>OU452246.1:5000000-10000000 GCA_911728495.1 Furcula furcula | reverse complement strand
AAGAAACTTAGAGGGATGATGAATGCACGCCGAGTTCCAATGCAAATGACACTATCCCATCATATTACGCAGCGACGTGTTAATATGTAATATGCGACGGATTAGACGGAATTTTTTATCTCCTTGAAGAGACCATCCTGGTAGATATTATATTGAAAATCTCACTGAATGCGACTACAGTTCATTTTCATATGTATTTTGTATATTTACTGAAGAATTTAATACTTAGGTATAGGTAGCAGTTGCAAAAAGTGATTTCAGTTTTGTATGAAAAAATTCCAAAGGCCGCTATATTTTATATTATTTAAATAAAACATCGCTCGAAGGACCGATAACCGTTGGGGAAGAAAGGTTCTCGAGTGGCGACCACGAACCGGAAGACGCAGCGTAGGCAGGCCTCCCACTAGGTGGACCGACGACATTGTTCGCGTCGCATGAAACCGGTGGATGCAAATAGCAAATTGTCGTTCATTGTGGCGGTCTAAGGGGGAGGCCTTTGTTCAGCAGTGGACGTCTTCCGGCTGGTGATGATGATGATGATGAAATAAAACATACATTTTCTACTACGAAGGTGCCTACAATTCAAAATATTCTTGAAGGTTTGTAAAAAGCCAATTGTTTGCCGTTAATTAATCAAGCTAATGTAATTTTTTACAGAAAATTACATGTATAAATTGTTTCCATTGCAGTTGATCTGCGTGTCAGTAGTGTTGGCGGTGGTGTCGGCGCGGCCGCAGCACGGGCACGCGTACTCCTCGCAGAGCGTCGTGCTGCACCAGCCCCACGAGACACAACACCAGCCGCACTACCACCACGACCACCATGACCACCACGCAGTGGCGTGCACAGAGGGTAGGCAAAAAAAAGTATTCGGCTTGTTTCACCTATTTTAAGTATGTTATTATACCATTTCAAATATCCATTAGCAAGCAAATACTATAGACATATTAATTTGCATTTGAGAACAATAATAAGTTTATTCAGCGGCTCCATACTGACAAAAATACTTTGCCTACCCTAGGATTTCTCTAAACAGTCTTAATTTAAAAAAATCTTAGTTTGGACATGAATTAACGTAATTTTTTTTAATGTAAATGGATGTGATGGTAATATTGGTTAATTTTTGGATATTTGTGCTGGAACACGAACAAATAGCATAAAGCATAAACAACTCGCAGATATTTTTGCCCGCTTTCAGTGCACGCCACTGCCACCACGAGCACGAGCAGCAAGCGCACCACGACCACCAACACGAACAACACCACGGCCATGACGCCGACTACTACGTACGACACATCCAACACACTTCGTACAACGTATAGTTTAAAACAGCCACTTTACATTGTACTAATACAATTATGTGTACAGGCGCACCCTAAATACTCGTACGCGTACGAGGTGAAGTCGCAGCACGAGCACCGCGACGGTGATGTTGTGAAGGGTGTGTACAGCCTGCACCAGCCAGACGGCGTCGTCAGGATCGTCGAGTACTACGCCGACAAGAACGGGTGAGCATTATCGCTTACTTCACCAGGGCTTGAAGTATAGCAAGTTGTAAAAATTACAAAGACACCGACATTAGACATTAGACTGCACGTCCGACTAAATTATTACTCATTTTCTTATGAGACATTCAGTATGTCGTTTATTAGAAGGCTTCTTTCAAATTTCATTTTTTAGTACTTATGCGTATATTTTAAATATTATTCCTTACATTTATATTTATTTATTAAATCTAACTATTAAATAATAAATCTTAACATCATCAGAGACATCTTTGGACGACATCATAAGTCAATTCACCATAAAAACAGCAACTGAGCTGTTACCGCATAATAATATTATTTAAGATATTACATATTTGTGTGTGGAAACACACGTGGCTACGATAGTACAATCATATTTCTTAGATTCAAGCTGTGAAAACAAGTAGCAATAAGTACTCAAATTAATTTATAAGTATCTACCGTGTCTTGCGGATAGATTAAAGTTTTCAATGGCGCATCTGTGAGAGTTATCTTGTCAAGGTAATATCAATCTACATAATGTATTCCCTTGCTCTTATCCCGCTTTTCTAACGAGACATATGGAATTTAAAGTCTTTATAGTATTTGTAAAAAAAAAACTGCGAGGCAGTCGTAACTGCTATATTCATTCAAGGCTACCTTAGTATGATTGTGAGCACGTTACGTATTATATTTCGCACCTAAAGTATACAAAACCAGTTTTCAGCACCCCAACATGAATATAATTGAGATTTCGATATGCGTAACCTTGGAACATTCGGTGTCATTGGGCTGCCTTTCTCCGTACGATAAGAAAGTAAACAGCGACAAAGTTATGTAAGGACACATACCTGCTAACGTTGCGTAAATGACTTTACATTACACGTTAATATTATTATAACTATTCCTTGCAATCTTTAATATTAATAGTTGTAGACATAATTGTCTAAAAACTATGTTCACATTCAACATTTCTAATATTATGTTAATTATGTCCGATAAAAGAATGAATTGAAATTACTTTTGTTATCTCCTACAATAAGTAAAGTAATCAATTATAAGTAAATAAAAAGAGCAATTATTTGAAGAAGAAGAGGAAAGGGGCACATGCCTGCAACATTCTTTAAATGAATATGGTCAGGTTTACAGCAATTTAGTCACACTATCATAGCATGACACAATAGGAACTATAACAGAGGTTGAATATGGGATTGCTAGCTATCTTTCGTTGCCCTTAATTTTCATTAAATCCAAGCTTTAACTTGTTAAGCGTAATCCGCTTCAAAATGAATTTTAAACCGAGCTAGAAAAAGGAGGAACATAATGGTTTATGATATTGAAATCAAACTAATTATACGGAGTATATCGTTATCGTAGTTTTTTTTTTGCGGTTTTTTTTCGAAAGAACATAGTAAATTGTGACGCACATGCCTGTGTCTCACCTGTCTGCCTACTATGCCTATTATAGATCCGAAACGATCTGATATTTTAAATTTGGAAACTGGTTTATGAGGGGTGAATCTCAGTGTTAACAGGTTTAATCTAAACATAGGTAGGATTATGATTGATGTAATTCCTCGGCCGTTTATTTATACGACCGAGTCCCATACCCTTTTGCGGTTTGTTGTTTAGAAATTTTAAATTTACACTTGTTTGTAATGACGTTTAATTTGAATAAACAAAAACACAAAATAAAGACAACTTTATATTTTTTGTAAAGAAAATAATAATTTACAACAGAATTATATGAAATACGTATAACATTTTTTTTTAAATTATAACCAGGAATCTAATAATAGTTTGATGATAATAACAAATAAACATTTCAGTGATGATGGGGAACGATGTGGTGGGTGCTATGCTTCACAGTCGCATGGAATCTAGGAAAAAATATACGTTAATATAACAAATTTTAATTAATTATCTTTTAAAATAATAGATGACGATACTATATGCAAGCGTGATATAATCTACTCTCATGCTAACATATATAATAACTGGAAGACTAATAAATAAAACATTATTTTGAAACCATCCACCATCCACCACTAAGCAGAGCCTGTAATATGGCCACCTAGTCATCATCATCATCATCATCATCATCAGCCGGAAGACGTCCACTGCTGAACATAGCCCTCCCCCCTAGAACTCCACAATGAACGACAATTGGCAATTTGGCCACCTAGTAGGTGGCGATATTACAGTCTCTGCTTAATTTGGAATCAGATGACCCGGTGTAGATTGTCCTAGGATATTATTACTATTATTATTTTACTCTAACACAAGACAAACAGCCATGTCCATGCACACAAATGTTTGTCCTGGGTAGGAATCGAACCCACTTAAGACCTATCGGGTAGAAGAAAGGGTGTCCGACCATGAGACCAACATGCTCGTTAAATAATTATGCGAGAAAACATTTAGGGTAGAGTAGATACCAACAAGGAAAATCGAAATACATCTGTCTATTATAAGCTTTTAAGATTGTCCTGGTGCCTTACCCAGTATGGTCATCAGCATGATAGTCGACGTGTCTGACGGAGCCATCGGGCTGATGCAGCCAGTAGTGACCCTTGACGGCGTCCCCGTCGCGGTGCTCGTGCTGCTCTTTGTGGTCACCAGTGTGCTTGTCCTCGATCTTGTACTCGAACTCGTACTTAGGGTGTGCCTAAAGGAAGTATTTGAAATTAAATCCTTTTCAATGAACAATGAATGTGGTCCTTAACTGCTAGTCTTTTAGAGAAACTCAGGGTCACACATTGAGATGGAGCGAGTTATGTTCGGAGATTCTTTGCGTGACAGATTTCAGAATAAAGATATTGGTCGAACAACTAAGGTCACCGACAGCACATAATCTGCCAGTTAAAGAGGCGTTCTAAGGTGGAGTTCTTTGTTCACCAGTGGATAGTGATGATAATGAATGAACAATTATCAATTACATTATTTGATTACACATTCACCCGTTTATCATCACACGACGAGACGCACGGTGTCTACATCCTATCCCATCAGTTCGGACTAGGCGATTTGCGTGGTAATTTTACATACATACAGCTAAGGCTAGGAAATTTGTCTGCGTCACTTTTTCCATACATACAGAGGATATTATGCGCGTCGCAGGTAAAAGTTGGATTATAATAACCAATTGTCATTCATTGTGGCGTTCCAAGGGGGAGGCCTATGTTCAGAAGTGGACGTCTTCCGGCTGGTGATGTGATGATGACTTTTCCTATGCGATTCCCATCTCTTCAAGCCTAGAGTGACTTTTAATAAACTTGTCTGCTTTACCATTGCATCGCCATTTTCCATCAGGTGGAATTGCAGTCAAGCTTATATTAGGTAAAAATGGAGACTAAAGTCCTGAAGCCACGATAAAGAGCAGACTATATCAGGGGATTAAAGAAATCAGGTGATTAGGTCACCATCAGGTGGGTTTGATCTATAGCAAGCTTATTATACTAAGTAAAAAAAGATACTAACGTAGTAGTCATAGTGGTGGTGGCCGTGGTCACCATGCACTTCCACCTTCTCGTGGTGTCCGTCGTGTCGCGAGATGTACTGAGAAGAGTGTCCGTGCCCCTCAGACACTGCGACGGCAACGGCTAGCACGCACAATACCTATAATAGAACATAGAAATATAATTTAAAGGTACGAAACCATGCTATGAGTCTTAACAGATTTTCACTAAACACAGCTAAGAATAATACCGCTTAAGCCTGCATGTCAATAAAAATACATCTTCATAGCAGCTACCATGCCAGAGGCATCTAACGTGTAACACCCCTTATTTTTGCGTCAGGGTAAAAAAATACATAAACAAATCGGTAGAACTAATGTATTCGCTCACAATGTGATTACAACTCTTTTAATAATGCCCCTTCATGTAATTATAATTACAAATTAAGGAAACTGTTGTTGGGCACTTATCAAAGACGCTGGCTAAAGCCACTCTCTGAGAAAGGAAATGTCCAGCTGTTAGTAATTAATTGATGTTAGGGTATTTAACATTGTTTTTATTATATTTACGATCTATAAATTATGAAAAGTTTAATTTCATTTTATGTATCCTTCACTATGCACTTTTTATTATTAATAGGCAATATTTTTAATTATAAGAACACCATATTACACTTCGTTTGCTTTGCTCTCGATAAAGCACAAAAGATAGGAACGTACCTTAATGAACATTTTAGATTTATTTTTTTACTGGTTACTAGGAACTAACAGTGCGAACTGATACATTCCACCTTAGACTCACGTCTTTTATATTGTTTAAAAAAGTAAGCAGCCAAGGTAACTAGATTTCACTGGAAGTTATAATAACGGTACTAAAATTTGCTACGATTTGTCTATTGCGTATTGTCAATTACTACGTTAAAGGTATAAAATGTGTAATAACTATATTAATGGGCATTTTAATAACATGCGAAAACAATTATTTTGTCATCTATACTTCTAATAAAACTGTAACAGGTCCAATTCTGTACATTGAAGATATTTTGAAAATTATGTTTGGAGGGCATTCTATAACCGATACTAAAGCCAAAAATGTATTTTTTTTTATTTTTGTCTGTCTGTCTGTCTGTATCTCGGCTGAGCATCACGCCGAAACCACTGGATGGATTGAAACGAAACTTGGCATGATTTGAGTTAATACTCCGAGGTAGGTCATAGGATACTTTTTATCCCGACATTCGGCACGGTTCCCTTGGGAGAGGGGACTAAAGTCAAAATGTGTACTTGGTTATACGCTTGCTCCAATTTTAACAATTTTTCATTATAATTATAATAAATATTTGTAAGGGAACACTCATAGACAGTTGTTAACAATGTTTGGAAATAGATCAGGTTAAGCAACGTTAGGTAAGGTCATTAAATAGATGGGTGACCGTTTAACGCCATTTGAACTAAACACGCTTGCTCCAATTTTAACAATTTTTCATTATAATTATAATAAATATTTGTAAGGGAACACTCATACAGTTGTTAACAATGTTTGGAAATAGATCAGGTTAAGCAACGTTAGGTAAGGTCATTAAATAGATGGGTGACCGTTTAACGCCATTTGAACTAAACGTATCCGTGCTTCGGAGGGCAAGTACAAAGTGGGTCCATGTTTTTAACCGACTTTAAAAAAGGAGGTTTTGTATTCTATGCGAATGTATATTATTGAAAGTTTAGTTAACGTAAACACAGCGCGGGCGGAGCTGCGTGGGTCAGCTAGTATTTATTATAAAAAACCAACAGACACTAACGATAACGTTTTTAAAAAAAGTATTGTTTATTTAATTTCATAGTGTGACGTAGTAAGATTCAATTGCAAAAAGAATCTGCGAGTCGCAGCCAACCGTTAGATGCAATTAGCCAATTGGGATGATGACTGGGTAAAAAAATAATAATTCTAAATAGTCCGTCAATTAGATCATCAAAAAATATTGATGACAAAGATATAGAACGTCAAAGTTCGAGAGTTGAGGCTCGTAACGTCACGCCTTAGTAATGCGAAATTTTAACGGACTATAATTTTTTTATAACAAAAGAAGAAATACGTGTCCAATATTTATTGATAATCTAACGCCCGGTTTCCGAAAGGATGATCAACGCAAAAATCAACTAACAAGATGTCAAATCTCCTGTCAAGCGTATTTTGGGTTGCAGAAAGCATGATTAACTATTTTAATTTGAACATCCTGTCAGTTGACACGGCTGTTAAATTTTGCTTCAGAAAGTTCATGTCAAAGCCAATTTGGGTTTCTGAAAGGCTAATTAAGCCATGATCATAGATTATTCTCTTGTCAAATACAATGTCAACTAATCGGTGTTGGTCGACCAATTAAGTATTAAATTATAGTATTTGTTTTGGATAATCTACTAGTTTATGACAGATTACGTAATTATTAGGTATAAAAAGTCCTTTGCAACAAAAATACCAAGATTGTATTAACAATTGCTACTTATGAAATTTACGATAGTGAAATGCGCACTCCAGATCCGCGCGGGATGAAGGCCCACGAAATAAGAGTGTGGAGCCGCTTGACAATCAAAAATATTTTCTCTATGGGGTACCACTGGTGCTTTTCCTTCGAATCGTGACACATGGTGAAGGACAA
The DNA here is from genome assembly GCA_911728495.1 of Furcula furcula. Lineage (NCBI taxonomy): Eukaryota > Metazoa > Arthropoda > Insecta > Lepidoptera > Notodontidae > Furcula > Furcula furcula. The sequence continues at coordinate 9,992,384 of OU452246.1, read as the reverse complement.
AAAATACTCTGTTTCTTTTTATCACATGTAACCTATATAAATGCATTCTTTTCTTGTGCGAATGAGAAAGAAAGTGTCCATCCCTCCTGTAGATCCTCCATCTATGGTTACAGATTATAATATCTTTGAATTGAATGAGCTATTGAATGAAATATTGAACTAAATAGGCAAAGTAGCCATACTTAAATAATATTCTTCTTGTCAAATTAAAATGATCATAGATTAGTAAATTTTTCTCTAATTAACGTTTCAGAAACCCGAATTGATTTGAACAAGCTGTCAAGTTAACAGCCATGTTAGTTGAATATCCATTTGAATAGCCTTTCAGAAACCGGGCGTAAATGTCGGACTAAATAGTTTTTGCAGTAATCTAGTCTATTGGCGTTTATAGTGGCATTCCAAGGGGGACTACTTTCAGTAGGTACCTATAACGTCTTCTGGCTGTCACTGATGAGGACGACTCTGAAAAAGAACTAAATTATAATAAGGCTATGGAATAGAAACAGCAATAATATAGGTACTTTAAAATAAGAAACTGTAATATCATATAATTATTCAAATATATGGTGATACCAAGTACACACATCAAAAGTGTCTAGGGATCAAGCATTTTTAAGCGGATTTCTTGAGATTGAGATGTGGCTTTGTAATAAATTTATGATTTTATAAATTTATATGGATCCTTTTTGGTGCATTTCATAATTTGAATCAGGAACTGTGAATCAAATTCGAGTAAAAGATGAAAATCAGCTGTCAATATTTTCCCTATAAAAACATACAACGCATTGAAGACATTATTAGTGCTACTGTTTCCCTACTACTGATTAAAACCAACGTTATTATGGAGCGGCGACGTCATTTAAGCAGGGAAGAAATGCTCAGAGCCGTGGGAATGATAGAAGCTGGTTCCCGGCAACGTACTGTGGCTTTAGCTCTGAATACAAGTCAGAGTGTTATCAGTCGACTTTGGACACGTTACCGAAGCACTGGTACCGTGGCTGAGCGCCATGGAGGACGGTATCGCTGCACCACACGGAGACAAGACCGATATATTCAAATCTTAACTCGAAGAGCTCCAACAATAACTGCCATGATGTTAGCCGTGAGGCTTCATCACTCTTCAGGGAACTTAATTAGCGACCAAACAGTCAGAAACCGCTTGCATGAAGTGAACCTTCATTCCCGAAGACCGCTACGGGTACCACCTATAGCAATGCACAATCGTAGGATTCGATATCAATGGGCTCTTGAACACAGAAATTGGGCAGAAGAACAATGGCGTTTCGTGTGCTTTTCTGATGAGTCTCGTTTTGGTATGAGACCGGATACAAGACGTATACGACACTGGAGAACCCCTGGACGCCAACAGCGATTAAAATCCTGCCAGGAAGTCCATCCTTATAGTGGTGGAACCATCATGGTATGGGCGGGTATTTGGATCGGCGGAAGAACTGAGTTGATTTGGATCAGAGGCAACCTCAACGCTCAAATTTATGCTGAGACGATTGTATCAGACGTCATCGTTCCTCTACAAGTGCAAATCGGTCCCTTATTTCAGTTAATGCATGATAATGCACGACCGCACACCGCAAGAGTTGTAAGACAGACTCTCGCCGCAGCTAACATCAATGTCCTGCCCTGGCCTGCTCAGTCGCCAGACTTGAACCCGATTGAGCATGCATGGGATATGCTACAGAGAAGAGCTCTGCCGAATATGGAGGGTATCCAGTCGCAAGAAGACCTTTTTTTGTTGTTGCAACGAACATGGGCGGCCATTCCACAGCGTGATTTGGATGAACTCATTTTGAGTATGCCAAACCGATGTTCTTGTGTTGTTAGTGTTCGCGGTAGAAACACGGATTATTAATTGTTTAAGTTACCCAATAAAATTTTAAAGAAAACTGTTATTTCAGTCTTTTTTTCGAACTTTTGTGTTAGTGGTTCAACTGTCAAAAATCCCTTTATTAGGAAAATGGCAAATTTCTTTATTAATGCAAAGGTGACTTGGTTTATCGTTACTGTGACAAACGAAAACACTTTATTTGATGAATCCTTAAAGAAAATTTTAATTAATATCAATCAGGAGAAAAGTTATTGCAAAAATATATGTTGATCCCTAGACACTTTTGATGTGTGTAGTAGGTGGTAGATTGGTCGGTGGTTTATAGGTAGTCCCTTGAACACCGCAGTGTGTTAACATTGATGTGTTCCAGTGTGAAGGATACTGTAGCGGATAGAAATTTGTGCACTCTTACTTAGTAAACTTGATTCAGGAAATGTGTAAAAAAATAATCTTCATAGATAGCAGTGTCGTTTGATGATAAGGCGCCTATTTAGAGATGTTTTAAAACAATATATTTTGGATTATAGGTATTTATAAGCCTAACAATAAAACATATAATTTTGAACAAAAACCTTTTTTATTAGATATAATAATAATAATAATATCTTGGGACAATCCACACACGGTCATCTAATCCCAAACTAAGCAGAGCCTGTACTATGGAAACCAGACAACTGATACTAATACTTGTATACATTTTTTTTTGTAAATACATACTTAAATAGATAAATAACACCCAGACACTTGGTGGGAATCGAACCCACGACCCATCGGTTAGCGGACAGGGTCACTAACCACTAGACCAACGGGCCCGCCATATACATGCGTACTTAATTAATTATATTTACAAAAATTAAATAACCAAGTAATCAACAAGATCTTAAAGTAATCAATTAAACGAATCAATGTTTGTGGTGATATTCAGGAACAATGTGTTTGGCGTGGCCCTCATATTTGACGTTAGCGTGGAATCTGAAATGGAACATATAAGTTTATTAAATCAAAAAACAAAACAATGAAATTCTCGGTCAAGACTACGTAAAGTAACGTAATGACGTCACGTACCCGGTCTTCTTGTCGGCGTAGTACTCGACGATTCTTACGACGCCGTCTGGCTGGTGCAGGCTGTACACACCCTTCACAACATCACCGTCGCGGTGCTCGTGCTGCGACTTCAGGTCGTGCGTGTGCGGGTCCTTCACCTCGTACGCGTACTCGTATTTAGGATGCGCCTGTACACATAATAATTATTAGTAATTAATAGCACCCTCCCATCTCCTCCCGGGTGTCTGTAAGAGGCGACTAAGGGAAACAAGATACTGCGATCCCCAAGATGCCTACCAAGCGTGGGGATTGTGACAACACCTCCCTTCTAAGGGTAGCCTGCCTTTGTTTTGTAGTGGACGTATTTTGGCTGCTGCTGATGATGATTTTGTTTAGAGAATTTACGTATAAATATAATCTTTTGTGGTTGATCGTACATAGTAGTCGACGTCGTGGTGGCCATGGTGCTCTTCGTGGTGGTCATGGTGCTCTTCGTGGTGGTCATGGTGCTCTTTGTGGTGGCCATGGTGAGTTACTTGTAGCTGCTGGTGGTTGGTCTCATGGTGTTGGTGTGGTTCGTGGCTCTGATGGAGCACTACATTTTGCGAGGAGTACGCGTGACCATGGCCGTGGTGATCTTGTGGCCGTGCCGCAACTACAGCAAGGAAGGTAACTACTGCAACTACCTGCGCACAAAAAAATAATTATTTATGTTGTTAAATATTATCTGCTGTCTTTTAATTTCATAGAAGACTTCTCGTAAGGCGGTTCTTTATTCTCCCATGGATTTTTTGTTCGATTTCTAAGTTTAATAAAATAAAGTTCTTCTGACTATATCCGTCACAGGAGCCAATATTTGGGAACAGTTAAAAAAAAACGCAGAAGACGGAATGTAACACTCTTTCTTATATCCCTCTCTTGTTAGAACTAAAAGGGTTTGCGTACATAATTTTCTTAAAACGGAGATAATGTAAACAAACATCTCTTATTAAGACACACAACACATTTAACTCGAATTGTTTGTATGATGAATTAAATTTCATTTTTCTTAAGTATTATTACGGATTTATTCAGAAAATACATTCTTACTTTAATGAACATGATTATATTTTTTTTGTGTTAACACTTTCAGTTCTGGATGTTAAGTGATAATGCATGAGCTCAAAATTTGTCTTTTTATATGTTGTAAGTAATACAGTATGTATACGTGAATTGCAATCACATACTTATGACAAGTTTAACCGGTACTTGCATACGATTTACTGAAATCAGTTTAGTTTTTTATAAGCAACCAACCTTCAAAGGGCTGGCATATTTGAAAGCTGGTTACACAGCAACTAAATAGCTTTTGAGTTTAAATTGTATTGTGAATGTTTATAAACTTTGTTAGCATCTCACGAAAAGTGCATGCAAGATAGCTTATGAGCAATCTTCCAGCGTACGGAATATCCCCTAGTTTGACAACATTCAATTGAGTAGAGTTATTGTCATATTGAGTTGCTCATCAAAACCGCCAAATCAACGCATTTCTTAAGGGGCAGTTTTAGTCACGAACACATGAAGGAATGGAGGGCAGCGTTAGGCCTAAACCACTCCAAAGCGTTCTCTAGCGGAAGATTACTGTGGGGTTAAATTATTAAACCTAAACAGATCACAAATAAGGCACCTAATAGGTGCACTCACGGACATTTTGGCACCAATGAGCATCTACACAGAATGAGGCTAAGTACTGGTGACATTTTCAGATTCTGCGAAGATGAAAAAGAGTCAATGCGACACATATTGTGTTGCCGCGACGCTCTTGCGAGTCGTAGGTTGAATCATCTGGAACTTTTTTTTTTTTTTTTTTGACGCGGGGGAAAATTTTCGTAAGATCCCCGGGAGCTGTGGGGCTCGACCGGGGTATGTGGGATTCTTACCCACTAAAACCCCCGCGGCTGTCGCATCGGCACATGAGAGGGGGGACCCCAGGGCTCTCCGGTGGGATCTGCACCAGGGGCCCCTCAGTGCCTTGCCTTTGAGCCCGCCGCCGGGGGGCGCATTGTAGCCCCCCGGGAACCAGTCACGGTGCTCACGGGGACGGGGGTCGCAACCCCGCCGCCGTCCTCCTCGGAGTCGCCGCCGTACTCAATGGACGCTCAAGGGGCCCACACCCCGAGCGTCCAGCGACTCCGAAGGTTGCCCGTTGTTTATAGCCCCGGGCTCAGGGCTGGGGAGCGAGACGTTGGGCGGCCGCTTGTGGCGGCCTGCGTCTTCGTCGCCGAGCAGGATCAGCGCGTTCGCGTTCCCGCTCGGCGGCCTCCTTCTGGGACATGACAGTCTCGCAGAAGGCGGCCATCGCTCCCCACGCCGCATCCCCGGACAGCATAGCCGACACTACACTGCCCAGGGAGAGGTCCGATCCGATGACTGCGACCAGGTCTCGACGCTCCAACGACCACGCGGGGCAAGCCTCCAGCGTGTGTTGGGCGGAGTCAGACTGGTCGCAGTGGAAGCATCTCGTCGTCGCTTTACGTCCGATCTTATGCAGATAATCACCGAAACAACCGTGACCGGTGATTATCTGCGTAAGCCTATAGGTGAGTCGTCCACTCCGTCGCTGAATCCAGGCTTCGAGAAGCGGCAGGAATGCCTCAACGACGCGTTTGCGCGCTATGTGCTCCGGCTCGAGCCGCTCGCGCCACGTCGCGAGAGCGATGTGTCGTTCCTGCCGCTTTATAGGTTCGAGCGCCACCGGCTCGCCTCCGCCACTCTGGCGGGCGATGCGGATCCGGTCATAGACACATACATGCCCGCCAGGATGTCTAAGGGCGGAAAGCGTGCCAGTATGGTCGCCGCCTCAAAGGACACCGTTCGGTATCCTCGTGCAATCCGCAGTGCCATCCTCCGCTGGACGCTGTAGATTTTCGTTCTACAGCGTCTTATGGCCAGCCTCGGCGCCCAGATGGGCGCCCCGTAGAGGACTACGGACTGCACGACTCCGGCGTATAGGCGGCGAACTTCCTCGCTCGGCCCCCCGAGATTGGGGAGCAGCCTGTGCAAGGCCGCTGCAACCCTGTCGACTCGGGGGACCACGCGCTCGAAATGCTCCTCGAAGCCCCAGCGACTGTCAAGGGTGAGACCAAGATATTTCATGTACGGCCCCACCCTGACTTCCGACTCACCCACACGGACGCACAAGTTGGGCGGTGGTTCCCGGCTCCTAGGTAGGCCGTGGAACCACAGCGCCTCAGTTTTCTGAGGCGCTATCTCCATGCCCAACTCGCGTATTTTCGCGACGACGATTTCCGCCCCAAGCTCGGCGAGCTCTTTGGTCCTCTCGAAGGTGTCCCCACCGGCCACGATTAACGTGTCGTCCGCGTAGCAGACGACACTTACGCCGGCGGGGAGATCGACACGCAGAACCGCGTCGTAGGCGAGGTTCCATAGCAGGGGGCCTAAGACTGACCCCTGCGGAACCCCTCGCCCCACTTCCCTCCGGATCCTCGTACCGTCTCGATCCACGTACAGGATGTACCTGTCGCGCAAGTAGTCCCTGATCAGGGCCTGCAGGTAGGGAGGCACTCCATGGTAGACCAGTGCCTCCCAGATCGCATCCCAGGGTAGGGAATTGAAGGCGTTGACAATGTCGAGTGACACCGCCAACGCCACGCCACCCCGGGAGACCGCCTGATCCGACAGGGCGCGGACGCGAGTTATCGCATCCACGGTCGAACGGCCCTGTCGGAAGCCGAACTGGCTGTCGGCCAGATCGGGACCGACGCGCGACAGATGCCCGCTGAGACGAGAGGCAACTATTCTCTCGAACAGTTTGCCAACCTCGTCCAGCAGGCATATGGGACGGTACGCGGAGGGAGAATCCGCGGCTCTGCCTTCCTTCTTTAAGAGGACCAAACTAGCCTCCTTCCAGGCCCTGGGGAACGTAGCTTCACGGAGGCAACTAGTGAATAGCTGCCTCAGCACGTCCCCCAGGGCAGCCAGGCTCAACACCAGCACCCTACCCGGAATACCATCGGGTCCGGGAGCGGTGTTTCGGGCTCTCAAGCGGCCAACGGCCCAGTCCATCTCCTCTATGGTCACCCCCAGATCGTCGCGCCATTCGGGCAACTGAAAGGGCTGGACTGAGGGACTTGACCGACCCGCCGGGAACAAGGTGTCTACCACGCGTCCCAGCAAAGCCGGATCGAGAGTCTCCGTCACCGGGGGCATCCATGGGCGTAGTTTGCCCAGCACCATATGGTACGGGCGCCCCCACGGATCCTCGTTGAGTCCCTCGAGGAGTTCGTCCCAGGACTGGTCCCTGGCGCTCTTGATGGCATTTTGGAGCGCCTTGGTGGCCACTCGGTATGCCCTGTAGAGCCTGTCTACCTCGTCGGCTTGAGCTCGCCTTCGCCTTCTCGCCCTGGTGAACTCTCGGCGGCTTCGCCAACAGACCTCGCGAAGTTGCGCGATCTGCGGCGTCCACCAGTACACAGGGCTACGCTTGGGGCGGCCGGCTCGGGGCATCGACGCGTCGCAGATTTGCGTCATCGTGCCCCGGAACCGGTCTGCTTCCACATTCGGATCGGATCGGACCTCATCGGCGCTTTCCGGCCATGCCGCGACGTCGGCCGCCGCCTCGAGCATGTCTACGTCGAGGCGCTTCAGAGACCAACGTCGCGGGGGTCTGCCTTCTCGGCGGCTGGAACTGCGAGGATGGCGGCGGATGGCCACATCGAAGAAGATGTGGCGGTGGTCGGACAATGTTACCACCTCTTCCGCTACCCGCCATCCCGACAGTTTGCCGATGGCTGAGGGAGTCGCCCACGTCAAGTCGACGATCGACTCCCCCTGCCACCGCACGCACGTGCTCACTGACCCCCGATTTACTAGTCGGAGGTCGAGCCCAGCCGCCCAATCGAGCAACGTCTCTCCTCTGATGTTGTCTCTGGGGGAGCCCCACGCGGTAGCGTGGGCGTTGAAGTCCCCCAGGACGATCAGCGGACGGGGTAGGCAACGGCGAATGCAGTTCCCCACCCGGTCCAGGTACACCTCGTAGTCGGCGAGGGACCTGTTGGGAGAGACGTAGCAGCCCACTATGGCCATGGTGCCCCATTCGACGGCGACGAAGCCCTGCCCCCTCTCCAGTAGGGTGCAGGGTGGGACACCCTCTCCTCCTCCCCAGTAGACCGCCACGGAGCCCAGGTCGTCTCCGAACCAGCGAGGGTGGTCCGGGACGCTGTGGGGCTCCGCGACCGTCGCGATGGCAACCTGCCGCTCCACAACGGTCTGCATGAGCAGGTGCTGAGCGTTGCGGCAGTGGTTCAGGTTGCCCTGTAGAAGCCTAACCTGGGGAGTCATTGTTAGGCTTCCATGTCCACCGGCGGGCTGGAGCCCGCTGCGCTGGCCGTGGCCGCGGTTGTCGCCTCGTTGGAGGGGGCAGAAGGGCCTTTCTTGCCTTTGCCCTTAGGCGAGGTACACTTTTTGGTGCCCAGCCGGTGGTCCGATCGGCACCCCTTGTCTGTACACAAGAGGCACTTCGGTGTGCGCGCGGTGCATGTGCTTGCTTTGTGGCCCTGCTCGCCACAGGAGAAGCACCGCGCGCTCCGGTTTTCGCCACCGTTAGGGCACCGTCTTCCGACATGCCCCGTCTCAAGGCATCGGAAGCACCTCAACGGTCTGGCTTCTAGTGCCTGCACGTTCGACACACTCCAGCCAAGGCTCACCTCCTTCATCGCCACCAGCTTGCGCATGGCGGCGACGGGGACCCGGGCCCAGGCCGTGCCCATGGCGGTCTCCCCGCGGCGAATTTGCCCAACGGAGACCTTCTCCGCTGAGCATCCACCCGCCTCTGCCAACGATCTTGCGACCTCCTCCGGGGTGATCGAGTCGTCCAGGTCCGTGACCCGGATTTCCCCCGATTTGGTCGGGCGGGCGATCTTCACGGGTAAGTCCGCCAAGGCGTCCCGTAGCTTCGCGGCCAGCGCGTCCGCCTCGGTGTCGCTATCGGGCCCCTCCAGCTCCATGAGGAGCCCACCGGTTACAGCCCGCTTCAGGCGGACATTGGCGATGCCCAGCTCGCTCAGGCGCACTCTGGACTTCGCTGCCGCCGTGACCGTCGCGTACGTTGTTTCGGACCCTTCCGCTATCGTAATAGTAATGGCAGCGGTCTTGGGGGTCCGAGGAAGCGCAGCCTTTTTCCGCTTTCGCCTTCTTTTGCTGGGAGTTGGTGCTGGGGGACGGGCAGCCACTGATTGTGGCTGATTCCGTGTAGGCCTTCTCTTCCCGGCAACTGTGGCCCAGTTTTCTGCCGCTGGTCGCTGGACCAGCGCCTCAGTCGTGATAGTCTCCGGCACAGCCGGGAGGTCCGTCACCGGAGGAACTGGAAGACGTTTTCGCTTGCGCCTCCCTTTTCGCTTAGAAGTCAAGGCAGCTGGCGCCACCGCTGCCAATTGGGACGTTGTAGGCAGCCGGGAACCCGAGTCTATCCCAGCGTGCGCTGCCTGGGAAGGCTGTGCAGGCTGGGCTAACCGCACTCTGGGTGCTCTCGTAGCGGGTGCCACTTGTGGCAGCTGTGGCCGGGCATCCACAGCTGTTATGGCTGCAGCCGCATTTCGTGCATCCGCCGCGAGTGGAGGCCTAAGGGGCCTTTCCGGTAGGAGCCGGTCTTGGATCCCCGCAATTCGCGCATCCATCATTCCACCAACCTGGAGCATGACGGCGCGCGATATTTCCTCAGCGAGGATCCTGTTCTCCGGACTAAGAGTCTCTGCGGCTGTTTGCGCCTGCCGTACCGGATTCTGCGTCGGCTGCTGACAGAGTGCCGCCGAAGACAACTGCGACTGCAGCCTCTCCACAGTGGCCTGCAGTTCGCAGAGTTGCGAGCGCATCTCAGCCACTTGCTTCTGCAGACACTGGTTTTCGCTGAATGCCTCGTTGACCTCACTGTGCAGCCTTTTATTTTCTTCGTGCAGCATCCTTCATCAGCGAGGGACTGATCCCTAATAAGGTTGACCTCCTCACCGATGAATTTTGCTGCCTCCTATAGGGCCTTTTGGTAGGTCCCCTTAAGATGGCTCGACTTCGTTGCTACCTCTAAAACTACCGCAACCTGCCTCATTATGTGGTCACCAGAGGTCGCCAGACTACGGCCCGTAGGAGGTATATTTTTTTCCGCATCGACCATAGGAACTTCGGTCCTGTCTGGTCTTGCGATCAGCCGTTTCTTGGCCGCAGCTTTGGGCCTCTGGTTCTGACACGCAATTTCACCATCCGACGCGACAGCTTTTGCGGTATCGTCAGATACTTGGTCGCTTAACGGTAAGGGCCTAATAAAGCGCCCACGGCCATCACGTTGCGTTGGAGCCGTTGGCGGCCTGTTTGAGGCAGAGCCACGGCCTCTTCTTGCCTTTGGCACCTTCGGAGGCACGGCCGACTCGCTCAACGACGTATCGGAGTAAGTCTGCTGGGCCTTGCGAAGGCGCTTCTGGCTTTTTGCACGTTTAGTGCTTAATTCCACCATTTCCGAGTCGCTGGGCTCAGATGCCAGCGACTCAGCACGTGAGCCCCCTTGGCTCCTTGCACCGCCAGGCTGGGACGTGGCGGTGGATGTGCATGCTTTATTTGGGGCGCCCCCCAGATACGCGGCGCTGCCAAGGCCCGAAGGCCCTGGGAGGGATTCTCCAGCCGCTGCGCGGCTGGTACCCTCCTGGGGTAATATGTTTTCATTGCTTGCACTCATTTTTCCTTATCACTTTTTTGTACAGGAGTGGACCTGTCAGCGCTTGTGGTGGGGTTTTGCCCCCCCACCTTCCAGCCTAATGGCACGCTGCACCTTCGGCGTAAGGCACTTTGGCCGGCGTGTTCCTATCTTCCCGGACAGAGTAGCAGAAAGAAATTTAATAAATAATAATTTCAATTAACATAATAAATAATTTAACACAATAAATAATTAAACATAACAATTTAACACCATAAATAATTTCAATTCGAATAATAAATAATCACTCTCAATAATAAATAATAACTCAATAAATAATTTCAATTCCAATAGTAAATAATTGAACACAATAAACAATTGAAATAATTATAAATACCAAAGAAATAAGTTTGAGATAACAAATAATAAATTAAGATAATTAATAAATAATAATAGATAGAAGGTAGAAAGAGTGGGAAAACCCGAAAGTGGGCGATCCAGTCCACTCCGTTTGCGCCCTTCACGGTCTACTCTGCTTAGCAGAGGGCACCGGAAGCGATACGACAAAACCAGACCTTTCGGCCCCCGTCGCGCATGTCTTAGTGCTGCTTCCCAGTCCTCTCCGAAAGCCAGAGAGTACCGGGAGCAGCACATGCGACGCCGTCTCGTAGGCTATTCGCCACCGAGCAACAGACTTCCGAGGGAAACTCAGGAAGCTGTTGCCCGATGCCCAGGGTACACCACGTGGAGGTTGCCTACATCGTCCCCGAATCATCTGGTACTAGCCTATCCTACGCCAAATGATTATGTTCAGCTCCAAGCTGGCGCAATCGTTGCGTCCCTGAGGGAGCTCTTCGTTACGCCAGCAACAGAGTAAGGGCTTAGGCGTGCACAATGGATCCAACTGGGTTGAGGTACGTTCCGGGGATACCGGGCCCAAATTTATAGCAACCAAGAATAGTAGTAATAATAGAAGGGTCAGTTTTCTCTGCAACCCTGTTCCTACTGCATAAAAGCAAATGGTTGGTATATTATGTACAAAAGACAGCATTCTTGTGAATAAATATATGTAATTCAGTCTGAAAGAGGCATGATAGAGCGTGGGAGTACAAATACTTTGCTACTGTGAGTTGAGATTGTAATTTTAGTGGTGGTGGCAGATGTATCGCTGATACCAAATAGAAATCTTAAGAATAAAGTACAGAAAGCTACGAGGCCGCTACTTATGTAGAAAACGAGACTGATCATTAAGAATGTGATGGTTATATCAATGCTTCTATAAATATTATATGTATTTAAGGAAGAATGTTGCCCTACGCTGTCTGTTTTGAGTCATGAATAGACCACCACCGCCGTTTATACATACAAATTAATCAAGAACAATCACAAGATTTATTTTACCGTTTCCAATCGAAATAACCATCTTGAACAAATTTTTTTTATCATTTAGTACCTAGTTAGTTGCTTACGTTGTGTTTTTCATCGCAGCAGCCAACCAATACAGCATTATTATTACTATACCGGGTTTCAACGCATTAAATGGCTAGAAGAAGCAGTGAAGGTAGACACCTACGCGGTGGGTCAACGATATTCGGGCATTGGTGGCTGCAAATGGCAAATTGTCCTTCATTGTGGCGTTAAAAAGGGGAGATGTTTGTTCAACAGTAGTCATCTTCTGACTAATGATGACAGAGTATCATACTTGTATTGTTATAGACTTATATATTCTAACGTATCGCTTTGGCAAAGCGCGTCTCGAATACTACCACTTATTCCCACTATTGTGACTTCTGTCAGCCAGGATCTACAGTAGTCACCACAGAAGACACCGAGGATTGACCCTCGACGAGTCCCGGGGAAACGCTAAATTTTCTTGGAACCCGAAACAAATTTAACTAGAAAAGTAAATAGAAGTAATTAGCGCGCAACTTGTGAATTTTATAATTTGGGCATCATGCCCTTGATAAAGGACATATCAGTTACAACAAGTTAACAGGCTCTCGTTTACGAAATTGCGAAAATAAGTTTGCAGTAGTGTGGTATTCGGTATAAAAAGCTAAAAAAGAATTTTTGGATTATCAGTTACTTATTGCAATTACCGAGGTGAACATTATAAAAATAATCAACATGTTCACCAAAGTAAGAGTTAATAATTTATTCTTAATAATTAAGTCATTCATTATTATTTTAAAGAAAAATATTTTACCTAAAATATCTATATCTATACTTATAATAAAACTGTAACAGGTCCAATTCTGTACATTGAAGATATTTTGAAAATTATATTTGGAGGGCATTCTATAACCGATACTGAGGCCGAAAATGTAATTTTTTTAATTTTTGTCTATCTGTCTGTCTGTCTGTCTGTCTGTCTGTCTGTCTGTCTGTATCTCGGCTGAGCATCACGCCGAAACTACTGGATGGATTGAAACGAAACTTGACATGATTTGAGATCTTACTACGAAGTAGGACATAGGATACTTTTTATCCCGTAATCTAGCACGGTTCTTTTGGGAGAGAGGATTAAAGTCAAAATGGGTACTTGGTTATACGCTTGGTCCGATTTTATCATTTTTTCTTTATAATTATAATAAATATTTGTAAGGGAACACTCATAGACAGTTGTTAACATTTTTTGGAAATCGATCAGGTTAAGCAACGTTAGCTAAGGTCATTAAATAGATGGGTGACCGTTTAACGCCATTTGAACTAAACGTTTCCGTGCTTTGGAGGGCAAGTACAAAGTGGGTCCAAGTTTTTAACCGACTTTAAAAAAGGAGGTTTTGCATTCTATGCGAATGTATATTATTGAAAGTTTAGTAAACGTAAACACAGCGCGGGCGGAGCTGCGTGGGTCAGCTAGTATAAAATAAATTTTGTTTTTCCTAATCGCTAGCAGTTTCTGATTCTGCCGATTGATCCACTAAATTGTATTATACTGTTACGTATCTGTGGAATTATTTAAATGGTCACGGATCAATTATTTAATCATCCATATGCAATATGTGTGCAGATCGTCCTAGTCGCTGCTATCTTCGCATGTGTCGCCGCGCGACCGCAAGACAGTCAAGACCACGGACATAAGCATGGACACGCAGTCTCTTCACAGAAAATTGTCCTACATCAAGGCCACGAGACCAAGATCTACGTTCACGTAAGATTACGATTATTATTATTTGTTCTTTTCTTTTTATTCACTTCATAGACTTAAGTTTTTTTAACTGACTTGAAAATGGAGAAGATTCTCAATTCGTCGAAATCTTTTTCTATGGATGTTCCCCGATTACTCAAAAATGTCTGGACCAATTTAGATTTTTTTTTGTATATAAGAGAATACTTTCTAGGTACTTCCATGTTCTTTAAGTCAGGATCTGATGATGGATCCTAGAGAAATTGAGGAAACTCTTAACTCTTATAGGCGCACTTGTTAGTGATAAAACTTTAATATCCAAATCGGTATGAGTATGAATTTACTTAAGACTGAATTAATACTACAGGGACACCCTAAATACGAGTTTAAATACGAAGTGAAGGACCCGCATACTCATGATCTGAAGTCGCATCACGAGCACCGCGACGGTGATGTTGTGAAGGGCGAGTACAGCCTGCACCAGCCCGACGGCACCATCAGACACGTCCACTACCACGCTGACAAGAAGACTGGGTAAGCATAAATATGATGATATTATTCGGGTAATAAACAAATGTATATATTTATAGAAATGAATAGCTGATCATTTGTCTCGTCAAAACTCACAAATGGTTTGACCGATTTGAATAATTTTTGTTTATTTTTGTTCGCTCTAATCCAGGGTTGGTTTAAAGGAAAAGAAAATAAAAAAATGCATAAAAAAAGTCAAAGAAAAAGCGCGGACGGAGCTGCGTGGGTCAGCTAGACTTCATACATTTGATTTGTTGTCAATATGTTTTTTTTTATTTACAGATTCAACGCCGATGTTAAAATTGAGGGCCATGCCAAGCATATTATTCCTGAACATCATCACCACCATTAAATTTTGATGAAAACATTAACCTTGAAGATTGTATGCTGTACTTGAATGTTGCTTAGTTGTAAATATTATTTAAATTAAAAACGCTGTAGAATAACGAAATGAATATTATTTCAATCATAAGTTTTCATATCTGCCCAGTATTTATATTGCAACACTAACTACCGCACTTACAAACGCCAATTAGAGTTAATGATCATTAATTCAGTTTTTAAAATCGAATTATTTTGACACATAGCGTTACCGGTTCCGAGAGTAGAAATAATTAGATTTAATAAAATATTGTTTAGTTAGAATTAATAATGACTGACGACTGTATGTGCGCCAGTAGTAAGTTACATTAAAAACTCAACTTATTTTTTAGACAAGCCAGCCATTCGCTTGATAATTAAGCATCCCGCCAGCCTACAGACAGGTACACTGCTCTGACGCTCGTCACTTAAGAGTTATCACTTACTAACTTACCATTACCATCCTTGACTGCGTCGCCGTTTTCCATCAGATGGGACTGCAGTCAAGCACTAGCTTATATTGAATAAAAAAATAAGTTGCTTGAGTGGCCAGTAATTTCACCAGTATAGTGTATTTTACACGTTGAGTGCCGGGTAAGAATAGCAGCCTCCCATCTTCTCCCGCTGGGTGTTCGTACGAGGTGACTAAGTGAAACAAGAATAGGAAATTGTGTTTTTGCTGTTGAATCCTCGATACAACAGGAAAAGCTTTGCTAATTTTGGGTATGTATTTTTTTAACCTATTTAAACACGATTCTATAATTAAATGAAAAATGTTGTTCATAGAAAATTATTTATTTATACAAAGGAAACATAACAATAACAAATGGCATTTAGGCTTAGCTGATTGAGCAAGTAACTATATAAAAGGTTAGTGGTGATGATGGTGTTTCTCGGGAACGATATGATGAGTGCTGTGTTTCACAGTAGCATGGAAACTGAAACATACAAGAAAATCAGTGCAATCCAAAAGAAGCAAGTATAAATATTTACTTGCGTAGGATTCATGATAAACTATTTTTTTATACGACCAAGACCGACAATATTCCCCTTCATGTAATCATAATTACAAATTACGGAAGCTATTTGAAATGTAAAAAGAAAACTATTAAAAAAAAACTCGACAAATGTTGTTGGGCACTTATCCAAGACGCTGGCTAAAACCACTCTCTGAGAAAAGAAATGTCCAGCTGTTAGTAATTAATTGATGTTAGGGTAATTAATTTTTTTTTTAAATTTTATTTACGATCTATAAATAACGAAAAAGGTATAATTTCATTTCATTTATCCTTCACTGCACTGTGCACTTTTTAATTATTAATAGGCAATATTTTTAATTACAAGAACACTATATTACACTTCGTTTGCTTTGCTCTGGATAACGCACAGAAGATTGGAACGTACCTTAAAGAACATTTCGAATTTATTTTTTACTGGTTTATAGGAACTAACACTGCGAACTGATACATGCCACCTAAAACTCACGTCTTTTATATAGTTTAAAAAAGTAGCCAAGGTAACTAGATTTCACTGAACGTTATAATAACGGTACTAAAATTTGCTACGATTTGTCTATTGCGTATTGTCAATTACTACGTTAAAGGTATAAAATGTGTAATAACTATATTAATGGGCACTTTAATAACATGCGAAACCAATTATTTTGTCATATTTATTATGAAAAACCAACAGACACTAACGATAACGTTTTAAACGCACTGACTTGCAAACGCCCTTACAGAGTGCATGCACTGTACCTAAACTTAAATCCTATGGAGATTATGTACATGTATGCAAAATTGTCTTATCTTCTCGTCCGAAATACCGCAGTGCCTGAAGACGAAGTTTTTTAACCAGTGTGTGTTGTCAGTGATGACATATGGTACTGAGACGTGGTCTCTAACGGCTGGCCTTTTAGAGAAGTTCAAAGTCACACAACGAGCCAGTGAGTGAGTGAGCCTATGCTCGGAGTTTCTTTGCGCGACAGAATCCGAAATATGGAGATTCGCCGAAGTCACCGACATAGCTCTCAGAATCTGCATGTTGAAGTGGCAATGGGCAGGCCACATCGCTCGAAGAACCGATAACCTTTGGGTAGGTTCTCGAGTGGCGACCACGAACCGGAAGACGCAGCGTTGGCAGGCCTCCCACTAGGTGGACAGACGACATTGTGCGCGTCGCAGGTAACCGGTGGATGCAAATAGCCAATTGTCGTTCATTGTGGCGTTCTAAGGGGGAGGCCTATGTTCAGCAGTGGACGTCTTACAGCTGATGATGATGCAAAATTGTCAAATAAACAAATAAAAAAATAAAAGTGCCTATTGTTTATTTCATTGTATAGTGTGACGTAGTAAGATACAAATGCAAAAAAAAAACAGCGAGTCGCAGTCAACCGTTGTATCATCCCCATTGGCTAATTAGCCATTGGGGATGATGACTGGGTAAAAAAAAAAATTCTAATTAGTCCGTCAATTAGATCAGCGAAAAATTTTGGGGCAAGTATTTTTTTATTTAACAAATCCATATATTTGATAGCAAGCGGCCTGATGGTGTTACTTTAGTAGCATGGCAACATGGAAAGCCGTTGGTGTGGGATGCGACATGTGTCGATTCACTTGCTGCGTCCCACACCCCGGCAACTTGCCGGGCGGCTGGAGGGGCTGCGGCGACCGCTAGAGTGATGCAAAGCGGCGCAAATATGCAGCTCTAGGTTCGAGCTATATATTTGCGCCCTTTGCGGTGGAGACCATGGGGCCTTGGTCTCATGAGGCGCATGGTTTGGTGAAAGAAATTTCATCAATACTTATCGAAGTCTCAGGAGGCCGGGCTGGTAACTTTTTCTGCCAATGTATAAGTTTGGCTATACAAAGGGGTAATGCCGCCAGTCTTTTAGGTGGGTCCCGAACTTTACGTTCTTTATTTTTAACCGGCTTCAAAAAGAAGGTTCTCTATTCGACGCGTATGTATGTAATATTAATAAAAATGCGTAAAATTAATATATGTTAGTCTATGTGGGCTTCTAAACAAATTTACCAATTTTTATGAGTGTATGTATGTATGTATGTATATATGTATGTATGTATGTAGGTTTGTCCGTACAGGTCCGATTTCAAAAATTCTAAGAATAGCAATAGTTAGAATATTTTTCAACTTAGAGTAGAGTACAAGTTTCATCAAAATCGGTCCAGTAGTTTAAGAGATATAAACTTTTTATGTTTACAGTAAGTTACTGTAACGTAGACATTCGAGTTGCGTGATAATGCTGATACCTATTTTGCTAAAATAAAAGTCACTAAAAAGTGTTAAATAAACTATTTAAAAAAAAAACTGACTTCAAAGTAAATTATCTAAAAAGCATAAAATAACGAAAATATATTGAAGTCGGTGTCAGCTCGTGCTAGTCTTTGTCTAACATGATGTGCTAGCACCGACTTCAATATATTTTCGTTATTTTATGCTTTTTAGATAATTTACTTTGAAGTCGGTTTTTTTTTATAGTTTATTGTCAATTTACATTGATAAAAACACGAATTATATTTATAAACTAAATATTTACAGTTTATGTACAAACATGTACACTTAAACTAGGTAAAAAACTTCCTCAAGGGTGTCGCCGCACTGCGAGGGAAGGGATTCCCTGTTTTTATCTATGTAAATTGACAAAAATAAAGAACGTCAAAGTTCGGGAGCTGAGGCTCGTAACGTCACGCGTTACTCTGACAACACACGTCCGATTTCGCTTCCGATTGTCTGATCCGATTCGTGTTACTAGACGGTTGCGACCCCCGTCCCCGTGAGTACCGTGCCAGGTTCCCGGGGGGCTACATGCGCCCCCCGGCGGCGGGCTCAAAGGCAAGGCACTGAGGGGCCCCTGGTGCAGGTCCCACCGGAGAGCCCTGGGTTCCACCCGTCTCATGTGCCTTAGTGGGTAAGAATCCCACATACCCCGGTCGAGCCCCACAGCTCCCGGGGATCTTTGGAAGATTTCCCTCGCATCAAAAAAAAAAAGAAAAAAAATTAAGTTATAATAACGTTAAGGAGTTGAAACAGCAATAATATAAGTAGGTACTTTAGAATAAGAAACTGTGATATCACATCATTATTCGATTATATATGATGATACCAAGTAGTAGGTTGGTCGGTATTGGTAAGTCCCTTGAACACCGTAGTGTAACATATTCTGCCTTAAAGGAGTAGTGTGCCAACATTGATGTGTTCCATTGTAAAGGATACTGTAGATGCTGAAATCAGTGCACTCTTACTTGGTATCTTTGTCTCAGGAAATTAGTGAAAATAAAATATTTCTTCCTGAATAGCAGTGACTTTTATTGGGATGTTTTAAAAATCTGTATTTGTATTTTAGTATATTCATATCATCGATATACAGGGTGTTACAAAATACCCCGTAAAAAATATACCCCAAAAAAGTAAAAAAATATTATTATTTTCACTGATGTGCAAACCCTATTTCAGTAAAAATAAAGAGTAAAACTACGCAGAATGTACTACATTTCTACCTAATTCGCGGAACGACAAAAAAATTAAAAGACCTAACCTAACGAAACAACCTAAAAAACTGGTGGAAATGTCCAAATTTTGGAAAAAAAAAACTCGAAACAGTTGTAGGATATCGATTAGAAAATTTGAAATTGGCAACATATTTTTTTTTCAACATGACCTTTTTTGAAGCCAGTACTTGAGTATAACGACATCCTTGTATTGAGATAGCACATCTATATAATATTATATGAATGAATAATAGAAAAACGATTAAAGTATACAATTATTAGGTAAAATAGGTACGTAGGGCTTTCTGTTAAATAATCTGGTTCCCTGACATGAGAGCTTACTAGGGTTGACAAAATTTTTGGCTTTGATAATTAATTATATTTTTTACGGGGTATTTTGTAACACGTTGTATATCGGTGATTCATAAGCCTAGCCAACAGTAATTCAAAATAAGACATATAATTTTGAACAAAACCTTTTTTTATTAGATTATACGTACTTAATTAATTAAATTTACTAAAAATAAAATAACCAAGTAATCAACAAGATCTTAAAGTAATCAATGAAACGAATCAGTGGCTGTGGTGATATTCAGGAACAATGTGTTTGGCGTGGCCCTCATATTTGACGTTAGCGTGGAATCTGAAATGGAACAATTTGGTTTATTAAGACATCAGAAAACAATACAATGAAATTCACAGTGACGGTAACGTAACGACGTCACGTACCCCGTCTTCTTGTCGGCGTAGTACTCGACGATCCTGACGACACCGTCTGGCTGGTGCAGACTGTACACTCCCTTCACAACATCACCGTCGCGGTGCTCATGCTGCGACTTCAGGTCGTGCGTATGCGGGTCCTTCACCTCGTACGAGTACGAGTACTTAGGATGCGCCTGTACACATAATAATTATTAGTATTTAATAGCACCCACCCATCTCCTACCGGGTATCCGTAAAAGGCGACTAAGGGAAAACATGAAGACGGGTAGCAGCGTTTCTATTGATTATCTACCACCTATAATGCGATCCCCAAAACGCCTGTCAAGCATGAGGATTATAGCAACCCCTCCCTTCTAAGAGAACCTTGCCTTTCTTCCGCAGTGGACGTATTTAGGCTGGTGCTGATGATGATTTTTTTAGAGAATTTACGTATAAATATAATCTTTTGTTCGTACATAGTAGTCGACGCCGACGTAGTGGTGGCCATGGTGCTCTTCGTGGTGGTCATGGTGCTCTTCGTTGTGGTCATGGTGCTCTTCGTGGTGGCCATGGTGAGTTACTTGTAGCTGCTGGTGGTGGGTTTCGTGGTGTTGGTGCGGTTCGTGGCTCTGATGAAGCACTACATTTTGCGAGGAGTACGCGTGACCATGGCCGTGGTGATCTTGTGGCCGTGCCGCAACTACAGCAAGGAAGGTAACTACTGCAGCTACCTGCGCATCATAATTATTGAAGTTGTTTAATATTATTTGCTTTCTTTTAATTTCATAGAAGACATCGTAAGGCGATTCTTTACTCTCCCATGGATTTTTTGTTCGATTTGTAGGTTTAATAAACTAATGTTCTTCTGACTATATCCGTCACAGCAGCCAATATTTGGGAACACTTACAACAACGCAGAAGACGCAATGTTATAGTAATTGCGTAGACTCTGAGGTCTTTCTTTAATCTCAATAGACAGATAACACGATCTTTTTAAATGTCCGATTTTGTTAGATATCTGAAGCACGGATCATTTTATGATATGATAGGATCGGTGTAATGTCAACTAATAAGAAAGAAATACGCAAAATTGTTAGGACTAAAAGGGTCTTCGTACATAATTTTCTTAAAACGGAGATAATGTATAATAGGTCTTAACAATCATCTCTTATTACACACAATTAACTCAAATTGTTGGTATGATGAATTCAATTTCATTTTTCTTAAGTATTATTACGGATTTATTAAGAAACTACATTCTTACTTTAATGAACATGATTGTATATTTTTTTATGTTAACACTTTCAGTTCTGGATGTTAAGTGATAATGCATGAGCTCAAAATTTGTCTTTTTATAAGTTGTATGTAATACAGTATGCATAGGTGAATTGCAATCACATACTTATGACAAGTTTAACCGGTACTTGCATACGATTAACTGAAATCAGTTCAGTTTTTGATAAGCAATCGACCTTCAAAGGGCTGGTGGCATATTTGAAAGCTGGTTTCACAACAACTAAATAGCTTTTGAGTTTAAATTGTATTATGAATGTTTTATTTGTGAAAATTTGTTGGTATCTTACGAAAAGTGCATGCAAGATAGCTTTATAAGAAGTCTTCCAGCTTACGGAATATCTCCTAGTTTAATCACATTTAATTGAATAGTCACTCACAATTATTGTCATTTTGGGTTTTTATCGGAACCACCCAATCAACGCATTTCTTAAAGGTCAATTTTCTCTGCAACCCTGTTCCTTCTGCATAAAAGCAACCTGCTGGTACCTGGTGTCTACTGGTAGGTATGTGTGCAATTGACAGCCCTCTTGTGAGTGAAGAGATATAATAATATGCCGAGCCCTTAGGTAATTCAGTCTGAAAGAGGCATGGTAGAGCGTGGGAGTACAAAGACTTTACTACTGTGAGTTGAGATTGCAATTTTAGTGGTGGTGGAAGATGTCGCTAACAGCAAATTGAAATCTTGAGAATAAAGTAGAGAACGCTACGTGGCCGCTACGTTTATAGGAAACGAGACTAATCATTAAGAATATGATGGTTATATCAATGCTATATTTACGCCGTCTGTCGTGAGCTATGAATAGACCACCACCGCCGTTTATACACACAAATTAATCAAGCACAATCACACGATTTATATTGCCGTTTCCCATCGAAAGAAACATCTTGAACAAACAAAAGATTTTTTTGAAGTGAATCTTCTTATGCGACTTCCAACAAGTATAAACGTTAAACGCCTCCATGGAGGGGGGTATGAAAGCGCTCACGTGACCGAGTCATTCAGTCTTCAGTCATTCCGTCATTCAGCATCGTTCAGCGTCGTTCAGTGTCGTTCAGTGTCGATCAGTGTCGGTCAGTGTCGGTCAGTGATGTTCAGTGTCGTTCAGTGTCGATCAGTGTCGGTCAGTGTCGGTCAGTGATGTTCAGTGTCGTTCAGTGTCGTTCAGTGTCGTTCAGTGTCGTTCAGTGTCGTTCAGTGTCGTTCAGTGTCGTTCAGTGTCGTTCAGTGTCGTTCAGTGTCGTTCATTGTCTTTCAGTGTCGTTCAGTGTCGTTCAGTGTCGTTCAGTGTCGTTCAGTGTCGTTCAGTGTCGTCAGTGTCGTTCAGTGTCGTTCAGTGTCATTCAGCGTCGTTCAGTGTCGTTCAGTGTCGTTCAGTGTCGTTCAGTGTCGTTCAGTGTCGTTCAGTATCGTTCAGTGTCGTTCAGTGTCGTTCAGTGTCGTTCAGTATAGTTCAGTGTCGTTCAGTGTCATTTCAGTGTCGTTCAGCGTCATTCAGTGTCGTTCAGTGTCATTTCAGTGTCGTTCAGCGTCGTTCAGTGTCGTTCAGTGTCGTTCAGTGTCGTTCAGTGTCGTTGAGTGTCGTTCAGTGTCGTTCGGTGTCGTTTAGTGTGGTTCAGTGTAATTATAGTGTCGTTCAGTGTCATTTCAGTGCCGTTCAGCGTCGTTCAGTGTCGGTTAGTGTCATTTCAGTGTTATTCAGTGTCGTTCAGTGTCATTTCACTATCGTTCAGCGTCGTTCAGTGTAGTTTAGTGTCGTTCTGTGTCATTTCAGTGTCGTTCAGTGGCGTTCAGTGTCATTCAGTGTCATTTCAGTGTCATTTCAGTGTCATTTCAGTGTCGTTCAGCGTCGTTCATTGTCGTTTAGTGTCGTTCAGTCGCGAGGAGGGAGAATAGAAAGAGACAGAGTGAGAGTGAAGTTTCACTTCTTCCGCGCGTAGGGACTCCAGCACGCACATTATTTTTTAACAGTTAGTACCTGGTTAGTTGCTTGCATTGTGTTTTTCATCGCAGCAGCCAACCAATACAACATTATTATTACTTTCCGGTTTTCAACGCATTAAATGGCTAGAAGAAGCAGTGAAGGTAAGACACCTACGCGGTGGGTCAACGATATTCGGGCAACTGGTGGCTGCAAATGGCAAATTGACCTTCATTGTAGCGGTAGTCATGTTCTGCCTAATGATGACAGATAGATAATCATACTTGCATTGTTATAAATTTCTATATTCTAATGTATTGCCTTTGCAAAGCGCAACTCTAATCACACCACTCATTCCCACCACTGTGACTTCTGTCAGCTAGGATTTACAGTAGTCATCACTGAAGACACCGAGGTTTGACACTCGGCGAGTCCGAACTCGGGAAACGCTAAATTGTCTTGGAACCGGCAACAAATTTAATTAGAAAAGTAAATAGGTGGAGTTAGCGCGCAACTCGTGTTTTTTTTATAATTTGGGCATCATGCCCTTGATAAAGGACATATCAGTTACAAGCTAACAGGTTCTCGTTTACGAAATTGCGAAAATAAGTTCGCAGTAGTTTGGTATTCGGTATAAAAAGTTAAAAAAGATTTTTTGGATTATCAGTTACATATTGCAATTACCCAGGTGAACATTTAAAAAATAATCAACATGTTCACCAAAGTAAGAGTTTTAATAATTCATTCTAATTTCATAATTACTAAATATTTTTAAAAGAAAATATTCAACGAAAAGAAAAAAAAATGATGAATTTATTCTTTGTTCACTCATTTAATGATATTAGAAATTTTGCAACATTTATTTCTCTATTTATTCTTTAATTTTGATTTTTTTTAACAAGTGTGTGTTTTATTGCAATAAGAACTTTATGAACTTCCCGACATTTGTATCAGCCATAATAATATGGAAAAATCAAGATTGTAATATTTTTTTAATTTAATATTATAAGAATAATTTATTTGCCCGAATATTGTTATAGATAAGATGTTACAAGAATACATATAGGTACCAAAATATTCTGCAGTTTGCGGCGTACAAACGTATCATTCTTCATTGTTCCGAGAGTTTACTTATACAATTCATAATGCTAATTTATAACGTAAAAGCTTTCGATTAATCGAATCAATTATTTACTCATCCATGTGCAATATCTGTGCAGATCGTCCTAGTTGCTGCTATCTTCGCATGTGTCGCCGCGCAACCGCAAGACAGTCATGACCGCGGACACGAGCATGGACACGCAGTCTCTTCGCAGAAAATCGTCCTGCATCAAGGCCACGAGACCAAGATCTACGTTCACGTAAGATTACGATTATTATTATTTGTTCTTTTCTTTTTATTCACTTCATATACTTTAGTTTTTTAACCGACTTGAAAATGCAGAAGGTTCTCAATTCGTCGAAATATATTTTTATGGATCAAAAATTACTTACTCAAAAATGTCTGGATCTATTTAGAAAATTCTTTTTTTTTATTAAAGAGAATACTGCCCAGGTACTTCCAAGTCAGGATCTGATGATGGGATCCTGGAGAAATTGAGGATACTGTTAACTCTTATGCATATAAGAGTTAACAGTATCCTCAATTTCTCTTAGCACTTGTTAGTAATAAAACTTGAATATCCAAATCGGTATAAGTATATGAATTTATTTAAGACTGGTTTAATATTACAGGGACACCCTAAATACGAGTTTAAATACGAAGTGAAGGACCCGCATACTCATGATCTGAAGTCCCATCACGAGCACCGCGACGGTGATGTTGTGAAGGGCGAGTACAGCCTGCACCAGCCAGACGGCACCGTCAGACACGTCCACTACCACGCTGACAAGAAGACTGGGTAAGCATAAATATGAAAGCGCAGATATTATTCGAGTAATACTTATGTTCGTTTGTCTCGCTAAAACTCAGAAGCGGCTTGACCAATTTGAATAATGTTTGTTTCGTTTTGTTTGCTATAGTCAAGGCGTGGTATAAAAAAATGAATAAATCTATAAAAAAAGATGAAAAAAGGTCGGATTAGCTAGACTATACACTTCATAAATTTGATTTATTCACACTATGTTTTATTTTTATTTACAGATTCAACGCCGATGTAAACATCGAGGGCCATGGCAAGCATATTATTCCTGAACATCTTCACCACCATTAAATTTTGATAAAAAATAATCTTAAAGATTGTATGACGTATGTTGCTTAGTTGTAAATATTATTTAAATTAAAGACGCTGTAAAATAACTAAATGAATCATAAGTTTTCATATCTACCCAGTCATATCAGCCCAGTATTTATTTTGCAACACTAGCTACCGCACTTACAAACGACAATTAGAGTTAACGATCATTAATTCCGTTTTTGAATTCGTCGGATTATTTTGACACTTGCAGTCAATTAATACTTTATACTCTAATAGTGAGTAACATCAGTCATCAATAATTTAACATCAGCATTCGAGGTCACCGACATAGCTCTCAGAATCTGCAAGTTGAAGTGGCAATGGGCAGGCCACATCGCTCGAAGAACCGATAACCTTTGGGGAAGAAAGGTTCTCGAGTGGCGACCACGAACCGGAAGACGCAGCGTTGGCAGGCCTCCCACTAGGTGGTCAGACGACATTGTGCGCGTCGCAGGTAACCGGTGGATGCAAATAGCCAGTTGCCGTTCATTGTGGCGTTCTAAGGGGGAGGCCTATGTTCAGCAGTGGACGTCTTCCAGCTGATGATGATGATGAGCGATACTGATTACGTGTTAATAATATACGCAGTGAAAAAAAAATAACTTGTATATTATATTCGAATGAGGAAGGGAGGCCTTTGCCCTGCAGTGTCACAAAGCGGGCTAGTAATAATAATAGTATATTAGTTATGCGTCAGCTCAATACAAACGATGGTTTTGGGATCTATTTCTAAACAAAACTGGAATTGTGTTCTCACTATAGAATCCTCGACACAACAGGAAAAGCTTTGCTAATTTTGGGTAAGTATATCATATTTCTCAATCATTTTTAAACACCATTCTAATATTAAATGAAAAATCTTATTCATAGAAAATTATTTTATTTATACAAAGGAAACATAACAAAAACAAATGGCGTTGAGTCTTAGCTGATAGAACAAGTAACTATATATAAGGTTAGTGATGATGATGGTGTTTCTCGGGAACGATGTGATGAGTGCTATGTTTCACAGTAGCGTGGAAACTGAAATATAAAATGTAATCAGTAAGAAAACAAGCAAGCGTAAACATAATATATAATACGTCTATAATAGTCTCAGGAGACCGTCGGGCTGGCTTTTTCTGCCAACGTATAAGCTTAGCTATACAAAGAGGTAACGCCGCCAGTCTTTTAGGTACCCTTCCCTCCCAGTGCGGCGACAACTTCGAGGAAGTTTTTTACCTAGTTTCTGTACATATTTGTAAATGAACTGTAAATATTTAGTTTCAATAAATAAAACAAAACTGTAATACGAATAGACAGTCCTCCGTCTGTTATAAGCTTTTAAGATTATTCTAGTGCCTTACCCGGTATGGTCATCAGCATGATAGTCGACGTGTCTGACGGAGCCATCGGGCTGATGCAGCCAGTAGTGACCCTTGACGGCGTCCCCGTCGCGGTGCTCGTGCTGCTCTTTGTGGTCACCAGTGTGCTTGTCCTCGATCTTGTACTCGAACTCGTACTTAGGGTGTGCCTAAAGGAAGTATTTGTAATTAAATCCTTTTCAGTGAACAATGAATGCGGTCGCTCAGAGTCACACGAACCATAGAGAGAGCTATCGGAGTTTCTTTGCACGAGAGAATTCAGAATAAAGATATTGGTCGAAGAACTAAGATCACCGACATAGCAAACAGAATATGCAAGTTAAAGAGGCGTTCTAAGGTGGAGTTCTTTCTTCACCAGTGGATGATGATGATGATGGAATAATAGACATTACTGGATTACACATTCACACATATATCATCAAACGACGAGACGTACGGTGACATAGGCTAGGTTGTGAAGTAAGGTCTGAAATACATAGTTTATCTGCGTCACTTTTCCCATCCGATTAAAATGTGTGGCGTCAAGCCTAGAGTGAATTTTAATAAGCTTATCTACTTTATCATTACAGCGCCGCTTTCCATCAGGTGGAATTGCAGTCAAGATTATATTAGGCAAAAATGGAGACTGAAGTCTTGAAGCCACAATATAAGAGCAGACTGAGTAAGGGGAATCAGGTGATTAGGTCACCATAAGGTGGGTTTGATAAATAGCAAGGTTACTATAATAAGTAAGAAAAGATACTAACGTAGTAGTCATAGTGGTGGTGGCCGTGATCGCCATGCACTTCCACCTTCTCGTGGTGTCCGTCGTGTCGCGAGATGTACTGAGAAGAGTGTCCATGCCCCTCAGACACCGCGACGGCAACGGCTAGCACGCACAATACCTATAATAGGATATAGAAATATAATTTAAAGGAACGTAACCATGCTCTGAGTCTTAACAGATTTTCACTAAACACAGCTAAGAAGAATACCGCTTAAGCCTGCATGTCAATAAAAATACATATTGTAATCTGTCCATTCATCTAGCAGCTAACATGCCACAGGTATCAACTTGTAACACCCCTAAGCGTCAGGCGTCAGGTTTTTGAACTCAACCCGAATCGGTTGAACTAATGTGTTTGAAAGTTTGAAATGATTAATTCTTCTGATTATTAAAAATTCGCTCACAGTGTGATTAAAACTCTCTTAATAAAGGCCCTTTTTGTAATTATAATTACAAATTATGGAAACTATGGGTACATATCCAAGACGCTGGCTAAAGCCATTTTTTTTTAATTAATTGATTTTATAGTAATAAACATTTTTTTTTAAATAATTTTTACGATCTGTCTGAAAAATATATTGTTTCATTTCATTTATCCTTCACTGTGCACTTTTTAATTATTGATAGGCAATATTTTTAATTAGGTACAAGAACGCTATATTACACTTCGTTTGCTTTGCTTTAGTTAACGCACAGAAGATTGGAACGTACCTTAAAGTACATTTTGTTTTTTTTAACTGGTTAATAGGAACTAAAACTGCGAACTGATACATGCCACCTCAGACTCACGTATTTTATATAGTTTAAAAAAGTAGCCAAGGTAACTAGATTTCACTGGAAGTTATAATAACGGCACTAAAATGTGCTACGATTTGTCTATTGCGTATTATCAATTGCTACGTTAAAGGTATAAAATGTGTAATAACTATATTAATGGGCACTTTAATAACATGCGAAACCAATTATTTTGTCATATTTATTATGAAAAACCAACAGACACTAACGATAACGTTTCAAAAAAATAAAAGTATTGTTTATTTAATTCGGTAGTGTGACGTAGTAAGATTCAAATGAAAGAAAAAATCTGCGAGTCGCAGCCAACCGTTAGATGCAAGTAGCCAATTGGGATGATAACTGGGAAAAAATAATAATTCTAATTAGTCCGTCAAAAATCATCAAAAAATATTGGGCAAGTATTTTTTTTTATCTATATTATGAAAGATAATGAGCGTCAAGTTCAGGAGTTGAGGCTGAGGGCTCAGACGTAAAATGCTACGTCACGCCTTAGTAACGCGGAATTTAACGTAGGTACCTACTATAATAATTCTTCGTACTTTTTTGTATAATTGAATTTTTCAGCCATCTAGTCTATTGTTGTTCATAGTGGCGTTCGAAGGGGGACTACTTTCAGTAGTGGACGTCTTCCGGCTGAAAATGATGATGATGAAACCGAAAAGGAATAAAATTTTAATTACAAACCTACGATACGCCGATGACACAACTCTGCTGTGGACGAACTTATAAAACGTTTAGACGACGCCAGTAGAAAACTGGGTCTAACAATTAACCGAGATAAAGTCAAAATGATGGTCGTTGACAGAGCAAACGTGCTACAAGAACTGAATGCACTTGGGCATTTTGACGTGGTGCAAAAATTTGTGTATTTGGGCTCCAGTATCTCGAATAAAGGTGGAACAGAAGGTGAAATAAGACTGGTCGGCATGGCAAAATCAGCGATGACTCACCTGGAGAAAGTGTGGAGAGACCGTAGCATACTTAAAACAACAAAAGCGTATATTGTAAGAACATTAGTCTTCCCCATTTTCTCATACGGCGCAAAGGCCTGTACAATGAAAGCGGCGGACCGGAAACGCATTGACGCGTTTGAAATGTGGAGTTGGAGACGAATGCTACGCATTCCGTGGACAGACCATAGGACTTACCAAACTAAGATAGTTGAATATAACTCAGAGACTTTCAAGCATATGCCTGCCAAGAGTGCTGCAATACTTTGCCATATAGCCCGTAAATCTCCCGACAACCTGGAGCGACTTATAATAACTGGTAAGGTGGAAGTAAGGAGAGCAAGAGGACGCAGTCCTACACGATGGTCGGATCAGGTGACAAAAAACCTAAATATGAAGATCTCTGACGCGATACACTGTGCCACAGACCGACACAATCAGGACAAAAGATGATCGGGAACATCACGACACCGACTCTCAGCAATGAGCTAACGACTGGAGGAGGAGTAACTTGTGTCTCAGGAAACAAGTGAAGATAAAATATTTTTTCATGGATAGGATTCATCGTTTAATGATAAGGCGACTATTTGCAGATGTTTTCAATATCAATATTGTAGTATATTCATAACATCGATATAATATTATATCGATTTTATGAATAAGCCTATATTCGAGGTCTGCACTCAAATCTCAATGCAGTCCACCACCACCTTGAGACTGAAAAGCCGCACTTGCTTTTCTTGACGGAAACGCAGATTAGATGTCCATCAGATGCGGCGTACCTCGACTACCCAGGGTATTCATTAGAGCATAATTTCCACCAGCGCGCCGGAGTCTGTATGTACGTCCGCAATGACATCTGCTGCCAGCGTCTCCGTCAACTCGAGGACCCCACATTCTCTACAATGTGGATGTTAGTAGACACTGGTATAGATAAAATTGTCTATACTTGTGTCTATAGATCACATAGCGGTGACCTGGAGACAACTCGCCTTTTTGACCACCTTAGTGAGGCCGCTGATGAGGCCCTGCATCGGTACCCTGATGCGCAGCTGGTCACTCTGGGGGACTTTAATGCCTGTCACCAGGACTGGCTGTTCCCATACCAGAGGACTGACCATGCTGGGAGAGAAGCGCGGAACTTTGCGCTGTCGCTAGGGCTTTCCCAGCTGGTAAAGCAAGCGACTAGGGTACCTGATGTTGTTGGTCATACAGCCAATTGTCTAGACCTTCTGCTGACAACTGATCCAGACAGGTATGATGTAATAGTTTCCTCACCTTTAGGAACCTCGGATCATTGTCTGGTGAAATCTGTATCGACCTTTTCTCCACCTGACTGCGATATTCGTGGTGTGCGGCGATTGTGGCGATACAAGTCAGCAGATTGGGATGAGATGCGGCATTTCTTTGCATCTTATCCTTGGCGGCAGGTCTGCTTCTCTTCCGAAGATCCGTCGAGTTGCGCGGATGCTATAACCGACGTGGTACATCAAGGAATGGAATATTTTATCCCTTTCGCTGATGTACCTGTCGGTGGCAAAGCTCGCCCATGGTTCAACGCTGAATGTGCTCAAGCTGAAAAGAGCAAACATTCGGCGTATCTTTCCTGGGTTGAAGCTCGTGACCGCAAAGCTCCGGATATTAGCAATAAGAAGAGAGCCTTTAACCAAGCCGCTAAGTTCTACAAGAAGGCGTTAAAGAAGGCTCGTTTCGGCCACGTCAACCACATTGGCTCAAAGCTCGCTGCCCAGCCATCTGGTAGTAGAGCTTTCTGGTCTCTTGCCAAATCAGTCGAAACGAACTTCTGTCGGCCTTCACTGCCTCCGCTAGTAAAGCCTGATGGAACTCTAGCTCATACGGCAGGAGAGAAAGCAGGTTTATTTGCATCTCTCTTTGCCAATAATTCGCGTTTAGACACTGGCAATGCTATTCCACCACAACTGCCTCATTGCGGTTCGTCAATGGCGGAAGTCCGCATTACAAATAAGGAGGTAATGAGAGCACTGTGTCGTCTAGACGTGAATAAAGCTAGTGGTCCTGACGGTATTCCAGCAATAGTACTTAAGGCATGTGCACCCGAGTTGTCTCCGGTATTGACACGTTTGTACCGTCTCTCATTTAAGACTGGAATAGTGCCCAAGTCCTGGAAGCTCGCTAACGTGCAACCCGTGCCCAAAAAGGGCAGTCGTGCCGATCCAGCCAACTATCGGCCGATTTCAATAACCTCCATACTCTGTAAGACTATGGAGCGTATATTGAACTCGCGCCTCATGGCATACCTAGAACAGAATGATCTCCTCAACGACCGACAGTACGGATTTCGATGAAATCGGTCGACGGGAGACCTTCTAGTGTATGTCACTCACTTATAGGGCGAGGCCCTCGAGAAAAATGGGGAAGCGCTCGCTGTTTCCCTGGATGTCTCGAAGGCCTTCGACAGGGTCTGGCACGCTAGCCTTTTAAACAAGCTGCCAGCGTTCGGCATATCCCCTGGACTGATCGGCTGGATAAAGGACTTCCTGAGTGAACGGTCTCTCCGAGTGGTTGTTGACGGTTGCACATCGGAGCCGTTGACGACTAATGCCGGAGTTCCTCAGGGGTCCGTTCTCTCCGCAACTCTCTTCCTGCTGCATATTAATGATCTGCTGTTGCCCGGTATCTATGGGTATGCAGATGACAGCACTATTGTGGAGAGATATATGCCGAGTGCTCGGGCCAGTAAGGATGTTATCCAGTCTGAAAGAGTAGCCATGGTGGAGCGCGCGAATCTCACACTTCAGGCAGTCTCCGAACGGGGTGATGCCAATCTTGTGAGATTCAATGCCACCAAAACTCAAGCGTGTCTATTCACCGCGAAAAGGAGTCCGTTCACCTTGGCTCCTACTTTTCAGAATGTATCCTTGGAATACACGGACCGCCTTCAGTTGTTGGGAGTTGAAATTTCCTCAAACCTCAACTTTGGGCGGTTCATTGAGTCCAAAGCCAAGGTAGCTGCAAGGAAGCTAGGTGTCCTTTCAAAGGTCCGCCGGTACTTCACACCGGAGCAACTTTTGATGCTATATAAAGCACAAGTCCGGTCGTGTGTGGAGTACTGTAGTCACATATGGGCTGGTGCTGCTAAATGTCATCTTGCAGCTTTGGACTCAGTGGAGAGGCGTGCTAAGAGGCTTATTGGTGACGCAGAGTTAGTAGCGGCCAATTTACAAAGCCTAGAGCACAGGCGCAGAGTAGCCAGCCTCTCGGTGTTCTACAGGATGCATTTTGGAGAGTGTGCACAGGAATTGCATGACTTGATTCCACCATCTCCCTTTCATCGTCGGACGACGAGACGCACGGCACGTACACACCCTTATGTGGTGAAAGTGCCTTCAGTCCGGTCTAAGCGGTTTGCTTCTTCATTTATAATAAGGACAGCTAAGGACTGGAACAGTTTGCCTGCGTCGGTTTTCCCGCCCGATTATAATGTGGGTGTCTTTAAGACTAGAGTGAATAGGCTTTTAATAAGCTAGTGTGTTTTGCCATCCTCGATTGCGTCGCCGCTTTCCATCGGGTGGGACTGCAGTCAAGCACTAGCTTATAAGTGTTAAAAAAAAAAAAAAAAAAAAAAGCCTAGCTAACAGTACCTAGTTACTAAAAATTAAACATATAATTTTAAACAAAACCGTTTTTTATTAGATGTATATATTTAATTATATTTACAAAACTCAAATAACCAAGTAATCAACAAGATCTTAAAATAATCAATTAAACGTATCAGTGGTTGTGGTGATATTCAGGAACAATGTGTTTGGCGTGGCCCTCGTATTTGACGTTAGCGTGGAAACTGAAATGGAAAAATTTGTTCTAGTAAGATATCAGTAAACAATACAATAACATTCTCAGTGACGGTAACGTAATGACGTCACGTACCCGGTCTTCTTATCGGCGTAGTACTCAACGATCCTGACGACACCGTCTGGCTGGTGCAGGCTGTACACGCCCTTCACAACATCACCGTCGCGGTGCTCGTGCTGCGACTTCAGGTCGTGCGTGTGCGGGTCCTTCACCTCGTACGCGTACTCGTATTTAGGATGCGCCTGTACACATAATAATTATTAGTATTTAATAGCACCCTCCCATCTCCTCCCGGGTGACCGTAAAAGGCGACTAAGGGAAAACATAAAGACTTGGCAGGCAACCCCTCCCTTCTAAGTGAACCCTGCTTTGTTCAGCAGTGGACGTGTTTAGGCTGCTGCTGATGATGATTTTTTTTAGAGAATTTACGTATAAATGTAATCTTTTGTTCGTACATAGTAGTCGACGCCGTGGTGGCCATGGTGCTCTTCTTGGTGGTCATGGTGCTCTTCATTATGGTCATGGTGTTCTTCGTGGTGGCCATGGTGAGTTACTTGTAGCTGCTGGTGGTGGGTTTTGTGGTGTTGGTGCGGCTCGTGGCTCTGATGAAGCACTACACTTTGCGAGGAGTACGCGTGTCCATGGCCGTGGTGATCTTGTGGCCGTGCCGCAACTACAGCAAGGAAGGTAACTACTGCAACTACCTGCGAATAAAAAAGAAGTTATTTCAGTTGTTAAGTATAATGCTTTCATTTAATTTCATTAAAGACTTCTTGTTAGGCGATTCTTAATTCTACCATGCATTTTTTTCTTTTCAACCTCTAGGTATAGCGAATGTCCTCCTGAACAAACGGTCACTGCAGCCAATCTTTACGAACAGTTACAACAAAGCAGCTCTTTCTTTAATTTCATATAGTCAGATAGCACGATTTTTTAAAATATCCGGCTTTATTGAATATACTAAGCATAGATCATGTTACTTTAAAGAAAATGGGATGTATTGATCCAACAAGTAAGAAACAAATACACTAAAACTAAAATGGTGGTGGACTAAAATGGTCTGCGTACATAATATAAAACGGAAATAATATTATAGGTAAACAATAATCTACGAGTGTTACTTAAATACACAATTTTCCCAATTTTTATTACCAATACTTAGTTTTTCTTAGCTACTAAGGCTTTATTCAAAAAATACATTCTTACTTTGCTGAACATGATTGTATTTTTTGTGTTAACACTTTCAGTTCTGAATGTTAAGTGATAATGCATGAGTTCAAAATTTGTCTTTTTATATGATGTAAGTAATACAGTATGTTGTAGTGAATTGCAATCATATGACAAGTTTAACCGGTACTTGCATACGATTTACTGCAATCAGTTCAGTTTTTTGATAAGCGATCGACCTTCAAAGGGCTGGCTTAAAATATTTGAAAGCTGATTACACAACATCTAGCTAAATAGTTTTTGAGTTTTAATTGTATTGTGAATGTATATAA
This sequence comes from Furcula furcula, assembly GCA_911728495.1. NCBI lineage: Eukaryota > Metazoa > Arthropoda > Insecta > Lepidoptera > Notodontidae > Furcula > Furcula furcula. The sequence continues at coordinate 9,957,928 of OU452246.1, read as the reverse complement.
ACTTTGTTGGCATTTCACGAAAAGTGCATGCAAGATAGCTTTATGAGTAATCTTCCAGCGTACGGATCTCCTAGTTTAATCACATTTAATTGAATAGTTATTCAGAATAATGGCCATATTGGGTTGTTCATCGGAACCGCCCAATAAACGCATTTCTTAAACGTTAGTGTAATTAGTTGCTTGCGTTGTTTTTGATCGCAGCAGCCAACCAATAACCCAATATGGTAATCATTCTGGTAATCATTCAACGACGAAACCGGAAAGTAATAACTTTCCGGGTTTCAACGAATTAAATGGCTAGAAGAAGTGAAACTAGACACCTATGCGGTGGGTCAACGATATTTGGGCAACTGGTGGTTGCAAAATGGCAAATTGACCTTCATTGTGGCGTTAAAAGGGGAGACCTTTGTTCAACAGTAGTCGTCTTCTGACTAATGATGACATCTGCTGTCTGTAAGAGGCAACTAAGGGAAAACAAGAACACGAGCAGCAGTGTCTTTCTATTGAATTACCTACCACCTGCATATACTGCGAGCATGGGACTTTTGGCAACCCCTCCCATCTCAGGGGGAGGGAGGGGAGGGAGGATGACACTTCTATATTCTAATATATCGCCTAACTCTAATCCAACCACTCATTCCCACCACTGTGACTCCTGTCAGCCAGGGTCTATAGTGGTCACCAGTGAAGACACCGAGGTTTGACCCTCGGCGAGTCCCGGGGAAACGCTAAATTTTCTTGGACCCCGCAACAATTTTTACTAGAAAAGTATATAGGGTAAATGTGGGATAGTTGCCCTAGGGGTATAGTTGCCTCGATTGTAATTTCTCTAGTTTGGCGGATGACCACATGTTATTTTATTTGTCTTTCGAGAGACTACAACTACCACTAAGTTGACAGTGTTGCATGTATTTGTGAGATTGCATGGTAGGGCAAGGTGAAATCAAAGTTTTTGCGGGATAGATGGCCTCTTTTTCAGTGGGGCATCTATCCTATACGTAATTTACATAGATTAGGCAATTATCCCCTATATGGGATAGATGCCCCAAAATTTAGAGGTCCGCAAAAATCGCTAATACTCTGGAAATATCAAAGATGATGGTTTTTCCTTTCATAAGTTTGAAGATAATAAATCAAAGTACCTACCCGTATTACAAATAAAGAATTTTGCTTTTTTCACTGAGAGATATAAAGTAATTTCAAAAAGTGTGGCAACTATCCCACTTTTACCCTAGGAGGAGTTAGATCGGCTCGTGACTTTTCTAAATTTAGGCATCATGCCCTTGATAAAGGACAGATCAGTTACACCAAGCTAACAGGTTCTCGTTTAAGTAATTGCGAAAATAAGTTCGCAGTAGATTGGTATTCGGTATAAAAGTTAAAAAAGATTTTTCGAGTTATCAGTTTCTTATTGCAATTACCCAGGTAAACATTTAAAAAATAATCACCATGTTCACCAAAGTAAGAGTGTTAATAATTCATTATTAATTATTATTTTAGAGAAAATTATCAAAGAAAATAACTAAAATTAAATACAGTTTTTTTTTTCACGCAGTGAAATTATTGAATTTGCAACATTGATTTCTCAATTTTTTCTTATATTTTTTTATTTTATTGTTAAGACATAATTATACACACACACACACACACACACATTTGTATGTGACACACAACTTTATTAAGTTTACGACATTTGTAGCAGACAGATTCATATAGACAAAGCAAGATTGTATATTTTTTATCACTAAATATAAGAATAATAATAATTTATTTGTCCAAAATTATTATAGACTAGCCGATCCGCGCAGCTTCGCTCGCGTTGTTTTTACGTTAGGAAAATTTTTAATAGCATCCATTTGCGTTTAATACATAACCTTTGTTTAAAGTCGGTTAAATTCTGGGGCCCACTTTTTACTAGCCCTCCGAAGCACGGAGACGTACTTAATTCGAATGGCATTAAACTGTCACCCATCTATGTATCGACCTTCCCTATCGTTGCTTAACCTGATCGATTGCTACATATTGATACTGCCTATGAGTTTCTCCTTATTTTTTAACCGACTTCAAAAAAGGAGGAGGTTCTCAATTCGTCTGTATATATATATATATTTTTTTTTTAATGTATGTTCGCGCATAACTCTGGCAATTATTAACCGATTTGAAAAAATCTTTCTTCCATCCATTCTTCAATCCATTGATTGGGTCCCATAAAAAAATTATTGCTTAGTAATAAGTAGTTCCTAAAAAAACAAGAATGGTGACTGCGCACTGAGAGTTGCTAGAAAGCCTATATAGATGACGTTTTAGTCGCTCGGACTCGCTCGGTCGGACAAAAATGGTCATAACTCTGGCAAATATTTACCAATTTCAATGATTCTTTTTTTATTCGAAAGAAGAAACCACTGTATTGAATCTGTATGAATTTTATTACAACCGGATAAGAACTTCCTGGAGGACCATGAACGATGTGGAGGAATTTATCTGGTAAAAACCATAAAACTGATGTTCTCCATTACATTGCTCTGACAATTATGAACCGATTTCGATGATTCTTCGACGAATATTCGATATTGAAGTTGGTGCCAAATATACACAGCAGGTACGCTAACACCAACTTCAATAATATTTAAATTATTTTGTACTTTTTAGTGATATTGAAGTCGGTTCAATTTTTTTTTAAAAAGATTTTATTATACTTATAATATTTATATTTTATAGTATTAGATACATTCGTCGAATACATAACCTCCTTTTTTTAAGTCGGTTAACTGCATCTCACTTTTTATGTGCCCTCCGAAGCACGTAAATGCTCAGTTCATCATTATCATTAAACGTGACCGTTTAATCACCATCTATGAAATGACTTTGCCTAACGTTGCTTAACCTGATTACCTGATTGCCAAATATTAATAACAACAACAACTGTTTAAGAAGAGACAACTGTCTCCTTATTATTATTTTTTATATACTTACTGAAAAAGGGATAAACTCAGACCACGCGTATAACCAAGTACCATTATGACTTTAATCTCTTCTCCCAAGGGAACCGTGCTGAATTACGGGATAAAAAGTATCCTAGGTCCTTCCTCGTGGTATTAGCTCCAATCATGCCAGGTTTCGTAAAAATCCATCCAGTAGTTTCGGCATGATGCGCAACCGTGATACAGACAGACAGACAAACAGACAGACAGACAAAAATGAAAAAAACTACAGTTTCGGCTTTAGTATCGGTTAAAGAATGCCCTCCAATTATAATTTTCAAAATATCTTCAATGTACAGAAATGGACCTGTTACAGTTTTATTATAAGTATAGATATACATAAATGAGATGTTACAGGAAGATATACACGGTGTTACAAAACTAGTCGTATAAAATTTAAATAAAAATATATTATTATTTTCACTGATGTGCACACCCTATTTCAGTAAAATTAAAAAATAAACTACGCATAATGTACCTACATTTCTACTTAATTCGCGGAACGACAAAAATTTTAAGAGACCTAACCTTAATAGGGTTGACAACATTTTTGGGTTTGATAATTAATTATATTTTTTACGGGGTATTTTGTAACACGTTGTATAGGTTATTTGGAACCTATACAACGTTCTGCCGTTTCTGACGTACAAATGGATATTTATAAATGTTCCGAGAGAGATTTGATTACTTACATATTTTTACCATTACAATTTATAGGTAGGTACTTTGAAACGAAACTAACTTTACCGATTATATTTTGGATTTTATTATCCCGACGTTTCGAACACTTTACAGCATTCATCGTCACGGTAAAATTAAATATTCGGTAGTAAAATTAGTTTCATTTCAATGTGTAATATTCACGTAAATATCTGAAATCATTATACAATTTAAAGTGTAAAAGCTTTCGATTGATTGAATCAATTACCTATTTACTCATCCATGTGCAATATGTGTGCAGATCGTCCTAGTCGCTGCTATCTTCGCATGTGTCGCCGCGCGACCGCAAGACAGTCATGACCACGGACACGAGCATGGACACGCAGTCTCTTCGCAGAAAATCGTCCTTCATCAAGGCCACGAGACCAAGATTTACGTTCACGTATGATTATTTATTATTATTACTTATTACTTTTTCTTTTTTTTGTATTCAATTCATATAAGTTTATTAACTTAAAAAATCTTAAAGAATCTTTTTTTATGAATCTTCCCCGATTACTCAAAAATGACTGAGCCGTTTAAAAAAATTGTATTTTTTGTAAAAAAAAAAGAGTATTGTACTGCCCATGTTCATCAGATCTGGTTTTGATGATGGGATCCTGGAGAAATTGAGGATACTCTTAACTCTTATAGGCGCACTTGTTAGTGATAAAGCTTTAATATCCAAATCGGTATAAGTATATGAATTTACATAAGACTGGTATAATACTACAGGGACACCCTAAATACGAGTTTAAATATGAAGTCAAGGACCCGCGTACTCATGATCTGAAATCGCATCACGAGCACCGCGACGGTGATGTTGTGAAGGGCGAGTACAGCCTGCACCAGCCCGACGGTACCATCAGACACGTCCACTACCACGCCGACAAGAAGACCGGGTAAGCATAAATATGAAAGCGCAGATATTATTCGGGTAATACACAGCATGTATAATCAGTCTATTCCCGAACCTAATACATACTGATACTAATAAACAGTGTACCATTTTATAATATGTCACCTACTTATTATCCAGTTACACGGTTCGAATTTCGATGTGATACATACTGTAAAAGAAATAATAGCTGATCGTTTGTCTCGTTAAAACTCACAAACGGCTTGACTGATATGAATAATTTTCGTTTCTTTTTGTTCGCTTTAATCCAGGGTTGGTTTAAAAGAAAAATAAAATGGAAATACCACAAAAAAAGTAAAAAAAAACTGTGGGCGCAGCTGCGTGGGTCAGCACGCTACATACATTTGATTTGTTCACACTATGTGTTTTTTTGTATTTGCAGGTTCAAAGCCGACGTAAACATCGAGGGCCATGCCAAGCATATTATTCCTGAACATCATCACCACCATTAAATTAAAAAAAAAAAAATCTTGATGTTTGGTTGCTTAGTTGTAAATATTATTTAAATTAAAGACGCTGGAAAATAACGAAATGAATATCATTTCAATCATCAATTTTATGCATATATATATCATATCTGCCCATTATTTGTATCCCCTAACTGACGCACTTACTAACGCCAATTAGAGTTAATGATCATTAATTCTGTTTTCGAAGTTGGATTATTTTGACGCAGCCGATGAATACTCTGATTGTGAGTAGAGAGATATATCTTATATGTCGTACTCAATAATAGAACATAAATAAGCATTACCGGCAATAACTGCAATTAATAATTAATTTATTAGGTGGTAGGTTCCTTGTGCAAGGATCCGTCCAGGTAGGTACCACCGCAGAGTCTGACATTCCGCCGCCAAGCAGCAGTATGTAAGCATTGCTGTGTTCCGGCGTGAAGGACACTGTAGCTGGTGAAATTACTGGGCACAAAGACTTAATATATTATGTCTTAAGGGTCGGCAACGCGCTAGTGATTTTTCAGGTGTTGCTAGCGTCTATAAGCTGCGGTGACTGCTTACCATCAAGTGGGCCGCATGATTGCTTGCCACCTTGGTAGACTTCAGTATGTACGGCTGTAAGTTGCTTAAAAAATCAACTTTTTTTCTGAGACTAGCCAGACATTGGCTTAGTTGACAGATGGTAAGCATCACACCAGCCTACAGACTCACTGCAATGACGCTTATCACATGACAGTTACCACTTATTAGGTTACTATTACCATCCTCGACTGCGTCGCCGCTTTCCATCGGGTGGGACTGCAGTCAAGCACTAGCTTTTATATGGAATAAAAACAATAAGTTGCTTGAGGTTAGTGATTTCACCAGTATTTATTTCACCAGTGCATTTTACACGTGGAGTGTCAGGCAAGAATACCCCCTCCCTTCTCCTCCTGTTGGGTGTATGTACTAGGCGATTAACCAAAAAGACGGGCAGCAGCGTCTTTCTATTGGACTACCTACCACCTATACCTATCTACTGCGATCAGGATTATGGTACCCGGCCCGCCCTTCTAAGGGGAGGCCTTTGTTCAGCAGTGGACTTATTTCAACTGCTGGACGTATTGCAACTCATCATCGAGTGTATTTTACACCGGAACCGATGCCACAGGAAAAGCTTTGCTTATTTTGGGTTTATATTTTTCAACCTTTTTAAACATGATTCTTTAATTAAATAAAAAATATTGTCCATAGAAACTTATTTATTTATACAAAGGAAACATAACAAAAACAAATTGTGTTTAGTCCTGATAGAAAAGTAACGATATAGAAGGTTAGTGGTGATGATGGTGTTTCTCAGGAACGATGTGATGAGTGCTGTGTTTTACAGTAGCGTGGAAACTGAAACATACAAGCAAATCAGTGCAATCCAAAAGAAGCAAGTATAAAAATATATGTACTTGTTGTACGTAGCATTCGTGTTATAGATATTTTTTTATACTACCAAGGTGGCAAGCAAACATGGTAAACAGTCACCGTAGCCTATAGACGATAGCAACACCAGAAGAATAACTAGCGCGTTGCCGACCCTTAAGACGTTAGATATTAAGTCTTTTGTGTCCGGTCATAGTATATCGATGTGTCCGGTAATTCCACTAGCTACACGGGTACACAGCAATGTTTACACACTGCCGCTTGCTGGTGGCAGAATATCTGACGCTGCGGTAGTAACTACCTGGACGGTTCCTTGGACAAGGAACCTCCTATATATATAAAATGTACTCTGTGCCTCCTATAGTTGAATTATTTTGTCCGTGCAGTTTGGATCATAAATATTCGGAGCGGTGAAGCGAGTATTTCGCTCTCTCTTCCACTCACGGGCCTTATGGGCGGGCATAGTGATGCGCATTATTGTTGACGATAAGCTTTATCGATAGTGTATTTAGTTTTATCATTTTGTAACTTTTCGGGATCTATTTTCACTTCAGTGAAAAATTTTAAAACATTGTTGATAACAACACGTGCTTGTATTGGTATATTGGTGCCAACAGGCAAAATATTATTTTGAATAAATTCTGCCGTTTTGTTACAAAATAAAGGAGTAGCCATTGTGTCACAAAAGAAATTCAGAGAGCGAATGCACAAAAACACATTTCATTTTCTCTTCGACATAATTATGTGCTATAATTTGCAGGTAGGTACAACAAATGACTCATAACATAACAATGTCTCACCACCCTTTGTATACCGCCCCACTGCCCGTGTACCTGCCTTCGATGACTCATTTGTTTTTATCGATAATGGCGTTGCGCCCGCGCAACACTCACCGCCCTAGCCGAGCTATGATTTATGACCCAAACTGCACGGACAAAATAATTCTACTATAGTTATTTATTTTATAAAACTTATGGTAATACTAGAGAGATATTCGCCTAAAGGTGAGCACAAGGCCTTTTTTTTTTTTTTTTTTGACGCGGGGGAAATCTTCCAAAGATCCCCGGGAGCTGTGGGGCTCGACCGGGGTATGTGGGATTCTTACCCACTAAAACCCCCGCGGCTGTCGCATCGGCACATGAGAGGGGGGACCCCAGGGCTCTCCGGTGGGATCTGCACCAGGGGCCCCTCAGTGCCTTGCCTTTGAGCCCGCCGCCGGGGGGCGCATTGTAGCCCCCCGGGAACCTGTCACGGTGCTCACGGGAACGGGGGTCGCAACCCCGCCGCCGTCCTCCTCGGAGTCGCCGCCGTACTCAATGGACGGAGCACAAGGCCTGCTCATAGGAAGTACACATACATAGCATAGTCACTGCATTACAGTAGGTACGAGTATATACAAAAGTACCAATAACTACTCGCTCCTTCTTTGCGTCACACCATCTACCAGCGAAGTGGTAAGTGGTAAACGGTTTTAGAAGTTGAGTGTAAGCTCACCCGGAGTGTTTGTCAGCATGGTAGTCAACGTGTCTGACGGAGCCGTCGGGCTGGTGGAGCCAGTAGTGGCCCTTGACGGCGTCCCCGTCGCGGTGCTCATGTTGCGCTTTTCGGTCGCCAGTGTGCGCGTCCTCCATCTTATACTCAAACTCGTACTTGGGATGCGTCTGTAAAAAACAACGTGTGCAGGTTGCCAGGTCAGCCTGCTTGACGACCTACAAATCAGTACCAGTACAAGATACACAGCACGCCGGACGCTGCGCAGTACCGTGAATGGGTACTCTTTAGTAAGCATAGAGTGTCTTACGTAGTAGTCAACGTGGTGTCCGTGACCGTCATGGCCATGTCCATGGACGTGGACAGGCTGATGGTGTCCGTCATGGCGTGAGATGTGCTGCTCCGAGTACCCGTGGCCCGCAACCACCGCGCTCACCACAGCTAACAGGAACATTATCTGTTGAATCAATAAAGAAGTATTTTGGAACGAAGTTCCATAAGGGACGATGCGGAGAACAACCTTTCCCTAACCGGGAAAAAACGTACGTAACGTAAGATTATTTTATTCACACATATATATATATCTTATTTTAGTTACCATAAAAATTGGAACGAAGTTGTGTGTGTGTGTGTGTGGTGTGTGTGTGGTGTGTGTGTGTGTATGTGTGTGTGTGTGTGTGGTGTGCCGATTAGTTCAGTGTTTTTTTTTAATTTATTTTGTATTTTTTATTATTATTTTCATGTTTTATTTACTCACGGGCTTAGCCCGGTCCTTTAGAGGCTTGCGTGGGGACGGATCCAACACATAGAGGCCCGTTTAGAAGAAGTAAATGGTATGTAAAACAACTCCCGGGGTCAACTGCCACAATGATGACCTTACAGCAGTTGACCTCGGTAGGTGGTAGGGACTATTGCAAGCATGTGAAAAGAAGTCTAGGTTTATGGGGTTGAGCGTTTGGTGGACTGGCGATTGGGCTATTGCAAAGGCCGGGGTCACTTGCCATAATTACATTCATAACTATTTTGTGGCAAGTGGTGGCTCGCCACCCACTAGATGGGCTCCCCAAATGATCGTCCGATGACAGAGAGCAACACCGGTGTGAGTGACTCAGGGGTGTCGAGAGGTGTGCTGCGCTTTCTCCGTAGTTACTCGCGGCGTTATGCCCTTTAACACTTCCACCCCTGGAGCATATAGTTCTAACAGCTCCTCTCTGGACGGCCAATTAAGGCAAGCCAGAGCTGAGAGTCCTTCGGGCCCCCTTCGGTTTCCACTCGACCGACGAAGACAGGTGAGGGCCCTGACCGACTCTCTGGAGCACTCGGGTCCGTGGTGTCGTTACGCACCAACAGCTCGCCACAAGCTGCCCTGCGGGCTTATTATTATTAAGTTTTTTTTTTTGAATGACGGAATGACTGCGTCATGTGAGCGCTTGCATAAGGTTAACAAATTTAACGCTTGTCATTTAACGCTTAACGTTTAACGCGTTAAGTGATAACTTTTTTGGAAGTCGTATAAGAAGTTTGAAGACTTTCAACTCGAACTACACAATCGCTTCCAGTGCCTAGCCGAATGCGAAACTGCGGACGAGTTAAACAATGGGTTGGTGCAAACTGTCCATGCAGTGGGGTCCAAGTTCTATAAGACCCCACGCCGTAATAAGCCTCAGAAGCTCTCCAATCAAACCATTAAGTTAATGGAAACCCGAACTGAGATGAGACTGCAATCTTCAGCTGATATGTCGGAATATGCTGAACTCAATAGACGAATCTCGAAATCCATGCGACACGACTTGCGTTCCTATAATACAGCATGTATTAAGGACGCAATTGAGCGGAACCAAGGCTCTAAAGTGTTTGCAAAGAATTCGTCTATTGGGCAAAGCCAAGTGACCAAGCTGAAGATCGACGACGGCAGTGTCATCTCATCAAAGTCGGAGTTATTGAGAGAGCTCGAGAGGTTTTACGGACAGTTGTACACCTCGACACGAAAACCCATTGCCCGAACAGCTCAGGACACCAGAGCCCAACTAACCCGACACTACACTGAGGACATCCCAGACATCAGCTTGTACGAGATTAGAATGGCTCTCAAACAGCTTAAGAATAACAAGGCGCCGGGTGAAGACGGAATCATAACAGAACTTCTGAGAGCGGGTGGAAAACCGGTACTTTTAGTCCTCCAGAAGTTATTTAATTCCGTCTTACTCGAGGGTACTACGCCAGAAGCATGGCACGGGAGTGTGGTGGTTCTCTTCTTCAAAAAAGGTGATAACACTTTATTGAAGAATTATAGACCCATCTCACTCCTGAGCCATGTATACAAGCTGTTTTCGAGAGTCATTACGAACCGTCTCGAACGCAGGTTTGATGACTTCCAGCCTTCCGAACAAGCCGGGTTCCGAAAAGGCTTTAGCACCGTAGACCACATACATACGCTTCGCCAGATTATACAGAAGACCGAGGAGTATAATCGGCCATTATGTCTAGCGTTTGTGGACTACGAAAAAGCCTTCGATTCAATCGAGACCTGGGCGGTATTGCAGTCCCTCCAGCGGTGCCACATTGACTATAGGTACATCAAAGTGTTGAAGTGTTTGTACAGCAACGCCACCATGTCGATCCGACTACAGGAAGAGAGCACGAAACCAATCCCATTGCAGCGAGGTGTGAGACAGGGAGACGTTATTTCTCCGAAACTGTTCTCAAACGCATTGGAGGACGTTTTCAAGCTCTTGGACTGGTACGGATTCGGCATCAACATCAATGGCTAATACATCACTCACCTTCGTTTTGCCGACGTTATAGTCATTATGGCAGAGTCGCTGGAGGACCTCAATACGATGCTCAGCGACCTCAGTAGCGTTTCCCAACAGGTGGGTCTTAAAATGAACATGGACAAGTCGAAGATCATGTCTAATGTCCATGTTGCACCCGTACCGGTAGTTGTTGTGAACGATACTCTCGAAGTTGTTGACCACTACGTATACCTAGGACAAACTGTCCAGTTAGGTCGGTCCAACTTTGACAAAGAGGTCGCCCGAAGAATCCAACTCGGATGGGCAGCGTTCGGGAAACTACGCGATATCTTCTCGTCCAAAATACCGCAGTGCCTGAAGACGAAGGTTTTTAACCAGTGCGTGTTGCCAGTGATGACATATGGTACCGAGACGTGGTCTCTAACGGCTGGCCTTTTAGAAAAGTTCAGAGTCACACAACGAGCCATGGAGAGAGCTATGCTCGGAGTTTCTTTGCGCGACAGAATCCGAAACGTGGAGATTCGCCGAAGAACTAAGGTCACCGACATAGCTCTCAGAATCTGCAAGTTGAAGTGGCAATGCCACATCGCTCGAAGAACCGATAACCGTTGGGGAAGAAAGGTTCTCGAGTGGCGACCACGAACCGGAAGACGCAGCGTTGGCAGGCCTCCCACTAGGTGGACAGACGACATTGTGCGCGTCGCAGGTAACCGGTGGATGCAAATAGCCAATTGTCGTTCATTGTGGCGTTCTAAGGGGGAGGCCTATGTTCAGCAGTGGACGTCTTCCGGCTGATGATGATGATGATGATGATGATAAGAAGTTTCACTTCAAAAAATGTATACTTACCCGAATAATTATTTTCTTTATACCTCGAATAGAACCTAAAATTAATATTTTTATATTAAGGAACTTCGTTCCTATCGGGTGTCCCACGACACCACACGGTTTTTTTTTATTATTTTCTTTAATTTTTGAAACAGGAACATTAAAGTATATTGTTTTTTAATTTTCTATCATTTTTGAAATAGGTTTTTTTTTTTAGAACCTTAAAATGATTAATGATTTGATCATAATATTTTTAATGGTATTTTACCTTAGCCAGCATTATTTTTTTATATTTTGGTCTGAGCCACACTGAACTGAATTTGATACTGATATGTATATAACAATGCGAACCCAAATTTATATATAGGTAAAAATAAATGTTATCAAGGTGACAGTGATTTCATTCTAAATTGGTAACAGTTATACTTACGACATTAATTTCTTTAGTTATAGAACGTTTGTTACACGGTATTTTTATTTGTGCTATACTAATATAGACTATAATTTCGGAACTTTTAATTACTTTAGAAACAATTTATATCTATTGTTTGGTAGTAACAGTACTGACTGTGGAAAAAGGTGACGCATTATCGCAAGAATTAAGCATAGAATTGGTCTCGTAAGCAAGCCCAATCAAGCAATCGTAGGTCGTTAAATATATGACCAGGGGCCTACCTCCCTATGACTACTTACACTTCACCCTCAATTCCGTCTTGCTAAAACTACGTAAATATTGCCTAACAGACTTGTATTTTATATTTTTCATCTATTCCGTGTATTTTTCTATAGTAAAACAGTAATTTTACACGTCATTTACAAATTAATAACAAAATAACTTCATTATAACGGGATAAACATGATTTCATAGACAACATTTCAGCGTGCAATCTGACAATGGTCATAGAGAATTAGGTTGTATCCCCCATTGCTGGCCATGTATCCCCCGTGGAGTGTCCGGGTAAGAATAGCACCCTCCCATCTCCTCCCGTTGGGTGTCCGTAAGAGGTGACTAAGGGAAAACAAGAAGATGGGCAGCAGCGTCTTTCTATTGGATTAACCTACCATCTATACTGCGATTGTAGCCTCCGTAGCGCAGTGGGAAACCGCTTGCTTTGTATACCGGAGGTCGCGAGTTCGAATCCTGCGGGGGGCAACAAATGTGTGTAGTTGTTCCTTACTGGCTAGGACAATGCAGGCCGATCACCGGATAGTCTGTAAAGTAAGATGATCCATGCGTCGGATGGGCATGTAAAGTCGGTTCTGCGCCTAACCCCTCCCCGGTCGTGTCGGTCTTCCATCCCATCGGATCATGAGAGGTACAAAGTCTTGTGTCTACGCAAGCGCTTGTGCACTATAATATCTCCTGCGTACACGGCTGATCATGTGAAAGATTGGCCGCTGTGGTCGTTTCTGTCAGGAGGACATTATTATTATAATGCGATATCCAAGCATGGGGTTTATGGCAACCTCTCCCTTCTAAGGGGCCTTTGTTCAGCAGTTCACGTATATCGGCAGCTGATAATAATGATGATGCATGTATCAACCCCATTGAGTTTCTTGTGAACTGAAGGTGAATTGTAATCTGGTGACTAGTCCTCAATAAGAGATACCCCAAGCCTAGACCGTTCCTCCCTGTGCTCATCGGTTGTTTCCTCATCAGTACACAGACCAAGCTCTGAATCCCGCACACTAAAGGTATTAGCGATTATTTAAGCAATTTTGACACCACGTTCATACTAATGCATTTACTAAGACTTGCAATTTTGCTATAATGGTGATATGGCAAAATGCGATAAGTCATAAATTATAAGCGATGCAGCTTTCGTACAGAATTTAAGGCAAACCTTGCGATTTCTCTGCAGTAATCGAACACACTGAGTTGCTAAAACATAAACACAATTGCTTAAAGTCGATGTTAAAAAAATCATGTGGATATGGCCCTTAGTGATCAATACAATAGTATATCGAAGAATTATCAAAGTAAAAACATTTATTGAAACTAAATATTTACAGTTTATTTACAGACTTAGCGAAGTCTCAGGAGACCGCAGGGCTGGTAGCTTTTTCTGCCAACGTATAAGCTTGGCTATACAAAGGGGTAATGCCGCCAGTCTTTTAGGTACCCTTCCCTCCCAGTGCGGTGACAACTTTGATGAAGTTTTTTACCTAGTTTAAATGAATTATTAAATCATATCGTAGCCATGATCTAATAGTCACCTAAAGGTACGCGTCCATTGGCACGCGCCGGACGCACCACACGCACGGCACGCAACGGATTTTAGTTTGCTTTCTATGATTTTACATAGCGCTGCGTACATTATCCGCGCCGTCAATTTCCGATGCGGGCGGCGCGGATAGTGGACGCAGCGCTATGTTAAAACATACAAAGCAAACTAAAATCCGTTGCGTGCCGTGCGTGCGGTGCGTCCGGCGCTTGCCAATGGACGCGTACCTTTAGAGATACTATACACATATATTTATATATATAGATAGTTTATACTAGTGTTGCAATATACCTGATGGAAAGCGGCGATGCAATCGGAGATGGTAAAGAAATCTATCTTTAAGCCAGTCTACAGTATTTATAGCTTGCTTTTAAGCACCCACATTATAAAATAGCGAGAAAACCGACGCAGGTAAACTATTCCAGTCACCAGTTCCTAACAATAAATGCCGAATCAAATCTCTTGGTCCGGAGTGATGGGATATTCACAACGTAAACGTCTCGTCGTCCGATGACAGAAGGGGGAAGGTGGAATCAAGTCATTTAATTCTTGTGCACATAACAAAATGTATCCTCATTAGAAGCAGGCTACTCTAAGTATGTACATATATAGGCTTTATAAAACTGTTAGATGGCATTTCGGTGCATCCGCCCCTTATATGCTTCCAGGTAGGTACTCCACATACGATCGGACTTGGTTTATGTTCAACTGCGTGTGCTCAGTGTGAAGCACTGCCAGACCTTTGCAAGGCCACGTACACAAACCCCCTAGCTTCCTTGTAGTTATTTTGGCCCCTTATTCAATGAACAGGTTAGAGAAATTTCAACTAACAAATAAAAATACATACATTCTGAAAAGTGGTAGCCAAGGTGTGGTAGTGGTGGTAACAGGCAGCAGTTTTAGCGGCCTTGTATCTCACAAGATTGGTATTGCGCGTGAGACTGCCTGGGAAGTGAGACTCATGCGAGTCAAAGCATGCGCTTTAACATGGCTTCTTTTTTTAGACTGAACAACATCCTCACTGGCCTGAGCACTCACAAGGTATGCTCTCCTCAACAGTACTATCATTTGCACACCCATACCTGGTATCAGCAAATAAATGATACGCAACAGGAAGAGGGTTGCAGAGAGATCGGGCTCCTGATAAACTCCAGCATAAGTCTTCAAGGCTCCAATGAGCAATCGTCGACAACAACTTGGGGAGACCGTAAATTTAGGATGTTCTTTATAAAAGCGTTTATTTCTGGAAACTTATTCAGAGATCCTTCAAGTCATCTATGGAAACATCAAGATGTCTTGGGTTTCGTCATATAAGTGGCATATACTAGGAAGTCGACAGATTTCGTCGAACCCCGTACTGCCACACACATTCCGACAAAATATGACGAAAATACTTTTGACACTTAAGATGTTTAACTGATTGTTAACTATTTAAATTGCAGAGTTTTTAATTAATTTTTGAGGGATGTATTTTCTTAGAAATATAGCATTGCATAAATATTCTTAAAACTCGTTCTTACTCATGTGATAATGATTTCATGTGATCTACATGACACAAACAACAAAGACGGCAAGTGTGTGACGAAATAAACAAGTGGCATTATTTCCTCGTGTAGCGGGTCACCCCCTTCCCTCTAAAATGGTTGAGGGGCTGCTGCTCGATTCAACTCGTGCGCAGTTGCTGCTTGGGGGGACTGGTCTAACTACTATCCCTTTGGCATTTTAGTTTGTTGTATTTTTGATGTATTTTTTTTTATTATTTTTTTTTATTTCTACATAAGCTAGTGTTTGACTGCAGACCCACCTGATGGAAAGTGGCGACGCAATCGAAGATGGTAAAGCGCACTAGCTTATTAAAAGCCTATTCACTCTAGCCTTGAAGACACCCACATTATAATCGGGCGGGAAAACCGACGCAGGCAAACTGTTCCAATCCTTAGCTGTCCTCAATATAAACGAAGAGGCAAATCGTTTAGTCCGGACTGAAGGCACTTTCACCACATAAGGGTGTGTATGCGCAGTGCGTCTCGACGTCCGATGATAGAAGGGGGATGGTGGAATCAAGTCATGCAGTTCCTGTGTACACTCTCCAAAATGCATCCTGTAGAATACCGAGAGGCTGGCTACTTTGCGCCTGTGCTCTAGGCTTTGTAGATTTTTTTTTTCTTTCTCTTGTTTTATCTTTCGTACGACAGGACACACTGTCGCTGATGCAGATAAAATTGTAACAAGACAAGAAAGTGAAAAAAAATGACAAGCCCGCTGAGTTTATTGCCGGATCTCAGTTGAGGCCGCGTTGTGATCCAGTGGTAGCTTTTAAAAAAAATACCTTTCAAAAGTGCTAGCGTTAAGCGTATTTGAAATAAATATTTTTGAATGAATTTGAGTTATACTTAAAAAAAAACAAGAAACTTCAAAAGGAACCAAGAAAAAATAAAAACATAAATTTAAATATTTATTCAAATAATTTACAAAAGGAACAACGCTAATGGAACAGTTTCATTAATCTAATGGTGATGATGATGAGGCACGATGTGGTCAACGTGCACTTTGTATGAGCTCTTCGTGTCGTGTCCGTCGCGGTGCTCGTGCTGGGATTTGTGGTCGCCGGTGTGGTCGTCATCTACCTTGTACTCGAACTCATACTTTGGGTGCGCCTGTGGAACATAAACATTGTTATGACTTCACATATTGTGATTTGTATTGAGATTTGTTTCAGATAATGCAACGAAAACACTTAGGCGTTTTCTTTTTTCAAACGAATGACAAGACGAGCAAAGCCGCTGCCGCTCGTTAACTGATTTAAGTTTCTTTAGTTCGGATATTTCACCAACTGCATTACCGTTCACAACTAAACATGGTAATGTAAATTAAATCTCGAATTTAAAGATCTCTTCTGATAAGATGCAAGAAATCATGGTTAATATGCTGATGGTAAGTGGCACCGAAAGACGCAGCGAAGGCAGGCCTCTCACTAGGTGGACCGACGACATTGTTCGCTTTGCGGGAAACCGGTGGATGCAAATGGAAAAATTGTCGTTCATTGTGGCGGTCTAAGGGGGAGGCCTTTGTTCAGCAGTGGACGTCTTCTGGCTGATGATGAAGAGGCACTGGTGAATTGTTAAGCACACTAGCCTATTCCTTGTGCAGGCTGCAAAAGCGCATTAAACGCCATTAGCACACTGGTATCCTCAAGAAAGGGCAGTGCGTTATATTGTTGCAGTCGCCTGTAAAGTAGTCATACTGGCCAGAATCACTTGTGTTTCTTAATACCTTTGCATATTCATACCATAACTACTTTACTGACATTTCTATGAAAGAGTTACTAACGTAATAATCGACGTGTTGTTCGTGACCGTGGCCTTCATGGCCATGACCTTGTACATGCACAGGCTGATGGTGACCGTCGTGTCTTGTAATGTGCTGCTCCGAGTACCCGTGAGCAGACGCTGCGACAACGACAGCAAGTAGGCAGAATACCTAGACAAAGAAAAACGAAAATGAAAAAGTTTTTCAAAATTAGAATACTTACTTTTTTATATAATGATGAAGGATGTAGGAATATTGTGCTGTGTGTGAATTGGTGGATTTAGTAAATAGTTGAATATAATTTCATTTAAAAAAAAATGGTTCAAGAGCGCCACGAACATAACTTTTTTTTTATTTTCATTTTCTTCTGTTTTGTTAGTTTATTAAAGTATTATTATTGATACTTTAATTTATTTTTTAATCGCTAACATTTGGGCAATTAGGTATCGATATTCGATGGAAGACATTATTTTATAAAAAAAAAGGAATATTAAAAATTAAATTATTTTTACTATGGAATTTAAGTAAGTATTAAGAATAACATGTTGACTAGCAAACAATTATTTACCTTAGTGAACATTTTGTTTTTTTTTTAATGTCGGAACTGTACTAAGCCCACAGATAGACTGATACATAACAGCAAAAAATGTCTACATTTATATTCAAAGGTAAATTGGCTTGTACATTGAAAACAAAAGCTATCAAGGTAATTATGATTTCACTCTAACTTTTTGGCAATTAAAATATACATTTGCGACATTGTAAAAAGCAATATTTGATGTGGTTTCGCAAAAGCTTAATTTACGTGACAACTACAATTATTGCTCAAATGACAACGGACTTACAATTTTCTCAAGATTGTAAAGTGCTGACGCATAATAACTTCATAATTTATATTGCTTACTTTTAACACAATCTTAACGCAACTTAAAACGGAACGCATGGTGCAAAAGAGTCCTTGACTGAACTCAGGAGTAAAGTATATCATTATCAGTCTTGCGAGAGATAGGTTGAATCATCTGAGAGTAGCCTATCCTACGCCAAATGATTGTGTACAGCTCCAACCTGGCGCGATCGTTGCGTACCACCAAGACTAGAATAGAACCATCGGTCAAAAGTCGTGTACTGCTGGGAAAGGGGGAGGCCCCTTAGAAGGGAGGGGTTGCCATAACCCCCACGCTTGCCAGGCGTCTTGAGGATTGCAGTAGGTACAGGTAATCCAATAGAAAAACGCTGCTGCTGCTTCTTGTTTGATCTTAGTTGCCTCTTACGAAACCTAACGAAAGGAGATGGGTGATTGCTATTCTTTACCCGGAGACCCAACGGAAAAATTAAAGATGGCAGGCAGCATATAGACACTCACTACCAAAAGCAGACTAAAATGGAAAAGACTAAGTGGTTGATCTCACGCAGTAGGTGTTTTAGACACCATATATTTCAGGAATCACTGCGGCTATTGATTTGAAACTTGGAATAGTTTTAGATCTTATTTACCCAACCTCATCGTAAATGAATTTTTTTTTACTATGGGGGTCAAAATAGGTCATCAAAATTTCAAAGTACTACTAGGTA
Organism: Furcula furcula; assembly: GCA_911728495.1. Taxonomy (NCBI): domain Eukaryota; kingdom Metazoa; phylum Arthropoda; class Insecta; order Lepidoptera; family Notodontidae; genus Furcula; species Furcula furcula. The sequence goes on along the minus strand of OU452246.1, from coordinate 9,939,280 downwards.
TATCGAGTGGGGTATCATATGAAAAGGCTTCATTTGCACATCTCAAAACAGATTTTTATTTTGGTCTATGTCACGTAGTTTTTGGCTGATAAAAAAATACCGTTCTCCGGCTACCGTACTCCGAAGTTTGTAGAGGGAAAAATCTGAAATACATGTATAATTATATATTACGGGAAAAATAAACTGATCTTTCTAAGTAGTACAGTTTGTTAGTAATCTTAAAAAAACCTCGACAAGCAAACTTAGTTTTGCGGTTTTTTTTTTGCTATACGAGGTGTATGACGAATAGTATTACAAGCATTTATTACAAAGCATGGAATCATGCAAACGATGCTACAGTACCTAAATTGTAATTATTTGAAAGCCTCAATTCTTCTGTGACAATTGTGCCATCATGTTCCATTAGAATAAAATATAATTTACATTCATACGATACAATCATGTTTCATTGGGAAGTTAATTATATTTTATGAATAAAGTCCTCCTGGCCAATCTTTCACAAGATCAGCCATCTACGCGGGACATATTATAGTGCACTCTATCTTCCTTTATACATCCGGCCGTCGGCCTTTTTTTTTGCATCGGCACATGAGAAGGGTCCCCAGGGCTCTCCGGTGGGATCTGCACCAGGGGCCCCTCAGTGCCTTGCCTTTGAGCCCGCCGCCGGGGGGCGCATTGTAGCCCCCCGGGAACCTGTCACGGTGCTCACGGGGACGGGGGTCGCCACCCCGCCGCCGTCCTCCTCGGAGTCGCCGCTGTACTCAATGGACGTTCAAAGGGCCCACACCCCGAACGTCCAGCGACTCCGAAGGCAGGCGGTCGGCCTGCATTATCCTAGCCAATAATAAACAACTACACAAAGTGGTTGCCTTCCGCGGGATTCGAACCCGCGACCTCCGGTTTGCAAAGCAAGCGGTTTCCCACTGCGCCATGGAGGCTATATTATATTAATTTACTAATAACAAAATAACTAACTAACTAACTTATAACGTTAAGGCTAAACCATGCTTATTAGTTGCAGATCTTAGGAGAAAACACTGCGTGTCCTCTAGATACCTTAACATCTTATTTAAGTAATTAAGTGGATATCTGTGTTTAAGTCGTGGGTTCCATTCTTACCTTGTGCCTATATATAAAGTATGTGTACTTATATACAAAAAAGAATAAAAGTATTTGGATCAATTACTTGGTTACCATAGTACATGCTCTGCCTAGTTTGGAATCAGATTACTATGTGTGGTTCCTGGAATACATAGGCGTGACAGACAGATAGACAGACAAAGACTCACCATAAGGGTTCCTATTAACCTTTTAGGTATGGAACCTTAAATAATAGATAAATAGGCGCGAACGCTGCAAACTGCTGTGTTGATATTATTTTAATCCTAGCAGTATTTGTATTTTATTGCCTCGCAGTAGGTGTTGGCGTGAACGCTCCAAATAGCTGTGTTGATATTATTTTAATTGTAACAGTATTAAAATTTATATTTTGTTACCGCGCAGTAGGTGTGAAAAGTAGAGTATTCTGCTCGGGGATAAAGGTGTATTTGTCTTGGGCGAGCTTGAGTCCCTCGCTGTACTCTGGATTCTAGTATAAACTCCATCGCTTCGCTCGGGAGTTAACTCTGTACACCCTCGCTACGCTCGGGAGCCTAGACCCCAACACCCATAACGAAGCACAGTATGCCCATAACACAGCATAACGAAGGCGTTATGCTCGTGATTCAATTTTACGCCCGTGACATAAGACACTGCTGTATCTCCTTGGTGAATTTATATTAATAATATTAAAAAAACACATTCGGGAGCGGGAGCATACGGTGGTTAACCCCTCGGCGGTGGACGCGAGATCGCGCGTTTGCTTTTCGCATGTTAACGTGATGCGGATCGGAGTCATCCACCGTGGAGAGCTCCAGAGAGAGGAACTTCCTGTTCCTCACAATGCATGCCAACTCCAGGTGCACTGTCTTCTGTTATTATTAATTAAGTATGACAATTTGGCTACTACCGATCGCTAATGGAGATCTTTTTCTCATATCTTAGCAATAGACCCTCTATCTAGTGCTTGATTACGATCTAACCTTAATATAATAATTATTGACCGTGATAGAAGCGAAGTAATTTAATAACAACACAGGAAATGACCCTGTTTCAGAATTATAGTTATGCCAGCAGAAGCCAATTAAGGTTCCGTTACCTACCTTCCAGCTCTATCATCAGATTAGCTCCATGGTTAGGTTAGGTAAAAAAAAGCTAATATGTAATCCTTTGGAATCACTGGGCGTTTGGGACGTAAGCCCTAGACGTCTATCGGCGTGTGGCGGCGACTCCGAGGAGAACCCAAAGCTAGATGCTTGATCCCAAAGCTAGCCATTCGCCTTTTCTTTTGTTCGTCCATGCAACATTGGCTTCATTTGATTGTTCCAGACAGTTAACTAATTTTAAAACTGTTTCATTTTCCTTGTTACTTTTTTGAGAGCAAAGCAATTAAGGTACTAATTTAATATTTTTGTATAAAAAAAAAATATTAAAGATTCGTAAAACACTTTATTTACAAATGAAAAACATAAATAAATAAGAAAAAATATAACAAAAAAGTTAAGCGTAGAAAATGAGTGTTAATTCTTAAATAATCGTGTATCACTCATGGTGATGGTGATGCGGCACGATATGGTCGACGTGCACTTTGTAGGAGCTCTTCGTGTCGTGTCCGTCGCGGTGCTCGTGCTGCGACTTGTGGTCGCCGGTGTGGTCGTCATCTACCTTGTACTCGAACTCGTATTTAGGGTGCGCCTGTGGAACATAAACATTATTATGACTACACATATTGTGATAAGGAGGTAGACTGTTCAGAAAAGATCATCACCAGCCGGAAGAGGTCCACTGCTGAATGCCAAGCGTGGGGAGGGGGGGGGGGGGGTTACCGCACGTTTGGCAGGCGACTTGGAGATCGCAGTATACATATATGAAGAGATGGATCTTAAACAAATACGTAACGCTGCTGCCCTTCTTATTGATTTCCCTGAATCCCTTCCCTTCCCTGTGTGTTTCCCTTTTACGATACACAACGGGAAGTGATGGGTGGGTGCTATTCTTACCCGGACACCCCGCGGATAGATAGACAAGATATTAGAAGGAAATTATCAAGGCTTTCGAGACGAAGGGCTTCCCGGAAGGCCACGACTGCGGAACGACAAATGATGCTTTGTGTATTTGGTCACTTTAGCCCAGTGGTTTTCCAGCTACAGTGCCCTTTACCAGAACGCAGCAATGTTTTACACATTGCTACTTTGCGAATGTCAACATTACTTGGGATCCTGGGAACCAACTTGCTATTTTTACCCGGCCTCCCCACGGGTCAAATAATATTTGGGTAGAAATATTTGAGTCGAAAAAAAGATAATTTTATTCAATAAATAATGCAGTATCTGCACGGTTAATATTTACAGCACAATACATCGTCTTCTATCGAATACAACGTGGCCACATACTTATTCAGCCAATAGTAAAATACTTTAGAAGAGAGTTGGCCAATCATCACAATTGGTCATGCCACTAGTCACGTTCAAAACATGTTCGCTAATACTCTACAATTTCGAGAATTCCTATAGATATAGTTAGATATCTGAATACCCATGGGGTGTCCGGATAAAAATAGCACCCTACCATCTTTTCCCGTTGGGTGTTGTAAGTGGTGACTAAGGGAAAACAAGAAGTCGGGCAGCAGCGTATTTCTATTGCGATCCCCAGGACGCCTGCCAAGCGTGGGGATTCTGGCAACCCCTCCCTTCTAAGGGGGAGGTATTTGTTCAGCAGTAGACGTCTTTAGGCTGCTGATAATGATGAATACTTTATTCTGTGTTTTTTTGATGATCTGATCTGATAGAAAGCAGCGATGCAGTCGAGGATGATGAAGCAGACTACCTTATTAAAAGCCATTGAATTTAAATAAATACGCCTAAATAAATACTAACATAGTAATCAACGTGATGGTCGTCATGTCCATTTCCATGGACGTGGACGGGCTGGTGGTGTCCATCATGGCGAGAGATGTGCTGCTCCGAGTACCCGTGGCCCGCAACCACTGCGCTTACCACAGCTAACACACACAAAACCTGCAGGAAAAAAATGTTTCGTTTAGTATTAAACTCGATTTTTTTCTCATCTCAGTATTTTTGGGACTAATCACACCACTGTCAGCCGAGATCTACAGTGGTCACCAGTGAAGACACCGAGGTTGGACCCTCGGTGAGTCCCGGGGAACGCTAAATTGTCTTGGAACCCGCAAAAAAAAAAATAGAAATATAATAAATAGGAGGAGTTATAGTTAGACAAATATAAATTCCACTTCGCTCCGTTGCAAAGCGGTCGATATATAACCTCACAACGTAAGAGTCTTACAGTTGCACCAACTAGATTCAGTCCACCTGTAAGGCACCACTAAACTAAAAGGGAACTATATTTAGATTTCTACTATTAAACTTTAAATAATAGGTATGACAAAAACGCTTAAAAGCATGGAATTTTTTTATAGTCGCCACTAGGTCCGAGTAGTAGGTACAACTCCGGATGTTATTTCCAAACTGTTCAATATAACATTCCGCCCATTGTGCCAGAGATCGCACTCCCAAAGTATCATCTCACAGTAGTAATATTTTTTATTTTACGTAAGTTACTCACTTTAACGAACATTTTTTGGTTTAGCTTGTGTTGTTTTCTAAGCAAAACAATGACTGATATGTGAGATAAAAATAACCGTTCTTTTATATAAAATGCAAAGCGATTTGATAGTAAAGACAAAAGCCTATCAAGGTGATGTCGATTTCACTCTAACTTTTCGCCAGTTAAAATTGTTAGTTACGATATTTTGTAATCTAAGATAGTACTATACGTTTGAAACTGTTTCGTAAACACTCATGTTAACGTGCGAACTTTATATTGTATCTGATTGTCGACAAGAATTAAAGCCATATAATTACGTATGCATTATAGTTACAGTAATGTGGCTTCTGTGGTGCAGCCGGAAACCGCTTGCATAAGATGCAAACCGAAGGTAGCGAGCTCATACCCTGCGGGGAGCAACAACAGGACCTATTACTTTGAAACCTAGTTAAAACCTAGTTAATGATTGATATAGCCGTGCAAGGAAGCGTACTTGTTTAGTATCAACGTAAGGAAAAGGACAGTGTTAGAAGTGTCACTGCGACGCTAGAAAAGGACCAAGCAGTTTCTTAGCAACCAGCATACAGTACTGGCCACTTTATCGCAAAAATAGGCAGAAGAACCCCATGGACCCAGAGTCACAACTCCGATAGTCATTTGGCCCTGTATTTATGTTTTTATTAGGTAAATAATGTTGATATTGGTGATTGTGAAAAAAAACCTGCCAGTATTCCTTCAACTTGATGAAATAAAATTCCAAAAAACTGGTCTATCTCGACGCATTATTACGAAAAATGCTTTCACTGTACCTTTACTTGAGAGTATAAAAAGTGCATATGTGCTCTTAAGAATTATCAGTCACCGCTTATAACTTACAGAGATTACAATCCCTTTAATTATGTATTTCAAAGTAAGAAAAACGAATACTTTATGTCGATATTCGTTTTAAAATCAAGGTATTTATGTGTAATATATATTTTTTTGCAGGTTTGCGTAGTGGCAGCCGTTATCGCGGTCTGCTCGTCTGCTCCACAACATGGTCATGAGCACGCGTTCTCATCACAAAGTATCGTCCTGCACCACGATGTTAAGCACGAGCCCCAGCATCACCACGAGCAGAAACAAGAAGACCACCATGGACGCCATGATCAACTACACGGGCACTACGAGCATAAGCAAGAGACTGATCATGGGCACCATGAAGAACATCACGGACACCACGATCACCAACAAGCAACTCACCATGCAGAGCACGATGAGCACCATCAGCAACCGATCTACCACCACGAGCATAAGCAAGAGATTCATCATGGACATCACGAGCAGCAGCCCATCTACCATCACGAGCATAAGCAAGTGACTCACCATGAACAGCCGATCTACCACCACGAGCATAAGCAAGAGATTCATCATGGACATCACGAGCAGCAGCCCATCTACCATCACGAGCATAAGCAAGTGACTCACCATGAACAGCCGATCTACCACCACGAGCATAAGCAAGAGATTCATCATGGACATCACGAGCAGCAGCCCATCTACCATCACGAGCATAAGCAAGTGACTCACCATGAACAGCCGATCTACCACCACGAGCATAAGCAAGAAATTCAACATGTACATCACGAGCAGCAGCCGATCTACCACCATGAGCATAAGCAAGTGACTCACCATGAACAGCCGATCTATCACCACGAGCATAAGCAAGAGATTCAACATGTACATCACGAGCAGCAGCCCATCCACCACCACGAGCATAAGCAAGAGATTCATCATGCACATCACGAGCAGCAGACCCACCATAACGAGCATAAGCAAGAGATTCAACATGGACACCATGAGGAGCATCACGGCGGCCACGATGTCGACTACTATGTATGTTATAGGATTTGTTTAGTCAACTTAGTGATAAGACGAGAGGATTTACCTGATGGTGAACGACATACCGGTGGGGTATCCAGGAAGGAATAGCACCCTCCCATCTCCTCCCGTTGGGTGTCCGTAAGAGGCGACTAAAGGAAAACAAGAAGACGGGCAGCAGCGTCTTTCTATTGGATTACCTACCAATACTACGATCCCCAAGACGCCTGCCAAGCGTGGGGATTATGGCAACCCCTCCCTTCTAAGGGCCTTTGTTCAGCAGTGGACGTTTCTCGGTTGCTGATGATGATGATGAACGACATGTCTACTAATTACCAGATGTACTTTCACTCATCACCTGCCGGAGACATTCGTTATTCTGCCGAGTCCGGTAATTTCACCAGTCACAGTGCCCTTTATATCGGAGCATACCAATACTCCCCCAGATTTCTGTGAATCTAGTAAATCTAACCATATTTGGTTATTGAAAGACACTGCGGTGGTAACAGTATACGTTTACTTCTAATATATTATTTACAGGCGCACCCTAAATACGAGTACTCGTACGAGGTGAAGGACCCGCACACGCACGACCTGAAGTCGCAGCACGAGCACCGCGACGGTGATGTTGTGAAGGGAGTGTACAGCCTGCACCAGCCAGACGGTGTCGTAAGAATCGTTGAGTACTACGCCGACAAGAAGACCGGGTAAGTTAACAATCTCATATTGCGTTAGGTTTTTACTACTGGTAGAGCTTCAAACACCGTCTAGGTAGGTAATATATACCATTATAGGGTGTAAATGTACGCTTTGCTCCGTTCCGGTGGAAAGTGCAATGTATTCAGGAGAAGTAATTGGACTTAACTAAGTCTCAGGTAAAATGCACACGGTATATTGACAGGTGTATTATCGTCATCTGTACGTCCTGCACGTCACTAAGTTTAATAAAAAAAAATTGAGGCGCTCATAGCTAGTTGTAACCGCTGTTCAGTAAACGATCAGTTGGGTAAGCAACGTTAGGTAAGGTCAGTCTTTAGATGGGTGACCGTCCAGTGGAATTTGAACTGAGCGTCTCCGTGCTTCGGAGGGCACGTAAAAAGTCAGTCCCGGCTATTATTGTCATCTACACAGCAGTCGTTAAGCTGAGTCAGAGGCCTAAAACTCTGACAATAGGTTGGCCACTAACCATACGACAAAAATAAAATAAAAAGCATTAACGGAAATTTTAACTTTTTAACACTTTTTGTTCTCTCTAACACTGTCACCTTGGTTTCTGGTGTTCGGAGCGTAAATATTAATTTTTATATCTTAGTTTCGATTCCCAGTTTATTTAATAGGTTTTTGTCAGGCGATTCACATTAGCAGCATGGAGTTGAAAAATATTCTAGTTACATGTCATTAATTATGCTCATATATTATTAATCGAACTAACCCTTTCGGACCAACATGAATAAACTTGTACCAATTCATGATACGAAAAGAATAAGAACAATCGATCTAATGCAGCATAGTTAGGATGGATGTGATAGTACGCTATACAGACTCATTTAATGCATGTTGCTATGTATTGTTTCGCAGATTCCACGCCAATGTAAAGTATGAAGGACACGCTCAACACATCGTACCTGAACAGCACCATCACCACCAATGATTCTAGTCACCTATTTCATCGTTACTCTTTAAGAACTTCCTGTTAGTTTTAGTATTAGTTTGTTTTTGTTATCTATTTCCCATCTGAATAAAAACGATTATTAAATGAATGTAACTTTTTATTTTTTTACTCTTATGTACTTTTATCTTCAGCACGTCTCCAAATATGTAAACAATTTAGCTACATCTGACATTTACTGGTCGTCTTCAAACTTATTGTAATTGGCAATGGCCAATAGCCAATGGGCTAGGCCCTAGTACTCTAATCTAATTCACATTTTTTCAATATTTGTTGGCAAGTATTAATTAATAAATATAAATTATAATTAAAAAAAGTACACGCTTACATACTGCGCTAAAAATCAATAAATAAATTATGAAACCGCTTTTTCTCTCTCCACGTGTTTGAAAACGCGTGGGGCGCTTTATTTCTGTAAATGATTACAAATTATTGTCATGTGAATAAAAATACTTAGTCTTCTATTAATTTGACAAAAATGTGAAGCCGTTATTTAGCACAGGCTAAATCGCCCCACGCTTTTGCACTTAAATATACTTAATGCTTAATTACAAACACGGGGTAGAAAGAAAGAACGGGTTCCATACTTTATTTATTGTTTTTTAGTGCAGTATTTTTATACTGCACTAAAAAACTGCGTGTCTTTTTAGTTTTTTAAAATGATAATATATTTTACTCATTTTAGTTTTGGAAATATTAGTCTAAAATACGGATAAACTTGGCGTTATTTATTTATTCGTAGCTTGAATCAGGTTAGCAGGTTGTTGCATTTTTACTAGAGTAGACATTACGAGTACCTAGTGTATAGTTTGTGATGAGGGATGAATATTATTTTTAAACCACTCAAAGTATTTAATTAATTTATTAGAGAGCAAAAACTTATGTACAGAACAAAGCAAAAGAACGGAAAAGGAGCGGAGTGTTGCCAGGATAGCAAAACTATATTCCGTCCATACACCCGCCCGTTGCTATGCAAGGTATTAACAGAATAATAACTGTATTACCTAGATATGTATATAAATCAAAATCAATTCTCAAACTTAAGATATATGTTTTTAATACTTTTATATAAAGCAAAACTTGAGATAGGTATGGGTACTTCATAATACTAGTTATCTATATAATTCAAAAACAAATGATACAACTATATTCTATTAACTTAAATGTTATTCTGACTACTATTAGTTTTATTTAAATAAGGAAGAAAAAAAGCCTTTTATTAAGTACAAAAAAAATCAACAACCTTCAAACATAATTAAACGACTTATGTTAACTTATAATAACACATTATTTCACAATAAAGTTTAGTCATTTGATGGTAATGGTACAATTTTAGTGATAGGTCTTACATAGTCACCTTTTTCTGTTTTAATTTTAACAGCTCTAACATTATTGTCCTTACCATAATACAATTGAATTACTCTGCCTAGCGGCCAAGACATCGGAGTTACATTATCCTCTTTTATTAGTACTAAGGTATTTAATGACAAATTGGGGTATGGTTTATACCATTTACTTCGCATTTGTAAAGTGTTTAAGTAATCCTCCTTCCAAGATTTCCAAAACATTTGACACATTTTACATAATTGTTGATATACAGACAACCTATTATTTGGTACATTAACTAACATAGCCTCTGGGAAGGATGTTAAACTTTCACCTATTAAAAAGTGTGCAGGAGTGAGCACCTGGTCGTTGGCATCATCCCTGAGAGGGGCGATAGGGCGACTATTAACAATTGCTTCTATCTCGGTTATAAGTTTATTAAGATGCTCATAGGGTAAGATATTGTTTCCTAAGACACGCTTGAGATGATGTTTAACCAATTTAACACTACTCTCCCAAAGACCACCCCAGTGAGGTGAGTAAGGGGGAATGAAAACCCACTCTATTCCTTCAGAGCAAGAAAAGTTAGAAATAGACTCAAAATCGTTTTTAAACATTTGACTCAGTGCCCTCAACTCATTTTTTGCACCTTGAAACGTAGAACCATTGTCACTAAATATTTGTATGCACCTACCCCGCCTCGAAATGAATCTCCTCAGAGCGTTCAAAAATTCATTGGTAGTCAAATTAGAGGTGAGTTCGATATGAATTGCTTTGCTACACATGCAAACAAAGATACAAATATAACCTTTAGTTATGATGGGCTTCCGGATGCGGGCAACTTTCATCTGAAAGGGGCCAGCGAAGTCAACACCAGCTAGTAGAAAAGGACGGTTGGGAGTCACACGGTACCTGGGAAGGTCTGCCATGAGCTGCGTGGCTGTCTCTCCTCTAAACCTGCAACATATTACACACTTATGTATAATATGCCTAACACGATTTCTACCTTTTAAAGGCCATACAAATTTCCGTAGACTGGATAATGTTGTTTGATTACCAGCATGAAGTAATCTCTCGTGCTCATATCTTATAAGCAATGTCGTTATGTGATCATGGGATGGTAGCAGTAGTGGAAACTTCTGGTGATCTGGAAGATTGGAGTGACGTAAACGACCACCTACACGAATTAAGCCTTTGTTATCTAAAAACAAGTTAAGATACTTCATCTGTTTACAACTATATTTAATATTAGAATTATCTCTGTTGAGACGTAATTCCTGTAACTCTTGGTTGAAGTGTTCAGACTGAACAATCCCAATTATACTTTCAGCAGCCTGTTTCAGTTCCTTAGCTGACAAGTAGCCTCCGACCTTATTATTAGGATTTTTTAGATTATGTATAAATCGAGAAGTGTATGCAAATACACGACATAACTTGTTCCATGAGGAATAATTCTTAAATATTTTTGGCCAACAGTTGATAACCTCAGTAGTAGAAACATTTACCACATTTCTTTGTTCAGGAGGGGCAGTATTCAAGACGCATGGCTGCTTTTCCCACTGTATATCTGGAATAGAAAGCCATAAAGGTCCATGGAACCATAAGTCACACCCAACGAGGTTTTGTGGCTCTATGCCACGAGAAATTAAATCAGCAGGATTATCCGCAGATTGTACGTGATGCCAATTTTCTTTGGTAGATAACTCTTGAATTTCAGCTACGCGGTTGGACACAAATACGTTCCAACGGGCTGGATCCGCCTTTATCCAGCACAATGTAATCATCGAATCTGTCCAATAAAATACATTATCTTTATCAATCTTTAACACCTTTTCAACTTTTTTCATTAGCTTCGCTAACAATAGAGCAGCACAAAGTTCTAACCTTGGTAAAGTCACTTGCTTGAGTGGCGCGACACGGGATTTAGCAGCTATCAAGTGGACTGTAAATTTACTACCTTCACAGCAACGAGCATATACGACGCAGCCGTACGCCTTGGTAGAGCTATCTGCAAACCCATGCAATTCCATCCTCAGCAGTCCAGGCACAACCAAACAACGAGGCACTGAAACGGAATTAAGTGATGATAGATTCATGCAAAAAGACTTCCAAAGATTAGATATCTCATGAGGGACTTCAGAATCCCACTCTAGGTTCAGTTTCCAAATTGACTGCATAATGATTTTAGCATAAACAGTAACAGGTGAGATCAAACCGAGGGGGTCATAGACTCTAGCAATATCAGACAATACATTTCGTTTTGTAAACTTGCCATTCATTAGATTGCTGGGTACTATAATCTGAAACGCATCAGCTGAAGGATCCCATTTTAACACTAGTGTCTTCATAGAGGCATTTTCATTATTATTAAAAGCAAACGTACATTTTTCATGCCTTTCAGGAGGTAGACTTTCAAGTATCTTCGAAGAATTTGAATGCCATTTATGCAACTCAAATTTACCACAGTCGAGCAACCTTTCAAGTTGACTTATAGTCTCAAGAGCAGTTTCAAGATCATTAGAACCATGTAAGATGTCATCGACGTAACAACTCTCCATAAGGGCATTAGAAGCAAGAGGAAATTTACTACCATCATCCTCAACCAATTTGGTCAAAACTCGTGTGGCCAAAAAGCTAGCCGGTGCTGTACCATAAATGACACGAGACAGCTGCAAGCACCTGACTGGTTCTGTTGGACAATCACGCCAGAGTATGCGCTGCAGTGGCTGGTGTTTACTGGCAACAACCACCTGTCGATACATTTGTTTTATGTCAGTCACATATACATAGATAAAGGTACGAAACCGCAAAAGTACAGTGAACATCTCAGGTTGCACTACAGGGCCAACGAGAAGTGCATCATTCAACCTTACACCAGTAGATGATGGTGCAGATCCGTTAAACACTACACGAAGCTTCGTACTTGTTGATGTATCCTTGATGACGGCATGATGAGGCATGTAAAACTCTATATTTCCCTTTTCATGACGTGTGAAACTATCAATATCATGAGCATGACCAAGAGACTTCAGCTCATGGATAAACGATTTGTAAGCTTTGAAAAATTCAGGCTTACCTTTAAATTTTAACTCCAATACTCGCAACTGTTGAAATGCTATATTGAAGGAGTTACCAAGAGTGTGAAGAACCTGTTGGTTGATTGGCAGCTCTACTTGATATCTACCACTGTCATCACGTGACACAGTGTCGACAAAGCACTGCTCGCAAACCTTTTCCTGTAAAGATAGCAAAGGTTTATCACCAATTTCTTCCAAGCGCCAAAATTTTGCAATATCATCATGTAACTCGGACAGATGAAAACTGTTAACCTTTTGTGAAACATAATTTCTAACACATGGTATAGAAAAATCGCCACAAAATACCCAACCAAAGGCTGTATTGAACATATGAGGGCAGTCTTTGCCGAGTGAAATATTTCCATCACGAAGTGATATGCCAAAGATATGTGAACCCAAAATCCCATCAACTTCCTTTGATTGGTTGAAGTCTGGATCACCAAGTTCAACAAAAGAGGGCCAATTAAGCCTTTTGGTACAGAACGTATCACATGGCAATTCCGCAGTGAGAATATCTACCACTCCGAACTCTGATTCTATTTTGAAGTCAGAACAACGGGACTGAACAGTCAGCTTGACCCAATTTAATACCCTAGTGTTGTGTCCTCCTACACCGACGACCACTGTATCATTACAAATAAACATCTCATTTTCTAACTTATTAGCTATATTTTAGTTATATAATTTTTTTGACTGCCAACATCTAACAACATTCTACAAAGGATTTGATTGTTAGACGAATCACACAATAATACTTGAACAGTAGGCAGCAAAGATATCGAGCTACTGGAGGAGCTACCAGAGGATGTCGAAGCGAGGTGGCACATACTAATATCCTGAACGTTGTCATTGTCAATATGTAACAAAGAATGGTGCTTTTGTTGACATTTTTTACAATTACTAATATTTGTCTTAGAGCAGTTTGAAACACTATGAGAATTTGATAAGCACAAAACACATATGTTTTCTTTGTTAACAAATTTTAGTCTCTCAGAAGGGTGTAACTTTAAAAATTTAAAACACTTACTTGTTGGATGCGGTTTTTTACAAAATAAACAAGACTTGCTTACAGATATACCAGTTGTTACATTAGTCACGGTTCGTTGTATTGGTTGTTTATTGTTAGTACTGTGGGTGTCGAGTGACACCATTTCCAATGCTTGACATCGTTGCTGTAAAAAATCAGTAAATTTTTGCAAAGAAGGAAACTCATTTGTGTCACGCTGTAATTCAAAATCACGTAGGGAGCCATAGTCAACTTTAGTCGACAACAAGTGAATAAGAATAACATCAGACAAATTGCTAATATCTAATGACAACAATGAATGATAGCACTGCGTAAAATCATTTAAAAACTTTCTTAAATTGTAAAATTTGTTAACTTTGTTTAGTGACATAATTGAATTTAGATGATGTTGAGCAATAAGTATTTTGTTATCATACCTCTTAATTAACAAGTCCCATACCCTGGTATAATTATCATTAGTACACTCGAGAGTTGATACCAACGCCGCAGCTTCACCTTTCAGACAAGATTTTAAATAGTAATACTTTTGGACATTGCCGATGTCAACATTATTATGTATAAGAGAAGAAAATAAGTCTTTAAATGCTAGCCACGCTCCGTAATCACCACTGAAGGTTGGAAGTGACACATTTGGTAGCTGTGCTGGAGCTCGGCCATCCTGACTGGCAGATTGACGGCGAGGACCTGATGGTCCACCTGACACAGATGCCTGCAACTCCTGCTTCTTCTTTAAAATTTGACTTGATAGTTTTAAATATTTGCTTTCGATGGCAAGGCCTTCGGAAGAGAAGGTGTCATCTACGCATTCCAATTTCATATTGATGTCATCCAATCTTGAAAAAATCTCCTTTAGGCGGTCTTCAGCAGTTTGTAATTCCTGTAGCGTTGCCAATGACCCAAGGCTATTTTCTATGTGAGTGATGCGCCCTTTTAAATATTTACGAGTATTAATTAATTGTTTCACCGTAGTTCCATCTTCGCATGATTCCATAATTGCCTCAGTGGCCATATTGCTCTCAATATTCCAATAAAATATATATCCTTAGGGGGCAAGGCACTGATTTCAGGCACAAAAATGCAAAGAGGTAGCTGAAATATGAAAAATTGTCGAAAGCACGCTAACAATGGCGGACCGTATTGTACGGACCAAGTTGCGTTATACTAAACCAATCTTCAAATATCACGCTGAAAAATGCTTTTTGTGTTCGAATCACTTAACACGATTGACCAATGTATAGTTTGTGATGAGGGATGAATATTATTTTTAAACCACTCAAAGTATTTAATTAATTTATTAGAGAGCAAAAACTTATGTACAGAACAAAGCAAAAGAACGGAAAAGGAGCGGAGTGTTGCCAGGATAGCAAAACTATATTCCGTCCACCTAGGTCACTCAAAGTGTTTACGAGGTTGCTGTTCCTGGGTTCCGTCACCCACCTAGCAAGTCTATTATCAAGTCCACCTAAATAGGCAAAGTTAACAGAAGTCTTTAAATCAAATCAACCGAGCCCAAACTTGATGGGTTTACTGGTAGTCATTCCAGAATTCGGTCACCAACCTCCCAGCTCCATCATCAGGTCCTCATTATTGGGATAAGTCAGTAGAACTCTTAAAGACGAATAAAACGAGCCCAAACTCGATAGGTTTACTAGTTGCTGTTCCAGGGTTCCGTCACCCAGTTACCAGGTCTATTATCAGTCCACTAAAATAGGCAAAGTGAATAGAACTATTTAAACCAAATAAAACAAGCCCAAGCCATTCCAGGCTTCCTTCCAGTTTCAACATCAGGTCCTCATTCATGGTCAAAGTGAATTGAACTCTTTAAAACAAATCAAATGTGACCAAACTCGATGTCTTTAATAGTAGCCATTCCAGGGTTCCATCGCCCATCTTCCAGTTCCATCATTAGTTCCTCATGAATGGGCAACGTGAATAAAACTCTTTAAGATGAATCAAATGAGTTCAAACTCGATGTGTTTACTTGTAGCCATTCCATGGTTCAATCACTTACCTTCCAATTCCATCATCAGGTCCTCATTCATGGTCAAAATTAATAGAACTTTATAAAACAAATCAAATGAGACTAAATTACTAAAAACTATAGTAATTGTAAGCACAAGCTTATATTAATCCAAATAAAAGCATCAAAATCTAAATAAAGCACCGATAAAAGGAAGTCAAGACACATGAAAGAAATCATCATCATTTTCATCATTAGCAGCCGATAGACGTCCACTGCTGAACAAAGGCCCTTAGAAGGGAGGGATTGCCATAATCCCCACGCTTGGCAGGCAGCTTGGGGATCGCAGTATAGGTGGAGGATAAATCCAAAAGAAAGACGCTGCTGCCCGTCTTCCTGTTCTCGCTTAGTCGCATTTTACGACACCCAACGAGAGGAGATGGGGGATGCAATTCTAACCCGACACATTTTTCTACCACTCTCTCGTCGAGACCTACCTAACGAGCCCGAACTCGGTGGGTCTACGTTTATTAATAATAAATACACTTTATTGTACACCAAAAGTTACATGTAAATTGAACAATACGTTTATTGGTTTAATGGTGCAGAGATCCCGTGACCACCATCCTGCTCAATCATCAGACCCTGAGCACCATTTTTCTAGCAACTACTCGTTGAGACCTACCTAACGAGCCCAAACTCGCTGGGTCTACGTTTATAGGTGCAGAGATCCCGTGACCACCTTCCTGCTTCCTTCACCAGGGTGAAGATTACCATTTTATTTAGCATCATCGGATTTACATATGTTCTAAATTTCAGATCTTTCGGACTAATAGAAGTAATGAAAAATGTCTATTCTATACAAAATATCCCTACCTCGACTCGGAAAAGAGCTGATGGTCTTCAAATGGCTGTAACGATTTTCATGAAACATAGCTAAGAACCATCTCGCTTAAACTAGCTTTCAAATTTTTATTTGATGTTTTTTTTAAACCGCATTTCATTCTGTTCACTGGTTGGACCGCTACGATGTCACAGACATACATATATAAAGACAGACAGACTTCCGGACATAGGCGTCAAACTTATAACTCCCCTCATTGTTGGTCGGGGGTTAAAACGTGTGGGTATAACTTGATTAAAAAATATCTTAAGTATATAAATTTTAGACTAAACTTTATTACATTGCACAAAACGAAAACACAGTATACACTCAACATTGCTAACACACACCTCTTAATTAATGACTAATAAGACCATCATGGAGGAATCAATGATGATGATGATGATGTTCAGGAACTATGTGCTGAGCGTGACCTTCGTACTTCACATCAGCGTGGAATCTGTAAAGAAGAATACACATTTGCAGATTTACAAAAATAACGTTAGAAGGTTTTTGACAGATCCAATGAAGCCTTAGTGATCAGTCGTAATCATTATGTTAATATAATATAGACATAAGTATTTTTTCATACTACGCGTAACGAGACAAGCAAGACGTTTACCTGATCCATCCATCCTGATCTGATGTTCTGTCATCCATCCACCTCACCATCCATCGCAGCTGTCTATAGAGACAGCCCTGCCCTACACTGCTGCTCGTCACTGGGGACATTAGTTATCAAGTCTCATGAGCCCAGCCCAGATAATTTCACCAGCTACAGTGTCGTTCACACCGGAATATCAATGATAACACACTGCTGCTTGGCGGCAGGATATCTTACACTACGGTACTAACTTGGATGGTCACTTGCACAAGAGACCTGCCACCTAGTACCTGTTGTTCTATCATAGTGCTTACCCGGTCTTCTCGTCGGCGTGGTAGTGGACGTGTCTGATGGTGCCGTCTGGCTGGTGCAGGCTGTACACTCCCTTCACAACATCACCGTCGCGGTGCTCGTGCTGCGACTTCAGGTCGTGCGTGTGCGGGTCCTTCACCTCGTACGCGTACTCGTATTTAGGGTGCGCCTAGAAAAGTATTACGGATTAGAAACTTAAACAGATGTTATTTGAATTTAATTAGTTAACATTTTTTTATTATTACATAGTAATCCACGTCGTGTTCCTCATGATGTCCCCCGTGGCCATGACTATCCTGGGCGGCAGCCACGGCAAGCACGGTGCCGATCAATAAAATCTAGAGGAACATATGAATGTTTTAATATACACATACAATTCTGACTGTATTCCCGTACGTATTGTATTAATACTCGTACTTCGCAATCTAAATAATATCCACATTTTGAAATAATTTTATTGTACCACCTTATTGGTGTCTAACGTTACAATGGTTCAATTTATTATTGGTTCAATGTCAGGATAATTTTTTTTTTTAAATATAAAGTATAGAATAGAATACTCTTTATTGTACATAAAATACTATATGTGTATATATAATTTTAAAAAAATATAATACCTTGGCGAACATATCGACAAATTGGTGTAAACACTAAATGTGGAGAATAATATCTGATGATCCACATGCGTCGGTATTGGTTTTTATACCGAAAAGTAAAAGCATAGTTGCTATGGAGTAAGTAAATTTTTCGCAAAAATCAAGTTTCAATTAGTAAACTTGTTCCTCATACGCAAGATCAGTTTAAGGTATTGTACAAGTTCAATAACATTAGCATACGCGTTACGTTGCCGTAATGTAAAAACGGTCGTAATATTCAAAATTTCTTTATCAGATGGTGAACCACACATAACAGTTATTATCACTGTACGGTAAATGGTTAGCTGGTTATGCAACGTTAGGCAAGGTCAGTCGATAGATGGTTGACCGTTTAGTGGCATTTGACTAAGCATTTCTGTACTTTGGAGGGCGCATACGTAATAAGTCAGTCCCGGTTGTTGTCATCTAGATATCTGTCGTTAAGCCAAGTCAGCCTATATCATCGGCAAAACGAAGGTGAGTGATGTATTCGCCATTGATGTTGATGCCGAATCCGTACCAGTCCAAGAGCTTGAAAACGTCCTCCAATGCGTTTGAGAACAGTTTCGAAGAAATAACGTCTCCTTGTCTCACACCTCGCTGCAATGGGATTGGTTTCGTGCTCTCGTCCTGTAGTCGGATCGACATGGTGGCGTTGCTGTACAAACACTTCAACACTTCGATGTACATAGGTCGTTTGTGGACTACGAAAAAGCCTTCGATTCAATCGAGACCTGGGCGGTATTGCAGTCCTTTCAGCTGTGCCACATTGACTCTATAGTCAATGTGGCACAGCTGAAAGGCTAGACATAATGGTCGATTATACTCCTCGGTCTTCTGTATAATCTGGCGGAGCGTATGTATGTGGTCTACGGTGCTAAAGCCTTTTCGGAACCCGGCTTGGGTAAGTAAGATATAAAACTATTCTAAGTTTCAAATCGATAGCATCAGGGGTTCCTGAAATATATAGTTGTAACAGATACGAAGACAGACCTTAAGGGTTTCTTTTTTACCTTTTAGGTATGGAACCGTTGAGGCGACAATCGTGTGCCTGAAAAGACATTCAAATAGATAAAAGTATGCTAAAATCAAATAATTATGGCCATCAATTCAATATCTTTGTTTTAGACCCTACATATGCGTCCGTATAACTCATCAGCACACAAGCCATCACCCGTGGTGTTTCCGAGTAGGAATAGTACCCACCCATTTCCTCCCGTTGGGGAAGTGACTAAGGGGAAAATAAGAAGACTTTCTGTTGGATTACCTACCGATTCCCAAGACACCTGCCAAGCGTGGGGATTACGGCAACCCCTCCCTTCTAAGGGGCCTATTTTCAGCAGTAAACGTCTTTCAGCTGTTGATGATAACGATAACTCATCCGCTTATAACTAGCTGCCTATAATATACTGGCCAATAAGTCTAAAGTCTAAATATATTTATTATGTACTAGCTGACCCACGCAGCTCCGCCTGCGCTATTTTTACGTTAACTAAACTTTTAATAACAGACATTCGCATCGAATACATAAACTCCTTTTTTATAGTCGGTTAAGAACTGGGACCCACTTTTTACTTGCTCTCCGAAGCACGGACCCGTTTAGTTCAAATGGCGTTAAACGGTCACCCATCTATTAATGACCTTACCTAACGTTGCTTAACCCGATCGATTACAAAACCTTGATAACAACTCTCTATGAGTGTTCCCTTACTAATATTTATTATATTATAAAGAAAAATTGATACAATCTGACCAAGCGTATAACCAAGTACCCATTTTGACTTTAATCCCCTCTCCCAAAAGAACCGTGCTAGATTACGGGATAAAAAGTATCCTATGTCCTACCTCGTAGTAAGATCTCAAATCATGCCAAGTTTCATTTGAATCCATTCAGTAGTTTAGGCGTGATGCTCAGCCGTGATACAGACAGACAGACAGACAGACAGACAGACAAAAATTAAAAAAAATACATTTTCGGCCTCAGTATCGGTTATAGAATGCCCTCCAAAAATAATTTTCAAAATATCTTCAATGTACAGAATTGGACCTGTTACAGTTTTATTATAAGTATAGATAGATAGGCCCCACGGAGGCACTTACACAAAAATTATTTTTACAAACTACCACCGGATCTTGACGCAGTGGCTACTGAGACGACCCGGCAAGAAACTCAGTGGGCTTGTCTTTTTTGTCATATTTTTTTTAACCAATTATGTACAAATTATAAATAAGTAGCCTTAAAATTCTAAGCTTGCATGAGTTGAGCAGTTCAAGCCCACGCAGCTTTATCCTCTAGGTAATCCAAGATTTTATAATAAGCCTTTTTTGACAATTAACACCTGGGTGTTTCTGGACACTTGGTGGGAATTGAACCCACGACCCATCGGTTAGCGGACAGGGTGTCTAACCACTAGACCAACGGGCCCGTCTTGCCGACCCGACCGACCGACTTGTAATTATTTCAAAATTTTCCCTCCTCTAACATCGGAGATAAGGGGAACATTTTTAATAATAAAACTACGTGACACCAACATAAAAATCTGTTTCGACATGTGCAAATGAAGCTATTTATTATGATACCCCACTTGATACAGTACAGTAGTAGTCAAAGCGCTTGCTTATGTCAGAAAAAACTTTTCAGCACTCTTGAGTGAAACAATTTTTCTTAATTCCAATTTTTTCCATTTCATCTGTCTCCAGAATTATTCTTCAGCATGTTTTAATGCCGCGAGGTGTCCGGCTAAGCGTTGCATCCACCCATCTCTTACCAATGTATATTCGTATCGTAAGAGGCGACTAAGGGAAAAACAGATGACGGGCAGCAAACAGATTTTGGCTGATGACGATGATGTTTATTGGTCTTACTAGCCAAATCTTTGTTATCAAGAGCTAAAAGTATTTTGTCTATTGGAGTCTGCAGTATTAATTTTGCAGTTCAGTTTGCAGTATGTTTTTACGTCCAATTAAATCACTGAGGCGACTAAGCGAGAACAGGAAGACGGGCAGCAGCGTCTCTCTTTTGAATTTATTTGTCACCTATGCTGCGATCCCAAGACGCCTAGCAACCGTGGGGATTATGGCGACCCCTCCCTTTTAAGGGAGAGGCCTTTGTTCAGTAGTAGACGTATTATTCGGCTGCTGATGATGATGATGAAATCATTGATATTAATTTATTAAAATTTATTTATAGTTAAACATTATACAACAATAACCTAATGGTATACGCATAACAATAATTACAGTTACCCTTAATTAATAACTAAGAGATAATTTTAGGTGGATTTGATCAGGAGATCAATGCTGGTGATGATGTTCAGGAACTATATGCTGGGCGTGACCTTCGTACTTCACGTCGGCGTGGAAGCTGTAAGAGAGGAAATCATAGTAAATCTTGATAAGTTAATCAGCATAAAGGCAACTTTTGGAATGTATGTCACAAAAGGGTAGGTTCCTTCTGCAAGGGACCGTCCAGCTATACACCACCGCAGTGTCAGATATTCTGCCGCCAAGCAGCAGTGTGTAGACATTGTTGTGTTCCGATGTTAAGGGTACCACTGTAGCTGGTGAAATTACCGGACACAAATGTCTCGGGTACCTAATGAGCGGCAGTGCATTGCAGAGCTGTCTATTGGTAGGCGGGCCGCTTACCATCAGGTGAATGTCTTGCTTGCCTCATCGCTTGGTTGAATAAAAACAATGTAGACTTGTACCACGACAAAGTGGGAAAACACGAAACCAACCCTTAGTGTATTAATTTAGTGTTCTTATTTATCATAATTCAAACACTGCTCACCCGGTCTTCTCGTCGGCGTGGTAGTGGACGTGTCTGATGGTGCCGTCGGGCTGGTGCAGGCTATACTCGCCCTTCACAACATCACCGTCGCGGTGCTCGTGCTGCGACTTGAGATCGTGAGTATGCGGGTCCTTCACCTCGTACGCGTACTCGTATTTAGGATGCGCCTAGAAATTTATGACTGGTAAGAAAATTATACAGATTTTAGAGCTGAAGGCTTGTCATAAATTTTCTTACATAGTAATCTACGTCGTGTTCCTCGTGGTGCCCCCCATGGCCGTAGCCGGATTGGGCAGCAGCTGCCGCGATCACAGTAGCGATCAAAATAATCTAAAAATAAATATTTTATTAGAATTTCTACATTCCGAACTGCACAAAATTTAAATAAATGATATCTAATCTAATGTATGTAGTAGTAATTCACATTTTATTAGATTATGATTAAATTTTAAATACCTTGGCGAACATATCGAGAAATTGTTGTTAACTCACAAGGGAGTGTATGATATCTGATGTTTCGTTTGTGTCATAATTGGCTTTTATATAATGCCAATAGTGAGCAAATTTAATATGGAGTAACATTTTACTTTTTTTCGCAAATACAAGTTTTAATTATCAAAACCCGTTTCTTGCACGCAAAATCTGTGTGTTAAGGTACTGTAGGTATACATACTTTTTACATATGAATTTAATTTGTAGCTGCTAAAGTATTCTGGAACATATACACCAGTTGAAGACTCTTCTTCTTTCTAACAAGAATATCAAAGATATGCAAAACGAGAGACAGTTATTATTGGATCAATTTTAATTAATCTCAAACGAGAATGTACTAAAACAAAGACCAAGTCCCACACTATCGAGAAACTTAGTTGGATCGCATATTAAACAATATCAAATCAAATCATCTTCATTTGCTAATCGCAAGTATTTGAGGGTTATTTAATGGTGTAAATGTAAGTTAGTAGTAAAGGTAGTTAAGGTAAGGTTAAAGGTATGTACCTGGTCGCAGTCATCGGATCGGACCTCTCCCTGGGCAGCGTAGTGTCGGCTATGTTGTCCGGGGATGCGGCGTGGGGAGCGATGGCCGCCTTCAGCGAGACTGTCATGTCCCAGAAGGAGGCCGCCGAGCGGGAACGCGAACGCGCTGATCCCGCTCGGCGACGAAGGCGCAGGCCGCGTCAAGCGGCCGCCCAACGTCTCGCTCCCCAGCCCTGAGCCCGGGGCTATAAACAATGGGCAACCTTCGGAGTCGCTGGACGCTCGGGGTGTGGGCCCTTTGAGCGTCCATTGAGTACGGCGGCGACTCCGAGGAGGACGGCGGCGGGGTTGCGACCCCCGTCCCCGTGAGTACCGTGTCAGGTTCCCGGGGGGCTACAATGCGCCCCCCGACGGCGGGCTCTAAGGCAAGGTACTGAGAGGCCCTGGTGCAGATCCTGCCCTGAGGTCCCCCCTCTCATGTGCCGATGCGACAGCCGCGGGGGTTTTAGTGGGTAAGAATCCCACATAGCCCGGTCGAGCCCCACAGCTCCCGGGGATCTTTGGAAGATTTCCTCTGGGTCAAAAAAAAAAGGTTAATGGTATGTATAATATTTTCTCTTTAAGTTAATATTGTTATTCCAAATATTATTGGAAATGATTATATATATAAGTTCAGCGTAAATTTCAAGCCTACAGTTTAAAAATTAACTATTTTTAAACATTGAGTAATAAAACAAGTATTTTTTATTAATTATAATTTTATTAAAAATGTAAAAAAGTCACCACACTCAATAAACAAATCACAGAAACAATTAACAAACCGAAGTTAATATTAAAGTAAAGTTGTTTAGTGATGATGGTGATGAGGGACGATGTGGTGGGTGCTGTGCTTTACGGTCGCGTGGAACCTGAAACAAAATAATTATAATTATTAAGAATAATATACTAAACGCAAAAATTATCACATAAGGATTGAAAACTGGTGGCAATGGAGGTGGCAATGGGCAGGCCACATGCATGCTCGGATAGGTAAGAAAGGTTCTCGAGTGGCGACCACGAACCCAAAGACGCAGACGCAGACAGACGACATTGTGTGCGTCGCAGGTGACCGGTGGATGCAAATAGTCAATTGTCGTTCATTGTGGCATTCGAAGGGGGAGGCCTATGTTCAGCAGTGGACGTTTTCCGGCTAGTGATGATGATGATAAAGGATTGAAAACAAAACCAAGAACTATGAGGAGGTTTATGTGGTTAGAGGCGCCCTTCTAGATTATTTTTTTTATAAGTTACAACAAGTGCTCTCTTAGGCCTAAGTCTAAGTTTGCCATTGAGCAGTTTATGCCGGCACAAAAAATAATAGACGTTAGTTAACAGTATTTGTAGTATCTTAAATATACTGACCCGGTATGTTTGTCAGCATGGTATTCCACATGTCTGATGGAGCCATCGGGCTCATGGAAGGTGTAGTGGCCCTTAACAGTGTCGCCGTCGCGGTGCTCGTGCTGCGATTTCTTGTCACCGGTGTGATGATCCTCTACTTTGTACTCAAACTCATATTTAGGATGTGCCTAGCAGTAGGTAAAGAAATAACTATTAGTGCGTTGAAAAATGACAAGGATTAAATCCAATCCTACCAAAACAATCAAATCCAGTGTATTCAAAATTAGTACGAGTCAAATCAGTTCTCTGTAGTGAACCAAAATAAGTCAAGCTTTTTATATTATTTGCTTGATGACCTTTTGACTTTATAATGAACTGAAAAGTACCCCTTCGGCTCGCGTCTTATAAGACAAATACTAAATCTGTTGATATAATTAGATATGAGGAAGCCACTTGCAGCTGATTGGGGCTTTGACTGAAACTTACGTAATAATCGACGTGTTTCTCGTGACCATGACCATGGATGGTCACTTCATGGGCTGGGCCGTCATGCCTGTGGATGTGTTGAGAGGAAAACGCGTGACCATGCCCATATACAGATTCCACTGCAATGGTTAGTAGAGCAGCGACACAGAACACCTGAAATGGCAAATCCTAACTAAGTTTCCGTTTTTAGAAAAGCTCCGAAGCATTTACATTGGATGTTGAAATCAATTTGATGTATAATTATGTTGTTTACATAAAATTAGATCAACTTGAACGAGAAATCTCCTTAAACATAGAAGACTGCGACTGAATAACACCGTCTTCAAATGACATTGTGTTCCAGTAGTGAGTAAGTTTGCCAGTATTTCTAATCAGTGGCTGAGCTAAAGGCTAAAGGGATCGTTGTTCTTTGTGCTTTCAATGTAGTGAGTCCTCTGTCACAGGGTTCGCGCTTTAAGCGCTTAAGAGCTTACAGAACTACCATCGGGGTACAAGGTATACGAAGCACTAGCTTATACTCATTAGTAGCCTCCGTGGCGCAGTGGGGAAGGGTGGGGCTAGCTTTGCAAAATGGAGGTCGCGGGTTCGAATCCCGTGGACAGCAAACACCTTTGTGTAGTTGTTCTTTACAGGCTAGGACAATGCAGGCCGATCACCTGATTGTCTGTAAAGTAAAATGATCCATGCGTCTTATGGGTATGTAAAAAGTCGGTCCTGTGCCTAATCTATCCCTGGTCATGTCGGTTTCCATCCCATCGGATTGTGAGAGGTAAAAGGAATAGGGAGTGCACGTGTGTCTACGCAAGCACTTGTGCACTCTTATATCTCCCGCGTAGATGGCTGGTCTTGCGAAAGATTGGCCGCTGTGGTCGTATCGGCCAGGAGGACATTATTATGCTTATTAAAACAAGATCGATTTTGAAATCCTCGAAAGTATTGAAACACCATTAACTATCACAAGGGATGTATATCACGGAATAAACACATCACTATCACTGCACTATTGAAATTTACCTTTGCATCCATTTTTATTTTTGAAATATTAGCTGTTGAATTTTCTAAATTCAATAGTTAACTGATACATATTCAGATAAATCAACGTCTTTTATATCAGTAATAATTGTAGCCAAGGTGAAATTGATTTCACTATAAGTTATTAGTGAGTGAAATTATTCACGAAACGGTATAAGAAATGTTTGTAAGAATTTCGTAAAATATGCCTCATAACACTAATTTAGCTCAGGTCATATAGTTTTTGTCGTGTTACATAATACGCGGGTAAGAACAAAGAGGATTTAAAAGTAAGAATAGCCCCATCCATTTCCTCTCGTTGGGTGTCGTAAGAGACGACTAAGGGAAAACAAACGGGCAGCAGCGTATTTCTATTTGATTATCTATCAACTACTGCGATCTCCACAAAACGTGGGATCTTTTTTTTTTTTTTTTTTTTGACGCGGGGGAAATCTTCGAAAGATCCCCGGGAGCTGTGGGGCTCGACCGGGGTATGTGGGATTCTTACCCACTAAAACCCCCGCGGCTGTCGCATCGGCACATGAGAGGGGGAACCCCAGGGCTCTCCGGTGGGATCTGCACCAGGGGCCCCTCAGTGCCTTGCCTTTGAGCCCGCCGCCGGGGGGCGCATTGTAGCCCCCCGGGAACCTGTCACGGTGCTCACGGGGACGGGGGTCGCAACCCCGCCGCCGTCCTCCTCGGAGTCGCCGCCGTACTCAATGGACGCTCATATGGCAACCTCTCTCTTCTCAAAGGAGATCCTTTGTCCAGCTGTGAACATGATGGTTACATAATACAGTTTATTACTTACTATACTACTAGTAGCCTCTGTGGCGCAGCGGGTAACCGCTTACTTTGCAAGCTGGAGGCCGTGGGTTCAAATCATGTAGGGAACAACAACTTTATCTAGTGTTGTTTCTTACTAATTAGGACAATACAGGCTGATCAACGTTGTCTGGAAAATCCGGCGCCTGACCCACGGTAGCTAACTACCGTGGGTCAGGCGCCGGATTTTCCTATCGTCAATTTAGATTATTTGCGAAAACATTTGTGCAGTATAATATCTTCCACGTAGATAGCCCACCCTGTGGGGTGTCCAGGTAAGAATAGCACTCACTCGTCTCCTTACGTTGTGTGTCCATAATAGGCGTTTTCAATGCAAACTATTTCCCGCTGCGCCATTGTGGCTACCAAACGCCACCTTAGACTGGTGTCATGTTCTTGCGGTAAGTTTTACTAGGTGACAGATTCCTTGTGCACGGCGACTCCGAGGAAGACGGTGGCGGGGTTGCGAACTTTGTCGCCGTAAACATGACTGGTTCCCGGGGGGCTACACTGCGCCACTCGGTGGCGGGTTCGAAGGCAAGACACTAAGAGGCTACTGGTGTAGACAGCACTGAAGAGTCCGGGTGTTACCCAAAGAACTGTCCAGGTAGGTACCACCGCAGTGTCTTATATCCTACAAAAATGCGTATCGATACAAAGTTTTTATCTATATTTATAGTAAAACTGTAACAGGTCCAATTCTTTACATTGAAGATATTTTGAAAATTATTTTTGGAGGGCATTCAATAATCGATACTGAGGCCGAAAATGTATTTTTTTTTAATTTTTGTCTGTCTGTCTGTCTGTCTGTCTGTCTGTCTGTCTGTCTGTCTGTCTGTCTGTCTGTCTGTCTGTATCACGGATGAGCATCACGCCGAAACTACTGAATGGATTCAAATGAAACTTGGCATGATTTGAGATCTTACTACGAGGTAGGACATAGGATACTTTTTATCCCGTAATCTACCACGGTTCTTTCGGGAGGGGGACTAAAGTCAAAATGGGTACTTGGTTATACGCTTGGTCAGATTTTATCAATTTTTCTTTATAATATAATAAATATTAGTAAGGGAACACTCATAGAGAGTTGTTATCAAGGTTTTGTAATCGATCGGGTTAAGCAACGTTAGGTAAGGTCATTAAATAGATGGGTGACCGTTTAACGCCATTTGAACTAAACGGGTCCGTGCTTCGGAGAGCAAGTAAAAAGTAGGTCCCAGTTTTTAACCGACTATAAAAAAGGAGGTTATGTATTCGATGCGAATGTCTGTTATTAAAAGTTTAGTTAACGTAAAAATAGCGCAGGCGGGGCTGCGTGGGTCAGCTAGTTTAAAATAAGAATGGCCTATTACGAAGGGCAGTGATTTAATAACTAATGTAACGGGTGTCGATCGAAAACGATGTGCGGTTGTCTATGTCTCGCTGGTCTCGTCATAACTAAAAAAAAATCGGTTCCCCCATAATTACCCTATTATATTTTGCAATACATCCTTTTCAGGAAACAAAATTAATAGGAGGGAGACGACCTTTGTAATCGTAGGTAGTAAATCCCTTGTGTTATTTCTGTTTTATTCTGCCGTCAAGCAGCAATATGTAAACATTGCTGATTGCCTGTATAAAGTAGCTGCAGCAGCTCTGACATGTGTAAAATTATAAAATATTAAACCGTGTGTTTGATTTGAATTCCATATGTATTTACCCCGATTGAATTCTATGTATTTTGATTCTTTTAATTTGATGAGTAAAACACTTAATCTTGACAAATCCTTTTTTTTATTATACAAAACCACAGAGTATACAATCAAAGAGTACAAGGTATTGTGCGTGGACTGTAATAACGTACATTCACATTGAGTTAACTGAACATCCCGCCTACCAAGGACGAATGTCCTTAACTGATAACTAATTAAACTTAAATACTTACTAATTACAAAAAAGAAAATAATAATGAAGCTCACTCAAATCTTTGAACTTTAACAAACTACAACTGACAATCAATACTAACACAAATGGAAATAATCACTGAATAGAAACTAATCCTTCTCTATCGGTAATGCACAAATTTTTGAGATTGATCTCTTAATCACACCACTACGACACTTCACACTATAAACTCTTGTAAGACCATCTTCTCCAGGATGTTTTCGAACGATACGACCCCATTTTCCTGGTGGCAATTGGTCATCCTTTAAAATAACTATATCGCCAATCTCAAATTCTCCTTTCTCTTTAATCCATTTGGGTCTTGTTTGAAGTCGTGTAAGATATTCATTCTGCCAACGATGCCAGAAATTAGATACAAGTTGTTGACTTAATTTCCATCTGGATAGTTGACTGATCTTTACATCTTGTAGATCAGGACTTGGAATTGTGATAGGGGCTTCTCCAATTAGGAAATGACCTGGGGTCAAAACTTCAAACTCTGTATCAGATGTGTCGATTGGCACTAGTGGTCGCGAATTAAGGCAAGATTCGATCTGACAGAGAATCGTAGAAACCTCTTCGTAGGTTAGATGAGTATTCAAAATCCGCTTTAGGTGGAATTTTGTTGATTTCACACCTGCTTCCCATAATCCACCAAAGTTGGGACTGTATGGAGGTATAAAATTCCATTGTGTACCATCTGCAGCCAGAATATCTGCCATATGACCAGGTATTTCTAAGTTAGAATAGAATAGAATAGAATAGAATATACTTTATTGTACACCAAACAAATGAACAAGAAAATGGTACGACTTAATACAAACAAAAACAACAAATAACAACATTAAAGAACAAACAATAAAGGATAGTACAAACGGCGGCCTTATCGCTAATAGCGATTTCTTCCAGACAACCTTATTGAAATGGAAGAAACTATTTTAAATACGGGCAGATGGTGGTGTACCTATTAATGTATAATATATATATATATATATATATATACATTTATATCCTACTAAAATATTATTAAATACACACCTATAGAGAAGCAAATATTAATAAACTAATAATCTAAATGACTGTAATAGTGATCTCTGACCATATTTTTAAAAGATGGTAGGGATTGAGCAAGTCTGATTGGAACAGGCAACGCATTCCACAATCGTACAGCTGTAACGGAAAATGATGAATCATAAAATTTCGTTGAATGCGTTGGTGTTTTCAACATCAAATTTTCTGATGACCTCAAGGACCTCGAATGAGTTTCATGCATAAACTCGAAACGTTGTTTAAGATAAGAAGGGGTTGAAGGATTAAACAGAACATTATAAAGTAAAGATAAAATATGAGCATTCCGGCGAAGACGAATCGGTAACCACTTGAGCTTTTTACGAAAATCAGATACGTGGTCATATTTGCGAAGACCAAATATGAACCTTATACAAAAATTTTGAAGTCGCTCAAGTTTGTTTAATTGTTCCTCTGTAAGGTCTAGATAGCTGGCGTCAGCGTAGTCAAGGATAGGAAGGAGGAGAGATTGAGCAAGCGCAATTTTAGTGGTCGTAGGAAGGAAATTACGCAACCTTTTTAAACTGCCTGCAGACGCAAAAAGCTTGCGACTGACCTCTTGTAGTTGTGGGATCCAACTTAAATTTGAGTCGATGAATATACCTAAGTTCTTGACTGTTGCACTAAGGTTAACTGTACTACCATCAAAGACAATATGGGGCAATTGCATTCCTTTAAGACGGGATGTCATCCTGGAGCTGCCAACAACAATTACTTGAGTCTTTGATGGGTTAACTGCAAGACCATGAGCTTTACTCCAGTCACATATCTTAGCCAGATCTAAATTGATGGTGTTTATCGCCTAATTGATGGTGTTAGCCTCTTTCCAAGCTGCTTGTAACTCTTTGTTCGCACCAACAAAATTTCGACCATGGTCGCTCCACATTTGTGCGCATTTTCCTCTTCGAGACACAAAACGACGAAATGCTCCAATGAAAGCTTCGGAGGTGAGGTCACCTACCAATTCTAGGTGAATTGCTTTCGTAGCCATGCAGATGAATATTGCGATGTAGGCTTTATGACATTTAGCTCCTCTTCCCCGGGACATTAACACTTGAAAGGGGCCGGCGAAATCTACTCCACTGTGAATAAATGGACGAGCCGGCATTGTACGAACCTTAGGCAGATCACCCATAAGTTGAGTTCTTGACGCGGCCTTCTGTCGAGCACATATTAAGCATTTGTGTATATACTTCTTTACAATATTCTTTACACGAATAATCCAATATTCTTTACACGAATAATCCAATCTTATGTACCCGAGCATCAGTTGGACACCTCCATGTAGAGTCTTCTGGTGTGCTTCAGCTACAATAAGTAATGAAAGATAATTTCCAGACCCCAAGATTATCGGATGCTTCTGATCATCAGTCAAATTCGAATTTCTTAATCTGCCGCCCACCCTGAGAATGTTTGTTTCATCTAAATATGGATTCAATGACTTTAAGGGGCTTGCATTTGTTACATAACTTCCTTTCGATAAACTGTCTATTTCTTTACTAAATTCTTCTCTTTGTGCTTATCCTTACACATTTTAATAATGAATGTTCTAATTCTATAGTAGAGATTGATTTATCTATGTCTTCAGACATTTTCTTGAACTTCAAAAATCTTAAACTATACGCAATGGTTCTTAAGAGTTCTTGTAAGGTACTTAACTCATCAAATTTTATCAGTCCACCCGTGATCATGAATGCTGTAAAGTATTCGAAACGTCGGGAAATTAAAATCAAAAATAAACCGCGATATAATCCGTAAAATTAGTTTCATTTCAAAATTTTATTTTTCTTTCTTCCTCTATTTTTGCATTTACAATTATTGTTTTCATTTCAGCATTAGTGGTTAAGCCTTCTGGTTTGGTGAAATTTATTACATTTTTCCTTAACCACTCTGGTCCTTCCTACCATAGGTTGTTGTCAATGAGAGTCTCAAGGTATACTCCTCGTGGTCCTAGGTCTGCTGGGTTGTCTTTTGATTTAACGTGAAACCATTGTGACTTGGATAGGTTATCTAATATTTCAATTACACGATTGCTCACAAATGGTTTCCATCTATTTGGGTCACCGGCCAGCCATGAGAGAACTATTGTTGAATCTGTCCAGGCATACACTTGGTTATGGGTCAACTTCATTGCTTTGCTTACATATGTCAATAGTTTTGCAAGGAGCACTGCACCACATAATTCCAAGCGAGGTAAAGTTATTGACTTGATGGGTGCTACCTTTGTTTTTGAGGATATGATCCCAGTTTTGATTTCTCCATTTAATGTCTCCATTCTGTAATACACAACAGCGCAGTATCCCTTAATAGATGCGTCACAATATCCGTGAAGCTCTATTTTATTGTTCTCCCTTACTGTATGTATCCATCTTGTAATTTGTATTTCATGTAATCTGCTGAAACTATTTCTTATTTTATGCCATTCTTCTTCATGTGTTTGTCCCACATCTTCATCCCAGTCTAGTTTCTGTTTCCACATGCTTTGAATTAAGATTTTGGCAGGAATAATTGCTGGAGAAATCCATCCAAGTGGATCAAATAAATGTTGTATGTCTGCAAGAATCTTTCTTTTGGTGGTGAATGTGGACTTAGGAGGTAAATTCACGTCGTATTGAAAAGTGTCTGTAGTCATATTCCATGACAATCCTAATGCTTTAATAACGCTTTCATTTGTAATGCCCTTCTCTACACTCTTACTTCTCAATGATTGTGGAATTTGATTGATAAACTCTTTGCTATTTGATGCCCATTTTTGTAACAAAAATCCTCCACGTTCCATTATACTTCTTAGTTCCGTACTTGCTTGAATTGCTTCCTCCACTGTGTCATGAGAACTAATACAGTCGTCAACATAGAAATCTTCAGATAGTATTTTTGATCCTATTGGATACTTTTCTCCTTCGTCTCGTGATAATTGTTTGAGAGTTTTAATCGCAAGGTAGGGTGCGGAAGCCGTGCCAAATGTAACTCGCAACAGGCGGTAATCTTCTACTTCTTGTGATGGATCTGTACGCCATAGTATCCTTTGATAATCTGCATCTTCTCTAGTGACAAGAATCATTCGGTACATTTTTTGAACATCGGCTATAAAACAGATTTGTTTCATGCGACATCTCATAATTAAACTCCTCAAATCTTCCTGGAGTTGAGGTCCAACTAATAAAGTATCATGTAATGATGTGTTGTTTGAGCTTTTACATGAGGCGTCGAAAACCACTCTAACCTTTGTTGTCTCACTATTTCTCACAATTGCATGGTGTGGTAAATATACAGAAAAATTGTTTATCTCCTCTTTAGGAACTTTCTCCATGTGGTTGAGTGCAATGTATTCTTCAAACACCTTTGTATATTCCTTCTTCAATATTTTATCCTTTTCTAATTTTCGCTCTAATTGCTGAAATCTTCTTAATGCAATATCTCTGGTTGATCCTATTTCTTTAGGTGATTTTTTAAAAGGTAGTTTGACAATGTATCTACCATCTGGTGTTCTAGTATGTTGAGACTCATAAATTTCTTCACATGTGCGTTCCTCTGCTGTTAAGTTACGGGTTGTTGACTCATCAATACTCCAGAGGTTTTTCAAAAGGTTGTCCATATTTATTTCTACTTGGTGGTGCATTACTACTAAGTCATTATTATGTGGTGTTGTTCCAGAAATATGGCCAAATAAAATCCAACCTAGGCTAGTTTCTTGAGCTGAGGGTGTGCCTGGTGGGCCTTTAATCAAGTTATTTTTTACAATCTCGGTGTAAACATCAATCCCAAGCAATAAATCAATTTTTTCAGATCTGAAATAATTCGGATCGGCCAATGTCAAACCATCTAAGTGTGACAAATTTTCTTCTGGTTGTATTGTGGTACATGGCAGCTTCGGTGTGACACGTGCTTTCAACACATATGCTCTAACAGGAAGACTGAATTGTTTATCAAATCTTGATAATATCTCTATTTGTACTACACAAGATACTGGTGTTGTACTGGCTCCTACTCCTGTGATTGATCCTCGTATTGAACTTTTCTTGAGACGAAGTAGTTGAGTGGCACTGTCGCTGATAAATGATGCCTCAGATCCAGAATCAATCAGTGCTCGTAGTAAAATTTCATGGCCATAATTATTCCTTACTTTTACCAATGCGGTTGCTAATAATGCTCTTTTCTGCTTAGATACAAAATTTGCTACAATTGACTCATTTGGTTTGTCTCTGGTATCTTCATTCATAGTAAGCGAGGATATTTCAGGTGTGGTATTAATCTTCTCTATGTCCTGAACGTCCTCAGCTTTCTTGCCACTGTGAAGAAGTGAATGGTGACGCTTGCCACATATCTTACACATTGTCTTCTTCTTGCAGTGATGTGCTGGATGACCCGACGATAAGCAATTAAAGCACAATCGATTGTTTTTGACCACCTCACTTCTCTTCTCTGTGTTAAGTTTCACAAACTCTTTACAGTAGCACAGGAGATGCTGTCCACTGCATAATTTACATGTCACTTGTATGGCTGTTGTATGAAATGAGCGTTCTATATAAATTCTTTGAGTGCTTGATGAAGATTGACAGGTTAACTCAACTGTATAGATTTTATCTTCCAGAAACTTTGTGAAATCATCTAGAGTTGGTAAATTAGTTTGATAATCTCGACTTACATGGGTTTCCCATTCTTTATGTGTGTCAGAATCTAACTTTTGTACCAAATGGAAAATAATTAAAGGATCCCATGTTGATGTTGAAATGTCCATTGTATTCAAACTATTTAAACACTCTTTAGTGTTGTCAATAAGGCATTTTAATTGTCCGGGTGATTGACTGTTCACTTTCTTTAATGAGAATAACCTTTTCAAAATTGCATTCACAATAAGCCGCTTGTGGCTATATCTGTTTCTCAAAGTCTCCCAAGCTTGCTTATAATTTTGCTCTGTAACTTGTATGTGTTTAATAGTGTTTATTGCTTCACCCTTTAAACATGATTTCAGATAGTGATGTTTTTGTACATTACTTAATGTTTTATTGTTGTGTATTAATGCCATAAAAGTGTCCTCGAATGATTGCCAGTCTTCATATGCTCCTGTAAACATTGGTAAGTTGATTCTTGGTAATTTGACATCTGTGCCATTTGAGCCTTCTGTTGATAACTGCGATGCACCTTGTATTAACCTTTCGCCACTTTCCTCAGTACTTAATGACGCGAGTGTATCAGCCATGTCTGCTTTCATATCTAAGTAATTTTCTTCACATTCACTGTAAATATCTTCTGTAAAATACTTCATATTTTTACGTTGGTCTTTGTTAGTCGCCTTCAATAATTGTTGATAATAATTTTTGTATGAGTTCCAGTAATCCTCTAAACATTGCATCCTAGATTGTATATAACCTTTTGATAATCGCGTTTTGGGAGCTTTTTTGTAATTTACTTTTATTCTACATATTTTGTTTGATAAATCTTCTAAAATTTCTATAATGTTTTCTATAGTGGCCATTTTCGTTATGCGTTGTAGTCACTCGGACACAAATCGGAATAAATCAGGTCAACTGGTTATCGTAATTTTTCATGAATTTGGCTCGTTACGGATCAATTTTGTTTGATTTGAATTCCATATGTATTCACCCCGATTGAATTCTATGTATTTTGATTCTTTTAATTTGATGAGTAAAACACTTAATCTTGACAAATCCTTTTTTTTATTATACAAAACCACAGAGTATACAATCAAAGAGTACAAGGTATTGTGCGTGGACTGTAATAACGTACATTCACATTGAGTTAACTGTACACCGTGATATAATCATTAAAAATAGTTTAGTTCCAGAAGATTTACTTTATTAATTAGAGAGTGTGAGTTATTAAGTAAAACTAGTTTCAAGAAGATAAACTGAAGGTATAAAAATCTCGACACAAAAAACTTTATACAAAAAATTGAAAATATATTTTCACCAGACAGCTAAGGACCAACCATAATAAAAAATTCGGGGACTAAAAAAATAATAACTTAATATTTTAATCCATCCAAAAAGGAATCAAAATTCCTTTTTGGATTCTTCTAACATTTTGGTTCCTTTTTGGCTTCTTCTATCATTTTGAATCCTTTTTTGGCTACCTACTCTGTGCCTGTGCCATTCCTCTCAAATTCCATAATCCGTAAAAAAATTATATCATCTCTAAACTTCTGTTTAGTTATAAATCGATGCGTTAGCGTGTGCTAGCAGTCGCAATATAATTCTCGTACAGACAAGGTGTATTTATTGTTTTCCCTCAAGTGCTCTTCAGTGAACCCTAACACGTTGACATAGTGGTCAGAATCGCGCCGGATAGAGTGAATCGAGCGACGAGCGGCCGCCCGGCCGACTGGTTCGACCGACGAGACTTATCACGTTCACCGCATTCCTGAGCTAAAGGAGCATTCTCACTTGGTATTAAAAATATTCTCTAAGATGTCGATTACGCCTGCAGACACATCTATTGATCAACTGGATTCATTATCCAATTTAATAAGTAAAGCTGAAACAAATCTTAAGAAGTGTCCAAAGGCTCGGTTAACTCGTGGATATTTAGAAGCGAGATTAAAATGTATTGACGAATATTGGCACAGTTTCCATACGGGACATCAAGAATTATTCAAAATTACTACAAAAGAGGAGCGTCTGGAAATTCCATATTTCGTCGAAGATAAGTACAACGAATGCGAAGAGATATATCTCAACTTGACGGCAGATCTCAAAGATTTACTTCAAACTTGTACAGCAACAATTTCCAAGTCACAAATACCTTCTCCATTTAGGGAACTTTTACATCATGATAAATCCGTTGAAGTTAACTTGCCAAGAATAAATTTACCCATTTATTCGGGAGCATATGATGAATGGCAGTCCTTTGAAGACAGTTTCGCTTCGTTGATTCACAATAACAAAGGTCTTAGCGATGTACAAAGGTTGCATTACTTGAAATCATGCTTAGTAGGCGAAGCGAAGAATACCATTAAACACTTTCAAATCACTGATTTAAACTACAGACCGGCATGGGAATGTTTGAAAAGCAGATATAGCCAAAAAAGGCTTATCGTCAACGCTATTTTGAAGAGACTATTTTCCTTGAAGAAAATGACAACGCAATCGTCAGTCCAACTCAAGGCACTAGTAGATAATACAAGGGAATGTCTCAATGGTTTAAAGGCGTTGAATATAGTTACTGAATCTTGGGATCCAATAATAGTGTTTCTGGTAGTTCAGAAACTGGACCAAGATTCACACAGAGAATGGGAGAACCATGTAAGTGTCAAAAACAGTACGTCTTTACCTACTCAATTTCAGTTATTCCAATTCTTAGAGAGTCAAGTTTGCACATTGGAACTTACTACAGCTTCTACTTCAAGAGAAAGGACCAAGGAACGTCATGTACAATTCACGACTAATGCCACTACAACTTACACAGCGACACTCACATGCAAAATATGTGGTGAAGAACATAGATTGTACCACTGCAAGGAATTCAGCAAATGGAGCGTGGATGAAAGATCGGAATATGCTAAAGAAAATCGCCTTTGTTTTAATTGCCTTGCGATAGGGCATTCAGTCTTCAACTGTAGACAGAAAACTACATGCAAGATTTGTGGTAAACGTCACCATTCACTTCTGCACTCGTTTAAAACGAGAGAAGACGTACCGAAGACAGAACAAACAACTTCATTGCACACTGGCTCAGTTAATGGAGATGAAGAGGAAGAAGATGAATCCCAAGTCGATGTATCCGTTGCCTCTCACCTTTCTAATTTCAAGCATCACAAGGCATTGTTAGCGACTGCTGTTATTCCAGTTAGAAGTAGTACAGGTCAAACAATAATGTTGAGAGCATTAATCGATCAAGGATCTCAAGCAACCTTCATCAGTGAGAGAGCGACTCAAATGTTGAGACTCAAAAAAACTCCCATCCGAGGTACCGTCACAGGAGTTGGATCTACGAAAACAACAGTCAGTCATGTGGTACAGCTGGAGGTTTTATCACGATACGAGACACAATTCGAACTCCCAGTACGAGCGTATGTTTTGTCAACACAACTGACTGCGAAATTACCATCCAAAGAACTCAAACCTATGCAATGGTCACATTTAGACGGACTCAACCTCGCAGATTTAGAGTACTTTAAGCCAGCAAAAATTGATATGCTTTTTGGGATAGATGTGTATACAGAAATAATAAAAAACAATCTGATCAAAGGCCCCCCAGGAAGTCCATGTGCACAAGAAACCAGATTGGGGTGGATTTTGTTCGGAAATATAAATAATACACACTCTGAAGAAACCACAGTTGTAATGCACCATCACATAGATATTGATATTCATGACATGCTAAAAAATTTATGGGACATTGAACAAACAAACAAAAGGAACCTTACGGCTGAAGAGAAAAGATGCGAGGAAATATATGCGAAGACTCAATCCAGAACATCAGACGGACGATACAGAGTGAAAATTCCATTTAAAAGTGCAAATACAATACAACGTGTAGGACAAACAAGGGAAATTGCACGACAAAGATTTAACCACCTGGAAAATAAATTTAAAAGAAATCAAACACTGAAGGAAGAATATGTAAAGGTAATGGAGGAGTACATAGAATTAAAGCACTTAGAAGAAGTTCCAGACATAGAAAAGAATAACCCAGCAATATACCTACCTCATCACGCTGTCCTAAGGGAGGACAAAGAAACGACAAAACTACGCGTAGTCTTTGATGGGTCGTGTAAAGGCGCTAACAACTTGTCAATAAATGATGAACAACTAATAGGACCCCAGTTGCAAGAGGATCTTCGGAGTCTAATTCTAAGGTGGCGGATGAAACCGATTTGCTTTGTGGCCGATATCCAAAAAATGTATCGCCAAATTTTAGTCACCGACGAAGATTCAGACTGCCAGAGAATTTTGTGGAGAAAGAATCCCAATGAAGATTTGAAGGAATATCGTCTTTTGCGAGTAACATTTGGAACGTCGTCTGCACCTTACCTCGCAGTTAGAACACTGCTACAGCTAGCAAAAGATGAAGGTAACGACAAGGGATATTTAGACTCAGCTCGAGTTATAGTAGAAGACTTTTTCGTTGATGACTGCATGAGTGGCTGCTCAACAGTGAAGGAAGCTATAGAAATTAGCAAGGAACTCACTAGTGTGCTAAATAGAGGTGGGTTTGTGCTACAGAAATGGGCGTCCAATAGTCCAGAGTTTATGATGGAAATAGATCCTTCACTAAGGTGTGCAAATGCAAATAAGGATATTCAAAGGGAATGTGTTATCAAAACTCTCGGTCTTACTTGGAATATGGCGACCGATACATTTCAGTACTCGAGCAATCTTCCAGACTTACCGGAAAAGATTACCAAAAGAAATGTTTTGGCTGACATTCAACGATTGTTCGATCCACTGGGTTGGCTTGGACCTGCTATAATATCTGCAAAAATGTTAATTCAAAAAATGTGGATGACAGGATGTAATTGGGATGAAGAACTGTGTGATGATCTTAAAGAAGAATGGTTGAGACAACGAACTAGTTTTCAAAATTTAAGACCCATTGAAATAGAAAGATGGTTACACATAGGAGAAGACGCAAGGGAAGTGACACTTCACGGCTTTTGCGATGCCTCAAATAAGGCATACTGCGCAGTCGTGTATTGCAGAGTCGAAACCAAGAATGAAGTTATTAGAACAGGAATCGTAGCATCAAAAACGAGAGTGGCTCCAATACGACCGGTTACCATCCCACGGCTTGAACTCCTCGGTGCTTTGCTTCTTGCAAAATTGCTTACTCTAGCCAGAGAAGCCATGAGAATTTCCAAGGATAAGGTTTATGCATGGACAGACTCTTCAGTAGTCTTAGCTTGGATAAATGGAGAACCGAATCGTTGGAAAACCTATGTCAGCAACAGAGTTGTTGAAATACTAGATCATACAGATAGCACACAATGGTTTCACGTTACTTCTGATGACAACCCTGCAGATGTTGGATCAAGAGGACAATTAATGCATCAATTAGAAGATAACAAACTATGGTGGGAAGGGCCTAAATGGCTTCAAGGTCTAGATATTAACTTTAAAATACCGGAAATACAACCCACAGAGCTTGAAAGCAAGAAAAATATACAAGTTAACTTGAAAATTGAGGTTTTAGAAGAGGAAGGACTTAATTTTGAAGAATTTGATAATCTAGAAGAGCTTTTGAGAGTGATAGTATACTGTAAAAGATTTATAAATAGTAAACGGGACCCTACAGCAACAGAAAACGCGGTCTCAACTGCAGAATTAGAAAATGCCTTACTATCATGTATAAGAATAGTGCAAAGAAAGGAATTCATAGAAGAATTGGAAAGATTAGAAAGGAAACAGGTTGTTAAGAAAGCTAGTCGATTAAGATCTCTTAATCCTTATCTTGATGATTGCAATGTTATCAGGGTGGGCGGGAGACTGAACAACTCTGACCTAAAGGATTCCGTCAAACATCCGATAATTCTTGGTACTAAAAACAGTCTAACACCCTTAATACTAGCAGATGCCCATAAAAGAACACTTCATGGCGGAGTACAACTGATGCTGACTTATCTTAGGTCCAAATACTGGATTATTCATGCAAAGAATGCTGTAAAGGCTCATACCCATAGATGCATAGTGTGTGCAAGAATGAAAGCTTTAAATAAAACTCAAATAATGGGTGATCTACCGTCCGTTCGGACTACGCAAGCACGACCTTTTCTCCACAGTGGAGTTGATTTCGCCGGACCTTTGCAAATTCTTGCTTCAAGGGGAAGGGGTGTCAGAACTAAGAAGGCATAC
Source organism: Furcula furcula (assembly GCA_911728495.1). Classification (NCBI taxonomy): domain Eukaryota; kingdom Metazoa; phylum Arthropoda; class Insecta; order Lepidoptera; family Notodontidae; genus Furcula; species Furcula furcula. Next base: position 9,898,990 of record OU452246.1, on the reverse strand, counting down.
ATAGCAATTTTTATATGTATGGCAACTAAGGCCATTCATTTGGAGCTAGTAGGCGACCTCACCTCGGAGTCATTTTTGGGAGCGTTTCGAAGATTTACTGCACGCAGAGGTAAATGTACCCACGTCTGGAGTGACCAAGGCCGTACATTTGTTCGAGCAAATAAGGATTTAGCCAACGCCTGGAATGAAGCCTGTCTAGAATTACCAGATAGTATAGCCGACAAATTGACTTCGGATGGCACGCAATGGCATTTCATACCCCCTTATAGCCCAAACTTTGGAGGCTTGTGGGAGGCCGGCGTAAAATCTGTAAAGTACCACCTGAAGAGGATTTTTACAAACAATCTTACCTTTGAAGAATATGCGACAACCCTATGTGATATTGAAGCTTGTCTCAACTCTAGACCCTTGACACCAATAGACACGACTGACACAGATGTTGTGGAAATACTAACACCCGGTCACTTTCTGATCGGAGGAGCTCTTATGACAATACCCACTCCAGACATACGTAACGTCAATATGAATAGACTGTCGCGTTGGCAATTGACACAGCGGCTTGTGCGAGATTTTTGGCACAAATGGCAAACAGAATACCTAACCAGACTGCAAGAACGTCCAAAATGGATGAAGCGACAGAAGGAATTTGACGTGGGTGATATCGTGATTTTAAAGGACGAACAACTTCCGCCGGGCAAGTGGTCTCTAGGCCGTATAATAAGCAAGCATCCCGGCTCTGATGGTGTAACCAGAGTCTACAGTATTAAAAGTAATGGTGTAGTTACTAAAAGGTCAATTTCAAAGTTATGTGCGCTTCCGATAGATAAAGCTTAAATTAACTATTTATATAATATTGTGAGCACTCTTACGAACTAAATTCTAAATTTAAAATGATATCTTAAGATTATATCCAGTCAATGAAAAAATAAATTAGTAAATATTATTAACCTAATGAGTAGGTTCCTTAACATTGTTTACGTAAATTTCTTTACCTGCCTAGTGTACCGTGGCATTCTAGTAACAACTTATTATGAACTAACTACCCACATTATTATATATTGTTTGATTATAACATGATTTATTAAAATAATAATATTTTGCATGATATAGGGATTAAAATGTGTAAGTAGTTTATAGTAAAGGACGAATATCCTTTACAGTGGGCGGTATGTTTAGTTATAAATCGATGCGTTAGCGTGTGCTAGCAGTCGCAATATAATTCTCGTACAGACAAGGTGTATTTATTGTTTTCCCTCAAGTGCTCTTCAGTGAACCCTAACACGTTGACAACTTCAAATAAAATCTACACTTAGCACATACGTATTCAAAACTAAACTAACTAACTATAAGTTTTAAAAAAATAATATATGTTATACGAGTACCTTTTGTTTGGTATCCAGACAAACCCGATTTAGGGTTTTTGAGATACTTCTGTAATAAACTGATATGTACCCTTTTTAATATAAATAAAGAAAAAAAAATGGTTTTTGTTTAAAAGAACTGTAATGAGAAATGCATCCTTGACAAAGTATATAAAATTGCAACTGCTTCCTTTCCCCTATAAAATAAAAAAAAACAATAATGCAATTAAACACCTACATTCACTTACTTGTAGGCTTATGACCTGTTTTCTCTTCTCGGTGTATTGTCATCTACTTGCATTATTCATGAATGAGATACCTATCAAACTTCTTTACTGACTGGAAAATAGTACTAGACTTTTAAACAAAAGTGAAATTTAAATGCCTTCATAAAGGTTCATTGGTACAATAGTGACACATTTTTTCTGAATCATTATCATCAGACTCCTGAACAAACGCGTCCTGGGGATCCCAGTAGGTAGTCTAATATAAAGACGTTTTTTATGAATATATCCGGATAAATAAGCTGGTTAAATGGGCTTGGATTGGGCTTAGTTGGTGCAAATATGTCCAATATTTGCACTAACCAGTCATTTGCCGAACCAACTACGGTAAAGTTTTTAAACATAGTGATAAGACTTACGTTTTATATATTAGAAACCTTAATCTAAGTCATGTGATCATAAGAAAACAGCTGACAGTAGCAAGAAGATCAAAGCCGAGAGCCGAGTTAAGAGGCATTTAAGTATTATTGGATTGCTACTAGTTTCCTTAGATCAGTTTATTATAAAGTTTCCATTGCAAATGGATTGCATAGAATGGAATACATGGATAGTGGATGGATAAACTAAATGCATCTGGTTGTTTATTTATTTTCTTATGTTCGTCTTTTAAATAAAGTTCGATGCTGTAAAAACACATTTGCTTAGTTTATAGTCCCTACCAAAATCACATTTAGGCTGAAAATTACTAGTCATGGACAAGATAGCTCCGGCTCTCTCTGCAATACTGATTTATTACAGAGAGAGCAGGTTTGATAACCAGGACGTAACAATTTATCAGTATAACTGTTGGTTAGTATAACTGAGGCACTCATAACCTCTGTTTGGTAAACGATCAGTTGGGGAAGCCACGTCAGACAAGGGCAGTCCTTAGATGGGTGACCGTTTAGTGGCATTTGAACTGAGCGTCTCCATGCTTCGCAGGGCACGTAAAAAGTCGGTCCCAGCTATTGTCTTCTAGACAGCAGTCGTTAAGCTAAGTCAGAGGCCTTAGGGCAGTTGGAAAACTCTGACAGGTTGACCACTAACCATACAAAAAAAAATCTGTTGGGTTTTATCTATATGACCTCCAACTTTGAAAATATTAGAAACAGAAACCCACATAGTGTTTTCGTTTCTGTTTCGAGTATTAGTCACGGTCACGCAGAATATTGAACCTCGGTTATTACTGTACCTTAAACGGCATTGCAGCCGTTTTTTTCTTAATTAATACGTAACCTTAGTTTAAACATTTGAAATTCGCAATTGGTTTGCAAATCAAAATTATACGTATTAATAAAAAAAAAATATAATGGCTAATCCATACATACAGCCATTATATCCCAGTCTAGGTAGAGCCTGTACTACGGTAACCAGACAACTGATACAAATACTTATATACTTTCTTTGTTTATACATACTTGTAACTATAGATAACTATTACCCAGACACAAGGTGGAAATCGACCCACGATCTATTGGGTAGTGGCCAGGGTGGCTTCAACTGGGAGTCACTGCCAGACTATGTTTATTCTATTAACTTTTCTATTTTCGCTTTTGTTTAATGATACTAAATCAGATGCGAGTTAATTGGTCTCACTTCATGTTAAGGACGCTTTTATTGTTAAAAAAATATATGGCGGAATATTTAATTAATTTTTATAAAATAATATTCTAAGTTTCCAAGTTAACCGTAGTACTACTGTAGATTTTGATATAAAATCTATAATTAGGCCTGAAATAACTGAGTACAGAAAGCACCATTAGCATTAAAAACTTAAAGATTTATATTTTACTTTTCCTTCTTCTTCAAATTTAATATTTATACTAGCTGACCGGCGCAGCTTCGCCCGCGTTTTTATTGAATCTCAACCATTCTCGAATCCCCTTGAACACACACAAAAAAATTCATCAACATCGGTCCAGCCGTTTAGGAGGAGTTCAGTGACATACACACGTACAGTAGAATTATATATAAAGATGTTCAAAGCCTATTTTCATTAAGCATTTCTTATTGTTTGAATTCGACTACCATATCATAAGGCGGACGCCTATATTCTTTTGTACTCTTACCCGACCGTCCAAAATGGGCTACTTTTTGAAAATCTTTTTAAAGGCATACAAATAAGTAATGATTTATTGTGTATAAGTACAAAAACAAATTATAAACAGAGTAAGTATAAAATTTATTGCAGATATTAAAAGTATCAAAAACCATTATAACAAAGATCACAGACTGTTTAACAATTGAACATTATTCGTTCGCATTCACTCAATAGTGATGAGAGTGGTGGTTCTCGGGTACGATATGGTGGGTACTGTGCTTCACATCAGCGTGGAATCTGAAATGAAAAAAAAAACATTAAATGCTAACCGCTATTGATAAAAAAAAATCTAAAGTAACAGATAATGAGCATATTGAGATTGGAGAGGGAGTGAGCTAAACAAAAATGGATAAACACTCCTTGTGGGTATTAAATGTAGGGCTACTAAATGGCTACTTGAGTAGACATCACACAAGTCCTAGAAGTAGGTATAAATATAACAAAAGTGCAAGAAGCAAAGACAGAGTGTAATAGAGAGGACTAAACCTACATCTAATATTTAAAAGTGTACATTATTGCTTTATGTAAAGTTTTAGTTTCATGAAGCACTTGGGTATTTAAAATAATGAGAGCAAAATTCTTAATTGTCATATGCAAGACCATCCGTAATACTTTATCGATGGGAATGGTCTTATCTTTGATATCAATAAAGAAAACTCACCCAGAGTGTTTGTCGCCATGGTAGTCGACGTGTCTGATGGAACCGTCGGGCTGATGGAGGGCATAGTAGCCCTTTACGACATCACCGTCGCGGTGCTCGTGCTGAGACTTGAAGTCCTTAGTGTGGGGGTCTTCTACTTTGTAGCCGAACTCATATTTTGGGTACGCCTGTCGAAAGGATTAGATTTTATTAAATTTATAACTGGACTATGCGCTCTAAAAATTGTAGTCTTCCAGCAAGTGAAGTATGTCGACTTAACAGAAGAATTTGTCTAAGTGATGCTAGCTTTGAGTTATGTTGTTTTATTCAGGTTAGCAATGCTCTATGATGATAAGTAATTTTAACTACCCCCTTTGTTGCCAATACAGCGATTATACAATTCAAAATTGATTGTTGCCTTAAAAATAATCCAAATATGAATAACTTTCCCATTGATCGTTTATATAAATAGGTTCAGTTTAATACAATTTACTATAGTTTGGTATGGATTTATATAACTGCAAAAAAGTCGGTTAAATCTAAATTTAACAAAACAGTACACTTACATAGTAATCGATAGCATGACCGTGACCATGACCGTGGCCGTCATGTCCATGACCGTCATGCCCTGACACGTGAACTGGTTGTGCGGGGCCGTCATGACGGTTGATAAATTGGGAGGAAAAGCCGTGTCCGTGACTGAACACATTATCCACCATAGCAGCGAAGACGACAATGCACACCACCTAGATGAGAAAATGGTATAAAATCAACATTTTCATAAAGCTTTCAAACGTTGATTACATATTTTTTTTGGCAAAATAAAGATCTTTTAATGACTTTTAATAGTCACTGATGGACGTTCTCAATCAAATATATATGTAATATTATTTTCAACGTTAGATTTTGTATAATTGATAGTATTTTTTTAACTTTTCCATTTCCACTTAACACTCCAATGATACTATTTTCTATTATAAAACATTTCACTAACACCATAAGATGTCAACACTTCACAAAGAATTTAATCTATGGTAAAAATGAACTTTACCTTAGAGATCATTTTGGGTATATTGCTTGTATTGGCTTCTGTCCTAATGTTGTTAACTCCAGTAGCGAACTGATACATAAACATTAGGCCCAACGTCTTTTATATCAATAACAATAGTAGCCAAGGTAATATTGATTTCACTAAATTATGGTCAGTTCAAATTATTCACTAACTTCAGTACAGTACAGTGTGCGGCGTTTGCAACAATTTCGTAAAAAACGTTTGTCGGACATGCCTTTGCTGTGTGACATTGCATATTGTTTGGTTATACTTAGTTATATTATGAAAGGCAATATGCTGATCATTGCCGCAAACTATATCGGTAAAAACGGCAAATGTAACATTACAACATAATTTGATGAGAAAAAAACAGTTACAAATTGATAATTACATCCACACACTAGTTTTATTATTTCAAAAACATGTCACTTTCAGTTTAAAGAGTTAATTTTGCAGTTTTTCTTTTTATATTCTATGGGATTTTGCGGTTGATTTTTTTGTTCGATGTAGAGTTCGACTTTACAAATTTGCAAGGAATCCCAATTTTGTATGTATATGGCACTTAGATTATACTTCGTTACACATGATTAAGTACTACTTATTACAGTCGTAATTATATGTAAATAACCAAATTGGATTATATAATAGCACTATTAAAGAAGCATAATTAAGTCTTTATATAATAATAATAATACCAGCCCTTGTTTATGTCCCACTGCTGGGCACGGGCCTCCCTTCAAGATGAAGGGGCTTAGGCCATAGTCCACCACGCTGGCCAAGTGCGGGTTGGCGGACTTCACACGTCATTCGAAAGCTAGTTAGACTTTCTCAGACATGCAGGTTTCCTCACGATGTTTTCCTTCACCGAAAGCTAGTAACAATCGCACAAAGACGATTCGCACATGATTAAAGAAATCAGAGGTGCGAGCCGGGGATCGAACCTGCGCACCTCGTTTCCAAGGCAAGCGCTCGCCCACTGAGCTGTTACAGCTTAAGTCTTTAGTCTTCTTCAAAAGCCCCTTACATCATCAGCACCACGACCAGTCTTATCTAAACTTTTCATTGTTAAACTACTCTAATAAGCGGAATTAAAACATGTTGCCATGGTTTCTGTTGAGTGGCAGGTAAAATATAGGAAATAATCTCTATTTTTCTTTTCTTTCTATTTATTTATGAATTTAAGAAAATTCAATTCAATTTAAATTTTTAATTTTATTTTCATGTAAATAACAAAAGGTAGGTACTAAAATATAACTAAAAATTAACTTAACAAATATAATACTTATCTAGAAATTAAATACAACTATAATACAACTTAAAATAAAAAATGTTGTCCACGTGGGATGGTGGCAAGAATGCTGGCTGCATTACCTCGTTGAATCGCTATGCCGATCCGTAGAGCGAGGAATGAGCAAGCCCTCTTGTCGCCCGAGGACTCCTCCTCGGGCGACAAGAGGGCTTGCTCATTCCTCCGCCCATTACTGGCCTCCGCCAGTTTTGGGCTTATTTTTTTGAAGAAGTTCCTCGTTGAGGTACTCCAAGGTCCAAAGGTTTCAAAAGCAAGCGACTCAAATATGTAACTATTAGTAACAGCTACATATTTGCGCCGCTTGGCAGAAGCAGCCCGCTCAGCCGCAGCTCCCGCTGCAGACGCTGACTCACTGAGGTGTGAGGGTGCGAGGGTGTCCATACATGTGGCATCCCAGACAAGGGCACGCCCACGCTCCCAGGGGATCAGCGTCATGCCGTCGGGTCTCTTGCCGTCATCGCGTAACACTCCAGCCGGTTCTAAAATGGATGGTACGTCGATGGAGGCAAGAGCCCTTTTTACGATGTCATTCAGGGAGCCATGGCGAGAGAACCTACCGGCACTTCTCCTGCATGAAAGACCATGAAGACCAAAACTGTCCACCTCCACCCCACATGGACACGTGTGCTCGCAGCACACCGGAGCCCCGAGACGGATCGCCACAGCCACGCGAAAACTTTCCGAATCGAGTAATGTACCTATTGCAGAAGAGGGTAGAGCCTGAAGCCAATGGCCTGATTCGTTACGACATAACGCTAGAAGCCGGGCACGATCACGGTCACTGGTACAATTTTGGATCAAACTTTCAGCGGCTGACTGTACCAATGGCAGATCCCAAAGTGTTTGCACGTTTAGTTCCTTAGGGATCTCACCATTGGGACTATTCATTTTCCAGCTTTCTAAAGCCTCATGTGCGCACAAAATGAGGAGATCATCTTGCTTTAAGATTTGGCAGCAAAGACCCCGCACACTGTGTAACGAAGCAAGGAAAGCTGGGAGAGCTACACTCGAAATTTTTCTCACGCCGATGCCACCATATCTAATGGGAAGCGTAGCTTGGGTCCAAGAATTATCATGAAGACAAATATTTAGAATTTTTTCAAGAGAATCTTTTAGGGTGGCATCCATTCGTTCGATAAGGCCGAGACATTTCCAGATTGGGCTGGCGCGTAGCACATACATAAATTTTGGTACTAAAAGACAGTGTTTCATGATTGTGAATGCTATATGAGAATTTATAATGCCCAATCTGTGTGAATTCTCAAAGAAATGTTGAATTTTATCTTCCAAAAATGGTTCCATACTTTCTGGGAGCAATGGAGCACCTAGAAGGCAAAGTGAATCTCTCTTTAGAATTTTGATATCAGGCGAGATGTGATGAAAACGTTTAACTATACTGTCAATTTCAGGAGGAAACAGAGAGTCTGTAACAAAAATTTCGCATTTTGAGGTATTTAATTCCAAACCCATTTAATTTAAATTCATTATTTATTTTAATCAAGTCCGAAATAACTGTGGTAGCATCGCCTCCTAAGGTGCCATCGTCAAGGTACCACACATTTAATTTAGAATTTAGAGATGAAACAATGGAGTGGATACCGAGACTAAAAAGCGCAGGCCCGAGTGGATCTCCTTGTTGAACGCCAACAGCCGAGTCGATAGTATGATCGTTGTACAGTAGTTTAGATGTAGTGTGATAGCACTGCGAAACGTAAGGGTAGATTTCTGGAAGTTGCGTGGCTACTTCATTTAGAAATACAGATCTGTAGAGTTAAAGGCATTTCTAACATCGACTTTGAGGAGAACCTCCATGTCACTCGATGATATGAAAGTTCTCGTGGCATGTACGGCTGCTTCACAACCACCTTTGCTTCCAAATCCTAACTGTATAGATTGGAATTTAGATTTCAGGGTTGACGATATGTGTTTACAAATTATTTTGGATGCAAGTCTTCTAATGGTGCAACCAATAGCGATTGGTCGAATGCCGCCATCCTTTTTATTAAAAGCGCACAGTCTAGCTCCGTAAATATAGGGTAGAAAAGAGTCAGGCACTTTCCCTGCAAACATAAGGTTACATAATTTGGTTATGTTAGTAAGGAGGGCTCTGCCGCCATCTCCAGCAGACGTACTAACGAGATCTTTGAGATGCTGCGGAGTAATTCCATAAATACCGGCGGCAGAGCCGCTTGGAAATGATGTTATGGCAGCCAGACCATCTTCTTCTTTTGCTATAATGGTTTGAAATTGGGATGCCAAAATTGGTGAAAGCGAGGAGGTTGAGGTGCGTGTCGGATGTTTAAGCTGAAGTGCTTCCAGCATTAAGTCATTGTGAGGCGCAAGAGTATCGTTAGAAAATAGTATGCGAGCTGCATTCTTAATGTCTCCGTCTTGAACCTTTGATTCTATTATTTGGGCTATATTGTATGGTTTAAGTCGTTTAGGGTTAAATGTTGCAGAAGGGGCCAGAATCTGGGCGTGAGGGAAGCTGTTGCAGTTTTGCTTAAGTTGCCGAGTAAGGGAAATAGACTGGGATTTGTTTGCGTGAAAATGTGTGTAAGCAAAAGTAAACAAATCTTAATGTTGTCTTTTATTTACGCGAATACTAGACATTGTAATTAATATATCGCGATATAATCCGTAAGAATATATTAAACAAATCTTCCCATGAGTTTTCACAGTTAAGAAAGCAGTTTTTAATATTATTTGACATCGAATATGCTAACGAGATTCTTGCGCCTCTTGGAATCCGTTTTACCAAAGGAGTGCGGTGGAGTCGGGAAATTAAGATATGAAATGGTAACTTTGAGCTGGCAGTCGCACTGGATGAAAAGGTGGAGGAATTGAAGAGAAGAGAAGGTGCGGCCGGTGGGAGAGACGATGTGAGGGCATGGCTGTGGCACCGTGATGTATGAATGCGGAGACCTTTCCTACCTTTGAAAAGTCTACCATCATTGCATTGATGACATGGCAAGAGGTCAGGCTGGGAGGCAACGGTGGGCATACGAATGCGATTATAAACAACTAAGGAAATAAGGAAAAAAAATAGACTATAATTAAAATAATAAAAGAGCACTAAAACTAAAGTAATAGTATAAAAACAGGTAGAAATACACATAAAACTTGTACTGTGATCCGGTACGGGTGTCTGTAAGTACGCAGCTGCCCTAGAGATAACCAGTTGTCTGCTACTTTATGCACATTTCAGTGTTCAAAGCACAGGTTCGGTTCACAGATAAACACGCCAGTCTGCATGTGGCTTCAGGTCAGCTCCCATTATTTCCCTAAGTCGGTGAGTCAGCAGCTTCTCTCCATGGCCACTGCCTCGCTGCCGCCGCTCCCGGCACAGAGGAGGCAGCAGGAGCAGACGTCGACACCCCGCTGTGGTAGATACTCCCGCCGGCGCGGTGCCATTGTTCGCGCACAGCACACACAAAGAGAACTCGTGGTTTTTTCCTTAATATGCCGAAAGAAATAAGTTCCAAAACTATAAAATTTGAATAAAAATTTCACCTGGAAAAAAAATATTGTGACAACCCGTCAACGTCAACGGAAAAAAAACTTTATAAAAAACTTTAAAAAACTTTATTTATTATTTTATTTATTTACTAGCTGACCCACGCAGCTCCGCCTGCGCTATTTTTCCGTTAACTAAACTTTGAATAACAGACATTCGCATCGAATACATAACCTCATTTTTTATAGTCGGTTAAAAACTGGGACCCACTTTTTACTTGCTCTCCGAAGCACGGACCCGTTTAGTTTAAATGGCGTTAAACGGTCACCCATCTATTTAATGACCTTATCTAACGTTGCTTAACCCGATCGATTACAAAACCTTGATAAATACTCTCTATGAGTGTTCCCTTACTAATATTTATTATATTTTATAGAAAAATTTATAAAATCGGACCAAGCGTATAACCAAGTACCCGTTATGACTTTAATCCCCTCTCCCAAAAGAACCGTGCTAGATTACGGGATAAAAAGTATCCTATGTCCTACCTCGTAGTAAGATCTCAAATCGTGCCAAGTTTCATTTGAATCCATTCAGTAGTTTCGGCGTGATGCTCAGCCGTGATACAGACAGACAGACAGACAGACAGACAGTCAAAAATTAAAAAAATTACATTTTCGGCCTCAGTATCGGTTATAGATTGCCCTCCAAATATAATTTTCAAAATATCTTCAATGTACAGAATTGGACCTGTTACAGTTTTATTATAAGTATAGATTTATTCAAAATAACACCATTACAGAATACCCAAATCGATGTTATACATTTAAATATTTAATTACATACAACATATTGTAGCCTAATTACTCTCAAGTTAAATATATATTTAATGAACTATTCCTAATTCTATATCCCTTAGCGCCATTACCATGAACTTAACCAAGTTTTCACCAAATATATCAATACTGGCGGGTAGATTCTTTATCATACGTATGGCGCGTGACATAGGGGCAAACATATGCAAGTTACACGTCCCACGGCATGGACCGTGGCGATGGCATGGCGATGCGAGTTCGCAGTTATGTGTGGGATGCCTTCGTCCTAGCTGAAGGCACGCTGAACACAGCGGGGCGGCGGCGCAAGCTCAAACAACCTGAGCCGTTAGGCGCAAACAGCCTGAAATCTTCTAGCACCTCTGGATGGTGCACTAATTCTCTAACCACTCTGTATAGGTACGTACTTAAGGAGTGCCGCTTTCCTCCTCACCTCTAGTCTATTATACGTATAGTAATATACCACCATACCTAGATGGTACTACCATACCTAGTACAAATAGACTGGGATATATAAGTGGATAGAACGGATATACTCCATACTGCTTTAAATTTAGGAAACGCATAAATTTATTTTGATTTTTTTCTATCATGAGGCTGTACTTATTCTCGTGGGGACTCCAAATTATTGAATTCGTTTCTAGATGGTCATACGTAGATTTTAAAATGTATTTTTAAAGTATGTACACAGCTTTATATTCAGCGAAAACACTGTGATGATAGAAAAAATAAAAAACGGTACTGGTAATCTTAGAATGGACGTTGCCGCTATGAATAATGCCTTTTATATGAATCAAATAATTCGGAATCTTATAAGCCTTATATTACGTTTGTTTATTGAGGAAACCTGATTTGGCCCCTGACAAGTCCCAGTAAATATGTAATGTATAAGTAACAAAAATATACAATAAATGTACCTAGATACCATCGATATACATGTATAGATGCTAGGTACAATTTATTGCATATTCGTCTCTTTACATGAATATCAATAGTAAAAACACTCATATTTTATGTAATTATTATATTAACTAGCTGACCCACGCAGCTCCGCCCGCGCTGTGTTTACGTTAACTAAACTTTCAATAATATACATTCGCATAGAATACAAAACCTCCTTTTTTAAAGTCGGTTAAAAACTTGGACCCACTTTGTACTTGCCCTCCGAAGCACGGAGACGTTTAGTTCAAATGGCGTTAAACGGTCACCCATCTATTTAATGACCGTACCTAACGTTGCTTAACCTGATAGATTTCCAAACATTGTTAACAACTGTCTATGAGTGTTCCCTTACAAATATTTATTATAAATATAGTGAAAAATTGTTAAAATCGGAGCAAGCGTATAACCAAGTAGATATTTTGACTTTAGTCCCCTCTCCCAAGGGAACCGTGCCGAATGTTGGGATAAAAAGTATCCTATGTCCTACCTCGGAGTATTAACTCAAATCATGCCAAGTTTCGTTTCAATCCATCCAGTAGTTTCGGCGTGATGCTCAGCCGAGATACAGACAGACAGACAGACAGACAGACAGACAAAAATTAAAAAAAAAACTTTTGGCTTTAGTATCGGTTATAGAATCCCCTCCAAACATAATTTTCAAAATATCTTCAATGTACAGAATTGGACCTGTTACAGTTTTATTATAAGTATAGATGGAAATCCTGTTGGACGTTATGGCTTCTTTAAGTAATATTCTCTAATTTATTAAAGTCATACATTTTAAAAGTGGTATTAAATCTTACTTATTACATTAAGACTGACTGTTTCGACGAAAATAAAACTTACGCAAAACATCGCATAAGCGCTCGAATTTAAAATGTGAACCAATTTTTTCCGAACGTAAGAATATCCATAAACGAGTAAGTAAAAGGAATTCGGTACAAAATTGCAATAAACCCGTTTGTATCGAATTTTTGAGGTACGTATAAAATGCAAGGTACCCAGGTCCTTTGCATCAAACTTGCAAGAGCTTCTGTGGGTACAACAACAGGATGTTCACAAAGGTAAAATAAATACTAGAACCACCTACCCACCCACCCACCTACCACCACCACCACCTAGTTTGGAATTGATAGAAGGATGCCGAAATAATTTTTAGACAGACTGTCTATTTACATTTTTTTAGTGTTTTTTTTTTCTAAAAATTAACACATTTATTATAATTTTACATCTTTGTGCTCAATTTCTTTTCAGTCGGTCGTTCTTCTCGCCGTCATGGCAGTGACGTCATACTGCCAACACCACCACCATCAAACTATCCACCTTCAAACTGTTGTCAAGCACGAAATACCTAAAAAGGTTGAGTACCATCAAGAGGAACACAAGGTGGCTCCCGTCGTTCACAATGAAGGTCACGGGCATACATCTTCACAAAACGTCCATCATACGACTCATACCCATCACGAAGCTCCTAAACACTACTTCATCCCGGTTCATGAGCCCGCGCCAGTGCACGAGAATGTTGCTATCGTGGCTGCTCCTATCCATCATGTTGCCCCAGTGCACCATTCCGCTCCGGTGCATCATGCCACTCAGGTGCATCATGTTGCTCCAGTGTATCATGCTGCTCCGGTGCAACACGTTATCGTTCAGGCACCTCATCATGAACCAGCTCATCATGAAGAATCCCATCATGATTATCACGATGACCATGCAGATGTAGATTACTATGTGAGTCTATTTTTTGTGTACTCTATTTGTAGACCTGGTATTTTACCTATAGATATATAATTATAGAACTATCTTCAGCTTTTACCTAACTTAAAATTTTAAAGAATCTTTAACTATTTAGTGCTTATCGTTAATTAATTTTGATTAAACTATAAGAGCATAAAGGGTCTTTATCATTAAGGAGCATATATGACGCTACAGTATTCCTAATGGGATTCTTATACTTGTAAAATATAGATACCAACAACGGCTTAATATAATTTATATATAGACCCTAAATTACAGGTATTTAAGCCCAATTTCCTATTTTCTAGGCTCACCCTAAATACGAGTACGAGTACAAGGTGGAAGACCCTCATACCGGAGACAATAAATACCAGCACGAGACCCGTGACGGCGATGTCGTGAAAGGCGTTTACAGCCTGCATGAACCTGACGGCTCCATCAGAACTGTCAATTACTCTTCTGACAAGAAATCTGGGTAAGTATCAATAAACTAACAAAACATGACTTCTTATTTTGAACCTAATAGACTAATAGTGAGACACTATTTTCACTATTCAGTAGATCGTAGGTTGTATTCCCACGCAGGACAAATCAGGATCCCAAAGTAGGCAGAAACCAACCAACTGATACAAATATTTACATACTTTTTGTAAATACATATTTATATGGATAAATAACACCGAGACATAAGACAGACATTTTCATGAAAAAAACAGTTGTGGTTTTTTGTGGGTGGGAATCGAACCTACGACCTATTGGGTAGTGCCCTGGGTCACTATGACAACATGTCCGTCCAATCACGACGAAATGTATGGAAAGAAACGGAAATAATTAGGAGGGTATGTTTTTGTTTATCTAAACAATGCATATACATAATAATTATATTATGACTATGATAGCTCTAAGTGTGAGACCGAGAATAATGAACAAAAAATCATTATTGTTCCACATAATTAAGAAAAACTTGCATAATTATGAGCTGTGTTACAACAAATGAATGAAGCAAGCGGCCTTATATCCATTATTTAAAATAAATTTTGTAGTAAGTATATGGATGTATAAACTAAATTTCAAAATATAATATTAAGGCAATGTGCACATATTCAACATAATGTATACTTTTTATATGATATATCAGGGTTTAAATATATTATTATTAAATTCATAGCATTGGCATTAACGTAGTCGATTCTTTAGTTTAGTATTCCTAAAACTTATATTTAGTTACTTTAGGGCATTAAACCAACCATTTAGTTTAATGCTCTTAGTTAGTTACATTTATCCCGTGCATAATCACATTTTAGATGAAACACACATTGACATTTTAGTGAGATTAACAAGTTATATTTTTTTTCAGTTTTAGCGCCGACATCGTACACAAAGGTCATTCCAAACACGAGTATCATCACCACCATTGAATTAATTGTTAGATTAATTATAAACGAATTATTTATATTGCTGGTTAATAAAATAAATAGTGAATTTAAATAATTGTTTTTATATGTAATCAATCATCTTACTCTGTGATATGTATTTAGAAAATTAAGTGGATTAAATTTTTACGAAATGCAATTTTTATTTTAAAAAATAATTGATAATATTTCATATTTTGTAGTTGACTAAAAAAAATAGGCTATACCGTTTTTCTATCTTCCCTTACTATATTCAAAAATACTCTTTTTTTTACTTTTTTGGGCTTTTTATATTGGAGAAAAAAAAAAGCTAAAAATCGTATGATGATATTATTTGTACGCGCGCGAATCCTCAATGATACCCAAAATAAAAGAGAAAGAGCCATTTCGCGGTTCACACCCTGTTCCCCTATATATTTTGTCGGATTGTTAGCCTGCCCTGCGGCAGGATCTGTGACGTGCGCGAAAGGCATTGAGACAAGACATGAAGACACTTGCGAGTTCGTTCGCGATTCATGCATTTATGTGAAGCAGACATAACTAATGACTATACCAATGACGTCATTAGGGACTTAGCTTTTAAAATTATCATATTTTAAAAATCTCAAAAATACGGGTACCATAATTCTAGCGTCTAAACAAAACAAGGATGCTATGGTTGTAGTTATTAGATTACAGTAAAAGTTATATAAGTGTCGCGGTCTCATGGACTACGTCATTAGACGTGCCAAAGCCCGATGTAATACAATAAGAAAATTAGTATGCAGCGGATATCCCACTGATTTTTTCCGATAACTCCAACAAATCCGTATTCTTACTTCATAGAAAGTTTACCTCAATCGTTACACATACATACAAAGAGCTATGTAAAACAAGCAATAAGGAAGGTATCTATTTGAAATGATAGAAACGAACTCGTTGTGTGCTATACTTAGTACGACAAGTGAAAATCCATTGTAAAAAAATAAAGCCAAATATACACAGCCGGTAAGCTAACACCAACTTCAATAATATTTAAATTATTTTATACTTTTCAGTGATATTGAAGTCGGTTCAATTTTTTTATTAAAAATATTTTATTATTAATATTATAAAAGAAGAACCTTCTTTTTAAAGCCGGTTAATGAAGCCGGTTAAAAAAACCGTGTGGTCTCGTGGGACACCGGATAGGAACGAAGTTCCTTATTATGAAAATATAAATTTTAATTTCTATTCGAGGTATAAAGAAAATAATTATTCAGGTGTAAATTTTTTTTATGATTTTTTTATTGATAAAAAAAAATAAAAATAAAATAAAAAAACACGGTGTGGCACGGCGTGCAAAACGGTGCCACACCGTGCCACATGAATAATAATAAGTAAGTCTAATCATGTTTGATCATAGAAATTTAAGTTTTACGGTAACTAAAATAAGATTTAAATATATTTGTGAATAATAATCTTACGTTTTGAAGTCGGTTAAAAAATAAAGTGCTATTTTTAATTTTTTCTAAGAAATGACTGCAATCCTAAGAGTAAGCGATGATGTAATTGTAGATGATAAAGTGGACGCTTCCAGTGTAGAAAATTGTCATAGAGCACTTCCAACATGACTGAATAGTCATAAAAAGGTAGTAAAATATGGCAGCGGTCTTTTGCAGAGGACCTCCCAAAACAAGCTGCCTTTTTATATTAGACGATTTATCTATTTAAGTAATTAAGAATGTACACATTACCTGTGATGTCCGGGTAAGAATAGCACTCTCCCATCTCCTCCCATTGGGTGTTCGTTAGAAGCAACTAAGGGAAAACAAGAAGACGGGCAGCAGCGTCTTTCTACTGGATAACCTACCACCTATACCGACTGCGATCCCCGAAGCCATTATGGCAACCCCTGACTTCTAAGGGGGAGGCCTTTGTTCAGCAGTGGACGTCTTTTGCCTGCTGCTGATGGTGATGATGATATTAACCACGGTACGGCAACCATCTGTGACGTATATCTCAAAACAATTTAAGCTGCTCCAAATTATAGATAAAATCCCTAATGACCTCTTTAAATTAGTGGATTTATCTAGTTTAGTTATTAAGAAGGTACACATTATCAGTTCCTTTCCCGAAGACTTTTGCTACTTACTTACTTCCTACAGTGCGACTGCGACCCCTTGTGGGTCTTGGCCTCTTCGACAGTAATTTTCCAACTATCCCTTTTTTGCCTCTCTCCTCCATAGCTCTTAAGTCTTCCTCAACAAGCTCAATCCTTCCAGAAGACTTTTGCTACTCCCATACCTTAATAATCACGAGTAGGTCTCATGACACACAAGACCTATTTATCGACAGCGATTACAAATAGCTATGAAGCGCTTGTAGCCAATTGTAAGCACCATTCGTGAAACGATCAGTAGATTCATCAACGTCAGGCAAGAGATAGGCGACATTTTACTGGAATTGGAACTTGATCGTCTATGTACAGTCTTTGAACTGGAGCGTCTCCGTGCTACGCACACGTAATAAGTTGGTCCGGGTTGTTGTTATCTCCTTCGGAGTCACTGGACGTTCAGGGTGTGGGCCCTTTGAACGTACTTTGAGTACGGCGGCGACTCCGAGGAGGATGGTGGCGGAGTTGCGACCTCCGTCTCCGTGAGCACTGTGACTGGTTCCCGGGGGGCTACAATGCGCCTCCCGGCGGCGGGCTCAAAGGCAAGGCACTGAGGGGCCCCTGGTGCAGATCCCACCAGAGAGCCCTGGGGTCCCCCCTCTCATGTGCCGATGCGATAGCCGCGGGGGTTTTAGTGGGTAAGAATCCCACATACCCCGGTCGAGCCCCACAGCTCCCGGGGATCTTTCAAAGATTTCCGCCGCGTCAAAAAAAAAAGGGCAACTGTTATCTAGACAGCACTCGTTATGCGAAGTCAGAGGTATAAGGGCAACTGACAAATCTCTGAAACCAGCTTGGCCACTAGCTAAACGACAAACTACCGGGAACATACTAAACTGCAGACTTATACTGATAATACCACCACATAATAACATTTTGTCCGATGTGAGAATCGCACCAAGATCTCCAAAGCGATCAGAGTTAAGCATAATCATTTTAAATACATTTCAATTCAAAGAATTACAAAGGAAGTTTCGAAATAATAAAAACATTTAAATGTAGTTCACGGCTAGTCAGATTCAGTGCGTGGGCACTTGCATTTGGTTCTGCAGCAAAAAGTGCGGCAATGACACTACTGAGGTCACTTTCCATTGTCACGGGAGATGATTTGCGTGACAAAAGACGATCTGTAAAGAAAGATCTAGTTCACCGATTACAATGTTTATTTATTATTGAATTGGCGTTATATAATATTAGGATTGAATAATTTTCAGTCATTTTAGTGACATAAAATGTAAAATAATGGATTGTTTTTCTTGTTTGCAAATATTTTTTTCGTATTGGATTTTTTTATAATAGATTATTGACAGATTTTACTTAAGAATGCGAATTTAGTACCTACACTATAATAAACCTTATGTAATGAATGCAAAATGTCTACCAATTATTTTAGCTTAATTTTTAGATATGAATTTAAGGTAAGAAAAGGCCGGTAGAAAAGTTAGTTATTTATATCTACTAAAATATTATACTATCCTGTCCTGCGCAGCTTTCCCGCACCTTTTTAAAACTTTTTTTATGGATTATATCTTAGATTAGACCGAAAAAAACAATTATTCAAATCGGTAAAGTCGTTCTCAAGTTATGGCATAACCAATGGAAATGGGGATTCATATTTATATAGATTATAAAGCACTGAAAATAATAGTCATTTTTATTTAAACTGTTTATTTTATGCTAATTAAAGTGGTCAAGAATTAAATTGGAAATGCGTTCAGAGTACAAAATAATTGTACGCGAATTTATTAGGATTAACGGATGCGCTGCACGTGTTTAGTGTTAGGTAGGCTTGTCTTTACATAAGGATTATTTCACACGCTCCGCTTTTTATTAGTATCCGCTATCGATATCAGTAGAACCGGTAACAAGTCTTTAATAGTTGCCGCTTATAGCCGGTTGATTTGATTCATTTCCGAATAATAATACTAAACCCGCAGGTCAGCAGGTGACGAGCTTCTAGTACGTAACGACACCACAGACCCGAATGCTAGACAGTCAAGGCCCCTATCTCGACGTTTTTCCACAGCCGAGTGGGAACCAAAGAGGGACTTTCAGGATGGCAGGGCTCCCAGCTCTGGCTTGCCTTCATTTGCCGACCAGCGAGGAGCTCAAGGGGTAAAAGGGGTAATACCATAACGCCACGAGTAGGTAGCTTCGTAGAAAGCGTAGCGCACATGTCGATACTCCTAAGAAACTCACACCGGTGGTGCTCTCTGTCGTCCGTAGTCAGCAACGCGGTAGTAATTCTTCTGGTGGGTGAAGCTAGCATCCATAAGCTGCGGTGACTGCTTAGCATCAAGTGGGTTGCATGTTTGTTTGCCTGTTGTATAAAAAGAAACACACCGAAGGACGAAAATGTCACTCCAAGGCATTAATTTGGTTACGATCTTCTATCTTATGGAATTAACATAAATGTATCATTCATTATTGTAATGATTAAGTATACTCAGTCAGCTACTCAAAGTTTGAGCGGTCACAAACGTAAATTAGCGTTAATTCTCATTAAACTTTTTTCAATTAAATCAAATCAAATCTTTAATCTAGAAGGGCGCCCCTAACCACCTCCACCTTTAAGTTCCTCCTCATATTTCTTGGTTTTGTTTTCAATCCTTCGTCATCATCATCACCAGCCGGAAGACGTCCACTGCTGAACATAGGCCTCCCCCTTCGAATGCCACAACGAACGACAATTGGCTTTTCGCATCCACCGGTTACCTGCGACGCGCACAATGTCGTCTGTCCACCTAGTGGGAGGCCTACCTACGCTGCGTCTCCATTGCCACTTCAACTTGCAGATTTTAAGAGCTATGTCGGTGACCTTGGTTCTTCGGCGAATCTCCTCATTTCGGATTCTGTCGCGCAAATAAACTCCGAGCATAGCTCTCTCCATAGCTCGTTGTGTGACTCTGAGCTTATCCAAACTTTTTTATCTCATTAATAACAAATAATCAGATAAATGTGTTTGCGGAAATTATTTTCTAGCCTAAAATTAAAAGAGCATAACTCTTAACACGTCTCGTTCGATTCTTGTATCTTAGTTGTCAGTAAATTATATTATTAACCGACTTCAAAAAAGGAGGAGGTTCTCAATTCGTCTGTATATATATTTTTTTTCTATGTATGTTCGCGCATAACTCTGGCAATTATGAACCGATTTGAAAAAAGTTTTCTTCCATCGATTCTTTAATCCGTTAATTGGGTCCCATAAAAAAATTATTGCTTAGTAATAAGTAGTTCCTGAAAGAATGTTGACTGCGCAGGAAAGCTGCAGGAAAGCCTATATAGATGACGTTATGTCGCTTTTTAAGGACAAAAATGGTCATACCTCTGGCAAATATTTATCAATTTCAATATTTTTTTTTCTAAAGAAGAAACCACTGTAATGAACCTGTATGAATTTTATCACAACCGGATAAGAACTTCCAGGAGGACCATGAATGAGCTGGAGGAATTTATCTGGTAAAAACCATAAAACTGATGTTCTCCTTTACATTTCTCTGACAAATATGAACCAATTTCGATGATTCTTTTTTTATTCGAGAGAGTAAACTACTATGATGATTCCATGCAAATTTCATTACGATCGGATAAATTGTTTCTGAGTTTCTGAAGAAACATGTATTATGTAAAAGTATGTAGACGATAATGTGAAATCATAATGATGTCATAACCTACCTAGATCATTTTACCGTCTTCAATGTCAATGGTTCAATCTTTATGTATGAAAATATCACTAAAATGTATAAAATAAAATATTTTTTAAAAAAATTGAACCGACTTCAATAAAACTAAAAAGTATAAAATAATTTAAATATTATTGAAGTTGGTGCCAAATATACACAGCAGGTACGCTAACACCAACTTCTTTAATATTTAAATTATTTTATACTTTTTAGTTTTATTGAAGTCGGTTCAATTTTTTTTTTAATATTTTATTTTAATATACAAATACGCAAAATAAATATCTAAACATAGTATTAGGTAGGTAGGTAGGTATCATCGCCGTGGTTAAATAACGATTATAGTAAAGAAATTACACTATTAAGGTACATGCGCAGACTATACATATAAGTGAATTAGCCATAATTTTAACAGAGAAATCGTACATTTAATCGGATCTTAAAAATTAGGTATTCAAATTAAACAACAAAACTGCATTTGAATACTAAGTAAGTATAAAGATTTCTCTCTGTAAATATTGAGTTTCTGTTAAAAGGTAAACGACTTAACGTAATTTAGGTGATCCTGTAATCCTAATTTATTGCAGTTAATATACGAACAATTTCAACAGGAATACTCTCTCATCTATCACCAATACATACTCGGTCAACTTCAATATACCTAATACGTCTGTATTGATTTTATTTTAAGAGTAAAACGTAGATACATCGATCTACATTTTTGTTTAAGTACATATATACAATAACACAAAGTTAAAGGTATAAAAACATTTGCGTTATAGCGTGCAGTCTAATTAAATTGTCTAATCTAATTCTACAGCTAATATGTAATCCACATCATATATTATTTTTTAATTTAAAAAAAAAACAGGGCAAACGGCAATCCCGTATGGTGTAGCCCAGGGGTAGCGAACCTTTATGTATCAACATGCAATTTTTTTTAAAGAAATGTTTGTTAAGGCCATAGACGTGCCGACAAATTATTTAGATTTTGTGATTATTAGAAAAAAAAAATACTAATTACTTCTTATTATTATAATACAAAAGAAATCCGTTAAAATTATTTATGCAGCTTAATAATGTTAATATCGTAATTATCTTTTCAATAATATATGTACTTGTTTTGAGTATTTGCTTTTTTTCTCAGTGCTTAAACTTTGTGATCGGTGGCATGCCCAAAATATTGTGTCATTGGTTCGCCACCCCTGGTGTAGTCTATATAACATATTGACGTAGTATTTGATGGTATAGGTTGAAGACACACAGGCTAAAATCTTACGGTATATTCTAGTATTTCTTTCATGAGAAAGAAATACTAGAATATACCGTAAGATTACCGTAAGAAATACTAGAATATACCGTGAGAAGCAAACATGATATAAAGAAATTAAGTAGGAGTACCTAATTCCTGCAAACCACACAGAGGTATCCTTAGGTACTATGTAAATGATTACATAGTACCTAAGGATACCTCTGTGTGGTTTGCAGGAATTAGGTACTCCTACTTAATTTCTTTATGTCATGTTTGCTTCTCATGTAAAGGATTTGCAAGTATCAAATCAAGTAAATCCTGCGTATAGATTTACTAGATGGTAGACTCGTTGTGCAAGGAAGTTCTAAGTAGATACCTACAAAATGTGATATTCTAGTACTAGTGGGAATTCAAGCTAGTGAAATTATCGGGTCCTAACGCTTTGTTTGACGAGCGGCAGTGCAGTATAATTAGAAAGAAATAAGAAAGAAAGAAAAACATTTATTCAGTGACATCTAAGTTATCTATTAGACTTATTTTTTTTAACAATGCCGCTGAAAGGTAATCCACTCAGCATGTATCGTTGCTACTATTTGGTATAACGACGCTGATCTTCCGTGGACACCCGTTAGCGAGAACTTTAATTACCATCCGGCAGACGTCTGATTTGTTGATATGTAATAAAATAACACATACACACATACAATATCTTGGGTGTTATAGGTACGAAACCTTAAGCTGCGAAGAGCAGTCCCTATTTACTAAACGTTAAGTATAATCCGACAATTTTGGGTTATAATGTTTAAATTGCACATATTTTACTGTATATAATAATATGTACAGTTTTATAAAACAGAAATATGGAAAAAAATCGTCTCTACTTATACAATTTTGTAAAATTTATTTCAAAGTATCAGTTTTTTTTTGTGCTAAACATAAAATAGTTCAGACCAGCCTCTGGTTTACACTTTGTTATATTTATTCATAAGAGGCTAGTTTGAATAAATACCTTCTCTATACAAGCCTTAAAGACGTCTTATGCTATAATAGTCTTGTTTTAATGAGCGTCTTTTCTTGTTGTCGTATTTTCCGTATTGTCATGAATGAATGAATTATCTACTATTAGGAGTTGTTCAGCTTGCAATAAAAAGATTGGCCAAGCAACAAGATCTTCTAGCCTAAGACTGACTCTCCTGGGTGGTATAGCAAAAATAATCATCCCAGAACGTATTACATCTAATTGAAAATATTGTCTCAAAAGAATGAAATAAGTAAGTAGCACAAACAATTCATCTCTTACGTAAATTAGCGATCATACATGCACCATGAAATTCTATTCCGGACATATAAAACCATACCAACTTAAATGTAGTAAGCGTATAAAATGTAAATAGGTAATAAAAAATGTTAATAAAGCGGTTGGTGAAACTCAACTTTTATTCTATTATTGTGTAACAAATTCCTTGAAATCACATCCAAAGTCTAGATTTCCTATTACGCATATAATTAATGAGGTATTATTATTATGTAGTTCAATAATTCGTGGATAGACCTTCACATTGGCTACATACATTACGTCACAGATTTGTGTGCACGGTGTGTTGCAGACATGACGACCGAGCGCCAACAAATTGATTCTAAACTCTCTCGTAACGTCTCCGGTATATATTGAGCTAATGACTATGTTAATTCATCAGTTCTACTGCGGAAGTCAAAGGAGAAAGAACACAATGCTAGCTAAAGTGCGTTCTCTAAACCATAATATGTATGTGATCTAAAAGCGATTCCATTGATTTAATAATTTGCTTTTGTGTTACAGGTCCTAGTTCTTGCCTTTGTTGCGGTTGCATCCTGTCAGGATCACGGCTATACTTTGAAGAGGGTCACCAAACACGAAGCCCCTAAGGAGTATAGACAGCCTTACCCTCAAGAACCTGCGCCTGTTGAAGAAGTACAATACAATCATGTTCCAGTCGAAGTTCAGTACAAACATGTTCCGGACGAAGAAGTTCAGTATAAACATGTTCCAGTGGAAGAAGTTCGGTATAAACATGTTCCGGTCGAAGACGTTCAGTATAATCATGTTCCAGTTCAAAAAGTTCAGTACAAACATGTTCCGGCTGAAGAAATTCAATACAAGCATGTTCCTGAAAGTTACAAGGGCCATGCGTATTCATCACAGTCCATCATCCACCATGCAGCTGTCGGTAGTCAGGAGTCTTCTCAAGACTCTAGCTCTGAAAGAGTCGCTCCATTGTACCATTATGTACAAGAAGAAGAAGAGCCTTCCCATCGGCCAACACCAGCCACACATTACCAGACCATCCGTTATCCTACCCCGGTGCAACATGAGGTTCAGTCCGTTCACTACTCAACACCAGCTCATGAGATTCAAGATGCTCACAAAGCTCACGTCCAATACGCTCATGCTCACGAAGGTCAAAGCTACCACACCGCACATCACGAAGGTCCCATCCACCACCAGGAAGCTCACATCCACCACCAGGAAGCTCCCATCCACCACCAGGAAGCCTCCATTCATCACCAGGAAGCTCCAATCCATCACGAAACCCACAACCACGATTCCCACGATGAGCTCATTGACTATTACGTAAGTATCCAACGTTTGCATTCAAAATACTAATTTCCGACAATAACTTTTATAGTGACTTTCTATTCATTTATTCCTATCACAATTTGAACCGTTTAAATCACGATGTATGTTTAGTCGAGCGCATTTAAATTAGATTTATTCAAATGTACTTTTACCATTCTAGGCGTACCCTAAGTACCAGTATGAGTACAAAGTGGAGGACCCCCACACCGGTGACAATAAGTTCCATCATGAGATTCGTGATGGGGACGTTGTGAAGGGTGTGTACAGCCTGCACGAGGCCGATGGATCTGTCAGAATAGTGGAATATAGTGCGGATAAACATCATGGGTAAGTCTATAATTATATTTATTTAATAATGAAAATGCTTTGCAATTCCTGTTGGTGTAAACTGGCAACACATTTTAGCTGATTCATACTAAATTCATTTATAAGCAGATTCATATTTGGTGTTAACGCTGCCATGCGAATAAAAATTAAACCGTAACTGCCTCATATTAATTTATGATTCACCGAAAATGGACTTTTTAGACCCGAAGATAATTACGGTACGACATCACGGTAGATATTATAAAGCATTAGTGCTTGCGTAGACACAGGTGCACTCTCTCTTCCTTTACTCTTACAATCCGATGGGATGGAAAACCGATAGGACCGAATTTTTACATGCTAAGCCAATGCATGGATCATCTTATTTGCTAGCCAACCAGGTGATCGACCTGCATAGTTCTAACCAGTAAGGAACAACTACACAAAGTTTTTGGTCCCCGCGGGATTTGATACCACGCCTCCAGTGTATCCATACACATGTCAAACATCACTTACAATAATAAATACACTTTATTGTACACCAAAAGTTACATGTAAATTGAACAATACGTTGATTATATCAATGTACAAAGGCAGCCTTATCGCTAAAAAACAATCTCTTCCAGGCAACCTAACAATCACGTGGAATCGCGGTTAAGCACTATTTAATATCAGTATTAACTAGTGCTTAACCGCGATTCCAATTAATGTACATATAACGAGTGCATTACTCAGGTAATGCACTCGTTATATGTACATTTTATTTTTTGTTACATTTCAAAACCAAAATGTTAAAGTCGCAAATATATTAAATAACCTATACTTAATGCTCGGAGTTAAGTCATTAATTATAAGTACTGGCTGACAAATAGGGCAGACAGGCTGCACGAGTTTTTAAATTATTTAATTCACCATGATCACGCAGTGAGGAAAGTTGAGTGGCTGGTACTCGTATGTATTACGTCTAGACAGATCGTCGACTTATCTATAATTCTTAGTAAGACGTATCACGCATTGTCCGAATGTATTGTAATTAGTTTGCACTTTCTATGGTAGTGCGCGAGAACTTATCTAATCAGAACATATCGCAGGGAAGTTATTATACATTATATGATCTATTCATCTTATTTATTTATATAGAAAAGTTCAGAGTCACACAACGAGCCATGGAGAGAGCTATGCTCGGAGTTTCTTTGCGCGACAGAATCCGAAATGTGGAGATTCGCCAAAGAACTAAGCTCACCGACATAGCTCTCAGAATCTGCAAGTTGAAGTGGCAATGGGCAGGCCACATCGCTCGAAGAACCGATAACCGTTGGGGAAGAAAGGTTCTCGAGTGGCGACCATGAACCGGAAGACGCAGCGTTGGCAGGCCTCCCACTAGGTGGACAGACGACATTGTAACCGGTGGATGCAAATAGCCAATTGTCGTTCATTGTGGCGTTCTAAGGGGGAGGCCTATGTTCAGCAGTGGACGTCTTCCGGCTGATGATGATGATGATGATCTATTTTATTTTTGGTTGGTCTGTATCCTGGTGATATATGGTCCTAAGTATATAAACAAAAAGAATAACGCCGTTACATATCTGAGTTTATCATCAGAGGAGTTACATTATTTGTATCTAATCTGTGTTCCTAACGATTTCCTTTTTCAAAAAAATTAATTAACTTCCGCAACGCGAGTGACTGTGATATCTTGGGCACGATTGTTTAATTAGCCAAAGTGTGTCATACCGTCATGAGGTTTTAGTAACTACTTTGCAATAATATGCAATGGTTCCGTCCTTAAATGACTACTGAATAGACAATCATTCTGCCGCACTCAGAGTCCGTAAATGAGTCATTATCAGATCCCCTATATATTTATATTGAAATCTACAATAAGTGACGACATAATGATTCATTAAGCTGTCTTAAAGCTAGCGATATATAGCTGTAGTGATACACCTCTGCGCTCTGCTCAGACGAAAAAGCGTGTACTAGTGAAAATATTTTTATTTTTCAAATTGTAACTTTTACATTTTTTTTGCATTTAGGTCACTAAATGGAATGCTCATCACACTATTCCCCGTACACCTCAGAGAAAGTACCAAAGGAGTTAGTATCGCGTCGATTCCCCGAACAAATTTTTCGTGGCACTTTTGCGGGGTGCGGGAGGCGAAGTAAACACACACAGATACACTTTCACGCATACCCACACTATAATAAACTCGCAACACATTCAAAAATACACGCACACAAATAAAGAATGACCTGACCATATGACCAAAAATTTGGCAGAGGGGGTTAGCGCATCATGCTCTCTTCAGTGGTATCTCCTCTAAGCCGTACACTAATTATTAAGTCAGTGTCCTTCATATTCGAACCCAGCAGTATTGTAAAATGTTTTAAACATGGCTACAAAGAGGATTTAGAACTACGTTTTTACAATGCTGCTTGACGTCATAATATCTAACACTGCGGTGGCATCTATCTAAATGGTTTCTTGCTCAAGGGACCTACCCCTTTTTGTCGAAGGTCTATAACTTCCTAGATGGCCTGAATGGCCAACGCTGTAACATTGGGCACTTTGTTCGGACCTCACCAGAGTTTCTACTACGCCAGACACTTGCTAGAGTACGTCTCAGGTGGGAAATAGCCCCAGCAATCTCGCACGACGACGCAGTGTCTAGACCGTGTAGAGAGCCCATCCTCACTAGGTTATAGGGCTCTGTACGCGGTTTTAGAACAAATAGATTTTTAATTATAATTGTTTCAGTTTTAGCGCAGTGGTGAAGCATTCAGCACCCGGCCAGCACGTCCAGATTGAAACTCATCATCCGAACTAAGCCAAGTTGTTGAAGACTGAACACTATGTTGCCGTACTTTTTATTTAAATTATTTTATTGTTGTTAGATGTGTACATGACTGTATTAACCTTTACTAAAATTAAAATTATTTAATGTTATTGAAAGTGCAGTTTTAATTATATTAAATCCACCTGATGAAAAGCGGTGATGCAATCAAGGATTGTAAATCGCTCTAGCTTATTAAAAGCCTATTCACTCTAGCGTTGGAGACCCACATTAAAATCGGACGGGAGAACCGACGTAGGCGAAATGTTACAGTTCCAGAAGTATAAATGAATCAATTCCCTCCAATATGAATCCTGTAGAATACGAGAGGCATGCCATCTATCCCCATCGCTTATCGCCGCTCACTATCAGGTTAGATCACCGTCAAGTACTAGCTTATGTTATATATGCTGTGCAATAATTCTGTGGTGGTGTATGTAGTCTATAAAATAGAATAACTCGTAGACTCCATAACGCCTTTAAGCGTTATAACAATGGATACCTAAACAATAATATGTATAAAATAAAGTATTGTGCATTACATAAGCTAAAATATTTAAGTATTGTATTCAACCATCATGTATCCTTATACACGGACACAGCGCATGGTTGAATACAATATAGGAAATAATTTTAGCTAGTATTAAAACAATTATATAGAAGATTAAATCTAGAATAGTTAGCTTAATAAGACAAGCCCACCGAGTTTCTTCCTGGACCTTTTCAGGGGCGCGGCGGCCGCGTTACACTACGGTATTAGTTAAAAACACTTATAAGCCCCGCCCCGTGAGGCCTGTGTAAAATGAAGATATTCTGAATTTGAATATAATCTATATATATAAAAGGATAAGTCCTGACTGACTGATTGACAGACAACGCACAGCCTAAACCGCTTGCCCTAGAGACTTGAAATTTGGAGAGTAGATTCTTCACAATACGTAACCGCACACTAAGAACGGAATTTTCAAAATTCACATCGGAAGGAGTCCAAAAAGAGGGTTTTATGGTTTATAGAACCGGGTGGTACCAGAACCATGAAATTGAACACGTAGATTCCTTAAAGAAAATAAAGAGTTACCTGTCTTAGCATTTTTCAAAACAAAATATATAGAAGAAGATACAGGACCACAAACTTACAAAAAATATTATTTGGATTTTTTTTTCATAATTCTCACTGTTTTTCGACACAAAATGTAAGAGTATTAATAGGACGAAGTTGAGTTTGAGAAATTTTGAGGGTCTCAAGGTCAAAATGGGACCCAAAGTCAAAATCTCGAGTGTGATGTCTTTTAAAAGGTAAATGAAATACGTTTTTCATGATAAATATGTGGGATATTTCAGGGACAAAAAATGGGTTACTATAAAAATAACGTTATCATCATCATCAATCAATATATATAAAAGGATAAGTCCTGAAAAAAACTGATTGACAGACAACGCACAGCTTAAACCGGTGGCCCTAGAGACTTGAAATTTGGGAGGTGTATAAATTCTTCACAATACGTAAACGCACACTAAGAACGGAATTTTCAAAATTCGCATCCTAAGGGGTCCAAATAGAGGGTTTTATAAAAAAATCGTTATAATTCATGAATGGTTGGTACTAGAGCCTTGAATTTTCACACGCATACGCCTCAAATAAAATAAACAATTACGTATTTTTGCATTTCTCGAAAGTCACAGGACCTCAATTTCGGTAATAAAAAAAAATATTTTACCATTTCTTAACACCTATCACTGTTTTCCGATACAATATGAAAGAGTATTATTAGGACGAAGTCAGATTTAAGAAATTATGAGGGTCTTAAGGTCAAAATAGGACCCCTAAGTTAAAAATCTCGCGTATGGTGTCTTTTAAAAGGTAATTGAAAACCGTTTTTAGGGTTTCATACCTAAAAGGTAAAAAAGGAACCCTTATGGTCTGAATTCGTCTGTCTGTCTGTCTGTCACACCTATATATTTCAGGATCAGCTGACGCTACCGATTTGAAACTTGGTATAGTTTTCGATCTTTCTTACCCAACCTCATCACAAATGAAAAAAAAATATTTTTTGTTTTAGTTTTTTAAAGTTGAAATGGGTCATCAAAATTTCAAAGTGTGACTACTATATCGAGTGGGATATCATATGAAAGAGCTTCATTCGCACATCTCAAAACAGATTTTTATTTTGGTTTATATTACGTAGTTTCTGGCTGATAATCAGAAATGTAAAAAAATACCACCAAAAAATAATAATTATAATATGTATATCTATATTTTATAGGAAAAATAAAATGTTCATTCTGAATAGTACAGTTTTATAGTAATACTAAAAAACTCGACAAACAAACTTAGTTTTGTAGTTTGTTTTTTTTTTTGCTATTCTGAGATGTTAATTACATTAATAGTAAAATAACTTTAATACATCCAAAGATGGTATGGAACCCTCGGTGCGTGAGTCCAACTCACACTTGACTGGTATTTATTTATGATATAAGCGGCAGGTATGCGTTATATCATGGGTTTTAAAACTAAAGTACGACATCGATGTTTAACATTTGAATTTGATATGATTTTAAAAGTGATGGGAAAAGATTATATTAGTTATTTAAACTATTATGCTAACTGCTGCGTTAGCGCGAGTGTGGCTTCTAAATGCACGCAAGGTTTCAATTCAATACGAGGCTGTCGAGAGTGTTCGCAAACGCGCGTATCCTGCACCGCGTGCACACGCGTCAAGCTGCTGCCTAAAAAAAAAAAGCTGCCGCCTTTCTCCTCAGACATAAGCCTGGACAAATAACGGGCAACCTTTGGAGTTGTCAGTTGGACGTTTAGGTTGTGGGCCCTAGATGTCCATTGAGTACGGGGCGTTTTAGTAGGTAAGATACTCCGGTTCGGAGCTAGGTACCGAATAGAACCAAAAAACAAAAGCCGGTCAAGTGCGAGTCGGACTCGCGCACCGAGGGTTCTATACCTGCTTTGCACATATAAATGTTATTTTCCTATTCTTTTAATACCTCAGATAGTAAAAATCCGAACTGAACCCAACCAAATTTATCGAAATTAACAGTTTTAAAGAGTTTAACAAAAACTAATTTATTTTATGACTCTGAAGCTAGGTACCGAATCTAAGCATACCACCGAAGAGCCCGGGGTTCCCTCTCATGTGTCGATGCGACAGCCGCGGGGGTTTTAGTAGGTAAGAATCCCACATACCCCGGTCGAGCCCTACAGCTCCCGGAAACCTTTTGAAGGTATCCCCCGCGAAAAAAAAGTACCGAATCGAACCAAAAAAAAAAAACTAAAAAAAAACGGTCAAGTGCGAGTCTGACTTGCGCATCGAGGGTTCCATACCTTCTTTGCACGTATTAAAGTTATTTTAAAACGTGCAAAGAAGGTATGGAACCCTCGATACGTTGTCTGTCAATCAGTCAGTCAGTCAGTGAGGACTTATCCTTTTATATATATTGATTGATGATGATGATAACGTTTTTTTTATAGTAACCCATTTTCTGTCTCTGAAATATCTCACATATTTATCAAGAAAATCGTAAGACACCACACTCGAGATTTTGACTTTGCGTCCCACTTTGACCTAGAGACCCTCAAAATTTCTCAAACTCAACTTCGTCCTATTAATACTCTTACATTTTTAGTAGTGCCGCCTAAAAAAAAAAATGCTGCCGCCTTTCTCCTCAGCCATAAGCCCGGACAAATAACGGGCAACCTTTGGAATTGTCGGTTGGACGTTTGGGTTGTGGGTGCTAGATGTCCATTGAGTACTGGGCGTTTTAGTAGGGAAGATACTCCGGTTCGAAGCTAGGCACCGAATCGAGATACCACCGGAGAGCCTGGGGTTCTCTCTCATGTGCCGCGGGGGTTTTAGTAGGTAAGAATCCCACATACCCCGGTCGAGCCCTACAGCTCCCGGAAACCCTTTGAAGGTTTCCCCCGCGAAACAAAAAAGTACGGAATCGAACCAAAAAAAAACTAAAAAAAACCGGTCCTGACCCGCGCATCGAGGATTCCCTACCTTCTTTGCACGTATTAAAGTTCTTTTAATATTCCTCTTATAGCAAAAACCCAACCGCAAAACTAAGTTTGTTTCTAGAGGTTTTTTAGGATTACTAAAAAACTGTACCACTTTATTTTTTCTTCATTTTATTTTTTCTTTAAAATATAGATAGACGTCTATTACCTATAATTATTTCAGATTTTTCCCTTCACAAACTTCGGAGATAAGGGGGGAACGGTATTATTTGTGACATTTTTTGTTATAAGCCAAAAAAACACGAGACATAAACAAAAAAAAACTGTTTTGAAATTTGCAAATGAAGCCCTTTCATATGATACCCCACTTGATATAGTAGCCTCTTTGAAATTTTGACACCGGCCCCCATTAAAATAACAGTAAAAAAGATAAAATATTTTTTAATTTGCGATAAGTATTCTTATCCAACAAGTAAGATCTAAAACTGTTCTAAATATCAAATCGATAGCGCCAGTGGTTCTTGAAATATATACATGTGACAGACAGACAGACAGACGAAGTACCGCCATAAGGGTTCCTTTTTTACCTTTTGGGTATGGAAACCTAAAACCATGCTGAGTGGATTATGGTGTCATTCGGCATAGTGTTCTTGGATGCTTTAAAAAGACAACTACGTGTATTTTAGTTTATTATTTGGAAAAATATGCCCGTTGTATTAACAAATTTCACTGTTTGACCTTAAGTTTCCTCCCAAGTTTATTGTCATTTAAAAGTTCATGGGAAAATATTTTGTATTTAATTTTAGATTTTTATTTGGACTGCCTCGGTGACGATGGGCGCGAGTATGACCTTTGATCGCTTGGACCTGATTTTGATTCCCAACTCGTGCAAAATGTTATCGGGTTGAGTTTATTTTGTCGGTATTTCTTCATTAACTACCTTTGCGCGAACGAAGTCGCGGGGGACTGCTAGTGTACACATAACAAGCAACTTGTCTTTGGTAATAGAAATAGGCGTACAGATAAAGTTGTAGAAAATAAGAAAAAAAAATAAGCAATGTTATTTTAATTTACTAATCAACCTGGTACGATTGTTGAAAGTGATTGTATATTTCTATGTATTGTATCTACCTATCTAATAATTCAATCATTTTTGACACTACCGACCTAGATTGGTTGTTAAGATATTTCATTTAACGGAAATTGATTATATCATTCAGTTGGAATTAGGTTTGGTATTCATTTGCTGTAATAGTAAGAAACAGTCACATAGCAGGCATCCTAGATTTTTTACGTACAAAGTTCCATCAAATAGCATTCGACTTAATTTATTCTGATTAACATTTTTTTTATCCATCCTTGTGATGAGACAAACAATACATTTGCCTCATGGACCGCTGCATTGCACTGCCACTCGTTATCCCAAACATTAAAGTTTGTTGTGTGTAGTAATTTCAACAACTACAGTGCAACCGGGTACAGCAATGTTGACACACTGCTGCTTGGCGGCAGAATATCTGACACTACGGTGGTACCTTGGACGTTCCAAGGGACCTAGTAAAATTAGGTATTACTAAGCTGAATTATCGAAGCCGATTAGGATATTTTAGGTTAAGATACTCGAGTGTAACTTTCTCGATCTCAGAAATTTAATAATAACACATTTTAGACTAGAGATAATTTATTTAAAGTGTTCAAAAATAAGAAAATGTAGGTAACAGATACATGCGGATAGGACTCCTTAATGATGTCCGTAATAATGACCCTGTTCGTGGCCACCATGACTGTGCTTTGTCTCGGTTTTCACAACGGCGTTGAAGCTGGAACAGAAAATAAAGTATGTTAATATCATTTACAATCGTAAGTACAATCTTAGCTCAATTCTAGACATGAAAAACTTCACAAGTGGCTTTGCAGACAAATTTAAACAAATTCTGTTCATCAAAAAAGGACAGGAGAAACACAATTTTCGGAGGTTCAAATGTGTTTCAGGACGAAGCACTTGGCGCTAGCGGTTATACACTCGATCACTACCCAGAATTTTAGAAATATTATGATCCTTTTATAATCTGCTCTGTCAGTGTAGGTACCTTATACCTATGTTTTTTTACGAATTTGACAAACAAAAAAAATAGGTATAACTATTGCCAATATTACTTTAGACACAATTAAGCAAAGAAAACTGTTGCTTATAGTGATCATAGTGATTGATATTGTTTTTAATGTATTAAGATCGAAAAATTAAGGTGGCACGCTATGCCTTGTCTGATTTAATACAGAATAAAGATAAGGATAGTTTTTACTTTGGTCATATTAACAAATTACTGAAAATCA
This sequence comes from Furcula furcula, assembly GCA_911728495.1. Classification (NCBI taxonomy): domain Eukaryota; kingdom Metazoa; phylum Arthropoda; class Insecta; order Lepidoptera; family Notodontidae; genus Furcula; species Furcula furcula. The sequence goes on along the minus strand of OU452246.1, from coordinate 9,864,757 downwards.
AATTTAAACAAGATCATCACTGGTGGTGTGGATCTAATACTACAACTTTAGATTAAAAAGTTGAAGATGCCAATAGTTTAAATTTCGACATAGCTTTTTTTTCTTTCTTTCTTTAAAAATACCTAATTATATAATATGTCCTGTTACACAAGAGACTATCTAGTTAGCTATCACCATGATATCTGACCATCATCATCCGCCAACCGGACTACGTCTACCGCTGAACATACGCCTCCCCCTTGGAACGCCACAATGAACGACAATTAGCTATTTACATCCGTCAGTTGCCTGCGACGCGCAGAACCTAGTTTGCGGCCTGCCTACGCTTCTTCTGGTTCGTGGTCGCCACTCGAGAACCTTTCGTTCCCATCGGTTATCCGGTTCATTGAGCGATGTGGCTTGCCTATTGCCACTTCTACTTGCAGATTCTGCGAACTACAGTTCTTCTAGAGTTCTCATCGCATTCAGTAAATCTGCTTGATTCTTAGTAGGTGCACTTACTGTCACGTAACTAAATTGTATTCAAAGAGATAAAATCAATAAATATAGTCTGTAGAGTAGAATTTTTTCACACAAACTTGTAATGCAACTTCAACTGCAGTTTCATTTAATAATTTTATTCATAGACATATACGCACTTTAGTAATTAAGGTAATTACCACTAGTAACAAGTTTTGTCATGATTTTTTTTTCTTTATATGGCCGTTATTTTCCATCGTTGTTTGTAGTATAAAAAAAAATTGTTACATTTGTTTCTTACCCATTATGCTTGTCAGCGGTGTACTCGACGGTACGGATGGAGCCGTCGGAGTCGTGAAGGCTGTATGCGCCCTTTACGCTGTCGCCGTCTCGTACTTCGTGATGGTACTTGTTGTCACCGGAGTGCGGGTCCTCTACTTTGTACTCGTACGCGTATTTGGGGTGATCCTGGAAATAAGTATAAGTTTGCTTAAGAATTACGTTTTTTTTAAATAATTACCTGGGGATAATCCACATACTAGACAGAGACTGCACTATGGTAACCAGGCAAGTGATACAAATTTTATACTTTTTCTGATATACTTACATGAATAAACTTTCATGAGTTTACCTACATCGATAAAATAATACCCAAACAGAAAAGAAACAGAACTATATCTTGGGTTTATTCAAGTCTAGAGTGAACAGGCCGTGGGATGTGCGGGTAAGAATAGCACCCTCCCGTCCCCTCCAGTTGGGTCTCCGTAAGAGGCGACTAAGAGAAAACACGAAGATGGGCAGCACCGTCTTTCTATTGGATTACCTACCACCTATACTGCGATCCCCAAGACGCCTGCCAAGCGTGGGGATTATGTCAATACCTCGCTTCTAAGGGGGAGACCTTTGTTCAGCAGTGGACGACATTCACTCAAAGGTTTGTCCTAGGTAGAAATTGAACCCTACGGTCTACCTTTTGAGTAGCAGGCAGTTTAAGCACCTACTACGCCAACGGACTGGTCAAACACTATTCAATCTTTAGTAAGCAAAAAAAAAAGTTAAGAAAAAAAAAGTTTGCGAATTTTTCACAAAATATATGTACTAATTTATATTAAAAGTCCGATGCAACCATGATGCAACAACTTCGTATTAGTCACTAAAATGATTACTATAAGTTATGTGCATCTAATTTAAATAGTTTTTTAATCACCTAAAGTCCATAGTTCAAAAAATTATACTCATAAATATAATAACTTACGTAATAATCAACGTGATGCTCTTCTCCATGATGCTGCTGTTGTTCATGTTGTTGCTCATGATGTCCCGAATCTACTTGATGATACGCTACAATGGGAGCCTCATGGTGCACATCAGCACTTCCATGGTGCACATCAGCACTTCCATGGTGCACAGCCGCAATTTCATGATGAGCAGCAGGTGCTGAATGATGCAGACCTACAGCCTGATAATATACCGCTGGCACTTCATGATGAACAGCTACGGGTGCTTGGTAATGGTGAGCCACGGGAGCCTCATGATGCACGCTTATGGGCGCGTAGTGACTGATGACAGGAGCTTGGTGGGCGGGCTCGAAAAGTACTGTGTGCTCGTTGCCATGGTGGCCTTGGGAGACGTCATGTCTTATTATGGACTGGGAGGAGTACGCGTGGCCTTGATCATGATGACCAGAGCCGTGACCGTAGTGATCTTGGCCTGTTGCAATCGCAACAGTGAGAGCGAAAATTATCTGTGTAAAGATAAAGAAATATAATTAATTAGAAGTGTCTTCCGTTTATCATCATGTTTTAAAAATAGCTACAGATCTTTTTGTGATTTGTTTTTCTAAGCCACGTTAATTTTTGGATTTAGTAGGTTTACTTTCATATTATGAACTCTAAGTCTCCTATGGAATAAGACTGAAGGGATAACAGCAGATTAGACAACCTAGCACGTTTTAGAAACTTTGATTTCCAGTATGCACAAAATTTAGTTAATTTGGCCGAAATGTCCGTTTTCGTCTTCTTCCGCTCTGTGTATCCACTTTCACATTTTATAAATTTGCTTATTTAACACGTAATAAATAGATTTCCTAACACAAATTACTGGCGTGACATGCAAGGCGATTCAATTTTGATGACGTAGACAGACCACCGATGCAGTTGATATCATGTTCTTTATTCCTTAGTTTTAACACAAGAATACGACGTGCGATTTCGATGCTGGCGCCGCGATAGAAAGCAGCAACTTATCAAAACGAGATGTAGATATTGCAGCATCTAATAGGCATGATGACTAATTTTGAAAAAATATTCTATAATGTACTTACGGGTCAACTAATACCGAAAATATTCATATTTTTGTATTAAATTTATAATTAATAGCAATATTTTCAATTTTTAAAATAGACTTTGAATTTCGTTCCAAAACGAAGCCTGGTGCATGGCGCCATTTTGTGACGTCACCACGGTATAAATAAACAGCTGTCTGTAGGTATAAAAGTGAATTTATTGATGAAAAAAAAGTTGAGATGACAGTTTGACAATTGTTTATTTATACCGGGATGACGTCATTCACTCTGATCGGTGTTTATTACAAAATGACGATTTGCTTTATTCTAGTTATTTAAAAATCACGAATATCTATCTATTATTATGAAAATTAGATTCATTGGAATTGGAATCAGTGCAATCTGTTCTAATATTCATAACCACAGTTACACATGGTATTGTGTTGCAGTCATGCCTAATAGGCTAAGATCGTCATATTTGGTTCAAAGATTTTTATTTTGTATTTGAATCCTATTAAATGAGTCTCTATGCCTATCACGTACGGGCTTGGATGTATTATTATATTTTTTAAATACTCACTATAGAAAACATTTTGCTTCAGTTGTGTTTTTGTAAACTTAAATTAACTGAATGATGTAGTTACAAAAGCACTCGGGCTTTTTATACTCAAAATCCATGCGAAAAACCTCATCCTTTGAATTTCTGTTACGTAATTAAGGTTAAAATAACTGGTTCCGTTTTATGACTGAACGAAAAGTAACAGTTTTATAAGAAATAGCATAATGCACTGCACTTGCCTGATACAAGCAAGGCCAAGTAGGCTTATTTGGAGCTACTTTCAAAAGAATATCAATATTTACTATCAGTTGGATTAAAAACCAAAATAAATGTTAGTAGTATTCAAATTTTTTTATGCAATCACGGCATATTTCTACTTGACTTCATATATTATTATATACAATAGAAAGCACAGGACCTAATATACTCTTTTAAGAATATTGTGATATTATATGCAAAAATCATAATCAAATAATATTCGCGTTTCGCAAAATTTACGTTGTATTGTTATTTTCAATCATTTCATTGTTTTATGCATGCAGTTGGTTAAACTGCCTTTAGTTGGTAACTTAATTTAGGATAGGTACTAACTTGTCTTATTAATCTATTTTATATGGAAAATATTAATATCTTGATATTAAAACCTTTTTTAACGATCCAATATTAGATTTAAAAAAAAACAGGTCACTCTTATTTTGTATCAGGTTTTCGGTTTGGTTACACGGTGGACATTACAATTCGAGGGATTTTTTAGAATAGTCTCTAACTTAATTAATATAATAGATTAAGAATGAAAACCAAAATTACATGAAATGTTTATATTTAATTTACTTTTATCAGTCACAAAAACCATTTCACTAGTGCCTCGTAAGCACTATCTAACGTTTCACAAAGTGTATAGAAAATATAAGAATATTTACACACTAAAAGAAAATATAATACAATAGTTCTAATGGGCACAGTACTATCAACTGATAAGAACATTTGGGGGTAAAGTATCGCATACAATTTACGAAACGCTAAGCTTTTTGGGCACTCGTGACGTCACTTCTCCTTTATGTTACAATCTCCGTTCGTTGTCGCATTCCGTCCGTGCTTACGCTAAGTATTAGGTAATAAATAGATGTCGTCGGTAAAGGTTTAGTTATAGTCTAGCCATGAAGCAGTCCGTGACCGAGACCGAAGCCATGACCATAGCCATGACCGTAAGCTGGTGCGGCTACTACGGCGGCTGCCGCTGGATGCGCTGCGTGTCCATGTTTGCTCACCACGGCGTTAAATCTAAGACCAAACATAGTAGGGTTCAGGGTTCATACAGTAGGGTTAATATTAGAGACAGTTTAGGTACTTTGTGTTCTGGTTCAAAGGTTAAGAGTGCTCTTCCAGTTACATCTAACGAAACTACGGTGTGTTTGTAACTTTCATTGAGCAAAAATTACGCCGTGACTAGGTCAGTTTTGACACACTAGTTGATGCAAGTCTAACTACTACACCAACGGGCACATCATATATTTACACATAGAGACAAGGCTCAACGGGAATACCTGTTCAACCTAACAATGGGATACAGATTGTCGTAGCTAAGTTAGCAGTTCCTGTGCCAGACGCACTTTTCTATTTACAGCTGCATTACCACTTACCATTAGGTGGGATAGCGATTAACCAAAATCCATAGGTCACTAGTTAAAATCCGGCTCGAAGGACCATGTTGGTAGATTATACCAATGTTTACTTATTTTGGTTAAATAAATAGGTTTAATAAGTTGACCATATACCAGAGTTAATATGTAAAAAGGAGATTGATACTACACAAGATGACAATGATGATGATGATGATAACAACTCCTACTCCATGACTTTAGAAAACGGGTACATCGTATAAAAAATGTAATAAAGCAATATTCAACATATTTACTAATATTATTACCCATTATGATCGTCAGCGGAGTAGTCAACAGTACGGACGCTACCGTCAGGCTCGACAAGGGAGTACTGGCCTTTCACGACGTCACCATCGCGGGCTTCCCACTGGCTCTTTTGATCGCCGGTGTGGCCGTCAGCGACTCCGTAGTTGAATGTGTAGCGGGGGTGGGCCTGGAAGTACAAGGTTCAATGCAAGTTAAAACATAATAATATGAATGTAAAAATAAATGTTTTGTTTTTGTCCCACTGTTGGGCACGGGCCTCCCCTCAAGTTCAAGGCGCTTAGGCCATATAGTCCACCACGCTGGCCAAATGGTAGTTGGCGGACTTCACACGTCATTCGAAAGCTAGTTAGGCTTTCTCAGACATGCAGGTTTCTTCAGGATGTTTTCCTTCACCAAAAGCTAGTAACAATTTCACAAAGACGATTTGCACATGATCGAATAAAAAAGTCAGAGGTGCGAGCCGGGGTTCGAACTTGCGCACCATGTTTCCAAGGCAAGTGCTCGCCCACTGAGCTGTTACTGCCTCAAAAAGTTAATAAGTATCTATTTTTTTGAATAAGTAATATGTTTACCGGCCAAATGAGTTCAATAAATCTTAAATAAATATTAGATCGGAAAAGTTTAAAAGAGATAATTATTATAGTCTACGAGTGCTTGTGCAGATAGGTTCACTTAGTTACCCACTAACTCTCACAATCTGATAAGACAGAAGACCGATACGACCGGGGATATATCAGAAGGACTGTATTTTTACATGACCAACTGGATCATCTTACTTTTCAGACAATCAGGTGGTCGGCCTGTATCATCCTAATTCGTAAGTAACAATATCAAAAAGTTGTTGTTTCCCGTGGGGTCCAAACCCGTAAGGCTGCACTGCACTGCTCCATGTAGGCTACAACATAATATAACTTACATATACTTCAACAGGGGCTGCGTGCGCGTAAGCAGCAATGGGTGCGCGGTATACCGGCGCGTGCGCAACCACGGCGCTGTGACCTGCAACCGAGCTGCCGTCAACATACAAAGCTGACCCCTGCTTAGCTTAACATAGCACATATTATGATCTATATTTCTAAGACATTAAGCAAATGCTTTGTGCATTTGCTCATGTCCCCGTGGGGTGTCCGGGTAAGAATAGCACCCACCCATCTCCTTCCGTTGGGTGTCCGTAAGAGGTGACTAAGGGAAAACAAGAAGACGGGCAGCAGCGTCTTTTTATTGGATTACCTACCACCTTTACTGCGATCCCCAAGCCGCCTGCCAAGCGTGGGGATTATGGCAACCCCTCCCTTCTAAGGGAGAGGCCTTTGTTCAGCAGTGGACGTTTCAGCTGCTGATGAGATTTGCTCAATTGCAAGCAGTAAAATGAGTTGTTCAACTTAAATGAAAATTAATATGAAAACGTTCAATCTTATTTCCAACTTGCAGAATATTTGACGAATAATCTAAAATTAATATCATTAGGGTTAATATCTTTAAACATAGGAAATATTACAAGCTTCATCAAAATATGTCTAGTAGTTTAAAATTATAAGAACTGTTAATATAACGCACAACTGACACTATCTGTCCATATTTCAAAAGTCTACTTTTTACATTAGTTAGTCATAAATAGCTCACGTTATTCTGATGTATTAGTACTGTAATAGTCATTTCTATATTTTTTTATAATCATACCAAGGTGACAAGCAGGCGTACGGGCCGCCTAAATATGATAAGCAGTCACCGTAGCCTATAGACTAGCGTCTACAGACAACACCAGCAGTATCAGCAGTGCGTTGCCAACCCTTAAGACATTAGATATTAAGTCTTTGTGTCCCGTCCAGCTACAATGCCCTTCATGCTCCGGCGTGCAGGGCACAGCAATGCTTACACACTGCTGCTTGGCGGCAGAATATCACACTGCGGTGGTACTTACCTAGATGGGTCCTTGCACAAGGAACCTACCACCTAGTAAAATTAGTTAGTCCTAAGTACATACATCTTACAAAAAAAGGGGTTTCAAGAAGAAGCCTAAGAATTGTGAAATAAAGTTTATGCCCGCTAGCCGGTGCTGATGTTTAATTATGCTGTTAACATTTCTCCAACCATATTCGCAACAAAAGCAGTATTTTGTCATATCGTAGACAAATAGCCAAAAGAAATTAAAAATAAGGAATTATAGAATAAAGCACATTTTTGAAAATCAATACCTAGTCCATAACCGTATGCCGGGGCAGCATAAGCAGGTGCAGCGGCCGCATATCCATGTGCAGGGGCGCCAAAGACAATATTTTGTGAAGAAATGGCCCCGTGAGGCGCGGCAATCAGACCTGCGCGGGCGACGGTTGCTAGCGCGCAAACGAGAATAACCTGGAAACGATAGGGTAGGATAAGTGCGTACAGTTATCTTTTTACTGCAAACACTGTCTTACGCAATGATATTAGATTAATACAAGATGCATTAGAAAAAGTTTACAAAGAAAAAAATCTGATCACAAACAGCAAATATCAAGTAGAAAAGTAACGACCTACAGTAACTTCTCTTGACTTTTTAGCTTTTTAAACCTTACATAATGTAACTTAAAAAAAATAAAATATTACTATCTTGTACGCAAGTTGCACCATGGAAAGTGCATCATAGATTATTTTAGGTAAGAAGTAAGATTTCAAACTGATAGCGAAATTATTTAAAGATTAGTGAAGTTTGTATCTATCAGGTCTACATTACAAAAGTACATTAATTAAAAATAAACAATTAAAACAGCACTCAGCTTTCGCCGCCTTTTTTAAATAGGTATTATCAAAGTCTTAGTAATTGTATCCACTACGTCACATATAAAATATTGCATCACAAAATCAACTTGAAGAATTTTCAAACCACTAATACACTACCTTGGCAAACATTTTCTTAGTGTTTAATCTAAATCTAAACCGTACTCCACTGTTAGCTGTAGGGCTTGTTGTGTGCCGAATTATGAGATACCTGAGACTTATATAGAGGCTATAATGTCCTATAGGTACAGGCTAGAGTCCCGCTGGGGCGTGTCGCAGGAAACACATAGATACGTGTATGTATGTTTTGTGGGCGCTGGTCACCGCACCGCCCGCTAGATCGTTGGCATATACTGGATAAGCCTGTATAAGATTTATATCATTATACTCGATTTAAAAAATAAAATATAAAACATCAAGAATATGATCAGTTTTTATTTATGTCGATTTATTATAAATATTCCATATACGACTTTTTGACAATCGAAATAATAAAAACAAAAGTTTTATTTGTGCAACGGACCGTTCTGCTGTATACCAGCAGTAAGTTAATAGAATTGTATTCCGGTGTGTATGGCACTGTAGCTAATACAAGTACTGGGCTCTAGAGATTGAATAACTTAAGGTGATCCATTAATTAATGCTTAACGCGTTTCTCAATATCTAGGCTAAGTCCTTTTTTACATCGTATTTTGCTGTATTGTCCTTGATACGTGACAGTGTTAGATAATAAGTGGATGACTGCCACAGGATATCCGAGACCTACCAATAAATAAATTCAAAAGCACTATTAAAAGCCGGTTATCTAAATAGGCTACTATAAAATTTCGGATTACCTGGAGGATAAATCTGTGTGGGCTTAAACTGCGATGCTCATGCAAGTCTATAACTTTAAGAAATATTTATTGTCAAAATTATTAAAAAAATACATTTATTAAAAAATGATAAGCCCACTGAGTTTCTTGCCAGATCTTCTGAGTAGAGGCTGCGTTGTGATCTGGTGGTAGTTGTAAAAAGTTATCAAGCCCTCGTTAGGCCTATGCATAATAAAGATATTTTGAATTTGAATTGGTCACTCTGACCTTCAAAACATACATTTCACATCTAACTCGGGAATTATGAAAATTGATGCATACAATCTATTACCTACTTAAACAACGCTGACAACCAAAACGCTTCACCTGGGCTGACGAGCTGTCCACAAAGAAATGGTGAAAATAAGCCATATATTTCATAGTCTTCATGATCATGGAATAAGGATGATGGTCGTGTGATTAAAAATAAATGCTGTTGAATTCAGTTGAGAGATAATTTACATTTCACTAAATATTAACAGTTTATTTACAAACATGTACACTTAAACATATACATTTACATTCAAATTTTACATAAATTAGATTATATTATATACCTACTTATCTTTGATTTTCTAGTTTCCTTCTTGTGAGTTTATATTTGAATTTATTAGTTTCATAAAATTCGTTCCATATCTCTTTTTTATACATGGGTATCAATCCGCATGATTTAATAATAAATTGGTGGAATTATACAATATAAAAACTTTGTCATAATTTGTAAATGTTTTATCGCAAATATGCACATAGCATATCCTCACAATGACAACGTAACTCTAAACGTTCTGAACTAAGATTCGTTATCGTACTATCAGAACAGTAAATTTATTTATAGTTCCACATATTTTCGCGGTACATTCTGTAAATTAATCCTTAAACCCGATACGTTGACAGTTTATTGCATTACAAGACAATATTAAACTCACGGGCAAGTTGATACTTCCATTTATAGTATTAGTTCCGCAACCTAATTATTTCAAAGTTACAAAGCAATGTAACAATATCTAACTAAAAGTAAAATGTATTTTACTTTTCCAAACCAGGTGCAGCCAAAACTATAAACATGAACTACAGTTTTCCTATGGGTACGTGCGGGTCTAACGCTTGTATGAGAACAAATCCATTATGGTCATACGATATACTGTGGTCATAATTGTGCACCATATATAGGTGATAATTGTTCCAAAAAGCCACGGATTAATTTTAGTATAACTCACGAATAAGGATAATAATTGTTTTATTTTATATAGGTATACATTTCATATATACCTACTACATCCATACAATTTACATTCCGGCATTACAAATGCTTTTCAGCACTTTTGAGTGGTCCGTAGAAGACTCTTATCAATTTAATTTCGACGTTTGAATCAATTTTACCTTAAACCCTAAACTGTAACAAGCTGGTTAATGTAAACATAATATAACATACACTAAAAAGTTTCATAACTAAAGTAAAACTCTAGTTTCAACGGTTTTTCATAAGAACTATTTGCATTCTTAAATGTATCTAGTTTAAGACAGTTATATAAAAAAGTTAAAAGAAAATTAAACAACGCTTGAAGTTAATCTTTGTTTGTTAAATATTATAACAAGCTAACTATCAAAAACTTTTTTTATGAACCCAAGCACAAAGCGCTAGATTGTAAATTGGTTTTATTTTCATTTAAGAATCAGTTTTTAAATTAGAACCAAATATTAGAACATACATGAACACAAATATACGTATAAGTTTACATAAGATCATATGTAGGTATACCGACCTGTTGCTATGAATAAAATTGTTTAGACCTATTTCGAGTGCATAGTCGAACAAGTCGGTATTATGCCTTGATACTCAGTTCGGATTTGAACAATAGGTGATTGTGCGCATAATCTAGATTACCGACCTATTGTTTTCGGCCTCGAAGGTATGGCTATGGATTAATTTCTATGATTTTATTTGGTAATAGTTGATGATAGCTTTCAATACGAAATCCTTATAAGCTTAAGTTAATTAAAGTGATGTTATATACCTTAACTGAAAGCTCGGCCTCGTGGCTTAATCCGCTAACATTATTGTAGGTTTTACTAACGTTTCGTAAAGTTGCACTCTCACCACCCTACCTTATCTTTATGTGAATGATAGGCCACAAGACCGACACGACTGGGAACAAATCAGTAGTCATCAACATATCCATTTTATACAAGCCGATCACTTGATTGTCTAAAAAGACATACATACGTTTTCAGACAATCAAGTGATCGGCTTGCATTGTCCTAGCCAGTAAGTAAAACTTACAGGAAATTGTTGCTCCCGCGGGATTTGACCTCTTCCGGACTGCAAAGCAAGCGATTTCCTCACTGCATTGGCTACAAGCTGTATGTTTACCTAATACTATGTAAGTATTATATAATAGATATAAAATTTATATTATTAAGATTTCTTTTGCATAATAGGTACACAACCATAAAAGAACAGGATTTTTTTCTCTAAAATATTTACAGTCATCAGATATCACAAAAAATACGTATGAATAAGAAATCAACATAATATATTTACGGATAAAAATTTGCTTGACAATAGTGATCAAAGCGTTTCTATAAATAAACCAGTTCCATTAGCATAGTCTGAGAAACTAGTTAGCACTGATTGGTAATTAGTACTACACAAACCGCGCTGTCTTGATTTAAGGTGTGGTTTCTTAACAACTGAATAAAGCTCCCTGAATGTCTAATATTATTATTGTTCCTACTGTTGCTAATGATATACTGATGACAACTACATGTTTCGGAATGGTAACTTTTTTTATACTACCAATGTGACAAACAGGTTAGAACAGCATCCCCCCATCTCCTCTCGTTGGGTGTCGTAAGAGGCGATTAAGCGGGAACAGGAAGACGGGCAGCAGCGTCTTTCTTTTGGATTTATCTTCCACCTATACTGCGATCCCCAAGCCGCCTGCCAAGCGTGGGGATTATGGTAACCCCTCCCTTCTAAGGGGGAGGCCTTTGTTCAGCAGTGGACGGCTATCGGCTGCTAATGAAGAAATGATGAATGTGATAAACAAAAATGCAGCCCGCTTGCTGGTATGCAGTCAACGCAACGTATGCACTCTAGCAACACCAGAAGAATCACTAGCACGTTGCCGACCCTAAAGACAATAGATATTAAGTTTCTTGTGTCCGGTAATTTCACCAGCTATACTGTACTTCACACCGGAACACAGTAATGCTTACACATTGCAGCTTGGCAGTTGAATATCTTACACAGCGGTGGTACCCACTTGGACGTTTCCTTCATAAAATGCAACTCTGACGCGCCCCTTATTTCATGGGATTCTGGCAAAATGTTGGTTTTGTAATAAACCTCTGTCAACTTTTTCATGGAAAAGGTCTGTTCTTCTATGTTCTACGTATAAATTTGATAACATCGTACATAGAAACTGTACATACATCGCTCGAATAATCGTTAACCAATGTGGAAGAAAGGTTCTCGAGTGGTGACTATGAACCGGAAGACGCAGCGTAGCAGGCCTCCTACTAGGTGGACTGACGACATTGTCGTTCATTGTGGCGTTCCAAGGGAAGCCCCATGTTCAGGAGTGGACATATTCTGGCTGGTGATGATGTAGATGTACCTACATAGAAATGTATATTTAAGTCCCGGCGCAAACAGCGCCGTTTTGCAAAGGTTTTTTTTTTTATAATTTGACGTCAACGTCTATCTGTCCATCTGTCTGGGCAACATTCGGAAAATTTTGTCGAGACTTCTCGTCACCGATACCGCAAAGTCTGAAGACTAATCAGGAGGGGATGAGGAGACCCAAGACCGGGCTCAATGGCGTGTATTGGGAGAGGCATATGTACAGCGGTGAATTGATGTGGGCTGATTATGATGATGATGATATCCATCTGTGTTTGTTCAGCTCCCAAACGAATGTATGAAATTAATCATTTTACATGTTTAACTTGATTTAACCAGAACGATTCTTAGGGTTGATGAAAATCTCATTATGACTATAATTTTCGTGTTGGTAATCTTATAAAAATATAAATATATTACTATTATTTTATTGTTATATAATTCATACTTTTATTTTTATATAATTTATTAAAATCAAATAATCGCAACATAAAATCACACCTTAAGCGAGGCCGAGCGTCTCGGATGTCAAGTGGCTAATGACTCATCCATTCGAAGTCATTAACCTCGAAGTAGCCAATTTAATCGCGAACTTTACTAAACAACTTAAGCTCTAGTTTCGTAGTCGGGTTTTATTTGCATACTTTATTTTTTTTTTTTGGGAATGATAGACGCTGTTGGCCGCAGATGGCCATTACAGCTTCACCGGACTATAGGAGGCGACCGCTTGAAGCGCTCTAGCCTTTGCGGCAGAAGTAACGACGAGCTCAAGGGCACCTCAGGGAGGCACGGCCTCGGCTTGGGTTGTATTTGCATCCAATTTGTGTAATCATCCATGTAATCTAGAATCATAAGTTCAATTAGGATGATGTTCAAACTGGACAACGTAGATTTCCCTGCTCCTCTGTTGGCCAAAATAGTGGTGGAGAGGATAACATAAAAAAAAATTAAACTTGCAAATCAGCTGAGTGGCGCTGTGTCTACAGGGGTACAATTATGTACTAGGTGTAGTTTCCCAAATTTCATCTATTTGCATAATACTCCCCGTAAGGTGTCCGGGTAGGAATAGCACCCACCCATCTCCTCCCGTTGGGTGTCCATAAAAGGCGATTAAGGGAAAACAAGGCACCAGCGTCTTTACTGCCATCCCCAAGACGCCGGCCAAGCGTGGGGATTATGGCAAACCCTCCCTTCTAGGGAATAGGCCTTTGTTCAGCAGTGGACATTTCGGCTGCTTATGACATAATATTAACCGCTAAAGAAAAAGCGTGTTAAAGATTTATACTGTGTTGATTATGTAGTGAAGTATTTGTATAAACAAACTCACTATATGAACTTGGAGAACTGATAACCGTTGAGGAATAAATGTTCTCGGGTGGCGACCACGAACCGGAAGACGCAGCGTAGGTAGGCCTCCCACTAGGTGGACAGACGATTTTGTGCGCGTCGCAGGTAAAAAGCAAATAGACAATTGTCGTTCATTGTGGCGTTCGAAGGGGGAGTCCTATGTTCGACAGTAGACGTCTTCCAGCTGGTGATGATGACATAAAATTAAACAAAATTTAGTTCAGGTAAATAGTATTTAAACTTGCTATGGAATTATATGACATGACGGGCCCATTGGTCTAGTGGTTAGACACCCTGTCCGCTAACCGATGGGCCGTGGGTTCGATTCCCACCAAGTGCCTGGGTGTTATTTATCTATTTAAGTATGTATTTACAAAAAAGAAATATATAAGTATTAGTATCAGTTGTCTGGTTTCCATAGTACTCTGCCTAGTTTGGGATCAGATGACCGTGTGTGGATTGTCCCAAGATAGACCCCTTTTTAGAGGGTTGGTTAACTATCATGCGCGCCGCAGCCAAGCGTGACAGTCTAAATGATGTATGTAGAAGAGAAAGATGATAAGGAAATAAACTTTCTCGTGATGCGACATGTGTTTAAAGTAGTGGCTTTTTGGATTAGCTGTAATGTGTGTGCTGGGGCATCCAATATTTGAAGATTTTGAATAAGTTTTTTAGGTAATACTCCAGTGGAGGAAATTACTATGTGTATTATATGAATTAGATCTGCTTTCCATTGTGTTTTGAGTTCTATTGCTAAGTCCTGATATTTCGCCAATTTGTCAGATATGGTTTGTTGTATATTATGTGTGTTAGGAATGGCTAAGTCAATAATATATGAGTATTTCTCAAAATTAATGTACGTAACGAAATAGTTGTTACGAAATATTGTTACGAAATAGTCTAAGATGTAACTAAATAGTAAATGTAAAGCTTGTTACATGATGGCGAAACATAATTTATTTAATCGAATATTGTTGATGTTTCATAAGTACCTATCTTCTTATTCATTTTTGTAATATTTACCTATTTATATTTTCTACTGTCTTTTGGAACATTTAAAATACAACAAGGAAGTATATATTTATTCATGTTATTATAAAAAAAAAAGCTATCCAAATTTAAGAAACAGCAAGATCTATTCTTTTAAAGAATTGAACAAAAAGGTAATATAATTTCCAGTGTTTCTTCTTTAAAAATAGGCCACGTATTCTGCTGTAGATTGTATTATTAGTATCTTCAATATGCATGACATTCTGATTATTTATATAATTACGTTCAGGTTTAGTGTTATTTTCTATCGTATTATTATTATCAGCACAAGTGTATTTATTTCATGTTGGCAATGAATGTTACTATGCATAATTAGATTGTTACTGTATACACTCAGCTATATAATTTACTTTTTCATAACGTTACGAAAACGTAACGAAATTCTAAAAAGGATTAGACAAAACAGGATTATGTCTAATCCTTTTTAGATTTTTTTTTTCGGATTCTAAAAAGTTAACAGTATGTTATACCATGAAACTGCAATTATATATATACGCTTCTATGTTCATACCACAGGTATTATAATAAGAAAAATAAATCAAGGCTCTCCACATCATGAAAAACTGCTGGTAATAATTTGTGTTACGAAAAAGTAGTTGAAAAATGAAACCGGGTTTAACTGATTTTCACATTCAAAGATATGATTGAGACGCCAGACCAACAACCAATCTGAAAGAAGCTAGGCTTGCCCATCTTAAAATTTAACAAATTCATTTAGAAATTACATGGAAGTAGAAATAAAACGTAACTAAAGAGTAATAACGAAAAAGTAAATGGGCATGACTCATGTTGTTTTTCTCATTTAATTAATTAATTAATTTACTATGGAAACCCATATAAAATTACTTTTCAATAGAAACTACATTTAATATGGACTTGTAATACACAAAAGTGGACAATATTGACGTGACATAACGTATTTTATGTAGTACTAGCAGACCCACGCAGCTCCGCCTGCGCTATTATTACGTTAACTAAACTTTTAATAACAGACATTCGCATCGAATACATAACCTCCTTTTTTATAGTCGGTTAAAAACTGGGACCCACTTTTTACTTGCTCTCCGAAGCGCGGACCCGTTTAGTTCAAATGGCGTTAAACGGTCACCCATCTATTTAATGACCTTACCTAACGTTGCTTAACCTGATCGATTACAAAACCTTGGTAACAACTCTCTATGAGTGTTCCCTTACTAATATTTATTATATTATAAAGAATAATTGATAAAATCAGACCAAGTGTATAACCAAGTACCCATTTTGACTTTAATCCCCTCTCCCAAAAGAACCGTGCTAGATTACGGGATAAAAAGTATCCTAGGTCCTACCTTGTAGTAAGATCTCAAATCATGCCAAGTTTCATTTGAATCCATTCAGTAGTTTCGGCGTGGTGCGCAGCCGTGATACAGACAGACAGACAGACAGACAGACAAATATTAAAAAAATTACATTTTCGGCCTCAGTATCGGTTATAGAATGCCCTCCAAATATAATTTTCAAAATATCTTCAATGTACAGAATTGGACCTGTTACAGTTTTATTATAAGTATAGATAATACTCGTACGTATGAGGGTGGTAGGGTTGCAATTTATTTTTGTATGAAAAGCAAAAACCATGGTTATTAAAAAAGTGTTTTATAATTAGTTGGATGATAGATTATACTAATCATGTATAGTAATTTTAAAGTTTAATATGTTAACTTTACCATTATGTTTTCATAATTGAATAAAAACGTGTAACTTTTTAAATTTTACGAGGCACACTTTTTTTTTCACAAATGTACATTTATTTTGAGAAATACTCATATATTCTGTTATTAACTTGATTATGAACTGTTATGTCAGGCCTTTTATAATATATGGTTTTATCTGTAATTATGATTCTATCCCAATAAATTTTCGTATCTTTGTTTTCAAGCACGCTTTCTGGTTTATATTTATAATATGTATTATTATATTAATTAATTTCTAGCACATAGAAATAAGCTTTCGTAATAGTATTCAATGTAGCCACCCACTGTAGCACATTACTGGATTGCAATAAGGATAGTATTGAATTACATATTGAATAGGCTGGTTTTCGTAAACTATGAGAACACAACCAGTATTATTACGGAATTCACACAAATTTACTATATGTGATATAAACAGTAACTATCAATGAATGATCGCAATACCATTTTAATTATTTTATTCAACCAAATGACGAGACAAGCAGGACGTTGCGGTTCGTCCGGACCTTTAGGCTGCCTGTCCACCGGAGCGGAGCGAGGCAGCGGAGCGGAGAAACGGAGCAATATTAACCAATAAGATTGCACTAAGATTTTGGAGCGGAGTTTTTGTGCAATCTTATTGGTTAATATTCTCCGTTTCTCCGCTCCGCTGCCTCGCTCCGCTCCGGTGGACAGGCAGCCTAAGTCGCCTGCCTATAGACAGTTTTTTATTACATTCCTAATAAGCTAGTGCTTGACTTCAGTTCCACCTCATGGAAAGCCGCGGCACAGTCGAGGATGGTAAAGCACACTAGTCAATTTACTCTAGCCTTGACGAAATCCACATTAAAATCGGGAAAACCGACGCAAGCTAACTATCGCAGTCCTTTGCTGTTCTTATTTTAAATGAAGATCAAATCGCTTAGTCCGGACTTTTACGACATAAGGGTGGGTATGTACTGTGCATGCGCCTCCTCGCCGATGACAGAAGAGTGATTCCTCCAAAATTCACCTGTAGAATATCGAGAGGCTGGCGACAGCTGCACAACGCTGCTGCTCGTCACCCGATATATTAGTTATTGAGTCTTTTGAGCCACCAATTCCCAATTTCACCAATTTTACCGTTTACGATAACGACGGACCGTCATCTGCGAACACAGCATCTCTTAATAATGCATTGGCAGATAAGTCATTTTACTGTGGTTCTATTTGACTGTAACGCTTATCCTGTAACTTACATGGTATAGGTACTTTCCTTGATCCAATTTGAATTTGCATACCCACTATACCCTTCGTCTCTGAGATAAATATTGGCGTTTTTTCAAAGGACATTCACTTCACCAAATAGACGACATCTACTGCCGAGCTTAGCCTCTCTCCTCCTAAGAACGCCGCCATGAACATTTGCATCCACCAATTGCTTGCGCATTGTCGTTAGTCCACCAGGTAAAATCGCAACTCTATTTCTTTGTCATAAGTGTATAGGAAATGATTTCGTCGCTCAACCATTACTATTATGATTAACAGTATTTCACATTATATACCAACCGTAACGCAGATTTATAGGACTACTGTGCATACTTCCTACGACTAATAAATTGCTTAATAACTTTCTAGTTATATTAATTGTAGCTAGTTATTAGTACGTATAAAAGTAACAGATCAACGTCTGTCAGCAATGAATTTCTTAAACTTTTAAAAACGCTAGTAAAACTAAAGGTGAAGATGATAAAGCGATATGGCAAGCGCGTGGTTGTAAATCTAGTACAGATGACCGTGTTAGATAAGATGGATATTTAACTCATGAGGTCAAAAAATATATAATAAAGCTAGGACACATCCTAAAGTATTAGGTACATTAAGAATAAACTGAAAGTATAGAATTATAATTTGAACTTATCAAAATTCACAAAAGTCGTAACGAAACAGGAAATTGTTAGACTTGTCCTACATGCAAATCCCAGCACTTACCGCACTATTTTCATAACTGAGGCAATTTAAGAGGTAAATTACCTAGTGACAGCTATTAAACTTCCGCTATGTATTCGTAATACCCCATTTAGTCGTCAAATCTACAAGGCAATATCTATTGAATATTGAATTCATTAATTTCTTACGAAATTGTAACAGAGAACATATTTTTCACTATATTTATGTGGGATTGTTGCAGGAGTAATAAGATTCACTCTATACCTTTAATTCTCTGCCTAAAGAGTAAACAAAATATGCAAATAATTGTCATTAACTAAACTATTAGAATTTACCAAATTTGTTATAATGCTTACACTGACTAAAAACCTTAGGTACGGAATTTGTAGATGTTAACCCATTTTAAATCTGCATCAATTCATTCAAAGACCTATTGATTTCCCACTTGTCTGGTAACAACATTAACTTTTCAGTTTTATCCTCCATGACATGGCTCACACCTAGACACCCTGTCCGCTGCCCGATGTGTGGTGGGTTCGATTCACACCTTGTCTGGGTGTAGTTTGTCTGTTTGGGTTGATATATTTTGCAGGAAGGAAAGGTTTTTAAGGTATAAGTACCTATTGATATCGTTTGTCTGGTTGTCGTGGTGCAGGCTCTGCCTGGTTTGGGGACGAATGCCCGCGTGTGGATTGTCCCAAACATGGTATATTATTTGCTATACAACAAAAACAATAAATGGTATATTATTATAAGTATATGTCTTCTCAAGCCATGGGACGATATATAAAAGAGATATTATTTAACAACACAATCGATACTTCTATCTTATTACTTACAATACGAGACGAGCCCTGGCTTCAGCAGCTGTCCAGAACGCCATTATTATTAAAAATATTAGAAAATTGGTCGCAAGATGTTCTGCACTATTAGCAGGCTATGACTATGCTATTTGGGATTACATGATCAATAATGTTAATGTAAAATTTTAAATCATTGTATATTAAATAAGTTTTAATTCATCAAATAATATGTATAAAAGCATAATTACTTATATCAAATTAATTAATGCGTACCTACGTGTTTATGTATTCTGCAAAATATAGCAAAATATATTTGGCTTTATTATAACTAATAGTTTAAGCAACAAGTTAAGTTAACTTTGTTTTATACTGGAATCTCTTTAATTGCAACATTGATTTTGTATCTCTAAACATCTACTAGTGATGGAAAGAAATATCTTGGAGTCAAGGACTGGATAATTGAATGATCAAACGAACTTACCCTAAGTGAAGTTCGATCTTAATTATCCAGTCCTTGACGAGAAGATATAAGGTCCCTCCCTACCCATTAATGACCCTGTTGAATCAATGTTGCAGCTGTATTTCATTTTACTCTAAAGATAATGAGGTGGCTGTCGCTCGGCTGAGGCGGGGTGGTTACGAAAGAGATAATAATGTTGTTTTGTCTTTCTAACCTCTGAAACTTGTGCGATATCTCCGAATCGTACCCACGGGGTACTACTAGTGATGGAAAGAAATATCTTCTCGTCAAGGACTGGATAATTAAGATCGAACTTCACTTAGGGTAAGTTCGTTTGATCATTCAATAGTCTAACCCAAACATAAACATAACAAACATAATTTGAATTTGACAGTCAAAATATGTCACTTGATTTTGACAGTTCAGTCGATAAAGCAGTACCTGGTACCTGTTCTCTTGCCTGCATTGCCTGCCTGTTGCCACAAGTGTGAGTTCCTTGTAAATATAATTAATTATCATAGTACGGTAAGTTACCAATAGCAGTTTAGAAAATGGATCATAGTCAATAATTACTAACTAATAAAACTTTTATAGCTCACAGATCCCTTACATGGTAGTCAATATTATAAGTTGCCTAATTAATCAGTGTTGTGTATACTGACAACTATGAAATTGTAATGATTGACGCAGAGTTGTCCACTCTCATTTCACATAGACTCAAAGGTTTTAATACCACACCTTTTTTGCACCGGAAATTAAAAAGGTCATCCTCATCAACCGGAGGATATTCACTGTTGAAGCCTTCCTTCTTATTCAAATTCAAAATATCTTTACTATGCATAGGGCTCACAGTGCTCTTACATATAATCAACTTTTACACAACATCACAATTTGCCCTATTACATTAATCAGTTGCTCGCAACCAGTGGTGACGGAAGACATTCTTAAAATATGCTTTAACTAGCTGACCCGCGCAGCTCCGCCCGCGCTTTTATTACATTTTGCTCCCCTTTTCTCCCTCCTCCCTTGAGTTATTTATCTCTCCATCTCGCTCTTATAAGAAAAATCTAATTCTATGCTCTCTCTCTCCTCTCTTTCCCCCTCCCACTTCGGTCCCCGTCACATTCCCCCTCTTCCTTTCCCCGTTGTCACCTCTCCTAACCCCCTCCCCCTCTCTCTTCTCCCACCTTGCTCCCCCTCATTCCCTCCTTGCTCCATCTTAATCCTCCTATCCCTCACCCCATCACCCTCTCTTCGAATCCCCTCTCCGTCTCTTGCACCCTCCTCTCATTCTATATATCCTCGTCAATCATGTTATTTATTTATTTATTTATTTTACGCCGCCGTCACCCATCTATGTAATGACCTTGCCTAACGTTGCTTAACCTAGCGGCATGAAATATAC
Source organism: Furcula furcula (assembly GCA_911728495.1). Taxonomy (NCBI): domain Eukaryota; kingdom Metazoa; phylum Arthropoda; class Insecta; order Lepidoptera; family Notodontidae; genus Furcula; species Furcula furcula. The sequence goes on along the minus strand of OU452246.1, from coordinate 9,843,585 downwards.
TTTACGAACTATTCTCATACTTACCCGATATGTACACAAAATTTCATACAAATCGGTTCACCCATCTATGTAATCACCTTGCCTTATGTTGCTTAACCTTAAACTAGCGGTATGAACAACGTTCACAGCTATTTTTTCATTGGTGTAAATATTATGAAGTTTATGTTATATTGAAGAAGGGACAAATTCATACTATATAAAATCGTTTTTAAAAAAAATTGAACCGACTTCAATATCACTGAAAAGTATAAAATAATTTAAATATTATTGAAGTTGGTGTTAGCTTACCGGCTGTGTATATTTGGCACCAACTTCAATAATATTTAAATTATTTTATACTTTTCAGTGATATTGAAGTCGGTTCAATTTTTTTAAAAACGATTTTTTTTAATCTTTTTAGTGATATTTACATATATAAAGATTGAACCATCGAAAACCGTAAAATTATCTAGATAGGTTATGATCACATTATCGTCTACATAGTTTTACATAATTCATATTTCTTCAGAAACTCAGAACCTATTTATCCGGTCGTAATGAAATTTGCATGGAATCATCATAGTAGTTTACTCTCTCGAAAAAAAAAGAATCATCGCAATCGGTTCATAATTGTCAGTGCAATGTAATGGAGAACATCAATTTTACGGTTTTTACCAGATAAATTCCTCCACATCGTTCATGTTCCTTCAGGAAGTTCTCATCCGGTTGTAATAAAATTCATACAGATTTAATAAAGTGGTTTCTTCTTTCGAATAAAAAAAGAATCATTGAAATTGGTAAATATTTGCCAGAGTTATGACCATTTTTGTCCTTAAAAAGCGACATAAAGTCATCGATATAGGCTTTCCTGCAGCTCTCAGTGCGCAGTCACCATTCTTGTTTTTCAGGAAGTACTTATTACTACGCAATAATTTTTTTATGGGACCCAATCAATGGATTGAAGAATGGATGGAAGAAAGATTTTTTCAAATCGGTTCATAATTGACAGAGTTATGCGCGAACATACATAAAAAAAAATATATATATACAGACGAATTGAGAACCTCCTCCTTTTTTGAAGTCAGTTAATAACAACAATTTATTAATAGTTACTTAATTATTTATCATAAAAAGTAAAGGATAAAAAATATTTATTGTGGGTTATCCCTAAGAGATAAACATATACCATCACAGACTTTTTTGTAGATCTTGTTAAGGTGTACAATACTGTATGTAGTACATTATTTTCATCTTTCTCGTAGGGTTCAGCCAGCGTTTGCAATTTAAGCGCAAAAAAATGTGTGTATTTACGACATCACATTAAAAACCTCTAAAATATCAGTGTTTCTCTACTATATTATGTATGTATTATATATTAAAACCTTCCTCTTGAATCACTCTATCTAGTTCTGTGTATAAGCTCACTATCCCGAGGAGGGGTGAGCTGAATCAGTTATAGATAGCCTAGCCTAGGTCTCATAGTACTTGCTATTTGTAATTAGCGTAGGGTAATAGTATAATGGAAGTACCCACATGCCCTAGATGTAAGAGAAACCGTATCAAAATCCGTTGCGTAGTTTTAAAGATCTAAGCATACATAGGGACAGACAGACAGCAGGAGTGACTTTTGTTTTATAATATGTACAGATATAGATATAGATACTACTTTAAATAATAATAGTACTCTAATAATAGTATAGCTTATATTTTTTATAATTAAGATTACAGAGATCATATGATTATTAACTTTTAAATATTCTCACTAATTGATATTATGTAAGTAGGTAAGTTCCTACACATACCTATTTAACTCACCTTGACAAATGAAAGTGAATGTGTATTTATAAAATGTCGTGATAAGCTTTAACTGCCCGTTTGCCCGTGGGGTGTCTTGATAAGAATATCACCCACCCATCTCCTCTCGTTGTGTCGTAAGAAGCGCTAAGGGAAAACAAGAAGCAGCAGCAGCGTCTTTAAGGAATAATGAAGCTTTAAGTAATAATTTGTAAGGTACCTACTTTATGAGAATTTTAGCACAATAATTTGAAAATAGTTTGATTGAAGAATTTTTATAAGGAAAATACGAACGGGACATGAAGAGAAAGTATGTAAATTAAATATGGAAGATATTCAATAATAACCGCATTTTTTTATTAACTGCAAATAATAAAAAGAACTTGGATATTATATTTGATTTGTTTATTATTTATTACACTTTACCTCCATGTTGGTACGTTATATTAACCAAAAGAAAATAATGGACATAACTACTGTGTGTTTTGTTTCGAAAACATTTAAACCTTTTTTTGCTATTAGCGAGTAGTGCCTATAGCTGCTATTGCTAAACCAGTACTGTAATTTCTGTATAGCCTCGAAAACTAATAAGTCATTTTTTACGTTTTGTAAAATATCTACAATTAAAAATAATTATTATTACAAGTAACGATTTTTACTCGTAAATATGATAAAAACTTTGTTGTTTATTATTTGTATTTCATTTCTTTTACGTAAGTATATATTATTATTATATATATAATGTTTTAGATATGTATTTCATTCGAAGATGGGCATCTTAAGCACTCATTATATTTAAGCGTCCACTGTTGATACTATAATTATTTATAAAAACTAATTATACTATATAACTATAAAAAAAGTAAATTCTTGAATGATTTTTTATTATAACTGATATAAAAATGAACCCCTATTTCCCTTGGTCACGGCATCACGTGGGACCAATTGCGCTAATTATTTTTTTGTTGTGTTTGTTATTGTCAAGAGAAAGTTCCTAACTAAGAGAAAAAAAATACAAAGTTTCGAAGAAAATTAGAAGATTACGCGGGCGTAAGTAAAATAAATATTTATTTTATTTACATTTACTAGTTGGTTGGTCCCTTGTGCATCCTTCGGAGTCGCTGGACGTTCGGGGTATGGGCCCTTAGGACGTCCATTGAGTACGGCGGCGACTCCGAGGAGGACGGCGACGGGGTTGTGACGCCCGTCCCCGTGAGCACCGTGTCAGGTTCCCGGGGGGCTACAATGCGCCCCGGCGGCGGGCTCAAAGGCAAGGCACTGAGGAGCCCCTGGTGCACATCCCACCGGAGAGACCTGGGTCCCCTCTCATGTGCCGATGCGACAGCCGCGGGGGTTTTAGTGGGTAAGAATCCCACATACCCCGGTCAAGCCCCACAGCTCCCGGGGATCTTTCGAAGATTTCCCCCGCGGCAAAAAAAAGGTCAATTGTGCATGGGACCGTCCATGTTGGTACTCTCGCGGTCACAAGCGGTGTATCACCTTTAGGACGGTAATCGCTTGCACGAGCTGGCTCAAAATACGTGCGGACTTGATTGCAAACTAGTACACCGTGTCCGCGATAGTACCTACCACCGCAGTGTCAGCATATTCTACCTTTAGGCAGCAAGGTTTAAAGATTGCTGTGTTTTGCTGTGAAGGGCACTGCAGCTGGTGAATTTACCGGACACAAGAGACTTAATGACTACACTGTCTCGGGTAACGAGCGGCAGTGCAATGCAGCTGTCTATATGCAGATGTGTTGATTACCATCAGGGGACCCTTGCCCGGTGAAGCTGTGATGGTCATCTGCGGCCAACAGCGTCTATCTGCCTGTTGGTCTAGTGGTTAGACACAATGGTCGCAGACCAATAGGTCGTGGGTTCGACTGCCACCAAGTGTCTGGGTGTTCTATCTATTTAAGTATGCATTTACAAAAAAAGTAAATAAGTATAAGTATCAGTTGTATGGTTTCCATAGTACAGGCTCTGCCTAGTTTAGGATCAAATGACCGTGTGTGGATTGTCATAAAATATTATTGTCGGAATGGAACGTAAGTGTGATGCATGAAAAGTAACGTTGTGTGCGAGCGAGATGAATGTGAGGAGTGAGAGAGAGGGAAGAGTTTTATGCAGGGAGGCACCAAGAAGGAACAAACCAACGAGGCAAGGTGTAAAGACGGACGAAGCTAAGAATAAATTAATTACATACTAAATTGAAGACGGTTTTATTTTGGAACTCAACCTACAGTGGGGTTCGTCCGGGATTTGAACCCGGGACCTCTCGCACCCCAAGCGAAAATCATGCCCCTTTTTTTTTGACGCGGGGGAAATCTTCGAAAGATCCCCGGGAGCTGTGGGGCTCGACCGGGGTATGTGGGATTCTTACCCACTAAAACCCCCGCGGCTGTCGCATCGGCACATGAGAGAGGAGACCCCAGGGCTCTCCGCTGGGATCTGCACCAGGGGCCCCTCAGTGCCTTGCCTTTGAGCCCGCCGCCGGGGGGCGCATTGTAGCCCCCCGGGAACCAGTCACGGTGCTCACGGGGACGGGGGTCGCAACCCCGCCGCCGTCCTCCTCGGAGTCGCCGCCGTACTCAATGGAGAAAATCATACCCCTAGACCAACGAGGTTTATTTTGGAACTCATCCTACATTATTATTATTATTCTTAAAAAAAATACCTCAGGCGAGGCGTAAGTTTTTTTATTTAACCTAGTGACCAGGCAAGCACTTCTAGCCATAATGGCTAGAAGAATATTAAATTATTATAATCTGGTAACACAAAGTACAAAGCTTTTGCGAGCATATTGCGACAATGCCGACCGTGTCACGGCCGCGCCCACGGGTGAATGTCCACGGAATGTGTGCACTGCGATCGAGACAGTGCGTGTCAATCGTGTGACATTAATACCGAGCTTAAAGCATTATGCGCCATGCTTTGATCGTTACGGATTTAGTCTAAATCCGTCAAACAAATAGCACCGTGGCGCAGTTTCATTTCTTATGGCGTGGTATGATCATTTTTGCCCGAATACCCCAGAAGGAGGGGTATGTTTTTGAGAGTATGTATGGATGTCCATTTCTTTTCTACAGCCTTAACGGCTTGGTGGATTTTGACTTTGTTCGTGGAAGAGGAGGTCCTTAACTGCTGGCCTTTTAGAGAAGCTCAAAGTTACAGTACGAGCTATGGAGAGAGCTATGCTCGGAGTTTCTTTGCGTGATATAATCCGTAATGAGGAGAGATTCACCAAAGAACCAAGATCACCGACATAGCTCTTAGAATATGCAAGTTGAAGTGGCAATGGGTAGGCCACATCGCTCAAAGAACCGTTAGTTTCCCTATTAAAGTCTAATTTGAAACCGAAAGTCATAAAAGCTAATTTAAAATCTCTATCCATTATACCCTACTTGTCCGTGTGACTGTCTGTTTATCTACACATTACGTAATTTTTTTACATTTAGTTAAGAGCTACGATGTCACAAGAACTATTCCGATGAAAGAAGTTACAGATTTTAAAAAGTAATTGAAAATTAGTTGTCATCGGGATGGTTATTCAGTGATGTTTGATGTAAATCTGTTCAGCCGTTAATGATGGTGCTTACTCCAGTGTTGTGTGTTTTTAAATTTAAATTCATACTTCTTCTTAATTTTAATTACTCAATATATCCTGTAATAAGTTCCGATGTCTTAAGGTTTATTACCTCTTTCAACATTGCAGTGACATTTAAAAATTAATCATGCACTGAAACTGGTCTAATTAATATAACCACAAAAATATCAAGTATATCTATCGCAAGGTTTAAAAATATCTCCAAACGTCCTTGTGAGGTAATACGATGCCGACCCTCCCACTCGCTCCAGTTTCCGAGGTTTTGCACTTTCACTATCTTTGTGAGACCGTTTTGCGCAATACGCTATACCGTTGCATACGTAATGTATACTATTTAAACCTGATCGTTTTTTAAATGATACTGTTGGGAGTTTGTTAGAAACATCATTATTGTTGCTTAAGGCTAATAACTTTTCAAAGCAGATAGAAACAGAATACCAATCACTACTATCCTCTTGGTTCAGCAAAATTCATGATTCCTCATTCTTTGCCTAATGAAACCATCAGACATTTTATATAAAGAATAATAATATTCTGTGACAATCCACACACGATCACCTGATCCCAAACTAGGCTGAAACTGTACTATGGAGACCAGACAACTGTTACTATACTTATATACTTTTGTGCAAATCCATACTTAAATAAATAACACGCAAACACATGGTGGGAATCGACCTTTTGGGTAGCGGCCAGGGTTTCTAACAGCTAGACTAATATGCCCGTAAAAGGCGATTGATTTAGGCAAAAAATTATGCATGTGTACTTACTAAAATACTCTATTATTGAGAGGAGGATGAAATTGGCTTGAAAGTACCTATAATCTAACCTTGAATAAAAATCGAATGTAGATCAATAACAAAAACTTTAATAAATTAAGAGACTAAAAATACTATCACTCCTATCGGCTTTGGCCCTTTTAACAGTGCGAGTACAAAATAATTTAATTTGTATTTACAAAAATTAAATATCAAATACGTCTAGTAAGTTAATAATTGGCTTTTTTTTCTTTACAACTTTTCGAATCACTTCTTTTTGACCTAATCCTGATGATACCCCCCTTATTGCGCTGAGAAACCTATCGTCATGCCCGTCTTCAAAGTTTGGATATTGAGGGCGATCATAATCTTCTTCTGGATCTCTATAATCGTATGAATTAACTGTCCTTGTAGGATTCTTCAGCTTTCGCTTAGGAACCAAAACATATTCATCTAAATCATCAGTAGGAAAACGGTATTTGTTAATTGATGGTTTCTTCTTTTTGGGTCTAGAAGAAATTTCATCTGAATAGTACTTTTCAGGCGGTATCATATCGGGTGGTAGAACTGGAAACGTATATTTTACTGACATTGCAGGTTTATCACCTACATTCTCCAATTTATGATGTTTGTAACGTTCATTTTCATACTTTTTCAAAAACTTTTCGAATTCGTAATTGATGTCACCATATTTATCAAAATTGTCTTTATAGTAATCTGCATAATGATTTTTTTTCTTAAGGTCCAGATCTATGTTAGGGTATTCTTTATTCATATTACCAAACTTTTCCTTTTTATACTTAGTCTTGCAATTGGGATCAAAATTAAATCCAACATGGCTCTCTGGCTCATCTCCTAAAGAAGATTCATCCCGTGGATGCTTAATTGTAAAAGTATGAGTGTAATCACTGGGTTCTGAATCTACTGGATATTTTGGTATCTTCTTTGTGATATATTCATTGAATGTTGGGTCATACGGTCGTTTCATTCTTTTTATCTCATGATAGTCATCACCAAGATCCTCAGAAATATCGTAGTACCTTTCATAGTCCATCATTGATTTGTCTTGCATTATGCTTCGCTCGATTGGTTGATTTTCTTTTGTTTCACTTTCAGTATTGACGACAGCTTTGAATCCTGTTTGTGGTTTTACAGAATATTCCACACTTCGCATGGAGCCATCCGGCTCGAGCACACTGTAGTGACCTGTAAAACAAATAAAAATGATGTAAGGACCTAGAAATTATACTGGAAGATTACTGTTTTGGTTTTTAACACTTAAATTAATTTATAAATCTCAGTATTTTACATTTAACTTAAAGAAAGAGGTTGAAATCATTATCATGATCAACACCAACCAAAGGGATCCACTGCTGTAAAAAGGCCTCCCCCTTAAAAGAAATAGGTTGCCATAATCCCCATAGTAGCCAGGCGTCTTGAAAAGTTGAAATAATTTGGACATATTATGAATGACTACTACTTTACTTCCTTAATATAATAAATCAAAGAAAGATAGTATATAGTATTATTAGCTGAGGAAACTGGCGTCAATTGTTGGACAATACCACAGCAGTTCTAAATGACAGTCATTAGGGCTATATATACACTAGAAATAGACACCCTTTGATTGGGGATGGTACTAAAAGAATAAGAATATGTAACGATAAACGAATAATACCTTTGACAGTGTCACCATTTTTAGCCTCCCAAACGGTCTTAACGTCTCCAGTACGGGCATCGGACACTCCATAGCTAAACGAATAGGACGGTTTTCCCTGACAACAAAAAAGGTAAAATATCTCGAATTAATTCAGCAATTATTTTTTTATTACCACCTCAATTACGTCGTAGTGTTACTGCTTAATACCCAAGAGAATGTACTCGTAGAATGTGATAGTTGCATGCATGCGATATTTTACTCATTATGACAATTCACTGCATGCTCATCGATTATAGTTTAGTACCTATTTAGAATAACAAATGAAGGCTTAATCATTTCCATAACACAAGTATGCGGGTAATTACATTCAGACAGAGTGAGTGTATTAATGTCAACTAGACCGTCGAACTACCAACGCGTGCCTCATTTATCACTCCGATCACGATCAATTGCTCAACACTTATTTAAATCTAGCGCCTTAAACAGTTCCATATAAATGAATGGAAAACAGAATTGAATAAAAACTAGCCTAACTATTGAAATTGTGAATGAAAATTAGTTTCTGTTTTGTTTTCTCTTTATTCCATAGTTTTTATTAGTGCAAATAACAAATCTGTTAAAATATAAATGTTATTGTTAATCCTGGATTAATATAGTATAGCTCAGCTTAGTGCAAATTGAGCTGCACGAAATCCAAAAATTTTAAAATTTACAGGAACTGCAAACAAATAAGCAAAACATAATTAAGGATCAAACGAACTTACCCTTACGTGAAGTTCGATCATAATTATGTGAACAGTTCGGTCCTTAGCAACTTATAATGTTTACTTATTGTAGTTATGCGTCCATACTACTAGCCTTGCACGGTGTTATTTAGTTTTTTTTTTTTTTTTTTTTCCTTTTTTTTTTTTCGGGTACTTTATTATTTTATCACTTTGCCTACCACCACCACACTGACACTCCTATAAGTCACCCGCAGTTTATCTTCATTATGTTTAGAGTAGGAAAAACATTTCACATTTTATACTTGGGACGGGTGATATGTAAAAGGGAGGGGAGTATATAAGTTGCTAAGGACCGAACTGTTCACATAATTATGATCGAACTTCACGTAAGGGTAAGTTCGTTTGATCCTTAATTATGTTTCACAGTTCGGTCCTTAGCAACTTATAATGTTTACTTATTGTAGGATGTTTAGAGTGATGATCTATAAAATGTGAATATTAGCTATTATGATTTGGGGAATGTTGTTGGTTGTACATTTGGCTATACTACGCATGCATATTGTGTACTGATACTAAAATATATAACTGTTTGTTTTCCCCAATAAAATAAAATAGAATAGGTAATACAAGATATGCCCTAAAAATCCAAATTCATTTATCTCTGCAATTATTATAATCAAAAAACAACATTACATAATATTATGCACTAGAATTTTTTTTTTTTTTCTTTTTTGTTTTAAATATCAAATGAGTTTTCTAACAACAACCTTGATACGAGTCTTATAACACTAATATTATATTACACGTAGCCAACAGTAAAATTCAGACGTAAGTATTAAGCCCGTAATAAAGTAGATTATCTTCCCCGACCAATCGTAATTTATACTGCGGAGGAACCGCAAGCAAAATTATCCATTTATAAGGTTAAGTATGTAAGAATAGAAAGGTCGAATCGAGAAAAATCTCGCTTCAAAACCTGTCAACAGTGGCAATAATCATTGTCTTGTAAAAACGCGCAAATGCACCGAGCTTACAAAAACAATTTTAAAGGAAATATGCAAAACCTCACCATTAGACAATGACTGAAATTGAAATCTATTTTCGTAATTATTTTATATAATCAATAACTGAACAATATAATAAGGGTAACATGTAAGTAAATATCAGTTTGTGAACGTAAATGTTCCCAAAGACCACACAGGCCACATAGAATAGATAGAAAAAACCTTAAATTAATTATTTAATTAACATGATGCATAACCGAAACATTATTGAACTTTGACAATAGGTAAGCAATAAATTGTAATTAATGAACAATCCTGTATTAATTTCATCCATAATAGTAAAAGTATCTTTATGATTAATTAGTTGCACTTCAAAGTTACTGCGTAATATATATATTTTTTTTTTTTTTGGAAAACAAGTATTGGTTCAAGACTTTATGTCACATTTTATAAGTTGAGGGTAGATAAGGAGATATACCCTCCAAATATTATTTATTGTGTCACCTACCCTCATATGTATCTACCAGCTGTCAGCTGATTGTAATGTCAATGAGCGTTAGCTTATCTCATAAAGGGTATTATGTACAACAGTCATATAATGAACATAAAGTTTTTATTTTTATTTTATAATATATATACAGCCCGTATGGCGCCAATAACCCTAACGTTATTGCTGATTACTGGTGATAACCACAACCTGAAATTGCGTGAATGTCTTTTCAGTCAAGAAGTATAACTTATTTACCAATTTCGCAGTCAGACAAATAAAGAAGATTGTTAGCAGATCATGGTCGTGATCGGTATTTATTTAGTACATTTAGGTGCTATAGAGGTAGGTAGGTATATACACAACAGTCACAATCTTTAATTAATGCACTCATTAGATATCGAACCTAATTTTAAATGTATCTAGTCATTGTTCCAAAAAGGATTTAAGTTCTGTGTTACAACAATTTTTTTTTTTTAAATATAGGAAGAACTCGTAAATCCTCCAAATTACAAATATATCTATTTCTGGTGTACTTAATGTATTTTTTTTTTTTAACAAATACGCCAAGGTATGATTTATATTCTGTGTAGACAAATAACGCTCAAAATAAGCATGTTCACGCAGACAAATGTGTTTTGCGTGTGAATCGAACCCGCAACCAGGGCATAAAAAAAAATTAAAATTACCCAACAATTTTTTTTTTTTAAATTATTAATACTAAGGGATGGTAATAGTGACGTACTAGTAAACACAACTAATATATTTGAACTCAAGAATAGTTCCTATCTCCAAAAATATAGTAACAATCAAAATTAAAAGGTAGCAAAAACTAATAATATGGTCGGTGTAAAATTATTTTGTCGATCTCAAAAATCTTAAGAAGCATAGACATTGAATAGAGAGCGTAAACTAGATAGTTTTGTGTATATTGTAGAAAAAAACATATAAGTTACTCAAAACAAACTTGAATGTGGTGTATTACACATTAAAAGGCACATCAAACTTATAAGAGGAATATTCGCAACGCTGGTAGATATAATATCAGACAAAATCCAATGAAATATTCAACAAAAAATTACATAAGTATAATCGTATGAATTCTGAATAATAATATCAAAGATCAAACAGGATGTTTTTTTTTTAAACTGTGTAGGTATACTAAGATCATGTATATTATTTTTATGATATATTTAGCAAAGGATTATGTAATATATAATCGTATTTTGACACTGAGTGATAACCTCGGTAAACAAACAGGGTTTTTTTTTTTAACGCTGTTTATAGGGTTTTATTTATCTAAGTATATAATAATATATACCTTAGATAAAAAAATATTACGTAAATATGATCGTGTTAAGATATTTTATAATACTCACTGTGATTGGACAGGGTTCTTGAAACACCCTGAATATATATATATATATTTTAGAAAATATTGAACTTTATAAATTTACTACACAGATTTAAATGTAGTATTCAATCTTTTATAGCAATAAATGTAGAAATTAGAATTATGTATGACAAAAATTCGTCCTTAATATTGTCACATTCAAATATTGCAACTTGTTCATAAAGTTATACCGTAAAGGTAATTAATTTAGCTAAATTCGTCATATTGTTATGTTCTCTAGAACAGATTTATCAATAGTTACTTTCCACTAAGTACTTAGGTATTTATAATAAGTGTAGGAGGCGGCCGGCGCGGCGTACTGTCCCATAAGTTCAGAGGCTACTTACTGCAGCTCCACGGTGGCACTCACGGATGCTCCGGCTGTAGGCCGGCCAGGATCTCGTCGAGCTTCAAGCCCGCGGCGGCCAGTCCCCCTCGGCTCTGCTAGATACCACTTTGCAGTACGAACTATGAAGTCTTGAATTCATTCTACTGTGAATTATTATATTATTATAATTATTATTACAAGTTTTTAATTATTTACTCATCTCGTCGAGTGGCGCACGACGCATTCCGCTAATTAGGAGTACCTACACATCGAATTATATCTGACGATATTGTAAGAATCCCAGGCAACCGGTGGATGATAATAGCAAATTATCGTTAATTATGACGTTCCAAGATGGACGTCTTCGTATATTCAACAGTGGAATTTTTCTGGCTAATGATAATGATCGGATTATATGTTCCCAGTTGTATTGGCAGCTTGCATTTACTAAACACAGCGTTAAGTCATAAGTCATAAAAATTACCCGCAATAAGGAATGCGCAACGCATTTATTCGTACATCTGTACATTGTTTGTACAAATGAGACGACACGGCGTGGAAACAGGTATCGTAAAGATAACATCGTAAACATGTCATACTGACATACCAGCAGCAAGACCTATACTCACATGAGCATTGTGTATCGCACAATGACGGTAAAGGTGTTCATTATCTACGACAGAGACGACCCTGGTTGTATTGGAAGCTCGCATCGTATGAACACAGCGAAAGCAACAATTACCCGCTGTTGGGTGTGTGCATCGCAATTAACCGTAAATACTCATATATATATGTATACTCACATCAGCAGAGCGGACGTATCGCACTATAACGGTGAACGGCTTTTGTGTAACGCACTATACGGTTAACGTGTTCAACACTACGACAGAGACGACCCTGGTATTGGAAGCTCGCATCGTCTGAACACAGCGATAACGTCAATACCCGCTGATGGGGTGACAACTACCCCTGTTGGGGCATCGCTGTTAACCATAAATGTGTTCTTTATGTACGTGTGAGACGACCCGGTATGGAAGCTCGATTCGTACGAACACAATAGTGCACGACGATCCATTTCCCGAAGCACGAAGAGACGTCCGACGTCACCACCGCGGCGGCACCTCTCCGTTGTCCCGACATCGCGGCGTCGCCTCTCAGTTGTCCGGTTCTTGATTTTCACTTTTTATTTAATACTGAATACACTTGTAGCTTTGGATTGGAGACGTGCGAAGGCTTGAGCACGGAAACAAACAATGAAGATAAACTGCGGGTGTCTTATAGGAGTGTCAGTGTGGTGGTGGTAGGCAAAGTGATAAAATAATAAAGTACCCGAAAAAAAAAAAGAAAAAAAAAAAAAAACTAAATAACACCGTGCAAGGCTAGTAGTATGGACGCATAACTACAATAAGTAAACATTATAAGTTGCTAAGGACCGAACTGTGAAACATAATATGTTATATTTCAACGTAGTTACGAATTAAAATTATCCTTAACGGGATCATTAACCCTACGCATTGTACACATAAAAGATTGCCAATATAAATGTCAGTTGGTCGCTTTATTTATCGGTCGGTCGATTATATTGTTTAGGAATAGGTTTAAAAATTAAAAAAGAGCAAAATAAACCGCGTCGGGTTGCTAGTATTACAGCTCTTTTGAAATACCTATACACCGTAAATATTTAATACAGACTATAAAGAATAAAAAACGACAAAACAATATGTATAGGTAATTAAATTGATTGAACCACTTTCCAATGTCAATATATTACGTATAAATAAGAAATAGATGTATTAACTGAATCAAATAACTATAATAATAGGCAATACTTTGAGGCAACAACCGTACTTGAACAATGATGATATTAAAAACAAATATGCTGTATACATTGTTAATGTATCCGAAACGAATAATTTATTGCAAAAAGCGATTGCAACATAATTTTAATTCTTATTTAGAAATTTTGGCTTTACTCAACTTCCTTAGAAGTAAGGGTATGTTTTTGTACGTAAGTTATATATAATTGTTGTATTTACTACCTATGAGTACATAATATGTCTATTTCTTTGGCACGACCTGCAGCCATTCAGGCTTGATAGATTTTTAACATAATAATATGTCATTGGATTTATTATAACATGGTTAAAATTACTTAAGATATGTGTTAAATATATCAATAAAAATATAACTGTTATTATCCGACATTCATGAATATTAATATAGGTATCAAAAATTAATAAAACGAGTTCAAATATTGACGCGCGGTCCATCCTAGACCACATCTTCACTTACCATCATGTGAGATTGTGGTCAAGCGCAAACCTATTTATTATTAAAAAAAATACACATATAGAAAGAATGAAACAATATTTTACAATTTAAAAAATACAGATGTACATTTTAAGTGCGTAACGAAAGAGTCCATTTCATAGAGCTGGATATTTCTGTAATTTTTATAATTCGTTACAGTAATACATATAATTATCATTAGCGTAATATTGTTTAAATAATATTATCAAAGCGGCTTCCAATTTAGAGCAGTGTTACAACAAAACCTGTTGAGTCGCTTGGAGAAAAGTGGGTGAACAAGACTCGTTACCGGGCGCCGCGCTGTTTCGAAATTCAATGACCACTTTCAATAGTGTTTGTATGTATTGACATGATACGGGTTTCATGATAAGCACACGCGTTTGTGGTTTACTTGATATATTTGTGGCTTTAAACTGGAAAGGGGAATGTACAAGTACGTTGCGACAGGTTGTATACAATATTATAGCTGTGTTGGATTGTTGAAAAGTATATTTTATTTTGATGTTGTCATTCATCACGTAAGAGCTTCGTGGATCTAAAAATATTGATTAATAATGATAATTCCATATCAGCCTTTTAGATGGACTACTGCTGGACATTAGTCTCCTCATTACTCCTTCAGAAATCCCAATTATCGGCCATAGTAGCGCCCTGAAAATGTGCCCTTACTGACAATGAATGTAAAACTTTAATTCAATTTAATTAAGGATGATAACCTTAGTTTCTACTATAAAAAAAGCTTTTAAATATAAAAAAAATATTATGAATGTGCTTAAAAGCATATCAAAAGGGAAATTAAGATTAAAAAGAATAGATTTTGAAATGCCTTGACAATTTTTTGACTATTTTGTAATTTTCTAAATTAAAAACAGATCGTAATTTATATACCACATAATATGTAGTGAATTTTATACACCGCTAAAAGTATTGTGTAAGTAGTTCAGGGTCCTTCGGTGGTGGGTGGGTATATGTACATTGCTAGTACATATTAAGCACACGGTAAGTTATCCTTTGGTAGGGAGTGCGCACACCAGGTTAACAGTAATGGTTACTGAAGTAGACTATCAGTATACCATCTAAGATAAGACCGTGTTACACCAACAAGGCCAACAAAAATGGTAACGTAAGGGAGAAGAGAAAATCAAGTCAAACAAAATCAAGTCGTACTAGTCGTCGTTTTCCTAGGTGGTAAGTTCCTTGTGCAAGGAACCGTCCAGGTAGGTACCACCGCAGTGTCAGATATTCTGCCGCCAAGCAGCAGTGTGTAAGCATTGCTCTGTTCCGGCATGAAGGGCACTGTAGCTGGTGAAATTACCGGACACAAAGACTTAATATGTAATGTCTTAACGCGCTGGTGATTTTTCTGGTGTTGCTAGCGTCTATAGCCTGCGGTGACTGCTTACCATCAGGCGGGCCGCACGCTTGCTTGCCACCTTGGTAGTATAAAAAAAGTCGCATTGTGTTGCAGCGGCTATTACAAGTATTTCAGCATTTCTGTAATTCATTCAATAAGTAAGGTTTTGTAAATAGTTTAGAATTGTAGATTGACATAAAGTAATATGTACAAGATACGCCATCACAACTAAACATTAACGTATCTCAAACAAAAGTTTTGAACACTGTTTAAACTTTCATAATGATTTACAATAATATTTTGAGTAACGGGTTTACTAGCAGAATTATTTAAACCTACCTACATAAATATATTTGCTGAAATATTGTAAAATGATAATAAATCCTCCTGGCAGTAAACCTGTGAGTCAATATTTTCAAAGTTTTGAAGTTCCGGCGCTCTATCACAGTAAACCTATGTGACATACTGCCGCGCTCAAAAACGTCAGTTAGTGGTATGTATCACTTTATACTCTGTTAGTAGTCTTTCTATTGGATTACCTATATTGCGATCGCCAAGCTGCCTGCCAAGCGTATGGATTATGACAACCCCTCCCTTCTAAGGGGGAGGCTTTAGTTCAGCATAGTGTGACAACTAATTTTGTGCGAGCTGTTTGACACTATTTATTTGAGATGGATTTTTTGCAGTCACTTACTAAAGAGGACATCTTACAAATAAATGAATGAATAATGAATTACAAGGAGGAGAATGTTTTACAGCCTAGATAAAGAATAGTAGATGCGAAACATAATAACCGATTGATATCTACATTGTAAGGTTATTACACTAGCAAGTATCAATAGAGTCAGAAATAGCTGTTTAATTTTTATTCAAAGTTGATTTAAAGGCTTTAATATTATAAACTCACTTCCGATCTATTAATAAAAAAAATCTATAGACTATAGACATAAAATTTCAATATTTTATTAAAGTTTAATTTAGGGAACGTCTTACCTCAATAAGTTAACAGTATTAAACATTTCGTACCCCTTTTAAAACAACTTTTGAAAGAGGAGGTTTTGTTTTTAACCTGTATTTATGGTTGTCTGCGAATTCCTAAAAAAACTACTAAACAATTATGTGTAAGTGAGTATTTAATCTGCAGCAATTTAGACAAAGCCTTTTCAATGCATGGCACTAAGTAAAATCCTTGACCTTTATGATCCAGTACATGTATGTCAGTGTCATATGTTGATTTGGCATTTAGTGTGTGAACATAACCTATGTTACTCTCACAATTGAGAATAAACCAATTTTTAAACTGATTTTAAAAATCCATCAATATGTTTCGGCTTTTTTACTCAATATGAGCTAGTGCTTACTTGCTGGTGGAAAGTAGTGTAGTAGCTCACTAGCTTTTTAAAAGTATATTTGCTCTAGCCGTATTTTTTTTTTGGTTGGCTTGTATATGAGTTTATACAGATTATGTAACAGTTCCTATAAATCTTTTTTTTTTTTGTTTTTATTTATTCAATATAACACCAAGTATAAGTCATGTTATTAAAATTAAAAAATAGACTGTTGTATTGAGTTTCAATCAATAAACATCATATTAAGTATTGACCATTTAATTCCGAAATAAAACCTTTATTAAAAACGATTAACATCCAAGCCACCCAAATTATAGACGAGTGGTAAAACCACGCAGGAAGTTACCTCAATCCTTAACATACATGGTATACAGTTCATCTCCATCCAAAGGTTGGCTGGAAGAGATCACTACTAGTGATAAGGCCACCCATTGTACATTTGCTGTATTTTTCTTAGTTTGTTATGTTGTATTGGTTTTACAGTAAATAATTATCTATCTATCTTGTACCTATAGACAGAGTCATAAAATTGTCTATATTGATAGCAGTGCGTATTAAACATAACGGCTGGCCTTTTAGAAAAGTTCAGAGTCACACAACGAGCCATGGAGAGAGCTATGCTCGGAGTTTCTTTGCGCGACAGAATCCGAAATGTGGAGATTCGCCGAAGAACTAAGGTCACCAACATAGCTCTCAGAATCTGCAAGTTGAAGTGGCAATGGGCAGGCCACATCGCTCGAAGAACCGATAACCGTTGGGGAAGAAAGGTTCTCGAGTGGCGACCACGAACCGGAAGACGCAGCGTTGGCAGGCCTCCCACTAGGTGGATTGACGACATTGTGCGCGTCGCAGGTAACCGGTGGATGCAAATAGCCAATTGTCGTTCATTGTGGCGTTCTAAGGGGGAGGCCTATGTTCAGCAGTGGACGTCTTCCGGCTGATGATGATGATTAAACATACTACTGCAGCACCCTTCACGTACATATGCTAATCGCATAATAAATACGTAGAAATGGTGTAATTATCACAAGGTAATTAATCTCGTTATTATATTTTCCACGCCTCCACATAGTTGTAAGCGGTGCGTGATCGCTGGAGTAGTTAATGTCAGTAACTTGTGAAAATCGCGTGACTTCGTACATGTACACCGATAGGTATAATATCATTTTTGTGTTTTTACAAAGAATGTATTATGTTGTCTTTTACTTACGCGAATACTACATATGTATATACACTCAGGGGCACAATTAACCGGCCACATAAATATATGTCGTTACCACAATAAGGTTGTCTGAAAGAAATCGCAACTTGCGATAAGACCGCCCAATGTATACCATTGTATTTTTGTTGTACTTCTATTTCCTGTACTTTTTGGTGTGCAATAAAGGGTTGTCTATCTCTCTATCTATGTCAATTTCTTAAAACACTTTTGATATTTAACTGTTTTTGTCACAATAATAAACTGGGTGAATCTCTACAATAATTATTTAAACACGCTATATATAATGCTTAATTACAAACACGGGGTAGAAAGAAAGAACGGGTTCCATATTTTATTTATTGTTTTTTAGAGTGCAGTATACCTTATAAAAGCGTGTATTTTTAGTTTCTTAGACTTATATTTTATTTATATTCAACATAAGCTAGTATTTGACTGCAGTGGCACTGTAATTCATAGAGTAACATTACAATGATCAATCAGCTGTTACGTTTCGCATCTACTATTGTTTATCTAGGCTGTAAAAACATTTTCTTCCTTATTTATGCCATTGCAGCAGCAGGCAACATGTTACCTCATTAAAATGTCCTCTCTAGTAAGTGACTACTGAAATGCGTAGGTACTAGTTTCTAATATACATATTTATAAGCCTGTGCTTGACTGCAGTCCCACCTGATGGAGAGCGGCGACGCAATCGAGGGTGGTAAAGCACACTGGCTTATTAAAAGCCTCATTCTAGCCTTGAAGACCATCCACATTATAATCAGGATAAACCGACGCAGGCAAACTGTCATAATGAATGAAGAAGCAAATCGCATAGTCCGGACTGAAGGCACGTTTATTTGACATGATTGTTTATTTGACTAAAATAATGAACTCTTCCTTATTTTTTAATAAGTGTAATATGATATTTTACACTTATAAATACTTACTTTACTACTAATATCTAACCTATAGTTTAAGCAGTACTCAATTATTGATCCAGTTATTCACAATTGGTTAAATCCGGAATTTACAGTACAATTAGAAATAGTAAACAATTTAATTTGTGTTAATTTCACTATAGGGTAAATTTTATTATATTGGGTATAAACCTTAAAAATATGATTCGAAATGAATTTTAGGATACATCATATTCATTTATCAAAAATAGATGAATTTAAGTAACTAATAAATAAATCTAAAAGAATATACTCACTTCATTCGTCGTCTCTATTTGTTTTTCAGAGAGTTCCTCTTCTTGACAATTCGCTGATAACAAATTTGTCAAAAGGATCTAAAATAAATTATCAAAACCTTATTATTCAATATTAAAAACTCTGATTTTTGTAATCATTATCAACAATTTACTTATTAAAAACTTTAATATTGAATGTTCATAGTTCTGATTATTGTAATCATTATCAACAATGTATTAAAATAAACATTATAATAATGTATACTATTTACATACCAATATCGCAAGCCCTCTATTCATGTTTGTAACTCCAAGTCACTATTCAAAATTATCACGTCACCAAAAAACCAAAAACCGAAACCACTGGAGGCGTTACATAAAACCAAGTAACTTGTCCATTTCAAGGTTGAAGCTGATAGAAGACGAGCGGCTTGACCACCACCCACCTATTTATAAACGCACACAGGAACACCCCCGGATTGATGTATCGTTAACGCACACCCACACATGGCTGAACAATAATTACTAGACTGGGATGCATAATAATACGCCTTTTAATTGTACACCCGTAACGATATGATAATTATTATGCTTTATGTCTTTATTGATAGCGTAATTATATCTAGCTTTCTGCATATAAAACTACCTAAAGAGGGTTGTACAAAAATAATAGTAAAAATAATAATATTCTGGGGCAATCTACTCACGGTCACCCGATCCCAAAGGTAGAGCCTGTACTATGGCACAACTGATACTAAAACTTGTATATTTTTTTGTAAACACTACTTAATTAAATAAATTACATTTGGTGACACTTGGTGAAAATCAAACCCACGAACCCACTATTTGGGTAGCGGCCAGGGTGTTAAGCTACTTTTTTTTTGACACGGGGGAAATCTTCCAAATATCCCCGGGAGCTGTGGGGCTCAACCGGGGTATGTGGGATTCTTACCCACTAAAACCCCCGTGGCTGTCGCATCGGCACATAAGAGGGGGGACCCCAGGGCTCCCCGGTGGGATCTGCACCAGGGGCCCCTCAGTGCCTTGCCTTTGAGCCTGCCGCCGGGGAGCGCATTGTAGCCCCCCGGGACCCTGACACGGTGCTCAAGGGGACGAAGGTTTTGTATTTTCATATTGTATTTTTATGTGTGTACAATGAAGAGTATAAATAAATAATGGTTCTCCACAAGCAATTTCAATAAAAATCCCCGGGTGGCCTCACTCGTGTGTATCATACAATTACCAATATATATCGATACAATAAAAATTATATCGATGCAATAAAAGAGTGTAGACTTAAAATATGATTAATTTACAGTAACTATTCTAGTGGAATAGATGGGCATGTGATGGGGTGGCTAAGTATTAACTGGTATTACAGCTTCCTGCTTAATTAATAATAATAATATCTTGGGACAATCCACACACGATCATCTGATCCCAAACAGAGCCTGTACTATGGAAACCAGATAACTGATACTAATATTTATATTCATTTTTTTTTTTGTAAATACATTCTTAAATAGATAAAGAAAATCTAGACACTTGGTGGGAATCGAACCCATGACCCATCGGTTAGCGAACAAGGTGTCTAACCACTAGACCAACGGGCCCGTCAATTGTTTAAAGTAGCTCTTTTTTATCCGTTTGATGTCACCATCTATACTTTTTTTTACTTGTACGGTATGGAACTAACCCTCACTGTGCGATACAATGAGCGGTAATAAAAGTCGAAGAATGAAAAGAATTTTAATTCCTTTAGTAATTATTTTCTTCCGGATAATATGCCGGAAAGAACTACTAGATAAAATTCTTTACAAAGCAAAACAATGTAGGCTACTATTAAAGAAGATGGCAACGGTAAGATACCTAACAGATAGTTAAACATGGCATAAAGAAAGTTGTTTTGACATGTACATACATAGTATTTTCGTTTAAAATTCTACTCTAAGACCCTTATAAGGCATTCCTTCCATTCAACTGGAACGGTATTGGCCACAACGCTGTCAAGGTGTTGTCCATCAATACATAAAAGACCGTCCACACAAAAGGATTGTACAGCAATTGTTAGTGATTGAGATCCAACATAATGGTAGCCAGAAATGCCATTTTCAATGCGTCTATCTATTGGATTACCTACAACTTATACTGCGATCCGCAAGCCACCTACCCAGCGGATTATGGCAAAACCTCCCTTCTAAGGGGGAGGCCTTTTGTTCACCTGTGGACATGTTTCGGCTGCTGATGATTATGACCCACGAGACTAATGGTATATTTTACTAGTGTATATTTGGTACGGGTTAGAGGATACAAGCGCAGCAGCGCCCAGCAGTAGGCAATTATCGCCAGCTGGGTTAAAAAATCTAAAAAACATTGTGTTTGTTCAAAAGTAGCAAACCAATGAAATTACAGTCAGATGCGTATAACGACTTTGTTTAATACTTTTTAATACTAAAGAAAAGAAAAGACACCGCATTGCGTGAGGATTATAATTAGAATCGGATACAAGACGCTCACGTTCTTATGAAAATACCTTTAATATTTATTAATGACCGTTCAACAGTACTTCATGCATGAACTACTTGTGTAACGATGATGAATTTTAACAGGAAAATGTCTCTATCCATCACTTTCTTTTATAACAATAAAAAATATGAGACTCGTTTTTAAACTTTATTTTTCGTATTAAAAAAAATACAAACATGATTCTTCAATTATAAGTTACTATTATATAATCTCGTACTTGATTATCTTTATAGTAACGTAGAAAATAATCAATTATGAGAATATCGTTTAATATCACAGCCTGACACTGATTTTCATTTAAGGTCCGACACAAACGGAATCGTTTGTGTCAAACGCTTGTGTTTGTGAAATTTGACGCAATGTCAATACATTTAGTAGCAGATTTGATAACTTATTTACATTTCGGCTGATGCAGACAGAATTTAATTTTAAAACAAGCAGCTCGTCAATGTAAGAGTATGAGTTATAAATAATAGTTTAAAATCAGTGCCATCTTTTGGTGGTTGTAGTTACTATTTTAATGTTCTTACAGCGCCATCTAGTAATGCGGGTAATAACCCGAGTAGCCGAGTCGATTGTAGCGTTGTGGGTATTGCGCTTGCCCCACGCGTTTAACAACAGCGTTGAATCCATGGATCTTGTCTGCTGTGTACTCAACGATGCGCGTAGTACCGTCTGGCTCCGCTAGAGAATACGCACCTGAAAATTAGAAGTTTAATTTATTTTATTGTATACAAATTAAATATACCAAAATATAAAACGGTAATTTAATTTACAGGGGCGAACTAAAACAAGCAAGTTTTACAGATATTTCTATCCTAATCATAGCACACTCGAACGACTTTTAATGATTAGTGATTCAGTTGCTATCGCGAGCAATGTTGATACCATGGTCAACGCAGCGTTTTTTTTAAAAGCGTTACTTCAATACAGAATTTAAACATGTTTAATATCTTATTTACCTCTGACAACATCACCGTCTCGGCTCTCCCACTGCGTTTTATGATCGCCCGTATGCGGATCATTCACCGAATAATCAAATGAGTATTTGGGGTACGACTGAAATAAAAAAATCACTAGATGAATTCATAGTAAAATAATATATAGGTGTGGCGTACTTTGCAGTAGATCTGCCTGCTCAATTTAAGTTTAAATTTTCCATTATTGAGTATAATTGAGTATGAGATAATCGATTTATCTACTCTACTCACTATGAGAGTATAAAGTACTAATTGGCTGCGAGTATCGAAATAATCCGACTTCAAGAACTGGATAAACATTGACTCTACTTTACTTTACTTGATATTTGTAACTACGGCAGTTAGTAACTAATGTATCACGTGACGAGTGACAGTGCTAAGCAACTGTCTATGGGTAGGCATAGCGTTTACCATCAGGTGAACAGGACATTCGCCTAACGGTAAACGTCTCTCCTCATTAAATTGTATAAAAAATACAATACTGTTTGTACGACTCTAGAAATCCGTTAAGAAAATATCATAATAAATACACACGCCACATACATATATACTCTATAATACATAAGCATTTGCAACATAATCCTAATGCATGTAGTTTTCAATATAGGGCGAATTGTATCACTGACTTACTCAACGACGTAACACAAACAAGCAACAGTCGTGACGTTAGTTGAAAAGACATCAACGCGTTTTATGAGTTGGGTCTTAGAACATTTATAATTTCAAGTAGGTACTTTAGAATGCTTATTTTCAAGTAAGAACCGTAGACACGAGTAAGAACATCAAAATACATAAATATCAGGTACAAGACAATAGGTACTATACCGTCAGCTGTATTTATCGATATTTGCGCTTGTGAAGGGTCAAACCCATCACTACTTGTGACTTACATAACAATATAAATCTTATAAATGTTATAAGATTTATATTGATCAATATAAATCTTATAAATGTTAAAAGATTTATATTGATATGTAAGTCACAAGTCCAGTTGAGTTCAGTTCACCTGCCTCTTGGAGGAAAATCAGCCTACGATTTGTTTAAACGCGTACTCCTTTCTTAATATACAGGATGTAAGGGACATCGTACCGAAAAAAAATTTATAAGACGTCAAATAATGTCCGTTACAACATTACAGTAACCATTTATATGGAAAATGACAAATGACTAACTTATTAATTTTCGAGCATGTAATGAATATATGCGGAATAATGTTTATTTTTCAATATATGCTAATTTTCTAAAATAATAATAGTCAATTGCCTATTAATTAATTGCCTATGCACTGTTTTTGTGAATAAAGAATAAATAAATTAATAAAAATAAAATAAAAACACAAATAATTAATTAATTGTTTTTAAATTAAAATTAGGCTTTATTATTATACCAATAATGATGTTATACTAATTTTATTTAAAAAAAGTGATTTTTTTTTTAAATTCATGAAAAAGCCGATGAAAAATTTCAACACTAGGATGTTCAGAATCGTGTTCTGGATCCCTGGTATCGGTTTTCGGTACGATGTCCCTTACACCCGTTATAAACAAGTTGTGTCTCTTGTGCAAGCCAATGTTCAGATAGGTACCATCATAGCGTCAGATATTGTACAATATTACATCCAAGCAGCAATGTGTAAAATTTGCTGAGTTTCCATGTAAAGGTTCATCATCATCATCATCAGCAGCCGATAGACGTCCACTGCTGAACAAAGGCCGGGTTGCCATAATCCCCACCATTGACAGGCGGCTTGAGGAATAGGTGCAAGATAAATCCAAAAAAAAGACGCTGCTGCCCGTCTTCCTGTTCACGCTTAGTCGGCTCTTACGACACCCAACGAGAGGAGATGGGGGGATGGAATTCTAACCCGGCACCCCACGGAATGTGCCCCATATAAAGATTAGCTATTGAAAATACTGAGCCCAAGCCCTAACTAATAACTAAATACCTAAATAACTAATGCCTTTAATGATGAGTACCATTGTAGTATAGCCGCGTGTGAAAAAGCATTTATTTTATGAATACTATAAACTATTTTATCGAATTAATATGTATAATTATTGTGATACATAGGAACATGATGCGATTTCCTGTCAAGGCTCCGCTTGCAATACATAATGACAAACATGTAATGATGACGAAAGCCGTGACGCAATGGGACGTCATGGTGGTTAAACCACATAACGATTATCGTGAATTGCTTAGTTGTTTCACTGGTGCCGGTAGTCAGTATGTTTAAGTCACTGTACAAACTGTACATCTTAATTTCTATGATTAGAAATAAATGTTTATGTAAAATTTAAGGCAGGTTCTATAAAAAAAAAATGGTTTCATTATTTTTTTATGTATGTTTTTTTTTTATATTTAAGGAATGTTTAACAAAAAAATGACTAAAAAAATTAAAAGTTTATTTTTGCAACTTGATATTACAAACCCAAAACTTTCTGACGGTAAGCAACATATTAGTTTAAATACCGTCGTACCATCGTACCGAAAACCGATGACTGTACTGAACACTCTAGTGTTGAAATTTTTCATCGGATTTTTCATGAATTTCCAATAAAAATATTCCACTTTGTTTAAATAAAATTAGTATAATATCAATATTGGTATAATAATAAAGCATAATTTTAATTAAAAAACAATAAATTACTTATTTCTTTATTCTTAATGCACTAAAACAGTACATAGGCAATTAATTTATTATTAGGCAAAATTATTATTATTATAGAAAATTAGCAAAGTAATTTGAGAAATAAATATTATTCCGCATATAAAAAAAAACGAAATAAAACTCGCGCATGCTCGAAAATTAATAAGTCAGTCATTTGTCATTTTGTAATGTTGTAACGGACATTATTTGACATCTTATAAAAAAAAATCGTTACGATGTCCCTTACACCCGTTATAATAGTACTTACGTAGTATCCGCTTGTGCCTGCATTGCTGACGTAAGCGGGTTTGTAGCCAGCATAACCAGAGTAACCAGCGTAGCCAGGCTGGATGTAGCCTGCGTCTACTGCAAAGCATACTGCAAACAACAGGATCACCTGGAAATGAAACAAAAGTAGCATATGAAAAATAGTATGTAAGACAAATAAAGATATATTGAAGTACAATAAGTGTGAACGTCGCTATATATACGAAAATATTACTAAACTTGGAAAAAAGGCGTGAACGATACGATAAACAATTCAGATATAGTGAAACGATCCTGTGGTTATAGTTAGCGTAGGAGAAATTTAAAAAATGTTATTAATAAAGGAGAAAAATATTTTAAATCATCATCAAGTCATGATTCGGTATTTCCGTCCCGAACGCAAGTACCAAAGGAGGTCTAAATTCTGTTTTAATAAACAGATGTTTATCCGATACAACAGGTGTTTAAAAAAATATTCACACCTTATTGTTATTAATACCAAGTAAGGTCATTATTATGCAGTTCAAAATATTTGCATAATATCATTCACATACAACATGACAAGTAACTAATACTATTATCTTCCGATCTTTATTCTATCTTTTATTCTATTCTCATAGATGGCCAACAATAGCACTGATAGGATGTCCAAAGTGTATGAAAGTAACTGCTTTTACTTAAGACGTCTTGTAACTTTATTAAGGACGACTTTTTGTTACATAAAAAAATATACCAGCCACCTGACTAAAAAGGCATCCTTGTAATGCGATTATAATAATACCATTTTAGAACCAGTGACCTAACGCTTACAAACGCTTACACTACTAGAGGACTAAGATTTGATTTATCTTAAGTACTAAGATTAGATTTATCTTAAGGACTAAGATTGGATTTTTCTTAAGAATGATGAGTAAGGGAAAACAAGAAGACGAGCAATAGTGTCTTTCTATTGAACATATACATACAACCTAAAATGCGATCCCAAGACACCTGCCAAGCGTGGGGGTTATGGCAACCACTCCTTTCTAAGGGGGAGGCCTTTGTTCAGGACGTATTTCGGCTGCTCCTGATGATGATGCTGATGAAGAATGATGAGTAGAAAAAATACTATCTAAGAACAATACAAATAATAGCTAATGGCTTTAAGGTACAAATTAAATAATTGCTAATTACTCTTAGGACCAAACATAATATAGCCTAAACTATCTGGGGATATTGTTTGTTATCAATAAAATTATTTCCAGTATCCAATCAACAGAAGTACAAAATATCTACAAATACCTCTTTACAATATTGGTACCGATGTCGTTGTCGTTATTCAATAAACCTTACACTTTTTTGTCAGTATTTCTCACAATGTTACGCTACATATCGATGTAACATGCACATTGATATGGAATTGTACAATAAACCGGAACGATGAGTCGATATTACGTGGTTAATATTCTTCCTGGGTGAAGTTACTATTATATTCATTAAAGTACTATCGACATTCGACATCCTAGTGGGCCGCTGCAGCTTTTCCCGGCCTATATGATCGTATTTATAATACATTAGAGATACCTTATTGAAATCAAACTACTTTTACGGATTTTATCGTGGCTTATTTAGAGATTTAGAGATACCTTAATGAAAAGAGAGCTTAGGCGTTAATCGACCAGTGGGCCTAATCCGGATTTGGGCCTCAGACCCACTGAATAATTTCTGGATTATTTATTTATTGGGATCCTCAAAACGAATTACATTAGTTAATATACAAAACAGTGTCACATGTATCCTTGATGATAGAGGACCATAACATGTTACATTAATTTATGTAACAAACATAACATTTTAGTAGTACTTAGGTACATGGATAAAATTGTTAGATTAACAGATAAAACTCATATTCCAAAAAATTTACGTCTTGAAATAGGAAAAAGTTTTGTCACTAAATGTCATGAAAAATGGTTTTGACGCAAAATGGGATACTCTACGGTGCAATTTAAATAGTAGCACCAATATTGTTAGTAAATTTAGGTACATGAATTAAATTACTTATGTCTCAGTTTCCTCGACATGATTTACTACTGTACGAAAGGTTACTAGAGACTAGTAACCTTTCGTACATTAGTACACATGATTCATACATACAAAATGAAAATCAAATCAGGGTGGTCTGAGGTTCGAACCATCTAAATGAAATATAAATTACGTAGTTTAGTATAGTCAGCGAACAAACAGATAAGCGTGAAAAACTATTGTGTTTTATGCTATTTATACCTATATTTATGGGCGTGTGAAAAAGATTATATAAATATGTTTAGTGAAAATCAATACGATTTTTTGCTCATCGTGGTACAGTGTAAATCGATTTTACGTGCTTCGATACCCTTCCTGGGTGGAGTTTGTTAATTATATAAAGAACTATTTATTATACAAAGCAGTACGAATATGTATAGAGTTAAAGATAAGCAATGGGTCACTAAATACGTTGCAATTTCACCAGGGCATATATATGTATGTCACATAAGTACGAAAGACAAAAGACTTAGACAACAGAGAGATTTAATAAGAAATCGTTATACCATCACAATTTGCTATGCAGTTTAGAAGAACAAGAATATACAAATTCAAATATAGCTTGTACAATATCTATAGACGTAATCGGCAAAAAATTAAATTAGGATTGTGGTGTTGTTAGGGGTGTATGAAAAATATTAATTAGTTTAGTAGTCGTGAAAAATCAAAACCATTTTTGTGCATTACTACCAAGTTTGATATGAATTCCAATTATTTTATTTTATTTCAATTAAAATTCCAATTTACTTACAATATTAGAAAGCCATTTTATAAGTAATAACATTGGTAATCTTCTTCTTCTATAAGAAAAGGTTATTCCAGTCTTACTGAATTAACTAGTTCTGATACATTTTCGCCATTCTGAGATCGTACTATTTTGCATTATTTCACTATTATGGGAAATACTTCACCACAAAATAACATAATATTTTTTAAATGTGTGCGTGTTAAAATAAATCTAATTTCAATGAATTCATAAAATTTTATTATTTCCTAGTGCTCCTGTGACTTCATATAAAATCATCCATGGTCCACGATTGTTGTACAATATTGTCCTTTATTACCATCGGGTAGGCAACCTTTTAAAGGTACCTAGTCTCCGTAGGGGTGGCGGCCAGACAGCCTTATAAATCTAGTACCCACTAAACCTTGGCCTTTATTTAGCTGTACCTAAGTGTCCAAAAATCCAGAAAAGACAAAATCAAAAATTGTACCGCGATAATTAATTAATTTAGTCTAATTTTAATATGAATGTAAGTACATAGTGCTGCGCGAGATCAACACTCCAGAAAGGCGAAATAATACATAATATGGTTCACCAGGATCGTATAATACACTAATCTTTCCCTCTATAAATAAAAATGTCACTTGAAATAATTAGTATAGCTTATTTCATGCGTAATTGATAATAATACAACTTACTTGTAAGGCAGACATTATTATGCTTGTAAGTCACTTCCGTCCTCTTTAGCAAAGCCAACCTCTTTAGCAGAGCAAACAGGAGTCGAACTGATACTGATGGGCGTCCTAGTAGCAGCAGACTATTTATAAGAAGCAGTGTGCGTTGCACCACACCCGATGTTCGGTACAGTAGTTGGCTTCGAATAGATACATATAGGTAACAAGGCTTTTTTATGAAGTTTTACCATAATATGATTAGAATTGAATTTTTTGCAAGGAATTAAAGCTATTTTTAACCGAATTCCGAAAAAGGAGTTCGTTCTCAACTGTACAACTCAACTGTACAACTCAATCAACTGTGTGTGTCTCAATTCAACTGTATATAAACGATTTTTTTATTCTTAATACGTCACTTTTCCATTTTTAATACGCATGTGTGCAGCTAACGCAAAGATGTATAGAAATATTTTTCAAAAATGTTTTTAATAATAACAAAGTAACGCTCTGCTACAACTTCGCTTGACCTATTTTTTGAGGATCTAAGCTTTTATTTTTTAGGGATAAATTTAATCTTCCCAAATTAATTATTTTAATGACACTTGCAGCCTGTTGTGTGAACCTTCTTAAATAAATTATTTTCATTACACTTACAGTCTGTTGTATTCAATGTTCGGTAGACGACCAGTTGCTTAAACAACATCAGGTAAGGTTAGTCCTTAGATGGGTGAACGTTTAGTGGTATTAGTACTGAGCATCTCCGCATTTTGGAGGGCTCGTAAAAATTCATTCACCGTTGTCAGCTAAACAGCAGTTGTCAAGCTAACCAGAGCACATACGACAAAAAAAAATGTTGTCGTAAGTACTCGTACAGAAGCAGTAGATACATTTGTGAAAAAAAATATAAAAACCATATTTAGCAGGCGGCTATAAGACAAGTTAATTCAAGATGTTATCTATCTTGTTAAATTTACGCCATAAACTATGTTAAAGTTATTGCATTGAAATTAGAACCGCAATAAAATGATGTGATTGGATTCATTATATAATTTAATAAAAAATTTGCACTTTAATAAATAACAATAATTGCAGCTTGGTTAGAGATGTTTCTTAAGATCAAAATTATATAGTTATATAACGGTACTATTGAGCAAAATAAGAGCACATAGCACAATATGGCATCATATTTATCACTTGCCAGTATTAGTAAATTAGGTCTAGGTTGGTTTTAATTAACACTTAAATAGAAAAGTATCGAACATCAACACATCTGAAGTAATGCATGAGAGTAAAAATTTTGTGCTCGTTCCATAGAAAGAAACCTATAGCAAATAGAAAATTCATATGGTATCATGGCTCTTAAGGTAAACCATTCGAAACAGGACTTAAATTCCTTAATGATATATATTTAGTCCGGGCCAATGTGTGTTGCCAGTAAACACGTACGCGTAAAGAGTACTGAGTCGTAGTCTTTAACTACTGGCCGAAGCTGAAAGTCACACAACGAGCTATGAACCTATGCTCAAAGATTCTTGGTGCTACAGAATCCGGAATGAGGGTGATCGTCAAAGAACCAGAGTTGCCAGAATAGCTTTCAGGATTTGCAATTTCAAGTGGCAGAGGTCAGGCCACATCAGTAACTGATAACCGATAAGGAAAGGTTCTCAAATAGCGACCACAGATTAAAAGATGCAGAGCCAGGTTTCCTACTAGGTGGACCGACGACATTGTAAAAATCGAGAACAACCGATGTAGTTCGATAATTATAGTTCATAGTGGCATGCTAACGTTTTTTCAGTAGTGGACGTCTTCCGGTTAATGATGATGACATTTACTTGGTGGCGCGTGAATGGATCATACCCATGATCATACTCTAGAAGTCTCTAGAAAAATAATAATTATGAATTTGTGTAGGACTATGGACCATCAGTCTTTGAGGTATTTTATTCATTCAATGTTAGGGACACACAGGTGTCATTTATAAGACACGATTGCAATGTTTTTTTTTCTTCTTACATAAAACTTAAATAGTTTTTTTATATATACATGTACCTTCAGTGAAAAATTATCTAACCTATAGTAAAAACACCTTATAGATCCGCTGTGTGGTTTAGGAGGAGTTAGCGGATATACAAACAGACAGGCGCGGAAAGCAACTTTCTTTTATACAATGTTTGTAGAGTATAGATAGATACACTATTGCTTGACTGCGATCATACTTGGTGGTAAGTGGTGCAACATCCGTGGATGGAAACACGCAAGCTGACCAAATAACACAATGTAAAGGAACATCAGCAGCATCATCAGCTGCAGCCAAAAGACGTCCACTGCTGGACAGAGGCCTCCCCCTTAAAAAGTAGGGGTTTCAATAATACACGCTTGGCAGGCGTTTTGGGGATGGAAAGAGATGGGAGGTTGCTATTCTTACCCGGACACCTCACGGGGTAAAGGAACATGAACATATGCTAGAGGTATCACTGTGATTCCCAAATCTCCAGGTTGCCATAACCTTACATAGTATGAATGCTCCGAGTATTAAAAATTAATTATTTTATGTAAGTACATTATGATGCGCCACTGCCTTATCAAGTAATTTCTGGGTGTGTTGTACTCAGTGTTACGTATCGGCTTGTATAGAATTATAATTGCTCGTAGTAAATATCCAAGGAAGGAACTAAAAACAAAATAAGCAAACGTAAAACCAATGTGTAATTATTTATTTACACAACACTTAACAAAGAATGTAAACAAGAAAAAATTATATGCTTCTTGATATCAGATTTTTTAATTGAAATCGTTTACTTATTAGAAGCTAAAATTATAATATCATCATCCACTGCTGAACAAAGGCCTTCCCCAAATGAATCCCCCAAATTATAATATAATATACAAGGACTAAAGTACTAAGCTAAAGCGATCTTCAGACTAAACTTTTTTATTTTCGGTTAGGTTTGATTAGGAAATTCAATTTTACGATGTTTATTTTGTAAATATAAAATTAGTATTGAATATAATTATTAATTTTCAAAGACAATTCAATTTATGGCAAAGGCAATATAAATATAATAAGGAGAAAGTCCTATTTCGCGACTCACTCATAAAATACCGAAGCATTTGAAAATTTGGATAGTAGGATTCTGTTTTGGCCTGGCAATAAGAAAGGATTTTAGGAAATTCTACCGATAAGGGTGTAAAATAGGAGTTGGAATTTTGTATAGACATAAAAACATTGTCTTTTGACTCGAAATTTTGTACTCTGGCTCTATAATAAAACGATGGTCACAGATTTCTTTTGGTTTCAGAATTTTGCTAAATACCAAAATTCAGCAGTTAGGTATGGTTGGAAAACAGGCGTTGACATTTTGTGAGGTAATTACTATTACTAGGAAGGCCGTTTTCGCGTGACTACAAGGTAATTTTGCATTAGATTATAATCTAATCATAAAAAAGTACATATACTAGTTTTTATCCCGTGAGAAGCCTGAGCGGGCCGTTAGTAATAAATAAAAACGATAAAAAATGCCGAGTGATATACATAATTGTACAATTATTTACTGACAGAGTGTTACCGGAACAATAAATAATATAAATTGTCCAACATACCGGAATAATTACTCATAGCCTCAAAATCTGTTAGGTACGTAGGTACGTAGGTAGATATTACAAAAGCGTGTATATATATTAGTCGTTCGTACATAATGTTTAAGAATACCGTGATATATATATTATACGGAAAAATGTATACAAAGCTTTTAGGTTTGGATCGTAATCAGACAGAATCTGTATGTATCAATAGATAAACCTCTCAATAATTTAATGATACTATTAAGAATTTGATTTAGCTTCGGATTAAGTAGGTACTTCTACGCCTAACACACACAAACGCCAACACATACATTCGCGCATATGCACTTAAGCAGATCTGCACACAATTCTTCAATTGCCCTTTGTTTTGTTTTAAATAATTCTGTTTTCACGTCTGAGCTGATTTCCCAAGATACAGGCTGCCTGGTTTGCAAACCCCTGGTAATTCTGTAAAAAAATGATTGTGTATTTAGACTGTAACTGTGTTTGTAACAATATGTATTTTTTCAATTAATAAATCTTTACATCTTTTAAATATCATCGACCGTCCTGGCAAGGTACTGGCCTCTATAAAAACTAACTAACATTCTAGCTATAACATATACTCATCTATATAAATATTCCTACTTCTCACGTTAAGACCATTCATATGATATCCATAATATTTATGGAAGTAAATAAATAAACAAAGGCTACTGAAGGCCACCATATTATTATGTTTTGTTTTTAGATAAAATATATAGCCATTAGCCACTCAACGAATCTGACGACATATTATAACTCAAAATATAACAAGTCATTTAGGCTATAGGCCATGCCAAAGTAATATAGTAATATATTCATATATTATATTCATAAATAAAGAATGAGATACATTAAAAAAAATCAGGGGCATTCGAGCAAAAATATTCTTAATTTTGATGGTGCAAATAAGTACCTCTTTAAATAAAGATAATAGAGATTTGGGCATATTCCAAGTAATTCTACATTTAGTACTGCATGTTTCACTAAGGTAGGTTCGGGTAATAAGGCCTAGCTAAGGCAGATTTGAAATAAAATAAAAACTATAAATCGAAATCAACTAACTTTAATGTTAACTATACCTATAGGACCATTACTATAAAATAACAACAAAAAATGGCAACTTTTTCCGTAAACAAAAACAACATCAAACCTTTCTTAAAACTCTATCTTTAGGCATTTTAATACTATGGTTGGGTAATAAGGCCTAAGGCTATAACATACTATAATATTCAATATATACATTTTATATTTAGTAATTGAGAGCAATAATCATAGATATGCATTAATCATACATAAAGTCTTAAGAAAGTAGCAAATTCCTATGATTAACAGCCATCAGAACACTCAAAAGTGTCTGTATCATCTGCTGACAAACCAACGCACTCCTTGTGATACCACTTGCTGAATTTCGCACATTGCCTCATATCTGTCACCTTATCCTCTTCACAACCATGACAGTACCAGCTCACTTGCTTCTGCTTAGTACCACTTCTACCTTTGAGATCCGATGTCTTTATAATTTTCTATTCTTTTTTGTTTTTGTCAAACAGGTATTTAGTGACTGGAGTTCCCCTGTAATTTAATTTAAAAAAAAGATTACATTTAAAAAAGATACTAAGAAAGATACTAACTAAAGCTGTGATACTAATACAAAAATTAGGCCTACGATAAATTTTGTAGGCCTTAATAACCACCGACAATATGTGTTAAGAAAAGTAAAATAATATGAATCGAATCATGATATTACAATTTAAACTTCTTAGGTCATAAAAGTATGAAATGAATGAAATCTATAATGTAAAATTACATAATTATGTGAAATATTTCAAACAAACAACAAAAATTCGTTTATCGTTTGTAACGTTTGTAGGAAGTCTTCTTTTTTTCTTCTGGCAACTTTCTGGGCTACAGCTGATTTTTGTCATCTCGTATTTTAAATTTGTTTAAAAATAACTTTTCACTTCTGTTAGTGTTAAATCTATCTATCTATACTTATAATAAAACTGTAACAGGTCCAATTCTGTACATTGAAGATATTTTGAAAATTATATTTGGAGGGCATTCTATAACTGATACTGAGGCCGAAAATGTATTTTTTTTAATTTTTGTCTGTCTGTCTGTCTGTCTGTCTGTCTGTCTGTCTGTATCTCGGCTGAGCATCACGCCGAAACTACTGGATGGATTGAAACGAAACTTGGCATGATTTGAGATCTTACTACGAGGTAGGACATAGGATACTTTTTATCCCGTAATCTAGCACGGTTCTTTTGGGAGAGGGGATTAAAGTCAAAATGGGTACTTGGTTATACGCTTGGTCCGATTTTATCATTTTTTCTTTATAATTATAATAAATATTTGTAAGGGAACACTCATAGACAGTTGTTAACAATGTTTGGAAATCGATCAGGTTAAGCAACGTTAGGTAAGGTCATTAAATAGATGGGTGACCGTTTAACGCCATTTGAACTAAACGTTTCCGTGCTTCGGAGGGCAAGCACAAAGTGGGTCCAAGTTTTTAACCGACCTTAAAAAAGGAGGTTTTGTATTCTATGCGAATGTATATTATTGAAAGTTTAGTAAACGTAAACACAACGCGGGCGGAGCTGCGTGGGTCAGCTAGTACTATAATAAAACTCAAAGAGCACTTTTTCTGTACATTGAATATTTTTCCAAAATTTCTATGTGGGGGTACTATACTATCGACATAGAGGCCAAAACAACTTTTTTTTTTTGAATTATTGTCTGTCTGTCTATCTGTCTGTCTGTCTGTCTGTCTGTCTGTCGTTCTGTTCGTCCAGGTATCATTTGAAAACCCGTGGATGGATTTTGATAGGACTTTCACTGATGTGTTGTGTAGAAGTCAAGGTATATGTTGGTATATAAAACATCACGCTATGTTTCATAGGGGCAAAGCAGTGAAACATTACTTGCACATATTACCACGTAATTTCCTTTGTATGTGAATAGGGTAATTATAGACTGATCAGTTAATCATTAAGATATGTATTATTACGCTATATACAATAGGGACTGAGCAGACATTTAGTTTGCATAAGATATGGCATTGGCGAAGGGTCAATTTTTGTAAGGGGTAAGCCGGTCCGGTACACCCAGGACATTTTCATTAGATTTCTGTATTGTTCTAAGTACTTTGCTGATAGCAATATGACATTATATCTTTGAAAAGTTAAAATCTGTAAATCCCGAGCGAGTCCAAACTAGATTATGTATGTATTACAGTCGCAACAATAAAAGATGCGGATTTTTTTTTTTTTTTTTTTTTTTTTTTTTTTTTTTGTATGAGTAGTACTGTTGGCCGCAGATGGCCATTACAGCTGCACCGGACAAGAGGGGCGAGCGCTTTGAGCGCTCCAGCCCGGAAAGATAGGTAGCGACTAGCTCAAGGGCACCTCAGGGAGGCACGGCCTCGGCTTGGGCTGCCGCTTAGAGAGTGTGCGAGTTTACCACCGGTTCACAACGCGCCCCCGCTGAGAAGAACCGGCAAGAAACTCAGCGAGGGGAAAACTTTCATTATCGAATATCATTAGACAGTAATTTACGATGTTAGCGTGATTTACATTATGAACAGCGCCATCTATCGGTGAAATTGAACATACAATAACTATAGAACTTTAATCTTTATATTATATCAAAGAAAGTCGTGTTACACTATTTATAACTCAAGAACGGCCAAACCGATTCGGCTGAAAATTGGTGGGGAGGTAGCTTAGAACCAGTAAACGGACATAGTATACTTTTTATCCTGGTAGGTTAAGGTTAAGCAACGTTAGGTAAGGTCATTAAATATATGGGTGAACCGATTTGTATGAAAGTGTGCATATCGGTTAGGTCTGAGAATAGGACATACAGTATATTTGATACCGCTAGGTTAAGGTTCAGCTACATAAGGCAAGGTCATTAAATATATGGGTGAACCGATATGTATGAAATTTTGTGTGCATATCGGGGAGTTCTGAGAATAGGTCATAAAGTATATTTAATGCCGCTGATACCATGATTGACGAGGATATATAGAACGAGAGGAGGGTGCACGAGAGGAGAAAGGGGGGATTCGAGGAGGGGGCGATGGGGTGAGGGATCGGGGGAGTTAGGTGGAGTAAGGGGGGAGTGAGAAGGAGCAAGTTCGTAGAAGAGAGAGGGGGAGAGGGTTCAGAGAGGGGATAACAGGGTAGGAAGAGGGGGAGTGTGACGGAAACCGAAGCGGGAGGGGCAAGAGAGAGGAGAGAAAGAGCATATAATTAGATTTTTTTTATAAGAGAGAGAGATATGGAGAGAGATAAATCTAGGGAGGAGGGAGAAAAGGGGAGCAAAATGTAATAAAAGCGCGGGCGGAGCTGCACGGGTCAGCTAGTTATATATATTTTGTCACTATTTAAATATATCATAGTGTTGTATGTGTCTCGAACTAAAAACATTGTGACTATAAACTGATAATTATTAACGAAAGTTTGAAGTGACAGTTGACTGTGTAACCGGCTCATTTAAATGTTTGTGTATCAGTTTAAAATCAGTATAAGGTAATTTGCATCGTTTAATTAGTTTTAGTATTTCTATTTAGTGTTTCCCTTCATAACATTACACAGTAGAAACGAATGCTAATTAACTAACGAAGACAACATAACCTTGTTACGTCTTGATAACATAGTCCCCGGTTTATTTTATTTACTTTCTTATTCTGTTCAATAAAATATGTTGACACGCAAGGCCTTCGCTCGCCAGGAGGAGTCCAAACTCCAACTGGCTTTGAGTGAACTGAAGGTGTCTAAGGAACTGTGTGATCAGATGAACAAGGAAAGGGAAGACAATGAAACAGAATTTTTAAAAATATTAAATGACAATAGAAAACTAAAAGCTGAGATGTCCCAGTTAAACATACAATGTATTGATGCTATGGATGCTCGGGACAAACTCCAAATTATTGTGGACGGGTTCGATCAATGTAGTAGTGAATATATATGTGCCTTGCAACGTATTACTACATTAGAAGAAGAGCTTAGGGAGGCTCATTGTCAGATCTCCCAACTAGAATCTACTAAATTAAATATCACAGCAACAATGAACCAGAGTCTATTCGATGAGTTGGTTGTAAGTGCCCCGAGCATGGTTCCTGCTGTTTCTGCTGCGTCTAGTCAAAAAACAATGTTTAATTATTACTTGACTCCTGTTGAACACTCTCCAGTCAGGCAATTAAAGAGCATAAATAGATGTAGCAATAATAAACTAAAGAAATATATTAAAATGAATAGATACATTAAGAAAACACAGAAACTTGTTAAAAAGCATAGATTATTTTATAAAAAATGTAAAATTAAACCGAGAGAGATTGTACTTAATCGATAAATTAGCCATGTATGCATGAAGACTGGATAAATGTACATTAAAGTATAAAAAGACACAAAGACCTTGCAAGATGATATTTCACATAAGCAAGAAAAATTAAAATTGATTTCCAATAAGTATACAGACTCTCAAAAATTAATAAAGGAGTATACGCTGGCGATGAATGATATAATTAATAGTAATACAGTAAAGAACAATATCAATAGGTACTCAATAGGTTCTTTATCACCAGCGAGTAGTCCCAAAATTAGTACTAGTAATAAAGTTATAATTTCAACTTAAATTCAACCTTCCCTTAATGTTGAAAATGAGTACACAATTAAAAATGACTACTCTGTCACTTGCGAGACACCAAAAGATCATAAAATTGTAATATTTAGTGACGAAATTGGAAAAGACATGGCCCATTACTTAACAGATTCTTACAGCAGATGTTCTGTAACTAATTATTGTATGCCTGGCAAGTCCTATACTGCTATATTAGATAATATTCTAACACAAAATTTTAGTCAGGATACTATATTATTAATATTAGTAGGAAATAGAGGAAATGTGTCCAAGAAACAATTACTTGTATATTATAATTTATTGTCTAAGCTTGATATAAAAGAGATTGTAATGTTCACATTTCCATATAGTAAAAGTTTGCCACAGGAAGAAAACTCTACTAGGTATAAATTAAACTTTACACTATATAGCTTGACATGTAATAGTTATGAGATAAAAACTAAATTTCATTTAATTGACATGAATAATTATATTAGTGACAATTTATTATTGACAAAAGATAAATATTATCTAGCAAAATATTATAAAAGACAGATAGCTGCTTCGCTATCATATTATTTTTATACATCAGCCAAAAATTTGGCTACCCAGGTCGCTTCTATTGAGCGACAAACACTTGACATTGAATTAAATTCAGCCAAGCATTTGGCTATCAATAATAACATTCTAATTAATTTAAATTAGATATTATGACAACGGAGCCAACCTCTTGCATTGATAATAAATATGATAATAGAAATTTAAATACTGAGAATATCCCAAATAATAATAATCTACAACTCCATAAAAATAAATTACCATGTATTAACCTGATGCATCAAAATATTCAAGGGTTTATGGGCAAAAAGTTGGAAATTGAATTATTTATGAATGGTCAGAACATAGATATTTTTTGTGTAACAGAACATTGGCTAAAAAGTGACCAGTTCATGTTCAATTTCAACAATCACCAGGGGGGCAATTCAACTAACATAAATGTTGACTGAAACGAAACTAAACCATAGCGTTTGACTGTTTTCCTATTCTACTAAGTGCTAACGATCGATGTTAAGTTTAGATTCAGTTTCAGTCAACGATCGGTTTAAAATTTTACAAGTTCTATTCTGTTAAAACACGAACTAAACGTAAACGTAATCGAAGCTAAGCGCTCCATCTGTCAAAATTAACGGTTGAACTTACGTTATTGTGCCTAGACTTTTTCTCAACCGAAACTAAACTGTTATTGTTTCAAAGTCTGCCATCACGTTTGTTTAACTTTTAATCCAACTTAAAAATTATGTTTTACATGAACGTTATTGAAATTGCCCATGAGGCTGACTTATGAAGAGTTAGACGTAGAAATGTTCTTTATAGACTTCGCAACTGAGCTTTCAACTTAACTGGTCGAGAATTTATAAAGAATACAGACTAAATAAAAGCCTGGCAAGATCCCTTATTGCGGAGATCAGCCCGTATATGCCAGGCCGACTTCGTTCCGACAGCATTGATACGGAGACAAAGGTAAGAATTTAACGTATTATTAAATAAAATTTATTTGATATTGCTAACAAATACCTGTAAAACACAGGCAAAAGCAAAAAGATACAAAATGTATGTGTTTTTAGATCTTGGTGGCACTAGCATTCTATGTGACAGGCTCAAACCAGACACTAGTTGGTCAGAGTCTCATTCAATATCACAACCTTCCGTTTCTCGGGCTATACATCAAGTAACAGAGGTGCTTAATTTACCACACATATTTAAAAAATATGGGAATTTTCCTTCTTGTAAAGAAATCCGTGATGATATAAAAAGGAGGTATGTATAATTATATAATAGATATAATATAGATCACATTATTAATTTAAAGTAAGTTTTACTATCAGTTTTTGTCAAAGAAAAATTTAATGCAATATTATTTGCAGGTTCTATAATAAATTTAATGCTATATTGCTTGCAGGTTCTATAATAAATTTAGCATGCCTGGTGTTCTAGGATGTATTGATGGCACAAATGTAGCTATAGTTCCACCATCAGAACATGAAGAAAGATTTTATAGCAGGAAAGGTTATCATTCCTTAAGTACCTTAATTGTAAGTTCTTTATTAATATTTTACTGTATATGTACTGAAGATATTATAACAAATATATAGGTATAGTAGGTTATTTGTGTATATAGTTAATTAAAGAAGTTTGTTTCAGATTTGTGATTGTGATGCTAGGATAATGTGCGTTGATTCCTGGATCAACACATGATAGTACTGCATGGAACAACAACCCACTACAAAACGCATTAGACAGAGTA
Source organism: Furcula furcula (assembly GCA_911728495.1). Taxonomy (NCBI): domain Eukaryota; kingdom Metazoa; phylum Arthropoda; class Insecta; order Lepidoptera; family Notodontidae; genus Furcula; species Furcula furcula. The sequence goes on along the minus strand of OU452246.1, from coordinate 9,803,015 downwards.
CTCAATACCTCTGCAGAAGATTTTTATTTACTAGGTACTTTGTAGATTAGTTGCACACATTGTTTTGAACCTTTGATTGCATGTTGTAAATTCTAAATGCTAAAATATTTCCTTCCAGGTGATTCTGGATTTCCATTGAGATGGCTGTTGATGACCCCAATATTAAATTCTGCTTTCAACACTCCTGAAGCATTCTATACTGACATGCATATGACAGTGAGGAATGTTGTGGAGAGGTGTATTGGTATTTTAAAAGGACGAATTAGGTATGCAAACTATTATACATTACAGTAAAATAAAAATAAAAACAATTTATTATTAATTATTTATTGTAAGAATACATTTGTTATAATTATATTACAGGTGTTTATTAGTGGATAGAAAGCTGCACTACAAGCCTAGAGTTGCAGCAAAAATAATTAATGCATGTTGTGTCCTGCATAACATAGCGCTTCAAACTAATCAGGAGCCAGATTATACTGAAGAGGATTTAGAAGCATGCCAGCATTAATACTGCTTGCCTAGCAACAATGGAACGAAGAAGGACAAGACATAATGATCAATTACAACGAGGGTATATCTATCAACAGGATTTGGTGTCCCGCTTGTGGAGACAAAGAAATCAAAACTAGTTATTTTTCAAATCAAATCATCTTTATTTGCTGACTTTATTTCTTTGTGATCTTTTTGTATTAAAATATAGTATAAAAATATTATAGTATAAAAATGTCAGCTATCTCGTTTGTTTTTAATCCCAACCAAAAACGAGGAGTGTTTTAAGTTTGACGCCTATATCTGTAAGAAAATGGTAACCTTTACCAGGGTCTGATGATTATCAGCAAGAAGGTGGTAACAGGATCTCGGCCGCAATAAACGTAGACCCACCAAGTTCGAGCTTGATGGATAGGTCTCGACGAGTAGTTGCTAGAAAATGGTGATCAGGGTCTGATGAAGGAGCAGCAAGGTGGTGATGGGATCTCTGCACCAATAAACGTAGACCCACCGAATTTGGGCTCCTTGGGTAAGTCGACGAGTCGTTGCTAGAAAACGGTGATCAGGGTCTGATAATGGAGCAAGAAGGTGGTTAAAGGATTTCTGCACCAATAAACCTAGACCCATTGAGTTTGGGCTCCTTGGGTAGATCTCGACGAGTCGTTGCTAGAAAACGGTGATCAGGGTCTGATGATGGAGCAAGAAGGTGGTTAAAGGATTTCTGCACCAATAAACCTAGACCCATTGAGTTTGGGCTCCTTGGGTAGGTCTCGACGAGTAGTTGCTAGAAAAATGGTGACCAGGGTCTGATGATGGAGCAGGAAGGTGGTCACAGGATTTCTACACCAATAAACGTAGACCCACTAAGTTTGGGCTCGTTGGGTAGTTCTCGACGAGTAGTTGCTAGAAAAATGGTGATGAGGGTCTGTTGATGGAACATGAAGGTGTTCACATAATCTCTGCACTAATAAAAGTAGACCCATCGAATTTGGACTCGTTGGGTAGGCTGCTCCATGATCAGACCCTGATCACCATATTTTTAGCACCTACTCGTCGAGACCTATCCAACGAGTCCAAATTCGGTGGGACTGCGTTTATTTGTGCAGAAATCCTGTGACCACCTTCCTGCTCCATCATCAGACCCTAGTCACCATTTTTCTAGCAAATACTCGTCGGGACCTATTCAACGAACCCAAACTCGATGGGTCTACGTTTATTGGGGCCGAGATCCTGTTACCACCTTCTTCTTGATCATCAAACCGTCATATCATTGGATTTACATACTCGTATGTTCTAAATTTCAGATCTTTCGGACTAACAGAAGTAATGAAATATATCTATTGTATACGAAATATCCCTACCTCGACTCGGAAAAGAGCTGATGGTGTTCAAACGGCTGGACCGATTTTCATGAAGTATAGCTAAAAACCATCTCGCTTATACTATCTTTCAAATAAAAAAAACCGCATTAAAATCTGTCCACTGGTTGGATGCAGCATTTTCAGCTATAAAGGTGTATGGAAACCCAGTAATGTTTCGATATGTTTCAATTGTAGTTCGGTTATGGTTCAGTTTGCGTTTTGGTTGGGGTTGTAAGTTATGGTTTAGTTTAAGTTTGTTATTTCAACTAGTGGAATAACTTTTTACGTCATTATCGAATGACAACTGCAATCTAACGATTACTAAACCGAAACTAAACTTTAACCGTTGTAAATTAGTTGAATTGCCCCCCAGGTTGCTAGCTCGTTCAGCAGAGTAAAAATGATACGAGGAGGCTCCCTAATTATTATTAGGAAAAATATTAAATTTAGGGAACGCACTGATATTGTGAGCCAGTCTGTTGAGCGAGTTATTGAAATAGCTTGTATTGAGTCTGAGCAGTTTTTAGTTTTGAGCGTATACAGGCCCCCGTGTTTTAGAAAATATTTTAGAAAATATTTTGCACAAAATTTCATCTTCTAATAAAAATATTATTATCTGTGGAGACTTTAACATAAATTTACTGGAAAATAGCAATGTAACTGGTAAATTTATGACACTACTTAAATCTTATAATTTGTACAACATTTTCTTTGAACTTACTAGGATAACCTCTACTAGTGCAACTTGTATTGATAATATATTTACTAATATGAAACCAGTCCACAAAGAAATAATAAATAAGTTAGATTCCGATCATTGTGGACAGTTAGCTATATTTCCTAGTAAAACTAATAAATCACAAAGAAATGTTACGTTTGTTCCAGTAACTAAACGCCGTCTAAATTATTTCAAAGCCGCCCTGACTGATAAACTACCTGCATTACCCTGTCATAACGACCCGAATACTTTGTATAACGACTTATTCCAACTGATCGATAATCAGTTCAATAAAATTTTTAAACCTAGAACATTATTAATTAATGATCGTGTGTCATTTAATGATTGGGCAACTGTAGGTATTCTTAAGAGTCGGAGAAAACTGTATGAGTTGTATAATGAAAAATCTTCAAACACTTGTCCACTCTTTAAAGAATATGTTAAGAAATACTCTAAGGTCTTTATACGAGCCTGTTCCTTAGCTAGCAATTTAGCAATGTACTTGAAAAACAAAATAAAAAAATCTGAAAATAAAATTAAAACTACATGGAGCATTATAAACAGCGAAACTGGAAGAACAACTGTGCGTAATCGCGATTTTCACTTGAAAATTAACGATGCTGACATAACAGCGGATCTCGATGTAGCGACCGCGTTTGAAAAATTTTTTGCTAACGCTCCTTCAGAAATATCAAAAACCCTTAAGTCGTCGTCCACTTCCGCAGAGTTATTAATGCAAAAAAGTGTACCCAAATGTGGAACAACTTTTGAATTCTACTTCGTTACTACTAAGCATATTGTAAACACATTTAAAAATTAAATCTAAAAAAAATCGCGGACTTGTGGGGGGCTATCTACTCAGATGGTCTTATCTGTCATTGATCTTATTGCACCGCAATTAACTGTAGTATTCAATAGTTGTGTCGCTAGTGGTGTGTTTCCTGACCATATGAAACAGAGTAAATTAATTCCTATGTTTACATCCAGTAGTACCACTGAGCCTACAAATTTCAGGCCAATTTCGGTATTACCTACATTAAGTAAAATCTTTGAAAAATTATTGCTTAACCAAATGTTAGACCATTTTAACAAATATGATCTGTTTCATGATAAACAGTTTGGATTTACCAAGAATCGTTCTACGACAGATGCAGGAGTCGAATTATTAAGAAATATATACGACGCCTGGGAGGACAAACAGGATGCCCTTGGCGTATTCTGTGACTTATCCAAGGCGTTTGATTGCGTACAACATGATACGCTGGTCCGGAAATTACACCACTACGGAATCAGGAACAGAGCTCTCGATCTTCTGACTTCTGAGATCTGCAGGATCTGAAGTTACGTTGGGTGTACCACAGGGTTCAATACTAGGCCCGTTCTTATTTTTGATATATGTTAATGACTTACCCTATTTTGCAGGGGACAATTATAAGATAATATTGTTCGCGGATGACACCTCGCTTTTGTTTAAAATTAAGCGTAGTCCATGCTATGGAAACTTAGAACAAAGTCAGTGGGTCGCTGTTTACATTGCTCTCTAGCAACACATTCAGCAAAATAAGCCCGTTGTAAATAGTTTTAAGCTATCCAACACTAGATGGCGTTGAATAACAATAACCGAATTTCACGCAGAAAGGTCTTTAGAAGTTACCAATGTAAAAATAAATCCGTAATAATATAGGTTTTCTCTAAAATTATATAAGCCAGGTTTTCATTCTAATATCAATGTATTGTGATTATGAAAAGACAATGAAAAATTATTATTATTTATGTTACAACCATCAACTATTGTTAAAAAATGGTTATTATGTGATATGGTATCAGCGTTGTTAGATCAACGAAACTGTGTCCATCTTTTTAGTATCGGTCTTTCGTCGGCCTTTGAGTTTTAAATAGCCAAGAAACCACAGAACATTTTTGATTAATAGTTGGGTCAAATATTAAGTACCGTAAATGCGGGTTACTTTAGCTCTAGCAGGTTACACTGGTTCAAAACGGAAAAAGATTGAATTTCCTACCTTTTCGTAAATATGACAGAAAACGATCTAACTTTAGTCGGAAATGAGAGATGGCATAGTACTGCCATAATCTAATTTCCGACTTACTTGTTTCTTATTGGCTGCACAAATGTATCGAGAGGCAAACTGACAATTTATTTAAACTTGTAGGTAGTGAAAAAAGGTAATATAATTTCATCCATTTTTGTTATTAAGTTCTTACATTAGCTCTAAAATAGAAAATGTATGGTTTTTGGTATATAAAAAAATCCCAAGCCATAGTAACCCTCTTCATAGAACAACTTTGTCTCAAAATAAAAAATAAATAAAAAGATATTTAAACATTTACGTATGTACATATTATGTATGCATACATTTTGAGGAGAAGTGTTTATTACTTGCTTAGATACTGTCATTATTTATCAAATAAAAGCACTAAAAACTTTACTAGGAACCACACTTCACAACAATTTCTGAAAATAACATTAAAAGAAGCTGAAGTAACCCGCATCTACGGTACCTATTTTTATTACATATTTAGGATGAGAATCGAGTACCGAGCGCTCTGTATTAATATGCCCCATGTTCAACATTGTAGTGTAAAAAAAATCGAAATACATTGAAGTATGTTAAATATAATTCGTTCAGTTCGGAGTTTCTGAATAAATTATTGTAAAAGTTTTTTTAATCCCTGGTGATGGTAGTGGTTATTTACGAATTGATCGTGATCCACGCACTAGCTAAATACATATATAAACTTGAAAAACATAATCCTTTTTTAATATTTCCTTTTTCTACCAAAAAACGTCCCTTTCCAGTACTAATTTCGCGACCTCGGCCATTATTTTAATTCAGTTGCTGGCAACACTGTGCAGTAGTAATATTCCTCAGAGGTTATAGTTTGTTTTTATGAAAATTTCGGTTTACTGTGAATATGGAAGCTGCTGTAGTTTCCTTTTTAATACAATATCAATGTTTACAAGTGTTTTTAGTGATATCATAGAGTGAAACTTAGTCTGAGTGTGATTAAATTAGATCTGTTGTGATAATGTTGACTTACGTTCGTGACTACATGGAAACTTTAATTCTAGCTTAGATTAACTTATATTTTGTGACTTGTACCATTTATGTTATTAAATACTATATTTCACATGTTGTATTTTTTATTTTTTACCTAAATAACCTACTTATTTAAGGGTTTGATATAGTATAGCACTATACGTACAAATAGTAGGTATGTAGCTAGCTATAGGTATGTAGTAGCAGAGCCGTAGTTAGTTAATGAATGAGCTACAGGCGGGCAGCACTTTAGCGTCCTCGAGCCACGGGAGAGTTTCCTATCTATTTCAGTTATACTATTCTTATCTATGGCGTAGTCTACAAGATTACGACGATGTGAACAATGCTGTATCTAAAGCTGTCCATTGGTTTAATGTCAATAATTTAAAACTAAATGAAAGTAAAACCAAATGCATAAAATTCACAACACCTAATGTCAGACAGGTGAAAACCAATGTTGATATCAATGGAGCTGTTTTGGACCCTGTAAATTCAACTGTATTCTTGGGCATTACTGTTGACGCCAAGTTGCAATGGGACCCACATATTGAGAAACTGTCGGGTAGGCTAAGCTCGGCGGCTTATGCGGTTAAGAAAATTAGATATGTCACTGATGTTGAAACCGCTAGAATTGTTTATTTTAGTTATATTCACAGTATTATGTCTTATGGCATATTGCTGTGGGGATCTTCTACAGATCTTAACACCATTTTTATTCTGCAGAAAAGAGCTGTGAGATCTATTTACAATCTAGCTCCTACTGATACACTAAGGCAGAAATTTAAAGAAATAGATATTCTAACGGTTGTATCACAATATATTTATGAAAATTTGTTGTATGTAAAGAAAAACATAAGTGCTTTTGCAAAGAATAGTAACCATCATAATGTAAACACCCGGAACAAACACAATCTTGTTGTACACTCCACGCGTCTCCACAGAATTAGCAATTCGTTCATGGGCCAAGGTATCCGTTTCTATAATAAACTGCCACAGGATATCCGAGACCTACCAATAAATAAGTTTAAAAGCACTATTAAAAGCCGGTTATCTAAAAAAGGCTACTATAAAATCTCGTATTACCTGGAGGATAAAGCTGCGTGGGCTTAAACTGCGATGCTCATGCAAGCCTCTAACTTTAAGAAATATTTATTGTATAAATTATTTAAAAAAATACATACTTATATTAAAAAATGATAAGCCCACTGAGTTTCTTGCCAGATCTTCTCAGTAGAGGCCGCGTTGTGATCTGGTGGTAATTGTAAAAAAGTTGACAATATGTAAGTGCCCTCGTTAGGCCTATGCATAATAAAGATATTTTGAGTTTGAGTTTGAGTTTAACGGACGATTTTTTTGTTATTCGTGTTGCGTAACTACTTCTCACAATGAACAACGCCACACTGGTGATATCACACGAGCCATCGCGTCGCGACAAGTTTGAAGCACCATCTTTGAGTGTTAGCTACCTATGTTTGTGACCTTGACTGATTCAAACAATTTTAAATTGGATTATCATTGCTTAGGAATCATTACCCGACAGGCCTTAGTACCCGAACCTACCTTACTTGGAAATAAATTCCAACTAGTTCTACACGCATGTATGTATTTGAACTTTAATTTTCACATGAAATGTTAAGTAAAAATTCATTCTTTATTTGATAATTTAGTAGAACACAGAATATGTTGAACTAATCGGACCCTACTTGTTTTTTCTCTTAAAAACTGTATGTATGAGAGTTGTATAGATTTGACTTAGGTCCACCTTTAAGCAAATAAGAAAAACCGAAAATAATTTTCTTGTTAGACCTAAACTGGTGACTAGTCTGTTTGTTTAATGGTTAGACCCTTGCTGCTACTCAAAAAGTGGGTTCAATTCACATCCGAGACAAAACAATACGTAGGTTTACAATAATTCATGCCTAACTGTTATCTTTTTTTATCAGATAACCGTCTCCCATGCTATAAGATGCGATCTGTATAATAAGTGTTGCGTTGATTCTACATTATATATAATGCTTAATAGCCTGCACGGTGTAGCTGTGACTCAATATAAGAAACGGCGTAAAACCTAGTACGACCCATTACCGATGCTTCATACAGTGCGATTTTATGGAAACTGTTATTTGTATTATAGACTTTGTTGTCCTAAATTTTGGAATCAAATAATTGAATATATTGCGAAAACACAATATGCTATTTATCCCAGACTGAGGTACCTTGGTCCTTTTACTATGGTTTTAGGATACGTCAGTAACATCCAAACAAGTCAAATGGTAGAGTGATATTCCATCCCAACCAGTGCAAAATTATTGACGCACTCCGAGCTTTCGAAAGCCTAGGCAGAAATATAGGGCTATTAAGTAATGCAGTTTTCTTCTTCGATATTATCGCCAATATTCCAAAAGTGGAATTGGATCGAGGCAATATTGCTGCAAGCTGCAATTTTCGTTTCGAACTCAAATGGTTTATTTAGTAACCGATAAGAACAAAGCTTCTGTGATTACTGTTCAATTTACTTAATACCAACGTAAAAGTCACCTATCTTACATCTCATTTTCAGTATCTCTGTTCTAGTCATCTCTATCACACATTGGCAGAATGACATCCTTATTCTTCTTCATTTATAATTATTGTATATATTATTAGTATTATAACCACTTTTGTATTAGTTATAGTATATATATATATATACTAGCTGACCCACGCAACTCCGCATGCGCTATGTTTACGTTAACTAAACTTTTATTAATAGACATTCGCATCGAATACATAATATCCTTTTTTATAGTCGGTTAAAAACTGGGACCCACTTTTTACTTGCTCTCCTTAGCACGGACCCGTTTAGTTCAAATGGCGTTAAACGGTCACCCATCTATTTAATGACCTTACCTAACGTTGCTTAACCCGATCGATTACAAAACCTTGATAACAACTCTCTATGAGTGTTCCCTAACTAATATTTATTATAATTATGAAGAAAAATTGATAAAATCGGACCAAGCGTATAACCAAGTACCCATTTTGACTTTAATCCCCTCTCCCAAAAGAACCGTGCTAGATTACGGGATAAAAAGTATCCTGTGTCCTACCTCGTAGTAAGATCTCAAATCATGCCAAGTTTCGTTTCAATCCATCCAGTAGTTTCGGCGTGATGCGCAGCCGAGATACAGACAGACAGACAGACAGACAAAAATTAAAAAAAATACATTTTGGGCTTTAGTATCGGTTAAAGAATGCCCTCCAAACATAATTTTCAAAATATCTTCAATGTACAGAATTGGACTTATTACAGTTTTATTATAAGTATAGATATACTTTATATAGTATTTTTATTTATATTTAAGTATGTATGTATAATATGTTGTTACTATGTTCTTCAGTTTTTATTTCACACAATTTGGCACCTACCACAAAATATTTCTGCACTACCCTAAGGGAGACTGTTAGAAAATGCCTAAGGCATTAAGTCCGCCTTGTACTATAAGTGCACAAAGTTAAATAAATAAATAAAATAAAAGTCAATTAGATGTAATAGTCTATTTATTATACCTATGTAGTACCTTGTATAAGAATTTCTCACTGCTGCGATTATCTGACGATAATAATTTAAACTGCAAATAGTGTATAACCTATAACTAATAATTACCCAAAGATCACAAAGGTACTAAAACTGTATACTAATCTAAAAAAATAAAACCAGTTAGTTCTTTACGGATACAATTAATTCTAGTAGTGTTTGGTTTTTGTGTAATAAATTGATAAAACACACCAATAATACTTCAATAAGTAACACAGCAAAAATCACACCATTGCAATCAAAGATTATACAAAAAAAATGTATCACCCACATCCGTACGTGTGAGTCAGCCAAGGAAATGTATATTGCTCTAGTTCACGAGTAATATATGTGCCAAGGACATCAAAGTATCAGTAGTTTAAGAGAAGAAGGTTTAAAGATTATGCACATATATTATTTAGAACAATCGTATAGAAATAAATATTTAGAAATTTATATTCAGCGAAGACGCTATCCTGTGCTATGTAAGTCAACAAAATTCACATTTTTATAATGATAATAATCCTGATGTAGGGCTGGAATTTTCCATTTTCCTTTTTGTGCTTCACAAATAACAGTAAAAACATGAGTAACATAACATAGACATCGATGCATACAAATTAATATCTTAAACTTCGTGTTTCCTATAAAAAAGTCCAATCAAGAACCTAAAATGAGTTTTACATTAAGCATCCAGTCAGCTAAAACTACTGTATGTATAGTGTTTAACTGCCGCACTCACATTCTTATTCTTATGCCATTTTTTATAATCTTATTATTTCGCCTATCCGAGTCTATTATGACTATCTTTTAGTATTAATTAAGAGTTTATTGATATATATCTCACTATCCGCGTATTAATTAGTATTAATTGGCTTCGAAAGTCGAAGTAATCCATTTTCAAAATATGACATAATGATCATTAAATATAATTGACGTTTGTAGGTGCGGCAGTAAAACTCGACAAATAATCTTTATGTTGTTGTTAGCCAACACATCTGTATTACGAACATGGGTATATTCGTAGTAAGACGCCACATAAAATTAATGTTTACTCTGTCAGTTATATATAAACATCCCGGAAAGGACCCGTGGTCCGGATAAGAATAGCACTTGCCCATCTCCTCCCGTTGGGTGTCCGTTAGAGGTGACTAAGGGAAATCAAGAAGACGAGCAGCAGCGTCTTTCTATTGGATTACATACCGCCTACATTGCGATGCCCAAGACGCCAGCCAAGCGTGGGGATTATGGCGACCCCTCCCTTCTAAGGGAGAGACTTTTTCTCAGCAGTGGACGTCTTTTGGTTGGTGATGATGATGATGCCAGAACGGAAAGTGGAAAAGAAGAGATTTAGAGCACAGGATGGAAAAATTCTGTATTAATATATGCCCTACAAACTAATAGAGAAATCTGCTATCTCGTCGTAAAGGGTGCTGAGGAAAAAAAGTTGTACTAAATAGGATACGACTAAAATGTAAAGGATGTTACGTAGTAGGTAGATTCCTGGTCCTTTATTACCACTGCTGGGTTGTATAATATTTTTGACACTACCCATCGCTATATGTAACATACCTCTTAGACTACGTAATTATCAGTATTAGATTAATGTCATCTCTAAGTTTCCGCCGACATTATAAAAAAACCGATATCCGTTTAATACTTTGTTATTGTATAATTATACCTACGTCTTGGTTACGCTACGTTACTGAGACAAAATCCTTTTCAATTTAATGGGCTTATATACATACAACTTTATTGTTTTATTAGCTTAATTTTATGTTGTGGTATATTTGTATTTTATGCTTACTTGTTGATAGGAATTCGTTAATTGTTAAAGACAAATTTATGAGTTGTTGATATTTCGGAAAACATTGTCCTTCGCATATTTAGTGTTTCTCATCTGATGTTTGAGCTTCTACAGCAGTTTATTAAAAATATACCTATTTACTAGCGATTTTTTTTACGTTGTAGGATCGGATCCCAAAGTCCACTGACTTGGAAGAAATAAATTGAATAGATTCAAAACCAAAAACCTGGGTTTATATTAGTTCCTATTACGTTTACAAGATCTTTGTAGGTCTAATGAATGTTACGCACTACATTCTATTAGCACTATGGAATTGAAAGTAGGGCGGTGTACGTTAGTACGTATGTTCACACGCCAAGTGGACCAAAATATAACCTTGGACGAACGGTGATTCAAAAATATTGCTGAGTCATAGGATACTGTTTTTTTTTCTTGTAGATACGTAGATATCTACTAGCAGAATTAACAAAGGCCTATTACATATCTCGTCAAATATATTGTTAATTACCTATTATTGGAACGTCGATATGGCGGTTAGTACGGCGGTGACTGAGGAGGACGGTGGTGGGGTTGCGACCCGCGTCCCCATAAGCACGGTGACAGTTTCCCAGGGTGCTATAATACTCCACCCTGCGGCGGGCTCAAAGTCAAAGCACTGATTCCTCCTCTCGTGTCGATGCATGGGCTTTAGTGGGTAAGAATCCCATAGTCCAGTTAACCTACCACAGAGTCCCTATTGAAGAAACACCCCTCCCCCCCCCCACCCCCGCCAGCAAAAAAAAGGTTGTTCACCGCACTGTTATCGTAAATAAATAAATCAATAAATATCGTAATATAACTAATACTAAATGTATGTTGGATGTTATTAATTATGCCATAGATACTACTGCTATGCACTAGCATATGCCGATGCCTTGCATAGTTCTAGCATCTGAGGTGGCTTCCATAGGTATATTGGATATCTCCATTATACTTACGTCTCGTGTGAAGAAATATTTACTCTGCTGCACCAGAATTAGCATTATTATTAGACCTTACTACAGCTATCAAAGACGTTATAAATCGTAATCAAAACAGACGAATGAAAGTCAAGCTAATAAAGAAAATCATTGAAATATATAAGTACATAGATCTAGGTGCGTTGCGAATATTTTTGCAGTGGACAATATCCAAATCGACGACGACCAGAATTAAGTGTAATGATTTGACTTTGACTTTCCTTAATTGATATAGTAGTAACCCGTGGGATGTCCGGGTAAGAAGAGCACTCTCCCATCTTCTCACGTTAGGTGTCCGTAATAGGTGACTAAGGGAAAACAAGAAGACGGGCAGCAGGGTCTTTCTATTGGATTCATAATCATCCTAAGCAGACGAAAGACGTCCACTACTGTACAAATGCCTCCCCATTAGAAGAGAGGGGTTGTCATGGTACTCTCGCTTGGCGGCTTGGTCTATTGGGTTACCTACTACTTCTACTGTGATCTCCAAGACGCCTGCCAAGCGCGGGGATTGTGGCAACTCCTTCCTTCTGACGGGGAGGCCTTTGTTTGATAGTGGACGTCCTTGCTGCTGATGATGACACTCACAAAGACAAACAGATGAGAGACCTAGAGATTGTTTGGTCTTTATATCTAATAATAGGAACATCACTCTTAATTTTTATTAATAATATAAGTTTATCGGTACTCCACTAAGGCCCAAGTGCGCCGACAAAAAAAACGTCCATTTATTTCAGCAAAGAATCGATTATTTATTTTTCACAACCACCATAACCCCGGTTATAGATCCTTAACAGTCCATTATCCACCCCAGGTCACCGTTAAGAACTGTTAAGTAGTTAAATCGATAATCGATTCTTTGCTAAAATAAACGGACGTCTTTTTTTCGGCGCACTTGGGACTAAGTGGTCACATTATATTGATATAAGTAATATTTATAATTGATCGAATTTCCTATGCGTCTATATTCTGCATGAAAGTGACATCTATATAAATTGCATAGAACTAATAGTACAATGGTGCCGATTCTGTTGTCACCACTACACTAAACTAGACTAAATTTTAGTTTAGTGGTGTCAAACGATGATTAAGTGCTTAATTTGATTTCGACAGCTACTAAATTGAGTTGATAGTGAGGTTTTCATTGGTCAAATCATGTTAGTTGAAAACAATTCTCTTGTTCATCTGATTACACTAAACTAAACTAAAATAATTCTCCGGCTCCGATACTTATATTAATTTTAATATTAATTTTATTTTATTTTAATATATTTTATATTAATATTTATTTATTAATAAAAAATATTTTAATATTTATTTTAATATTTGTTTAAATATTTGTTTTAATATTTTTTTAATAATTATTAATATTTATTTTAATATTTATTTAAATATTTTTTAATATTTTTTTTATTTATTAATATTTATTTTAGTATTTATATTAATATTTATGAATATTTTTTTATATATTTATTAATATTTATTTTAATATTTTTTATTTATTTTTTTTATTTTAATATGTATGTAATATATATTTTTTTTATTTATTAATATTTATTTTATTAATTTATATTTTTTTATTAATATTTAGTTTATTATTAATATTTTTTTTAATAATTATTAATATTTGTTTTAATATTTATTATATTTATTTTATTTTAAAAAAATTGAATATATTTTTTTTATTTATTAATATTTATTTTATTTTAATATTTTATTTTTTAATAATAAAATATTTTTTTATATTTATTTTATTATTTATATTAATATTTATTTTTGTTATTTATTCTAATATTTATTTTAATATTAATTTTAATATTTATTTCATTCTATTTTAGTCTATTCTATTTTATTTTAATCGACATCTTTTAGATGCCGACTAATTTGATCTAATTTTAGTTTGAAGTTTCTAATATTAGGCATAAATGACGTAAACTGTGCACAACAGAATAGCAAAATACGTTTAAAACTAAGTTGAGTAACTAAAACCATTATATTCTATCAGACTATACCTAATTTAGTTTAATTCATGGATCTCTGAATAGGAAAGACACGACTAAACTAAAATTTAGGTTAGTTTAGTCTAGTGTGTGACAACAGAATCGGCACCAATATCTAGCAACTAGCAATAAAATAGCAAGCAACTAGTATTACAACAGTCATTGTTGCGCCAGCACATAAAAGCTGATCACTAGGTATCGTGAATATTATAGAGCTTCATCAAGAGATGGCGCTGTTTACATTATATTAACACAGCTTGTAGCGATTAGAATAACCTTCGTAGCACAGCAAGTAAAACCTATTGCATAAAGCAACAACTTTTGTGTAGTTGTTCCTTTCGGGTTTGGGCAATATACGCTAATAATCGTTTGAAAAGGAAAGTCATGAATAGGATCGCCAGACAGGCGTATGAAAAGTTGAAAATGCGTCTGATGTCTTCCTCCCCACTCGAGAAAAAGTTATATGCATATCATCACGTCAATTGATGGGAAATGACGATTGTATGACCTATAGAAAATGGATATTGTGTATAAATAGTATATGCATACATACATACATAAAATCACGCCTTTTTCCCGTAGGGGTCGCCTCCGTGAGAAACGAGACGTGATGGGTGGCGAACCACATCGCCGCCATTTCGGTTTTTTTTTTTGGTATATAGTAAACCAGCAAAAATAGCGTAGACATTGACACTGAAAGGATAGAGATAAAGCTAGAAGTTTTCTTCTCTTCTTGCGATGCCACTTCACTACTGTAGGTTGACAGTCAGCTCTGTACCTTACTAAGTGAAATAGATGTTCCACGCTGGCATTGCCAGTCCAATGAAGGTTACTTTTTAACCGACTTCAAAAAAAGAAGGAGGTTCTCAATTCGTCTGTACTTATATATGTTTTTAGGGTTCCATACCTAAAAGGTAAAAAAGGAACCCTTATGGTCTGACTTCGTCTGTCTGTCTGTCTGTCACAAACCTATATATTTCAGGAACCACTGATGCTATCAATTTGAAACTTGGAATAGTTTTAGATCTTAATTACCCAACCCCATCGCAAATGAAAAAAATATTATTTTTCTTTTACTTTTTTTATAATGGGGGTCGAAATGGGTCATCAAAATTTCAAAGTGGGACTACTATATTGAGTGGGGTATCATATGAAAGGGCTTCATTTGCACATCTTAAAACAGATTTTTATTTTGGTTTATGTCACGCAGTTTTTGGCTGATAATCAAAAATGTCAAAAAAAATACCGTTCCCTCCCCCCCTTATCTCCGAAGTTTGTGGAGGGAAAAATCTGAAATAATTATGGGTAATACATGTCTATCTATATTTTACAGGAAAAATAAAATGATCTTTCTAAATAGTACAGTTTTTTAGTAATCCTAAAAAAACCTCGACATACAAACTTAGTTTTGCGGTTTGTTTTTTTTGCTATCTGAGCCGTTAGACGAATAGTAAAATAACTTTAATACGTCCAAAGATGATATGAAATCCTCGGTGCGGGAGTCCGACTAGCACTTGACTGGTTTTTAAAGTATTATACTTTACGAAGTCCTCGCACTTTAACTTAACTAACAAACAAACAATCGATAACAACCGAACTAAGAGATACTACGATCAAAAACCAATTGGGATAAAATCACTATGCCGACAAGATAGTATATCTCAACATCACATAAATAATTATAAAAATTCGGACAACAATAAAATTTAACTTTTTATAACCTTTCGCGCATACAACAAATCGTAATCCTATAATCTGTGAACATAATAGGGAACATATGGCTTTTTTCATATTTATTACACCTCGCCGAAAGACAGGCAAAGGTACTCATACCATACAGCCTTGTTTATTTTTGCCACAGTTACATCGCAATTCGCCAACGAGTCGAGGTAAGGATATTTTGTATACAATAGACATTTTTCATTACTTCAATTAGTCTGAATGATCTGAAATTTAGAACATACGTAAATCCGATGATACTAAATATAATGGTAACCTTCACCAGGGTCTGATGATGATCAAGAAGAAGGTGGTAACAGTATCTCGGCCCAAATAAACGTAGACCCATCGAGTTTAGACTCGTTGGATAGGTCTCGACGAGTAGTTGCTAGAAAAATGGAGATCAGAGTCGGATGCTGGAGCAGGAAGGTGGTCACGGGATCTCTGCACCAATAAACGTAGAACCACCGACTTTGGGCTCGTTAGGTAGGTCTCGACGAGTAGTTGCTAGAAAAATGGTGATCAGGGTCTAATGATGGAGCTGGAAGGTGGTCACGGGATCTCTGCACCAATAAACGTAAATCCACGGAGTATGGGCTGGTTTGGTAGTTCTTGACGAGTAGTTGCTAGAAAAATGGTGATCAGGGTCTGCTGGTGGAGCAGGATGGTGATCACGGGATCTCTGCACCAATAAACGTAGACCCACTGAGTTTGGTCTCGTTATGTAGGTCTCGACGAGTAGTCACTAAAAAAATGGTTATCAGTCTGATGATAGAGCAGGAAGGTGGTCACGGGATCTCTGCACTAATAAACGTAGACCCACCTAATTTGGATTCGTTGGATAGGTTGCTGCGAGAAGTAGGTAGAAAAACTTTGATCAGAGTCTGGTGATAGGAGCAAGCAGGAAGGTGGCAACAGAAATTCGGCTCCATTAAATATAGGACCCACCGAATTATAAATCTATGGTTAAATCTTGACGAGTAGTTGGACAGATACTGATCAGGGTCTGATAATAGCACAGGAAAGTCATTTTAAGAGTTCGTTTACCTATTAAATTTATACTTTTAGTACAGTTACTAAAGCACAAATAAAAGTAAAGCATACCGTAATAATTCATTTCTATATTGAGTCAAATTAAAAGAACCATCTTCCAAACACCTTTATGGTTGCCTAGCAACCTTAACAAATATTTATTTTGAAAAACATGCCATGGTTATTTTTTTTTTAATAGGGGCTGAAATGTGGTCTCAAAATATCAAAGTGAGGCTACTATTTCGAGTGGGGTATGACATGAAAGTCCTTTATTTGCACATTTCAGATGCGCATATTCTATATAATTATTTTAATTAGTAATAACAAGTTAGGATAGACACGTCTCTTTATTTTTAACAATGACAAAATGTACTGACAACACCTTCTAGATATAAATCTTACGCTATTATTTATTATTTTATTTAACACTTATATGCTAGTGCTTGACTGCAGTCTCACCTGATGGAAAGCGGCGCTATGCTCTATAAAAAGTTCGAACATGTAAAGTTATAATAAAATTATCAAATCTTAATACTCTTGCTATCTGAGGTGTTAGATTAATTGTAAAATAACTTTAATACGTCCAAGGATGGTATGGAACCCTCGGTGCGCGAGTCCGACTCGCACTTGACCGGTTTTTTTTAATGTATGTTCGCGCATAACAGTGGTAATTATGAACCAATTTTAAAAATTCTTTCTTGTACAGATAGGCCGATCCACTGATTGGGTCTCATAAAAAAATATTACGTAAGTTTTAAATATTTTTATTAGAATTTACACTGGACTTACTCCTACAGGCTTTGCACATATTAAAAATACCTTCAAAATAGTTCACTTTACGTAATGGATCTATTGGTTGAATTTATTTCAACCATTGACACATAGCATTATACTTCTGTTCATAATAATAATGTCCTCCTGGCCGAAACGACCACAGCGGCCAATCTTTCACAAGATCAGCCATGTACGCAGGAGATATTATAGTGCACAAGCGCTTGCGTAGACACAAGTGCACTCTCTGTTTCTTTATATAATACCTCTCATAATCCGATGGGACAGAATACCCGACCGGGGAGAGGTTAGGCGCAGGACCAACTTTTTACATGCCCATCCGACGCATGGATCATCTTAATTTACAGACAATCAGGTGATCGGCCTGCATTGTCCTAGCCAGTAAGGAACAACTACTCAAATTTGTTGCCCCCCACAGGATTCGAACCCGCGACCTTCGGTTTACAAAGCAAGCGGTTTCCCACTGCGCCACGCAGGCTACGGAGGGTACATAATAATAAAAGTATATTAAACCTGTGACACTAATTAAATATAAGTAACAATGAGCATTCCAATTAACAACATCTCAGTACAAATATGGTAAACAATTACATATTTAAACAGCCTAGACACAAATGGCTATACCTGGCAACTAGTAGACTAGTGTATTAACTTGAAAGGTTCGATTACTTTAGTTAAATAACGATAACTCCACCAGATTATAATATAGTTAGTGTTAATGCGTGTTAATTCGAAGCTTTACGTACAGTTATTTTAATAATTATTGAGAGACCGAGTTGTGTATAATGTGTCGATGGGACCTAAAAGTCACAGTTAGTGATATTTATTTTAGTCAGTACATAGTAGTTGTTGGCGACCGAAGAGGTCGCACGGTCAGTTTCTAAAAACTGGCCATAGGATTTTATGCACATTCACATATGGAACAATACATGTGACTTTTTTGTAAAACTTATCTTTGATATAACACCTAATGTCTGAAAATGTTATAATTTTAATTATTTAATATACTCAGTAAGAAGCATTTGCCTGCCTTTTGATTTACCGTGCTCTCAGGCGACCAGCCACCGTAGGCCACATTTGGTCCTTCGAGCCGGATCGTGATGTTCCGATCACCGCCTAGCATGGTAAATACACGGAGTACCAGTCGTCGCGAGCGACAACAATTGGAGACAATTCAGGTCAGTGAAGAAACGCCTAATATCGAACAAGAAGTAATAGTGTCGAACGATAATGGGAATCTGGAGACGCGTGGCCGCACGACGCCACAAAGGGTGCAATCCGTAGCTGCGTCGTCATGCAGAAAATCATCGACATCGATTGAGGCACACAAGAGGAAAATGATCCTGGATGCTGAAAGGCAAAAGGCGGAAATTAGGATGCAACTGATAGACAAGGAGCTAGAAGCCAATCTAGCTACCGTAGATGAGGAATACAGTCCACCAAATGACTGTACACGAAGTCGCCATGACGTTGAAAGCTGGTTAAATAGAAGCCAGCAGGATCTGGAGAAGCAGCAGGCGCCCCCGATTAATGGTCAAACTTCGGGTGACCTGGCTGAAATGCCGCCAACCGACGGTAACGTACAAGGTACTATCCAGATGCTTGCTACTGCAGTTCGAAACTTAACTTCTACCGCTAACCACCAGAAGTCCGACGCCTACCTGTTAAGTCGCATATGTACGCCTAGAGACCTACCTGATTTCTCAGGCAACCCCCTAGAATGGCTGCAATTTAAACAGGCTTATGATGAATCGACGGAAGTGTGCAGTTTTACCCCTAAGGAGAATCTATGGAGACTACGGAAGTGCCTACGAGGACCCGCTAAGGAAGCTGTCGCAGCTCTACTTATCAGCGCCGCTGGGCCTGATCGCATTATGGCAATATTAGAGCTACGGTTTGGTGATCCAGACAGCATAATATCACGTTTATTACATGACCTCAAGAGACTCCCTCCTATGTCACAAGAATATAATAAAGATATTGTTATGTTCTCAGTAAAGGTGCAAAATTTTGTGGAAGCAGTACGAGCTGTCGGAAGGAAGGAATACCTACAAGGTATGAATATTGTTTCCCAAATTTTAACGAAATTGCCAACTATTCTCATATCTAAGTGGTCAGATTATAGCTTCCCTTTGATCAGAGATAACGTGAAGCCACGATTGGATATTTTATCTGAGTTTTTGAGTATGGAGGCAGTTAAGATTGCAACAACAGCAAGTATGCATGTTCTAATGACCCGTAACGACTATCACAGGCATAAGCAGTATGACAGCAACGCTAAGATGCATACAGTTCTTGTGCAGTCAGAGGAGCACAATAGTATAGAGCAAAAGTGCAAGTTCTGTCATTTGTCTGCTCACAAGCTGATAGACTGTAAGCAGTTTCGGAAGGCTTTACGGAAAGTAAGATGGCAGCATGTTAAGCGCAATCGTATTTGTTACAAATGCTTGGATTCAACGCACGAAAGGCGATCATGCCGAGCACCAGTATGCGACAAAGACAATTGTGGACGCGCCCATCATCGATTACTCCATTATACTTACAACAATACCGAAGATCAACCGACCCAGCAACACGGACCGACAGATGAGCCAACGATAACCGAAACGGTGACGCACATTAATGCGAGAAACTATAAAGTTCTTCTCAAGGTTGTTCCCGTACGCGTGATTACCCATGACGGTAATTATATCGAAACTGGTGCCTTGCTCGACGATGGATCGACGGTCACTATGGTGAGTGCCGAGCTTGCTGCGCGTGCCGGACTACGCGGCCACAGTGAGACAATGCGTGTGTGTGGACCATGGAATGACAATGAAATTGTACGCGACACTATAGTAGTGAACTTAGCTCTATGCGGTTTAGATAATAAGGTTTATAACATTAGGTCACATAGTGTCAACAATCTAAACTTACCTAGGCAAACGACATGTGCTGTAAATTTTGATAATTTTGAATATTTAAATGATATTAAAGACAAACTATGTAAAATAGATATAAAGCCTGAAATCTTGATAGGACAAGATAACTATCATTTATTATTACCGTTACAAATAAAGTTTGGTAGTTCACATGACCCGTCGGCTACATTAACCCCCCTAGGCTGGTGTATTCATGGTAGCGTTTATGTACCGGGAGCGACGCGCGGCGCGATACGTGCTGGTGTGCACGGCGATGTCAACGCCGTCCTGCATGTCTCCGATCAGCACGATAAGGACAGAGAGCTGAGGGAGATTCACGAGGAGGTGCGTCAATATTTTACCCTGGACTCCATGGCCTTGACAGGTAAGCCTAGACTTAATAAGGAGGATGTAGACGCTACGGAACAAGTCGAACAGTCGGCTCAACTTATTAATGGGAGATGGCATGTTGGTTTACCTTGGAAAAAGTCTAATTGTGTAATGCCTAATTCATTGCCTAGCGCCCTACGAAGGTTAAAGGGGGTTGAGCGAAAGATGGTTAAGGATGATGGCTACGCTGAAAGATATCGGGGTCGTATTAACCATTTGCTTGAAAATGACTTTGCTGAAGAGTTGAAAGATATTCAACCTTCGCCAAAGTCATGGTATCTGCCACATTTTGGGGTCGATAACCCTAACAAAAAGAAGTTACGTCTTGTATTTGATGCTGCGGACAAGACTGATGGATTGTGTTTAAATGATTTTTTACTAAAGGGACCTGATCTCCTTGCTTCACTTATAGGTATAATGATGAGATTCAGGGAGAATAGAGTCGCTGTTTTAGGCGATATTCAAGACATGTTCTTAAGAATTAAAATTCTACCTCAGGATCAAAACGCTCTTAAGTTTTTATGGAGAAATAGTCCTGCGGGACCCGTTAAAGTTTACATAATGACGTCACTCATTTTTGGTGCTAAATGTTCACCCTTTGTAGCTCAGTTGATTAAAAATAAAAACGCGCGACGCTTCGTGTCATCTATGCCAGACGAAGTCGATGCGATTATTAACTCGCATTACATGGATGATTACATACAAAGTTTACCAGATGAGGACACTGCGATAAAGATGGTAAAAAATATTTTCAATATTCATAAGGAAGGAGGATTTCACATGCGTAACTGGGTGAGCAATAGCGTACCGGTACTGGAGAGTTTGCCACAAGAGCTACTGGGTACTGCTGCTGTGAGGTTTAAAAACGATCAGCAGTGCGATGGCGAACGCACACTCGGGCTCATATGGTACCCAGATACAGATGAATTAGGTTTCGATGTTTCATTTAAGCGTATACCAGACAGCGTTATGCAAAGTAAACAAAAACCGACGAAACGAATAATGCTTCGTGTTGTTATGTCGATATTTGATGTTTTCGGTTTTTTGTCACCTTTTACACTACAGGGTAAAATTATGTTGCAGGATACGTGGCACTTAAATATAAGCTGGGACGATGAAGTTACAGACGAAATCTTTAAGAAATGGCGTGAGTGGATTGAATTATTGAAAACTATTCAAACAATTCGAGTGCCTAGATACTATGGCAAGGCAGCCCTTTCTCATACTATGGCTACATGTACACAAGTTCGAAATTCTGAAGAGGTGACCTATACAGGAGCTGCTACGGTCCCACTACAATCGAAAGGAGTTACGCGCACGGATTGCTATGACAATTTAGAGTTACACGTGTTTAGCGACGCGTCACTAAAGGGAATTTGTGCAGTGGCGTACTGGCGCTGGAGCTACAATAATCAAATATGCGTCGCGCTGGTAGGAAGTAGAAGCAGAGTTGCACCGGTAAAGCCACTTACAGTACCACGGCTGGAACTACAAGCAGCATTATTAGCAGCGAGGTTCGCCAGCACTATAATAAAGGAGCAAAAAATAAAGCCCATACGACGCTTCTTCTGGTGCGATTCTACGACGGTGTTGCATTGGATACGTAATGAGTCGCGCACATACAAAGTGTTTGTGGCAAACAGGCTGGGGGAGATAGATGAGCTCACGAATGTGTCTGAATGGCGATACGTCCCAACTAATATTAATGTAGCGGATGTAGCCACAAGAGGTGTTTTTAATTATAGTTCCTTTTTAAATGAATGGTTTCAAGGGCCTCAATTCTTATATAATGATGAAGTGGACTGGCCTAGAGATGTTCTGGAACCTGAAAGTAACAATATGGAGTATATTGCCGTTATAGAAAACCAGAATACAAACTTACCTGTTCCTGATCCCACGGCATTCTCTTCCTGGTTGAAGCTATTGAGGTCTTGTGCAGCAGTACTGAAATTCATAAATATGTGTAGAAAACTTACCTCTGTTAACGTATGCACATTGATGGAACAGGCAGAGCGTCTACTTTTGGAACAAGCCCAAAAGGATACGTTCGGTGAAGATATCCATCTGTTGAGAGATAAAAGGCAAATACAGTGCAACAGCAGACTACGCACATTAACACCTTATTTAGACGAGCACGGTCTGCTTCGAGTAGGCGGTCGTATCGATGCGGCACTTGATGTTCCCGTGGAGGTTAAAAATCCAATTATACTTGACGGTAAGCACCCGACAACCAGGCTATTGGTTAGACACTACCACGTGAATGCCGCTCACGGAAACCAAGAGACGGTGGTAAACCAGATAAAACAAAGGTACTGGGTAATTAGATTACGGCCCACAGTAAAGAATGTAGTATCAAGTTGTATGCTATGTAGGTTGAGAAAATGTAAAGTAGAGATACCTAGAATGGGTGACCTACCTTATGCCAGGGTGGCCCATCACCAACGACCCTTTACATTCTGCGGACTTGATTTGTTTGGACCTATGGAAGTCACTGTGGGAAGACGGCACGAGATACGGTACGGAGTACTTTTCACTTGCCTGACCGTAAGGGCCGTACATATTGAAACAGTAACTAATTTAACAACTGATGCTCTTATCATGGCCTTACGCCGCATGGCAGCCAGACGAGGTTGGCCGCGGCACCTGTACTCAGACAACGGGACAAATCTTCGAGGAGCCCATACTGAACTGAAAAGGTCTATTCAAGAGTTAGACGAAGAAAGCCTTAAGGATGAAGCCTCAAATCATGGCACAAATTGGACTTTCATTCCACCCGTGAGTCCACATTGGGGTGGGGCATGGGAACGACTGATTCGCAGTGTAAAGAGATCACTACAAATTGTACTCAAAGAACGGGCTCCACGCGAAGAGACTCTGAATACCTTTTTGTCAGAAACGGAAAACATTGTCAACAGTCGTCCACTGACGCATGTTTATGTAGAACCTGGAGACATGGAGACCTTGACACCGAACCATTTTTTACTTGGAAACTCGTCCAACTCACCGCAGATAGGTACGTTTAAGGATTCCGATCTGTGCTTAAGAAAACAATGGCGAATTTCACAGCGTCTGGCAGACCTATTTTGGAACAGGTGGGTAAAAGAAGTATTACCTGATCTGATACCTCGCCACAAATGGAACAGGGAACAAAGACCTTTACAAGTGGGGGATTTAGTACTAATTGTTGATCCAGATGGACCCAGAGGCGTGTGGCCCAAAGGTCGCATTGTAGAGGTAATCCCTGGAAAGGATGGACGGATAAGAGTGGTCAAAATTAACACAAAAAGAGGAGTGCTGACACGCTCTACAACACGCGTTGCCCGCATTCCACTGGAAGTGGAGTGATATGTTTATTTTCGTACTAGATGTACAAACCGATGAATTTGTTTTTTTTTTTTTTTCTGTTACCTTTGAAGTAGTCGTAGCTAGTAGAGGGTAAACATACTACGGTATACTTTGTATGGTTTATATTCGCTCTTTAGGTGTCTGCCGCTCCCCTGAATTTAGGTTAGCACTGGCTAGCCAGCACTAGGGTGGGGAATGTTGGCGACCGAAGAGGTCGCACGGTCAGTTTCTAAAAACTGGCCATAGGATTTTATGCACATTCACATATGGAACAATACATGTGACTTTTTTGTAAAACTTATCTTTGATATAACACCTAATGTCTGAAAATGTTATAATTTTAATTATTTAATATACTCAGTAAGAAGCATTTGCCTGCCTTTTGATTTACCGTGCTCTCAGGCGACCAGCCACCGTAGGCCACAGTAGTGTTCAGTAAAGCTGAGTCACATACACAAAACACTATTACTCGAAAACCAACTATACAGAGAGCTACATATGCTTGAAGATTCTTTGCACGTCAGAATCCGGAATGAGGAAACTCGGCAAAGAACTCTGCTCTGAGTTACCGATATAGCTCTCAGGATTTGCATGTTGAAGTGGCAATGGACAGGCTGTATCACTTGAAGAACCGATAACCGATGGAGAAGAAAGTTTGTCGAGTAGTGACCACGAACTGGAAGACGTAGCGTAGGCAGGCCCCACCAGGTGGACCGACGACGTTTTTTTAAAGTCGCGGGCAACCGACAGATGTCTATGACTAACTATCGTTCATTGTGGCACTCTATGGACGAGACCTTTGATCAGTACCTACTGGACGTCTTTCGGCTGATGATGGTATTGAAGAAACTAGTGTTTAATCGCGTTCCCACCTAATTGTAAAGTATGATGTTACAGTATATGAAAATAAAAGAAAAAGGCACTTCGTGTGTCAGAGGTTTTGCTTTGTCGGCAGCAATAAGAAAGAACAATGGTCTATCAGCCGCTAGTCCAGTAACTTTCCGTAGAGCATTGGCAGTCTCACTTTCTGCAGGAACATACCGACAGCGGAAGATTATTTTATACTTTGCAGCAATCTTCTTTAAGATTGAGATTCATCTGGCTGCTCTAATTTCTCTCTACCTCTGTTACCAATGTATAAGGCTTATTATAATTAGGAAAGGTAAATTTATTAATATGCCTACGTCTCGTTATAGGTCATTTTGAAAGGATAGTATAAGAAGCTATAACAGCACAGTGGGCGAGCGCTCGCCTTGCAAACAAGGTGCGAAAGTACGAACCCCGGGTCGCACCTCTGATTTATTTAATGAATCATGTG
This sequence comes from Furcula furcula, assembly GCA_911728495.1. Classification (NCBI taxonomy): domain Eukaryota; kingdom Metazoa; phylum Arthropoda; class Insecta; order Lepidoptera; family Notodontidae; genus Furcula; species Furcula furcula. The sequence continues at coordinate 9,777,528 of OU452246.1, read as the reverse complement.
CGAATCGTCTTTGTGCGATTGTTACTAGCTTTCGGTGAAGGAAAACAGCGTGAGGAAACCTGCATGTCTGAGAAAGCCTTAATAGCTTTCGAATGACGTGTGAAGTCCGCCAACCCGCACTTGGACAGCGTGGTGGACTATGGCCTAAGCCCCCTCATCTTGAGGGGAGGCCCGTGCCCAGCAGTGGGACATAAACAAGGGCTGGTATTATTATTATTATTAGTATAAGAAGACACGGCTTATGATCTATACGAGTACAGATTACAAGGAATGTAGAAAAATTGTTTTTAATACAAGTTTGTGAGTTACAAACCAATCAAAATGTTGTTTGGCTAATGCGTTAGCATCATGTGACATACGATCGGCACCAGATGATGAGCACAATCTCATCCTACCAGAGAGTAAGCGAAAATTAAATTTTGTATGGTATTGCAATAATAGCAAAAGGGACAAAGCGATGCTTCACACCTCTGCAGAGCAACGACACGTCGCGTCGTCACTTTACACGTTCTGGTTGAGTGGATTTTATTACTTCTTATGCTTCATGGTAAAGAAGCGGTTCCTAAGAAGAGGCATGCTGTAATCTGTGTTGAGACTTTTTTTATTTATTTGTTTATTTTTTTATTTATATGTTTATTTGGAAGACCAAAGCATCAAAAATACATTAAATAAACATTAATACATTGAACTATTTAAGGTCCTCACTTATACAAAACAATATAACTTAAAATTGTGTGGATAAACGTAATTAGGTATAAAACACATAAATAAAATAATAATAGTAAGATGTAAATGTACGCAAAACCCATTAATATTTTTGGACAGCATTAATATTTTGGGAAAAAAGCCTGACTCAGCATTCTCCTCACTGTAGTTAAGTTCGCATTAAATACGTCAATATCCTGCAACTGCTGTTTACAAGTATTATTCAAGGCTCTGCTTGCTCGCCATATAAAATAATTTTGGCGATAGTTAGTCGACACAAGCGGTATATCTATAGGTGAGTAATATCGCGCACATCGCATAGTAGTTCTAAAACCAATTTTAGATAGAAACTCGGGGCTATCGATGGAGTTAGATATAATTTTTAACAAATATATGACATCAGCTATATTCCGACGTTCAGTTAAAGGTAGAAGATGAAATTTTGCACACAAACTATAATAATCTTCACTTTTATATCTATGATTTGTACGATAACATAGGTATTTAATAAATTTCTTTTGGATATTTTCAATACGTTTAATGTATTTATCGTACCTTGGATTCCACACTTGCGATCCGTATTCCAATACACTTCTTACTAGCGAACAGTAAAGCACCTTGAGCGTTTTAACTTCCTTGAAACTAGTCGAGTTTCTCATAACAAATCCAAGGGCTTGAGAAGCTTTTTTGACGGTAGAATCTACATGCTCATCGAAAAGTAACTTTGAGTCATAGACTACTCCCAAATCTCTTATTTTATTACACCTTGTTAACTTTAGACCTTTTAGAGTGTAATCTGTAGTAATAGAGTTTAATTTCCTAGTATAAGTAACAACAGAGCACTTGGAAGGGTTTAGGTCCAATTTATTTTTTATGCAATAGTCGTCAAGACGTAATAAGTCGGATTGGAGAGCTTTTTGTTATATTAATGATATCCTTAACCGTATCCATACTATACGTATGGTTTTCGCTTCCAAATTGCAATTACGATACCGGTACTCATACGTTTGTAGAATATTGCAATTATTGCACTACTCGATCACAAATTAATCACTGTATTACTCGCATTTTTGATTAATACTTTAATGCTCATGAAAACTAATCATCTATATTATTCTGCCAATAAATTTTAGATTAGAATGTATAACTAACAAATGTGGGTTAAACGCTGATGAGTACGGTTTCAGACTGCCTCAGAATTAAGAGAACATTCGCCACAGTATGCATTAGGTCTATATAATTATCCATTTTAAACTCGCCGAGTGATTTATTTGTCAGTAGTAAATCATCAGAAATCTAAAATGAAGAGTAGTAGTCATAAATAGTAAAGTTTATACTGTAAAGTGTATTTGTGTCACTGTTTAAAATTATGAGCACAGTTGGTAAATTTTAATAAAAGGTTAACCTCTTTCCGATGGGTCTCAGTATTTTAATCGTCAACGTTTCCTATATCCGGTTTTCAGAAACTTCTATTGCTAGCGGCTTGAAATTTGGTATAGTTGTATATAAGTAAGAATTATTACTAAAAAACTTGATATAATTTAAAATGCAGATCTGTCACGTGATGATAGACGTGTTTTGGTTAGTTCTATTGATTCGGTAATGCAATAGGATACTGGATATAAAGTCCTCACCAAAGGAACTTTATAGCCGCCCTCGAGATATTAAATCTCGTTTAAGCAAGTTTAAGTTAATTACTAAATTGCCAGCATGACTAATGAAGTGTCAAATTACGATAATTTAGTGAGCCATTAAGTCGGCTCTAGTGTACTGAGGCAGCTGGCTATTAGGCGTTAGCACTGACCAAAAACTAATTGTAAGCATTCTATGACACTTAACATGTTAACAATCAAAACATATACGATACTCTCAGCATCGGACCGATGCTGCCTCATATTTTGGTGACGCAATGCCTCCGATCGCTTCAGAAAAATAGCGCCATAGTAGCCACTGCATCGATGCTCAATATCGCCAATTTTAGTTGCAGTATCGCTAATTTTAATAGTAAGCGGGTTTGAGAGTTCGGTTGCAGTATCAAGCTTGCAAAAATCTACGAAATAGTTGAAGTTAATTCATGATAAAAGTAGAGTACTTAATGATTCACCCATCCCTTAGTACAGAACTTGTATTGATAATGATTTGACAATTATACACTAAAATATACTATCTCAATTATTAAAGGCACACCTTATTGATGCTAGAAATGGCAGTGTAGTGTTTAGTTATACTAAAATATTTTGTGTTTCGTCAGATTATCTATACTTATAATAAAACTGTAACAGGTCCAATTCTGTACATTGAAGATATTTTGAAAATTATGTTTGGAGGGCATTCTATAACCGACACTAAAGCCAAAAATGTATTTTTTTTTTTTTTGTCTGTCTGTCTGTCTGTCTATCTGTCTGTCTGTCTGTCTGTCTGTCTGTATCTCGGCTGAGCATCACGCCGAAACTACTGGATGGATTGAAACGAAACTTGGCATGATTTGAATTAATACTCCGAGGTAGGATATAGGATACTTTTTATCCCGACATTCGGCACGGTTCCCTTGGGAGAGGGGACTAAAGTCAAAATGTGTACTTGGTTATACGCTTGCTCCGATTTTAACAATTTTTCATTATAATTATAATAAATATTTGTAAGGGAACACTCATAGACAGTTGTTAACAATGATTGGAAATCGATCAGGTTAAGCAACGTTAGATAAGGTCATAATATAGATGGGTGACCGTTTAACGCCATTTGAACTAAATGTCTCCGTGCTTCGGAGGGCAAGTACAAAGTGGGTCCGACGGACTTTAAAAAAGGAGGTTTTGTATTCTATGCGAATGATGTATATTATTGAAAGTTTAGTTAACGTAAACACAGCGCGGGCGGAGCTGCGCGGGTCGGCTAGTAACTATAATATAGATAGCTCTTTGTTCAGAAGTGGACGTCTCTCGGCTGCTGATGATGATAACTATAATGGCATTAATGTTATTGGGCAATACTGCTAATATTCTGAAGGAATTACTAATACAAGCTTTTCTGAATCAAACAGAAGATATAAATAAATAAATAAATAATAATACCAGCCCTTGTTTATGTCCCACTGCTCTGGGCACAGGCCTCCTCTCAAGATGAGGGGGCTTAGGCCATAGTCCACCACGCTGGCCAAGTGCGGGTTGGCGGACTTCACACGTCATTCGAGAGCTAGTTAGGCTTTCTCAGTCATGCAGGTTTCCTCACGATGTATTCCTTCACCGAAAGCTAGTAACAATCGCACATAGACGATTCGCACATGATTCATTGAAGAAATCAGAAGTGCGAGCCGAGGTTCGAACCTGCGCACCTGGTTTCCAAGGCAAGCGCTCGCCCACTGAGCTGTTACCGCCGCAACAGAAGATATATGTCAGTTTAATTAAGTAACGTTTATGTTTCAAACGGTTTCGTAGCCAATATATTTTTATATAATTTTTAATTTTTTTATAATCTATATTTCGGTACCGATTTTATGCGTCCTCCGATTCGACGATTCGGGTCACAAAATTAATAGCAAGTGAACGCTCCTTGCAATCATTGTATGTACTTATAAATTAATTGCATTGCACCTGTATCAGTGCACTGTAGTTTACCTTTATAATAACGATAGTATAATCATTAATCCTATATTTCAATATAATTAGTTTTTAGACTGGTATTTATTTTTGTATTGTAAATTTGACGGGCCCGTTGGTCTAGTGGTCAGACACCCTGCCTGCTAACCGATGGGTCGTGGGTTCAATTCCCGCCAAAGTGTCTGGGTGTTGTTTATCTATTTAAGTATGTATTTACAAAAAAAAAAAAGTATATAAGTATTAGTATCAGTTGTCTGGTTTCCATAGTACAGGCTCTGCCTAGTTTGGGATCGGATGACCGTGTGTGAATTGTCCCAAGATAAAAAAAAAAAAAAAATTGGTATGTGCCTTCATGAAATAACTGGAAGCTACTGACTGGCTTAACAATTCGGATATCGCGGGTTCGAATCTTACGGGGAGCACCATAGGATAAACTTTAGCAATAATTACATACTGCTGCTTGGAGGTAGAATATTTGACCTTACCGTAGTACCTACCTGGAAGGTCCCTTGCATAAGGGGCTATTACCAGTTACAGAGCCAGACGCCAGAATGTTTGGGTACGATCTTCGATTAAGACGTACTTGCCTGATAGTCTAGTGGTTAGACACCCCACTAAACAATAGGACGTGGGTTTGATTTCCACCAAGTGTCTGGGTCTAGATAAATACTATCTATCTATGAATGTATTTACAGAAAAAGTATTAGTATCAGTTGTCTGGTTTCCATAGTACAGGCTCTGCCTAGTTTGAGATCAGAATACCGTGTGTGGATTGTACCAGGATATTTTTTTTTTGTCAGTCTGATTTCTTTAATTTTGGGCGATCATCCCGTGGTGCCTTCGCTTCAGCTTCAAATTTATCTCTAGATGACCACATGGTCACTATTAAATATCATTAATAATAGACTTCAATTAAAGAAGAAGGTTCAAGAGAAGAAGGAGACAACTAGAAACTTACAGAATACTGCAAATAACAATACCCCTTATTGACCTTGGCTCATTAGGGGGATAAGAAGGTTTAGGCCTTATAAGAATAAGCAGGCTAAGTGCAACTGGTGGATTAAATACATTTTTCGCATAAGCTCTAAAGTAGTGTTTACTTATATACTTTTAGACTTTCGCGTTCCATTGTTAAACTTTATTTTTCCTGGTGTTTGCCATTACAAACACCAGGTGTCTACAAAATTAATTGCAGCTGTGGTAGCTCCTATATAGGCCAAACGAAGCGGACTATCGCAGAAAGGGTTAAGGAGCATATCACCGCTGTGAAGAACCGTCAGATTAGCAAGTCAGCGATTGCCGAGCATATACTTCAGTCGGATACAAATCACTGGATTGAGTTTCATCGCCCACAAGTCCTTTCCACCGATCGACACTTTTACTCTAGAGTTGTTCGTGAAGCGATTGAAATTAAAAAATATAAAAATTTCAACCGGGAAGATGGCTTTAAGTTATCAGCTACATGGGAACCAGTGATTAAAATGACAAAACCTCGCTATTTGCCGGCGGTTAAATATACAGATACTGTGAGTGTAGTGTGTAGTGGGCTTAACGTTACAAGTGAAAGAACGGGGGTAGACGAAGATATTTCTGCCTCCCGCACGGAGCCGTCTCGCTGAACCAGTCTGCTTGTGACCACGGCTGGTGTAACCCGGCCGAAACGTCAAGCTAAAATATAAGGTAAATCGCGTTAATTCCCGATAAAAATAAAGTTTAGTGTTTACTTTCTGTTGATGATGTTTTTTTTTTGTTATATACACAAAGCTGAAATCATATTGGTAGGTACTGCTAGCAGTACCAAGCAAGCAGTCTAGCGCCTCACGGTATACTGATTTCTGTCTTGGATTCTCTAAAAATACCAATTAACTTTGTATTTGTTTATTTTCTCTTTCTAGCATTACTTGTTCATTATGCAACCTCGCCGGATTTAGCGATTACTGACTTCCCTCCCCAGATGAAATTCAATGAATTTGACCGTGGGGTGCGAGACAGTTAACAAGCCCGATAGTAATTTTCCTTCCGAGTCCCCTACGTACACGCACCAGCAATGGTTAACTGACGCAATTTTGTAATAAGTTGCGTTTTATTATTGTCGCTTCAATGTCACGATCCTTTATTTTTGGATCCTACCAAATAGGCTAGATTTACTTGTATTCGTCGTTCCAATTTGAAACTCACAGTGTTTTACATTAAGTCCACATTGGTATATTAAGTTTTGATCATTTAAACCCTTATGCCTATATAGTACTTACTGAATTTAGGAAATGATATGCAAATATTATGTAGGTAGTTGAAGAAACTCGTTCACATAAATATTTTTTTTATGAAACCTAAAGGTCAGGTAAGTATTTAAATGTGGTTTATACTTACAATATATTAATTTTTGTAGGTATATAGCAAAATGGTAAATTTCTGAGTAATTTCCTCTATAATCAGTGCGTGGAAACAATTGTAATAGGCCCGGGATTATTAAATTTCAAGGATAACTGGATTGCTAATATTATAATTTTGGTTAGCAGATATAACCTACATCATCATCATCAGCCCACATCAGTCCACTGCTGGACATAGGCCTCTCCCAAGGCATGCCACTGAGTCCGATCTTCGGCTCTAATCATCCAGTGTCTGCCAAACGCTCTGCGGATATCGTCGCTCCACCTAGTCACAGGGCGCCCTACACTACGCTTCCCGATTCACGGTCTTCACTCCAGAGCCAGTTTACCCCAACGGTCTTCGGTTCTTCGGCAAATATAACCAGCCCACTGCCACTTCAGCTTGCTAATCCTTTGAGCTATGTCGGTCACTTTGGTTCTCTGGCGAACTACTTCATTCCGTATTCGGTCCCTCAGAGAAACACCCAGCAACCTTGAATCGGTGGACTAGTCGTAGTGGCCACGTCTCGGTTGCGTATGACATCACGGGTAGGATGCACTGATTAAAGACTATTGTCTTTAAACATTGCGGTATCAGTGACGAGAAGACTCGGTGAAGTTTTCCGAATGCTGCCCAGTCTAGCTGTATTCTCCTTTTGACTTCCTTCTCAAAGTTGTTTTTACCTAGTTGTAGCGTCTGTCCTAGGTAGGTATGTATACTCCTGGACAACTTCGAGAGGAACCCCATTGACGGCAACCAGTCCCGGAAAAACGTGCTCGTTTATCATGACTTTTTATCCAAATTCATTCATATTCAATGTAACCTACATCTGCATCTTAATTAAGTATACCTAATATACCTATGTATACCTATGTTATACCTATATATGTATATAATGGTCGTCTTTATGTCACAGCGGAAAAATAGTGCTTTGGATACCGCTTGCTTTGCAAACCGGGGTCGCGGATTTAAATCCCGCTGAAAGTACCTAACATATTTGTCTAGTTCTTCGTCACTGTGCCCTAATTCTCTATGACCATTTCCAGATTCTAGCTTTTAACATGTCGCTTATAAATTCTTATCAATATAACTTTATTTTAATGATATAAGGAAATTGTAAGGAAAGTGAAGGCCAATCAGGTGATCGGCCTGCAACTTCACAATCAGGTGATTATCTGAAAACTAAGAAGATTCATACGTCGGATGGATATGTAAAAAAGTCTGTCCTGCGCCTGACCTCTCCCCGGTCGTGTCGATCTTCCATCCCATCGGATTGTGTAAGAATAGAGAGAGAGAGAGAGATCACTGTGTCTTCGCAAGTACTTGTGTATGCACTGTAATATCTTCCTTTTATAGCACAAATTGTGTATGATTAGCCTTTGTGGTCGTATTGGCATTGAAGTCATCATTTAGAAAATAATTTATTTTATTTATACCTATGTCGTATAGTTTTAAATGACTTACAGCTGGTCCCAATACTCTACCGCCCGCGCCGATAGCAATCTCAGTTAAAAAGTAACAATATGACACTTGACATTAATTTTCTTATTTCTAGTAAGCTTCAAGGTATCGAAGCTAGACTTTGTTTATTGAAACGGAAATATGTCATAAAGCTATCGATGGTAACTATTTTAACTTCTAGTTATAATAGATTTTGATATGGTATGTATGAGCGATAAACATAGAAATAAATTATTACAATATTCAACGTATAAATTAACGACGGGATCACGACCTTTCGCGGTTGGGAATCCACACCTATAAATGTTTAGTTAACATGCAGTAATTACTGAATTTAAATGCTAGTGTAAACTGTGATCAATTTAATTTAAGATAAATGATCAAAGTAGGTATTGGTTAGGTTAGTTACGTTAATAAGATACTAAAACATAATAATTTTAATTCAAATTGTCTGCCCACATGTTCATACTTTGACCAAGCATCATAAGATCAAGCACGGATAAGAAATAACGAAGACTAATATGCACTCAAAACGTAAAATCATGCCAATATCGTATCCAGCTGTCAGACCGTCAACTGTGCAAAGATAAACCTGACGTTCCGCTGAATGGCAACGCCATCTGCTATGCAGAAGACAGTTTTTGAATTTTGACAGGAACGTGCATGGCACAGCTGGATAAGCGACGGTCCAGTGGGGTGTTTTTTGTTGGTTGGTTGATAGGACAGATTTATATCATCGTCATCATCATTAGCAACCGATAGACGTCCACTGCTGAACAAAGGCCTCCCCCTTAGAAGGGAGGGGTTGCAATAATCCCCACGTTTGGCAGGCGGATTGGGGATCGCAGTATAGGTGGAAGATAAATCCCAAAGAAAGACGCTGCTGCCCGTCTTCCTGTTCTCGCTTAGTCGCCTCTTACGACACCCAACGAGAGGATGCCATTCTAACCTGGCACACCACGGGCAGATTTATATATAGAATATTTTTTGCTTGGTATGTACAAAGCACGGCTATTGTTTGAAATCCAATTTTTGAGATTTGTTAGGTGGTGTCTGGGCTGGGGTACATAGATACACTAGGCGTATTTTTCATGTCGTGGCGTAGTTTGGAATAGATACAGTAATTTTTCTAGCTTATAATTATAATAACTAGTTAACCCATTAAAATCCATCTAAAATATTCATCGTATATGCAATACCAATTTAAACAACCACTCTCAAAACTCAGCATTATGTATTCGGTACATACACATATGGCTAATAATTATTATATGCAACATAACCGTCGAGTAGTTAAAATAACTTTTGTAATAGGTACATGCATATTAAAATCTGTCACGCAGTATAATAAATGCCTAATTGCCTAGGCCTCGCAAAATAAGATTATAAAATAAATATCTCAAAAATATGAAGCCACAAATAATAATTTCATAACAAGCTATTCATTTCAATAGTCAAGGAGGTAGTGGCCAATGTTTTTGTGTATTTACACAACGCCTATAATAATATTATAATTTACTATGTGTATAATAGCTACATGCAGGAATGCGTTTTTGTTTTATATTTTTTTATTTATTTATTATAGCTATGTAACACGTTGAGGCACGCAAGTTTACCAAAATGCTATAAACCTATGTTCGCTTGACGTTCCCTGGGATAGCCTCATTAGCACTAATAGCCGTAATAGCCCTAAAAGTTTGATAGCACTCACAAAAGATCTTGCTGATTGACCAATCATTGCATTAATGTATGAGTACTGCCATTACTGCCATTATATTTACGTAGGTATAAGAATGTTAGTATTGAGTAAGGCTCACACCAAGATGGCAGGTTGCCACGCTCGCTGAGAAAACGCAAGTGGCGCCAGCCGCGCGCGTCTCCACGCTTCCTTTTTGAGCTTTTCACACGATACTGGTATTTCAAGTAAGTAGATAAAGTTTAAAATGCATTCACACTGTAAGTGCTAGCTGCGCTGCTGCCATTTCAGTGTGAAATGAGCCTAAAAATAGCTAACATAATGTACACACGGCGATACCTCGACCTAGACTCTTTGGACTTAGAACGCTACGAATCTTGCGAGAGGGTGCGATATGTTGTTGTTATTTCGTCCCACTCGTTTTGTGCGGCCAGCCAGCGCCCTGCGCCAGTTCTCAAGTTATGGCACCTAGGGAAATAAGGAATCATTTAACATTTATATATATAATGCTAATAGGATATAGGCTATAGGAATTATAAATATTCGCTCCAAAAGAAGACCATACGACTGATCGGGAATCCGCTTGCAGCTAAAAGATACTTCTTTCATTTAAGTATTACTATAATTAAATATTTTAGCCACTGCCTCCATGTCTAACATGACGCCACAATTTAATATGGTAGCATAATAATATATTATGTTAATAACTAACCGTACAATTAAATTATCATATTATGTTGTGATTATAACAACTAATAACTAACAAAATTCGCATAAGCTTAGAACATTCACAGATACCAATTACAGTAATTAAAATAACTATTGCTGTTTAAACTACATTAGGAGTTGATTACGAAATGTAAAAAGTAACTTGAATCCTTGGCCCGCTTGCTAGACATCTCAATACAGGAGCTTGTGACTTTGTGAAAACTGATTTTACTCTATTGAAATAAGATATGTTGTAAATTAAACTTTAAAAATGACTTATTTAATTCAGATTCTGCAACAAAAAAAAATAGTCTGCATCGTCATTCTAAATTTAAAAGATACGTAGAGCATAACGGGAGTCTACGGTAAAGCAGTATAGCTCTATATTTGGGAAACAATGTAACTCTATTAAACAGTAACAGTATTTTGAACATCAACGCAGCCTTCGGACAGCATCAACACTCGGACAGCATCATGTAATGTATGAATTAACAGTTTTACCGTAACAATTTCACATATTTTGAACATCAACGCAGCCTTCAGACAGCATCAACACTCGGACAGCATCATGTAATGTACGAATTAACAGTTTTACCGTAACAATTTCACACTAGCTGCTACATAAAATAGCTTGAGTCGCACTAAAGGAACTGCTGAGTAACATACTTGGATTACATATAAATATGTGTTTTATTGAATAAACGTCCTCTTTTTGCACCAATAACTCGACATGGTTTTATTCAAAACAACAACATTTCACATGGCGACTCTGTCATGTCGCTAATTATCATTTATAAAGAACCTTAGAAGATCACCAGTCAAGCCAGATAGCAAGCCTTTTCAAGATCACACCGGAAGATTTAGTACCGAATTGAAGAAAGAATATGGGAAACAAGCAACACTTACATTTACATGGATTTGTGATCAAGTTTATATTAAGTTAAAACGTCTCTAAGTTAAGGAAACTACGATGCAGTCACACTATGGTCTGTTCAGGTTATTCATATTTCATAGAGATTACTGATATTAATATATTCGATACACCATAGTCAGTTCATTCATCAAATAAATTTCACGAAATTCGAAATGTATCTTAAATTGCTTTGGGCCTAATCATTATTCTTAGAATAAAAAGAGAACATCAGGTAAGCACCACCGCTGCAACAGATATTCTGCCGCGAAGCTGCAGTATGTAAACGTTGGGGTGTTCCAGTAAGTAGGCAGGCATGTACCTAACTTACCATCAGGCAACGCTTGTCTTTTATAAATTGACAAATAAACTGTACATGACCATATCTTCTCAAACTAGATAGAGTCTTTTTTTTAACGTGGGGAAATCCTCATGGATACCCGCACCGCTACGGGGGTAGCAGTGCGGGTTATGTCGGACTCTTACCGACTAAAACCCCACGGTGTCCTAAACCCGCAGTGTCGACGGGCCCCGGGAACGTAAGTACCTCGTACTCGTCCGGGTACCATCAGCGGCCACTCGCCCTTCGACGAGCCCTTCCACGTCCGTGGGTGTAGAGCCCACGGACCTGTCTGCGGGTGTAAAAGGCCCGCAGACTCACATCCGGAAGGCGTGACGGGACACTCCGGCATCCCATCCTCCGCGAGGGGGATAAATCGCAGTGCGCAGGCAGCAGTCCCCCCGTTTCCGCTGCCCGCACTGCCTCGCTACGGGGGCATCAGGTCGGAAACTAGATAGAGCATGTGTTAACCAAACACAAATGTATACTTTTTATGCCTCCTTTCTTTACTTATTGTGACAATTTTGTACTCTGATAAATGAGAAGTGTTGTGCCATCGTGTGCTACCTATATTGTTGATCAGGCGGGTAGCTTGGAGCGTGCCATCAATCACTTATTGCTTCACATTGGTGCAACACTATTAAGCAACATTGTTGTAAATATACCCTCGGGCTGCATTACGTTGGGGAATTTGTTTATTAGCGCCTGTATTGTGATTGCTCTATAAACGCTGGGAATCGTGTGAACCCACACTTGGGAGGTCAGTTTTGTCAGCTATCTCACAATATGTGAAACCAGGTCGAGAAGTCAGGTGCATATTTTATAAACTTTTACTATTCCATAATGTTGTTTACTATTCCAACCAATTCCAAATTTAAAAATTGCATACGCGCTTTTTGTAATAAAAGTACAAAATCTTTTTAGTGCCAAGTATTTAGCCAACTAAATATAAAAGTTAAAAATACAATTTTGTTTATGTATCTAAACAAGTTACAAAATAACCTATCCTTGATTAAAGATCAAAGGTGCATTAGTCACTCACTTAATAAAACTTACATAAACGTAGCAATTTGACAAATTTAATTTTAAATAATTTATACACTTGATGCTTTGTTTCAAGTAAAGCCTCAACGATCAAACCTCAAGCTTAATTCAAGGATACAAGGTATCAAAATTTATGACATCTAACTCTACCCTTCAATATCTAACGGTTGAATTTAATCTTTAATCTCATCCCTAAACCTGGGCTTAGTAGTGATTATCTTAAAATTATACATAAAATACTATAATTACTTTGTTGAAATTAGATAGAAAAATAATCAATGATAGTCCCTGTACGAGCTCTGGTTTTTTAATGCTATCGTAATTTTTTCCATAAAATGTAGTTTAGTGCGAGCTAGCATACACACAGATGCAAACAAGTTATGATGAAGGTCTCTAGACTTCACCATAGTAAGGTTAATAGCTAATAAACTTCTTTAATTATATATACGCGTTGCTGCGTAGAGATTTAAATCAGCTATTAGCGTTTCATAAAACCACGTACCTACATAGAACGATTTTTAAATTATCGCACTCTAGTCGATAAGTATATCGGCGAGTAACACTAACCGGTTTGGACGATGCGAGTGCATCGAATCGACTTTATACCTAGGTAGTATACGCTTTTGTGACCAACATTTATTAGGCATGAAGCAGGATATTTAAAAAAATATAGTTGTAAATCAATGAATCTTTATATTTGTATGCCGCAACCCGTGGGATGCCGGGTTACAATTATAAATAAATAATAATAATTTCTTTTGAATTTATCTTCCATCTATACTGCGATCCCCAAGCCAACTGAAAATCGTGGAGATTATGGCGACCCCTCCCTTCTAAGGGGGAGGCATTTGTTCGGCAGTGGACGTCTATCAGCTGCTAATGATGAATTAATGATTTGTATGCAAGACATATTTATTTTGCATAAACAGTTTTTCTATAGTCACGTAAAATGCTCTATTAATTAATGTCGAGAACCATTTAGTACCTAAGTCTATCAGCAAATTTATTAGTAGGTGTATTAGGAAATAATTTTATAGTAAGACTGTTAGTAAGATTGGTAAGAAAAATTTATGGTGTTTATTACCTACTGCAAATTAAAAAAAAAATCTTTCACATTTCATGCCTGTAACACAATGTGAATTGTGTATGAGTCCTCCATTTTAGCGAAATACGAGCAACATCTACTAATAATTTTACTATTTTTTCTAAGCTAGTGCTTGACTGTAATATTACCTGATGGAAAGCGTTGATGCATTCGATTATGATAAAGCACAATAGCCTATTAAATGCTGAATAGGCATTTCCTTAAAGACACCCACATTGTAATTGGATCGGAAAACTGACGCAAGCAAACTAATTCCAGTCCTAAGCTATACGTATTATAAATCAGGACGTATATCGCTAAGTCTAAACTATTGGGACGATAACAATCATAAATCATTATCACACATCACAATGATCACCACACATCAGAGTGATATACATCAATTATTATCAGCAGTTTATAGTCATACACTTCTGGACAAATGTCTCTCCAATTGCACGCCACCAGCTACGATCTTCGGCTTTCCTCATCCTACATCTAATAATAATAATACCAGCCGGGCAGCCTCTGTTTATGTCCCACTGTTGGGCACAGGCGGAAGGCCTGTTGAAGGGGCTTAGGTCATAATTCACCACGCTGGCCAAGTGCGGGTTGCCGGACTTCACACGTCATTCGAAAGCTAGTTAGGCTTTCTCGGACATGCAGGTTTCCTCACGATGTTTTCCTTCACCAAAAGCTAGTAACAATCGCACAAACACGATTCGCACATGATTTCGAATTTTAATTGCTCCGACATCTGCGTTCGGTGGATTATCCGTAATACTTTTAAATTATGGTAACCCTCGACCTAGAGCCTCACATTACTGTCGCGTCCCATCAGCGAGCCTTTTATGACGATGTCTCGTGTTATGCAACAAGTCACCACGCTACACCAACCTTGTGCTCTTTTCTATTGTACACTATCAAAGTGTCGTGATGACCGCGTGATTAAAATCCTCGTTAATAACTATATTCTCGTAAATATTAGTATTTCAAAGATATAATTGCCGTACTCAATGGCTGTACTCTTCAGTCGATTGTTGTCATACTTTCATCAAGGCTGACAGAATTGTTTGTTTAACAATACATTATGTGTAATATATTTAATTTAATTTCCAATATCCATGTAACTCACAAAACTCACATAATAAGTTAAGCTTGCCCACATTTACTTTCATAACTATTTTGTCTGTGTATCTTTGTACATTATAGAATAATAATATAAATCAATTCGCACAAACAACAGTGACGATTAAGTTCCCTTGCAGAAAATGTACAAAAAATGTAGTCTTTTATCGTAGTAATTATTATTTTCAAAGACGACTTTTGCTAAAAAATGGCCCTTAGTAACAGTATTCAATTCATGATCCTTAGTAACAGTATTCATTCAGTATTCAATTCATGATATAGTAAATAAATAATAATGATGGGCCCGTTGGTCTAGTGGTTAGACACCCTGGCTGCCAGTCGATGGGTCGTGGGTTCGATTCCCACCAAGTGTCTGGGTGTTATTTATCTATTTAAGTATGTATTTACAAAAAAAAATGTATATAAGTATTAGTACTCGTATTAGTCGTCCGGTTTCCATAGTACAGGCTGTGCCTAGTTTGGGATCGGATGAATAATATCTTGGGACGATCCACACACGGTTATTCGATCCCAAACTGGGCAGAGCCTGTAGTATGGAAACGATCCATCAAGTAGCAGCCAGGGTGCCTAACCACTAGACCAAATGAAATAAAATATGCTTCACGAACTATTCTCATACATACCAAGTACATATCAAAAATTTCATAAAAATTGGTCTAGCCGTTTCGAAGGAGTGCGACCACAAACACCGACACATGAGATTTTTATATATATATTTATTTGTCATTTATTCATGGTAATAAACGGTCATAATACAAAAAAACTGAGGTAACTTAATATTAAACTATAAATTACAGACCTACAGTACCAATTTAGTGTTAATTCTAAGAAATAGCAATATTATGGAGTGCTAGCAAGACACGTTTTTTAAAAGAAAATGAATACCTACTATTGTTAGGACAATAATATAAACAAAAATCATGTATGGTGGGTTCAAGTAATATAGTAAAGTGAGAATGTACTATTTATTTACAAGGATTGTCTTAGACTAAATTTTAGTTTACTGAGAGAAATATTCAAAATATCTATATCATTAAATTATTTTATAAAGAAAGACAATATCAAATATTTTCCTCCTATCGCTGAGACTAAGCAATTTATGCCTACGCAACATATTCTCATAGGTAGAATCTTCGATGTTGATACGGTAGTTCAGTGACTTTAAAAACTGTTTTTTGGATTCTTTCAATTCTATGTGTATTTGGAAGCATGGACTCCACACAGTACTACAGAAGTCAAGAATGGAACGAATGTATGAAAAATAAACTATTAAAAAAAAAACCGACTTCAAAGTAAATTATCTAAAAAGTATAAAATAACGAAAATATATTGAAGTCGGTGCTAGCACATCATGTTAACTAAGACTAGCAAGAGCTGACACCGACTTCAATATATTTTCGTTATTTTATACTTTTTAGATAATTTACTTTGAAGTCGTTTTTTTTTAAATAGTTTATTTAACACTTTTTAGTGACTTTTATTTTAGCAAAATAGGTATCAGCACTATCACGCAACTCGAACGTCTAGTTACAGTAACTTACTGAAAACATAAAAAGTTTATATCTCTTAAACTACTGGACCGATTTTGATGAAACTTGTACTCTACCCTAAGTTGAAAAATACTCTAACTACTGCAAAAAAAAGAATTTTTGAAATAGGACTTGTAGTTTCTGAGAAATCCGCGGACAAACCTACATACATACATACATACATATATACATACATACATACATACACTCATAAAATTTGGTAAATTTGTTTAGAAGCCCACATAGACTAACATATATTAATATTACGCATTTTTATTAATATTACATACATACGCGTCGAATAGAGAACCTTCTTTTTGAAGCCGGTTAATAAAGAATTTTGAGTAACGTTGCATTCCGAAATGGCTTACTGACTCTGAGAATATATCTTAAACTGCGGGACGCTATATTTATGAAGATGTATTTTAAAAGTTACATTCGCTGAAGAGTGGGTGCGGGCAGGGGATGACCATATCGAATCTGTAGTGAGGGTGGCTCACATGCGCAACGTGAGTGAATTAGGATGACAGCTTGCAATAAGAGATGACAAGCTGAGCGTGCCATCTGCCTCCAATATTTTTTAGTAATGACTAAGTACCTTTTTCTTATTTTTTTTCACTGGGGAAACCTTCAAACGGTCCCTGGGAGCTGTGGGGCTCGACCGGGGTATGTGGGATTCTTACCCACTACAACTCCCGCGGCTGTCGCATCGACACATGGGAGGGGGACCCCCGGGCTCTCCGATGGGATCAGCACCAGGAGCCGCTCAGTGCCTTGCCTTTGAGCCCGCCGCCTGGGGGGCGCATTGTAGCCCCCGGGAACCAGACACGGTGCTCAAGGGGACGGGGGTCGCAACCCCGCCGCCGACCTCCTCGGAGTCGCTGTCGTACTCAATGGACGTCCTAGGACCCACACCCGATCGTGCAACGACTCTGAAGGGATGACTAAATACCTACCTTAACTACTAAATTATTTATTTATTCATTTATATTATTTAATTATTTCTAACTTATTACTTTTTTAAAGCACACTATTGTTTAAGACTGTGAATTATAATACATATGTACATACATAAGGTAGTGAAGATGACAAACTTAGTGAATACAAAATATATTAGCATCAAATTTTTATATACTCTGCCACCAATGCTTGCAACATAAACTGCTTAAATTCATAAATTTATTTGCAACTGAAGCAATTTTGACAGTACACCAATAAAAACTGTAATAATCTGCTCTGTATAATTTCATTTTCTGATAACGACACTTCATCGGAAAACCGGTTTAAACGCATACGGGTGATCTTCGCGTTCTCCAATTGCGATAACTGACACTGATTTAAAATTAAATCTCATAAAATATACGTGTTTATAGTATCGAAAGAGTATTCTCGTTTATCGAATGATACGATTTTGGGTCAAGGTTGCCTGCACTTCGCGATGCGTCAGGGTAGAACCTGTTCATAAACATTATAATGTGAGCGTATAATTTGATCTTGTAATAAGATTAATGTGTGCATTACGGAGTTGCTCTTATGTCTTACATGCTGAGTGTAAATTCTTTTTTTGGTATGGTTGTATATGTATCTATATCTATATACTTATAATAAAACTGTCAGGTCCAATTCTGTACATTGAAGATATTTTGAAAATTATATTTGGAGGGCATTCTTTAACCGATACTAAAGCCAGAAATGTATTTTTTTTTATTTTTGTCTGTCTGTCTGTCTGTCTGTATCTCGACTGAGCATCACGCCAAAACTACTGGATGGATTGAAACGAAACTTGTCATGATTTGAGTTAATACTCCGAGGTAGGACATAGGATACTTTTTATCCCGACATTCGTCACGGTTCCCTTGGGAGAGGAGACTAAAGTCAAAATGTGTACTTGGTTATACGCTTGCTCCAATTTTAACAATTTTTCATTGTAATTATAATAAATATTTGTAAACACTCATAGACAGTTGTTAACAATGTTTGGAAATCGATCAGGTTAAGCAACGTTAGGTAAGGTCATTAAATAGACAGGTGACCATTTAACGCCATTTGAACTAAACGTCTCCGTGCTTCGGAGGGCAAGTACAAAGTGGGTCCAAGTTTTTAACCGACTTTAAAAAAGGAGGTTTTGTATTCTATGCGAATGTATATTATTGAAAGTTTAGTTAACGTAAACACAGCGCGGGCGGAGCTGCGTGGGTCAGCTAGTGTATAATAATAATAATGTTTTCCAGGCCGAATCCAGCCAAGGCAGGCATTTTTTGTTATCTGGATTAACCAACTACACAGGAGGTATTATAGTGCACAAGTGCTTGCGTAGACGCAGGTGAACTCTCTCTTCATTCGGAGTCGCTAGACGTTCGGAGTGTGAGCCCTAGGACGTCCATTGAGTACGGTGTTGACTCCGAGGAGGATGGCGGCGGGGTTGCGACCCCCGTCCCCATGAGCACCGTGACAGGTTCCCGGGGGGCTACAATGCGCCCCCCGGCGGTGGGCTCAAAGGCAAGGCACTGAGGAGCCCCTGATGCAGATCCCACCGGAGAGCCCTGGGGTCCCTTATCAAATGCCGATGCGACAGCCGCGGGGGTTTTAGTAGATAATACTCCCACATCAAATCCCACGGTCGAGCCCCACAGCTCCCGGGGACTTTTTGAAGGTTTCCCTCGCGAAAAATAAGAAAAAAAGGTGAACTCTCTCACCCTTTACTCTCACAATCTAATGGGATGGAAGACCGACACGACCAGGGAGAGGTCAGGCGTAGGACAGACTTTTTACATGTCCTTCCAACAAAAGGATAAACTTGCGTTTCAGTCAAACCAGGTAATCGGCCTGTGTTACCAGTAAGGAACAACTAATACAATGTTGTTGCTCCCCGCGGGAGTTATAGTAGTGACCTCCGATTTGAAGTTGCAAGCGATGCGTACATACGTAGCACAGCGGGAAATCGCTTGCAATGTATGTGTGAGCGAGCCCGAGCTGCATACATCGTCCTTGTTTATAGCTAGGGACAATATTAAGTACTAACTATTGTGTTTTAGGGTTTCGTACCTAAAAGGTAAAAAAGAAACCATGGTGCAACTTCGTCCGTCTGTCTGTGTCTGGAATAATTGTAGATCTTACCTACCCAACCTCATCACAAAAGACATAAATAGATGACAATTAAAAAACATACTTACTGAAGTTTCTTTACTTGTTTTCATAGGTAAACGTATAAATGGGACCACTAGTACTAAACATGGTTTTATTTAATGTCGTCATATTCGTATCCAATTTGTATGAAATAATTTAATGGTGCACTTTGACAGGTTTACAACCGTTTAAAGCGTTTATAATATCTTGTCTTATGATTGGTAATAAAAATCTGTAAATAGTATAAACCAAAATCGCTATTCGCGTCTGTCTGTCTGTTTGTTCAATCACTTACAATTTCACAATGAATGTTGATATTGTTTTAACCATCGTGGCGAAAGGTTCATTATTGTATATTACTTATGTTTATTTTTCTGGGAGTAGTATATCCTATAGGAAAATCTGTCTAGTATATAGATGATTATGTACAGCTCCAAGCTGGCATAATTGTGGGGTACCTTAAGGAACTCTTCCATAAGTCAGCAACAGAGTTAGGGCTACTGCAGGGACAATGGATTCAGCTGTCAGAAAGTCAGAATACGGGTAGCACTACAGTGCAAATGTTTATTGATATTGAACTAGGCGAATAAGACTATCGCCTGGCCTAGTTCGTCGCGTCGCTATGTTATCGATCAATCTTTATCTTTTTATCTTTACCTATGCGTCAATATTAAACTTTTTAAAAGGAAACTAGGGACGAAATAGACAGCACTAGCCGCCATATAACTTAAAAAAAAGAGTTGGCTAATTTTATTAATATATGCATGTAGTTACAGTCAAATGTAGATCAGGATTACGAAATTTTGAACTGATGTTAAAAATATTGCGTATCCAACTTGCAGATTTATTGAATATTTCATGACGTACTTAGCAATAAAAAACTAATAAAAATTAATAAGGAGCAGCATTATTTATGTGGTATCCAGTTTAAGGTTATTAATCGAAAATCGTTGTCGTCTATCGAAGAAATAAAATTAAACGTAAAGTAGGTAATTACATGGCTTATCGTGGCACTTAAGAACTTATGTCTCGGGTGACATAAGGCAGTGAGGTGCAGCTGTTTATGAGGCAGTCGCTTACCATCAGGTCTCGTCATTAGTAGTAAAAAATTTACCTACTGTTAATATTAAATTATATTGTCAGGATGATTGTTGCGTTTGATTTGTCCATAAAAAACATCGTCAGATCAGGCGCAGCCCTAAACACTATGAAAGTAAATTTAGTAGCAGATACCATTTCAATTCACTCTTACTTTCAATGATAGTGACGTTTCGTGAAAGTGTTTGACGCGAATTTCGTCACAAGTCAATTTCGTCGGATTCGTCTCGTTCTTCGGGTAGGTCATGGTCACTCGCACTTCCAACGACAGTGAATATGGGAGAGTGAATCTGATATTTTAGTATTGAAGCTGCATTTGACGTCAATGAGACATGATGTCAAGTTGACGTATTATGAAGGAAGCAGTAACTGTATTAGACTTGGGTATTTATAGAGTGATATTTATGAAAAATGTCGTATTCGATATTTAAATCTAAACGTGTGAAAAGCAGTAAAATAATAATATTTCATGCACATAATTTATTCTGATATCGGATCGGGGCGTCAAATACCTACCGATATCAGATATTCCGGAAGCTAACGCCGCGCCGATTGAATTTGTTTCGTAATCTGATATGATGCCGTTTATAATCGAGATTGAGAATATTTTATTTATATTCATAAATTTTTAATACTATTTTTATGGAAAATTAATTAATTTCTATGTTAAGAGGGTATAAGTGATGTTAACTAATCTTCACTTGGTCATTTAATTAAATTTCTTATTATAAATACAGATTAGCAGACCGGAGATAATTTATTATTATGTATGTGTAGTTTATGGTTTTATCTTTCATGAATTTTATCTAGGTCAAATCTGAGACAAAGTTTAAACAAAATCTGTCCATGTCCACCCTAAACTATTTATTTATAATATCCTAACTCCTAACAGAACAGTGTTGCTAAGTAACAGCATAAAAATGTTAATAATTTATGGTTTTTAACATCACATATAAAGATTGATCGATAGCAGTGCGTGCTAACAAGGTTTCACGTATCTCGCATTTCTTTGTCTAAAATACGAGACAGTCAATGATTATACCTTTATGTAGGCCAATTAAGCATTTGACCGCACGGCTCTTAATGAGACGTAATAATATAAAATGAGCGGAATCGTTCTATGTGCAATTCTAAGAACTCCTATAAATCGCGAATTCCGAATTCCTTACCAGTGGAGGTTTAAGATTGAAATGAACGCTTACTGGACGCGAAGATTGCTATCGAATAGCGAATTCAGTTCTATACGTTATGTAGGTCAATTGTAGTACGTACTATAATATTTTCTATGATTCTGTCCTTCATGTAGAAATTAGTTAAAGAAAATGTATAAAAAATGTAAAATGTTACTTGAAGCTTTTCATTCGGCACATCGAAGAATTCCTTAAGAATTTGGCGGCTTTACATAATATATTGCTATTTATTTGGTCTTAAATAATGTAGAATGTGAATATAAGAAATAAAAAAAAGATCATGCAGACGGTAAATAACTAACCAAACGACAGTTCAAACATTATATTAAGTGATTATTACTGATGACGGAAGAAATTATCATGAAATAAACTGTCACAAATAAAAATAATTTGTGCTACAATTTCGTAAATAAGTTAACCAGAAGACTAATTATTTTATGGTTTTAACTAGTCCTGCTAAAAATCAGCTTTTCCTAGTTGTTAGAAATATTCTAATTATAACACACTATAGAGCGTCCAACCATTTATTTTCTTTTTGACAGCACCAATAGAACGTAACTGCGTCATGTTACGCAAAAGTTCACTTAAAGTGAACTTTTAAAAGTGAACTTATAAGCAACATGTTACAAACAATCTACTATAAACATTTTTACTTCTGTTTTTGGCGGAAAATAATTTTTGGCGTAGCTAATTCGATATCTTTAGATACGAGCAATAATCAGCCACGCAATTACAGGTAATTTCTAATTATGAAGCAAAATGTTATATTAGTGTACCGTGCGCGATTGCTGTAAGCTCTCTTGTTGTAATTCTGATGCTTAATTGTACCTAACGTTTGCGAATACCGGTCCAATTCTGTACTATAAGCTATCGGACAAATTAAAGATAAATGAGTTCAGTTTTTGGCATTTACAAACTGGTAGTGTAACTCATAATAATCTTGTCCAACACCTATTGCTTATTTTATGGATAAGATATAAACTAATACACGGTAATGTTGTCTTTTATTTACGCGAATACTACACATTTAAATAAAACTACTTGTACGGATTATATCGTTATTTTAGATTTTACTTTCGAACCGTTTTGAACGCTTTGCCGACGCTTCGAATGTTTTACGAATTATCTAAAAAAAAGCGCAATATATGTATGTCGTAAAAGTAATTTTATTATAATACATGGTAATTTAAAATATGCATGTAACAATATACATAACTAAAACGCTACAGCTACAGCAGCCAAATTTGATCACCAGTCAAATAATATAATTTGGGAAAATGCTAATTGTTTAGGTACCCAAAGATAGGTCTTTGGGATGGAGAAAAAGTAGGCACTTTCTCCATTTACTTTCATAATCCAATGCAAAGGAAAACCAACACGAACGACACTAGGAGGTTTGTGTACGGTAGCGCATATGAATATTGTATTTTACCACATAAATTATAGTACTTTTATACTGATAATTAAAGCAATACGTGCAAAATGATTCCCTATAACATTCCAAAATATCAAAAATGCACAACGTTAATATTCAAGTTTTCTCTTCTGCCGGCACTCCCGGAGTGCAACCCGTTGTTTTTTTATTTGAATTTTATATACTTGTCACGATTTTTAAATATTTTAAAAGGAAGAAATGTCAAGATTAGAGTGGTGAGTCTATACTTAAGTCTACGGCGGGCAGAGCTTTGAAAAAGTGATATTACGTCGTCGATCCTGCTGGTCGTTTCCTCGGGGTACGGATTCGTGTTGCTGACCGTGGCGTGCTAAACGCCGCCACTTAAACTACTTTGGACGACCCTGTTGGTCGTCTTCTTCTGCTGCCGCTGCCGCCGCCTCCGTCTCTGCAGACGCCAGGGCGCTATACTCTGCGCTCCGCGTAACTACGCAGCTATTAGTTACGTGTTATTGTGTTCATTATTATCAGTGCCACGTTTATTCAACCTTGAAATTTACTCCAGTGAAGTTCTTCGTACTCACCTGCTACTGACCTGCTTAAAGAATTTAATATATGTATTTGTGTATATTTTAACTTGTGTGTTTTTATTCCTAAGCCAAGCTAAGAACCAGATAGCGCAGCGGTTTCTGGGCTTACCATCACATACTTATCTCTACCTCCACCGCTTCGTTAAAAACAGCCTTTTACGATTGTTTTTGAAATGTACCTACAAAAGAAAAAAAAGGAAAAACTATTAGGTATGTAGCAATAATGATGTATAGATTAAAACGATCTGTTTAAATAATTAAATTGAAGCAACTAACATAACTCTACACAAGCAGAGGCTTGTGATAAATGTATGCTAATATATAAAATATAGCATATATTAGTTTACTTTAGTTAACTAATAACCTATATAAAACTATCGATAGACGTGATTTAACCTTTAAAATTTAGGCTAAACACGAAACTAGATATCGTTACTTGCTAATCATAGGTTGTCGCCGGCTTTGTTTAAGTGTTGTAATGATTGAAATATCTTCTTATGTCTTCTGGTTATGTCGCAAAGAAGTGGTAAAATGTGTGGGCGTGTGTTAAGTATTGTACCTATGTAATTATTGTTCGGACATGTCAGCATAATGGACACTTAATGAAAGGTATGAATTATAAATTCAATGAAAAAGTTACGACGCTCTTTAACTGACAATCGAATGCGGGTAAACAGAGAAAAAACCGGTCAATTTCGAATTGGACTTGAGCATCAAGGGTTCCGTTTTTACTTAACAGTTATATTTTTCCCTGTAATATTTATATAAACATTTATTACCTGTAATTATTTCAGATTATCCACAACGATTGGAGATAAGGCGTTTTCTTTTACATTTTTAATTATACGTGACATAAGATAACAAACTGTTTATTAAGCGACTTCAAAAAAGGAGGAGGTTCTCAATTCGTCTGTATATATATATATATATATTTTTTTTTATGTATGTTCGCGCATAACTCTGGCAATTATGAACCGATTTGAAAAAATCTTTCTTCCATCCATTCTTTAATCCGTTAATTGGGTCCCATAAAAAAATATTGCTTAGTACTAAGTCGTTCCTGAAAAAACAAGAATGGTGACTGCGCACTGAGAGTTGGAGGAAAGCCTATATAGATGACTTTATGGTGCTTTTTAACGACAAAAATGATCATAACTCTGGTAAATATTTACCAATTTCAATGATTCTTTTTTTATTCGAAAGAAAAAACCACTGTAATGAACCTGTATGAATTTTATCACAACCGGATAAGAACTTCCTTGAGGACCATGAATGATATGGCGGAATTTATCTGGTAAAAACCATAAAACTGATGTTCTCCTTTACATTTCTCTGACAAATATGAACCGATTTCGATGATTCTTTTTTTATTCGAGAGAGTAAACTACTATGATGATTCCATGCAAATTTCATTACGATCGGATAAATTGTTTCTAAGTTTCTGAAGAAACATGAATTATGTAAAAGTATGTAGACGATAATGTGAAATCATAATGATGAGAATAACCTACCTAGATCATTTTACTGTCTTCGATGGTTCAATCTTTATGTTTGAAAATATCACTAAAAAGTATAAAATAAAATATTTAAAAAAAAAATTGAACCGACTTCAATAACACTAAAAAGCATAAAATGATTTAAATATTATTGAAGTTGGTGCCAAATATACACAGCCGGTACGCTAACACCAACTTCTTTAATATTTAAATTATTTTATGCTATTTAGTGTTATTGAAGTCGGTTCAATTTTTTTTAAAAATATTTTATTTTGAAATCTAAATAGAAAACCCTTTTACAAGATACCCTAATCGATATAGTACCTAGTATCACTTTAAAATTTCGACCTCAATAGATAAGATTTTTTTTTTACAATTTCAGATAGACAAAGTCGCACCAAATGTGTTCCTTTATACATTTTAGGTAAGGAACCCTAAAAAGAATGCCAATCATATTAAATATCAACAACATAAAATCGTGGTCGATTACCGTTTTTGCCGATGCAAAACGTCAACTTTACGTGCGGATAAACAGATGCCTTTTACACTTTGTGACGTGTCGGCATCACAAGGTTGTTCTTACGATGTTTTGGTAATGCTCTCATTATTATACATTGTATTATTTTTATACGAGTATCTGTTCAAAACGGCTGAATACAATGTGGAATTACTTTATTTTAATTCTTATCTGTGCTTGTAAATCTTGTAAGAGACCAAAGAGGTATTTCAGATAACTCTAAAACGGCCACTTCACATTATAATGTAGCGTGAGGTGCAGCTTGCAAGTTGCAGTAGAAGGATAAGAATTAAAACAAAATATTATTTTGAATACTTACTTAATTTCTTTGCGAAATTTTATTTTTTAACGTACGAGACCCTATCGGAAGCAATTTAGAGACTATTTAAGTATGGAACTAATAACGATTCTGAGAGTGATCTATGATAATATCCTATCAAGATTATATTCGACACTAGCTGACCCGCGCAGCTCCACCCGCGCTTTTATTACATTTTGCTCCCCTTTTCACCCTCCTCCCTTGATTTATTTCTCTCCATCTCTCTCTCTCTCTCTCTATTATCCCCTCAAGCCCATGTGGTTCCAAATGGAACAATGCGCTTTTTTTAGGACCCAGCCGGGATTGAAGTCTTATAAGAAAAATGTAATTCTATGCTCTTTCTCTCCTCTCTCTTTCCCCACCCGCATCGAACCCCGTCACATTCCCCCTCTTCCTCTCCCCGTTGTCCCCACTCTGAACCCTATCCCCCCCATCTCTCTCATCCAACTTGCTCCATCTCCCCCCCCCCTTGCTCCACCTAACTCCTCCGATCCCTCACCCCCTCCTTGAATCCCTTCTCCCTCTCTGTCCTCTCTTGCACCCTCCTCTCATTCTATATATCCGTCAATCATGGTATCAGCAGCATGAAATATACTTTACGACTTATTCTCAGACCTACCCGATATGCACACAAAATTTCATACACATCCGTTCACCCATCTATTTAATGACCTTACCTAACGTTGCTTAACCTTAACCTACAGGTATAAAAAGTATCCTATGTCCGTCTCCTGCTCCTAAGCTACTTCCCTACCAATTTTCAGCCAAATCGGTTGAGCCGTTCTTGAGTTATAAATAGTGTAATTAACACGACTTTCTTTTAAATATATAGATTAAAGTTCTATGGTGATTGTATGTTCAATTTTACCGATAGATGGCGCTGTTCATAATTTATATCACGCTAACATCGTAAATTACTGTCTAATGATATTCGATAATGAAAGTTTTAAGCTTTTCGCATCTTTTATTGTTGCGACTGTAATACAATACCTATACACTACCACTACCTGGACTTGGGGAGTTTCATTAAAATTTCATGAATAATTTCATGATCTAGTTTGGACTCGCTCGGGATTTACAGATTTTAACTTTTCAAAGATATAATGTCATATTGCTATCAGCAACGTACTTAGAACAATACGGAAATCTAATGAAAATGTCCTGGGTGTACCGGACCCCTAACAAAAATTTACCCTTCGCCACTGCCATATCTTATTCAAACTAAATGTCTGCTCAGTCCCTATTGTATATAGCGTAATAATACATATCTTAATAATTAACTGATCAGTCTATAATTACCCTATTCTCATACAAAGGAAATTACGTGGTAATATGTGCAAGTAATGTTTCACTGCTTAGCCCCTATGAAACATAGCGTGATGTTTTATATACCAGTTTATACCTTGACTTCTACACAACACATCAGTAAAAGTCCTATCAAAATCCATCCACGGGTTTTCAAATGATACCTGGACAAACAGAACGACAGACAGACAGGCAGACAGACAGACAGACAGACAGACAGACAGACAGACAGACAGACAGACAGACAGACAGACAGACAGACAATAATTCAAAAAAAAATTGTTTTAGCCTCTATGTCGATAGTATAGTATCCCCACATAGAAATTTTGGAAAAATATTCAATGTACAGAAAAAGTGCTCTTTGAGTTATATTATAGTACTAGCTGACCCACGCAGCTCCGCCTGCGCTAATTTTACGTTAACTAAACTTTTAATAACAGACATTCGCATCGATTACATAACCTCCTTTTTTATAGTCGGTTAAAAACTGGGACCCACTTTTTACTTGCTCTCCGAAGCACGGACCCGTTTAGTTCAAATGGCGTTAAACGGTCACCCATCTATTTAATGACCTTACCTAACGTTGCTTAACCCGATCGATTACAAAACCTTGATAACAACTCTCTATGAGTGTTCCCTTACTAATATTTATTATATTATAAAGAAAAATTGATAAAATCGGACCAAGCGTATAACCAAGTACCCATTTTGACTTTAATCCCCTCTCCCAAAAGAACCGTGCTAGATTACGGGATAAAAAGTATCCTATGTCCTACCTCGTAGTAAGATCTCAAATCATGCCAAGTTTCATTTGAATCCATTCAGTAGTTTAGGCGTGATGCTCAGCCGTGATACAGACAGACAGACAGACAGACAGACAGACAGACAGACAGACAGACAGACAGACAAAAATTAAAAAAATTACATTTTCGGCCTCAGTATCGGTTATAGAATGCCCTCCAAAAATAATTTTGAAAATATCTTCAATGTACAGAATTGGACCTGTTACAGTTTTATTATAAGTATATAGATAGATAGAAGATGACTCAACACATATTATAGGTATTGTAATTGCATTGCCATACTTATTTTTTTTTAATTTTGCATACGCAGAAATTCAGTAATATAACAATATCAAATATAATATAGCGCTGTATTACGGAGGTGAAGAAAAATATTTTCGTGATTTAACATTTTATGTCGCTGAAAACTTGAAATAGCAAACTTGATGATTTTTGAGCTTTGTCCTAGGACTATTTTACCTTTTTTGGCACCCATGGATAGAAGCACCTAGCTTATTACTAATAACAAGAAAAAAGAGAGTGAGAGGCATTGCTGTGTCGAAAGCAAAAGGGACAAAAGATTATCACTTAGCCATCAGCAGAGAGATTTCTTATAGTGTATAAGGATAATGACATCCTGACATTAGATGCATTAGTTGGTTATGATCAGAAGATAATAGCCAATAACTCCCCAAGCTTCCGTAAAGTTGCCCCACTATTAAACGGGCGTTCCCGCGCTGTCCCTGCGATTATTTCTTTAGTTATTTTACCTAGTGACGAGACAAGCCAGACTGCACATACACTTGACACACATGCTTCTATATAGCTGCTCGGTACTGCCGCTCGTCACTTGAGACATTAGTAATTAAGGGTGACTTCAAATTTGCAGTGCGACTGCAGCGCTGCAGACTCTCTGCTGTTGGAAGAAATTTCTGCTGTACTAATTTGAAGTCACCCTTAGTCTTTTGCACCGATAATTTCACTAGCTACAGTGCCCTTCACACCGGATCACAGCAATTTTTACTCATAGCTAGATACCTACTTACTGATAGAATATTTGAAACTGCAGCGGTACCTACCTAGGTCGCATTGGCACAAGTAACAAAACTTTCATTCATTTATATATTATACAATGTTGCTAATTAAGTAAAAGGAAACAAATATCATTGCTTTCCTTTAGTTAGCATTTTAAATTAAGTACTGTTTGTGCAGAAATAGCATAGTATTATTGGTCATATATAAGTAGAACACTCCCACATTAGTCCTAACGTTTCTATAATTTAAAGTTGATGGATCCAGCCAGATGGACAGACTAATGGAGCATTCGCATACCTAGGGTCGCAGAGTTCACGTTTCGCAGTATTTCGAAATTGAGAGACTTATTAGCACTCTGAGAGGTTAAGTAGAGTGTCTAATCACTGTTGCCACGACAACCTGTTATAGGTGGCTTATGTTAATAATAGGTATTATCGCCTCGATCAGTAGCGTTTTGCAAGGAGATACGCCTTGACGCGTATAGGAAAGGTCGCAGTAATATTTCTTAGTGACTGTACATTCTGAATGTTATACATATTATGTTTGTGTGAACCAGATGTACATACTATGTTGAAAAGAAAAAATACATGAAATGGATAAAAAAATGACAAGCCCACTGAGTTTCTTGCCGCTGGTAGTTTTTTTCTATAAAATATGACAATTTGAAACTGCAAATTTTGGCCTATGAATTTGAATTTCATATATAAATTTAAATTATTTTATACTTTTTAGTGTTATTGAAATCGGTTCAATATATTTTTTTAATGTTTTATTTTATATCACGTAGCGGTTTAAATATACTTTACGACCTAACCTCATGCCTACCTATATAAAAACGTTCATAAAATCAGTAGAGCTGTTTCGGACGAGTGTGACCACAAACACCGTGATACGAGATTTTAATTTATAAGAAAGTTTTTTTTTTCACAGCGGAAGAGTTCGCTTAAAATTAGCCTATCCTGAATGAGAAAGTATGAACTCCATCTTATAAGAGATCACGGCCCTTAAAAGACATCTTCTAGTGGTTGTGGTCACAACTGCCGGCATGGCAATACCTCTGATACAAGGTTTTCTTCCCTGCTTTCTAAGCTTATCTTACTAGGCTGGTCCACTTCCGTCTTCAGCTGCATTACCATTTAGCATCAAGCGGAATCGCATACTACCACTAGCTTAAGTAGGTATATATAGGGTAAAAAAGAATATTCTGTCATAAACTGTTCTGTATTTTACTCACAGAAACTGCCTATTAATTACTTAATACTGTCTATTAATTTATAATCTAATAAAGCATCATCGCTTATCTTAAGAGCTGATGATCGAACGCGACCAGGAAGCGTCATTTGCGCAATACAGTCGTCACGAATCACGGTAACTCTTCACGATGTTCGAGTCCTATACGTGTCACGGAGTCACGGAAACCGAAGCGTATCATTTGCTACAAATGTTAATATAATAGTCGGTGCCATCTTGGTTTCAGCACTGATAGCCTCGGGCTATGATTTACAATATGCGTCATTATATTCACGCTTAGAGATCATTACATAATGTTTTTTATTAGCAGTATGATTTAGTTTGAACTTGACACAGCCTTGCTCAAAATGACGTTAGATAGTTTGTTGTGTTTTAGTGTTTAACGGTAACTATTGTAGAACAATAACGATAAACATTGTGGTCCGTGGGGCCCGTGAGACTCATACATTTCCTTCCGTTGTCCGTAACAGGTGATTGAGAGAGGCGGCAACCACTCCCTTCCAAGGACGAGGCTTTTGTTCAGCAGTGGAAATTTTACGACTACAGATGATGATGATTGTAGAATACTTACAGAGTCTCATCAAAATTAATTTAAAATAAGTGTTAGTGTCTGCTAAAATCAGACGATTTTTACTCTTATTCTCCAACTAGCTGACCCACGCAGCTCCGCATGCGCTATTTTTACGATAACTAAACTTTTAATAACAGACATTCGCATCGAATACATAACCTTTTTTATAGTCGGTTAAAAACTGGGACCCACTTTTTACTTGCTCTCCGAAGCACAGACCAGTTTAGTCCAAATGGCGTTAAACGGTCACCCTTCTATTTAATGACCTTACCTAACGTTGCTTAACCCGATCGATTACAAAACCTTGATAACAACTCTCTATGAGTGTTCCCTTAATAATATTTATTATAATTATGAAGAAAAATTGATAAAATCGGACCAAGCGTATAACCAAGTACCCATTTTGACTTTAATCCCCTCTCCCAAAAGAACCGTGCTAGATTACGGGATAAAAAGTATCCTATGTCCTACCTCGTAGTAAGATCTCAAATCATGCCAAGTTTCATTTGAATCCATTCAGTAGTTTCGGCGTGATGCTCAGCCGAGATACAGACAGACAGACAGACAGACAAAAATTTTAAAAAATACATTTTCGGCCTCAGTATCGGTTATAGAATGCCCTCCAAATATAATTTTCAAAATATCTTCAATGTACAGAATTGGACCTGTTACAGTTTTATTATAAGTATAGATTCACTTGGAGAGGACAATATTATTAATATAGAATAATAAGACCATCCATCAACCATCTACGTGATAGTTAAGTTAACCAGTGTTTGCGTTGCGTAGATACAAATGTACTCATTCTTCTATTATTCTCACAATCATATGTGATAGATGACCAACACGAACAGGAAGAGCTCCTGCACAGGACCTACTTTTTACATGCTCATTCGACTCATGGATCGTCTTACTTTCCAGAAAATCGGTTAATGCGTTTGCGTTATCTTAACCAATAAGGAACTAGTCTGGTTCCTGATCCAGTTCAAGCTGATCAACTGATTAATTGTCTGGAAAGAAAGCGGTTTCAGACTAGCGTTTTTTTCTATGCGTATACGGTCGTTTCGGCATTGCACTACATTTCGCGCTTTAAAAAATCGGACTCGCGTCGTTCTGGCGTGATAATTCGAAACGGTAGTGGTGACTGGTGCGTCAGTATCAACGTTAACGTGTTTAACCGAGCTTATGAGAGCGTCATCGCTAGTCTCGCTTGTGGTAAAGCGTACATGCGCTTCCAAAAACGATCTTATCGCTGTTCTCAAACCAGTCTAAGATGTTAGTAAGGTATCTACACTAAGATTTTGCTCCTCGCGGGATTTGAACCCGCGACTTCTGGTTTGCAAAGCAAGCGGTTTTCTACTGCATCTTGAAGGCTACGCTCACGATAACATTTGGAATAATCAGAGAAGAAAATATGTGAACTATTAATTTCTTTTATTTATAAAGTTACACTATCATTTTTTTTTCAGAGTCGCCCGTAGCTAGTTATAACCTCTATTGTCATCTAGACAGCAGTCGTTAAGCTAAGTCAGAGGCCTGAAAACTCTGACAACAGGTTGGCCACTAAACATACGACAAAAAAAAACTATCTAATTACTTCACACGACGTTCACGTAAATAAATCATTATCACAGTACCAACAAGAGTACGTAATACACAATACAGTGGTTTATTACATAGCCGGAATAGTGGCCAACAATCGTGTGAATACTTACAGCATTGGTGAAATATTTCGTTACAACTTTTCATCATCACATTGTAACTGCGCAGTCCAGTTCGCGATTATGACCGAAGATATTATCTTCACTAGCTATGAACACACAGTTCTTAACTAAGATGCTGGTTAGATTTGAATAGGCATGATGACTAATTTTGAAAAAATACTCTATAATGTACTTACGGGTCTACTATTGCCGAAAATAATCATATTTTTTTTATTAAATTTACAATTAACAGCAATATTTTCAATTTTTAAAATAGAGTTTTGATTTCGTTCCAAAACGATGGCCGGTGCATGGCGCCATGTTGTGACGTCACTACGGCGGTGTAAATAAACATCTTGTATGAAAGAAAAAGTTGAGATTACAGTTGACAGTTGTTTATTTACACAGGATTGACGTCATTCACTCTGAGCAGCGTTTATTACAAAATGGCGATTAGCTGTATTTAAGTAATTTATTTGCTTAAATATCACGAAAATCTCTCTACTAATATGAAAATGGGATGCATTTTTGGAATCAGTGCAATCTGTTCTAATATTTAAAACCACAGATTTATTGGTATTGTGTTACAGTCATCATGCCTATTATACAGCATGTTAATAAAACCCTGTCTGATCGCTGAGGGTATTGTTGGATTTCGCAATACAATCACACGTATATAATTGATTTGTTGAATATAAAAGGATTTATTACAATAAATTATTAATAATATAATATCTCATAAATATTTTTCCCCATACAAATCGGACACAATTTTTAACTCCCTGTATTTCACTGTAATAATAATACCAACCCTTTGTTTTGTCCCAGTTCACTGGTACAGAAACATTTAAAAAGAAAATGAAGTTTTACTCTCTCTCTCTCTCTCTCTCTCTCTCTCTCTCTCCGCTTAGCACATATTAATCACATATGATGGTGGTCTGCTCTTCTTGTCTTTGCTTTCCACTTTCCTCAATCTGACGTGGCATTTTCAGAAATATTGCAGACCTGCAGATATTTTGCAATACAATCAGTCTATCTCAGCTTTGGGCTTCCTATTCTTTTGGAACCAGGGAGGTTCAGATCAATTGCCACATTTCCGATGTAAATAGGACTCCTCTTCAGAGTCTGTGTGAAATATAGTTAGTTTTAGCTCCATTTAGTGCAAGAGCATGAGTGATAATGGCAGTTAAGATACAACAGCTCATACACACCTACATGCTCTTATATAGCATGTATGTGTGTATTCATAAATATAAATTTAATAGTATTCATATAAATTTAATAGTAATTATATTCTGGGACAATCCACACATGGTCATCCCATCCCAAACTAGGCAGAACCTGTACTATGGAAACCACGCAACTGATACTAATATACTTTTTTTAGACGGAGTTCTTTATTGTAATTACATACTTAAATAGATAAATGACACTTGGAAGGAATCGAACCCACGACCCATTTGGTAGCGGCCAGGGTGTCGAACTACTAGCCGAACAGGCTTGTCACGTGATTATAAGAGGCATAATCTAACATTGTGTTTTTCTGTGTTTTCTTTACACGTGTATACAACGTGTTACAAAATACCCCGTAAAAAATATAATTAATTATCAAAGCCAACAATTTTGTCAAACCTAGTAAGGTTAGGTTTTTTAAAAATTTTGTCGTTCTGGGAATTAGGTAGAAACGTAGGTACATTCTGGGCAGTTTACTTTTTAATTTGACTGAAATAGGGTTTGCACATCAGTGAAAATAATATTTTCTTTTTACGGGGTATTTTGTAACACGTTGTATAGTTTTATATGTATAAACCTCCAGTGAATTATTATCTATCTGACAGTAAAAACCGCTAAAAATCCGTTGCGTGGCTTAGAAGGAGTTAGCGGATAACAGACAGAACCGGAAAGCGTATTTGCTTTACACATTACTGATGAGATGATCAGAATTGAAAACTTCACAAAATAATACAAGCTGTTAAATTTATATATATTTATTTTACATATTTACAAGCGTAATTACAGCTATGTTTTGCACTTATTCGATACAATATAGTAACTTAATTGTCAAGGGCTTATACAAGGTTATGTACGGAACCTAGTACATTTATCAAAAAAATAATGTAGTAGAGATGTCCACTAAAGAGCAATGAGTCAGAACTCGGTCAAATAATTAAAAAACGAAATATTAAAAACATCAATTTCGTTTCGCATAAAAATATTCCAAAATGGATAACAATAACGTTAAAATGTCATTAAATACATCACCCACAATCAGGACCAAAATAGATTAAATAGCTCGCAGAAAGTACAATTAGGTACTTAATGACAATAGAGATTACTAAAATTGAACAGAGAACTGTACTTTTTCGTCATGCTGTCTAAACATAAATTACACACACCAGTGTTTTGGCAAAGATTTTTCTTTTCTTTTTTTCCGTTATAGTCAGTGGATGACAAAATAATTCTGCTAACGACCAAGTGGAACGTATTAGTGTGTCCATAAAATATTACAAAATGATAGGAATATTGCATCTTATGAATCTAAAATTTATTTACATACTAAGTTTACGAAGCTATAATGTCAATTTATAAAAAACCTACATCCAGAAATTTGTAATGGTTAGGTAATATAAACCAAAATCTGACATGAGAGAACCGTATCATCAGTATGTAATAATACATTCTTTTAAAATTTACAGTTTGAAACTATATTGTGGTTTGTGGTATAGAACTTATTTCGTGAGAAACATAAAAAAGTTTAAAAATGACACAATGTAAAAATGCTAATTTTTATTTTCTATTAAATTTTTGCCAACGTCAGAACCACACATCTCAGAAATGGGATTGCCCCGAATATTTTCTTTCAACTCTTCGTAGGAAATCTTCGATTTGCTTATTGAGCCGCACTCATTTGATTTACGATCGATAAACTAACGAAATATTTTCAAGCGAGATTTTGACTATAGAATGTTGCCCCATTTCTCCGATAACCCTGGTATGTCCAAACCCGACCTTTGCAACCTTCGTGATTAATACCAGATTGCCGGCCACACATTGTAAGCCATATAAGGTTCTAAGTTTAAAAAAAACATCTGGCACTTTATTCTTAAACTACTGTACACCTAATGACATCACAGGTTACTTAATTAAGATGTTCTCATTCAAAAGAACAAAGTAACGTTAGCGATGTCTCGGAGGCACGTACACTGGCCATTGGTACACTGGTACACCTGTGCCCTAGAAAGATAAAAAGAAGTTCATGAGCCACAATAAAAGTAACAATAATTGGGTACTAAACCTAAATTGACTTTTAACTAATGTTTACGAGGCTACGAATACTTGTAGTGAATACAAATTCGTGAAGAACCTGTGCACTGGACCACTTTATGTTCATCTTTATGAAGATGACCCAGAAAAAAATATAGTTTGAATGAACTAGAAACAAAACCGAAAGACTTTCACTGCTAAACAAGGACCTCCTTAGAAGAGAGGGGTAACCATAATCCCCACGCTAGACAGGCTTCTTGGGGATCGCAGTATAGGTGGTAGGTAAATCAATAGAAAGACGCTGATGCCCGTCTTTTCGTATTCCGTTAGTCTCCTCTTACGGACACCCAACGGGAGGAGATGGGAGGGTGCTATTTTTACCCGAAACCCCACGGGTACCCATGGGTAACTCAGTAGTAACTCGAGCCAAAGTCCGTCATTTTATGAGGATACCAAAGTAAATAATATTACTTGAGTAATTGTTTAATGCTTTACAAATGCTTACCTCTTGAGAGTTTCTGATAATTCTTTTCGTGGCATCTTTCTCATATTTCCATTGGAAGTCATTAGCAGAATCTTTTCCTGTGGTTTCAACGTCATCACTATATATGTGATTGAGTTGGGCATCCTCTTGTTTCGCATGTTGTACATTTTTTTGGGGCTCGTTGACGTACGCTGGTATGAAGTATCGTAGACCTACTCCAGGAAGCCTTTGGGAGCTAAGAAACGAAGGTTGTAGGTACTCCTGGACTTTTTGAGCGTAAGCCGGCTGATGAACTGGAACGTAGGCGTTGACGAAACGTTGGGCGTTGTTGAGTGGGGCTTGCGTAGGAGCAGGTGGGCTGTACTCGATATGAGTGTAAAGCGGCTGAGGTATGAAGAGTGGTGCTCGCCTACAAAGTTACAATAATATATATAACATAAATAGGATGATGTGAAGACATTTTTTACTACTTATAACTTGGTGTTTGACTTCAATTCCATCTGATAGAAAACGGTGATGCAATCAAGGATGGTAAAGCAGTAGCTTATTAAAAGCATATATATTCACTCTACCCGTTATGGCACCCAAATCATAGTCAAATGGGAGGACCTATAGGAAAGTATGAGAATTTTTAATTTAACAATATATTCCTTGATATAGGGTACCTATCAATAAAAATAAATTAAGTCACTACTTATAGAAACATTTGCTCTTTTCAGCGCCAAAGTAAATAAATATATATAAAAATTTCCAGCACTTTATGCATTTCTGCTCCCCGGAGATACTGAAGAAACTTTGGTGATGTCTACACCCAGAGTCTGTACACAGCGTATATGAAGGCCATCAGGATGGTTTTATTGGGTAAAAATCCCACATAACCAAGCCCCCGCCCCTAAAAGA
This sequence comes from Furcula furcula, assembly GCA_911728495.1. Lineage (NCBI taxonomy): Eukaryota > Metazoa > Arthropoda > Insecta > Lepidoptera > Notodontidae > Furcula > Furcula furcula. The sequence continues at coordinate 9,739,909 of OU452246.1, read as the reverse complement.
CTGGGTAAGTTTTGAAGGTTTCAACAGCAAAAAAAAAATTTACCATTGAGCATTAGGGTCAGGTGTGTCATTTGACCGCTCTTCCCACACCGGCGCTGGACTGCGATACGACCGCTGCGACGCCGGCAGCAACAGTTCCGGTGCTGGTGGCTCAATGGGCCCATTCTTCGTGCCGAACTTTACCATGATTGCGTGTGCGCTGGACGCGTACACCACCAGGCATGTCAGCAACTGCAATATCAAATGGAGATTAGTGCTATGGAATAACTTTAAAAAAAAACTGTGTACGACCATAAAATGACTCTGCTTAAAACCGATTATTACATATTATTATTTACATTTGAAGTATCGTTCGTTTCTGATTTTTTATTTATATTTTTTTCGCTCCCCGTGCGGTGCCTAATTAGAAGTGCTTAATTATCATATCCTCTCGTTGGGTGTCGTAAGGCGACTAAGCGAGAACAAGAACACAGGCAGCAGCGTCTTTCTTTTGGATTTATCTTCCCCTGTACTGCGATCCCCAAGACCGCCAAGCGTGCATTCCGATTTCAAGTTAGATCCCCTTTGTAAGTTCCTCAAAGAAGCGTCGAAACGCTACTTTGAATCCGCGTCCCGTCACGCGAACAGTTTAATCCGCGCCGCCGCCGATTACGCCCCTAGTCCTTCTGACTCGCGCCGCAGACCACGGCACGTACTGCTCGACCCTCCTGACCCCATGACGGTCCTATTGGACCGGGATGCGTCGAACCCTCCCCGACAACCGTATGCTACACTAGCTATCAGACACCGGTCTCGCCGGCGAGGCCGAAGGGTCGTACGTATGCGACCTCAACGACGTGCATCACCCCACTGAGCTTCTTGCCGGTTCTTCTCAGTGGGGGCGCGTTGTGAACCGGTGGTAAACTCAGCCCTCTCTTAAGCGACAGCCCAAGCCGAGGCCGTGCCTCCCTGAGGTGCCCTTGAGCTCATCGCTACTTCTGCCGTAAAGGCTAGAGCGCTTCAAGCGCTCGCCTCCTATTGTCCGGTGAAGCTGTAATGGCCATCTGCGGCCAACAGCGTCTATCATTCCCAAAAAAAAAAACCGCCAAACGTGGCGATTATGGCAACTCAAGGGAAGGATTTTTAAGCAACTTATTAACGTTTCTAGCATAATATTCAGCTGATTAGCAACACGCCTACCGATATACAACTGCATTACACCCTAACCATTCGATATTTTTGTCTCTTTGAGTCCCATAATTTCATCAGCTACTTAAAATGTTTTCAGATTGCTTCTTGGCAGCACAATTTCTAACACTGCAGTGGGTTACCTGGCCGTTTTGCCCTACCTGGCCATTCCTTAGCACAATATACCTATTAAATTGAAAACCAGGTACCTGCGCTTATTAATTATTTTTTATCTATTAAGCAACAAGCTCTACATTTTCCTACCCATTACCATTATAGTAAAATCCAAATGCATATTCTTAGTTTTGAAATTAAATATCCGCGTTTCTGGATTTTCCAATCCTCGTGTACTACTTTACACAATACGCTAAACAGCTATCTCGTATTCAAGGCTACTGTATTCGGTAGGATGTCTTGGAATAATTATGACTATATCAAGATGCTTAATGCGACAGTCTCCTGCCAGTGACATTGAATTGTGCGGCTTGGCATAAAAAAGCTCATTCAAAACTTTGCTACTGTTAAATAACCTATTTCAAAATACTAGAGAATTAAATAACGCTGCATTTTGATATTACTTATTTTGTTTGCTGCAAAACATACAGGGTTAAACAATAGCTAAGAATGACGCCAGAGCGGCATATATTATTGCACTGTGCTTAGTTTTCAATTCCATAGTCCTGCTGTATTGTTCATAATGTACTCTGCAATATCACATTAACATGCTCGTAAATAAATGTCTACATAAATCTGTGTAAGTATCTGCTGATGAGCCAGTTTACTTGTCAGATCTAAGGTTCGAGCAAATTGTCAATTAGTGGCGGGCAGAGTCCAAAGTGCAGGCGTCGATACTGCGGGGCGGGCCTCAGGAGAACAGGGATGTAGATGGGAGAACATGCTAACGTGACATACAGTATCTATCCCAGCATCTACACTGTAACTACCAATCATACCCTCTCTTTCCGCACTTCATACATATGTATTGTATGTACTTATCTCAACCTTGAAATAATCAGATCATCGCTTATCTTTCCCACGTGAACATCTTTTGCTCCTTCACAGTGGTCGTTGTGAATAAAAGCTGGGTTTAGAATGAATATTTGTCTAATAAATCGTACCTAAATTGCGCAATTTTTACGTTACCGGGCGCCATTGTTTATGTAAAGTTAGCACATCAATGTGTTGCAATCTGCTTGTATTTCCAAATTACTATTATAAAATGCAAGTACACGTTTTATCAGCTTATCAGTTGGCATCAGTAGGAATCTGGCTAAATTAATGTGTGGTAATATGCGAGATATACGCGTATTTTGTCTACCAAGATGAACAATTTAAAACTCAAATTATAGAAAAATATCGCAATATCGTAAGTTTAATTATGATTATTTGTGATATGATGATGATGATGATGTCCTCTTCACCGTATCCGGCGACAGCGACTCCTTCAACCGTCTATGTCCTGGCTGTGGAAGGCTCGGATGTGGCTCGCGAAACCGAACTTCGTCGTAAATAGACGGTTATACGGAACGCAGTGGAGTTGTCCAGAGCTGTTAAAAGTATACGTGTAGGAGGGCTTGGGCCGAGCCTTACGAATTTGACGCTTAGTGTCCAGGTCATATAAACGCATCTCTTCAAACTGTAGCACACTTTTATGAACAGTAGAGTGCCACTCCGTTCTTTGTAACGCAAGCTGCTCCCAGCGATCGATCGGTATACCACAACTTGTTAGGTGGCGTTTAAGGACATCCTTATATCGCAAGTACTGACCACCTTGCTTCCGTTTTCCATTCGACAGTTCCGAGTAAAACACTGTTTTTGGTAACCTGCTATCGTCCATGCGTATGACGTGGCGACTCCATCTGAGTTGGTGCTTAATTATAAGCGCCTCAATCCCCGGCATATTGACGCGTCGCAGAACTTCAGTGTTAGGAATACGATCTTGCCATTTTACACGCAGTATCGACAAACAGCGAAGGTGGAAGACGTCTAGCTTATTAATATCTGCCTTGTAACAGCACCAAGTTTCTGCAGCATAGAGAAGTGTAGATATGACTATGGCTTTGTACACTAGGATTTTAGTTTGAAGCTTTAGATCGTGAGTTATTAAGTTTTCCAAAAGCTGCGGCTGCACTAGCTATGCGGGCTGGTATCTCTGATGCAAGGCTATTGTCATTTCTAATGTGACTGCCTAGGTACCTCAAATGTGGTACTTCTTCCAATGTTTATCATACAGCGTAAAACTGGGGGTCTCTTCATTACATCCCCTAGGATGCTGTATAAGAACTTGCATCTTAGTGACACTTATTATTAGGCCAAATTTACAGCAGGAGTCACTGAGTCAGTTTACATAAGCTTGAAGAGATTCTGCAGAATCAGCCATAAGGCAAACATCGTCTGCGTACAAAACTTCTAAAACTGATAATTTCCTTAATTGACGTTTTGCTCTGAAGCGAGAAAGATCAAAGATACTTTTGTCCTTCCTTGTGTTTAGCTGTACTTGTTCACTACAAGATTTAGTCGCGTCTTTCATTACTGCAGCAAAATACAATGAAAAAAGTGTAGGAGCCAAAACGAAACCTTGTTTTACACCGCATGTAACTGGGAACTCGTCTGAGAATTCGTTTCCGTGTTGAACTTTTGCCATCATGCCTGCATGAAATTGGCGTATCAAATTTACGAGTTTCATCCAGTTTTCTGTAGAATAGTCCAGAGACCTTCTCGCGGTACTCGGTCGAAGGCTTTTTCTAGGTCGACAAAGCACATGAACAGAGGACGATGCTGTTCCAGACTTTTCTCTTGAATTTGTTTTACAACAAAGATGGCATCAACCGTGCCTCTGTTTGGGCGGAAACCACACTGGGTTTCTGGAAGCAATGTTTCTGCAAGGCGAGTCAGTCGGGTGTTGATTATGTGGGCAAGAAATTTTCCCGCTGTGCAGAGGAGAGAGATACCCCTGTAGCAACTACAGTCAGAAATTTCCTTTATACAGTTTACAAATAGAGGCATCCTTCCAGCCCTGAGGGATAATTTCAAGCTCCCATACCTTTATTATAAACTTGAACAGTCGGTCCTTAATATTTGGCCCGCCGTATTTGTATATCTCTGACGGTAAACTGTCTATGCCTGGTGTTTTGGCATTCTTCAACCTTTTCATTGCTGCTAAAAATTCAACAAAAGTTGGAGGATCAGCGAGGTCTTCATTTATTGGTGAGTTTTCAATTGTTTGTACATAGTGCAAGTCGGTGGTCTGAGTGAGGGGATTAAGAAGATCATTAAAATGTTCTGCCCACCGTGATAATATGTCACACTGCTGCGTTAGTCGACAGCTCTTATCTTTGTTAAAGATCGGCGCTACTTTCATTGTTTTTGGACCAAATATAGTTTGTAAACATTCAAAAAATCTCCCTATTTGATTAGTGAATTTATAGCTATTAATTGATTTTTACGAACTTAATTGTTCACATTATAAAATGAATTATTCGATGCAAACAATTAAACAAAGGAATGTTCACTCCTGGCCGAAACAACCCCGGAGGTTAATGCTTGACGAATAGTAAACAAATGCTTGCACAGACAGGTATTTTAGATACCCGCATTATCACAGTCGGGTTCGATGCCTCATGTTATTAGTTTGCATGTGCTATGATTTCAGAAAATAAATAAACGCTCACCTGTAACCTCACCGAGAATTTCATGTTTAGCTGTTGGTGCGTCGTTTACCTTGGCATTCGTTACTTTACCCTGTAACAAAAGACATTCGTCAATAATAATTTAACTTTACAATTTATAAATATAGATGCACAAAAAGCTAACTACATTGGTATACAGTGCGCCTACTCGCAATCGTAATATACTCGTATGCCTAAATAAAGCCGAACTGATCATACTTATTTACGAATTTCCGTTAAGAGGGTCAGCGCTCGAAAATAAATACGATTATGAAAATATTGATTATTACGCTAAAAATATTAACTCCTTGAGTTGCAAGAATAATTAATAAGAGATATTTTAAGCATATTTCAAAAACGTTACTGACGATTATTCAATGCAAAATAGAGTCACAAAAATGTGCGTGGCATTCAAATTGCGTGACCAATACGTATAAGGACATAGTAACGTAATATTTATTCGATAAAGCTGCGGACACCCAAACGAGCGAATAAAAACGAAGGCTAAATCATACGAGGACCTTGAAGATGACAGCAAACGAGCGAATAATTACTGTCACATTTGGATCCAGTCTTTTTATTCTTTCTTTGGTCTTTTTATCCGGCTCGAAGGACCATTTGTCTTAACAAATGGTCCTTCGAGCCGGATAAAAAGACTCATCCCAGATCAGTTTAGAATAGAAACATGTGGACTGTATGCTATTGCTTGTAATCTATAAAGGTGAAAAAATAGTATAATTAGCGCTCGTTGATAGCATGTGCTCGCAGTGACCGTTCAGATCGGTAGTGTGATGGGGACAGTGTTCCCCGCTCCTACGATAACGCTTCATGAATATGTTCATGCGTGAACATGTATACAGGATTATATCATATTGTGAGAAGGAAAAGTACTCTTTCATGAAATTAATATTATTACGCACTACAATAATAATTTAAAAATATAACACGTTCGTAATAGCGTAACCCCAAACAAGATTTTTTTATGTCAAAGAGCTTATAACCGTAATTCTCTCACGCCTTCCGATTCGGTTTGTGGAGACCACTACATTATATACAAACTGATGACACTAATAAGTGTTGAAATAAAAAAAAACAATTAAAAGTGGACGACGTAACAGTATCCAAATACACAAGCAAATATTTATGAATGGAACTCCATCGACCGTAGTCTCTTTCAATATAAATGTCTCCGAGAAATACGAGCGTGTTATGAAATGTCGAAAGAAGAAAGGTGAACCAGTCGGCTGTATCTCGTACACGCATCACAACACTACCAGTAAATAGAGCCTGACATACAATTGCAACGCAAGTTGTGATAACGCAGCTTGTTAGGACCCTGTTGCAACTATTACGATATACTTGTACTTAATTTAGTGATGACACCAGTAACTAGTTGCTTTTGGTTTATCTGATGAAACGAAGCTTATTTTAGGAATGAATAAGGATTGTTGTTGTAGGTAGCAAGAAGAGTGTAGTATGTGTGTCTACTGTCTACGTGTGACTGTGACTATGAAACAGCTTTGAATAAAATATATTGTGGACTTAGAAGTTTTAGTGAAGTAATGAACCAGGATGCAGAAGAAGATTGTTACATTAATCAAATTAGTGTACAATGAATAATTTATTTTAGAAATTTTGTTCTTTGATTTATATGCACGTTGCCAGTGGTAACTTATGGGAATGGGACGTGGGGGTATTTAAGAGATCTATGCTCAAAGTTTATTTGTGCATATTCCCCGAAGAACCGGAGTTACCGACATAGCTGTCAGGATTAGGAAGTCGAAGTGGCAATGGGCAGGCCACATCGCTCGAAGAACCGATAACCAATGGGGAAGATAGGTTCTCGAGTGGTGATCACGAACCGGAAGACGTAGCGTAAGTATCCCAATAGGTGGACCGACGGTATAGCAAACGTCGCGGGCAACCTATGGATATAAATACTTTAATCCGTTTTAAGGGGGAGGCCTTCGTTCAGCGGAGTACGTCTTCCGGACGATGATGATATTCTTGTATTCAAGGAATAGCATTATGAGTAAAATGTGTGCAGTGCTTTTCTTTAAGTAATGAGGCACTTAGAAATAAGTTGAAATGTATTGTTATCATTTTATAGTGTACTCATTGTTGAAGAGCTAAATAAATAAGATAAAATATTATATTGGCAAAACTTTTTTAATTTGTTAAAAACCCACATCCACATTTTTGGCCAGTGACAGCAAAAATTGTTTTTAATTTATACTTAAGTAGGTATGACGCAAATTGATGAAACCACTTGTTAAATAATTATACATACTTACCTATAAATTACTGACCGTAATAATCCGAATAATTACAAAAGGTCTACTTTCTTAAACTTCTTAAAGTTTTTGAATAAATTTATCACTTAAAATAAATACAAGAGTACAAATTAACTGTGTCATCACAAAAGGTTAAGTTCCCTGTCAGCGTACTTGAATTATTAATGTAATTAAGGGTATATGAGAAATAAATATGGATTACCTTCTTTGTACTTAATTACTGTATTGCAGAATTTTTCATGACATGCAAGTATTTTTCGAACATACTCATGTAAGTACTTCAGGTCAAGAGCAATATTTTTCATTAAATAAGGTAGGTACTAGTAAGGTCAGATTATTTTCTTTACAAGATGATCCATTTTACATTTCTTAATATTGATTTAATTATTTTCGTGAATCATAATTTGTTTAGTATAAGATTATGTTGAAAAACTAAGGCAAAATACTTATTACCCAAATATTTTAAAGTAAATTAATAGGTATGTAGGTACTACGAACGAAACAATTCACAGTAATTACTGAGATATTTTATTGAAATTAATTATTTATTCAAAATATTTAAGCGATAGTAATTTCTGAATTTTCAACGTATGAACGCAACGCCAAAGTAAATAGATCTTAGTAATCAGAATCTAAAATTATAGCGATTAAAAACCGTTTATAAAGTGTCAATTTGCGATTTGATACCGAGTGTTTTGCATTTTATTTGTTTCACATTTAACTAGAACCGATTTTATTAGAGATTACCAAAGTAGACATTGTATCGTTTGTCTCAAGTACCAACTACAATACTAGATAAGCATAAATAATCAAATTAATCGTTAATATCATTCGACTACAACTCATGCAGACTTTGCTGGTAATAAAGCATAAATCTTGAAGAAAGAACAAAATAGCGGCATTTCCTCTGCACAAATACGTTCTGCAATTTCATTGAATGTTGAACGGCATTCCACCTTCAATAAATCCTTTGGTTAATTACGAATGAATGTACATTTTCTGTTAATTATCATCATTAACTTAGTCATTTGTTTTTTACTTACCGCGTTTACAAATTAAGACACGTATTAAGACATAAATTATGAAATTAATGTTTACAGACTTGTAAACGTGTATGATGATGTTATGACTTTGAACTTGGTAAAATATTCTAGAGTATCGAAAGCAGTTATAATAATATTAAAATGTAAAAGTTAAGTTTTCTTCCCCGCACTTTGAAGTTGTGGAATGAATTGCCTGCCGAGGTTTTCCCGAATAATTACAGCATGGGGTTTTTTAAAAAGGGAGTTAACAATTTTTTACGGGGTCGGCAACGCGCTAGTGATCCTACTGGTGTTGCTAGCGTCCATAGGCTGCGGTGACTGCTTACCATCAGGCGGGCCCCATGCTTGTTTGCCACCTTGGTGGCATAAAAAAAAAGCTTAAAACATTAGAATATTGTCAAGTTATTTAGGGATCAAGGATAAGACAAGATTTTTTGTTTATTTTGAAGCATAAAACAAAAATTAAATAAAATAAAATAATAAATTAAGCCTCCAACCTCATAAACCTATCTACTTATAATTGTATCTGTTACATCAAGTTTAATCAATCTAAAACTAGACATATTAGCGTTAGCTAATTTGACCAATCATTAAATCGCTAGAATTTAGCCGCATTACACGCACATTGGATAAGGATTTAGTCGCATGAAATAAATATCATTATAGATTCGATTACAGTTCACGCATTAGATATCGATTTGATGTCAAATGTCTATCAATCGGCGAGATGTGATAAATCGATTTTAAGTCTACTAGTGCCAGTTACCAAAGTGGGTATTTGATCATAATCCATAAACTAGTACTATTTACTAATAAGGCATTTAAAAAGGGCTGGTTAAGCATTAACATGAAAATATACCATCGCGGACATGAACGCTGTAGCAGTTTTCAATAAAAATCGTTTAAATGACGTTACGTGTGCTTTCCCTTATCACGCACGTATTTTGGGCCGGCTCGTGCAATCGATTAGCGTCTTAAAGATGATACGCCGTCCGTGACCGCGAGAGTATATGAAAATATTTTATAGAGGAAAACGCTAGGGACAGATATTGAGTAATGTTAACGTTTTATAGGAATGCGGCACTTGCAAGCTTGCGACAAATCCTCACATTCATACGTCGTATAACTCCTATTTTGGAAATTAAAATATACCCAGTCTTGTTCGATTTCAAATATGGTATCAAATGAATATAAAGTGAAAAGTCACTGTAATAAATTCTTCTAATTAGCCCATACTTAAGTTCTTGCTATTTTAGCGAGTTCTTACATACTTAATTAAAATATGCGACCACATACAAGTCATTCATAATCAGCCCACATCAGTCCACTGCTGGACATGGGCCTCCCCTAATACACGCCATTCAAATTCAATTCAAATTCAAATTCAAAATTCTTTATTATGCATAGGCCTCACGGGGGCTCTTACATATTGTCATTTTTTACAACTACCACCGGATCGTAACGCGGCCTCCACTGAGAAGATCCGGCAAGAAACTCAGCGGGCTTGTCTTTTTTCAATTATATAAGATTTTCTTTAAACAAATTTACAATAAACATTGAGCCCGGTCTTCGGTTCTCCTCATCCAGTCACTGCCACTGCTTTTCGTATGTCGTCACTCCACCTGGTCACAGGGCGTCCTACACTACGTTTCCCGGTTCGTGGTCTCCACTCTAGAACCAGTCTTCCCCAACAAGCATCGGTTCTGCGGCAAATATGACCAGCCCACTGCCACTTCAGCATGCTAATCCGTTGAGCTATGTCAGTAACTTTAGTTCTCTGGCGAATTACTTTGTTTCTTATTCGATCCATCAGAGAAACGCCAAGCATAGCTCTCTCCATAGCTCGCCGAACGACCTTCAGTTGGTGGACTAGTCGTACCGTAAGTGACCACGTCTCAGCACCGTACGTCATTACGGGTAGGACGCACTGATTAAAGACCTTAGTCTTCAGACTTTGCGGTATCGGTGACAAGAAGACTTGACGAAGTTTTATAGAATAGAATAAGAATAAGAATAAAAACGTTTATTTGTGACGCATACAAAAACACATAAACACAGTGACAGTTAACACATTAACACACTACAACATAATTGATGCGCCACAAAAAGGTCCCAACTCAGCATATTGCTGGTCGCGAGCAACCAGCGCTGGTCTTCCGCTGAGACCTCCTTGGTGACGTCACAAGACAAACAAAAAAAAAATACTAACTACAAAAAAAAAAAAACCCATACCACCCAACAAAAAAGAAAAATAAAGATAAAATAATAAAACGAGCGACAAAAAATGAAAATATAAATGACATGGCAAAAACATTGCATAGGCCAAACATGGCCATTGATTTATAATTAAATTATTTTTCCGAATATACACTTGTATATTTACACAAAAATATATTTATACAAAAATACTTATTTTTGTTAAAATATGTGGTTCCCAGAGGTCTAAAGAAAGTTGATGTATGTTTTTTACTCATTATAAGCTAGTATCATCAGCAGCCGAAAGAACTTCACTGCTGAACAAAAGCCTCCCCCTTAGAAGGGAGGGGCTGCCATAATCCCCACACTTGACAGGCGTCTTGAGAATAAACAGAGCCAATTCATTTTTCTCCACCACTGATTCGCTGCCCTTTTGACCTTTTTTTGACGGCGTATTGGTTTACTTCTTCTTCTTCTTCTTCTTCTTCTTCTTCTTCTTCTTCTTCTTCTTCTTTTTCTTCTTCTTCTTCTTCTTCTTCTTCTTCTTCTTCTTCTTCAGCCTGTATCGGTCGTCCATTTCTGGATATAGGCCTCCTCCATTTCCCTCGGTTGGTTTACTTACTACACTAATATTATACTCGATTTTCGGTCCATTCCATTTGTAGAAAGAAATATATAATATGAGCCAACAGTCGTACCACAAACGTGCAATGATGGCACGCAACGCAATAGACTACGTGAACTGAGAATAAATGCGGCAATACCAGATTTATTACATAGCCATTTGACTTCTATAGATTTGTACAACACCAATTTTGGATACTGCGATCAGTACCGATTAGGAGACTTATATTTAATTTACTTTAATTTCCCGACTACGTATAATTCATCGTTTTTATTTTATTTCATTGAGTTCTGTACATTTACAATAATTTCTGTTGTTTTCTACTGATGTCTTAGTAAAGATAAACTATTAAAGATCATTGTTTTTAAACAAGAGAGGTTTTATAAGTTTGTCGCTTCTGTATGGTATGTCTTACCCGTGGAGTGCCGGGTTAGAATTGCATCGACCCCATCTCCTCTCGTTGGGTGTCGTTAGAGGCCACTAAGTGATAACGGGAAGCCGGGCAGCAGCGTCTTTCTTTTGGATTTATCCCACCTATACTGCGATCCCCAAGCCGCCTGCCAAGCATGGGGATTATAGAAACCCCTCCCTTCTAAGGGGGACGTCTTTCGGCTGCTAATGATGATGAATGATGTATGGTATGTCTATATCTGTCTGTGCATCGTAGCTCTTAAAATTGTATTGCAAAGCCGGATAGCCCGGGATGAATCCATTCAACTAATCAGCTATGTTCACACGTGTTCACCCAATAACAACTGTAGAATACATTTTTTATTTTTATTTTTATTCTATACTTATAATAAAACTGTAACAGGTCCAATTCTGTACATTGAAGATATTTTGAAAATTATATTTGGAGGGCATTCTATAACCGACACTGAGGCCGAAAATGTATTTTGTTTAATTTTTGTCTGTCTGTCTGTCTGTCTGTCTGTCTGTCTGTCTGTATCACGGCTGAGCATCACGCCGAAACTACTGAATGGATTCAAATGAAACTTGGCATGATTTGAGATCTTACTACGAGGTAGGACATAGGATACTTTTTATCCCGTAATCTAGCACGGTTCTTTTGGGAGAGGTGATTAAAGTCAAAACGGGTACTTGGTTATACGCTTGGTCCGATTTTATCAATTTTTCTTTATAATATAATAAATATTAGTAAGGAAACACTCATAGAGAGTTGTTATCAAGGTTTTGTAATCGATCGGGTTAAGCAACGTTAGGTAAGGTCATTAAATAGATGGGTGACCGTTTAACGCCATTTGAACTAAACAGTTCCGTGCTTCGGAGAGCAAGTAAAAAGTGGGTCCCAGTATTTAACCGACTATAAAAAAGGAGGTTATGTATTCGATGCGAATATCTGTTATTAAAAGTTTAGTTAACGTAAAAATAGCGCAGGCGGAGCTGCGTGGGTCAGCTAGTTGTTTAATAAACGTGATGTTACCTCCTAAGTTTACCCTCTTGCTGTATGTATATAGATAAATATTTATGTTAATAAATTATGTATTGTACCAGACCAGTGAAGCACTTGTTATCCTAAATGAATTATTGTTTGTATGGATACGGCCTTAAAATATTTAATACATATCCACCGCGTTGAAAGCAAATCAATCAGCTTCAAGTGTAATAATAATATCCAATATGACTTGTAACACAATACTTATTTCGTTACAACTCAAAAGGCCCACCTCTTGCGACGCACATTGTTGTGAAACTACGCTCGTTTGCCAAGTCGATGGTATATTTACAACTGATGTTCAGCTCGTGCCATTAAGGTGCAACACGCACCAACATTACACATACATTGGTACACAGTCTTTTGTTTAATTACTAAATTACAACATTCTCATTATAATCAGACGTGACATAGATTTCGTTTCCATTGAATCATTAGTAGAACTAAATCAATCACTCTCTAATAAGATAAAAATCGATTGTATTGTGTATTTGCGTTTCAAAATATTTGACTTTCAGATTTTAAATTATCGCTAAAGTTATGTTTATTCTTATACATTTCATCAACAGCTTGTTCCCATATCACTACATAGTACATATTTTTTTTTTAAATTGAACCGACTTCAATAACACTAAAAAGTATGAAATAATTTAAATATTATTGAAGTTGGTGTTAGCGTATCTACTGTGTATATTTGGCACCAACTTCAATAATAATTAAATTATTTTATACTTTTTAGTGTTATTGAAGCCGGTTAAATTTAAAAAATATATATTTTATTTTATACTTTTTAGTGATATTTTCATACATAAAGATTGAACCATCGAAGACGGTAAAATGATCTAGGTAGGTTATGACATCATTATGATATCACATTATCGTCTAAATAGTTTTACATAATTCATGTTTCTTCAGAAACTCAGAAACCATTTATCCGGTCGTAATGAAATTTGCATGGAATCATCATAGTAGGAATCATCGAAATCGGTTCATATTTGTCAGAGTAGTGTAATGGAGAACATCAGTTTTATGGTTTTTACCAGATAAATTCCTCCACATCATTCATGGTCCTTCAGGAAGTTCTTATCCGGTTGTGATAAAATTCATACAGATTCATTAGGTACAGTGGTTCCTTCTTTCGAATAAAAAAATAATAATTGAAATTGGTATATATTTGCCAGAGTTATGACTTTTTTTGTCCTTAAAAATCGACATAAAGTCATCTTTTAAGCTTTCCTGCAGGTTTCCTGCGCAGTCGCCATTCTTGTTTTTTCAGGAACTACTTATTATAATTTAGGCGTAGGCGATAATTTTTATGGGACCCAATCAACGGATTGAAGAATGGATGGAAGAAAGATTTTTCAAATCGGTTCATAAATGCCAGAGCTATGCGCGAACATACGTAAAAAAAAACATAATATATATACAGACGAATTGAGAACCTCCTCCTTTTTGAAGTCGGTTAAAAACAAAGTTGCTTCCCGCTGTCTGTCTGTCCCTATGTATGCTTAGATCATTAAAACTACGCAACGGATTTTGATGCGGTTTTTCTTAATAGATAGTGATTTAAGAAGAAGGTTTACATGTATAACACATGCATAATATAGTAGAGAAACACTGATAATTTTAGAGGTTTCTAATGTGATGTCGTAAACAAACACATTTTTTGCGCTTACATTGCTAACGCTGGCTGAACCCTAATATACTACAGTATTGTACACCTTAACAAGGTCTACAATAAATCCGGGATGGTATATGTGTATCTCTTAGGGATAACCCATAACAACCACTTTTTATCCTTTACTTTTTATGAGAAATAATGGCTTATTTACGAAACGATTTTAAGCAATACAGCATTAATCCTTATCCAATTAAGTATAAATACATTTTTACCACCCGTGCGAAGCCGGGGTGGGCCGCTAGTTAATTATAATTATGGATACACATTTTGCTTACCTACTAAATACCATAATGATTTCAATCTCGTCAAGTAGCTTATCCAATAAGAAAACAAAGCGACGCTGCCAAGCACGCGGCGAAACTGTTAGCGAGTTTTGTAGCGACTTTCGTTGGTTCCAATAGTAGTCATAGGAAAAACCGCGAAAGAGAGGAACAGATTGTCTGTCTGTTTCTTATGATATATTTTTATACACATTCGTAGTAACCCTGTGCGCATACAGCTTGCAACCGCGCACCAATAATTATGAACCTCATAAATTATCCTGGCAGACAATTCAGTCAATTTAGTCCTAAATACATTGAACCCAAATTGCGACATCATGCAAGTAGTCCATTGTCAATTTAGTTAACGAAGCAACACAATAGAATCATTAGATATTAAGACCATTTATAAAATCAGGACGATAGTTAACTTGTCGTGACATTTAATTAAAGCAATTAATTGAATTGGCCCATCAATATGCAGGTCTGTCAATTGTTTTCACTACAGCATTCCACCACTTGCATATAAATTGTGTGTAATTATTACTGTGTATTGTAATTATTGTCTGCAATTGATACTGAAACTTAAAGCTTGCAAAATAAGGTATACTTTGTGGACAGAGCAAGATCATTGCGCTAACGCATAACCTAAAGGCACATTAGCGGAGGTATCTACGAATCCATGTAGTAGTAAGTAGTAGTAGCAATATTAATTATTAGTAGCTCTTTTTCCCCTTATATACATATAAGGGAAAAAGGGGCTATCAAAAACTGTATAACTGTTTTTATTTATAATTCGCAACAGTCACTTTTCCATCATTTTGGACTATCAAATTAGTAGCATAATTATAAATTTAAAATAGACAACTAAAATAGTCAAGGTCCTAAAGTAAAGGGCAGGGATGCTTAATATAATATTTACTAATTTAATATATATAAGATGTATCCCTCTTTTATATACAGTGCAGCAGGTAACCAGCCGCCGTAGTCCACATTTGGTCCTTCGAGCTGCTTGGCGGCAGAATACCTGACACGACTGTGTGCAACAGTGTGTAAACATTGCTGTGTTCCAGTATGAAGGGCTGACTGTTTGTAGCTGATGAAATTACCGGACACAAGAGATTAATGTCTCGAGTGATGAGCGGCAATGTGATGCAGTCTATAAGCAGGCATGTAGCTTAACATCAGGTAATTAAAAGGATCGGTATAACCTCGAAAAGGACAACCGTTACACGAGTATCAAATCAGTACCCCCTTCCCTCCAATATGGTTGACGGGAGTGATGGCTGCTGCTCGAGTCAACTCGTGCGCGGGTGCTGCTTGGGGGGACTGGTCCGACTACTATCCCTTTGGCTTTTTAGTTTGTTGTTCTTTAGTCATATTTTATTATTTTTTTCTGTCTTATTTGATATTTTGAACGGCAAGACAGACTGTCGCTATCTCTAATTGTAAAATGACACACTGTTTAAAAAAAAGTAAAAAAAAATGGCAAGCCCGCTGACTTTCGTGCCGGATCTGCTCAGTTGAGGCCGCGTTGTGATCCGGTGGTAGCATTTAAAAAAAAACATGACCTTTCAAAAGTGCTAGCGTTAAGCCAAAGTAAGCTAAGCAAGCTATTTGAAATAAACTATTTTTGACTGTTGATCAACGAAGGCTACCCCTAACCTCCTTATTTTTAGATACATAAGAACAGTCACATTCGGATATGGTACATACATTAAATTCCAAGATAGATATATAATTTATCCAATGTTGTCACGTTATATTTGGCCTGTCTCCTTGGCTCCTTGCCTTGACAGTGCGTCAAATAACAAAGAGCCAACATTAACCAGGACAAGTAATGCAAATGTATTCCACCCACTATGCAGAACGAAATTGCTCAATGTATCGGCGTTAATAGGTGCAACTGTTTGCTTCAACTGGTTTTGAATATCATATCGCATTAAATGTACGAGTATCATTTGGGAATTCTTGACATTTGTGACTTCGTAACTAAATATTAGAGATAAATAAAGGGTAATGATGAATAGTTTAACTAATACACTCACAAATTTATATATAGCCAGACAAACGCGATAATTGTTATTCTTCCAACTTCTGTAATTCTTGATCCTATTATAGGATCAAGAATTGCAGAAGGATCAAGAGTTGCCATTCAAACTATATGAAAAGCAACCATACGCAATCCGCGTTATAAAATATCACATTAAATAAAAATAATTCCAAGACAGTTTCTGTACCAAGATCAACATCCAAATATAAGACTTATTGTTCATCAGCTATGAACACATTAAGAATTGAGTGTGTTGGAGTTGAGAATCTAAATCCATGGGATCAGTCTGTATGGACAAACACGCATAACACTATAATTTCTTTTAATCAAAGAAAATACAATAGATATATTGTGTATTATAAGTTAATATTATGACCGAGAGATCATCGAGAGAGATCAATTTCAGAGAGTTATTTCATTATGCCTCAAGACTGCAATTTCTTATGATTTGTTTATTTTATTTCATTAGGGACAACAATCTAATCCATCAATGCCTAGCCCACAACGCTATCCACGGATCTTTCCATGCGTGTTATGTTATTTATAGGCGAATTAACAATAACAAAGAAAATAAATTGTTCAAATTACGTACAATCATTATCATGTTATAAACTTTTACTACTATAAATCCAAATCGATACCGCGATGATTACTTACTGAGTCAATACAATATTACTTATAGATTCTTAAAGTTAGACTTAAAACTTGTAGGAGATAATATGAATATATCTATATCCTTAAAATGCAGATTATAGTTTTGTACGTGACGTCGCATAGGAACACGTTGTTAAGTCCTCAAATGTTGAGTTCACAGATCAGTACTCGTATGTTGTGGCCGCTTTAAATATTAACATACCATTTGATTATCTGTTGCAATATTAGACAGCCAATCAATAATCCATTATTAACGTTTGTGGCGGTTCTACATATTACTTCAGTGGCCGCGTCTTGCAAGCCAAATGTGTGGTCGGTCGGGCTACGCTCAGCCGAGCCAACGTGCGCCCGAACAACCCCGGGGCACGTCCACACCGACCACGCATTTGGCTTGCGAGCCTGCAACGGGAGCCTATAATGAAAAAAAATACTATTCACGTAGAAATTACAACAAGTAATAAGTTTTAAAACTAAAACCCGACTACGGATAAAATCGCAGTCTAATAATGTGATATTATATAGCCTATAACTAGCGGACAATCAAGACGCTGCTAACGACATCCTACTTGTCAAATTATGTTAAGTAGATTAGAAGATATGCGGGAACAGATGAACATACATACATTCTTGTTAAAATCATAACTCGCCTTCCGTTCCGTAGTCGGGTAATCAAATTTGCAATTAATATTAAAATTGGAAACAATTGTTTTTCAAAACCTTACACATAATTTGCCTCTGCATCTGACATTAAGGAATTTATTATTACTGATACCAAAGTTGGAAAATCGGTACGCGGAATAAAATCAACACTTCTGAAAATATTTGATCTTTTAAAGCGTCATGCAATAATGCGCTAGCTATGACACGTTACATGATATATGAGACGTAACGTAACGTAACGAACAGGTTGTGACAAGGAAGGGCAGGTCTATCCAATACACGCCCTTTCTCTGTTCTCATTTCGTATTTACTCTGGCGTGACAGCTATTACTAACATGCATCCTGGTATAAGTTTCTACAACGTAATTGCTTCGAGAATGTGTGGAGGTATATTTTTAACCTCGATGCAAAGAAGAGAGGTACTAAGGATTGACGCCTCTGTTTGGATCATAGTTCCGAATGATCAAGTCTGAATGTGGTTTCTATTATAAGAAAGGACTAATGAGGATGGTTGTTAGTTACATAAAATTTAGATAAAAAATCTGTTTAGCACTTTATTTTGGGTTCGTTTTCTTATAGATGTTATTTGACGGGCCTATTGGTCTAGTGGTCAGACAACCTGGCCTCTACCCAAGATCGTGGATTCGATTCACGACTGTGAAAATGACGAATGTTTCCAAAAAATTACAAATGCCAATCCACTGCAGACTGTAGCGTCTACAAAATCAGGTATCAATTTCCATTACATTCGCAGTGCTGCTGCTCGAGTCAACTCGTGCGCGGGTGCTGCTTGGGGGGACTGGTCCGACTACTATCCCTTTGGCTTTTTAGTTTGTTGTACTTTCGTCGTATTTTTTTTTTTTTTTTCTGTCTTATTTGATCTTTTGAACGGCAAGACACACTGTCGCTCTGATCTAATTGTAAAATGACACACTGTTTTAAAAAAAAGTGATAAAATGACAAGTCCGCTGAGTTTCTTGCCGGATCTTCTCAGTTGAGGCCGCGTTGTGCTCCGGTGGTAGCTTCTTAAAAAAAAAAAAAAACATGACCTTTCAAAAGTGCAAACTAGCGTTAAGCCTATTTGAAATAAACTATTTTTGAGTTTGAGTGCTATCAAAATTATGTAAATGTCTTATGATCTTACAAATGATTACTGCTTAACACATGATGGCTTATGACCTGCCTGCAAGCTAACGAATTATTACCGTAATACACATTTCATTTCAGACATTATGCATTCAATAATCTTAATGCAATATAATGATATACGCGTTCGGGAATGTTCTCGGTTCGTGCCATACGTGATAGGTGAGTAATCAAGTCTCTTGATGTACCTAGAGATAGACCTGTAATTTCTGAAATTATCATTATGTTACTGAGAGTTTTGTGAAAACTAGCAACATGAAATATGCGCATCCCAAATTATGTAATTTAGCCACACACATCAAATATACTCTCCAACTCCATTATATTATATTCTATGTATACATATGAAAATAATCAGCTGGAAGATGTCCACCAAGCCTCCCTCCTTCGAATGCCGCAATGAACGACAATTGGCTATTTGCATCCACCAGATACCTGCGACTCGCACAATGTCGTAAGTCCACCCAGAGGTAGGCCCACCAACGCTACGTCTTCCGGTTCGCAGTTGCCACTCGAGAACCTTTCTTCCCGATCGGTTATGGCTTCTTCGAGCGACGTGGCCTGCCCAATGCTACTTTAACTTGCAAATTCTGAGAGCTATGTCGGTGACTCTCGTTCTTCGGCGAATCTCCAAATTTCGGATTTTGTCGCAAAGAAACTCCGAGCATAGCTCTCTACATAGCTCGTTATGTGAGTCTGAGCTTCCTTAAAAGGCCAGCAGTTAAGGACCACGTCGCAGTACCATATTATGTCACCACTGGAAACACACATAGAAAAATAATACCGGATCAATATGACCACGGCGCGGTGCGGTCCCCTACTTTAAGACCTAAAAAGTCGAATCATTTGCACAGATACTGATGTAATTTATCTGTCTTTACTTTCACTATCGTCCTAACGAAAGAATTACCAGATCAGAGAGAGATCAATCGCAGGACTCAGAATGAAAGGTTATCCATGGATTAAGTTTCTTTGTAGACACATACCTACATAATTTCCCATTAGCCTTCAGGTTCTTTGGTCCTGAGAGCCACTAAACTGATCTTAATGCTCGAAGAAAGTTTTGTAAGAGATTTTAAGGCACAAGTAGTTAAACAGGAGCGTTCAGCAGCTAACATACAATCTATAAAACTATTATTTTACGGCTAGTTGTTAACCTTGAACCTAGGTTTGAACTCAACTCGCCTCTGGCTTATTATCGTGTCTAAGATTATAGCACCTCAATAAATAATGTAACAAAGACAACATTTAATCCATTATTAATAATTCTCACTATTGCGAATCGGACCTCTTTTGTATATTCTTTGTACATAGTTTTATACTTTTTAATATTTTATATTCCTTTGTTTTTGTATATAGTTCCTGTCGTCAATAAACCATCCTAGCACTGATACACGTTCGTATATATTTCCCTATAATTCCCTAAAATTATCCCTAGTCTTCCCACCTGCTAGCTATCGTTATTTATACTCACCACTGTTGATATAATGGTTCTTATTGAAGTTAGTATTTCTAACTAATTTATTTCTGCAATTCTGTGTTTGCAATTCATTGTTTTGGTAATATCAATCGTATTTTCTCACCTTTCGAAGAACCCGTGACAATTAATTAAATGAAAAACTCATTTTTTAACAACACGACGAAACAATGGGTAACAAATTTTGTCTATAAAGGAAACAAAAACATTAATAAAAGAGATAAAAAAATACGTTGGTATGAGCCTCAAAGCGGCAAGTCCATATATAGGTTCCCTTATATAGTCATCATAGTAAAGTATAAAACTTGACACTGATTTTTATCTGTACCCTGTTCTCCACGAATGGCGGTCAGATGTGATATATATCACTACATATTATAAAACAAAGTCCTCCACCGCGTCTGTGTGTCTGTTTGTTCGCGATAAACTCAAAAAGTACTAAATGTATTTCCATGCGGATAAATAAGAGTAACCTATAATTATTACTGGCGCATGAAAATCAGTTCAGTAGGTAGTATTTGAGTTTAGTGCGAACAGACAGAGATATGAATAACTCGAGGAAGATTTAGATATAGAGTATGTCAAGGGTTGTGTGTAAATTGGTTGAAATATAACGATAATTGTTGGAAGTTTCGGAAAAAGCGCGGGCGTAGCTGTGTAGATCAGCTTGTTAATAATTATTTTTTTTTTCATGCCAATGAATTTTTTTCAATGCAACTTTACTGGTGACCTCCTTAAACTGATCGGTTACCGAAGTCACATTAGTATCGACGCCTTATGTGCTCGTTACGCTAGTAATAAATGTAAATAGCTTGTAAATAGTACGTCAATTTGTCAAATGACATCATACACTTCATAGGACAAGGTTAGCTCGTCAATTTTATTCCAAAGGCTGACTTCGCTTAGAGCTGCTAATAAATCATTATGTATCAATTATGTATGTCTCAAAGGATGGTTTGTTCAATTAGTACTGGACATGAGTAGTTTTTTTGGATTATTATGGAATAAAGAATGCATTTTATATTGTCAACCGCCTACGTCCGCACAGCTGAAAGCGTTGCATGTGACTAAAACACTTTGGTCCTAAATCCCTATTTTTGCAACAAACAAGTGGAGTCATTTTTGATGTTCAGTAAATTCTTATCAGGTAATGTAGTAGGGTAAGTGGGGGAAGACGAAGCTATACAAAAAAATCTCCCTTAACCCCTGGCGTTATAGGCGACTTTTTGTGATACTTCGCCTTTCGTCTTCCCCCCACTTACCCTATGTGAATAAAAAATGTAATAGCTACTGCTTCAAACAATACCATTTAAAGTTGGTAATTTGACTGAAAACTTTTTCGAAGTGGAGGTACTTGCGCAGTCAGGGTTTTTGTTATAAATTATTTTTTAGGGTACAATAAAGATATTACAACAAAAAAATTAAAACAAATTAAAATTGTGCTTTAAAAGTAGGGTAACGATTTAAAACAAGGTGGTAGGTAATCCCATAGAAAGACGCTGCTGCCCGTCTTCTTGTTTTCTCTTATGCCTGCCACTTCAGCCTGCTAATCCGTTGAGCTTTGTCAGTAACTTTTGTTCTCTGGCGAAAAACTTCATTTCTTATTCGATCCCTACGAGAAACGCCGAGCATAGCTCTCACCATAGCTCGCTAAGCGACCTTAAATTGGTGGACTATTCTGGACTAATCGTACCGTAAGTGACCACTACACAGTACGTCATTACGGGTAGGACGCAATGATTATAGCCCTTAGTCTTCAGATATTGCGGTATCGGTGACGAGACGACCTGACGAAGTTTTCCGAATGTTGCCCAGCCCAGCTGTATTCTTCTCTTGATTTCCTTCTCATTTTTACTTATTAAATTATAATCATAATTTATTTATACTTTTCATGCAAGTTCCCTACTCTTAGCGGGCATACCTACTATGTCCTGTCTCTCTAATAGTAATAGTCGATTTATAAAGTAGTTACCTATTAGTATACTTAATGATTGCCCATGCCAAAGTTTAGGTAAATATTAAAACAAAATTACCCAAATTTAGTGTTATTAACGGTGCTTGGATGGCGACTGTAATTATAGATGTCAATAATTCTTATCTTTACAAAACAAGGTTAAACTAACAGTAGTCGTACCCGCTGTTCAAGCATTAATATTAAACATCTCCATTAATATATGTAAAATTCTTGATTTTATCAATATTCCAGTCTGTTGCCGCTCCCGATAAGGGTTGCTAATGTTAGTGGAAATATTATTTAGTATTATTTCAATGAGCTTAGTATTGGATTGAAGTTATTGGGTTAAGTAAAGATTGTATTGAATAATTTACATTAAAATATACTTAATCCAAAACATACTCGTATTTATATTATCTATAATTATTAAAATTCGGACGTAAAGTAAATATTTATGAGGATAATACTTAATTTTGTAAGTCTCAGGTATTATTTATTGAAACAAAATATTTACAGTTTATTTACAAATATGTACACTTAAACTAGGTAAAAAACTTCCTCGAAGTTGTCGCCGCACTGGGAGGGAAGGGTACCTAAAAGAGGGTACCTGTAAGTCTTAAATAATTTTCTGAAGGTTTTGTTAAACATACAATGTACTACGCTAGGTGTCGGTATTCTCACATCAAAGATTTGTAATTCCTCAAAAATCAAGAAAAGCTCTACGTAGTGCAGGCCATCCTTATTGATTTTATCTATTAATTTATGAGTAAATGTATCATTCTTAAATGTGATTTTATATAAAGAGTAGATAGAGTACTTCATGGGCTGAAAATTCAATTTAGGAAAATGCCTGACTCTTGTTAGAAGCAAAGCAGTGGCGGATAAACGCTAGTTGGTAAATAAAACTAATTAGTTTGGCGCTAGTTGGTAATGGTGCTTTGTGTTCAATAAATAAATAAATAAACAAGTTACGTTTGTCATCCCACGCCAAACAAGGGTTTTAGTTACACCTAACCTAATTTAATTATAACCGAATTTAAGTACGTATTACGAATTATATGATATATATATATATATTTACTGTTAGAGAAGTGAAGCTTACAAGTGTAGTATTTGCTCCATTGTTATTATTATAATAATAAAGAACATTAAATCAACTGCCCATATTACAACAACTAAAATACGCAAAAAACGTTAATAATTTCGTCAAACCTCTAATTTTACAAAACAGAGCCTTCTTTAGTTTTTATTGTTGATATAACAGCCCATTGTTTTAACTCAAGTGTATAAAAGTGGCGTTAATAAAGGGGCAAAACAAGGAAGTAATTATTCATCGTTTAAGTGTATATTATCGTCAATGTACAGGATGCTGTCATGCCGTCTCGAGTTTTGTGTTAGTCTGTTTTGAATTAGATTTAATTAACCTTAGAGTTCGACAATTTTTTTTTCTCAAGGTAGATTTTTAAATATAAATGTCTTCTATTATACGGATCAACAGTACGATGTTCGAATACAACATTATTTACAATTTGAAGACAGTATTGTAATTGCATAGTTAGTGATCATTTCTTGACACAAACTATAAACAATAATAATACCAGCCCTTGTTAATGTCCCACTGCTGGGCACGGGCCTCCCTTCAAGATGAAGGGGCTTAGGCCATAGTCCACCACGCTGGCCAAGTGCGGGTTGGCGGACTTCACACGTCATTCGAAAGCTAGGCTTTCTTAAAGTTAGGCTTTCTCAGACATGCAGGTTTCCTCACGATGTTTTCCTTCACCGAAAGCTAGTAACAATCGCACAAAGACGATTCGCACATGATTAATTAAAGAAATCAGAGGTGTGAGCCTGGGTTCGAACCTGCGCACCTTGTTTCCAAGGCAAGCGCTCGCCCACTGAGCTGTTACAGCTCCAACAAAAACAATAAACAATAGGGGAGAAAAACTCTATAAGAGAAATACCTCTTCCAATAGGAAGAGAAGAGACAACACTCTTTCTTTCTGCCGTGTATAAAATTGTTCGACGAACAAAACCCGTGTACCTACGAACAAATCAAAAAGTAATTACATATAGAGTTTGAATTTTTTTTTGCAGATTATGGAACCTAGTTGACTTAAAATCTCAGACACAACCAGATTTAAAACTACTCAGTTATTAATGACAATGCATGCATGCCAAGCCGAATAACATGATTGTCCCTGGGAGGTAACTTTAATATGTTGCTTTAGTTACATGTGCATTAAATAATACGCTACGCATTGAGAACCGCCTTTTTGAATTCCATTAAAGCCATTCGACGAAAGGACACTCGGGTTTTTTTTATAATTATTATAAAAAATATATTTACATACATATCATCATCATCATCATCATCAGCCGGAAGACGTCCACTGCTAACATAGGCCTCCCCCCTAGAACGCCACAATGAACGACAATTGGCTATTTGCATCCACCGGTTGCCTGCGACGCGCACAATGTCTTCTGTCCACCTAGTGGGAGGCCTGCCAACGCTGCGTCTTCCGGTTCGTGGTCGCCACTCGAGAACCTTTCTTCCCCAACGGTTATCGGTTCTTCGAGCGATGTGGCCTGCCCATTTCGAAGTGGCAATGCTTGCAGATTCTGAGAGCTATGTCGGTGACCTTAGTTCTTCGGCGAATCTCCACATTTCGGATTCTGTCGCGCAAAGAAACTCCGAGCATAGCTCTCTCCATGGCTCGTTGTGTGACTCTGAACTTTTCTAAAAGGCCAGCCGTTAGAGACCACGTCTCAGTACCATATGTCATCACTGGCAACACACACTGGTTAAAAACCTTCGTCTTCAGGCACTGCGGTATTTTGGACGAGAAGATATCGCGTAGTTTCCCGAACGCTGCCCATCCGAGTTGGATTCTTCGGGCGACCTCTTTGTCAAAGTTGGACCGACCTAACTGGACAGTTACATACATATACATCAAGCTTATACGTTATCGGCCCTTACAAGCAGCGCTCATAAACGACTTAGGCTTGAATTAGGTAATACTTGTATTGAGTTTCTACTATAAAATCATAAGATGACCGTTTTTTTAACGACTAGTTATTTGAGCCAGTAAATCTTAATATTCGTTTATCGTAATTAATAACATGCATACATTAGTATAAAATGTTCCTAATATTTTCCGGATGCTATACCTAATAATTAGGATGTTGGCTATTAAGAGGTAATTTACATACAATTATTGCTAGAATAGTTATTTGGACACTATACAGGTATACATGTGATTTACCAAAGCAAATCACATGTATAAAAATATACAAATATATAAATATACATAGGTAGGTACAGTCCAATGACTGTACCTACCTATGTATATTTATGTGTTTCCTGTGATCTATTATTATTTTTTTAAATCAACAATCCTAGTTCTACAGTACCAGCAATTTGACAATGATTCAACCAAGATAATCCAACGATCTAACGATACTTTATATTTTATTTGTTTAGGCTGCAGACAGGATCTATGAATATACCGTTTAATCATGCGATCGAAAGCATAGGTATGCCTATTTCCGTGACAGTCACGTAAAAATCGTTACTTCTGTTTTCTTTTATTTTATTGAGAAAATCGTAATTTATCAAAATAAAGAAATATACAAACATAGGGTCACATGTTACATAATCCGCCCACATTTTATACATTTATTAACACGCGAGTGAACTCTGAATACAATAACGGGAAGGCATCAATTAAACTGGTACAAATAATTAGGCTGCGAACACACTGTGCTGCGAGTTCACGGTCAGTCCGCTCTTGCATAACAACGCAGCGAGCGACGACGGTTACTACAAAACAAATATGATAAAAATCTCTATGAACATAAATCTTAGGAAGGCTGTTTTGCAAATACGGAATTTTATTGATGTATTTATTACGAGGGAACCGTTTCGCACGTCTATATTTCAGGTTATAAATTTTAAAGAGCGTTGCGTTTTAATTGAATGTTACGAGTTAGTTCGTTGTTGTGAAGTTACCAACTTGATGATTATTTTTGATAATAATAAATTATTTATAGCCTAATCACAACTAAAATGTAGGTACAATGTTGTCTTTTATTTACGCGAATACACATTGAAATCGGGAAAGTAAAATCTAAATCTTGATTCCCAAGACACCTGCACCACTTAGTTTAACAGTGCTCTTTCGACTGCAGATGAAATATTTATACGTAATGCTCATATTCGATTTAGTCTGATTCCATTCACAAAACTCTAGTAACGTTATTTGAATATATATATATATATATAATGTTGTCTTTTACTTACGCGAATATTACACATTGAAATTAAACTACTTTTACGGATTTTATCGCGGTTTATTTATTGATTTTACTATCCCGACGTTTCGAATGCTTTGCAGCACCCATGGTCACGGGAGAACTGAGATGTTGAACGTCCTTATGGCACAATTATGCCGGTGTACCCTCAGGTCTTCTTAGTTATTATTGTTGGTCCGATCTACGCAGTAAGAGCTTACAGTATCTTGAGGCCGTGCAGTGTTTTGATTGATATTGGATTTAATTATATTTATTACAGGATCCCAAGCCGGTGGTAACACCCAGCCATCTTCTCTACTGAAATTAGGATGTTTTTTGATTTCAATAGCCTCACGAATCATCCTAGGCAGGAATCGGTGTTCTTTTGCGAGGATTTGTGGTTTATCAAATCTAATATAATGGTGGGTGCGATCCTGAACGTGTTCACATACTGCAGACTTCGTACAGCGTCGGTGTTTCACATCAGCTATATGTTATGTATATATATATAGTTAGTAGGTCAAATTGGATATTTAATGAACGTATACTCCTAACTCTTTCCAGTTCTCTAACTTTGCACGAAACGCCTACTTCAATTCTTAAAGATAACAATATAATATTACACAGCAGCGCATCATTTATTTAATTCATGAATAAGTTTTATCTAAATTAAAATCAACAACATCAACTAAATAATATATTGAGTACAAACAGCAAATCATTATGTATGCTCAACTAAACCTTATAGGAAACTTATGTCTGTGAGATATGTGTCTACTATTACACAACGCTATCACAAACATATAGGTCAGTTGTAGCGTTGACATGGGAACGCGCGAACGCCATCCTCATTGCATCGGTTACATAACATTCGGTAATGGAGGTCAAAGAGTGAGTTACGTGCGCGCGCGCCTGGCCTGGCGCCGTCACGAGCAATTATTATTTAACGGTGGCGTTTTGGGCCATGAAGTTAGCGGGTGAAAAGATTTTACACGTAATAAAATACTTCTCTAGTTATATGAGCCACTTATAGCGGTTTGGTCTATTAAGTTCGTGACAGCGTTTATAAGAAGTAACCCTGTAGTAGGTGGCGAGTAATTACTTGCTGTAATGATAGTTAGCCAGTTTAATATAGGTTAACCTTTACGATTAACAGTATAAATTTTAAAAGCATAACAAGCCCGACTGTGGACAAACAAAGTGGACTTAAATTACATTGGAAACTCATAATGATGTTTTAGGAAGTTAAAAAAATTAAGAGGTTAAGATTATAGACACCCGCTTAGAACGGAGTTCCTTTTTTGATTTCTCTCTCTCGCATCCTCCTCTTGCTCTTTCCCTCCCTACTCTCTTACTTCTCTCTCCTTTTTTCCGGGAAAATATAGATAGACATGTATTAACCATAATTATATCAGATTTTTCCCTCCACAAACTTTGGAGATAAGGGGGAGAACGGTTTTTTGATATTTTTGGCTATTAGCCAAAATCTACGTTACGTAAAACAAAATAAAAATCACTATCATCAGCTGGAAGCCCTTAATTCGGTGTGGGGTTGTCATGATCCCCACGCCTGGCAGGTTGTCCAGGTGATCTCAGTATAGGTATATATATAGGTTGTAGGTAATCCAATAGAAAGACAGCAGCCGGTATTCTTTAGTTTACACGACTTACAACACCCAACGGCAGGAGATGGACCAGTGATAACAATATCGTGTAATTTTCGGCTTTTTCAATTATTGACACGATATAAGTACATTTCACAAACAGATATGTATGTCTTCACTATATCCTAACATGAAGGTCTGGATCCTTACCTTACCTTACCTTGGAAAACACTTACTTGACTCAAGACATTTCAAATCTCACATTTCCACAACACACAATTAATGTGATATACGTAATGTATATACGAGATACGGAATTTCTTATACATATATGGGATATTTGAGTATATAGGTATATATACCTACTTAAAGTGCATTAAAGATTCAAAACCCTTCGCCCGCCGCTGGCCGCTGTTCACAAATGCATCCCGCTTATTTTAAAGCCCCACATTATTATAACCAACTCAGAATAATACGGGTACAATACTAATTGCTTGCTGTTAGCATCTTCTATCACCAGTTGTGCAATAAAAAAATAAATAAACCGGTTAATACATATATACCTATGTAAATATTTATATTATTGTTCTAATCGCGTTCCTAATAATGGTTCAAGCTATTTACGGTATAACAGTTTTTAAGGACGAAAGACCAATCAAGATTCATTCGGAAAATGTCTGAGCTTTCAAGAAATTCTTTATTTTATTATTTTTCCAAACAGTAATATAGTATTGTTGCGGGACTCAACCTGGACTATGACCCACAGATCTTGATGACTGACGAATCTTTCTACTACGATATGAAATTCACGACGATAAAAATCGTCGATCTTCGGACTCATCACTTTGGCCCGACATGGATGTAGATTTTAGAATAACCGAGGCGATAATTTTTTTCTATGTATACATTATACTAGGGGCGTTGGAGACTTCGTCTATGCATAAAGGTTCTAAAATGGTTCTAAATCTTTATTGTATTACACACATAAACCTTTCGGAAACAATTTACTAGATGATGGTAAAAACATGTAAAAATGCATTGTGTTTAGAACAGGTAAGTTAACAAAAAGACTAACGCGGACAACCTCTTTGTTATATTTATTGAAAGAGTATTTACAAAATACCTAGGAACTTAGCATATACCTATTTTCATTGGCGCGCAATCATAACAGGGTCAAATTAGGTCCTAATAGTCACTCGAGCATCAGCTTTAAGTAAAACTTTACGAATTAGGTATACTTAAACTCATTAGAGTTTAATTATAAATATTTACAGTTAACATAGAAATTGTGCAACATCATTTAACGCTAAGTCTATGAACTCAGATTCACTGTTACAACAAGACACGTTAAATTAAAAATAGTTTTCAAATAACTGCAACAAAAATAACGGAGCCAAATTATTTTATATTTAATTTTCATTTTAAATCGCAACTCATCACTTTAAGCGGATCTAGTAGGTGCTGTACGTGCAATACTGCGGTATTGTAATAAACTTAAGAATCGAAATCTCGTAACCATTGAACTTTCACCTAACCGTAGGAAGCTTGTTAGGGTTGCCCAAAATATAGTAGACCTATTTACTAGCCAGAATATACTCATATAGATTATGGCTACTGGTGGTTGTAAGCAAATATAATTATTTTAATTAAGGAAAAAAATGTCATAGAAATCTAGTCGTCATGTTTAGTAACAATAGAAGTGATTGATGATTAGGCCTGCCTACGCAACCACAGAGGCGTTTGTTCAAAATGTTTCCGTGTGCGTGACACGGACTAGTAATCACGTAATGATGAAACAAGCAAAGAAGTCTCAATTTTGGGTATCATCAGCCGAAAGACATTTACTGCTAAACAAAGGCCTCCTTAAATCCCCCGCTTAGCAGGCGTAACGGGGATCGCAGTAAGGTAGTAGGTAATTCAATAGAAAGACGTTGCTGCCCGTCTTCTTGTGTCCCCTTGGTCACCACTTACGACACTCAACTTGCTATTCTTACTGACACCTGACGGACATATTTTAGCTAGTATATCTTAACGGAATTCAATCGTGTCACCTTTAACGCTTGTTACAGCAATTGCTTTATTACTCATCATGCTCAAACTATTTTATAAACTGTAATCTAAATAACTCATATTATTTGATAAATATTAGTCACGGATATGTAATATAAATTACTTTGCTACATTCTTTCGCTCGCTCGCGAATACTCGCGAACCGCAGTGTGTAAGATCAATCGCACACACAATCCTCACTGACTTTTAACTCGCGTGCGTTTGAGAGGATAACCGTAACATTGATATCATTGCTAAAACCATGTTTGTTGCATACTAGGCAGCAAATATGAAGACCGGGGAGGCTGGGGTGTAGGTGTAAGGTAATTCGCGACCCTCTCCGACTTCGCGGGCTCAAAGGACAGACACTGAATGAGAGGGATCTGATTTACTGATCCGAATGCCACGGGGGTTTTAGTGGGTAAGAACCCCACATCAAATCTTTATTTATAATTGACTTGGGGGAACAAGTCAATTATAAATAAAGATTTGATGGGAAATATCTCACGTTTATGTGAGCAATTCGCTTTGCGTGCGATGGTCCATCCTTAATTTTACCGCAACATGTTTACACAACCTTTGACTTTTGTAAGTTTTGGCTAAATTCACCGAACATAGTTTCCGAAGATAAGATCTTGGTAACACGCTCCATTATCTTAAATACAGCTTGCACGCCAAACTTGTCTTGTTATGTAAAGGAGAAGTATCTATTCCACTCAGATTCACATTGTTTTATGGTGATTAGTCAATTTGAATCAGGTGATATCGTAAAATGATCTAAATGTGAATTAAATTAAGTAATTAAAGTAGTCTTTCTTCATGTTGTCTTTTATTCACGCGAATACTACACATTAAAGATGGGCGACTATGAATGTATTCATTCGAATTATTTGACTTTATAAATCACTAGCTGACCCGCGGAGCTCTGCCCGCGCTTTAATTACATTTTGCTCCCCTTTTCTCCCTACTCACTTGATTTATCTCTCTCCGTCTCTCTCTCTCTTATAAGAAAAATCTAATTCTAATAAATCTTTCTCTCCCCTCCCGCTTCGGTCCCCGTCAAACTCCCCCTCTTCCTCTCCCCGTTGTCCTCTCTAAACCCTCTCCCTCCTCTCTCTTCTCCCAACTTGCTCCCTCTCACTTCCCCCCCTTGCTCCACCTAACTCCTCCGATCACTCACTCCATCATCCTCCCCTCTCCCTCTCTTGCACCCTCCTCTCGTTCTATATATCCTCGTCAATCATGGTATCGGCGGCATAAAATATACTTTGCTCTTCCCTCTGCTCTTTGTAACTTCTTTATTTTCCTCTCCATCCAAAGTTTGCCTGGAAGAGATCGCTTTTAGCGATAAGGCCGCCCATTGTTGCATGTTTTATTAATTTGTGTCTTATTCTTTTTGTATCTGTTTGTTTGTGCGCAAAGAATTGTCTATCTATCTATCTACTTTAGAACCTATTCTCAGACCTACCCGCAAAATTTCATACATATCGGTTCACCCATCTATTTAAAGACCTTGCCTTATGTTGCTTAACCTTAACCTAGCGGCATGGAATATACTTTACGACCTATTCTCAGACCTACCCGAAATGCACACAAAATTTCATACAAATCAGTTCACCCATCAATTTAATGACCTGGCCTTATGTTGCTTAACCTTAACCTAGCGGTATGAAATATACTTTATGACCTATTCTCTGACCTATCCGATATGCACAAAAAAAATCAAACAAATCGGTTCACCCATCTATTTAATGACCTTACCTGACGTTGCTTAACCTTAACCTACCGGGATAAAAGGTATCCTATGTCCGTTTCCTGGTTCTAAGCTACCTCACCACCAATTTTCAGCCAAATCGGTTCAGCCGTTCTTGAGTTATAAATAGTGTAACTATAGGCCGACCGTTTAACTCGCGTATCGCCTGCGCGGTAAGAAGGGAGCGGGGGCGGGTAACGCTACATTCGGAGTCAATAATCCAAAGATTTATCTCGAGATAGACATTGTTGGTAAAGAATAAAATAATAAGTATCTTTTTTTAAGTATTTATTTTTAAGTTTTACAAATATTTTATAATAGCTTCATAGGTACAAAATCATAAAACAATAATTAACTTCGTTTAAGAAATATTTAACCACAGATAAAAAATTTATAGGACTATTCGTCACTAATATTCATATCGCTTGAATCATCATCACTGTCTGTGTAGCTTGAGGAGTCAGAATCTTGCAAATTAATAATAAATCGGTCCATCTCTTCATCAACGATGCGGTCGTGCAGACAATATTCATCTTCAATAGTTTGTACATGTTTATCGCAGTTAACCCATTTTTCTACAGAGAATTCGGCAAATAACTGTTCCAGTGTATTTTTCTTTTTGTCTAAATTATAATCAATTTCAATTTTTGCGAGCTGTCCTTTGATATCCCCCCAAACCAATTCGATTGGGTTCAGGTCTGGGTGATATGGAGGCAGTCGTAAGACTTCATGACCTGCCGCCTTTAAAATTTCATCTATTTTGTAAATATTTTCTGTCGCGTGTTGTTTGATTAAATTCAATTATGCTTGTGCTGCTCAATTCTCACGATTATTTTTACTTGTAGTACTGTTCCGTATTTCTCAGTCATTATCACGAATTTTTTAAAGAATTTTTTAAGAAATCTGAAATAAAAAGACATTTTTTTGACTAATTCCCCCACTATTACCCACACCACTCGCCATCCCCACCCAAACCGATGAGCCGCGCGCGCTTCCATTTTTATCTCAATAGTGAAATAAGTGTAAGTGTTTTTAGTGTAAAAAGTGTCTTTAAAAATGGGTAGAAAGAGGAGACATCGAGATAGTAGTGAACGTTTACTGAAAAAATTACGACGTGAATTGCGGAAACGACGGCGAACATCGTACTCCAGCAGCTCCGACTTGTCATCGGGTGAGTCTTTTTATAATTTTTGCATTAATATTTTATGTGCCTTTGTGTAAAGCTTTATATTACAGTACATATAGTTTATTACTATATACGGTAGTAAAATAAATCTACCGACAAAAAAAAATGTATATATACATAATTATATATATTGTGATCCGAACAGTACTTTTAGGACTGCTACGTTCACGACCATAAGATCATAGACAGTGTACAATATTCGACACTATGCGATACTTATGATACATGAACCATAAAATCACTGGTGCTTAAACTACTGTCTATTTTCTAGAAAATATAAGTCTAGTCTAGACTAGTTTATGACTTATATTTTAGTGATGCGAACAGTACACTGGGACTGTTACCTTCACCAATACTTTATAGGTCGTATACAAAATTCGATACTACACAGTAATTTGAATGTATAAGTCTATAGTGATGCGAATGATTTTCGGGATCATTTCCTTCACGATGTTGACTACACCGTTTTTTGCCTTCCAGTATATTTTAGTGATGCGAACAGTACACTGGGACTGTTGCCTTCACCAATACTTTGTAGGTAGTATACAAAATTCGATACTACGCAGTAATTTGAATGTATAAGTCTATAGTGATGCGAATGATTTTCGGGATCATTTCCTTCACGATTTTGACTACACCGTTTTAGCCTTCCAGGCTCTGAAGCGGACGAATATGTTCCCTATTATGAGTGTTCAGATGTAGAACAAAATATGGAAGACAGTCTTGCCGTACCTCCTGTACCTGACGAAGCCATATTGCCAATCGCACCTACTGTATTGGAAGAGTTAACACCGCAACCGTCCACTTCTGCTGCAGTTGAAGAAGGGTCCGATAAAAACTATGAAGTGATTGTTGTCTCTGAACATTTAGATGAAGATATACTCACTCTTTTAGGCGATGCACCAAAGGAAGAAACTCCGGTAGGAAAAGACATTCATACAGATATTGCCACAAGGTTGCTCAACGTTATACAAAATGGTTTGAACAAAAAGAAAAAAATTATAGACAATTATCCAATCCCTGGCAACTGTCAACTGTTCAAGGCACCGTTGCTGAACGCGGAAGTCAAATCTGCAATATCTGAAGCTCTGTTGAAAAAAGATTCCTCACTGGCTGCACGACAAGGCCAATTAGGTGTCGTTTTATCAGCTCTAAGTAGTGTCATGAATATATTGGCTACAGAAAAATCGGAGTTCAATCAAACTCTGTTAAAACATATAAGCGATGCCTGTCGCTTATTATGTGACACCCATTATATTGATACAAAACTTGACGAAATTTTTTGATTTCTACCCTCAATAACAAGTT
This sequence comes from Furcula furcula, assembly GCA_911728495.1. Taxonomy (NCBI): domain Eukaryota; kingdom Metazoa; phylum Arthropoda; class Insecta; order Lepidoptera; family Notodontidae; genus Furcula; species Furcula furcula. Next base: position 9,705,385 of record OU452246.1, on the reverse strand, counting down.
GAAAGATACTTTAAAAGAATCTAAGCGTGATAAATACCTTTTCGGGGAAACATTACCTGAAAACTTAAAAGCCTCAAAAGCCATTACTAAATCAAGCCAAGAGTTGAAATCTTATGTCACAAAACCTAAACCTACAACACAAAATAACAGACCTACCAACCCTGGCAACCATTTAAACTGGAAACACCCGCAGCCGAATACGCAGGGCATGATAAGGAAAAGAACATCGACAGTGCATCGGACTGCAGGCCCATCGACACCTGCTCAACAGAACGACACGAGGCGCAAACTGACGTCACATACCAGCCGCAACAATGCCCACTTCAGGAGTCATAGGAGGCAGTAGTTACTCGGGTAACTAAATTAGCAGGTAGGTTACAATATTTGTCACATGTGTGGCATACACTCACAAACGACCCAGGTATACACTCCTGGATTGAAGGGTATAAAATACCCTTTACATCATTACCTGTACAGGATGATTATCCTAAAAATAAACCAACTAATCAGTGATTTGTTGCATTTTCAGACTGAGATTAGTAAATTATTAGATAAAGGTGCTATTTCCCAGTGCAGCAGAGTTGATGGAGATTTTTTGTCTAGTATATTTCATTTCATCACTATATTATGGATAAGCCAAATGGTGATAAAAGATTTATTCTAAATTTATAAAAGCTAAATAAGTTTATTAGTCCCCCAAATTTTAAAATGGAGGATTTGAGAACCGCCATAAAACTAATAACGCCAAATTGCTATGTGGCCTCTATTGATTTAAAGGACGCGTATTTTTTAATACCCGTACATTTAAGTTTTAGAAAATACTTACGTTTCCAATTTGAGCAAAAATGCTATGAATTTAATTGTTTACCATTTGGCTTGAACACTTGTCCGTTGGTATTTACAAAAAATGTAAATAATACAATACTTCATATTAATTATGAAGAGTTCTATTTGTCCAAATATTACCTGCAAATTTTTAGGATTCGAATTAGATACAATAAACTTCTGTGTAAAACTCCCTCAAGAAAAACGCGACCGGGTAAAAAAGGAATTGGAAAAATTTCAAAAAAAAAAAAAAAAAAACCGTAAAATTCGTGAATTTCCTAAGTTTATAGGTCTTTTAATATCGATCTGTCCAGGAATTGAATATGGTTGGTTACACACTAAAATATTTGAGAGGCAAAAATATTTAAGTTTAGGCAATGGTCAAAATTACGATAACATAATGAAAATTGATCAAAATTGATCAAAGACGATTTAGATTGGTAGTATTATAATATATCAGGGTCTTCTTGCCTCATCCGTTACCCAATTTATAGTCGCGAGATTTTCTCTGATGCTTCATTGATAGGCTGGGGTGCATCATATGCAAATAAAAAAGCCAATGGGTTTTGGACAAAAGAAGAGAAAATATCATTAACACATTAGAATTGTTAGCAGCTTTATTTGCCCTAAAAGTTTTTGCCAACGATGCATCTAACACACAAATCTTACTTCGAGTAGATAATACTACTGCAATATCTTGTATTAATCGTATGGGTAGCGTTCAATTTCCTCATCTAAATGAAATAGCCAGAAATATTTGGAAATTCTGTGAACATAAACAATTATTCATTTATGCATCATATATAAAATCATCTGACAATCATGTTGCAGATTTCGAATCACGAAAGTTGCAAACTGAAACTGAATGGGAATTAGCTCCCTATGCTTTTTTGCAGATAACTCAAAATATTGGGGCTCCTGAAATTGACTTATTTGCCAGTAGATCCAACGCGAAATGCAAAAGATATGTATCTTGGAAAGCTGACCCTTATGCATTTTGTATTGATGCTTTTACGATTAATTGGAATAATCAATTATTTTACGCGTTCCTTCCTTTTGCCATTATTCTCAAAACTTTAAATAAAATAATAGCGGATAAAGCTATGGGCATAGTAGTTGTACCTAACTGGCCTACCCAGCCATGGTATCCACTTTTCAAAAAGATGGTAGTATCAAAGATATTATATTAAACCTAGTACTAATTTGTTACACTCTGGTGATTCCAGGTTACAAAACACAGTCTACACAAAAGTCCTGGCAGCAGCAATATTATCAGGGAAGCCCTCTTAAAAAAAAGTGTACCCCTTCTGCTGTTGATATCATGTTTAACTCTTTAGCACCAAACACTCAAAAACAATGATTGTTATTTCAAAGAATGGTTTAATTTTTCTGTAGCTTATGATATAGATTATTTAAATGCGTCTGTCCCAAAAATACTTTATTTTTTAACTAAACTTTATAATTCAGGGTATCAATATGGTAGTCTTAATTGTTGTAAATCTGCTTTATCTTACATTTTGGGTCGATCTATTGGTAATGACGACAGAATCGCCAGATTTATGAAAGGTGTTTACAGAACTCGTCCACCACAACCGAAATATGAATTTACGTGGAATGTAGATATTGTGTTAGATTATTTATCACAAATGTATCCCAACGAGGTGCTTAGTCTCGAATTACTATCTAAAAAATTAGTAACATTATTAGCTATTGTAACAGCTCACAGGGTCCAAACGTTGACCAAAATTGAAGTAGAAAATATAATTCTTGACCCTCGTTGTATAACAATTAAGATTTCAGAAACTATTAAAACATAAAAATCAAATACTTGTCAACCTTTGCTAAAATTGCATATTATAATGAGAAACCACAAATTTGTCCACCACGGACGCTTTTATGTTATAAAAATAAAACTGATTCATTGAGAACTTCTAGCAATCTGTTTATTAGCTATAGAAAACCTCATTCAAAAGTGACAAATCAAACCCTAAGTCATTGGATAAAAGACGTGGTTCACAAGAGCGGTATCGATGTGTCTGTCTATAGCTCGCACAGCGCGCGGCATGCGTCTTCTTCAAAAGCAAAAGCTGTTGGCGGCGTGACTGTAGAAACTATTAGAAAAACTGCAGGGTGGAGCACGTCTTCATCTGTTTTCGCAAGATTTTATAATCGCGATATAATAAATCATTTAGATGATTCTTTTTCCCGCTCAATATTGCAATAGCAATTATAAATTATGTTGTAGTGGTGATTATATAAACATTTGTAAGAAAAACAATTATTTATGTTTTCTCTTATTTTATAGTTATACAATTTTGTTCTTGTATTTGAATAAAAATATTTGGTGAAAACACTATTTTTTTCCCAGAGGTAATACAGATTTTAATAATCTTTAAACATCTACAAGTAAAAATAATCGTGAGAATTGAGCAGCACAAGCATATTTAGTGATAAAACGAACTTACTTGTACGTGAAGTTCTATCATAATTATGCGAGCTGCTCAATTCGAAACGATTATTATAATAACCCCCCCAAATCCCGTCCCCTTAATCATTAAAATCTGTATTAACCCATGTCAGCAGGTATACGGTGATCCAAATGGTGCTTTAAACTTAATGAGATAAAAATGGAAGCGCGCGCGGCTCATCGGTTTGGGTGGGGATGGCGAGTGGTGTGGGTAATAGTGGGGGAATTAGTCAAAAAAATGTCTTTTTATTTCAGATTTCTTAAAAAATTCTTTAAAAAATTCGTGATAATGACTGAGAAATACGGAACAGTACTACAAGTAAAAATAATCGTTTCGAATTGAGCAGCTCGCATAATTATGATAGAACTTCACGTACAAGTAAGTTCGTTTTATCACTAATAAATCACATTTTCTTAGAGACGTATCAAATTCAACATTGTGTCTTTGCAGCCAGGTTTGCATGGTGGCTTTTGTGGATGTCATTGTAGGCTTTTTGTCCTCTTGTACCGAGTGGTATGCGGCATTATCCATAACAATAACTGAGCTTGATTACTGGCGGTAAATTTGGCAATAGCTTTTCTTTAGTCCATTTGCTGAAGTTTACAAAATTCATATCGCTATGATAATCTCCGGTTTTGCTTTTGGATTTAAAAATTAAAAGAGCTCCATCGATAAATCCGGCTTGTCCACCAGCATGTACAATAATTAAACGTGGTCCTTTGCCAATATGCGACAGCACCCCTCGTTCTTCATTGGATTGCCAACACGCCGGTACACTTAATGACGAATTGACATATGTTTCATCGAGGTAAACAATGTTTCTTTGATCTCTTCTGTGCTTCTTTATCGCATTAAGATAACGCCACCGCCACGATACGATGTTTGGTTGTTCAATCAGTAATTTTCTTTTTGATTGACATTTCTTAAATCGAAAGCCAAGTTTATGAATCAAAATGAATGAATGAATGTTCTCAAATATTCTCGGCCACAATTTAAAATTCCTTCTTCTCTGAGTTTCGCATTCAAAATTTTTAATGTAGGAACTTTCTTATAAACCGTATCAAATTGAGTTATTTTTCTTCTAACAACGCCCTCTGTAAAACTGACAACTTCAATTATTTTCTTTCGGATTTGTTTAATTTTTTTTGGTGATTTAAAATTTACATTATTTTGTTCATCTTTCAGTTCATTTCCTTCTTTTATTATTTTACATATGGTAGTCACCGAAAGTCCTGTAGCTTAAGCAACAAGTTTGTTTAGGTTTACGTCTTCAAGATACTCTGTAGAATTATGATCTTGTTTTCTGGCTTTAAAAAAGGAATATACATTGTATGCTATTTGTTTAGCTTGCTTGTTAATTTTGTTCGCAAAACTGGAAGAGCGATTCATCTTGAGATTTATCTTGGCAGTCGTATACCTTGTGCGTTTATCTTCAAGCGTCTGTAACAAAAACACCAACCGCGCGCTACGAGCACAGCCAGCGCACTGCCGCACTTGACGTAAGCTCTCTGCTCCGCACATCCCTTTCACCCATCCGCTAACATCTCCCCTCGCTCCCTTCTTACCGCGCAGGCGATACGCGAGTTAAACGGTCGGCCTATAACAAGACTTTCTTTTATAGTGATTGTATGTTCAATTTCACCGATAGATGCCGGTGTTCATAATGTAAATCACGCTAACATCGTAAATTACTGTCTAATGATTTTCGATAATGAAAGTTTTAAGTTTTTTGCATCTTTTATTGTTGTGACTGTAATACAATACCTATACACTACCTGGACTTGGGGAGTTTCATTAAAATTTCATGAACCCCCCTGAGCCCTGACCTTGAAGCGTTTTTTGGGAGCGCTGTCCATTGTGTGTAGTGTGAAATAGTGTGAATTGTAGTTGGACATTTTATTGCCTATTTCTTTCCTAATCTAGTTTGGACTCGCTCGGGATTTACAGATTTTAACTTTTCAAAGATATAGATAATGTCATATTGCTATCAGCAAAGTACTTAGAACAATACAGAAATCTAATGAAAATGTCCTGGGTGTTCCGGACCGGCTTACCCCTTACAAAAATTGACCTTTCGCCACTGCCATATCTTATGCAAACTAAATGTCTGCTCAGTCCCTATTGTATATAGCGTAATAATACATATCTTAATGATTAACTGATCAGTCTATAATTACCCTATTCACATACAAAGGAAATTACGTGGTAATATGTGCAAGTAATGTTTCACTGCTTAGCCCCTATAAAACATAGCGTGATGTTTTATATACCAATTTATACCCCTACTTCTACAGAACACATCAGTGAAAGTCCTATCAAAATCCATCCACGGGTTTTCAAATGATACCTGGACAAACAGAACGACAGACGCAGACAGACAGACAGACAGACAGACAGACAATAATTTAAAAAAAAAATGTTTTGGCCTCTATGTCGATAGTATAGTATCCCCACATATAAATTTTGGAAAAATATTCAATGTACAGAAAAAGTGCTCTTTGAGTTTTATTATAGTATAGATTCGACTTATTCGAATGATTTTTTGAAATTAGTAACTAATTTGATACTCGCTTGACTTTGGTTATCGGCCAATTGAATGATGTGATTTGTCAGGCGCACTGACATTATTCGTTCCGGGTCCGGAACGGCAAATAATTCATTCATCTTTCATTCGAAAAACTGCCGACTGAGTCGCGAATAGTCTTTTTTTTTTATTTTTTTATTTTATTTATTTAGTAGCGTATAGTTCGACGTCGTATTCAAGGTTGGCTCGACGTTGAGCTCGCCGTCGAGCACAGCCATGATAGTTTACCTTAGAGAATAGCATAGCAGTTCGTATTATTTACTTTCTATTTTAGTAATATTGTGTGTCGTCCCTCGATTAGCATATAATGGCAAACTGAGCGTGCTGTGAACCGTGCCACTAAAGAATTAGAACAGGCTGTTACATGGCGTGTTAAGTAATCCAAGTTACGAACAATTTGAAACAGCAACAAGGTCAAGACTTTTAAGCGACGTGGTCGTTTGCACTATTATCTCCAGCCAGCGATATGCTACCCCAACAGGATAGCTGACTGTTGGCCGAAAAACGATCTAATAGGGAAAAGCCTATCCGATCTGTCTTCGACACTACAGTGATCACGTGACCACACGACTATCTGATTTTAATTGTTCAATTTTCTCAAGGACATTTTTTTTCTCTAAATCAAGCTATTCTAATATAGACCCTAAATTCATACTTATAAGTGTTATTTAATTTCAAATATATTTATGAAGACAGCATTCTAGCTACGTAAAACATTTATGCAAATTCTTTGTCTCCAGCATGCCATGATGACAGTTTTGACGTTTGTCCTCTTTTTAACGGACTGCATTTAGTTTTATTTTTTCTTCGTTGTTTCAGGGAACGGTGGTGGTATCTACCTGGACGGTCCCTTGAACAATAGACCTGAAAATGTCCAAAGCAATGATAATTACCTATATTGTTCGGTATAACTCACTATCTTACTCTAATCTTGATAGACAATGATTTGGAGACCTATGTGAGTGTTTATGGTGTCAATGTACCAATGTACACTTACATACGAACGAGTTTTAACTATAAAAATTACCAGAGTTAAAATATTGTGACCTCATTAGATATACTGTATAACACGCACGTGTAATTACAGCCGAAGGGTTTGCTGTGTCAATAGAGTCATTTAGATGCAATGTATTACAAAACGCATTTATTTGAATCTAGTATGATTGAAAATATAAATTTACGAATGAGCACACTAAAAAAACATGTCTGTTTTAAACTACAGAAACCATTTCATGTAAAACAAGGACCACCTCAAATGTTACCAGACCTTCTGATTTGTCAAGACTTGATTTTCTTGGGTTAAGTTGTAGATTTTCGTATGATCAACATCAGCCAAAAAAACATCTACTAGTAAATAAAGGCCTCCCCCTGAGAAGGGAAGTGTATTTAATCAACATATTAAACCAGTTATACTCGTATAGTAGTTTGTGTATTATTATAATTTAATTAATAATATAGCTTTTCGTTGTAATAATTATAGATTCCTTTTATCAATCTATGACAATTATAATAAAAAAAATCCTCGGATTATTTTTATAAGAATAACTTACGTATTAATTGTATTTGTCCTTAAGAAAAGTAACCACGAAATATTTACGGTGATATTTATTTATGTAACTACACTACATAACAAAACCGAGACATAAAATCGTAACCCGATTGATATTGCGAATTCTTTGAAAGTTGACATTTAACCATCGAACCCATTAGAATTCAAAAACAAACCAAAAATACGTAACCTTATCTAGAAATTTAAACTTTGCAATACCGTTTTAGTGACTTACAAATCTATATATTATCGGTGTTCTACTTTACAAAACGAGGTTTAACATCACTTAAAAATTACTACATATTTAGGATTGTGAATTAGCTTTATGTGTAATCAGTAAACGGTAAGTAATTTATAGAAAGACATTTAGATTAACTGCCGAACCTACAATCAATTATAGTTAATGATAATTAATCCGTTTTTTTAAATCGAATTTTTTCGACACTCGAAGCCAATTAATACTTAATATGCAGATAGTGAGTAGAGATTGTATTTTATTTTATCTATTTTTGGAAGACTTACAGCTAATACAGATATAAGAGTATATTATAATAATGATATGAAGGCAATTTACAAGTCTCCGATATCAATTATCTTGTATTCAATAATCGAAAATAATCATTAACGGCTACGAAAGTCGAAATAAATAGATTTCAAAAAGTGACTTAATTGGCATTAAAGTTAATTGGCATTTGTGAGTGCGGCAGTAAGTGCATAAAGTTACTGGGTTAGTTGAGACAACTAAAATGTATTCAGGACTAAACTAAAAATTAGTAAGTACCTATCTTACTCTTCTTGATACAGTACAGCCTCTAATGTTTCACATTATGAAATAAAGAACGTACGAAGGTCAAAGCTGTTTGACAATATCCAATGACGGAGATAAAAATAATACTAATATACTTAAGTATAACACCAAGGGTTGTGAAACAGAACAGATATTTGGTTAGCACGGGAAGAGACAGTGACGAAAACAAATCAGCGGTAGAACGTACGAAGGTCAAAACTGTTTGACAATATCCAAGGACGGCGTTAAAAATAATACCAATATAAGTAAATAGAACACCATGGGTTGTGAAACAGAAATGACATTTGGTTAGCACGGGAAGAGACCGTGGCGAAATCGAAACAGTGGTAGAACGTACGAAGGTCAAAGCTGTTTGACAATATCCAAGGACGGAGATAAAAATAATACTAATATATGTAAGTAGAACACCAAGGGTTGTGAAACAGAAAATACATTTTGTTAGCACGGGAAGAATCCGTAATGAAATCGAATCGGGGGTAGGTAGAGATCAAATACCTCATGCAATGTACACAATGGACTGATTCGTAACAAGAAAAAAAAAGTATCAATACAAACTTGATTTATAAACTTACAGGTGACACATCAACAGATCAGAACATCACCTAAAAGCGATTGATTAAAAATTGAAATCGATTACTTAAATACACCTATGAATTTAAGTATTTTGAAAATAATAAAACTTATTCATAACATGCAGTAAACCGTGGCGAACAAGCAAATTAACAAACTGAATGATAAATAATTAAAAAATATGATTCACGTGAACACTGTGACCCACGAATGCCAATAAAACTAAAAGGCAAGATATATAAAATTGCGGTGCGGCCAGCTATGATATATGGTGGGGAATGTTAGACCCTGAAGAAGTGTCACGAGCAAAAGTTACATGTCAACGAAATGAAGATGCTGAGATGGGCTGGAGGGGTTACCAAATTAGATAAAGTACGAAATGAACACATCAGAGGTACTTTCAAAGTTGCTCCAATCGCCAACAAAGTAAGCCGTCTCAGGTGGTATGGACATGTAATGCGACGAGATGAAGACCACATAGTAAAAGTAGCACTAAAACTGCCAGACCCAAAACGCACAAGAGGACGCCCCTTATCAACCTGGTGGTCAAACGTGGCTAAACACCTCAAACAAATCAATGTGGATGACACGACAACTCAGGACAGATTGTCCTGGCGCAAACGTACGAGGAGACCCGACCCCAAATGAAATGGGAAATGGGGAGGAGAAAGAAGAAGATTCACGTGAACACTGTAGGTATCGTGTTGAATCGCATCTTACAGTATTTGTTTACAAAAAATAAAACATGGATTATGTAAACTCATTATTTCAATCTTGTGATGAAAAGTAGCCTACTTTTTATTTAATCTGAAACAAGATAGGAATCAATAAAAAAAACAGTTTAATGCAAAAACGCAGAGTAAACGATGACCGATAATGATGTTGAGAATGATGATTCTATAAATTAATTAATATATTTTGTTTCCGTATTTATTACTAGGGAAAGTAGAAAAATTGATATCAATATTATACAACATATACTAACTAGAGATAACTCAATAGAGTTCTTACATTCTTCGTATATGTTGTATAGTATTCGAGTATATAGATCGAATATGAAAATAAATAAAAGCATTACCGAACAAGCCGAAACGATCGTTAAAATTAAATACAGTTCGTTAGCCACTGTTTGGTGTGTACCAGCCGTAAGAAATGTTAGAATCAGATGAAGCAATGGCCAAAGAGCAAGATTAAATTAAAACCCGTACTCTTACACTGATCGTTTCTTATAAAATTGAGAACAACTACAATTTTGCTGTCATCAAAACAGTAGGTACCGAATTACTCAAAATTACTCCTTGATTATTGCCCGCTTGATTAACGATGGAATGTTTAGAAATCATAAACTAGATGAAATCAACAACTAAAACAGTGTTTATTGATCAATTTTTCAATGTGGCAATACAATCGACCCTGGTAGTGAATTTCACACAAGAACCTAAACCTTAAAGGACTTGTTAAATTATTTCTGAATGTACGCATAAATGTCAGTGGTTTTAATTTATACACAGTTTTCGTTGTAATTTTTCAATTAGCAGTAGTATTAGAACAGTGGGTCAAAATGATTTTCAAAAAGATAATAAAATATAATAAGATAAGATTTCAATTTGTTTCTTGCTAAAGTTTGGTAAGTTTTATTTTCGTTATATATCTTAACCACATCGTCAGCATATTATTTATAAATTATCGCTGCTCAATTCGTATCTACATTAATTTTAAGTTTATTTAAAAACAAATCATTGACTATATGTAATTAAACCACCACCACCAAATAAATACCACCACCACCACCACCACCATCACCATCAAATAAATATTATAACTAAATTCAATCTACAAACTGACAAATATTAAAATAACCAGATACCAGTAATACTAATATTACGAATAATTTATTGCGACGCCTTTCCTAATAGTTGCGTCTCATGTTTCTGCCGTTAATTTAATAGGCGTAAACGTAGGTTAGGTTACACAGCAGAACAAAAGACTAATAATATTTTTATACTATCTGTTATCAAATTTTATATTTCAAGCGCGGCATTGTTCCTAATTGCAATTATGTACGCAGAATTGTTTTACTAATCAGGTAATCGTAACAAGTACATTAATTGGATTATTTATGTATTTTGCATTCTTATCTTTATTACGTTTGCTTTATTTAAAAATTAGGTCTATATAAACCGTATCAGTTCTACAATACATAACTATGCATATTATGTCGTTGTAATCTAACTTGTAATCTAGATTTTTGGCATCTTGAATGTTTTCTGTTGTAATGTGAAAATGGATAATTATTTTAAAAGATAAAATCAACGATTAAAAAATGTTTATTGCAACAGAATGAAAAATACATATACCTATTCGTGTAGTATAGTTATTGGAACCAATTGAACATAGCATGTATTTTTATAATTACAGCTTATAGGCTGGTTAATATTATTATGTATTACCAAGTGAGTAAAATGCTAAAGAAATTATATGATGATAGTTAAGTGTGATATCAATAGTAGCTAGTTAGGGCCATAAAACGAACCTTCGTAACCTGCACTAGATAACTAAGGCATTTCCAAAAGGAAAATCCTATTTGCGACTAACAAGAACCGTGCTCGGACATAACAGACGAAGTGAAATGCTCTCCAACTGACACCTTAAAAGGTAAAAGGAAGCGATACGGATTACCAGTCAGATAGATATGAGATATGCTGGAGACAAAGCTCGCTTGCCGTATTTGCAAGCGGTGGATGCCAATTTCCTTATAAGTTCGCGGATAAACTAGATCTAAATTTAGTTTCTCGAATTAATATTGTAGTCAGTGGTTATTTTTTTCATAATCAGATTTTTCAATCTCTAGATAAATATTATTATGTATCGGATATTGTATTATACCGACAAAAAATGCGTTATTATCTGCCATGCACATCTATGGACTTATGGCAGCCCCTCCATTCTAAGGGGGAGGCCTTTTTTCAACAGTGGACGTCTTTCGGCTCCTGATGATGATCATGATTAATCGATTACCCGTCTGATATTTTTCGATCCAACGATTGAAAAATCAGCCCTAAATATTTGTCACTAGGACGCGAAGGCTAGAGGTCATAAAATGAGAGTAGCCCAATTGGTATGACCTTAATCTTCAAGAAAACCGCAGTGAGATATCGCAATCTTCGAGTAGCGTTGTATTCCTTCGCTGTGTGGGCAATAACGACTCGTCGTCGTTGTACTGTCGCCAGAAATAGTTTTGTTTCGTCTAATCTTCTGTCAGAGCAGTGAATCCTCAAAAACAACTTACATGCGCTATTAATAACTGAATGTGCTTTACTATTGCGATAGCACTTGTATTACGAGAAAGTAATAATATTAACCAAGATACCTTTTGTTAAAAGCCACATAATGACACTTGACTCGATATATCATTGTCCTTGTAGTAACGATAGTGCAGTATGAGAATTAGAAGTTTTTTTGAGCACTTCATCTCGTGAAATTTGCTATACCACATCATTTATATTAGACCATCCATACTCTCTCAGCACTTTTAAAAGAAATAACGCAATTATAATTTTAAGACATCACAAATATCTTAATCTTGAGTTCAAAGGTAACATTGTACTTGTGCGGCGATTTTATATTTTTTATTTATGATATAAATTCTATTTTGTTTATTTTTCTGGGCAGTATCCAAATATCGGGCAGCCAAATTTCTCGGGCTTTTAGGGCCTCACTAAAAGCCTCTAGCGTCTACAAAGAAGCGTGGTGCCCACTTTGATAACACTGGTGTAGATATGTATAGCATACAGAAGTCATACAGAATACAGACGCCAATACAATATTCTTGTAGTAATGAAGATTTTAGAATGGAAATTTTAATGTGTAATTTCTAAACAGCTTAAAAAATATAATGATGTTGGTTTAGAGAGTTCGAGATTCGATGCTCATTTGTGCATTCTAGATTTTTGCGCTCGTTAACGTGTTCAAAAATGATTGTTTCAAATTATGTAATTTCTGAGATTATCATCACCAGGGTTGTCACGTAAATGACAATATTTCAGTAATAAAAAAAAACATATCTTTAAAGCAAATTATTTTGTTTTACGAGCTATATTTTATCGGCTATTTTGATACTGTTAGTGTGTTTTATCGTGATTTCCAATCAAGTTCGAGTTCGAGCCGTAGCAAAAGACCGAGAAAGAGGGTAGACAGATTTGTCTATTCCTAATTTATTCTTTCACCCACCTGTATCTTACAGTTATCCCGTGATCATGGCGCTTGCAACAGTGCCGAAATATCGAAAAGTGATAATAAATCACCCTGAAACCTGTGAGTCAAAATATTATAGTATTTGCAAGGCTGTCCATAAGACATTTTACAGCTATTTGCATAGATACAGGTGCATACTCTCTTCCTTAACTTTCATCATTTAATGGGACGTAAGTCGAACAGAAGCAGAGATGGTTAAGCGTAAACGCGACTTTTATATAATTTATATGCAATCATCTTCCCAAAAAAAGCATTAAAGATAAAATATACTTATATAAACTATGTTTTCCTCCTTCGAGTCGGCCGGGACCTTTGGTAACAATATAGTCAAATTCAAAAGTCAAAAATAATTTATTTCAAATAGGCTTAACGCTAATACTAATGAAAGCTCATTAAAAAAAACTTACTACCGGATCACAACGCGGCCTCAACTGAGAAAATCCGGCAAGAAACTCAGCGGGCTTGTCATGTTTTCACTCCTTTTTTTTAATCAATGTGTCATGTTACAATTGGATCAGAGCGACAGTGTATCTTGCCGTTCAAAAGATCAAATAGGAGAGAAAAAAAAATACGAAGAAAGTACAACAAGTCAACAAAAAGGCCAAAGGGATAGTAGTCGGACCAGACCAAGCAGCACCCGCGCACGAGTTGAGTTGAGTAGCAGACGGACGCTATATAACGTACTGCATATTTAAACTCAAAGCATCGAAATACTAGAATACTATATTTAAACTCAAAGCATCGTAATACTAAAAACGAGTTTTTTAACCTAATGGCGAGGATAAGTAAGACCCGCCTGTTGATGAACGACTCGTCTGCCTATAAACCACTGCACTGCCACTCGTCACCTGAGACATTAGTTAATAAGCCTGCTCAGCCCGGTAATCATCAGCTAAAGTATCTATCACACCAAAACTCAGCAATGCTTTACACATTGCTCTTAGCGGCAGAATATCTGACACTGGGTGGTACCTAATAGGTCGGTCTCTTGCATAAGGGAATTCACACCTTTTATAGATATATTCAGATATATTTAGTACGATTCATCGCGCAACACAGATAGACAAAGAAAACTTGTATTTATAAAAAAATGAATTTATTATATTAATAAAATATATTTAGTTGCAAAAACATCAGTCTAGATCCAATCAAGGCACTTTACAAATTGTTATCTTTAAATACCATCATGGAAGCATTAAATTTAATTCGAAAATTATGCATTTCGTACGTGTCTGATTTTGGTGTTAAGGCTAACACTAACAGGTGTCTGCTATAGAGATTTATATAGATAAGTATATTTTCAACCGACTTAAAAAAGCAAGAGATTCTCAATTCGACTGCATATACATCTATCTATACTTATAATAAAACTGTAACAGGTCCAATTCTGTACATTGAAGATATTTTGAAAATTATATTTGGAGGGCATTCTATAACCGATACTGAGGCCGAAAATGTAATTTTTTTAATTTTTGTCTGTCTGTCTGTCTGTCTGTCTGTCTGTCTGTCTGTCTGTATCACGGCTGAGCATCACGCCGAAACTACTGAATGGATTTAAATGAAACTTGGCATGATTTGAGATCTTACTATGAGGTAGGACATAGGATACTTTTTATCCCGTAATCTAGCACGGTTCTTTTGGGAGAGGGGATTAAAGTCAAAACGGGTACTTGGTTATACGCTTGGTCCGATTTTATAAATTTTTCTATAAAATATAATACATATTAGTAAGGGAACACTCATAGAGAGTTGTTATCAAGGTTTTGTAATCGATCGGGTTAAGCAACGTTAGGTAAGGTCATTAAATAGATGGGTGACCGTTTAACGCCATTTGAAATAAACGGGTCCGTGCTTCGGAGAGCAAGTAAAAAGTGGGTCCCAGTTTTTAACCGACTATAAAAAATGAGGTTATGTATTCGATGCGAATGTCTGTTATTCAAAAATAGCGCAGGCGGAGCTGCGTGGGTCAGCTAGTAATTATATATTTTTTATGTATGTTTGCGCATAATTAGCGCTAAGGAAAGTGAAAGGATCCTTAAAATACACACGTCTGTCCTAGGTGGGATTCGAACCTACTCCTTTTCCGCAGCAGCCAAACTGTCTAACCGTTACATCAAAGGGCCCGGATTCAGATTATTTATTTTATTCTCTTTCTCGTGGCGTTGTTACCTCAATGCTGAGGAAGGTGACCTCTGGTTTGGGATGGGATGGTATTGACAGTTTATACCGGACGATAATATAAAGGTATTGTGGAACACTTCGTGCAATGCGGTTTCGAGAGTGAAGCGAATCTAACCGTCAAATAAAAAATAATTGTACTAAATGTTACATGCATTACTGAATTTAGTCGGTTTTTTTTTTGCATAAATCTTTTTACTTTGTCTGGTTTTTATATCCCCAGATTTTTTTTCACTTTATAGTTAATGCGCAAAGCGTTTTTGTGATGATTCACATTTCTGTTTTGTTTCTATAATATTTGAAAGATTTCTATCTTTATCTATACTCATAATAAAACTGTAACTGATCCAATTATGTACATTGAAGATATTTTGAAAATTATGTTTGGAGGGCATTCTATAACTGATACTAAAGCCAAAAAATTTTTTTTTTTTGTCTGTCTGTCTGTCTGTCTGTCTCTCTGTCTGTCTGTATCTCGGCTAAGCATCACGCCGAAACTACTGGATGGATTGAAATGAAACTTGGCATGATTTGAGTTAATACTCCGAGGTAGGACATAGGATACTTTTTATCCCGACATCCGGCACGGTTCCCTTGGGAGAGGGGACTAAAAGCTAGTAGTAACATAAAATCCTGTTGCTTGATGGAGGTAATGGGCCTATTACCACAATGGTTGCTACCCACGTTTTAAAATGTACCTATATGTTATCATTTTCGTTTATTTTATAAATAAAAATAAAGTTTATAAATCGCTAAAGATTTCTCAAATGAACTATTCCCGCGTGCCCTAGTATTTTTGCTTGAATATTTATGAATGATATCCAAATATGTGCAAGAGTACTTAGGCACAACTTTTTATGGATTGTGTAAATAATTAACTTTCTATTAATGTTCTGTATATGGAGTGGCAGGAGCCAGCGGGGATTCATTAAGAATGCTTAATGAAGGAGATTGCACATCGACTATTGGAAATGCATTGACATCGAGGCACAAGTTTTTTATTACGTGAAGTGAAGAAAATATGGATTGTGAAGGCAGTCGGTTAGCACTTAGCATCGATTGAGAAATGAGAAGCATAATTATAAACGTGCAGCATCTCTGGTGCGATGCGTCAGGAGTAGCTCCAACAGTGTCCTGAATATGATTGCGGATAGATTGGATCATGCGTACGTGGTCCACAGTTCTAATATCTCAATTGTAATATTACTAAATCTACTGCCACACTCATAAACATCAATTAACATTAATTCACATTAAGCCATTTATTATTATTTTTTAATTTATTGTATACAAAAGAACAGTAAATTTAACTTATTTAACATTTTGCCAAACTACATAGTAGTTTGTCGTCAGTTTATTAAAATCTGATTATTTCGAGTTTCGGAGCCTTTTATGCTTATGTTCCATTACTAAGAATGAGATAGTCGATATCTCTACTCACTAACAGAGTAGGTATCAAGTATTAATTCACTCCATCGAAATGATCAAGAATCGAATTAATGCCGATTAAATTAAATTGACGTTTTTGAGCGCGGCAGTTACGTGTTAAGAAATTGTTTACTAACAAAGTATGAGTTTTGTTGCTGGAAATCCCGCGCAGCTCCGCACGCGCATACAACATAAATAAACCTTTCTCTTGAATCACTCTATATATTACTGAAAACTGCATTAAATTCCGTTGCGTAGATTAAAAGATCTAAGCGTACAAACAGCGGGAACGACTTTGTTTTATGTAATGAAGATAAAGTTAATTTATAATTCAACCTAGTGAATATACAAGCAAGAGGTTCTCCTGATGGTAAGAATCCTGGCAATAGACAGATTGCACTGCCGCTCGTCACCTGAGACCTAAGTTTCGGCCTGGGAATTTCATCACCCACATTTCCCTACATACTGGAATACAGGAATGTTTAGGAACACATTGCTGCTCGGCTTCAGAATATCATAATATAATAATAGTGATGGTAAGCGGTAATGACGTCATAGATGGTAGTGTGTATTAGGTTAATAATAATTCAAGACGATCTCTAAGAAAACATCAGACGATTCAACTCTTAACTGCAAGCATAGAGACTTTTCACACTAACCCGTATAATTGCGGGTCTAAAAAACGCAACTAAAAGCAATTCATGTTTTGAATTTCAAGTATATCCTTAACATAACAATAATAATAATATCCTGGGACAATTCCACACACGGTCATCTGCGACCGTACCACCACATCTATTAGCAGTATTAATGTCACCTTGCTTTCTCGATAGAAAGAGACAGAGCTATAAACTACGTATATTGACATCTCTATCTAGTGTCAAGTAACATGATATCAATACTGCTAATAGAGGTGATGGTAGGCGCCCTGATCCCAGACAACTGATACTAATACTTATATACATTTTTTTTTGTATATTCATACCTGAATAGATAAATAACACCCAGCAGTGCAGTTCTTGCAGTGACGGTCCCAGAGGGGGGGGGGGGGTCGTAGGAGTCATGACCCCCCCCCCCCCAAAGTCCACGGCAAAATTGGCTAGCGGCTAGGCCGTTGGTCTTGTTCCTAGTACAAGACCAACGGGACCGTCACTTATGACCCCCCCCCCCAAAATCGTTAGCTGCGACCGTACCTGACAACTTGCGGGAATCGAACCCAGGACCTGTTGAGTAGCAGCCAGGGTGTCTAACCACTAGACCAAAATTCTACAAGTTATTGAAAAACGATCACATATTATACCTAGTTGAATCATACTTAATTCATTTATTAGCACTAATTAGCAGACTTATATTTGGCATTAATGCTGCCATACGAATAAAAGTTAAACCGTAACTTACCCACTCATATTATGATTCACTGAAAGTGGCCTTTTTAGATCCGAGGCCCGTCAAAGTTTTATAGAAGCTTTATATGTCCTGGCATTGATAATAATCCTTTAGCATAAAGTTGCATCAATTATTTTTATATTATTCTTTATATTTTAACGAATGACTTCTCCCTGACGTACAGTCTGTGGCAATGTTTTGCCGACTTTTGATCAGTTAAATGTCACTGGCATTTTTTATTGGATTAATAAATAATGAACTAGAGCGATGCAAATACATTAGGTACGTACAATAAAAAACTACTCAATTATGTGCAATGAGTATTACGAATAACATGCAAGTAATACGGTTCCGTAGGTATAAAAATATGCGATATTATTATACTGAAATTAGTTTACGGTTAAAATATGGATTTGCAACAAAAACAATAATGACATTAAAGGTACGCGTCCATTGGCCGGCGTCGGACGCACCGCACGCACGGCACGCAACGGATTTTAGTTTGCTTTGTATGATTTTACATAGCGCCGCGTCCATTATCCGCGCCGGCATTTTCCGATGCGGGCCGTCAAAATCATAGAAAGCAAACTAAAATCCGTTGCGTGCCGTGCGTGCGGTGCGTCCGGCGCCGGCCAATGGACGCGTACCTTAAGTATATACTACTAAAGAGCGAAAACTTATACAAAAATATATATTTTAGGTAACTCAATAATAAGACAATGCCGATAACGATAATTACATATGTTTATTATTGTTATCTTTATAACGCATAGGCCTCACGGAGGCAGTTAAATATAAATATTTTTTTACTAATTACCACCGGATCGAAACGCGGCCGCTACTGACAAGATGCGGCAAGAAAATCATCGGGCTTGTATTATTTTATCGTAATTTTCTTTTCTTAACATCGGTTTCAATATTCTTACAGATATTATAAGCCTACAGGTATAGATGGAGAAGTCTCGCAAAAGCCGTGACCAATATACCGGGCGAATGTACGACTAAGAAGAAAGAAACTTCACCTTCAACTGTCCTATACTTGCAAGCCTAATTGGCTTGCAAGTATAGGACAGTTGAAGGCCATACAGTAAGGTTGTAAGTGACATCATAGAACCCTAAAACTCAAAACGCAATAAGTGTTCATTAAACAGTACTTTAGATGATATCGTGACGGATGGACGCGCCGGCCGCCGCAGTACGCCCGTCGTCGTTGCGTTCACCGACGCGGAACGCCTGTCTACGTCATGGCTACTTCATTAATAACCGTTTACACACAATTCCTTGAATCGATAAATTATCAGTTACAACTTCCTATTCCGAGATATAAAAATGGATAGGAAGAAAAATCCTAGTAAACAACGTAAATCAGTAATATATATATATACAATATTATAACAGAAATTACAGTTAACAAGGTGGAGAAGATGATTTTTAAGTATTTTACAAAAATACTAGCCGGAATGTCTGTTGTTAAGATCTAAACAGACTCAGACAGACTTTCAGAGTATTTAGTCAGACTTCTTAAATAGGCATTTGAACTGCATTACCGATTACGGGATATATATATGGGCATACAAATATGGATAAAGGCCAGATTTTCTTAAATAAATAAAAAATAGATAAGTACTCAAAACTCACTGAAAAAATTAGTTAGACCAATTTTCGGACAGTGCTTGGACAGAGGTGGCAGTAGATCGGGATCTGTGGAAGAGTGGGACGGGGGGGCTTTGCCCAGCAGTGGGACATACTTTCAGGCTAATAAAAAAAAGTACTCAAATCATTTAAATAAGTCAAGTTTGGGATATACCTTAGTACAGTCAACGGCCAGTTTTTGTTTGACAAAAGAAACGAATTTCTTTAAACCAAATTAACGATAGGTATTAATATCAGTGGTGTAGATATTTAGTAATCTCAATCTTTATCTATGCCATTCCAACATTTACACTTGTATGTAATTGAATCTATTCACTCAGAACTTCTACCAAGAGCTTTAACATCAATATTTAATTTAAACTAAATTCGATATCAAGACTAAAAAATCAATACCAAGATAAATTCAAGTTAAGACCAGTAGATTGGTATTTTTGTTTGAAAACAGTAATAAAATATAATTAGACGTTCAAACAGAAAGCTCTCTGTATTATTAAGTTATCGTCGATGATACGAAGCACTTTTTATATCTATAGAAACGGGTTTCAATGTTTACGCGTTAGTGAACCGTAGCCCATAAATCAAACTGGTTTCTATTGTAATATTGTCCACGTCCACTACTGAACCCTCCCCATTAGTAGAGACGGGTTGCCATAATCCCCACGCTTGGCAGGCGGCTTGGGGATTGAAGTATATAGGTAGAAGATAAATCCAAAAGAAAGACCCTGCTGCCCATCTTCCCGTTCTCGCCTCTAACGACACCCAACGAGAGGAGATGAGTGGATACAATTTTAACCCGGCACCCCACGGTGAAGTTTTTAGTTAACATTTTTATTACAAATGACAATTTAAATTAGACAGGCCTGTTGGTCTAGTGGCTGCTACCCAATAGGTCGTGGGTTCGATTCCCACCAAGTGTCTGGGTATTTTATTTATATGTAAGTATGTATTATAAGATAAAAGTATTTAAGTATTAGTATCAGTTGTCTGGTTCCCGTGGTACAGGCTCTGCCTAGTAGTTAGGGATCAGATGACCGTGTGTGGATTTCCCCAGAATATAAAAAAATGGCGTATAAGTACGTATTAAAAAATATATAATTTAGTGTCATCAACAACGTCATCATCAGCCGGAAGACGTCCACTGTTAAACCAAGGCCTCTCACTAAGGGGGGTCATAACCTCAATGCTTGGCAGGCGTCTAGGGGATCGTTGGTATAGGTGGAAGGTAATGGTCAATGATATTATATACAATAGATATGCCATTAGCGCACGCCAGACGTTCAGCGAGTATCCCCCAACTGGGTTTTGTAGCAGTTAGTTCCACGCCGTCCCGCGTAGTTAATATGTGCACTAATTACCAGGCAAAAGTAAATAAACAGTCAGGGATAATAGAGCACATGTAACTTTGAAAAAGTAATTTGATTTTGTAAAGTATTTCAATTTTGTATTTCAATTATTGTAAGAAAATCCGAAAATTGAATGTGTCAGTTGACAAGATGACACTAACAAGCGTTTAACCAATGCTGATAACGGAACGCACAAAATATAGCCATCTCGTATTCTCTTACTTTTGTTGTTATGCATCTGTCCTTGTCAGACTATAAGAAGGAAAATGTATAGCTAGGTATAGATACTTTGTCCATTTTATTATTGGTTTTTTGACCGTTCGACGTTTGAAGTTTATAGGAACGTGAACATAGTAAGTAAACGAAAGAATCGATATCGAAAAATGTACATTCGATTAAATATTTTTTTGATTCTGACTACTCATGTTAATGTTTCAACCTTAAAATGTTGTCTTTCTTTGTTGCATGAGGCCTTCAAAATAAAATGAATGAAATGAATGAAAACATATTACACCTTATTTACATATTAGTATTTATTTCTATCGATTATTTGTAATCTGTGGCACAATCGTAGTAATCATTATCGCCCGGTTTCCGAAAGGATGATCAACGCAAAAATCAACTAACAAGATGTCAAATCTCCTGTCAAGCGTATTTTGGGTTGCAGAAAGCATGATCAACTATTTTAATTTGTACATCCTGTCAGTTGACACGGCTGTTAAATTTTGCTTCAGAAAGTTCATGTCAAAGCCAATTTGGGTTTCTGAAAGGCTAATTAAGCCATGATCATAGATTATTCTCTTGTCAAATACAATGTCAACTAATCGGTGTTGGTCGACCAATTAAGTATTAAATTATACTATTTGTTTTGGATAATCTACTAGTTTATGACAGATTACGTAATTATTAGGTATAAAAAGTCCTTTGCAACAAAAATACCAAGATTGTATTAACAATTGCTACTTTTGAAATTTACGATAGTGAAATGCGCACTCCAGATCCGCGCGGGATGAAGGCCCACGAAATAAGAGTGTGGAGCCGCTTGACAATCAAAAATATTTTCTCTATGGGGTACCACTGGTGCTTTTCCTTCGAATCTTGACCCATGGTGAAGGACAAAAAATACTCTGTTTCTTTCTATCACATGTAACCTATATAAATTCATTCTTTTCTTGTGCGAATGAGAAAGAAAGTGATCATCCCTCCTGTAGATCCTCCATCTATGGTTACAGATTATAATATCTTTGAATTGAATGAGCTATTGAATGAAATATTGAACTAAATAGGAAATGTAGCCATACTTAAATAAAATTCTTCATGTCAAATTAAAATGATCATAGATTAGTAAATTTTTCTCTAATTAACGTTTCAGAAACCCGAATTGATTTGAACAAGCTGTCAAGTTAACAGTCATGTTAGTTGAATATCCATTTGAATAGCCTTTCAGAAACCGGGCGTTAGTGTGGCAACTCGCTAAAGTGCGGTACGCGTCCATGGAGTACAATATTATTTCTGTGAATTTATAACTTTAACAATACGAAACTTTATGGGCGTCAGCTGTCAAAAAACCAATAATAAAATGGACAGAGTTATAACTACAAGTGACACAACTTTTATCGTGCGTTAGTAGGGATATAACATATCTTTAGTAAAATATCATTGGTAATGGTAGACGCAAAGGCTGTAGACGCTGATGCCCGTCGTCTTGTTTTCCCTTAGTTGACTCTTAAAAACCCAACACCGGGAGATGGGTGGTTGCTCGGGTACCCCAGGTGCAAATGGACTCAACATATTAATTAACATGGTAACAGACACACATGGTAACAGATGGAAGTTAATTTAATAATGCGAAGTTTATTGTTGTTTTACAAATTTTCACACATGTACATCTTATTGCAAAAGAGTAGGTACAGATAAGATATTATCACACACTATTATTTCCACACACAGACTTTATTAGGTACACACAAACTTAGATATGTTAGATATTATGCTTAATTTATTTTTGTAAATTACACTGTCTCACCTCGTACACAACATACATTACTATTATATTATTATGTAAGTTATGGAGGAGAGAGATCTCCTAATACATGCATTATTTCCTTAAAAGGATGCTTCATTTTGTTAGTCAACCTACAGTAAATTGAAGCTGGTTGTGTGTTTTATAATGGTTTATATTTTGAATGTTCTTTTTGACTTTGTCACATATTTAAGCTTCCTTAAGAAATTTCTGTTAGGTAATTAACTATTATAATATTTTCCAACAATTATTATTTTTCTCTATTTACTCTCACTCTACCTGCTTCCACACTCTGCTACATCGCCCGTAACCGCTACACATTTACTATCAAGCTGTACAATTTAACAAAATTGTACAGCTTGAGACGGTGTCAGTCGGTGCAGATTTTAGTTAACACACCATATAACACCGACTTCAATATATTTTCTTTATTTAATGCTTTTTAGATGATTCTCTTTGAAGTCGGTTTTTATTTTTTCTGAAAATACAAAATTTATTTGACACTTTGTAGTGAATTTTATGCTATTAATATCAGCAGTACGTGGGCTTCATCAAATCAGTTAATATAAACTGTATACAAAATATATACCTACTTCTCTGGCTACCTTTATTTTTTCAGAATATGGTCGTGAAATCTAAAAAATGACTAGCTAAATGCGATTCACTATCATTCACCATTATAACTTGCGTTCACTTTATCACGCAACTTGAACGGATGTGCTAGAGTATCTTGCTGGAAATATTAACAGTCCATATCTTAAAACTACTGAACCGATTTTGATGAAACTTATACTTTTCCTTAAGTTGAAAGTTACTAAAACTATTGCAAAAAGAATTACGTCAATCGGATTTATAGTTTCTGAGAAATCGCTGGACAACCGTACATACATACATACATATATATATACATAAATACATACATGCACTCATATGTGAATATTACGCATTTTTATTAATATTACATACATACGCGTGGAATACAGAACCTTCTTTATAAAGCCGGTTAAAAATAAATAAAAGGAATTAAGATCCTTAGTACCTTAATCGCACTCAAATACCTAAGTTTTTGACAATGACACTGTACGTAGCCTGGTTGAGATTCGGGCCACAGATTCCTTTGTTGGGTACCTACTAATAATGAATTCAGTTTTAACATTATCTAACGAGCTTTATCTATCATAATATCTCGGTATTAATTTACATTCAATTCACTATAAATATAGTAAGTGGTTATGTTAGACCAAATGCAAAAAAAAAGACTACAAAAAGTATGTAATAATCTTAATTTATTAATAAAGTTACGTGTCTTTTTTGTTTCTTGTTATTATAATATATTCCTTATTAAGTATTCCGAGACCAGTGATGTTTATAGGTACTCTGTTACTACAGTATAATTTTATGATAGTTATAACATTGATAATAATATGTCCTTTTATCACTATAGATTTCATTAAAAACAGCTTCAACTTTTGTATAATATTATCATTGGGCGTATTTATGTATGCATATAGAACATAATATCATACTCAAATAACTCCGACATCTATAAAGCAAACGCTCTATATTAATTCTTATTTTTAAATTTTATATAAATTAAAGATCTCCTATATGAATCATAAGTTTACGTATAAGTTACTGTATTCGGACTTAGACTACTATCTATCCATTCTACCTATCTAGTTAGATAGAATGAGGTTCCAATTTTTTAAATTCATTTATAGGGGCATTCTTCCACATATGAGAAACTGAAGCTCTGTTTACAGAATAGACTGTCTGTTGTAGTTTTTCTTAGTCTTTCAGCCCACGCGTTCTGCTATTATTTTTCTTTAGAAGCATATACAGCCAGCGTCAGAGGTTGACATATATTTCACACTCGAGGACAATTCAAGCGCCAATGTATCGGTGATTAATCGATTTAATTGCTTACATAAGCCATTTTACCATGCTCTACCACAGTCAGTATTTACCAAAACAGTAGTAACGTTGCTAAAGTTCATAATTTTAATTCTGCGGTCGTAAGCAGCCATATATCGATGTACTATAATATTATATCGATGTACGCAGTGAATGATATTGATTAAAGAGAAGTGTAGCTCAACTTAACACAACTCCACCTTAAAGAACTGGAACTAATAATCGCCACTTACGAGTCGCGTTAAGTTCTTGAGTAAGGTAACAGTACTCAGTATCAGTTCTCGATGAGGTGTCGTTATGTCAGAAAGTTCTGTTCCATACGGTAATCATAATTATCTTCAACATCTGGAAGACGTCCACTGCTGAACCTATGTTCAGGCCTATGGCTATGCCTCCCCCATGAAACGCCACAATGAAAGGTCATTCATGTGTTGTTAATAAGCTACTGCGCTATCATCAAATGGAATTGCGATAGTTAATAATAATATGAACAAGTGCTTGACCGTTATTCCATAATTATTAGATAAAAAAAATCTAAACGCGATGCAGCTGCAAAATATCTAACGATAAAAGTATCGGAATATTAATAAACTTACATTCAAGAAAAATGTCCCCCTGACCGATATGGCCACAGCGGCCATTCTTTCACGAGATCTACCAAGTACTCATAAGATATTATAGTGTTATATACTGTTTTAGTTTATAAGTTCAAAATCAGAACAATAGAGGAATGAACACAGGAGTGGTGGCTGACCGGTGCGGTGGCCAGCCAAAGACGATTGGTATGGTTGAATCCAACCAATTGTCTATCACATTTTATTGTTCCGATCTTGATCTTGTAAGGGAATACAAGAACTAGCGCAGACAGGTCCTTTATACATTCGATAGGACCAGTGTGTGTTGCCAGTGATGACATATGGTACTGAGACGTGGTCTTTAACAGCTGGCCTTTTAGAGAAGCTCAGAGTCACACAACGAGCTATGGAGAGAGATATGCTCGGAGTTTCTTTGCGCGACAGAATCCGCAATGAGGAGATTCGCCGAAGAACCAACGTCACCGATATAGCTCTCAGGATCTGCAAGTTGAAGTGGCAATGGGCAGGCCACATCGCTCGAAGAACCGATAACCGTTGGGGAAGAAAGGTTCTCGAGTGGCGACCACGAACCGGAAGACGCAGCGTAGGTAGGCCTCCCACTAGGTGGACAGACGATATTGTGCGCGTCACAGGTAACCGGTGGATGCAAGTTGCCAATTGTCGTTCATTGTGGCGTTCCAATGGGGAGGCCTATGTTCAGCACTGGAACTCTTCCGGCTGGTGATGAGGACCAATGAAATGAAAAAACAAAGGTCGCTCCATAGACTGCACCTGTCTGCGCTAGTACTTGTTAGCTTATGCACCTGATCTCGGTCGTGTCGGTATTCCATCCAATCTAAAGACATTAAATAAGTATATTATAGGCTATGGTCTATGGAGCGACCTTTGTTTTTTCATTTCATTGGTCCTCATCACCAGCCGGAAGAGTTCCAGTGCTGAACATAGGCCTCCCCCTTAGAACGCCACAATGAACGACAATTGGCTATTTGCATCCACCGGTTACCTGCGACGCGCACAATGTCGTCTCTCCACCTAGTGGGAGGCCTGCCAACGCTGCGTCTTCCGGTTCGTGGTCGCCACTCGAGAACCTTTCTTCCCCAACGGTTATCGGTTCTTCGAGCGATGTGGCCTGCCCATTGCCACTTCAACTTGCAGATTCTGAGAGCTATGTCGGTGACCTTAGTTCTTCGGCGAATCTCCACATTTCGGATTCTGTCGCGCAAAGAAACTCCGAGCATAGCTCTCTCCATGGCTCGTTGTGTGACTCTGAACTATACATACATTAAAATCTAATTAACGATTTTGCCTGCAGGCCATATACCAAAGGAATGTGATACATAAACATTAAATCGGTAAATAATAATAATATCTTGGGACAATCTACACACGGTTGTCCGATCCCAAACTAGGCAGAGCCTGTACTATGGAAACCAGACAACTGATACTAATACTTATATACTTTTTTTTTGTAAATACATACTTAAATAGATAAACAACACCCAGACACTTGGCGGGAATCGAACCCACGACCCATCGGTTAGCAGGCAGGGTGTCTGACCACTAGATCAACGGGCCCGTCAAAATATAACTATTATTCAGGCAGTCGGGCAAAATTGGATAACTTTTGAGTCCAAGTTGATGTCGTATCAGCCACAATAATAAAATGGAAGCTGCAAATATATGATAGAAAAAGCCTATCAAATTATTAAATGCGACTGCGACTTGCACAAAAAAGGAAAATAATCTTTTTGCATCTGAAAATAATCAATTTTTACAACCTCAATTCCAAAAAGCCGAAGATGATCTAATAAGTACCTATTAATATATCCTCTTGGGCTCGACTAACTACAGTGAGTCCAACCGAAGAATACCATAAACTTTAATTGTAATAACTTAATGTACTGTATAAAAAAATGTATACTATTGTTTACAACATGTTATTTGAAGCCCCACTAATTATCTACATACACACTGGTATGCAGATGGACGTATTGTGATATCTCGCATAAAATATTCGTCACGGGCAACGATTCTGCATTCGTTTTAATACACATATATATTTATGTAGAAAGCTTTATTATACCATCTCGTAATGGAACTTACGTAATTTCAAAAACACAAACAATATTTTTTTCATACGTTCATCCACGCGCAAATGCCATGCGGAAGTGGTGATACGGTACCCGATGTCCTTCGAATACGCCTTGAGGGGCAAACGCGCCCATAATAGATCCATAGTACGTTAAAGAAACCTAGCTGTTAATTATAGTTCCAATAAGAATATTAAAATGAAAAATCACTGTGATAAAAGAACTTGGACTTTGGTTTTTGGGCATATTATAAACATCTGTTGATTGACTTGATTGACTTAAATATAAATGGTAGCTCGGAAAGTTGATACATATTATAACGCATGTAAATCAAACTCGTCATTAAATTTAAGCATATATTAATATTTAAAGTTAGTACAGAAAAATGTGTCCCATAACACCTATGTTATTTTGTCGCATAAAAAAATAAAACACAACGCACCCCTTTTCCGAATAATCACCGGCTTTCACGTAAACAAAATTAGTTTATTATCAAAACCACTCGTAAAATTACCACAAAATTAATTATTGTTATCGATCACAAAGCCACAGTCGCGGCGCTAGCTTCAGCTAGCGGATGTGTCTTCCTTTCGACGCGCGAACATCAACTGTTCGTCTGCGCGTGCGCACGACAGAGCGTCACCTGATAACCGATAGGTTTCATGGATAAGCTACATATATGTGCAACAAAAATAACTCGTAAACGCTTTTTCGCAAAGTTGTCTTGCATCATTGGAGAGAATTTGCATTGTTTTTCGTAAGCTCCCTCAACACATCCCTATATAAAATATCAATGTAATTTATCATGGCTATAGGAATCAGTGTCGATAGAAATTGAGTAGCCGTGAAAATTGTTGTTTTATTGAAATTGCAATGGCGAAATTCTTGTTGCTGCAATAAAACAATTTTAACGACTTTCTGCGTTTACAAGCGGCGTTCTTACCTTCGATGTTAGAATTATAAGCCTAGTTGAGTTTTAGTGGTTAGTAAATTATGACGTTACAATTATTACACTCGTAACTCATTTAATAACTACTTCCTATTTTTTGTAGCCTCTGCGGTGCAACGGGAAATTGCTTGCTTTGCCAACCAGAGGTTGCGGGTGCTAATCCCGCGGGGAGCAACAAATTTGTGTAGTTGTTCTTTACTGGCTTGGATAATGCAGGCCGATCACCTGATTGTCTGGAAAGTAAGATGATCCATGCGTTGAAAGGGCATTTAAAAAGTTTGTCCTACGCCTGAACTCTCCGCGGTCATGTTGGTCTTCCGTCCTATAGGATTATGAGAGTAAAGAAAGGGAGAATGCACTGGTGTATACACAAGCACTTGTACCCGCCTTTTTCTTTTTTTGACGCCGGGGAAATCTTCTAAAGATTCCCGGGAGCTGTGGGGCTCGACCGGGGTATGTGGGATTCTTACCCACTAAAACCCCCGCGGCTGTCGTATCGGCACATGAGAGGGGGGACCCCAGGGCTCTCCGGTGGGATCTGCACCAGGGGCCCCTCAGTGCCTTGCCTTTGAGCCCGCCGCCGGGGGGCGCATTGTAGCCCCCCGGGAACGGAGCTCACGGGGACGGGGGTCGCAACCCAGCCGCCATCCTCCTCGGAGTCGCCGCCGTACTCAATGGACGCTCAAAGGGCCCACACCCCGAGCGTCCAGCGACTCCGAAGACTTGTACCCGCCTATATTATCTCTCGCGGAGATGTCTGTTCTCGCGAATGATTGGCCGCTGCGGTCGTATTAAAGAGCCCTATGTTACACCCGATACCTCTAGGGATCGCGCTAGGCAGCAGAAAGGACGAAAGATAATCTCTACTTTCTGAGGTCGCACCTATTCCACAGCACAGTGACACCTAAAGTACTAAACTTGACCTTACCTAATCATCGCAAGAACACAACGCCACATAACGCCACTCGAAAGTGGTGTTACGTGTCGTTGTGTTGTGTTATGTCAATTATTAATCTATGTCACATACTGCCGCACTCACGAATGTCAATTAAAGATAATTATAATTAATCTTCTTGAAATCGGATTATTTCGAGAATCGAAGCAGTATTCAAACTCTGTTATAAGTAAAAAGTGAGAGAGAAAGATATCAATCATTTCGTATCAATTTGAACTCACGACCTCCGGTTTGCCAAGCAAATGGTTTTTCGCTGCGCCACAGAGGCTACGGCTAGTAAATATTCGTTCTCTTCCATAGACACAAGTTTTCTATCTCTTCTCACGATCCGACGAGACGGAAGACCGACACGAACGAAGTCAGAGTTTTTCATCCTAGCGACGAATGCATCATTTTACTTTCCAGACAATTAGGTGATCGATCTACACTGTACCAGCCAGTATGGAATAACTAGACAAAAATAAGATGTTGCTCTCTGCGGCATTTAACCCGCTCACTCCGCTTTGCAAAGCAAGCGGATTTTTGTTGCGCCGCAGAGGTTATTTGCTATAGGTACATGCACAATTGCACATAGTGCACTCCATACATAGTATATAACATACATACATCGAGAACATAAAATTCAGAATTATAGCTAGCTCTAATATTGGTTCCATAATGAAATAATGAGGAAGCAATTACTTGTGTATTCATAAAAATAGAAGTTGGTAGAGCCGCATTATAATACATGTTTACATAATAATATGCTTTATAATGATTTGTAGATTTGAAATATTCAATTATTTTTAATTATCTTCTGACAAACATAAAAAGCAATGGTTGTTTTATATAGTTACCATATATAATATTGGTCTAATATCACATTGTGTGTATTGGATTTCCTACCATTTATGCTGCAATCCCCAAGACGCTTGCCTAGCGTGGGTATTATGGGAACCCATGCCTTCTAAGGGCAGGATATTATACAAAAATACAAATACAAAATATAAAAAATGTTTATTTACTATAGAACTTGTTTACACAATAGATTACTAACGGTCCCCGCACTAGGACAAACTGTGCTGCGGGTGACCAAAAATACTGTTTCGAAATTCGAAATTTCGTTACGCAGAAATTATATACATACGTGATCATGTCTTTGGAATAATATTCAAAGTACTGCGCTAACAGGTTACCAATTTTATAGCAAATATTTAACAAGATGAATTAAAACCATTGCTCGAATTAAGTATACAGTGGCTTATTTTTTTCCCAATTCTGTCAAAATTTTTATTCATCTTCATTCAGTTTTTTTGCGCACCCACGTTGATATTTTACAGCGTGACTCTTATTTTTTCCGACGACTGATGCCATCGCTGCCCCAATCACATTTTATGGAACTTAAAAACGGCAAACGCATCGCAATTGAACGGTAAATTACCGTGCCAAAAAACCGTAATTGCTTCAACAACATAATTACAGTAATTATTTAACTGACATTTTCTTTCTTAGTACTTAATTAATTAAATAAAAAACGTAATAATGTATTAAGTTGTAACATAATAGTATTTAACGTTCGCTTGATGCTAATATTGTTTACTTTCAATTAAAAACGGGGTATGTGGGATTCTTACCCACTAAAACCCCCGCGGCTGTCGCATTGGCACATGAGAGGGGTCCCTGGTCTCTCCGGTGGGATCAGCGCCAGGGGCCCCTCAGTGTCTTGCCTTTGAGACCGCCGCCGGGGGGCGCGTTGGAATCCCGCCTCAAACTCAACTACTCAATGGACGTCCTTGGGCCCACACTCCGGACGTCCAGAGACTCTGAAGGACACTTTCACACATGTTAACCGCTAAATAAACCCCTATTATCTTGTTTTATTAATTAGGCCCCTGTGGTGTGATTAACCTTAAAAACTGACGTTCGTTAATAAATGAAACGATAAATAAAACACTTAATCTGTTTTCAAGTTAACAATAGTGATTGGGACGCAATAAAAACATTTTTTTGCATCCGCACAGTATGCAAGGTAAAAAAATAAAAGCTAGAGTTCCGCAGAACATCTAATAAATATAAAGCATAATATACTTAAAATAATTATAAAATAGAATAATGATAAAAAAGAAACCAAAATATGTTGATCATGTTTTATTTCATTTATATTTGGTAGCATTGAAAGAAAGAAAAAGAAACACCTTATTACCATGCGTCTATCCTTCCTATGCACGGCATAATTATATCACGAATTCAAAGAATAAGTTATAATAGACGGGCCTGTTGGACTTATTGGTAAGACACTCGAGCCGCTACCCAGTAGGTCGTTGGTTTGATTCCCGCCCTGTGTCTGGGTGTTATTTACCTATTTATGTATTACAAAAAAAAGTTTATAAGAATCAGTATCAGTTGTCTGGATACCATAGTACAGGCTCTACTTAGTTTGGGATCAGATGACCGTGTGTGTTTTTTTTTTTACATAACACAAGCCAGCGCTTGACCGCAGTGCTACCCGATGGAAAGCGGCGACGCAATTGAAGATGGTAAAGCAAATTAGCTTAATAAACGTCTATTCACTATAGCCTTGAAAACACCACATTATAATCGGGTGGGAAAACCGAACAAAGCAGACTATTCCAGTTCTTAGCTATGCTTATTAGAAACGTAATCTCTTTTCATTAAAAGTGTCACAAAACTTTTTTCCTTATAAAAGTGTCATAGAATATTCTAGGACCATCTACACACGGTCATCTGATTCCAAACTAGGCAGAATCTGTACTAAGGAAACCAGATAACTGATACTAATACTTATATACTGTTTCTTACTTATATAAGTATTATCATCATAAAGAAGAAAGGTGAGAAGATGCCTTTATCTCTTTTGATCTTAGCAACCCAATTACTTAATTTACTATCAATCATATAACACATCTATCCGGCATCCAGTCTTATTTTATATTCCCACACAACCACTGCTATTTGAGATGATTATTATGAACTCTATGTTTGTATACGAGTAGCTGTTCCTGCATATAGCTCTACCTCAGAAGTATAATGGTAATATTTAGATTTCTGTGATCTCATCTTTCTTAGTCACTTTTTTAGTGATCTACAAACGCCATTTAAAGTTAATGATCATTAATCCATTTTTTGAAATCGGATTATTTCGATACTCGAAGCCCATTAATACTTAATTCAAAGATAGTGAGTAGACATATCAATTATCTCGTGTTCATTAATCGAAATTAATCATAAATGGCTTCGACAGTGGAAATAAATAGATTTCAAAAAGTGACTTAATTAGAATTAAAATTAATTGGCGTTTGTGAGTGCATCAGTAATAGATCTAAGCGTTCAAACAGCGGAAGAGACTTTGTTTTATATTAAGTAAATGAGGAAAGAGAGAGCATAAAATTAGATTTTCCTTATAAGAGAGGGAGAGAGAGAGAAATAAACCAAGGGAGGAGAAGAAAAGGGGAGCAAAATGTAATAAAAGCGCGGGCGGAGCTGCGTGGGTCAGCTAGTATTATGTAAAGATAAACAGTCAACACTCTGTATGTAACTTGATGATGATGAACAATGTCTTCTCTGTAATTTTGCAATCTTTTAATTTAGTAATAATCAACAAAAAGCACGTTAAAAAGGCTATTACAAGTAGATCTATGATTAGAATCTACTTTAAAATAAGAGCCCGATAACTTAGAATATGAATTAGTAGAAGTACTATAGAATCAGTTAAAGCTTAATTCAAGTAAGCACATGTAGCCACGAGTAAGAACACCAAAATACATAAATATTAGGTACACGACAATAGGTAGGTACTATACCGTCGGCTGTATTTATCGACATTTGCACTTATGACAGATGAAACCCATCACTACTTATCAATTACATATCAATATAACTTTGAATAGTTCAATTCACCTGCCTCTTAGAGGACAATCTGCCTACGCGTTGTTTACGGGGACCCTAGACAAACGCGTACTCTATCCTTGTTATATAAAATCTATGCCTATCGGGCATACATAGCTTACATTTTCGGGTAGTAAGATTAAGTGACATGATGCCTTGTTCTATAGATTCGTTATTCGTACATCAAATACGTTGACAGAAATATTTAACTCCATACATTTAAAATATAATTATTATATACGGAGCTTTCGTGCTAAAGTATGTTATTGGTTTTATTTTTCAGAAAGTTGTTCAGCGTTTACGGAAACTATTGTGGCCCTGTTATATATTAAAATACACTTGAAAACAGGTGATCATTGTGTCACAATATTTAATAATACGTAAATAAATGTGTTATTCTGTAAATAAATGTTTTATTTATTGGAAAGGTAGGCCATTCGTTTGTATAAAAGGCCGTCTGTGTAATACATAATATATTATATTAATGCGTCTACTTCCATCATCTCGGAATTAAAATAACCTGGGTGATTTTACCTAGGTGATCAAAGTGGAATTAATTCGTTAGATAAGATTAGAGTATTTATTTATTTTCTGATTACAAATTATACTTAATACTCATCATCATCATCAACAGACGTAAGACGTCCACTGCTGAACAAAGGCTTCCCCCTTAGAAAGGAGGGGTTGCCATAATCCCCACGCTTGGCAGGTGGCTTGGGGATCGCTGTATAGGAGGTAGGTAATACAATAGAAAGACGCTGCTGCCCGTCTTCTTGTATTCTATTAGTCGCCTCTTACAGACACCCGACGGGGGAGATGGCAGGATGCTATTCTAAACCCGACACCCAACGGGTGACGTCATCGTACTAACTTAATACTACGCATGATAAATTCACAGTTTTTCTGAGAGCCTGGTGCTTGTCGTAGGGATATTAATACCTATATTACAGGTCACCACCAGAAGCCCTCTCATTTATTGGACTTGCTTGGCTTGACTTAAGTCAGTAAATTCGTGAACCTTGATCATATCAAAATCAAATCATTTTACGATATAATATGCTGATAAATATAATGGTAAGAATGATCTACGCAATATTCCGGTGCGAAGGACACTATAGCTCTCCACTTCTCCAGCTATACCTCATGTCTTGGGAGGTACCACGTCAAGGTCAAATATTTGGCCACCATGCAGCAATGCAGTAAATATTACTGTAACCCGGTGTGAAAGTCACTGTAGCTGGTGAAATTATTACTAATGTCTCCGGTGATGAATCGCAACGCCCTATTGTTGCTGTGCTCTGCCCTTGGCCTTGAATTAGATTTAATTTCACATTTGTTATCAGAGTAACTGCTCGTGTCGTGGCTAAGCTGCCTTATAAAACCCGCCAGCAAAATAAAAATTCCGGTATAATTTAAACTAAAGGTCCGTATTAAACCAACGCGTGTCAATAAAAATTCCGATGTCTCAATTGATTAACTAAAACCATATTCAACGTTCGTGATTCTAATTGGCCCCCTCACCAATTATGGCATCCTTAATTTATCAACCCATGGAAACAGAATAATCGTGCTAACATAAGCACGTGCGTATTCACGAACATTAATTAACAACCTACAAGGGGAAACTATAAAATACTGTTACCATTAAATAATGATTACGTGTAGACTGCAACATTTCCGGCACCGAACTGGTGCATGACAACCCTGTATGTCATATAAATTATTATAACTATTAGCAATAGAATACGGGTATTTACATGACTACCGTGACAGACGCTGTATAAGGATGTAACGGGACGAGAGTAATTTCGATCAATAGGCATGATGACTAATTTTGAAAAAATACTCTATAATGTACTTACGGGTCTACTATTGCCGAAAATAATCATATTTTTGTATTAAGTTTATTATTAATAGCAATATTTTCAATTTTTAAAATAGAGTTTGAATTTCGTTCCAAACCGATGGCCGGTGCATGGCGCCATGTTGTGACGTCACTACGGTGGTGTAAATAAACATCTGTCTAGGTATAAAAGTGAAAAGTGAATCATTGTATGAAAGAAAAAGTTGAGATGACAGTTTGACAGTTGTTTATTTACACAGGATTGACGTCATTCACTCTGAGCAGCGTTTATTACAAAATGGCGATTAGCTGTATTTGAGTAATTTATTTGCTTAAATATCACGAAAATCTCTCTATTATTATGAAAATGAGATGCATTTTTGGAATCAGTGCAATCTGTTCTAATATTTAAAACCACAGATTTATAGGTATTGTGTTACAGTCATCATGCCTATTCTGATCTAATGATAAATTACTAGGAAGTAGTCCTTCGGAGTCACTGCACGCAGTGTGGGCCCTATTGAGTACGGCGGCGACTCTGAGGAAGATGGCGGCGGGGTTGCAACCCCCGTCTCCGTGAGCACTGTGACTGGTTCCCGGGAGGCTACAAAGCGCCCTCGGCGGCGGGCTCAAAGGCAAGGCACTGATGGGCTGCTGGTGCAGATCTCACCGGAGAGCCTGAGTATCCCTTCTCATGTGCCGATGTGACAGCCGCGGGGATTTAGTGGGTAAGAATCCCACGTACACCGGTCAAGCCCCACAGCTCCCAGGGAACTTTTAAAAGCATCCCGCGCGAAAAAAAATAGGTTGTGCAAGGGCACCGCAGTGGCAGAGATTCTGCCGCCGAAACAAACAATGTGTAAACGTTACTACAAAATGTAGTACGTTACGGTAAAATGTAGTACAACCCACCTGGCGTTTTGACGTCACTCTGTCGGTGTGCTATCGCAACTTTTTTTTTGTATTTATAGTAGTAGTGCTGTTGGCCGCAGATGGCCATTACAGCTTCACCGGACAAGAGGGCGAGCGCTTTAAGCGCTCCAGCCAGAAAGGTAGCGACTAGCTCAAGGGCACCTCAGGGAGGCACGGCCTCGGCTTGGGCTGCCGCTTAGAGAGTATGAGTTTACCACCGGTTCACAACGCGCCCCCGCTGAGAAGAACCGGCAAGAAACTCAGCGAGGGGAAACGTGCTATCGCTACTGAAAGCGGCGATGCGCGGGGAATCGGAGCAGGAGTCGTACGGGTTGTAAGTTCAAAAGATTCTTGCGACTGATGATGATGATAATATAATAATAATATTCTAGGATAATTTAAACATGCTCATCCGATCCCAAACTAGGCAGCAGGCCTCTACCATGGAAACCAGGCAACTGATACTAATACTTATACAACGTGTTACAAAATACTCCGTAAAAATTTAAATAATTAATATTATTATTTTCACTGATGTGCAAACCCTATTTCAGTAAAATTAAAGAGTAAACTACGCAGAATGTAGGTACATTCTTAAATTCAGGTTTAAAATTTTAAAAGACCTAACCTAACGAAACAACCTAAACGAACACTTTTCATAATAAACGTCAACAGATTTGAAAATGACAATTTTTTTTTCCAACTTGGCATTTTTGGAGCCAGTACTTGAGTATAATGCCATCCTTGTATTGAGGTAGCAAACATTTATGAATGAAACATAGAAAAAACTATTAAAGTAGACAATTATTAGGTAAAATAGGTACGTAGGCGAACCCACGACCGATCAGGTAACAGCCAGGGTGTCTAACCACTAGACCAACAGCCCCGTCAACTGGTCACATATTTTTGGTGAATCATACTCAATTCATTTATTAGCACGAATTAGCAGACTCAGATTCGGTGTTAATGCTGCCATACGAAGAAAAATTAAATCGTAACTTACTCATATTATGATTCACCGAAAGTGGCATTTTTAGACACGCAGATTACTAAAAAAATATGTATATTATAGGCCGACCGTTTAACTCGCGTATCGCCTGCGCGGTAAGAAGGGAGCGAGGGGAGATGTTAGCGGATGGGTGAAAGGGGTGCGCGGAGCAGAGAGCTTACGTCAAGTGCGGCAGTGCGCTGGCTGTGCTCGCAGCGCGCGGTTGGTGTTTTTGTTACGGACGCTTGAAGATAAACGCACAAGGTATACGACTGCCAAGATAAATCTCAAGATGAATCGCTCTTCCAGTTTTGCGAACAAAATTAACAAGCAAGCTAAACAAATAGCATACAATGTATATTCCTTTTTTAAAGCCAGAAAACAAGATCATATCACAGAATATCTTGAAGACGTAAACCTAAACAAACTTGTTGCTAAAGCTACAGGACTTTCGGTGACTACCATATGTAAAATAATAAAAGAAGGAAATGAACTGAAAGATGAACAAAATAATGTAAATTTTAAATACCCAAAAAAAATTAAACAAATCCGAAAAAAAAAAGTTGAAGTTGACAGTTTTACAGAGGGCGTTGTTAGAGGAAAAATAACTCAATTTTATACGGTTTATAAGAAGGTTCCTACATTAAAAATTGTGAATGCGAAACTCAGAGAAGAAGGAATTTTAAATTGTGGCCGAGAATATTTGAGAACATTGATTCATAAACTTGGCTTTCGATTTAAGAAATATCAATCAAAAAGAAAATTACTGATTGAACAACTTAACATCGTATCGTGGCGGTGGCGTTATCTTAATGCGATAAAGAAGCACAGAAGAGATCAAAGAAACATTGTTTACCTCGATGAAACATATGTCAATTCGTCATTAAATGTACCGGCGTGTTGGCAATCCAATGAAGAACGAGGGGTGCTGTCGCATATTGGCAAAGGGCCACGTTTAATTATTGTACATGCTGGTGGACAAGCCGGATTTATCGATGGAGCTCTTTTAATTTTTAAATCCAAAAGCAAAACCGGAGATTATCATAGCGATATGAATTTTGTAAACTTCAGCAAATGGACTAAAGAAAAGCTATTGCCAAATTTACCGCCAAGCTCAGTTATTGTTATGGATAATGCCGCATACCACTCGGTACAAGAGGACAAAAAGCCTACAATGACATCCACAAAAGCCACCATGCAAACCTGGCTGCAAAGACACAATGTTGAATTTGATACGTCTCTAAGAAAATGTGATTTATTGAATTTAATCAAACAACACGCGACAGAAAATATTTACAAAACAGATGAAATTTTAAAGGCGGCAGGTCATGAAGTCTTACGACTGCCTCCATATCACCCAGACCTGAACCCAATCGAATTGGTTTGGGGGGATATCAAAGGACAGCTCGCAAAAATTGAAATTGATTCTAATTTAGACAAAAAGAAAAATACACTGGAACAGTTATTTGCCGAATTCTCTGTAGAAAAATGGGTTAACTGCGATAAACATGTACAAACTATTGAAGATGAATATTGTCTGCACGATCGCATCGTTGATGAAGAGATGGACCGATTTATTATTAATTTGCAAGATTCTGACTCCTCAAGCTACACAGACAGTGATGATGATTCAAGCGATATGAATATTAGTGACGAATAGAATTTTTTATATGTGGTTAAATATTTCTTAAACGGAGTTAATTATTGTTTTATGATTTTGTACCTATGAAACTATTATAAAATATTTGTAAAACTTAAAAATAAATACTTAAAAAAAAGATACTTATTATTTTATTCTTTACCAACAATGTCCATCTCGAGATAAATCTTTGGATTATTGACTCCGTGTGTGGCGTTACCCGCCCCCGCTCCCTTCTTACCGCGCAGGCGATACGCGAGTTAAACGGTCGGCCTATAATTGCCGAATCATTTGTATAAAGATTATCATCTATAATAATAAATAATAATACCAGCCCTTGTTTATGTCCCACTGCTGGGCACGGGCCTCCCTTCAAGATGAAGGGGCTTAGGCCGTAGTCCACCTCGCTGGCCAAGTGCGGGTTGGCGATTATCATCTATTCATAATTATTTTTTTTACCACTTTTTATTCTTGTACAATGTGTATGTTTTTTTTTCAAGAACCGCTAGTCATATTCAGCAGCAGCCTAAAGACCTCCACTACTGAACAAAGGCCTCTCCCTTAGAGGGGAGGGCTTGCCATAAATCCTACGCTTGGCAGGCGTCTTGGGTAGGTAATCTAATAGAAAGACGCTGCTGCCAGTCTTCTTGTTTTCCCTTAATCGCCTTTTACGGACACTCAACGGGATAAGTCATATTACGATATGTTTTTTTATTCGAACTTTGTCTGGAGGCTTGACCTTCAAATATAATTTATTTCATATATGGTACAATTGAAATTAAATGTTTCCAATTATTTAGCCTATTCCTTAATTAATTTTTAAATAATTTTGTTTTAAACTTGATATGTATTGATAGAACGTTTTAAAACATGAAACTAAAGAACTTCCTATGAAATCGTATC
This sequence comes from Furcula furcula, assembly GCA_911728495.1. Classification (NCBI taxonomy): domain Eukaryota; kingdom Metazoa; phylum Arthropoda; class Insecta; order Lepidoptera; family Notodontidae; genus Furcula; species Furcula furcula. Next base: position 9,665,642 of record OU452246.1, on the reverse strand, counting down.
AAATGAAATCAATAAATTCAACAAGGGTAAAAAACAATCCAAAAAGCTTATTGGAATTTTGTTTTCTCCTAAAATATTTTAGGCTTTTTTGGCCGATATGTAGAAAGCTATGTAAAATACTCTCATCAAACTTTAGTAACGCTTTTACGGTTCTGTAATTAAGAGACATAAAATGAAACTAAGCTTGTCGAATCGATAAACAGATTACGTTCTAAATATGTGCTGTAAGGGTGAGTTCTAAAAGTTCTAAAAAAACTACTGACTGCGCAGACTCCGTGCCTATCGGCGCTGACTGATACTGGTAGTCGGCAGGCCAAATTGTGGGCAGATCAAGCGCTGTTATGCGCGCACTTTTACTAGATGGTAGTTGGCTCCCCCAGGAACGTGCCCTGGCAAGCGCCCGAGTACCTATGAAGACGACGTCTGAACTGAATGTCTAGGCTCTACACAGCATCTCTTCGACCTCACTTCTACATGTAAGCAACAATGTGTAAACATTACTGTATTTCAGTGTAGCTGGTGAAGTTACTTGGCTCAGATGTCGGCTGCGAGGGACACAGCAGTGCTGCCGAAGGCAAGTCGTTTCATCTCGTCACTAACTGTGCAGTACCATTTCCCAGTCGCTACCGGCTTTCATATTGTAACCGTATTGACGACACTAGTTAGACATTGACGAGTTGGCGCCGGCTACTGGCTTTATATATGAACGCGCCCTTATGTCACATACTTATAAATAACTCTAACATCTTTCGAATGTATCTTACGTGAACAGCGAACAAAATCAAAGATTATAATTTTTTTTATTAAGATACAAACGTTCATACAAAAAACCGGCATCTTGAACAATTTTACTAAACAGACCTATAATACAAATCTAATGTTATGTAACAAAATAAACACAAAACAATATTTATAATGTAAAATATTTTTTTAGGGAAACTGAAGAAAAATAGTCATACAACTGCAGTATGAACAAAACTCAAATACAATTTCTTACTAACAGGTTGACATAAAGGTTTTTTTTTAAAGAGAATAACATATATCAGCTTATTAATCGCTCTCATTAAAAAGTCTACAAGCACGCTTTACAAACGTATTATTTCGATTATTCCCAGTCATCACCACTGACCGTAGTCCGTTCCCACTGGTGTCAAACGGGAAGATAAATCTCATTTGTCGCCAGTGGTGACGAATTGGAATAATCGTATTATTTCAGTAGAAACCACACTGAGATGTGTGAAGTAAACTAAATATCATCGAAGTTGGTGATAGTGACTCTATCTATGTTTATTTAGCAATATTGTAAAACACATACAGTTGAGAACCACTTCCTTTTTTGTATGCGGTTAAAAATTAGATAGCCCCGCATAATTATCTAAAGCCCAACTTGGTGGTAGGTCTCTTGTGCAAGGGGCCGTGCAGGTAGGTACCACCGCAGGGGGTACTGGCATCACCTCCTCGAGTGCCCGGTCCATTGTAATTCCTGAGGATTCCGGAGGAAAGACAATGGGCTTGGGACGGTGTACCCTGGGCACCGGGTAATATCTCTCCACTCCTCGGGGTGGACAGCTGTTGCTCGGTGGCAAAGCTTTAGTGGGGGGCGCTGAACTGCTGTTCCCAGTATATGGGTGCCGGTTGAGCGGCAGCGAGGCGCAGGGTGGTGTAGGGCCACGGAAAGACCACGTAGGGCGGGGGCGCCGCTGCCGCTGTTCCCGATGGGGCACGACGTCGGTTGAGCGCGTTGGTGGTGCAGGGGGGAGTCGGGCCGAAAGGCCTTAAGGCGGGGGCACCGCAGCAATCGCACTGCCGGGGTATGGGACCCGGCAGGCGGCATTGCCGAGGTATGGGACCCGTAGCTCGGTGCAATTGGGCCGAAAGGCTTTATCGTGTGTTGGCACTGTAGTCACCCCTAGTACTTCTCTGTTGAGCAGAGTGGACTGGTGGGCAGCGCACGTGACACCGGGCGGGAGAGCTTGCAAAGGCTCCGGCTTTGGCCATTTTGGCCAAGACGTTGTGGGCTTGGCGCAAGCCGAACGGACGCAGACGGGAACCAAATAAAGTACAACGTACGTTCCCGAAACTTAACAAAATGGTCCTAAATTACATTATACATACATAATACGTATACATGTGTTTATATTTCAACTCGTCTCAATTTTCTTCAAATTCAATTTCAATTTATTTGCATAAATGTGGTGCGTATAAAGATAACATAGCGAACGATACACATTTTCCATAAAAATGGCATGCAAAGTAAAATACAAATTAATTATAGATTGTAACAATGTCAAAACTGGAAAATATCGTTAAGAACTTTCATTTGATACCCATATTGATTTTTTGGAACTATTTTTTTTTAAACATACTGGATGTGGTTCTGCATTCTTGCCATATTTACGGAGGTTGATATATACCTTTTAAAGAACATAAATCAATCATTAAATAACTTACAATTATGAAATATTTTTTATGTTTGGTACGAAAAGAAATCCCGTGTGCAACCGTCACTATAAAATAACCCCGTCTGGCACCGCTCTTCGCGCAAAGTAGGTAAACAAGAGTACGCGCGGAATTGCCAACCTTGGGACCTATTCTGAGCACTCAAGAGCTCCTATTCTGGTTGAACGTTAAGCATGAATCATTAATCATCTTTTATTATTATTATTATTATTCAACCTTTATTGCAGGCAACTATGGCCCATAGAAACAAATGCCTTAAAGACTAACATACATATTAAATTATATTAATACTAATTAGTGACACGGAGAGTCGTTGTGTCGCGCACGGTGTCATGTAGCCGACCTCTGAAGCGGCGAAACACGACACCCTTCGGCCAAAATTCCTCCTTTGTGATGGTCGATAGATGGGCGGTCGGTATTCTCACCACAAAGGAATTAAAATTCACCCTATGGCTAGACACCAACCGTTCGACCCTCAGCACGAATTTGTTCTTCACTCGCATATATTCTACGATCTCCTACTTCGTAGAATAATGAAGCCTGGACACGTAGAGTAGCGTCGTGGGTTCAGCCGGACGCAGCAAATGGTTCGGTCCTGTCGGGGCGACGCCGCACTTGTTGCGGTTGGCAGGTTTCTGCTCCTTCCTTATCACCTTCACGAAACCCTCCTCATCACCCTGGTCCTTTTGTAGACCCGTTGAAGTTCCATGAATGATTTCATGAGAACTCTTCTTCTCCACTTGTGGTATTGATCGCTTAGGTGGCGCAGCGATAGCAGCGGCGTAAGCACGTTGAGGAGTTGACGACATGCTGACGCGTAACGACTCCGGCGGAGCGGAGGCTCGGGCGGCGGGGCGCGGTGCATCGCGCTCGAATACGACATCAACAGCAGGTGACTCAATGCTGCTGACGGATGCATTTTGCATTTTTTTTTTTTAGTTATTAGCCACTGAATTATTAATCTATTTTTAATCAATTAACATAATCCTTAACTGTTAGGTCTACAAATATGGCAAAAATGCAAAACCACACCCTGTATAGCCTATGTCACTCACACAACTAATACGAATCTAACGACATATTTATAAGTCACTGTCTGTCACGCTGTTTGGGCTGTAGGCCGTGCCAAAGAAATAGATAAACATACATACATACGTGAGACGTGGTCTCTAACGGCTGGCCTTTTAGAAAAGTTCAGAGTCACACAACGAGCCATGGAGAGAGCTATGCTCGGAGTTTCTTTGCGCGACAGAATCCGAAATTTGGAGATTCGCCGAAGAACTAAGGTCACCGACATAGCTCTCAGAATCTGCAAGTTGAAGTGGCAATGGGCAGGCCACATCGCTCGAAGAACCGATAACCGTTGGGGAAGAAAGGTTCTCGAGTGGCGACCACGAACCGGAAGACGCAGCGTTGGCAGGCCTCCCACTAGGTGGACAGACGACATTGTGCGCGTCGCAGGTAACCGTTGGATGCAAATAGGCAATTGTCGTTCATTGTGGCGTTCTAAGGGGGAGGCCTATGTTCAGCAGTGGACGTCTTCCGGTTGATGATGATGATGATGACATACATACCTACGCTCGAAAAACATAGCCCTACGCTTGGGGCATTCGGGCAAAATACTTAGAACCTTAAACCTAAAATTACCTTAACAAAATAAATTTAGCCTAGCTTAGCATCGATATACTATACCAACTAGATTTGCTGTCACGACCCGAAAAGTGGTCACGAAAATAAGAGCTACGGAGACGGCTGTCGCTCAATTGTCTGCAATTATTATTGAACCTTATTTTATAGTATGTAAGTTATCTTTTTATATGAACATATTATTGTTTTGCGTGTACGTGTATAGTTGTGTAAGTATATATAACCGCGACCACATTTTCGATGTCATTTTGTTCGTGACAGCTAATCTAGTTGGTATAGTATATCGATTAGCTTAGCCTTAATTTTGCCAATCCAAGGAATTCTTAATATTTTTAAAAGGGACTAATCCCACCGCTCATTCCCACCACTGTGACTCCTGTAAGCCAGGATCTATACAGTGGTCACTAGTGAAGACACCGAGGTTTGACCCTCGGCGAGACCCGGGGTAACGCTAAATTGTCTCGGATCCCGCATCGAATTTAATCAGAAAAGTGAACAGGAGGAGTAGGAAAGACAAATTCCACTTCCCACACTTAATATAAATGAATTAAGACTCTTTTAATAGTGAAACTGCCTATCGTTATCAAAACATCGACGATATAAAAATACCACTAGTCCCCAGGCGTACCAATAAGCATGCATTATAAGTTAATCTTGAGAATAAAATATTCATAGAGCCAATAATAAATACGCCAGCCATTCCCTATACTAATTGAGTACATTTGTAACGAAGAAAATAGTTAATAGTTTATACTATGTACTTAGTATATTACTTGATATAAAACATAAATCAATATGCCTAGATGGTAATATTTTAATATTATTTATTAAGCATTAAAAAGTTTATAACGATTTTAAAATATTTATTTATTAGTACTATAAACTCATTGAATCAATGCAGCCAGTATGGGACAGAGGTCACAAAGGCCTGGTCTGGTCTGGATTCTCTTTGTAGTAGCTGGATGCATGATTATAATGTTTCTAGGGTCAGTTTTGAAATCTGCAAAAAACATTTTCAAAAGTTATGTGATCTTTTGATATATGAATAATACTGTTTCGTGCGGGTGGGTAATTAAATGCCGATTAACGTGAAAGAAGATTTTATTCCACGTACACTCACAATGTATACACTATACGGCACAGTATACACACAAGGCACAGTAGTCCGAGTCGCACAGTACTTCTCAGTAGTCCAAAGTCTTCGCAAGGGTCGCTGGTACAATTCTCTTCGATCGCTTCCTTAAAATGTTTCCGCTGTCGCTTGTAAACACAAACTGACTGGGCGCCTCTATGCGTCGGCTTATATACCTAAATTAACAGAGGGGTGGAACTCTCTCGAATGTAGTCGTAAGTACTTGTATAGTCTAGTACTTTCGAGCCGATACAATAGCGGCGTGACCTTCGAGAATGAACTACCAATAGGCGGGGGCAGTGAACCGAGCGCGAGCGTGTAGGTAGGTACATACGTACTTGCTGAATTTGAGGGAACTACTTACTATTGAAAATTCCAGATTTTTCGGTACGAATCTTTGAGTATTAATACTCAAAGGTACGAATCGATAGTAGACCTATAGACTAACAATGCGTTTTGAGATCATTGCAATTAAGTAATAATTAACCGAGTAATTAACACTTTTATCTCCCGGTCGTAACAATACCAAGAATAGGCTTTGGATAGGTACAGACTTTTGATTACAGGTGTGTACTATCGCCCTTATAATATAGTACAGTCCTTATTGCTTTAAATGAATGTCCTTACTTATTTTATTTTACTATTGTTTTAATCTGAATCGACTACCGGAGAGCTCAACAATATTTTTAAAAAATTTATCTAACGTTTAAGTTGGGCATTTGTTAAGTTAAAGAAATCAAAATTAGTATAAAAATTACTACAATAAAATATCGTTTATTTACGTAGTGTGCGTTAATTAAAATTTTTAGAATATCTGTGCGTTTCGCGCTTTATTCTAAGGATATGTTTAACACAAATCAATACCCGATTACTGAAGTCATGGTCACACCCCATACCTACTGAGACTAATGAGCCAAGATGATTACTGTTTTGTATACTTTACTCTCATTTCATTCTAACATAGTGAACGCAATATAATTATGACTGCTGACCGCAGTCGGGGTCAACGCGTAGTATATCAGCCACACGGCATTGAAAGGATGTATCAACGACCTTGCTATATTTCTCAATATGCCTAATGTGATTTATAGCTAATTTGTTGCTCTGATTAATTATGTTCGGCAGTAAACATACATGATATAATAATTACATTAATTCAATCATGGATCTATAAACATGATCATTACCTACTGATATCGAAATGGAAAAAAATATTGTGCACCGACGCACATAGGGGTATTTTGCCAATCGAGCCGGTCAAAAGTCCATTTCTTAGAACTTGCCTCAGGTCCAAAAAAACTAGTTATTATTATTGACAGATAACTAGAGAACAATTAGGCCACCCTCCCCTTTTTCTTATCAGTTGCGCCTGCACAGTGATTTTAGTCTGAACTTTACCATCGCTCAAGTGCACGTATTTTTCTCGACGGTCCCAGTTTGACTTTCTCAGTTCAATTTTAAATATTATTTTTTCAAGTGAATGTTTTGAAGTTATAGTCATGGTTTTAGATAAAGCAGGTAAGGGCCCGTATTTTTATTATATTGAACTGTATTAGGCATTACTGAAACACTGATTTTTATTTTTTCTAAAAGTGGTTTAAATTTAATACATTTTTGATCATTTTTTGAAACATAAAAAGAGTTTTGTTTTACTTCAGTGTGCGTCCGAGTTGCTTTTTTATGTTTTTAGCTAGCTGATAGTTCTTACAACAAATTAATGGCAAAACACCTTTTGCATATTTGCGGTTTTTTGAGTTAAAATTGAAAAACTAACGAAAGAAAAAAGTAACCTTTTTTTGTACGTCACTTTACCACGTTTTATTTGGTTTTAGGTTCGTCAAGTGGCTCCAATGTTCAAAGTATTAATCCGCAAATATGTATCTATACAACAAAATGCAACAGCAAAAATTGCCCAATTTTGAAGAAAAGTTGATATATTTGGAAAATTAGTTGTTGTCTTGCGAAGACTTTTCTATGAAGAATTAAGAAATTTAAAACAAAGTTTCATATTTGGAAAATTACTTGTTGTCTTACGAAGACTTTTTGATGAAGAATTAAAAAATTAAAACAAAAGTTTCTCGTATATTAATTCAGAATTGAGGCAAAGATGGAAAAAAGCAAACAGAAAAGAATCATTTTCTTCAAAGTAATGACGAATGGTTGAAAAAAACCTTTGAAATACCCATAGTGCAACAACAGAGATCTGGTCGACCATCGAAATCTTTCACAGAATTAAGTGAAAGAAGAGTTATGGCTGAATTACGGAGCGCGATTAGGTGAAGGCATGTAATGCACGCTGCACCAATAAAACTAAATACATCTGGACACAAATATGCTTCATATCGAATCTCCAACGAGAGCTACAAAGCTTAAGAAAGCTTATGAAATAGTTCAGAATGCGAATCTGACCCTGTTGTGTGCACTTGCTATTTTTGTAGAAGCTGACCTCTCGGTGCCAATATGAAATTATTAGAAGTGCCTCTAAGAAGATATACCTACGCCCGGTACAGTCTCATACAAAAAGAAAAAAAAGATTGCTATCCGCCTGAGGATTCGTTTCATCACTGAAATATTAGCTCAAGTGAATCTTGAAGATTTGTTAAACCACACGGCAACAAGATTACTTCCTTAATTGAGGAAAATGATGAAGAGTCATAGTTATAATAATTAAGTTAGTGATATTAAAAAAATATCAAGTTTAATTAAAATATAAATTATAATTTTTGTATTTTTATTTTTTACTACGCTAATCAACCTCCTTATAATCTTTTTTTTTATTGAAAAGCACTTATTATAGCTGTACACCTATAGAAAAATCAGTAAAATTAAATATATCGAAAAAAATAATTATGACCGGATAGATTAGCAAAATACCCATGTGCGACGATAGGAATACTTTTTCATAACTTTTTACCACTGACGCAAAATGGGGGTTAAGTCATGGAATTTAAATTAGGCATTATTATTATACCAATAAAGATGTTATCCTAATTTTATTATAAAAACGGCATTTTTTGGAAATTCGTGAAAAAGCCGATGAAAAATGGACCCATTGTATCGGTTTTCGGTACGATGTCCCTTACCCCCGTTGTGACAGACCTGTGCAAAGCCCTTCCGCTCGTCACCCAAGACGGCCCAGTAGTTCTACTAGGAAATAAAATTATATTTTATTATTTTTTCATTAAATATTATTTTTTCATTCCTAGTAGTTCTACACGATGACGTATTAGAAATTTGGAACTTTATTAGTGAGCAGAATACTTTTTTTTTGTTCTTCTGAGGGAACCCTTCGATAGGTTCACCCGGTGGCGCTCAACCAGGGTATATCGGATTAGTATCCTCTAAAACTTTCGCGGCTGTTGCATCGGCACCTGAGAGACCATTATTCATAAGGCTTCCTTATGTCCTATGCTACCCTGGTACTTTTGGTATAAATTGAAGGTCACAAGGTCACACACAGGATAACAAACACTAGACTTCACTTATGAGGTAAAACCTCCTAATCCCCTCTCCTGCTCTAGTAGTACTTCTGGTATGTACGAACCTAAGGTATGAACTGGTAAATAGGTACTTGATATCACAAGAGAGAGGAAGCCTCTTTGTGCGCTCTGTTATCCTAGTAATTCTGGTACATACTGCTGCTTGGCGGCAGAGTATCTGACTCTGTGGTGGTACCTACCTAGGTAGATGGTCACTTGTAGAAGATATCTACTTACCCATTTGGATTTATATATAAAGATTGTAGCATTGAAGTAACCACAAAATAGGCATAATAAAATCTTTATGATGAAAATGTATAACGAATTCTTAATTACGTGGGTATTTTACATGAGTAATAAAAATGTTTAAAATTCAAATATGCTTGTTTACTGTCACAATTTATTTTATTATTCATGAACAAACATTTTCCCAGTCAGAAAATGTCTTCTTCGTCTTTTACATATGTAAGGCTCTAACCATGTCAATAGGTAGCTGAAAGCGTGTAGTTTCACCGAGCTAATCTTATTTGCACTCACACAATACGAGATTTCTAAACATACAGTTATTTCAAGTGTGTCGATGACAGTAGCAAACAAAGGCTGTGCACTGGAAGCTGTAGATAAAGAAAAGTAATTTGCAATAAAACACTCCGAAGACTGAACAATGAATAGTGTACAAAGTTATAAGCATAGCGAGAATTTCTCAACCATCGTAAACTGGAGCCGTAAATCTTCGCCGTTTGAAGAGACTTTCAAATCCGAAGGGTATTAACTATAAATATATAACTAGTCAATTAACAGATTATTACAGTAATAAATGACAAGTACTAATATTGAACGGTTTCGGAAATACTTATTTCTTAATCTTTTCATGTCTCTATAGTTTAAAACAAAATAGTTCAGAATAAAGATTTCTTTTCCCGGTGCATGATTCAGCCAACAAAAAGGAGTTCTTTACGAATGCAAGATACAAATCACTGCAATACCCTAATGATTACACCTCAGAAACACGGCGATGAAGGATTTCCGTACACATGCTAAGCATTATGTTTTCCTTTACCTGATAGTGCAAATACTAAACAGAGAAATAGTACAAATAGAGTACTAAACAAAACATTAAAGATACGTTTTTTTTTATTAACCTACTGACGAGAAAAGCAAATAGTTTGCCTGATAGTAAGCGACACGTGCATTGCACTACCGCCCGTCATCTGAGACATTATTTACAGTTATTAAGTCTATTGTGACCGGTAATTTCAGCAGCTACAGTGCTCTTCAACCAGAACACGGTAATATATATTTTTTTTTCAATATTAATTCGTAAAACCTTGGAACAACCTTAATAAAATTGTGACAGAATTAATCTACTTACAATTGTGACAGTTGGTTGTTTGATTCTGAATCACACTGTCCTCCATACTAGTAGAAACTGTCTCACGGTAGGTCCGGCATCCCCGTCTTCAAAAACCATAACAATTTTTTAATGGCAATGTTTACAATATCTGACACTGGCAGTGGTACCTACCTGTAGCCTCCGTGGCGCAGTGGGTGATCGCTTGTTTGCGAACCGGAGGTTGCAGGCTCGAATCCCACGGAGTGCAACAACTTTGTGTAGTTCTTCCTTACAGGCTAGGATAATGCAGGCCGATCACCTGATTGTCTGTTACGTAAGATGATGCGACTCATGCATCATCTTACGTCTTATCGTATTGGCATAAAAAAGCCGGGCCTGTGCCTGATCTATCCCCGGTCGAAACCAAAACCCGACAGTTTTCTGTCCCATCGGATTTAAAGAGATAGTGTACTTGTGTCTACGCAAGCACTTCTGCACTATAATATTTCCCGCGTAGATGGCTGATCTTTGGCCGTGTCGGCCAGGAGGACATAATTTACCACCACTGTAAAAAATACCGTGTGGTGTCGTGGGACACCGGATAGGAACGAAGTTCCTTATTATAAAAATATTAATTTTAAGTTCTATTCGAGGTATAAAGAAAATAATTATTCGGGTGGCACGGTGTGGCACGGTGAGGCACGGTGTGGCTGGCAAACAACACTGGACGACACTGCACGACACGTGTTGCCGTTTAACTAAAGTAGTAATAATGATCGGATGTTTCCACATAAATAATAATAATCTTACGTCCCGGACGTTTTTTCACGGTTAGCCCTCCGCATCGTCCCATAAGGAACTTCGTTCCAAAAATATTTATTTAAGTTAAAATCCATGCAGCACATCTGCATATCATCTGTGCTGCATGAATTTTAACTTTATAAGTATCTACGTATACTCGAAAATAAACTATTTAAAAAAAAAATACCGACTTCAAAGTAAATTATCTAAAAAGCATAAAATAACGAAAATATGTATATTGAAGTCGGTGCTAGCACATCATGTTAACTAACACTAGCACCAGCTGACACCGACTTCAATATATTTTCGTTATTTTATGCTTTTTAGATAATTTACTTTGAAGTCGGTATTTATTTTTTAAAAATAGTTTATTTAACACTTTTTAGTGACTTATTTTACCAAAATATGTATCAGCACTATCACGCAACTCGAACGTCTACGTTACAGTAACTTACTGAAAACATAAAAAGTTAATATCTCTTAAACTACTGGACCGATTTTGATGAAACTTGTACTCTACCCTAAGTTGAAAAATACTCTAACTATTGCAAAAAGAATATTCAAAATCGGACTTGTAGTTTCTGAGAAATCCGTGGACAAACCTACATACATACATACATACATACACTCATAAAATTTGGTAAATTTGTTTAGAAGCCCACATAGTCTAACATATATTAATATTACGCATTTATATCAATATTACATACTTACGCGTCGAATAGAGAACCTTCTTTTTGAAGCCGGTTAAAAATAACCTTCCTTCTAGGACAATCGTGCAAAATACATTCACCTCCTGAAAAGGCTACAATTCTTTCTCAGTTTTTCAGTATCATAATCATCATCATCATTAGCAGTCGAAAGACGTCCACTGCTGAACAAAAGACCTCTCCCTTAGAAGGGAGGGGTTGCCATAATCCTCACGCTTGGCAGGCGGCTTGGGGATCGCAGTATAGGTGAAAGATAAATCCAAAAGAAAGACGCTGCTGCCCGTCTTCCCGTTCTCGCTTAGTCGCCTTTTACGACATCCAACGAGAGGAGATGGGGGGGATGCAATTCTAAGCCAGTACTAGAATTGCATTGCGTTTTTCAGTAGGTATAGCAAAAGAAAATCGAGCTTGGCGTTCTTCACTTTACTTTAGACTCTAACTTGGTACAAAAATTCCCATGATAGTTTACAATTACATCTATTTTGACGTAACGAATTAATTGATACAGCATACTTTATCAGATGTTACCTAACTATGGCGAAATTCACTTCACAATGCTTGTTTTTATTGCCAAACATTGCAGTTAATATTTTATATTGTAGCACACTAATTCTCCGCGTTTTTATTGGAATCATAATTGAAGACGTTGATTAAATTAGAAAAATTAAATTTTAATGGAATACTCCAATAGAATTATAGAGGAAGTGTGAATTTGTAACCTCGGAAGCTGTTAAACCAAAATAAACTGCTATATAACACCTGTAATTTTATTGGTTAGCTCAAATAGATGTCATAATTATTATTGATTGATCATCAAAAATTACGTAAAATAAAATATTGTGCTATCACTGTTGGAATTGGCTGCTGTTGGAGTATTTGTTACTCATTCAATCTATGAACAAAAAAATATGAAATATCGTCATGAAAATTTTATAAACCTAGAACAACAATAAACTATATGTCGGCAGATGGCTATCACCCCCTCATTCCTGGCGTATCACAGAACATCAGATCCCTGACTCGGGGTTTGATCCCAGCTTCCCCGGCAACAAACGATGATTTGAAAGATAATACAGTCGTTTATTCCGATCACAATTCGTAACAACGATTTACTATAGAAGCCACGACCCACGGGAGAAATGCTATAAGCATCCAGCGACGGCGACTGTTTTCACCCAATATGGTGACCGCACCCGCCGGCTCCTGTGTTTCGTTAGCACGCGCAAGTGACACCGCCTGACGTCTACTCGCGGTACTTGCCTCCGAGCAAACCAGCCTTCTTGGTTCTTCCGGTTCTTCGGTTCTTTTTTTTTTTTGGGAATGCTATACGCTGTTGGCCGCAGATGGCCATTACCGGAAGTTTAGAGGAAGACTACGGGACTCTCCTGACCAGCGCAACACGTCGCCGCCACAGCGTGTAATTTAATTGTTTTATATTGTATTTAATATGTATGTTAGTTTTAAGGTATTTATCTATGGGCCTATGCAGCCTGAAATAAAAAGTTATTATTATTATTATTACAGCTTCACCGGACAATGGTTCTTCGGTTCTTCCATATCCCGACATATATATTTGCACGCTCTACCACAATAAATAAATGTATTATATTCTACATTACTGACAAGATACATTAGATTTTACATACTTAATACGCACCTCAAACCTTAGATTAGTAAATAATGCTAATTTTAAAAGAAAATTAAGTGCCATCCACGGCACCCCCGCACCGGTCAGCCATCTTGTTGCGATTTTGATCATGTAAAGACAAACAAGGTATGTATACAGATTTCGCAATGAAGTATATAAATATTACCTTTTATACTTAGAGGTTTCTATAATGAAGACAAATTGGCTTTAATTTTTTAAAGTACATATATGCAATAGGCACGCATGCCCGTGTACATAAATGTGTATTTAATATGATTTGTACTACGCACTATTATTCGATTAAATTATAATCCGATGGTAAAATAACATTTATTAATAGGTAATAGCGTTTTAAAGACATTACATGCTTTTGAAATTGATAAATGAATGATTGCCTTAAGGCGATTCTGATTAATCATCAGATTTGTTCCTAGCAATAATAATATGAAAGTATATTGTTTTTTAAATATTAAAATGTTTTTTTTTTATAATCTACATATATTTAAGAATGAAAATAATGTTGTTGAATTTAAAATAAATGAAAAAATAATAAATAAATGTATTTAGACATAAATAGGTAAGTACATAGATTTTCTGAAGTCGTGACCTGGGACATAAATGTGTGTAATTTTTATTGTATTAATAATATTTTTATTACTACTTTTTAGTTCAACCGATAATAATGGATTTTTTAACAACTAATTGATTAACAACAATTTTCAAATATATACAATAATCTCCTGCAATCAAGGAAACGTTAATAATTTATTTAAGTAAACTGTCACTAAAAAAATCATATTTACATGAGCACTTTGTTAATGTCAACATAGTGCTTTATTACAAGACAAAAATGTGCTGAAGAAAATGTCACAGTTCTTAACATTTAAGTATGTTCAATATAAATATCGCGAACCGGTTTGTTGTAAAGTGCTGTGATTGTAATGCTTCCTAGTATATCCTTTTTTAGGCAAGACGACGTACCTACGTGTGTTCGTTGATCACTGTACACCAAAGCTTAGGAAGCATACACATAATATGTGACTGTTATTAACATGACATGATAAAGTTAATGAGAAGTCGCTCTACAGATTGATATCGGGACTATCGTTCGTTCTATACTACTATATACTGTAACATTTTCGTACTCGTGGAGTTTTCGGGTAAGAATAGCACCCTCCCATCTCCTCCCGTTGGGTATCCGGAAGAGGCGACAAGTAGACGGGCAGCAGCGTCTTTCTATTGAATTACCTACCCAGGTGGTAGGTTAGGTTAGCGCGTACCGCGATTCCTAAGACGCCTGCCAAGCGTGGGGATTATAGAAACCCCTCTCTTCTAAATCAGCCAGCAATGGACCTGGTGGCCTTCGTCCAGCAGTGGACGTATTTCGATGATGATTACGTAATGTCGTAGTCCATAATATAGTTTTAGTATAGAATACACTTTTTTGTACACTAATTAAAACATATAGAATACTTAAAAATAAAAAATAAAAATATTGTTTCATTTTTTTTTCACTTAAATTAAGTACAAATGACGGTACTTACAGCTAAAAGCTATTTTTTCAAAGAACCGAAACATTATATACGACGCTACGAAAATATGGCCAGTTGGTGTTGTTTGTTTTCATATATAGGAACTAGCTGACCCACGCAGCTCCGCCTGCGCTATTTTTACGTTAACTAAACTTTTAATTACAGACATTCGCATTGAATACATAACCGCCTTTTTTATAGTCGGTTAAAAACTTGGACCCACTTTTTACTTGCTCTCCGAAGCACGGACCCGTTTAGTTCAAATGGCGTTAAACGGTCACCCATCTATTTAATGACCTTACCTAACGTTGCTTAACCCGATCGATTACAAAACCTTGATAACAACTCTCTATGAGTGTTCCCTTACTAATATTTATTATATTATAAAGAAAAATTGATAAAATCTGACCAAGCGTATAACCAAGTACCCATTTTGACTTTAATCCCCTCTCCCAAAAGAACCGTGCTAGATTACGGGATAAAAAGTATCCTATGTCCTACCTCGTAGTAAGATCTAAAATCATGCCAAGTTTCATTTGAATCCATTCAGTAGTTTCGGCGTGATGCTCAGCCGTGATACAGACAGACAGACAGACAGACAGACAGACAGACAGACAGACAGACAGACAGACAGACAGACAGACAAAAATTAAAAAAATTACATTTTCGGCCTCAGTATCGGTTATAGAATGCCCTCCAAAAATAATTTTCAAAATATCTTCAATGTACAGAATTGGACCTGTTACAGTTTTATTATAAGTATAGATAGGTTAGAAAAATTAGTATTGCGAAATTATTTATACTTATAAGTAGCTTAATATATCATAATGTTGTAGTTTACTTACGCGAATACTACAGATTGTGACCATGGGTGCTGCAAAGCATTCGAAACGTCGGGAAAGTAAAACCAAAAGTAAACCACGATAATTCCGTAAGAGTAGTTTAATTACAATTAATATCTATCAATGACAAATTGAACTATGTAGATTAAGTTTTAATGTTTCTAAACTCTTCTGACTAACCCAGGGAACTAACAAAATATAAAAACAAAAATATCTAGACAAATTAAATGTCATCTCATCACGATATGGACTAGCCTTTATAGCCAAGAAACCAGTTTTCTCACAACATCGATGAACAAAAATCAAGCAAGAAGAATGAACAACTCGTTTCAAGGTGAATGCTAAATAATTATTTTCTTAGTTTGCTTTAGCTCTTATCTCTCAGGCTCAGGAAAGAAGAAGTGACAAAAATACTTGAAATTATTGTTCTCTATAAAAAAATATATCTTGACTTTAGAATATTGTTAGGGTTCCATACCAGAAAAAAAAATCTCCAAAATAGGTAAACGAGCTCATAAAATCACTTTCCCGTGCAATATTAGACCCTGATCAGTATCTGTCTAACTACTCGTCAAGATTTAACCATAGATTTATAATTCGGTGGGAGTCGAGTTTCTGTTGCCACCTTCTTGCTTGCTTCCATCACCAGATCCAGATCCAGATCAAGATTTTTCTACCTACTACTCGCAGCAACCTATCTATCGGATCCAGATTCGGTGGATCTAAGTTTATTAGTGCAGAGATCCCGTGACCACCTTACTGATCCTGATCACCATCATCTGGTTTCCATAGTACAGGCTCTGCCTAGTTTGGAATCAGATGACCGTGTGTGGATTGTCCCAAGATATTATTATTATTTTAATTCTAGCAATACTTGTATTTTATTACCTCGCAGTAGGTGTGAAAAGTAGTGTATTCTCCTCGGGGATAAAGGTGTCTTTGTCTTGGGCGAGCTTAAATCCCTCGCTGTACTCAGGATTCTAGTATTAACTCTACACTCCCTCGCTGCGCTCGGGAGTTGCTAGAATCCTTCGTTATGCTCGTGATTCAATTTAACGCCCGCGACATAAGACACTACTTTATGCCCTTGGTGCATAAACTACTATTAATACATCCAAAGATGGTATGGAACCCTTGGTGAGCGAGTCCGACTCGCATTTGACTGGTATTTTTTTACCTCTAGTTGAAAATTTCCTCATTTTAAGTCAACAAAAAAGGGCTAATGCACGATCATTAGCCTTGCCATTGTTCTTGGTATGACAGTTATCAATATCAATCCGAAGATAAGAAATAAGAAGATTTTTAAATAAGTCCTTATTTCATAATGATGAAAAAATGTTAATACCTAAGAGTTTTAATTGTGAAGGAAGTTACACTGTTAATTGTTTTGTTGATTAATTAAATCCTGTTTAAATAAATTGCGGTTGTTACTGGATATAGTTTGAAATATAAAACTGGTTTCGTCCGACATTCGTCATTGCACACGTTTTGCACAATTTTTGAATCCGTAGCAAAAAGCTAAAGGTTTTAGATGGATAGCAAACTAACTTTTATTCTTTTTAGGAATTTACATAATCCCCAGTGCGCGAATCCGACTTGCATTGGACCGATTTCATATTTTAACTGTGGATCAATCAACATTTTTCTTTTATTTGTACACATAAATTACATATCTTTAGATTATAATCGTTGTAAATTGTAAGTGCATTTAGGTTCCCCTGAAATATACAAAGGTACCATTTAATACATTTACTTAAGGAAAAAACTTGATTAACCTACGTACCTCTCGTATGTCATAGAGGGAATGTCTGCTCAAAATTTGAGCAAGGAACCGTCCAGGTAGGTACCACCGCAGTGTAAGATATTCTGCCACCAAGCAGCAGTGTGTAAGCATTGCTGTGCTCCGGCATGAAGGGCACTTTAGCTGGTGAAATTACCGGACAAATATCTAGTGTCTTAAGGGTCGGCAACGCGCTAGTGATTCTTATGGTTTTGCTAGCGTCTAAAGGCAACGGGGACTGCTTAGCATCAGACGGGCCGTATGCTTGCTTGTCACCTTAGTAGTATAAAAAAATATATTAGCAACCCAAGCGCAGCGGCAATAAAAAACTGGTGGCTAAATTTAAGCAACTCATTGGTCTTCCTGTAATGGAATTACCGACTATTTAAAGTTGACTAGGTCAAAATTAACGATGCAATAAATAAATATTTTGCAAGTTTAGTATATAAGTATTCAAAGTGGATAACGGCTGACACCTCACGGTTACTGCTGCAATGATGTCCTGCTTTCTTTAAAAAGTATACGCGTGAATACCTAAACATTTTATGCAATTGAGTGCAAGGTGGACTTTGTTTAAAATCTCATGAATTCACTTCAATATGCCGCATGGTATGCTAATATTTTTTTTATATTTAAATTCAGACTAGCTTAGTGATCTTGTGGGCGGTGCGGCTTTTATCGCAAGATTCTAAGTTCGATTCTCAAGTCAGGCAAAGTGTTATCGAGTTGGATTTATCTGTCAAGAATATCTCAGTAGTAGTCCCATGTTTAAAAATATGCGTGGAGCAAGTAACGTTGTTAAATTCTCTCTTGATGAATTGGCTGGACTAATAGTAACGTAAGACTAGCTTAAAACATAAATATATTTAAACGAATATGGCTGCTGCAAATATCCTTATGAGATCCTTATGGCCAGCTGTAATCATCACTGTTCGGCAAACGATCAGTTGGTTTTTTTATATGGTTAGCGGCCAACCCAACCTGTTGTCCTTAGGCCTCTGACTTAGCTTAACGACTGCAGTCTAGATGACAATAACCGGGACCACTTTCTAACGTGCCCTCCGAAGCATGGAGACGCTCAGTTCAAATGCCACTAAACGGTCACCCATCTAAGGACTGGCCTTGCCTGACGTTGCTTCCCAACTGATAGTTTACCTAGAGAGGAGGAGAGAGGTTACAACTAGCTCAATCAGTTGGTTAAGAACACCAGGTAAGGTAAGTTCATAGATGGGTGACATTTGAGCATCTTCGTGCTAAAATTGATAGCTATGTAATTTTTTTTTTCAGAATCTATACTTATAATAAAACTGTAACAGGTCCAATTCTGTACATTGAAGATATTTTGAAAATTATATTTGGACGGCATTCTATAACCGAAAATGCAATTTTTTTAATTTTTGTCTGTCTGTCTGGCTGTCTTTCTGTCTGTCTGTCTGTATCACGGCTGCGCATCACGCCGAAACTACTGAATGGATTCAAATCAAACTTGGCATGATTTGAGATCTTACTACGAGATAGGACATAGGATACTTTTTATCCCGTAATCTAACACGGTTCTTTTGGGAGACGGGATTAAAGTCAAAATGGGTACTTGGTTATACGCTTGGTCCGATTTTATAAATTTTTCTTAATAATTATAATAAATATTAGTAAGGGAACACTCATAGAGAGTTGTTATCAAGGTTTTGTAATCGATCGGGTTAAGCAACTTTAGGTAAGGTCATTAAATAGATGGGTGACCGTTTAACGCTATTTGGACTAAACTGGTCTGTGCTTTGGAGAGCAAGTAAAAAGTGGGTCCCAGTTTTTAACCGACTATAAAAAAGGAGGTTATGTATTCGATGCGAATGTCTGTTATTAAAAGTTTAGTTAACGTAAAAATAGCGCAGGCGGAGCTGCGTGGGTCAGCTAGTAAATAATAACCGACTACATACAAAGAAAATAATCAACATGCATTAAATAACGAAACTGTATTGAAGTCGTTGCTACGAATATCGGTATGGTATCAATATAATTTCGTTATTTAATGCTTTTTGATCATTTTCTTTGACGTCGGTTTTTATTTTTTCTGAAAATTTGTTATTTGATACTTTTTAGTGAATTTTCTGCTATTAAAACATCAACAGTACGTGGGCTGCATCAAATCAATTAATATAAACTATATACAAGAATATACCTACTTCTCCGGCTACCTTTTATCGGAATATGGTCGTGATAGTGAAGTCCAAAAAAAATGACAAGCTAAATACGATTCGTCTTACGATTCGATGCGTTCATATTATCACGTAACTCGAACGGCCACGCAGAGTAACTTGCTGGAAACATTATTGATGTTCTATAGCTTAAAAACTACTGAACTGATTTTGATGAAACTTTTACTATTCCCTTAGTTGAAAGATACTACACTACTCCAAAAAGAATTACCATAATTGAATTTATAGTTTATGAGAAATCGTTGGATAAACCTACATAAATACATATATACTCATGAGATTTGGTAGGTACATTTGTTTAGAATCCCACTACTAACATTTATGTGAATATTACGTATTTTTATTGCTATTACATACATACGCGTCGAATACAGAACCTTCTTTTGGTCTTGGTGGTTGTCATCTAGACCGTATTCGTCAAGTCAATTCAGAAGACTAAGGACAGCCTGAACAATTCTGACACCAAATTGGCCACTCAACAAACGACAAGCAAACTAATATCTTATTTGAACGTAGGTTGTGATCGTTCTTTCTCACAATCGTCTCAAAATATATCCATCAAGAGTGCACAAGCGTTCTAAAGTTTTTGGCGCCCTCCCACGACGGCAGTCAATCACGTTGACACCTACCGAATTTGCAGCACGCCCAGTCAAACTTGACCTTTAGAACTTGTCATATTCTTCCCCTCTAGATTAATTGAAACCTTACAGAGCGGGAGGTGCGGCGCTTTTTCTTTCATTGGACCGTGAGGATATTTGATATGTTATGCAATCAGAAAGAATATCTTACAGGCCTACGCTAATTAAATTAAAATTTCAATGTTTTATTATATGTTAATTAGGATTAAATAATGGAACGTCTGCGTTATTTTTGTGTGTAGGTATCTCATTAATTGTGTCCGTAACTTATGCGAAGTAATTTTTTATTCTGTTAAATAATTAAAACTTCAACTATTTTTCTTCAATGTCTTGAATATATATTAATTAGGTGCATTAAAATGTAAATGCGGATATCTAAACGACTGAGACTTACCTACAAAAATATAATAGTCTTTTTTTAAGTCAATTAAAACGGAGGAGTGACGTCTTTACAAAATATAAATTTATATAAGTAGATACATTATAAAGATAGTGTGCAATTCATAATTATAACTTAGTACTATGCGTTTCAACTAAGAATGTGGCCGCCATTATGATCGCGACTGCGGAACTTCACTCGTTTTTTACGATTTTTGTACCGGGAGCAGTGTAAACACAAAATGAAAAATTCGCCTCGGTTTAGATTATTTATTGTAATGTCTTAATTTGCTATCTATTTTTGTTAAAACATCCTTTTGAGTAATTATACGTATATTTGAAACTAGCTGACCCACACAGCTCCGCCTGCGCTATTTTTACGTTAACTAAACTTTTAATGACAGACATTTGCATCGAATACATAACCTCCTTTTTTATAGTCGGTTAAAAACTGGGACCCACTTTTTACTTGCTCTCCGAAGCACGGACCCGTTTAGTTCAAATGGCGTTAAACGATCACCCATCTATTTAATGACCTTACCTAACGTTGCTTAACCCGATCAATTACAAAACCTTAATAACAACTCTCTATGAGTGTTCCCTTACTAATATTTATTATATTATAAAGAAAAATGGATAAAATCGGACCAAGCGTATAACCAAGTACCCATTTTGACTTCAATCCCCTCTCCCAAAAGAACCGTGCTAGATTACGGGATAAAAAGTATCCTATGTCCTACCTCGTAGTAAGATCTCAAATCATGCCAAGTTTAATTTGAATCCATTCAGTAGTTTTGGCGTGATGCTCAGCCGTGATACAGACAGACAGACAGACAGACAGACAGACAGCCAGACAGACAGACAGACAGACAGACAAAAATTAATAAAATTACATTTTCGTCCTCAGTATCGATTATAGAATGCCCTCCAAATATAAATTTCAAAATATCTTTAATGTACAGAATTGGACCTGTTACAGTTTTATTATAAGTATAGATAGATATAGATGGCAAGATGGCGACCACATTCTTAGTTGAAACGCACAGTACCTACCTATACTTACAGCATAAGTTACAAAATCCAGGTAATAGAACATGGACTTGGGTATAGAAGGTGATTATTAAAAATAAGTACATAGTACATACATAACGAATAGAATGACAAGTTGATTACATAAATAACAGAGTATTTTATGTAGTATTACCATAAAACGGTTATTATAATTTCTGTGCACATCACATGCAGGTCAGGCATACAATTTTCTCATCAAGACAAAGTAATAATATCCTCGTACAGTCTAGGCATCCAATTCCAAACTAAGCAAATACTGTACTTTAGGGATGCAACGGTGGTGCTAAAGGGAGGATTTTCCAACCGAGCGAGGTGTGATGCTCGGTGAGGACCAAAACACTACGAATAATCGTAGAACATAGGGGTGATTCAAATACCACTCAACACCTAAAAAAAAATTTTTGAACGTCACTGTTCTGGCCACCCAGTATATTGTTAGCGAACATTGAAACTTCGCTTGCGAGATTCAGGATTCGATGGTGGCGCCATCTATCTTGTTCGATTTGATACTACTCACTTTTCATCGCGTCGCTGTACCACATGTGGCGCTATCTGGTTATGTTAAGTCGCCACAGTACTAAGGTAACCCAGCTAACTGACTATAGTCTGTACCAAATAAAACTGAAAACATTTACAGCTTTATTATGCGGTCGTAAAACACGCGCGCCGTATACTTGACAACAACTATACAACAATGCGACGCGGCAGCACAAAAGGCTTGGTCATACAAAGTTGTATTTGCGGCCACGCGAAGTCAACAATGTTGGCGTTAGGTATGTAGTTATTGATCCGCAAACGAATTTGTATTCCTTTACAAATTCATTTGAAGCGGAGTATATATTGATGTACTTTGGCTTTGTCTTACCTTTATTCCGTATAGTTCAGTTCGGAAGCCGCGGGTACAGCCAATATTAAATGAGGTATATGTGAGTTTACTAGGTCCCAATCCAAGGGGCCGTCCAGATAGGTACCACCGCAGCTTCAGAGATTCTACCGCCAAGCAGCCGTGTCATAACATTGCTGTATTCCAGTGTGAAAGGTGAACTGTAGCTGGTGAAATTACCAGACACAGGAGACTTAACAAGTAATCTCTCTGTTGTCTCGTAACTAGGTTGTATAAAAGAATATCCTTAGGATAATATAAAAAATCGGAAATATTTATTAAAATATTTATTTATTCGCTGGCGGCTTGTCACTGCCGGTGTTTCTGCCGTACTGGAACCAGTCCTTAAAACACGAGATGATGGCAAGAGGCCTGATGGTATCAAGCCAAAAGAGACACCATTAATTTAGGTAGTCCACTCTTTTGTAACTCAAACAAACTGTGCGTGACATTTCCTTGTGTTTAACAAAGACTATTAATCAAGACGTTAAATTTCTCGTAGGCCTACATTCATCTCGTAGATACAATGCTATTGAATGTAACGATACCTTTATGCGAGATCAAATCAACAATAACATGTTGACCATTTATAATGATAAGAAAGTCGTCAATGGTGCGCATTCAGTTTTGTTGTACTGTTCGTTTAATTACTTCAAAAATGAATTACATAATCTTTCAAAGATTAAATCTACCATGACTTAAGACAATGTATAGTTAATATTATCACCTTTTAAATGCAACACCATGCCATTTGAAGAGAAAATACTGCATGGAACTTAAGGCCAAAAGTGTGTTGTTTTCAGTCATGGTCTATTTATTTGAAGGGAGCAATGACTGACCTCCTTGAGGTCACAGAAAATTGTCTTACAATGTCATATAAGCATTGCCTTTCCCTCGACATCATGATATGTCATATTAAATTCACATATCTGATCTTCAATTGTACGTAGGTACATGTCGTAACCAAACTCCAAATACAGAAAAGCCATGGCCAAATGCCATCAAGATTGCTTTTGAATATATTTATCGAAGACACTGCTTAAGTTTTTAATCGCGTTAGTACGCGCATCAATTCACGAGCCTCGGTTATAACCTTCGATAGCAATATTGTTCTTGTTCCTATTGCTAATTGATGATGGCGATGATATCTTACAAAAATAGCTTTGTACATTTTTTGCAGATACTGGCATGCTGGTTACTGTTCTAGAACTATTGCTAGTGTAGTAAAAATAATACTTACAATGATAAAATATGCATAATGCCTTATTTAAATCATAGTTGTACCTACTTTAAGCATCAGTAATTAGCGGTTAATTTGCTAAAATGAGCGTATGTTCTCCCGCAATTTATAATTTGAAAATTTTACTTGTAAATCTTTGATTATATAGACGTCGACGTTTACGTACGACGTATATATATTCAAAGTTGTAAACCTATAAGTAAATTCTTTTAATAAATATAGTCATATTCATCGCACTAATACACGGTAAAAATACTCAACGCGTCTAAACAGAATTAGCAAATCGTATATGGGAAAAGTATACGTTTCTTTAAGAAACTGCCACAGCATATCCAAGATCCGATCTCCAAGGCAGTTTCTCCAAAAAAAACTTAATATATAAAATCTTTTATAAAAAAAATTGATCCGACTTCAATGTCACTGAAAAGTATAAAATTATTTAAATATTATAGAAGTTGGTTTTAGCGTACCTGCTGTGGATATTTGGCACCCACTTCAATAATATTTAAATTATTTTATACTTTTCAGTGATATTGAAGTCGGTTCAATTTTTTTTTTAAAGATTTTATTTTAAACTTTTTAGTGATATTTTCATAAATAATGATTGAACCATCGAAGACGGTAAAATGATCTAGGTAGGTTATGATCACATTATCGTCTACATAGTTTTACATAATTCATGATTATTCAGAAAAAAATATCCGGCCGTAATGAAATTTGCATGGAATCATCATAGTAGTTTACTCTCTCGAATAAAAAAAGAATCATCGAAATCGGTGTATATTTGTCAGAGTAATGTAATGGAGAACATCAGTTTTATGGTTTTTACCAGATAAATTCCCCCACGTCGTTCATGGTCCTCCAGTAAGTTCTTAGCCGGTTGTGATAAAATTCATACAGATTCATTAGTGGTTTTTTCGATAAAAAAAAGAATCATTGAAATTGGTAAATATTTGCCAGACTTATGACCATTTTTGTCCGTAAAAAGCGACATAAAGTCATCTACTATATAGGCATTCCTGCAGTTCTCCTGCGCAGTCACCATTCTTGTTTTTTCAGGAACTACTTATTCGTAAGCAATATTTTTTATGGGACCCAATTAACGGATTAAAGAATGGATGGAAGAAAGATTTTTTCAAATCGGTTCATAATTGCCAGAGTTACGCGCGAACATAAATAGAAAAAAAATATATTATACAGACGAATTGAGAACCTCCTCCTTTTTTGAAGTCGGTTATAAATCCCGGATTACCTAGAGCGTAAAGCTTTGAGTTTAAATTGCGATACTCATGCCAAGCTTGAATTGTAAGGCTTATAATTTGAATTATTATTGAACCAAATGTTTAAAGGAAAATTTATTATGACAATAATTATGAGCCTATTGGATTTCTTGCCTGATGTTCTCCTAAGCGGCCGCCTTACGATCCTGTGGTAGTTTGTAAGAAAAATACATAATATTAAAGCCGCCTGAAGCCTATAAATAACAAATTTTTCAGAAAGACGGTTAAAATGTTGCAGCGTGGAAATGCTTGCTAAAACCGCTATTTCGTTACAACAGTCGAACGCAGCGAGTCCTTAAAAAAACTCTGGTAGATACTACAATTATCTTATGTGCTATATTTATAACACATTGAGCCCAAACATCATGGGTAATGTAGGTACGGCTTAACTTGATTAAACGCACAAATGTATCAATCACTTTAATGTTGTCTACTTTATTATTCTTGTTGGCCGTAAATTGGGCCCGGTAAACAGCTGAACGCACTTCGACCCAGTTAGATCCATTGCGCATGCCCTAGCCCTTACTCTGTAGCTGAGGGGTCGAGAAGCGATCGCACCAGCTCAGTACTGTTTATAATCATTTGGGTTTAGGATAGGCCACTCTCAGATGATTTATCATATGTCTTGCGAAAGTGTTGCAGTTGCACAAATTGTGCTATACAAATTGTGCAACTGCAACACATTCACTCTTTTTCTCACCTTCACAGAACCTGCAAGTCTCTACAGTACTGAAGCCTCATTAACGGAGGCGCAGAGAGTCGGGCGTCGCGTGTGGCGTGGCGTCTCTCATCTCTCTCTCAGGCCTCGTTTACGGAAACGCGGGGCGTCACGCGTCACGTGTGGCGTGGCGTCTCGCGGCGCGTCGGATGTTTTTATTGATTACGTAGCGGCGGCGCGTGAAGCGGCGCGTATCATCGCACGCGTAAACACAAACGTATAGCAATATATGATGCTGTTTATAGAGACGCGGGGCGGGAAGAGTGGCGGTGCCCGCCGCTGCGCCCGCGGCGGGCACCGCTGCGTGCAACGGCGGTGCAACTCACTTTTTAACATACAATTTTCTTCTAAAAAAAAATCGATCATATCATACTCCATTGCGATGGTGACTACGTCTGTATTGCATGATTACCAAATAGGCTGGCAGAAGGTTCCGCCACAGGCATCGCTTCATCGAGAATCGCCGCTGCGTGCGCCGCCGCGATGAACGCCGCGTGAGACGCGGCGATGCCATCCGCGGGCGCCGCCATAAAACACGCTCCATTTCAAGCAAACGCGTGTAAAATCGCTTCTCCGTAAACACACTCATACAACGCCCTACATTTGAATTTAGTGCGGGCCGCGCCGCCACACGCGACGCGCGACGCCCCGCGTCTCCGTAAATGAGGCCTCACTCCTACAACGCCATATGTTTTAACTCAGTACGGGCCGCGCCGCCCATCGCGACGTGCTACGCCCCGCGCCCCCGTAAACGAGGCCTTAGCCTTAGTCTGGGTTCGTGCTCAGTTAGACCAAAATGTTCAGTCAGGTCCACCATTAAGTGCCTAATTTGTGATGTGACATTACAGGCTAAATTGCAGCTGATCTTTGGCTTTAATTAATAAATGATGTAGGTATCTTGAACCACAATCTTAGATTAAACTCTAGTAGTAGTATTTACATGGCATTTTTATAGAGAAAACTTTGTGAAGGAAACGTTTAAGATGAAAGGGAATTGATAAAATAATCTCAGATTAAGATCATTTATTGGTTTTGCCCGTTAGACGGATTCAGCCAATCTTTACTTTCTCCGTGAGAAGTTTGTTTCTACATTATAGCAATTTTTAATTACAACTAAAACCAATATCAAAAATCTTTAATTTTGAGTATAATGAATAGCAGATTGTTACACAAGGGACGAAATAAAAAAAACTATGTAGGCACGAGATGGTTTTGCGCACAAGCGTAGCGAGGGCGCTAATAATAGTTCCAGTGCCTAAATGGGTTTTTCACCCGAGGTAAAAACTCTGCTTTTCATTTCGAATATGAGCCAAGTAAATAAAAACCTGATTAGTGTAACAATATTTTATTAAAACAAAAAAAATACTGTATTTTTCTTAGATTAAATTTATTTAAAATTAATATTGACACAATTATTAAACGTAAGGAAAAGTAAGTTATGAGTATACAGTTGTGTTAAAAAATATGATACGAAAAATACTGTTTTCATCCCTCTGATTAGGTAAAGAGCATACTTTCCGAGAAATGGAAAATAATTAAGGTATGTTTAATAAAG
This sequence comes from Furcula furcula, assembly GCA_911728495.1. Taxonomy (NCBI): domain Eukaryota; kingdom Metazoa; phylum Arthropoda; class Insecta; order Lepidoptera; family Notodontidae; genus Furcula; species Furcula furcula. The sequence continues at coordinate 9,638,302 of OU452246.1, read as the reverse complement.
GTATTTTTATATACATATATACAAATCGTGCTCACTCTTGGGCGGCAATGTTCCCAGAACGCTGGCAGCATTGCTACGCTGGGTGGCAATGCATAACTTCTAACCGAAATAAATGCCAGCGTTCCGGTCTTCAGATGTTCCTACGAGTAGATCTGAATTTTGTTTTAACACCTGGTCCCCATGGACCCGTCGTCTCGACCCCAAACGCCTCATATAATGTAACCTATGCCTAGGCGCTCATAATTGGGTATTTGAATTATTTTTTTGTGATAAATTGAAATATCATATATAAGTTTTATAGTAAAACTATTTTTAGTTATTATTTATTCGCATTAATTCAAATGTTATTTCAAAATAAAAAATATAATTTTTAAATTCAGTACCGGAAACACGCCGACAGCTCCTGAACAAACCCGAGCGGGTGTGACGTCATAATGTTAAAGCTATTTAATAACAGTACAGCGTCAACGGCTATTACACTTGACTAGACAATAATATTGAAAATTTATTGCTAAAAAACGACTCTGAACAACGCTGAACGTAACTGACGTGACACTGAACGTCACTGACGTGACACTGAACGTAACTGACGTGACACTGAACGTGACTGACGTGACACTGAACGTAACTGACGTGACTGACGTGACACTGAACGTAACTGACGTGACGTTCAGTGTCCTTCAGTGTCGTTCAGTGTCATTCGGTGTCGTTCAGTGACGTTCAGTGACGTTCAGTGTCGTCGTCGAGTGTCGTTCAGTGTCATCCAGTGTCATTCAGTGTCGTTCAGTGACGTTCAGTGACGTTCAGTGTCGTCGTCCAGTGTCGTTCAGTGTCGTTCAGTGTCGTTCAGTGTCGTTCAGTGTCGTTCAGTGTCGTTCAGTGTCGTTCAGTGTCGTTCAGTGACGTTCAGTGACGTTCAGTGTCGTCGTTCAGTGTCGTTCAGCGTCGTTTTTTAACATTTTCAATATTATTGTCTAGTCACCTGTAATAGCCGTTAACGCTGTACTGTTATTAAATCGCTTTAACATTATGACGTCACACCTATATGGTGACCAATCTTGGCGCGTTTGTAGTCACGTGATTTTTCATAAATTTTTAATTGATATAATTAATTGAAAAATAAATTTTTAAACTTTTTGCATTAAATATCAATATTATTAATAATAAAGTTTTAAAATAAATTAAAAAATTTTTTTTTTTTTTTACAAATACCTAATTGCGGCGTTTGAGGTACTCTGCGCTGTGTGCAGCAGCGCTAGCCTCAATATATTATATATGTAATTAATTTTCGGATTTTTTATTCGATCCTCGCCAGAGACTTTCCATCGGGTGTCAGATGCCGCTGTCTAGAGTACGTCCCGGGGGGTGCAGAGAATGGACGCTCTCTTGACACCCTCGTGGTGTACGCGACGACGAGGGGTGGGATCGCGTGTGAGATTGCATTTAGCGGCATACAGTGCAAACCCGTGGGGTGCTCGGGTAAGTATAGCACCCTCCCCTCTGCTACCGGTGGGTGTCCGTAAGAGGTGACTAAGGGAAAACAAGAAGGCGGGAAGCAGCGTCTTCTTATTCGATTACCTGATACGTATACTGCGACCCCAAAGACGTCTGCCAAGAGTGGGGATTATGGCAATCCCTCCCTTCTAAGGGAGAGGCCTATTTTTCAGCAATGAACGCGTTTCGGCTGCTGATGATAATGATAAGACAGTGTAAGGTAATGTTTAAATATGACTTAATAAAAGTCTCCAATACTTTTTTTTTTTAACACTGATAAGCTAGTGCTTGACTGCAGTCCCACCTGATGGAAAGCAGCGACGCAATCGAGGATGGCAAAACACACTAGCTTATTAAAAGCCTATTCACTCTAGTCTTAAAGACACCCACATTATAATCAGGCGGGAAAACCGACGCAGGCAAACTGTTCCAGCCCTTAGCTGTCCTTATTATTTTTTTGTTCCTACTGCCTACTATATGTTTCTTTGCCTACAATGTACTGCTTGTACAACATATCTACAATTCAGAGTCTCATTGTATGATAATACAACAGTTTGTAATGTGAGACAAATCTTGGCCTACCATTTAATTGTCACCGGTTTATTTGGGCAGGACTAGTGACAGTGACAATGGAACCACCCACCTACGCACCAACTAACAATGTGGTTTGCACTAGTAGCTATGAATAAGACATTATATTTGAATATGCTTGCCCTTTCAACGCGGATAACTTTATTTGAGAGCGGATGAAACCTTTTGCTAATAATTTGTTAGAAAATATAATTTAGTTTTTTAGTAACTTCTTCTTTTTTAGGGTTCCATGAATAACAAGTCACATCTACATATATACTTCAGGAACCACTGATGCTATCATCGATTTGAATCTTTAGAACTTTAGAGTTTTAGATCTTACTTACCCCACCACATCGTAAATATTTTCTTTTCTTTACAATGGAGGTTGAAACGAGGCGTAAAAATTTCAAAGTAAGACTACTATGTATATACCGAGTGTGGGGGGTATCATTAAATAAAATCTTTAAAAAAACATTAACCAACTTCAATAACACTGAAAAGTAGAAGTTGGTGTTAGCGTACATGCTGTGTATATTTGGCAGAAACACAATAATATTTAAATTATTCTAAATATTATTGAAGTTGGTGTTGGTGTTGTTACATATTATTGAAGGAGACCGCCGGGCTGGTAGCTTTTTCTGCCAACGTATAAGCTTGGCCATACAAAGGGGTAATGCCGCCAGTCTTTTAGGTACCCTTCCCTCCCAGTGCGGCGACAACTTCGAGGAAGTTTTTTGCCTAGTTTAAGTGTACATGTTTGTAAATAACCTGTAAATATTTTGTTTCAATAAATCGTTATATTCATGTACATATAATTATTTTATACTTTTCAGTGTTATTGAAGTCGGTTCATTTAAAAAAAAAAATATACTTTTTTGTGATATTTTCATACAAAAAGATTGAACCATCGAAGACGGTAAAATGATCTAGGTAGGTTATGATCACATTGTCGTCTACATAATTTTACATAATTTATGTATCTTCAGAAAAAAAATATCCGGTCGTAATGAAATTTGCATGGAATCATCATAAAAGTTTACTCTCTCGAATAAAAAAAGAATCATCGAAATCGGTTCATATTTGTCAGAGTAATGTAATGGAGAACATCAGTTTTATGGTTTTTACCAGATAAATTGGTCCACATCGTTTATGGCCCTCCAGGAAGTTCTTATCCGGCTGTGATAAAATCCATACACAGTCATTACAGTGGTTTCTTCTTTCGAATAAAAAAATAATCATTGAAATTGGTAAATATTTGCCAGAGTTATGACCATTTTTGTCCTTAAAAAGCGACATAAAGCCATCTTATAGGCATTCCTGCAAGTTTCCTGCGCATTCACCATACTTGTTTGTTCAGGAATTACTTATTCGTAAGCAACAATTTTTTATGGGACCCAATCAACGGATTAAAGAATGGATGGAAGAAAGATTTTTTCAAATCGGTTCTGAGTTTCCAGAGTTATGCGCGAACCTTCGCGAACATACATAGAAAAAAAAATATACAGACGAATTGAAAACCTTTTTTGAAGTCGGTTAAAATCATTTTTTTATTTTGGTTTATGTAACGTAGTTTTTCTTAAAATCAAAAATATTAGAAGGGATTGTCACCAATTGACTTGGCCGTCTTCCCTTATCTACGAAGTATGTTTGTTTCCCCGGGAAACATATGAAATAACTTTGAAAAAATTAAATGATGTTTCTAAGTTGTCAGATTTTTTGATAATGAACCAAACATGTACATATTATTAAATATGTATAATTCTTACTACCTGTTGATTACCGTACCATCATTGTATTAAATTCCTTTTATTCAAACGTTGCATCAACTTATTTAAATATCTCCGATGTAATAATACCTTGCCAACAAACTGCTAATCAAGCATACAAAATTCAAAAGATGTCTATCGGAACTCGTCATTAGTAATCCGTTTAAAACATGACTGTCAGAATAATTATTGTTGAGTACACATTCCGTACGGCGCTAACCTTGTCAGACAAATCTAAGTATCAAGCATAAATTAAAGCTTATATGTACCGACGAGTTATTTTCATAGCGTGAAACACAATGGGCCCGCCAACTTACATTCAGATAAAGCTTATCTAAATGTTCAACAAAATAGCCACTGTTTACTGAAATGTTCTCATTATATTTAAAGGTTAACTTACGAAATATTACTTCACACCTCGTTTCGTAGACGCTACAATGCCACTGGACAAATGTTATAACGAGTCTTAAAAGGAATAAAGATTATATATTTTGGACGAAAACAAGTGCGGCACTCTGATTACAAACGTCTGTATTAAGTCAAGACACGTGCTATCTAGGTTATGGATCGAATTTAAATTGATTGTGTCATAAAACATGTGCTTCAATTTTTAACAACATTTTTGGGTTATGCGATGTGTGTCAATTGTTAAGTGATCTATATTGGTACCTTCTTTTTGGCAACAGTGAATATACATAGCCGACTTTCAATGTGAGTGACGCTATAAATGAAATTATTACTGAACTCAAGAGATTTAATAAACTATAACTCAGATGCAGGGCGGGTGTCGATGTTGAGGTGATGAGTATAGTTGTGCTTAAGCCGATTTTCGTTAAACTTTACCCAAAACTTTAGCTCGTCATAAAAGAACATAATTTACAATGCGAGGTGAGAGTTGGGAATAGATTACAAACAAAATCTAATCCGTTTTCTTTGCATTTGTCTGATATGGGTATGTAGATTGTTCTCACGGTTGACCATCTGTTGAGCAGGTTTCCAAGGTGTCACTTGCCAGGCAGCCAGACAGAAAAAGCCAATACTAGTATAGCAAGATTCACAAATGAAAAAAATAACCTTGGCTACACAAATACGAAGCTTAATCTTTAGCCAATGTGACTCTAATTACTTTTTCCTGGTTTAATAGCAACCATTCTATCCCTGCATAGGTCAGTGTCATTTTCATATGTTGCAGAAAGCAGGTATTCAGAGGATTCTTTTCCATGGTTTATACCAACCAACCATCTAGCTAAGTGGTCTCTTGTGCAAGGGAACGTCTACATCGGTACCAACGCAGTATCAAGTAATCTGTTCCTATTGAAATCAAACTACTTTTACGGATTTTATTTTATTGTCACGGGGGGACCATGGGTGCTACAAAGCATTCGAAACGTCGGGATAGTAAAATCCAAAAATAAACCGCGATAAAATCCGTAAAAGTAGTTTGATTTCAATGTGTAATATTCGCGTAAGTAAAAGACAATCTGTTCCTATGTTACGATACGTAAACATTTCTATATTTCGGTGAGAAACGCAGTGCAGATGGTGAAATTACCGACTCAACTAAGTAATGTGTCGAGTGACGAACCGAAATGTAATGAGCAGTTCATGATTAGACATATCGTGTTATGCGAACGTCCGACATGTATTGTCACTAAAAATCAATCGCTCTGGCTATCGTGACGTATAAACCAAACAAAAAGACCACGTAAAAAGAATACGTATCACATTTTGATTAGTTTTTTACTGGGGTTCATTGCACTAACAGGGTAACAAGCTATAGCTTAAGGAATTCGACTAAACACGGTCGTCGACTACAGTGTTAGTACGAGCTTAGAAGTTCTGGTATTCGATTAGTTCACTCCATAACAAGACACCTTAGGTGTACAGTAACGATATGGTTCAGTTTTGTAACAGTGATTGAACAGTCTATCATTATTCTATCAACATAATTTTGAATGACTTTAGGCGATACAGCGTTAAGTACTAGGTTTTAAAAGTGTTCCCACAGTTTGACTATTGCAGAATAGTAGCTTATTTTTAGAGAGTATGAAGTTTTTGTTACTAGTCCGTTGGAAAAGAAAACCTATATTTAAGGTGTGTAACTTTATAAATAAAGAAATAGGTACCTACAAATTAAATGGGCAACTAGATTTACTATTTCACCGGTCTTTGATTTTTAGAGTAAAAGAAGTCAATCTTAGGAGACATCATCAATCAATACAATATGTAATTTTTTTTATGAATTTAGAACTATTCATTGAGGTACTACATAAGGTATATTATTGAACTTAGTAAGGTGGAAGGAAAGAGAGCAAGAGGACGCAAGGTATATTACTTTAAGTAACATAGTAAGGTACTACACGATGGTCGGATTGAGTGACAAAACACCTAAACATGAAGATCTCTGACGCGATACACTGTGCCATAGACCGTCACAAGTGGCGGGAGATTACCAGAACAAAAGATGATCGGTAACATCACGACGCTCCGCAGTGAGCTAACGATTGGAGGAGCAGGAGGTATGTATTTGTGCTTGTGTGTGTTTGACTGAAATTGTAATTTACTATCGTGGGGACTATGGCAGTCACCCCTCCTAAGTGGAAGGCCTATGTCCAGCAGTGGACATGTTCCAGCTAATAACGATGATGATGATGTAATTTATTGCTTTCTGTATTTTAATCCTTCTAAAATTCAAAATTCAATTTTTTTATTTCAAATAGCCTTAACGCTAGCACTTTTGAACGATTCAATTTTTTAAAAGCTACCACCGGATCACAACGCGGCCTCAACTGAGAAGATCCGGCAAGAAACTCAGCGGGCTTGTCATATTTTCACTTTTTTTTTTAAAAACAAAGTTTGTCTTTTTGCAATAATTAGATCAGCACCAGCGACAGTGTGCCGTTCAAAATATCAAATAAAATAAAAATACGACGAAAATACAACAAACTAAAATGCCAAAAGGATAGTAGTCGGACCAGTCCCCCCAAGCAGCACCCGCGCACGAGTTGACTCGAGCAGCAGCCATCACTCCCATCAACCATATTGGAGGAAAGGGGGTGACCCGCCACACGAAGCCGCCACAAGCAAAGACTTAATACTAAATATAGTCATGTCACATTGTACAACCACAACCGTCGTTAATTTCTATAGGTTAAATACTGTAATTCAGTAGGCAATTAAATCCACACTCAGAGTACATAAAATGTTATTTGTATTTTGAATGTAGTAGCATATCATCCACTTCAAATCCTTGCTCTACGAGTATGTTAGGTACGTATACACTGTTCGTTTGCTATCGGAATAAGGGTATATGTATATATTAACTTTTAAAATTAGTAGCACGAGTGTCGTATCTTAAGTCATAGTCTCAATTATTTGTAGTCTTAGTTATTATTGTATTTATAAAGAATATGCAAGTAGATTTTCCTCTGGCCGTCTGTGTCTCTTTTTCTCTTTAAAAATTTCTCCTCCCTTTCTCCTTTTTCCTTATTTTAGCATCGACACCACCATTTTTATTTTGTATCGAAAATTCATTCAGACAATTTAATTTTGAAAAACACTACATATTCATTTATTTTATAAACAACTAGCTTACAGCGCAGCTCCGCTCGCGCTCTTTCACTTGTGAATCTAAACCATTCTTGAATACACACAAACAATTTCATCAACATCGGTCCAGCCGTTTAGGAGGAGCTCAGTGACATACACACGTACTGTAGAATTATATATATAAAGATGATTGTTTTCTGTACTGAAAATCCTTTTTATTGAAATTCAATTTAGGTACATTAAATGGCTAATAAGATTATTTGTAAAAAGAAATTATTTGATAAATATAATAGCTATCTAGTACATATAAATATACATAGAGTTACATCATATTCGTATACTAGAAATACGTTTGTCAAAATGTCATCATTATCAATCAAGATTAAAGTACTATTATTACACAAATGATCTCTGAACGGCTGTTCGTTAGTGAAACATTAATATTAATCTAGAAACATTACAAAATTTGAAATTACACAAACGCAGATGTCGACCAGTCGACAACTTAACTACCAATATGTCCAATAATTATAGTCAATATCGTAATAAGGAAGGATAAACTGAATTGCATTTTTAGCAATCAATAACTTGGGTAATGTGTACTAACGTAGGTACTAGAGAACCCGGTACAACTCTATTATTTCGTACATATTACCTTAATGGTTATTTCGAACTAGCTTTATAGTTTAATTGCTCAAACTGAGTTGTCAAATATCAGTCTATGTCGCATACTGCCACACTCACAATCGTCAGTTATTGTTCATTCTAACTAAGCCATATTCGTAAATCTAAGTATTTCAACTATTAGAGCCGTTTATGCTTATTACGAGATAATCTATACTCTATCAGTGTAAAGTATAAATTGGCAGCGAGTATCGAAATTTTTCGATTTCTAGAACTGCCCCTTAGCAAAGTTGTCATTCTACAATACGGAACTCTAGAGAATTTAATGGGAATGGCATATCTCTTCGCTAAGAGTCACGTGAAAAGAGTAAATTACCCATTTCCGTATTGAAGAATGACAACATAGCTACAGGGCCTGGATTAATGATTGATGAATGATTAATTATTTAACTTTAATTGAGGAGATTCGCCGCAGAATCAAGGTCACCAACATAGCTCTTAAAATCTGCAAGCTGAAGTGGCAAGGGGCAGGGAGGCGATTCTCGCACTTTCGAATCAATCACGAATTCGAAAAAATATTCGAATTCGAACTATTGGCGACTAAAAATCACGTAATTGTATTCTCGACATGTCGAGCCCAACCTATTTCGAACGCTAGCCGCTCGAACTGCTTCGACTGGTCAAGACCATTCGAATCGTCATCTCGAGTTCGAATCACAACAAATGTCAAACCTTACCGTATAATATGATTATAATTTTAAGATGAGTACCGTATTCCTAGATTATTTTATTCAAAATAACATTATTGGATAGTTTATTATAGTATAACTACACTTTACGAAGTCCTCGCACTTGATTAAAACTTAATTCATTACCAAAAAACAATCAACAACACAGACTATTAATTAAATTTTTTTTTTTTTTTTTTTTTTTATTCTACCAAGGTGGCAAGCAAGCGTACGGCCCACCTGATGGTAAGCAGCCACCGTAGCCTATAGACGCTAGCAACACCAGAAGAATCACTAGCGCGTTGCCGACCCTTAAGACATTAGATATTAAGTCTTTGTGTCCAGTAATTTCACCAGCTACAGTGCCCTTCACGCCGGAACACAGCAATGCTTACACACTGCAAGATACTGCGATCGACAGCCAATTAAGATAAAATCACTATGCCGACAAGATAGAGTAGGTATATACACCTAAACATCACATAAACGCCTTTAAGAATACGGACAACAATAATAAAACTTATCTTTTTATAAATAACCTTTCGGGCATACTACAACAAAATCGTAAACATAAATACATAAACATATGGTATTTTTGTTTTAATTTTACTTCGCCGAAAGACAGGCAAAGGTACTAGGATCATACAGCCACAGACTACTAAGTAAGAACCATAGATTTATAAAAATCTATGGTAAGAACACACAGCTTTGTGTATTTATTACTCATTAATTTGTGATGAATTATGTGAAAAATCGTACAAAATGTCGTTCTATCATTTTATAGACGTGAACCACTTTAAAGATATGTTTTTCTACTAAGAACATCCCATCCGGTAAAAAAACCGTATCAAGTACTTGAACGGAATGACTCGCGGGACATTTATCTTTCATAATGGCAACATTTTCCTCATTCGAATAGAGATTATTTCGAAGTTTACTTCGATTGTTGCCCAGAATACAAGATTCGAGAAAATCACTTCGAGTTACGAGATTTCTTAGTAGAGATAGGCTTCGTATTGCAGATTCGAAATCGAAGTCGATTCGAAGTAAGCGAGAATCGCCCCCCAGGCCACAATGCTCGGAGAACCGATAACTGCTGGGGAAGAAAGGTTCTCCACGAACCGGAAGACGCAGCGTAGGTATGCCTCCCACTAAGTGGACAGACGACATCGTGCGCGTCGCGGGTAACCGGTGGATGCCAATAGCCAATTAACATTCATTGTGGCGTTCGAAGGGGGAGGCCTATTTTCACTAGTGGACGACTTCCGGCTGGTGATGAACTCAAATTGACATTTGTAAGTGCGTCAGATGGCGGCAACAAAGTTTAAGGGAACTTTTTGTTTAATCTTGTAACTAACATGTAACATCGATAATTATACCTACTGTTTATTATACAGGGTGTTAGGGACATCGTACCGAAAACCGATACCAGGTATCCAGTACAAGAGTCTGAACATTCTAGTGTTGAAATTTTTCATCGGCTTTTTCATGAATTTCCAAAAATATTGCCGCTTTTTTTAATATAAGGCTAACATCATTATTGGTATAATAACAAAGCCTAAGTTCAAATTCAAAACAATAAATTACTTATTTGTGCAAAATAAGTAATCATCAGCAGCCGAAAAGGTCTCTCCCTTAGAAGGGAAGGGTTGCCATAATCTCCAGGTTTGGCAGGCGACTTGATTGAAATTAGCAATGTAATTTGAAAAATAAACATTATTCCGCACGTATTCATTACACGCTCAAAAATTAACAAGTTAGTCATTTGTCATTTTCCATATAAATGGTTTCTGTAATGTTGTAACGGACAATATGAGAGATCTTATAAAAAAGTTTTCGGTACGTAGCCCCTTACACCCTGTATAGATGGTAAACCTAAATAACTACTAACTCCACATTAAACAATTCATGTAAAAGCAAATCACGTTTTAAATTCAAGCATGTCCTTGAAAATTTTACTAGTTTTTGAAAAATGGCTGGACATTTTAGTTGAACCATACTCAATTCATTAGCATTAATAAGCAAACTCATTTTTGGTGTTAATGCTGCTATGCGAAGAAAAAAAACCGTAACTTACTCATATTATGATTCACCTAAAGTGGCGTTTCTAGACCCGCAGGCTGTATTTGATCTTAATAAAGTCTAGGCTTGTTAGTATGGCGAAGTAAATAGAATTACTTGCGTATTTTGCAAGATGATCAAAGATGCACCCAAGATTTCGCCATTTCGGTTAGGGCTGGTTTACACCGCATCTAACGAGTATTTGGATGCACCGTGTTGCAAAACCAAAGTCGTGACTTATTAAAGTAGCACAGATGATGTGTAGACAGCATTAAATGCCTATTAAAGAAACTTCTAATTTGTAGAAACTTATTCATAGAAACCCTAATAGCGAAACGTGGATTGGCAAATAACCTTGCTAACTGATTGGATGAAAACATGTGTGGATATCACACAACTTCTCAAAATAATGCAGACAGACCAATAAAACTAATTATAGAAATCTAGAGAATTTTTTTTTTTAAATAGTGGTCCCTTGTGGACATTGATCGATCCAATTCCGCTGTGATTATTGTCATGTAACTTTAAAAAGTGACGATAATGAGAAGCAGTATTAATGTGGCTAATTATATTACTTCGTGATCTATATCTTGCCGAGTATATACCTAATACTACAATCACAATACACCATTCTGTATAATTGATTAGGACAGCGACATCTGTAATCAATAAAATAGGTAGGTATGTGGTCTTGTAACCTTCACACTTGAATAAGACATTTTTTGCTATTGGACAAGTTTTTTTTTTCAATGTCCTTACTTTTTAATGTATTATAAAAATATATGAATATTAATGTATCCAGGTACGCTTCTAAATGTCATCTTGTTGACACCGCTGCTCTACATAGAGCCTAACATTGCTTCTTAAGCTGGTCATACACGTTCAAGTATATCTGACAGGTTTTCCTGTACAGGTAATCCGTAGCATGTATGTCACACAACTGTGCAGGTTTCCATATCTTTCACGCTCCGGTTAACCTGTACAGTTGAACCGTATATACAGGCAAACCTGTCAGGTATACCTGAACGTACACACATTTCGCCATACAGCCAGCTTGACATTCGAAATGTGACTGCCTGTGACACGCTGGTCTACAAGCGGGAAAAAAGGGTTTAAATTCAAGCCACTGTACTATAAGGGTAATGTTCCACTAGTGATTATTGCGCGTGCGATTGCTCAACGCGTGTCATCGCCGTGTGTGCACAGGGTCTACTTTACCTCGACTTGACTTTCAATAACCTTCTATAGGTATGCAATCTATCACGCTATGCGACAAGAGGTGCGTGCATTTTAAAATATTCTATCACATCGCATCGTGAGGAAGCAATCTCGACGCGCACGGCTCAGTGGCGTCTGCTCACGACACGACGAAGGAAAAACACTAGTAATATAAATCAGTTCAATGCGTACTTATCAGATATTGCGAGAAACACGCGCATTAAGACTCGTAGTATGACCCTATATAAGGATGTATCGTTCAAATTAAGTAAATAGTTAGTTCATCAGTGTAGTGAAGTTTTAAGGTGGACAGAGAGTTTGTGAAATCCTTTTCTTATACAAATTGTACATAAATGGTATAACGGGGTAGTAGTACATGTTATACCAAACACCTACTAACTAAAACTCCACCGTGACATCATGCCGTTTTGTACTGTGTCCACCACACACCCATCCTACCAAGTCTTCACGTTAAATCACTATTACTTCGTTGAATTTTACTTTAGCTTTATTTATTTGTATGGCGGGTATAGAATCTAAGGCTTTTGTTAATCAGTATACCATAAGTACATATTTACATTTTTGACTCTGTGTACCACTTAAAAATCTTCACAAATCATAAAAAATTGTGGTAAAATAAACAAAAAAAAAATGTCTAGAAGAATATTAAAACATAGGGCAAATGTAGAATTTTATATGCGTAAGGTCATCAAATCATATCAAAAACACACGATATTTAATTACATTATACAAGTTGTATGGTTTTCTCATTGTCACCCGTTTATGTGTGTCTTACATACTCGTACAACTATATGAAATTAAACAAAATGGCATGTCAACAAGAATGGCATATCGTCAACTGCGAATAAGTGTCTTTATTAAAATACAATATATCTATTAAAAATAATTACCTATGCGTCTGTAATTTTGCCTGGCTGTAAAATAAAGTTACCAAGTACAAGAATAATCACATTAAAAAAATATATGTAATATTTGCATTCTGTGCTTACATATTGTCAAATAGCGGTTTTATATAGAGTTATATTTTACTGCATCAGATTACCAGCATTGCAAAACATGTTGACCGCTCTGAATTTACCCAATCTAATAATTAGGAACAGATCAACACTTATCCACGCCCAAATTGTAAATTAATAGCCCAGGATAACATAAAACGACAGTAATATACCTTGTTTTAATGTCACGGTCCGAGAAAACTATTAGATTTAGTTGCAAGCCGAGCAATTAATCAGACGAAGTTTATTTTGATACAATGTAGTGTCCTCTAGAATATAATTTCAACCAATTACAATGATATTATATAAACCATAGATATGTTATATCCCTAATAATGTGCACCAAAAATTGTGACGCATGTAATTAAAATATTTTCTCATATATATAGGGCACAGCTACGGCACTCCATGTACTTACGCGCTATAATTACCTACCGCCCGGCCAAGCGGTCACGAGCCGTTTGCGGACCAAATTCAGTGCGGTTTTCGCAAACGAAGCGCACGCACGTTGTTCAATTTTTAACCGATTCAAAAAAGGAGTTAAGTTATTTTTCACTTTTTAGCGTGGTGTCTGTTGAAGTCTGTTTATTTTTTTTTATAAACATTTTATATTCGTTCCATTCGTTTGGACGCGTACCTACGATGCCGTCTGGTGCCTTATGTGCAGTAGATGGGTGCAAATCAAGTAAAAGAAGGGATAAACACCTAACATTTTTCCATGACCTCTATAATTATGTTTTAGATGTATTGCACAGTCAGCACCATTTTATAAAAAAAAATATTTTTCACACCACCTGCTCGATAATGCTCCATTATGTGTCATATAAACATGATATAAAGTACCTCATTACACCCCTATTGTGTAGCTGGGTAATAATTTGGTACTAAACTACCTTGGATAATAATGTGATTTGAATTTAGAATGTCCTATCAACACTTTTACCACAGGTATAATACCACACCACAAGCAGAGTCTTGCACGAAAAAAACATTTGAAAACCGAACACTGGGTTGGGAAAGGAAATCGCTGCAAAATTTGCAGCGGTTTCCTGTGCAAATAGATATGTTGATAATATATGATATTATTTATTTAATTCTAGCAGTATTTATATTTTATTGCCGCTCAGTTACTAGAATCCTTCGTTATGCTCGCGGTTCAATTTCATGCCCGCGACATAAAACACTTCTTGTTGAATAATCTACTAATTTTTTTTTTTTGGGAGGACAGACGCTGTTGGCCGCAGATGGCCATTACAGCTTCACCGGACAATAGGAGGCGAGCGCTTAAAGCGCTCTAGCCTAGCGGCAGAAGTAGCGACGAGCTACCGTGCCGCTAATCTAGGCCGTGCCTCCCTGAGCTAGGCACCTCAGGGAGGCACGGCCTCGGCTTGGGCTGTCGCTTAGAGAGGGCTGATTTTACCACCGGTTCATAACGCGCCCCCACTGAGAAGAACCGGCAAGAAACTCAGTGGGGTGATACTCGTCGTTGTGGTCGCATACGTACCACCCTTCGGCCTCGCCAGCGAGACCGGTGTCTGTTTGATAGTGTAGCATACGGTTGTCGGGGAGGGGCAGGCTCAATGCCATGGTCCAATAGGTCCGACATTGGATCTGGGGGATCTATTAATACGTGTCGCGGACGGCGGCGCGAGTCTGAAGGACTAGTAGCATAATCGGCGGCGGCGCGGGTTAAACGGTTAGGGTGCTGAGACGCGCTTTCAAAGTAGCGTTTCGACGCTTCTTTGAAAAACTTTCGAAGGGGATCTAAATCGAAGTCGGAATGCAAGTCTACATTCCGCATGTACCACAGGGCACCGACGGCATGTCGGAGGAAACGATTATGGATAACCTGGAGGCTATCGATATGAGTGCGGGCGGCGTGCGCGTAAACTACACTCGCGTAGGACATGATAGGGCGAAAGCAGGCTTTGTATAATGTCAACTTATTTCTAATCGACATTTTACTCCGCTTGCAGAAAAGGGGATAGAGGCGACCTAATACGAAAGCCGCTCGATTGCGGACAGACCGAATGTGCGGTCCAAAAGTCATGGCGGAGTCCAAGGTGACTCCGAGGTACTTAACCTTCCTAGTCCAGGGGATAGGGCGGCCGAAAAGAGAAATTGGAGCTAGTCGTCTCCTGGGCTGAAGGCTTCTAGGAGAGAACATAGTGGTGGGTCCCCGGGAGAAAAGCACCGCAGCACTCTTTTCCGGGTTCACCTCTATGCGCCACGTACGAAACCATTCGCCCAGGGCGACGACTGCGGCTTGAAGAGCACGCGTCAAATAGGACATGTTCCTATGGGAATAATAGAGAGCGGTGTCATCCGCCTAAAGGGCGAGTTGGACTCTGTTCGGACGAGGGATGTCGTTCGCGAACAGGCTGAACAGAAGGGGCGAGAGCACAGAGCCCTGGGGGACTCCGGCCTGTAAAGGATGGGGAGAAGAGTGTGTACCTTCGACCCGGTATCGAAAGGTACGATTTGAGAGAAAGCCTCGTATAATGAGTACGAGCATATCGGGGACACCTAGTTTAATTTTATCGAAGCGGCAGCCCTGCGATTGCTGTGGGATCGCGCGATACGAAGCAATCACAATTGTACGCTTGAGCATTTAGGCACATTTTAGCATGCAGCGGTTGCTGACGCGACAGATTAGGCTATTATAGCAGTAGGTATTGGTAATTTTCTTCTGAGTGAAGTATCTGTTCCTTATTAATCTGTGGTTAAGGTATGATATCCTTTCCTTATTATTTACTTTTGTACAGTACAATGTACATTTTTTAAATATGCATGAAGGCATTTTACTTGATTTCAAAGGCACACATCACGTTTGTTACATTTTACCGACGCGTGACTTTCTGCTAGTTCACCTAATTTGGGTGAATTTTGTTGTTTCATTTTTTGTGCGCTAATGGCATATCTATTGTATAAAACATCATGGACCAATTAGCAATTTTATTGAAACATTACACGGTTGCGTATTACTAATGTTGTTTAAATTACAGTTAAAGAAATATATAATCAAAAGATACTAGCATTTCTTTGAATTAATGAAGCGCATTAGATTTTATAGCGATTATTAGACCGTCATATATTAAATACGATGTTGTAGACTACAACTTTTGCCCGTAGCTTCGCTTGTGTTGCTTGTTGTTAGTTATAGGATATAGTTTTACATATTAATCTCTATCTCCCAGATCTCCCTCCTATGCATTTATTAATCTGGATTTAAAGGATCTGCTCTTTTCATCTTGCTCTATCCGGAGTGTCATTCTCAGAAACTGCAGCACTTTAGATCATATGCAATAAAATCTGGATAGAGATTATTTTAGGTTTAATCTAAACCTAAAATAATCGTAAAATAATAAAAGTTTCATTTTTATTCTTTTTAATCTAAAAAATCTAAACCAGGTTTAGATTTTTTAGATTAAAAAGATCTAAGTCAGGTTTAGATTTTTTGCAACCTTTCCAATATAAATAGATATTACTCCCTTGAAGTTTGTTGACGATGAAGCGTTCACGTAAGTATTTGTCTAGCCGCGTTAGTGTCAACACCAAAGCAACTTGATCTCAGCTACATGGTAGAAATGTGTACATATTTAAATTCAAAAACACCCAGGCCGTCGAGGATGTCGACGCCAGCTTATTTGGGATTCTTACTTAAACCACATCTTCTTTTTTTTAAAAAACCTAAACCAGTCCTAAAACCTCTCCGGTTGTATTCATCGAAGCTGTGGGGATACTCTGGCTACTCCGTTTGGAACTTTCTAGATTCTCCGGTGCCGGACTCTCACTAGAATACTGAGTGTGTACTTAGCAACTAGTGCTCTGTATCCCGGGAAAGCAGAAATTTCTGCTCCTTCAGACACCTTTACAATGGCGTAAAAAAGCCTACACCGCGTTGCGCCCATGCATCGCATTAGAACCATCTGATTAGCTGTTAAATGGTCTGATAACAATATTATTATTACCAAGATGTACATCAGACCCATGAAATTTGCGCAAACTATCTTCACAAAGGTCAAAATACATTGGTTCTACTTTATTGATATTTACAACATAATTAAGTGCTTTTACGGTGAGTTTGACAGGATTTATTTACCAGCCCAATTTATGACTATATTCTCACAACACAATCTCTATATATCTAAAACAAATGTTAACAAATAATAATGCTAGCTATATAATTTGTAACTTTAAAAGTCGATAAATCAGTTTGCAATAATGTGTACTTATGTGTAAGTACCTATCTAATGAATGTACAAATCGTGACCAATTAAATCAAACCATATAGGTACTTTTAACATTTAAGTGCAACAAGTATTAAAAAGGACATTTTTTATTTGTCAATAGCAAAAAGCAGTCAGACGGTTATTCCTATCATCAGTTTGATAGATAAATCAAAACATTGATGTATTTCTTTTGTAATAGCAATTTATTAGTAACGGATCAAGCTGTAGCACTGAATTAAGTTATGTTACCACATGTATTGTATGTTTTGAAACAATTGTTTTTATTTTTATTTGAAAGTTGTTGCTTAGAAAATATTAACGTCAATAGTGTTTCTTCTTTTACTCCTTTAAAATCTACCACTTGACTGCAATCCCATCTGATGGAAAACGGCTATGCAAGCGATAAAAGTAAAGCACACAAGCTTATCTAAGGTTTTAGTATCATTTTGGTTTTAGTTTTATTTTTGTACTAGCTGACCCACGCAGCTCCGCCTGCGCTATTTTTACGTTAACTAAACATTTAATAACAGACATTCGCATCGAATACATAACCTCCTTTTTTATAGTCGAAAAAACTGGGACCTACTTTTTACTTGCTCTCCGAAGCACGGACCCGTTTAGTTCAAATGGCGTTAAACGGTCACCCATCTATTTAATGACCTTACCTAACGTTGCTTAACCCGATCGATTACAAAACCTTGATAAAAACTCTCTATGAGTGTTCCCTTACTAATATTTATTATATTATAAAGAAAAATTCATAAAATCGGACCAAGCGTATAACCAAGTACCCATTTTGACTTTAATCCCCTCTCCCAAAAGAACCGTGCTAGATTACGGGATAAAAAGTATCATATGACCTACCTCGTAGTAAGATCTCAAGTCATGCCAAGTTTCATTTGAATCCATTCAGTAGTTTCGGCGTGATGCGCAGCCGTGATACAGACAGACAGACAGACAGAAAAAAATTAAAAAAAATAAATTTTCGGCCTCAATATCGGTTATAGAATGCCCTCCAAATATAATTTTCAAAATATCTTCAATGTACAGAATTGGACCTGTTACAGTTTTTTTATAAGTATAGATATACTTTTAGACTTTCGCGATCCATTATCAAACTTTATTTTAATCGGGAATTAACGCGTTTTACATTATATTTTGGCTTGACGTTTCGGCTGGTGCAATAAGGTTTATTTTAGTAGATGGTAGGTTCCTTGTACAAGGAACCGTCCAGGTAGCTGCCACCGCAGTGTTAGACATTCTGCCGCCATGCAGCAGTGTGTAAGCATTGCTGTGTTCCGGCGTGAAGGGCACTGTAGCTGGTGTAATTACCGGACACATAGACTTAAAATCTATAATGTCTTAAGGGTTGGCAACGCGCTAGTGATTGTTATGGTATTGCTAGCGTCTATAGGCTGCGGTGACTTCTTACCATCAGGCGGGCAGCACGCTTGCACATTGGTAGTATAAAAAAACATTATCATCAGCAGCCTGTAGACGTCCACTGCCGAAGAGAAGAAAAAAGGGGGGGGGGGGCTTTTTAAGAGTAGGGTTTGCCATAAACTCTACGCTTGGCAGGCGTCTTGGGGTTTGCATTATAGGTGTTAATCCAATATAGAGACGCTGCTGCTCGTCTTCTTGTTTTCCCTTAGTCGCCTCTTACAGACACCTAACGGGAGGAGATGGGTGGGTGCTATTCTTACCCGGACACCCCACGGATGAATCTCTGCATCATCCAAAGACCAGCCGACTTTGGCATTAAGTCCATCTATACAGGATGTGGTTCTGAATTCTTGCCATATTTACGGAGGTTGATATATACCTTTTAAAGAACATAAATCAATCAATAAATGATAGAAGTAAAATTATGAATTATTTTTTATATTACGAAAAGAAATCCCGTGTCCAACCGTCACTATAAAATAACCCCGTCTAGCACCGCTCTTCTCGCAAAGTAGGTATACAGGAGCACGCGCGGAATTGCCAACCTTGGGACCTATACTGAGCGCTCGAGAGCTCTTATTCTGGTTGCACGTTAATCATGAATCGTTAATTATCTTTTAGTTATTAGCCACTGAATTATTAATGTATTTTTAATCAATTAACATAATCCTTAACTGTTAGGTCTACAAATATGACAAAAATGCAAAACCACACCTGTATAACATGCATACTTACTTGTGTGCAAAAAGTATTATATAAATAAATAAATATAATCGAACAAGAACAAAACTGACGCTGGCAAACTATTTCAGTTCTTCGCTGTACTCGTTATAAATGACGAAGTAAACACTTAGTCCGGACTAATATTTAACGCACAAAACTATCAGGAATCTAATGTTAGCATAATTACTTCAAGGCCTAATATCCACACATGGCAGCCATAAATTGAATGTATGACCAAGCAAAAACCCGAGATCGCGCGGGCGAACGACTTCTTTTAGTACCTACCTAATTACCTGTAATAACTATTATAATACCTAACTAAATTGGATTCAGACAGCTATCGACCATGATAGAGGCAATGAACTCGATATTTAATTACACCTGTATGTATAATACATACATTTATTTAGATTTATGTGTTTTTAAAACCTACTTTATCCCACCAAACCTTTTAATTTAAGTAGGTTATGTTAATTACTATAAATACACTTGTTCTATCTCTACTTTTAATTATGTTGATACGAAAGCGATAATGTTAATTATCTATCCTCAAAAATAATCCAAATAGCGCATTTTATAGATAACTAGCTGACCTGCGCAGCTCCGCCCGCGCTTTTATTGTTTTTCTCTACTGTTTTTATGGTTTTTCTCAATTTTTATAGGGATAAAAAGTAGCCTATGTCCTTCCTTGAGGTCTAATCTATCTCTGTACCAAATTTCATCAAAATCGGTTCAGTGGCTTAGGCGTTATAGAGTAACAGACAGACAGACAGACAGAGTTACTTTCGCATTTACAATATTATAATATAAATATATAAATATATAATATATAAATATATAATATATATATATAAATATATAATATATATATAATATATAGTAAATATAGTATATATAGTAATATATAGTATGGAGTATGGATTAGTATGGACTAGTATGGATAGTATGGATAGGGATTATGCATACGGGGTATATACATAATATAGGTACTTATACGGGCCGGTAGGTTTAGTGGTTGACGTATCGTGTGCTTCCTTTGATATATTTTCCCACATGGCTAATTCCTATCTTCTTAGCATACTTTATTATTAATTAAACTAGGTACATAGTGTATGTAAATGAATACCTAATTAACATAGGAAGTTAAAGTGCCATGTCCGTATAATAAAAACTAGTACTGCGAAGGCTAACTGCCACAATTAGATGGTAACTATGTGAGTACAGCGCATCATCAACATAACAATGATTTAATATCACGCCATGGTAATTACAGTGTTATAATCATTACATGGTTATTTTAGTTCGATTCATTGAGGCTTCATGTGTTAAAGTATAATTACGTTTTTTTTTTAATACCTTCTTCTCTTATGAGAGTTTACCAACAAACCGCTATTTTGGTCGTCGCCGTCGATCCGCGGCTGTGTGGACCGCTTAATTAATAATTAATAAGAACTCATGTATTTAAGGTCCGATAGGTATAGACAACAAGGATCCATTAAGTGGTTATTAGAGGTATTATAATATTCCTTCTACTTTATCTGTCCCTAGGTACTTCTCGTAATTTTGTTGTTTAATTGTTGTTTTATTTTTCTTAAGACTTACTTAGTGTTATCCCATATTGTAGACAATGCATAAAAAACGTTTATTTCCTTACCAACCAATACCTCTAGCAAAAACTATGAAAATATGTTCCAATTTTCTAAATTTAGACTTTATTGTTATGTGTTAAAGCTACACAATTATTGTAACATTGAAATAAAATCTCCACGTTATTATATAATTAGTTTTGTTGTCATATATTAATATCAGTAAATTAATTATTTTACATACAAATAGTTACATCTATATCTATACTTATAATAAAACTGTAACAGGTCTAATTCTGTACATTGAAGATATTTTGAAAATTATATTTGGAGGGCATTTTATAACCGATACTGAGGCCGAAAATGTAATTTTTTTTATTTGTGTCTGTCTGTCTGTCTGTCTGTATCACGGCTGAGCATCACGCCGAAACTACTGAATGGATTCAAATGAAACTTGGCATGATTTGAAATCTTACTACGAGGTAGGACATAGGATACTTTTTATCCCGTAATCTAGCACGGTTCTTTTGGGAGAGGGTATTAAAGTCAACATGGGTACTTGGTTATACGCTTGGTCCGATTTTATCAATTTTTCTTTATAATATAATAAATATCAGTAACGTAACACTCATATAGAGTTGTTATCAAGGTTTTGTAATCGATCGGGTTAAGCAACGTTAGGTAAGGTCATAAAATAGATGGGTGACCGTTTAACGCCATTTGAACTAAACAGGCCCGTGCTTCGGAGAGCAAGTAAAAAGTGGGTCCCAGTTTTTAACCGACTATAAAAAAGGAGGTTATGTATTCGATGCGAATGTCTGTTATTAAAAGTTTAGTTAACGTAAAAATAGCGCAGGCGGAGCTGCGTGGGTCAGCTAGTACGTTTACAAAAGTAAAGCTTCCGGAGGACAACAACATTCATAAATAATTATCATTAAATGTCTTATATATTTAGTTTATATTGGTAGGTACTCTACTCGACGGGTCCGTTGGTCTAGTGATTAGTGACCCTATCTGCTACCCAACAGGTCGTGGGTTCGATTCCCACCAAGTGTCTGGGTGTTTTATCTATATAAGTATGTATATACAAAAAAAAAGTATATATGTATTAGTATCAGTTGTCTGGTTTCCATTGTACAGGCTCTGCCTAGTTTGGGATCAGATGACCGTGTGTGAATTGTCCCAGGATATTATTATTATTACTTTTAATCTCCGTAAGGCTATGGTGAGCCAAGATCTCACTTCATCATCATCACCAACCGGAAGACGGTCACTGCTGAACATAGGCCTCCCCCTTCGTTCGCAACAATGAACGACACTTGGCTATTTGCATCCACCGGTGACCTGCGACGCCACAATGTCGTCAGTTCGTCTACCGATGCTGCGTCTTCCGGTTTATGGACGCCACTCGAGAACCTTTCTTCTCCATTAGTTATCGGTTCTTCGAGCAATGTGGCTTGCTCATTGCCACTTCAACTTGCAGATTGTGAGAGGTATGTCGGTGACTGTAGTTCTACAGTGAATCTCCTCATTCCGTAGTTTATCGCGCATGGAAACTCCGAGCATAGCACTCTCCATAGCTCGTTGTTTGACTCTGAGCTTCTCTAAAAAGTCAGCTGTTAGTCAATACCATATGTCATCACTGGCAACATACACTTATTAAAAACCTTCGTCTTCAGGCACTGCGGTATTTATAAATTTAAGTAAGAACAAAAAAAAAACAAGTTTAAGAATAATAGGATGCGCAATAACATCGTGAACTTTTGCAGTTTAAAGATGAACAGAGAATATTTTTGATAAGCCGCAAGTGGAATGTCTTAGATAATGCCGAACGTAGCCTCGAACTAAAATATACTTTAACTAATGTTACAAACAAGAAACAGGTGTATTTGTATGGAATATTATTAATAATTATTATTTATAATTTTATTTACCAAATTCGCATTTGGAAAACAATTTATTTATTTATTTAAATCAAGCAACTAGGCTCATATAAAGTACAATGCTACGATTCAACATATAAGTAATAATTAATACAAAATTAATTATATACAAAACAATGTTAACTATAATTACTATACATACATATGAAATGTTATATATGAACTAAAATTAACTTCGGGAATTTATTTTCGGTTTATTTAGGCAGAGCTAGATTTCAAGTCGACACGTATGTATATGGTCCGTTTAGTTACTTAGTTGCATTAAAACAAGTTCAATTATCACTTTAACATGACAATTATATTAATTTCTTGTCGTATTAAGTATTTCAATAAACTATTTAAAAAAAGTCACTAAAAAGTTTAAATAAACTATTTAAAAAAAAAAAAACCGACTTCAAAGTAAATTATCTAAAAAGCATAAAATAACGAAAATATATTGAAGTCGGTGCTAGCACATCATGTTAAACTAAGACTAGCACGAGCTGACACCGACTTCAATATATTTTCGTTATTTTATGCTATTTAGATAATTTACTTTGAGGTCGGTTTTTTTTTTTTTTTAAATAGTTTATTTAAACTTTTTAGTGACTTTTATTTTACCAAGACAGGTATCAGCACTATCACGCAACTCGAACGTCTACGTCACAGTAACTTACTGAAAACATAAAAAGTTTATATCTCTTAAACTACTGGACCGATTTTGATGAAACTTATACTCTACCCTAATTTGAAAAATACTCTAACTATTGCAAAAAGAATTTTTGAAATCGGACTTGTAGTTTCTGAGAAATCCGCGGACAAACCTACATTCATACATACACTGATAAAATCTATACTTATAATAAAACTGTAACAGGTCCAATTCTGTACATTGAAGATATTTTGAAAATTATATTTGGAGGGCATTCTATAACCGATACTGAGGCCGAAAATGTAATTTTTTTAATTTTTGTCTGTCTGTCTGTATCACGGCTGAGCATCACGCCGAAACTACTGAACGGATTCAAATGAAACTTGGCATGATTTGAGATCTTACTACGAGGTAGGACATAGGATACTTTTTATCCCGTAATCTAGCACGGTTCTTTTGGGAGAGGGGATTAAAGTCAAAATGGGTACTTGGTTATACGCTTGGTCCGATTTTATCAAATTTTCTTTATAATATAATAAATATTAGTAAGGGAACACTCATAGAGAGTTGTTATCAAGGTTTTGTAATCGATCGGGATAAGCAACTTTAGGTAAGGTCATTAAATAGATGGGTGACCGTTTAACGCCATTTGAACTAAACGGGTCCGTGCTTCGGAGAGCAAGTAAAAAGTGGGTCCCAGTTTTTAACCGACTATAAAAAAGGAGGTTATGTATTCGATGCGAATGTCTGTTATTAAAAGTTTAGTTAACGTAAACATAGCGCAGGCGGAGCTGCGTGGGTCAGCTAGTTTGGTAATAATATTAATATTACGCATTTTTATTAATATTACATACATACGCGTCGAATAGAGAACCTTCTTTTTGATGCCGGTTAAAAATATTTTTACGAAACATCATATTCCATAAGATAATGTAAGGTAATGAGTGTAAGTCCTATAAGCAAATTCAACTTTTAATTGACTGTTCTACTTGAAGATAAATTAAAAAGAAGGATGGATCACGAAACCTTGATCTATCTTATCTTATCACAAACTCTTTCACCCTCTACCATTCCACTGAGCCCTTCTTTATCTACCTAGACCAGATCAAAGCAAATATCAGAGATTGACACACTTTGAAATTTATTGAATCTGCATCTTTATGCTCGCAACGAATCAACCAGGTCTAGTTTTTTCCAAACATTAGCTCTTTATTCTATACTTGCTCTAGTTCTGGCTCTATACTTACCTATGTTAGTATAATCCTATCCTATTGTAGTATCAAGTATATTCCTATGCCTATTCGTGGTTAGTTCTTGCTGCCGAACCCCTCAAGAGATTAGGCAATATTTTTGTATGCTGTTTTTTCCTTTTGACCGGTTTATGCTACACATGGTGCGTGGAGTTTCCGTGTATTACTCGTTAGTTTGTACAACAAATACTTTTATAATTAATGGCATCTTTTTGGGACCAAAGAATCAATATTGCAGTATATAGCAATAAAATGCAGCCAGCATTTTGACAACCATCCTGCGCCGCCATCTTAATTTTTATATAGGTAGAGATTTTTATATTTTATACGTAGGGTTTTTCTTTAAATAAGTTGATACACAGAGTACTGTATACAGAGAGAGACACACACACAGAGTACAGAGTACTGTATAAGCCATTACTTGAATACAATCCCACCTTATGGAAAGCGGCGATGCAATTAAGGATGGCCAATCACAATCACACGAGATTTTAAAAAACCTATTCATTCTACCTTTGAAGATATCCAAACCGATGCGGACATACTATTCCAGTCTTTAGCTAAACGTAATAAATGATGATGCAAATCCCTTTATCCGAACTGTTAGAACGCTCACTATTCACTGTGCGTCTTGTTTTTCGATAATAGAAAAGGGATGATGGAATCAAGTAATGCAATTCTGGTACAAACTCCAAAATTCAACCAAACACTTGCTTCTGTCCTTCTAAATTTTTAGGTATTTTGCAATTAATTCGTAATTCAGCTAGCGTAAAATCAACAACGCATCATTCCGTATTTGGTCATTTCATAATTTTACACTGATCACGGCCTGCGTGAGCCATGAGCTACTAAAATCATGCAGATTAATATCGATAAGATACAATAGCCTTCACGGCGCCGTGGTGTGCAAGTATCGTGTGATTTATGCTGATCGGTAGCCCTACGCATCACGCGCGACGACCCGTCCTTAATATTACAACGATCTGCATAGAAATAATATATATTTAGAGCGTTTACAAGTAGACTAAGTACTCATAGCCAGTTGTAAGCACAAGTTTTCTTTCTTTTTCTGGCGTCACACTTGTGTATATTGCCAATGTCAAAGTTTTGATGATGATTTTGATGGTAGTAACGTAGTTTTGATTCGGCAGGTGTTACCCGAGAAAGTCTCTCAAAGATTTGAAACCACGTGACCATAAAAAGCAATACGGAGTGTATCACGGAGCGGATGCAGATCATACATAAGATTCAGTTACTTGTAGAGCAAACTTGACTACTCCATAAGTTTTCATGACTGTAGCCTCCTTCGCGCATCGTAAATACTTACCTTACATCTTGTATACTAAAACCTATAAGAGGTTTTTTTACGTAATTAAAGAAGAAATCACTAAAACGCGTAACTCACGCATTCACACTTTGACCACTTAAATTTAGGCTATTATTTATGAATAACCATAAGCTTTCTGATTCCGTTAAAAAGTAAAGCATTAGAAAGTATGCCTCAGCCGTTCCCATATTGCAGGATAGTGCAGTAATTGAAGACTCGTCTGCCGTCGATCACGGCTCAGGGCCGCCCTAAACACGAGCGTGATTGCTCCAATTTCAGGGCGTTTAAAATGCTGCATTGAAAACTTTTTAACTAAAATTTAGGATCTCAAGGAGGCGAAAATTTATGGCAGCATATTCTATGTTTTATGAAGATATGTTTATTTAAACCCAGATCACATATTTGGCCAATGAGACAGGCAATAAGTCTTATCTCTACTCTAAAATCAACTATCCCATTATAAATAAAAATATTTATTATGTTTCACAGTTCGGTCCTTAGCAACTTATAATGTTTACTTATTGTAGTTATGCGTCCTTACTACTAGCCTTGCACGGAATGATTTAAAGTTTTTTTTTTTTCTTTTTTTTTTTTTTTTCGGGTACTTAAATATTTTGTCACCTCACCGCCTCCTATAAGACGGCCCACCCGCAGTGTGTCTTCACTATGTTTGTTTCCGTGCTCAAGCCTTCGCACGTCTCCAATACAAAGCTCCAATTGTATTTAGTATTAAATAAAAATAATTAAATTAGTATTAAAGAAAAAGTGAAAGTCAAGAACCGGACAACTGAGAGGCGACGCCGCGACGTCGGGACAACGGAGAGGTGCCGCCGTGGTGGTGACGTCGGACGACTCTTCGTCTTCGGGAAATGGATCGTCGTGCACTATTTAAATTGTGTTCGTACGAATCGAGCTTCCATACAGGGTCGTCTCACACGTACATAAAGAACACATTTACGGTTAACAGCGATACCCCACCAGCGGGTAGTTGTCGCCCCACCAGCGGGTTTGACGTTATCGCTGTGTTCAGACGATGCGAGCTTCCAATACCAGGGTCGTCTCTGTCGTAGTGTTGAACACGTTAACCGTATAGTGCGTTACACAAAAGCGATGCACACTCCTGTAGTTGTTGTTTTCGCTGTGTTCATACGATGCGAGCTTCCAATACAATCGGGGTCGTCTCTGTCGTAGATAATGAACACGTTCACCGTTATAGTGCGATACGTCAGCTCTGCAGATGTGAGTATATATGTGAGTATTTACGGTTCATGCGATGCACCCACCCAACATCGGGTAGCTGTTGCTTGCGCTGTGTTCATACGATGCGAGCTTCCAATACAATCTGGGTCGTCTCTGTCGTAAGATAATGAACAACTTTACAGTCATTGTGCAATACACAATGTTCATGTGAGTATAGGTCTTGCTGCTGGTATGTCAGTATGACATGTTTCTTTACGGTGCGTGTTTCCACACCGTGTCGTCTCATTTGTACAAACAATGTACATCATCATCATCATCATCACCAGCCGGAAGACGTCCACTGCTGAATATAGGCCTCCCCCTTACAATGTACATATGTACAGATAAATGCGATACGCATTCCTTATTGCGGGTAATTGTTGCAAACACTATTATGAAATGCATGCCGCCAACACATCTGAGAACACATAATCCGATCATTATCATCAGCCAGACAATATCCACTGTTGAATATACGAAGACGTCCGTCTTGGAACGTCACAATTAACTGTAATTTGCTACTACCATCCACCAGTTGCCTGGGATTCGTACAATATCGTTAGATATAATTCGATCTGTAGGTACTCCTAATTATCGGAATACGTTGTGCGCCACTGGACGAGATGAGTAATTAATTAAGAAGTTATAATAACAATACTAATATTTTTTCACAGTAGAATTAATAAGACTTCAAAACTTCGTAGTTCGTACTGCAAAGTGGTATCTAGCAGATCCGAGGCGGACTGGCCGCGGCGGGCTTTACCACAGGCTCGACGAGATCCTGGCCGGCCTACAGCCGGAGCATCCGTGAGCACCACCGTGGAGCTGCAGTAAGTAGCCTCTGAACTTATGGGACAGTACGCCGCGCCGCCGGCTGCTGGCCGCCTCCTACACTTATTATAAATACTTAGTTGAAAATAACTATTGCTAAATCTGATCTAGAGAACAAAACAATCGTCATATTATTAATTCGTCGTTAATTTAGCCAAATGTATGACCTTGATGACTATATTTATGGTTTAACTTTATGAACAATATAGTTGCAATATTTGAATACTTATGACAAAATTGAGGACGAATTTTTTGTCATACATAATTCTAGTTTCTAAATTTAATGGTCATAAAATATTGAATACTACATTAAATCTGTGTAGTAAAATCATAAAGTTCGATTTTTCCAAAAATAAATAATAATAATGAAGTAAAAGTATATACAGGGTGTTTCAAAAACCCTGTCCAAACACAGTTAGTCTTATTGTATTATCTTAACACGATCATTTTTACGTGATTATATTTTTTTTTTAACTAAGGCATATATATGTATATATATATAAACCTATCAACAACGTGTTTAAAAAAAAAAAAAAAAGGGAACTCTGTTCGAGCTTATCACTGTGTCATAATACAATTATATATTTATATAATCCACACAGTTCCTGGCTGATGTTTGATGTTATTATTCAGAATCCATACGATTATATTTATGTAATTTTTTGTTGGATATTTCATTTGGATCTTTCCTGATATATTTTATCTACCAGCGTTGTGAATATTCCTCTTATAAGTTTGATGTGCCTTTTAATGTGTAATAAACCACAAACAAGCTGTCTCGAGTAACATATATGCTTTGTCTACAATAAACACAAAACTATCTAGTTTACGCCCTCTATTCATACATTGAATTGAGAAAAATACATTTTGCTTCTTAAGATTTTTGAGATGACAACGACCATATCAGTATTTTTTAATACCTATTAATTAAGTTGTTACTATATTTTTGGAGATAGGAACTATTCTTGAACTTAAATATATTAGTCGTGTTTACTAGTACTTACTATTACCATCCCTTGGTAATAATAATAATAAAAAATAAAAAAAAACTGTTGGGTAATTTTCATAGTTTTTTTTCTATGCCCTGGTTGCGGGTTCGATTCACATGCAAAACAGATTTGTCTGCGTGAAAATGTCTTCAGCGTTATTTGTCTATGCAAAATATAAAAACATACCTTGGCGTATTTGTTGTATAAGGTCCAGATATGAGTATCTTACCTCTGATTTTAACTGTGATTAATAAACCAAACGGAAGGTCTAAGGTTTTCTTTTGATAAGTCTGTTCTAAACGCTATACATAATTATTTGCTTCATATATTTATATGAACACCAAACAATTATTTAGATATTTGTATTTTCCATGTAAAGTAACATTAAGGTAAAGGAGAAAATATACTTAGATAAGGTGCTTAATGGTAGAAAATAAATTACACATTAAGTACACCGGAAATAGATATGTTTGTAATATGGAGACTTTAAGTGTTTTCCCTTGACTGTTGTGTATATACCTACCTACATACCTATAAATAAATAGCGATCACGACCATGATCTGCTTACAATCTTCTTTAAGTTATTAGCGCCTCCTGTACGGGCGGTATAGTTAGTATGAAATAAAGAACTTTAAGTTCGATGTATGACTGTTGTAATATCCTTTTTAAGAGATAAAGTAACGGTCATTGACATTACAATCAGCTGACAGCTGATAGATACATATGAGGGTAGGTGACACAATAAATAACATTTGGAGGGTATATCTCCTCATCTACCCTCAACTTATAAAATGTGACCTATAACCTAATGTGTCTTGACCAATACATGTTTCCTATATAAAAAAAAAAAAACAAAAAAGAAAGCAATGACTTTCAAACTGCAATTAATTAATCATAAGGATAACTTTTACTGTTATGAATGAAATACAAGTTTGTTCATGAATTACAAATTATTGCTTACTTATTGTCAAGGTGACATGTTCAGTAATGTTTTCTGTTGTGCACCGTGTTAATGAAATAATTAATTTAAGGTTTTTCTAACTATTCTATGTGGCTTGTGTGGACTTTAGGAACATTTACGTTCACAAACTGATATTTACTTACATTATTTATATATACACACATCAAAAGTGTCTAGGGATCAAGCATTTTTAAGCGGATTTCTTGAGATTGAGATGTGGCTTTGTAATAAATTTATGATTTTATAAATTTATATGGATCCTTTTTGGTGCATTTCATAATTTGAATCAGGAACTGTGAATCAAATTCGAGTAAAAGATGAAAATCAGCTGTCAATATTTTCCCTATAAAAACATACAACGCATTGAAGACATTATTAGTGCTACTGTTTCCCTACTACTGATTAAAACCAACGTTATTATGGAGCGGCGACGTCATTTAAGCAGGGAAGAAATGCTCAGAGCCGTGGGAATGATAGAAGCTGGTTCCCGGCAACGTACTGTGGCTTTAGCTCTGAATACAAGTCAGAGTGTTATCAGTCGACTTTGGACACGTTACCGAAGCACTGGTACCGTGGCTGAGCGCCATGGAGGACGGTATCGCTGCACCACACGGAGACAAGACCGATATATTCAAATCTTAACTCGAAGAGCTCCAACAATAACTGCCATGATGTTAGCCGTGAGGCTTCATCACTCTTCAGGGAACTTAATTAGCGACCAAACAGTCAGAAACCGCTTGCATGAAGTGAACCTTCATTCCCGAAGACCGCTACGGGTACCACCTATAGCAATGCACAATCGTAGGATTCGATATCAATGGGCTCTTGAACACAGAAATTGGGCAGAAGAACAATGGCGTTTCGTGTGCTTTTCTGATGAGTCTCGTTTTGGTATGAGACCGGATACAAGACGTATACGACACTGGAGAACCCCTGGACGCCAACAGCGATTAAAATCCTGCCAGGAAGTCCATCCTTATAGTGGTGGAACCATCATGGTATGGGCGGGTATTTGGATCGGCGGAAGAACTGAGTTGATTTGGATCAGAGGCAACCTCAACGCTCAAATTTATGCTGAGACGATTGTATCAGACGTCATCGTTCCTCTACAAGTGCAAATCGGTCCCTTATTTCAGTTAATGCATGATAATGCACGACCGCACACCGCAAGAGTTGTAAGACAGACTCTCGCCGCAGCTAACATCAATGTCCTGCCCTGGCCTGCTCAGTCGCCAGACTTGAACCCGATTGAGCATGCATGGGATATGCTACAGAGAAGAGCTCTGCCGAATATGGAGGGTATCCAGTCGCAAGAAGACCTTTTTTTGTTGTTGCAACGAACATGGGCGGCCATTCCACAGCGTGATTTGGATGAACTCATTTTGAGTATGCCAAACCGATGTTCTTGTGTTGTTAGTGTTCGCGGTAGAAACACGGATTATTAATTGTTTAAGTTACCCAATAAAATTTTAAAGAAAACTGTTATTTCAGTCTTTTTTTCGAACTTTTGTGTTAGTGGTTCAAATGTCAAAAATCCCTTTATTAGGAAAATGGCAAATTTCTTTATTAATGCAAAGGTGACTTGGTTTATCGTTACTGTGACAAACGAAAACACTTTATTTGATGAATCCTTAAAGAAAATTTTAATTAATATCAATCAGGAGAAAAGTTATTGCAAAAATATATGTTGATCCCTAGACACTTTTGATGTGTGTATATTCTATATATTTTTCGGTTATTGATTATACAAAATATTTACGAAAATAGACTTCAATTTCAGTCATTGTCTAATGGTGAGGTTATGCATATTTCCTTTCAAATATGTTTTATAAGGTGCATTTGCGCGTTTTTACAAGACTGATTTATTGCCACTGTTGATAGGTTTTGAGGAGAGATTTTTCTTGATACGACTTATCTATTCTTAGGTATTTAACCCTAATGTATAATTTTGCTTGCGGTTCCTCTGCAGTATTAATATTACGATTGGTCATTGAAGATAATCTACCATCCTCGACTGCGTCGCTTTCCACCAGGTGGGACTGTGGTCAAACACTGGCTTATAATGAATAAAAAAAAATATAAAAAAAAAAAACTTCTTTAATACGGACTTAATACTTACGTATGGATTTTACTGTTGGCTAAGTGTAATATTATATTATTAGTGTTATAAGAATCGTAAGGAGTTAGACTCTCTCTTTTGATATTTAAAACAAAAAGGAAAATCTAGTGCCTAATATTATGTGATGCTTTTACAGAGTTTACAGAGATAAATGAATTTGGATTTTTAGGGCATAACTTGTATTATATTACATATTCCCCCAAATCATAATAGCTAACTATTCACATTTTATAGATCTAGACTCTAAACATCCTACAATAAGTAAACATTATAAGTTGCTAAGGACCGAACTGTGAAACATAATTAAGGATCAAACGAACTTACCCTTACGTGAAGTTCGATCATAATTATGTGAACAGTTCGGTCCTTAGCAACTTATATACTCCCCTCCCTTTTACACATCACCCGACCCAAGGATAAAATGTGAAACGTTTTTCCTACTCTAAACATAATGAAGACACACTGCGGGTGGGCCGTCTTATAGGAGGCGGTGAGGTGACAAAATATTTAAGTACCCGAAAAAAAAAAAAAAAAAGATAAAAAAAAAAACTTTAAATCATTCCGTGCAAGGCTAGTAGTAAGGACGCATAACTACAATAAGTAAACATTATAAGTTGCTAAGGACCGAACTGTTCACATAATTATGATCGAACTTCACGTAAGGGTAAGTTCGTTTGATCCTTAATTATACTTATTATAATAACTTATGTATCTTTTTTTGTACTACAGGATGAGAGCACGAAACCAATCCCATTGCAGCGAGGTGTGAGACAGGGAGACGTTATTTCTCCGAAACTGTTCTCAAACGCATTGGAGGACGTTTTCAAGCTCTTGGACTGGAACGGATTCGGCATCAATATCAATGGCGAATACATCACTCACCTTCGTTTTGCCGATGATATAGTCATTATGGCAGAGTCAGCGACCTCAGTAGCGTTTCCCAACAGGTGGGTCTTAAAATGAACATGGACAAGACGAAGATCATGTCTAATGTCCATGTTGCACCCGTACCGGTAGTTGTTGGGAACGATACACTCGAAGTTGTTGACCACTATGTATACCTAGGACAAACTATCCAGGTAGGTCGGTCCAACTTCGACAAAGAGGTCGCCCGAAGAATCCAACTCGGATGGACAGCGTTCGGGAAACTACGCGAAATCTTCTCGTCCAAAATACCGCAGTGCCTAAAGACGAAGGTTTTTAACCAGTGTGTGTTGCCAGTGATGACATATGGTACTGAGACGTGGTCCCTAACTGTTGGCCTTTTGGATAAGCTCAGAGTCACACAAAGAGCTATGGAGAGAGCTATGCTCGGAGTTTCTTTGCGCGACAGAATCCGAAATGAGGAGATTCGCCGAAGAACCAAGGTCACCGACATAGCTCTTAAAATCTGCAAGTTGAAGTGGCAATGGGCAGGCCACATCGCTCGGCGAACTGATAACCGCTGGGGAAGAAAAGTTCTCGAGTGGCGACCACGAACCGGAAGACGCAGCGTAGGTAGGCCTCCCACTAGGTGGACAGACGACATTGTGCGCGTCGCAGGTAACCGGTGGATGCAAATAGCCAATTGTCGGTCATTGTGGCGTTCGAAGAGGGAGGCCTATGTTCAGCAGTGGACGTCTTCCGGCTGGTGATGATGATGATGATGTATCTTTTTTCGATCGGGTAGGAAACTTTTAAAAGATACATGGTCTCCGTAGGGGCGCAGACTGGACACTCAGTTCAGACCATTCCAGTCTCTCTAGCCTTTGACGCTCGCTACATGTCCCCGGAGGAACAGAACTACAAGCTCGCGTGCTCGCGACGACGCAGGCCCTACATCGCGTTGCAGCGTGCTTCGGGGTCACTTTTGGTTGGGTGGGATGCACCTTGTACGTCCGCAACGTACGATAGAGATGTACCTACATACTTAGTTACCTTCAGGTTATAAAGTATTGCGTCTTAAGTTAAATTACGAAATCGTGAATTTGAATACGGGTCTTCACGATCATTACCGCTGCGGCAGCCGCGAGCGTAGATTTTTTTTACATCTAATATGTATGTATGTATTTGGCCATGACCTCTCACTCAATAGCGAGTGACATCGCAGTCATAAAATAGGCAGATTTTTCTCTCTTTTAAGCGGTATCTTCAACATAATATAAAGCTGAATTTTCACAAGCAAAAGCGTCGTTTTAGTTGCCTGTATTTTTAAATAATTCACGACCACAGAACGTCGTGATAGGATTTTATTGGTCTACATGTACACTTGAGGGCTTGGGCAACTACACTTATTTTGATAATAGCGTCGGCCTATTTGACACATTTGGCCTTTTAGCGCCACATGTGGCTCAATTAGCTATACGAAATCTTATCTAGAATCGACAGATAATGGTATGGAAATTGCGTAATAATAAACTTAATGGTGCCTGATATCAATCGCCTGCGTGGTACCTTCGTGCAAGTTATGTTTGCATTAGCATTTTTATCTGTCAGGAGACAAGTATATGAATAAGAAAATTAGCAGTCGTTAATTGAAAGATGTGGAATTTATGTCTTTCCAACTCCTCCTATCTACCTTTTTAATTAAATTTGGTGCGGGTTCCAAGACAATTTAGCGGTCCCCTGGGACTCGTCGAGGGTCAAACCACGTTATGTGCAGTGGTGACCACTGTAGATCCTGGCTTACATAAGTAACTGTGGTGGGAATGTGTGGTGGCATTAGTCCCAAAAAAACAGTCGAAAGTCGCCCATTGCTGAACAAAGGCCTTAGAAGGGAGGGTCTTGTGAGGGGTGATCGTAGTATATGTGGTAGGTAATCCAATAGAAAGACGCTGCTGCCGGTCTCTTACGGACACCCCACCGGCGTAATAGCATCACATTATTTTTAGACGATATTCAAATGACGTGGTTCCATTTTGTAGGGTTCCATATCTCATCATCATCATCACCAGCCGGAAGACGTCCACTGCTGAACATAGGCCTCCCCCTTCGAACGCCACAATGACCGACAATTGGCTATTTGCATCCACCGGTTACCTGCGACACGCACAATGTCGTCTGTCCACCTAGTGGGAGGCCTACCTGGAGGCCTAAGGAGAACCTTTCTTCCCCAACGGTTATCGGTTCTTCGAGCGATGTGGCCTGCCCATTGCCACTTCAACTTGCAGATTCTGAGAGCTTCTACATTATATTATTTATGTGTAAGTCACATGTCTTAGCAACCTAATTTTATATTTTATACGTTTTCCGGTTTTCTACGTACAGTGTAACTAGTTTGAGATCAGATGACGTTGGGTGGACTATCCCATGATATTATTAATATTTATAATATCATTGATCTAATAATTATGTATAACTTGGGCAGTGCGAAAGATGACCTGAAAATGATTGATTACCGTATACTTATTCTTAATTGGTTAAACCAAACGATAGGATTTCATAAATCATTTGCGATGGTTGATATGTAAATTCAGAAAAGGTGATCAAGTTTCGGAGACCTTTTTAAATGATTATTTTTTTCTAAATTGGTATCTATATAAATGTACTGTTTATAAAATGTGAGTTGAAAATTTATGATAACATGCAATAAATTTTACGACTACGCGTTAAATAATATAATCATTTATGCACCCAAACATCCATGAAATGATACAAATACAAAACAAGATTTTACAGTAGGTACATAAAATTGTGGGGTACACGGGCAACCTCCTCGTGGTGTACCCTGGGCATCGGGCAGCAACTGTCTTCTTTGTTGGGATGATAGTTGTTGCCCGATGGCGAAGCCCTTAGGGTGGGTAGAGGGGGGTAAGGGGGTAGGGGACCGAAAGGTCAACCGGGGCGAGGGTGGGAGTCGCGGGGGGATGTTGAAGGTACCTCTCTGCCTTCAGAGAGGACTGGAGGTGAATTGCGACTGGGGTCTATGTATGCATAGGGACTGGGAGGGGAGGGTTCGAATAGGGATTCTAGTATGTAGTTATTGCTCGGTGTTGTGCGTGTGCTGTAGCCGGCGATGAGAGGCAGGCTGGCTTTGCCTAAAGGGGAACGTAGGCTGTGCAAGTACCCTGTAACGCGGGGGGGCTAAACCCCGCCACGAGCAGTCCAAGGGACCAAACCCTTCAAAGGACATCATCATTATGGACTCGACTGTTTTAAATAAACTACCCCAGGAGGGTACCGGCGAGAAACACTTGTCCGGAGAATCCCTCCCAGAGCCAGCTGCTGTTTCATCAGTAGTTGGTTCTGGCTGCCCCTCGTATTCTGGGGGGGGCGAAAACAGTCTCGAAGTGCCTCTCGAGGGAGGAGGAGAGAAGGTGGAGAATAAGGAGAAGAGAAAAGAAACTAGGAGGACTAGTAAAGCTCGGGGGGGTAAAGGTGATAGAGTTGGGAGGGGTGGGGGAAACGGGGGGAAAAAGTGTGAAAAAACCAAAAGAAATGAGAAAGGAGGTGAAACAGATGACGGAATGCAGGATTGTGGCAGTGCAGAGCCTATGGACTCTGATTCTGCCTACTCCTAAGAAAGTGTGCCTGGTCAGGTACTGGCTGTTGCCCTAGAGGCACTAGGAGAACGTTTCCGGGGACTGCTCGACGCTTGTTTGGTGAGTGGGCAGTTCCCGCAAATTTGGAAGGAGGGGCGCCTAGTGCTTCTGCGGAAGGAGGGACGACCCCACGACTCGCCGTCGGCTTATCGCCCGATAGTGCTGCTGGACGAGGCGGGCAAGCTTTTCGAGCGAGTGCTCGCTGCCCGAATCGTCCGGCACCTAGATGAGGTTGGACCGGGGCTTTCTGACGCCCAATTTGGTTTCCGAGGGGGTCGGTCGACCGTCGACGCGATTTTGCGCGTCAAGACCCTCTCGGAGGAAACGATTGCGGGAGGCGGGGTGCTATTGGCGGTGTCTCTTGACATCGCCAACGCGTTCAACACCCTGCCCTACAACTGTGTGTCGGAGGCCCTGATGTATCATCGGGTGCCAGTCTACCTACGGCGAGTGGTGGGCTCGTACTTCGAGGAAAGGAGTGTCATCTGCGTGGACGGTGACGGTCGCTTATTGCGCCGTCACGTGGTGTGCGGTGTTCCACAGGGGTCGGTACTCGGCCCACTCCTGTGGAACATCGGATACGACTGGGTGCTCCGCGGCCATTTACACCGCGGGCTCCAGGTCGTTTGCTACGCAGACGACACTCTTGTCTGTGCCAAAGGGAGCACCTTTGAGGAGGCGGCCAGTCTGGCCGAGACCGGGACCGCCGAAGTGGTCAACAGGATTGGACGGTTGGGCCTGAGGGTGGCTCTGGAAAAGACCGAGGTACTGTGTTTTCACGAACCTCGGAGGAAGCCGCCCTCAGGGGCCCAAATCGACGTTGGAGGCACCGCGGTCGCGGTTGGGGCTCGGATGAAGTATCTGGGTCTCATCCTCGACTCGCGGTGGAAATTCGTTGACCACTTCGGGGATCTCGCTCCGAGATTAGTGAAAGTGGCGGCGGCGCTGTCGCGGCTCTTGCCGAATTTGGGTGGCCCGGGCTCAACTTGCCGACTCCTATATTACGGGGTGGTGAGATCGATGGCCTTGTACGGCGCGCCTGTGTGGGCGGACGCCCTGATCGCCCAGACCAAGGCCCTGCTACGACGAGCGCAGCGGGTCATGGCGGTCAGGGTGATACGGGGCTACCGCACCGTATCTTATGAGGCGGCCACCGTACTGGCGGGGATCCCACCCTGGGATCTGGAGGCGGAGGTGCTGGCGACGTTATATCGGCAGAACGCTGAAGCGCGAAGCCGGGGCGTCAGCGCACCTCCAGCCGAAGTCCGGCGTTGGCGAGACGAGGCGCATGAGTTGGCCCTCCAAAGATGGCAAGAGCGGCTGGCGGAACCAACCGCCGGCCACTGGACCATATCGGCGGTGCGCCCGGTCCTCAGGGAATGGGTGCACCGGGAATACGGTACGCCTACCTTCCGCCTGGTGCAGGTGCTGTCGGGGCACGGCTGCTTCGGCAAGTACCTGCACAAGATAGCCGGAAGGGAGGCGAACCCTGGCTGCCACGAGTGTGGCTGCGCCGAAGACACGGCGCAGCACACACTCGAGGTTTGCCCAGCGTGGGAGGCGGAGCGTAGCCCGCTGCGCGCCGTGATTGGCGATGATCTGTCGCTGCCGGCCGTCGTCAAGGCCATGGCTGGCAGCGAGAGATCATGGAGGGCGGTGGTCTCCTTCTGCGAGCATGTTATGTCGTAGAAGGAGGCGGCGGAGCGGATCAGGGAGAACGATACTCTCGCTGATCCGCGCCGGCGCAGGAGACCCGGGCGCAGGAGGCGGGCCAACGCAGACCTAATGCCCCCGTAGCGGGGAAGTGCGGGCAGCAGAAATGGGTGGACTGCTGCCTGCGCACAGCGAGCGATCGCCCCCTCGTAGGAAGGCGTGTCGAAGTGTCCCGGCACGCCACCAGTAGGAGGAGTCCGCGGGCTTTATACACCCGCGGACGTATCTGTGGGCATTATACACCCACAGACAAAGAAGAGTCCGCCGCAAGGCAGACGGCCGCTGGCGGGAACCGGATGAGTATAAAATACGTTCCCGGGGCCCGCCAAACAAAGCGGAATAAGGACACCGTGGGGTTTTAGTCGGTAAGAGTCCGACATAACCCGCGCTGCTACCACCCGTGGCGGCGCGGGTATCCATGAGGATTTCCCCACGAAAAAAAAAAAAAAAGGTACATAAAATTGTACCAACGGCTCTGACAGAATCTCCTAAATCAAATCGGTGTGAAGACACTGTAGCTAGTAAAGTTACCGGGTAACCGGGTTCTACTTAACATCTAATATATCTGGACGAGCTGTAGTATAAAACGTTGGGGTGGCGTATCACTAGGGTGCACGTTCCGCTTGTCATATCATCATCATGACTAAATTCCTATAAATTTTTACTGAAATAACATCTAGTCTTATCAACGACCAGTTTTCTGGCAGCCCTAGAAGACTGTGATTCAACCGTACGTAGAGAGATAAAGTTTTTAATCAACTCTTTAAACAAATCCATGACCCGGATTTGTACTGTAATGTGCATCTATCGATAAAAGTGTTTACTCAATATTTAAATGGCATCGTGTTATTAAACATCCTTATTCATGTCCTATTCATATACTCGTATAAGTTGACGTCAATAAGGTTATTTTTATTGAAACTACAATTAATTTGTTTTTCTTTTGTTAAAGCCAGTACCCGGTCAGTACCCGGCAGAGAATAAAAATTAAAAACAAGCGAACTTTAAGGAGGCAGTTTCGTGGATATGAAATGAGGATAATATTTTTTAACCTATAAATAATTGAACTGTGCCTTGTTAGTATATTTTTGCAATGATGATTATTAAATTCACAAGTAATAAGTTTTTAAAAACTAAAACCCGACTACGGATAAAATCGCAGTCTAATAATGTGATATTATATAGCCTACTAGCTGACCCACGCAGCTCCACCTGCGCTATTTTTACGTTAACTAAACTTTTAATAACAGACATTAGCATCGAATACATAACCTCCTTTTTTATAGTCGGTTAAAAACTGGGACCTACTTTTTACTTGCTCTCCGAAGCACGGACCCGTTTAGTTCAAATGGCGTTAAACGGTCACCCATCTATTTAATGACCTTACCTAACGTTGCTTAACCCGATCGATTACAAAACCTTGGTAACAACTCTCTATGAGTGTTTCCTTACTAATATTTATTATATTATAAAGAAAAATTGATAAAATCTGACCAAGCGTATAACCAAGTACCCATCCATAGCATTTGACTTTAATCCCCTCTCCCTAAAGAACGGTGCTAGATTACGGGATAAAAAGTATCCTATGTCCTACCTCGTAGTAAGATCTCAAATCATGCCACGTTTCATTTGAATCCATTCAGTAGTTTCGGCGTGATGCTCAGCCGTGATACAGACAGACAGACAGACAGACAGACAAAAATAAAAAATATACATTTTCGGCCTCAGTGTCGGTTATAGAATGCCCTCCAAAAATAATTTTCAAAATATCTTCAATGTACAGAATTGGACCTGTTACAGTTTTATTATAAGTATAGATAGATAACCAGCGGACAATCAAGACGCTTCTAACGACACCCTACTTGTCAAATTATGTTAAGTAGATTTGAAGATAATTATGCGGGAACAGATGAACATACATACATACATACTTACATACATACTTACATTCTTGCTAAAATCATAACCCTCCCTCGGTTCCGTAGTCGGGTAAAAATAGTCACCGTCACTAATCGTATATTTTTTACTGTCATGATTTTGATATTATCTTGAATGCATCTGCCTCTTCAAATAAGTGTTACTCTATAAAATACTTAAATTGAAATGTGACATTTGAATGATTTATTTTAAAAACTTTTGTCTGTTGATGCTAAAATGAATTTCATAATAGTCCTTGGGTTTAGATAGCTCCTACTATAACAGTATGTGTAATACCTCATAAAATAAACCCGGCCAAGACTGTATCACAACATCTTAAAAGCACATTGTAAAACGATGAAGTGTTAACAAGCGTGCCACATTAATAAACATTGAGTACTTGCACAAACTGTATTAGCTTTTAAAATAATAATATTTTATCTGTGATCGGACGACGACACGCACGTGAGCTAAGTACTCAATCTTACGTTGTGAATGTATGCCCCTTCAATCCCGACTGTTCTGTTATAATTCTATGGTTAGTGGTTATGAATAATAATTGATCCCAATAACCACCGGAGCGTACTTCGACCAAGTTCGATCCGTTGTACTTGCCCTATCCCTTACTTTTTTGCTGACGTATCAAAAAAGTTCCTTAAGATGCGCCACGAATGCGCGAGCTAGGAGCTGTACATTCATCTTGTGTAGGATATGCTACTCTTACATGGCTCTATCTGCGCAGTGCCAGATTAGCCATATAGCAGGTGTCAGAAAACGATACGGGCCCCGCGCGTAGGTGCGTACCCTAGGAATTAGCATATGCCTTACTCTAAATTTTAATGCCTAATATATGATTTGCTACGGGCCCCGCGCTGGCTAAATCGGGCACTGTATCTACGTCTTGCATGAGCATCGCAGCCACACAGTATGTGAAACAAACATTGACTCTTTTTCATCTTCAAATTATCTATGATACTTAACCTCATTCTATTTAGGTGCTCGCCGGTAGCAGATTGGCCCGTGAGTGCACTCATTGAGTTCTTAATTTGTGATTTGTTTAGGTCTAATAATTTAAGCCCACAGTCCACCCTTGTGTTAGCGAAAGTCTTGACTAAGCAATTTCCTTTCATATTTATAATACGTACCAGCTAAGGACTGTTATTTTACCTGCGTCGGATTTCCCGCGAAAATAAACTGACCATGTGAAATGATGTTATTAAGAAAATGCGCCACTTCCTGGAGATCTTAAGCCTCAAGTACATATGTTGTGATGTCACGCGATACAAAATAATAAAGAACACTTCATTGATCAATCAAAAACAGCATTCAAAATTTATTTAAGTAATCTATCTATCTATCTTATTATATAAAAGAGTAGACAAAAACCCACTCATCACGAAATCTCAGAAACTATAAGTGCTAGGAGTCTCAAATTTGCATGGGGGTTCCTTTTAGGACGTAGGTGCTCACTAAGACGGGTTTTTGCGAAATTCAACCTCTAAGGGGGTGAAACAGGGGGGCAAAGTTTGTATGGGAGTACGCGATTCCTTGGTCCTATTGACTTGAAATTTTGCACAGACATT
Organism: Furcula furcula; assembly: GCA_911728495.1. NCBI lineage: Eukaryota > Metazoa > Arthropoda > Insecta > Lepidoptera > Notodontidae > Furcula > Furcula furcula. The sequence continues at coordinate 9,596,265 of OU452246.1, read as the reverse complement.
CGTTAAGAAAATTAATTGAATTAGTATTTCATATTTTTTATAATTTATCCCTTTACAGGGTAAAAAAGAAGTATTATTACTCAACCGATGGCGGTACAAATATATTACCACAATAAGATACGATAATTCGAAAGATAAAATAAAAGTTCCTTGGCCAAGTGGTTACGGAAGCGTCCTCTAAGTGCGGACTGTCCGGGTTCGCTACCCGCGCGCGAATTTGTTTTTGTATTTTTATACTTTGTTTTGATTTTTTTATTTATATTAAGATTCGATGTTTTAAATATTTAACTCATATTGACTCCGGCACTTTTTGTTTCTAATATATATATATTTTTTTTTTATATTTAGGATCATGCATACGTGGTTAGCTTCTCTCTAATGTTATGATTTAGTTATTAGTGGAAACCTAATTGATTTTTGTACTATTGGATCTTATATTAGTAATAAGCGGTATCATTTGTTTGTTTCGCAAATAAAATAAAAATAAAATAATGATTTTAAAAATAATAATGATAATAAAATAATAATTTAAAAAAAAAAAAAAAATTGGCTTGTCAGAAGTGACATGTCAAATTTTTTTCTCTTGAAATAAAATTTAATAATTATTATTATTTTCTTATGATTTCAGTTCCCGAGTGCTCCACCTCGAGCCGCATCACTCGCGCATTCCTGGTGGGTGGTTGCAGAGCCTCATCATCGCTCACGGCAGAGGCAGTGGGTCTCGGTCATTCGCTGGCTTGGCTTTTCAAGACCACTCTGTATACACCAGGGGAGTACTTTACCTAAGTACTGTGTTACAATTACCAGTTGTTTCATTGTATCTTTTATTTCCAGATTTTTTCTTCGTTGTCGAGCTGAGCCAGCCTTGGCCTGTCGACTACCTATCGACGCCAAGTGTTGTATAGTGACATTTTAAGTGCATGTATATATAAGTGTTTTATATGCAAGATATAAATAGAACTATCCTGGCCCCAATGCCGCAGCCTTGCAGCCAGGTGAGTAATAGTGCGCTGGAAAATTTAGTAAAGTGTGATCAGTGTTCTCAAGCACGCTTCTTTCGCGGGAAACGAGGTTTGAATATTCACATCGGGAGGGCTCATAAGTCCCATCCTGCTGTGCCTGTGTCAGACCCATCTTGTTCTCGCCCGGTTTCGACTGCAAATTCGAATGTCACAAACCTTCCATTCTGGCAGCGTATTAGCTCACTAAAAAGAAATGTTCCTCTCATTAAGCGCATTCCTCGTGGTGCTCGTATTTCAGTGGCCAATGCCCTGAGCAGTTGCATTCAAAAAATTCTAAATCATAATACACAGTGTGCTTGGGAAGAGCTGCTTACATTTCCTTACAGAGTGCTGCATGTTACTGCAATCAAGGCAGGTGAAAAAAATTCTCTTACGCAAAAAATTAAACTAAATTGTTCTGATTTGAATAATGTTATTTCGGATTTGTCTTTTGGCATTTCCCCTATTCGATCTCGAGTCTCTGGTAATATCATTCACAAAATTGAAACAAAAGCAAATGATGGTGATTTTAAAGGCGCAGCACGGATGCTTTTTTCCAGCGATATTATTGCTCCAAATAATGCGGACACGCTTTCCGCATTGATGTCCAAACATCCCTCACCTTCAGTAGGTCTTCATTTCCCTGACGCACCCCCTTTAGATCAGCGGATTCTTATTTCGGATACTGTCGAAATTATTAACTGCATTTCTTCCTTTAAGAGTGGCTCTGCTGGCGGCCTTGATGGCCTTACCCCTCAACATCTCAAAGATCTTGTAAGTAACGCCGTCGGGGACGCTGGCAGGTCACTCCTTTCTAATTTAAGCGCTCTGATTAATCTAATGTTGGCGGGCAAGGTGCCTCTAGAAATTACCGATGTTTTATATGGCGCTAATTTGTGCGCTCTATCCAAAACAGACGGTGGCATTCGGCCTATAGCGATAGGCTCTACCATCCGCCGTATCGCTTCTAAAGTTTGCTGCCGTCGCATCCTCCCTACTGTATCCCAAATTTTTCAGCCTATACAGCTCGGATTTGGCTCAAAGGGTGGTTGTGAGGCAGCCGTCCATGCGGCACGCACCTTTTTACTGCAGAATGGAGGTGAGGTCTTGCTTAAGGTGGATGTTAAAAATGCTTTCAATTCTGTAGACAGAGCTGCTTTGTTGACACAAGTACAAAACAACATTCCAGAAATTTACCCATATGTCTTTCAATGTTATGGCCAACCATCCAAATTATTATATAATGAACATCCTATTTGTTCAGCTGTTGGATGTCAACAAGGTGACCCTCTTGGTCCCGCTATCTTTAGTTTGGCAATCCATCAGATCATATGTACTCTAAATTCCAAATTTAATGTCTGGTATCTGGATGATGGCACTTTGGGGGGTTCAGCAGATTCAGTCTATGATGATTTCGAAATTCTTATTAACGAGTTTCAAAAAATCGGTCTAGAATTTAACTTTTCAAAGTGTGAAATCTTTGTTTTGGACTCAGTGTCTGAGGCTCGAAAGAACCTCATTATTAACAAATTTAGTATTTTGGCATCTAATATTAAGGTACTGTCTAAGGAATCTCTGTACCTTCTCGGTGCCCCCGTTCTGGACGAAGCCATACCCAGTTTCGTAGATGAAAAAATTAAAAAATTCCATGATTCCTCTGATCGAATATTCAAAATTAACTCACATTTAGCATTCTTCATTATTCGTTTTTGCCTTTTTGTGCCCAAATTCACTTATTTTCTTCGCTGTTCTCAACTATTTAAATTTAAAAGTCATTTAACAATCTTGGATGATTTAATTCGGTGTTGTTTAACAAAAATTTTAAACTGTCCTTTTGAAGAGGATCGGGTATGGACCCAGGCTACTTTACCGATTGGTTTAGGTGGTCTGGGTGTCCGCAAAATTTCCGATCTAGCACTCCCGGCATTTTTGTCTTCGGTATATAGTACGGAAACCCTCAGCAGGTCTATTATTGTCTCAGCCTTAGGATCTGTTGAGGTGACGTATTTGAGTGAGGCCAGAAATGCCTGGCTGTTGGCTTGCCCGGGTTCCGACCCTCCAATCTTAACTCACTCTCAGAGACAGTGGGATAAACCACTCTGTAATTCAATTTGGCATTCACTTTTAACATCCAGCGTTAACGATTTGGATCGTGCGCGTTTGCTAGCTGTCTCTGCGAAGGAGTCCGGTCACTGGCTGCAGGCTATGCCATCGTCTCATATTGGTACCTTATTGACCAATACCACACTTAGTCTTGCAGTTTGTTTGCGGGTGGGTGCCAGGACCAACCTTCCTCATCGTTGTCGCTGTGGGGAGTACGTAGATAAATATGGTCACCACGGGCTGTCTTGCTCGCGTAGCGCTGGCCGTATGTCACGCCATGCCGCCCTTAATGATATTATTCGCAGGGGGCTTGTCACTGCCGGTGTCCCTGCCGTACTGGAACCAGTCGGCATTACACGAGATGACGGCAAGAGGCCTGATGGTGTCACTTTAATACCATGGCAACATGGAAAGCCGCTGGTGTGGGATGCGACATGTGTCGACACACTTGCTGCGTCCCACACCCCGGCAACTTGCAGGGCGGCTGGAGGGGCTGCGGCGACCGCTAGTGTTGCAAAGCGACGCAAGTATGCAGCTCTAGGTTCGAGCTATATATTTGCGCCCTTTGCGGTGGAGACCATGGGGCCTTGGTCTCATGAGACGCACGCTTTGGTGAAAGAAATTTCTTCCAAACTTATCGAAGTCTCAGGAGACCGCCGGGCTGGTAGCTTTTTCTGCCAACGTATAAGCTTGGCCATACAAAGGGGTAATGCCGCCAGTCTTTTAGGTACCCTTCCCTCCCAGTGCGGCGACAACTTCGAGGAAGTTTTTTACCTAGTTTAGGTGTACATGTTTGTAAATAAACTGTAAATATTTTGTTTCAATAAATGTAGTTTAAATAATGAAAATATATTTCCAAAATGTCTGTTTGGGTAGGAATACAATATGCATGTATTGTACGTATGATATAAAAGCCAAAACTTTATTGGAATTATTGTCTGTCTGTCAGTCAGGGTTTTTTCTACAGGTTGGCTGGTGTTGTTCCCTATCGACGTCAAAGTATTTTTGCATAGTCTGAAACAAAGTCGCTATCCGAGTCTGTCTATATCCGATAGCACCTCCTAAACCACGCAGCGGTTTTCACCGCATCGGTTAGATAATTTTTCATTGAATGTTTTAAGTTTTATCTAAGTAAATAAACTTACATAGCTTACGTTGACTAAACCTAAAGAGATACATAGTTAACAATCAGGTACTAGAGAATTTGATTAATTTCATATATTATAAGGTAGGTAAATATCCGGGCGGCGGACTCAAAGGCAATGCACTGAGGGACAGCTGATGCAGATCCCACCGGAGAACCCCTCCCATGTGCCGATGTGACAGCCACGGGAGTTTTAGTGGGTAAGAATCCCCCACAGGATCCCGGGGACATATTAAACGTGTCCCCCGCCACCCCTTTAACTGTGACAACGGTGACAGATTCCCGGGGGGATATAACGCGCCCCCGGCAGCGGTTTCAAAGGCCCTTGCTTTGCACTAAGGGGTACCCTGTGCAGCCCCATATTTTGTGCGGACAGCCGTGGGGGGTTAAGAGGGTAAGAATCCTACACACCGCAGTCGACCGCCCGCAGGATCCTGGGAGCCTATTGGAGGTCTACCCGTGATCCCCGAAACTTTGGGCACGGTGACAGGTAATTTTTTTATTGTGCTCCCCGGTAGCGGGCTCAAAGGCAAGCCACTGAGGGGATCTTTTTTTAAATTTATCCCTTAACAGGATTCAAAAGCAGTATTATTACTCAACCGATGGCGGTACAAATATTCTCACTTAGATTTGCTTAGTACATAAATTAGATACTGTACACGGTTAACGTTAATGCATAAGGTAAAATATCACGCTATATGCATTAGGGACTGAGCAGACATATAACAAGAATATGATCAAGTAATTCCAATAATAGAATAAGAGTAGCCGTGGTCTGGAGGTTACGGAAGCGTCTTCTAAGCACAGCAGGAAAAAAATCCCAAAGAGAGATTTGAAGCCGGATGGGTTCATATCTCTCTTTGGTATTTTTTTGGTGTACTTTTAAACTTTTTATTTTTGATTATTTTATTATTTTTTAAAATTTTCACTGAAGGTTTATATATTAACTGAATTTATTTAGAAGTTTTATCTAAGTAAATAAATTTAATTAGCTTAAGTTGACTAAACCTAAAGAGGTACAAACTTAAAAATCAAGTACTAGAGAAGTTCATTCTATATATCATTCATTCCATATAATATAAGGTAAATCTGGGATATAATATGCTTGCCCCCCGGCGGCGGACTTAAAGGCCAGGCTCTGAGGGACGCCTGGTGCAGATCCCACCCGAAAACCCAGGTTTCCCTCTCACGTGCCGATGTGACAACCACGGGAGTTTTAGTGCTTAAGAATCCCAAATACCCAGGTTGACTTCTCCACGGGATCCCGGGGACATATTCGATGTTTCCCCCACCACCCCCTTAACTGTGACAACGGTGACAGATTCCCGGGGGACTATAATGCGCCCCCGGCAGCGGCTTCAAAGGCCCTTGCCTTGCACTGAGGGGTAGGTGCAGCCCCCCTCTTTTGTGTGGCCAGCTGTGGGGGACACATACCGCAGTCGATCGTCCGTAGGATCTTGGGGGCCTATTGGAGGTTTCCCCCGCGATCCCCGTATCTTTGAGCAGGATGATAGTTTCCCGGGTGGCTTTATTGTGCCCCTCGGTGGCGGGCTCAAAGGCAAGCCACTGAGGGATCTTGGTGCAGATCCCACCGTATAGCCCAGGTCTCCTTCTTATGTACTGATTTAACGGCCGTTGGGGGTTTAGTGTATAAGAATTCTACATAACCCGGTTGACCGCCAACAGGGTCCCGGGGGCCTATTGAAGGCTTCACCCGTGACCCCTGTAACTGTGAGCACGGTGACAGGTTCCCGGGCGGCTTTATTGTGCCCCCCGGTGGCGGGGTCAAAGGCAAGCCACTGAGGGTATCATGGTGCAGATCCCACCGGATAGCCCAAGAAGGGGTTCTTATGTGCTGATTGCACGGCCGTTGGAGGTTTAGTGTATAAGAATTCTACATACTCGGTTGACCATCAACAGGGTCCCGTAAAGAAGCGGAGAGGAAATAGGTCGCGCAGGCTCGGGTTGGAGAAGCTTCGAGTCCAAGACCGAGTTATCTGAACGGCCTCGGGGCATCGCCGAGACCGTGCGGCTAGAACCCGGCCCTTCAAAAACAACTGCGACCACGACGACCGCCACCCCCGCCATCTCATCACCACCATGGAACAAAACCTTCGACAACAGGCCAGCGGAAGCAAAGGCGTATTTCGAGAGGGCCAAGTTACAAATGCAAAACAGTCGTAACCTTAAAACGGAAATAAAATCGGACGTATAAGCGGGTGATAGACGCCGAGGAAGGAAGACCATATGGCGGGAAAGGGGGTAGTATAGAACGGAAACGGAAACAGGAAAACGAAAAGGAGACACAGGAGCCACAAAAGGAGAAACTCGATCAATTGATCTCCACAGTAGCAGAGCTCACAAGAACCGTAAAGGAGAACAGCGAGAAAGAGAGGGAAAAAACCCGCGAAGTGGAGAACCCAACGAAAATGAGGGTCTTCCCAAAAAACTGGAGGAACACTCCCTTCTAATTGCTGAGTGCAATAGAAAAGTAGAGGACCTCAAGGAAGTGATAGAGAAGCATCAAAAAGAACTAAAAGAGGAAAGAAAGAGCTACGCTACCATAATGTGCCTCTCCGGTGGCGGGTTCAAAGTCAAGGCACTGAGTGGTATCAGCTGGTGCAGATCCCGACTGATAGCCCAGGTCTGCCCTCTAATGTGCCGACGTGATAGCCGCGGGGGTTTTGGTGGGTAAGAATTCCCCGGTTGACCCCCGTTTACGTCTTAACGATGAAACCGAACAAGGAAGCCCGTATTGCTTCCATTAATTGGTTTTAAAGAAATGGTGTCCTGTTCATGTCCTTAATCCACCCAAATTGTGCACCGGTACACGTCTGCAGTTTCTAATAAAATTATAAATACAATTAACAAATCACAAGCTCAGAGATTCAACGTTGCAGGCTTAAACCTAAGCGTTGAGTACTTTACCCGTGGACAGACAGCTATTTCTTTATTAATCTGTGGCTATACGTATCTAGCCCTTTCACGCGTCTATCTAAACAAAATTTGTTCATATTGCGTTACGAAAAGTCAGCTACAAACATTATTTATGAAGAAATTCTATAATCAAAGGCTTATACTTTAAATTATTCACTTCTTTTTTTTTCTCAATTACACCCGTGCGAAGCCGGGGCGGGTCGCTAGTACTATAATAAAACTCAAAGAGCACTTTTTCTGTACATTGAATATTTTTCCAAAATTTCTATGTACTATACTATCGACATAGAGGTCAAAACATTTTTTTTTGAAATTATTGTCTGTCTGTCGTTCTGTTTGTCCAGGCATCATTCGAAAACCCGTGGATGGATTTTGATAGGACTTTCACTGATGTGTTATGTAGAAGTAGGGGTATAAATTGGTACTCACGCTATGTTTCATAGGGGCTAAGCAGTGAAACATTACTTGCACATATTACCACGTAATTTCCTTTGTATATGAATAGGGTAATTATAGACTGATCAGTTAATCATTAAGATATGTATTATTACGCTATATACAATAGGGACTGAGCAAACATTTAGTTTGCATAAGATATGGCCGTGGTGAAGGGTCAATTTTTGTAAGGGGTAAGCCGGTCCGGTACACCCAGGACATTTTCATTCGATTTCTGTATTGTTCTAAGTACTTTTCTGATAGCAATATATCTTTGAAAAGTTAAAATCTGTAAATCCCGAGCGAGTCCAAACTAGATTAGGAAAGAAATATGCAAGGGAAAAATACAAATTCATTTCATTTAAAAGCCAGCGGTTACGTCCGCTGCACCACCAAGGCTACATTTGTATAGGTGGGTAGAAATTGAGAATACGAAATTGCTAAATTTTTACTTAGGTAAAAGACCTAAAATGACTCGAAATGATCTAACGCATTAAAATGTACAATTACAATACTTCAAGGTCAGGGCTCAGGAGGGGTATGGGTGTTTCATGAAATTTTAATGAGTGTCCAGGTAGTGTATAGGTATTGTATTACAGTCGCAACAATAAAAGATGCGAAAGACTTAGAACTTTCATTATCGAATATCATTAGACAGTAATTTACGATGTTAGCGTGATTTACATTATGAACACCGCCATCTATCGGTGAAATTGAACATACAATCACTATAGAACTTTAATATCAGTCTATATTTAAAAAAGAAAGTCGTGTTAGTTACACTATTTATAACTCAAGAACGGCTGAACCGATTTGGCTGAAAATTGGTGGGGAGTTAGCTTAGAACCAGGAAATGGACATAGGATACTTTTTATCTCATCTTTTTATCTAGGTCTGAGAATAGGTCATAAAGTATATATCATACATCATACCTCTAGGTTAAGGTTAAGCAACATAAGACAAGCTCATTAACTAGATGGGTGAACCGATCGATATGTATGAAATTTTGTGTGGTCATAGGTCATAAAGTATATTTTATGCCGCTGATAACATGATTAACGAGGATATATAGAACGAGAGGAGGGTGCAAGAGAGGAGAGAGACTGAGAGGGGATTTGAGGAGGGGGTGATGGGGTGAGGGATCGGAGGAGTTAGGTGGAGCAAGTTGGGAGAAGAGAGAGGGAGAGGGTTCAGAGAAGGGACAACGGGGAGAAGAAGAGGGGGAGTGTGACGAGGACCGAAGTGGGAGGGAAAGAGAGACGAGCAAAATGTAATAAAAGCGCGGGTGGAGCTGCGCGGGTCAGCTAGTTAGAAAATAAAAAACACATTTCATACACAAATATACTTTTTTCATATTCGTAAAAAAACCAGCATTAAGCTTCATTATTTATAAGTTTTTATTAAGATTTAGGTAGGTACCTATTTTAAGTGAGACAAGTTGCAATTGCTCTGCGTTTCAAAACTCTCAAAGGCCGTGTTTCCTAATCGTTTCTGGTCTCAACGTCTAGTCGACACTGCATCAAACCGGACAGTCGTATATCATGATTCTATTATTTGTCGTTCCTCGGAAGCGTCAGGAGGCAATCGGTAAAAGTCAAGGGCGGCCCAGCTTATACTGGACCAATGTTAACTTGTGTTATTTAAATACCAGCAATGTGTAGCGACGAATCTGTCTGGCCCCTTTCATAACTTCACATTTTTCCTGCGAAGGACTCTTTGCACACTTGCCAACACAGTCTAAAAAATATCCAAAATTACATAAACCAATTTGAAATTTAAAGTCATACTACAAAGTCATACATTATTATTATTATACAAGCTCCTTTTTGACTTATTCGTCAACTCGCGCGCGTGGAACTCGCGCGTGCGCGCGAGTTGGCACCTTCAGATTTTACCTACTTTTTTTGTCGTCAACTCGCTCGTATGCTCATATGCTCGTTATGTACAGTCAACAACAAAAACGTTTTAATTTTAATATATTTAATATAGGCACCTACCTGTTTAAGGCACTTGTTTATACAATATGATTTTGAAATAGTAGCTATATTTATTATAAAATTAAAAATAGAACAAAAATTGAAAACCGCGTATTTTTATAATAATAATCAATAAATACTATTCAAGTCAGCGGAATCAAAATAGCAAATAAAACAAAAAAAAAATTATATCACAAAATGTAAGTGAAACAAAGTCCCTTATTATCCGTTTGTTGTCCGTGGTACCACCAGTAGTACCACCAGTGGTACCACGGACAAAAATAATTATCCGTGGTACCACTGGGGGTACCACGGACAACTCCGTGTTACCACCAGAAATAAATTAATCAGATTTTAATTGGTATCTGGGTTGGAAGTACTAGGGTAGCATAAAACTGGTGCATAATCTTGTGCCATGTCTTAGCTCTAAACCACATTCGCTCATGTGGTTTAGAGCTAAGTACCAGGTTAGCATAGGACTTATGGAGGCCCTTCGGAGTCGCTGGACGTTCGGGGTGTGGGCCCTTTGAACGTCCATTGAGTACGGCGGCGACTCCGAGGAGGACGGCGGCGGGATTGCGACCCCCGTCCCCGTGAGCACCGTGACAGGTTCCCGGGGGGCTACAATGCGCCCCCCGGCGGCGGGCTCAAAGGCAAGGCACTGAGGGGCCCCTGGTGCAGATCCCACCGGAGAGCCCTGGGGTCCCCCCTCTCATGTGCCGGTGCGTCAGCCTCGAGGGTTTTAGTGGGTATGAATCCCACATACCCCGGTCGAGCCCCACAGCTCCCGGAGATCTTTGGAAATTTTCCGCAGCGTCAAAAAAAAAAGACTTATAGAGGAGTTCTCACGTCTTGTGATATCCAGAGTATGTCTGGCTTACTGGTATTGTTTGCTTTCGCGAATCAAGAGGTGAGGGCTGGGAGGGAACGGATGTATCAAGAGGTGAGATATCCTTGTATCTTGTACTTCCCTGGTACTTCTGCTATAAATATGTTAACTACTACTCAAAGCTCAATAGGTACCACATGCTCAGTATATCCTGGACGTAGTTAAAAATCACATTGGATTGGAGGTGGACTTGAGGACTCTTCCTTATGTTCTATGCTTCCCTGGTACTTCTAGTATAAACAAGTTAGCTTAAAACCACATTCATATGCTCATAAAAGATAAAGGCACAAAATTATGCACCTGCTATTTTCTGCTAACCTAGTACTTCTGGTAATAATTGGTCGATTTTATTACTCCAATTTCTACCAAATACTGAGTAAACTATTACAAAATAAAGAAAATAATATTATTTAAATCTAATTAATTTATCTCTGGTGGTACCACGGAGTTGTCCGTAGTACACCAGTGGTACCACGGACAAAAAAAATCACTGGTGGTACCACGGACAACAAACGTTATTATCATCTAAATATAATAAAACGTAATCAACAACAAGTATAGCATTTGGTTAATTATTACTTACTAATAAAATCGATCATAGTCTGAGAACTCTAGAAATCACAGATCAGGGTTTTTTTTATATTAGAGTTATTAAAACGTTTTTGTAGCTGACTGTGCAAAAATACGTCGATTTTCACGATCAAGCGAGTTGACGACAAAAAAAGTAGGTAAAATTGGAGGGTGCCAACTCGCGCGCGCGCGCGAGTTTCCCACGCGCGAGATGACGAATAAGTCTCCTTTTTTATTGTTGCATAAAAAATAATTAAACCAATTTATTCTAGTTAACCCCCCCCCCCCCTTCCTAAGGGGGAAGCCTTTTGGCTGTGTTTCGGCTGCTAATGATAATAATGATTCTAGTTAATAGATTAATAATATTTTAGTATTTTATTAATATTTAATTTCAATTATTTACTTAGTTTCCTTTTAGTTTACATTACCAAATATAAAAATAAATTGATATAATGGACAATAAAGCAATATAAAGCAATTAAGCTATAACAATCTTATAAATATAATGTAGAATGTAAGATTGACATTGAGACTACAAAGTTGTACGACGCAGGCGGAGGCTCCACGCTTGTCAATTTTAATGCGCTAACATTTATTATCTTAATGCTTATTTACATATAATTTGTATATTCGACAACTATATATGATTCAATTTTGAAATTGAAACAAGTACAATGTAATTTAAAATCTCAAATTACACGTATAATCATAAGCGGAGGTACATTTATGCATATGCATTCCGTTGTAGGCGAATCTGGGGGCGTAGTAGTAATCCCCCTTACTTTTTTGGTAATCTTGGTAGCAAATGGCCATGACAAATCAAAAACAAAGTGTGACTAAGTACGTAAAATAATTTTTCACACCACCTGCTCGATAATGTCACATTATATGTCATATAAAGATGACATAAAGTGCCTCATTATATCCCTATAGTCTAGCCGGGTAATAATGTTGTACTAAACTCCCTTGGGTAATAATGTGTTTGAATTTCGAACGTCAAACGAAAATTCCTCAACACTTACCACAGATATATATTACTACTGCACGAAAAACAAAACATTTGAAAATCGAACCGAGCGCGACGAGCACAACCCAGTGTTCTAGAAAACAAAATAAAATATTTAGATGATAGGTAACGCGGCAAAACACTATGTTGATATTATTGACGCTCTGTGCTCCCTCGCTGCGCTCGGGAGGTGCTAGAATCCTTCGTTATGCTCGCGATTCAATTAAACGCCCGCGACATAAGACACTACTTTATCCCCTTGGTGCATAAACTACTAATATTGACCACCAACTGTAACATACCTATATTAAACTAAAGTAGGGACAATTTAATAGATCACATTTGACACTTCAACAAAATTTAACAACGTAACCTTGTAACGGCGTTTATAATTTCTTTTTCGAAGTTAGAACTGCACAATTGCTTAACTTTTTTCAATTATAATTACATATTTATTGTTATAATGACAAAAGAGACAGACAAAACAAAGAAACTGACAGATGTCAAATGTGATCTATTAAATTGACCATGCATTACAGATATTTTAACCGAATTCCCGTGCTCTAATTTGAACCCGGGAAAATGCGATTTCATTAAAAATAATCGCATCACAAACCTCTAAGTCACAAACAGTGTAAGACTACCAATTGTCTTTGGCATAATAGATATATTGATGTTGACAGGCAGTGGCCTGTGATGGCTTACTACTGAGTAAGCCATCACTCTTGTGTTCATACATTGTTGGAATTTTGATATTGTAAAGAAAAACTGAAATGACCGGACCCAAGTCTTTAATAACTAATCTAAGTCCTAAGTGACGAGTGAAAGTCAGCACAGTAGTCACATGGGCAAGCGTGGCGCTCACCATCACAGGGTCTTTTTTAAGCATTAAACTGCTTAAAAAAAGCTAACTTTCAATTATATGAGTATAAGTACTTAGATTTAAATCAAAAACTACATACTTACTTACAATACAATGCTTTTATACATTTATTCGAACTTGAAATATGATTTAAGCTAGATTTGTACACCGATATTAAAGATGATCGTAATTTAGCGATCTAAAGTCCAACAAATTGAACTCCGTGAGTTTTGCATTATCAACGGATTGCATATCTTTTGTGCCATCTATTGATATTAAAGCGGCTACATCCGTTTTATAATAACAATGATTCACTTCTTTAAGCAAGGGCCGACAGTACCTTCCCAGTACCTATCCAGTGAAGGTACAATCGGCCCAACATAATACCCCTCAAAACTTCAACAAAGAGTAATTGGTGGAAGGCACGACTGATCGATCGGTATCATCGTAATTGGCTCGGTTAACTAAAGCTATACAATAATTGCTATCCGGATTATCTAAAGAACACCGCACATAGAGCTAAGAAGTAGCTGCGTTTGGAATGTGTCAGTAAACTCATAATAATAATATCCTCTTGAACGATACGAGTCCAATCTTTCACAAGATCAGTCTTCTACGCGGTACACAAGTGCTTGCGCAGACACATTGTGTACTCTTTCCTCTTTTACTCACACAATCCGTTGGGATGGAAGACCGACACGACCGGGAAGAGATCTATACTTTTAGACTTTCGCGTTCCATTATCAAACTTAAAAAATAAGGAAAAAAAAAATATAAAAAAAAATAAGGTAAATCGCGTTAATTCCCGGGAAGAGATCATTCGCAGGACGGACTTGTTACATACCCATCCAACATATGTATCATCTTATTTTCTAAACAATCATAATAATAATAAATACACTTCAATCATGAATCATGATCATCATCATTTAATCATGTGATCGATCTGTATTATTCTAACCAGTTAGCAACAGCTACACCAAGTTGTTGCTCCCCGAAGGAATTCAAATTGTCACCGGTTTTTGCAAAGCAACCGTTTTCCTGCTGCACCACGGTGGTTAAGAACCAAATCATAGGTTTTCTCAAGAGACTTGTAAGTAAGTAATGCGACAAATGGCAGTTTAACTTAATTATTCACGAGCAGTAGAAAACAATCCTGACGTCTCGCAAAGCAAGCGTTTTTCCACTGCGCCATGGAGGTTAAGAGCCTAATCATTTGTCTCAAGATACTTTATAAGTAATGTGACAGATGGCAGTTTAATTTAATTATACATAAGCAGTCGAAAAAAATCCATTACTTTTTGTCACAAAGTATGAGGCATGAGACAAATTATTCGTTTACGAGTCTGGCATAACATACCTTGTTCTTTCATTTTGGTTATAATTTAACATTCCAATAGGTACGAATTACTTTTAAGGCATTTTTATATCCAACCATAAAGGTAGGTCATAAATTCTTTAACTGAAGGTCAAATTAATTTCAATTGTGTAGTTGAGAAGAAATAAGTGAACAAACAGACAAGATAGATAGACGCAGATTAGCGGCTATATTTTATACTAGCTGACCCGCGCAGCTCCACCCGCGCTTTTATTACATTTTGCTCGTCTCTCTTTCCCTCCCACTTCGGTCCTCGTCACACTCCCCCTCTTCCTCTCCCCGTTGTCCCTTCTCTGAACCCTCTCCCTCTCTCTTCTCCCAACTTGCTTCTTCCCCCGATCCCTCACCCCATCACCCCCTCCTCAAATCCCCTCTCAGTCTCTCTCCTCTCTTGCACCCTCCTCTCGTTCTATATATCCTCGTCAATCATGTTATCAGCGGCATAAAATATACTTTATGACCTATTCTTAGACCTACCCGATATGCACACAAAATTTCATACATATCGATCGGTTCACCCATCTAGTTAATGAGCTTGTCTTATGTTGCTTAACCTTAACCTAGCGGCATGAAATATACTTTACGACCTATTCTCAGACCTACCCGATATGCACACAAAATTTCATACAAATCGGTTCACCCATCTATTTAATGACCTTGCCTTATGTTGCTTAACCCTAGCGGTATGTTGTATGATATATACTTTATGACCTATTCTCAGACCTACCCGATATGCGCATCAAATTTTATATTAATCGTTTCACCCATCAATTTAATGACCTTACCTAACGTTGCTTAACCTTAACTTACCGAGATAAAAAGTATCCTATGTCCGTTTCCTGGTTCTAAGCTAACTCCCCACCAATATTCAGCCAAATCGGTTCAGCCGTTCTTGAGTTATAAATAGTGTAACAAACACGACTTTCTTTTTTAACCGACTTCAAAAAAGGAGGAGGTTCTCAATTCGTCTGTATATATTTTTTTTTCTATGTATGTTCGCGCATAATTAAATATTATAGATATTAAAGTTGTATAGTAGTGTATTGAACATACAATCGTATGTTCAATTTCACCGATAGATGGCGCTGTTCATAATGTAAATCACGCTAACATCGTAAATTACTGTCTAATGATATTCGATAATGAAACTTCTAAGTTTTCACATCTTTTATTGTTGCGACTGTAATACAATACCTATACACTACCTGGACTTGGGGTTTCATTAAAATTTCGTGAAACAGAACTCCCCCCCCCCCCCCCTCCTGAGCCCTGACCTTGAAGCAATGTAATATGAATGAATTATTTGCCGTTCCAGTCACGGAACGAATAATGTCAGAGTGCCTATCAAATCACAGAATTCAATCCGCCGAATGATGAGCGAATAATCAAGTCGAGTAAGTATCAAATTAGTTACTAACATTCGAATAAGTCGAATGATTTTTATATTCGAATAATTCGAATGAAATCATTCATCTTTATTGTAATTGTACATTTTATTGCGTTAGATCATTTCGAGTCATTTTAGGTCTTTTACCTAAGTAAAAATTTAGCAATTTCGTATTCTCAATTTCTACCCACCTATACAAGTGTAGCCTTGGTGGTGCAGCGGACCTAACCGCTGGCTTTTAAATGAAATTAAACGGTATTTTTCCCTTGCCTATTTCTTTCCTAATCTAGTTTGGACTCGCTCGGGATTTACAGATTTTAACTTTTCAAAGATATAATGTCATATGGCTATCAGCAAAGTACTTAGGACAATACAGAAATCTAATGAAAATGTCCTGGGTGTACCGGATCGGCTTGCCCCTTACAAAAATTGACCCTTCGCCACTGCCATATCTTATGCAAACTAAATGTCTGCTGTATATAGCGTAATAATACATATCTTAATGATTAACTGATCAGTCTATAATTACCCTATTCACATACAAAGGAAATTATGTGGTAATATGTGCAAGTAATGTTTCACTGCTTAGCCTCTATGAAGCATAGCGTGATGTTTTATATACCAATTTATACCCTGACTTCTACACAACACATCAGTGAAAATCCTATCAAAATCCATCCACGGGTTTTCAAATGATACCTGGACAAACAGAACGACAGACAGACAGACAGACAATAATTCCAAAAAAAATTGTTTTGGTCTCTATGTCGATAGTATACATAGAATCCCCACATAGAAATTATGGAAAAATATTCAATGTACAGAAAAAGTGCTCTTTGAGTTTTATTATAGTACTAGCCGACCCACGCAGCTCCGCCTGCGCTATTTTTACGTTAACTAAACTTTTATTAACAGACATTCGCATCGAATACATAACCTCCTTTTTTACAGTCGGTTAAAAACTGAGACCCACTTTTTACTTGCTCTCCGAAGCACGGACCCGTTCAGTTCAAATGGCGTTAAACGGTCACCCATCTATTTAATGACCTTACCTAACGTTGCTTAACCCGATCGATTACAAAACCTTGATAACAACTCTCTATGAGTGTTCCCTTACCCTTACTTATTACCCTTATTTATTATATTATAAAGAAAAACTGATAAAATCGGACCAAGCGTATAACCAAGTACCCATTTTGACTTTAATCCCCTCTCCCAAAAGAACCGTGCTAGATTACGGGATAAAAAGTACCCTATGTCCTACCTCGTAGTAAGGTCTCAAATCATGCCAAGTTTCATTTGAATCCATTCAGTAGTTTCGGCGTGATGCTCAGCCGTGATACAGACAGACAGACAAAATTTTTAAAAATTACATTTTCATCCTCAGTATCGGTTATAGAATGCCCTCCAAATATAATTTTCAAAATATCTTCTATGTACAGAATTGGACCTGTTACAGTTTTATTATAAGTATAGATAGATTATGTAGATTAAAGAAGAAAAGCATTAAAAATAATTTACTTCCATCTGTAGATAAGGGTGTAACCCACACATCTATTCATATTATTTTAACTGAACAATCATTACATAAAAAAATATTAATTTGTTTCCAAGAGGTTTAAAATAAATAATTATAAGGTATTTGTTTTGTTTGGTGTATGGTTATCCTAAAAGGAATGTCCGTGTAGGAAGTAACTGAGAGGAAGCACCTTCACGTTACGTATGCTTGTATTTTCACAATAATAACTTGGAACAGACTGCTATACACATATTATAAAAACGTTGAATTTTATTTTATTATAATAATAAAAAACGGTGAAGTGCGAGTCGGACTCAGGCACCGAGGGTTCCATACCTTCGTTGGACCTATTAAAGTTATTTTATTAAGCGTCTAACACCTCAGATAGCAAAAAAAAACAAACTGCAAAACTAAGTTTGTTTCTCGAGGTTTTTTAGGATTACAAAAAACTGTACTACTTACTTAGAAAGATTTTTTTTACATTTTTGATTATAAGCCATGAAATTTGGATAAGAAAAAAAAATGTTTTTATTATCTTTGCGATGAAGTTGGGTAAGTAAGATTTAAAACTGAAATATATAGGTGTTACAGACAGACAGACGTAGTCACACCGGGTTTATTTTTCACCTTTTAGTTATGGAGCCCTAAAAATGAATAATTAAACACTATAGAAAAAACATCTTAGTTAAAATCTATTATAATTAAATACATCCACACACTCACACATACACACTAGTTTATTAAATGCATTTTTATTCTAGTTTTGAAAACATTCCCATACTAATTGTGTAAATAACATCCAGATGCAAGATGGGAATCGACCTCCGACCTATTGGTTGGCCAGTGTTTCTAGCTACTAGATCAAAAGGCATAAATATTTATGGCTATATGCGACTTCCTGATGTAGGGCGCAATCGTAAAAGGTCAATAAGATTGCGTATCGTGGATAAAATACTGAATCTAACAGCCAGAGATAATCAATTTATCACAAGCCATATAGAAGCTCAATTCGTTAACAAGCTACTCGTACATCTCTATTTTGAAACCAGATAAATCTAATTGATGCATTATGTAACCAAAAATATAAGCAGCAATCGATATTCTATAACAATTGATGCAACATCAATTAAACAACATTGAATCGATAGAAGTGAATTGATATGACTAATCGATTATGACCAACAGTGCATATTCGCGAAATGTGAGTGACGAATCGACGGATGTCAAAGCAATACTTCTAAAAGGTCTTTAGGTTCTCATACTTTTTAATGTCACTGTACAAACGGTGCCAGAGGCTTAATTCTGATTGCGAATGTACTCGTACAACAATGTGATGTAATTACTCCTATAATCGGCACTTAACCTGATCGGGCGCTCATTACACATACAATTCCCAGTCATGGCCGCCTTCTTAATACATGTAAAAATATATTTAACCATCTGTAGATTATATGAAGACATTATTTACATGAGTAATATTTTAAAATGAAATGTATTGTTCTTTATGGAAAATGCAGCCGCTTATTAAAAACATAAATAATAAATTATTTTTAGAAAAAAATAATCATCATCGCTCTCGAATAAAAAGAAAGAAAAAGAAATCATCGAAATCGGTTCATATTTGTCAGAGAAATGTAAAGGAGAACATCAGTTTTATGGTTTTTACCAGATAAATTCCTCCATATCATTCATGGAGGTTCTTATCCGGTTGTAATAAAGTTCATACAGGTTCATTACAGTGGTTTCTTCTTTCGAATAAAAAAAGAATTATTGAAATTGGTAAATATTTGCCAGAATTATGACCATTTTTGTCCTTAAAAAGCGACATAAAGTCATCTATATAGGCTTTCCTGCAGCTTTCCTGCGCAGTCAACATTCTTGTTTTTTCAGGAACTACTTATTACTAAGCAATAATTTTTTATGGGACCCAATTAACGGATTAAAGAATGGATGGAAGAAAGATTTTTTCAAATCGGTTCATAATTGCCAGAGTTATTCGTGAACATACATAGAAAAAAATATATATATAGATGAATTGAGAACCTCCTCCTTTTTTGAAGTCGGTTAAAAATACTCATTACCTCCTAGTGGTCTGCAATTGACTTCCAAAAAAACAACATGAATCTCGGGACGAGGAAATGACGCGTGGATTACACAATTTCAACATCACTTGAAAAATGCTCGGTCATACTTTGTTAGCGCTTAATGACTTGGTATCACAACATACTATATACATTATAGGTACGTAATACTTGTATTAAAAATTCATTAATTTTATCATACCTACTAAGTAGGTGCCAACTTTAGAAAAAAGTATAAAGTTTCATGCAGTAAGAACATATTGGCAAACAGCTAAGTAGTACTTTAAGGTTATCGTAGATACGATTCATCTACAGCACTCTTGCTCACAACGGATCTATGTTTGTCTGAAGTTAGGTTCGGCGAACCATTGCGCAACTACAGTCGTGAGTTGTCAATACAAAAATTCCCTCAGATCGTCGAACTGCTGTACATCGCCGCCGTTCGCGGCATGTACTGCTCGACCCACCCGACCCGATGTCCGTCCTCCTGGACCATGACACTACACCAACACCAACACCGACAACGACATCACGAGTCGTACACACACCTACACACAGACACCGGTCTCGCCGGCGAGGCCGAAGGGTCGTACGCATGCGACCTCGACATGCATCCCCTCGCTGAGTTTCTTGCCGGTTCTTCTCAGCGGGGGCGCGTTGTGAACCGGTGGTAAACTCATACATACTCTCTAAGCGGCAGCCCAAGCCGAGGCCGTGCCTCCCTGAGGTGCCCTTGTGCTAGTCGCTACCCAACTGGCTGGAGCGCTTAAAGCGCTCGCCCTCTTGTCCGGTGAAGCTGATGTGGGCTACTCCCACATTATTTATTTACATCATCATCATTCATTACACACATTCTTCCATTCACAATACAAACACTACATTTTACACATATATATTATTTATAATTATTTACTGTACACAAACATTTATATAATACATGTACTTATACATGAAACTATTTATTTACAACAATTATAACACAATAACATAGTTCCACAAACCATCACACCACTTCATTATTATAGTCGGTTATGGTGCAGTGGAACCACACCTTAACAGCAGAATCGTACGCGCATATCTACCAATTGCGGGTAGATGTAACTATTATAATACTTTTACATTCCGTATTGCACCGCGCATACTGCTGTATTACGAGTCGCTTTATTTATATCAATTGTTGTTAATATCCTCTGCTATCGCTTATTTTACTGTAATTTATCTTCTCCTTCTATTGTGTGTGATTTCTCCTGAACTGTGTACTGTTTAACTATCCTGTGCTTGTACAATATATCCCATTGTGCCTTCGTGTGGACTATCTTATTTTCCTGCCTGGCAGTGGATATCCATCACGGACTATTCGGAAACCACAGATAAGTACAGTGTTGTATACCCATACATAACGGTACGACAGTACCTGATAACAACATACCCGTGATCCACCATCAGGAGACCCTTTCCATACTGGTGACCCCTTAAGAACACCATGAGCGACAGCAGTGATAGCACACATACAGCTAGGTCAAACGTAACAACACGTCGACCAAAGAAAATGCGCCGCTCTGGCGACGAACGGAAATTTACACTGAAGGTTCCGGCATTTTCACCGGACGACCCAGAGCTTTGGTTCGCATTGTTGGAGGGCCAATTTGACACCTTTGGTATCACTGACGACCACGCCAGATACCAGCAGGTGATAGGCAACTTGGACATATCCAGCGCCAGGACTGTAAGGGATATTATCCTCAAGCCCCCGCACAACGACCGTTACAGAAAGATAAAGGTCGAGCTTATCAAGCGTCTCAGCGCGTCTCACGAGAAAAAGGTTAAGCAACTACTAACCCCCGAAAAGCTAGGAGATCGGAAGCCGTCACAGTTTCTCCGGCACCTTCAGGACTTGGCTGGACCGGACACTCCTGATGAATTGGTGCAGTCGATCTGGAGCAACCGTCTGCCTACCAGCATCCAGTCAGTATTGGCATCACAGCCCAAGCTGACCCTGGAGCAGCTCGCAGACCTGGCCGACCGGATATAGGAAATTACAGCACCTGTAAATGTCGCGGCCGTCGCAACATCCAGCACGAGCACCAGCAACGCCATACCCACATCTAGCACGGGCACCAGCAGCGCCGTCTCCAGTGAGATTGCTGAATTACGGCGTATGGTAGAAAGTATGGCGACGAAGCTCGAGGGGCATACGCAAGAGTCACGCAGCCGCCACCGTTCCGGATCACGACAGCGTCAAGCACCCATGCGATCCCGATCAGCGCCCAGTTATCGGCGCTACCCAGTCAAAGGCAAACAAGTGTCAGCCCTTCCACTTCAAGACGAGAAATGCAATGGGCAGAAGGTAATGGCGACGGACGATTGTCCTACATCACCAGGTCGCCTCTTCGTAACAGACCGCACCACTAAAATCCAGTTCCTGGTTGACACCGGCAGCGACCTCTGCGTGTTCCCACGGTCACAACTACGGGAGCGACGGGAACCCACTACTTACAAGTTGACCGCAGCTAATGGGACAACGATAGACACTTACGGCTACGCGCACCTCAACCTGGATCTAGGTCTTCGTCGCGATTATCCGTGGCGTTTCGTTGTCGCTGATGTGACAAAGCCTATCATAGGCGTAGACTTTCTTTGCTTTTATAATTTAATTGTGGACTGTAACAATAAAAAACTTATAGACAATGTTACCACGTTATCCGCACCGGCTTCACCGGCCTGTAATGTTAATAGTGTGTTGTCTGTTAAGGTTCTAACTGGCGATTCACGGTACCATCACCTACTGTCGCGCGAATTTTCAGTTATCACGCGACCGGCAGGTACTCATCGCACAATTCCACACAACACACAACACCACATACGTACAACTCCAGGTCCTCCTGTTTCTTGTGCACCTAGACGTCTAGCTCCGGACAAGCTGAAGGTGGCGAAGGACGAATTTGCGGCTATGCTAGCCAATGGTACAGCTAGGCCTTCTGAGAGCCCGTGGTCATCGCCGTTGCACCTGGCGCCGAAAAAAGACAACGGATGGCGCCCCTGCGGCGATTACAGGCAGCTCAACGCCCGCACCATACCAGACAGGTACCCAATTCGCCACATCCACGACTTTGCACACAACATATCTGGTTGTAAGGTATTTAGCACGCTGGACTTAGTAAAGGCCTACAACCAAATACCGGTTTGCGCAGAGGATATACCGAAGACTGCGATCACCACACCCTTCGGTATGTTTGAATTCCCCTTCATGACGTTTGGGCTTCGCAATGCAGGTCAGACCTTCCAGCGGTTCGTCGATGAGATGATGCGCGGGCTGGATTTCGTCTATTGCTATCTGGACGATTTTCTGGTGTTTAGCAAGGACGAAACCCAGCACGAGGACCACCTACGTCAGGTATTCACCAGACTCCGGGACTATGGCATGGTCATCAACGTCTCCAAGTGTGTTTTCGGGGCTCCCGCGGTAACCTTTTTAGGTTATCGTATCTCGGAGAACGGAACCAAACCACTTGACGAGAAAGTCCATGCCATACGCGACTTTCCCCCACCCAAGGACGTGAAGTCGTTAAGACGCTTTCTGGGCATGGTAAATTTTTACAGGCGATTTTTGCCTAATGCTGCCCAAGTCCAAGCACCTCTTAACGCCCTTCTCATGGGGACAGTCAAAGGCTCCACACCAGTCACCCTTACTGGCGATGCTCTGAAGGCTTTCTCAGACACAAAAGAAAGTCTCTCCAATGCAGCTCTTCTGGCACACCCAGATTGCCGAGCTAAGCTTGCATTGGTCACAGACGCATCAGACGTGGCAATTGGGGCGGTCTTGCAACAATGGCAGGACAATGTGTGGCAGCCTCTGGCGTTCTTCTCTCGGAAACTGAGTCCGAGTCAGCAGAAGTACTCGCCCTACGACCGCGAGCTTCTCGCGATTTATGAGGCCATAAAACTTCCGGCATATGCTCGAGGCGAGACACTTCATAGTGTACACTGACCATAAGCCGATCAGTTATGCCTTCCACGAAAGAAAGCATAACTGTTCGCCAAGGCAGTTCCGGCATCTGGACTATATTTCCCAGTTCACGACCGACATAAGGCATATATCCGGCAAAAATAACGTCGTTGCCGACACCTTATCTCGCGTCGATGAACTGGACGCTCCAATAGGCCTGGCCGAACTCGCCCGAGCTCAGGACGCTGACTCAGAACTAGCTCAGTACCTGACGGATACCTCATCTCTCCGTCTCAAGAAGATGGAATATCCTGGAAGTCCGATCGCTCTGTACTGCGACGTCAGTACACCGACTCCCAGACCATTCGTCACGAAGGGGTTCAGGAAACAAGTGTTTCTAAGTCTCCACTCTCTCAGTCATCCCGGAGCCTCTGCATCTGCCAAATTGGTTGCAGAAAGATTTGTTTGGCCCGGAGTTAGGAAGGACTGCAGGGACTGGGCACGATCTTGCTTGTCGTGCCAACGCGCAAAAGTAAGCCGTCACGTGTCCTCGGAGTTGGGCACTTACGACTTACCCCGCGCACGCTTCAAACATGTGCACATAGACCTTATAGGTCCACTCCCTGTCTCACAGGGATACAGATATTGCCTCACGGCTATCGACCGATTCACCCGGTGGCCTGAAGTGATGCCAATAGCTGACATCACTGCGGAAACCGTGGCAAAGGCGCTTTTGTCTGGCTGGATATCCAGGTTTGGTTGCCCAGAAGATATTGTGACAGATCGCGGCCGACAGTTCGAGTCCGCACTGTTCCAATATCTGGCAAAAACAATCGGATTCCAGCACAAACGGACTACTGCCTACCACCCTGCATGTAATGGACTCGTTGAGCGCTTCCACAGGCAGCTCAAGGCATCCATTACATGCCACGCTGACCAAAATTGGACAGAGGCTTTACCGTTGGTACTACTTGGTATCCGCAGTGCCTTCAAAGAGGACTTGCAGTCTTCCTCTGCAGAACTGCTATATGGCGAGCCGTTGAGACTCCCCGGCGAATTTTTTAACCCAAGCACGCCCTGTACATCCGACCTGTCCGATTTCACAGCACGTCTACGCTCCTTTGCTGAGCGATTAAAACCAGTGCCAACCTCTCACCACAACAAACAAAAGGTGTTTGTGTTCAAAGATCTGGCGACCGCGGAACATGTCTTTTTACGTGAAGACTCCTCGCGTGCGCCATTCCAACCGACATATACGGGCCCTCATAAGGTACTAGAGCGGGGAGACAAAGTATTCAAACTCCTTGTTAAAGGCAAGCCAGTCACAGTTTCAATAGATCGTTTGAAACCAGCCTATGTGTTGAAGGACGAGGAGGACTTGGCAAGTAACACACCAGACACACCTCCACATATAACACACCCAAGCAACACCCGTACACATCCTCCACCCATAATTGACCCACCAAACAGGGTCCACAAAACCACCCGGTCCGGACGCCACGTCCATTTCCCGGACTACTTTCGCCCCTAACCAGGTCTCTGGGGGGGAGTGATGTGGGCTACTCCCACATTATTTATTTACATCATCATCATTCATTACACACATTCTTCCATTCACAATACAAACACTACATTTTACACATATATATTATTTATAATTATTTACTGTACACAAACATTTATATAATACATGTACTTATACATGAAACTATTTATTTACAACAATTATAACACAATAACATAGTTCCACAAACCATCACACCACTTCATTATTATAGTCGGTTATGGTGCAGTGGAACCACACCTTAACAGCAGAATCGTACGCGCATATCTACCAATTGCGGGTAGATGTAACTATTATAATACTTTTACATTCCGTATTGCACCGCGCATACTGCTGTATTACGAGTCGCGTTATTTATATCAATTGTTGTTAATATCCTGTGCTATCGCTTATTTTACTGTAATTTATCTTCTCCTTCTATTGTGTGTGATTTCTCCTAAACTGTGTACTGTTTAACTATCCTGTGCTTGTACAATATATCCCATTGTGCCTTCGTGTGGACTATCTTATTTTCCTGCCTGGCAGTGGATATCCATCACGGACTATTCGGAAACCACAGATAAGTACAGTGTTGTATACCCATACATAACGGTACGACAGTACCTGATGACAACATACCCGTGATCCACCATCAGGAGACCATTTCCATACTGTAATGGCCATCTGCGGCCAACAGTACTACTCCTACACAAAAAAAAAAATTGCTACTGGGCAGCGGCTTGCAGCCAACCTCAGACACACATAGATCCGTTGTGACTACTGTAATCGTACCCGGTAACACTAGTGTCTGAGTAAGAATAGCACCCTCCTTTCTCCTCCTTTTGCATGTCCGTAAGAGGCGACTAAGGGAAAGCAAGAAGTCAGGCAGCAGCGTCTTTCTATTGGGATATCTACCACCTATACTGCAAGTCGTAGAGATTATGGAAACCCTTCACTACTAAGGATGAGGCCTTTGTTCAGCAGTGGACATAATTCGGCTAGGTACTGCTGATGATGATGACACATCGTACCATCAGCAATTTAACAATTTTATTAATGATCTAAGGTCTAGGGCAGTACCTATTCAAATCGCGCGTTATAGCAATTGATCGCGAGTTTTAGCGATTGTATCTGTGATGCATCGACCGTCTTTATGTGACAGTTTGTGGTAGAGCTAAGTATCAAAACTGCTCATTTGAGCGACGGAATAACAAATCGCTGATGTCTACATAGGACTTTATAGAGTTTACTTATCTTACTTAGGTTGTGATTCGCACAGCATCTGATATTCTGTGTGATTGCTGTATTCGGGTGAGATCACTGTATATACTTTTAGACCAGGGCCGTCTTTACCAGGGGGTGCAAGGGGTGCGGTGCACCCGGGCGTAGGGCGCCCGGGGGCGCCTGCCGAGCGCTGAATATTTAGATATTTTATTGAACTTAACGCCATTGCACAGTTTCATATATTTGTTACGACGAATACGTATGCGCAAAATAAAATATTAATAAAATCTTTTAAAAAAAAAAATTGAACCGACTTCAATATCACTGAAAAGTATAAAATAATTTAAATATTATTGAAGTTGGTGTTAGCGTACCTGCTGTGTATATTTGGCACCAACTTCAATAATATTTAAATTATTTTATACTTTTCAGTGATATTGAAGTCGGTTAAATTTTTTTAACCGACTTCAAAAAAGGAGGAGGTTCTCAATTCGTCTGCATATATTTTTTTTTTTTTTTAAAAAGATTTTATTTTAAACTTTTTAGTGATATTTTCATATATAAAGATTGAACCATCGAAAACCGTAAAATTATCTAGGTAGGTTATGATCACATTATCGTCTACATAGTTTTACATAATTCATGTTTCTTCAGAAAAAAATATCCGGTCGTAATGAAATTTGCATGGAAACATCATAGTAGTTTACTCTCTCGAATAAAAAAAGAATCATCGAAATCGGTTCATATTTGTCAGAGTAATGTAATGGAGAACTTCAGTTTTATGGTTTTTACGAGATAAATTCATTCACATAGTTCATGGTCCTCCTGGAAATTCTTATCCGGTTGTGATAAAATTCATACAGGTTCATTATAGTGGTTCCTTCTTTCGAATAAAAAAAGAATCATCAAAATCGGTATATATTTGCCAGAGTTATGACCATTTTTGTCCTTAAAACCGAAATAAAGTCATCTTATAGGCCTTCCAGCAGTATTCCTGCACAGTCGTCATTCTTGTTTTTTCAGGAACTACTTATTCGTAAACGATAATTTTTTTTAACCGACTTCAAAAAAGGAGGAGGTTCTCAATTCGTCTGTATATATATTTTTTTTTTTTCTGTGTATGTTCGCGCATAACTCTGGCAATTATGAACCGATTTGAAAAAATCTTTCTTCCATCCATTCTTTAATCCGTTAATTGGGTCCCATAAAAAAATTATTACTTAGTAATAAGTATTTCCTGAAAAAACGAGAATGGTGACTGCGCACTGAGACTTGCAAGAAAGCCTATATAGATGACGTTTTAGTCGCTCGGACTCGCTCGGTCGGACAAAAATGGTCATAACTCTGGCAAATATTTACCAATTTCAATGATTCTTTTTTTATTCGAAAGAAGAAACCACTGTATTGAATCTGTATGAATTTTATTACAACCGGATAAGAACTTCCTGGAGGACCATGAACGATGTGGAGGAATTTATCTGGTAAAAACCATAAACTGATGTTCTCCATTACATTTCTCTGACAATTATGAATCGATTTCGATGATTCTTTTTTTATTCGAGAGAGTAAACTACTATGATGTTTCCATGCAAATTTCATTACGATCGGATATTTTTTTCTGAAGAAACATGAATTATGTAAAACTATGTAGACGATAATGTGATCATAACCTACCTAGATAATTTTACGGTTTTCGATGGTTCAATCTTTATATAAGAAAATATCACTAAAAAGTTTAAAATAAAATCTTTTTTAAAAAAAATTGAACCGACTTCAATATCACTGAAAAGTATAAAATAATTTAAATATTATTGAAGTTGGTGCCAAATATACACAGCAGGTACGCTAACACCAACTTCAATAATATTTAAATTATTTTATACTTTTCAGTGATATTGAAGTCGGTTCAATTTTTTTTAAAAAAGATTTTATTATGGGACCCAATCAACGGATTGAAGAATGGATGGAAGAAAGATTTTTTCAAATCGGTTCATAATTGCCAGAGTTATGCGCGAACATACATAAATAAAAAAAATATACGTATATACTGACGAATTGAGAACCTCCTCCCTTTTGAAGTCGGTTAAAAAGTCACGCATTTTCGTCCTTTGAATTAAAAATTCTAATTATTTTTTTCGTTTTTTAGTGTTTGTAAATTTTTGTTTGAAGATTCTTTTTAAAGGCGGTTGAAACTTTATTTTAATCGGGAATTAACGCGATTTATATATCGATGGCGATTTACCTTATATTTTGACTTGACGTTTCGGCCGGGTTGCACCAGCCGTGGTCAAGCCGTGGTCACAAGCAGACTGGTTCAGCGAGACGGCTCCGTGCGCAAGGCAGGAATATCTACCCCCGTTCTTTCACTTGTAACGTTAAGTCCACTACACACTACACTCACAGTATCTGTATATTTGACCGCCGGCAAATAGCGAGGTTTTGTCATTCTAATCACTGGTTCCCAAGCAGCTGCTAATTTAAAGCCATCTTCCCGGTTGAAATTTTTATATTTCTTGATTTCAATCGCTTTACGAACCACTCTTGCATAAAAGTGTCGATCGGTGGAAACGACTTGTGGGCGATGAAATTCAATCCAATGATTTGTATCCGACTGTAGTATATGCTCGGCAATTGCTGACTTATTAATCTGACGGTTCTTTACAGCGGCGATATGCTCCTTAACTTTTTCTGCGATATTCCGCTTCCTTTGGCCTACATAGGAGCTACCATAACTGCAATATTTTTTTTTTAACACCAGGTGTCTACAAACTAAAAGAACCGTCGCTGTAAAGAACCGTCAGATTAATAAGTCAGCACAGAAAAATCTGGAATCATCTATAGATGAACAATGCATTTTGAGATCATTGCAACTAAGTAATAATTAACCGAGTAATTAACACTTTTATGTCGCGGTCGTAACAATACTTATTATTTCTTCCATTAAAGGTTGTCTGGAAGAGATTGCTTTTAACGATAAGACCGCCATTTGCACCAGCAACTTACTTATTATATCATGTATTCTTTTAATATTTTTTTTGTGTTTACAATAATAAAGAGTATTCTAATCTTAGTTGGATAAATAAATAGTAGCTGCATTACTTAATAAGGAATGTATTATTTAATTATCAATAACCAACATCGCTTAGAAATAAAAATCATTCGATAGACAGGTACATTTAACAGATTGATCTTAAAGAATCGATGAACTATGCTTATCGCAATCTATTCTCGTGTGGCTTAAATCGATCACGGATCGAGAAATACCTATTACACCAGTAAAATTAGATGTGCACTTTCGAGCGTTATTAAATGGCCACATACATATACAACATGTTATATAGAATGTTGAAATATTACGTTTAAGGCGAACTTGACTTTTTTTTACAATAACGTGAACTAGTGCGGACCATAACTTCCTACTGATGGCTACTACAAAAGCTCAGTAACAATAATGATCTCCGTGTAGCAATATAGACGAAAAGGATGCCCCTTATCTCCTATTCCGTAGCATGGCGACCATGCATAGAATACATTCCTTACGCCCCGCTGGCACACTAGGCTGCCGTGTCGTGACTCAACGCGTCAGCAGCCATTCAGATAGCTCGAACTGCGCCACGACATGCCATAATAGTGTGTCTCTAACCATAAAAATTGGCCATGGCTTCCACCTAAAATACTTAAAAAGATTTCACATCACAGACAACGATGCGTGCCCATGTGATGGAACCACAGAACAGTCAATAGACCACCTTTTAAAGCAATGCCCTAAGTTCTGCAGCTTCAGGCACAGTCATGAAGCGTTGTGCCATTATTTTAACACAGAGCCATATTCGATAATAGAATTACTTAAACCAAACAAAGAATCATATCTTAAATCTTTTCTAAATTATATAACAATTATTGTAAACAATTTAAAACAATTCAACGGAACGTAGCTACAGTGAGCACCATCACCATATACTATTTAACAAAATGACATCATTTAAAAAACCGAAATTATAAGATCCCAGACTCGTCGCCCGTATTTGTAGCGAGGGCGTTTCCTGGTAAAACGAAAATCCAAAAAAAAAAAAACATAAAAATTGTATGTAACCGATATGCCTGCTGACGCGTTGAGTCATGACACGTCAGCCTAATGTGTTTCTGGCTGTACTCGTCGGGAGTAACGCTATACAAGACAGGCGTTATTTGGATACAGTTTTCTGTAGGATGGAGGTACTACCCTTGTCGGAGTTTTCATAAAATAAAAAGAACAAGCCATAGAATCTGAGTCCTAAAGCTTGTTAAAGAGGTACACTTACATGGTATTTTGAATAGGTAACTGAAATGTGACTCAAATAATATTAAACCCCTGCTTTATATGTTATAGATCATACGTGTTTACTGTATTTAGCTACTAAGGAATAGACCGGCGGATAAATTTTCATCTCAAATCTTGTTACGTGTAATAAGTCAGTGGAAACATGCGTTAGTACGCTGCTCTAACTGCCGTACCTTCAAACGTCAATTAATTAACGTCAATTAATTATCATAAAGCCCTTTTTAACCGACTTCAAAAAAGGAGGAGGTTCTCAATTTAAATTCTTCTGTATATTTTTTTCTATGTATGTTCGCGCATAACTCTGCCAATTATGATCCAATTTGAAACAATCTTTCTTCCATTCATTCTTCAATCCATTGATTGAGTCCCATGAAAAAATTATTGCTTACGAATAAGTAGTTCCTAAAAAAACAAGAATGGCGTCTGCGCAGGAAACCTGCAGGAATGCTTAAATACATGACATTTAGATGACATTATGTAGCAATAACACTGAAAAGTATCAAATAATTTATATATTATTGAACTTGGTGCCAACTATACACAGCAGGTACGCTAACACCAACTTCAATAATATATAAATTATTTGATAATTTTCAGTGTTATTTAAGATGGTTCAATTTTTTTTAATATTTTTTTAAAATCGTATTAAAATTTCTTCATTGGAAGATCTCGGATATCCTGTGGTGGTTTGTTATAAAAGCGTATACTTTTTCCCATACACGATTTGCCTGTTCTGTGGATACGCGTGGCATGTAGGTACAACAACAGATTATTTCGACACTCAAAGCCAATTAATACTTAATACGTTGATAGTAAGTAGATACACTGATTATCTCTAAAAATAATCATAAGAAGCTATGAGAGTCCACATAGATTTAAAAAAATACTTAACCAGAATTAAAGTTAAATGACGTTTGTGCGTGTTGCAGTAAGCCAAAAAAATATGTCGAATTTTGTGTTCCAATATTAAATTTTACCTCAGTTTGATAGAATTACTGAATAAAGAATAAATAATGTACAACTTATAATTATAAGGTATTTTTTTAATAATTACTGAACAATTACCCGTGGAGTGTCGGGTTAAGAATAACACCCTCCCATCTCCTCCCGTTGGGTGTTCGTAAGAGACGACGAACGGAAAACAGCAAAACGGGTAGCAGTGTCTTTCTATTGGTTTTTTTTTTTAACACTTATAAGCTAGTGCTTGACTGCAGTCCCACCTGATGGAAAGCGGCGACGCAATAGAGGATGGCAAAACACACTAGCTTACTAAAAGCCTATTCACTCTAGTCTTAAAGACACCCACATTATAATCGGGCGGGAAAACCGACGCAGGCAAACTGTTCCAGTCCTTAGCTGTCCTTATTATAAATGAAGAAGCAAACCGCTTAGTCCGGACTGAAGGCACTTTCACCACATAAGGGTGTGCACGTGCCATGCGTCTCGTCATCCGATGATGAAAGGAAGATGGTGGAATCAAGTCATGCAATTCCTGTGCACACTCTCCAAAATGCATCCTGTAGAATACCGAGAGGCTGGCTACTCTGCGCCTGTGCTCTAGGCTTTGTAAATTGGTCGCTACTAACTCTGCGTCACCAATAAGCCTCTTAGCACGCCTCTCCACTGAGTCCAAAGCTGCAAGATGACATTTAGCAGCACCAGCCCATATGTGACTACAGTACTCCACACACGACCGGACTTGTGCTTTATATAGCATCAAAAGTTGCCCCGGTGAGAAGTACCGGCGGACCTTTGAAAGGACACCTAGCTTCCTTATTTTACCATTTTACCACCTATTTTACCACCTATACTGCGATGCCCAAGCCGCCTGCCAAGCGTGGGGATTAAGGCAACCCCTCCCTTCTAAGGGGGAAGCCTTTGTTTAACAGTGGACTTTCGGCTGCTGATAACTGAAGAATTGAGTACAGTTGTTGTGATGACATTGTTGTATCCAATTTACAAAGGCCGCTTTATGGCCTTTATATACTTAAATACCTATTCAATCTATTTGCCTACTAATTATTAGGCAACTAATTTGTTATTGATGAATAAATTAATAATAAATGGTGGGAAAAATTAACGAATCCGTTCATTAGGGTGATATATGCAAACATTTTGGCATTTAGTGAATCACTATAAAATACTAATTGGCCATTTTTTTTTCTTCAAACTAGTGATGAAACTGCGTCACGCCTGCCTACAGGCAGCTGCCTATCATATATTTTTTAAGTTCACTCTTAATGATATACTAGATAAATTGTATGATTTGTGGTAAACGATGCTGGTACTTATGTAAAAGTATTTAGTAAAATGTATTGTTAAGTTCTAAATAAGCATACATTATGTCACTGTTTGTGACCCAAGTAAATGGAAAAAAAAAGCGGCGCCTAACATTTATTTTGTAGCACCGATTGCGATAGTTAAAACCTTTACCGAAACTACTGGCTTTGAACCTGCCATATACGGGGTGTAAGGGACATCGTACCGTAAACCGATACCAGGGATCTAGTAGGTACATGATTCTGAACATTCTAGTCTTGAAAATTTTCATCGGTTTTTCATGAATTTCCAAAAAAAAATCGGTTTTTTTTTAAATAAATTTATGATAACATTTGATTATTGGTATAATAATAAAGCCTAATTTCAATTTAAAAACAATAAATTACTTATTTGTGCAAAATTAGCAATCATCAGCAGACGAAGAGTCCACTACTGAACAAAGGTCTCTCTTTTAGAAGGGAGGGGTAGCCATCATTTCCACGTTTGGCAGGCGGCCTGATTGAAATAAGCAACGTAATTTGAAAAATAAATATTATTCCGCACGTATTATTTACATGCTCAAAAATGACAAGTTAGTAATATGTCATTTTCTATATAAGTTTTCTGTAATGTAACGGACAATATGAGAAATCTTATAAAAAAGTTTTCGGTACGTAGTCCCTTACATCCTATATATGGCAATAGTTTTGCCTGCAAATACAGTAACATAACATAGTTAAAACATATACCTTTGCCAACCTCTTTTTCAAATTGTTTTAATTATTAGCGTCATACACTTGTATTAAGGATACAGCCAGTTTTTATTACTTAGTTGTATTAGGAACTAGTATAATAATTTAACGTCGTATATTTTAATGAAACGCCTGACAAAAATCGTAGGTGTCGTAAAAGAAAGAACATGTTTCAGAAAATACTAGGCGCTATTGCACAGCACTATAACACCTGTAAATAGATATGATATTACTATAATGGCATAGCCCTATACATTAATAATATGAAGCCTCCGTGGCGCAGTGGGTAACCGCTTGCTTTGCAAATCGGAGGTCGCAGGTTCTAATTCCGCAGGGATCAACAACTTTCTGCCGGTGTTCCTTACTGGTTAGGACCGGTCGATCACCTGTTTAGGTGACTCCGAGGAGGACGGCGGCGGTGTTGCGATCCCCCGTCCCCGTGAGCACCGTGACAGGTTCCCCGGGGGGCTACAATGGGGCATTGTGCAGACCCCATCGGAGAGCCCTGGGGGTCTCATGTGCCGAAGCGACAGCCGCGGGGCTGCTAGTGGGTAAGAATCCCACATACCTCGGTCAAGCCCCACAGCTCCCGGGGACCTTTCGAAGGTTTCCCCTGCGAGAAACAAAGGTCGATCATGTGTTTGCCTGAAATGTGGAATGATCCATGCATGATAGGCATGTAAAATGTTGGTCCCGCGCCTGGCCTCCCCCTGGTAGTGTTGGCCTTCCGGCTCATCAGAAAGTGAGACTAAAGGAAGAAATGCACCTGTTTCTGCGCAAGCACTTGTTAACATGCTATTCATTTCAGAAAAATTATAGATATTTTTATTTTAAGAGGTGTAGAGAAAGAGCTAAAATAGTAGGTTAATTATAATTAATGTAATAATAAAACTTACCAAATATTTATTGAAACAAAATATTTACAGTTTATTTACAAACATGTACACTTAAACTAGGTAAAAAACTTCCTCGAAGTTGTCGCCGCACTGGGAGGGAAGGGTACCTAAAAGACTGGCGGCATTACCCCTTTGTATGGCCAAGCTTATACGTTGGCAGAAAAAGCTACCAGCCCGGCGGTCTCCTGAGACTTGGATAAGTTTGGATGAAATTTCTTTCACCAAAGCGTGCGTCTCATGAGACCAAGGCCCCATGGTCTCCATGTAATAATTCATTTCTACCTCTATTGGATTACCTACCACCTATACCTACTGCGGTCCCCAAGACGCCTGCCAAGCGTGGAGATTATGGCAACCCCTCCCTTCTAAGGGGGAGGCCTTAGTTTAGCAGTGGACGCCTTGCGGCTGCTGATGATAAATAAGTAATATCGATTGGAAATATTGATGCATGGAGTAAAAAGAAATGTCAAAAAATCGTTTAATTAAATTATATTATAATTTGTTGTCTTTCGAATTCTAGTTAAAAGTAGTTTACACTAAAACATAATATTAATCAATATAATTATACCTACTTACATAATAATATAATACCAAGAGTATTTTAATTGCAAAAAAAAAAAACAATCGTCGATACTAAGATGCTATCTGTTGCTTTACTTTTGTAAATTTAAAATAATATTTATTACAACTTATTTTCTAGTACTTAACCAGTTTTCTAAGTTCTTTATATACAATAATAATAATAATAAATACACTTTATTGTACACCAAAAGTTACATGTAAATTGAACAATACGTTGAAGATATCAATGTACAAAGGCCAATCAATATCAATAAAAGGATATCAATTTAATTATTACACACAAAACCATGGGTAACTTCTCTTTTACGGAGTCAAAAATACAAATTTATTTCTACATTTCAGATTCTATTTAGGTCTATGTACTTGTTAAAGATCCACAAAAAAGAAGGCGATCAGCACGGCAGCATCTATTGGATTACCTACCGCCAATACTGCGATCCCCAAGACGTCTGCCAAGCGTGGAGGTTATAGCAACCCCTCCCTTTCTAAAGAAGGGGCCTTTATTCAACAGTGGTCGTTCAGCTGATGATGATGTTATAGACCATAAACAAGTGGTAAACGATTTTGAACTCAAAACAGTCTTGGTACATGCAGCCTTCAGGTATGGAATATGTAAAGCTTATAAAATACAAACATCACATTTATGTATGTAATGACCAATTGATATTTAATTTAAACGAATAATAGCTGAATTTCACACCAAAAATCTTTTTATACTTCCTAAGAAAGTCCTAAATTGTGAAATAGTTTGCTGAAGTCGGTTATCCCGACCTATGATAATGCTAGCGTCTTAGTGTTTCGATAACATCACCGCTTTCCACCAGGTGGGATTTCATTTAAGCACTGGCTTATATTGATTGTCGAACGAGTTCTTGAGAGGATACCACGACGTATGTCGTCGCGGTATCCACGATATACATACGTATTTTAATGACAGGCAAAGATTGGATGAGGAAAGCTAATTAAGCTAAAGATCTAAGTCCATTGTCCGCAATAGAAGAAGCCTATGTTTAGCAGTGGATGTCTAGGCTGAAGATGATAATGTTGAATAACAAAAAAAAATAACAAAGATTCTAAAATTAAATATGGTAACAAAGTACTGGCCACTGTAATTTTAACAACTTAATTATTTTATTTTATGAAAGAATTGAATCTACTAAGACCTCATTTACGGAGACGCGGGGCGTCGCGCGTCGCGTGTGGAGTGGCGTCTCGCGGCGCGTCGGTCGTTTTTATTGTTTACGTAGCGGCGGCGCGTGAAGCGGCACATATCATCGCACGCGTAAACACAGACTTATAGCAATATACGATGTTGTTTACAGAGACGCGAAGCGGAAAGAGTGGCGGTGCCCGCTGCTGCGCCCGCGCCCTTCTAAAAAAAATCGATCATATCATACTCCATTGTGACGGTGACTACGTTTGTGTTGCTAAAACACCAAATAGACGGGCAGAAGGTTCCGCCACAGGCAACGCTTCATCGAGAATCACCGCTGCGTGCGCCGCCGCGATAAAACGCCGCGTTAGACGTGACGATGCCATCCGTGGGCTCCGCCGTAAAACACGCTCCATTTCCAGCAAACGCGTGTAAAATCTCTTCTCGTAAACGCACTCATCCAACGCCCTACATTTGAATTTGGTGCGGGCCGCGCAGCAACACGCGACGCGCGACGCCCCGCGTCTCCGTAAATGAGGCCTAATGGTGATATCATTATGTAATTTTATATCATTTTTATTTACAAACATACAATGTAAATTATCAAAATTGTTTTTTGTGGCACAATACTTCTCTTCATATAATCATATGTGGTGGAGAATAAGGACCGTCGAAGTCAAATCCGTCGTATTCAGGATATTGAAAGGGTCCGGCCTTCGGATACACTGGAACATAAACAATATTTTCTTTGTAAATAGACAATGGCTGAATAACAATGTAGTCGCTACCCGCTATCTAAGGCTAATTAGACATTACAGTGTGTATTTTACGCCTTTGTTTTTAAAACATACCATACATATAATGTTGTCTGTTACTGAAGCGAATATTACACATTGAAATCAAACTACTTTTACGGATTTTATCGCGGTTTATTTTAAACTTTACTATCCCGACTTTTCGAATGCTTTGCAGACCCATGGTCACGGAAGGTCCTCCCGTGATCTAAAATAAACCGCGATAAAATCCGTAAAAGTAGTTTGATTTCAATACCATACACAGCCTAAAATGTAAGAGTTCCTACTTATTGACGACTTAGTGACGTGATAAGCAGCATGGGCGCCTGATGGTAAGCGACAGGCATACCCATAAACAGCTGCAGTGCCGCTAGTCAATCAAGATATTAGTTATTAAGTGAATTGTCCCAGGATATTATTAATAACAGGATCGTGTGTTATACGCATATTCCTCTAATTTCTTTTATCATCATGATTATTACCTGCTGGAAGACGTCCACTGCTGACCATAGCCCTCCCCTTTGGAATGCTACAATGAACGACGGTTGGCTATTTGCATGCACCGGTTACCTTCGACGCGTACAATGTCTACGCGTACAATCCACCCAGTGGGAGGCCTACACTAGCTACGCGTCTTCCGGTTCGTGCTCGACACTCGAGAACCTTTCTTTCCCATCGGTTATTGGTTCTTCGAGTGATGTGGCCTGCCCATTGCCACTTCAACTTGCAGTTTCTGAAAGCTATGTCGGTGACCTTAGTTCTTCGGTGAATCTCCTAATAAGGCTGCCTGTCCACCGGAGCGGAGCGAGGCAGTGGAGCGGAGAAACGGAGAAATATTAACCAATAAGATTGCACTAAGATTTTGGAGCGGAGATTTTGTGCAATCTTATTGGTTAATATTTCTCCGTTTCTCCGCTCTACTGCCTCGCTCCGCTCTGGTGGACAGGCAGCCTTACAGATTCTATTGCGCAAAGAAACTCCGAGCATAGCTCTCTCCATAGCTCGTTGTGTGACTCTGAGCTTCTCTAAAATGCCAGTCACAACACACACTAATTTCTTTAGTGACAGTAATATACTATACTAACAGAATTGGCCTGGTGATGGGTATGCAGGCCCTGGTGAAGGGTAAGCCCTCTGCAAGTACAGTTCTGGTACCTCAACAGGTACAGGTATAGGTTTCTCAACATATTGTACTACAGGCTTGAGCTGTTGGGCGGGCGGCGGAGCTGGCGCAGAGTGCTGGATCGGCGCGCTCTTGGAAACGATGGCATTGAAACCGTGGACGGGGTCAGCGGTGTAGTCCACTGTGCGGATAGAACCGTCCGGCTCCACTAGGGAATATTGACCTGAAAAGTGAAAAAGTACAAGCTTCAATATGACGAATCATCCATGATACACCAAATAAAACAATATTCTTTACTACAGCCCAAGCGCGAGCTCCGAGGAATCTGTGGCTGAGGCCGATAGTTTAGTTTAGTCGATATTGCGCTTTTGACGCGCAAGTGTAAATTATTATTATGAAATAAGAGGATGTTATGTAACAGCTCAGTGGGCGAACGCTTGCCTTGGAAACAATGTGCGCAGGTTTCAACCCCGGCTTGCACCTCTGATTTATTTAATGAATCATGTGCGAATCGTCTTTGTGTGATTGTAACTAGCTTTCGAATGACGTGTGAAATCCGCCAACCCGCACTTGCTCAGCGTGGTGGACTATGGCCTAAGCCCTCATCTTGAGGGGAGGCCCATGCCCAACAGTGGGACATAAACAAAGGTTGGTATTACACCCACCTGCTTCCTTAGCCACCGATTCCTCGGTGCTCTCACTCAGACGTTATTTTATTTTCGTAGTAAGGTGGTGACCCACAGAGTATCCCATTAGGAATAGCACCCTCCCATCCCCGGTTTGCGAAGCAAGGAGTTTCCCGCTGCGCTACGAAGTCTACTAGCCATAATCACAATACGAAAACGACTATTTTAGGGCAGTAGACTGACAAACATATAAATATGTAGATTCATTATAAAATTATTTAGAAATCAAATACCTCCCTCGTTAAATAATATAATGCAACTATGTGAATTTGTAAACCGCTTGAGAGATTTTTATCGAAATGGTTATAGTTTCTCACGTGTTTGAATGTGCTAACGTATCGCTATTATCGCTAATGGTGCAGTTTAACGAACAATGAATCTTTAGATACATTTAATGCTCCCACTGTCCCTATTTTTAACCGACTTCAAAAAAGGAGGAGGTTCTCAATTCGTCTGTACTTATATATTTTTTTTTTATGTATGTTCGCGCATAACTCTGGCAATTATGAACCGATTTGAAAAAATCTTTCTTCCATCCATTCTTTAATCCATTGATTGGGTCCCATAAAAAATTATTGCCTAGTAATAAGTAGTTCCTGAAAAAACAAGAATGGTGACTGCGCAGGAAAGCTGCAGGAAAGCCTATTTAGATGACTTTATGTCGCTTTTTAAGGACAAAAATGGTCATAACTCTGACAAATATTTACCAATTTCAATGATTCTTTTTTTATTCGAAAGAAGAAACCACTATAATGAATCTGTATGAAATTTATCACAACCGGATAAGAACTTCCTGGAGGACCATAAACGATGAGGAGGAATTTATCTGGTAAAAACCATAAAACTGATTTTCTCCATTACATTGCTCTGACAATTATGAACCGATTTCGATGATTCTTTTTTTATTAGAGAGAGTAAACTACTATGATGATTCCATGCAAATTTCATTAAGACCGGATATTTTTTTCTGAAGAAACATGAATTATGTAAAACTATGTAGACGATAATGTGATCATAACCTACCTAGATCATTTTACGGTCTTCGATGGTTCAATATTTCAAGGAGCGCGCGGGACATGGCAGGGAATGAGGAGGGCATGAAAATATCACTAAAAAGTTTAAAATAAAATCTTTAAAAAATTGAACCGACTTCAATATCACTGAAAAGTATAAAATAATTTAAATATTATTGAAGTTGGTGCGAAATATACACAGCCGGTAAGCTAACACCAACTTCAATAATATTTAAATTATTTTATACTTTTCAGTGATATTGAAGTCGGTTCAATTTTTGTTTAAAAAGATTTTTTTTTTACTATAGGTTTATGTCTACCAAATTATGATAGTTAATCATCACTTTGACCTAAAGACGAAGGTACTGGGACGTGGTCCCTAACTGTTGGCTTTTTGGATAAGCTCAGAGTCACACAACAAGCTATGGTGAGAGCTATGCTCGGAGTTTGTTTGCGCGACAGAATCCGGAATAGCACCGACATAGCTCTTAAAATCTGCAAGTTAAAGTGGCAATGGACAGGCCACATCGCTCGGAGAACCGATAACCGTTGGGGAAGAAAGGTTCTCGAGTGGCGACCACGAACCGGAAGACGCAGCGTAGGCAGGCCTCCCACTAGGTGGACAGACGACATTGTACGCGTCGCAGGTAACCGGTGGATGCAAATGGCCAATTGTCGTTCATTGTGGCGTTCGAAGGGGGAGGCCTATGTTCGGCAGTGGACGTCTTCCGGCTGGTGATGAATAATCAGTTTAATAATGAACAATATCACGTATATTGTTCCTAAGGTCGTGAGTGATGAATCGTTCCTATTATACCCTGGCCCCTGGTCAGCCATCACGCATGCTTTCATACATTTATTGTTCAATCTTGTAATAAAAACAGGATATAACTACTTACTATTTAGTCCGTACAATACGCAATTTCCAGATGCAAATACACGTACTTACTTAAATAATTGTCTTTACAAAAATCACTGTTCGTTAAACGATCAGTTAGTTAAGGAACGTCAGGCAAGGTCATTTCATAGGTGGGTGACCGTTTAGTGGCATCGGAAATAAGCGTCTTCGTGCTTCAGTTGGCAGGAAAATGTTAGTCCCAAGTCCCCTATCTTCGCAGCAGCACAGCAGTCGTTGAGTCAAGTCAAAGACCAAGGGCATCTTAAATAACCCTGACACCAGGTTGGTAATTAACCAAACGACAAACACGAGAATTTCTATATCTGATGGTTTGGATTTTAGTGGTAGTTTTTCATCATCATCAGCAGCAGCCGAAACATCCACTGCTGAACAAAGGCCTTAGAAGGGAAGGCTCCCCCTTAGAAGGGAGGGGCTGTCATAATCCCTCCTCTTGACAGGCGGCTTGGGGATCGCAGTATAGGTGGTAGGTAATCCAATAGAAAGACGCTGCTGCCCGTCTTCCCGGTAGTATTTAAACGACTTCAAAAAAAGGAACAGGTTCTCGATTTTGCTCAACCAACGGATTGTATAACGAACAGTGATTAAACATCCCTATTTTTAGACGCAACAGCTTGCTATGTACGTGTATTTGCGTCTGCACACTGCGTGTTATACAGACTATATTCAGTGGTGGTCCGAGAGGGGGGTCGTAGGGGTCATGACCCCCCCTCCCCCCAATCTCAAATTGACATTCTTGCTTTAAAACGACTAAACAATTTTATCAAAAATATGTTACGCACTTGAAACACTCAGACGCAAGGGGGGAATCGAACCCACGACCTATTGGCTAGCAGCCAGGGCACTAGACCAACGGGCCCGTCAACTATGACCTCCCCCCCCCCCAATCGTTGGCTGTGACCGCACATGACTATATTCCAACTAAAAGCAAATAACTGTCAACGATTCGTCACGTGCAATAAAATAATTCCAAAAGCCTTAAATGCATTTAGTGCTTTCAATAACATAAAATTAAT
This sequence comes from Furcula furcula, assembly GCA_911728495.1. Lineage (NCBI taxonomy): Eukaryota > Metazoa > Arthropoda > Insecta > Lepidoptera > Notodontidae > Furcula > Furcula furcula. The sequence continues at coordinate 9,554,753 of OU452246.1, read as the reverse complement.
GTATTCAAATGCACGAACCTCTGCAAAGATTATATCATAGCATTGTTACTTCTTACGGTCGTGATTGATGCTATTATGCGAATATACAATCAAAATGGAGATCTCACAATAGATAATAAAGATTATTGTTATTAATTTGCATAGATTTATCAGTGATAGATTTCCTGTTCCGCGGTTATAAATAGCTGTGCAAATTACTTCCAATATTTATTTGATTTCATAATTAAATAAGAGGAAAGAAGTAAAAATAAACTACATATTTTATCAAATATCTACACTACAAAATTAGAGAAGCATATTTTTAAATACTTAAATTATACATCGGTAAGTACTTATAAAAATACCTATTTTTAGGCGCAAAACTCAAATACGTAACTATTTTTCTCCAAAATGGCAAACGAATGGTTTTTATGTCAAGAAAAAGAAAAACATGCATTGTTTATTATTTAATGTTGCTTATCATTAGATGCAGTTGTGTTATATCTTATCGTAATAATTATTTCCCACGCGTTGAGAACTAAAAACCGCAACAATAAACAAACTTCCATAGAATTAATTTCCCGCGCAACAATTGGGCGGGAAAATGTGACGGCCATTTTCTGACAAAAGATCTGTTTTGCTAATAAGCATATTCTTCTTTCAAAAAAATATGGCTTCGATCAATTTTTGATGAGTCAAGTAATTGAATAGCAATTGCAAAATAAATAGGTAAGTAAAAAGAGAAAACGAAAATTGGAAAATTTGTGTTCGCGGTTGCTACCACCAAGATGGCGGCCACGAACCAAATCCAAATATATATTATCCAAGTCTCCGCAATCGCTTGTCACAAAATTACAGTCAACTATCAACTTATATATATTTTCAAATAAAATTACCTTTGACTACGTCTCCTTCTCTTATCTCGTGTTGCGATTTGACGTCACCAGTCGTGTGGTCTGCTACACCATAATTGAACGCGTATTTTGGTGGGTCCTGAAAATAGTTTGAAGATACTACTTTAATAAATTGATAGTGGTGTTTGAAAATCATTAAATGGGTATGACTAGGTAAAAAAAAAATAATTCTAATCAATCCGTCAGTTAGATTATCAAAAAATATTGAACACGTATTTTTTATTTAACAAATCAATAGAAATTGCCTTAGATTATAGAGCGTCAAAGTTTGGGAGTGGGGGATGATGATAGCTCTTGACGTCTCGCCTCAGTAAAAATTGTATACCGGCGTGACGTCACGCCGAGTTTGAACGCACTATATCTTCGTAATTTTTTGTTTAATTGACAAATGAAAAAATACGTGTCCATTATTTTTTGATAGTCTAAATGACAGACTAAATACCTAGATTTTTTTAGTCATATAGCCTATTACTTATTGGGAAAGATTCATGCTCTTTAACCAAAAATAAAACAGAATTGATTATTTTTCCGTGGACGGAAATTAAAATAAGCTTTTTTAAACCTAAACTTTTTTTATATTACCAAAGTGGCAAGCAAGCATGCGGCCCGCCTGATGGTAAGCAGTCACCGCAGCATATAGACGCTAGCAACACGAGAAGAATCACTAGCTCGTTGCCGACCCTTAAGACAGCTCCAGTGCCCTTCACAGTGGAAGACAGCAATGTTTACACACTGTTGCTTGGCTAATTACATAGTCTTAAAGAAATATTTGTTCAAATATTCTCTAAAATATAAAACAGTATAAAAGAAAGTCCTTTCCACTTTTCAGCGCTTATCTTCTTTGGAACTTGACTTTGGTTTTTACAATAATTTAGAGAATTTATTTCAGAAGGTTTACTTTACTTTACTTGTTTATGAAATACTTTATTTATATGGAAAAACACATGAAAAATCTAGACAAAGCCGCGGCATATTATAAGTATTCGATAAAACTTAACAATATACTTTGTGCGGTCGACCACCCCACAAGTGGACAGAGCAAATATGAACAATGTTCTATTCATTAGATAAGCACTTAATAAGGTCCAGATAATCCTGAACCAGTGTAATAAAGGAGAAAATTTATCATACATAATAATCATATCCCGGCTCGTATGAAGGATCGAACACTCTAATCTTCGGCTTCGTCTGCGCAACACTGATTAACACAGCTAATATCAAGCACTGGTAAGAACACATAATGCCACTTCACAACTGTCTACCACCGTGTCTACTCCCTGAATAGCCACCGCTCAGGGTATACAGGCATTTATATGTGGCCTTATTAGTGACAGCCTTGGCGGGCGCGCAGCACTGTTCCGAAAATTAAGTTTCCTTAGCCGGAGCCGCGTCCAATTGAGAAAAGTTTCACATGATTGTTATGTAGATTACATTGCGTACTGCACCTGTTTTGTTTAGGGCTTGTTAGATTTTCGTCATAGATACTTACAGATGTGGGAAGAAATTCCGATATTGTATTCAATGCTATACTAAATGTATGGTGGTCATGGAAAAGGTGCATGTCAGACCCACAATTAGTCTGTGTTGTTACACGTAATAGGTGTTATTATTATATCTGTAGTTATATTCATGACTAGGACAATAAATTAAGATTTATTTCCTGAATATTCATCGTTATATTAATAATATAAATTATTAATGTTACTATCTATACTTACTAGTAGTCTAAAACTATCTATATCTGATTTGCTTTTTTAGTTCCAATCATGCGATTACTTTAATTTTTTTTTTACGTTTTATCGATACATACCTACGCTGTCTGTGTAAAAATATATTAATCCTAGTCATCTATACAAGGGATGCCTTTTAAGTTTTGTCGTTTGAAGAAAAAAACACAACTAGAACCTTATAGTACTTTTTATTGTTTTTCAAAGTATTCACCACGTAGCTTAATATACTTTTCCTTTCGCTCAAACCAGTTATTATAATATTTATTCCACTCTAAAGTGGGGGTGTTCAAAATGGCTGACTTGAAAGCGTCGACTGCTTCTTCACCGGACTGGAACCTTTGACCACGAAGACTTTTCTTAATTTTAGGAAATGTAAAGAAATCGTTAGGGCTTAGGTCAGGACTGTATGGAGGATGGTCAAGAATTTCTACTTTTTCCTGCTTCAAATACTCAATCGTTTGACGAGCGCTGTGTGAGCTTGCGTTGTCGTAGTGCAGGATAATGCATCGCTTTGAGTTAGATTTTCGAAGTTCGGCGATGACTTGTGGTAAACAAACTGTGGTATACCACTCTGCGTTAACCGTTCTACGATCTTCAAGTGCAATAGTCGCAACATGGCCGATTTTTCCAACAAACGTGGCCACCATCTTCTTTGAAGTGCTTCGAGAACGAGCAACTTTAGTCGGCTTTGGCTCGTCTTGAATGACCCAGATTGTAGATTGTTGTTTGGAATCAGGATCGTAGGCATAGATCCAAGGTTCGTCACCACTGATGATGTCGTAGACGTGATTTGAATCTCCTCGGTTGAACCATTGCAGAGTTTTCTTACACCATCTGACGCTGGTCGCCTTGTGATCGTCGGAAAGCAGATGCGGTATCCAACGGCAAACTAGTTTTCTCACACCAAGCGCTTCATGCAAGATCTTCTGAATGGTTGTCCCTGAGATGCCTAATAGAGCCTCTATCTCTCGATACGTCACATGACGATCTTCGAGAATTATTTGTCTCACAGCAATGATGTTATCTTCAGTGAAGGTGGATTTTGGGCGTCCTTCGCGAGATTTGTCACTAACACTAGTATACGCTGGAATTCTAAATACCAACGTTCGACAGTCTGCAGACATGGGGCATCATCACTGAACACAGATGTTAGCTCTTCAAAACACTGAAGCCGTGTCATTAATCCTAATACTTTCAACTGTTTTGAGATTCAAAATTTAAACACATTCGAATATAGAACAGTTCCTAATTCTAAATTGCCGGGAAATATGGAAACAACAGAACTTAAAAGGCAAGCCTCATAAATCATCATAATAGATCCAACCGTTTATTTTTTATAGTATCATCAGCCGGATCACGTCCACTGCTGAACAAAAGCCTCCCTCTTAAAAAATCCCATGTGCTTGGCAGACAGCTACTCCAATAGAAATTTGAGGTGTTAGCTGTTAGACGAATGGTAAAATAGCTTTAATACGTCCAATTAACGTATGGAACCCTTGTTGGGTGAATCTGACTAGCTCTTGACCAGTTTTTTTCGTAATCATTATTTATTTCCTTTGTTCTAGCTTGACTTTCATACATTGTAAATATTTTATTTTAACTTATTCATAACTAAAAACCACCGTGCAGGGATGATAGACATGGAGAACATAACTTTTGCAGCAATTACAAAGATAGCATCTGCTGTAACAGTTTATAAAGACAAAAACACACGAAAGTGCGTAAATCATTGTTCAACCCGAACAAAATTAAACGCTGTGACTAATTTTGGTGATACCTTGTAGACATACCGTCGCGTCAGTGCCGGGGGTTCCGTTGGTATTTATTAGCAAAGGTTGCCACTTCCTCGCACTTCGGAACAATAGGAATGTCCTCTAATCAAATAAATGAACCTTCGCATTTGTTGCGCTATAAGCACTAAGAAATAGTACCTACATTTCTACATACAGTGTTTCTCTATACCTTGATAACTTATTTGTTTTTAAAATACATTTATATATTTTTCATATGGCTATACAGGGTGTAAGGGACTACGTACCGAAAACTTTTATATAATATTTCTCATATTGTCCGTTACAACATTACAGAAACCATTTATAAGGAAAATGACAAATTACTAACTTGTTAATTTTTGAGCATGTACGTATTCATTACGTGCGAAATAATATTTATTTTTCAAATTACATTACTAATTTCAATCAAGCCGCCTGCCAAGCGTGGAGATTATGGCAACCCCTCCCTTCTAAGGGCAAGGCCTTTGTTCAGCAGTGGACTTTTCAGCTGCTGATGATTGCTAATTTTGCACAAATAAGTAATTTATTGTTTTTTAATTGAAATTAGGCTTTATTATTATACCAATAATGCTGTTATCCAATTTTATTTAAAAAAGCGGCATTTTTTTCATAAAAATGCCGATGAAAAATTTCCAACACTAGAATGTTCAGAATCATGTACTGGATCCCTGGTATCGATTTTCGGTACGATGTCCCTTACACCCCGTATATTAGCACCTTCCCTTCTCCTCTCGCTGGGTATCCGTAAGGGAAAACAAAAAAAAAACACAGGAGCGTCTTTCTATTGGATTACCTACCTACCACCTATTACTGCGCTGCCAGCGAAGCGTGGGGGTTATCGCAACCCCTTCTAAGTGGGAGGCCTTTTTCAACAACAGACCCTGGCTAAAGATGATAATGATCTGCTACATTTTAAGCCGTGCCCACTGGTGACCATCGGATTGTGTGAGTAAAGGAAGATAGAAGTGCAAGCATTTGTGCAATTGTTAAAAAGATTGGCCGCCGTGGTCGGATCGGCATGGATTTCTTTTTATTATTTCATAGAAAGTAATAATACTGACACAAAAATTATTGAGATATCAAGCAAAATTTAATTTTAAATTCTATTTAATTATTAAAATCAGTGTGGATGACGAGTACCTCTAAGTATTAAGAAATAAGTCTTTTAAAAAATTGAAACCCTACCAAATATAGGTTTGCTTCAGTGCCTTTGAAATGTTAATTATCTGTAATAATTGTACTTAATACTTAACATAATGTCCTTTTGTTTAATTTACAACAAAGCGTTAAAAAGGTAATTAAGAATCTAAAAAATTGGCCAAGGTTAGGGGAACGCCATTCCCGTTCACTAAAGGAAAATACGCAGTATTTTTCAAAATATTGAATTACTTTAAAATTTTAAAACATATGTTCTTTACTTATTCAGCAATCAATATTTTAACACCAAACTTATTTATCCTTGACTTATAAGTAGTGGGAAGCTGTTTAAAAAAAATAACAGGTTTGAGCGCCATTGCCCCTGACAGTGGATAATGCCGCTCAGGCTAAGGGGTAATGACGATAACATATGTTTTTTGGAAAAATATCTAGTAAGAATCATTTAAATTACAGTGCTAAGCGTGAAATCAACCTTAAACCATACATAATCACATGCCTAGTGTAGGACCTATCCTACACTAGGCATATGATTATGTATGATTATGTAGATTAAGTCTTCTGGGTAGGTAGTAGGCTACCTACCCAGAAGACTTAATCTACGTCTAGTAAGAGCGTCGCAGCCACACAGTATAGACCAAATGGAAAATTAGATCAGCGCTGCCGTATACGGAGAAACACACTTTACGATCACATGCTGCGAGCTGAGTGCCCGTACGCGTCGCTGCCTGTTATAAGTCCTTAAGCCCCGCACTTCAAGCGCCGCGGCGTTTTCCTATCATCCATTTTGACAAGGTTACAAAGGACAGCGCCATTACCCAGTGAGCGCTATTCCCCTTGCTTACCCTAAGTCCTCTAGTATATACAATATCAGTCCTATAGTATCTCTGCAATCTCGACCGGTTTTCAGGCTGTTTGAATTTCAGTTTTTCTGTCTCTCTGTGAAGATCCATTTAGCATGGGAATTAACTAAATAATTAAAATAAAACTACGTTTACGGAATATAGCGCGGTTTATTCAAGATTTTACTTTCCCGACGTTTTCCGTCCTCTCATGACCATGGGTGCTGCAAAGTATTCGTAACATCGGGAAAGTAAAATAAACCGCGATACATTCCGTAAAAGTAATTTTATTTCAATGAGTAATATTCGCGTAAATAAAAGACAGCAATTAAATAATCTATATTATTATAAAACCCTAAGTAGAAATATAAAAAAATAAATAGAGAAGAATGTTTTTTTACATACCATAGCTCCTTTAATCGAACTTACACTTGATAGGAAACACAGATTCATGATAACATCGTTATTAACACACACTAATTGATAACCACAAGAATATTAACCAGCGCTATCACATTATAACAACTCTAGTGACAGAATGACCGCTCTATACGATTACTCGCACAACCGTTCCGCACGAGATCTAATAATTGAATGTCCCTTGCACCGCCAGAGCAGCGCCTTAAATACGCGTTCGGTCGGTCATTCCACCATTCTACCCTCCATTTATTTTATTCTACCCTACATTTTATTTTATATCAATCCGTAACATCTAACAGGCCGTGTTACGAGACCGTCCTCGGGCTCGCTTTTTGATAACTGCTTCCAGAGAGTAACACGAAGAGCCAGACGTCACCACGCACCAATCACAGGAAATCCCGAAGTCACGGCTGCGATGAGCACAGCCCAGTTACGTTGACTCGTCCTGCACAAAACACAACACCCAAACAAAGTACGCACATAATATGAAATGTTATGTTCTATCTCGCTGGTATTCAAATGCTAGAGGTATCGCTACCACAACTCTACAATGATGCAAGTAGTGTATAAGAGTTGTCCCGCATCACAACGGTTTTAGCCCTTCTCAAACATTCATCTTAAAATAAACAAATTAATGGAAGTCTAATAAAATAATAAATTTGGTCTTGTTACTCGTATCTTCACTGCGCTCACTGCACAGTCTTGGTGACTGAAGACATAGAAATCGTGTAAATTTTAAATTCAGTCAAAACAGAGCACTGTCAAAACATTCAACCGATACCTAGTGCGTAACCAGGCTTTACATCGGTCTCTAACAGGTCACCCCGAAACCTAAGTAACTTACAGGCTTTACACACGTCTCTAGTCAGCGTGCGCCCCGCTGGTGCAACCAGTTACCCTCACGCGTTGTGGTCACCTCAATACCACGTACATACTAAGAAATCAAACAATACTTCCCAACGCAAGGGCGAAGACTTGGCGACAAACACCAACGCGAAAGTCGGCTTGCTGACAAGCGCCAACTTGATCCTGTAGCACAAGCTTCGGCACACCGCTCGTTGTTGCATCACATCACGTCACGACAGGCGCTGAATAGTCTGAACTATTACACTGTGAACAGAACATTAGAACGCAAGCATTTCCTTTTGCTTTAAACCCGCAGCACCTTTACGGCGCAACCCCAATCACAAATTTGGTCAATGACACTATACTAGGCAACGACACCTGCCATTAACGGCATTTCGCAACTTTAGTACGACTAACAACACTGCCAGATCCGGGAATCGAACCCAAGACTTAGCGACCACAATACCATGGTCACATTGTACAATTACTTTTATCACCTCTTGCAATTAATACATGTTACTAACATACATGTCGTAAATACATATCTAGAGTATTGCTCACACAGTTTCCTCCTGACCAATAAATAGTTACAAAGAACATAACCTCCATGTGTTAGCATTTACCAAAAACAGTGTGCAACTTACGCCAGTGCGGCTGTCATTACCACACAGTCCAAACTGCAGAACCTTGACCACGGCGCAGCGACCAACACATGTGAAGTGCAGCGCCCAACGCCAATGTGAAGCGCAGCAACCAACGCCAACGTGGAGCGCAGCGACCATCGATAGATCGCACTTCGGTGCCGACGAATAACGCCACCGTGTGTATTGTCAGAGCCCTCAGGATGAACGAGACAGTGACCGCAGTATGTCTCATAATACCTAAAATATGATTTGTGTCAGAGCCCGCAGGGTGATTAACGATGTGAGCGGTGGCACGGCGCCACCGTCGTGCGGCAGCCCATCGCCACCGTCGCGTGTGGCGGGCCATCGCCACCGTCGCGTGTGGCGGCCCAGCGCCACCGTCGCGTGTGGCGGCCCAGCGCCACCGTCGCGTGTGGCGGCCCAGCGCCACCGTCGCGTGTGGCGGCCCAGCGCCACCGTCGCGTGTGGCGGCCAGGGCCACCGTCGCGTGTGGCGGCCCAGCGCCACCGTCGCGTGTGGCGGCCCAGCGCCACCGTCGCGTGTGGCGGCCCAGCGCCACCGTCGCGTGTGGCGGCCCAGCGCCACCGTCGCGTGTGGCGGCCCAGCGCCACCGTCGCGTGTGGCGGCCCAGCGCCACCGTCGCGTGTGGCGGCCCAGCGCCACCGTCGCGTGTGGCGGCCCAGCGCCACCGTCGCGTGTGGCGGCCCAGCGCCACCGTCGCGTGTGGCGGCCCAGCGCCACCGTCGCGTGTGGCGGCCCAGCGCCACCGTCGCGTGTGGCGGCCCAGCGCCACCGTCGCGTGTGGCGGCCCAGCGCCACCGTCGCGTGTGGCGGCCCAGCGCCACCGTCGCGTGTGGCGGCCCAGCGCCACCGTGGCACGGCGGCTAGTCGCCACCGTGGCGCGGCGGCCCGTCGCCACCGTAGCGCGGCGGTTCAGCACCACCGTGGCGCGGCGGCTCAGCGCCACCGTGAAGCGCCTCACGCCATTCTTGCGGCACCAAACGCCACTCGTGTAGCGCCCAACGCCACTCGTGCAGCGCCCAACGCCACTCGTGCAGCGCCCAACGCCACTCGTGCAGCGCCCACGCCACACAATCGCCTTGGCGACTCGTACTTACTGCTTCTGTGAACAGAACTTAAGAACCCGAATTAAAAATCGGCCCTCGTTAACATATTAGGCCTGTAAGATCAACCAGACTATAACCGCTCGGCCTTCCTTCACATAATATTTCCAGATCTAATCAGATTTTAACTACGATTATTAGTCATCGATCGAGAAAATAAACAATAAGCCAAAACAACGCTTTACAAACTGCAATGACCAAACTATAATGCAAATCATTAGCAAAATACAATTTCACTGCGAAAATTATTATCAATCGCACTTTATTATAACTAGCAGTCGGAACTCAAATCTACACACTGCTTAAAATAATACGAATCAACAAATAATAAATCAAAACTAGGTAAACAACTTTATGGGAGCGGTTTATGTGTTTTTATGAACTTTATTTTAAATTAAAACACAGTAATAGAGCAGAATTGCATGCTCTTTATTACTTTAAAGTGATACAGACACTTCGAAATTCAGAAATGTAATGCATGTCTCTTAATTAATCAAACAGTTTTTATAATGTCTCATTCGTCATCAGACGTATTCTAGATCATTCGGTAATATGATCTCTTATAAACAACAAATGTTTCTATTAAAATCATGTACTCGGATATTATTATAATATGATCTTTTATAAATATAAAATGTTGTGACTATAAATTAAAGTACTTGATACATGATATAAAGTAAACACATGTACTTTATATTGTTATTAATAAAACTTCTAGAGCTTTCCATATATTTATAATATTATTGCAACGTTTGCAATTAATTCCTAACAAGTACTATGTTAGGGGTTTGGTGGTGTATAACTCCTCCTCCCTCAAGTGCGAAATTATCCGAAGATTGTGGATTCGGATTATTTCGCAAAAAATCTATGAAATAAGTTTTATACTTATATAATATTAAAGATACAATAATAATGCTTATAATTACGTATAACAATATCGTGGCTATACTAACACTTTTAATTTTCACTGCCCTTTCACTGATATTATTCTTGTTGTTCATTAATTTTAACACATATGATAAACTGTTTAAATCGTCCAAGTTTATTTCTTTAATGTTCACTGTTTGATTTCCGATTGAGTTTTCACTGAAAGTGTTCATATCCGGTAACTCTGGTATCAATGTCCAGTTCGTATATAAAGTTTTTCCGTATATTTGACTATGTTTGATATGGAAACGTCCAAGCGTAATTTCACAATTTTCTTCCATATGGATGATGTAGGAGCCATGTAGAGCGGCATACAAAGTGTCATCTCCGCATTTCTCCATCAATACAGAACTTTCTTTTGTAAAAATCCAACTATTGTATTTAATTCGTTGAACTCGAACATCTTCAATTGCAACGGGAACTGGTGTGCAATTGGATAATTTTTTCTCCATTTTAATAAGTTGCTCAACACATGTTTCTTCCGAATACTGAGCAATGTTGTTTTCGGAGCATATAAAATGATTTTCCTCAATTTCATCACACGGGTGTGTAATTGGTATAAATTTCAAGCCTTTCACCAAAAGGTAAGGATGCTTAGGAAATATAACAAGAGTCTTATTTAAGGATTTATGGAAAATTGGAAACAAATAGAGTTTAAAATAATTATATGAGATATTATCCGTTAAAGGAATCTCTAAAATAAATGTTATCTGGTCCCCTTTTACATAAGCTTTAACTATCATAGTTCTTTCTAATTTAACTAAATTACTTAAAGTTGCTGGATACATAAGATTATCTGTCTTATCCTATAGATTGCAAAATGGTTAACAATTCAGTTGAATTAATAATTGACTGATGTAATATAGAAATTTTACTTAAAGCTAATGCAGTTTCAATTTCACCTAAAGACATAAAGATTGATCTAAAATTTCAAACATTAAAATATACTTTGAATAAATTGGAATAACATAATTTCTTTCTACACACATCAAAAGTGTCTAGGGATCAAGCATTTTTGGGCAAAAAAATGGGCAGAAGAACAATGGCGTTTCGTGTGCTTTTCTGATGAGTCTCGTTTTGGTATGAGACCGGATACAAGACGTATACGACACTGGAGAACCCTTGGACGCCAACAGCGATTAAAATCCTGCCAGGAAGTCCATCGTTATAGTGGTGGAACCATCATGGTATGGGCGGGTATTTGGATCGGCGGAAGAACTGAGTTGATTTGGATCAGAGGCAACCTCAACGCTCAAATTTATGCTGAGACGATTGTATCAGACGTCATCGTTCCTCTACAAGTGCAAATCGGTCCCTTATTTCAGTTAATGCATGATAATGCACGACCGCACACCGCAAGAGTTGTAAGACAGACTCTCGCCGCAGCTAACATCAATGTCCTGCCCTGGCCTGCTCAGTCGCCAGACTTGAACCCGATTGAGCATGCATGGGATATGCTACAGAGAAGAGCTCTGCCGAATATGGAGGGTATCCAGTCGCAAGAAGACCTTTTTTTGTTGTTGCAACGAACATGGGCGGCCATTCCACAGCGTGATTTGGATGAACTCATTTTGAGTATGCCAAACCGATGTTCTTGTGTTGTTAGTGTTCGCGGTAGAAACACGGATTATTAATTGTTTAAGTTACCCAATAAAATTTTAAAGAAAACTGTTATTTCAGTCTTTTTTTCGAACTTTTGTGTTAGTGGTTCAAATGTCAAAAATCCCTTTATTAGGAAAATGGCAAATTTCTTTATTAATGCAAAGGTGACTTGGTTTATCGTTACTGTGACAAACGAAAACACTTTATTTGATGAATCCTTAAAGAAAATTTTAATTAATATCAATCAGGAGAAAAGTTATTGCAAAAATATATGTTGATCCCTAGACACTTTTGATGTGTGTATTTGTTTTACAACTTCCTGAATTAATTTAGTTTCTAAAATTTTAAATTGCAATGTACCAGTACTATTTATAATTCTATACCACATTTGGGAGATTACTGTTATTTTTTATCGGTTAAGATTTGATCATCTTTAATTTGTGCAGTTAGGTTATCATATCGATTAGTATATCACGAAAATGCTCCAAATTAATTACTAAAATTAATTTTATTAGCGGTACAAAATTCTTCTTTTGACTGTACTTTCATTATTCATTTAATAATTTGTTAATATAGACAAAACTTATTTAAAAAATTTCTTTTGTAATAAATAATGAATATTCTGTTTGTTTCTTTATTGTTAAAAATTCCTGATTAAATTGATTATTTGTTAAAAGTAATTTCTTAAATTCTATATATTTCTTTATATTAAGATCTAGGCTTGAAATTATTTTTAAATATGTATAAACGGCTCAATTATTATTAATTTATCTTGCATATTAAATATTTGTCATTTAATATTCGATAAAATTTTAAGATTGGCTTTATTTTTTTTTATTTAATATTAAAAATTAGTTTCAAGAATCAGTGATGCAATGCAGTCTGTATGATCAAGAATTATCTGGAGGTCGTTTAACATTTTTAAGTAGGGATTTTATTTTCTTTTTGCGTATTTTATTTAATACTAAATTGTGCTTAAATCTATCTTTCACAGTTTTCTTATATAAGAATTTGTATATAAGAATTTTTGATTTATCTTTATTTTCCTTAAATTTATTTTTATTTTTTAACATTTTATTTGATTTTATGTTTATCACCTTACATACTATTTTAACAGGTATATTTTTAGATTTTAAATCTACCACGTTTTGTTTAATCTTGTTATCATTTTCTTATTTAATAATGTCTCTTTTATTTTCCTTTTATTAGGTATCTTTATATAGTTCTTATTTCCTATTTTATCTTCATTAACATTATTTATTTCTTTTAACATTTTATTCTGTTTAATATTTATAGCCTCACTTCTTACTTTTATAGGAATAATCTTTTCATACGGTTTATAATCTTTTAAGTTTTGTTTAATTTCACTGTCATTTGATTTAATCGTGGGGAAATCAGTTTTAATAATAGTATCAGAATTATCAAAATGTTGCTTTTCTTTAATTTTATTATTATTACGACTATCAACTTTCCTTTCATTAAAATTTAATAAATTAATTTTCGTTTTAGATTTGACGTCTTTATTACTATTTCCTTTTACAGGCAGACCCGGTTTATTATTCTGTGAATATTTTTTTGCTTTTACTTCTTTAAGGGGATATTAATAGAGTCAATAACATGATTTTTATTAATTTCATTTTCTTCATTTTTCCAAGTCTTCATAAAATTATTTTGAATATTTTGTTCATTATTATGAGACAATTGAATATTCGTATTACAATCATTTACTTTAGTTTGTTCATTTTTAATTTTTACTTTTAAATCACTATTATTTGTAGTATTAAATTCATTAGTGGTTGATAATTGTTTTTCATTATTAATGTTATGTCTAATGGGGATACGAGTATAATCCGTTATTAAAATGTTATTATTCAGATCAATAATGGCCCCGTTTTGACGAAGAATGTCGTCACCTAACAAACCATCGTATCGCGGGTTTATTTCATACAAATAAAATGTATGATTTTCATTACTTTTAAAAATTGGCAAAGAAGGAATCTCGATGATTTCGTTATGATTACTTGAGGCATGTGTGCTTATGACCTTAAAAGGTCTATGTTGTATGTCATTATTAAAATACTGATAAGCTTTATTTGGATTTATAAAAGATTTCATACTTCCAGTATCAATCATGAATTTAGAATCTATTTCTGGTATGTATATAAAAGGTAAATTAAGATTTGTGTCACAACTATTTACTCTTATTGCGTCTGGTTCTTCATCGAGGCGACGCACGGTAAAACTTGCATTGTTATTTTCTTCTTTAATTAACTCGCTATTTTTATCTAATTTACGAGGATAATTAATGACAGGATCCTCGTTAGGATCAGATACTGAACAATAGGAAACTTCTTTTTGTGGAAGATTATAATAAAAGTTTTCATAATAATTGTTAATTGGTTCAAAATTTTAATCATTAAAAAAAAAAAAATTAAAATATTAAAATCAAATTGATTTTTATTTAGTTCCATTTTATTTAATTTAAAACGTTGCTCAGGTTGATTTGTAAAATTCGGAAAATTATTTGGAATACCAAAATTAATTTTATGTGGCAAATTAGAATTATTAAAATTATATCCTTTATTTGGATTCAGCATTTGATTTGATTTAGAAAAAGTATTAGGCATAATTTTATTTCGCGCTGTATATCGTTCATGAAAATTTACTTCTTCCATAACAATACTTAAGGCATCTTCTAATGTGCTGGGAGATTTTAAACGTACTATACGTAACAAATGTTCGGGTAAATTATATAGAAAAACATTTAAAGATGTATGGTTATAAATAGTTATTTTACTTTGTTTTAATGCAGGGTCCTTTATTTGATTCACTTTAGATATGAGAACCGAACGCACTGACTGAATTCTATTACATAAATCAAGATAATTTTCATACGGTTTTATTTTTATCGACTCTAATTTAATTAAAATAGTCTCTTCACTATGCGGGTCTCCAAAGTGTTGAATAAGCAATTGTTTTAATTCCTCCCACGTCTCTATGTCTTCGCGCTCACTGATAAGAACGGCGGCGTTATCCGTAAGCCTACTGGTAATAGAATGCATAACATATACATTTTGTGACGGACTGCCTTTATATCTTTCAATCACATATTCGCATTTGCGTAAAAATAAATTTAATTGTCGTTTATCACCATTAAAAACCGGTATTAAGTCTAACATTTCATTAGGAATTAGAAATATTTGTTCGATATTTGATCGCTCCATTTTTAATATTTTAAAAAAAATCACAAAATAATCGCACAATAAGTATATCACCAAAAAAAAAAAAATTAAACACACTCCTATAATAAAAGACACAATTAAAACACAGAAAATAAAAATATTCAAGTAACACAATTAATCAATTAAATTCCCAAAAATAAAATAATTCTTTAATAATATAAAGATTTCAATCAACTACACTTCTTTTTAAAAAAAAACACTTCATTGATAATATATTAATTAATCATTAGTTCACATATTCATTAAAAAAATTACTTAAAATATAGTTTTCACAAAAATTCATATGAAAACCAGATAACAGTTATAATGAGAGACGGCCAATCCCAATATAACCACAAGGAATGACAAGGAAGGTGAAAAGGCTTACTCACCAACCCGTCTTGAGTATAGCTCCAGTTGTTAAATTTCTTTGGTTCGACGAACGCCTTCCGCGATATCACGATGCGAAGATTTTGATTCGCAAATTCGCGACGCGGTTGCTTAACAGCACGGGGCGCTAGCTTTGGCTACGCCAAATAACGCGACGACCCGAGGCGCTCGATCTGGCTGCGCCAAACAGCTTTACGGCCCGAGGCGTTCGATCCGGCTGCGCCAAACAGCTTTACGGCCCGAGGCGTTAGATCCGGCTGCGCCAAACAACTTTAGGCCCGCGGTTTATGTGTTTTTATGAACTTTATTTTAAATTAAAACACAGTAATAGAGCAGAATTGCATGCTCTTTATTACTTTAAAGTGATACAGACACTTCGAAATTCAGAAATGTAATGCATGTCTCTTAATTAATCAAACAGTTTTTATAATGTCTCATTCGTCATCAGACGTATTCTAGATCATTCGGTAATATGATCTCTTATAAACAACAAATGTTTCTATTAAAATCATGTACTCGGATATTATTATAATATGATCTTTTATAAATATAAAATGTTGTGACTATAAATTAAAGTACTTGATACATGATATAAAGTAAACACATGTACTTTATATTGTTATTAATAAAACTTCTAGAGCTTTCCATATATTTATAATATTATTGCAACGTTTGCAATTAATTCCTAACAAGTACTATGTTAGGGGTTTGGTGGTGTATAACTAGGTACTGAATGTTTAAACCTGAAGCACCCGCACAACATGTCTAAATGTAAGCAAGGTCTATTTTTTTTGTCAGCACATCAACATTAAAAGAACACCAATAATTAGATCTTACTAGAATGTGACCAATAAAAACTTTAAATATCAGATTCTTGTTTTTGTGACCACTACCACCAATGATATTTTACTAAAAATCACTGATGTATAAAATATCATTGACTATCACCATCAAAGTACTTGACAATACAGACATAAATCGTACAATCGCTATTAATTTTTATTAGAACATCAACTACCCGCATAATAATATGTACTTTATTCTTCTTGAAAAATAAAAACATGAAAATAATGGAAACGAATATAACAAAATACATCAGAAAGCGAAGCAGATAGGCTAGAATCCAATCCCACTTCTGATATTATAAAACCCTAAGTAGAAATATAAAAAATAAATAGATAAGAATGTTTTTTTACATACCATAGCTCCTTTAATCGAACTTACACTTGATAGGAAACACAGATTCATGATAACATCGTTATTAACACACACTAATTGATAACCACAAGAATATTAACCAGCGCTATCACATTATAACAACTCTAGTGACAGAATGACCGCTCTATACGATTACTCGCACAACCGTTCCGCACGAGATCTAATAATTGAATGTCCCTAGCACCGCCAGAGCAGCGCCTTAAATACGCGTTCGGTCGGTCATTCCACCATTCTACCCTCCATTTATTTTATTCTACCCTACATTTTATTTTATATCAATCCGTAACATCTAACAATATGTATATAAAATTACTTGTCCTGACTGACTGACTGACTGATTCATCAACGCTCAGGCCAACGCACTGGACCTATAAACCTGAAATTTGGACAGTAGTTTATTCTTATGATGTAAGCATCCACTAAGAAAGGGTTTATGAAAATTCCACTTCTAAAGGGGTTAAATGGGGTGGAAAAATATAATAGCGGGCGTAGCCGCAGGGAATTGCTAGTAGAGTATAAATTATCTGTAATACCTACATTTTTATGCAGGAAAAACGCCATGATTAATTACAAATTTCATGTAATTTGTAATTAATCATGGCGTTTTTCCTGCATAAAAATGTAAGGAGTAGCTACGAGTACCGACACATATACATATGTGTTCTATGTTGGCTGAAAATACCAGAAAATAAGTCTAGAGACTTTTAAACAAAAAAATAAAGCTGTATGAGTGTCAAAATCCGCATTCATTTTCCTTGTTGGTTAAACAGTTCAATATTCTTTTTAATAAATATAATATTTCAGTTTTGACTCAAGCTGTCTTATATATTAATAAAAATCGCTTATTTTTCTCTTACTCCAAAGCTACATCGGAAGTAGTTAATTCTAGACTAGTCACGGAATAGCTACGTCTTAATAACGGTATTAATAAATACGAAGTAGGTTCGGACTAACAATACAATTCTTACACTGAGACTAAGGTGTATGTTATGGCAACCCACTGAAATTAAAAGTAAAAAAAAATGAACAAAATGACTAAAAAGACACTGGCAGTTAGGTAAATTTTGATATTTGACACTTTTATTTGACAATCACAACTTTCACTCTATATTTATCTTACATCATAATATTCTATATTTCTCTTACATCATAATATTCTGTATTTCTCTTGTTGAATTCAAGATAGTGGTTTTAGAATTTGTGTTTTTTTATTAGCAGAATATTATCTATAAATCAAGAAAGTATATAACAAGTAGGCCGGGGATCTAGCCTGTTACACACCGTCCCTAACAAGAAACTACAGTGCACCTCAAAAAACGCGTGTAAGAGCAGAAACCACGGTGGGCCTCAAGCACGAGCCGGCGCGTGTAATGCAAAACTTGCTGACAATGCAACCTATCCAAGAACAGAAGGGCTATTGTATGGACGCATCCAGCATGTGTACCGAAAACCAGCTGACGGCGCACAACTAGATCCATTGTATGGACCCATAGCGACGGAATCGGCTCTTCACTTAGCTTCTAACATCGAAGCGGTCACTACATATTTAAATTAGATATTAAAAATGTAATTTAAATTAATAAAAATTCGTTTTAAAATCTGTTCTAAGTTATTTCTGAATCATCCGGCTGTAGCCTACATAACTAGCCTAATAGTTTAGTTTATTGAGACAGTTTATTTACCTCTCCACGAGCCCAAGTCCTTTTTGCAGCTAAAACTTTCAAGTGAGGTGGTATAAAGCCTACTGCATCTCCAGCCAAATCATTCTACCATTTCAGTAATGTAATATGCAGTTGAGCGTGTAAATCTATATTTATATTTAAACTCGTCTTCAAGGTCTTCAAAAGGGATATCGCGAGGTTTATACAATTAGGTTATGTTTAGTATATATAATTATCTCAATGGAAGTTAGAAATACAATACAAATCTATGCTTACTCAAACGTTAAACCATGGGGCTCCGCGGAGTAACTTTTACTCCGGAACTACATTTTGATTAGTTAACTCCGTCCTTACTACTAGTTTATTAATACCATAATTGCCTAATCTTTGCGTAAGTCTTGGAGTAAAGTTGTTCTGACGCTAATCATAGTTTATTAATAAGGCTGAAGGGGTTTAAAAGGAATATAAAATTTGCAATTCCCCTACCAGGGGAAATTGCGAGTGGTCGTGGTACCCCTAGGGGGTTCAGACCTATCTGAACTCCCTAGGGGTACCACGGCCACTCGCACCCACTAGGGTTCAAGAGAAAAGCACGTATTTTTTCATTACTACATATCCTGTCTGTTACATATTATGGCGATGGGTGTAATGCTGGTTCTCCATCTCGTATTTTTTTTAATGAAGTAATTAAATTTAAGAATAGCTAATTAGAGATTTATTTCAGGATCCTATATACGCCGAACATCTCAACATCAATCGTATACGGGTTAAATACGGGGTTGTAAAAATATATGCACTCCTGGTACACACATTTTAAACATACGAGGACAACCATGGGAATCCGCCATTCTATTATGGGACCTTGATAGTCTATTGTTTCTATTCACATAAGAACAGTTGTTACACACACAATATGTATCCTTATTCTGCATTAGGTATCATAGCATTGTACTTTGATATTACAGCTTCTCATGTGGGTATTTTTAGGGTTCCATACCTAAAAGTAAAGGAACCCTTATGGTCTGACTTCGTCTGTCTGACTGATGCAATCGATTTGAAACTTGGAATAGTTTTAGATCTTACTTACCCAATCTCATTGCAAATAAAAAAAGATATATTTTTTCTTTTACTTTTTTTTATAATGGGAGTCGAAATGGGTCATCAAAATTTCAAAGTGAGACTATTATATCGAGTGGGGTATCATATGAACGGGCTTTATTTGCACATCGCAAAACTGATTTTTGGCTGATAATCAAAAATGTAAAAAAAATAGCGTCCCCCCACCCCTTATCTCCGAAGTTTGTGGAGGGAAAAATCTGAAATAATTATGAATAATACATGTTTATCTATGTTTTACAGGAAAAATAAAACGATCTTTCTAAGTTATACAGTTTTTTAGTAATCCTAAAAAAACCTCGACATACAAACTTAGTTTTGCGTTTTATTTTTTGCTACCTGAGGTGTTACATGAATAGTAAAATTACTTTAATACGTCCAAAGATGGTATGAAACCCTCGGTGCGCGAGTCCGACTCGCACTTGACCGGTATTTTCTTAAATTGGCACATACATTTTCTAAGATAATGGTTAGGTACATTATCTGATTTTTTAATAATCATAATATAAATCGAAATAATCGCTTGTATTGGTGGTTATCATATCTGCTTTGAGAGAGCTATGCTCGGAGTTTCTTTGCGTGACAGAATCCGAAATGTGGAGATTCGCCGAAGAACTAAGTTCACCGACATAGCTCTCAAAATTTGCAAGTTGAAATGGCAATGGGCAGGCCACATCGCTCGAAGAACCGATAACCGTTAGGGAAGAAAGGTTCTCGAATGGCGACCACGAACCGGAAGACGCAGCATAGGCAGGCCGACTAGGTGGACAGATGAGTACAGACGACATTGAGCGCGTCGCAGGCAACCGGTGGATGCAAATCGCCAATTGTAATTAATTCTGGGGTTCTAAAGGGGATATTTGTTTTCAAAACAACAAAAATAAGTCGCCGCAAGTCTTTAGAGTGCGGCAACTACGAGGTTTTTTTTTTACTTTGTTGGAGTATTGTTGCAAACAAACTGTAAATATATATTTAGTTTTTACGTAAATATATTTTAAGTTAATTTAACCAAATTCCGACCTAGTGGCAGGCCACATCGCTCGAAGAACCAATAACCGTTGGGGAAGAAAGGTTCTCGATTGGCGACCACGAACCGGAAGACGGAGCGTTGGCAGGCCTCCCACTAGGTGGACAGACGACATTGTTCGCGTCGCAGGTAACCGGTGGATGCAAATAGCCAATTGTCGTTCATTGTGGCGTTCTAAGGGGGAGGCCTATGTTCAGCAGTGGACGTCTTCCGGCTGGTGATGATGATGATGATGATGAACCAAATTCCTTCAAGAGCTTACTATTTAATAAATTGTAGAGCTTACTTTATCATATCATAAACATAATAAAATATGCGATAACTTTCACTTTATCATGTTACAATATTGAAATAATTATTTTCAATATAATTTTTAAAAAGCTATATTTTGCGATGAAAAATAAAACAATATCTACTTTGCTATGTCATTTAATGAAAGCGTTGCTTAACAAAATATCTAACATTAACTAAGAAAACAAATAGATCAACAATTATTCTTTTAAAATAAAATAAAAATACACTAACTTATAAAAAATCAGGTACATTCGTAAAGATATATCAAACAATAACAATAAATTAGATAACAATAAAACGTAGAGATCTTGAGAGGAGACTTGAAACACCTCATACTACCTACGCAAAAGCACTCTAGAATAGAACCGTTTACAATATACGTAGCTTAAAAAAATTCAATCCACTAATAATATAAAATATTGGAATGTTTATCATTCCAATATTTTATCTTCCAATAAATACAATCACATAAATCGAGAATAATTCATATTCTATAATATCGAATAACGTACTCATTAAATAAAAAATTGGTAAAAACTTATGACGTCACATACTTAAATGAATTGTATCCAAGGCAAGTATTAATACTGGCCCAAAATTGTGAGCCAATTTTCTTAGGCTTTCATTTGTTTTGTTTAGTTTAATACAAAATACCCTAAGAACGGTCTTCCATAAACGTATATTCTAAATACTTGGTAATCTTATTATTGCTTAAGGATCAAGTATTTTTAGTCCAGAATTTTGTATTATTGTTTAATGGAGGTGAGCGGCTTCGTGGGCCGAGATGGGAGCAGTCCTGTGGACCACCGCATTGAAGCCGTTGTGTTTATCCGCCGTGTAATCCACGGTACGTATGGAGCCGTCCGGTTCCACAAGTGTGTACTGACCTACGACAATAATAAATAATAGTAATGAAAAATATTTAAACATTCTTTTACGAATTTTATTGCAGTTTTTTTAAGATTTCACCAGTAAGAATAACTAAATGGGCGTATAGTGATAGGCCCCGTGGGGTGTCCGGGCACCGAATAGCACCCTCCCGAATAAGGGAAAACAAGAAGGCGGGCAGTATCTTTCTATTGGATTACCTATCACCTATACTGCGATTTCCAAGACGCCTGCCAAGTGTGGGGATTATATATATAGTATGGACTATTGCATACGGATATAAAAATACCTACTAATTTATTGTAAAGTTAGAAAGGTCGATATTTTTAATTAGCTTAATCACAGTCGGAGGAATCATTGGGTGTATGCGGCACAGCAGTTGAAAGTCGAAGCATACGTAGTCTGTCCCAAAAGTATCCGACCTACCTCGATTTTTCGTCGCTTGATTTATTCTTCGTCATCCGGGGGGTGGCATCCTTCAAAGTGGTCCCCATTTGATTGAACAAGACGCTCATATCGATGTTTCCTCTTATTAAAGCACTCTTGAAAGTCAGACTTCGGAATCGCCTTTAGTGCATTCGATTTTAGTCGAATTGATCGAGGAAACAGCCAAAAGGCCCAGGGAGCTATATCAGGACTGTATGGAGGCTGGCGGAGCTGCGCAACACTGTGTTTCAATAAATACTGCTGCACAAGGTTTGATGCGTGCGCTGGAGCATTGTCGAGATGAAGAAGCCAGTCACCGGTTTCCCAAAGTTTCGGTCGTTTTCTCCTGATTGCATAACGTAATCTTTTCAAACCTTCAACGTAGTACTCTTTATTGATTGTCTAGCATGTAGCCATATTCATGG
The DNA here is from genome assembly GCA_911728495.1 of Furcula furcula. NCBI lineage: Eukaryota > Metazoa > Arthropoda > Insecta > Lepidoptera > Notodontidae > Furcula > Furcula furcula. The sequence continues at coordinate 9,532,111 of OU452246.1, read as the reverse complement.
TGCACAATGCCCTCATAATCGAAAAAAACAATCAATATTGACTTGATGTTGCTTCGACTTTGACGGGCTTTTTTTCGGCCGAGGCTCAGATGGAAGCTTTCACTGCGAAGATTCTTGTTTGTTTCAGGATCATAACCATAAACCCATGACTCATCACCAGTAATAAACTTTTACCGAGATTAAAGCAAAATTTTATGTAAATTCGCTGTTCGGTTCGTTCTGCCATTTTTAGCAATAAGCAAATAGCGACGAACGCAAAAAAAGTCGTTGTAAACAAATACACGCTGCGCAGGAACTAAGGCGTTTCGTCGGTATCTCAGGCTACTGACGAGAAGGTTAGGAGTTGCTGGTGACGTTCGTACCCTCCAGAGGTCGCCTGAGTCTCTCCGCGCGAAGATATGAACGTAGGTTGAATACTTTTGGGACAGACCTCGTATGTGGTATTCATAGATCAATAGGTACTCAGCAGAAAACAACAAATGGCTGAGTTTGTTTATATTGCTTATTCGACCAAGCTCCACAAGCTATCCTCATAAAGCAGTTGTTCATGAGAATGAATATATTATATCTATAGAGATATAAATAATGTAATATTAAATTAACACATTACTCAGTAACATTAAATACTGTTTTATACAAACCTTTAACAACATCACCGTCGCGGCTTTCATGGTGTGTCTTAATGTCGCCCGTGTGGAAGTCATTCACACCATATTTGAAGACATATTTCGGGTAAGCCTGAAACACATCCAAAATATTTTATTTCATTATTAGTTATAATAAGGCAGTAAAAAGAAAATCCTATAATTTTACGATTCAAATAAAAATCTTTTTGAAATTAGAATTGAATTTGTTATAAATTAAAAATATTTAACTATTTTTTTGGTGTTAATTTGTAGATATTTCAAGCACGAATATTAGTATTTTTTTAATACGTAGCCAATGACTCGAATTCTCAAATACTATCATACGGCACTCGGAGACAAGACGTCAGATTATCGCAAAGAAATACCCAATACAGATACCTAAGGTATGTAAACCACCAACTACCCAATAGTTACTTCTTTTTAAAGTTTTGGTTGTCTGGAAGAGATCGCTATTAGTGATAAGACCGCCATTTGTACGTAATTTAAGCTATTTTCTAAGTTTTCTGAATGTATTACTTTGGTGTGCAAATAAAGAGTATTCTATTCTATTCTACAGAATGATGCTGATGACCTCGTATTATATTTTGACGACAGAAGTAATTCCACTCAAAACATGGAGTAAGCAGGTTACTAAAACAATAATTATATAACAGTACATCAATGTCAAACCTCACACGCATACAAATATCAAGAACTCGGAAATGTCATTTACGCAGCGCGCCACGTGCGCTTGCGCAATTATATTCGCACTGCAATACAACGTACTTTAAAGCAGTTCTATTTTTTGAGGCACAAGTAAAAAGTATTAGCGGAGGTTTGAAATAATTATTTCCACTATTATTTATTTAATGTTATTTAATTTACTGTCACGCACGTAATCTACTCCTTTTGGAAGTTGGTAAAACGCACCGTAAATTGTTTTTACTTATGTACTAAGCCTTTAACCTACCTACAATCAACTGTTATTATTATCCGCATAAATCTACACTCGTTTATAGCTTGCACCACACACAATATTAGGTGATCGGACATGTAAGAACATAAATTACCAACAAGTGGAACCTCACGCACAGGAAACGCGGCGTATGTATCAATATATCAATGTACTCTGTATGTATGGATTCTTAATCATTCATAAATATACACGGTAGGTACGCTATTTTTTTAAAGTACCTATTTTCTAATTATTGTGTGATGTCTACTGAAGTCGGTTCAATTTTTTTTTAATATTTATAATACTTTAAAATTCTAATTTTGAATTCAACGCAACAATATGTATGAATATTGAATGAGTATATAATGGTATATAAACAATCTAATACTCTCACTTCGTTCGTGTGATACATAGGTACTTTCGTTTCTACAGAGTGTTACGTCTGTGCACATAACAATGTAATTACGAGTATTAGTGTTATGCTATCAGAATCACTCATAAATGAAAAAATAAATGTAAAGTGTCAGTAACACTGAATACAATGAGTACTAGTAAGTTATTACATGAGTATTAGGTATATCAGCAGAAAGTGCTGACGACTGATAGAGTTCAAGCAATATAAAGGTCCAGTCGGACTTTTTCTTTAGATAAAAGGACACACACACACCGGTCCAAGTTTTGTTTCTACCCAAGGAGAAACATTTGTGTGTGGTTTGTACTGTGATTGGTGTTAATATATATTATGTATATACATATCACGTACATATAAATTTAAAATATACAGAGTGTAATGGACTACGTACCGAAAACTTTTTTATAAGATTTCTCATATTGTCCGTTACAACATTACAGAAACCATTTATATGGAAAATGACAAATGACTAGCTTGTTAATTTTTGAGCATGTAATGAATACGTGCGGAATAATATTAATTGTTTATTCTGACGGGCCCGTTGGTCTAGTGGTTAGACACCCTGTCCGCCAACCGATGGGTCGTGGGTTCGATTCCCACCAAGTGTCTGGGTGTTATTTATCTATTTAAGTATGTATTTACAAAAAAAAATGTATATAAGTATTAGTATCAGTTGTCTGGTTTCCATAGTACAGGCTCTGCCTAGTTTGGGATCAGATGACCGTGTGTGGATTGTCCCAAGATATTATTATTAATGTTTCAAATTACATTGCTAATTTCAATCAAGCCGCCTGACAAACGTGGAGATTATGGCAACCCCTCCCTTCTAAGGGACAGACCTTTGTACAGCAGTGGACTTTTCGGCTGCTGATGATTTCTAATTTTGCATAATTAAGTAATTTATTGCTTTAAATTGAAATTAGGCTTTATTATTATACCAATAATGATGTTATCCTAATTTTATAAAAAAAGCGGCAATTTTATTTTGGTAATTCATGAAAAAGCCGATGAAAAATTTCTACACTAGAATATTCAGAATCATGTACTGGATCTCTGGTGTCGGTTTTCGGTACGATGTCCCTTACACCCCGTATAATGTATTGTTTGATTGCTCTGCCGATGATGTTTGAGCGACATGGGCTCTGCTATAGATGGATAAATCTGGATGTTTAGGTGTTAATTATTTTACAATAAATTGGATAGTATATCGATGATAAATTGTATGCTAAGGCTTAAGATATAATAATTCAAATTCATATACAAAATATCTTTAGTATGCATAAGCCTCACGAGGGCACACATATTATCAATTTCACTTAGTTTTGATTAAGCTAGTGAGATCATTCTAAAGTCTCTATCTCCTAGAACTATGATAATATGTTTTGTGTAGTTTTACAAAGATTTATATCTATGCAAGTGGATATAAAAACAACATTATTACGAATAGATAACTTTCGCTAATTCGATAACAGTGTTATGTACACATCGCTGTATGCCGTTAATAATTATTATACTTTTTATGTATACATAAGCCGTTTTTTTATATAACTACACATTGTAAAACAATAGAAAGAAGCTGCTGTCCGTCTTCTTGTTTTCATTAGTCGCCGCTTACGAACACTTAACGGGAGGAGATGGGAAGGTGCCATTCTTACCCGAATAACCCACGGGTAAAAAAATATTAATGTAAAATTATAATAATGCATAACAAAGTACTTACATAATAGTCAACGTGTTGATCTTCAGGAATGTGATAGTCAACGTGTTGATCTTCTGGAATGTGATAGTCAACGCGTTGATCTCCGGGAATGTGATGGTGATCATACGAGTATGTGGGCGCAGGGTGAAAATATGTAGGTGCCGGTTGTAGATCCACAGGCCGGATAGGTCGCACGTAGGCGACTAGTCTCGCATGCGCGTACGCGACTACAGTAAGCACCACAATTATTACCTGAAAATGACGACAATGATATATTCAAAACGCGTTTTAATGATTACCGGGCATAACTGAAATAATATTATTCTTTCCAAAAGTACCTTGTCAAGTCAATATCTTATAATTTAATAGTTTATGACTAAAATATAGTAACTTATTATTATTTTTACACCCTCGGAGGTAACATAAGAACATTTTTATTATACCTGTCGTACTGTCAATCTATATACTTATAATAAAACTGTAACAGTTTACCAAATTATATTTGGAGGGCATTCTATAACCGATACTAAAGCCAAAAATGTATTTTTTTTATTTTTGACTGTCTGTCTGTCTGTCTGTATCTCGGCTGAGCATCACGCCGAAAATACTGGATGGATTGAAACGAAACTTGGCATGACTTGAGTTAATACTCCGAGGTAGGACATAGGATACTTTTTATCCCGACATACGGCACGGTTCCCTTGGGAGAGGAGACTAAAGTCAAAATACACATTTTGACTTGGTTATACGCTTGCTCCAATTTTAACAATTTTTCATTGTAATTATAATAAATATTTGTAAGGGAACACTCATAGACAGTTGTTAACAATGTTTGGAAATCGATCAGGTAGCAACGTTAGGTAAGGTCATTAAATAGATGGGTGACCATTTAACGCCATTTGAACTAAACGTCTCCGTGCTTCGGAGGGCAAGTACAAAGTGGGTCCAAGTTTTTAACCGACTTTAAAAAAGGAGGTTTTGTGTTCCATGCGAATGTATATAATTGAAAGATTAGTTAACGTAAACACAGCGCGGGCGGAGCTGCGTGGGTCAGGTAGTATTAAAATATAAATTAAAATGTAGTTGCATTTTTTTTTTATTTTAAGTGTAAATTGTTTTTTTTTACTAAACACCGCAAAGTAGACCGATATTCGCTAATACAAAATTAAACAATAATAAATTAGCACAGATAATTTTTATCCTCTTTTTAATTGCCTAACTTCGTAAAGTATTATATTGTCAGCTCGTTTTTCCGTCAGCGACATTATTAAAATAATAGTTACCAAATAAAAAATATATGGTATCCCTAACTATCACTACTACCGTTTACTACACCGTACCGTTTACCGTACTATCGTTTTATATCCCTAACTATCGTGTCTACAATTTCGTGTTTTGATAATTGGGACTGTATACAATTTTATTCCATAAAATATTTTTACCTTGGTTTTCCGAACGAACCATCTACCGTCAAACAATGGGATATTTTCGTTCCCACAAGCGCTTTCGAAATTCCATCGATAGCGTTTACGTTGTATCGTTTTTTTGTTAAAAGTCGTCGCCTTTGATGTGTGTAAACTGCCACTTCTTTATAAATGACATTCCAGAAAAGGTCAGATACAGAGTTCATGTAGATACAATATTCTTAATAGAAGTAAACTGATATAGTGAAAAAAATCATTCGCTTGATCATCTCGTACAATATTTTTAATCTTGATTGTTTTAAAAAGTTAAATGTCTCGAGAGATCCTTTTAATGGTACGCAACAAAAAAAAACATCTCAAACATCTGAAAGTTAACTGACTTTCAAAACGAGATGTTTTTTTTTGTTGCGTACGTATTTTATATAGAACATTTTACATTTTATTCGAAAGTGTGTAGTTTTATTTGAATAACCAGATCGATAACACACAGCAGGAAATAGTGTGTGCATTATTGTGGCCCGGTGGAAATAGCACTGATGCTGCAGAGATTACTGGCCTCAAGATACTTAATGATCACTGTATTACTGCCGCACATACAAACGTTGATTAAAGAATAATCACTGATCCAGTTTATGAAATCGTATTATTTCAATACTCCAATCCCAAGTGAGTAGAGATACCGATTATCTATGGAAAATAAGCATCTGAGAGTCGAAATAATCAAATTAAAGAAATGGTTGAATCACAATTAACGCTAATTGATATTTGTGAGTGCGGCAGTAAGGTAACGAGCGGCGGCATTGCAAACTGTGTTCAGGCAGGCGTTTCGTTCATGGTAGACACCATTGCATCTGGCGAACATCCCGCTCGTTATGTAACTCTAAATAATGACTACAAAGATTACGCTTCACTCTTAGCACTCATGCCCACAGCAAAAGGCAATATAAGGATTGAAATATTTTGCTTCGATCACAATAAGCCCGGCTAGGAACAATTCATTAACGTATTAATGATATGTGAACACTGTTCCATCTTAATTTTCTCATTCGACAGCTAGCCTGATAAACTTAAACACAAGTTTTACTCACAATCAGCTACAAGTATTTAACGTAAGGGAATTTAAACAGGTACAAATTTGTAATCTATTTTTATTTTTCTCGTATTGCAAAGATTTTTAAAAACATTTCTATTTGTTATTGAGAACTTTAAAACTTTTAGCTATAATTCTTAGGAACGTTGTTTAAATTATTTTTGAGGAAAGTAGCATTTAACACCGATTTTCCTTGTTTTTCTTGATGTAAATCAATAAATTAATTAATCCCTTAGATATGTTCATAGTTATAGCAGTCTTAAGGCTCGTTTCACTATAAAATTAAAACTTTTAGAGTTATTCTCGTGTGTGTATTTTCCCAGAGTATTATTATTATTTCTTAATTTATTTAGTTTTAAGCCAACTTTTATTCGTTTAGTTTTAGTAGGTACTTTTTAAAGAGGCTTGAAAAAAAAGTCTCTAAAAAGTCTTACCTTGTAAGACATTTTAATTTCCACAAAATGTAATACACTTATTCTTAGTAAGGAACCTGCACACGATCACTAATACTAATCGATTAGTTTAAAAAATCGAACGGAACTGACGTTTCAAATGCTACGTATCGAGTGTGATGAGTGAAATTCTACTACGTATTTATATGTACACATACATACATACCTGCATTATGTAGGGTGGTGGACACGGAGCGGTCTGAGGTCTAAGCACCGGGAAATATAGACCTTTAAAATTATTAATATTATAGTAATTCAATTAATTTAACTTTATAATTGTTGATAAAGAACGTTCATTTTTGTTCAAATAGAGTGTTAAAAATTAAAAGTGTAATAAAGTTGCTTAGAGAATAAAGAAATAAATACATTTTCATCTTAAACAACAAAAATATTTTTTATTTTATTGCCAGTTTTCCAGTGCCATTTTATTCCTATAGTATACTTACATACATAAAATGTTATAAAATAACTATGATTAAGTAAATAATTATCAAAACATTAATAAGACTTGTCTTGGCTTTGCCACGATAAACGAATTATAATTATAAATAATCATAGTAATAACCTAGAACAAAAAATCAAGATTTGTATTAACCTACGTTCAACTCTTAATTTAGTCAAACCGAATATATTTCTAGTATTTCTCTAGTAGCTGTTTTTATTACAAAAATAACACAATCCACGTTGTATATAACACATCGCTTGGTTGCCCAAGAAAATTGTAAGTTTGGCGTTATTTCGATTTCAATATGTCACTGATATACGAGAATCGTTACGCAATGCTTGTGCGTTATTTGTGGCCTACTTTCTTAGCAGTAGCGGTAAGGGTGACTAACCACTAGATGAATGGGCCCGTCAATACACATGCAGTAAAATTTTAGAGGACATAAGTCTTTTTAAAAGCATTTAATTACGTTATGCAAAATATATGTAGGTATATCACAAAAGAAAACTGCATACTGCATGCTGATTGGTTTGTATTAAAAAAAGTAATCTACCTAATTACTAAACGTAATGGATTACGATATCCGCTAGTTATGTAGTCCCATTATACAATCTTACAGCGTTTGCAACGTACCTGTAAGTTAATTAGAACGGTAAATATTTATTTAAATTTTGGCTGTTATTTTTTTTTAAATATAGTTTTGACTTTCGCGTTCCATCATCGAAACACCAGGTGTAGGATATAAAATAAAACTGCCGCTGCGGTAGCTCCTATATAGGCCAAACAAAGCGGACTATCGCTGAAAGAGTTAAGGAGCATATCGTCGCTGTAAAGAACGCCAGATTAACAAATAGGCGATTGCCAAGCACACACTTCAGTCGGATACAAAAGGCAGTTATGTCATCTAGCAGCTTTGGAGTTAATAAAAAGGCAGGTAAGAAGCTTATTGTGACCCGGAGACTCAGAGTAGCAACATGCTATATTTTGAGATAACATGATATATCGATCGAAGAACCGATAACCGTTGGGGAAGAAGGGTTCTCGAGTAGCGACCACGAACCGGAAGACGCAGCGTAGGCAGACCTCCCACTATGTGGACTGACGACATTGTGCAAATCGCAGACAACCGGTGGATGCAAATAGCTGATTGTCGTTCATTGTGGCGGTGCAAAGGAGAGGCCTATGTTCAGCAGTGGACGTCTTCCGGCTGATGATGAAATTACTTGATTTCACCTTCCCCCTTCTATCATCGAACCACAATGCATAGCATCCTTACGTTGCGAACGTTCCATCAGTCCGGAGCGAGTAGCTTCGTCTTTTATATTACGTGTAGCTAAGGACTGTACTATAATACGGGTGGAATAGGTTTTTAGTAAGCTAATGTAGGTACTTTACAATTTGCAGTTGCATCGCCGCTTTTCAACAGGTGAAATAATAGTCAAACATTGCCTAGGTAAAAGTAACTATAAGGTCCACCTAACTCCTCCCAAAACCTCCTAACCTCCTCATCAAAATTATCCAAAGGTAACCTTTTCATCGGAGACCGCGAATCGGGAAGCGTAGTGTAGGACGCCCAGTGACTAGGTGGAGCGACGATATCCGCAGAGCAGTTGGCAGACAATGGATGAGGAGAGCCGAAGATCGGGCTCAGGGGCGTGCCTTGGGGGAGGCCTATGTCCAGCAGTGGACTGATGTGGGCTGATGATGAACCTCTTCATCCAAAGGTTGCCTGGTGGAGATCACTTTAGTGATAAGGCCGCTCATTGTTTCATTATACTTTTACTGTTTTTATTTTTTGTGTTTTTTTTAATAGTGTAACAAGAAAGTATTGTCTATCTATCTATACATATAAAATCAGTTGTCCTGTCTGACTGACTGACTGATTCATCAACGCACAGGCCGAACCGCTGAACCTAGAAAACTGAAATTTGGACAGTAGGTTCTTCTTATGACGTAAGCATCTACTAAGAAAGGGTTTTTGAAAATTCGACTCCTAAAGGGGTTAAATGGGGTGTTTTTTTTGTATAAAACTTTTTATTTTATGGTTCGATTGACTTGAAATTCACTGAAAGTATTCTCGAAATAAAATAAATCAATACGTGTTTCGCAAAAACAACCTTTTGGGGGTGCGTTAGGGGTTGGTAAACTTTGTAAAAAAATAGCGAGCAAAGCCGCAGGGAATTGCTAGTCTTTCTATAAGGTGTACTCCATACTTGTATCCTATATGCTATAAAACTTAGTGTAGACCTCTCCAAGGTAGACTTTATAGCTGTAAACTTCTTGTTCTTCTTTTCGTGTTGACAATGAATACAAAAATACTATTTGTATTTGGTTTTGACTATAGACTAAGCTTTATAGCGATTCTTTAGTCTTCTCCGAGGAGATTCCCCAAGGACGTTTTTATAATCTCCTTGAGATTCCCCCGGGAGATTTCATAGATTTACAGAGAGATTCATATCTTTGATAGAGATCGTAGTGAAAAAATCTTAAATCTATGATAGTGATGTAGAACTTCGATATAGAGTGCAATGCTCCTAATATGCAAGGAGATCGCGATGGGTATTAGTGCCATCTTGGGCGCTATGTTATTGTAAGTCAAAGATCACTAACCAATCGTCGCCAACTGGTCAACTCTCTACAGAAATGTTACCTATTATTGACCAAAAATGATGTAACCATCTCGCTCTATTGGCGGACTGGAGTAGCTCCAACAAAGATATTGAAGAAAAATATCCTAAATCTATGAGCTCCAAAGTCGGCTACGTGTTAACAAATAAGATTTAATACTTAGTTCAATTCTAGTAGAATGGTTACGCCAACGGCACATTAGGCTGACGTGTCGTGACTCAACTCGTCAGCAGCCAATCAGATAGGTAGCTCGAACTGCGCCCCGACACGCCTTAATAGTGTGTCTCTAACCATACAAAATGTATGTAACCGATATGCTGCTGACGCGTTGAGTCACGACACGTCAGCCTAATGTTTTTCTGGCTTTATTCTACGCAAATTCCTTGTGTCCGTCAGGATGACCGGACCACAGCACGGATTCACGTGAAACTTTACCAAGATTTAGTACCTATTTTGTACTATTTTGTACCTATGTTTAAATATTTTGTACCTCAGTAATAACAAAGTTATTTAATAAATAAAGTGGGAAGCCATTCTGACGTCAGGATGGCTTCCCACTTTTTACTTTGGGTACTTACGGTCCATATATTGCTGAAATCTTTGCATAATAATTTAGTACCTTTTTTGTACCTACGGTAAATATATAAATACTTAATGTATTCCATTTAAAAATACTTTTATAACATTATAAACAATTATATATGGAGCATCATTCATGTGACATATTATATTTCACAAACCATGTAGTCCCCTTTCCTGCATCCAGGCAGAGGAGTAAAACCCATACATTTGTTAGTTATAACATTGACGATAAAAACTTCTGCCGCCTGTTTCTCTGGGAACTTAAACTTTGGCTACAGTTTGGGACGGATGCGTGAGCGACCGGTTGTGTATGTGTCGCGGGCACTTACCGCAGCTGAAAAACGATATTCTCAGATTGAACGCGAGGCGCTGGCTATAGTGTTTTGTTTAGAAAAGTTGCACCAGTATTTATATTATTATTTTTTTAATTATTTTTTATTTATTTTATAATTTATATTCAGACACACGTCCATAGTACTCAATAATTTTACAATAAAACTCAGACATGCACAAATATATATAAAAAAGAGAGAAAAAGAACACATAAATATATGGGAGACGTTTTAAATTGCGTACTGACCACAAACCGTTGGTGACTATTTTTGAGCCGAAGCAGGCTGGCGATGGCTGCGAGTCGGTTACAGCGGTGGGCTATTAAATTATCAGCACATACATACGACATAGAATATGTAAAGTCAAAAGAAAACAGAGCAGATGGGTTATCATGATTTGACTAAACTACACAAAGCGTTTGCGTTCAGGAACAATCTTATTTACATTTTGCGCAAAGTGCCACGTTACTAGATTATATTAATATAAAACAGCAAACAAGCCGTGATCAGTTAATAGGCAGAGTATTAAGATACATACGGGACGAATGGCCCACTGAGAATGAAATAATGTCTCTTCGGCCTTACTTTAATCGCTGGAAATAACTGTATGACGAATTAGGTTGTGTGATGTGGGGCCATAGGGTGGTTGTGCCAGAAGCTAGATATAAAGAAATCTTTCGCTAGGAGCTACGTGTGGTGGCAAAGTATTGACGAAGCTATCGCAAGAATCTGTGGCGATTGTCGGATCTGTATTGCAGAGAGTGAAGCACCGCCCACGCCCTGTCTCTGGCCATGGCCAGAGAAACCCTGGGCTCGCATATACATGGATTTTTTGGGCCCTATCGAGGGACGAACATTTTTGGTCATTATCGATGCACATCGATAAACTCGATATAGAAGGCACACTTTGAAATTTTGACGACCCATTTCGACTTCCATTGAAAATAATTTTGTTTTTTTATTTGCTTTGAGGTTGGGTAAGTACGATCATATCATACGAAATTACAAATCGATAGCACCAGTAGTTCCTGAAATATATAGGTGTGGCAGACAGATAGATGAAGTCATACCATGCACAACCATAAGGATTCCCTTTTAACGACTTCAAAATGAGTAGTTCTGTATTCGACGCGTATGTATGTAATATTAATAAAAATAAGTAATATTTACTACTAGCTGACCCACGCAGCTCCGCCTGCGCTATTTTTACGTTAACTAAACTTTTAATAACAGACATTCGCATTGAATACATAACCTCCTTTTTTATAGTCGGTTAAAAAACAGGGACCCACTTTTTACTTGCTCTCCGAAGCACGGACCCGTTTAGTTCAAACGGTCACCCATCTATTTATTGACCGTACCTAACGTTGCTTAACCCGATCAATTACAAAACCTTGATAACAACTCTCTATGAGTGTTCCCTTACTAATATTTATTATATTATAAAGAAAAATTGATAAAATCGGAACAAGCGTATAACCAAGTACCCATTTTGACTTTAATCCCCTCTCCCAAAAGAACCGTGCTAGATTACGGGATAAAAAGTATCCTATGTCCTACCTCGTAGTAAGATCTCAAATCATGCCAAGTTTCATTTGAATCCATTGAGTAGTTTCGGCGTGATGCTCAGTCGTGATACAGAAACACACACAAAACAAACGTAAACGTTGAACGTTGTATTAAACGCACAAAAAACAAAACTAATACGAATAAGATCTGCCAATCACTCTAGTATAAGTACCACTGATAATATAGAACTAATTGCACACACACATCAGTGCCTACACAGTAAAAATCCACAATGTAATTGTGAATGTATAGACTTAGTTACTGAGCAAACTTATTTAGGACTTACCATAGATCACCGTTTTAATTGGGGCTGTCATATAGATAAAATATGTAATAAATTGCGTGCCATACTTGCCAAATTTAAAATTTTAAAATATAAAGTTCCATTTCATACATTAAAGATATTATATACATCACTTGCAGAAAGTATAATGGCGTACGGTATTAGTAGTTATGGACGAACGTTTAAAACATACATAGATAGAATATATAATTTGCAATTAAGACTCCTAAAAACTATTGTATCTAGCAAAGTAAAGAAAAAATATAAAAATAACTATGATGAACTATTTAAAGAATGTAACATTTTACCAATACAAAGACGAATTGATTACTCACTTATTACAGAAAATTATTTTAAACATACTAACTATATAAAGCATCCTATAACTACACGTCAAATTAGTAATAAACAGCTAGTAACCATTAGTGCCAAGAATAAATATGGAGAACGAACCACAGATTATATAGTACCTAGATTAATCAATAAAATTCCCATAACTCTAAAAAACAAACTTAATAATAAAAATATAAAAATTGAATTAAAAAAATATTTAATTGATTGTCTATTTAAAAATAATAATTAATGTCACATTATGAAACCACCTGTATATCGTTAGGCTGGTTACTGTCACTGGTACACACACACTTCTACCCGCTCGTATAATACTCATCGAGCCAACTTGAGTCGCCCGGTAACAGGTTTTTGTACCATCTACCGACCTAGCATAATATTGATTGTAACGATGCATATTTTAGATAATGTACTTATATTTTCCTTTTATAACAACCATTGTACGTTTTTATTCCTTTTATTTTTAGTTAAGTACGAAGATTGTTTCACTCACGTCAACGACAAACCCTAACGGGTTTATATGGCGTGATTGATTTTTGTTTGTAAATATTATGCATGATTAAATAAATTAAAAAAAAAAAAAAAGCCAGACAGACAGACAGACAAAAATTAAAAAAAAATACATTTTCGGCCTCAGTATCGGTTATAGAATGCCCTCCAAATATAATTTTCAAAATATCTTCAATGTACAGAATTGGGCCTGTTACAGTTTTATTAGTATAGATGTTAATCTATGAACAAAATTTACCCAATTTCATGAGTGTACGTACGTATGTAGGTTTATCCCCGTATTTCTCAGAAACTATAAATCCTATTGCGATCGAGCGATATCAAAATCGGTTCAGTAGTTTAAGAGATATAGACTTTAAGTTTCCAGTAAATTACTCTGGCATAGCCAGCCATAGTTATTGTAAGTCATTATATGTGTACTAGTTTATGTTGTTATTAAGTAAATGTTTTGTTGATTTTTTCCTAGAAATATTTTTTTTAAATAATTTCCTGAAGTTCACAAGCATATGAGAACGTGCCCTTTACAGATCGTACATGATTATAGAATTCTATAATATATACTGTATAAAATGCTATTCTATAGTGAATAATTTTTAATTTGTACATTATATTTTTTTTATTTATGTACTTTTATTTATATAAAACTAGCTGTCCCGTGCAGCTACGCCCACCTAATTAACTAATTTACTGCTCAACTATTTTTTTTTTTTTTTCGGTAGAACCTTCGCCTGATAATAATGTAATGTGGGGTGTCTTCAAGGGAGTAAATATCCTTTTAATAAGTTTTCGATCACGTGGGATTGCAGCCAAGCTAGTGCTTATGACTACAAAGAAGACTTGCCGCCGTATTTGATGGACGTCTAGGACCCACACTCGAAATTTCCTAGCAACTTGGAAGTGCAAAACTTACCTAAAGTAGGGCCAATTTAATAGATCACATTTAATATCTGTCAGTTTATTTTGTCATTATTCCAATAAATATGTATGACGGGCGTGTTGGTCTAGCGGTCAGACACCCTGCCCGCTACCCGATAGGTCGTGGGTTTGATTCCCACCAAGTGTCTGGGTGTTATTTATCTATTTAAGTATGTATTTACAATAAAAAAGTATATAAGCATTAGTATCACTTGTCTGATTTCCATAGTACGGACTCTGCCTAGTTTGGGATCTGATGACCGTGTGTGGAATGTCCCAGAATATTATATTATTATATGTAATCGTAATTGAAAAAGGTTAAGAAATTGTGCAGTTCTAACTTCAAAAACAAGGGGGACTACATGTTACATTATAATATGTCAGATAAATGTCAGGTGAATGATGCTCCATATATAATTGTTTATAATGAAATAAAAGTAATTTTTAAATGGAATACATTAAGTATTTATATATTTACGGTAGGTACAAAAAAGGTACTAAATTATTATGCAAAGATTTCAGCAATATATGGACCGTAAGTACCCAAAGTAAAAAGTGGGAAGCCATCCTGACGTCAGAATGGCTTCCCACTTTATTTATTAAATAACTTTGTTATTACTGAGGTACAAAATATTTAAACATAGGTACAAAATAGTACAAAATAGGTACTAAATCTTGGTAAAGTTTCACGTGAATCCGTGCTGTGGTCCGGTCATCCTGACGGACACAAATTCCTTGATCGTGACCTTTCAAGTCGTTACAGCCAAGAAGCTTTTTTAACTATAAGCTTCTTGGTTACAGCAGAAGCAGTACTCTATACTTACATGACATCTGTCATTTATAAATATACAATATTTATTGAACTATTTTACACAATTTTGTAACTGTTTACTATTTGAACGATATATCGACTATTATGTCAAACAAGGTAAGGCAATCTTCCTTAATTGTTACAAGACCAATCAGAATAGCCCATCCCGTATTCAATATGCGTGATACATTTCGTCATAGTCCGGATACAAACCCATGACCACACTATACTAGAATAATTCGCTTTCGTTACATACACCCACATAAAGTAGAGTAACCGCGAAGCATAACATTAGCATAAATAACAATAAGTACAGAATAATAAACAGCCCTTCTTGCGTCCAATTTTGTATGGAATCATTCTGTTGACAAGCTCTTAAGGTGAGGGGATACGATCGTAGTACTTACTTGTAACCATAAAACAAATTGCAACAAACGGGGATCATTATCTCGTTTCAATTTCATTTCTAAATATATACTTACTGAAGAAGGTAATCGTGGCTCAGTATTTATTATTACATAAAGTAGGGAAACGTGGTCACCACTATATAACCAAGAGGAGCTGAGCTAGCATTGT
Source organism: Furcula furcula (assembly GCA_911728495.1). Lineage (NCBI taxonomy): Eukaryota > Metazoa > Arthropoda > Insecta > Lepidoptera > Notodontidae > Furcula > Furcula furcula. The sequence continues at coordinate 9,516,451 of OU452246.1, read as the reverse complement.
GGCGTTCGAAGGAGGAGGCCTATGCTCAGCAGTGGACGTCTTCCGGCTGGTAAGGATGATGATGTGATGTAAAAAGAACATTATCTAGGTTATATGTGGTTTCCGTGAGTAGTCTTCTTCTATAGAATCTACACATCTAATCAACAATTTCTTCAAGTTGCTTGGGTTTTCTTACGATACGTACTTATCAAACTAGGCAAATAGGATCTTAGTGCTAATGTGTAATAAGATAACACCCAGCCTTAACCTGAAGAAATGTTACATAACGCATCATAATACAAAAGCATCTAGTTACTAGTTACCTAATCGGTACGAGCCCGCGACATCTGCATCGAATAGATACTGTTCGTGGAGACCGCTTACTGCATACTAACTATTATTAATATGTAACTATACTAAGAACTGTGTTCATTCACATAATTCTAGAACCCTTCTTGGATTTTTTACTAGGTGGTAGGTACTTTGTGCAGATAGGTATCTCCTACCGCAAAGCAGCAATGTATAAACATTACTGTATGTCGCTTACCATCACGCGAACGTCTTGCTGGTCTCGTCACTAGGTTGAATAAATCCCTTCGGAATCACTGGGCGGTCGGGATGTGGGCCCTAGGACGTCCATTGAGTACGGCGGCGACTCCGAGGATGGCGGCGGGGTTGTGACCCCGTCCCCATGAGCTCTGTCTGTCTCTGTCTGGTTACCGGGGGGGCTTCAATGCGCCGCCCGGCGGCGGGCTCAAATGCAAGGCACAGAGGGTCCTCTGGTGCAGATCCCACTGGAGAGCCCGGGGTCCCCTCTGATGTGACAGACGCGGGGGTTTCAGTGGGTAAGAATCCCACATACCCCGGTTGTGCCCCACAGCTCCCGGGACCTTCTAACCATGGGGTCCCAACCTTTTTTGACATCATGACCCTCCTAGACCAGCTGAAACTTCACACTGTACCCATATATCTTTTCACACTTACCCATATATCTTTTCACTGTACCCCTTTCACTTTGTACCCATATATCTTTGTACCCAACGTACGATTTACTGCCGTTTAATGTCAAACATTATTTTATGACTATGGATGTTTCTTGTGAAACAGTCTATTAACGGGTAGGATGACTATCACACGCCCCCCGGGCAATCTCTCTATGCTCCCCGTCCCAACAGTTGGGAAGTCCTGATCTAACCACTAGAGTCACTAGACAACCAGCCCGTCGATAGATCATTGTGATATACGAGTATGTATTCTTATAGATATACGCGCAGAGCTCTACGCAGCGTTCTTTTCAGTCAAATGTGAAAAAACTATGTTACACATGCAGGTCATGTCAAAGCATAAGTAAGTGTCAAATAATCTTCCGTAGATATAATACAGCACGTTAAACGACAAAACGCAAATATTATTAACCCGTTAATTTGTAGGTAGAGTACAGATTTATTAGTGTACGATTATATGTATTATACTTCACCTACGTATCAACCAGTTTTATAGAATGCCAATCGTCATGGTAAAAATATGTAATATATAAAATAATTTTTAATGATATGCTAAATCCTATAGGTAAACAGGGAAAAGTTGATGATTGCGGTGATTACAATATCGAAAAATGTTATCATACCAATGGAAAGAAAAAGAAAGTAATCAATTCTACTTCAGGAGACCTGGCTAGTGGTGATCATAGCAAAGCAAATAAAGCTCAAAGTAAATACTAAATACATATTTAATAAACACACATATTAATTATATTTTTTTTTTATAAAAAAATACTATTATTTCAGAATCGGATCCAGAAGAATATGATATCTCATCAAAAGTGAAAAAAGCAATATGTTCTAAAAAGGTATGATGCGTAAATTTATATTTTTCATTTAGATCTTCAATTTAAAAAGTAATACAATAATTTATTTATACTATTTTCTTCTCTAATATGAAATGTACAAAAGTATATTTATTTCTTATTCATATATCTATATGTCGGGATATGGAAGAACTAAGAAGGCTAGTTTGCTAGGAGCCAAGTACCGCGAGTAGACGTCGGGGATCTGATGTTCCGTGATACGCCTGAATCAGGGGGTGATGGTCATCTGCCGGCATAGCTATTCGTGAGTCTCGCTAAAAGTCAGAAACTGCTTGACCGATTTGACTAAATTATGTTTTGTTTTTTTTTTCTACTCTAATCAATTTGTTTGCTCCAATCTCCAATTGATATGACATCTCAAATCCTAACTACATAAACAGTTAAAAAAAATATTTTCCCCAGAAACCTGAAACTACTATTGAGTACAAAAATGAAAAATTTGGCGATAGCGAGTCAAGCACTGACTCAAGTTTATGCAGTATGATTAAAAATATTTACTTACCTACTCGTAACGTTGAAGGAGAAAAGAAAGATGAGGTGCAAGATAACGTAGATGTTCTTAGGTGAGAGAAATATAATAAGTCTATATACGTACATAATATACGTTTGCATGTATATTTAGTTATTATATTTGTACTTCCTACAGACCAGCGTTATGTCCGGCATTAAGCTGTGCAAAAATGGTAGCTATTGATTCAATAATGTCCCATTTTTATTTTGATCATTCAAAAATCACAAGAATACCAATAGGCTTAGAAGAACCTGGAGATTTTGACATGAAACCTTCTACTATATCTACGGAAGCTGAATGTATCGTTATTTATTTGAGAAAAATAGACGGAAGGTTAGAATTTATATTTAAAAATTACATATTAAAAAAAAAAATATAATCATTAAGTATTTGAAATTTCAGCTCGAGTACAACATCGCAAAACACAGACACAGATTGTGTTAGTTTTGTCAATAGCTTAAATAAAAACAACAAGTTATTACTTTTGATGGCGGTTAAGATTCAAACATCACTAAAGAATTTATGCAAACCTGATCATTCTAGAAATATTTTAAAGAGGAATAGTTATGCACAGACTAGCAAAACAGATTTAAACCATTTTGATGTATGTAAAACAGATTTTATTTTATCAGTTACCTAGGAACCACCGTACAAGCTCTGCCTAGTTTGGGATTAGATGACCATTATTTTAATTTTCCTAAGATAATATTATTTACCTATTTAAACTAGAAATTGCTGTACTAACTTTGAAATTGTTATGTTTCAGATTAATAGAAGTCATTTAAAACAATGCAGAAAAGAATATAAATTTAATATTAACCAATCTGAGAATTATAATAGCGATGATATGATACTACTGTGGCTTTGTAAATTCGATAAAGAAGAAAAAACTTATACAGTAAGATATCGAATACAAATAAAAATACATAATCTAACTGGAATTAAAATGTACAATACTTTTCAGATAACAATGACCAGTGGCGTGCACTGAAAGCGGGCAAAAATATCTGCGAGTTGTTTATGCTTTATGCTAATTGTTCGTGTTCCAGCACAAATATCCTTGAATTAACCAATATTACCAACACAACCATTTACATTAAAAAAAATTACGTTAATTCATGTCCAAACTAAGATTTTTTTAAATTAAGACTGTTTAGAGAAATCCTAGGGTAGGCAAAGTATTTTTGTCAGTATGGAGCCGCTGAATAAACTTATTATTGTTTTCAAATGCAAATTAATATGTCTATAGTATTTGCTTGCTTATGGATATTTGAAATGGTATAATAACATACTTAAAATAGGTGAAACAAGCCGAATACTTTTTTTTGCCTACCCTCTGTGCACGCCACTGACAATGACAAGGGAAGATCAAAAATTGAGTTACAGTTATACAGGAGATGCTATACACATAAGAGAGCAGCAAGACCCATGGTCTATTTATGACAGACCAGAGTGCCTCATCGTTAGAGGAAAAGCTATCAAGAAGCTTTTAAATAGCGATAATTATATTAAGGTCACTGTCAATTGTATTGATTAATTGATTAATGAAAAATAAATTAATATTTATATTAGTATAGTTTAAATGTATTTAATTAAGTACATCAAAATTGCTCACAAAATTTAGCTGCATCGAAATGATCTATGATATTCCGAATTTTCCTTTTTCCTTTATCCGTATACACTCGAACTTTCTCGTTGCTACACTTTTTGGGACTGTTCAATTCATTTTTGTAGTACACATCATAATCGGAATTACTATTTTTAGTTATACGACTAGTTTTGCTTATTTCTCTATTCAAGTATTCAAGCGGATCATTAGTTTTGTATTTGTTATTTGAGGGATAATTCAACTTCATTATTTCTGCTGGAACTTTATATTGTGGTTCTGTTGTTTGGAATATTTTATCTAATTTCATTGGTTGAAAAGTCATAAGAGTTGGGTCGACCGATGAATCTATGAGTTTGATGCTTTTAAGTTCAACACTGTAACATATTAAAGTATTAAAATTATTACGTGATTCCTAATTTCTATAAATCACAAATAGGTTCGTATTACTGTAACACTGAAAAAAAATCTTATTCAATCGAAAGTAATGATAATACTCATCATCTGGGATAATATGATAAAAACACCGCTAAAATATGGGTGTAAAAGGAATAGCAAAATGTTACCCATAACTGCCGTCATCAGCGTAATACTTCACGTGGATGGGATTTCCTTCATGGTCTGTATAACTGTATTTGCCAACAATAGTCCCATTAGGATAACGTTTTTCGTCTCTTATCTCAGGTTGCGCCACTAAATCTGGCTTTCCTGTGGGATAACCTATGGAAAAGTATTGACCAGAAATCAAGGACACCATCATTATAGATGATCAAATGAACTTCTTGAAGTGAAGTTCGATCGTTATTATATGAGTTGCTTTATACGAAGATATAAAGCAACGAAATATAATCATAGTTTAAAATCTTGATGTACTCGTGGTACTTAAATAACTTACCCCACGTAACATTGAGGATCAAGAGACAAAACAAACTTAAAATCCATGCGTGATACTGATACATTTTTATTATTTCTGTTTTATAAATTCGTACAAATTTCTGTTACAATGTCACAATAATATCACAAATTTCTATCAAATAACACTTTATCAAATGACAAGTTTATGACAAATTCAACCCGAATTTTATTTTATTGCGATCTCAGATTGTGGTTATGATATATTACAAAAAGTTCTTAAATAGCATAAATAAAGAAGATTTAGGCCGGCCACATACAGAGCATTAAAAAACCCTGTCCGATCACTGATGGTATTATTCAGTGTATCAATACAATTTTAAGTGTGTAACTCATTTATTAAATATCTATTTTTTTCCCCTAATTTGTACCAGAAATACAATATCGGAATCGTATTGCTGGCGCAAAGATACTCAATATATTTTAATGAGGTGCATACACATCATTCTATTGATTGATACGCCGAATAATGCCCTCGCGGATCCGACAGAGGTTTTTAAACAGTGTGTATAAGATTTTTTGCCTTCCAGTAAACTGACGCCCACCGTCACCATCCCAAATACCTATCAGAAACTTCGCTCTGGTGAGTCTGCATAGTAGTTATACTCTTGGGTTGACAAAGTTTAGAAAAAAAAAACAAAATTGGCGACTATGAGGTGCTGTTGTTATTGTATGGAATTTTCTGATGGGTGTGTCTAGTACGAAATGTTTATACATAGAGGTCGTAACATCCGAGCGACGTCCTGATCAGATAAAAAATCCAATCGGCAGCATTCGGGGCTCATCAGAAACAGTCAGACACGTCAGATTTCTCAAACATATGAGCCTTCGATATATTATTATATCGATGATATGAGCAGAGCGTCATCCGGCGGGCGTCCGACTATTCTTATAAAATGTAGCCAGCCTTAACTCATATAATGGATGTCGTTTTCAGTCTAGTACAATACTAATCGGACTACTTGGAATTAACGATATTTTTTGGTCCATAAGACAACCAGAGAAGATTTAATACTAAGTTTTTAAAGCGCCAGCGTCGGTCGACGCTGGTCGTCTTCTATTAAAGCTCATATAAACTAAGTTGGTATAAGTACCATATACACACATCAAAAGTGTCTAGGGATCAAGCATTTTTAAGCGGATTTCTTGAGATTGAGATGTGGCTTTGTAATAAATTTATGATTTTATAAATTTATATGGATCCTTTTTGGTGCATTTCATAATTTGAATCAGGAACTGTGAATCAAATTCGAGTAAAAGATGAAAATCAGCTGTCAATATTTTCCCTATAAAAACATACAACGCATTGAAGACATTATTAGTGCTACTGTTTCCCTACTACTGATTAAAACCAACGTTATTATGGAGCGGCGACGTCATTTAAGCAGGGAAGAAATGCTCAGAGCCGTGGGAATGATAGAAGCTGGTTCCCGGCAACGTACTGTGGCTTTAGCTCTGAATACAAGTCAGAGTGTTATCAGTCGACTTTGGACACGTTACCGAAGCACTGGTACCGTGGCTGAGCGCCATGGAGGACGGTATCGCTGCACCACACGGAGACAAGACCGATATATTCAAATCTTAACTCGAAGAGCTCCAACAATAACTGCCATGATGTTAGCCGTGAGGCTTCATCACTCTTCAGGGAACTTAATTAGCGACCAAACAGTCAGAAACCGCTTGCATGAAGTGAACCTTCATTCCCGAAGACCGCTACGGGTACCACCTATAGCAATGCACAATCGTAGGATTCGATATCAATGGGCTCTTGAACACAGAAATTGGGCAGAAGAACAATGGCGTTTCGTGTGCTTTTCTGATGAGTCTCGTTGGAATGGCAAAGCCCTCTTACCAGCTTGCCGGTGCCTTCGATAGCTGTAGAGCGCGCTAGTCCTGGGATTTCCTTAATTTAAAAGCCGGTCTGTTCAGGATCACAATACGTAACCATGCCTTAGTTAAAAAACAATACGACTTACCGGGCTGTGTTTCACGCTGTGACCTGATGAGCGTTCACTTGAGTTCACTAGGCGGCCGCCGAGTCTGTATTAACACTAATTATAATATTGTCTTATTACACAAATAGTCACATAAATGAAGAAGTCCAAAAATGTATATATTTAAGTCCGAATTAAAACTATTTAAAGTTCCGTGCCTTAATTGCGGGAAGTGACGTCCGCACCGAGCCGAGCCGAATCCGTAAGTGCATTGCTGTAATAACCAAAACACAGAACAACGCATAATGCCTGAACATCCCGCCGCCTAAGCAAGGTCCGCCTTGCTTACCTACACCGAATTTACCGAAGGTAGTCTGCATATTTTTGAAACGGGTCTCATTAAGATCCCGCCCTGTGTCTTTACTTCCGCAACTCTAACAATACCGTCTTTACCGGGTAACAATTTTACAATCCGACCGCGTCTCCAATGTAAAGGAGATAAGTTCTCATCCTTAATCAAAACTAAATCGTCTAATTTAGCAGGTTCCGTAACCGAAGTCCACTTGTACCGCTGTTGCAGAGTATGGAGATATTCATTTCTCCAGCGTGTCCAAAAATGCTGAGACATTTTTTGTAACTGTTGATACCGAGATAACCGAGATATATTAGCTTCCATATAAGGGTACTCCGGGAGCGCTACCAGCGGCTGCCCAATTAAGAAGTGTCCCGGTGTCAACACTTCCATATCCATTGGATCCGTACTAAGGGGGCATAACGGCCGTGAATTTAAAATTGCCTCGATGTTAGTAAAAAGAGTAGTAAGCTCTTCAAAAGTAAGCTTAGTCTCACCGATAACACGCCGAGCGTGAGTCTTTGCTGACTTAACAGTGGACTCAAACAAGCCTCCGAAATTAGGACTTGCAGGAGCATTAAACAGCCAAATTATGTTATTCCGAGAAAGTTTCCGTTCTAAGTCCGAATGATTATTCCGTAAAAATATGTATAAGTCTTTCAAGTACTTATCCGTACCCGTAAAATTTGTGCCGCAATCCGACCGGATCAAGGAAGGCAATCCTCTTCTTGAAACAAACCGAGTGAAGGCTGCTACAAATGCTTCTACAGAGAGATCCGCAACTATCTCTAAATGGACCGCTTTAGTCGCGAGACACACAAAAACGCAAAGATAACATTTTTGTATCTTAGAATTCCGCAATGTACTTGATTTAATAAAGTAAGGACCCGCAAAATCCGTCCCTACACCGATAAATGCACGCACGCCCCTGATACGATCCGGTGGCAAATCTGCCATATATGGTTGCGTGGGCTTTGCCCGAGTCCGGTAGCATTGAATGTGTCCGTCAGGATGACCGGACCACAGCACGGATTCACGTGAAACTTTACCAAGATTTAGTACCTATTTTGTACTATTTTGTACCTATGTTTAAATATTTTGTACCTCATTAATAACAAAGTTATTTAATAAATAAAGTGGGAAGCCATTCTGACGTCAGGATGGCTTCCCACTTTTTACTTTGGGTACTTACGGTTCATATATTGCTGAAATCTTTGCATAATAATTTAGTACCTTTTTTGTACCTACGATAAATATATAAATACTTAATGTATTCCATTTAAAAATTACTTTTATTTCATTATAAACAATTATATATGGAGCATCATTCATCTGACATATTATATTTCACAAACCATGTAGTCCCCTTTCCTGCATCCAGGCAGAGGAGTAAAACGCATACATTTGTTAGTTCTAACATTGACGATAAGAACTTCTGCCACCTGTTTCTCTAGAGTTTGGGACGGATGCGTGGACGGCCACGGGGCGCGTAAGCGACCGGTTGTGTATGTGTCGCGTGCATTTACCGCAGCTGAAAAACACTGTTCTCAGATTGATCGGCGCTGGCTATAGTGTTTTATTTAGAAAAGTTGCACCAGTATTTATATGGGTGACGTTTTACGTCGCGTACCGACCACAAACCGTTGATGACTATTTTTGAGCTTAAGCAGGGCGTTCCCTCAATGGCTGCGACTCAGTTACAGCGGTGGGCTATTAAATTATCAGCACATACATACGACATAGAATATGTAAAGTCAAAAGAAAATAGAGCAGATGGTTTATCAAGAATGCCAGCTTTGACTAAAACTACACAAAGCGTTTGCGTTCCGGAACAATCTTATTTACATTTTGCGCAAAGTGCCATGTTACTTGATTATAATGATATAAAACAAAAAACAAGCCGTGATCAGTTATTAGGCAGAGTATTAAAATACATACGGGACGAATGGCCCACTGAGAATGAAATAATGTCTCTTCGGCCTTACTTCAATCGCAGGAAAGAACTGTATGAAGAAATAGGTTGTGTGATGTGGGGCCATAGAGTGGTTGTGCCAGAAGCTTGTAGATATAAAGAAATCTTTCGCTAGGAGCTACGTGTGGTGGCCAGGTATTGACGAAGCTATCGAAACAATCTGTCGAGATTGTCGGATCTGTATTGCAGAGTGAAGCGCCGCCCCGGCAATGCCCAGCATATGCCCTGTATCTGGCCATGGCCAGATAAACCCTGGGCTCGCATACACATGGATTTTTGGGCCCTATCGAGGGACGAACATTTTTGGTCATTATCGATGCATAACGATGAACTCGATATAGTAGGCATACTTTGAAATTTTGACGACCCCTTTCGACCTCCATTCAAAATATTTTATTGTTTTTTTTTCCTAGTAATATGTTTTAAATTAATTTCCTGAAGTTTGCAAGCATATGAGAATGTGCCCTTTACAGATCGTATAAGATTATATTCTATATTGCTAGAATTATATAATATATTCTGTATAAAATGCTATTCTATAATTAATAATGTTTAATTTATATACTTTTAATTTTTTTTTATTTACTTATGTACTTTAATTTATAAAAAACTAGCTGTCCCGTGCAGCTCCGCCCGCCTAATTAACTAGTTTACTGTGCAACTTTTTTAATTTTTTTTTGTCGTAAGAACCTTCGTCTGATAATAATGTAATGTGGGTGTCTTCAAGGGAGTAAATATCATGTTAATAAGTTTTCGATCAGGTGGGATTGCAGCCAAGCTAGAGCTTATGACTACAAAAAAGACTTGCCGCCGTATTTGATGGACGTCTAAGACCCACACTCAAAATTTCGTAGCAACTCGGAAGTGCAAAACTTACCAAAAGTACTTAGGGCCAATTTAATAGATCACATTTCATATTGTCAGTTTCTTTTGTCATTATTACAATAAATATGTATGACGGGCCTGTTGGTCTAGCGGTCAGACACCCTGCTCGCTACCCGATAGGTCGTGGGTTCGATTGCCACCAAGTGTCTGGATGTTATTATGTATTTAAGTATGTATTGACAAAAAAAAGTATATAAGCATTAGTATCACTTGTCTGATTTCCATAGTACAGACTCTGCCTAGTTTGGTATCTGATGACCGTGTGTGGATTGTCCCAGAATATTATATTATTATCATCATCATCATCATCACCAGCTGGAAGACGTCCACTGCTGAACAAAGGCCTCCCCATTAGACCGCCACAATGAACGACAATTTGCTATTTGCATCCACCGGTTTCCTGCGACGCGAACAATGTCGTCGGTCCACCTAGTGGGAGGCCTGCCTACGCTGCGTCTTCCGGTTCGTGGTCGCCACTCGAGAACCTTTCTTCCCCAACGGTTATCGGTTCTTCGAGCGATGTGGCCTGCCCATTGCCACTTCAACTTGCAGATTCTGAGAGCTATGTCAGTGACCTTAGTTCTTCGGCGAATCTCCACATTTCGGATTCGGTCGCGCAAAGAAACTCCAAGCATAGCTCTCTCCATAGCTCGTTGTGTGACTGAGCTTTTCCAAAAGGCCAGCTGTTAAAGACCACGTCTCAGTACCATATGTCATCACTGGCAACACACACTGGTTATAAACCTTTGTCTTCAGGCACTGCGGAATTTCTGATGAGAAGATGTCACGTAGTTTCCCGAACGCTGCCCATCCGAGTTGGATTCTTCGGGCGACCTCTTTGTCGAAGTTGGACCGACCTAACTGGATAGTTTGTCCTAGGTATACGTAGTGGTCAACAACTTCGACTGTATCGTTCCCAACAACTACCGGTACGGGTGCAACATGGACATTAGACATGATCTTCGTCTTGTCCATGTTCATTTTAAGACCCACCTGTTGGGAAACGCTACTGAGGTCACTGAGCATCGTATTGAGGTCCTCCAGCGACTCTGCCATAATGACTATATCATCGGCAAAACGAAGGTGAGTGATGTATTCGCCATTGATGTTGATGCCGAATCCGTACCAGTCCAAGAGCTTGAAAACGTCCTCCAATGCGTTTGAGAACAGTTTCGGAGAAATAACGTCTCCCTGTCTCACACCTCGCTGCAATGGGATTGGTTTCGTGCTCTCGTCTTGTAGTCGGATCGACATGGTGGCGTTGCTGTACAAACACTTCAACACTTCGATGTACCTATAGTCAATGTGGCACCGCTGGAGGGACTGCAATACCGCCCAGGTTTCGATTGAATCGAAGGCTTTTTCGTAGTCCACAAACGCTAGACATAATGGCCGATTATACTCCTCGGTCTTCTGTATAATCTGGCGGAGCGTATGTATGTGGTCTACGGTGCTAAAGCCTTTTCGGAACCCGGCTTGTTCCGGAGGCTGGAAGTCATCAAACCTGCGTTCGAGACGGTTCGTAATGACTCTCGAAAACAGCTTGTATACATGGCTCAGGAGTGATTCAATTTCGTTTACATATTATTATATGTAAACGAAATTGAAAAAAGTTAAGAAATTGTGCAGTTCTTACTTCACATTGCCCGCCGTTACGAGGTTACGTTGTTAAATTTTGATGAATGATGAAGTTTCAAATGTGATCTATTAAATTTCATCAGAGAGGGTCGAATGTAGCACATGATTGTTACTGTATGAATGTGAGCCGTGATGGAGAATTATGAAACGCTAAGCGGGGTCGGAATACCCTAAAGAAAATACTGAATACTTGCTCTGTTTTGCAGGATAGGGGACTACATGTTACATTATAATATGTCAGACAAATGTCAGATGAATGATGCTCCATATATAATTGTTTATAATGAAATAAAAGTAATGTTAAATGGAATACATTAAGTATTTATATATTTATCGTAGGTACAAAAAAGGTACTAAATTATTATGCAAAGATTTCAGCAATATATGAACCGTAAGTACCCAAAGTAAAAAGTGGGAAGCCATCCTGACGTCAGAATGGCTTCCCACTTTATTTATTAAATAACTTTGTTATTACTGAGGTACAAAATATTTAAACATAGGTACAAAATAGTACAAAATAGGTACTAAATCTTGGTAAAGTTTCACGTGAATCCGTGCTGTGGTCCGGTCATCCTGACGGACACTATTAAGTGCATTTAAATGTAATGTGTCTAGTGACACGCCGAGCCGAAATAATCCAATAATTCCTAGATAATATAGCCGCCAAAGTATTTGCACCAACATGACAATAAACTTGATGGTTATGAGTAACCAACAACTCCGTAAATTTACCTTGGCCTGGTAATAATATAGGATGCCTAGCATCATAAGACAACTCCGAATGTCTTATTCTTCCGCCGACCCGTAATAAATTATCCTTATCAATAAATAAACTTAACCGTCTTAAATGATTTTTAATTACTTTACCCGATTTTAAATTTAAAATGTCTTCGCCAAAATATGCCTCTTGGACTTGGCGAATTAAGCACAAGATAGCATTCCGTCTTTCCGACACCGAGATGTTACCGAATTTCCGAGAATTTTTATATTTACAATTATTCGCAAACCGCAATAAATAAGCCGTAATATTTACTAATTTATCAAACGAACTAAACCGATCTAATAGATTAAAATCCGAATTTAAAATGCCGACGTTAACTAACTTAGCCTGTGCACGTAGACCAGGCAGTAAATCCGAGGGGAATTCCAAATAATTATTTGGCCAAGTATCCGAAGGTTGACATAACCACTGTGGATTCCACCACAAGCTATGTGTCAATAACGCCGCCGCCGTGGAACCGCGAGATGCAACATCAGCACAATTCATCTCACTGGGAACGTGTCGCCAAGTGATATGTACTTGTGACGAAATAATTTCCGAAACCCGATTTCCCTCAAAAACTTGAAGTTTGTGCGCGGGTGTCCGTAGCCACGCTAACACAATAGTGCTGTCGCACCAAGCTACAACATTATCAAATCGAATGTTAGACTCCATGCAAGTCACAACATGGTTTAAAAGAGCCGTAAGTAACTTTGCCCCATTTAATTCAAGTTTGGGTATAGTAAGTTTAGTTTTGAGAGGTGCTACTCTAGACTTCGCTATCAGTAACTGGATAGCACCCGTACCGTCCGACGCTTCTGCGCGAATGTATACCGCCGCCGAAAATCCTAATGAGCTTCCGTCCGAAAAACCGTGAAGGCTATACCGTGCCTCGAACTTAGGCTTTAAACAGCGAGGCAGAGAGATCTCCTGTAGCCTAGGTAAGTCCGCTATTATATCCTGCCACTGCTGAACTATATTCGGCGGAGCTGGGGAATCCCAATCCACTCTCCGTGAGTCGTTATCACTACCGTTGAACACTACGCGAATTTTAGAGACATCTCCGGATTTCTTAAACACACCGTGGTGACCAATAAAATAATGTTCAAGTCCTGAATTACAATCAAAGGACGAAACCTGCATATGACCGAGTTCCAAATATTCCTGCATAAATTGAACATATTTCTCACGAAATTCCGGGTGCCGTGTCATTCTTCGTTCTAACGAGTAGAACTGGCTCAAAGCCTTACTCCGAGAATCGCCTAATAACCTTCTATCACACTCTGGTAGAAGTGGAAGACGAATCGTATATTTTCCGTCCGAACCGCGTGACGTTGTAGTTAAAAACAAACGTTCACATTCGATGTCTAAAGGATCCCTAATTTTCATTTGAGGGGGCTCCTCAGTACGCCAAAACTTTTCTACCGTTTCTAATAAAGTATTTCCTGCGAAATAATCCGTGTTATTAGACTGTACCGGACCGAAAATAGCAAAATCAAAAATAGTACCTAAAGCATAAGGACCATTTTTACCTAAATTAATTTTGTCACCGTTTATAATTTTACCTAAAATGTCGCAACCGAAAACTATATCTATCTCTTGCAATCTAGAACTAGTTATATTAACCGAACTTAAATTATTATTATCGCTACTTAAATCTAATTGACTTGCTAAATAAGTAGTAGGTTTCTTTAAAACCACCGCCGTAACCGATAACAAGTTATCCGAACTTGTAGGTTTAAAATGAATATTTACAACCGATTGACTATCATTAGTCTTCAAACCGCCGATACCTACTAAAGGTACATTCATATAGTATCTCCGTATACCAAGCCGAGAAACTAAGTCGTTCCGTACAATGGTCACCTGTGCCCCGAGGTCTAAAAGAGCGCGCGCTTTAATAAAACTGTTATTTTGTTTTTTGACATCAATAACCACCGTAGGCAAAATAACGTTATCTATAAGTTTAGGGGCCGATCCGTCCGATATATTATTTACATTACGCGCACTTTCCGACCGAGCTAACATAATAACCTTATTGTTGTTCATTAATTGCTAGTCTGAGTTATTGTTGCGTTGCCGACCACTTGTCGGGCTAGCCGATTGTTGACGGCTCGGGCGCCGATTGTTTATATTATAAGTACCCATGCTGTTATACTCATGGTTCCGATAAGCCAAAGCCTCGTCACTGCGTCTCCGTTGTGAGAATCTATTGTGCGACATAGTCAAGTTTTGATCAAGTGGTTGCCTATTGCCGCCGCCGTCCGACCTGTTATCGATAAGTCTTTGATTACCCGGACTGAAATGTTTACGTCTAATATCATGTGACACATACATTGCCTGCTGAGTGTGCCCATTTTGTTTTTCTGTCGAACAAACTAATTGATTGTGCCCGATATGACCACATTTACCGCACGGTACATATTTTTTACAGGCCGCCGCATTATGGTGACCGAAACACTTAAAACAAAGGCCGTTGTTCATTACCCACTCACGCCGTTGAAATAAGCTAAGCTTAGTGAACTTAAAGCACTCCGAAATGTTATGATTAATCATATTACAATATGCACAGGTTTTCCGATCTGCCGAGTTTTGATTAGTAGTACCTGCAACATGATGAGCCATCCGATATCTTTTGTTCTTATCCGACCGATGATTTGAATCCGATGGGTTATTTGGTGTTGGTATATCTGTTGTAGCCGTATCTATAAAACGACATTCGTTCTGCAAGAACTCTAAAAGTTGCGTAAATGTCGGGACTACAATATTATTTCCGCCGTGCTTATGTTCAAACCGTGACTTTAAATCCGTAGGCAACTTATTTAATGTGATATGGAGTAGCAAATAACTCCACTCCGTTACCGGGAAACTTAAATTTTCTAATGCCCTTGATGATTCTAACAGAGGGTTTAGAATTTGGGTACGAAGTCCGATACACTTCGTCATTACAGGTAAATGTAAAATCCGAGAAATATGACTATCCGCTAGTAATCGTTTATTTTCATACCGTCCGCGTAAGATTTCTAAGGCCGTATCTAACGATTGGTCGACCATAGCTAAATGTTTTATGAGCGATCTAGGCTCCTTTTCTACATGTGAAAACAAGTAATGAAATTTCTCCGTTTTTGAAATATCCGTTCTGGTCAATACTAAAGAAGAAAATAAAGAAATAAAACTCGTCCAGGAATATACATCACCATCAAAAACCGTAAGATGTATAGTCGGTAGGCGAGCCGTTTGAGCACTTTCCGTGGGTTTATGGACCCCTTGCAGACTAGGGTAAGCCGCCGATACCGCCTCCAGCTGGTTATAAATTTCCTCAGCATCCTTATACTTCCGATCATACTGCTGAATCAACTCCTCATTGGTCTCATCAGTTAAAAGTGCCTCATAGCTTTCATTCAAGGTGGTATACCTATCTTCTAATTTTCTTAACCGTGCCGAAATAACACCCGAACTGTGCTTTTTACTATTGATCATCTCTAAGGTATTATTAAACCAATCATATTGAGTTTTAAATCTGATTGATATTGATTTGGACATTTTTACCGATTGTATGTATAATTAACCGAAATAAACGATATAAATGGACTTCAATTCCGTACCGTACCGAATAATAAAAAGCGCGTATAGATACTCGCCTTTTACGTGCCGCCGATCGACCAACCTATTGTGAGCCTAACAAGTGCAATTTATTACCGAATAAATAGCTATTTTAGACAGCTAATAATGTAAATTAATACCGTTCCGAAAATAATTATAAAGAAAATATTTTAACCGAAAACCGCGAACCGTTAATAGATAAGCAAATCCCTATCCGACGAGAGGGACCAAGCCTTTGGAATGGCAAAGCCCTCTTACCAGCTTGCCGGTGCCTTCGATAGCTGTAGAGCGCGCTAGTCCTGGGATTTCCTTAATTTAAAAGCCGGTCTGTTCAGGATCACAATACGTAACCATGCCTTAGTTAAAAAACAATACGACTTACCGGGCTGTGTTTCACGCTGTGACCTGATGAGCGTTCACTTGAGTTCACTAGGCGGCCGCCGAGTCTGTATTAACACTAATTATAATATTGTCTTATTACACAAATAGTCACATAAATGAAGAAGTCCAAAAATGTATATATTTAAGTCCGAATTAAAACTATTTAAAGTTCCGTGCCTTAATTGCGGGAAGTGACGTCCGCACCGAGCCGAGCCGAATCCGTAAGTGCATTGCTGTAATAACCAAAACACAGAACAACGCATAATGCCTGAACACTCGTTTTGGTATGAGACCGGATACAAGACGTATACGACACTGGAGAACCCCTGGACGCCAACAGCGATTAAAATCCTGCCAGGAAGTCCATCCTTATAGTGGTGGAACCATCATGGTATGGGCGGGTATTTGGATCGGCGGAAGAACTGAGTTGATTTGGATCAGAGGCAACCTCAACGCTCAAATTTATGCTGAGACGATTGTATCAGACGTCATCGTTCCTCTACAAGTGCAAATCGGTCCCTTATTTCAGTTAATGCATGATAATGCACGACCGCACACCGCAAGAGTTGTAAGACAGACTCTCGCCGCAGCTAACATCAATGTCCTGCCCTGGCCTGGTTCAAGTCTGGCGACTGAGCGCCAGACTTGAACCCGATTGAGCATGCATGGGATATGCTACAGAGAAGAGCTCTGCCGAATATGGAGGGTATCCAGTCGCAAGAAGACCTTTTTTTGTTGTTGCAACGAACATGGGCGGCCATTCCACAGCGTGATTTGGATGAACTCATTTTGAGTATGCCAAACCGATGTTCTTGTGTTGTTAGTGTTCGCGGTAGAAACACGGATTATTAATTGTTTAAGTTACCCAATAAAATTTTAAAGAAAACTGTTATTTCAGTCTTTTTTTCGAACTTTTGTGTTAGTGGTTCAAATGTCAAAAATCCCTTTATTAGGAAAATGGCAAATTTCTTTATTAATGCAAAGGTGACTTGGTTTATCGTTACTGTGACAAACGAAAACACTTTATTTGATGAATCCTTAAAGAAAATTTTAATTAATATCAATCAGGAGAAAAGTTATTGCAAAAATATATGTTGATCCCTAGACACTTTTGATGTGTGTAAATATTCGTTTTATACTTAGTAATTGAGACTTGACGAGCTCTGCTTATAAGAAACAATAAGTATTAAATTAAGGTAGCCATTGAAATAAAACTAGGTACTTTTACGGAATATATCGCGTTTCAATACTAAAATAAACAAAAAATAAAGAAATAGATATTAAATAAATAGTTTAATAGTGTTTTATTTCAATGTGTATTATTCGCGTAAATAAAAGACAACATTAAGAGAGACAAACAACTTTAGTTTTCAATTAACGCCTGCTAAGTTATACTTAGATAATAATTTCATCTAAAGCAATCCAGGTGGTAATACCAATTAGAAACAAACTCTTCGTTTCAATATTCAACATAATAACTAGGATTTTCTAATCTATATTGAATAGGTGTGTCAATTCTATTCTGATTCTGAAATCCTATTTTTGATAATAAGTCATTGTCTTTCTTCTTGTTAGGTTTCCTTGGCCGTGTCCAAGTAATAGAGGATTCGTTTTCGTTAGCTGCATTCAACAGTGGATATGCTGTTGTACTCTGAATATCTTGGAATACCCTGAAATAGATAATGTTTAATATTAAATCTATAAACATTTCATTTTTTACCTGATTACGCGCGTAAACGCCTAACGAAATATAATAGCAAAATGCGTCGTAGTGTATTGCAGACAATTTGTTTCAATAGTATGCAATAAATTCGTAAATAAAAAAATAAAACTACAAAGATAAGATCAAATTAAAACATCAACTTCGAGAATCATAATTAACATATTTCGAAAAGAAGTTAACAAAATAACAAAAGGATAGCTTCTACATAGTTGGAGTTCCGAAAGTGGCTACAACAGTTATGCTTTGTTGAAGCCGCATCGTTTAATACTACTTTTATAGTCTTCGATTAATAATGTCTGTTTTAAGATAGTGTGGGGGTTATTTAACAGTAAATATGCTACCTGTATCCATGTACGTCGGCGATGTATCGGTATTTCTGTGGTGTGCCATTTGCATCAACGTATCCATAGTTGCCAACTACAGTGCCATTAGGGTATCGGTCTTCAAGCCGGAACTGTATGTTACCAGTATCTAGATCAGATACGTCATAGCCAAAAGAATAGACTTCAGGGTTGCCTAAACAGGAAATAAAAAATAAGATAGACACTGCAATTTGATGATATTTCCTATGTACTTTTCTGATAAAGACAATTTAGCAGCATCGCCCTGTAAACTTTGTGAAGTAACACACACAAGCCCAAGAGGCTTAAGTGTTGCTATCTTATTTATGTCTTTGTATGTTTTTCTTATTATGATAATAAATTAAAATAAATAAAGATAAGTCTGCGTCACAGTTTTTGAATTATACCCATTCAAAAAATACAAAGTTCGATCTAGTAATAACTGCGTAGCATGGTGCATATTTGTATGGCCTTTGTAGGGAGAGGCCTTTGTAGGGAGAGACCTTTGTTCAGTAGTGGACGTGTTTTCCGCTGCTATGATGATGGTGTGTATTGGCAGTATCTTCAGGTTGCCAACACGATTCCATCAAATTTTGGTACCAGTGCAGCAATTCGTCTGTTATTTATAAACTACTGCGCTTTAATATCCACAAGTATTTATATAATCCCATCAGGTGATATTGCGGTGAAGAACACACATATTAAAATTAACATTATTATCATCGATTGCATTGCCGCTTTTCAACAGGCAGGGGTGCAATCAAGCACTAGCTTATATTGAATAAGACGAATTGTTAAAACACCCTGATTTTCTTAGTTTTTATGCTATACCTATGTATATAAAGGCTAAGAACTAAGCTCCTCTTCGTGTGAAAAAGTCTTTTAGAAAGCCTAACGCCTCGTACGCGATGCGCATGAGGTGCATGAGGTACCATGATCCATGCGTCGGATGGACGTGTAAAAAGTCTGTGATGCTCCTGACCTTTCTCTGTTGTCTCGGTCTTCCGCCGCATCGGATTGTGAGAGTAAAGGAAGAGATACTGCACTTGTGTCTACGCAAGCGCACTATTTAAGATCTCCCACGTAGATACCTACTGGTCTCGTGAAAGATTGGCGGTTGTGGTCGTATCGTCCAGGAGGAAACCATTTATTAATATGGATCGGTGTTAATATGACATTATTTTAGCCTTTATTAGATCTGGCCCTCGAAGTGCCAATTGGTTAGTTTTGCGATCGCAAATTATGATGAAGAACGTGCAACAGCGGATATAACCAAAATAGTCACGTCGATGTTTCGGTTTATTCCAAGTAGTCTTACTAGTAGTTTGATCATCGAATTGTTTGGTTAATTTTTCTGTTCGACTGGCTTCTGTGATCGGATAATTTTTACGTTGGATTAATTCTCTAAGAATTTTTACTCTTCAGATAACGCATAGCACTGTTATGTCAACAACCTAATTAAAGGCAAAAACCGGCAGGCATTCGTTTCCTTTATATTTAAATTTATTACATCCTTACTGACAGACTGGCTCATAAGTGAGTTTAAATTATTATTTCGAATATAACCACAACCTGTGCTTTTACCGTCAATATTACTGTAGAAATAACTTGGGTGAGCTTCAGCAACACTCGAGCGAGGGTGTCTCGGAGCAGACTGAACACATTTTTGCAGCAACAATGCAGCTAAATACACCTTCAACAAATGAGACAATATAAATTAATATCTTAATCTTAGTCACAGTAATTAAATTATTAACCCTTAAATATACAGTGGTCTCCTAATTGCAATATTATATTAATATGGGTTAGACTAGCTATGATTTATCCCTTCGGAGTTGCTGGACGTTCAGGGTGTGGGCCCTTTGAACGTCCATTGGGTACGGCGGCGACTCCGAGGAGGACGGCGGCGGGGTTGCGACCCCCGTCCCCGTGAGTACCGTGTCAGGTTCCCGGGGGGCTACAATGCGCCCCCCGGCGGCGGGCTCAAAGGCAAGGCACTGAGGGGCCCCTGCTGCAGATCCCACCGGAGAGCCCTGGGGTCTCCCCTCTCATGTGCCGATGCGACAGCCGCGGGGGTTTTAGTGGGTAAGAATCCCACATACCCCGGTCGAACCCCACAGCTCCCGGGGATCATTGGAAAAGCTATGATTTATCAGAAATTTTAAAAATGGAGTTTCGCATCCTCCAAGATACTTCACAGGGTGGGGAATCCCATTTTCAAAATTCGACTGGCACAAAATCTCATTTCAGTTAACTCCTCTTCTTCAAATTTATATTATTAGTATTTTAAACGCATATAAACGATTGCTTTAATTTAGTTTTAAATAAATGAGAATTATTTTATTCAACGTTCAGATATTTTCATCACTACAGGAAAGGAGCCTTACTGTTATAGCAAGTCAGTTTAACACGAAATATGATCTGTGTACATACTTACAGTGAATGCACGTTTCGTGTTAAACTGTCGTGTTATAAGAGTTCATGGTAAAGCCCCGGTACAGTTTATAAATCATTTTCTGTTCATAAAGGCTGTACTCTTGTAGTAAGAAAATTTTATGAATTTAATAATTATAACTTTGTACTAAAAAGAATTGTAGTTATGAAGGAAATGTAGCTATTTAAATAAAAACATTATAACCAAACAAAATTATTTTAATAGTCGAAAAATTAAAAATAATAGAAACCATTATTAGGACGTTAAATTAAGCTTTAGATTGGAACATCTATCATATTAATTACTAAGGAAGCAACTAAATTAAAGCTCTTACCTTAATACAAGCTTCCATAACTTCTCAACGAAAATCACTTGTATCACAAACCGGAAGTATGAGCAGCAATGCGACCGCTGTCCACATGTGTAAGCTTATAAAATGGGACTCCTTTTAGTAGCTTTTCGTCGGCAAAAAACAACGACCACCGAGAAGCCTCGTAAAGTTTGTGGGCTAAGGTAATTTCGCCCGTATCCGTTAAGTGATGTCATACTGACTAGGTATGGCAGGATAAGGTATTACCTTATACGTACGAAAGTGAGGCATTAACCGTGGAACATGGAAACACTGAGTGGTTTGTTGAATGCGAATCGGCGGAATAGAAAAATATATGCTTGTTTAAAATTGGCATCAAAATAACGGTAATCTCAACAATATGGTGTGTAATTTTGAACCACTTGACAATTTTTGTTTATGTTACCGAATTAATGCTACATTTTATATCACAGAATATACACAACCTCGGTGTCTTCACGTGTAATCAATGTAGATCCTGGCTGACAGAAGTCTCAGAGGTGGGAATGAGTGGTAGGATTTGTTCCAATAAAAAAATGTAGAATGTAGGTAAGTACAATAATAAAAATTGTTCATACATAGGTACATACATGTAAAACATAATAATTATCAGTAATCTCCTGACCGATGCAGCCACATCAGCCAATCTTTGACACGATCAACTCTACTCAAGAGCATTATTAAAGTACACGTAGACGATACCCGTGGGGTGCCGGGTTGGAATTGCATCCCTCCATCTCCTCTCGTTGGGTGTCGTAAGAGGCGACTAAGCGAGAACAGGAACACGGGCAGCAGCGTCTTTTTTTGGATTCATCTTCCACCTAAACTGCGATCCCCAAGCCGCCTGCCAAGCGTGGGGATTATGGCAACCCCTCCCTTCTAAGGGGGAGGCCTTTCATCAGCAGTGGACGTCTGTCGGCTGCTAATAAAAATGATGATGTAGACGTAGACATAAGGCATCTATCTATCTTCATTTTTTATCAAATCTGATGGGATGGAAGACCAACCCGATTGAAGAGAGATTGCAGGAAGAATTTACGAAACATAAATCATCTTTATTTTTAAACAATTAGATGATAAGCTTGAAACAAAACTGCATGTGACACTATGATACAGTGTTACATACTCAGCTACAGGGTTAACATCATTGATGTATAAACATGACCAAAAAAAAAAATCCTGTTGAAAAGAAATCAGACCACCTACTTATGAATATAATTTTTTTAATATTAATCACAATAAAAATTAGGTACTCTCTTTTTCCTCTACCACTCAAACTTAATTATGAGTTAAGCTCGCCTTTGTACTTCTTTTATATATTGTATTTTATATATTTCTTGTGTGTAAGTATGTGTACAATTAAAGAAAAAATACCGGTCAAGTGCGAGTCGGTCTCGCGCGCCGAGGTTTCCATACCATCTTTAGTTTATGCACCAAGGGGATAAAGAAGTGTCTTATGTCACGGGCGTGAAATTGAACCTCGAGCATAACGAAGGATTCTAGTAACTCCCAAGCGTAGCGAGGGCGTATAGAGTTAACTCCCGAGCAAAGCGAGGGAGTTAATACTAGAATCCTGAGTACAGCGAGAGATTCAAGCTCGCCCAAGATAAAGACACCTTTATCCCCGAGGAGAATATACTACTTTTCACACCTACTGGGAGGTAATGAAATACAAATAGTAGGAAGAGATTGCTTAGGTTATCTGGAAGAGATTGCTTTTTGCGATAAGGGCCACCTTTTTGCATCATCAACGTATTGATCAATTTACATGTAACTTTTGGTGTTAAATCTCAATGGTACAATGAAGCATATTTATTATTATTAAATACTTACTGCTAGAAATAAAATAACATGAATACACCGATTTCCAGCGTTCGCGCCCACACCTACTGCGAGGCGAGACAGTAAAATAAAAATATAAACTAAAATACAAACTGGTAGAATTAAAAGAATATCAACAGCGTTAGCGCTTTCTTTTTATCTATAACCTAGAACAAGGTTCGGCTCCAATTCGGCTCCTGGTGCTCGGTTCGATTTTCAAATGTATGTTTTTCTTGCAAGTCTTTGCTTAGAGAGAGTGGTATATTATACTGTAAAGAGTCTGCGTGGTAAAAAAATATTTGACGTTCGTAATTCAAATAACATTATAATGAAAAATTTGCTTCGGCCTAAAACCATAAATGGAAAATGTCAACAATATAATGAAGCACTGGCTTAGGCCTACCTACCTACAAATTGATTTATTACGAGATTACT
The DNA here is from genome assembly GCA_911728495.1 of Furcula furcula. Classification (NCBI taxonomy): domain Eukaryota; kingdom Metazoa; phylum Arthropoda; class Insecta; order Lepidoptera; family Notodontidae; genus Furcula; species Furcula furcula. The sequence continues at coordinate 9,492,948 of OU452246.1, read as the reverse complement.
TATGACGATGCTGTATGAGCTAGAACCCTTTGCCTTCCCAATTAGGGTCAACTAAAGGACAAAAAAAACAAATCACATTATTACCCAAGGGAGTTTAGTACAACATTATTACCCGGCTAGACTATAGGGATATAATGAGGTACTTTATGTCATCTTTAAATGACACATAATGCAAAATTATCGAGCAGGTGGTGTGAAAAGTAATTTTACTATTCATGTAACACCTCAGACAACAAAAAAAACTAAACCGCAAAACTAAGTTTGTTTGTCGAGATTTTTTTAGGATTACTAAAAAACTGTACTACTTACTTCGAAAAATCATTTTATGTTTCCTGTAAAATATAGATAGACATCATTGATAGACATGTGTTACCCATAATTATTTCAGATTTTTCCCTACACACTTCGAAGATAAGGGGGACGGTATTTTCTTTGACATTTTTTATTATCAGCCAAAAACTACGTAACATAAACCAAAATAAAAATTTGTTTTAAAATGTGCAAATGAAGTTCTTTCATATGATACCCCACTCGATATAGTAGTCACTTTGAAATTTTGATGACCCATTTCGACCCCCATTATAAAAAAAAGTAAACGGAAAAATATTTTATTTTTCATTTGCGATGAGGTTGGGTAAGTAAGATCTAAATTTATGCCAAGTTTAAAATCGAAAGCATCAGTGGTTCCTGAAATATATAGGTGTGACAGACAGACGAAGTCTCATCATAAGGGTCCCTTTTTTACCTTTTAGGTATGGAACCCTAGAAAACGACGGGCCCGTATTAATAAACTGATCTCAGGTAGACACTTAAGTACGTTATCATATGATACACAGTTATATGGGGGCAGCATCTTAATATCGTCGCTTAATAATATAAATGAATATCAACAGCATCTCAAATGAGTATTATTTTAGGTGCAGCAACATACGGTTAGCTACTTGAGAGCCTGATCTGAGTCTTCTGAGAGCGTTACGTCACACGGAATGGACGATATTGTTTACATTTTACATTTTACTAGTTATAGTTATTTAGTTTTATTGGTTACATTTTACTAGTTTTTGATAGTTACCGCTAGGGGCGCTGATGTGAAATGTATGGAGAAAAGCGGGAAAACTGAAAGTTTGATCCACAGAGTATTATTATTGGTTTTATCGAGTTCGTTACGTATAAAGCCCGTGCTAGAACCCTGGTCTACTTAAGTTCTTTTTATGCAGTTATGAGTTATTATGATGATAATTTTGCGCAAAGCTGTGCGGTGCGCAAATACATCAGTATTTTGAATTTTCATGCAATATATTTTATCTTTTTTAACATCCAAAAATTCATTAAAATATTTTTTATCGTTAATTAAAATCGTTATTAAATTTATAGTCTCTTATAATGTATATAAGAGACTCCGACATTCCGACAAACGATTTATTAATATCCAAAAAATATCATCATTATAGCCTAGTTTTTGTAATTAATAATTAATTTCAAAGCCTAACCTAAAAATATATTTATATTGTCTGAGCACACCCACCGCATTTAACGTAAATACACGCACTTAATTCACGAACAGGCTGCACTCAGCTCACAGCAACTTAATACAATGTTTGAGTGCACACTCAAGTGTCAAGTTCTGTTTATTAATCAACAGTAACTCAGCTGAGGCCAGCATCTTAAACCTTGACTCAATACTCATTTATTAATTACTAGCTGACCCTAGCGCAGCTCCGCCCGCGCTATTATTACATGTTGCTCCATTTTTCTCCCTCCTCCCTTGATTAATTTATCTCTCCATCTCTCACTAAAAAAGACTAATTCTATGTTATCTCTCTCTCTTCTCTCTTTTCCCCTCCCGCTTCGGTCCCTGTCACACTCCCCCTCTTCCTCTACCCGTTATCCCCTCTCTGAACCCCCTCCCCCTCTCTTTTCTCCCACCTTGCTCCCCCTCACTCTCCCATTGCTCCACCTTAATCCCCCTATCCCTCACCCCATCACCCCCTCTTCGACCCCATCTCCCTCTCCCTCCTCTCTCGCACCCTCCTCTCCTCGTATCCTCATCAATCATGGTATTGGGGATTCTTACCCATTTAAACCCCTGCGGCTGTCGCATCGCCACATAAGAGGGGGGACCTGGGCCCTCCAATGGGATCTGCACCAAATATGCGCACCAGTGCGCATTATAGGCCCCGGAAACCTGGCATCCTGATCACGGGCACGGGGCTCGCAACCCCGTCACTGTCCTCCTTGGAGTCGCCGCCGTCACCCATCTATGTAATGACCTTGCCTAACGTTGCTTAACCTAGCGGCATGAAATATACTTTACAACCTATTCTCAGATTCTACCCGATATGCACACAAAATTTCATACAAATCGGTTCACCCATCTATTTAATGACCTTGCCTTATGTTGCTTAACCTTAACTTAGCGGTTTGAACAACGTTCACAGGTTTTTTGTAATTGGTATAAATATTAGTGAAGTTTACGTTTTATAGACGAAGGGACCAATTCATGCTACCAACAATTTATAGTAATTATTTCTCATAAAAAATAAATGACAAAAAATAAATGACAAATAATGTTTATTGTAGGTTATCCCTAAGAGATAAACATAACCATCGCAAACTTTTTTTTAGACCTTGTTATGATGTACAATACTGTAGTACATTATTTTGATCTATCTCGTAAGGTTCAGCCAGCGTTTGCAATGTAAGCGCAAAAAAATGTGCTTATTTACGACATCACATTAGAAACTTCTAAAATTATCAGTGTTTCTCTACTATATTATGCATGTATTATACATATAAACCTTCCTTAAGAAACACTCTATCTATTAGGAAAAACCGCATCAAAATCCGTTGCGTAGTTTTAAAGATCTAAGCATACATAGGGACAGACAGACAGCGGGAGCGACTTTGTTTTATAATATGTATAGATATAGATGTCAGCAACTTAAGTTCGTACTCATATGCCGAATATCAGCTGAGATTGGTTTATTAATACGGGCCCTAATATAAAACATAGTACGATCATTGTTAAGACGGATAGTAAACCAAGATTAATAGTCAAAATATCTTTATATAATATAAACTTACACAAAAATATTTTTTTACAATCTACCACCGGAACGTAACGCGACCGCTACTGTAAAGATCCGGTAAGAAACTCAGCGGGCTTGTATTTTTTGTCATATTTCTCATATACTTAATACATACATCTTAATCGGGATGCAAATTCAGTATCATAAAAGTGATCATAATGATGTAATAAATGTATAAAAATACAGAGAATAATGTTCCTCCCACACGAAACGAGACATTTTATTGTCAAAATGATTTTATTACTTAGTTCTTTTCACAGTGGAATTATTAAATAAATGGTAGTACGTAATTTTACTCTCTTAAAAGGCGAAATCATCAATTCGTTTTCCCGTTTGTCACCAGTGGTGACGACTCGGAATAATCGATTCCGTGGTATGCATTATGTGCACCTATCCTCGAGCCGCTGGAAGTTTGGATGTGGGCCCTAGACGTCGATCAAGTACGGCGACGAATCCGAGGTTGGCGCGGCGGCGGGATTGTGTGCGTCCACCGCCGCCGTCCCCGTGAGCACCGGGATAGGTGCCCGGGGGAATATAATGCCCCAGCTACGGGCTCGAAGGCAAGACATAGAAGCGTACCCATTGCAGATACTACCTAATTGCTTGGTACACGCGTCGCTATCAGGCTAACGTATCGGAATATGTCTATAGCAAAGAATACCAAGCTATTCGAGCAACGATTAACAACTACAGATATATATTATTAACAGACATAGTACCTAATGTACAACATGAATGAAGTAAAGGATAAACAACCTCTATACATTCGAGCGTACCTCGAAGTTTTGCAAAAAAACTCGTTAGATTCAGAGCGCGCCACTGTGCACAGATCGTTAGAATTTGCCAATAATTTCCGCAAGCGCTAGTATAGCAGATAAATTAGAAAGAATACCAGTTTTATCAAGATTAACAATAGATGGCGATATTTTAAAAATAGCGTATACACCCAAGGGCACATCATATAAAATGTACTTGTGTACTTGTAATTAAACACTCAATCGGACGATATTCGCGATATTTGCGCACAAGCGGAGAGTCCATCTGGTGGACTTATCAGTCATACATGGTCATACCTACCTACGTCTATAAACGCACAGGCCAAACGGCTGAACCGAGAAACATGAAATTTGGACAGTAGATTCCAGTTATGATATATGACTCCAGAAAGGATTTTTGGAAATTCTAATGTATCATATTTTTTCGAATGTTTTTTTTTTTAATTAAGTACATTAATCAAATACCATATCGGGTAGGCATGAGAATAGGTCATAAAGTAGATTTCATGCCGCTAGGTTAAGCAACATAGGGCAAGGTCTTTACATAGATGGGTGTACCGATTTGTATGAAATTTTGTGTACATATCGGATAGGTCTAAGAATAGGTCGTAAAGTATATTCATACCGCTAGGTTAAGCAACATAAGGCAAGGTCAATTACATAGATGGGTGAACCAAAATGTACGAAATTTTGTGTACATATCGGGTAGGTCTGAGAATAGGTCATAAAGTAGATTTCATGCCGCTGGCCGCTAGGTTAAGCATTTGTGTGCATATCGTATAGGTCTGAGAATAGGTCGTAAAGTAGGTTTCATAACGCTAGGTTAAGCAACATAAGGCAAGGTCATAACATAGATGTGTGTACCGATGTGTATGAAATTTTGTGTATATATCGGGTAGGTCTGAGAATAGGTAATAAAGTAGATTTCATGCCGCTGGCCGCAAGGTTAAGCAACGTTAGGTAAGGTCATTAAATAGATGGGTGAACCGATTTGTGTTAAATTTTGTGTGCATATCGTATAAGTCTGAGAATAGGTCGTAAAGTAGGTTTCATACCGCTAGGTTAAGCAACATAAGGCAAAGGTCATAACATAGATGGGTGTACCGATTTGTATGAAATTTTGTGTACATATCGGGTAGGTCTGAGAATAGGTCATAAATTAGATTTCATGCCGCTGGCCGCTAGGTTAAGCAACGTTAGGTAAGGTCATTAAATAGATGGGTGAACCGATTTGTGTGAAATTTTGTGTGCATATCGTATAAGTCTGAGAATAGGTCGTAAAGTAGGTTTCATACCGCTAGGTTAAGCAACATAAGGCAAGGTCATAACATAGATGGGTGTACCGATTTGTATGAAATTTTGTGTACATATCGGGTAGGTCTGAGAATAGGTCATAAAGTAGATTTCATGCCGCTGGCCGCTAGGTTAAGCAACGTTAGGTAAGGTCATTAAATAGATGGGTGAACCGATTTGTGTGAAATTTTGTGTGCATATCGTATAAGTCTGAGAATAGGTCGTAAAGTAGGTTTCATACCGCTAGGTTAAGCAACATAAGGCAAGGTCATAACATAGATGGGTGTACCGATTTGTATATGAAATTTTGTGTACATATCGGGTAGGTCTGAGAATAGGTCATAAATTAAATTTCATGCCGCTAGCCGCTAGGTTAAGTAACGTTAGGTAAGGTCATTAAATAGATGGATGAACCAATTTGTACGAAATTTTGTGTACATATCGGGTAGGTCTGAGAATAGGTTGTAAAATATATTCATACCGCTAGGTTAAGCAACATAAGGCAAGGTCAATTACATAGATGGGTGAACCGATTTGTGTGAAATTTTGTGTGCATATTGTATAGGTCTGAGAATAGGTCGTAAAGTAGGTTTCATACCGCTAGGTTAAGCAACATAAGGCAAGGTCATAACATAGATGGGTGTATCGATTTGTATATGAAATTTTGTGTACATATCGAGTAGGTCTGAGAATAGGTAATAAAGTAGATTTCATGCCGCTAGCCGGTAGATTAAGCAACGTTAGGTAAGGTCATTAAATAGATGGGTGTACCGATTTGTATGAAATTTTGTGTGCATATCGGATAGGTCTGAGAATAGGTCGTAAAGTATATTTCATGCCGCTTTGTTAAGCAACATAAGGCAAGGTCATTACATAGATGGGTGACCATTTAATTACATTCTAAGCGTCTTCGTGCTTCAGAGGGCAAGTTAAAGGTAAGCCCCGGTTTTTAACTGACTTTAAAAAAAGAGGTTTTGTATAAGACGAGTAGGTACCTATGTATCTAGTACTATTAAAAATGAAAAATAACAATAAAAAATGATCCGATAAAAACAACAATAAAAAAATTAGGGTACACCGAAAATTATGACAGTATAAATAGATCGCAGGGACGTTCAACATCTCAGTGCGACTATTGTCCGGTGAAGTTGTAATGGTCATTTTCGGCCAACAGCGTCTTCCCGTCCCAAAAAAAATACCCGCCCGTGAGTGTAACCATGGGTGCTGCAGAGCATTCGAAACGTCGGGAAAATTAAAATATATCGAGATTTAATCCGTAAGAGTAGATTAATTACAATGTGTAGTATTCGCGTATATAAAAGACAATTTTTCTCAATCATATTTCCCCGGGAACCTGGGGAAACCTTGAATAGGTCCCCGCGACCTGTGGAGATCAACCGGGGTATATGGGATTCTTACCTACTAAAATCCCGCGGACCCCTCAGTTCCTTGCCTCTGAGTCCGCCGCTGGGGTCACATTGTCCTGGGAATCTGGCGTAACCTTCAATAGGTCCCCGGGGACCTGGTAAATCCTTTATTAGGTCACCGGAAACCTGGGGGAACCTTCAATTGGTCCCCGGGGACCTGGAGAATCCTTTATTAGGTCCCCGGGAACCTTGGGAATTCTACAACAGGTCCCCGGAATCTGTAGAGGTCAACCTGGGTATGTGGGTTTCTTACGCACTTAAACTCCCCGGACGCCTCAGTGCCTTTCGTTGAATCCATTGCCGGGGATCGCATTGTAGTCCCCCGAGAACCTGGGGACATATAGGGTACCTGCTACCTGGGGCAGTACCCACCGAACACCCTAGATCCCATCTCTCATGTGTGTGTGATGTGATGGCCGTGGGGGTTTTAGTGTCACATATCCATGTGGGATTCTTGCCTGGTTTGGTTGACGGTTGACCCCCACCGGTCAGCGACCTATTGAAGGTTTCCGTCGCGTAAACAAGTATATATTTTCTTTTAAATCCCCCGCGACACACCCCCCACGGAAAACGAACTCTTAAAATGACTTTCCTGTGCTAATAGCAGACACTGATCAGTATCTGTCTAACTACTCGTCAAGATTTAATCATAGATTTATAATTCAGTGGGTCCTACATTCAATTGAGCGGAGTTCCTGTTGCCACCTTCCTGCTTCATCCCAGACTTGGATGAACATTTTTCTATTTACTACTCGCAGCAACCTATCCAACGAATCAAAATTCGGTGGGCCTACGTTTATTGGTGCAGAGATCCCGTGACCACCTTCCTGCTCCATCATCAGACCCTGATCACCATTTTTCTAGTAACTACTCGTCGAGACCTACCTAACGAGCCCGAACGCGGTGGGCCTACGTTTATTGGTGCAGAGATCCCGTGTCCACCTTCCTGCTCCATCATCAGACCCTGATCATCATTTTTCTAGTAACTACTCGTCGAGACCTACCTAACGAGCCCGAACGCGGTGGGCCTACGTTTATTGGTGCAGAGATCCCGTGACCACCTTCCTGCTCCATCATCAGACCCTGATCAACATTTTTCTATTTACTACTCGCAGCAACCTATCCAACGAATCAAAATTCGGTGGGCCTACGTTTATTGGTGCAGAGATCCCGTGACCACCTTCCTGCTCCATCATCAGACCCTGATCACCATTTTTCTAGCAACTACTCGTCGAGACCTACCTAACGAGCCCGAACTCGGTGGGTCTACGTTTATTGAGGCCGAGATCCTGTTACCACCTTCCTGCTCCATCATCAGATCCTGATCACCATTTTTCTAGCAACTTCTCGTCGAGACCTACCTAACAAGCCCAAATTCGGTGGATCTTCGTCTATTGGTGCAGAGATCCCGTGACCACCTTCCTGCTCCATCATCAGACCCTGATCACCATTTTTCTAGCAACTTCTCGTCGAGACCTATTCAACGAGCCCAAACTCGACGGGTCTACGTTTATTGGGACCGAGATCCTGTTACCACCTTCCTACTCCATCATCAGACCCTGTTCACCATTTTTCTAACAACTACTTGGCAAGACCTATTCAACGAGCCCAAACTCAATGGGTCTACGTTTATTGGGACCGAGATCCTGTTACCACCTTCTTGCTGATCATCGTCAGAGCCTGGTGAAGGTTACCATTTTATTTAGTATCATCGGCTTTACATATTATGTTCTATATTTCAGATCTCTCGGACTAATAGAAGTAATGGAAAATGTCTATTGTATACAAAATATCCCTACCTCGACTCGGAAAAGAGTGACAACTAGGTCACTCACTCACCCATAAGCAAACCAATTAAGCAGTAAGCTAGTGCTTACTGTAAAAAAATGTACATAAGAATGCGAACTTATTACATTTTAAAATAGGTACCTACTTTAATAATCGAGCATTTCGCCAAGTCAAAATCGTTGCAAGATATTTGTCTGTGATAATCAATCAAACGACTAGATACCGGTGCCACTACCACGATAGTTTTTTCGCATAAACCAGAGTTGATAACCCTAGCGCGACCGCCGAGCGTAGGTATGAAAAGCGAGGTACATACAAACATGAGCTTGCCTTCTGTACCACGCACTGCCGCCGCCGCCGCCGTCGTCGGTCGCCCGGTGAAATTCACTCGCGTTGCCGCCGTGAGTGGCAGGCAGCTCGTGGCATGCTTCATACATTTTTGTTTGTACATTTGTTCCATTGGCCCGGAACGCTTCGCTCGTAGCAAATGTTCGTGGCCAGTCATGTGCCGATACGACAACCGTTTAATTTATCGGGCCTCTTGGTCTAGTGGTTAGTCACTGTGGCTGCTACCGATAGGTCGTGGGTTCGATTACCTACCATTATACGTCTGGGTGTTTTATCTAGTTCATCATCCGAAAGCTGCTGATAATGATGCTCCACGAGGCGAGGCCTTTGTTCAGCACAAAGGCCTCGGCCTTAGAAGGGAGGGGTTGTTATAATCCCCACGCTTTGCAGGCGGCTTGGGGATCGCAGTATAGGTGGTAGGTAATCTAATAAAAAGACGCTGCGCTGCTGCCTGACTTCTTGTTTTCCCTTAGTCACCTCTTACGAACACCCAACGGGAGGAGATGGGAGGGTGCTATTCTTACCCGGACACCACACCGGGGAACGGTTTTATCTAGTTAAGTATGTATTTATACAAAAAATATAAATAAATATTAGTACTGATCAGTTGTCTGGTTTCCATAGCTCAGGCTCTGCCCAGTTTGGGATCAGATGACCGATTTATTTAAAAATTATTTTCAGTATTGAATCATTATTTTTTCAAATATCAGAAACTGATTGAAGATTATGAATAGTTTCGCAAACTCGATCTCAAGTTTTAGCCAGTCAGTATTTTAGTTATTTGCAAATAAATATACTAGATGGCGCTGATTTTCCACAATATGTGTAAATTCTATAAAATTGAGACTCTTAGTGCCATCTATGCACAAATTGAGAACTAAAAAACGTGGTATGCTGTTTTCTATGGAGGTTGTTTATCCTATAGTTCATTCATCCATGGTACAACTAACGGCATTATTTCCATAAATTGTAAGTTTTAAATAAGGACTTAACGACCAAAATATATTGTAAAGACGTCTTCAGTCAATAATTCATATTCAAAAAGCTGAAGATGGTTGGGCACTGTAGGTAACTCCTACTTATGGATTAATTACAGTATCTAAATGGAATTGCTTTAACCCAATTATAAAATAAGGACTTATGATAAATTCTGATGTCGAATCATTTTAAGACTATAAAAATAGGTAGGTACCAACGAAAACAAAAAGGTCTCTATCGGATCTAAGGTTAACGAGAAGATCTAATTTAATCCGAATAGATCCAAAGTAAAGAATAAGCTTAATATCATGACTATAAAATAATTATAAAAAAAAAATAACGGGTTGCACTCCGGGAGTGCCGGCAGAAATGAAAACTTGAATATTAAAGTTGTGAATTTTTTATACGTATTTTGGAATGGTTAGGGAATAATTTTGCACGAATCGCTTTAATTATCAGTAAAAAAGTACTATCATTTCATTATCATCGTACACAAACATGACAATTTATATTACATTAAAAATTTTACGGTCTTACGGTCACGTGTCCTAACGCGAATTTAACATTTTTTTCCCCATCATAAAAAAGTATAAAGCGGCCATCTACCTACCCCTACGGGAAAACGGCGTGTTTTATGTATGTATGTGTGTATAAAAAAGTGCACAGCGCCGCTAAAGAAGTTTATGAACTAATTATAGAAGCCAGTTACGCAGTAGTGTATATATAGATCCATAGATGGCGGTGTACTCACTTCTGCTGAGATTCTTATCTTACGAATTTTCGATCAGGGATTACGGTCACGTGTCCTGACGTGAATTTAACATTTTTCCCCATCAGAAAAAAGTCACAGCGCCGCTAAAGAAGTTTTCACTTCAAAAAATCATCGAACCGATTAGTTTGAGATGAGAAGATAGGTTTGATAGATGATAAGCGTCGTGTAGGCTGAGATGGTTTATTTATGGTTATAATAGTTATAAAGACATGTTGATTTGTTTACTCATATGGTAGAAATGTAAAAACTAAAAATCGTTTCTTGGATCTGTAGGGTTACCTATTTCAGAAATAATATAGGTACTAACGTCTATACGTTACATGACAATTTAAGAAATATGTTAATATTTATATGTAGTAACTTTATCTAATTGCCAATAATTGATGTACATATATAATACATAGAACACAGTCCTTTCAGAGACATTAAGTACTCAGGCGATTCACAATTTTTAAACATTATTGATACTATTGTAGAAATACAATGTCATAATAATATAATATTGAGATCACGGCTAATGCATCTGAAAATGTTTACGAGCGTGTTCTATATTACTTACATAACATTGAATGGTACAAAAGACTCCTTTATTCATTAAAAATATACAAAGTATTATAAACACTAAACATATGAAACTATAAAAAATACATAACAATATCAATTATAATTACTTGTACTTCAGATGCTTCTAAAATGGCAAGTTGATCACGCTCTTTTGTGAACAAAATATCCACGAACTCTGTACATACCAAAGATTATAGTACTTATATTTAAAGATAGTTAAATTCAAACATCGTTGCCGTTCTAGGTTTTTGGCCTATCAAACTCTATAATATTTTGGCCCTAAGTCTACTCTTGGCTCTATAATATCAAACATTCGAAATTCAAACTACAAACAAAAAAGATACGTTCAACCAGTCCCTAAATATTTCGATCAGTTGAGTTAGAATATTTTAATTGGACTTACATATACCTTAACTACACTTACATTCGTAAACCCTGCATTTCTAGTTAGGTTATTATCTTTATAAGCCCTAACTTCTTTTAACTTACTACTGTTACTTTAATTAATATTCATTAAAACGCTGTATGGAGTATTCTAGTAGTGGCAATATTCGGTAACGCAAACAAAATAGAATACGAAAATTTCAGTGGTGTAGGCCATAGGAACCCAGGAAGGCCGGTGCTGCAGCGTAATGAGCCACAGGGGCTACTGCCACCTGCAAAAATAAGAAAGGCTTTGTACAAAATAGGTTAGGTATAAATACAATGTAACTTATTTTGAAACGCTACATTTCAGTTAATAGGTCACAATTTTCTCTATGACCATTAACCGTATCATTGTGGTTCAAGGTCACAGTCAGTCAACCGATATTTCTTTTATTTATTTATTTCACTACCTAGTTACTTAGTGCTGTTGACACGGTTTAAGGTGGTATTTTACCGTGACTCAGTAATATATCACTTTCGTATGTTGACGTCACGAGGGAACGATAATCTTAAACGACGTTCGTTATTTTGACTTTGAAAACTTTTATTGTGACTAATGTAAACCTCGAGAGTCTGATCAACCTCGCAAATGTTGCAAAATCGCTCTAGGGACGGGTGGATTTTTTCTTTTTCAAATATTATTTCCTTGATACCTATTGTTCGTTTACAAAACTATTTAGTAAATACTAATCACAGCTTTGACTAGTCCCATGTTACCATTTTTTAAATGAGAAAATTTTATAGCCTGGTAAGCGATAATAAGTCGCCTTGCTATTTATTTCTCTAATTGCACGTCTCTGGGTTTAGTTCTCAACTTTTCTAATGTAGTTCTTGCCTATTGCATCTTAATTAAATTGACCTCTCTCAAAGTGTATATGGTAAAATATATTGTAAACCTAAAGTTCCAATTAAGAACTACGATAACTGGTTGGGGATTGTCGGCTATCAGTAAGCAAACTTTCAATTTTTTTTCTAAGAACACTTGTCGTAGTTTATCAGATAATTTGAAATGGTTTAGCCAAGACTTGCGGGCCAGTACCTGTTTCCTTATAAGCACGCGCCATTAATGTTTGCGTAAGCCCACGCTGGCTCGTAATCTCAGTGAAATCGCGTTTGTGTAATGTTTGGAACTCATGACGAGTTATTAGACATAATATATTTCTAACAAAGTACTATACTATTTCTAACTTCATTTTGTTTTACTCTTGGTACACTAATTAGGTTTTCAAATAACGAAGTGGGCTAATTTTCAATGCCAAGGAAATGAAAATATGTCAGTGTTCTGAAATGAAATGTTGAGTCATTCTGTTCTTAACATTGAACTAGAGAGATTTTACAATGTAGCAAGTTGAGTGTGTTGAATTAGTTTATATCTATGGTTCAAATGTCTTAACTTCTAGGAAGAATGCGATGTATTACGTGGTATATAGTAAATAATTTTAGTGGTCAATCATTAAACGTAAAAATACCCCAGATCGAAAGTTGTACTCATATAACAATTTATTCAATATCTCTTGAATAAACAACCGTAATCAAGTAAAAAGTTAACAAACCAAGAAACAAGTTTAGAGATTAAAAACCAACATAAGAATCAGTTTAATATTTTATAAGATTATATAAAGTACTTGATTGGATCATACCGGATGGACGGCGTGTCCTGTTTTGTGCACGACCGCATTGAAGCCAGTGTGGTCATCGGCGGAATACGACACGGTCCGGGTCGAACCGTCCGGTTCCACTAGTGAGTAGCTTCCTGGGGAACAAGTGTAAATTACGTACTTAACATACTATATACAATAAATACATGAGTGGTGATGATTGTACTGATATGATATCACCACAAATTCGCTTTCCGCTGTCTGTCTGTCCCTATGTATGCTTAAATCTTTAAAACTACGCAAAGGATTTTGATGCGGTTTTTCTTATTAGATAGAATGATTCAAGAGGAAGGTATATGTATAATATATGCATAATATAGTAGAGAAACACTGATAATTTTAAAGGTTTCTTATGCGATGTCGTAAATAAATACATTTTTTGCGCTTACATTGCAAACGCTGGCTGAACCCTACGAGATGGATCAAAATAATGTACTACAGTATTGTACACCTTAACAAGATCTACAAAAAAAAGACGATAAGTATATGTTTATCTCTTAGAGATAACCCACAATAACCATTTTTTATCCTTTACTTTTTATGAGAAATATTGGATTATTTACGAAGCGATTTTAAGCAATACAGCATTAATCCTTATTTAAATAAGTATAAATACATTTTTTTTCCACCCATGCGAAGCCGGGGCGGGCCGCTAGTTTTATCATAAATCATTTATTTGATACCCTGATATTGATGTCATCGAAAAAAGAAAACATAATGGCAAGTGACAGTCAAAACATGATTGAAGAATAATTATTATAATAATATAATAATATTAATAATTATAATACACACATCAAAAGTGTCTAGGGATCAACATATATTTTTGCAATAACTTTTCTCCTGATTGATATTAATTAAAATTTTCTTTAAGGATTCATCAAATAAAGTGTTTTCGTTTGTCACAGTAACGATAAACCAAGTCACCTTTGCATTAATAAAGAAATTTGCCATTTTCCTAATAAAGGGATTTTTGACATTTGAACCACTAACACAAAAGTTCGAAAAAAAGACTGAAATAACAGTTTTCTTTAAAATTTTATTGGGTAACTTAAACAATTAATAATCCGTGTTTCTACCGCGAACACTAACAACACAAGAACATCGGTTTGGCATACTCAAAATGAGTTCATCCAAATCACGCTGTGGAATGGCCGCCCATGTTCGTTGCAACAACAAAAAAAGGTCTTCTTGCGACTGGATACCCTCCATATTCGGCAGAGCTCTTCTCTGTAGCATATCCCATGCATGCTCAATCGGGTTCAAGTCTGGCGACTGAGCAGGCCAGGGCAGGACATTGATGTTAGCTGCGGCGAGAGTCTGTCTTACAACTCTTGCGGTGTGCGGTCGTGCATTATCATGCATTAACTGAAATAAGGGACCGATTTGCACTTGTAGAGGAACGATGACGTCTGATACAATCGTCTCAGCATAAATTTGAGCGTTGAGGTTGCCTCTGATCCAAATCAACTCAGTTCTTCCGCCGATCCAAATACCCGCCCATACCATGATGGTTCCACCACTATAAGGATGGACTTCCTGGCAGGATTTTAATCGCTGTTGGCGTCCAGGGGTTCTCCAGTGTCGTATACGTCTTGTATCCGGTCTCATACCAAAACGAGATTCATCAGAAAAGCACACGAAACGCCATTGTTCTTCTGCCCAATTTCTGTGTTCAAGAGCCCATTGATATCGAATCCTACGATTGTGCATTGCTATAGGTGGTACCCGTAGCGGTCTTCGGGAATGAAGGTTCACTTCATGCAAGCGGTTTCTGACTGTTTGGTCGCTAATTAAGTTCCCTGAAGAGTGATGAAGCCTCACGGCTAACATCATGGCAGTTATTGTTGGAGCTCTTCGAGTTAAGATTTGAATATATCGGTCTTGTCTCCGTGTGGTGCAGCGATACCGTCCTCCATGGCGCTCAGCCACGGTACCAGTGCTTCGGTAACGTGTCCAAAGTCGACTGATAACACTCTGACTTGTATTCAGAGCTAAAGCCACAGTACGTTGCCGGGAACCAGCTTCTATCATTCCCACGGCTCTGAGCATTTCTTCCCTGCTTAAATGACGTCGCCGCTCCATAATAACGTTGGTTTTAATCAGTAGTAGGGAAACAGTAGCACTAATAATGTCTTCAATGCGTTGTATGTTTTTATAGGGAAAATATTGACAGCTGATTTTCATCTTTTACTCGAATTTGATTCACAGTTCCTGATTCAAATTATGAAATGCACCAAAAAGGATCCATATAAATTTATAAAATCATAAATTTATTACAAAGCCACATCTCAATCTCAAGAAATCCGCTTAAAAATGCTTGATCCCTAGACACTTTTGATGTGTGTATTATTATTTATACATTTTTTATACATATAAAAACATATTCTCTGTAATTTCTCTAACTGAGTCAAACATAATGACACCAAAATTATAATATGTAAAAATTCTTAAGGTAAAAAGATTTCGCATTCAGAGTCCGTTAATGAATCATTATGTTTTCACGTAGCTTCAATACAAAATCTAAGTGCTTATGTCTATATGGATAATTGGAGTCCAAGTGCGGCAGTAAATTTATACCTAAATAATATCAAATACTTTTGTCATCTAACAAATTACCTTTCACAACATCACCGTCACGTTCTTCTTGCTGAGATTTAAAGTCACCGGTATGTGGATCCTTCACTCCGTAGTTAAAAGCATACTTCGGATAGGACTGCGAACATTATAAACACACATCAACTTAAACATAGGACTAACGACAGAAAACTGCAGATATGCAATATTAAAACTGAATATTGAAGTTAATTAACACATTTTAATGTGGTCTAAAATGAATGGTCAATAAACATTCATTTTTCATGGCAATTATTTTCTTTTCTGTCATAAAACTATGGGTCTCATCATAAATCAAAATTACACTTGTAACTATGTATAGTATAAATAAAGTATAAATAAAGTAGCTCTAAAGTAGACCACCTCCTGACCGATAACTTGAGCATATAGAGTCGATCATCATCATCATCATCATCATCACCAGCCGGAAGACGTCCACTGCTGAACATAGGCCTCCCCCTTGGAACGCCACAATGAACGACAATTGGCGATTTGCATCCACCGGTTACCTGCGACGCGCACAATGTCGTCTGTCCACCTAGTGGGAGGCCTACCTACGCTGCGTCTTCCGGTTCGTGGTCGCCACTCGAGAACCTTTCTTCCCCAACGGTTATCGGTTCTTCGAGCGATGTGGCCTGCCCATTGCCACTTCAACTTGCAGATTCTGAGAGCTATGTCGGTGACGTTGGTTCTTCGGCGAATATCCTCATTGCGGATTCTGTCGCGCAAAGAAACTCCGAGCATAGCTCTTTCCATAGCTCGTTGTGTGACTCTGAGCTTCTCTAAAAGGCCAGCTGTTAAAGACCACGTCTCAGTACCATATGTCATCACTGGCAACACACACTGGTTAAAAACCTTTGTCTTCAGGCACTGCGGAATTTCAGAGATACTATAGAGTCGATACTAGTATCTAATAGATGATCACGATCACGGCGACCTCTGACCGTGTTGAAAAGGTCCTGGCATTTACACACGTACTTACACTCTAAGGCGCGAACCACACACAAACGGCATAAGGCATAAGGCGCGGAGCAGGCGTGGAATGGATACGGCACGGACGCCGCATGAGTGTAATCTATACTTATAATAAAACTGTAACAGGTCCATTTCTGTACATTGAAGATATTTTGAAAATTATATTTGGAGGGCATTCTATAACCGATACTGAGGCCGAAAATGTATTTTTTTTAATTTTTGTCTGTCTGTCTGTCTGTCTGTCTGTCTGTCTGTCTGTCTGTCTGTCTGTATCTCGGCTGAGCATCACGCCGAAACTACTGGATGGATTGAAACGAAACTTGGCATGATTTGAGTTAATACTCCGAGGTAGGACATAGGATACTTTTTATCCCGTAATCTAGCACGGTTCTTTTGGGAGAGGGTCTTAAAGTCAAAATGGGTACTTGGTTATACGCTTGATCCGATTTTATAATTTTTTCTTTATAATATAATAAATATTAGTAAGGGAACACTAATAGAGAGTTGTTATCAAGGTTTTGTAATTGATCGGGTTAAGCAACGTTAGGTAAGTACATAAAATAGATGGGTGACCGTTTAACGCCATTTGAACTAAACAGGTCCGTGCTTCGGAGAGCAAGTAAAAAGTGGGTCCCAGTTTTTAACCGACTATAAAAAAGGAGGTTATGTATTCGATGCGGATGTCTGTTATTAAAAGTTTAGTTAACATAAAAATAGCGCAGGCGGAGCTGCGTGGGTCAGCTAGTTCACAATACGTCTTCTTAGTACATTTTGTATGCAGAAGTTTTGAAGCGGCATCGTGCCTTATGCCTTATGCCGTTTGTGTGTGGTTCGCGCCTAAGCAATGAATGTGTGTGGGAAATTCCACATATTCCTTCAATGGATATAATTTTAAACTAGAAATAAATACTCGGTACATCATTTCACTAACTCTTTGAAAAAAATACTATTCGCTGACAGTAATGGAAGACATCGTGAGGTATCCCAAGCATACCCTAGAATTAAACCAAACGATGTGCCTACTGTTTGGCCGCTTGTTGGATAATGACCTAAGCACTCACTTCTCTGTCGAGGAGAGAAGACCCTTGTCGGACATTATGGATTATTAAAACTATACTAACGACTGGCTCCACAGCATGTGCTACTCCTACTGGGGCGTGTACTACTGGTGCGGCGTGATAGACTGGTGCTGAGTGATAGACAGGTGCACCGTGAAATGCGACCGGTGAATGAGCGAACAGTCCGCCAACCTCTATTGGCACCGCTGTCGTCATGCCTAAGCATGCAAGAACTATTAGCATCTGAAAAAAAAAATTGTTGTCAATAGCTTCATTCACTGCCGGACAAACTGATCTTGGTTCAAAATCTTTAGATTTCGGATCAATATGCTGTAATTTTTCGTTTTCTAAAGGTGCATAGCTTTTTAAAATACATCGAAATCAAAAGTCTTATATTAAGATCCATAGGTTTATTGAGTTAAACCAGTATAAATTCAATTTAAACCAATTTCAAATTACACTAATCCAAAAGCGCAGAACAGTAGCATCGCTACTGCATCGATTGGTGTAATTTAAATTGAATTTAATTTAATTCAATGAATTTAATTTAATTCAATGAATTTAATTTAATTCAATGAATCGCGTTCCAGAGTTCACATCTTTATATTGGATGTTAGTTTATTATTCTTAAGGTACACTAATCAAACAGCCTAATTGAAGAAGACTACTACGAAGGCCACGACGGAACGTCCACATTTATACTTCCCATAATTTGTTCGGACAACGGCTTCAAACAAACTGAAAACATGATTTGCAATGCAAGATTGTGTTCAATAATGTGAGTTCTCTTTTAATTTACATGCTTTTTAATTTAAAAATAGCATTGGTTAAGCCTTGAAATTGTAATTTTATTTAATCTGTGTGTTTCCCTGTTTAACACATAGAACGGCAAATGCCTGATACACAATGGATTTTTCTATTGGTATGTTGCCTGACGTTAAGGACTTATTTCACTTCTGTTGGTTGCACACTTGGAATGGAGGTACCTACTCTCCAGCTTTTTTGTATAAATTGTTAAATATCTATGTATAATTTTTTTCAAATATATTATTAAAAAAGTATAAGGGACAGTTACTAAAAATAAGTTTTTTCCCTATACATAATTCCAAATAAGTTCAATAATTACGTCAATAAACTCACCAGCATTTTAGAATGTATCTTAGGTGCACTAGACGACACACACAAAATATACTCCCGGCTATCTGCGCCTGCGCAACCGTCTTATAAATATAGGGCCCCACCATCTGTACACCTGTGATAGTGCACACACCGACTTGATATTTAATCATCCACAATTAAAACTGATTAAATATTCTATACCTACTAGATTATTTTTAAGTTCCTTATCATCCTTAAACAGATATGTATATACGGGGTGTAAGGGACATCGTACCGTAAAACCGACACCAGGGATCCAGTACATGATTCTGAACATTCTAGTGTTGAAATTTTCATCGGCTTTTTCATGAATTTCCAAAAAAACATGCCGCTTTTTTAATAAAATTAGAATAACATCATTATTGGTATAGTAATAAATACTAATTTCAATTTAAAAACAATAAATTACTTAGTTGTGCAAAATTAACGATGATCAGCCGGAAAGTCCACTGCTGAACAAAGGTCTCTCCCTTAGAAGGGAGGGGTTGACATAATCTCCACGTTTGGCAGGCGGCTTGATTGAAATTAGCAATGTAATTTGTAAAATAAATATTATTCCGCACGTATTCATTACATGCTCAAAAATGAACAAGCTAGTCATTTGTCATTTTCCATATAAATGGTTTCTGTAATGTTGTAACGGGCAATATGAGAAATCTTATAAAAAAGTTTTCGGTACGTAGTCCCTTACATGTGCGTAGAAGATTTAGTCTCGGTGACAGATGGTAAGTTAATTACTACT
Organism: Furcula furcula; assembly: GCA_911728495.1. Classification (NCBI taxonomy): domain Eukaryota; kingdom Metazoa; phylum Arthropoda; class Insecta; order Lepidoptera; family Notodontidae; genus Furcula; species Furcula furcula. Next base: position 9,473,280 of record OU452246.1, on the reverse strand, counting down.
CATCAAATATGTTAAACATACGAACTATCTCTTTAAAACTGTTGCATCTCCCATTGTAAAATCGAATCACTGCTGTATTAAGGGTTGAAGGGGGATAATTTCTGTTAGTATACCCTTGAAATGGGGTTACAGGATAGGAGAGGTGCATAATGGTGCAGTGGAAACGTCTATCTATATCTGTATTTCTTGTGCTCCACTGAGCACCTTACACATAAGAACGAAGCTAAATAATACATATATATTGCGACCTAGATACCTTTACCAGGTTACAGGTCTATTGTGAAAAGGACCATCAAATTAGTGTACCTTACTACCGCAGTGCCAGATATTTTGCCGCTAAGCAGAAGTATGTAAACGCTGTTGTGTTCCGGTGAAAAGAGCACTGTAGCTGATGAAATTACTGGGCTCATGAGACTAATAACTAATGATTCTGTTGTTGAGCGGTAGTACAATACAGCTGTCCACAGGCATCGTGTCGCTTATCAGGCGAGTGTCTTACTTGTTAGATAAGATAAGATAAGATTATTTATTTGCAATAATGTGGTTTACAAAGGTCGTATGGTCTTCATCACTTTGTTGGTCAGTGTTGGGCGCAGAGCGAACTATATGTACAGAGCTTTTATTAAAAAGTAACAATTATTTTAAAAAATAATAATAATACCAGCCCTTGTTTATATCCCACTGTTGGGCACGAGCCTCCCCTCAACATGACGGGCTTTGGCCGTAGTCCACCACGCTGGCTAAGTGCAGGTTGGCGGACTTCACACGTCATTCGAGAGCTAGTTAGCCTTTCTCAGACATGCATGTTTCCTCACGATGTTTTCCTACACCGAAAGCTAGTAACAATCGCACATGGATGATCCGCACATGATTAATTAAATAAATTGGAGGTGCGAGCCGGGGTTCGAACCTGCGCACCTTTTTAACCGACTTCATTTCCAAGGCAAGCGCTCGCCCAGAGCCGTTACCGCTGATATAAAAAATTAAAAAATCTATAAATACGTTTTATAGGTTTTACATTTTGATTCTTCCACTTGTTTGTAAACCCTAGAGATAGAGGATATTGCAGAACGCAGTCCAGTTTTAATACATATATCTTGAACGATATAAATCAGTCAGTAGTTAGAGTAAAATATTTCGTTTCGAAACCTCAGTCCCACGCTGGGTGAACTGATTTTATATGAGCAGCAGTTTAGAGAGAATTACGAGGAATTGCCACATTTATAATAAAAATTGATAAAATGCCGCGAGTGCTTTCTTCGATATTCTTAGCACTATATATAGAGTTGCTAATTGTTTCAAAACCTTAATATATCGCAACTAAAACACCTAAAAGCTTTTAAAAGTATACATTACGTTTTAATGTTTAACTTCCTCCTACTTAGTCACAACGTAAACGAATATTGTATCTGTTAATACTGAAAACTCATAAGTTAAAAGGTAAGGTAAGTTAAAGGCAATTGTAAATTATTGAATGTTTCACATTGCGAACGTTTAAAAGCGTTTGACAACTATTTCCAATCAATTCTTGTATTTCGAGTTTACGAAAGCTAGCTGGCGTAAGAACTGAAATGAATTTATTTTTTGCACTTACGTACTCGTAGTTATGCTACCTCATACCAACGGCGCATGTGTACCTATTACAAAAGTATCTGTAATTAAGTGGTACATGCTGAACTTTGCTAAAATGGTCTACGGTAGGGCTAATATATGATCACAGGGGCAATGAAAGATTGAAATGCTTGGTAATGTCAGTGATATTAAATTATTAATTAATTTGGATATAATAAAACTGCATGTTGGACTAACTCTGTGTTAGAGTAGAATTATATTACTTGCTATTAACCCTGGCTTTTCCTGCGTGAAACTATAGGCGATAAGTTTATAAGAAATTAATGCAAATGAATGACTCGATTAGTATAATCTTTATTAAATTGAGACGGGACAAGCCAAACCTTCTGATACCTGATGGTAAGCGACTACTGCCTATTGACCCTATTGACAGCTGCTCTGTACCTACTGCCGAGATATTAGTTAGTCTATTGAACGTGATTATTTCACTAATTGTTTCTAATTAATAATTATGTAATCGATTAATCAATCAATGTAATATTGAAGTAGCTCACATAATTTATCGGGAAACTGATAAATGTATTATAAGATCATTGAAATATTTAACATAGTTTGCAATATGCTCAGTATTTACCAGTGAGATTTAAGAGATGTTATAAATTACGGAGTTGCAGCCGGCCGATTCGGAAATCTGAGAGCATTTGAATCAAAAGCACCGATGAATTATGCACACATCTGTTGTATGAATCAACATTATTACGAGCAATGTAAGAGAATGATGCAGACAATGCGATTCTGATTCACTCTGATATGTATGTGTGTAGCGCTGCAAAGTTAAAGTATGGCCAATTAGATCACATTTGACACTTTGTCAAAATTTAACAACGTAACCATGTAACGGCGGGCATAATATAAGTAAGTATTTTTTTTTTTGAAGTTAGAACTGCGCGTTGGTAAGTCGCTTCTTAAATCGCCAGATTATACAAAACTCTTGGAAAAACGCGTTTTCAGGGTACCTACCCCTACAGTTAAAACCACCTTTGCAAAAAGATTTGCTCGCGTCTGTTTTTTGGCCACGTACAATGCTGTTACATCTCGTCATAATCTGAGTGTTCTTTCTGTGAAGGAAGTTAAGGAAGAATTGACAAAGTTGCTTTTAAGTCTGGATTATAATCAAACAGAATCTCTATGTATTAATAGATAAACCTCTCAAATTCGGATTTAGTAGGTACTCCTTTGCCTATCATACACAAACGTACACACACTGACATACGCACATATACACTTTCGCACATTCTCAAGCTTATCTAAACACTTCTTCTAAACAAGTCTTGTTTAAATTCTGATGTCCACTTCTTAGCTGGTTTCCCAAGATACAGGCTGTGCCTAGTTTGGGAACCCCTGGTAATTCTTTTAAGAATGTTTATTGTTGTGTCTAGTTTGTAATTGTGTGTTGTAAAACTGTGTGTTTTTTGAAATAAATTAAATTTAAAAAAAAAAATCCCTAAGAGAAGAACATATGGTATATGTTCTTCTCTTAGGGATTTTTTTGGTGGACTTTTTTGTAGACCTTGCATTATTTTGATCTAACTCGCGGGGTTCAGCCAGCGAGCGTTCGCAATGTAAGCGCAAAAATAAATGTTTATTTACGACATCACATTCGAAACCTCTGAAATTATCAGTGTTTCTCTACTATATTATGCATGTATTATATTATAAACCTCCCTCTTGAATCACTCTATCTATTAAGAAAAACCGCATCAAAATCCGTTGCGTAGTTTTAAAGATCTAAGCATACATAGAGACAGACAGACAGCGGGAAGCCACTATGTAGTGATTACTATTAGGTATTTCAAATGGCAAATTATTAAAAGGTTCAAGGATGGTCAAACATTATACGTGAGGATGTCGCGGCCCGCGCCCTTTTACTAAATATCAAAACACTTCCTGCGGCCTCTAATATTTATACAACATTATATAACGGTGAGTTCCTAACATCCAAGTTAGTGGATAATAACTGTGAGAATTATTTAGGATTTTGCACGGCAAAATGGCAGCACATTTTTATGACGCACAGTTTTTTTCAACTAACCAAATACAATCTTTAAAAATTAAAAAGAACGTACCTATATTTATTACACTGAATATGTTTTGGGTAATATCCCTATATTAATATCACGCTGTTCTTAATACCTACCTGTACGTATACAGATTTACATACAGTGTGTATTTTCATAATGGAATGATATGAAACAGTACGGTGAGGGACATTTCCGATTGATCACCTGCGTCGGTTTCCCGCCCATAGGTAATGTAGATGTCTTCAAGGCTAGAGTGAATAAGCTATTAATAAGCTAGTGCTTTACCATTCTTGACTGCGTCGCCACTTTCCATCACGTAGGACTGCGGTCTAGCTTATATTGAATAAAAAAAACGATACATACCTAATCGTCTGCAGGAGCCGTCCAAAAATAAGTGTGGTGGGGTAAGCGCACCTATAACGTCGTTAAAACGATTTTGTTTGAAAACTGGTCTAGCATTCGTAACCGCGACTGTACTTATAAAACCCTCGTAATTAAGTCATTATTGCACGTTTAGTTTCTGAGTTATTGATTGACACAGTAATGGACATGTTATCAACTTTCCGTATGTCCATTACGTTTACCAAAAACCTTTATAATGGACCAAAAATAACTGCATGTAAACTGGAGACGGGGGGAGATCAAAGGAGCACGCACACGAGTTGGACACTGATCTAACTTTGATAGAGCTCTGACCTACTTGGATGTTCACAACAAATTAACATATCCCGCACGTTTACGTCGATCATAGATCTGCGCAGATGTGAAAATTTCACGTGCCGGATGTTTTATTTTGATGCCATAAAACATTATGATAAAATAATAGAGATACATCTGGAACTTTATTTTGTTTTGTCTGAATTCTTGAATTATAGGTACACTTTTCTAGATAGCTATAATACAAGGCTAGCTAGCAAAACATTCTTATTTTTGGTACTAGTGCATATTCCACCTATATAAAAATTCTCAATGATTTAATTTTTAGAGATGTTCTATGATATTTACTAGCTTCTGGCTTCACACTCGTAAACCTTTAACTTGAATCACTCTAGCTATTGCTGAAACTGTATTAAAATCCGTTGCGTAGTTTAGAAGATCTCAGTGTTCAAACAGCGGGAGCGACTTTGTTTTGACGGGCCCGTTGGTCTACTGGTCAGACACCCTGCCTGCTAACCGATGGGTCGTGGGTTCGATTCCCGCCAAGTGTCTGGGTGTTGTTTATCTATTTAAGTATGTATTTACAAAAAAAAAGTATATAAGTATTAGTATCAGTTGTCTGGTTTCCATAGTACAGGCTCTGCCTAGTTTGGGATCGGATGACCGTGTGTGGATTGTCCCAAGATATTATTATTATATTATGTAAAGATAATAAGTGACTATCGACGTGGACAATTCTCTTGAGCCCGCTACAATACCGTTTATAATGGAATACCTTAATGAAATTTAAGGAACACTACGCTGCGTATAGAGTAGTGTAGTATCTGTGAATATACGGAGAAACCGGCCTGGACGGTTCATTGCGCACTTACAGTCTAATAAAATGATAGAAAATACACTATATAGTCATATCATCATCATCATCAGTCCGAAGACGGCTACTGCTGATCAAGACCCTTGAAACGACACGTAGTAAAACTTGTTAAAATTCCCCAATCAAACACTTTATTTCCCTCTCAGAATACTTAAACAAAAATATTATGTAGAATAGAATATTTTTATCCATTACCAAAAATATTACATTCAAAAAATCTAGATTTAGGTAATTTATAGACTAATTTTAAACATTAAAGTGTTAACTACTGGTGTACTCAAGGTAAGATTGGGTTGTCTATTGGGTACCAGGACTCTAGCACAATGCGTATTATGCTTAAGTATTAGTAGCAAAGATCACATGTTACACAATATCTAAATATTATACATAAACATACGTATTGGTCGCAAACTTCCAGTAGCGAATAAAAAAATAAACAAATTATACTAACTGATATTTTAATTTTACAATATTTAGACACGCGTTTGATTTGTGTTGTAAATATTAAACATTTACACCGAAAAGCATGTACAACAGCTGTTCCGCAAACGGGTAACACATGCGATGGATCCTGAAAATAGATCAAAATGTCCTTTAACTTGTTTTATGTGAGAGCCGTAAACTAATTCGGTACTTTACTTAATCATTCAGCTTTAGATCTCCGGGTACTGTATTATCATAAAACAATCGGGATATTCAGCGATTTATGAGCCAAACATCCTCTTATATTGTATGTGGGGCAAGAGCTGCATGAACGCAACCAATATACCTATTTCTCACAATTTGGAGCACCGCGCTCCGGTGTGCGCCGTTCGCGCCCGTCTTTATGGCAGAAAGCGCGTTATTTATTTATTTTTATCAACAACCCTGATCTTCCGACCCACCTTAGTATCGATATAGACAGCGGTTCGAAGACACGACCACTTTACACCGATTGACAAAACGGTCAATGCGTTTCACATTAGGCGATATCGCATACCACATGGATTGCGGGTGCTACGACAAGGATTCGGGGGAAGTGGAGTGCTACCTCGAAATACGTAAATACATTTTGACTAAACGCTATCAACGGTGATTTATAGCTTTCTTATTGTTGTGGGGCATCGTATTGTAATTGATATTTTTAGTTGGAGTCAGTGTAGTTTTCGGGTCGTGTAAACAGCTGGACTCTTCTACCAGTAATTTTCGTATGTCAGCGCAGTCCGCGATTGTTAGCCGAGTTATACGCCGCTATTACGTTTTATTTACCGCTCTCCCTTAAAACATAACATAATCGCACAAAGTAACGTACATCCGCCATTGAAAATGCGCACCGAACTAAGAGCAGTTAGCACAAGACGCGACAACGTGCCAAGTCGTGAGTTAATAAGTGAAATTTCGCTATTGACTTTGAATTATAATTAAATACGCTCTAATTTTATAAATTTGAATATTTTAGATTGCGATACGGGTACTTCTTGCGCTATCACGATACAAATGCGTAAGTACCTTGACAGTAAGAGTAAAAGCTTGCAAGTAGGCTTTACAATTAATTCGCGCTTATACGCAAACGAATATTAACCAAACGTTTATTTTACAAATAATTTTTTTTTAATTAGAAAGAAACCTTCATACATTCCGTGTTAGATTAAATCTTATGTTTCGTTAAACGAGGAGTAACGAAATACAAGATAAACTTACGTTAATTGTGAATGATAATTAAAACAAAATGTTTTGTGTGTGTACAGCGAACCCGGAGGCTGTGGGATGTATCGAACGATTTGCAACGTTTCTTTCATTCCTGCTTATGATCATCACCTTTCCTTTCTCGCTGTTCGAATGTTTTAAGGTACGTTTTCCAACCATAATATTTCTGAATAAATATGTTTTAAAAAACGAAGCTTTCCTGTAACGATTAAAAAGGTGTCGTATAAGATTAGAATGTTTAAAGCTATAAGTTATATTCTTTCGTTCGCTTGTAGTCGCTTATTCTTATTAGGTGCTTATTGCACCGGTTTTTTTTAAGATTTCAATGGTGACAGTCTTAGGTATAATTTTTAGTTTATTATTTATTTATTTATTTATTCTTTATGCACAAAACAGTACATAGGCGGACTTAATGCCAGAGGCATTCTCTACCAGTCTACCTTAGGGTGATGCAGAGACAAATCGTGGTAGGTGCAAACAAAACAAGTGAAACTAAATATATAGATAAATATTTTAAAACTCTAATTTAACTTACAATATATATTATATCGTCGATTTTTATTTTATTTAATTAAAAAGGTTGGTTTCTGTTTTATAGGTGGTTCAAGAATTCGAGAGAGCAGTGATATTTCGGCTAGGGAGAGTAAGAAAAGGTGGTCCGAGGGGGCCTGGATTGTTCTTCGTACTTCCATGCATAGATACTTACAGAAAAGTGGATTTAAGGACTGTTTCTTTTGACGTGCCGCCACAGGAGGTAAAACTTCTTTTTTTTAACTACGTTTAGAAGGACATTATTTTTTTCTTTTGCTTGGGAATAGTTTTAATTTTAAGGAAAATATCGTGAAGATACCTGCATGTCTGAGTAAGTCTAACTAGCTTTCGAATGACGTGTGAAGTCCGCAAACCCGCACTTGGCCAGCGTGGAGGACTATGGCCCTCATCTTGAGGGAAGGCCCGTGACCAACAGTGGGACATAAACAAGGGCTGGTATTATTGTTATTTAAGGAAAATATGCCGGAAAACATCTCATTTTGACATCGCTATAAATCTGTGTAGTTTGAATTAACTATACAATGGAAAATCGCATCGGTCACAAGGACTCCTTTGGGAATGAATTCAAAAATAGCTTGGTAGTGCTCACATACATATTACAAATATGATTATGGTGTGAAATTGTTATAAGTCGATACAAATATTTGATGTATAAATTATGAAAAAACGTTTACGTTTAAAAACTTGTTGCAGCTTTGCCACCTAATATAATAATAATATAATATCCTGGGACAATTCACACACGGTCATCTGATCCCAAACTAGGCAGAGCCTGTACTATGGAAACCAGACAACTGATACTAATACATATATACTTTTTTTTTGTAAATACATACTTATATAGATAAAACACCCAGACACTTGGTGGGAATCGAACCCACGACCTGTTGGGTAGCAGACAGGGTCACTAACCACTAGACCAACGGGCCAGTCACCTCTATTAATACTTTTTATTTAATCTTACCTTTTCGTCGGTGATCCTCGATGTTTCAGATGCACTACTTTGCAAGACTTTATGCTCCATTCATTGCGATTAACACCTTTAGCTATTCGAATTAATTTTATAGTTTTTACAGAACAGGAGTTTACACAAACAATTCTTTATTTATATACTTAGTATTTATAGCTGAATGTTTTTTTATTCTTTTTTACGCTATCTGAAAGTAGAGAACTGATTATATTATTATTTCTACATGTTTATTAATAATGTTTTCCAGAATGGGCGCCATGGCTGGCCACGGCCAATCTGTTCTTTTTTTAATTCATTCCGTTCTTTTTAGGGTTCCATACCTAAAAGGTAAACAAGTAATAAGTTTTAAAAACTAAAACCCGACTACGGATAAAATCGCAGTCTAAATTATATAGCCTATAACCAGCGGACAATCAAGACGCTTCTAACGACACCCTACTTGTCAAAATAAGTTAACTAGATTAGAAGATATGCGGGAACAGATGAACATACATACATACATTCTTGTTAAAATCATAACCCTCCCTCCGTTCCGTAGTCAGGTAAAAAGGTACCCTATGGTCTGACTTCGACTGTCTATCTGTCTGTCACACCTATATATTTCAGGAACCACTGATGCTATCTATTTGAAACTTGGTATAGTTTTTACCCGTGGGGTGACGGGTTAGAATTGCGTCCCCCCATCTCCTCTCGTTGGGTGTCATAAGAGGCGACTAAGCGAGAACAGGAAGATGGACAGCAGCGTCTCTCTTTTGGATTTCTTTCCACCTATACTGCGATCCCCAAGCCGCTTGCCAAGTTTAAGTCACGTAGTTTTTAGCTGATAATAAAAAATGTCAAAAAAATATCGTTCCTCTCTTATCTCCAAAGTTTGTCGAGGGAAAAATCTGAAATAATTATGGGTGATAATTATGTATATCTATATTTTACAGATAATAGATAGAGATAGAGAAGAAAATGATATTTCTAAATAGTACAGTTTTTTAGTTAAACCTAAAAAAACCTTGACTACAAAACTTAGTTTTGCGGTTTGGTTTTTTTGCTATCTGAGGTGTTACATGAATAGTAAAATCACTTTAATACGTCCAAAGACTAGCCAATTTCGCGAGAGATATTACAGTGCACAAGTGCTAGGGCAGTCACAGGCGCATTCTCTCCTTCCTTTCCTTTACTATCACGATCTGACGGAACGAAAGACCAACACGACCGTGGAGAGGTTCGGTGCCGACTATTTACATGCCAATGAGATGCATGGATTATATTACTTTTCAGAAAAATCTGAGTTCCGCCTGTACTGTCCTAGCCAGTAAGGAGCAACTATACAAAGATTTTGTTCTCCCGGTTTGCAAAGCAAGTGGTTTTCCGCTGCACCACTACAAACACATTATACATCTATATCTTACAATATAAACGTCTTACACCAAAATTATACACATGTATATAATGGTTTCTATCATGTTGTCCAATACAAATCTAGCTCCACCACATGTTCCCACAAATACCATATTAAAATCTTCATAAAACGCAACAGGTCAGTGGCTTACAGTTTTCAAATATAAACAGACGGATTACTTACATACCAATACGTACATGCGTATTAAAGTTATTATGAAAATAATGTAGGTAAATAAATATGTATAATGTACAAATAAAATAAATTGGTGAATATATACATAGTTATCCATCGGTGAATTATTAAATTAGAAGTGAAATGGGTTAGGTGTGTCTGTGTTGGTAACTTTTTTATTTTTCTATATTTTCAAAGATATATCGAATAAAAGTTTCACTTTTTGTTAAGTACACCAAACAATTGTTTTACATTAAGAAATATTTTACGTTTTGTCTAATATTCTTACCGATGATTTTAATTAAACCAACCGATACCGGTTCCCGCCCTTGTCCAGAAATAGTTGACTTATTACTAGGTCGATTTCCAGACAATTGGTGTACACGGAACGATTGTTTTTCACGTCGTAAAACTCTGATTGATAGTTTACGGCCACATCAATTAATCGTTAGGCAGCGAAATGGCGTTGGAAACAACTGGGTTAACAGTCTTCAATGTCGTGCCAGTCATGATGGCAAGGTGGTAAAATTATTTTCATTATTATTGAAAAATTAAATGAAACAAGAAAAATAAATAAATGAATTAATCTTTATTTCAGACCACAAATAGATCTATAATGTTAGTACAAACGCATCGAAACTAGTGTAAATAAAATTAAATTATATAAAAGTTAAACATCTAAGTAGATCTTTTCTTTTTTCAAACAGCGGTAGAGTCGCTAGCCCTGGGGCCATGAACCACAACGCTCAAAGCAAATTCGCGCTACTGTTTAAGCGACTGTAAAGCGACAGAACTAAAGTATTTTTGTATCCCCCAGTTACGTTTGCAACCGAAGAGGTGGAACCTAAGATAACGTCACCAGTTCAATAATTTTATGGTTGTAGTGAACGGACATCACACACGTGGCCGTAATTTTGTGGCCCAAACGATTATCAGTAAGTGGACTTAAGTAGAGTCAGCATCTAGTATCAAGTATGTAATTAATTACCATTAACTGCAATAAGGCACACGAAGGCATTATAAGACTTTAGACTAGAACTTAAAAAGCTAGTAACTGTAGTCGCACGCAAACTACAAGACAACGAAGTTTTGTTTCCAAACAATGATATTTTATACAATAGCATGCCATTAGCGCACGAAAAGTGAAACAACGAAATTCACCCAATTTCGGTGAACTAGCAGTAAGTTACGCGTCTGTTAAATGGAACGAACGTGACGTGTGCCTTTGAAAATCAAGTAAAATGCCTTCATGCGTATTTAGAAAATACACAAAGTACTGTACAAAATCAAATAATAAGTAAAGGAAAGTATACCTTAGCTATAAATGAGAAAATATTTTAATAACATGAGTCACAATTTTTGGTGCACATTAGTAGGGATATAACATACCTATCTATGGTTTAAAATATCATTGTGTCTAAATATAACATTCTATTGTGACGCCATTTATTAGTTTGAAGTTCGATTCGTACAATACCTACCTCATGAATAAAGTCCTCCTGAGACTTCAGCGTCCAATCTTTTACAAGATTAGTCATCTACGCGGTACATATCATAAGTACTAGCATAGCATAGTCACAAGTCCACCCTCTCTTTCTTTTCTGTTGTCGCTCCCCGCAGGGTCAGAACCCGCGACCTCCGGTTTTCAAAGCAAGCGGTTTATTACTGCACCACGGAGGCTACACATCAATTCTTCAACTAATAAGTATTTCAACATCGTTATTCTTACACTTAATATATCAAGCAAACTGTCTTCCATGTGTACGTTTTCATAACGGTTGTTTATTAGCCTTCTGCACCTACCTATTTATATCTTTCAATGTAAAATTATATTATCAGATCATGTGTAAATAGATGGCCAACATCATAATCGCAGCAAAAATGTTTATTTTATCACGTCCAATGTTCGGCAGTCGAGAAATGATGACGTGCAGGTGAACTGAATTCGTAAAGCGTTTTAAAACAATTTACAAATGCCATTAGTAAATACAAATGCCATAGTAATTTTACTTTTAGTGAAATATTATTGTAATTAGAGTCTAGCGACACGGCAATAAGGAATCCAATATTTTAGACCAACCCACGAAAAATTTACAAAGACTCGAAAGATCGACGTTTTACAATTAACCTAAATACTTATTATGTCTTCGTTGGACTTCGTGTTTTTGTAAAGAATGTAGCTAATTAGCTATATATTGTTCCCACCAGATGGTAAATGCTAATTCAATCGCGGATGGAAGCAACAAGGAAAATCTCCCTGATTGGAGTTAAATATAACGGCACCAAAATAACGAACAATGAATTCTCAGTGACTCCCCATACAATACCTACTGGCAACTCTACGTATTCACCGCAACACAAGCCATAACGTCAAAGAACAATAATTGTCCAGCGGTCTTACCCACCCAATAAACCCTTCCTCTCTTATATTCTGTACTTCTTTCGACAGATCAACAATGCCAATAATTTTATTGCTAACGCACAACCAGATGTGCAATCCCGTTATTGTAAAGTTGAAACAGCATGTGCAGCAAACAGCAGTTTAATGTACGCATAATGCGATACCATGAATTTGCTTACACAAATTGTTCAAGATTTATGGTCAGCCTTGCCCTGGAGATTGCACATTGCACGTGAATCAGCTTTAATGAACCATTCGGTTGCATTCATGTTTACAAAGCTACTGTGCGTATCTTTATTGATGTTTGTACTCTAAATGCATCTCATATTTTGTTTTATATTTACATTGAAAAGAGTTGAACAAAATCTTTATCTACCAGGTAAATTTTCAGGCCGGAATACTTATATCCTTTACTTTATTTAAAAGAGCGGTACATGTTTTTTACTTCCTAACATCCCTTCGGACTTCCGCCGAATTGCGTCTAGTTACACCTTCTCATACGTCTCATGCATACACGAAATCGTTTACTGTTCAAGCTGGCCGTCTGTGGAATTCCTTGCCACAGAATATAAGACGAGCTCAGAATCTGGAATCATTTAAAATACAGGTTACCTCTTACTATCCTTATCTTCCGTAAATCTATTCTTTCTTTAATTTATAGTATGTAATAGTACTTAAAGTCATAGAGCTACATCATGGATTTCATTATTTGTTAATTTATATACACATTTTATGTCATTATATTTTTATTTATATATACCTATCTAAAGTTGTAATTACACCTGCCCTTCAACATACTGCCCTGTACCCCAAGGTTGTCTGGAAGAGATCGCTTTAGCGATAAGACCGCCTTAAATTGTCACACTGAAATTTTCTTATCCTTTAAACTGTATCTTCTCTTTTGGTGTACAATAAAGAATATTTGTATTGTATTGTAAATTCATAGTGCCTCACTCAGCACTCTAAATGAGGCACTATGAATCTACGTGTCTATATAAGATAATTAATCATTATCTACATTTTTGACGTGCGTAATAATTATTTATCACTGGAGTGTGACAGTTAGCCAAACAAGACTGATTTCTCTTAACCCTAAATATCAAATTCGGACAACCGGCAGATAAACTCGATGCCTTCTATGTCATTTACTGACTTCAACCTTTTTACTTTTAATAAATGCCTTGCTTATTGAACTTAACTTTGCATGTATAAGGAAAGCGTCTCCTCGGTGGTGTACATCTTCGTCGGGCGCACCCTGGAAAATTAGTCTAAGAAAATTTTGCTGTTTGCAATATTTCCACAATGACACAAATATCTCTTTTCTGTCACGATGACAAGAAGATTGAACTTTTCCACAGTGTTCTCCTTGCATCGAATACTACACAAATATAAGCGTAAATCTAAAACTTCCTGTCACTACATTGATCACTAAAAGTCGTGATGTCGCCTGGAGAACGTGTTCTCGAGCTTCCCACGACATTTGAACTTGCCAAATGCCATTCGACAATCTTCGCTACCATATAGTTACAATTACATAACCTTGGTCAACCCTTCGAAGCTCTTTAGATCTTTAGTACTTTTCCTTAGCTAACAATAATGACAACCTATATGATATCTATACGCGTAGGTTGTCCGGGTAAGAATAGCACCCTACCATCTCCTCCCGCTGGGTATCCGTAAGAGGCGAAGTGACTAAGGGAAAACAAGAAGACGGGCAGCAGAGTCCTTCTATTGGATTGCCTACCAACTATACTGCGATCCCGAAGACGCCTGCCAAGCGTGGGGATTATAGCCAACTCTTCCATCTAAGGCGGAGGCCTTTTTTCAGCAGTGGACGCGTTTTGGCTGCTGATGATGATGATAGGATTATCTATTGATTAGATAACATACAACCCATGTATAAGGTTACTCGGTAGAGTCTTGAAATGAAACCACCTCTGATTTTTCTATTTGTTTTTTTAATTTCAGGTTTTAACAAGGGATTCCGTGACTGTTGCTGTTGATGCAGTGGTCTACTACCGGATTAAGGAACCTCTGAATGCTGTCGTCAGAGTTGCTGATTACAGGTAAGTATCTATATTTTTTTTTACAACTAGAAATAATTCATTGGCCCTAAGAAACCACGACAGATCGTGTCGTGGTTTCGTAGGGCCAATGATTTTTTTTTAAATTCTACAGTGACAAATTCAAGCAAGACGTTCTCCTGTTGCCGGAAGTTACGGGATACGGCAGTTATTAAGTTTCTAGAGCACGGTACTTTCACCAGCTACAGTGGCCTCCACACCGGAACTGCTTGGCTGCAGAATATCTGTCACTGCGGTAGTATCTATCTGGACGGACACTTGCTATATTTGTAAATGACTATTTTATTTTTAAGCTACGTAAAGGTGTAATCGGGACGGTTCTTATGTTTGATGAATCTGTTCTGCTGTTAAGTATGAATCCGTATTCTTACGTCTGGCGTTATTTTTTTTAATTTTGTCCTTTATAGTGTTTTACTTCTTCAAGTACCCAGGTATTTTTTTCTACTTTCAAGTGCGTCGACTCGTCTATTAGCAGCAACGACCCTACGCAACGTACTGGGGATGCGGGACTTGGCGCAACTCCTATCTGACAGAGAAGCTATAAGTCACATGATGCAAGCCAGCTTAGATGAAGCAACAGAACCCTGGGGAGTGGAAGTTGAACGGGTTGAAATGTGAGATTTTTTTAATATTAGCTAATAGACCTATTACCAGATGTGGACAGATATCCATTCATCTTAATTTGCGCACTTTGTATGCCGCTCATCCACCGATTACCTGCCACACGTACAATGTCGTCAGTCCACCTAGTGGGAGGCCTGCCTACGCTGCGTCTTCCGGTCTCTGGTCGCCACTCGAGAACCCTTCTTCCCCATCGGTGATATTTTGTTCGAGCGATGATGTAGCGTGCCCACTGCCACTTCAACTTGCAGATTGTGAGAGCTATGTCGGTAACATTAGTTCTTTGTTGAATCTCCTCATTCCGGATTTTATCGCACAAAGAAACTCCGAGCATTGCTCTTTCCATGGCTGTGACTCTGAGCTTCTCTAAAAGGCTAGCAGGGACCTGTAATCCTCCATTATGTTTGCAAGTTTGCGGTTTTGCTGTTCTTTGAAGGTAAGCAGTATCTTTGATGGTATTACGATCAATTGGTTACACAACGTCCAGCAAGCAACGTCCATAAATTATGGGTAGCCGTGATTTGAATGGCACATAAAAAGTCGGTCCCGGTTGTTGTGATCAGCAGTAGTTTAGCGATTAAGCCAAGTCAGAGACCTAAGGCCAGTTTGAACTAATCTGTCACCAGGTTGGCCATTAACTAAACCACAAACAAATAAACAGCAAACCATTACATGGTATAATTTATAATAGGCAAGTAAGTTCATGAAAATTATTTAATATAATCATCTTATGATTTTAGTAAAGACGTGAGACTACCAGTGCAACTGCAACGAGCGATGGCCGCAGAAGCGGAGGCGGACCGTGAGGCACGAGCCAAGATTATCGCAGCAGAGGGAGAAATAAAAGCATCTAAGGCTCTGAAGGAGGCCTCACTAGTCATGGTTGATAACCCAATGGCCCTACAAGTAAGAAGCTATATATAAAACAAATTAAGATACTTAACAATTAACATCAATACGAAAGTCCATTGTTTTTGTGACCGTCTAGTGACATTAGCACAATCTCTAATAATAATATCTTCTTTTTTTATAATATCTTGATACAATCCACACACGGTCATCTGATCCCAAACTAGGCAGAGCCTGTACTATGGAAACCAGACAACTGATACTAATACTTATATATTATTTTTTTGTAAATTCATACTTAAATAGATAAATAACACCCAGACACTTG
Organism: Furcula furcula; assembly: GCA_911728495.1. Taxonomy (NCBI): domain Eukaryota; kingdom Metazoa; phylum Arthropoda; class Insecta; order Lepidoptera; family Notodontidae; genus Furcula; species Furcula furcula. The sequence goes on along the minus strand of OU452246.1, from coordinate 9,457,038 downwards.
GTGGGAATCGAACCTACGACCCATCGGTTAGCGGACAGGGTCACTAACCACTAGACCAACGGGCCCGTCAATAGCCCCTCATATTTCGTTTCAACTCTTGGAGGTTCCTGACAAAATAACGCGGGTCAAGCGGCCTGTCGCCTCACCTCCGAGAGGTGATATCGATTCGACAAAAGGCCCGTATTTAATAAACCTATTAGAGATGGTGGTTGGGCCTGATAGGTACAGGTTCGCGGTATAAGATAGGTATTTTGTCACAAATCAACAGCGTGTAAACAGTATCTCAGTGAAAAATTAACTGTAGCTAGACAAAATATTGAACTCAGATGACGAGCGGCAATGCTGTCCATGGGCCGACTGCGATTACTGAGCCGAATACTATCAGGCAACGACCAGTTTGGCTCGAACCTGTTGTGTTAATGAATAAAAAAACCATAGTCAGACTTTTCCCCGTAGAGACGGCAAAAGTATATATTATTTTCTGTCCATGTAATAGGAGCCGCCGCTATCGTCATTTACTGGGCAAATTTCTGAATTCGGGGCGCTGCTGAGAATATTTTGGCAGAAATCCCCATAATCGCTTTGCCCTACCTGGTAATAGAAACAGTCGGATAGTTTTTGAGAAAGGTTATAAAGCTGGCCCACAACTCTGGCTTTCCTTATTATGGTTAAAACAAAACTTCCCTAGGGGCTTTATTATTTTTGTTATGAGTGCTAATTTATGGTCTTTAAAGACTTAGAGAAAGAACTAAACAATATATATTCTTCTTTTTCAGTTACGCTATCTCCAATCACTGAACACGATATCGGCAGAGAAGAACTCAACGATAATATTTCCATTCCCAATGGATTTCTTAAAAACCTTTATAAGCCCTACGTCCGCCCGACCTAGCCCTAGTACTACGCATTCTTTGAATTTATGAAATTTATACGAGAAGACAATATGTGCCACAATATTCTAGTGAAATTATATAATAAGAAAAAGATGCTATTTTATTTATCCCTAGAACCATATACAGATCAACGGAACATAATCAGTAAACGTTGCTGCATTGGTGTGAAGGGCACGGCAGCTGGTAAAATTACGGGGCCCAATATCGACATTGCTCGCAAGTACGTAGAATTAGCACCTTAAAGTCCATTGATGACTGCCTTTAAAACTTTATAATTCATTCATGTAACTGTACCTTACTGCCGAACCTACAAACGTCAATTATAGTAAATGAACATTAATCCATTTATTGAAAGCGGATTATTTCGACACTCGAAGCCAATTAATACTTAATACACAGATAATAAGTAGATATATCAATTATCTCGGATTCAATAATCTAAAATAATAACAAACGGCTCCGACAGTGGAAATAAAAATGTTTTAAAAAGAGACTTAATTAGAATTAAAGTTAATTGGCGTTTGTGAGTGCGGCAGTTAGAGTAAAGGACTGCTCTGCAACGGAAAAGCACAATGATAAGATAGTTATGCTATAGAGAGTCCAACCGTTTATTTTCTTTTTGACAGCACCAATAAAACATAACTGCGTCATGTTACGCAAAAGTTCACTTAAAGTGAAGTTCACTTTTAAAAGTTCACTTTAAGTGAACTTTTAAAAGTGAACTTTTGCGTAACATGACGCAGTTACGTTCTATTGGTGCTGTCAAAAAGAAAATAAACGGTTGGATCTATTATAGTTTATATGAAATCCTGTAAGATAGACCGCACTTCGTGGCAGTGGAGCTACGCGGCGGCGGTTCCGTCGCCGTACAACAGCACTACACCACACGTCTTTTAAATTAACAAAATTAGCACACCGAATGAACGAAGTAAAAAATATCCCGCGGAATTTCGCACCGCTGTAGTTCAATGCAATTGCGGTATACAAAAAAGAACCACCTATTGTAGTAAAGTTTCACCAAACCACCACCGACCCATCACCACTGAACTATCAACTAGTTCTTACCCTAAAATCCAAAACTATTTGTTAACATGAACGAAGTACCTATTCCACTAAGAACTTCTACATGATACAAGAAACTCAAAAAAAATATTTTATATAAGAAGAACATACCCGTAGGCAGGGCTGGGCAAAATACGTGCTTTGCTTTAATTGAAATACAAATTACAAAATACTGTATCGCATGTAATTAAAATACGAAATACAAAAGTATTTGAAATACAAAATACAGTAGTTTAGCTATTTTTAATTGAAATACAAATTACAAAATACTCTAGACAAGCACGGGCTGAAAAGTAGAGGAAAACAAGATTAATTAATCAGTAAAACCAGAGTTTCCTTTCATGAACACTAGATTTCTAAATGTACTGTCAGACGAACAGCCTCTTGTTGGAGAGTGAATAAAATCTGTTAAAGAAAACAATCTTCCTACAGGTCCACAACACAACACAAGTTTGCGCTCATCAGCGCAAACTTGTGTTAAATTGTATGAACAACCATTTTATATTTGGATACATACTTTTTTTTTGCGTTATTACCGACTTCTAAAAAGGAGGAGGTTCTTAATTTGACTGTATATTTTTTTATGTATGTTCGCGCATAACTCTGGCAATCATGAACCGATTTGAATAATTCTTTTTTGTAGGGGTAGGTTGATCCATTGCTTTGGTCCCATAAAAAAACCATTGCTTACGAATAAGTAGTTCCTTGAGAAACAAGAATGGCACCTCAGAAAAAACTGCAGGAATGCCTAAAAGAAGACATTTTTGTTGATTGTTAAGGAAAAAAATGGTCATAATTCTGGCAAATATTTACCAATTTCAATGATTCTTTTTTATTTGAAAGATGGAACCACTGTAATGAATTTTATCACAACCGAATAAGAACTTCCTGGAGGACCATGAACGATATGGAGGAATTTATCTGGTAAAAACCATAAAACTGATGTTATTCATTACATTACATTGACAAATATGAACCGATTTCGATGATTCTTTTTTTTTCGAGAGACTAAACACTAAAATGACTCCATGCAAATTTCATTACAACCGGATAAATTGTTCTTGAAGAAACATTGAATGATGTAAAAAACTATGTAGACGATAATGTGATCATAACCTACCTAGTTCATTTTACCGTCTTTGATGGTTCAATCTTTATGTATGAAAATATCACTAAAAAGTATAAAATAAAATATTTGAAAAAAAATTGAACCGACTTTAATAACACTAAAAAGTATAAAATAATTTAAATATTATTGAAGTTGGAGTTACCAGGTGTTAGCGTACCTACTGTGTATATTTGGCACCAACGTCAATAATATTTCAATTATTTTATACTTTTTAGTGTTAATGAAGTCGGTTCGGTCGGTACAATTTTTTTTTTAAATACTTTATATTGGCCAGTTTTGACGCACAAGTACAGTCATAGCGTACAGTGTTGCCAAATCTGATAGCTGATTTACCATCATTACACTCTCGCCTCCTAATAGCTTCATGCTCGCCTCGCACTCACACTTACGATCGCTACATGAAGGTTAAATGTATTTTAATGTTAAAATGTATTTTGAAGCCGCAAGTATTTGAAATACAAATTACAAAATACCTCGGCGTCAGGTATTTGAAATACGAAATACAAATTACATTTTTATATTTGTATTTCAATTACGTATTTTAATTACAAGTAATTCAAATACGGGCAGTATTTCAATTACTTACGTATTAGAACCCTGCCCGTAGGGTGTCCGGGTAGGAATAGCACTCACCCATAGGAGATGCGAGGGTGCTATTTCCGTTGGGTGTCCGTAAGAGGCGGCTAAGGGAAAACAAGAAGACTGGTAGTAGCGTCTTTCTATTGGATTACGTACCACCTATACTTACAGCGATCCCCAAGCCACCTGCTAAGCGAGGGGATTATGGCAACCCCTCCTTTATAAAGGGCCTCCCCCTTTGTTCAACAGTGGACGACTTTTGACTGCTGATAATAAGAAGGAAATAATATCTCATAATAATGTTCTCAAGGCGGATATGATTATATCCTCAAGGATACAACCATGATATGATATGATAGGTTAATAACCTCCTTGCGAAAGTAAGAGACATATTTTTTGTAATACAAGAATGATCTATGACTCTCTCTTGTCAAGTAGATATATTAGATATCAAGTAAATATATACAGTAAGGTTTAGTTAGGCTAACTTTTAAACTACATTACTATGCTTTAATTTGTTTTACTAATTATTCAAATGAATCTTCTATAATGGAAGAAAAGAGATCAAAACTTAACCTCACAGGTGTGTTTTAACCAAATCCACACAAATTTAAAAAAAAATGTTCTCCAAGGTTTGCACACATGGTTCTGTTTATTATTTTTATTTCAGACATCAAACGTGGAACTTTTGTAGAAAAAGTATTTCAGGCTCTCGCTATAGTTTCTATCGTCGTATTCCCTCTAATCCTTCTGTTTTGTTTCAAGGTTAGTTTTATCATGATTTATTTAAACAGAAATCTCGTTATTAAGTACATCATTTACTTATTGAAATTGTTTTAAGGTTGTCCAACAATACAAAAGGGCAGTTATTCTACGTTTCGGAAGAGTTCGTAGCGACTCTCCTGCTGGCCCTGGAATTATTTGGGTCATCCCTTGTACTGACACTGTTACTTTAATCGACTTGAGGACTCAATCATTCAATCTGCAGCCACAAGAAGTAATTATAGCACAGTTTAATTTTAAAATAAATAATGTTGTCTTTTAATTACGCGAATATTACACATTGAAATAAAACTACTTTTACGGAATATATCACCAATCAGTTATCGGTCCAGCCGTAGCCATGGGTGCTGCAACGCATTCGAAACGTCGGGAAAGTAAAACATAAAATAAACCGCGATATGTTCCGTAAAAGTAGTTTCATTTCAATGTTTAAACTAAATATTTTCGGTTTATATGAACATTGGTAATGCTCTATCTCATTCCAGATTCTCACAAAAGATTCAGTGACAGTAACTGTAGATGCCGTGGTTTATTTTCACGTATCAGAACCTTTACAATGCCTATTGAATGTTCAACGCCATACGTAAACTAAATATTTTTACTGCTTATGATACATTTTAGTCTTTATAACTGCCTGATACTTGAGTTACTATTATTTACAGATATGCTACAGAACTGATCGCAATTTCAACTTTAAGAAATATTTTAGGCCAACATACTCTTACGGAAGTGCTATCTAACCGTGGACCTATCAGCTTCATGGTCAGAAAAGAAATAGACAAAGTAACTTCTGAATGGGGTGTTGCAGTTGAACGAGTCGAAATGTACGGTTTGCTGCCTATTTATTCTAAAGTAAAACATCATTGTGTAATATCGAAAACTTCTATCTTAATTTCTATTTAAAGAAGTAAATATTGAGTGAAAAAAATACTAAGTGTTACAACGATCATTCAAATCACATGTGCCTATCTAATTTTAGAAAAGATGTTATACTACCATTTGAACTACAGAAAGCTATGGCGGCAGAAGCCGAGGGTACACGTTTAGCTAAGGCAAAAATAATTGAGGCAGAAGGCGAAATTAAAGCCGCAGAAAATCTCAGAGACGCCTCTAGATTAATGATGGAAAATCCACAAGTTATGACGGTAAATATCTGTGCAGTACAAAAGTCAAGCGAAATCAGTACCTATACTTATGTAAAATGAAAATTCTAATGTTTCTCTCGCAAATCTCTAGTTCTATCGAATCATGTTTCTAAACGATAAGATAATAGAAACCTCACAAATTACGTTTTTGTAATTCGTATTAAAATTTCTAGAATGTTTAACATATTAATTGGCTGAATGATAGCCTGACTATAAAAATATAGTAACTCTGAAACATAAACGTTTCAAATATCAATTATAGATATGAATAAGTGTAATATAAACAATTTATATTGTTTGAAATACAGAATTATTAAAATAAACATTTCCTTTACTTTCAGTTAAGATACTTGCAGACCTTAAACTTCATAGCATCAGAGCAAAGTACTTCTATATTCTTCCCAATTCCAATCGACATCCCTGAAGCTTGTAGTTCGAGTAAAAGATACTAGTAGCACAACACAACAAATTAATAAAAAAAAACCCTAGATTGCAACCGAGAATAAATTACAATGCACCTCATCAGTCTGTACTTTATTCAGGTACATTATCTTTGGTTTTTTTATTTATTTTATCTATGACGTTTTGTTATTTATTTCATAACCAAATGTATCGTAATAAACCGGATTTTATCAATGAATTTTAAGCAAAATATTTATTTGCGATGGTCGATGAAAGTGGATGCAACATCAACAAGTCACCTAATAAAATACAAACCCCGCTGAACGAGGATGTTTCTATTCAAGTTGATAGAGATGCAGATGTGGAAAAGGCATCTAAATACACAGACTCAATAGAAATTCACCGAAACAGAACCCAACTACAAGTACAGGATAACAAGGGTTTATACTATGATCTCTTTATTTATACTTAATTCCACTTAAGAATGATGATGAATATATCTTAGGCATAGGTAGTATTTTTATTAACAAATAATGGGTTTCTTTTACAGGGGATAAACTTATTGAAAAGCTTCTTGTATTTCTGTCAGTAATATTGGTTATACTTTTATTTCCTTTGAGTCTGTTTTGTACATTCGTGGTAAGTAACGATAAATCCTAGCTATATACTTGCGTACTACGCGTTACTCTTCTACTAAGTTTTTAATTTATCATTAGGTGGTGAGACAATTTGAACGTGCTGTAATTTTGCGTAACGGTAAAGTATTAAAAAATAAGACATTTGGGCCAGGACTAATTTTCTACTTGCCATGTGTCGACAGTCTCAAGTATACAGACCTCAGAATCATCTGTTACGCAGTGCCGCCACAGGAAGTAATGTATCAAATTATCAAATAATCATTATTTAGTACTAATAGTTTTTCAATATTCTTACATTAAAATGTAATCTCTGAACAGGCTCTGACGAAAGATTCCTTGACCGTTGCTGTAGATGCGGTTGTGTATTACAAAATATTTAGACCAATTTGGGCGGTGATCAATGTTACTGATTACAAGTAAGCAGAACTATTCTCATGTCGTCTTAATTACGAGCAGTCTCCTGCAACTTCGTTAAGTGTTAGTGATTACAGAATTCAAACCATATTTAAACAAAACAGTATGCCAAATTAGGTATGATCTGATGCCGACCTGACGCTCGTCTCATGACTTCCCAAACACTGACAACTACGTGTGAGAACGTAGTTATCAGTGTTTGAGAGGTGACCTGAGGACATTCGTCCAAAATTGATAACTAATCATTTTCTAAAAATCATAGAACAACTGATGAAACGGTGAAATTTGCCCGGTGCGAATTGTTTGAGTTTTAATAGAGCAGTTGTTATTAATTTGTAAGCCTAATAGTAAATATCATCATCATAAGCAGCCGAAAAACGTCCACTACCGAACAAAGGCGACCCCCTTAGTAGGGAGGGATTGCCATAATCCTCACGCTTGGCAGGCGTCTTGAGGTTCGCAGTGTAGGTGGTAATCGAATAGAAAGACGCTGCTGCCGGTCTTCTTGTTCTCCCTTAGTCACCTATTATGGATGCGACGGAAGGAGATAGGAAGGTGCTATTCTTACCGGGACCCCACGGGCACCCCTGTTCACTTTAAACTTAATAAACCCTTCTATTAGCCCGGTCCGCATTGTATTCCGAGATGAGAGAGTAGACAATAGTTATAATTAATTTGTAATATATAATTAAACGCATTATTCAAATTTTAGAATGTCCACACAGTACTTAGCAGCAACAACGCTTCGGAATGTACTTGGCACGAAGAAGTTATCTGAACTGCTTAGTAATAGACCCGCTGTTAGCTTTGAAGTATTCGAACAACTAAAACATTTAACTCGAGAATGGGGTGTAAAAGTTATCAAAGTGGAGATGTAAGTCTTTCCTTTAGGTTGTCTGGAAGAAATTGTTTTTAGCGATCAGACCGCCTATTCTTCCTGTCTTAAGTTCTTCAATGTACTTAAATAAATTTACGTTTAATAAAGTGTATGCTATTATAAAGACCAAAATAGAAAATTTCCAAACCTAGTCACATTTACCAAACTAGTGTTGATCAAGCTGCCCTTAGCCCTCTATGGATATGACTTAACAACTACTGTCTAGGTGACAACAATCTCAAATATAATCAAGTTCAAATACCACGAAACGGTCACCCATCTATGGACTGACCTTGCCTGACATTGCTTATCTGACTGTTTACCAAACAATGATTACGATCAGGCTATGAGCGCGTCCTTCATCTTTTATATAGATTCTCTTCCAATTTTATTTTACAGTAAAGATATAAGACTGCCCTTGCAACTGCAGAAAGCAATGGCAGCAGAAGCAGAATCCACTAGATTAGCAAACGCAAAAATAATTGTTGCTAAAGCAGAAATCGAATCCGCAAAAAGTCTTCAAACAGCTACTACAATGCTTGTGGACAATCCACTGTGCATGCAGGTTGATACATTTCTCAATTTTATCTACTTTATTTTTTATTTAGCACTTCTTAGAACTGTTCAACTCTTTTCAGTTAAGATATTTACAGTCGCTACACATGATCGCTGGGGACAACACTCATACCATAGTCATACCCTTCTCTTTAGATATGCTGAGGAAAATATTCAAGTAAAGTTTTTTTTTACAAAAAATGTCTCAGGCTTAACCATACGTCATGTTATTTATGATGAAATATATGCCTATTGTTTTATTAACAATTTTATTTATTGAACGTAATAAATAGTTAACAAAGTACAAAACACTTATCTAAAACAAGAACCTTGACTAGTAATCTCTATCATCGTCATCTTGCTTCACGTGGCCGTAATGGATGGGCTGTTGCACTTGTCCTCCAGCGCTTTTCTGTACCACCGCCTGAAAAAAATTGCCACCTTGTAATACATAGTACAATAATTGTATGATACAATGCCTCACAATGGATAAAAAGTGCAATGTTATGAATAGCGCGATACCCATTTTATTTAATTTTAACTCTTGTTAGTAAATCTCGATCGTATGAAACTTGATTATCAGTTACATCTGTTCTGTCTGTTGATCAAGAATAGGAAAGAGTATCAATATTGGGTGCAGCCCGAATAGCGAATACTTCCCGTTGAGTATCTTACGAGGTGACTAAGGGAAAACCTTAGGGCAGCTACGTCTTTCTATTAGATTACCTATTTGCAACCTATACTGCGATCCCCAAGACGCCTGCCAAGCGTGGATTAAGGCACCCCGCTTAAGGGGGAGAAATTTGGTCAGCAGTAGACATGTTCTGACTGATAATTAGGAGGATCTCAAGTATGGAAAGAGAAATAATAAAAAATAAAACTTACTTGGAACCCGTTTTTTGGGTCAGCTGTATATCGTACAAGACGAACGGAGCCGTCAGGCTCGACAAGAGAGTATTCACCCTGTACAACATCCCCATCTCGGTGCTCCTTGTGATTCTGAAGGTTGCCTGTGTGAGGGTCTTCTACACCGTACGAGTATTGGTAATCTGGTTTCGCCTGTCAATCGATTTCAGAATTGACCAACGGTGTGGTTTACAGCGCAAAGAGATCATTATTGATCAATAAAAGTAGCAGAAATCTTCAAGATTTGTGCATAAAAAATTCAAAGACTACCTAAATGCCTTACTTTGCTTTAGTGATTGTTTTGTGAGGCAAACGAATCACAAGTATGGCACTATTGTATAGATATTTTTCTGGTTTTATTTAATGGGCAAATTGCTAAATATTTCTTGCAAAGTGCGGAACATGAGTTGTATTGTGGGACACCTTTGCCACGTTCTTAGGGAGTGGGCCTCAAACATCTAATGACTATTTCAAGGCTATTATATAATGGCGATTTCAAGGAGGTTATTACCCCCGTCTTCGTGAGCACCGTAAAAGGTTCCCGGTTTAGTTCAGAAGGGTAAAAGCAAGGCACGGAAGGGTCCCACTGAATCCACCAGATCTCCAGATCCCATTGAAGAGAACAGGAACAAGAAAATCGCGTAGTTTTAATCCGGTAAAAATACCATATACCCCGGTTTTTTTTGTAGTTGTAGTACTGTTGGCCGCAGATGGCCTTGACAGCTTCACCGCACAAGAGGGCGAGCGCTTAAAGCGCTCCAGCACAAATACCCCGGTTGACCGCCCACACGGTCCCGAGTACGTGATTACCCCAAGAATAAAAAAAAGAGATACGTGCCTAGTACTTACTTAATACAATTCTTAACACTGATAGATAAAGTAGGTACAGCTTTTAACCAGGGGGTCTAGAAACAGGAGCTTATATAATGGCTTAGCACTAAGAACGAATTAATTGACAATTCATGTTCTAAACCATTTCGAACACGTGTTCGAAACCATTTCGAACACGTCTCATCGCACTTATAAAATTATATCCCCTTACCACATAATCAACCGTCTTCAAACGTGCGTACTTCGCGGTGTCCGGATGTATTTTCCCAGTGTTGTGATCATAGCCGTAGTCAGCATGTTGCTGAGCCGGTATACCTTCAGCCGCTGGTACCTGTACTTCCACGATCTGGCCACTGACTGGTCCACTGAAGCGATTATAGGAATAACCACCTTGTTTAGTGGATAGTGCGTTCGTCGCTAACGCTAATATAGTAAGGACCTAAAAGTATAAAGCCATCATAATAATAAGCAATTGCAGCGAAAATTTTGAAAGGGTAGGTATTACCCGTAATATACGTAGGTCACAGTGAATTTAGCATCAATTATCATCAGTCAGTAAGCAGTAGGTAATAACTCAGTGGGCGAGCGCTTGCATATGGGCTCCCACACATAACTGCGATGCGATGCAGCGCCGCATTGCAGGAATTTGTATCGAAAATTCATTTGTTTCTCGCAGTTATTTGCGATGCGATGCGAATTCGCAGTTATGTGTGGGAGCCGTAAGAAACAAGGTGCGCAGGTTCGAACCGAGGCTCGCACCTTCGATGTCTTTGATTAATCATTTGCGATTCGTCTTTGTGCAATTGTTACTAGCTTTCGGTGAAGGTGAACATCGTAAGGAAACCTGCATATCTGAGAAAGCCTAACTATCTTTCGAATGAAGTGTGAAGTTCGCCAACCCGCACTTGTCCAGAGTGGTGGACTATGGCCTAAGAACCTTTATCTTGAGGGGAGGCACGTGCCCAACAGAAGGACAAAAACAAGGGCTGGGATTATTATTATCATCAGCAGTTTCTTTTTACTTCTATTACCACAGTCTTCATAAATTATTTTCCTAACAGGCTATTTCTAATGTATTGATGATGCCCACTTTATATACGTTTGTAATAATTTATTCAGACTTGTAAAAATGAACTGAACATGATCAAGGATGGACAAAATGACCTTTTCTATAAATAATAATATATTCTTCAGCTTGAGCCGTGAGGGTTTATTTTCTCGTTTTCTTGAACTCGCCTCGAGTCTGCGACACAAAAAACGGCCTTCACGGTCAATAGCTACTATCTCGTTACTCAATAATACTGACAATGAAAATAATCGAATAGAAGAAAGTCAGACCTGCCGCTTTTTTTGAACAAATCAATAAAGTTAATTAATTTAATTAAAGCCTTATGTTTTTGTTTTTCAAATTTTGAATTATTCCATCTACGATGTATCTTCGACGAAGTAATTCCATGAAGTACCTAGGTACTTATTTGACTTATTTTTAGTCCAAAGTAACTAAGTAAATAATGATATCGATATTAAACCAATTGAGGTTAGTAAATTTAAGTTTAGTAGTTAAGTGTAGTATTCTCGTAAATTAAAGGAAACGTTTCACATTCAACCCTCTATACTTATTGATAAAAAAATGTTAAAAAAATAGCTAATTAAAGGTGAGATTAAATTAATAAATGAAAATAATTTTATAAGTAAGGATATGATTACTAAAGAGTGACATAGGTATAAGTTCTGGTAAAAAAGCACCTGTTTGAGTTTGTTTATTTAAGTTGGTACCTACCTTAAATATGAAAGCCATTTTGTTGTGTCGGAAGTTGTACGTGGTGAACCTCCTTCAGTGACCCCTGCGGAACTGATGCCTGTACCAAAGTCAATGTGGTTATATACTGACGCTGAACTCAGCTAGAACAAATGCAATCGTGAACTTGTGGCGTGGTTGCAGCAAACTATGAATCAATAACATTTTCAATATTCGGCAGTGGGTACGCAGCCGGTCGTTACAATAAAACATTGCGTTGATACTAGGTGCCTTGGATATTTTTCAGTTTTATTTTTCACGAATAGTTGCGAAAATGCGTAGTTACTTGCCTATATAGTGCCTAGCATTGACTTGAACGATATGCAAAAAGAACACTGGGTATTTAGCCAGATACCTGAACACCAATGATGTCAAACACTTCTCTGAAAAACCGATTCCGATATGTCTTTCTCTCTAAGTACCTACTCCTGACGATATTGGATACTGATTTGGTTAAATTGGTTACCTAGCCCTTTTTGGCTGACTGCTAGAATGGTTATGTTTTTAGGGAGTAGGTATGTACATGTGTGTATGAGCAGAATGGAGCCCTTGCCCCGCTCTATACCTTGATTTAAATCTCCTCCTGAACTTTAGGTTGTAGGTTTTCTTCCCGACAAAATAGTTGGCCCCTACCCATAGGTCGTAGGTTCGATTCCCACCTTGTCTGAGTGTTATTTATCTATATAAACATGTATTTACAAAAAATATATAAGAGAACGTCTATTGAGTACCGACGGCGACTCCGAGTAGGACGGCGACAACTCCCAGTAGGGCGGGGTTGCGACCCCCGTCCCCTTGAGCACCCAGTCACAAAATATAGAGAGTACTGACAATATTTACTCTCTATATTTTGTGACCCAGTGTCTAGTTCCTGTGGGGGCTATAAAGTGCCCCCGGTGGCTGGGTCAAAGGCGCTGAGGGATTCCTGATGCAAATCCCACCGGAGAGCCCAGTTCCTTTCCACCTCATGTGATGATGCGACAGCCGCGGGGGTTTTGTCTATTTCCGTAGCCCGGCTGACCTACAGCCTAACCGGCTAGACTTCTAATGGAATAACGTTCGATTCTTATTACTACAAATGAAATAATAGTAATGAAAGGATAGAAAATGAGCGCTGTATCCAATGCTGTATCTGTTTACTGTGCAACTTGTACTTTCAATATATTTTATCGATGTTTCAAAACGAAAGTTAAGTTTTGATAATATTATATCGATGGTCATGCTCGTAAACATACCTTATCATATGCATTGAGGTATTATATACTTTCGTTAGGACACGTGGAGGTATCATCATCATAATGTCTTCATTAGGTCTTGTCATTAGGTACTAGTCATTAAGTCAGAAGCTCAGAGTCACACAACGAACTATGGAGCAAAGAATGTACCTACATATGTGCAAAGGTGGGTTTAGACCAAACGAACAAAGAGCTGGAGCTAGAACAAGAGCATTATTTCTTGATCTTTATGTGTAAACGAAAACTCGTATTCAGCGTTTACATATAACGAACAAAGAGCTAGAACACAAGAACGCTTTGAAAAGACCGCTCAGGGGCGCGAGCACGTCCGAACAAGCAAGAACGCTCTAAGCACACAGAACAATACTACAAGTCTAAGCAACTGTTCGCGCGCTCTAGCGCCGTTTACATCGAGCGAGCGAGCATTCTTAGAATATTCCATAGAATCTTTGCGAACGCACTAAGAACAACGAAAGAATGCTCTACGCCTGTTTACACTAAATTTGGTATAGTGGGGATAGAATGAGCATTCGCTCGTCGGATGTAAATCGACCTTTATACTGAGGCCCAGCTATATAGAGAGAGCTATGCTCGGAGTTTCTTTGCGCGACAGAATCCGTAATGAGGAGACTCGCCAAAGAACCAACGTCATAGCGCTCAGAATCTGCACGTTGAAGTGGGAATTGACAGGCCACATCGCTCGAAGAAGCGATAACCGATAGTGAAGTGGGGAAGAAATTTTCTCGAGTGGCGACCACGAACCGGAAGACTTAGCGTAGGTAGGCCTCCCACTGGCCCTTTGAGCGTCCATTGAGTACGGCGGCGACTCCGAGGAGGACGGCGGCGGGGTTGCGACCCCCGTCCCCCTGAGCACCGTGACTGGTTCCCGGGGGGCTACAATGCGCCCCCAGGCGGCGGGCTCAAAGGCAAGGCACTGAGGGGCCCCTGGTGCAGATCCCACCGGAGAGCCCTGTGGTCCCCCCTCTCATGTGCCGATGCGACAGCCGCGGGGGTTTTAGTGGGTAAGAATCCCACATACCCCGGTCGAGCCCCACAGCTCCCGGGGATCTTTGGAAGATTTCCCCCGCGACAAAAAAAAAAAAGATAGGCCTCCCACTAGGTGGACTAGCGACATTGTGCCCGTCGCAGGTAACCGGTGGATGAAAGTGGCCAATTGTCGTTCACGTTTCAGTTGCCTCATGAATGAAGCTATGATTGCTAGCATTATTCAAATATTTAAGAAAAAATGACAAAAGGTAAGAATAATATTCCAGATTGATAGAAATTTAGGTAAGTATCCTGGTATATCCGCAGATATGGATCCGTCGGATCTTGACGCCAAATACGGATATTTGCCGTCAAGATCCGGCGGATACGGATACGTAGGATTCAATCGGTGTCGGTGCGGTCGGTGCGCATGACCACAGACTTCTTCTCTTACAAAAATATGGCTTCCATATGCTTCCATCAATTAATTGATGATTTCGCCAGTGTCAAGTAGTTAATAAACTATTTTTAAAAAACCGTATTCAAAGTAAATTATTTAAAAAGCATAAAATAACGAAAATATATTGAAGTCGGTGCTAGCACATCATGATAACTAACATTAGCACCAGCTGACACCAACTTCAATATATTTTCGATAATTATGCTTTTTAACCGACTTCAAAAAGGAGGAGGTTCTCAATTCGTCTGTATATATTTTTTTTTCTATGTATGTTCGCACATAACTCTGGCAATTATGAACCGATTTGAAAAATCTTTCTTCCATCCATTCTTTAATCCGTTAATTGGGTCCCATAAAAAAATTATTGCTTAGTAATAAGTAGTTCCTGAAAAAACAAGAATGTTGACTGCGCAGGAAAGCTGCAGGAAAGCCTATATAGATGACTTTATGTCGCTTTTTAAGGACAAAAATGGCCATAACTCTGGCAAATATTTACCAATTTCAATAATTCTTTTTTTATTCGAAAGGAGAAACCACTGTAATGAACCTGTATGAATTTTATCACAACCGGATAAGAACTTCCTGGAGGACCATGAATGATATGGAGGAATTTATCTGGTAAAAACCATAAAACTGGTGTTCTCCTTTACATTTATCTGACAAATATGAACCGATTTCGATGATTCTTTTTTTATTCGAGAGCGTAAACTACTATGATGATTCCATGCAAATTTCATTACGATCGGATAAATTGTTTCTGAGTTTCTGAAGAAACATGAATTATGTAAAAGTATGTAGACGATAATGTGAAATCATAATGATGTCATAACCTAAGTACCTAGATCATTTTACCATATTCAATGGTTCAATCTTTATGTATGAAAATATCACTAAAAAGTATAAAATAAAATATTTAAAAAAAAATTGAATCGACTTCAATAACAGTAAAAGTAAAAATAAGTATAAAAAGTATAAAATAATTTAAATATTATTGAAGTTGGTGCCAAATATACAGAGCAGGTACGCTAACACCAACTTCTTTAATATTTAAATTATTTTATACTTTTTAGTGTTATTGAAGTCTGAATTCGGAGTCGGAGGCTATCTTGGTTTGGGCATGTATTGTAATGAGGAGAGAGGAGACGCATGTTACGAGAAGAATGATGAGCTTGAATGTGGATGGATATAGAGCGCGCGGAAGGCCGAAGAAGAGATGGATGGATTGTATTACGAATGATTTGAAAGTAGCGGGAGTGAGTGTGGAAATGACTGCAAATAGAGATGAATGGAAGGATAAAACATATTGCGCCGACCCCAGTTGATGGGATAAGGTGAGAAGAATGATGAGTGTAATTGAAGTCGGTTCAATTTTCTTTTTAAATATTTGATTAGATAATTTACTTACTTTGAAGTTGGTTTTTATTTTTTTTAAATAGTTTATTTAAACTTTTTAGTGACTTATTTTACCGAAATAGGTAGATATCAGCACTATCACGCAACTCGAACGTCTACGTTACAGTAACTTACTGAAAACATAAAATGTTTATATCTCCTAAACTACTGGACCGATTTTGATGAAACTTGTACTCTACCCTAAGTTGAAAAATACTCTAACTATTGCAAAAGTGTGTGACTACGTGACCACGCGACTATCTGATGTTAAATGGGGTTTTTGTTCAATTTTCTCAAGCTCATTTTTTTTTCTCTAACTCGAAGTTTTCTAGGACTACTAAATTCATACATAATTATACTACTTCAGTGTCATTTAGGTATTTTTATATATTTTTATGAAATCAGCATTCTAGGTAGGTATATAGCTGGGTCTACACCGGCCACACGGGCTCGTGCGGCAGCCATATTATATGTGGTCGGTTGGTTGAGCCATGTTCAGCCGAGGCAACGTGCTCCCGAACAACCCCGAAGCACATCCACACCGACCGCGCATTTGGCTCGCGAGGCCAGTGGAGACGCAGCTTGTAAGGTAGACACACGGTCAATAATATTGACAATATTCTACAACCCGCCCGACTTAACTATGCACGTCGACGTGTGTTTCGTGTAGGAATGTTCATTTTCTGTCCATAACGACAGCACGCTACATATTCTGTCTGACTTGAGTTTTGAGTTAGACGGGATAGAATTGCATCACCCCATCTCCTCTCGTTGGGTGTCGTAAGAGGCGACTAAGCGAGAACAGGAAGACGGGCAGCAGCGTCTTTCTTTTGGATTTATCTTCCACCTATACTGCGATCCCCAATCCGCCTGCCAAGCGTGGGGATTATGGCAACCCCTCCCTTCTAAGGGGGAGGCCTTTGTTCAGCAGAGTGGACGTGTTTCAGTGAAAAATTTTAAATCTATGGTTTCAGCTGCTAATGAGTTTAAGGGGAAAATTTTCTGATGAGAGCAACACCTTGCATTACTCCTCAGCATTTCTCTATGGCTATGGTTCTATCTACTTCAATCATTTAAATAGACTCGTCTGGTCTCTATATTTTAGTCCGTTTGTTTTGTTGTGTTTAGTTTGTTTTGTTTGTTTGTTCAATAATTTGATCAGATTTACTATTTAAAATAACTTTGATCTAACACGATTTCGATAATAAATCTTCCTTCGTTCGTGTGTGTTTTTGCCTAATACTTGGGTTTTTATGAATGATGTGAAAAGAAATAGGTAAGATGAGTCCCGAAAAGAAAAAAATTAAACTATCCTCAGATTCGGAGCCAAACACACTCAAAAGACAAAGTAAATCCGAAGAGTCTCTAAGTAAACGCATGAAGTCCTTTGAAATTAAAGAAGACGATTTACAAGCCAAAAGGAGAAAAAATTTCATCACAGCTTGCGAGCAAGTATCGTGTAAGAATTATTTCGACCACCGTGCTAGACTTCTGTTGATTTATTTACCATCATGCATGAAAACAAGAGTTTGTAAGCATCATGACAAAAATACAGTGAGTACTTGCCTGTTTTTCATACAGGATAACTTATAATTCCCTAAACAGGTGGCAGATTCCTGCAAGGGACCATCCAGGTAGGTACACTAGCGCCTGACATTGGACAGGATCTGATAAGTAAAAAACGCCGGTTAAGTGCATGTCGGACTCGCGCACCGAGGCTTCCATGCCTTCTTTGAGTTATTTTACCTTTCATCGAACACCGGATACAAAAATAAACAAACCACAAAACTAAGTATTTTTGTCGAGGTTTTTTTCGGATTACTAAAAAACTGTAATTACTACTTAGATGCATCATTTTATTTTTCTTGTATAATATAGATATACATGTATTACCTATAATTTTCAGATTTTCCCTCCACAATAAAGAGACTCGGAGATAAGGGGAGGACTGGTATATTTTTCCATCTCCTGTTGTGTTTTGGAAGGGGTGACTAAGAGAAACCAAGACAGTAGTGTATTTCTATTGAATTACCTACCACTTATATACTGCAATCCCCAATCCACCTGCCAAGCATGAGGATTATATATAACAACCCCTTCCTTCTAAGGGGCAGGCCTTTGTTCAGCCTTGAACATCATGGCTGATGATGATGATGTTGAACTTACCATCCCTTCTTTATTGCAATAATAACCTGTGAGGGTCCTAGCAAAATGTTTTTAAAATCTAATCTTTTTACAAAAGAATGTTTAGCTTGAATAGGCAAGTGCCCCATCCTGCCCGACTGTGGGTACACCCATGGCCAACATCCTGCTCCCTGTTGTCTCTAGCAAATTGCTAAAAGCAACCCCATTTAACATAAAATTTCAAGCCTACCAACAAATTAAAGTTACCAAATCACCTAGGTACTATGCAATAATCAAAGCCCAACTATTACAGATAGATAATAATATAATTCAAATGCCTACATATGCAGTGGAGTCTTTTAAGATTGAAATGAAAACAAATGTATGGCTTGAAGCATTAGAAGTGTGCCAAATGAGTATAACCCCTGACCAGTACCTGTCAGCAGATGTTCTAAGGGATGTTGTCGAGATAATGATGGTAAATACTTAACATAATACAATCTACTAAGTATGCCTGATGGGAAAATACCATTCTATAGACCTGTTTGAGTATGGGAATGAATATAGTTTTATTTATATGTGCAATATTCATATAAATTCATTTAAGTTTTAAAAATCCCCTGTCCATGCTATAAGGGGAATATTTTCATTGCTGGTATAAATCACCAAAAACATTCTTGATTAATTTAAGCAACAAATAATAATTGTAACACCAAATAATAGTCTCAGAGATTGGACAGGATTTCTTTAACATGCTGTTTGGTTACACCATTTCTGTTAGGCTTATTTTATATTATTGTCATTTCACTTTTGTTTTAGTCTGCATGAACCTATAATGATAAATGTAGTTTTTCCATTTATGAATTCAGTTACTCTACCTCATACTATAATTATGCCTGTTTCAGAATGCCCATGAAGATGAATGTTCTGAGAATAATGTCAGAGAAATAATAGATAAGTGTCAACAAATACTTGCACAAAACTTCAGTACCCACCCACCATGTCTTGTCAAGAGCCTAAGGAAATGCTACAATAACTTCCTTACATCACCAATGGATAATAAAGATAACACATTCACAAACAGAAAACAATTTGAATGTGATAAAGGCATTGTAAAGTACTGTATGAACAGATTAGAATTTGAAATAAGTTCAGAAAGTAAAGATGAACCACTAGTCAATATATATGAGAATACCCCACAGGAAATGCTGCAAAGTGTTCAAGGATTACATTGGCAAAAAGAAAAATTTGAAATTTTCGAAGTACTTAACAGACCTGATAGGATAGAGAGGTTAATGGCTGCTTTAGAGAGTATTATAGAATTGTTACAGTTTGATTTGGGTATATGGCATACAAGGTAAAGTTTATTTTTTGGCTTAATCAGTAGCATTAGTATTATAATACAGTGTTGCCCATGAAAACGGGACACCTGCTCAAATGGATGAAAAAGCAAAACAATATGAGTACAGTCATTATAACCAAGCATATATTAATTCGTCATTTGAGGAGGCTCATTCGCATACCCTATTTATTTTACAGCAGTAATACCCACCCCAAATAATAGAAGTAAAGCAGTATAGATATTTAGCATTTACTCAGATATACAATATAGCTAATTATATATTATATTTGGGTTCCAGGTACACAAATAATTTAGGTTGCCACATAATGCGGTCACACAAACCACTTATGGCTTATATTTTATGGTCCAATAATGTCCTGTATACTGGTGCTGTGAATAAAAATTGTAGACAAATACTTAAACTGTTTGTCCATATGGTACATCTTCAGTATTCAGATATTCACCTAAGAATTATCACGGTAAGTTTGCTGTTCTATAAGAAAAATAGTTCATTTATCCAACTTTAATGAAGGAGCATGCTCTCAATACTTTTCTCTCAACGTATGTTTGCGTATACATAATATCTGACATTTCCCCGTGAGGTGCAGAGTTAGAATTGCTTCCCCTATCTCCTCTTGTTGGGTGTCATAAGAGG
The DNA here is from genome assembly GCA_911728495.1 of Furcula furcula. Classification (NCBI taxonomy): domain Eukaryota; kingdom Metazoa; phylum Arthropoda; class Insecta; order Lepidoptera; family Notodontidae; genus Furcula; species Furcula furcula. Next base: position 9,436,831 of record OU452246.1, on the reverse strand, counting down.
CGACTAAGCGAGAACAAGAAGGGCAGCAGCGTCTTCCTTTTGTATTTATCTTCCACCTATGCTGCAATCCCCAAGACACCTGCCAAGTGGGGTGGGGGTTATGGCAACCCCTTCCTTCTAAGGGCCTCCCCCTTTCCCCGTTTTGTTCAGCAGTGGACATATTCCGGCTGCTGCTGTTGATGATGATATGTGGAATTTGGCATGCTATATTATTGCAGTTGGTGCTTTAGCACCAACTGCAATAATATAGCAAACAAAATAAAATAAATAAATAATACTGCAATAATACGTATATAATTGAAGTTACTGCCAGACAGGCTGTTAGCCAGCCAGCTTAGTTAATCTATAAAACAAAATGAAACCCACTTAAGATCAATTTCTTTTTAATATAGGTAGAGAAATTTATTTATGGGTCAGCTCTTATATAATTAGAAATTAATCGGTATTTAATATATTTACAGACCTGGCTCAACACAATGATACAGACATTTTATATTTGCGAGACGAATTCTAATAGTGACTATCCGAATACAGGAAAATATTGTACAGCATTTGCGAATGAATTTTACAAGATTATTGCGGGTATGTATAATGTTTAATTAAAGGTGCAAGGTTCTACATTTCAGCAACTGTAGACAGTTCTTTTGGTATTCAAGCCCGTTACATACATTATTCAATAATACCATTCGCTTACAGAAATGCCTCGGGATTCCATCATAAGGATAATAGAAAAAATTGAACCGACATTTATGCAGCACCTTGTTGCATTGATACACATCAGAGAGTTGCTATCTACAGATGAAGAGTGCATTATAAAAATCTTGACTCACTTTGTGAACAAGTCTCAATGGAAATTATTCCCACCGTCTACAAGTGATATAGAGCTATCAAAACCACTATTTATTAAGTCTAAAAATATAGGAAGGAAACTAAGTCATATACTGAAGAAGTGCCTAAAGATATTATCAGAAGAAAATCTTGAAGAAATTCAGTACCCAAAAATGCAGTGTAACACAGTTAATAATAGTGAAACGCAGATTGATGTCAATCACGTCATACACACAATTTATATAGCTCTTGAGGCATACCTCGATTCTTTCAGTGTCCAGTATATGCAAGAAACATGGGAAAATTTAAATGAACAATTATTAGAACCTGAAATTGAAAATGCAGGTTTATCTGAACACAGTTCTTATACTGTTACAGAGCAATTTATAAAAAAGTATAGGTACATTTATCAAGGCCTTAAAGAGCTAGTACTAGTTTTACAAAATTCAAAGAACAATGGAACATTGCCAGAAGCATTCAACATATTTAGTAATATAGGATTGTTAGAATTGTAATTTTTTATTGTTACATTTAAATGGAGGTTGGTGATTTAAAAGTTGGTGAGGTAATAACCACCTTTTGAGTTATCTTTTTACTTATTGAAATCAAACTACTTTTATGGATTTTATCGCGGTTTATGTTATAAACTCGATTGTGACTGTGGGCTCTCCAACATCGGGCTAACAAAGCGTTCAATAAAAACTCGCGTTAAAGAACACATAGCTGATGTGAAAAACCTACCGCTGTACGAAGTCTGCAGTCTGTAAACATGTTCAGGATCGCACCCACCATTATATTAGATTTGATAAACCTCAAATACTCGCAAAAGAACACCGATTTCTACCTAGGATGATTCGTGAGGTTATTGAAATCAAAAAAACATCCAAATTTCAATAGAGAAGATGGTTGGGTGTTACCACCGGCTTGGGATCCTGTGATAAATATAATTAAATCCGATAGCAAGCGAAAGACTGCACGGGCTCTTACTGCGTAGATCGGACCAACAATAACTAAGAAGAGCTGAGGGTACACCGGCATAATTGTGACATAAGGATGTTTAACATCTCTGTCCTCCCGTGACCATGGGTGCTGCAAAGCATTCGAAACGTCGGGATAGTAAAATCTAAAATAAAGCGCGATAAAATCCGTAAAAGTAGTTTGATTTCAATGTGTAATATTCGCGTAAGTAAAAGACATCATTATATCTGTTTACTTGTTTTGTAAAACATAAGCTAGGTCGTTCTTAAGCGTATCACTAATAGTTTTCGTTACATGGCATAAATGTTGTTCTTAAATTATAAAATAAGAATTATGATAGTGCATTCACTACCACATGTATAATTACATGGCAGATGTGATTGTGAAAAGATTACGTACAATACTCATTATTTAAAGACTGAATTAGTTCCATAACAATAAGTGTTTCGTTTGCTACAATATCTTATGTGTACAAGTTTATACAAAAGTATTACTCTTTGTTATGTGCCTACAATTTTGTCAGAAAGCTCAGAGAAGCTCGGTTATACGAGCTATGGTGAGAGCTATACTCGGAGTTTCTTTGCGCGACAGTATCCGTAATGAGGAGATTCGCCGAAGAACCAAGGTCACCAACATAGCTCTTAGAATCTGCAAGTTGAAGTGGCATTGGGCAGGCCACATCGCTCAAAGAACCGATAACCGATGGGAAAGAAAGGTTCTCGAGTGGCAACTACGAACCGGAAGACGCAACGTATGAACATAGGCAGGCCTCCCACAGCCCACTAGGTGGACCGACCTTGTTCGCGTCACAGGCAACCGGTGGATGCAAATGGCTTTAAGGCGGTCAAGAGGGAGGCCTTTTTTCAGGAGTGGACATCTTCAGACTGATAATGATGATGATGACAATTTTGTCATGATTATTGCAAGTGATGGTACTAAAAACATCGATATTTGCAATTGTGTTTACATTTTGTAAACATTGATGTTATAGCCTGACCGGGACTGCCCTAGTTTTAACATGTTTTGTATGTTGTAAAACAGCGCCATCTTTCATGTAGCTTTGGCATTATTTTTGATATCAAACTGCTATTCCTGTAAGTAATTATTAGAAAAAAGCTAATTACTTATTGTAATTTTTTCAAATTCAAATTGGAATGAAAGTTTAGAAGAAGAAAGTTATTATTGAAACAAAAGTGCCTCTAGTGCCTTTTTCGCGGTATAGTAGGTACAATGATTTGTTTGTAAAATGTTTTAAAAACACGTGTTTTCAATGCCACCTTTAAAAATTTTGGCCAATATTCTTAATAAGATTTTTTAAATTTTATCTACTCTGGTTGACCATTTCGTACTAAGTAGCATCTTTAGCAGAAACGTAGAATAGGAAGCATATTATTTGTATCCAAGGACATCAAAATAGGACAATTTTTTTATTGGTATTGGTATAACGGGCTGGTTACCGCAACTCCACGTCAAAGCGCGTATTTATAAAATAGGACAAGGTTCTCTTCAGTCGTTTGAATGTTTGTTACCCCAAAACCCCATTATTTATTCACTGATTCGGAAAATTCTTTCTTTATTTGAAATGATTTACTTAGATATTGGTCCCATTTTCATCAAAATCTAGTTCTGATTATGGGACCTATAAGTAAGGGAAGTACCCAAATATTTTAGTATTTACTAGAAGTTATGTCAGGTATAAATAAATATGTACCATATACATATTAATCTGCTATTTCTGGGTTGAATCGCTAGTCATTAACAGATTGCATGGCATGACAGGTTAAGATATCAGTCAGTAAACTTAGACACTTGTCTAAAACAATGCTGTTGGAATGTTTATTCTGTAAAAGATCACAGAATGACTGTTTACCTCTAAGTACCATTATGTGATAAATTAAATAAATGTTGACTTATCCTTTACATACTTGGTTTTATTATCTACTCTATTTTCTCAATATGTCTTTATAGTTATACCCTTGTAAACCTCAGTGGTGCAGTGGAAAGCTGCTAGCATTGCAAACTGGAGGCTGTGGGTTTTAACCATGCAGGAAGCAACAACTTTTTACTGGTTACCAATCACCTGATTGTCTAATAAAGTAAGATGATCTATGTGTCATAGGCATGTAAAAAGTCAGTCCTGTGCCTTATCACTCCCTAGTTGTGTGGGTCTTCCATCCAATTAAATTAAGAATAATAGGATAAGAGTGCACCTGTGTTTGCACAAGTTTTTGTGAACTACAAAATCCATGTACTTAGTTAGCTAATCATTTTATCATTCAAGTGGAATATATGTATTTCCAACTCCTTCTATCTACCTTTTAATTAAAGTTGCAGGCTCCAAGACAATTTAGCGTTCCCCTGGGACTCGCAGAGGGCCAAACCTCGGGTGTCTTCAGTGGTGACCACTGTAGATCCTGGCTTACAGGAGTAACAGTGGTGAGATTGGTCCCAATAAAAAAATAGCTATCAATTTTATAGATTGTACTATGGCAGGATCAGCCTGGGGAACAGAACTTGCAAGTGATGATTAATGATTTCCTGACTAGTGTGGTAGGTAGCAACTACTATAGCTTCTTCAGGAGCACATGATACTTGTTTACTTGACCGAGTCCTTTAATTATTGATACCTCTATTATCCACTATAACACATAACATATAAATCATGCAGGTTCTAAATAATACCACACAGTAAGTATAATTGTTATAATGTAACATTTTACAGTAGACCGTCCTAACTCATATTAAAATGGTTGTCTCCAATATAGAGAAGATGAAATTTTGTAACACAATAGTCATTTTGATACTCTATACAAATGTAAAAATATTACAACACTGAATAGTATTGTAGGCTATCAATAAAGATTTTTTCATTCATTATAGTAAAATCCAGACCCCTGTTTATCTGCTTTTGGTTTCAGTTTATCAAACCCCTATTGTATTAGTAGGCAACAGTCAGCATAGGTATTTTGACTACTAATCACTATTCTACTAACTTATTGTTAGTATTTTATGCACCAATGTTATCTAATACTTGGGGATGAAGTGTCCTCTGGCTTTTTTGGAGCGTTTTGCTTTCTCAATATCTACATTTGGATATGCTTCTGTCAATTTGTTCATATCCATATCGGGAAATCTTTTTAGTAATTGTTGAACATGGTTGAAATCTCTGTTGCGAGCTTTTCTCTCTGTGTTATGCTTTTTTTCTTTGTATAATCTGAGGAATTTTTTAACAGCTATACTACTCACTAGTCCATGCTCTAAGTATGGTCTCACCCACCGACTGTTCATGAAGTTAGGCAAGTAATGCTCTGACTTCTCATACTTTTCTGGTAGTCCAAAAATATTGACAACATCCAGAACAGGGCGTTCACCAGTTTCTCCCGTTTCTAGTTTGTAATATGCTACATTCCGCTCCCTTACCACGGTTTCTATATTTTTCATTGATTCTTGTACTTTGTCGATTCTTTCCGGATTCGGAAACAGCTGCATCTTATCATTACATTCGTGTTCCATAGTATATAGCATATTCCGCTCTTTAAGCAATACATACCACAATTTGTGAAGGTCTGTGTTAGACTTTATTCGCAACTCGTCTAGTTTCCATGATCTACCAACTCTTATATTAGTTTCACCCCAATTCTTCTTAGAATCAAAGAACTCCATTAAATCATTAACTGTGTTTGTACTATGGATATCTCGCTTGATAATTGAAACCGCTGCAATATTTACATGTTGGGAGCGTATATACAGATTAAAAGTATTTCTAAACAAATTTCCTAACATTTTGCCACTTGAAAATAAGGCTTTTAGGTCGTAAAATCAAATATTCTCGGCCCTAAGCGTTTTTTTTCGTTTTGTTTGTCCTTCCTTCGTTCGTTTTTGAAGGTTTTTGAGGTTATTTATTTTCCTTCAAATTCCTTCCGGTTCAAGCTGTCTACGGGTTCAAGACAGGCCGAATCTATTTTAATGATTGAACCATAGGGTAAAGTAAGGTGTTGCACTCTTTATTTCCCCTCAAACTTAGTCAGAAATACCCACAGAACAATAATCAGTACAAGTACTATAGAATGCTCATCCAAGTGAGAACGCGTAGGCACGGGTAAGAACATAGCTTCGTTCCGCCCGCAAGCGCTAGTAGTCATACAAATGCCAACGTTGTGTGCGCCGGTTGGGAGTTCTTGGTTGATGATTTAATTCTTTACTTAAGTTATATGGTTAAATCTACAATAAAATCTTGTAAATCGAATACTCTGAAACACAAGATAATTCAAGCATTACATTTCACCATTAAATTATTTTTGTATACTTTTGATTTAAATAAAAATCACGCTTCACGGGGGTGAAGGAGGTGCAAGACGCGAGGCTACGTGTACCACCCCCCACAGCCCCGCAACCCGGCGAGACGGGTAGTGATTGACGCGTTCGATGCCGTTGTCGATATTAATACTTTCATCGATATTAAATTATTGGTATTTACAAATAAAAAATATCAGCTTAGGACAATTTGAATGGCAAGTTGATTTAATTAATGAATTGATAAAATATATATGTAAGTTTATTTGATGGGCCCGTTAGTATATTTGTGTCAGTTGTCTGGTTAGGTACCATAACACACACTATTTATTATAGGCTTTACTAGGGATCAGATGGCTATGAGATATTCACTATTTTCTATGTTCCCAAATATCGAAATTGATGGAGAAGTGGTATGATACGACAGATGGATTGGGTTAGAAAACAAACATTATGACAATCATTTCTATTAATAAATACGGGTGTGGATTACGGCGGCTGGTCGCCGTTACCGTGCTGCAGGTAAATGAAAAAGGGGGGATGCTTCTTCACAAGAGTATTTGACTGGTACGATAATATGGTACGAGTTGATGAAATCCTTAAAATCTATTATATTTTAAAAGTTCTTTGTAATAAAAAAATAATGTTTTAAGTTGTTTCATATCGTTGTAAAATATGGGTTTTCTCGAACTCGGTCACGTGATCGCTAATGCTCTATTAATAGATGAGTGCCTAGTGACATAACATACCCAATATACAGTTAAACATAAAATAATATTTTGTTAGGCCACACCACCATTGTGTCGTGCCACTGGGGAAACCTGTAATAAGTACCCACGGTACCTGTGGGGTTCTACCGGTGTATGTGGGTCCTGTACATTTTTGTTAACGATAACTTTTATACCGGCTTCAAAACAGAGTTTCTGTATTCTGTGTTCTGTGGGTTTCTAAACCAATGTACCAAATCTCATTAGTGTATGTATGTAGGTTTGTCCCCCGAGTTCCCATAAACTATAAATCGGATTGTGGTAATTCTTTTGAAATAGTTGTCTCTTCCAAATTAGCAGCGTTTTCCCTGAAAGAAAACGCATATTTAACTACTTACCTTATTCGAAGCTTATAATGAGAGCGGCACTTCCGGTTTCCCGTCATATTTCTTCCTATTGGTCTACTTGACTGTGATTTGATCGGACGTGACGTCATATTGCCAGGCGGGTGGAGGGAGCTGTTGTAAAACCCGCTCACTCTATTCGTGTTCATTGTGTCGAAGAAATACCAGGCAGGTTTAAAAAGTAAGCTTCGAATAAGGTAAGTAGTTTAATATGCGTTTTCTTTCAGGGAAAACGCTGCTATTAAACCACAGTACCGTTATTCGAAGCTTATAATGAGACGTGTTTGTTATCGCCTGGTAATATCAGTAGATTAATGACGCCAATGTGATTTACGGATGTATTTTAAATATCCATGTATGAATTTTAAATAAAAATTCAATAGACTGCATTCTTATATATATATTTGTAAGAAATACCAGGCAGGTTTAAAAAGTAAGCTTCGAATAAGGTAAGTAGTTTAATATGCGTTTTCTTTCAGGGAAAACGCTGCTATTAAACCACAGTACCGTTATTCGAAGCTTATAATGAGACGTGTTTGTTATCGCCTGGTAATATCAGTAGATTAATGACGCCAATGTGATTTACGGATGTATTTTAAATATCCATGTATGAATTTTAAATAAAAATTCAATAGACTGCATTCTTATATATATATTTGTATATATGCTAATTATTTCTTTTAGAAACTAGTAGAGAAAGAGAAGAGAAGGAGAATAGAACTGTATCAGCCATTAAAATCAATATTATGGCAATTATTCATTGCGTTTTGTTAAACAATCCAGTACAAAAGTACATTTTTTTTTTCGTGCTATGTGTTTTTGACTTCGCCTTTATAATACAGTTTAAAATGTATTAAAAATCTCCAATTTCAATGTGCTAGCTATTATTAAAAACCACTACGCCTGTGACGCATGATAGGTAATTAATTAAGCTAAATTATGTTCGTAATTTTAGTCTTTATGACCCATCAATAAAGATAACTGAATACATATACAATTTGTTTTTAAACACAACGCCAGGTACTGCGATGTTGTATACTTTGCAGTACGTGGCCTTCCGCTTAACGCACTTCTTGGACACGACTATGCTTTACAGAGTACTAGGTGATGTTACAATGTTTACCTCTAATTATTATGCAGTGTGATAATCTTTAGCATCCAGCAAGCAACAGTGTGACTTCACTGTGTAGTAATAGATAAATTATATGGGATTTTTATCTAAACTCTATTAAGGCATTACTCTAGTCATTAGACAGGGTCTTTTTATAAATGTTAAATCGTCTATACATTACTATATATGCAAGTATGTGTTCTACGTGTGAAGTAAGCTACTTTGAAAATTGCTCACTAAATCATATCCTAAATAGATGAGTAAAGGATTAATAAGTAAAATCGATATAAGAACATGTTGCTACGAATTGACAAGCAAGTAACTGGACTGATCAGTATTGTACATTGTCAGAGTTAGGCAATAATAATACCAAACAACAATGATTGAATCCGCTATAAACTAGCAAAAAATGTGGCAATATTTCGAGTTATTTTTATTTAGTTTAGAAAATCAAGACCAGCTCATGATGATTCCAAACTACTTCGTGAATTTTTAATGTAATATTTGGTTGGATTTGAAAGGTCAAGTTTGGATCACCAAAACTCACATTTTTAAATTTCAGAACGAAAGAATATTGTCTGTATGCGAAAACTAGGACTCTTTAAAAGTTGTGTCATATGAATAGTTGAACCAAAACTCGTTCAAGAACAGAGTCTGCTCTCCGAAATAATTCAGGGCCAATACGATTAAATATATATTTAATCTATACCAGAATACTTCAGAGCCAATACGAGTTAGTATATGTTCACTGAATACTTGAATAATCATACATGGAGGATGATTTGTAGTCTTTCTGCTCCAAAGTACCTTAAATATTTATGGACATATTATGTACCCCATATATCCTACTATCTGTCTCTAGAAGGATATTGTATAAAATATTATCAATGAAATTTGATTTGTATTAAAGAACTAATTGAAAAATATATATATTCATAAGCATCTGTGAATGGTTGGTCCCACCCCCTGTCTGCATACTAGTTTCCCTTACCTCTGTAAAGGAAACTTGTGTTGTCACTTTGTAATAAATGCGAAATTACAAGAGATAGTAAGCAGGATACCAAATATTTCTTTTGGTTGCAATGCAACTGCTTTCTTTATATTTTCTTACTCCCGACATTGATCGGAAGTTAAATTATGGGGTTAAAAATCTTTATTCTCATTAGAACAATTACAGTTCGTACAATTATACGCCTGTTCTCCGCAATTGTGAATGAGGACTGCATTACTTTTGGCTAATAATGCAGGCGATGCATTTTTGCCATAGCTTGGTTACTTACACCCAGTTACACCCACAGAATTGAGTTTGATATTTTTATAGAAACTCGTGAATGATTCCATCATTATGGATCCCCAGAATTCCCAATTATAAGAGTACATACCTTTTAACTTTGAAATGGGATACAGTATAGAAAAAGTAATGGTGGTCTTCAAATAAAGGACATGTTGACCCCACATCATATCCATTCATTGTTTGAAGAACTTTCTTAAAATGTTGTATCCAAAACTTTGATAAACTATTAGCAGTTTACGCTCGACTGGTCCTGATATTTTAAGACAGTAAAAATAAGGGACCATGATTAGGATCCAAGACGTGACTGCAAGCCAGGGTTATGAAAATTATATATTTATATATAATTGATTCATAGAATCACGTACGTGCAATTTTGTAAAGCATCTGCAACCTTCTTCTGAAAGGTAAATCTCTGTATTCACTCCCCGCGAGAGCGCGTGATAGTCAGAACAAACTCCCCAGAAAAAGGTTATTAATAAGACGATGTGCCAGGCACACACACACTGTTAATGTCTTAATATCTCTGCTGAATTTAACAGAAAAACAGGCTCTCTCGAAGAGCAATATGCAGTTACCACTCCTGCAGGGAACTGTTACTTATTGGGGTACCCTGCGGATGTACGTAATTGCTAATAATCATAATATCCTGGGACAACCCACACACGGCCATCCGATCCCAAAGCAGATACAGTCTGCACAACGGCAACCATACAACTATTATATCGAGAAACTTGGTGGGAATCGAACCCACGACCACTGAGTAGGAGTCAGGGTGTCTATGAGAACGACGGGCCAGTCAAATTATTATAATGAAATGGACTTCAGAAAATAACTTTCAGACTGACAAGAATGCCAAAATTGATTTTGAAAATTAGGTACGTGCTCTCCACGAGCTATACATGTTACTGTCCATGCGAGGGAGGTTAAATCTTTGTGTATCCACCCTGCGAGGGTGAGTAATAAAATGTGCAGTCCTTGCGAAGGACAATATACTGATGGTGAAATAGACTTCAGCCAACCACTTCCAAATTGACAAATCAAAATTGATTCTAAAAACTGGATACACTGTACGTGCTCTCTCCACGGGCTATACATGTTACTGTCCCTGCGAGGGAGGTTAAATCTTTGTGTATCCACCCTGCGAGGGTGAGTAATAAAATGTGCAGTCCTTGCGAAGGACAATATACTGATGGTGAAATAGACTTCAGCCAACCACTTCCAAATTGACAAATCAAAATTGATTCTAAAAACTGGATACACTGTACGTGCTCTCTCCACGAGCTATACATGTTACTGTCCCTGCGAGGGAGGTTAAATCTTTGTGTATCCACCCTGCGAGGGTGAGTAATAAAATGTGCAGTCCTTGCGAAGGACAATATAATGATGGTGAAATAGACTTCAGCCAACCACTTACAAATTGACAAATCAAAATTGATTCTAAAAACCAAATACATGTTCTTATTATGAGCAACTAAGAAATAAAATGAATACCTATACCATCACAGCATGGAGGTTTATTAGTCATATTTATATATATATATATATATATATATATATATATACATATACATATACATATATGCCCCTGCACCATCCTGCGAGGGTGGTGGTTTGTGCAACTCCATGCAATTTAAAATGAATCTAGAAAATATGCCACGTGATGGTACTTAATGCTGATGGTGAAGTAGAAGTCAGCCAACAACGGTCAGACTGACAAGATCGTCAAAATTGATTCTGAATCAGGTGCGTGGTCATGATCAACATATATAAGACGATACATACCATCCTGCGAGAGAGGTTAATTATTTGTGTACCCATCCTGCGAGGGTGGGCGATAATATTTGCAAACGTTATGCAAAGGAGAATAGAAATTAGACCTCGTACCACGCGATGGTACTCTATGCTGGTGAAGTAGACTTCAGCCAACAACTTTTAGGCTTTGACAAGATTATCAAAATTAAATCTGGAAACTAGGAGCTTGCCTTACGACGAGCAATTGTACATGTACTGCCCCCGAGATGGGAGGTTTATAATTTGTACACCCATCCTGCAACGATGGATGGCAACTTGTGCCATGAGATAGTACTTTATATTGATTGTAACCATACGAGGCTTGCCATATATATACGTGAATTTTGTGTATTAGACACTAAAAGTTACTGCGTTGCGTACGCATGCACTGGATTTCTCCAAGACAAACAGATTTGTTAATATAATAGCATCTCTACGTTTCTCAATACTCAATAATGCGTCGCACAAACTTATTGCAAAAGTTCTAAGAGATTTTAAAGAAAACCGTAATTGTATTTCAATTAACTTTGAAACAGTTATATTTCCACCTTTCTGCTCACAGACTATAATAGTAATTAACTTACATAGCCCACACAAGAAGAGTACGAAATATTGTCATGCAAGCAATGATACAATGATATTGTATATAATATCATTCTTTTTGTTAGATATAAGAAAAAATATGGTCGCAAATGGTTTGTCTGTAAAATTGAGGTGGCGGCCACAATTATAAGACTTAAATACTCCATTTGTACTAGGCTGTTTCTAGGCTTTTAATTCCCAATCCTAGGTTACCCTATGAATATAGTTCTACTTGTCAGCACACGTGAACTTACAGATACCGCACAATCAAAAGTAATATATTAACAAAACTCACTTGTTTACTGAATTTATCCAATTATCACACCACATTGATAACGCCTCAGCGCCTTTTCTTCAAGTACAACCAATGTCACTGTTTCACTGTTCAGATTGTATTATTGTAAATTACCATCCATTCTGAAAAAAAGCTTAGAACTAAGTGTAAGAGATACGTATTATTATCGTAGAACTCGCCTACAAAATAATTCTGCAAATGCTTAAAACTGCAGGTAGATGTACTATATTATCGTAGGACTTGGCTACAAAATAGTTTTGCAAATGTTTTAAACTGCAGGTAGATTACAATTTGTAATAAAATAAAACTCGCACATAAAGCTTACCCACATTAAACTTTAATAAAAATATCAATTCAGCACAAGTATTAAATAATAATTTTTAAAGTTTTCAAATATACAAATTACTGTCAGTGGGCTAAATGAAAATTGATTATTTACAAATTTATGACCAACATAGCCCAATTTACTTGCACTATATTCAAACCACACACTATTTAATAGTATAAAACAATTCATTAGGAACACACAAACAAAACGAACGGCAAACACCGTTAAAATGTTTTGTACTTACGTGCATTTTGTTCGGCTTCAACTATTTGTAGCAAATATTGTTGTTCAACATTGCATACTTTTGGAATTATTTAGATTTAGAATTTTATTTAAATTCCACAAACAGTTGTATATTGTAGCCTCGGACGGGTGTCCGTGACGGGAAACAAGACGCCAATGAACACGAATGGAGTGAGCGGGTTTTACAACAGCTCCCCCCACCCGCCTGGCAATATGACGTCACGTCCGATCAAATCACAGTGAAGTAGACCAATAGGAAGAAATATGACGGGAAACCGGAAGTGCCGCTCTCATTATAAGCTTCGAATAACGGTACTGTGGTTTAATAGGGAAGAGTATAAGTATCATCAAAATCGGTTGAGTAGTTTTAAAGATATGGAGTGTCAATGTTTTCAGTAAGTTACTCTAGCATAGCCATTTGGGTTGCGTGATAAGGTGAACGCAAGTTAAATGATGAATAATAGTGAATCGCATTTAGCTTGTCATTTTTTTGACTTCACAATCATATTTCGAAAAAGGAGCCAGAGAAGTATATTTTTGTATACATTCTATATTAACTGATTTGATGTAGTAGCCTGCGTAATACGACTATAATCGACGAAGATACGACTTCGATATATTTTCGTTATTTAATGCTTTTTAGATCACTTTTTTCTTTTAATCACATTTTTTGTTTGTACGAAAAAAGTTCGCGTGAACTTGCGACAATCGTGTGATCGCGTTCTATCCATCGCCTTATAATACCGCTGTGAGCTCTTGTTGCGAGTCTGATAATTTCATTGTTTTGCTAATAAAAATGGTCAAATGTGCAATAAAGTCTTGCAAGTCCGATACTCGAAAATACAATAATGACTGTAAAATTAATAAATTAGTTACGAAAAAAATAATATCATATTCACGACAATAGGTACCGTTAGCGTATTTATCGACATTTGCGCTTGTGACAGATTACACCCATCACTACTTGTCACTGGGTTCAACTGCCTACGCTGTGTTTAAGGGGGTCATAGACAAACGCGTACTCTATTCTTAATACTTAACTCTATGCAAAATACCCCAAAAAAAACATTTTCGTTGGAATTATTACACTAGAATACTCTACACGATTTGACAGAGCATATTCCAAAGTTTATTTTATAACATAATACGATAATCTTCTTTGTAATCTTCTTCTTTCTAATATAATAAAAATGTCGCATTATTATAAATACAAAAAGTCACGTTCCCAGTGGCGGACTAAGCCTGTCGTGTCGGGGGCCCAGGGCGGCAAACAGTAATAATGAGGCCCCCGGCCCCCCGATCAGAAAGTGAGGGTGCTTATGTGCATATACTTATGTATAAATATGTAAGTATCTAGGCATGTATATTTCTTTGGCACGGGGCAGCCCACTGCCTTAAAGGGCTCAATTGATTTTGACTTGTGATCATAGATATAGAATTTTTCATATCTTTGCTTGTGATATATGTCATCGTTAGATTCGTCTAGGTTGACTGTGGCTTGGCCCTTGTCATGAAGCTATTAGGGTCAAAGTGGAGGCAACACTCCCAAATACATGCCTGAAGTCAACGCTATCCCTTTCATTGAGGTCGGATCTCTCTTTCTAAGAGGGCAACCTTAATGTTTCATGAAAAATCAGGACATCTTTTTAACTTCGTCGCATAATACGACTTACTTGGCTTGATTATTGTTGCAAAGAGGTAACATCAAACTATTTTATATACTGGCTGATCTATATTGGCTGTTGCTATGGTGTCGTATAGTCATTGTATTGTAAATTATTGCAAATAAATTACTGGGTGCTTTCACTTAAATGAAGTATTTTTTTTTGTAGAAAATAGGAATTATAATAGGTCATGGGCCTCAATATGCCCAGTAGGCAATAATTGTTTTGCTAGGTAGTTTTATTTAGCATAGGTTTACTATTTTTTGAAACATTTTGATTTATTACGTCGTTTTTGTTTGGAATTCTTCTTGAGGGTTACGTAGATGCGGATTGGGCCAGTAACTCAATTGACCGTAAGTCCTATACCGGATATTGTTTTGTAATGTCTGGTGCTGCCGTCTCGTGGGAGAGCAGAAAACAGAGGACTGTAGCCTTATCAACCATGGAGGCAGAGTATATGGCAATCGCAGAGGCGAGTAAAGAAGCTATTTATTTAAGAAGCTTAGTTTTTCAATTAACTAGTAAATTGTATACTATAACTTTACATAATGATAACCAAAGCGCACAAAAGTTTGTGGCCAATGATACTTTTCACAGGAAAAGTAAGCATATTGATATTAGATATCATTTTGTTGCTTAAGTATTTGCCCACATCAGATATGCCAGCTGATGTTTTAACTAAAAGTCTTAGTTTTGTTAATCACGATCGTTGTATTAAGATTTTAGGTGTAACAGAGAAATGTTATTTCGCTGGTGTTTGATGTAGTGGGGGTGTTGCAAAGAGGTAACATCAAACTATTTTATATACTGGCTGATCTATATTGGCTGTTGCTATGGTGTCGTATAGTCATTGTATTGTAAATTATTGCAAATAAATTACTGGGTGCTTTCACTTAAATGAAGTTTTTTTTTTTGTAGAAAATAGGAATTATAATAATTATGCTTAACTTGATTATGTTTAAACCGATTAAATATGTCTAGTTGCTTAATCAGTCTGATTATGGGTTGGAGCAGCCCAAATACGGAAGAACTGTGAACAAGAAGAACAAACTGTGATTGATAAGGAAACAGATGATAAATAAATAAGGACCTCCTTCTGGCCGATATGACCACAGTGGGTATTTTGAAAAATCTCAGTCTACGCAAAATATATTATAGTGCGCAAGTGCTTGCGTAGACACAACTGCACTCTCTCTCTCTCTTCCGTTTACCTCTCAAAATACGATGGGATGAAAAACCGACACGACCGGGGAGAGACCAGGTGCAGGATCAACATTTTACATGCCCATCTTACTCATGGAGCATCTTACTTTACAGAAAATCAAGGGATAAATAATAAGCTGATGGTTGTTTCACAACCATTAAAAGCATATGAAGTTGTGATTAAAAAAAAATATTGTGCTATAAAATCATTTATTCAGTACGTTTAACGATCTCCGATTAATCACAAGATACTGAATAGCAATTTGCATTATATGCAAACAACTAAAACACCTTTTAACCTACACATTAGACGAAAGAAAAAGCATTCGCGGTAAATTTAGTTTTCCATTGGACCAACAGCAGATCATTGCAGCTTCATCAAATTTATTTTCCAATCCAGGGACAATGGATAGTCATAGGTACATTCCTTCACTCGATATTTTTAGGAAATCTACAAAAAAATAAAAAATGTATTAATATTGACCAGGGGTAAATAAAACAGTATGTATATTTATGGAATGATATAGGTACTCTCGCCGATACGGCCAATCCAACCGCAGCGGCTAATCTTTCGCAAGATCAGCCATCATCCAGTGCACAAATGCTTGCGTAGACACAAGTGCACAAGTGTACTTTACATGCCTATCCGACGCATGGATCATCTTACTTTAGAGACAATCAGGTGACCGGCCTGCATTATCCTAGCCAGTGAGGAACAACTACACAAAGTTGTTGCTCCCCGCAGGATTCGAACCTGCGACCCCGGTATGCAAGCAAGCGGTTTCCCACTGTGCCACGGAGGCTACTAGACGCGACAGGACTAGGAGGCGACAAGAATAAATATGATTTTAATAATATGTATCTAATAAGTTACAAAACTAACTGTACCTAAACTTAACCTACATACCTACACACTTGTAAAATTAATGAACGTACAATATGTTTTCAATATCAATCCTTTGAACTAAATACATCGTTTATTTTTTGATCATAAAGTGGCGGTAAAAAAATCCCCAAAACGGAAAGTCTTCAAAAAATCTTTACCATGGTTACTCTATTAAAACAATGTGAAATATTTTAAAATTAAATAATTCAAGTACAAATTAATTGAAACTTAAACCCAATACTAACAAACGAACTGAAAACGTGTTATGTGCCTATCGAAAGAAGAACTGATCGAAATAAACTATTTAAAAAAAAATAAAAACCGACTTCAAAGTAAATTATCTAAAAAGCATAAAATAACAAAAATATTATTGAAGTTGGTGTTAGCGTACCTGCTGTGTATATTCTGCACCAACTTCAATAATATTTTCGTTATTTTATGCTTTTTAGATAATTTACTTTGAAGTCGGTTTTTATTTTTTTTTAAATAGTTTATTTAACACTTTTTAGTGACTTATTTTACCAAGATAGGTATCAGCACTATCACGCAACTCGAACGTCTACATTACAGTAACTTACTGAAAACATAAAAAGTTTATATCTCTTAAACTACTGGACCGATTTTGATGAAATTTGTACTCTACCCTAAGTTGAAAGATACTCTAACTATTGCAAAAAGAATTTTTGAAATCGGTCTTGTAGTTTCTGAGAAATCCGTGGACAAACCTACATACATACATACATACATACATACACTCGTGAAATTTGGTAAATTCGTTTAGAAGCCCACATAGACTAACATATATGAATATTACGCATTTTTATTAATATTACATACATACGCGTCGAATACAGAACCTACTTTTTTGAAGTCGGTTAAATATGGTGCATAATGCACAGGGATCATCGGTAGGTAATTATTGAACAAAATCGCAGTTACGAGTGATATTCGGTATTAAATGCTGGATACAACATATTTTTGCAACCAAGTACTGCACATTTTATCACCATTTTTATGATTTTAATTCACTTTATCGTGAAATTATGGTATTTAAATGTTTGATCGATTTAAATGACAGACAGTTTCATGCTGACAATAAGCGACAGTGTTGCCACAAAATACGAACCCTTAAAATCGGTAATTAAAATTGCATTTGAGTATAATTGGCGAAAACACAATAGAGCATTATTCTAATCGAACTCGCAGAACAGTACCAATAAATTTTTTATTAGACATGATTGTCATCGTATTTAAAGTTTTCGGGTGGAAAACATTCTTTTGATGTGTAAGTAAAGCATTTCTATATTAGGGTATCCATTTCTCGGGTAATTTCAATTATAACATGGACCACACATCGGACCTCAATGAAAGGGATAGCGTATGCCTCAATCAAGTATTTGGAGTTTGGACTCCATTGTTGAGCTATTAGCTTCATGGCCCTTGTATCAACGCGTCTCTGTCACTATGGCAACTATGGTCCATTACCAGGATTGACAGATACGATTACAGTAATGCTTTACCTACTCTACGGTTCAAACATTAAAATAGACTCGACTCGGTTTTTGACGTTTTTGTTTGCTTGTTTGCTGCGAGTGGGATTGAATAAAAGCGTTGTTTTATTTATTCGGAAAATTACACATTAAACTTAATTTATGTGGGATATTTCGTGTGAAGTTTGAAGTGTTTTTGTTTTATACGTGATTAAACTGTTGTTTTTTGCTGTGAAGTTTTTGATATTTATAAAGATTCCGTCATCGCAGAGGAAACGTATTTCAAAGGTACAAACCAAACATCACTGGTTCTTTTTTATTCTAACAGAAAACTTTTGTTTGTTTATTCTGAATTCAATACCTATCCTTTTATTTCATAACTTTGCTTGTTAATAATATGTTTGATGTACTTGATCAGCAGAGTTGATTTAAGGAACTTCTGTGAACCTAACTAAAACCTTTTGCGTGCCTACCATATTAAAAAGAACGGTCAAGTGTGAGTCGGACTCGCGCACCGAGGGTTCCCTACCGACTCTAGACCTAATAGTTATTTTACTATTCTACTATGTCTTAACACCTCAGATAGCAAAGAAACCAAACTGCAAAACTATGTTTGTTTGTCGAGGTTTTTTTAGGATTACTAAAAACTGTACTAATTAGAATTTATTTTTTCTGTAAAATATAGATAATACATATATTACCAATAATTATTTCATATTTTTCCCTCCAGAAACTTTGGAGATAAGGGGAATGGTATGTTTTTGTCATTTTTGATTATCAGCCAAAAACTATGTGACATACACCAATATAAAAATCTGTTTTGAGATGTGCAATAGAAGCCCTTACATGATACCCTACTTGATTACACTCACTTTGAAATTTAGATGACCCATTTCAATGCCCATAAAAAAAAAGTTGAGATTTTTTTTATTTGCAATGAGGTTGGGTAAGTAGGATTTAAAACTATTCCAAGTTTCAAATCAAAAGCGTTGGTAGTTCCTGGAATATATAGGTGTGACAGACAGATGTCTCACCATAAGGGTAACTTTTTACCTTTTGGGTATGGAACCCTAAAAATATTGAAATATAGATTGGGTATGCAATTATTTTTTTAAACAAAAGTATAGCTACAATTATTTCTTACTAAACTTTACTACTACTATTTTTGATGCTTCCAATAATGTACACATGAGCATTGTAACTACTGTGTCATATGATTATACATTTTATACAATACCAACACTAACCATACTAATAAAAGAGCATGTCTCTTTTATTAATTCCTGAAAGTTAGATTATTTACTTCTAAAGAATAAAATTGCACTGCACACTGGCTAGAGTGCTATAAGCCCTTGCACATCTTGTTCGGAGGAGCTTTTATGGATATCTGCAGCCGACAATACTATGTCGCCAGAAGAAAAATACTGCACAAACTCAAACTCAAAAATCTTTATTTCAAATAGGCTTAACGCAACACTTTTGAATGGTCATTTTTTTTAAAGCTACCTATATCACACACTATCACACACTATCTATATCATCTCTCACTCTTTTTCTTATAAGTTATGTGTATAAGAATAATAATATCCTGGGGGCAATCTACACAAGGCCTTCTTATCCCAAACTAGGCCTGTACTATGGTGACCAGATAACTAATAAAAATATTTAACAAGTATACATTTTAAAATTACCATGCGGGAGGGATGAGCTAGGTAGTCGAGAGAGCTATGCATCAGGAAAAGAGGAAAGAGAAGCCTTTGCCCTGCAGTGGACAGTAGTGGCTGAATTATGTATTTTATACATTTTAAACTTTTGGACCCTTATATCATTTTAAACTAATACCTACTTCAAATAAATGGTAGTGCTATTGCTTTACAAAATGAAAATTAATGTTACTAAGGAGTATGAATGGAGGTTTTCTACATTTATGCTTGAATCTAATCTCATGAATCATGTAATTTTACCCTTGTCAAGTAAAAACTACATTTACTTTGATTTCATTTGAGAATAAATTGATAGCATTGTTGTATATCTATCTATTTTTGATCAAATGTAATCAAACAAATTTGTAAAGTAAATCAAGTTACTGAAGTTACCTATGATGTTATGCAAATTGGATCCAAATGGGCCAAACTGCTTTTTGGTGGTTACTAGACCCAATTCACACCTATGGTGTTGACTCAAACTTAGTTATTGTTGATGAATGAGATCATTAATACAGTTTATTATTTTCTGATAAGTATTGAATACGCTGTCAGTTAAGGTTATCACTACTGTTTGCTAAGAAGTATATGGACATTATCCACATCTTTTGCTATATATTTTGATGCAGTTTGCACTATTGTTTATAAAAACATATTACAGGTTTATATGTAACATCAACACACATAAAATAATTGAGGTGAAAAATTAAAAAGGCCCAGCAAAGTTTTTGTAAAATCTGCCCCAAGTTTGCCTCAGTCAACTATTATGTATTCTGTGCCTCAGTGCCAATTATAACCCCCGCGAGAACCTGTCACGGTGCTGACAGGGAATTTCGCACACCAGCCCTCGTACTCTATGGAGTTCTAGTGCCCACACCCCAAAACGTCCAGCTACGCCGAAAGTTGCCCGTTATTTAGAGCCCCGAGCGCAGAGCTGAGGAGTAAGACGTTGGGCGGCCACTAAGTGACGTTGTCTGTAACCTCCTTTTGGCAAATGACCCACAGAAGGTGGCCATCGCCCCCCACGCCGGTTTTACCCGGATAGCATATCCGACACTACGCTGTCAAGGGAGAGGTCCGATCCGATAACAACATCGGTCTCGACGCTCCAACGACCACGCGGGACAAGGGTGTATTGGGCGCAGACACTTTTTTTTTTTGACGCGTGGGTATCTTCCAAAGATCCCCGGGAGCTGTGGGGCTCGACCGGGGTATGTGGGATTCTTACCCACTAAAACCCCCGCGGCTGTCGCATCGGCACATGAGAGGGGACCCTGGTCTCTCCGGTGGGATCTGCACCAGGGGCCCCTCAGTGCCTTGCCTTTGAGCCCGCCTCCGGGGGGCGCATTGTAGCCCCCCGGGAACCTGACACGGTGCTCACGGGGACGGGGGTCGCAACCCCGCCGCCGTCCTCCTCGGAGTCGCCGCCGTACTCAATGGACGTTCAAAGGGCCCACACCCTGAACGTCCAGCGACTCTGAAGGGGGCGCAGACACCTATTGCAATGGATGCATCTCGCCGTTGCTTCACGTCCGATCATGTGCAGAAAATCGCCAAAACAACCGTGACCGATAATCATCGGCAGATAATCATCTGCGTAAGCCTATACATGAGTCGTCCACTTCGTCGCTTTATCTATGACGTGACAATACACCCAAATTAAAAGGAGAGGACTTGGGGAGCACTCGTTATGTACACCAAGGCGTAATTTGTTTCGTGCATTAAGTTGCTTTCGCTCGTTACGGGGACGCAGAACCGCACAAACAAAGTTACGTCTCAATTGCTTTCTTCTCGACGACGGCGACGCCCGCCATAATCATTTTACACGACGGCGCACTTATGACACCAACTGACGCTGTTACGTAGCCAGTTCAAACAAATCACCCGCCATTGTAATGCCGAGACAACATTATACAAACACACTTAAATGATTTTATCCAAAATTGTATAAAGGTTTGAAAAAATATGCCGCTGTTTCAAGCAAGACGTCTCGAAAACGCAACTAATCAAACGACTCCTTATATTACATTTGAATTTCTATTTGCTCAAATTTTACGATCGTTATCATAAAAATGTAGATGCTAAATGACATCACAAATTAAATTAAGATTCGACACTCGAGCCGTGTTCAATTTATTACTAGCATCCATAATGTATTACTTCTAAATGATAATTTGAATTAGCGTCACGTGCCACTTACTATATCTGTCACCGATGTGTTTGCTTGCACAGGATCATGGTATAGAATAGTTGATTAAACCTGGCGCCGAGGCTTTGTTTAGGCAAGGAGCGTATTATCTTGCATGCTTGTCAGTCACACTCGAGTCGCCTCTAGTGACATACACCATCTCAGCACTAGACGGCGAGCCTTAAATGGACACGAGGTGGAAAGCATAACACGCATAATTTATCGTAATACTGCAACATTCGCATAGCTGTCTTAAACCTCCTGTAGGTACTGCCGATGACTGTATAGTTATACATACATACGTAACACTATAGGGAAAGTAAAAAACAAAACTAAAAAAAAACTTAATAAAACTAAACTAAAAACACTAAAACCCAGAGAGAATTTTCACGAATCAAAGATAATAACTAGGTACATAACTAAACTGGTATAAAAGCAAAGTTTCTCAGTCGATTCGAGATTAGGTACTAAAATAAAGAGGGATAGATAAGGGAGAGATAATATATATACTGGTTGTCCCAAAAAGCAAAAATATTTAAAGTATTGATAGTAAAGTCAAATACGGCAAAAGTTGATATTTTTTACATAAAAAAATATTTATATCGTCTTATAACTGTTTCTAAGAAACCCTGTGTGATCGTGCCTACTCCCATGGAGCCACTGTTTTAGTTAACTTACAAATATAGGCATAAAATAACACAATATTGGTGTTTGGCAAAATGGATCTGTGATCAAATCAGACGGGTTTTGTTCCAACGAAGCTGCGTTTTATCATGCACGGCTGTCGCACACATTCTACAAAATCGTAAAACATTGCTTGTGGTATCGAACAAGCGAACAAGTTCTTTCTTATCACTAAACGTATAATATTCAGCTGACGTTGATAAAATACGTTTGATTTGTTAAAAAGAGTGCAATTTTGTTTATAACTCTGGCATACTTACATAATATAAGGGTCGTACATATCCCACTAGTAAATTGCGAACGTGCTTCCGGCGATCGCTCAGTCATCGCCGTATAATTTTAATTAGAGGACGAGTTCGTTGCGTGGCGAAATTGCGATTCTGCGACGATACCGCTGCCTACACGCAGCGATAACATTGTGCGATCGCACAGTTAAAAGTTGCTCTCTCAAATCGCCAGAATATAGTTCTCATAAATAATGTATGAAGTCTAGAAGCTTTATGACTTAACATTTCGCACGTACGCTAAATAAACCCATATAACACCAAACCAGACTTGCGCGGTGGATTATTGTTTAAACCCACTCAGCTATCATCAGTGGCGGTCCGAGAGGGGGGGTCGTAGGGGTCATGACCCCCCCCAAAAATCTCAAAATATTACTCGTCAAATTGACCAAACTTAACTTCCTGCTTCAAATGTCTACACAATTACTTATATCAAAAATAGGTAATCAAATAATATAATTTTGAAAAACTTGGTTGAGTACAACAGTTAGAAGTGAGACTGAAAAGTTTAGCTCATCTATATATTCTTCAGATGACCTCTTTGTCGAAGTTGTACCGACCATATCTAATACATCTGTGGACCTATTTAACTGTCCAAGGTAAAGAAAGTGGTCTACAAATTCGAGTGTAGCGTTCCAAACGACTACCAGTACGGGTGCAGCATGGGATATTCGTAGTCTTGTCCATGTTCACTTTAAGACCTGTTGGGAAACGCTACTAAGGTCACTAAGCATACTCTGCCATAATGGCCATATCATCGATGACCAGCAAAACGAAGGTGAGGGATGAAATCGTCATTGATGTTGATGACCAATCCGTTCCAGTTCAAGAGCTTAAAAATATCTATCCATCTATTTGGATATACTTACCTTTTTTTGTTGATGTGAGGGCGGAAACCTTCAAAAGGTATCTGGTCTCCGTAAGGGTGGAGGCCGGGTTGTGGGGATTTTTGATGTCTCGGATGTCGTCGGTGTCGTCGGGTTTGTTTGGCTCTGGTGTCCTGAGCTGAAGTGCCAATGGGTTTCCGTGTCGAGATGTATTAACTCTCCGTAAAGCCTAGCGAGTTCTCTGAATATCTCCGGTATTGATAAGATGACACAGTGTCAGCAATGATCAAGCTAAAGATCAAGACGAATTTTTCGTACACTTTACTATAGACTTCGTTTCGCTCAATTGCGTCCTTAATACATGCCGGATTATTCGAAGACTAGTCGTGTCGCAGTACTTAATTATGAAATTCGTCTATTGACTTCGGCATATTCCAACATAGCTGCCAAGTTGAATTTTGCAGTCACATCTTGGTTCAGTTTTCTGAGGCTTTTTACTATGTAGGGTCTTAAAGAACTAGGATCCCACGTGGACAGTTTACACCAATCCATTGATTAACTCATTCACAGTTTCGCAATCGGCTATTCACTGGAAGCGATTGTGTAGTTAGAGTTGAAAGTTTTCGGGGTTCTGTATTTTAGCGGAACCCAGTCGGAGTTTGGACTTCATGAGACGAGACCTCTCGAGCTTGACATAATACTCAATGTGCCCCTAAGAAAACGGTGATCGGTACCGGTTTTTTCCCTGCCGATCACGGAGAGCATTGAATGCTTCTTGGCCATCATGATGATGAAGTTGATCTCATTTTTGATTGAACTTTCGGAGCGTATCTGCGTTCAATTCCTACATGGTTGCTTCTTGAATAATGAGTTCATAATAGAGTACCTTCTTCTCCATGAAGTCGACCACCCCCTGGCCCTACCCATACGAGCTCACTTTCAACTCATCGACATTCCGGGTGCCCATATTCGCATTGAGGTTGCACATAACAATAGTGTAATTTATGTTTTAGTGTTATGCACCTATGGGCTGATAATCTCCTCATACATTCATTCTAGTTCATCGTCTCCCTCTACAGTCAGCTTCTACTTCATTCATCGCCAATACGATATAATTATACATTAGGTGGTAAGCCAATCGCTCGTGTAACCAACATCAAGGACCTGGGAGTAACATTTGACCAACGTCTTACATTTAGAGACCATATTTCTGCCCTTGCCAAGGAATCCTTTAGACGTTTGGGTTTCGTTTTGCGTAATGCTCGAGACTTCAAAAACCCACAAATCATCAGCCTTCTGTATACTGCTCTAGTTAGAAGTAAACTCGAGTGTAGTGCCTGTGTCTGGAATCCACATTCAGCAAATCAAGTACTGATGCTTGAAAAGATTCAAAAAACTTTCCTCAGGCACCTATTCAAGAGGATATACTACTTCTTTCCATACATGTACCCGACTAACTATATTATGGGGATGTTAGGCTTTAATTCATTGGAGGTGAGGAGAGGTCTCGATCAGCTTGTAGTGGCATGCAAAACCCTTCGAGGACGTATTGACTGCCCTGAACTTCACAACCTAATCTGCCGTCTGTATGTGCCTGGTAACTACATTGCGCACAGTCGCAACCGCCGGCACAGATTGTTTGCACCGCCTATGTGTCATACTGTTGCCAGAGCAAATTCCCCGGTGTGTCGTACTCTTGAGGTCTTCAATGCCCTCTTGATTGCCTACCCTGAATGTGATGTGTTTGCTGATGAATGGAAGAAAATTATCCGAGTGTGTCTGGCGTTCTGTGAGAGAAAATATGCGAGGTTGTCCACTGTTCTGTGTTAGTTTTAAATCTAATTTAGCTAAATAAGTATTTATTTATAACTGTATATTTATGAAATTATGTTAATTAATGTAACTGGTTTAAATATCGTTTTAATTAACAATAAACAATTAAACAATTAAACAATCGTCAGGGTCTACCGAGGTCGGCGCGTATACCTGTATCTGTATGACCTTCAGCGAATACCATTCGGTTATTCTGCGTATAAGGTATGCTACCATGCTCGACACACTATCGACCTTTACCACGTTGTTTATAAGGGACTTACGGACAATAAACGGCGCTTTTTTTTTTTTTTTTTTGCGATGGTGGAGTCCTCATAGGATACACCGCGCACGACGCCTACCATGCGCGGGTTATGTCGGACTCTTACCGACTAAACCACCATCGGACCTTCCAGCACCTCCGCTATAGTGGCGGGCCCCGGGAACGTACTTTGTACTACATCCGGTTCCCACCAGCGGCCGTTCGGCTTTCGCCAAACCCACAACCGGCTCAACCAAGATGGCCAAGCCGGAGCCTTTGCAGGCTCTCCCCCCCAATTGTCACGTGCGGTGCCCACCAGTACACAATAAACGGCCCTGGGATTGCCGGTCTCCTACCCGGAAAAAAATCATATTGCCAAAATCAAGTCATCGTATCGCGTCCCTCTCGTCGGATTTGAGATAATTATTCTCCAGCTCGACAATCTTCCCGTCGGTCCTTAGCGTGCGGTTATTGTGTTGCCGGGGCCAAAGTTGTTGGTGGTGCTTTGGAACTTGCTCCACCGTTACCTCTCCCGCTAACAAGGTGAGGAACTGCCGGAATTGGGGACCGGATACAAATGTTGTCTATGATTGTGAAGGGGGGGGGGGGGTATGGAGATCTATCGTTTGTAAATTCATACTTAAATGTATATAAACACCGGGAAATACGACCAATTACGTAGCAGCCAGGGACTCTACAAACGGGCCCGTCGACATGACCCCCCCCCAAAATCGTTGGCTGCGACCGCGCCTGGCTATCATAATATAGAATAATACTGCTACGTGTCTCTTGAGACTGTTAAATGCAGTTGTTTTTCATCATTGTAGCTGCTTCCCACCGGAAGACATCAGCAATGCTAATTTTAATAAAATGACATACAATTTCCATTCCAACGACAGACTATTGAGACTGCATTCATCATCATCATCATCACCAGCCGGAAGACGTCCCAAAAACGACTTCGAACGTCACAATGACCGACAATTGGC
The DNA here is from genome assembly GCA_911728495.1 of Furcula furcula. Classification (NCBI taxonomy): domain Eukaryota; kingdom Metazoa; phylum Arthropoda; class Insecta; order Lepidoptera; family Notodontidae; genus Furcula; species Furcula furcula. The sequence goes on along the minus strand of OU452246.1, from coordinate 9,409,985 downwards.
TACTTGCATCCACCGGTTACCTGCGACGCGCACAATGTCGTCTGTCCACATAGTGGGAAGCCTACCTACGCTGCGTCTTCCGGTTCGTGGTCGCCACTTGAGAACCTTTCTTCCCCAACGGTTATCGGTTCGTCGAGCGATGTGGCCTGCCCATTGCCACTTCAACTTGCAGATTTTAAGATGTCGGTGACCTTGGTTCTTCAGCGAATCTCCTCATTTCGGGTTCTGTCGCGCAAAGAAACTCCGAGCATAGCTCTCTCCATAGCTCGTTGTGTGACTCTGAGCTTCTCCAAAAGGCCAGCTGTTAAAGACCACGTCTCAGTACCATACGTCATCACTGGCAACACACACTGGTTAAAAACCTTTGTCTTCAGGCACTGCGGAATTTCAGATGAGAAGATGTCACGTAGTTTCCTGAACGCTGCCCATCCGAGTTGGATTCTTCTGACACACTATCGACACTCAATTGAAGGGTGTGTAAATCAGCAGACTCGGGGCTCTGCTTTACGGCAAAACCGCCGCAGTGTACGTAACAATGCGGCAATAGGATCTACCTGGATGGTCTGTTTAACATACATACCATTTAATAAGGTAGCCTACCCGTGGGGTGTCCGTGTAAGAATAGCCCCCACCCATCTCTTCCCGTTGGGTTTCCGTAAGAGGTAAGTAAGGGAAAACAAGAAAACGGGCAGCAGCGTCTCTATTGGATTACCTACCAACCACGATCCTACCATACTGGGATCCCCAAGACGCCTGCCAAGCGTGGGGATTATTCTAAAGCCCCCCCCCCCCCCCCTTTGTTCAACAGTGGACGCTATTCGGCTGCTGATGATGATAATAGAGTAATCTGAAAAAATATTTTATAGAATTAGATATCAATCGCAGATTCATACAACATTTTTTAAATACATTCAGTGGACATACCTAATAATTAGGTATCTACTGTGCGGGTTTTTTATTGAAATTGGTCAATTGAATCAGAGTTGTTGCCCGGCGATCCCATTAAGGTCGCTTCCGGCTATATTCGGTTGCTCTTTGAAAAACATTGGATACTTTTTTAGGGTAGGTAGGTATCATTTAAATCTGTGATTATTGTACCTACATTTCTACCTAATTCGCGGAACGACAACATTTTTAAAAGACCTAACCTTACTAGGGTTGACAAAATTTTTGGCTTTGATTATTATCTATATATATAAAAATGAATATTTGTCTGTATGTCCTTTATAGAATCGTAAACTATGCATTTGATCATTTCATGATCTTCAGCAAAGTGTTGCGCATGAGCCTAGGAAGGTTTCTAAGTAAAAAGAGCGCGAGCGGAGCTGCGCGGGTCAGCTAGTTAATTATATTTTTTACAGGGTATTTTGTTGTATATGTATACAGACATTCACTGAGGCTAAATTGGCATGAACCAATTTATTGTACGTAGATAAATAATTATACTGCACACTGCAAGAAAATGCATTGTATTAAGTCGATTGTCTCCAATAAGGGAGGCTTGATCAAGTCATCTGTATCTCATCATCTGTGTAATACCGTGCGCTCCCTTAATGTATGCTCCATTACTATGGATATCGAGGCTTCGGCAGTGAGAAACGTTTTCGTTTGCATACTCATTTAAAGTAAATACAGGTATTCTCTTATCAGTTTGCTGACTATACAATTCAGTTTCTTTAAGTCGTGTTACACATAAACCTGTTTCTGGTCCCTCCCATCTAATTTGATGTCAGCCCTGGGACGTTTTCATGTTGTCGTGAGTGATTAGAGGTCTTTTCCTACGGTGCATTTCTCATCTCTTTCGTATCTGCCCCAGCTACATCCTTATGGTCTTAGTTATAACGATATAACAAGTGATTGTCTCTTGATGAGTCTCTGATATTTTTAATTGCTAAATCATAAATTTAATAATAACGTAAGCACAACATCTCAAATTGTGCCTGTGAATATTATCCCTTTTTTTTTAATTTTTACGCGTCGTCGACATCGCTGTATGTAATCGTTTTTGTTACGTTTTATTCTGGAGAGGTCACAAGTTATCTAAAACAGCTGTCTGGCACACACTGCCTGCAATGGACTCGTTTGTATCCGTGCCGTGTAATATTGTTTGTAATTTAAAATATCGGGTGTGTTGGCACGGGTGGAGGGCCGGGTTTATTCCAGCTCAATTGTGGAGTTATCCGAGGTGTATTGTTGCGTTGATTAGATCAGGGTGGCTTTGTTCAGGAGAGAATGGCCGGCTTCACGCCAACCCATCGTCGGTCGGCCGCACGAGGCCTGTTCATGAGTTTGTGGTTTCACAGGTGTTCTCTCTCAGCATTCTCTGGATAACCACACCATACGTTACCGTCTAAGAAATCCACCTAACTAATAGATTGCCCAAATGCATTAGTCTTGTGACTAAAATAAATATATTTTTACAAAATAGAATCCCCAGTGTAGGTTTATTTTAACGTATTACATTTTCTATTACACATAGGTATTGTAGTTACGTTTTCAATGGGGCCTTTTCGTAATGTCGAAACGTGATTTATTTGGATACAGATACTCGAAGACATTCAACAAAAACCTTTGAAAATGGAGGGTACGTCTGAAAAGATGCTAACAATACGCTAATGGCTTATGTTTGCGATGACTGTCCCTCCCAGCCAACAGGCTCTATTATCACGGTCCCGTCCCTGTGCGCTGAATTGGCTAAATGTTTTGTGCCTCTGAAAGGATTCAAGATGACGGTGAAATTGTTGAGAAAATTGATCACTTCCACTCGAACAACTCGGTCTTATTACTGTGAGATTTTGATTACCCGCTTTGTTTATTGTAAGCCTTTTAGAGGTATATATTTTTTTTTCCATCGCATGTATAGTTAGTATAGCTTCCCAAGTTGAACATTACTTTGAAGGACGTATATAAATCCTACAATTCGCTATTCTGAATGTAATACTGGCATAAGTAGTATTTTCTTTTTACCAAAGTTTATGTATAAAATCAACCAAATAGATAATTCTGTAAGAAAGAAATTTCTTTTTATTCTCGAAAGTAATCGCCGAAGCGGAAAAGTTTACTAATAAAAATGAAATTTAGTCTGTACTTTCATGCTAAAATATGAGATCGTCTTAATACTTGTTCGGACATCCCTGTCGTACAAGATATGGACTTTTTAAAATATTTTTCTTTTAAAACTTCGCTTCTTACTTGAGTTAGCTATCTCTAGTTTGAAATAGATTTCCGATACTTGAGTACCAGTCTCTCCATTAAATTACATTCAGATTGCATTTTAGTTCCAGGTGCCTAAAGGGCGTTTTAATAATGAAATTATATTATACTAACTCCCGCACTCACAAACCCCAATTAACTTTAATTCTAATTAAGTAACTTTTTAAAATCTATTTATTTCGACTGCCAGAGCCAATTATGATTAATTTCGATCACTGAATACGAGATAATTTTTATCGCTATTCACTATCAGCATTTTAAATATTAATTGGCTACGAGTGTCGAAATAAGCCGATTTCAAAAAATGGATTAATCACCATTAACTTTAATTGACGTTTGCGGGTTCGGCAGTTAATGCTCTGGTGTATTCAAAGTTACGGCACGAACGAAGCTGTACGCACAATTATTGGTCAACAAAGCATTTGGTTATCAGATGTACAGGTACACTTTATCTGATAACCAAATGCTTTTTCTTTATTATGGAAATGTTGCAAGCGTCACTTCTCTACAGTCATATTTGAGTCATGAATTGGTGTGTGATGGATTACGCGCGATATCGCCGAGTCGATGGAAGCGATGTGTGTGCACACGTCACAGGGTTTGTCGATCAATCACGGACGCGGATGGACGAACGACAGCCCATTAGGGCGCCTCGTCGCCGACCGGACCCAGGTGCGAATCCGTTGTTGCCAAGAATATATCGTGAAAATTAGACACACATTAGAAAATACGCTCATCACTTCTACAGTTGTGACAAACTCCGTTCAGCATGTTATGTAAAATTAATACGAGTAAATTGAGATATTTGATGATATTTGTTTATTATACAATGTAGTCGTGCGTTACTGGTTTGGACAATACAGGCCGATCACCTGATTTCCTTGAAACGTAAGATGATCCATGCGTCAGATGGGCATGAAAAAAAGTCAGTCGTGCGCCTGGCTTCTTCTGTCGGCTCGGTCTCCGTTCTACAGAATTGTGAGAGTAAAGATAGAGAGAGTGCACTTGTGTCTGCGCGAGTACTTGTGCACTATATCTCTCGCTTAGATGGCAGATCATGTAAAAGATTAACCGCTGTACCAACGGCACCACAGGAATTCAATGCACGTCAAAGTTGGCATTTTAATAAGCTGCAATCTTTAGTACCTACCACAGTACAACAAATCAATAATTCCGTAAGGGGTCGTGCATTAATCACGTGATGTTTTTTAGCAACTTTTTAACCCCTCCCCCCCTCCTGGTGATATGTGGTGAGGTTTTTAAACTACCCCCCCCCCCCCCTATCCAAAATCACGTGTATTTTTTTGTAAAAAATTTCAATATAGTTTATATTGAAATTTTCGGAATATTAACTTTAAATACAGGTACTTAACTGATTAAATGTTGAAGGGGAAGTCGTTGCCGGCAACGGTGAGTCAAGGCCACGTGCCGCTGTTTGGTTTAGAAAACGTACATTCAACGAAAAATAAATACACGTGATGTCTCATTATACCCCTCCCCCCTCCTGGTGATATTTCGTGATTTTTTCGGAACCCCTCCCCCCCCTTTCGAGCCTCACGTGATTAATGGACGACCCCTAAGGTGCAGTACTTTCCTATTTTTTAACCGACTTCAAAAAAGGAGGAGGTTCTCAATTCGTCTGTATATTTTTTTTTTTTTTTTTTTTTTTTATGTATGTTCGCGCATAACTCTGTCAATTATGAACCGATTTGAAAAAATCTTTCTTCCATCCATTCTTCAATCCATTGATTGGGTCCCATAAAAAAATTATTGCGTAGTAATAAGTAGTTCCTGAAAAAACAAGAATGGTGACTGCGCACTGAGATCTGCAGGAAAGCCTATATCGATGACGTTATGTCGCTTTTTAAGGACAAAAATGGTCATAACTCTGGCAAATATTTACCAATTTCAATGATTATTTTTTTATTCGAAAGAAGAAACCACTGTATTTAATCTGTATGAATTTTATTACAACCGGATAAGAACTTCCTGGAGGACCATGAATGATGTGGAGGAATTTATCTGGTAAAAACCATAAAACTGATATTCTCCATTACATTGCTCTGACAATTATGAACCGATTGCGATGATTCTTTTTTTATTCGAGAGAGTAAACTGCTATGATGATTCCATGCAAATTTCATTACGACCGGATATTTTTTTCTGAAGAAACATGAATTATGTAAAACTATGTAGACGATAATGTGATCATAACCTATCTAGATAATTTTACGGTTTTCGATGGTTCAATCTTTATATATGAAAATATCACTAAAAAGTTTAAAATAAAATCTTTTTAAAAAAAATTGAACCGACTTCAATATCACTGAAAAGTATAAAATAATTTAAATATTATTGAAGTTGGTGACAAATATACACAGCCGGTAAGCTAACACCAACTTCAATAATATTTAAATTATTTTATACTTTTCAGTGATATTGAAGTCGGTTCAATTTTTTTTAAAAAGATTTTATTATGGAATCAGGTTAATCCACATTTAAAAAAAAAATTTTAAGAATTTTAAATTTTTGCAGTGAACTAAAATTGTTGGTCGCATAAGGTGACTCGCTTGGCACTAAACTGACTCTTGGCAAGCGAGGATTGTGTGAGACACATGCCATCTTTAACCATGCGCTGAGCTTCCAGGCAGACAGCATGCGAAATGAGTAGCACTTCTTATGCTATTTTATCCTCTTATCACGTAATACATTTGTATTTAAAGTCTTATTCGTTGCATCGTAATTTAATGTTTCTTTATTTTTATTCAAAAACTAAATCACCTTTCGCGTAAATACACGAAATGACACGTGTAAATATTATGTCGCATAATACAATTAGATCACTTAATAGAAAACAGCCATCTGATAGCTTTTCTGTGAATGTTTCACGTAAGAATGAAGTACAAATAATATGAACCTTATACAGTGTTAAAAACCTGTATCGGACAGGTTTTTTTGGAACTATTATTCGGTGGAGGATTTTATTAGATTCGATCTCGACGGGCCTGTTGGTCTAGTGGTAAGACAACCTGGCTGCTACCCAATAGGTCGTGGGTTCGATTCCCATCAAGTGTCTTGGTATTGTTTTTCTATTTAAGTATGTATTTACAAAAAAAAGTATATAAATATTAGTATCAGTGGTCTGTTTTCCATAGTACAGGCTCTGCCTTGTTTGGGATCAGATAACCGTATGTAAATTGTCCCAGATGTATGTTACTCATTTGTTGAATATCTCATTTATTATTCTATTTTGTATCAACAATACAAATCCGAACCTGTATAAATCAGGAAACAAAATGAGATATTCAACAAATGAGTAACATACATCTAATTGTGTGATGTAGTACCCTCAGTGATCGGACAGGGTTTTTAACACTCTGTATAAGGGTGAGTTTCCACTGAAACGGAGCTGGGCGAAGCGCAGCTGAGCGGACCGTGAATTGGCTAAACACAGTGCTCGAAATCACCGCTCCGATTCAGTGGGAAAGTGTTAGCGGAGCTGACCGGAGCGGAGCGGGGCGGAGTGGACTTTTAAATAAAATATATGAACACGCGGCCCCGAGCTGAACATAGCGGAGCGGAGCTGGGCGGAGCATACTTTCAAATAAAATATATGAACACGCGGCCCCGAGCTGGATATAGCGGAGGTCAGCTCCGCTCCGCTTCAATGGAAACACTCGCCACTTTTTAACCGACTTCAAAAAAGGAGGAGGTTCTCAATTCGTCTGTATATATTTTTTTTTTTATGTATGTTCGCGCATAACTCTGTCAATTATGAATCGATTTGAAAAAGTCTTTCTTCCATCCATTCTTCAATCCATTGATTGGGTCCCATAAAAAAATTATTGCTTAGTAATAAGTAGTTCCTGAAAAAACAAGAATGGTGACTGCGCACTGAGAGCTGCAGGAAAGCCTATATCGATGACTTTATGTCGCTTTTTAAGGACAAAAATGGTCATAACTCTGGCAAATATTTACCAATTTCAATGATTCTTTTTTTATTGGAAAGAAGAAACCACTGTATTAAATATGTATGAATTTTATTACAACCGGATAAGAACTTCCTGGAGGACCATGAACGATGTGGAGGAATTTATCTGGTAAAAACCATAAAACTGATGTTCTCCATTACATTGCTCTGACAATTATGAACCGATTGCGATGATTCTTTTTTTATTCGAGAGAGTAAACTGCTATGATGATTCCATGCAAATTTCATTACGACCGGATATTTTTTTCTGAAGAAACATGAATTATGTAAAACTATGTAGACGATAATGTGATCATAACCGACCTAGATAATTTTACGGTTTTCGATGGTTCAATCTTTATATATGAAAATATCACTAAAAAGTTTAAAATAAAATCTTTTTAAAAAAAAATTGAACCGACTTCAATATCACTGAAAAGTATAAAATCTATACTTATAATAAAACTGTAACAGGTCCAATTCTGTACATTGAAGATATTTTGAAAATTATATTTGGAGGGCATTCTATAACCGATACTGAGGCCGAAAATGTAATTTTTTGAATTTTTGTCTGTCTGTCTGTATCACGGCTGAGCATCACGCCGAAACTACTGAATGGATTCAAATGAAACTTGGCATGATTTGAGATCTTACTACGAGGTAGGACATAGGATACTTTTTGTCCCATAATGTAGCACGGTTCTTTTGGGAGAGGGGATTAAAGTCAAAACGGGTACTTGGTTATACGCTTGGTCCGATTTTATCAATTTTTCTATAAAATATAATAAATATTAGTAAGGGAACACTCATAGAGAGTTGTTATCAAGGTTTTGTAATCGATCGGGTTAAGCAACGTTAGGTAAGGTCATTAAATAGATGAGTGACCGTTTAACGCCATTTGAACTAAACGGGTCCGTGCTTTGGAGAGCAAGTAAAAAGTGGGTCCCAGTTTTTAACCGACTATAAAAAATGAGGTTATGTATTCGATGCGGATGTCTGTTATTCAAAGTTTAGTTAACGTAAAAATAGCGCAGGCGGAGCTGCGTGGGTCAGCTAGTAATTTAAATATTATTGAAGTTGGTGCCAAATATACACAGCCGGTAAGCTAACACCAACTTCAATAATATTTAAATTATTTTATACTTTTCAGTGATATTGAAGTCGGTTCAATTTTTTTTTTTAAAGATTTTATCACTGCTCTTCTCCGCTCCGGTCCGCCCAGCCTTGCTTCAGTGGAAACGCACCCTAATGGAAGATTAAATATATAGGCCATAGAGTGGCCTTTAGGATTTTTTATTTACAAAGACTGTTATCACATTTTACAACTGCCACCATTAGTTTCGTCCGTAAATATGTATGAAAATAAAGTGTAATCTTACTTAGTCTGACTACTTACTGACTAATTACACGTGTAACAAGTTTGGTGATGTTTGTGATATGAAGTTTGGTGATGACACGTGTAACAATTTTTCCTCGCTAAGGCTAGTCCTTTTAAACTCTCACATCCGACCCATGTAAATTCCATTCATTACAAAAGAAAAATAAAAAGAAATATCAATGGAAACAGCGTATATTCATTATACTTTAGTATGAAAATGCCATACGGTGGTAATGATGCTATACAGATATAGATGCTATACAGATATAGAGACAAACTGTGCACGCATACGAGCACTTTGTTTCCGCAGAATAATAGACTGTGTCCATTAATTAGACCAACATGTTTTATCGTAAATGGACATCGGTGACACACACACTACACCATCGCGCGAGCGGTTGTACATTTACATTATATATGTACTTACATCATTAATTGATATATTCATGTTCACACCCACAGATCGCACCTGTTTATTGATTTGCCTTGATATTTGATTTGCCTTAGAATTTACTGCATGTATGTTGAATGCGATTGAAGCGTGGGTCAACAAATTTTTACTCGATACTGTCAGTACACAAGCTTCCGTAAAAATGTTTTGGTCTTTTTAGTAGGTACGCTATCGCTACGTATCGCTTTTAAAAATTATATGCTTCGGTTTTTAAAATGAACATACCATATCTCTTCATAAAAATGAGGCTCTGAATTAGTTTTTTTTTAATTTGTGTTATCTACATATTTATTTCTGCTGAACATACTTCATAACGTCGTAAAGATAACTTAATAAATCGTCATGTCTCCCTGTCTGCAAGTGGCTTATCCTCCCCGCACCGCGTTGGGATGGAGCTATTCACCTTTCACATGTAGGCCATTAGTAGAAAGATAGGCTCGATACTGTAGCACGTGCCTCGCCCCGCGCGCGCTCCTCTCCTCATTTCAGATAAGCCTGCAGCGTTAAATATGTGCCTCTCGTGGCTTGTGGTCCACGATATCGCCTTCTAAACATGAACTCATCCTGCTTTTTTGAAGTTTTTGCTTTATTCTTCATTCTTAGAATCACTATTTTTGCTTAAATCCTTGCTTTCAAATACATATATTGTTATTAGTTTTCAAGTTGTTATAGCGATCTTGAAATGGATCTTACGTATACGGTCGCTTATGACTTAGCGTTTTAGTCTGGTTATTAAAATAAACTTAGAACTTATTAGATTAGAACTTAAAAATTATGCGTGAAATAGGACTGGTTGTTATTAGCTAAACTATAGTAAAACGTAAAAGTATTATGGGTATAACACCCTTTTATTTACCAGTATTTTCTGAGTTCGATCCGCGTTGTATAATAAACCCAAGAATAATAATGTATGCAAGACCAGCTCTTTGCATAGATTACCAACAATAATTAGAACTACGGGCAAATCAAGACATCAATCTATGTGAAATATAAATCGATTACTGATTTATTTAACACCTTAGTTAGTCCTATCGTGACCATGGATGCTGGAATATCTTCGAAACTTTTGGAAAACGAAAATCAAAATAAAACTTAAAATGTTAGTATATTTTCTATATTAAATTTTATTTGTGGAACATTTATTTATGTTACACGTAAAAGCCTGTGGCAGATAGTCTCTTGGCAACCCCTTTCATTCTGATCCCTGAATGTCAACTGCCTTGACACTTGAAATACCATGATACACAGTTTCTCGGCGTGGAATTCCGTGACAAGGTTGTCGGAGCCGGATATCTTTTGGTGAAATACCTTTGAGCCAAACACAATTCTATTTGTTCGTAGTTATTAGATAAGTACTATAAGGAGGTCTCATTTCATAACATTAGTAACTAGTGCTAATGGATTAACCGTTGCTTTGACTATAAGCATAGTATAATTGAAACCGGTTTCAGAAAGCTAAACTTCGGGTTATTTTATTTTGATTTTTTATTTAATATAAAATCCACAACTCTTAGTAATACAACTAGCTGACCCACGCAGCTCCGCCTGCGCTATTTTTACGTTAACTAAACTTTTAATAACAGACATTCGCATCGAATACATAACCTCTTTTTTTATAGTCGGTTAAAAACTGGGACCCTGTTTTTACTTGCTCTCCGAAGCACGGACCCGTTTAGTTCAAATGACGTTAAACGGTCACCCATCTATTTAATGACCTTACCTAACGTTGCTTAACCCGATCGATTACAAAACCTTGATAACAACTCTCTATGAGTGTTCCCTTACTAATATTTATTATATTATAAAGAAAAATTAATAAAATCGGACTAAGCGTATAACCAACTACCCATTTTGACTTTAATCCCCTCTCCTAAAAGAACCGTGCTAGATTACGGGACAAAAAGTATCCTATGTCCTACCTCGTAGTAAGATCTCAAATTATGCCAAGTTTCATTTGAATCCATTCAGTAGTTTCGGCGTGATGCGCAGCCGTGATACAGACAGACAGACAGACAGACAAAAATTTAAAAAATAAATTTTCGGCCACAGTATCGGTTATAGAATGCCCTCCAAATATAATTTTCAAAATATCTTCAATGTACAGAATTGGACCTGTTACAGTTTTATTATAAGTATAGATAATTTGTAAATTTAAATGATGCGGACGAGTATAATAAACTAAGGATGGTATGGATTCGTTAGGAATTTTTAATTTGTATTATTGTCGTCTAGCTCGAATTCATATCCATATTTATAAAGGTCAGAGCTTTCAATAGAAAAGGCAACATCTTGAAACGGGCGCAATTCATAGTCATTAATTCTAATCTAATCCTGCCAATATTTTATTCAGGTGCTTAAAACAGAGATCTCATTTGAAATGAGTCACTGGACTTTGTTATATCAGATGTTCTTGAGGAAGGTGTATTGATTATATAGGTAAAGGTCCATGACAAATCAATTTAGTAATGTTACGACTCGGATTTCCGTGGTTGTAACAGTGTATTAAATAATTTTATGCAGAGATGTCCGGAATACATACACAGAAGTGGGTAAGGAGAGTACAGTAAGCAGGTTGTGGTTACCTATTGTTCGTGTTGGCGACGTCGGAAGACCTTTGTTCTAACTGGGCACGGACGTCGGGGGCCTTACTTTATATTATTACACGTGTCGCTGGCGGTCTAACGAAGCTGCCTGCCGCAATTGTTCCTCCTACTGAATTAATGTGTCTCGCCTCATAATAACCTCAGAATCCCGGCACCGTGTAGATACATGTATCCTCCTATTAGCTCCACCTCTAAACATCGTCGAATGCCGTCAAATTGAATTATGCTCGATAAGGCCACAGTAATTTTCTCTATACATTGCTACATCGACTTGATTAACCGGAATTCATCTTTGAAAGGGCCTTAATCACGGAACGCCAAACATTATAGCTATCTATTTTATCCGGGTAGGCTTTAGCGGATTGGGAGGAAAAAATGGAAGAGATCAGAAAGGTTACATCCTAATCGGCAACATAAAACTCAGTCACCTCCTGCAATTTCTACCAGCTTTATAAATACTGGCTATAATTGTCTACCTCGTTCACTATTTGTTGCTGACATACGTAACTAGATTACTTATTAGAAGGACCATACGTGTGTAACAAAGAATATTTGTCTTGATTAAGATAACTGGATGATACACGGGTTGCGTAATCTTCTCGGAATGTCTGGTCATTTAATACGTACATACGACTACAAGATAGCATCATTATTGTAACAACCAAAGTCCAGAGGTGGGTGTAACTGATAATATTAGAAACCTGTTACAAGTGTTCTTGTTCCAATAAAATAACAGTTATATAATATACTGTTCTTGTCAGTATCCTGTTTTAGTAAATGGTTCAGTTAGTCAATAATACTGGTGCTAGCTATAATATACTATATATTGACGGGCCCGTTGGTCTAGTGGTTAGTGACCCTATCTGCTACCTAACAGGTCGTGGGTTCGATTCCCACCAAGTGTCTGAGTGTTTTATCTATATAAGTATGGATTTACAAAAAAAAAGTATATAAGTATTAGTATCAGTTGTCTGGTTTCCATAGTACAGGCTCTGCCTAGTTTGGGATCAGATGGCCGTGTGTGAATTGTCCCAGGATATTATTATTATACTTATACTAACTTCAAAAGTTACGAACATAATAAATGAAGATTGTCAAGTTCGCCTCCGGAAGTTTTAGCAGTGCACACGCTCCTCCCCATTATTATGAATAACGTATAGCCAATAAACGCTTATCTATTGTACCTGGACGGACATTAAAGCATAGGTTTGCTGTCGTTTTTCATATAAATTTGCTCCATAAACGCGATACAACCGTGGCAAGCGTCCACAAATGGCAGATGGTAAATTACCTTCAGTTAAGACCTGGATTGCGGCAGTTAGCTGGGCTGCGCTCTGACTATGGTGCGTTAATGAGCCCATGCCATATGTGCCGGTATTATGGCCACACATGGCATGGGCGTCCTCTCGCAATTGTTGCCTTGTATTATATTCATAATTTCGTGTTCTGTTTTGCTATATTTCACACGCTATTCTGCTGTGTATTGAATGACGACACGGACACGTTTCCGCGTCATCTTGTCAGAATGTTGTCGTAAAAGGTATTATAACGAAAAACAGGTGAAACGTTTACGCGTTTTCCCATATAAAAGTTTGCCATTTTACGTTCTACATTTAATATTCTCGTACGTTATAAAATGACACCTAATGAGAGTTTACAACAAACTTACTCTTTCATTGGTTTAATAATAAAAGTAGTTTTTATTACGATGGGTATAATAGAATTTATCGAATATTCGCGACCCGGTACGAGAAATGTCACTATACCTGGCCCGTATACTTAAACTTTTTTTAACGTATCTTATTACTCTGTGAAATTCTGATAACGCGGCGCGGCGATTGTATTTTCTGTGAATTTACCTCATGTATGTAAACATACATTAGCCACTATCTCGTTATTATTGTAAGTCCGCCACTATAAAGGATTCTATTTCCACAATGCTAACGATCTGGGGGGCGATTCTCGCTTACTTCGAATCGACTTCGATTTCGAATCTGCAATACGAAGCCTATCTCTACTAAGAAATCTCGTAACTCGAAGTGATTTTCTCGAATCTTGTATTCTGGGCAACAATCGAAATAAACTTCGAAATAATTCTCTATTCGAATGAGGAAATTGTTGCCATTATGAAAGATAAATGTCCCGCGAGTCATTCCGTTCAAGTAGATGATACGGTTTTTTTACCGGATGGGATGTTTTTAGTAGAAAAACATATCTTTAAAGTGGTTCACGTCTATAAAATGGTAGAATGACATTTTGTACGATTTTTAACATAATTTATCACAAATTAAGTAATGAGTAATAAATACACAAAGCTGTGTGTTCTTTTCTTACCATAGATTTTTATAAATCTATGGTTCTTACTTAGTAGTCTGTGGCTGTATGATCCTAGTACCTTTGCCTGTCTTTTGGCGAAGTAAAATTAAAACAAAAATACCATATGTTTACGTATTTATGTTTACGATTTTGTTTTAGTATGCCCGAAAGGTTACAAAAAAGATAAGTTTTATTATTGTTGTCCGTATTCTTAAAGGCGTTTATGTGATGTTTAGGTGTATATAATCTTGTCTGCATAATGATTTTATTTTAATTGGCTGTCGATCGCAGTATCTCATAATTAATAGTCAGTGTTTCTGATTGTTTGTTTGGTAATGAATTAAGTTTTAATCAAGTGCGAGGACTTCGTAAAGTGTAGTTGTACTTTAATAAACTATCCAATAATGTTATTTTGAATAAATAATCTAGGAATACGGTACTCATCTTAAAATTATAATCATATTAAACGGCAAGGTATGACATTTGTTGTGATTCGAACTCGAGATGACGATTCGAATGGTCTTGACCAGTCGAAGCAGTTCGAGCGGCTAGCGTTCGAAATAGGCTGGACTCGACATGTCGAGAATACAATTACGTGATTTTTAGTCGCCAATAGTTCGAATTCGAATATTTTTTCGAATTCGTGATTGATTCGAAAGTGCGAGAATCGCCTCCCTGGGACAGAAATGTAATTTATTTTTTGAGACAAAAGTTTGCCTGATAGTAATCGACATGCCTGCCCATAGACAGCTGTAATGCATTTCCGCTCGTCACCTAAGCCATTAGTTGTTAACATTCATATTCATAAACAACACTCGACGGACCCTTTGCTCTTAGTATCGAATTTGATTTAATAGTATTGAATACGGCGCTGTCATTGGTTAAAGTCTGCCTTTAGCAAATCACAGGGCCGCATTAAATAACTGCCAGCGGCGGGTGTTGCTTGTGAATACAGACGTAAGTCGCTCGAGCCCAGTAATTTCACCAGATAGATACTGTACACACACACACTCACATACACACCCACACACAGTTGCCTTCACACCGGCATACAGCAATGTATACTCTTTTATGCTTGTTGCTTGTTGGGAGAACTTGTCTTGGAGGTCTAACACTACAGTAGTTCCTACGTGGACGGTCCCTCGCACAAGGGCCATACCTCCTAGATAATTTACAACTTGCATGTGTTTACATAGTTTCTATTTACGTCGAAATTTGATAGCTTTTTTGTTTGACGTTCCGATTTTATATCGGTTTTGTACATAGTTCTGGGCTCTTGTGCTCTTCGGTGGGATCCCCTTAATGCTTTGCGTTTTAACCCGCCGCCGGGGACCGCATTATAGCCCTCCGGGAACCAGACACGTAGCTCACGGGGAAGGGGACTGGGTCGGAGTCGCCACTGTATTCAATGGATGTTCTAGGGCCTAGGGCCCATACCACGATCTACTCCCAAACACTTTTTATAGGACTACCTAATCCCATCTCATTCTCATTACTGTGATTCCTGTCAGCCAACATCAACCGAAAGATAACCGAAGGATAAGTATTCCTATTTATTTAATGATTTCTGATATTTACGCGAATACGTAGGTACTACACATTCACGAAAACAATACAAGGATGATTCGTGAGGCTATTGAAATTAAAAAAAGATCCAAATTTCAATAGTGAAGATCCCGTCAGCTTGGGATCCCGTCATAAATATAATCAAATCCAAGGACAAGCATTCCACTGCAAGACCTCAAGATACTGTAAGCTCTTTCTGCGTAGATCGGACTAACAATAATAATTAGAAGACCTGAGGGTATGGACAACTACCACCTCAGTCCGCCCGTGACCATGAATGCTGTAAAGTATTCGAAACGTCGGGTAATTAAAATCATAAATAAACCGCGATATAATCCGTGAAATTAGTTTCATTTCAATTCCTATTTATTTGCTAAAACTGCCAACAATCACTTTGTATCTTGTTAATAAAAGACCCCCCACAAATAAAAATACTTTTAACTGACACGGTTGAGGCATTTTGTAGCGGACCCTTGTTTGATTTCTGTTATAATTACTAAGCTAACAACATGGCAACAACCTGTTGGGATTTGTGCCTACACTGAAAATGGAATACTTGTTACGTAGACAGTACGTTGGACGTTACTGTTACGTTCGCCTGACGGCTAGGTACAAGAATAAAAACAACAAGTAAAATTACAAGTTGTTTATTGAATCGAAAATAAAAACATATACGTTAACCCGGCAGGAATTAAATTTTCACTAATAAAATTAAAACTCTATAGTCTCTAAAATTAGCACTAGAACCAATCTCTAAGGTCTCTAAAAATTAAGTCAAAAACACACGGGTGTGGATTCACGGCACAGGGAAGTTATCTGGTCGGAATAATAAAATAGTGCAGGGCTTATCTTTTGGCCGTCCGATTCCTTGACGCTTGGGGGTCTTCGGTTGTGCCTTCAGCCAACACTCGGTTACTTGAAGGGCACCGGTGGCTCGGGTGTTACAATGCAGCCTGAAGCGTCGCCGCTTGTACAGTCAATCTGTATGGTGAATGGTGGAGTCCCAACGGTCAATGGGTAACGGGAAACTCCAAGCGGGCACGGTGTAGTCCCAACAATGAATTCCACGGGGAACGGTGAACCCCTAGCGGAGCAACCCTAGCGGTGCACCCCCAATCCTGGAACGCGTCGAAACATCTTCTGTAGCGCGAAAGATCCGATGCCCTGGCACTAGTGTGACCAGATATGGGCGTCGGTATCTTTCGCAAAACAATGAAATATTATGCGGAATGGAGTGGTGAAATGCATTTCTGGTTGAAATGTAATTTAAAGAAAATTAAATATTTAAATAAAATATTTTTACCCAACCCAGAATCAAATCCCCAATGTTTTATATGCCGGATAATCACCATTCCACAACGCCATGCAGAACAAAGAAAATATTCATTTTACATTAGCAATTATAATAAAACATATTGAAGGAACAAAGACTTTTAATATTTATTTCCCCGGTACTTTCCCTTCTAATAACCAAAACTAAATATATCTTTCAGCTATGTGATGAACTAATAGAATAAAGAATAATTTATGTAAGCAACTACATTACAGTTGGCTCTAACACTTAAAGGAAATTAAGACATTCTTATACAACAATGTACTCATACAAGACTATAAGTTTAATTTACAATGACAAACTTGTAAACAATTTTTACTCTGGAAAATTCTATTAGACTACTAATTATGTAAAACACAATGATTATTCCTTGCAAATATGAACTGATATTATGGAGTTTAAACTATCTGGACATTCTAAAATAATAATTACTCATTAGAATATAGGTTAAGATTACAGGCACAGACTTCACAATGGAATTAGTTATTGAGACTATATTTCACCTGATTCTTGTGATGGCTAAAACTGATTGGGCTAAAATATTAAGATATAGGAATTTTATAAGGAAAATACCGTGTCAAAACATATATAAGAGTTATTGGAATGAATAGATAAATGAGGTTATAATTGATTGACATTAAAACATCCTGTCACATTCACTACCTAGAAGAAATGAAATTAAGAAATAAAATAGCCATAGCGACGTTAATAATACTATAAAAAGATTGAGATATTACTTGCTAGACTGTAATTGGATTACCTAACATGAAAAATAAATAAATTTGGATAATTGTATGAACTTACCAGGGGGTTCCAACCGCCTAATCACAACACTATCACAATTATATTACATTGTTTTATATATTTTTTGCAGCACTACACTGAACAAAGAATAAACATGATAATGACCGCTTCCCGGGTCAACTACCCGAATATATATTCAGACGATAACTTACGGCGCGGACGAGGCGATCTAGAATGGAATTCCGATCCATCCCTTCTATCCGCCAACAAAACAAGTGCGACAGAGATACGAAATGGAAAACACTAATGCTTCCGAGCGAGAAGGAGCATACATAGAAGAATCTCGACGGTAAAGGAGTGAGAATTGTAGACATGATTTCTAGACTGTTCCCGATGTTGACACTGAATAGCGCTGTGAGCGCTAATACTAGTTGCGTCGCGCGGGTTCCGTACGATAATAAAAATATTTATTGTAGTTATTTGTTCGTAAATTTTTTATTTTACAATTTTAATGAATTTACGTTGTTACAACGTAACATACTGAAGGATTTTTTACAAGTATTAAAAAACAGCTAGGATGTTTTATAAATAAGTCAACATAGCAAATATAGAAGTTAGGCTCGATTGATTGGATGATGTTTCAATTATTTTTATCATTTCCCGGGACTTGTTTATTTATAGAAACAGCTCTTCGAGACTCCATATATTTATTGTATATTTTTTTTCGTAGTTATTTCGACTTCTCCGGTTACACCATTACAGAATCACATAAATAGGAAAAAATCATAACTTCATTTTGTACCTTTGCTTAGCTGTACATTTACGTGAATAACGTCGAGTAAAATGCCGAAGGAAAAATTTACCTAGCCTCTGGTCGGAGCCAACAAATATTGTTGTTTGGCCGACTTCGGGAGCACAAGTAATCTCTCGCTCGTTATACACTCATTTGGTTTATGGAGAATATAGACCATTACTTTGTTCAACAATAATGGATTCTTTTGGGACACTACCGACTTATATACCTAATAATAAGTTAAGTTTATTTGAATGAAGATGTAAGTAGTATTTTTGTTTCTAATATATTCGCCGTATGGAGGCTTGGGTCGTGGACTGCGTTAGCAAGATTACGAGTCTAAATTTTGTTTGTTATAAACAACAAAAAGTAACAAGAGCATTGAGCCCATCCTTATCGTAAGAGTGTATGTTTTTACATAAGTTTTATTTTATTTCGATGGTCTTCACCGTTGTATTGCTGATTTTAGTGGAACATTGAACTTGTTGTTATTGATATTCCTAGTTCATTTAGGAATTCTTTTTCAATAATATAAACTATTTTCATTGTTTTGTATCATTTAATTAAGTGAATAATTTGCAGAGATCCCTGGCGCACGGGCGCACCGCCTGTCTCTTCTTCGTTGCAAAGTTATGAATTTATATAGCCGGACGTGTTCAGAATTTATGCGCAGATGTATTTTCTTAGTTTGTGCCCTTGCAGCCGTAAAGAATTCAACGTCGTCGCGATAACCAGATGTGACTCTGCTCATTAAGGATTTCAGCTTTCATTAATGAAATTTTAATGCATATTCTCACTGCATTTTCGTTTATTATAATTTCAGCTCTGTACTGCTGTGATGTTCTCATTTTCTCTGACACAAGATGCACTAAACCGAGTCTAATATTTCATTGATCTTCGTGGGCAAATGTTTCCTACAAATATTAAATTCTGGTGCTAGCGCTTTGTATATGGAGTCTGAATATAAGCTTCATATCCGAATCCTCTTCGATTTCGTAGCTTGGATATTGCTAAGCTCGTTCTCAAGTAATCTTAGATCGTACTTTGCTTGGTGGCTGACAGCAGTTATGACGTCGACCATCGCTTTGTAGTTCCGCACAAGCATTGTCCCCTAAGGCTCCCAGTTTAGTTTTAATTAACTTCGCTTTGACTGTTCATTTCCGATTGTGCGACACTAGCGATGCACATAATGGTTTTTTTCCCTTCTCACTGTAACTAGGTCTCGACTCGACTTCATTATGAGCTCTAGTCATATTACGACTGTAATTCCCGAAGGAAATCCGTCGACGTCGCTCCGTAGATAACATTACTTCGCACCGTTCTATTTTTATTACGGAATATTTAACGAGAAATTCATTCGGGAAGTTACAGCATTCGATTGAGTATTTTTTACACTAAAAATGAGAAATCTATCTAGGTATTACAGGTAAGTTTAGGTTTTATAATTTCTTCGGAGTCGCTGGACGTTCGGGGTGTGGGCCCTTTGAACGTCCATTGAGTACGGCGGCGGCTCCGAGGAGGACGGTGGCGGGGTTGCGACCCCCGTCCCCGTGAGCACCGTGACTTGTTCCCGGGGGGCTACAATGCGCTCCCCGGCGGCGGGCTCAAAGGCGGGGCACTGAGGGGCCCCTGTTGCAGATCCCACCGGAGAGCCCTGGGGTCCCCTCTCTCATGTGCCGATGCGACAGCCGCGGGGGTTTTAGTGGGTAAGAATCCCATACACCCTGGTCGAGCCCCACAGCTCCCGGGGACCGTCTGAAGGTTTCCCCCGTGACAAAAATCATTTAATTTTCTTTGTTTATACCACCAAGGTGGCAAACAAGCATGCGGCCCGCCTGATGGTAAGCAGTCACCGCAGCCTATGGACGCCAGCAACACCAGTAGGAATTAATTAATAATTTCGTTAATGAGGTAGGTACATTTTTATCATTATCACTAGTGCAGCTAAAATTTGTGATAATGATAAGAAATTTTACCTAAATTAATGTGTATATTTATAAATCAGAATTTAAAGTAGGTACACGTTATAGAATCTTTTGTCAGCTTAACTATTACTTAACTAACGACCGACCAAACCATAAATAAATTCAGATATTTGCGCGAAAGGTGGTGTAGACATTTAGCTCGAGCTTTGAAGGAACAGAGACGTAATTAAAATAAATATTTGGCACGAAATCCGGGTCGCGGTGGTTAAGCGGCGACATTTCCACCCTTTGAACAAGTTCTTGTTTATGTTTACTCATTAAACAAATAAAAGTGGAAATTCTGTCTTAATCTGGGGAAACTTTTACATTACCTAACTGTGCCGAGACGAAATTATTTTGCTTAAATAATTGACAATTTCTAAGGTTTAGATATGTTTTATTTAAATTAGCAGAGTTTAAATCATACATTTTTATTTAAAGTAATACTACTAGGACTCTTCGGGCGTTTGCCAGTTATTTTTAAGGTTGTAATTGTAAATCCATAGACAAGATAAATCTTACTCATAAATCTTGAAGTAGAAGAAGTAAGAAATGGTCTGTGAGCAAAAACCACATAAAAATGCTATAGCTAAAGTAAAACTTGCTTTTCTTTATCGTATGTTATTTAGATTATTCCAGAATTAACGAGTCAATCTAGGCTTGGTATCGACATAATATTATTGGTGTTTAGAGTTTAAAATGCAATAAAATATTGTAACGATTAAGCGAAACACATTGAAGTAATTACATGTCCAATTAGAATTCATAGAGTGTGCGCATAATTAACTGGTAGTCACCGGTGGTATTTGATTGCACATTAGCAAGCTAACTCGGATGCCCGGTCACGAGTCACGACCGATGGCACAACACTCTCATCTAATGAGCCTGAATATCCTGCCCAGTATCTATTATTATTTATCTACTAGCTGACCCGCTCA
The DNA here is from genome assembly GCA_911728495.1 of Furcula furcula. Taxonomy (NCBI): domain Eukaryota; kingdom Metazoa; phylum Arthropoda; class Insecta; order Lepidoptera; family Notodontidae; genus Furcula; species Furcula furcula. The sequence continues at coordinate 9,388,716 of OU452246.1, read as the reverse complement.
TCGCTTAATCCGCGCTTTTTCTGACACTCAACAATTATCGTAACATTTCAACCAACACAAAACATTGACAAATTATATATCTAAACCTTCCTCATGAATCACTCTATCTATTGGTGAAAACCGCATGAAAATCCGTTCGGTAGTTTTTGAGTTTATTGCGAATAGACAGACAGTGGCGGAAGACTTTTTTTATAATATGGGGTGATAGTGATGATGAACAACGTGTAAGTGAAATAAGGTCTTAGCGAAACAGTGTGGATACAAAAAGAACATATTTACACGTAACACTTCAAATAACCCACTAGAAGAATTAGATTAGACGCTATTTTATTCAAAAGTTATATTTTATTTGACATCCTCGGGCTTTTTAAGTTAATTACTCTGCTGGCGACATTCCATTACTGCCGATAATGTGGTAATGCAGCATCGCCGATTGCGAACACGTTTTGTTCTATTTCCTCGCGCATCTTGGTGCACTTGCCCTTTTGCACGAACTTTCGGTAGTATTTTTTTGTTTATATTAAGTACATTCATTTGCGAGAACACAGACATAATTACGTATTTTGTAATAATTGTCAGAAAACTTTATTCATAGTTAAATCTAATTGTCATCCTAATTTATACATAGTTTAGGATAACATACTCTCAATTTATGATAGAAAACGTATCTAAATGTATTATAATTGATATCAAACATGGTATTCGTTGGAATCACAGTTTTTTTTTTATTATTGTACAATTTTGTTTGCTGAAAGCTTACCCGGCTCATCTTTTTCATGTGGTATGCAATAAACATAAATACCGGAGTGTACTCCTGCCATCAAAATATGATTTCATACGTCTGCTTGTATTACCTCAGAGCTTTTCCCGGAATATGTTTATAAACCAGGAAACATATTTCCCCAGCTCAGGTCTGTGATGTGTTTAGTAAAGTTGATAGTTTATAAGCGAAAACGAGTCCTGTAAGTAAATCATACCCTCTGCTCAGAACAGAATTCACACGTGGTTTTCTGATCTTAAATTAGGTAGAGCTTATACTATGGTAAACATACAACTGATACTAGTTAAATACTTTTTTGTAAATTCATACTTAGTTATATAGATTATAACACAAATACATAAGGTGGAAATCGAACCCACGAACTATTGGGTAGAGGTAGCGGCCAGGGTCCAGGGGACCAACTACTATATAACTGCCTGCTTAAATAATATTTTGTTTATCTAAAAATAATGGGTGTTAAAGCGCCAGCGAAACGTTTTGCTAAGGTTAATTTCATTGCAATATTATACTTCCTAAGTTTAATACTTCTGAAGGATTCTGGGAAAATAACTTATTTATAATCTAAACCCGCGTTAGAAATTCACAGATGAAATATGTTTCACATTTAATTAATTTATTATATAATACGTTTTTGCCCCACTGTTGGGCACCGGCCTTCCCTCAAGATGAAGGGGTTTAGGCCATAGTCAAATACGCTGGCCAAGTTTGGGTTTGCGGACTTCACACGTCAATCGAAAGCTAGTTAGGCTTTCTCAGACATGCAGGTTTCCTCACGATGTTTTCCGCCGAAAGCTAGTAACAATCGCACAGAGTCGATTCGCACATGATTAATTAAAGGAATCAGAGGTGCGAGCCGGGGTTCGAACCTGCGCGCCTTGTTTCCAAGGCAAGCGCTCGCCCACTGAGCTTTTACTGCTGTTTTGATTTATTATATGCACAAAACAAAATATAAACCATAAAAAAGGAAAACTGAATACATTCTTTATAGGTTGTATTGTATTATTTCGAAATGGGCACACACACGAATCCAGACAAAAATTAAAAACACAAATTATAACCCAAATAAACCTTCACTTATTAGTCAATGCAACTAACAATAAAGAGACAAGATTTTATATCCATTGAAAGCTGCAGTCAAGTCTGGAATGCTTATCGTGATTTGATTTCATTCTCTTTTTATTTGGATCGTCACACTTCTCAAAGGTCGTACTTTCATTAATCGCTTTATAAAGCGGAAGTGCAAAGTAGAGCGTACGAGCACACTGAAGCACCCCTTCCCCTCCGCACCGCACCGCCTTGGATCTGAATTCATTATTGTCCTCCAAGTGAGGATGCGCTTCAAAGAAACTGCTGAGTTCTTCACTGTGACGACCCGTTAGAGGGTTCAACGGTTTATTGCGCTTTCGGCAACTTTGCCTATTGATAATATTGAGCTCACTAAAACGCCACAGTCTAAATGCAAATTGTATGGATTTAATAAAGTGCTCTTAAGTTTTCCATTAACTTGGTTTGTGGTCGACACATTATTTACTTCTCAAGCAATCAATGGTTTCAAAGTACTTCCGAAGTTTAAACTGTTAGATAACTCAGTATTGCAGACAAAATTTGATAAGTACCTAGATATACTAAACAATATCGCTGTGTTAAAGTTATCACAGAGAAACTGTTTGCTGGTAATTAACGGACTTGCGAAGACATATTGACATTAGAGCTAGACACTGTCTAGCGTATGTACCAACTCGTATTCATGGTGTTATTACTAACAACTTCGCACCGGTTATCATTATTAATAAGACGAGAATACACTGAGACAATTAAATGTCGAGTTTCTTAGTAAGATAGGGAAATTCACAAAGTTTAAGATAAAATAACAGTTCACAGTGTCAGAGATGATATAGTAAAATTATTCTGAACGCCAGCTGTTCCCACAACTTAAACGTGAAGAAAGCAATAGGGAAAGCTATTTCAGTTTATGGCTCAGTGGAATCAAAAGTAGGGATCAAGCCAAAATTTACTTCCGAATATAATTTGCTCAAACATCTTTCAACTAGGAATTGGCTAAACATTTCTTCGACATTGATATATGAGGGCACTATAAGTGTGAAGTTGTGGCTGACGTGATGGCCATCCCTTGCCTATCTTGGCACCAGTCGGACACTTGAGACGCTGGCTGGCGCCCAATGCGCTTTATCTTAATGTACTCGCCTGTCCTCTCCCTTCACCGTGTCCATAACTTGCTTTGCCACTCCGCAATTGTTTCTGATAGACGATGCATCATCGACATATTTGATATCCGTAGTCCGCGCTCTCAAACGAGGTAATCTTTTCGGAGCATGACCATTTAGAAATTTTATTCAATCAAGTAGTAACGCATTTTACATTTTCCTAAGTTTAGGTTTAGTAGCCGCAGAACGCGCGCACCGGTGGGGAGTGCAGGAATTTAATTCGGGCGTTTCTTCTTTCAAGGACTGACGGCTTGTGACACAATACGACGTCCACCCGACGATTTCTCGCCTTTGTTTACTTACCGAGTGAAGATTTTGCTGTATACCTGAAATACCAGCTGTAAACCTTTAGGATATCTGCATTCCTTCCTGTAAAAGTTTTCCTATACATAGTACATATATTTCATAATGTCAGACATATGTAGGTCCAACACACGTTAAAAGCTTACTGAAAATAATTAATATGTACAGTTACAAATATACTGTCAAAATAAATCTTCTCAATTTGATAGAGTAGGTATGAATACCTACATATAATGTTATACGATTTTCCATAAAATGCGAACAGAATCGATCTCGTCCTTGCTTCCGGTGAATTCTTTTAGTGAAAAACTTAAAACTGAAGTTTCTCGGCAGGAAACATCTGTCGTCTTTTCAACTTGGATTCATTGAACACAGCGCTAGAAATCGTTAACAATTGCCTTCGTTTAATGAAATCTTGTTCCTTGTTAGCAACTGAATAAATATATAAGTAGGTACTTAGTATTTTATTTGCCGATGAAATAAAAGTCGATACGAAACTGGATTTTATTCCTAATAAACAGGATAATATTTGATCATTACTACACTCGGCATCTAATAATATTCGGTACATTTCCCATCGCGTCCATAATTCAACCCGTTCTAGTTAATGGCACTGTACTTAGCATGTGTTCTAGGTCACAGCTTAGCACTAGACGTGAACTGTGGCAGCGATTACAATTGCGTGTATCACACGATGTCAGCTGTTTACCCATTATGTACTAAACGACGTACCAGCGTTCCGAGTGCCACTACAATATTAATGGTGCATTAATGTGTTCACGATGTACTAAAATGCTTGTTACTATTTTATCTTGTGCTGATTAATTACTATTAATTGTAACGGTTCCATTCTTCGATTAGTATCGCACAAACATTTTATCAGTTGACCTCAAACAGAGTATTTACTCATTATACAAGATAATTATGAGTAAACTGACCCAAAGAAAAACTCAATTAAGTTGCTAAAGAAGAGAATTATCTACTATGAATATGACTATCCCTTTCGCTGTATAATGTCACGTTCACAAAATGTTCCTATCGCAATATTTCACGCCATTTTTGTTATCATTCGAGGAAGGCTAGGTTTGTATAAAATTAAATCTTGATAATAGTCCTAAGAAATCACTGTAATCTTCTCTTACAAAGTGTTAATATACCTAGCCCTTTTTGACCTACATCTTTGTAGTAAATATAGAACATACATATATATATACACGCTTGGATTTTTGTTTACCGGAACTCCTAAAATGTAAATGCGATAAATCATGAACCAAGTCTCACATTCGTATCTCGCATATCGATTAGGTATACGTTACTCGAATAAACCCATCAATTTTATATGCGTTATGTACGTTAGGTGTGAATTATTTGGAAACTTTATGATTTATGCGCGGCTTTTCAATAATTTTATAGTTATAATTTGTTTTGGATACGTAACTAAATGACAAAATTTAAAGCATTTCTATTGTGAATCTATAGAAATCGTAAAGTTGCGAGTTTGCGATAAACAAATGTTGTTGTGAGTTTGTAGGGCCGTATCCCACGATATTGGAAGTGGAATCACGTTCTATTTCGCGGCGGATATAGGGTTACGGGCCAATCCGATCGACGACAACACGATGATGGTTCGTCGACGACTACGATTTCCGGCTGATACGCGCTTATTCTATAGTATAGAATCTATACTCATAAGTACTCATGTATAACTAATGTATATGTTTAACTCCTATTCAAATACAACTCAATTCAAGGCAACATCTCCCAATCTTTATGATACACACGCATACACTAGCATAAGCATAAGCTGCATAAGCTGCTAGTATGTTTATAATATAATAATAATAACTTCGCGATGAGACGAGCAGATACTTTTGTCTGACGGTTAGCGGCACGCTTGGCAATAGACTTGCAGTGTCACTCGTCACCTAAGCAATATTATAACCTTTGTGGTGCACTTCGGCAAACCGGAGCTGGAGGTTCAAGTTCTGCTGGGAGTAACAACTTCGTATAGTTTAGTACTGGTAAGGACAATACAGACTGATCTCCTGTTTGTCTGGAAAGTAAGATGATCCATGCGTCGGACGGGTAGGCATGTAAAGAGCTCTTTCCGGTGGTGTCTCTTTTCCGTCTAATTGCGAGAGTAAAGGAAGAGGTACACAGTTTCTCTACTCTCCATCGATATATAATAAGTAACGTTTAGATAGTATATCGATGCTACTCTCAGTCAGACGGCCATTATTATATTTTCAACACACTTGCTCGTAAAGTGAGCCTTATCACATCGCTTTTGCCATAGGCCATAAACCGAGCATTACGCACTAGTGCCTAATACAATTATCCCTACAAAGTTAAATTAGTACCTTACTGCAAGTTATATGCGGGTGAACAGATCATTCTTAACTTAATCGAGTAATAAGTACAGTTACTTTTTTTTAGTAAATCAAAGAGGTTTTGTGCAGAAAATCCATGTATATTATATATTTGGAATAATTAAATGTGTCCTTAATTAAGTCAAATAAACATTTATTAGTATCAAATTCACTATAATTTGTTAATAATAAATATTAAATTATTAGCATTTTACCACCTAAAATTATAATTTTGAAGTAGGCTATATGTTCACTCACAAATGCATTGAGCGCGTGAAAAAAAAAACGCTCGCCATTTTCAATAATTGTCATATTTTGTTTTTATCGTATTTGTCGCTGTGTGGTAAATTATTTTATTTTTTTCTCGCAAGGGTGTTGAGAAACGTCGTATGAAACTCGTGAGCTCTGCTCATTACACACTCGGCTGAATTACGTCCTCGCCTATCGCTCGGGCTACAACCCACAGCCTCGTGTGTAATGAGCAACTTAGCTCACTTGTATAATAATATACTAATATGGCTCACACGCTGCAACATATGTGACATTGTGCTGGGTTCCTTTCACGTGGACCCGCATGCTAGAAAATCATGTAGTAATTGAACCTTTGTGAGTAGTTATTCAATACGTCTGTGTAAGTGTTTGGATAAATTCAAGCCATGACAGCTAAAATTACATTTTCGTTTTGAAAACACTCCGTTAATGGACTTCTCGCATTTCGCTCGGTCGGTGTTTATAAAATTAAGAAAAATATTGGATCTTTACTGTGCACTCGGAAAACTGTTTGTTGGAACATTAAACAACTTTAGTAAAGTACCTCATAACCACATCAGAACGACTGGAGTTACACAAAGCTGTGAACAAAAACTCGTTTGATACGGTAGGTAGATAAATGTAAAGAGCCCATCAGGTTAGAGAAGCGGTCGGGAGTACAAAGCCTGTTGGATAAATACAAAGTAACGCTGAACAAACATGAGGCTCCTACGCGCTAATGCACGAGGACCCCGGTGATGTAGCCACAACTCTGGTCAAAAAGGCTTTTTAAATACGACTTACCTTCTGTGAATACTTAGGATGATGATGTATTTTAAGTAACACTCCATTCGCTAATTGTTGCTAATATTGTTATGCTTTTGATTCTTGATTGGGAATTAAGCCAAATTCAAAGAGTCAGTCATGCGATCACTTCGCAAACTTATCTAGATGCAAATGTTATTCAGCAAAGTGCCGTGGGTAACTGAATATTCAGCCGGTCACAGCAATGAACTGATTTACTACTTTGTGATTCAGCGTGCGTCAGGGTGCTTTTCCATCAGAGATGCGCTGCGTTCCTTAGCTTCGGTCGCGTTTCAAACCCAACAATAGTATAGCTCAATTTTCATATCTTAGCTTATCTCTGGTGGAAAGGGTTCAACGAAGCTATGTTTTCTTATATTAAGGGACGCGTGCTAAGGATGTGAGCTAGGGATGCGCGAGTGTGTGAGTGTATGTAGGTATGCTCAGAGCAGAGTACTGCCACAAAATGCTGATGAAATATGTCGGTATATCTCGGTTGAGGGCGAGCGAATTATTTTAGTTATTATTAGCTTTTATTTCCGTTCTTCCAGTTTTATTCTCAACAATCAATCAAAAAACTAGATACGAGTGCCACTACCACGATAGTTTTTGCATAAGCCAGAGTTGATAACCCTAGCGCGACCGCCGAGCGTAGGTATGAAAAGCGAGGTACATACATAAGCTTGCCTTCTGTACTCTCAGTATTTTGTGGTACTGCTTAGTTAGCGCGAGTCTTGCATCTTCCTGGCAGAACTACCTCGCGAAGCACCTGCCTTGACCTCGGTTACTCTGGTAGAAAAGCAGACTTAGCGTAACATGGACATGATATGGTTTTACAAATCAGCGTTGCAACCGCTCTGCTGTCGCGCTGCAAATTTGAAATCACCCTTAACGCTAGGCGGTTGGCTCACTCTTTCGTCACACAAAGAGACATACATAGAACGACTTACACTTCGTACGTTACTTTAAATTTCAGTAACTTGAATTGTTATTATTGTGTCCTAATATAATATTTATCTATGTCTCATCGTGGCAGAGCAAGATGGGGCAGCTTACTTGACCGTATTTTATTTACCCAGCGCACGTGACGGACTCTGCTCAAAACACAGCCGGTTCTGAATCGGTCGTTTGTCACTTAAAATTACCTAGAAGCCAAGACATTTACTCATTTGAAATATTTCATAAAATTGAACCTGAATTTAATGAATTTAAACTGTCTCCTGAGGTAGGTAATTACGCCATGTGTACAATGTATGTTGATGTTTGACCGAAATTAGAATTGTATTCAATTAGTTGTATTGTATTCAAAATAAAATCAAGTTAAACGTTTGCTAATAAACTCTTTAGACACACAATAGAAAGTTCTCATCCGATCCAGATTTTTTTCTTCATTGATTGATTGGCGACAAAATTAAAATGGTGTGATTGAGTTTTATTTTTCTTTTGTTTAAAAGCTACTTAAATCGTTGTCCTTTGAAATAGGACCTGATAACAATTCAGAGGTTACTTCACCTAATGATTATCACAAGAAGAGAAAAGATATCGATGATCGTACCTGATGTTGCCTGTGCCTTAGAGTTTGCCAGAGACAGACTTATAATTTTGTCTGAACATTTCGAAGGTTACAAAGAACTTTGGAATCTACAATATGTTCGAATTCCAACAGCTGTTGAATACCGGACAGGTGGCGAGTACTGCCGCCCGCGCCTATACTTATACATCGTAGTAATACGTAACAGTGAAAATAACAGTACCTATTCAAGAATTACGGGACTGTAAAGTAATTACTTGGCACAAGACGCTATTTTTACGTCAAAAAATTAGGTATATTACCGGATTTCCCGGTGATATAGCGTAGTCGGGGTGTTGTAAGCAAGCAAGTATCTACTGTGTATCAAATAGTAATATCTCGAATCACATGACCAAGAGAATGTCACGCAAAGCTTAACGCTGAATATTAATATTTCCAATTAATAGTCTTCGCTTGTTGAATGATTAAAAATCAATAAAGTATGTATTTCGTTGGCGCGGAACTAATAGCGTATTATGAGGTAGTTGGAATGTGTAAATAGCTTTTTAGAAAGAGGCTGAAATCCCATTACAAGAGACGTCGTGTCGGGGCTCGCAAATTGGATTCACGAGGGATGGACGGCCCGAAATAATGCGGCTTCGACGCTAGAACCTTTTTAATATACGGAAAAATTTAACACTTACGAGGGAGGCCTTTTCTTTTCACAATAATATTAGTACCGATACTAAATATTCGCTTTTATTACAAATGGTTCGTAATTATTCACGGACTATCAGAGAATCTAAATTGCAGATGAATTACTAAAACTCTGGGTCAGACTATTTCAATTATAACAGTAGGCTCTATCTACTTGAAAATTTATCCAACACTAATTGCTTCTCTGGAATAGATTGCTATTTTTTTAATTAGTAAATTATTTAAAACCATAAAAAATAATTGTTATAGCTAACTATGTATGAAAGAGTACTTGTTGTAATAATTGGTAAAACATTCCTTAATTTTTTTTATATCGTCAATTAATAAGCGTTGGTACTTGTAATTTCTAGGTGTTAGGCCCATTCTATTTGCAAGAAAATCACTGAGCATGTATCACCGCAGTATAATTTATAGTCACAAAGCAAAACTATGTGAACACTATTGTGTTACGATGTAAAGGGCTCAGTAGATTGTAAATTTATTGGGTTCACGGTTCAAGAGATTTGATAACTAATTTCTCAAGAGACGAGCAAGTCTGTGGGCAGACGTGTCGCCTACTATCACGCGACCGTGTGTCTCGGCTTTGTGAAACATTGACAGCTATGACGGGATTTCGAAAGTACTATCGCGGACACGATAGGTGTACCAGTTTTCAATCAAAATCGTATGAATGACGTTACGTGCGCTTACCTCGTCCGCACGTACTTTGAGTCGGCTCGTGCTAGCGATTATCATCCTAAAGGTGATACACCGCTTGTGACCGCGAGAGTACCTAAATAACTTAGTTACAAGCCGAGCAAGACTTTCGCCTGATAGTAAGCGTTAAGCTTGCTTATGGGCAGCTGCACTGCACTCTCGTCACCTGAGACATTAGTTATTAAGTCTCGAGGGCCCAGTAATTTCACCAGCTACAGTGCTCTTCAGATCGAAACACAGCAATGTTGACTTGCACAATGCTGCTCATCATCATTATCAGCTGGAACACGTACATCACCGAACATAGGCTTCCCCCACAAGTGGGTTTTCCATGGTAAATAATGCCATAATGCCACGCTTGGAAGGCGTCTTAGCAAACGACGCACAATCACACAAGATACGCTACTGCCCGTTTTCTGGTTTTCCTTTAGTCGCCTCATATGAAACCCAACAGTTTGAGATGGGAGGGAGTCGCTGGACGTTCGGGGTGTGGGCCCTTAGGACCTTAGGACGTGTCAGGTTCCCGGGGGGCTACAATGCGCCCCCCGGCGGCGGGCTTAAACGCAAGGCACTGAGGGGCCCCTGGTGCAGATCCCACCGGAGAGACCAGGGTCCCCTCTCACGTGCCGATGCGACAGCCGCGGGGATTTTAGTGGGTAAGAATCCCACATACCCCGGTCGAGCCCCACAGCTCCCGGGATCTTTCGAAGATTACCCCCGCGTCAAAAAAAAAGGGAGGGCGCTATTATTAACCGGACACTCTACGGGCTACTTGTACTGTATGTACTGTTGTTACCTACTTGGGCGACCCCTTGCTAGCGACCTGGCACCTAGTAGAAACATAAAATTTTTACAGCTTTTGTAGTAGGTATATATATCATGCTACGAATCATGACGACATTATGATAATAAAGCATGCCTACATGTGAGTTAATTACGTCTATACTTAGCCTTTTGTCAGTTCCTCGTTAGTATTGCGACTTATACCAACGACCATCACTAATATCTTACATTTGTTACAGGTAATTACAGACGTAGATCCCACTTTCAAAAGGATTTCAAGTAAGTAATTTTAAATCACAGCTCGTTATGTTGATTGATTACCTGCTATCGTCCAAAAACTCACTTTAAAAAGTTGAAAAGCCCACGAGCTGAAGTAAGAAAAGCAAAACGTTATTGCTGCGAGTCAATTGCCTATTCAAACGTGCAGACGGAGGCGGAATAGCAAATATGTGAGCCTATTTGCAACCATTATATCGAGGAAAGTCGCGCGACATAAGTACACGTGTATAAACGTATGTATGTTATACTAAAGAAATAGGTTTACGGAGGTCACTGCTTATTTAACAAAATAAATAGGTAAACAGTTCATAGGTATATACCTATTTGCGAACATATATGTAAAAAAAGATTTATTAATTGGGTTAAAACTTTAAGCTAGGAGGAAACGCAAGCACTACTGAGTGTAAACTAAATACCTAATAACATTTATCTGATTGGACACAAACGCACACTACACGTATTACTACACAAATCATACATCTAGGTATACTTAGAAACATAAATACCCACACATACATAATACTTTTTTTCTCCTAATTGGACTTTATAATGTACTTTTTTAAGTTAATAGATTTTGAAGTGAAAAAGGTCATAAAACATCGGAAAAGTAAAAGCGATAAAAAACGTAAAATCAGTTTTAGTCTAATATTTTCTTTCGGTCAGTCACTCCTAATGTCAATTTTTTTTAAACCGTTAATTGGTTGAGTTGGAGTACAATATTTGGAGATACCACTGGAGATAGCATGATGCGCTAACCCCTCTGCCAAATTTTGTTCATATGGTCAGGTCATTCTTTATTTGTGTGCGTATCTTTTTGAATGTGTTGCGAGTTTATTATAGTGTGGTTATGCGTGAAATTGTATCTGTGTGTGTTTACTTCGCCTCCCGCACCCCTCAAAAGTGCCACGAAAAATTTGTTCGGCGAATCGACGCGATACTAGCTCCATTCTAATTACTGAGATATTTCCTCATTGAAGTAAACTTAGGATGGTTTAGCTATTAGTAAATTCGTTACGTTGTAGAATGGCTACACTAAGGGTACAAAAAATATCTTAAAATACCTGATTAAGAGTAATCGATGTAAGAAAATACTTACTTTAATTAATGATACGACATTATTGAACTTGAGGTTCAATTTTGAAAATCATTCCTATCAATAGGTATTTTATCGTAATAAAGTAACAAAGTACCTAACTTTTGAGAAAATAGATATTATCTCGTAAAATTTCGTTTAATTACAGTGAAATTTAAAATGAATTAAAATAATGTAATGTTTATTCTTTGTGAGATTTGAATTTAAGAATTTATTTTTAATACTAAACTGGAACCGAAAATTATTTTTAACAACTAATTAACACTGACAGTAGCTCTTTTTATAATAGGACCCCTAGGTTTGTCTATTTCAACGGTAAACATATGCATAATTGTAGCTAAAGCAGTGGAATTTCTTCCTACTAATTTGATAGAAGTACCAGTTTGGCAACGAAAATAGTTACTGTTGTGAACGACATCAAAGTGTACTGTATTAACACAATCGTGACACAATGCTTAATTGTAGAGTTAAAGCAATGGCATTTCTTCCTACTACTTTGATAGAGGTACCAACCAGTTTGGCAACGAAAACAGTTACTCTTGTGAACGACATCTAAGTGTACTGTATCGTGCTGAGCGATGTTGGTAACGGTGGCAGGGTGGCGCCTCTTGTTGATGAACAAAAGGTGCTAGTTTATATGCGAACTTGTTACATGTTTAAACAAGAGCTTCTTTTGAACAAGGGTTTACATGAGAATTTTTTACCTGTTTAAACGGTTAAAACTTCTGACATTGGCGTTTATTGGCAATGTTTACTAATGGTTCCGTCAGATCCTGGCTTACAGGAGTCACAGTGGTGAGAATGAGTGGTGGGATTAGTCCCATTAACGGTTCCATCAGATCTTACGAATAGAGATCTTATTCTAATAGTTTATATTACTATCCCGACAATACTGGGTTTTTGGCAACAGCCGGTTAAGAGAAATATACCAAGAAGCAGGATTTACAAAAAATCTTCTATCTTGTTATTTAATAATTTATTTGAATTGAATTGGTGCCTACTGTAGGTAATTAATGTAAATAATGTAAATTTTCCTTATTATTTTATTACTTAGGTCCAAACTTATATACTTAACTATATATAAATGTACCTAATAAACATCAAATTTTAAATAAATTTGTCGAAGTCATAACACTTGTTAACTTTTTCATTTCTGTTAGTAGTTTATTGAAGCTAGCATGATTGTCGATTATATTTTTAAAACTAAAAAGCGATAAAATGTTTTCGAACGATACTAATAGGAACTCTCTGCAATAAATTTGAAACAATATCTTTGGACTACATCAATATCTTTGTAAAGCAGCCCTTGGAAAGCCAAGGGCTACGTTACTAAATAAGCTTAAGTTTTTTAATTAGCACTACTAATACAATTTGATAGCGGGGAAAGTTCTTAAGTCTACGGTAATAAACTTATAATCAATTTTACCTTCAATTAGGATTGGGGGAGTTACAAAACAGAAAGGTAAAAGCAATTAAAGTGGGTTAATATTTGAATTAGAGTCAGGCTGTTTCATCCCCGTGATCTGGGGCCTCACTTGAAAGATTAATTTGTTTTGCTAACACAAATAGAAAGTGAAATGGAAGTCATATTTTATAACTTCAGACTTAAGACGTTAATGTTTTCCAACTGTTAAGGTGGCATGTTATAAACTAAGGACACTCACGAAAGTTTGTGAGATTCTCTAAACTTTTAGCCCTAATTCCATTGTCACGGAATAATTTTAGTTTTATTTATACGTTTACTTAATTGCGTCTGTCGGCACTTTAAAGCCTTTAACAAGCTAGTAAGTTATTAAGAACATAATTAGGCCATTGAACTATTAATATTACTGTAAAATTGTCTCGCAATTTTAAGCGATCGTCACCGTCGTCGTCACCAGTTATGACATACTACGTCATTATCGTGTTCGTACACTGACGATTTTTAATAATAGTTATGACAGCGCCTGATTAAACGGGCATTTTATGTTATAGGTGCTTATTGAGCACAGATTATTTACTCGAATCTATTTTTTTATCTTGTGCGTTGTTGATGTGTTATACAGCGACCCATTTATAATCACCAAGTGTTTTATAATTAATTCTTTTGCAAACATGTCAGATGAACGGGCAGCTCAATTCCGACACCGTAATTAAGGAGTCACCTGCGTGAACAGATCACTCCACGTAATTAAAGCTTTCAACTTGGGTCCAGGGCTGCCAGATTAGGCGATTTATCGCCATTTAGGCTACCTTGGGGGGTCAAATGGCGACCAAAAAATCCAATCGGCTACCAGTAGCCATTTAGGCTACCTAGGAAAAAAGGAACGGGCGCTTTAGGCTACTTCAGGATTACCTCAAAATTAAATAATTTCTTGTTATTTGTATGCTTAGATGAAACGTAATAAGCAGATCCAACGATCTTTTGTCACTGAGGAAAAAAGTCTGAGGAATGCTCAGGTTCTTTCCATACTACTTGCTATCTTCTATGCAATTGACAGGCCTGTTGGTCTAGTGGTTAGATAGCCTGGCCGCTAGCCAATAGGTCATGGGTTTGATTCCCACCAAATGTCTGGGTATTGTATGTATAAGTATGTATTAACAAAAAAAAGTTAGTATGTTATAAGTATTATACTTAATCAGTTGTATGGTTTCCATAGTACAGGCTCTGCCTAGTTTGAGATTAGATGACCGTGTGTGGATTGTTCTTATAAAAAACCTATCCTTGCCTAGAACTGCCACAATGAGACGTCACGAATCTAGGGTCTGTGTTCACAAACCTCGGAAACGTTCCGATCCCGAAAATATCTACTAGGTACCCGGTCGAGTTAACTTGCACCTTTAGGCGAACACGTTCTAAGCTAGAAAGCTCGAAAAAGCGAGCTTGTGTCAATTTAAGTTACTCTGTCATACAGCGAGTTGGAATGAGACGGTTACATGTTTTATTTCAGTGTGCTCTCTATTTTCGGCTAAATATACTATACAAAATTTTAGGCGAATTAGGCTATTTGTCAAGAAAAAATATATTGGGCGATTTAGGCTACTCGGTAGGCAAAATTAGGCGAATTGAGTTAGCAGATATCTGGCAACCCTGCTTGGGTCGAATTATGTCGACCCACTACCGCGGGGAGAGTGCGGTTTGTGAGTCAAATTTCATACAGATAATAGGACCTCTATAACTGCGTAACTTGCGAGCTCAGCAACGATTTAATTGAAACCGAGAATAAAGTACCTAGGTAAGTTTATAATTTAAATAGGTATAGTTAGGAAATTAATGAAATTGCTCTGTGCTGTATACCTACATAATAAACACACTGTGATGGACTATCTACTCATGATAATAATTGGACTTCTGTAAGGTATTGACTCTGGTCCTAACAGCGGGCTAGAGAATCGAAGCTTTTGTTCAGCAGTGCACGTGATGATGATGAAGGTACTGACGGAACACTACTCGTGTTAGCAGTGCATGCTTATATAATAGTAGTTTATGCACCAAGGGGATAAAGCAGTGTCTTATGTCACGGGCGTGAAATTGAATCGCGAGCATAACGAAGGATTCTAGTAACTCCCGAGCGTAGCGAGGGAGTATAGAGTTAACTCCCGAGCAAAGCGAGGGAGTTAATCCTAGAATCCTGAGTACAGCGAGAGATTCAAGCTCGCCCAAGACAAAGACACCTTTATCCCCGAGGAGAATATACTACTTTTTACACCTACTGCGAGGTAATGAAATACAAATACTTACTAGGAAGAGATTGCTTAGGTTATCTGGAAGAGATTGCTTTTTAGCGATAAGGCCACCTTTTTACATCAACGTATTGTTCAATTTACATGTAATTTTTGGTGTAAAATCTCAATGGTACAATGAAGTGTAGGTATTTATTATTATTATTAAATACTTACTGCTAGAAATAAAAAAATATCAACACACCAATTTCCAGCGTTCGCGGCCAAACCTACCAAAGAGGATTTAACACTACGTATAACACCTACTGCGAGGCGAGACAGTAAAATACAAAACTTCTAGAATTAAAATAATATCAACAGCGTTATAGCGCCTTCTTTTTATCTATTTTTTTTTTCTTTTCTAGAACTTAGAACATTTTTTCGTGCAAGCCTCTGCTTAGAGAGAGTGGTATATATGTATACCTACTGTAGTCTCCGTGGTAAAAAAATATTTGACGTTCGTAATTCAAATTACATTTTAATCAAGAATTGGCTTAGGCCTAGCTACAATTTGATTTATTACGAGATTACTTATGACGAGGCTGTATGAGCTAGAACCTTTTGCCTTCCCAATTAGGGAGAACTAAGGGACAAAAAAAACAAACCACATTATTACCCAAGGGAGTTTAGTACAACATTATTACCCGGCTACACTATAGGATAGGGATATAATTACCTACTTTATGTCAAGTTTATATGACACATAATGGAACATTATCGAGCAGGTGGTGTGAAAATTTATAAATGTAAGGGTCTTCTACAACTACTAATAATATAACCGCAGAACCTTATACAATACACTTCTTCTACAATATTGTTTAAATGCAGATATAATGTCGTGATTGAAAAATTCGATTGAATCTAACCATAACCAAGAAACATCTATGCACACAAAGACATTTTCTACCACACACATAATGCTGTGTTATACCTTATGTAAATCTAAATTCTTTAATAAATAAATATCCAATTAGAATATAACTTTTTTAACTTAAGATTTTTCTTACAAATTCGTTTGTTTTTTCTAATAAAAAAATAAATGCCAATAATTAAATCCAGTAATTCTGTCGATTCTAAACAAAGTTCTTTCAGTGTTACGCTGATTATGTTACAGGTTGTATAGGTAAATAAATAGTATTTTAAATAGGCCACGAATGTCAGCGGTAGCGCCGGCGCCCAGCCCGGTTGGACACAAGCCAACGTCTGCTATTTGTTTATAACATTAAAGCGTTAAATGCCGTCGAACCTCTTATAGTGTTACAGTGTTACAATTTTATAAAGATAGACGTCTCATGAAAATCTCATTTTGGATCTGGCGGTTTGTTTATTGCTGTTAACGCTAAATACAGATTTTTGGACGCCGTCCAATTTCTTAATCTGTCGTTATTGTTTGACTCTGATTATACTTTAACAAAATAATAATGTTATGCCGTGAAATAATGACGCACGTTGCGTAAAAGATTTAGTCGTTTAATCGTAAAGATCCTGACTCCTGCCTGTTAAAGTAAATTGTTTTGTTATTTAAATCAAAATGTATATAAGTTAAGGTTTACAAGGGTCCTCTTAAAATAAATGATGCCCTAGAAAATAGCTGCCGTAATTCACCTCCGCAGCCGCTCCCATTCCGCGATAAACATCGATATCTTCAGAAACAATGACACGGGCACGGGTTACTGTCGATACTAAAATTTGGCGTTTACCGTAGTGTAAAGCTTCGCAAGCAAACATATTAGAGTAACAGTGTTTAATCATACGAGCACGCGTAACTCCGTGTTTACATAGGACTCAGAAACATCTGGTTTTGATGAACTGAATACTTCGCATTCAGGTTGGCGGCACTTGAAATCGTGCCAGCTTATTTTAAGTGGCGACGTCTGTTCAAGATTTGTGTGTAATGCCCCGTGCTTTAATATTTTATGACATATTGAAACCGTATGTATTGTTGAAATGAATATTATGCTAGATCCCTACAAACAATGAGATAAAGAAAATTATGGCAGGATAAAGCTTACATGATAATTAATAACAAATACATTTGTTCTGAAATGAATAGGGTGTCTGAGGTGCATGGACGTGCATATTATGGTATTTTTATGACAGGGTACGCAAAATATTTTGTTTTTATTGAATCTCTCTAAGGTTCCATAAATGAACTGATATTATAGACATATTCTATTATTTCTAGAAACGAATAAAACGTAATACTGATGATAATCTAATCATTATTACAACCATTCAGGAAAGTCTGGGAAGTTTTTGTCTGTATGGACTGTACGTCACTGTTAAACTGCCACCATAACAACTTCTCATAGATCACTGGCAACCTTAATAACCGGTGCAATTCGCCACTCGAGGGTGGCGTTATTGTAGTGCGCCCACCTGTAAGAAAGATGTACTTCTCCAGCCACTATTTTTAAGGGATCATTCCAAATCTCTGCTAAGCCCAACACTTTAAAGTATCTTATTCAATTAATACATTGATGGCGTGATCTGCTGTCACCGATACATCAATTAAACAATAAAAAACTTGAGTTACTAGTTTCACTTTTGCGACATGCACTCTCTCTGGCGATGTAGATGCACTCATGTGCATGTCTACAATACTTAATGTATTATTCATTTAGTTAAATACTTTCTTTTTAATTTACAATGAGGGTAATTAAAAGGACTTGTGGCATTTAAATGAAATGAAACAGTATTCTGTATGTAAAGAATTTCATTTCATGTTATCATCATTTATATTTTTGATAAAACAATGACAATTCTCTGTGTCTCCAATACCTCTACTATTATGCATAACGATTATTACAAACGATATGTTGGGAATTATTAGGTTTTAAAGTATGAAATTGCCGATTTGTACTGAAAAATTGAAAGTGTTTTTTATTCTTAAGATTTAACATATATATTCAATCAAAATATTTGCCTTCGTTATTTATACATTGCTGCCATCTAAACGGAATTTTATTTATGCCTTCATGATAGAACTCTGGGGATCTAGAATCGACAAACTGTGTTGAAGCATTTTGTACTGCCTCCTGGGAAGAAAATCTTTTATCACGTAGAAAATTGTCTAAATCACGAAAAAAATGGTAGTCCGTTGGAGCAAGGTCTGGCGAGTACGGAGGATGACCTATGGTTTCTAACTGCAGCACCTGTAGAGTTACAACGGTTTCTCGTGCAGTGTGAGGTCTCGCGTGATCATGGAGCAATAATGGTGAAGATTAATTCAGGAGTCGGGGTTGTTTCACTGCCAGTTTTGTCATCTGCTGTTATTGCTTGACCAGACCTGAGAAATTTATAGTGAATAATACCATGAAGAGACCACCAGACAGTTACCATTACCTTTATATCGGTAAGCTTTAATTTAGGGCACTGTTGCGGCGTTTGACCTGGGGTCAGCCATTGCATTTTTCGCTTACGGTTATCGTAAAGAATCCACCTTTCGTCACATGTCACAATTCGATCCAATATTCCTTCATTTCTGTACCGATTCAACAAGGCAACACATGTTTCAACTCGCATTTCTTTCTGCAGATCATGAGGCACCCATTTTTCGTATTTTTTATCTTATTGACTTGACTCAAATGAGTCAATATTGTAGGTAAGGTAACGTTTAACCATGCCGCTAATTCCTGGGTAGTTCGACTCGGATCGGCTTCCACCAACTCATTCAATTCAGAGTTATTCACCTGTGTAGGGGGGGGGGGGGGGTCTTCCACGTGGTTCGTTCTTCAAGTCGAAGTTTCCATTACGAAAGCGTTAAACCAAAAATGCACTCTGCGTTCATTAGCAGTCTCCTCTCCAAACGAAGCGTTGGTATTGCGAGCCGTTTCATCCGCGTTAGTGCCGCGTCGGAACTCG
Source organism: Furcula furcula (assembly GCA_911728495.1). Classification (NCBI taxonomy): domain Eukaryota; kingdom Metazoa; phylum Arthropoda; class Insecta; order Lepidoptera; family Notodontidae; genus Furcula; species Furcula furcula. Next base: position 9,369,341 of record OU452246.1, on the reverse strand, counting down.
TATTTAAAAATAACTCGAATTTTCGAAGTATTCATCTTTCGGATTTAAGCTGAATAAAAAAAAACAATTGAAAGTCTAAAATCAAGTGTTGCGGATTTTTTAAAAGAAGAAACCCCGTAGGTATCATGTGAAAAAGCTTTCACTCAAAAATCTCACACCATGAAGATTTTATGTTAATTCAAAGTATATATTATTACTATACCACGGAAATTTCATGCTTTTCTAATAACACAACTTTTTTAAAATCATTATAAGTTTAAGACAAATGGTCTGTGGCTTGCCCAGTCTCTGAGGGTTTCTAATGCTGCTGCTTTATCATTTCGCTGATATGAATAAGTATCGGCTCTGGTAAGGGCCTGTTGAAATTATAAGGTATATTTTGATAGTTACCGTTGTTTCCAAACTTATGATAATGAAGTAGTACACTAGTGGCTATAAGTAGTTTGCTCCCAATGTCTCTTGATGACGATGGCAGCTCGACAGCGACTCCCGGCGGTAGCAAAGTTTGATTTAGTTTAGACACGACAATCCGTTTGTAATAGTAACGAATCCAATTATTTCACCGTAGTTACCGTGTTACTCTCGTTCTGTTTTCTGATTTGAGTAGTACAGAGCTGCCTGCAAGTCCCTTACTTTACTGTTGAGATGAAATCAAAAGTTATTGTTTTTTATTATCTCTTCTTTGCGTATTCAATACTTTGTATTCTTGCGATAAAGATGCGATATTGTAAAACCTGTAGTTTTGTAGTACATAGTTTATCCGATAACGGCATTGTGTTCTAGTTAAATGAACCTACATTCATATATTCTACAATAATTATGATACCAGAAATGGTTACATTTATTCATCATCATCATCAGCCGAAAGACGTCCACTGCTTAGGAGGAAGGGGTTGCCATAATCCCCACGCTTGGCAGGCGTCTTGGTAGGTAATCTACCAGAAAAATGCTGCTTCGCCCGTCTTCTTGTTTTCCCTTAGTCGACTCTAACGACACCCAACGGTAGGGAGACGGGTGGGCGCTATTCTTACCCGGACAACCCGTGGGCCACATTTATTCATAGACATTCAAAATAAACAGTAAAAATGTTTACATATATCAATAAAAAGTCTTGAAGGCACAAAATATTGGACAGCGGCTTTTAGACGTAACATTTATACAAATTGCCGCAGGCCAAGGATGGAATTCTTGAGATACTTTCCCGTTTTAACACATTGCTAGAAAGTCGGGTAAGCGAGCGATCGCGTCTCGCCCCCAGCCAGTCGTCAGCTGTTCACTCCTCCGCTATTCCTGCACATTTATGAAAAAACTTTCCTCTACATTCTTGGCATTGTCTTCGCCTTGGTCAAATTTATTCTCAAATTACATTTGCTCGTCCGCATCGTCTGTTACAGTTGGGGCTATATGAAATTAATTTAATTTCGCTATGTAATTCAAGAGTTTGGCAGTATTTGCAATTTATTATTTCTCTGGTCTATTTTGTTGTGTAAGAGTCAATATTTGGCAATTAGCATCAAAATGGTGCTTGGTAATGGATTGCTCGATCAATTAAAATATTGTAAGTTCATTTTATAGAGTTACCAATAAATTATTTAACGTAAAGGATCATGTTTAATTAGACAATTGACATACATCTAATGATTTGGTAACGTTTAATTATTTTCAAAAGGTCGTGATTAAGGGTGACATCAAATTTGTAGAGCATCGCTGCAGTTTGCTTGTTTTTTTTTATTTATTTGGATTCACAAAGTAGCGCTGCAGCCGCGTTGCAAATTTGAAGTCGCTCTAAAGATATCGTAGAAAATTATGATAAAAGACAAATAAAAGAAAATTAAAGTTATAAAAGTTAATAAGTAACCTCGACAACTGTTCGCTTACGCTCTTTCGTCGCAGCCCACTGCCTCGCTGTACTTTTATGAAAAAAGTTTTACTCGTTGCACTCTACTACGGCTTTTTGCCTTGGAAATCTTGGCGTGTACAACAAAACTTGTGCTGGCAATAATTTTATCTATAATTGTAAATTAAATTGATGTTTAATATGCGTTAGGCTTTAATGTCTGAATGATTAAAACGAAACTTCTTGAAGGACTTTGGTGTGTGCATGTATGTTTTAGCTAAAATACTGAACTGGTGTGCTTATATGAGATGCACTAATCGAGCTGACACGGCATGTTGCTACCAAAAATCAAACATGGCCAAACATTTATTTTAAAATAAATGTAATATAGTATTCCGTTTTTTTATATTATTCCGCAATAGTAGGTTAAAAATGTAATAAGTCTTTAATATTAAAAAATAACTTTTATACACAATACATACACACAATACAACACACACATACATACATAATACATTGGCTTAATAGAGTACGATAGAGCTCAATAAGAATTATGGTACTTAGACATATTGATTTCATATTACTTAAAATAGTCACCCTAGGTATGATTTGGATGGATTTGGGATTGTACTTGAGCTATACAATCTCAAACACGTCCAAATTATGGAGCAAAGTGATGACTATAAATATTTCATATGTCAGAGTAGGTATAGTACTCTTGTAAATACCCTGTCGGATAACAGATAATCCCTAAGCAAAAATATTGCTTATTTCGTCCACGAAGGATACGGCGAAATAAGTAAAAATCTTGACTAATCAAAGTCAAAGTCAAAGTCAAAAATAGTTTATTTCAAATAGGCTTAACGCTAGCACTTTTGAAAGGTCATGTATTTTTTTTTTTTTTTTAAAAGCTACCACCGGATCACTACGCGGCCTCAACTGAGAAGATCCGGCAAGAAACTCAGCGGGCTTGTCATTTTATCACTTTTTTTTTTTTTAAACAGTGTGTCATGTTACAGTTAGATCAGAGCGACAGTGTGTCTTGCCGTTCAAAAGATCAAATAATACAGGGAAAAAAAATAATATAATACGACGAAAGTAGGTACAACAAACTAAAAAGCCAAAGGGATAGTAGTCGGACCAGTCCCCCCAAGCAGCACCCGCGCACGAGTTGACTCGAGCATACCCTTAGTACTTACTTATCATTCTCTTGGCAGAAATCCTACGGATTTGTATGGCTTAATTAATGGTAGACTATACGTCATTTATGGGAAATTACATCTTATTTATAGTTATCTCCGCTCCGCTCCGCTCGCTCTCTTTCACTTTGCTGAAGATCATGACATGATCAAATGCATAGTTTACGATTCTATAAAATACATACAGACAGACAAACATTCATTTTTTATAAATATGGATAAGACACCCCTGTCGAATTTCATAGAGAACTTAATATTTAAAATATAACCGTAAATATTATACAGAATTGCATCAAATATATGCAGTACCACTAACCCCACTTTCACATTAGCGATTAGATGTGGAACTAAAATCAAATATAAATATTTTACCTAAATTATAGTGCTCATTGACATTACAATTTTTCAAATGCAATTAGATATTTAACTAATTGGTGTCTCTTATACTTACAAAGTTTTCATTGATGTCATCTAGTTCTATTCTTCGATCTCTCAGTGGGCGCTCTAGAGTTAAGCATTTCCAGCCCATCAGGCACATCAGCAACTATAGTAGTATGAAGTTTTTCCTGTGTTGAAAGTTATAAGACAATCACTGCATAGATTTAATTGAGAAACTTGAAATTTTGGAAGTGTAATTGCCGTTGAACAAATCTGATTCTTTATACATATACAAAAATTATTGTATTTAAGTTAGTAGTACGAAAAATCATGTTGGATGAGGATTTTCCATAACGTCCTATTTGAACGAAAAGATAACGTCGGTCTGCCATGATTTCCTCCAATAACGTTGAAAAAGTTGAGCAGTGCATAAAAGCAGCAATAGTGATCTGTCATGTAAACCTAAACTACCCATGAAAAGCAAATCACGTACTCTTAATGTTTGAGCAATTCCTTTAAAAGTAAAGAGAAAACAGCTTACTCAATACTTGATTTATGTAAGGCTTGTCGAAAGGAAAGGCGATTTGAATAGAACTTCCCGTTAACCATCTCGAACCTGAAAGCTTTTCATAAATGAAGCTACTACCGTAGGTGCTGAGTACAGGGTGGGCGAAGGCCCCCGTGTTAAAATAGTACATGCAACTTTATACTTTGACGGGATGAGGTGGGTGTTCCCATTGAACGAGGCATTAAGAACATGACATGTCGAACATGAGCTTGCTGTCATACTGTGTCTTTTGTGGCTGAGTTGTTTGAAGCTTTGCTGTCGCGAAGTTATCACTCAGTATCTTTAACAAGTCGGGAGAACCGTAATGTTCATCTTTTGTTAATATGCCTATTCTAAACTATTAACTTCTTTGGTTGCAATAGAATATTACTTCATAAGTAAAACTTACTTTAACATGGTAATTAGTCTAGAATTTTTATCCGACGGCCTCAGAAGTAGTGTGATGTTTTAGTCTTTTGCTTAGTGCTCTCTTAAATAGCTTTATTTAATTAGGATAGAAACTTTAGTCGAAAATTCGCGCTTCTATCCATAATTCAAGCACTAGGTCAAGCACTAGTTTATATTGAGTAAAAGAAAAGCTAGTCTTGATCCATTACTAATGGAAATATTTGTCTATCACGGTAGATGAACTACCTTCTTTAATCATTTTTTTATTAAATTTTAAGAAATTCTTCTAATGGGATTCCTGGGTTGTAAGTGTAACGAAGCCGTGTGTCTAACCAATGACTGTAATATCTTTCGCATCTTGTTGTGTTGTAAGCACAGCTACTAAGTTCTTTCACTATGATGTATTGTTAATATCATCAAATACTTTTGTAGCGGGCTGTACAGTAAAGAAAGTATAAAACTCGCCATGGCATCGTTTCTTTAATAGTAACGTTCTGTCGTAAACCTCTTTTAGTTTATCCCTTTACGATGCTAAAGTTGGATGTGAAAACTGGTGAACATAAAAATTCGGTCACCAGGTATGTGGACATAGCTTAAATTGCCACCGGATGTTTAGACATCAACTACCTCACTCATAGTTTATTAATGAGTCATTATTTACCTTGTAGTTATATCTGTATTTAGGAATCTACACTAAATGACGAGATAGTAGGTAATGTATTAACGTTAAACGTCCTCTGAGTTCTGCCATTAAAGATAAAAGGCATTTAATTTTACTAAACGTTTATTGTTACGGTTTGTCAGTGTTATCGTTTTAACGTTTCACAAAAATAAAATATAAAAGTTAAAATATAATTAGGTACTTAAGGTAGGTGACATAAAGACGTGTACCTGATTTAAAAAACCATAATATGGCTCACTTTTGTTATTTGTTTGAATAAAAATGATATGAATGAATTATATTTTTAAATGAATATTAAACATTAATCCAGTAGGATCTGTGCGTAGTATTTGTATCAAAACGTAAAAGGAATGCAGATAAACTATTAAAAAAAAAAAAAAACCGACTTCAAAGTGCTAGCACATCATGTTAACTAAGACTAGCACGAGCTGACACCGACTTCAATATATTTTCGTTATTTTATGCTTTTCAGATAATTTACTTTGAAGTCGGTTTTTTTTTTTTTAAATAGTTTATTTAACACTTTTTAGTGAATTTTATTTTACCAAGACAGGTATCAGCACTATCACGCAACTCGAACGTCTACGTCACAGTAACTTACTGAAAACATAAAAAGTTTATATCTCTGAAACTACTGGACCGATTTTGATGAAACTTATACTCTACCCTAATTTGAAAAATACTCTAATTATTGCAAAAATAATTTTTGAAATCGGACTTGTTGTTTCTGAGAAATCCGCGGACAAACCTACATACATACATACATACACTGATAAAATTTGGTAAATTTGTTTAGAAGCCCACATAGACTAACATATATTAATATTACGCATTTTTATTAATATTACATACATACGCGTCGAATAGAGAACCTTCTTTTTGAAGCCGGTTAAAAAGGCAAGAAAGGACGAATTAAATTAACAGACCTGCGACGTGACGTAGGCATATTATTGTCGTTTGGGTCACATATTCCCACTAATTGCGAGAAATCACCAAATAATTACTCTCTGAAAAAGGTACGAGAACGTTTTTGAGACACGAGTCTAAAAATATGTATTAAAAAAAGTTTACCATCGCAAACGTTTTATGTAATTTCTTACGTACTTCACGAATATACATCGCGTGAGTAGAGCTCATGCCAGCCTAAGTTGATAGCGCGAACATGGGTGTACATGCGATTCGCATTGATACGCGTTCGCACTGCCTCACACGGAGCCGCCAACACATTTATCACTTTCCTTAGCACGCGTCAGAATCTGCAGTTTTTTCGCTAGATAAAATTGATGGACAGCATTCTGTTTTGCGTTATACAATATTGATGTTTAGTTCTATAAGTCTTTATGCTAGATTATATACGTTAAAATAAAGCGTCCAAATAAAGCGTGTGTTAGAGGAAGGAAGCGAATATACTTGTAAGTTTTCGGTGGCTGAATACGTTTCTTCTTTGTGCGATTCACCACATTGTTGTGTAGATGGCGTACCATAGCGGTTAGCTTGTAACTAAAACAAACAGCGTTCCCTTCTTTTAGCATTCAAACTTATTGCTATATTATATCTGAGTACCTTTGAATTCTAAATCGTTCGTCCTACCACTTTGAACTACACAACTAAACAAACTAAACAAAATTTAACTGTCCGCGTTAATATTTACGAGTATGTGTCATTGCTGTGACGTTACGTCTTCTCATCATATATTAAAACTGTAAACCGTTCATTGTCGGCTGCTGGTCATCTGTCAAATCCCTTGATTGAATTATTCGTGGTCTATTTATTCCGAAATAGTCACCATAAGGTGATACATCTAGACATAGCACTTGAGCCCAATTATTTCACAAGTTATAGAGCCCTACACATCGTAACAACGCTGATCTGAGGTACAATCTCTGACATTGTGGTGGCAGCTGACTAGATAGTTTCTTGCGCAGGGACCAACCAACCAAAAACGGGCATATGAATAGATCCCAAGAGGTCACACACAACACTAATAATGACCCATGCGACCACCGATCCTAAAGATTTATTTTGCTCGTTTCTCCCAATTTTGTTTTTGATCCCAAAAGTCTTTTGCTTATATCCATAAGCATGAAGATTATGTATGTGTTAAATCTTCATATAATAATCCATGCTGACGCTTGCATAATCGCCAAACATTCCCGAGTTACACATCCGTCACTTTCTTTAACACGCGTGCGAATACTCGTATCTTTAATCTGCTATTTTTTGTTCTGTTTATAATCGATCTTCTGTATTTTGACTTGGTGTTGTTTTTTGGTAATCTCTATCATTTGTAAATTGTTTGTTTTCAGTAACTGAAATTTAGACTAGATATTCTAATACTCTTGTTATGGTTTACAAGTCATTGGTTTGTGATATTTATTTCTCTAAAAAACATAATTCACTAAGATATTCAAATTATGGATATTTGAATAATATATAATTAAATATATTTATAGTCCCTGTTAAAATGTAATATTTATATTTTGAATACATTAAATCTGCAGATTTCTATTGATAGATAGTATCTATATCAATAAAAATTTGCATTACTTATTTTCTCGGTTTTACAACTCCCGTTGACTACTTAGTATTATCAATCGCCAGTAGCTAATCAATCGCTAATCGATACGTGTAGCAAATTTTACAAGTAAATTTTATTACAACACACAGTTGTCGACTCATCGCGCAGATAAATCGATGATTTATTATTTCCTTCAAGGTATTGTCGAATTTAACTGCTCTATAAAAGGTACATTGCATGCCGTTTACACCCTTGTATCCTATATACAGAAATATAGGTATAGGTACATTATAGAAAAGATCAACGGGAATGATAATAAAACCGTTATTTTGTTTTATGTATTTCTCCCCGGTATGATGGGGAAAATTGCAGGGTTGCATTACATACAATCAAGGAAAATATAGTGTGGCAACTTTCTAAATATCTATGAATTCATGCTATTCGTGATAGATTATTTTAATGTTGTGTAAAATGTCACGCACGTTTGATCGTTATAGCTCCTTGTCTGACATGCATCTAACTAAATGCTTTCAAATTAACCTAAACTTGATTAATACTTTTTCACTCCATTCTTATTTTAACTTGTTTTCATATATATTGTGTGTAGTGCTTTAATGTATTGTGGGAATAAGATCGTAGTCACCCACTGTCGAAAATAAATAAATACACTGGCTAAATTAAATCTTGGCAATATCGGCTGAACCAGTAAAAGCGCTTGCTTTCTAGAGAATGCCACTTAAGCTCGGGACCCACCCACTATGAAGTCGTTTACCCATGATGAAAGTTAGCTATTATGTTGCCAGCTGGAGCTGTATAAAAAAATCATAAACAAAATGTATATAAAATTACTACTACTTTACTAGGCGGTAGTGGAGGTCTCTTGTGCATGAGATCGTCCATCTGGACTGTACCTATCATATACTATAGGTTCCTATCATATGTACAAACAGCGTGTGTGTGTGTGAGTGTGAAAAACCTTCTTTTTTTTCTGGTGTAAAGGCTAGTTCCGGCATGGCAGTGCAAAACTACTACCAACATCTTAACATATTCCTTAAATAAACCCGATTGATTGAATCGTTTATACCGATTCTGTTTTAAGTCCATAAACAATATTTTACATATTTATGAATATCGATGCTCTCAAGAGTCGCCTCAAATTTTATAGGTCATGATAACGCCAATTCAAGGACTGTTAAAGTCAGACGATCCAATGCAAAAATAAATACACTTAACATAAAAGTAATTAATATCTTGGGACCACTCAAACCGTAATTTGATCTCAAACTAGATCCATTTAATACATTGCTAAATATTCTTTTTTATATTTATAAAAACCTTTAGAAATGGCGAATTACACCAATGTTAGGTATCTTTCATAAAAGCCGCATACATTAATTAGAACAGGATTAGGGTCCTTTACGATTTCAATTGGGTGATCTGTTCGCTCGTTACTCAAAAGACGTCTCTACGATTCATAGAAATTCACGGCTTGTGTAGCGAAATGTTGGTTGAATACTACCCAAATAGACTCATTTAGACGCAACTAAGCTCGGGTATTTAGAAACCTATTTCATGAACTGTTTATTAAGTAAGGAAGGTACCTACAGATGTAATGTACTGTAATAAAGTGTACTAAGTAGCAATAAAATAACGGTTAAAGCAAAATAATGTAGCTGAAACGCATCTGAGGTACGCGATTTGTCAAGCAAACGTAAGTGTCCCATTAATAAAGGGAAACGAATCCTCCGTGCAAGACAAAGAAGCTAGGTATCAATATTTATTGGCGTGCTTAGTATTAATCGGGTCGGATCGTGCCGTTGTATCGCGACGGAGCGGGCGGACGTTAGCGGCTTCAGATAGATGGACTGTCCCGGGTAAATCACGTCTAATAATTCTTGATCAGGTATTTTTACGAGGTTCTTAAAATAATAAAAAATAATAAATCCAAACTAAATCTAATGAATTTCCATATGGACAATAAGCCCGGAAAAATATGTTTATTTATAGGAGAGAAAGAAAAGTATGTTTATTATGGGTAAAAATGCTACTAAATCGTTTATTTTTTTTTGGAAAATTAAAATTATATCATTCTATAAAATTAATAGGCTTAGAATTTTATTTATTCAATATTTTTTTAGCCTCCCTCGCTTTGTAGCGCGTAGCGTACTGAGTTCGTAGGCGCGCCCGCCCTACGCGCGAACCGCCCGCTGATATCGCCGCCTCGCCGCCTCCGGTATCACCAATAAAATTCAAACTTCAGTCGGTTGAGTCAGTAAGCCTGCAAACACGCCATAGGTCGGTCGTGTCGCTCGCGCTCCGATTTCCCTCCTTGTGTACGTAATGTGTGACAATAAGTGTGGCTTCCCCTTTGTTATCTAAAACTTTAATTGACACAGCAGTTTTATAGATAGAAATAACTTTATTAAGCAGAGAAATATCCTACATAATACGGGTTATTATGAACTATAAAATATAAATGTCGCTACGTTGGTTCCTGCGAATGTAATCAACAGTAAGGGGTAAGGCGATTTTAATAATTTCCTTTAGTTGTATGTTGTATATTCTAATGCCTAATGCTATCTATGCTACTTATTTTGGAAGCACTTTGCAATAACCAACTACAGAAAATAATAATATATTCTGTAGTTGGTTTTACCCCTTATTCAAATTATTAGCACGCGACCATTGCGAGTACCTACGTTATTCTGAGTCACCTCATCGGGTACTTATTTCCTTGTTTGATAGATATATGTAAATCTAATCAACATTATTCATTCACACAAACCGTAATCTGTAAAATATGTAGAGCTACGTAAGAAAGCGTTTGGTCGCTTTCTTCTCGTATGCGATTTGATCTGCTATGATTTTGCTGCCGCAAAATAGGTATGAATTGTGTGCTTATTTAATTATTTAAGTAGATAGCTTACAATTCCTGTTTCTTCTTCGTAAACAACTTGCAAATTATTATTTTTTCAATCCAATTCCGGCTCCGGCCGGTAACTACTTAAGTATAATAGGCAACAGAATTTCATCAAACATAGCTAAGAACTATCCTGGTTAAACCAGCTTTCGTAAAAATAAAAGCCTCATTGTTATCCGGCCATTCTTCCGGGAGCTACCCTGCGCTCAACACAACACATTGACAGACAAACATTGGCGTCGTACATAAAACAAAATCTCCATTTAGCGTCTGGGGTATAATATGACCTCAGCATGCATTATGCTGTTACTTCCAGACAGCTATATACATTACATAATATAAAAGTATATGTATACAACTATACATATTATGTATAAGGTCGGTCTCGAATATTGGTGTCGTAAAACTCAGCCGCAAAAACTGCGTTGTATCCCTTACGCGTACAACCTTTCTACATCAGTATTCCTGGGAATTGTGATGGATCTCATCCATGTCTCTCGCTTTTGATGATTTTATTACGCTGAGAGATATTCGACCCACGACCCTAGAGGATTGCGAGCAATTTAGCCGATAACTGTCCGATATTGTATATATGTTTTACCTTCCGTCATAGCTACAAGTGACTGATTGAATACGTAATGTAATGTGACTTAATTTTAGTTTATTTATAATTAGTTACTTATATGTTGTATACCTAGTATTATTGTATGTTATATGGGCCTAGATTCCTGATTTAAAAGAATAAATAAATATGAATAGTAAAAATGTCTAGGATAACAACTACGCGGGAAATATTATAGTGTACAAGCGCTTGCGTAGACACAAGTGCACCCTCTCTTCCTATATACCTCTCACAATCCGATAGGACGGAAGACCGACACGACCGGGGAGAGGTCAGGCGCATGACCGACTTTTTACATGCCTATTCGACATTTACAGACATTCAGTTGATCGACCTGTATTGTCCTAGTCAGTAAGGAACAACTACACTAAGTTGCACGCAGGATTCGAACCCGCGACCGCCACGGGTGCTACATACTAAGTTGTCATATAAAGTACACCAAGAACAGTATTTGGATAGAATCCTTATAATTTACTAGTATTTTAATAAACAAGTAGATGCAATTATTAAAAAGATACAGATCGTCTCTTGGTAAAGCGGTCTTCCTCAGTCTTAAGAATATTTAAACCATAAGAAAAAGGACTAAAAGCAGGCACGTTGCTCTTGCCATTTAAGATGAGAAATGGGCAGCGATGCAGATGCGACAGCGTTGTCGGCTCGCGCTAAGATTGCGGCTGCATTATGCTTATATGCACTGAATATTCATTGTCGCCACGCGCACTAGACGCCCCCTCTTTAATCAAGTCCTTTCGCAGGCTTGCCATCCTTTAGCAAGAAATATAGCCGTCAAGTTATTAAGAATAAAGAACAACTAGTTTCTTGTTTATCGCTATTATAAAAGATAATTACCAGTAGGTATCATGTTGTGGGTTTTTTATTCGGGTAACACGTTATTCTAGGGTGATAAGAAGCTTATTCGTAACAGTAATTTTGGTTCAGTGGTCGTCACGTCTTTACTAACAAGAATTAGAAAAATTATAGCGCTTATTTACACAAATTCCGATCAAGGTCAAGGGTTTAGTCTTCCGCGAAGCTTATTATTTTGTACAAAACTGTTTTTTTCAGCCTCTACTGAAATTTGGTACGGTGCAGTGGTATCGACGTTGACAAGATCTGAAAGTAACCAATTAAACATAGGTCTGAGAAGGCTCTTTTAAAAATAGTTTTTTACAACTACCGCTGAATTCGTCATCGTCGTATGTTGCATGTTTACTTATCGGGTTTTTACAGATTGTTCCACAGTGAATGCGCTCAAGCACTCTTTGATCTTGTACCGCCAACCCCTTTCTTTTACCAGACTACTAGGTGCCGGCAAGGATATTCCAACTTGCCGCAATCGTTTCACTTCCTCTTTTCTCAAGCCCACGGCTATGCTGTGGGATTCTCTCCTGGACACCGTTTTCCCAGAAAAATATAACTCGCATTTATTAAAGTTAAAAGTGAACAGGCACCTTGTGGTCAAGCACAAACCTATTTTTAATAAAAAAACCGAGAGTGCCGGCAGAAGTGACAATTTGAATATTAACGTTGTGCATTTTTGATATTTTGGAAAGGTTAGGGAATAATTATGCACGAATTGCTTTAATTATCAGTATAAAAGTACTATCATTTATGTGGTAAAATACAATATTCAAATGCGCTATCGTACACCAACATGACAATTAATATTACATTAAAAATTTAACACTTCAGAACTATTACAATTATTTTACATTAACTACATAGACTGTCGAGTAATCAGCAGTCACCAACCATGGATGCGCGTGGCACGCTGTAACTCAAACACACACGAACATTCGCGCAAGCGTCCTGCGCCGCCTACGTCTTACCTTACGGTTTTTCGATCAGGTCCTACGGTCACGTGTCCTGACACGAATTTAACATTTTTCCCCATCAGACAAAAGTGCACAGCTCCGCTAAAGAAGTTTTCACTTCAAAAATAATTGTATCGCGGCCTTCGCTACCAATATATCCTTTATCTTCTAAATCATTTAGTCACACTTGTCGTGTGTCTCGTCGTCTTTCTCTTCAGTACACGTAGTGCTAGTGTTTATATACGGTGCACTAAGTAGTTAGATATTCTCCATATACTATTTCGCACGTTTCTAATAAAGTCTGCTGGCATGCCGAATGAGCGGCCGAGGATGTGGAATGTACGAGAATAAGTCTCGGTTACGGGGATTATAGACGTGATAGTTAAAGTAATTAATACATTCAAAATTTAAATAACATTTTTATTAAAGTGGCTCAACAATGTGTTGCTGCTATTAAGCAGTAAGATTAGCTTCAATAACTTTAGTAATAAAACAGCTAGTGTACGTTAATGTAATGGACACAGAACAGCCGAGCGAAATTACTCGAAAAATTGGCTCGCGGAGGATCCCTGTGGTAGCGTTATTGAAAAAAGGTCGGCTTGATTGATATTCGAACTTTACACGTTGAAAATGTTGAGCGTTTCGGTTTTTCGTCTCCGGCAAAAAAAGATTGACTCAATTTGTTCTTGTCCGTTGCGCAATAAACTCGACGAAGGGTATTTTTAACTACGGATTTATCTTTCGGAAGAGTATGTAATCGCCCTAATTTTGTCCAACGGAATTAGGGTTTGGAGTGTTTAAATGGTAGATTAATGGGTTATGTAAATGTTATGATAGAGTCGTTCTTGCTTTAAGTACTTCACACTTTTGAATTTAAAATTTGGAACGCATTAAACCTGGTTATTGCTCTAAATTAGCGATTTACCCAAAACTTTACGAAGAATGTAGTACAATTTTCCGAGACCACTTATTAAAGAATGGTTTAACTGAGCCAGTTGTGTCATTTTGCGAAACCTCTATAAAGATTAAATAGTCGTTTAGCTAATTACCACCCTCACGCCCCCGACATAATGTGTAAAGGTTCTGAGCTAATATCGCACCGCCCTCTGCAAAAATACTTAGCGTGTTTTTACGGAGCGGTGTCATTATTCTAACAAAAATTTAATTACCTCAACTGTGGTGCTCTGGGGAGCTATTGTGCCTCAAATAAAACGTCGTACGCACTGTCGACGACGGTCATGAGAGAACTCACCGTGATAGATGATATTCGAGAACAATTAATCTTGGGCAAAATATGCGGACGATTTGCGAGCGAGTGGTCGGGCCTAATGGTCGGAAGATTATCGCGCGTCCACGTCTCGCTCGGGCCCCGCCCTTTGTCATTAGAGGGGAATAACGTCGCTTTAACTGTACTAATGAATTAATTGATTATCATGTCATATCAAAGACACCCGGAAGTAAAATTCGTATTATCCTTACCTTATGTAGTTTTGACAAATATACCAGAATTATTTTCTTGTAAGGCAAAGTACAAACGCTTTATATTGAAGCATCTCAATTAGGGATGTACGGCCACTTTGCGGAGGATCACAGCCATATTACGCCCCACTGGAGTAGTGTTCAGTTGCTACGGTGATCGAGGTTGCCAATGTTCTATGAGGATTTGCTCTTCTGGCAGCTGAGAGACCATTATTTGACGTTTTTACTGCCAGCACTATGCCTCTAAAAAAAGTGAGTTTTTTGGTGTTGTTAATAAGCTAATGTGCTTAAAATCAGGTGGTACTAGGTTATATTAAGTAAAAATAAAACGCGAATCCTTGAAGTAGTTTAAAGAGATGATGAGAGTTGGAGAGAAAGGAAATATGGGAACTTTTTTAGGAAAATCAGGCAAATGAGTATTTAAATGAGAAGAAATGAAGGACCGAATAAAGTTTAAGGAGAATGCGGAACAAATCTGTACAATACATATAAAACGGAATACAAAAACAATCGAAAGGTCAAACAGAAGGAGCCGGCTGATATCTGCACCTGCTCATAAAAAAATAATGGTGTTTGCATACAAAAGACGCGGAGGGCGGCAATAACGCGCCGGCACGCGGCCGTATATCACGCCGAGGGTTTTCATAAAGGAGGCGACCGGAGCCTCGCCGCTCGGACACTGAAGGCGTTGTTATGCCGCGCGACCGTCCTCAGATAATGTCTTGCATACATTTTCTATAATAATAATAATAATAAGCCCGCAGGGCAGCTTGTGGCGAGAGAGGCGTGTGCTCCAGAGAGTCGATCAGGGCCCCCACCTCGGCGTGTCTTCGTCGGTCGAGTGGAAACCGAAAGGGGCCCGAAGGACTCTCAGCTCTGGCTTGCCTTAATTGGCCGTCCAGAGAGGAGCTGTTAGAGCTATATGCTCCAGGGGTGGAAGTGTTAAAGGGCATAACGCCGCGAGTAACTACGGAGAAAGCGCAGCACACCTCTCGACACCCCTGAGTCACTCACACCGGTGTTGCTCTCTGTCGTCATTGGACGATCATTTGGGGAGCCCATCTAGTGGGTGGCAAGCCACCACTTGCCACAAAATAGTTATGAATGTAATTATGGCAAGTGACCCCGGCCTTTGCAATAGCCCAATCGCCAGTCCACCAAACGCTCAACCCCATAAACCTAGACTTCTTTTCACATGCTTGCAATAGTCCCTACCACCTACCGAGGTCAACTGCTGTAAGGAACATCATTGTGGCAGTTGACCCCGGGAGGTGTTTTACACACCATTTACTTCTTCTAAAACGGGCCTCTACGTGTTGGATCCGTCCCCACGCAAGCCTCTAAAAGACCGGGCTAAGCCCGTGAGTAAATAAAACATGAAAATAATAATAATAAATAAACTTTATTGAAAACCAATAAGTATCACTAATTACATAATAGTCCTATCTCCTGAACTAGGGTGTTAACCTGTATCTCAGGAGATAGATAATCGTGTACAGCTAGTGCCACTCGCATAATTTAATGCAAGCAACCAATGCAGTTTGTGACGCGTCGGGAGTCTGGGTAAGATCACACCGCCGCCGTCGTATGTATGTAAGTGACTAAGGGATAACAAAAAGACTGGCAGCAGCATTTTTCTATTGGATTAACTATCACCTTTGCTGCGATCATCGATATAATATATGTATAAACTAGATAAACATTCACGAACAAAATGACATCTAAAATGTGGTCGCGGAGGTTGCAAACTTATCTATGCTGGTGGCGGAAACGTGAGCTAACGTTTTATAATATAATAACTTGTAGTTTGACAGTTTCATATAGACAGTAACGACACTTCTATCGGCAAAAATAAATTTGTTAGGATGTGGCTTGTAAAGAAATAGCGACACAAGGGCGCTATTTCTCGCTACCACTTTTTGAACCGTGACACCAAATCTAGTTTATATATTATATCGATGGCTGCGATACCCACGACGTCTGCCAAGAGTGGGGATTATGGCAACTCTCTCCATTAAAGGGGAGGGCAGGGGATGTTTCCGGCTGATGATGAATGCAGTTTGTATCCCCTGAAACGTTACAGACAGATTGTACTTTAAAACGTCTGCACTTAGACGTTTCCGTTAAGTGAATCTTTTAATTATCCGCGCGAACACTTCGCATTAACAGGGATCTAATGGCACAAATGTTCCGTTAATTGGAGATACCTGTTTGCTAGTTGCATCGGTTTGCGAACTAGAATGCGTTATTGTAGTTGCTAACAGGAATCAATATAGGAACACTAGCGTTTGATTGCGATTGATCAATTCAATAGCCATTTGCTTATAGAATTATGGTGTTTATGCTGCTTTTACCGCGAATTGTTTTTATTATATTTCTAATGAGAATTCTGTTGTATAACGTAGATTAAAGAGCCACAGTGTCATTATATAAAATTAACGTTAACCATGGCTAACAAGGTTGAAAAGTCTTAGCTATCCAAGTATCCATTAATACTCGTACGTAGTACATATTATATGTAGTAAACATCGATATACTAGGTAGTAAATAAATAATTAGGTACATGTTTATATATATATATATTTATATATTATATGTATATATACCATAAATAATACCAGTCCTTGTTGTATATAATGTAAATAAAGGTAATTTTTGTGAAATAGGTATTTTACAAGTATAGTATCTTATATAATATATATATTCATTTAAATATGTATTAGTATATAATAATATTTTTATACGTAATATATGCATTATGTGTTGTTAATATATTATTTATTGTTTGTCTACTTTGTATTATTACTGTGCACTATACTGCAGTTTTATTTTAATATAGCTCCTTTTACAAAGGTTGTCTGGAAGAGATCGCTTTGAGCGATAAGACTGCCTTTGGTCACATTAAGTTATGTAACTGTTTCATGTATTGTTCAACAAAATGTGTGCAATAAAGTATTAATCTATCTATCTATCTAAATAAAGTAAAAATAAAACACGAATTACAATTTGAGAAAATGTAGAGTTACGTTAAGTAATAATAAAACTCCCATTTATATAGGAAGGTTTAATCATTGGCAAACTATTAATGCGGTGGAGTACCTACCTATTGATAACGATAAATATTTTCTTAGGTTGTAATTATCGTGTATTTGATGACTAGGATGCGTGCGGCGAAGGAATTGTTTAAATTACATACTTTTCATATCTTCTAGATATACCACTCGATTATATGATCGACGAGGTCTTCGACCGCCATCAGTTATCAAGATGACTTCGACCTAAAATCAAAGGCAAAGGATTCATTGCGTTATAGCTCTATACCTGATTAAATCAGCTACTGGTTAAACCACATTTATCTTATTACTAGCTGACCCACGCAGCTCCGCATGCGCTATTTACGTTAACTAAACTTTTAATAACAGACATTCGCATCGAATACATAACCTCCTTTTTTATAGTCGGTTTAAAACTGGGACCCACTTTTTACTTGCTCTCCGAAGCACGGACCCGTTTAGTTGAAATGGCATTAAACGGTCACCCATCTATTTAATTACCTTACCTAACGTTGCTTAACGCGGTCGGTTACAAAACCTTGATAACAACTCTCTATGAGTGTTCCCTTACTAATATTTATTATAATTATGAAGAAAAATTGATAAAATCGGACCAAACGTATAACCAAGTACCCATTTTGATCTTAAATCCCCTCTCCCAAAAGAACCGTGCTAGATTACGGGATCAAAAGTATCCTATGTCCTACCTCGTAGTAAGATCTCAAATCATGCCAAGTTTCATTTGAATCCATTCAGTAGTTTCGGCGTGATGCGCAGCCGTGATACAGACAGACAGACAGACAGACAAAAATTAAATAATAAAAAATACATATTTGGCCTCAGTATCGGTTATAGAATGCCCTCCAAATATAATTTTCAAAATATGTTCAATGTACAGAATTGGATTACAGTTTTATTATAAGTATAGATTTATTGTCAAGCCTCCATAGGGAATTATGTATTATATATTCGAATATTGATGAAATTGTGTACATAAATACCTAGCTGCGGGGACTACGTGAGGGGAGCAACAAAGACAAACTTAACAAATGTATAATTTCAAACAAGTTTGGAAACAAATAAATGAACCTTGTCAACATAAAATAGAAGGGCCACAGTAAATACGTGATAACAGAACTAGTATTGTGCCGAGTAGAGTGAGAAAGCCTGATGGTAAGCGGATCTCCAGCCCATTGACAGTTGGCTTGTGTACAGCTTGTACTTCCTTACGACACGCGCGTTACTTACAAAGTCTCTTTAAATCAGATTTAAGTAGAACGTATCTAAACTAAACAACTCAGTAAAACTAACTCATGTTATTTAAATTCTGTATAAGTTAATTTACTCTGCTGTCTTCAGTAGGTACGTAAGTTGGGAAGGTGCATCAGGCTGGCATAAGGCAAATGGTATCTGCAATGCTAATCGTCGGAATCACAATTAGTACTCGATACTCGTTTCCACTGCACCTTGCATTAAGCAAATTAACAACCGGGTAAGAGGTTCAGCTAATAAATTATGAAGCGGCATACCTCTATTTTCCTTTGGAAGCGTGCCCTACATCGCATTGCAAATATGGACTTAATGTTATAGAACTTTTTCAACAAAACATATTTAAATTGGCCTTTCTTCATATTTATTTATATACTAGCTGCTCTATTTTTACGTTAACTAAACTTTTAATAGCAGACATTCGCATCGAATACATAACCTCCTTCTTTATAGTCGGTTAAAAACTGGGACCCACTTTTTACTTGCTCTCCGAAGCACGGACCCGTTTAGTTCAAATGGCGTTAAACGGTCACCCATCTATTTAATGACCTTACCTAACGTTGCTTAACCCGATCGATTACAAAACCTTGATAACAACTCTCTATGAGTGTTCCCTTACTAATATTTATTATTATTATTAAGAAAAATTGATAAAATCGGACCAAGCGTATAACCAAGTATTCATTTTGACTTTAATCCCCTCTCCCAAAAGAACCGTGCTAGATTATGGGATAAAAAGTATCCTATGTCCTACCTCGTAGTAAGATCTCAAATCATGCCAAGTTTCATTTGAATCCATTCAGTAGTTTCGGCGTGATGCTCAGCCGTGATACAGACAGACAGACAGACAAAAATTTAAAAAAATACATTTTCGGCCTCAGTATCGGTTATAGAATCCCTCCAAATATAATTTTCAAAATATCTTTAATGTGGTCTTATGTGTATGTTGAGTGCGGACACGGCCACATCGGCCAATATTTGATAAGATCAGTTAACAATGCCGAAGATAAAAGTACTGAATAAGTCCTTGTTCAGCCACAGGTACTTATTTCCTTTACTCTCACAATTTAGTAGTAAGGTAACCGAGGAGAGATCAGGTGCAGGTCCGACTTTTTACATGCGCCCA
The DNA here is from genome assembly GCA_911728495.1 of Furcula furcula. Classification (NCBI taxonomy): domain Eukaryota; kingdom Metazoa; phylum Arthropoda; class Insecta; order Lepidoptera; family Notodontidae; genus Furcula; species Furcula furcula. Next base: position 9,349,489 of record OU452246.1, on the reverse strand, counting down.
TTCCCATGCATTGCTCATTTGACTTTTCAGACAATCATTTGATTATCCAGTATTGTCCTTACCAGAATAAGAAAGTTGCTCCCCGCAAGATTTGCACCCGGGACCTCTTGTCTGTAAAGCAAGCGACTTTCCGCGGCGTGATGGAGGCCACAATATGAATGCCAGATACAGCACGATTAATAACACACTACAAGACGAATATGTAGAGCTATTTGTACGGCAAACAAAATGTCCACGGAATGTCCCTCGGGTTGACAGATGATGTTCAGGGCAATTAATCTTGACCAAATATGCGGGCGAATTGTGGGTTTCGCCGTCGTACCCTAATGGCGACGTTACTGCGATGTTCCGACGCCTTACGTGCCTCTCCGAATTTTATCTACATAAAGAGTAACTCTACGGATTCATGTAAGTGCTGTAAAAAAAAAATACATGGTTCGAGGTGTGCTCATTCAAATGGTAAAAAAAGAAACAAAGACTATTGAAGCGTTATTGGTTTTATTTTTATTATGATTAGGTATATTTTACACTAGTAGTGCAGTACAATACAGTACAGTAGGTACATTATGAATAGGTACTTATTTTATCCACGTAAATAAATATTAATATTTCAAAACAACCAGAGCACAAGTTGATTCATTTTCAAATAACTGGGTGTGACATTTCAACATAACCGCGAAACGAGTGTTTTGGTACCCCACTCTGTCCACTTGGAGAACATTCGGCAGCCGACCCCTGTCATTGTCAGAATACCAGTTGATTCGTGTAAGGACCAATATTTTAGAACCCTGAATATCAAGATGAGAGTTTGCTACGTCAAAGCTTTAGGGCGGCAAAAGCTTTTTATTCTGCTCTGAATTACGTAATGTTTGGTTTTATAATTTGTCGTACTTTTGTAAATAGGATCCATTCCACGCACTAATAGTAGTTCTTAGTAATAGTTTTATTTAAAAAAATAGTATTGATTGTATGGAAAAAATCATTTTGATGTTAAATGGGTTGACAAAAGGCGCAGTTAATTTTAGCATATGTCTGGGTTGGTTCCTGTTTGCAGCAGAACTTTCATTTGTGATGAAGAAAACCCTTTGAGAAATGCTTACGCTCGAGTTCTGACTCGACTCCTAAGTCCACTCATTTTGCAAATTACATTAAAATCGATATTACAGCGATGTGCAAGTTTACTACTAGTCACAGATTAATAAAGAACTAGTGTACTAGTGTAGCGATCGCTCAACTTCATCGCCGCGTTTGCACAGCGAGTTTGCCGTGAGGATCACGAATGTTCGAATATGTATTCGCGTATACCGACTGTAAATACAGTCGTGATAACGCAACACTTTCGCGGCACACTGGCGACGAACGCGCTGCGCCCTCGCGGCGGATGTCGTTGAGCGATCAGCTCGCTGAAATCACGTTCGCACATCGTTACTGTAAGAGGCGCCTTAAGTTTTCCCCCTCAGATACAGAATCGCGGCCTTACGGTAGCATTATTATGCGGGTTTCCGACCGGGTCCGTGGCGACGAGGTGTGGTGAATGAGGAAAGTTATAATAAGTTGGTCCTTTCATCTGTGGAGAGGGCATTGTCTTTTGATCCCATATAATAATGGCGCCAACGTTACGTGATTTCTACATTCCGTAGAAACAAAAGGAATAATAATACATGATTTAGGTTATGCTGAACGTATGCGTAACCCAAAATAGCATTAACTTATTACCATACAATAGTGTAATATTTCCATTTGATTTGTCTGTAAGCGTATTATTTGTATAAATTTCTCACGATGTCTATTATTTGTTTCATGCCAGAACTATTTATAGTTTCTATGTTAAATTAAATATTTTTGTTGCCATGTTCTACATTGCATGCTAACAAGTTTTATCTTTACACATTCTATTTGTTTGGTCACCTCAGATCACTGTAACTTCATACTTCGTCTCATGTACTGACGTCGCACTCTTCACTCAGACAAAACGCTATTAATTATCAAAGTTGTAATTATTTGTAGTCGTCAGTGAGGTTGTAGGTACTTACTTATCCATTCGCGCTGTTACAGTTATTTTAGCTGGTCTTGGATGTTGTGGGATCGTTCGAGCCCCAACGTTGCCCGACTGTTCCAAGACCAGATCAGTTATGTAATTCAATCCCAGGCATGCAATGGAGTTTATTCATAAGCTTTGTATGATGGGTATGTATTATTGTGTCGCTAACATCATTCGTAGTCAAAACTAGTTGTAATTGGTTTACTTTCAGTGAATAGATTGGTTCACTGTCGTATCTCTCATTTAGACTTATGGAATTCGTATTGGCATAGTCATCAACAGCCCACTGCTGTCCTAATGACTAATAGGTAATTCCGTTGTCTTCTGTGAAAAGGGTCAAGGGTTAACTAATAATTGTTTTCGGTCATTATCCGTACCGTGCTATAACCGGACCCAATCGTTTAGGACCATTCTCTAAATGGGATTAATGCATCACTATCTTACTTTTATACTCATTCTCTGATACATCTCACACACGATAAATTTTATTGGGAGTGCCATTGAGTTAATGTGGGGAATACTAGTTTATGTTTATTGTGCCCGATCTAAGTTAACTCTCATTTCGTGTTCTTGTATTTAATTTGTTCTTGTATTTAATTTACAGTAAGTATTAATGTTCTTTCCTTCCCCACCGTTGGTTCATGGTGCATAGTTATTTTAAGACTATTTGTTCCTATCAATGCGACTTCTGGAAAGCCTGGAGCAACATTGATCACAAGAGGTGACATCGTTTATTTTAAATGTAAACAAATACGAGTAGTTTTTAAATTGTTGCGTAATTGGTGTAAACTGTGACAATATACTGACTCACACAGTCTGATCTTTTAATAATTTTATTCGTGGTTCGATTACAATCTCCAGAAACTTATGTATACCCGGTATTACATGCTGAACAAAGTTCGTTTGTGACACGTAGGTACAAAAATCACGTTGCGAACCGAATTTCGTATGTTTTTCAATTTACATCGGGCTGAAGCTGCGGGCTACGGTATTTCGGGGTAGTGAAATAAAGCACGTTCCGACTGTGAGCAGTTTGAATTAACCTTTCGAGTAGCCTTGTAGATTCGTGGCCTGGTTACGAGCGGGTCATCTGCTGGTTAATATTCAAAGGGTCGCACATTCAGGGATTCCGTACGCGTCTCGGCTCCGCAACTCCGAGAGAATGCCCCGGAAACCTCCCTTTAGTTACCAAACCCACTACCGACACTGTTTGTCTGCGAAATTAGGTAGACAATTTATCCATATGAAACAAAAAATTCTATCTGAGCAAGGGTGCGCATATGAAATTTCATTAGAGTGTAAGCAAGAATGTATTCGGACAATGGATATTGCACACAATATTCACGTAAGCCACGGGCCCTTGATTACGGTTCGTTCGTTTACCAAACAAAGACTGACTTCCCTAAAATTCTTTCTATTATATCAACTTGTTCCTGGATCAGGGTATGATACTGAGGTTGAATTCGAGTAATCAAGATAGCGAAATATCAATAAACTATTTTTGCTCACAAATCAAATAAATAATAACACACATTCTGATGATAAATAATAATAAACATGTTAACTACTTAAGGGATTCACCAGATCCAGAAGTCAAATTAAAAACAAACTGAGAACGAAGAAATGGGACTCGATTGATTAATATCACATCATTTATTTTTAAAAAGTTTTCATTAGAGATGAAGCACATAATAAAGGACACTCAGTTAAATAAAAAATAATTGATAGAGAAGAACTTTTAAGAAACCAAGTCTAACTACGCTAATTAACAAACTTTAGATCCAATTAGCTTCAAAATTTTGAAAAAACTCAACAATATTACGGTTGAATAGATTTATTTCGGGGCTGCAAAGATGTTTCAATGTGAGTATTCAAATAATGCGAAGAGGGATTTATAGGAGCGGCCGACTGGAGTAAAGCAATTCACGTCTGAACAAACACGACATTGAAAGATAAACTTGAATACTACCTTGCAATGAAAAGATGACATATTTTCTTATTCGTGCTTAGATTGTAATTCGGGTGAATTGAAATAATATAGCGATGAAATTAATTAAACGTACACACATCGATATACATTTGCACTGTTACAGTAAAATAATTTGAGACACGCAGACAGGCGGACGTACCTACAGCGTTAGATAGTAGGCATCGATATATTATATCGATGATAGTAGGGATGGAATTAAGGTATTGAAATTACTACAGAAAAAACATTGAAAAATCAATATTTGTAAAATAAATATCCGGGTATCCGGGTAAGAAGTTTCCTAAAAAGGGGTACAAATTTTTGCTTTACGTAATAATACCTATACTTAATGAAAAATCAAAAGAGAATATTTTTTTATTCTAAAATCACAGACATTCAATTTTATTAATTTGTATTTTGTATCAAAATCAAAATATCTTTATTATGCATAGGCCTCACGAGGGCACTTACATATTGTCATTTTTTAAAACTACCACCGGATCACAACGCGGCCTCTACTGAGAAGATCCGGCAAGAAACTCAGAGGGCTTGTCATTTTTTAATTCAATTAAGTATAATGTTAACAATAAAAATCGCTTTTACAAAAGATGTCTTAAAATTATAAGCTCGCATGAGTATCACAGTTTAAGCCCACGCAGCTTTATCCTCCAGGTAATCCGAGATTTTATAGTAGCCCTTTTTAGACAACCGGCTTTTAATAGTGCTTTTGAATTTATTAATTGGTAGGTCTCGGATATCCTGTGGCAGTTTATTATAGAAACGTATACCTTGGCCCATGAACGAATTACTAATTCTGTGGAGACGCGTGGAGTGTACAGCAAGATTGTGTTTGTTCCGGGTGTTTACATTATGATGGTCACTATTCTTTGCAAAAGCACTAATGTTTTTCTTTACATACAGCAAATTTTCATAAATATATTGTGATATAACCGTTAGAATATTTATTTCTTTAAATTTTTGTCTAAGTGTATCAGTAGGAGCTAAACTGTAAATAGCTCTCACAGCCCTTTTCTGCAGAATAAAAATGGTGTTGAAATCTGCAGAAGATCCCCACAGTAATATACCATAAGACATAATACTGTGAAAATAACTAAAATAAACAATTCTAGCGGTTTCAACATCTGTGACATGTCTAATTTTCTTAACTGCATAAGCCGCCGAGCTAAGCCTACCCGACAGTTTCTCAATATGTGGGCCCCATTGCAACTTGGCATCAACAGTAATGCCCAAGAATACTGTTGAATTTACAGGGTCCAAAACAGCTCCATTGATGTCAACATTGGTTCTCACCTGTCTGACGTTAGGTGGTGTGAATTTTATACATTTTGATTTACTTTCATTTAATTTTAAATTATTAACATTAAACCAATGGACAGCTTTAGATACAACATTGTTCACATCGTCATAATCTTGTAGTCCACGCTTAATTTTAAACAAGAGAGAGGTATCATCCGCGAACAATATAATCTTATGATTGTCCCCTGCAAAGTAGGGTAAGTCATTAACATATATCAAAAATAGAAATGGGCCTAGTATTGAACCCTGTGGTACACCTAAAGTAACCTCAGATCCTACAGATCTCGTTCCGTTAATATCAACCTTCTGAATTCTATTACTCAAATATGAAGTCAGAAGATCGAGAGCTCTGTTCCTGATTCCGTAGTGGTGTAGTTTCCTGACAAGGGTGTCATGTTGTACGCAATCAAACGCCTTGGATAAATCGCAGAATATGCCAAGAGCATCCTGCTTGTCCTCCCAGGCGTCATATATGTTTCTTACCAATTCAACTCCCGCATCTGTAGTAGAACGATTCTTAGTAAAACCAAACTGTTTATTATGAAACAGATCATATTCGTTGAAATGATCTAGCATCTGATCAAGCAATAATTTTTCAAAAATTTTACTTAAAGTAGGCAATACCGAAATTGGCCTGAAATTCGTAGGCTCCGTGGTACTACCGGATTTAAACATAGGAATTAATCTACTCTGTTTCATAAGGTCAGGAAACACTCCACTAGAGACACAACTATTGAATACTACAGCTAATTGCGGTGCAATAAGATCAATGACAGATGAGATCATCTGAGTAGATAGACCCCATAAGTCTGCGGTTTTTTTTAAATTTATCTTTTTAAATGTATTTACAATATCCTTAGCAGTAACGAAGGAGAATTCAAAAGTTGTTCTACATTTTGGTACACTTTGTTGCAATAATAACTCCGCAGAAGTGGATGACGACTTAAGAGTATTTGAAATTTCTAAAGGAATATTAGCAAAAAAAATTTCAAACGCGGTCGCTACATCCTGATCCGCAGTTACATCAGAATCATTAATTTTCAAGTGAAAATCGCGATTACGCACAGTTGTTCTTCCTGTTTCACTATTTATAATGCTCCAAGTTGTCTTAATTTTATTTTCAGAATTATTAATTTTATTTTTCAAATAAATAGCCTTAGCTAAGGAACAAGTTCGTTTAAAGACCTTAGAGTATTTTTTAACATATTCTTTAAAGAGTGGACAAGAGTTAGAAGATTTTTCATTGTACAATTCATACAGTTTTCTCCGACTCTTAAGAATACCTACAGTCGCCCAATCACTAAATGACACACGATCATTAATTAATAATGTTCTTGGTTTAAATATTTTACTATACTGAGCATCGATAAGGTGAAATAAGGCGTTATACAAAGTGTTTGGGTCATTATGACTGGGCAAAGAAGGTAGTTTATCAATCAGGGTGGCTTTAAAATCATTAAGACGGCGTTTAGTTACTGGAACAAACGTAACATTTCTTTGTGATTTATTTGACTTACTAGGAAATAAAGCTAATTGACCACAATGATCAGAATCTAATTTATTTATTATTTCTTTGTGGACTGGTTTTATATTAGTAAATATATTGTCAATGCAGGTTGCACTAGTGGAAGTTATCCTAGTAGGTTCTAAGAAAATGTTGTACAAATTGTAAGATTTAAGTAGTGTCATAAATTTACAAGTTACATTGCTATTTTCAAGTAAATTTATGTTGAAGTCTCCACAGATGATAATAGTTTTATTAGAAGATGAAGTTTTGTGCAAGATACTTTCTAAAATTCTCTCAAATTCGTCGTAAGGTGAACACGGGGGCCTGTATACGCTCAAAACTAAAAACTGATCTGACTCAATGCAAGCTATTTCAATAACTCGCTCAACAGACAGACTCCACAAGATCTGTGCGTTCCCTAAATTTAATATTTTTCTTAATAATAATTAAGGAGCCCCCTCGTATCTTATTTACTCTGCTGAACGAGCTAGCAACCTGGTGATTATTGAAATTGAACATGAACTGGTCACTTTTTAACCAATGTTCAGTTACACAAAAAATATCTATGTTCTGACTGTTCATAAACAATTCAATTTCCAAATCTTTGCCCATAATTCCTTGTATATTTTGATGCACCAGGTTAATAGTTAATTTGTTTTTATGCAATTGTGAATTATTCTTATTTGGGCCATTTCTAGTATTTTTATTTCTAATATCATATTTATTATGTATGCAAGAGGTTGACTCTGTTGTCTTATTATCTAATTTAAATGAATTAAATTGTCATTATTGATAGCCAAATGCTTGGCTGAATTCATTTCAATGTCAAGAGTTTGTCGCTCAATAGAAGCGACCTGGGTAGCCAAATTCTTGGCTGATGTATAGAAATAATATGATAGCGACGCTGCTATCTGTCTTTTATAATATTTAGATAGATAACATCTATCTTTTGTGAATAATAAATTGTCACTAAGATAATTATTAATATCAATTAAATGAAATTTAGTGCTTATGTCAAAAGTGTTACATGTCAGTGTATATAATGTCATATTTAACTTATACCTATTGGAGTTTTCTTCCTGTGGCAAACTTTTACTATATGGAAATGTGAACATTACAATCTCTTTTATATCAAGCTGAGACAACAAATTATAATATGTAAGTAATTGTTTCTTAGACACATTTCCTCTATTTCCTACTAATATTAATAGTATAGTGTCCTGGCTGAAATTTTGTTTGAGAATAAAATCTAATATATTGGTGTAGGCCATGCCGGGCATACAATAATTAGTAACAGAACCTGTATGAACATATAATATACTCGTAATGTATGTGCAAGCAGTAACAGCTCAGTGGGCGAGCGCTTGCCTTGGAAACAAGGTGCGCAGGCTCGAACCTCGGCTCGCACCTCTGAAGGTAAACATCCTGAGGAAACCTGCATGACTGAGAAAGCCTAACTAGCTTTCGAATGACGTGTGAAGTCCGCCAACCCGCACTTGGTTAGCGTGGTGGGCTATGGTCTAAGCCCCTTCATCTTTATGGGAGGCCCGTGCCCAACAGTGGGACGAAACAAAGGCTGGTATAAAATATGATCCCATAGCGGTTTGCAATATCCCTACTGGGTGTAAGGGACTACGTACCGAAAACATTTTTATAAGTGTTCTTATATTGTCCGTTACAACATTACAGAAACCATTTAAATGGAAAATGACAAATGACTAGCTTGTTAATTTTTGAGCATGTAATGAATACGTGCGGAATAATATTTATTTTTCAAATTGCATTGCTAATTTCAATCAAGCCGCCTGCCAAACGTGGAGACTATGGCAACCCCTCCCTTCTAAGGGACCTTTGTTCAGCAGTGGACTTTTCGGCTGCTGATGATTGCTAATTTTGCACAAATAAGTAATTTATTTTTTAAATTGAAATTAGGCTTTATTATTATACCAATAATGATGTTATCCTAATTTTATAAAAAAAGCGGCATTTTTTTTTTAGAAATTCATGAAAAAGCCGATGAAAAATTTCAACACTAGAATGTTCAGAATCATGTACCTACTGGATTCCTGGTATCGGTTTTCGGTACGATGTCCCTTACATACTTTTAAGATATACTTTTAAGGTAAAACGCGTTAATTCCCGATTAAAATAAAGTTTGAATACGCTCCCATTTACATTTATACAGTGAATGTTTTATGTTCTTGTCTCGCTATTTTGAAATTGAATTCTATTGGAAGGTTGTAAATTTTGCAAGTTAGCCATAATAACGAAACCGAGCCGTATTTTATATAACGAAATAATGTTAGAATACATATTGTGAAATCGTGATACTATTATTGTCATCGCACATTAAAATATAAGGAACCTACTAAATGCGTTCGTTTGTTACGATGACGTTACAATAATATAAGTTTTGAACCAGGATCTCGCTACAATTGACACATTTCTTGTTTCAGACATCACCGATGTACCCGGGAGCGGCGGACGTTGATCTGTCTAGTGGACGGATGCCGTGAGCTCTTGCCCCAGGAGCCCACGACGTCGCCGTGATGAGCACAACCCGCCATAATGCGTCGGCGGCCATTTTAAACCGGGAACTTACACGTTTGTCGGCTCGAGATGGCCGTCAATCGCGGGGCCCGCGCACCGAGCCAACCCGCGCACGCGCTCTCCCATACACCACCGCGGCACTATGAAATGTGGAAACACGGCAAGTGGCGACAGAAAACGTCACCACCAAGGACAAACGCGGCCGTTAGGGTTCCGAGATAGAAAACATTGTATAGTGAAATCTTTAGAGGCCTAAGTGTTACTATTGTGTGTAAATATAGTGGTGTGTAGATGTTAAGGATGGCGGGCGAGGGTCGGGGTGCGCGAACGCCGCTGCTGGAGTGTGGGGGCGCGGAGTATGCGCATGCGCACAAGTCGTCGGCACCTCGTTGCTGCTTCTGGCTGGCCAATCATGTGAACGTGAGGAAGTGCGTCGCCGGCGTCATGCTGCTATCCGTCCTCACTATATTCTTCTATACGTATTACGTCACAGTACCTTTCACAAGGTATGTATATCTGCTTTGTACCGCCCTTCAATACTTACTATAGGTACGTTCTTTGATTTTTTTTTAGGTGTTTTATACATACCGTGATAAGTAGATATACAGTCGCTGGATACAAAACGCACTATTACCACGTTTTCTCTGATAAATATAACTTGAGTGTATTCAAGTCACTCTAGAGTGAACAGGCATCTTATGGGTAAGCGCGGTCCATCCTAGACCACATCTTCACTTACCATCATGTGAGATTGTGGTCAAGCGCAAACCTATTGATTATAAAAAAAAAACTATAACATAATAAGAACAGAGAGCCAGGATCAGAGAAGCACTGGCAATCTTATCTCGTGTGGTGTCGCGACACATTGGTAACGTTACTTAGATGAGGTCTATAAGATGGAGTCTACTTCCTCCGTCGGCCTTCTTAATCTTTTTTTGTATGTGCGATCCCACTTTGCTCTTGAATACTGGCTTCTGAAAAAAAAAACATTAAAATATTCAGAAACAGCTATTACAATATAGTTAATTATAATTACATTACACTTTTGTATTCTATCCAATCGTTTAGTAATATGTCAGCAAAATCGCTAGCAGTTTTTACTTTCGCCTTCAGCTTCACTCGACTAGATTTCACCGCAACGTGTCTTCATAACAAGTGTAAACTTGATAGTAAAAGTGTATTTCAAACGTATAAATCACTGATGCACGATCTTTTTTTGTGCCTGCCTCAGAGTGGAATAAATTTTCTTTCGACGTTGTATTCAGCTGATGCGCTAATTAGCGTCAATTAAACATGCAGTTGTTAAGGTGCTCACGTAGTTGTTCGGTAAACGATCAGCTGGTTAAGCAACGTCAGGCAAGGCAAGGTTAGATGGGTGACCGTTTAGTGGCATTTAAACTGAGCGTCTCCGTGCTTCGGAGGGCACGTAAAAGATGGTCCCGGTTGTTGTCATTTAGTCAGCAGTCTTTAAGGCAAGTCAGAGGCGTAAGGCCAGCTTAAAAACTCTGACACCAGGTTGGCCACTAACCATACGACATAAAAGAACCGCTAAAGTCACTTCACACCGGAACACAGCAATGTTTATACGTTGCTGCTTGGCGGCAGAGCAAACTTTCTCTGCTCATTGAAATATTCATTTAAATTTTATCGAAACATGTCTGAATTAATTATTATAGTTGGAAATATGCATCACTCGCACGAAATCCAATTTGCCTCCTATCAGAAGCAAACATGCTGATACAAATTAATAATGTGAAATTATCGCGTTTGGACAGAACTCTAGCAGCGCACATTATACATAGGATTTTTTTTTCCCGACGGGAATATTTATGTATGCGTGCGTGTAGGATTATTCTGGGATCTATTGATAATTTCAATCTAATCCAATTTCAAATTTTACCAAACGATTGACACAATCACAATACTGATATAAATATTGGTGCTGCGTGCTGCTGTTCCTCAGTGACTAATCTAAATTATAAATCACAGTAGGTACCTATAACTAAGTTATTATTATTTTATAGAAATAAACAACTTTTCTAGGAGCTTTCGCGGTCGCCTGACGAAATTAAAATTGCCATTGGTTTTAAAATGAAACTATTTGTACGCATATATCCCGGTTTATATTTGATTTTGAACCTACTTCAAAAAGGAGATGGTTCTCATTTCGTTGTTTCATGTTTTTATTTAACTAAACTCATTGATCTTATTTAATCTCGTTGATTTTTACATTCCCAACGCCGCGACAAGTTTTAATTGCTTTACAGCGCCTAAGATACCTATTAAATTTTAGAATAAAGGTCTAAATTTCTTCAGTGGAAGATCGTGGATATTCTGTGGCAGTTTGCTATAAAAGCGTATACTTTGGCCCATAAACGTTTCGCCTTTCTGTGGAGACGCGTGGCATGTACAACAAGATCGTGTTTGTTCCGGGTATTAATCATATTACCTATTAATTAGTATTATATATCATGTGTATCACTATACTTTTAAAAAAAGAACTATTTTTTTAACATAAACTAAATTTTCAAATATGTATTGTGAGACAACCGTTACAATAACTATCTCTTTGAATCTATCTCTAAGTGAATCAGTAGGAGCTAGATTGTACGTGGCTCTCTCAGCTATTTTCTGCAGAATAAAACTAGTATTAAGTTCTGCAGAAGATGCCCACAGTAGGGTGCTGCAGTGTTCGAAACGTGTAAATAAAGTTATTTTTTAATAAAACAATATCGAATTCGTCTAAGGATCCATTATGCATAAAATTGGCAGTTAATACTTACAGGAAATTACTTCGCGGAAGTATTAACGGCATTTAACTTTGGCGAGCGTCCTTGTCGCCCTATTGTTTGGCAGCTTTTCGCAGCTAAATTGTGACGAGGAGCCGAATATTTCACAGTAATTTATAACGTGATTTTATGTAATTAGGGCAGATGCCTTGTATTTCTTTCTTCCTTTTTCTTACTTCTTTTTTACATTTCTTTGTTACCAGTTTGTGGTCTTGGCATTTCAAGTGAACAGTGCGCATTCAATACGAAATATTTTTGTGCAATATCTAGATAGGTAGTGTTTTTTTTTGTCCTTTATTCTGGGACTAAACTATACAGATTCCATGGACAAATATATAATGTTGATTGTCTTTGCTGAAGATGATTTACCTATTTTTTGTGTTATATTGAATTAGCCCATTGTCATATTCTTCTGACACGACATTGCATGACTCCTTTTGTAATTGTACTCCACAGTATTTGGCTATAGAATCCACGAGTATATATAGACGAATCATTAGGGCTACATAAATCTGTCGGTACTGATCTAAGTAGATACTAGATACTTATATTTTATTTTATCAAGTTCAAATTACACTAGACCAGATGAGAAGCAGAGGCGGGAAGTTTCGCCGACTCACCAGAATTTATAGCAAAACTTGTGTTCAGGCTAATTAATGGAAGCTGCTCCCACTAACGCGCTACCAACTCGCTAATTTAACGCACATTGTTTTTAATGTACACAGAGTATCATACAAAATAACATAGATGCATTTATATAAAAAAACGGTCAAGTGCGAGTCGGACTCGCGTACCGAGGGTTCCATACGTTCTTTGGACCTGTTAAAGTTATTTTACTATTCGTTTAACACTACAGATAGCAAAAAAAAACCGCAAAACTAAGTTTGTTTGTCGAGGTTTTTAGGATTACTAAAAAACTGTACTACTTAGAAAGATCATTTTATCTTTCCTGTTAAATATAGATTGACATGTATTACCCATACTTATTTCAGATTTGCCCCTTCACAAACTTCGGAGATAAGTAAAAATCTTGTTTTGAGATGTGCAAATGAATAACCACCATGCGTTTAACCAAGTAACATTTTGAATTTAATCCGCTCTCCCAAACGAGTGGTGCTGAATTACGGGATATAAAGTATCCAATGTCCTACCTCGTAGTATTAACTCAAATCATGCCAAGTTTCGTTTCGTTTTTTTTTGGGAATGATAGACTCTGTTGGCCGCAGATGGCCATTACAGCTTCACCGGACAATAGGAGGCGAGCGCTTAAAGCGCTCTAGCCTTTACGGCAGAAGTAGCGACGAGCTCAAGGGCACCTCAGGGAGGCACGGCCTCGGCTTGGGCTGTCGCTTAAGAGAGGGCTGAGTTTACCACCGGTTCACAACGCGCCCCCACTGAGAAGAACCGGCAAGAAACTCAGTGGGGTGATGCACGTCGTTGAGGTCGCATACGTACGACCCTTCGGCCTCGCCGGCGAGACCGGTGTCTGATAGCTAGTGTAGCATACGGTTGTCGGGGAGGGTTCGGCGCATCCCGGTCCAATAGGACCGTCATGGGGTCAGGAGCGTCGAGCAGTACGTGCCGTGGTCTGCGGCGCGAGTCAGAAGGACTAGGGGCGTAATCGGCGGCGGCGCGGATTAAACTGTTCGCGTGACGGGACGCGGATTCAAAGTAGCGTTTCGACGCTTCTTTGAGGAACTTACGAAAGGGATCTAACTTGAAATCGGAATGCAGATCTACGTTCCGCATGTACCACGGGGCACCGACGGCACGTCGGAGGAAACGATTCTGGATAACCTGGAGGCTATCGATATGGGTGCGGGCGGCGTGCGCGAAATCTACACTCGCGTAAGTCATAATTGGGCGAATGCAAGCTTTATATAATGTCAACTTATTTCTAAGTGACATTTTACTCCGTTTGCAGAGAAGGGGATACAGGCGACCTAATACGAAAGCCGCTCGATTGCGGACGGACCTAATGTGCGGGCCGAAAGTCATGGCGGAGTCCAAGGTGACTCCGAGGTACTTAACCTTGTTTCGTTTGAATCCATTAAGTAGTTTCGGTGTGATGCGCGGCCATGATACAGACAGACAGACAGACAAAAATGAAAAAAATATACAGTTTTGGCTTCAGTATCGGTTATAGAATAAATCCAAAAATAATTTACAAAATATCTTCAATGTAAAAAATTTGACCGGTTACAGTTTTATTATAAGTATAAATATATTATAGAAGAGAGATAGCTATTTTATATATAAAGAATATGTTTTTAGTTTTAATTAAGTACGCAGCAAAACCTGTGGCAAAACCTTAATAAACCATAATTTGTGCAACTAATTTTATTGCAACCTTTATGTACCTACACAGCTAATTAAACTTCTCTAAATTATAAATAACCAGTTAGTTTATTTCTATTTGTTAAATACATAACATTATAGACAAAGTTCCAAGAAACCATCAGGGCGCGTATCCGCAAAACTTAGCGGTAAATAAAGGTGGCATTTGCGCTTAATAAGTAGGCAGGCATGTCTTTAAAGCGTCGTCGTTAAAGTTTCCTCCCGGTTGATTCAGGCGTGGCTTTCATTAAAGCAAAGAGGCCACAAAACTCAGCCGCTCACAGGACCACTCCCGCCTACGGATAAAATATTTCCACAAATTCCTGCCTTTATTTATTTAACGCTATTGAGATAAACCTTAATGGCCCTTTGATGTGGCTGCTACTTGGAACGCGGCTTTAACTTTGGCAGTCTTTGATTGATTTACCACCGAATTTTTCCTTTTGCAACGACTTTATAGGTAAATTGTGTACCCCGATTTTTAATTAGTTTCATGATTATTTATTTATTCAAGCATCGTTTCATTGAACTTTTTTTGTTTAATATTTAGCTTTTAGCTAACTGGGAAAAAGATATTATTTAACAAACCTTTATTTAATTCCACCTAGTCAATTTTATTATAGCACTCCCTCTTGAACTAATGAAGTTGACAAAAATTATCTCACGCTGCATTGGAATCATAATATCTTACAAGAGACCTGTACGATTGATAATGTCATAAGATGAAGGATTAAAGAGATCAATGAAATGTGCTTTAATTTAGTTATCAATTTTATTTAATTGTATAATGGTTACTCAATCCCAGAGATTTGCTTCACCAATTTGATTGACATGATTATCTAATGCGGCTAGGGACACGAAAAAAGTATCGATACTTTGTGGTATCGAGTACTTTTGGTTCGATACCTTTACCTACGATACTTTTTTTTCCGATACCGAGTCAGGACCGGGTTTATATGTAAATACATATTTTTAATTTCAATCCTTTTAGCTCAGTATGTTGTTTTCTACACGAATCATGACATTTGGAATGAGAAAATGCAGTTTATATTTTCCATATTTTGGCATATTTCAAAGATAAGTCCATATTTTTACAAAAATGAATATATTTCTGTAAAACGGGTAGCAAATAGATGTACTTATATGAAACAAAGTACTTACGATAAGCGATTACTTACTTACTTGCGATAAGTAAATGACAAAAAAAAATATACGGGGTAGGAACAATTTTGCGAATGAGCAATATATTTCTTTTTCTGTAAACGTCACGGTTCGTTACAGTAAGCTATGAGCGCTGAATTTATTGTACTTTCCCCGTATTCACCTTATAAATACACCTTTAAAAAATTACTGTCGCGAATAGCGGTCCGTCACATTCGAACTCGCGACCTCCGGTTTGCAAAGATAGCGGATTCCCACTGCGCCACTGAGGCCAGTCACATACTGTGATGTTGAAAGATTATTCAGCCAGTACCAAGCCTTATTTTAACCAAACAGAACGACCTTGAATTTTCATCCATCCATTCGTTAGGAAGCTACGATTCCACAGACAGACATACAGACAGACAGACATAGGCGTACAAACTTAAACATGCCTTTTTTACATTGGGGGCATTTGGGGGTTACAAAATATGAGATCCGTGCACTTCAACAACACAGATACTGAAAAGAGCTGCCATATACCTGAAAATGATGGTTATTTTTCACTCCATATTTTTCCATATTTTCGCATATTTTCGCTTTTTAATCCATATTATCGTTTTTTTTAGTCCATATTATTTTAATTACATATAAATCCGGTCCCTACTCATGAGTATAGTATCGATACCGTGATCTATTCGATGCCGTGTCCCTAAATGCGGCCAATACGGTATTATATTTTGCTATTTGCCGCTGAGAAATGAATTGACGCATTGGCGGACTACATTAATTCCAATTTCTGCTATGTGCAGACTATGCTATTAATATTACTCAATAAAAGCTAGGCTCTGGGTAATGAAGCTGTGGACGAAAGCAGTCTGGCTTATTAACCAAACAAGGAAGACCCCGGACCCTGTATAAAACTTTGTAGGTGGTTGGAGGAGCTAAGTTATCGTGCGCTAGCAGAAAAAAACAATGAACGATCCTTCAGCTGCCAGCACATCGAAGGCTCTCCCTCCGGTAGGGACAACTTTAATTCACACTAAACAAAGCAAGCATGACCCGAAAGTCGCCTTATTTGGCTGCTTCACACTGCTGCTTCGCGGCAGAATATCTGACACTGTGGTGTGGTAGTACCTACCTACCTGGACGGTCCCTTGGACAAGGTACCTACCGCCTAGTAAAAAGTGCGTTCACGCCTTGCGTCTCTAATGTAGAATGTTTTTCAGCCTTGTGTGGCGCGACCGCGTACCGCGACCGCTGTCGCAGTGCTCGTTGCTCACGTCGCAGCAAGAGGCGGCGCGCGACCATCGCTCGGACGCGCGTCTCCGCATCGACGCAAAGGTGCTAGTGATCGTCGAGTCGGCCTACTCGCGACTCGGACGCGACATCGCTGAACTACTTGTCGCCAACCGTATACGGTGAGTTGTTTGAAACTAGTTACTTATTATGGCAAAGAAAGTACAGATTCATGAGGCGCGACATGTTTCATTTGAAAGCACAGTAAATAGGTAATTAATTTATTTTTTGTTATCTACGTACGAGTTTCATACTGTTATAATTCATTCTGTTAGTGGATTTTTCTGACAGTTTTGTATTTGAATACTACATAAGATTTGGTGTCTCACATAGGCAAAAATGACGACTTCCAACTTTTAGGTATCAACGGGAAATTCAAGTGTAGTTTCCGTCGTTCGCTAAAAAATACCAATTGATCTAAAAATTGCTCAACATTGTTTGTTTTTTTTCAACATACCAATTAAAATCTGCGCCTTTGCCACTAAGCTCTCCAATATAAAATACAATGAAAATTCAGAATTTCTAACGGAACAGGAAGAAGGAATGAAGTTAGGTATCGCGTTCGGCTCTACAAATTCGCATTACACGTCTTAAAATCCCATTCCATGAAATATTTACGTTACGTTATCTTGTAAATATTTACCGAGTTCACGCGTATGATGGCTATTATGGGGCGTGTTCGCCCCCCTGTTTGTTTCTCCTTGTTCGCGGCGCTGGGCGATCGCTTGCGCGTGTTGACAGCCTATATGCGTGCCAGTCTGGTGATGTACTGCAACGGGAAACCGATTGAGCGATCTGTTTATTTCACACACGTTGAATTTGTTGTAGTAATCCTCGATTGGCTTTTTGTAATCGCGTTGTAATTGATTGCCTTGCTTATCTTACATAATTTACAATCGTACTCATATTATTAAATGCGGATTTTAATGTGAGTTTCGCCGTTATATTATTAGGAACCGACATTAGGACTAAATACACTTATTGGCCAATTTGTTTTAGCGCTATCTAGTCCATAAACTGTATTGAAAAAATATTTTTTACAAAAAAAAAACCGCCTTCAAAATGCAACTGAAAAGCCTGAAATAATTTCTAAGAATTAGTGGTTTTTACATGTACATTGTTGGACTTCGACTACAACAAATTATAAATACATATTACTATCAAAGACGGCGCCAAACTGGAAAACAGTTAGGTACCTACTGCCCTTGTAAGTATTTGCTAGACGTTAGGCGCCGACTTCGATAGTAATATGTATTTATAATATGTTGTAGTTCAAGTCCAACAATGTACATGTAAAAACCACTAATTCTTAGAAATTATTTCAGGGTTTTTAGTTGCATTTTGAAGGCGGTTCTTTTTTTTGTATAAATTATTTTTATTTTATTCTTTTTAGTGGTTCTCTTGGTGTATTATTAGGTTAAGTTTTAACAACTTATATTTTATTCTGACAAATAGCCAGTTTAATATTTATTTTAAAAACACCCACTACATAACACAACTATGGACTATCACTAAAATATAAGCTTAAGCAAAAAATTTAAAAAATGTACATGTGACAATCTATACTATAATAAAACTCAAAGGGCACTTTTTCTGTACATTGAATATTTTTCCAAAATTTCTATGCTGTACTATCGACATAGAGGCCAAAACAATTTTTTTTTGGAATTATTGTCTGTCTGTCTGTCTGTCGTTCTGTTTGTCCAGGCATCATTTGAAAACCCGTGGATGGATTTTGATAGGACTTTCACTGACGTGTTGTGTAGAAGTAGGGGTATAAATTGATATATAAAACATCACGCTATCTTTCATAGGGGCTAAGCAGTGAAACATTACTTGCACATATTACCACGTAATTTCCTTTGTATGTGAATAGGGTAATTATAGACTGATCAGTTAATCATAAAGATATTATTACGCTATATACAATAGGGACTGAGCAGACATTTAGTTTGCATAAGATATAGCATTGGCGAAGGGTCAATTTTTGTAAGGGGTAAGCCGGTCCGGTACACCCAGGACATTTTCATTAGATTTCTGTTCATGAAATTTTAATGAAACTTGCCAAGTCCAGGTAGTGTATAGATAGGTATTGTAGTAATACGATACCTATCCGACTGTAAAGTCGCAACAATAAAAGATGCGAAAAGCTTAGAACTTTCATTATCGAATATCATTTAGCGTGATTTACATTATGAACAGCGCCATCTATCGGTGAAATTGAACATACAATCACTATAGAACTTTAATCTATTTATTATTATATCAAAGAAAGTCGTGTTAGTTAGTTACACTATTTATAACTCAAGAACGGCCTAACCGATTCGGCTGAAAATTGGTGGGGAGGTAGCTTAGGACCAGGAAACGGACATAGGATACTTTTTATCTCGGTAGGTTAAGGTTAAGCAACGTTAGGTAAGGTCATTAAATAGATGGGTGAACCGATTTGTATGAAAGTGTGCATATCGGTTAGGTCTGAGAATAGGTCATACAGTATATTTCATACCGCTAGGTTAAGGTTAAGCTACATAAGGCAAGGTAATTAAATAGATGGGTGAACCGATTTGTATGAAATTTTGTGTGTATATCGGGTAAGTCTGAGAATAGGCCGTAAAGTATATTTCATGTCACTAGGTTAAGGTTAAGCAATATAAGGAAAGGTCATTAAATAGATGGGTGAACAGATTTGTATGAAATTTTGTGTGCATATCGGGGAGGTCTGAGAATAGGTCATAAAGTATATTTAATGCCGCTGATACCATGATTGACGAGGATATATAGAACGAGAGGAGGGAGCAAGAGAGGAGAAAGAGGGAGAGGGGATTCGAGGAGGGGGTGATGGGGTAAGGGAACGGGGGAGTTAGTTGGAGTAAGGGGGGAGTGAGAAGGAGCAAGTTCGTAGAAGAGAGAGGGGGAGAGGGTTCAGAGAGGGGATAACAGGGAGAGGAAGAGGGGGAGTGTGACGGAAACCGAAGCGGGAGGGGGAAAGAGAGAGGAGAGAAAGAGCATATAATTAGATTTTTTTTATAAGAGAGAGATATATGGAGAGAGATAAATCTTGGGAGGATGGAGTAAAAGGGGAGCAAAACGTAATAAAAGCGCGGGCGGAGCTGCACGGGTCAGCTAGTATCTTAATAAAACTAACCAATTGCCAAAAACCGAAGATATCTAGGTGTTATACTCGTAGTTCTCGAGAACCATGGACTGCAAGCTCGGTGGGTCTACATTTATTTGTGCCGAGAACCCGTGTCCACCTTCTGACGATGGTCAGACCCTGATCACCATTTTTCTAGCAACTACTCATCGAGAGCTACCCAACGAGCCCAAACTCGGCAGATCTACGTTTATTGGTGCAGTGATCCCGTGTCGACCTTCCTGCTCCATCATCAGACCCTGATCTCCATTTTTCTAGCAACTACTCGTCGAGACCTATCCAACGAGTCCAAATTCGGTAGGTCTACGTTTGTTGGTGCCGAGATACCGTGACGACCTTCCTGTTCCATTATCAGACCTTGATCACCATTGTTCTAGCAACTACTCGTCGAGAGCTACCCAACGAATCCAAACTCGGTGGGTCTATGTTTATTGGTGTCGAGATCCCGTGACGACCTTCTTGCTCCATCATCAGACGCTGATCACCATTTTTCTAGCAACTACTCATCGAGAGCTACCCAACGAGCCCAAACTCGGTGGATCTACGTTTATTGGTGCAGAGATCCCGTGACAACCTTCCTGCTCCACCATCAGACCCTGATCTCCCTTTTTCTAGCAACTACTCGTCGAGAACTATCCATCGCGTCCAAATTCGGTAGTTCTACGTTTTGAAGGCACGGCTAGGATAGGATTGATTGTTCATTTTATTACAGCGTTCCGGTGGCCATCTATGGCCTTCTTCATCAGATCTACTTCACCAAATGATACTTTCTGAATGAAAATGTTTGACTAGTTTCTAAAAATACCAAAAACGCTATATGTAAGCCTATAATATTTAAGGAGTTCCCTCAGTTACTCATGGTCCCCATCATCAGAACTTGATTTTGAAAAAAATGGGACCAATCTGGAAGCATATCCTTTTAATTAAAAAAATAATTTTCCAAATCGGTTCGTAAACGACAGAGTTCTGAGGTAACAAACATAAAAAATAAAAAAAAAACAAAAATAAAAAAAAACATACAACCGAATTGATAACCTCCTCCTTTTTTTGAAGTCGGTTAAAAATGGAAATTCACCCTAAGTACCAAACTCCATCAGGATTATTTGATTATAATTATATTGATGTACAAGTTATATTTTGTATGGCCTGTGGGATGTCCGGGTAAGAATAGCACCCACCTATCTTCTCCCGTTTGATGCCGTTGGAGGCGACTAAGGGAAAACAAGTAGACGGCTGCGGCCCGACTTCTTGTTTTCCCAAAGACGCTGCTGCGTCTTTCTATTAGATTACCTGCCACCTAAACTGCAATCCCCAAGACGCCTGCCAATCATCATCATCATGCCTTTGTTTAACAATGGCCGCCTTTCGGCCGATGACGATGATACTTACATTTTTGTATCCTAATATAATATGTAAAATTCATACTTTTACCTGAATTCATGCCTATACAATTACGTTTAATAAAGAAAGAGAAGCTTCTTATCATAATTTGTATATTAAAACAATATTTTCGATCGTTTTGTTAACCTAGTTATATTTCGTTAATCTGAAAAACAAATTAGACATCACTGTAAGCGATTTATCTCCAACGTGTTTATTTAATATCGATGAAGTTTTATTACAACCTATTGACCCTGATTGATAAAGACGGCAACTGGTGGGTATCTTTAATTATATGCGGACTAAATTGTAATAATAATGTCCTCCTGACAGATTCGGCCATAGCGGTCGAACAAGTAGATATGATAAGTGCAAAAGTGCTTGCAAAACACAGGTACACTCTCTATTTCTCTGACGGCACAACCATTGTATGAAAAACCGCAAAGAACAACATTCGTCGGATTTCTTCCTGAGACGTCGGGTGGTGAACCCACTTTTGGCTCTTGACGCTCACCCGACGATTCATAATCATTCATCAGCCGGAAGAAGTCTACTACTGAATATAGACAACCTTCTTAGTACGCCACAATAAACAACAATTGGCTGTTTGCATCCATCGCACAATGTCGCCAGTACACTTAGTGGTAGGTCTGCCTACAATAAGTCTTCGGTTCGTGGTCGATCCCTCGAGAACTTTTCTTCCCCTTCGGTTAATGGTTCTTCGAGCGATGTATGTGGGTGTGTACCTACTGATTCATTTGACTTACCATTATAAGCTATGTTGTCTTTATTAAGAGCAACTACATAAAGTTGTAGGTTGTAGGGATACACCCAGGATTGAACCCGTTACTTCCGGCTTGTACAGCAAGCGATTTACTGCTGGCCAAGGAGGCTACAACAGATGGAGGTGCACTTAATTATAAATTCGTCATAACATCCACAAATCCACAGTGGAACATTCTTCAGGGTTTTGTAAACAACATTTCGAAGAATAGTGATTGCTTACCCCTTGTTACATTGAGACTAAAATAACTTTACAAAACGTAACATACTTACGTTAATAGATATTTTATGGTTGCGATAGGACAGGGCTTATTTTCTTTATATGCTTGACATCAAGATATCAGCGACTCCCGCCGAGCTCTTCATGCCTGTTTGCTCGAAGTCCTTCCAATCGTTTTTGTATCGCGCTGACAGTTTTCAGTTCTCGAACTGGTCGCACCATTTGGTAACGTTACAGTTGGTATATTTACTCGTATATCTAATTCACGATAAATTTAATGAACGGGGCTGATATTGATACATTATGTTCATCAAACAAAAAAATCCCCATTAGAAAAGGAAGGGAAGAAAAAAAGAAAGTCCGCCAACCAATTAAGCCAGAACTTTTGAATAAAAATAGAATTCAAAACAGCAATGAATAGACGGGTTTTAATGCCAAACAGACAAACAGATTTACAAAAAGTCATAGACCATAAACTAATCAAGACATTTCTTTTTTCTCCGGGGGCTAAAAATGCTTATTTACATTACCGTGCCCAAAATTGCCGCTGTATAATTTGATTGCTCGAATTCCGAATTCTTTAAACGGAATATCCATTCTAAGTTTGGATAAACGTTATCAATCAGTTATTTTCCTGTCTGTATATCGTACCCCTGGATCCGACACCCGCCTTGTTGCGTCATAGTAGACTTTTTTGCTCTTGTTGCTTTAAAAAATCTGTTCCCTCCACAGCCTCAGTGAACTGCGCTACGCTTGCTTGTGAAATGTTTGACGGGTCAGGAATTAGTTTCCCCTTGTGATATTTTTTGTGGGCCTTCGAGTTTTTCTTTGAAGTCAGTTTTTATGCTTTGAAGATACTTTACTCATCGTACAGTAAAGTGATACCTGATAATTTCTGCTGTTGGATTAAATTATGGTAGTGGTGTTCCCTTTTTTTACTTTGAATTATGTATTTAGATGGACTAAGGTGAATACGCTCTTGGAACCGGCAATAAATTTAATTAGAAAAGTATATAGGAGGAGTAAGAAAAATATAAATTCCACTTCCCCTCCTTTGCAAAGAGGGAGACAAGTAAAAATCACACAGGTCAATATAAGCTCAGAACGAAAGATTCTTACAGGTGCACCACCTAGAGTTAGTCCACCTGTAAGGCACCACGGAAGTTACTAGATTGAAGGGACCTATATTTAGATTTCTACTATTAAACTTGTTTCCAATAATAGGTATGGCAGAAACGCTTGAAAGCGACTACCTAATTAAAACTATTGACTATCTAAGTTATCTTTTGTTAAATACTTAAGCAATATAGTATGGTCTATTATGAAGCTGAATATTAAAACCCGGCCGACCCGGTGACACGAATCGACGGTTTTCTTGAAAATTTCTGCTTTCTTTACTTTTTCTATGTCGTTTACTCTCATTGAGCATTTTGGTTTAATGCTCTAAGTTTACTCTTGATAGAGCGGTCGTAATTGTGAATATGTTAGTCCCAATGTTGTTCCTCGCGATCCCATTTAGCTTTGTTGGTAACAGCAGGCACATTCTTACATAATGAACATGGTTAATTACCAGCTTATAACTACAGAAACTAACCACACACCTGTCGCCGCGTGCAAAACGATATTAACAACAAATGCATCTCATACATAACTTCTAATCTCGGCGAAATCGTTCCACCATTTCACTAAAATGTAGCAAGGTAGAACAGCACACACCTTGATGTGAGTTATTTGTTTCGTTCCCATGCGGCCTTGTCCACCTCGTTATCGGGACAATCACTTCCGTGGGCGGTTTCTTTAGTAAAACACGAGGTAATCACCGGTGCTATCCTTATTTGACCACATAACACTGTGTATCGTCGCAGTCACGAACGTTTTAGCAGTTTACAAACAAAATCGTTAGAACGATGTTACGTGTAGTACGGCCGGCTCGTGCAAGCGATTATCGTCCTAAAGGTGATTAACCAGAAATGTCTCACACTGTATACGTAGATTAGTATATTCGAAGTATTGTGTTACAGGCGAACGAGTGATGTGCTTTTTACAAAGAGATGGGCTAAAACTGTCATCACTTACAACTGTCACCTTTATTATGTACTTCAGTAAACATAAAAAAAATACATGAAAGTAAATATGAAAAAAAGTATAATTATCACATGATATTAGGCATTTTTAGTTCAAAAACGTTTTTGGCGGCTTAGAGCGTAGGTACGCACTTTTATACTGTAACTCAGTGTAAAAAGTATCGTGATCGAAATTGTGCTCGCTGTTGCAAGTCTATTGCTAAGTAGTTGAAGTCTTTGTATTCCTTTCTAATTCCCCGCCGGATTTGAATTCGTGTCCTCCGTTTTCTAAAGCAAGCGGTTCTACTAATCGAATATTACAAACCCCATAAAGGACATTAATTATTAAATTAAGTTTCTTTAACGTTAAATTGGGCAAAGTCCTAAAAACTTCGTAGTTAATAAAACGTCCCTAATTTTACTGTCCTTAAATCTATAGTTTACGTACAATTTAAGTTGTGGAGACAAATAATAAGAAGGTCCTTTGACATGATTTACCTGACAAAACTTTATTGGTTCTATATCAATGTTGCTGTCTGATAAATACATGAGTTTTATTATTATCGCATAAATATTTCTCAAGAACAATGCTGGAAGAGTGCCTAATTGAATTTAATTTGCCAATTCACTTACAATTCCCAAAGGGGTGCAGGAGTGCAGGCCCACAATTGCTGTAATGAATTATCGGTTTTATTGCTCGTGTCTGAGAATAGGGTGAACCTTGCACCATTACCAACATAAACTTGTTAAAGGAAGTGGTAAATTCTGTACGTTAATTTTTAAATCTAAAACCCGATGAACATGGAAAAGGAATGAATGTGGTAAAAGTAAGAAAAATCTATTAAATCACAAAAGATTTGTCATCCTGCATGTAGGCACGGTACCAATAAATACCTGCGTTTTTATTACTCCTTAAGAATGCATTATGCATAAATTATTACAAAATCTAGCTAAATTCCCAGTGTCAAATAATACATTATATTTATTATCATAGCCTTTAAAATACATTCCATTCCCAAACGCAAACGAGTTACATTGTCGAAATTCCTCTATATTATGAATTCCATTGACCCAAATATTGTAGCTTAAATAAAACTACCTCGACCTCGTAATGCAGTGCGGTCTAATTAGCTGATAATTTGAAAACAAACACCAGCTTTCGTACGAGGCAGTAATGTAAACTTAATTAAATATAAAGCAAGGTAAGGTGACAGCTGAGTAGCAAATGTTGGGGCGAGGCGAGGCGAGCAGGCGCGAGGCGTCTACTGCGAGTCGTTGTGGCGACAGTTAGTTAGTTAGTAGTGCCATTAAAGGCAAACCCGCGGCATCCCGCCCTCTATCTCGCCGCCTCGTGCGCCATTAATGCTCGTTTGTGTCAAAACGACTTAATATAAAGTAATTAAGTCGTTGACGCTGTTTCCTTTAATCCCAACCGAAACCTTAATCGTAAATATAAGTAAACAGCTGTGCGTATACAAATATATGTTGTTGTATAGGGATGGGTAACAAACAATGGGACGTGCCGTCGCGTTGCGCTTTGAAACTTAAACGAGACACTACAGTAAATTGAGTGTGAAAGAAAGATTAGCCGTTTCTCTGCGGTCATAACAAGTAGTTTTATTTTAGTAGCACTTGTAGCTCATACTACTTCGTTCTTTTTGATAAAATAATGCAAGAGATTTTGCATTTTTTGTGTATATTTTTCTGAATTTCTCATATTCTGTGTGTGACTGAGACCAACAGATTAACATATTGTAATATACCTCGTCGGTTTTGTTCTAAAACAATGTTCTACTTATCTCCGATAATATTATTTGCCTTGCGGGCGTCCCGTCAAGTGTGTCCTAGTTTGTTTTCTAGTTTGATTGCTAACGCCCACTTGACCCTCGTGTGACGTACGCTTTGGCGCCATTTATTGCTGCCGCCCCTCGTATACCCTACTTTATAGTGCCCAAGAGAGCGAATCGCTTTTTTAATAGAGCGGTAATGGAAACTACTCTAGTGTCGGGAATAAAGGTCCGGAGTAACCCTTCAGTAGTTACTACATACTTTATTGCCTAACAGTTTTTTTATTTAAATAAAACACTTTTCTCTGGTTCTGAACAGAGACTGTTCTAGATCTCTCTAACTCTTCGACTCCCTGTCTCTACTCCTTACTCTCCCTCACTATATCTTCCCCCTCTTTCTTTATTTCACTTAACGGCAATTACTTCCAACGTGATTAAAATTATGTTAAAATTAGACACTACCACAGATCCAATCAAACATTCCACTTAAAAAAATACAATTTTTGCCCAATGTCCACTCTTGGTTTGTGGCTGTATCGGCCAGCACGATTCCGTTCCAGATGGGTAGCTCCTTGACGGATTTGCACGGGAAAATAAAATTTCTAACAATAAAACTTGGCGGAAAATACTGAGTTTTATACTGAACAATTTAAAAGTCGTATAATAAAAGTTTTCTCTAACAACTTTACGTTACGGACCCGGGGTAATGTATGTTCTTAATTGGATTCGTGACTTATGTTACTCCATTTTTTCGAATGTCAACTCATTAGACATGAAACGACCGCACTCTGTACGGATGTTGCCAGCCTCCATTAGTGTAGAACATAAAAACAGAAAAGTCTCAGAACATTGCCGACTTTTTCCCATTTTATACCGAGTCCAGTGATAATTGATACTACCTTAGGTACACTAATGTTCGCGACAACGGCAATTTTTAGTTTTGGGGAAATCGTAGCTCCAAATTATTTATTTAGGTGTTATGCAACTTAGTGATGAAACAAAATGACGACTGAGGGACACACCGGGACATAGGCAAGTGATATGTACTGCCCTCATCACCCGAGACATTAGAATCCCATTGTCTCGATCCCGGTAATTTCACCATCTATAATGCCCATTACCGGACCCAAGCAATGTTTACACATTGCTGCTTGCCGACAAAATAACTGACACGATCTAGGTGGGTGGGCACCACCCACCTAGACCTTAGAGGAGATACCACTGGAGATAGCATGATGCGCTAACCCCTCTGCCAAATTTTGTTCATATGGTCAGGTCATTCTTTATTTGTGTGCGTATCTTTTTGAATGTGTTGCGAGTTTATTATAGCGTGGGTATGCGTGAAATTGTATCTGTGTGTGTTTACTTCGCCTCCCGCACCCCGCAAAAGTGCCACGAAAAATTTGTTCGGCAAATCGACGCGATACTAGCTCTATTCTAATTACTCTGAGACCTAGACAATTCTTTGCACAAATCTACCTACCACATAGTAAAACCGTGTCAAAATACCTTGACGCGTTTAGAACCACTATCTTGTCAAGGACGTATACATAGGTACATAAAGCCGGCTTTACACTCGCGTGTGACGTCGCGCCGTGAATTCACGCCGTGAATAAACGCCGTGATCCGCGCGAGAACTGTGTCCCTCCATACTCGCAAAGCTTCACAGTCTTGTTCGCGTCTATGATGGACGACGACGCGATTTCTGCTGCCACTCCCTACGATGTCTTGTACGCTACTGCGGAAAACTGCGAGTGTGGATGCGTTCACCTTCGCGTGCGGCAAACCCTTTGTCGCGCGCCAAAAAACCGACACTGATCGGGGAACGGTGCGAAGAGCGAACGAGAAGGCGTGAACAACATCTACACTGGTGATTCGCAGTTGTCGCGGGCTTTCGCGGCCGTTCGCGCCGCGAGTGTATAGCCGGCTTTATAAGTTTAACACGGTACTAGCCTGGTTATGAGTTACTCAAACACGAACATCAACTCTAACTCTAGTGTAATTAGATGTGTCGGATCCCTATAGCCGACACGCCCTAGCGCCCTTGGAAGTTTGTAAATACACGGAGTTAATCGCTTAAAGCTAAGCCTACATTTTCTCAAGCGCTTTGTTGTTGTAAAGATTCAGTACTTTTTTCGTGTTCTGGCTAACCGTAGCACAATTACACCGGTTTCTTTACGATAACTGCTGTTATCCTAAAGGGCGGGGGGTCGCAGGGTCGCACGCTGTGACATTGCTCCCCTTTATTGAACTCACTCGCGCTCCCTTATCACGAATTAGCCCTCGTCGCATTCAGTTCACGGGGAAAATAGGCCGTTTCGCGCGCTCTAATTTAAACTGAGCGCTCTCTCGTTTTAATGGCAGGACACAAATTAAGGTAATTAGAAACATGTTAGCGCAAGCTAAATAGTGACGTCGGGATCACGTACGTCGCCCATGACCGGCGTCGTCGCTATGACTATGATTTTCCAAGTTTACACCACACCTACATGTTTTAAATTACTAATGTATAACATTTCCTTTT
Organism: Furcula furcula; assembly: GCA_911728495.1. Classification (NCBI taxonomy): domain Eukaryota; kingdom Metazoa; phylum Arthropoda; class Insecta; order Lepidoptera; family Notodontidae; genus Furcula; species Furcula furcula. The sequence continues at coordinate 9,320,629 of OU452246.1, read as the reverse complement.
TGTGCACTGATTGCTCCACGAATATCGTAGCATATCATATCAGTATAGCATAGTAGTATATCAGTATGTCTAGAAGTTTTGACAAGAATAATATCAGGTTAATACTATCAAATATGCAAATAACGATGTTGTTTACTTAGTTGTGTAACATAAAAATACTCCAGTTTCATAACAACCGACATGTAATGGATGTTGCGCTAGATACTTCCAGCGTATATTACGAGTATATAGAGAGATATAGTAGGTAGACAATGGCTTCGTACCCGGTGGTAGCGCAGGCAGCCACTTCACCTTCGCGGTATTGATCTTGTATAAAAGGCATTCGACTGTGACTTGGAGATTTTTCCTCGGGTTAGGTCCATTAATTTTAGTTTTTTGGTAAGATTTTCCTTAAGTAGAACTATGCAGAACGTGGACTATGTATGTATGTGTAGCTAGAACAATTTTAAATTTTGATAAGTACATAAAAAATAACTGTCTATTCGATCCATCGATAAAATTCGATGAAATCAAATCTATACTTATAATAAAACTGTAACAGGTCCAATTCTGTACATTGAAGATATTTTGAAAATTATATTTAGAGGGCATTCTATAACCGATACTGAGGCCGAAAATGTAATTTTTTTAATTTTTGTCTGTCTGTCTGTCTGTCTGTCTGTCTGTCTGTCTGTCTGTCTGTCTGTATCACGGCTGAGCATCACGCCGAAACTACTGAATGGATTCAAATGAAACTTGGCATGATTTGAGATCTTACCACGAGGTAGGACATAGGATACTTTTTATCCCGTAATCTAGCACGGTTCTTTTGGGAGAGGGTATTAAAGTCAACATGGGTACTTGGTTATACGCTTGGTCCGATTTTATCAATTTTTCTTTATAATATAATAAATATCAGTAAGGTAACACTCTTAAAGAGTTGTTATCAAGGTTTTGTAATTGATCGGGTTAAGCAACGTCAGGTAAGGTCATAAAATAGATGGGTGACCGTTTAACGCCATTTGAACTAAACGGGTCCGTGCTTCGGAGAGCAAGTAAAAAGTGGGTCCCAGTATTTAACCGACTATAAAAAAGGAGGTTATGTATTCGATGCGAATATCTGTTATTAAAAGTTTAGTTAACGTAAAAATAGCGCAGGCGGAGCTGCGTGGGTCAGCTAGTCAAAAAATAAATATATGGACGTATAGTAGATTATACCTAACTATAAATGCAATAGTGTGTTTAATTAGTATGCATTAGGAAAAGAAGGCTTTCGCACTACAATGCACTCCAATCTACAAACAAAATAGTTTTGACGGGCCTGTTGGTCAAGTGGGCCGCTAACCAATTAGGTCGTGGGTTGTATTCCCACCACGTGTCTGGGTGTTTTATCTATTTAAGTAGGTATGTATTTACAAAAAAAAAGTATGTAAGTATTAGTATCAGTTATCTTTTTTTTTTTGGGAATGATAGACGCTGTTGGCCGCAGATGGCCATTACAGCTTCACCGGACAATAGGAGGCGAGCGCTTAAAGCGCTCTAGCCTTTACGGCAGAAGTAGCGACGAGCTCAAGGGCACCTCAGGGAGGCACGGCCTCGGCTTTTGCTGTCGCTTAAGAGAGGGCTGAGTTTACCACCGGTTCACAACGCGCCCCCACTGAGAAGAACCGGCAAGAAACTCAGTGGGGTGATGCACGTTGAGGTCGCATACGTACGACCCTTCGGCCTCGCCGGCGAGACCGGTGTCTGATAGCTAGTGTAGCATACGGTTGTCGGGGAGGGTTCGGCGCATCCCGGTCCAATAGGACCGTCATGGGGTTAGGAGGGTCGAGCAGTACGTGCCGTGGTCTGCGGCGCGAGTCAGAAGGACTAGGGGCGTAATCGGCGGCGGCGCGGATTAAACTGTTCGCGTGACGGGACGCGGATTCAACTGGTATCCATAGGACAGGCTCTGCCTAGTGTGGAAACGGGTGCCATGTGTAGATTGCCCTAAAATATTATTTTTATTTTTGGACCGAATAGTGACATAGGCTACATTTAATCCCAGAAAATGAACCCGTGGGTAAAATCTAGTATTTTAACAAACATGTTTTGTTTTACTAGTGCCCCGTGGTCGTAATATTTTAGTAGTGAAGTACGTACTTTAGTAATTATTATTTTACATAACAGCGCAGTAGTGTGAACTAGTCTTACGAATATACACCGTTTAACTAATCCTTTATTTTTATTAAACTTAAATAAGAATAAAATGTCAAGATTAACATAAAATTACTAATTTCGTTTCCTATTCGTGACGTAATCCTTAAAATTTAATAATTCTGTTAGCATTCACGTTCAAAACTTAATTGAATCAAAACCGCTATCCCATGGAGTTATATATACAGGTGTAATAAAATTTTATGTTTTAATGTAATGAATTCTGAAAATCAAGTATGAATTAGACTCGGGACCCACCCGGATCTCAACGTATAACGTAATCTTCCAAATTAATGTCGCCCGTAATATTTCCTTGCATCGCTCGCTGCTCCGTAATTTCGTGTTATGTTGTGTACGGTCAGTCAATATAAGCAGTTATTTTGTGCTTTATTTTGATAACTGATTCTATAATTACGTTTTTTGTCGAAAATTATTTTATATGAATCTTAATTTTAAATTTACTGGGTCCTTGTCATACCGCTTCTTAGATTGGGTATTTTCTTTCTAGAATGGTATTTTTTTTTTCAAATTTTTGGTGTTATTTTCACCACACTTGAAGCTATCTATTCCAACAGAGACATACATACACTCCAAACCAAATAAGCTTGAAGGCGATTACAACATTATTATGCAGTCATAAAACACCCCCGCTGTATAGTTGACCGTTAACGCGGCAGCAAAAAAAGGTTGGTAATACAAAGTTGTTTTTGCTGACGCGCCTAGTTGACAATGTATGCGTTATGTAGTTATTGAGCCGCAAACGAACTTGTAATCGCCTCCAAGCTTATTTGGGATGGAGTATAGTTAGTACTCGTAAGTCACAAGCGCCAGCTTGGAGGATATTTGATCCATAGAGTAGATCAGATAGTTTTTATATTTGGTGAATAAAGAGCAAAACTTTTTAAAATAGGCAGTAATATCTATCGTGTTGCCATGTTCTATTAACCTTAATTTTCCTCTGTCCAGGTACAAGGTGGAAGTGGCGGGTAAGAGTCTGCCCGTACTTACCACTTTGGACAAGGGCCGCTACGGCGTGATCGTGTTCGAGTCGCTGTCGAAATATGCGAACATGGACAAGTGGAATCGAGAACTGCTCGACAAGTACTGCAGGGAATATTCCGTGGGGGTCGTGGCGTACGCGACCCCCGGCGAGGAGACGCTTGTGGGAGCCCAATTGAAAGGGTTCCCGCTATTCATGCATACTAATTTGAGATTGAAGGTGAGTGCTGCTACAGATTTATTTTATGGACAGACAGATTATCATTTTACTTTTTGTTATTATTCGTCAAAGCGCCTTTCTTTACCCAACTCCGAGAATCCACTTTTATCGTGAGCCCTTTTAAAAATATGGTGCGAAAGGACTAATAACTAGTTATTTGTATATTAATCTCTTACATATTGTTATATTGAGGATTACACTGGCCCTTTATTTGTATTTACAATATCATATTTTCAGTTCGTGGAATCCGTTTATCGGGTTAAAATTGTTGAACCGATATAAATTTTCCATTTCTGTGGCCTTATGCAAATTACAGATTTAAAAATTCATCGGATTCCTTTTTTCCAAATTTTAATCTGGATCGCATGCATTTTATTAAAATTAAATCTATCTAGTACGTCCAATTTTGCGATATATCAACGAATGCAGATAATTACTGAATGCCAATTTGAGATCGACGTTGCGTTAAATTTTTAATGGCTACAGCCGAGCAGAGTGCAATAACTAGTGTCGCACCCGTATGAATTATTTAGACTACTGTTATTTTCTGTCTAGGATGTTACTCTCAATTCGGCATCGCCAGTACTACGATTAGCACGCGCTGGTGAGACAGCATGGGGTCCTCTTCCCGGCGACCACTGGACAGTGTTCAGGGCTAACAGTTCTACTTATGAGCCCGTTGCATGGGCGTTAAGACAGAACGAGTATGGACCTGATGGTAAGCATTTGTCACTTTTGTACTCCGTGGCGAGGCTAGTAGAACGTTCGCCTGATAGTATGCGAGAGTCATATTCATTGACAGCTAGAATCTACTCGCTCGTCAATATTAAAAAGTCTGTTGTGCCAGGTAATTGCTCCAGCTACATGCCCTTCACATCCGCAACTCTGCAATATTTATATATTACCGCCAAGCAGCAGAATATATATTAGGTGTACTATACATTTTATGTTCCATGTCTGGGAGACTGCCATAACAAAGAAGCAAAGCGGATTAAATTTCAATTCGTCAACAACTTTTTGAATAACGCAAAATATCTCGGTAATGATAGGTATAGCGAAAAGAATATCTAGTTAAGAAAAAATCTTATTCATGCGGGAAATGAAATCCTCTCTCTACTCACTTGGATTTGTATATTAATGATAAGGCAAAACTTTATATATAATACATACTACCGATCTTCAAATAGTATACATTTCTAGATCTTTACCTCAACAAAACTCAAACGCTTCATCATACTTTTCATATAAAACCAGCTTGAAAACAGACTTCTATAATGCTTCAAAATCTATCTGTACACGTATTGTAAAAACGTAATAGGTTTCACCAATATCACGTGAACAAATCTAATGGTAGTTTCGAATAACGTCAATTAATATTAATCACCCTCCGTCATCATGTCCTAATTAATGGAGGAATTCCATAACACTTACATTGATTCGAGTAATTTATCCTTGATATTAATACAGAATTCCCGTTGCGTATTTCTTGGAAGTAATTACTCCACGTCTTATGAAAACTAATATTATTGGAATTAAGAATATATTAAAATGCGAGATTGAACAGAATTTATGTAAAAGCCCTTGGCATCGTATTATGGAGGTCGAACCGACACTTTGGTTATAAAAACTGAGTTCCGAAAATGATAACAATGAATTAATTCCTTACATTAAATCTGTATATTTTTTTACTTAAGCTTAAAAGCTGCATGCAGTTGATGGAACATATCTAGTCAGATTAGGTGGTAGTTTGTAAAACAATGATTTGTACTCGTATACACGTCTATGCGTAGTAAATATATTTTGACTTTGTCTGGAGAGAGACAGGACAAATGTATGTATTTTATGCCCAAAGCTACGATAAAACGCATTTAATATACTGTGGTATATATGCGTAAATTTACACGTAAAGTTACGTAATTAATTCTATTATTATCTGTTAGTGTTTATCTCTGAAATCATATATAACTTGTTTTTTCTTTACAAGGTCAAAATTGGAATCGGTTGCTGCCCACCGGTCAGCCATCACTCCTGTGTTCATACTTTAATTGCTCCGATTTTAATCTTATAAAAAAAAAAACTGTTATACTTAAATTACTCTGGTGACGTTAAGTAAATTTTGCCGTGTCCACACACGATTACATGAACATAATAATGATACGTAATTTCACATAATAGGCGCAAAATATACTGTAACGGATATTTTTTGTAAATCATAGGCGAATAAACATCTACGTATACTTATCACAATCAAAATGTAGTACCTATATCGGATTACGCTACGCACCGTGTATAAGTTCGACATTGCCTCACACATCTGTCACTACTTAAAATGCGTAGGGTAGGTAGGCTAGGTGATTGACACTTTGTGCAAAAGACTCAATCAACTCTCTCTCTCGACTCGAATAACTCAACCCTAATTTAATGCAACTACCCAGGGGTATCTGTGCCACTTCTTAACGCCTTCACGATCTCGTCTAAGTAGTATAAAAACCCTAACTATCGAGTCTAGGCATGACCTAAATCCTATTGGATTGTATTGTGAACGTTGGACTGTGACTCTTGTAAAGGGACTATTGTTGTTTTTCTTTGAGTATAATCCTATCACACACGGCGCTAATGACCATTGTTAACAAGTCCTGGGGAAATGCTAAATTGTCTAAAAACCCGTAACAAGTTCAATTAGATACTAAAATAAGTTATAAGCTATTTTGGCAGCATTAATGCAAACTAATGAACTATTTTATTTATTTTATTTTATTTATTTATACTCTTTATTGTACTAAAAACTACAAACATAATTATAAGCGTACTACATATCTTATTGTTAATTGTACAATGGGCGGCCTTATCGCTAACCGCGATTTCTTCCAGGCAACCTTGGGATGGAAAAAGATAGCTATGAACATAAAAGTACCAACTATACTATTTTTCATTCGAAGTTCCAATGTTTACTAACATTGGAATTGTCTATGAATCGACGAAGTAACTAGTGATGTGGTATCGTAGACACTTAACGAATCATAATCGATCATTACAGTTAACCGTTACTCGTAACGACGATTTGCGTAAAGCATCATCAACAAGTGGAAGTGAAAAAAGAGTCTAATAAATATTTAATAAAATAAACATTAATAATAATCGCTCATTCAGACAAAAAGTCCCATTATTAAAATACATATCTATATAAGAAAGTTGTGTTATTTACACTATTGATAACTAAAGAACGGCTGAACCGATTTGGCTGAAAATTGGAGGGGAGGTAGCTTAGAACCAGGAGACAGACATAGGATATTTTTTATAAGGTTAAGCAACATAAGGCAAGGTCATTACATAGACTGACCATTTAATTACATTCTAAGCGTCTCCGTGCTTCAGAGGGCAAGTAAAAGATAGGCCCCGTTTTGTAACCGACTTCAAAAAGGAGGTTATGTATAAGACGAGTACCTATGTATCTAATACTATTAAAAATGTGTAATACGTATTACATAATAAGCCTATGCGGGCATCTAAAAACGTAAAAAGAGCGCGGGCGGAGCTGTGCGGAACTGCTAGTATCAAAATATATATCCAAAACACATAGGTTCCGTAACTAAAAATCTAACAATAATGTGTTCATATAATAGACACATTGAAATGTTTTCCTATCGTCCAAAAATTATATTTTTGGTCATGTACATATTATGTACCTATTGTATAGTGGTTGAAAGGATTAGACGGCAATAAGAAAACAATGGGCAAACTCGGGTAATTAACATTTGGTGTATTCGGAATCTCGGTGGTCATAAAACACCTGGGGCGGTATTATGATAAAATTTAGAATGTACCTAGGTAGAAAAAAAACAATGTATGGATCGACGATAGTATAACATCCAGTAGAGATGCTTTTTTAAGAGGAGGCTGAAAATCCGCAGAAAGGTAAACGGTTAATTATAAGCCATATTGGCAACGAAGACGGATTTATTGAAGGTAGGAAGGAGAATGGATATTACAAGCACAGAAAGCTGAAGGAGATTACCACGGTGAGATGGATGCTCACAATTTTGAAAAGTGGTTTGAAAACAATTTGCTAAAAATTCCTTCTGGTTTAGTCATAGTACTGGACAACGCGCTATCATTCGCGTCAAATAGAGAAGGTTCCTAACATGAATTGGCGAAAGGAAACCATACAAAACTGGTTGCGCGATAAAGAAATTCAATTTAATGAGACGAAAGCGGAACTAGTCGCTAAAATAGATTAACAGAAATTTTAAAAAATGTACATTGACGAGTTAGCGACATCAAAAAATATTACAGTTTTGCGCCTTCCACCGTATCACTGCGAGCTAAACCCAATAGAACTGATATGGGCACAAGTAAAGGGTTACGTGGGTAGAAATAATAAAACATTTAAAATGGAAGATGTTAAGGTAATGCTGAAAGATAGTTTGGCGCGGATAGGGGCGGAACAGTAGGCAAAATGTGACCCATGTTTTAAAAGAAGAAGAAAAAATGAAGAGTCTAGATGGAATATTGGATAGGGCAACATGCTCTGTGGTAGACTTTCGTCGCGCGCTGCCTACTTTCGCACTTTGGTAACTTTTTCGTATTTTAATGTAATCGGTAGCACAATGCCAACTTTTTAAAACCACTATACGTTTGATCGTACTTTGCCTACTTTCGCATATGGACAACTTTTTTCCTAACACAATATTCTTATCGCAGCATGCCTACTTTTAATATCGGCAGTACATTAAATATGTATGTTGCCTACAAATTGTACAGTCACCACAAAATTTGTTATATTGTGGAAATCTGTCTGTTTAGTAAACTTTGGAAAATCAACTTTAGGACACCTGTATTAAACTTTTGCAAACATATAAACAGATGGGCCAAAGTTAGTACGCAATGGATGCCGAAGGATGGACGTTGTCGCCGGGAAGGCCTAAGAAACGTTGATGTGATGAGATGTGTATGCATCTCATGCATCGAACAAAAGGATTGATCTGATGTTGCCCACGACTAGGACGTAGTTGGCCATAGGGCGAGATCTTGGCCCAGTGGTCGGGCAACATAGGTTAAATATTTTTTTTTAAATTGAACCGACTGCAATAGCATAAATAACATTGCAGTTGGTGCCAAATATACACAGAGGGTACGCTAGCACCAACTTCTATAATATTTAAATTATTTTGGTTTACTTGAGTTTTAAAAATCCGTAATTTGCACATGTTTGCTTCCCATAAAATCGGAAATAATTTTATCGTCGCTTCCGTTGGCGAATGAAATGTCACGATGGCGTAGGTATCTATTAATTCTTCGTGTTATTAAATTAGAACCAAAAATTTTACAACTTCCGATGCTACTTAAAGCAACCAACTCCAAATTAAATTTGTCACAATAATGTTAATTTAATGTTGTAAACCAATACAATAAAAAAATATGAGAAAAATATAATCTATTTCTTACAATACATGGAATAACCACGACGGCATGTTTTTCAAAATAATTATTTTTAACGTAACTGTACTAAAATAGGCAATACGCGACCGATAGATTTGAATTTCTAAAAAGTTGGCGAATTGCGATGTAACTGTGGCAAAAATAAAAAAGTAGGTATGGGGCGATCTAATGTATAGTGTATTTAAAAAGTTGGCATTGTGCTACCGATTACATGAAAATACTAAAAAGTTACCAAAGTGCGAGAGTAGGCAGCGCGCGACGAAACCTGTGGTAGAACCGATTGTTATTAATGTGGGTAACTCCAATGATGACATATTTTGATAAAATGCTTGTTCCCTTTTTTATTATATTTTTTTCAATGTTGTTTAATTATGTTGTTCTAAGCGGTGCTTCATAATAAATAATTATTTATTTATTTTTATTTACATGTCAGAATATTATTACAGTGATGAAGAAAATAAAGAAAATTAGTAAAATATTGTTATTATTACATTACCTAGCTGACCCACGCAGCTTCACTGTCCTAATTTTTCATTAATACTGGTAGCACTGCGCTTATAGTGTTAGTATTATAATATTATACAAAACAAAAATAAAACAAAAGTCTCGCGCCGTACACACACCCCTAAAAATTACATAACCAATATTATTGCTGCCATTTTTTTTTAAATTACAATTCAACTTCTACTGAACTCATAATATTTTCACTCCCCTGTTGCTGCTCGGTATTGACGTTTTTGTTAGAAAAACGATCATTGTATAACGGTTATTGTTATAATAACGGTATCGATCGTACGCGTTTTTCATAACTTCACTAACGTTCCATAGACAAATAGAGTTACGAAAAAAAAACAATCACAGCTCGTGTTGACGCCGTTACCTAGTTTGTGCATTTTTGGTAAATTTTGTTAGTTTTTCCTATATAATTCATAGTTAAATGCAGTGCGAGATGGACGTGATATAGTGCTAGATAAATTAAAATAAACTTCAGCTAAATTCTGCGGAAAGTTGTCGAGAAAACATGTGAAAATGGTTTTGTTTACATGATCTGTAACTTCTAATGACCAGAACTATACTACCAACTATCTTATCTTCATACTAAACAAGTTCCCGATTTCCTCTACGCAATAAAACAAAGGCATGCTAAATGTCGCTGTTGTTTACAGAGGATCGGATGCCACTGGCGACTGTGATACAAGACCACGGCCGTTTGGACGGCGTCCAAAGGGTTCTATTCGGTTCGGGGTTGCAGTTTTGGCTTCATAGGCTGCTTTTTCTGGACGCGCTCAGCTACTTAAGTCACGGACAACTCAGTTTGAGTCTGGACAGATGGATTCTTGTCGATATCGATGATATTTTTGTGGGAGAGCGAGGTGAGTGATCTCATTGTGATCTTAAATGCTTTGGTTTATTTGTTTCCTTGTGCCACACATGGATGACTATGGAGGTGAATATATAAACGTATATTAGCAATTGAGAAAAAAAAACAGCAATATTGAATAAAGAAATCAGGCTCATTAAATTTCGCGCACCTGGGCTATACGAAAATGTAAAAGGAAAACCCTCCACACCTTCAATTCCCCCAGGAACGTTTGTACTAGTCAAATATGCAATGCAAAGCTTCGAGTTTCGTTTTGCATAATTTTATTTGTGAATCGTATTTCGATGTTACAACAGTAATCTCCATATTGACTTCGTATGACAATCTGAGTTTGTGTTTTATTTTTCACCAATTGTCTTGATTTTAATATTTCGGAATAATATTGCTAATACCTGGCCCCTAAAGTTTAACAACCATTACTTACGACTAATCTCCCAATCAAGATTAAATTGATGATCCACAACATATACAATTGGTTTTCCTCAAATATTCAAATAACAACAAATATTAATTCAATAATTTGATCTTCAATTCGATTAAATATTGTATTAGGGAAACAATAAAAACAATAGCTCAATCAATTTAACATAGTGTATCATTGATGCACCTTTGTCAAGATTATTAGTATGCGAGGTAGATCTGAATATTATTAGCACCTAGCTGCATTGAATGTCAATACCTGAGGTTTATACATACGCAAGTTAATATGTAAACTACTATTTATATGCACAGATACAGGTGCCATTTCTAAAGTAACTGTATATTAAATCACTGTAGATTGATACGATTGGAATTTAATTTTGTCACACTACATACAAATAAATTTGTATGCGGAATTAAATTTTTATTATTAAATTCAGACTCAAAACTTAAACAGTTGGTTCAACTAAACAGAAAATATTAAGCTATAATTTTATTCAAACTATTAAGAGTGAATTAATAAATACTTTAACCATCGCATATTTTCCTAGGCACCCGCCTACATGAAGAAGATGTGGCAGCTATGTTGGCGTCTCAGGCAGCTTTACAACGACTCGTGCCGGGATTTCGATTTAACCTCGGCTTCAGCGCTAAGTATTACCATCACGGCACGACTTTAGAAAACCGTGGTGATGATGCATTACTAAGGAACAAGGAACATTTTAACTGGTACGTACCTACAGTAAGCTATCTTTTGTATAATTATTATTAATAATAGGTCATATGTCTTTATGGCGTAGCCCAGGGCCCCATACTTAGTCCGTAATTCTTGTCTGTTCTTTAAAATATTGTTTCTGTGTGTATGTAATTATGTGTCGAACCAACAAAATAAAATGTACGGTTTTAGCTAACAAAAGCTTTATATTTGTTTAAAACTTCGTTTCAAATTACATACCATTAACCTAATGGATGTATTTCATTTGGAATTGATATTATTTGAGGTTTTGTGTGTTAAAATTGAAGGCCGCGCTGAATCGATTCCAATTACATTTGAATTATTGTAACTTGCCAGTTATTTTTAAATAACAGCCACTAAAGTTTATTCCCTTCCTGAAGAAAAACATCGCACTGTAATTTTTTTTTTTTACATTCATTGTGTAATTCGTTCATTGTGTATCGTGTAATTTATTTTTACTTATGTTCATGTATATATTTGATTACACTACCATTTACTTTTGAAATAAGCCATTTATATAGTAGCGGGAGCCTGGGCAAGAATAAATGCCTCGCCCGCCTGTGGACACCTTAAAAAAACTGATACTTCAAAAAACAGCGTAATTATTAAGTATAATGTACGAAATATTATCGTTCAAGATTCAATTATTTGAACTTCTGATATAGTATCGGTTATAAAAAAAATCTTTTACGATGTTTATCATTCACACTTTTATCTCACTCGGTAAACAATGACATAACAGCGCTACCAACACACTTTGAGTAATGTGTAAACGACTTGCTTTCTCTAAACATTGCATAAATCATAATGTTGACTATCCTTGAATCGCGCAAGTAGAATTCTTACATAAAATGACTAGGTAGGTTTAATAAACTACTACTAAAAAATACGCAACGCGACATAGGATAGGTTTAATGATAAAAATATCGTTTTGATGTCCAACATTTACATATTTGACCAGTTTTTGGTTGCTGACCATGTCTCCCAGCATCCTAAAATAAGTAGTAACCCTTAAAAAAGAAAGCCTTACTCGATGCATACCTCACGAAGTAACGCGGTCAAATAAATCCACCGTCGTCGTGTTGTTTTATGTTCCTGTGGTAAATAAGGTTGACAAGTTCTTCTTGAAGAGTAGCTCTGCTTCAGTGGCATGGCTTGCCTTAGACGGACCCTGTATAAAAAAATGTTGGGGGGCCCAAATGATGAGTAATCAGCTTATGTAGTAGCCCGGGGGCCCGTATAACTGATACGGCGGTAGGTACGCCCCTGCTCTGCTTAGTCAGACACATTATCGCTTCTCTCTCTCTCTCTCTCTCTCTCTCTCAATCTCAATCTCACATAATCAATTTACTGCCGATGAAAATTGTATGCATGATATGCATTAGCATACCATGCATCGCCGTGAGATGTCCGGCTAAGAATAGCAGCACCTTTCGATCTCCTCCAGTTGTGTCGTAGGAGGCGAAACTAAAGACGGACAGCAGTTTTCTGTTTAACATCCATCCCTGCTTTATGCCAAGTCCCCCCCCCCACCCCTTTAAAAGGGCGGCCTATGTTTAGCCTTTGTCATATTTTAAGATTTTCATTTTGAATGATTTTAGAGTAGACACACACTACTATTGATTATGTATCGAGACTCGGTCGACTTAAAGTAGATTAATCAAATAAGTCCATTTTGCCACTAGGTTTTGCCACATGTGGAACCACCAGCAACCCCATCTATACAGCAACGTATCACACTTGGAGGCAGAGATGATGCTCAATAAACAATTCGCAGTAGAACACGGCATACCGACCAACTCGTGTTATTCCGTATCGCCGCACCACTCCGGAGTGTATCCGGTGCATGAACCTCTGTACGAAGCTTGGAGGAAGGTTTGGGATGTGAAAGTCACTAGCACCGAGGAGTATCCGCATTTGAGACCCGCTAGGTAAGTCTTAATTTTTAGGTGGTGCAAAGTATTTGTTACTTCTCTGGTCCTACATGGACCATTGTAGGACCAGAGAAGTGGCAAATATGCTGTTACCAAAAAGCAATGTGTAAATATTGCTGTGTCCCGGTGTTAATGGTACTTTAACTGTTGAAATGATGTCCTGATCTAACTGCCACACTCACAAACCTCAATTAACTTTAATCCTAATTAAGTCACTTTTTAAAATCTAGTTTTTTCGACTGTCGGAGTCGTTTATGATTAATTTCGATTATTGAACACGAAATAATTACTTATTATATCTACTCAATATCAGCGTATTAAGTAATAATGGGCATCGAGTGTCGAAATAACCAGATTTCAAAAAATGGATTAATAAATCTTTAACTATAATAATTAACGTTTGTAGGTTCGACAGTAAGAGTCTTAATTATTATGTCTCGCACCTCGAGTGCGGCATTGCAATGTAGCTATATATGGGCAGGCGTGGCGCTTACCATTCGGTGAATGTAATTTTATCACAGAGCTGTTAAAAATATCTAGAAATTTATCTCCATTGTTGATGTGTAATGATGACGTCTAATATTATCTTGATCTCTAGTTATGTTAGTAACTAGATTAATTAAGTAAAGCATTGTTAGGAGTGAGTATTTGAGTGTTAAATGTTCATTGTCTTAATTGTTTGTTACTGCGGCTTCTGTAGCGTTAATTGTAATACAAATTGATAAAGTGAGTTCAATTAAAACACGAGCGTGGAGGCGCTTACATATCTACGGTAACAAAGAAACATGCAAATTTATGATCACAGCGCCATCGGCTCTTGTACGGCATATAAAATATAAACCTATGTAAATAACCCTACACAGCATATAAATCCTGAACAAATACACCACTGGACAAAATCACGTTCCGCACACAAGCCTCGACTCGACTATTTTTCCTATGAACGTCTATCCATCAAAGTCGATAGATATCAACTTTGCTAACACATAAAACGGAGCCATAAATCACGCTACTACTTTTATAAGTTACAAAATTGAGATTGTGGTGACAGCAATAAGTGTCCCGGTTACCAGCATAAGGCTGACCCTGCCAAGGTGGCTAATCTTTAACAAGAATATTTGACAATTTGACATCTGTCAGTTTCTTAGAGAAGATACCACTGGAGAGATCATGATGCGCTAACCCCTCTGCCAAATTTTGTTTAATGTTCAGGTCATTCTTTATTTGTGTGCGTATCTTTTTGAATGTGTTGCGAGTTTATCATAGTGTGGGTATGCGTGAAATTGTATCTGTGTGTGTTTACTTCGCCTCCCGCACCCCGCAAAAGTGCCACGAAAAATTTGTTCGAGGAATCGACGCGATACTAGCTCCATTCTAATTACTCTGAGGTCAGTTTCTTTGTTCCGTCTGTTTCTTTTGCCATTAATACAGTAAATTAAATCCATCATCACTACCCTGTGGATAAACACTATGTTGTTGGCAAAATCATAGACTATAATCGATGGATGCCATGTTTTTTCTTTTTCATAAAAAGTGAAGTGAATATGTAATCGTGTTGAAAAAGTTATGCAATTGCGCATTTCTAACTTCGAAAAAAATTATAATATTTTATCTCCGCCGTTACCAGGTTACGTTATTAAATTTTGATGAACTGTCAAATGTAATCTATTAAATTGGCCCTACTTGACACAGAAAAACGTAGTGCACAAGTGCTCGCTGCGCAGACACATGTGCCTTTCTATTCCTTACTCTCACGATCCGATGGGATCGACAAACAGAAAACCGATACCACCAGAGAGAGATGCCTGATCTCTCTCTGGTGGTATCGGTAGCAAGGCAGGATCAACTTTTTGCATGTGCATCCGACGCATGGATAGTCTTACCTTCGGGTAATCAAAGTACCATTATGTTGTCCTAACCGTCTGGTTAGGACCTCCTCAGAGTCTTCTGAGGAGGACGGCGGTGGGGTTGCGATCCCCGTTCCTGTGAGCACTGTGTCAGGTTCCCGGGTGGTTGTTAGTGGTTAAGAACGCCACATACCCTGGTTGACTAACACAGGTCACCTGTCAGGGGATCTATCGAAGGTTACCCCCGCGAAAAATAAATGTCTTAACCAGTGAGAACCAAATATACAAAGCTACTATAGCTAATTGTTACTCGCAGGATTTACAAGCGGAAGACGTCCACTGTTGGCTCAGAGAAAGTACCAAAGGAGTTAGTATCGCGTCGTATCCCCGAACAAATTTTTCGTGGCACTTTTGCGGGGTGCGGGAGGCGAAGTAAACACACACAGATACACCTTCACGCATACCCACACTATAGTAAACTCGCAACACATTCAAAAATACACGCACACAAATAAAGAAAGACCTGACCATATGACCAAAAATTTGGCAGAGGGGGTTAGCGCATCATGCTCTCTCCAGTGGTATCTCCTCTAAGACTGTTGGACATATGCCTTTCCTTCGAACGCCACAATTTACTTATTTATTTAATGAACTAATACTATACAACATAACAGTTTTCCCCAAGACAAATTAGGTCAAATGGCAGTCCCATTCATTAGTTAGCAATTTTTACATGGCTATCTTCTTTATCATATGACGCAACGGAACAATTGCTTGTTATTTATTAATTTTATAATAGTTTAATATTACATTTTTCTATGATCTAAGTATTAATATTATATTTCTCAATATTTATAGTATTTTATATTAAGAACATATTACACACTATATTATACATGCAGTGTCACAATAATCACTACTTGTTTTGTGTCTACTATTGTATTATTAGCCTTGATATGTACCCCTAGTTTTAAATTTCTAAACTTTATGTTAGCTGTAGCCGTAACAATTACTGGTAGTCGTACCGATGGCCACGATACAGGCTTGCCTAGTGTGGACATCAAAAGCAATGTATTTGGTAGGCAGTTTTAAGAAAATAAATAAATTGAATTGAATTGAATTGAATTCACAGAATCTTATACACACACGGCATACATACTTACGCCTAGTTAGAAGTTCACATTTTGGTTCTGATGCCAGAAAGGAGTTGACCATTTTCAAAGCACGAACAAGCGGAGAGTTATGAGTAGGGACCGGATTTATATGTAAATACATATTTTTAATTTCAATAGTTTTTGCCCAGTAGGTATGTTGTTTTCAATGAATCATGACATTGCGAATGAGAAAATGCAATTTTTATTTTCCATATTTTGGTATATTTCAAAGATAAGTCCATATTTTTACAAAAATGAATATATTTCTGTAAAAAGGGTAGCAAATAGATGTATACGAAACAAAATACTTACGATAAACATGGGTAAATCACAAAAAAAAAGTTCAACGGGGTAGGAACCATTTGCGAATGAGCTAAATATTTATTTTTCTATAAACGTGTCACATCGCAGTCACGGGTCGTTACAGTAAGCTATCGGCGCTGAATTTATTGTACCTACTTTCCCCGTGTTCACCTTATAAATACACCTTTAATAGCGGTCAGTCAGATTCGAACCGGCGACCTCCAAAGCAAGCGGTTTCCCACTGCGCCACGGAGGCTACAGGAGGCCAGACACATACTGTGATGTTGAAAGATTATTCAGTCAGTACCAAGCCTTATTTTGACCAAACAGAACTGGATTGAAATGAATTGAATTTTCATCCATCCACTCGTTAGGAAGCTACGATGCGACACAGACATACAGAGAGACATAAGCGTCCAAACTTGCATTGGCGGTTACAAAACATCCGTGTACTGCAATAATACAAATACTGAAAAGAACTGCTATATACCTGAAACTTATAGTCATTTTTAACTCCATATTTTCGCATATTTTTGCTTTTTAGTCCATATTATCGTTTTTTTAATCCATATTATATGTACATATTTTAGAATTTTAAATACATATAAATCCGGTCCCTAGTTATGAGTAACAGTGCGCGTTTTGGGTCAGCGAATAACGGGTGTTGTCGTGGTCTGAGTTGGTCTTTTGGTACAATTGGGATAAACCCGCGTCCTCCTGTTTGTAAAGCAAGCGGTATGCTTGTTGGATAGAACCGATACCAGCATAATGTTTGCGGCTACGGCGGTTTCCAAACTCCTGTTGACCGCGAACGTTGCGTTGTGGCGTGGTATCTCGATTGCCAAGCGCCGACAATGAAATTCCAATAATTATATTACCAGCAACGTGGATATCGTTCGTACATGACCCATTTCGTATGTACCGGTTTGTTATTTAACCGATTTGTAAAACACACGTCTATTCTCGTTGTGATTAAATGTTGGAATATAAAATTATAATACGGTTTTATAATAGTTAATTCTTGCGGGATTAGGTATTGTGTAGGCGTAGATAAATAAATTATGTTCCGAAAAAAATATTCGCGCTCAGTAGGTATATAATACAGTTTTTGTTTTCTATTTTGTTTCGTATTTTTAGTACAATATAAGTACTAAAATTCAATTGGAACATCATTTATAGACGAATAACGCCTCTCGCGGGAACAGTGTGTTTTTTTATTCAGTTATGTTTTAGAGGACGCCCTCACTTTTAAGAACTACAGGTGTAACCTTGTGCTATAAAAATGTCTTAGAGGCCGAAATATGTAAGTCCATCGAGAGCTTTTTAATGAATGAAAATTCGCCCTATCATCAGATATCTTTCAAAGATTAGACTGGCCCGTTGGCCTATTCGCGTCTTAGATACACATTTCGGCCTTCGTTTCGGCATTTTCGTACATATTTCGGCCTCTAAGACATTTTTATAGCACGATTGCAACGGCACAATTTTTTTTTAATTAGGTAAATAATTATTTAAGATTATTCTCACACAGGCTTCGTCGAGGGTTCCGACACAGAGGAGTAATGGTCCTTCCCAGACAGACATGCGGCCTGTTCACGCACACTCTATTGTTGGAGCGATACCCTGGCGGCCGGCATAGGCTGGACTATTCCATTCAGGGCGGCGAGTTATTCCAGACTGTTATCAATAACCCGGTTAGTAAAAACTTGATTATTTTATTATTTATTTATTTACTAACTCTTTATTGCACACCATCCGGTGTCCGGTGTCCGGTGTCCGGTGTGCGGTGTGTAATAAATTTACAAGTTCTGCAAAAATAACAAGTACAACGGGCGGTCTTATCACTCATGGCGATCTCTTGCAGACTACCTTTGGATGAACAGAAAGAAAATACATTAAATGCAACGGGCAATCGTGGTGCAACAAACCTTATTATAACTATAACTATACAACGTGTTACAAAATACCCCGTAAAAAATATAATTAATTATCAATGCCAAAAATGTTGTCAACCCTAGTAAGGTCTTTTAAATTTTTTGTCGTTCCGCGAATTAGGTAGAAATGTTGGTACATTCTGCGTAGTTTACTTTTTAATTTTACTGAAATAGGGTTTGCACATCAGTGAAAATAATAATAATTATTTATTGATTTTTACGGTGTATTTTGTAACACGGGCGGGCCGCATGCTTGTTTGCCACCTTGGTGGTATAAAAAAAATGTGTTTTCTCCAATATCAACGCGGAACTTCGTACTAGTATAATAACAGTAGGATGTGTACCTACAGGAACATAAGCACCTGCTTATTTAGAAAGTCTGACTGGAGAAGTAGGTACCTTTTTGGGGTGTGGGCCCTATACGTCCATCGAGTACGGCGGCAACTCCGAGAAGGATGACGGCGGGCTTGCTACCTCCACCCTCATGAGCACCATGTCATTTTTCCGGGGGTGGGCTCAAAGGCAAGGAACTGCGGGATTCCTGGTGCAGATCCTACCGGGGAGCCTAGGCCCCCCTCTAATGTGCCGATGTGACAGCCGCGGGGGTTTAGTGTGTGTGTGTGTGTGTGTAATCTCACACACCCAGATCGAGCCCCACAGCTCCCGGGGACGTTTTGAAGGTTTCTCCCGCGAAAAAAAGTAACTTACTAAAGTCCACAGCTATAAGTAACCCCCAAGGTAGTGTGCAGTTCTCGTGAAAATTACGATTGCCAATGCTCTGAAATATGAGTAGTGTTGGAAGTTTTGTTACCAACTTTAACTAATATCACGTTGTAAGATCTACAACTTTCACTAACTTTAATTTCCATCTTTATTTATTAATTGTCAAAAAATGTTTACTCTAGGACTTTTGTAAGTAAATATGTTCTTTTATTATTAAAGGATGTAGCTGGTAAATTGAAAACAATATATTACCCAACAACGTTTAGCTTCAATTATTGCGGAATCGACCAGTGAAGAGTACTTGTCCAAACATATCGACTTTATAATTTCATTAATTAATGTGCACCAAATTAAATTGTGATCATATTAATATGCATTTGCAATAAGCCTTAATGTATTTCCGTTAGTTGGGTTCAAATATATATAATTCAAAATGTTGTATCAATTAGTTTCGGTATATAAGTAACTACTTATAAATGGAGAGAGTTTGCAACTACCGTGCATCGTCAGCCGAAAAATGTCCACTGCTGAACAAAGGCCCTTAAAAGGGGTTGTCACAATCCCCACGCTTAGCAGGCGTCTTGGGGATCGCAGTATAAAGTAGGTAATCCTTAGAGGAGATACCACTGGAGAGAGCATGATGCGCTAACCCCTCTGCCAAATTTTTGTTCATATGTTCAGGTCATTCTTTATTTGTGTGCGTATCTTGTTGAATGTGTTGCGAGTTTATTATAGTGTGGGTTCATAGAAACATGAAGAGTTTGCAGTAGACATTTGCAAGAGTATGCGTGAAATTGTATCTGTGTGTGTTTACTTCGCCTCCCGCACCCCCCAAAACCCCACGAAAAATTTGTTCGGGGAATCGATGCGATACTAGCTCCATTCTAATTACTCTGAGAGGTAATCCAATAGAAATACGCTGCTACAAGAAGATGGGCCTTCTTGTTTTCCCTTAGTCGCCTCTTAGTCGTAAGGAGATGGGTCGGTGCTATTCTTACCCAGACACTCCACGGGCCAATATACTAAACGAAAATCAAATCTCCACATCCATCACCTACAGCATACCTATTATAAATATTGTCCAACAGATCAACGTGTTCATGACTCACATGTCGAACTACGGCAACGATAGGCTCGCGCTGTACACATTCGAGTCGGTGGTGAAGTTCCTGCGATGTTGGACGAATGTTCGGCTCGCGTCCGCACCGCCGCTCGCGCTCGCCGACAAATACTTCCAACTGAGGCCGGACGAACTGAACCCGTTATGGGGGGTGAGTACAAACTTCAAGATCCCCAAGTTTATTTGGCAGTATTGTTTTAACCACTAGGTGTTAGGTTCCTGGTGCAAGGAACCGTGGATATTCTGCCGCCAAGCAGCAGTGTGTAAGGATTTCTATGTTCCGTTGTGAAGGCACTGTAGCTGGTGATATTACCGTTCACAAAGACTCAATATCTTATGTCATAAGGGTTGGCAACGCGCTAGTCATTCTTTTGGTGTTGCTAGCGTCTATAGGTTGCGGTGATTGCTTACTATAAGGCGGGCCACAGACTTGCTTTCACCTCGGTAGTATAAAAAAAAACCCACCGATGATAGGTGGTGTGACCTTTACTAGGTGTTAGGTCCCTTGTCCTTGTGCAAGGTACCACCACAGTGTCAGATACGTGTAAACATTGCTGTGTTCCGGTGTGTAAGGTGAAATTACCGGACAAGATTTGAATAACTAATGTCTCGCGTGACGAGTGGCAGGGCACTGCAGCTGTCTACTAGGCAGACGTGTCGCTTACCATCAGGCGATCGTCTTAACTGTCTCATCAATGGGTTTAATAAACAAAAATGCAAATTGAAGGGTGTTAAAGACTTTTTTTTGTTTGGTAGAAAACCTTCCAATCCGATCACTGTAAAGGCCGTGGCCAGATTATGTGATTTTTGTACCCACTAAACTAAAACCTCCCCGGTAGCCAGAGAGACTGGGCACACCGTTCGGACCTTCCCAGAAAATCTCCAGCGCCGGACTCTCGCCAGAGCACGTCCCGGGGATATAACTTAAATCTTTCTTCTTTTGTTGTGTATATCTGTCAGATCATTTGTCTCTGAGTCTGATGGTCTGTAGCATCGTAGTTCACAAACGAAAAGAAGGATTTGAATGCCTTTTTTGACGGATTAAGTGGGGTGTATGCAAAATCTATTCAACGTTTTAATATCAATTCCTTTACATTATGTTGTAGGTAAATAACAATTAATATTTGCAAACCCCCGATGTTTGCAAATATTAATTACTAGCTGACCCACGCAGCTCCGCCCGCGCTGTGTTTACGTTTACTAAACTTTCAATAATATACATTCGCATAGAATACAAAACCTCCTTTTTAAAGTCGGTTAAAAACTTGGACCCACTTTGTACTTGCCCTCCAAAGCACGGAAACGTTTAGTTCAAATGGCGTTAAACGGTCACCCATCTATTTAATGACCTTAGCTAACGTTGCTTAACCTGATCGATTTCCAAACATTGTTAACAACTGTCTATGAGTGTTCCCTTACAAATATTTATTATAATTATAAAGAAAAAATGATAAAATCGGACCATGCGTATAACCAAGTACCCATTTTGACTTTAATCCTCTCTCCCAAAAGAACCGTGCTAGATTACGGGATAAAAAGTATCCTATGTCCTACCTCGTAGTAAGATCTCAAATCATGCCAAGTTTCGTTTCAATCCATCCAGTAGTTTCGGCGTGATGCTCAGCCGAGATACAGACAGACAGACAGACAGACAGACAGACAGACAGACAGACAAAAATTAAAAAAAAAATATTTTCGGCCTCAGTATCGGTTATAGAATGCCCTCCAAATATAATTTTCAAAATATCTTCAATGTACAGAATTGGACCTGTTACAGTTTTATTATAAGTATAGATTATTTACGCTTGTGTAAAATGCAATTCATTCACAATCAATCAAAACAATTTAAAAAATGGAAACCAAACGTAAAACGCATTAGGTAAGCGACGGTGTTTATCGGCGATGGAAATAGATAGCGGCCGACATGAATAACGCCCAGCCATCGATCAATCGAATCTAGTATTTATACGACCGACCAGTCCACTGACACCCTCGTCCTGTCGCATCATTTATTGAATTTTATGTAGGTAGGTAGTACCAAACAAGATTTGTTTTTCGTAATACAAAAACGTTATTTCTATAAATACGGGGTGTATACCAGGGATCCAGTACATGATTTTGAACATTCTAGTGTTGAATTTTTTTCATTGGCTTTTCAATGAATTTCCGAAAAAAAATCCGCTGTTTTAAATAAAATTAGGATAACATCATTATTGGTATAATAATAAAGCCTAATTTCAATTTAAAAACAATAAATTACTTATTTGTGCAAAATTAGCAATCATCAGCAGCTGAAAAGTCCACTGCTGAACAAAGGTCTCTCCCTTAGAAGGGAGGGGCTGCATTAATCTCCACGTTTGGCAGGCGGCTTGATTGAAATTAGCAATGTAATTTGAAAAATAAACATTATTCCGCACGTATTCATTACATGCTCAAAAATTAACAAGCTAGTCATTTGTCATTTTCCATTTATAAATGGTTTCTGTAATGTTGTAACGGACAATATGAGAAATCTTATAAAAAAGTTTTCGGTACGTAGTCCCTTACAGCCTGTATAGGTTACAGCTACCTAGGGTATTTTTTTTAAAATAGGTCCCTAATCGATAGTTGTTATAACATAGATAGATAACCATTACGACCATACCAACTTTTAAATAAAATAAAAATAGATTCAAATCCGTATTTTCTTTTAGGAGCTACGATAGGCACCACTTACAAAAACGAACGAACGATGACGAACGAATTTATAAAACCTGCCTTTTTGCGTCAGGAGCTTAAAAAGTAAACAAAAACGTATTGTTGGGACAGAAATCCTCCTGTTTACTCCATTAGAGATTATAAGCGTTGTATTTATTTACTAGACAATTCTAATATTACTTTTTAAACTTTCCTAATATTATGTAAGACAGAACTCATCAATTCAAACTCGTCAAAACACTACAATCACTAAGTTAAAAAAGTATTTTTGCAGTCGTAAGTCTGAAAGTTAAAACTAAAACAAAAGAGTGAAACTTTATTCAATGGCTATCCGAAAGTTCGGCGTTTCCACCTGAGTGCACGGAAAGTTGGGCTTTGACATTTGAAGCTCTGAATCTAATAATCTGTGATTCCATTCAACAAACTGCGATGAAAGTCTTCAGTTGCGAATAAAATAGACTATTAGGCTTTTGAGTCGCCCTGTAGTAGCCATTGTAGTCGAATCAATTAACTTTCTCTGTTTGACAGTTGCGCTCCCTGTTTCCGCTCCGGTACGTTTGGACCGTAAAGTTGGCAAAATATTCATCATAAATTGTCTGTCGTGCTCCCTCTGTTATTTTAAATATCGAATATTTTGCGGTACTTTACAATGTAAACAAATGGATGGCTGAAAGCAGAGATAAAAATATCCTTAGAAATATTAAAAGTCAACGAGGGTTTTCGAAGAGCGATTTATATTCTCAATACAATGTATTTGATATTTCCCTTTTGTATTTTAGTGTTGTGGTAAAACTCTGTGGAAAAAACTATAGAGACACAACATCTGGAAATCTTTCCCATACCATTTCTGCATCACCATTACCAAAAGTCCCTCAAGCTTTTATAAAAAGATAATGCACTTTGCCTTGCCTGTTTAAAAGAACAAGAGGTGCCAGATAAATACATAAATGTGATTAAAAGTATATACAATAACAACAAAGGAAGAATAAAGCTCGAAACCTTAGGTCATGCCTTCCATATAGAAAGAGGACTAAGACAAGGGGACCCACTCTCACCCACTATTTTCATAGCCATTCTCGAAAACATAATTAAGAAGTTGGATTGGAGTAAAACAGGACTCTACATAAAAGGCGCCTACCTAAGTCATCTGAGGTTCGCTGATGACCTGATACTTCTGTCAGAGACAGCCAACGAGATGAAAAACATGATAGAATCTCTACAGCAAGCGAGTGCGAAAATTGGTTTGGAAATGAATCCAACGAAGACTAAGATAATGACTAACTCACGAATAAGACCTATAACTATTAACGGTAACCCCTTAGAATACGTGGACAATTATATCTACCTGGGAAAAAGAAAAAAGAATAAGTTTCGAGAAAAACAGCAACATCATAGAAATAGAGAGACGGGTCCAACAAACCTGGAATAAATACTGGAGCTTAAAAGAAATATTTAAAAATAACTTACCAATAACTCTCAAAGCTAAAGTTATGAACTCATGTCTACTACCAAGCTTAACTTATGGTAGCCAGACCTGGAAATTCTCTACACAAGCTATGAACAAAATTAATACATGTCAAAGGGGCCTAGAGCGAAGCATGCTACACATAAAGAGAATGGACAAAATAAGACACACAAAGATAAGAGACATCACTAAAGTCACAAACGCTTTGACCTTTGCCCTAAAATTGAAATGGCACTGGGCTGGACATGTTGCAAGAATGTCTGACAGAAGGTGGACCACACGAGTTACACAGTGGAAAGGACCACCAGGCAAGAGGGGGAAGGGGAGACCCTTAGCCCGCTGGGAAGACGATCTTAAAAAAATTGCTGGCATAAACTGGCGCTCTATAGCACAAGACCGCTAATATTAGCCTTAAGGAGGCTCTTACACAAAATTTATTTTAACAAACTACCACTACCACCTTTGAACCTATTCTTCGGAAAAAGATCAAAGACAAATCGCGGGTATCTTTTATTTATTTAATCAACTTACTCGACATGGCTGCCTATAAGATAGACAGACCGCTGCAGTGCACTCGTTACGAGACATTAGTTATGAAGTCTTGAGAGCCCGGTAAAGTCACCTGCTACAGTGCCTTTCATACCGGAACTTGCAATTGTTTACACTATGCTGCTTGACGGCAGCATGTCTGACAAGGCGGTGGTACCTTCGTGGACGGTTCCTTGTGCAAGGGACCTTGTGGAGTTTGACATCAACTACAATTTATATCGGATCCTTGTGGGTGTTCCACGCACGAGTGCACGGCTATATCGCCTCAAGAGGGAGGCACGAACCAGGGAGAAACAATATGCACGGCACGAGTTTTAATATTTTATTGGCCTCCGAGATATGTGCGATGCCATTGATACACGACAAGGAAATTGAAAATGCATTGTATTCCGCGCAACGAGACATAAAATAGTGTGGGGTATTGCATATATATAGACTGTATGACGTGTAATTTAACACGGTATGGAGAAAATGGAACTACCTACATATAAAAAAATGCTTATTTTAAATTGAACTATAGTTTCATTACTCAAGGCATCTAATTAGTTAGGTAAATGTAGTCAATATGTGAAGCAGGAAAAGCCAATCCCTTAAAATTTTTATAATTGTTAACGATTTTTGGAGTGACGGGAATTTTCTTTCTCATTTGCACGAGAAACGAATGCATTTATATGGATTACATGTGATAGAAAGAAACTGAGCATATTATTTTTTGTTCTTCAGCTTCTGTCACAGACTTAAAGAAAAAGCACCAGTGGTAAAGTGCTTATCACTTTGAAGTTTTTCGGCCATGATATAGCTTTGGTGTTATTAAATTGAATTGCATTAAGTAATAAGATAATATACGTGTAATATAACGTGTGTTTCATGTAAGGATACTGATATTATGTTCTTATTAGCAGCTTACTAGCTAGATGCCTTGTCATATTCTCGCTACGATTGTCATGCATTACTTACCTACATGTTGATAGATGTCAACTTCACCAGTAACCTTTTAACTTGATAGATTATCTAGCGGCATCCCTATAACAAAATCAATATATTTTTTTTATTTAGAATCCGTGCGACGACATACGTCACCGTCGAATATGGTCGAAGAGCAAGTGGTGCGGTACATTGCCACGGGTGCTGGTAGTCGGGCCGCAGAAGACGGGCAGCACAGCGTTGTACACGTTCCTAGCGATGCACCCGTCGCTGGTGCCTAACCTGCCCAGTCCTACGACATACGAGGAATTGCAGTTCTTCAACAATAATAACTATTTGAAGGGGCTCGATTGGTAAGTAATATTTCTTTGTATATGAATGGATTATATTTTGTGTTTGATTGGCATTAAGTTTTTTTTTTAATAGCAATGGTTTTTTACCCTACGGCCGCAGAAGAAAGGGCTATGGTTTTAGAGTCTGACTATTAGTCTAAACATTTTAATAATGGCTGTGCCATGTTATTCGATTCGTCGTTGTGAGAGTGGAATTGGGTATATAATTTTAAAAAAGAAATAACCGGTCAAATGCGAGTCGGACTCGCTTACCGAGGGTTCCATACCATCTTTGGACGTATTAAAGTAATTTTACTATTCATGTAACCTCAGATAGAAAACCCAAACCCCAAAACTAAGTTTGTTTGTCGAGGTTTTTTTAGGATTACTAAAAAACTCTACTACTTAGAAAGATCGTTTTATTTTTCCTGTAAAATATAGATAGATATGTATTATCCATAATTATTTCAGATTTTTCCCCACAAAAGGTATTTTTTTGACATTTTTGATTATCAACCAAAAACTACGTGACTTAAACCAAAATAAAAATCTGTTTGAGATGTGCAAATGAAGCCCTTTCATATTATAAAAATATATTTTTTTCATTTGCGTGAGTTTGGGTAAGTAAGATCTAAAACTATTCCAAGTTTCGAATAGATAGCATCAGTTGTTCCTGAAATATATAGGTGTGACAGACAGACAGACGAAGTCGGCACCCTAAAAATACACGGCCATTGTTTTAAACATTATTATATTAATTTATTTTGCATCTCTTAACTTACTGTTCGACTGATATATCGTCTAAAATATGCCGATTTGATTTTGTAAACCGCTCGGAAATCCATCTAAAAACAAGATTTAATTGGTAGAGAATTGGTAGAGAATTTCATTTTGTACGACAATAATAAAAAGCTTCATTTATTAAAAACTTTCAAGTACAACGTGAGCATATTTCCATTGTCCTAAAAAAAGTCGTGCCTGAATAAAAATATATTCAAAAAACAGATACGTATCTGCCCGCGGAGGGTTAATTATTTACTTTGTTTTATGTTCTTTTTCTACGTGGTTTTCATTTGGGTAAAACGTATTACCTGTTTAAGTATGCCGCAGCGGTTACAAAGCCCACGTATATTTCAATGTGGCGTGACATGTAACATCTCATTAGTATAACAGCGTGGAATGCGTACATTGAATTATTATTTTGACGTTTAACCATTTATTCTAACAGGTAATATAGTTTCATATTATGACCCGTTATAGACTGCGAAATAATTTGTCTTTGCCTAAAAATAAATAAATCTAAAACCACGCCTACAGCGTGTGTTTTGCCCTACAAGGTACAACAAAAGTTGGTTCGCTATATCAATATAATATTTATACATATATCAATAGTTTGCTAAATAATTTTCTTAATTACCTGTGCAGCATAGGCTGTGTATATATGTATACAGTGGCGTGCACTGGGTTATATGACAGGGTAGGCAAAAACCTATTTGAACCTAAATTGACATTAATGAATGATGTAAGCACAAAACACTTGATGAGTAGGTACCTAATACTTATGTTTTTATTTCGAATAAATATGTATTCTATTTCACTTCCACTACTAAGACCACACGTAGGAAGTACCTAGGTTAAAAGCCATCCACCCATATAGGCCGCAGAGCGTCTTATAGAACCAGGCATACCTACATAGGTACACACTCAATGAAAACAATAATATCCACCTTCTATTCTTGTAGTCGAGTAAAAAAACTTACCAACATGACTGCGAGTTACTTGTCTTGTACACACACATGCGATTGTATATATGGTACCTCAAAATATCAAAAAATTAAATGATATAATTTAGTTTCTATGTTTACAGCCGGCTAACCGATTGTAAATATACTATCTAACTATATATTTCAGATTATTTATCATTAAAACTTCGCGTGACTTAACCTTTGGCCATTTTCAATTATTTATATTTTAATTTTGTAAGAAGGTGTCGAAAACGCGTGAATTTTTATTTTTTTCTATACACACTTGGCCAGAACATCGATCACACGTAACCACTTCCATATTCTACTAAGTTTTATAATTTGGAAACACTAATATAATTTTTTTTCGAACATACTGCACCGAAAACAATCGTATAATAAAAATTTATAGAATAAAAACCAACAAAAAATGAATGTCATTATGAAATATTGAAGTTTGAACAAACTAGGTATTTTATAATTTGTAGTATTATTCATTCATTCTTCTCATTCGCATCCCGTTCGATGCATTGCTATTGGTCAACATTTCTTTAGTCCTTCCTTCAAGGTCGACTATTCATGTACAAAGTCCACAGCACATCTCTAAATCAGCCATCGTTATCAGGTCTAATAAAAAACACCCAAGTTACTTCCCGTTTTATTAACTCGTTTGCAGCTTACATTTCTGAACTAGCACTAACTTTGTTGCGGTACATCGGTAAAGGGGAACTTTATACCTTTGGCGGCAGTAATCGAATTCAAACGGCAGTAAACCGACTGCACCGTACTGTGGATATAGGTCCACTCGACCATACCGTTTCCGATCTCACGACGTTATTGTACAGTTTTATTTCCCTGGTGCTGACCTCTCATGGAAATAGCCGCTTTTTCAAACCAATTGAATCTCTGGCCCGTTTGTGGGAAGCTCACATTGATTAAACATTGACCTTTATGTAACGGTAAAGAGGTTGCTTTGCATATTTCATGAAAGTTTATGCTAACTGATATGTATTGTTAATAAATTAGTAGCAACTCGTTTAAGTAGCATATTTAACATCGACGATTGAAGCTTTACTTAGCATCTAATGGTATTGAAATAAACACCAGGAAAATATAATGAAAGAAAAAAGTATTTTTCTTATGTGTATAAGTACTCTCACTCATTTGCTAAATATATAAACCAGTATACTTGCATTCTCTAAGTTTCAAAGGAACCAGATAACGTTGTAACCAATGATATCATGGTTGTAGCACCACTAGCACCTAAAAAACTTAGTTATGGAAATAAATTCAATAAGTATTTAGGTATAAGTTACGTTCATAGGCGGACAGACCAGTGGATGCAAATAGCCAATTGTTTATTGTGGCGGCTCTAAGGGAGGAGGCCTTTGTTCAGCAGTGGCTGTCTTCCGGCTGATGAAGATGATGATGATGACGTTCATAGGGCTTTATCCTACCATTTGATATCCATGTATAGAATAGATATATAGAATAAAATCCGGCTTCCTTAACGTACCTAATGGATAGTCCCTAACTTAGTGCGATGTTACAAGCTTCAAAATACCAGAAACCGAGATGTTAGCGGCTTATCGGATACTTCCAAACGATGCTAACAAAGATAGATATGAGCGCACAACGAGAACGAACAGGAAAGAATCCTCCACGCTGCATGAGTTTAAAGCTTTTAGTGAATGCAGGTTTCTTTTGTGTATAATAATGGGTGCTGTGCAATCTTACAATGCCAACTTAAGTGCGCAATACTTTCATTATTTTACAAAATCACACAGCACTCTAATAGTGATTCCAAGCTTTAAATCGTTTTTAAAGCATATAAATAGCTGTTAATACTTCCAAACTTGTTGCAGCTTTGTAATTACATACCGGTGACTTTTTTGACTAAAACTGTTTAAGCAACCTTGAATAAAATGTTGTATCTTATTAGGATGGGGAAATACGAAAATTATAAGTTTGCTTTTTTTCAATATAAGGTTGTGCTTGATTGGAATTTGATCTGAGGGTTAGTTGGTAGTGTTATATTGCAAATCGTTATCGTATCGTAATCATGCATTATGCAGGCTTTTGTAATACGAGTAAGTGATTGGTAGGCTTTTAAAAAACGTTAGATTTTGAATTATCACCTAATAAAGCAATTTCATTATGGGCAAAGCCTGCAATTCTGTACGTAACTGGCGCATAAAAATTCTGTAAAATAACTTTATTATAGGTAACAACGGAACGTGGTTGGTAATATTTAGGCGTGTCATCTTAAAACAGTCATAAAGAAACAGGTCCTGCCCCCCTAGACAATGTAACATTCTACAATCGCTATCGCTAATAGAAAGCATACAAATGTATGAGAATGACATATGTCATCGAAAAATCACGTGACAATTTGTAGGGAATTGACACAGTTAGCGAATGAAGAAATAGATTCGCTATGAAGCGATTGCATCTTGTCTAGGCCCTCTGATGGTGATACAGTTGTGTACTAGCGTATCAACAACATACACGCTGTCGCGGTCGCTCATATTGTACGAATAGAAATTATGAGCAGCTTGTATACTTTATCTAGGTACCTAAAGCTTTATGTTTCTTCTTCTTCTATTCAACAAGAAAATTTTATTTTTATTTAAGTGCACCATCAACTGCCCATTATGTTTCTGTCTCTCATTTTCTAGTTAGGTTGCCTGGAAGAGATTGCTTTTTAGCGATAAGGCCGCCTTTGTACATTGATATCTTCAACGTATTGTTCAATTTACATGTAACTTTTGGTGTACAATAAAGTGTATTTATTATTATTATTATGCTCATAGTCAAAGCGCAGCTTAGGCTTAGCTTAATGGCGTGCAAAATTACATCATGCCTGAGCACTATCCCCTGAGATATGGGTCTACCTAGTTGAGGGAGTAGGGTTACTTTTGGTACATACCTCCACTTCCACTACAATTATGATGTACTGAGACTGATTTCACTAACAATTCTATTTTATTAGCATGATTTCATATGATTTTTTTTAATGGTTACAACTTTGTTTATTTGTTTGCAAAAAAACGCGATATTTGCGTGTAAGCATGATTCGGATCGGGATCATCGGCCATTGAGTTGTAACATATCGCATCGTACAATTTGAACGTAACCAAACTCAAGACCAGGGTCAGTTATTTTATCCCAAAAGCTTATTATGAATGAAGCTTAAGACTAAGCTCCCCAAGGAGACAAGTCCGGACGTATTAAACATATTCACAGACCCAGTTTAATTCTATTTATGTATGTAATACCACTGAGATTTAGGAATTCTGGAAAATAGGGCGTACATATGTATAACTCCAAAAAAATATTAGTAGATTTAATATTTCCGGTAGGTTTTGTTTCGTTTGTTGATAGTATATTAAACCAGAATAAAATTAAGTAGCTCCCTTGACAGATATTCTGCCACAGAGCAGCAAAATATAAATATTGTTGTGTTCTGGTGTGAAGGGCACTGTAGCTGGGGGACACAAGCCGTGTGACCAGATGCAGTATTTTAATACTTTTACAGTATTTTTTAACGTCGACTTTGAATATCAGTATTTTTATCGATATTTTGCTGGAAGTCAGTATTTTTGAGTATTTTTGGGGGAAATAGAATAAAGTGACACTGTAAGCCGTTATTCTGATGTTTAGGGAATTTCCCAAACATATTTTATATATACATTAAAGAGCATGGTTCAATAAATTAGAGACAAGACATTACAGGGTGCTGCGTTGTATTGTTATTACTACTTAACTACACAATGCTTAATCAAATAAACAGAGTCTGGACTTTAAGATTTAGTTGTATGAATGAGGTTTAATCAGTATTTTTTTCAGATGGCCTCGGTATATTTCAGTATTTGTTCGAGGAGGCCTCGGTACATATTTTCGTAAAATTTAATCTGGTCACACTGGACACAAGAAACTAAATAACGAATGTCTTGTGTAACAAAAAGCTCTACCATAAGGCAAACGTCCTTCTGGACTCGTCGCTAAGTTGTTGTAATAACAGAAAAAGTAAACGCCCAGCTTTGCAATGGATGGCTTCATTTAAACACTCGGCCTTATCGCCTGGAACCATCTTGATGCACAAATAAAAATTAACTTTTGTTTCTTTGGTGATAGGTACCTGAATTTCTTCCCGCCGAACATGAGCAATAGCAGTCAAATGACGTTTGAAAAGTCTGCGACGTATTTCGACGGTGACCTCGTGCCCAGAAGAGCACATGCTTTGGTGCCCAGCGCCAAGATCATCATCATACTGATATCGCCATCGAAAAGGTAACACATATGTCTTTTATATATATTCAATTCAATTAGATTCAGTTAGATTGGATACGTCAATTTGATACTGAGCGTCAACAAACTAAACCTGATACAACTCGCCCGCATGCACACATGAAATTTGTCAAACATTTATTGTACCTTAGCCATTGTTCAATCAATTCAGTTCGTGCAAAGGATGTATCTTGTCCTAAACAGTCATTGTGTATTCCATTTCTCGGAAATGTCTGTATCCGAATCCGATGTAGATGTAATCGTTTCTATAAAATCACATCATTCCAATAAGTATATAACTCGGACGGACCATGTGTGTAAGAAACCATATATTGTACCAGACTAGTCTTTGATTTTAGACAATAATGAAACAGCGCTTCGCCAAGCATGAGATAATAGAACATTTAAAAGTTTTTTATTAAATAAAAACGTAAAGTCACTAAAATAAGCAACCCAAAGTCGAGAACGCAATTAGATGAAAGTTAAGACAAAATATTTCGTCAGCGGACCGGCCAGCCTTCCTTGATAATTTATATGCAAATCAATGTCACAATCTTAATTTCTCAAGTCCTTGGGAAAATTCATTTGACGAATTCTTTCGAGCATTACTCCAGCCAATTAGAAAAATCAGCCTCTCTGGGCCTTTTATTTAAAACGTTTAATGTTCATTTATGTGCAATGAAATGGACATTCACGATATTGTTTGCGTTTTTTTACAGTATCAATTATGTATGTATATTTTTTTTTGTAAACTATGAACACGATTATTTCTGACTGGGTTATTGGTGTATTTTCATACTTTTATGATATTAATATGGCTAGGATGTGGGTGCTAAGTAGCACCTGTGGGCGCTACTATAAATAAAGCTAAGCTAGCTTCCATCGGTACTAATAATTCATGAGACAATTCACCCACGGTCTACCATCACCATGGTAATCAGACAACTGATACAAGTATTAATAGATAGGTATACTTTTTGTAAATACATACATAATATAGATAAATAATAGCCAAACACGAGGCAAACAGATAGTTGAACCTCGAACTATTTAGTAGTCCAACCTTTGATATAATATTATTTTGTACAAAAATGTATCGACGCTAGCAACAAATAGCATTACTTACTTATAGCTTGACTTATGCTCGTTCATATTTCCTCTGTGAACTGTAGTTGGACGGCAGTTATCAAAAACGTAAGTGTTTTCCACAGTTTAACTGCCAACTCGGCGGGTGTTATTCATTAATCTGGAAACCGTTCTAAATAAAACTGTTTCCATTCAAACACGCTACATGATTAATGTCGCAATGTTTTATTGTAATAATAAATTAGCTTCTGATATAACGCTTTCGGTACTTGCAACTCTACAACTTGTAGGATTTTTACAGTACTACAAATTTATTATTAAACATAATATTTATTCTCCCATATCGATTAGGACGACGTACGTTGTCTTTCTTTTTTAGGGCTCAGCCGAAAAATAAAGCACCCTGACGAGCTTCTGTACTCCACATTCTCCTTAAAGAAGCCCCTAACTAAATACTACCAACTTGGATTGGTTTTGCGTTCCTGCGATGAGTGAGGTTGACAATGTTCTATGAGATGGCTTTCGGGCCGAGGGACTACCGTTTAGCTAAAGAAACACAGGTTTCTTGTTTTTTGTACGGGTTTCATGGCTTTTTTAGCATTTATTGTTACTTCCTGAGGGTCAAATCTTGATGTGTCCACTGGTGACCACTGTAGATATAGAGCTTTAGATTATATAAATGGAATAGTTTGAAGAGAAGGCTAGGGTGCTTTATAACCCAAGTCTGCTACTTACTTACCATCCGGTAACATTTTGGTATTATACTGCATAATCTGAAGATGACAATATAAACGACGTACTTATATCAAATTGTGTCTTAAAAACTTGTAGCCATAAATCATTTTTTTGTAAATTAACTAATGCCCGGTACACACGACAACGATATAACGTAGCGATCTGACTGCGCAGACCGTTTGTGCAGTTTTATCTAACGTGTGTACGAAAATTGTCTCAGATTTTTCTGGTTGGCGCAAACGATCGTGGCAGTTGCAAAATCTATTCGATAAATGCGATAAATCGTTGCGATCGCGTTTGCACAGTTTTTTCGTAGTTTGTGGATGGAAGTCGGAGCAATCGTTCAGTTCGTTCACAACCCTTTCTGTAAGTGCGGATGACATGTTTCTCGAGTTTCAGCTGGGAACTGACGATCGACGCAGATATCGTAGACGTGTAGACACTCCAAGGGCGTTCGTCAGACAGATCGCTACGTTATATCGTTGTCGTGTGTACCGTGCATAACTTTCATCCTCGGTGATAAATAAGTAATTGAACGTTATAAATGCTGTTTCAATTTTACTAACCAAATGTACTTCTAATAAGACCGTAACGCACAACATTACGGCAAAATTTACATAAAAATTTCAAGCAACGAATTCGTCCAAATATTTTTTAAATATCATGACGCAACTCGCTCGAAATTACATTAAATAAAATATGGATGATGTTCAACAGAGCGTATTCATGGTACCAGCACATCCGCTCGCACGGCGACGTGGTCGCGAACAACTACACGTTCCACACTGTCATCACGGCGAATGACAGCGCACCGAAACCCCTCAGGGACTTGAGGTAAAGATTTATTACATGGAAAATCGGCTGAGCGTGAAATAATCCATACCTAGATCCTTATTTCGTGACGTTTCATGCTTGAAATGTAGGTTATTACATACATTTTTTTATTGGAGCAACCGTTTTTGTTTTTCTTTCTGTTCTAGCCACAAATTCTTATAATGTTCAGACAGTTGAAATAAGAACTTACCTACTGTATTTTTTTTGGTACAATTGAAGGTTCGTCATGTAGCATCTACGAAATATATATTTTTTAATCATATCGCTCGTAGTAACCTTTTTTATTTTACAACGCGGCAAAGGCATATTTTTCGACGCCCCCTCGACCCTCTTATATTGGATCACAATTTCTCTGAGAGCGTACGTTTGTACATTAATAACGAGTGTAATGTGTTCACTGTAGTATTATTTCGTTTCCGTAACACTCGTTTATACCCTTCAGTTCCTTAACTTGACGCTATTAACAGGGGACTTAAGACTCACGTAATCCGCCTTAGAGAACCAATAGAAATGTAAACGATTCATTCGATTAACAGCTCGAGCAACTTACGATTATTATGTATCGATTCTCTTATGATTCTTTTATATTTCTAAAATAGACTCAATGTGTTTCTAAGCAACTTAAATATCAATCGCAATATTATTAAGGGTACCTCAAAAATTTATGTTAGTCTTGTATTAAACAAAACAATTCTTTAGTAGAATGTAGTATAGAATTGTTTGGAGAATGAAAAGCAAACATATTTTCTAAAAATTTAGAAAAACATATGTAAGGGACGTATCAAATTAAAAGGCGGGTCTTGTTTGATATTAGTTTTTCTCTGAATACTGCTGGTAAATTACAGTCGGGCGTAATTTTTCCATCAGACACAGGATTTTAATTATACTCGTATGAACCATTTTAACTTTATAATTTATTATATATACCTAACAAAACGTAATTAGTGTTTCAAACATGATAAATCTTATTCTCATTTAAATTTTAAGTAAGTATCTGAATTATTTTCTATGATTAATTGTTTTAAAATCTCGAATTAAAAAAGGAGGCTACTATTCCACTTAGAGACCGTTAATAGGTCATTATCTTATGCCTTAGTATCTATGTACTTTTTATTTTAACTACACTGAGTGACGTAAACGAACTTGCAATGTGGCAGGCAGTTTCTTTACATAGTGTAAAACAAAGTCGCTCCCGCTGTTTGTACGCTTAGATCTTTTAAAGTACGCAACGGATTTAAAATGCAGTTTTAGATAGCAGCAATAGATAGAGTTATTCAAGAGGAAGGTTTATAGATATATAATTTTTCAAGGTTTTGTGTAAAGGAAAAGCGCGGGTGAAGCTCTACGCGGGTCAGTCAAGTTATGGTAGTTAGGTCTCTTATGCAATGGACGGTTCAGGTTGGTACCACCGCAGTATCAGATATCCTGCTGCCAAGCAGCAGTGACTACACATTGCTGTGTTCCTGTGTGAAGGGAACTGTAGCTGGTAATGTTACCGGACTCAAAAGACTTAATAAGTATAAATGTCTCTGGTGACGAACGGCAGTGCTTTACAGCTGTCTATAGGCAGGCATGTCGCTTACTTGCTAACTTTTTGCTTGTCTCTTCTCTAAGTTAAGAATAAAAAACCGTTTTAAAAAGCTACGTCTCTGTGTCTGTAGTGATAATTCTTGTAAGTACCACTAATCTTTCTGCTACAGAGAGTGCATAAAACCTATAATTTTGATCAAGTTTACTTAATTTTCTATTTCTTACTTTCAGTATGTAAAATTATATTTGATTTAAAAACAAAACGCTTGCATTCGTTTTGTTACTTGCATCGTTTAGAAAAAAAGATACAAATGGATATCAAAGGGCACGACACATTACGTTTACTAGTACCTACTGTAGAAACCGCTGTTGAATTATTCCCCATTTTACATACATTTTGTCTTACTCTCCGTCCCAACTTTTGATCGTAATAAATGTCTATACTTACCTAGTTGTTGTTTCGTGAAACAAAAAATATATTTTGGTATTTTGTGGAATTCCGTCGACCTCGCCGTCAGTCGGTTATATTTAACGGTGTGGGCCTAAAAGATTATTGTGTGCTTGACAGCTGCCGTGAATTTATTATCAGCCATCACGCGCATTTCCTTCTAAAGCTACGTGCTCAAGCGAGATTAATAAATTGAAATTGTCAAAATTTTACTCGGCTTCTCGAAATATTAATTGTTACAGGAATACCTCTGTTAATTCAAGTGAAGTGTTGCGCGAGAATCGATCTTATTCTTAAAGTATTTTTTTAATAAAATGTTACATTCCTCGCGTAATATGTGGTGAAGTGATTGCCTGTGTCAGTTGCTACTAATTAACCCGACAAGCAAATTTTCTCAGA
Source organism: Furcula furcula (assembly GCA_911728495.1). Taxonomy (NCBI): domain Eukaryota; kingdom Metazoa; phylum Arthropoda; class Insecta; order Lepidoptera; family Notodontidae; genus Furcula; species Furcula furcula. Next base: position 9,283,213 of record OU452246.1, on the reverse strand, counting down.
GATGGTTTTTCAAATTAAGAAAGCTTATATAAGACATCCGATGCTAATTGTACATTTATTAAATAAGTAGATAAAATGGCTAAAGCAGACTAATAAATTCTAATAATCTAAAATATGCCGTTCCAACTTTCTATGTACTCTTCTAATTAAATTTGTTGCGAGTCCCAAGAGAATTGATCGTTCCCCGAGTTTCGGTGAGGTCTGTAGGTATCTCAGTGTTGACCACTGTGGATTTACGTTATGCGAGTCCAACTATGGAATAAGTGGTGAAATGAAACCTAGTTTAAAATAAACTATATTTTGTATCCTGAAATTAAACAGACTATCAGTACTTGTCAAATGATCTATGGTTATTAATCAGGTACAAAGTATAATTCAAAACACGGTACTTAGCGGTTGCGGTATTCCCACGTATATATAACGTGTCACAAAATACCCCGTAAAAATATAATTAATTATCAAAGCCAAAAACGTTGTCAACTCTAGTAAGGTTAGGTCTTTTAATTTTTTTGTCGTTCCGGGAATTAGGTAGAAATGTAGGTACATTCTGCGCAGTTTACTTTTTAATTTTACTGAAATAAGGTTTGCACAATGACATACTGATGTGCAAACCCTACTATTTTTACGGGGTATTTTGTAACACGTTGTATAAGCATTGAAACACAAGATTTACGGCGACTTCAAATTTGCAGCGTGGCCACAGCGCTGCGGCCTAAATGTACCACCTACTATGATGCTCGAACGTAGCGGCAGCAGCACGCCTGCAGTGTCGCAGCCACACTGCCACCGCGCGGCGCATTTGGCTGCAAATGTGAAGATGCCCTACACTAAAAATTAAACTTAAGCACTATAAAATAAAGTTCGAAACAAATTTTGCGTACAATTTAAAAATGGCTTTGTAATTACGAATACCAGGGAGTATGCGTGTTTGTTTATTCCACACACATAATATACTGTAATGTAACATCTTTGTCCGTTTTTCGAGTCGTGATCGACCAGCATATCATTTAGTGTCGTCTCTGTGTGTGTGTAGGAATCGTTGCCTGAACCCGGGCAAGTACAGCCACTACCTGGAGCGGTGGCTGGCGGAGTACAGCAGCCACCAGCTGCACGTGATCGACGGCACGGCGCTGCGCTCCGAGCCCGCCGCCGTCATGAACACGCTGCAGAAGTTCCTCAAGATATCCCCGCACGTCGACTACAACAAGTTGCTCAAGTGAGTTGTTTACTTGACACCATACTATACAATAGAGGTTCTCAACCTTTGTTACATTACACCACCCTAGACCCAACCTAGACATTACCTACCTAAAATTTTCACACCCCCTTTCTGTTTGTACTGTACTTACGATTTTTTGCATTGATTGACTGGTATATATGACTATGGGATTTTCTCTTGAAATCGTCAATCGTCTCACCCCCCTGTGATCTCTACCCCCGGTTGGGAAGTCTTGCTAATATAACATTGTAGTCTCCGCAGCGCAATGGGAGACCGCTTCCTTTGCAAACCGGAGGTCGCGGGTTCGAATCCCGCGGGGAGGGAGCTACAACTTTGTGTAGTTGTTCCTTACAGACTAGGACAATGCAGGCCGATCACCTGATTGTCTGTAACGTAAGATGATGACTACTGATAAGAACAAATGCGGTAAAATAGTTATATGCTTTTAGACTTCATTGTTTTTATTGATATTTTTCAGGAACTGTAGATAGGATTTATTATCTTAATCTAGTATTACTAAAATTAAGATGCTCTTATACTAAGAACGTAAGGTGTAATTTAAGTATAACAGAAGTAAAATTTTACTTATATTAGTGTTCATGTGTTGTGATTACTGTAGTTTGTGTTGTATCGCATACAATTTAAACGAGAGTCTACACACTAAATGTCTAAACACTGGGACATTTTAAGCTCGCCAGCGAGTAACCTGTGCAATTGCCGATAACTTAGCTACAATGGCGTCTTTAAACTGCGGACTAGCAAGTTCGGGCAAGTGAGTCGCGTGGCCTAATAACGCCGCACAGTGGCGTATCTATATGAAGCAGGTTGCAATTCAAAGCCTACTCAAGGAAACTTCACCTACGTTATCCCGGAGGAAAGAGAAGTTTGTTAGCTTATTAATTTAAACTACATAGCGCTCATTATATGGCTACGGTGTTTTCGTATTTATTTTCATATGCAGCATTACGACAACAGCAGGATGTTTGCCTATGAACATCAACACTCGTATTGCTCTACAGCTCGCCCTAATCTGACCCGATAGTCATACATATTCCTGGTATTAAGTTGAAACACAATTTGTATCATATCTCTCTCTCTCTCTCTCTCTCTCTCTGTCTGTCTCTCTCTTCCTTCCTTCCTCTCTCCCTTGATAGAGTTTACCTGCGCTTGCATATAATATACTACATATAGCCTCACAACACAGACACGCATCGCTGGCTTGAACGTGTCAACCGAAATTGATGATACAATTATTGAAAGAGTCCAGCAATAAGACGAAGTGAATAATTTAAAAATAATTCTGTACTTACCTACCTGCTCCTTTATGAGTATTGTTTCGTCCATGTTAATTTAGAAATGTGTGTGCTATTTGTGGTATACACATACACACTGCTGTTGTCCCCATGACCGTCTAGATACGGTGAGAAACATTTCCGGTTGATCACCTAAGAGCGATAATTGCTTGCAAGAATCGGCCCAAAATACGTGCAGGCGACGTAAGCGCATCACGTGACGCGTGTCGTTCATATGCTTTTGTTTGGAAACTGGTACAGCCTTTGTGACCACTATCAAAAATGCTTAGTCCCGTTTAAGCTCGAACTTGAAGTAATTTAAATAAATATTGATAATTATATTTTTGTTACAGATACGACCCTAAAAAAGGATTTTTCTGTCAAGCTGTGGGCAACGACCGAACGAAGTGCCTCGGTAAATCCAAGGGCAGAATATATCCACCAATGGAGGAGCGATCTGCGAAGTTCTTGAAACGATACTACACCCCGCACAACACGGCACTGTCTAAGCTCCTCGTGAGGATAGGTCGCCCCGTGCCTCAGTGGCTCAAAGACGAACTCTCCAATGGATAGCACATCTTACAACCTGCAAGGTTGGTACGAAATATAAAAACACACGGACTGATCAAAGTCTGTGTCCTCGCCGTCCCTTGACCAAGTCCTGGGGCAGCACAACTGCAGTCCATAAGTTAAGAACTCTGGGCGTAGCCTCCAATGTTGCTCTTTCCAAGTGTGTCAATGCGAGAGTATACCTGTTGAACAAATTACTACCGATTTATGTAATTTAATGTTTTAAAGAGTGATATTAAACGACTTAACGGTCATATTTGTTTATACTAAACGAGTTTAGTTTAATTTTTACTCTTCGTAGTTTGAGTAGGTTTGTAACCAGTGATGGTTACGTAATTTTGCTTGCCTGAATTGTTTCTTAGCCATTTTGAATGAAGAGGGCGTACAACGCGCCCGTGTGGCCTAGGTGCTATTTCATAATAATTGCATTTTTTTACATCTCATTCGCGGGCGTCAAAATAATATTGTTAATTATTTTATCATATTTATTGTACGCCAAATTTACGGTGAGCTTCTTAATTAGGTATAATTATTATAAGTATTAATGACTATTGTGTTATTAATTCTAAATTGCATGTTTTACCCATTCCACGTTATAACCGATCATCGTTACACGCTTATTTGTATAGCTTTTGTTTATTTACAATGTACGTACCTGATGCAATATGTAAATGTGTAGTTAATTTTTATATGTTTCACATTGTAGAACTAAAGTTATTTTTTAAATCTGTTTTTCTGTGCCATAATTGTAAGTGATGGATTTGGCACTAATATGTTGTTTTTTTTTATTGAAAATGGAACAAAGAACTAGTCCTATACTTTAAGCGGCAAAATCATGTTGCATACCTGCTACAATTGGGATGTCAATACTAAAGTCTGGCCGCAAAATTATTACATTTAAGTTGACACAATAATTTATATTCTTATGATAATTATTCCATAATAGGGCAAATAAGCAATCCAATTTTTTATCGTATAATCCAGTGGCGTAGCTTGCCTTAGTTGGGCCCCGTATCAGAATTTGTTCGGGGGCCCAAATGATGGTACGGCCTAAGAGATTATGTGAGAACATGGATTTTACGAATTGTTGCTTACACTGTTCGGGGCCCCTATAGCCCGGGGGGGCCGTATCATTGATACAGCTGACACGGTGGTAGCTACGACCCTGGTTACATCGTTCGTTTGATCACGATCTCTCAGGAACATTTTCTTTCGGCGGCCGGATTGTAGTAGATACATGCTTAAGTACATAAATCTGAATTTTATTTTCAGTTACCGAATTAGCCGTAAGAATTTTTAATATACATATTGAAGATATCGCGTTATATTTTAAATGGAATGATATCATGATATCAAGATATCAATAGCGACACGACAGTCGACGCGTAAATGTATTTCGTATATATTTTGATATGCATAAATTTATTGGCGAGACGACGACTCGGCAAGCGATAAACATTTTTGTAAAATAGAATCATTATTACAGATCGTTTCTTACTCTTTGTTGTAATAGATGTCGGTACTTAAAAACTTGTATAAAATACTTTTTCTCATCGGAGATAGATAAAGAAGTACAGAAAAAAATATATATTACGAAACTGATATTTGAATATATAGCGTTAAATATTAATGTTTTATAGTACATACATTTTTATTTACGATGTTTTTGAAAATGCTTCATATTGAATGAAATTTATATTAAAACTTCTTGGTATATTGTAATGATGTGTGTTACGTAGAAAACGGCCTCACAATGTTTAGAAGCGAGCTATGAAACTTGTTACTTGTTTTAACAAGATGTGAACACGTGAACACGTGTTGATCTGCATCGGTCATTGCAACTGAGAACGGCCGAGGGCGGAGGCCTTACTGCCGCTCTCACAAACGTCAATTACCGTTAATTCTAACTAAGCCATTTTTTTATATTGATAATTCTGACTCGGAGGCGTTTTTGCTAATTTTCCATTATTGAGTACGAGCTAAGCGATATATCTACTGAGTATCAGTGTAAAAAGTGTAAATTGGCTAAGAGTGTCGAAATATTCCAATTTCAGGGACTGGAATAATGTCCATTAGGATAAGTGGTGGGAAGACGAAAGGCGGGGTAACACAAAAAGTCGCCTATAACGCCCTGTCGTGGCCTTTTTTGTTACCCCGCCTTTCGTCTTCCCCCCACTTACCCTACTACTAATTGACGTCTGTGACTGCAGCATTTGGTGTATTCGTTATACGAATAATACTTGACTACCACGTTAGCGTTTCTCCATTTAGTATGGAGAGTCACTTACGCGATAGATAAGTATGGTGTAAATAAAATAACACTCGGGCCTCTGCTCCTTGGGTCGGTTTAGTAATAATTATGTTAACATGTAAAATAGGAACCCATTTTTTCAAACTTTTATTTTTATTTTATAGAATCATGTGTCACCAGCCAATGACTGCTCTTAAAATGTGTTCTTTATAAGGAATTAATACATCACTTATTTTATTAAATGATTTAAACCTGTCTTCAATGTTTTTTACTACCCAATTCCATTCACTTGGTGTTTAATGACCGCTATAAACGGTTGTATAGCGAAATGGATATCGAGTTAAATCGATACATTAAGATAAATTCTTCGAGGTATTTACGGTAGCTGGGGGATGCAATTCTGGAAATCCTTGTGTGCCTCCGGGGAGTGCCTTGAAAAATATCTTTTTATCAGTTGTTAGTACTCGGTTATTTTTAAATACTGCGCATCGGGAGATACATAATAATAATAAAATACTGGGACAAACCACACGGTCATCTGATCCCAAACTAGACCAAGTATGTACTATGGAAATCAGACAACTGATTAATATAAGGTACCTAAATTTTTTTATGTAAATACCTACATACTTGTATAGATAAAACACCCGGACACTTGGTTGTAATCGAACACACGACCTATTGGGTAGCGATCAGGGTGTCTAACCACTTTTTTTGTTTTTTTTTTTGACGCGGGGGAAATCTTCCAAAGATCCCCGGGAGCTGTGGGGCTCGACCGGGGTATGTGGGATTCTTACCCACTAAAACCCCCGAGGCTGTCGCATCGGCACATGAGAGGGGGGACCCCAGCGCTCTCCGGTGGGATCTGCACCAGGGCCCCTCAGTGCCCCTGGTAGCCCCCCGGGAACTGGGGACGGGGTCGCAACCCCGCCGCCGTCCTCCTCGGAGTCGCCGCCGTACTCAATGGACGTTCAAAGGGCCCACACCCCGAACGTCCAGCGACTCCGAAGGAGGGTGTCTAACCACTAGACCAACTCATTTGCCTACGAAGCGGGCTTGAAAGGAATTCAGTGGTTTCTCCAGTTTTAGATTCCGTTGCAAAGCAAGATCAAAATTGAATAGTTTGGTACTTTTCAAGGGGTGCTGACTGCTGCCTTACAATATTTTCGTACATACATATAAGCAGCTAGTGTTTTATGCGCCCTTCGATGGTAGATCACGACCTATCTAATTAACAATAGGCTCAATTCATACCAAGATGGCAGCGGCGCGGCGCGCACTTTCACTGTGAAATAATTTTAAACTTTATCTACAATACGTAAAAGACCAGTATTGCTTGAAAAGCTCAAAGAAGCCGCGCGGCCGCCCGCCTTTTGGAGCGGGGTTTCCTAGTAGAATGTACGATCTAAGACTCAAGGCCGTGTTGCGCCTCTTCTGGCCGCTGCCATCTTGGTGTGAATTGATCCTAAAGGAAAAATTAAGCCTTATAACACCATCTCCTGCTAAAAAGTCAAGCCAAAACGTAAGGTCATCATCAGCCGATAGACTGTCACTGCTGTAGGTACCCCTTAGAAGGGAGGCGTTGCGTTGCCATAATCCCCAAACTTAGCAGGCATCTTGGGGATTGCAGTAGGTGGTAAGACAAATCATGTCAGCCACAGGATGTCCACTGCTGAACATAGACCCCCATACTGCCACTGCGACCGATGTTGTTCCGCCTGTATCCAACGGCTCCCTGCCACCTTGACGAGATCATCTGTCCCTCTAGTAGGGGGCCGACCCACGTCCTTCGTCACTGTGGTCAGGTAATCCAATAGAAAGACTCTGCTGCCCGTGTTCTTATTTTCCCTAAGTGCGTACTTAGGGAAAATAAGAACACGGGCAGAGCGGGTCTAGGTCAGAATAGCACCCACCCATCCCCTCTTCTACGAGAGGACACCCCACAGGTTAAATGTAAGTTACTAATTCACGTTAACCCCCGATTAAAATCATGTTCGATAATGGAATACGAAATTTAAAGTATAAAAAACACCACCTGCGTCTTGCTCCCGAGGTGAGGAAAGTCCACCATAGGATGCCAAGTCATTGCAGGACTGTGTATGGATTTAATTCAATCGATCTAAGACGTCCTGCACGCGCCGGCCGCGGTGCCGGAACGAGAATGCTACACGGCTACATGATAACCCATCCTTTTTCTCTTTTTCCTGTCAGGCATAACCATGAAGCTTTATTCCGTCCTTGAAGTAAGTACCTACTTACTTACTTATTATTCCAACAGCATCTGTAAGACGCTACTCTATAATTGTAAATGCTTTTTGAGACTAATTTCACCAATCATTCCCAACACTGTGACCAACGGGCACTGACGGGCCCGTTGGTCTAGTGGTCGGACATCCTGCCTGCTAACCGATGGGTCGTGGGTTCGATTCCCGCCAAGTGTCTGGGTGTTGTTTATCTATTTAAGTATGTATTTACAAAAAAAAAGTATATAAGTATTAGTATCAGTTGTCTGGTTTCCATAGTACAGGCTCTGCCTAGTTTGGGATCGGATGACCGTGTGTGGATTGTCCCAAGATATTATTATTATTATTATTTACTGTAACAGTGGGTAAGGAGCCAGGATCTACTGTATATATCGGTGATGACAACATGGTTTGACCCTCAGCGAGTCTCTGAGAAACGCATAATTGTCATGTAACCTGCAAATCTGCAATAAATTTAATTAGAAAGGCAGATAGGAGAAGTTGAGAAGTTACAAATTCTACTTCCCTTCTTTGTAAAGCGGGAAAAAAACAATTTGTAAGTACTTAGGTTCCGGTAATTAAAGCGTTAGCTTCGCAAAACTATGAAGTAACTAAGTACGAACAATGGAGTATGGAGGGCACTGACCAGTATCCCACATCTGTGGTGTGCACAAACTTATTAATTTTGTGGCTACGTTCAAATTTCCTCCAAGTTTGAAACTAACATGCTGTGAACTTCGATGCGATGCACTTTAGATACAAATGGCCCCTACTGTTTATCTATAAGTTACGTATTATAAGTCAGCGCTCTGTAAGACCTAATAAAGTTTAGGATATTTTGGTAATCGGTTCGTATCTTATTGGTAAGACTGCGTTAAAATTACATTGAAATGCGATAATTGCTGATGGCATTATTCATTACAGCGTTTACCTTCGCATTAAGTAGGTACATAATGTAGTGCTGGATAGCTAATGAGGGTATAGGTAGTATAATGTAATAATTATAATACACAAACTTATCTCCAATTAAGAGCTTTGATGCTCAGCGATTTCTTGTGCGAATGGTTAGGTATGATATGCAACCACTATCAACCACATATTGTGTACCCTACACACATCTAACTTTATGAATGTAGTTACTTATGGCTGTGTCTCAAATTACCAAACGATTTTATTATACTTACCATTAGCACGTTAGCGGCATGTAAGATGATCTTAAGGTTCTATTTTGGAAGTCGCCAGCAGAAAACTCCGAAAATTCTATGAGACAGAAGTACTTGCCTATTTTTTTCCTCTAAACATATAGGTAAGGTAAGGAGGTATCCATAAATAATATACCTAATGATTTCTGATATTTACGCGAATATTACACATTGAAATGAAACTAGTTTTACGGATTATATCGCGGTTAATTTTTGATTTTAATTTTTTTAAATCATAATAAACCGCGATATAATCCGTAAAATTAGTTTCATTTCAATGAATAATATACCTACTTAGCGAAATGCTCGCGCCTCGGTGAATTTCAGATGAAACTAAATTAAACCGACTAAAGGACTTTACATAAAACGATATTAACTCTCTTCCGGGCGTAATAAAAATGTCTTAGAAGGTGCATAGGAGCGCATTTGCATCAACCAGTTATATGAGAGCGGTACTATTTCCTCGGATGCGGACGGAGACGAGACATGCTCCGCTTTTTATGATGTGATGAGCTTTATTACAAAGACCGGGATACCTCGACTCCAAATTCTCAAACCTAGCGCTGTGTAGTGAACAAGAAATAGATCGTAAACTGGATCTAGTTAAACTTTATAATGTAGATAATGTGGGATAATTAGACCTATCCGTTGGTCTAGTAGACACCCTGACCGCTATCCAATAGGTCGTGGGTTCGATTTCATTTATCTATAGATATAGGTAGAAATATGTAGACATTTACAAAAAAAAATGTATTAGTTATCTGGTTACCATAGTAGGTACAGGCTTTTTTTTGCCAAGGTGGCAAGCAAGCGTGCGGCCCGCCTGATGGTAAGCAGTCATTAGATATTAAATTTTTGTGTCCGGTAATTTCACCAGCTACAGTGCCCTTGCTTACACACTGCTGCTTGGCGGCAGAATATCTTACACTGTGGTGGTACCTACCTGGACAGTTCCTTGCACAAGGAACCTACCACCTAGTAAAACTTAGGCTCTGCCTAGTATGGGATCAGATGACCGTGAAAGTATTTAAATGTCCCAGGATATTATTTATTACTTACTTACACCACCACCACCACAGACACACAGAGCACAGAGAGCACCATGTATGCGTATTCGGATCCGACATAATATGTAATCCTTATAATATGTATAGGTAGAATTGGTATCTTATGTTAGATACACGACACGAACTCTACGCGAAATTAATCTCAAACTCGGAGCGAACATAAATCCGTAGCGAGGTGACGCAATTTCACGCAGTCTGGTGAGCCTTGCTGTCAAAAAGTTGTGCTTCAGTTGTTATTGTGGGTAGTCCGCAATACGGCCGGCGGGTACGGCGGTACCAAATGCGAGACTGTAAGGCCTCGTTTACGGAGGCGCGGGGCTTCACGCGTCGCGATGGGCGGCGCGGCCCGCAGTGAGTAAAAATATAAGGCGTTGTAGGAGTGAGAGAGAGATGCGAGACGCCACGCCACACGCGACGCGCGACGCTCCGCGCCTCCGTAAACGAGGCCTTAGCGTTTATCGGGCGGAAAGAGGGTTGTTTCTTTAATGTAACAGTGGCGAGAAGCAACAGCTAAGTCGGTACCAACAGAAAGGGCTACAACAATATCATAAAAAGATTAGAGACCAGGATTTTTGAAGTGAAACTTCTAATGCGACTTCCAAAAATGTTATCACATAACGCGTTAAGCGTTAAATGAATCACCTTAACGCGTTATCGCTTAACGCGTTAAGTGATAGGGGTTAAACGATAGGCGATAGGCGTAAATTTGTTAAGGTTATGAAAGCGCTCATGTGACGCCGTCACTGAGTGAGTGGGTGAGTGGGTTTCAGTGGGTTTCAGTGGGTTTCAGTGGGTTTCAGTGGGGTTCAGTGGGGTTCAATGGGTTTCAGTGGGTTTCAGTGGGTTTCAGTGGGTTTCAGTGGGTTTCAGTGGGTTTCAGTGGGTTTCAGTGGGATTCAGTGGGTTTCAGTGGGTTTCAGTGGGTTTCAGTGGGTTTCAGTGGGTTTCAGTGGGTTTCAGTGGGGTTCAGTGGGGTTCAGTGGGTTTCAGTGGGTTTCAGTGGGTTTCAGTGGGTTTCAGTTGAGTTTCAGTTGAGTTTCAGTTGAGTTTCAGTTGAGTTAGTGTGTGTGTGTGTGTATGTGTGTGTGTGTGTAAGTGAGTGAGTGAACGTTTAGCAAAGAATCGATTATCTATTTAACTACTTAACAGTCCTTAACGGTGACCGGGGGTGTCGAGCTAGGTTAAGATAATGGACTGTTAAGGGTCCATAACCGGGGTTATGGTTGTGGTGAGAAATAGAAAATCGATTCTTTGCTGAAATAAACGGACGTTTTTTATTCGGTGCACCTTAGTCAAATAAGTCACATTTTTTTAATTTAAGCATGTGAAGACAAAAGGGAGTCCTTTGCCCTGCAGTGGGACAGTAGCGGCTGAATTATTATTATTATTATTATGTGAAGACGTTTGCCTCTTAGGTTTGCCCAAAGGTAATTGACAAACCTGCCTATATACAGCTGTATAACACTGTCACCCGCATGACGCACGTCACCCGAGACAGTAGTTACTAAATCTCTTGTGCCTAGTAATTTCACCAGCTACAGTGCCCTTCACAACGAAACACAACATATTTTACACACTGCTGCTTTGGCGGCAGAATATCTGACACTGCGGTAATACCTACCATGACAGACCCTTGCACGATGGATCTAGTAAAATATCTGAGTATTGTGCGCCGGAATTTGTTTGTAATAATGTAGCTGTGATGTGCTCTCAAATACCTTTTTTTACGATAAAGAAATCCTCATGCCTAGCGGTGATGTCAGACTCTTACCGACTTAAAACTCCATCGGGCATTCCAGCACCTCCACTAAAGTAACGGGCCCGGGAACGAATCATCATTCTCGTTCGGTTCAAGCCAGCGGCTGTTCGACGTGAGCCAAATCGTATAATATAGGTAATTGGTAGGATTCAATATTATAATTGGGTAGGGTTCAATATGTCATACAACTCTACAAACTGACTTTCACTGGACACCGGTTACCCATTACTCCTATGTGCATATATTTATTGCTCCGATTTTGATCTTGTAAAGATAAACAAGGTATACAAGGTAGGTAGTAGTAAATCTTGAAGTTGGTACCTATATGTTACAAAACAACAGCAAAAAAGGGTTTTTTATTTCGCACACCCATAATATCGAGTGTTGGAATTAATGGCATGTGTTTACGTCCCCGTAAGTAAGAATAATGGGGACACATAAATCAGTAACATCTTCATTGCGTTTTGAATACGCTCTCACAAAAGACGGCAGACGCTCGTTAAGTGACTCCTTCGGAGACAAACGCCTCCAGTGAACGCAGTTTGTATTGTGTATTTTTCTAAACGATACATCATTCCGATACTCGATCCTCGATCGTTTACGTCGCGTCGTCATGTTTAGCACAAGTGAGCAATAGGTAAGTTAAACCAAACTAAATATAAGCATATCATAAAATGTCATCAACTACGAAAGCTACGTACTTATCTATACTTATAATAAAACTGTAACAGGTCCAATTCTGTACATTGAAGATATTTTGAAAATTATATTTGGAGGGCATTCTTTAACCGATACTGAGGCCGAAAATGTAATTTTTTTAATTTTTGTCTGTCTGTCTGTCTGTATCACGGCTGAGCATCACGCCGAAACTACTGAATGGATTCAAATGAAACTTGGCATGATTTGAGATCTTACTACGAGGTAGGACATAGAATACTTTTTGTCCCGTAATCTAGCACGGTTCTTTTGGGAGAGGGGATTAAAGTCAAAACGAGTACTTGGTTATACGCTTGGTCCGATTTTATCAATTTTTCTATAAAATATAATAAATATTAATAAGGGAACACTCATAGAGAGTTGTTCTCAAGGTTTTGTAATCGATCGGGTTAAGCAACGTTAGGTAAGGTCATTAAATAGATGGGTGACCGTTTAACGCCATTTGAACTAAACGGGTCCGTGCTTCGGAGAGCAAGTAAAAAGTGGGTCCCAGTTTTTAACCGACTATAAAAAATGAGGTTATGTATTCGATGCGAATGTCTCTTATTCAAAGTTTAGTTAACGTAAAAATAGCGCAGGCGGAGCTGCGTGGGTCAGCTTGTATTATATATAAGTATATTATATATAAGTACGTAGTTTTTACTGCACTGTACCTACTGTAGAGTCATAGCGCCAAATCGAAAGACAATTAATAGTTTTCTTTGCATTGAGTTATAATGTATCTACTATATCTCAATGGTTCTTTGCATGTGTATATATGTTTTGTTCTAAACGAAACACAAAAATCTAGTTTGATATATTGATCTCGAATATGATCGCGAAACAAAAAAAGTTCTTAAAATAGTTAAGGAATAGGTTCGAATGCATTCATCAAAATGGCGGACACTTCGAACACCCGATATCATAGGGCAAGAAACAACAAGATTTTAAATAAGAATAACAACGTAACGTTAGGCTTCAATAATAAAAAATAATATTTTTGATATGTGTATAATTACATACCCGTGGTCATTTGTCTTTTATTTTATTTTAGTATTTCAGTGACACAAATTCTTTCTTTCTTTCTTACCTTTGATTTCCTACGAAATGTATGACAAAAGTTTTTTGAGATTCTAGACTTTTTTGTACATACTTCAACGATGGTTGATCCCATATAAATGTTTGATTAGTGACTATTAAAAACAAGATCGATTAGAAAAAAAAATGTGTGAAAGGGCAACTTTCTTGCTATCTCTACATTTTTTAAAATTTCTGGTTGGGGATCAAAATTTCATGGAAAATTATGGATAGTTACCTAAAACCATTTTCGTGTAGCTGCAGCGGATAAGGTTCTTCCCATTACTACCCCACTGAAAGTTTCCACTCTGTATAATCAAAGCCGTGATATATACAAAATAATATTTTTTTACCTCGAATACTTACACATAATACGAGTTATAATATTAGACAAGATGAAAGTTAAAAGAAGCTTCCACTTAGTCGGAACAACTAATGCTATTTTTGCAAACTCGATAAATTCGATTAACCATAAACCCAAGACATGATGACAAGACATTTCACTTGATTTTTAAAAACGTTTTTATCCTACTAAGTTACTACAAACAAAAACACTTACACATAATATTATATTATACTGGGTAAGCGACTTTTATCTTAATCTATTTAAAAAAGAGAGGACCAAATACGTGCTTACACCGTCGGTTTTATTTAGCGAGACTTCGGGTCTTTGAATAAACGGCATGTGTTTACGTCGCCTTAAGTAAGAATAATGGGCGGACATAAATCAGAGGCATCTTCAGGTCGTTTTGAATGTTCACAAAAGACGTCAGCTCGCTGGTGACATCGTTCGAGAGCATCTCGACTGTTTTGTTTGCGACTCGTCACAAATTCCGGCCTTTAGCCACTTGACTTGTTTCCTTAATGATATCTGTATTTTTTGGTGTGTTTTCCTCTTTAGATTTAAGGCTCGAAAAATATTGTTATTTTACTCTTATCTTCAAAAAAATAATCACATTTACCAATGCTAGCGCGCAGCGTACATACCTAAGATATTGACAAAATTAAAACAATCATTATCATCAGCAGCTGAAACGTCCACTGCTGAACAAAGGCCTCTCCCTTAGAAGGGAGGGGTTGCCATAATCCCCACGCTTGGCAGGAGGCTTAGAGATCGCAGTATAGGTGGTAGGTAATCCAATAAAAAGACGCTGCTGCCCGTCTTCTTGTTTTCCCTTAGTCGCCTTTTACGGACACCCAACGGGAGGAGATGTGTGGGTGCTATTCTTACCCGGACACCCCACGGGGACAAATGAATGAAATTAAAACAATACACTACCCAATATGCAATGCAATGATGATTAGCTGTTAGCACAAACATTTCAGCTATTAAAGCATCTGGTCGTAATCTGAGAGAATTTTATTAATAAAATAACTACTCCTCGCTTATAATAATAATAATAATAACCCCACCGTCGTATCTCTACGTTGCCGACGTGGTGGGGCTTGCGCTTTTCAGTGACCTTTAGGGCTACGCCGGTAGAGCCACTCATGCCGGATAGGTCTAAAGTGAGAAAACTGACTAAAAGGGATACCACACTTTCTGGCGCAGTCCCAAACCAGAGAGTTTCCTTTCCTTCTATTCCTATGATCCAACGTCTACTCCTACTTTCCTAATCTTTCTCCATATCCTTTAACCCAATCCATCTGCTTTTCCAATATCCTTTTCCAAGCCAAAGTGGAACAGCGTACGCCGAGGGCTGCATGACTAGGGGAGAGTCTAGTCTTTAGTATGCGAACTCTGGATACCAGGGGATCTCCAGTTTTAATTTACCCTTGCCGTGGTGAACGCAGGGCTCTGCCGCGGTTGACGTCTTAAGTCCCTAGCTTCTCGTGGGAACATTATGTTAACTAGATCTAAAATTAGGAGGCTAAAGGAGACAAATATGTCTCCCGAGAGTGAACTCGTACAGGTTCATTCACCAATTTCATCAACTACCTCACCTCATCATATTTTATCACTATCACCATCCAGCAGTATTTTTCCATCACCTAATTTATCACCTAATTTAGGCTCATCATCATCCTCATCAGTAGTGTCTGCAGCTGTTATCCAAGGGGCACTAGCTCAAAATCTTGGATCCACTGTTGGCAAAACGCGTGCGAGAAGAAAGTGGACAAATGAGATGAATATGTTCATATGGCGCACTTACCTCATTATCACCGAGCTAGAAACGAAAACAAGAGGATATTTAGACCCCTTACACACTAGATTCACGGAAGAATATCCAGAAATGAATGCATCGAAACAAAATGTAGGCGATCAACGTAGAGCAATACTAAATAAAAAGTTACTTTCTATAACGTCACTTAGTGAAATACGAAATGAAGTAGCTGATTACCTAAAAAACACACAACCAGCACCCTTGACATTAGAACAGACAGGAATAAGAATGAGATGGTCGAATGAGATAAATGAGACAATAATACGGATTTACTATGAAATAACAGATTTAGAAACCAACTTGACAGCATACAGAAAGAAACTATATGATAAATTTACTGAAATCTATCCACATTTATCCCATCTCTCTGAGCAACGATTATCAGATCAGAAAAGAGCAATCATTAATAATAAAATGATACCACACGAGCGCATACAACAAATCAGACAAGAAGTAGAATTACAGCTTCACTCATCACAATCTCACATACACCCAAATTCCCAACATAATACTGCAACAGTCACCGAATTACACGAACATATCATTGTAAATCAAGATACAAATTGTATAGAAACAAATTTGTATGTAGATAATAGCAACCAAGAATCACCTATTATTAATCAACAATCACAATTTATACAGACAGATCTATACAGTAAAATAAGTGAAACATTCGATATGGCATATAGAAAATACATTAATACAGAACCTACACAAAGACCTTATATACCAAAACAACAATTATCAAAGAAATTAACACATATAGTAGACCACATCAACACAAGTATCTTACCTCAATATATACAACTCAATCACAATTTTAGTCACACGCATACACTTATATATTGTGCTGCCTATACTGCAGCGCTCACTAATGGCACCAAGATAAAAGATAATATACAACGACAACAACAAAATACTACCTATGAAAAATATGTGCCACACTGGCAACGAAGATTACAACAAAAAATACAAAATTTAAGGAAAGATATAGGCAGGTTTGTACAGTACACACGGGGTAATAGAAGTAGAAGAATTATTGCACTAGTAAATGATATTAGAAATAAACACAGAATACATTCACATCACGAAGAATCTAACATAACTAACGAACAATTTTTAGATACGCTAAAACAAAAACTCAATGCTGCTGCCAGCCGGTTGAGAAGATATCTAAACTGTACGCGTAGGAAACAACAAAATATGCAATTTTCAAATAGTGAAAAACCATTCTATAGACAATTTAGCACAGGGACAATTACTAACAAAAATAGTGAAGAGAGAAGAGTACCGACATTAGATTCTTTATATCAGTTTTGGTCTAACATATGGTCTAAACCAACATGTCATAATCAACATGCCGACTGGTTACATTCATCATCACAACACAATACAAACTTAACACACATGCAATTTATAGAAGTACCGATGGATATATTCATACGAGTTGTTCAAAAAATTCATAATTGGAAAGCACCAGGAACTGACAATATACACAATTTTTGGTATAAAAAGCTAACTTCAGTTCATGCTACTTTACACGAACATATTAATCAGTTTATTCAAAACCCATCCACGTTGCCACAATTTATTTCTGAAGGAATCACATATATGATACCTAAAGATGTCAATGATCCAGAAAATCCATCTAAATATCGTCCTATTACATGTTTGCAAACCATTTATAAAATAATAACGTCGTGCATAACTGAACTAATTGACCAACATATAGAAAGTAATAAAATACTAGCAGAGGAACAAAAGGGCTGTAGGAAATATAGTCAGGGCTGCAAAGAACAACTTATTATAGATTCTATTGCAATGCAACAAGCGCTTCGGGATAAAAAAGATCTATGTACAATGTACATTGATTACCGGAAAGCATACGACTCGATACCACACAGCTGGCTTTTGTACATTCTTAATCACTACAAGATACACCCTGTGCTCATAAATTTCCTTGAAAATTCTATGAAACAGTGGAGCACTAAACTTAAAATAGGCAACATACAGACAGAGAGTATCCCAATCAGAAGAGGAATCTTCCAAGGGGATTCACTTAGCCCCCTGTGGTTTTGTTTGGCACTAAACCCTCTTTCCTACTTGCTTAACGAAACTAACGCAGGTTTATTTTTAAAACCAGACATAGGCCAGCACACAGATAGAACACTCACACACCTAATGTACATGGATGACATAAAACTCTACAGTAACACAACTCATTCACTTCATCATCTAGCAGACATAACTCATACATTTTCAAATGACATCCGAATGGAATTTGGTGTCGATAAATGTAAAACACTTACAATAATTAATGGAACAATAGAACACAATGATTACACACTAAATGATACTGATAGAATAGAGCCAATGGATCAAAATAGCACTTACAATTATTTAGGATTTCAACAATCACGCCAAATACACCAAAAAGAAACGAAAACAGAAATCATAAAAAAAATTAAATACAGATTAAACCTTATTCTCAAAACACAACTTAACTCACGCAACATAATTAAGGCTATCAATTCATTTGCAATACCCATACTCACCTATTCTTTTGGAGTTATAAAATGGACACAAACTGAATTAAAAAATTTGCAACGTACTATTAACACAACGATGACGACACATCGAAAACATCATCCCAGATCCTGTATACAAAGGCTCACTTTAGGTAGGGAAGAAGGTGGAAGAGGGATAATTGATATTCAAAATTTGCACAATAAACAAATAATATCAATGCGACAATATTTCTTTCGACGAGCACAACAAACTACATTACATAATAAGATAATACACTCAGACAAACACATTACACCTCTTAATCTTTATGATGCAAACACCCAAAGTAACGAAAAGCTTACAACCAAAGAAGATAAAATTCTAGCTTGGACACAAAAATCCCTACATGGTAGACATCATCAGGATATACACCAAGCCCACGTAGACACAAAGGCATCAAACAACTGGCTACAACGAGGAAACCTCTTTCCGGAGACTGAAGCGTTCCTTATAGCCATACAAGATCAAATATTAGACACACGTAATTATCAAAAACATATCATTCATAATCCCAACCTTATAACTGATAAGTGCAGACGTTGTCATGTAAGCTCGGAAACAATT
Source organism: Furcula furcula (assembly GCA_911728495.1). Classification (NCBI taxonomy): domain Eukaryota; kingdom Metazoa; phylum Arthropoda; class Insecta; order Lepidoptera; family Notodontidae; genus Furcula; species Furcula furcula. Next base: position 9,264,540 of record OU452246.1, on the reverse strand, counting down.
CAGCATATTACCGGGGCTTGCAAAGCCATCGCACAGACCGATTACAAACATCGACATGACCAAGTAGCTGCAATCATCCATCAAGATTTAGCATTCAAACATTCCCTCATCATACAAAAAATACCATATTACAAATATATACCACAAACTATATTAGAATCCACAGATTTCAAATTATACTGGGATCGCACAATCATCACGGACAAAACCATACACTACAATAGACCGGACTTAGTACTTCACGATAAAAATAATAGCATAGTTTTCTTAATAGATATTGCCATACCAAATACACATAATCTTTCATCTACTTACACAGAAAAGATTGCTAAGTACACAGATCTAGCAATAGAAATAAAAACTCAATGGAAAGTGCGTACAGTTAAAACAGTTCCTATAATACTATCATCCACGGGAGTTGTACCACTGACATTACACACAAGCTTAAATATTCTTGACATACATCCCTTCACATACACACTAATACAAAAGGCAGTCATATTGAACACATGCAGACTTGTCCGTAAATTCCTATCCTTGAATTAAGAATCTGAGACACTTGGCTACGGCCCGTGCCTTAGCGAACACCTCTCCTTCCACGTGGAGAGAGACAGAGAAATCTGGAAACACCATAATAATAATAATCCTTTATTAATTCTTGTTTTACAATAGTTGGTAAATATAATATTACAGTAAACACAAAATTAGGTTTTTATTAGTAAGTTAGCTTAAATTATGTTAGTAATATAGGTATGTGTTTAAAAAATATTTAAATTAACAGGAATCCCTTTTTGGGTAAAGGCCTCCTCCAAAGATTGTGTTATAGAACGGCAGTTTATGCCAGCTAATCTTTTAAGATCGTTTTCCCAGCGGGCTAAGGTCCTCCCCTTCCTCCTCTTGCCTAGTGGTCCTTTCCACTGTGTAACTCGTGTGGTCCACCTTCTGTCAGACATTCTTGCAACATGTCCAGCCCAGTGCCATTTCAATTTTAGGGCAAAGGTCAAAGCGTTTGTGACTTTAGTGATGTCTCTTATCTTTGTGTGTCTTATTTTGTCCATTCTCTTTATGTTTAGCATGCTTCGCTCTAGGCCTCTTTGACATGTATTAATTTTGTTCATAGCTTATACCGATATTAAACTCTTGGAAGTTCAATAAAACCAGCCGGTCGAGGTCAACTTTGGAAATTCTTGTGATAAATATACGAAATAGTATCTATTAATATAAATCAGTTTTACTTGTGTTGTCTATCTAATGCGCTAATTCTGTTTACGTCAATGTATCTAATAAGTAATTAAAAGAAATCTAAATCTATGCCTATCTATATTTCGGTGGCATCCCCTGGGATTAGTTTTGCGTAAGCAAGCGAACCATACCCATGCCCGTACATCGCCTGTGGGGTAAAAACAGCACCCACCAATCTCCTCCCGTTAGGTTTGGTATGAAGCGACTAAGATTCTATAAGATTACTTTCTTTTTTTTTGACGCTGGGGAAATCTTCGAAAGATCCCCGGGAGCTGTGGGGCTCGGCCGGGGTATGTGGGATTCTTACCCACTAAAACCCCCGCGGCTGTCGCACCGGCTCATGAGAGGTCTCTCCGGTGGGAGCTGCACCAGGGACCCCTCAGTGCCTTGCCTACCACAAACCTAAGATTACCTACCACATACTACGCGTTCATTCCAAGAATGCCGTTACCTCCATTCCCGCTACCTCGTACCGCGCCTCAAGCCTCGCCCCATTAGTAGGGATAGCAATGCTAGCGTGTATTTACGTTTTGTGCTCCCGTGCGTTCTCGAGTTTGTTGTTCTTGATTTTGTTGATATTATTTCTGTTGATTTATTATTTACGTCCATACAATACAAAAAAGGCTTAAATTACATTACACATACCTACATAAAACGTATAAAAATTTGAACCATCACACACACATGTGTTCATTTGATACACATATTGTTGTTTTTGGAAGTAAAAAAATACAAAACGGCAACTGACGTCCACCGTACAATTATTTTTTGAAGAATATATAGGCTAAATCACTCCCACAACTAAAACTAATCTAATTACATAATTATAAGTCACAGAGCAACAAACCGTTTAGGCTGTAGGTCGTTCTAAAGAAATCTACATACATAGTAGGTACATACATACTCTAGAAAAACATTACCGTTCTCCTGGGGAATTCGGGCCAAAAACATATTTTTCGGTTTTGCACTTAGTACCGTTAGATTTGAAGTCATAACGGTCGACGACGGCAATCTCGAAGTGAACGGTTAATATACTGCGATCCCCCTGACGCCTGCAAAGCGTAGTGATTATGGCAACCCCTCCTTTATAAGGGGGAGGCCTTTGTCTAGCAGTGGCCGTCTTTCGGCTGATCATGATGAACCAAACCTTATCCAGTACAATATGTATATACTCTATCATCTTTCCATATTCAAATGTACGTAACATAAGTAGGTCACTTATGTGGGTGTGGGTGGTACCTAGGTACTTATGCAATGTAATGAACAAATAATAAGCAGTATGTTACAAAGCAACCAGCTCGAGTTTTAGCTTTTATCTTAAAATTAGCGACAGTGATGGATGACGTCTGCCTACATAATTCATTTATCCGCGATTAAGGGTCATCCGCCTGATGCTCCACCGCTTCATCAAACTATAATTGACACGACAAAATGCTGGTACCGTAATGTAATACCGTAAAGTCAGTAAACTTCATAATGTTATCTCTCTAATGTTCGGCAATACAAATTCGACTATGCAATTAAAACAGTACCTATTTAAGGAGAATATGAACAAAATAAATGTACCTATACGGGATGTGGTTCTGAGTTCTCGCCATATTTACGGAGGTTGATATATACCTTTTAAAGAACATAAATCAATCATTAAATGATCAATCATTTAATGAGACGTAAAATTATGAATTATTTTTTATGTTTGGTAGGAAATGAAATCCCGTGTGCAACAGTCACTATAAAATAACCCCGTCTCGCACCGATCTTCGCGCAATGTAGGTAAACAAGAGTAGGTACGCGCGGAATTGCCAACCTGGGGATCTATTCTGAGCGCTCGAGAGCTCTTATTCTGGTTGAACGTTAATCATGAATAATTATTTATTTTTAGTTATTAGCCACTGAATTATTAATCTATTTTTAATCAATTAACATAGTCCCCATAATCGATAACTGTTAGGTCTACAAATATGGCAAAAATGCAAAACCACACCTGTATCTTGGTAGTACGTACGTCCATCGTGCAAGAGACGATCCAGGTAGGTACCACACCGCAGTGCCAGATATTCTGCCGCCAAGCAACAATGTGCAAAACATTACAGTGTTCCGGTGTGCAATGCACTGCAGCTGCTGAAATTAGTGGACTTGTATTTAATTAACTAACAACTTCGAATGCGCTTTTTCCGATACTTCCAACAATAATCGTCATATTTCAACCAATATGCACAAAAATATATCATAACCGTCCACATTAATCACTATCTATTGGTGCAAACCGCATAAAAATCCGTTCAGTAGTTTCTGAGTTTATCGCAAACAGACAGATAGAGCCGCCTCTATCTGTCTTACTTTGTTTGTTGAAACTTTGTTTTATTTATAAATATGTGGTAATAACTTACGTCTCGAGTAACGAGCACCGGTGCAATGCATTTGTCTATAGGCGTTTACTTCAAGCAAAAATCTTACTTGTAACTTCACTAAGTTAAAAAAAAGTATTAAGCACCTATATATTATACCTAAAAAATGCTGCGATCGATAAAATTTAAATGGCAATTTATTTCTAAGTATTTTAAATGCAGGAAAATATATTGTAAGTTTGTAGGTAGGTAAATTTATCGGTCGCAGATGGCTTGGCAAAGTTTTTGTCATCTTCAGTAATCAAAACTTTGTCCGGTAAGAAATAGGAAACAATCTCAGTTTCGAACTAATTTGGTTAGCTTAAGGATTTTTTTTTAGCATACAGGCCTAATCGAAACTCAGGAATGTCTTTTTACCCATAGAATAATAACGCATAGAAACCGTGAACATGTACGCACAGTGAGGCAAGTAAAACCAAGCCAGAATGGCTCAGTAGCGAACAGCCCGCGTCGGTGCTTAAAGTCGAGTCGTAGCGCTAGCAGCTCTCGATATTTTATTTTAAAATGATGATTTGTGCAATAAATGGAAATCATAGTACATTGGAAAAACTTAAGAAACATTGTAACATAACATTTCACTTGCAAGTATTACGTTTAACTAATATTTTAACGTAAAACAATCGCCATAGTGAAAACAATAATTTTAAATTTCAACAGCCGACATTATAAGAAATGTTGCCAATAAAAGGAAAATTGCTACCCTAAATTTGCTTAATAAGAAAATATTTATTTAAGTACTAGATGATCCGCGCACGCTTACGTTTTCGAATGGCAATAAACGGTCACCCATCCATGTATTGACCTTGTCTAACGTTGCTTAACCTAGTGATATAATAATAATAATAATATCCTGGGACAATTCACACACGGTGATCTGATCCAAACTTGGCAGAGCCTGTACTATGGAACCAGATAACTGATACTAATACATATTTTTTTGTAAATACATACTTATATAGATAAAACACCCAGACTCTTGGTGGGAATCGAACCCACGACCTATATACTTATATACTTGATATGAAATATACTTTACGACCTATTTTCTCACACCTAACAAGTATACATAAAAAAATCATAAATATCGGTCGAGCAGTTTCGGAGGAGGGGTCGACCACAAAAACAGTGACACAAGATTTTTAGATCGTAGTTTTGTTATTTCAGATTTTTATCTTTTAAATTAAAAAGTAATTCATTACTGTCAGCAATAATAGTAATTTTATTCTAAAAATTAAATAAGGACCTCAGGAAGAAGCAATTCCATTATCCATAATTTTGGGGAAAATCTGATTCCCCTAACAACATTATTTGCTCACTTGTGTGCGTGTCGCAGAGCGTCAATACGCGCGACTTACGCCTACATCTATGCTTTTGTGCCTCAAACGAGACAGTTTTTTCTTATGAAACTATCCTTCTAGGCGTTATTATTCTAAGTTTTTACCCTTATTCGAAAATTTTACGACGCAATATTGTTTATTCCTCATTTTATAGTACGTTTAATAATACAGGGCAACTTGCGGCGAGCTGTTGGTGCGTAACGACACCACGGACCCGAGTGCTCCAGAGAGTCGGTCAGGGCCCCCACTTCGGCGTGTCTTCGTCGGCCGAGTGGAAACCGAAGGGGGCCCGCAGGACTCTTAGCTCTGGCTTGCCTTAACTGGCCGTCCAGAGAGGAGCTGTTAGAGCTATATGCTCCAGGAGCGGAAGTGTTAAAGGGCATAACGCCGCGAGTAACTACGGAGAAAGCGCAGCACACCTCTCGACACCCCTGAGCCACTCACACCGGTGTTGCTCTCTGTCGTCTCTAACGGAGACGGTCTTGTGGAGAGCCCATCTAATGGGTGGCAAGTCACCACTTGCCACAACATAATTACTAAAAGATACTAATTATGGCAAGTGACTCCGGCCTTGTACAATTTGATTAGTTTTTTTATTTTTTCATTTGATTATTTCAACTATCGGAGCCGTTAATTCTTATTCTTGATTTAATATGAGATCATCGATATTACCACTCGTTAACAGAGTATAGAGTATTAAGTTTCTTTTATGATGGCTTCTTTCTAGAGTGATGGCTGCTGCTCGAGTCAACTCGTGCGCGGGTGCTGCTTGGGGAGCTACTGGTCCGACTAAGTACCTACTATCTCTTTGGCCCTATAGTTTGCTGCATTTTGCTTGTACTTTTTTTCTCTCTTATTTTATCCTTCGAACGGCAGGACAGCTGATCTAATTGTAACAAGACAAACACTATTTAAAAAAAGTGAAAAAATGACAAGCCCGCTGAATTTCTTGCCGGATCTTCTCAGTTGAGGCCGCGTTCTGATCCAGTGGTAGCTTATAAAAAAAATGATTGTTCAAAAGTTCTAACTAGCGTTAAGCCGATTTGAAATAAATAATTAGAATTTGAAAATTGAGTATCATAATAATCTAAATTCTTGAAACAGATTTATGAGCTTCATTAACAGTAATTGACGTTTTTGACCACGGCTAGATCACCAATACATACCATAGACCACTTACCCGTCCGGAGAAATCGCAATTCTATATCAAGTACTTACCTAAAAAAACCGACTATGTAGACACTAAAGAAATTCCACATGTGTAACGTAGACACCTCTACCTTACCAAAAGGAATAAATTGAAAAGTAGCTACGAAGTTTCCATGTCTGGCCAATTTACGAATAGTACGGCAAAGGATGTCCAACAAACAATATCTAAGTTGTTGCCGCTTTGTGTACCTAATATTTGCCAAGTCTCAGAAAGCAGCGCGCAGTTTGAGCGACTTCTCCAGTTTATTACTATTTGTCTTGCCAACCTTACGGTCTCCCGAACTTAAAGACGAATACTATGTCATTATTTCTTGGAAATATTCTACATTGTCATTCAAGAGTTATAATATTTACTGTGGAAAAACAATTTTATATTTCGTATCTACGTAATATTTTATTAAACTCACTGATATTCATTGAGGTATTATGTACTTAGAGATTTATATTTGAAATATTGTTTTTATAGAAATGTAGAAAAATAGGCTAAATATCCATATCAGCTATTTACTTATAAGTATATAAATGTACATAGGTCACACTAAAAGTTTCCGGAACAGGCCACTTACATAAACAATATTTAAAAAGTAATTACAATATTTTAAAATGGAACTCTTTGGCTGTAGAATGCAGTTTGTTTCATCTGACTGTCAATTGTTTTTACATTGTGGCACCATTTTAAAAATTGCGTGTCTACATTAACATGGATTTAACTCGGGAAAATTAAAATTAAATAGTATAATTTTCTACGATAGCTGATTCAAGAGCGGTCGTGTCAATCTCAGTGACAAATCTCGCGATGGTCGCCCGTCTGCCGCTGTGAACAACAAAAACATCGATGCTGTGCGCCGTATGACTGAAACAGACAGGTATGTGACCTACCATGAGATTTATTTATTTATTTATTTACAGTTTAATATAAAGTATGGACACGGTAACAATAAACATAACTTAATCCTATCGTTTTCACATGAGATTCGCGCATCCTTAGACATAGGCATGAGTCAAATACAATCAATCCTACACAAATATTTGGGTGTGAGCAAGCTGTGCTCACGGTGGATCCCACACAATTTCACCGAGGCTCAAAAAACGGACCGCGTCACTTGGTGCAGCTCCATGCTTACCAGATTCAACGAAAGTGCGTCAAATTTGGTGTGGGACATAGTAACAGGTGACGAAACATGGATTTATTGCTACGATCCCAAAACAAAGCAGCAATCGAGCGTATGGGACTTTCAAGATGAGCCGAAGTCAACCGGCCAAGCGGTGCGCGTGAAAAGTGCATCTAAGCGGATGATTGCTTCTTTTTTTAATAAAACTGGACACGTGGCTACTGTTGCTTTAGAGAATCGTCGTACCGTGACTGGTATACGACCATTTGTTTGCCGGAAATTATTGACGATCTCCGTAAAAATAACCGGAAACGCCGTATCATCTTGCACCACGCCAGACAATCAAACGAAATTTTGAAGGTGAAAAACGTAGAACTTATGAGCCATCCTGCATACAGCCCCGACCTGGCACCTTGCCTGGTAGAGATCACTTTTAGTGATAAGGCCGCCCATTGTTTCATTCTATTTTACTGTTTTTTTTTCTTGTATTTTTGTGTTTTTTAATAATAGTGGAATAATAAAGTATTATCTATCTATCTATCTTGTGACTTTTTTCTGTTCCCAAAAATTAGGAACCAATTACGAGGTCAACGATTTTCGTCACCAGAAGAGGCTGTCGAAGAGTATGAAAAACACGTTTCTGAGGTCACCACGGAGGAGTGGCATAAAAGTTTTCAAAATTGGTTTAATCTCATGAAAAAGTGCATTTACGCAAAGGGATAATATTTTGAATTAATTCATTTTTGACCTTCAATAGTATTTTTTCATATTAATTCCGGAAACTTTTAGTGCGCCCCACGTATATACATATCAAGTTTCATGTCATAAATTGCTATGACACAAATAATAAGCAGCCTGTGTTGCTCTATTGAATAAGACGGACTTAAATGATACCTTTGGCCTTGATTGTAGTTATTCTACAATCACACTAATGTAGGGCCAATTTAATAGATCACATTTGACATCTGTTAGTTTTTTTGTTCTGTCTGTTTCTTTTGTCATTATTACAATAAATATGTAATCATAATTGTAAAAAGCAATTAAGCAATTGTGCAGTTCTAATTTCGTCTTAATGTGAAACAAAACAACAAAAACATTAAGTATTTGGTAGGAGCCTATTGAAGCTATAAAACCATCGGAGCACTGAAGCGGTTGACTGGCGGTGGCACCTATCAAATCACGTCAGTGATGAAGTGCACGGAACGGAAACCACTATATCCTACAGTTTCATGCAAACAGCTATCTGACTCGCACACATCGAAGTGTTAGTTTGACAAAAGGTTTAAAAAACAAGGCCGCAAAGTAATTAAAGTTTTCTTATTAATTATGTTAGCATTAATTTATTACTTATTTTAGAAATATTGAATAGATCGATACTATCTTTCGCACCTACAAACGTCAATTATAGTTAATTATCATTAAGGCATTTTTAGATTATTTTGACACTCGAAAACATTTAATACTTAATACGCTAATAGTAAGTAGATATATCAATAATCTTGTAATTAATTGTAAAAAATAATCCATTACAGGCTTCGAAGGTTGAAATAAATAGATAACAAAAAATGACTTAATTGGAATTAAAGTTAATCGACATTTGTGAGTGCACCAGTCAATCTGTACATCATAATCATCGATATAATATATAAACTAGATAAACATTCACGAACAAAATGACATCTAAAATGTGGTCGCGGAGGTTGCAAACTTATCTGTGCTGGTAGCGGAAACGTGAACTAACGATTTTGTAATGATAATGACTTGTAGTTTGACAGTTTCATATAAACAGTAGCGACACTCCTATCGGCAAAAATAAACTTGTCAGGATGTGGCTTGTAAAGAAATAGCGACACAAGGGCGCTATTTCTCGCTACCACTTTTTGAACCGTGACAGCAAATCTAGTTTATACATTATATCGATGATCATAATATTATGATTGATCATAGTTTGTGGTGCAACATGCACCTACAAAATATCATCAATCTTGAGATCGAATGCTTAACAAATAAATAGAGTATAAATAAACTAAGCATGAAATTGTTCCTACAATTAATTTCAAACTACGTCCAGTTCAAATCCTGAACGCGATGATGCAAAGTTGGACGATGCTTTCTGCCAAAAAGTTGATCTGAAATTTGTTTTGTAGGTATTTTCCGAGGGATCTACAATGGAAAATTTCAGCTCGATTTCCGTGCGCTCGGCGGAGGACGCAACTTGTGCTTCAAATGATTATTGGGCGGAAAGCGGGCGACGCGGACCTTCCGTCGGCCCACCTGATACGCAACTTTATTTTTGCTTTAAACACGTTTTTTGTTTTATTTATATATCGAACCATTTATCCCAAAAAGCACCTTCTTAAGGGGGTAACAACGGTAAAATTGCAAAAATAGCCTTAGTTTAAAGAGTTCGATGGATCAATCCGCTATTGCATTGGCTATGAAAATTATATGTACTTATACCTCAGATCTTCAGCAAACAGTTTTATTGATTAGATATTGGATTAAATATATTGTTTTCAAGCAATATGTATTTAAAAAATGTACTACGTTGGATATGAATTGTGTTAGCGTTCAATATCCGTTCATCGGATAGACGTCAAACTTGGACTATAAAAAGCATAATAACCTATTCTACAATTTGTATTGATTACATTTCTTAATTTCATTCATGTTTTGCAAGAAATTATAGAAAAACCACGTACGAGATGCATTTCCCCTTGCAGCGCCCCCGCGATCGCCTTCCATCAGTCTTTCGTGGACTGTTATGGAGGATGGACGTGCTCGATTTTTTTTTGATAAGACGAATTTAATTTAAATGATTTTGAACATGTTTTTAATTAAGATATGTTACATATGGTATAATTATAACATTATAAATCATTTCAAATGAATTCTATACTTCTATATTTAATTAAAGATATTTTTATAGTAATACCATATTTTTGGTTCATCATAGAATATGCGAAAGTATCGTTGCCGAGTATTATGCCTAACTTTTAAAGCGTATCAGAGCCATATATGATCTTACTAATTGAACACGTATTTAATACTGTGTAGGTCGACAAAATGACATACATTACGATATCCTTTACATTATGATTTTTTTTTGTCAAAACATGAACGGTGTTATTATTACTATCATGTTGGTTTTTGCAACTTAGCAATGAGTTGAGTACCTGGGTGGTTGGCTTGATGGTGAGCAACACGCGTACCTACGGACAGTTGCATTGGACAGTTGCTCGTCTTTTGAGACATCTGGATGGTTAAGTTGGAAGAGTACTCGTGTGCTATCTAGGTGGCGCCACTTTAATCTTAGTTTTCTTCCGCTATGTAACATAAGTAGAAGGTCACTGTAGCTGGCAAAAAAACTATCGGACCAAAAGGCTATAATTATAGTTTTGGATGACAGGGACAGGAAGAAAATTTCTATGGGTGGGTGCTTCGATTACTATCAGGTAATACCTTGTTACTTAACTAAGTTGCGTAACAATAAACTGTTGGTGTTGTTGGCAGGCACGAGAAAAAATACCACTGCGTTAAAATGTTACTTACTGGTGTGGCGTGTAAATAGCCACACGGGATGTGTAAGGTGACTTACGAAAAAATTGGTTATTTCAATACCGAAAAACACCAGTAACCCAGACTGTGCAGAATGAAAAAGCTCACTCACCTTCAGCACGCCTTCAGTAGGTATGGACCTCAGGAGTTCAGTACTCCGAGGGCTGATCAGCTCGCGGCACTCTGCATGCAGCTTGGAGACACTTGGCACTTTTCTCTGACCGGCCGGTCGAATATGAATTACACCAATCCAGTCTATGTATATAATGTCCAATTCCGAATATATGCTATCAGTATTAGCAATGAACCAAAGAACGTTCGGATGCAAAAAAAGTGTATGCAACGGAAGATTAACGGAAAAGGTCAGAGTAACGTCTTCTATGGAAACTTCGACCATCTCTCTCAAGGGGTGGGAGTCCGGATCATCAGCCAATCACATAGCTGTTCTTGCTTTACTAATGGCCCGGTAGTGCCATCTATTAGCGTATCATGGTGAGCACTGCACGAAACTGGTGTTTTATCGACAAAAGAGGGAGCTACTTACATGTCAACAATATAGCGATTATAACGCTTCACCATGCACCCCACTTTGAAAGTTCACAGGTCTTTCAACACCACAATTATACCCAATTCAAACACTGTTGATTATCGGTACAAATTCTCTAACATTTATGAGATGAATGGAAGTATTATAATTTCCAAAGTGTGGTGAGTCCTGAAAAGTATTGTGCTACTGTATATGTGCATACAATTATATTCTACATGTATATGAATATATATATATATATTGTTATTTATGATCTGACAATGTCTGAAACCTAAATTAATTTATTGTGGATAATATGTGATTTACTTATTGGGTCGGCAACGGGTCTAATTTGACAACAGGGCGTTTATACGAAGACTGTCTAGTTTTCACGGTGGCAACCCGAACTATGCCATCAGAACCCGGAAACACTTCGGTAATTACGCCTACAGGCCAAGATAATGGAGGGGCATCGTCCTGTCCGATCAATACGACAGTACCCACTTGAACTGAGTTACCATTACTCTGCCACTTTTGTCGAACTTGCAACGTGTGCAAATACTCATTACGCCACTTCTTCCAATAAGAAGCCACTAATGAATCAAGCAGGTTTTTACGTTTTACAAGATTGATACATTTGTCCGACAAATCTGAAGCCGGTAAATATTTAAGAGGGGTAGACATCAAAAAATGCGCTGGCGTTAAAACTTCAGGATGCGGATCTGAACTAATAACACTCAGAGGTCGTGAATTCATTAGACATTCTAGTTGAATCAACACAGTTTGTAATTCCTCGTAAGTTAACAGTTGGTTGCCTATTACCCTATATAAATGAGTTTTTAGACTTTTTATATTTGATTCCCATAGCGCGCCGAAATGAGGCGACCGAGGAGGGATCATTTTCCATTCAATCCTGTGTTTTTCTAATTCGCATTTCGTCATAGCCTGATGCTGCGAGTCAAGCAGTAATTTATAAATGTCATCTAATTGAGCACATGCACCAATAAAGTTTGTGCCGTTATCTGAGTACATGCACGAAACGGGTCCACGACGTGATAAAAAGCGCTTAAATGCGGCTAAAAAACAATCACTGGACAATTCCGTGGTGAGTTCAATATGAACGGCTTTGGTGACAAGGCATACAAATAAGCATATATATGCCTTCTGAGCATGCTGTCCACGTCTACGTGAAAGCAGAATGCGGAGAGGTCCCGCATAGTCAACACCTGTATGGACAAATGCTTTGGCTTCTTTTATGCGACAAGGTGGTAGATCCGCCATCTTCGGCGTGGGGTGTGTAGGATTAACACGAAAACACGTATTACATTCACGAAACCTGGCCCTAATAACCGTTCTGGCATCCAAAATCCAATATTTCTGGCGAATGAGAGACATTAGAAGTCCAGGACCAGTGTGACAATTTAACTCATGAAAATGCCTTATAATAAGGTTAACCACATTGTCATGCTTAGGGAGGAGTGCAGGATGTTTAACCTCAAAAGGTAAGTCCGATCTGGATAGACGTCCTCCAATACGTAGAATTCCTTCATCATCCAAGAATACTGACAGGCTACGCAGTTTCTTTGAAGGCAGTTTGTTATTTTGTATTGATTTTATGTCATCAGAAAAATATTTCTTCTGAACGGTTTTTATAATAAGTTTTTCAGCTATTAAAATATTTTTAATGTTACTTGATTGAGTATTAATTATTTTAATGAAACGAAGAATATAAATAACAGTTTTCACTAATTTATCCCAAACAGAAATACGTTGAGACAACTCGTATAACACCGACGACTCAACAGATACAGTCGTGGTCATTACGTTAGTTCTGTGTTCAGGTAAATCTTTCACATCGGAAGGTGTAAATTTACTAATAGGCCATTGGCAAGGAGGGCGCTGAAGCCACGCAGGACCACACCACCACAACTCATGAGAGACTAATTGAGATGGTAGCATTCCTCGTGAAACACAATCACTGGGGTTGTCTACACCAGCAACATGATAGAAATGATCTGGGGATAAATTCTCTTGACACTGGGCGACTCTGTTACCCACAAAAATCGACCACCGATGCGGAGACGATGAGATCCACGACAAAGCAATCGTAGAGTCTGAGAAAGCATATACGTCTGCTATTTGAATACGTTTACTGTAAGTGTCAAGAACAATTTTAACCAATTTAGACAGTAAAACTGCAGCGCACAACTCTAATCGAGCCAATGTAGTAATTTTGGTAGGAGAAACTTTTGATTTCGCGCATAATAACCGCACTAAAATATTTCCCTTATCATCAGTTGTGTGTAAGTATATAACACAACCATAGCCTTTTAAGCTCGCATCACAAAAACCTACAATAAGTACTTTATTAGAGCTGGTTACACCCACATGACGAGGGATTCTCAATGTAGAGATAAGTGGAAATTCCTGCGTGAGAACAGAAAAACTCTTAATAATATTTTCAGTTGGAACATCATCCCAGTCTATCTTAGCAAGCCATAACTCTTTAATCAGCAGTTTTGCATATAAAATTGCTGGGGCAACCAAGCCTAACACATCGAAAAGCCGAGCTACAACAGACAATATATTTCTTTTTGTACATTTTTCTTTTATGTCGGTTGTGGTCATAAAGAAATTATCTTCAGCTGGATCCCAAGATAAACCTAAAACTTTTGAACTAGAACAGCAATTTTCACTCTCATTAAAATTAACACTGCTTCTATGAGAGTTTGGAAGATTATCTAATAAATAAGATGAGTTACTTGTCCATTTTATTAAATCCATACAACCGGCTTTAAACAGAAATATGAGATCCCCAGCTAAACTAACAGCACTGGACTCGTCTGACACCGAATGTACGAGATCATCCATATAGAATTTAGATTCTGCTATAGAGGCAGCTTCGGGAAATTGCATGGCCAAATCTGAGGCCAACTGACGCAACGACCTCATAGCTAAGAACGGGCTACATGTCAAACCAAAGGGAACACGATTAAACTGAAAGGTGCGAATATTTTCACCTTCGCTAAATCTGAATAATATTCTCAGATATTTACGGCAGTCATCAGGAACACTGATTTGCAAATACATTTGCTGAACGTCGGCGGTCATCGCAACTGAAAACAGCCGAAATTCTAATAGTAGAAGAAATAAATCAGCCTGTAAATTAGGCCCAGAATGCAGTATATCGTTAAGCGACAAACCCGTGTGAGTCTTAGCACTTGCGTCCAATACAATACGAGGCATCGGCTTGTCCTTACGCACGACTGCGTGATGAGGGATATAATAGCCATCATCACTGACATCCGAGTCAGCTACTTCAGAAAGATATCCTTTTTTTATATACTCATTAATAACAGTATTATAATTCTCTCTGAGGCCAGATGTCTGTTTAAACTTCTTTTCCAATAATAAAAAGCGACGGTGAGCATTGCTGCGAGAATTGCCTAAATTCTTCGGATCTGCACTGAAAGGTAACGCAACAGAGTAACGACCTTCATCATCACGTGATACCGAAGTGACATACAAATTCTCACACTCAGTTTCTTCAGGACTCAAAAAAGTTTTCGATGGAATCTCCTCTAACTCCCAGAATTTATGCAGAGCTGAGTCTAAGTTGTTCATAGCAAGCGCAGAGAAAGACGGCACCTGCTTCGCCACAGAAACACTATGAGGACAATCACCCATCAATACATATCCAAATGAAGTTAACAAAGCAGGCGGCGCTTGAGACCCTGAATCAATTTTTTGTCCTAAATAAATATAGGGGAATAACTGTGCACCAAGCACAGCGTCCAAATTTCCAGGGATATTCCAGGACAAATCTGCCATAGAAATATTATTTAAGTAAGCCATATCACGATTTTCAATAAACTGTGAGGGCAACTGCTCAGTAATGCAGTCAACAACTAATGCATGTATTTTAAACTTATTATACGAATCAATTCTGCTTTCAATTTCGAAATCGACATAACCATGAATAGGCCGAGATGATAAACCAACACCTCTGATCACAGAATTGCTCAGCGGAGTGATATGTAAATTTAATTTTTTACAGCACTCTAAAGTTATTAAGTGGTTCTGAGAACCATTATCAATTAAGCAACGTATTATCTTTTTATTATTATCATTAAAAGACTTCGCATAGACTTGCGCCGTAGCCAACAAAATAGTGCTTGAATTCACTTTACTATTCGCATTCAAACAAAGTGACGGTTCATGCGGCAGTCCAGTATTCGTACTATTCGTTTCACTACTTTGCGGTGCGATCGAATAAGTCGCGCATTCGCATGGCAGCGCGCAATTTCCGTCGACGGTACTCGTAAGCGCATGGGATGGTTCACGTCGCGCTGAGGACACATGAACGGGCGACGCAGGTGCGCGAGACTCGCATAGGTTCGCGCGCGAGACGCAAGTAGCAGGGAGTGTTGCAACGGCGGGGACGGCGGCGACCGCCTGAGAGCCTGCCGGTTGTGGAACGTAAACATTATCGTTCGATGAATGTGACGTATGAATATGCGTCCTAGTCGTTTTCACATGACTCTTTACATTTTTATCAAAATGCAATAACGTATGATGCCACTTATTTGTACATTTTTCGCAATTAGCGGGTTCCTTACAGGTGGAGACCGTATGTAAAACACTTAAACAGTTAACACAACCTTGCTTAGATTTAATGAAGTCAAATCGTACCTTCGGCGATTTCATACCTTTAAATTGTAAACAATCACAAAGTCGCAAATGATCGACCTTATTACATAAGACACAAGAGCGAGTATTGTCTGAAGATAACTCATTACTCGCGACGAAAGTATGAGCGCGCACAGCTGATTGCGATTTAGAAACCTTATTATTGTTGTTGCTATTATTAGTATATTTCCCGCGTGGTTTATCATAAGTATTAGAACAATTATTATGTGATCTTTCTAGTATTTTTACTTGATTCTGAATAAATGATATCAAATCTTTATAAGACGGGATTTCCTTATCACTAACTGATAATTCGAACGCTTGAATAACCTGAGTATCGATCTTCTTAAGCGCACAATGCAACAGTATAAAATCAGATAAATCCGGTATATCTAATTGCTTTAATGCCGAAATAGAGGCCGAGTATTTCTCTATAAAAAAATCGAGATTACTCGCATTGTTTTGACAACTTTTCAAGTCAAATATGTTATTTAAATAATGCGTACCTAAAGCGCGTTTGTCTTGATATTTTTTAACTAGACTATCCCAAATTACCTTGTACGTGTCACCTGTAGGTACGACACCTGCTAATGCTTTCTGTGCATTATGGGTAAGTTTGCCAACCAAGTACTGCACACGCTGTGAGTCGGACAACTGAGAGTTATCGTGAATATTAGATTTAAACGACTCATAAAATATAGGCCAGTTCTCAGTTTTACCGTCAAAACTAGGCAGTTCAATAGGCGGCAGTTTTATAATATTTGAGGCACTTGAACTTTTCATAACAGAATCGGTGGATATTTTTTCTGAGCATAATATTTTATTGCGTGTACGTTTTACTCTGACATACATATCATCAAAACTAGTCAAATCACTGTAGTTCGGAACTGAGTCTTCATTAATACTTAGTGTTAACTCATTAATTCCGTCAATAACGAGTTCAAATTTCTCCCGAAACTCGTCTAACATTTCCGATTCCGCCAAGAAATGCTCATTCGACCTTGACTCAAAATTCGAAATTGTTTTCGACAAGTTGAACACTTTGTTCATTCTAGTAAAAATAGCCTCTTTTTTACATGTGAGCATTTTCAACTTGGATTCGAGATCCAACGTACTCTTTTTCAACGCCATTTTAAACAATAACCGACACGAAATAAATCGGCAAGTAGGTAGGTAGTTAAATCGTGAACTTATTTTACAATTATGTACGAATTATAATAATTCTGGTTTATATAAACGTATAGATATCAGGTATATAAATATTTGTAAGAGTATGTAATTTACGTTTAAATAGATCGGTAAGGCTATTCGCCGGCCGAATTATACGTCATCAGCGTCCAAAAAAACGTCCACTGATGACCAAATACCTCCCTTTTAGAAGGGATCGCAGTATACCTAGGTGGTAGGTAACCTAATAGGAAGACGCTGCTGCCCGTCTTCTTGTTTCCCTTTGACGCCTTCTACGTACACCCGGCGGGAAGAGATGGGGGGGTGCTATTCTTACCCGGACACCCCACGGGGCAATGAATAATACTAATATTACGTAAATAGATCGTATATATGTTCAATTAAAGTGTATGATGTGCTAATAATTATGCACAATAACGTTAAAATATGTACTAAAAATTATGTACTCGTAACAATTGGAAAGTAGGTAGGTACTAAGAAGTATGCACTCAACCTTTATTCAACACTGTTTGAACTGGAACAATCTGGCTCGTGGGGACCAAAACTATGGTGTGGCGTGTAAATAGCCACACGGGTTGTGTAAGGTGACTTACGAAAAAATTGGTTATTTCAATACCGAAAAACACCAGTAACCCAGACTGTGCAGAATGAAAAAGCTCACTCACCTTCAGCACGCCTTCAGTAGGTATGGACCTCAGGAGTTCAGTACTCCGAGGGCTGATCAGCTCGCGGCACTCTGCATGCAGCTTGGAGACACTTGGCACTTTTCTCTGACCGGCCGGTCGAATATGAATTACACCAATCCAGTCTATGTATATAATGTCCAATTCCGAATATATGCTATCAGTATTAGCAATGAACCAAAGAACGTTCGGATGCAAAAAAAGTGTATGCAACGGAAGATTAACGGAAAAGGTCAGAGTAACGTCTTCTATGGAAACTTCGACCATCTCTCTCAAGGGGTGGGAGTCCGGATCATCAGCCAATCACATAGCTGTTCTTGCTTTACTAATGGCCCGGTAGTGCCATCTATTAGCGTATCATGGTGAGCACTGCACGAAACTGGTGTTTTATCGACAAAAGAGGGAGCTACTTACATGTCAACAATATAGCGATTATAACGCTTCACCACTTACTCTAAAACCAGATTGCTTATTAGAATCAATGTAAATTAAATATCTAAGTGTGCTAAAGAATAAATAAAATAAAATAAAATGTCAAATGCTCCGCGTAGTTCAAACCCCGCGATGGGTACAGAACTCAAGATGAAGTTACGTTACGTACTTTCGCGGTCACGGACGGTGTATCACCTTTAGGACGACAATCGCTTGCACGTGCCAGCCCAAAATACATGCGGGCGGGGTAAGCGCCCGGAACGTCGTCGTCGCCCGGATCGCGGACACGAACGCTATACCAGTTTTCAATCAAAAACTATTTTTATTGAAAAATAGTTAAGCGTTCGTGTCCGTGATAGGACATAATATGACGTTACACTAAAAAAGACTATAACTGAATTCGTGCGTTCAAACAAACAGTGCTACGGATTCCTTTAGCAGCCACGTATCTTCTATACTATAATAAAACTCAAAGAGCACTTTTTCTGTACATTGAATATTTTTCCAAAATTTCTATGTGGGGGGGGTACTATACTATCGACATAGAGGCCAAAACAATTTTTTTTGGAATTATTGTCTGTCTGTCTGTCTGTCTGTCTGTCTGTCTGTCTGTCTGTCGTTCTGTTCGTCCAGGTATCATTTGAAAACCCGTGGATGGATTTTGGTAGGACTTTCACTGATGTGTTGTGTAGAAGTCAAGGTGTAAGTTGGTAAATAAAACATCAGGCTATGTTTCATAGGGGCTAAGCAGTGAAACATTACTTGCACATATTACCACGTAATTTCCTTTGTATGTGAATAGGGTAATTATAGACTGATCAGTTAATCATTAAGATATGTATTATTACGCTATATACAATAGGGACTGAGCAGACATTTAGTTTGCATAAGATATGGCATTGGCGAAGGGTCAATTTTTGTAAGGGGTAAGCCGGTCCGGTACACCCAGGACATTTTCATTAGATTTCTGTATTGTTCTAAGTACTTTGCTGATAGCAATATGACATTATATCTTTGAAAAGTTAAAATCTGTAAATCCCGAGCGGATCCAAACTAGATTATGTATGTATTACAGTCGCAACAATAAAAGATGCGGAAAACTTAAAACTTTCATTATCGAATATCATTAGACAGTAATTTACGATGTTAGCGTGGTTTATATTATGAACAGCGCCATCTATCGGTGAAATTGAACATACAATAACTATAGAACTTTAATCTTTAAATTATATCAAAGAAATTCGTGTTAGTTACACTATTTATAACTCAAGAACGGCCTAACCGATTCGGCTGAAAATTGGTGGGGAGGTAGCTTAGAACCAGTAAACGGACATAGGATACTTTTTATCCCGGTAGGTTAAGGTTAAGCAACGTTAGGTAAGGTCATTAAATAGATGGGTGAACCGATTTGTATGAAAGTGTGCATATCGGGTAGGTCTGAGAATAGGTCATACAGTATATTTCATACCGCTAGGTCAAGGTTAAGCTACATAAGGCAAGGTCATTAAATAGATGGGTGAACCGATATGTATGAAATTATGTGTGCATATCGGGAAGGCCTGAGAATAGGTCATAAAGTATATTTAATGCCGCTGATACCATGATTGACGAGGATATATAGAACGAGAGGAGGGTGCACGAGAGGAGAAAGAGGGAGAGGGGATTCGAGAAGGGGGCGATGGGGTGAAGGATCGGGGGAGTTAGGTGGAGTAAGGGGGGAGTGAGAAGGAGCAAGTTCGTAGAAGAGAGAGGGGGAGAGGGTTCAGAGAGGGGATAACAGGGTAGGAAGAGGGGGAGTGTGACGGAAACCGAAGCGGGAGGGGGAGAGAGGAGAGAAAGAGCATATAATTAGATTTTTTTTATAAGAGAGAGAGATATGGAGAGAGATAAATCTAGGGAGGAGGCAGAAAAGGGGAGCAAAATGTAATAAAAGCGCGGGCGGAGCTGCACGGGTCAGCTAGTATTGAATAACAACACAGGTCCGTTGATTTTGTAGTTTGCTACCCTGGCCGCTGACCTTAAGGTCTTGGGGTCGATTCCCACACAGGACAAACATTCATGTGCGTGAACATAATCTGTTTGTCTTGGGTCGGGGTGGTTTTTACCTGTACTTAATTATGGAAAAAGTTAAGTATCTTATCATAGTTTCAGTTGGATGACCATTACGGAGTCGATCACGGAACTCATCTACATCATCATCAGCAGCCGAAACGTCCACTGTTGAAAAAAGGCGCTTTCTCCCTTAGAGGGGAGGGGTTGCCATAATCCCCACGCCTGGCAGGCGGTTGGGGATCGCAGATAGGTGGTAGGTAATCTAATAAAAAGACGCTGCTGCTCGTCTTCTTGTTTTTCCTTAGTCGCCTTTTACGGACGCCCAACGGGAGGAGATGGATGGGTGCGCTGTTATTCTTATCACGGAACTAATTGTCGCAATTAAATAATTTATGAATTTTGGGTCTGCACGACTTGGGTCGACGTTGGGTATCTGGTCTTGAGTAAGGTTGGAAGCTAGCAAGCTTCCAAGATTCGGGTACTTGTGCCGCTCTTAAAGAGAATATACGCATTAGAATAGGAAACATTACAGTTACACGCTTCTTTAATAATACCGCTAGCATCTCATCAGGGCCACTGGCATGCATTGCAGCATCTTAAGTCACTCTCTTTGTCATACTCGAACATCGCCATCAATCATCAATTTGGTTTCAGTTCATTTTTCCAGGGATCAAAAAGCTCAAATATCAGATGGATGTTTATTGGTTAGAGAATTTGGAACTAATTTAGGAAATATGTTAAAAAGGTCCCTTTTTAAGAAAAAAACTATATTTATAAGGCTCTGTTAAACGCTTTCGTTTTGACTTGCAGATCAGAAACCTTAGAACTTTGTGTATAGTTTCATTTCAAGTACGCTTACAGTAATTACGGCAAGACGCTGCAGAGTAGCTATTTTTATGTTTATGTATTCAGAACTCACAACTGTACTTGCGCAATGGTTCGTCAATCCTAACTTCAGACACACAAAAATCCGCTGTGACTGTAAGCTATAAGTAGTAGTAGAATGTATATGAATTCCGAATGGCAGGCACAATGTATTCAGCTAGATCGAAGTGCGTTCCGGTTGAAACCGGACCTAATAACCACCAACAATAGAATAGAAGTATGTATAAGTCTCACTAGACAGGCATTGGCCATTCTACGGACTGAAACTTTGATATGAATAAGAATAAGAATCATTTATTTGCGTAGAATACAGATTTTGAATATGAAAGAAGTTTGGAATATGAAATGCGTATCTTGATGCAACACGTCAACTACGTTACCATTGTAAGTGGTTGGGTGGTCAGATTGTAATTAGGTGGCACGCCAAGGTATAAATCAAGATATAAAACAGTGGGTTAGGTACCGTTATTAAACTGCATCATTTCATTCCATAACGGAATAGGCAAAATTAACAAAACTCCATTCGACACATCTGCATATTTTTAGTCTATGATTTTTCAAATGTAATATTCATATTTGCTGGTAGCGCCCTCTACGATGACAACTCTCGGCCGAAGCGGCCAGATTCTCAAGGTCATTGGCGCATGTTACCCCCTTAAATAAAAATGGCGACAGTTTTGATCAAGTCGCAAGGAAATTGTGTTTCACGCAGGCAGGACTCTATAAACATCGAAGTACCATCAACTCCGTGCTGTAATCTCCCGAAAACATAAAAAAGTATGAAAACTTTAGTGTCTAATAAATTTTGTGAATAGGACCGAGGTTGTCGTATAATATTCTAGTAAACTGTGTCTTAACTATAAAACGCAAAATCTGGAAAATCACAACTCGATTATGGGTATAAGAAGATTACTTTTCATTTTTACAAAATCTTCCCTTCAATTTTTATTTCAGAAACTAAACTACCTGCGCTAAATGTTACCATACTCTATGTACTCTACACGTTCATTAATTTAAAGGGTGACTGCAAGCAATATCTCTTACATAATTGTTCCCCTTACCACACGCGGTTATTCGATCCCAAACTAGGCTGAGCCTGTACTATGGAAACCAGACAACTGACACTAATACTTATTATACGTTTTTTTTTATCTTTAAATACATACTTAAATAGATAAATAACACTCAGACACATGGCGGGAATCGAACCCACGACCCATTGTGTAGAAGCCAGGGTGTCTAACCACTAGACCAACGGGCCTACGGAGATGACTCGAACATATGATTAAAAAGCACAAAACATCCACTAGCTTATGTATTATAAGGCTTTAGTATTGTGTGAAACAAATGAATCCGCAGTTTGTGGCTACGGATTGGTATGGACAAAGTGAAACTGATCGAAAATTCAGCAATACACTCGCCACAACTTGCAATATCGCATTAAGTCGTCGTCAAGCAGACACATACCTACTAACTGATCACTACCATTTGCCACATCGCTCTTCGTACCGCGTCGCCATTTGTAATTCAATTATGACTAGTGCAAAGCGCACTCCTTCCTGCATTCGATCGTCGTCGGCCGCAAACCGCGCAATAAAATTCATGAGCCCGTTGTAACATTCATGAGTGGAATTTGGTAAAAATACTGTGTAAATGTTTGCGATACACCGGGGATTCAGACTTCACGGTCAGCTGTCAGTAAGCTAGATTAGGATCTATTGTGTATGTGGGGTATATCAGCCGAAGGACAGGCACGTCCGCAATTTTCGGCATGAACAGAGCGTGCGATACCGGAGCTGCGGCGGCGGCTGTGTTCCCCAAAAATATTATAAAAGCTACAACAACTATAGTCCATACTTAATGAAAGAATACACGAATAATAATATTTGTTACTTTCAGTGTAACTGCCGCACTCAAGAACCATTATCGTTAATTTAAATTAATCTTTGTTGGTTGTCTGATTAATTATATATTTATTTTATAATTTATGTACACACAATGAACAAGAAAGGATAGAAGAAATACAGGAAAAAAATAGTGCAAAGGCACTGCTCATTTCTAAAGAAATTTCTTTCCAGAAGAAAAAGAGGACAAGAAATGATTATTGCAACTTTATTCTTCTTTTTATTTTCCATTATTGAGTATAAGATAATTAATATCTCTTCTCTCTGACAGAGTATGAAGTATTAATTCGCTACCTACATGTATCGAAATCACCCGATTTCAAGAATTAAATAAATTCAACTGTAATTGACGTTAATCTTACTTTATATTGACCATAATCTCTGTTACCTACTAAGTTTAAACAGATAATTTTGTAAACCTATAACCATATTGTAAAGGATTTTGTGGCCTCATAATTTATTTCAATAGACGATGAAAATAAGTGTAAGTATAAAATTGGGGGGTGTAAAACAATATTATCTACAGAAAGCCTATAAAATATTATGATTCATCTCCACCGGAGCCCTGAGATAAAATTGTGATCTTATTAATAATTCCAATAATAAACGAGTGAATAGTAGGTACTAATAAAAATATGTATAGTGGTTTAATTTGTCACTGCGGTATGAAATTAAAAAAAAAAACACAATTTTTCCGTAAAAAAAATACATTTATTCAAATTAAAAACAGCTCTTGCATCTGATACTTAAGTAGATATATCATACTTATGTATAGGTACTATATCATACTATTAACAAAATAAAAAGTAAAAATAATTACGCGCGTGGATTGTCACAGAATATTGTAATTATTATTAATTACAAAGCGTGTTATCGAGCAGAGGGGGTTAGGTATCTTCTAATCTTGAAACCACTGAACTGATTTTAGAGAAGCAGTCATTCAGATACAGTCATTCCCAAACGAAGACGCTGCTAATTTGGCAAATTTAATCGATTAGCAATTTGTAATAATTATCATAAATCTCCGCATATGCACCGCGCTTAGAGGGCGCGATGTACGAAAAGATTTTATGGAATTTTCAGTTTATATAAACAGTTCCTTAGTTTATCTTTTTACGAGTATCCAATATATACATTATGCACTAAATATACTATGCATTCATAATATTATTTCTGTTTTAGATCTAATATTACATATTATTAATCATTTACACTTAAACATAGTTTAACCATAATACAAACAACAAAACCTTGGTAATCAGTTTTTGACAAAAATTACAAACACAAGGCCCTTAATACAAAACCAACCTTACCTAGTTACTAAAAATGATTTAAACACACATTAAGGATCAATTCCGCTTAGAACACGGAATTTATAATGCCAATTCTTGCACTGCAATTTTCCCGTAATTACGAGTTAGAAAATGTTGTATAAATTTTTATAATAATGAGGTTTTAATGTGTACTAATTAACCTTTACTTTTTAGGTCATGAACAGCTTGTATATAACCTTTTAAAGCTTAGAAAGTTAGTTTACAAAAAATCGTACAACATAATTCAATAGTATCTACTATTGAATTATGTTGTGTTGTTGTATAGTATCTACTATTGAATTATGTTGTGTTGTTGTATAGTATCTACTATTGAATTATGTTGTACGATTTTTTGTAAACTAACTTTCTAAGCTAGTGATGATTGTCACGGCGTAAACGGAACGCAATGTCAAAAACTGTCAAGAAAACGTCTGTCAAATGTCATCCGCTACATACAGTTCGATACTAGAAATCAATTTTTGAATTCGCTAACTGCTACTTCTACGCTACTACACTTTTTGTATCATCGTCTGCGAAATAAATCTAATTATCCAAATTACCCAAAGTCTTCGTCATTGAGAGCACCCCTGAGGATTCAACGTGTCTGCCGAGACATATTTGGACCTTCTACGTCGGATTTACGAAGAACCTACGCAAGGATATCCTCAAGGACGCTAGGTGCCATTGGCGATTTTGGGCATCACAACACGCATCGCAGCCTGAAACCACCATTTTACGAAGAAACGGTACGGCCGCCACTCATCCTATTCCAAAAACCTATCCTGTACCTGTGTTAATCTTGTGGAACTTTACATTCCAGTGATTGAAACGCAAGGAGCTGTATTTACGTTTGCCAAGTGTCTAGCAGCGTGCCATTGTCAGCATCAGCTGCCGCTTCCAACCGTAAGTACTCCAACTTTCACTAAGTCTCCAAGATGAGCACAGAACGTAGGTCGAAATCCCCATGCAAATTGACCGTTACAGATGATGAAAATACGAATCAGTTATTACGCGATCTGATAAAAAAGCGATCCATACTAAAAGGACGCTTTACTAAATTCGCTAATCATATAAATGTTTTCAAAACTGACGAAATTTTGCCTATTGAGACACGCGTTGACCTAAATTTACGCATCCAAAGAGCCGAAAGCCTATTTTCTGAGTTTAATGATGTCCAAAATAAGCTCGAAGAATCGGTGCTAGAAGAAGATCTCGAAGATCAACTTACGCAACGCGAATTATTTGAGGATAATTACTATAAAACCGTAGCTCGGGCTCAATGTTTGCTTAACAGTGGAGAGGTCACTTCTCGTCACCAAAAGGCGCCTATCAATGATTCAGTAAAGCTGCCTACTATCTCAATACCTACATACGATGGCTCTTATGAGCACTGGTTGGAGTTTAGCGATACCTTTCAGTCGCTTATACACAATGCTGATAACATACCGAACATTCAAAAGTTTCATTACCTAAAGTCCTCCCTAAAAGGCAGTGCAGCACTGGTAATCGATTCACTAGAATTCTCTGCTGCAAACTACACGGTGGCGTGGGAATTACTTCTCACTAGGTACAATAACAGCAGATTACTAGTGCACAATCATGTAAAATCACTATTCACTATTCAGACATTGACAAAAGAATCACCAGATTTACTACGCAATTTAGTGGATACGATTTTGAAAAATTTACGTGCCCTAAAAATGTTAGGTGAACCAGTCGATAGCTGGGACACGCTAATTATTTACATTGTTGTCTCTAAATTAGATAAAACTACAGAACGCGAATGGGAGCAATATAAAAACACGTCACACAAACAAACTGATGATTCTAAGTCAAAGCTGAAGGTGAACGACTAATTTACATTCCTAAAAGATAGGGCCGACATGCTGGAAACGTTGGAAGTGTCCCACAGTAGCACAAGTTATTGCACTAAAAAAATAAACACAAACAAGCACAATAACACTAAGGTTCACTGCAATGTTTCCACCAGTAAGCCACAAACGCAAGGAAAAAGAGATTGTTTACTTTGTAACGCTAATCATTCACTTTACGCATGTCAACGATTCCTAAGCATGAACTTAGAGTCTAGATTAAAAGTTGTAAAAGATAAAAATCTATGCGAGAACTGTTTGCGCTCGGGTCACAGCATTAATGACTGTAAGTTCGGTCCGTGTCGGAAGTGTGATAAAAAACATAACTCGTTGATTCATAATGACAGTGAAGTTAGCTGCAACGTAGCATCTCACTCAATAATGCCTGATTTACACGTAATAAGTTGCAAGTTGGTAACTAAATCTTTACTTAAGTTTAAGTAAATTATTGCGTGTAAACAAACACTTTAGTAGTAAGTTCCAAGTTAAAATTTAGTACTTAAGTGAATAAGTAAAATTTTTCGTTTACATGTATTAAGTTGGTCACTAAATCTTTACTAAATTTTAGTAAATTATTACGTGTAAACAATCACTTTAGTAGAAAGTCCCAAGTTAATATTTAGTACGCAAGTTATGAGGTAGAATAGAAACTTTTCTATTTTTCGGGTAAGTAGGTGGGCGTGGTTTATTCTTGATACGTTTGGACACACACATGTATAATGCACGTTTGCAGGTGTGCGTGCAAAGGTATAGCCATAGATCATACCATAGATAATATACAAATATATTATGAGCGAAGTCGTTTTCGTCACGTTTTCGTTGTACCAACGTATATTTAGGCTTGCCAGAAATACGGGATTGTTCCAGAATTTGTATTGTCCTGGAATTTTTAAATACCTACTACGCTGTAGGTATTAATATTTGCAATAAAATGTTTTTTTTTTTACTTTTCCTAGTATACTGCCGTATAATTAAGTGATTCGAGAGCTATTTGGCTAATAGTCTCAGGATTTTTTAGATCAACGGAGAAATTTAGGGGTAATTTAAGCCTGTATCTCGCACCCTTTTTTTTCTAGCGACGAATTTTTCAATGGGTCCCAGGACCTAGGTCAACCGGGGTAAATAATAATAATAATAATATTTTGGGACAATCCACACACGGTCATCCGATCCCAAACTAGGCAGAGCCTGTACTATGGAAACCAGACAACTGATACTAATACTTATATACTTTTTTTTTGTAAATACATACTTAAATAGATAAACAACACCCAGACACTTGGCGGGAATCGAACCCACGACCCATCGGTTAGCAGGCAGGGTGTCTGACCACTAGACCAACGGGCCCGTCAATGGGATTCTTTACCCTTGAATCTGCACCAGGAGTCCTTCAGAGCGTTTCCTTCGGAGCCTGCCACTGGGGGTGCATTGTAGTCCCCCGGAAACCAGACACGGTGCTTACGGGGATGGAAGGCAATAAACAAGTAAAATGGTTAAATATTTACATCAAACACAAATTCAGTAATCAAGAAAGACACGAAGTCATTTACTTTTCTATATCTAATATTATAATTATAGTACATATATATATTATAAAAAAGAAATTTTAATATAATAATCTGTATTAGTTGTCTATATAATTTAATCCTAAAAATAAATTAGTTGTCCGTCGCTACAAAGTACTATGAAATCGTCACGGATCGTGCGACCGTCCATTGGGGCGAACTAAAGAACTAAAGATTTTAACTAACATTTAGTAAAAACGACGTGTAAACGTATACTTAAAATTAAGTCACTTAAAATTTACTTACCTACTTGACAACTTAATACGTGTAAATCAGGCATAAGCGATGACAACAAACCGGTTTCAACTATGCACCCAGACCTCCGCGCGTCGCAACCTAGCTGCATCGGTCCCGCGCACACAAACGTTCTATGCGCTAGCTATCCTTGTTCGCGAACTATTTTATTATCGACAGCGTTAGTGGAGGTAAAAGGTAAAAATAATACCTATCACAAAGCGCGCGCGCTTCTCGACTCGGGCAGCGAAAGGTGTTTTATTACGCGATCATTATGCGAACTATTAGATGCGCCATTAATACAGTCCACTCAAGAAATACGTGGTGTAGGGAATTCTATTACGCAATCCACACAAATTTGCAATATAGAAATCAAATCTCACACCAGCCCTTATACGATGCGAATCCAATGTTTGGTACTGCCACACATTACGTCTACGCTTCCAGTAATATCTAAACAATACACGCAGTTTGGTATTCCTGATAATATTCAATTAGCTGATCCATTTTTCCTTGAATGCCAGAGTCCAACAATCCTGTTAGGCGCGGATATATTCTGGGATTTATTATGCGAAGGAAAGATGCGATTGCCCAGTGGTCCTTTCCTACAAAACACGCAGTTAGGATGGATCATATCGGGTCCCTTAAATACGGGATGTAAAACGGGTGCTGTCCGATGCAACGTTTCTCAATCGATAGAAATTCAGCTTCGCAAATTTTGGGAACTCGAAGAGCTACCTAGGCTTTCTGATACACGCACCGAGGAGGAACGCGAATGCGAAAACCATTTCATCAAAACTACGACGCGCAATAGTGATGGAAGGTTTTGCGTTCGTATTCCCCTCAAATCATCACCACAAAGTTTAGGGGAGACATTTCCTCAAGCCCTGAACAGATTTCTATCGTTAGAGAAACGTCTGCAACGCGCTCCTGAATATAAAAAATTATATGCAGATTTTATGCACGAGTATGTGGCCCTAGGTCATATGACTCGTATAGAATCCTACGCGTCACCGCATTTTTTTATGCCACACCACGGAGTCTTGCGCGAGAACCGAACCAGCACCAAGCTTAGGGTGGTATACAATGGAAGTGCTGCCTCGAGCACCGGGGTGTCACTAAACGATATACAGCTTGTTGGCCCGGCCATTCAGGGTGACCTGCAGGCCATTTTATTGCGTCTACGTCTGCATAAGTACATAGCTTGTGCAGACGTCGAAAAAATGTATAGACAGGTCGAAGTCGCAGAAGACCAACGCGAGCTGCAACTTATCCTTTGGCGTGACGAACCTACCCAAAATATAGGCATCTATAGACATGACCGCATCGTCTATGGTACAGCTTCTGCGGCGTTTATGGCAGTCCGATGCTTGAAAGAAACAGCTGTTGGCTGTACAGATTCCGATGTCACGCGAATAATTAACGAAGACTTTTTTGTTGATGACTTAATTACCGGCCATGATGATAAAGATAAACTTCTCGATTTATGCGAAAAAACATACAAAGTGTTACAGTCGGGATGTTTTCCATTACGCAAATGGATCTTTAATTTTGAAAATCATCAGCCATCAACAAAAATCTTCGACGGTGTCAAGCCATTAAACCTGGACGAGAACAACCATTGCAAAACGCTAGGCATTGGCTGGAATAACGTGTCCGATGAACTGAATTATAAAACTGAGTTTAATAATGACAATACCGTAACAAAACGCTCAATATTATCGCACATCTCACAAATTTTCGACCCGCTTGGCTTGCTGAGTCCAACCATAATGATCGCTAAAATTCTATTGCAACAGCTATGGTTATTAAAAGTAGACTGGGATGACGCGCTGCCCCGTGATATTAAGGAGGCTTGGAACCGGTTTGCTACTAGTTTAGCCACGCTGGAAAGTGTTCGAGTGCCTCGCCGCGTTATAGGTAGCGATTATATGTATTTAGAGTTGCATATATTTTGCGATGCATCTCAGACGGCATACGGCGCGTGCGCTTACGTGCGCACGGTAACTGAGAATGGGCTAACGGGATCTATTAGGCTGTTATGCTCCAAGGGCAAGGTCGCACCGATAAAACCTGTGAGTGTACCTAGACTCGAACTATGCGGAGCATTATTAGGCGCGCGGATGTATGTGAAATTACGTGAGGCTCTTCATTGTCATTTTGAAAACGTTGTATTCTGGACTGACTCGACAATAGTCTTAGGTTGGTTACGAATGGCACCGAATTTATTAAAAACATTCGTACAAAATCGGGTGGCTGAGATACACGAACTCACGAAAGAGTTACCGTGGAGACACGTGAGTGGAAAAGAGAACCCAGCTGACTTGGTCTCGCGTGGACTCACCTTACCCGAACTTATTTCCTCATCGTTGTGGTGGGAAGGACCATCCTTCCTTCGTAACTTCGAATCAACGGTAAATTCTGTGGATTTAACTTCGAGTATTAACTCAGAAACTACGCCTGAAATTTTAACCGAAGTTAAATCTAACATTGTAAATGTTTTACACACGGAGAAGGCTGGACAAATATTTCCCTTTTCAAGATTTTCTAAGTTCGAGCGAATGAGACGCGCATTCGCTTACGTGCTGCGATTTATTAATAATACGCGCAAGAAAATAAATCGTCAGTCAGGCGAGCTCACCGTTGACGAGCTTAGAAAATCTGAAATGGAATTAGCTAAACTGTCACAAATCGAGTCATTTAGTGAAGAATTTAATTTAATTTCTAAGAGTCAACCGCTAAAAAAGAAACCTAGTCTTTTTAAGTTAAATTTATTCATTGATGATTCGAATATTATACGCGTAGGTGGTCGAATTAGCAACTCGGACCATTTTGAGTATGACCAGAAGCACCCGGTGTTACTCTCGTCTAAACATCACTTTTCCGTATTGCTCATGTGCAGTGAGCATCAGCGTTTGCTTCACGCTGCTCCCCAAGCTCTGCTGTATGACATTCGTCAGCGGTGGTGGCCTATCGGGGGAAGAAATCTCGCACGGAAAATTGTTAACGATTGCATTGTGTGCAAGCGACTGAAGGGTAAGACTTTGAGTCCAATTATGGGAATGCTACCTAAGGAACGATTGAGTCCTACTTACCCATTTTTATACTGCGGGGTCGATTTTATGGGGCCAGCACACATATTAAATCGCAAGGGTAGAGGTGCTAAAACCGTAAAATCGTACGTTTGTCTATTTATTTGCTTCGTCACACGCGCAGTACACTTGGAGTTGGTAAGTGACTTGTCCACTGAGGCTTTCATACTGGCTCTAAAACGATTCATTTCTCGTCGCGGAAAACCTGACACAATATTCTCAGATAATGGGACAAATTTCGTCGGCGCGAAAAATGAGCTCTCTCGTTTTTTAACTCGCTGTTCTGCTGACATAGCTGGATACGCAGCTAATCAGGCAATTAAATTCAAAAACATACCTAGCTATGCCCCTCACTTTGGAGGCTTGTGGGAGGCTGGAGTAAAATCTTGCAAACTACACTTGGCACGCGTGATCGGCAACGCTCACTTAACATTTGACGAGTTTACTTCAGTCCTAGCGCAGGTGGAATCTATCCTTAACTCCCGTCCACTATCCCCACTGTCTTCCGATCCACAGGACTTCCTTCCTCTCAGTCCTGGTCATTTCCTGGTTGGTCGGCCGCTGACTTCACCGGTATATCAGGACATGCGAAACGAAGCTGGAGGACTACTGAGCCGGTACCAGAGAGTGGAGCAGATTCGCCATCACTTTTGGGAGCGGTGGTCTAAAGAATACGTTTCAGAGCTACAGACCAGATGCAAATGGAGGGAGAACAAAGACAGCCTGCAGCCTAATACTATGGTGGTCATCAAAGAAGACAACCTTCCGCCTCTCAAATGGAAGATTGGTCGCATCGTAAACACCATCAAAGACAACCAAGGCATCTCTCAAGTGGCGGACATTCGCACGGCGTCGGGAACTATCGTCAGGCGTGCATTTTCGAAGATATGTCCCTTGTTTCATGAAGAGGATTCACGCAACACTTTTTGAAGCCAAGCTTCAAGGCCGGCGGTATGTCACGGCGTAAACGGAACGCAATGTCAAAAACTGTCAAGAAAACGTCTGTCAAATGTCATCCGCTACAGTTCGATACTAGAAATCAATTTTTGAATTCGCTAACTGCTACTTCTACGCTACTACACTTTTTGTATCATCGTCTGCGAAATAAATCTAATTATCCAAATTACCCAAAGTCTTCGTCATTGAGAGCACCCCTGAGGATTCAACGTGTCTGCCGAGACAATGATAGTGCTTGATAGTGATGTTCCGTGGTCCAATAATGTTTCTGTAACTTACAATACACAGCATTTGGGTATCTATTCTGTTGTAAGACTAGCTTGTACCCGCAGCTTCGCTCCCTTGTTTCCCATAGGAACAGCATTTTCCAGGATTAATCATAGCCTCGCCCGATTTCTGAAAGGCTATTCAAATGGATATTCAACTAACATGACTGTTAACTTGACAGCTTGTTCAAATCAATTCGGGTTTCTGAAACGTTAATTAGAGAAAAATTTACTAATCTATGATCATTTTAATTTGACATGAAGAATATTATTTCTGTATGGGTACATTGCCTATTTAGTTCAATATTTCATTCAACAGCTCATTCAATTCAAAGATATTATAATCTGTAACCATAGATGGAGGATCTACAGGAGGGATGGACACTTTCTTTCACATTCGCACAAGAAAAGAATGCATTTATATAGGTTACATGTGATAGAAAGAAACAGAGTATTTTTTGTCCTTCACCTTGTGTCACGATTCGAAGAAAAACCACCAGTGGTACCCCATAGACTAAATATTTTTTATTGTCAAGCGGCTCCACACTCTTATTGCGTGGGCCTTGATCCCGCGCGGATGTGGAGTGCGCATTTCACTATCGTAAATTTCAAAAGTAGCAATTGTTAATACAATCTTAGTATTTCTACTGCAAATGACCTTTTATACCTAATAATTACGTAATCTGTCATAAACTAGTAGATTATCCAAAACAAATAGTATAATTTAATACTTAATTTGTCGACCAACACCGATTAGTTGACATTGTATTTGACAAGTGAATAATCTTTAATCATGGCTTAATTAGCCTTTCAGAAACCCAAATTGGCTTTGACATAAACTTTCTGAAGCAAAGTTTAACAGCCGTGTCAACTGACAGGATGTTCAAATTAAAATAGTTGATCATGCTTTCTGCAACCCAAAATACGCTTGACAGGAGATTTGACATCTTGTTAGTTGATTTTTGCGTTGATCATCCTTTCGGAAACCGGGCGTCCAGCCCATAAACTATATATGACCGACCATCATAAAACGAAGAAAAAATTGGAAAATGTGATTTATATCAATTTAATTTGTGTTTTGTTCTACCTGGCAGGTTCTGTAACTAAAAAGCAATAAACTATTTTTTTAAAAATAATAACCGACTTCAAAGTAAATTATCTAAAAAGCATAAAATAACGAAAATATTATTGAAGTTGGTGTTAGCCTACCTGCTGTGTATATTCTGCACCAACTTCAATAATATTTTCGTTATTTTATGCTTTTTAGATAATTTACTTTGAAGTCGGTTATTATTTTTAAAAAAATAGTTTATTTAACACTTTTTAGTGACTTATTTTACCAAGATAGGTATCAGCACTATCACGCAACTCGAACGTCTACATTACAGTAACTTACTGAAAACATAAAAAGTTTATATCTCTTAAACTACTGGACCGATTTTGATGAAATTTGTACTCTACCCTAAGTTGAAAGATATTCTAACTATTGCAAAAAGAATTTTCGAAATCGGACTTGTAGTTTCTGAGAAATCCGTGGACAAACCTACATACATACATACATACATACATACATACATACATACATACATACACTTGTGAAATTTGGTAAATTCGTTTAGAAGCCCACATAGACTAACATATATGAATATTACGCATTTTTATTAATATTACATACATACGCGTCGAATACAGAACCTCCTTTTTTGAAGTCGGTTAAAAAAGGAATCTGCCCCCGAAGTTTTTGGTGGTAAAAATCAGATATAATAACAGGTAAGTAAATACTTACTTAAATGTTTATGTAAATATTTCAAATAACACAAAAAATATTGAAGGGTGTGAATAGTTCACACTCTTTACAGAATCAACAAATTAAAGCGATAATCATCTTAATATTTAAGATGAACGCATATTAGATACTTGCGGTTAGAATTTCCCCTACAGCTTGAGCTTCCATCTGAGATGTTAGAATGACGTTATTCGATCCGCATCGCATCCGACCCCGTTTTGCTTGTACACCTAATTGCTTGTAATATTTTAATAAGCCGTGGATTATAAATATGCTCGAACGAATTTCGCTTTTAGGATTAAGTTTTGATTACCGGATAAGTTAATTCCGTATTTGTTACTTTAATAGATATTAACTGATATGATATTAGGTATATCTGTTACATTGAGTAGTTTGCTAGAGATAAATTTACAATATTTTTTTAAAATTGTATGTTAGTAATTGTATTTAATTTCTAGATCAGTATTATATTTGTTATGCTCATTTTAGTTATATTTTAGTACTTACCTATTAGTTTTATATTTATTTTTTATTAGATACTCCATTAAAGGGTATATTATCTTGGACATTATGAGGAACAATAAGTATAGTTTTTAAAGACTAAGAGCTTAGCTTGAGCTTACTTATTGTTTCTATAAGGGAAACACAAGGGCGTACAGAAAAACAGGGAATTAATTTTGACTAAAATATTTAGGACAGTAAGTAGTTTGTATTAAGCTCAGGGTCACTGATCAGAGTACAGTAGTCACAATCAGAATTGCCATTATAGTTGCTAACCTCCGGTAGGAGATGGAAGAAGACTATAAACCGATAATCATTGACTCTACTATTTTTTCTGAACTCTATAAATAGGTAAGTAAACCATTAACTATCAAAACGCAATTGTACAAAATATGAGTACTTTTTTTTTGCGGGGCATTCCTTCGATAAGTCCTCGGGACCTGTAGGAGTCAACCGAGGTGTGTGGGATTCTTACCACTAAAACCCCCGGGGCTGTCGCATCGGCAAGTGAGAGGAGAAAACCTGGGCTCTAGTAGGATCTGCACCAAGTGTGCCTTACCTATAAGCCCAACGCCGGGGGCCGTGGGGCATATTATAAGCTCCCAGGAACCTGGTACGGTGCTCACGGGGTCGGGGGTCAAAACCCCGCCGCCTACCATAACCATCACAGTCAATCTCAAGCAAACAACACCTTCAAGTAGCATGGAGTTCATGTAAGTAGGTAAGATTGCCTTTGTTCTACGAGGAATATGACTGCTTGGTCCGACCTTTTTGTCGTCTGATGCATCGTAGAGCCCGTAGGTTCTAGCGGTTAGACACCCTGGCCGCTATATAGCAGGTACTAGGTTCGATTCCCACCTTGCGCCTGTGTGTTATCTAAATAATTAAATACAAAATAGGTTAAAAAAATTGTATTAGTTGTGCGGTTACCACAGTATACAGATTCTGCCTAGTTTGGGAAGATAAACGTGTGTGGAATATCCCGGGATATATATTTAACCGGCTTCAAAAAGAAGGTTCTCTATTCGACGCGTATGTATGTAATATTGATAAAAATGCGTAATATTAATATATGTTAGTCTATGTGGGCTTCTAAACAAATTTACCAAATTTTATGAGTGTATGTATGTATGTAGGTTTGTCCACGGATTTCTCAGAAACTACAAGTCCGATTTTAAAAATTCTTTTTGCAATAGTTACAGTATTTTTCAACTTAGGGTAAAGTACAAGTTTCATCAAAATCGGTTCAGTAGTTTAAGAGATATAAACTTTTTATGTTTTCAGTAAGTTATTGTAACGTAGGCGTTCGAGTTGCGTGATAGTGCTGATACCTATTTTGGTAAAATAGTCACTAAAAAGTGTTAAATAAACTTAAAAATAAAAACCGACTTCAAAGTAAATTATCTAAAAAGCATAAAATAACGAAAATATATTGTAGTCGGTGTCAGCTGGTGCTAGTGTTAGTTAACATGATGTGCTAGCACCGACTTCAATATATTTTCATTATTTTATGCTTTTTTACTAAATAATATACAGCGTTAATATAGGTTAACACGTTCATGCGAACAACGTATATGTACGTCACATATTTGTAGTTCTGCTGTAGCATAACAACGTACTATTACGTCCAGCGAAAACTTGACTTATTGAGCACGACGTTATAGAGCGGCGTCTAGCCATACTAATGTCTAAGAAAAGGGTTGCTGTGCCACGACACATCGAACTCTCATATTTCTAGTGCTACGCCGCATCGATTATTTTTGACATCTTTGATAGCTCTTGATTGTAGTAATACTATATCTATGGCCGACCGTTTAACTCGCGTGTCGCCTGCGCGGTGGGAGGGGAGCGGGGGCGGGTAACGCTACACACGGAGTCAATAATCCAAAGATTTATCACGAGATAGACATTGTTGGTAAATAATAAAATAATAAGTATCTTTTTTAAGTATTTATTTTTAAGTTTTACAAATATTTTATAATAGCTTCATAGGTACAAAATCATAAAACAATAATTAACTTAGTCACCGAAAGTCCTGTAGCTTTAGCAACAAGTTTGTTTAGGTTTACGTCTTCAAGATACTCTGTAGAATTATGATCTTGTTTTCTGGCTTTAAAAAAGGAATATACATTGTATGCTATTTGTTTAGCTTGCTTGTTAATTTTGTACGCAAAACTGGAAGAGCGATTCATCTTGAGATTTATCTTGGCAGTCGTATACCTTGTGCGTTTATCTTCAAGCGTCCGTAACAAAAACACCAACCGCGCGCTGCGAGCACAGCCAGCGCACTGCCGCACTTGACGTAAGCTCTCTGCTCCGCGCACCCCTTTCACCCATCCGCTAACATCTCCCCTCGCTCCCTTCTTGCCACGCGGGCGATGCGCGAGTTAAACGGTCGGCCCATACCTACTTTGTTTGCGCACAACGTCACTATAAGTCGTTTACGTATATGGACATTGACGTCTTAGGTCGTACGTCTTATCTTTATTTTTATACAACCAAGGTGGCAAGCAAGCATGCGGCCCGCCTGATGGTAAGCAGCCTATAGACGCTAGCAATACCAGAAGTATCACTAGCGCGTTGCCGACCCTTAAAAAATTGGATATTAAGTCTTGGTATCCAGTAATTTCACCAGCTTCAGTGCCCTTCACGCCGGAACAGAGCAATGCTTTCACACTGCTGCTTGGCGGCAGAATATCTGACACTGCGGTGGTACCTACCTGGACGGTTCCTTGCACAAGGAACCTACCACCTAGTAAAAAGTAGTAGTAGTAGGTATGTGCAATATCGCATAGTGCTACTACATTATTCACGTGAACGTGTTAAGAAGTTGCGTTTTTTTAAGCATAATATTTAACACCTAATTACAGAGTCAACTACGTCTTAGCTTTTTATACTGTTGACTTGGATGTTGTTGCAGCGATTTGCATAATGGAAATGCTTGCATTTAAAGAGAAAATTGCTGCGTGATTGAAATAAAAGTCGAAGTTCATTAGTAAAACCATAGCGATAGATCATAATTCTTATTTGCAATCAAACTCGTCATATTACTTAGGCTTTAATTAAAAGAAAGTAAATATAAAACATAATAATTTCTGTTAATTACGCGAATATTACACATTGAAACGAAACGTTTCGGACACTTTACAACATTCATATTTCATGGTCACGGGCGGACTTAATGCTGTAGGTATAGAGTTCGAAACATCGGGATAATAAAATCAAAAATGTACCGCGATATAATCCGTAAAGTTAGTTTTATTTCAAAACTAGCTGACCCACGCAGCTCCGCCCGCGCTGTGTTTACGTTAACTAAACTTTCAATAATATACATTCGCATACAATACAAAACCTCCTTTTTTAAAGTCGGTTAAAAACTTGGACCCACTTTGTACTTGCCCTCCAAAGCACGGAAACGGTTAGTTCAAATGGCGTTAAACGGTCACCCATCTATTTAATGACCTTGGCTAACGTTGCTTAACCTGATCGATTTCCAAAAATTGTTAACAACTGTCTATGAGTGTTCCCTTACAAATATTTATTATAATTATAAAGAAAAACTGATAAAATCGGACCAAGCGTATAACCAAGTACCCATTTTGACTTTAATCCTCTCTCCCAAAAGAACCGTGCTAGATTACGGGATAAAAAGTATCCTATGTCCTACCTCGTAGTAAGATCTCAAATCATGCCAAGTTTCGTTTCAATCCATCCAGTAGTTTCGGCGTGATGCTCAGCCGAGATACAGACAGACAGACAGACAGACAGACAGACAGACAGACAAAAATTAAAAAAATTACATTTTCGGCCTCAGTATCGGTTATAGAACGCCCTCCAAATATAATTTTCAAAATATCTTCAATGTACAGAATTGGACCTGTTACAGTTTTATTATAAGTATAGATATAGATATAAAACATTGAATGTAACGAAACACAACTTATCAAAATTCGTATGTGAACCACCGACCCAATCAGGATGTAACAGTCTTTAAACGAACGTGGAGTTCCGGAAACGAGTCTCACGGGACTAACTCGGCTATTATTGATGGATCATAAATTGCCCACCGCTAAGGCCAAACTTCACTCATAGTTAGAGAGCGTACAAAAGTAAACTAGGAGTTATTTATTGAACATAACAAGGAAAAAGTTCAGTCGTTAACGACATCAAAAATATTCTTAAATCTTAGCTAATAGGTTTCGAAACTTTTGGAAAATGTACTTTTGCAAGTACGCTAATGGCGTATGTAGTACATGGTACAGAAGTCATAAAAGGCAGAAAAGTCTTATTTTCTATGATTTGATTCTAGAAACGTAAACATAATAATATACGAAGCCATATAACTTATATTCTAACTTAGAGACTAATTAGTAACATTATCATATTATTACTTTGATGTAACTGAACTAATAAAGTTAATTAAGATTGAGAATGTCTCCAATATAACTTTCCATAGTATTTTTTTCGCAAACTCAGAACTAATAATATTTTTTTTCTCGTGATAGACGCTAGATTGGTTTCATTAGCGATTAACTAATTGATCTCTATATATTTAATTTTAGACGGTCGTTAGCATTCATTATCACGTTAGTATCACTACATAACTCCAACGAATATGAATCTACAATACAATCTAATCGATCGCTTTGAAGGTACATCTCGTTTTACACTGTCCATCATGAAGCCAATTATCTGAAATCAATGTCAGTCTGTAATGACAATGCCGTATGTACCCATTGAGGTATTAGGTGTGTACCTACTAGGCCGGGGACTGGATAATTAATGCAAAACATTATTAGATTCTTCCTGTTTATTGTCCATGATAAATAATTCAATATTAGATATAAGGCATACGGCATAACACAGAAGGTCAAAAGTTTCGAATATCGTCGGGTATGGATAATATGTATGGTCTATGATTAGAAAGCGGAAAATTACCTATTAGATTAAAAAAGGTACAAAACCCCGACTACATATTGATGTTAAAAAAGGTAGGTACCAATAAAATGAAAGTATTTTCAGGGAGCGTGCTAAAGAAAATACAATGTATTTGTCTTCGGCACATGTAATCACGTATGGCCTAGGGCTGTCCCCTTATTGCCCCTTAAAAAAATGTACTCATTCACAATAACACATGATATATACATAATACATTATATTACATATTCACAGATTTTCCTGTTGCTCAGAAGTCAGACTTCAGAAACGAATGTACCTTTTTATTGCCTGAGTAAAAAAAATATTTATTCATTATTATTATTATAATTAGTGTTTCGAATCTTTTATTGTAAAACTACTTCTTCAAATATTCGAAACCCTACACTATGCTACACTTAAGTTTCACATCAATATGATAATAATAATAGTTAACAAACTCGTGCCGCAAGTGTCTTTTATCTTAGAAAACAATTTGCTGAGTAGTCCGGGTTTATTGGGAACACACGTGTTGAGAGCACTCGCGCGAGTCGGAGACTATAGAAATAGGATGTAACATGAATTGGGTGCTCGTCAGACATGCTTTGTGATTAGACTAATAAGTTAACTCCATATTGTTATTGGCGTCCATAACTGATGCCTCGCTCCATAACCGACGTAGAAACTTAAATGTTTATTATCTATCCATACATTAATCATCGCGTCATTAAAAGAAAGAGTTACATCCTGTAGATAAAAGTTACTTTTCATATTTGCTTCATATCTACTTGTACCTATCTTTAAGTATGTAAGGACCCCATGTCATGTTAATGCCTAATTACTCCTAATGAATTATTTACTAGGTACTCCTACGATTTATCGAAAGTATAAGAATTTATAGTAGGTACTTACATAAACCATGAGACTTATTATTATGCCCTTGGGGTCTCCGGGTAAGAATAGCACCCAGACGAGTGACGTAAGAGAAAGCAAGAAGACTGGCAGCAGCGCCTTTCTGTTGGATAGCCCACCACTTATAATACGATCCCCTAAACGCCTACCAGGCATAGGAATTATGGCAACACCTCCCTACTAAGGGAGGCCTTTGTCCAGTAATGGAAGTGTTCCGGTTGATGACATACACTATTAAAGTACCTACATTAATCAAGTAATCACACTCGAAATTCATGTAAATCACAATAAAAATTCAAATTATATATTTCATATAGGCTTTTAACCGGTCATTTTTTAAAGCTATTACAGATGAGGAATTGGTATGTAAAGCAACAAATACATGGTTGGTAGTTATAAAAAAGTTGACAGTATGTAAGTAGGTAAGTGCCCTCGTTAGGCATATGCATAATAAAGATATTTTGAATTAGAATTCGCAAGTTATTCACCATTTATTTATCCCTAAGATACAAAATGTTACTTACTTGTTTCAAATTCGGTGATAATACACCTTTAGCCCACCCACTCGCTAAGTGATTACGGTTTAAATACCGAGTCCCCCACTCAGGAGCCTTGACCGAAACGATTTGAGTAAGTCGATCTTCCCTCTTATCTGAGCTGAAATTTCGTCCCACGTAATTACCACTTGTGTTTTGATAAGTTCACGAGCATTTAAAGCGAAACTGGAAATGTGTATAAATTATACATTTCGTGAGTATTATGGGAGTATTGTGAATATATAATTTACCAGCTTCCTGTTGCTCAAATTAAAATGTAATTACCCACAATTATGGGTAATTAATGCGGTATCGCTTGTTGCCCTTTTAGTTTGTGTATTTTTTTTCTCCTATTTGATCTTTTGAACAGCAAGACACACTGTCGCTCTGATCTAATTGTAACCAGACACTCTGTTTTAAAAAAAGTGAAAATAGACAAGCCCGCTGAGTTTCTTGCCGGATCTTCTCAGAGGCCGCGTTGGCATCCGGTGGTGGTCCTTTTTTAACAAAATAAACATGACACATTCAAAAGTGCTAGCGTCAAGCGTATTTTTGAAATAAATTATTTTTGACTTATATCCGTATACTGTTCTATATTAGTATAAAACAAAACCTTTTTCATTTTATATACTTAATCAATCTTATTGTTGAAATTTTAAGCAAATATATTTATCCATATCTTGAGTGAAACGTGATGGTAGCAAGACGGGCGTCAAGAGGTAGGGGCAGGGCGTGTCAAATGCAATCAAGAGGGCCAAAGAGGCTCACAAATAACATAATATAAACATTTTTCTTTAAACATTTTTAAAAATCTTATAAAGGCTCATTACCTTACCTTGTAGCTCATTGATATTTTGCTGGTCGTTATTATGATTTCGGAGTGCCATCTGTATATTTATCAGAATTGATTTTTATTTATATAATACATATATTTATAGTTGTATTGAATATACAACAAAAACGGTATGTAACGGTATGTAAGAAATATTTATATATATCTGTATGTATATTAATATATTATATGTAAATAGGTAAAATTATTATATACATTTTTATTAGTGTATATTGTCTCACATATTAACTACCCCACTTTTCGTATTCCATGCAATCTTTTTTCCGTCCCAAGGTTGCCTGGAAGAAATTGCGGATAGCGATAAGGCCGCCCTTTGTACAAATTTCTTCAAGTCCTTTTAATTTTATTTTTATGTGTGTACAATAAAGAGTATAAATAAATAAATAATAAATAATATGCTCAACAGCTCAGTGGGCGAGCGCTTGCCTTGGAAAAAGCGCAGGTTCGAACCCTGGCTCGCACCTCTGATTTCTTTAATTAATCATGTGCGAATCGTCTTTGTGCGATTGTTTTGTTACTAGCTTTCGGTGAAGGAAAACATCGTGAGGAAACCTGCATGTCTGAGAAAGCCTAACTAGCTTTCGAATGACGTGTGAAGTCCGCCTACCCGCACTTGGTCAGAGTGGTGGACTATGGCCTTAGCACCTTCATCTTGAGGGGAGGCCCGTGCCCAGCAGTGGCACATAAACCAGGGCTGGTATTAAATGCCCGTCACACAGTATCGAATAAATGGATATGACAGCAGTATATCGGACACTGCTATGGTACCTATCTTCACGGTCCCTGACACGACGGACCTATCACCTGGAAAACAAATGTAGTACTTAGCTGAGTAGTTGCTAATAAGTAAATTTTATTTATAGAAACGCTTCTATAAATAAAATTTACTTATTGCCATTAAAAAATATATTTGCACTGAGCACACGCTGGACAATTAGTCCTTTGGCCATCTGCGGCCAACAGTACTACTCCTAAACAAAAAAAAAAAACAATTAGTCCTAGAAAACCCAGCAAGCTCTTTTATTGTTAATTAAATTATTAAAATAATGTTACTATATTATTATTAAGAAGTGGCAGTGGGCAGGCCACATCAGGTTGGGGAAGAAAGGTTCTCGAGTGGCGACCACGAACCGGAAGACGCAGCGTAGGAAGGCCTCCCACTAGGTGGACCGACGACATTGTTCGCGTCGCAGGCAACCGGTGGATGCAAATAGCAAATTGTCGTTCATTGTGGCGGTCTAAGGGGAAGGCCTTTGTTCAGCAGTGGACGTCTTCCGGCTGATGATGATGATGATGATGATTATATTATTATTGTTACCAATCTTACAAAGACGGTCTGAATATGGAGTTATAATTTTCTAGAGAAATGCATTGCAATGCCTTGCACTTAAAAAAAATGTAAACAAAATGTAATTATGAGATAATTATATGCTAATATCCTATCTATCTCATACTATAAGTTAAAATAGTTACCATCGATAGCTTTATGACATATTTCCGTTTCAATAAACAAAGATCGAGACCTTGAAGCTTACTAGAGATAAGAAAATTAATGTCAAGTGTCATATTGTTACTTTTTAACTGAGATTGCTATCGGCGGTAGAGTATATATGCCAATATGATTAGCATCCAATTAGCATCTCTTGTTTGTCAACATCGATATACTATACCAACTAGATTAGCTGTCACGAACAAAATGACATCGATAATGTGGTCGCGGTTACATATACTTACACAACTATACACGTAGCTAGAAATTGTAGAAAATAGTTTTAAATAATTCGGAACGTCGGACTAATAGAAGCCTTCACATGTAGTAATAAAGTCTAATTCTGTATGCAGCAATGTTGGCACATAAAACCTTTACATCGGAGACAAAGAAAAATCAATAAAACCGCCAAAGCTATACGAAAAAAAGTAGTTGTTTTGACTTAAACAAAAATGTACTCATTTAAAAGAAAATCTTAACCACTATAAAATAAGGTTCAAAACAGGTGTGCTTCCATTGTGTGTGTACTGACTTACAAACTTATCCGTGTTGGTGGCAAAAATGAGAACTAACTTTTTTATTATGGTAATGGCGTGTAGTTTAACAGTTTCGTATAGACAGTGGCGACACGCCTATCGGCAACATTAATTTTGTCAGTCTCTAGCGGAGAAAATATCAAATCAATAATTTTTATTTCGTATTATAATGATATCTTACTTATATTTATTATTTAAACTAGTAGTAATAAGAACACGAAACGAAAAAAAAATTCTCCATCTGCAATTTTAGTATTACGATAAGATTTATATTATTTGGACAGTTTATAAACGCGCAATAAGGAATTTCGATACATCCTGTTGGCGGCTCGTACTAATTTGAAATAGAGCGACAGCCGTCTCCGTAGCTCTATTTTCGTGACCACTTTTCGGGTCGTGACAGCTAATCTAGTTGGTATAGTATATCGATGTTTGTCAACGAATAATAAGATAGCATTAAGTAGATAGCATTATCAGGGCGTAATTGTGAGCCTGCCTATAATGCATCAGACTAATTTTCCTCTTCCAAGGGTCTATCGCAGCGCTAACCCAATTTCCTCTTCGCGCGATAATGTAATTCAATAACGCTACCTTGCTCGCACATTTTAATGTTTCGCCTTGAGCCTCGAATCAGGATCTTAAAGTTATTACGAACAGGTAATGGCTTTGAAGTTGCGGGTCACCCGCCGATGTACAAAGCCGCCTATAACGTTTTAGCTGCCACAAGACAGGCATATAAATGGCTCTAATTGCGCTAGCGAAGAATTTCAGGCGGTATTTCGGAGTATTACAATGGCAGGGAAAAAAAGGCTATAAAAACAGATAGCATGACTTC
Source organism: Furcula furcula (assembly GCA_911728495.1). Taxonomy (NCBI): domain Eukaryota; kingdom Metazoa; phylum Arthropoda; class Insecta; order Lepidoptera; family Notodontidae; genus Furcula; species Furcula furcula. Next base: position 9,219,655 of record OU452246.1, on the reverse strand, counting down.
TGTGAGATATCTAACCCCAAAAAAGTTTTCTCATTTGGGACATACCTACGATAAGTAGGTATATTTTATAGAATGCCGATTTGTAATGTAATGAATGGCGTATGCGAAAAATCTCCTTGAATTGACGGACCCGCTGGGTTTAGTGGTCCCTTGCAGCTACCCAAGAGGGTACAATCTCTACCCTGGACAAAGTTTTGTGTGCATGAACATGTCTGTTCAGCTTGTCCTCGGGTGTTATTTATATAAGAATATATTATGTACTCGTATTTACAATTATATAGTACAAGTGTTTGGTGCCAGCTGTCTGTTTATCAAATTACGGGCTCTGCTTAGTATGGGATCATATAGACGTGTCTGGATTATCCTAGAGGCAATGATATTATAAACCAAAGATATGTTATATCCCTACTAATGCGCGACTAAAATTGTGACATGTCATTAAAATATTTTCTCATATAAGTACATATAGTTAAGGTATGGATATCCTTTCCTTATTATTTACTTTTGTGCAGTACTTTGTGCATTTTCTAAATACGCATGAAGGCATTTTACTTATTTTTCAAAGGCACACGTCACGTTCGTCCCATTTCACCGACGCGTGACTTGCTGCTAGTTCACCCAATTTGGGTGAATTTGGATGTTTCACTTTTCGTGCGCAATGGCATATAAAATAAATACCGGTCAAGTGCGTGTCGGACTCGCGCACTGAGGGTTCCATACCATCTTTGGAAGTATTAAAGTAATTTTACTATTCATGTAACACCTCAGATAGCAAAAAAACCAAACCGCAAAACTAAGTTTGTTTGTTGAGGTTTTTTTAGGATTACTAAAAACCGGTACTGTTTAGAAAGATCATTTTATTTTTCCTGTAAAATATAGATAGACATGCATAATCCATAATTATTTCTGATTTTTCCCTCCACAAACTTTGGAGATAAGGGGGGGGGGGGCCCGGTATTTTTTTGACATTTTGATTATCAGCCAAAAACTACGTCACATAAGCCAAAATAAAAATCTTTTTTGAGATGTGCAAATGAAGCCCTTTCATATGATACCCCACTCAAAATAGTAGTCTCACTTTGAAATTTTTATGACCTATTTCGACCCCCATTATAAAAAAAGTAAAAGTAAAAATATTTTTTTTTCATTTGCGATGTATGCGGGTAAAAAAGATCTAAAATTATTCCAAGTTTCAAATCGATAGCGTTAGCGGTTCCTGAAATGTATATGTTTGTGACAGACAGACAGACGAAATCTCACCATAAGGGTTCCTTTTTTACCTTTTAGGTATGGAACCCTAAAAATATCATTGCCTAGGCCATTATATTTATATCTTTGCCGGGTGCACATAGACGTGTCCAAAGCAATCAAAACTCGAAGTTTTCACATGACTAGGTATGCTGATTGGCCAAATAAATAAAATAAAGAATAATATCCTGGGACAATCCACAAATGGTTGTCTGATCCCAAACTGGGCCGACAGAGCCTGTTCTCTGGTAACCAGATACAACTGATACAAATACCGATATACCTACTTTATTTAATACATACTTAATTAGATAAAGATCTATCATCAAGACACTTGGTGGGAATCGAACCCATGACCTAATGTTAGCGGCCATCGTGTCTAACCACTGGAACAACAGGCATGAAAATCACGTAGTATAACAATAACATCCACACAAATAAAGAGAAGACTAATGATTTCTGATACTTACGCGAATATTACACATTGAAATGAAACTAATTTTACGGATTATATCGCGGTTTATTTTTGATTTTAATTTCCCGACGTTTCGAATACTTTACAGCATTCATGGTCACGGGCGGACTGAGGTGGTAGCTGTCCATATGTCATAGTTGTCTTAGGGTACCCTCAGGTCTTCTAATTATTATTGTTAGTCCGATCTACGCAGAAAGAGCTTACAGTATCTTGAGGTCTTGCAGTGGAATGCTTGTCTTTGGATTTGACTATGTTTATCACGGGATCCCAAGCTGGTGGTAGCACCCAGCCATCTTCTCTATTGAAATTTGGATGCTTTTTAATTTCAACCACCCAATTACAAGCAATTTCAAAATTTCAAGCGCTACCTACCAAAGATGATTCGTGAGGCTATTGAAATTAAAAAGCATCCAAATTTCAATAGAGAAGATGGCTGGGTGCTACCACCAGCTTAGGATCCCGTGATAAACATAGTCAAATCCAAAGACAAGCATTCCACTGCAAGACCTCAAGATACTGTAAGCTCTTTCTGCGTAGATCGGACTAACAATAATAATTAGAAGACCTGAGGGTACCCTAAGACAACTATGACATATGGACAGCTACCACCTCAGTCCGCCCGTGACCATAAATGCTGTAAAGTATTCGAAACGTCGGGAAATTAAAATCAAAAATAAACCGCGATATAATCCGTAAAATTAGTTTCATTTCAATAAAGAGAAGACTTTTATATTATGTTATCGTCCACTTTATGTTTAACAAATCTCACTTTTTAATATCATTGATAACAAACATATCACGAACTATCGGTAAGTACATACTATATCTGTCGAGTTTGAAATATTAATTGCACTAAACGAGCAAGCCACAAACAGAGTAAATTGAGCTTTTAAAAATATGAACGATGAAAAGCTTTTATTTGAAAATGTATTTGCTATTACCATAGCTTTTTGTTAACATAAGGGAATCTGAATATATAGCGGATATTAATAAGACTGTCTTCTATTGTGTGTAACGGACATAAACCACCTTGGAGTGCGGCATACATCACCTGTTTTAGACATTGTTACAATATATTGGTCCCAGTATTGGCTATTGGCTGGTGTTGCAGCTTAGTTGATTTTGGAGACTAATAAATCACCAAGTTGTATGCCACATAAGCTACTGATATGAGCCAACATTGACGTATCTGGTACACTGACCTCTATTATACTTAGAGTTGGAAAGGCTTTTCAGTTACAAATTGATGAAGTTGTGTAGTGTCGAAAGTTGCATGCTTCATAAGAAACTGAGTCATGAGTTTAGCCCGACGTGAAAAATCAACGAGTAGGTACACTTATTTTAATGCTATTTTTGCCCTGAGCTTGACATAATAATAGAAAAGCTGACTCTTTTTTGTTATTCTTCCTTTTTTTAAATAAGTGTGCTTGCTACTTTTGTTTTTTCACTTCAAACCTAAGCCATAGTCTTATTATGTCTTACAATCTTGAGTGTCCAAAATAATTTGACATTTTCTCCTCAGTTATTTGGAGCCCATTTAACATAATTATCACCACAGATATAGTCATATGATATTTTACTATCATTGCATATGCCCTTCGCTGGTCCCATCTCTATCATTAGTATTATCTTTCTATTCATTAGTTCCGTGGAAACTCACTATCAGTGCCAAAATGCTGAAAATAAAATAGGTGCACAATTATGATGTCTATCTCTTGTTCTGTGGTCAACGGTGCAGGTTGCATAATTACCTTTTTTCAGTATCCATATTTGTTATTTTACCTTATTATGTAATCGTTTGTTGTCCCAAATAAAATAAAATCTCCATTCTAGTTTGTAATAAAATAGCGGTTGATGTATCTGTAGTAATCACTTCTCCAAAATACAATTGTTTTTATATTATTTAAAAAAAAATTCGGCTTAGCCCCTCAATCATGAAATTGAAATTTCGTAGAAGGCGACCATTTGCTAAAAATTCCGTCAGAAATACAATAAGGTAGGTAAATATTGTCCGCTTAAAATTGAGATTGCTTAAATTTATTTTGTAAATGGAATCGGGTGCTAAAAATATTTGATCACATTTTATGACGATGAACAAATTAGGTTGAAAATTAGAGTAACAAAATCTAACAAAACCTTCCAACAAGGATTTTCTATCTTCGTGCTTGTTTCCAAAAGGCGTAGACAGAATGGTTCTTACAGTGGTATCAGTTTGACGAAGCTAAAAATAAAATAGTTTTTGTGTAATATGGAATGAACTTACCACTATCTCCACTTAAAAGCCGACTCCATGTTGACTACATCTTTTCGATAAAAAAGCCTTAATGCGAATACTTGTTTTTCCATAATTTTTTAATATTGGGTAGACAACGATGTCCTTTCTTTCATCGTGAGAGCGATCTGTAATACATGGTTACCTATGTAATTACCTATTATGTCTCCTAAACAATGTCTAAGGTCAATTGTGTATTTGGGTAAATAAATCTTATGGCGGTCAAGTCAACTTTGCTAATTACGTACTAACAACATTTTGTTATGATTTCATACAATGTTAATGAATCCAGATAAATAGCACTATAGAAGAGACTAATTAGGTTCAAAGAAACCGTGGATTCGTAGCTTGGCAAAATGGATCCAATTGCAAACCAAAAAAAGTTGCTAAAAAAATATTGTAAGATTCCAGTTTTAAAATGTTCAGTATTTTCATATGGATATTCTGTTTCCCAATACAAAAACTCGTGACCTAAATGTATACGCATATTTGTGATACAAAAATAATAAAAACAAAAGTCTTAATTGCGATAAGAAATATATTCATTTTAATATTTTTTTTTATATTAAAAAAAATTGACCGTATTGAATTCCGTTTCTGAATTCAGCCCTCTGCTAACTAGCTAGCTTAAAAAGATGGATGGATGTAATATGTATAAAAGAATTCACTTACATTCCGCTCACGACTGTAAAGTTACGAGTAAGTAAATTAAAAGTCGGTCACGTTTCCTCATACCAAATTATCACGTCGCCCCTTCCAAGTTCGGCTATTTGAAAAGTTTTCAAGTCGTAAAGGATACACGCACTTTACGTACGGGAGGCGTTGAATATAATACGAATTACTTTAATATTTGAATGTTCCTCTAGGATACCAAGGCGGCTTCGTGTGGCGGGTCACCCCCTTCCCTCTAATATGGTTGAGGGGAGTGATGGCTGCTGCTCGAGTCAACTCGTGCGCGGGTGCTGCTTGGGGGGACTGGTCCGACTACTATCCCTTTAGCCTTTTAGTTTGTTGTAATTTTTGTCGTAATTTATTGTTTTCTTCGTTTCAACCTTGCTTTATGTTTCGAACGGCAGGACACACTATCGCTAATGTCGATTCATTTGTAACAAATCAATGTTTAAAAAAAAAAGTGAAAAAATGACAAGCCCACTGAGTTTCTTGCCGGATCTTCTCACAGTTGAGGCCGCGTTGTGATCCGGTGGAGCTTTTAAAAAATGACCATTCAAAAGTGCTTGAAATAAAGATTTTTGAGTTTGAGTGAACCAAATTACTGTGACACAGAATCTGAAGAACATCGATGGGTGAATTGGAATTGCACAGCACTGACATTTAGCTCAAATGTCAAGTCCTCAAGCGAAGCTCTTGTGTAGAGAGATGTGGTCCAGGTGGACTAATTAGCGATTAGATTGAAGTGTTCTTGAGTTTACCGCTCTGACTCCAGAGTACTTCTAGTGAACCTGCAATTTCCTCTACGGGAGTGTGATAAGAATAGTTAAACAGATATACACACATTCTACGTATATTGTCGAGCACCGTACAGTAGGTACATATTTTATGGAAACAGGTCACTACATATATATCTTATATATTTATAATTTTGTTTTTAATTTTGTTTTTTTTTTTTTAATTTGGCCTGCTTTAAAAATATGTGTTCTACAAATGGAATCAGATTGTGTCATATTTTCTAACAACATAATATTTTGCGTATGTGTGTTGAAAACATAGATGTAGCATAAATAATGCAAAAAGTTCTAAATCTACGGTTAAAAATATATATCGTAATTTAATCAAAATTCTTTTAAAGCTTTATCATAATAATGATAAATTATAAAAGGCAAAGACTATATTCTAGGCAATTGTATGGTCCATCTTAATATAAAAAAGATCGTTGCGAAGTGCCTTTGGGTTTTTCCTAAGTGCTGATATTACTTTACATGTAATGTAGGTACCTATCCTGCCCGCAGCTGTACTATCAGGCATACAAATCCTTATTTATTTAAATGTATTTGTTTACTTCGCGACATCATTTCAAAGGAAAGCGCGTGTGCTGAGCCCGCCATTTTTTCGGCTCACACCAGAAACAATGTTACGAAGTAACTTTTTCGCAGAACAATTTAGACGATGGATTTATTGAGTAATATGGGCGACAGTGACAAAGGCGCCGACTTTTTAAGAGTGAATATTCCAAAGAACTCTTAATAAGTTTTAAAGATAAATGAACGTAGATCACGCTACTGTAGCGTATAAATGCACTTTTGTTCAAGCACCTCTTTAAGTTCAACACTTCAGTTATCATAGGAAGAAGACACATAATTAAAATGAATGGATAGAAGTCTTATATAAGTAGTCTTAAGTCTTAAATGTGCAATATATTGCGCCTGTTAAGGCAGCGGCTGCAGCGCTGATTTGTAAATCCATATAAGTAAATCAAAACGCGCGCAGCAGCGTAGCCGCAGCGCTGCTTGCACGCTGCAGCCGCGCTGCTTGCACGCTGCAGCAGCGCTGCAAATTTAAAGACACTCAGTTATTTTTTTAAGTACTCATTATAGTTCATAGATCTCAAGTTGGTATAACGTCATCGATATAACTATAACTTAGTGAAATTCATTTATAATGATACAAGTCCAGAACTATAATAATGTTTATTTATTTTATAGTATAGTAAAACTGCTTGTCTACTCCTTTAATTTTTTAATATGGGTATTAAATGAAAGGTCTTATCAAGTTCAAATATTTGAGCTTATGTATACATTTTAATCCCCGACCAAAAATGAGGGGTGGTATAAGTTAAAAACCCATTCCGTTTCGTCCATTGGTTTGGAAGCTATAATACCACAGATAGACAGCTATGTCTGTCTATAAGTGGTATTATAGCATCTTATAACACCAATTTCTAACCTAAACGATTTAAAAAAAAATACCTGACATCTTCCTACATAAAGATACTTCTACTACATTATTTTCTTAAAACACAGACTCCATTATGGTATCTTATTGCATTGTCGTCGCAATATTTCGCTTTAATTGGATTGCCATTCACTCACTATCCACTGCCAAGAATAGCGTAAATATCGCTCTTTGTAACATAAGTATCAGTACTATACGATCGCTTATCTCATTCTTTCTTATTTTTTAAAAAGAGAAAGAAATATCGTTGGATTCGAATAGAATTTCCTTCGAAGTTAATACACCGCTCTCAATATCGGGGTCCCGATGTACAAACCCATTTTATTCTTTAATAGTTCGCCTTCACAGCTGCCTTGCTAACTTTAAAGAGTTCTCTCTTTGTAGTTTACTTAATTGAAGATGTCTGTTTTAACAATAGGTTTATTGAGTTACTGTTACAATGCAATAGGATTTTTGTGACTTTTTTAAATTTCATTCTAAAACATCTAATTTTACAAATTTTACATAGTAAGGATAAAGTTGTGATCATCTTTGATTTAATTTGATGCCTGAATCTAGACTGCTCAAATGTTAATATTACAACGACTTTTATACAAATTCACTCATAAACTTGAGCTAAACAATTTTTTTAAGATCGGTTAGTTAGATAAAACATTTTCTGAATTAAGAGATCCATAATAAAATCCGCAATAACTTTGCGGCGACGACGCCTTGTTTTGATGAGTTATACTTAAATGTGTAAAAATCTTGAGCAAAAAGTTTATGTAATAATGTCAAAAATCCGTTATATTACACCACAGTAATATAACAATCAATGGATGTCAGCGTAAATCAAATTATTTTTTTAAGTTTTTTACTAAATTTTTTAACAAGTTTGGTATTTAAAAATCATTTTGAAAATCGTTAAAGATTTCAACATCTCATCAACAGTAAGCCCACTTTAACGAGAATTCTTCGCGTAGCTATAATACTGAAGATACTTGGATGAAAATACTCTCCCGTTTAAAGGTAAATATTATTTACCTCTTATTTATAAATCCGATTACTTTTTGTCGTTAAGAGTATAAGAGAGAGTGTAGTGTAAGAGAGATTTTGAATATAATAATATGATGAAAAGAATATTTAAGTTAGGGGTCTGGGTAACAAATAACAACAAAGAATTGAAAATACTTAGTAACAACGAAGAATTTCTAGATTGTAAAACCGTAAGAACACTTTGTCCAACCCAGAAATCGAAACCAATACTTACCAGTCGAAACTATAATAGACATACACATAATCATTTCAAGGAAAATTGTTATGTTGAATTTAATAATTGGAATAATTTATGTATATTTTTATTCGCATGAAAATTATTTGAGAAGCAAAACTATAAACGCCTCACGCTTTTACACTCAAATATTATATGTACTTAATTACAAACACGTTGTAAACTAATAGGTTAATCACAAACACAGAGAGATCGGATTCGATAATCATTTATTGGATTGTACTTCAGTGTGTACTTGTAAGAGTATTTTTTTTAAATTATTTTTTTATTTTCACAAAGCAACAAAACGACGTGCTTTAATAAATAGATATGGAGTATAGCTTAATCATACTTTGGCTCCGGAAAAGTGCACTGAAAAAAAGTCGGGGGAAAAAGCTAGTTCTTTATAGAAATATCTATACAATATAAAGCACTAAGTCTTTATATGTATGCAAAACACAAAACAAGTCATTTATATATTGTATTAACATACAAAGAAACTTACTTAATCACAAACGCAGTGAGAATGGATCCGATAATTATTTATTGGTTTTTAGTTCAGGAGGTACTTGTAAATACGTATTTTTTTTGTCTTTTTAATTATCAATTTATTTTCACAAAGCAACAAAATGACGTGTTTTAATAAATATGTATGGAGTATGGTATCATCATATCTCCGGAAAAGTGCACTGAAAGAAAGTCGCGGGTAAATATCTATGCAAGAAATATCTATACAATTTATAACGCTTTTGGTGTACAATAAAGTGTATTTATTATTATTATTATTATTAACGCTAAGTCTTTGTATGCATGGAAAACACAAAACAACGCATTTATATATTGTATTAACATACAAAGAAAAACGTTGTTATCGCGTTTAACGCATTCAAGTTCGAATTCGCGATACGAGTAGTACGAAAAGCGGGTGCTTCAACTGCGGGACCAACGTACGGTGCCGCGCAGTGAAGTTTCATTTCCTTTCGCACATATTCACGACGCGCTGAACAATATCTCAGCAACAATGGCTTCGTAATTTGGACGAGCTCCTGCCCGCGGGACAATGCCTCAAGTGACTCATTACCGCGGGACGGCTTCGGAGGGAAGAATCATTCCCGCACGGTGACGGCCCGAACAATATGTGACGCATACGTAGATATCATAAGCCTATTGTATTTTTCCCATTGAAATTGACTCCAGAACTAAATTATAGAAGGCTGTAAACGACAGTTTCAGAATTGAATTAGTATATATCTTCCATCCATTATCCCCGCCAGTACCTAATCAATAAGAAATGAGTCATAAAAAAAAGCAAAAATATGTGCAAACAAGTATATAATGTTTGAGACAAAGAGCGCGAGCGAAGCTGGGCGGATCAGATAGTAAATTATAAAAACATGAAAAGCCCGACTGCGAACAAAATGGACTTAAATTTAATTATACATACTTAATACATATACGTATTCGAACGAGATACGTATTCGTAAGACCTTTTATTTGATACCTATATTATTGTCGATATTTTTGGAAGTAAAAAAAATACAAATAGGTGACTAACGGACGCCAATTTAATTTCTTTGAAAATATGTATAAAAAATGTAGCCTATGTTGCTCCCACAACTGAGACGAATCTAAAGACGTATTATAAGTCAAAATCCAACAAGCCGTTTAGGCTGTAGGGCGTGCCAAAGAAATAGACATACATACATACAAACATACCTACTTACATACATACTCTCGAAGAACGTAACCCTCCTAGGGCAGTCGGGCAAAAAGTACATTTGATGCTCCGTCTAGGTGACATTTCCAAGAGTTTTTCTGGCAGAAGGCATTGTGTATTTGCACATTGTCTCTACGGTACAATATGGCGTAGGCAGGTAATCTATGGCAGGCAAACACACGCCGCCTGTAATTAGCTATCTCACGTCGCCCTTTGACTTGTGTTCCGGACGCCACACGCTACAACCATGCGTGTCGTATGCTACGCCGCTACGGTGCTACGGTGCTACGAAGCTACGCCGTAGTCATATTGTTCGTACTGTAGAAAGTGAGTAATCAATAGTGAAAACTTTTTTCTTCTACTAACTCATAATATACAGGGTGTATTCTATTCTATTCTTGGTGGCTATAAATTTGGGCCCGGTATCCCCGGAACGCACTTCGACCCAGTTGGATCCATTGTGCATGCCCTAGCCCTTACTCTGTTGCTGGCGTATCGAAGAGCTCCCTCAGGTACGCAACGATCGCGCCAGCTTGGAGCTGTACATAATCATTTGGCGTAGGATAGGCTACTCCCAAATGACTCAACCTACGTCTCGCAAGAGCGTCGCAGCTACACAATATGTGTCGCATTGACTCTTTTTCATCTTCGCAGAATCTGCAAATGTCACCAGTACTTAGCCTCATTCTGTGTAGATGCTCGTTGGTGCCAAAATGTCCCGTGAGTGCACCTATTAGGTGCCTTATTTGTGATCTGTTAAGGCTTAATAATTTAACCCCACAGTCCACCCTTCCGCTAGAGAACGCTTTGGAGTGGTTTAGGCCTGACGCTGCCCTCCATTCCTTCATGTGTTCGTTCCTAGCATGTGCATATAATGCTTGGTGATATGTTCCATACGGAATCCCCACAAATGGTTCGGGGCCAACCAAATGACTCTGTGAGCCGGCCCTCGCTAGTCTATCTGCCTTCTCATTGCCCTCGACGCCTTCGTGTCCAGGTACCCAGATAAGGCTGACATTGTTGTGTCTTCCCAGGTTGTTCAAACCTGTAACACCTTCTTTGACTAGTTTAGAAGCAACTCGGAAGGAATTCAGAGCCTTCAGAGCTGCCTGACTGTCACTGAGAATGCAAATGGTTTTACCTTTGACGTTTCTCCTTTGCATTTCTTTAATGCTGGCAATTATGGCATAGGTTTCCGCTTGGAATACCGATGCATAATGCCCCATGCTGTGACTGACACTACAGTCCTTGGAATAAATCCCTGCCCCTGTACCTGACTCCATTTTAGAACCGTCAGTGTACCATATGAGGTGAGTTCCACCAACCGGTTTGAGTCCCCTCGTCCACTCTTCCCTGGATGGTATATGTACTCGGTACCTCTTGTTAAACATGTACACTGGATTTATCCTATCACAGGGCATGTCCATTAGATCGTCCAGTTCTTTCACGGGATCCAATAAAGTGTGTTTTGTACAGGGCTTGTTACGATTCCAAACTCCTGCTTTTGCAAGTCTGTATAGCGACTTCCTTGCCTCTGTTTGTATGTAAGTGTGTAGTGGGGTTAGTCCCAGTATCCACTCAAGAGCCAATGTAGGCGTTGTTTTGAAGGCACCTGTAATTGCCATGCAAACTACTCTTTGTACCTTCCTAAGAGAATCCTTGCAGATCTTTAGTTTGGTCCTAGGCCACCATACAGCGCTGCCGTATGTGAGAATAGGTCTCACCATCGTGGTATATAACCAATACATTACCTTTGGTTTGAGTCCCCAGGTTTTGCCATACGCAGAACGGCACATATTGAAGACACGTAAGGCCTTTCTTGTTATGTTTTCAACATGACTATGCCACGTTAGTTTACTATCGAGAGTTACCCCAAGATATTTCACTTCCGTAGCCCATTTTAGTCTGGTGCCGTACATTTCTGGGTCTCTAAGGCCCTCTAAATGTCTTTTCCTCGTGAAAGGCACTATAACCGTTTTGCTTGGATTTATGGAAAGGTTATTGTCTTTACACCATCTTTCCACCCTAACCAAAGCACCCTGCAGCAAATCCGTTACTACGTTTGGAAATTTGCCATTTACTTGTATGACTATATCATCTGCATAGCCTACGGCTTGAAATGGTCCATTGTTAAGTTCCACTAACAACGAATCCACCACTAGACTCCACAGTAATGGGGATAGTACGCCTCCCTGTGGACATCCTTTAGTTGCCTTTACGGTAACCATATCACCTAATAAACTACTTTTAATAACACGTTCCTGCAGCATAGTGCTAATCCATTTAACAATTGTCGCCTCTATGCCATGATTTTGTGCTGAGGTTCTTATTGAAGCGAAGGTTGTTCGATCGAACGCCCCTTCAATATCCAAAAACGCTCCAGCACAGATTTCTTTGGTCTCCAATGCATGTTCTGCCCGGTTGACCACATAGTGCAGTGCCGTGTCCGTAGACTTACCCGGTTGGTACGCGCATTGCATGTCATGGAGCGGTCGTCTCCTTAATGGGCCATCTCTTATATACCGGTCTATCATCCTCTCCAAAGTCTTCAAGAAGAATGAAGTAAGACTGATAGGGCGGTAGGATTTGGCATCTTCATAGCTCTCCTTTCCTGGTTTGGGAATGAAGATTACTTTTGCCTGTCTCCAGGCTGATGGGACATGCCCAAAGGCTAGGCATGCTCTGTACAATCTGCACAAGTGAGGTATGAGAATACCTTTTCCCTCCTGTAGTAAGATGGGGTATATATCGTCAGGTCCTGGTGATTTATATGGACTGAAACTATCGATTGCCCATCGTACCTTGTCTGCGTCAACTACTTTCTTTGCTGTACGCCAGTCGTCTTTGGAAGTTTTTGTAATTTGTTCTTCCATGGTAATGACATTATCAGTCACATTTTGTATCTCCACTGAGTCCGGGAAGTGCATTCTTAGCATATGCGTAAGAGTTTCCTTCCCAGTTACAGTGAGCTTACCTTGGTCATTCCGGATAGATGTAAGTGGATTAACCTTTGCAGAGCTCATTGCTTTACTGAGCCTCATGCCCTCTGGAAGGCTATTGATGCTACTGCAATGAGATCTCCATGATCTCCGCTTCGCCTTGCGCACTTCCTTACTATAGTGCGTAAGAGCTTCGGCATATACCGTAAAGTCATTATTTGACTTCGCCCAGTTGAAAACACGTCGCGTCTCCTGCCTTAGATTCTCAAGGGCAGGTGACCACCACGGTTCTTTTGCGTCGCCGCCTCTTTCTCCGGGCAGTTCTTGATCCAGCTGGTCTTAACTGCCTGGGTAATTCTGTCAGACTCAAACTCGATATCTATAACTGAGTTGAGTCGCTGCGTAGGATCCCCGAGGTGTTCCTTAAGGTCTCTCCTGAAAGATTCCCAATCGGTTCTCCTTGGGTTCCTCCTTCGTACCTTGCCATAATTATTGGAAGTTACATACCTAAAGCAGATGTAGTTGTGGTCAGATAGACTGACCTCTTCCGACACATGCCAATTACGGATCGCTTTACTCGCTCTATTGGATGCAAGCGTTATATCAATGACCTCCGCCCTGCGTCTATTCACAAAGGTTGGTCTATTGCCTTTATTTAAAATTTGTAAGGGTGAGCTTACCAGAAAGTCCAATAGTGCTTCCCCTCTTTTGTTGTTGTCTGTGCTACCCCAGGCAACGTGGTGAGCGTTCGCGTCGCATCCTATGATGAGGTCGTCGTGAGCGCAATTGTTAACCAGGTCTTGCAGCAGTGCTGATACCGGGTCCTCATTCTCATAGGGTAGGTAAGCAGAAGATATAATAGTATCTTTACTGCCCCCTCCCGTTAACCCCTTAATCCTCACAGTAGTGAGGTCTCTGGAGCAGAAGTCATATAGAGGCATTGCCATTATGCCATTCCTGACAAAGACACAGGTCCTCATATTATTTGTAGGGCATCTATAGAGAAGCTGTCCTCCACGAACGTTTAGACCTCTGATGACGCCCTTGTACAGATAAGGTTCCTGTATGAGAGCGACATCATATTTATCCATATTAAGCGACCGGCAGAGTACTGCCGTAGCCGCCTTACTGTGATGTAGATTAATTTGTATACATCTTAGATAACCCATTGGTGAGGCAACACCAATGGCCTGATCACGCCTGCCTCTCCTTTCAACGGCTCCAGGCTTGCTTCTGCGCGTTTGCGCTGTACTGGTTGTGGCCCTTCCCAACAGCGTCGCTGTCCTGAAACCGGGCTCTGGCGAGCCTTCTCCAGTGACTGCTTCGCCAGCCGAAGTCAGGGCCAAACCTTTATTTTCCAGCTCAGTTTTGCCACCTTGAGCCCCTCGGGTCAGTGTTCCGGTCCCATTCCTGTTCCCAGTCACTACCGACACACCTGGTCCCTCAGTAGCTCCACCGGCCGGCAAGTTATTGGTAGTGGCCCTTCCCAGCAGCATCGCTGTCCTGAAACCAGGCTCTGACGAGGCTTCTCCAGTGACTGCTCCGCCAGCCGAAGTCAGGGCCAAACCTTTACTTGCCAGCTCAGTTTTGCCACCTTGAGCCCATCGGGTCAGAGTTCCGGTCCCATTCCTGTTCCCTGTCACTACCGACACACCAGGTCCCGCAGTAGTTCCACCGGCCGTCATATTTCTAGAGCAACCCTTGGAAGGGCTACCCCCGTCATCCCTAGGGACAGTGCGCGGTTTCTTGTGCGAATCCATGCGAATATTATTCGTAACTTCATTTCACTGACTCCCCACCCTCCACGGAGCCCGCACCTTTGGGGATGCTTTTCTAAGCACCAGGGCTATCAGTGAAATATAGTCCTCCCAAGTGAGTTGTCCACGAGTCCACACAACGTTCGCCTGTGCAGCGCCGCGCCGCGCCACGTTCTCGGCTCACATTGCTGACTGCGGACCCCATCACCCAAGAAGACTAGCCGGCTGGTCTTAAGGACCACCAACAGCCGATTGATTGCGACCGGCTCAGTCGCAACCGCCCGTGTTATAGGAGTCCGGGACCGAAGAGTCGTGTTACCGCATGGGACCGCGTCCGCAGGCCCACTGTGCAGCTCATCCTCCAGGCCTCCCTTCCCCCTCATTACGGGTCCCCGCGCACGGCAAAAACACGCGGGAGGTCTTACCTACTTCCTACCATCTGCTGGTTTGTTGAGATGGTAGGACCGCAACGCCCGACCTCATGACGCCGCAGTATTGAATAAATATATACATATACATACATATGCTTATAAACATACACATATACTGAGACGCATAAACTTACATACACGAATATATACATACATAGCGGGATTTAAATATACTTACTATATATTATACATAAACTCATACTATATAAATATAAGGTGGGGATGAGGGATGGGTGAGGATTGGGGTGAAAGAGTTATTCGCCCAACGATTTTTTGTTGCGTTTGTTTGAAGGAATCAAACCAATAACAGGCGGCAACCTCGGGAAGGCTAGATCATCGGGCTTGCCCTGGAGATCAATCACGACTGTTGCGCTCCCTCCAAGACCGTTTGCCAAATTACACACGGGATTAGTGTGTAAAGTAGGCAAGCAGCTAGTGCATTAGAAAGGGAAAGGAAACTAAGCAAGCATAGGAAAGCAAGCAAAGCATGCCCTAGCCACTTACCCGCCCAGGGTGTAAGGGACATCGTACCGAAAACCGATACCAGAGATCCAGTACATGATTCTGAACACCTAGAGTGTTCAAGCTTCAGATTCTGAACACTCTAGTGTTGAAATTTTTCATCGGCTTTTTCATGAATTTCCAAAAAAATACATCCACTTTGTTTTAATAAAATTAGTATATCATAATTTTAATTTAAAAACAATAAATTACTAATTTGTGGAAAATTTACTTAATTATTTATTTATTTATTCTTTATGCACTAACTGTTTTAGTGCATGCATAGGCAATTAATTAATAAGCAATTAAATAATATTATTTTAGAAAATTAGTAATGTTATTTGAAAAAATAATATTATTCCGCATACCTATATTAATTACATGCTCGAAAATTAATAAGTCAGTCATTTGTCATTTTCCATATAAATGGTTTCTGTAACGGACATTATTTGACATCTTATAATTTTTTTTTCGGTACGATGTCCCTTACACTCGTTATTGTAGCAATCTTTATCATCAAAAATCTTATTTATTTGTTACATCATCATCATGATCAGCAGCTGAAACACGTCCACTGCTGAACAAAGGCCTCCCTTAGAAGGGAGGGGTTGCCATAATCCCCACGCTTGGCAGGCGTCTTGGGGATCGCAGTATAGGTGGAAGATAAATACAAAAGAAAGACGCTGGTGCCCGTCTTCTTGTTCTCGCTTAGTCGCCTCTTACGACACCCAACGAGAGGAGATGAGGGGATGCATTAGGCATGATGACTGTAACACAATACCAATAAATCTGTGGTTTTAAATATTAGAACAGATTGCACTGATTCCAAAAATGCATCTCATTTTCATAATAATAGAGAGATTTTCGTGATATTTAAGGAAATAAATTACTTAAATACAGCTAATCGCCATTTTGGAATAAACGCTGCTCAGAGTGAATGACGTCAATCCTGTGTAAATAAACAACTGTCAAACTGTCATCTCAACTTTTTCTTTCATACAATGATTCACTTTTAACTTTTATACCTAGACAGATGTTTATTTACACCGCCGTAGTGACGTCACAACATGGCGCCATGCACCGGCCATCGTTTTGGAACGAAATACAAACTCTATTTTAAAAATTGAAAATATTGCTATAAATTGTAATTTTAATACAAAAATATGATTATTTTCGGCAATAGTAGACCCGTAAGTACATTATAGAGTATTTTTTCAAAATTAGTCATCATGCCTTTTTTTTTTTTTTTTTTTTTTTTGACGCGGGGGAAATCTTCGAAAGATCCCCGGGAGCTGTGGGGCTCGACCGGGGTATGTGGGATTCTTACCCACTAAAACCCCCGCGGCTGTCGCATCGGCACATGAGAGGGGGGACCCCAGGGCTCTCCGGTGGGATCTGCACCAGGGGCCCCTCAGTGCCTTGCCTTTGAGCCCGCCGCCGGGGGGCGCATTGTAGCCCCCCGGGAACCAGTCACGGTGCTCACGGGGACGGGGGTCGCAACCCCGCCGCCGTCCTCCTCGGAGTCGCCGCCGTACTCAATGGACGCTCAAGGGGCCCACACCCCGAGCGTCCAGCGACTCCGAAGGTTGCCCGTTGTTTATAGCCCCGGGCTCAGGGCTGGGGAGCGAGACGTTGGGCGGCCGCTTGACGCGGCCTGCGCCTTCGTCGCCGAGCGGGATCAGCGCGTTCGCGTTCCCGCTCGGCGGCCTCCTTCTGGGACATGACAGTCTCGCAGAAGGCGGCCATCGCTCCCCACGCCGCATCCCCGGACAGCATAGCCGACACTACGCTGCCCAGGGAGAGGTCCGATCCGATGACTGCGACCAGGTCTCGACGCTCCAACGACCACGCGGGGCAAGCCTCCAGCGTGTGTTGGGCGGAGTCAGACTGGTCGCAGTGGAAGCATCTCGTCGTCGCTTCACGTCCGATCTTATGCAGATAATCACCGAAACAACCGTGTCCGGTGATTATCTGCGTAAGCCTGTAGGTGAGTCGTCCGCTCCGTCGCTGTATCCAGGCTTCGAGATGCGGCAGGAATGCCTCAACGACGCGTTTGCGCGCTATGTGCTCCGGCTGAAGCCGCTCGCGCCACGTCGTGAGAGCGATGTGTCGTTCCTGCCGCTTGATGGATTCGAGCGCCACCGGCTCGCCTCCGCCACTCTGGCGGGCGATGCGGATCCGGTCATAGACCCTCGCATACATGCCCGCCAGGATGTCTAAGGGCGGAAAGCGTGCCAGTATGGTCGCCGCCTCAAAGGACACCGTTCGGTATCCTCGTGCAATCCGCAGTGCCATCCTCCGCTGGACGCTGTAGATTTTCGTTCTACAGCGTCTAATGGCCAGCCTCGGCGCCCAGATGGGCGCCCCGTAGAGGACTACGGACTGCACGACCCCGGCGTAGAGGCGGCGAACTTCCTCGCTCGGCCCCCCGAGGTTGGGGAGCAGCCTGTGCAAGGCCGCTGCAACCCTGTCGACTCGGGGGACCAGGCGCTCGAAATGTTCCTCGAAGCCCCAGCGACTGTCAAGGGTGAGACCAAGATATTTCATGTGCGGCCCCACCCTGACTTCCGACTCACCCACACGGACGCGCAAGTTGGGCGGTGGCTCCCGGCTCCTAGGTAGGCCGTGGAACCACAGCGCCTCGGTTTTCTGAGGCGCTATCTCCATGCCCAACTCGCGTATTTTCGCGACGACGATTTCCGCCCCAAGCTCGGCGAGCTCTTTGGTCCTCTCGAAGGTGTCCCCACCGGCCACGATTAACGTGTCGTCCGCGTAGCAGACGACACTTACGCCAGCGGGGAGATCGACACGCAGAACCGCGTCGTAGGCGAGGTTCCATAGCAAGGGGCCTAAGACTGACCCCTGCGGAACCCCTCGCTCCACTTCCCTCCGGATCCTCGTACCGTCTCGATCCACGTACAGAATGTACCTGTCGCGCAAGTAGTCCCTGATCAGGGCCTGCAGGTAGGGAGGCACTCCATGGTAGACCAGTGCCTCCCAGATCGCATCCCAGGGTAGGGAATTGAAGGCGTTGACAATGTCGAGTGACACCGCCAACGCCACGCCACCCCGGGAGACCGCCTGATCCGACAGGGCGCGGACGCGAGTTATCGCATCCACGGTCGAACGGCCCTGTCGGAAGCCGAACTGGCTGTCGGCCAGATCGGGACCGACGCGCGACAGATGCCCGCTGAGACGAGAGGCAACTATTCTCTCGAACAGTTTGCCAACCTCGTCCAGCAGACATATGGGACGGTACGCGGAGGGAGAATCCGCGGCTCTGCCTTCCTTCTTGATGAGGACCAAACTAGCCTCCTTCCAGGCCCTGGGGAACGTAGCTTCACGGAGGCAACTAGTGAATAGCTGCCTCAGCACGTCCCCCAGGGCAGCCAGGCTCAACACCAGCACCCTACCCGGAATACCGTCGGGTCCGGGCGCGGTGTTTCGGGCTCTCAAGCGGCCAACGGCCCAGTCCATCTCCTCTATGGTCACCCCCAGATCGTCGCGCCATTCGGGCAACTGAAGGGGGTGGACTGAGGGACTTGACCGACCCGCCGGGAACAAGGTGTCTACCACGCGTCCCAGCAAAGCCGGATCGAGAGTCTCCGTCACCGGGGGCATCCATGGGCGTAGTTTGCCCAGCACCATATGGTACGGGCGCCCCCACGGATTCTCGTTGAGTCCCTCGAGGAGTTCGTCCCAGGACTGGTCCCTGGCGCTCTTGATGGCATTTTGGAGCGCCTTGGTGGCCACTCGGTATGCCCTGTAGAGCCTGGCTACCTCGTCGGCTTGAGCTCGCCTTCGCCTTCTCGCCCTGGTGAACTCTCGGCGGCTTCGCCAGCAGACCTCGCGCAGTTGCGCGATCTGCGGCGTCCACCAGTACACCGGGCTACGCTTGGGGCGGCCGGCTCGGGGCATCGACGCGTCGCAGATTTGCGTCATCGTGCCCCGGAACCGGTCTGCTTCCACATTCGGATCGGATCGGACCTCATCGGCGCTTTCCGGCCATGCCGCGACGTCGGCCGCCGCCTCGAGCATGTCTACGTCGAGGCGCTTCAGAGACCAACGTCGCGGGGGGCTGCCTTCTCGGCGGCTGGAACCGCGGGGACGGCGGCGGATGGCCACATCGAAGAAGATGTGGCGGTGGTCGGACAATGTGACCACCTCTTCCGCTACCCGCCATCCCGACAGTTTGCCGATGGCAGAGGGAGTCGCCCACGTCAGGTCGACGATCGACTCCCCCTGCCACCGCACACACGTGCTCACTGACCCCCGATTTACTAGTCGGAGGTCGAGCCCAGCCGCCCAATCGAGCAACGTCTCTCCTCTGATGTTGTCTCTGGGGGAGCCCCACGCGGTAGCGTGGGCGTTGAAGTCCCCCAGGACGATCAGCGGACGGGGTAGGCAACGGCGAATGCAGTTCCCCACCCGATCCAGGTACACCTCGTAGTCGGCGAGGGACCTGTTGGGAGAGACGTAGCAGCCCACTATGGCCATGGTGCCCCATTCCACGGCGACGAATCCCTGCCCCCTCTCCAGTAGGGTGCAGGGTGGGACACCCTCTCCTCCTCCCCAATAGACCGCCACGGAGCCCAGGTCGTCTCCAAACCACCGAGGGTGGTCCGGGACGCTGTGGGGCTCCGCGACCGCCGCGATGGCAACCTGACGCTCCACAACGGTCTGCATGAGCAGGTGCTGAGCGTTGCGGCAGTGGTTCAGGTTGCCCTGAAGAAGCCTAACGTGGGGAGTGAACGTTAGGCCTCCATGTCCTCCGGCGGGCTGGAGCCCGCTGCGCTGGCCGGGGCCGCGGTTGTCGTCTCGTTGGAGGGGGCGGAAGGGCCTTTCTTGCCCTTGCCCTTTGGCGGGGTGCACTTTTTGGTGCCCAGCCGGTGATCCGCACGGCACCCCTTGTCTGAGCACAAGGGGCACTTCGGTGTGCGCGCGGTGCATGTGCTTGCTCTGTGGCCCTGCTCGCCACAGGTGAAGCACCGCGCGCTCCGACTCTCTCCGCCATTAGGGCACCGTCTTCCGACATGCCCCCTCTCGAGGCACCTAAAGCACCGCAGTGGCCTGGCTTCCAACGCCTGCACGTGCGACAGTCCCCAACCAACGGTCACCTCCTTTGTCGCCACCAGCTTGCGCATGGCGGCGACGGGGACCCGGGCCCAGGCCGTGCCCATGGCGGTCTCCTCACGGCGAATTTGCCCTACGGAGATCTTCTCCGTTGGGCATCCGGCCGCCTCTGCCAATGACTTTGCAACCTCCTCGGGGGTGATCGAGTCATCCAAGTCGGTGACCCGGATTTCCCCCGATTTGGTTGGGCGGGCGATCTTCACAGGATAGTCCACCAGGACTTCCTGTAATTTCGCAGCCAGCGCGTCCGCTTGGGTCTCACTATCGGGCCCCTCCAGCTCCATGAGGAGCCCGCCCGTGACCGCTCGCTTGAGGCGGACGTTGGCGATGCCCAGGTCGCTCAGGCGCACCCTGGACTTCGCCGCCGCCGTGACCGCCGCATAGGTAGTATCAGACCCCTCTGCCACCGTGATGGTTATGGCAGCAGAGTTAGGGGCCCGAGGAAGCGCAGCCTTCTTTTTCTTATGCCGCCTTTGCCGGGCGGGTGCTGAGGGATGAGCCGCCGCCGGCTGTGGGCGAGACTGAGTCGCTGCCCTCGGAGGCCTTCGCTTCCTCGCCACCGTGGCCCAGGACTGCTCCACTGGCTGCTGCACCGCCGGCGCGGCAGTCGCAGCGTTCGCAGGCACCGCCGGCAGGTCCGCCACTGGAGGAGCAGTTTTCCGCCCCCGCCTACGTCTCTTCCCAGGCTTTGAGGTCGACGCAACCGGTGCTACCGCCACCGGTTGGGTCGGTGGAGGCAGTCGGGACCCCGACTCTATAACCGCGGGTGCTGCCGGAGAAGGCTGCACAAGGCAGGCCGTTCGCGTTTTAGGCGCCCTCGCGGCAGGTGTCGTCCGTGTCTGCACAGGAGGTTGTACGACCGCATCGGCTGTGGAAGCCTCCGCATTTCGCGCGTCCGCCGCAAGAGGAGGCCTGAGGCGCTTTTCGGGCAGGAGGCGGTCTTGGAGGCCCGCGACTCGCGCATCCATCATGCTCCCCACCTGGAGCAAGACGGAGCGCGATATTTCCTCCGCGAGGGTCCTCTGTTCCCGACTGAGTGGGTCCGATGTAGCCTGTGCAGTTGCAGCAGGCTGTGGGCAGACCGCCGGCGAGGCCGCCTGGGACTGCAGCCTCTCTACCGTCGCCTGCAGTTCGCCGAGTTGCTTGCGCATCTCGGCCATCTCCTTCTGCAGGCTCTGGTTTTCGGCATACAGCCGACCGTATGACTGCCGCAGCTTGTTATTCTCTGCGTGCAGTCTCACGCCTTCATCGGCGAGGGCCTGGTCTCTGATCGAGTCAGCCTTCTCGCCGATGATTCTAGCCGCGTCCTTCAGGGCCTTCACGCAGGTCCCCTTCAGGTTGCCGGACTTTGAGGCAACCGTGGCAACGATCTCGGCCTGCCTCCGGATTGCCTCACTAGTGTAGGCAACACTGGGGCCCAATGGGCGAGATTCATCCTCCTTTGCATCATCAGCCCTGGCAGCTTCCGCCGGTGGGGGCGGTTGCGGCCCGGGCGGTGAGCCTGGACGTGTGCGTATAAAGCGCCCGCGTTCATCCCGCCTTAGGACGCCCACTGAAGATGAGCGTCTTGTGGCGCATCCGCGCCCCCTCCTCGCCTTCGGCACCTTGGGCTCCGGAGATCCGGAACGACCTTGCTGGGCCCTGTGCAGGCGCTTCTGACCTGCGACACCTGGTCGGATGTCGAGTCCCTCGCTGTCGGAATCGCTGGTGTCAGGAACCAGCGATTCAGGACGTGAGCCCCCTTGGCTCTGTGCACCGCCAGACTGGGACTTGGCGGTGGGTGTGCATGCTTTTTTGGCGCCCCCCAGATACGTGGCGCTGCCAAGGCCCGAAGGCCCTGGGAGGGATTCTCCTGCCGCGGCGCGGCCGGTACCCTCCTGGGGTAATATGTTTTGTTTGCTTGCACTCATTATACTTTGTCCACTTTTAAAGCAGGAGTGGTCAACCTGCCAGCGCTTATGGCGGAGCTTTGCCCCTCCGCATTTCAGCCTAATGGCACACTGCACCTTCGGCGTTGGGCACTTCAACCGGCGAGTTCCTGTCAACCCGGACAAAGAAGAGAAGAAAGAGAGAAAAGAAACGAAAATGTATAATTAAAAACAAATAAATAATATTGGAGGTACAAAATAATTCTAACAATAATAATTTAAGGTAAAACAATAAATGAAATAATAATTAATTATACGTAGATAAGATAAAACCAATAAATTAACAACGAAATTAAACCAATTGAAAAAAATTAAAACTAAAATCAACAATAAATTATAATTAAAATCAACAATAACAGTATCAACAATAGTAAATAATAAAACGGACAAAACAGGAACACATAACCTTCGCGTCGGAAGTGCCACTCCGCGGTCTACTCTGCGTAACAGAGGGGTACCAGGAGTGACACGACGCATCCAGGCCTTTCGGCCTCCGTCACGCATGTCATGGCGCTGCGCCACCGTCCTCTCCGAAAGCCAGAGAGTACGGGGAGCAGCACATGTGACGCCGTCTCGTAGGCTATTCGCCACCGAGCAACAAACTTCCGAGGGAAACTCAGGAAGCTGTTGCCCGATGCCCAGGGTACACCACGTGGAGGTTGCCTACATCGTCCCCTAGTCATCATGCCTATTCTAACCCGGCAGGCACCCCACTGGGAAATATTATCTTGACTGAATGTAACTATAATATACCTATAAATAACAATACCTATATTTTTATTTCATTCGTCTGCCGGAAAAACTCAGGTACTATCCAAAGCCGGGTGCATAGCCCCATTGCAAGCACATTCATAAAACGAAAAATACACTATTCTATCATTCGGCGACGGTGCGGCGTGAGGGATTTTCCCAAAAAATATTGCGAATATTTCAGTGAGAAACCACGAACAATGTTTAGTTAGACTTTATTATTGGAAAGACGGATTTCCTGTATTTCTATTTAGTTCTATAACTCTGCTGCTAGCCACTCACACTAGTTTCGCTTAGGAAAATATAAAATTCAGAAGGCTTCGTATTATTTACTTCTCTATGAGTATAATAATAATGTCTTCTTGGCCGATACGACTACAACGGGCAATCTTTTACAAGATCAGCCATCTACGCGGGAGATATTATAGTGCACAAGCGCTAGGCGCGTAGACACAAGTGCACTCTCTCTTCCTTAATACCTCTCATAATCCGATGGGACGGGCGACCGACACGACCGGGGAGAGGTTAGGTGCAGAACCGACTTTTTACATGCCCATCCGACGCATGGATCATCTTACTTTACAGACAATCAGGTGATCGGCCTGCATTGTCCTAGCTACAAAGTCGTTGCCCCCCGTGGGATTCGAACCCGCGACCTCCGGTTTGCAAAGCAAGCGGTTTCTCACTGCGCCACGGAGGTTACGAGTATAAATAAGTGTGTGGTAGTACACTCAGTTTTTGTATTTTACATGCTTCCATCACATATACATATACTAAATAAGGGAGGGGAAACAAATATAACAAAATGTATGCACGCTCATATTGTTTTTTTTTTTAGTCATCTTGACTGCAGCCGCACATGATAGAAAGCTGCGACACAATTGAGGATGGTAAAGAACACTAGTTTATTAACAGCCTATTCACTCTAGCCTTAAAGAAATCCACATTACCATCAGGTGGGAAACATATCCATGTTTTATTCAGTAAACGACAATTTTTAAATACTGCAACTGTTTACATCACCAACAGTAGTCCTTTGTCCCTTTGTTTTCAATCGGTATTACAACACACTGCATGCCTCCCGGCCAGGCACGATTTTCAATCCTCAATAAATATTGAAACAATGTTTTTTTTAACCACATTTATAAGTACGAAGTTTTTTATTAATATCGGATTGACCATTTCTTATATCCTCACTGCATAACAGACAGTAAGACGATACAGCCTCAACTTGGAGTTCCGGGATAATACAGATATAGACGTATGTAAACAGTAGGTAACACAACAAAAACCGTTAAACTGGTTGGTGGGTAGGTCACGTATGGGTACGTAACGTAACCCTATCCATTTTCCCAAAAAATAAAAGGTAAACAACTTGAGGCTATGTTGTTGAAGTAGCATGTTTGTTTTTTCATTGTAGTTGCTAGAAATTTAATTGCTTTGCATTACAATTTGTCTAAAGTTATTATTTTATAGCCTGAGTTCTGCGATATCTGAATATTTCGAAGCACAGTTTGATAATTGTTGGTTTCTTTGTTTACCTTTTTTTTTTTGGGATAATGGATAATAAGTAGTAGTAGTTTTGAGCCGCAGACGGTACGTCACCTTCTGACGTGTCCGCTAACCCACAAGACAAGTTGTAGAGAGAGATAAGAATAAGTGGCACAGTTCTGGTCAAGTTAAATTTAGGTAATTGTGAATCAATGACACGACAAAACAGACTAGCATACATTCATGACGGGTCCGTTTTTTCATTTTTTTTTCTAATGATTAGATAATTGTGTGTGGATTGACTCAGGCTTTACCCGGTCTTTTTATTAGAGAATTGCATGGGGACGGATCCAACACGTAGGCTTGAAGAATTACTTAAATTTTATGTATAAAATTGATAGTTAAAATTATAATTTATAATAATATATTATAATTTGTTGTTTTAAAATATTTTATCACTTGGAATAGCGGTAAAATAAAACAAGTCTTGACGTAGTGAAGAAAATTATTCATTATTATTATAATTTGTAAAAGAAATCATCTACGCGATTTTTGCTTTGTTTTACGCAGCGCAGCGTCTCGTGAAAACCGCACTTTTACGTGTACCTATCGTTTTTATTTTCCTTCGTCATGTTCACGTGACATGTCAATATTATTATTATTATTATTATTATTATTATTAAATCGAACAACTAGTACACACGATATTTGATTTCAAAGAAAAAAAAATCTCGGACGTCTCCGAAAAACGTGATGGATATAGAACGATAATACGTTCGGCAATATCTGACATGCCAAGCCGTGGCGTGATATGAAAGGGCGGCGGGAATGTGTTCGGAAATAGGTTCGCGGTGGATTGATGGAGGGCTTTTCTGTCGCCGTGGTAAGTCCCCGCGCACATGGGATTCGCATCGGCGACTGACTGTTCAACGACCGATTTTTGAAAGGTACTTCGGCGAATGATGTCTGTATATAATCGGTGTGTTCTGCGGAGTTGATTTATTTATTAGAATTATTATTATTGGATGCCTTTGACTGCAGCTCTTAGCTGTTGTTATAAACAATACAATTTTATGCAGAAACATGGATTGAGTCAATGTTATAATGGAACACAAAATGTGTGTCCTGGATGGGAATCGAACCTATGACTTTTTGGAGTAAAAGCCAGGGTGTCTAACTACTAAAACAATGGGCGTTGTAAATTCTTAATAATTTTTATTTCATAATAGTAAATGATCTATATCAAAATAAGTAAGTTGGTACAGTCGAATTAGGAAGTTTTTAAAAGTTGAATATAAAATGTGATTTCTATTTCAACAATCATAGAAAGTAATGTTTCATATTTTTGTTATTTTTAACCGGCTTCAAAAAGAAGGTTCTCTATTCGACGCGTATGTATGTAATATTAATAAAAATGCGTAATATTAATATATGTTAGTTTATGTGGGCTTCTAAACAAATTTACCAAATTTTATGAGTATGTATGTAAGTTAGTCCGTGGATTTCTCAGAAACTACAGGTCCGATTTCGAAAATTCTTTTTGCAGTAGTTAGAGTATTTTTCAACTTAGGATAGAGTACAAGTTTCATCAAAATCGGTCCAGTAGTTTACGAGATATAAACTTTTTATGTTTTCAGTAAGTTATATACTGTAACGTAGACGTTCGAGTTGCGTGATAGTGCTGATACCTATTTTGCTAAAATAAAAGTCACTAAAAAGTGGTAAATAAACTATTTAAAAAAAAATACCGACTTCAAAGTAAATTATCTAAAAAGCATAAAATAACGACTTCAATATATTTTCGTTATTTTATGCTTTTTAGATAATTTACCTACTTTGAAGTCGTTTTTTTTCCTTTTTTTTTAAATAGTTTTTATCCTACGTGTTGTCTTATTTTTAAACTACGCCTTCCTTCTATTTATATCTATTTGAGAACTAAGCGGGTTCTTAATAAATACTCTTCGTATACCTAAATTACACAACAGGTGCAAATTTCATAACAATGTTTCCTACACACTTTTTTTTAGTTCTCACGAAAGAAAACGTCAATAGGTCTCCGGGACTCGTATGTGCACTTAAACACTTAAACCCCGCGGCTGTGGCATTGGCACATGAGAGAGGGGACCTGAGCTCACCGGTGGGATCTGCACCAGTGCCTTGCCATTGAGCCCGTTCCCGGGGGGTGCATTATATCCCCTCGTTAACCCGTCACGGTGCTCGCTCACGGGGACTGGGCCCAGAACCCCGTCCCCGTCCTCCTCGGAGTCGCCGTCATACTCGATGGCCGTCTAGGGCTCTCACCACAAATATCTAGCGACTCCGAAGATGTCCTATGTCCTACATACCTAGTGAAAGTTAAGTACTTAACCAGCACTGAAAACCAGCGTCGGTGGTCACACAAGACCTCCGGCATGAGCTGAGTGCGTCCTTTTGTGACTGACATGGATATGTGTTTTTGTTTTTTGTATTTCTTGTTGTTATTTGTTACTTTTTTGTGTGTGTTGTTATTACTTTTCGAACTTATGTTGTATTAATTACCTATCTATGTCAGTCAAATAAAATTATCTTTCTTTCTTTTCTTCATAATATTAATGTAAGTACAATAGATTACACTAAAATACCATCGCTTTAATCTTCATACCATGTATCACCTCTGCCGGAATAAAAACAGCCATAAATATTTACTTAACTATATTTGTCATCTTAAAATGTTTGTTTCGTTATATTAATAAAACGCAGTGCATATTCGTCCGGGATGGCAAATATTGTTCTTAAAACAATAGTACACGCAGCATCGCATCGCATGTTTCATTTTCAGCTTCATTTCATCTGGTAGTGAGGGAAATTTTGTGCAAAATTCGAATTTCCATGTAAAAACGTGAACGCTGCACTCTTGACTACCTGGAATTTTCTTTTCAAACTGCCTCATGTGTAAGTTGAAACAATGCTAGTTTATAAATATTACGTTTTCATAATATTTGACAGTCGTATTAAATATACATATATATATATTATTTAAATGTGGACCATTTTAATGACTTAAAGTTATTACGAGTAGGTACTGTAAAGATTAATAAAAGTTACTGATTCCAAATAAGTCTTACAAATTCGTAATTAATACATGGTAAGAACTGCTCCTTTATTACTCGCAACAATATTATTTTTAAATAAAAAAACCGGTCAAGTGCGAGTTGGACACCGAGTCACGCATCGAGGGTTTTATACCTTCTTTAGACCTAATAAAGTTATTTTACTATTTGTTTAACTCCTCAGATACCAACAAAAACCAAACCTAGATTTGTTTGTCGAGTTTTTTTTTAGGATTCCTATAAAACTGTACTACTTAGGAAGATCATTTTATTAGTTCTGTAAAATATAGATAGACATTATTACAAATTATTTCAGATTTTTTCCTCCAAAAACTCCCGAGATAAGGGAGGAACAGTATTTTTTGATATTTTTGATTATAAGATAAAAACCACGTGACATAAACCAAAATAAAAATTTGTTGGAAGATGTGCAAATGAAGCCCTTACATATGGATACCCCACTCTATATAGTAGTCTCACTTTGAAATTTGGACACCCCATTTCGGGCCCCATCCAAAATAATTTAAAAGAAAAAAATTGTTTATCATTTGCGATGAGGTTGCGTAAGTAAGATCTAAAACTATTCCAAGTTTCAAATTCCAGCGGTTTCTGAAATATATAGGTGTGAGAGACAGACGGACGAAGTCACACCAACTCTAAAAAAACATTGTATATTTTGCAGGAGTCATGATATCTTGTCCTTCCCCGTGGTGTGTCCGGGTAAGAATAGCACCCACCTATCTCCTCCCGTTGGGTGTCCGTAAAAGGCGACTAAGGGAAAACAAGAAGACGGGCAACAGCGTTTTTATTGGATTACCTACCACCTATACTGCGATCCCCAAGCCGCCTGCTAAGCGTGGGTTTTATGGCATCCCCTCCCTTCTGAGGGAGAGGCCTTTGTTTGATGCTACCTTGTCATGATGCTACTTGAGCACTTACAAACGCCAATTACCTTAAATTCTTATTAAGTCACTTTTTAAAATCTGTTTATTTCAAGTGTCGGAGCCGTTTATAATTAAGTTTGTTTATTAAATAATCCGAGATAATTGATACGAGTATCTCTACTCACTATCTGAGTATTAAGTACTTATCAATTGGCTTCGAGTGTCGAAATAGAACAATTTCAAAAAATGGATACAGATAATTAACTATAATTGACGTTTGTTGGTGCCGCACTTATTAATAATAATAATATATTCTTTATTGCAGCCAAAAAAGCCATATCAAAAATGTATACATAATAAAAATAAAATTAAAATAAAATAAAATAATACAGTTTGACGTAAAACGTCAATACAATCTACAGATCTAATAAGATCTACGTCACGCACGTTACGTTCGGTTCCCATGCATATGTACTGTCAACCAATATTTGTATATTGCATTGTCAAGGCCAACACTCACTGCCTGTAATATACTATTATCAGAGCGGGAAATTCGCTCCCAAAAAGAGGCTATACGCGCCCTGATAACAGCGTAAAAGTCGGGCACCCTCGACCCGGCGAACATGCCTGATGCACTACAATAACGCGGCAGACGCATGAGAATGCGAAAGGCGTCATTGTACTGCACTCTCATGGTATTGTATGAGTTACGCGTAAAGTTAACCCAAAGTTGACAGGTGTAAAAACACTGACAGTAAGCTTTAAACTTTTTCACCTTGACATCATTGTTACACCTACCAAATCTGCGCGCGAGCATATTGCACCTAACCGAGAGCGCCCGCCTTTCACGCTCTATATCTTGATCATCCCTCAGATCAGAAACAAGAATGTGACCCAGATATCTAAATCTTTCTACAAGCCGTACTACTTCGCCGTCCAATTTAACATATGGTACATTTTCCGGACCCCTACCCGACTTGAAAACCATTAATTCCGTCTTATTAATATTATACTTCAGTCCATGTGCCTTAACATAACGCTCACAGACTGAGAGTAACTTTCTGAGACCTTTGATCGAGGGACTGAGCAACACCATGTCGTCAGCATAGCTGAGATTGTTAACACATATCCCACCTATGTGACAACCAACATGTGTGTCCCTCAGCTCCTCGATCATACCATTAATATACACGTTAAAGAGATCCGGAGAAGTCAGCCCTCCTTGGCGTACCCCGCAATCTAGCTTGAAGCAGCTAGAAGTCGTGTCACCCCATTTAACACAGTTAGTCTGACCTTCGTACCAGTATCTCAACAGATCCACAACATTACCCGACACACCTGAACCGCGCAATTTGGTCCAGAGAATTTCATAATTAACGAGATCAAATGCACGGCGGCAAAAACTTTGCCAATAATAGTTCCAAGTGAGATGGGCCTGTAGTTGGTGGAGGTACACAAATCACCTGTCTTGTTTTTCAGCACGGGAATGACCACTGTCTTCATGAGTTCCACTGGAAGGTAAGAATATCTAATACACAACGTGAAGAGACTAGCCAGTTTGGAGAAAATAGCGTTACCCGCGTAGAGTATATGCTCAAGGCTCAAGTCATCGTGCCCAGGAGATTTACCACGCTTCATTTTACGTACAGCCTCTATAACGTTATCTGATGTAAACACGATGTCACTCTTTTTACCGAAATCCTCACTGTCACGTTTATCACCGAGCACATGCCCCTCCACGGGCAGTGGGTCAACATGAAATCTATTCGCAAAAATGTTGGCTATCTGTGCAGGATCCTGCTGACCATCTACAGTTACTGGTAAGGTTTGTTTATACCCTAACTTTTTGGTGTCTTTCCAAAATTTTACAAAGTTCTTATCCTTTTGGCTCGACGCTAATATATCAAGTTTTATTTTCTCTTCATTACGTTGGCACCACTTTAATTTATTTTTAAAAAGCTTACGACTGTGGACCATCTCATTATAAACACCCCCTGTGGTTGGCTTACCGGCCAACACCCAGGAGTTAAATCTCATTCTAAAATACTGGTGTGACTGTTGTACGTGAGAATTCCATCCGGTTACTACCTTATGTTTCCCCGCCCGCTTTACATAAGAATCGAACGCAACGATTGAACCGTTTCTTAATATATTAACAATATCTGTATAAAGTTTACTTATAAAAGTACGGTGATCAGTAATGTTGGAGCACTTCTTAGGATTATTAGAGTTACAGGTTCCGCATTTTAAAATATCAGTAACATTCTCTAGCTTAAGATCACAGTAATTACGAAAACAACCAATTTGATCCGAGTTGCGGTTGCCCCAGCGCACATTTGCCCCTTTCGTTTTATTGCTATTAATTATTGCACTTTCTGTGATACCACTTATACTGCACTTGATATATACAGGAAAATGGTCTGACCAACTCACATTGTTGTCTACGCTAACATAATAATATTGTTTATGTCAAAAACCATTATTAAAAAGTATGTAAACGTTTTATTCAGTATTGGAGGATAACCTCGTCATTTTAGGATTCATTTGTCGGAATAGCCGATACTTTACACCTTCAGGCCAGAAATTACTACTTAAAAACGTATTTAGTTTGCTTTTAGGAATACTTATTTTAAACGAGTTAAAGTCAGTCGTATTTTTTTGGTTTAGAGCTTGAATATCCAGACATTCTTCACCCATATCCTTAATATAATCCGTCAAATCTTCAAGGCGCGTATTCTTCGAAAGTCTCGAGACATATATATACATAGGTAACTCAGCCACTTTTATTCGACTTGAACTCGGTGCCGTACCAAATAGATTATTTATTTTCTTGCGATGTTTACGCTCCACTAAGGTGAAATTATCTTCATTACTACCAGTAATAGTGTCTGAAATAATCGTCTCAGCGTTCATATTACTTTGCATTTGTTTAATGGGCTGTGCAATATCCCGATAAGACGGCCTGTTTATGTTATTTATTCTTTCTATTGCCGATTCGCGGCTAGAGAAACCGGTTCCGGTAACAGCGGTCCGCTATTGGAGGTTGCGTCCACATTCACAGGCGACAGCGGAAAATGATTAACAACACTAGGTTGGATTGTGTTTATGTTGTGCTTCACTGTGTGATTACTTAAATCCTGTTGTGCTTGCGTATCACCTCGCGATCGTACTTTTTTGATGTCTGGGTTTGTCATAGGTTTCGATTGGTTACTTTTTATTTGGTCCTTCTTATTTAATCGTAATTCTTGCAGGATATTTTTGACTTCGTCCATGTCTTTTGTAAAGTTTCCACATCGATTAATCCAGCAGACTCCATGGTTTTACTCTTACGGGTGTCGGTCTTAAGAATCGCTAATTCTTTCTTTAATAAAGTCATCTCCTTAAGAAACGCAGTCACATCGATATGATCGAAAGTAACCGGCGGTAGTTTGGACAACGTTTTTGCCGCGAATACGGGTAAATTTTCGGGTTCATATTCCTTTATTAATTTTATAATCCTACTTTTCTTCTTAGTGCTTTTTTATGAGGTGCAAGCAGTGTCGTAACAGTCTGACGGGAATTTTCTATTATCTCGGGTGAAAACGCACTGGTGCATATTTGTATAATAGCGGTTTCGGGCAAGGTGTCCACTTTATCAGCAACAAAAGCCAGCAATTCGTCAAGAACTACATTGCATAGACACTTCACAGTTTTATCACATCTCTTTGTAACCGACGTATTAGGATGTGTAGTACGCGGTGGGGAGCGCGCTAACATCATTTTATGCGTGCACACAGCACGCCGGGGCGCGTCGGACATTGAGTGTAACTTTATATATACTATAGTGTAACTTATAAGTACATAATAGTATCTTATACGTATTAGTGTAAGCTTAAACAACCCTGATATATCCACTGCTACCGTGATCGTGTATATCAAATAAATTCGATAGATACAGATGTGTTTAGCGAGGTCACGAGGTCAAACTAAACACACTAGATTCACTGCACGTAGCGAACTATCCGCGAAGAATCGGTCAACGCCTGCTAAACTTTACCAGACGTCACGTGTTCTAGAAGTGTTCCGTATGTCCAATTTGTCACAACGCATAACTTCCGACAGAGGGGGAACATTTAGGAAGTTTATTATCCACATGAACTAGTAAAATGTTCTTGGATGATTGCTAGTATAATCCACTCTGTGTACACGTGTGTACCTTTGTTTTTGTACAATGGATACAAATGTAAAATATATAATGATGAACAGTTTGATTGCTAAAAATTCGCTTACAATTTGCTCAGCAAGTCTATCACAGTTTGAAGTCATGCCAGTCCGCTATGAAATATAATGTTAGTTTTCCAAGTAAACACGTCATTTGCTGTCCAAAAAAATACTATCAAGTAACATACTCGTAATACCAACTCTACATCGATCTGACGAGACTTTATGCCCTGAGCAGTTTTGATAAGTCTGGGGTCCTCAAAGGGATTACTTTAGGTTTGAATTACTGAAACACTCAATGTGGATATAACTAATTTCAGATATGTACCTAGACTTTGTTATTTTAGAAAGCTTATGTCATTAATATTCCGGATATTCGACACAAAATACAAAGTCCTGTGTAAATAAATTAAATCTTCTTCACGTTTCGAATTTCATGAATTATCACATCCTCCAACTTCTATTTGAAAACTTCCGTAGTTCGCTTCAGTACGTGATTCATGCAAGAAATTCTCAGGTTATAAGGAACAAAGTAGAATATGTTGTTACCTTAAACGCTTAAATGTTTTAAAATAGTGATGAATGAAAATTCGTACATGCTATAAGGAGGAAAAGTTTTGTGAATTTTTGAGTGTTTCGCTCAATGCATTACGCCATCTTTAAATGGTACCCACCTTTACAATATAGTCTCTCCATTTGTTTCTTTGCTTACTTTTTCTATGCCTTGCTATTTTGATGCAGTTTTAGCGTCATTTAGAAAATTTCTTCGGTTAGGTTTTGTATAATATGTTTTGTTCTTATAGGTTTAGAAACATTAAAATGGCAGTCATAATTGCAGTAGGTCGCAGACATTTTTATTTCTTAATATAAAATAATGTGGTCATATTCCATATCTCTAAATCGGACCGAATAAACTAGCTTAAGCGATTGATAACATAAAAGATTTTATCCTAGTCGACAGAGACGGCGGCTCTTTCATCTATCTATTTCTATAAATAGTAGTTACCTAAAATGAAAGAGAATATGGATATACAAATCCTAGAGATTACGTGAAATCTACTATCTTTACTTTAAATTATTACTAAAATGCCTACCTACCGCTAGGACATAATACAATTTTCACACCACCTGCTCGATAAAATGTTGCATTATGTGTTATAATATAAAGATGACATAAGGTATATCCCTATGGTCTAGCCGGGTAATAATGTTGTACTAAACTGCAATGGGATTTGAATTTCGAACGTCATACGAAAATTCCTCAACACTTTTACCACAGGTATACATTAAGCAGAGACCTGCACGAAAAAAACATTTGAAAATCGAACTAGGCGCGACGAGCAGAACCCAGTGTTCTAGAAAAGAAAAAAAAAAAGATGTTAACGCATTAACGCTGCAAATCACTATGTTGATATTATTGACAGTCTCGTTGGTAGGTTGGTGGGTTAGACTAGACACCCTGGCTCCAGCCCTGAGCCCGGGGCTATAAACAACGGGCAACCTTCGGAGTCGCTGGACGTTCGGGGTGTGGGCCCTTTGGACGGGCGTTCCATTGAGTACGGCGGCGACTCCGAGGAGGACGGCGGCGGGGTTGTGACCCCCGTCCCCGTGAGTACCGTGTCAGGTTCCCGGGGGGCTACAATGCGCCCCCTGGCGGCGGGCTCAAAGGAAAGGCACTGAGGGGCCCCTGGTGCAGATCCCACCGGAGACCCCTGGGGTTCCCCTTCTCATGTGCCGATGCGACAGCCGCGGGGGTTTTAGTGGGTAAGAATCCCACATACCCCGGTCGAGCCCCACAGCTCCCGGGGATCTTTGGAAGATTACCCCCGCGTAAAAAAAAACAAAAACCAAAAAAACTGGCTGCTACCCGATGGTTCGTGAATTACCACCAAGTTTCTGGGAGTTATTTACCTATTTAATTAATATCAGTTGTCTGGTTTCCATAGTACAGGCTCTGCCAAGTTTGGGATCAGATGACCGTGTGTGGATTGTCCCAAGATATTATTATTATTTTAGTTCTAGCATATTCGTATTTTATTAACCGACTTCAAAAAAGGAGGAGGTTCTCAATTCGTCTGTATATATATATTTTTTTTTTCTATGTATGTTCGCGCATAACTCTGGCAATTATGAACCGATTTGAAAAAATCTTTCTTCCATCCATTCTTTAATCCGTTAATTGGGTCCCATAAAAAAATTATTGCTTAGTAATAAGTAGTTCCTGAAAAAACAAGAATGGTGACTGCGCACTGAGAGCTGCAAGAAAGCCTATATAGATGACGTTTTAGTCGCTCGGACTCGCTCGGTCGGACAAAAATGGTCATAACTCTGGCAAATATTTACCAATTTCAATGATTCTTTTTTTATTCGAAAGAAGAAACCACTGTATTGAATCTGTATGAATTTTATTACAACCAGATAAGAACTTCCTGGAGGACCATGAACGATGTGGAGGAATTTATCTGGTAAAAACCATAAAACTGATGTTCTCCATTACATTGCTCTGACAATTATGAACCGATTTCGATGATTCTTTTTTTATTCGAGAGAGTAAACTACTATGATGTTTCCATGCAAATTTCATTACGACCGGATATTTTTTTCTGAAGAAACATGAATTATGTAAAACTATGTAGACGATAATGTGATCATAACCTACCTAGATAATTTTACGGTTTTCGATGGTTCAATCTTTATATATGAAAATATCACTAAAATGTTTAAAATAAAATCTTTTTAAAAAAAAAATTGAACCGACTTCAATATCACTGAAAAGTATAAAATAATTTAAATATTATTGAAGTTGGTGTTAGCGTACCTGCTGTGTATATTTTTTTAAAAAAAATATTTTATTACCTCGCAGTAGGTGTGAAAAATAGTGTATGCTCCTCGGGGATAAAGGTGTCTTTGTTTTGCGGTCGGGAGTTGCTAGAATACTTCGTTATGCTCGCGATTCAATTTCACGCCCGCGACATAAGACACTTCTTTATCCCCTTGTTGAATAAACTACTATTATTTACCTATTCATTGACATTATAAACAGCCTACATTAGTTCACTGCATCATTGTACCACCTGCAATGCACCTTTGTATAGGAATGTGTGTATGTTCGTGTGTATGTTTATGTGTGTAAGAGTTATACATGTGCTCCTAGATATAGTAAAGCCCAAACCAACCACGCTAACCCAATAACGCTATAGTATCCATACGCATCACAACTGCGTTAAAATTTGAAATCGACTTCCAAGTTTTATTAGTATATTCCTCAAGTCAGCTGCGGTTCTTGAATAAATCACTCAATATGAAAATGTGATGATTTGTGGCCGATATGCGTGCAGGGTTCCTAGGTTCCACATTCAGCGCACGTAGCGACAACTTGTAATATGCAACGGTTTTTATTATGGAAATCAATCATGATATTATTTTATGCGCCACCTATTTTTTCAGATTCAATAAAACTTCTTTTCCCATTTTATACCAGCGGCGAAGGTTACGTGGACGTAGTTTTCTATGTAAAAACTTTCTTGTTTTAGCAGATCCGTTTGCATGTTTTATTCATATAACGTAACTGTAAGTTAAGGCTATGAAAGTTTGTTAGATTGCGGAAGGCTTACCAGGCATATTTGACATTATACATACATTTATTAGGTAGGTACTGTTCGTCGTTTCTCTTTCCTCTGTACATATCTAAATTATATAGGAAAGTCACCTCGTGACCTCTGCTCTACTTTGATCTTACATTAACGTCAACTACATAAAGGCCCCGTCCTGTCATGTCTTTTCAACCTGTCTTCTATTCGCAATGTTAATATAATATGTCTCAAATTACATTTGGCTTTCTTGAAAATTTAAATAAAACTTTTAGAGTGATTTCTTTTAAACAACAACAAAATAATTCAATTTGAATTTTCAATAGAAAATACAAAAAAAGACAGCACTATCAGACATAATTCTTGTGTCGAAAAAAAATAACCTTCAAAAGCTATTATCTTTCTCGAGCTTACATGCGGGCTCACAACGTAATCCCGGCAAACGATCTCTCATATCAATACGCAACGTCAGTTTGTTCCCCATCAAATGGCCTGTATATCCGCGGGCTTCAGAGAAAGCCGAACAAGACACAAAGGGAAACTAGAGATAAACTGTGTAAATCCTCTAGCGAACGCCAACTCACAGGGTAAGCTGATCTGTTCACTGAGCTCTATGAGAGCAACGGCATGTCCATATATCATTTGAGGAAACACGCTAATATACTGTTAACAATACGCAACGTCATTGTGACGGGAAAATTTGAACGTTATTTGATTGTGTAGTTCTTTGCACTTGACTGTATTAGTGTAACGAATTAATTTGTGTTACTTCGGCAGCAGCCAAATGACGTCTACTGCTGAAAAAATGCCTCCCCCTTAGAAGGGGGAGGTTGCTATAACCCCACGTTTGGCGGGCGGCTTGGGGATCGCAGTTTAGGTTGTAGGTAATCCAATAGAAAGACGCTGCTGCCCTCCTTCTTGTTTTCCCTTAGTCGCCTATTAACGGACACCCAACGGGAGGAGATGGACTTTTAGTTTGCATTGTGCAAAACCAAAAATTATGTTTATGTATATCTTAATCACAGACAGGGCACAGCGCTGAAATAACCAATAACCGGTGGGGCAGAAAGGTTCTTGAGTGGTGACCACCAACCGGACTGCGGCACCGAGACGGGCCGACATTGTATTTTAAGTCGCGGGCAACCGATAGATGCAAATGACGGGCCCGTAGGGCTAGTGGTTAGACAACCTACCTGCTACCCGATGGGTCGTGGGTTCGATTCCCACCAAGTGTCTGGGTGTTATTTATCTATTCAAGTATGTATTTACAAAAAAAAAATCTATAAGTAGGATTAGTATCAGTTATCTAGTGTCCATAGTACAGACTCTGCCTAGTTTGGGATCGGATGACCGTGTGTGGACTGTCCCAAGATATTATTAAAAAAAATGCTCTTCCAAATAATATCTCACTCAACGCTCACTGAAGCTCATAATCCTGTAAATTGGAAGGATAATCGATCACTTAGGTTTTGGCAGCGGCGCTGGTCCCCGAGGCGGCGCGGTTGGCGCTACTCCAGCGCGCTGCACATCATCCTGACACAATCTCACTCCACATTGGCCATAGCGCGACGGAAAAATTGTTCGCTGCCCAACTAACCTTGATGCTAAGCGGAACAAATGGTGCCAACTTAACGTAGAGATTACTTTCTCTGTGTTGCCAACTAAGAGTCACAGCTCATTCGCTACTTTTAGCTTCAGCGGTAGGCGATTTTGTGACTGCATTGGTTGCACCTTTTTTTGGTAGCGGGAAATTCAAAAGGTCACGCAGGAGCGGTGGTCGGATTATGTGGAATTTTTAACGACTAAAACCCCGGTGGCCTTTATCGACGCTGTGGACTCTGGGCTCCCCGATCGGACATCCGTACCGTCTGCATCGCGTATTACCTGCGAGTACCTGCGCTTGACCCCTGTATTGGTATCGCTCGTTTTAGTGGCCTCGTCGAGTTTGTTTTGTGTTACTCAAAACTGTTACAGACGTGCTGATACTAACAAGTTATACATTTTTTGTTTATCAAAAGCATTTTTCATCCAACTACTAAGCTTTCTTATACTAAAACACTAAACAATTAGGTGACTATATGATTGATCATTCGTTTTTAAGAATCGGTATAGAATCTTCTAGGAATGGTTTAGTCACAAAAATAGTTTTATCTACCTATTAAAAGACTATTTTTCGTTATATTTTGTTATATTATATCAATCCTCATTTTTGGTAAAATATATCTTGAAATTTTCAATTTACACCTGGCGATACTGGTTAATTACTTACATTCTTTGTTGAAGCTCTTGTTTAAAGTAAACATTCGCCAATAATTTAAGTTGAAGCGTCCTCGAATGACGCGGAGAGCTCGTCAAAGCCGCCATTCGCAAATATTTCCCTACATTTAGTGGGGGCTGGCCCACCCACGGCCCTGTGACGACTCTGTTAATTGTACTCTGAACTAATTAGCTGGTTCCAATCAATCAGAACACGCCATGCTGAACTGCATTTAACTAATCCTATATGAATCCTATTGCTTTTCTATTAGGTACCGTAAACGTTTTACATTTATATACCTATACATAGTTATGTAGGTACATATGTATTTATACGTAATCTACAATCAAGATTCCAGTCTCGCTATACTTTCAAAAAACTGCCAATTAGCTCTTATTTTGTTAATAAACCTTTTGTTTTCATAGATTTTAAGTTAAGTGTAAATACAATGTTTCTTCTATTACTACGCATAGGTTAGAAGAAGTTGTATATTTTATTAGGATTGATACAAAATGTCTTAGGGAGCGGTATATTAGACGGGCCCGTTGGTCTAGTGGTTAGTGACCCTGTCTGCTAACCAACAGGTCGTGGGTTCGATTCCCACCAAGTGTCTGGGTGTTTTATCTATTTAAGTATGAATTTACAAAAAAAAAAGTATATAAGTATTAATATCAGTTATCTGGTTTCCATAGTACAGGCTCTGCCTAGTTTGGGATCAGATGACCGTGTGTGAATTGTCCCAGGATATTATTATTATTATATTATATTATTATTATATTTTGCTGCCTTAGGTCCGAGCAGAAATTCTGCCGCCAAGCAGCCGTGTGTAAACATTGCTGCGATCCAGTGTGAAGGGCACTGTAGCTTGTGAAATTACCTGCCACATGAAAGTTAACAACTAATATCTGTGGTGACGGTGCAGCAGTCTAGAGGCAGTCGTAACGCTTACCATCAGGCGAATATCTTCCAAGTACGTACAAGCACACACGCACACATAAGTCACAAGTTGTATAATAAAAACATATTATAGTGAAAATAATTAAAACGTCACCCCGAGTGTGTGAGAATGGCCTAACATTATCAGCTGTCTTCTTAACTTGTACCTTGTACATGTTGCACCTATTACAAATTAACTGCCCATGGACTCCAGGAGGTTTTTACTAGACTCCAGGGCCCTACCACCACCTCTATTAGCAGTATTATTATCATCTTACGTGTCATGAGGTAGATACTGAGTTAGACGAGTTTGTTTTATAACTCTGTATCTTTCTAGAGACGTCGGGATACGTAGTTTATTTATAACTCTGCCACTATCTTGAGACGTCGAGATACGTAGTTTATTTTATAACTCTGCCACTTTCTAGAGACGTCGTGATACGTAGTTTATTTTGTAACTATACCACTTTCTAGAGACGTCGAGATGCGTAGTTTATTTTATAACTCTGCCACTTTCTAGAGACGTCGAGATACGTAGTTTATTTTATAACTATACCACTTTCTAGAGACGTCGAGATACGTAGTTTATTTTATAACCCTGCCACTTTCTAGACACGTCGAGATACGTAGTTTATTTTATAACTCTGCCACTTTCTTGAGACGTCGAGATACGTAGTTTATTTATAACTCTGCCACTATCTTGAGAGGTCGAGATACGCAGTTTATTTTGTAACTCTGCCACTTTCTAGAGACGTCAAGATACGTAGTTTATTTTATAACTCTACCACTTTCTTGAGACGTCGAGATACGTAGTTTATTTATAACTCTGCCACTATCTTGAGACGTCGAGATACGTAGTTTATTTTATAACTCTGCCACTTTCTAGAGACGTCGATATACGTAGTTTATTTTATAACTCTGCCACTTTCTAGAGACGTCATGATACGTAGTTTATTTTATAACTCTGCCACTTTCTAGAGACGTCGAGATACGTAGTTTATTTTTGGACGGAGTTATCTCTGTCACTTTCTATCGAAAAAGTAAGGTAAAAATAATATTGCTATTAGAGGTGATGGTACAGACCCTGTTTTCAACAAATAATTTGTCATTTACATAGGATGAGGATTTTATTTGTTATTTCCAACGGGTAACAACAAACCACTGGGTTATATTAACCGCGGGGCAAGCACGTCCGCAATTTGCGGCTGCGAATTGGCACGAATGGAGCGTGCGATATCAAAGTTGTGGCCGCTGTACTCCAATATCGAGCTCGGTTGTCGATTGACAGGGTATCTGTTCTGAACTATCTTTGTATTCCGAGTACAATCAATTGTAATTAAATTATTACAGATTGAAAAGCACGATACCTACTGCATTGCTAGTAATTTGTGGCCGTATTGTATTGAATCTAAAAGGTGTTATTGCATTCTAGAACTTACTGATATTTATAATTCCATATATGCGGTAACAGTTGGCGAACATTTGCCTTGGAAACAAGGTGCGCAGGTTCGAACCCCGGCTCGCAACTCTGATTTCTTTAATCATGTGCGAATCGTCTTTGTGCGATTGTTACTACTTTCGGTGAAGAAAACATTGTGAGGAAACCTGCATGTCTAAGAAAGCCTAAATAGCTTTCGAATAACGTGTGAAGTCCGCAAACCCGTACTTGGCCAGCGTGGTGGACTGCGGCCTAAGCCTCCTCATCTTGAGGGGAGGCTCGTGCCCAGCAGTGGGACATAATCATAAACCAGGGCTGGTATTATTATTTTATTTATTCTCCCTAAAAAGTTAAGTTGACTAATTATTTGGTCGGGTTTTACAGGTTCAATGACGTTACCCTCGTAGCTTTCACTTACCTACATAAAAAATCCGTGTGATGTCGTGGGACACCGGATAGGAACGAAGTTCCATATAAAAATATTAATTTTAAGTTCTATTCGAGGTATAAAGAAAATAATTATTCGTGTAAGTATACATTTTTTATTATGATTTTTTTATTGATAAATATGAAATAAAAAAAATAAAGAAATAAAAATAAACAAAAAAAAATTATAAACACAAAAAAAAACAGACTGAACAAACCCGCACACCAAACACACACACACAAACACACACACACACATACACACGAACACATACCACACACACACACACACACACACCACACACAACTGCGTTCCAATAATAATAATTAAGCCTAATTATGTTCAATCATAGAAATTTAAGTTTTATGGTAACTAAAATAAGATATATATTTATTTGTGAATAAAAAATCTTACGTTACGTACGTTTTTTCCCGGGGTACGTTTTAGGGTCCCTCCGCAACGTCCCATAAGGAACTTCGTTCCAAAACTAATAATATTTTTTCAGGTTCCCCTAAAACGTTAATGGATATTCATGACTCAATTTAATTAATTCCTAATAAGTATATGTATTAGTAAGTAACGATATCTGCAGTCACAAGTAAGACGGGTCATTCATTGCTCTAATGGCGCATAAAGGATGAAACTTTAGTCGTTAAAGACATCAAGAATTAGATATTAAGGAAATATTATTATAGGG
Source organism: Furcula furcula (assembly GCA_911728495.1). NCBI lineage: Eukaryota > Metazoa > Arthropoda > Insecta > Lepidoptera > Notodontidae > Furcula > Furcula furcula. The sequence continues at coordinate 9,177,336 of OU452246.1, read as the reverse complement.
TATTAGCCCCGGATAGACCCCGACTGATATAATTAATAATAGGAATTCGATATTTATTTGTGAACCGTATAAAAACAGCCTATAATAGCACAAGAAGAGAGATGTGTGAGTGCAGACCAAATCGGGGAGTATACCAATCTTTAAACCGTACTGTTGCGATACATCACCATGTTTTAGTAAGTTTTCCAGTTTAGTCGTATATTTAGTGGTTTTAGGTGTCAGAGTTGTGCCAGCTGCCCCTGACTCGGCTTAACGACTGCTGCCTAAATGACAACAACCGGAACGAACTTTTTCGTGCCCTCCACACCGGTGGTAACTAACTAGGCGGTCCCAGTGACAGATACCAGTCAACCACTAATTATATTAAGAAAGCTCGTATATAGAGCCCGTGGTTGTCCGGTTCCTCTCGTTGGGTGTCCGTAGAGACAACTGAGGGATAAAAAGAAGACGGGCAGCAGCGTCTTTCTATTAGATTACCTACCACCTATACTGCGATCCCCAAGATGCCTGCCAAGCGCGGTGATTATATCCACCCTCCTCTTTACGTGAGAGCCTTTGTTCAGCAGTGAACTGCTGCTTCTTTCGGCTGCTCTGCTGATAAGGAAATTGATATTAGAAAAAGCAATTACAGCGGTAGAATATTATTATATCACGCATGATCCCTTGTAATTAGGAGAAGGATAATTTTGTTGACTAGAAATTGGTATATTTCTCGTAAAGAGCGCGGACTGCCAAGTAGGATAACTTGCGAGCAAATGTCGTAGACGATAACTCTTCGTATCAAAAGTTGGCTCTTGGCCATCTGTTGGCATCAAGGCTTGAATATAATTCATGTATAATAAACTCTGTTGCAAGTTAAGACCGAGATATATTTCTTAGTTTCTCTTTTTATTACTTTACTAGCTGACCCACGCAGCTCCGCCTGCGCTATTTTTACGTTATCTAAACTTTTAATAACAGACATTCGCATCGAATACATAACCTCCTTTTTTATAGTCGGTTAAAAACTGGGACTTACTTTTTACATGCTCTCCGAAGCACGGACCCGTTTAGTTCAAATGGCGTTAAACGGTCACCCATCTATTTAATGACCTTACCTAACGTTGCTTAACCCGATCGATTACAAAACCTTGATAACAAGTCTCTATGAGTGTTCCCTTACTAATATTTATTATATATTATAAAGAAAAATTGATAAAATCGGACCAAGCGTATATCCAAGTACCCATTTCGACTTTAATCCCCTCTCCCAAAAGAACCGTGCTAGATTACGGGATAAAAAGTATCTTATGTCCTACCTCGTAGTAAGATCTCAAATCATGCCAAGTTTCAGTTGAATTCATTCAGTAGTTTCGGCGTGATGCGCAGCCGTGATACAGACAGACAGACAGACAAAAATTAAAAAAATTACATGTTCGGCCTCAGTATCGGTTATAGAATGCCCTCCAAATATAATTTTCAAAATATCTTCAATGTACAGAATTGGACCTGTTACAGTTTTATTATAAGTATAGATATCCTTGTGTGTTTATCTTTGTTGAATTAAAATAAGGCATACAAAGAGGAACACCGCGTGTCTTAGCCTACGTGCCTTTCCCTCCCAGTAGTGCGACAACTCAGGAAGTTTACGGTATTTTTTACATTTTTTATTATTAGCCAAAAATTACGAGACAATTGAAATGTGCAAATGGAGCCCTTTCATAAATGATGGGATCATATGAGTCACACGATATTGGTCAAATTTGATATTAGTCAAATTGGTAATTCGTCAAATTTGATATTGGTCAAATTGGTAGTTCGTCAAATCGTCTTTTTGTCTAATTATGAAATTCGCCACATACGACATTGGTCAAGTCTATGTACAGCCGATAAAAAACTACACATAAAAAATATATTGAAAAAATTATAAAGGAACAAAATGGCAATGCCGGGCGGGCGGCAATTTAAAAAGCACAATAAGCCCGACTGCAATAAAAAGAAAATGTTTAGAAATTACAATACAATTACATTCATAAAACACATGTACTTACCTACCAGTACCTTACAGTACAAGGGCAAGTACTAATATTATTCCCATATTTTTTTTCCACCTGCCTAGCAAAACACAGCAAACCTATGAAAGAGTTTTCTGAGTTTTGAGTTCCCGATTCAAGCTTCAAGTCAATTTTCTATGATTATGAAATCGCAATAATACCTAAACGCCGCAAAATCTATTTTCCCAGATATTCTGATCAAAGGCTGTTTTTTTTTTTTCATTTTAATCAAGCCATGTACAAAATAAAAAACAAGCAATCGGAATGATGTCAGACAACAATCTAAAAAAAATTTTTAGCCTAACCACAAACCTAGCGTTGCTGCCAAGTCAGTATATTCCTGAAGGATGGTCAGCAATACTTGAGGTGATGCCAGAAAATGATAGTACGATGGAAAACTTTCAAAAATATTTTACTGAGCAATGGCAAAAGAGTATTACTCAAGATATGTGGTGTTGTGCAACTGAACGCCATCGCATCGTACCACCAACGCAGCAGAGGGTTGGCATCGGAGATTAGGGACTACAGTACAAGACAAACATAATATTTTCATGTACATATTCATTTTAAAGAAAGAAACAAAATTTTATTTAAAAAAAGTTAAAAGAGAAGGTGAGAAACAAAGAAAAACGTTGGACATTATAAAAGACGCCAAAGTAGAAAAGATAATAGAAAAATTATTAACTGGAAAATTAAATTCACTGGACTGTTTGAAACAATTGTGTTGGATATGAATATAAACAATATGAATAAAAACTGTTTCATTTTTGTAGTTAATTGTACTTAAACTACTTGACCAATGTCGTATGTGGCGAATTTCATAATTAGACAAAATTACGATTTGACGAACTACCAATTTGACCAATATAAAATTTGACGAATTACCGATTTGACTAATATCAAATTTGACCAATATCGTGTGACCCATATACTCGATATAGTAGTCTGAGATTGAAATTTTGATGACCCATTTCGACCCCCATTAAAAGAAAATAAATGAAAAATATATTGTTTTCGATGAGGTTGGGTAAGTAAGATCTGAAATTATTCTAAGGTTCAAATCGATAACATCAGTGGTTCCTGAAATATACATATAGGTGTGGTAGACAGGCGAAGCCGCACCATAAGAGTTTTTACCTCTTAGGTATGGAACTCTAGAAATGGGCTTAAGTGATTTAATCACTAATGTTTCTATAATAAGTGGCATGTGATCGTACAATTCTAGGATTTAAAATGATCCTATAGGTGTCGTTACATTGCTTCTGAATTTATTACTCTATCTGTTTTTTGAGATCAAATTCACAGATAAACGAAGGCCTCTCCAAATTTTTTTTCTCTTGAGAAACTACTAACAGCCAGTTTGCTAAAAATATCATAGCTCTTCAATCTATCGGAAGGGTACCCTATTTGCCAATTCTAGTAAAGAATGATTTCACTGCAACACAACCACAGGTAGTCCAGCGGTATTCCATTCACAACGTCTTACATGATGAAATATTACCGGGAACAAAATAGCTGAAACTTTTAGCTATTTTCTTTAAAATCTAATAACAATTTAACGCCATCTTGACACGAACTTACCGCGGGACCTAATTTCAACGGGAGCTCACAAATTATAAGCCAGGAGACCTCGCGCATAAATCCAGCCTTTTTCGAGTTAATAAATATGATTTAAGCGCGTATTATAGGATCTTTTTCTCCGCCATTGTACTTGTATCGAGCCTTCAACGGTACAAGTATTAATAGAAATGTACTAATTTAACCATCATGCGGAGTGACCTTTGAACGGCATTCTTATTATTATATTAGTGTTAATTACAATACAAGATGTCTTTGAATAAATGTTTTTCTTTCTCCATTTGTGATTTTCTCATACAACGCAATGCTGAGAACTTAATTAGAATCTATTAATTACAAAACTTTCGTTTTAATATCGATGTACTCACCTTGGTTTGAAATTTGAAATAGTTTTAAATATTGCTTACTCTACCTCATCGGAATAGAAAATAATATCTTCTTCTATTTTCTTGTTATTATGGGTCGTTACTTAATTATAGATAGGTAATAAATGTTTATGTAAATATTACAAGAAAAATATATGTACCTATGTGTTCACGCATGAACATACGAATTTGTCATCGCACGGCGGGCAAAACACTGTCTCAGACTACATTACCGAGCGAACGAGTAACGCACCACCAACAAGCACCTTAATTTTTTATACTATTTTTTTACATCGAACATATGTTTTTCAGTAGGTCTAGGTACCCTCAGTATTTTTAAAGAAATCATAAAAAGCTTACTACTATTTACTAGGTGGTCTGGTAGGTTCCTTGTGCAAGGAACCGTCCAGGTACCACCGCAGTGTCTGATATTCTGCCGCCAAGCAGCAGTGTGTAATCAGTGTGTGCAGTGTGTGTGTGTGTAATCAGTTTGTGCAGTGTGTGTGTGTGTATCAGTGTGACTGGCACTGTAGCTGGTGAAATTACCCGACACAAAGTCTTAAGGGTAGGCGACGCACTAGTAATTGGTGATCTGGTGTTACTAGAGTCTAGGTCTCGGAGACTGCATACCATCAGGTGCTTGCTACTTTGTTGGTATAAAAAAAACTTCCACAATCACCGCTGAGACATTAGTTACACACTCTGGAGCCCAGTGATTTCTTCAGCTGCAGCCCCTATCACACTGGAACACAGCAATGTTTAGAAACAGCTGCTTTAACATAATACTTGACACTGCGGACGCTCTTTTGTGAAGGACCTGCCCTGCCTACCCATTACCTACATACCTAGGTTTAGACCAAACAGATATGCTACCAGATATGCTAGTAAAGGCTTAGCCTAGTTTAGGATCAAATAACCGTGAGTGCATTGTCCCAAAATATTATTATATTATTGTATTCTTATATTAAGTTTATAGTCTTCTAAGAATAGAGAAAAAAAAGAATATATTCTTATATTCGGGAGAAAAATTCTCATTACATTATTTGCATAATCTTCACATTATGAAGATGAAATTCACACAGCGATGACTCGGGCAAAGATTTCAGCAATATGATTAACGACTTAATTGCCCATTAGAGAGGATATATTGGTAAATTAAAATTAAGTAACTATATTATAATAATAATAACTTTTTATGCATAATACAATTACAGTGTAGGGTGTAGTGTAAATAGCCTAGCCCTAGTGGCTGAAATGTTCCACTTCCAACCTAAAGTGCCTGTACCTACATATATAAACGGAATAATCTTTAATATTCTAAAAAATCTTGGTTAGGGTATGAATGAAAATTGAATAACTTTCCCGAAGAATATATTCCGAAATTTGCTTGACATATCTCTCTGGGCTCTCAGTCACGGTCACATTCAAAACTGTATATTCTATACCCTTCAGTAGGTATAGGTACATACAGTATATTTCCATGATACCTTGGAATGATGATCTGAAAAGTCAATATAGCTAGTTTCGCTAAGCACACAAGCTAAGCCTATACAGTGTTAAGGCCTGTGCTACACCGAGACGTGTATGTGTTTTAAATAATTTAATCACACCTGCCAATAGACAGCTCTACTGACACTAGCAAGTCTCTTGAGTACGATATTGTACTAGCTTCTATAACCTTACTTACTGAACTGGATGGTCCCTTACCTATAAAGCAACCCTCTACCATGTTAAAGTGTAGTATTTTATATCAAAAAGTATTGCATACTTCTTCATTTTGCATCGTTCCTACTGAACGCCGGGCGATATTTTAGGTGATTTGTTAAGCAGACAAGACAATAATTTAAACAAACACACTGCTCTTGTATCGTATATTGTATTATATTTGTATTATTGACACTTAATTTGTGATTTGATGTTCACAGTTCGGTGTCTCAAGTAGAAGTGAAACCTTTGAATAAAGGGCTCTATTTATAACTTGCGAATATTTCACTTCTACCTTCACAACGCTGACATTACAAAAATCTATATCTATACTTATAATAAAACTGTAACAGGTCCAATTCTGTACATTGAAGATATTTTGAAAATTATGTTTGGAGGGCATTCTATAACCGATACTAAAGCCAAAAATGTATTTTTTTTATAGTTGTCTGTCTGTCTGTATCTCGGCTGAGCGTCACGCCGAAACTACTGGATGGATTGAAACGAAACTTGGCATGATTTGAGTTAATACTCCGAGGTAGGACATAGGATACTTTTTATCCCGACATTCGGCACGGTTCCCTTGGGAGAGGGGAATAAAGTCAAAATGTGTACTTGGTTATACGCTTGCTCCGATTTTAACAATTTTTATTATAATTGTAATAAATATTTGTAAGGGAACACTCATAGACAGTTGTTAACAATGTTTTGAAATCGATCAGGTTAAGCAACGTAAAGTAAGGTCATTAAATAGATGGGTGACCGTTTAACACCATTTGAACTAAACGTCTCCGTGCATCGGAGGACAAGTACAAAGTGGGTCCAAGTTTTTAACTGACTTTAAAAAAGGAGGTTTTGTATTCTATGCGAATGTAATTATTATTGAAGGTTTAGTTAACGTAAACACAGCGCGGGCGGAGCTGCGTGGGTCAGCTAGTATATTAATAGAAGTAAATTATTATACTTAAAGTTGTATCCTGCATTTTACTTATTATTACTATATAAAATACCACATAGGTATCCTGTACACCAACATATCAATCAATATCTAACACTACTAGGTTTCAAACTTGTTTTAATCGATTCGCTAAGAAATAATATAATAACAATAATATTCTGGTACACTCCACACACAGTCATCTGATTCCAGACTAGGCAGAGCCTGTACCTACTATGGAAACCAGATAACTGATACTGATACTAATAAAATCTAATATCTTTTTTTGTAAATACATAATTAAATAGATATATACCCACACTTGGGGGAATCGAACCCACGACCAATTGGGTAGCAGCCAGGGTGTCTGACCAACAGGCCCGTCAGGTAAATTATATTATAATTTATGTAGCATGGTTTGGCGGGTTAGAATGAAGCTAAGAATAAACCTGATTTTTTCTACGTTTCAATCTGCAGTAACTTACAATCGTGTCAGGATTTGCAACGCAAGCAAGCGTTGGGTTTTATTCAAGGGCACGAATAAATAAGGGTAGTGATAATAATTCTCTAGTGCGGCGACTGTTTCACACGTAGTTTGGATTTTTCAAAAACCGCATTTTCACGAAGAGAATTAGAGTAAAAATAATCAATTTTCAGTAAGAATGTTTACGTGGCCTACAAACTGCATTTTTGGGAATGTGTCCCATGTGTTCTTGCCAAACAAGTTTTTTTTAATAATTATTACATTACGGTAAGTGCAGGGAAGACGAATGGCGGGGCTCTGGCTCTAACGCCCTGGCGTTATAAGCGACTTTTTGTGTTACCCCTTTCGTCTAGACCACCTAGGACCTAAATGTTTCCAAAAATGTTTCTCCTAGGTAGGGATCGAAACCACGACCTATCGGGTAACAGTCACGATACTAACCACTACATCAACTCACTAGGAATTTATATTTTCACTACGTACATACGTGGAAAGGTCGAACGTGAATATAAAATGCAATGTAAATAAAGCAGTTAATAACGGGTACGATGTTCAATGTTCTACGTAATCCGGGATAAACTTGTAATTTCCTAGCGGTCGCGATTTACGCACATCCCTCTCCTATTAGACAGTTAGCAAGGTACCCATCCTGTTACGTGTGTTTTAATATTAATACAACTATATCTACAGAAAATATCAATAAACTCTAATTTATTTTTTACATAACGATTTATTCGTACAGTCGAGGGCAATAATATGTATACACCATAATAAACTTTGGCAAAGGTCAAAAACAGAAGACTAAAACGTGTAATATTATTACCCGACTACGGAACGGAGGGAGGGTTATGATTTTAACAAGAATGTATGTATGTATGTATGTTCATCTGTTCCATAATTTGACAAGTAGGGTGTCGTTAGAAGAGTCTTGATTGTCCGCTGGTTATACGCTATAATATCACATTATTAGACAGCGATTTTCGCTGTAGTCGGGTTTTAGTTTTTAAAACTTATTACTTGTTTTCATAACAATAGCGAATAAGTTACAATAACAAGGTCCAAAAATATATGGATAGTATATATTATTGCCATTGACTGTACCAGCGAGCACTGTACATACAATATTCAAGAGAGAAAAATATGACTAATGTATTTATTTGTGTATTCCTTTCAAATCATAGACATAATAATATTCTGAATTCTACTCATTCCTATGAAAACAACGTATAATAATGGTATGTTAAAAAGAAAAGATATTGAGATTTTCACTACAAAGTATTTTCAGATAAAATCCCAAACCCAACGAATTTATTTAGATGAAAAATTCTTAAATGGTAATCAGATACTTTGATCAATAAATCAGTAAGTATATTCTATCTGATACAACTTGTCAAGTTCGTCTCTAAGTAAAATGTATTCAATCCTTGAAATTATTAAGTTAGCTGTAACGTACTTCACTTTCCTTGTGACCTGGATTTTGAGATTATCATCTAGTTTACATAATCCGGATTGTAGACATGTCTATCAGTCTAATATAGGGATTTCAATAACCTGGCACTGTTCCACGGAAGAAGACCGGTACGGTATTAGACGTCACAGGTAGTGAACCTGGTACGATGTTGATGGAAAGAAAACATTGAATATATTAGAGCCGCCTCGTCTCCTGGGTAGAGCAAACACGATCGGGAGATTGGAATTTCCTTCGTCCATAAGGGAGCATTACACAATCCTGCCCTACATTCATCTGTATCATCATTATAATCTTACACGATAACCTTGTGTAAAGTAAGAGAGTGTAGAGACGTCAACATATACAGGGTTACAGGAAAAGTCGTGCTAGATCCGTTGAGTCTTCGTTTGTTTTTTTTATTGATTAGGACAATACAGTCAGATAACCTAAATATCTGTATTTATACAGTCTGATAACCCAAATATCTGTATTTAGGTTATCAGACTGTATTGTCCTAATCAATAAAAAAAACAATAGAAGAAGGAGATTTTTTTATTAAAGACACGAATTACACAAGCAAAAACAAAAACCAAATCGTAACCAAACAAACGTAAAAATTCTTTACAGGTGTACAAATGTATTATGTACGCCATAAAATGGTCCCAACGCAGCGATGCTGGCTGCAGACAACCAGCGTTGAACTTCCGTTGGGACCCTTTATGGTGACGCCACAGAGAGACTAAACACATGGGTCGCAGCGGGATTTGAAACTGCCATCTCGTGTTTTGTTTTTAATCAACAAGAATACCAAGGGGATACTGATGTTAACGTGATTAGTTTACCAACAATAATATTTTCTATGGCTGATTGTTTAGAATGTTCTAGGCCAACATGTATTATTTAGTCTTTCCATGTGGCTCTGTCCATGCACCATTAGTCTTTAGCAATATTTCTCATAAAACATATGTAATTATTCAAATTGCTTTTCCAAATAACCTTAAGAAGAATAAAAATTCGTGTATTTCATTAAATATTCATTAACTGTTCCTGAATATTCACAATATTGTGTCTATGGAGATTGTGCCCCTGTTTTCATAAGATCTCATATCTTGCTAACTAGATAACGAGAATATTGGATTCCGTGCCCTCGTGAATATTTCAACTGCCTTATCTTAAGCGCACTTACCGTACCCTCGCGATGGTATTCATTCCGTAAAAATAATCCAGCAAAAGTAAAGAGGAGATTTCACATTATTTTTGTTAAATTATTCAAATATTATTTCTGTTTTCTTTTATCATAATATCAGGAAAATTATACAGTACTAGCTGACCCGCGCAGCTCCGCCCTCGCTTTTATTACATTTTGCCCCCCTTTTGTCCCTCCTCCCTAGATTAATCTCTATCCATATCTCTCTCTCTTATAAAAAAATCTAATTATATGCTCTTTCTCTCCTCTCTCTTTCCCCCTCCCGCTTCGGTTTCCGTCACACTCCCCCTCTTCCTCTCCCTGTTGTCCCCTCTCTGAACCCTCTCCCCTCTCTCTTCTACGAACTTGCTCCTTCTCACTCCCCCCTTACTCCACCTAACTCCCTCGATCCCTCACCCCATCACCCCCTCCTCGAATCCCCTCTCCCTCTTTCTCCTCTCTTGCACCCTCCTCTCGTTCTATATATCCTCGCCAATCATGGAATCAGCGGCATTAAATCTACTTTATGACCTATTCTCAGACCTCCCCGATATGCACACAAAATTTCATACAAATCGGGTCACCCATCTGTTTAATGACCTTGCCTTATGTTGCTTAACCTTAACCTAGCGGTATGAAATATACTGTATGACCTATTCTCAGACCTACCCGATATGCACACTTTCATACAAATCGGTTCACCCATCTATTTAATGACCTTACCTAACGTTGCTTAACCTTAACTTACCGGGATAAAAAGTCCTATGTCCTATGTCCGTTACCTGGTTCTAAGCTACCTCTCCACCAATTTTCAGCCGAATCGGATAGGCCGTTCTTGAGTTATAAAAGTTCTATAGTGATTGTATGTCCAATTCCGCCGATAGATGGCGCTGTTCATAATGTAAATCACGCTAACATCGTAAATTACTGTCTAATGATATTCGATAATGAAAGTTCTTAGTGTTTCGCATCTTTTATTGTTGCGACTGTGATACAATACCTATACACTACCTGGACTTGGGGAGTTTCATTAAAATTTCATGAACTGGCTTTTAAATAAAATGAAATGTTATTTTTCCCTTGCCTATTTCTTTCCTAATCTAGTTTGGACTCGCTCGGGAATTACAGATTTTAACTTTTCAAAGATATAATGTCATATTGCTATCAGCAAAGTACTTAGAACAATACAGAAACCTAATGAAAATTTCCTGGGTGTACCGGAACGGCTTACCCCTTACAAAAATTGACCCTTCGCCACTGCCATATCTTATGCAAACTAAATGTCTGCTCAGTCCCTATTGTATATAGCGTAATAATACATATCTTAATGATTAACTGATCAGTCTATAATTACTCTATTCACATACAAAGGAAATTACGTGGTAATATGTGCAAGTAATGTTTCACTGCTTAGCCCCTATGAAACATAGCGTGATGTTTTATATACCAACTTACACCTTGACTTCTACACAACACATCAGTGAAAGTCCTATCAAAATCCATCCACGGGTTTTCAAATGATACCTGGACGAACAGAACGACAGACAGACAGACAGACAGACAGACAATAATTCCAAAAAAAATTGTTTTGGCCTCTATGTCGATAGTATAGTATTAGTATAGTATTTTTCCAAAATTTCTATGTGGGGACACATAGAAATTTTGGAAAAATATTCAATGTACAGAAAAAGTGCTCTTTGAGTTTTATTATAGTATAGATAGAAGATAGAAGATTTGACTTGAACTTAATCTATGTTATGTATCTATGTAGGTTTCAAATGTAGAGATTATGTCAAATTCATTACACAATATTCTTTTCATGTATAAGTATGTAAATAAAAATAAATCTCCATGTATGTTCTTACGCGCAGTAGATAACTTTCGAACGACCACAAATTGAATATTTTTTTTTGTGTTTGTTATTGTCGTTATACGGAAAAAAAGAAAGTTGCGCAGAAAATTACGTGGGTGGAGCGGCGGGGGACAACTAGTTTATAAATATTTCTGGTTAACACCTTGGCACGAGCGAAGCGTGCCACAGCGAAGTTCATCGTTATCAGCAAAGTCAAAGTCAAAAATATACATACGAGTTCAAGTAGGCTTAACGCTAGCACTTTTAAATTGTCATTTTTTTAAAAACTACCAGGGATCACAACCGGCCTCAACTGAGAAGATCCGGCAAGAAACTCAGCGGGCTTGTCATTTTTTCACTTCTTTTTAAATATTACACATTAGCGATAGTGTGTCCTGCCGTTCGAAATATAAAGCAAGGGAGAAAAGAAGAAAACAATAAATTACGACAAAAATGACAACAAACTAAAAGGTCAAAGGGATATTAGTCGGACCAGTCCCCGCAATTAGCACCCGCGCATGAGACGAGAACAGCCGTCGGAAGTCCACTGTTGAACAAGGACCTTCCCATTAGAAGGGAGCCGTTGCCAAAATAGCCACGTTTGGGAGGCGCCTTGGGGATTGCAGTAGATATAGGTGGTAGGTAATCCAATAGAAAGACGCTGCTGCCGTAATAGGCATGATGACTGTAACACAATACCAATAAATCTGTGGTTTTAAATATTAGAACAGATTGCACTGATTTCAAAAATGCATCTCATTTTCATAATAATATAGAGATTTTCGTGATATTTAAGCAAATAAATTACTCAAATACAGCTAATCGCCATTTTGTAATAAACGCTGCTCAGAGTGAATGACGTCAATCCTGTGTAAATAAACAACTGTCAAACTGTCATCTCAACTTTTTCTTTCATACAATGATTCACTTTTAACTTGTACCTATACCTAGACAGAATTGTTTATTTATACCGCCGTAGTGACGTCACAACATGGCGCCATGCACCGGCCGTCGTTTTGGAACGAAATTCAAACTCTATTTTAAAAATTGAAAATATTGCTATTAATTGTAAATTTAATACAAAAATATGATTATTTTCGGCAATAGTAGACCCGTAAGTACATTATAGAGTATTTTTTCAAAATTAGTCATCATGCCTATTATATTCGACGTTCGTACCTACTTACTGTAAGAACAAACGTCGGATATACGTCGAACGATATTGGAATATATCCGCTGCAACTTCGCTATGGCGGTACCCGTGGTGTGTCCGGGTAAGCTTATAGCCCAGTGGCAGTTGCCACATCGCTGTACCGGCCGCGCCATTTGTAATTCAATAATGACTAGTGCAGAACGCAATCCTCCCTGCATTAAATCGTGGTCGGCCACAAGCCGTGCAATAAAATTCATGAGTCCCCTGTAACATTTGTTAGGGTTTGCAATTTTGTAGAGATTTATCGCAAATTATTTAATTCTTTATTTTCATTGTTTAATATTTTAATATACTGGCAACTACTTTTAGAGTACTGACAGAAGTAGAAGCTATTCAATTGATTCGTAGCGCCGGCCAATCACGGGGCCGCATTAAAGAGAACTGATGCGGGCTGTGATTGGTCGTTGTGAGACGTTTGGGGGTTTTGTGATGGTAGGGATTTTTACCGATAAAACCATGGTTGGGAGCACAATGCGGGAATTCGAGTGTCAACCACGAGACTGTTAAGAGTTGGAAGTAACTGTGTATTGTGAATTTAATTTATCTAGTTTTTAGTTTGGAAACAGTGTGTTATAATAAAAGTGATTTATATTCTGTGATGATATCTTCTATTATTCTCCTCGGAGCCTGGTCATCCTTATAGATCAGAAGTGGGATTCGCAACTAACTTCAACAAAACGTAAGTACACGCCCAAATCTACAATTTTTAGACAAGAAGTGTTTTGAATTAAGTAATCTTTGTCTTTTGAATTAGTTTGAATTGATATTTATCTCTATGCGTTGTAGTTTTTCTATATCGGCTTGCTGCTTAAAATTTATTATCGTGCATTGTGATTTCTAAATGAAATGAAGGTACCCGCAATACCTGGAAAAATAAAAATTAAATATTTTTAAAAGTACCTACCCCTATTTTTATGTACAACGCTAATTGAGCAAATCAAACTGTTCGTATATTATATTTTGTATTTTCTCTGTAAGTGATTATCTTGTAATCTTTTGAGAAAATAAATGTCTTAAACCGTAGTATAATCCGCTATTTTCTGCAAATAAAAACAGAAGACGGTCAAGACGGAGAAATTTCAATAGGTAGTCCAATGATTGACAGATACATCCATACCAATTGTATTCTTATAAAAAAATACATAGGTATGTAACAGTTTCGGATAGCCTATAACTAATAATATAATTGGGAGATTGTATTCATTTCTTGCATGATATGGAATAATATGGAAGATGATAGCACTGCCTGTACTGTATCAAATTATAGCTGAAGTGCGCAGTATTAGTGTCATATTGCAGTATTAGTAATGGTCTCGTCGGTTATTGTTTGGTGACCTGATACCAAAATATTCCTACAGCGTATGGCAGTGATTGTGTTAGGTAGATAGGTAGTAATTTTAGCTTGCCTATATAAAATGCTCTCTACTACTATTTACAAGCTACCGCCATAATACGATACACGTGTAAGTCTGTAGCATAATATTCACACAACCTTTTTGTTGCGAGTCGAGCGTGAGCTACGGAATGACGGCTGCGAGGATGACAAAGGTGGATCGGAATCGGCGTTAACAATCACGGCGGGACAACGACCGACGTGGAAGGAGCCATCGCAATCGGTCCGCTGACTGCCGGTAGCACAGAGCCACGTGTCGACGCGGGACAATCTAACAGGTCACGTAGTCCTTCATTTAAAAAAAAGTGGTTTTCGATATTGTAAATGCGTTAGGGATGGTCTTGCAATCTTCCCAGGACGCAAAAACCGAGACTTATATTTTGGATCCTTCAAATCACGCATGCATGCTTTGTTAAATTAATTATATTTGTTTAACAAGTGTGCATCGCTATACGGGAGGGTGATAGAACTATCACTGATTTTGGTATTTAGAAGTTCTAGGATCTGGCCGAGGTCTGGTAGTTCGATTCTATTGGCCTGGTAAGAATGGCAAGAGAAATTACTGTTTGTTTTTCCTTTCGAGCAGAACATAGCCGGGTCTTATGTCTTGAAGGGGGGGGCTACTTAGGAGTCTTAGGACGAAGGAGTAGGTACGAGGTTTATTATGAAGAATTGACACACAATCAACGTGATATTGTAGGGAAAACGTGCGGCAGATTGTATTATTCGCAGATATAAGTATCGAACTTTGAGGTCTGGCTCTCTGGCATCGCGATGCTCATATCCTGATAAACTCTTGCAATATCTTTGTGGCATTAAAGATCATCAGTCCTTTTTAAAATCGAACTCTCTTTACGAGCCAAAGTTGCTGACTGGTCCCCAGTATGAGTTCACCAGTATGAGTTCACCAGTATGCGTTCACCAGTATGAGTTCACCAGTATGAGTTCACCAGTATGCGTTCACCAGTATGCGTTCACCAGTATGAATTACTGGTGCTATCCTTTTTCTATTAAAATGCATTGCAAAAAGCGACATGTATAGGTTTAATTAAGTCAGAATAGCCGAGCCGTTACTCAAAATTTATGAATGAAGTACGGAAAATAGGACTCTTCACGGCCTTTGTACCCTTTGGCAGTGACTCCACTTTAACGAATGGATATGTTGTACAAAAATTAGGACTTTGTCTAATCATCTCTCATCGGTTTTACAAAGGACAATGCCCATCTGTGCCCCATAAATGCCCAGATAAAGTAATTTATAAGATTGCTCTAATAAATAAAAACTAGAATTATGTTGTTAATTTTAAATCATATGAAGCACTAGATATAAAAAAAAAATAAGACGTTATTGTTAACATTGCAGTACCAGTGTATCTAACCAAATTGTTTTCACATACATATTGACATTATACAATGGAGACAGACTAGATAATTCTAAATAACTGACATGTTTATCTGATAACATACAGATAAGTATATAAAAGAACACTGATCTGACTTAGCTTATGTGATGATCATGAAGTTCCTAGTGAAAAACTAATAGCAATGCTGTCTGTGAACGATAAAATGTAAAAAAAAAACCAGTAGGAAGTTATCATGTTTATTGTCCAATATCTTTTGAACCGGTGCTATAAATAACATTAAATCTAGATATCATATAAATACTGTTAGAAAGTTATCTTATGACATAGAGTGCAATTTGGGCATTGCATTGCTGACTTTCAGCTCCATACTATGGGCATGGTCCTTTGTTAAGTCTGGGTATGTTATCACCTCAACTATGCATAGACGTTACTGCCCAAGTTGTATCAGGGGATGGTGAATGCATGTAAGACAAGCCAGTGTTGATGCGGCTTCAGCGGAAGCGCACGAACATTAATCGCTTATAAAAACTTGACTCAGTTGCAATTTCTTGATGTAGGTAATAAATTCTCCTTAACCTGAGTTTGACAAATGAGTGAATGTTCCCTTACAGCTTGATCAGTCGATGTCTTTGGGTTGTACGGTGCAGCCACGGTATTGGCTGATTTATCTACCATTTAGTAGCAGTATTGAAAAAAAAAACTCATTGCACCCGAATAGTACACATGAAAGAGAGTAGAAACAGTAATACATGTCTAAAGTACTCTTATCAAGCTAAGTGCGGACGTGTTGATGTTGTGATAGTACCATCATCAGCCATTTGTCGGATCTTGATAGATTTTGTATTTTGTCGTGAGAATAGTGCAATTTTCGGACAAGGCCATAACGGGACCACCGTCAAATGTAGTCACAATCACAGCATTATAATAATCATGCTCGTTGGAAAAAAAATGTGTCTGAAAATTAGCAACGTCTATTAGAAAATGTTGTATCCCGGAATAGTTAGCCCGTCTCAAACTAGTCTTAGTTTGCTTGTTCGTAAAAGGGATGGTTCATTTAGAATGTGCATTGATTATCGGCTGTTAACTTGAAATTATCTTATTCCTGTCATTGAAGACTAGATACCTCTACTTGCTGAACAGGCCTGTCGGTATTACCCGTAGTGCTGTTCTCTAAGCAGCAAGGGCTCGAGCTCGATGCTACGACAGTGGCTTGTCACGTTTTCGTGTTCAATAAATTTGCTTAAGCAGCACTACCGTCACGAGGGCTATGGTTTTCAGTGAAACTACTTAAGGTCTAATAGTTTAACGGTCAGCTCTACGTTGAGCAGAAATTCGATAGTGAGTACGGATCCCAGCAGCGTTAGGCTCTACGTCTAATTCGGTGCTGGCTCTACGTCTAGCATGCACTGCTACAATAAGTTGGGATGATAGCTGGGTTCCAATTTCTGAGCAGAGCAAGCATATCGTCGCTTACTATACTACATCACAGACTTTAGCAGAAGCGAAGAACCTCTACTCAGTTATAAAGTTTAGCTGTTATTTTCCTTCTGCGAAAGTTTAGGGTTATCTGCTAGGTACGGTATTTTAATAATTACCGGTCAGTGAACTGCATTCCACATTTCTGTACCGGGGTTAATTCTGAGAATCTCTAGTGGGTGGCTGTATGTGTAAACTTTGCAAGAGTTCGATTGTTCTGTAACATAGGACTGGTTCAAAAGTGGGTCATGTTGCCAAATAAGCTACCGCGAAATCCCGTAGCCGTCAATGACCAATTTCTGAGTGTAATAACAATATTTAATGACTACTGGTTGCACTGTCCAACTGGGAGACAAATCTGTAGGATCAAAAGTATTAACAGCGATTGTGATGAAAAGTGCCTAAATTACATAAATAATTACGTTTTAAAAGACTGTCAAGTATTAAGTTAATTACATGGTAATAAAAGCAGTATTCGATGGGTAGTTCCGAGGGGTGACAACTGTGTCGTATGAACCACGGCGACATTGAACATTTCAGTGTCAAAAGAAGACCTTAGAACAGACAATTCTGGTTCGTCAGTCAGAAAACAATGTTAAAATTAATATATTCATATCGTTTATTGCATTCCATAATATTTACAAGGTGGTTATTTATTAAATTGGTAGCTTAAAGCTAAGTATAATTATGGACCGGGTAGGGCTACAAAAAAAGTAAATAAGATTAAAATTATGGTACAATATCGTTGGTATATATATGTATAAACGTTTGCATAGAAGTCTCTTATTAAAAAAAAAAACATAATTTAAAAGCGAATGAGGGATTACTCCACAATGTCGCAAAAACAAAAATAGTGGTGCCGTTTCATGATTTGTATGTTGACCACCTTAGGCCCTTCGTAAGATCTAAGTAAGATTATACGCACCTACTTGTAGTTGTGGGTGTGTTTACTTGATTGATTATACCTGTTAAGAAAACAAACAATCTGTGTTCGTTTTTGAAGATTATAATTTACACAATTAGGGTCGATCAGGGGATCGCTTGGCAAGCGATCACTGTAGTTATTCTGCAACACATGCTTTCACAACAAGATTTGCTTTTGAAAAGGTTTTAAACACTGTTTAGTCGGTGTTGATGGTTGTTGATTCAATCGTACTATCCTTGAATCGCTAAACGCACTAACATGATGAGAAAGATTGAGATAGGCTTTTGGGGAGGGTTCGCTGGATACTTAACAACGTTAAAATAAAACATAGGTGTATTCAGAGGTGTTTTTGGTGGCAGCATGAATGGGGTCAAAGCTCATTCTTAACGTGATACTTGATAGTCGATTAAAAAATCCTTAATAGCGGTCTGTTATTCGCAGTGGGGTTTCAAGATAGGTAAGATAAGACAGAAATATAAACCCTGCATTAACAGTGATGGGCAAAGCAAAAAGCTTATGTCCATGTTTATAGAACCCTATCAAGACATTAATGTTTTGCGGTTTAGCAGCACGCATGCAAAACAAAAGTATGAACTACAGGCCTTTGAGCCACATAAGTTCAATAGAAGTTCACGAAAATGAATCTAAAGCTAATGTAGTAGAATAGTAATGATGGTGATTAATTTGAATCCATAATTTTGTGTGTATAATTTGAGATGTTAAGAGTAATGTTGCTACAGAAGGTCTTTTGTATCTTTCCAGATAAATCGCAAGCAATCGATCGGTTTGTGCGCATCGACCCACTACGCCGTCGCAAGTAATCGATCGGCTTGTGCACGCCGTTGGTTTTAATCTGATTTCGAATTGGTAGTCGGGCGGTCATGCATGGTATCGAATCGATCGTGCCATGTTTTGATACGTTCGGTGCCACGACGGTGCGTCTCCACAAGTAATCGAT
Source organism: Furcula furcula (assembly GCA_911728495.1). Taxonomy (NCBI): domain Eukaryota; kingdom Metazoa; phylum Arthropoda; class Insecta; order Lepidoptera; family Notodontidae; genus Furcula; species Furcula furcula. Next base: position 9,158,418 of record OU452246.1, on the reverse strand, counting down.
CGGCTTGTGTGAGCCACCACAATGCATCGACCCACTGTGCGGTATCAAGTAATCGATCGGCTTGTGCCGCCAGTTGGTGTTTCGAATTGGTAGTCGGCCGGTCATGCATGGTATCGAATCGATCGTGCCATGGTTTGATACGTTCGGTGCCACGATGGTGCGTCTCCACAAGTAATCGATCGGCTTGTGTTAGCCACCACGATGCATTGTGCCACTGTCCGGTATCAAGTAATCGATCGGCTTGTATATCGGCCAGTCGGTGTCTATATTATTTTGAAATGGTAGTTGGGCAGTCCTCATGGACTCGATTCGATCCCAATGCCATTAAGTAGTCTCACCTGCGCCGTGTGAAGCAATCGATCGGCTTGCGCTGGTGTGCCAGTCACCAGTCTTTCGTAGACCTGAGTAAGTCCATATATGTACATATTGATATTTCGATGTGGTTTCGATTCGTTGTCTAATAAATTAGAATAGAAATACAAGTGTACAGTTTTCCTAACGGCAATTATTGATATATGTACATATTGATATTTCGATGTGGTTTCGATTCGTTGTCTAATAAATTAGAATAGAATGGATAACTAGATGTTTACAATATTATACAAGTGTACAGTTTTCCTAACAGCAATATATTGATGATACATTTGTTTTTAATAAAATAAAAGGAATGGAATTAATTATCTAATAACTAACGAAGTTTATTGTAATGTAAAATATTTAAATGATGTAAATAAAATAAAAATAAAACAGGTTTTAAACTATAGTTTGTACAAATTGTTGATGTTTAATTGATTGTATTAGAATGTTTAATTGTTAATTCATGTAATGGTTATAGTATTGGACTTTCGTGCTGCTGACCATGTACTCGATACCGATTGTTAGGGTTTCCACCTGGGTCGTGTGCGGGGACGCACACGTCGTCAGGATGGTCGATTGTTAGGGTTTGCAATTTTGTAGAGATTTATCGCAAATTATTTAATTCTTTATTTTCATTGTTTAATATTTTAATATACTGGCAACTACTTTTAGAGTACTGACAGAAGTAGAAGCTATTCAATTGATTCGTAGCGCCGGCCAATCACGGGGCCGCATTAAAGAGAACTGATGCGGGCTGTGATTGGTCGTTGTGAGACGTTTGGGGGTTTTGTGATGGTAGGGATTTTTACCGATAAAACCATGGTTGGGAGCACAATGCGGGAATTCGAGTGTCAACCACGAGACTGTTAAGAGTTGGAAGTAACTGTGTATTGTGAATTTAATTTATCTAGTTTTTAGTTTGGAAACAGTGTGTTATAATAAAAGTGATTTATATTCTGTGATGATATCTTCTATTATTCTCCTCGGAGCCTGGTCATCCTTATACATTCATGAGCGGAATTGGGGAAATACTCTTAATACCTATGGTAAATACATCCTTAGCGTAAACGTTTATGAGCTGACTTTCTTACCCCTTAATACGCGTAATGATGTTTTCTTTTGTTTACGCGAATACTTCACATTAAAATCCAACTACCTTTATGGATTATATCACGGTTTATTTTTTTTATTACTTTCCCGATGTTAAAAACGCTTTGCAGCACTCATGGTCACGGGCAGCGTCGATGTTTTTCATCTCAGGTAGGTATATGTTCTTTAACGCAAGTTTTTTTATTTCAAGCTTTGTTTGCCCCATGTAGAAGAGCCCACAGTCACAGTCAGAGTATTACCTACACCCCTGCCTACATCTTGTAGAGGTATGTGGCACTGGATTGACAGGTGGCCGAAAGGTGCTGCAAAGCATTCGAAACGTCGGGAATGTGAAAACCAAAAATAAACCACGACATAATCCGTAAAAGTAGTTTGAGTCCAAAACGTTTTATGTTCAGTACATACATAAAAAAATACTTACTGCTTAAAATTCAGATTCTCTTAAAATAATTTTACAAAATCAATTCGTAACTAATATGATATGGAAACTACTGGATTGGTCAATCCACAGGATCTTCTAAGGCTAATAGGCATGATGACTAATTTTGAAAAAATACTCTATAATGTACTTACGGGTCTACTATTGCCGAAAATAATCATATTTTTGTATTTTAATAGCAATATTTTCAATTTTTAAAATAGAAATTGAATTTCGTTCCAAAACGACGGCCGGTGCATGGCGCCATGTTGTGACGTCACTACGGCGGTGTAAATAAACATCTGTCTAGGTATAAAAGTTAAAAGTGAATCATTGTATGAAAGAAAAAGTTGAGATGACAGTTTGACAGTTGTTTATTTACACAGGATTGACGTCATTCACTCTGAGCAGCGTTTATTGCAAAATGGCGATTAGCTGTATTTGAGTAATTTATTTGCTTAAATATCACGAAAATCTCTATATTATTATGAAAATGAGATGCATTTTTGGAATCAGTGCAATCTGTTCTAATATTTAAAACCACAGATTTATTGGTATTGTGTTACAGTCATCATGCCTATTGTGTTCTAAAGGTAAATTCGGCGAACATATATGTAGTTACCTACTACATATATGTTCGCCTACTAAGTATCGCGGTCAGGAATTCCTGTACCGGTTTTCAGTCAAAATCGTTTAAACGACCGTTACGGGCGCTTACCCCACCCGCACGTATTTTGGGCCGGCTCGTGCAAGCGATTATCGTCCTAAAGGTAATCTCACCATACGTATATATATATTACTTACACTTTTCGGGGAGGCTCATTCCAAGCACCCCATTATGATAGTGTAAAAAAACCTATACAAGCTGGTTTACCGTGGTAATAAAATTAATTTAGTCCGTTATATAGACAGAAATAAATCTCGTGCCACTCGAATCGGTTCATTATAAAACAATCTTTGAAAGCAATAACGAATAAAGTAAACAATGGGTTATTTATTGGCCATAAAGTAGGAAACTTTGGCCGTTAGCGACAACAAAAATTACATATGGGAGTTTCCTCATAGGTACCTAATGGCGACAGGCAAGACCTCGTATGACTTCGATATTGTTGTTGAGTGTTTTCTTCGGTGAATCTCGATTTTGTATTTGTTATGGTCAGAGTAAAAAAAAAAATATTTAGAAATATAATTTTATTAGCCAGCTGAAATGGCAGTGGGCTGGCCATATTTGCCGAAGAACCGAAGACCGTTGGGGTAAACTGGTTCTTGAGTGGAGACCGCGAATCGGGAAGCGTAATGTAGGACGTCCTGTGACTAGGTGGAGCGACGATATCCGCAGAGCAGTTGGCAGACAATGGATGAGGAGAGCCGAAGATCAGGCTCAGTGGCGTGCCTTGGGGGAGGCCTATGTCCAGCAGTGGACTGATGTGGGCTGATGATGATGATGATGATGATAATTTTATTAGTTTAGAAGAATGAGTATGCTGGTATATCTATTTATCACATACTGCCGCACTCATAAATGTTAATTAGCGTTATTTTTTACATCTGGATAATGTTAGAATTTGTGCCGTAAGTTTGAATATTAAATCAAAGTGGTGTGGTAGTACGTAAATTTCTTCTAAAACCCTAACAGGTTTAATAACTATTATGATATTACTATTCTCCGTGACTGCCATACCAGGAGAGAGGCATAACGCGAACTTACAGTGGTCCCTAAAGCCGACAAGCTCTCGCAAATTACAAGCGCCGACCCTCCCACATAAATCCAACCTTTTCTAGTTAATAAAAATGATTTAAGCACACATTAAAAGGATCTTTTTCGCTGAAACACGGAATTTGTAATGCTTGTAAACTCTACATTTAACATTTAATTCCGTGTTGTGTACCTAACATTTAGAAAGGCATTCTTTCAGCACATACACCAAATTTGTAATTGCTGAGGTGGTTTAAGCCGACAAACTTAAGCACACTGACAGGCTATAAGCGGATTAGCACGTGGCAAGTGTGGAGATGCAGGTTCCTTTCGGCAATGAGGACACCTGTTTGCCAAATGTGCTTGCCTTTGTTCAGGGACATTGTTAGTGCCACTCAAAAATATCGAGTAGGGACGTACTAGTGTCTCTTTCGCGATTGCCTAAGCTCAGTCTGTAAAGACAAGCACTGAAGTCTCGTCATAATGTTAAAAAATCGCAGTCAAAATTGTATATGTACATATATGTATAAGTATACATATAGGTATATACTTATGTATTTTAAAATTTTTGAAATCCCTTCTCTTCTTTATTGTGACTGTAATCAAAAGGTATAACTCAAACTCAAACTCAAAAATCTTTATTTCAAATAGGCTTAACGCTAGCACTTTTGAATCGTCATTTTTTAGAAGCTACCACCGGATCACAACGCGGCCTCAACTGAGAAGATCCGGCAAGAAACTCAGCGGGCTTGTCATTTTTTCACTTTTTTTTTTAAACATTGTTTTGTTACAAATGAATCGACATTAGCGATATTGTGTCCTGCCATTCGAAACATAAAGCAAGGGAGAAAAGAAGAAAACAATAAATTAAGACAAACTAAAAGGCCAACCAACCAGGCAAGGTATCGTATCGATAGTCCGATATGGAAGCTGTCCCAATATATTCCAGGGCCTTAAAGTATAGAACATTAAGTAATATAGCTTACGCAAAATACATTAGTCACCAATGTATGAACGTCATTGTTTTTTTTACAAAATCATCAAGTATAAATTATAAAATAAAAATATTAACTTTTTTGAAAAAAAAATATATAGCCTATGTCACTTCCACAACTGAGACGAATCTAAACATAATCAAAATCCATCAAGCGGTTTAGGCTATAGGCCGTGCCAAATAAATAGACATACATACATACATCCCGAAACAAACACTCTCGAAAAACATAACCCTCCTTCTGGGGCAGTCGGGAAAAAACAGGGTATAAAAACAAACGTCGAGCTTTTTTCTCAACATTCGTTAAATACCACAATCGTTACAAAGTAAAACAAATTGCTTTGTCAGTTTTTTATTATATTTGCGTTCGAACACGTATGTACAAAACAACCGAGGGGTTAGCTTTGTTCCTCTGCATTCACTATTGACCGGCGTGTGATCTTCTCTGGAGTGTTGACTCTGTGAGCCGATCAACCGTGCTCGACGCGGCGCGTGTGGAAATTCTCTAGTGTTTGTTATTTCTACTACATTCTGATGAAGAATGAAATGGAACTACGATAGTAGTTAAATTCTCATTCATATTTTATAAAAATAATAATACCAGCCCTTTTATGTCCCACTGTTGGACACGGGCCTCCCTCAAGATGAAGGGGGCTTAAGCCCACTACCACGCTGGCCAAGTGCGGGTTGGCGGACTTCACACGTCATTCGAAAGCTAGTTCGGCTTTCTCAGCCATGCAAGTCTGGTTGCTAAAGATGTTTTCCTTCACCTAAAGCTAGTAACAATTGCACAAAGACGATCCGCACATGTTGAATTAAAGAAATTAGGGATGCATATTTTATAAAAGCTATATATTTTACAGTAACAGTTGTGCAGTCTAAATGCCTGTAACTAGATTAATTAATCTTAAAAATCTCGTGTCACGGTGTTCATCACACTCCTCCGAAACGACTTCACCGATTTTTGTGATTTTTATATATATATTTGGTAAATATGAGAATAGGTCGTAAAGTGTACATAATACCGCTAGGTGATATATAAAAGCGCGGGCAAAGCTGCACGGATCTATAGTTTATAGAATTGAAAAATATTCAACATAACTTTCTAATGATTCGTCATTAAATTACAGATCTAAAGGTAAATGTTAATCTAAAGATCTGATATTTAATTACGAACTTCAAACACATTATTATGTATATATTTTCGTACGTGTATAAGTAATTTTGAATTATACATTACATAAGTATTTGACGTCATTAAATCCGTTCTATATTGTCCATTTTCTTATCCAAGCGTAATGCATTTCAAGTTTAATACTTGCATCAAACCACTGTCGACAAAGCAATACCTGTTCAGTAAAGGGGTGAAATTACTGGGACTGGGAATATTCCTAATAGCTCATTTTGCAGTATATAAAGCTACCTAGGTACTAAAATATAAAGCTCAAAAAAGATACAGCGTAGTTTTCTCACACACTCAGTGAAATATTTCAATACCCGTATTCTTACCACATGGTAAGAATACGTATCGAATACGTAGGTATGTATGTACATATTGTAAGTTTACCTAGCCATGTATGGTTAAACAGTAATAATTTGAAAACTACTAATTCATTTTACTAGACTGTAGGTTACCGATCGAGATCATCCAAGTAGGTACCACTACTGCAATGATACATTACTTCCAGTGTGGGCACTATTGGTAGCCAATATTCTGGGACAATCCACACACGGTCATCTGATCCCAAACTAGGCAAAGCCTGTATGAAGGAAATAAGACAACTGATACTAATACTTATATATTTTTTTGTAAATACATACTTAAATAACACACAGAAACTTGGTGGAAATCGAACCCACGACCCATCGGTCAGCGGCCAGGACGTCTAACCGCTAGACCAACAGGCCCGTCAAATCAAGCAGGCGAGTCTCTTACTTCTCTTGTCTTCACTGAAAAAAGAAATAAATAATTCCACCATGTAATTATAAGCTTTTTAGTGTTCATAATTGCAGCCGAATCCAATCGATTTCTAAAACTTAGCTATTACAATTTTTGACTTATTTTCTATATTAACCATTTCATAGGTTTTTGACACCTATGGCATAGTATTACTGCTTCTAACGTGTAGGTACGCAAAGTTTTATATGACTTTAAGATACGCGGGGCCTCACATAACGACCAGTTACATTTTAGAAAGCACAAGACAGACAAGGAAATGGGGATAATTGGCCCGACGAGATTTCCGGAGGCGACTCTACAATAGCGATGAACAAATATGAAATTCGGCAGCACGAATATTGCGAGAGCTCTTTGGATATTTTGGCACAACGGAAGTGGCTCAACGATGTTTTTATAACAATACCGGTTAGCTGAGTAAGTGCTTTCCGATATCTTTTCCAATGATCATGAAATTCTATGAGACAAAGATTTTGTACGCATTGGGAGCTGTCGTTTGTTTTCGTGCGGATATTATTTTACCATTAAGGAAGTTGCGAGCAAAAGTAAGACATCACAAAAAAAAATACCTAGGTGCTATAGACTCCTTTCATGTCAATAAGATAAGCTTTTAATTCATGTTAATAAGATGATCTGGCATTAAAAAAGCGCTTTCAGGACCAAAAATTCCGTAGCAACGTTTTTACCTAAACATAATTTTGTGAACATTCTGACTATAAGTCAGAATGTTCACAAATCATCAGTCATCTACACCTATCCACCGTGGATAAATTACTTTTTGCTGGTATAAGCTACCTAATGCTACCAAAAGAGCAGTGCCATATTTACTAGAAGACGGGCAGCAACGTCTTTCTTTTCATCTTTTGTATATATCTTCCATCTATACGCCTGCCAAGCGTGGGGATTCTGGTAACCCCTCCCTTCTAAGGGGGAGGCCTTTTGTTGAGCAGTGGACGTATTACGGCTGCTGCTGATGATAATTTACTACATAACGAAAGTAAGCACCTTTTGTTCAGCGACGTCCTGAAATTCGTATTGATTTAACTTTTTCAATAACAATACAATAGAATATTATTGTAAGATTTCTTTATTGTTTCATAAATGTTACAAGTTGAACAATGGAGGATGAGCAACGATGCTACAGCTTTTTCTGTTTTTCTCACAAAATATACAAACTCATTTATTGTATTTCATATTTGTTTATATCGGATTTTTTTATGAATTTGGATATAACTTTATTACTAGTTTTGCTCTTTTTTTTTTTTTGGGAATGATAGACGCTGTTAGCCGCAGATGGCCATTGCAGCTTCACCGGACAATAGGAGGCGAGCGCTTGAAGCGCTCTAGCCTTTACGGCAGAAGTAGCGACGAGCACAAGGGCACCTCAGGGAGGTACGGCCTCGGCTTGGGCTGTCGCTTAAGAGAGGGCTGAGTTTACCACCGGTTCACAACGCGACCCCACTGAGAAGAACCGGCAAGAAACTCAGTGGGGTGATGCACGTCGTTGCGGTCGCATACGTACGACCCTTCGGCCTCGCCGGCGAGACCGGTGTCTGATAGCTAGTGTAGCATACGGTTGTCGGGGAGGGGTCGGCGCATCCCGGTCCAATAGGACCGTCTTGGGGTCAGGAGGGTCGAGCAGTACGTGCCGTGGTCTGCGGCGCGAGTCAGAAGGACTGGCGGCGTAATCGGCGGCGGCGCGGATTAAACTGTTCGCGTGACGGGACGCGGATTCAAAATAGCGTTTCGACGCTTCTTTGAGGAACTTACGAAGGGGATCTAATTTGAAATCGGAATGACTAGTTTTGCTCAGGTAACCGTCTCCTTGTTCCGGAAATTGACCTTCATATAGAACAAAAACAGCTAATAGAAAATTAAGCTAGTGGCTTATATTACGACTAATTAAAAAAAAACAAGTAGCAGTATTTAGTAACTGCTAACAGCGAATATTAATAACTATCCTTACCCACACACGCCACACTTATGGTAGTTTTTATCTCATCTTTACACTAGTTTTTGTATTGACAAAGACCGAAAGTTTTTACGTCCATGTTGGTAAAATGATACTGGCTACTTGTTTTTTCTATACATTCACAGATATAGATTTACTTAGATAACGCAAGTATCACGATTTGTATTGAAACCAAACGTGCCGATTTTTGAACCAAGTTTTTAACACCTTCTGTGACGGTGACTGTCACGGTCGAATTTAGTGACGGGAAGTCCAAACCAATTCAAAGACACCGATGCCACCGATTTTTTGCAGCCGGTCTGTAAGTTAGCGGCGACCAACCCAGACGTTTCGTCGGGGTTCGGACACGCGAAGTACATGCATTTGCGTTATCTATATAAATCTATATCTGTATCTGGCAAAGAAAGTGGATTTGATTTGATTTGTGTACACATTATTAAAAAAACTCCCAAAAGCACTATGCTTTCACTCGGCAGAAAGTGTGATACCCAACTCGTGTGCATTAAGGCTGTTATCGGTCACTTTTTTCCATCAACATAATGTCATATTATATCCATTGAACTGAATGCATCTACAGCTTGACGTTAGTGAAAATTTTTACAGAGATCAGTTTATCCAATTTAGGGATGTACTGCATCGCATTGCTTGCATTTGTCTCGTTCAATTAGCCCTTGTGGTAATTAAGTTTGAGTAGTAAATCCCCAAACAAAGAGAAGATAGCATAATTCCACTTGAGGGAATACCATTCCGTCAGTACAGATAACATGCTATTTGAAAAGTAAAAAAGAAAATCCCAGCAAGAAAGAAATAAAATACTTTGCCAAATAAATATAAAAAGTTTCCAATGTTTTCCATTGAAGTCGGTGAACGTTATGGCGGTGTTTTAATTAAATTTACTTGATATTGCGTACAGTTGGGAAATGTTAACTGGGAAAGTTGCGCTGTCCAGTGACTTTATGGTTAACGAATGGCTTCCGGAGATCTTCGCTGCTTTTCATTAAAAAAACTTCTCATAACCATGTCTATAAAAAGCATTAAAAAAAATGTCTGACCGACGTTATTAAAACTTGTAGTAGATACATTACATGTTTACAAAACTAATAAAAATGCATTTAAGTAATATTTTGGTTACAGTACCAACTGATAAATTTAAAAACTATTTAAAAAAAAAACCGACTTCAAAGTAAACTATCTAAAAATAGTTTATTTAACACTTTTTAGTGACTTTTATTTCAGCAAGATAGGTATCAGCACTATCACGCAACTCGAACGTCTACATTACACTAACTTACTGAAAACATAAAAAGTTTATATCTCTTAAACTACTGGACCGATTTTGATGAAACTTGTACTCTACCCTAAGTTGAAAAATACTCTAACTATTGCAAAAAGTATTTTCGAAATCGGACTTGTAGTTTCTGAGAAATCCGCGGACAAACCTACATACATACATACATACACTCGTGAAATTTGGTAAATTTGTTTAGAAGCCCACGTAGACTAACATATATGAATATTACGCATTTCTATTAATATTACATACATACGCGTCGAATACAGAACCTCCTTTTTTGAAGTCGGTTAAAAATAAATAATTCCCCGACATGGTAAAAACAATAATAAACAGATTATTGATAAAACGTGCAAGACATTTTCAGCTAATGATAAGCGACCCGAGAACCACCTTATGGACAACTGCACCGTCACTCGTTACCAAAGACTTTATTAATTGTTATCCGCCGCACTCAAAAACGTCAATTGGCTTTAATTAAAATTTAGTCATTTTTTGTAATCGAATTATTTCGTCTCTCGGAGTCGCTAATGCTTATTTTCCATTATTGAATACGGGATAATCGTTGGCCCATGTTATATCTTGACATTATTCTACTATGACCTTATTCAACTAAATCCTAGTTAACTCTAATTGACGATTGTAAGTGCGGCGGTAAGTCTCTCAAACCCATAGATTTAGGATATTTTTCAGTACTCAAGCCATTAATTTCACCAGCTACAGTGCCCTTCACATTGAATCGCAAGGTGGCAGCAGGCAGTGCAGTCTATGATTGTCAGCCCGGACCTCCACTTGTTAGTTGTCCACACAATATTTCTGAGTATTCGCTGAACCTCTGAAGACAAAAATATCGTAATTAACAAAAAATATCCTGTCATATATTCTATTCCCCAACATTTTTGTCTTTATCTTTGTCTTTTCTATCTTCTTCTTCTTTATCTTTTATTTATAAGATATATATTATAGACTAGCTGACCCACGCAGCTCCGCCCGCGCTGTTTACGTTAACTAAACTTTCAATAATACATTCGCATAGAATACAAAACCTCCTTTTTTAAAGTCGGTTAAAAACTTGGACCCACTTTGTACTTGCCCTCCGAAAGCACGGAGACGTTTAGTTCAAATGGCGTTAAACGGTCACCCATCTATTTAATGACCTTACCTGACGTTGCATAACCTGATCGTTTTCCAAACATTGTTAACAACTGTCTATGAGTGTTCCCTTACAAATATTTATTATATTTATAATGAAAAATTGTTAAAATCGGAGCAAGCGTATAACCAAGTACACATTTTGACTTTAGTCCCCTCTCCCAAGGGAACCGTGCCGAATGTCGGGATAAAAAGTATCCTATGTCCTACCTCGGGGTATTAACTCAAATCATGCCAAGTTTCGTTTCAATCCATCCAGTAGTTTCGGCGTGATGCTCAGCCGAGATACAGACAGACAGACAGACAGACAAAAATAAAAAAATAATTAAATTTTTGGCTTTAGTATCGGTTATTGAACGCCCACCAAATATAATTTTAAAAATATCTTCAATGTACATGACAGAATTGAACCTGTTACAGTTTTATTATAAGTATATATAGATAGATATTATATATATAAGATATAACAAAGTTTCCTTGTCTGTCTGTCTGGCTGTCTGTCTGTATATCCAACTTTATTCTAATCGGGAATTAACGCGATTTACCAGCCGTGGTCACAAGCAGACTACGTAAGTAGTCTGCTTGTGACCACGGCTGGTGCAACCCGGCCGAAACGTCAAGACAAAATATAAGGTAAATCGCGTTAATTCCCGATTAGAATAAAGTTTGATAATGGAACGCGAAAGTCTAAAAGTGTATATGTCCGTATATCCGCTTACTTCTCCTAAACCACGAAGGGTTGTGTGTCTAAAATACTGTATTACACCCGTGCGGAGCCGGGGTGGGTCACCTATTATTTATAAACAGTCTTCTCATATTTATATATTCCGACCGTGTAATACTAACCAACATCCCCATTCAACCACTGGTCAATTATTCTGATTGCTAGTGATTGATCTGAGTGATATGATTACGTCTCGCATACGTAGTTAGTTATTCCGCTCACAAGGCCGGCCGGCCAAAGAGAAATGAAATGTAAAAATATACGTAGTTCTGGAATTACTGTCTAGTCACGTACGTCTGTTTCACGGAACAGTAAGTTCGTGCGCCCTCAGTTTCGCACAAACTTAATGTCGACGGATGCAAAGGGGTGGATAGAACCTTTACATGAGTTATGGCGTAATATATTTATTGTATATGAATTATTACTGTAAAGAGAAAGTTTGATCTATAGGGAACTGGAAAACTGTTGAATAACAAGTGGTTTTCGATCTTCCAAGATTTTAAGAAATGTTGAGTTGGATGATTTATTGTCTTTGTTGTCAAGCACCCAATTCTTTTGGGCTTCTTTTGGACCCAATTTCAACGCATGATTAAGTCTGAAACTATTTGTAACGACTTATTTAACTGTTCTTGCTTTAGCTAACTTTGTTTACACGTGCAAGACTTTTTTAAATCAATATTACTCGCCTAAAAGCAAAATGTGTGCCTTGGACAGATATACTGCACTGTTGCTTGTCACCGAGTCCGGTAATTTTACCAGTTGGAGTACCTTTCTCACTATAACGCAATTAAGATACCACATCGCTACTTGAGGGCAGAATATGCGGTTAGACAAGAAAATCGGAATCAACGGGGAATAGCGGGGCACCTCACTAAACCTATTGCCCATTGACGTATCCCCGCACAAAATTATTAGACGAGTGAGTCAGTCGAGTCGCTCTAGACCAATACTTGTTTTGGCGCCATGTGTGTTTTGTGAGAATAAATATCTATATATCTTCATTTAAATTAGTGTTTTTCTACTTTTTGCCTAACAATACACAGCTATAGCATATGCATCTCCTCTCGTTGGGTGTCGTAAGAGGCGACTAAGCGAGAACAGGAAGACGGGCAGCAGCGTCTTTCTTTTGGATTTATCTTCCACCTATACTGCTATCCCCAAGCCGCCTGCCAAGCGTGGGGATTATGGCAACCCCTCCCTTCTAAGGGGGAGGCCTTTGTTCAGCAGTGGACGTCTATCGGCTGCTAATGATGATGATAATGACATAGCTATATCATATACTCTTGCTGTATGGCCCACTAAACAATACTACAGCGCAAAATAATGATAAATAAAAATAAAATAATGAACAAGTGCTGCGGATAACTCGTAGTAAATCCTTTTTATTGTTCCGTATTGTAGAAGCCTGCTCCCATTCGAACTAGCACGGAATGGGGAAAATAAGAATGAAATAATAATATTTTTAGTAACCGTCAGATTTAACATGCCTAAATATTTACCGCTTTCAAGTTCATTGAGATATTTAACAGAATCAGATGTAGAAGCAAAGAACCATAAAAAATATTGGAAAAATTAAAATTGGATTAGGTCAAAAAGTATGTGATCTGCACTCAGTGCCTTGCCTTTAAGACCTCTGCTGAGGGACGAATTGTAGTCCCATGGGTACCCTCGCGGTGCTCACGGGGACGAAAGTGGCAGGCTCAACGCCGTATTCCTCGGAGTCGCTGCCTTAGGTACTCGATTGAAGTCTAGGGCCCACACCCCAAACGTGCAGCAACTCCGAAGAGGCTATCCGTTGTGTTCCTGTGGTATGGTTGTGCTCTATGATTCGTGGTACTGTGGCTAAGGGTGGCACATTACACCTGCCTCCTTTGAAGTCTCCATGGCGCAGCGGGAAACCATTCGCTTTGCAAGCGGAGGTCAAATCTCGGTCAAATCTCTTCAAATCTCGCTAGGAACAATATACTATTCTGGGACAATTCACACGGTCATCTGATCCCAAACTAGGCAGAGCCTGTACTATGGAAACCCACTTGGTGGCAATCGAACTCAGGACCTATTGGGTAGCAGACAGGGTGTCTACCACTTGACCAACGACAATAACTTCGTGTTACTTGTTCCTTACTGGCTTACTAGCCAGGTAGAGGTGGCTAGACTATCAGGTGATCGGCCTGAATTGTACTTAATTCAGGCCGATCACCTGATAGTCTGAAACGTAAGATGATTCAGGCAGAAGAAAATGCCTATCCGGCATGCAAAAAAGTCTATCCTGCTCAAGTCGTATTGGTCTTTTGCCCGTTTTTAAATAAAATAAATAACATACCACTTCTTCTGTCGAGCGCTTAATTATTTGTACCCATCTATTCTGATTCATATTAGACAGGTATTTAAGTTATCTCTTTGATATTAAGCAAATAAAACTACTATAACGACGAGACTTGCACTAAGTTATCGCAGACTCAATTGGGTTAACGCTAAGATGAAAGCCTTGGGAGACGCAAATTAGATGTTAATTCAATAGCGGCCCGACAGTTAGTGCGAAGGTGATTAGTGACGTACCGCCCCTAGACACTGAGTTATTTAAGGTATGTACACCACCAGCTACCCAAATAGTTCAGTTTCTTCTTTTTTAAGTTTTGGTTGTCTGGAAGAAATCGCTGTTAGCGAGACCGCCATTTGTACCTTTTTTTTTTTTTTTGACGCGGGGGAAATCTTCGAAAGATCCCCGGGAGCTGTGGGGCTCGACCGGGGTATGTGGGATTCTTACCCACTAAAACCCCCGCGGCTGTCGCATCGGCACATGAGAGGGGAGGCCCCAGGGCTCTCCGGTGGGATCTGCACCAGGGGCCCCTCAGTGCCTTGCCTTTGAGCCCGCCGCCGGGGGGCGCATTATAGCCCCCCGGGAACCTGTCACGGTGCTCACGGGGACGGGGGTCGCAACCCCGCCGCCGTCCTCCTCGGAGTCGCCGCCGTACTCAATGGACGTTCAAAGGGCGCCATTTGTACCTAATTTAAGTTAATTTCTAAGTTTTCTGTATGTTTTACTTTGGTGTGCAAATAAAGAGTATTCTATTCTATATTTGTACTTTAATAATTAATATTCTCTTCATATTGGTAGCTTTGCCTATCCTTCCACTTTAAACGCCAAGAGATAGATAGATAGATAGACAATTCCTTATTGCGCACAAACAAACAGATACAAAAAGAATAAGACAAATTAATAAAAAATGCAACAATGGGCAATGCAAGAGTCCGACAGTCAAAGGATATTTCTATTGTTATGTGAGACGACGAGCGGGTTAAGTAATTTATACTTAGATAAATTAAAACTATGAGAAGCGAAAACCTTCTACCCTGCCCTGTACGACAAGGCGCTCTATGGAGTCTTCCCTATCGTGCAGAGTCGTGCAGATCGTGACTAACCCCTAGTGACACTACATAACGGCGCTCCGTCAAGAGAGTTATGACTCTGTCATACATGAAGAGATGAAATTATTATTTATCAATAGCAACTTAACGAACGTCATAATCTGATAATAATTTGTAAGTGAGACCAAATGAACCCAAAGAATATAAATGAAGTTGTCTGGCCGTGAATGTCTGTGATATCCAAAGAAAGTTTTCAAAATACGTTGCCTCACACGGTTATTTCCCACATTGTTCACCGTGGATAATGTCACTATCCTAAGTGTTGGTACGGTCTAATGATGTCTAGTGTTACAGACTTCCGGTCCCTGCTCAACTTTGTGCACCTAGATAATTATATATTGATTATATTTGTGATTTAATTTGTTCTATAGCATGACATTATTTTGATTTGTGTTTAAATACTTATTTGTAACTACCTACTAAATGAAATATAATTATGTCGCCGTGCGCTTGACAGCTTCCGGCGTAACAAAATACTGATTATGAGTAATATTTACATTAGTTGTGGTTTATATGTATTATTGATTGATAATTCTCCTAATTAAATCTCCAACCTAAATAGTATTAATTAATGTTAAATATGTAATAGTTTTTGTATATGTATGACTCTTGATTAGCTTATCTGTTTGCCTATATATACCGGTGTCACAACGTTCGAGTTAGTCATTCTGTCACCGTCATTGAGAACAGTTGTAAGTGGAAACTCTGCACGATTGTTTATAAAATATAATTGACCGTCAAATGCTTATGTGTTGATTATTGTGACCATCCTGATTACCTGAAGTATTACACTAGGTAAGATTACGTATATGATGTTGCAGCTTGTTACATCCAGAAATGGATCTATCCAGAATATACCCATTGTCTATTTATTTAACCAGTTATCTTCTCCAGTACAGCAATGCCAATGCAGTTGTTGTTGTAGCACTAATAATTGGGTTTCCAGCCAAAAGGACAGAGCATTGCATAGATTTCTCTTCTAGGCGGGATCCAGTGACAACGTGTTCGTTAAGTCCGTCTATGTTACATAGGTACATAGACCATTTCTTACCAGTATCGCGTAATTCTTTAGTCTAGTTTTTAGCGGTCACATTCCAAAATCTAATACGAAAAACTATAACACCAGAAAGAGAAAAACCAATCCCTAAGGAAGAATGAAACACTTTATCAAACGTTGTTGCAGCAAATAAGCACAAGTAAAATATGTTCTTCAGATATCAGAAAGAAGTTTACATAAGCAAGTTAGCGTTTGTGCAGTAAACTAACCATTTAACAAGCACCTCTGCCGATGTTGCGCTCATATTGGCTCCATGAAATATGCAATTCTATATAAAGTATTATACTTGTACGATAACAAGAATATGTTCCCGCAAAAGTATTTTTCTTTTATGACGCCGCCAGGTGAACTCCAGGATATAAATTCCCAGGTCTAAGTAAACTTTGGTTTATGTAGGTACGTCATATACTTAAATTACGTATCCGGTTATCACACATTATACATCTACATATATGTAGTTTGTGCAACACGACACGCAAAATAGTAAAATGAAAAGGATAATCATATAAAATTTTAAAAATATCTCCAGTATAAATCCCTTGTGCGCGCGGACCTTCCAGGTAGCCGCACCGCACACGGCAGTGTCAAAAACTACTGTGTTCCAGTATGAAGAGCACTGCTGCTGTTGAAACTTCCGGGCTTAAGTGACTAATGTCTCGGAAGCCAAGCTACAGTGCAGTGAAGCTGTCTGTAGGCTGTCTTTTTTTTTTAACGTGGCGAAATCCTCGTGGATATCCGCGCCGCTACGGGGGTAGCAGCGCGGGTTGTCGGACTCTTACCGACTAAAACCCCACGGTGTCCTCCCCCCCTGTGTCGACGGGCCCCGGGAACGTACTTGGTACTCGTCCGGGTCCCGTCAGCGGCCGCTCGCGTTCCGGCGAGCCCTTCCTCGTCCGCGGGTGTAAAGCCCACGGACTTGTCTGCGGGTGTAAAAGGGCCGCAGACTCACAACCGGGTGGCGTGCCGGGACACACCGACACGCCACGAAAAAGCGAAATAGTTAATTATTTCGCCATTTCGTTCGTTCGTTTCGTTCAGAAAAATGTTTTGGAATGAACTTAATAAACCTAGTGCAATGAACAGCCGGTATTTTGTTGGTGTTTATATCCAGACGGCGCGGTCGTTCGCAATTCACTAAATGTTCGTAGATTCGCAGACTGCCGTCGTATTCCACTATTGTTTGCAGCAGCGTAACTCTTGTACCCTGGATATTAATTTCGGAAATTAAAACCTCAAAACATTGTCACAAAAGCACTCTGTTCTATAGTTTGAAATACGAATTTCTGCTTGTAGAATAAATGACCTCATCATATTTCAAGACTTTTAAGTGTACTCTTTTCTGACTATACTAATAATCAACATATTCACAAAATATTTCTTAGAAGTCGGTTTTTTTTCTAATAATAGTTTATAGTGATATAGTGAGTGACTAGGATGTATATTTAGATATACTCATCCATGTTAATATACTTTCTGTAACAACTTTACCTCTCATCCTGAATCCCGAAATCATCCATACAATTGGCAGACGCGTTGGTCACCCGGTCAGGGTCAGAGTTCAATAGTTAGACACCCTGGTTAGACACTCAAAAGGTAGTAGAATCGATTACCACCCAGTATCTGAGTGTTGTTCAGTGTCTGAGTTAAGTATGCATCTACAATATTGTTTGATCATCAATAGCTTATACCACTATGTTAGTTATTATCCCATAGAGATGCTTCTCTGCATGAGAATGCAGTCACTGCAAATAAGGGCATCACATTGCTATGCATATTTCGTTCGTTAATCTCTGTTAGCCAAACGTACTGTAAAGTACAATTCACATCTGTTTAATTAAACATGACTATTATTTGATACTAGCTGACCCACGCAGCTCCGCCTGCGCTATTTTTACGTGAACTAAATTTTTAATAACAGACATTCGCATCAAATACATAACCTCCATTTTTATAGTCGGTTAAAAACTGGGACCCACTTTTTACTTGCTCTCCGAAGCACGGACCCGTTTAGTTCAAATGGCGTGAAACGGTCACCCATCTTTTTAATGACCTTACCTAACGTTGCTTAACCCGATCGATTACAAAACCTTGATAACAACACTCTATGAGTGTTCCCTTACTAATATTTATTATATTATAAAGAAAAATTGATAAAATCGGACCAAGCGTATAACCAAGTACCCATTTTGACTTTAATCCCCTCTCCCAAAAGAACCGTGCTAGATTCCGTAATCTAGCAGGACATAGGATACTTTTTATCCCGTGATAAAAAGTATCCTATGTCCTACCTCGTAGTAAGATCTCAAATCATGCCAAGTTTCATTTGAATCCATTCAGTAGTTTCGGCGTGAGGCTCAGCCGTGATACAGACAGACAGACAAAAAATAAAAAAATTACATTTTCGGCCTCAGTATCGGTTATAGAATGCCCTCCAAATATAATTTTCAAAATATCTTCAATGTACAGAATTGGACCTGTTACAGTTTTATTATAAGTATAGTTTGACATAGATGCTGGCTGACACGTTCGGAGTAGATGCAGTGCTGACAGGGAATTTTATGACTGCTACGAATTCCCATAATATACTTAAGGAATGAACGACAAGAGACTGGTTTTTCTGGAGATAATCTAAGCGCTTTGATATTGTGTTAAAATGTTATTGCCTAATTTTCAATGGCCTTCGTAGAGCTGGCGGCCTCAATTGATAAAAACTAAGTAACTATGAATAAGAAGTGTCCAAAAACAGTGCATTAACTGTGTCCAACATTGATTTGGATCCCAATGGTATATTAGTTTAGTTATATCCTGCCTGGAACTGTTGATTTCAATTGTATTAAAAATATTTGTAATAAACAACTACTTACTTAGTCGCTGGCTATTCAACCAGTCCCATATTTAATCTTAGACATAGTTCCTCGATGATAATTTCTCCTTCATTTTCTCTACTCACTCGCCCAACGCTCATACCTAATCAGAAACTTGACTACCATGTTGTCAAGCACAATAATTAGTATCTCAACTCGAAATAATGAATAAGAAAAATGTTTATTTTTCAATCTGAAAGCAATTACTGAACTCCTTTCTTGTTATGTAAATTATGAAGACCGTTTAAAAAGAGAATAACAAATTCCTTTGTAATTAAGTATACTTGTATTAATTTTCTATCATTTTAGAACTCGTTAACACACCTAGAGCCATAAATCGTTGAAAATAAATAATAAATCTCTTGTAATTAAAATACGATACAAAGTAATAAATTCAGTTGGTTAAGTGAAGCCTTCTTCGCCAAGCATGGAGCTTGGGTGGCAGTTTATTTTTAATTTGGATATCAGGATCAGAAATTCTTCATGTTTTTTCTGTACCATGTACTTACCTAAATGTTTTAACTTGGAAGTTTTTTTTCTACTTGGATATAATTACTTAATATCAATCAGTGGCGGTCCGAGAGGGGGGGTCGTAGGGGTCATGACCCCCCCCAAAATCCCAAAATCTTACACGTCAAATCGACAAATTTAACTTCTTTCTTTGAAACGCCGAAACAATTAAATCAAAAATATAGGGTATCATAATAATTTTGAAAAACAAGGATGAGAGCAACCATGTTAGAAGAGTGGCTGAAAGGTTTAGCTCCTCTAAATATTTTTCTGGCAACCTCTTTGTTCTCTTTGTCTTTTTGTTGGTAAGAATAGCACCCTCTCATCTCTTCCCGTTAGGTGTCCGCAAGAGGCGACTAAGAGAAAACAAGAAGACGGGCAGCAATGTCTTTCTGTTGGTTGAGGTACAGGTCAACCTGTACTGAGGGATTATGGCAACCTCTCCCTTCTATGAGGGAGACCTTTGTTAAGCAGTAAAGGTTTTTCGGCTGCTGTTGTTGTTGTTGATGAACCTCTTTGTCGAAGTTGGATTTATCTAACTGGATAAACAAAGTGGTTAACAAATTCAAGTGTGGCGTTCCCAACGACTATCGGAACGGGTGC
The DNA here is from genome assembly GCA_911728495.1 of Furcula furcula. Lineage (NCBI taxonomy): Eukaryota > Metazoa > Arthropoda > Insecta > Lepidoptera > Notodontidae > Furcula > Furcula furcula. Next base: position 9,138,284 of record OU452246.1, on the reverse strand, counting down.
TACATGGACATTAATTAGCCATGATCTTCGTCTTGTCCGTGTTCATTTTAAGGCCAACCTGCTAGAAAACTCTCCTGAGGTCATATAGCACGAGTCCTCCAGCAACCCCGCCATAATGAATACATTATCGAAGGTGAGTGATATGAATTCGATGCCAAGTCCCTTTTTCAGTCCAAGAGCTTAAAAACGTCTTTCAATGCGTTCGTGAACAGTTTCGGAGGAATAAAGTCTCCCTGTCTTAACACCTCTCTGCAATCGTATTGCTTTTATACTCTCATTCTGTAGTCGGATCGACATGGTAGCGTTGCTGTGCAAACACTTCAACCCTTTGATATACCGTCAATGTGGCTTCGCTGGCTACCGCCTAGGTTTTGATTGAATCGTAAGCTTTGTCGTACTCCATAAACGCTAGACATAATGGCCGATTATACTCCTCGGTCTTCTGTATAAACTGGCAAAGCGTATGAATACAGTTGGAAGTCATCAAACCTGCGTTCAAGTCAAGACGTTTCGTAATGACTCTCGAAAACAGCTTGCACGCGTGGCTCAGGCATGAGGATATAGGCGTATAATTCTTAAAATTTTTTTTGAAGAAAATTGCCACCACACTCTTGTGCCATTCTTCTGGCGTATACCTCTGTAAGACGGAATTAAATAACTTCTGGAATAATAAAATTACCGGTTTTCCACCCACTTTCAGTAGTTGTAATTCTGTCATCTGGCGCCTTGTTGTTCTTAAGCTGTTTCAGTACCATTCTAATCTCGTACAGGCTGACGGTTGACCCCGGTGTGGTATCAGGTTAGTTTGGCTCTGGTGTCCTGAGATGTTCTGGAAATGGGTTTCCGTGTCGAGGTGTATAACTGTCCATAAAACTTCTCGAGCTCTCTCAATATTTCCGGTTTCGATGAGATGGCACTAGCATCTTCGATCTTCAGCTTGGTCATTCGGCTTTACCGAATATATGAATTCTTTGCAAACACTTGAGAGCCTTCGTTTCTCTCAATTGTGTTCTTAGTACATGCCGTATTAGTAGAAGGCAAGTTGTGTAGCAGCGATTTATAAATTAGTCTATTGGATTCGTCATATTTCATCATATTAGCTAAAGGTTGCAGTCTTATCCCAATCCGGTTTTCCATTAACTTAATGTTTGTATCGGAGAGCTTCTGAAGCTTTTTGTGGCGTGGGCACCTAAAAAGCTTGGATCCTACTGCGTGGACAGTTTACATCAACCAATGGTTTAACTCATCCGCAGTTATGCATTATATGTTGGGCTAGACGATTGTGTATTCGGGGTCCAGAATTAAAGCAGATGCCGGACGAAGCGTGGACTTCATTAGACGAGACCTTAGCTTGACATTGATATTCGATGTTCCTCTTACAATACGGTGATCGCTACCAGTTTAAACCTTACCAATCACGGAGACATAATTGAATATGTGATTCTTGTTCGTATTGATGAAGTCGATCTCATTTTTGGTTGAACCATTGGGGCTTATTCACGTCCACTTCCTAGATGATCGCTTCTTGAAGAAGGTTCATCGCATTGAGTACTTCCTTCTCTATGAATTGGACCAGCCCCTGGCCCCTTTTGGTCCCGCCACTTATACTCATACGACCCCACTCCCAACTCATCGCCATTCCACGTGCGCACTTTCGCGTTGAAGTCCCGCCATAACAACGATGAAGTTTGCTTCTGGAGGTATGCATGGCTTGTGCTATCTCCTCATACAAAGCCTCTATTTCCTCGACACACTATCGACTTTTAAGACTTTGTTAATTAGGAACTTACGGACGAGAAACCCAACACCAGCCTGGTATTTTCGGTCTCCTTCTCGGAAGAAGAGCATATTGCCGCAATCAAGGGTTATCGTATCCATCCCTCTCTTTGGATTTCAGATATTCCCAAAATATCCCAACGCAACTTGCTAATTCTTCCTCCAGCCAAACTTTGGTGGGGGTTGTAGCGGGCATCTTCAAAAAGGGGGGGGGAGGTGTTGTAAATACATATTTATATGTAGATACATGTACGGTGCAAGCATCGTGCATTACGTTGCGCTGTGTCATCATTTACGCCGAGATGCAGTATTGCAACGATTTCGCAGTCAGTTCACGTTTGATAGCCAATCGGTTCGCGTGTGCTCATAACCATTAACCATTTCATACCATTTAGGGTTAAGTGCTTATAATAAACCATTTATCTGTACTTAACTCTTTCTCTTATTTATATACCATTATAAATACTTCTGTACGGCTACCAGATCGTACATTTTGGTCCTTCGAGCCTTAAACCGTAAGGCGGGATCTACGCGAGTGCTACAGGAACAATTAGTGTCAGTGTATCCCACTTACGGCTAAACCAGCTTCCTTTACCATTTACCATTATTTTTACCAATTACCATTATCTTTACCATTTACCACACCAGTTGTACCAATTACCTACCAATTCCATTTACCAACAACCATTTTTAATAACCATCGTTAAGTGAAGAAACCACTTCGGCTGACGAAAAACCAGGATCGAATCTCTCCAGGACAAACCAGGTCACCAAGAGCCAGTCTTTGAGTAAGATCTTTCCATATTTACAATTTTAACCATTTAACCACGCACGATGTCTACCAAGATGCAAGATCTTTTAACCACTCAAGATCAAATCACGGCCGCCATGGAGAATATTCGCAGTAATTTCAAAAAGGCCGGACCGGAGCGTAAAACACCAGCTTACATTGAAAAACGGCTTAGCACTTTAGATTCCTATTGGAACGAATTTAAGATTAATCATACCAGATTATGTGCTGAATTCGAAGGTGCTGACCATCAATACTTTAATGAGAATTTTTACCAGCAGGCGTTCACTTTTTACCAGGACGTTAAAAGTCTCATTTCTAGTTACAAGCCTATTGAATCCAATAAGCCGTTAATTAAATCAGCGACACCACTAACCAGGCTATCCGATCAGCAGATGATTCCTTCTACCCCTGGCCAAGCAGGTACATCCAGTACATTGATGCCTCAAGTAACCAGTCGAGGTATCAGCAGTAAGGTAGAAGAGATGCTTCGGAAGCAGAAGAGTAATTTTAAGGCGCTTTCTCGTACCATGGAGATGGTTGACCTCGAGAGTATTTCCGAGAAGTGGAAGTTCGAAGATATTTTGCGAACTATCCAGGCTAGGTGGTCGGTCATCGATTCATTACACTGGGATATCGATAGCGAGAACCTTTTTGATAACGAAGAGTATGAGCATGCTTTTAATGATTACGAGAAAAAGTACAATAACATCAAGGATGAGATTAACCGTAACATGTGGTCAGTCTCGTACAGGGAGAAGTCCACTCCGCAAGTGGAGATACCAACCTTCAGCGGGAATTATCAACAGTGGATGTCTTTTAAAGATTTATTTTGTGAAACCATTCACAATAATAAATCTATGCCAAACGCGCAAAAAATGCAATTCCTTAAATGCAAGCTCACAGGAGAAGCGGATAAATTGACTCAACATTTGCGTATCAGTTCCGAAAATTACCAAATTTGTTGGGACATATTAAACCACAGATACAGTAATATGAGAGCCATATTCAATTCCCACATTCATACGCTTTTATCCTTACCAAACATTCAACAACAATCTGCTGCGCTCTTGAAAAAATTACATGACACCACCAACGAGTGTCTTAACGCTATTAAGGCAATGGGGGTCGACATTACCAATTGGGATCCAGTCATTGTTTACATTTTAGCACAGAAGCTAGATACCGAATCGCACCAGGCATACATTGAATCGCTACAGAACCCTAGGGACTTACCAACCATACCAGAGTTCCTTAAGTTTCTAGAGACCAAGTTTACGTCATTGGAGTCTGCAAAACGCAAGCAAGATTTGGTGAGACCAACATTATGCCATCAAAATGAAACCCAAAAACGTATAACCTACAAACCAAATAATAATACACAACCAAATATAAATAAACCTCAATATCGACCATCAATAAATCATTCGGTGACTAAGTCTACAAGTATTGCGTCAACACGGAAGTGCATATTCTGCAAGGGCGAACATGCATTATACAAATGTAGCGCATTTCAAGAATTGGGACCAGGAAATAGACGTAACCTTGTTGACAATAACAATTTATGCAAGAATTGCTTAGTAAACCATAACGGAAATACGTGCGATTCGAGTAAAACGTGCCGTTTTTGCAATGATCGTCATAATACGTTGCTGCATAACGCGTATGTGACCTTGTCACCAACCACGAAGAATCAAGCTGAGACGGAGAAAAATATTCAACAATCGAATGTGTGCGTGTCAAATATGCCTCTGGATATTATGCCCAAGTTATTAGCTACAGCCAACATTAACATTAAAGCTAAAGACGGTTCTTATCGTACTATGCGGGCTTTGATCGATCCATGTGCCGAATCGTCCCTGATTACAGAGAATGCCGCACAAGCATTAGGCCTACCTCGGCTTAAGCGCAGCTGTGTGGTAGTAGGAGTGGGAGCGAAGGCTAACAATAGCAAGGGAGTTATTAAGATAACCATATCATCTTTACATAATAACTTTACGTTTAGTACGGAAGCATACGTCATGAGACATGTCGTCGGCAATCTACCGACTCACTCTTTCATAAAACCATCATGGCCGCACATACATGGATTACCATTAGCAGATTTCCAATTTAATGAAAGTCGGAGTATAGATTTGATTCTTAGCGTGGATGTGTATGAGTTGATTATTTTACCAGGTCTTATCCGAATGGGCGCATCTTTACCAATTGCGCAACAAACGGAACTCGGTTGGATCCTGAGCGGCACTGTACAATCAAACCAGAATTATTGTAATGTCGCTCTGATTGATTTAAAGGATATCCAAAAGTTTTGGGAGATTGAGGACCTTTCAGATCATTCAGAGAACATGTCCAGTGAGGATCTCTACTGTATGAACCAATATCAATCAGAAACAAAACGTCAACCAGATGGACGTTACGTTGTGAGATTGCCACTCAGACCAGAGATAACTGAAAATTTGGGAGACTCCAGAACCAAAGCAGTAGCCCAATTTAAGCAGTTAGAAAAGAGACCATAGACGGACCTAGTGGCCATTTACATCACTGTTCGTCGCCTACAGTTTATAGACCAAGTTTTAGTGTTCTTAATAATTCATAACCATAAGGACACTAGTGTAGACTAAGGAAATATTGTTGATCACCCTTGTCTCACATCATTCATAACCATCACCACCATCACTTTCTTCTTCTGGCTGTGGGAGCATGTACGGTGCAAGCATCGTGCATTACGTTGCGCTGTGTCATCATTTACGCCGAGATGCAGTATTGCAACGATTTCGCAGTCAGTTCACGTTTGATAGCCAATCGGTTCGCGTGTGCTCATAACCATTAACCATTTCATACCATTTAGGGTTAAGTGCTTATAATAAACCATTTATCTGTACTTAACTCTTTCTCTTATTTATATACCATTATAAATACTTCTGTACGGCTACCAGATCGTACAATACATAACCCACGCCCACGATCTGTCCAATATGACCCCCCCCAAAATCTTTGGCTGCGACCGCGCCTGTATCAATCTTATTTCTTACCCCACTGAGTTTCTTGCCGGTTCTTCTCAGTGGGGGCGCGTTGTGAACCGGAGGTAAACTCAGCCCTCTCTTAAGCGACAGCCCAAGCCGAGGCCGTGCCTCCCTGAGGTGCCCTTGAGCTCGTCGCTACTCCTGCCGTAAAGGCTAGAGCGCTTCAAGCGCTCGCCTCCTATTGTCCGGTGAAGCTGTAATGGCCATTTGCGGCCAACAGCGTCTATCATTCCCAAAAAAAAAAAAACATTTCTTGTGAATAAAACTTAAATTCCACATTATGATATTTTCTTCCACTGTAAGTCAAAGAAAATCTTTTGAGGAGTGCATAAGATTCAGACGAAATAGAAATCACATTGCCTGACCATATTGTATAACCATGTTATCAGCTTATTACGTTAGCCACTTAACTCAAGTAGTACCCACTTCACTAAGAGTTAAATAAAATGGTTCTGCCTATCTACCGTGTTTTCCTTGTACCCGTTGAATTATTAATGAAACAAAAATGGAAACTTCTCCAGTTTCGGAGCTCAGACTAAATCTGCTTAAATTAAATGTCATCTAAATGTTAATCTTAACTTAAATAAAATAACTTATAGAGAATTGTTTGTTTACTCAAAACCAATTACTTAAACAATATTTTTGACCTTTCTGTTATACATAATGGTCGTTGCGATTCGTGTCAAAGCCCAAGGGCCAATTTCATGCACAAACATTTATAAAAACAAAATATCTGCACTAGATCGAAATTCGCATTTCCCGTGGCTGCAATCGAAGGCTCTCCAACAGTCATAATTGAATTAGCTTCGCCGTACAGCGAGGGCCGTCACTCTCCGATCGGGTCCAATATTGGAATATACGTGGAAATCTTGATATCGCACGCTCAACGCTCCATTCGTGCAGATTGGCAAGCGAAAATTTCGCACGTGACTGTCTTTTAGATAATGTTCATGCTTGCAAGGAAGTACGCACAAGTCGTCCAAAAAGGAAGATGAAATCTTTATATCACAAGCGATAAATCCGCCAATAATTAATCAGTACCTGAAAAATCATGACCTTTTTTTGTTGACGGGAAGGAAACCTCCAAAAGGTACCTTGTCTCAGTAGTTTATGTGGAATTTTTACCCACTAAAGCCTCTCCGTTCTGGCCAGAGTCTCTCCAACTCGCTAAAATACGTCCGTGGGGTGGAACACCATTGGCTTGTGCAGAATCAAAATTGAAATAACAGTTTTGTTTTGTAAAAGACACTAAAGAAGATACAAAATATTACCGGAACACAACAATGATAGATAGATAGATAGATAATACTTTATTGTTCCACCATTATAGAAAAACACAAAAATACAAAAGAAAAACAGTAAATAGAATGAAACAATGGGCGGCCTTATCACTAAAAGTGATCTCTACCAGGCAACCTTTGGATGGAGAGGAACTATGAACTGCAAGGCGGGGTTGTTTATATAAACCATTATCGTAAAAAGAAAAAAAAACACAACTACATACAATAAAATACGTGACAGCAAAATAATATATATATTAGTATGTAATATACTTATATGTATGTAATATATATGTTAGTATGTTTATTCAATGCTTACACACTACTGAGCCTGAACACTTTATTGATTCTTCGAATGCACCTCGATGACAGGAGGCTTTACAACCTAGAAAAAGGTACCACTTACAATAGGAAGGTTCTGACCATTTGTCTGGATTAGACACAGTCGCGTGCAGACTTTATCGTGCTAGCACTCAATTACAGACCGGTGATTATAAACTCATTTGTCTACTTCACGGTAACTGTTCACCTCATGGTGAAATGATTTTATTAGAATGGGAGCACGATCACCTTTAGTAATTTTAACCGAGTGCCACAGAAGGAGCGCTATGTTTCTGTACCTTGAAAATTTACTATCAGACATACTTACCTACTAATAAAATATTGCGTAATGTATAACGCAATATTTTAATAGTAAGTATATTATTTATAGTAGTAGGTAGTTTATTTTATAGTAGTAGTATGTATGTTGATGTTTTTTCACGAGCATAAAGCAACAAATATTCGTTCTATGTACTATCGGGGACACGAACGGTGTATCATTTTTCTATCAAAATCGTTTGAACGACTTTACGTGCGCTTAACCCGCCCGCACGTATTTTGGACCGGTCCGTGCAAGCGATTATCGTCCTAAGGTACACCGCTTGTGACCGCGAGAGTACATGGCTTAAAAAATATTATGATTAGGGTCAAATTAAAAATCATACACATAAATATATCGGTTATTTACATATATACTTCATGTGACGTGTGTTGTGGGTGCACAAACGCTTTTTACGAGTGCAGACAGAGTGTGTGTGTGCGGAATACTACGTCGTAGCGTCGTAGCATAATTTTATAAGACGTACCTACAGCCTACAGGCAAGTGATCTATTATAATTCGTGCCTTTAAATCGGACCAAAAAGTAAGTTTATGTAGGCTTTTAACCCTCTAGCAAATGAAATTACATCTGGGCAAAATCCTGAACTGGATTTGGGCCGGGGAAAATACCGTTTCAGCCTGGTATATTTACTGCTAACAGCGACGAATTCTGTACTGATAGAAACTGGCTGGTCGTTGTTATCGTTAAATAAATGATGAAATGTCAAAAATATAATACCCCATTATATTTCTGCAGAAAAACCTTGAAAATTCACTGTTACGCCAAGAAACAAAATGGAAATATCTGCGAGAGCACGCAACCAGGGCGATCCCACGTATTGGGACAACACAAGGGACCTCTATTCGCTACACTGGACAATATTCCGGGACGTGACACCAAATAAAGGTATACACTGTTTGGCCAAAATAGCATTGTGAAGCCAACTACTTTTTATATAAGTTTAGAACCAAGATTGTATCTTGTTGTTTAAGAGTTGTTGAGCCAAGTTGTTAAGTGTTTTTGTGCTAAATATTATGTAAAATATACTAGCAAACATAAAAGAAAGTAATATCTTTATTTAGTAAATAAATATTTCAGTTCATTTAAAAATATACTTAAAGCAAGTACAAAACTACCTCTAAGTTGTCGCTGCACTAGGAGAGAAGGGGTGACCTAAAAGACTGGCAGCATTACCTCTTTGTATGGCCAAGCTTATACGTTCGCAGAAAAAGCTACCAGCCCGACGACCAGTCAGTCCCCTGACACTCCGATAAGTTTGGATGAAATGTCTTTCACCAAACCGATTTGGATCTGTGAATTAAACACGGCTACACATCAAGTTCGACCCTATATAACGATAACTACGCTACTAACAACACAGAGAATTGTTGGAAAGGGACGGGACATGTGAATCGCTCGGCATCATCCCACTCGGCGGCGCGGCGGCGCGTGCTTCCGGCGGGCGCAAGCGCCGAGTGACAACGACAAAATAACTACAACATATCGCACCCTCTCGCACGATTCGCAGCGTTCAACTTAATTGTTCAAAGTCCAAACAGTCTAGGTTTAAGTGCCGCCGAGTGTATCTACCCCGTGTCCCGTAATACTGTGTTTTGTGAACTATAGTATGTATCTAAGTATCTAATAGAGTTATGTACGTGTAAATTCTTCTAAGTACACGTTTATTGGCTTTTGAACACCCACCCGCATGAAACAATATTAATTGTAATGCCGCTATATTATTCTCATCTGTAGACTACCAGTAGGTTAAGCAACATTAGACAAGGTTAGATGGGTGACTGTTTAGTGGTATTTGAGCTGAATGTCTCCGTACTTCGGAAGGCACTAAAATAGTTACAAACAAATTAAAAACTACGTCATAGTCACAGTAATCTGTCAAGACTTGCAAGTCGTGCTAAGCCTTTGTTCTCATATAGTGAGTAGTCGTCAAGCTAAGCTACAAGCATTTAACAACGGCAGCTTGAACCACTTTGACACCAGGTTGGTCACTAAACATACGACATACAAAAATCTATAGACGATGTCCTAATGTCTCACAACTATGTTACTAAGGCATAATTAAAGCGGAAAGTAAATATAAGACTTGATATATTTTAAACTAGTATGAAACAATTTACTGTTCAGAAACAAACTTATTAAGACACTTTTTAATTATGATTATTTAACAGCAACGCAGAAAATATACAAAGAAACGAAATTAATGAATATAATTCAGTCATACATTTATCACAATTGTATTTTAATACGAAAAATACTAAATAAAGATATACACACACAAATCACATTCACTAAAAAACAACAAATACAAAAGATCAAACTCAGAAATGCAAATCACATAAATTTACATGTTCCGCGAACTAATTATGGCAAAAACTGTATAATGTACGAAGGTGCAAATATCTACAATAAATTACCAAATGATATAAAAGAAGCTAAAACTACACAAACATTCAAAAGATTACTTAAAAATTACTGTACAAATATCTAACAAAACCACGCTTATACAAATAATATAACTACGCTCAAAAATATCTGCCACATCTAGTTGCACATATTTCTACAAACGTACAAATTGTTTCGTCTCGGTGAATTTTAATTTATATGTACCTACCCTCTAGTTTTACTTTAGAAACCCTCAGCGTATAGAACTATAACTGCATAATGTTTGTTATTAATATACGTCTAGCTTAGTTACAATTAGTTAATGTAAGTTTCTCATGTAAGTGAATGTAATTCTTTTTGAGAAAATAAATATCTCAAACCAGAGATTCATCATCAGCCGACAGACGTCCACCGCTGAACAAAGGCATCCCCCTTAGAAGGGCGGGGTTACCATAATCCCCACTCTTGGCGGGCGTCTTGAGGATCGCAGTATAACAGATGGTAGGCTATCCAATAGAAAGACGCAGCTGCCGGACTTCTTGTTTTCCCTTAGTCTCCTCTTACGACATCCAATGAAAGGAGATGGGTGGATGCTATTTTTACCCAGACATCCCACGGGTTGTTCAGAACAACAGGACTAGTCTGAAAATTTTAGTTAGCTGTTTAAATTACAATTATTCGATATTTAAGTACAAACATTACATAATTTTTAGTACCTAATGACGTAAATTTATTAAGTAATTATTTCGGTCTATGGAGACCTCCTAGTAAAATAACTTTATACCTAATTGCAAAATAGAGTACAAGTTATAATAATATCAGGAATTCAATTAATAATAATATCTTGGGACCATCCACACACGGTCATCTGATACCAAACTAGGCAGAGTCTGTACTATGGAAACCAGACAACTGATACTAATACTTATATACATTTTTTTTTGTAAATACATACTTAAATAGATAAATAACACCCAGACACTTGGTGGGAATGGAACCCACGACCCATCGGTTAGCGGACAGGGTGTCTAACCACTAGACCAACGGGCCCGTCAAATTATTTAACTAATGACTTCATTAGGTATTCCTAGAGCGTGTATAAATAAATTATAACGGCAGGTCCATGCAATGGCCATTAATTAAGATCATCAGCAGATAGAATACAATTTATGCCTTCATCGACTGGCTACAGTTTCCAATTTAATTACCAAGCACGATCATTATCAATAACAAATAGTTTGTTTACGATGCCTATGCCAACAATTTATGTTGGAAACAAATAGCTAAGTACTTATCATGTATCGCAGTATAGGTAATATTAATAATAAATAATTATATATTGGGACAATCCACACACGGTCATCCGATCATAAAGTAGGCAGAGCCTATACATACTTTGGAAACCAGACAACTGATACAAATACTTATTTTTTTTTTTTTGTAAATACATACTAACACCCAGACACTCAAACTCAAACTCAAAAATCTTTATTTCAAATAGGCTAGCACTTTTGAATGGTCATTTTTTAAAAGCTACGGTCGTGGGTTCGATTTCCACCAAGTGTAGCTTCACTTGGTGGAAATCGAACCCACGACCCATCGGGTAGCAGCCAGGGTGTCTTACCACTAGACCAACGGGCCTGTCACTCCGTCAGGTGGTAGGTAATCCAAAAGAAAGAAAAATTAGTTACAATGATAGCCCTAGTATATATATATAAGTATAACGATGGCTATTATTGTAAATAATTTTACACGATCCGAAATAGTACACCCGTGTCCAAAAGCGTGTATATACCCGTGTGGTGTCCGATCTCCTCCCATTGGGTGTTCGTAAGAGGCGACTAAGGGAAAACAAGAAGACGGACAGAAGCGTCTTTCTATTGGATTACCTACCACCTATACTGCGAGCCCCAAGTCGCCTGCCAAGCGTGGGGACTATGGCAACCCCTCTAATGCCTGTGTTCAGAAGTGAATGCTTTCCCGCTGATGATGATGATGAGATTATGAAAGACTACATATTTTAAAATACTATATTATTCATTTTTTTTTGTATACTAGCTAACCTACGCAGCTCCGCATGCGCTATTTTTACGTTAACTAAACTTTTAATAACAGACATTCGCATCGAATACATAACCTCCTTTTTTATAGTCGGTTAAAAACTGGTACCCACTTTTTGCTTGCTCTCCGAAGCACGGACCCGTTTAGTTCAAATGGCGTTAAACGGTCACCCATCTATTAAATGACCTTACCTAACGTTGCTTAACCCGGTCGATTACAAAACCTTGATAACAACTCTCTATGAGTGTTCCCTTACTAATATTTATTACAATTATGAAGAAAAATTTATAAAATCGGACCAAGCGTATATCCATTTTGACTTTAATCCCCTCTCCCAAAAGAACCGTGCTAGATTACGGGATACAAAGTATCCTATGTCCTACCTCGTAGTAAGATCTCAAATCATGCCAAGTTTCATTTGAATCCATTCAGTAGTTTCGGCGTGATGCTCAGCCGTGATACAGACAGACAGACAGACAGACAAAAATTTAAAAAATTATATTTTCGGCCTCAGTATCGGTTATAGAATGCCTTCCAAATATAATTTTCAAAATATCTTCAATGTACAGAATTGGACCTGTTACAGTTTTATTATAATTATAGATATAGATAAACGATTTGGGGTAATTTATTACGGTACATTTATTACGCTCCCACGGTTTGTCTGTGAAGATCTGACGAGTCTTTTCCAATTATTATTTCATACAGTTCAGTTATTGTACTTGTAATACTTATTGCGATACGTACTTATTACTTATTGACTTAAGATATTTAATTTTACAAGCAATCAAAAAGTTTCATAATATACCCCTATTTTTAAAATTAACTAAGTAAATATTTTACAAACTTATGTCTTGCAGCATAATCGGTGGTTTTCTAGATGAAGTAAGAGTCCTTCCTAGGCATTTTATTGTTGAAGGTCTTTTGATAAGACTTCTCAAAACGAATGAACTTGACCGAAATATTTTACATTTGCATCGGTGCTTAATCATGTACTTCATCTATTATTTACAAATACCTACTTACAACTTACAATATACAAAGAAAATCGTAAAAATCTTCATGCTGCTACTGGGTAGCGGGTCGTGGGCTCTATTCCCACTTCAGGTCTGGGTGTAATTTAACTATATATGTATAAATAACGATAAATACATACAACTAAAGGCAAAATGCAGACGTAAATTCGACTTTCCGTTTTAACAACCAAAATGATATTTGTATAATTAATTTGCTATTTATATAATCCGGAAACATGTAACAAATATCACACTGACTGATACAATACCTCTATAAAATTCGATTGTACGTAATATTCTGGGGGCCTACTCGCAAAATCGACAACGATACATTCGAAACGAAACGATACGTCTCCGAATGTATCGCACCTGCCCTACTCTAACAAATGTTCGAATTTCTCGTCGATTATCGTTGCGGTAGAGTAAATATACGATGTTCGGAGCGAATGGAATAAATAATAAGTACAAAGTTATGGCCTCGCAGTTACAATTAAATACATTTTTATACTTTATTTAAATTAAATTACTTATATATGTTATTTAAATTAAATTTAATTTTATATGTTATTTAAATTAAATTCTATATATTATTTAAGTTAAATTAAATTTTATATTTTGTTTAAATAAAATAAAATATATAATTTAATGTAATGTAATTTAAATTAAATTTTATTTAATATAAATTAATTTAAATTAAATTAAAGTCTATATATTATTTAAATTAAATTTTATATTTTATTTAAATAAAATAAAATATATAATTTAATTTAATTTAAATTAAGTATTATATATTATGTTATTTAAAATAAATTAAATTTTATATGTTATTTAAATTAAATTACATTTTATCTTTATTTAAATATGTAAATTTTAATTAGATACAATAAATTTTAATAAATACATAATCATTTACAATAAATGTAGAAAATTAGGCCCATGTGGCATGGTACCCAAAATGCTGGCAGCATTTCCTCGCTGTATGGAAATAGAAACCCGCTGAGCGAGGAAATGGCCAGCTCCCGGATCCCCTGTGACGTCGACCAGCCGTTTAGATATCAAATTAAAGAAACAATGGGCAGAAGGACCCCATGGACCCAGGGTCTCGACTCCGAAGGGCATAAAAATATATTCGGAACCGATGACCCTGTATTTGTGTTTTTTAATTATTTCGGCCGCCCGCGCCGCAGCACCAGCTCTCTTACTAGTGTCCTGGACATGCGAAGGAGCCAGTGTGTCAACACAAGTGGCATCCCACACCAGCACCCGACCCATGCTCCAGGGCACGAGAGTCATACCGTCTGGCCTCTTGCCATCATCACGCACGATACCTTGCGGCTCCAAAATGGCCGGTACGTTAATGGTGGCAAGAGCCCGACGAATGATGTCGTTTAGGGCTGCATGACGGGAGAAGCGGCCGGCACTCCTAGCGCAAGAAAGTCCATGGTGTCCCAGCCGGTCGACATCGGTACCACATGGGCATTTATGTGGAGTGCAGACGTCAGCTCCGAGACGCAAACTTATGGCTATACGAAGTGTGTTAGGGTCGAGGCAGTTTCCCGTATTCGGACACGGATACGCCTGTAGCCAATATCCAGATTCTTTACAGGAAACTGCCTGAAGCCTTGCGAGCTCGGAGCCTGAACTGTTGCTTATTAAACTTTGGAAAGTAGCACTACAGGACAAATTATCCCAGCAATTTTGAGAGGTTGGATCTGTTGGAATTAAACTCGGCCAGGCCGATTGCCAAGCTTTCCAGGCTTCATCAACATAGGAGATATCTATATCAGATAGCCTCGCATTAGACAGGATCTGTTTAACTAGTTGTTTGTTTTTATGCGAAGATAGTAAGCTGGCAATGAAACACTAGAAATTTTGCGAATGCCAACCCCACCGAATCTGATGGGCAGGGAGGCCTGGGTCCAAGCTTTTTCAGATAGATTTACATTTATAATTTTTTCAAAACTGTTTTTAATTAAATTGTCAATGGCACAAAGAGAATTTTGAAACAACCAAACTGGGGACGAACGTAGGAGATACGTGTATTTTGGAAGGAAGAGACAACATTTTAGAATAAAGAAGGCCGAATGAGAATTAATATAAATTAAATTAATTAATTAATTATTTATTTATTTAAATTAAATTAAATTCTATATTTTATTAATTTTTTTTAATATAATTAAATTATTTATTTAAATAAAATTATTAAATTAAATAATTTAAATAAAATAATTAAATTATAAATTTAAATAAAATGATTAATTATTAATTTAAATAAAAATAATAAAATATAAGTTTAAATAAAATTATTAAATTAATGGCTTACCATCAGGTGATCCTTCTGCTTATTACCAATTTAAATAATAATAAAAAATAAAAGAAATACATAATTTTATCCGGTCCGGTACACGTTTTGTGAACTAAAAGATTAATCAAAAATATCAAAAATAAAGAAAATCAAAGAAAATCAAAGGTAAAAACTAAAACGATATCGCCAACGACACCTAATGAGCTATCGTCAAGATTATCGAAAAATCACGTTTAGGTCGTTGAAAAATTCCAATATTCGATAAGCGACTTTGCGACTAAGAGTAGGTTATGGACGATAATGTCGAATAATGTATCGTTCGTTCATTCGTCGTTACGACATAGAAAACGATGTAACTCAGAGTAGGATTCGACACGACAAATGTCACGATGTATCGATAATCGTTTTTGCGAGTAGACGCCCTGCACTAACTGAGTTGCGACGACCGTATTTAGATATTCAGAGTACTTAAGTAGGTAAATAGAAAACTGACTTACAATTTTCTCTTTTCATCATTTATAGCCATATATTATTAAGAATATATTATTATTATTTAGACTAAATAATATATAGATGTTTATAGCCTACCATATACGCATGCTTTTTGCCTTCGACCATTGTTCTTCCTAATAATACCTTTTTTTAAATGGCTTTTTTTATTGTTGCGAGGGAAACCTTTAAAAGCTCCCCGGGACCTTATAGGTACCTAGTCATCACTGGGGTATGTGTGAGTCTAGGGCCCACATCCCCAAACGTCCAGCGACTCTGAATTGATCTCTAGTATAAGTTATAGTTTACCTACTTTAAAGAGGATTCTTTTACATTATAATGGTCACCTTTAAACCACTGTATCTAACTACAAATAGGTACGCATTTCATTTTGCCAAGTGAACCCAATATCTATAAACATAATATCGGCGCGGTACATTTATCGGCAAGTATTGCGATTCCAAGATTAAATTCGGTCTGCGAAGGTTTTGTGCAATTGCTATAACATTCACTAGGATCGCAGCAATCTTGAAGATATACTGTAAACAATGCACTTGCAAGTTCTGTTCAACGTCTCTAGAGGTTTACGAGACGAACATTAAACTAGATTACTGCTGTCTATAGTTATTCTATACCTAGTAATTCATACATTGGGTAGTTATAAGTAGGGTGTATCATTGAGAATAATGTTTTTTTTTGTCGTATGGTAGTGGTGTCAGAGTTTTCAAGCTGCCCTAAGGCCTCTGACTTAGCTTAACGACTGCTGTCTAGATGACAATAACCGGGACTGACTGTTAACGTGCCCTCCGAAGCACGGAGACGCTCAGTTCAGATTCCACTAAACGGTCACCCATCTAAGGACTGACCTGGCCTGGCGTTGCTTACACAACTGAACGTTTACAGAACAGTGGTTAAAACTGACTTTGGGCGTCTCAGCTTATGAGAAATATGGTTATAATATTGATTTCGACGATTCCAAAAATATTATTAATTGAAAAATTTTACTAGATGGTTTTTGCATAACACCGTTCGGATAGGAACCACACTACATGGTAGGACATTTTATCGTCAAAGAGCAGTGTGTAAATATTGCTGTGTTCCGGTGTAAAGGGCACTGTAGCTGCAGAAGTTATTGGGCCGAAAGACCCAACTAGTGCTCGGACAACGAGCCATAGTACATTGCAACTGCCCAAAGGCAGGCGTCCTGCTCATATCGCTGCAAAAAGAAGAGAAAGTGAATTGCATTATTAGCAGATCTTGACAAACTTTGGCCGCTTTGGTGGTATTGATCAGTACTTATTATATCTATTCATAAAAAAAGTTGACCCATAGGAAATCTCACCAGATGTGACATATCGCAGTATACACTATACACACGCAAAGAAGCAACAAAGTATAAATGTAATCATTAGTATTCGCGGCACTCACTCACTAGGGAGAATACTCCATTTCAAATAAACTTTAAAATGATTCATCAGCTGCCGAAATAAGTCCATTGCTGAACAAAGGACTCCCTCAAGGGAGAGGGTGCTATAATTCGTACGCTTGGCAGGCGTCTTGGAGATCGTGGTGCACCCTGGTGCAGATCCCACCGGAGAGACCAGGGTTTCGAAGATTTCCTCCGCGACAAAAAAAAGGGGCACATCACGCCGTTTGTCGTTACGGCATACGAGCCTTTTTTTTCTTCTTTTTTGCGGTGTAAACCTCCTAAATATCGCTGGGAGCTGTGGAGCTAGACCGGGGTGCGTGGGATTCTTACCCACTAAAACCCCCGCGGCTGTCGCATCGGCACATGAGATGGGACCCCAGCGCTCTTCGGTGGGATCTGCACCAGGGGCCCCTCAGTGCATTGCCTGTGAGCCCGCCACCGGGGGGCGCATTGTAGCCCCCGGGAACCGGTCACGGTGCTCACGGGGACGGGGGTCGCAACGCAACCTCGCCGCCGTCCTCCTCGGAATCGCCGCCGTACTAAATGGACCCAGGGCCCACACCACTAACGTCCAGCGACTCCGAAGGACAGCATACGAGCCAATCTCAACCCCCCCAGGGCGTGCCAATACAAATTTCACTCATTTTAATTTCTTATAAGAGCGCGGATGCAGCAAACTTAATTAATTTATTACGTGGGCTACAAGTTCTGCTGTTGAACTTTAACCAACATACAAGCTTAGTACCTGTCGATACGTGGTACGTATAACAGTAACGAACTTCCTTGTGCACGGTACTGATGCAGATCAAAGACAAGTCGGTTCATTTATTAAGAGCACGCTCATGTTCGCTCAAGCTCCTTTGGAATTTTAACTGAATTTCACGCTCGCTGCAAACTTTAGCGGAATAATTTAAATAAGAGTAGTAAAAGATTTAAACTATCAGTATATGATAACAATTATATCTTAGGACGTGATCGTGATATATATCTTAGATTATCATATCTGCTAATCCGCTTGTTTATGCTATCATATTAGTACAAGTTACTTCGTACATACATTCATAAAATAAAATCTTTTTAAAAAAAAAATCGAACCGACTTCAATATCACTGAAAAGTATAAAATAATTTAAATGTTATTGAAGTTGGTGTTAGCTTACCGGCTGTGTATATTTGGCACCAACTTCAATAATATTTAAATTATTTTATACTTTTCAGTGATATTGAAGTCGGTTCGATTTTTTTTTTAAAAAGATTTTATTTTAAACTTTTTAGTGATATTTTCATATATAAAGATTGAACCATCGAAAACCGTAAAATTATCTAGGTAGGTCATAACCTACCTAGATAATTTTACGGTTTTCGATTTTACGGTATAGCATACTATATGATCACATTATCGTCTACATAGTTTTACATAATTCATGTTTCTTCAGAAAAAAATATCCGGTCGTAATGAAATTTGCATGGAAACATCATAGTAGTTTACTCTCTCGAATAAAAAAAGAATCGTCGAAATCGGTTCATAATTGTCAGAGCAATGTAATGGAGAACATCAGTTTTATGGTTTTTACCAGATACATTCCTCCACATTGTTCATGGTCCTCCAGGAAGTTCTTATCCGGTTGTAATAAAATTCATACAGATTCAATACAGTGGTTTCTTCTTTCGAATAAAAATAGAATCATTGAAATTGGTAAATATTTGCCAGAGTTATGACCATTTTTGTCCTTAAAAAGCGACATAAAGTCGTCGATATAGGCTTTCTTGCAACTCTCAGTGCGCAGTCACCATTCTTGTTTTTCAGGAACTACTTATTACTTGGATTGAAGAATGGATGGAAGAAAGATTTTTTCAAATCGGTTCATAATTGCCGGAGTTATGCGCGAACATACATAAAAAAAATATATATATATATATACAGACGAATTGAGAACCTCCTCCTTTTTTGAAGTCGGTTAAAAAAGGACGCGTCAACTTTTGAATAGTATTAAGCGCGTACCTACTACGTAGACTGCGTAGCAGGTACGCCGAAAATGCACGCTTTTTACCAGCTCTAGCTTCTAGCCTTTAGGTTACAAATAATTTGAAATAAGTAGTGTACAAAATGTCAAGCTCATTGGATCACTAGAAATCTTATAGAACCTCTACATTCTAAATAGTAAATATATTTTTTTACAAAAACTGAGGATTATTTTTACACCATCGTCATCATCATCATCACCAGCCGGAAGACGTCCACTACTGAACATAGGCCTCCCCCATCAAACGCCACAGTGAACGACAATTGGCTATTTGCATCCACCGGTTACCTGCGACGCGCACAATGTCGTCTGTCCACCTAGTGGGAGGCCTACCTACGCTACGACTTCCGGTTCGTGGTCGCCACTCGAGAACCTTTCGTCCTTATCGGTTATCAGTTCTTCGAGCGATGTGGCCTGCCCATTACCACTTCAACTTGCAGATTCTGAGAGCTACGTCGGTGACCTTGGTTCTTCGGCGAATCTCCTCATTACGGATTCTATCGCGCAAAGGAAGTCCGAACATATCTTCTCCATAGCTCGTTGTGTGACTGAGCTTCTCTATTTTTACACCAGTGAAATAATATTGGATCGTAGCACCTATGCACCTATGGGAGATGGGAATGATCAGCCATTCTTTTTTTTATTAAATATAAGGTTGCGGTCCTAAATCGTATTAATAAATATTCCGTAGTGGATTGTCGGTGACCGCGAGTCGCCAATGGTATCGTTGCAGCCAAACCGCAGCGTACCGCAACACAACTGCTGCTCCATATCGCATTTCGTGAAAACAAAGCACTTTTCCCAATGTATGTACTAGAAGACTAGTAAGTAAGCGAAGCACTCATTTTAAGCATGATTAAAGCAAATAATGGAACAGATTGCACTGTAAACTAAAAAACTGTCAAGAGCGTGTCGGACTCGCGCACCGAGGATCCGTACCCTCATTATATATACATATAAGTGTTACTTTGCTATTCGTACAACAAAAAGACCAAACCGAATAACTAAGTTTGTTTGTCAACGTTTCGGCTTCAAAAAGAAGGTTATGTATTTGATACATATGTATGTAATATCAATAAAAATGCGTAATATTCACATATGTTAGTCTACGTGGGCTTCTAAACAAATGTACCTACCAAATTTCATGAGTGTATGTATGTAGGCTTGTCCACCAATGTTGTGGAAACTATAGATTGTGGTACTTCTTTTTGCAAAAGTTTTAGTATTTTTCAACTTAGGGAAGAGTTAAGTTTCATCAAAATCGGATCAGTAGTTTTAGTGATATTGACTGTTATTGTTTCTAGCAAGTTACTCTAGAATAGCCGTTGCGATGACGTGAACGCAAGTTATATTAATGATGAATAATAGTGAATCACATTTAGATTGCCATCTTTTTACAGACTTCACGACCATATTCCGAAAAAAGGTAGGCAGAGTAGTATATTTTTGTATACAGTTTATATTAACTGATTTGATGCAGCCCATGTACTTACTGCTGATATCTTAATAACATAAAATTCACAAAAAAGGGTAAAATAATTTTCAGAAAAATAAAAACCGACTTTAAAGTAAATGATCTAAAAGCATTAAATAACGAAAATATATTGAAGTTGGTGCCAGTTGAAGCCGTTTAGGCTGTAGGCCGTGCCAAAGAAATAGACATACACACACTTACATACATACATAAGTAGGTACTCTCAAAACATAACCATCCTTCTAGGGCAGTCGGACAAAAATGAATCCCTATTTGACGGGCCCGTTGGTCTAGTGGTTAGACACCTGTCCGCTGACCAACAGGTCGTGGGTTCGATTCCCGCCAAGTGTCTAGGTGTTTTATCTATATAACTATGTATTTACAAAAAAAAAGTATTTAAGTATTAGTATCAGTTGTCTGGTTTCCATAGTACAGGCTCTGCCTAGTTTGGGATCAGATGACTGTGTGTGGATCGTCCCAAGATATTATTATTATTATTACTATTTCCTTTGGTCACGGGGCGGCATCACGCGTGAACTGCTTGACCAAGTTCGCTAATTCTTTTCTTGTTGTGTTTGCTATTGCCAGGAAAAGGTTCTTACAAAAAAAAGAAAGTTGCGCATAAAATTAAAATATTACGCGGGCAGAACTGCGAGGGACAGCTAGTAAACAATGAAAATTGCCGTCAGAGTTTATTCGACCCGCAATATTTGAGTACGACCGGTTCACAGCTCCCTTTTATACGTGAACTTCCCTCGTAAATTAAACGGAGAAACGCTTTGGGTACTCCGTGATACACGACAGTAACGCTTACACCCAAAGACAATGACCCATTCGTGGGTAAGATAAAGAGCCGGTACCGTTTATTGGAATATCTAATGTTTTTTATATGTATCAGTGGCCTATACGAACAGTCGGTTTACATCTTGCATATAACTTACACATATCTGTATTTAATCATTAGGACAATACTTACCTACTAGGGTAAGCAGGGGGAATATCACTCATTGGGTAATGGCGCTCACCTCTGTAACTTGGTCAAAATAGAAGATAGGAAAACGCCGCTCGCGGTATGCGATGTTTCTCCGTATACGACAGCGCTGATCTAATTTTCCATTTGGTCTATACTGTGAGGCTGCGACGCTCTTACTAGACGTTGATTAAGTATTTTGGGAGTAACCTGTCCTACGCTGGACAAATTATTATTTATGGTTTAAAGTTGATTTCACGCTTAGTACTAACTGTAATGAAAATAGATCTTACTAGATATTTTTCCAATAATCATATGTGATCGTCATTACCCCTTAGCCTGGGCGGCATTATCCAAAGCCAGGGGCAATGGCGCTCAAACCTGTTTTTTTTAATAACAGTTTCCCACTACTTATAAGTCAAGGATAAATACGTTTGGTGTTAAAATGTTGATTGCTGAATAGGTAAAGTATAATGTTTTAAAATTTTGAAGAAAATCAATATTTTGAAAAATACAGCGTATTTCCCTTAAGTGAACGCCATTCCTCCTCCCTAAAGTCTGATTGTATGTAGAATAAGGCCTATAAGTCGGATCGGATGGGCTGTAAGAAGTTGGTCTTGCCTTGCACCCAATTTCTTTCCGGTCTATAAAAACAGTTCGTTTAATAACTGGAAAGAAATTGGGTGCAAGATAGAGTACCCACTCCTATCTTGCACACAATTTCTTTCCAGTTATGCAAGCTATGAATAATAAAAAAGGGAGTGTACCTATTTCTGCATAATATCACCTGCGTAGTGGGCCAACCTTCTTGGATATCTTATTGGAAAAAGAAATTGCTATAACATAAGATACAGTGATACAGTTAAATTATGTGTCATGGAGTGTTCTAGTTTAAAATAACATTAAACTACAGTTAACGCTAATGAGCCACACTGTAGCGCATACGTGTCGTACGTATGTAATGTAAACGCCATAAAATGTGTGACTCTTAACGTCAGTTGCTGCGCTCTAGATTTTATACCGTGGAACTTGTAACAAATGTAACTGCGCCGTTGAACATTAGAACAACATCGGGTGCATTCAGAAAGTTATGAGGATGAATAGAAATAATTATTTACCATCTTAATTCCAGATACTACAATCGTCAGATATTTGGGACAATAATATTATTATTGTTCGCCTGGTCGATCAGGCAACAGCGGCTTTAAAAAGCTTTTTTTTTGACGCGGGGGAAACCTTCGAAAGGTGGGGCTTGACCGTGTGGGATTCTTACCGACTAAAACCCCCGCGGCTGTCGCATCGGCACATGAGGCCCCAGGGCTCTCCGGTGGGATCTGCACCATGGGCCCCTCAGTGCCTTGCCTTTGAACCAGCCGCCGGGGGGCGCATTCTAGCCCCCCGGAAACCAGTCACGGTGCTCACGGGGACGGGGGTCGCAACCCCACTGCCGTCCTCTTCGGAGTCACCGCCGTACTCAATGGACGTCCTAGGGACCCCGAACGTTCAGCAACTCCGAAGGGGCTTTAACAAGCTAAGCCAACTCTGCAGGAGATATTAATTTACTATACTGTGGTATTATGGGGCATAAGTGCTTGCGCAGGCGCAGGCACAGATTCGCTCTTTTCTCTTTAACTTTTACAATCCGATGGTTTACACGCTCATCTGACCCATGGATCATCTTACTACTTATACAGACAATCAGATAACCGGAATCGCAAAAGGGATGAATGAATCGGGTATGTTTTGCTCAAAGGGTGTCCGGGTAAGAATAGCACCCACTCATCTCCTGCCGTTGCATGTCGTAAGAGGCGACAAAAGGATATCAAGAAGATGGGAAGCAGCGTCTGTCTATTGGATTACTTGTACTGCGATAAGACGCCTGCCAAGCGTATGGCAATCTCTTCCTTCTAAGGTGGAAGAATTTGTTCAGCAATGGATGTGTTACGGCTGCTTATCATGATGATGGTAACATGCAGCCATCAAATTAAGGTTGGAAGAGATCGCTTTTAGCGATAAGGCCGCCCATTGTTGCATGTTTTATTAATTTGTGTCTTATTCTTTTTGTATCTATTTGTTTGTGCGCAATAAAGAATTGTCTATCTATCTATCAATCATCTCTATTAAAACCTATGAGTTTCATTGATTTCATGAATCATTCTTAGTAGAAGTCTGTATTCTTCTGCGGTTTGTTAAATGTAATGTAATGGTTCGACAATCCCGAATATATTACTTACTACAATCTTCGTACAGTATCGTTATTTTAATCAGCTGTATTCTTTTATTGAATCAAAGCCTTGTATATAAAGATACATAATGTGTCAGAGACGATAATCAAATTTGTCTACTCCTGTATCTGTAAAAGATATGTAATATAGTGGCATTTGACAGGTGGTAAATATTGATTTTAGGCTTACCTAATATTATCGAAACTCGCTTCGCTTTTACCGGTTGAAGGGGATTGTGGATGAACACACTTGGATATTATCACGTCTTTGCGGCGAGGCCCGGCACGGCGCGTGACAGCGGAGGCGCAATTTCACGCTCGAAGTACGTTCTGTAACACACGACAGCAGATGTAGTAGCCAGTCGCTCGCTACACTAGTTGAAACTACGTAGCATGTGCTACATCTACTGACTACGCCACTTGTGGATATGAAACTATAAGCAAAGAGTACGTCTATAAATATATATGATCCCATACGTTTATGTCTTTGAAGTGACGAATATAAATATATATATATATATATATAGACAGCTACACTGCGCTGCCTCTTCACCCGACATTAGTATTGTGTCTTGTGTCCGGTAATTTCGCTAGCTATAAGGCCCTCTCTCCGAAACACAGCAATGTTTGCTGCTTGGCGGCATTACACGGGTACCTACTACGAGTACCATTTTTTTTTAGTAAAAGTTATATTGTGTTCCTGCACAAGAGTTGCTGTTCTGGCGGCTGAGAAGACCCTTGCTTTGACCTCGTGTGTTGTCAGTGCAGAGTTGTGCACTTTACCTTCTTCGGCTGCATCACAACATAAATTACTTACGTACTATATGTAATACTTCAGGTAATCAGGATGGTCACAATAATCAACACATAAACATTTGACGGTCAATTATATTTTATAAACAATCGTGCAGAGTTTCCACTTACAACTGTTCTCAACGACGGTGACAGAATGAATGACCCAAACGTTGTGACACTTCTATTTATATAGACAAACAGATAAGCTAATCAAGAGTCATACTTATACAATAACTATTACATATTTATCATTAATTAATACTATTTAGACTGGAGATTGAATAAGAAGAATTATCAATTAATAATACCTATAAACATAAACTAGTTTAAATATTACTCATAATGTGTATTTTGTTACGCCGGAAGCTGTCAAGCGGACGGCGACATAATAACATTTTATTTAGTAGGTAGTTTAACACAAATCAAAATAATGCAAAGCTACAGAACAAATAAGATCACAAATATAATCGATATATAATTATGTAAGTGCACTAAAAAGTTGAGCTGGTGTAAACAGATACCGGAAGTCTGTAACACTCGGCCATCCTGCATTTGCCGTGCCCCACGGCGATCAGTATTATCACGTCCAGCCTGGTTTGTCACTTATACAGCATCTGAAAACAAAAAGACACAAAAGCAGAACATCTATCCATGTAGTCGTAATTAATAGGCATTAAGCTTGTAATCTTAATTACTAAACCATAAATTATATCCCAGTCTCAGTTTCTATTATTGCATTCATGAATTACAACATCTACATCCATATGTATCCTATCACAGAGTATTTATTTATCACATAGCACACAGCATTTATTTATTCCATATCTCGCAGCTTTAATGAACCCCATATCACACAGTATTTATTTATCACACAGTATTTATGAAGTCCATATCGCACAGATTTAATGAACCCCATATCAAACAGTATTTATTTATCACATAATATTTATGAACTCCATATTGCACAGATTTAATGAACCCCATATCACACAGCATATATTTACCACACAGTATTTATTTATATAGAATACAGGCTTTTTTATTGCATTCATGAATTACAACATCTACATCCACATGTATCCTATATCACAGAGTATTTATTTATCACATATCACACAGCATTTATTTATTCCATATCTCACAGCTTTAATGAACTCCTTATCAGACAGGATTTATTTATCACACAGTATTTATGAATTCCATATCGCACAGATTTAATGAACCCCATATCACACAGTATTTATTTATCACACAGTATTTATGAACTCCATATCGCAGATTTAATGAACCCCATATCAGACAGTATTTATTTATCACACAATATTTATGAACTCCATATTGCACTGATTCAATGAACCCCATATCACACAGCATTTATTTATCACACAGCATTTATTTATTCCATACACTTGGCATAGATTTTATTTATCCCATATCACTCATCTAGTTTATTTAATCCATATCCTACAGATTTTATTAAATCCATATCACACAGATCTAATCTAATCCACATAACAGGCTTTATTTAACCCATATCACACAGATTTTATTTAACCCATATCACATAGATCCAATCTAATCCACATAACACAGGTTTTATTTAACCCATATCACACAGATCCAATTTAATCCATATCACACAGATTTTATTTAACCCATATCACACAGATCCAATCTAATCCACATAACACAGGTTTTATTTAACCCATATCACACAGATCCAATCTAATCCATATCACACAGATTTTATTTAAACCATATAACACAGATCCAATCTAATACATATCACACAGATTTTATTTAAACCATATAACACAGATCCAATCTAATCCATATCACACAGATCTTATTTAATCCATATAACACAGATCCAATCTAATCTATATCACACAGATTTTATTTAAACCATATAACACAGATCCAATCTAATCCATATCACACAGATCTTATTTAATCCATATAACACAGATCCAATCTAATCCATATCACACAGCTTTTATGTACATATTGGATGGTGAAATTCAGGATGGTGAAATTCACTTTACATTGATTTGTTGGGATTATTAATTACATCAGTAATCATTGATAATCACTTTCGTGAGTTACCAATAATGAGTATCACTCTTACATATCCCCAAAACTGGCGCGCGACGCGTAATAATATTGAAAGTCTGGCGCGCGATGCAGCTTCCTGTCAAACTAAACTTTTATGATTATGTTAGATACATTAACTTAACTTTCTAACAAGTCTAATTTCTCAACCCTATCTATTTCTTTTTATCGGAGGATACTACTATGTTCTCATTAGGTATGGGTGAAGTATATGGTGTAAGGACTTCACCACGTACTATTGGAATAAATTTTCGATATCTTTTCATGCCCTTGATATAACTTATAACATATCTATTGAGTGGTCGGCTTTACATCCTTTATAGGTACAATCCGTTATTTTTTCTAGTAACATACGCATTTTACGTTGTCCTACAGAGTAGTTAACGCACTTACTATATACGTGAATTGATGCCCCAATAATGGCTGAAAAGGAGGGAACCTAGCGATCGCAAAATCAGTATTATAAATTAGCGAGATCATGGTAAGATTTGTATACATGCAGATGTTTTAAATGTTATAAAGTTACGACATTATTACAGTTTACGAACAGCTTTAGAAAATACTTTCACACGGTCATAGTCTATAGCCTATTAGTAGATCAAAGTCTTTTAAATTGAAAACCATCAGCGAGCTATGCGGGGAATAATAACTAAGGTGGTCTCTAATGCGGCGCAGTCCAACTCTGCATCCACGGGGATGCCAATGAAATATATCCGATAACGTTTTAGTGACCAACTGCCAATGTATCTAGCTCGTAGCTATGATAAAAATTGTTTCTCTCTAGTCAATTACTAAATATGCAATCTGTTATATAACGCCAAAAGATTGGTTTTGCAACAGTACTCATCTCCACCTAATCCAAGCGTACTTACTCAGTATGGAATATAGATTCTTGGACAGGACCCCGTCTATTCTACGTCCTTCTTGGTCTACTGCGTGGGACCTAGAGACATCAGCAAATCCGCGAGTAAACCTAATATACAACATTAATCCTAATTGACGCATCCCAAACAAATTAGTAATTTTTTTTTTTATATTCAGCTATGCAACGAATTTGAGTCCATCCCGGCCGCAGTGTTCCCGCGGAAATCTTGTGTTCTAAATAATTAACGCTTGTCTAAGGACATGAGGCATATTCCTATGATGGATATTGCTATTTAGCAGTACGTGCATTGTGCGCTCTGTAGTCTAATTATATACTCTAGAATAAACCCCTTTTTCCACTACAACTCCTAGACTCGCATAGATAGACAGATTACCTCATAACGTATTGCATCACTGATGCGTACAGTGCGTGGGAGTAGCAACAGCATGCTGAATGTTATTAGTACCTAGTAAGCCAGATTGTCCAATTATGGGGCACTGGGTACATTCACATGAGCTGAGCTGAGCACACCCGGTGTGTCAAACAGCGCGGGCAGGTACTCAAACTAAAATTATGCATTAAGTAATTAAATTCTGTATATAACCCATTATGGACCTTGTCGGTGTCTGTATTTTACTGTATTTTACTGTATTTTACTGTATTTTACTGTATTTAGCTGTATTTAGCTGTATTTTACTGTATTTAGCTGTATTTAGCTGTATTTAGCTGTATTTAGCTGTATTTAGCTGTATTTAGCTGTATTTAGCTGTATTTAGCTGTATTTAGCTGTATTTAGCTGTATTTAGCTGTATTTAGCTGTATTTAGCTGTATTTAGCTGTATTTAGCTGTATTTAGCTGTATTTAGCTGTATTTAGCTGTATTTAGCTGTATTTAGCTGTATTTAGCTGTATTTAGCTGTATTTAGCTGTATTTAGCTGTATTTAGCTGTATTTAGCTGTATTTAGCTGTATTTAACTGTATTTAACTTTTTTTTTTTTTTTTTTTTTTTTTTTTTTTTTTTTTTTTTCTGACCTGGGGGGAAATGTCCTGAGGCATACACCGCCCGCCGTGGGCACGGCGAACGGGTTATGTGGGGCTCTCACCCACTAAAACCCCCCGGTGTCCCGTCTTCTGCCATATTGCACGTGTCGCGGCATCGCGTGAGCATTGCTTCGCGTACACAGGCTGGCCTTGGACCTTTCCGGTCCCCTTCTCTTGAAGGGCCTTTGCTCTCCATCCTTCCTTTGTGCGGACGCGCGGGACAGGCACGTCCGTCACCTTCGGCCTGCGTCTGATGGGGCGGTGGGTGCCCTGTCCACCGCCCGCAGGTCCAACTTACGGCGGTCGTAAGTCGCTCACTTCGCGCCTCCTGCGGCGCCCGGTGCGTCTCTGTCGGGAAGGAACCAGGCTGGTCGCTTCCCTCTGACGCTCTGCCTCCTCTTTGACCGCCATCACGGTCTCGCAGTATGAGGCCACAGCCCCCCAGGAGCTCTCGCTCTCGACCATAGCCGAAACTACAGTCGGAAGCGAGAGCCCCGGCACGCCACTAGCGGCGATCAGCTCGCCCCTCTCAATTGTCCACGCCGGACACGTTTGCAGTGTATGCTGCGCTGTGTCTTCGGGAGCTCCGCACTCATGACATTCTGGCGTGGGCTCGCGCCCAATCTGGCACAGGTATTTCCCGAAGCAGCCGTGCCCCGACAGTACCTGCGCCAGGTGGAAGCTCAGAATGCCATGTTTCCTGTCTAGCCACTCACCTAGGACTGGGGTGATGGCTGCGATTGTTCGCTGTCCGGCGTTGGGGTTCGCAATCCGTTCTGCCCACTCACCCATCGCAGTTTCTTGCAGCTCCCTCCTGCGGTTAACGATATCCGGCAATCGTAAGACCTCGCCACGTTCCTGCACCTCGCGCCGCCACTGGTACAGTAGTGCAAGCACTTTTGCTTCTAGTAGCCAGGGCATAGACCCGGCCATCAGTGTTGCCGCCTCAAAGGACACTGTCCTGTAACACCTGGCCACCCTCTGTGCCATTGCTCGTTGCGGCCGTCGTAACATGGCCTCGTTCTGGGCTGGTAGTCGCTGACCCCAGATAGGGGCACCATACAGGGCCATCGAGCGAATGACGCCTGTGTACAGTTTCCGACATGCGGCGTCGGGCCCTCTCAAGTTGGGCAGGAGGGACGATAGTGCCGCCGCCGTCTTCACAAGTTTGGGACTTAGGGCCTCGAAGTGGGGTCGGAAGGACCACCGACCGTCCAAGACTAGCCCTAAGTACTTTAATGTTCGTCCGACGTTTATGCGCACGCCCCCGACAACGATGTGCCAGTCAATGGGTGGCGGATTTCTAGGCCCGTGAAAGGCCATGACCTCAGTTTTGTTGAGGGCCACTTCCAGACCCAATCTTCTTATCCGACCCACAACTTGGGCCACGCCTGCCGTAGCTAGCACTGTAGCCTGTCTGTGGGATCGTCCTCTCGCCGTGATGAGGGTGTCGTCCGCGTAGCATGTCAGGGCGCAACCATGCAGTAGCGCCCCGCGGAGTACCCAGTTGTAGGCGATGTTCCACAGCAGTGGTCCTAGTACCGACCCCTGTGGGACTCCGCGTGTAATATCCTTCTCGGTCCACCCTGTCTGACTTGGAAAGATGATACGCCGGTCAGAGAGATAGTCCCTGAGTGTGAGGCGCAAGTAGCGCGGGACTTGGTGGAACTCGAGGGCCGCCATTATTGCTTCCCAGGGGATGGAGTTAAAAGCGTTGGCGATGTCTAAAGACACCGCCAAGACCACTTCACCTCTGGCCACTGCCTCCTCTGCGAGCTTCTTGACGCGTGCAATCGCATCAACTGTTGACCGCCCCTTCCTAAACCCGTACTGTTGTTCGTCTAGATCCGGGCCGTCCAGTGATAGGTGCCTAACGAGGCGGTCGGCGATTATTCGCTCAAAGAGCTTACCCGCCTCGTCTAGGAGCACGATGGGCCTATACGCGGATGGAGAATCCGCTGGGCGCCCGTATTTCCTTAGGAGGACCAACTTTCCAGTCTTCCACTCACGCGGAAAACGTCCTTCTCGGAGGCATGTGCTGACGAGGGCTCTAAACCGAGGTCCCAATTCAGCCAGGCACATGACTAGCACGCGCCCTGGCACCCCATCTGGTCCAGGAGAGACGTTTTTCGACCGTAGTCTCCTGATCGCCTCATCCAGTTCTTCCTGGGATACTTCCGCTTCTCCGTCCCTTTGCCCAGAATTAGATTGGGGCGCGCCCATCGGTGGAGGAGTAAAATCTGTACCGCTGGGGAACAGACCACCGATTATTGCCTCCAGAAGGTGTGGTTGGAGGGTTTGGGTTAGAGGAGGGGACCAAGGACGCAATTTGTTCCTTACCATGTGGTAAGGTCGCCCCCAAGGATTGACTTCCAAAGTGGCGAGCAACTCCTCGCGAGCCAGTGTTTTGGCCCTCCTAATGGCCTCCTGCAGGGTCTTCTTGGCCGACCTATACGCCTCGTATAATTCGGCCTCTCTCGCCGCAAAGTTTGCAGCGCGACGACGTCTCCCGCGGTGCCTGGTGTACTGACGTCGAGTGGCGATGCAGGCGCGGCGCAGTAGCGCCAGTTCATCCGACCACCAGTACACCTGGCGCTTCCTTGGCCTGTTGGTCAGCGTCGCTCGTGGCATCGCCCCATCACAAGCCGCGACAAGGGCAGATCTGAGCCAGTCGACTTCCTCTTGAACGCTAGAGGTGCTCGGAGTAGATGCCCAGGCTTGGACGATAGCCGACTCCAAAAGAGCCTCTCTGTTCAGTCTTCGGAGAATCCATCGTGGACCTGCATCATTTTGCGTCGTCTGGGCATGGCGGTTGGAGGTTTGGGCGAAGACATCAAACCGGATATACCGATGGTCTGATAGTGTCTCCGCCTCCTCGACAACCCGCCATCCAAAGATACGACGAGCTAGGACTGGGCTGGCGAAAGACAAGTCCACGATAGAGCCACCCGCCTGCCTGATGCATGTGTATGATGTCCCTCTATTTAAAATGGTGAGTCCCTGTTCCAGAACCCATTCCTCTAAGGCCTCACCTCTCGCATTGGCGGATGGAGAGCCCCACGCCGGAGACTTTGCGTTAAAGTCTCCCACCGCGAGTAAATGACGAGGGTGAGATTGGCCGATGACGGTACCTACATCTATTAAGAGGCTCTCAAAGTCTGAGAGCGGTCGATTTGGTGAGAAGTAAACACCAATGACAGAAAGTTCACCTATCTCTGCCATGACAAATCCGTGGCCCCTCCGAATATTCTGGAGGGGGTGATGAGTCCGAGCCGATATTATGGCCACCGTGCCGTCCAGGTCACCTGCCCAGTTGGAAGCGGGCAGGACAAAGTATGGCTCAGCGGCTACTGCTACATCAATGGACCACTCCGCCAGTACCTGGAACAAGAGGTCCTGGGCCCTGGCACAGTGGTTCAGATTGGTTTGTAGGAATTTTAGGTCCATTAATTGGTTTCCATGTCCTGTGCCGACTTATTCGATTTCTGCGCGACTGCCGCTTGGGTCGGTTGCACAGTTTCCGCTGCCTTCTTCTTGTGTTTGGCCTGCGATAGTGAGCAGGCCTTACTGCTGGGAAGATGGTCGGCAGGTTCGCCAGCCTTTTCGCATGCCAAGCAGTGCGGCTTGGCTGAGCACGTCTCCAATTTGTGTCCGGTCTGACCGCAGCGGAAACAACGACCGGTGCAATCGACACCCGTGCAACATCGTACGCCAACGTGACCTGCAGTGAGGCAACGGTAGCAGCGCATCGGCTTAGACTTCATCAGTTTGACTTGGGCCGATACCCAGCCCACCAGAAGTCTTCGGCCGTCTGCCAATTTCTGTGCAGCTGCTAACGGGCAGCTCACAAGGGAGGTGCCCATGCCGTCTGGGCCCGGACGAATCTCTCCGACTTTGACTTCAGCGTCAGAGCACTCTCCCGCTTTGGCCATAGCTTTCGCTAGCTCCTCCTTTGTCACGGAGTCGTCGAGTTCAAAAACGCGCAGGTCTGCGCATTTTGTTGGCCTCGAGATCCGGACATCGTCTACCGAGAAGACTTCCCGAAGCTTTCCGGCAAGCGCGTCCGCTTTCGGACCACTCGTCGCGCCCGGTACCTCAAGAAGACGTGCCCCTGTCACTGTCTGCTTACAGCGCAGGCCCTCTACACCAATCTCCTCTAGCTTGATGAGGGATTTGGCGCTTTGCAGCAAGGTAGCGTAAGTAACGCCGCGCTCTTTCGCCTCTGGCTGCAGCGTTAACACCACAGCCGTAGACTGTGGTGCACGGAGTTTCTTCGCCTTCCTGGCCTTCTTCTTCTTGGCTTTCTTAGCCTTCATTTTGGCACCGACCACTTGCCACTCGCCATCTTTGGCCTGTGTAGCTGCTTGCGGTGCTGGTTTAGCGGCGCCCTGTCTGTCATTGGTGTCCCTTCCCACTTGCCTTCTAGTAACCGGCGCTAATGACAGTGCCGGTGATGGAACCAGCTTCGATGCAGACGCCGGAGCCAGTGTCGTCGTTGGAGGAGGCAGTGCCTTCTTGACTGCGCTTGCAGGGCGCGGTGTTTTCTTGACTGCGTCTCCCGCAGAAGTGCACGCCGCATAAGTCGGCCTTTTTTCCGAGGCCAGCGGGGGGCGAAGAATTTTACCCTCCAGGAATTGGACCCTGGAGAGCACCTTGCCGATTTCCTCTTTAAACAGGCGCGCCAGCTCCGATTCACCAACCGGTTCAGGGGCTGCTATAAACTCCTTCTTCCGCCTAGAAGACAGCTCTGACCTTATTTCGTCGAGCTCTTGACGAAGCTCGGTCATTTGTCTTTGGAGGCGTGCATTCTCCGATTGGAGTTTGCGCACCTCGTCTGAGGCCGAGCGCTGTATTGCCTCCTCCAAGACCTCGGCTAGCGCGCTCGAGGCGTCTTTAAGGGCCTTCTGGCTAGTGCCTTTCAGCCCTTTAGAGACCTTCGACACCGATTTAATTATGCCGAGGGCTTCCTCTGCCTTCTTTTTGAGGGCCGTGGCGGTCATTTCATCCACGTCCTGATCTTCTGCCGAAACACGCAACGTCACACGCGAGCTTCTGCTGCTCGCAGCACTTCGTGCCTGCTCGGCGATATGCCGCTCCTCCTCTGCGATCCTGACGCTTAGTTCGGCCACTTTTCCCACAGCTTCAAGATCCTTCTTCGCTTTGAGGAAGCCGATAAACTGCCCTGTGGTGGGTGGTCTACCTCTGCCTCGTTTTTCAGGCGGCTTCTTTGACTGCGGCACCTCCGCACCGCTCGAACCCGAGTCAAGGCCAAGCTCTCCTTCTTTTTCGGAGCGTCTTCGCTTCCTGGATTCCAGGCTGCCAGCGCTCACTACGCTCATCACAGAGTCAGCATCCGACTCGGACGCCAGACTCTCACTCTCTTCTTCTCGCCCGCTGCCGATGCGACTCCAGAAGCTGGAACGACTTGCGGCCTTACGCGGCGAGTTCTTCTTCTTTGGGCCAGTTAGGCCAAATGTGGACGCGATGGCGTCCCCAGACGCGGAGTCACTGTTACGCAACACCACGTCAACAACATCCTTCTCCAAATCCTCCTTCCGAACATCTTGGTTTTGTTTTTTATTTTCATAATTCTCCATAGTTTATCCCACGAGTATTGGGTAAAAACGGTCCACCGGTGCAGGGACCCAATGCCCCGGTAACCCTATATACGCCTGGGGGTCGGGAGGTACCCAGGGTTGGTCGCTAGTAGCTGGATATCCGTCCAGCAGCTCTTTCGAGCACTCCGTCTTCCTCCCACACAAACGCCGCGCACCGCAACGCCGGAGTTTTCCGGATTTTTTAAAGAGGTTATCTCCTCGCGGTCCGGCCGGTTAAGGCAAGACCCCCGTTCCCTAAAAGGGGTTACGGTTTGAGCACACCCAGCCTTTCGGCCGAGTCCTGGTGCTCCTCCTTCTCCATCCCACCCTAGAACCCAAAAACGAACCCATCCCCATTCCCTATGCACACGCCCCAGTCGCGATAAACGCCCCCCCGCGACTCCCACCCCACGCCCCGGTTGACCTTACGGTCCCCTACCCCCGTCCCCCCACTACCCACCCTAAGGCTTAGCCACCGAGCAACAACAGTCCACCCCGAGAAAAGTGGAGAACTATTACCCGGTGCCCAGGGTACACCGTCCCAAGCCCATTGTCCTTCCTTTCAGGACGTATCCTTGGGGAATTACAATGGGCCGGGCACTCGAGGAGGTGATGCCAGTACCCCAACTGTATTTAACTTTATTTAACTGTATTTAACTGTATTTAACTTTATTTAACTTTATTTAACTTTATTTAACTTTATTTAACTTTATTTAACTTTATTTAACTTTAAACTATTTAACTTTAAACTATTTAACTTTAAACTATTTAACTTTAAACTTTATTTAACTTTAAACTTTATTTAACTGTATTTAACTGCATTTTACTGTCGTAAGATTGTTATATTTCATATATAATTCTCATCAGTACCTATTTCCCCGCTTGCTAAGAGTATATTATGCTTGCTACTCTGTGATAATTATTATCTCAGAGGATAACTACAAAAAACAATTCCTCAACCTTATGATACGACTACTGTCAACTCCACTACAACAATAAGTATTCGTGAGAAATATAAGGTTCGGGTTGATATTGACGTAAATTTGTACAAATGCATAATATCGTGGCGGTATTACATTACTGTATTCTAAATAGACTAGGAATTCAATTGCTTGTTGCATACTTAGTTTTTTTTTTAATATTAAAAGTTATGAATTAATCTTATAAAATGTTCTGAGGTAACTAAAAATATCTTTTGATTTACCATTGACTACCCAATTATTAAGACTAATTATCAGCAAGATTTTCATCATCAATAATCAACATTACCGCACAAAACATGAACATTATAATAATATAAGAAGTTTCCAATGAGTTTGAATATCAACCACCAAATCCTTTCATTTTAACTATAGAAGGTTTGATCCTCGGCTTTAAATTACGAGCTTCGTAAGCTTAAGTACTGTAAGATTTTTTTTTTTTACTACCATTGTCTGCGCATGCAACAAGGTGCTGCGCATGCAACAAGGTGCTAACCATTACTATTACTATTTGCTATATTCCTGTAAAAGTCCATATAAACATTTTAAGTTATAATTAAAACGCTACTGACCTTTTGTGCCGATGTGAAGAGCCAGCCGCAGCGCCTCGTAGCACGGCATCTTGCAGCCCCGTACTACATGGCCCTCTCCTAACCGCGTAGCATTTCCGATCTCTTGTGGATCCTTGAAGACTAATCGGTGAGCTGTCGAACAGTTTCGCCACAATCATACATGTCGTCCCACTGGGTAATTTAAATTTTTGGCGTTGCTTGATTCTTCATCCGGTAGTATAATGGAATAATCTCATCATCGTTTTGAAGTCCGCGGCGCCTTTTTCGTTGAACATGCCTTATCGATCTCCTCGTAGTCAGGTGAACAAGAAAAAAAATCTTAGTTTTCTTCGTCATCTCTTGAAATTGTTGTGTAGTTTCCATAAATCTTTGTACCAATTCCATCAACATGTGGGCCTGAATATATCCCACTTCTGAAGTGTAATACTTCAGGTAATCAGGATGGTCACAATAATCAACACATAAACATTTGACGGTCAATTATATTTTATAAACAATCGTGCAGAGTTTCCACTTACAACTGTTATCAACGACGGTGACAGAATGAATGACCCAAACGTTGTGACACTTCTATTTATATAGACAAACAGATAAGCTAATCAAGAGTCATACTTATACAATAACTATTACATATTTATCATTAATTAATACTATTTAGACTGGAGATTGAATAAGAAGAATTATCAATTAATAATACCTATAAACATAAACTAGTTTAAATATTACTCATAATGTGTATTTTGTTACGCCGGAAGCTGTCAAGCGGACGGCGACATAATAACATTTTATTTAGTAGGTAGTTTAACACAAATCAAAATAATGCAAAGCTACAGAACAAATAAGATCACAAATATAATCGATATATAATTATGTAAGTGCACTAAAAAGTTGAGCTGGTGTAAACAGATACCGGAAGTCTGTAACATATAGCAAGTAAGCATAGGCTTTTTTATACAGGTGTGGTTTTGCATTTTTGCCATATTTGTGGACCTAACAGTTAAGGATTATGTTAATTGATTAAAAATAGTTTAATAATTCAGTGGTTAATAACTAAAAGATAATTAATGATTCACGATTAACGTTCAGCCAGAATAAGAGCTCCCGAGGGCTCAGAATCGGTCCCAAGGTTGGCAAACCGCGCGTACTCTTGTTTATCTACTTTGCGCGAAGAGCGGTGCCAGACGGGGTTATTTTATAGTGACGGTTGCACACGGGATTTCTTTTCGTACCAAACATAAAAAATAATTTATTATTTTACGTCTATCATTTAATTATTGATTTATGTTCTTTAAAAGATATATATCAACCTCCGTAAATATGGCAAGAATGCAGAACCACACCCTGTATACATACAAAAAAGTTCACCTGCATTAGCAGCATCCAAGTGGACGGGCAAGCATTTAATCCATCTTCTGTATACAAATCGTTTTCTGATTTCTTTAAGTAGGCATTTCAAGTATAAAGTCTATTACTTCAAGAGGAGGACATTAATGCCCACTCAACTACGTTTTAGTTCAACCTTAGCTCGGTTTTATGAAATCTCTTAGTAGTCTGTGTATAGTGTTGGGCCCGCGCAGATGAAAGAGTTTTGTTTGTGTAGAGCAACAATCTGCAAACACTTTACTCACATTCGAACGAGTATAATGTACCCAGTAGGTACCCACTCATTCATCATGTGTGTCATGCACTGCAATTTGCCTACGTCGGTTTTCCCGATCAGTTATAACGCCTTCAATTCTAGAGTGAATAGGCTTTTTATAAGCTAGTGTTCTTACCATCCCCAATTACGTCACCGTTTTATATCAGGTGGGGCTGCCTTATTTATAAGGACAAAAAAGTTCGCGGACAAAAGTCCTTTATCTGCGGTATTCTTGTCTATTGATATTTCTTCCGACGCAACACCACTACTGCATTACGTGCCTAGCAGCCCGGAGTCATAGATGCCGAAAGTAGCAATAACCCGTCACAGCCGACGCAGTCAATAGACGATTATAAATGATCGTCGAACAAATAATACATAGATCGCTTCGCCTTTACCGGGCCTACAGAAGTGTGGATGAGCACACGAGTAAATTATCACGTCATTGGGGCTCGCCCCAGTGGGGCAATTTCACGCGCGGAAAACTTCCGACATTCACCCCCACTGCCTACAAGACCACTACGAGTCGATGATCGCTCTTTGATTTGCTCCAATATATCTATCTATACTTATAATAAAACTGTAACAGGTCCAATTCTGTACATTGAAGATATTTTGAAAATTATATTTGGAGGGCATTCTATAACCAAACCATTCTAAAGCCAAAAATGTATTTTTTTATATTTTTGTCTGTCTGTCTGTCTGTCTGTCTGTATCTCGGCTGAGCATCACGCCAAAACTACTGGATGGATTTAAACGAAACTTAGCATGATTTGAGTTAATACTCCGAGGTAGGACATAGGATACTTTTTATCCCGTAATCCAGCACGGTTCTCTTGGGAGAGGGGCTTAAAGTCAAAATGTTTACTTGATTATACGCGTAGTCCAATTTTATCAATTTTTCATTATATAATTATAATAAATAATACTAAGGCAACATTCATAGACAGTTGAAAATGTTTGGCAATCGATCAGGTTAAGCAAGCAGGTTCAGGTTTACGATAGGCAAGGTCATTACATAGATGGGTGACCGTTCAATGCCATTTCAACTAAGCGTCTCCATGCTTCGGAGGGCAAGTAAAAAGTGGGTCCCAGTTTTTAACCGACTTTATAAAAGAAGGTTACGTATTCGACGCAAATTAGGTAATACTATTCAAAACAAGAAGACACTCATAGACAGTTGTTATGAATATGATGTGAATCGATCAGGTTAAGCAACGTTAAGCAAGGTCATTACATAGATGGGTAACCGTATAATGCGATTTGATTATTCGTCTTCGTGCTTCGAAAGGCCAGCAATAAGTGGGTCCCAGTTTTTTAACTGACTTTAAAAACGGAGATTATGCATTCAACGCAAATGCATGCTATTAAAAATTTTGTTAACATAAAAAGGCAGGCAAACGGTTTGATCGTCGTAGCAATAAAATGCTTTATTAAATAATTAATTTTAACACTACCTAATTACATTTTTACACACAGCCCAGCATACCAAACACAATAGAAAAATAAATAGGTATGACCGTAACTTTTAGTAACTACTCTGTGCCCAAACTTGCAATTTTCTCATATTTTTAAACCATTGTTATTAAAAAATAACAAATCAATCTATGTTCTGAAAGTCAGTTTATCAACATTGGGCCTCGCATGTCGCACAGCGAAAACCAGATGGAAAAGAGATTATGTAATCAGGTAATGGATATCGTCAGGTTGAATACAAATAATATATCAAACAGTAACACTGCTAAATCGTTTTGTAATCGCTTCAATTGAATGGAAACGTCACAATACTTAGTATGAAAATCTTTTATGAATTATTTTTGCAATGTTGGAGTAGTAATATCATCACCATCATTATTAGCCTACATTAGTCAGCAGTGGACATAGGCCTCCCCCAAAACAGACAATTAAGCCCAGTCTTCGGCTTCCTATCCAGTCACTGCCAACTGCTTTGTGTATATCGTCACTCTGCCTGGTCACAGTGCGTCCTACGCTACGTTTTGCGATTCGTGGTCTCCACTCAAGAACCAGTCTTCCCCAACGACCGTCGGTTCTGCGGCAAATATCACCAGCCCACTTCAGCTTGCTAATCCGTAACTTTAGTTCTCTGGCGAATTACTTGGTTTCTTACCCTCCCTCAGAGAAACGCCGAGTATAGTTATGGAGAGCCATAGCTCGTTGAGTGGCCTTGAATTGGTGGACTGTTCGTACCGTACGTGACCACGTTTCAGAACCGTACATCATCATGGGTCGGATGCAATGATTAAAAATCTTAGTCCTCAGGCATTGCGGTATCGGTGACGAGAAGACCTGACGAAATTTTCCGAAGCTGCCCAGCCCAGCTGTCTTCTTCACAAAGTTGTCCTTACCTAGTTGAAGCGTCTGCCCTAGGTATATACACCTGGACAACTTCAAGAGGTTCCCTATTCACGGCAACCGGTCCCGGAACAACATGTTTGTTTAGCAGTACCTACTTTTGTTTTATCTTAATTCATCCGGAGACCGATGCGATGAGAAGGGTCAGCCAGGCCATTCAACATTGGTTGCAAGTCTTGCATCGTTTCGGCCATAATGATGATATCATCGGCGAATCGCAATATTGATGCTGCACTTTTCCCAGTCCAGCGTCCTGAACATGTCTTCTAAGGCGTTATTAAACAGTTACGGGGATATGACATCCCCCTATCTCACTCCTCGGCGCAAATAGATATGTTCAGTTCGCCGGTTCTGTTCTTGCACTGTTGCATCGTCGCGGCAATGTTATATGGTCGCATGTAATGTAATGATGGACGAGTTAAACACGACTATTGATATTATTGATAGACACCGATCTGCCCGTCAGTAGATAGGTACAGTGAGAGACATTTCCGGTTGAAATCGCCTGCACGAGCCGGCCCAAAATACGTGCGGGCGGGATAAGCACGCGTAACGTCTCGTCGTTCAAACAATTTTGATTTAAAACTGGTTAAGTGTTTGTGACCGCAACAGTACTTGCATATCACCTCAGACTAGCTCTTCTGGAAGAATAAATAAATAAAAATATGCCCACTTATACTTAATATCTCTCTAAAGCTTATAAGCCCGATTGGAAAATCTGGTTCTTCTAATAATTTGAATAAGCTGTTCTAATGAACATAGTCTAAGTGAACAGCTTGTTCAAATCGTCAATACTAGCTATGTGACCAAAATTATCCCCACTTGTATTTTTCTATAGTTTAGGGGTGAACCCCATATCAGGCATGTACTTACCTGGCACATCTGCAGATGCCAGACACATAAAATCGTAAATATATAAAAGGTCCCTGAGACCCAGTGGGGGGCACCCGGGATGCTTAAGAGACGACGGCGGGTTTGCTACCGCTTTTAATACATACCTATGTGTCTCAAAACCGTATATATTGCAACCTCAACTGTAAAAAGTACGGTAAGTAGCTGAAGCATAACGATGAAAAAAATAATATACGGTTGAATTGAGAACGTCCTCTTTGTTTTTATGAATTCGTGTAAAAATAGTTAACTTTATCTATAAGCAGTTATTTAATTTGCCACAATCTGTGTCATGTGTACCTATCCGTCCCACGCATTAACCAGACTTTTCCTTTTAGGGTGTTCGAGACGGACGTCCCTTGGGAGAAATGGGGTTAACATCGTTGAACGTAATTTCTGAAGAGGGTCATCAGGAAGATATAATGCCATTTCTGTACCCTTGATGTCTTTTTAAGTGCGGACCCACTTAACCCTAACGCGGGGCGGGGTTTGCTGCTATTCGCTGTCAACTCCGAGAAACTAATGGAATCCACAGAATCTCATATTTTTATGCAACTTACGTAGGTAGGTACTTATCTATATACATATAATAAAATCGTAGAAAAGTAAAAACTGTACATTGAAAATTTTAATTGCTACGTGTTCTAGGAACGATACTGGTTCCGAATATAGAATTTTTGTCTGTCTGTATGTCTGTGACTTTGTGACGACTTGACGTCAAAACAGGTGAACAGATTTAGTTGCTATTGGGCAAAAATATTTATTGATAACCTAGAAAAATTATAGGATATAAATTATCTCGCTATTTGTTACGGGGAATGAGCAGTGTCGGAATATGTACTTTTTCTACTACAATTTGCCGCGAAATTATTTTGTGTTGAAGATTTGTGCACATACTGTTCAACAGATTTAGTTGATATTTAACGGACATGTTTACTATAGACCTGGTCAGACTTTAATATAAGTAATATCAAGCTATTTGTTACAGGGAATGAGCAATATTGTAATAAACACTTCTTCTTCTTAATTTTTCCGCGAAATTGTAAAAAAACTAGAGTAATGTTACAATATAACAGAATAACTGTGGATTTAAACTCCAAAATTAAAATCATTACGCAACATAAGGAGCTAAGCAGTAACTTTCTATAATGCTACATAAGGAAGGGAATTTCGAGGTGTATCCTAACGGCTGATACAGCGTAGCGGTTGAACGGTCTTCCGGTATTTTTGTGTTTCCGGGTTCGATCCCGGATGAACTCAGTCTTTTTTTTCTTTTTTTTTTATTTTTTATAGTACTATTACGACATACCGGTACATTACGAGGTACTTCTACAACTTAAATCGATAGGTAGTGCTTTCAATTTTTAATAAAATAATTTAAAATGTTCATTTTTTGTATAGCTCCAGGCTCAGTTAGATTATAAAATATGAGTTCCCACTGCTGCATCAGATCACTCGATTTAAAGAAAATAAGTAACCAAGTAAGGAAATTGTAAGTTATAAGCGATTGGGAACGCTACAGTGAAGTTTGCGCCTGTAACATATCCTGTACACACTGTGTACCTACTTATCGGTTCCTTGGTAACTATTATCAGTGTGAAGCTTAACTCAGTTATGATCGAAAACGCCACGGTCAATTGCATGTCTTAGTGAAAGGAATGGTCAATCACCAAAATATTTTA
The DNA here is from genome assembly GCA_911728495.1 of Furcula furcula. Lineage (NCBI taxonomy): Eukaryota > Metazoa > Arthropoda > Insecta > Lepidoptera > Notodontidae > Furcula > Furcula furcula. The sequence continues at coordinate 9,095,829 of OU452246.1, read as the reverse complement.
GATTGTTGGCCAGGCTGCGCCCGTTGAACTGTATATATTATTTTGCCATTTGAAGAGGCTCTTTCCGCGCACTTCAGTTCATAGTACTCCCTGTCAACGTGAGCACCATCGTGCCGCAGCACAGCATTATTATCGCCATACGCGTGTCAGTCGACGCTACTGGGGTTCTGTCTGTTACAAGAACGTGACAATGACGTGTCCAGTTCAAATGGTCTAAGGCCCTCTGCATTATACTCAGTCTAAACAGAATACGTTGCAGATTATATACCTACTGCCAATGTCTATAGTATAGACATAGGCAGTATTCATCTGATGTGCACAGTATTAGACTCTTTACCGTGGACAAGTTATATGATGAATCCAAGTATCGTCGTTCGGATTAGCCACCTTAGTGAAAGTTGAAGAAGAGAAGTGGTCGAGAAAGTTAGGAGTGGGTTTTTATCTACAAACATAGGTACGTTACTTATTAACTTCACTGATCATGAAAACATTGGCGATATGGTAGAGTTGTTTGCTTACTGGCAAATTCATAAAAAAAGAGAAAAAAGAGAAAAAAAAAAGAAAAGAGAGAAAGCATGAATTATACGTTTCACTAACGTAATATACAAGAACATTAGGAAATTTCAAAAGTCTGTAGTGTTTTATGAGGTCAGCATCCCAATTTATTAATTCACCTTTCAAATGACACACACGAGTCAAGCTCAAAGTTTAATTAAAAGTTCAGCCTACCCTTAGGCATCTGACCTGGCTTATCGACTGCTATCTTGCTGTCGACTTGGACTGACTTTTTACGTACCCTCCGAACCACGAAAATGCTCAGTTCAAATGATACCTTAACGGTCACCCATCTAAGGAATGACGTTTCTTAACCAACCGATCGTTTGCGAACAGTGATAATAACTGGCTACGAACATGCCAATTTTTCGGACAGACACTGAAGGCGACACCGATACATGTCGGTCGAACTGGGTCGAATGGCTCCAGTTACTCTTAGGGGTCGCTGGATGTTTGGGATGTGGACCTTAGACGTTCATTGAGTACGGCGGCGGTGACTCGGAGGACGGCGGCGAGGTTGCGAATCCCGTCCCCGTGAACACTTTGACAGGTACTCGGGGGGCTATAATGCGCTCCCCGGTAGCAAGCTCAAAGGCAAGGTACTGAGCAAGGTACCTGGTACAAATCTCATCGATTGACCCCCCACAGTATCTCAGGGACCTTTAAAGGACTGAGGTTTTGAAGGAAAAAGGGCAGCTCGAGCTTCATGTAACAGAGCGGATAAAGGGGAGTGATCTCCGAGATTCGCAACGCAGCAAGACTCCCGGGCGCAGAAGGCGGACCATTGTATTTTTTGACGCGGGTAATCTTTCAAAAGGTTCGCGGGAGTTGTAGGGCTCGACCGGGGTATATGGGATTCTTACCCACTAAAACCCCGCTGCTGTCACATCGGCACATGAGAGGGGACCCCAGGGCTCTCCGGTGTGTTCTGCTCCAGGGTAACCCCTCAGTGCCTTGCCTTGCACCAGCCCGCCGCCGGGGTCGCATTGTAGCCCCCGGGAACCTGTCACGGTGCTCACGAGGACGAGGGACGCAACCCCGCCGCCTTCCGCCTCGGAGTCGCCGCCGTACTCAATGGACGTCCTGGGGCCCACAACCCGAACGTCCCGCGACTCTGAAGGGCAGAAGGCGGATCAACGCCAACCCTATGCCCCCGTATCGAGAATGTGCAGACAGCAGGAACGAGGAACTGCTGCCTGTGCACCACTATATTTCACTCTCGCTAATATGGCGTTCTAAAGTATTCCGGCATGCCACCTGATGAGATTCTGCGGGCCTTTTATAGCGACAGGCAGGTCCGTGGGCTTTACTTACACCCACGGAAGATGATGGGCTGGCCAGCCGCTGGTGGGACTCGAAATTGTATACAGATAGATACGTTTCCGGTGCCCATCAACATAGCGGAATTTGGACACGAAGAGTCATACTGAACCCACACTGTCACTCCCGTGATGGTATGGGCAACCCTTGGGATTTCTCCACGTTAAAAAAAAGGAATGGCTTAAGTTGAATCAAGTCAAGGCCTTGGCTCACCTCAGGGTGAGGTTTAAACGAGCGCCTTCCGGTGTACCACTTACTTGCTTGGCAATGACGTTAACATTGCTTGAGCTCATCAAAAATACTGGCTGCGGGCAAAGCCGCGGGTACTGCTAGTATTTATCTATAAGTACATGCTTACTTAAAATATACTTACTTAAGTAAGTTTAATATCTTAGGAAGATTAGTTCATAGCGAAATAATTCTTCCTAATGAATAAAAAGAAACAATATAATTACTTACATAGTTATACCACAGTGTAATAGACTGTGGTTATACTGTAGGTAACTTACCTACTGTCGTTGTATATACAAACAAAACTTTTAGTTTTGCATCTTTTATTTTATTTATGACAAGCTAGTGCTTGATTACAGAATTTACAGACCCACCTGAAGAAAAGTAGCGATGCAATCGAAGATGTTAAAGCACATTAAGTAGTTTATTAAAAGCCACTCTACGCCACAGCCTTGAAGACACCCACATTGTGATTGGGCGGGAAAACAGATGCAGGCAAACTATTCCAATCCTTAAATAGCTGTCCTTAATATAAATGAAGAAGCAAATCGTTTATTCCGGACTGAAGGCTTGTTCACCACATAAAGGTGCATATGCACAGTGCGTCTCATTGTACAATGATAGAAGGGGGATAGTGGAATCAAGTCATGTATTTCCTGCCCACACTCCAAAATGCATCCTGTAGGTAGGTAGAGGTAGGCTGGCTACTCTGCGCCTATGCTCTAGACTTTAGTAGATTGGCTTCCACTAACCCAGTGTCACCATTTACTGCTGAACCTAAGTACAAACGTCAATTATAGTTGATGATCATTAGTCAGCAATGTCTCTTTCTACAGTCAGTCAGTCAGTCAGTCGGTCGATCGGTCGGTCGGTCGGTCGGTCCCTCACTCACTCACTCACACACACACTCACACACACACAAACTCACACACACACTCTTACTTACACACACCCACTTACACACACACACGCGCACACACACACACTCACACACACTCACGCTCACACACCCACGCTCACACACACACTCACCTACTCACTCACTCACTCAAACACCCACTCACCCACTCAACCACCCGCTCATCCACTCACCCACTCACTCACCCACTCACCCACTCGCCCACTCGCCCACTCGCCCACTCGACAAATATAAAGACAAATATCACACAAGCAACCATTTTCCCAATTTCACGGAGCTGTATGCTGTTATAAGGACTTTGCATGCAGTCCATGGTTTCAAAAGAAAAGACAAGTCTATAGTCTAAAAAACCGTTACAAAACTAGCTATACATACCGTATAGTATTTACCTAGTTATGCGTGTCACTGCACTATTGGCGTAAACGTGTACTGATAGAAAATATTTGGCTTAAACTTAGAGAAAGAAACCAATAGAGAGCTGGCACTTTCTTTCTCTTTCGCGCAAGAAAAGAATGCATTTATAGATTTTATATGTGATAGAAAGAAACAGAGCATATGATTTTTTGTCCCTCAGCGTGTGTTCAAAATCTGGCGCACTGCCGCCGGTGCGTTTTCTTCGAGTACTCATAAATTTTTCTAGTTCACGATCTAGCTTTGGAGTTTTAAATTGAATTGCATTATGAAATATCGTTTATACTACATAATAGGCGCATTTGAATAAATATCCATAACGTGTGTTATGTGTACGAATGATTATTTTCTGTCCTTATCGGCGGCACGCTAGCTAGATGTCTTGTTATATTCTGTCTACGGGCTTAAACGTACGCCGTTATTGTCGCTACAAAATCAGAATATCTGGAAATCGGCAATAATATTGAACAATACCGCAATACGAGCCGCACACACACAATATTATTGACAATATGCACTATATTAACAATTGAGCGTGTGCGGCTAGCCATATAAACTAAAAAAAAAATAAGATAATAATATTTTGAGTGCGTTCCACTTGACGTTCACAACGATAACACTCACGAACGCACGACCGCAGTTTTTTCCGTTCCACTTGCTGTGAGCGTTACGGTCGTAAACTCAAGTGAAATGGATTATAGAGCGTTTTGAGCGTGGAGGTGAATAATCTTATAGGAGATACCACTGGAGAGAGCATGATGCGCTAACTCGCCCCTCTGCCAAATTTTTGGTCATATGGTCAGGTCATTCTTTATTTGTGTGCATGTATTTTTGAATGTGTTGCGAGTTTATTATAGTGTGGGTATGCGTGAAATTGTATCTGTGTGTGTTTACTTCGCCTCCCGCACCCCGCAAAAGTGCCACGAAAAATTTCTTCGGGGAATCGACGCGATACTAACTCCTTTGGTACTTTCTCTGAGGTAAATAATACAAACGGCGAGTTAATATAAAGAAAGCAAGCCTTAAATAACTATTGTTTTAATCGATTTATATTGAAAAAAAAAAATGTTGTTATTATAAATTAAGATAATAATATTCTGGGACAATTTCACACACGGGCATCTGATCCCAAACTAGGCAGAGCCTGTACTATGGAAACCAGATGATACTGATACTAATAGGTACTTACATATTATTTTTTTGTAAATACATACTTAAATAGATAAATAACACCCAGACGCTCGGCGGGAAATCGAACCCATGACCTATCGAATAGCAGTCAAGGTGTCTAACCACTAGATTAGACCAACAGGCCCGTCAATAATTTCAAATTTTGTAAATTTAATTTTTTATATTTAATATTAGTGATGTATTTAAATAATTTACGTTCAAATGTAATTAAAATGTATTTTGCTGCAGAAATATTCATTTATATTAAAATATCGCTTTCCGCATGAAATAACGTAAGTTTCATGGGCGCCATCTTTGATACTTTGAGTTTTGACAATGCCGCCAATTTTCTCAACGACCACCCACCTTTTTAGATGAGTCGTCGTGAGCTTCGCGTGAGCGTAAGTCATGAAGTCATGAGTGACGTATTCGCCGCGACCACAACGACCGCGGTCGTTATGCGGAACGACTAAAGGGGCGTTTTGATCGTTGTGGGCACCAAGTGGAACGCGGCCTTTATGTATTCTGTGGGCCAGTGTTGCCAGATCGGCCCCTGGGGGGCCGATTCTCGGCCTTTTCGAAACTATGTCGGCCTTTGACTGCCATCGGCCCTTCATCGGCCTTTAAGCCTCCGACAGCCAATCCATCGAAATCATTGATTCGGTTTCTGAGGTTCGGTTGACCAATTCCTATTGTAAACGCATAGTACTTTAGTATAAAAGAAATAGACATAAGTCATACGTTCAAAACAAAATTAAAGATGAAGGATGGACTCTTGTAAAACAGAAAAACGAAAATTTTGAAAATAAATATATTTTTTACATTGCTTTTTTCGGATTTCTAGTACCGTTTCTGATGGTGAGGGCTCCCCCCTTCCTCCCCCCCCAGAAACAAGGGAGGACCCCCTTGGTGTTTACGCTTAATAATTTTAATTCATAAAATGAGGAAAATTTCCTCAAAGTAAAAACTTAAAAATCTCGAAAATGGGGGAGCTCTGCAACTTTTCCTTTTAGAGGGGGGGGGGGTAGTACACCTCCCCCCGCCTCCGCTAAACCCCTTCCCACCCCTCAATTCGACGGACGTCAAATGGAAAGTCGTACTTCGGCCTTTACTGCCTAAAATCAGCCCCTGCCAGCACTGCTTTCGGCCCTTTCTTAAATTGTCTGCTGGCAACACTGCTGTGGGCGGAAACAGCTGGGTTGCCATACTAATAACACCGCGCACGCGTCGAATCGAATTTGATTTGACAGTTCGTGGCGTTCTAACAGCTGTTTTACCAATTGCCTCGAAAAAAGCTTGATTTTAAAAATTAGTCCGGCAATTTTCCTTTATCCGATCGTAAATTTAAATATAACAGTATATGTATAGGAAGTGTTAAATAATGGAAACCGAAGTCGTTACTACAGGTAATATATTAATCATTTACAACCAACAAATGCGGCATGGAAGCATGGTACAGTAGGTGAATCGCGATAACAAACCACGCTTGCATAGTATGTGTTTCTAGAACACTATGTATCTAACTAGCATCATTGACTGATTCCAAATTATTTCTGTCTTTGGTAATATAGGTGGGTTATAACATGTTTAGAGTTATTAGTGCATCAATATTCGGCACCGAACATAGCGACGCAATACGTTCGTTTTGCTAAAAAATCACCGCGTTGGTAAAAAGCAATTTACTTCTGCATCAGCTTTCTCTTTCTCAATAATTTCTTTATCGCCGTAAAAAGCCTAAACAGTTTTTAATGTTTCGCAATAATCTCTATATTAATTATAATTAAATATAGTCACTATCTGCATCTGTCTGTTTATTTTGATGTGGTTTGGATTTTGATGCGGTTTTCACCATCACAGAGAATTTCTTCATGAAGGTGTGTAATTAACATAATAAGTTTCGTACCTTAAATATGCCTTACAAAGCATCTGGTACAATTTTTTTTTTAAATTAAACTACTTTTACGGATTTAATCGCGGTTTATTTTTGATTTTACTATCCCTACGTTTCGAATGCTTTGCAGCACCCATGGTCACGGGATGACAACAAAACAAAACAATATACAAAAAAAAGACATAAGTAGGTTTTTTTTTCATACAAGTTTGTGTATATCGTACTGTGTTACTTATTTTAACACGTTGCCTGTCCGTGCATTATATATAATGCATTTTTGGTCCAGCTGTGACGTCCATGCATTAGTTGTAATGTAATGCAATGAGCCTATTCTAAACTACTTGGGTTTCATAAACTGGACGTGTGAGCTACATCTTTATTATTTTGCAGACGTATGAGCAGTGAATTGGGAATAATAAAACACCAATGTCCCATGATTTTTTTTTATTGGCTGGTAACATGAACTAAAAAAAATGGATGGGACGTCACGGCTACTTAACCAAAATACTCTGGACAGGCAACGTGTTAATACTTTATTTGCCACTTAGTAATAGGTTTTATATTCTGGTTAAAACCCAATCAATATGAATATTTTTCTACAGTTACCCGTAGGAGACAGCGGTTGTCTGTGGAGTCAGATGATGTTAAGTCACCTGCCACTCCATTGACACCATCTAAGACAAGAAGTGGACGACTTGCTACAAAGCCACAGTTGGAGTTAATTGATGAAAATGGTAATAAATTAAACTAGCTTTTGTTTCTGCCTATAATTTTTATTGTAAACTTTACAGGCTTTCACTTTATAAAGCTATTATCAAGGGTGAATCAAACTCAAAATGTGAGTTCACTTCCAGCAACTCCAAGCTGATAGAGTAGGATACACTGAATAGTATTTGTCTTATCTTCAATTATAACTAGAAATCTTGCTATACTAATTAAAAGGTTTATATGTTTGGTATCTGATATTTAAAGCAGTGTAAACAAAACAATGTATTATGTAACATAATTTAATAAAAATAATAAAACCCTTATAAACCCTAATAAACTTTTTTAACTTGGAAAATTTCTGTTTACTATAAATAGTATAAAACCCGTGGATATTTTTTTTAAATTGGTATTCTCATCTCTCCCAACCATGATTCATGATTCCAAAATAACAAAATGTTTTCAAGAAGTATACCGAGTAGGTAGTAAGTAGTATACCTACCTAATAAAACTGTGCAAAATTTTATTTGTTAAATGTGAAACAACTTCACCCCTTTATTACTTAGTTAGGGGTAGGTTTAAGTAAAAATAAAAGATAATGTGTTTAATCGTTTTAATTTCAGGAGCATTTTCACTAAATTTCAAATCAATTGAACACTGGAATAATTTTTCTCCATACAAAGTTTACAAACCCCTAGCGGACCACTAAGGGTTGTTTTTGAAAATTCGGGAAACACATCTTTGTTTACTTTATTTGAATAATCTTTTCACTAAGTTTAGACTGTAAACTTAAACTCTAAGGACTAAAGATAAACTAATATTTAAAACTATAATCAATCAACCCATAAACTAAAAAGTTTCATACATACGAAAACACCTTTTGTAACCGTTGGGTTAAGGGGTTGCCCCTCAAGGGTTGAATTTCCAAAAATCCTTTCATATTGGAGTCACACAACATAAGATGAATCTACTGTCCAAATTTAATGTTTCAAGGTTCAGCTTTTTGGGTTGTGCGTTGATAGGTCAGTCACTCAGGACATCCTCTTTTTTTATATAGATAAAGTTTTTTTTGCTATATTATTCTTCCACCAGGAACATCAACTCATGTTGTAAGGTTTAAGTGCATCATTAAATAAAAATGAATTTCAAATTTTTATTTTATTTTTAGCAACAGAAAATGTGCCAAAAAAAACAAGAAAATCAACTGTAAGAAATCTTGAATCTGTTGATGAGAAACCAGTGACACCGTCTAGACGTAGCACCAGGATTAAATCCAATACCAGCATTGTATCAGAGACTCCATCTGCAGATGCTAGTGATGAAAAGCCAATGACACCAGCAAGGCGCAGCACTAGAGTAAAATCTAACACCAGTCTTATTTCTAGCTGCTATGAGTACTCTGATTCACCAAGAGCTAAAAGAGCTGCAAGACGTAATTCTCAAGTTGGTGAGTAATTTTTTATAATAAGGTTTGACTGTAATCCCACCTGATGGTAAACAGCAAAGCAGTATTGGATGGTTAACAGCACAAGGAACTATAGCAGAGAAATGGCTACACTAGCAGTAGCATGAAGCAGTGGTCCTTCCACTTCCACTTTAAATTATGGCCCCCATCGTTCACCAATGATTTTGCCAACAACAAGTTTGTAAAAGAACGAAGTTATAATGGTAAATAAGTGGTAAAACTATTGATTAATCGGTAAAATATTTGAAAGTAAAGATATCTGTATGTATACTGTTCTTCCGTTTTCACTTGGGTAGCTATTCTATTCACATATTGACCTAAAAACAGAAATAGAGTCGGTGGATCAATAAACTACAATCTATAAAAATTGTATTAAAATATAAAAAAAAACTTATAAGTTTCCTTATAAGAGTCAATCAATTTCAAGTCAAGTCAAGTCAAGTCAAGTCAAGTCAAGTCAAGTAATCAAGTCTTATCAATTTATAAATTGATAAAGGACTTTAATAAAGTGAGTATGTGTCAAAGATAGTAGATAAGGAATATTCACTGGATGGGGGGATATCATCAGGCAAAAGATTATATAGTGGAACCTTTAATCTAGGTCATGAGAAAAACATATGTTCCAGGGAACCCTCGGCCAGTCCACATTCGCACAGAGAGTGGTCCCGTATCCGAATCTTTGCCAAGAAAACAGGCAGGCAGACAAACCCTAATCTAAGTCTAATTATTATAGATGTTGCCAGTTTATTAATGTTTTGATGTTTATAAAACCAAGGTTTTACCGGAATTGAGGGTTGAATGGAACCATAGTACTTACCTTTATTTTGCCGAGAGCATTGCCAATGATTATCCCAAGATTTTAGAAGAGCTGGCTTAACGAGTGAGCGAAGGTCCCGAGCCAAACAGTAGTTGTAGGTGGAGCAACCAGACTCAGCTGCGGCTTTAGCGCAAGTATCGACAGTTTCGTTTCCGTCAATGCCTGAGTGGCTAGGGATCCAGGCCAATACAACTTCGATATTCGCACGATGGCATCTATATAAAGCTTCTCTTATTTTAAGAAGCAAAGGACAATTATCTCATGATCTAAATGGGACTTTAATAATATCTTGGAGGCAGCTTAGAGAGTCAGATAGTATTAAGAAAGATCAGAGATAGTGGTGGATGGTCAGATAGTATTTAGATAGTATTAAGGTTTTATTGAGCTTATTGGACTCTACGTATAAGATCGCCTCCAGAAGTGCTATGGCTTCTCCTGTGAACACTAAGCAAATTGAAGGGCACTTAAAAGACGAAATTATTTTGAATTTTGTGATCCAAATGGCTGCACCAACATATGTACCTTCAGTCAGTTTGGAAGCATCAGTAAAAATCGTTAACCGGCCAGACCAGTTAGATTCCAAAATACTGGAGAAAGCTTGATGCGCTCCAGGCCAGTACTTGTTAATACCCATCTTCAAAATAACTTCAGGTTTGAAAATAAGGGAAGAAAAATCTGTTTCAAACAGCGGATGCCTATATTGTTGGTGGACAAGAGACGGCACATTTTTGAGAGTACGAAAACTGCAATTTTACTGCAGGGCTCTAAAAGAAAACTTCCGTAGTCGAAATGGCTTAATACGGTAACATTGTACAAAAGTTTTTGGGTTACAGGATGTGAGCCCCAGCGAACGCCTGAAGGAGCACGCATAATATTTACACTATTCTCACATTGTTTAATTATGTAGTTCAGATGATGTAATCCAGTCAGCTTCGAGTCCAAAATCATACCTAAAAATTTAGTGTGATCTTGGATAGCGATAGGTTCTTCATTCACAGATAACGTGATCTGGGGGACATTGCGCTTTCTGGAAAAGATTACAGCATTCGATTTTTCAACAAAGTCCGTGATCATCTAACCACTGGTTTAGGTAAAATAGTGCAGAGTTTAGGCGGGATGTGGGCATCGGAAAAGGAAGTGGATTTGGCATAGAGAGCAATATCATCTGCATATTGCAGGATCTTGCAGAAGCAGTTCACTGACGTGTCTAGATCGACAGTGTAAATATTATAAAGGAGAGGACTAAGGACCGAGCCCTGAGGAAGTCCCTTCCAGACCAGGCGTGGAGGATGAAGGCGATTTTGATGACGGATAGATATAGAACGGCACAAAAGCAAGTTACATATGACATTAATCAACCTCACAGGAATTCTCAGCTGGTGCATTTTTTGCCTGAGAAGTGGAAACAGAACATTATCATGTTCAGACGAGATATCCAGGAAAGCACAAATAACATTTTCATTGGAAGAGATTTCAGAGGTAAGTATACTAAGGCTATCCAAAGTACCCTTACCTCTTCTGAAACCAAATTGACTATCGGATAGCAATTCCTTATTCTCCAAAATCCACTCTAAACGGTTTTTAATAAGAGTTTCCATGGTTTTAGCCAAAACAGATGATAAGGCAATTGCCTGTAAGAAGATGCATGATTTGGATTTTTGCCGGGTTTTAAAATTGGGATAATAATTTGAGATTTCCAAGCTTCTGGAATATTGGTGGAGAGAAATACAGCATTAAGAATATTTAGGAGAAATAGCTGGCTAAAGTGAGAAGATTTACGAATGAAGGAATAAGGAATTCCATCTACGCCTGGTGTGGAATCTTGCAACTTATCAAGTGCACAATGAAGCTCAGAGAAGGAAAATACATCATTCATACTGTCAGCTGAACTAGAAGGAGCGAGATCAAGGGTAGGAAAGGAGTCGTGGTTCGGAACAAAAGGCAGGGCTAGTTTGTTACTAAAGTCCTCTATCCAAGAGTCAGGGTCATTGGAAGAAACGTTTGTATCTACACAGGATCTACGAAACGCTCTTATTTTTCTCCAAATAACGGAAGAAGTACGAGGAGAGAGGGATTTACAGAAATTTTGCCAACCTATATGCTTCTTTTTAGCAAGAAACCTACAAGTGCGAGCTGAGGTTTTCTTCAAGTTGATATAATCTTCCCAGTTTGTGCTTGCTGCATATTTTCCTTCTGCTTCTTTACGCTCATGTACGCTTTGCGTGCATTCCGAGTCCCACCAAGGTGGTGAAGCGATTCTGTTCCTATTAGTAGTTTTGAGAGGGATAGATATGTCCGCAACGCGAAGAATACATACTACAAACTGATCATATAAAAATAGATAATTAGAATTATTAACAGGAGGAAGATCTTTGATCTCCTCGTCAAGAGTGCAGGCGAATTTACCCCAGTCCGCTTGCGACAGTCGATATTTTAATATGGGATTAGGAGTTGGTGGGGAATGCGTAGATTGTAGAAATTGAATAAGGATAGTGACCACTGCCAAAAGTGCTGGATAGGACAGACCAGGATAGAGTAATGACAAGAGATGGAGAGGCAATTGACAGATCAGGAACACTTGAGTTTTAAGAAGGGGAAGATCTACGCGTGGCGGAGCCATCATTCAGAATGCAGAGATTGATATCTTCTAAGATATCTAATAAGAAAGAGGAAGAGGGATCATTAATATGCGAGCTCCATAATGAATGTCGATAGTTAAAGTCACCCAGCATTATGATAGGGCCAGGAATGTTGGATAGGATAGAGTTAAGCTCTGCGAAGATACTCTAATTATGAGATTTATAAAAAAAATATTATGAAATGAAATGTTAAGGACCCTAGCAGCCACAATGTGCAGGCCAGAATCGTGTGAAGGGACGGAGATTTGAGAAAAGGATAATGATCTATTAACCAACAGGGCGCATCCCGCCCTACTATCGACCCGGTCGTCCCGGAGACACGAGAAGCCCGGAACCCTAAACAGGGATCCAGGCGTAAGCCATGTCTCCGATACGGCAAGGACTACTGGTTTATATCGGTTTAGAAGGTAAATTAGCTCATGTTTTTACTGGCGAATGCTCCTACAGTTCCATTGAAGGATTTTGTGATCCATTTTTATCGACAAGAGATTGAAGGAGTTACTGAACTAATGTAACAACATTGTACGGTAACGAGTCACTGAATTTTATTATTATATTAATTAGGCTACACGTGAGTAGCTCAATTAAGTTATCATTGGGTGTAGCGAGAGGTGTGGTATCAGTATGCTCGGGAATCCCACAACCATTAGGTTGAGAAGATTTAGGAGACTTTATTATAGAATGATGGGCCGCAACATCGTAAGACTTACCCAGTTCTGGTTTGGGCTTGGGAGACAAAAACACAGTTTTCTTGTATGACTGTTTGACAGGGGAACAATGCGAGGAGGGTAAGAAGTAATCGGAAGGCGATGGGGAAGGGGGAGAAGTTACATATTGGGTAGGTTGGGAGAGCGGGATGGATTGGGAGTATCTAGGACGGGCTGCAGCATCGGCAAAGGATACTTTATGTATGGACGGGAATCTCGTAGATGCTTCTCTATAACTTAAATTTTCCTGTGACATCACGATCTTGATTGATTTTTGTCTCGCGTGCTCAGGGCATTTGGAGTCTATGGCTTTATGACTTCACCACAGTTTATGGGGGTTTCGATGCCTGCTACTAAGTCTTCTAGCAACCACTCAGTGGGGATGTCTCTAACAACGCCCATGCGGGATATAAGAAACTTTGGTATATATGCCGAGTAACCACCGAAAAGAATATCATTGGACAAGAACATGTTAGCCTCACCAGCGCTTTTAAATTCAATAGAAATTTTATTCCTTCCCACGGATTTAATACCACCCGTGGATATACCGGCAACCGTGTTTTTATGAAGAAACTGAGCAAACTTTAGGAGTTTTAGCGAGACACCAGATGCGGGATCAGACTCTGTACGCGAGACATAAACTACAAAAGGGGCCTTGTCGGAATTACTGTATTCAAGTTTAGTTCCATTTTCGTAACCAGTTTTAGTGTAAGTGGATTGAATTGAGTCAGCAGGGGATCTAATTTTTTTACCATCAGCTGGCCTTTCAGACTCAGCCGGCCTTTTTGAGCCTTGTCTTAATGTACACTCCATATCGATATCTGGAGGGAGGCCTCCACCCCCATCAGGGGGATCGTCGTCAAAAGGGTACTTACGATTACACTCTTACTAGATGCCTAGAATCACAATAAGAAACAGTAAATAACACAGGTTTTTTATTTTAATAACAAAAGTTAACCTAAAAATAACCAACCGCAATTCTTGTCAATGACAGAATCCCAGTTGTCCCTTTAAACCCTACTACAGTGGCTCATAAACTACTGGTAATCTCAATCACCACAAGAGTATAATGCCACTTGAAGGAGGTTTTATTTTCCTCCATTGTGACATCTTTTAGGGGTTGCTTATCTATTCGGGCAGGTCTTATCTTGGTTTCCTTACTGTATCTTTCTGGCACACTCACAAAAGTCGATTTGCATTCATTCTAAGTATTCTAATTGAAGTTTTATCTGAATCTGAGTATTTCGCTTCTCGGAGCCGTGTCTCTCAGTGTCGTTCAGTGTCGTAGTTCAGTGACGTTCAGTGTCGTCGTTCAGTGACGTACAGTGTCGTCGTTCAGTGACGTTCAGTGTCGATCAGTGTCGTTCAGTGTCATTCAGTGTCGTTTAGTGACGTTCAGTGTCGTCGTTCAGTATCATTCAGTGTCGTTCAGTGACGTTCAGTGAAGTTCAGTGTCGGTCAGTGTCGTTCAGTCGCGGGGAGGGGAATAGAAAGAGACAGAGCGAGAGTGAAATTTCACTTCTTCCGCGCGGAGGGACTCCACGCACGCACATTTTTATTATTTCTCTATTAACTGCAATGAGTGAAGACTAACATTATGACGTCACACGCGCTCGGGTTTGTTCAGGAGCTGTCGCCGTGTCTTCGGTACTGGATACAAAAATTATTTTATTTTTTAATTTGAAATAACTTGAATTATTGCGAAAAACAAAAAATAGTTTATCACAAAAAAAAAACACAAATACCCAATTCTTAATTTGCACACAGTCACAAACTCCAAGAAACCTAATATAGTCATATATTTAATATTGAAATCTACACTTAAGGAATGAGATAACAGACTGAGTGCTGCAATCAGTCTGAGTGCCTTTTTAACAAAAAGTATTTAATATTACAGGCAGCGACACTGAAGCTCCAATCACTCCAGCAAGACAGACAAGAAGAACCAGGAAGGATTCTGCTACCAGTGTTGATAAGGGTGGGTACCTATTCATTGCATATCAATATAATATGATCTATGACTTAATGACTATTTTTTATGATGAAGATATTTAGCTAGTCAACAAAAAAGTAAATGTAAAAGTCACTGATTTTGAAAACTCACATCTGAGCACCTTTTTTATGAAAAATTAATTGTTGACAATACGAAAACTAAATTTGATAAAAAGGTATTGAATATTGTAAATGATAATAAAAAGGTCCATTAAGTCTGGTTATGGTTTGAAATATTAAGCAAACGTGTCTGTCTTTGGACATGTCTTCCATCTTTTATTTGAATGAAACCAATATAAATACTGATAAATATCAGTGTTCTTTCAAGTCTGCCTTGGCCAAGCTTTAAATGAATAATCACTTAAGATGCTTCGTTACTACAGATCATCACAGTCCAGCTTGTTAGTTTTTTTTTTTTATATTTAATATTTATTTTCATAATTTGTAACTGTTATGCTAAACTCTAAAACCCACCATAATATTTTCCTTGGTAAATAGTTTTTCATGTCTTCCAAATACCGATTTAGATTTGTCAGACATCTTTAGCTTCACCAGTATGTATTTATATAATTGTAATAAAATCGTACGAGTTTTACCTTCTTCTAGACATTTAGTGAACTTTAAATTATGTATTACATCAAGAAACTGTGACAACACAATCATCTTATAATTAGAAGTTCTTTTATATTATTAGAAATTCTCTTATAATTAGAGCTGATAAACATATATTTTTCAAAATTATTACATAAATACATACTAAAAACCAGCAACTGTTAAAATGTTTGGCAGAGCAACTGCCAGTCCTATGCTAAGAAAAAATATATTATATTAGAGGTCCTTGGTTCCCACACTTGAAGCTTGCAGTATAAGAGTAGCTAACTTTGTTGTGCATCTGAATGCCTATATGATGGGAAAGGATTATCTAACTAGTAAAACTAAACTACTTAGCTAAGTTTTATTTTACACCATATATAAATATTTTTATTTACCGTAAGCATTTACCTGATTAATTTTATTCTAGCTGAAATAAATGCCAGTAAAGTCATAAATGAAGTAATTACTGAGGAATCTGAAACAAATGTAAAAGAAACAAGTCCTTCAAAAAGTAACTCATCTCCTAGAAACAGTCCCCGATTAAAATGTAAAAGCGATCAGAAAAGCTCCGCATTATCAGATATTAATAAAAACGAGTCTCCAAACAAAGAAGAACAATCAAGTAATAAACTTGAGAAACCTGAGGAATCTACTTTACCTACTACACCTAAAGATATTTCTGTTAAAACAACTTTGAATTCTGAAGACTTAAAACAAAATGATGAAATGAAATCTAAGGATTATGATCAAAAGAATCTTTCTATTAACAGCACTAAATTACTGGAGCTAATGGATACCTCCAACAAGAAATTTACTTTAGATTTAAACAAAACTACATCTATAGTTGAAAAATCCAAACAATATAAAAATAAAAGATGCAGAACAAAATCTTGCTCACATATATCTAGTCCTCCTTGTAATGATGGTAGTTTTTTCAGTGACAGCGAAACTGTTAAGAAAAATAATAAAAGAGAAAGGAATAATATTAGTATAGATAACAAACTAGGCGCAGGTGACTACTTAAATACTAATGTTGTAATAAACAAAGTAGAAGAATATGATCCAAGTAATGATTCGTTAAAATCATTCGACAAGGCAAAGAAAAGCCTAAGTAAGAAAACATTAACTACGGATGAGCCAAACATACCGAATTTAGAAGATATAACTGCAGAGATTGTGACAGAAAATAGAAAAACTGTATTAGATTCTAGCGAAAAAGCGTCCTTGAATGAGAGTGAAATGTTACTTAAACAAGCACCCAGTAGTTTTGTTCGATCTGTTGTATATATTGAAGACTCTGATTCTAATACAGGTAGCGCCGGAATAGAAAATAAAGAAGAACTATTTGATGGTGATCAATGCGTGCCAGTTGTAGAACATCAACTTGAAGAAGAAGCTCCTAAACAGAAAAATAACGTAAGTTGTGAGCCAATGGATATTGATGAAACAATTCCAGAAAATACATTTAGTCTTGTAGCAGACAAACAAACCATCGATCCTTCTACAGAATCGGAGGTCAATGAAAACAGGAAATCGTCTATTTGTATTCCAAAAGATAATGTAAGCATCAATAAACTATTAAATGAATCTAATGGGAAATCGTCCGGAAATACCGAAATATTAAATCTTGACAACACGGAAAATAAAAGTACACTTGTGTTATCTCAAATCAAAGACTTGTCAACTTCTGAACTAAATGACATTAATTCGTCGAATACTATAGTGGTTACAAAAGAACCATTATCAATATCTGATAACGGGTCTAGTACAGCTAAGGCTATTGAGAAGAAAAAATTGTCTGAGAATTATTCCACTAGTACACCACTCCAACAAAAATCATTAACAAAATTAGGGATTCAATTAAATACTTCAATAATAACACCCAATAATAAAAATCTGAAGGAGAAAGAGACTAAACGAAAATCTGAAAATCAAACTTCAGTATCAGCACAAAATATTGACTCTAGTTCTGAAAGTGAAGTTATTGAACAAGATTCGGAAGCAGACTCCGTTAAAGCAAGCAAATTTATTGATGATGAGGCAGAGGAAGCTAGTGATGATTATAAATCAGGAGATAGTAGAGATGAAGAAGAAAAACGATATGAAAAAGAGAACCAAATACATGATAAAGGCGAGACATTAAATTCCGACGATGAACAAGAATATTCTGATGATTCGGACTACGAAAAGGGGTCTTTTATAGTGAGTACCGATGAAGAAGACCATGATCTCCTCAGTGGTTCTGGTGATGATCTCTCTTTGAGTGCTGATGAATTATCAATGAGTGCAAAATCGAAGAAAAAGTATAATGCACGTAAACTCAAAGAACAGAAGAAAGCTTCCAAAGAAATGTTTCAAGCTAGACATAAACTTAATAAATCTGACGTAAACACGAAGTCGAGACATAATCTGTTGGAGTCATCAGATTCTGAAGAAGCCGTGTACGCCCACAAAAAGATACATAGGCGTCAAAGAATTGATTCCGGCCAAGACGTAAGCATTGACAATTCTTTATTAAAGAAAAAAAAGAAGACTAGGCGCTTATCAGACTCTATATGTGAGGGTAATGATATTAGTGAAAAAGAAATGACGATTTATGAAGGTGATAACAATGACAAAGAGGATCCTTTATCAGTTCTATGTAAATTCAAAGAAGAACCAAAAACACCCCAGGAAAGTCTTGACATCTCTACAGTTCTAGTCAGTAACATAAACGAAATTGAAGAAATACATGTTAATGAAAATGTATCAATGACAAAAGTAAATGAAACCTCAGATCCATTACAAGCAACTATATTAAAAAATGCCGAAGAAAGTTACGATGATGCGGAATCTATTAGTGAAAATGAAGAGATAGCTCAAAACTATGATACACTGCTGAATGATTTAAATAATGATAAACCAAAACAAATTAAGTTAATAGATGTGTCTTTAAATATCAATAAAAAACCGAAACAAAAGACGAAAGAACCAGTCATTGATGAACTAAATCTTACTCAAACCAAGAAATCTAAAAAAAATAGAATAGAACCTTCTAACTCATTTTTAGAATGTTCTAAAAATGAACCTTCTGAACTTAAAAAAATAGATGAACCTACAGAGAAAGAGAAATTTAAAACTAAATCTCCTAGTGAAGATTCGTCTGACTCTATTGATATGAAATTATTATTTCCTGAAGAAAGCAGTGACAGTAAAACTTCTAGTCCAGAAAGGAAAGATACTACGAAAAGAGATAGTGACACCAATAACAAATCTGATCACTTTATACCATTGAAGAGAACCAATGCTAACACAAATATTCCAGAGAGCATTGGTAAGTAGTTGTTTATGTAGTATATTGTAGCAGTAAGTAAATATTTATTTATCGCCATTAAGAATTAATGTGTTAATAACACATTAATAACATGCTTCTAAACTGTGCCTAGATACTCTTACTCACCCTGAACTTAGACGCTCATAGCCAGTTGTAACCACTGTTCAGTAAACAATCAGTTGGGTAAGCAACGTCAGGCAAGGTCAGTCCTTAGATGGGTGACCGTTTAGTGGCATTTGAATTGAGCGTCTCCATGCTTCGGAGGTCACGTAAAAATGTCTGCACTGGCTATTGTCATGTAGACAGCAGCCTAAGGGCAGCTTGTAGACTCTGACACCAGGTTAGCCACTAACCATACGACAACAACTTTGAAATGCATTGCCGAATCCAAGCAACCTAACAAAATCGGAAACAAAGAAAAATGAAAAAAAGATCGACTAAAAATTAATATAGGGTAGGACACCCATTTATTGGCACCTTAAGGAGTAACTGTACTAAACCATTAAAAAAAGGCATTTTATTTTAATTTAAGCAACGTCATAGGAATCGATATTCCTTAAATATGGATAAGATAATGTTTTAAGGTTATTTTCATTACAAATCAAAGCACTTTAATCAATATTTTTACGTTAAAAATAAATGTCTGAAATATGTATATGTTGGCATAGCTAAAACCTTTTATCCTTCGGAGTCGCTGGACGTTCGGGGTGTGGGCCCTTTAATAATAATAATAACAATATCTTGGGACAATCCACACACGGTTATCCGATCCCAAACTAGGCAGAGCCTGTACTATGGAAACCAGACAACTGATACTAATACTTATATACTTTTTTTTTTGTAAATACATACTTAAATAGATAAACAACACCCAGACACTTGGCGGGAATCGAACCCACGACCCATCGGTTAGCAGGCAGGGTGTCTGCCAACTAGACCAACGGGCCCTTTGAACGTCCATTGAGTACGGCGGCGACTCCGCACCCACGGGGAGAAGGACTAAATAATAATATTATAAATTATATTATTTAGTCTTATAGGGGGACGACAGACACCCGCGTTTCGCCCCGCGAATACCAGCCACACCTGTGACTACTACACCTCAAAAGTAATCAACCCGAAATGTACCCATGCCTGAATTATATATATTATGTTAATTTAACTGTTTCAGATAATCAGAACGAGAATGATGTAAGTTTCTTCATAGATACTAAGGGTACACACATCGATGAAATAGATACTGCTGTATTAAACAAAAGCAGTACCAAAAAGAATAAAAATAAGCGATATAGCAATCTCGGGGCCAATGATACTGCTACTGATTTAGACTGTGGGGATCTCCAAAAGAAAAGTGATGTCGATATTGTGACTAGCAAAAAACGCTTATCAGTAGAAAATATTTCTTTAGTGGATGTTGAAAAAGAGGAACATAATTTTATTGATACAGATAAAACAAAAGAGGATTCTATTAATAACAGTGCGAAAAAGGAAAACAAATCTTCAATAGGCACAGAAGAAGGAACCATTAAAAAAATAAAAACACCCAATAATCAAAGTGCTAAGAAAAATAAAAAGAAGAATAAAGAGAATGAAATAAATAATGGAGAAATACAAAATGATGGAAATATTAGTCTTGACGTTGCTAATAATAGTGTCCCCGACAAGAATGAAATTAGTAAAGCTGACAACTCTTTTAATACAAAACACCTAATTACTCAAACTTTCGAAGCAGACATATCTATGAAAAACAGTACAAAGAAAGCTAAAAAGAATAGTATTTCTTCGACTAATGTAGCAGAAATAATAGATCAAACTGAAGATATTGAGGATGTTCCAGAAAACGAAACTGATAAGAAGCGTAAAAAGAAAAAAAGAAATGAAAATATGAGTCTGGAAAGCGAAAAAGCTGATGAAGGTATTGTTTTTCATTTCATTTATTTATTAAAGATATACACTTATATACAATGATATATATATAATTTAATATACACAATTATGTTCTTGGCGCTCGTTAACGACCATGGGTTTGTCCGAGCGTCGCATATTCCTGATTTGAGTAATTTAGGTATTAACGTAATTAAAACAAATTAAAACACGTCATGCACAATAATAAAATGTCGAAGGTAGTTTGTAAAGTAATGCCAATAAATAACCGCGACAGGCGCAGCGCGGACGGCCGCACATCTGCCTACAATTTATTATAAATTTTTATGCCTAACATCATATGGAATTTCATTTATTAACCTTGGCACTATGAAGGTGCCCATTCTCCCCATAAAAAAATATTAGCTTTAGTTGTGACTAGTTTTTTTTTATATTTTACATTCCGCGCAAATGTATTGTGGGCTACATAATTACTATTAAGTCTTCCTTCATGAAGGTCTCCAGCTCGGCTGTAGGAACTCGCACCACAAAAGTGTTGAATGACACTTTGTGCCTCTCCGTCTCTCTGTGCCTTGCCGACCCTCAGGGTAAGCTCGTATGTATTTCGTTATATTCTCAGCAAGCGTGTTGGTACAGCTGGACGCAAGAACATGTTTAAGAACATTTTTCTTTTCTAGAACACTGGGTTCTGCTCGTCGCGCCCGGTTCGATTTTCAAATGTTATTTTTTTGTGCAGGTCTCTGCTTAGAGTAGTATTATACCTGTGGTAAAAGTGTAGAGGAATTTTCGTTTGACGTTCGAAATTCAAATCACATTATTACCCTAGGGAGTTTAGTACAACATTATTACCCGGCTAGACTATAGGGATATAATGAGGTACTTTATGTCATCTTTATATGACAGATAATGCAACATTATCGAGCAGGTGGTGTGAAAACTACTATTAATATTAAAATAAGGATTGTTACGTTCGCCTGACGGCGAGGTACAAATAAAAAAACAACTAACAAAATTACAAGTTATTTATTAAAATCGTTCAATAAAAAAATTATCCCGACAAAGAAATTAATTTGCACTAAAAAACTAGACACTCTAATGTCTCTAAATAGACGGCAATACACACGGGTGTGGATTCGCGGCACAGATCTGGATTTGGATCTTTTATAATCTAGCGAACACATACGGCTTCAACGCAACTACGTCTAAACGCGACTAAATTCCTATTCGAGAGCGTTCCAAACTATTGATTATGAAGTGCGACACAGACGAACCATTAGCCAATATGATATGATCGAGCGGGAAGGAACATACATAGATTCCTCTCGAAGCTTAAGTTGTGATGTTTGTTGACATATGTTCTTGAAAATGTCTCGCTTCCGGCACCGAACAATACCTTATTTGGCTATGGTAACGCTAATACTAGTTGCGGCGCGCGGCTTCCGTACGATAGTAAAAACTAATTGAATTGTGAAATGAAAAAATATAAATTAATACAAAAATCTTTACACACAAACGTAAAGATTTTTGTATTAATTTATATTTTTAATCTTGTTACAACGTAACAGGATCCTCATATTTTAAATCGTTTAAAATAAAAATATCACCTATTTCACACTTGAGTTTAGTGACATTGAGTATATCTGCAAATATATCAATGTTCAATCATCGTACTTTATTTTATTTTTTGATATATTGTTTCAGACGAAGAATGTATTAATATAAACAAACAAGAAATGTCACAAAAACAGAACCGCAAACGAAAATCGTCAACCACTCACACATTGGACGAAATTGCAATAAACGGTTAGTTATGTATATTTGAAATCGATATAATATAACATGTTACAAAATACCCCCGTAAAAAATATAAGTAATTATCAAAGCCAAAAAAATTGTCAACCCTGTCATGTCAAGGAACCAGATTATTTAACAGAAAGGCCTACGTAACTATTTTACCTAAGTATTGTCTACTTTAATAGTTTTTCTATTTTTCATTCATAAATGTTTGCTACCTCAATACAAGGATGTCATTATGGCTTCAAAAAATGTCAAGTTGGAAAACAAAATATGTTATCAATTTCAAATCTTGTAATCGATATCCTACAAATGTTTCGAGTTTTTTTTTCCAACATTTTTTGGAACTCGGAATGTTACGATATGATATGCGTAGGCCATGAAGATAGCAATTTAAATCGTGCTCGCGAACTGTATCGGCAACGATTTATCGATGGTAGAGAACCCCCCCCCCCCCCCCCCCCCTGAACAGCGACGGCTGCCATCGTACCAGTGTTTTGTACTGAACATGTCAAGACGACTACATTCCACCGGAATAATAATAAAATCACGCCTTTTTCCCGTAGCGGTAGGCAGAGCCCAAGGGCCGGTTTTCGCCTCCGCTTTCCTAACACGTTGTATATAAACTAGATAAACATTCACTAGCAAAATGACATCAAAAATGTGGTCGCGGAGGTCACGAACTTATCTGTGCTGGTGGAGGAAACGTGAACGAACGGTTTTATTATGATAATGTCGTATAGTTTAACAGTTTCATGTAGGCCGTAGCGACACTCCTATCTGCAAAAATAATTTTGTCAGGCAGTGGCTTGAAAAGAAATAGCATCACAAGGGCGCTATTTCTGTGCACCACTTTTCGGACCGTAGCACCTAATCTAGTTTAAATATTATATTGATGATGTTTGAAAATTACTTAAATTACACACATCAAAAGTGTCTAGGGATCAACATATATTTTTGCAATAACTTTTCTCCTGATTGATATTAATTAAAATTTTCTTTAAGGATTCATCAAATAAAGTGTTTTCGTTTGTCACAGTAACGATAAACCAAGTCACCTTTGCATTAATAAAGAAATTTGTCATTTTCCTAATAAAGGGATTTTTGACATTTGAACCACTAACACAAAAGTTCGAAAAAAAGACTGAAATAACAGTTTTCTTTAAAATTTTATTGGGTAACTTAAACAATTAATAATCCGTGTTTCTACCGCGAACACTAACAACACAAGAACATCGGTTTGGCATACTCAAAATGAGTTCATCCAAATCACGCTGTGGAATGGCCGCCCATGTTCGTTGCAACAACAAAAAAAGGTCTTCTTGCGACTGGATACCCTCCATATTCGGCAGAGCTCTTCTCTGTAGCATATCCCATGCATGCTCAATCGGGTTCAAGTCTGGCGACTGAGCAGGCCAGGGCAGGACATTGATGTTAGCTGCGGCGAGAGTCTGTCTTACAACTCTTGCGGTGTGCGGTCGTGCATTATCATGCATTAACTGAAATAAGGGACCGATTTGCACTTGTAGAGGAACGATGACGTCTGATACAATCGTCTCAGCATAAATTTGAGCGTTGAGGTTGCCTCTGATCCAAATCAACTCAGTTCTTCCGCCGATCCAAATACCCGCCCATACCATGATGGTTCCACCACTATAAGGATGGACTTCCTGGCAGGATTTTAATCGCTGTTGGCGTCCAGGGGTTCTCCAGTGTCGTATACGTCTTGTATCCGGTCTCATACCAAAACGAGACTCATCAGAAAAGCACACGAAACGCCATTGTTCTTCTGCCCAATTTCTGTGTTCAAGAGCCCATTGATATCGAATCCTACGATTGTGCATTGCTATAGGTGGTACCCGTAGCGGTCTTCGGGAATGAAGGTTCACTTCATGCAAGCGGTTTCTGACTGTTTGGTCGCTAATTAAGTTCCCTGAAGAGTGATGAAGCCTCACGGCTAACATCATGGCAGTTATTGTTGGAGCTCTTCGAGTTAAGATTTGAATATATCGGTCTTGTCTCCGTGTGGTGCAGCGATACCGTCCTCCATGGCGCTCAGCCACGGTACCAGTGCTTCGGTAACGTGTCCAAAGTCGACTGATAACACTCTGACTTGTATTCAGAGCTAAAGCCACAGTACGTTGCCGGGAACCAGCTTCTATCATTCCCACGGCTCTGAGCATTTCTTCCCTGCTTAAATGACGTCGCCGCTCCATAATAACGTTGGTTTTAATCAGTAGTAGGGAAACAGTAGCACTAATAATGTCTTCAATGCGTTGTATGTTTTTATAGGGAAAATATTGACAGCTGATTTTCATCTTTTACTCGAATTTGATTCACAGTTCCTGATTCAAATTATGAAATGCACCAAAAAGGATCCATATAAATTTATAAAATCATAAATTTATTACAAAGCCACATCTCAATCTCAAGAAATCCGCTTAAAAATGCTTGATCCCTAGACACTTTTGATGTGTGTATATTGACCGGGCCCGTTGGTTTAGTGGTTAGAAACCTTGGCCGCTATCCAATGGGTCGTGGGCTCTATTCCCACCAAGTGTCTGGTTGTTATATCTATATAAGTATGTACATACAAAAAAAGTATATATGTATTAGTGTCAGTTGTCTGGTGTCCATAGTACAGGCTCTGCCTAGTTTGGGATCAGATGACCGTGTATGGAGTCGCCTCAAGATAAAAAAGATATCAGCCCTGTACCTATAAAAGAACCGTTTTGCGAATCCAATTATTTATTAGCAATCAAATTGTTCAGGTAAACTTTTTACACGCTTTGTCATTTAAATGTTAGCTTATTAATAAATTTATCTATTATCAAAATCTACATCTACACTAATATTATACGAATAAACTCAAAAACTACTGGACCGATTTCAAAAATTCTTTCAGCATGCTACATTATTCCTGAGTAACATAGACTATACTTTTCACTAGAAAAATAAAATAACACTCGTGCGAAGCCGGGTCGGGCCGCTAGTTACTAATAAAATTGTTGATAAACGATAGTATTACTGCTCGTTCAGAATTACATTTTCTTTTTATCATCGACTGAACATCCTACGTTCCTTACTGCCTGGCGGCAGAGCTGACCCTATAGTTGTAACTTGTACAAAGGCTTGCACACCCTCATCTCAGTAAATACCGACGTGATGCTAATCGGCTCACATCCACACAATCGGCGCTGGCAATGTCCATAATTTGGTGGTTACACAGGTAACTGGCGCTACACAGTCGGCCTGGCTATTTCTACTTGAACCCTTCCTATCCCATTATATTAATTACGTTTTTCTAATCATATCTAACTAATAGGACCAAAAATACTGTTTATTAATAAAGTAACAAGTAAATTAATTATTTCAGACGATTTGGAAGATTTGAACAATTCTGCAACAAATGAGAGACAAAAGAAGAAACGCAAAATATCTTCTAGGGACCAGGAAATTGTTACTCAAAATCAAGGTAACTTTTTTCTGCTTATTGAACTAAAATTATATCTGCGGCACGCTAACACATGTCGTTCCATCAAAGTCAGCAACTACGGAAAGAAACGATCATAGCCAGTTGTAACCACTGTTCGGTAAAGGATCAGTAGGGTAAGCAACGTCAGACAAGGTCAATCCTTCGATGGGTTGTGGGATGAGCACATAAATAATTTTTTTACCTTCGTTTGGTGGACTGTTAATAATGAACTCCAATATCGTTTATGGCCTTTATTTTTATATATTACAATTACAATCAATTAGTACGTGCGATCACTGAGGTGGTACATGAAGCAGAGAGTAATACAATGTTGCCAGAGTACAAAATAGGAGACAAAAAATGGTAAATTATTATGTTGCCAACATAAGCTGCCGCCTCAAGAACATGATCAAAGAACGAATACTAAGTACAATTTTTATCTTATGTGAAAGATACAAAAGCTTGAGATACTAAATTGTGTATGCACTTAGCAATAATAATTATATAAGTAGGTAAGTATATAATGCAAGTACATAATGAAAGTCAGCAAACTACACAAAGGTATTACTTAAATTAATAAAGATAATAAAACTTAAACAGAAACGCTATCTTAACTATAATTACATATCTATAGGCAATAAACATATCTTAGTGATAGACCTATTATGTACATGCCCATTGGCAGTTTTGACCTGAACAGCCCTTACTAAACCATCTTTTCCTGGAAAAAGATCTGTGACCCGTGCCATGGGCCAATCCATGGGAGATGTATTATCATTACGTAGTATAACTAGACTACCTATCGTTACATTAGGCGTAATGGTATGCCACTTTGGCCTGCTTTGCAATAAAGTCAAATAATGCTTGCTCCAATACCTCCAAAAGTTCTGTTTCATATTAGTTATAATTGACCAGAAGCTAAGTAGGTTTATAGGCTTATCCTTAACATCAGGTTCCGGGTACGAGTTTAGAGGTGCGCCGGTAAGAAAATGCCCTGGTGACAGGTATGAAAAATCATTTGTGTCGGTTGATACAGCTGTAATGGGACGAGAGTTCAATACACCTTCAATCTGCACGAGAACTGAATTAAGCTGTTCATATGTCAGTAACGCCTTTCCGACAATGCGTTTTAAATGATACTTGGTACTTTTGACACCACTTTCCCAAAGTCCGCCAAATATAGGGCTATAACCAGGAATAAAATGAAAATTAATTCCACGTTCTGAGGCAAAATTACATATAACATTTTGGTGACGTTGAGAAGCGTGTAAGCGATACAATTCATCTAATTGGTTCCTTGCCCCTTTAAAGGTAGAGCCGTTGTCACAATGTACATCGCTGGGCAAGTTTCGTCTAGCAATGAAACGTTTGAAACAAGCCAAGAACGTCTCTGTGGTCATATCTGAGGCAAGTTCTAGATGAATAGCCTTTGTGATAAAACAAACAAATAAAACTATGTAACCTTTCCCTATTATCGGTTTTCTGATTCGGCTGTTTTTGACTGACACTGGCCCAGCGAAGTCTACACCGACCTTCTGGAACGGTCGACACGGGTTGACCCGATGCGCAGGCAAGGAACCCATCAGTTGAGTTGTAGCAGCCGCTTTCATCCTAAAACAGATTACACATTTGTGAATGACGTGTTTTACAGTACGTAAACCATCAACAATCCAGAATCTTTGTCTGAGGGAAGTTAATAGTAATTTTTGTCCTGCATGTAATAATTGTATGTGCTCATTACTTATAATCAAATGAGTGATAATTGAACGTTTTGGTAATATCGCTGGATGTTGACTGACGTAAGGGATAGATGCGTTTTGTAAACGCCCACCTACTCTGAGTACACCATCAACATCAAGAAAGGGAGTTAAGGGTTTTAAGCTTCCACTGACATGACCGTGAGACTTTAAAGCTTTAATTTCTGCAGAATAATATACCTCTTGCTCATGTTTAACAATTAACAGAAGAGCCCTTTTTAATTCAATTGATGTAAGGAACCCCTTTTGCTTTGTGAGCTTAGGTTTAATATTGTTACAAAATCTAAGTATGTATGCTAGTACACGTGTCATCTTGGTTATACTAGAAAACTTTTTTAATGTGTCGAATAAATGCTTGGCAATAGCTTGAGTAGCACATACAATATCTGGCTTATTATCATTTTTTAGTTCCGGCAAGTGCTTTGGTGACTCAAACTCTGATTTGAAAATAAAACTAATATCATGTAGAAATGTAGGTCCATGCCACCACAATTTATGGTCCTTTAATTCGTGAGGTTGAAGACCTCTGCTGAGGCAATCTGAGGGATTGTCCTCAGTGTGGACGTAGTGCCATTGACTATTATGAGTTAGTTCTTCTATAGCTCTGACTCTGTTTGCTACGTAAGTTTGCAGTTTAGCGATATCGGATTTTAACCATGCCAACACTATTTGTGAGTCAGAGAAAAGAATGGTATCAGTAATTGGAATTTTTGTACTAATATTATCGTAAACCTTATGACTTAGCCTTGAAAGTAATAGTGCAGCATTTAATTCCAATCTGGGGATAGTGAATTCTTTCTTATGTGGATTTATCCTAGACTTAGAGCATAATAAATGAACATACACGTTACCTTTTGAGTCAATGGATCGCAAGTATAGGCAGCATCCATGTGCCGTTGAAGACGCATCAGCAAACCCTATCAGCTGACAAGTAACGGTGTCGTTAGGCTTGACGCATCGTGGCACAGAGACTGGTGCCATGTGTGACAAATTGCTGACAAAGTTTACCCACAACCTCTGAATATCCTCAGGAGGACCGGAGTCCCAGTCAGTATTACTTGCCCATAGCTTTTGCATCAAGAGCTTACCATTGACTATTATTGGTCCTATAAGGCCCAAAAGGTCGTAGAATTTTGTTATATAACTAAGAATATCGCGTTTGGAGTCATGTTGGCTCACATATGGCTCAGGACATGTACTCTTAACAACGTCATTTTTTATATCAAAACTTATTCCTAATGTTTTAACATGAGTATCATGTTTATGAAGATTGACCTCCCCTATATCTTTTTGTACATTTTGTAGGACCTGTGTACAGTTTGAAGACCATTTATGAAGTTGAAATCCTCCGAGAGCAAGAAGCTGTATTAACTCTGACTGCATGTCAAGTAATGTACTCTCATTATTACTGTTACAAAGTATGTCATCAATGTATGTATTATTCTCTAAAATAGTAGCTGCTAATGGGAAGTGATTTTTATATCTCTTGGCTAACTCAATAAGGCAGCGAGTGGCTAAGTATGAGGATGGCTTTAGGCCATAAGTGACAGTATTTAACTGTATGCACTTAATATCTTCACTAGGTGAGTCGCGCCACAATATATTCTGGAGTGACCTTTGAGAGGGGTCAAGTTCAATGCATCTGAACATCATGCGAATATCACATACAAAGAAATACTTATTGCCTAAGGCAATAAGTATGTCAAATAAATCCTTTTGTACCACAGGACCATTAAGCAAAATGTCATTTAGGGAAATTTTTTTGTTTGTGGGCATAGACCCGTCATACACTACCCTTAATTTCGTGCTAACATTGCTTTCTTTAACTACTGCATGGTGAGGAAGAAAGTATATTGGATCCTTAGATAAATTATAATTACTTATATCATAGTACTCACCATGATTCAATTCAACATATTGATCAATGAACTTTTTGTATTCAAGAAAAAGAGCTGGGTTTTTATGCAGCCGTTTTTCTAAATTTAAAAATCTTATAAATGCTAAATGAAATGATTCTCCTAGCTCAGAGTTTATTTGATCTAATGGGACCTTGATAGGCATTGAAACTTGAAATTTATTATTTCTAAGTTTAGTAGTCTCATTAAAATTAGACTCGCAATACTCATGCTCTGGCAACTTCTCTGGGAATATTTCAGGTACTTGTTCAGTCCTCCAAAATGTACTCATAGAATCCCTTAAATCACTATCACATTGTGTACAAAATAAAGATACAACCTGTTTGTTGCCGCTGTCTAAAAAGCTGCTGTTGCCAGCTACTAGATACCCGAATGAGGTGTGGATGATTGACGGCTGCTTGCCGTGCGTGCTGACAGCTGCAAAGTCACAGCTGCCTGGAGAAGCATGGCTCTCAGCATGAGGCAGCAGGACCTGAAAGAGTACATCAGCATTTAAAAGCAAGTGGACGTCACCTGATGTCCCAAAGCTCTTGTCGGCAAGTAGGCTGTGATCTGGCAAGGCAAGTGAAGAGGTGTTAATGGAAACTTGAGGCAATTTGGTGGTTATTGTTTGTACAATATGGCAGTTGACCTGTATTTTGAATGGGTAAACTGTGGAATGCACCTCAAGGTTTACACATTGGTCGACGCTTTGTTTGGTATTAGCAATACCTATAATTGTGGTATGACTTTTTGATGGGGTGATACCAAGTAAGTCCACAACCTTTTGTGTAACAAAGGAAGCTTGCGAGCCGCTGTCAAGCAGTGCCCTGGCATATATTGTTGTGCCCGACTGAGAGATTAACTTAATGCGTGCAGTAGGCAACAAGACCTGGCCCTGTAAAGCTGTGTCACTCGATAATAATGTTACAGAAGGACTTATTTGTGGTGATACATCCTGGTGAAGCAACGTATTGTGCTCCCGCTTGCATTCGGCACACCTAAAGTGATATTTACATCTGGCATTATGGCGTGACAGACATATTTTGCACAACTTATTAGCTGTTACAAACTCCAAACGCTTGGCTGATGTTGCAAGTTTAAACTTTGGACATTGAAATAGTTTATGATCAAATGACTTACAATACATGCATGATGCAGCAGCCTGTTGGGTTGTTACCGCATGGCTAGCTAAGCGCTGCGGTTGGAACAGCTGCTTATGATGCGAAGAGTCCGTGTTCTCAAGGGCAAGCGCTCGATGCTCTAGATATTCCAGTAGCTCGGTGATGGCAGGAATAGACTTGCTATCGCGGTCCATTTGAAAGGCACGGTTAGTCAACAAGTCTAGTTTCCTAGATATTATACATACTATCAGGCTACCCCAGGAGTCCACAGGCTCATCAAGATTCTTGAGTGCAGCCAAGTGCTGTTTCACATCTGAAATAAGTTTTCGTAAATTGTCTGTTGTTGACCGATGTATGTT
This sequence comes from Furcula furcula, assembly GCA_911728495.1. Lineage (NCBI taxonomy): Eukaryota > Metazoa > Arthropoda > Insecta > Lepidoptera > Notodontidae > Furcula > Furcula furcula. The sequence goes on along the minus strand of OU452246.1, from coordinate 9,064,812 downwards.
GGGCAAATCTAATAATGTGTGGATATGCTCATTTATTATTTTAACTTTCTTATCATACCTATCTTTTAATAATTGTAAGGCTTGTGCATAACTATCATCTTGCAGTGGCAGATTGTTAATAAGTGCTAGTGGTTCGCTGGCTAAAAAACCTTTCAAATAATATAACTTTTGAACGGGTGCTAATAATTTGTCCTTATCTATCATGGCACTAAAGATATTTATGAACTCATAATAGTCAACGTACTTACCAGTAAATGTTGGGATAACTACGTTAGGCAATTTAATTTTTGATGACGTCGTACGTATATTGACATTGGTATGTTTCTCACATAATCCCGTAAGCCGTGCCAGTAAATCTATGTATATGTCCTCGACTGTACCCGAATCTTCCTGATCGTCAGGATCTAAAGCCTTTATTTGTATTGAGCACTTATTATACTCTGCAAACACTTCATTTAACCTATTGCGTTTTGCTTTAATTTTTTCTAATGTCGTGGCTTGGAATGCCGGCAAGTCCATTGCAGTACGCAATTTAGTAATAGAAGACTTCGCATAGCCTCTGCCAGCGAGTAAAATCTTGATTTCTGACATGTTTTACAAGTATGTTACAAAATGTTACTTTTTAAAAAATTATAAGGTCACTAAATTTTACACAAAGAAAAATTATCTAAAGAGCGTGTTGAACACAATGCAACAAAGCTATCACGAACGAACAAAGAAAGACCATACAAAATGGCTGTCGCTCGTCGCTGCCAACCGATCGGAACAATTCGGCCGCGTCCGGCAGTAGTCGGCAGCCTGCGCGCACGGCGCTTGCACTTGCAGTCGCTCGACGCGCGATGACGCAGAAACTTCAAGCGCTTCGAGTGGCTGGAATGGTCGCGATACGCTCCCGTTGGCCCGTCCGTCCGCCCGTCGCGTCGTGCGTCGATCCGTCGTCCGTCGTCGGTCTTCGGTCGGTTGTCGCCGCGCCAAATCGTCTATGCTCGGCGTTTGCTCGGAGTCTTTGCGTTTTGTTCTTGCACGATGCGATGAACGATGAAGTGTAAGCAAGATAGATAGAAGTATGATGATGATGCGTTTTTCGAATGCGAATACTGTAGCTGCGTATTGATTGTATGATATTATTAGAAATCCTAAATAAGATTATTTAAAAAAAAGAGAATCTGTCCAGAAACCATTGTCTCTGGACCACCTTAGTAAAATAAAAACTGAACATACCACTGAAGAATTATTACCACACTCCTGCAGCAGGAATACATTGTAAACACCATGACGCAGCAACTTCACTGAGACTTCCGCACTGTACGAGATCTGAGAAACGAATGACTGCGGTACCGCTAGAGCTGTGACTTATATACGCGTTCGCTGAGCACGTTCGGCTATCCTACCTACAATTTATTTGATATCGGTTTTTGAAGTCTAACACGGCCTCTCCTGACATGAGACCGTCCTCGGGCTCGCTAAATTTTGATGACTTCTAATCCCGCTAGGCTGCGACGAACATAGCGCAGTTGCGTTGACTTGTCCTGCACAAAACACAATACCCAAACAAAGTATGCACATAACATAAAATGTTAAGGTGTACCTCGCTGCAGTTCAACGCAAGACGTACGCTACCATTATTCTGCATTGAAAATGAAATGATAAGATCTACATCGCTGCAGTTCAACGCAAGACGTACGGTACACTACTCTGCATTGATCATAAGAGTAGTCTTGCATTGCATCGGTAAACTATAAGGGAGTCTTGTATTAACTGATAGCTATAAGGGTCGTCTCACACGTACAATGGTTGGCTCGCTTTGCAACGGTTAAAACATTGAGACCTTCTCGAACATAAAGACTAGAGAAAATCAAAACAAATTTAAGGAAGTCAAAATAAGAATAAAAAGTAAAAGTAAAAAGGTATTGTTACTCATATCCCTGTGCTTCTTTGACTGCGATTACTGCATGGTCTTCGGTAGTACCGCTTCCGCAACGCAGAACTTCGCTGTTGGTGACCAGGTCACGCCAGGGCACGCCCCATGCCTCGCAGTGTGTCTGCTTCTGCCTGCAGTCTGCACGTCAGTCAATCTCAGGACTCAGGTATACGTAGCTAAGAAAAACAGAATAAACCGCGAGCACTGCGCTCACAAACACACGCATACACAAGACATAGCAATCAGTGTACATTTTAAACCATACAAGGGCAGTGAGAAAACATACACAGTCATAGGCTTTAATCAGGTATCTTCCTGCGCAACCGATACCTTGTGCGTAACCAGGCTTTACATCGGTTTCTAACAGGTTACCCCGAAACCTACGAATCGTACAGGCTTTACACAGGTCTCTAGTCAGCTTGGGCCCCGCTGACGCAACCCGTCACCCTCACACATTGTGGTCACCTCAAAACCACGTGCACATGGCTTTACATGAGTCTCTCCCACAATGGTGAATACAAACACATCGTGGTCACCCCAAAACCACGTGAATGGCTTTACATGGGTCTCTCCCAACGACTGTTTATACAAGATCCCGATGTACACGACGACTTGGCGACAGACGCCGACGTCCTCCACCGCACGCTTCGGGACACCGTGCACCTCGCAGGATACGGCGTCAAACGCTATCATCTTTCTGCAGAGCACGCCTCCCAAGCCAGGCCTCAGCACGCCACAGCTAGCACCGACGTGCCTGGATTTTCCTCTGCGAACAGAACAATAGAACGCAAGCACTTTTCTTTTTGGATTTAGGGTCCACAGCACCTTATAGGCGCAGCCCCAACCGAAAATATCAGTGACACACTAAACAAGGCAAAGATGTCTTGACATCTACGTATATCGCATTTATAGCCTGTTAGTCAGAATTTACCAGCAGTAAAGTACAACAGCACTGTCAGACCCAGAAATTGAATAAACCTTGGAAACTAACTGCCTGATCTGGGTGTCGAACCCAAGGCTCAGCGACAGCAAAATCATAGACTACCAGACCTGGGAGTCGAATCCTAGACTTAGCTACCACAATACCACTTCTGGGAATCGAACCCAAGACTTAGCGATCACAATACCATAGACTGCCAGATAAGGGAATCGAACCCAAGGCTTAGCGACCACAGTACCATAGGGGTATGTCAAATAAAGATCCAGTCCTCCACAACGGTAGGTATGCTATAAACGCATCAAGTATCACTTCGGTGGGCATGTGTTGTTCTGCTCACCTCATCGATCATAAATTCCACGCTACTTGTAAATTATTAGCGTATTGCTCCCTTAGTCTACCCCTGACCAATAAATAGTTTCAAAAGAACATAACCTCTACGTGCTTGCCTTTACCAAATAACAGTGTGCAACTTACGCCAGTGTAGCTGTCATTACTACACATTCAAAACTGCTGCCGCTTTTCTTACTTCGGTGTCTGGCCATCATGGCCACGGCGTAGTGTCAAAACCAGTGTGCTGCGCGGCGACCGACGATGTAAGCGGTAGCCGCCAACGCCACCATGTGGGCGGCAACGCCACAGGACAACCGTAGTGGGGCTGCACAGCGCCCGTCGCCACCATGGTGTTGGTGGTCACGCCACCGTTAGGGCGGCCATGCCACCGTTGGGGCGGCAGCGCTGCGTTTAGCGCCCAACGCCACTCGTGCAGCGGCAGCAACGCCACAATGCAGCCACTAACGCCACAAACGCTCTGGCGACTCGCACTTACACATTCTGTGAACATAACTGCAGAAAACTAATTAAAAATTTGACAGGTAGGTAGTCAAATCAACAAGTACATAGACACAATTAGCACTCGTCAATATATTAGGCCCTTACAACCCACAGCACTACAATCGCTCGGCCTTCCTTAACAAAACATCCAGATCGAACCAGATTTCCAATACGATTATTAGTCATCGACCGAGAAAATAAACACTATCCCAAAACAATGCTTTACAAATTGTAATGACTGATCAAGATTAACAACAAAACATCTTTTAACAAAATACAACTTTACTTCCAGATTTATTAGTAATCGCACTTAATTATTATAACTAGCAGTCAAAACTCAAATCAACCCACTGCTTAAAACAATACAAAGCAACAAAATAAATCCATCTAGTTCATTTGTACTAATCTAGCCGTAGCAATTCTAGACTTTGCCGGTCATTAGGTACTTCCACGAACGAACTCACTATAGACCTAAATAGATTCACTGGCTCAATCGTTCAACCATCGTGTGTGTGTCTACTGTACCATTGTACTAACAACTAAGCTAAACTATTAAGTTTGATCGATTGATCTAGCGATCGATCGTAATAATCCTTATCCTATTCGTCTTCCATTACCAACATGAATCGTACAACCCGTGGGCATCATTAATATTTTTCTTTCATAACACGAACTACCCGCATATGTATTTTTTTTTCGAGAATAACAAAACATGAAAATAATGGAAACGAATATAACAAAATGCATCAGAAAGCGAAGCGGATAGGCTAGAATCCGTATCCCACTTCTGATATTAGAAATCCTAAATAAGATTATTTAAAAAAAAGAGAATCTGTCCAGAAACCATTGTCTCTGGACCACCTTAGTAAAATAAAAACTGAACATACCACTGAAGAATTATTACCACACTCCTGCAGCAGGAATACATTGTAAACACCATGACGCAGCAACTTCACTGAGACTTCCGCACTGTACGAGATCTGAGAAACGAATGACTGCGGTACCGCTAGAGCTGTGACTTATATACGCGTTCGCTGAGCACGTTCGGCTATCCTACCTACAATTTATTTGATATCGGTTTTTGAAGTCTAACAATATTATAATATGTAGGTATGTACCAAAATATTAAAATTGCTGCTCCTGTTTCTGCACAAAATCATGGACGTCGACTTGAGGAATCCTGGTTCCGTGCGGGAAAATCATGCGCATGGAATGTGATGCAGGAATTTTGCAAGTATAGGGTTGTCCAATATGGTTGCCAGCCTTACTATGGCGATGTTGCAGTGATCGATATTGCGTGATGATTATAAATGTATTGCTGATCGCTTGGCCGATATTGGTATAATCTTCTTGGATTAATAGTAGGCAAATGGGTACCTTTTTGTTGCGATGCGATGCTATGTATTGCGTGCGATGGGTGACTTGCACAATGCACTTCGTGGTCAGATTCGCCGCCGCTTCTAGCTCGTAGCTCGGTGGACCATTTTATGTGGGGTGAGCACATAAATAAATTTTCTTGCTTCGTTTTTGTGGACTGTTAATAATGAACTCCAATATCGTTTATGGCCTTTATTTTTATATATTACAATTACAATCAATTAGTACGTGCGATCATTGAGGTGGTACATGAAGCAGAGAGTAATACAATGTTGCCAGAGTACAAAATAGGAGACAAAAAATGGTAAATTATTATGTTGCCAACAGGTGACCGTTTAGTGGCATTTAAACTGAGCGTCTCCGTGCTTCGGAGGACATGCAAAAAGTCGGTCCGGGCTATTATCATCTAGACAGCAGTCGTTAAGCTAAGTCAGAGGCCTAAGGGCAGCTCGAAAGCTCTGACACCAGGTTGACCACCATACGACAAAAAAAAACGGAAAGAAAAAAATTGTGCATGCGATAGTAGTTATCAGATTTGCCAAAGCAGCGAGGTTCGAAACAGCCTGGTGGCCAACGCGCGGGGTGTGCGTTCTCGCCGACGGATCTAGGCGAAGTCATTAGTAGTGGGGGCTTCGCCCCGCTGCTGTGGTCCGATACCTCTTCGCGCACCCTGCGCGTCGCCTTTGTCTAGGCCTTCGCCCGCTGGCGCATAGACACAGGCTGTATCTTAGGACATTATGATCGCAAAACGACAGCTATTAACCGTCGAATGTCGATATATAAGTTATAAAAAGATCCAGTTACTCAGCTAGGCATACAAATACTAGTAATCAATTTGTGGTTGTTTGTGTGGAGTTTGTAACATTAGTTTACTTATACAATGTGTTAATGAATTAACGCAAAACCTGGAACTAATTTGTTTAGTATCGAGAACAGAATTGACTATACATATTATTTATTTTATAAATTACAGAATTTGTGGAGGATACACATGAAGACACTACAAATAAAAAATCTAAAAAGAAAAACAAGAGTAAACAAAACATTGACATGATTCAAAGTAACGATGGTAAGATAAAACGTACCTATGGGACCTTCTACCTTCTTTTCTATGGGTAGATTGAGTAATTATTTATTACGACATAATCAGCCAGATGCTTGGCTCTGCTATGCAGCTGTTTTAACTACAGTGATGTACAAGATACCCTATACATAGTATCTGAAATACAAGATGCAAGATACTTTCAAATTAAGTATTTTAGATACCAGATACAAATACCTTTCTGGAAAGATATCTGAAATACTAGATACAAAATACGTATCTTTCAAATACTTTTTAAAGTTAAGATACTTTTGCATTGTAAGAAAAGTATAAATTTAATTTTTTTTAAAACTCTGACAAAGGTGAATGAACTGTTAAAATGACTTTCCTGCTCCATCATCAGACCCTGATCACCATTTTCTAGCAAATCCTCGTCGAGAACTATCCAACGAACTCAAACTCGATGGGTCTACGTTTATTATGGGGTATGGGGTCGAGATCCTGTTACCACCTTCTTGCTGATCATCATCAGATCCTGGTGAAGGTTACCATTTTTAACCCCCGACCAAAAACGAGGGGACTTATAAGTTTGACTGTCTGTCTGTATGTATGTCTGACTCTGGCATCGTAGATTCGTAGCGCTCAAACCAGTAGACGGATTTGAATGCAGTTTTTTTTATTTGAAAGCTAGTTTAAGCGAGATGTATCATGAAAATCGGTTCAGCTGTTTGAAGACCATCAGCTCATTTCCGAGTCGAGGTAGGGATATTTCGTATAGAATAGACATTCCTCATTACTTCTATTAGTCCGAAAGATCTGAAATTTAGAACATAAATGTAAATCCGATGATACTAAATATAAATTAAAAAAAAACCCCTAACGTAGGTCAACGAACTCTTAAACTGACTTTCCTGCGCCATTATCAGACCCTGATCAGTATCTGTCTCCTAATTACTCGTCAAGATTTAACCATAGGTTTAAAATTCGGTGGGTCCTACATTTACTGGAGCCGAGTTCCTTTACCACCACCTTTCTGCTTGCTCCCATCACCAAACTTTAATCATCATTTTTCTACCTACCTCCTTCGTAATAACCTATCCAAAGAGTACGAATTCTGTGGGTCTAAGTTTATTGGTGCAGTATCTGGCTACCATAGTACAGGCTCTGCCTAGTTTGGGATCAGATGACCGTGGGTGGATTGTCCCAAGATATTAGTAGGTATTATTATTAATGTGACAAGCCAAAATATTATATTTTTATGGTTTTAATGGAGATTTAAGTATAACCAGTTCTTTAAATATTTTATTAGTAATTTTTTTAGTGTTACATACCTACCTAAAAGGTAAAAAAGGAACCCTTACGGTGCGAGACCACTGATTCTATTGATTGGATTTAAACATATGGTATAGTTTAGCTTTTACTTATCCAACTTCATAGTAGGTAAATGAAAAAGAAAATCTTTTTAATGGGGGTCGAGATGATGTGTCAAAATTCTATGTTTATGTTAAGTAGTTTTTGGCCTATACTCAAAAATCATCTGAAATAATTATAGACAACTACCTATATTTTCACCAGAAGAGTCACTAGCACGTTGCCGACCCTTAAAACATTAGATATTGAGTCTTTGTGTCTGGTTATTTTACCAGCTACAGTGCCCTTCACAACAGAACACAGCAATATTTACACACTGCTGCTAGGCGACAGAATATCTGACACTGAGGTGGTACCAAACTGGACGGTTACAGAACTATTACTGAAAGTATTTTAGCAAATAAAGTATTTACAAAATACTAAGACACCTTACAAAAGGTATTTAAATACAAGATACAAATACTATTTATAAAAAGTATCTTAGATACAAGATGAAGATACGTATTTTGTATCTTGTATCTGTATTTCAGATACTTGTATCTTAGATAAGTCACATCTCTGTTTAACTAATATCTCGGGTGATAGACGATGCAGTGTAGTAGTCAATAGCCAGACGTCTCGCCTAACATCAGGCGGAACTTACGTTTGTCTCGTCGCAAACTTACTTCAAAATAGATTTAGAATCGTTAATAAAACAATTTGTAAATTATAATGACACAGACAGACATGAGGAATACATTTTAGCCTTTTGGCTACGGAACCCTAAAACTTGGGTCTGCATGATGTTAGAATAGGCATGATGACTGTAACACAATACCAATAAATCTGTGGTTTCAAATATTAGAACAGATTGCACTGATTCCAAAAATGCATCTCATTTTCATAATAATAGAGAGATTTTCGTGATATTTAAGCAAATAAATTACTCAAATACAGCTAATCGCCATTTTGTAATAAACGCTGCTCAGAGTGAATGACGTCAATCCTGTGTAAATAAACAACTCTCAAACTGTCATCTCAACTTTTTCTTTCATACAATGATTCACTTTTAACTTTTATACCTAGACAGATGTTTATTTACACCGCCGTAGTGACGTCACAACATGGCGCCATGCACCGGCCATCGTTTTGGAACTAAATTCAAACTCTATTTTAAAAATTGAAAATATTGCTATTAATTGTAAACTTAATACAAAAATATGATTATTTTCGACAATAGTAGACCCGTAAGTACATTATAGAGTATTTTTTCAAAATTAGTCATCATGCCTATTATAGTAGTTATCAGATTTGCCAAAGCAGCGAGGTTCGAAACAGCCTGTATCTTAGGACATTATGATCGCAAAACGACAGCTATTAGCTGTCGAATGTCGATATATAAGTTATAAAAAGATCCAGTTACTCAGCTAGCCATACAAATACTAGTAATCAATTTGTAGTTGTGTGTGTGGAGACTATACTTAACATCAGTTTACTTATACAACGTGTTAATGAATTGAGGCAAAACCTGGAACTAATTTGTTTAGTATCGAGAACAGAATTGACTATACATATTTATTTTATAAATTACAGAATTTGTGGAGGATACACGTGAAGACACTACAAATAAAAAATCTAAAAAGAAAAACAAGATTAAACAAAACACAGACATGATTCAAAGTAACGATGGTAAGATAAAACGTACCTATGGGACCTTCTACCTTCTTTTCTATGGGTAGATTGAGTAATTATTTATTACGACAGAAGTAGCTAGAGGCTTGGCTCTACAGCTGTTATAACTGATATCTCGGGTGATAGACGATGCAATGCTGTAGTTAATAGCCAGACGTGTCGCCTAACATCAGGTGCAACTTACGTTTGTCTAGTCAAAAACTTACTTAAAAACAGATTTAGAATCGTTAAAACGATTTGGAAATTATAATGACACAGTCAGACATGAGGAATACATTTTGGCCTTTTGGCTACGGAACCCTAAAACTTGGGGTCTTCGTGATCTTAGGATTATAGCAACAGCCCTATGAAAATCCGTTATGCGAATCGAAGTATTGTTTAGCAATCAAATTAAGGTAAACTTTTACACGCTTTGTCATTTAAAAGGCAGTTTATTAATAAATCTATTTATCAAAATCTACATCTACACTAATATTATAAAGATTTGTATTTTTGTATGTTTGGAACAAATAAACTCAAAAACTACTTCAAAAATTCCGACAGATTTCAAAATTTCTTTCAGCATGCTACATTATTCCTGAGTAACATAGACTATATTTTTACTAGAAATAAAACTAACACTAGTGCAAAGCCGGGTCGGGCCGCTAGTTACTAATAAAATTGTTGATAAACGATAATATTACTGCTCGTTCAGAATTACATTTTCTTTTTATCATCGACTGAACCTCTTATGTTCTTTGCTGCCTTGCGGCAGAGCTGACCCTGTAGTTGTAACTTGTACAAAGGCTTGCACACCCTCATCCTAGTAAATAAATACCGACGCGGACCTAATCGGCTCAGACAATGTCCATAATTTGGTGTGTTTTTTTAAATTACCCTGACATATACAATAACATTCTGTAAATACAGTGCCACTTAAACTTCTAAGGTTTGTATGTACACAAAATTCGTTCACGCTTATACAATAAACCACGCCGTTATAAAATATAAAAAAAAACACATACTTACTACATATTTTAAATACGTAGCGCACAACTGTACTACATATTTCAACTAGATGAATTGTAATTCTGACTGAAAATATTCTTAAGTTTTAATTTCATATTGTTGACATTGATAGTACAGCGTAAGGGGGTAGGTACAGAATTTATAAGTCGGGGAACCAGATAAGCCGTCGTCCGTTCGCCTTAATAGTTATTAGATGCGGTAAACACAGGTTACACAGTCGACCTGGCTATTTCTACTTGAACCCGTCCTATCCCATTATATTAATTACGTTTTTCTAATGAAATCCCAGTGATGACATATGGTACTGAGACGTGGTCTCTAACGGCTGGCCTTTTAGAAAAGTTCAGAGTCACACAACGAGCCATGGAGAGAGCTATGCTCGGAGTTTCTTTGCGCGACAAAATCCGAAATTTGGAGATCCGCCGAAGAACTAAGGTCACCGACATAGCTCTCAGAATCTGCAAGTTGAAGTGGCAATGGGCAGGCCACATCGCTCGAAGAACCGATAACCATTGGGGAAGAAAGGTTCTCGAGTGGCGACCACGAACCGGAAGACGCAGCGTAGGCAGGCCTCCCACTAGGTGGACAGACGACATTGTGCGCGTCGCAGGTAACCGGTGGATGCAAATAGCCAATTGTCGTTCATTGTGGCGTTCTAAGGGGGAGGCCTATGTTCAGCAGTGGACGTCTTCCGGCTGATGATGATGAATAAAATCTAACTGATCATTAGAAAAACTAGCATAAAGATATAGGAATATAGGACCAACAATGCTGTTTATTAATAAAGTAACAAGTAAATTAATTATTTCAGACGATTTGGAAGATTTGAACAATTCTGCAACTAATGATAGACAAAAGAAGAAACTCAAAATATCTTCTAGTGACCAAGAAATTGTTACTCAAAATCAAGGTAACTTTTCTGCTTATTGAACTAAAATTATATCTGTGGCACGCTATCACATGTCGTTCCATCAGTTAGCAACTACGGAAAGAAATAATTGTGCATGCGAACGTAGTTATCAGATTTGCCAGCGAGGTTCGAAACAGCCTGTATCTTAGGACATTAGGATCGCAAAATACATAGATAAAACGACAGCTATTAACTGTTGAATGTCGATATATAAGTTACAAAAAGATCCAGTTACTCAGCTAGGCATACAAATACTAATAAACAATTTGTGGTTGTGTGAGTGGAGTCTGTAACATTAGTTTACTACGTGTTAATTAATGAATTAACGCAAAACCTGGAACTAATTTGTTTAGTATCGACATATCGAGAACAGAATTGCTATACATATTATTTATTTTATAAATTACAGAATTTGTGGAGGATACACATGAAGACACTACAAATAAAAAATCTAAAAAGAAAAACAAGAGGAAACAAAACATTGACATGATTCAAAGTAACGATGGTAAGATAAAACGTACTTATGGGACCTTCTACCTTCTTTTCTATGGGTAGATTGAGTAATTATTTATTACGACATAATCAGCCAGATGCTTGGCTCTGCTATGCAGCTGTTTTAACTAATATCTCGGGTGATAGACGATGCAATGCAGTAGTCAATAGCCAAACGTGTCGCCTAACATCAGGTGGAACTTACGTTTGTCTAGTCAAAAACTCACTTAAAAATAGATTTAGAATCGTTAAAACGATTTGTAAATTATAATGACTCAAACAGACATGAGGAATACATTTTGGCCTTTTGGCTACGGAACCCTCTAAAACTTAGGGTCTTCGTGATCTTAGAATTATAGCAACAGCCCTGTACCTATGAAAATCCGTTATGCGAATCCAAGTATTGTTTAGCAATCAAATTTTACATGCTTTGTCATTTAAAAGGCAGTTCATTCATAAATTTATCTATTATCAAAATATACATCTACACTAATATTATAAAGGAAGATTTGTATCTTTGTATGTTTGGAACGAATAAACTCGAAAACTACTTCTAAATTTCGACAGATTTCAAAAATTCTTTCAGCATGCTACATTATTCCTGAGTAACATAGACTATACTTTTCACTGGAAAAATAAAATAACACTCGTGCAAAGCCGGGGCGGGCCGCTAGTTACTAATAAAATTGTTGATAAACGATAATATTACTGCTCGTTCAGAATTACATTTTCTTTTTATCATCGACTGAACATCTTATGTTCTTTGCTGCCTTGCGGCAGAGCTGACCCTGTAGTTGTAACTTGTACAAAGGCTTGCACACCCTCATCCTAGTAAATAAATACCGACGCGGACCTAATCGGCTCAGACAATGTCCATAATTTGGTGTGTTTTTTTAAATTACCCTGACATATACAATAACATTCTGTAAATACAGTGCCACTTAAACTTCTAAGGTTTGTATGTACACAAAATTCGTTCACGCTTATACAATAAACCACGCCGTTATAAAATATAAAAAAAAACACATACTTACTACATATTTTAAATACGTAGCGCACAACTGTACTACATATTTCAACTAGATGAATTGTAATTCTGACTGAAAATATTCTTAAGTTTTAATTTCATATTGTTGACATTGATAGTACAGCGTAAGGGGGTAGGTACAGAATTTATAAGTCGGGGAACCAGATAAGCCGTCGTCCGTTCGCCTTAATAGTTATTAGATGCGGTAAACACAGGTTACACAGTCGACCTGGCTATTTCTACTTGAACCCGTCCTATCCCATTATATTAATTACGTTTTTCTAATGAAATCCCAGTGATGACATATGGTACTGAGACGTGGTCTCTAACGGCTGGCCTTTTAGAAAAGTTCAGAGTCACACAACGAGCCATGGAGAGAGCTATGCTCGGAGTTTCTTTGCGCGACAAAATCCGAAATTTGGAGATCCGCCGAAGAACTAAGGTCACCGACATAGCTCTCAGAATCTGCAAGTTGAAGTGGCAATGGGCAGGCCACATCGCTCGAAGAACCGATAACCATTGGGGAAGAAAGGTTCTCGAGTGGCGACCACGAACCGGAAGACGCAGCGTAGGCAGGCCTCCCACTAGGTGGACAGACGACATTGTGCGCGTCGCAGGTAACCGGTGGATGCAAATAGCCAATTGTCGTTCATTGTGGCGTTCTAAGGGGGAGGCCTATGTTCAGCAGTGGACGTCTTCCGGCTGATGATGATGAATAAAATCTAACTGATCATTAGAAAAACTAGCATAAAGATATAGGAATATAGGACCAACAATGCTGTTTATTAATAAAGTAACAAGTAAATTAATTATTTCAGACGATTTGGAAGATTTGAACAATTCTGCAACTAATGATAGACAAAAGAAGAAACTCAAAATATCTTCTAGTGACCAAGAAATTGTTACTCAAAATCAAGGTAACTTTTCTGCTTATTGAACTAAAATTATATCTGTGGCACGCTATCACATGTCGTTCCATCAGTCAGCAACTACGGAAAGAAATAATTGTGCATGCGAACGTAGTTATCAGATTTGCCAGCGAGGTTCGAAACAGCCTGTATCTTAGGACATTAGGATCGCAAAATACATAGATAAAACGACAGCTATTAACTGTTGAATGTCGATATATAAGTTACAAAAAGATCCAGTTACTCAGCTAGGCATACAAATACTAATAAACAATTTGTGGTTGTGTGAGTGGAGTCTGTAACATTAGTTTACTACGTGTTAATTAATGAATTAACGCAAAACCTGGAACTAATTTGTTTAGTATCGACATATCGAGAACAGAATTGCTATACATATTATTTATTTTATAAATTACAGAATTTGTGGAGGATACACATGAAGACACTACAAATAAAAAATCTAAAAAGAAAAACAAGAGTAAACAAAACATTGACATGATTCAAAGTAACGATGGTAAGATAAAACGTACTTATGGGACCTTCTACCTTCTTTTCTATGGGTAGATTGAGTAATTATTTATTACGACATAATCAGCCAGATGCTTGGCTCTGCTATGCAGCTGTTTTAACTAATATCTCGGGTGATAGACGATGCAATGCAGTAGTCAATAGCCAAACGTGTCGCCTAACATCAGGTGGAACTTACGTTTGTCTAGTCAAAAACTCGCTTAAAAATAGATTTAGAATCGTTAAAACGATTTGTAAATTATAATGACTCAAACAGACATGAGGAATACATTTTGGCCTTTTGGCTACGGAACCCTCTAAAACTTAGGGTCTTCGTGATCTTAGAATTATAGCAACAGCCCTGTACCTATGAAAATCCGTTATGCGAATCCAAGTATTGTTTAGCAATCAAATTTTACATGCTTTGTCATTTAAAAGGCAGTTCATTCATAAATTTATCTATTATCAAAATATACATCTACACTAATATTATAAAGGAAGATTTGTATCTTTGTATGTTTGGAACGAATAAACTCGAAAACTACTTCTAAATTTCGACAGATTTCAAAAATTCTTTCAGCATGCTACATTATTCCTGAGTAACATAGACTATACTTTTCACTGGAAAAATAAAATAACACTCGTGCAAAGCCGGGGCGGGCCGCTAGTTACTAATAAAATTGTTGATAAACGATAGTATTACTGCTCGTTCAGAATAACATTTTATTTTTATCATCGACTGAACATCTTATGTACTTTGCTGCCTGGCGGCAGAGCTGCCCCTGTAGTTGTAACTTGTACAAAGTCTTGCACACCCTCATCTCAGTAAATACCGACGTGATGCTAATCGGCTCACATCCACACAATCGGCGCAGGCAATGTCCATAATTTAGTAGTTACACAGGTAACTACTGGCGCTACGCAGTCGGCCTGGCTATTTCTACTTGAACCCGTCCTATCCCATTATATTAATTACGTTTTTCTAAACTAATAGGACTAAAAATACTGTTTATTAATAAAGTAACAAGTAAATTAATTATTTCAGACGATTTGGAAGATTTGAACCATTCTGCAACAAATGAGAGACAAAAGAAGAAACGCAAAATATCTTCTAGGGACCAGGAAATTGTTACTCAAAATCAAGGTAACTTTTTTCTGCTTATTGAACTAAAATTATATCTGCGGCACGCTTTCTCATGTCGTTCCATCAAAGTCAGCAACTACGGAAAGAAACGCTCATAGCTAGTTGTAACCACTGTTCGGTAAAGAATCAGTAGGGTAAGCAACGTCAGACATGGTCAATCCTTCGATCGGAGGGCACGCAAAAAGTCGGTCCGGGCTATTGTCATCTAGACAGCAGTCGTTAAGCTAAGTCAGAGGCCTAAGGGCATCTTGAATAACACCAGGTAGGCCACCATACGACAAAAAAAAACGGAGAGAAAAAAATTGTGCATGCGATAGTAGTCATCCGATTTGCCAAAGCAGCGAGGTTCGAAACAACCTGTATCTTAAGACATTATGATCGCAAAATACTTAGATAAAACGACAGCTATTAGCTGTAGAATGTCGATATATAAGTTATAAAAAGATCCAGTTAGACAGCTAGACATCATTTAGGTATCCGACAGTACGTCTCTATAGCGAGTGTAAAGTGTTGACTGTAAGGCAACTCTATATCTTACATATGACTCTGAAAAAGCACTCACAATTAATATATAGTAAGGATATTCTGAATCGACGACGTTCTGACCTTGTATGTCCTGTACTCTCTTGTAGAACGTTCTTAGCAAAGCGACACTACTGTGTCAGCAGTAACCGAGTATATAACAGGATTAACAAGCACTGTAATATTTACTCCTTAAATAAATTTGAATGTAAGATTAGATTAAGAGACTGGTTACTTGAACAAAATTATGAGAATACTGAAAAGATTCTCGAAACTGTCTGTTAATGATTAATTTTTAATGTAATCTGATATCTACTAAAACTTATATAAACTAACACCCACACACATACTTACATACTTACTTCACATAATAATCTATACATACCAAGAATCTATGCATAAACAACCACATTATATTCAAGTTCAACTGACTTTACACTATACTCATACGCACTTTCACTTTCGTATTCACATTTGAGAAATAACTGGTATCCATAACACAAGTTTAATCTTACCTTGGGTACCAGGGTTTTCACACTAAATACTCGTTTTTGCAAACTAACTGTATAGCTCACTGTGTTTAGCAGTATTTGGTTGTATGTTGTCCCATTCTTATCGAAATAAAGAAATTTTGTTTGTTTGTTTGTTTACATACTAATAATCAATTTGTGGTTGTCTGCGTAGAGCATCGATATAATAATATAAACTAGATAAACATATTCACTAATAAAATGAAATCTAAAATGTGGTCACGGGGGTCGAACACATCTGTGCTGGTGGCAGAAACGTGAACTAATAGTTTAATTATGATAATCACGTGTAGTTTGACAGTTTCATATACACAGTAGCGACACTTCTATCGGAAAAAATAATTTTGTTAGCCTGTGGCTTGAAAAGAAATGGCGACACAAGGGCGCTATTTCTGTGTGCAACTTTTCGGACCGTGACACCTAATCTAGTTTAAATATTATATCGATGGCGTAGTCTATAACATTAGTTTACTTATACAACGTGTTAATGAATTAACGCAAAAACTTGAACTAATTTGTTTAGTATCGAGAACAGAATTGACTATACATATATTATTTATTTTATAAATTACAGAATTTGTGGAGCATACACATGAAGACACTACAAATAAAAAGACTAAAAAGAAAAACAGGAGTAAACAACACACTGACATGATTCAAAGTAACGATGGTAAGATAAAAGATACCTATGGGACATTCTACCTTCTTTTATATGGGTATTTTGAGTAATTATTTATTACGACATAATTAGCCAGAGGCTTGGCTCCACACCTGTTATAACTAATATCTTGGGTGATGCAGTGCAGTAATCAATAGCCAGACGTGTCGCCTAACATCAGGCGGATCTTACGTTTGTCTCGTCACAAACTTGCTTAAAAATAGATTTATAATCGTTAAAACGGTTTGTAAATTATAATGACACAAACAGATGACGAAATCATGAGGAATACATTTTGTCCTTTTGGCTACGGAACCCTAAAACTTAGGGTCTTCGTGATCTTAGAATTATAGCATATACTAAATGTATTGAATATATTTCAATTTATTTATTCGCAAAACCTTGGATCAACCTTAATAAAATTGTGATGAACAGAAAGTAATCTAATATACGTGATGATACCCGAGGGACTACAATGCGTCCCCTGGCGGCAGACTCGAAGGCAAGGCACTAAGGGGCTTCTGGTGCAGATCCCACCGGAGAGACCAGGTCGCCCCTCTCATGTGCCGATGCGAAAGCCGCGAGGTATCAGTGGGTAAATTAGAGCCGATTGTAAATTTGTGACTGTAAAGTCACAAATTAAATTACTACTATCTAGCACGTAGCTTTATCTTAATTTAACTAGAAGACTTCTAGAACGGTATTAAGCAGTCTACAATATTTTTGATCACGTGCAAAATAGTGTATACTTGAAATTTTTTGAACACTTTAAATGTAATTTTGACAAACTTATAATAATTATAGAATGGGCAAAATTATAATAGACCACTATTATGATTTTGCCCATTCTATAATTATTAGTCATCAAACCAAAACTTCAAGAGATAAAGCGAGATTAAAATTAGTTATTATTATTCCATTTATTTATTCTTTAAACTATTAATTACATTTTTAAATATAAATATAAAACACAAATTCATTTAAAAACATAAAAAACACCTTCAACCGGCTGCGGGAACAGGGTCCTAGCAGACGGTGGTTAAGGCTCCAGAGAGAGGAACTTCCTCACAATGCGTGCCGTTTCCAATAGCACTGCCTTCTGTATCTTAACTCAAGTTAACTTTAGTTTGTGTTCCATTGTAAAATACTTAATATGTCTACCTAATTTAGAAGTAATTTATAACTTTTACTCTACTTTCAGAAACAAGGGAAGTTCTTAGGAAGAGAAAAGCAAGAGATGATGATGACAATGATAATATTTCTAAGGTAGTTATAATTTTAACTTTAAACATAACTAACCCTTCTTTTACCTTGTGTTGTTTATATTTTTTTATTATTATAGATACGCAAACAACATTCCTTCGACAAAATCCATGTTCCACGGCTACCTGCTAATGTTTTGAAACAACTCGATGACATTCCTAATAAAGATGTTCTTGAAACGAGGAAGGCGAAAGTAATATCGACAACTCAATTTGTTGTTGAAGAATCTAAGAAGAGAAAGAATAAACCTTCAAACTATTTGGAACAAAGCGTGTATCTAAATGACACACTAGAAGAGAAGAAAAGAAAGGCTTTCAAAACTCCAAAAGTATTGCCTTTCCTACCAACTGCGTCAACTTCAGACTGTGGCTTTACTACTAAGTTTGGAATTAACGTTGTGCCCCAAGAATCGCAATTCGTAGCTCAATCAAACGATGCTCGCAATTTCAAACACGATTATCTCCTTGTCAAGCAGATGAAGAAATTGGGTACTTTCGAAAAATATAAAAAACAAAGAAATGTTAAGCTTTCAAAATTTTAGTCAGTTTCGATTAGCTTCATAGTTAATAAAATAAACCTCCTTGATTCCGCCTCTTTGTTTATAACTCACCATAGTTAATTTTGTATTCTGTATCAATTCTGTTTTCCTTTTGCTGGCGCACTTATAGTCGTCAATTAGAGTTAATTATCATTAACCCAGTTTCATCAAGAACCATAATATTTCGACACTGGAAGTCGATTAATATTTTGTACTCTGATGATGAATAGAGATATCGATTATCTCGTACACATAATGGAAAATAAGCATAACCGGCTCCAAGTCGATATAACATTAAAAAAGGTACTTAATTAACATTAACTATAATGGACGTTCGTGAGTGCGGCAGTTAGTCTTATTACCTTTCTATTAGTTTTATGTACTTATTTATTATCTACTAATTTTTCGTAACGTTTCCGTATTTCCCTTTTTATTGAATATACCTCTACCTATATTAATCATATTAACAGTTTAAAAATATTTCAATGAGTGTGTTTATCTGTCATCTCCTATGTATTGGTCGTTTGTTATCTTAAAAGTTTTGTTTGTAGATGAATGTTTTTTGTTTATTAAGGTTTTGTTAAGTTAAAAGTTTTATTTGTATCGAATTTCATTTGGAAGATACCTATTTTAGCAACAATAGAAGTAAACAAATGTCTGCAAAGCTCGAATAGTATATAACTTTATATAAAATATAAATATATATAATATAAATATATATAATATAACTTTGCTTGCTATTCGAGTTTCCCGCTAAAAAGTTGTGATTCCTCATTGTTGTCGCCAGTTGGCGCTTGCGTTGAGAAAAAATGGTATCGCCCATGTGCCTTTGTTTTTCATGTAAATTGGATAATAAAATTGCAAGTAATTAGTTTATTCAATAAAGTAATTCTCCACAAAGAATTAATTATTTTGACTACTATAATCATCAGTATAAATGTACATACACGACATAAGTACTTCCCGCCTTATCATGCCGGTGTAAACAAACCGCCATGTTGTTGTGAATGGACGAGCCGTGGCACCGGTAAGTAATAGCGTAAGTATATTTTATCTACTTTTATAAAAATGATTGCTAATATAAAATAATTTTCATATTTTTTAAAAACCAACAACAAAAGTACAGAGGTTTTAGCGAAGTCCTGCAGTGGAAAGTAAATAATGGATCATGTGACGTCATTTCTTGTCATGACAACCACCAATAGAAATCGCTTGCATTTAGTCACGTGGCCAAAATCCGCCAATAGGGATAAAGACCATTCTTTGTGTACCTTTTCACGGAATACTAAAACAGATTGTGGTTTTTATGGAGTGAATGGTGTATATCTGTCAATCTTATGACGTTAAAAAACGTAAATGTGTGATATTCAGGATTATACCGTCGAGCTTAAGGATATTTATTGTAATAAATATTCGGTAAGTAATCCCAATAGTCTTCCATACGTCTGCTATTCATTAAAGTAACAAAAACAAGAATTATGCATTGGGAAAGTCCAAAGACTCAATGTGTCCCGCTCTTTTTAATGTCATTTATCAATTTTTCTGTCAAGTAGGTACCTACACTTTGTAACAAATAAAACCAATATCTCATTATTCTAAGTGTTAAGTTTGTCCATTCCGATTAATTGTTTTCATTCTTGTATGATGCCCAGTAAGTGTAGACTGCATGTACTTTACTTACCTAATCAAAGTGGCGGGAAACCACTCGAGCTCTTTCTTGAGACAATATTTTATTAGCTCATTCATAAACTGTTTTTGCCAATTTGTTGTAGTATTAAGATGTCTATTTTATATTCGTAATTACCTGCTATAATATAGGTCAAATTACTTATTTTTTATGCGTTATCTAAGGGGATAACGGACAAATCGTTGTTTTATCATCTATCTCTTTCTCGCACAACTTACAAATGTTGTGATGTGATAAGGATAGCAACAAAATTGTTATTGACTATTATTCATTCACTAAATTCAAGACACCGTGTTTTTATTTGGTACTTTATCTTTACATACTCGGTAGGTAGATTCGATTTAAAATCAAGTTGTACATGATGGTGTAAATGCGTTAAAATAGAAACTTGGATAATGTAGCAGGTAAAAATATAACCTTCCCTAGCTGCTGTCTTGTAACATCATTGGTATTGTACCAATTGTACCTAATCAATGAATATATGATCATTAATATTACATATGAAAATATCATTAAATATGATAGTGTGATCGGGATCAACCACTGAATAATGAAAGAATTAAACTACAAATTAGGTAGATCACCGTAAAAATATCAAAATCGGCCCAGTAGTTTACGAGAAAAGTGGTAACAGACATACATCATTCACTCACAATCGTTAAACCGTCAGCGTTACCGTCACTGTCGCGGACAAAAAGAAGTTCTAAATAAATGAGTAGCTTGTTCAATTAAAATACCAAAATAAATATAATAGGTAGGTGTAGGTCGGTATTTCGTGAAGCGATTTGTTCCCACGGCCGGTTATGTAGGTACCTGCGAGCGAGAAATTTCAAAAGGCACACTTGTACACGAGTTAGTACAAAATTGGCGCACGGAAGTATTATAGGTATATACAGTATGTTTATATGTCATTATTTATTAACCGACTTCAAAAAGCAGGTATTCTGCCGCGCTAACGATAACGGCAGTAAGTCCTATTTTCGGCCAAATTGAGTTAAGCATATTATCTGAAATCAGCGCTTTGAGCTCTATAAAATGGTTTGATCGTCATTCTAAATAGCTAAATGGGAACCTTAAATTTCAGTAAGCATAGTAGCAGTAAGTTTATTTTATGACCAATCTTCTTTAATATATCAGAAGTAAGTACACTTACGTCGGGTTTACAAGTAAGCTTTTAACATTCAGGTTTGGCTGTCACATATGATATAGGCAGTAACTCCACATATTTCCGAAGTTTGAGGAGGGAAAAATCTGAAATAATTATTGGTAATAGAGGTCTATCTATATTTTATGGGAAAAATAAAATGGTATTGCGATTGGGTTTTTTTGCTATCTGAAGTATTAGACAAATAGTCAAATATCTTAAATATGTGCAAAGAAGGTATGGAACCCTTGGTACGCAAATCCGACTCGCACTTGACCGGTTTTTTTTTTTTCAACTAAATGTGAAATTAATGCAAAGGTATTGCAGTCGCTCTATATAGTCATCGTAGGTCAGGGCAGATGACATGCTATTTTCATATCATTTTTCCATTTTTTGAAAAGTGAAACTGTCTATCATTGCCTATTTTATAATTATTATAAGTTTTAAAGACTGTGTATAGAAAGTAGGACCTAGAGATGCATGCTGTTTTTTATAATTTTGATTTTGTTTCCTAGAGTCACGCAAGGTTTATTTTTGCAAGGTTAATTTTATCGACCTCAGATAATGAAAACTAAATTAGGTATATCTCAAATCATTGATTCGTAAGCTTATTATTGCTTCAGAGCAAAAAAGGTTTAATAAACGAGCTCTTTCTATAAATATTCGCATTTGTTTATTTAATTTGCTGAAACCTAATTAAGTATGGGTTGCTTGTGACAAAAGCAGTAAGTCATGAGTTACTGCGGTTAGGCTAAGGAACTTTGAACTGAATACTATTTAGTCATACTAGATATAAAAGGATGAACATTTTAAAATAATCTACTATAAATATCAGTTTTAAAACAATAACATAAGAAACTACTTCTTAGATACCTTACAAATAAAAAATCCAAATTCTCATAACTTAAAAACCTCGAGGTTTATAAAGTACGATCGCCGAGCAGGAAGAATTTGGTACGTTAATCTGCTATTACCTGTCTCTGTTGCTCTCGGGCAAAATACATTGCGTCACGCTCGCACAGATGCAATGACCGCGTATGTGCAAGCGTGACGAAACACATCCCATGCATGAGCGACAGAGACAGGTAACGACAGGTCAACGTACCAAATTCTTCCTGCTCGGCGATCGTACTTCAGTAGATTATTTTAAAATGCCCTAAATCCTTTTATACCTAGTATGACTTAATAGTATTCAGTTCAAAGTTCCTTAGCATAACCGCAGTAACTCATGACTTACTGCTTTTTATCACAAGCAACCCATATATAGGTTTTTAGCAAATTAAATAAACAAATGCGAATATTTATAAAAAGAGCTCGTTTATTAAACTTTTTTTGCTCTGAAGCAATAATAAGCTTACGAATCAATGATTTGAGATATACCTAATTTAGTTTTCATTATCTGAGGTCGATAAACTTCTACACAATAAAACATTACATAAATAAACCTTGCGTGACTCTAGGAAACAAAATCAAAATTATAATAGCAAGCTTCTCTAAGTCTTACTTTCTATACAGAGTATTTAAAACTTATAATAATTATAAAATAGGCAACGATAACCAGTTTAACTTTAAAAAAAATGGAAAAATATATGAAAATAGCATGTCATCTGCCCTGTCCTACGATGACTTGAGCAACTGCAATACCTTTGCATTCATTTCATAGTTCGTTTTAAAAAACCGGTCAAGTGCGAGTCGGACTCGCGTACCCCGTTCGCGTGCGCGTATGGAACCCTTGGGTTCCGGGTTCCATACCTTCTTTGCACATATTCAAGATATTTGACTATTCGTCTAATACCTCAGTTAGCAAAAAAAAAACAATTGCAAAACTAATTTAGTTTGTCGAGTTTTTTAGGATTACTAGAATAAAATGAAATGATATTTCTAAGTAGTACAGCTACTTAGAAATATCATTTTATTTTTCCCATAAAATATAGATAGACCTCTATTACCAATAATTAGATCAGATTTTTCCTCCTGAAACTTCGGAAATATGTGGAGTTACTGCCTATATCATAAGTGACAGGTAAACCTGAATGTTAAAAGCTTACTTGTAAACCCGACGTAAGTGTACTTACTTCTGTTAATTAAGGAAGATTGGTCATAAAATAAACTTACTGCTATTATTCTTACTGAAATTTAAGGTTCCCATGACGATCAAACTATCTTAAAGAACTCAAAGCGCTGATTTGGAAATATGCTTAACTCAATTTGGCCGAAAATAGGACTTACTCCCGTTATCGGTAGCGCGGCAGTATTTGTTGCGTATGTATTAATAAAAATACGTAATGTTCATATTATGTTCGTCTAATGCGCTTCTAAACAAATATACCATAATATTTCATGAGTATGTAAATGTAATGTAGCTTTCTCAGAAACTCCAAATCCGATTGCGATAATTATTTTGGAAATACAATAATGCTTTATTTCTCGAATCAATGATTACAAACAAAATAGTTTAAGTATTTTTCAACCTATGGAAGGGTATAAGTTTCATTAAAATTGATTGAGCAGTTTAAAAGGTAAGTAGGTACTTATAGACTTTTTATATTTTCAGTAAGTGTAGCCGCGTGATAGGATAGTGTTGATACGACATACCTATCTTGGTAAAATAAAAGCCACTAAAAAGTGTTAAATAAAATATTTTTAATATTGCTTTGCTTTTTATATCATTTCATTTTCTTTGAAGTCGGTTTTTATTCTTTCTAAAAATGTTTTACTGTGGTAGGTACAGGGGTACAGAGATGACAATAATTAGAAAATAATCTTATCTACCTATCAACAGAGGCTTGGCAACGACGGACCGTAATAGGTCGTAGGTTCTATTCCCACCTTGCGTATGGGTTTTATTCATCCAAATATTTCCAAAAAACATAATAATATCCTTATTTGTATCAGTTTTCTCGTTACTATAGTACTGGCTCTGCCTAGTTTGGGATCAGATGGATGGATGGTGTGTAGATTGTCTGGATATTGTTATACTTACCTATATTATAGGGAAAATTTATTATAATTTCCATGCAAACAATTTCGCGGGTAACATCTTGTTATTCACAAAAATAAACACATAGGTAAGTAATTTGTACCATTGCCATTGGCACTTATGACGTACGTATTCTGAAAAATTGTTGCTATTAGACTCCTATTATATTGGCAAAAATATTCCGCGGAAAATGAAAGGCGGTACCTAAATACATATCTATAGATCGCTCGTTGTCATTGAGTCAGTCATTTACTAAGAGGACGTTAACCTTTGCACCATCTGGCTTCCTCCTCCCCGCAACAACGTACCTCTAATGCAAATATTAACATTCTGAAAACATTCAGTCGTAATAATTACTAAGATGTTTATTTACAATTGTTATAGTATGGTACACCACCACTATGACAGATTTATTTAATTTGCTTAGTTAGTATGAACCTACATGTTAGTCGTGTACGACAGTACAAGCAATTGCCAGATTCCAATCTTCCGGTCTAGACTTTAAACATAAGTAGATACGAGTAGGTAAAATATTTCAGTTTCCCTCCCTACATTTCAAAATAGGAAGTTTGTGAATGCTGAGGTGAGGGGAGAACCTCGCGCATGTAATCAATATTATGGAACCCCACCCTAAACGTGTTACGTATGTTAAATGTGCGCGCGCAATGCAAAACCATTGCGATATTTTCGCGCCAAATAACTTTCTATATAGTTAAGTACTGCTGTGAAGTAGGTTCGCAGTACCTATAAATAAAGTACTTAGCATAAATTGCAAGTGGTACCTACTGTTACTGGCAGTTTGCTTGAGAAATATGCTGTAACAGTTGGGTAAAAGTGAACTAACTAATAATACTGCCTCGGAAATAATATTTGTAGGTACGCATACTATTCTTGGTACAATTTTTTCCGAGACAGCTCGTGCGCAAGCGTGTCGAGTTGTCGACCATTGGCGCGAGAGCCACGACACGCCACGATGAGTTCAAGGCGAGTGCGAGCGGTCAGGTTCGAGGACACGGCGCGGCGGCGGCTCGGTGCTAGCCTAGCCCCTCGCGGCGCCTCCGCCCTCCCCACTTACCCACCATACTGCATGGATCTACTGTCTACTGCTGAAACCTTATGTAGGACCTGAGAATAACAAAACTGGCAAATGCATTGTTTTAAACAATATTCGCTAAGCTATTCGTTTAGGTTTCCTTAAATAGTAGTTTATGAAACTGTTGCATAATAGGGGTTATTAATATCCTAGTGTGTGTTATAATAGTATCACACGAGTGTATTAATGCCTAATTATGTGCAATTACTTTATCTAAACTCATGAAATACAATTTTGAACCACCAAACTACAATACAAAACAGATATCCGTCATACTTAGAATATTATTATTCTAAGCCCTCATATATGTATAAGCCGCCATATCATCTAGTAGGCCGCGATCTAATCCAGTAGGCCACGATACATTCGTCTTTAGTGGGACGAAGTTGGCCGCATGCGCATAGAAGTTATTTGAATTAATTGAGCGCCAAAATAATATGTACCCAATGATATTTTACTAAAGATATGTTATATCCCTACTAACGCACGATAAAAGTTGTCCCACTTGTAGTTAGCTATACCTAGCTATACATTTTTCTACTTATAGTCTGACAAGGACAGATACATAACGAGAAAAGTAAGAGAAAACGAGATGGATATATTTTGTGCGTTCCGTTGTCAGCGTTGGTTAAACGCTTGTCAGTGTCGTCGTGTCAACTGACACATTCAATTTTACAATTATTTCTTACAATATTATTATGAAAATTGAAATACAAATTGAAAATCAAATTATTTTTTCAATTTTACTTGTGCTATATTATCCCTGACTGTTTATTTACTTTTGCCTGGTAATTTGTGCACATTATAAATACGCAGGACGGCATTTTCAATTTTTAATGATAGACGTCACGATGTCGCATTAACTACGCGGGACGGCGTGCGACTAACTGCTACAAAACCCAGTTGGGGGATACTCGCTGGACGTCTGGCGAGCGCTAATGGCATATCTATTGTTTAAAATATCATTGTATGTACCTGTTTTGTATTGTAGTTTGGTGGTTTAAACTTTGTTTTTTTTTTACCTATTACGTGAGTGTAGATAAAGTAGTGTATGAAACTGCACATAATTAGGTATTAATACACTCGTGTGATAATAGTAATAGTAATAAATGTATAAGTACTTTTTTTGCAAAAACATGTACTGAACTGAATAGAAAATTAATAACATACAGACAGACATGTTCATACACACAAAATCTTAGTCCTGGGTAGGAATCAAACCTACGACTTATTGGATAGAGGTCAGGGTGTCTTAACAACTGCACCAAAACGGGCCTGTCATAAATATTCAAAAGTCAAGCACATAGAGCTGCTATGTTTATACAACCGATTATCACCCATTGAGATTTAATGTACTAAACCGTGATTATTTTATACAGCACGTACCGTGCGTGATGAACTTGAAAATATTAGAATAAAAGTTCATGGTTCTCAACGGCACGATATTTTTTCATAAAAGCTCATATATTTAATATAAAAATATCTAGGTCGATTTATTTTGTTTTTAAAAACTGCTGTATTTTAACTAAGTACCTATACTTTTTCTAATCAACACGCATAAAATATTACAAAGTGCCTTCGTAGACACCAAATGGAATGGAAGCCGTGTACCTGCGATGTCATTAGGGGTTGATTCACCCTGTTTCCATCTCATATAGCAGTCTCTTTCTGCCACCCCTCGTCCTTTCTTTCACTGACGAAGCAAGGTGACGCCAAAATTCTACAATATCGTTGCCTATCTCGGCGGGAAAAATTGGATAAGATTCAAATAATCATTAATCCACCACTATAACAACTATAGCCTAATTATAATAGACTACGGGCTTCCCCGGGGCTTCGCTCACGTGAAATAAGTACTACCTATACCTTCGACGGGGCTGTTGATCTAGTGGTGGAAGACACCCTGGCTGCTACTCAAAAGGTCGTGGGTTTGATTCCCGATAACAAGTGTCTGTGTGTTATTTAATAGATAAATTTAGTATTTACAAAAAAAAAAAAAATAAGTATTAGAAGGTATTCAGTTATCTGGTTTCCTTAGTAAAGGCTCTCTCTGCCTAGTTTGGGATCAGATGACCGTGTGCGGATTGTACCTAGAATAATTTTTTTTTAATTTTAATTTTTTATTTTATTAACTTTATATTTTTTAACACGCTTTTATTAGCTTGACCTGTATGTATGTATGTAACTATGTAACTTTGTAACTATGTAACTATGATGGTAATGGAATCTTGCGATGCAATTTTGACCCACTTCTACACGTCCAAAACATTTGAAATTTTGCACATGTATCAAGGACCGGTGACAATACAATAATATGGTATCCTCGAGCTGATCTGATGCTGGGGCTCGAAGGTGGATAAGGGAATCCTTGGATGGCTACTAGTAAACTAATCGGGTTTGGGCTCTTTTGATTTGTTTTAGAGAGTTATTTTCATATTGACCATTAATGAGGACCTGATGATGGAACTGGAAGGTGGGTAACGGAACCCTGGAAGGGCTACTAGTAAACACATCGAGTTTGGATTCATTTGATTTGTTTTAAAGAGTTCTAGTTACTTTGCCCAATAATCAGGGTTGATGATGGAAATGAAAGGTGGTTGATGGAACCATGGAATGATTACTAGTAAACCTCGATGGGTTTACTTACTAGTAAACCCAGCTACTGCTTGGACTCATTTGATTTGTATTAAGGAGTTATATTTACTTTGCCTAATAACGTGGACGTTGATGAACCCGGAAGGTTGGTAAGCCACCGAACGGCTTCGGACCAGTTATACCATTGAATTGTACCATTAATGGTATAAATGGTACTAAGTTGTCCCATTTATACCTATAATGGTATAGGTGGTACTAGTTAATACCAGTTATACCATTAGATATCCCTTGAATACTACTTGTAAAACTATTGACTTTTGGCTTACTTTCGACTGTTTAAAGGGTAAATACGTAGTGCTTTCTTAAACTTCGCTAACTCAATCAGATACCTACGCGTAATATAAAAATATGTTTTGCCACAACCTGTCTACGATTCAAGCTACGAACAAATCAATACTTGAGCTCATTTTATTCGTAGTTTAGGCGAATATTTCTAAGACTAAAAAGTATAAAATAAATTAATAGTTTAAAAAACTAAAAATACACGCTTTTATAAGGACTATTGCATTAAAAAGTTATAAATAAATTATCTAAACCGTGCTTTCTTTCTTTCTACCTCGTGTTTGTAATTTATGGATTATATTTTAGGCGCTTTTTCTGAATAACAGCTTAACATTTTTGTCAAATTTCAAGAACGCTAAGTATTTGTATTCGCATGACAATAATTTGAAATCATTTACAGAGAAAAAGCGCCCCACGCTTTTACACATAAATATAATCCATAAATTACAAACACGAGGTAGAAAGAAAGAAAGCACGGTTTAGATAATTTATTTATAACTTTTTAATGCAGTAGTCCTTATAAAAGCGTGTATTTTTAGTTTTTTAAACTATTAATTTATTTCGTCTAATACCTAACAGGACTAACTTTAGTCTTTAGCAAACATTTTTCTACGGTAATGGGATATTTTCCCACTGGAATGGGTTAGTGGCGCATAAGCAAAATGAAAGTAACATGTATACAAAAGTAAAGAAAAATTGATTTTATATTATCTGCTCTCAGCATACTTACATTTTCCCGCGGGAATGGGAATATTTTTCTGTTAAAATGATTATACATATCCAAAACGATCGTATCGTCTTTAAGGGGATAGCAAATCTAAATCTTGTTTTTAGTATTTATTCCCTGAGAAAATGTAGATTTTCTCAGGGAATAAAGGTATTTTTTTAGAACGGGATATTTTACTACTGTAAATAGTTGCCCATGTCAAAAAGGAAAACTTATCTGTGGAAAATTTAACATTTTTATAAATTGGATTTTAAGGTCTCTGAAAATTTGTCGTGGTATAGTATATTTTTAACCGCCGTAAAAACTAGTCTATGTGGGGGATCAACGGAGTTCAATTCACATTGTGTTTTATCTCATTTCAACAATAGTACTTATTACCTGAATGTTTCAACGTTAGCTCTAGGTATCGAACTAAATAAAACATCACACTCAAATGTTATTTATTTGTCTTTAGTTTTTGGTTTCAGTATCAAACATTTTGTTGTAGTGGAGAGTTCGATTTTATGTCGATTCTATAAACAGTTATGTGATAGATAATACACAAACATCAAACGAATTTAATGAACGCTCCTTATGTTATCTATACTAATATTATAAAGAGGAAAACTTTGTTTGTTTGGTTGTAATGAATAGGCTCAAAAACTACTGGACCGTTTTTAAAAATTCTTTCACCATTCGAAAGCTACATTATCCACGAGTAACATAGGCTAAATTTTATTTTGGAAAAAAATAGGGTTCCGTAAGATATTTGGGTTTTTTCGGACACAAGGTGTAAAAAATCAACCAGAAAAGTTACTTATTTTGCGTACGCTGCCTAAACTATAATAGAAAGAACCATAAAATGTTCTAATTAATTGTAGATCTTATAAATATCTACAAAAAACTCCGCGGCACACTATGTCGAGTGAGGCCCAACAACCATTCTTTTTATTTAAAAATCTTGAATTTTGTTTGGACTACATTTAAACGCATTTATTTTTCTCATGCTATTAATCCTTATCAAAATAAATTATTTCATCATTAAGTACAGTTTATGTAGATAATATTTGGTCTTTGAATGATTAAAATTGGACATTTCGTTTTGAAGTTATGGCGAAATTAAAATATTACGATTTCTGCTTAGACTATAGTTATATTATTATGATCTAAGGATTTCTGCTGCACAGCCCGTTGCGAAGTGAGCGTCACCAAGGCGGGGGTGCGCATGCGGGAGGGGAGTTTAGATGTATGAGTAAGGTACCCGCGCGGCTCTGACGCGAGGTCGGCTCCTTACGCAGCGGTCGTGCGCGAAGTCTAATAATTTTCGTGCGATTCTTTTTACATTTCTTTCTTAAAACTACACCTACGCAAAAGTTCTTCTCAGAGCTAAACAACAGTTCTTCTCAGAGCTAATCAACAGTTCTTTTCAGGGCTAAACAACAGTTCTTTTCAGAGCTAGAATATTACACGCTATTAGCATTTTCTTAAACATTTGAAAATGCCTAAGAGAGCCAGGTCTCAACTTTCTAAACATAGTTCTCAAGCACGGGCAGCAAGAATATGTCGTATGGGAGAATCTTCACCTGAACGTTCACATCGACTTGCTGAACAAAATCAGAGAACCTCTGAGTTACGTGCACGAGAGTCGGGTGAACCGATATGTATGAAATTTTGCGGGTAGGTCTGAGAATAGGTTATAAAGTATATTTTATGCCGCTGATACCATGATTGACGAGGATATATAGAGCGAGAGGAGGGTGCAAGAGAGGGAGAGGGGGGTGATGGAGTGAGTGATCGGAGGAGTTAGGTGGAGCAAGGGAGGGGAGTGAGAGGGAGCAAGTTGGGAGAAGAGAGAGGAGGGAGAGGGTTCAGAGAGGACAATGGGGAGAGGAAGAACGGAAGTGTGACGGGGACCGAAGCGGGAGGGGAGAGAAATAGCATAGAATTAGATTTTTACTATAAGAGAGAGAGAGATGGAGAGAGATAAATCAAGGGAGTAGGGAGAAAAGGGGAGCAAATTAACGCGCGGGCGGAGCTGCGCGGGTCAGCTAGTGGTAGATAAAAATATTCGGCAGGTTCTCTTATCTGTCATTGTACTCTTGGCATGGATATAAAGGCTGATATGTTGCTAGAGACAGTATTACTAAAGAAAGCTCATTTCTAAGCCAACAGACGTTGCCACACTCAGTCATCAATAACGTTATTAATAGTTAATTAATGACGTTATTTATGACTGAGTGTGGCAATAAATACAAAAAACAAATTCGCTATTCGCGTCTATCTTCCTGTCTATTTTGTTTTCTTCTTCACTACAAGATCCTTCATTGCGGTAATCATCATCATCGGTTAGAAATACCTACTTCAAGTTTTTTTTAAAAGGCGATGTATCAGTGAACGCATATAAGCATGATAGTATTCCTAGTTCCTAGCGTTATTTTGTGATATTTAAATAATTTTGAAGTCAGTTATTATTTTTTCTAAAAATAGTTTGTTTAAATTTTTAGTGACATGTTTCCACGATCACGCAACTCGAAACAGCTACGCTAGAGAACCTTACTAAAAACATAAACAGTTCATATCTTTTAAACTACTGAACCGATTTTGATGAAACTTGTACCCTTCCCTATGTTGAAACAAACCAAAACTATTGCAAAAAGAATTACCGCAATCTGATTTGTAGTTTGTGAGAAATCGTTGGAAAAACCTACATACTTACATACATTAATAAAAGTTGGTACATTTGTTTAGATGCCTACATAGACTAACTTAAGTGAAGATTACGTACATGTTTTAATAGTACATACATACGCGTCGAATATAGAACCTCCTTTTTGAAGTTGGTTAAAAATGGCCCAACGCCGATTGCGCTGCGGTAGGTGGAGTGGATGGAGCTTACCGACTGATACGTATATTTCATTTGAGATTGCCGGTGACTCATTCTTGCAAGTAATTCTTCAAACTAATAAGGGCAGGGCATGTAATTTTATTTATGTGTGTGGTGTTTCTTACCTCTTTTTTATGACCTATTTTCATTCATATGAATGAAAGATGAAAGTAAAATGATGGCCTTACTCACTACGCAACCAACAATTTATTCCACTACAATCATCATAGCACGCCAGAACTCGTTTATTTATAGAAGAGTAAAAGCATGCACAAAAAATATCGTCCCGAATGTCGGAAGCCTTTTGAATGATTCCGTTCGCGGTACTGTTTTTTATACCCGTCACTTGTAACGACCCGGAGCGGACCATTCCGAACCCTCGTGGTTTCAACTGAACGAGTGTTGGTGTAGGTCTTTGTAAAAAAAATGCTTTCTTCCTAAGATCGTTGATAAAAACTGCCTAACCCGTGGGAATATACTCGTATCATTGTAGTTCATGAAGAATTTCCTACTTATTTGCAGTAAAATATTACATGTAGTACACTACACATTCAATGTGACCGTATAAGTAAACGGTTTCGACTATATTTAGTAAAGCTATTAGGGTAGCGCAGCGCATACCATAAGGCAAAACAGGTTTCCGCAGACCGTACTACCACGTTGGAAATAATTTGGTACTACATAATGGTTTCATTGTAGCGTTCATGTTGTACCGCCCCCTCCTGCCCTACTCACTGTCTTGAGTATTCTGATTCGAATTGATACAATGGCGCGAAAACTCTATTTTGCTTTTTATGTTGACAACGAGGGTAGATTATCGTTAATTATGAAGGTTATCTGTAAATAAAATCTATCAAGTTGACAAGCTAAATACTTTCTTGTTACAGTGGTGCTCAGACATGGATTTGTATATCACTGATTCACTCCAGGATATGTTGGACATGGATATAAAAAATGAGATCGCTACGGATCTAGGCAGTATCACAGACTTTCCTGTTAGTTAACTTTTTTAAATTGTTTTTTGAAAGAAACTTTGTGTTAGCTCTAACTTAAAGTTCATTTTCTTTCGTGTTTTCAGGACGCGTTAGGAGCAAATTTTTCAGAATTACCGCCTTTATTAGACATGGATACTGATAACTCGGCGACGTGGCTAAACAATAGTTCTAGTTTTGTCCATAATCTAGATTTATATGGAAGTGAAGCGAATGCGGTAATGGTTAATCCAAACTCAGTAATGCCTTCGTCATTCGTCGAAACTCCAGTAAAAAGTATAGTAAAGGAGGAAGCCTCGAGTGTACTACTCACGTCTGCAGCTGCAACAAATGATGATTTAAGTAATAGTATATCCTTATCCAGTCCCAAAGAAGAAAAGAGTCATTTAACGTTTTCTCCAAATACGATCAAAGTGTCAAAAGTGCAAGAGCAGCCTGATGTTAAAAAGAACAATGACTTAGAGGAAGCGACACAAATGGTAATCTATGTTAGGAAACATGAAAAAAATGTTGTCAAGGACTTGTTAAAAGACTTAGATAAGTCGAAATTGTCCAGTGGGACGACACCGACTACAATTCGAATAAAAAGTCAACCAGAAATCATAAAAGTGAATAGCAAAAGTTGCTCCATTCTAAATACAAGCCAAAAAGTTACGCAATCATTAGGAACTAAAACAATTATATCGGGAAATATACACATTTTAGACGCCCAACAAATCAATCAATCTAGAACAATTTTAGCAAATGGTAATAAGAACCAGGCGACAATATTAATCGACAACTCTGCGTTAAGTAATAATAGGCAACTAATAAAGACTTCAGTCAATGGAGCCTTTACAGTAGAAACTAGCCAAACAAAATATGTAAATAATTCCAACAAAAACAACATAGGAGAATTCCCTAAGCCGGCTTATTCTTACTCTTGCTTAATAGCTATGGCGTTAAAAAATTCACGGACGGGTAGCTTACCTGTTTCAGAGATTTATAACTTTATGTGGTACGTATATTTTTATTATCTTGTAGCCTTGTCGGTGTTCATTGTCTTATTCTATATTATAACGGTGTAATATTGTATTTCAGTCAACATTTTCCATATTTCAAAACTGCGCCAAATGGATGGAAAAACTCCGTTAGGCATAATCTTAGTTTAAATAAATGTTTTGAAAAAATTGAGAAACCATCAACGAACGGAAGTCAAAGAAAAGGTAGGTTTGCACGATTTTAATTTAGAAAAACATCGATTTTGCTGCTATAGTGAGTGTTGAATGTAAAGGGATAATAATGCGAGCTCAAAGTCTTGCTAAGACAGTAGTAGACATTCGATGTCGTTGAATAATGATATGTGCTGTCTGTCGGTCTCTTAAAACTCTTCCACTTAAGTAACGAGATTTATTTACTAGCTCTTGAGTGCAGAATTATAATATCCTTAATTCAGAGAATCTAGGTGATACGCAAAAGTTTCGTCCAAATATTAGAGCTTGGAAATCTTTACAAATCTGAAGAATTGTTATCATTTCCTGTCCCATTGAATTAAAATTTGCGTACTCATTCAAGATGTATATTTGTAATTTATTATTTCAGGCTGTCTTTGGGCTATGAATCCAGCTAAAATAGGAAAAATGGACGAGGAAGTACAAAAATGGTCACGGAAAGATCCGCAAGCAATAAAAAAAGCAATGGTGTATCCAGGTACCTTATTCTTAACATAGTATCTTAATATAAACCTCGTTTCAAATTAATTTAATAGCTATAGTAGATCACAACGATAGCATAGGATTCCGGAGACCGATTGAGAGGTTCTGAGCGAGAAAAAAAAAAGGCAAATGGGTATCTATGTGCAAATGACTTTGTAAGCGGTTGAAATAATGTATAAACCTAGTGCCGTACTCACAAACTTCAATTAGAGTTAATGATTATAATTCTTTAAATCGGATCATTAACACTCGCAGCCAATGAATACTATATAAGTAGGTACTCTCATGGAGAATAAGCATAAAGGGCTCTGAAAGCAGAAATGATTATGTTAAAAAAACGGTTAATTAGAATTAACGATAACTGACGTTTGTGTGTGTTTGTAGACCTGTGTTCCTAAAATTAAGACCTATTTGTACCTGTTTACAGAAAACTTAGAGGCCCTTGAACGTGGGGAAATGAAGTACAGCGGAGCGGGCGCGGACACGGAAGCGGAGGACGACGCTGACGTCGACGCGGACGCCGAACTCGACGCTGACTTTGAAATAGACCCCGAAGTCAAGGAGGAGGAAGTCGACGACGAAGAGGCTAATGGTGAACGGGTAAGCTCACCCACCCATCCATCCATACGTATATTCGTGATAAGGCCCGGCGGAACGGCAAGGGGATTTTTAAGTGACGGGCCTGTTGGTCTAGTGGTTAGATACCCTGGCCGCTACCCAATAGGTCGTGGGTTCAATCCCACCAAGTGTCTGGGTGTTTGGTGCACTGCGACTAACTGTCGTACTCACAAACGTCAATTACTGTTAATTGTCATTAATCCTTTATACACTAATTGTTACTACTCTGACAGTGAATAGAGATATTAATTAGCTTGTACTTAATAGTGGAATAGAATAGAATACTCTTTATTTGCACACCAAAGTAAAACATACAGAAAACTTAGAAAATAACTTAAATTAGGTACAAGTGGCGGTCTTATCGCTAACAGCGATTTCTTCCAGACAACCAAACACAACACAACATAAACACAAGCATAAACGACTCCTAGAGTCGAAATAATCGGAATAAAAAACGGCTTAATTAGAACCTTCATACTTTAACACAGGATATCTTAACACTTACCTACTTAGTCAGTCTTATGCAAAAGGAATGTACCACCTGGTATTCAAATATAAAATAAGAGAAAACGATTTCTAGGTCTATAAACATGTAATATGTTATATAATTTAATTCTAGGAGGGGTCCGACCAAGAGTTGGAAGTAGAGGAAGTGGTAGAAGGAACGGGCATGGTGGGAGGCACCTACCGGCTGCTAGCCACCGGCCCTTCGTCACTAACGTCTTATATTACAGACGTTGACTCCAGCGAAGAAGTCAGCGATATTGAGGTGGGTATTTTGACACACAGTAATATTATAGTTACAAAATCATTTTAAAATACACTTTTATGAACTAAAATCATGAGCTAATATGCAGCATAACATTCCATACCACCACCATAGCAGTATTATCATAAACTTATTTTTCAGAAGAAAATAATAATACTAGCCCTGGTTTATGTCCCACTGCTGGGCACGGCCTCCCCTCAAGATGAAGTGGCCAAGTGTGGGTTGGTGGACTTTATACGTCGTTCGGAAGCTACTTAGGATTTCTCAGACGTGCAGGGTTCCTCACAATGTTTTCCTTCACCGAAAACTAGTAACTATCCCACAAAGACTATTCGCACATGATTAATTAATGAAATCAGAGGTGCGAGCCGGAGTTCGAACCTGCGCACCTTGTTTACAAGGCAAGCGCTCTCCCACTGAGCGGTTTCTGAAGATAGAGACGTCAATATACGTAGTTTAATAGCTCGGTCACTTTCTATCGAGAAAATAAGATTACAATAATACTGCTATTAGAGATGGCGATTGTGAGAACCAGCTAGTCTATTCTGAAAACCAATTTAAATGTTTAACCAAACCGATTCCAACCGAATGGCGCTGACGTCCAATCCAATTATAACCAACCAACCAAATTAAATTGAATTTTCCATCGCACCATTGAATTTTCGATACAAAAATTAGCGGAGCCCTTAGCGAGCGTTGTCCGAGTGCAAAAGCAGCTGAATTTAAATTTGGAATCAATTTGCCTGTTCCTAATTATTAAATTATGATAATATCTTGCCTGTTTTATCCCTATTTAATGTAGTCGAGTCGGGCTTTCGTCCGGCCATTAAGTAAGATCTTCTTTAAACTGAGAGTAACATAATCAAGATTCCATTGTAGCGAACGAATGTAATCTAAATCATATTGTTTCATTTCAGGTACTAGATCAGTCGTACGAAGAAATAGATATAGATGTAACAAAACCCGTGAAGTTTGATATCTCTATGGCAGAAAATTATACAAGTAAGTATTAGAATAAAGTAATAGTAGATTGACAAAAAGTTCGAGGGTGAAATGGGTATTTTCACCCGAGTTAAACACTCTACTTTTCATTTCGACTGTGAGCAAAGTAAAGTACTACACGCACAGTTTGTAAAATAGGTTTATTAAGAATAATCAGTTAAAATTTAAAGTAAAATAAGATCAATTTGAAAAAGACAAATTCAATGTTTGTCGGAAATATTTATGTTTGAAATTTTCTGAGAAACTTGCGTTTCTTGTTTCATTAGTTACATCATATTGATGTCATCATCAGCAGCTCAAAGACGTCCACTGCTCAACAAAGGCTTCCTCCTTAGTAGGGAGGGGTTGCCATAATCTCCACGCTTGGCAGACGTCTTGGGAATCGCAGTATGGGGGGTAGGTAATCTAATAGAAAGACGCTGCTGCCAGTCTTCTTGCTATCCCTTAGTCGCCTCTTACGGACACCCAAAAGGAGGAAATGGGGGGTGCTATTCTAGCCTGGACACCCCACGGTTTAGTATATATTGTAATATACGTACGTATATAAAAATCTCGTGTCACGGTGTTTGTGATCGCACTCCTCCGAAACGGCTACACCGATTTTTATGTTTTTTTTTATGTATATTTGGTAGGTATGAGAACATGTCGTAAAGTATATTTCATACCACTAGGTTGCTTAAGTTAGGCAAGGTAACTAAGGAACTAAGAGTCTCCGTGCTTCGGGGAGCAAATAAAAAGTAGGTTTTTAATCGACTTAAAAAAAGGACGTAATGTTTTCGACGCGTATTAGATATATAATATTCACATAATATGTAATTCTACGTGGGCATCTAAAAACCTCAAAAGAGCGCGGGTGAAGCTGCGCGGGTCAGTTAGTTTAAATTTATTAACACATAGAACGCCAAATGCCTGACACACAATGGATTTTTCTATTGGTATGTTGCCTGCGGCAGTCTCATGGCCAGTCTCAGTCTCGGGTTAAGTAAAATAAATACGCGAACAACCGGGTCCTCTTTGAAGTCTGTTAAAATTTAAAATACGGCATGTCAAGTTCATGTTCCGATTCAGTATTTACACTATTACACATTTACATATTCATTTGTATCCGAGATCTTTAGCTATTTTTAACCGACTTCAAAAAAAGGAGGAGGTTCTCAATTCGTCTGTATATATATATATTTTTTTTTTCTATGTATGTTCGCGCATAACTCTGGCAATTATGAACCGATTTGAAAAAATCTTTCTTCCATCCATTCTTTAATCCGTTAATTGGGTCCCATAAAAAAATTATTGCTTAGTAATAAGTAGTTCCTGAAAAAACAATAATGGTGACTGCGCACTGAGACCTGCAAGAAAGCCTATATAGATGACGTTTTAGTCGCTCGGACTCGCTCGGTCGGACAAAAATGGTCATAACTCTGGCAAATATTTACCAATTTCAATGATTCTTTTTTTATTCGAAAGAAGGAACCACTGTATTGAATCTGTATGAATTTTATTACAACCCGATAAGAACTTCCTGGAGGACCATGAACGATGTGGAGGAATTTATCTGGTAAAAACCATAAAACTGATGTTCTCCATTACATTGCTCTGACAATTATGAACCGATTTCGATGATTCTTTTTTTATTCGAGAGAGTAAACTACTATGATGTTTCCATGCAAATTTCATTACGACCGGATATTTTTTTCTGAAGAAACATGTATTATGTAAAACTATGTATGTGATCATAACCTACCTAGATAATTTTACGGTTTTTGATGGTTCAATCTTTATATATGAAAATATCACTAAAAAGTTTAAAATAAAATCTTTTAAAAAAAAAATTGAACCGACTTCAATATCACTGAAAAGTATAAAATAATTTAAATATTATTGAAGTTGGTGCCAAATATACACAGCAGGTACGCTAACACCAACTTCAATAATATTTAAATTATTTTATACTTTTCAGTGATATTGAAGTCGGTTCAATTTTTTTTTAAAAAGATTTTATATTCAGTAGTTTTTATGCTCCTACCTTACCATTGCCAAACATCAAACGCGGTATCTAGGATAATATTGCTGTATCAAATTTGCGCTACTACAAATAAAATACTACTTTGAAACTTTTTTCTAAAGTCTGGGTTCGAACCCTAGCCTACACGAAACAAAGTAAAACACATTAATTTCAAAAACCTCTTTTATTTCAGTTCATCCGACAAAACGAGCCAAAACCAGCTTCATCTATCAGCCAGTATCGACACAGACTCACACGAGCAGAAGAAAAACACCACTGGTGAATAGAGTTGCATTAATATAATCTCTATTCCTGAAACGAAAGACTTGTATTCATAGAGAATTGTGATCGTAATGTTATGGGGTCAATAGTACATAGCGTAGCGTCCCCAGTGATTGTTCCATTAAGATATTTTAGGGTTTACGTAAATAATTCGAATTGTATTAATTAGTTTTGAATCTAATGAATTGTGTCACAGTGCTAAACGCGATCGTGATATTCTGTACCAGATAAGTGTATTTACTGTTGTATACAAGAACGGAACACCTGTTACATATCCTACACTAAAATAGACTTATGTGTAAGACGTTTATCTAGGAGTAAATTAATGAATTTTGTATGTGTAAACTACTGAATCACGTATAGGTTTTTTTTTATTAACCACGAGTACAAAAGCGTATGCTGCTCTATTGACACATTATTTTTCTAACGAGTCCTGGGACTTACAAATATACCGTCTTAAGGATTTTCTCGTAATAACATTCCCGGAATCTCTTGCCCTATAAACCCGTACGTGTCGTAATGTCTCGATTTTGCAGCGTGCCTTAGCGGGTATAAGATTCCCACCGCTTATGTACATAATATAAGTAGCTTGCAATTTCTGAATTGAATTACATTTGCAGCAGAAGAAATTTTCTCGAGAATTTCTAAACACCGTTGTTGCTACAATAAGTTTTGTGGGAAATATAACCCTAGCCTAAAGATGTTCTTAAGTCAAGGAAATCCGGAAGGAAGGATGTTTTTTTTTATTATGTTAACGACAATAATACATATTTGTTTTGTAATACGATGATGTATGTTTAGGGCCAAACGCTAATAGGAACGCTTTCAGATAAGCGCCCAAAGTTCGGATCCGTATCTATCTGATTTTAAAATGTTTTTTTGCTTAGTACTAAAGGTGCATTCACTGATGTGCATAGAACGAGTCGTACGCAACGGACCGTCGCGGCGTCGATAATGCTAAAGTCAATGGAGAGGAAAATTGTGTTCAAATATTATTATTATATTGATAATTCTCTTGTTGTATGTATATACACTAAACTAGATTTTACTTCGCTTTTAGACAAATAGACAGTATTATTGAAGGCTTAATTAGGAGAACTTAACACATTTATGCTTTATACAAGCTAATGTACGTAGAGGGACGTCACAGGCATAGTTTTTATGTGTTCTTTATTCGCACTACAGTAACACTGCGCTTAGTGATTTGTATGTTACATAGAAGCGGTTCATTTTCTGATAACATTTTTGTTAGAAACTACACAGCAATTGTGACATATAAACGCAATTTGTTCTTCATTTGTATCGATCTATTACTTATACGAGATTAATGATGAAAAATGGTCACAAAAATAAGAGCACAAACTACACATGTGAATCTTATTTCAAATTGTCTGCAGAATGGTTTTTAGTTTAGCCATATTCTATATTGTTTAATGTTTATTTTAAAATGCTTTTGTATATTGCAACTGCTTCCTGATTTTGATTTAAATTTATTCATTAATATTAATCTTGTACTAATAATAGATCAATATCGATGTGTTTAAAAAAATAATTAATACATTCTTATAAAAATATCTTGTCAACCCTATTCTCACGCTGGCAACAAAAGGCACCCTGGACCCTGTGGGGGGGTCAATCAACAGGGGTATGTGAGATTCTTACCTACTAAAAAGCCGCGGTTGGTGCACTAGGTACCCCTCAGTGCTTTACCCTTGTTGAGCCCAACGCCGGAGGGTGCATTATAGTCCCCCGGAACCTGCCACGGTGTTCACGGGTACGGACAGCGCGCTTATCTTGAAAGCGTTATTTTTCAATTCCTGTCGTAGTCTATATTTTAGTTATCTTTACGTTGTACCTGTTAAACTGTTCACAACAACCGCGTTTCCACGAAAGCGTACGCAAGAGTTATCTTGCAATTATGTCTGATAATTAGCAGTTTTTAAAACCCTCAGGGGTATTATGGTGACGTTGAATAATTTGTGTACTTTAGAATATTGCAATCGCAGATTATGTTCTCTCGTCTACTACTTTATATAGAAAAGCAAAAGTTATACACGATAGAACATATTAAATAATATTGTAGAATGGTATGTAGGGAATGAATAACGTGTTTGTAGGATTGGTTGTGTTAGTAGATCTCTCGAGTGTGTACTAAATCGAATGTGTATTTAGAATAAACTAAACATTAAGGTACTCGGCATGACGTTTAAAACAGTCTAATTTGTTTTAAGGAAGAATAACAATGCAGTTTTTTTGTGTAACTATAATTCCCTGTTAAAAGTTCGTTGTTTTTATGGTGTCTTCAA
The DNA here is from genome assembly GCA_911728495.1 of Furcula furcula. NCBI lineage: Eukaryota > Metazoa > Arthropoda > Insecta > Lepidoptera > Notodontidae > Furcula > Furcula furcula. The sequence continues at coordinate 9,023,056 of OU452246.1, read as the reverse complement.
GGCTAGAGTGAATAGGCTTTTAATAAGCGAGTGTGCTTTACCATCTTCGATTGCGTCGCCACTTTCCATCAGGTGGGTCTGCAGTCAAGCACTAGCTTATGTTGAATAAAGAAAATGATCTAAAATAAACAGTAAGTTTTACACTGGGAACCAATGTGAATTTCAATGCAATACAGTTTAAAACTACAGGTACCGCGGTCACTTGTTTAATTGGATTGGATTCATATTGACATTCGTTGCCAGAGCAACTCTATAGTTAAACAATTATTTTCCAATCATATTTATTATGTGCAACATAATGTTGTCTTTTATTTACGCGATTATTACACATTGAAATCAAACTACTTTTACGCAACATACTTACTAATATGTAGCTCGTGTATTATACATAAATACTGTGATACCAAATGAAATATAGACACAAAATTACAACAGACAGACAATGCTGACGCTTGTAATGTTGTGTTTGTAAACTAATCTACTTTTTTTTTTAAAGATGGATGAAAATAACGGCGAAAGTTTATGTTTACGGGTACATTAATCGCTTTTTAGAATTGCCAATTCAGAACCCCCAGACGAAAGATTCAATTCTGCAGCGATATGTGGTGATAATTCCCTGGGTGATAGCCAGCTTTCTTCGCGCTGTGATGACTTAAAAAAAATACTATTTTAACCGAATGCAATTCTATTAAACGATTTTCTATGTACCGTAAGGGGAATTAATAGTAATAATGTAGCGATTACTAGCAGTGATTTGATATAGACCAAAACATAATTTAATCGACCTCAGGAATTTGGCGACTAAATTAGGTGCTCCATGTATACATTTAACAGTGCAATTTTGTAAATATTTTTTTAATGGAATAGTGTTTGGTTATCGTTTATAATCAATTCGATAATTGCAATGCCCATTACGTTATAATTTAACATTAAATTAATCGTGTTTATGAAATTATTTGTAGATGCCATTTTGAGAAGAAATGTTAGTGTTTAATAAATACCTTAAAATTAACAGTAACAATGCTTCTAAAGATAACAGCAATAAAAAACTTAGCTAATATTGATTCCAAATAAGGTAAAAAAAACACTATCCGATTAGCTGTAATTTTGTACAATAAAATAGTTAATGTATTTTTCCACTGCCAGTATTGCAACATCCAATTAATAAGCATTTAGTTTTAAGTGTAGGCCATAGTTTAGTTCTTAGAAACTCGTTTATTAAGAAAAATAAGTTGAAGTGGATGATTTTTCATAACATTTTTGTAATAAAAATAAATGAGTACATACATTAATATATTGTATAATTCACCTACTAAAGACGAAATTGTTTCAACTTGAGCTTTACTAATAAAAGTAATTTTTTTTTTTTTTTTAGAAAACTTAGTCGCTTCTGTTTTGTGCAGACTTCGTTTCTTAGAGAAAATACTAGTCCTGTTTCCGAAGACCATTTCGTTGTGACGCTCTGAAACTTTGTCAGGAAAATGTGCTCCGTAATCCAGTGTTTGGTCACGGTTTTTTCGTGCAGACAGTAGGCTTAGTATAAGAAATCAGTGAGAACGACACGCGTGAGCGCGTTAATGAATTTCCATACATTTCACACCAGCGCCTCTAGCGGATACAAACCTAAACTAAAATCGGTACCACAACTTAAAATCATCAAGACACGACTCACCGTGCCTTGTGTTTTTTGCTATTCGTGAGTTGTCAAACGAATAATGGCAGTATAAAGACGCAATTTTGACGTTACGCTGTCACGAATACGTGCGTTTGATAGTATTTCAATTCACTTATTTTTTTGCGTGAGAGATAGGTTTGAGTGCGGCGTTAATTGATATTTTGAGAGAAAATAGATTTTCTTGTAATTGAATTTCACGTGGCATGTAGCTCCAGAGGCTGTGGAAGCTATCAATGGCAATGACGGACGATAAAAGTTAAGATATGATGAGAATAAAGCACGCCCTTAAAAGACTCGAATAAACACCATATTCAGGAAGAAAATATCATAAAACAACATTTGAGCTTTTGTATGAATAATAATAAGGAATAATGTATAATCCTGACGATGTCCAGCCCCAAAAAACTCATAATTAACAAAAAGATACAGAATATTACTAGCACGCAAGGTATGTAAATATTTTAGCATTTATTTGCTGGTTAAATTATTATAAATTCACAGTAACTACATAGAATAATTCTATTTAGTCATTTTTGGATTTGTTAATTCAATCACATATCAGACTAAAAGGAAGGTTGTATCTTAAAGCCATTCCTTATGGATGTACCCGCCAACACCTAAAATTGTACATTAACAGATTTTAGTATTTACATATATTATTAACGTACATACTACCTATGAGTGGGATAGGTAATAAATTATAGCATTACAATAATTATTTGGCAAGTGACTAATAATTTTCATTGTATTGTTATTACCTAGACTGCACTCATAATACTTATGAATTGCCATATTATATTAGCTAACTAATAATAGGTAAATATGTTTAAATAAATTATTTTTTTACCATCACTAAATTGGCACCCACCATAAAATATTTCTGCACTCTAAGATCTAAAGGTAGACTAAGAAAATGCCTAAGGCATTAATTTCGCGCCATACCATAAGTGCATTAATATTATAGCAAGTCAATGATTAAGTTAATAAATAGGTAACTCAATTATTTTTCTCTTTTCAGGTAACCATGTCAAATAGAATTCCTTGGTGAAAAAATATTACCTAATGATATACTTGGACTCTAGCATACATGATTGAATAATTTGTAGAATATATTAGCAGCAATTTAAATTCTGGCTATATTTCATGTACCTAAATAAAATGTCAGTATTTTAAATAAACAATGTCTTTTCTGTTCTTTCCTACTATTTCAACTTGCTTTTTCTATGAATGTTGTGTACGTCTTTAATTGATATATGTATAAGATGCTTTTGTTGGACATTTGAAATTTTAAGTGTATAATATGTATATTGTTGATGTACTTTATTAAATTAAATAAATGTAAGTATTTTAGAATTTGTGTAAATATGCATGCATGAGCATGACCATAAGCCACATTCAAGACTTAGTCATAGTAAAATTTCTCTCTACTGACAGAGCAAGGGAGGATGAGAAATCTTATATCATGGTAGATTACACAAAGCAGATTAGATGAGCGCTTCAAATTTCTGGAGCATACCTAGGCTTCGTACAGCAAATGAAAAGATGTTTCATTTGCTGTTAGTAAATGGTTAATTAGATTATGTAGTGCTTAATGATTTATATAAAGTTGGATAACATTGAGGTTCAAACCAGCCCCTTTTCAGTCTAGGCAAGATAGCGGTCATTTCATATAACATTCTTAATTTATGTAAATACCTACTATATTGACAAAGATTCTATGAATGTACCATGTCATGTTTTAGGAGCAAATAACAAAAACGAATTATTTTTTAATAAAACAATACTAGTAATTATGTCTTTATTTGTCTACAATCAATTATTTAGTTGTTGCTTGTATTCTTCTTAGTATAAAAATAACACTATATTCATGCCAATCTGAGATACATGGCATAATTCTTCCTCCAGCAGTATTTCTCCATCCATGCGCCATCACATGTAGTTAGATGAAGTTGTCTTCAAGAAACAAGTAGGTATTTCTGCAAATATAAAAAAATACTAAGTTTTCTCACACAAACTCTGTAAATAATTTCAAATTAGAAAGAGTTAGCGTATAATAACATTACTTTATTTGCTTATTTAAATGAATATGGGGGAACATGAAGGTGCAGTATGCTGTATGGTAGATTTGTCATGTATACGACATGAAAATCTCAGTATACGGTGTCATTTAGATTTACAAGTTTTAGCTTACCATTTTAATGTACAGCATATCTATCTATCCATACATTATAAATTCTTGAAACTGATACGCCATTATAGGTAAATAACATTGTAAATAACGTACCTTATAAATTTTAGTTTGGTAATAACATCCGAATTTCATGATTATACTTGGTTAGGCAAGGTGAGCCCGGTTTGTATTATTACTACATTATAAACACTTGTATTGGGTACCTATTAATTTCGAACTAATTTACTGTACGTTATGTTTTCTACATTTCTATTCTATTGAGGTTATAATATAAAAGAAAATAAGAGTTAAGTAAGGATGCGAATAGTGATTAATCGAGTAATCGATTATAAGTAGTATCGAATAATCCGATATTAAGATAAGCACCCGTGTTCATTTTCCTAATATATTTATATAGAATTACAAAAGGATAATTCCAAATTCACTTTAAAAAAATATATCGCAAAAAAGTAACGATTAAAGTATGCTTCAGCTAAAATAAATAGTTACGAACCCGATTTTTTTGAGAATCGATTTGCAGCGTCCCTATGAAACGATTTTTGTTTCTGAACGTTACACATCCTTACAAGCAATAATATGAACCAATCACAAGTTATCTACAATTCTAATCTCCAATCACAACGCTTACCAGACAGACAATGTCAGTTTTGACAGGTATATTTGACTCTTTCTTTTTAGAAGTGTATAAAAGAGACAGTCATATAAGGAGTGGGGTTGGGCCATGCTGGGGCTAGTGAGAGAATCTTGGGCTCGCTGGTATTTACGTGGTTAACAGTGTAACGACTTGTCATCCCAATTATGCACAGACGCTCGGTAAATGAGAGGTTACACGGAACGTAGTGTGGTTTTCACCAATCATCTCGTACTAAGCGTACAGAGGTGACGCTCACGCTGCATGTGCACGTGCTTATAATATAAACGACGACAGTCTGTGGGCAAAGTGCATTCGATCCAGACATTTAATTTCTTATTAATGGTGTGGCTGATATATTAGTATTAGCTAAGAGATTAGTAATATTGAAGGGATTCGTGGATTAGTAATCCGACGAACTACGATATGCTATTATTTTATATTAGCCTAATCTCTGTAATGACCATCCTAAATAGACCGGCGGATAATACCATTCGGATTAGTTCAGATTCACTCGATTGGCGCTCATCAGATTCGTGAAGCGATCATTCATACAAATATTAACGTACGAATCAGGCCGTCGACATTGCCTAGAAACCGATATTTGTATGGACTTATGAACGTACTTATAAGAAATAATGGCACTAATTTGACGGGCCCGTTGGTCTAGTGGTTAGACACCCTGTCCGCTAACCGATGGGTCGTGGGTTCGATTCCCACCAAGTGTCTGGGTGTTATTTATCTATATAAGTATGTATTTACAAAAAAAAAATTATATAAGTATTAGTATCAGTTGTCTGGTTTCCATAGTACAGGCTCTGCCTAGTTTGGGATCAGATGACCGTGTGTGGATTGTCCCAAGATATTATTATTATTAATTAGGTAGGCAATATAAAGTTACCAAATTAAAATGACTGCTAATACGTATTGGTTTCAACTGTATGAAGTTCTGTTTTAATTTGGACGTATTATATTATAATACGAATTTGTTATTTTTTTTGTTGTCTAACCTGTGGATGTAACTTGACATTAAATCACTGTACCGTTATTCAAAGCTTATTATGAGAGCGGCACTTTCTGTTTCCCGTCGACTTTGCTCCTATTGGTCAACTTTCTTGTGATTTGACCGGAAATAGCATCACCATGGCAGGCGAGGGCAGCAAGGGTTTGTTAAATATGCCCGCTCGCCCCGCTCTTGTTCATTGGCGTCTTATTTCCCGTCACGAACACCTGTCCGAGGCTACAATATTACAACTATTTATGGAATTCAAATCAAATTCTAAATAATTCCAAAGGAATAAAATAGTGAACAACAATAGTTGTTACAAATAGTTGGAAGCCAAGCAAACAGTGAGTTAAAAACATTTTAACGGTTTTTGCCGTTCGTTTTGTTTCTTTGTTCCTAATGAAATGTTTTACACTAATGAATATTTTGTGGTTTGAATATAGTGCAAGTAAATTGGGCTATGTAAGCAATATTTTTATAAATAATTATTTTCCATTCAGTCTACCGACAATTTTATTTTGAAAACTCGAAACTTAGTTTTTAATACTTGTGCAGAAATGATATTTTTCGTAAAGTTTATTGCTGGTAATTTGTACGTACGAGATTTCCAAGTGGATAAAAAACGACTCTTAGTAAACGACCCATAAATCATATTAATAATGCAAATTATTTTCTTTACAATCTACCCGCAGTTTTAAACATTTGCTGAATTATTTTGTAGCAAAGTCCTACGATGATAATACATTTCTTACAGTTAGTTCTAAGCTTTTTTTCAGAATGAATATTTCTTTAAACCACATTATTATGCAGACAGTAGCAATACTGTCAATTTACGAAAATCTGAACAGTGAAATAGTGACTCTATTATCAACATGAAAGACAGCAAACAAGTGAGTTCAGTTAATTAGTATCCCAGTTATGCAGACGCACCATTGCGTCCATTTTTAACCGACTTCAAAAAAGGAGGTTCTGTATTCGACGCGTATGTATGTAATATTAATAGAAATGCGTAATATTCATGTATGTTAGTCTATGTGGGCTTCTAAACAAATTTACCAAATTTCACGAGTGTATGTATGTATGTAGGTTTGTCCGCGGATTTCTCAGAAACTACAAGTCCGATTTCGAAAATTCTTTTTGCAATAGTTAGAGTATTTTTCAACTTAGGGTAGAGTATAAGTTTCATCAAAATCGGTCCAGTAGTTTAAGAGATATAAACTTTTTATGTTTTCAGTAAGTTACTGTAACGTAGACGTTCGAGTTGCGTGATACTGCTGATACCTATCTTGGTAAAATAAGTCACTAAAAAGTGTTAAATAAACTATTTTAAAAAAAATAAAACCGACTTCAAAGTAAATTATCTAAAAAGCATAAAATAACGAAAATATTATTGAAGTTGGTGCAGAATATACACAGCAGGTACGCTAACACCAACTTCAATAATATTTTCGTTATTTTATGCTTTTTAGATAATTTACTTTGAAGTCGGTTTTATTTTTTTTAAAATAGTTTATTATTTTTTTATTGTGTCTTAAAACAAAAAATAGCCTGCTGGACAGTTTTCGTAATCTTCCTGCGTGGGCTAAGTAGTTTATTACAGATATGGTCTGTATGCCGGAAGTTGAAAATATTACAATTACGTTAATGTATATTCTATGTAAAATAGTAAAATAAAATACAATTTTAGTAATAAATAAATAAAAATATTTATAAGAAACTGTTCAAAGGACACATTGCTGAGAGTATCAAGTAACGTAGAGAAGCTATCATGGTAACCAAAAGATTAATATTCCACCTTGATTCATAAGTGTTCAATTATGTTTGTATTCAAGAAAGCCGATGGCGTAGGCAATATATATTCTACCCTACACGAAATTCACAAATCTGGCTAACCCATTATGGTTACAATAAGTATATAGTGCTATCCCATGGCACAAGTTATTATCCACCCTCACAGGTTGGGTACACAAATAAATAACCAAAGAAAGGGGGACATGTACAGTGGCTTCTCGAGAGGGTAAGCACCTGGTTTTCAGATAATGAAGTCCACTTCATCGTATCATCGCATAAAATATACCCCACCCTCACTGGGTGGGTATACAAATAATTAACCTCCATCGCGGGGACGGTATATATATATATATATTGTTGCTCATCATGAGAGCACATCTGGTTTTTGGAATCCATTTTGACAACCTTGTCAATATAAAAATGGTTGCCTGAAGTATATTTCACCATCCGCGTACTTTACTTTGCAGGGACTGAGCAATTTACTGCCCACCCCCGCAGGGTGGGTACACAAAGACTTAACCTCCCTCGCAGGGATGGTACATAGATGGTTGCTCATCTGGATTTGGAATCAATTTTGACAACCTAGTTAAATTAAAAATGGTTGGCTGAAGTCTATTTCACCATCAGCATATTGTCCTTTATTGATCCCCAAGCCGTCTGCCAAGTGTGGGAATTATGGAAACCCCTCCCTTCTAAGGGAGAAGCCTTTATTCAGCTGTGGACGTATATCGGCTGCTAATGATGATGATGATGATATTGTCCTTTGCAGGGACTAAATAATTTATTACTCACCCCCGCAGGGTTGGTACACATAGACTTAACCTCCTTCGCAGGGATGGTATACAAATAGCAGCTCGTGAAGAAAGCACGTAGGTACCTGATTTTCAGGATCATTTTGAATATCGGGGACATTCAAAATGTCTGAAAGTTGTTTGCTAAGTCTATTTTAACATAATAATTTGACGGGCCCGTTGCTGTAATGGTGAGATTCTCGGGCTGCTATCGCCGGGTTCTATTCCCACCAAGTGTGTGATGTTTATCGATATAAGTATGAAAAGTATATAAATATGTATTTTGTATCAGTTGTCTGGTTACCTACCATTGCACAGACTCTGTCTAGGTTGGGATCAAACAAATGAGTGTGGATTGGCCTGAGATATTAAACAGTCCTTTGCAGGACGGATAAAGGCATTGCTGCTCTGCACAGTTGCATTCACCTCTTATTTAAGAATAAATTCAGCCTAGATACTTTAACATAAGTGCCATCGCTTGGCACATCGTCCGTCTTATTATTGACCTCTGTTTCGAAGAGCTTGCACAGAATATGACCCACTCTCGTGGGGGATGGAACACAGAGATTTACTTTACAGATGAAGCATGTATGTATATTTGCTATTCCAAATAGCACATACGTGATTGTATGAACATGAATATTTAACATATATTAATATATGTATACTTCTTAATGAGGATTCATTGCATAATTATGGCTCGTAGTCACGTCTTGGATCTTACTCTTGGTCCCCTCTCTTGACAGTCTTGGTATATCAGGACCCACCAAGCAGAAACTACTATAAGTCTACCGAAGTTTTGTACAGAATATTGTAAAAAACTCCTACAAATAATGGAGGGAAGGGCCGCCCCAAGTGCCATTCCTGGCATCTTTAGTCCTTCCTTCAAGGTTATTCGAAAACCAACATTTGTTTTTCTATACTATTACCTCATTACAAAAAAGGAAAGTATGTAATCTTACAATTATAATAGCTGTTTAGCAATTAATCATTGGAAGTTTTGAGGACCTATAATAACATAATGCAATCAATGATAATGCCTAAAAGAATTATCCAGGTGTTTCCATAATATTAGAAAACTCAATTGTATTGTATGGTAAGTAAACCACTTACCCGAAATTGTAGCAACACTGCATCGCATGCATTTTTATCAGCCAGAAATTCACTCCTGACACAATTTTGGTAGACAAAAGCGTGTAATTTAAATTCCGATCAATGTCAGGACATTTATAACCGAAAAAAATGTTAGCAATCCTGATTATTATCCCTTGCAATTTCGATTTTATGACAAAAAGTTGCCTTTACCTCCGCATAGATGGGGGGGGGGGGTCTCACCCATTCACTTACGGATATTACATTATAAGTACATATGTACATACCAGATAAAGTTCGCTACGAAATATTAATCAAATACAAATCAAATTTTATTGATTATTTTCAATATCCATTTAGAAACAGATTCTATTGACAGATAATTTTTTTTGAGATAGTAGTACAGACTGAGTACTTACCTAAGTCCATAAATTAATATTTACAATAAATATTTTCGGGACTTCAGAGCAGGTATACCATAAAATATCATCTATGTTTAAATCTTTGAGTATATGGTTATAAGGTAAACATACTGGTTGGGTTAACACATACTTAATCGCTGAAGTATTCTGGGGAGTAGACTCGTTTCTTGAACGAGTTTTGATTCATATCTCACAACCTTAGTCTTAGTGGACGTACAGGTGGGCATACTATCTATTAACATACAACGTGATCCTGAAAGTGGAAATGTAAAGGACTTGACTTTGCAATCTAAAACATATATAAATTGAAATTCACATAGTACCAGAACCTAGTCTGTAAAATCTGTGCCGACTTTTTCTAATCTAATTTAAAGTATTGGCATCATTTTGGGACAGTTTTATAGCAGATTCATACATAAATACATAATAAACATAAGTAAACAATTGTCATTTAAAATTATTTGGCCTAAATCATTTGTCTGACGATTGTACAGTCCTACTGATCAGTCCAGTTTTTTACTGGTAATTTCTTGTCACGATATGTTCTTATATCGATTATACTTGTCATTCCTCAAGAGTCTTTTAAATGGGATATGATTTAGTGAATTTCCTGTCCAAGGATAATTTTCATGCAGTAGCTTAGCTAAACATTGCAACAGCACCTGGTAGGATGTAATTCATAGTCGCGTCCTGGAATTGCGTTAATCGGAAAACCACCTGCTTACAACGCCTGCAGCGTTAAAATAAAATTTGTTTTGCGCTTAAAGCATCAGTGTTAAATACCAAAAACAAATTGTTTGTATATTCCAGTTACGATAGCTGCCGTTGATTGGTTTAAAAAGACTAAAATTACCAACATAATCTAGCTTAAATAGTTAGCTATCATGCGCTACAAGCATAGTTAAGTTTTTGATACTAGCTACCTCCTGGAAATTGGAGGTCTTTAATACATTTTAGACAGTTTTATAAAGTCGAAGTCAAAAGTACATCGCATATAAATAATTATTGATTATCAATTGCCCATAACATTGATACCAATCAATGGTTGAGACCATTCCAATGGTTGAGATACAGTTCTCTTATCTTTGCTACCCATTTCTAAAAGAAATTCGTAGCAGACTATGTAGATATATAAGTATGCAATTTATTGCATTTCTATTTAAAATTCACACATGGATATTACAATACATCTATGTATCACAATCACATTGGCGTCATGTATACTGGCATCACCAGGCGAAAACAAACACGTCTCATAATAAGCTTTGAATAACGGTACAGTGATTTAATAGCAGCGTTTTCCCTGAAAGAAAACGCATATTAAAATACTTACCTTATTCAAAGCTTAACTTTTAATCCTGCCTGGTAATTCTTCGACACAATGAACAAGAGCGGGGCGAGCGGGCATATTTAACAAACCCTTGCTGCCCTCGCCTGCCATGGTGATGCTATTTCCGGTCAAATCACAAGAAAGTTGACCAATAGGAGCAAAGTCGACGGGAAACAGGAAGTGCCGCTCTCATAATAAGCTTTGAATAAGGTAAGTATTTTAATATGCGTTTTCTTTCAGGGAAAACGCTGCTATTTGAAAATTTTATTCTGGTTTGAATTTTGGCGGCTAATAAGTTATTATATTATTTAGATTTATTTAAGCCTTAATGGGCTTAACGCAGGTTTGATGACTTCCAGCCTCCCGAACAAGCCGGGTTCCGAAAAGGCTTTAGCACCGTAGACCACATACATACGCTCCGCCAGATTATACAGAAGACCGAGGAGTATAATCGGCCATTATGTCTAGCGTTTGTGGACTACGAGAAAGCCTTTGATTCCATCGAGACCTGGGCGGTATTGCAGTCCCTCCAGCGGTGCCACATTGACTATAGGTACATTGAAGTGTTTGTACAGCAACGCCACCATGTCGATCCGACTACAGGAAGAGAGCACGAAACCAATCCCATTGCAGCGAGGTGTGAGACAGGGAGACGTTATTTCTCCGAAACTGTTCTCAAACGCATTGGAGGACGTTTTCAAGCTCTTGGACTGGTACGGATTCGGCATCAACATCAATGGCGAATACATAACTCACCTTCGTTTTGCCGACGATATAGTCATTATGGCAGAGTCGCTGGAGGACCTCAATACGATGCTCAGCGACCTCAGTAGCGTTTCCCAACAGGTGGGTCTTAAAATGAACATGGACAAGACGAAGATCATGTCTAATGTCCATGTTGCACCCGTACCGGTAGTTGTTGGGAACGATACACTCGAAGTTGTTGACCACTACGTATACCTAGGACAAACTGTCCAGTTAGGTCGGTCCAACTTTGACAAAGAGGTCGCCCGAAGAATCCAACTCGGATCGCGTTCGGGAAACTACGCGATATCTTCTCGTCCAAAATACCGCAGTGCCTGAAGACGAAGGTTTTTAACCAGTGTGTGTTGCCAGTGATGACATATGGTACTGAGACGTGGTCTCTAACGGCTGGCCTGTTAGAAAAGTTCAGAGTCACACAACGAGCCATGGAGAGAGCTATGCTCGGAGTTTCTTTGCGCGACAGAATCCGAAATGTGGAGATTCGCCGAAGAACTAAGGTCACCGACATAGCTCTCAGAATCTGCAAGTTGAAGTGGCAATGGGCAGGCCACATCGCTCGAAGAACCGATAACCGTTGGGGAAGAAAGGTTCTCGAGTGGCGACCACGAACCGGAAGACGCAGCGTTGGCAGGCCTCCCACTAGGTGGACAGACGACATTGTGCGCGTCGCAGGTAACCGGTGGATGCAAATAGCCAATTGTCGTTCATTGTGGCGTTCTAAGGGGGAGGCCTATGTTCAGCAGTGGACGTCTTCCGGCTGATGATGATGATGATGGGCGTTGTGTTAATATTATGGGTGGTAAATATTTAAGAAAATGTGAAATATGTGGTGTTAGGCGAGTCACAAAAAGGTTTTCTGAGATATTTTTGGCCAGATTTCCACATGACCCGGCAAGGTAAAATTTTATGATAAATTAATATAAAAATGTAAATATTTCTTGTAGCAGTTACATTACTTTTGAATCCTATTTAGTAGTCGATCGCAAGTTTTGTAATGGAATTATGAATTTATTCATAAAACTTAGTTGTTGAACAAAATAAATAGTGATGTACATATTATTATATACTGATAAGTCCATAAATATCGATATTTTTGCCTGACTAGCCCGGAAGGGCTATATTTTTCGAGTATGTGTATGTATGTTTTTATTTGTAGTTGTTTTTTGTGCTTTTATAATATTATGCTTTTTTCTTCAGATGGGTGAAGTTAATTGGAAATGAAGACTTGTTGTATTTATCCATACAAAGATATGGCACAACGTGTTATCAGGATTAAGAATAACTAATACAGCATATAAATAAGCATATCTAGTATGACGACTCCATTGTGAATCGAATTTTGAGATTAATGATCGTAAAGCATTCAAAAATCATAAATATTTCCTTATTTTATTTGTAAAAATTGCTTAATTTTATTTTGAAAACATAGTTAAACTTAACAATAAACACATCCGTATATTGTGTTCTTTCATTTTCATCGATATCGATAGACAAACATACTAAGGGGTGGCAAGTCCATGAAGCTAGTAATGGGCAAGTCCTAGTGGTATACACTTTGATTATATATACGTCTAGATACCTAATAGTCTTGTAACGTTACGTTAATAAGCATCACAACCTCATAATTCGTGTGTGCGTGCAGGCCTCGTTGTACACTCGCGTCATCTGTGGTTGTGTGCGTGTTTGGGGATCTCCAGTTATAAATATTTTTCCCATAAATAGCGATAGCGTTGTGGATTGATATGTACTGTGTAAATGTGTAATTCCTTTTTTTTTAAATATAATAAATAAAATAAAATAAAATATAATAAAATAAAATAAAATAAATCAAAATAAAATAAAATAAAATAAATCAAAAAAAAAAAAAAAATTTAAAAAAAAAAATAATAATAAAAATAATAAAGAAATTGATTAGATTTGAATTGAATTGAAAAGAATTGAATTGAAATTAAATTAAATTAAATGGCGTGTCCCTTACCATCAGGTGAACGTCTTATTTGCCTCATGACCAGGAAGAAAAAATACTTCTAAGTACTTACCTATATAAAAGTAATTAATTTATCAACATTGATTTATTTCATGTTTTGGTCACTAACTACGTATGTATTAAGTTTCATTGAATTCATTTTTGTCAAAAGAAAAATTACCCCAGACTTAAGATATATTCCCCCATTATTACCTAGCCACACCAGCCTAGTCGGACAATGTACAAATTGTCGTAAAAAACAATCGAGTTCTTATAATAATCCCTCACAGAATCTTAAGACTTATGAATGGAAAATTAAGTTAGGATCTTTATTAATTTTACTTAGTTAATATTTTCACGATTTGATTACACAATTCGGCAAAAAGTTTTTTTTTTGCGAGCACAAACCATCGGTAGAGTTCAAGTGATACTAAACAACCAAGTATACCAATTTGATGTTTTGGTATACTTGATATTGTCAAGTGTTTGAACATCGAACACGCTATCTAGACGTATATATAATCAAAGGGTATACAATATTAAAAAAAAATGGCAGGTTGGCCAACTGGTAGCCATTAAATTTTATGTTTGTTAAGCTTAGAGGAAGAAAACAATAGAGGGCTGGACACTTTCTGTCTCATTCACGCAAGAAAAGAATGCGTTTATGTAGGTTACGTGTGATAGAAAGAAACAGTGTATATGATTTTTTGTCCCTCAGCATGTGTTCGATTTTTCCGCGCCGTGGGTGCGAAACAAATTTGACGTTTGCTCCCACTTTGCTCCGTGACAATTTTATCGTGGTTTTAATATTAAATAAATAACTTAAAATTCAATAAAAAAACTAACTGTGACATTACTGTGTGTTGTGGAAATCCTATAAGAATCGTGCAGTGCAGTATTATAGGCTGTAAAAGTGACAGTGAACGTAAAATTAGTGGAGTATCGTTTCACAGGTAAACGTGAATTATTATGGCCAATTTAGAGATTACATTTAGAAACTAATACATGTAAACGACTTATTTAGATCTTATTGCTCTAAATTAGTTACTATTTTACTTGAAAGTTACGTGTAAGATCGATAAATTCTTGTTTTTCATCCATAACCTAAAATTTTCAGTTTATTGATCGCCATTATCAGTGTTGCCAGTGTATAAAAGAGAGACTACCATAAATAAGTGGTAAATTATTATTAAGTGCATCATACACGATCCCACATGCTGGGTGCATCGAAGAATTTCTCAGATTTCCCGAATTTATTTTTATGATTTTCTGAAAATATGGATATTTGTATACTGTGGATAGCAGCAACAAAAAGAATTAATTAGGTTGCTAAAAGTTATTCCCGAATGCTTAAATATTCAGAAATAACGTAAGCGCTCAAGTAATTCGTCCAAGGCTGCGCAGGACGTATTCATTCGTTATTTATAGGCACAATGGTCATTGTACATTTAATCGTGCTTTTACTATATGCATGTTGTTCAAATATATGTATGTATGTTGTTGGTTATAATTTATTGGTAAAGGAGTTGTTCCAGAAATGTATGGAGCCTGGGCCAACACCATGTACACTATATGTATATATAACTATTCACTATAGTAACCGTTTTGTAATGTTATCTTTTTTTAATATTGCTTCGTTTTATTGTACATTTAAGATATCTTGGTCAAGGAGAGCAACACCAAAGAGAATATAACACTACTATAGCAACACCCCACAATAATATGATGGATCGGAAATACGTAACTAAAATGTCATTTTGACAACTGACTATACCTGCGATTGAACTTGTTGCGGATTCCAATCCAAATCACAGACGATAATCAATACAATAAAGCCCCGGGTCAAGAAATAAACAGTCAATGAATGTCCGCAAACATAAATAATCACTAAAAACTCCGAAATACATTATGTACTCCACGCGTAAATAATCTATTACAAAATGTCCACTATAGCATTAACTGTCAAGTAGTAAACCAACGTCAAACGCAACTGTCATGGCTGCCCTAAAAACAGGGTGGACATTCTAAATAACTGCAAAAGTAAGCATTTTTGTACAATTGTACTCTGCTTCAAATTAATTTATAAGTATTTTTATGAAACTCTCCTATGTTTTTCCTATTTTTCCATGTTGTGTACATAGTGTTGGCCCAAAATGGAACATCTCCTTTGTCTGAATTATAAATAAATAGTACCGACGTTGAATAGTTTGTTTCATTTGCCCCCCTACTATGTACCTATCTCGTTTGACAACTAAAGTGTTGATCAATAAAGCAAAGTGACTATTAAATAAGTATCAAATGATTCATTTGGCATTGCCTAACTTGAATCACCAATACATACCAAACACACTTTCAGTAGACATCAAAGTTTGGTGGACAACTGAAGCTTGATAGTCACTTTGCTTTATTGATCATCACTTTTTTTTTTGTAGGAATAGTACTGTTTCACCGGACAAGAGGACGAGCGCTTAAAGCGCTCCAGCTAGAAAGGTTTGGGTAGCGACTAGCACAAGGGCACCTCAGGGAGGCACGGCCTCGGCTTGGGCTGCCGCTTAGAGAAAATGAGTTTACCACCGGTTCACAACGCGCCCCCGCTGAGAAGAACCGGCAAGAAACTCAGCGAGGGGTTGCATGCGTACGGATCCCTTCGGCCTCGCCGGCGAGACCGGTGTCTGTGTGTTGATGTGTTTACGACTCTTGACATCGTTGTCGGTGTTGGTGTTGTGTCATGGTCCAGGAGGACGGACATCGGGTCGGGTGGGTCGAGCAAACAAATTTGAGTAGTTGTTCCTTACTGGCTAGGACAATGCAGGCCGATGACCTGATTGTCTGTAAAGTAAGATGATCCATGTGTCGGGATTTGCGATAGGACGTATGCCCGACTCCTGTCCGTCAAATTAAAACGCCGAGCTTTGGTAATAAACACTTATAATCAAATTGAGAGAGAACAACTTATAATACAGTGGAGTAATCATAATAATTAAAACATGTCTCTGCCATAGATACTAGCGCGCTGTCATCTTTTTGACAGCCCCTTTGGCGTTCCGAAACCGTGATCCGAGATACGCCACACATGTGTCGGATGGGCATGTAAAAGTCGGTCCTGCGCTTAACTTCTCCCCAGTCGTGTCGGTCTTCCGTCCCATCGGATTATGAGAGGTACCTATTATATAAAGGAAGAGAGAGTGCACTTGTGTCTACGCAAGCACTTGTGCACTATAATATCTCCTGCGTACATGGCTGATCTTGTGAAAGATTGGCCGCTGTGGTCGTTTCGGCTAGGAGGACATTATTATAACAATCACTTTCGTACTTTTTGCAGACTGTCATAGATTAAGACGATATAATGTAAGAAAAAGTAAATGTTGTGTCAAAAAAGTGGTTTTTGGTTAGGAAAGAAAATATATTTTACAACAACCTCCGTATTTGCTTTACACAAAGGGTAAAATTTCCCTTACGTGGCAACTCTAAATTTAGTATGTACTTATTTTTCTGTCCTTATCGGCGGCACGCTTGGTATGTGTCTGTATTATATTCTGTCTACGTTGTTAAGTTAGGAAAAGTACGTTCATGATTCGATTCAGGGGCTTGTATGGGAGTGCCGCTCAGAGAAAGTACCAAAGGAGTTAGTATCGCGTCGATTCCCCGAACAAATTTTTCGTGGCACTGTTGCGGGGTGCGGGAGGCGAAGTAAACACACACAGATACACTTTCACGCATACCCACACTATAATAAACTCGCAACACATTCAAAAATACACGCACACAAATAAAGAATGACCTGACCATATGACCAAAAATTTGGCAGAGGGGGTTAGCGCATTATGCTCTCTCCAGTGGTATCTCCTCTAAGGAGTGCCGACTCTTATACGTAGTGTTAAATCCTCTTTGGTACGAATGAGATGGATAGGTAATATTCAGTAATCTGTCTGTAGATTAGTGATACGCCTGCCAAGTCTATTGTAGTCACGAACCTGTATTATAACTGGACAGCGCAGTCTACTAAAGATCACGAGCCGAATGAGAGGTCCGAAAGTAGTAGTGTATCTCTGTCTAATACGGTGTCCACGCATTACTATGTGGAAGGATTCTTTTTCTCACTTCTAAGGTCTTTTGGCGGCGGATCGGGTCACAACGGGTGGTGCCACATCGGTGCTCCTGCGTGACCTCCGTCAATCTGAATGTTGCGAGGCGCACCGCATGAGACGATTTTTGCGTTCAAATCGTAGTTTTGGTGACATAATACTAATTATAATTATTATTTGTATTGTATAATTGGATGGAAGTCCGCAGTCATTACATATAAGATCTGCTGTACTTACCACAATTAAGACAGTAAATTATTTGAATTTGTGGTAATACCTAGCTATCGTTTTCTTCCGGATATAGTTTGTATGGAAACCATCATCCGAGACGACCGACGCGACGCCATACATAACAATGGTCACCCTACTCTAACAGTACACAGCGACAGCGGTTTACTTACTACGATAAATGAAAATGTCGACAATCACACAACAGCTCAGTGCTGCTACCTTCATAATGATAAATTGTTACTAATATTATTGTTAATAAAAGTATTGCATGTTGTTCGTGTGCTAATTTATAATATTACATTTCATCGTCCTAGTAGTATTATATTTCGATGTTTTATTACACGAAAAACTTATAAGCAAATGTAATCAAGCAAATGTATCTTAAGAAATCTACCTAACACTACTAAAAATAATCATATTTTGCGTTGGCAACTTACTTGACAAAGGGGCAGACAAGGACACACGTCTACTTTTGAGCTATCTCACTCGGCTCGTTTTTCTACTTCGACTTGTGTCAATGATAAACAAACCTTAAGAATGTAGAATAAAGTTTAAATTAGTGATATTAATATATCTAAGTGATTTATCCAGTTTTTACGAAGTAAATATAAATTCGTGATTGTCGTATGATAGTGAAATGTAAAATATTACTAATACTGATATATTAGTTACTATAATATTGCCAGGCGAATATATTAGTATTACCTAATCTTGAGAAATATCGGTATTAACCCATCTTTATTTCTTATGAATAAACTGGCCTTAGCGAACAAACATAAAACGGCCTACACACGGCCCTAAAATCAGTGGCGATATCGGGACAGTGGTGCGGAGGACCCTAAATCACCTCGTGTGTAGGCAAATCGTATCCAATTTTTATTGTTTATAAATCGGGTCTAAAATCGCTTCGGGCGAGCTCGATCACGATTTAGGGCTTAAACGGCCTACACACAGCCCTAAAATCAGTGGCGATATCGGGACAGCGGTGGTGGGGATGAAATCGGCTACTACTCTACACACGACCCTACCAGTTAGTACAGAACCGACCGTGCAACAGACTGCTCGTTGATCCGAGATGCCGCCGACACTCTCAAAACAGCAAAAAATAGGCATTGCCTTGGCACGTCATGAACTAAGCCACATGAACGTCTTTTCCCAAAAAAAAATATCGTTTTTGATTCGTTTTCGATACTTAATATTTTATATCGATGTATCGATATATCGAAAAAATATACATATTTCGGATGAAAATATCGATATGTCGAAAGAAAAAATATCGATATTTTTTCAACAAGCTCTTGTTATATTCTGTTCTGTCTACGGTTCGGAAAAAGTGAAACTCTGAAAACAAGAACACGAGTTTATTTTGCTCGTCAATCAATATACATGACTGTCGCAACTCAACGAAAACATGTACCATTGATTGAAGAAAAAACTCATCTTTAAAATGTCTACACGCGAAATACTTACTTTGCAATTTGGACACTATGCAAATTATATCGGTGCTCACTTTTGGAACTTGCAAGAACTTTCCTTTGATTACACGGGCCTGATAAAAACCGAAAATAACCATGACATTTTGTACCGCGAGGGGCAAACTGTAACCGGTGATGTGACTTACACTCCTCGTCTGCTGTTGGCGGATCTCAAAGGATCCCTAAAAACTCTACCGCAAGACGGCGGCCTCCCAGCTGAATCAGAACAAGGCGAATTGCAGTGGGATGTTGTAGAGAAAATAGAGGAACCAATACCCAATAAAAATCCATATCTATTAGACGTTGACTCTGCAGGACCATCAGCGGTTGAAGCAAAAGAGTACAATTTTGAGCAAGATGTGAATACCTGGACGGATTATTTATATACTAGGTTTCATTCCAGAACAGTGAATATTGTTAAGGATTATGTTCATGGGAATGACAGTGTAAGTTTTTGACTGTAAATTTTACCATAGCATTATGTTCTGTAAAAATGGTTTGTATCCACTAAGGTGTAAGGTACTACATAATAAGCTATACATGAGAGATAGATTATTGTAACATACATGCCAACAACAAGAGGAAAGTACAGACAAAAGATCAACAACTACCCAGCTCCTCACAATGTTTTGGATGACCTTTCTGTCTATTACCTAATAAATCTGTTAACTGCTGAACATAGACTTCCGCTAAGGTATACCATAGATAGAGCCCAAGTTTGAACTGTTCATTTCTACTTTAATTTTCACTACATAAATGTATGTTTAGTGCAGGGATTCCCAAACTGGGTTCCGTAGAATAGTCATCAGGGTTCCGCCACATTTCTTTAAAAAAGTGTTCTTATAGAAATTTCAGTGTTGATTTGTAATCATTTGATATGGGGTTTCATAAAATAAAAGGTATTTGGTTGGTGTTCCGTTATCTTAAAGGTTTAGGAACCCCTGGTTTAGTGGATGCCTCACAACTTTGATATATTTGTAAGTGAACAATCAAGCACCCATAGACTGTTCTTCCTTCCTCAAATTTTAGTATCTATCCTAATATAAAGTAGTTATACATAAGTAATTGTACATTATTCTTAATTTTCAGGAGGGTTTTGATATCTACAATACTGGAAAAACACTATGGAAATCTGACTATGGCAACACATTTATGGACAATATTAGAAAATATGTGGAAGAATGTGACAGCATGCAAGGTTTTCACATTAACTTTGACTGTACAGATGGATTTGCTGGCCTGTCTATAGGTTGCATTGAACATCTGGTAGATGAGTACACAAAGCCAATACTGGCTTATCCCATTATAGCATCTCATTTTCCCGATAACAATCCAACCACACAAGATGACAGGGACACATCCATTTTAAAGGACTCCATTAGGCTGGTGAATACAGCACTATCAATTCAGGAGCTGTCTGAACATGCAACTCTGTTTGTGCCTCTTTGCACTGGAGAAAGGGGATGGAGGAAACCGGGCAACCCTAGATCATTTGACTATATTAACTATAACCCACAGTTATACTATCATTCTTCTGCAGTTTTAGCGTCAGCTTTAGACACACTTGGGCAGAAATACAGACATAAAAGCAATATCTTCACAATGTCGGACATCTGTGCTGATTTAACTGGTTATGGCCGAAAAATGGCAGCAGCATCCATGGGCATACCGATAGCATTAAATGAATCACAATATTTAATTGACCATCTAAATAACACCACTAAACCCATATACACATGTATTACTCCTAGTTGTAAAATTGCTACTGATAAATTGTTCCAATTGATCACAGTAAGAGGAATACCAGAAAATTACTTGAAAGCCCCTGTGAAGGAAGCCAAAGAACAAATGAATCTGCCTGCATATCAGTGTAATAACGTAAAAGAAATGTTTGAACTGTATTTCCAAGCAAATAATTTCCTTTCTGCCACAAATGTGACTGTCTGTGAAAAACCTCTTGAGACAAAGACTCCATACCCAAGGTTTTTCTCTGATGACCTCAATAAATATGGATTTGTGAAAAATGAAAATCGTCAAGAAAGAGTTGAAAGTTGTGCAGTTATCACTGGATATCACAATGGCAATTTCTTGTCCGATATGATAGAAAAACTACACAGGGAAGTTAGTAGAATAAAGTTTCCCAAATTACACAAGTTCAAAGATGAGGGTTTGGAGGCTATGGAGTTTAGCGAGAGTTTAGACAAACTTGCAGCATTTAAGGATAACTATGAAGATGACTTTGAACTGTGATGTAATTATAATCTGTTTGTACTAACTAAGTATGTAATAAATGAGCTTTAAATAAACTTTTACAATAAAAACCATAAATTAAAATTCATATAACTTTATTAAGATGATTTAGATAAAATAAATCATATCTCATCCACACAATCGCAATTATATACATTTACATCTTGACAATCTATTCTGGCGATCACGTTGAACGCTCAAGTGCCCTCTCTTTCATCCTTGTTATAAATGCTGCTCCTTTGTTCTTTCTGAAGTTTTCATAGGGATCATTAAGATTTACACCAACTCCTGGAAAAATTAGATTCAATTCAGAGCAATTCATTACACAACATAATCACTGTACATAATCACTGTACTGGCAGGACAGTCAAAGGACCAATGTTCGTTCTTTTAAACTGCCGGCTCAGCATCTTTGCATTCTTTTCTTAATAAGTTAGTGTTTTACCAACCATTTCTCACCACTCACTAACCTATACTATAATGTAGCAAAATGAATAGCTTGCTAAAACTCAGAAATGGCTTGACAGATTTCATCTTGTTTTGTTGGCTCTAATCCAGGGGTGGTATAAAAAAATTGTAAAAGCGGAGCTGCGCGGGTCAGCGAGTATTAAATAAAACAACTAAGAAACGGCCTTAAATTACCTTTGTATTGGTCCTGTTTATCACGAACAGTACCGCCACTGATGGGTTCCGCGATGCCTTGTCCGGAGGCGCCGAGTCCGCCCGCACTCCATCCCATTTTCTGCAGTAACTGATGACCTTTGTTAGTCGGGTCTAATCCGCCTGATGTGCCCGGGAGTGATGCTCCACTGTAAAATAAAATATATAGCTTATACAAAAGAGTCGTAGGCGATGATTCAATCGGCAACCTATTAGAAAAGTAATCTGTTGTACTATCGCGGACACGAACGGTGAACCAGATTTCAATCAAAATCGAAAATAGTGCTAAATTCACGTTGCGGTGTGTTAATTGGGCGTCTTCTCACGCTGTGTTAATTGGGTGCACTTAATACTTTCTTTTTGTTTTCGAAGCTTGTAAGTTCTACAAAAGCAATAATTCTTCATCGGAAAAACTTTCTAGCGTCATGTTGCTCGTGCAAAGAAACTAGAACGCGAGGATTTGAACGGCACTTGAGTGTCAGAACTCTCGAGCAGTCAACGGTCACTAGAACGCGGAACTCGAG
Source organism: Furcula furcula (assembly GCA_911728495.1). Lineage (NCBI taxonomy): Eukaryota > Metazoa > Arthropoda > Insecta > Lepidoptera > Notodontidae > Furcula > Furcula furcula. Next base: position 9,000,171 of record OU452246.1, on the reverse strand, counting down.
CCAAACTCTGACCGCTCTGTCTGCGCGGGCTCTAAAACTATTCCAAGTTTTCAATCGAAAGCATCAGTGGAAATGAAATTGAAATTGTGACAGACGTCTGTCGACCCTTATGGTGAGACAGACGAAGTCGCACCATTAAGGTTGCTTTTTTACCTTTTAGGTATGGAAACTTAAGGGTGCCTTTCCAGTGAAGAGGAGCTGGTCGGAGCGGACCGTGAATTGACCAATCAAAGTGCTCGAAATCTCCGCTCCGCATCAGTGGAAACGCACCCTTAAAATATTAAAATCTCAGACGATAATTTATAAAAATACATACAAAACTTATTAAAATAAATTTCAGTTGGGGTGTGTGCTTTTGTGTTAGTTGATTAACACGTTGTAAACATATGTAGGTATACAATAGAAGTAGACTTACAGGAAGCTAGGTGGTGAAGGGGACCGGGAACGGTCGACGCGGCGTGAGCGAGGGGACTCGCGGGGCCGCTGCTCGCGTTCCCGCGACCTGCTGCGAGACCGTGATCGCGACCTTGATCGGGATCGGCGGCGACCTGCAACATTAAGAAAATAAATACATAAGTTCTGTACATAATTAATGCATCTAAGGAATGTAATTTTCTAAATAAATATTATATTGAGATACACATATTATACTTAGTCTTCTTAATCAACATGTCGTTAGGTCCAGCCTAGTTAGAACAATTTCGTGTATTCAAAAAATTGTGTAGTTTTTTTTATACAATCTGTTCCATTTTTATACACAGCTGCGTTACGTCAGATATCGCGAAGATTACGAGAAACCCACTTGAATGATTGATTAAGACACGCAGACAAAAACAAGGAAGACTTCTCCTAAATAATGGGCCACCTTCGGAGTCGCTGGCCATTTAGGGTGCGGGCCCTAGACGATGATGGACTTCAGCGTCGTCTTCGAAGACTTAAAGGCAAGCCACGGATGCGTAACTGGTGCAGATCCCAAGTCCTTCCTCTCATGTGCCTATGGGACAGCCACGGGGGTTTGAGTGGGTCAGAATTACACATGCCCCAGTCGACCCTCGAAAAAAAAGGATAAACACTGTGTTCCAAATGTTTTATAGCAGCCATCCTCAGCATGCAACTTAGTTAAAAATATCTAGATGAAACTACTCGTCACTTTGAATACAAGAACTAAAAGTGTTATTGAGGTTTGTATGCCACGAAAATATTCACGCTATGTTATTACTTGCAGTCCATATACACTACTATGAAGACCAATAAGTTTAATATGGCTATACCAGAACATAACGAGTTGGACGTCAAATTAAAAATCTTATCGATACAATAACTTATGTTACGTAAGACCAAACGATGAGCTAGGATCTAAAAAAAAAAGGAGCTAGGGCCCTACCATCAGCTCTTATGGCAGTGTTAAAGCAACTTACTTGTATGTGGGAAAGAGATGCAGATATACTAAAGTATATATGTAGCTTTACGCCTTTCTCTTGCGAAAATAAAATTACAGTAATATTGCTCGAATAGATAGTGGAAGATGACCCGCAGGGGGGGTCAGCACGACTTGCAAGTCTTGACAGTTCGTGGTGTAGTATGACGTAGTTTTAAACACCGAAACGTCATTCTCTATTCAAAAATGTGAAATACTACAACATAGTGACGTCATCATCATCATCAGCAGTCGAAAGACGTCCATAGCTGAACAAAGGCCTCCCCCATAGAAGGGAGGGGTTGCCATAATCCCCACGCTTGGCAGGCGTCTTGGGGATCGCAGTATAGGTGGTAGGTAATCCAATAGAAAGACGCTGCTGCCCGTTTTCTTGTTTTCCCTTATTCTTACGGACCACCCAACGGGAATAGATGGGTGGGTGCTTTTCTTACCGGGACACACCACGGATAGTGACGTCATACTCACACTAATTTGCCAAGATCTGCACGCCGTGCTAAGCCTGCTGGTCGCACCAATTAATATCAAACGAATCACTGTATTTAGCACGAAGTCTGATAAGAATGAATTATAAATAAATTTACTGTCTCTGCTCTCGCGGTCTCGCTCTCTTCTCCACGATGATTTTCTTCTTGGCGACGGCGATCTAGACCGAGATCTCGTATGAACTGGTGGCGATTTCTCCGGCGTTTTACTCTTCGATCTACACATATATCGTTATCCAATAAGACTACTACAGAAATTATTATAATGGGGAACTTGCATAAAAATTATAATGCTATTTTTAAATTTAATTATTATTAAAATAATGGGTACAATATTAAGCATACTGAATGTAACATAAACTCATTAGAATTTAACTGTACATCCGTCGTCGTCATCTATGTTAGTCTATGTTTAAAATCTACATAATTTCTCATTGCAATTAACAGTACGAAAATAGATAGAAGTGGAATCATCAATCATCATAATAATTATATCGATGAGTTGAATAAACAATATAATTATTATAACGAAGGTAGTCACAAACAATCAGTTAAAAATTATACAAGTAGATTAATTTCATGACAATGGAATAAAATAAATTATGATTATAATTTAATAAAAGCAGTTCTAAAAAGAGCATTACTAAAAGATTTTTTCTAAAAATCCTTTTTTTTACGAAATATGTCAACTTTTAGTAACTCCGCCTGTGCTGCATTCCACAGCACGACCCAAGCCCGGGTAAAGGAGGAGGGCCAACAACCCTGCAAGGTAAAAACCCAAACGTTCCGAAGTCCAATACAGAAGAATCCGGATTGCTTAAAAACCAACGACGTCGGCGAAGACATATGGATAAACGATTTTGCCTGCGAATCGGTACATGGAATGTGCAGACTATGTTACAAGCTGGAAAGATGAATATAGTCGGTCGTGAGCTTGAAAAATATAATCTAGACCTAATAGCCCTGCAAGAAATCAGATGGCAAGGAACTGGCTCCATAAGTAAAGATAAGTATACACTACATTATAGTTGTGCCGACAGCCAAGGACATCGAGGCACTGGTTTCGTCATCAGCAAGAAACTACGTAATTGTGTACTGGGTTTTGAACCAGTCAGTGACAGACTATGCAAAATACGTATAAAAGGAAGACTACAATACTACTTTTGTCTGTGCATACTCTCCGACGGAGGATGCAGCAGATGACATCAAAGAAAATTTTTTTGAAGATCTCCACGAAATGTGCAGCAAAGTGCCAAAATATGATGCTCTCTGTGTGCTAGGTGACTTCAACGCAAAAGTCGGGAAAGTATATGCAGACGTGATTGGTAAGCATTCTCTACATGATGAAACCAGCAACAACGGAGAACTATTATGCAATTTTGCAGCAGCAAACAATCTCTTTATATGTGGTACGAAATTCCCTCACAAACGGATCCACAAAGGCACGTGGAAAGTCCCAGGCAGAGATCAATACAACCAAATCGATCATGTCCTATATAGCAAACGCAGAATATCTAATGTTCAAGATGTGAGAGTATATAGGGGTGCCAACAGTGACTCTGACCATTTTTTGGTTGTTGCTTCTATGAAGGATAAAACTTGTAGAGTTCAAAATGCTAAAGGCGAAAAACGTACAAAATGGAACACAGACAAACTTAATGATTCTTACATCGAAGTGCTTTACAAACAGGAAATAGCTAGACAACTTAATAAGTATGTACCATGCAAAAATATAGAAAAGGAATGGCGGAGTATAAAAGCAGCTGTTACGGATGCGGCTAAAAGCACTATCGGAGAAGTAAAAAATGCAAGAAATGTGGAATGGTTTGATAAAGAACTTGAGCAGGCTCTTCAAAGAAAAAAATAAATACGACTAATTTATCTACAAAACTACAATGAAAGAAACGAGCAACTTTACAGGGCAGAGAGAAATAAGTGTAGGAAAATGGCAAGAAGTAAAAAGAGGGAAATGGAAAATGAGAGATTTATGAGATTGGAGAGCATGAGGCAACGAAAGTTAACCAGCAGGGCTAGACAAGTGGCAAACGCTTTGTATCTATTCCATATCGACAATCATAAACGCTTTAGCGATATCGTTCTTCGTTTGGTAGCCAAATGTACTAGGAGTTATCGAACGCTTATTCTATTCGATCGCTACGAAAAATAACAAATATAGTCTATGGTTTCGTTCTTAAATGTCATCCAAGTATCTGTCACTTGGGCATTGCAGGGCTAGACAAGTGGCAAACGCTTTGTATCTATTCCATATCGACAATCATTAGCGGCAAATGTTGCGTGACACCCACAATCCTCTGATAGGACCCTGTAGCTAAGAAGCTTAGCGTACATAGCACCTACAAAAAAAAATATCTCCGTAATATATCTAATAATAGGTCAAATATGCGCCATTTTGTAGCGTTATCTACAAGTGTTTGGCGATCGCTTCGTTTCGTACGCTTTGATTCGAAGTAGAATGTCAAACCTGCCACTTGGCTACGGTTTCGATGGGAATTAATGTACTATTCCGACGTTTCGTTTCATCGAATAGATTAGAATGACATTTGGCTACCAATTTTCTATTCTATTCGTTAGATCAAATTACTTATCGTATGTTTATGTCATTCCCATACATTCAGTATTCTATTCTATTAGCGTTTGTGCCACTTGTCTAGCCGTGCTGGCCATTTTACAAGGAAATAAACAGCCTTTGTAATGGATATCAGCCTAAAACCAACGCATGTCAAGATAAATCCGGGAGGCTTCTCACGGAAAAGTTTGACATGTTGAAGCGGTGGCAGGAACATTTTAGTGATCTCCTAAATGTCCAAACTGCAGCGGATAAAGTGCCCATCTACTATGACGTTGAGGAACAAATACAGCCACCCACTTTATCGGAGGTCCAATGTGTATTACGGTACCTGAAGAATAATAAAGCGCCTGGTCTTAATAATATCACCTCAGAGTTGCTTAAAACTGGAGGAACTGAACTTGAAAATCGAATTTACAAGCTCATTGCGATGATATGGGAAGAGGAAAAGATGCCGGAGGAATGGAATTTAGGTATTATTGTAACTATTTACAAAACAGGAAATAAGAGTATCTGTAGTAATTACAGAGGTATATCCGTACTCTCTGCGGCCTATAAAGTCTTCTCGGGAGTCTTATATAAACGCCTTAGTGGATATGCTGAGGAAATATTAGGAGAATACCAATGCGGCTTTAGACCTGGCCGTTCTACTGTGGATCAGATCCATCTCCTGCGGCAAACAATGGAAAAGGCATATGAGTACAATATTGATTTGCACCACATGTTTGTAGACTTTAAGCAAGCATTTGACAGTGTAAACCGCGCACAGATACTCTCCAGCATGCTTCAACTGGGTGTGCCAGGCAAGTTAGTCAGATTAATCGACGCCACGCTGAAAGGATCTAAATCTGTCATTGCAATACAGAATGATCTGTCTGAACCTTTTGAGAACCGCTCTGGAGTCAAACAGGGAGATGTAATTTCGTCAGTAATTTTCAACCTTGTACTTGAGGCTGCCACACGTAAGCTAAATATCAATGGCCTGATTGACTACAATACCACCCAGCTAGCTGCGTACGCTGATGATATTGTCATTACCAGCAGGTCAAAAAACAGCATGGTCAATCAGTGTCTAAAACTAGAGACAGAAGCCGCAAATTTTGGTCTGCACCCAAAACTAAGTACCTCGGCAATCCGGATTGACACAAAACATCTCTGTTGGAAACACAGTCATAAATGGTGTTGGTTGGCTGTTTCAAGTATCTGGGATCGACAATTACCTCACAGAATAGGACAGACGAAGAGATAAAGGCAAGAATAGTAGCTGGCTAGCTTGAACCCCTAAAAAAAAAGCCCCTTAAAAATAAACAAGAAAAAAAAAAAAAACTATTGAGCTCTAAATTCCTTAGTATAACATCGAAGCTCACCATCTATCTCACCTGTCGTGACTTATGCTTGTGAAACCTGGACTTTAACCCAGAGAGACGAACTAAAGCTTGCCGTCTTCGAAAGAAAAGTGGTTCGGAAAATTTTTGGTCCTATAAAAGAGCGAGATGGCACCTATCGCCAGCGAATGAACCATGAACTGGATGCACTGATTCGACACGAGACAATCGTCAGGTTCTGCAAGTCGCAGCGATTGAGATGGGCGGCCACCTTGAGAGAATGCCAGACGCGAGAGCTGCGAAAGTTATGGCAAGGTGGACGCCGCAACAAAAGAGACCAAAGGGCAGGCCTAAAAAGCGTTGGGTTGACTGTGTGGAAGAAGATTTAAGGAAGTTGAGAAAGTATACCAACTGGAAGAGGGTCGCCAAGCATCGCAGCAACTGGAGGAAGATTGTAGAGGAGGCCAAGACAAACAAAGGGTTGTAGCGCCATCGGAAGGAGAAGAAGTCAACTTTTAGTTACGTAAAATGGCACGCAATTTGAAACACCAAAAATCGCGCGTGACGTCATTCATACCTCTACTACTTCCTTCACCCGCCATGAAAATTTACTTACGCGTACGTCAAATCAAAATAATGACGTCACGGCTGTAAGTGAGCGAACTTTTGATTTGGAATATCTAGTTTATTTGTGCATATTTTAACTTTTTTTGTATTTGGTATTTCTAAGCGACCCTAAAACCTTAATTATACACTAAAAAACAAAAATTGTGCAAGTTCCCCATTTGACATGATTTTATAAATAGCATGACAAATCCACAGTAGCAAATGTGTTTTTTGGGAATGATAGACGCTGTTAACCGCAGATGGCTATTGCAGCTTCACCGGACAAAGTAGCAAATGTGTGGCCAGCCGTCTCCTATTCTGCTATTAGCAGACGACAATATATCCGGAGTTAGTTTAGTACCAAAGATAAAAACTACTGTACCTGTATCGCCTGCCTGGTGCGGCGGGTTGCTTCTGTAAGTCTTTGGGTATTGGACTCGGAGACCTCGATTTTTCCCGGAATCCTTGTGCAATTGCTTCCTCTTTCATTTTTCTAGCTGCATTCTTAGCCTTATAATACTCATATAGACCCAACTTCTCCCAGCCCTCACTGGAAAAGACAGTAATAAATAAAATGTTAGGTACATCAAGTTGACAAAACAGGCTGTATTTATTTAAAACCTATTTAATATTATACCATAATTTATAATAAAATTTTGTAATTGCTCATTACCAAAAAAATATGCATAAAAAACAAACTTGTCTCTGGGTCTCTCGTGGTTGGGTGATGCGTAAAATGCGTCAACTGCAGCAAGTAGCCTGTCGTTCGGTGGAGCAGGTGGGGGTAGTCGAATCGTTGCAGGGTCTAGAGGCCTGTATCTGGCTTCTTCTAACTGAAAAACCAATTAAATTGTAGTTTATACTTTTCATTTCAGGCACAAATAACATTTTTTAATTACATACCATTATAAGTGGAACCATAAGCCCAGCAGGCAACTCAAAATACGGCACTGAGGGCATGAGGTCCTCATTGTTTATTTCTGGGAATGGTGGGAAACCAGGTGGAGGTTTGCTCAGATCGGGAAGACCATTCTGAAATGCTAGCGGTGGCGGATCATCTTTGGGTTTAAAACCGGGCGGAGGTTGCGAGAAATTCACGTTTGGAAGGTTCGATAGATCGGGCTCTTCAACAATTTCATTGTTCTTTTGGCTGGTTATTTGTTCAAAGGTCTGACTGTCATAACTATTCTCGTTTCCGCTCATACTGTTATTGGACGCATAGTTGTCGCCGCTCTCGCTGCCATATATTTGATTGGTGTTAAAATTTTGCTCATAACCACCCATTTGTGAGAAGTTTTGATCATTGAAATTATTGTTTTGAAAATTGTTTTGTTGCTGCATATTGTCTTTACCCTGATCGTGGCCACTTTGCATTTCTATAGCATGCTTCTGCATTTCAAATTGCTGAATCTGTTGCATTGTGTGCGCTACAAACGCTTGGTGTTGTGTTTGATAGCTGAAATATAGATATTACACATTAGTATATGTTATGGTCACATGTGGTGTGTCCGGGTAAGAATAGCACCCTCCCAATTCCCCCCATTCTGTGTCCGTAATAGGCGTCTAAGGGAAAACAAGAAGACGGGCAGCAGCGTCTTTCTATTGAATTACCGACCACCTATACTGTGATCCACAAGACGTCTGCCAAGCGTGGGGTTTATGGCAATCCCTCCCTTCTAAGAGGGAGGCCCTACGGGTTACATGATAATTAATCCTGTAAAAAATACTGTAGTAAAACTCTACTCATACATTGAGATATGATAACTCACTTTTCAAATGTAGCCTTTGTCTGCTGAGTCAAATGTGCGATAGCGTTGGAGTGTTGAGAGATCAAATTGTTCTGGTACTCTTGGTAAGAGGCGGTGGGACTCTTCAGTTTCTCAATGACTGTAGACTCGAAATAGTTAGACTTGGATTCCCAGAGCCGCAGCAGCTTGTTTAACTTAGCCTCCTGTTCCTCTTTGACGGCTGAAACAGCAAAATGATTAAACTGTTGTCGTATGGGCCAGGTTCACAGTAAGCAAGTTACCTGTCTGGCACAAACCACAGGCGCTGATGAATGTACTAGAAATGCTTTAAATTGAAGATGAGAATGCAGTTTCCAACAAAGACACCTACATCTGAGGGCATTATTATAAATATGTTACCTATACTGGCATTGCAAAACATTGGAACCACCACATTTTCCAAATTTTTCTTGAGATCTTCAGCGTTTTTGCGTGCACTGTAATTAGGAATAATAGCATCATAGACACCGAATGTTTATTGACACGAAGTATTGGGGTACACAAAAATATATTATCACAAAATAAGGACTTGACCTAATGTTATATTATTTAATTCTGCACAGACGCATTTTATTTCGTGCTTTAATAATCATTATAAACGTATTATAACCCAATAAGATTAGCTTACTAACAAGAAATAATTAAAATTTTCGGGTTTAGTACTATCCAGGACGAATTGTTATTAAAGGACCATAAGCATTACGGCTCGTTTACACCTGTACCCTTAGTACTAGTTTTGATAGTAAGAAATATGCCGTATTATCCGGTTTTGTCATAGTTTTCACACACTTGAAGCATTTCCGCTAGATGAGTTGTTGTGAAATGTATAAAAAGAAAATTTAAAACTAATACTATGGGTACAAGTTGATTGTCCTCTTTGGCTTAAGGCGGAGCAGTTAAAGCATCTTTTTACAAACCAACATGACCATCACATGTTAACCATATGATGGTCATGTCTGGAAAATAATGTCAATTTCAATTTAAACTTATTCCAACCAAGTAACTCCACTGTCCAATCTAATCATTTATTATCCAACTTTGTCAGGAATGCAACAAGGTAAAGAATTAATATTTAATTATATTGGAACCGGTTTTCTGGAATAACCTAATGATACCAAACTAGGCAGAGCCTGATCCCACATTATTGTTAATATTGAATCCACTGCCCCCGTAGGACAAGGCACCAACGCGCACTGTTAAACACTTTCGGTAGGTAAGAGACCATGTCAATTAGTAAACGAGCCTTAAGAAAACTTGAACATAACATCTATACAAAATAACATGAATGAATATAAATAGAAACAAACTATATAGAATAGATAGACCCATGTCAATGAACAAACTTCACATCAGTTTAGGTACTAACCAATGGTGTAGGACATCATTGACGAGGTATATGATGTGGAGTTTCTGGGTGAAAGCGGCGCCCGGTTGCGTCACTTTCCTCAGGAGATGTTGGGATATCACTTTGCCGGCGTCGAACGACGTCGCGTGTTGCAATATCCAACCTTTGCCTATATATAAAATGTAAACAATTAGCCTTAACTTCTTAGCCAAATGCATGAGGAGGGTTTTAGTTTGAAGGTTATGCGTCTCTCTTGGCACTCCATGGCCTAAGCAGTTTTTATAGATTTTTACATAATGAGGTGTTAGATCAGCCTCAATGGGGAACATGTATGAAAATTATAATAACAAAATATGAATATATTATAATAATTGTGAAAAGAGCATAGATTTATTCTAAAATTATTATAAATTATTAATATAAATTAAAACATTATATGATGTCGATCAAAACTTGTGCAGTCATACGACTGCACAAGTTACAGAGAGATCTCACATTCTGTCACATTGTCAAACTTAATTTTACATAAACTAAATTGAAGGGTATTAATATTTCCTTGGAAGATTTCCATGTTGTCATTCAATATTATATTGATAATACCTGATGAAATGCTGTCTTTAGTGCAGGTGTCAATAATGGGTTGGAGTATGCCATCAAGCTCTGACAGGCTGATGTTATTCTCTTCTGCCAACAACTGTATTTTTTCCACTTGTGCCTTGCTCACTAACTCGTTGATTTTAGCTTGCTGTTGTTGTATTAACACCTAAAAAGTTTGTTTTTTAGTGTGTATTTAAAAACACAACTGTCCATGACAAAGTACAAGTAGACAAAGAAGCAAGCATAAATCAAATCGATTCTGTTTATAAAACACACAACAACAATTACTGGTGGTACTAAAATAAACTGTGATAATATTTGCAGTTTACAATTTTGAAAAAAATATTACATAAATAATTAAAAAAGTGTAAACTAAATTTTATTGAACAAAGTTAGAAATATTTTTAGATAAAAACATGCATTTATTCCTGTTTTCAGTTTCTTCAAACGAATTTAGATAAATTAATTATCTAGTATTCTAGTAACTAAACATGTCTAGTTTATTAGAAGAAGAAGATTCTAGGTTGCCTGGAAGAGATTGCTTTTTAGCGATAAGGCCGCCTTTGTACATTGATATCATTAACGTATTGTTCAATTTACATGTAACTTTTGGTGTACAATAAAGTGTATTTATTATTATTAAGAAAAAAAATTTCAATGCAGTATACATAATTGAAAGTAAAAATTAAAAGTTATATAAATTAGTAGTAGACTCTGCTAACTGAAAGATAGCCTGTAAATAAATATATGTTTATTTAAAATCTTTTAGAAACATAATTATTAAAAAGCATCCAAATTCCTCTCAGGTAAATGTGCAATGTGGTTACTTGTTCTAATTATTATTTTGCTTGTTACACATCAAAATCAAATATTATCAGCAATGAAATAAAAATATTGAGCATGTGTTCCAACTCAGTATATTACTATGATGTTTTAGATAAAAAAACAATTAGGTACAGATTGTTGTACATTTCAGTATACTTACAGTATGCTGTGCATTAAGATTATTCTCTGATTGAGTAATTTGCTCTTTGAGCATGTTGATCTGTGCAGTGACGTTGTCCAGGTCATGCGAGTGCTGCGAGGCGGCGGGCGGCGCCGAGTTGGCCGCGAGCCAGTGTTGCAGCGCGGGCGCCGCCGCCATCGTCGCTGCTAAGCCAAGCTGAGCGGGCGTTGCGCCGGCCTGTTGGGGCATTACATATTGCCTGTTCTGTGCCATATAAGCCCCGGCGGGAGCGGGTGCCGCCTGGCCACCGGCCGATTGCTTTAGAACTATAAACAGCGGAGGTTCACTTAAATCGGTTATAACAACGCGCAATCAGCGAACATTGGAACATTCAAATTTCTTCCAGCGTCATTTTACAATGCTTACTTGCTTGTTCTGTTGTCACTTTGTATTGGTAGTAGTTGAAGTATTCACCGCCGTACAGGAAGCTGAATTTTGGATTGTTTTTTTGTTTGTTCTTCGTCATCTTTTCGAATTCGGGGCCATTTCTGGCGACAAACTGGGCTAGTTTGTCGATTATGTTGCGTAGATCTTGATCTGAAAATAGATATTCCAAAAGTGCGAAATTGCAAAAATATTAGACCCTAATACAATTATATATATAAATATACGCTCAGTACCTTGTGGCGGTTGCGGAAGCTCCATTTTTAATCATAAAAAGAGGTTATGTTAGCAGAAACTATCTTCCACACAACTTGACTTGCGTCGATTGACGCCTAATCATTATAATAAACAGAAAATACACTGACTTTCTTTGACCAAAGTAATACACGTTTATTGGTAAATATAAAATATCAAGTTCAATTCACTTTTCACAAATACACATCGACAATTTATTCCGATAGGTACGCAACCCAACATTGGTCGGCCATTTTTCTTCATTTACCAAAGACAATCTTACAATTTTTGGCCATAGAGTATGGCTACGTATTGTGTCATAGAGAACTTGTAAAAAAGGCTCAGAGAAAAATGGGCAACCGTGGCTGGAGGGCAACCGACACAACCAACTTGCAACCTTCATGCTTGCAACCCTTCTTGGTTGCATTGTCTCTTACAACCAAGATCAAGAAGCATTATAGAAAGGAAACGTTGAGGACTTCAAAGAGAATGACGTAGGCAAAAGTAACGTTACATTCGTTACGGTAAAGTTGTAACGTTATTTCAAGCCCGTGTATTCAGACTAAAAAACATATCTTCTTTGTGGTTTTAGCATAATTTTTAGGTTTTTGACCATGGTAACACAAAATTTCCCGTATTGATCCCTTGACTTGACCAATAGATTTCCAGCAGTTACAGAAATTCAATGCAGTTTTGCAGTCATTCGATGTTTTGATGACGGCTCAGCAAGCAGAAGTCTGATGTCAAATCAGTCGACGTGAATCATTTGTCAAAATCATAACTCAAAATAGTGCTGGAAATCCAGAGAATTATTTAAAAATGTCTTCAATGGTAAGTAGATTAATTATTTAAATTGTAGATAAATAATCCAACGTATTACTTTCCATAAAAAAGGGCATTTTCTCATGTATTTCCCAATACAATTATTAATAATTCAAGCATTATTAGTCATGATTTCAGCAGCTTTTGTTAAAAGTTTGATTAACTTTACCCTGATAATACAAGCTGACTTGTATGATTAATATCACCAATTTTATAGATTTTTTAAATAGGAATTTCAACGTATGTAATTATAAATAATTGAGTAAACCTTTCAGATGCTTTGCATAATTTTATAGAACTTCTAATTTTTTTGCAAGTCCATTGAAAAGAATAACAATTAATAACTTTAATTCTGTTAATGCTCTTTTGTGACTATTAATGATTAAATACTTTTGCTTCAGCGTATGAAGGCATCAAAATGCCCATCGGATGAGCTTGCTATCACAAATTGTGCACTTATCAATCCAGATGACTTTCCCAACGATGTGAAGTAAGATTTTACCATACAATTTAATTTACGATAATGAATGAGAATAATTCAAAGAATATAATTCAAATTCAAAATCATTTATTTCAAATGGGCGCACTTTTGAATGGTAAAGTTTTTATAAGAAGCTACCGCTGGATGACAATGCAGCCTCAACTGAGAAGATCCAGCAGGAAACTCAGCGGGCTTGTCATTTTTGTTTTTGGTCTTGTTACAATTAGGATCAAATAAGAGAAACAAAAAAAATACAACATACTAAAAGGCTAAAGGGATAGTACATAGAGAATGATCATTAGTGCAACATTACATGTTGTTTGTTTAGTACATAATAATACGTATCACCTCAACGGCCGACCCGCACACGCGTGTTCGCTCTTCGTGTGTTAGCATGATACAGATCAGTATTAGCAGCCGGTACCTCACCGGTCAGGGTAAATTTAACTTCAAAAGAATTTTTTTTTCATTATTTTATTTAGTTTTTCACAGGCACAGTTGATGCAAATAGCCAATTGTTTATTGTAGCGTTCCTAGGGTGAGGTGTATATTCATCAGTGGATGTCATCTGGCTGATGCTGATGATGACGGATTTAGTTTTTTTATTTTAATTTGTTGTCATAATATTTTTAAAGCAAGATGATTAGTGATGACACATGACCTTTGCCTAATGGTAACTAACATGTAACTAACACTCCTGTCTATAAACTACTGTTGTCACCTGAGACATTTTTTGACATAGTTAAGCATGGTCATCAGTATGTGTCATAGTCTACGTAATTTCGTGATGTGCAGTTTTGTGATCACATTAAACATTATCACAAAAACAAAGTATCAAAATGAAATTTATATTTCCAGACACGTAGAAGTATCTACTGGACCATCCCAGACCTTTGTGTTCAGCATCAGGTTTTACAGCGGAATCGATCGAGGTACTGTGGGCTTTTCGGCACCCCAGAGAAAATGGGCTACCCTCTCTGTTGGACAAGTGAGTTCTCTTTGTCTCTACATTATGAGTTCAGCTCAAGAGTACTGTGAAGTGAAGAGTTGACTAACTGTGGTTAAGATTAAGAGCAGAATTGATTACACGAATTTTTATTACAGCTTATTTTTTACAATATTTCTATTTATTTATCATGCCGCGTCTACAACCATTTGCGGTCCATTTAATAAGGAGGCACTAGATTAATTTTTGTTAATAAGTCTGGGTATCTGAGGTTTGATATATGTGTTGTTATCATATAGGGTATGTTAATTTTACTAATGACATGCATTATTACGTCCATAGACTTACTTATTTTTTAGTATGTCTATGATTACATCATATTGAATGACTCACACAATCTCAATGTATGAGTAGAGTTTATTTACAGTATTTTTTACAGGATTCATTATATTGTAACCCGTGGGGCCTGCCTCTTAGAAGGGAGGGGTTGCCATAACCCCCACGCTTGGCAGGCGAGTTGGGGATTGCAGTATAGGTGGTAGGTGATTCAATAGAAAGACGCTGCTGCCCATCTCCCATTAATCGCCTCTTATGAACACCTAACGGGAGGAGTTGGGTGGGTACTAATCTTACCTCGCGCACCACAAGAGTTTTTGGTATATAAGTATCAAAATATATAGTTGTCACGGACATGACATTCAGTATTGTAATATGCACGCAAAGGTCATTTTCTTGCATTATGTATGTTTTTTTTTCTCCAGACGATTGATGTAAAGCCATTCAAGGTACAGAATGCAGACTGTTTGTGCAGTGTGACCTTAGATGCAGATTTTATGGTCAAGAAAACGTAAGTGTTGATAATCCAATTATAACAACTATATGTATAGTTTTCATTTTTATAACAGTAGGTATGAATGTAATAGTACAGAGCGAACGGCTTCGGAACCACCACTCATGCCAAAGTGGGGACATCCCCACTGACAAATCCACCCTGTATAGAGACATGTCTAGACACATGTCTTTACAGGTGTGTGTGGAATTTTATGTAGTTGCGTTTTCGTAAAGGTGTACTTAACCAATTTTTAAGGTTCTGCTAAATCAGGTATTCTTCTCGATGCAAGTTGTATGCGAAATGTTCACTTCGTTATAAATATTGATGTATGCAAATGTGTGCCTATTTTGAGGGTTCTTTTATCAGTGACACTTGTAAAAATTTGCAGCACCTCCTTGGACCCCTATGACTCGGAGCAAATGGCGCGTGATTTTCTTATACAGTTTGCTAACCAGATTTTCACTGTCGGTCAGCAACTGGCGTTCTCTTTCCAAGAGAAGAAAGTTTTGTCGTTGATTGTCAAGAATTTGGAAGGTGAGTTTCTTAAGCATCATCATCATCACCAGCCAGAAGACGTCCACTGTTGTTGAACATAGGCCTCCCCTTTCGAACGCCAGAATGAACGACAATTGGCTCTTTGCATTCACCGATTATCTGCGACGCCCACAATGTCGTCAGTCCACCTAGTGGGAGGCATACCTACACTGCATCTTCCGGTTTGTGGTCGCCACTCGGTTATTGGTTCATCAAGCAATCGGTTCTTAGCAACTTGTGTCCGAAATCTAATCCTGATCACAGTATAAGATTTGATAATTTTATTCTTATAGGAAAAAAAAACAGAATACGGAAGATTTTGGATTAAGATTAGTAGCCATTAGTGTCGAGACGAATAGGAGGTTTGCGCAACACATTTGGTCTTGGACAGATACATGGCAGTATTACTCATCTCCCAAGACATTAGTCATTCTCTTAGGCTGCCTGTACACAGGAGCGGAGTGAGGCAGCGGAGCGGAGAAACGGAGAAATATTAACCAATAAGATTGCACAAAATCTCCGCTCCTCTTTTTTGTGCAATCTTATTGGTTAATATTGCTCCGTTTCTCCGCTCCGCTGCCTCGCTCCGCTCCGATGGACAGGCAGCCTAAAGCTAGGTAATTTTCCCAGCTACAGTGCCCTTTGGAGCACAAATAACTTTACACACTACTGCTTGGCGATGGCAGCTAGGCAATACCTAACTCTGCAGCCTATCTCCAGCCACGCGCATTTGTCTCTTACACCAGGGGTTAATTAAAGAGTTGATTGTGTTTTAAAATTACATCTCCGGTATAGATGTGCGATATCTGAATGTGTTATGCTCATGTATTGTAGCTGTGGATGTCCAAGCATTAGCGGCTGGAGCAAATGCGGTGCCAAGGCGTGTCCGAATGGGACGTCTGTTGCCGGACGCTTGTATCCAATTCGATAAAGCTGAGAATTCTTCACTCAACCTCGTGGGAAAGGCCAAAGGGTGAGTTATTTATTGGAATAAACTTTACTTTTTATTCCGCCATGTGCCTTGCCGTGTATGGTGAAGGTAGAGAGATCTCTGTTTAAACCAGCCATACTCAACCTGCGGCCCGCTAGCCTTTTCTATGCGGCCCGAAGTCTAGTACAGTATTTTTATATTAACTGTACTATTTTATTGATATGTGTACAAAAGTAGTGCAAAAAATTTCGTTCGAATAAGGTTCGAATGAAAAAATGGTCATTTCACTCGCTTTCTCTCATAAAATAGCGCGCACACAGAATTTAAGTAAAGAAATGTTTTCAATTAGTGAAAATTCCCTTAATTAACACGCTTTTATTAGCTTGACCTGTATGTATGTAATGTAACTATGTATGTATGATGGTAATGGAATCTTGCGATGCAATTTTGACCCACTTCTACACGTCCAAATAATTTGAAATTTTGCACATGTTTCAAGGACCGGTGACAATACAATAGTATGGTATCATCGAGCTGATGTGATGCTGGGGCTCGAAGGTGGATGAGGGAACCCATGGATGGCTACTAGTAAACTAATCGAGTTTGGGCTCATTTGATTTGTTTGAAAGAGTTCTTTTCACTTTGACTATTAATGAGGACCTGATGGTGGAACTGGAGAAGGTGGGTGACAGAACCCTGGAATGGCTACTAGTAAACACATCGAGTTTGGGTTCCTTTGATTTCTTTTAAAGATTTCTTTTCACTTTGACCATTAATGAGGACCTGATGATGGAACAAGAAGGTGGGTAACGGAACCCTGGAATGGCTACTAGTAAACACATCGAGTGTGGGTTCATGTGATTTGTTTTAAAGAGTTCTTTTCAATTTGACCATTACTGAGGGCCTTGCAATGAAAGGCTTTAGTTGCGACTGCAAGGTGTTTATTACTGTCCTTAAGCTAGGGCGTTACATTACTTATATATTATGTACTAACACTAATATACAGATAGGTGGGGTGACAGGCACAGTACACCACCCCCCTTAATTTTGAAAAAAAAAAAGTTATTTAAATACTTACATAAATTTGAAATACATAATTAATCAAAATATTCTTTAAAATTATTTTTGTTCAAAAGTTAGGCTAATAAGAGAACAAGACAATCATAAAAATAAAATTCATATTGCAAAACAAGAGAAAACACATAAAAAAAAACATATTATTAAAACAAGAGAATACTATCGGTTGCGCAGGCCGCTAGTATACTCCAATTCAATATATAAAAACAGAATCAATTACTGAAATTAAAGGTAAATATCATTAACATTTCAAATTAATTTAATTAAAAAAAATACTACAAACAAATTAAATACCTATTCATCTATGACAGCAAATAAAATAGTCTTGCCACTTAAGAACTCATCTTTAAAATTGAAAGAAAAAACCAAATGCAATAAAGAAACTTATTATCTAATAGTAATACTTATAAAGATCTATACATTCAAATTAAGGTTTATACCTACTTATATTTTAGTCCTTATCCCTGAATTATAAATAAGAAATAAAATGTATAAAACCATAAGTCAAAATTATATATTATTAAATAAATTACAAACTAAACTCGAGCAAAAAAAATAAAAAATATTTCTTCAATATCTTTTTTGGCAATGTCTATAATACATATTGGGCAAGGAACACATTTTATAATTAGTGGTAGGCCTACCTTTAATATTATATTCATATTTACGCAGGATACAAGGAATTACTTACATTTGTGTGCACACATATATTATACATTATTATTATTAATATTGCTTTATAAATGCAATAATAATATAAGAAAAGTACTTCTAAAACACAATTAGAATAAAACGTTTAAAAACACAATTATACTTACTAAAATTAAATTTTATGTATAAAACTAAAATAAAATAAAATTGGAAAGTGCTTTTATTAAAAACACGTTAGTCCAGTCAGTCCACCAGTACCAGTTCCAAGCTGCTTCCATCATACGGCTCTCTCGGACTCCACACATCTCCCGGCACCAACACATCTCTGACACACCAGCTCCTTCGTCACCAAGTCATCTCTCGGCTGCTTCCTCATCTCATATTTGCACCTTCATCATTTCTCGGCTCCTCACGTCTCCCGGCTCCGGCAGCATTCCTCCTTCGTTTTATTTCTTTTTTCGATATTTTATAAATCTTGATTTTTTTTTGCTAATGTAAGTATTCAAATCCCATAATTTTCTTCATTTTCTCGCTATTCTCTTTAATTTTATACATCATATTTATTAATAATTCTTCTTTCTTCTCAATATTTTTATTTAAATCACTATTCATTTATATTTTACATAAGTCCCATTTTATTCCAAGTATTTTATACCATTTTATTTTAAATTCACTAATATTTACGTTTTTTGTTTTACTGTTTCACTGCTTAACTGTCTTTTCCACTTTTTTTTAACTTTATTTATTTAAACCCATGGCTCAGTACTGCCAGAAGGCAGCACTGGCAGGGTCGTCATGCAATGAAAGGCTTTAGTTGCGACTGCAAGGTGTTTATTACTGTCCTTAAGCTAGGGCGTTACATTACTTATATATTATGTACTAACACTAATATACAGATAGGTGGGGTGACAGGCACAGTACAGCCTGATGATGGAACTGGAAGGTAGGTGACGGAACCCTGCAATAGCTACTAGTAAATACATCGAGTTTGGGTTCATTTGATTTGTTTTAAAGAGTTCTTTTCACATTAACCATTAATCGGGACCTGATAATGGAACAGGTAGGTGGTTAACGGAACCCTGGATTGGCTACTAGTAAACACATCGACTTTGGGCTCATTTGATTTGTTTTAAAGAGTTCTTTTCACTTTGACCATTTATGAGGACCTGATGATGGAACAGGAAGGTGGGTAACGGAACCCTGGAATGGCTACTAGTAAACACATCGAGTTTGGGCTCATTTGGTTCGTATTAAAAAGTTCTTTTCAATTTGATCATTACTGAGGGCCTGATGATGGAACTGGAAGGTGGGTGACGGAACCCTGCAATGGCTACTAGTAAACACATCAAGTTTGGACTCATTTAATTTGTATTAAAGAGTTCTATTCTCTTTGCCCAATAATCAGAACCTGATGATGGAACAGGAAGGTGGGTGACGGAACCCTGGAATGATTACTAGTAAACCCATCGAGCTTAGACTCATTTGATTTGTATTAAGGAGTTATATTCACTTTGCATAATAACGTGGACCTGTTGATGGACCCGGAAGGTTGGTAACGGAACCCTTGAATACTACTTGTGAAGCTATTGACTTTTAGCGTACTTTCGACTGTTTAAAGGGTAAATACGTAGTGCTTTCTTAAACTCATGCAGATACCTACGCGTAATATCTAGTTTAGTAAAAATATGTTTTGCCACAACCTGCCTACGATTCAAGCTACGAACAAATCAATGCTTGGGCTAATTTAATCCATAATTTAGGCGAATATTTCTAAGACTAAAAAGTATAAAATAAATTACTAGTTTAAAAAACCAAAAATACACGCTTTTATAAGGACTACTGCACTAAAAAGCAATAAATAAATTATCGAATCCGTTCTTTCTTTCTTTCTACCCCGTGCTTGTAATTTAAGGATTATATTTATGTGTAAAAGCGTGGGGCGCCTTTTGTGAATAACAGCTTAAAATTTCTGTCAAATTTCAAGAACGCTAAGTATTTGTATTCACATTACAATAATTTGTAATCATTTACAGAGAAAAAGCGCCCCACGCTTTACACATAAATATAATCCATAAATTAGAAGCACGGGGTAGAAAGAAAGAAAGAACGGATTCGATAATTTATTTATTGCTTTTTAGTGCAGTAGTCCTTATAAAAGCGTGTATTTTTAGTTTTTTAAACTAGTAATTTATTTTTAAATAAGGGCTATATTTTTATTATTCATATATGCGATTTATTGTAATTTAATATACGGTAGTTATAATTAAACATATAGATTATTGCGGCCCGCAGACTAAAGCAGAAGCAACTATGCGGCCCTCAGGGTACAGCAGAAGCGACTATGTGGCCCGGGGGTAAAAAAGGTTGAGTACGGCTGGTTTAAACCTTTATGAAGACTTACAATATTTTATTGACTTACAGGTTTACTGACAGGATTATTCTTGGTATTCAGATATTTGGGAGCTGTTGTCGATGATTGGCGGTTGTTGCTGTTGCTTTTCAGTGTTTTTGTTGCTGCTGTTTCTGTTGTAGCAGTTATACCGTGATTATGGCGTTTGCGATACCGCCAAACTCCAAGATTCCTATCGGAAATCCAAGAATAATCTTGGCAGTAAACACGTAAGTCCATATGGTTGTGAGATCTGCCTATCGACAATTTACTTACACGTATCTCGCTTTGTCAACATTTCCTCATTTACTACAGTACAAATATGTATTACATTTGAAGACGTATTATACAGGAAACAGCCTCGGCAGTCCATTATCAACCCTGAGTGGGATTTCGGGAAAATGGGTATTGGCGGTCTTGATCGCGAGTTCAATGCTATCTTCCGAAGAGCGTTCGCTTCCCGCGTATTCCCACCAGAAGTTGTCGAGCAATTGGGTAAGTTAATTTCTTTTTTTATGACAACAAACTACTATTTTGTAGTCTAGTCTCAAAAATCTGGGGCGATAGTGACAGACTGCTAAAGTTAAATTTGATCGTCTCTCCTTATGAAACCTGGGGCGATAGTGACAGACTACTATAGTAATTTTACTTTAGACCATAATTATTGGCAAAACTGGCAGTGGTAACAAACTACTGTAGTAAAATTTGTCCGTCTTTTCGTGCGAAAATCTGGGGCATTAGTGATAGAATGGTAAAGTAACATTTGATCGTCTCTACTTGCGAAACCTGGGGATTGCCCCAGGTCACTATTGAGTGACAGACTACTAAAGTAGACGTTTCTATTTTTGAAAATCTGGGCCACAACACAGGTGTCAAACTACTTACTATAGTAAAATTTAGGAATAATGACAAATTTGCAGCGCTGCAGTGCGCTTCCAATTTTGAAGTCACCCTTAAAGTTCTTACGTTAATACCTGATGTCTATTTCCTACGCCAATAGCCAAATAAATAATCAATGCAGTGGTCTCAAATCATTTAACAGATTTTCGTCAGTACTAAAAAAGTGTAATGTGTCTAAATTACTGCACATACTTCGTTAATATTTGAAGGATGGCTTCAGAATAGCATGTTGTACATAGTGTATAATTTAATGTCGTTATGTCACCACTTCGTAGGTATAAAGAAAAAAATATTAATATCTATCTGTGTCTGCGTCTATCCAGGGTGCAAACACGTGAAAGGCATCTTGCTGTATGGGCCGCCCGGTACTGGTAAGACACTGATGGCTCGCCAGATAGGCAAGATGCTCAACGCTCGCGAGCCGAAGATCGTGAACGGTCCTCAAATCTTGGACAAATATGTCGGGGAGAGCGAAGCTAACATCAGACGGCTGTTCGCCGACGCTGAAGAGGAAGAGAAGAGGGTAATGCACTACTTTGTATTGATTTGACCTTTTGGTTGTCGTTTGTTTATTGGCCAATTTGGTAATAATAATTAGGCTCCTGGCACTTTTTACGTGCACGGAGATGCTCAGTTCAAATGCCACTAACCAGTCACTTATTTAAAGACTGACCTCCCCTGATGTTGCTTAACCAACTGCGGCCCTACCACCACCTCTATTAGCTGTATTATTATCATCTTACTTGACATGAGGTAGAAACGTCGATATATGTACATAAGTAGTTTATAGCTCTGTCACTTTCTGTCGACAGTCGAGGTGAAAATAACATTGCTATTAGAGGTGATGGTACAGGCCCAGATTGTATGTCGATCAGTGATTGCAACTGGCGATGAGCGCCGCTATTATATTTAACCGTTTTCGTTCACTTGTCGACCAATTCGGTAAAAGTTACAATAGCATATATTTTTTGGCTCTGGAAAACGCGGTATCGCTTAAAAGCTTTTTTTATAAATATTTATTCAAATATATTAATAATTTAAATTCATATCTTAATTTAAAATACTAACCAAAAGAAATGGAGATCTCCGAAATCTAGATGCATTATGTGATATATTGTTTATAGTGCGGCCCGAACAGCGGCCTTCATATAATCATCTTCGATGAAATCGATGCTATTTGCAAATCGAGAGGATCAGTGGGCGGCAACACCGGCGTCCACGACACCGTTGTCAATCAACTGCTCTCAAAGATCGATGGTAAGTACATGTACGTTGGCGGGTCACCCCCATTCTATCCTATATGGACTGTGGTTGAGGAGAAAGATGACTGCTGTTAAAGTACTACCTGGACTAGTCTAACTACTAACTATGAAGCTTTCGTGTGCACTAGACCAACGGGCCCGTAAGCTATAAGATATCATTATAATACGAAATAAAAATTATTTATTTGATATTTTCTCCGCTAGTAGTTCGCAACTGCCATGCCGAGACTGACAAAATTAATGTTGCCGATAGGAGTGTCGCCACTGTCTATACGAAACTGTCAAACTACACGTCATTACCATAATAAAAAAGTTAGTTCTCATTTTTGCCACCAGCACTGATCAGTTGGTAAGTCAGTGCACACACAATGGAAGCACACATTTCTCAGCTCCAAAACTGTGTAAGTGCCAAATTGTCTGCAATTGTTTTGAACCTTATTTTATGGTGATTAAGATTTTCTTTTAAATGAGTACATTTTTGTTTAAGTCAAAACAAATACTTTTTTTCGTATCGCGTTGGCGATTTTATTGATTTTTCTTTGTCTCCGATGTAAAGGTTTTATGTGCCAACATTACTGCATACAGAACTAGACTTTATTACTACATGTGAAGGCTTCTATTAGTCCGACGTTCCGAATTATTTAAAACTATTTTCTACAATTTCTAGCTACGTGTATAGTTGTGTAAGTATATGTAACCGCGACCACATTTTCGATGTCATTTTGTTTGTGACTGCTTATCTTGTTTATAGTATATCGATGACTTGAGCAATAGTCCCCCAAAGCGTATCCGTGCACTTATAATATGACTTGGGCAATAGTCCCCCAAAGGGTATCCGTGCACTAATATGACTTGGGCAATAGTCCCCCAAAGGGTATCCGTGCACTAATATGACTTGAGCAATAGTCCCCCAAAGGGTATCCGTCTTCTAATACAGCTTGAGCAATAGTCTATAATCCTTCCAACAGGCGTGGACCAACTCAACAATATCCTCGTGATCGGTATGACGAATCGTCGCGACATGATTGACGAAGCGTTGCTTCGACCCGGACGACTTGAGGTGCAGATGGAGATCGGACTGCCGGACGAGACTGGCCGAGTGCAAATATTGAACATCCACACTAAACGCATGAAAGAATATAAGAAGATTGCTGAAGATGTTAATTCTATGGTGAGAGTTATACATAGCGTGTTATGAATTGCGAATGTGCTTAAATAGTTGTAAATTGTCCTGGTTTTTGTACAACTAAATGAAATTTGTCTGAGGTTTGGGTGTGTTCAATTGTATGGTGTTTGTCCATGTTGGTTCTTCTTATCTTCAATTAATATTCTTCATTCAATATTGTTTTCTTATCTTCCTTCCTAGTTATATCGTTGATTTTTATTGTTGCAGTCGTAAACCAACTATTTCTTGATCTTTGTAGGCAGGTTACTTTATGCTTGTCTATACATATCTGAACATAATTGGACGCCTTCAGGTACACGATTCAATAAGATAATACTACAATAAAAGCCACATATAGTATTGACAATTATTTACACTGTGGCATATATTACCATGTTTGTGAATGGATTCATGGAAATTCAACCATGCTCGTTGAAATTGAATGGAGCTTTCTAGATTTATCTTAGTCCATTCGTTACTGATTTAAACGTATACTATTTATAATTGGTTGTTATTTCGGCCCAGGTAATCATTTCAATGTCTGTCAAGTGTCTGGGTGTTTTATCTATATAAGTATGTATTTACAAAAAAAAGTATATATGTATTAGTATCAGTAATCTGGTTTCCATAGTACAGGCTCTGCCTAGTTTGGGATCAGATGACTGTGTGTGAATTGTCCCAGGATATTATTATTATTATTTATTATAATGCATATTTGTCAAATCTTGCAAATTTTTCTCAGGAACTGGCGGCACTGACAAAGAACTTCTCTGGTGCGGAATTGGAAGGTCTCGTTCGCGCGGCGCAGTCGACGGCCATGAACCGGCTGATCAAGGCTTCGAGCAAGGTGGAGGTGGACCCTGAGGCTATGGAGAAGCTAATGGTGGAACGAGGGGATTTCCTGCACGCATTGGAGAATGACATCAAACCGGTGAGTATGTTGTTCTAGGAAATGGTTATCTGAAGATCTTGGTCTCTTGTGATGCAGCAATGATACATAAAAGCTATAGGGGTAAAGGTGCAGAAAACACTCTGAATACTTACATGAAGCAATGGTCTAATATCCCGAATCATAGAGCCAGACCATAGACAACGGGATAGTGGTATTAGACCTTTGTTACAGGTAAGTAATCAGTGTTTTCTTCACTTTTACCCCTATAGCTTTATGGGGTCACGCATTCAGTCAAATGGCAGTTACAAGCGATGTGAATCGATTGAACAGTGGATTATGTAAGTCTTAAATTTTTTTTTTGGGTATGTACCTTCCGAACTGATCTTCACCCCTCAATCTATGAAGAACGTTATATCATTCATGATTGTATGCTGAGTATAGTGGAATTGTACTAGGTGGTAGGTTCCTTGTGCAAGGAACCGTCCAGGTAGGTACTACCTACACACACGGTACCTGGTAGGTACCACCGCAGTGTAAATTAATCTGCCGCCAAGCAGCAGTGTGTAAGCATTGCTGTGTTCCGGCGTGAAGGGCACTGTAGCTGGTGAAATTACCGGACACAAAGACTTAATATCTAATGTCTTAAGGGTCGGTAACGCGCTAGTAATTCTTCTGGTATTGCTAGCGTCTATAGGCTGCGATGACTGCTTACCATCAGGCAGGCCGTGCGCTTGCTTGCCACCTTGGTAATATAAAAAATAATTTTAGTTTCAAAGATAAATAACGTTATGTTAAAAGCTGTTTACCTTTTATACAGATTCAAACGGACATGATCTATATTTTAACAATGTTAAAACTTAGTTTTCTTAAAAAAATATTGTTGTTTTGATCCTATTGTACATACTTTTCAGGTTTGTAATAATATACAAGCCATGATGCGTCCTTGGTGTGTAAGTAAAAATCTGAAGTACAGTAAGAGAAATTTCCGGTTGACCACCTTTAGGATGTTCGAGCTGGCCAAAAATTTGTTCTTCTTCTTTCATGCAAAGCAAATGCGATGGATTACGTGGGCAAAGGATATAGTTTATTTATCCCCATTAAAACGCTTGACATAGTGTCATTCTGTTTGGCATATTATCGCCACACAATCCAGTCCACAAATTTGTGGGGAAATCATCAACAAGTTTTTTTCGTCTTCTATCAGGCGTTCGGCACAGCTGCAGAAACATTGGAGCATTTCCTCTCCCGTGGTATCATCAATTGGGGCAGTCCCGTGTCTTCGTTGCTTGAAGATGGCCAGCTGTATATACAGCAAGCACGTGCCACTGAAGCTAGTGGTGAGGCATTATATTATTATTTGACAGACCCCTTGTCTAGTGGTTAGACACTATGGCCGCTAGCCAATAGGTAGTGGGTTCGATTTCCACTAAATGTCTAGGTGTTATCTATACATCTATATCTATACATATTATAAAACAAAGTCGCTCCCGCTGTCTGTCTGTCCCTATGTATGCTTAGATCTTTAAAACTACGCAACGGATTTTGATGCGGTTTTTCTTAATAGATAGAGTAATTCAGGAGGAACGTTTATATGTATAATACACGCATAATATATTAGAGAAACACTGATAATTTTAGAGGTTTTTAATGTGATGTCCCAAATAAACACATTTTTTGCGCTTACATTGCAAACGCTGGCTGAACCCTACAAGATAGATCAAAATAATATACTACAATATTGTACACCTTAACAAGTTCTACAAAAAAGTCCGCGATGGTATATGTTTATCTTTTAGGGATAACCCACAATAATCATTTTTTTGTCCTTTACTTTTTTATGAGAAATAATTAACTATTAATAAATTGTTGTTAGCATGAATTTGTCCCTTCTTCAATATAACGTAATCTTCACTAATATTTACAACAATGGAAAAATAGCTGTGAACGTTGTTCATACCGCTAGGTTAAGATTAAGCAACATAAGGCATGGTCATTACATAAATGGGTGAACCGATTTGTATGAGAGAGGTCGTAAAGTATATTTCATGCCGCTAGGTTAAGCAAAGTTAGGCAAGGTCATTACATATATGGGTGACGGCGGTGACTCATGGTGCCAGGTTTAAGGGGGCCAGAATGCGCACTGCGGGGTATTTGGTGGAGATCCCACTGGAGGGCCCAGGTCCCCCTCTTATGTGGCGATGCGACAGCTGCAGAGGTTTAAGTGGGTAAGAACCCCAAATACCATGATTGACGAACGAGAGGAGGGTGCAAGAGAGGAGAGAGAGGGAGAGGGGATTCGAGGAGGGGGTGATGGGGTGAAGGATTGGGGGATTAAGATGGAGCAAGGGGGGAGTGAGGGGGAACAAGGTGGGATAAGAGAAAGGGGGACGGGGTTCCGAGAGGGGACTACGGGGAGAGGAAGAGGGGGAGTGTGACGGGAACCGAAGAGGGAGGAGGAAAGAGAGAGCAGAGAGAGCATAGAATTAGATTTTTCTTATAAGAGAGAGAGATGGAGAGTGAAATAAATCGAGGGAGGAGGGAGAAAAGGGGATCGAAATGTAATAAAAGCGCGGGCGGAGCTGCGCGGGTCAGTTAGTATATCTATAAATTAGTATGTATTTGTTTGTCTGGCTTCCATAGTACAGACTCTGCCTAGGTTAGGATCAGATGACCGTGTGTAGATTGTCCCAGGATATTATTCGATTCGAAGTACAATGAGAGACATTTCCGGTTTACCACCTTTAGGAAAATAATCGCTTGCACGAGCCGGCCCAAAATAAGTACGTGTGGGTGTGGTAAGCGCACGAAACGTTGTTCAAACGATTTTGTTTGAAAACTGGTAAAGCTTTCATGACCACGACAATACAAGTCGTTTATAGATAAATTACAAGTTACTCTATTTTCTCGATATAGTCGTGAACTCGTCGTACTAATTATAACAGATAGAAAATAATAGAAACAGATAAATAGATTATGTATAACAGATAGAAAATAATAGAAATAAAAAGAAAAATGGAATATGCTTATTATCTGCAGGGCTAGTGTCAGTGTTACTGGAAGGACCACCCAACAGCGGCAAGACCGCGTTGGCCGCGGAACTGGCCAAGATGTCCGACTTCCCGTTCGTGAAGGTTTGCTCCCCTGAAGACATGGTCGGATTCACAGAGTCCTCTAAATGCTTGCAGATCAGAAAGGTAAGCCCGTGTTTAGTTCTTGAATATTGTGGAATAAAAAAAAATGTTTTGATTTAAATTGGGAGTAAGCTAACTGGACTGTTCTCTTCTATTCTATTGTTGGTGGCTATAAAATCGGGCCCGGTAACCACCGGAACGCACTTCGACCCAGTTGGATCCATTGTGCATGCCCTAGCCCTTACTCTGTTGCTGACGTGTCGAAGAGTTCCCTTAGGTACGCAACGATTGGGCCAGCTTGGAGTTGTACTTAATCATCTGGTGTGGGGTAGGCTACTCCCAGATGACTCAACCTACGTCTCGCAAGAGCGTCGCAGCCGCACAATACGTGTTGCATTGACTCTTTTTCACCTTCGCAGAATCTGCAAGTATCAATAGTACTTAGCCTAATTCTGTGGAGGTGTTCATTGGTACCAAAATGTCCCGAAGTGCACCTTAGGTGTCTTATTTGTGATCTGCTTAGGTTTAATCATTTAACCCCACAGTCCACCCTTGTGCTAGAGAAAGTTTTGGAGTGGTTTAAGCCTGATGCTTGCCTCCATTCCTTTATGTGTTCATTTCTAGCATGCACATATAACGCTTGGTGATACGGTCCATACGGAATACCCACAAATGGTTCAGTGCCTACCTTTGTGAGCCGGCCCTCGCTAATCTGTCTGCCTTCTAATGAGAAGGGTCGAGGGTAATGACCCTCGACACCTTCGTGTCCAGGTACCCAGATAAGGCTGACGTTGTTGTGTTTTCCCAGGTTGTTCAAACCTTTAACACCTTCTTTAACCAGTTTAGAGACAACTCGGAAGGAGTTCAGAGCCTTCAGAGCTGCTTGACTGTCACTGAGAATGTAAATGGTTTTACCTTTGACATTTGTCCTCTTTATTTCTTTAATGCTGGCAATTATGGCATAAGTTTTCGTTTGGAATACCGACGCATAATGCCTCATGCTTTGTCTGACACTGCAGTCCTTGGAATAAATCCCTGCCCCTGTACCTGACTCCATTTTAGAACCGTCAGTGTACCATATGCGATGAGTTCCCCCAACCGGTTTGAGTCCCCGCGTCCACTCTTCCCTTGATGGTATGTGTACTCGGTACCTCTTATTAAACATGTGCACTGGATTTATTTTATCTCAGGGCATCCATTAGATCATCCAGTTCTTCCACGGGATCCAATAAAGTGTGTTTTGTTTGTACAGGGCTTGTTGCGATTCCAAGCTCCTGCTTTTGCAAGTCTGTATAGCGACTTCCTCGCCTCTGTTTGTATATAAGTTTGTAGTGGAGTTAGTCCCAGTATCCACTCAATAGCCAGTTTAGGCGTTGTTTTGAAGACACCCGTAATTGCCATGCAAACTACTCTTTGTACTTCCTTCCACTTCCTTAAAGAATCCTTGCAGATCTTTAGTTTAGTCCTAGGCCGTTGTCCTAAGTCACAACTGGACTGTTACTGTGACAATCGAAATATTCAACTTGTTCAGTTCGAAAAGATTTCGTGCTGCATTTGCAGTCTGTAATAAATGAGTATTATCACAGTCTATAAACCAATACAGTCGTCCGACGAAGTCGTCTAGACAGGGCAATCGTGCGGGGTGTGAGGGGTGAGACGCGGGTAGGCGCGCCCGAGCTGCGTACGCTGCTGCCGCCCGAATTAGTTAGTAGCTCGGGACATAACTTTCAGGGCTTACGCGTATTTGTTTTAATTAACCGACTTCAAAAAAGGAGGAGGTTCTCAATTCGTCGTGTATGTATTTTTTTTTTGTAATCAGATATAGTGGTTTATACTACCTGTGCTGTGTGAGAGAGATATTATTTTACACATTTTCAATTCCAAAACGACGGATTTTCTTTTTAAAAAAAAAATGTTACTGGTGTCATTTTCGAGGTTTCTCGGGGTGCTGATTACGAAAATGGCATCCATTTTCAAGTCCAAAATGGCGGATGTTTTCTTTTTTCAAAAAGATGTTATTGGTGTCATTTTCGAGGTTTCTCGGGGTGCTGATTACGAAAATGGCATCCATTTTGAAATCCAAAATGGCGGATGTTTTCTTTTTTCAAAAATATGTTATTGGTGTCATTTTCGAGGTTTCTCGGGGTGCTGATTACGAAAATGGCATCCATTTTGAAATCCAAAATGGCGGACTTTTTCTTTTTTCAAAAAAATGTTATTGGTGTCATTTTCGAGGTTTCTCGGGGTGCTGATTACGAAAATGGCATCCATTTTCAAATCCAAAATGGCGGATGTTTTCTTTTTTCAAAAAAATGTTATTGGTGTCATTTTCGAGGTTTCTCGGGGTGCTGATTACGAAAATGGCATCCATTTTCAAATCCAAAATGGCGGATGTTTTCTTTTTTCAAAAAAATGTTATTGGTGTCATTTTCGAGGTTTCTCGGGGTGCTGATTACGAAAATGGCATCCATTTTCAAATCCAAAATGGCATCCATTTTCAAATCCAAAATGGCATCCATTTTCAAATCCAAAATGGCGGAATTTTTCTTTTTTCAAAAAAATGTTATTGGTGTCATTTTCGATGTTTCTCGGGGTGCTGATTACGAAAATGGCATCCATTTTCAAATCCAAAATGGCGGATGTTTTCTTTTTTCAAAAAAATGTTATTGGTGTCATTTTCGAGGTTTCTCGGGGTGCTGATTACGAAAATAGCATCCATTTTCAAATACAAAATGGCGAATATTTTTTTTTTAATTGTATTTGTGTCATTTTTAAGGTTTCTCGGGGTGCTGGTAACGAAAATGACTTCCATTTTCAAATCGAAAATTACTGACATATTTTATACATTTCATTAACAGAAATTTGAAATCCAGTAAATATACAAACCGACAATATTTTTCAGTTGGCCAATGGTGTTTTAAACGATTTGGAAATTTATTAATTAATTACAATATATTACATAACATTGTAAAACTCTATTTGAATTTGTCTCCACGAAATGCCTTTTTGTATTTCTTACTATGAAGAACTTCAATGAATAAAGTAAATATAAACAAAGAAATCATTACCATCCGCTAATAGAAATATACTTTACTTACTGCCGCACCTACAAACCTCAATTAAATTTAATTACAATTAAGTCAATTAATATTATATACGCTGCCAATTAATATTATATACGCTGATTGTGAGTAGAGATATCAATAATTTCGTAATTACTAATAAAAAATAATCATAAGTGGCTCAGCGAGTCGAAATAAATAGATTACAAAAATACTTAATTGTAATTAAAGTTAATTGACGTTTGTGAGTGCGGCAGTTAGTATTTTACTATGACCAAATAAGTAATAAAATAATATTTTAAGTAAATTATAAAAACAAGCTGTGACAACCCTACGTGCTACGGAGTGCGCCATGCGGTGTCGGCTTTTACTCAAACATCAAAGGCGTCGAACTACTGTACTAGTTTATATACTGTGGTATTATTATGAAATTAGACATCTGTCTGGCAACTATCTATGTCTGTCTGTATCCAAAAGAATGGACTGATTATAAAGATAGAATACAGTTTTATTTAAAGTTCTTTTAATTGGGACGGGCCTTAATATGTCTCGGGTATTTACTGTTTATGTTGATACACTCGTAGATGCCCTGTTGAAATAAAATTCATTATTGTACCCTAATATTTATGTCCAGGTTTTCTGAAAGAGGTCACATTTGCTTTAGGATGGCTTACCCTATATAATAATAATAATAGCAGCCTTTGTTTTTGTCCCACTGCTGGGCACAGGCCTCCTCTCAAGATGAAGGGGCTTAGGCCATAGTCCACCACGCTGACCAAGTGCGGGTTGACAGACTTCAGACGTCAATCGAAAGCTAATTAGGCTTTATCAGACGTGCAGGTTTCCTCACGATGTTTTCCTTCACCGAAAGCTAGTAACAATCGCACAAAGACGATTCGCACATGATTATTATACTACACTACATATAATATTAATTGTTTCTTTTCTATAGTGTAAGTTATTTGTATTGTATTTTAACTATATTTGTATAGTATTTCGACGACGCGTACCGCTCGAGTCTGTCTTGCATCCTGGTAGACAATATCGAGCGTCTGTTGGACTACGGGCCGATCGGACCGCGGTATTCCAACCTCACGCTCCAAGCACTGCTGGTGCTTCTCAAGAAACAACCGCCCAAAGGAAGGAAACTGCTCATTCTGTGCACAAGCAGCCGACGGTATGAAAATTTAAATAGTTACCCTTATATTTAGTAGTGGCTTGCTGCCCGGTAAGAATAGCACCCACACATCTCTTTCCGTTGGGTGTCTTACTAGGCGACTAACGACGGCGACCTGCTACGGCTGTCTGCTGTCGGCTACGAACTCTTCGCACCCAACAGCAGACAGCCGCAGGAGATGACGTGTCGATTTGAAACTTGGAATAGTTTTAGACACTACTGGTTTCTATGTATTTCTATGAAATACCTTCCGCTGTGTCCGGCACGTCGCCCGACTATACGTCGCACCACAGCAGACAATGTGTCGTCCGACCGCAGATCAGTAGTGCCAAACAAACGGGACTTCCATACTTAACTAATTACAAAAATAAATGTTGACAGAATTAATTGAAATACGGCACTTTCTGCCGTCTGCAGTTGGGTTCGAATTCATGACCGCAACGACACGTCGTCTGCTGCTGCTGTGTGCAGTCCACTACGAACTGGTACCTTGAGGGATAACAAAAAGACTAGCAGCGGCGTCTTTCTATTGGATCATCTACCACCCCGTCTCCTCTCGTTGGGTGTCCTAAGAGGCGACTAAGCGAGAACGGGAAGACTGGCAGCAGCGCCTTCTTTTAGAATTATCTTCCACCTATACTGCGATCCCCAAGCCGCCTGCCAAGCGTGGGGATTATGGCAACCCCTCCCTTCTAAGGGGGAGGCCTTTGTTCAGCAGTTGACGTATTTCGGCTGCTAATGATGATGATGGTGGTAGTAGGTCCACCTATACTCAATGCGATCCCCAAGGCGCCTTTGAACTAAGAATAGTAAAATATGTCACCTCAGCCAAGTGTTGGATGACATGGAGATGCTGTCTGCGTTCACGGGCGTGCTCCACGTGCCCAACCTGTCGCAGCCGGAGCACGTGATGGCCGTGCTGGAGGAGAGCGACGCCTTCTCCAAGCGAGACCTGCACAAGATACAGCACGACATACGCGGCGCCAAGTACGTTACTATATTCATTGTACTAGGCACCGTTCACGGCCCAACCTGTCGCAGCCGGAGCACGTGATGGCCGTGCTGGAGGAGAGCGACGCCTTCTCCAAGCGAGACCTGCACAAGATACAGCACGACATACGCGGCGCCAAGTACGTTACTATATTCATTGTACTAGGCACCGTTCACGGCCCAACCTGTCGCAGCCGGAGCACGTGATGGCCGTGCTGGAGGAGAGCGACGCCTTCTCCAAGCGAGACCTGCACAAGATACAGCACGACATACGCGGCGCCAAGTACGTTACTATATTCATTGTACTAGGCACCGTTCACGGCCCAACCTGTCGCAGCCGGAGCACGTGATGGCCGTGCTGGAGGAGAGCGACGCCTTCTCCAAGCGAGACCTGCACAAGATACAGCACGACATACGCGGCGCCAAGTACGTTACTATATTCATTGTACTAGGCACCGTTCACGGCCCAACCTGTCGCAGCCGGAGCACGTGATGGCCGTGCTGGAGGAGAGCGACGCCTTCTCCAAGCGAGACCTGCACAAGATACAGCACGACATACGCGGCGCCAAGTACGTTACTATATTCATTGTACTAGGCACCGTTCACGGCCCAACCTGTCGCAGCCGGAGCACGTGATGGCCGTGCTGGAGGAGAGCGACGCCTTCTCCAAGCGAGACCTGCACAAGATACAGCACGACATACGCGGCGCCAAGTACGTTACTATATTCATTGTACTAGGCACCGTTCACGGCCCAACCTGTCGCAGCCGGAGCACGTGATGGCCGTGCTGGAGGAGAGCGACGCCTTCTCCAAGCGAGACCTGCACAAGATACAGCACGACATACGCGGCGCCAAGTACGTTACTATATTCATTGTACTAGGCACCGTTCACGGCCCAACCTGTCGCAGCCGGAGCACGTGATGGCCGTGCTGGAGGAGAGCGACGCCTTCTCCAAGCGAGACCTGCACAAGATACAGCACGACATACGCGGCGCCAAGTACGTTACTATATTCATTGTACTAGGCACCGTGGCGCTATTTTTTTTTTAATTAATATAAGCCAGTGCTTGACCGTCCCATCTGATTGGCTTATTATAAACCTCTCCGCTCTAGCCTTGAAGATACCTACATTAAAATTGGGTTGATTTGATGGTTGATATCACCCCAATTGTAATGATTCTGCCGTTTTGTAACCAACATTCACTATAGTGAACTACCTACCTGCCTAGTGAACCTAGTATACTAGGGACTGCCACCGAACCTATCACCAACCTGTGACCTGTGTGTAAGGGATGCCTTATGCGAGTAGATACCATCAGTTTTATATTCTGCTGCCAAGCAGCAATGTGTAAACATTGCTTGGATCCGGTGTGAAGGGCACGGTTAGTGTTAACCGGACACAAGAGACGAACTAATGTCTCGAGTGACAGTGGCAGTGCATATCAGCTATCCATGGACGTAGTTGCATCCTTGCAGCTGAACGACCTGCTTGTCTCCGAGTTGCATAAAAACTTTTTTTTGTAATCTGTTATTTTTTTCTACAAACTAATGTTAAACTATGATGTATTTATTCGATTAAGCATCCTTTTGCCAGCAGGATCCTGATTCTCTATAACTGTTTTATGATTCTGCAAAAAGTACATTATACGTATGACTAGAAAATCATAGTGTGGCAACGAACGTGTTAACAAGTCTACACAGAATTATTTGTCTTGAATCACAAGTCTAGACTAAACGATGTCAACTATTTTTTTTGTCCCTCAGGATATTCATTGGTATCAAGAAACTCCTAGCATTAATTGACATGGTGAAACAGACAGACGAAGAATCGAGAGTTTTCAAATTCCTGACGAAAATGCAAGAGGAAGGCGGTCTAGATCTAGGCACCACCATACAATAAGAATCATTGCAACCTTAGGGAATGCTCGCGCATACCACACGATCGCCCTCACCAGACCACTTAAACCTACATAATGGTACATCGAAAGCCCACATCGGAAAACTAACTGAGAGCTCGCCTTGCGCCTCGGATCTTAGGAGCTACGAAATCGATTACGATGAGGTGAGCGAATGCACCGATTCCTTTATCGATACCAGTCATCATAAAAAAAATATGACGGCGAGGGGAGACGAGATATCGCCGGCCAAAATGCCCCTAATGAGAATACGGAGCGTCGAAATCGTCTTCGAGGACGAATTGTCCTCTTGCACTGACACCGGTATTTTGGATAGGAGCATAGAGTTGGCGTCTGATAGTAGTGACGATTCTACTAAATG
Organism: Furcula furcula; assembly: GCA_911728495.1. NCBI lineage: Eukaryota > Metazoa > Arthropoda > Insecta > Lepidoptera > Notodontidae > Furcula > Furcula furcula. The sequence continues at coordinate 8,964,861 of OU452246.1, read as the reverse complement.
CGTCGATGATTTACATATCGAGAGGGAATCGAATTACGATTTAGTAACCCTCAACGCCGACGGCAACCTATCTGACGATAACACCGTATCTTTGTCTAAAGACATTATCGAGGACATCCCCAGAATCGAAATTCCACAAATAATTTTCAACGACGTCGATGCTTCTCACGTTCGCCACGAAACCGTAGCGGTGGGCATTGATATCACCCTATCGCCTAATGTATCGGAAATCGGGGATTCCGGTCGCTTCACGGAGGACGCTAGCTCGTCCCATTTCGAAACAGTTCCCATCGAGGACGCTTTGCTGTCGAACTCATTTGACCCGATTAATATCGAAAAAGCATCTACACAATTAAGCTCGTACGATATATCCGATAAAGCGAGTTTGTTGTATGAGTATATAGACAGCAATAGCGATAGCTCAGATGATACCATCACTTGCGATGCGGATGCTCGTGTTCACAGACTAACACCGATTATAGATCCTCCGGACGACAACGATCTTCAATACGATTCCTTCATAGACATGGGCAAATTTTAATCTTCCAAATCTATTTACATGTTTTAATAATATAACCTTCGCAATTTTCAATATTGTGCTTTTCTATCGATGTTTCTATTTAATGTTATATGGATTTAAACATGTGCGCATATTGAGATTTTTGCAATTATTTTGGATGGGTTTTGTGTCTCTGTTATTTTTTTCTATGATCAAACATACCAATTGAATTTTTGTTAAGGGTTTTGTTACGGTACGGTTGGTGCTGTTTAAGCATGCCAGCAAAGTTTGCTTGATGTGTGAGCTATTCTGACATCTAATATACCTTCTTGAAGTAGTTTGTGCACGGAAGGGCTCGGAGGTATGCGGCTCTCGTAACCATGTCATTTCCATATATTTATATTAATCGTTAATATAATATTTTTTGTAAATATTTCTTAATGTCTCCATAGCGCGTGCAATCTAGTATTTATATCCCTATACAAATGATGACATGGTTACAGATATCCCTGGGTTGTAAGTAGGCAATAGCTCAATTTATCTACATTGTACTATATTATTTTATAGTGATTATTTATTTTCATTCATTTGGTATTGAAATGTGATGCAGCTTGACGCTGATAATTATGTTAATATTTAATAGAAATATTTTGATCAATGTGTTATATTGATAGCGGTAAGGAATGTCAATGAAATACATAGTATTATGAGTATATTGATTATTATATTATAATATTGTTGTTAGGATTCAGTAGGACTCGAAGCTTTGTCTTGGGACACTAGTACAATTAAAATTAAGTACTTATCGGCACATGTAGTAATTTTACTGTCAATTATGATCACTCATATGATACAGTAATGTATTATTAATATGACTAATTTATCTTACGATGTCAAAACATCTCTTCGTGTTATATAGATGATAAAATTTTAATATATTATATGTAGACTATACATAAAACAAAAATGTCATTTCAATGTTTATCTGCTTAAACCATACCTAGTCGTAACAATAATAATGTTGTTGCCTATAATTTAGTAATATTGTATTGTTATATCAAGTAAGATTATTGTTATTGTAATTGAAGTAACATAGCATTAAACATTCCAAGTTCATTTTCAAAAGAATATTTATGGTAAAACTGTATCTGTGGTCTGGCTTACATAGGCTAATACAAGATTAAATAACTGTATTCATAGATCATACTTCTATTATATATGATATTCAGAGCCAGCATTTGCATATTGAAACAAAAACAATTGTATCTCTTACTGATAATGGAAGTGCTTCAGAATAAAAGTTTACTGCCTTCGTTATATTTTTTGTCTGTTGTATAGCAATTATAAGGGGCTGTGTATCATAACTTCTGAAGCAATGTTTATGACTTGAAATTAGAAATGACTAGGAACTGGATTGATTAAAAGACTTGAAATTGTAATAATGAATCTAATAGAAAAATTTATACATTTGGTTATTGGTTACGTTACTATCAGTTATCATACCACATAACCATCCATGTAAGCTTAATAATGTTGAATAAAGAGATAAATACAATTTAATGTTCTCATTTCATGTTTATTTCTCATAAAATAAAATATACAATTGAGGAGTGTATATCTGTTAACTCCACATAACAGATTTTAAGCGGTTTTTACTATCAGTATGATAATTTTTGTCGAAAGATTTATAAAGAAAATAATTATACACCTCACTGCTTGGCATATTGACGCTTATTTTGATACTCATAATAAATTACGGGAAAAAAAAACATAGTTACATATTAACATTTTGGAAAAATTATACATCCTTTATCACTCATAAGTAAGGAAACTAATACATAAATAACATCATAATTAGAATAAAATCCATAAAGCCTGTTAGGCTGCCATGGCAAAGAAATGCAACTATAATGCTTATACACTCTAAAAACCCTTATTATAGGACAGCCATACTAAAGTTAGGCTAGAACATGAAGTTATCTGGCGATAATTATGTTTATTATCTTATAATAGGGGATAAACCCTCATAATTAACATCATCACAAAGAGATTACAGGGTTTATAATAATAATAAACTTAAATAAAACCACTGGTCATCCCCAGCTAATTGGCGCTTTCACACGCATCCACCCAGTCATTGTATACATCTATTGGCTCAGACAGGACATTTGTAGTTGTTTGGAAATCTTCTAAACAAACACGACATTGTATCCTAGCCGTATTTCTTGCTCGATCCCTGAAAAACATTGATGATTAGCGAACCATACGAAAGCAATATTTTTGTTAACTCGAAATAGGTGTAAGCTAATAATTTACGTACATTTTCACTTCACATGATTTCTCGTGATTACAAAATGGGCAATTAAATTGTTGATCCAGAGGTTCAATTGCTTTTCGTTTTGGCGGCGGCTTTCTTTTCGATTTCCGGCGACCCATGTCTATAAAATAATATCATAAATTATTATGAGCAAAGTTACAAGTTGCAATGGATGCAATGATTATGATCTCAGCATACGAATGACAAACGCCTTCCTTTTTTACTTACTTGTAAATTATGGCAAAATATAGATGATAAGTTTTTCAGAAGAAAGACTAAAGAAAGAAATGTTTATTTTATAGCAAACGGAAACAACGCACGCAACAAACAACCTATTTCTTTCTTTGACACCACAGTCCACAGACGTCAGATGGACATTTGACACAACAAAACGTCATAACATTATGGGTATTTTCTTGTTTTTTTTTTGTAGGAGTAGTACTTTTGGCCGCAAATGGCCATGCATGACAGCCTCACCGGATAAGAGGGCGAGCGCTTAAAGCGCTCCAGCCAGAAGGGTTTGGGTCTTAGTTTGGGTAGCGACTATAGCACAAGGGCACCTCAGGGAGGCACGGCCTCGGCTTGGGCTGCCGCTTAAAGAAAGTGAGTTTACCACTGGTTCACAACGCGCCCCCGCTGCTAATAAGGGAGTGTCCTAACTAAAGCGATCACGCAACTATCGCGTCGTTCGTTCGCTCGATGATCGCGTTTAGTTAGGACACTCCCATATGCTCTCTTCAAATCTTGCAAAGTATATAAAATTACTCCAACTAAAATGTATTTCGGGGGTTTTTGGACCCCCAAAAACCCCGAATACCCATTCGATACGACTTTCCTCTGCCGTCGAATTGAGGGGTGTGAAGGGGCTGGGGGAGGTGGGGGGAAGGGTTACTACCCCCTAAAAGGAAAAGTTGTGGAGCCCTTTTCGAGATTTTTTAAGTTTTAATTCTGAGGAAATTTTCATTTTGCATTTTATGAATTAAAATTAGAAATAAGCTTAAAAAACAAGGGGGGACTCTTTGGGGGGAAAGGGGGGGAGCTCCCATCATCAGAAATTTCGGTACTTATAGCACTCACCGGCCACTTCCACGGCACGCTCGCTTGCCTCGTGCATTGTGATTAACAGTCTAACATTTTTTTTTATGACGCGGGTGAAACCTTCCAAAGATCCCCGGCAGCTGTGGGGCTCGACCAGGGTATGTGAGATTATTACCCACTAAAACCCCCGCGGCTGTCGCATCGGGATCGCACATGAGAGGGGGGACCCCAGGGATCTCCGGTGGGATCTGCACCAGGGGCTCCTCAGTGCCTTGCCTTTGAGCCCGCCACCGGGGGGCGCCCCCCGGGAACCTGACACGGTACTCACGGGGACGGGGGTCGCAACCCCGCCGCCGTCCTCCTCGGAGTCACCACCGTACTCAATGGACGCTCAAAAGGCCCACACCCCGAGCGTCCAGCGACTCCGAGGGGACAGTCTAATATAACCTAACCCAAAAGATATTTTACGTCATTTTTACGGTGGACCGATGTTTTAGGCTTATATCAATTATTATTTATATCAATACCTAATATTGAAATTGGAAAAATGCTATGTGAAAAAAAGATTTCATCGATTGTTTTTCACTTTTACTTTTCGTTCCACAAGCCGGCAAAAGACAGTAAACACTACACATTTTCATTTTAATAGCTCGTAATGAAAATAATGCTGTAATGGCGAGAATTCTATATAATTTGTAGTATATAGGGATTGACATAAATATTGCAAAATCAAAAGTGAAAATTTTTAAATCTATGTGCAAAATAAATTTAAAGTAAAAAACTTTTTAAAAACAAGCTTTTATTTAAATGCGCTAAATAGAATAAAATGAACTTTTCCTTTTAAACTTTTAATATCTATTTATAACGTCATTACACAATTTATATGATATAAAAGCTTGTCGCGAGATTATAGTACCTACTCCTACTTACATAGTTTGAAAATTTTAAAACTTAGTCAATAAAATCAAATTATTAATTTTCTTGTTTTTATTCTTATAGGTAAATCTCTACTTACTTACTTATATACTTTTTTTTTGTCATACATACTTAAATAGATAAATAACACTCAAACACTTGGTGGGAATCGAACCCACGACCTGTTGAGTAGCGGCCAGGGTGTCTAACCACTAGACCAACAGGCCCGTCAACCTTAATATCCTAATACCCGTACCGGTAGTTGTTGGAAACGATACAGTCGAATTTGTTGACCACTACGTATACCTAGGACAAACTATCCAGTTAGGTTGGTCCAACTTCAACAAAGAGGTCGCCCGAAGAATCCAACTCGGATGGACAGCGTTTGGGAAACTAGGCGATATCTTCTCGTCCAAAATACCGAAGTGCCTGAAGACGAAGGTTTTTAACCAGTGTGTATTGCCAGTGATGACAAATGACCCACGAACCAGAAGATGCAGCGTAGGCAGGCCTCCCACTAGGTGGACAGACGACATTGTGCGCGTCGCAGGTGACCGGTGAATGCAAATAGCCAATTGTCGGTCATTGTGGCATTATAAGGAGGAGACCTATGTTCAGCAGTGGATGTCTTCCGGCTGATGATGATGATGATGTTACTCACCTTCCAGCTCCATTATCAGGTCCTCATTTAGTAATGAGGACCTGATAAAATTAAAGCGTTATCTTTAAGACTCTTTAAGAAAAATCAAGTTAGCCTAAACTGAGTTTACTTATAACGATTCCAGGGTTCTGTCACCTACCTTCCAATTCCATGATCAGGTCCTCATTATTAGGAAATGTGAATAGAACTCTTTAAGACGAATCAAATGAACCTAAACTCGATGAGTTTACTAGTAACGATTCCAGGGTTCCGTCACCTACCTTCCAATTCCATCATCACGTCCTCATTATTACAAAAAGTGAATAGAACTAGACGAATCAAATGAGCCTAAACTCGATGTTTTTACTAGTAACCATTCCAGGGTTCCGTCACCTACCTTCCAATTCCATCATCAGGTCCTCATTATTAGGAAATGTGAATAGAACTCTTTAAGACGAATAAAATGAGCCTAAACTCGATGTGTTTACTAGTAACCATTCCAGGGTTCCGTTACCTACCTTCCAATTCTATCATCAGGTCCTCATTAATAGTCAAAGTGAAAAGAACTCTTTAAGACGAATCAAATGAACCTAAACTCGATGGGTTTACTAGTAGCCATCCAAGGGTTCCCTTATCCGCCTTCGAGCTCCATCATCAGATCAGCTTGATGATACTACATTATTGTATTGTCACCGGTCCTTGACACATGTACAAAATTTCAAACGATTTGAACGTGTAGAAGTAGGGATGTTAAAAAATAATCGATTTTTATTTTAATCGATTATTATTTTTTAATAATCAATTTTTTATTGTCGATTTTATAATAATATTAATCGATTTTTAGTAAATCGATTATATAAATTACGTGTTTAAATCGAGTTTTAGAAACAGCTCGTATCTATGCGACCGATGAAAAAATCTTGCAGTAAGTTTCAATTTTATAAACAGGGCCATCTATGCGTTCGGTGAAAAATTTCGAATTAAGTTCATACGTATAAGTTCAATATATAAAAACGGCGCCATCTGTATGTATGCGTGTAAAGTAGTTTCAGTGCAGTGTGACCAGATTTAGCAGAATACTGCTATTTTAGCAGAATTATGTCGCAGAATAGAAAATTTTAGCAGAATCTAATGAACTTCAGCAGACATTTAACAGAATGCGGTAGTTAACACATAGAACGCCAAGTACCTAATACGCAATGGATTTTTCTATTGGTATGTTGCCTGACGGCGGTAAGGGTTAAACAATAATTAACAGGGTTTTATTTGAATAGTTGCTCAAAACACATAATTTAATTTAAATCCAATTTCTATTTATGTTATTAAACTTCGTGTTAATCTAAACCTGCGCTTACCTCAATTTCTTGTTTTACATTCAACTTTAGCCAGTACGATTACGAGTAGACCTGATTTAGTATCACGGGCTAATGCCTATCTAATTTATAAATAAAACTGATACTAATATTTATAAACTTGTTTTTGAAAATGGATATGTTCTTAAATAGATGAATAACATCCAGATTTTTGCATTTAGCATGTACCTTTTAGTAATTAAAAAAAAAAACTATTTTTTTCGCAGAAATCGATTATTTATTTTTATTAAAATCGATTTTTGGCAAATCGATTAATTTTGAATATAGAAACATCCATTTTTATTTAATCGATTCTTTTCCATTAATCTCACATCCCTATGTAGAAGTGGGTGAAAATTGAGTTGCAAGATTCTACCCGAACAAATTACATACATACATACATAGATACATCACGAACCTAAATATAAATCCGTGAGATACATACATTGCAAGTTAATTATAAGCTTTTAAATAATTGATTTTCAATATTTTTTTCTCAAAAAATGCGAGTCTCCGTATGTTGAAATTTTGCGTGTGTGCCTATAATAATGTAAACGTTCTGTAAAAAAAAATATCAACCCCAACTCCACGGCAGTTCTATGAAAGCTTAGCCGGGTATTCTGCTTGAGTTTATGGGAATGTTTGGAATGATTGCACAACACCTTGCTTTACTCTATGATCTAATCATTAAAATAGATTCGTTCGGCCGGTTGTTTGGGTTTTTAGAAGTTTCAAGTTAGAAGTTTGCTTTTTTGTTGCAGTCGGTTTTCTTTTCTTTCGTCATAATAATAAAATATTGATGTATTCTACATGAATAACTTTGAATAAAATGGCAAATATAATATATAAAAGTATCGGGATAGGTTTGTTATCCTTAGGTAAGCATTTTCCACTGAAATTTTAAATTTTCATTCATCAGTCAGCGTAGGTAACGCCCAGTAAGCATGTAACGTACTTATTTTGTTTTAGTTGTCTCCATCACCGCAGAATGTACAATTCCAATTGTACTGAGGAATACGTGGTTCTCATTGGAAAACGGCAAACAAACCATTACCGATATCAATGCTAGTGAAATGACTGGGAGGTATGTAAAACATTAGGCTGAGTATAATAATATTGACTCGTCATAACACACGCAAACAGCCGTTTGTTCATATACTATATTTATCCTACGAGGAACAACAACTTTGTATTTGTTCCTTACTGGATAGAACAATCCGATGATTAAACAATCAGATGATGGTCTTGAAAGTAAGATGGCCCATGTGTCAGATGGGCATGTAAAAAGTCCGTCCTGCGCCTGTCCTCTCCGGTCGTGTCGGCCTTCCTTCCCATTAGTTAGATTGTGAGAGTAAAGGAAGATAGTGTATCTGTGGTGAATGATTGGCCACTGTGACTATCTGTCACGGAGGACATAGTCATTACTATTTCTATTGAGGTTCGTATTTTGTGATTTGGTGTTATACTTTTGTAGCTTTCAATATCCTCATGTACACCCTGCCTGTATTCTTTTGTAAGATTGACTTGCACTCTTTAGAACAAGTATGTATGTAATATGACTATAGATTATAGTTATTATTATTATGTCAGCCTGTCCTGTCCCACTGCTGGGCAAAGGCCTCCCTCCTGTCCCTCCATCTTGGTCTATTACCCGCCTCTATCAGCCAATCTGCAAGGAAGGCATCTAGGTCGTCGCACCGTCTTTTTCGAGGCCTGCTGCGTTTTCGCGTCGCTGTATCGCGGCTCCAAAATGTCGCTCTGTGGGCCCACTGCTCGTCCGACATGCATAGATATAGATTATCATGACATAGATTATAGTACCCCAGAATTATTAAAATGCACTATATCATACTAATTATCAAATATTTTTCTCCTAATTGTTCTAGAGGGGTGTGTGTGAATATAAAAGCTGATTACCGTGTCAACTACACCATGGTGTTTCGATACACAAACTGTTATTATTGTGTGAAGCTGCTTGTGAGGACTGTCAATGTGCTGGAAAAAATAGAAACACCGTGTGTTGATTTATCTCCAAATGAAGAGCCCACTGTGGAGAGAGTGTGCCGGGGTCTCAATCCTGATCAGAATCTTATTACCCTTTTTTCTGAGAATCATGTGCCTGTAAGTTTATTAATTTTTTAATATTATGGTGTGTGCAGATAGAGGCTCTCCAGGCATAATGGGTATGGGATACACAGACAATCAGCTTTAGAAGATATTTTGAATTTACCAATATTGCCATTATGACTGGAGTACTTACTACTGGAGTATTTATTTGATGTGTAAAGACAAATACATAATCAATATACACACAGTTAACTGTTTAGAATACTATTCTGCTATGAATTTATTAGTTTGATTATATCATTTTATTTTAATACTACTACCAGTATTAGTTAGTAAGAAATTATGACTGTTGCAGGTAAATTGTCGATCATCATTGGAAGGTGTATGGCATTTTGCGTATCAGAACAGATTTAGATTCACAGGTGAATGCAACCACCCTGGCAACCAGATCAAATCATGTCAGACTGCTGGAACACAGTTCTTGATCACCAATCAGAAATTTAACATCACATATAGAAAATGTCCAGGGATGTCGAATACTTTTGATGGTGTTGTTGAGTATAGCTGTTTGGGTAAGTCTTCAGGACCATGTTAAATGAAATCTAAGAATACTATGTACAACACAGCAAGCACACATGCTCATCTGGTCCTATATTATGGCAACTGGTAGAGCCTGTATTGTGGAAATTGATAAAAACAGAAGATAATAATCTTTGTTGTACAAAACAGCTCATAATGAAGCTGCTACAACTGTTGGTATTCTTGCTAAAAAAACGAATCTCTTACAGACAACCACAATGAAAGAAGTAATAATGATTAAAAATATCTGCTGCTGGAAGTGTAGTACTTAAAGCAGTTGCAGGTTCGAATCCCGCGGGGAGCAATAATTTTGGGTAGTTGGTCCTTACTGGCTAGGACAATGTAGGCCGACCACCTGATTGTCTGTAAAGTATGATCCATGCATTGGATGGACATGTAAAAAGCCGGTCCTGCGCCTGACCCAGTTGTGTTCAGTCTTCCATCCCATCTAAGAGTGCATTAGTGTCTATGCAAGCATTTGTGCACTATAATATCTCCCACATAGAAGGCTGATCTTGTGAAGGATTGGCCGTATTGGCTGTGGTCGTATTGGCCAGAAGGACATTATTATTACTAAAAGCAGTATTATGTAACAAGACAGACAGACATGTTTATACACACAAATGGGTGTTCTGGGTAGGGACCAAATCCACAATTTTTGGATAATGACAGTCAGCGCCTTAACATTACATCAATATCCAATCTGTATCCTTTCACATTTCTGAAATCTTCAGTGTTTTGAGTGCAACAAAAAATTTCAATGGATTTGTATTTCCAGGTCACTGGTTTGTTAACAAGAATCAATTTTTTGCTGTTGCTAACACAAAGGAATCCCGTAAAGACGAGAAGTACCGTTGTTTCCTAAAGAACAGAGATGACGATCTCTACATTGGAGCGTCCATTACCCCTGAGTGTAACACATTGAAGACTGTTGAGAAATCGCCAGAGAGATATAGAGTTAATCCTGTTAAGGTAAACTTATTTTCTGCTCATAATATTTATGTTTGCCTATTCACAATAGTTGCAAATTCTTATTTTCATATCAGACCAGAAAAAATCCGATGGTAAAATCCTATTAAAAACTTTACAGAGCCATAACAAAGTTATGTCAATTCCATCAATAATGTAATTTCCTAGTAGATCTTGTATTAGTCAATAGTATGTTTCATCATCATCAGCAGCCAAAATGTCCACTGCTGAACAAAGGCCTCTCCCTTAGAAGGGAGGGGTTGCCATAATCGCACGCTTGGCAGGCGGCTTGGGCAATAGTAAGTTTATCCATAGGATATTTTTTGATCGTTTTTTTTTTGTCAACCCAAACCCGCTAATCGGCGCCGCAGCCGACTATATCCCCGACCCTGGTCCCTCAGATCGTCGAACTACCGTACATCACCGCCGTCCGCGGCATGTACTGCTCGACCCACCCGACCCGATGTCTGTCCTCCTGGACCATGACACAACACCAACACCGACAACGACGTCACGAGTCGTACATATCAACACACAGACACCGGTCTCGCCGGCGAGGCCGAAGGGTCGTACGCATGCGACCTCGACATGCATCCCCGCGCTTCGGAAGATTGTGAATGGCCAAATATTAATATAATGATGGTAGATGGGAGATAATGATGGATTTTTTGCAGGCAGAGGTGGTAGAACCAGGTTGTCGATTACCACAGAATTTTTCAGGAGACTGGATCAATACAGCCAATATTGACGCCGATGTCTTCATCAATGAAACACACATCATAGAAACTTATTATCCAGATGAAGGAAGATTTAGGAGAACTATTTACGTGTGCAGGTAATTATTATAAACTTAGACGAACCCACGAACTATTAGCGGCTAGGTCTAACCGCTAGACTAACAAGCCTGTCTATTAACCACTACACCAGCCATACTCAACCTTTTTTTCCCCTGGGCCACATAGTCACTTCTACTTTACCCTGCGGGCCGCAATAATCTAGACTAAATTGCACTCAGAGTAAATTCTATTTACTCTGAGGAATTGTATGTCTAATTGTATGTTATCCTAAGTATACCTATTAAATTACAATAAATCGCATATTTGAAATATAGCATTTATTTAAAAATTAAGGGATTAATAGAAGACATTTCTTTACTTAAATAGCGTTATTAAATAAATAGTATTCTGTGTGCGCGCTGTTTTATGAGAGAAAGCAACATTTATTCATTCGAACCTTATTCGAACGACATTTTTACATTACTCTTGTACATCTATACTATAATAAAACTCAGAGTACTTTTTCTGTACATTGAATATTTTTCCAAAATTTCTATGTGGGGATACTGTACTATTGACATAGAGGCCAAAACAATTTTTAACCGACTTCAAAAAAAGGAGGAGGTTCTCAATTCGTCTGTATATATATTTTTTTTTTTTTTTTTCTATGTATGTTCGCGCATAACTCTGGCAATTATGAACCGATTTGAAAAAATCTTTCTTCCATCCATTCTTTAATCCGTTAATTGGGTCCCATAAAAAAATTATTGCTTAGTAATAAGTAGTTCCTGAAAAAACAATAATGGTGACTGCGCACTGAGACCTGCAAGAAAGCCTATATAGATGACGTTTTAGTCGCTCGGACTCGCTCGGTCGGACAAAAATGGTCATAACTCTGGCAAATATTTACCAATTTCAATGATTCTTTTTTTATTCGAAAGAAGGAACCACTGTATTGAATCTGTATGAATTTTATTACAACCGGATAAGAACTTCCTGGAGGACCATGAACGATGTGGAGGAATTTATCTGGTAAAAACCATAAAACTGATGTTCTCCATTACATTGCTCTGACAATTATGAACCGATTTCGATGATTCTTTTTTTATTCGAGAGAGTAAACTACTATGATGTTTCCATGCAAATTTCATTACGACCGGATATTTTTTTCTGAAGAAACATGAATTATGTAAAACTATGTAGACGATAATGTGATCATACCTACCTATATAATTTTACGGTTTTCGATGGTTCAATCTTTATATATGAAAATATCACTAAAAAGTTTAAAATAAAATCTTTTTAAAAAAAAATTGAACCGACTTCAATATCACTGAAAAGTATAAAATAATTTAAATATTATTGAAGTTGGTGCCAAATATACACAGCAGGTACGCTAACACCAACTTCAATAATATTTAAATTATTTTATACTTTTCAGTGATATTGAAGTCGGTTCAATTTTTTTTTAAAAAGATTTTATTTTTGGAATTATTGTCTGTCTGTCTATCGTTCTGTTTGTCCAGGTATCATTTGAAAACCCGTGGATGGATTTTGATAGGACTTTCACTGATGTGTTGTGTAGAAGTAGGGGTATAAATTGGTATATAAAACATCACGCTACGTTTCATAGGGGCTAAGCAGTGAAACATTACTTGCACATATCCACGTAATTTCCTTTGTATGTGAATAGGGTAATTATAGACTGATCAGTTAATCATTAAGATATGTATTATTACGCTATATACAATAGGGACTGAGCAGACATTTAGTTTGCATAAGGTATGGCATTGGCGAAGGGTCTATTTTTGTAAGGGGTAAGCAGGTCCGGCACACCCAGGACATGTTCATTAGATTTCTGTATTGTTCTAAGAACTTTGCTGATAGCAATATGACATTATATCTTTGAAAAGTTAAAATCTGTAAATCCCGAGCGAGTCCAAACTAGATTAGGAAAGAAATAGGCATGGGAAAAATACCATTTCATTTCATTTAAAAGCCAGTGGTTAGGTCCGCTGCACCACCAAGGCTACATTTGTATAGGTAGGTAGAAATTGAGAATACGAAATTGCTAAATTTTTACTTGGGTAAAAGACCTAAAATGACTCGAAATGATCTAATCTAACGCAATAAAATGTACAACTACAATTCACACTACACACAATCAGATTAATAAGGAACACAATGAACAGCGCTCCCAAAAAACGCTTCAATGTCAGGGCGGGCTCAGGGGGGTTCATGAAATTTTAATGAAACTCTCCAAGTCCAGGTAGTGTATAGGTATTGTATTACAGTCGCAACAATAAAAGATGCGAAAAACTTTGAACTTTCATTATCGTATATCATTAGACAGTAATTTACGATGTTAGCGTGATTTAAATTATGAACAGCGCCATCTATCGGTGAAATTGAACATACAACACTATAGAACTTTAATCTATATATTTATAAGAAAGTCGTGTTAGTTACACTATTTATAACTCAAGAACGGTTGAACCGATTTGGCTGAAAATTGGTGGGGAGGTAGCTTAGAACCAGGAAACGGACATAGGATACTTTTTATCCCGGTAGGTTAAGGTTAAGCAACATAAGGCCAGGTCATTGATGAAATTGATGGGTGAACTGATTTGTAAGAAATTTTGTGTGCATTTCGGGTAGGTCTGAGAATAGTTCGTAAAACCTAGGCTAGGTTAACCTAGCGGCATGAAATATACTTTTAACCTTAAGGTTAAGCAACATAAGGCAAGGTCTTTAAATAGATGGGTGAACCGATATGTATGAAATTTTGCGGGTAGGTCTGAGAATAGGTTATAGAGTATATTTTATGCCGCTGATACCATGATTGACGAGGATATATAGAACGAGAGGAGGGTGCAAGAGAGGAGAGGGGAGGGTGATGGAGTGAGTGATCGGAGGAGTTAGGTGGAGCAAGGGGGAGGGGTGGAGGTAGCAAGTTGGGAGAAGAGAGAGGAGGGAGAGGGTTCAGAGATGACAACGGGGAGAGGAAGAGGGGAAGTGTGACGGGGACCAAAGCGGGAGGAGAGAGAAAGAGCATAGAATTAGATTTTTCTTATAAGAGAGAGAGATGGAGAGAGATAAATTAAGGGAGTAGGGAGAAAAGGGGAGCAAAATGTAAAGTGCGGGCGGAGCTGCGCGGGTCAGCTAGTTTATCAATAAAATACTACTGTTAATCTAAAAGTCCGCATAAGGCTAGCAGGACGCAGGTTGAGTATGACTGCACTAGACCAACACGTCTGTCTGTCGTTGGGGGCTTTGGCCCTGACCAAGCATAACACCTAGGTTGAAGCCTCGGAGGATCCTCCCTTTAGCATGCCACACTACATATATTTAATATTGGGTGTTAAGTTATTGTGTTTGTTTACTTGCAGGGAACAGCGGGACAGTAGGGTTATGATGGCTCGCCTTACAGTTGACGGATGCCAGAAAGATTATGTTTGCTTTGATTTTGTACCACAACATCACAATGTAATAAGGTAACTTTCTCTCTACTGATTTGTATTTTCAATCTGTTGAAAATGTCTTTTTATTGATTTTTTTAAGAGGATTGGATATACATCCTAAAAATATAAGCATTTTTCATTCATATGGGTACAATTATTTTCTTAGAATTGTATTTGTTTTTTCAGGTATCGGAAAGGTTTAGCTATGATTCAAAGCAACTTCCACACAGTATGCTCATGGGTACAGTTTCAAAATAAACAGCAGTGGCGATATGATATCTTCTTGAAAAAAGATCCTACTCCCATCCGCTGTCCTGTCGCAGGGAAATTCAATTTTACCCAAAGGGGCGATGTAAGATTCGAAACAAGAATTTTGGGAGGTGTCACTCTGAGCCCTCGACCAAACTTACATTGCAAATGGAATCTCAGTGACTTTTCAGTTTGT
Source organism: Furcula furcula (assembly GCA_911728495.1). Lineage (NCBI taxonomy): Eukaryota > Metazoa > Arthropoda > Insecta > Lepidoptera > Notodontidae > Furcula > Furcula furcula. The sequence goes on along the minus strand of OU452246.1, from coordinate 8,949,803 downwards.
GATATTGATCAGAAAACTATAGAGATTAAGGAGAACTACTGTTTGTCTGTGGATTACTTGGGTAGGCCAGTGGACATCTACAGTGATCCAGATTATAAAATGAAATGCATTGGTTTCTGGAAAGAAAATTTGAAATCATATCTGATCACATATGATGAGTTGGACCCCTTCTCCAAGTATAGGTGTTGGGTATATCAAAGGGCCGATCTTAACAGGTATGTATTATTTTTAATTTTTATTACGTTTGTACAGGAATAAACTAAAGTAATATTTTTATGACTTGTAACAGAAATAACCCCAAGGATTCAGACATCTCTAGAATACGTGTTATAAGCAAAAAAAGTAGGTGGTCATTGAATTTTAGCAAAGCTAACTTCATTTGAAGCAATTAGTTAAGTAAGAAATATCAATCACAGCATAATTATTTTTTATACAATCAAAAAGACATATTTTTTACCGTATTTTGTTTCTTTTATGGTTCAATTTATTTCACAGAGTGCTTATGTCCCAAGCCTTAGGCCCATACTGTGACTTGAAACAGGACGTTACATCGTGGAACTACACAGAGGGCGCTGCTGTCGCCGTAGAAATGGAAGAGTACGAGAGGGAGCGCGACCAGTGTCCCATGCACTTTGACGATGGCAGTGATCCATGGTCACTTAAGGAAAATTATATGAAAGTCTTCACATTCTCATTTTGGAGTAGCGGTGGTTCAAGTAACGTTTTGAACATTTCGACGATACTTTTAGTTGTGTTAGTTACGATAATACAGTAGTGATAAGTGTAGACTGATTTGGTGTACTATAGTACTTTTTTACTGTATACATTTGACATCTGACCTTAAAAATATATTTATATTATTATAATCATATTCGAAAAGTAACAATTGCAGCTGTTATATGATTGCAATTGGTGTGATGGATAAAAGTATTCAGTGTCTTAAAGATCAATTTTGATGATGCGTTAAAGCGTAGGATAGGCGTCCCCTTGAGGGGAATCTAAAGAGTATGCGCTGTGAAGGCAGAGAGCCACGGAAAGAACAAACTGCACTCACCTTTGCCGTCCGCGCCTCTCTCTGGGATGCTGATGACTAGATCCTCGCGTGCCAGCAGCAGATGAACAGCGTAAACACTTTGCTCTCGATGCGCGGGCGCACAACCGAAACTTGCGCCTTTTTTCTAAGTCGCGATCGCTTCTTTTAAGGTGGAAGCGTAAGTACATATAAGCGTATAACGGCGCGTGAGATTCAAAAGCGGGTTCAATTGCGAATGGTAGGCCGTTGACACATTCGAACAGAGGGGGTTGGCGTCCCTCTCCTCCCTTCCTCACCCCGCGGACACCCACATCGGTGAGCGGGTTCGCGTTGGCGGCTTGCACAGCTGATCCCCGAGCCCCTACCTTTTACAGCGCAAACATATTGCCCCGGCCTTGAAACCCTTGGGGTTTCAACAAAACAGCCTAAGGGAACTTCCTTAGAAATTCAGATGAACGGCATTACAACCGTGCGAAAAAGCGTGGGATCAAGGTAGTAGAGTGTAGGATGGAAGGATAGATGCTTGGGTATGTTAAGGGTATATCTAGTATATGATACAAGCACGCGTGCGTTAACAAAGTGATGAGTTGCTATAACTAGTTAAAGTGAAAGAAATGATTAACTGCGTATGATATTATAATAAAATGACTACAACTAAGTGAAATCTTAAACTATTGAAATACGTTTTTTTAATGTATTTACTGCGAAGGAAGTGGGCATAACTTCACCACCGGTCGCTTGAACGTACCAGTGGCAGTTCGCACAAGTACTACGCGCGTAACCCCATCCGTTCCCGGGAACACCTGCTCTACTATACCAGTCGGCCAACGCAATGGTGGCGTATCGTCCTGATGTACCAGAACAAGTGTTCCAGGCCGGATCGGTTGACTCGGAGTGTTCCACTTTTGCCTAGTTTGAAGCGTGTGTAAGTAATCGGCGTGCCACCTCTTCCAATAACTGCGTACTAAGCTGTCTAGTAACGCTTTTCTGCTGGACAAAGTCATTACTCCATCTGTATCGCATACGGGTAGTGACTGCAAAGGCGTAGTGTTTAGGAAATGCGCAGGTGTGAGGATCTCATGTGGCTGGTCGGTCAGCAGGCACAGAGGTCTGGAGTTAAGAAGACATTCAATCTGCGCTAGGGTTGTTAAAAGTTCCTCATAGCATAACAATTGAGTTCCTATGCAACGATACAGATGCGTCTTCACACTCTTTATGTTGCTTTCCCAGATCCCCCCAAAATGCGGCGCTCGGGGGGGAATAGTTTTCCAGGTAATCTTTCGCTTCACTAACTCCGTTTGGAACGCGTTAGATGTGTCTTTTGCGGCTAAGAAAGCGTACAATTCATCTAGGTGACGTTTAGCACCGATGAAGTTAGTGCCGTTATCCGAATAAATGCAAGATACAGGACCTCTCCTGGCCAAAAAACGTTTCAGTGCGTCAAGAAACGTCTCTGTGCTTAAGTCTGATGCTAGTTCGATATGTATTGCTTTCGTAGTTAGACATACAAAAAGACAAATGTATGCCTTCTGGCTCTTCACGCCCCGTCTACGAGTAAGCGTAATATTTATCGGTCCTGCGTAATCCACGCCCGTGTGCGTAAATGCCTTTGCTTCCTGTACCCGCGCGGGAGGTAAGCTGGCCATCATCGGCGTTGGATGTGTGGGAGCCAGTTTAAAGCACCAGATACATTTTCGAATGCGTTGGCGTATGATATTTCGCGCGGAAATAATCCAGTATCGTTGCCTAAGCAACGACATGAGAAGGTGAGAGCCTGTATGACAGTTGGATTGATGATAATCGTCTATCAATAAGTTGACAATATGATCGCGACGAGGTAACAAAATAGGGTGCTTGTTCTCGTAAGGTATGTTGGCATTGGTCAGGCGACCTCCAACGCGAATCAATCCGCTATCGTCTATAAACGGATCGAGTTTTCGTAGCGCAGGCGACGGTAAAATACCCCTTTTAATGGCCTCAATATCGTCGGCGAAATACTTGCGTTGTAATTCGCAAAGGATAGCTTTCTCGGCGACGTCCAACTCGGCGCTTTGAATGTGTGTGGATCGTGGTAATTTGCGCGTAAATCGAAGGACATGTACCACAATCCGCAGTAACCGCTTCCATGATGATACCCTAAGCGCAAGTTCAAGCAGAACGGAGGTATTGGCATGGGACACGGTGGTGAGGGTCACTGACGACTTCATCTCTGTTACTGGACCCTCTACACGTGAAGCGTCAAATGACTTGACTTGGCCACTCGGTGACTGGCAGGCGAATCCACTGTGGACCATGCCACCAGAGTGGATTTTCTAATAATTGCGCGGGAAGTGCACCTCGTGATACACAATCACTTGGATTTTGTTCTCCATCGATGTGGAAGAAGCGATCAGGAGGCAGGAGTTCCTGAATTTTGCTCACACGGTTGGCCACAAAAGTCTGCCAACGGTGTGGCGATGAATGAATCCACGCTAAAGCTACCGTGGAATCAGAGAACGCGTAAATATCCATTACGGGATAGCGGCTTTCTAAAGTAGGGAGAACTTTGTTTACTAAATTAGCTAACAGTAATGCAGCGCACAGTTCTAGCCTAGCAAGCGTAATAGTTTTTAAAGGAGCAACTTTCGATTTCGCACATACCAAATGAGTAGATATGTCTCCATTCGGACAGGTAACATGTAAATAAATTACACAACCATATGCTTTGGTACTAGCATCTCCAAATGCGAGGAGGCGTACATCGCAGCCAGCGGAAATACCCAGGTGGCGCGGTATCTGCAGCGACGCTAAAAGTGGCAACTCGTCCTTTAGCGTGACAAACCTATCGATAATTGACTTAGGGGGCTCCTCATCCCAATCCACCCCAGCTAACCAGAGCTCTTGCAACAAGAGCTTGGCGTAGAGTGTGACGGGTGCAGCAAATCCCAAAACGTCAAAAAAGCGCGCGATTGTAGATAATATAGCACGTTTAGTATTTCCTTCAGATGTGCTAGCGATTTTAAATGAAAACGTGTCTGACTTGGGCAGCCATTGCAGACCGAGGACCTTGAGCGTGTCACTATCATCAGTGAATTCAATTGGCGCGCGATGAGACTCTGGCACCTTAGCGAGAAGCTCCTGCGAGTTGCTTGCCCACTTTACCAGGTTAAATCCTCCAGATTTAAAGAATGTGATTAATTCATTTGCTAAATGAACGCCATCCTCCACGGTCTGTACTGATGTAGTCAAATCGTCCATGTATAACTCTTGCTTCGCAACTTTAGCAGCAAGAGGAAACCGATCTCGCTCGTCGTCAGCCAACTGGCGGACGACGCGCATGGCCAAGAACGGGCTCGAGCGAAGCCCAAATGCCACGGAATTGAACTGAAAGGTTCGAATCGGTTCATTATCATTAAAACGGTATAGTACCTTTTGATATTTGCGATCATCTTGTGCCACATGTATCTGCAGATACATCTGCTGAATGTCTGCAGTTATAGCGACTTTAAAATGACGAAATCTTAACAGAAGCGTAAATAGGTCCGCTTGCAAATTCGGCCCTATATGCAAGAGGTCGTTAAGCGAAACCCCAGTGTCAGTCTTAGCACTGGCGTCTAAAACCACACGGGTCCTGGTTGTTGCCTTATTTGGCTGAACAACTGCGTGATGCGGTATATAGTAACCCTCACTAGTTACTGCGTTAGGAGATAAAGGTATTTCGGATAAATAACCCTTACCTAAGTACTCTGTGAAAACCTCATTGTAAGCGAGACGCAATGAAGGCAAAGCGGAAAATTTTCGCTCCAACGCAGTCAGTCTACGTTGAGCTTGCGTAAAAGAATTCCCTAATGTCGCGGGATCACCTTTAAAAGGCAGCGAAACGATATAACGGCCCCCGTCTTCCCGAGTGACCGAAGATTTAAATATATTTTCACACTCCTGGTGCTCTGGGTTCATGGAAACTGTGTAAGGTACTTCCTCGAGTTCCCAGAACTTGGCTAGATCTTTGCTGATGTCATTGATTAAAGGACCGAAAGACCACGCGATTTCTTCACGACGCGAGACAGGTGCTTCACCCAAGACTATATAACCTAGCGCGGTTTCCAAAGCGTACGGCGCGGGAAGCGGCGTGTCCGCATTCCTAGACAAAATGTCGCGAGACGGTGGCATTACTTTTCCCCCTAACACAATGCTTGCGAATATTTGGGCCCCAAGGATCGCATCCACGACCCCTTGGACGCTCCATAACTCATCAGCCAATGGGAGATGGCTGAAGTGTTCTATAAGTGAGGTATCCACCTCATGAGTAGGGAGCCGTTCGGTAATGTTTTCCACTACAAACATCGTTATTTTATATTGTGCGTCGGATACCCTAGACTGGATAGTTATTGTAACGTAACCTTTAATCGGCGCCGAAATCGAACCCACTGACTTCAGCGACGAATTGACCAGCGGGCGAATAGATAAGTTCAACCGTTGGCAGCAAGCGAGAGTGATAATATTGTTTTGCGAAGCACTATCTACAATGCAACGCATCGTATCCCGACCGCTTTGTGTAGGTACCAATACCGTAGCCGTAGGCAAAATCACAGTTGTATTGGTTTCGTTTGCGACTGTCATATTACAAGCGTGCAGTGTAATGGAGCTGTTCGGTGCACCAGCAGTACCTGCGCGTGCGTTGAGATGTGACGACGTGTTGTCGTCCTGCCGTTCACCACCTATTGAATGAGCGCTGGAGTGCGCGATCGGCGGCGCCGCGGCCGCTCCGATCGTGTCTAAGTGCAACAATGAATGATGCCTTTTTTTGCAATGTTTACAGGTGTTGTGCGATCGACAATCTTTGATGTGATGGTATGCACCCAAACAATTCATACATAAATTGTTGTCCTTTACGCAAAGGACGCGTTCCTGCACAGGTGCAGATCTGAAAGCGGTGCATTCATATAAACGACTGTGGTTTAATGTTTTGCAAAATACACATTTAACACTAGAATTATTTACGTTCTTAGTGATAGCGAAAGAGTGAGATACTTTTTGTGTCGAAACACGCGAGCGAGGTCCGGGGTTCGATTCCCGGCCGTGCGTCTTGCTCGACCGCACGGTGCTCGTTCTTTCTAACACCTTAACGTGAAGTCTTAGAAAATCTATTAAGACTTTGCTAGTCGGTATATCCGAACCACTAAGTGATAATTCAAACGTTTGCATTATTTGTGTGTCTAATTTTTTAATTGCGATGTGGGTAAGAATAAAATCAGATAAGTCTTCTATATCGAGTTGTTTTAAAGCGAAAATTGACGAGTGAATGTTTTCTATGAATTCGTTTAATGATACGACTGAACCGGGAACCGGTTTCATATTCAATATGTTATTTAAATCCACACATCAAAAGTGTCTAGGGATCAAGCATTTTTGGGCAAAAAAATGGGCAGAAGAACAATGGCGTTTCGTGTGCTTTTCTGATGAGTCTCGTTTTGGTATGAGACCGGATACAAGACGTATACGACACTGGAGAACCCCTGGACGCCAACAGCGATTAAAATCCTGCCAGGAAGTCCATCCTTATAGTGGTGGAACCATCATGGTATGGGCGGGTATTTGGATCGGCGGAAGAACTGAGTTGATTTGGATCAGAGGCAACCTCAACGCTCAAATTTATGCTGAGACGATTGTATCAGACGTCATCGTTCCTCTACAAGTGCAAATCGGTCCCTTATTTCAGTTAATGCATGATAATGCACGACCGCACACCGCAAGAGTTGTAAGACAGACTCTCGCCGCAGCTAACATCAATGTCCTGCCCTGGCCTGCTCAGTCGCCAGACTTGAACCCGATTGAGCATGCATGGGATATGCTACAGAGAAGAGCTCTGCCGAATATGGAGGGTATCCAGTCGCAAGAAGACCTTTTTTTGTTGTTGCAACGAACATGGGCGGCCATTCCACAGCGTGATTTGGATGAACTCATTTTGAGTATGCCAAACCGATGTTCTTGTGTTGTTAGTGTTCGCGGTAGAAACACGGATTATTAATTGTTTAAGTTACCCAATAAAATTTTAAAGAAAACTGTTATTTCAGTCTTTTTTTCGAACTTTTGTGTTAGTGGTTCATATGTCAAAAATCCCTTTATTAGGAAAATGGCAAATTTCTTTATTAATGCAAAGGTGACTTGGTTTATCGTTACTGTGACAAACGAAAACACTTTATTTGATGAATCCTTAAAGAAAATTTTAATTAATATCAATCAGGAGAAAAGTTATTGCAAAAATATATGTTGATCCCTAGACACTTTTGATGTGTGTACATAGCTCCCAGCATTCGATTGTCTTGGTACCGAGTCACTAGGGATTCCCAGATCGTGTTATAATTCTTTTCGTTGGGAATAATGCCTGCGAAAACATTGAGTGCTTTGCCAGTTAGTTTACCTACCAAATATTGCACCCGTTGCGCGTCTGATAAATTTTTGTTTTCGTGTACCGCCGTCTTAAAATTCTGGTAAAATAGCGGCCAGTTTTCTGGCTCCCCTGAAAAACCTTTTAATTCCAAGGGTGGTAAGCGACATGCACTGGTGTCCTCCGTGACCTTCGCAGACGAGGCTTCTCGCCGCGATGCCAGAAGGCTAGTACGAGTATGGCGGATTTTAGCGACCAACGTTTCGAATGCACTCCAGTTACTGAAGTCTAACTGGTGATTGGGATTTTTAGTAAGCAGTAAATCGTTATGCTCGTCACACAACCTATTAAAATCATCGTGTAATTTATCTAAATTGGAAGAGGTCGCCAGAAAATTCTCTTTTGATCGCGTATCCATGCCTGACAAACTAATATCTTTGGCAGAATTGTATAATGAGTTAATATGAGCAAATATAGCTTCCTTCTTCGCAATAACTACTTTCAATTTTACATCCATGGTGGACAAATTTATAGAAGAAACTCGATCAAAGCGTAAATATTAAACTTGATCACACGGTAATCACTACTTTTGTTATAAACAAATGCGAAATATAATAAAACTTTGCACAAAACATAAACCTTGCACAAAATACTAAGGGATTTAACGGATTTACAATGATTTTCTTGAATTTGATTTTTAAAATTCACTACCGTCAGTATGGAAAAATAACTATAGATTTTTTCCAAAGCGTATTTAAAAGCGTGCGTGTATAATATACAAAGGAAATGAGAAATCCAAGCGATTTATCAGATTGGATGCGAATTTATGGACTGTAGAATGCGTTTAGCGTGATTCAAATCCGCTCGTACGGACCACTTTTTGATGATGCGTTAAAGCGTAGGATAGGCGTCCCCTTGAGGGGAATCTAAAGAGTATGCGCTGTGAAGGCAGAGAGCCACGGAAAGAACAAACTGCACTCACCTTTGCCGTCCGCGCCTCTCTCTGGGATGCTGATGACTAGATCCTCGCGTGCCAGCAGCAGATGAACAGCGTAAACACTTTGCTCTCGATGCGCGGGCGCACAACCGAAACTTGCGCCTTTTTTCTAAGTCGCGATCGCTTCTTTTAAGGTGGAAGCGTAAGTACATATAAGCGTATAACGGCGCGTGAGATTCAAAAGCGGGTTCAATTGCGAATGGTAGGCCGTTGACACATTCGAACAGAGGGGGTTGGCGTCCCTCTCCTCCCTTCCTCACCCCGCGGACACCCACATCGGTGAGCGGGTTCGCGTTGGCGGCTTGCACAGCTGATCCCCGAGCCCCTACCTTTTACAGCGCAAACAAATTTTCTCACAATTCTCGTTGCAATACCCGTAAATAAGTTTATCTGGTAGTGGATCACCACAGGACCAAAAATCTAATTTTCTGTAGCACTACTATACTCACAGTACACAAAATCTGTTTTACCTAGTGCACTACCAGTAGTATCACAGACAGAAAAAATATTATTGCACTACTGGTTGTACAAAGTTGTCACAGAGGATAAACAAGTTGTTCATTGTCCAAGCTGCCAGGATCAGAGTCCTATCTAATTTAGCTTAATGACTGCTGTTTAGAAGATAATGGAGAGGCTTATGTGCCCTATTAAGCATGGAGATGCTTATTTCTAATGCCACTGAACAATTACCCATCCGGAGGATTATCTTCCCTGACATTGCTTAACCAACTGATTGTTTACCAAACAGTGATATCAACTGACTATGAGGGTCATATCCCGACCACAAGTACAAAAAAAGGAAGATTAAGCAAAAGGGAAAATTTTTTGCCATTACCTCTCACTACATAGCAGATAGGCCATGTAAATCTTATGGCGATGGGGTCTTATGATTAATATTTGCTATTTTTTTCAATCTTGGGACAGCTAAAATTATTTTAATGGGATGGCAGATTTATAATTTGAGTCCCCTTAGAACATCTTTGGGATACTATTAAGTATGTAGATTGTTCTCTACAGACAATGCATCCATGCTATTTATCCATTTATTCTAAGGATTAATTTTAGAAATGTGAAATAATTCTTTACCAATATTTTACTTGTTGCTACTAAGTTTATAAAATATTAAATGTGAATCACAAATGATAAAATATCACGTGTGCCTTAATTTCCGTCCATAATTTAATAATTATTTATAAATTATATTCCACTGGTTTTTTGACTGGTAGCTTGTGTTGTGTATAGGAGTAATAATGTATAGTAATAAGGGTATGCAGTAGTAATGTGTAAGTGGTTAATTTTATGATGTCAATAACAATATCTAGTGCAGGGCTTCCCAACCTTCTTTACATTACCTACTACGCCACCCTGGACCATACCTGAAATTTTCACGTCCCCTTTCATTTTGAACCCATATTGCTTTGTATGTACATAACATTGAATGTCTATGAATTTTTCCTTAAAAACCATGTATCCTCCCAAGCGACCCCCCTGGTTGGGAAGTACTGCTCTAGTACATCAAAGCATTTTAATATTTATGTGATAAAATTTGTTATGTCTTTACTATATTCTTTTATTACTTTATAAGATGAATTCAATGAAGAAGAAAAACACTGCCTTTTTCGTTACTAGTTATATTAACATCCAACTATGTATGATAAAACAAATATCTTATTTTATACTCAGTTTATACAAATGTAACATTTGTCTTACACAAATCTGGTCAGAGTAAAAGATGGTTGCTTTAAGTAATGTAGATTTTTATTATTAACACTCAATACCTTAATAAAATAATTCAATTAAATATTTTTTTTTACTAAACATCCCTGCTGTGTTAAACATGTATCAATTTGAATCATTGCATCAATTTTCTTCAAACATTATGCATAATGAAATGCTTGCATTTTATTTACTGTTACACTTTCAATCAGCTTTGAATATACCACAGTTTTAGTATACTCATTAACTTGAACTTTGAGAGACACATTAATGAATGAAATTGATTTTTGAATGATGATTCTGATTCCAAAACTATTCTACCTCCTTCAGATAATATCTAAATTAGCTTACAGTATATCAAACTACAAATGTCAAAATTATTAACCTCAAGTTTACTTAGTCCATGAGACTTTAGGTATATCAAAGTGTTCTGTCAAGCTGTCCAGGTGCTGGTTGAACTTCTCAACTCTTTGTTTATGGGTCATTTCGGCTTTCTGTTGTATCCTTTGTTTTTGCTGAAACAAATATTATTTTTATAGTCTTCAAAAGGGTCTTCTAACACTTTTATCCACAAGCTGGGCTAAGAGTGGGATAAGAGATTGGTGTTAGCCATTCTCTTTAGTGCTTGACAATAATCTTACATGATATTCAGAAAAAATTGAAAACACTGGCTACACTTAGTATAGATACTTGCTTTTCAGCTGTGTAAATTAATAAGAACTCATACAACAACAACAGCATCGAAATATCGGAAAGAAATAATCTATCATCATGGCAGCAAACCCATGAGTCAAAACATGTTTAAAACAGTTTTTTTTTATACAAACAAGGTGGCAAGTAAAGATGTGCGACTGTTACAAATTCAACGATTCCAATATTCTACAAATACTAATGAGCGCACTCGAATTGAATATTAGTAATATACTAATGTTCATCGTCGAATAACCACTACTAAGTAGTAACTACTAACGGCGTTTGAACTAGATTGTTTGCGAGTCAGTCAACAGTTTTTGGAATGAAATATGAATGAATTATTTGCCGACGATAACACAAAGAGTGCCTATCAAATTACATCATTCAATCCGCCGAATAATGAGTGAATAGTCAAAGTCGCGCAAGTATCAAATCATTCAAATAAGTCGAATGATTTTTATATTCGAATGAAATCACAGTTGCGCATCTTTAGTGGCAAGCAAGCGTGCGGCCCGCCTGATGGTAAGCAGTCACTGCAGCCTATAGACACTAGCAACACCAGAAGAATCACTAGTGCGTTGCTGACCCTTAAGACATTGGATATTAAGTCTTTGTGTCCAGTAATTTCATCACTCAGGTTAGAAGTTGTAGAATTAGTTTCATATGCAACTTTGAGACAATGTTTGCCTGATAGTAAAAGCTTGGCCTTCAATAGCTGTCTTACATGTCCATCATCAGAGACATTAGAAAAGCCTGGTAATGTCAGCAGCTGCTTGGCTCGTTTGATATTCTAGCTTAGTCTGTAATTGACTACCTAAATAGATACATATTCATTTAATTAACATAATAAACTAACCATTTTCTCTTGCATTTTTTGGAAAGCCATTTCTGCTTTTGTCTTGGTGTTTACGTTTCCTTGTTGCTTGACCTGTTGTTTAACTTCGTTTTCTATTCGTTTTTCCGTTTCCTTATTTGCCTTCTTCTTCTTTTTCTTCTTGATTCCAGAGTTGTCCTTTATTTTAAGCTGAGCTCTATTGACACACGCGTACTCATCGTCCTCGCCCATATCTCTGTACGAAGTTATTAAATCAGTTTGTATTCAGTGCTCTGTACTTACTTCAAGACTTTTCCTCAGGTGAAAAATAATTTTACTATACTTTGCTTAACGATTTACAGAGCAAGAAATAAAACTTTTGGATCGTAGACAGAATATAATACAGACATATACCAAGCGTGCCGCCGATAAGGACAGAAAAATAAGTACATACTAAATTTAGAGTTGCCACGTAAGGAAAATTTTACCCTTTGTGTAAAGCAAATACGGAGGTTGTTGTAAATTATATTTTCTTTCCTAACCAAAAACCACTTTTGTGACACAACATTTACTTTTCTTACATTATATCGTCTTAATCTATGACAGTCTGCAAAAAGTACGAAAGTGATTGTTATAATAATGTCCTCCTAGCCGAAACGACCACAGCGGCCAATCTTTCACAAGATCAGCCATGTACGCAGGAGATATTATAGTGCACAAGTGCTTGCGTAGACACAAGTGCACTCTCTCTTCCTTTATATAATAGGTACCTCTCATAATCCGATGGGACGGAAGACCGACACGACTGGGGAGAAGTTAAGCGCAGGACCGACTTTTTACATGCCCATCCGACGCATGTGTGGCGTATCTCGGATCACGGTTTCGGAACGCCAAAGGGGCTGTCAAAAAGATGACAGCGCGCTAATATCTATGGCAGAGACATGTTTTAATTATTACGATTACTCCACTAAGTTATAAGTTGTTCTCTCTCAATTTGATTATAAGTGTTTATTACCAAAGCTCGGTGTTTTAATTTGACGGACAGGAGTCGGGCATACGTCCTATCGCAAATCCCGACACATGGATCATCTTACTTTACAGACATCAGGTCATCGGCCTGCATTGTCCTAGCCAGTAAGGAACAACTACTCAAATTTGTTGCCCTTCGCAGGATTCGAACCCACGACGGAGGCTACAAAGTGAATGTACACTTAATATCATATGATATATCATATGACCTTAGCAACAGCATATATATGCTGTAGCCGCCGGCGAGGCCGAAGGGATCCGTACGCATGCAACCTCGACATGCATCCCCTCGCTGAGTTTCTTGCCGGTTCTTCTCAGCGGGGGCGCGTTGTGAACCGGTGGTAAACTCATTTTCTCTAAGCGGCAGCCCAAGCCGAGGCCGTGCCTCCCTGAGGTGCCCTTGTGCTAGTCGCTACCCAAACCTTTCTGGCTGGAGCGCTTTAAGCGCTCGTCCTCATGTCCGGTGAAACAGTACTATTCCTACAAAAAAAAAAAGTGATTATCAATAAAGCAAAGCGACTATCAAGCTTCAGTTGTCCACCAAACTTTGATGTCTACTGAAAGTGTGTTTGGTATTTATTGGTGATTCAAGTTAGGCAATGCCAAATGAATCATTTGATAGTTATTTAATAGTCACTTTGCTTTATTGATCATCACTTTAGTTGTCAAACGAGATAGGTACATAATAGGGGGGCAAATGAAACAAACTATTCAACGTCGGTACTATTTATTTATAATTCAGACAAATTTACCAATAAATTGTAACCAACAACATACATACATATATTTAAACAACATGCATATAGTAAAAGCACGATTAAATGTACAAAGACCATTGTGGCTATAAATAACGAATGAATACGTCCTGCGCAGCCTTGGACGAATTACTTGAGCGCTTACGTTATTTCTGAATATTTAAGCATTCGGGAATAACTTTTAGCAACCTAATTAATTCTTTTTGTTGCTGCTATCCACAGTATACAAATATCCATATTTTCAGGAAATCATAAAAATAAATTCGGGAAATCTGAGAACTTCTTCGATGCACCCAGCATGTGGGATCATGTATGATGCACTTAATAATAATTTACCACTTATTTATGGTAGTCTCTCTTTTATACACTGGCAACACTGATAATGGCGATCAATAAACTGAAAATTTTAGGTTATGGATGAAAAACAAGAATTTATCGATCTTACACGTAACTTTCAAGTAAAATAGTAACTAATTTAGAGCAATAAGATCTAAATAAGTCGTTTACATGTATTAGTTTCTAAATGTAATCTCTAAATTGGCCATAATAATTCATGTTTACCTGTGAAACGATACTCCACTAATTTTACGTTCACTGTCACTTTTACAGCCTATAATACTGCACTGCACGATTCTTATAGGATTTCCACAACACACAGTAATGTCACAGTTAGTTTTTTATTGAATTTTAAGTTATTTATTTAATATTAAAACCACGATTAAATTGTCACGGAGCAAAGTGGTCGCAAACGTCAAATTTGTTTCGCACCCACGGCGCGGAAAAATCGAACACATGCTGAGGGACAAAAAATCATATACACTGTTTCTTTCTATCACACGTAACCTACATAAACGCATTCTTTTCTTGCGTGAATGAGAAAGAAAGTGTCCAGCCCTCTATTGTTTTCTTCCTCTAAGTTTTGGATAATCAAAATGTATTGTTTTTATTCTTGTTGTTGAACGTGTTTTTTCGATAGGGTCTATTTTAATTCTGTGATTTTAATCTACCCTATATTCATAGTACTCTGTGGATAAGAGTATATTACTTAGAAAATTTGGTGTTGCAATCATTTAAATAATTTCTCCCTAAACTCGTACTCCAGAATGTATTTCTAATTTATAAGTTTCCTCATTTTATAAAAAGAAATTATAATAAATATAGTTTTAATAATAGCGGGATTTATTTATTCATAAAAACATAAATATGGCTATTTACAAAATGTAACATAGCTACATTGTTTTCACTATATTCTAATAAATAATTACGAAAAACAGACTTTTAGAGATATATAGTTCCTATTTTTTTGAAATTAAAACAAGTGTACAAGAACTTGTGCTCTGATAATTATGTCAGGCACTTTGTTGAGTAGTTTCTATATCTTTTAAATTAACTATAAATTGTTAAGATATTTTATGTAATTTGGTTGCATATGGTTGATGGAAGCTGCAGCAAGCTTCTCTGCTATTCTTTTTACCAAAAGAATAAAACTTGCATAGGGTTTCTTTGTTCTCATACGATATTCACTTAGGAACGGATTTCTTTATAAAGGGGCGTGGTATAGCCGCTTGCTTAGGCCATAATTTCCTGTACCTGCAAATAAAATAGTGGCTCAACGCGAGACAAAGGAAATCGAGTTGCTAGGCGGAATGTGGGCGGAGTCTTCTAGCCCATTCCACCCCTTATTTGTGCAACTCGATATTTTTAATGCAGCGCATAGGTCTCAGACACATCAAGCAGTCTTTGCCTGGAGCACACGCTCCACAGTTGAGTTGGAATCGTGAAGAATAGTTTATTCCATATAAGTTCTTTTTAGCAGAATCTGTATTTAAAATTAGAATCAGTGACCCAGTATTAACTGGGTTTCCTGCCTCCGGCAAGAATCTTACTCTGGATAGAGGGTTGCCACCTCCGAGTTGAGGTCTCGCCGTGCTGATCATAGTTGATCAGTTTCTCCGTTTCCGGGTCTACGCCCGGCTACTGCGACCGGGACTATAGTCCGGTTCCTCCCTGCGAAAACTCCAGGCTTCAGCCAGCCGAAGACATCGTCCGAGGACTCGCCGTTCTCGCGCCCTTCAACTCTTTTAGTTGAGTTACCAACCATTTGTAGAATCTAACAAGCTCTAAACCAAATTACCTGTTATAACTGCCTGTGCACCACTATATTTCACTCTCGCTAATATGGCGTTCTAAAGTATTCCGGCATGCCACCTGATGAGATTCTGCGGGCCTTTTATAGCGACAGGCAGGTCCGTGGGCTTTATTTACACCCACGGAAGATGATGGGCTGGCCAGCCGCTGGTGGGACTCGGAATTGTATACAGATAGATACGTTTCCGGCGCCCATCAACATTGCGGAATTCGGACACGAAGAGTTTGAGTCAGTAGGAGTCATACTGAACTCACACTGTCACTCCCGTGATGGTATGGGCAACCCTTGGGATTTCTCCACGTTAAAAAAAGGAATGGCTTAAGTTGAATCAAGTCAAGGCCTTGGCTCACCCCAGGGTGAGGTTTAAACGAGCGCCTTCCGGTGTACCACTTACTTGCTTGGCAATGACGTTAACATTGCTTGAGCTCATCAAAAATACTGGCTGCGGGCAAAGCCGCGGGTACTGCTAGTTTTAAATAAATTTAGAGATAGATAAATAATATCCAGACCAATGATATTATAAAATGACATGTTCATGCACCATCGATATTATTAGATACTAGCCCACCCGCGCAGCTCCGCTCGTGCTCTTTATTTATGTTACCTAGCTAAATTTTTAATAGCATCCATTTGCGTTGTTTGAACTAAGGTTACCGACATAGCTATCAGAATCTGCAAGTTGAAGTGGCAATGGGCAGGCCACATCGCTCGAAGAACCGATAACCGTTGGGGAAGAGAGGTTCTCGAGTGGCGACCACGAACCGGAAGACGCAGCGTAGGCAGGCCTCCCACTAGGTGGACCGACGACATTGTTCGCGTCGCAGGAAACCGGTGGATGCAAATAGCAAATTGTCGTTCATTGTGGCGGTCTAAGGGGGAGGCCTTTGTTCAGCAGTGGACGTCTTCCGGCTGGTGATGATGATGATGATTTGCGTTGACTTCATAACCTTTGTTTAAAGCATTGAGTTATTAACTCAATGGTTTAAAGTCGGTTAAAAACTGTGGTCCACTTTTTACTTGCCCCGAAGCACGGAGACGGTTAATTATTCAAATGGCATTAAACGGTCACCCATCTAAGTCATACCTTGCCTAACGTTGCTTAACCTGATCGATTGCCACAAATGTTGATAACAATTGTCTCCTTATTTTTAACCGGCTTCAAAAAGAAGGTTCTCTATTCGACGCGTATGTATGTAATATTAATAAAAATGCGTAATATTAATATATGTCTAAGTATGTGGGCTTCTAAACTAATTTACCAAATTTTATGAGTGTATGTATGTATGTGTGTATGTAGGTTTGTCCGCGGATTTCTCAGAAACTACATCGCCGATTTAAAAAATATTTTTGCAATAGTTAGAGTATTTTTCAACTTAGGGTAGAGTACAAGTTTCATCAAAATCGGTCCAGTAGTTTAAGAGATATAAACTTTTATGTGTTCAGTAAGTTACTGTAACGTAGACGTTCGAGTAGCGTGATAGTGCTAATACCTATTTTTTACCGACTTCAAAAAAGGAGGTTCTGTATTCGACGCGTATGTATGTAATATTAATAGAAATGCGTAATATTCATATATGTTAGTCTATGTGGGCTTCTAAACAAATTTACCAAATTTTATGAGTGTATGTATGTATGTAGGTTTGTCCGCGGATTTCTCAGAAACTACAAGTCCTATTTCGAAAATTCTTTTTGCAATAGTTAGAGCATTTTTCAACTTAGGGTAGAGTACAAGTTTCATCAAAATCGGTCCAGTAGTTTAAGATATATAAACTTTTTATGTTTTCAGTAAGTTACTGTAATGTAGACGTTCGAGTTGCGTGATAGTGCTGATACCTATCTTGGTAAAATAAGTCACTAAAAAGTGTTAAATAAACTATTTAAAAAAAAAAAAAAACCGACTTCAAAGTAAATTGTCTAAAAAGCATAAAATAACGAAAATATTATTGAAGTTGGTGCAGAATATACACAGCAGGTACGCTAACACCAACTTCAATCATATTTTCGTTATTTTATGCTTTTTAGACAATTTACTTTGAAGTCGGTTTTTATTTTTTTTAAATAGTTTATTTTATAAATATTAGATACATTCGCGTCGAATACATAACCTCCGCTTTTTAAAGTCTGTTAAAAATTCGGACTCATTTTACACGTGCCCTCCGAAGCACGGAGACGGATAATTATTCAAATGGCATTAAACAATCACCCATCCTTGTAATGACCTTTTTTTTGCGATTGTGATATCCCCATGGATACCCGCGAACGAACCTAATATGCGCGGGTTATGTCGGGCTCTTACCGACTGACTATAACACCATCGGGCCTCCCAGCTCCTCCTCTATAGTGGCGGGCCCCGGGAACGTACATTGTACTTCATCCGGTTCCCGCCAGCGGCCGTTCGGCTTGCGCCAAACCCACAACGACTCGGCCAAAATGGCCAAGCCGGAGCCTTTACAGGCTCTCCCCCCCGGTGTCACGTGCGGTGCCCACCAGTCCACTCTGCTCAACAGAGAAGTACCAGGGGCGACCACAGTGACAACACACCCTGAAGCCTTTGGCCCTATTTTGGCGTGATGCGCAGCCATGATGCAGACAGACAGACAGAAAAAAAAAATACAGATTTGGTTTTAGTATCGTAAAGAATGCCCTTCAAATATAATTTCATAAATAACTTCAATGTACAGAATTGGACCTTTTACAGTTTTATTATAGCTTTAAAGATATAGATAGAATACATATAGAAGAAGATAGTTATAAGATAAGTACATAATAATATTGATGTCGTTCATTTGTATACATGCGTGTTTGTTCTAGGTGGGAATCGAACCCACGACCTTTTGGGTAGCAGGGTGGTAACTACTACACCAACATACCGTAATACCCTCCACTATAACAGGGAGCTTTAGACGTTAAGTGCGTATTAACTCACGAGGGTGGCAGGTTGACTAGTAGCAAATATTATAAATAAATAAGTGATTGTTTGTGACAAAAGAGCGGGAATGAATGGCGTTTCTTGGCGTTATCGGCGCCGCGCACGCGCCTTGCCCGCCGACGCGTACGGTCGGGAGATTAGTTCGATTCCGCGCCACGTGGCGCCACGTGCGAGCCGACTACCCACCGAATAAGATTAACGGATTTGCACATTACAGATTGCACACGAATGAGCAGGAAGTGTAAAGTGAAACGCCGGTAATGAGAACTCATTGTGGGAGGACGTGCGGTGTAATGACATAGGATCTGAACGTCGTATTTAGTATACCATAGAATATAAAAAAAAAAAAATTATAGCTTGTTGGTAAAACCGGGTGTTTTCTCGTGGGCCCACTATTTTGTCCCACCAGTGGGTCCACGAGGGAGAACTATTTCTCGTGGACCCACTACACTCAACGGTTATTAAATGTTCCTCCTGTATAATAAAGATGTATAGCACCTTTCTGCATTGTCAAAATTTATCTATCGTATAGTGAAGTGACAAGTGGCAGACAAAAAATATGCGCTTCCGCTGGTCGGTGTAAATAGTTGCATAGTTTTTTAGGCTTCCACTCCCATTTTTTCACTACAACTGCATTCTTAAAGGGCATTACTAAGTTATAAACTTCCCATTAAGAAGTTAACCATCATTCATGATGAGACCACCTTATGTCCTATGCTACCCTGGTACTTCTGGTATAAATATTGAAGCAAAGTAGTCACAGTTTGGTAAAACTAGATGTCTCACGAAAGGGGAAGGCCTCTTTGTGCCCTCTGTTGCCATAGTACTTCTGGTAATAATGTTTAAGAATGCGCAATTTTGCGGTTTCACGCGCTATTTCGTGGATGCCCTTTGAAATTCTGTCTGGAGCTACCACATTCAGCTGGTGTAACTACTTGGAATATTTACTTCCAAACTGTTCGATCGTAGAAGCCTATTCGAAGAAAATTTTTCCCATCTGTCTGATGATCGAACTATTAATCGGACTAATTGGAATGGATAATCCAATAGAAAGACGTTGCTTCTTGTTTTCCCTTAGTCTGTTGTCTTACCCGGACATCTCACGGGTATAATAATCCATACCATTAAACAACTCATACCCAGAGCTTATTACTGGATGGCAAAATGCCCGAGGCCTCCTTGTATCTTATGCCGCCCTGGTACTTCTGGTGTAATATTATGTGGTGTATATAATGTCCGATAATATAGATTTCATTTAATAAATTATAGTTAATATTATTTTATTCATATGATAATTTCATACTATTATCCCAACCCTTGCTATAACTATATATAGGATGTTAATAAGCAACAGTGGGTCCACGAGAAATAGTTCTCCCTCGTGGACCCACTGGTGGGACAAAATAGTGGGTCCACGAGAAATAGTTCTCCCTCGTGGACCCACTGGTGGGACAAAATAGTGGGTCCACGAGAAAACACCGGTAAAACCTAGTTCTGCATACCGGACGGCGCGCAGGATACGAAGTCAATGCAGTAAGTATATTGTGTATGACTTCAGCATAGCGTCCTTTAGGATAGCGTGCATTTCGGCACAAGTCTTCTTGCTTGCCGGGCACCGCGTAGAGCCGCGAATGGTGTACTCCATCTACAGAAAGCTCTTAAGGAAAGATTGGCTAAGGTTACTGTACAGGATAGTTTTGCAGGAGGAAAGGAAACCAAGGCGCGTGCTCGCACTAGTACTCTATTTTTCACACTGAATAAAATACAATCAAAATGTCATAAAAAAACAATATACCAACAATATAAAAAACAGTTAAATTAAGAAGCCGGCCAGTCCGGCTGACCACGGAGATCGGCAACATGGCCCCGAACGGTGTGAAGCACCAGTCACGTTTATTGGCCGACCAGTAAAGCAGAGCTTCCGGACTGGCCGACGCAGCACGCCCCCCTTAGTTAGTATGTCGACTATCCGCACAATCCCATCTTTTCCTGGGTAAGTTTTGACAATGCGACCCATTGGCCATGAACAGCGTGGGGACGTTCCGTCTGCCAAAAGAACCAGATCGCCTTCTTTTAAAGATGAAGATGCCGAGCTTGGAGTCACAGGGCGACGTGGCACCAGTAGTGGCAGGTATTCTCTTACGAAGCGCTGCCAGAAATGGTCGGCAAGTCGTTGAGTCTTCCGCCAACACGCCTTGCCAAATAAGTCTCCATCGTCGAAGCTGCATAAGGGCCGATCGAAGCTCGATGTGCCAATTAAAAATGTGAAGGGTGTTAATGCGCTCTCATTTTCAACGTCAAATGGGACATGGGTCAGAGGCCGAGAATTGACCACTGCCTCCGCCTCCAGGAGCAAGGTGATGAAGACCTCTTCCTTCGGTGTGCGCTCCTTCAGGGTGACAGAAAGGGCGGTCTTTACACTGCGCACTAGGCGTTCCCAACAACCTCCCATAAACGGCGCTGAAGGAGGAATGAATTTCCATTCGATGCGTCTGACGCTGCAGAACTCGTAAAGGTCTGTTAACATCTTGGCGGCTCCCACGAACGCCGTCCCATTGTCAGAGTATATCGTAGTTGGGCATCCTCTGCGCGCGATAAATCGCCGAAGAGCCATTATAGCAGAGTCTGATGACAAAGTTTCTACCACCTCCAAATGCACTGCTCTCACGGTTAAACATGTAAAAAGGGCAATCCAGCGCTTAACGCATCTTCGACCCGCCATGACTTTCACCGGACCAAAATAGTCAACACCGACGAATGAAAATGGTCGCTAATGATGCGCCATTCTAGCAGCTGGTAAATCTCCTTCCGGTGGCGTGCCGGGCTTGGTTTTCCGGTTTCGGCATAACTGGCATCTCTGGGCAACTTGCTTTACAGAAATCCTCAAACCAAGAATGAAAAACCTTTGACGCAGCTCATTCACTATAAGCTCATTGTTCGCATGGGCAAACTTCTCGTGGTAGAGTTGTATCAAAAGTCTTGTGATCCGATGTTTTCCGTCGAGTACGATGGGATGGCATTCTACATCATCAGATGCTCCCGTGCGGCCAGAAAGTCTGATGAGGTTGTCTCGACCTATAACTAAACATACACTCTTTAGTCTACTGTTTTTCCTAATAGGGCGTGCTGCCTGGATATCAAGCCGCTCTAATGAAAACGAATCTAACTGCACTTGTAAACATAAGTGCCTTTCGGCTGAATCTAAAAGTTCTGTACTGAGGAGAGGTAAATTTTGAGAACATTTAGCCGAATTAATTAGTTTAGAACGTAAAGACTTGTCTAAAATAGATTTAAAAACAAGTACACACTGGTGCGCCCTAGCTGTGGCGCGAAGTAAACGCGTCCAATTGCTAAAGCGTTGAGGATCAGCCACCACCGGTAAAGGTTCAGCTAACTGACCCTCCGTGATCATTCCTACCTGTTCTGAAGAGCTTTTTAACTCTTCTGATCCAAGTGGAACGCTATTTGGTGGTTCACAAGGCCATTCAGTCTGGGATAATAAAAGAAAGGATGGGCCGGTAAACCACCGCGATGATCTGTGAAGTTGATTCTCTCGTGTAGCGTCATCAGCAACATTTAAGGCGGTGGGTACATATGACCAGTCTCGTATATTAGTAAGTTCAGTAATCTCTCCCACTCGAAAAGAAACAAAAGCCTTAAAAGTTCGAGCTTCACTACGTAACCACTTCAGAACTGTCTGAGAGTCTGTCCATAGAAAGGTCTGATGTGGTTTACGCTTATGAGCCTCCACAATGTATGATGCAAAACGAGCTGCAATAAGGGCTGCCTGCAACTCCAGTCTTGGAATAGACACCGGCTTTAAAGGTGCGAGTCTTGCCTTTCCACCGATCAAAGCTAGTTCTACGGAACCATCACATTTTGTAAGACGCCAGTAGGCGACACAAGCATACACAGACTCGCTGGCGTCGGCAAAGACATGGAGTTGGGCTTCCCGTACAGAGGAGTGATTGGCGTGAATGTAACAGCGAGGAATGGAACAACCGACAAGGGTCTCAAGTTCACTGAACCAATTCTTCCATTTCTCGGTTAAAGTTTGTGGCAATTTCTGATCCCATTCTATGCCCAGCTTCCAAGTTTTCTGGAAAAGTATACGACCTTTAATAATAATAGGCGTTATAAATCCCAGTGGGTCATAAATTGACATAAGCAGCGACAAAGCTGTGCGTTTAGTTAAATTTGCGGGAAACCTGGGCAAAGACTTCAGGAAACATAATGTGTCCGTTTCCACATTCCAAGTAATACCTAACACACGAATTTGATGAGATGTGGATGGACCTAAACCTACTTCGGTAACACCCGTGGCACGCAAATCGGAAGGCAGCAGCGACAAAGCTTTCTTACAATTTGAAACCCATGCTCTCATATCAAAACAAGCAGCTTTATGAATGCTTACGATTTGCTGTGCGAGGCGCGCCGCTTCCGCAATACTGTCTACACTTCCTATGAAATCATCCATATAATGATCGTAAATGATAGACCTTACTGCTTCGGAGTGGATGCGCGTAGGCTTTGAAATGTTTTCTACGTACTCACGTGCATTTCTATTTTTGAGATATAGTGCTGTACAAGGACTTGAAGTCGCACCAAAAATCATAGAAGACATACGGTACACTTGTAGAGGTAGCTCGGGACTGTCTCTCCAAAAGAAGCGTTGGGCATCTCTATCCTGAGGTCTTATTTTTACCTGCGGAAACATCTCCCGAATATCGGCTGTAAGTGCGACGAGACCTTCTCTAAACCGCATTACAATGGCTAAAAGCGGCTGCAGGAGATCGGGTCCGGGCAGTAATAGAGCGTTTAAACTTACCCCAGCACACTTCGCAGCGGCATCGTGTACCACACGTAACTTATTTTTGTGAGGATGGACAACTCCAAAATGCGGCAAATACCAAACGATGTCTGCAGACGGCGAACCAGTGCATAGCTCCGCGTAACCTTTGTCCAGCATGGCATGTATGTTGTTTTTATACTTGTCAGCGTACTCCTTATCTTTCGACATTTTTCGCTCTAAGGTGCTGAATCTTGATAAGGCGAGCGTGCGACTGACAGGTACGTGTTCAATGTTGTTGCGCCACAACAGTCCAGTTTGAAACCTACCTGAAGGCAGACGTGTCGTGGTGTCCTCAAGGATTTTGAGAGCAAGTTCCTCGTCAACGCTCCGGTAGTCTCTCTTCTCGATACCTATTGAATCCAACTTGTAGTACTCCTTGATAAGAGAGTTCAAAGAAGTGTCTGCATCGGTCTCTTCTAACTGGACGTGATTGACAAATTGCATGGCCGTAGTTTTACGTGGACAAAAACCAAATAATACCCACCCGAGAGCAGTAGAACAGGCTGCTGGCTGCGATCTGGTACCATGTCTAATTAATGTTGGAAGAAGTAAATGCCAATTGTCACCTCCAATCAGCAACATTGGCTTAGCGTCGTCATAGCACATCACATCTACAAGATCTGACAAATAGTCATAATTTTCAACAGTATCACGTGACACAGACTGACTTTTAATACCTAAATTGGACACAGTTCTAGCGGTTATATTAAAGCTATCTGTGCTATGTCGACCCTTAACCTTTATATTAACCAAAGATGTCTCACCTTGTTTATTAAGACCACCGATACAATCTATACGCAGGGCAGATCTGGGACCTGTAGCGCCAACTAAATCGGCTACGCTGTGATCCAAAAGAGTCGCCGAACTGCCGTCATCTAAAAGAGCATAAGTATCAACGCTACCGCTAGGTCCGGAAATCGTGACTGCTACTACCTTTAAAAGCGGTCTATGAGAAGAAGAATCTGGCGACGAGGCACTGTGAGCTACTACTGCAGACTGAGACTGTGTGTTATCGGAAACTTTAACAAAGCTGACGTAATTCAGATCCGATTTTCCCTCAGGAGTATTGGGAGACGCTGACCTTTCCCCTTCGGAAGGCTTCGAGTATGGTTCAGCCGTAAAATTTCTATGAAGAAGCGTGTGATGTGAGCGAGCATTTTCGCATTTATTCACTTTACATCTTTTCGTACACCTCCGGTACGAATGTGAACCCCTTTTTAAGCATTTGCGACAAACCTTGTTATCAACGACCCACTGCCAGCGATCTTCCAATCCCAATAGTGAAAACTCTTTGCACTCACTCACTTCGTGTGCCCCCGCCTTACAAAAAAGACATAGGCTATTAGGACTTTTTCGATTATAGCTCGACGGTGCGGTTGACGTGACGTATATCTTTTCTTTGGCAGCTGCTTTCGATTTGACAGATTGGAAATCATGAATGCAACCAAACCTAACTTGAAGGGATGCCTCGCTCTCGAGAAAATCTGCTAGTAGTTCTAGTTTAAACTTACCGAGACAAGTATGTGATGCCGCGAAATCAACCCACCGCGATCTTAGGATAGGGGTCAATTTACTCACGACACTGTTGGCTAGTTCCGGTGAGGCGAGGAATTCTGGTCGCTGGAGCAGGCGAATCACCTCCACGCAACTTCTTACTCGGCAGGCAAAGGAGTTTAGCTCACGAGGATTATCATTCAGATCTAATTTAGGCAGCGAGCTTATCGACGAAAGCTGCTGGAGAATGATTAAATCTGGTTGGGCAAACCTGGTTTCCAGAGCCTGGATAATACGATCAGGATCGTCAGCGGTCACTAGCAACATCGCAACCGCTTCCCTAGCCTGCCCCACCAAAGCTGTTCCAAGCCTAATAATATTCTCCCCCGAAGAGAAGTGCGGCTTCGACTGCTCGTACATCCTCTTGAATGAGAGCCAATCTAGGGGACGACCATCGAATTTAGGGAGATCGCTTACCATAACTCTCTTCTTACCGAGGTCCGCAATGACGCTTGCTAAATGAGTGAAACTGTCCTGAGTTCCTACTTTATGTTCACTTTTATTTATGTTATCATAATTACAATTATTAATGTTATTTTTATTGTGGTGTGTGCCTAAGTTTAGTGTCTGGTTAGTGTAATATGTAGGCTTCAACGGCGGAAACTTGGACGTCGCAGGGAGCGAATAGTGGTCGCAAACTTGGAATTGCAACGACGTCTCGAGCAATGGCGGTCCTTCGGCCAACTCTCTCCGGTGATGGCTGAAATCAGGTGGTAGCCCCGCGGGGTACCTGATCAAACCACTGCTAGCCCGAGGAGCGGGTGCCGTTTGTGCCGTTGGTAGACGGGTACAACCAGTATCAGATTGTCCTGGTGTCTCAAAACACGAGGAAGGGTTAATACCGCCAACGGCAGGGGACTGCGGATCGGGACGATCGACCGCACACGAGGAAGGGTTAATACCGCCAACGGCGTGGGTCTGCGGATCGGGACGATCGACCGCGCACGAAGAAGGGTTAATACCGCCAACGGCGTGGATTTGCGGATCGGAATGATCGACCGCTTCTACCTCGGACGGATAGTCTCTATGAGCATTCATTTCCACAAACTGCGGGTCGGGACGACAGACCCCTTCTACCTCAGAGAAATAGTCTCTATGAGCACTTATTCCAGTTTCTAATCTACCATTTTTAGAAGAGTCTAACCAGTCCTCTATACGCGACGCGGAGCTGCGAGAACACTCGATGGCAGCTAAGCTGGCTTGCAGCTCCAGCGCTGCGACCGCCTTCTCGCGCTGAGCGGCGCGCGCTTCACGCTGCGCCTCTGCCTCTTCTAGCCGACTCTCTATGTCGGCGAGACGTTTTGCGTGCTCCACCTTTGCGGCTAATTCCTGCGCTCTTTCCGACGAACGTGCACTATGAATAGACGGCGATTCTTTCGCCACACGAGCACGAGTCCTGGTTATCATTATTATTTAGCGAGAGTTCAATTAAAATATTACTGACCCGTATTACTGACACCAATTTGTACAGGATAGTTTTGCAGGAGGAAAGGAAACCAAGGCGCGTGCTCGCACTAGTACTCTATTTTTCACACTGAATAAAATACAATCAAAATGTCATAAAAAAACAATATACCAACAATATAAAAAACAGTTAAATTAAGAAGCCGGCCAGTCCGGCTGACCACGGAGATCGGCAACAGTTACAGTGACTGACTGCACGACAAAATGTTGCCCTAAATATACCGTTTATTTTGAAACGTTCGCAGTAAAATCAGCAGTGTGGGCAAGCACGGTTAAAGCTCACGACACGTGCCCAGTGCACCGATAAGGCACCCCCGTAATTCAATGGTGTTATCGCTCAGAACTGAATCGATCTACGGCGCTCGGCAGTGGCCTTGTAAACTTCGTCGTAATGGCCAAGTTTTGTGGAATTGCACTCAAATACAACTGTCAAACTGATACTACTGCTTTTTCGCATACATATTTGTTAGAATTTAAAAGAAAGCTAAGATCAATTTAGTGTACCAACTTATTGTAATAGGCATGATGACTGTAACACAATACCAATAAATCTGTGGTTTTAAATATTAGAACAGATTGCACTGATTCCAAAAATGCATCCCATTTTCATAATAATAGAGAGATTTTTGTGATATTTAAGCAAATAAATTACTTAAATACAGCTAATCGCCATTTTGTAATAAACGCTGCTCAGAGTGAATGACGTCAATCCTGTGTAAATAAACAACTGTCAACTGTAATCTCAACTTTTTCTTTCATACAAGATGTTTATTTACACCGCCGTAGTGACGTCACAACATGGCGCCATGCACCGGCCATCGTTTTGGAACCAAATTCAAACTCTATTTTAAAAATTGAAAATATTGCTATTAATTGTAAATTTAATACCAAAATATGATTATTTTCGGCAATAGTAGACCCGTAAGTACATTATAGAGTATTTTTTCAAAATTAGTCATCATGCCTATTCGTTTGTATACTTATACTCGTATCCTACCTATTATGGCAGATGTTTAATTTGTTTAGGTCAAGTCTAAGTTCGATGCAGTGAGCTGTGGAAACACTTGGACGTTTTTGAGTAATCTGGATACTACTTATTACTATTACTACTTCGTCATATTAGGATAATAATAATAAATAATAATATCCTGAGACAACGGTCATCTGATCCCAAACAAGGCAGAGCCTGTACGATGGAAACCAGACAACTGATACAAGTATGTATTTATATACTTTTTTGTAAGGTAAGTATGTAGATAAAAACTACCCACTACAGCCAGGACCCAGGCACAAGGTGGGAATCGAACCCACAACCTATTGGGTTGCGGCCAGTGCTTCTAACCACTTTTTTTTTTTGACGCGGGGGAAATCTTTGAAAGATCCCCGGGAGCTGTGGGGCTCGACCGGGGTATGTGGGATTCTTACCCACTAAAACCCCCGCGGCTGTCGCATCGGCACATGAGAGGGGAGACCCCAGGGCTCTCCAGTGGGATCTGCACCAGGGGCCCCTCAGTGCCTTGCCTTTGAGCCCGTCGCCGGGGGGCGCATTGTAGCCCCCCGGGAACCAGTCACGGTGCTCACGGGGACGGGGGTCGCAACCCCGCCGCCGTCCTCCTCGGAGTCGCCGCCGTATTCAATGGACGCTCAAAGGGCCCACACCCCGAGCGTCCAGCGACTCCGAAGGTTGCCCATTGTTTATAGCCCCGGGCTCAGGGCTGGGGAGCGAGACGTTGGGCGGCCGCTTGACGCGGCCTGCGCCTTCGTCGCCGAGCGGGATCAGCGCGTTCGCGTTCCCGCTCGGCGGCCTCCTTCTGGGATATGACAGTCTCGCAGAAGGCGGCCATCGCTCCCCACGCCGCATCCCCGGACAGCATAGCCGACATTACGTTGCCCAGGGAGAGGTCCGATCCGATGACTGCGACCAGGTCTCGACGCTCCAACGACCACGCGGGGCAAGCCTCCAGCGTGTGTTGGGCGGAGTCAGATTGGTCGCAGTGGAAGCATCTCATCGTCGCTTCACGTCCGATCTTATGCAGATAATCACCGAAACAACCGTGTCCGGCGATTATCTGCGTAAGCCTATAGGTGAGTCGTCCGCTCCGTCGCTGTATCCAGGCTTCGAGATGCGGCAGGAAGTGCTTCTAACCACTAGACCAACCTGCCCGTCCGTCGAATACTTTATGCTTAGAGTTCTTATTTCTATAACAGCTTCCTAGTGGCAGGCAGGCTCCATTGACAACGCAAGAATTGATATCTACACTCGACTCTTCAAGTTATAACATTAACGCCTGCCGTGCGAATCTCGTCGGCTTACGTCGTCACTAGTCGCATTAGCAGAAATCTAAACAGATCGCTGCCCTAGACGCAGAACAATGGGTGGTGCACATTAGCAGCATTAGCTGTAAGGGCAGCGGCGCGCGCCGTCGACGCCTTGTTTGCCAAACTGCCCTAATCTGCTATTTGTAGCGCGGACACCATGTATTGCGTCTCTCGTGGGATTATTCATTACGGATTTTTATAGATCTGCCAAGAAATCTTATTATATATATTTTTTAAACTAATTAAATGTCGCGTCCCACTCTATGAGGTATCATGGTAGTAATATTTTCCAGACCTATATGATCTTAAAAAAATCTCTTAATTACGCCGTAGATAATAAAGTTCACAAGTGCTTGCGTAGACACAGGCACACTCTGTTCCTTAAATCTCACAATCAGATGGCATAGGAGAACAATACGACCGGGAAGATATAAGAAGGAGAACAGACTTTTTACATGTTCCTCCGCCGAATTCGATGAAGCCTGAAAAAAAATCATGACTTGAACTGAAAAGCAACTGGCTTCCCACTGCGCTACGGAGGCTACCTGACGGTAACCAAGAACTTTCTTTCTTTCTATAAAGCTATTAACTAAAAATCGTAATACGATTCGATTATCGATGAATGAATTCTATGATACATAATTATGCTTAGCAAGTGTAAGTAACACTACATAGCTACTGTAATTGGGTAGAAATTCAACGGGACTATTTTCTATTAAATATTTGGTCACCCTTCGATGTTGCAAAATGTCGCTTTGACTTCTGAGAGGAAATCCTTTTCCCACGAGCTTTATTCAAACATATGTAAAGCGTATGATGGATGACGCGCACACCGCCCTTAAGCGGGGGTTAGCCGTTTAAATCACAATCACGTCGCCCCTAATACACTTTTTCGCTGGTCACTGAACGATTATGTCGAAATAAGTTGAAATTTATAATGTAATTTATATTGCGGAGTTGAGTGAAAGAGTTGAAATGGCACACGTCATAATGATTGCGCTTTTTATTGTTACCATCACAGGGGTATAATGTTACAATTTTTTTTTTAATAATTTCATGCGAGTGACGCGATTCGGTGGCTCGAAGTAAGCGGATAAAGTAATCAAACAATTCGGCGGCACGTAATGCGAGTTGGTAAACTCACAATCGCTGTTTTGTCATAACTTTGGTAAATATGTCTTGCAAAACAATAGAATATGTGGAGGAAAAATGTCAGGCGCGATCGTTGCCGTCGCTGGGGCGCTTGCTGGCGCGCTTCAAAGTTTTCCCATTACGCGAGTCGCAGACATTAGCAGCCCTCTTGGGTTCATTAAAATTTGTCAGCTTGTCGTATAGGACTAACTTCCAAATGGATGTAGAAACTTCTCTAAGTGAAACTCGGCTGACGTAAAAAGTTCTTGGGATTTTGCGTTGGCGTTTTTTCGACACCATCAATTTCTCAGGCCGTCAAGAAGATTATTCACACTCGCAACGCGGAAAAAAGAGTAATTTAAGTTTTCCAGAAGAGCCGTTGCGTTGGAGTTATGATCTTTGTTTGAAAGTTAGATTGATTTATGAATTTCTCATTGTTTGCCGGGACGATTAAAGGATCAGAGGGGTTTGTTTAAAGAATCACGGAGTCGTTATCTATGCCCAATACCTAATTATAGCCAGTTCACGCTCATTGTTAGTTGAAATTACCGTTGGGTAAAAAATTAGTTTGTTAAGCAACGACTAGGCAAGGTTAGGGTGACCGTCTATTGGCATAAAATCTCAGCAGTTGTAAAGCCATGTGGCCTCGGGACAGAATGAGCAACTCTGACATAAAGATGCGCGACTGTTACTAATTCGACGATTCGAATAATCTACAACTACTAATGTACGCATTCGACTTGAACATTAGTAATGTACTAATGTTCATAGTCGAATAACCATTACTAATTAGTAACTAATAACGGCGTTTGAACTAGATTGTTCGGGAGTCATTCAACAGTTTTTGGAATTAAATATGAATGAATTATTTGCCGTTCCGGTCACGGAACAAATAATGTCAGAGCGTCTATCAAATCACATCATTCAATCCGCCGAATAATGAGCGAATAATCAAAGTCGAGCAAGTATCAAATTAGTTACTAACTTCGTAAATCATTCAAATAAGTCGAATGATTTTTACATTCGAATAATTCGAATTAAACCATTCTTGTCGCGCATCTCTACTGTGACACGTTGACCGCAAACCAAACGAGAAACAAACAAGTAACTTGTATCATTATCGAACAAGACACGGTCGTGTGTGTTTCTTAATTTTTTTTTGTTTAATTTAGTTCTCTTAAAAAAATAACACCTGCGATTTGATACCATGCAATCAGGAGGTCGAGCGTGTGCTAAAGCTATTGTTCAGTATACGGGCGAGGGGTTCATGTAACCCCAGATATCGGAGGGATGGACTGACTTTAACAGATGTAATTGCGAACGAATTGAACGAGTGGACGGAATGTTGGCGTAATTAATACGGTTGGAGACCGGCGGTTAAGTTGATAGTTTTATTTTTAGTGAGATCTGTAGTAGGTACCTATTTTGTAATGTAATTTTAGTCATTGTTGATGTAATTAATTTTTATGCATTTATGAGTGTAGTTAGGTATGGACATAAAATACGTGCATTTACTATTTTTCTGTTAGTATAATTATTATTAGTGATCGGAATAGGTAGAGTATATAAGTGGATAATAACTCCTCTAAAATCCATGATGTTTTATTTTATATTAAACTTTATTTCTAGTTACAAATTAATAATCTAAAAAATAAAAATCATAACTATAAACTAGCCAACTTAATTTTAATTTACCTAAAACAATTACCTAAAACATTTGAATTTCACACTTTTATTACGGAACCCTAAAAAATATTTATATGATTCTTCAAATCAATAATTTGTAACTATAAGTCAGGTTCAATATATAATTAGTAATTTTTAAATCCTGGGAAGGTATACCACTCTACATATTATTATACGAGTATTACTTCGTTTCCTCGAAGTTTAGGTAGATATACTCTACCTTTTGCGATCTCTAATAATTAAGTATACCTACTAGTTTAACCCCCAGAACCATATTATATCGATGTCCAGAACCCCCGAAGCAAAATAGAGGGGTTTTATTAGTTGGACGCCTATTGTTGTCTGTTGTCTGTCTCTCGGTGGCATCGTAACTCTCAAATGAATGGACGAATTTGAATGCGGTTTTTCTTTCGGGATGGTTTCTAACTAGGTAATATATTATGTCTCATGAAAATCTATTCAGCAAAATATGAGGTAAATGTATTACCTTGTGATATAGGTTTTTTATACTCTGATAAATTATTATTAATACTGAACTCGGATAATAGGTATTTGCAATTTAACATGATCTTATTTAAAATGAAAACATAAATACATCCCAATCTAAAAAAATCCGAGTACAAAAACGTAACAAATTAATAATAACTCTCTAATAAATGGCAAAATACGTTTCATCTATTTACGTGTCAAATATACAGGGTGTAAGGGACATCGAACCGAAAAAAAATTTATAAGACGTCAAATAATGTCCGTTACATTACAGTAACCATTTATATGGTAAATGACAAATGACTAACTTATTAATTTTCGAGCATGTAATGAATATATGCGGAATAATGTTTATTTTTCAAAATTACATTGCTAATTTTCTAAAATAATAATAGTTAATTGCCTATGCACTGTTTTTGTGAATAAAGAATAAATAAATAAATAAAAATAAAATAAAAACACAAATAATTAATTAATTGTTTTTAAATTAAAATTAGGCTTTATTATTATACCAATAATGATGTTATACTAATTTTATTATAAAAAGTGATTTTTTTTTTTGGAAATTCATGAAAAAGCCGATGAAAAATTTCAACACTAGGATGTTCAGAATCGTGTTCTGGATCCCTGGTATCGGTTTTCGGTACGATGTCCCTTACACCCGTTATTTAAAATTGGCTGTTAAGGTTACATTAAAAGTTACTTAATAGTAGTTCTTTATTAAATAAAATATGTGTATTCCGTCGCTTGTGGGGTGTAGTACGACGGGGCAAGCGACGGGGCGATGCCAGTAGATCAAACGAATGGGGCATTTCTCCCACCGCAAATGTACCGGGGTTGGGATTTAGTCAGTTTTTTTATAAATCTTAGTGATACGGCTAACATCTCGTTTGTATTAAGCGACACGATTGTCCATGAAAAATTGCATTAGGTACTTTGTCGATCGTCATGCTCGGTAACTACTTAATTCCTAAAGCTCCGGTGTCCTTATTAATGTTTACACACTGCTGCTTGGCTGCAAAATATCTGAGGATGCGATGATATTTACCTCGAAGTTTTCCTGCAAAACATTATATTTTTAGGATAAAATCAATGACAAATATATTGAAAATACTTTATAAAATTGTTATTATAGATAGGGTAAGTAGGTAGGTTATACTTTTATTTTGTTAGAATTACTTGCATCTGCAGTTAATTAACGGAGACGTAAGAATGAGTCTAACCGTTGTCGTTGTCACAGAAGAGTTATGCCATACACTGTTTCGTTATGTTCTATTTATGAATGCAATTAATTAAATGAGCGGTATGATTAACGGGCAATTAGATGGTATTAAGTATTAACCGAGAATAAAAATAGACGATACCCATAGAGAATAAATATAGACGCCATAAAGCAGGCATATTATCTACAGGCATATTTAGCAGGCATATTTATCTATTTAAGTATGTTGTCACGTAACGGATGGTTTAGAGTAGGGTAGAGAGAACCCGGAGACCGCTACTAAGACAGGGAGGTACCTAAAGGGGAAGTAGCAATAAAAGAATGAGAACTCAGGACATACAATAACACTATAATTACAGATAAAACGTTTACAGTTCTCTAAAGATACGCAGTTCGTTTCACCGGGTCGGGAACGCGGACACTTATTAGCGTAAGATCACGTAACTTGCTTGCAAAGATTCCTGGGCGCAGGGAAGCCTGGCGGCGTGCCTAGATGGCACAGCCGCAGACGCCGGCAGGTTCAGCACCTGCCACGACAGTCAGCCAGCAGGCTGGCCGATGCAATGGGGTGCGGGCGTCAGCACGCCACAGCAGCAGCACCCGTAGATTCGTGGCCTCTGGCGTAGATAATGGCCGATTCCGGCTCAAGACCTGGTTCAGCTCGGCCTCCGGTCTTGCGACTTCAGAGTCTCGACCCTCGACTCTAGGCTGTAGACCTCAGGCTTTCCACTCGTCTCCAGACTCCAGACTCGTCTCTCGACTCAAGACTTCCGACTCAGACTGACGTTTTATTTCTCCTCCCTGCCACTTGACAGCTCCTTGTCTAAATTTAAATTTTTAAAATGAATTAAAAATAAATACAAATATTTATAAAAAAGATGAGGTATGACAATGGAGGTTGATATATGAGGAATGAAATGAGGTGATACACTACAATGTACACACATCAAAAGTGTCTAGGGATCAACATATATTTTTGCAATAACTTTTCTCCTGATTGATATTAATTAAAATTTTCTTTAAGGATTCATCAAATAAAGTGTTTTCGTTTGTCACAGTAACGATAAACCAAGTCACCTTTGCATTAATAAAGAAATTTGCCATTTTCCTAATAAAGGGATTTTTGACATTTGAACCACTAACACAAAAGTTCGAAAAAAAGACTGAAATAACAGTTTTCTTTAAAATTTTATTGGGTAACTTAAACAATTAATAATCCGTGTTTCTACCGCGAACACTAACAACACAAGAACATCGGTTTGGCATACTCAAAATGAGTTCATCCAAATCACGCTGTGGAATGGCCGCCCATGTTCGTTGCAACAACAAAAAAAGGTCTTCTTGCGACTGGATACCCTCCATATTCGGCAGAGCTCTTCTCTGTAGCATATCCCATGCATGCTCAATCGGGTTCAAGTCTGGCGACTGAGCAGGCCAGGGCAGGACATTGATGTTAGCTGCGGCGAGAGTCTGTCTTACAACTCTTGCGGTGTGCGGTCGTGCATTATCATGCATTAACTGAAATAAGGGACCGATTTGCACTTGTAGAGGAACGATGACGTCTGATACAATCGTCTCAGCATAAATTTGAGCGTTGAGGTTGCCTCTGATCCAAATCAACTCAGTTCTTCCGCCGATCCAAATACCCGCCCATACCATGATGGTTCCACCACTATAAGGATGGACTTCCTGGCAGGATTTTAATCGCTGTTGGCGTCCAGGGGTTCTCCAGTGTCGTATACGTCTTGTATCCGGTCTCATACCAAAACGAGACTCATCAGAAAAGCACACGAAACGCCATTGTTCCTCTGCCCAATTTCTGTGTTCAAGAGCCCATTGATATCGAATCCTACGATTGTGCATTGCTATAGGTGGTACCCGTAGCGGTCTTCGGGAATGAAGGTTCACTTCATGCAAGCGGTTTCTGACTGTTTGGTCGCTAATTAAGTTCCCTGAAGAGTGATGAAGCCTCACGGCTAACATCATGGCAGTTATTGTTGGAGCTCTTCGAGTTAAGATTTGAATATATCGGTCTTGTCTCCGTGTGGTGCAGCGATACCGTCCTCCATGGCGCTCAGCCACGGTACCAGTGCTTCGGTAACGTGTCCAAAGTCGACTGATAACACTCTGACTTGTATTCAGAGCTAAAGCCACAGTACGTTGCCGGGAACCAGCTTCTATCATTCCCACGGCTCTGAGCATTTCTTCCCTGCTTAAATGACGTCGCCGCTCCATAATAACGTTGGTTTTAATCAGTAGTAGGGAAACAGTAGCACTAATAATGTCTTCAATGCGTTGTATGTTTTTATAGGGAAAATATTGACAGCTGATTTTCATCTTTTACTCGAATTTGATTCACAGTTCCTGATTCAAATTATGAAATGCACCAAAAAGGATCCATATAAATTTATAAAATCATAAATTTATTACAAAGCCACATCTCAATCTCAAGAAATCCGCTTAAAAATGCTTGATCCCTAGACACTTTTGATGTGTGTATTTAAAAAAATATATAAGTATTAGTATCGATTATATCAGTTGTCTGGTTTCCATAGTACAGGCTTTGCCTAGTTTGGGATCAGATGACCGTGTGTGGATTGTCCCAAGATATTATTATTATATCAAAATAAAGTCTAGTCGCATTCACAAATTTTATAATACTTTGCAAGGGCTTTTTTGTCGTATGGTTAGTGGCCAACCTGGTGTCAGAGTTTCCAAGCTGCCCTTAGGCACTTCTGACTTAGCTTAACGACTGCTGTTTAGATGACAATAGCCGGGACCGACTTTTAACGTGCCCTCCGAAGCACGGAGACGCTCAGTTCAAATGCTACTAAACTGTCTCTT
Organism: Furcula furcula; assembly: GCA_911728495.1. NCBI lineage: Eukaryota > Metazoa > Arthropoda > Insecta > Lepidoptera > Notodontidae > Furcula > Furcula furcula. Next base: position 8,913,760 of record OU452246.1, on the reverse strand, counting down.
AAGGACTGACCTTGCTCAGCTGACGTGGCTTACCCAACTGATCGTTTATAGAACAGTGGTTACAACTGGCTACGAGCGTAAGAGCTTATATTATAGGTGTTAGGAGAGTGTGAACTCTGCTCATAATGCCAGTAAACATACCGTATATTTTTCTTTAATATTCCTAACCATCAGCAGTCGAAAGACGTCCACGTGCTCAACGAAGGCCTCCTCCTTAGAAGGAAGCAATTGGCAATCTCCATGCTTGGCAGGCTTCTTGGGGATTGCAGTATAGGTGGTAGGTAATCAAATAGAAAGACGCTGCCGCCCGTCTTCTTGTTTTCCCTTAGTCGCCTCTTCCGGATACCCACGGGAGGAGATGGGAGGGTGCTATTTATTACCTGGACACACCACGTTGAATCGTTTTTTACGGTTCACATTTTTTATATTATTTATTTCGAAACATTCGTCTATAACAAGACAGTTCTTGACACGGGAAATATCAGAAATTACAAGCGCGCCTGAGTGGACAATAGCACACGCGTCCGTGCGCCCGCGTCGTCGGCACCGCCGCTCGCGTCAATCCGCGCTAATTCAGACTTCCTGATGATGAGATACCCCGTTGTATATTCTCAGATAGGGCACGCTACTGTCTCGTCAAGGGTTACGAGGGTTTTGATATTCTGATAAAGCTTGCTCATTTTTTTCTGTTTAGTTAGAGGCAAATTAGGTGCCTATAGGTGCCGACTAACGACTCGATAGGTTAATAAATAGCAATCCGCCCATGATTTCGCTAAACGAGTAGGTATAAAAACTTCTTAAGATTATATCGAGAATGAAACAATTTACCTAATAGTGATGCGCCTTCCGGCTCGTGGTTGTCAATTGAGAACTTTCTTCCCCATCGCTTATCGGTTCATTAAGCGATGTGGTCTGCCTATTAACACTTCCACTTGCTAATATTGAGAGCTACATCGGCGACTGTGGTTCTTAGACGAATTCTTCGTTACGAATTTTATCGCGTATGGAAACTCCGAGCGTAGCGTTCTCTGTAACTCTACGTATGACTCTGAGCTTTTCTAAAAGGCTAGCAGTTAAAACCTAACCTACGTCTCCGTTACAGTTACTTGATCTATACTATATGGACCTGTTAAAGATTACGAGTTTATCCAGACCTTCTCTTATGTAACGCACATAAATTACTTAAAAATTGATTTCACCGCTTTACAAAAAAATAACATTTTTCTCTACAAAAAATATAAAGTAAAAAGTGATCTTCTACAAAAGTAAGTATGGACATATCACATTAACCAGATGTGTAACAACTCATTCTCATTTTATTTGCAATGTTGACATACATTACGTAAGGAATATGCGGTTTAATAGTCCCTTGTGGTGCGGGGTGGCTCCCGATGGGGTGCTTTATGGCGCAAGACATTTGTTTGGCTTGTATAGCGGCTTGTTCACACTAGCTGTTTATTTAGACAATATACGATAGTTTTGTGAAATAAACAAGTGTAACAGATGCCTCACCAATGACATGAGTTGTGGGTAAGGGAAATTAATGATATTTCCCGAAGTATCAAGTGCCCGCAAAAACCAATCGGTCCTATAAAATCTTATAGAGTTAAGTAATAGCGTAATGAAAAATGGTTACTAGACATATATGTAGTGTGATATTTCCTTTTTGAACGCAAAAGGAAATTATTATTTTGACTAGAAATTTATTTCTCAGTTTCCATTGATTTTTTCTCACTGCCGTACTTGCCTAGCTATTTAAAAAAAAATAAAAACTTTGTAATGTTTCATTCCTACGAAAATTTTTAGTTTAAAAAAAATCCCGACAGAAATGAACCATCGCGGTTTAATCGACTAAGAATTAAAAAACCGGATTCTAATTTACCCATTCGTTTAAACACTATGATTCAACAGACAGATAGAGAGCGTCAATCATACTACACTCCTTTATGCGTCGGGGCTATACACAATGCTGTATTAAACTGTAATATTAAGTAAACAGAAGACCAGAAAAACTTTGCGATCCATTTTCCTTTAACCTAACAAAACATACTATAACGTAAGTAGGTATATGTAGTAGTAATTAGGCGACGCACGAGCCAGTGGGAGGCGGGCGCCGGAACCGGAAGCGCGCCGGAGATGAAGGCGCGATACAATATCCGGTTAGACGCCATTTCCGCCGCGAGACGCGTCGTGTGTGGATGCCTTTAGCCACTTCACCGCTGATAGATGTCGGAGTGATTTTGTATTGGTGATTCGGGAGTTACGGCGTATCCACAAGTTTGGTTTATAGATATTTGATGAGGATTTTGGTTTGTTATGGATTAGTTTAACACATTAACGTTGTTTACTGTGGTTTTATATTTACTGATACGAAATAAAGTATGGATGTTAATGTTTATGTTCCTACCTATCACAGCTCTGCCACAGAACTGCAACTCTGCTCAAAGTTTGCAGTGAGGAAATATTTCTGTGTTAGTACACATCTTTATAAATGTCTTTCGATAACTGGCTAGTATGTATTTATGTTTATTGTGGTATTATGTAATTTATGTTTGATCTTTTTCTTTACTATGAGTAGGTAACACAACTAAACTCTATCCCACTTGGGGCTAATAATGCTAAATATTTTTTATAATTAATTAAGATCAATTATAAAAAATATCTTCAATAAGGTCTCAGGATCCTATTAGGTGTCTACCTGGGTATGTGGGATTCTCGTAGCCTCCATGGCGCAGTGGGAAACCGCTTGCTTTGCAAACCGGAGGTCGCGGGTTCGAATCCTGCGGGGGGGGGGGGGGCAACAACTTTGTGTAGTTGTTCCTTACTGGCTAGGACAATGCAGGCCGATCACCTGATTGTCTGTAAAGTAAGATGATCCATGCGTCGGATGGGCATTTAAAAAGTCGGTCCTGCACCTAACCTCTCCCCGGTCGTGTCGGTCAGCCGTCCCATCGGATTGTGAGGGGTATTAAGGAAGAGAGAGCGCACTTGTGTCTACGCAAGCGCTTGTGCACTATAATATCTCCCGCGTAGATAGCGGATCTTGTGAAAGATTGGCCGTTGTGCCTGTGGTCGTATCGGCCAGGAGGACATTATGTGGGATTCTTAAACCGCACGCTTGTCGCATAAGACATACATAAGAGTTGGGACCTGGTCTCTCCGGTGGGATCTGCGTCTGTAATGGAAGTCTAGGGCCATCCCTCAAAAGTAACTTGTCATCTGAGACATTAGTGGCTGACGGGCTCGTTGGTCTAGTGGTCAGCAAATGTCTGGGGGTTATTTATCTATTTAAATCTGTACTTACAAAAAAAATAAGTATTATTATCAGTTGTCTGGTTTCCATAGTACAGCCTCTGCCTAGTTTGGGATCAGATGACCGTGTGTGATAGCTGCCCCAAGGTATGAAGTCGTTTGAGATTACTAACGTCACCGGTTTCAGTGTATACATATATGTATGCTGCAATAATCTCTGAATGAAGTGTTAATCTACCTGGTCGGTCCTTGCACGAGAGGCCTACTACCTAGTGCAATAACCTAACCGGACCTCGAACCCATGACCTCATGCTCACGATCACAGTAGCCACACGGGGCTACATAGCTACTGCACCACCGAGACTGTCATTACATTTAATTTTAGCTGAACCAACCACGCTTCACAGTTAGCTATTGTTACAACAGATACACTTACACACACACTTTTAATTCAATCAATCGAATAGACCCATACACTTGAACCCAAACACACGCACACACATCCACAGACAGACTTTTATATACCTACATGTAAGTAAAAAGGCAAATCGATAAGGCCGCTAATATGTACATATTGTACATAATATAAGTTATGTGCAAAAAGTATATAATTGCTACTTCATCATCACTATCACTACATCATCACTACATATTATAAAACAAAGTAAGCCGCCGCATCTGTCTGTTTGTTCGCGATAAACTCAAAAACTACTGAACAGATTTTCATGCGGTTTCAACAATAGATAGAGTGATACATGAGGAAAGTTTATACGTATATATAATTTGTTAAGGTGTAGTGTAAAGTGATTGAAATATAACGATAATTGTTGGAAGTGACGGAAAAAATGCGGGCGAAGTTGCGCTGGTCACTTATTTATTTCAGTATATAAGTACTCTACACACAAACTTACACATAAATATAAATAGGCTTAAAAATTGAATATATACCTAATTTAAAGAGTTAGTATTGTATAATATATGGAAATTAATGTGGAAGTGGTAAGTACCTACTGTGATGGTATACGATGATGGTGATAAGGCAGACGAGGCGCGTCGAGACTGCGGGAGTACCTCCACTCGCTTTTGTTTCTTTGAGAGGGATACAGGATTACTCTCCGAGGATTTATGCTTTTATGTGATTTTTCAGTCTGAGTGACAGTTGAGTGGTGCTCAGGAGCGTTAGCCGACGTCAAACGCTTGTAATGGTAATGTGGTTGATATTAAGGAGAAATGGAAGCTTGTATATAGATTTTGGCTTTGTAATTCATTCCATCCGATCGGAATACGATGTCTGATTCTAGGTAGGAAATATCGGTATATCGGTCAAGGAATCCCGCGGGGAGTAACAACTTTGTGTAGTTATTCCTTACTGGCTAGGACAATGCAGGCCGATCACCTGATTGTCTGGAAAGTAAGATGATCCATGCGTCGGATAAGCATGTAAGAAGTCGTCGGTCCTTCGGCTGACTCTCCCCGGTCGTGATTGCTTCCTGTCCCATCGGTTGGTAAAGTAAAGGAAGAGAGAGTGCACGTCTTGTGTCTCTTGTGTCTGTATTTTCCGCGTAGATGGCTGATGTTGTGAAAGATTGACAGCTGTGGCTGTATCGGCCCGGAAAACATTACTTTTAGTATACACTTAGAAAATAATCTCTACAACTTTTTATTTTCTAACCTACATTTTAGAAAAATGTTAGTTAACCTATAAAGTATTAGGTATAATAAATTATACACGCGATATGAAGCTAGCATCATTGTATTTTGATACGATAAATAAATGAAAAAAAAATTATGCCAACCACGTCTCTTTGAAATTACTTGAATTATAATGCATTTTTTTTTATTTCTGATCTGTTTTTACGGAAGGTTTAGAATTATAAAAAAGGTCTAGAGAGAACCTCTTGTTTATATTTTTTACCATTAGTATTTGTTGCCACTCGCAATTTTAAAACCATACTAACTTATTAATGTCGATTACTTTTAATTATTACTTATCTGAGTGTAAATCTAAATCAAACAAATACCACGTCCTTGTTCGTGAACTAATTACGATATATCCTGTTAGTCATAACTTCGCGAAGTTCCGTTATTAAATCTAAATAATTTGCACACTGTGTCAAGTCATGTGATTAAAAACCATTAAATTCGTCTGTTTCGTAATAACAGCAATTTCTGTATAAGTGGTGCAAACTACCTACATATGGACTTGCGTATAGATTTAACTTAGTGTGCTTTTTTTTGTCATTCACACATACATAAAATCACGCCTTTTTCCCGTAGGGGTAGGCAGAGCCCAAGGGCCGCTTTTCGCCTCCATGAGAAACGAGACGTGATGGGTGGCGAACCACATCGCCGCCATTTTGGTTAATTAAATTATTCATATGATTGACCATTGCGTTCTCACTAATAAGGAGGGATAGGGAAGGATAGGTGTTATGAAAAGGAAGATTGGCAAGTTAGAGTGGGAAATAGGAAAAGTAGGATATTACCGCCCAGGAAGGCAAGGGATTTTGTCATTCATTCTGTACTAACTTCTGTATCTAATAACTTCTGTATAAGACATTATCATATTGTCTTATACAGAAGTTACTTATACATATTGTCAATATGTATAGGTCATCAATGAAGCCACCGAGGTTTGAATCTCAACGAGTCTCGAGGTAAACACTAAATAGTTTTCGAAACAACTTAATTACAAAATAAAATATATAGGCGGAGTTGGAAAGACACAATTTTTTTTCGCAAATTTTTTAGCAGTTCAGTCCGCTTATGGACGATACAATGAGTATCGACCTGATAATAGTGGTGTCATCATTCATCATTAGCAGCCGATATATGTATGTCCACAGCTGAACAAAGCATAGAAGGGAGGGATTTCCATAATCCCCACGCTTGGCAGGCGGCTTGGGGATCGCAGGAAGGTGGAAGATAAATGCAAAAGAAAGAAGCTGCTGCCCGTCTTCCTGTTCTCGCTTAGTCTCCTACTACGACACCCAGTGAGAGGAGATAGGGGGGTGCAATTCTAACCCGGCTCCCCACGGGTAACGGGATAATAGTGTTGTGGTGACACTTAATGGAACATAATGGAAAGTGATAGATTATTAACAACCCAAGAACCCTGTGAACGAGAAATACAGACACTGGCAACAATATAGACGTACTCTACTTACTGGTCTCTTCCCCGCCATAACAGCAGTTCCTCATAGACGGATTAATATAACAATGCTACAGGAAAGTGACATCCCTATGTCTCTAGAACACAGGAATGTAGCATCAGCTGCGGTCTACAGTAAGGTAAAAATGTTGGCTAGAGTCTACTGTAGGATGGAGCTATTTCCCAAGTCTAGCTGTTCAATATTTACAGCCGAAACTTTGAGAAAATTTTTAAACTGTTAAGCTTTTTCCAAGTCCGGCTAAACTTGGGGAAAAGCTTAATAGTCTTCTGTAATTCTCGTGCCGTTTTGTTTAAATATAAATAATATATCAAAGCAAGTATCTGCAGGTGTCCACTGATGTAACATAGGTACCTAAATATTAGATTAATTGGCCAAAAATGTTATCTCCATGGACACCATCAATCAGCCTTCACGTTGTGTTCGGGTCCCGCCATTGGCTAATGCGTCAAGTCAAGACATAGACGTATACATTATATACGATTTCTATATGTTGTAATAATTATTTGGCAGCGTTGCGATAATACAGATTTAGATAGAACACCGGCTGCGGAGATAACCCCTTACATAGCTCAGAGCACATAGCGCCTACCCACCCCTGGAGTACCGTTAGCAGCATCGATATAATAATTAAACTAGATAAGTGGTCGCAGACTTATCTGTGCTGGTGGCGGAAACGAGAACTAACGGTATTGTTATGATAATGACGTGTAGTTTAACAGTTTCGTATAGACAGTAGCGACACTCCTAGCGGCAAAAATAATTTTGTCAGCCTGTGGCTTGAAAAGAAATAACGACACAAATGTCTCCGGGCCGCTACTTTTGTGTGCCACTTTTCGAGCCGTAACACCTTATCCAGTTTAAATATTTTATTGATGGTTAGCAGAAATAATTGTCGCGCAAATCTGGCTATTAAGATTACTAGCACTGACCATGCGAGGTAGGTACGATTTGAGGCGTCCATGACCACTTGTAGTCACTGTTAGGTAAACGATCAAGGGTTTTAACAACGTTAGGTAAGGTCAGTCCAGAGATGCGTGATCGGTTAGTGGTATTTGAACAGAGCGTCTTCCTGCTGCAGAGGGCAGGTAAAAAGTCGATCCCGGTTGTTTTCATCTAGATGCCAAGTTCTGACTTGGCAGGCCTCTGGGCCTAAGGGTAACTTGAGCAAGTGAAACCAGGTTGACCACTACGATTCGAGAAATAAAGGTGGTATTTGACTTGAGTTGTACAGAACATCCACCAACCATAAATTACTTTATTCTGATTCTTATATTTAGATTGGAAAATGAAGTAATAATTTCCAGAGGCAGATTAAATCGCAATTTATTTTTGATTTTTACTTTTACCGACATTTTGAATACTTAACTGAACAGCATTCATGGTCCGTGGACGACTGAGTTTAATATATCATATTCAATTCCAAAGATTCCAAACCCAAGGTAGGGTTGAATATGACATATTGAATCCTACCAGTGGTGATGTGTGGTGAACACAGGAGTGATGGCTGGTCACTCCTGTGTTCATACATTTATTGCTCCGATTTTGATCTTGTAAAAAAACAGGATATAGATATCCATACAGTTAAACATTGTAAGAACTGTTAGGACGTAGGACGATCTACACAAAACTCACAGTAAAGTCTTGCTGTAGAATTATTTTTGTCCACAAAAGATTTATTTCCGCTCTAGATTATTTAAGGCCAAGGACATTAAGTCTAGAACATTGACAGGATGACTTAGATTAAATAAACTTGTTTTAGTAATTTAATGGTATCGGTTTCCGATATGGAATGTAACTATTATACAATAGACACCATTTATGTTTCTGGTTTTTAACGATCGGAATTAGCCAATAATAAATTAACATCAGCTGTTTGAGTATAAATATGATGGATAATCACATTGTGTCTTGTAACAATAGCAAACATCTCTGGTAACATGCATACGGTAAGTAAATATTTAATTATAAAAATACTTCTCTACAATTACGTTGATGATTTTATTGTTGTCTGATCACCGGTAGGATGACTTCAAATTTGTAGCGCGGCTGCAGCGATGTAGACGGAATGCAAATTTGAAGTCACCCTTAGATAGGAGTGGATTCGAAAGAGAATCTTCAAATGACGCAATAAGTATTGCCCACCTGTCTTTTCCTGGAAGAAGAAGAAACATTTAATGTCACACAAAAAAACATACATATAGTAAAACCACAGTCTATTTTATATACTGTGGTAAAACCCTAAACAGCAGGTAAATATTGGCTAGACAAAACATAGACAATTAGCCCTAGAAGGTCTTACTGATTTTCCAATCTTTACACTTCAACAAGTCCGAAAGGAAAGTAAGAGGACCGTTTAATGTAATACTCAGAATTAATCACTTGCAGATCGTGATTGTAAGCCTGTTTGCTGTGGCGATGTGCGCTCCGCAGAAGAAGGTGCACAAGCCCAGTGAGCTGCAACATCTGCCAGCGGTGATGCACGAGGAGGTTCATGACGAGTTCGGCCAGTACGCACTGCGGTACATCACTGCGGAAAGTAAGTACTTACTTTGGTATAAGTAGACGGTTCAGGGTGAAGAACACAACATAGGGTTGGTGAATTATAATTTCTTAGTTATGGATATCCAAAAGTAACTAAACTGGTAGGTCCGGATGTTGCAAACATCTGAACGTTTTCGAGAGATAAGTGAAGTTACAAGTGCTCTATATGCCGGCAGCTGTTTCTAATCTATTGTTGATAGCACAGCGACTTCTAGGTTGCACGAAGATCTTTACTTGGCCACGAAAAGAGCACTAAAAGAAAAGGAATAAGCTAAGCCTGCATTAACATATACCATCGGCTCTGATTCCGGTCAAGTACCTACTAATGCAGTATAAAAAAGGAATAAGTATATCCTTCGATAGTGTATTGACTTAGCTACTACTAATACCATAGTCTATCAGCTTATACCGTTGTCCGCATCTAGGCAGGGCCATCATGTGGGACGTGCGTTGCTTTAGAGCGATCTTGGGACAATAATGAATATAGTAGGGTGATGTGAAAGACACCACGAAATACCGGCCGTATTTCGTGGTGTCTTTTAAGCAAACATCAAATGCGTTGGACCAATGTGTGTTCTATTACTACTGTGCTGTTAGTTAGTTTGACGTTTGGTTAGTGACTATCCTAGTGTCAGAGTTATTTAAGCTGCCTTAGGCCCGACATGGTTTAAAGACTGATATGTAGGCGACAACAACCGGAACCAACTTTTTTCGTGCTGTTCAGATCAAATGCCAGTAATTGGTTACCTAAAGTGATGAGTACGCCTGGAAATATACCCACTTTCCGGACGTGGAAACATTTCCAGCAAATTTACATAGTTTGGGTAATTTCCAGCCTCATTTTTTGTTTACATTTTTTATCTATTAAGACACCAACAAGATACAAGCTTTACAAAATTTGATGCTTATTCTAAATAATATAAGTAGTATAGGTTTTGCTTGGCTACCTAGTCTATTTATATAATACTAGCTGACCCACGCAGCTCCGCATGCGCTATTTTTAAGTTAACTAAACTTTTAATAACAGACATTCGCATCGAATACATAACCTCCTTTTTTATAATCGGTTAAAAACTGGGACCCACTTTTTACTTGCTCTCCGAAGCACGGACCCGTTTAGTTCAAATGGCGTTAAACGGTCACCCATCTATTTAGTGACCTTACCTAACGTTGCTTAACCCGATCGATTACAAAACCTTGATAACAACTCTCTATGAGTGAACCCTTACTAATATTTATTATATTATAAAGAAAAATTGATAAAATCGGACCAAGCGTATAACCAAGTACCCATTTTGACTTTAATCCCCTCTCCCAAAAGAACCGTGCTAGATTACGGGATAAAAAGTATCCTATGTCCTACCTCGTAGTAAGATCTCAAATCATGCCAAGTTTCATTTGAATCCATTCAGTAGTTTCGGTGTGATGCGCAGCCGTGATACAGACAGACAGACAGACAAAAATTAAAAAAAATACATTTTCGGCCTCAGTATCGGTTATAGAATGCCCTCCAAATATAATTTTCAAAATATCTTCAATGTACAGAATTGGACCTGTTACAGTTTTATTATAAGTATAGATATAAATAGACTAGGTAGCCAAGCAAAACCTTAATTACAGGTGCCCATGGAATGTACAATATAAGAGTAGAATAGCAGACGAGTTAAGAGATGAGATAGTTAACTAACAAAAGCCTATAGTAGATGTGAAGGTGTGGAGCCTGAAGGAAGCCTATGATACCAATTATAATTTATTTATTCCCAATTTTTATGAGTATACCCGGGCACGGTCGGTACATCACTGGTTACCTATCCATAGTACTGTTGCCTGATGTTGCTTAACCAGCGGATTGTTTACCAAACAGTGGTTATAAATGGTTATGAGCGCCGATGTTAATAACCTCTACTTTTTAGACACGGTGGTGTCAGAACGCGGTCGTCTGGTTCCTGGAACTAATGGCGGTTACGTGTTGGAGATCGAGGGCAAGTACCAGTACATTGGTGACGATGGGAAGCTCTACGTCACGGAGTACAGGGGCGGTCCTGATGGCTTCCACGTTGGTGGCAGTCATCTGCCGAAGCCCGTCCCTGTGCCTCGTGAAACTAAATGAAAATAAAGTGTAAAACATGATTCTTACCTTTTGTTTTAATAGGAAAATAATCAATGAAGCAAATATTTTAGCTGTAGGTAGTTGCCTAAATATTGTAGCGTATTTCAACAAGAGTTCATCGTTTTGTACCAGGACAATATATATCATGATGACAAGTCATAAAGAGAAAGTCAAATACATATAGTTTTGGGAGGCGCGGCAGCGGTGCTAAAGGGAGGATCTTCCGACGGAGCTAGGTGTGATGCTCGGTAAGGGCCGAATCCCCCAACAGTTGATGTTAGGATGTAGTATATATAGTGAATGTACTTTAAAACTTCGCTTGCACGATTCAGAAATCGGTAGCGCCATCTGTCTTGTTGTGTGTGGTATTTTGCTAGATTGTCATGTGGCGCATCTCTACAGCGCCATCTCTTTCGTTAACAAGTCGTGTTTCGCCACAAGTTTAATCCTTATCCGGATAAACTGAAAGTTCTAGCCGACCAGCCTCGTTTCAATACGACTATATTAATTAAACTATGCATTGTTATAAATCAGATAAAATATACTGTTGCTAAGTTACCTTCCTGTTTATCTTTCTTTAAATATAAAAAAGTGAAATCATAAGATAACGTCTCTCGAACTGGATATTGTTATCATTAATTTGAAAGGTTTGTTAGTGTTAAATGGCACCGTTACGATTAATTCCCGCAGAATCGTGATATAACGATAGTATTGGCGAAAGTAAAATGAAAGCGTGAACGGATATAGCGAAATGTTATTAACATTACTATGATGACCAACAATTTCATTTTACAGTTGCAGTAATTAAGCTACTATAGAAAACGCATATATTATAAATAAAATTGGAATAGGAAGTTACAAATATATATTTACCAAGTCTTTACCTTTATTTTGGCCTTAAAAGCCAAGCAGGTGGAGACGTTTGTAGCTCTTATATTCAATGACTAGATTCGATAGAGACCAATGGGGTTTTTGAAATTGGCAATTATGCAGATTTACCTAATTAGAATAGTAATTTCATTAAATTTATTAAATAAGTTATTATAACACACACAAACATAATTATAAAAAAACGATCGATACACGTGCGTGTGAGAATTGTCAGATTATGTTGTTTTTTTTCTGCCTGCCCCTGGTAGTTCTATGTTTTTCTAAATTTCTATCATCAAAATTTGAAAAAGATGTCAATTAATTTTCACCAGTAAAGCCAATGGATTTGAAATCATTTTGATCAATGTGACCAAAATTTACGAAGATGTGAGTATATAATTTCTGCTTAGCTTTGAGAGCATGTGTGGTTGAACTTTTTTGTTGAAAAGATAGGTCGCTGGTATTTAAAAAAAGGTAATAAAAGAAGGACGAAAGCGGATGCGGATGAACTAATGAAAAAATGAGCATTCAAAAAAAGAAGGAAATAAGGGAAGCGGACTTACCAAGAAAAGAAGGTGGTTGACGAGATGAGCAGCACAGCGGTCGGCGACAGCAACGTAAGCGGGAACTTCTTGAAAAACACTTTCACTAATTATAAATAGATTAAGAATGTTTTTATAGTGGCCAATTTGCAATAAAAGTTCTGTTTTCTTGAGTAACACGATTTTTTGATGCGAGCGGTTATTCGTCTTGTTGCACAGAAATCGCCATATTGAAATTTTGTCTGCGTCTTGTCCAGCCAATCAGCGTGCGGTTGCTTCGTGCTTCGTTCCTTTTCGCGTAAGCTCGTGGAAAAGGAAAGGAGTTAGAAGGAGAGGAAGAATGCTCATGAAGGAAAAAAATATAGAGAGAAAAAATTACTTTAAATTAAAAACTAAAAAAACGCTTAAGCATCGTGGGATATTTAATTTTTATCAAATTAGGTATTGCCATCATTTAGTTTTAAGATTAAAAAAGATCGCTGCTTCTGCAGACTGTACTTAGTAGATTTCTGAAAGGATCTAAGGAGGGTGGCGAGAGGCCTCGAGGATGCGCCGGGCGCGGGCGGGCGGCGCGCGCGGGGCGTACGCGGGCTGTTCTGTGACGTCACGTCCTATCTCGGCGGCCATCTTGGATTATCTCGTCGCACCTGCGGGGCGCGGGGGTTTCAGTATCGACCCGATGCCATCCCTGCACATTTTTCAGAGAAAACTTGATAATGTCTAGTCGATTTTGTTTTGGAGTAGGTAAGTACTTTATAATCGCGTTTGATCGCGTATGATGACATAAATATTCTTATTAAATCTGTCTACTCGTTTGTAGCATCTGTGGTTAAGTTGTTTACTAGGTTTTTAGAAAAATCCTTAGCATAGCCCAATTAGCTAAAGCAGCTGCGGAATGAAGCTTAAAGCTATTAATAATAATAATAATATTCTGGGACAATCCACACACGGTCATCTGATCCCAAACTAGGCACAGCCTGTACTATGGAAACCAGACAACTGATACTAATACTTATATAGATAAAACACCCAGACACTTGGTGGGAATCGAACCCACGACCTATTGGTCAGCGGACAAGGTGTCTAACCACTAGACCAACAGGCCCGTCTTGACGTGTTGTCAGACAACCTTTAGGTTCATTGAAAATGCATGGAAGAGGACAAAGACAGGACAAGTACAAATTTAAATGAACTAAAATAAAATAACAGTAGGTACCTACTATATTTAGTATCGATAGAAGTATATGAAGAACTCATGTAAAACTTATCAAGCAGCAAAATACTATCTAACAGCTCGAGTGGTCCGAATAATAGCTATGAGGTGATTAAAAACAAGAAAAAACACTATTGTCTTCTGTTTGTATATTGCGGTTCTTATGAGCTCAAAGGTTAAATTTGCATTGAGGCGTTAAGTCACCTTCAGTACCTTCCATTTATATATCCTTCACTTCCATTTAAAAAAAAACCTTCATTTCAAATAAATACATTTAGAAAAATAAATAAATTTAGAAACAACCCGCAATGTACCATCTAAGTTAGAGAACAAAACCACCCGCGCAACAAACGCATAAAACAACTTTCAATTAAGCATTTAGACCGCCACTAATATACGGTGTATTAAAATTCCACGCACACACTCCCGCTGTTATCTGTCTGTGGCAGTTTGGACACGCCGATAGGATCTGAGCCCCCTCCCTACAAACCCTCAGGGTTCGCGAGGGCGGCTTTGTACCGGCGACTTCAAACGACGATCCGCCTTCGCTTATTTACGGGGATATAACGCGAAATTTTATTTTTACTTATCAAAATCTTTACCGTTCCTGTTTTCGTACTGTCGTTTGCAGTTATTTTTAGTATACTGGCGATACTATAATGTTTATGAGTATCCCATCGGAGTTACTAGAGGAATGCTCGTTATTATTATGTCTAGTGTCTCGTTTTAAATTGGATCTGGTTTGTATACGAGTATGTAAGTTGCTATAAAAGGGCATTTTTTTATTTGAATAGTATTTTTACTTACTAGGTATATAATATAGTACACGCGATTACTATTATGTAGGTATACAATATAGTAAACGCGACTGTTTTACTTGTTTCTTATAACTATATTTTCTTTCTTTACTCAGTATCAATAAAAAAAAAACAAAAATTCTTTATTTACAATACAAGTTAGTGCATTTTTACAGGGGTTGGGACTCTCCTTTTAAGTTTGAAAAACCTGTATTAGGAGAGCCCCGCTCTTTCTTAGAATCTACTAAACACTTGTACTATAAATACAATACAAAAGTAGGTAAATAAAAAAGTGCATCTTTTTGTTTACATCAATAAATTAAATTAGTGAATATTGCTTATAAAGCGGTGTAATATGATAAATAAGTGTGTAGGTGTGTATAGGCGTGTGTGTGTGTGTGCGTGTGTGTGTGTGTGTGTGTGTGTATGTGTGTGTTTGTTTACGCCTGCGTGTGTTTAGTTAAGATTTTTTTCTGTTTCCTCGTAAGTTAAAGATTTCAACCACTTTGTGACAGTATTTTTACAATTGTGATAGGTCATATTTTTAAAAGTCTATTTATTTTGTTGTAAATTTTAATTGATTGCGTATTAAATTGTTTTGAAGCGAATACAGTTCTGGTTACGTTTTGTCGGATCACTGAGTACTGATGCCTCTTCTTTAATATATTAGAATCCACAGATAAGTTCTTATGGATTTTAAGAATACATTGTACTATATATAGTTGTCTAACTGTCAGTACATTTACTTCCTTAAACAACTTGATTGTGCTGTAGTATCTATTTTTGAAGGACATAACTTTTAAAACGGATCTTTGTGTGCGTTCAATGCTCATAAATTTAGTTTAATATGTGCCTCCCCATATGGTTATACAATATAGTAGTATCGACTGAACAAGGGCAGTATATATATATAAAATTAGTTGTTTATCAGATATATTTCGAAGGTGTTTAAATATCCAGATGAGTCTTCTTACCCGATTTGAAACTGCTTCAATTTGAGGGTACCAAGATAAATGTTTGTCAATAATTATGCCTAGATATTTTGTAGAGTTAACCCTGTCAAGCTGGGGACAGTTACAAGTACTAGTATTGTCATTATTACACATATGAGCAGTAAGAGAAAACTCAACACCAGGCTGCAAAGACTCATTGATAGAGAAGGTTATATAAGAGGTCTTGCTCGTGTTTAATGTGAGTGAATTTATCTGTAACCATTTAATGACTGTCTGCAAACCTGTTCTCGCTATATCGAAGGCTTCTGTCCAATGAGTACCATGGAACAAAAGTGCAGTGTCATCTGCATAGGAAAAAATACGTCCGTTTGTCAGTTGCAAGTCAGTCAAATCATTTATATATATTAGAAACAGGGTAGGTCCAAGAACACTACCCTGGGGGACTCCCCACTCTGTAGTCTGCAGATCTTCGCTGGTGAAATTACTATCAAGTTTAACTCTCTGTGTTCTATTGCTTAAGTAGCTTGTTAGTAACGATAAGAAGGATCCTCTTATACCCACTTTTTCTAACTTATGGATAAGAATAGGGACAGAGACCGTATCGAATGCTTTTTTTAAGTCCAGAAAAATACATATACCTTTTCTTTTTTCGTCGATATAGTTAGTCAGGTTCTTAGTAAGGTCTAGAATCGCATCCTCTGTACTCAAACCTTGGCGAAAACCGTATTGATGTTTAGATAATATGCCAAATGTGTTTAAATATTTTATGAGTCTACTATTAATTAATTTTTCAATGATTTTTGAGATTACTGGTAATACTGAAATTGGTCTATAGTTACTTATGTTGTGTCTGTCTCCACTTTTAAAAATTGGGTGTATTATTGAGCGTTTAAGTAGATGTGGAAAGATACCAGTTCTAAAAATTTGGATAGAAAGATGCGTAATTATTGGGACTAACACGTCTTTGGCAATTTTTATAAATTTCGTTGGAATATTGTCCCACCCGGCTGCTGATTCTGATTTAAGATTTCTGATGATTGTATCGATTTCTGAGTGTCCAGGTTCAATGATACCAATTGAATTTACCTGAGAAGGAAGTGAGTTAAGATAATTGCGTAAGATGTTGGGGTTTGTGTTTATTTTATCTGCTAATGATTTGCCAGTATTATTAAAAAAAATATTTATAATATCTGCAGACTCTTTTGGATTATTGGTTATATTTATTAGTTCCGAATTACATTGTTTCTGTTTATTTAAATTAGTTATGTCTTTTATACTATTCCATAATGTCTTATTATTTAAGTATAAAAGACATTTAACTACTTTGGAGTAGGCTGGCTATAGCGGGCAAATTCAAAAAGTGTAATTAGTAAACAGAAGAAGAGTTGAAATACTCCGCGGCGCAGCGGGAACTGCTCGCTTGCAAATCGGATCGCGGATTCAAATCCCGGGGAAGCAATAACTTTGTGTTAGTTGTTCCTTACTGGCTAGGACAATACAGGCCGAGCACCTGATTGTCTGAATAGTTAGATGGTCCATGTGTCGGATGGCCATGGGCATGGGCAAAAAGTCGGTCCTGCGCTTGTCGTCTTCTCGGTCGTGTCAGCCTGCATCCATCGGACTGTGAGAGCAAATAAAGAGAGAATGCAATTGTGTCTACGCAACCCAGGTGATTGATTCCGAGGTGATCAAAGTGGAATAAATTGATCCACTTTTATCACCCAGGTGGTCAAAATGGAATAGACCAAGCATTTGTGCTCTATAATATCTACCTCTTAGATGGCTGATCTTGTGAAAGCTCATGTTAGGCCGTGGTCGTATCTGCCAGGGTATTATTATTATTATTTTTTATTCAGCACAAGCTGGTGCTTGATTGCAGACTCACATGATGAAAAGTGGCGACGCAATCGAAGATGGAAAAGCACACTAGCTTATTAAAAACATTCACTCTAGCCTTGAAGACACCCACATTATAATCGGGTGGGAAAACCGTCGCACGCAAACTTTTCCACGCCTTAGCTCTCCTTATTGTAAACGAAGAAGAAAATCGTTTATTCATGACTAAAGGCACGTACGTTATGAATCATCATCATTCATCCTTAGCAGTCGATAGACGACTGCTGAACAAAGGCCTCCCAAGTGGGAGACCTTAGGAGGCTAGGTCTTTCTAAGGAGAAGGGAGGGGTTGCCATAATCCCCACGATTGGCAGGCGGCTTGGGGATCGCAGTATAGGTGGAAGATAAATCCAAAAGAAAGACGCTGCTGCCCGTCTTTCTGTTCTCGCTTAGTCGCCTCTTACGACACGCAACGAGAGGAGATGGGGGGATGTAATTCTAACCCGGCACCCCGCAGGCAGGGTTATTATTATATCTCTCAAAATATTTCCTTATTGAAAGAGTAAGTAGGGAAGTCATGAAGTGGCAATCAATATGTTGACAACAGGACCACCGGTGTCGGCGCCAACATTTGCCACTCGACTAAAACAATGCTATACATTAAGAGCGCGTGCCCAGCTGCGTGTGCGCAATTTTGTAGTTTTTTTTTTGTTAAACTACTGACGAGGCAAACAGGCAGTTCGCCTGATGGTAAGCCTATATAGATTACTGCACTGCCCCTCGTTGCTTAAGACATTAGTTATTAAATCTCTTAACGGTAATTTAAGCAGCTATAGTGCCCTTCACAGCGGAACATAAAAATGTTTATAGTATGTACTTACATACACTGCTGATTGGCGACGGCAGAATATCTGAATCGGACGATCCATTGCACAAGGGTCACCTAATAAAGAGACACTATCCTAAATTATTCAATTTTGTATCATCACAATGTCAAACACCAGACAGATTTGGTATTTGAATTCTGCAGATTGAAGTCTCTAATATTAAATACCTACATATAATCCCCGTGGGGTTCCGGGTTAGAATTGCACCCCCCATCTCCTCTCGTTGGGTGTCGTAAGAGGCGACCAAGCGAGAACAAGATGATGGGCATTAGCGCCTTTCTTTTGGATTTATCTTCCACCTATACTGCGATACTCAAGACGTCTGCCAAGGGTGGGGGTGGGGATTATGGCACAAGAATTAATTAATCGAACCCACGACCCATCGGGTAGCTAGGGTGTCTAACCACTAGACCAACGGGCCCGTCAATAATGAATATTATATACTCGATATGTTGCAAATCGACCACCAATATCGATACTTCACGTAATATTGATACTCGACATAAACAATGGTGGTCATTAAGAGCGCGTGCGCAGCTGCGTGTACCTCGCTAATATATCATCAAACACCGCTAGAGGGCGCTCTTATTGTCCCGGTTTCGCTGAAGAGGTGCTAAGAGGGTAAACTGAGGCACGTGCTGCCGCCCGGTGGGCAGACCACCGGGTCGCATAGTTTTGGGTGGCAAGTAAACTGTTCTAACTGTAGTAAATATTTATCGTTTTGTGCCAAAAAATAAGATACACTACATAAGTAGGTAACATATGTATAAATTAAAACGTAATTTCTACTTATGACAACGACTTATGACAACGACTTATGACAAACAGTATCTTATAAACGGCGGAACTGATTTTCAAATATAGGTAAGAACCATTTATTTATTTCATTTGGGACAATAAACGACTATGTACTACTAAAGGTAAGATAACAAATATGGAAAATATAAATGGGTAATTATGCAACCTGCACCGTTGTCCACGGAATAAATAACTATTCCGCTTAAACCAGTTTAAAAAACCATTTGAAAATTACAATACCACAATCAAACAAGCATAGGTATTCTACCTATCTATCTGGATATGCTTATGCGTTGGGGTTAATAATACCATCACATTTAAACTAAAACCAAAGCTATAATGATTTGAGTCTGTTCGAGTGGTTCAATAACGTTTCTTAATTCAGCCAGACCTAAGGTCGTTGCATCTTTTGTCTAAATACAAGCAGAACGCCGCTAGCCGACGTATACTGCGCAGAGACCATAACAGTAAAGATATCAGACCAAAATAGTCTTTAAAATCTTATTGGTAAGTTGTAGAGAATTCCTAAGACGCTATAACTAGGGTTCATCTTGGATTATTAATCTGTTGAGACGCTTGCAGACGTGATCTTATTGGGATGACGTTAAAACTAATTGGGTTTTCTATGATGTTGATATGTAGGTATTAGAGTTTACTAAAAGGGTTTGGTAGTGTCACAGACTAAGTCTGTGGGTAGAGTGAATCCAATTTTTGTGTAAAGGAAACAAATATTTATTTTATACGTTCCAACTATTATTAAAGGTACCTAAGTCTGTAATATATTACTCATTGGGAAAGTCTTATTTTGTCTGGTAGTACGTTTGTTATGTTGATTTGCAAAAAAATCCTATAGTGTTTTTACTACAACGTAATTGCTAGTTTAACAGTCAACGCATCAGTCATTATCCATCATCTACGGCGGTGCTTTGCCTGAATCCAGGTAGGTATACACAGGGCTTAGATTACCAATGTGAAGTAAAGTGCATTTAGTCCGACTTATCGTGATTCAGGATAGGATGATGGTTTATAATTTCTTTAATATTAAGATAAAAAAAGAATGCGTGACGAACAGAGAATCTTCTTTTCGAAGTCTGTTGAAAATAAAACGTTGTTTTTCAATTAGTCTTACAAATTTTCCAATTAGTCTGAAAGTTATTGGCTGCTGTAGTCAAGTGGATCCAGAGTAGGTACATACAGCGAGTTATAATGTATTATTTTTGGATCCTGGAGTTTGAAAGTATACATAAATAATCTTAAACGGTAAGCTCGTTCTGTTACGTTGGGACTTCATATAGCTAGTGTGGCGAAAGGTGGTTAAATGAAAATACTTCTGCTGACCACTTCGGTAACACCAGGTGATGCAATGTCTTTCATTACACATGTAATGAAATAAATTATAATTACCGACTACACTTTGGTGTACTGTTGATGTCACCGTAAACATCCTTTTCGCGGGGGAAACCTTCAAAAGGTCCCCGGGAGCTGTGGGGCTCGACCGGGGTATGTGGGGATACTTACCCACTAAAAACCCCGCGGCTGTCGCATCGGTACATGAGAGGGGACACCAGGGCTCTCCAGTGGGATCTACACCAGGGGCCCCTCAGTGCCTTGCCTCTGAGCCCGCCGCCGGGGGCGCATTGTAGCCCCCCGGGAACCAATCGCGATACTCACGGGTACGGGGGTAACAACCCCGCCACCGTCCTCCTCGGAGTCGCCGCCGTACTCAATGAACGTCCTAGGGCCCTCACCCCGAACGTCCAGCGACTTCGAAGGCACCTTAAACACCCATGTTAACTTTACTATGCACTTGTTTCTTCTAATTGGAGTATTTTGTAGTTTGGGAACATCAATAAGTCTTGGTTTAACGTTTTTTTTTACTTTTTACTACTACAAGGCGGCATCTACATAAATGATTAGTATAAACCCAAATAAAAGTTTTATCTAGTTATGCATTGGCAAAATAAAATAATAAAAGCAGTAAGAATCAGTTCTAATGTTTGTGTAGAAATTTTTAATCTCAAATGCTTAATGGAAACGACGAACGCGTTTTAAAATCTGTTTAATGTCGGTATTATAGCCGATATTAATGATGCTATTGAGCAGTCAGGACATACCAGCTGCCGGCGAAACGCGGGGGTCCGGTCATAGAGTTGTTGTTCTTTAAACAGAGTTGACACTTTTCTTTTAGGTAATTTATTTTATCTTTTTGATAAATTATAACAATAATTGTTTCATAGTGGAAAAAAAATGCCTAAATATTTTACAAGTCAATATTATTATTAACAAGAACAAATTTTCTATGAAACTACTACCGCTAATTTAAATAAAAATAATCGTATTTCAATAAATAGTGGGATTTATTTGTAAAAGTATTTTAAATATATACAACTTAAATAAACATACTTGACAACAATAAATACAACTAAAAAGCCCTTAATAAAATATTTTTATACGTTGTCCTCACTTCGGGATAGCAAAGTATCCAGAACGCTGGCAGCATTGCCACACTGGCGCTGTATGGTAAGGCATTGCTTAAAATATAATGCTATGTAGTAGTTCTATGGATAAAAAAATTAATCCTATCTTTTCAAATTAGTAGTACTATGTGGTGCACTTTGTCCATAGAGAGAAGAATCTTTGTGAGTCTAAACTCAAACTTATTTATAGGCATAAAACTTGTCGCTTCTGTGTTTATTTCTCTTCAGCACAAAGCACGTAGTGTCCATTTGTTAAGCGCCTCTATATTATTTATTGACCTCCACCACTTCCGATGCTGACCGCATAAGGTTTTTGTATTTCACCAGCGCACTTCTAGGATAGGAATTTGATATCTAGATGTGTGACTACTCGTATCTATTTACGGCTTAGTGTATGTAGTATAGTTACTGTATTAGAGAGTTCAAAATGGTATACTTGTTTTATGTGTATTTCATATGCATACCTACTTACCTACTTACCTATTTGTATTTTATTCGATCTTAATGATAAAAGTATTAGATGTACAAAAATTTCAATATAGAACGAAAAACTAATTTAGATGAATAGCGGACTATATTTAAATTAATAATCTGTCTAAAAAAACATTACTAAATCTACTAACATACCTACCTATATGTAAAAGATAATAGTATAGTAATGAATTTACCCAGTTCTGTAAAATCTTGGAGACTTTTTGCCACCCTAAATATAGAACAAGAGATCAAGATATATATTTATTGCAACTAAATATTTATAGTTTATTTACAAACATGTACACTTAAACTAGGTAAAAAACTTCCTCGAAGTTGTCGCCGCACTGGGAGGGAAGGGTACCTAAAAGACTGGCGGCATTACCCCTTTGTATGGCCAAGCTACAAGAGATCATAAATCCAGTCCGATAAGATGTGGGTACTATGAAAAATGACACCAAGCTATTATTTAGCAATAACATTAGCATACTTGAATGAGGTACTAAACATTTTATCCGTCGAAATAACTCGCAGGTGTTAACCACAATATAATAACGGATAAAGACCCATTTTATCTTATTACACGTAGGCTGGGACAAAAAATTAATTGTGGACACATAGGTACCTGTCGGTGCAATAAGATCTCGTCTATAGAACAAGATAAACAGAATCAACATAATAAACTTGTTTTTATAAAGCATCGCAGGCGTGAACTTATAAAAAGAGGTAAGAGATTCGTATTTCAAAACAACGAATTTGATATGACAATTTTTCGCAAGGTTTATTTTTATCGAAATAAGCATGAAATAAGCGACAAAATTTTCTGTCACATTGATTTTTGATTATTACGGGAATGCGAACACTTTGGAATAAAACTAAATTTACGGGTTATATTGCAGCTTATTTTTTGATTTTACTATCCTGACGTTTCGAACATTTTTCAGCATTCATTGTCCGCCTGTGACTATGAATACTGTATTTCAAAGTAACGAAACGTTAGGATAATAAAAAAAACTACGATATGACCACGATATAACCCGTAAAATTAATTTCAATTCACCCTTTCTGGCTTTTATTTACTAGCTATTGAGTTTATTAAAAATTAAAATAGAAAATAATTCTCGTTGCTATTTCGTGGGTATTTAAACTGCAACACGGATTCAACGCAGCAATTTTGCCATATCTTCAGACTATTACCCATTCCCATGATTGAAGGACATATCAAATCAACATTGAGAACACGCGTCGAAAAAATAAATCAAACATTCTCTCTACGACGCCCACCATTAATAAAACTCTTTAAAATATATTTAATAATGTCCACAAAGGTAGGGAGCACAATGCTCGACCCATAAAGGGGCAGCATTTATTATGGCGACAATATATCGAACACAAAAAGATATTGTGACAAAGACGCGTACTTTTTAATAATATTGTCATTTCTCAGCAGCAGTGGACTCTTTCAAAAAGCCATAATGCAATAATTTATCTCTTTATAATTTTTTTTTATCTGTGGGAGAGCAAGCGCGGGTGACACCAGGTGAGCACGGGTTAACTCCATTTGCCTCATACAGCCTTCTGTGGAGTCTATTTTATCCGTTGTAGAGTCGGTATACCTCATTGTAGTTTTATAGTTATAATATTAGAACTTTTATACATTTCAATTTTGAAGATGAATGTACTGACTAATTTATAGCGTGCATATCAAATAAGTGATGATGTATGTATAGTGTTTCATAATTAATATTACAATTTGTAGTAGACAACGTAGTAATTATAATGGGAGAGCCTATTTGACTATGCAGTGGGTAAAGTTCAGTGGAAGTTTCTATACACATATTAAACGTTTTAAAACTTTATACATCGATAACATGTCGTGCCTGTAAGCCACTCTTGGCATTCCATGAAACACTATGGAAGCATGCAGCCATCATGACGCGGTGGTGGCGTGGAGGTCGCGGGCTCAAATCCTGAGGAGAAGAAGGTGTTTTGTGTAGTAGGTCCAATGTCTGTACTTGTTTGAACAATGCATGTATAAAGTTGGTTCTGCGCCAGACCTCTTTCTGATCGTGTCGGTATTCCGTCTAACGAAAACTTATATCATTTTTTTTCTACGGTGGCACCGCAAATTATCATCATCGTTACCAGCCGGTAGACGTCTATTGTTGAACAAAGGTCTCCCCTTAGACCGCCACAATGAACGACAGTTAGCCATTTGCATCCACCGGTTGCCTGCTACGTGCACTAGGTCGTCGGTCCACCTAGTGGGAGGCCTGCCGCTGCGTCTTCCAGTTCGAGGACGCCACTCGACAACCTTTCTTCCCTATTGGTTATCGCTGGTTGATTCTTCGAGCGATGTGGCCTGCCCACTGCCACTTTAACTTGCAGATTCTAGGAGCTGTGTCGGTGACCTTGGTTCTTCGGCAACACACATAGGTTAATAACCTTTGTCTTCAGGTACTGCGGAATTTCAGAGGAGTAGAATTTCACGTAGTTTTCCGAACGTGCCTATCCTAGTTGTATATTCATCGGGCGACGTCTTTGTCGAAGTTGGCCATAATCCTAACACTTAGCAGGCAACTTAGGGTCGAAGATTACTCGGAGAAGACGCTTCCCTTGGTCGGCTCCAACGACACCCAAAGGGATGAGAAGGGACGGTGCTATTCTTACCCGGACACCCCACGGCCAATATCATAATGAAATGCATTAGTTACTGCAGTATGTTTGAATAAAGAATTCTCACTTTAAAAATGTTCGACCGGTAAGTTTCGAGCGCGAAACACGATTTGCGTTATTGCGCAAAAAAATTAACGACAGTCTTTATAGCTATCGTCGAGACAGGGGTTGACATCGGAGCCACAATAAAATCGATGAAATATTTAAGGGGCAGTCGCAATAACTCATAGCGGGTGAGTTAAGGGCAAGCGCCTATTGTGACAGTGTTTGCACAGGTAGCAAGCAGTGGGCACCGTACCGGGCGTGGCTCGGGGATCGTACTTGTCAAATTTTAATTGTCCTATTAGCATACAAATGAGGCTCACACTTGACGTTTTCTAATGTGAGTTCCGAGTATTAGTTTAAGATAGATTTTAATTTATTATTACACGCTGTGATTTTAAATGTACTACATACTTGTGTGTTATTTAGGTCAGATTGAATGTACTCATTTACATATTTCCGTAAAATACCGTGTATCCTTTAGTCTCATAGTCCTACGCCTACTTGTAAAAGGTGGTTTCGAGGAATAAAATTTCTAAACTTTATTTTTAAGTACCAGCCTTTATATAAATATTGCTAAATCTATTAAAAATGTTGAAAAAAAAACACGATCACTTGTAAACTAAGTATGTAGCCTTGTTCAGTCCTGCTAAATAATAAATATTACATTTGTTGGAAGAAATTAATAAAATTAGGATTAAGTCATCCTAATCTATACTTATAATAAAACTGTAACAGGTCCAATTCTGTACATTGAAGATATTTTGAAAATTATATTTGGAGGGCATTCTATAACCGATACTGAGGCCGAAAATGTATTTTTTTTAATTTTTGTCTGTCTGTCTGTCTGTCTGTCTGTCTGTCTGTCTGTCTGTCTGTCTGTATCACGGCTGAGCATCACGCGGAAACTACTGAATGGATTCAATTGAAACTTGGCATGATTTGAGATCTTACTACGAGGTAGGACATAGGATACTTTTTATCCCGTAATGTAGCACGGTTCTTTTGGGAGAAGGGATTAAAGTCAAAACGGGTACTTCGTTATACGCTTGGTCCGATTTCATCAATTTTTCTTTATAATATAATAAATATTAGTAAGGGACACTCATAGAGAGTTGTTATCAAGGTTTTGTAATCGATCGGGTTAAGCAACGTTAGGTAAGGCCATTAAATAGATGGGTGACCGTTTAAGACCATTTGAACTAAACGGGTCTGTGCTTCGGAGAGCAAGTAAAAAGTGGGTCCCAGTTTTTAACCGACTATAAAAAATGAGGTTATGTATTCGATGCAAATGTCTGTTATTCAAAGTTTAGTTAACGTAAAAATAGCGCAGGCGGAGCTGCGTGGGTCAGCTAGTTTAATAATATAATTTAAAAAAAACTAATTTAATATTTTTATTTTTTCATAATACTTATCCGATTTACGCAAATATTACACATTGCCCACACGTGACCATAGTTAGAGTGCTCGTAACGTCGGAAAAGAAATATAAACAACAATACAATCTGTAAAACTAGTTTCATTAAGATTACGTTTTAATTCGCAGTCATTCTTTCATTTCTTTCATTTTGATCATGACTGTCACAATATATCTATGTTCTCCAAACCCAGTGACGTCACAAAACAAACGCGTTTATAGTCCCATCACGTATCCAGGCTAGTACCTACCACTGAATCCCGGAGCGTCGCGCGTGGTTCGGGGAATACGCATGAAGTCGTCACGAGGCGGCCGCCGGCGCCCCGCCGGCACGGTAGCTGCGCGGGCGGTCTAGCCTCCCCTTAATTAATTTTAATGCATTTACCTGCACGTTACATGGTGGTATGCGGTGCATTGCTGGTTTTTTGATGAGTTTGGTTATGGAGATACGGGTGGAATAATGTGGACTAAAGACAAAATATTATTACATACTATTAAATCTATACTTATAATAAAACTGTAACAGGTCCAATTCTGTACATTGAAGATATTTTGAAAATTATATTTGGAGGGCATTCTATAACCGATACTGAGGCCGAAAATGTATTTTTTTTAATTTTTGTCTGTCTGTCTGTCTGTCTGTCTGTCTGTCTGTCTGTCTGTCTGTCTGTCTGTATCACGGCTGAGCATCACGCCGAAACTACTGAATGGATTCAAATGAAACTTGGCATGATTTGAGATCTTACTACGAGGTAGGACATAGGATACTTTTTATCCCGTAATCTAGCACGGTTCTTTTGGGAGAGGGGATTAAAGTCAAAACGGGTACTTGGTTATACGCTTGGTCCGATTTTATCAATTTTTCTTTATAATATAATAAATATTAGTAAGGGAACACTCATAGAGAGTTGTTATCAAGGTTTTGTAATCGATCTGGTTAAGCAACGTTAGGTAAGGTCATTAATTAGATGGGTGACCGCTTAACGCCATTAGAACTAAACGGGTCCATGCTTCGGAGAGCAAGTAAAAAGTGGGTACAAGTTTGCCGTAACCGACTATAAAAAATGAGGTTATGTATTCGTTGCGAATGTCTGTTATTCAAAGTTTAGTTAACGTAAAAATAGCGCAGGCGGAGCTGCGTGGGTCAGCTAGTTACTAATAAATTCTATTACAATATAATGAAACAAGATGATCCACTCTTACAGAAGCTGTTAATAAGTACTTACAAGGTTCTAAAAATTAGGGAACTTGCGGCTTTGCTGATGACATCTTACCTTTTCCTACATGGTATACGAACTCCAAATGACAGATGACACCGGACAAAAGATTGTGACCGCTTCTATCACTTTAGCCTAAAGGGCAGGGGAGCGACAAGCTAAAGCGTCCTTCAGGGAGGCACGGTCTCGGCTTGGGTTGTCGCTTGAGAGAGTTAGCTCTAACACTGGATTACAACGTGCCCCCACTGATGAGATCCGGCATGAAACTCATTGGAGCTCGTTATTAAGGTCGCGTACGAGCTTTTGGCCTCGCCAGTGAGACCGGTATATACATAGGTACGTATGGTGAAACGGAACTTGGTCATTGACAGAGTTGCAAAAGTCCAAACTCAATGTCTACAAACGGCAAGATCATGTTCCAAAAACCACTAGGCGTTACATTAGCCAGATAACGGTTGTAAGTCAGCAAAGGTGAAGTGGAAGTGGGCAGGCCATGTTTATACTAACAAGGTGGGAAGCAAACATGCGGCCCGCTTGATGGTAAGCAGCAGTGGCGTGCACAGAGGGTAGGCAAAAAAACGTATTCGGCTTGTTTAACATAATAAATGTATATTAGGATACTTACCATTTTAAATATCCATAAGCTAGCAGATTCTATAGACATATTAATTTGCATTTAAATTCTGTAATAAGATTATTCAGAGCGTCCATACACACAACGAGACTTTGCCTACCCTACGATTTCTCTAAAAAATCTTAATTTAACAATATTTTATACTGACATGGTATTAACGTGATGTTTTTAAATGTAAATGTATATTTGTGGTGGCACACTAACAAATAACTTAGAGTACAGATAACCCGCAGATATTTTAGCCTATTTTCTGTGCCCGCCACTGGTAAGCAGTCACCGCAGTCTATAGCCGCTAGCAACACCATAAGAATCACTAGCACGTTGCCAACCCTTAAGATATTAGATATCGTCTTTTGTGTCTGGTAATTTCATCAACTACAGTGCCCTTCACACCGGAACACAGCAGTGTTACACACTGCTGCAGAATAGCTGACACTACAGTGGTACCTATCTGGACGGTTCTTTGCATAAGGATCTACCTAGTAAAACGTCGCCATAATGGTGGACGAAGGCGAGGTAGACCAAGGAGACGTCGGTGTGATAGCAAACATGCTTTTGGCATCAATAGCTGCTTCTCCACCAGCCTCACTGGCTCGCGCCGCAGCCTTGCGCGCACGATGGCTCGGCTGAGCGTGCCTCGGGGTTGAGCCGTCAGCTGTCGGTAAACGGAACGCGTTCAAAGGTGCCTCTTAGTGCGCGAGCCTGATGGCCAAAACCGGCTACCGCGCGAACCCGTGTGGCCGGTGGAGACCCAGCTATTGGCGAAGCCATCAATGGGATGTGACAGGCAGGTATAATTATGAAAGGGGATATTAAATGCAAATAAAATATATTTTTTTAAACGATTTAGGCAATACGTCAGGAATTCCCTGATATATTGCAGCACTTACTTGTATTTGACTACATTACATTGACTGTATCCATTAATGAGTGATTTCTTCCTGTGACCTCGTGAATACTTTTCATTGGTTATTAAAACTAAATTAGATATGTGGTGTTTTAAATTACTATTCTAATCGCCACATCAGTCATTAATCCTTTAGTATTAGATGATAATTCAACTGACCCCGAGTGACTAAACTAGGTAATTATGTTAGTAGGTACCTAATAAGTATTACCTCATAAGAAAGCAAAATATGATAGGACATATGATAGAAAAACGTTTTATTTTCTATTCCATTAGCTTTCAAAGTATTTTTTTTAAATTAATCTATTTGTAATTGTATAAGTATATCAAGCTTTGGCATTTTATCTATCGGATAGAACGAACAACTTACATAAACAACGCTGAAAGCAAAAGGGAGGCAACGGGATACTTTCTACTGTTACTACAATACCTATACACCTAAAGTAAACAAATAATAGAAATACTAATTTATAACAAGATATTGATTATAACTTACTATAATAGAATCTAATTAAATTGCCATAATCGTATTTTTAATAGTCCAAGTTCCGCCGAAGCGTAATATTAACAGGTTTAAAAGCAAAGTACTATTTTATGACCAAATCATCTAATTAGCTCTTTATCGATTGAGATACGTGGATGTAATGATTACTAATAATTTTAATAACTTTATTGCTTCGTAATCCTGGTTCTCAAGGCAACATAAATGGAAAATATCAATCATCTCTCTTTGGCCCGTTGGTCTAGTGGTTAGACACCCTGGCTGCTTCCCGACGGGTCGTGGGTTCGATTCCCACCAAGTGTCTGAGAGTTATTTACCTATTTAAGTATGTATTTCCAAAAAAATAATAATAAAAGTATTAGTACCAGTTCGCCTGATGGTAAGCAACACAACTGCCTATAGACAGCTGGATTGCACTGCCGCTCATCACCCGAGACATTAGTTATTAGTATAAGTACTTTCTTCCCTTCGGTAAAAAACTGCTTCTGCGTAAAACATTTTTTTTGAATACTACCAAGGTGGCAAACAAGCGTGCGGCCCGCCTGATGGTAAGCAGTCACCGCAGCTTATAGACGCTAGCAATACTAGAAGAATCACTTGCGCGTTGCCGACCCTTAAAGCATTGGACAGTCTTTGTGACCGGCAATTACACCGATTTCATGATTGTAAATCTCCGACTGTCGTCATTGAGAAGACATTTTTTACTATTCTATAATTAATTACAATAATTAAATGTTATTTCTGTGAGAATATCGGTGGCCCTGCTATAAAAAAAATGTATATATATATAAAATTCACATTATATGACAAGGTTAGGTGGAATATGCCTGCTCCGGATGTGAAAATGGCTAATCGAACGTCCGAACGGTACTTAGTTGTTTGTTTATGAATTATGAGTATTATGTTGTAAACAGGTTGTAAAGGTCATATTTATTTCGTCATGCTGGCTTTTACTAA
Organism: Furcula furcula; assembly: GCA_911728495.1. Classification (NCBI taxonomy): domain Eukaryota; kingdom Metazoa; phylum Arthropoda; class Insecta; order Lepidoptera; family Notodontidae; genus Furcula; species Furcula furcula. The sequence continues at coordinate 8,883,488 of OU452246.1, read as the reverse complement.
TTAACCGTTCTAGTTTACCGCTGTCTTGAAACATCTAATTGCAACATAATTTATTTATTCCAAGTAGTTCCAATGATATGTAGCACATATAGATAGCCTGTCTCCTCTCCTTCCTTTGATTAGTGTTTTTTTCATTGATAATTAGTTAATTATATTTTGCGATGCATGGTAGGTCCAAATGGTTATAGTGTATTGGTAGTTAATTATTTACCAACCATAGTTCCCCATAGCTTTTGGTGAAGGAATACATCGTGAGGAAACCTGCATGTCTGTGAAAGCCTAACTAGCTTTCGAATGACGTGTGAAGTCCGCCAACCTGCACTTGGCCAGGCTAGTCGACTATGGCCTATACTATACATCAGCAGTGGATATCTGGGCTGATGCTGATAATGATAACCTTAGTTCTAAAATTCATAATAGCAATGGGGAATTTTATAAAAGGTAAACTCGATGATAGTATACGATCTGCCCGTACTATCCATTGTGTTCTAGTTCGGAACTCTCTGATTGAATTTTAGGTACTATCAGCAGTAACACTTGCAATCATCTGACTACGATAACAATTACATTAAGATTTAATAGCAAATTGAATTGGGCCGCTATAATACTAGCGTGGGTATAAACCACCACCAGTTTGACCATCGTCAACGCTGCGTGCACGCGGCGTTCGAGCTGTTTGTTAATCTATTTTGCACTTAGTACAAAAATTATAAAAAAATATATATTGCCCAATTGTAATTTAAACTTATCCAGATGCAAATAAAACATAAAATAAAAAGGCTTGTATTTGAAACCGAGATCATAAACGCAGTGCTGATTTTCAATTACTCAGTTTGGCTTGATGACCAGGAGTCAACAGGAAAGATAGAGATAGTCTGTTTTATCAAAAGTAACTTCTGCATGTATATTCCTTCAGTAGCATCCAAAACTGTTTGATTAGTTAGCAATCGTCAGCGATTAAGTTGGATCTCTAAAATAAAAAATTTGGTATCGCGGCTCGCCCCTGGCCCGCCACGCCAAATCGCTGATCGACCATGCCTAATTGCCGACCCTAAACATGCTCGTAATTCGCGTTTTATTGCCTCTGCCTATTTTATAACCGAGGTTATGGATCGTTATGCAAAATTAAGAGAACACCGTTCTGTTTGTGGTAGATTAAGTTTCACTTACATTTTACACTTTATGGGGTAGTTAGAGATGGTTATTTCGGTCGAAATTTATCTAGAGTTAACGTTGAAACGATAGTAAATCAAATTGTTAAATTTGGTCACTTTTTATGTTAGGATTATGCTAACTATTCAAATAGTTATAAACAGGAAAGGAACAAAACAGATCCGATGACATTCAAAGATTGTTTTTTTTTTTTTTTTGGAATGATAGACGCTGTTGGCCGCAGATGGCCATTACAGCTTCACCGGACAATAGGAAGCGAGCGCTTGAATCGCTCTAGCCTTTACGGCAGAAGTAGCGACGAGCTCAAGGGCACCTCAGGGAGGCACGGCCTCGGCTTGGGCTGTCGCTTAAGAGAGGGCTGAGTTTACCACCGGTTCACAACGCGCCCCCACGGAGAAGAACCGGCAAGAAACTCAGTGGGGTGATGCACGTCGTTGAGGTCGCATACGTACGACCCTTCGGCCTCGCCGGCGAGACCGGTGTCGGGGAGGGTTCGGCGCATCATGGTCCAATAGGACCGTCATGGGGTCAGGAGGGTCGAGCAGTACGTGCCGTGGTCTGCGGCGCGAGTCAGAAGGACTAGGGGCGTAATCGGCGGCGGCACGGATTAAACTGTTCGCGTGACGGGACGCGGATTCAAAGTAGCGTTTCGACGCTTCTTTGAGGAACTTACGAAGGGGATCTAACTTGAAATCGGAATACAGATCTGCGTTCCGCATGTACCACGGGGCACCGACGGCACGTCGGAGGAAACGATTCTGGATAACCTGGAGGCTATCGATATGGGTGCGGGCGGCGTGCGCGAAAACTACACTCGCGTAAGTCATAATTGGGCGAATGCAAGCTATGTATAATGTCAACTTATTTCTAAGCGACATTTTACTCCGCTTGCAGAGAAGGGGATACAGACGACCTAATACGAAAGCCACTCGATTGCGGACGGACCTAATGTGCGGGCCGAAAGTCATGGCGTAGTCCAAGGTGACTCCGAGGTACTTAACCTTCCTAGTCCAGGGGATAGGGCGATTGAATAGGGATATTGGGGCCAGTCGTCTGTTGGGCCGAAGGCTCCGCGCGGAGAACATATTGGCGGGTCCCCGGGAGAAGACCACCGCGGCACTCTTCTCCGGGTTCACCTCTATGCGCCACGTACGGAACCATTGAATAAGCTTTCATCTTTTCGAGATTACGCATGTGATACTCATTTAGCGTCAAATCACAGCCCTCATTAAAAAAACAAATGAAAATCAATCCAGAAACATAGAAGTTGCACCAGATAGCAGTCTGAGAAGCTATAAAATGTCAGATATTAAAAATATAGATACACAGGGTACCAGGGTTTTAACTTTTTAACTAAAACTACCCTTTTTTAATACACTTCAATGAGGCTTTCAATGCGGTGATTGCTGTAATGAAAACCATAATCTATGAGTAAGACAAATACTTATAAAAATATAATGAATAATATAAAATAGTATTATTAAAAAACTAGTTTTGGTTTTTTTAATACCCCATTATCACCGAAACTCTTTACGTGTACCCTAGAAGAAGTTTTCAGAAAACTATCAGTGAGATGGGAAGAGCAAGGTATTGCACTTGGCGAGGCAAGATTAACGAATCTAAGATTCGCAGACGACATTGTGCTATTTTCCTCATCCGCTAAAAACTGAAGGCAAATGCTGCAAGATTTGAGTTGTGCTAGCCTTGAGGTTGGACCTTAGAGGAGATACCACTGGAGAGATCATGATGCGCTAACCCCTCTGCCAAATTTTGTTCATATGTTCAGGTCATTCTTTATTTGTGTGCGTATCTTTTTGAATGTGTTGCGAGTTTATTATAGTGTGGGTAGGCGTGAAATTGTATCTGTGTGTGTTTACTTCGCCTCCCGCACCCCGCAAAAGTGCTACGAAAAAATTGTTCGGGGAATCGACGCTATACTAGCTCCATTCTAATTACTCTGAGGGTTGGACTGAAGATGAATATGTCAAAGACCAAAGTTATGACCAACTGCACACCCTGTACAGTACAGGTAGATGGGGAGAACATACGATACGTCCAAGAGTATTAGTAAGGTTGCCTGGAAGAGATCGCTTTTAGCGATTGTTAGCCCATTGTTGCATTTTTTATTAATTTGTGTCTTATTCTTTTTGTATCTGTTTGTTTGTGCGCAATAAAGAATTGTCTATCTATCTATCTATATCCATCTGGGGCAAGTAGTTTCTTTCCAGGCCAGGCAAGATAAAGAAATCGCCAGACGGACCGAAAATGCCTGGAAGAGCTACTGGTCAATGAAACATCTCATGAAAGGTGACTTACCTATGTTACTCAAGCGAAAACTCATGGACATGTGCATTCTCCCTATATTCGGTGCATGCCGACATGGTCTTTGACTAACATCCAGAAGTCCAACGTCAAGGTATGCCAACGAAATATGGAGCGCAGTATTCTTGGTGATAAATAAACAGATCATGTTCGAAACACCATTCTGCGCTCCAAAACACAGATCACCGACGTAGCACGAAGAGCTGCAAGTCTGAGGTGTTACTGGGCAGGTCATGTTTGCCGCATGTCGGACGAGCAGTGGGCCCACAGAGCGACATTTTGGAGCCCCGATACAGCGACGCGGTAACGCGCCAGGCCTCGAAAAAGATGGCGCGACGACCTAGATGCCTTCCTTGCAGATTGGCCACAACAGGCTGACAGAACAGGCTGACATAATAATAATACATAAGCAATTAGGTAATATTTTTTGTAAAATATGAAAAAAATAACTTTTGTGTTTTGCGTAAGACCCATTATGTATTTGCCGCTTCACAATTCTTTAACATGAAATAATTGTACAAGGCAGACATTTCTCACAATTAAACGACACATAAAATTGTAATTGCAATTACGGCAACACGCCCGAACGATTACGAACACCGAAATCTTTGTCAACGTATTAAAGTCTGACCGAATTATCTTCGGAATTAGGGCGCGGGGGTATATTCACATCGTTAATTCTAATATTGCAATAAATATGTCTGTTTTGTATCGGTGTTTGGTAACAAGGCGGGCCGTGGCGAATGCTAATAGAAGTAATAGAGCGTGCGATGGTAGGGTACGTAGCGTCCGATGCCTCTTGTGTGGCAGTGCTCGTCATTTGTTTTTTGCATAAACGCTGTTTGCTCCTCTGTAAATTTTTGTGCTTGCTTGATTTATCGTACTGTGAGCTTTAAATTTAGAACTTTTTTCGATTTCTTTTTCTATGTTGATTTGAACAAAGGGTGTAATTTTAAGCGCATTTTAAAACGGAGGTTCTTATTTGTTTAGGTAAGTAAAAATTATGAAAAAGAAATTGATTTAATAAATAACAAAATGTAACAGAACAATAACTAGTCTAACTAATGAAAAGATAAAATGTATATTAGAAAATAATTTACATTCAGCGTAGAAAATTGTGTTGATATGGCATGGTATCGAAGATGCTGGCAGCATTTTCCCACTTAGACGCAACTTCATTACACCATAATGTAAACATTTACCAACTATTATTTATCATAAATAATTTCTACCGTTTTTCATAGATAATTTTTCATGATCTCAAAAATGAAAATTATGGGAATCAGTTGCTTAAAATGGCCATACGTCTATACGATCACAACAAGATGTTTTTTTCTTTAAACCTCTACAAAATTCATTTATGAAGCTGTGTTCCTGTTACAAATATTTTGTTTCCTCATCAGACCCTGGTCACCGTCTAGCGTCTGTGTACCAACTATTCGTCGAGACTAATCCAGCCAGTCCAAATTCGATCGGTCTACATTTAATGAAGCTGAATTCCTATAACCACCTTCCTGCTCTATCATCAGCCCCTGGTAAAGTTACCATATTCTTTAGTAACATCGTATTTTATGAAATATACTAAATATAATGTCTTTTGCACGAATGGAAGTTAGGTATATTAGGTGTATATAATAGGCCTCTTTTGTTACATCAACTAGGGAACGGCTGATGGTCTTTAAACGGTTAAATCGATTTTCATTAAACATAGCTAAGAATAATTTCAATTAAACCACCTTCCAAATAAAAAGATCGTATCCAAATCCATCCACTTCTTAAGTTAAAAGAATTTTTATTTGTACTCTGTGAATCAGCCTTCATGTCTCTCGGTATTTTTATTATGAGGTGCTTATCATTGTTCTGTAAATGATTAGTTAAGTAATCAACAAGGTCAGTCAATAGATGGGTAACCGTTTAGTGACATTTATACTGAGCGTCTTCGTGCTCGGAGGGTATGTAAAAAGTCTGTCCCAGCCTTAGAGGAGATACCACTGGAGATAGGATGATGCGATAACCCCTCTGCCAAATTTTGTTCATATGGTCAGGTCATTCTTTATTTGTGTGCGTATCTTTTTGAATGTGTTGCGAGTTTATTATAGTGTGGGTTTGCGTGAAATTGTATCTGTGTGTGTTTACTTCGCCTCCCGCACCCCGCAAAAGTGCCACGAAAAATTTGTTCGGCGAATCGACGCGATACTAGCTCCATTCTAATTACTCTGAGGTCCCAGCAGGCTTAGCACGACTTGCAATCTTGACAGTTTGGTGTGGAGTATGACGTAGTTTTCAACACCGAAATGTCATACTCTAAACAAAAATGTGAAGTAATACGTCATAGTGACGTCATACTCACACTAATCTGTCAAGACTTGCACATCGTGCTAAGCCTGCAGTTGTTGTCATCTAGACAGCAGTCGGTAAGCTAGGACATCAGGTTGCCCAGTAACCATAAAAAAGCATTTATTATAAAGATTAAATAAGAAATATCGGAATAAAATAAGGATTAATTCTATATTTCAAGTGCAAAAACTGACAAAAGTACCCTTTGTTGTGCGATGGTTAACGGCGCATGTCCAAGCCACCAAGACAAAGGCATCAAACCGAGCGACAGATAAAAGCTGTCTTGTTATTTTTTTGCACTCTCGCAAAATACTTTAGTTTAGATGGTAGCAGAAAAAAAATAAGAGCACTGTGCGTGCATTGGACGCAATGGAAATAAAATGCTTAATAATTAACAATAATAACTGAAACAGTTACAATTTAAATTTTAAAAATTCGGGTGATGCTTGTTAAGATATACATATTATAATATATTAATACATATACATATATTATGATGTTAAACGTCCTACTCGCAATATCTATACATATAAAGTTACTTGTCCTGACTGACTGATTCATCAACGCACAGGCCAAACCACTGGACCTAGAAAGCTGAAATTTGGACAGTAGTTTCTTCTTATAACGTAAGCATCCACTAAGAAAGGGTTATTGAAAATTCGACTCCTAAAGGGGTTAAATGGGATGTTTTCTTTTGTATGAAACTTTTTACTTTATGGTTCGATTGACTTGAAATTTACTGAAAAGATTCTCTAAATAAAACCTTTATGTTAGGGGTTGGTAAACTTTGTAAAAAAAATAGCGGGCGAAGCCGCAGCAAATTGCTAGTTTTATATAAAATTATCTGCTGATTATATATTTGATGGTCCTGTTGGTTTAGCGGTTAGACACCCTGGCTTAGCAGCCAGGGCCAATACTCGTTGGTCGTGGGCGCGATTCCTACCAAGCATCTGGTTGATATTAATTTGATTATTTAAAAAAAGTATGATAATGCAATGTTTCGGAAAATGACACGTCGGATAGAGAAAAGTGGAAAGCAAAGACGGGAAAAGCAGACCCCACCATCAGATGGGATTAATAAGTGCTAAGGAGAGAGAGAGAGAGAAAAAAAGTATGATAATAAAATAAGTAGGTATTGTTTGGTTTCCATAGTACAGACTTTGCTTAGCTCGGAATCAGATGACCGTGTGGGAATTGTCCCAGAATATTATTATAATATGAATGCTTGTTACCATTCTTAAGTATGTACAAACCAATTTAAAAAATCGATCATAAATTGCCTTAATAAAATCATATTGGTCAACATCAATGTTCGCAAATTTGTCTTTTTTTAAAACGAAATCTAACTGAAGTGTTTGCTCACTACAGGAGTATTGAAAACGGCTTATTTGTAGAGCCATTGAAACAGCAACAAAGCGACAACAATACATTGCTTCCCGAACAAAGTAAATAAATAATCTTCACCGCACAAATAAACATCACCATTAATCGATGTGTTACCAGCGCTGCTGTGGGCTCGGTGTTGCCATGGACAAAAGAAGATAATAAATTCTAATACAACGCCGTGTCACCGCATTTGTTATGCAATTATTGAGAATCGAATGCATGTGAATAGGCGTAATATTTTGAGATTATTTTGGGAATAGAATAAAAAAAACTAATAAGGCTGCTTCTACACGCTTAGAAATTTCACCGTGTCTGCGGGCAGATAGGACCAAATTGTGTCGGATCTAGGCACGAAAGCCTCAAAAACTTCGCGCGTCGGGTCAAGCACAGAAAAGATTTTTTTCTTGGTCAGCGCCGAGGCATTTACACAGTTCGTGTGGTGAAAAGACACGAATTCTTGCATAGAACCGGCGATTTTTCTTAGCGTGTACAAGCAGCCTAATAATAGCTAGAATGTCTATATGTATATAGATAGGTACTTTTTAGGTAGGTAGTGATAGATTTACTAGGATCCATAGGTCATAGGTCTCTTGTCCAGGCCAGATTTGTGACAAAAGAAAGCACGATATTTCCTTTAACAGGTTGAGTGGTTAGTAGGGCGATAACTACTTGAAAACTAGATTGTCAAACTTAAGATTCGCTGGAAATGTTTTGGTTTTGTCCCATTGTAGTAAATTTTATTAAACAACAATTTATTATTAAGACAATTTATTATTAAGAGGTAACAGCTTAGTGGGCGAGCGCTTGCCTTGGAAACAAGTGCAAGTTCGAACCCCGGCTCGCATCTCTGATTTCTTTAATTAATCATGTGCGACTCTTTGTGCGATTGTTACTTGCTTTCGGTGGAGGAAAACAACATGACTTCGAAAGCCTACTAGCTTTCGAATGTCGTGTGAAGTCCGCCAACCTGCACTTGGCCAGCGTGGTGAAATATGGCCAAAACCCTTTCATCCTGAGGGGAGGCTCGAGCCCAACAGTAGGACAAAGAAGAGCTGGTATTATTATATTATTAGGCAAGCAAGACAGGCCCGTTGGTCAAGTGGTTAGACACCATGGCTGCTACCCAGTAGGTCGTGGGTTCGATTCTGGAACTACAAACATAAAAAAAAAACAGAACGGCTGGGGAAGCACCTCCACCTTATAGAAGACCTCTGACAACTTTTAAGTGGCGTAGGAAAAACGTTAGAGAACATAGATTAAAGGATCTTTTCTTTTACCGTATTTAAGTTAGCGCCAGGACCCTTTCTTTTTAACCGACTTCAAAAAAAGGAGGAGGTTATCAATTCGGTTGTATGTTTTTTTTTTTTTTTTTTTTTTTATGTTTGTTACCTCAGAACTCTGTCGTTTACGAACCGATTTGGAAAATATTTTTTTTAATTGAAAGGATATGCTTCCAGATTGGTCCCATTTTTTTCAAAATCAAGTTCTGATGATGGGAACCATGAGTAACTGAGGGAACTCCTTAAATATTATAGGCATACATATAGCGTTTTTGGTATTTTTAGAAACTAGTCAAGCATTTTCATTCAGAAAGTATCATTTGGTGAAGTGGATGTGATGAAGAAGGCCATAGATGGCCTCCGGAACTCTGTAATAAAATTAACAATCCATCCTATCCTAGCCGTGCCTACTAAACGTAGAACTACCGAATTTGGACTCGATGGATAGTTATCGACGAGTAGTTGTTAGAAAAATGGAGATTAGGGTCTGATGGTGGAGCAGGACGGTCGTCACGGGATCTCGGCACCAATAAACAGAGACCCACCGAGTTTGGGTTCGTTGGGTAGCTCTCGACGAGTAGTTGCTAGAACAATGGTGATCAAGGTCTGATAATGGAGCAGGAAGGTCGTCACAGTATCTCGGCACCAACAAACGTAGACCTACCGAATTTGGACTCGTTGGATAGGTCTCGACGAGTAGTTGCTAGAAAAATGGAGATCAGGGTCTGATGATGGAGCAGGAAGGTCGTCACGGGATCACTGCACCAATAAACGTAGATCTGCCGAGTTTGGGCTCGTAGGGTAGCTCTCGATGAGTAGTTGCTAGAAAAATAGTGATCAGGGTCTGACGATGGAGCAAGAAGGTGGACACGGGCTCTCGGCACAAATAAATGTAGACCCACCGAGCTTGCAGTCCATGGTTCTCGACAACTACGAGTATAACACCTAGATATCTTCGGGTTATGGCAATTGGTTAGTTTATTAAGATATTGTCAAATCTACATTTTTTTTTAATTTTTGCTTAAGCTTATATTTTAGTGATGGTCCATAGTTGTGTTATGTAGTGGGTGTTTTTAAAATAAATATAAACTGGCTGTTTGTCCGAATAAAATATAAGTTGTTAAAACTTAACCTAATAATACACCAAGGGAACCACTAAAAAGAATAAAATAAAAATAATTTTTACAAAAAAAAGAACCGCCTTCAAAATGCAACTAAAAAGCTTGAAATAATTTCTAAGAATTAGTGGTTTTTACATCTACATTGTTGGGCTTGGACTACAACATATTATAAATACAGATTACTATCGAAGTCGGCGCCTAACGTCTAGCAAATACTTACAATGGCAGTAGGTACCTAACTGTTTTCCAGTTTGGCGCCGTCTTTGATAGTAATATGTATTTATAATATGTTGTAGTCCAAGTCCAACAATGTAGATGTAAAAACCACTAATTTTTAGAAATTATTTCAAGCTTTTTAGTTGCATTTTGAAGGCGGTTCTTTTTTTTGTAAAAATTATATACTTTTCAGTGATATTGAAGTCGGTTCAATTTTTTTTTTAAAAGATTTTATAAACAATCCAATAAAGCATTGACTGCTAGATTTCTCCACAGGAAAAAAAGTGCACGATGAACAGTGTGATAATCAGGATGTTTCACTTGCCATAAACATGGATGCAATTTATATTACTGACTCCTAATACAAAGTCACGCGCAAACGTAATATTTAGTGGGTAAGAATCCTGCATACCCCGGTTGAGCCCCATAGCTCCCGGGGACCCCATAGCTCCCCCGCGAAATTTTAGAACCCTCAGTAATAAGGAGAGATATCAAGAAGAAGTGTATTAGAGAAGTATATTCGCTTAAATAATTTTTTTTTTTCACCGGTATTTAGTGTAAACAAGAAATGTGATACTTATGAAAGTGAAACAAACTAGGGAATATATAATAAAAATCAAAAGTGATTTTTGTTCGTTCTTATACTATCTATTAAACGATCATTAGCTTGCCATTCTTCACGTACCTGCCCATGCATTATCTTGTCATAATATTTCGTTGAAACGAGGACTCTATAATATGTGTTTTTTCCCTAGGATATTTTCGTGAATTCGTTCGTTCGGCACAATAGCGCCACCGTGACATCTCAATTCGTTACAAAGGGAATCATTTGTCATTGTCCATTAGACGATATTGTTGGTCAACATTATAAAATATTAGCCATAGTATTGTTGCACTTGGCAACAGTGCCAGCAACTATGGGTTTATTTATTTAGACATTGCATAAAATTGTTATGTTTGTAACATGTGAGAGTCTCGTCTGGACGGTTCGTAAGCACTTTAAGTTGACTGCCAATTGGGTCGTATTATGTTATGAGGATATTTCGCATGATACTTTGCTCAATTTTATCTTATAACTTAACGATAAAATATTAAGAGGCGAGCAAATAGTTAACAACACCTAAATACACTTATTTTCTGCCATGCATTTAATTTTTTTTCCATAGTAATTCAATTAATTATGATATATAAAATATTATTTAAATTTCTGTGGCTAAAATCGTTATATATATTACCTACATGATTTCAATACTAAGTGCATAATAATATATATATGTATATTATTATTATATATTGTTATAAGGTTGTGATTTTGTTCATTAAAAATAGATTTTACAACTATATACTAATGGACTAGAAGATTAATGTTCACTTTAAGATATGAAATTTTACTATATTTTCTTACTGATATTGTGTTTGAATATACATTTGATATAGGTATATGTATTTTATCATAACAAACGCAAGAATAATGTAGGTAGGAAGTAACACGGAATACAGCATAAAATAAAAATCGCATTGTAATCCGGTATTGGCTATAGATAAGGAGGGCTTGTGACAAGGCAAGAATTATGTGCTCCAGAGGGCAATTTTTCTTCCCCGGGATTTATTCCGGTAATTTATAGAGGATCGGCGTGTATCTGGGCTAACCCGGGCCCGAGCCAGCGGCCCGCAATTAAGAGCAACCACCTCTCCTAATTAAGATGCTATAATCTATAATATAATAATAATTCACTACTTGCAAAGTCTGTTTAAAGGAGGAGTTTTAAATAAATCTTTGTGTTAGTACCAATAAGTAAACTGTTTATCATAAAAAAATATTACCAACTAATGCATTATGTGGGTGAAAGTAAAAAGTGAAATCACTGAAGTAAACGTCTATTTACATATTCGCGTGAAAATATACTTTTACACCATGATTTACATAAGTTATAATCGTAAACAGAGAACTACGCTCCATAACGACACTCGTATTGCCTAATCTCGTCATCAATCGACTGTTCACTCCGCAGTAATTTGACACGCAAAAATTTTGCCGAACGTGCTTCAGCCATGAATTGTTGGTGACAAAAGTGTCTGTCGCAGCGAGTCGAGAGTCGGCTTAATGCCGGCCCCCACCCCTCGCCGCAGTCGTAAATTTAGGGTTTCATAAAACCAGATTCGAGATAAGACACAGTGTAGAGTGAGTGTCCCGGATCAAATGAGAGCCTCCGAGCCCGCAGCCGCTCGCACAATAAAAATATCAGGCGTCACGCGCATCTGCGGGTACTATTTTGCCATCACCACGAAATTTGTCGTGTTTACATAAAATACGCCCCGCAGATAGTGATCGATTCGCCAGAAATCGTGAACCGTTCGCGCACTGGCCGGCAACACGAAGCCACAGAAGAAAAAACCGAGCTGTCAAGAGGCCAACAAAGGCGCATTATGAATTTAACAGTTTTTGAATTGCTACACTATTATGAGGCGTGTATTATGCATTTCATCCAGTGTAAGGGTATTTGGACGCCTTTGTGGCTCGGTATTGACAAATAAGTAAGATTTACTTTTGTAGTAGAAATGAAGGATTAGGACGGCTGCGTTTTTTGGCATTCACTTGGATTGTATGGCGCCATGAGTCCAGAATTGCATTATCCTATATCGGCTTGTAGCTCTGCAGCGTTAGCTGCAGTATTCTAAACAGATCAAGTGGAAATTTGAATGCAATCGAGAGCACCAAACGAAAACAGAGTTTGCGCAACGGGCCGCTACAATGCGAAGTATATAGATACAAAGAAAAGAATGGATTTACATTAGACATGCATATAAATACGTACAATATGTTTTGTTCGGTTGTACGCTTTCTTTTTATAATTTCGCTTTTTAAAGCAAAGTTATCCGAATTAACCCGATTATGCGAAAGCGATACGTTATTTGAAACGTCTTATAAAATTGATATCAGAACATCGTATTCAAGGCAGGAACGGGTTGTAGGCATAACTACGTGTCGGGGACATATATTTAAACCTTCAGTAGATAGGGGTGCAATAATTTTGACAATGACTAGCAGCCTTACCCGGGCGAGGCGTAGGCGCGGGGCGAGAGGTGCGCGGGGGGCAATCTGCGCACTAAATCACGCTACGAATAAAATTTATGGCGCCGAGATAAAAACTCGCAGCTTTTCTCTTTTACGTTCCTTCCCCCGCCCCTGCTCGCCCTCGTCACCCCGCGGGAAAATCCATAGGGATTTTTCCAAGTGTTCAGGCGACGGCGTGTGTGGGGTCGGAACGATTTTGTTTTATGCTTATTGCCGGTCGCGATGTTTTGTTTGCTAACTTGCACAGATAAGGGGTAGGTACTGAGATTGTCTGCTCAGCTGGACGTAACACTGTATTCTTGAGTACCGCGCTCGTTTCGTTTTATTTTGTATCGGGACTCGTGCGAGTCGCAGTATTGTGTCAACCGCGTGAAATAATATAATTAATTATTCATTTAGGAACCATCGATCACGTAGTAGCTGTCACTGAACGTACCTACAGTAGAGTCATGAAACTATAAACCAGCTGAACATAGAATTACCTTCAAGTCAGACGGTTATCGCACTTTCGCTCGGCACTAGTTTACTTCATGCAATGTTTCATTTATGATTTAAATAGTCGAGACTTTTAATGCGACGTAGCAATACTTTTGATCCAAATACCACACGTGCTAAAGTATTAAATGCACGTTGATTAACAAAGAAAAACGAGGTGAAAATGGTAAATATTTTTAATTCGCTTACGTTAACACGTTTTGGATTTTAAACTAAAATATGTGAAAGCCACGTAAAGAAACACTTCAAGTATTGTTAATTGAATATTTGAACAAGCTAACAAAGTTTGACGTAAGAAATGAAAACTTATCAGATTGTACTTAGGTACTCTACAAAGTTGCTATATAAACGGGTTCATATTAAACATAACATTTACAGATTAGGTATAACCGTAGCTCCATTAAGAACGGTTTGCAATAATTGTTTTTTGTAGTGATTGCAGTTAAGCAACTTTTAGCAAGGTGACCGTTTAGTGGTACTTATAAGGTATCAAACTCAAACTCAATAATAGTTTATTTCAAATAGGCTTACCGCTAGCACTTTTGAAAGGTCATGTGTTTTTTTTTTAAAAAGTTACCACCGGATCACAACGCGGCCTCAACTGAGAAGATCCGGCAAGAAACTCAGCGGGCTTGTCATTTGATCACTTTTTTTTAAATACACACATCAAAAGTGTCTAGGGATCAAGCATTTTTAAGCGGTTTTCTTGAGATTGAGATGTGGCTTTGTAATAAATTTATGATTTTATAAATTTATATGGATCCTTTTTGGTGCATTTCATAATTTGAATCAGGAACTGTGAATCAAATTCGAGTAAAAGATGAAAATCAGCTGTCAATATTTTCCCTATAAAAACATACAACGCATTGAAGACATTATTAGTGCTACTGTTTCCCTACTACTGATTAAAACCAACGTTATTATGGAGCGGCGACGTCATTTAAGCAGGGAAGAAATGCTCAGAGCCGTGGGAATGATAGAAGCTGGTTCCCGGCAACGTACTGTGGCTTTAGCTCTGAATACAAGTCAGAGTGTTATCAGTCGACTTTGGACACGTTACCGAAGCACTGGTACCGTGGCTGAGCGCCATGGAGGACGGTATCGCTGCACCACACGGAGACAAGACCGATATATTCAAATCTTAACTCGAAGAGCTCCAACAATAACTGCCATGATGTTAGCCGTGAGGCTTCATCACTCTTCAGGGAACTTAATTAGCGACCAAACAGTCAGAAACCGCTTGCATGAAGTGAACCTTCATTCCCGAAGACCGCTACGGGTACCACCTATAGCAATGCACAATCGTAGGATTCGATATCAATGGGCTCTTGAACACAGAAATTGGGCAGAAGAACAATGGCGTTTCGTGTGCTTTTCTGATGAGTCTCGTTTTGGTATGAGACCGGATACAAGACGTATACGACACTGGAGAACCCCTGGACGCCAACAGCGATTAAAATCCTGCCAGGAAGTCCATCCTTATAGTGGTGGAACCATCATGGTATGGGCGGGTATTTGGATCGGCGGAAGAACTGAGTTGATTTGGATCAGAGGCAACCTCAACGCTCAAATTTATGCTGAGACGATTGTATCAGACGTCATCGTTCCTCTACAAGTGCAAATCGGTCCCTTATTTCAGTTAATGCATGATAATGCACGACCGCACACCGCAAGAGTTGTAAGACAGACTCTCGCCGCAGCTAACATCAATGTCCTGCCCTGGCCTGCTCAGTCGCCAGACTTGAACCCGATTGAGCATGCATGGGATATGCTACAGAGAAGAGCTCTGCCGAATATGGAGGGTATCCAGTCGCAAGAAGACCTTTTTTTGTTGTTCCAACGAACATGGGCGGCCATTCCACAGCGTGATTTGGATGAACTCATTTTGAGTATGCCAAACCGATGTTCTTGTGTTGTTAGTGTTCGCGTTAGAAACACGGATTATTAATTGTTTAAGTTACCCAATAAAATTTTAAAGAAAACTGTTATTTCAGTCTTTTTTTCGAACTTTTGTGTTAGTGGTTCAAATGTCAAAAATCCCTTTATTAGGAAAATGGCAAATTTCTTTATTAATGCAAAGGTGACTTGGTTTATCGTTACTGTGACAAACGAAAACACTTTATTTGATGAATCCTTAAAGAAAATTTTAATTAATATCAATCAGGAGAAAAGTTATTGCAAAAATATATGTTGATCCCTAGACACTTTTGATGTGTGTAGTGTGTCATGTTACAATTAGATCAGAGCGACAGTGTGTCTTGCCGTTCAAAAGATCAAATAAGACAGAAAAATAATAATAAAATACGACGAAAGTAGGTACAACAAACTAAAAAGCCAAAGGGATAGTAGTCGGACCAGTCCCCCCAAGCAGCACCCGCGCACGAGTTGACTCGAGCAGCAGCCATCACTCCCCTCAACCATATTGGAGGGAAGGGGGTGACCCGCCACACGAAGCCGCCACAAGCAAAGACTTTTCGATGGCGAGCATGACCGATCTAAGATCACAGTGGCACACGTCTATTTAACTTCTGCTGTTAAGCAGTGCCTCGTCAGGCAAGACACAAAGCACTTTAACATATTATTGATGTCATCAATTAATTGACTAGTGCAGCAGCCATCAGTTCAGCCGTCAGTATAGTGTCGTTTACACTGGAACACAGTAATGTTTACTAGTAGAGTTGTCGTATATGTTCTTAGCAGGTTTAACCAAAATCGAAAAAATCGAAAAATCGAAAAAATCGAAGTAGTCAACGATTTTACATTATTAGGACTCACCATCGACACACATATTTCCTGGAAACCTCATATCAAAAATATAAGATCAAAACTATCAAAGTTCACATATGCACTTCGAGAAGTCAAAAAAACTACCGACCTACAAACAGCACTTACAGCTTACTACGCCTACGCTTTTGCATGGCTAAGCTATGGTATTATAATGTGGGGAAATAGTACAGACGCGCCCTCGCTTTTTATTCTTCAAAAGAAACTAATTCGAATCATAGTTAATATAGTACAAACCGACAGTTGTAAACCAATATTTATAAAACATAAAATACTTACTTTGCCATCTATCTATATACTGGAAATATGCAAATTCGTTAGGAAATATCCAAATTTTTATATAACCCGTGGTGACAAACATAAGGATAAACAAAATAACCGATCAATCAGATATAGAAATATGTTAATGTTACCTCACTCGCACATGAAACTTCATTCAAATAGTACTTATGTAATGTCAATAAAAATTTTCAATAAATTACCGGATTGGATAAAAAATGAAAGCAGCGATAAAACATTTACAAATAATCTAAAGAAAATACTAGTTGAAAAGGCATACTACACAATTAACGAATTTATAAATGACAAACAATTAAATTAATCTGACATACAAATTTTTAATTATAATGTACCTGCATATTACACATTATTAATTTTCACTATACACGAATTATCAATAATTAGAATAAAAAAAAAAATATATATATTTTCAATATACCTAATCCTTGACATCATAACTTATAATTTTATTTTATTTTTATTTTTTGACATTTAATTTATTTGACATACTTATAATTTATTTGGAAAATTAATAATCACCAATGTTTTAACTATTTTACTTATATACATTTTGCTGTGCCCTACAGGGTCCACGATTGTACTTAGCTGTAAGCCTCTAATTTAAGACCTTGTCCTTGAACATTGTGGAAAGCAATAAATGATATGAATATGAATATGAATATGAACCAAGGAATTTTCGCAGTTAAAGTATGATCGCGCAGTTATTATACGTATAATAGTGATACGTTCAAATTTAGTTTGACCAAACAGAACGTCATGGCTACGTCAATTGGTAACCGTGAACTTCGAGACAGCGCGGCGGACCTAACATAAAAACATGTCTTTATCGCGCTATTGGATAACATGACTGTTGCTTTTGTCATGTTTGAATAAAGATCGTGGTAAGTTGGAATAAAAAAAATAACACAAGCCGGTGGAATACTAATTGTATTTAGAAAAAGATTTTCTACTGACTGACCGTTCGGTAAACGATCACTTGGGTAAGTAACGTCAGGCTAGGTCAGTCCTTAGATGGGTGACCGTTTAGTGGCATTTGAACTGAGCGTCTCCGTGCTTCGGAGAGCATGTAAAAAGTCGGTCCCAGCTATTGTGATCTAGACAGCAGTCGTTAAGCTAAGTCAGAGGCCTAAGGGCAGCTTGAAAACTCTGACACCAGGTTGGCCACAGACCATACGCCAAAAAAAAAGAAAAAGAGAAGTTTTTTAGTGATAAGTACATAATGTTGTCATAAGTACATAAATTAATTTTCACTTAGGCAACCTGTAGTTGTTGTAAGTTATCGAATATTTTACGTTAGTGTAGAATGAATACAATGACGAGATACATTGGTAATTTCCCTTTTGCTAGAGATCAGCATTGGCTAACCATTACTGGGCACAATAGACTTAATAGCTTTATGTTTCAGGTTACAAGCGGCAGTTCAACAACTGTCCTTGGCCGTGTGTGTCACTTGCCATTAGGGGGACGTCTTATTCATCTCCTTGCTGTGTTGTATTAAAAATAAAAACAAGTATTTATATAATAAACATTACCGTCGGTGCTTCCAAACCACCAAATCGCATTTTGGGAGCTTTTGACCTCCATCTCCGCAAAACGACCGATCATTTTGGCTCTGATTTGTTTTTATTTTATTTTTTATTTTTTTGGATAATCCACACACGTTCATCTGATCCCAAACTAGGCAGAGCCTGTACTATGGAAACCAGACAACTGATACTAATACTTATATACATTTTTTTTTTTGTAAATACATACTTAAATAGATAAATAACACCCAGACACTTGGTGGGAATCGAACCCACGACCCATCGGTTAGCGGACAGGGTGTTTAACCACTAGACCAACGGGCCCGTCAATTAGGACAATCATCATCATCATCATCATCAGCCCACATCAGTCCACTGCTGGACATAGGCCTCCCCCAAGGCACGCCACTGAGCCCGATATTCGGCTCTCCTCATCCATTGTCTGCTAACTGCTCTGCGGATATCGTCGCTCCACCTAGTCACAGAGCATCCTACATTACGCTTCCCGATTCACGGTCTCCACTCCAGAAACAGTTTACCCCAACGGTCTTCGGTTCTTCGGCAAATATGACCAGCCCACTGCCACTTCAGCTGGCTAATCCTTTGAGCTATGTAAGTTACATTGGTTCTCTGGCGAACTACTTCATTCCGTATTCGGTCCCTCAGGGAAACACCCAGCATAGCTCCAATTAGGACAATAGTTTGTCAAAAAAATATTAGGCACGTGAACGTGAATATGGTCAAATCACTACTGGAAGGCAGCTGTTGAATATTTCTAAGTAAGATCAGGATTCACTCCAATCTACGGCTTTAAATTCGCTTCACCACAAAAAAACCTTACATTCAAGGATAAAACTCCGATTGTCTTACTTATCTGTACTCAATCAGTGTTTACATTATTACGGCGGCGCGCTTCACGTCAAAATAATGTCCCTATTAGAGTACAAAGCGACATTTTCAAAGAATCACCAGCAAAAAATGTCAAAAATATCTACGACGAGAGCAGAGATTACAAGAGAGCAAGGCCATCTGTGGATATTGAGACCGTCTCACACGAGATACCTTATCGGCCGATCTCGACTCGGATTCTGTGAAGAAAAAGCGAGAGAAAAGGCTCCTATTTATAGACGTAGAGCAATATACTCGCGCCGCAATCGCATTAGCCCGCCGCCCGCCGAACGCAACGATGATTTGAATTTCCATTGTTTATGGTGGCAGACATGTGTCAAAGTTCGATTGGAATTTAAATTCGGCTCCTTTGTTATTTTATTTTTTTGTCGAGTTGTAAACACGGCACGGTGATGTTCCAATTTGGTTACCAGACCTCACTGATGGGTGGTTATATCTATGACTCCTTGTGTACGACGGCTGATGTTTTTGACGTCGGTATGCGGTAAGAATAATCACGAATCATGTTTCGAATGAACCCGAAAGGACCAATACACGGGTGATGTTTCTCGGAAACATGAAGCTCGGTCCAATAAGCGAAGTCGAAAGTCCGTTTCTTTTAGTTAGAATCCTAATGAAGTCGACATCAAAGGTACAAACATCTGCTAAATTACCAAACTCGAGTCAGAAGCGGGGGCAAACACAAAGCGACTACCATTTTGTTCCGACACTTTTCAAAATTGGAACGTGACGGTTGCAAGCGCTCTCCGGCCAGAGACAATGACATGAAAAGGAAAAATGTAAACGGACCTATTTAAAATAGGCGTATTGCGTCTACTAATATTTTATGTAGCGCTTCACTCGCACGCGATATTGATTTTCAAGGTTAGCGCACTCAGGGCGAAAATAGATTGAAATGTCGCAGCGATTTAAGCCGTTTTTGAAGTTATAACGGTTAATTTAAAAGTGCGTTCTTGAACCCTTTCAGAGGCATTGTATCTTTGTGCGCTTTGTACGGGAGATGGTTTATCTGAGTCGCGGGGTACATAAGTGCTGTTTTTTCATTCCGTAATGCTTTTACATTTCAAAGGGGTTAAATGTTATTCAGACTGGCTGCCCGCTTAGAAAATGTGTGGGTGTCGTGGGGCCCTGGAAACGGCTCTCCAGTGTTTTCGACATAACTAGGCATTTGTTATATGAACATACTTTTGCCTTGCATGTATTTTAACAAATGAGTAAATGCTGTATGTAGCCTTCGTGACGCAATGAAATACAGTTTACTACGCATACCGGAGAGAGTAGGTTATAATCCTGCGGGAAGTACCAACTATGTAGGAAGTTGTTGCTTACTAATTAGGAAATACAGACTGATCACTTAATTGACTGCTACCTACGATAATCCATGAGTCGTATAGGCATGCATAAAGTCGTTTCTACGCCTGTCCTGTCGTGCCAGCCTTCCGTAAGCACTTGTATAAGCAAGCACACTACAATATCACCAGGTAGATGGTTGATATTGTAAGAGAAGATTGTTAGGCTCAATTCATACCAAGATGGCAGCGGCCGGCAGCGCACTTTCAGCGTGAAAGAATTTTAAACTTTATCTACAATAAGTAAAAGACCACTATCGCTTGAAAAGGGCGGCGCCACTTGAAGCCGCTTGCGGCCTCCTGTGGCCGCCCGCACGCCTCATTTTCAAGCGATACTGGTCTGTTACGTATTGTTGTGTTAGTGTGAATTGAGCCTTATGGCCGTATCATTCAGGAAGACATTATTATTAAGTATATAATTGTTAAATGACCGTGTGGTAATGGATTGAGTCTAGACATCTTCAACGGACTTTTGTGTCAAAGGTGTCTTGCGTGATATAAATGAGGCTACATTTTTGATACACTTTAATCCGGTATCCGGTTACATTTTGAGGACACGACGTGATGAAATGTACCTAAGTGACTGCCGAAACTCGAACTTGGACTACGGTTACTTAATCTAAATCATCTTCAGCAGCCGAAATACGTCAACTGCTGAAAAAAGGCTTCCCCTTAGAAGGGAGGGTTGCCATAATCCCCACGCTTGACAGGCGTCTTGGGGATCGCAGTATAGATAGTAGGTTAATCCAATAGAAAGACGCTGCTGCCCGTCTTCTTGTTTTCCCTTATTCGCCTCTCAGGGGCACCCAACGGGAGGAGATGGGACAGTGTTATTCTTACTTAGTTCCCCCCACGGGCAAGGCGAGGTTATTCATTGTATCTCAGCAATTGCCTCGAGCTCACCACTCGTCATCATTAAGAGAGATCGTGGTTACTCGCTAGCTTATATTATAGAGTTAAGAAAAGTTTTAATATTATTGTTCTCACGTGCTAACGTATTGTACTTACATATTTCTGGAGCCCGTCTTAAACAGTATTTTTATAATTTTAATATTATATGACACGAGATAGAGACGTCAATATACGTAGTTTTCAGTTCTGTAAATTTCTATGGAGGAACTAATCCCACCATATTATTCCCACCACTGTGACTCCTGTTAGCCAGGATTTACAGTGGTCACCAGTGAAGACACCAAGGTTTGATCCACGGCCAGTACAGGGGAAATGCTAAATTGTCTTGGAACCCTCAACAAATTGAATTAGAAAAGTATGTAGGTTAGAAAAATATAAATTCCACTTCCCTCCTTTTCAAAGCGGGGGACGAGTTAAAATCACACAGGTCAATATAACCTCAGAACGAAAGGTTCTTACAGATGCACCACCTAGAGTTAGTCCACCTGTAAGGCACTACGGATGTTACGAGTACTAGATTTCTATGGAGGAAGTAAGATTACAATTAAACTCCTATAAGAGGTGGTAGGGCCTCTGGTTGTAATTTTGAAAGAGTTTTTCTCCAGTCCCACCTGATGGAAAGCGGCGACGCAATGGAGGATGGTAAAGCACACTAGATTATTAAATGCCTATTCCCTCTAGTCTTAAAGACACTCACATTATAGACAGGCGGGAATAAAGGACACCTCCACCACCACCACCTCCTAGCAGTTTATTTGTCCTTACGCTCAATGAACTACCCAAAGTTAAGGTTTGATAAAATTTCAACTTCCAACAACTGAAGGCAGTCGGTGTATTCCAAAAATAAATTCTGGAAAGTAGGAGCCTAGATGTTGGTTATTCGCTCTATTTCTGTTAGCACAAGTAGGAAGTTTTAAAAATTCCAATGGAAGAAACATGTTGATGCCTGCTGAGCGCACTCCGCAAGTGTTATGTCATTAGCCATTAATGCGCAGCACTAGCGAGAGATAGTGTTGTACTCGACAGATTTATAGCACGCGGGTATACAGAATAAATCACCCGCCGGGCGGAGGGGATGTGGAGGAGGCGGACTCAGACACTTGAAGCGCCCAAGATATTGTTTTTCGTACTTAGATATAGCTGTTGTTTAGCCTTAGTCGCACAGCGGGTAAATTTGCTTGCTGTATTGCTTGATTATTGATTCTCTCTGTTTTGTTGGATTAGGTACTTTGGAATCCCTTCGGAGTCGCTGGACGTTCGGGGTGTGGGCCCTTAGGACGTTCATTCAGTACGGCGGCGACTCCGAGGAGGACAGCGGCAGGGTTGCGACCCCCGTCCCTGTGAGCACCGTGACTGGTTCCCGGGGGCTACAATGCGCCCCCCGGCGGCGGGTTCAAAGGCAAGGCACTGAGGGGCCCAAGTGCAGATCCCACCGGAGAAGCTCAACCACTCTCATTTGCCGATGCAACAGCCGCGGGGGTTTTAGTGGGTAAGAATCCCACATACCCCGGTCGAGCCCCACAGCTCCCGGGGATCTTTTGAAGATTTTCCCCGCGTCAAACCAAAAAGGTACTTTGGAATCCAGGATTAATTGTAATCCCATTGACAGGTCCGTTGGTCTAATGATTAGACACCTTGGTCGCTACAAAATAGGCCGTGGGTACTATTACCACCATGTCTGGATGTTAGTAATAATAATAATTATTATTATTGTATTTGTATCAGTTGTCTGGCTACTATAGTACAGCAGATAATTAAGTAGATTATGGGCTAATATGCAACTATTACTTTCTTATGATCTTTTGCAATACAGGAAGGTATACCCTGTTTTTCTTTGCAAGTTTAAAATCGTAGCATAAAATGCATGAATACAGGAGTGATGGCTGGCCACCACCGGTCAGCCAACACATTTTCTAGAGTGGTTTAATTATCTAATCACTTTTTAGTTTGCGTATTATTTAATATTTTTATTGAACTCTTGGATTATGGCCGGACAACATTTTGCGAGTCGCGGGCGGCAACCGGTGGAGGCAAATAGCCAATTGATGTTCCAAGGAGGAGGCCTATGTGCAGCCGTAGACGTTTTCCGGAGATGCCTGAATCAAAGGGTTGATGTAAATATATTAAATTGTGATAATAACTGGAGCAGTTTAACCTACTTGGGAAAGTACCTAAGTTTTATAGAAGACCAAAGCTAATGGTAATGCTCCCTTGGAGTGGGGTTGTATTCGCCAGTAATAATAACAATATCATGGGATAATATATAGGCATAAACTGAACTGTAATATTACAACTGTAACAAAATTTGGTATTAGTATTGTATTTTCAGCGATTGGTTCCAAGTTATATTCTTTGTCATATGTACCAACGCTCAATAACGTATGTTAAATTGAGGGGAACCTGTTATTGGCCGTACTTATTAGTAAGATGTGGTTTAATAGATATTTGAGATATAAAGCTGTTTATTTCTAAAAAAAAACACACACGGTCATCTGCGGGCTTAAAAAGGCATTAAGCATTTCATCTAAACGGACTTCTTATTCTGCATTCCCAGCAGATCCTTCGCAATTCCTGTAATTGTCACCCATTTTAGGTGAATCAATAGCTTTATAACTAACGTTGTTAAGCTCTAATTAGCGGGCTCATATCTGGCGTTATTAATGCCATATGAATAAATACAGTCATCATCATCATCGTTAGCAGCCGAAATACGTCCACTGCTGAACAAAGGCCTCCTCCTTAGAAGGGATGGGTTGCCATAAAATAAAAAAATGTAATAAAAAAGCCTTTTATTTCCTACAGAATTATGTTACATAGTAAGTAGTTACCTTAAAAAATATTTTATGATGTTCCTGGTTTTTTATTTTTTTTTATTTTTTATATGTATAACTAAGTATATAAATGAGTAAGTATGTTTTGCAACATAGAATTAATAATTTAGTTTTATTAATGTGAAAATCTTAATTATTTATCTGCAAGAACCCCTAAAAACGGGTAAAGGCCTCCTCCAAAGAATTCCATTTGTCTCTGTCTTGTGCTACTTGGATCCAGTGAGAGCCGGCTGTTCTCTTGATTTCGTCGTCCCAGCGTGTCACAGGTCTTCCTATACCCCGGTTTCCGGGTGGGCTGCTCCATTGTGTTGCTCTCACGGTCCATCTGTAGTCCGTAAGTCTTGCAACATGTCCTGCCCATTTCCACTTTAGCTTCTGCGCGTATCTTAGAGCATCAGTTGCTTTTGTTATGCCTCTTATTGTGGTATGTCGAATTTTTTCTATTTTCTTTTTATTGAGCATACTGCGCTCCAATCCTCGTTGGCAAGTGATGATCTTTTTTTTTGTTTTGGCGGTGAACTTCCAAGTCTGGCAACCATAAGTCAAGCATGGCAGGAGACTGGAGTTCATGACTTTTGTTTTTATTTGTGTTGATATGTTATTTTTAAAAATTTCTTTTAGGCTCCAGTATTTATTCCATGTATTTTGTACTCTTCTTTCTATTTCGAATTCATTGTTATTTTTTTCAAAACTAATTCTTTTACCCAGATAGATGTAGTAATCTGTATATTCCAGTGGTTTATTATTTACGTTTATAGGATTTCTCCATGTGTTTGTCATTACCATCGTCTTTGTAAGATTAATTTCCAAACCTACCTTTGCGCTAGCTAAATGTAGTGATTCGATCATAAGCTGGAGCTGAGAGCTTGTTTCTGACAACAACACCAGATCATCGGCGAATCTTAGATGGCTTAAGTATTTTCCATGTATATTAAGTCCTGAATCCTTCCAGTCCAGCTCGCCAATGATGGATTCTAGGATAGCGATAAATATTTTTGGCGATAGTGGATCACCTTGTCTTACCCCCCTTTTGACTGCAAAGCTTGGGCCGAGGGTTTCTAATTTGACTCTGCTCGTATTGTTACTGTAAACACTTTTGATCACCTGAATATATGTATCATCAACTCCCTGTTTTTTTAAGTCTTCCCATATCCTCTTATGTGACAATGTATCGAAGGCTTTTTTGTAATCAATAAATGCAATGTATAGGGGTCTTCGTCGTTCTTGGTACTTTTCTATGATTAATTCCAACGTGTGGATGTGATCAAGAGTAGAAAATCCTACTCTGAAACCAGCTTGCTTTACAGGTTGCCATAATCCCCACATAAATTAAACAGTAACTTACTCATAGGTATATGATTCACCAAAATTGGCCTTTTTACACCCGCAGATCCCAAACTAGGCGGACCCAGTTCTAGGGTCAACCAGACCACTACTAATACTTATGAAGGTCCATTTTTTTGTAAATACATTTTTAAATTGATAAATAACACCCAGACCAGTGGCATGCACACGCTTTTATGACAGGGTAGGCAAAGAAGCAAGTTTCTTAGATTATTTATTATACTTTCAGAGAGAGTCATTCAGATATGTCGTTGGGTAGGCAAAGTCTTTTCACCTGTATGGGATCCACACGCACAGAGTGGGAATCGTATCCACGATCTATTGGGTAGTGGCCAGGGTGTTTAATCCCTAGACCAACAGACCCATTAATTATATGTGCAGTGCAGTGAAGTAAGGTTTGACAGTGATCCATGCCGATGTACTCTAATATGCTGGCAGTTTAGGAACTATTTGCTGCCGGTCTACGGCGATACCTATAATATAGAGTTCTTTTTCTTGTATTGTCATTAAGTTGGTGCATGAGAAGAGGATATTTATTTACACACAGACTAGAAAAGTACTCTCCAATACTCTTACAATAGTATTCAATATATTTAGGTAGGTGTAATATATATTGATATTAATATTATTTTATTTTATCAAGGTGGCAATCCAGTATGCGGCCCGTCTAATAGAAGACAGTCACAGCTTATCGACATTAGCAACACCAGAAGAATCACTAGCTCGTTGCCAATCCTTGAAACATTAGATATCAAGTCTTTTGTGTCCGGTAATTTCACTACAAGTGTCCTACACATCGGAACACAGTAATGTTTACACACTGCTGCTTGGCGGCAGAATACCTGACACTGCGGTGTACCTACCTGGACGGTTCCTTGCACAATGAACCTACCTACCTATGTATATTATTATTATTTGTGGTGTATTTATTATTTATTGATAGTACCTATAAACGGCTCATACACACCTATTTGCCTGATGATATTCCTACCGTGGAAAAAGAGCTGCGCTTCGGTGTTTATGAGACACATAGCGAACGACTAAAATAGTTTGCCTGCGTTGATCTACTCATCCGAATTTATACTTAGTGCGGATATCTTCAGGCCTAAGTAAATATAGATATATAAATCAGGTAGGAAGCGACCAAAATGTAAAATTTGTTAATAGAATAGAATACTCTTTTACATAAAGAAAACATTTACAACATAAACTTAGATCTAAAATATAAAATGAACAAATGGCAGTCTTATCAAAGGAAATATATTTTTCTGTTTCTTGGTACGGCGTACACATCTAAGGACATTATTATTAAGCTATACATTATTGTGATGAAGGTATGTCATCCTAAGATACATAGGTTATATTTTATTAGATTTAGTTTTATTTTATTATGTTTATAATAAAATTAGCATAGTAACTGCAGTTATCTATGTCCGCACAAATAACAATTAAGATAGAAGTGTTACATAAATGTCAGCATCGGTCGAGTCGCTGAAATAAAGTGCGCTTCATTGTTCAACATGGTGCCATTTTCATAATGGAAATACCACTAATTTCTAGTCATTAATCTACCAAGTCCGTCGGCCGAGCATCATAACAAAATACAAGAATGGTCTCTACCACGACGCGGCCATCCATCACGGCGCGCGCGCGTCGACTGAACGCACACCAGCGCACTGCCCGCCCAAAAAGAGAAAAAAGAAAATTTTAAAAGAAAACACTCCCATCGCTGCGTTAGCCCCGCCTTCGCCCACCGCCCGCCTCAAACACCGACCAATCGTAGCCCGTCTCGTTCCGAACAGCAGTCGGCAGTGGCGACCAAAGCCGAGGGCGGCCGATTCCGCGCGTTCACAACAAAAACTCACACGACTGGTTTAGTGTCGTGTTGCGTCCCATCGACGCCGCATCACGTCCGCACGCCTCACGCCGCACCTGCGCTTGCGCCCAACATGGACTGTTTTTGTATCTTGAACGCGTCGTAGCCAACAGCTGTACATAACTATTATCGTAGATCTAATGACCAATTGTGACCTGTGATATAGTAATTTACCCAAATTTCCCGATGAAAATGGACTGTCGAACGGGATGGAGCTCATGATTTCAGTGTGTTTATGCATTTGCACAGTATTTACAGTGATACATAGTGATAGTGACTTACATTGTGATAAGCATCAGATAAGGACACTCGAGGTATTTAATAATTTTTTATACTTTAGTTGCGTTAGTTATTTATAAATTTTATTATGAAATAATAAGAATAATATATTAATGCTATTGCGGAGTATAATTTGAATAATCAATAACTTTATAATCTATTATCATTATGAACACACACACTTATAGAAGTGGCTCGCAAAAGTTCCATCACCACCATCAAAGCGCTCTATCTCTATCATTAATATTAAAACAAAAACGTTATCAGTTTTAAGATAAAATCGTAGATGATTTCTATAAAAAAGCGAGTGAGCATAAGAATATAATATAAGAGGTGGCATCTTACAGTAATATAAATGTAAATAAACTTGTTAAATGGCTCACACATTCATTTATAATGCTCTGTTTAACGATTCTAACGTAATCGCGCGAGACTCTACGTCCGACGGACGATGACGCGTCCTGTAAATTGTTACTACAAAGTAAATAATATCTGTTTATAAAGATTCTTTATTTAAAGATCGAAGATTTATCATCATTATTATTTCTACAATAATTTAATGTATTTTTTTTATTTTTTTATTTCGATTCTATTCAGATCCCATTTGTGTCTATCGTATGTATTAATGTTTACATTAAGTCAATTATTACACATTTACATAGAAATAATGAAATAGTTCAATAAATAAAACATCGGCATGATAAATATTTATTAATAAGAAAATTTGTATCTACAGGGACTAAAAAAATGTATTGTAAAATATGCAGTCCTCTATAAAAGACATAAACGGGTTTAAGTTAAATTAATTCATTTGTCCTTATTGAATTTCAACAACCTTCTCATGAATGATTTTATTTTCTAGTAGATTTATTATTTATTTTAATATTAACTTAATATTTTATTTTATTGTGAAGCAATAGCTTTCAATGAATGGAAAAACCGTGGGAAATGTTAATATAGAGGTTTCTTGAATTATTATTGAAAAAAATATAAGAAATATTATTTCTTTAGGAGGTTGCTTTATTTTTGTCCGGTATATGTATTTAACAATTCGAATTCTCAGTATTGTGTTTCTTCTGTGTATGTGTGTTGGTAATATGTGTTTTAACGTATATATAAGTACCAACATACCATATACCAAAGTCAAGGCTGTATGCTACCCTTTGTTCGGCTACCGAGCACCAATCAATGTCAATTCGGTTATTTTCGGCCAATGGGCTCGCCGCCATGACAGTTCGCGTCCAAAATTTGAATGCGTCCCGAGATGCGCAAACGCAAGTCGATTAGCTGTCGATAAGCGTTCACATTTAAATCGTACGTATGTGTGCGCGTAGACAACACGTTTCCGGCAGTGATATGTATGTCTGTATGTAGGTACCATCGTGGCCAATAATTTATGAAATAATTTCAATCAAATATTGCATTAGCATAATATTAGTATAATAATTCATTGAGTTCTCACATGTTACGCCTGTGAAACTTGGGAATAAGATTAAGCTACGGTGCCATTTCTAAAGTGTTCGTGTTCTGTCCAACACATCGATGTGTATGTAGGCATTATAAATATATCCACTAGGCTAATTTACTGATGCATGTAAAGTCTTCATGTTGAATATTTTATATATAGGTATGTCTTCTGGTAATATTCAGTTGAATCTTCAGGTGAATAGGAATAAGTAATACCCAAGTATCATTTAAAATTCTGACAGGCCAATTCAGACAAGCGGCGGTAGGAAAAAAATGTTTGTTCGAATAAAAGTTTGTTTAAAAAAAATATACTAATGTAATATAGATAGGTGCTTTCTAAAACATACTCGCTTTAAAACCTACTAGACATTAAATGTTTTATTATTCAATTCTTATAACATTATGAATATTTTACTATATAAATTAATTTGTGATTATTTTAAATTTTATAGGCTTTTAGAAGACGAAAGATATGATAAATTAATAATGAAATAAAAAAACATTGTAGTACACATAGTCACATTAGTATTAAAGTAGGTATTTTATTAACAAGAATTTTGTAATAAACATTAAAAGTTACATAATAGGTTAATAGTAATTATTATTTTCGCTTAAAATATATAGCTTACTTCAAGCGAAAAAAATCTAATTTGTTAACATATCTTGATTTTAAGTCGCATAATTAAATTTCTCCTATATGTATTGCGCATTATTTCAAAATTACTTCCGCCGTCGAACAGAGGCAAAGATAAAATTAGTTTCGCATTTATAATAATGTGGATTGTGCAACTTAAGACTATTAGAATTAAACTACCTGCAGTAATTAATGCATCAATATTCGTAGGTAAGTAATCAATCAACTGTAACAATCATAAACAAATTGTGTGTTAATAAATTCTAAACTTTAGATAAACACTAATCAACAGTCGATTAAAAGGTTTCCAATGATGAAAAATCGTTCGAATCGATAAATTATTCGATGTGGTTATTTTAAAAGGCATCGATCAATCGCTATCCGTGCCCGTCATGTAAATAAATAAAAAAGTAATAAAGATGAGGATAGAAACTCGCGTCAGATTAAACCTTTATCTTTTAAGTAGTTAGTTTTTTTTATAGTATATAGAGTCTACATTTAAGGAGTTTTCTGTTGTATAATCTCTGCTCAGGTGATTCCCAATATAAAACCATTAAATGTTTGGCTGTGAGATGTCACAGCTAATACTATTCTGTGTTGAGATAAAGCTTGTGGCATTATGACCGTTTGTTTTGTCATTTAAATATGCTTGCTTTATAGGTATATTTTTATGATTTAAAACGACTACTATGTCGGATTTTGAACTTATAAATATATCATAATTAATTATAATAATTAGGTTTATATATCCTGAGATTAATAACACCTAGATTTAAAATAGGCAAAATCTGGACTATAATAATCATAATGTCCTGGGAAGATACACACATAACCATCTGATCCAAATATAGAGACTGAAATATGGCAACCAGACAACTGAAACCATTACTTATTTTCTTTTTCTAAATACATAATAAAAATGTATATTACTTACTGACAATTTACACCCAAACAAACATACAGTGGTCGTGCAGAGATGTGTTTTCCTGGGTGGAAATCAAACCCACGAGGGTTTTGGGTAGTAGACATGGTGTCTAATCACTAGTTTATCAACTTGTCCGCACATAAAATAGCTGTTACTTAATATATAACTAATTAATATTATACCAAAATAGTAGTTAACAGCTCAGTGGTCGAGCGCTTGTCATGGATACAAGGTGCGCAGATTCGAACCCCGGCTCGCACCTCTGATTTCTTCAATGAATCATGTGCGAATCGTGTTTGTGCGATTGTTACTAGCTTTCGGTGAAGGAAAACATCGTGAGGAAACCTGCATGTCTGAGAAAGCCTAACTAGCTCTCGAATGACGTGTGAGGTCCGCCAAGCCGCACTTGGCCAGCGTGGTGGACTATGGCCTAAGCCCCTCATCTTGAGGGGAGGCCCGTGCCCAGCAGTGGAAATAAACAAGGGCTGGTATTATATATATATATATTTAAATATAGCACTGATAAAACTGTAGGATAAGACCCGGATATACATAACATTAATTTGACTCAGTTTATAGGAGTACATAATATTGTTTCCCACTGTAGGTACTCAAATCCCGCGTGGACTCATAACCCAAACAAAAGCCCACGCAATAAACGGCACTATACTTTACTCCTATCAACAGATAATCGGTAATAGCTAATATCATAATAAAATATCAATAAATTGTAACACCATAAATATTTTCATAGTAAAACCACCGCGACCAATTTACTGTACCATCAAGTTTTGATAAAGGCTCGAGATAGCGCGGTACATAGTTTTTTTGAGGTTTTAGCCGGGAGGTCCGCGGGGAATCAATTATCTTAATTGGGCGTTGGCCTAATCTTAATAAGAGGGAGTGATAGGCGAGTGTAAACTCACGTGTAGACCACGAGATGAGTATTAGAGTAATTTGTTTATCTTGTTGGGATTAATTTGTTGGTATGGTAATTTGCTGGTTTGCTCTATGAGAACTTTTTGCAGTGCAATGTGAGGCAATAGGTTTTATTTTTGGATGATAGATTTAATATTATTAGTTAGTAGCCTCCGTGGCCTAGCAAAAAATTTAAAGAAAAATCCTAATAGTGTGTCGCTGGAATGGCAGTTGTATGTCATTTTATTAAAATTTAGGAGTTGAGTTGGGGCCTAGGTCAGTGAAAAGTCACTGATACGCCACTGGTATAATAAAGTTAGTAGACTACCACCAGTGATTGTGTGGAAAATAAGGTGATCCATGCGTTGAATGATCACCGGTCGTGTCGGTCTTCCATCCCATCGTATTGTGAGATCATCGTATGATATTGTCATGTAAGATGAGGCCAAGGCTTATCAAAACATGTACTATTTTTTTTACTACTACTATTACTATTATTAGATACCTAGGTACTATCTTATTTTAGTACATTTTCGTTATTGACTTTCTCGCTCGTCCATTTCTCATAAATGTGGTTGTTGCCCAGGTCGGGTAGAGTTAGTGAACATTTTGGTATCAGGACTTTCTAATTAGCAAACATTGTTTAACCTGTGTTCTATAAACAGAATTAAATTTAGTCCTTAAGAGCTGATGAGATTTGGGAATATTATACAGAACCTCTTCCAACCCATTAAATGTACAGAAGTGACTTTATACTATAAATACGTGTATTTTATCTTCTCTTATCTTTAAATAAATAGTACAAAACAAAGTCACCATTAGCGATAGTCTTTGTGCTAGCTTACTTCTTCTAAATAATGCTGGTGGTAGTTGTAGAAAAATGACAATATGTAAGAGGCCCCGTGTGGCCTATGCATAATAAAGAAATTTGAATTTGCTATTTTACCATCATTTAGAATTGTTTAGAAAAGTTATAAAAGTATATTTATATATATTAAATTAAGATTCTTAAAATACCAGATAATGCCACGGCGGGTCACTAGTTTTATAATAAACCTACCGTTACTCATAGCCAGTTGTTATCACAGTTTATTACAGTTCATTTCATTCACTTGATCAGTTGGTTGAACAACGTCATGAAAAGTCAGTACTTAGATAGGTGACCATCCAGCGGCATTAGAACTGAGCATCTCTGTGCTTTTCAGGGCATGGAAAAGGTTCCCAGTTGTTACCTAGACAGCAGTGGTTAAGCAAAGTCAATGGCCTAAAGCTTGAACAGCATACTACAAAGAAAGACGTACCGTCGCCATGGTCTGTGGTTCCTGGCAACTTTTGAAAGTTACATAAAAATGTCCTGATATCTTGTATTTAAAAGAAGGTCTTTGGGAGAATAATTTTGGTAACGTTTTTTATTGCATATAAATAACATCAATTCTAAATAGTATTTGGCTCATATTACACGGTTTTAATATAAAACATATGAATATTGTATATCCAGATTAGCTGCAAGATACAAGATATAAATATTTATCATGTTTTGCTTATATACAATTATCAACCTGTCAATAAGGTGTTATGAATGAATATTCACAGCAAATGCTAATGAAATCTAAAAATATTGGAAACAATTTATAATCATTGAATTGTATTGTATGTTGATGTAAGTTAATTGATGTTAAACTATATTTTTTATATAACGAATACGAAAATAGCTTTTCTCACTTGTTTTTTTTAATACTAAAACAAATTAAACCTTGCTAAATATGTAGTTTGTGCTGGGCAATGTTACTGTATGTACTGTGTATGTACTGTAAAAGAACTAAAGGTCATCTAGACAGCAGTCTTTAAGACAAGTCTGAGGTTTATGGTAGCTTGAAACGCCAGATTGGCCACTAACCGTAGCGCCGGATATCGAAGCTGCATAACTTATACTTTGTCAAGTTTATAAAATTAAAATAAAGGATTATTTTTAAATACTAATAATATTCATAAAGTTACAATCTAAAGTTAGTAAGTAAAGCCGGGTGTAAAATAACAATGTTTATCATTGGTACCGAGTTATAGGCAATCATCGATGATTTATAACTCGGAGTTGCTACCGCTCGCGATCGTCTCGATCCCAAACACGATAGGCCTACCTCGGGTATCGATAAAGTATGCGTGAGAGCATCGATCACTCGGGTTTGCGCTGCGGATCAATTGTGGGGACCAGTTCTTCTGGTATGACTGTACAAATAAAATACGCGCCATAGCACTGAGGACTTTTAATATTCTTATATATTTTATTTTCTTCTACTTTATATTATAACTAGAA
Source organism: Furcula furcula (assembly GCA_911728495.1). Lineage (NCBI taxonomy): Eukaryota > Metazoa > Arthropoda > Insecta > Lepidoptera > Notodontidae > Furcula > Furcula furcula. The sequence goes on along the minus strand of OU452246.1, from coordinate 8,849,714 downwards.
TGTGATTCCACCTGCAGTCGTAAATGGAAGCGCAAGCTTAACAAAAACTATTAAAAAAAAAACCGACTTCAAAGTAAATTATCTAAAAAGCATAAAATAACGAAAACATATTGAAGTCGGTGCTAGCACATAATGTTAACTAACACCAGTACCAGCTAACACCGACTTCAATATATTTTCGTCATTTTATGCTTTTTAGATAATTTATTTTGAAGTCGGTTTTTATTTTTCTTTAAATAGTTTATTTAACACTTTTTAGTGACTTTTATTTTACCAAGATAGGTATCATCACTATCACGCAACTCGAACGTCTACGTTACAGTAACTTACTGAAAACGTAAAAAGTTTATATCTCTTAAACTACTGGACCGATTTTGATGAAATTTATACTCTACCCTAAGTTGAAAAATACTCTAACTATTGCAAAAAGAATATTTGAAATCGGACCTGTAGTTTCTGAAAAATCTGCGGACAAACCTACATACAAACATACATATCTACATACATATATACACTCATAAAATTTGGGAACTTTGTTTAGAAGCCCACATAGACTAACATGTATTAATATAACACATTTTTATTAATATTACATACATACGCGTCGAATACCATACCATACCTTCTTTTTGAAGCCGGTTAATGAAGCCGGTTAAAAATAAATCCTTAATATTACCTAATATACCTACTATTTGTACTAAAGTAAAAATAATGAACAGTGTGAATTCAAAAACACTGTTTTTGGATAGTCTGCAAATGATTATATCTTATGCATTTAAATATAAAACGTAAATGCTATAAAATAAGTTTAAAAACATTTGCAGACAGTTTGAAATAAGAAAACGCGCGTACAGCAATTCTTGTGACCGTTTTTCAAGTAGTCATACTTATAAAAGTACAAATAATAGACAGGTGAAGGCACAGGGTGAAGGAAAGAAGTGTGTGTTATGGTTAGAGAATGTTGCATAAAATTTGTTATCTATCTTTTTCTAACAAATTGTAACTTAAGTTATAAATTGTTGTGATGTTATATAACTTCATGTAACAAAATGTTATACAACATGATATAGCAAATTAAAACTTTTGATGTATAAGATCATCCACTACTAGCTTCCTCGAAAGGCTGACCCAAAGTGATGGGTACAGAATGTTATAAGATGTAGGTATATACAATGAGTTGAACTAGTGTGGGAGTGTTTATAACATATAACATTCGTAACATGTTGTAGCAAAATGTTAGACACTGTTATAAAATGTTATCGCGTACACAACGTTATATTTGTAACTGCTCTGTGGAAGCACCTTTACAGGTACCAAAGCGTTGATACCTAAATTACTAATGCTGGTCACTCAGCCGCCAACACCGTGTTCTGGCAACCGGGTGACAGGCACGTTGGTCTAGTGGGTAGACACCCTGGCCGCTACCCAATAGGTCATGGGTTCGATTCCCACCTGACGGGGGTCGTCTTTTTGATAGGATTGATAGGAAAAAAATATGTAAGTGTTTTTATCAGTTGCCTGGTCATCATAGTACAGGGTCTGCCTAGTTTGCGATCAGATAACCGTGTGTAGATTGTTCCAGGATTTTTAAAATTATAACCTTAGTTTCGTCACTTTAGGCTGGTATCTTTAGGATGGATGTAATTATTTTGTAGGGCAACACCACTCCGGCGAGGACGTTATCTGTTATTCATAATTGAATTTTTATAAAATTTTATGTGCAAAAATGATTTTGTCATGTGATACATAAGGCTGTTTCGCCTTAAATTGTTAACAAAAAATAAACACGTATCGCAGAAAATATGAATTGAATTGAATTTATTTATACAATCTGTGTAGAATATGTATGTATCTCCTTGATATCTCTGATGATAAGATTCACGTGAATTAAAATGTATAAGGAGCGATTTCACAGTTGGGGTCCTAATAACTATTTACATACGTTATATACAATGTTAAACAACTAATTTGGCAATTGATGATGTTATATGCATATACTTAAGTAGGTATAGATATAATATTAATTATGATATTATTAAACGGAAGATATAATAAATTTTTATATTCAATCATACTACATTATGAAGATTGTATCACTTTATTTGATTTATTGATATAGATATGTAAAAAATTCTAACATGATAGATACTAGATAGGCACTTGGCTAGCATTTCATGCAAGATGCATACAATAATTATTTATCGTATTCACTAAATTATCTGTTGTATTTCATAATTTATTTAATTAAATAAAAATACAAAATGTCACTTTTATAATTCTATACTTAGCACAAATTATGGAATTAATTTGTATCACTGTTAAGCCTTCAAGTCTTAGAATGAGTGAAAAACAGTGATTACAAGGCAATGGTGCCGCCACTTATCGATCCTTATCTATCGATTATTATGAGGAAATCGTACAAAATCGACGTAATTTGCGATAAAAACGTGTGATTTATATATTTTTCATTATCAGCAAATCCATTTTTCAGTCGATGGCCAGATAGTGATGTCGCCGGTTGTGATAGATGATCAGCACTTGTATCTTCTGCTCCATACTTTGATATTACGTTAATCGTGTCAACTTATCGTCTGCGCTGAAGATTTCATCTTATCAGCGGTGAGATTTTATTCAATTTGACATTTCCATCCATTTTCAGTTTTTTTTTGTTACATCACTTTTCATTAATGTGATATTATTACGTGATAGCTAAAAGATTATTTACTTCTATTTTTAAATTAATTTGTTGTTATTTATGTATTTAACAAGAGTTTTCAAAATTACACTCAATGTAGGATACATTGAGTGTAATTTTGAAAACTCTTAAATACTACTAACACAAATCAATTAAAATTTATGTAATCAAAATTAACTTTACAAAATCATTGATTGATGTACTTATCTATAGATAAAAATAGAGACGAGACTCGCTTTGGGTTATAAATAACTACCGTAGGTATACGTTTTGCAATGCAGTTTTTGAATGTCTGTTACAGAATGTACCTAATATGCAAAAATCGTAAATTATTATCACATGCATACCTACGTACCTGAAACGGGTTCACATAACAAATTAAGTTTTTAAAATAAGTATTATATTTATTATTATAAATTATTTTATAATAATATTTTGTACGTAGGAGATATAATAGTGCACAAGTGCACTCTGTCTTCCTTTAACTCTCACAAACCGATGGGGCAGAAGACCGACACGACAAGGAGAGAGATTAGGTGCAGGACCGACATGCCCATCCAATGCATGGATCATATTATTTTATAGACAATCAGGTGATCGTGATCAGCCTGCATTGTTGTGATTTAGCCAGAAAGGAAAAACTACATAAAGTTGTGTTGCTTCCCGCGGGATTTAAGCCCGCGTCCTCCAGTTTTCAAAGCAAGCGGTTTCTCACTGCGCCAAGGAGGCTATTTGGTAATAATCCTGAAAACAGTCCATACTTTTGTGCTATATATGAAATTCAGACGGCATGTTGCATTATTTTATTGGAAAAAGAGTTTTAGACCTAACTCGTTACCACCGCAAAAAATCTAGATTAAGCATTTTGCATAGGAGGTAAATAGGCACAAACAGTTTGTTTTGTAATATGGGTTATTTTTATATGCTTAAGGTTCTAATTACCATATTTTTGACGAAGCTCAAAACATGAAAATAATAATTTTGACGGGCCCGTTGGTCGTTGGTTGGTTGGTCGTTGGTTGGTTGGTTGGTTAGATACCCTGGCCGCTACCCGATGGGTCGTGGGTTCGATTCCCACCAAGTGTCTGGGGGTTATTTATCTATTTAAGTATGTATTTAATCAAATAACTGTATATAAGTGCCAGTATCAGTTGTCCGGTATCCATAGTACAGGCTCAAAATATTATTATTTTTATTTTCATGAAATGATCTCCCGTATTTTTATTATACTTATCTACTGTTTTACAATCGTGACTCGATTGCATCTCAAATCTTAACATTATCTATTTGAAGACCCAATATCTTCAGATTTGTTATCATGGTAGGTATATGTAAGTACGTATAATATATTATATGTTGTATACCTAACCGTAAAATTCATGTCGTGATTTACTTACGCTGGAAATTGTGGTTAGGTACTTCACATAAAAAAATATTAAAAAATATTTTCATAGTTAAGTTAGTTAATAAAATAAATATACATAATCTTATTTGATATTCATAAATTTCATCCTTTATATATTTAACCAATTAATTTATAATTTAATTTTTAAAATACAGTAAGTATCCATTCATATTTTTTTGTCTGATTTATTATTTCAGTAAAATAATTGACATTCGAAAATTAGTATGACAGGATTTATCGATAAAGTAATTATTCGATAATATCGCGATCGGTACCTCCTATCTGACATATCTTATCTAAATGATAATTAATTGATCAGCATGGACGCATTGTATACGTAGTCATTACAATTATATATCTTTGTAATCATGAAAAAAATACACGAAAATTAGCAAATACATATATCTTATAACGTAAAAAGAAATTATTTGTTCTATACAAACCCTCTGCCAGAGGGCCTCTGGTGTCCTGGTAAATGGTAAAATACCATTATTTTTTAATGATTAAAGAAACAAATATTGCCTACATTTGACCATTTATTACGAAATATCTGGATGAATTTGATGGATCTTTTTTTGTTGTACGTCGTTTTTTTGTCACTTAAGAAAACCTAAAAAATATTTTATTGTTTACGTAATATATAAGATTAAGTAATATGACTTACAGTTTACGTAAGCCAGATGTGTCACGTCGACGTCATTTTCTTAGCGAAGAATGGACAGTTAATTAGGTAGTTAGTATAATTCTGGTATAATCAAGTAATTTTAATGGAGTTATTCGACACGTGCAAAAATGTCCCACGCTTATCATATATATGTATGTACTTACAATAATTACAAATAACAAAAGGTTTGATTTGGCGCCAAATAACGTGTGTGCTAAAATAAACACGTTACTAACGCTAACACCAGTGGGTACTAGTGACTCACTTAGCACCAGCTTCAATTACCTATACATATTTAAGTAATTTTTGACTGTGTAGTGTCTATTGAAGTCAGTTTATTTATTTTATGATTTTTTTATTTTTATTTATTATTTTTTTTTTTTTTTTTTTTATGAAAAGGCTTATAATGAACAACTAACCAGGTTATTATACTTACTATAAGTATTTATTTACTTAGCAGTCCAGATTAGTAAACAATACCTTACCATCCTAATACATACACTTGTGTCAAAGTCAAAGTCAAAGTCAAAAATAGTTTATTTCAAATAGGCTTAACGCTAGCACTTTTGAAAGGTCATGTTTTTTTTTTTTTTTTTAAAAGCTACCACCGGATCACAACGCGGCCTCAACTGAGAAGATCCGGCAAGAAACTCAGCGGGCTTGTCATTTTATCACTTTTTTTTTTTTTTAAACAGTGTGTCATGTTACAGTTAGATCAGAGCGACAGTGTGTCTTGCCGTTCAAAAGATCAAATAATAATATGTAGTTATTAATAAGTAGGTATAAAGTATTATCTCCATTTTAAAATAACTAAAACACACCCGTATTATGTTATTACTTACTGAGAAACTGACTAAATAATAATGTTAAGTCGCCTACATTTGCGTCAGAATAATATTAAAAAAATGTGTATGTTCTTTTTATCTCATAAAAATTATTATGTCCTATCTAATTTTCGTTTATCATTAACAAAAATCTTAGATACCATCGAGTAAGTATGTTACTTTATATGTTTTAGTTTGAAGACTTTAACATTGTTGAATTTAATTTTATTAATTTATTATATTTAAAAGTGTTTTCATGTTTTTCAATTAGTGATTTAGATTAAAACATTTTTTTGGTATAATCAGCAAATAAATACAACACATTGACATTACCACTGTGATATTTGTAATATCTATTATCAAATTAAGCTGAAGGTCACACGTATGACGCAAGCGATTAAAAATAACTTTCTTTATCATAAGTTCAGTAATATCTGAACTGACAAAGGAATGAGTTTTATATGCAAGAGATGGTTCTTCAAAGACAGAACGAAGATCTTCAGCTACATAAAAGCAACGTTACGAAGCAACATTTAGTAAAACGAGGTGTGGGAGAGACAGGTGGTGGTGGTAAAAGGGTGCTATAATTGCACCCCCTCGAGACAATCACAATCCAAGCTCTTTTCGCAGCCTTCCGTCACACGGACTAAGGTTTCTATTAGAAATTGGTCCCCTGGGAAATATTGCAACCCATTAGGCAAAACTGGCAAAATGCACTCTCCGGGCAAAATTGCACCCCTTTGGGCAAAATTGCACCCCCCGTGGAAAAATCCCGGATCCTTGCCTGAAAAAAACCCTTAAGTTAGAGGTGGACAAGTAAATTAGTGACAAAAGGACTAAGGCGTTCGCCTGATGGTAAGGGACATGCCTGAACCCGGAAAAATGCTCTGCACTTCTGCTCGGCACACAAACATAAGTTATTGAGTCTTTTGGGCCGTTTAAATATACCAGCTATTGTGTCCTTCACACCAAAATACACCATATACAGATATATTAATACTATTCTAGGACAATCCACACACGGTCATCTGATCATAAACTAGACAAAGCCTGTACCTACTATGACGGGTCCGTTGGTCTAGTGGTTAGAGACCCTGTCCGCTAACCGATGGGTCGTGGATTCGATTCCCACCAAGTGTCTGGGTGTTATTTATCTATTTAAATAAGTATTTACAAAAAAAAAAAAGTATATAAGTATTAGTATCAGTTGTCTGGTTTCCATAGTATAGGCTCTGCCTAGTTTGGGATCAGATGACCGTGTGTGGATTGTCCCAGGATATTATTATTATGGAAACCAGACAACTGATACTAATACTTATATACGTTTTTTTTAAAATACCTACTACGATAAAGATAAAACACCTAGACACTTGGTGGGAATCGAACCCACGACCTATGGGGTAGCGGTCACTCACCCTTGTCTAAGCACTAGACCAACAGGCCCGTCGCACGTCGACGTGTTTACATACTACTGCTTATAGTGGTAGAATATCCGACAAGGAACCTACACCTAGTACGAACCAATATGTTCAAGTTACATGCCACAAACAGATAGATGTAGCATGATGATATGTTTGTCAATTTTGGTAGTAGTAAAAATCACTGCTCGGTTGGCTAACACAGCTTAATGCGCGATACCGCTTATCGACGCGGTATCGAGTGTTGTTCGCACCTTATCACTTAATCAAATTGGGAGCGTATCGATATCGCGGACGGTTCTGATAGCGCACCACTATTATCTTAATTGATAATTTATTTTTTTGACAAAATACCTATTTGACCGACAGATTTATTATTTCAAATCTCTTTGATGTACAGCAAATCTATCGGCCGCATGTGATAAGAACGCTATGATAGCATTGATATCAATTTGATTAAGTTTTCCATTGTAGGTAGAAAGGGAATTAACAAGACTCTTATAGTATAGTAGGTATACCGGACATTAGTTATTTTATCTGTTGCTAACCAATATTTTTTTCCCCACAGATACGTGCAATATGAACTGGGCTTTAAAATTGAACACGACGAATTGAAGCCGCCTTACGTTCTCCTACGATGCTAAGACTGAGCCCGCTCACAGTAATCCAGTGATCGGGCACGCGATTATAGAACTGACTCTTGGAAATGCGGATAGGGGTGTGGACTTACAGTGCGTGTGAATAAAAGCGATGCATGGTGTGTGAGGTCGGTGCTGCGGTCATGGACATGAGCGGAGAGGGTGGCGGCGCGGGTGCCAACGCGCTGCAGCAGCGGTGGTACGAGGGCCGCGTCAACGGTAGCCCAGCCGCCGGGGACGTCAACACAGAGGCGAATGGGGACGGATTCTTCCATTCTCCCCTGGAAGGCGGCCACCATAGTCGCGCCCGGTACTACCATCAACAGATGCACGGACCCTACTCGGCCGCGGTCGGCTCGCACGGTAAGTCGACTCCCTTTTAACTATTCAATCACGGTCAGGCTCCGAGTTTGCCTTTAATAAACACGAACCTCTGTATCAGCGACCCGAGCTGTCAGAATTAAGCAAATTACTCCCACAACCGGTAGGTAGCCCGTCCGTCGGACGTTATCGCACATCAGACGATATCTCTCCCAAAACTCGACAATTAATTCAACGAGCCCGAGCAGTCAAAATCGCCATTCTGAAAGGTGACAGCTTAGGTAAACACGATCTAAAATGGGCCTCGGTCGTTAAAGAAAAAAAAATGATTCCATACGTTTTGTTTTCAAGTTTAAATTTTATGGCGGCTATAAAGATTTTCGTGGGGACAGGTGGCTGTTCTTTATATTTTAACTACACGCCCGGGGCGATTTAAAAGTTTACCTATACAGTGGTGTTAGGGGTTAGATTGGCGTGCGGACGGTCGGTGGGCGATTAGAATTTATTTAGCGGTCCGTCGGTAGTGATGCGACACTTAAGAAACTGTGTCACTTCTCAGAATCGGAACTGGGAATTGATTTCGTCGCGTTCACAGCAGTTATGTGTGGTAGTTTATGTGCTCCCCGGCGAGTGCCCGCTGCGGGATCGGTGCTGTTTGTAAACCCACTCTGTTATCTTGTTGCGTCCAGTCTCGACGCGGCTTCTTGTCGATCTGATTATATCTGAATCTGGTAAATTCGTGCGTCGACACACGGCGGCCTTTCGATTAGGTTACTTACATATAAAATTATGTGAAACACCGATCCCTGGCGACAGATAAGTAAATTAAAAAATATTTACCGAACCCTGTTCATTACTCTTATTTACCATATTTAAACATATTTAAATACTACGGGTAACTTGTGCATTTAATATTGTGCATTTAACATCTTCAACTTGCGTATACATAAGTGAATATCTTTTGATACGTTTTTTTTTGTTGGATCGTGAACATGAAGTTATAAAAATATTTTTTAGCTTCTCGAGATTCGCATAAACATACTACGTTGAAAACTCGGGTCGGTTTCATTTCAGTCATTAACTTTATTAGTAATTCCCAACGTTAAGATATTGCTAAAAATATAATGTAGTATGGTTATTTTATTTACCATATAAATCGCTAAAACGTACTATATAGTGCTGTATCCATTGAGGTACTATATTATATAATATAATATATAATATCTTGGGACAATCCACACACGGTCATCTGATCCCAAACTGGGCAGAGCCTGTGCTATGGAAACCAGACAACTGATACTAATACTTAGATACTTTTTTTTTTTGTAAATACATACTTAAATAGATAGATAAATAACACCCCGACACTTGGTGGGAATCGAACCCACGACCCATCGGTTAGCGGACAGGGTGTCTAACCACTAGACCAACGGGCCCGTCATATTATATGTATCATTTACTAGAGAATGGATCACAACTTCAAACAAGCTTTAGAGTTCCAGGGCACAAAGTCTGTTAGGTAATCTATGTGATTTATTAAAACTAATTTAGCTGCGATGTTTCCTCTATAGAACGTAGTAGTCAATACCTCAATGGCTGTTTCACGTAAAATTAGTGTTACCGTAGTTCGTGAGCCAACAGAGTGATTTTTAACGACAGCTCCGTTGCCATGGTGACGGGAGGGCACCTGTAACATGACACCTACCACGGGGTTGACGCGCACTCCCAATTTATGGCTTAGTGAAGCGATTGATGACATAGTGGAAATTATTTATACCACTGGGAGAGTTTCACTTTTATTGTTGTTTTTATTTCCTTTAACTTCTGTAATGTTACACCTTAAGCGATACACTAATGGAGGATGGGTTTATATTTCACTTGATTTAAGAGCTAACGAAAAGTGAAAATAAAAGTATGAATACTCTCAGACCCTTTGTTGTTATTGTCACTTTTTCAAAGAGTAAATCTCTTAATGTCACTCACAACTCTTCAAAATCTACTACACATAAAATTAAATTAATCGTTTAGTATTTTGAGTCGATTATATCTAATTATTCTTATTTAACGATATTTTATTTAATGCCACTGAATACTGCCTTCAAGCGTTACGGCTGGCTCTAGATATCATCGCTCTACAAGTTTGATACTTAGTAACTATTCTTGGCTTTGCCAGAAAATTATAATTTACATCGAGTCTGCAGACATTTTTGCTTTAGTTTTGTCATTGGTGCAACGATAAAATGTACTCTGCTTGAAATAATAAGTACTTACAAAAGAAACAAAATTAATTAAGTCGTGCATCGACAAAACATCGCCAATTTTACCCATACTGCCATTGCCAAACTTGAAACTACTCCTGATTACATAGACGAACATCACAACTCTAATACCACGAGATAAGATTTAAAATCCTACATTTATATTATTTATTAATATGTATAAAATATATAATTTTATAATGCACAGATCTAAATGATTGACTTGTTGTGTATGTTAGCAATTCTTTGTAGGTAGAAAAGTAAGTAAAGTGCTAAACTGACGCTTTATTAGATAGTAATTTCCGTTCAAAACTACATTTTGACTACTAAAATACAGTTGTCCGCTATTGTTATTGGTATCTATAAAAGAATCTATATAAATCTTTAAACACAGTAAAACAGAAAACACATACTTACATACATAGCTAGAAGATGAAGAAAGAAGAAAAAACATTTATTCAACGACTCATATTATAAACCTGGTACACATAACTTCCCTAATCACCTCCCGTTGGGTGTTTGTAAAAGGCGCTTAAGGGAAAGCAAGAAGACGGGCAACAGCGTCTGCGATCCCCAATCCGTCTGCCAAACGTGGGGATTATGGCAACCCGTCACTTCTAAAGGAGAGGCCTTTGTTCAGCAGTGGACATTATGGCCGCTGATGAAACATATAACTTAATTTAGCACAATGCCATAGAAAAGGTTGTCCACTCAGCATGTATCGTTACTCCTATTTGGTGTATACACCGCACGTAAATATGCGATAAAAAAACACACACATAAAAGAGTATGAAATTCGTACGAATCGTTCAATACTTGTTCAGACCAAAATATTTAGGTAAAGATGGGTAGCAGTCTACGGGACCGAGTCAGTCTTTCATTTGCATTTTTTTTAGTATTCCTTTAACACAAGTTTACATCACTAGACGGGAGAAAATGAGATTTTTTCAATTACCGCGTTCTGTGAGTAAAATAAATGAATGTAGTTACGAACGTAGTCGCTACGTCTGGGCCGTCTGACCGGCTGTCTGCCACCTCGTCATAGCCTACCTATTCTACTGAATCAACATTCCTTTTGCTAATTCCAGTTTGACATACCATGTTTTGCAATATTCTACAGATACAAATACTTGTTATGTCTTCGTTGTTTTGCAATTATGCGAAATAATTAAAGTAACATAAAGCTTGCAAAATGAATAAATTCCGCTGCGAACGTTTCCCACAAAAATGATGGGTTGGTCTTGTATAATATGTTCACTTATAACGAGTACTGGCGTTTCGAGTCCGTCGTACTTTTCATTTATTTTACATGTAGTGTACATACGCTTTTTGAATGCACCGGTTGTCACTGCGTGACCTGCGTGTGTGCGTAGACTCACGCATGTGTGCGTGCGCGTCTCCCCGCAGATTGGCGCAATTAGCCGTGCGGGGGGCGGGGCCTGCGCCCGCGCACTGCGACATCTCCACCCAGACGCACACTACTACAACGGAATAATGTTGCCAACAACTGATAATTATTTTCCCCAGTAATTTGCAACCATACCCGTGTGCGTGCGACATGCATAGTTAAACCTTGCAAACACGTATTCGCATGAAATAACAAAGACGTGCAGATTGTGCGTTGTACCTATAATTTTCTGGTGGTAGATATCACTCTTTTATGATATAATAATATGATTTTAAAACGAATGTATATAACGCATGATAATTAAAGTACCTATATCGTAAAAATGTTCTAAAGTTAGTAGACGGTTACCTTACTTTTAACTCATAAACAATAGTTTAAGCTAGCTCGAAAAATTATTGACTTGAATAGACAATGTGATTAAGTTCAGATTTATTTGAATTGGACCTACATACATATATTTTAATACCCGGAATAGATTTTGAATACAATAAAGTGCTCCAAAACAAACAAACACTACTACACTAATGTTTTGTGATTACAAAACATTAGTGTTGCCAATGATTAAAGCTTTCCCATTATTGCTGTACTGTCACGTGAAGAAATGGTTATTGCAATTGATATTCAACATCATCAAGATTGTCTATGTACCTTTAATTGTCAATTTACTTTTTTATTTATAAAACTATTCTATCCATAGACATTAACCCACTGAGTACCTAACATAGGTGCACAATATTTACACATTTTTTATCACACATATTATTCTTGAATAAAGATATAGCCTATCTTTATTCAAGTTAGGTATACCTACTTATCTGCTAAAATACATAAGCTATAAAAATTATAAGCTAATAAACATAATATAAAGATTTGATATATTATGCTCATCTTTTTAACTGCTTAGGTAACATATGGAGTTCTGTGTGTAAATACATTTTGTTTTAAATTATTTGATAAATTAATGTGTAAAAATATCAAAGTAATTGAAAATACTGGTAACGAACTGCGTTGTTTAACAAGATTTTTATTTATGTATAACATTTATGTGCATGACAGTACTATCTTATAATTATAGCTAGGGTTGGCGCGCACAAGGGATGCGTGACAACGGTGGGACGTTTCCGCGGAAATTGTACACTCCCGCCATAAGTTTACAGACATATTTCCACTCATTTAAACTTTATTTGTCGTTGTATGGTGACTTTTTTAACAATTTAAATATGTGTTAGTATAGAAGCTGATCCTAATTCATAGGTGTAGAACGCTTATTACTAGTTGTAATAATTTATTTTTTTAGCCAACTGCTAGATATTTTTTCTCTGACCTATTTATGTTGGGTGCACCTGAGACAACAGCTTTTAAAGATCTTATTAATTCTTCTACTACAACCTTTTTTAGTATTCATGTCGACACAACAATAAGAAAATGTGATGATTCACGTGATTCAGATGTGAGATTGATGATGATAAATAGAGCCAAATAAGAAGCCTGAAGCATGCAAGCATTTTTTTAATAAATGTATAATCCGTCGCATGTTTAATAACATCGCAACTCTTTACGTATACCCTGATTTTCTTTACAAGATCAAAATCGGATCAATAAATGTATGAACACAGGAGTGATGGCTCACCGGTGGCCAGCCAAGAACAATTGGTAGGGTTTAATAACAATATGTCATTTTCACACCCCTTTTCGTATTTTGGTATTTTGAAGAAAAACAGGGTATTAACCTAATCCAAATAAATTTCAAAGTGATGCCAAATTCTTGGTACCTCGGTAACAACATAATGCTTACAATGTCCACTTGGCGTGACAGCGAAAACAACATTGTATTACTAAATCGTTTTTGTTAGCGCTTTGCATTCTCAATGTGATTTTCGACCGAAATATAAATTTGTAGTCAAAGTCAAAATATCTTTATCGGAGGCACTTACACAAGAATCATTTTTTACATACTACCACCGAATTATAACGCGGCCTTTACTGAGAAGATCCGGCAAGAAACTCTGCAGGCTTGTCTTTTTTGTCATATTTTAGTCACTTACAATTTCATTTGAAACGGAGTTTGAGAACACTTTCCGTATAAATTACTTGTTCTTAAAATAATTACTCTGCTTTATGAAATAGTTTAAATACTCATTTTAAAAATAGGTATTAAATTTTGTTTGTAACGAATCATGTTTTTATCCTACATACTTAACGAATACTTAAAAAGTTCTGATTTTATGTAATTTCCATCTCTACAACACTAAAATGTATCAAGTGCGGAAAAATCGAAAGTCGAGCGCAGAGCACGAGCAGAAGCCACTTCACGATTAATTAAGTCAAGCTGACCCGTTATTCATTAGAGCGGGCATTTATTAGCCGTCACAATACATTTAACAGACGGCCATTTAAAAAAAACGCTACGTTTGAATGTAAAAACGTGGTGCAATCACTGCGACCTTACATTGTGTTATGAAAATTATTTTGTAATTTTTCTTCATTACTTGTTTTTGGTGTAGAGTTTAGACAGTTCTATGGCGGGTAGTGTATCTATACTTATAATAAAACTGTAACAGGTCCAATTCTGTACATTGAAGATATTTTGAAAATTCTGTTTGGAGGGCATTCTATATCCGATACTGAGGCCGAAAATGTTTTTATTTTTTATTTTTTGTCTGTCTGTCTGTCTGTCTGTATCACGGCTGCGCATCACGCCGAAACTAATGAATGGATTCAAATTAAACTTGGCATGATTTGAGATCTTACTACCAGGTAGGACATAGGATACTTTTGATCCCGTAATCTAGCACGGTTCTTTTGGGAGAGGGGATTAAAGTCAAAATGGGTACTTGGTTATACGCTTGGTCCGATTTTATCAATTTTTCTTCATAATTATAATAAATGTTAGTAAGGGAACACTCATAGAGAGTTGTTATCAAGGTTTTGTAATCGATCGGGTTAAGCAACGTTAGGTAAGGTCATTAAATAGATGGGTGACCGTTTAACGCCATTTGAACTAAACGGATCCGTGCTTCGGAGAGCAAGTAAAAAGTGGCTCCCGGTTTTTAACCGACTATAAAAAAGGAGGTTATGTATTCGATGCGAATGTCTGTTATTAAAAGTTTAGTTAACATAAAAATAGCGCATGCGGAGCTGCGTGGGTTAGATAGTGAGAAATAATTGTTAGCATGAATTTGTCCCTTCTTCAATATATGTAACGTAAACTTCACTAATATTTACACCAATGACAAAAAAGCTATGAACGTTGTTCATACCGCTAGGTTAAGGGTAAGCAACATAAGGCAAGGTCATTAAATAGATGGGTGAATCGATTTGTATGAAATTTTGTGTCCATATTGGGTAGGTCTGAGAATAGGTCGTAAAGTATATTTCATGCTGCTAGGTTAAGCAACGTTAGGCAAGGTCATTACATAGATGGGTGATGGCGGCGACTCAGAGGAGGACGGTGACGGGGTTGCGAGCCACATCCGCGTGATCACGGTGCCAGGTTTTCGGGAGCTATAACGCGCAGTGCCCTCACTGCCAAACAACTACCCCTGTATTTGGTGCAGATCCCACTGGAGGGCACAGGTCCCCTCTAATGTGACGATGCGACGGTCGCAGGGTTTAAGTGGGTAAGAATCCCAGATACCGTGATTGACGAGGATACAAGTATAGAACGAGAGGAGGGTGCAAGAGAGGAGAGAGAGAGGAGGGGGTGTTGCAGTGAGGGATAGGGGGATTAGGCTGCCTGTCCACCGGAGCGGAACGAGGCAGCGGAGCGGAGAAACGGAGAAATATTAACCAATAAGATTGCACACAATCTCCGCTCCTCTTTTTTGTGCAATCTTATTGGTTAATATTTCTCCATTTCTCCGCTCCGCTGCCAAGGTGGCAAGGTGGCAAGGTGGTGGTGGTGGTGGTGGTTAAGGTGGGGCAAGGGGGGAGTGAGGGAGAACAAGGTGGGAGAAGAGATAGGGGGACGGGGTTCAGAGAGAGGACAACGGGGAGAGGAAGTGGGGGAGTGTGACGGGGACCGAAGCGGGAGGGAGAAAGAGAGAGAGAGGAGAGAGCATAGAATTAGATTTTTCTTATAAGAGAGAGAGAGATGGAGAGAGAAATAAATCAAGGGAGGAAAGAGAAAAGGGGAGCAAAATGTAATAAAAGCGCAGGCGGAGCTGCGCGGGTCAGCTAGTATTTAAATAAAGTTACCATATATATGTTTTTATTTATTTGTATTCTATGTATTTTTCATCGCGGTTTTAAGTACGTTTTGAGAGCAGACCTAGATTAACAGTTTATGGACTTGCTATTCCAAAATTCCAGAGATACAAGAAGGATTTTCTTTTGGTTTTCGGTAAGCTTTCCTATAGACAGCTGCATTGCACTGCTGCTCGTCGATCGAGAGATTAGTTATTAAATTGCCTCAGTCCAGAAATTTATTCACCTACTGTGCCACAATAGAACACAATCATGTACACAGACTGCTGCTTTTTAGTAGAATATACGACACTGCATGCAGTAATACAAACCGGGACGGTCCTTTTAACTTATAGTGCTGTCATCTAGTTCAAAATCTGCTACTAGTAAAAAGCACTTGCTAGAGTTTTTATTAGCATAACAACTTAGAGTACAAAATAAGTATTAAGTATAAAGACAGACCTACTCTACCCGTTTTTAACCGACTTCATTATAATATCGATTAGTCCCTAACCACGGCTCACAGAAAACAACTGCGTTTAGTTTTATTGACGTTACTCGTAGTTTAAACTCCGCCGGCGGTATCGATCGCTACAACTTGAACAGTTGACCTAATTAGTTAAGTTTTAAATTACTACACATTCATTCTGACCATGGAACAAATGGTGTTTGTCTTATGGTGGTTCTTGGTTGTATAGTTTTGTAACTTTCTTGAACTTTTAAAGTAAAAATGTTTTTACAAAAATGAAATAGTTTAAGTTAGACTATAGGTATCAGTTTTATTTTATTCGTATTAAAAAATAAATTACATAGACCTATAGATATATGTTGAAGATAGTATTTAACATAAAATGACCATTTTTTAGTGATTATTGGTGCCATATATTATTTGTAGATAAAATACAGATACGCTGTCTCTGCACCGTCTGCTAAGACACAATTTGCAAGTATGAAACTGTATTAAGTTTTAAAAAAAGTTTAGATTTTGATAAATAGATTTTGTTAATTATAATACATGATATACATGTACAGACTTATGATGCACTGTTATGAAAAGATTAAAAACAAAATAAAATAACAAGGGATTTAAACAACTACGAGACGGATAGTTGTTCGATTAGCTGATCCTAGCTCACAATTCCAATCAAAGCTAATTAATATTCAAATGTGCTTATGTCATGACACTGTATTTATACAATGGGCTTACGGTTCCCATAGTTTTTTTTTTCTAATCGGTCATTATTAGGGTCCGCACATAAAAAATAACTCGATGGAGTCCGCTCCACTGCACCCAACGTCGATCTGTAAAGAACTTAATATATTCATTTTGCCTTTATATCTTTCGCGTGATTAACTTTGATGGATTGCATCCAAATATTGATATTTGATATTAAATCCCGCGTTCGTGCGACAGAGATGACTGTATAAGAATATATGAGTGGAAGAAGGACAGATATAGCGGTTTTCATGACGTTTGCATGGTTAATGAATAATCATTAAGTATGGAACATGTTAGTTGTGTTGTGTGTGTTTTTGTTAAAGCACAAAAGTCTAATAACTGTTCGAAATTTATAAATTAAAAACAAGTAGATAGGCAGCAGCGTCTTTCTATTGGATTCTACCACCTATATTGCGATCCCAAGACGCCTGCCAAACGTGAGGATTATGGAAACCCCTCCCTTTGTTCAGCAGTGGACAAGTATTTTTGGTTAGTAGATAATGTAGTCAGTTATCGCACGATTATGTATTAAAGTGTTTTATCATATCAAATAGGTAAAAAATACACAGTCGCGTTTACAGATGGTATGAAGGATAACGTCAACAGAAGGCTATAAAAGTCACTAAATTGTGATTTATAGGTGTATCGCCTTTTTAGTTATGCTCTTTACTATTTGTTGGTTAAATTATGTTTGTTTACTAAATGGTAGGTCAAATGTTTGTAGATATCTAATGCCGTAAAACATGTTGTATTCCCGTGTGAAGGGTACTGTACCTCCATAAATTACTGGTCATCATCATCAGACCTCCACTAATAAACAAAGGCTGTAATAATCCTCATGCTTGGCAGAAGTCTTGGAGATCGCAGTAGAGGTTGTAAGTTAGACAATAGAAACACGCTGCTGCCCGTCTTCTTGTTTTACCTTAGTCGAATCTTAGTCTTACGACACCCAAGGGAATGGCTGGCCACTATTTTTAGCCGGTCACCCCATGAGTAAATTATTGGTTGCAAAGGATTAACGCCTAACATCAGTTGAACGTTCTGATTATTCGTCACTTGAGTCACTTAAATTATACCTAAGTATATAATTACTTAAAACAAAAAAAATATTTAAGGCAATACGTTTAATTAAATATTTAGGTAATAAAAAATAATTAAATTACATCTTCTGTCAAAGCAATAATTATTATGCTGGTTAGGGTTTTTCCGGTCGATTGCCGCGTTGAAGGTGATGCGCGCCGAACTTGATGGATGGAGGGTGCGCAGGCGCAGGCATGCGGTTCAGCCACATGAATTCGTGTACACAAATACCACGCTCTATTTTCGATCAGTTTCATGGTAATATTTGATCCTACAACCTTTATTTGTAAGTGGATAAGGTTTAATATTGATAGCTCGTGGAGTTGGACTATTATAAAGCAGCTAGTGTAGATGAGTCGGTGGTTTTGTCACTATTTGTCATACATCGATATGTGGTTACGGACGTCCCTAACAATGGTTGCAGTCCAGAACTTGAGCAGAAGTTATGACAAAAATGCCATGGGAACGGCCAACGAACTATGCTGTGTACTGTTTTAATTGATTGGGCCCCAATGTTCGACTAATGGCAATCGTGCACCGAACAAAATAACTTGTTAACAGGACGGCCGGTATAAACTAAGACTTAATTATTAATTCACGATTTATAGACAACGAAACTAACAATAACAGATAACAGTTGTGATAGTTAAACGTTATGAGAGATAAGGTTCTTTTTGGGATTAGATATTTGAAGAACTTGAATCTTAAATAGTTAATGATCATATTTAAGAATCTAGAGGCATATTTTACCCTCGACGCAAAAAGAAGGGAAGCTATAAGTTTGATTTAAAGGTTGGCTATTGGTGCCTGTTTGTGGCAGGGTAGCTTCCAGACGAATGGAGTTTAATGTTTAATTGTGATAGCACTGAGCTGTAATTAAATTTTGTTCAGACTTGAAAGTCATACTGTAGCACGAATGCATCCTCTTGTGGCATAAGCTAGTAGGTACTTGACTGAAATCCTATTTGACGGACACTGATAACTTCACCAGCTATTTTCCCCCTTCCCACTAAACATAGAAATCTGACTCTGCGGAGTGACCTGCTTATACATCGGCCTAATGTCGTCTGAATCGCAGATTGCTAACTAACTGACTTTCCGTATCTCAGAGTAATTAGAATGGAGCTAGTATCGCGTCGATTCCCCGAACAAATTTTTCGTGGCTCTTTTGCGGGGTCCGGGAGGCGAAGTAAACACACACAGACACAATTTCACGCATACTCTTGCAAATGTCTAATGCAAACTCTTCATGTTTCTATGAACCCACACTATAATAAACTCGCAACACATTCAAAAAGATACACACACAAATAAAGAATGACCTGAACATATGAATAAAAATTTGGCAGAGGGGTTATCGCATCATGTTTTCTCCAGTGGTATCTCCTCTTAATTCCGTATATAACTTTAATATATATTTTTTAATCTATAGATTAAGTTAACCTTATAAATATTCCGCGATCAAGGTGGGTACACAGGCATAAGACCCTTAACTGTGAGCCAACTGTGAGCTTTTTGACGATAGATACCTTATATGGAGACGTGATAGGGATTATACCGACACGAATCAAACCCTGGGTGGTGGTGTTTTAGTGGCCGTGCGTCGGGAATTAGCGGCCGAAACTCAAAAGGACTGGTACTCTTCCGCGGAGGATATCTGGATTACGCTCACTTTTCACCACAAAAAACCCAAAATATCGTATAAGATGCATATTTGTGTTGTATATATTTGTACTCAAAATCAGGGAAATTCTATCTCAACGCAATTACACAATTTTTCTACAAATCTTTTAAATATTGTTTTGAGGAACCCGTCTGACAAGTTTTTAATCGTAGGAGATTTTAATTTACCTAATATTACGTGGTCATTATCTGATGAAAGTGCTTCTCTAATTCCTTATAATATTGCAGGCCCAGTACAAACAATGTTTTTTGACAATGCTGATACATGCAACTTTTCTCAGTATAACTCATACCATAATAAAAACAACAGACTACTAGACCTAGTTTTCTCAAACAGCGAGGTCACTGTTACATGTTGCATTGACCCGTTAGTGTCAGAAGATGCTCACCACAAGGCGCTCTGCATATCGGCTGATTTTGTACAACTGCACTCTTTGACATCTCTGCCATACACCAAGTTCTTATATAATCTAGGTGATTATGACGCAATCTCAACCGAAATTGACCTTATAGACTGGGACACTGAAATTAACTGTAGGTCGTTGGAAGAAGCAACCGATTATTTCTACACTATTATCAATAGGATGCGTGACTCCTACATACCATCAAGAACAGTCACACAACATTCTAAATATCCACCCTGGTATAAGAGTCCGCTTATAAAAATACTAAGAGAAAAGTCCAAGTTTCACTCAAAGTACAAAAAATATAAAAACATATCTGACCACGATTCATTTACCTTACTAAGAGAAAGGGCAAAAATACTGGAATGTGAGATGTTTAATGACTACATAGCAAAAGTAGAAAACAGTATTCGAAATAACCCAAGAGCGTTTTGGTCCTTTATTAAAATGAAAAAACAGTCCAATTCATACCCTTCAGTTCTTAAATATGGAACGACTTCCTCTAATAATGGAGATGAGATTTGTAATATGTTCCGTGACTACTTTGATTCTAACTATCTACAGACTACATGCGATAACAGCCAAACCCCTACGAACTGTGTATCCGATGTGGACGTATTATCAGATATCGGATCTATAGAGATATCAGAAAGTGAGGTTTTCGAATTACTGAAGTCCACAAACCTGAAAAAAACTGCAGGCCCGGATAATATCCATCCAATCTTCATTGTTAAGTGCGCTAAAAGCCTCGTGACTACACTGTCCCTTCTATACAAACGGTCTTTTACGGATGGACTTGTACCAAAATTATGGAAATCAGCCTTAGTCACGCCTATCCATAAAAAAGGACCGAAAAATGACGTGGAAAATTACAGGCCCATCTCCAAATTGTGTATTTTTGCAAAAATTTTGGAGAGGATTGTTTATCGGCAGTTATACGCCTCCCTTAAGCACACGTTTAATGAACAACAACACGGATTTCTTAGTGGTCGGTCAACTGCGTCTAATCTTACTGTTTGCGTTGACTATCTGACTCAGTGTATGTCACAACGACAGCAAGTCGATGTGATATACACTGATTTCAGCAAAGCATTTGACAGAATAGACCATTCAATACTTCTGCAAAAACTATTAGCCACTGGTATCAGAGGAAATCTGTATCGCTGGCTGTCCTCGTATATTGAAAATAGATGTCAGACTGTGGTTCTCAATGGTTTCAGTTCTAGAGCCTCCTATATCCCTTCCGGAGTAGCCCAAGGTTCATTGTTAGCTCCCTTGCTTTTCACTATTTTCACAAATGACATCTCTAATTGTTTTCAGAATTCTAAAATACTACTCTACGCAGATGACTTAAAAATCCTTAGCCCTATTGCCTCTATAGATGATAATAATGCACTTCAAGATGACCTAAACCGGTTCACAGATTACTGCGCACGTAACAAATTAGACCTTAATGTGTCTAAGTGCTATATTTGTACTTTCACGCGGAAGTTGAATCCTGTAACGTTTAATTATTCACTGAATGGATCAACCATTATGAGAGTAAATTCCATCAGGGATTTAGGAGTGACTCTGGATTCAAAACTACTTCGATGAACATATGTTCGATGAACATATTAAAAACATTGTTAATAAAGCTTCAAGAGCACTAGGGTTTGTAACTAGACTGTCTTCTGAATTTAAAAATATTAAAACATTTAAAATCTTATATTGTGCTTTTGTCCGCAGTCATCTCGAATATTGCTGCCACGTATGGAATCCAAATTATAACATTTATATTAAAAGAATTGAAGGTGTACAGAAAAGATTTCTAAGATATATTCAGTATCGTTCTAAAACATTCATATCTAACTATGAAAACCGTTGCAAAAAATTTCATATTCTTCCACTACAAGAAAGAAGACGCATCGCCGATTTAGCTTATCTTCTGAACATCGCGCAAGGTTGTATCGATTGTCCTGAGCTGTTGGGCAAAATAGGGCTATGCACACATTCTGCACGTCTAAGAAAACCGCAATTACTACATGTACCTAAAGTTAATTCTAACTATCGGCAAAATTCTTTTCTTATTAGATCTAGCAAATATTTTAACACAGTAGCACAAGATTTAGATCTAGATTTATTTAATACAAGTATTACTGCACTTAAAAAAAAAATGAGCAATGTCTTTTTCCAGTCGTAGATGCGAGTGTTATAATACCGCTTAATTATTACTATTCTGTACCGCTGTTAGTAGTCTTCATCACTGTTATTTCTTGTCTCTATCTGCGAAAACTTTTAATTGGCCTTCTGTTACTTTCCACTCTGTATCCTTGTACTAGCTGTAAGTTTTCTGAATTTAAAAATAAAATAAAATAAAAATAAATAAAATTAAGTGAATTGTTTTCAGTACCATGGTAGGTACATTTTTACCTAACAATACATTAAGGGTGCGGGCGTCGCGTTGTACCGAGTGGAAGCCTATTTTCGCAGCACATTACCGAGGATGAATGATTTCCTGGCCACCATGATTTATGCCCCAGCGTTCTGCTGGCTACCGACCAGCAACATAGACTCATTACCGCGCTGCCACTGAAGAATGGACAATCCTTTGTTCGGGGAAAATGTGGTATTTGTCTTACTTTGTTACTTTTGAAAGCGGATAGCTATCAGTTTGCATGCGAGCTTTGTTAACTGATTTTAATCTGGTTACAGCATCATCGATTATGAATGTGTAGTTTTGCTACTGGAAAAGATACCTGTATTAAACATAGCAAAATACATCTTTGAGATTATGTTTTGGGAAATTTCTATCAAACCTTTAAACTGTTTCATAAATTATCTTATTTTCGTCGCCCTTTATATTTTGCGATTATTATAAAAATACTTTCTACCTCTCATGGCAAAATCTTTAGATTTCTTGCATTAAGTTTGAGTAAAAAGTTTTTGACGTTACAACATCAACATGAAGTATGAAAAACAGCTAATTTAATTGTTTTTAAATTTTATAACTATGGAAAATTTTGAAACAAATTAATCTTGTAATTTTACAATGACACATCTGTTTTTATCGTTAATCTTTGTTGAGTGCTTGTTCCACGGTTGCTTGCCTCGGTTTCTTTGTACAGAAGTGTTTTTTTTAGAATAAATTAAAGATGTGTACTTATTTTAAATAGTAATTAAGGGAATAATGAATTTGATTGATTAATTGCTGTTTTTTTCACTCTACATATTATTATATAAGCCAATGCTTGACTGCGACCCTACGGGATGATATCTAATATATAAAATTCTCGTGTCACAGTTTTCGTTGCCATACTCCTCTGAAACGGATTGACCGATTTTGATGAAATTTTTTGTGCTTATCCGATATCTATGAGAATCGGCCAACATCTATTTTTCGTCCCCCTAAATGTTAGGGGTAGTCCACCCCTAAATTTTTTATTTTATTTTTTAGACAAAATTTTTAATTTCTATTTTTTTATGATACAACATACAAAAATACATACAATCCTCAATTTTCACCCTTCTACGATCAACCCTTATTTTTTAATTATTTATATGGCAAAACAACGTTTGCCGGGTCAGCTAGTTATGTATAATAATTTATATCATGGCACAATGCCTGGGTAGCGGCCAGGGTGTCTTAAGCACTGGTCTAATAGGCCGTAGGTACACTACGTTTTTGATTAGTCAGACGCCCCAACCGTGCTCTACCTCTTACAAATAAACATAATTGACGAAGTACTTACATTATTTTAGATGGCATTATTTTCTTGGGCTTAAATAAAAATACAGATAGATCTAATAGAATAATAGATCTACTTTCTTTTAAATTAAATTAAATGCTATCAGTATGGTACAGGAAATAATTACCTATTCAAAGCTCTGGTAAAAAATGGAATTTCTTTATTTCTATTCCTAAATAGTCTTATTATAATCTTGTAACAACGGTAGTGTCTTAAAAACTGTTTTCTCTAAACATTTTGTGTGGCCTGGTATACACATTTATAAATAGAAAGTGTAAGAAAGTAATAGTAGGTACTCCTAATAAGTGTTCAGTTTGAGGCGAGCGCAAATACCCGTCATCAGACAGAGCCGGCGAACTGCAGGTGGACGGTTATAAACTTAAAGTCACCTACTTATAAGGCTAACTCTGTAAGGAAGTATCTTGTTGAAGTTTTACCCTGTATGTAGAGCTCTAAATTAGAGGGTGATTAGTTCAAGAGTTTCTTTTATGAGTAGGTATGTAAGATTTTGGGTAAAAGTAAGATTTAATTGAGTCACTGGTCTTATACAGCCTTATTACTAAAAGCAGCTTCACGGTGAACCTAGGTTTAGACTCAGGAATTCGTTCCTTAAACTTGAATCTAAGCCTAGGTTAGTCTTTTAAGGATATGAGGTCTGCGAGACTATCAAGCACCAAAGTTTCGAAGTTATGTTTTACCTCAATTTAACCTCTATAGCATCAATTTATTTTTATCCGCACTACTATAGATGCAATAACACACCCCCTTCCCTCTAATATGGTTGAAGGGAGTGATGGCTGCTGCTCGAGTCAACTCGTGCGCGGGTGCTGCTTGGGGACTGGTCCGAATACTATCCCTTTGGCCTTTTAGTTTGTTGTTTTTTATATTTCGAACTGCAGGACACACTATCGCTAATGTTGATTCAATTGTAACAAAACACACGATGTTTAAAAACAAGTGAAAAAATTACATGTCCGCTGAGTTTCTTGCTGGATCTTCTCAGTTGAGGCCGCGTTGTGCTCCGGTAGAGGCTTTAAAAAAAATGACCATTCAAAAGTGCTAGCGTTAAGCCTATTTGGAATAAAGATTTTTGACTTTTGACTTTAAATAATTTTAATTCGTAAATGTAGCCAGTATCCTTGGTCCAACCCGCACTTGGCCAGCGTGGTGGACTATGGCCTAAGCCCCTTCATCTTGAAGGGAGGCCCGTGCCCAGCAGTGGGACATAAACAAGGGCTGGTATTATTATTATTATTATTATTTATCCTTGGTCATTCCGTTTGCCACGACCTTTGTGACGTCACGACCCCATTGAATTAGTACTGTCCACTTATATAACACCTTCGTGACTAAGTAAGTACTAGGATAACATAAACGCCAGTGTATTGTAGCTTGCAATCACATCAAACATGCAAATGTTTGACCTATGCAAATCGTTGTCTTTACACACCCTGCTTTTGGTCTTTGTATAGAATTACTATTGATACATACTTCGCAATGAATATCTTAAAATCTCAATAGGCGTGCGTCATTATGTGACATAATAGTGTTTAGTTTCTTAAATTGACACGATCGTTTACATTTATAGTTGTTAGTTTAACTAAGAAGCCATTTATATCGATGGTATGGGAATAAAATCCTGTAAATTTTCTTCAATCTTTTGCTTGTAAGTCACAGTAACTACTTTCACAAAGACAAAAAATATTTTCACTTGGTAATTACGGTACTTATCAATTCAAAAATTGAGGCACTCCTAGCCGGTTGTAATAACGGGTAAGCCAAGTCAGGCAAGGTCAGACCCTGATTGGTGACCATTTGAACTAGGTGACTGAGGGCAACAAAATCGGACCCATTTGTTCTCATCTCGACAACAGTCGTTAAGCCAAGAGAAGCTTGAACAACTTTTACATCAGATTGGTAACTAACCATAGGAGAACAAAAATTAAAGATGTTGGTACAAAGTTGGTAATTAGTATGTTCGCAGTTTTCATTAAAAAATTGCTCCTTGCAGTAAAAGATAATTACTAATAGTGCTACGTATCCCAGTCTAATATTACTGTCATTGTTATCACATAGTTTGACTATAGTTGTACTCATTGTTCACTATAGGTACTTAGTATATTACTATATATGTATGTATGTAGGAACGTATATTGTTCGTGACTCGAGGTTAGTTATAGGTGCGTATTGATCATGGTGCTATAGGATCCGATGCCGGCGATCTGTCTTCGCTATAACATTGATTAAAACGTCCACTAAGTAAGTAATAATGTTGCGGTTGATTTATTATATTTGATTGCAATGTAACGCCATTCTTGTCTATCGTGCGGCTTCGGAATGATAATAAATTAGTTCTATCACAAAATATGAAGTAAAGCATTGAGTTATGCGCAACAATCCGGTGCGAAAGTTGGCGCGAACTTGTAGAATGTTTCGAATGCATTGTTCTGTTTTTATTTGTATATACATATATGTATATATCTGTGTAACTAATTTGTTGAATATCTCATATATATTTTCCTAATTTGTACCAGAAATACAAGATCGGATTCCTATTACTAGTAGGTACAAATTCGGAAAAAAAATATACAATAAATATATATGTATATACTATACATACATATAAAAAACCATATTAATACACCGATTGGACAGGGATTTTCTAACACTCTGTATAATTTGTAACTAACATACTTTATATTTTGTTTGTGCCGTACCTTAAGCCCTTAGGACTCCAACATGGCTTTACGACTGCTGTCTACATGGTAATTATCGGGACCGAGTTTTAACATGCCCCCCCCCCCCCCCCCCGAAGCAGGACATGCTCAGTTAAAATGCCACTCATCCGTGGATTAACGTAGTCTGAAGTTACTTTACCCACTGATCATTTGCTGAACAGTTATATATAAATATACACATCAAAATTAAATGTAGAGGAACCTATAATATATTGGAGAATTAAATGCAAGTGCACATGATATCAATTATAATTAAAATATATATATGTATATATAGGTATACAGACGAATTAAGAACCTCTTCCTTTTGGAAGTCACAGCTTCTATTTTTAATAGGGTTGTCCTAGAGTGATAGAGTTACAAACGAAGAGTCTCATCTCTTTCATGCACTTAGAAACTGTTTATACCGCTAGTAAATAGTTTTATTGATATTCAGGGGTCGAGGTGACTTCTATTCGACCTGAAAGTAATTATACTTAGTACCGAGAATGTGCCGACAGTATTTACGCTCGGTGCATTGTTTGAAGAAAAAATAATTGGCTCCATGTTATTAGATCTAGTTCCAGTGTGCGATCGATCGTGCGATGTAGGTAATGTACAGTCACGTTCATAATCATGTACCTACTTACATGTTTATAGCAAAATTAAAATTAATTTTCTGTATGTGAAAAAGTGAAAATATGTTCTTTTTTTTGAATGATTTATTATCTATTTGATTACCCGCCACCTATACTACAATCCCCAAGCGTGGGGATTATGTCACGGGATGCCATTTTTAGCAGTGGATGGGAACCTATACCTTCACTACTTTTTTTATAAAAGTCCATATCCATGAAATACAGAAATTTTCATTCTGTTTTAGATTTATTTTAATTTGGTATATCAATTTATTTATTATTTAACTGTCCTACATCTAAACATAAATAATAAATATGTTGATGGACAAAAATGTTTTTTTTTTTTAAACAAGGAAATGTGTTTTAAATTATTATTAATTAAAGCTCTACATTTTGTTATGTTTTAATGAGGTAGTAATTTAATTTGACATGCTTCACTATTTATCATAAAAAGTGCTGTTTCTTCAAGTGCTATTTTCAAAGTGTTTGGATGAAAATGTTTTTTTTTTTTGCTAAATGTGAATTATTTTATGCTAAATAAATGCTTGTTGTCATTAATGTTTATTATGGAATCAATCAAAACTGAACTTTTTTTTTAATAATTGCTTTTTTTTAATTATCGCGGAAACAAAGTTCAGTTTCGTCACAAGTACATTTTCATAGTTATAAAAAAATCCTTTTATTCAACTTAATGATAAGACGCAGCAAGATATTCACCTGTATGTAAGTGACACGCCTGCCTATAGACAGCTGAAGTGCACTGCCACTCGCCACCAGAGAGATTAGTTATTAAGTCTCTTGAGCCCGGTAATTTCACCAGATACAGTGCCCTTCACACCAGAACATAACAATGCTTACACATGGCTGCTTGCAGGCAGAATATCTCATACTGCAGGCAGACGTACTACTTACCTGGAAGCTCTCTTGTACATCGTAACTACTACCTAGTAAAGAACTATTAAATCTATAAAAAAAATTGGGAGACATATTATTATATTCCTATTTATATAGGGTTTATTGCGTCTTCATTTATTTAATCAAATAGTAGCCAATATGTAAATTAGATACTCAAAAAACCTTCAATTACGAGTTGGCAGATAGGAATTTATTAGAATTACACAAGTATCCGCGAACGAGTTGGGCACGTCTTTTAGCACAGGGTCGGATTCGTTCTAGATTCGTTGAGCAAACAAAATAATAAAATATCTAATACAGTCGTTAATAGGTTAGTAGAATTGATGATATTCCCATGTTTACGTTAATATTTCAAAAACTAAGGTTTCCTGATAGAAAACTGAATTTTCAGATAAACTTCTTCTGCATTTATTTTCTGCATTATACCTAGTGTCAAATATTGAATCTTTGTACAATAAAGATATAAAAACACACCAATTACTTGCTTGTCTACAATATTAAAATAATCTAAACGATCAAAGCATAAAAACATATTGCATTATAGATAAACCATAAACAAATATCTGCAAATTTATGGTCCCTGTACCCAAATAATGTAGTACGTTATTTAAAACGCTACCAGATCATAACCAAGCGAACACATAAGTGTATCCGCTTGATTATGATATACATACATTTTTCTACTTACCTTTAATCATATTTTGTCGTTTGATTAATGAGCGGTGGTTGCAATACGCACCTGTGTCGCGTGGACTCTAATTTTTCTCCCGGTACCGTAATGTGCAAGTCACGATCGGTTATGTAAGCAGGCTGCAGCCGACGCCATCATTATAGCCATTATTACAGGAACACTCGGCCCCGCGCGCGGCCATTGTCAAGATTGTGGGGTCAGAGAGACCCCGGCCAACTGGTAATTTCGCAACAATTCCTATAACCCAATAAATCGTAACTTGTAAAACAATTTGCTCGCGAATGAAATCTATTGCTCCTTGCCTCTTTGACGATAGACAACGTGACCAGAAAGTTTTATATTATGAAAATTTTGTATCTTCTTTATAAATTATTACCATATAAGTATGTATTTTTTTTTACTTAGTACTATTCTAGTGATTTACTGAAATCTTACCTGAGGGTGCTGCGGCGATGGAGCCGTAAATACAAGTGCACTAGCTTTGTGCACTTGTATAATTTTGTGAGCCAGCTAAGCCCAATCATTTTTTTAACTGCAGTGGCTTTTATACCGAAACTCATCAAGGTTTATAAGTATAGTTTTAGGAACATCGTTCGTTAAAAAAAACTGTTTATTTCGAAAAAATAACAAAACTTACATCTTTCTTAACTAAAATCTTAATGTTAAGGTCAGTTACTATTGCAGCTTAGTGCTGCTTGCCTTAGCCCCCCTTGTGTTGTTGACAACACTTGAGTTGTGAACGGGTTGTTTCTGAATACGGGTGTAAACCCGTATTCACAAATAACACGAGACCTTTATTGTGGGAGTCGTTGGATTTGAATGCGGCGCTGTGATTAGCCAATCCCAATAGCGCAGTGTGTGTTGTTGGTGAAAATGCACTTCCATCCTCATTATATCACCGCTTACCACCAGGTGGGATCGCGATTAATCATTGGCTTATATTTTGTGTTTTTTTAAGTGTAACTTTTCTTCGAGATATGGGAAAAGCTTTCCGATTTCAATCAATAGTCAAGTACCTATTATGTAGAACCAATCGATACATATTTATTTATATAAATACCAACAACGGTAGTAAAAAACGCATTAATCGCTCTGATTTTGCTCTGATGGAATTGAGAGAGATATAAAAAAACACTAGCTCAGAAGTTACTCTACTAAACGCTGAGCTGTCAAGTGAAATGTAGTGGAAAGTACGGAGCCAGTCGCTAGTCGGCGCGTTTGATGGCGGTCGGCAACGTGACATACTAGTCGGTGGCCCTGCGGCTTCACGGGTCTATGAGCTCTTTCTACTATACCGATAGTTCACTACTGTACATTTGATATCCATCTGATTCGAGTATCCGAGACGTACGGGGACATATTGATTTCAAGCCGGCGTGCTGCGGTAAGATCGATTGGCGATTTTTTTTACGCTCAGTGAAATTCGGTTTGTATTGGGGACAGGAAGAATGAGATAAATTGAATTATGTAACGGTACTTTCATTTAGCGTGATGATCGTCTAAATAAATAGCTGTACTCGCAATGATATTTGGATAAATACAAAGAGATTAAATATAGGTCATAGACTTTGGTATTTTTTTCATATAAAAACTATTTACACTATTGTTAATACAGGAAAGTTTATTGACAAATATACTTAGACTAAATATTTACAGTTTATTTACAAATATGTATTCGCCTCTATGTTGTCGCCGCACTGGGAGCGAAGGGTACCTAAAAGACACTATTTATATTAAATATAAATAGTGTCTTTTAGGTATATTTCAGACATTTTGTCATAGAAATTATGCTTATTTTATTTGAAAATATTATTTGTTGATTTAGACCATGAGTTACAACCTTTTTATGAAAATTTAGCTCGCTAAGGCCAGTTATACTCCAAATTGTTTCATGTCTTTGAGTTAAAAATAAAAGTATACTTTTAGACTTTCGCGTTCCATTATCAAACTTAATTCCCGATTAGAATAAAGTTAAAAATAAAAGTTGCGGTTCGTTCGTTATTGTTGACCGTTAAGGTCAATAACCGTGGCAGAGGGTCAGTTTTTAGCTACTCTTGACCTAAGTAGTCAATCTAGTCCACCAATGTGGGTATTTATTATTTGACCAATGGCTAGATACACTACAGTAGTTAAGACCAGTAGGTTAACATTTGGCTTGTCGCCAGTCATGTAAACTTATCACGCTAGGTAGCTCTAAAATAAAACTACATGTGTAACCGTCATTCATTGTCTATAAATTATTCATTATTCAATAAACGAAATACCACCAATAAACAAAAACAAAAGGTGGTCTTCCTTCCTAAATACTCGGAAATGTATCGAGAGGGCCATTCACAAGTCTTGGAACAATGAAAAATTTATTAAAATGCAATAACAATAAAATTCGTGTCCGGACATTAGCGATGTTAAGTTATTCTCCAAACGCCACTTAATGAGAAGTGATGGGTTCGTAAGAAAATAAAATAAAAATACAATGTACCCTACCCGGGTTCCAACGACGGCGACGCGGGCGCATTGCGTATGCAGGGCGCACGCTCTTGAAATTACATGTCCTGTATTATGCAAGGACTACCTTCCACGGTGTCACGGTAATCGCGGAGAAATTGTCCTGTCATCTTATGTATAACTAACGCATTTTAATTAACGGTATTCAATTCGATTAACTGCACAAACCTATTAAATGTTTTATCGATCGAAAGCTACGCCTTTATAACCTAATCTTTAGGGATGGAATTCGCGTGTTCGATATCTCGAATAACGAGAATCGATTGATGTAATACTGAACAGCGACATTAAAGGAACATTAATCAAATCTAATTGACAAATGCAATATGATTGTGATAACGTCTAAGTGCGCTGAGATTTGAGAACCGTATCTTACACCTGAACTGAAATAGCAGTAATGTCTCTCGTAGATAACACGATAGCGAACCGAATTCTAGATTGATAATCGATTATGTCTTTTAGTGATAAATAATTCGATGTAAAAATCTGTCGTTCGAAGTTTATTAATGCTTATTCATATAGTAGTTCAGATGAATGAGATATGTATTCAATAGATTTTTTTATCATATAACTAGCTGTGCCGCGCAGCTCCACCTGCGTATTTTCTAACCTTTCCCCTAAGAACCTTCTACAAAGTATTAGAAAACATGAAAAAATAATAGATGAAATCGGTACAGTCATTGTCAAGTTATGACGTATTACTAATTCAATTCTAATTAACGTTATTTTTGTAATATAACACACTGTTCATTTTATACACACGAAAGTCCATTCAAAGCATAATTTAACTAATAATATTTGTTTTTTATGGCATCACTATTTGAGTGGAATACTCGCGTTGTTAATTAGTTATGTTTAACACAACACACTAGAGGTTTACCGGTATTATAAGTATAACTGCCCTGTTATGTGATGGTATAAATCAATGAGACACCCACGATGCGGCGACGTTCGACCAGTCCAACCTAATCCGAGTGGCCTTAGCGGATCATGTCGAATCGAATATTCGAATATCATATTCGAATAATGACTTTCGATTTCTACGAGTATCGAGTGAATTTGACTGGATTTTCAACTGTTCTCTCTCTCTCTCTCTCCTTTAGTCTCTTAATAGCAAAGTCGCTATCCACTGTCTGTTCGCGTACTTCTTTTAGATTCATCATCATCATCAGCAGCCGAAAGACATCAACTACTGAACAGAAGCCTCCCCTTTAGAAATGAGGGGTTGCCATAATCCCTACGTTTGGCAGGCGTCTTGGGGATTACATTATAGGTGGTAGGTAAGTCACTGCTGCCCGTCTTATTGTTTTTCCTAAGTCGCCTCTGGCGACACCCAACACCTGGATAGGTGGGTGCTATTCTTACCAGGACAACACGGACGGACAATCTTCTAGATTATAGGTATAATCAATTTTGACGCGGTTTTCATTTTCATGCAGAGAAATTCTTCCTGAAGGCTTATGTGTAAAATGCCAGAAAAAGCTGCAGTGTAACACTAGCAAAATAAATTAAGTGCTTTTGGGTAAAATGCCAGAAAAAGCTGCAGTGTAACACTAGTAAATAAATAAGTGCTTTTGGGATAACTTACTATAAAAGAAAAGTGAATAATTGCTGTATCCAAAATTACTACTCGGTTATAAAAATATCCACATACTGACCAAATAGCCACAGACGGGCTAAATTGTAATTCGATTAATCGATTAATTTTCGAATCGAGTAGCGGAGTCCTGTCGGTACTTCGTCTCGTTCAACAGGACAGCTTTTCTGTCAACGTTAGTTGTTATTCCCTGCGTCGCCTGACACACGCCACTCGGTAGCACCCATCCGTAATAATAAGAATTGTAATATAAAAGCATTATAATCCAATCAGAAGGTAACGTGAGGTGTGACCGCCCGCGGACTCGATTTACTATTCTGGCCGCAGCGATGTCGATCGTAAAAAATATTTTGGATGTACAACACCGAAGAATTAGAAGTAAATAGGCAGTACAAGACACACACATCGCTGTGGAAGTTTTGTGAACGAGTTCAGAGCGTGCGTATTCGATCACTTTCGACTTTGCAGTGGATCGCGTTCCCCGAATTCCCTTTTGAAGTTCATTGACGTCGGGCGATCGAAGTCGACTGCGAAAACGATTTGATGTCCAAAATCGAGCTGTTTGATCGATAAAGTATTGAAGAAGTCTTAAAATAGACATAAGTACGCCGTACCTACTTAAAGTGTTTGACTACGACAAATATACCTACGGCGGCATAAATCTATGCTTTTTTCACTGAGTTACATACTTTGTGTTCTGGTAGTCACAAGTACGAGAGAGATTCATGAGATTATGGGAGGACTCCTTGACAGTTATTTTTCAATTTTAGAACTATCTTCGGCAATTGACAATAAATTCTACATATATTAAGGAACCTAATGTGACCTAACGTAGGTGTAGGACCTACCTATCACTCCACAGCTAAGTCTGTCCGTGAAAAGGTGTATGCTTCGTTAATGCTTTTGTTTTATTGTCTTTCACACAAAACAAGGCAAATCCGGCTGATAAACGTGCAAATATTTTCCTTCTGACCGTCACGGCTCGCTCGCTAACCTCTTGTGCTCGTTCACTATAAATGATTTTATATTTTTATACTGACAATAATAATTATAAAGTTAACTACCGTACCGCACTTTTGTAGCTCAACTCATAAAAGTCCGTCGTAAAAAGGTATTCAATCGAATTGCATATAATTTAATCAAGAATCTATGCAAAACTTTATAATATGTGTGGTGAAGCCTCCGTGGCGTACCGAGGAACTACTTGCTTTGCAAACCGAAGGTCGCGGGTTTCAATCCCGCGGGGAGTAATAACGTTGAGTAGTTCTTTGTTATTGATTAGGGCAATGCAGATTGATAACCTGATTGTCTGTAAAGTAAGAGGATCCATGCATGTAAAAAGTCGGTCCTGTGCCCGCCAGTCGGTGTCGGAGTGTCGGTCTTCCGTCGGTTTGTACGAGTGTAAAGGAAGAGAGAGTGCACTTATGTATTCCCAAGAACTTGTACACTATAGGTTATTTCTATAATATATTTATGTGTATAGAGTTGGTGGATGTAGGCCATTAGCTAGTTACAGGTGAAACAGTTTCAAGGGTAAACAACACGAAAA
Organism: Furcula furcula; assembly: GCA_911728495.1. Classification (NCBI taxonomy): domain Eukaryota; kingdom Metazoa; phylum Arthropoda; class Insecta; order Lepidoptera; family Notodontidae; genus Furcula; species Furcula furcula. The sequence continues at coordinate 8,815,172 of OU452246.1, read as the reverse complement.
CAAAAGAATGATGAGAAGCCAGGCTCTGTTGCAATATATTAAGGTGTAAAGGGATAATGTTATAAATAAATACTTTAAAAGCAAAGCAGCGTTGCGTTAGTAGGCACCTAAAATACTCGTCGTCGATACGACGATCAATAAATTAAAATTAATTCGGCGTGCGAACGGCCAGATCCGATACGCGATACCGACGCCTACATTTATCATTCGCTAACACGTCGGACATTTCACAGGGGACGCGGGGCGAGGGAATGTGTCCTCTATGACAGTGTACATAGGGGTTACCGGTGCGTCGGTCATCGGGGACGTAATGATCCGGCGCAGGAACAAAGGATAACACGTCTAAAGACAATGTGTAGAAGGGATAAGATAGCATGCGTATTGACGGTTGTAAAGGCGATAACACACGCGCTGGCACGCACCTCGCATGCGGATGCGGCTGATGTCACGGCGTGCAAATAAAACCGCGGTAGACTGGCCGACGCTGGCCGCGTGACCTTGACGCGGACCCTGGAAAGTTCTCACGATGCCTCATGTACTCGTATGACTTATCATTTATGAACGAGCGCCTCTCACTCGTAGTGTTTTATTTCTCAACAACCTTAGATTAACGAACATCTTTTGCAAATTAAAGGGGCGTTACTGATACATTATTTCTCTTCGAGACTTTATTTTGATTACGAGCAAACTTAATAAGCGTTAGTATTAAGTTTGCTCGTAATCAAATAATTTCTACTTTCATTAAAGGATTGCGTGGTCATTAATGCGGTAAACAAGTTGGATTAAGTAAATAAGGTTCAAATGACATTCAAGTGCTATTCTTGTCAATTATTTATCTGACTGATTCGATCTGGCTATGTATTAATTAAGTAGCTTACTTATAGTAGATCAACTAATAATCAACTAAACGGCAAAATAGAAAAACGTCGGTGGACATATCTACATCTGTAATCCCATTAATGTACCGCCATGTATTGTGAAATAATAAAATTTGCTGTATTTAGGGTAGCATTATTATGTGTTGTAACTACGACCGGAAGACGTCACGCTGGGTACAGAACGCATTATTGTTTATTAGATACATATGCACCAGTTACGAAGCAGTTTAAAAGTGTAAGGGGCAATTTTCGCCGCAAGCGACGCGACGGGCGCCGGGCGTGAAGGAGGGATCGGATCCTATGTAACCCCACCTTTACACTCTGTGGATTTTGGAGCGGGAAAATGTAGTTGCAGAGAGTTTGTATACATAATTTAAGAATAATAAAAGTAAAGAAAATATTTATAGTAGGTAATTTTTACTTATGTAAATCTAGTATATACTTTGTATTAAAATTATAGTTTATTACTAAATACCTAAACCTGTGTGTGTCCTTGGTCGATCTGCCTAATATACTTTGTATTAGGCAGATCGACCAAGGACTTATTTTCAGTTAACATAAGGTAATGCATATGTGGTTAATGTATTAGTTGGTTTTAGAATCCGGCCAGGGCCACTACCATCACCTCTAACAGCAGTATTCTTATCTTATTCGACACAAGGTAGAGACGTCAATATACGTTTATAGCTCTGTCACTTTCTATCGAGAAAGTAAGGTGAAAATAATATTGCTCTTAGAGGTGATGGTAGGGCCCCAGCTGTCATTTCCTGCCACAAAGCAGGAATGTGTGAACATTGCTGTGTAAAGGGCAGCCCAGAAAAAGATGACCAGTAGACGCTTTCCTCGCATCCTAGCAAATAATAAAAACGCAATACCAATATCTATGTAGTAGGTGGTAGGTCACCAATGCCCGGGACCGTCCAGGTAGGTAGCACAGTGTCGGATAGTCAGCCCCCAAGCAGCAATACGTAAACTAGCTGGTTTTTCTTGTTGTTTAGTTTTTTTTTGTCGTTTCGTTAGTGGTCAACCTGGTGTCATATTTTTCAAGCTAGGCCTCTGACTTAGCTTAACGACTGCTGCCTAGATGACAACAGCCGGGACCGACCTTTAACGTGCCCTCCGAAGTACGGAGACGGTCAGTTCAAATGCCACTAAACGGTCACACATCTAAGGACTGACCTTGCCTAACGTTGCTTACCGAACTGATCGTTTACCGAACAGTGGTTACAACAGGCTATGAGCGTCTAGCTGGTTACCAGAATAGATACTTGGTAACTTACGTTTTGGATAAAGGCAGGTTTCGCAGTGCAGTGAGCAAGAGCTCTTGCTAGCCTCGTGACTAAATTGAATAAAAAAAATAAGTTTCGGCATGGGTAATAATGCAAAGGGGTAGAAAACCGTTACGTTAGTTTAAACAAGCCTGGGTGTTGCTACATCGTCAATATACAGCCAGCAGTACCCTGCGGTGCACTGATAAGATCTGCGCGCCGCATCTGCCGGGGTAGGACACATGGGGGCAAGGGCCGGGGTTCAATTCCGGTGTTTTGTTTCCACTGTGGGAACCTCGCCTATGATTGGTTTATGATTTGATTTTCTGCTTGGCGTTAATTACATTATAGGGGTGGGTTATGGTTAATTTTTGGTTGTTTAACTCATGTGATACATGGTTTGCGAAGAGATCTATTGAGCATTTTTTTGGGTGCATTTTTTAATTATTTACTTAGAGGTTTATTTACTTTTTGTGTTTAATTATTTACATAAATTTCATACAACAAATACTAACAATGCAACTTTATAAAAGAAGATTTCATAGATGTATTTTATTATAAATGTGTATATTGTATGAGAAAAAAAAAACATTTACGGACGGTCCATTTATTTTATGCTACTCAGCGACCAGTTGAGTTTGCCTCATGGTAAGCAACAAGTCTGCCTAAAGTCTGTTGTATTGGCACAATACTAACTGCTGCTGCCTAGCGCCTCGTCACCGTAAAACATTTTCTCCATTGAAAATGGCCTTTACCCTGCATAACAGTAGGTACGTACTGTTTTGCCTTATACCCTATTTTCTTTACGTGATCAAAATGTAGCAATAAATGAATTAATACAGTGATGGCTGACTGGTGGCCAGCCAAAGACTGTACCGAATTGGTAGCCTACCAATTCGGTACAGTCTTTGGCTGGCCACCAGGCCTACCAATGGTAGGGTTCAATGTCATAACATATTGTAAAGAAAAACGGAGTAGATATAGATAGAATGTCATACTACCGTAGTTATAAATTAATGGAGATATTTATAAATAGTTTTTGAAACTAATTGAATGTAGGACAATTTTCTTTTTCTCTTGTGTATTTACTCTAAAAACACAAAGGTAACAAAAAATAAGCCTAATTCAATTTCCGCCGTATTCATACCACTGTACCTACGTATAGGTTTTGTTTTCTATTAGAACCCGTGTGCTTATAAAACATGAAATCCCATAACAATCAAGGCTTAGTGGTATACAAACTGCGTATCTAGTACAATGGCCGAAACTTGCAGCCCTCTAATGAATAAAAAGCGCCGGTGGCCGGCCGGTACCACGGTAGCCGCCAATAAATTTCCTCGTCGCTTGTTATTACGGGAACGGATTAAACTGTCGCGTCGGAATCGGTGTTTTCGGTAGCGTGGTACCGGGCAGGTAGGGCATGTGGCGAGATGGTGCGATAACAGGAATTATTCATACGCGCGTTATCGGTCCGCCATCGCCGGGGCCATTGTGAACGCGGCCTAACGCGCGAGGGGTGGCTCCCGGTTGTCGCGGCCGCTGTCAAAACGTTGTTGTGTGTATTCTACCTAATGCGATGCCGGTACGGATTGATTATTGTTTTATTCCGTGTTGTTTACAGTAATGACCCGGCGCCGCGCCGGTCGATGCTCGATTATTTCATTCGTATCGGAAAGTCCGCGTTGATGCTATCGAATATTTAACTTGTTGAAAAAAATATTATCGATACCAATCACAAGCCCTCCAAAATTAAGTTATTCGTAAATAGCACCTATAACGCCGATAAAATCGGCAGATACTCTTTGTTTATTATTGAATCACGATATGCTAATTTGTAGTATATAAAATTCGCTAAAAATACAAAGGCCAGTTTGATAGTGTCTGCGCATGATTTTACTAATTAAATACTTTCGACATTCACCGTCCGCAAAGTTCATTCCCCCACCCGGTCTAGCCGTGACTAGGCCGCAATGTACGGGTGCCCTTGTGATAACAATCGCTGATAATCAGAAACTGCGATCGACACCTGGATCGACACGATGCGGGCTTACGCACAGACATATCCACTATATATACTTACTGCACGACGAATTCATTGACGCAGTGATATTAATTTGTACCGTTTTGTTTTTTGAAGGTCAAGGGCGTATTAATATACATGTATTGTTTTGTCGAGCTTAGATGCTTAGCTAGATTACGATACACCATCTACGTCAAACTTTAGTAAGACATCTAGGCCATGCGTATACGTTTAAGTCGCATTTCGATGGTAACGCTGAGTTTAATCATATTATATTATCAGACTATAGGTTACTATATAGTATGGTTGGTTTGGTATGGTAAGTTAAATATAGTGCAGTTTTCTGTTGACTATTAGATGGATAAAACTATTAATCTTAGATTAGATCTTAAAACATTAAAGCTAAGGTTATTCAACATAGATTATTTTTCGATAGTTTTCACAATATCATTTTTGATTTTTCGTGTGGCGGTGTCATCCCCTTCCCTCTAATATGGTTGAGGGGAGTGATGGCTGCTGCTCGAATCAACTCGTGCGCGGGTGCTGCTTGGGGGACTGGTCCGACTACTATCCCTTTGGCCTTCTAGTTTGTTGTAATTTATTGTTTTCTTCTTTTCTCCCTTGTTTTATGTTTCACACTATCGACACTATCGCTAACGTTGATCCAATTGTAACAAGACAAGCAATGTTTAAAAAAAGTGAAATAATTACAAGCCCGCTGAGTTCCTTGCCGGATCTTCTCAGTTGAGGCCGGGTTGTGATTTGGTGGTAGCTTTTAAAAAAAATGAGCATTCAAAAGCCGAAGCCTATTTGAAATAAATATTTTTGACTTTGACTTTGATATAATTATTTTCCCCCAAAACGTGAGTTACCTGTACAGGTAACTCACGTTTTGAGATCACTGAGACTTTCACCTGATATAGCCGATACGACTGCTAACAGGCAATTGCATTACAATGCTGCTGCTCTGGCTTCAAAGAATCTGGCGCGGGGCGCCGCTATAGTACCTACCCAGGCGCACTCTTGTATAAGCCTACCAGCTCAAGAATATTAACAATGATTGCCGATTGGCGATTTTTTTAATTTGGGGGCTGATCAGCATGGAACTCGACAATCAAATCGTTGAATCGAAACATACGCTAGTAAGTTAAACGTAACTAGTTATTTAGTACCCGCAGTGCGCCACAGGGATGGTTTAGCCCTGCACTAGGGTGAAGGGATGCGCCCCTAGCCAGAGTCAGCCAATCGACGGTCACCAGATATCGTTACGGCCACCCTTCGGCATCCGACTCCCGTACATATGTTTGCTTTCACTATTATAAATAATAATTGTCGAATGTAGTTTGTGAAATTAAAAAGGGGAGTGAATTGCACTTTCTGAAGAGATTTGGAATAAGCAATAGTGTAACTATGACCGATATAGTTTCAATTTGTAGGTTTTGAAGTTACTTACTTAGATATATTAATAACCCAGATTTAAAGGACTATTTTGGCAATCTCATTAAGTAGGTACCTACGTACCTACCTAAAATTGGAGGACAGACAAGTTATAAGGAGGATGTTATCTTAGCGAGGAAATGCAGCCAGCGTTCTTGCCACCATTCCGCGCGGTCACAATTTATTTGATAATTTGTAAATAGTTTGATATCTTTTTAATTTAAATGATAACTGTACATATCTATGTTTATAAATAAAGAGTTATAAGGAAATAGGTATCCATAACTAAAATGTAAGTATCATGTGAATCTTCCTGAAGAGATTCTCTAACTTAATTACTGTCCAGAAATCCACAAGCAGCAACGTAAATAAGCTGTATTACGTTGTCAAGAGCTCTGCAAATACCGCGGAGATATAGAACTATGTCTCAAATGACGAGCGGCAGTACGGTACAACTGTCTAGGTATAGCTGCCCAAACGTGTCGATTACCATCATGCGAACGTGTTTGTCTCATCTGTCTCTTCACTAAATGTATACATTGGCTGTTTAAATTCTTTTTTGTCTATTTTTAACCTTTGAATTAAAAAAGGAGGAGGTTTACAATTCGCCACGTGTGTAGACGAGACGTATTTAATTTGTTAATTACCTAGAACTACCTGCAGTGTCTGAGTTGAAATGATGAATTAGTGGTAATGATCAAAACATGTATTACGAATATGCAAGCTAATCAGTGCACCGTATCATCCGAACTAACACCACCGCGTACATAATTAATGAGATTTCCACTTGGCCTACTATTTTAATTGCTCGCTGTTGTGATACGTCGCTTTTGAAACATTCCGAAAAAGTATGGCCTTTTGTTCACGGACGCGGCCAACGGGGACCAGCCGTGATACAACCTTTATTTGTTTATCAAATACCCATTAAGGGCCGGAATATTCATGATTACAATTACAATATTCGGGAATGAAGATGTCGTGTGAAAGACCAGTTGTTAGAGACAAATGATATTAATTTAAGCGAGCGTCCGGCAACGAAACGCCATCAAATTCAGCTTTAATGACAACAAGTTTTGATGTTTCGGACTCGCGTTACAATAGTCGTCCTATCGCCGGATCTTTTCTATCGTAATGGTCACTTAAACGGTCGTAACCACGGAAAGGTTAGGAATCAAATTGCACGCCCATCATCACTATTATATTACTTTTAATATGGGTATGCCGGACATCTTAATATTCGCGGGAAAATTACCGTTTAAGAGGTTATTTAGGCGTTCTTTTTAAGAGAAAGTTTTTACTTCGATACTTACTTTCTTAAATACAACGCCACCTTGGATTGGCGTTGTGTTTCTAAAGTGATTATAATTGCCAGTCTTCTTTAAGGTGTAGCTAGATGTGCTGAGGGGATTTCCTCAGGGTTCTGCATTTTGTTGACATGGTACTTCTGATACATCGCTGTGCTCAACTGGGAGAATATAGTTCGTCTCTTTTGCAGACAGTGCTTCGATGTTTTTGACATAAGATCCTTTTCCATCGTCACTTACCATCAGGTGGGATTGCAGTCTAGAGTTCAGAAGCTTGTAATCAAAATCGGTCAGACTAAAGAGATCTCTAACAGTTAACACAGATGATGTCGTTAGCATTTAGGTATATGGACCCGATAACTTAGTTCTAGTTTTTAACCGACTTCAAAAAAGGAGGAGGTTCTCAATTCGTCTGTATATATTTTTTTTTTCTTTTCTATGTATGTCGCGCATAACTCTGGCAATTATGAACCGATTTGAAAAAATCTTTCTTCCATCCATTCTTTAATCCGTTAATTGGGTCCCATAAAAAAATATCGCTTAGTAATAAGTAGTTCCTGAAAAACAAGAATGGTGACTGCGCACTGAGAGCTGCAAGAAAGCCTATATAGATGACGTTTTAGTCGCTCGGACTCGCTCGGTCGGACAAAAATGGTCATAACTCTGGCAAATATTTACCAATTTCAATGATTCTTTTTTTATTCGAAAGAAGAAACCACTGTATTGAATCTGTATGAATTTTATTACAACCGGATAAGAACTTCCTGGAGGACCATGAACGATGTGGAGGAATTTATCTGGTAAAAACCATAAAACTGATGTTCTCCATTACATTGCTCTGACAATTATGAACCGATTTCGATGATTCTTTTTTTATTCGAGAGAGTAAACTACTATGATGTTTCCATGCAAATTTCATTACGACCGGATATTTTTTTCTGAAGAAACATGAATTATGTAAAACTATGTAGACGATAATGTGATCATAACCTACCTAGATAATTTTACGGTTTTCGATGGTTCAATCTTTATATATGAAAATATCACTAAAATGTTTAAAATAAAATCTTTTTAAAAAAAAATTGAACCGACTTCAATATCACTGAAAAGTATAAAATAATTTAAATATTATTGAAGTTGGTGCCAAATATACACAGCAGGTACGCTAACACCAACTTCAATAATATTTAAATTATTTTATACTTTTCAGTGATATCGAAGTCGGTTCAATTTTTTTTAAAAAAGATTTTATTAAGAAGATTTTTTCTATGTGCGCAGGTCGATCGTTAGGCGGTAGCAGCGGGCAGGTGTGCCGGCCCCACTTCCACACGCCGCTGCACCCATGGCTCGAGTCCAAGGCACTCAGCGGCGGCGCCTGGGGCAGCGGCTTCCAGCAAGACGCGTCACCAGCCGACAAGCCCCTGTCCCCCGCGCAACACCACCACCCCCACCCCCTGTTCTCCTTTCCCCCGACGCCACCGAAGGACTCGACGCCGGACTCCGTCGCGGCCGCGGCACTAGGACAACAGGACTACCAGGCGGCCGTCGCTCACGCCACCGCGATGAGCGTCGCCTTCATGCAGCAGCAGCAAGAGTTGCCGCTGTGCGGGGACGTCAAGCCCATGATGGGTGCGCCGCCTTCGAAGCAGCGCGAAGGTGCGCAACCGGACTCGTGCCCCCAGGAGTCGAGCCAGCCCTCCGGGGAATACAACGCGCAGTACAACGCCGCCGGCGGCGACTACTACAACTACCAGGGCAAGGGGTATAGTGGGGGGCAGCAGCAGAACAAGCCGAGACCGAACAAGACGCGAACTAGCGCCGGTGAGTCCACGGGGACTGAACGCACTGCACCGCTCTCGCTGCGAAGCACTTACACTCGATACACTCACGTTAGCGCGCGCTTATCCGATCATAGACGGTACAAACATAATAAATAAGGCACATGATCAAACATTAGGATTTTGTAGATATTTTGCTCCAAAATTAAGTAATCTTGTCTTACAACCAGCCTACACCATTCAATCTGAAAAGATAAATTTTACCAGATTAAGTTGACTGATCAGTTTATGTGAAAGTCACTCCGTTTTATATAGTAACTAATTTGTTGTATACGCTAAATTCGTTCGCTCAATTATCAGTTCAAAACTTGATCGTAATAGAACTGTAAGCGAATTGATCATTGTTAAGTAAAATTGACTTCTAACTATAGATGCTTTCACTTAAAATCTAAGATATCTAATCAGTTAATAAATCGAATGCCTACTACGAGCTGTCGGAATCGCTAATCGAGCTAAACAAAATGGCCGCCAAGTTATTCCCGCGTAATTAGAATCTCTATAGCAAATTGTCTCATCGACATTTGCGATTTATTAATTCGATAAACGTGCCAAGATTAATATTTCATTTTGTATTTCCAAATGGCATTGTAGAATGGTATCGCGATGTGTTCGGATAAGCGCTATCAGCACCGGGGGTAGCGGCGCCACACGTTTTCTATCTGCCTCCAGAACACGGACCACTAATGAGGGCTTGGGATCATGGTGTTACTAACGCTTGTCTACTAACTGCTAACGGTGGAGGTGTTATGTACTAATGATATTAGCTTTTACAGTTGACCCAACCAATTTCTAAATCATCATTGTTAGGCTTATGTAATATGAGAACTAACTATGAGAATATATCTCTATCTAGTTTTCCAATTTTCGACAGCCTACTTGATTACTATCTATTTGACGATGAATTTGAACTACGACATTATTTTATAAAAGAAAAAGATAAACTCTCGGCCGTGCACAACAGCTAGAACCTACCACGATTACAGGTTAAATAGTCATCATCATCATCATCATCATCAGCCTACAGTCGTCCACTGCTGGACATAGGCCTCTCCAATATCCAATATCGCGACTACGATCCTCGGCTTTTCTCATCCAATTTCTGCCTATTGGGCATTCGAGGTTTAGTGTGAGTAAAAAGCCAACATTACTTGGCCTTCGCCCCTACGAAGACCAAGTACTTTTTAAAGGTTTCCCCTCCAACAGAAAAAGGCTCACTCATCTTTTTACTCATCTGTATTAACTAAAACTTTTCCCTAATTAGCCAGTTCAACAGGTGACGTGGTAATCAGGCAGCGTCGACGCAAGCGCACCTCATTGTTATCCCGCTAGTCTGCAACATGTGAACTCACGCGGCCTCCGATGACGATTGGCTAAACTAGACGTTTCTCATTATTTAATTCCGAACCGCCATTGTTTTTGATGTAGAGATAATTAAATGAAAATTCACTTAAGTAGATTTCTATTAAAGGGGCGGGATTTGGTTAATTCATTGTACCGTTGATTACCTCTGTACATAGTTAACTTTGAGTGTAATCTGTCTAACTGTTAATTTCGTTGTTACGTAAAGATAAAAAACCAGGACTTAGAGATTAGAATCTCTCAGTCTTTACACATACAAATACCGGCTTAGTAAAATTCTTAACACTTACTGACAGTCAACGCACAGCTTAATTTGTTGGATTTACAATTAGTTTAGAAGCATGAATTTTTGGCACAGAATTTCCTTGAATAACAAAAATGAAAAGTAAGAACGGAATCAAAGTAATTACGAAATTCCGAAGAATCAATAATTATATGACTCTACAATGCAACAAATGTAATAAATATTGCATTCTATCAAAGAAATTTAACACATTCACTGCGTTACGGGAAGTATTTGGTTGTAATTGAATTTTGCTCTGTGCGGCAGCTAGATGTCCTTGTTTTACTCGCCGTGCGGAGGTGACTTTTTCAAGTATTCGTACAAGTAAAAAAGAGACACCTATATTGCCAGTGTCCTTACTTGAAGTGTATTCAAATTTACGAATAAAAATGTACGGGAATTATTTTATCGTAACGCACAGAAAGGTAATTATTTTACAATAGTGCGATACGGGAACTATTTGGCCGTAAACCTAAACCCCGTACCGCACTGAAAGTGCGCGCGCGGAGCTTCAGTTAAGCTGTAGTGCTGTGCCCAGTTAATACGTTTATACAGAACGCGATAAGCGTAAGTAGGTAAATTGTACATAAACAAAACATTCACGTAAAAACTTATTATGGGAAAAGGTATAAAGACAAAAAGTGAAGAGGCTAGAATGCATAGTAGTGGTTCCAGTTTATCGAATCCCTAACCATCTAGTACAAAAAAAAAACCCATAGGACCATCATAAGTAAAATAAATAATAATATAAAATAAGAAGTTACTGTTTTTGTTAACATAGTTAATTATTACTTTTGTTTTAAAATACTTTCCGTTGATTGTGTACGACCTGATTAAACAATAATAAATCTGAAACAGAAAAATATTTTCATCGATATAATATATAAACTAGATAAACATTCACGAACAAAATGACATCTAAAATCTGGTCGCGGAGGTTGCAAACTTATCTGTGCGGGTGGCGAAAACGTGAACTAACGATTTTATAATGATAATGACTTGTAATTTGACAGTTTCATATAGACAGTAGCGACACTCCTATCGGCAAAAATAAATTAGTCAGGATGTGGCTTGTAAAGAAAATAGCGACACAAGGGCGCTATTTCTCGCTACCACTTTTTGAACCGTGACACCAAATCTAGTTTATATATTATATCGATGAATATTTTACTTATTACACCCCGTCACTAGCAATATGACTGTTGTGTGCGCCACGACAAGTATTTTCCCGTAAAATCAACCATTTCCAAAAATACCTGTAACTTTTAAAATATTACTTAGAACCCCGTGCGACTGCAGCTGTGTATACACAAGGATGTAACCTATTGATTGGTACAACAAAAAAAACCAGCTGTGGAATTTCCATGTCTCTGTGGAGGTTTGAAGTTAGGACTGCGTACGGGAAAATAGACGTCGTAACGCATATCAGGCATTCTTGATACGGGAAGTATGTGACGTGTACAGCACTGGAAGTAAGTCTTAATCTAGCGCAGCCGCAGGGAACGTGTTAAATATTAAATAATGCCCGAACATACTCAGAGTAAAATTGAACCAACAACATTCTAGTGTGATGAATATCCTTCTAATTCAGTGAGTACCGTGGATTTACTAAACCGTATAGGACTCTGTGTATTTCGTAATATATAGCATTACACAACATCACATATATGCGAATATCTCACCGTTGATAACTTTACGTGGACCAGTTTAGGAGACGCATATTGTTTTGTGACATTTATTGAGTACCTAATGTAACATTCCAATTACGAATAGGACAGACTTTACGCAATACTAATGCGTCAGGACACCGTTTTATAAACGGAATGTAACAAAAAATTACACAACAGTCATTATATTAACACTACAATATAAAATTTTATTATTTAAAAACGCAATTATTTAATCTACATTCACAATAGACGGGAACTAAAATAGCGGCTTATTGTCTCATTTCAAACGCACGCAGCGTTATAAAGAATGACTTTTAATATAGACAATAATAGACCGTTGTTATGTTTATTCAATATTTTCTAAAAATTTCCAACGAATTAGCATGTTGGCCCCACGAGCTGCCTTCTCATACTCGTTATGAGTTTCTCATGATATAATTGGTCTGGTATTGAAAAATGTAGCCACTTAATTACTGTGGATCAACTAATTTACTGTGCATGCTTGTTTGCGTAGGCTTCCGCCAGTATTAGAATGGGAATTTTCTAACTCGTTTTGCGAAATCTTTATTGTTTTGTGACGAGATGAGAAAGCCGTTTGTTTGATAATACTCGACATCATCATCATCAGCCAAAAGACGTCCACTGCTGGACAAAGGCCTCGCTCTTAGAAGGAAGCGGTTGCCATGACCCCTACGCTTGGCAGGCGTCTTGGAGATTGCAGTTTAGGTGATAGTTAATCGAATGGAATGACGCTGCTGCACATCTTCTTCTTTTCTCTTAGTCGTCTTCTAAGACACCAACCGACCAACGGGAGGAGATAGGCGGGTGTTGTTCTTACCCGGACACCCCACGGGGATTAAGTGACTTGCCTACCCGTAAACGGTTTGTCCTACCCGGTTCCACTCCACTGCTTTTTATCACCCGAAAAATTACATAATAAGTCACTGATATATTTTAGACTACACCCGAACACATCAATGTTTACATACAGCCTTAAAGCATATCTGACACTGCACGACTAAGTCTGGATCGTCTCTTGCATTAGGGGAAAACCACCTTTTTTGTCGGGGAGGAAACTTTAAAAAACTATCTTCTTTTTATATTGGAGTTTTACCGGCTAAAACCACCCTGGTGGCCTTCCTCGATGCTAGAGACTGTGGCCGCTCTGCCAGAGACACTCGCTAGGAAGCTGAAATGCACCCTGACTCAGGGGAAAATCACCTGGTAAATGATAGGAAATGTCTAACAAACAAAAAGGCTTCTTCCTTTTACGCATCAGTTACCAAAGCCACGTCTTCGTATGATTATAAGGGCTCACGGCTCAAACACATAAACAACAGATCGTGATTTACATTCCATATAAAATAATAGTAATGAAGTTAACAATACATAGTTAAAATTATTTTAATCTAAAGAATGTAAGGAGTCGTTTACTTTTTGCTTAAACTTGTTTATGTAGATAATTGTCGTAAAAACTAAACGCATACGCTGGCTATTGTAATGTGTGTTTGTAATTGGAAATACTTTATTACCTTACTTATTTTCAATGGTGGCTAGTCTGCAAATAACTCTCACGCAATGTAGATTTTTTAGGTAGGTGATAACGTAAATTATTTTAAAATGATTTAGTGTCCCGATGTGGCTTCGTCTGGCCTTATATACAATTAAAACTTCCGGAAATAACTCTTTAAATAAACAAACAAACGGTGCAAACCGAAAGTAAACGCGGAAAGTGAGTAAAACATTAAAGAGCAAAACATCAAGTGAACAATCAAACCCTGTTATTATCTCTCTCCAATTTAAGAGCTGTGGTCTTGTCGGTGAAGCAATTTCCAGTCCGATCTATTATGTGCCTTTATTTTGACCTCCGGATACGACACTCCACCCACTTTTTCTACTACCTGCTTCATGAAACTTCGCCTTGGTCTTCCCCTTCCCCTTTTCCCTTCTATTTTACCTCCCACTATCGTTTTAAAGAAGGTGTCGTGTCCTATCAAGTGGTCACTCATCTTTCCTCTCCCTCAATTGATCTTAAAATTTCTCTTTCTTCATCAACCAATTCCAAAACTTCCTCATTAAGACGAATCCTTTCTGTCCAACTTATTCACTCCATTCTTCTCCAACACCACATCTCAAATGATTCCAACCTTTTTTCAACCTCTTATTATGATCATAAAATAAAGCAAATGTAAAAAAATACCAAGAAAATTTAATTACACCCAAGAAAATGTAGCCAAGAAAATATAATTTACAAATATACATCATCATCATCATCACCACCAGCCGGAAGATGCCACTGCTGAACATAGGCTTCCCCCTTGGAACTCCACAATGAAGGACAATTGGCTATTTGCATCCACCGGTTACCTGCGACGCGCACAATGTCATCTGTCCACCTAGTGGGAGGCCCTACCTACGGTGCGTCTTCCGGTTCGTGGTCGCCACTCGAGAACCTTTCTTCCCTAACGGTTATCGGTTCTTCGAGCGATGTCAAATATACATATAGATATTATTGCTTGTGAGTATATACAAGGAAAACAGGAATCAAAACTAACATCCTACTTGCAAGAAGCGTCACGATCTATTCCCGAAATATTGCGATCAGATATTGACGTACACTTATTAGGATATCAAAAGGCTTGGCAACCGCTCTAACACCAGGCTGTAGTCAGCTCCTCGGTGGAAGCGGAATTATGCTAATGTGCAGTGGCCGGATGCCGACTATTCAATTGTTGCTGGCCATCGCCTGACCTCGGGCCTCCTGTTACACTATATACCTATCCAACAATTAAGTACCTATAAAGAAATACTGCTTAGTTTTTGTAAAGTCTAAATAAATGTACTAAAAGTACTTCGGCGTACAGCTGCCGTGATCCTGAGTACGGTTTTAATGTCTACTCAGTAACAAGGTTGTTCTATCGGAATATTTCTTGCTCGCGGTTCCGAGTAATATAATAGGGACATAGAATTTAGAGCTGTGAATCAATTAGATAGTATGCTCTTGAGCAAGAAACTGTCAACTGTAGGAACCATTGCTGTGTCCGATATAAGGCCGCAAAGCAGCAATATGGAAACGTTAGTTATTCCCGTGTGAAGACACTGTAGCTGGTGAAATTGATGGGCTTAAAACTTAAGCTTAGGTGACGAGCGGCTATGCAATAGAATTGTTTATGGTTGGGTACGAGCTTACCATCTGGTGCTATTATTTTTAGGGAAATCTGAAGAAAGTCAGTTTCATTCAGTAATAACAAATAAATTACAAGTTATTATTGGGTACTTGTAATTTATTTGTTATTATTTAAAAAAAATTATAAACATAATTTAAAAAACATTGATTAATTAATTTAAGAAACATTGTTGACGGGCCTGTTGGTCTAGTGGTTAGTGACCCTGTCTGCTACTCAACAGGTCGTGGGTTCGATTCCCACCAAGTGTCTGGGTGTTTTATCTATATAAGTATGTATTTACAACAAAAAAAAGTATATATGTATTAGTATCAGTAATCTGGTTTCCATAGTACAGGCTCTGCCTAGTTTGGGATCAGATGACTGTGTGTGAATTGTCCCAGGATATTATTATTATTATTATTATTAAATATAAACATATGATTAAAAAATAACCTATGTCCGTGTTGTCGAGGAACTGTAAAGCCTCGTCATTCAGGAATGTATAATTATTACAGTATCAGCAGCGTTTATCCAAAATTACTAAGTTTCTGCATTATGTTGAAATACTTTAGCTTATGTATATGAGCTATGGAAGTAGGCATTTTTAAAGACTAGATAAATAAATCTGTCTAATAAAGTGTTGATGAATCTCCGTAAATATTTGATTTGAAGTATTGTTAACTGCCCCAAAATTCAAAGTACCATCTGGTAATCAACAGTCGTCTATTATCTACTTCTTCGGAATCTTTGATCTTAGAATTCAAAATATTTCATCCATAATTGCTTATTCATTTTCTACATTCCATTCGTAATGTTGATTACTTAATAACGGATTAACTACTTGTTGATGATTCTCCATATACTTTGTCTGATTTAGAGGACGCACGATTGCCTATTGCTAATCTAAGCCGGGGATAATACCACACCGCAATGTCTTTGTGCATTGTAATAATACAGGATTAATTTAAGGACTACGTAACATTTAGATCGAACAATCGAAAAATCGTGATCTAAACCATAGTTTGTATTTGAAGAATGTCATGAAAAGGGCAATCGGAATAATGAACGGTCACTACCAATGCAAGTTGTTATTAAACAGGTCATTTATCGAGCGCCATTCAACACTTTCTAAAACAATATTACGTTCACTTACCGTATTCAAATTATTCAATGATTTTATGTGCTAACAATAGGAATGCGAGTTTTGTACAAGTGATAAATAATTTTCAGTCTTAACAGAATTACTTTATGGTTCAATTTGACTGTTGAATACTTTTTTGATAATGTTATCTGGGTTTGAACTTTAATACATGATACGATTGTTGAAAGTTTATTTGAGGACCGTACCGAAAACTAGGAATGATTTTGAATTCAGAACACTTTAAGTCTTATTTGATTATCTGGCCCCTTAGATGCCAATTTTTAATAATCTCTTGAAATAAAACTGTTCAGGAGTATCAAGTTTGCAATAATGAAACAGTCCTTTAACTTCGACTAATAAGCTAAGTATACTTGTAATGAAGTGCGTTGGGTACTAGAGTAAAAAAGGGCTCGCAGTGAAACTAGTGATGTGCTTAAGTTCTTTACTACATTTATTTTCTTACACAGGACTAGTTAAATTTTATCTATGTTTGCATAAAACATGTTCCCTGCTCTTATAGCCAATAACTTTAATAATTTTTGGCTATAACAACGAAAAGTTGTACGTTTGACTCTACATTTCTCAGAAATCGAATTTTATTTTGGACTTTACTATCCTAACTTTAATAATTATTGGCTATTAGCACGAAAAGTTGTACGTTAGACTCTACATTTCTCAGAAATCGAATTTTATTTTGAACTTTACTATCCTATACCTACATATATCGCGGTTTATTTCTGATTAATATCCCGACGTTTCGAACACTAAGATTATTATTTGAAAACAAACAGCTAGGATAATTATTTGAAACTCTATTAGTTACGAAAGTATAGTTTGCAAACTTATGTTGTTTGAACTAGCAGATTTATAACATCTAATATATAAAATTCTCGTGTCACAGTTTTCGTTGCCATACTCCTCCGAAACGGCTTGACCGATTTTGATGAAATTTTTTGTGCTTATCCGGTATCTATGAGAATCGGCCAACATCTATTTTTCATCCCCC
Organism: Furcula furcula; assembly: GCA_911728495.1. Classification (NCBI taxonomy): domain Eukaryota; kingdom Metazoa; phylum Arthropoda; class Insecta; order Lepidoptera; family Notodontidae; genus Furcula; species Furcula furcula. The sequence continues at coordinate 8,797,801 of OU452246.1, read as the reverse complement.
TAAATGTTAGGGGTAGTCCACAAATTATTTTTATATGGCAAAACAACGTTTGCCGGGTCAGCTAGTCATAATAAATAATAAAGCTGCAAGTAATTTTAATGCGGCTCACGCAGCGCGTTGCTGCAACGGATCAGTTGTGCAACCAATTAGCGCGAGTTACGTGCCTCGCCATGGACCGACAAACAACAGGAATGAAGAGAGCGTGCTCTTCATACTTTAGACATCGCACACATTATAAAAAAAAACACAAGATTTATTATCATTCGCTATTTAAATTTACTGAGTCGAACGCGTTGCAGTAACGTCGCGGTTACGCAGATAACAAGACCATGGCCCAGCGAAGGTCAAGATTTATACGAACGATAGTATGCATATTAGTATGCCTAATGTCTTTAATAATATTTTTTTTTCTTTAATAATATCCTGGGACAATCCACACACGGTCATCTGATTCCAAACTAGGCAAAGCCTGTACCATGGAAACCAGACAACTGATACTAATACTTATATACATTTTTTTTTGTAAATACATACTTAAATAGATAAATAACACCCAGACACTTGGTGGGAATCGAACCCACGACCCATCGGTTAGCGGACAGGGTGTCTAACCACTAGACCAACGGGCCCGTCAATGTGGGCCACTTATTTTTTTTAGAAGAGTGAATAGTACTCGAATGTTTATAAAACATTTTATTTATATTTGTAATATCTTTTGCCGTTTTAGAGATTTGTACAAGTCACCAACTCGTGTCAGACCTCTAAAAAGTATGTGCGCTGAATCTTATTTCTATTTTATAACTATACGATCTCGTTTATATAAACAGACAGTGACTGTGCTCGATATAAAATGATAAATGTATATTCTAGTCACATTTCTAACAATACCAATTTATTTAATTTTGAAATAAAACACTAATGAATGTTTTCGAGTTGGGTATACAAAGTCGGTAGGTACAGTGAATTCGTCACGGTCTGCGGGCGGGTATTGTTGGCTACAATTGCATCAACCAAATTTGCATTTTACGTTGGACATCCGTGGAGCGTCAGGCATTATAAAATTAGAGGACTAAGATGTTACGCAAACCGTATGAAAAACATGTTTCATCTAAACGGTTCATGCAAATCTATGCATAATCACATAGTAGCCTACAAAAAAATCTAGGCGGTTGTCGGCAGTGCGCTTATTAGCCCGCAGTCGGTACCACGATACCGAGGTATAGTAATTACATCGCTACTACCAGAGAGTCACAGTATAAATATAGATACAGTATGGAAACTACGAGTAGTTGATGAAATAATTACCTACACTCCATTGCAGTAATAGGGTTGTAACCTTTAATTTTTATAGATAACTTGTAGAAGTTGTAGATACATTAACTTGTAGAACTATAGATCTTTAACTTTGTCATTACGACATAACGATGATATGATTAATGAAGCCGAGTTCAAACAGCCGTATACTGCTCAATACGCTTGTTGTGGCATTTTTAAAAAGATCGCGGAGAAAAGCTTCGCGTCACGCACAACTGACAGCATCGCGACATTCGCTTAGCGGTCTCGTCGACGCGCATCGTCGTCGTCGTGAGTGTGCAATTTCGAGTATTAGTAGGTAGTTTCCGTACTGTATCCATATTTATACTGTGACAGAGTGGCCGCATTGCACTGCATCGCTCGTCACACGTAATTATCTCCCAGTATGCTAATAACGAATGCAAATACGAGCGTCCGCCCAACGGCGCATCGCACTGTGCAGGCGCCGTGAAAAATGGCTTCATTCCTGATCAGAACTTCATACGGTATTCACTTAAATAGAATTAGTGGCTTGATCACTTGTAAAATTACTTGCACTTAAAATGTTTCCTGACAGTACAATGCCCAATAAAAATAAACCGAAACCCCGTCCATCGGGTTCCATTAAATTTTCTATTTGCATACAGGCATATAATTAAAGCGTAATAACAGCCTCTGTGAAGCAACTGAGAGAATAAGTTTTGAGCAATAATTTAATGGTTTGTATGCAAAATAGCCGCGCCGTTACGTGTTGATGGGCCGATGCGGCCACGGAGCGCGTCACGGTAGACGGGAGCGAATTAGTCCTTCATTTAAATTACATTACCCTGGTGCACATTAACGTTTTACGTGACTATGCAGCCGTTTTTACTTTGTGCTTTTTTTAAGTAACGGGCCAGCGTGAAGTCGGGACATCACTCGAGACGCGCGCGGGCCTACCCCGTCAGCTAAATCGTCACTAGTGGTTGTTTTCCCTACGCAGCCGGGCCGTGTGAAAACTTCGCGAGACTCGTTCACCGAGTGCGCTCGCCTGGAGACTCTCAAAATATAAAACCCGCCCACTCGGCTAGGTAAATATGGCAGATGAAAATCTTTTATCGCGGTCACGTACCGCCGCCGCGTCACGACCGCACGTCACTCCGGGCAATAAAGAGCGAGCCGCATTCTAATTCTGAACAAACACTGGAATTTTTCGCTCGACCTCTTACATTTTGCACTCGTTCAGGATAGGCACTCTCTCTGTGTTTGAACCGCTACGTAAATAATATAATGGTATCTTTATTTCGAGTCGAAATCACGTCCGAGTAGTCGGCGAGTCGGCGACTCCAGTTGTTACAAGCGCGTTGGATGAAATTAAGAAATAACTCTGGCGGTGTTAAGACTGAACCGGATCGAACAATTAAATCGTATAGTAATTAATCAGAAACAGTGTTCTCTTTAATAATACGTGTAATGTCGATGTATGAGGGGCTGGCCGCTGTAAATCTTGTGAAACGTCGCCGCCCGCGGCGTCGCTGGCTTTCACAAACGTTTCTTTCTACCAATAGAGACGTTACTATTGAACTGAATTCGTCTTTAACACTAGAAACTATCATAAAACATCTTGGCTCGTGTAATATCCTGTTATTTTTTCCTAATAATCGTTATTGGTGTTTATTTATTACAAACGCCGATACAAATTACAGGTTTTATCGATTAAACAAAAAATATAAAGGGTTAGTCCAAAAAGTGAGTCGTCGGCCCGATCGCAATAAGTTTTCGATAAGGTCCGGGCGATTTAATTGCCGGGTTTGATCTGGTTTTACATAAAAAAGATGAATGGCCGCACTGCCTGAAGCTCGTAAAACATTTTCGGTTCGTTTAAGGTTTTTTCTATCGGATATTCGAGCACTTTCAACTTCCTCGCGATGATTGTCCCGCCGTATCATTATTTATTCAGTGCGTCGCAGCGTGTGTCTTGGGACTTGGATAATCAGATTTAGATACATAACATATTTAGTGTTATCAATTGATATATATATCACTTCCGATTAAAGTAATCAGCTAACCTGTTTTATGTAAACAAATCAGTAGATTATGTAAATGACAGATTAACTAGCGCCGTTTGTCATGTGTCATCTAATTCTCCTAAATCGATTACGGTACATTATATTAGATTCTTGGTTAAAATATCCGAAGTTGTAACGAGACGAGGTTTAAATTCGATCACGGTAAATCATCGATCTTGTAATCGAGTTCAGAGGAATATTGTGGGCGGCGCACGCGCATCCCATATGTGAACACATCCTCTCACTAACCATGTGAGCACTTCGCTTACTCTAATGTATGAAAAAGTCAATTAAAACATTTTCCGGAGGACGGCTCATCCTGGGGTTATATTATTAATGCATGAGTAATGTTGAACTTAACGCATGAGTGATTATGCATTTACGTCAGTAGTACTATTTCATTGCTTCAATAGTTTTGATGAATTAGGTATTAGATGTAGAGTTCATTTTTGATTCGATAAAGATTTGCAATTCTCTTCGGTGATGCGATAGCTAGTGCTGGAAATTGTTCCAAACGTAATTATATGTAGTAAATATTAGCATGTGGGTAATACACAGTTTATAGCTCTGGTTGCGCTCTGTTTAATTCCAGACGCTTGCCGTCGTTTTTGCAATAACCATTTAGTTTTGTACCAATTCGCTTTGTTGTTATAGACTCAATTATAATAAGGATTGTTGATAGTTCTTTTTGCAAAATAAAAATATATTCGAAATTTTATTTTATATTGTGTCACTTTGCATTTGCACGTATCAGGTACATGATCTAGTGATGCCAGTTCATCACTTTCCCCAAGTTTTCTTTTGCGTGTAAAAAATCTTGATATTTTTTCTTTAAAGTGAAACTCGTCTCGCTTTCCCTAGCTAATTAAATACTTTGTTATTTGTTCGTAGTAATTGCAATTACTGTGATCTTGAGATAATAAAAATCATGTATTGTGAGGGATGATGTAGAACATTTATGTAATTGCTTAGCATGCATCGTTAGTGAAATTCTATTCGTAATGTTTCTGAATGTGATTTTCTCTCATCTTCCGCAGCCTGCCAGGAGACAGGTAATCCCTACCCCTTCCATAAGACGCATATATTTCCTATGATTTTTGTGCTATTTGATTACTCTATGGTAATTTCTGTTTGGTCTTCTATTTTGCTTTTGGTATTGGTTTTGCATACATAAACAGCGTTATGATCATCTTAATTTTTGTTGGTTTTATTTTTGATGTTAGTTGGAAAAAATAATCTAATAATAAGTCCAAACGGACCCTCTCCTTTATTTTTAATCCAACGAAATCCGTCACCTGTGTGTATTTTGCCCTACACAAAAAAAGAACATTGATTCTTACTTGAAAATGAGACCTCGTTTTGTTAATGTTTTTATGTAGCGTGTAGAACAAAGCACGCACAGGAGACGCGATTTCATAGTAATGCGTTACTTATTTATTGTTATGTATGGGACAGAGGGTCGAGAGTGCGTCAACTGTGGCGCAACAAGCACGCCACTCTGGAGACGCGACGGCACCGGCCACTACCTGTGCAACGCGTGCGGACTCTACTACAAGATGAATGGACAAAACCGACCGCTGATCAAGCCCAAGCGAAGATTGGTGAGTGTAAGAATCCGACCAATTTTTGTGTTGTTCTTGTATTTAGACTATTTTCTAAGTCTTTGAACCATTGACCAAAGTTCTTAAACCAAATTTGACCGATTTAGTTGCCATATGTCCTAAAATCAGTTCCGCTTCAAGACTTTAATTTTTCAACAATAATAAGAGAGCAGGAATATTGCTTGATGGTAAGACATATATACGTTATCAGAGACATCAGTTTTAAGAATCAGTTGCTCTTTATACCGAAATACAGCAATGTTTACACACTGTTTCTTGTGGCAGAATATCAAACACTGCATTGGTAATTTATTGCACAGTGACCATCTAATAATCAAAGTGATGTAACTAAATCAAGCGTACATTACTACCCAACTATGCTTTAACTTATTTTTCAATAAGTGGCAGTCAAAATTGACTTACAACCAAATTATACATATATTAGATGATCGTGACATGGGCAAGGAAGCGCCAAATGCTTTTCATATTTTACATTATAATCTCTTTTTCCATCTTACTTGAGGCAAGAAAAGCAATCTTTATTTACGACTGTTGCTCAGCATTGCCGGACCGCATTTTTGTAACGTTGGGCGCATTGTTAGGCACATTTTTTATAATATGAACTTTAGAGATAACATTCCGTCATCCACAAATAGCATACCAAGGCAATCTCAGCGAGAATGGGTGTTGTTTACAGTTAAGGGGCAGTAATAAAAAGGCGGAGTATACACGCCCGGCCACGACACCGCAATAAGCGTTCCACAAATTGGGCTCTTATGAAACTTGAACGTTTCAACGAAAGACCACAAAACTAGCCTCCGCATGACCGCTATAAATCTCCGAGTTGAGTTTAATCTAAGGGTACGCGTACAACTGAAACAATGCGACGTTCGGGCGGCTGTGTGTCACGTCAGACCGTCAGTTAACGAGTGGCCCGTGCGAGCAATTGTATGTACAATTTACCTTAATGTCCGTCTCGCGGACATAAACTAGCGGAATGGCCCGGAATATTTGCCTTTTGTTGGCCAAATTACGTAATGCCAGCGTTATGGTTTCATTGCAACTGCCAAGCCGAATGGCTTCCAGCTATGTATGTTGTACTGTTGTTAATAGATTGATACTTTAACCCTATCGTGTTTTTGGATGTTAATACTAGAAACGATTTTTGAATGAATATTGAAACAGTTTTAAACATAAAACTTAACATGTTTAAGGCTTTGGATGGGCATGTATAAGTCGCTCCTATGCCTGACCTATGAAGTAGGCACGTCTTCCGTCCAATCGAATTGTGGGAGTAAAGGAAAAGAGGGGTGACTATAGGAGTGACTGTGCAAGCACTTAAATATAATATCTGGGTAGACTTTATTAAAAGTTTGGCCGCTATTAGTAAAAGATGGTACACCCGCATAATATCTATTACATAAGTTTAAAAATAAGCAAATTTACAGACAGAGATGGAGAAATTACTAAGTTGTTTATTCTAATTGACCTAAGTTGTTATTCTAATTGATATAGGTACTCTTGATGACCTTAATTCTCAATTTAAGATAGAAGAAAATAGATTTATGCGTGTGTTAAGGAATTCGTGCATAAACGACACCAAGTGCCACTATACCACGCTTCAATAATTTTAATTGCAATATCGTAATGAGACCGATTTTATAAAACAATTTGTAGCGTCAGGCGTTCGCGTAGTCATGGTGCTTGAACCCGAATCTTCATAACGTGGTTTTAATATTTACGTTCGTTGTAGTGTAAAAATATACCGTTAGAACGGGAGAAAAATATCACTTTTAATTTTGTATTTGATAATAGGGCTAATTTATTATTGTTGTTGTTAAGCGTCTATTCAGACACTGATGAAAGATCAAGATTATCAAGAAAACTATGCTTACGCTGTGATTTGGGGGTGTACCACCATCTGTTAGAGCAGAATTATTCTAGCATTATTTCCGCGAGAGAAATGAACAAAGCCATAAGCTGCGTATATCTGCGTCACTTTCCTACGGAAAAGTAAGATTATCTACTTCAACAATGCCATAAAAGCTGATGGTAGGGCCCCAGGGACCACCTATAAAGCATTATTATTATTAGAGAGATAGAGAAATCTATATACGAAGTTTATAGCTCTGTCCCTTTCTATTGTGAAAATAATATTACAATAATACTGCTAAGAGGTTGTGACGGGGCACTAGTTCGCGCGAGCTATCTTTTATTGCAATGAACTACCCCCGTTTGCAAATCAATGATTTAATTCAATTGGATTGAAGCCTATGTCTGTTTGTGAGCCTGTCTATACTCTAGATAGACAGACACACATAGCCGAAGACTTTCAACTATAGTAGCTCCCAAATTATTATACGGATTTCAATGCGGTTTTTATTTGAATTATGTATTTTTGTAATCAGGATTCTAGTTATGAGTTATGTAAGTTTGATTACGAATTATTACGGTATTTATATTTTAATTAATACGTCGAGATACTTATTCTGTGTATGTGCCTTTAATACAGAATATATTTCATAGTATGACCAAACCAATTTGTCTAACACGTCTAATAGATATTACTGCATTAATTCGCAAACAAATAATTAAATTTTGTTTCAAAAGCAAATCGTTAGCAATTAACAAAATTAAGAAACCTGGCCTTGTACTAACTGGAGAATAAGGTAAATATTTAATGTTTTCGCTTTAATTTAATACAATAATCATTATATTCATAATAATTAGACTAGGCAAATTACCTGGGTGCACTTGACACGAAATTAAGTGGGAAACTTGGGACAAAGCGTAGTCAAAGTGAGCACAAAACATTTGAATTATTCTCAAATAAAATTATGTCGGTAACCTTGTAATTAAACAATAGTGTTACAGAAATAATGGCTTTTGCACAATCCTCGCACGAAACATTACACAAATTTATTAATGGAATAGGTAGAAAAATTAAACAATAAGTTTGCAAAACAGTCAGCGTAGTAGGTACCTATATAGTATTACTGAATTTATAAAAGATACGTTAATTAGTTCGGTCAACCAATTAATTTTGCCAGCGTGGTAATGCTGCCCGCGTTCTGGGAAATGCAGCTGTCTATAGGCCGGCGCGTCGCTTACCACCAGGCGAACGTCTTGCTGGTCTCGTCACTAGGTTGAATAAAAAAAACAATTAGAAGTATTTTTTTTTGATTAAGTAATTTCTTGTATTCTTTTAACTGTGAAAACAAATTGAAAGTCAATTATTTGATTAACAAAAAAAAAACTTACACAACCAGAATCCCACTATTAATAATATAACATAGGAAAAAAGGATATAAAACTATACCTAATGTGTGAATTCTTTTACTATCTATTTTTTTAATAATTAATGTAAATGAAGACATCAACGTGAGTAATTTATAAAAATCCTTTTTGCCGCTGCATAGTTTCTGGATACTAACATAAGTCTGAGAAAAGTTTTTATGAATTAAATAACACTTAAACTTATGTTTAAAACATGAAATATTAAAAGGTAGCCTGTACCCATGGCTTCACTCTCTGGTAGAGTATATAATATCTCTTTGCATAAATCCAAAGCTCCTTTGCTGCGCGAAAGGACAAGGTATTTAAATATATATAAGTATTATAAATTTATTTTAGTTAGCATGGTCACGCTACCCTATAATAATATTCAGAAATATGCCGTTCGTTATACCAATTGTAAATAGTACATAGATATGTATATAAATAATCATTGGATCTAATCATATTCTTTCACCTATTCACCCTAAAATATGTTGACGATCCATTAAAAAAGTCACATTAAATATTAGTCATACGCCCATAAAAATGTTGCTGTCCCATCATTTTAATTGATGGAATTTACGACCTCTAATTCCTTCAATCATGTCCATTACTAGAAGCAAAATGCTCATAGCCATGTTTTGAGTACACAACAAAAAACTAATTTAGAACAATATCCGTACGACTAATGAATTATAGATTAAAAACTTACTTATGGCAAAGAACAGCTATGCGCGATAGTGGTGTCCACGCTATGCACTTTAAAGCATTTAAAATGATTCTTAATTTAAATTTATGTCATAGTGTGGACATAGTAGCAGGCTGCAAGTACTGCCGACGGTTAAGGGGAAACTCCTTTGTCTTACGAATATTATCGCTGCAGAGTGGAGAGGAATGCACTTGTGTTGTTTCATGTGTAATCTAACAAATGTTCAATACATTTGGTAAGGAAATTAAACCATTTTCGGTCAGTTTCTGTCACAGACAACGTAGTATATGGTTTATGTATACCCGCCACAGGTTCCGCTAGCCGCTCTGTTTTTATAGCGTTCGTACATATAGGTACAGCCAGATCTTTAGTAACCTTTTTTTTGTAAGAACGGCAGTCGGCAATGCTTGGTAAAAAATCAATAGTTCCAAACAACATTGGTAACGTTTTTTGAACTTTTCTCGCACGTTGTCAATTTTTTTTCATACCATACAAACAACAAGTATCAAGTAGCGTGGGTAGCCGCAGGAAAACAACGAAACTGGAGAAGATTGCGTAATTTAGAAGCAACTTTCTCTATTCCAGCTACTCCAATTTTAAGAAGATATTCTCGTTGTCCTCTACCCCTCTTAAACTTTATACTCTGTTCTGGTCGCTTTTTTTTTTTGGGAATGATAGACGCTGTTGGCCGCAGATGGCCATTACAGCTTCACCGGACAATAGGAGGCGAGCGCTTAAAGCGCTCTAGCCTTTACGGCATCTAGGGGTCGCTTTCTCTAATATAGTTGATTGGCTGTGTGTCGTAACAGACTCAAATACTTTTACTAATTTTAAAGTTTTTCCTAATCATGCTATATTTTTGTTTAATTTTCAATTAAATTGGGATATAATTGTTTGCCACTCGTTTGATAATTCCGCTAATCGCTCGCTCTGTGTTCGAACTCTTAACTCAGTAATAGTTTTTTTGTATCAGTCATTGCGCCAAAGTAAGCTGTATAAGAATTATTGTATTTAAATAGTAATAACCTAGTTGTCAAAGACATTTTGAAAGTATTATTGTACTATTTTACCACGGTCTGAAAGTTCTGTCTGGCATTTGTATTGTATTCGCATTTTTTATGTATGCGAATAAATAGAAACATTTGGTGAATGAAGATAGTTATTTGGAACCACTTTAGATGCCGTTCTACAAGTTAGTTTACCTAGCACATATAGTGCTAGGTAAACAAAAGGTGTCAACAACACTACGTATACGACGAACTAGGCGCAAGTAGCGGGAAGGGCGTCCTCGGCTCACAGGTTACAGGTTTGACCCTGTGAAGTTGGTCCTGCGGTTCGGTCCTGCGGTCCTCGTCAATCGTGTTGGCCTTCCGTCCCATTGGACTGTGAGAGGAAAGGAAGAGAGCATTTGTGCCTGCCGAATAAAAACTTACGCTATCCCATAATACCCCTTTTGTACCTGATGTTCTAGAATAGTGGATATTGTGATCCTATCGGTCAAGAGAGCAAACTCATCATAAATGCAGTTTCTAAAATTCACATTTTAAGGTCATCGCGTAGATTCATAGAGTCTTCTCTGGCATTGTCGTGTCCTCATAACCACAGCTTAAATCCATTAAGTAACTAATAAAATTATATTTTCTTATCTTTTTTCGCCTATACTCTGCTAGCTACCGCGACTTCGGTCACGCACTTTGAGTAGCCCGAGGTTCTTTATGATACTGACAGATTTCATTAATATCGGGTCAGCCATTTCTTGAAAAGGTAACCAACATACAGACTTTTGCGATGTTCGTGGCTACAACGCGAACAATAAATTGTGAGGATTTAAGTCAGAAATATGGAAATAAAAAGATGCACACGTTTGTGCACCTGCACATTTAAAACAAAAGAACAAATAAAGGCGGTTCTACACGCACTAAGGCGCACTTCATTATTTTTTTAAATTAAGTTATTATTGTTAAATTTTATTTTGAGAAAATCAGGGTACAGGTAGACTAAACTTGTTGATAAATGCTTGTAAGATGTTATTGGCTTTCTCAACACATATTTCGTCTGATGTAATCTGGCTGGTACCTTTATTCATCTGCCTAAAAAGACAGAGGTGTCCACTGTGGTAATTGCTTATAACTTAATCTTAAAATATGCTGTTGTAAGATTTTTTCTTATATTTATAATACGGATATATATTTGGTTAATCATCACATAGGCCTTCCCCGAGGGACGCCACGCTGTTTGTTTATTAACAATGAAAAATTAAGAAATTAAAAAAATGAGATTTAAAGATTTTAATTTACCTACAATTTCATACCATGTAATCCCATCTCTTGTATCTTACGTGTAGCCATCCTAGGCGGTACAATAAAGCTGCGCATGCGCACTATAAACCGCGCTATGCGTTACGCCAACACCGCGCAATATATTATTAGGGGGCGCGCGGTTACTTCGCGCGGGAGCCGACAGAAATATAAGTGGATACAAGTGCGAACATTATGCGATTTTATTTTATAACTTATGTTCGTAGTCCGTTTATTTACGGCCAGTATTGTTGGTACGTGAGAGCTTTCTTTTGGAATATTGCAGGAGTCTATATTGTTTTTGATTAAGGTTGAGGAAATGCCTTTTTTTTTGCATCCAGATTACTATTGGCGATGAATATCATACCCATCTCATTTATAGTATTTGTGAAAGTCAATCACAGATATACGCTATGGCGTTATTGAACTTAATTTGGCTTGGCTTAGACGTTGCAGACTTATTATTGATTCCAGATACTTATAATAAACAGGCAAGAAACTTGCTTCGTGTAAATGGGACTTAATCGTAAGTTTTACTTTACGATGTATGAAATCAATTATTCATTGTTCGCCAACTATAATATGAATAAAATATAATTGAAAATGTGTGCTCTTCAATTAAGTTTTATTGTCTAACGCATCTCCGCTGTGAATACTTAATGCATGGACAACTGAGTGTAACATATTTAAATTTTAAACAAGGTAGCAAAACGGTCATAGAACTTTCCTATTTGGCATTCACGGACCGGTGCCAAATAAACTATTACAATAAGAATTCTGTGCCTTAAATGTGTAGGCAGGAATCGGTCCCACACTGTCTGCCTGATCTATTAATCTATGATGTCATAAATTACGAATAATTTATTGCGTAACTTTGATTTTCCTTATTCCTTTAGGGTTTCTGCGATACTGATTTATCGAGCTATTCCGAAAAAGCAGAAATATTGAAAATTAGGCGAAATAAAAAAAATAATGCGAAAGCAAGCATTTAAGGCAACTTAAATATCAAAAAATTAATAAAATAAAATAGTTTTATAATTACACATATCTCTTGCCACGATAATACATTTACCACCCAATATGTAAATGAGACTGTTCAATACGATAATTAAATAAACTTTCGTATAAAACTATCAAGGGCTCCTAGGGGATAAAAAAGTAAGTTATTTTTCTGTCACCTCGGTTGGGTGTTTCCTTAAGCATTTTTAATTATATTTCAAAACCACGTAAGCTAAAAAAAATAATAAAAATCTGTTGTTGAATATGAAAACTAAGCCATAATGATATCCCACTTGAAGTAGTATAGTTTCACTTTAAATTTTGAGACTACATTTCGGCACTTTTTAAAAGGAGAGTTTTATTTTATTTTATTTGACACACCAACAGCGAACACATCAATCACTCGCTAAAAAATAAAATAAAGTCCATATCTGATATGCACGCCTATTCTAGGTATGTACAAAATTTGCCATAATAAATTGTCACGCATAGAAAATATACAAAGAAAATTGAAATAAGATTAAAATTAATTATATAGTAAAAACGACAAAAATTTAATTTTAACATATAATTATTGAAATATCATAAAAAAATGCAACAAGAGAGTAAAAAAAATACATAATAAAAATAATAAATAAATAAAACAAGTCTTTTCTCATTTAGAATAAAGGTTCCTTAATTATTTTCTCCTTTTTTGGGTACTTAATCCTAAAAAAATAGGTACATACAAGTTTGACGACTTTGACTTAAGAAAGTGATTTAGATAGGTGTAAAATAAAAATAAATGTACCTAATTGAATAACGGATTGCATTTGGTGTTGTAATATAAGAAAAATACACATGTTATTATTAGCCGTAGCTTATATTTTATCATTAGGACAGGACTGTAATAAAACCGAATAAAGCCCAATTAATTAAAAAGTAAAAATCGAATTTAGAACGTTGCACGCTGTCCAAAAAGTATATTTTTTTAAAATTTAGGTACTGTAGTGGCCGTTGTCCGCGTTATGTCGGTGGCCGGGACAAGTCTCGACGGTCATCGATCACAGCGCGCCGTCGAATAAATTGTGGCCAGTGGTGTGGGCCAAGTTTAAATATTCAAGCGAATATGAATCGAATCAATATTAGAATGACGTAACAGCGTGATCGATCTGTGTTGATATAATATTTAACATTTCGATTATAGAAAATGTGTATGTTTATTTTCTTTTTGCCTGTTTTGTATTCGTCTTTATAGGGTTCTGTTCCGTTCGAATTCGTCTGTCTGTCTGACTGTCGAATCGAAATTTCAAATTGAGACTACTATTATATATCATATGGATGCTTGATTTGCATATTTCAAAAAAGGTTTATTTATACTGCGTGGTTTTTGATTTAAAATTAAAAATGTCGAAAAAATACCGGTTCCCCTTATTTTCCAAGTTTGTAGAGGGAAATATCTGAAACAATTTCAGGTCAAAAATGTCTACGTATACGAGAAAAAAATATTTTGGTCTTTTTGCTACCCGAGGTGTTCGATGAAGGAAACTAACTTTTATAGTACCTACATCAAAAAGTTTCGGAACCCTTGAGGCGCGGGTCCGACTCGCACTTAACCGTTTTTTTTGTTACCCAAGAGCCTTTCGATTTGAATATACTGTGAGACCAGTAGTTACTAAAATAAATACGAATAACTGTATTTAATGGTATATTGTTGTCTGTTTGAAAGTTTATAAAACAATTACCTTTGTAATAAAATAACACAGTTTCTGTTTTAATTATTGTATTTTATTTATATCACAAAATGTGGATGAATTAGTCAATGTAAGGGATCTAAGCTTTTACAGTTATTTATAACACTTTATTCTTTATTGATATAACTAGCTGACCCGCGCAGCTCCGCCCGCGCTTTTATTACATTTCGCCCCTTTTCTCCCTCGTCCCTTGATTTATTTCTCTCTCCATCTCTCTCTCTTATAAGAAAAATCTAATCCTATGCTCTCTCTCTCCCCTCTCTTTCCCCTTCCCACTTCGGGCCCCGTTACACTCCCCCTCTTCCTCTACCCGTTGTCCCCGAGAGGAGTTCAGAGATGAACCCCCTCACCCTCTCTCTTCTTCACACCTTGCTCCACCTTAATTTCATACAAATCTATTTAATTACCTTGCCTTATGTTGCTTAACCTTAACCTAGACTTTTTTGTCATTGGTGTAAATATTTGTGAAGTTTAAGTTTATTGAAGGAAGGACAAATTCATGCTAACAACAATAAAAAAAGGTTATTGTGGGTTATCCCTAAGAGATAAACATATACCATCGCGGACTTTTTTGTAGACCTTTTTAAGGTGTACAATACTGTAGTACATTATTTTGATACATATCGTAGGATTCAGCCAGCGTTAGCAATGTAGGTAAGCGCAAAAAAATGTGTTTATTTACGACATCACATTAGAAACGTCTAAACTTATCAGTGTTTCTCTACTATATTATGCATGTATTATACTTAAAAACCTTCCTCTAGAATCACTCTATCTATTAAGCAAAACCGCATCAAAATCCGTTGCATACTTTTAAAGATCTATGCATACATAGGGATAGACAGACGCGGCGGAGGACTTTGTTTTATAATATGTATAGATATACATATAGATGTTACATTCACACAACGTGCTAGCTCTGGTCTAAAACATAGGTTGTATTTCATCAGGTAATGGTTATAAAAACAGACGGCTGAAGTGATATTACAAATTTTATTTTATTTTTAAGTAGCCGCAGGCTCTCTCGTATATTAGCTAAGCAGAATAAGAAAAGCTTCTAAGCAGCGGTTAGTGAATTAAGTGACTCATATCATGTCACTGGTCTAACTGATTGTGCTCACTCGCTCACGTTTTGCGGTCACTCAATATTATGTACTACAGCAATATTTGATATGTTGATTTGTATTATTGTTTATGATTGAAATTATAACGGTTTGTTGAATTAATATTGCAAATTTAAGATCCGTATCGTAATACTTACGGACATAAAAGGTATGGTTTGTCCGTGCATATGTTATGCTGTTTAATACTTTAATTAAAATGGCAATGTGACAGTTTGCTTTGCAATATTACAAAGCCTTCAAATGTTTTTTTTTTGTTACGTAAGTTAATGTAGCCTAGTTTTGTTTTGTCTATGCGTTCTTACATATAGTTGTTCCTAATTTACTTACTAATGGTTGGAAAGCTTTTTATACTATTTTTTTCTTAGCGTGCGTAATGTAACCATGCTAAGACTATTATGTATATTAAGAAATTATTAGCGTAGGATATATTTTATGTGGTTTCGTATACCATTTATCTGGGTATTTTGTTTTAGATATTCATGTGTTTTTTTTCCTAATAGAAAAAATAACGCACGTAGAGCCCTGATACTTATAATCTTAAACAATTTGTTAGAAACGTACAAACATAGCAGTATATTAACAGATGATACAGATTATACGAAGATTAACAAAATAATGCTTACAGAGTAGCTGTATACCACAAGTTTTCATGTGAATACCGTATTTTTTCGTATTCTAAATCGTATTTTTTTTTCTTAACATAATACACCAAAAGTTTAGAAAGGCGACAAACCTTCTTTATTTGGCTTAATAATGATGTGACAAGGTAAAACGCCCATGCACGGTTCTCATGATGCAAAAAGTATGGGGCACGCACCGTGAGTGACACACGGGTCTATCCGCGCGCCAGGGGTCCGAATGCACTAACATTTTTAACATTCGAGTTGGCCTACCTGCCCGTTTGTATTGCAAGGTGTAATTGTTTGGGGCACAGGTGGAACGGAGTTCGATTCTTGGGCTAGTATTTTAAGTTACATTATATTGAAATGTCAGCCAAAAGACGTCCACTGCTGAACAAAGGCATCCCCCTAGAAGGAAGGGGTTGCTATAATCACTACGCGTGGCAGCCGTCTCGGGAATCACAGTATAGTCAAAAGTCAGAAGTCAATAATCTTTAACAGTACAGTCAAAAATCAATATTTCAAATAGGCTTAACGCTAGCACTTTGGAATGGTCATTTTTTTTAAAAGCTACCACCGGATCACAACGCGGCCTCAACTGAGAAGATCCGGCAAGAAACTCAGCGGGCTTGTCATTTTTTTCACTTTTTTTAAACATTGTTTGTTTTGTTACAATTGAATCGACATTAGCGATAGTGTGTCCTGCCGTTCGAAACATAAAGCAAGGGAGAAAAGAAGAAAACAATAAATTACGACAAAAATTACAACAAACTAAAAGCTAAAGGGATAGTCGTCGGACCAGTCCCCCCAAGCAGCACCAGCGCACTAGTTGACTCGAGCAGCAGCCATCACTCCCCATAGGTGGAAGGTAATCCAATAGAAAGGCGCTGCTGTCCGTTTTCTTGTTGTCTCTTAGTCATCTCTTACGACACCTAACGGCAGATGATGGAAGGGTGCTATTCATACCTGGGCACCTCACGGGCAGTCAAAAAGAACAATTATTAAAAAATATATTAATGATACATCTTGATAGGATGTAAATTTCATACTAGAATCTATATAAAAAGTGGTTACGATATGGCGACATTAGGTAATTATTTATTCAAATTATATTGACGTTCTGTATTTAAATACTGCACTTATCTAGTTGATACTTAAATAACGACCTTGGAATAGTACCTTGTATAGGTGGTATAATTTAATATCCTGTTAGTGCTGTTTCTAAAAAATGCTGATAAAAATAATTTAAATAATCATCGTAGCTTCATCAATATAGCTACATTATGCTACATATAATAGGGTGATATATTAGTGAAGCTACGACAATGGTCGCGCAACGCTTGGCTCTCTTTTATTGCATTTCCATAAACACGGACCCCTTTTTTTCATCGCACGGCCCGAGTATCACGAAAAAAATAAACTTTTGTCAACGCCTTGATTGATATGGTAACCTTCCCTTGTTTTAGCAATAACCCAGAGACTTCAGATCTTTTTTTTTTGTTACCAAACTTTGTACATTTTTATTTGCCACGTCGAATAACGTTTGACATATCACTAAATTTTGTAAGAAAAATTACTATTCTCAGGATTTTTATTCTGTTGGCTGGGGCGTTATAAATTTTGTTTTTTCCCCGGCCTGCCTCACGGCACATTGTGTGGGGAATTGTACGGTTTTTGTGTACGTATTTTTATAGTTTTCTGTACCTGTGCTAGGCGCCAGTGGCCATGACATTTATGGTCAGGATATTGGGACACAATTAATGTCGATATTAATAACGAGGAAACAGCCGTTGTGGGAGGCCATAAATAAGTATGATGGAGTGCGAGGGTGGAATCCCCGATTCTGTCAAAATATCGTTTGGTGTTTGACATTTTTAAAAGATAGCTTATTTTTACTGGATGCAGAATTTTTAACTTGTATATATATTACAACGATATACATACATAGTTTACAGACTGAAATAATGAATAACGAGGTAATGAATGGATAGCCGACATTGTGCGCGTCGCAGGCAACCGGTGGATGCAAATAGCCAATTGTCGTTCATTGTGGCGTTCTAAGGGGGAGGCCTATGTTCAGCAGTGGACGTTTTCCGGCTGATGATGGTGATGAGGTAATGAATGACATTGAAGTTAGGATATGTAGGTATACATTTTTTATGAGTAAATACGTAATAAAAACTACTATTGTTGAATTTAAAAAAATCAATATAATGTTTGCTTTTTATTATTTTTAGACAATGACCAGATGCTTATTTTATAAATACCGCACGAACACTGTGTTATTAAATTTAAGACAGTTCATTAATAGAATAAGGGTTCGTGTAATCGAATCAGGCGGTCGGGTAAACGGGAATCGATTGTAAATGAGAGCGCGCACTCGATTTCACGCGTCGAACCGGGGAGAATTGATTGCTCGGTCGGTACGTGCCCATTCATAGAGAATGGGGGCCGAGTAACTAGGCTTCTCCTACATACAATGTGTCAAAATACACAAATTCACTAAAATAAATATTATTACGTATACTTAGATTCCTGTTGCGTTGAGCGACAAATCTAGTCCCACAAAACAAAACTTAAAAATCTGAAAAAGATATTTATAATGTTTGTGTTTGTTGCTAATAAAAGTTTCTGTATAAGGTGGTCTTGCTGGTTTCATGCACTTGTGGCGTTTATATGTCCTTGCCATGGATAGTTAATCCATTCCAAATCAATCAAAGACAAAGTCTAGGAACGATGACAATACAGTATAATAGGACGGGCCTGTTGGTTTAGTGGTAAGACACCCTGGCCAATAGGTCATGGGTTCGATTTCCATCAAGTGTCTGGGTGTTTTCTCTATTTAAGTATGTATTTACAAAAAAAGTACATATGTATGTTTTAGTTTCAGTTGTCTGGTGACCGTGTGGCCCCAGAATATTATTATGAGTTTCATACTTAGACTATGGTTAACTAACTCTATGATCAAGAGCTACTTGCCAGATTGCCAGATTTTCGACTATAACTACTATAGTAACTCGATTTATGTAACGATGGAATTTATTCAGCGATAATGGGCAATTAATAATTTTAAATAAGTAGACTACATACATAGTAAAATGTAAGTCAATCGTAATGAGTAATACGTGGTTGGAAATTGATGCGAGACGTGATACATTAGAGATGTTCTTTTTTACACACACATTAATCCTTTAATTTGGATTATCAAAGTGCTGCTGAGTTATTGATTGACTTAGAAAGTTTTTTTCACAATAACCACATATAAATATTTTAAGCGGCACTTCAATTGACTGACTTTAAATGCTTTTTCATAATAACCTATATTTTATTTAAGCAACACTACATTTAGCTTCTTTAATTGCTCAATAGACGTACTAAGTATACAAGAATAAATAAATAAATAATATTCTGAGACAATCCACACACGGTCATCTGATCCCAAACTAGGCAGAGCCTGTACTATGGAAACCAGACAACTGATACTAATACATATATACTTTTTTTTGTAAATACATACTTATATAGATAAAACACCCAGACACTTGGTGGGAATCGAACCCACGACCTATCGGTCAGCAGGTAGGGTGTCTAACCACTAGACCAACAGGCCCGTCAACAGGGCCGTAAAAAGGTAGGTACTTACTTTAATTTTTAGTTACTGACTGTTCTGAGTATACATTAAAATCAGATCTGCGAGTCGAATAATAGAAGCGTGAGTCATTCATTTTGATACAAGAAAATAAATCAGTCTTCTCCCTATTATCGCAATTTATCCCTTATATAGCATCTCACTCCGTTCTACAAGTTACACTTGCATTTGGCATTATTAATGTTTATTCGTATAATAGCTTAATAACAGCCGTTTTTGCCTTTTAAAATGAATGATTCTCTTGTTACACTAATAGGTGCGCGCGGCGTGGCGCGCTGTTATTTATCGGTAGCTGATGGGTGCGCGCGCGCAGACACGCGACTTCGCCAATGATTTAGAGCCTCAAATTGCACAGCACGGGATTACCGGGCAATCATCTACATAGATTTAACGTCCAGTATAATCAACACCCTTGTAGTTTTAACGCATCCTTCGGTTTGCGGCCTTAAACATTTTTTAATTAAATCGTAATGTGAAAAGATTGCACAGGGTTCTGATTGAAGTAACATTCTTTTTTTGTTGTTTTATGAGTGGCCATCGTGGTGTCTGAGTTGTTTATACTGCCTTTAGGCTTCTGACTTGGCTTAACGAATGCTGTCTATACACAACAATTAGGACTGGCCCCAGTTCAAACACGACTAAAGGGTGAGCCATCTATAGACTGACTTGATTAAACAACTGAATGGAATCGGAGGTGAGGTGTTTTTAACAGACGTGCAGAACTTTGCCTGATGGTAAAAAAATATTTAAAAAAAACCATCCTCGTACGTATTTATTTATTTTCTTTAGTATGGTAATTTTCCTAGATACAGTGCCTACTCTTTGCACAGCTATGTTAACACACTGATGCATTGCGGCTGATTCGGACACGACGAATCGTGTCAAGAACACTTCGTAAATAACTATCTATTACCATGTATAATTATGTTTAAACTCTATGAGCTAGTTACTTATAAGGTGCTAGACTAGTGTTCCTCCACGTCACGTTTGATTTCTAAAAATAACATAATTAAAATAATAGTATGTATACTTAATAATTTCTCTCTCTTAATTCTTTATTTTCAGACTACATAGGCCATATATACATATTATTATCTTAAACTAACATGCATATTAAATACAATATAAAACAAATTAATATTAAAGTAAACGTTGAGGCGTGTTGCGCTGGTCAGGAGAGTCCCGCAGTCTTCCTTTGAACGTACGGCACAGGACTCCCTTCGGCCAAAACTATATGTGCTCAGTGTCTGCTTATTACTTAATGTTAGGAAATCAATTAGGTGATCTATCTATTCAGATATAAATAGTTTCTTCTAACTCAATTTCATCATGTCTAATGAAGGTGGTTGGCGGTAGTTGCCATAAAGCGAAACATTTCTTGGCAAGTTATAGAATTTTTGAGATGGTCTGTCCATCGTCCTAATGATCACCCATGCGGTCTTGTACTTTCAATATCGCCAACAATGATAAGCCTTCTTAAGCTCGGATCCCGCCCTTCCTAGTACCTTCTTCTTATTTATCAGCTACATTGAAAAATTCCCGCTAACAAGTGCCTTGTTCGCCGTCACTTTGTATCTACTAGCAGTGCGTAGGTACAGCAATTAAATGCATTAAGCAATAATTTGAATGGCACAACAGACAAGCAAACTACCGTATTACGTTATAATCCACACTAAGCCCCGGCCCGACTGACAGTCGGGTAAGTGCTCCGGCTACCGAACGTGACGTAATACAACAAAACCAAAACTCGATCTAATAAATAATGCGATGCGCTCGCGCCTATTGACTTCCTCCGTACAATTAACATAGCAGGAAGCGCGCTCTGTCATTAACCCGTCAGCGCGCGGTAGTGCCAACTGTTCCAAAAAGCTTTCGAATCAGTTCGCGGCCGATGTAATTAGGATCCAAATACAAATAAATAAAAGCAATCCGAGTGTGGCAGGCCGCAATTTAGTGTCGAGCCCGAAGTGCGCGGTGGGTTCAAATTGTCGGGTGCGTCCACGGTGTCTCCCTGACTAATGACGTGGCTCCCGAACAATGCCAGCGCCGTGTTATGATGATATTTAATAAGCATTTCGATTATTATTGATATCTGCAACATATGCCGCGGGACACAAAACCATGAATAATCTTTCTGCTAAAATTGAAGCATAATTTTTTTTTTATAAAAAGGCATGTAACATTCTGAGAAAAATAAGACAGTTTGGTAAAATTAAATACCTATCTAATTGAATGTTTAATACACAGGTAAAAGTTGTTACATTTCAAAATTATTACTTTCAAATATTGAATTATGCTACCAAAACTATAATTTTAGCCCTAACGCAACAATGTTTAACAAACCCGAGTTCTTTCAATTACTTGTATCCTAACCCTAACTGTACTCGCGAAACCTTAGCTGCAGCCAAAGGCGTTTTGTCAACGTTGTACTCGTCCCACGCGGCTCTGCTACAAGCCACTGGCAATAAGGTGTCCACTTGTATCATTCATCCCGGGACATATTCAGAATTCATACAATTAATCAAAGACATAATCCGTAGAAAAGTCTCCAACAGACAATTTCCAGATATAGGATTATTGCAAGACGTGAACCTTCAAGGTTACATCACTTATGTAACCTTGAAGGTTCACGTCACAACACAGGTGACCGAGGAACGAATTGGACCCTATGGGATAGTAACCAAATTTATAACAAGAGACGAGACGGATGGTTTTTGAAGTTAAAAATTATACCTACTACAAAAGTACAATGTATTATTTAACGTATTTTATTTTATATTGGGTAATTGCTATCATATTTTGTTCAAATAGCATAACCACTTGTTATGCTATTTGAAATACAAAAACCATCCGTCTCATCTCTTGTTATAAATTTGGTTACTATCCCATAGGGTCCAATTCGTTCCTCGGTCACCTGTGTTGCTACCTTACATAAGAAATGGTTCAAATGGGTATCTATTAAGTAGAACTTATTTAGCACACTACCAGTTTCTTATCAGCTATAATTAGACTGATTATATATTAATTTGCCTTCCAAATTCGCTTTAGTGTGGCTGCGCATTTAGATATGTTTTTATCTAATTGCACTTATTCTAATGTGTTTCTGTTATTCATATGTAAGTACTAATTAGAATTCTATAAATTAATATTGACCTTTAAGATTTTGCGTTAATTAAAATTGAAATAAAAATTATATTATCTAACAGATTATAATCGGGGTCAAGTGGCATTGACAGGGTTAGAATTCCTACTTATGATCGAGACTAAAGTAACATCGTGTTATTTCATTACGCACGAGTGCTTAGCGATATTCTTGGAGATGATTCATTTGGCATTTAAGTAGGCACATCATTATGAAGCTCGTACAAATAAATGTATTATCCATTTAAAACTGTTACAATTCATATTTCCACAGGGCATTTATTAGTAGTATTGTTCTGCCTTTTATTTTGCGGTTCGCATTGTAATGTGGTTATACACGGATTTCCATTCACTGTATAAAGGTCGTTGCATACAATACATTTGTATGTATCGCGCGATCGCGAGGGATCGCGTAATTGACGCAATCCGATATTATCCGCAATGTAAGATCACGCATCGCAAAGCGATAGCCTTATCGAATGTGACAGTACTTACCCACGTGAAACGTTAATGGGCTCGAGATTAGCATAATTGTTTCTCGTGTTAATAGCCCCTTTTTGGTCGGATGCCGCATAGAATAGATAATTTCATTTTTATCACTTTTCACATAATAACTAAACAGCGGCCCATTTAAAGTGTAAGGTCAACAAAACTATTAAAGCAAGCACGTAACATCAATATACATATTTCATTCTTGTCGTACAAAATATTTAACAAGACCTCACTTAAAAATTATCATTTGAAAGGAAAGCGACTTTAATCACCACGCCCCCAAAGTTAACACATTAAAATAAATGTTTCAAACAAAATCACAGTGATACTATTAAAACAGGTTGAACAGCTAATGTCTCTAATACGAGCTATGTTCTTACCGACCGGGAAGATAAACGGCTACTATGTATAGAGTGATCATTGTCCGAGCGTGTTAAAGACCGGTTGGACTCGGGCTCGTAACGAGCGCTCCGTATACAATAGACCTTTTAGCGTCACGTGGTTGCACGTCAATCCGCGTAAGACGCGGCGTCTTTTCAGTGAATGCGAGCCTTTATTATCTTACAACTGCAGGCGTAGGCATTTTCATTTACAGATTATCAAGAAAAACTTTCCAGTACTAACTTGATAATATAATACTCATAATGCACTCTGAGGCACATCTGAATTAAGAACTTGCCTTTTCAGAAATCTGTTAAGAATTGAGCCATTCTCAGAAAAAAGCTGTTTTTATTCTTTTGTTCTACCTTAGATTTAGATTTTGAGCTTACTACTATATTAATTTTACTGCACTAAAAATAATTCGTCTCTACAGAACAATTCGTTTGCCCATTCGTTATTTCTGAGTATAAGTGCCAAACAAGTTATCTTTATTTTTAAACTTTGAATTTAAAATAAGAATATGACAAACCTTCACACGATAAACAATTATAAAATAACCAGGTTAGGTACGAAACTCGGTTAAAACAACTATGATAACAAAAAACAAGTCAAGTCAGTTGGATTCGTAAGTATATGAAAATAAAACATATCAAGGGGACTGACGTGCGTCCTGCGTCACTTAGCAGCGCTGGAATGATGTGACAGCCCTTGCCGATCCGAATTCCTTTTTTATATTTAAAAATTAAACATAAAAAAAATATAAGCCCTCCGAATCTGTTCCATTGTGTTCACGTTTTGGAAAAATTTAAATGACCAAACGCTGGCCGCTTTTTTGAGAATCGGAATCTCGAATTCGGCGTTTAAATACATACGGATTCGCGGTTTAGCGCCATGTTTTTTCGATTTTCTGCACATTTTGGCGCGTCCGAACGCGAAGCGATGCGGTAGATTTTGTGCGATTAAACCCGGGAGGTCGATAGAATAAGTTGTTAGTGTTAACGATTTTAATCGTCGGTAAACACATCGGCCGGTGTGATTATACGCCGATAAATCGTTGATAATCGCATACAATCACAAAACAGAGGGAATACTTAGTTTTTGCCATCTGCGTTTATAGACAATAGACGATAAATTACATCATTTATTAAGCGACTTTATGTTATACGTAAACACGATAATGTGATGTCTTTAATGGATGTAAGTTTTTTAGTGGTCGGCATTTGAGAAGCGTACGGAGTATCGAGCGCAGATATTTAGAGTGGCAATATGAATGTATTTATTCAGGGCGGAGGGCGGCCTCCTTCTAACAATGCTACGCTTGTCGTTGCCGCTCACGTAGGGCTGTCTCATTGAACTTATAATAATAGGTATATATATGCATTTTTAATGGATGTTAAAATAGATCACGATCTCGATAATATCACGGTAATAGTGATAATAGTTTATTTAAAAGCCCATTGCGTTACCAGTTTTAGTAAATTATTGCTTTTTTTTTTAATTAATATGCATTCACACTAAGTTAGATACAACCATTTCGATAAGAGCAATACAACAAATAGCTTTTTTCTTCTGATATTTTTTCAAATAAAATGGATATTTGATGGCAACCTTATGTGAGATGTTACTGAATCAAGGGCTGACACAGCAGCCCGGTGGTCCACGTATCACGGCAAACGCGTGTGCCACCGACAATTTCGCATGTATTGCAGCCCTATTAATCTGCATAGAAGTGTTCCACTGGGATGGTTGTTTCAATGGCAATATTCGACGTAAAAATGACTCCTAAGTAAGCGGTTTTTCCGCTCATATACTTTTCAGTTTAATTTCTTTAAAATTTCAAAGGGGATTTTTATTTCAATTACTTATAGGATTTTTTATCAAATCTAATGACGAGAAAAATAAGACATTCACCTGATGCTAAGCGAGCTATAGACGCAGCATTGCACTGCCGTCACCCAAGTCTCTTAATCACTGCCAAACACCGGGAACACCAGAATCATGACATGTTGCTTGGCGGCAGAATATTCAATACTGCAGTGTTATCTTAAAAGGTCCCTTGCTAAAAAGACTTAGTAACTGTGCATTTTCTTCTAATTTTGTTCTAAATTATTGGTTACATTTAAAATAATCAAAAAGCTAATTTAATTAATGTATGGTACACATTAACAAGAAGCGGGCCACGCGTGCTCAAGCGTGGCTCCGGCGAGCTCTGCTTTTGCTCATTTTGCGCCCGTTTCCCATTGTGTTTACCGCTTTTACCATTGTTCGGGGCCCATATAAATCGCGCCGCGACGTTCTACGCTCCTGACAGGTATATTTGAGTCGACGATTTCGGCCGATAATTAATCCGTATTGTTAACTGAACGGGCCACCCTTGTTGTCCTATACCACGTCCCGGACAGTTGTCATGCTACTACCCTTTTAATTCATTCATTGTTTTTCTTACATCTGAATTATTAATAAATTCTCATCGGATATGGAGCAAAAACGCAATTATTGTTTAATTAAAAGTGATATATTCTTGTCGTGCACCAAACAGAGAATTTGCGCATAAAATATGTCATTAGTTAAATGACACTCCATTCTTTATTAATATTAATTCAGTTAAAAGTATAAAGGTGTATCTTGTTCTAATAAAAATAAATATCAAAAGATTTAACAAAATTATAAGTTCATATACAAATATTCCTGTATAGAGATTAACGTGTTACAATAACAGTAATCTCACTGCACTTATTGCGACAGCATGCCTATCTTTTCTGACTCGCACTTTTAAAGCGATAAATCATAGAAGATAATTTGGTACAGAAATTTATATTTACAATGCATATACAGTTTATATTTACAATAAAAAAGTTGTAAAGTAGCTTTTTTTATTGTAGATAGAATGTATAAAAACAGGTTATGATTCGCAAATTAATTTTATAGCGAATAATCTACGCGTAGGCGCAGCGCAACATTCGCGTGATACGATGCGGTGCGCACAAACACTGAAAAAATATGTTTGATGTAAGTATTAAAATTAACATAAAGTTATTCCAATGTCATTTCACGGTCGTTAAGACCACGGGGAGGTGGAATTAATTAGTTTAAAATTACCTAATGCCCTACTTGGACAGAGAAGTAAGTTAAAAACAAGTAAGTGAATTCAATCGATCGTGTCTAATTAGTAGCTCAATTAAGTAGAGAGAGTTAGACTGTAGTTAGACAGTTGTTTAGATGTAGCCACAATGAAAATCTAGCTGCAAATAAATTACACTCCATTAGGAGAAATAAGTTTTAGAATTGGTCAATGAAGAAAGAGAAATTTTGAGATCTATTGAGAATAGGAGAGGAAAGATGATTGGCCACTTGATACGACACGACACCTTCTTTAAAACGATAGTGAAAGGTAAAATAGAAAGGAAAAGGGGAAGAGGAAGACCCAGACGTTTTATGAAGCAGGTAACAGAAAAAGTGGGCGGAATGTCGTATCAGGAGGTCAAAATGAAGGCATAAATCAATTAATGAAGGAATAGATCGGACTGGAAATTGCTTCACCGACAAGAGCCCAGCTCTTAAGTTGGAGAGAGAAGAAAAGGAACTTAATAAAGTGTCTTATCCGATTATAATATAATTATGTATTTGTTAGGTTGCTCATTACATTTTGTAAAATGTCACAGCTTATCTACGTAAAATCATATGATGGTACGTAAAATACCTAAGATTGTACAAAAATATTAACCTAACATCGGAAAGTTATTTTTTCTTCAGTCACCTTTTTTTTTTGACGCGGGGGAAATCTTCTAAAGATCCCCGGGAGCTGTGGGGCTCGACCGGGGTATGTGGGATTCTTACCCACTAAAACCCGCGCGGCTGTCACATCGGTTGTTGGAAAAAAGTGACTAGTATCTTGTTAAAAATTATTTACTAATTGCGGATTAACTTTAGACTCCACCTGTTCACGTTTATTCGGTCGGGTGACTCGTCACTATTATTCTAGTTTATTGGTTGTAAGCGCCAATAAATGCGAGCGATAAACCAAAATGCCATCCACCTTGGTCGACCTACGGGGCATCCACCTGCCCTTGTACTTTCTACGATATACGACTCCACTAAATCAGCCGTCCTTACTTGGAAAGAATCGTATTAATATTAATTTGGAACAACACATCAGCCTATTACGTAAAAAACGCCCTTTAACAGGTCAAAAATAATACTTAAATAGTAAAAAATTGCTTACAAAGTGAAAATTTAAAGATATATAATGTTAGAAAATACGTAGGTGATCAGGGGCGTACTTAGATTCCTCCGCTGTATCAGCCGTATCAGTTATACGGGGCACTCGGGCTACAGGGGTCCTAGTAAATCTAGAAAAACTAAAATCATCTTCAGCTATGGATGATTTAATAATATATGTTTGAGTTAAAGAAAGAGGTATTTTGAGGGTTTTAAGTAAGTCTACCCCTAACTTACAAATCTCAAGTGTGATGTCGTTTACAAAGTAGTTGAAAAACGTTTTCGTTATAAATAAAAACAGTATGGGATACAATAATATCATGGGTAGGTATATGTATAGTATCTGACCCAAAGACAAAATGAGACTCGTCAAAACACACGTTTGATGTCTATTGAAAGGAAATGGGGAAATATATTCAATTTTTCAAATTTGATTCCCAAGTCAGACAAAATCTTTTCGGGTCGAATTTATCTTTTGGGAGATACCCAGCAATACCATGCTTTGAAATAAAGCTGGTATTTCTATATTAACTGCCTCTGTTGTTAAAAGATGTATTTCTTAATAAACACTTTAGATTTACAGAAACTTATTCTCATTTAACGAAACCTTTTTAATACTAAAACAATTATTTATTATATCAAACACTGCACAAACACACCTCAAACCCATTTCAAAGTCAAATACAACAAAAAAAAACAAACGTTCGGTCACTCATTGCCACACGACGTTACCGCGGGAGGTACAGACGAATTAAAAACGCACCAGTCAACATTATGTCCGAGTGATGAGCCGGTGGCAGTGACGTGACGTGGACGACCGACTACCGACGGCAGAAGCCTGATGAGAACGCCCGTGACCTGGGGTTAATACGGTGAGGAATGATAGGGTTATTGTCGATCTTGGAAGTACTTTTTCTATTACTTTGTATGTGTTGGAAAATGTAATATAATTTTAAATTTTATTTATTATGCAAAAGCTTCACGGGGACACTTACATGCTGTCAACCTTTTTGCTACTACCATTGGATCACAACGCAGCCTCTACTGAGGAGATCCGGCTCTTGCCGGACAATGTTCAGAATGTGTCAGAATGTTTAAAATGATGTTCTTCCCGGTCATGATATACACAATTTACTACGGGAAAGATCCCAGCAATGTCAGTGCCTTCCTAATACAACTTATGGCACTAAAAAACATCATTTGCCCCAACTTTTCTTATCTTTACGACATATGTATATTACAGTGTTATTCTTCTCATTACCTTGACCTTAGAGTAAAAAGACTCTTGACGTTCTGAACTTATAACAGACGTAAATACGTACGCAATAATAATTTATTGTATAATATTATTGTAGTAAGATTTAATAATCTTACTACAATAATATCCATAAATGTTACATTAAAACCTAAAGACTGGATTCCTATTTAAGACTTATTTTAAAATCATATTAAATTGGATTATGAAAAAAAAACATTAAGACAATATTTATAATTAAAATCTTAGATCAACAAAGTGGCATAGTTAATATATTATAATGTAAGGTCTACATAAAGATATCAACGATACGTATACATATTAACAATTACTCGCTACGTTCCGTCCCAACAGTAACAAACCTCTTACGGCGGCAGGCAGAACTTGACACGGCCGGAACACTGTGGGACCGAGTTTTATGCTTGTCTACTTTGATCGTCCCACATGTTAAACGTGACGCTCCAATGTTCACATTCCAACTGTGAGAACCGATTACAAGAAGACAGAATACCTCCTGTGGTCTCTTAAAGCTATAAACCGTGAAATTCTATACACGTCTTGCGAGAAACTCAGTGTTACAATCAAGTAGTTATACAAGCTGCAATTAATTCGCGAAAAAGAGATATCTGCGTAATCATGTGTCACTGTTCAACGAACTTTATCATCTCTCGTTAAAAAAATGATCCAATTAAACTGACCCTCAGCTTCAATAAGTTACCGAAAGCGAGTTTAAAATCTCCCGCACACCCATTGTAATAACGCATGCGCCCTCAATATTAAATTTTAACAAGGTATTAATTAAAAAAAAATAAAGCGAAATATCTTTAAATTTTCTCAGGACGCGTTCGGCCCCCTCGCATTATTTTATTTTTAATTCATTTTATTCGGCGCTGGCCGAGCGGTTCGGTACGCCCACCGGTGATTTAAAATTTTGATTTATCGGCGCGGGCGCAGCGCGGGAGAGTGCCTAGCGCTCATGCGCACCGCCTGCCGTAATTATAAATATGACGCGGTGCTAAACTGTGCGAACTGACCGCCCGACCCGGGACGAGCTTAGCACTCCTGCCTGCGCGATGCAATTCGGGCTCACATACAACAAAACACAATGTTTATTGGAATCCCTACCTAGCCTGACTCATTAGATAGGGTATTCCAATAGTATGCTAATTTTGCATTTTCAAACGTAGCACTCTATACAAATGTCAAATCATCAAGCGAATACAGAATTGTATAAGGGGATCGGCGCAAGGCAGGTGCCATCGTATTTACGACTTCCCTGGCGCAGGTTTACAACCCGGGGCTTTCGCTCACTTCGCGCACTGTTCGGTGCACCTGTACCGTTTGATTAATTGCCACGAGCAATCCGCCTGTCATATAATTGTATCATTATATACAAGTTAAGAAAAAACACTTCGATGTAAGTAAAAATGTGTTTTTGTATAAAGAATGCGATGATGTATTAACGACTTGCGTGCTGATAGGTTCGTGTTTTGTTGCTTTTTTTGAAAACCCTAGTAGGTAAAAGGTAATGAAATAAAATTAAAGTATGTCGTATTTTTTACTGGCTAATTGTTTTATATTTGAAGTTAATTAAAACTCGGTAATCTATTTCTCAATGATGGCTTAACATTTCGTTTCCTTTTTTAACCGGCTTCAAAAAGAAGGTTCTCTATTCGACGCGTATGTATGTAATATTAATAATGAGACATCACGTGTATTTTTTTTTGTTGAATGCACGATTTGTGAACCAAACAGCGGCACGTGGCCTTGACTTACCGTTGCCGGCAACGACTTCCCCTTCAACAGTTAATCAGTTACCATACAGGTAACGTTTACCTTAAAGATAATATTCCGGAAATTTCAATATAGTTTGTACAAAAAAAATACACGTGATTTTGGGTGGGGGAGGGGGGTTAGTTTAAAACCTCACCACATATCACCAAGAGGGGGGGAGGGGTTAAAAGTTGCTAAAAAACATCACGTGATTAATGGACGACTCCTAAGCTCTATAACGTAGACGTTCAAGTTGCGTGATAGTGCTGATACCTATTTTGCTAAAATAAAAGTCACTAAAAAGTGTAAAATAAACTATTTAAAAAAAAAACCGACTTCAAAGTAAATTATCTAAAAAGCATAAAATAACGAAAATATATTGAAGTCGGTGTCAGCTCGTGCTAGTCTTAGTTAACATGATGTGCTAGAACCGACTTCAATATATTTTCGTTATTTTATGCTTTTTAGATAATTTACTTTGAAGTCGGTTTTTTTTTTAAACAGTTTATGATATTTTAGCGTGTACCTATATTTATTCTTTGGATGCAAAGGTTCATATACATTTGTTGGAATAGTCATTGTTGCATTAGTATTACCTCACGGACAGTAATATCCATTGTTAAAATATTCACCTCATTGCGTATTCAATAAATATGAATTACATCACTTCAAATAAATTGTTTTGTGTTAAGTTAAATCAAAGCTACGGCAGTCGTGAAACCTACATTCAGTAAGCAAAATCCGAGAAGTGTTTCCAGCTACCCATTTTAGAAGCACAGTGCTAGAAGTGCTCACGTTAAAAAATTCTCAGTAACTGACACAATGTGGCACAGTGTTTCGTGTGTCGCTGCTTTAAAAACGCCCGCTGTGTCCTTTGCCATTCAATGCAAATTCATACGTTATAAGAAGCGTTCGGAGGTAGAATTACTAGCGTTTATTCGCCTCCGGGACATAATTCCCATCTTAACTTTGTAATTTTATAAAAGTAATGGCTCCAGTGTGTGAGAGAAGTTCTTTTTTAACAGCGCACCTGGTTTAACGTGTGAAATAATTTCTAGTTTTCTATACTTTCTTCTTCTTGTTTCACGTGCCATCTCCATCACGAAGATCGGCAGCCATTTAATTTTGTCGATATGTCTTACAACAGTTATGCGAATTAATGTCTGTATCTTACACCTTCAACCAGGCTCTTATGTTTCAAGTCCATGACATCCTATTTCTACCAGCCCCTCTTTTTCTCTTAATTTTGCCTTCAATGATTCAGTTTAGTAATTTGCACTTTTCATTTCTATAAATATATCCAAAATATGCAGTTGTATACGCTTTGGTAAAAGAAATTTCATCCAAACTTATCGAAGTCTCAGGAGACCGCCGGGCTGGTAGCTTTTTCTGCCAACGTATAAGCTTGGCCATACAAAGGGGTAATGCCGCCAGTCTTTTAGGTACCCTTCCCTCCCAGTGCGGCGACAACTTCGAGGAAGTTTTTTACCTAGTTTAAGTGTACATATTTGTAAATAAACTGTAAATATTTTGTTTCAATAAACATTTTTAAAATAAGTATCTAGTTTAACATAAATCTAGTACCTAAATATGCAGTTTTCTATACTTTAGTTTGTTATTTTTGTTGTTTGTGAAGAAATGTATGTCAGTTTCTTCGGAATGGTCTGCCCTCTAAATACTTTGATGGTTTTAACACACGTTATCCTTGGTTAGATTCATCTTATCTGTACTTAGTCAGTTGCTAATTTAGTTTTATTTTTGTTACCATATCTGTAATAGACAAGTTGAAATAGATCATAGAAGTGTATTGTGTGCTGGCAACAAATTGCTATGGATCGGGAAAAGTAGAAAGAGGAAAGGGAGGCCTTTGCCCTGCAGTGGGACAGTAACGTAACCTAAGTATTAGGAATATGGCTTACTTAAATATAGTTCAATTTAGAGTGAGTTTATTCACAGGCAAATTTTGTAAAGTAATTCTGTAAGTTAACAAAGCAAGCCATTCAGTCACAATTATAGTTATCGTGGGGTCCTGGGTTAAATTCCCAGGTCGAGGGAAGAGTAATTCGGCTAAAATATACTCATGAACATCGTTTTTAAATTAATGACACTGTTTAGTTTCATATTAAGATGGAATTTTATCATTATCAATATTCACTATTACTGAAACAAATATTCTCAGGAACTATTAAAACATTTGGATTTATGCTAATGGCACATAAATTCTCAGCATTCTGCCGATCTCCGAGAATCTCTTGAACAAGAATGTGGAAGTATATACGCCCACATATGTTTGCATTTGTAACGAAAGGCATTCTATCAAAATTATTTAGTAAGAGATCACTATCTAAACAGTAGACTATTGTTTTGTTAAGTTAAAGTAATAAATTTAGACGTTGACTGATTACAACGATTTGGCTTATGGGATTTCTAACGCTTTAAATATTAATAATGAGGTTTGGAGCTTTAATGGTTAATTTCTGCCTAATCGTCAATTAACAAAAAAGAAAATACGAGTATATAATACAGGATGTACCTATTTATGTGTTTGTTTCAAATTTTCTGTAAGTATTCTATTTTATTTTAAAGTTGTTCTTCTTCTTTCTCCTCCCCATTTCCCATTTCATTTGGGGTCGGGTCTTCTCGTACGTTTGCGCTAGGACAATCTGTCCTGGGTTGTCGTGTCATCCACATTGATTTGTTTGAGGTCTTTAGCCACGTTTGACCACCAGGTAGATAAGGGGCGTCCTCTTGTGCGTTTTGGGTCTGGCAGTATTTGTGCTACTTTTACTATGTGGTCTTCATCTCGTTTTATTTTAAAGTTGTTATTACAAAGAATTCCTTTCGGATTTTTTAGTTCATTCGTTTCCATTCCTAATTATATGCCACGTATTTTTTACGATGTTATGTAATATCATAAGTAGATTATGCTATTTGGACCAAAGTTAGTTTAGATACATTCTAAACAACTTAGATTGGCATGGACGATACTAAAATAAAATCAGTGCACTAGGAGAACACAATTCATAACTAGTTCATATCAGGATATCCTATTTCTTTCTTTTTCTTGTTTTTTATTGTATGAGAAGGATATAAATAGTTCTCCATCGAAATAAACATATATCTTTGAATGTATGAAGTCATAGTTTTAACCTTAACCTAATGGCCCGATGACACCGTGGTATGTGGTGGGTGAAGCACATGCACACGAACTGACGCGAGCCGTCTTCAAACAATTACAAAATGTGCACAGAATAGTGTGTATCTTAAAATAATCAATATTTTATGATAGTAATTTTAAATTATACCTATATTATATAGATATTTTTGTAATTCTTAAAAAAAAAATTAAATGTGAAAAAAACGTCTGCTTTCTTTAAATAATCATGTGCGAATCGTTTTTGTGCCATTGTTACTAGCTTTCGGTGAAGGAACACATCGTGAGGAAACCAGCATGTCTGAGAAAGCCTAACTAGCTTTCGAATGACATGTTAAGTCCGCCAACCCTCACTTGGCTAGCGTAATGGACTAAGCCCCTTCATCATGAGGGGAGGCCAGTGCCTGTGGTACGAAAACAAGGGTTGGTATTGGTTTTTTTTTACTTTACAAAATATACAAAAACGAAACAATGATTCAACGATTCCTTCAATAAAAAATATCCACTGTAGGTAACTGTATACATACTGTATATTATTATGTTAAATAGATTTAATACTTAGGTAATACGATACCACATCTGAATCGATTTTATAGTATCGGAATGTTGAACTCGATGAACGATACATTGGCATTTTACGATTATGTATAAGAATACGACCGGAATAGCTCACTGCTTTCAAAAATGGAATCGTGACATCAAAATAGGATATTTATTTTTAACCGACTTCAAAAAAGGAGGAGGTTCTCAATTCGTCTGTATATATATATATTTTTTTTCTATGTATGTTCGCGCATAACTCTGGCAATTATGAACCGATTTGAAAAAATCTTTCTTCCATCCATTCTGTAATCCGTTAATTGGGTCCCATAAAAAAAATATTGCTTAGTAATAAGTAGTTCCTGAAAAAACAAGAATGGTGACTGCGCACTGAGAGCTGCAAGAAAGCCTATATAGATGACGTTTTAGTCGCTCGGACTCGCTCGGTCGGACAAAAATAGTCACAACTCTGGCAAATATTTACCAATTTCAATGATTCTTTTTTTATTCGAAAGAAGAAACTACTGTATTGAATCTGTATGAATTTTATTACAACCGGATAAGAACTTCCTGGAGGACCATGAACGATGTGGAGGAATTTATCTGGTAAAAACCATAAAACTGATGTTCTCCATTACATTGCTCTGACAATTATGAACCGATTTCGATGATTCTTTTTTTATTCGAGAGAGTAAACTACTATGATGTTTCCATGCAAATTTCATTACGACCGCATATTTTTTTCTGAAGAAACATGAATTATGTAAAACTATGTAGACGATAATGTGATCATAACCTACCTAGATAATTTTACGGTTTTCGATGGTTCAATCTTTATATATGAAAATATCACTAAAAAGTTTAAAATAAAATCTTTTAAAAAAAAAATTGAACCGACTTCAATATCACTGAAAAGTATAAAATAATTTAAATATTATTGAAGTTGGTGCCAAATATACACAGCAGGTACGCTAACACCAACTTCAATAATATTTAAATTATTTTATACTTTTCAGTGATATTGAAGTCGGTTCAATTTTTTTTAAATATGATTTTATATTGAAATATGAATAAGGAGCCACAAGGAGAGATTTGGCAGCATCAATGAGGCGGAGCATCACGTCGCCGTGTCGATTACGGGGCAAATGTATTTCGATGGTAATCTCCAGCAGCGACTGGCGGCCTGATGTGTCAATCCAGCCGAGCGTCGATCGCTATCGTCCGATAGCTCCTATTGGGCAACCGACCGCCATGCTTTGTTATCCTAACGGACTTATAAAATTCGACGGCCCATGAACAAATACCGACGGACAATACCGTCCGACTTTCCAATGGACTTTTCCGTGAAGCCTCAATTTACATAGATGTGTACCAATTAAAGGTCTCGATGAATTTCACGCGCGTTCTATTTATGTACGGCGCGGCCACCCGCCGCTACCATTCGCACACAAATAAATCGTTAAGCGAATTTCCCAACATGGCTTCCGCGGATACGACCAATGGGAGGCAGGGGGCGGTGCGGGGCGCGGGCGACGTGGCGCTGCATCTTGGTGTGAAAATTTTAAAAATTACGAGCACTGTTTGTATTTTATGAGTTGTATACACCGAGGCTCGCAGGCGCTCGATGGCGGTGATAACTTTTGAGACACTAAAGAACCAATAAATTATGGTATGGTCACGTCCTCGCCTTGCAATAAAGGTACCTATACAAATGAATGACTGGATTGCTATGGAGACTACATGACAACATGACTAATATTATAGTTCATTTACAGCTGTATATTCTGACTCTTCTAGGTATCTGACTAAAAATATATGATATATATAAATAATCTACGATAAACGCTTTCAAAGAACCTACCCACAATATGAAAGTTTTGTCGACCCTTCTCTATTCCGAGAGCCCTTCCGTCTATACCGATGTAGGTACGTACCTTTATGCCTACGCAGACGCACACAACAAAACCGCTACATACATTACTACAAGTGAAACTATCGTGGTGTGCGTGAACACGATGAAAATCTTTATTTTCACGCTCTATCTCTCTTTATCTAATCGCTCCGGTCAGATAAGGACGGAGCGCCGGAAAAACTGACGCGGGGCGAGGGGTAAAGGCTACATCGATTCCAAGCTTTCACTGCTAGGGGCCGTGTAAACCTTTAAAAACACTGCTTTTGCCGGGCGATTGTCATCTCTAACGTTATACGGATAAGAGAAAATTTTCATTGGTGCGACACAACCAGTAAATGGATTGCCTCCCCCTTGGGGGTTCTCATAGTGGGATCTAGATGGTGTAGATATGCTGATACGCGGGACTGTGTGATGTGAAACTAACTGTGTGTGTTTGCGTGTGTACGTAGCGCATAGCTTTGTGTTTTCCAGCTACAAAATTGTGTAGGTATGTATCGTAAGAGGGCTGTTTCCGGACTGGATAAATTTCGCTTGTGTTGGCAAATATATGAGGGGATAGGTATCCCTTTTTGTAATATAATTTTAGTGTAGATAGGTAGATTAGGGAAGGAGGAGGCTGTGATTTGATTTGATTAGGAGGTGTTCGTAGGCCGGGGGAGATAAGGCTGATTGGATCGCCGCGAGGGCCCGGCATTATGGAAATATGTTTTTAATGTGGGTGGTTTATTGAATTAGTGGCGTGTGTACTGACGCGGAATAAATCCGTTTGATGCGTTGGTGTTGATAATTAGCTCAATGCTCATTGACTCGGTAACATAATGTCGATATTTAATACGTGTTCTAATCACTTTCTAACCACCGGAATTTTGTTGCTTTCGATTTGTGTACAAGGATATAGAGATTCTAAATCCGCTGTTCAATTTTATAGAAGCAAAGGTGCCGCTTTTACAATAGTTTACGCGTAATTTACTCAATTTTCAAATGCTAAGAGTCCACTTATTTGGGTCAGTATGCATCTACAACGCCCTCTGTTGTATCACGAAATCGCTCCACAACACTTAAAAGGGATGTTTTTGTTCACAAACAATAGGTCCTTGTCGATGTCACAACGCACGCTCTTTACACTAGACTGAAAATTGAAGTACGGTAACAATATGGTACTGAATATTGTTTGTCTGTTTGTGACGTTTTTTTATCTTTGTCGGTATTTCTTCTTGCTGTAGATATCGATCCGACTGGAATGTTGACAGTGAAATGGGTTTACAGATTAATAAACCTCTCTGAGGAGGGGATAAGTGAAATATAGATGGAATTTATGGCATTTTTCTGAACTTAGAGTAGGTATGTGGCGGTGGACTCAAAGGCAAGGTACTGAGGGGCTCGTGGAGCAGATCCCAGCAAAGAGCCCTGGGGTCCCCACTCATAAGCCGATGCGACAGCCACGGGGGTTTTATTGGGTTACAATACCCCATACCCCGGTCGAGCTCCACAGCTCCCGGGGACCGTTTGAAGGTTTCCGCCGAGAAACAAAAAGTATGTAATTAGTCTGTGAAAATATTCATGTTGATTGGTTACCTACTCTGAATGTGTAATCTTGTTACTTACATACATTATATAAGCAATCTAAAGTTGAATTTGGTATTAATTGTTAGGTGTCGTGTATAGCACTTAGAGACAACTATAAAATAGTACATTTCCAATTCAAATTGTTTAAACAAGACAATTTAATGTAGTTATAAATTATCTCAAATGCGGACATACACCCGCATATCAATTCAGTTCATCTATGTGAACACAATAAAAAAAAGTCGATTTCATTCTGTGTCATCTAAGCACGCCATTTGCACTGGTAAGGTCCGCGTCACCAATAAAAAATGACCCATATAAAATATAATCCGGCTCGTAAAATTTACGACTTTTTCCAGCCATTTCAGCGTTTGAGGAGCGAAAGTAATTCGTCCATAAAATTACGAGTAAACAGCCGTTTTTCCACGGAAATAAAACCACCCCGCAGCGTCGGGTGGGGTTGACTCCTGTAATCGGCTTAGAGTGAGCCCCACGGATTCACCAGCCTCCCTCGGGATGCGTGCGTGATGCACCCGTTATGACTTGATGGGAACCCTTATCTGCAGATTATATAATCGGATTCCCGTAATTGAGTCGTAAACTGGTGCAGTTAATTTTGCTAGAACAATGCGAATTTGTTACTAAATATTTAATGAGCCGGGCACACAGTTAATTGTGTGGTTTTTTTAAATACATGCGTTATTATATGGACTCCTTTCAAAAAGTCGTGATTCTAGGTTCACTATTCGGTTAACTGTGCCCTGCCTGGCGATCAGAGTTAGAGTGTTTTTTATGCCAATGGAAATGCAACACTAAGGCTCAATTCACACCAGAATGGCAGCGGCCGGCAGCGCACTTTCTGTGTGAATGAATTTTAAACTTTATCTACAATACGTAAAATGTCAGTAGGATCGCTTGAAAAACGCGGCGCTGCTTGATCCGCTCGCGGCCTCCTGTGGCCGCCCGCGCGCCTCATTTTTCAAGCGATACTGGTCTGTTACGTATTGTAGATAAAGTTTAAAATTCTTTCACACTGAAAATGCGCTGCCAGCCGCTGGCATTCTGGTGTGAAGTGAGCCTAAGTGGAATGGTGCCATCGTTAAGCTGGTTAATTTAGTTTTAAATACGAATATGAATATTGAACGTATTTTCTCGTATTCGTACGCGTCTATATATTTTTTAAATTGACATAAGTCAAGGCTTGAGTTTAATCAAATCTTGTAGTAAGCAATGATGCAGTCGTGGACAGTAACAAAAGAGAGATAACTTCATCAGAAGCAAAAGGGACAATGCGCCTTACCCGTGAATATATTTTCCCGGTTAGACGGATCTATTTCTTTGTGCGGGTGATCCCTTTATTACCTCTGAAAAAATTCTTCACGTCAGATTTTTTTTTTGTATCACCTATCAACGAGACCAGCAAGACGTTCGCTTGATCATAAGCAACACACCTGCTTATCATCATCATCATCATCAGCCGGAATAGGTTCACTGCTAAACATAGGCGTTCCTCTTAGAACGCTACAATGAAGGACAATTGACTATTTGCTTCCCCCGGTTGCCTGCGATTGTCGTCAATCAACGACGCCTGCTTATAGATAACTGCAATTCACTGCCTCTCTACACCTGAGACGTTATTAAGTTTCATGAGCCCGGTAATTTCACCAACTACAGTGCCTTTTCTACCCAAGCACAGCACTTTTTATACACTGCTGTTTGTTGGCAGAATATCTGACACTGCGGTGGTACCTACATTTACCTACAACCTAAAATTAATGATACCACACTTAAACATAAAATCCCTGCACATAAACTAAGTTGTCAATTATGTCTATGGTTACATAGACTGACAAGCTTGTGCACTGAATTTTAAGCATTTGAAATAGTATACATAGTTGTGACGTCATCAACGTAGTACTAAATCGTCAATGCATCTAAATGCAAATTAATCCTAACTGCTATGTATACAAATATACGACTTACATTAAAAAAAAGTTCATACATAACTCGTGTCACAAATGGAACTCCGTTCAAGTCATCTCGGCAGTGGGAAGAAAAAGCTTGTAGTATAGGATCGGCTAATATGGCGAGCTCTAATCTTATTCAAGCACAAAGGAGCTGCCATGACGAGGCGAATATCGACGCAAACCATTTAATATTTAGGTATTCCAATATGCAGCCGTACTGGCGCGCGCAACACTGCTTTGCCTCTATATTATTTGAGTTATGACTTAAGAAAATTGAGATTGACATACATTTGTTAAATTATTACTTGGAATCTTGGAATCAGGTATTGTTTTATTTATTTCAATAAATTGTTTCTGATATTATGTAAAATGAACTTATAATTGGACTTCACGTAACCAGCAAAGGCATAGCAAATCAATAGTAGTGTCTTATCTGTTACTACCAACAGGTACTTATTACATGATTTATAAATCAATGTATTACAATTTAATCAGTAGATACAACAATTCAAACATACAACGAAGGTATAATATAATACCAATACAAACAAAAGAGTGATAGTGGCGTACATTTAAAACCCTAATTGTTTTATGAATCAACAAAGTCTTTTTATGACTTTTTTGTTATTTTATTATTAATATTACCTTATTCATAACTTTAAAATTGGAATCTAAAAATGTTTTTTTTCTCTTGTAAATTGTTTGTTTATATTAAATGGTTTCTGTGCTC
Source organism: Furcula furcula (assembly GCA_911728495.1). NCBI lineage: Eukaryota > Metazoa > Arthropoda > Insecta > Lepidoptera > Notodontidae > Furcula > Furcula furcula. The sequence goes on along the minus strand of OU452246.1, from coordinate 8,757,323 downwards.
GCTTGTACCACCGCACAGACCGACACAGTCACTTCACTTACGATATTAAAACGGACAATACGCCGCGCCGGTACGGTCACGATAATCTTTGGTAGTATTCGATTCTAGTTACCGAGAATCGAATCAGCCGGTGTTCCGAATAGTTTGCCTCTAGTAATGTTTTACGGCCTCAATACTTTTATTCGATAAAATGACATGACAAATGGATTTATTATGAGCGGTAACTTTTTATTTCGGTGTCGGGTTAGGACGAATGCATTTTTAATTGAGTGAGGCACTTTTGTGGACTGTATAAAACGGCCACCGCGACTCTTGGATATTTTTTGTTTGATTGACGGGCAGTAATGGGCAGGTGCGTAGGAGTCCACTGGTAACAGCTACCTCGCTTTTTCCACCCAAGCTCGGGTGTTCTCTTTTTGTGTGTCGAGTTGTTTTGCGACTAGTGTTGTATTTTATATTAACCATTTGCAAGATATTATGCATAATATGGTTGTAAATCTAAATAGATAAACATCGATTATCCATGTCTTGTCTAGATTTATTATTATTATTATTGAATGAATTGAATTGAATTGTCGTAAATTGCCGTGAATTGTCTAGTTTGTTTAAGTGATAAAATGTACAAGGCAAATTAATAAAGAATATTATTATTATTATTATTATTATGATTTTGTAAAGGTTTTATTTATATTGAGTATGAAGATTATTACTTGTATAGGAAATAAATTTAATTTCTGTTGTTTTATTATAATGCACTTTTTGGTGTAATGGGCAACAAAGATTTGTGTAAAACATGATTGATTGTCTCAAAACCAAACTACTCAGGATACTAGGTGGTAGTGGTAGGATTCCTCATGGAACCGTCTAGGTTAGTACCACCACAGTGTCTGACGTTCTACCGCTAAGTAGCAGTGTATGAACATTGCTGTGTTTCGTAAAGCGCACTATAGCTGGTGAAATCACCGGATAAAAAATACTTAATATCTAATATCTTAAGGGTCGGCAACGCGCTGGTGATTATAATGGTATTGTTAGCGTCTATAGGCTGCGGTGACTGCTTACCATCAGGTGGGCCGCATGCCTGCTTGACACCTTGGTCGTATAAAAAAAAAACAAAGCAAAGTCGGTTCTCCGGCTGATTTCTGAGTGCAACTGCGTCAGCATAAATACTAAGGGAGTGTCCTAATAGAACGCGATCATCGCGTGAGGCCGGTTAGGACACTCGTTCCACATCCATATGTTTGCGATTTCGCTCGCGTGAACTTGCGATGATCGCGTGATCGCGTTTACATAGGATATCGCCTAACATCTCCTCCATAGTTGACCTATCTTTAGCCGCTGTAGTTTTATCAGTCAAAAGGACATTATATGAACGTTTATCCTATTTGTTGACAGTCGCTACAGAGCGCAGCGCGGCGGGCGGGTACCTCATGCGCGAACTGCAAGACCACGACGACGACACTGTGGCGACGCAACCAGAACGGGGAGCCTGTATGCAACGCATGTGGTCTCTACTACAAACTACACAATGTAAGTCACTCATACACATCAATCTACATATTATTATAATATCCTAGATTAATAAACACGAACTAAATTACTGTTTGTATTTGAGCTAACTGGGTTATCCCAGTCACTTCCCCCTTTTGGATTATTCCAAAAGTATACGTTTTGTTTTTGTTTAGCTTAGAGACAGTGAGACCGACCTTATAAGGTTCCATAAGAATTGCTCTAAAATATTATAAATACTGCTAGAGAAAATTTTGGTATAGTTCAATTACTTTGAAGGAAATAAATAGGCTCGGATAGCGAGTACTGAATAATCGAGCCAAGATATTTATAAATGTTTAAATTTATGTAATAACTAGCTGACCCGCGCAGCTCCACGCGCGCTTTTATTACATATTGCTCCCCTTTTCTCCCTCCTCCCTAGATTTATCTCTCTCCATCTCTCTCTCTTATAAAAAAATATAATTATATGCTCTTTCTCTCCTCTCTCTTTCCCCCTCCCGCTTCGGTTTCCGTCACACTCCCTGTTGTCCCCTCTCTGTACCCTCTCCCCCGCTCTCTTTTACGAACTTGCTCCTTTTCACTCCGCCCTTACTCCACCTAACTCCCCCGATCCCTCACCACATCACCCCCTCCTCGAATCCCCTCTCCCTCTTTCTCCTCTCTTGCACCCTCCTTTCGTTCTATATATCCTCGTCAATCATGGTATCAGCGGCATTATATACACTTTATGACCTATTCTCAGACCTCCCCGATATGCACACAAAATTTCATACATATCGGTTCACCCATCTATTTAATGACCTTTTCTTATGTTGCTTAACCTTAACCTAGTGGCATGAAATATACTTTACGGCCTATTTTCAGACCTACCCGATATGCACACAAAATTTCATACAAATCGGTTCACCCATCTATTTAATGACCTTGCCTTATGTTGCCCTTAACCTACCGGGATAAAAAGTATCCTATGTGCGTTTCCTGGTTCTAAGCTACCTCCCCACCAATTTTCAGCCGAATCGGTTAGGCCGTTCTTGAGTTATAAATAGTGTAACTAACACGACTTTCTTTTATATAAATAGATTAAAGTTCTATAGTGATTGTATGTTCAATTTCACCGATAGATGGCGCTGTTCATAATGTAAATCACGCTAACATCGTAAATTACTGTCTAATGATATTCGATAATGAAAGTTCTAAGTTCTTCGCATCTTTTATTGTTGCAACTGTAATAAGATACCTATACACTACCTGGACTTAGGGAGTTTCATTAAAATTTCATGAAATTACAACCTATAATGTCATATTGCTATCAGCAAAGTACTTAGAACAATACAGAAAGCTAATGAAAATGTCCTGGGTGTACCGGACCGGCTTACCCCTTACAAAAATTGACACTTCGCCACTGCCATATCTTATGCAAAATAAATGTCTGCTCAGTCCCTATTGTATATAGCGTAATAATACATATCTTAATGATTAACTGATCAGTCTATAATTACCCTATTCAAATACAAAGGAAATTACGTGGTAATATGTGCAATTAATGTTTCACTGCTTAGCCCCTATGAAACATAGCGTGATGTTTTATATACCAATTTATACCCCTACTTCTACACAACACATCAGTGAAAGTCCTATCAAAATCCATCCACGGGTTTTCAAATGATACCTGGACAAACAGAACGACAGACAGACAGACAGACAGACAGACAATAATTCCAAAAAAAATTGTTTTGGACTCTATGTCGATAGTATAGTAACCCCACATAGAAATTTTGGAAAAATATTCAATGTACAGAAAAAGTGCTCTTTGAGTTTTATTAGGTATAGTATAGATAAAATAATGATGTAAGCCGATTTAGTATTCAAGACAATAATGTTTACATTTTAGTAATAATAATGTCAAAAGCCGATATCTAATTAGTAATCTTTTGCTTACAAAAATAGATACCCGAGCAGACATTTCGCGCGAAACTGTTTACGATGTCATGAAGTAATAAAATCAAATTAAATCGTTTGAATTGATAAATTGTCTAGACCTCAATCGAGCAAATATCAAATTTCAACAGTATTAAATTATCAAAAGCATACAAATAAGGAGAAGTGACATAAACGGGTTTCCATAGAGAAGTCGCCGGTGTGACGCGGGCTCGTGTCGAGTGACGTATACAGAACGTGCATATACATATAAATATAAGTACATACCAGTGGCGTGCACAGAGGGTAGGCAAAAAAATGTATTCGGCTTGTTTAACCTATTTTAAGTATGTTATTACACCATTTCAAATATCCATATGCAAGCAAATACTATAGACATATTAATTTGCATTTGAAAACATTTATAAGTTTATTCAGCGGCTCCATACTGACAAAAATACTTTGCCTACCGTAGGATTACTCTAAACAGTCTTACTTAAAAAAAAACTTAGTTTGGACATGTAATTCATGTCCAAACTAAGTTTTTCACTGGTACATACATTATACATAATGTACATCTTTGTCCGGATCTTCCCAGTAGAGGCCGCTTTATGATCCGCTGGTACTTGTAAAAACATCTACTTTTTTGCCTCATGAGACCTGCGTTATAAAAATATTTTGAATTTGATGCGAAATTTTGAACCGTGTGAAATAAATAAAAGAACGATTGAGTAAAAAATATATATATAAAGGTTTAGGCCAAACAAAGACATATGTATTTACAATACAGAAGGCGTATGTGGAGCTAAATGGTATCAGATTATTTTTAAGTTGACTATAATATTTTGGCGACTTCAGAAAGATGTAATGAAATATACTTTACGAATATTCTCATACCTACCAAAAAAAAAAAACGGTCGAGCCGCTTCAGAGGAGTGCAATCATAAATACCGTGACATGAGATTTTTATATAGAAAAATAATAATAGGACAGAAGTTTTTTATTTATTTATATTTAAAATACTATACAAAAAGGTCTATGGAAATTATTTTTAAACACTTCCTAACTAATTCCCCAGAGGGAATCACACCAAACCGACCGATCCCTCAGCTGAGTTAAGTCCCTCTCCCTCGCGGGTGCATCCCTCAGGATGATTTGACGGTATCTTGGTGACAGATAGCCGAGGGTCGATGCGACCCGCGCGGCTAATGCGTCATAAAACCCAATACGATTGTCTCGGATGAATTACGACTTGCCGATACAATCGCTAAACGGTTAAATAACACTATACATGTGCGCTCGGTACGGAGATAACGTATGATTCATTTTAAATTTAGTACGTACGAGTATAGTGATTTTTAAGAAAAATAAATAAAATAAAAAACTAAAATAATAAAATTATTATTTTTTTAATTCATTGTTTCATTATGCAACTACAGTGTTTAATTTAGATCGTAATTATATATGTTCTGTCTAATCTGTAAAAACAAAGTCTTATTTTGAAGATAAATAAATGACTGTTTTTAGGGTTCCATACCGAAAAGGTAAAAAAGGAACCCTTATGGTCTGACTTCGTCTGTCTGTCTGTCTGTCTGTCACACCTATATATTTCAGGAACCACTGATGCTATCGATTTGAAACTTGAAATAGTTTTAGATCTTACTTACCCAACCTCATCGCAAATAAAAAAAATTTTTTTTTCGTTTACTTTTTTTATAATGGGGTCGAATTAGGTCATCAAAATTTTAAAGTGAGACTACTATATCGAGTGGGGTATCATATGAAAGGGCTTCATTTGCACATCTCAAAACAGATTTTTATTTTGGCTGATGTGACGTAGTTTTTGGCTGATAACCAAAAATGTCAAAAAAAATACTGTCCCCCCCCCTCCCTTATCTCCGAAGTTTGTGGAGGGAAAAATCTGAAATAATTATGGATAATGCATGTCTATCTATATTTTACAGGAAAAATAAAATGATCTATCTAAGTAGTACAGTTTTTTAGTAATCCTAAAAAAACCTCGTCAAACAAACTTAGTTTTGCGGTTTTTTTTTTTTTGCTATCTGAGGTGTTACATGAATAGTAAAATTACTTTAATACGTCCAAAGATGGTATGGAACCCTCGGTGCGCGAGTCCGACTCGCACTTGACCGGTATTTTTTTTATTTACATGACTGTTTAGCTATGACTAGAAGAGATTTCCTAACCTATAGAAGAGATTCCTTAACTATAGAAGAGATTTCCTAAATTTATAAAATCTTACTAGTATGCATATTTCTAATTGATAAATCCTTTTTTATTTAGATTATTGCATGTTGCAAAACAGCAGTAATTATACAAGACCTACCATATATATTATAATATTCACGCTTCATATACGAAATACTTACAACTAAAAAAATATCTTGATTTATCTATATGTAGAGCCCCTGTAGTCTACTCTGAAAAACCGATTATTTGAAAAACGCTGTCTTTTTTTAACTCATGGCAATACTAGATTGGTCAGGGTGGTATCTTTACATGGATATATTTAGTTTGACATTGGTCTTTAGAGTATGCCAGCTAACATTCAAAGCCAAAGTTCGCTAGAAAGTTGTAGCAAAAGTTGCTTTATTGTCTTGTATAATTCGATTAGTCTTATTGCACAAGACATTCAGTAGACACTAGACAGTGGCACAAAAATTAAACCCGCAGAGATTTCGCGTGATGATAGCAAAGTGTGTCAGTAGCTACCATTTGAACAATAGCAGCATTTCCAATTTCCGGCTACGGGACCTAGAATAAGAATTTTAATTCACCAAGATGTTGAATTTAAATGTCAAGTAGGGTTGTAACAATTCTCACGACTCTCACAGCCCCGTCGAAAATAAAAAGGACCCTTGCGACCCAGCCGAAGTAGAGTACATTGCCATGCAAAAGTACAAACTTAAGAAACGCAACAATGACGAAAATTAACTGTCAAACCGTCCCAATAGCGAGGGCACTCGAGATTTTTTTTTATATTGAAATGTATACTTTATTGCTACCCGTAGTCGCAGCAACAATGCTGTTTGCTCTAATTATTCGGAAGGAGCGACAAAGGAGCGAATGGGAGTGCCTGGTACACGAAGTTATAATGACAGGAGCATAATACGGGAGTCGATGTAGCTTCGTCAAGCGCCGGTGCCCGCCTTCTCATAAATATTTATACGGTTCACACATTCGCCATGGATTTCTCGTCCTTTTAGCGACAGATTAAAATTGTGCAATAAATACAGTATTTCTTAGATATAGAGCCAGGTTTACTTAGGGATTGCCCCTAAAAGAGCAAGTAAAAAATATTCCAAGTTTGACGAAACTCTAAGAGGACCTTTTATAGGAGAAGACCTTTTATAACGGAAAAAGCAGCGTTTATCTTTGCAGTTCCGTTAGAACTTAAAACCAAGCGCGTTTTTATCCGAAAATAGATATTCTAATTTTGAAATTAGTTGTTGACACCAGGATTGTATTATAAAAACTATCGATAAATATAATTATAGTGCTATACATCTTAGTATTCATTAGCAATTACTAGACACTGCATACATAATGTTTCCTCATCAATGTATTACATCGTTTTATGTCCACATAAATCTAGTAAAATTCTTGTTTGAGTAGTTTTATTGACTTAGACATAATTGTGACGCCGCGCTGCCATTATCTGCATAGTAGCAATCAGAGTAGTCTTTTAACCCGTTTGTCTTAATTTAAATATTCATAATTCATGTTTTAAAATAAATCACGAAGATCGATAACGATACGCTTGTGTTTAAAATATTTATTTTAGTCTTCACTGTTTGCATATTTAAATTTAATGCCTCTGTTGCTAACCCCTCGATAGAATTATTCTAATCAGTCATACTTTTTTCATATATCGTCATTGTCAAACCAAAATCTGCTATGTGCACTTTTTGAGATTTGTACTTTTTGACCTTTTCGTAAAGTTCACAGCCCTATCTACCGTATAAAAAAACTATTATGTGTCTATGAGCACTGTACGACGATCTACGACCACTTTTTAAAATATGCTATGTGCCGCAGCTAGATTTTTGTCAAATAAAATCTGCTATGTGATACCTACACTATTTGACAACTATCAATTCATATAATTTTTTATACGAAAATGTTTTTACTCGTTAATTCAAAATAGAGTTTATGCACATAGCAGATTTTGTTTTGACAATGACGATATGAATTAATAACGCAATGAGTGAGACGGTAAACTCATAGTAACGCGCTAGCCCATGATGGCTGGTTAGTGCTGTACACCTGCCACTCGGCACCTTAGAAATTAGTTTTCTTGAGAACAGTCGTTTCTGCTACCATGTCCTTCACACCGGAACACGGCAATGTTACACACAAGAATTTGCGATAAAATATCTGACACGACGTTGGATCTACCCGGATGGTCACTTTCCATTATTGTACACGGAACAAAACCTACCGATCACCAAACCAAAGCAACCTACCAAAAAAACCAACCTTCTTAAAAACCTACCTATAATGATTTAACCTACCTATATTTGGTTTGGGCTCAGTACCAAATTAAAATTCACAAAAATATATTTTTATACGACGGAAATGTATTCGTTTACATCGGTAGATGTTTCCGATCATGAACGACTCAGAAGTGCAATAAATGTAACAATGTGTAAATAAATATTGTATAATAAGGTAGAGTCCTCGAGGCGGGCCCGTGATCGATTTCACCAAAAATACGCAATTCATACAACAAAGCACGAGCTCATTGTGATTTTACGAAGAGACATCACCCTCCTACGTAGGACGTAACCATTTTGATACATGGTTGCTAAAATTTAATTTAAATTTTACTTCGAAAAAATATTAGTCGCTCACATCAATATTTAAAAAAAAAAAAATTTTTTTAGCTTCGGGATACGATTAAAAATAGTTCTTTTGGGTATAATTTTAAGCCAAAATAACATCACAATCATATTTCATAAAACGCCACATATTTAAAGCCGTATATCTATTAAAATAATAATTTTTAATATATAAATACAAGATTTTTATATTCCAATTAAAACAAATCTTCAATGCTTTCTTCAATATCGTCTATAGTACAGTAAAATTGTTGCTGTTAGCTGAATTTATATTTCAATAAAAAATAAGTTACAAAAACCGAAAGTATCAACATGATTTTCACGCGCTACTCAACAAACAATGCTCAAGTATGTTTACTCAAAATATATCCACTTATAAGCTCTCTACGATTGTGCGTAGCTCAACTACAAATGGCCATAACAACTCAAATTGCCCTCATAGAGGCAGTATAGACCCGAGAAGCCGACAAGGCTCTTGTTATGTTGGTCTTTCCGACCACAGCGTTATTGTTTTTAATAAAAACATATTACTTATTTGCGGGTTGGGAATTGTGATACAGTTTTGTTTGATCGATGTGGGAATTATTTTGTGCCAATTATTTAACTTGTAGTGCACTTAACTGGAGCTTTTGATGTAAATCTTTTATTCGTATATGAGTTTTATAATGTATTTACTGTTTTCTTTTTTTTAAATTATTTTTTAACATTAGTGTAGAGCGATGAAGCGATTGCGTGAATTTCTAAAAAAAGGTAGTGCGTTTGATGACATGGCGTTTTCTTATGAAATCAAATAATCAATACTCAATACGCGATTTGTAAATAAATCGTTTTTCCGGCCATCCATCAGTGATCAGCTAATAGGATTACAGTGCGTGGGTTCGACTCCCGGTACCTGCCAACCGCAATTCTATAACAAAGCGGCCCATCCGTCTGTTCGTGTAACTTTTTATAAATTTGTTTATTTAATTTATCACGCTCGTTTATACGTTACTTCCTCCATGTTATAGCCGATTAGCTTTTTGTGGTTTGTATTCATTTTTTTTGGGGACGACCTTTATGTTACCAATGAATTGGTATTAAGTTTTTGCGGTTGAGTTCGATTGTTTTCGATTTCTTGGTTGAGTACTCGACAGCGGTGTATGAAAGGGGAACTTATTTCTCTATCTTACATTTAAATTGAGCGAAGTCGTTACTTAACGAAATCTTCTAAATATTGCGCATATTACACCTTGGAACTACTAAGAACGGATCTATTTCACAACATAAGCAACGAGGCAACGAGGAGGAGATTGCAACACGACTCTTCACCTAAACACAGGCCAATAAAACACTAAACAAATTAATGCCGTATTACACATCCGACATTTCGTTACTAGAGCGGCAACTTAAGTGGCCGCCATACAAAAGTATTGGATTACCAGTTTGTATGGGGCTAGAGAGAGAGCCACCATAATAACAGCTCAAATGATACATTTGGAATACAATGGGGCGATCAATTCAATTTTTGAATCGAGACCGCTCTTCTAGTTTTCTTTTTTTTTATATCTAAAGTGCTGTTTTGTTCAGTAACATCCGAGGGAATTTGACAGTCACCGTTTTTTCACCCGTTTTTCTTCGATATAAGATTTAATTTTAGGTTATGGATACAATGTGTTTTAAAGATAAGGTTACACGGCTTTATCGGCTACCTTTTAAGCTATTAACAGTAAATTTTAAGGTTAGTGGGAAATAACCTTTTAAAAAAAATACATTTTAAGTGTAATGTTAGAGAATGTGGAAACATGATATTGTTAAATAATAATAATAATTTATTCAGTCTAAAAATAGATGTAGTACATTGTGCATAGTAATTTTACAAAATTGGAAGAAGTAGTTAGGTACAAGTTGTAAAGACAAACTTAGGTAGGTACTACATTATATTTGGGATTCAGCCTGATTTCCTAGCTAGGTTACAAATATGTAGTCAATGAGTGCAGACATACATAAAAGGGACTCTATCGACTTTACGGTTATTATTTCCACTTTTCCTGGTTGAGTTTGTTCTGCATCATAAGTGTCCAGCTTGTCTCGACTCATCTCTATCCGGGTCTGCCACGCAGCTGTCTAATCTTTAATGGAACCCATTTCGTAATGTGTTTAGCCCATAGTTCACGGGTTTCATTTAATTTCGCGATGTGTCAAGCTCATAATTCACGATTTAAAAAAAAAAAATTGTCTTGATTTAAAAAAGGAAGTATTTCTCCAATCAAACACTTGCACCAAGCACAAAATATGCGAATACTGGTGCTTGTTAAAATTCTCCTTGCGATGGTTATCCAAATCAGGCTTTTATCCGCGTGCGAGATAAAAAAAGGTGGCACGTCTAATTTACTCATTACGTTACATTACATATTCGGCGGGCTGGCTAGAGGCCAAACGGCCGACGAGTTGGCCCGATGTTATAATGACATCAATTTGAATATTCAACATTGAACAGCTATCCAATTTACATAAGTTCGAACGTTGAATTTTGTGGCGATGCAAATGCTATTCGCTACACTAATTGTGCTGTTCATTGTTACAGTTAACATTTTTAATGTGAACCCGTTTTACATATGGCTTTAGGTGGCGTGGGTTTCCTTTGTTCCTTAAACTACATATTAATGGATTTTGTTCAAACTCAGAATTACGTTAGTGTGCATCTCTGTCTCTAACCAGAAGTTTAATATTATTTTGATAATATCCAGTAAACACCATTGATATTTGATAATTTAATATTACTTATATTTAAAGTATTCTATGTTAGTAAAGTTTCGAAATATAATACTTGTAGTAGTATTAAAATAAATCAACATTCGTAACATTCAAATTTCTAATAAAATAAACACGTTATATCAAAAGAATGTTATTATGATTTTGCCAAAAAGTGATCACATAAAATAAAAGGAATAAAAGCGGGCATGCAGTAGGCTGGAAAGATTTTATCTGTTGGCAATACAGAAAAAATGGCGCCCACCGGAAGTGTCCGAGCGGCGCGCAGCGCGTTACAATTTTTTTTCTTTTTTGTTTTAAATGGCTTTTTCCCGGCAGCGTTCGACCGGAAATGCGTTTGCGTAGAACTACCCTACATTGCCGAAAAGCGTTATGTTCGATAAAGTTTATAAGCAAATTTGATTCTTGGTGCTGATATTTTAGAGTTAGGTATCGCGTGTCCACGTTCCGGTCAGATGTGTTTCATTATGCTTGAGCCGGTGAGTGTAGCGCTAAATAGGATGTTTTTATTCATGAGCCTTAAGCTCCCATTTTGTTTGCTGACCGACAAGCTGATTTACTGTCTTGGATATAAATTTTGTGAAAATGTGAGAATTATTCACGAAACTGCTCAGAAGCAATTAAATTCTATAAGAGTTGTAAATGTCTAATGAACTTTAAATTAGAATCTTGCAAAACTTTTCAAGTTGTAAAAAATATTATTTCCGCTTAGGGCTGATTATGCATTTTTACATTAACAGTAGTGCTTAGAAATGATTGTCTTAATAAATCAATTATAGCAAAAGGTGTTTGTATGTAAGTAATTTATTTCTTTTTATCAATTTACTGTCACAAATAAGAATGGTCGTAAAACCAATTTTAATTTCCATAGTGGCGAGTTTTTGAAAAAGCAACTAAAATGGCAGCTGCACGTCAGCCGGCTGATCGTTGGTCGTGATAAGTGCATGTCCTTCTACAAAACAATTACTTGCGCTTGCGCCTACTCCAGCGAGATTTGCGCAACACTCATTGTAGTCGGTCTTTTGTCGCCGCCGATTTGTGAGTATCGATATTTTAAGAATAAGCTCTATGCTGCACGGCACTTTTTATCAGATCCAATGTATCGATTTCAATATCGAGTTCTTTTATATTTTTCAGGGTGACCGCATAACTAACTTTTGAATATTCGAATTCAGTTGTGTTTCCGGGTTCAATAGCAGACTTGTATAACTCATTAAATTTATAATTTTATTTGCGGCTAGATTTAAACTAATTGATATAGCAAATTTATTAAATTAATGCATAATAAATTCAGTCGCATATTTAATAAATATTAATATGGAAACTTGAAATTTTTATAGACATTAAATATTGTAATTATTGTATATATGCCTGTTAAAGTTTGTATGCAGAGGCAAATATTTACCTAATAAGTATCTTAATTTTAAATGCTAACTGCCGCACTCACAAACCTCAATTAACTTTAATTCTAATTAAGTCACTTTTTGAAATCTATTTATTTCGACTGTCAGAGCCATTTATGATTAATTTCGATTATTGAATACGAGAAAATTGTTATATCTACTCACTATCAGCGTATTAAGTATTAATTGGCTTCGAGTCTCGAAATAATCCGATTTCAAAAAATGGATGAATCATCATTAACTTTAATTGACGTTTGTAGGTTCGGCAGTAAATGCCCTAAAGGGGCATTACCTAAATGCATGGGTTTGGTATTTCTTTAAAGTTTGTAAGAAACCTTAACGTAATATACCTACTGTTGCTAAGAAGATATATACTTTCTAGAACCAACAGAAAATTAAAATTATCTGAAGATTGTTCCCATGATATGAGTCAGTTAGCAACGCGCAGCTTCTTGTAATTAGGCGATGAAATGGCGAGAGCGAGATGATCGCTGATCTGGCTCTCCGCCACACAATCAGCGCCATCTAGCGTGATCTACGAGCGTACGGAAATAATCCAAGAACACCCTCACTACCGTGTATTACAGAAGTTATGATTAAAAGGTTAAATAAGACGATATGAGCAGAGATAAGCAATTGCTTTGAAAATTAAAATAATTTGCAAAAGTTTTGCATATCTACTTAGCTAAATGCTAAAGACTTAACCTACCGTAAGTGTAGTAGGTAGTATAGTATTTTACTAGGTGGTAAGTTCCTTGTGCAAGGGTCTGTCCAGGTAGGTACCACCGAGTGTCAGATATTCTGCCGCCAAGCAGCACTGTGTGAACATTAGGTACTGAGTTCCGGTGTGAAGGGCACTGTCGCCGGTGAAATTCCCGGTTACAAGTTAACTTTATCTTATAGCTAATGTCTCGGATGGCGAGCGGCAGTACAATGCAGTTGACTAAGTTGTCTATAGGCAGGCGTGTCTCTTAATATCAGGCAAACTACTTGCCACCCTTATAGCTAGGTCAATTTAAAAAAAATACGATTCTTATACTTAAAATATTTAGATACCAGAAATATATAATCAGAGAGGTTTATGAATTTTAAACCAATAACCAATATCCGCGTCCAAAGTACATTAATTTCATCTGGATTGCGAACCCATGTTCTCGACGTGATTGCACTGGTACGCAAAACAAAGCAGGTAATTAACTGACAGTCTATCAAGCGTATTAGTGTTGGTCGGTTGATTGCCTCCACGGGGACTGCGCGGGCCGTTACCCCAGCCTACATCTGTAAACATCTTCTAGATAAACATCTGACGTTTGACACAAAGCGCGGTTGCGGGAGATAGTAATCTCAAAACTATCCCCTCTGTGTGCCCCCCTCACCCCTCGCCTCTCGACTTCCTCTCTCCTCCGTCTAATTATTTATTTATGTCCTCCTATCACACCATCGATGCGCTTGAGTGCAAAACTGTGCGGACGAGTTTATACGAATTCAAATTTAGAACTCGGCGTCCGTTATCATCTAGGTAATCTTATTAGTGAAGGATTGCACTGCATTTAGCGCAAATATTTGTACTTTAGTCTATTTTAACAAAGAATAAATATATCGTACTTTCGGCGCTACTGTTTGCGACGCTCATGATAATCCCTTTCTGTTGTCCTAAAATGTAAATATAAAGAGATGCCATTGTTAATATTCTTGCAACAAAAGGCTGTTATAATTCTCCAGTAGTCCAGTACTTTGCTTCGGAATACAAAGACAAATTCCGAGTGACCCAAAAACGGAATAGTCATTTACAATGCTTATTTCATATTAAGGTTTCTTAAATAGAGTTGGTTTTGGTGGTCGCATATTCTATAAAAAAACCGTTTTACACGAACGCAACCGTCGAATATAATTGGAATGAAAAAAAAGTTTATGACATCTTACTCGTACGAAGTGGCCAAGCCAAGGTGTAATTTGATTGAAAGCACCAAAAAAGGTCTTATAATCATATAATAAGTGGTGGAATAATTAGTGGGGTTTAGGGGCAGGTGCGGGACGCACGCGCCTGCGCGCCCGTGCCGACAGGCTCGCTTTTACTGCTATCGAAGACAAATGATTATTACAAGATCGTGCCGTCTTTTATTACCTTTAAAAGTAGGTTATTGTCCAATGGACACAGTGTTTTGGAATTAATTATTACTTGTCTTATTCAAACTTGGAAGTAGGTATTCTTAAGTCTCTTTTTCTATACTTATAGTAAACTGTAAGAGGTCCAATTCTGTAAAATTATGTTTGGAGGGCATTCTATTACCGATACTAAAGCCAAAAATGTATTTTTTTTTTATTTTTGTCTGTCTGTCTGCCTGTATCTCGGCTGATCATCACGCCGAAACTACTGGATGGATTGAAACGAAACTTGGCATGATTTGAGTTAATACTCCGAGGTAGGACATAGGATACTTTTTATCCCGACATTCAGCACGGTTCAATTGGGAGAGGGGACTAAAGTCAAAATGTGTACTTCGTTATACGCTTGCTCCGATATGTACGGTATGGAGTGCCACAAGGTAGTGTGTTAGGGCCATTACTTTTTCTAATATATATAAACGATCTACCAAAAAATGTTCAACTTAATATGGTTCTCTTCGCGGATGACAGTACAGCTATTATAGAATGTACCAATATAAATAATTATCAAAATGACATTAATAATTCTCTCTCCGATATAATTCATTGGCTTGATGATAATAATCTAATTATCAATTTAAATAAGACTATAGTTATGCACTTTCATCAACGGCGCCCAATTATTAATGTTGCGTATAAGGACTGTAAAATAGAAGAAGCCAGTGACGCTAAGTTCTTAGTATTACCATTGACAATAAACTCACCTGGAAGCCTCATATACAAGAAATATGCCAGCGATTAAGTAAGTCTGCCTATGCACTCTTTCAATTATCAAAGAAAGTAAACACTCAGACATTATTGATAGCGTATCACGGATTAGTCGCATCAGTTCTGCGGTACGGTGTTATTTTTTGGGGGCATTCCACTGATAGGGAACGTGTATTTAAGATGCAAAAGCGTTGTATCAGGTCAATGCTTGGTTTAAAAATGACAGACAGTTGCATGCCTTATTTCAAATTGTTAAAAATACTAACATTGCCAGGATTGTACATTTTTGAAAGTGCATTATTTGTAAAAACAAATCTACATTTATTTAAAAAAGTCAGTAAGCTAAGCTTGATCTAAGTAAAAAAATATTTTTGGAGACAAGCTGTAGTATTATTTGACTGATCTAGGCGCATATCACAAATCATTCGTTGTACCGTGCTCGTCCCTCTAAAATGTATTAAAGAATTATGTAATGACAAAATAATAAAGCTTGATGTGGTAAAAATCAGCAGGCACTAGGAATATGGTCTAAGTTTCCACGCTAGGATTCCATGAAAGTTATATCACTAAAAGTCTGTGAAGACATAACTATTATTATAATGCTGACACTGAAATCAAGAATCCACTTACTTAACTGGTGCAACATTAGTGTTGTGTACGCACCTACGTAGTTATCGATATCGAGGAGCTGTTAAACTTTGTGTTGACGTCGACAGTTACGATTCTCGTTGGCGGGCATGCATGAATTAGTGTATCGTGGTAGCAACGCGAGATTTAGTGCGGACGCCACTGGACCCTAATTGGACCGGGTTCACTGCCTCAGGCGCGAAACATTAAAATTTATTGGATTTCGTAATTGTTTTTGAGATGTGAAGTTCGAATCTGTGCCACACACGCTATTTACTAATTCGAAATATATTAGGTGGCAATTTTTAACCATAATTCTCGGAGATAAAGACAACAAGGTGTGACTATAATTTCTTAATCATTATCTGTGACGTGAATAAAACCCCTAGCACACCCAGTTATCAGCCTATCAAATTGGAAATTACACTTTCGATTTCTGCCACATCGTTATTTTTATCGACACCTCGATAATTGACTAAATAACATTTGATAAATCCACACTTCAAAGTACTACTTAATAAGATAAGGATTAATGATAATACTTTTGAACAATTTAATTTCACTGGATATCGAGCGCAACTAATCTAAGACAATAATTGCATTTCACTGATAGTTATGTTGAAATGATAATTAGTGAGTGACACGTTAATTGAGTTTAGTTTAATAACATAAATATTCTATTGAGAAATGTACCTGTACATTGGAATTTATCTTTATTTGAATCGGGTTAAACGTGAAATGATTGAGAGCACAGCAAAAATGTAACGTTACTATAATGAACCAAGTAAGGCCGCGCGCACACTATAAATCGTCGATGTCGATAAATTTGGCGGGTGTATAAATCGTCGTTTCAATTATCCCTTGGAGTAGCAGATGTCGGCGCGGACTCGACTACTGCCCCGAGTATTTATTTTAATCACATGCACACATCAAACACGGTGTTTTATCGATGTATCTTACGAGCACATCCTTAATTACAATACATTTTATTAATTGAAAATTATTATTTTTTTATTAAATACGCCAGTATTGGCTGCAGAACAGTTATGCTTGCTAAGGTACAGTAACATAGATGAAATATTATTTTATTCAATTTATTACTTATGCGGCATATAAACAGTTCCAGCGCCGGCCATTTGATTAAAAGTACATAATGCCAGGGTATTATTAATTAGCACACTATAAATAGCCATAGAAAGACGTTTAATTCTGCAGTGTTCTTCACATTGAAACACAGCATAAAAAGTATAAAAAAGAGCCCGACTGCGAGCTAACAAAATTGTCTAAAATTACTAGATACACATACATAAAACATACACGTGTATATATATTTCAATTCCACTCGTTAAGACATTTCATTTTATATCCATTTAATATGTTTTTGGTAATAATAAAAATTACAGATAGCGGACGCTATTTGAATTTTTTGGTAGAATATATAGCCTATGTCACTCACACAACTAAGACGAATCTAACGATATTTATAAATCAAAATCTATCGAGCCGTTAAGACTGTAAGCCGTGCCAAAGAAACAGACATACAAACTTACATACATACTCTCGAAAACAAAGCCTTTCTGGGGCATTCGGGCAAAAATCGGTGAACCTAATTATAGTTACGTAGGTGCGCGTGTGTTGTGAAGTTTAGTTATATAGGTACCTACTTAGATAATAATCTCGGGCAATAAATGTAATAGTTCTCTATTGTTACTGATTGAATATAATGAAACTGTAAAAGCTAAATTTACTTGACGTGCATTACCATGGGTTTCAGTCGTATGCGCAGGCGCCTACACGCTCGATTGCACCGCGCGCTAACAACGCGGAACTAATTCACCCGCGCCACCGACAGAGGCCGCTTTTTGTCATTACACACGTCAACTGAAATATATTTTTTTGAATTATGTCGCGACGGCAAATATGTGGACTGTTTTTTCAGGATAGAAAGTAAGAAATAATTATTTAAACCCTTCGGTGAATACTTCGTTGGTTTTCTGTGATGCGTTATTGCAGCAAAAACTATTTTTGATGTTTAACGGTCTATCTACTTTAGAATCTCTCGAGGGGGTTTATTCTTAGGATTTCAAACTGCATTTTGCCTTAATTTATGTGTGATCCTCCAGATTGAGTAATTTTGATATTATTCTGAAAAATATAAGACTATGAATAGGCTTTTATTAAGCAAATGTACTTTACCATCCCCGATTACGTCGCCGCTTTCGATTTTAGAGATCAGGGGGTCTAGTACGAGTTCCGATAGTTTCCGAGCTCGATCAAATTGTTAGTTTTTCCATACATTTCACACCAGCGCCCCTACCGGTAACTATCAAACACTAGTAAAATTTACGGCAGAAAACTGTCAGTTTGATCGAGCTCGTAAACTATCGGAACTCGTACTAGACCCCCAGTTTCATTTCGACCTGTCAACTCTTTTTCATTAAATTACTCAACTAAATGAACTTGCATCACTGGTTCACTGGACCAGTAGGAAAATCTAGTTGTTATGATTGATAAATTCTAAGTCAGTCAGTGTCTGCCACGTCAACTCTTAGCCGAGTCCTGAGTGAAACTATACACGATAGAACCGCTTTCTTTAATATGGGACATGGCTGGTGAAATGCGAGTGTCAAACACGACTTCGCGGTAAACATGTTAAGTTCAGTGTTCTTACACATGGTACATTGTACTGATTTGTTTATACTGATTAATACTCGGTATTCTGTGTGTGGCGGCCGCCGGTGTCGGTGTCTCGGCCAATTGACATCGCGGTTGTTTTGTGCGTTACGCCACATCTCCTGAAGGAACAGACGCTTGACGACGACTTTCAACACAACATTTAATTACATTTTATAACACTTATCGAAGGATTTACCATAACATCTCCTTTGAATCTTGAAAGTCGGTACTAAATTGAGAACTCTCGTTCTGTTTCCACAAAACAGTAAATTAGTATAATAACGCGCTAGTGATCGTTCTGGTGTTTCTAGCGACTATATGCTGCGGTGGTTGCTTATCATCAGGCGGGTCGCACGCTCGCTTGCCACCTTGGTAGTATCTATATCTATACTTATAATAAAACTGTAACAGGTCCAATTCTGTACATTGAAGATATTTTGAAAATTATATTTGGAGGGCATTCTATAACCGATACTGAGGCCGAAAATGTAATTTTTTTAATTTTTGTCTGTCTGTATGTCTGTCTGTATCACGGCTGCGCATCACGCCGAAACTACTGAATGGATTCAAATGAAACTTGGCATGATTTGAGATCTTACTACGAGGTAGGACATAGGATACTTTTTATCCCGTAATCTAGCACGGTTCTTTTGGGAGAGGGGATTAAAGTCAAAATGGGTACTTGGTTATACGCTTGGTCCGATTTTATCAATTTTTCTCTGTAATATAATAAATATTAGTAAGGGAACACTCATAGAGAGTTGTTATCAAGGTTTTGTAATCGATCGGGTTAAGCAACGTTAGGTAAGGTCATTAAATAGATGGGTGACCGTTTAACGCCATTTGAACTGAACTAAACGGGTCCGTGCTTAGGAGAGCAAGTAAAAAGTGGGTGCCATTTTTTAACCGACTATAAAAAAGTAGGTTATGTATTCGATGCGAATGTCTGCTATTAAAAGTTTAGTTAACGTAAAAATAGCGCATGTGGAGCTGCGTGGGTCAGCTAGTAAAAAATAAAATGAATATGCGAATCCAAACAACTAAAGAAACAGATTGAGGTTACGTTGTGTGAAAGGTAACGAATTTGCAACACGTAAGTTAAATTTCACTCAAATAACTTTGTTGACAGTGCTCCTTTCATAAGTACTTTCCCAAAAATCTTTTTGCGCCTTTAAACATCGCAATGCTTTCCGTTCTCAATATCCCAGCGAATAAAGAACAACACTTTCTCTCTATATACAGACCTGTCAAATGTTGGTCGTAATTTACTCGTAGGGTAGCCAGATATGAATATTAATTTTGGTTAGTAACGAAATTTAAGAATTCGATATTTGCACTTAATATTAAATATTAAGTATAAAAATTGATATTCTACACATTTTTCTGCTTATTAGGCCAAAAGTAAAATTACTTACTAGTATTTTTACTAGATGATGCCTTGTGCATGGTATCTTCCAGGCAAGTACACTCCAAACCAAATAAGTTTGAAAGCGATCACAACTTTATTATGCAGTCATAAAACATCCCCGCTGTATAGTTGACCGTTAACGCGGCAGCAAAAAAAGGTTGGTAATACAAAGTTGTTTTTGCTGACGCGCCTAGTTACAATGTATACGTTATGTAGTTATTGAGCCGCAAACGAACTTGTAATCGCCTTCAAGCTTATTTGGGATGGAGTAGATAGATATTCTGCCGCCGAGCAATGTTTACACATTGCCGTGTCTCGGTATGAAGGGCACTGTAACTAGTGGTGTTACCGGGCTTAATGGATTTCACAACTAAGGTATCGGCAGTGCAGTGCACATGGCTATAGCAAGCGATGGCAAGTCTGACACTTGCCATCAAGTGAACGTTTTTCTTCTCTTGTCACTAAAATAAGAAGAACATAATACCCCTTTTGGGGTAGTCGGGCAATTTTTTTTTTCAAACCTACTTCATTTCTACCTATCAACCCTATTCATAAGGTGGCTACATTGATACCAACAGTAAGTAACTCTTTAACGATCCGAAACATAAAACCAAGTGGAAAAAAAACTCGCACGCGACTGTTAAGGTGTTGGTACTTCATGAGCAAATTAATTAGACAATACTTAAAGGTACCTTAATAAATACATGACTTTGAAAAATTTATATTTTTTTTAATAAATGCTTATTCCATTAAACCGTAACGTAATTTGATCGTAATTGTTTTTTTTGCTATCACTTGTATGATGATTGAAGATAACGTTAACTGTCGGGCCTTCATTTTCATTGATCGTCATATTTCTAGCCTCAGCTTTGTCAGTCTCAGTGTCATTCTCTTTTTCTCTTTTACTTTCATATATTTTCTTCAGGCTTCTTCAGATTGTACTGTTTCCTCCAGATGGTATTCAGGTTGAGGCAAAATTTTAGTCAAATGGTCATCTTAATTGAGTATTTTAGCTTAACTTTTTAATTTATCGATAGATCTATACTAAAAACTTTTCACTTATTTATTTCATTGCATCTAATTTATTTAAAACTTTAACAGCTATTGCAAAAATAGCTTTTGTTATTATTATATCACTGTTATCTGACCACTTTATTAATACCTACATCCGAAAAATTTAATGAATTTTAAATCGGCTAAATTGTTAACACTTTTCGGCGAATGTCTAAAAGCCTTGCAATTAAATGTGCAAAAAGAAAAGAAATCGTTTTTATACCAACAATGTTTGGTGCGTTGTCGCCTTAACGATCTTAAGTGAAGTGTCACTAATAAGTCAGTTAAACGATACGGCAGACAGTGCGCATAACTACTGTTTTTTTATGTTTGGTTAAGGATTGACACCTGTCTTGTTGTTATTAATTGCAAAATTTCACGTGGAGTGAATAATACATATTCATGCAGTGATATTGATAGTTAGTTCGTTGTTTGATTGATTGGTACGCATTTAATTGGCTACTAGAAGGCAGTTTTAAAACACTTCAGCGGGCCTAAAAAGGCCACATTAAGCATTTCCTCTATAAGGAATTCGTATTTTGAATTTCTATCAAATTCTTCGCAATTCCTGTAATTTTCGTAAAATGATCACACATTTTAGGTCAATCATACTCAATTCATTTATTAACATTAATTAGCAGACTCATATTTGATGTAAATGCTGCCATACGAATAAAAATTAAACGGTAACTTACTCATATTATGATTCCCCGAAAGTGGCCTTTTTAGACCCGCTGATTAATCATTTATTACTAATAAACTCCTACTCAAAGAATACCTATCGCGTTTATTCATTTCTTCATTTTCTATTCTATTCTATTATTGGTGGCTTTAAATTGGGCCCGGTAGCCACCGGGACGCGCTTTGACCCAGTTGGATCCATTGTGCATGCCTTAGCCCTTACTCTGTTGCTGACGTGTCGAAGAGTTCCCTTAGGTACGCAACGATTGCGTCAGCTTGGAGCTGTACATAATCATCTGGTGTGGGATAGGCTATACTCCCAGATGACTCAACTTTTTTTTTTTTGACGCGGGTGAAATCTTCCAAAGATCCCCGGGAGCTACGGGGCTCGACCGGGGTTTGTGGGATTCTTACTCACTAAAACCCCCGCGGCTCGCATCGGCACATGAGAGGGGGGGACCTCTGGGCTCTCCGGTGGGATCTGCACCAGGGGCCCCTCAGTGCCTTGCCTTTGAGCCCGCCGCCGGGGGGCCCCGGGAACCAAACACGGTAGTCACGGGGACGGGGGTCGCAACCTCGCCGCCGTCCTCCTCGGAGTCACCGCCGTACTCAATGGACGTTCAAAGGGCCCACACCCCGAACGTCCAGCGACTCCGAAGAGATGACTCAACCTGCGTCTCGCACGAGCGTCGCAGCCACACAACATGAGTCGCATTGACTCTTTTTCACTTTCTCAGAATCTGCAAGTATCAATAGTACTAAGCCTTATTCTGTGGAGGTGCTCAATGGTAGCAAAATGTCCCGTGAGTGCACCTATTAGGTGCCTTATTTGTGATCTGTTTTGGTTTAGTAATTTAACCCCACAGTACACCATTGTGCTAGAAAAAGTTTTGGAGTGGTTTAGGCTTGACGCTTCCCTCCATTCCTTTTTGTGTTCATTTCTTTGGTGATACTTTCCATACGGAATCCCCACAAATGGTTTAAGGCCAACCAAATGTCTCTGTGAGCCGATCCTCGCTAGTCTGTCTGCCTCCTCATTACCCTCGACGCCTTCGTGTCCAAGTACCCAGATAAGACTGACGTTCTGGTGTCTTCCCAGTTTGTTCAAGCCTGTGAAACTTTCTTTAACCAGTTTAGATACAACTTGGAAGGAGTTCAGAGCCTTCAGAGCTGCCTGACTATCACTGAGAATGTGAAATATTTCATTTTACTTGACATCTTATTACCCTAAGACCCGATAACTACAATGGACGTATGTGGCAACAGGATACCATATCATATGAACACATTTGAATTCTTATTGAATCCATAACCTAAAGACTAACGGTCTTATTCATAAAAAGTTATCACACACTTATAGGCTCGCTATAGTATGATTTTCAAAAAGTATTATTCATAAACGCATTTTAGCACTAAAACGTTCTTTAGCTATGTTATAAAGTTATAGAGGGCAGACCCCTACTATAACAGTGCTATAAGCGTGATATAAGGTAAAAAATGGCCGACTTTCAACAGCTGATTATTAATTATTAAGAAAATGACATTTATGTCAGTGTCACATCCATCAGTTTAATTTTTTTCTTTAGTTGAGCCTCATTAGGAAGGCAAAAAGTTCTAGCCCATACAGGTTTCATATCCGTTCAATTTCGTAAGAAATCAAAATAGCAGTATACACACTACAAACTATTACGATTTATTATTTTATTCAGTACTTAACGTTTATTTTATTATTATATTATACAATTTAATATATTTTAATATAAGTTAGTTTATTTTAGGTTAGTTATTATTACGCGCTTGTTACAACATTACCAAACAAACATATAACAATCAAATAACAATGACAATGATCGATGGATGTATGACGAATTCCGCATGGGCGTCATAAATACAATAAATAAATAAATATTCTGAGACAATACACACATGGTCATATGTTCCCAAACTAGGCACAGCCTGTACTATGGAAACCTGATAATTGATACTTAAACTTATATAAGTACTTTTTTTACTGTAAATACATAATTAAATAGATAAATAACACCCAGACACTTAGCGGGAATCGAACCCACGACCTATTGGGTAGCAGCCAGGGTGTCCAACCACTAGACCAACACGCCCGTCAAATCGACAGTCGTCATCGTTTCGTAGACAATAAAATGTTTTATAATCTGTAATAATGTCTATGATCACACCTAGGCGGTGTGTAGACACATATTATCTGTGACGATTGGGTGTATTCGGTCAATTTGATGACCAACTTCATTATAATGGCAATACTTTGATTGAAAAACGTTCTATAGAGACGTATTAGTTATAGATGGTTTATGAAACGTTTATGAATAAGCAACTTTATAGAACGTTTTATAACCTTATAGAACACTATAACTAATCAGTGCTTAAAACCTTTGATAAGCTATTTTTATGAATAAGACCGTAAGTACAATACGATATAGAACAACCTTCAATTTTCTGTAGTGTGTTGACCTACGAGTCTATGATATGTATGTGGGTATGATTGTAAATCATAAGGTGACGCTTGAGTAATTAACCTCTTGATACATACACAAAAAATTTCACAGGTGATCGAAAATATAAGTCACATGCTTAATTGAACGGTACGTATTACAATGAAACGTATACTTTATAAAGGAGTTGTTCCAGAAATGTATGGAGCCTGGGCCAACACCATGTACACTATATGTATATATAACTTTGCAATACAGTAACTGTTTTGTAATGTTATCTTTTTTTAATATTGCTTCGTTTTATTGTACAATTAAGATATCTTGGTCAAGGAGAGCAACACTAAAGAGAATATAATACTACTGTAGCAACACCACACAATAATATGATGAATCGGAAATACGTAACTAAAATGTCATTTTGACAACTGACTATACCTGCGATTGAATTTGTTGTGAAATAGCACTTATACGACGGATTCCAATCAAGAAAGAAATAGTCAATGAATGTCCGTAAACATAAATAATCACTAAAAACTCCGAAATACATTATGTACTCCACGCGTAAACAATCTATTACGAAACGTCACCTATAGCATTAACTGTCAAGTAGTAAACCAATGTCAAACGAAACTGTCATGGCTGCCCTAAAAACAGGGTGGACATACTAAATAACTCCATAAGTAATAATTTATGTACAATTGTACTTACTCTGCTACAAATTAATTTATAAGTATTTTTATGAAACTCTCCTATGTTTTTCCTATTTTTCCATGTAGTGTACATAGTGTTGGCCCAAAATGGAACATCTCCTTTTAAGGTAAATATTGACAAAGCGCAATGCATTCGCTGCACAAAAACAAAAATCCCACAGTGTCGATTTCAATGCGGCAATTTACGTCGCCTTTTTGCCTCTATTAAGTGTACACTTAGTACTAGTAGTAGTACTTTTTGTGGCACATAATTGGTGGATAATGTGCTACAAGTATCTGTGGCACGCTTATCTTTTATTAGATCGTTTAGTAATTTGTGATTTCTTATTGAGTTAAATAACTGTATTAGCGATTTTTTCCTTAACTGCATACTACTAAGATGTGCTTGTTAAGGCTGACTAATGATTTAGTGTTTTTTTTTGTTTATTGTAGTAATAGCATAGTTCGATGTTTCCAATCACATCTAGTAGAGAAGGTTTGCTCATTATCTTTTACAAGGCACTAAACTGACAGGTGCCACTTTTTGGGCTATGGCTTAGAATATCTTTTTCAAAGTAGGTATTTTGTTTTTGCTGCTTTCGTTTTATTATCTTGATATTTGTTCGAGGATTTTAATATGATGCATCTTTTACAGGGACATTGCATTTACTTCGAAATATTTTTTTATTCTGTTCATTCTTAAGTGTGTGGAATGAAACGCACAAAACACAAGTTATACCTAGCTCTCGACGTTACGATATACAACATATCAGTTAAGCCTTTGCTAAAATATATCATCCATCTAGTTGAGGTATGTGTATATATTGGAACCACTCAACCCATTCAGAGTATACAAACGAAGCGAGGGAAGCGCATATCTCAGGCTAAAATCCTTATTGAACCGCTATTACGCGTAAAGTAACGGTTGTTTTATTGGCAGTTACACAGTCTCCGTGATCGATATATACGATTCGAGTTCCATTGCGAAATTTACGTTCAATAAAAAGCATGTTCATCGTTTTCCAACAATTAGCTACATAATAAAGCTTTCTAGTTGTTGGAAAATTACTGGCCGTGAGCTACATTTTCCCTGTCATTGTGTTATGAGTCTCTTTTACCATTTGAGCGGTTTTATTGCCGTGTTTGAGCAGATGAGCGCAGATAGGATAATAAGTGCACTCTCCGTTCTAGAAATATCACGTAATTATTATTAGCACACGCAACGTAACTGAACGGGCTTGTCTGCGTGAACATCTCTCAGTGTCATGTCACTATTGCTAGCTTTTTGCTAACAATATTTTTCACGCTTGATAGTGACAGGTAATGAACTACTTGCATTATAAGAACTGTCATGTTTACTTCATTCATCATTACGTTTATCCCAATTTACTCATTTAAGATTTATTGGACACATATCCAAATGTCTGCAGCTTTCAGTTTATTCGTATTTTTTACGAGCTAGTAGGTTCACGTAATTATCCGTACTGTGCACCTATATTAATAGGTATTGTGTTAAACTGCCTATGTTTTTTGTGCATTGTCCTATTCACTTGCATTAATCCCTATCACAGTTCCTTGATACACAAAATCACTGTAAATAAATTGTCGGTTTCCTAGCAGTAAGTTCGGTAGGATTCATAAGATCGCGCGCACACCGTTCGGTTAATGTGTAGGCTGCACGCCACTTTCCGTTTACCCTACTAAACCATGACATCTAGTTTATAACTCCGTTTCCCTGAATAATTACAGCCCCCTTTTAATGTTCTTAGGCTATTGTTTTGAACATTTATAGCACCTCCGACTGTGCTTAGACTCTTATTTAAAGGGAATACGTACCTGCTTTAATTAATTGGAGTTTAATTCTTAATTTTAGCTTCCTTGTAAAATGAAATGAAATAATCCATACAAACTTTGTTCACAAAGTATACGCGTATTCATATTTTGGATTCTATTTTCAAATTGTCTACATTGCCCCTAGCTGTATAGTGTTTAAGTTTTATTTTTAAATAATATAATTAGCAGCTGTTACCATGTTTTGGAGTTCAATTTGTTCATGATTATTAATCTTCAGTAGTAATTATTAGATCGATCTAGATTTTACACTAAATTTATACTAAGGGATGAGATAATGACAGTAATCAAATCTGAGTGCCACCATGTGTAATTAGTAAAAAAGATTAACCAACGTATGCCTGTTATCGGTTGTAATTATGAGTGTATGTGCCTCGCAATGGAAACTTAGTGGGACTCATGCGCTTGGAATACTAAATAGATTTACATATAAGGCAATTTGAAACGCAAATAACGAGCCAGGGAAATATAACAAGTCAAGAAATCTTGCAAATTAGGAGTAGGTACTAATTTGGGGTATCCCATAAAGTCAATGGCCCGGATGTACGATGTAGATGTGGCTTGTCTTCTCGATGCTATCGACAAACAACGAGTTACTTTGATTATGTAGCCTGGTTCAAAAGACCATACACCATCTCAACAATGATGTGTTCTGATGCGAAAGGCTGTAGCTAAACAAATAACTGAGTCTAATGGTTCAGATGACGAAGGACAAAATCTATAGACCTATCTATCAAGTTAAAGACTAAGTTGTTTAGAGAAACAGTCGGTGAAGGAAAAACATCGTGAGGAAATCTGCATGTCTGAGCACTTGGCCAGCGTGCTGGACTATGGCCTAAGCCCCTTCCTCTTGAAGGGAGACCCCTGCCCAACAGTGGGGCAAGAAACAAGGGTTATTAAAAAACAGTGGTTATTTAATGAAATAAATCAGGGTGGTCCCAAGGGATAGCAAACGGAGCAAAGGGCGGAGCAGATTCGGTTGACGAGAGACAGTCGACAGAGAGTATTAGAGGAGGCTTATATCGACGGTAAATAATCATAGTTAATAGATTAAGAAACCAGTGTATAAGTATTATTATTTAAAATATTTTCATAGAAAAACGGCAAGAATACCTTATCTAATATTTTCATAGAAAAACGGCAAGAATACCTTACCAAATTTTTTTTCATCGCAAAATAACTAAAAGCCTGTATAGTAAGAATATTGTATAGGAATTCTGGCTACCCTATGCACAGGTACCAAATAGCTATGAATCTTTATGACTGTGTATACTAGCAGTGTGTGGGAATAGCCAGGATGTAATTAACTTAGTATAATGGGCAGATATTAAGCAATATCTGCGCTAGCACGGTGGACATCTCCTGTCTTGTACTCCCACGTCCGTACACCGGAGTTCTTCCGCATACCTTGCTTATGGCTACACTATAATCCTGCGAAGGACTTGTTTTGCATACAAAGTACACCCATCACCGTATTAAACCGTTCCTGGGCTACTTTACGTCCCCTATTAGGTATCTACTGAATTACAAATTAATATAAAATATGCAACATTTTTTTTGCATATTTTATGTTTTCGCTTACCTATTATATTTCTTAAATAACTTTTTGGGTTTCGTTTTCCTATTTACTGCAATCAATAATTACATTACCTCTAGATAAGATACAATCGCTTCATAGCGATTCTATTTCTTCATTCGCTAACGGTGTCAAATCCCTATAATTTTACACGTGATTTTTCTAAGTCTTACGCCATTCTTATACATTTTTATACTTTCTTTTCGCGTTAACGCTTGTAGAATGTTACATTGTCTAGGGGGCAGATCTATAATACTACATAGCTAAATTGATTGCTCTTCTAACTAATTTTATTAATGTCATCTATGTAGTTATTTTTATATTCTGCACGTTTAGAGAGCTTGTCAACTTATACCTCTGGTGAAAAGCGTCAATCTAATCCAATTAAATATTGGCGAACATATCACTTACCATCAAGCAACAGATTCGGTCATATCATCACCAGATTATATGTAAAATAAGCTTGTATCTATAATAACTACACAGGTAACTTTGTCATGTTATCTAATACACCTAGCAATCTTCCGTCAAAGGTTCGCATTGATCAGACAAGGGCTGAATGCACTGACCTAATTTCATGGCAGAGCTAAATCTGCCGACATGTGCACTGATGTTAATGCATTTTATATTGGTTCAATTGGGAGGAGCGACGGCGCGGTATGCGAGTTGTGTGGGCGATTCGCAAGAACGCATTAGGCGCACCGCTGTCGCCACACGCGCTGAGCTACGCAGTAGGACCTACCAAGGATTAATAGGGCTTCATCGCCATCGTCTCGAGAAATTGGACTCTGCGCTCTAATTAAGCCCGGATTGGATAAGTTTATTGTGTCGCTAAATAGAGCGTCTGGGGCAGATTAATTTAAGTTCTTAGATTAGTATTGAAAATGTACGCTTAAGTATGATAAGTTTTGCTACCCTCACTTTGAATTCCAGATAATTCAGATTCTCAAAAATAAATTGTACCAACGTGGATGTTGATGTATTTTACTAAATTGTTGTTTACTAGGCAGTTGGTGTCCCTTGCGGAATGCGTAATCATCACAGTACAGATTCCGCACCGGTTGCAATATGTAAACATTGCTGTGTTTCGGTGTAAAGGATAAGGATAAGGTGTAGCTGGTGAAGTTACTGGGCTCAAACAAGCAAACATACGGTTGTCAGTATAGTGCGGTCTTGATTGTAGCTCAAAAAACAAATACATTAAAACGTAAAAACTTCCTAAAATATAAATACTTAAGGTTCATATTTACGAAATGTTACACAATCCAATATGCAATGAAACTCATCAATCACAACAAGTATCATGTATCAATTAACATGCATGCACAATCAATTGCACATATCCAAAAACAGACGCAAACAAGGGCAGGTCATGCGCACGGGCCGCGTCGGCGGCGCGGCGGGCGCTGCGGGCGCGGCCGGCGCAGTCGCAACGCAATCGTGCGTTTAGGGCCCACATGCCGCCGCCAAGTTCCATGGAAGGCGATGAATAACGCATTGTCCGTCCGTCCGTCCGACTTCGTGACGCACGCTTCTTAGAAAACACGATGCAAAGCAGAGTGACCGAGATAGTTGACCCGCGAATTTGGCGGAGAAATTGCTAAAATTATGGAAAATGTTATGAGTTCTGTCTTGTTTACCCATCTCGCTCAGCATCGCTCGTTCCGTAATTGGTGATACTTATAATACATGATCCTTCTACTCTCATTTATTGCATACTTATGGTGGGGTAAGAATAGCAAGATGGGGTTAAGAGGCGACTAAGTGAAAACAAGAAGACAGGCATCAGTGTCTATTTGATTACCTACCACCTCTACTGCGCTGCCCAAGTGCCAAGCGTGGGAATTATGGGACCTAGGAGGGATTACCATAATCCCCACGCTCATCAAAGGGTTAGACCTTTTTTTCAGGAGTAGATTTCTTTCGGCTGAAGATAATGATGACGATGAATCTATTTTAGTCGTCTAGATATTTACTCCTTACATTGTTAATGTCAAAATGAGGTGCTCTCAGGAATAATTCAAGCTTCAAGCATATTTCGAGGACCTTAACCTCAATAGCGTGTCACCATAGTTTCCCACCGAACCCGAGTGATACAGTCATAAAGTGCATCGTTGCAGTAATTAGGATGCACGGTGCGACTCCGCGGCTGGCGGCATCGGACACCAAACAGCTGAATATTCGCAGACACTATTGTGATACCATTTTATGGTTTCGGGCCGGCTTTGTACTCCGTAGTTAGCATTCTAAATTGGTACCGCAGACGTTTTTTCATACCGCTAAATGTCGTGTCGTGGCAATAAAATGGAATACGGCCGGTTAGCAAAATTTGTGCGCTCTGACATGGAACAATTACGATTTATTAGTCTCGTACAGAATATTGTGAGGTTTCAATTAAGCAGAATATTATATTCATTGTGTACCATTTTGTCAATACGTGATTCGCCTCTTGAAATGAATAGTTACCTACAAAAACTAGCTGCTTTTGTATTTGAATTGTAACTTGGGTGTGATGTTTAAATTTAGTCCAACAGACTTTCCCTATGGACTTGTATTTCTTAATATTTTATGATTTCTAAGGTATTAAGCAGTTTTTCCCGTGTGGTGCCGGGTTAGAATTGTATCCCCCATCTTCTCTCGTTGGGTGTCGTAAGAGGCGACTAAGCGAGAACAAGAAGACGGCAGCAGTCTTTCTTTTGGATTTATATTCCAGCTAGACTGTGATTCCCAAGCCGCGTGTCAAACGTGGGGATTATGGCAGCCCCTCCCTTCCAAGGGGGAGGCCTTTGTTCAGCAGTGGACGTCTATCGGCTGCTAATGATGATGAAGCAGTTTTATTTATGTTATGAACTGCAACTTAATTTTTTTATTTCTTGTAATAAACAACATTTTTATAACATTTATTCAATTTCAAAATTATTTGTCACCAGGTTAACCGGCCATTAACGATGAAGAAGGAAGGAATTCAAACAAGGAATCGCAAGCTGAGCAGTAAGAGTAAGAAGAAGAAGGGTGGTATGGGGATGGGTGGCGGCGGCGCCTGTGCTCTTGCTCTCGGAGGAGTTATGGGCGACATGATCAAGCCGCTCGGTGACGCTACCAAAGGCTTCGGTGGATCGGCCTTCCCTTCAGCTATGGATTTCGGTGAGTATCTTTTGTATGTAATATTTGATAAGTGCACAAGTAACAAGATAACACAGAACTATTACGGCTAAATTAGGAGTATATAGCTAACAGACTTACGGCCGCACTCACAGATATCAATTAACGTTAATCGCAATTAAGTCATTTTTTGTAATATATTTATTTCGACTCTCCGAGTGTCCAATGATTATCTTTTAGTATTCATTACGAGATTATTGATATATCTACTCGCTTTCCGCTTATTAAGTAGGTATTATTTGGCTTCTAAAGTCGAAATAATCCATTTACAAAATTTGATTTAATCACAATTAACTATAATTGACGTCTGTAGGTGGGGCAGTTAGATTCAAACTTCAGAAATGAGAGTGTTTAAGCAAAAGTTTAACCAAAGTTAAGTAATGTTTTGTGAGGTTACCAAAAAGGTTTAAAAATCACAAACACATGAGTTATTTATGAAAATACGCGACGTCTGCGCGAAGGGTCTGCTAATAATATTAATTCTCTTGAGACCAAAAATATCCTCGGGTACTGTGTCCTTCACAGAGCAATGTTTACACACTACTGATTTACGCCAAATAACCGTTACTATGGTGGCAACTTGGATGGTGTTTTTACTATCAAAAAAAAACTAGGTCAATGTAAAAATTGTTACTGTAAAACGGACCCAATCCAAGAAGTATTTTTGCCATCTGTAGTAA
Organism: Furcula furcula; assembly: GCA_911728495.1. NCBI lineage: Eukaryota > Metazoa > Arthropoda > Insecta > Lepidoptera > Notodontidae > Furcula > Furcula furcula. The sequence continues at coordinate 8,725,133 of OU452246.1, read as the reverse complement.
CAAATGAAGACTAAATAGTTTTTGGCTACTTTTTACAATATTACAGCGTTGACCTTTGCAAAGATCATTCGTCTACGGCCAGCGCATTTGTATTCTCTTATCATAAAGTTGCTGTCAAGAAGTCTTTAATTCATGTTAATCAGACACGTCGGGGTGTGCAATAAAATCCAGAATAATAATTAATTGTGTTTAAGTAAATTTATTATGTTGTACAAAAATTGTTATTTGTTAACAAGGACATTTCGTATTTTAATGAAACTTGATGTTGTTGGAAGATAACTACCGGTCACCAGGATTATAAATTGGCGAAGGCTGACTAATTTTACTGATGACATCTAATATTACAAATCGGTAGACTTGTTGATGTATTTATTTGCATACCTGACGATCAGTAGCATCTGTTTTTATTCTTTTGACAGAAAACATGCTCCCATGTCATAAAATCCTAGTCTCTCCCAATTCTCATTATTAGGGACCCGATTTATATGTATTTAAAATTCCAAAATATGCATATAATATGGACTAAAAAAACGATAATATGGACTAAAAAGCGAAAATATGGTAAAGTATGGAGTTAAAAATAACCATAAGTTTCAGGTATATGGCAGTTCTTTTCAGTATTTGTGTTGTTGCAGTACACGGATCTCATGTTTTGTAACCCCCAATGCAAAAAAGGCATGTTTAAGTTTGTACGCTTATGTCTCTCTGTCTGTTTGTGGCATCGTAGCTTCCTAACGAATGGATGGATGAAAATTCAAGGTCGTTTTGTTTGGTAAAAATAAGATTTGGTACTGGCTGAATAATCATTCAATATCGCAGTATGGAACTGAGCTCCTGTTGTAACCTTAGTGGCGCAGTGGGAAACCGCTTGCTATGCAAACCGGAGGTCGCGGGTTCGAATCTGACGGACCGCTATTCGTGACAGTGATTTTTTAATGATGTATTTTTATGGTGAATACGGGGAAAGTAGTAGGTGAATAGGCGCTGAATTTAGCGCTGATAGCTTACTGTAACGACCCGTGACTGCGATGTGACACGTTTACAGAATAATAAATATTTTGTTCATTCGCAAATTGTTCCTACCCCGTATGAACATTATTTTTGTGATTTATCTACGCTTATCGTACGTACTTTGCTGCATATTTTCTACCCTTTCTACAGAAATACATTCATTTTTGTAAAAATATGGTTATCTTTGAAATATAAATAATTTATAATATAATATATATCCTGGGACAATTCACACACGGTCATCTGATCCCAAACTAGGCAGAGCCTGTACTATGGAAACCAGACAACTGATACTAATACATATATACTATTTTTTTTGTAAATACATACTTATATAGATAAAACACCCAGACACTTGGTGGGAATCGAATCCACGACCTGTTGGGTAGCAGACAGGGTCACTAACCACTAGACCAACAGGCCCGTCAAATATGCCAATATATGGAAAAATATTGAAAATAAAAATTGCATTTTCTCATTCCAAATGGCATGATTCGTAAAGAAAACAACATACTGAGCAAAAACTATTGAAATTAAAAATATTTATTTACATATAAATCCGGTCCCTACTCATAATACACTGTTGTTTGTGTAGCAGTAAATAGAAGATAAAAAAAATTAGAACAATTAGTTCGAAAGCAAATTTTATTCAAATCATCTTACAGAAACATATTTAAAATTGAATCGATTACTACTAATTATTATATTGTAATTAAGTGATTTCATAAGTAGACGTGGAAAAATAGTAGATACTTAAGCAATGTTGCCAGATTAACTGCAATCCTTGCAGTATGAATACAATTTCCATTTTGTGTAATTCATTATTATAATAGTAAAATTTACCAGTTGCTTTTACTCCTTATGATGTATTCGTCAGCGGCCAACTTATCATCTTCCGTGCAACCATATGGCTGGCAAAACCAAGAATTAAAAGCCCTATTGCAGGGCGCGCAGTACAATTGACTAATTGGTATGTCACATGCAACAAGGTGAAGCTTAAAGACATCTTTGGACGTAGGAACTGTCCTTCAGATGTCCTGTATGAGAGGAATATTTGTACCGACAGCAAAAGGGACTAACCCTAGTCACTTATTCACTAGCACAACGACTCTTATTCAATCAATTGGATGTAAGTTATAGCCTATCGTCACAGTTCACCCTTGCACAAAACTGGGATTTTAAAAGGTTAAGATAGAAAAAAGTATTAAGTAGGCGGCCTTAATATTATTTATAGGTTTCTTGTCTTGTCAATCAGGTCAGCACCAAGTGGGGCTGGTGCACCCAGCGGCGGCGCACATGTCACACTGGTATGGAGCGCCGCACCAGGGCTTCGCCCCCCCACCTGCCTCACACAACCCTTACCACCATCACCACCTCGCGCAACTCAACTCTATGGTAAGCATTGTTTAATGTTTTTTTTTTGTGTTAATAGCTTAAAAGTACATACATATATGATGTATTAAATAAATCTAATGCAAAATTGTGGACGTTAGAATTATTCTTAACAAAATTTCTTCTCATAAGCTGTTTGAATTCATTGCTATTATTATAATCAATGTATGATCCAAGAAATAAATACAAGGATAAATGTATGAGTCATTTTAGAATGAACATGCAATAATAATAATATCTCGGCAATGCAATTGCAATGAGTACGATAAGTGCATAAAGTTAAATAAATAAATAAATAAGTCCATGTAGAGTTCGTTTTGGAAGCGTTGGAACCATTTCCATATTGTTGACTAGCTGACCCACGCAGCTCCGCCTGCGCTATTTTTACGTTAACTAAACTTTGAATAACAGACATTCGCATCGAATACATAACCTCATTTTTTATAGTCGGTTAAAAACTGGGACCCACTTTTTACTTGCTCTCCGAAGCACGGACCCGTTTAGTTCAAATGGCGTTAAACGGTCACCCATCTATTTAATGACCTTACCTAACGTTGCTTAACCCGATCGATTACAAAACCTTGATAACAACTCTCTATGAGTGTTCCCTTACTAATATTTATTATATTTTATAGAAAAATTGATAAAATCGGACCAAGCGTATAACCAAGTACCCGTTTTGACTTTAATCCCCTCTCCCAAAAGAACCGTGCTAGATTACGGGACAAAAAGTATCCTATGTCCTACCTCGTAGTAAGATCTCAAAACATGCCAAGTTTCATTTGAATCCATTCAGTAGTTTCGGCGTGATGCTCAGCCGTGATACAGACAGACAGACAGACAGACAAATATTAAAAAAATTACATTTTCGGCCTCAGTATCGGTTATAGAATGCCCTCCAAATATAATTTTCAAAATATCTTCAATGTACAGAATTGGACCTGTTACAGTTTTATTATAAGTATAGATGATTTGTAAAGTTTAAAATTTTGCGATGGGTAAATTTTATCGTTTGTTCAATTGTTTTACAATAAGACTGAGATGATAGTTGACGGTCGAACTTGAAACTCTCTCTTGAGCTCATTCTGGATAGAAATCCAGGACAACACACAGACAGACGCCTCTAGTGGTTTTCATATTCGCTGTGACGACTGGTTATTTTTAGAGATGTTGATAATTTAACACCTAATTAATATTTTCACACGTTTACGTTTTATTTTATTAGATGATCATAGTGTCCAATTTGTGCTATTAAAGCTAGATTGCTGTTATATTGGTTACTATTAATTTATTACAAAATATTTTATATGCTTTTATTGGTGTAGCTCACTATGACTATAGAGGTCAGTGTTTTGAATAATAATATTCTAAACTCCTAATTGGGTAAATAGGTAGTTTGGAGTAATGACAGTGATATATAAAAAGACTATTACGTAGGTAGGTAGTATTTAATGTCTGTAGTATTATCATTGGATTGGTAGTTTTTTTTGGTCGCCACTCAAGAACCTTCCTACCCCAACGGTTATCGCTCGAAGAACCGATAACCGTTGTGGAAGGAAGGTTCTTGAGTGGCGACCACGAACCGGAAGACGCAGCGTAGGCAGGCCTCCCACTAGGTGGACCGACGACATTGTTCGCGTCGCAGGAAACCGGTGGATGCAAATAGCAAATTGTCGTTCATTGTGGCGGTCTAAGGGGGAGGCCTTTGTTCAGCAGTGGACGTCTTCCGGCTGGTGATGATGATGATGATGGTAGTTTTATCCTTAGTATTATCCTCGGGTGAGTAGTATATATCCTTGGATCTAATTTTTAATAAAAAAAAAAACACATAATTGCTATGATTTATTAAATTCCGTTTTCAAGAATAGCGATATATTTTTTAAGGTAAAAGCACTTATGTGCAAATTTATTTTATTTTAAAGTGTTACTTAAATAATTTTAATGTATTTATGTATGAATACAGTTAATTAGGATCCAAATTAGAGGATTTACTCTAGTCGTTATCAAATATGTAATATATCAGTATCTATTTATTTAAAAAATCGGTCCGCGTTGGCATCATACTTTTTAAGAGTATTTAAACATAGGAAGATATTTATTTTTAACCTAACCATTCAATCGTATTTTACTAGCTTTTTGATGATCATTAATTATGCATAGATGACATGTCGTAAACGTTGTAATGAACACTTTATGCCATATGCATAGATTTACATAAAAAAGAACTTATGAGTATCGAAATATCAATCAAATTAAAAACACTATAAACAAGACACTCGAGTATAGAACTACAAGAATTATAATGGCACTTACACAATAAAGTGGTACAGGTTTTATTACAATTTTACTTTGGTGTTGCTAAGCAATTTTTTTAAGCTACTCTCAAACAAATTACTTACATAGATTTGCTTCTGTATTCTAACTGACTGTAACTTGTGCAGAAAAAGGCATTGTCCAGTTTCATCGTGTGTTCTAATGGGTGCTATGTGTCATAATAACAAACCTTTTTTTCTTTTATTTGCATTATGTTTGTCTACATTGTGCAAATTTCACACACATGACTTCCAACTAACGAGATATTTAGCAAATATAGACAGAGCAATTTAATATTTCAAACAAAAAAAAAATTAATGAGCTTAACAGATATTGGCAGCAAGATCATGTCTACAGTCAGACATACTGACAGATAACGCCCTCATTTCTTGTGTCGGATGTTCAAAATCATAGTTAGCTAAGACCTGGCTCTTAAGAAGAAAATTCAACTCATCATGATAGGTTATTACTTTCTTTTCAAAATCGTTTTGTACGTTTGTAAACTTTATCTAAGTACATATTATAAAGGTGCATATAATTTGATATTAATATTATTATTTCTTCTTGTTGCAGACTGGCTGGAGGAGTGAGTACACGTGATAAGTCAACCAAACACAAGAGAATCCTGCTTTTAGAATATGTCTTTCGTGATTACGAGTTACGTCCTGAACGGACACTTTGACCTAATATAGAGAACAGAGGCAACAGAAACGTACGCTGTGATTACATCACGAGGATTTAACTCATAACTAATAAATACGACACATCACATTAATTTATAAGACTGTTGAACAGAATTGACGTTTGTAAACATTTACAAACATACACCGAGGTGTGAGTGTGAGCGAGCGAGCGAGTGTACAGAACGAAGCTTACGCATTAGTGTGTTCAGACCACAGTGCAATAAGGCATGGTATACAATGCACGCTTTTTAAAAAGTTTCCGTCGCTTATCGCTCACTTAAATTCGCTTTAATACCTCATTCTCAGTTTAAATCGAACTGAACATATCCTAATTCAATGCTAACTTGTCCCAGTTGATCCCCCAATGAAAGACTTTGATATACCGCGATCAGTTCCCTACAAGTATTAAACGTAAGAGTGTTTTACATGGAGTAACTAGAGAAATTGTACAGTATTATAGGTAAGGTCGGTTACGAAGTCTTTATTGTATAAGTGTAGTTCAAAAAGATAATTATGTGTATTTTGTACATATCTCGATAAGTTATAATATTCCGTTCCTGTGTATATTGATTTTAATATTGTAGTTTTTTTTTAATATTTAATTCGAACGGTGTCGCTATAGGAATTGTGATGTGTTCAGAAAATTATCGCGAAGATGTTGTTTTTGTATATTTGTTTTCTTTTTTGTAGATGATATTGAAAGAAATGCAATAGTAATTTATGTAATAGTTATTATTCAATCAAGTTTGTATATATCACTTTTCAAATGCTAAGGGTAATGCTATATATCCTCAGAATAAGTCATTTGATAATTTATTCTGAGGATAATGCCTAATAAACGAGTTTAGTTAAATCGGCCCTAAGTGAAACGTCACAAAACTGAATTTCGCCTACATGAGAATATTTTTTTTTGTATAAATTATTTTGCCGGTCACTAAATCCAATTCGCTTTTAAATATTTATGTATAGAAATATTTATTTGCCACAAAATGTAATATAATGTTTTGTATCACATTACCGTTGTAAAATTAAGCTATTGAGTGGCCATAAATTGAAAAATGGGGTTCTGTTTGAATTTACAGCAGATTTTAATAATAATCAAGAAAAATAAATCAGTTTAATAATAAATAACTAAATAAAAAAAAGAAAAATGATTTAAAATTCATATTTAATATTTTAATATGTATTATTTATTTATGGAGGTATATTTAATTTTTTATACAGATAGGTTCTCTAAACTGGATAGGATCTGTTTAAACACATTTAATCTATTAAAATCTTTGCTATATCTACAAACAGAATTCTCGGACCCCAAAATGTGTAAATATGAAATGTAAATGAAACATGTAGAAAATAAATGAAAATCATTATGTAATAATAACTATTGAAATAAAGAAATGTAAATTAGCGATCACTGCAAAACAGTCTATAACGATATCCCGTACCTAAAGTTTTTAGTTTTTAAAACGAAACATTGTGAAGTTGTGTATTTTAAATGAAATTGTGAATAAATTATCAATATTGATATTAAACATTTCAGTTTTATTTCCACACCCTATAAAAACACGAAGATAAATTAAAATTGATCGAATTAACCGACGGCGTCCCTATCAAAGGAGCAAAGGTCCCGTTAAATTGGAAAGCAAATCAATTGACCATCCAATTACTTCGTCTTGCACGTCGGCCCGTAAGTCGCCGGATCAATTCCGCCATTTTGTAGAAAAAGTCGTCCAAAAGTCGCGCGTTATCTCGCGGCAAATTGAAAATGCAGCCGCCCGTGAGATTGTGACGCAACGGCCCTGTGCCGGCGACATATGGACCTATTCAATTTTAATCGCATTTCAGAAGAATGGACATCGGATAATCGTACGGAACGGTCCCCGGGCCGCGCCGCGGTGATAGGCCTTACTTATAACTCGGTTTTATTTGCGGTTTATACCGCTAGGGATTTCGAGGGTGTCATTGTTGGTGCACAATTACTGTTTGCGATTGATATTTTTAAATTCCACGCTGAATTTGGGGAGGTAATGCGTTTGCGCCTCGCTGGCTACGTGATCAACGTTCTTGACAAGTAAACATTGTTGCGAATTTTCAAGAATCCTATTTTTTTTTGTTGCATTGATACAGAATTTGACAGTTTGGTTACCTGTTTTTGTCGTATAGGTACGTTACATTTATAGTCGTTTTAAATCACTAACAATGCACACAAATTATAAAGTATCTTACTTCCGGTGTCACCGATACCTGATATAACAACAGCAAGTAGAGTTTCGGCAAGAGCTAGTTAAATACAATTTGTTACATAATAGTTCACATTACAGTACCTAGTACTGTTACTATTATTATTAGCCCGATTTGTCCCACTGCAGTGAGAAATACTCTTTTCCCTCATCCCACTTTTCCCGGTTTAAAGCATTTTGGGTCCTATTTGCGTCATAAGCATCCAGCTCATCTCACCATCTACGCTTGGGTCTGACGCGCTGCCGTTTAACGTCCTGTGGAATGTTCCGTGATGTGTCTAGCCCACAGTCCACTCGGCATGCGGCAAATACGTCCGTCCCAGTTCCTTGAATTTAGTAGTTTTTTGGATAGTGACAGTTATTGTATATACCTAATGCAGTTACTAGCATGCAGGTTACTCGTTAAATTACAATTAGAGCGTCAACATACTCATAAGGCTTGATAAAAAGTGTCTTACAACGCTGGAATCGAGTAAGTTTCGGAGACGCTTACGTTCAAAACAAAACAATGTCCTGCTATCTATAGGACCTCGCAACCAAAACGAAAAGTGGCTTGTTTGTAGTTTTAAAAACGGAACGGCATTTGCAAGGGCCGCCGGCCGGCGGGCATAAGTCACCGCGGCCGGTCGCCGCCAGTCGTCCCTTGATTTATCAACCTCTAGCGCGGGAAAAATGTCGTCCGGAAAAAAAACCGCGTCACTCCGCACGATTTATTACTCACGGAGGCACCGCGGAATATTCGAGGGACACATGGTCGTTCACACCTACCGGTGGCTCCAAGCATGCGCGTCTACCCCCCGATGTGATGGAAATTCGCACTTGGCTAAATTACGAGCGCGAATGTTTTCATTTCGGTATGCACGTACCTACACGGCACGGAGGCCGGTTGATTAAGTACTTGTGTTGTGAAATGTTACCGAGAGGTGAGAAAATATCGTTTTGTATTTATTGTGTGGTTTTACCGGTTCATTTGCATTATTACTGTCATACAAACTAGTGGCTATAAGACATTGATTCACCGTCTCGTGTAGATTTGATTGCGACACCAATAAATTGAAGACAATAAAGATATTTATTGGAGATATGGGACGGTATATTACAGTCACGTTTCCGGTGCTCCAAATGTTTTAAAAGACTAATGCACTATATAAAATCCAGAAAATCTGAGGCCAGAGCGTAAAAGATAAGCAAAAATGTTTTATGGATACTTTCGTTGAAGAGGTTGGTGTTTATTACAACTCCGCGCTGCTCCTAAGACTTTAAACTCCACACAACACACAGAAATATATAATGTCAGTCGTGGGAATCTAACCCGGTGTAACCTCATAATCAGTAGGCACTTGCGACTAACGCACAACCGAATGACTATATTTAGGTAAAGTAACGTTCTGTTAAATATCTTTCCTTCAGCCCATTGCCAACTAATGCTAAATGTAAGCCTCCTTCAGTCCACGACACAACTTGTTTCAGCTTTCTGAATCCGACTTGTTCTAACACCTATCTTATTTCCGTATCAAATCGCGGATGCATCTATCTATACAAAGCCCTCTCAAATAGTGACCATGATACTCTATACAGAGAAAAAGATATTATAAACCGCGTTTTATAAATCCTTTACAAAGGTGAATCAACAAAAGTTAATAAAAAAAAAAAAATTAAAAACCTGTCTTATAGGTAGTGTCGTATCAGTATCATCATCATCGTCAGCCGGAATACGCCCACTGCTGAACATAGGCCTCCCCACAGAATGCCACAATAAACGAGAATTGGCTATTTGCATCCACCGGTTACCTGCGACGCGCACAATGTCGTCTGTCCACCTAGTGCGAGGGCCTGCCAACGCTGCGTCTTCTGGTTTGTGGTCGATACTCGAGAACCTTTCTTCCCCAATGGTTACCGGTTCTTCGAGCGATGTGGCCTGCCCATTGCCATTTCAACTTGCAGATTCTGAGAGCTATGTCGGTGACCTTAGTTCTTCGGCGAATCTCCACATTTCGGTTTCTGACGCGCAAAGAAACTCCGAGCATAGCAGCTCTCTCCATGACTCATTGTGTGACTCTGAACTTCTCTAAAAGGCCAGCCGTTAGAGACCACGTCTCAGTACCATATGTCATCACTATCAGTATATTGTAGTTAAATTGACACTAAAGCTTCTAAACGCTGCTAACAACTAAATATTAAAAACTAAATCACTAACACGCAAACCAGAATCTTAGCATTTAGCAACACTTTAAACAAGATTAATAAAGTAGCACATTTTTGTGGCAAAAAAAACCACATCCTATATAGGTACTTCAAGAACCTAAGAAGTTAGATCACAAACATAAATTAAGTTAATTATAAATGAGGTTTACATTCACACGGACTGAGTTGCATCCGTACTAAATAGACATGTGACGGTAGACTATTCATTTTAGACAAATTGCAAGACTTGAGCTTAGGTAAGTGAGAGTTGCCACACGTTTTTGTTTTCTGGAGACTTTCTCTTTACAATCCCTTTTTTCATCGGACGATGAGATGCACAGCGGCTACACACTCTTAAGTTGAAGTGTCCCGTCAGTCCAGACTAAGTGATTTGCTGAGATTGCATATAAATACGTACAGCTAAGGAGTAAGTATATAAATTGAATAACAAACTGCTCTATTTTGTCCTACGCTAGGTAGGTACTCTAGATGGATGGGTCTTATCTATTCCTATCACGAGGGCTAAAATTAAGCCTTAATCCACACAATACCTATAAGCCAGGGTATTTTAAGCACTTAGTGGAGATTTTGTTAGTGGAAAACTTTGCTATTTATTTTGATAACTATTTTGGATAATAATAGTTCAAAATAATTGTAATTATAAAAATATAGGTATAGATTCGTTTACCCTAGACTAAGGATATAAAAGAGGGTTAAATTAAAACCAAGAATCAAATCCAGATTACAGACGATTATATGTAGTCACACACGACACTAGATAAACGAGGCAATTCATATATGTAATCACGGACCCTAAAGTATTTGATCGGTCCAGGGTTATATTATACGCGTTTAGTATTATATACTTATCATCTCTTTATTAAAAAAGATCTCACCGCCACATCCTACTTTGCTATAATTTAATATGGACACCCTACCATAAGATAAAAGTTGAAATAGCCCATTGTCTAGTTTCTGGTTTCCACAGAAATAGGTGAGCCTGCAGTCTGTTTGATCTGAAAAAGCTCTTGCCAAGATATGCAAATCAACGTCTCATTAGATACAATTGATTAGTGAAAATGTGGGAATTTTGTCACTTCATAAAGTTATTTATTTTACGTAACACGAACTCTATTTTTAACAGCAACTACATTTTTGTATGTAACATTTAAATAAAACTTCTTTTTTTGACTTTTTTTATTGACAAGAACTCAACCGTGGGAACTATTTATCCGACACATTTTGTTGCTTAGAAAATGAGACTGGGGCCCCTGGGATCTTGGAATATAGGTATACCTACACCAAGAAGTAATATGCAAATTAGATAGTATGCGAAATGAACAATATTGTTAGTTATATGCAAAGAAAATATAATAATCTAGTAGGTAAAGTACCTAGGTAATTATGTATTTAATTCCTATTGGAATAGAAAAATATGTACCTGTTTATAAAAATCTAACAAGAGGCATTGTTAGAGTACTGAGTCACATTAGTGAGATTTATAAATTGTATTACTTTGTTTTTAAGTATAAATTTGTAAATAAACTGTAAATATTTAGTTTTTATAAAAAAATGTAGTGCTTGAAAAAAGAACTAGAACTTTTTTTAAATTATACTTATAAGATTCCCGTGGGGTGCCAGGTTAGAATAGCATGCCCCCATCTCCTCTCGTTGGGTGTCGTAAGAGGTGACTAAGCAAGAACAGCTATGCAATTCATTAAAGTAACCAATCGTGACTACGCTCGACAGCAAGCTCGATGTCGAATTAGTCTTCATTTCGACGTTGAGCATAAATCCGCATTCTCTATCACATTTCGGCTCGACGACGAACTGGAGGCCGTGCCGTTCGCTGCCGTTATCTAAGGCGAGTTAAGGACTGCTCAAAGTTTTTTTCGGTAAAAATCGGTTTTTATTTTAAACACGATTCTAATGGAAATGCCATCAATAATAAAATTTCTGGATGCAAAAGATGGTTCAATGAACATCATACTTTCAGTTTTAGGCACAGGAATGCACTATACATTGTTTTTTCTTGATATGTATTTGTGTTTGGCAGTATGTGGTCGATACCTTTGCTTGATTTTAATTCAAAAAATCACGCAGGACATTTTGACTGTCATTGTCAATGTCATGTCGCGTTCCAAGTGTCTATCTAGTCTAGGTACAGGGTCTCCAGATTGGGGGTTTTTTCCCATTTTGGGGAAAAATAAAAACTTCGGGGAACTTTTGGCGAAACGAAAACTATGGGGAAAATTTTGGGGAACACATGTTTGCTTGGCGAAAGCTTGTAGAGAAACAAAAGTCTAATTCAGAAAGTTTATATCATTTTAAATCGTTTCATCAAACATATTTCAGAATCACACGTAAAACAATAAAATACTCATGGCTAATGGTCAGAATGGCGGGGGAAGGTGTGTTTTTTGATGGATAGAGATCTTATTTTAATAATCTCCGCTATAGTTTCATCTCATACTAGTAGTATAGATATGTGAATTTTGGTTCCTCTTGTCCCTCTGGAACAGTTTAATAATTCTTTTCCAAAGAGTAGCCTCTAACGTACAAGTTCCCATCTATCTCTATATGACAAAAAATCAGCCAAATACGTGAAAGCGTAACAAATAAACTAAGAAACTAACTCGTTTTTAGTTTTATAAAATTATTAGGTATAGCTAAGGAAGGATTAGATACGAAATCAATTTGGGGAAAATTGTATAAAAATGTATCTTTTTGGGGAAAAATAAAACCTGATTTGGGGAAATTTCACATGCAGGACCTGGATACCCTGTCTAGGTAACTGTTGTATATCGATGTGTTTACATTTAATTTTTTGGGAAAACGGATATGGTATAGTCAATCGATAAAATTAGCAATAAGTTGACTTTTTTCTTAAAATGTGAAATTTTTTATTATTTTAAGTGAACAACGAGTTGAAACGTTAGAAAAGCATAAGGTTCTCGCGACTGGACTTGCTCGTACTCCTCATACCACACACCGTACTCAAGGAAAAATGAATCCTGAATACTACTATGATTGCATCAAAACCTTAGTCACAGACTAAAAGTTAACAACGATGAGCTAATGTCAGCTGTGTGTTGATAATTCTTTATCTTTTACTGTAGGTATAATTTACCACTGAACTAAACTAATACAATTTATTTATTTTAGTACAGGGAAGATAAGAAGGATGTCCTTGTCAACTTCATTGAGATATATTCATATATTGATGGCGGTTGCAGTGGAGGAAATCCATTTGAGAGACAGCTGTAAAGGAACACAGGACGGCGACTATTGCATCGTAGTGCCCCAGCTCAGAAATTTATAAATGGCTAGTTTGACTGAAAGCTATTGGAAGAATTCAGTGTAGCGATAGAACTGATGCATGCCTAAATTTTGGTGAGCATGGCTCAAAGTTTCGATCACACCAGCCTGGATTTCTTACAACATAGCAGGTTTTGCGGGCTCTGGAAGTCGATATAAGAAATAATCTTAGAATGACATCAACTGTAACATGCTGTGTTTAGGTGCTATCAATATCACAATAAATGTATGAACACAGGTGTAATGATGAAAGAAAATGAATTATTGACTTTTATCTTCTAAAGAAAAACAGGGGTTTACATAGATAGTTCTAATCTAAGTATTTGTCTACTAACTGTGTAATATTTTTAATAAATGTTTTATTGTAAATAATAATTGTTTGTTTGTTAATACTAATAGTATAATAAGTAGTTTTTTGTATGTAGGTGTAATCTGTGGAATTAATGAATTCTACAATCCTAAACTTTGCCCTCCATAGGTAAGATTTTTTCCTGCGGTTTCACCTGTTATATATTTTTTTTAATATTATTTTTGTAAAGAAACAAATTTTACCAGTTTATGTAACTATTGTTTGTTTGTTTCCAAATAAGGTATGAAGTTCCTTTTTTAAATATTTTATTTGTTGAAAAAACAATACATAATTAATATTAAATATTTTATTAAATTAATTCTTTCTTATTACAATGAAACCGGCTATCACCCACTCTCCTGTATTTTGTAGAAACTTCGTGAATTCCTTTTTACAATATTAGCCTTGCATTTATTACAAGATGAATAACTTGTGTGCGAGGACTGCAATATATAGGTAGTAATCCACATTTGTGGCCACTAGCATCTTGTAAGTTCCTCGTTCCATTAGCCTGAGATGATACTTATATAGAATCTGAAAACAGTAATTATTTTAATAACATAAATCAACTCAAACAAGTTATTTAGGTACTTTTGCATTTAATAAGTAAGTATTCACTGGCATTGTATTGTTTATTTATATTAGATAGGTTATGCACAATATTTTGAATAACATATCTAATACAAATAAACAATTGGGTCAGCTAGTTGAAGACACCGAGGTTTAACCCACGGCACGTCCCAGGGAAACGGAACAAAGAAATAGATAGGTACACAGTACAGCAGGTATATATAGGAGTTAGAAAAATATAAATTAGTTACGAGACAAGTTAGTTACTTATATGAAAACGAATTGAGAGATTCAAATAGATACCCTTTTTCTTCTTTCCTTCAATTTATTAGTTAATGCACTAAGTAGTCATCTTCTATGTCGAGGTAGATAATTATGTTTTCTAAGTTTTCTGTATGTTTTACTTTGGTGTGCAAATAAAGAGTATTCTATTCTATGTTGAAATATTAGTAAATCTTCAAAAAGCCTTTAATTGAATTATGTAATTCACGAACTTGACGACGCTTAAGGAAATCATCAGATTTTTTGGCTCTTAGTAAATCTACGATGCACAACACACGTACAGCTACTTTAACACTATTCTAAACACAAAAACAATAAATATCCACGTATAATAATACAATTCAAAAACTTTTAAAGCAGCGGTGGCAATTCGTTCACAAATTCGCCTACAAAAAGCTGCAAAATACAAGCTTTCTATTTTGACAAGTTATGTCGAGGCTATGGGCGAAGTCGAGGGCAAGACGATTGACAAATTTTGCTTAACGAATACGATTTTCACCTACGAACAATCAAATTATTCGACCGCAAGTAGTTCCACCAAAACGCCGTTAATTCTCGTGGCGCTAGTGCTGCGTAAGCAAAGTTAGTGAATGCGAAAACGCAATTCGCCGGTGCCGCGGCGTCGAACTCGAGGTTATTTTGCTTAGCGCATAACACTACTGATTAGGACAATACAGGTTGTTTGTTTGAAAAGTAAGATGATAAAAAGTCATCCCTTATTGCTTACTATATTTAGATTCTTTTTTTTTTGTTTTTTTTTTTTTTATTTTTTTATATGGCACTGCGATATTTAGATTCTCTCAAATAAAAAGAACTAAAGGGACAGTCGTCAGTCCCACCAATCATTTAATAAATGTACAATTTATGCAATATGTTTTATACCTACTTATAAATAAACGCTTATCATCCATGTTACCATTGTTGTACAAACTCTTCTATTTACATTGAATACCCATCAAGAGGCGCGTAAGCTCTTAAAGCCTTTTTTATACCTAAAAAAGTAGTTCTGCCAAAAATACGAACACAAAACCGATCATTAATCTTCACGCGACACTCAATATAAAAATGTGCCTAGTAGACACAAAGGCCCTGAATTTAAAAGAGTGAAATACCTCCACAAATCTCTAAGGACGCCCAGTCATAGAGCTCACTGAGTCGTGAGTAAAGGATCACGCACACTTGAGCGGCCGCGACTATCCGTCTGATCCGGGAATCAATCTCGGACTTAGCCGGCGCTTATCTCGCTGACCCCGCGCCTCGCCGGACGAATGTCACGACACGTCTGATTTGCTTTTCAATTTTGTACCGGCCATTCTTTCAGTGGCGGTTCATTGCGTTCCGATTGGATTTATTTAGTGGCGTGATGAAGCCGTTATCGGTAAACTATAAATATATAAATAAAGAATAGGATTTTTTTTAATTTATTCAACATACTTAGAAATACAAAATAGTAATATATTTTTATGAATTACTTAAAAATGAAATATTGTTGAATGGGCATGGTGGACTGACGACATTGTGCGAGTCGCAGACACTGGTACATCTTTCGGCTGGTGTTGATGATGAAATATTATTAAAATACTGATTAAGAAAGTCTTGTTATTTTTATTGGGCTGGTACCTAGCCATATTTATTTGGAAATGAATATTCATTTGGACCACCAATATTATTATAAAGAATTCGAATTAAAAAAAAATGTAATAGCTGGGTGCACAACATTGTCATCAGTTACTTAATTAGTGCCATATCGCTGAACGCACGGTTGCATGGTAGCGATACCCCAGATTTACGGGAACCGCTCCGATCAAGTGTGACTACCGCTTTATTACGAGATCTCGAGATCATTGCATCTTGATTATCTTCGGAGAATTTACAAAATGTATCTCCACCCAGAGGAAATATGTTTAGGAGATTTCTGGTTAATCTTGTTTTTTACAGTTAATTCCAAATAATAAACATAAAAACGTTTAATACAGTATACTCGATCATTAAACAAAGTAATTAATGATGACGGAACCAGTTCCATCACACGTTGGAATCAGAATATTCCGTTCCTG
This sequence comes from Furcula furcula, assembly GCA_911728495.1. Classification (NCBI taxonomy): domain Eukaryota; kingdom Metazoa; phylum Arthropoda; class Insecta; order Lepidoptera; family Notodontidae; genus Furcula; species Furcula furcula. The sequence continues at coordinate 8,708,734 of OU452246.1, read as the reverse complement.
GAACTACTCCTATTAGATAACAGATCAAATATCATTTAAATTAAGAAGAGGTGATTAACTTCCCGACGGAATTCGGAGACGGCGGAGACGCGATATACGAATAAAGTATATAAAATGTTGGGATATACTGAGCCGTCGACAACCGAACGATACGTAGAATGTATATTAGTTATTAATTTCTTATAATATGTTATTTACGTACGTTGGTCATAATAATAAACAAAGTGTCCGGGTATTAAATATCTGTAACTTAATAACGTTGGTGGTGCACCTGCCCGCGCCTCCCTCGCACATTGATATTATAATATATACAAGGAAAACGACCCTTTAATGCATTCGGCAGACGAACTGCTGTAATTATTATTTGGTGTAAACGTATTGAATATTAAGGCCGGTATTGGGGGCGAGTAATAATCTTTTTTTAGGCCAAAGTATGCTAATTGTGGCGGCGTAGTAACGGCCATTGTAACAAGGGACGGGACAGGTGACAAGCCACGACAAAAAACTGACGGAATTTTGATGAAGCGATTCGCTCATATTTCGTGCAGTTGGTATTGTGGTACGAGAAATTGGGACGTTTGTACCTGTCTCGCATTTAGGTTTGAATAGACTACGTTGGTAACGCCAACATAGTATCTGTATCTGTGATGCACTAATTACCTATGCCATCACCAGACTTCCTGTTTCTTATTTTATAATATAGGTACTTAAAATATCCTTCGTCTTGTCGGTATGACACGCTTACGAAAATAAACTATTTAAAAAAAAATAACAACCGACTTCAAAGTAAATTATCTAAAAAGCATAAAATAACGAAAATATATTGAAGTCGGTGCTAGCACATCATGTTAACTAAGACTAGCACGAGCTGACACCGACTTCAATATATTTTCGTTATTTTATGCTTTTTAGATAATTTACTTTGAAGTCGGTTGTTATTTTTTTTTAAATAGTTTATTTAACACTTTTTAGTGACTTTTATTTTAGCAAAATAGGTATCAGTACTATGACGCAACTCGAACGTCTACGTTACAGTAACTTACAGAAAACATAAAAAGTTTATATCTCTTAAACTACTGGACCGATTTTGATGAAACTTGTACTCTACCCTAATTTGAAAAATACTCTAACTATTGCCAAAAGAATTTTTGAAATCGGACTTGTAGTTTCTGAGAAATCTGCGGACAAACCTACATACATACATACATACATATATACATACATACATACATACATACATACATACATACATACATACACTCATAAAATTTGGTATATTTGTTTAGAAGCCCACATAGACTAACTTATATTAATATTACGCATTTTTATTAATATTACATACATACGCGTCGAATAGAGAACCTAATTTTTGAAGCCGGTTAATAATTTTTGAAGCCGGTTAATAATTTTTGAAGCCGGTTAATAATATATTTTTGGACTAATAATTTGCCTCCCATAAATAAATGAAGAGTTTAAATCAGCTGTGTTTGTGTTCTTATTATCACCGGCTACAAAACGACCAGCTTAAATCAAGAAATCAGTCCGCTGCCAATCTCGTGTGCCGCGACTATACGCGCACAGTCTATGCATTTTGTTTACTGGCATCGAGTTTTTTTAATGCTAATATATTGACATTTCACATCTAATTTATATGTAGATACCAAGATCCCAAGGTGATAGGATCAAAGAGAATATATGGATGAAATAACATATAGGGTGTCTCAATGTGTATTATTTTTATTTTACTTAAATCAGAGTTTAGTATTTTTATAGAAGAAATTTTCTAGACCTGTACTTAAATTTAATTAGATACCCTACGGTTTTAACTAAGGAGTTTTTTTAATAGGATTATGTGATAAGCAAGTGCATTAATCGTAGTCTATTTCCATGGCTATTTGTATTTTGACGGGCCCGTTGGTCTAGTGGTTAGTGACCCTGTCTGCTACCCAACAGGTCGTGGGTTCGATTCCCACCAAGTGTCTGGGTGTTTTATCTATATAAGTATGTATTTACAAAAAAAGTTATGTAGTAGTATCAGTTGTCTGGTTTCCATAGTACAGGCTCTGCCTAGTTTGGGATCAGATGACCGTGTGTGAATTGTCCCAGGATATTATTATTATGGCTAAATATATGCATTTATTTTTTTACGCAATAGTTACAACTTTGCAAGTCGATTTCATGGAAACCGCTAGACCTGTTCTAGACAATCACTATATAAAAGACCTATAGGTACACAATATACAGGGTATAAGGTATATTGTGTACCTATAGGACTACGTACCGAAAACTTTTTTATAAGATTTCTCATATTATTCGTTACAACATTACAGAAATCTTTTATATGGAAAATGATTAACTTGTTAATTTTTGAGCATGTAATGAATACGTGCGGAATAATATTTGTTTTTCAAATTACATTGCTAATTTCAATCAAGCCGCCTGCGATTATGGCAACCCCTCCCTTCTAAGGGAGAGACCTTTGTTCAGCAGTCGGACTTTTCGGCTGCTGATGATTGCTAATTTTGCACAATTATGTAATTTATTGTTTTTAAATGGAAATTAGGCTTTATTATTACACCCATGATTACACCAATAATGATGTTATCCTAATTTTATTAAAAAAAGCGGCATATTTTTTTTGAATACAATGAAAATCCGATGAAAAATTTCAACACTAGAATGTTCAAAATCATGTACTGGATTCCTGTTATCGGTTTTCGGTATATAATTATTCTCGCAGTTTCTTTTTAACAGTTGCTGGTTTTATTGAACATTTTTCTCCAAAACGTGTGGTGACACGGATCCATTATGTGTGATTTGATTTCTATTTCGTATTGAAATGAAACTAATTTTACGGATTATGTCGCGCAAAATTAGTTTCATTTCAATGTGTAATATTCACGTAAATATCAGAAATCATTATTTTATTTCGTAGGCAGACGTCTTACATTCCGATGGCGAGTTCATGCATGTCATTACGTATGGTATAAGCTTTTTCTTTTGTTTATAGTGAGGAAAAATCTACAGAGATCCAAAGGGGTTAGGCCAGAAAGAAAAAAAAAAGAAAAAAAAAGGATATTACGTGAGTTATCTACCAAGTTAAAATCTATAATCCTGGTCAGCACCCAAATGGACGAATACTTATTCATCAGCTATAAAACCGTTTGTAAAACTGTTCATTTATAATCCATTTACATATATACTATGTTTTCTTTGTAAATGTAAATCCAAGCTCACTTAACCATGAGGTACGCGAGCGATGCACCTGTCCAAGCTGCAGGGTCGAGGTTGGTATATTTGATGCACGTGCCATTACTTCCCTGTTTTTATGTTTTTTTTAAACAACCTGTGTAAGCTTATATTATACTCGTAATCTTTAGTGCCTCTAATATAGCATTAGTTCCTTCTCATTAAGTGTTCATTAAAAAGATATACTAATTGAAAAACTTAATTTGATTTGCGTAATTTCTGCATTTGATAAATACCTATATATTATGTATGTAGATATGTGCTGTCTGCTATTTTATATGCAGAATTCAGACATTTACATGCGTATGTTAATACTAACAACGAATTATCATTGAATCTACAAATTGGGTTTTGTTGTTAGTTTTATTCATCTTAGTGGCGACATGTTTAAGACATTGCCACTTAACACATTAGTTATTAAGTTTCATAAGCTCAGTAAATTCTCCAAGAAACATATGTTTTTTAATAATTATATTCAAGGACAATCTACACACGGTCATCCTAGGCAGAGCTTGAAATATGGAATCCAAAAAAATGATACTAATAATTATATACTTATTTTTAAAATACATACTTAAATAGATAAAACAACAGACACTTGGACGGCATCGAACCCGCAACCTATTGGGTAGCGGCCAGGGTGTCTAACCACTAGACCAACTGGACCGTCAATTGTTTATACTTTCCAATTTTGGTTAAATTTGACACTACTGTGGTACCGTGCCCTTTACACAGGGACACAGCAATCATCTAGAAAAAAATAGTTTGCCACCGTAAAATTGGTCTTAATATAATAAAACGTTTAATACTTTGAAAACTATTATTCACTTCGCTTATAAAATAAAGAGAGAGAGATATTTTAAGTTACCCTATAGTTTTTTCATTTAACTTTTTCGCAGTTTAGGTAGCAGTGGTCGGTTTATTGGCCCGATTGCTGCGCCCCCACTTCCGGCCGCCACCGGAAGTTCAAGCACGCACCTTTAGTGCCTTCGGTACGGTTCTGACCCGGTTACAAGAGGCTCTACTTTGTGTTGAATACGTAAATAGATTATAGATAGGTAGAGTTTTTTGTTTAAAACTGTGGCTTATCCACAGTTTATTGCTATCGGCTTGTTTATTTATTTTAAACAACTTAATGTAGAGTCGAGTAAGTATTCCGCGTCTATCACGATTTCATTATTGCACGTCATTTAAGTCTCTTGAGCCCAGTTACTTCTTTAGCCACAGTGTGCACTGAACCACTAGAACCAACCAATTTATACCACCAGAGTGTATTTTTTTGTGATCGCAAAAAAATCTGTCCAGCGATTCCGAGTGCCCCCTATCGGAATCGCTGGACACTCGGGGTACCCTAGGCGTCCATTGAGTGCGGTGGCTGACAGCTGCGGAGTTTTAGTGGGTAAGAATTCCCGCGAAAAAAAGGAAAAAAATGGTAACCTACCATTATATTTGGTTGGTGGTATTTTGGTTGGTTTTGTAAGATACTGCCCACAGTATCTTGCAAAACCGAGACTCGGCCGGAAGGAGTGCCCAGAGTCTACATAGTGTCGATGAAAGCTATTGAAAGGGTTTTGAATGGGTAAAAATCTCAAATCCGTCACTACGCAGCCTCTACCCCTACGGAGACTGGGTATCTTTTAAAGGTGGTTAACCTCAACAAAAAAGATGATAGGTCTCTTGTGCAAGGGACTGAAACCCCCTACCCGCTTATATTTTTCTTATAATGACCCTATTAAAAGTCTAGGTTAAGTGAATTATAAAGGAATATCGATTAACTAAGCCTGTTACTATACAGGTTTCGTTTATTGTTCAATAATGTATAATATGTCAGAGTTCGAAGGTGTATTAATTCGGCCGCAGCGGTTCGTTCGCAGCACCTTGTTTAAACAAATACACCTGATTGGGCCCTTGCGCACCTTGCTTCATATGTGAACTGGTTGGAATTAAGGGCGCGTAGAGAAAGGTCTAGTTCATATATAAGATTTTTATAATAATAGTATAATAAATACTTACTGTTTTGTTTCGAAACAAATAGTTTTACGAATCGTCCCTATACATGCCGAGGTAAACTGCTATTTTTCACCTTTAGGACCAAAATCGTTTGCACGAGCCGGCTCAGAATACGTGCGGGCGGGGTTAGCGCACGAAACGCCGTTCAAAGGATTTTGATTGAAAACTGGTACACCATTCGTGTCCGCGATAGTACATACATTTGATTCCCGGAAGTGTTTTCTACAACATTTATTCCTCAAGAAGGCCTCTACGTATTAGATCCGCACCTACGCAATCCTCTAAAATGGCCAGGTGAAGCCCGTGAAAAAAAAAAGAATAATATTACCTAACACCTTATCACATAATGTTAAAAAATATATATTTCTTTCTTAGATTATTTTAACTGTGGTTTATTATTAGACAATTTATTCTACAATTTTAACATACAAATAATATCCGATGTACATACTACAATATGATTACTAGTATTACTTAGGTGAATTAAAAAAAACACCATTTTAAAGCTCAGAGTAATTAGAATGGAGTTAGTATCGCGTCGATTCCCCGAACCAATTTTTCGTGGCACTTTTGCGGGGTGCGGGAAGCGAAGTAAACACACACAGATACAATTTCACGCATACCCACACTTATATATATAAACTCGCAACACATTCAAAAAGATACGAACACAAATAAAGAATGACCTACTAACATATGAACAAAAATTTGACAGAGAGGTTAGCGCATCATGATCTCTCCAGTGGTATGTCCTCTAAGTTTTAAAGTAAATATAAATATATCTACTTACCTATTAACAGTCGTACAAAAAAAATGTAATGACATAACTAAGAGTCGCGTTCTAAAGAATGTTGCGAATTTACTTTCGTTCAGAAATAAAAAGTATAAATCTTTCTTCAGTCGTACTTTGAATTGTTTCACCTCATTACGTGCACGAATATCGCCAGTGCTTTTCTCATCTCTTTATTTCACACAAAATATAACTTTAAGCTTTAGAACATAGAATTTCATTCAGCGAATCACATTAAAGATATCGGTTTGTGATCACAGACGGTAACTAAACAAATTTAAACCCAATACTTTGGAATAGAAAATTCCAAATTCTGTAATAAAATACTATCTACTACGATTATAAGAAATGCTCAATCAATTTTAGACTATATTGTTATTGATTTAAGGTATAAATTACCAGGAGATATAGTATTTTGCAGGTGTGAAAACATTCGCCAGCTATTTTGTTCGTGCCTAAAGAGAATGGGACAATTTTGTTCATTGGAATACAGAAGTGGGACTTATTTTTATGTTAAGTACCAATTAAAATAATTGTTTTAGATGTCCATCTCTATCTATGGTATAGTAAAACTGTTAGTGGTCTATATCCGTACCTAAAGTAGGGCCAATTGAATAGATCATATTTGACATCTGTCAGTTTCTTTGTTCTGTCTGTTTCTTTTGTCATTATTATAAATCGTAATTGAAAAAGTTAAGCAATCGTGCAGTTGTAACTTCGAAAAAAATAATAATATTTTATGCCCGCCATTACAAGGTTACGTTGTTAAATTTTGATACGGTGTCAAATGTGATCTATTAAATTGGCCCTACTTTATATGATTTATTTTTAAGTTACACCCATTTACTTTAAACGTTGTTGTCGAAATTTATAGACTGCTAAAAATGTTACTTGTTTGTTTTATGAAGGAAGTTACCAAATCAGATAAAGTTGGCATAATTATTCGCATTTTGGTTTCTAATTGTAATTTTCTGCGCATAGCTTATTAGACAAAACTTGATTTCTATGAATAAATTGACACCTGCTGACAAGTGTTGTGAAAAATTATTATGTTTGTATCGAGATATTAGTGACAAATCACCCGACGAATGCGGACGGATAAAATAACAATTTGTCAATACATCATATTATTAAAAACGAGTCATTATCTTTAATTAATTGAGAAGTTTCAGTAGATGCGTGTAAAATTTGCATAAACACAACGTTCACTATCAAAAGAACAAAAACAAGGCCCGAACTCGGGGCTCACATGAAATAAATCGAATAAAAAAGATATCGATTTTAAACGTTCGATCTGCGCAAGAGTGGATGCAATTAAAGGGTTCCGAGAAACGACGCTGCTGCGGGACTGCACGGAACCCGCGCAAATATACTTACACCATGGGTATAAGTTGGCAAGTAAAAATATTACCACAATGGAAGAAATGTAATAATAATAATATGCTGGGACATTACACATACGGGCATCTGATTCCAAACTATGAATAACAGAAAACTGGTAAAACAACTAAGTATGTAATTATGTATTTTAAAAACATGCATACTCGCAATAGTTATTTAACATCCTGACACAATACAAACATACATGTTCATATACACAAATGACTGACAACCCTGGCTGTTAGTCAAAATTTGACACTATTACACCAACAGGTCCATCATATTAGTGTAAATGCCATAAGATGCCCAAGCAAGATAATTTGTGAAACTGTTAAAATCGCATATAAACAAAACCATATTAAACTATAATCTAGATTTCAAAGTGACTGTAATGATTTGCACGTTCATGTCAGCCTGCAGGGCTGTCAACAACGGTATGATGCATGCCAATACACTCACTGCAAGGCACCAACCTAAAATCTCATACTGTTCAGGTCTCCAGGCTAAATTCGAACAAAAAAAGTTTTCGATCACACCACATCTTATAGGAATCTTGGATGATGGAGACGCTTATAGGCAGTTGTAAACTATGTTTGGTAAACGAACACTTGGTTAAGCAACGTCTGGCAAGGTCAGTTCTTAGATGGATGACCGTTTAGTGGCCTTTGAATTGAGCGTCTCCTTGCTTTGGAAGGCACGTGTTTACGTGCGTAACTGTTTAGTTAGTCTCGGTTGTTGTAACCTAGAGAGCAGCCGTTAAGCAAAATGGTTGAATTGAACTCATTGAACTCTTCAAGCATAAGCTTGAACAACTTTGACACCAAGTTGGCCACTAACCATAAGACGAAAAAATCTTGTTTCAACTTATTATTTATTCATTTTAATTTATAATTTTTGTATACACAATAACATTAAAGGAAAACGGAAATATAGGAAAAAATAGTACAAAGTACTTATTATAAATCTTGATATCTTTTCTTTTTTTATTGTATTAAAAAATCAGCCTAGAGTAACATATTATGAAATATTGAATTATAAACTAAAAACGTTTTTAAAGTACATGTTTAAACCACACAGCAATACAATGTTTTAAGATGTGCAAATGAAGCCTTTTCATATGATACCCGACTCGATATAGCAGTCGCAATTTGAAATTTTGATGACCCATTTTGACCCCCATTATAAAAGAAGTAAAAGAAAATATTGTTTTTTTTTCATTTGCGATGGGATTGGGTAAGTAAAATCTAAAACTATTCCAAGTTTCAAATCGATAGCATCAGTCGTTCCTGAAATATGTAGGTGTGTGACAGACAGACAGACAGACGAAGTCAGACCATAAGGGTTCCTTTTTTAACCGACTTCAAAAAAAGGAGGAGGTTCTCAATTCGTCTGTATATATATATATTTTTTTTTTCTATGTATGTTCGCGCATAACTCTGGCAATTATGAACCGATTTGAAAAAATCTTTCTTCCATTCATTCTTTAATCCGTTAATTGGGTCCCATAAAAAAATTATTGCTTAGTAATAAGTAGTTCCTGAAAAAACAAGAATGGTGACTGCGCACTGAGACTTGCAAGAAAGCCTATATAGATGACGTTTTAGTCGCTCGGACTCGCTCGGTCGGACAAAAATATTCATAACTCTGGCAAATATTTACCAATTTCAATGATTCTTTTTTTATTCGAAAGAAGAAACCACTGTATTGAATCTGTATGAATTTTATTACAACCGGATAAGAACTTCCTGGAGGACCATGAACGATGTGGAGGAATTTATCTGGTAAAAACCATAAAACTGATGTTCTCCATTACATTGCTCTGACAATTATGAACCGATTTCGATGATTCTTTTTTTATTCGAGAGAGTGTACTATGATGTTTTCATGCAAATTTCATTACGACCGGATATTTTTTTCTGAAGAAACATGAATTATGTAAAACTATGTAGACGATAATGTGATCATAACCTACCTAGATAATTTTACGGTTTTCGATGGTTCAATCTTTATATATGAAAATATCACTAAAAAGTTTAAAATAAAATCTTTTTAAAAAAAAATTGAACCGACTTCAATATCACTGAAAAGTATAAAATAATTTAAATATTATTGAAGTTGGTGCCAAATATACACAGCAGGTACGCTAACACCAACTTCAATAATATTTAAATTATTTTATACTTTTCAGTGATATTGAAGTCGGTTCAATTTTTTTTTAAAAAGATTTTATTACCTTTTAGGTACGGAACCGTAAAAACGAACGTATATATAAAGGACTGTTTATACATACTTTTCATTAGGGAAACTTATTATTATTATTTTTGCGTTAAGCTGCCTTTGCACGACACTTTCTTTCAATACCGAGTGATTGTCATTTGTTGACTTTACTCGGACGCTCTTTCTCGTAAAAAGCTTGGTATTTTGGATAGATGACCGGATCATTCTACGCAAGAATCTTCTAATATCAAACTCTTCTTGACCTAGCGTTGAGCACAGCCACTAGAGGAAAACTGTAAAACGGATAGGTACTTCGAAACTTTCGTTTAGAGGAAGTATTAAAAAAACTGTAACTATGTGCTTATTTGTTTATAGGAGACCACAGCATCGAGTAAATATAGCAAGCGTGAAATTAGAAAATTGATCCTCATCAAAAATTATATTATACAGTTAATAAAAATAAACAAATGAATTGAGAACCTCCTTATTTTTAAGTCAGTTAAAATATTTAAGTTACCTAGAGAATACGTGCATAGAAATTCTCATAAAAGCCAACTACCTTTAATTTTATAACTTTTGACGTTTCAACGCTTCGATAGCACCACAGTCGATAAATCCTCAAAAAATCTCTTAACGAAATTCAATATCGATTACAACCGATATCTCACGGTATAACCGAAAGTTTCTCGATAACAAAGCAGAAGGGACGACTAAACAAGGTGTTTACGGTCCCGATTCCGATCTAAACAAAAACGTGCCACAAAACTAAATCCTTAGCGAATAAATTATAAAGGGAGCTGGTACGTGTATCATGTGCGTCGCTCGCTGGACCCTTAATTGGGCTATGTTGGGCGGACGGAAAAAAGAACGTTACATTTGTTAGGTATTCCAGGAATTGTATATATACACTTGTTGCGCTCCTGGACGATGGCCGCTTTTATTTCACTTTCGATCGTAATGAGTATCGATGGGTTTGTTGGAAATAAGTTTTTAATCTGTATTACGATTACATATTAGTACTGCAGTTGCACAAATTAAGGAAAAAAAATGGTAAATCAAATGTCTGGAAAAAAAATGGTTAGTCAAATCATAATCTCAAATCTCATTCGGTAATCTTTGACAATTTCATTTGTTAAGAAAGAAATATTCTATTTAAAAGTATACTTGCACACTAGTAAAGTTTATATAATAATTATATTTTTCCAATACGTCTTCGTGTATGATTACTTGTAAAAAAATCATAAAGTCCAAGTAGGTCTTTATGCGTGTAGAACAGATTAAGTTGGATTTTTTTCCAAGTTGTCGTACCTGTACAACAAAATGTAAAACTACTTGGAATAAGCCTTATTTTTCTCGACTGCCCCAGGAAACTCGAACTTGACTCGAAAAATGTATTTTTATTATATTTCTTTCTAAACCTCTGTACATATGTCCATTTCATTCGCTGCAGTCTTCTGTAAGATAGACGTATTTCCTTAGCCGGAATTCTTAGGTTTCTTGGCGGGGTTCTTAAACGGGAAGTTTCGTTAGGTTAATTAAATGAATTATATCCATCAAAATGATCATTGATGTTTTACATTAAGAGGACACGACATGACGGAACGGTGGAATGTAAGCTACTAACGAAGCTCATACTTTCTTGCGTTAACCCGACAAAAATGCCTCGAGCTCGATCGCTAGGTCCTTTGTGCATGGGGCCATCAACGTAGGTATCACCATAGTATTAGACATTATGCCGTCAAGCAGCAGCTTATAAACATTGTTCTGTACAGGGTTTGAGAGAATATCCGATGTATCGGGAGACAAGCGGCAGTGTATAGCAGCTGACCATGGGAAGGTAATATCGTTTACCATCGGGTAAAAGCCAATTAAAAAAAAAATTGCTGTAAACTACAGACATTTCTTGTGAACGTTGCTCGTATAAAAATCTCGACGAGCTAATACTAAAGGTGTAACGACTAAGCAGGCGCGTGTCGCCGAACGTAAATTGTTTATTATTTTTTATGGGATTTTCATGAGAATGATCGCTTGGCTCGTTAAGACACCCGCTACTATGGTACTACGAACGAACAACTCGTTTTTTGGGTGATTTACATTCCTTTTATGTAAAAAAAAATAAACGTACGCAAGTTAAGGTTAAATGTATTGTGCGATAGGTACCATTATGACGGTGTGGTGTAAAGGGTTAAGAAAAATACCTAATGTTGTTACACATGTTACGAGCCAGCATGCCTCGTCAGCATATCCCTAGACCGTGGGACATTTGCCGCGCATCGGACACCCAGCTCATGACGTCACGGCTTCATGAGAGCGCTTTCCTTACCTAACATCGGTGGGAACAGACGTTAGACATTAAGATTGGATATTAAGTAATATTTTAAATAAGATATAATTTGTGGAAGAGTTATTATACAATTTTATTCATTTTATCAATTATTTTATTGGAGTTCCTGTGTTCGGCGCCCCCCAAACCCGTAATTCACCGGAAGTTGTTTGTTGTTATTTCAAAAAAATAGAGCTTGCATTCTGTAAATATATCATTATTTACTTATTTACAATTCCACATCTTCAGTTACATATAAAATCATTTCTCAAAATGCATGGTCGCTCGACGGTGCACAAACTGCGTAACGTTTGTATCCTAATCTCTTCTCTAAATAATATACTTAATAGAGTCCATACTCCCTGGTACATACCACGATGACACAAAATCCATTTTGCAGATGGATCAAACGAACAAACAGACATGCTTGTTTGTTTGATCCATCTACAAAATGGATTTTGTAGCAGTTATTAAGAGAATTGTTTCGCGAAGGATTATGTGTTTAATGATATATTTCAGGTTTAAATCTATGGATATCCTCTGTATATCTGCTCGTTCCTTTGATCCCTCTGCACAATAGATTTTGTAATAGTTTTCATCATCCATTTACTCAGAGAATTTCTTCGCGAAGGCCTATTTTTTTATATAGTCTTATTTTATATATATGCCAATTTTTTTTTAGATTAAAACTATGAAAAGGCTGAGCAAAGTTGCGTTGTGTCATATATATTACAAATCTCGTTTTTATTTTTTTAAGCCTAAGTGAGTTTTAACAGCCCATCGGAACACAATGGCGGTAGCTGAACCCCCACATACATCTATATCATAATACACAAGAGCATTTTCCACTTTCCACAGGTTTCCCGAGGTGAGACCGCTAAGCGGCGCCTTGATGTTTGAGGATGAGAAATGAGCGGAAGGAGAGAGGGGATAAAGGGGAGTGTAGGGGCTGTATTGTAAACACAATTACCACCCCGCACCCCTGAGGGCAACGAATAGCGGCTAAACGACCCATTTGACTGTGATTTGTTAGCAATATGCTTGAGATTTGGAACAGAAATGTCTTTAAAATTCGCTTTGTGCGCGCGTATATTTGTTGGCATCGCACAGCGGTGTGGAGTTTAACTTAGATTGTTATTTAGCAATTGGTGTTGTATGATAAAACAGCAGTGGCGTGCACAGAGGGTAGGCAAAAAAATGTATTCGGCTTGTTTCTCCTATTTTAAGTATGTTATTATACTATTTCAAATATCCATATGCAAGCAAATACTATAGACATATTAATTTGCATTTGAAAACATTAATAAGTTTATTCAGCGGCTCCATACTGACAAAAATACTTTGCCTACCCTAGGATTTCTCTAAACAGTCTTAATTTAAAAAAATCTTAGTTTGGACATGTATTAACGTATTTTTTTTTAATGTAAATGGATGTGTAGGTAATATTGGTTAATTTAAGGATATTTGTGCTGGAACACGAACAAATAGAATAAAGCATAAACAACTCGCAGATATTTTTGCCTGCTTTCAGTGCACGCCACTGTAAAACAGTTATTACTATAGTTTTTTTTATTAATTAATGCTATTTTATTTATTAATGCCAATTTAATCATCATCTTCATCCTCACCAGCCGGAAGACATCCACTGCTGAACATTGGCCTCCCACTTGGAATGTCACAATGAACGACAATTGGCTATTTGCATCCACCGGTTACCTGCGACGCGCACAATGCCATCTGTCCACCTAGTGGGAGGCCTACCTACGCTGCGTCTTCCGGTTCGTGGTCACCACTCGAGAACCTTTCTTCCCCATCGGTTATCGATTCTTCGAGCGATGTTGCCTGCCCATCGCCACTTGTTCGTAATAGGTATATGTATTACTAGCTGACCCACGCAGCTCCGCCCGCGCTGTGTTTACGTTAACTAAACTTTCAATAATATACATTCGCATAGAATACAAAACCTCCTTTTTTAAAGTTGGTTAAAAACTTGGACCCACTTTGTACTTGCCCTCCGAAGCACGGAGACGTTTAGTTCAAATGGCGTTAAATGGTCACCCATCTATTTAATGACCTTACCTAACGTTGCTTAACCTGATCGATTTCCAAACATTGTCTATGAGTGTTCCCTTACAAATATTTATTATAATTATTGAAAAATTGTTAAAATCGGAGCAAGCGTATAACCAAGTACACATTTTGACTTTAGTCCCCTCTCCCAAGGGAACCGTGCCGAATGTCGGGATGAAAAGTATCCTATGTCCTACCTCGGAGTATTAACTCAAATCATGCCAAGTTTCGTTTCAATCCATCCAGTAGTTTCGGCGTGATGCTCAGCCGAGATACAGACAGACAAAAATAAAAAAAAAATCATTTTTGGCTTTAGTATCGGTTATAGAATGCCCTCCAAACATAAATTTCAAAATATCTTCAATGTACAGAATTGGACCTGTTACAGTTTTACTATAAGTATAGATTAACATAAGGCAAACATACCTGTTCATGAGCACATTGTTTGTCTAAGGTTGGAATCGAATATCAACTTTTGGGTAGCGACCAGGGGGCAGGTTTTCCACGCATTTTATTTTCTTTGTCTTCTTATTTTCCCTTTGTCGCCACTCACGGATACCCAACGGGAGGAGATGGGAGGGTGCTATTTTTACCCGGACACCCATGGGTTAGTAATACGCACGAGCAATACCAGCACGGGTTAGTAAAACATAATGTTTAGGTAACATAATCTATTCTTATAATAAAACTGTAACAGGTCCAATTCTGTACATTGAATATATTTTGAAAATTATATTTGGAGGGCATTCTATAACCGATACTGAGGCCGTAAATGTAATTTTTTTTAATTTTTGTCTGTCTGTCTGTCTGTATCACGGCTGCACATCATGCCGAAACTACTGAATGGATTCAAATGAAACTTGGCATGATTTGAGATCTTACTACGAGGTAGGACATAGGATACTTTTTATCCCGTAATCTAGCACGGTTCTTTTTGGAGAGGGGATTAAAGTCAAAATGGGTACTTGGTTATACGCTTGGTCCGATTTTATCAATTTTTCTTCATAATTATAATAAATATTAGTAAGGGAAAACTCATAGAGAGTTGTTATCAAGGTTTTGTAATCGATCGGGTTAAGCAACGTTAGGTAAGGTCATTAAATAGATCATAATCATAATCATAATCTTTATTAAGTGCCACAAAACTTAGTCTTACAAGTAATTTACAGAGAACGAAACAATTAAATAACTATTACATACAGACATATGTATTGGTTTAACAGCGGCTACTGCACTAGACTCTAGGTCTGTATCGCAGCAACCAAAAAACAATTACATGAGATAATTAAATTGGCGACATGTTCAATGCGCAGAAAATATACATACTTTACTTAGTACCTTACATGTGTATGAGTTCGGGTGTGTAAGTGTGTGTGTATGAGTGTGTGGGGGTGTGCAAAAGTGTAGAATGAATGTGTATTAAATAATGTTATGTGACGATTCTCTCAGCGACAGACTTCGAGAATCTCTTCAGTTTCTTGATAGTTTAGGGTTGATGGGTGACCGTTTAACGCCATTTGAACTAAACGGGTCCGTGCTTCGGAGAGCAAGTAAAAAGTGGGTCCCAGTTTTTAACCGACTATAAAAAAGGAGGTTATGTATTCGATGCGAATGTCTGTTATTAAAAGTTTAGTTAACGTAAAAATAGCGCATGCGGAGCTGCGTGGGTCAGCTAGTCATAAATAAAGTTATTAATCATCAGTCATTATACACTTAGCGTAAATAAAATTTGCTGTATACTTTTCCAAGAGATATCTAAATTATAGGACTTTGTAATAATTGCTGGGTAGCATAAAATTTGCAATTGGTATTGGCAATTGAGTAGCGTTCGGGAAACTACGTGACATTTCCTCATCTGAAATTCTGCAGCACCTAAAGACAAAGGTTTTTAACAAATGTGTCTTGCCAGTGATGACATATGGTACTGAGACGTGGTCTTTAACAACTGGCATTATTGAGAAGGTCAAAGTCACACAACGAGCTATGGAGATAGCTATGCTCGGAATTTTTTTGCGCGACAGAATCCGCAATGAGGAGATTCGCCGAAGAACCAAGGTCACCGACTTAGCTCTAAGAATCTGCAAGTTAAAGTGGCGATGGGCAGGCAACATCGCTCGAAGAATCGATAACCGATGGGGAAGAAAGGTTCTCGAGTGGCGACCACGAACCGGAAGACGCAGCGTTGGCAGGCCTCCCACTAGGTGGACAGACGACATTGTGCGCGTCGCAGGTAACCGGTGGATGCAAATAGCCAATTGTCGTTCATTGTGGCGTTCTAAGGGGGAGGCCTATGTTCAGCAGTTGACGTCTTCCGGCTGATGATGATGATGATGATTACGAACATTTTAATTTAATAGTCTGTAGTTTTCGCTATTTGTATAAGTTGTCTAGTTCCCATAATATTAATAAGGCTCTACCTAGTTAAGAGATTAAATGGCATCAGATTCTGGTAAGATGAGGTTATCATCAACCGGATCGTGTACTGTAACGCATTGTCCGATACGTACAACGTCTTCACACTATTTAGCATAGTACACTCAAATCCTCACCTCGGAGAGTACAATAACTCCGATGCTCCATAAATATGTATGCATCACAATACTCGCAAGTCGTTAATCCCCGAGGATATACAAGGCAGGCGCTAGGGGCGGGGCGCACGCCTCGCCCGCACTCGGCATAAACAACACTACAACATTTAATTATCAATGTTATTAAACACTTCGAATATGAATCATTGTTAAATGTTATGGGAGAAATTGTATTTCACACCTATTGAGATTTTTTAGCTAGTAAGCACATCTTACCTAAGCCACAGTGTAGTTGGGGATGGAAGTGGCGCAAGCGCTTACTCTAGCCTTGAAGACACCCATACATAATCGGACGCGAAGACCGACGCAGGCAAATTATTTTTGTATCGTTGGTATGCAGCAGGAAGAGGGTTGTAAAAAGAATTGATAGGGAAGCAAGTAAGTTTTGTAAGTAAGGAACTTTCTAAAATACGAAAATAGTAGTTCGAAAAATCGTCAAAATTACCTCACCTAATTAATGGATATCTGGATGATTATCGCGAATTACAGTCTAACAACAGTATAAGCTTCATTATTATAACATTACCTCTCCAAGTATTTACCTAGAATGTTACTTTCTTTCTCTTGTGCCGTATACATAGATACTCTGCTGTAACTCATCAGTGTCTAAACATTGATGTGTTATACTTAATGTGCAGCTGATGAAATTACCCTGGTCTAGAGCCCTAACTATTGCCTCAGTGACGCTGGGTAAAGCAATGAATCTGATTATAGGCGGGTATGTCGCTTACCTGCACGTGCCTGTTAAAGAGCGTATAATTTTATTAGGTGAAAATGGTCATTTTGTCTCTATGCGATACTAGGGTATCGAACAAGGATTAAGGGATGACCATCATTAAATTTAATAAATTAAATATTTTCTACATCATCATCATCAGCCGAAAGACGTCCTCAGCTGAAAATAGGCCTTCCCTTGGAACGACAATTGGCTATTTGCATGCACCCGTTGCCGGCAACGCACAATGATCTACGACAACGTAAGGGAAAAAGCACGCTTAAACAAAACAGTACAACAAAACCGGTCGTTATTCATGTTCTCATTCAGTCGGTATCAGTATTTAACGCATAAATCGTTGCTTGTGAACTTTTACGCCTCTAAATAATATATTGGAACGTAATAATCATGTATCCCTATCCACTCGTTGTAAGACAAATATCTCTCATTCCTCAAATGATTGTGATAAAAACTATCTAGCCGGTGCAACTAGTGTCCATTATACAGTAAAATACACACATCAAAAGTGTCTAGGGATCAACATATATTTTTGCAATAACTTTTCTCCTGATTGATATTAATTAAAATTTTCTTTAAGGATTCATCAAATAAAGTGTTTTCGTTTGTCACAGTAACGATAAACCAAGTCACCTTTGCATTAATAAAGAAATTTGCCATTTTCCTAATAAAGGGATTTTTGACATTTGAACCACTAACACAAAAGTTCGAAAAAAAGACTGAAATAACAGTTTTCTTTAAAATTTTATTGGGTAACTTAAACAATTAATAATCCGTGTTTCTACCGCGAACACTAACAACACAAGAACATCGGTTTGGCATACTCAAAATGAGTTCATCCAAATCACGCTGTGGAATGGCCGCCCATGTTCGTTGCAACAACAAAAAAAGGTCTTCTTGCGACTGGATACCCTCCATATTCGGCAGAGCTCTTCTCTGTAGCATATCCCATGCATGCTCAATCGGGTTCAAGACTGGCGACTGAGCAGGCCAGGGCAGGACATTGATGTTAGCTGCGGCGAGAGTCTGTCTTACAACTCTTGCGGTGTGCGGTCGTGCATTATCATGCATTAACTGAAATAAGGGACCGATTTGCACTTGTAGAGGAACGATGACGTCTGATACAATCGTCTCAGCATAAATTTGAGCGTTGAGGTTGCCTCTGATCCAAATCAACTCAGTTCTTCCGCCGATCCAAATACCCGCCCATACCATGATGGTTCCACCACTATAAGGATGGACTTCCTGGCAGGATTTTAATCGCTGTTGGCGTCCAGGGGTTCTCCAGTGTCGTATACGTCTTGTATCCGGTCTCATACCAAAACGAGACTCATCAGAAAAGCACACGAAACGCCATTGTTCTTCTGCCCAATTTCTGTGTTCAAGAGCCCATTGATATCGAATCCTACGATTGTGCATTGCTATAGGTGGTACCCGTAGCGGTCTTCGGGAATGAAGGTTCACTTCATGCAAGCGGTTTCTGACTGTTTGGTCGCTAATTATGTTCCCTGAAGAGTGATGAAGCCTCACGGCTAACATCATGGCAGTTATTGTTGGAGCTCTTCGAGTTAAGATTTGAATATATCGGTCTTGTCTCCGTGTGGTGCAGCGATACCGTCCTCCATGGCGCTCAGCCACGGTACCAGTGCTTCGGTAACGTGTCCAAAGTCGACTGATAACACTCTGACTTGTATTCAGAGCTAAAGCCACAGTACGTTGCCGGGAACCAGCTTCTATCATTCCCACGGCTCTGAGCATTTCTTCCCTGCTTAAATGACGTCGCCGCTCCATAATAACGTTGGTTTTAATCAGTAGTAGGGAAACAGTAGCACTAATAATGTCTTCAATGCGTTGTATGTTTTTATAGGGAAAATATTGACAGCTGATTTTCATCTTTTACTCGAATTTGATTCACAGTTCCTGATTCAAATTATGAAATGCACCAAAAAGGATCCATATAAATTTATAAAATCATAAATTTATTACAAAGCCACATCTCAATCTCAAGAAATCCGCTTAAAAATGCTTGATCCCTAGACACTTTTGATGTGTGTATTAATGTCCTGAACGTTATGCTTACAAAGGAATGTTAGGACAAAGAAAAACAGACGACAAGCGCACTATATTAAGTTCTTCTTGACGAATCATCTCAGTAGCAGCTAGTAGTTTTAAAAAATGTTTTTTTGTGTAAGTGCACGCAAGTGCCTATAATATTTTATTTATTACTAGATGACCCGCGCAGCTTCGCCCGCGCTTTTATTACATTTTGCTCCCCTTTTCTTCCTCCTCCCTTGATTTATTTCTCTCTCCATCTCTCTCTCTTATAAGAAAAATCTAATTCTATGCTCTCTCTTTCCCCACCTCCCGCTTCGGTCCCCGTCACACTCTTCTTCTTCCTCCCCTGATTACCCATCTATTTATTGACCTCACCTAACGTTGCTTAACCTGTACGTTTTCCGAACAGTGATAACAGCCTGTCTATGAGAGTTTCCTTCTTTCAAGTATTTATATCGACAGCAGCGCCACCTACCGGTTCCAATTATATTTACAAACCATCCAGGAACCCATTGGAATGTACAGACAAACTTTCATGTAAATCGGCCAACCACTTACGATTCTATAAAGGACATACAGACAAACATTAATTTTTAAAAGTATAGAAATTTAAGCTAGTGACGAGAGAAGCAAGGCGTTCGCCTCGTTCGTTAATTGGTAAGTGAGACGTCTGCTTAAGCTGATATACAAATGAGCTTTCTATACTTTTTTCTTCGATCGATAGGACGGAAAACCGACACGACCAAGCACGGACTCAGCATTTTGTTTAGAACACACAATTCTAGACAGTCCGGTTGCTAAAATTTTTGAGAAAGCCTGTTGCCTGACCTGTTGTCTAAAATTGCATACCTACTTTTTTTTTGGAAACCGCTTTGGTCAAAACCAAATCCAGTCTGCGATTAATATTTTACAAAATGCTGTGTTCTTATGTGCAAGTTACTGCAGCTGAAAAAAAAATATACAGACGAATTGAGAACCTCCTTCTTCTTTGAAGCCGGTTAAAAAATAAAATGAAAGACAGAAATGTATATCTACTTAAGTAGGTTTCTATTAATTGCCTACTTACAATTACAAAACAGGCTCTGCTTAGTTCGGTATTAAATGACCGCTTGTGGATTATTCCAGGATATTCTTAAGTATTCAAAAGAAAATCGTATAGGCAGTGAAAACTCGCTCAGCATAAGCGCGCAAAGCGGAGCAAGCGCCGGCGGCGTGGGTTCGGTCGGACCATTTATCGGCGCGCGCGCACCCCCCGCTCAGCCCGTGCACCACGCCTCCGCCCGCGGGCTCGTTCCTAACCTCCACGCCCTGCGCAGGAGCAGACCTGGGGAAATTACGCACAGCTCATTGCGAAACGCATTTCAATAGCATTAAATAGTTTTATTTTCTTGCAAACGGCACCGGGTACATGTTTTTTATTTTTTTATTCAACATAAGCTAGTGCTAGACTGCAGACCCACCTGATGGAAAGTGGCGACGCAATCGAAGATGGTAAAGCACACTAGCTTATTAAAAGCCTATTCACTCTAGCCTTGAAGACACCCACATTATATTCGGGCGGGAAAACCGACGCAGGCAAACTGTTCCAATCCTTAGCTGTCCTCATTACAAACGAAGAGGCAAATCGTTTAGTCGTTATCAGTATTTACATACACACATAGACCCACCAACATAAACACACACAAATACTTCTCTAACACACACATATACACACATTTTGTATATATGCATATAAAACACACATAAATCTGTGACCACTACTATGAACAAGAAAAAATGTTTGTAATGCCTTATGTTCGTTGGGTGGTGACCTGGTGATCTGTAATACAGGTTTACGCCTACCTCAGACACCAGCTTCTCACAAATATTAGACTACTAGCTGACCCACGCATCTCCGCCCGCGCTGTGTTTACGTTAACTAAACTTTCAATAATATACATTCGCAGAGAATACAAAACCTCCTTTTTTAAAGTCGGTTAAAAACTTGGAACCACTTTGTACTTGCCCTCCGAAGCACGGAGACGTTTAGTTCAAATGGCGTTAAACGGTCACCCATCTATTTAATGACCTTACCTAACGTCGCTTAACCTGATCGATTTCCAAACATTGTTAGCAACTGTCTATGAGTGTTCCCTTACAAATATTTATTATAATAATAACAGTAGAAAAATTGTTAAAGTCGGAGCAAGCGTATAACCAAGTACACATTTTGACTTTAGTCCCCTCTCCCAAGGGAACCGTGCCGAATGTCGGGATAAAAAGTATCCTATGTCCTACCTCGGAGTATTAACTCAAATCATGCCAAGTTTCGTTTCAATCCATCCAGTAGTTTCGGCGTGATGCTCAGCCGAGATACAGACAAACAGACAGACAAAAAAAAAACATTTTTGGCTTTAGTTCGGTTATAGAATGCCCTCCAAATAATAATTTACAAAATATCTTCAATGTACAGAATTGGACCTGTTACAGTTTTATTATAAGTACTAGCTGACCCACGCAGCTCCGCCTGCGCTATTTTTACGTTAACTAAACTTTTAATAACAGACATTCGCATCGAATACACAACCTCCTTTTTTATAGTCGGTTATAAACTGGGACCTACTTTTTACTTGCTCTCCGAAGCACGGACCCGTTTAGTTCAAATGGCGTTAAACGGTCACCCATCTATTAATGACCTTTTTTTTTTTGCGATGGTGGAATCCTCATAGGATACCACGCGCACGACGCCTACCATGCGCGGGTTATGTCGGACTCTTACCGACTAAACCACCATCGGGCCTTCCAGCACCTCCGCTATAGTGTCGGGCCCCGGGAACGTACTTTGTACTACATCCGGTTCCCGCCAGCGGCCGTTCGGCTTTCGCCAAACCCACAACCGGCTCGACCAAAATGGCCAAGCCGGAGCCTTTCCAGGCTCTCCCCCCCATTGTCACGTGCGGTGCCCACCAGTCCACTCTGCTCAACAGAGAAGTACCAGGGGCGACCACGGTGACACACACCCTATAGCCTTTCGGCCCTACCCCCCCAATTGCACCGAGCTACCGGGTCCCATACCCCAGGTACTGCCGTCTGCCGGGTCCCATACCCCGACAGCACGGTTGCTGCGGTGCCCCCGCCCTAAGGCCTTGCGGCCCGACTCCCCCCTGCACCACCACCGCGCTCAACCGACGTGCGTATCCATCGGGAACAGCGGCAGCGGCGTCCCCGCCCTACGTGGCCTTTCGGCCCTACACCCTCCCGCGCCTCGCTGCCGCTCAACCGGTACCCCCGTACCGGGAACAGCATTTCGGCGCCCCCACCTAAGGCTTCGCCACCGAGCAACAGCTGTCCACCCCGAAGAGTGGAGAGATATTACCCGGTGCCCAGGGTACACCGTCCCAAGCCCATTGTCCTTCCTCCGAACGAATCCTCGGGAATTACAATGGGCCGGGCACTCGAGGAGGTGATGCCAGTACCCCTCTATTTAATGACCTTACCTAACGTTGCTTAACCCGATCGATTACAAAACCTTGATAACAACTGTCTACTCATGAGTGTTTCCTTACTAATATTTATTATACTAGCTGACCCGCGCAGCTCCGCCCGTGCTTTTATTACGTTTTGCTCGTCTCTCTTTCCCTCCCACTTCGGTCCTCGTCACACTCTCAGTCTCTCTCCTCTCTTGCTCTCCTCCTCCTATCATGTCCTCTCGTTCTATATATCCTCGTCAATCATGTTATCAGCGGTATAAAATATACTTTATGACCTATTCTCAGACCTACCCGATATGCACACAAAATTTCATACATATCGATCGGTTCACCCATCTAGTTAATGAACTTGTCTTATGTTGCTAAACCTTAACCTATCGGCATGAAATATACTTTACGACCTATTCTCAGACCTACTCGATATGCACACAAAATTTCATACAAATCGGTTCACCCATCTATTTAATGACCTTGCCTTATGTTGCTCAACCATAATTTACCGAGATAAAAAGTTGTATCCTATGTCCGTTTCCTGGTTCTAAGCTACCTCCCCACCAATTTTCAGCCAATTCGGTCCAGCCGTTCTTGAGTTATAAATAGTAAAACTAACACGACTTTTTTTTTATAATTATGTAAAAATATTAAAGTTCTTTAGTGATTGTATGTTCAATTTCACCGATAGATGGCGCTGTTCATAATGTAAATCACGCTAACATCGTAAATCACTGTCTAATGATATTCGATAATGAAAGTTCTAAGTTTTCCGCATGTTGTTCAATTTCACCGATAGATGGCGCTGTTCATAATGTAAATCACGCTAACATCGTAAATCACTGTCTAATGATATTCGATAATGAAAGTTCTGAGTTTTCCGCATCTTTTATTCTTGCGACTGTAATACAATACCTATACACTACCTGGACTTGGGGAGTTTCATTAAAATTTCATGAATACATACAGAAATCTAATGAAAATGTCCTGGGTGTACCGGACCGGCTTATCCCTTACAAGAATTTACCCTTTGCCACTGCCATATCTTATGCAAACTAAATGTCTGCTCAGTCCCTATTGTATATAGCGTAATAATAGATATCTTAATGATTAACTGATCAGTTTATAATTACCCTATTCACATACAAAGGAAATTACGTGGTAATATGTGCAAGTAATGTTTCACTGCTTAGCCCCTATGAAACATAGCGTGATGTTTTATATACCAACTTATACCCCTACTTCTACACAACACATCAGTGAAAGTCCTATCAGAATCCATTCACGGGTTTTCAAATGATACCTGGACGAACATAACGACAGACAGACAGACAGACAGACAGACAGACAGACAGACAGACAATAATTCCAAAAAAAATTGTTTTGGCCTCTATGTCGATAGTATAGTATCCCCACATAGAAATTTTGGAAAAATATTCAATGTACAGAAAAAGTGCTCTTTGAGTTTTATTATAGTATAGATAGATAGATTATAAAGAAAAATTGATAAAATCTGACCAAGCGTATAACCAAGTACCCATTTTGACTTTAATCCCCTCTCCCGAAAGAACCGTGCTAGATTACGGGATAAAAAGTATCCTATGTCCCTACCTCGTAGTAAGATCTCAAATCATGCCAGGTTTCATTTGAATCCATTCAGTAGTTTCGGCGTGATGCTCAGCCGTGATACAGACAGACAGACAGACAAAAATAAAAAAAAATACATTTTCGGCCTCAGTATCGGTTATAGAATGCCCTCCAAAATTAATTTTCAAAATATCTTCATTGTACAGAATTGGACCTGTTACAGTTTTATTATAAGTATAGAAGATTGATTAATCTGCTTACTGTTTAATTCATAAATATGTTCATATTTTTTTTAAGAGGAAAATGAACGATATACCTATTATTATTTCCCGATACTAAAAATGTTAATGAAAAGCAATGGCAGGGGACGTAAATTTCTACTTGGCATATCCCGCCTTCCCCTCTCCGCGACGTATTCTAGCGGGCATCCGGTGCGGGAGAGACGCTGGCGAGGTCAAAATCCCCACAACGTTGATGATGGCCACTGGGGAGGTTTTATACAAATCCAAAATAATCACCATCAGCAGCAGTCGTCCACTGCTAAACAAAGGCCCCTTAGCAGGAAGGGGTAGCCATAATCCGCACGCTTGGCAGGTGTCTTGGGGATCGCAATATAGTTGATGGCTAATCCAGTATAAAGACGCTGCTGCCCGTCTTCTTGTTTTCCCTTAGTCGTCTCTTACGGACACCCAACGGGAGGAGATAGGTGGGTGCTATTCTTCCCGGACACACCACGGGTCCAAAATAATAGTAGATAAAAATCTCACATAACTCGGCCTCCGCCTCTACGAAGACCTGGTAATTTGAAGAATTCCTCCGAATCAAAAAAGGCTCTACATGTATTAATTGAATGACTCCTTAAATAATAAATTGTTAATTAAGTAAAATCGAATCGAATCCTTATTAACATACTGTTAAATAAGCAAAAGTCATAACAGGAATAATGAATTTAATCGGTGATCCGATGCCAAACTAGAAAGAGCCTATACTATGGAAACCAAACAACTGATACATACATACTTTTTTTTATAATACATACTTATATAGATAAATATAACACACAGACACTTGGTGGGAACAGAACCCACGACCCAACGGGTAGCAGCCAGGGTGTCTAACCACTAGACCAACGGGCCCGTAATCTGGATGAGATTTGACGTTTCCACACTTTATCCCACATAATCCTAAGATGTACCTGGAATCATCACCGTTGGCACCGCACAAAGCCATTGACGGATAAGCAATATCTATCAAAGGATTGATAAACTTAATCAATTCAATGCTCTCATTGGTGAGTAGAACTTTAAGCCAAGAACCGATCTGTGTCATGCTTGAACCGTCAGTAATGAATCTATTGTGTATCGCACGAGCGTTAGGTTGCTATCGCCCACAATCACCATATTAACCCACTTTCCTCACTTGATTGTTATGTTACAACGTACATGAATATTGCATAAGTTGCTTCATTCTTTTGATCACCTAATTAAGTTATAGATTCATGGGTACAACGCCTACAAGAACAATAAAAACAGTTTCAGGGTGGTACACATTTAAGATTCGTTGGTGACGCTGCATGTTTATGAAGCGCTGATTCAAATTGCACTAGTATAGTGCAAGTTCAATAGCTAGCATATGAAGTTTCTTAAGAGACAGGGATACAAAGTTTACCTTAGTACACCTTTCTGTTGCTCATTGTGTCGTCGGTAAAAATAAACATAATGAATATCTTAAAGTGAAGTCAATGATATTATGAGTAGGTACGTATATCATTAGTAATATTATCAAAATCTGAAAATGGCCTTTTGAATGATCCCAATTCGAACATGGAATGGAAAGGTTGCATTCATTGTATCTCTCTATTGAACAAATTAAATAATAAAGCCAAACAAATGCTATCGGAAATAAGCTCACTTCTATTGCTGCACTGGTCTAGCACAAGCTGACTTTTCTCCTATAATGTCTCATGTTATGAGCAATGAAGCTAACTTATTAGCGATGTAAGGCAACGAATTACAATCATATTTCAAATTTAACAAATAAGATTTCTCGCGTGGTACCTACTTCGCTGCCCGATAACTTCAGAGGTGAGTAAACTCCAATTATATATGAGATAGGCCGAGTTTAACACTCTCGGAGTATAAAATAAATTAATACAGCGTATGTCCAAGCACGCGGAATCTCAGGCGCAGCAACACGCCCACCGCAGATAGTGCTAACGAGGCTGGCTATCCGATCATTGGAGCTAGGGTTACCATGAAAACTGGGAAACTTGGGATTAAAAGTCTGACCTTTATTATAACTTCACTGATACTAAGAAAATGTTAAATTTAAAAATCTTATATTTTTATAAAACTAATTACTGAGGTAGTGAATTTGCGGTGCAATTGATCAGATGGAAAAAAAGTATATTATGAGTAAGTAAGTAGTTGAATTTCTCTATCGAAAATTTTGTAACGTGTTCAATATATACAAAATAATCCCATATTTAATTACGTGCAAGTGGCGAAATGTGATTATAGTATTACACTGCAGTGGATTTTGAGGTAAAAACATGATGCTGTTTGATGTAGTAAAAATTTTTATTTATTTAAACACCTAGAGGATGAAAAAACCCCGTATAAAAAAAAAGATATCACACTTAAGAAATTTTAGCCGGTTAGAAATATTCTGAGAATACCGTATCAAAACATGGTATCATTGACACTAGACCAGGTCTATTAAATAATCACTAGGACTACATAAGCCATTGACGTCATTATGCCACGTTACTAGGCAGCTGCTTGGCATCATGTGTAAAATTACCAGATTTATATTTCACTTACATTTTCACTTATTGGCACGAAACGCGGTGTAATGATGATCGACCGGTCTCCTTTGTTCAATATCCTTTGTTTCTCCTTTGCAAGTGTATGTATAAGTTGTTACGGAGGATGAAAATTAAGTTTAAAACTAATAATTTGAAAAGAAATAGGAGAATCTTTTAACTAAAAGCAAATACATTGCACCGAAAAGGAAGAATTTTTATAAAAGTGGAACTAACAGAATTTAGAATGAAACTGATCAGACTGAACCAACTTTGATCAAAGGTTGCTCGTACATCGTATATAATAGAAAGTACATCCTACATTCATAAGTACATTTTATTGGACAAGCCACGTGTACATAACTATAATAATAGGTAAAAAATTTGCTAAGTAACTTTCCTAAGCTAAATCATATTTACGACAATCACTTTCCGGCCGTTCGGTTGCTCCTAATAAGGCCACGTACGCGGATGTAAAGTATTCCTAGAATTGCGTAACAATGCGCTGTCGTAAAAAAATACATTTCAAGATTACTAATCAGTTTTGCGACTCGAAAATATTTATTTACGAATAATTAGTATAATTGTTCGGACCTACTTATTCTCCGTAGTAATTTGCCAGTGAAAAAGATACTTTTATTTGTAGTAGATATTGCGCAAATTGCTACACATTTCTCTGAACTGAGGGGGCCTAATTAATGAAGTTTCTATTTGAGAATATAAAATGACTTCTAGTTAAATCCACATGTGTTAAATAAATACGATTGCGTTGTTTCATTCTCAGAAACAATACTTAATTACAAATTGTCCTTTGTCATTCTGTTACAATTGTACGAATAAAGCAGTTACTTTAGATATATCAAGTCCAAAGAATCTAGTTAGATTCTTCCGGCTGCCTCATTTACTATATTAACAATATTCTGCCTATCAAGAGAACATTTATTATATAATATCAAAATGTAACAACATATGCTACCTACTAAGCAGAAAATCTATAGAATCCATTTCAATCTAGTTAAAGCATAAAAAAACCTTCAAAATGTAACGTCTAAATCTAAACACTGAAAAATTTGGGTTGATTTTCATGTTTCGTATTCGCATAAATAAAATAAAACAATATCGTAACAATAATGTCACGAAACAAAAGATGTCTCTTCCATTCGCTGTATTTCAGTGACCAAACAAAATGACCGCATCACTGCGCGCCACAAAAAGTAACAAGGATATCAGAGAAATTAAATGGAGGCAATTAAAAATGATCCGGAAAAAATGTTTGGCAAGCTGTATTATGTTCCTAGTGCTACAGGATGTGCCGAGATTATGAAGAAATCTTCCGGGGTAATATTATTAAGAAGATGATTGTAATTATGAAATACTATTTGTCAGCCCGCGGCCCTAGGTATAAAAAAAACTAGTTAGTTAGGAATTTACATTATTAGGTATAGTAGTAGACACTAGATTTTGGACAAAAGATCTAAATCTTATTTGTTACTACAGTGGAAGCTGGATGAAAATGGCCCATTGTCTCTAATTTAAATAAATAAATAAATATGCATTTATTTCAGACCAAAAATGTCCATATCCACATTATACAATTTGAAGCATTTATTAAAATTACTACTAAGTCTTAACTTAAACTTAATACGGGAATCATGCATTTTTTTATATACAGGACCAAAAGAGGGTTTCCCATAAGTGACCCATTCCTGGAACTAAAGCCGAGCCTCCGCATGAGCCTCTCTTACATATTTTTTCCAGCCTACAATATTATTCTTTTTATTTTTTATTATTTTAATTTAAGCATCACAAAGTTTAACTACAGACTTACAGATCCTTGCGAAGACACCGGAACGCTGTGGAGGTCAACTGCGGTATGTGGGATTCTTACCCACCAAAACACCGGCTGTCTCTTCGGCACATGTTAGGGGAGACTTGCGCTCTGCGATGGGAATGGTGCCTTAGCTCTGAGCATGCCGCCGCCGGGACAGCATTACAGCAACTGTGACGGTGATCACGGGGATGGAAGTCGCAATCCCGCCGCTTACCATTTCGGAGTCACCCCGTACTCGACGGACGTCTAAGAGCCACACTCTAAACGTTCAGCTACTCCGAAGGCTGCGACACAGCCTGCGTGGCTAGTGTGCACAATAGCTGGTCATTCTATTATGAATAAAGACTTACTTCCTTATTTACTAATTGTTTTAAGAACTTAGGCAATTTAAAACATATCCTTTAGGGTTCCGCAACAATCAGAAAATCTACCATATCATGTTCGATGTACGGCTTCCGTGTTTTCATTTTACCGTTTTTACTGACGGGTAAACTAATAGTAGCACTTCTAATCTGATTGCAGAGGTCGTGAATATCCTTTAGTTTAAGATCAGATAGTCTTTATAGGTTTTAACTCTTTTCAATCCCTTCTAAAACTCTTCCTCCTTTCGCTTTCATTTATTTTGGCGAAGAGTATATTTCAACGCAGCACCGCCCTGTAGGCAGTAGGTACCTCCACGAGAGCCCGCACCATGAGTCAGCGAGCTCAAGCCTCATGTTCGCCGCTCCACACCCGTACCTTACATACTAATTCGATGTACATCGGGGCCATTCAACTCTTTGTTTTTTTTTGCCTATGACACACACAACTTGTAAGTAGGCTACGGTCTTTGATGAGCTGGAAACGGATGTAGGGTTAAGAATATTTAAATATTGGCATGTTAATAG
The DNA here is from genome assembly GCA_911728495.1 of Furcula furcula. Taxonomy (NCBI): domain Eukaryota; kingdom Metazoa; phylum Arthropoda; class Insecta; order Lepidoptera; family Notodontidae; genus Furcula; species Furcula furcula. The sequence goes on along the minus strand of OU452246.1, from coordinate 8,678,750 downwards.
TCTTTACTTGTGCTAATCTTGGATTATATCGACGTGGTTGAAGTATGGATTAGTCAATCAGATTCAATTTTTTATTTTTTGCTTGCAATTATTTTTGTCGTAAATCTGGTGTCAGAGTTGTTTAAGTTGCCTCTGACTTAGCTTAATGACTGCTGTCTAGATGATAAGAACTGGGACCGCCTTTTTACGTGCTCTCCGAAGCATGGAGATGCTCAATTAAAACGCAACTAAACAGTCACCAGTCAAAGGACATGTCTCGCGTGACGATGTTTCACCAACTGATTCTTTACCGACAGGCAATGTTGATCTGATCTATTCACACACCTTCAGATCAACAAAGTCTGCACCGATCAAATGATTTTGGTTGCCTATGTGTAGAAAGATTTACCATTTGCTAATAAAAAGGAAATCATAGTAATAATATTCTAAACACATTCATTTATGATTTACTATAAACTTTCTTTCCCTGTGGGGTAGGTTGGTATATCTTACCCGGACGGTAAGATATACCACCCTGCCCTCTCCTCCCCTTGGGCGTCTGTAAGAGGAGACTAAGGGGAAACAAGAAGACGGGCAGCAGCGTTTTTCTATTGATTACCTACCACCTATACTGCGATCCCCAAGACGCCTGCCAAACGTAGGGATTATAAAATAACCCTCCCTTCTTACGGGGAGACCTTTATTCGGCAGTGGACAATTGGACATCTTTCGGCTAATAAAGAGGAAAATCGAGCTTACGAACAGATTGATCTTGAACATGAAAATATTCGGTATAAAATTTAAGCGCATATTGGTCCTAAATTTAAATTGTTTTAAGAGGGTCAATAACTTTAAACTTTAAATTTTTTATTCGAGTGTTTTTTTGTTTATCACAACTAAGAATTTTACTATTTCAGTTCTAGAAATTCTAATATTTAAAAAGTAATCTAAAAGTTATTATTATTATTCTGGTTCTAGATCTGGTTAAATTTTTAAGCCTTTTATCAATAAACTAAGATTGCTGGGCTATTGTCATAATCCAATTAATCCAAAAGACACTCAGACAATTGCAGCATCACTTGCATGGCCCTATCCTGTCGTCTTCGCGCATCCTTAAAAATATTGATTGTATTTAATGAATACAAAAATCGTAGATATTCCTTTATTAAAGGGTCACACGATATTGGTCAAGTTTTATATTAGCCAAATCGAGAGTTCGTCAAATGTGATATTGGTCAAATTGGTAAGCTATTTTTATAATATTCGAGTCTTGACTATATTTAAAACAAGCATACAAATTTATGGGGTATCACAAAGTGTAACATTATACCAATAAATTGTAATTTGATCTTATTTAAAGTAGTAGAATATGTTATTGAAACTAAAGATATTACGGATAAAAAACTAGACAAAGCTGTTTTTGACATTAATGTGATTTGTTATTTTTTGACACTGTTTACTAATTAGTTCGTGAATAATATTAATTAATTACCTTGATTGAAACACGTGTAAAACAATAATCATTCAGAATAACATTATTTCTATGCATAATAAGATGTACATATCTAGAGTTGGGATGCCATCCACTAGTTATCTATACTTATAATAAAACTGTAACAGGTCCAATTCTGTACATTGAAGATATTTTGAAAATTATATTTGGAGGGCATTCTATAACTGATACTGAGGCCAAAATGTAATTTTTTAAATTTTTGTCTGTCTGTCTGTCTGTATCACGGCTGCGCATCACGCCGAAACTACTGAATGGATTCAAATGAAACTTGGCATGATTTGAGATCTTACTACGAGGTAGGACATAGGATACTTTTTATCCCGTAATCTAGCACGGTTCTTTTGGGAGAGGGGATTAAAGTCAAAATGGGTACTTGGTTATACGCTTGGTCCGATTTTATCAATTTTTCTTTATAATATAATAAATATTAGTAAGGGAACACTCATAGAGGGTTGTTATCAAGGTTTTGTAACCGATCGGGTTAAGCAACGTTAGGTAAGGTCATTAAATAGATGGGTGACCGTTTAACGCCATTTGAACTAAACGGGTCCGTTGCTTCAGAGAGCAAGTAAAAAGTGGGTCCCAGTTTTAACCGACTATAAAAAAGGAGGTTATGTATTCGATGCGAATGTCTGTTATTAAAAGTTTAGTTAACGTAAAAATAGCGCGGGCGGAGCTGCGTGGGTCAGCTAGTTAATGATAAAAATGAATAGTAAAAATATAAAGAAAGAATTTGAAAGCCGATAAAAATGAATAGTACACGCATTAATAAAGAATATTTGTTTGCCATCCAAATTATAGCTTTTGAAAAAAGAAACATAATGTGACGTAAACATAGAAAATCGCTATGGTCAATTTTTTACAACCAAACAATTGGCTGTAAAAAAGCAACTTAAAATTAAAGCTCTACGTACGCTATTCACCTGGTATAATATTTATTGTATAGTGTCAATCTTCAAATGGCGATGCATTATAACAAGTAAGAACTTATTTAGAGTCTCTGTATTTTTTTTATTTTACTATATTTTGATGATTGTTTTTCATTTTATTTACTTTTTGATTTGACTGATATTTTTCATGTTCACTTTTATAAGCTCTACACACTTTACTATAATGTGGTAATACTGTAAACATTTAAAATCGTATATTATGTATCATTACATATTAAAAGCTATCAGCACTCACTGGCCACACCGCTAAACATTTCCCATAACCATCCGTCCACAACAAACATACGATATCCATTCACAAAACCTATTATGTTAATTTAAAACACATCAGAGAGTCGATAACATCGCGCCTGTTTCACACCACACCCCCCGAAACAATAGTTAATAAGATGATTTATATCGATCCGAGATAGTTGCCTTCGACACGTCTCAACATCGCTTTAGCATAATCTCCGTTTCTGATCGAGTGCTGTATCGGTCGTACAGATGTTACTGGTGTGTATGGCGCCCGGTTATGAACGAACGTTCGTTCGTAATCCGAGGGATTTGAATTTTTTAAAAATAGAATTCAAGCTTCTTAAGCCTAAAGTAGCCCAAGCTGCTATATCAAAATAATCATGTTGGCATCCTAGAAGGAAGAACAGCCAGTCTTAGTTAGCCAGTTTACTTTGATATTATATATCCAAAAAGAATATAACCATTATACCTATCCAAAACTTCATCAGCGATGGCTTGTAAGACTTTTGTAACCTCCTTACTTCCTAGGTTTTGTAATATTACTGTTTGTGCTTAATCCATGATAGAAAACTGTAGTAGGTCTATGTCTATATGTGAATACATTTTCATGGACTCCTTGCTATAGAACCAATTGTTGTAGAGTTTCTTTTCTCTAATCAACCAAAGGTAAGCATATCCCATAATAAATCCTGTTCAAAACCTGTAGTATAAACTAACTCATTTTTAATCCGTCACTAATACGAGTATAAAAGGAAAAAATCTCAATGCATAAATTTTAGTGACAACTGAATACAATGCGTCACATCAGTATGGAAATCCCGCCATTGCGCACTTTCGGTATAACCACAAATACTTCCTGGAAAAGAATTAGTGTTCAATGTAATAGAAGTATTATTTATTATAATAAAATAATGAATAAATATTGAGCAATTCGAATCTGATGATATGACTGTCTATTGTTAAATGTAGTTATTAGTAAAATCCATCATGCAGTTAACAGCGTATATAGCTGCAGAACTTGTCAAAAGAAACATATTTACATACTCGCTCGCATAAATACATCTGTCTGTGGCAGCTGTATAAGTTTTGGATCGGCCAGAAGCTCAACTCTGAATCGTTCCGGAGGCGAAATATGAATGATGAAACACGTAACAACAGAGCCTCAAGAGTTCTCTCTGCCTAACCCTGCAAAGAACTTGGCATATAGCAAGTACAGTTAGCTCAGATGTGCTCTCGCCAACGGGTGTCCACGTAAGATCAGCGTCGTTGTTCCAAATAAAAGCAACGACACCAACGACACACGCTGAAGGGGTTCAGCGGCATTGTTAAAATAAAAAAGTATAATAGATAAGTTAGATTTAGATGTCGCAGAATAAATGTTTTTTTTTCCTTTTTACACGACGCCGTCTTCATCTAGGTTTACCGCAATTAAAATTCCAATAAAACGTTATCCATTTGAAATGTGCCCGCGTTGCAGAACGCGCGAGACAACGGCGGATAGTTCCGAGAGCGACGTTACCGCCCAGACCGGGGCAATTAATTCGGTAAGAGTTGGCTATTTGCCGTGGGCCGCGCACCATGACACGCGTTTCGCTCGCCCTCTATGCCGGTTATTATAAAATAATGAAAGCCCCACCGCCCGCTGAGCGCCACAATTGCCCTGCTTAGCCGCCTCACCACCGACCGTTTAGCTATTTTAATTTTTAGTTTGTACACTAACGGTTTCGTAAGTCGGTATCGAGAAGCAATCATCGACTTTTGAGCTTCAGTTCGCCTACGTATTGGCCGTCTCGATATTAATTTAATTTGAAATGTTACACACCTCGGTATTTGATTGCGTCTCTTGTATCGACTGTTATGTGTTGTTGGTACGCCCCATTCGTCTTTGTTGGTAGAAAATGTTGTAATTTAATTTATTTCAAAAAACACACAGTTTTACAATACACAATTACAAACTAGACACAACAATAAACATTCTTAAAAGAATTACCAGGGGTTCCCAAACTAGGCACAGCCTGTATCTTGGGAAACCAGCTAAGAAGTGGACATCAGAATTTAAACAAGACTTGTTTAGAAGAAGTGTTTAGATAAGCTTGAGAATGTGCGAAAGTGTATATGTGCGTATGTCAGTGTGTGTACGTTTGTGTATGATAGGCAAAGGAGTACCTACTAAATCCGAATTTGAGAGGTTTATCTATTGATACATAGAGATTCTGTTTGATTATAATCCAGACTTAAAAGCAACTTTGTCAATTTTTCCTTAACTTCCTTCACAGAAAGAACACTCAAATTATTACGAGATGCAACAGCATTGTACGTTGCCAAGAAACAGACGCGAGCAAACCTTTTTGCAAAGGTGGTTTTAACTGTGGGGGTAGGTACCCTGAAAACGCGTTTTTCCAAGAGTTTTTTATAATCTGGCGATTTAAGAAGCGACTTATGAACAGATAGACAGGCCCTTAAAATATACAATTGCCTAACACGCAAAACTTTCATGGTACAATAAAGTGAATCCGTCGGAAATCTAAAAGTTTTCCGTAGCACTACCTTTAAAATTCCACGTTGAGCTCTTTCTAAAACAATTAGATGCGTTTTTGCTGCAGACCCCCAAATCCCAATACAATACGTGATAATTGATTGACACACTGCATAGTAAACAGTTTTTAAGGTAGCAAGGTTTGCCGAGCGTCTTAGGATTCGCATGATCCTCATTAATTTTCTCACTTTCCCTGCCAGTCCATTTATGTGGACCTGAAAGGTTAGATGCTCATCCAGCACTATGCCCAGATACTTAATATTCGTTGTACGCTGAAGTACGATACAGTTACATGAGACAGCTGAGTCTATAGAATGTGAACAGGAATGGATGTGTAGATTGAGGCGCTTGTCGGGACTTGACGCAGCGGTCTTGTGAAAACAAACAAATTTAGTCTTACTAGTATTAAGTGTAAGAAGGTTTCGTTCTAACCACTTGGCAATACGAGTCATACCCTTATCCGCGACAGAAAAAACGTTTTCCCAAGTAAATCCCCGGAACAGAACCACGGTGTCGTCAGCGTAACAGATAAGCTCCGCACAAGGGATTTCCAGGTCATGTAAGTCATTCATATATATAAGAAATAGCGTGGGTCCGAGAATACTACCTTGTGGGACGCCAAAGTTAACTGGCAGCGGATCGCTTTTAAGACCATTAATCTGCACTAGTTGTTGTCTGTTTGATAGATAACTCGTGAACCAGTCCAATGCAACCCCACGTATACCGATTTTTTCCAATTTTTAGGAGAATAGGCACTGAAACGGTATCGAACGCCTTGGCCAGATCTAGAAAGACTGCTAAGCAACTACGCCCTTTATTAAGGTAGCTAGATGTAAGATCAGTAAGTAATGCCACTGCGTCACTCGTAGATTTTTGTCTCCTGAAATTGCAATGTAATTGGAAGTGCGTGGGGTATCTGCCCTAGAATCCCTCTATATTTTCCGCAAAGTATTTTTCTCTGTTAAAAGATTCACTAATTTGAACCTAGTTGATTAATATTTTGGTGACTATAAAGATCTTGCTGACTGCCCAAACTTTCTACTGCGACATGAGGTATTCATTTTGAAAGAAAACAAAAACATTTTTGAGGTTGCTTGTGGCGGCTTCGTGTGGCGGCTTCTTGTGGCGGGTCACCCCCTTCCCTCTAATATGGTTGAAGGGAGAGATGGCTGCTGCTCGTGTCAACTCGTGCGCGGGTGCTGCTTGGAGGGACTGGTCCGACTACTATCCCTTTGGCCTTTTAGTTTGTTGTATTTTCGTCGTATTTTTTTCTCTCTCTTATTTGATCTTTTGAACGGCAGGACACACTGTCGCTGATACTGGTCTAACTGTAACAACACTGTTTAAAAAAAGTGGAAAAAATGATAAGCCCGCTGAGTTTCTTGCCGGGTCTTCTCAGTTGAGACTTGTTGTGATCCGGTGGTAGCTTTTAAAAAAAATTGACCGTTCAAAAGTACTAGCGTTAAGACTATTTGAAATAAATGGATTTTGACTTGGACTTTGAGGTGTTTTGATTAGAGTATGTACATGAAGTATCCATATTTCTCTTGTAATTTTTGATTATAAAATACGTGAAGTATTCGTATTGTCTCAAAATATTCGCAGTTGTACTCATTATACGCTGGGGTAATGAATTAATGTGGTCGATATTTTTAATGAAAATTTAAATATTGTATCTACGCATTACTGTCACGTGTTAGCCACAATCTGGAATGAGACAACGACTGAGTAGACTAAATTTTATGCTAATTCTATCCTGTGCGCAAACGTGTGCGTGATTTGACTCCAAATATGTTCGGATCTATAACAGGTGTTCTGTCTTCATATGAATACTGGCTGAGTATTTGAATAAAACTCATAAGTAACTTAGTGACCAAATTATGCCCATTAATATTTTATATAATAAAGCTAAGTTAGTTTCTCCGTACACAATTGACCACTAAGGTTATTGATACTGAACTATTATTTATCAGTCCCCAAGTTATCTACATCTACATTTATAAAGAGGAAAGATTTGTATTTGGGGATGTTTGAGACGAATAAACTGAAAAACTACTACACTGATTTAAAAAATTCTTTAACAGAGTTTTAAGAGAGAACATAGGCTATATTTATAACTAAAAAAAAGTCCACACGTGTGACGCTGGGATAAACAGTTAGTGCGAAAATAAATATAACAGGAAACGTTATTTGTTTGTTATTATAACAATATAATACATATAATAAGTAATATGATTAATTAAGTATTTACCACCAAAACAAAATCAGATAAGTAAGACTTATAATAGGGGAAGGCCATCATGCAAGGTACCATCCTGGTAAGTACCACAAGCAGCATTAAATAAACATTACTGCGTTCTGGTGTAAAGGGTACTCTAAACTTAACGGGCTCAAGATATTTAGTAAGCAATGTCTCAGTTGACGCGAGGCAGTCTATTTCAGCTGTCCTTGGGCAATGTCCTACTTGTCATAACACTCTGTTACTAATAATATCAGCCTCAACATGTACGTTCAGTCCAGTCTAATTATATAGACAGTACCTAGCAAATCTAAATACAGTTGGTAACACTGGGGCTGCGCGGACGCGTCATGTGGCGGGCGGTTGGCTATCTCGGCATCTTCACGCGTGGCCGCCGCCCTGCGCGCACGCAGCCCCACGCACCACTCGCCACTCGCAAACGAACTTAACTTGATTATTTTGTGGTAAAACTAATTTTATCGCGGTTTATTTTTTATTTAACTTTGATAACTGATGTTTCGAACGCGTATCAGCAACTATAATCGCTGGAGGATGGAGGTGTTTGATGTCCCTATGTCATAGTTCTTCCGAGACACAACATACTACCTTGCATTATTGCTGTTAGACTGATTAGCGCAGAAGGAGCTTACTGTGTCATGGTTTTATTATGCTTAGTTTTGGACTTAATTATATTTATCACAGGACCCCGCCGATTGTGTAACTTGGTTAGTTTATAATAACTTCTTAAAGAACGAAACTTGGTTAAGTTAGGGTAGAAGTGGGCTTCGGAGTCGCTGTACGCTCGGGGTGTGGGCCCTTTGAGCATCCATTGAGTACGGCGGCGACTCCGAGGAGGACGGCGGCGGGGTTGCGACCCCCGTCCCCGTGAGCACCGTGTCAGGTTCCCGGGGGGCTACAATGCGCCCCCCGGCGGCGGGCTCAAAGGCAAGGCACTGAGGGGCCCCTGGTGCAGATCCCACCGGAGAGCCCTGGGGTCCCCCCTCTCATGTGCCGATGCGACAGCCGCGGGGGTTTTAGTGGGTAACATTTTATTGATGTTAACTTTGGCCAATTCAAAACAATGTTCCTGTAGATAATATATTCCTAACTTAAAATCATATTAAACCAAGTTTAGACACGCAACGAATTTGCTCGTGAAGATGCAGTATGAGATCTCAGGTAAAGTCAAGGCCCTCATATGCCTACATATAAGTTAAAGAAAATTATGGAGAGAACAGGACAAAATTAACAAAGTTTGCTTCAAAATGACATCTAAACTAGCAAGGCTTTAACACTCTTCGCTATAAGTTTTTTTTTTTATTTATTAACAGCGAACAATGCTTTTAACATATGATACCGAATGAATACTCTTTTTTCAACTGTACCGCTTATTGTTTTAAATAAGTAGGTACATACATGGACTAAGTTTTTGCAATCACCACAATGACCTTTGAATTCAACCTCTGTAGCTTTAAGGAACTTGATTCCTTTTCAAATTCAAATCTCTAACTAGTGCATGTAGCTAATCAAATGCACGTCTTCCGAGAGGCGAATTCACAAATCAAAGAGCACAAACGTTATATTAACATGAACTTTAATCAATGAAGTTATGTCGGCGTCTTTACGGTTTAACTAACCGAACAAATCTATGAGCTACGTTAAATAGTGGATGCGGTATCTGAAATATTTATATGCCGCATCGCTCTTAAAGACTACATGATGCTAGAAGATGCTTGTCAATGTTCCCATCGCGAAGACTCACACACTCAGGCCTTACTTTTCTGATTTAAGAATATGCAAGTTTATTAGGTTTACATTTGGGCGTCTTTTCTCAGTTGGAAAATTGCCTTATATGTCGGCTTTGACCGAGCCATAAGCAGAATGCTACAAACTAACGCTAGAAGTTTTATTTGCGTGCATTGCCGACCCTATATTACGAGGACCCTTATAATGCATAAGCATTATAAGAGACGACAGTGGTACTACAGCCATTAGTATAGGGATTCTTCATTGAGTTATTTACAGTGGATCTGTTCCGGCTGACGTTGATAATGGTGAGGTATCTCAGCGAGGCTGAGCATCATCAGTTCCATTGCTCTGATTTTTGAAGGCGTTTTCGCTGTGCCGTAGGCCTCCTAAAAAGGAAAAAGTTTCGATTTGAGTAGTTACAGGTTTTGGGCCTACCTACTTGGAATCGTAGATTTTACGCTTATCTTTATTATAAGGCCGAACAAACTTTCACAATTTAGGGCTCTTTTTTCAAGTTACGCTAGATTATTTAAAAGTTTTTTCAGTCCTGTTGAACATATAAACTGTCTGACTTTTGGTAGAAGACTACCTTGTTCTAAAATAACAGATTCAATTTATTTTAATAGAATATTAAAATATCTAATTACTAAATTAATTTGGGGGAAAATTACTTAAACCTATGTACGTACTCTCCGGCCGGCCCGAAATACGTGCGGGCGAGGTTAGCGCACGTACCTAACGTTCTTCAAACGATTTTGGTTGAATACCGGTACACCGTTCGTGTCTGCGACAGTACTTTGTATGTAATTACTATAGAAAATTTGGTTTGAAATTTTACTTCCATGCTTTATTCGATATTGAAAAGTATTTTTACTAGATCACTGTCGCACGCGCAGCTAGTTACAAGCCTGTCCCGCGCAATAGTTGCTGACTCAGCGTCTCCTCTTTAACTCTTCCCATTGATTGTTCCATTCGGCATTGTCTGTCAATATCTTGCCCCCCCCCTCCCCCTCACCTGTGTCCCGTCCACCAGTTAATTACTTTTCATTAGACAATAACCACGCAATGTCTAGAATAGACATGGTTGGGCAATGTTCGAGGTTTGTGCGTGTCGAATTTTTGGGTGAATCTAATTTGAGTTGGTCAAAGAACCTATGCAGAAAACAATGTTTAAGGTAGGCAAAGTAGGTATAATTCTTGCACGCAGAGTCCGTTAATAAGTCATTATCTCACTCGAATATAGATTTTGTACTGAAATGTACGAAGTGGCAAGGATACTGTCACTGTGCATAATGACTATAATGACCACCAAATCACCTGGGCTCTAATCCTCAATGACCACTTACATTCCGCATTACATTTCCCAGCAGGGCAAGACTTGAGGGCGGAATGTACCTATGTGGTCATTGGTCAGTGGTCAGTGGTCAGTGGTCAGTGGTCAGTGGTCATCAGTGGTTGTTAGCAAACAACGTAAATATCGTCTAATAGAACAATAATATTTTATAAGTTAAATGCAGTTGTACACGTCGTCGCTGCGTCGTTTGTTAATTTATAACAAAGTAAAATTATTACGATATAAACGTGATTTTGTAGACAAGATTTAAGCGTGGAATCTGAAAACAGTCATAGAGAATTAGGGGCCTACAAGATTCTACGAAGTTAATCAGCCCATGATTACCAAAATCAACGAAAAACAGCACTTGGAGTAATATATTTTTTAGATCCAATCCACTAAACTCTTTAGATCCAATAGTAGGTATTATTGGATCGCAAGCCGATATACTTATCTATTCATCAATTCATGTTAGAGGTTAAAGGAATACGTAATTAAGTCCCGAATCGCATAGATTAACCAGTGGTCATAACCTCGGATCAATTATAATGAACTGTTAATTTCTTATTCACCAGTTCGTCACCTCAGTGTTAAAGGTTGAAGGTAAATGCAATCATTTGGTGAAAGGGAGCTATGGGCTATTGTATTGGAATTTATTTACAACAAATACTTTTACTAAGAATGTTTTTAATTTATATTTATTATAACTTTTTTCACAAACCTAGAAAAAAATAAAATAAAATAATAGTTTAAAAAAAATCTCGGAATTAACAGTACCCTATAAGATAAATGAGTACTCATTCATACATATCCTATTAGCTTAATTCATAACGATTCTAACGATGTATGTATCGTATAGTACTCTAATACAAACAACTTGAGATATCGTCATTTCAATGACGTGCGCCGTTATAACGCATGACACTTGAGACTAACATAAACATCGGCGCGGAGTACTTCAAAATGGCCGGGACATTGCAGGGGACAAAGAAACAATTTCATAAAAAAAAAGAGTTAAATTAAATTAACTTATTAGGTGTAAAACATTTGGCCCATGTGGTAGGGTACCCAAAATGCTGGCAGCATTTCCTCGCTGAATAGCTAAAGCCACTCTCTGAGCGAGGAAATGCCCAGCTCTGGGGTCACCTGACCAACCTTTTACTTAGAGATCTAAATAAAGTATGGGCAGAAGGGCCCCATGGACCTAGAGTTACTACTCCGTCTTGAATGGAGGATTCGTGTGGGCATGCAGATATAATTTATAATAAAAGAATTTACTTTTCTTGACTCTTCTTTTTAATTAAATTTTTAACAAAGAACAATGAACAAAACCCTTCACCATTAACCATCACAATAGACAGAGCATAGACCACAGATAGTCATAGATACTACTTTAGTCATAGATACTATAGACATAATTCTAACACCCTGCCTCGATTTAAAAACTAAAGACTTTAAATCGCTACAATACAAAAGATATGCTCTAAACAATTTATGACAAAATCAAGTTACTTATAGTTTGTAATATTAAATTAATCAACATAAAGTTTAGTACACAAATACTGAAACTGATCATTTGACAAACTTTTTGTGAATATATCAGCAATGTTATTTTTCGAGTCTATATAATTAATTTGCAATTTACCACCTATTACAAGATCCTTTATAAAATGGTACCTTGTATCAATGTGTTTAGTGCGTTTACTATTTTCAAAAGAGTTTGCCATGTCGATCGCCCCCTTATTGTCAACAAATAACACCTTTTCCACTTCACTCACTTTAAAATCTTTACAAAGTCCATCACAGTTTATCAAGTCACATACACTAGTAGCTGCTGCTATGTACTCGGCTTCTGCCGATGATAGTGCCACACAGTTTTGTCGTCTTGAGAACCAACAAATAGGATTTCCACAGTAAAATGTTACTGAACCACTTATGCTTCTACGGTCTATTTGATTTGTGGCCCAATCAGCATCTGAATATGTACAGATCATATTTTCTTCCACATTCTTCAAGTAAATCAGTCCTTTTTCTTTTGTCTCCTTTAAATACCTTAGTACTCTTTTTGCTTCTGTCCAAACACTTTTATTTGGCTTATCTAAGAATCTACTTAAATAGGAAGTAGCATATGTAATGTCAGGTCTTGAAGTTGTGCTTACAAACATTAGGCTGCCAATTAATTCTCTATAAGGCACATTGTTAATTTCTTCTTCACAAGTACTTTGGAAACCTTTGGTCATCGGAGTCTTAGCACCATTGCAATCTTGCATGTTAAATTTCTTTAATATTTTTTCAATTTGTTTTTTCTGTGTAATTTTGATCATGTCTGATTTCCTTTCAATTTCCATTCCGAGAAAATTCCTTACATCACCTAAATCTTTTGCTTCAAATTCTATTCTTAGTTTTTCTGTCAAATCCTTTATTCCAGAGTCACTTCCAGTTATGAGTATATCATCGACGAATATTATAATCCAAATGTCCAATCCTATATACATACAAAAATCATTTTGTGACTGTTTTAAGTTATTTCTTGTTAGAAAATTATGTAGCCTTTCATTCCAAAGACGTGGAGACTCTTTTAATCCATACAATGCCTTTCTTAGCTTTAATACTTTTCCTTCTTGTTGTTTTACGCCTTTGGGATACTTAATATATATATCTGACTTTACTTCTCCATTTAGAAATGCTGAGGGTACATCAAGCTGTTTAATTTTCCAATCTTGTTGTACTGCTTGTGATATAAGCATTCTTACTGTTGAGATACGAGCGACAGGTGCATAATTATTTTCATATGCATCCCCCCTCATCTGGAAGCCTTTCGCTACCAACCTAGCCTTCTTTGTATTGTCTTCTTTTTCTCTGAATACCCATTTAACATCAATAGCCTTTTGGTTTTTAGGTAATTCTGCAACGGTCCAGGTTTTCATTTTTTCTAGAGAGTTTAGCTCCTTTTCTATAGCCTTTTTCCATTCTTTGTCTTCAACCGCTTCTTCATATGTCATGTTTTCAGTTTGCATAAGTAAACAAAATGATATGTTTGTCTCATAGTCTTCTATATAGTCTATTAAATATTCGGGTTTATTAATAATTCTACCAGATCTTGTGGTTTGAGGTTCTTTGTATTTATTTTGAATTTCCGATGTTTCTCCCTGATCTTTAAACTTTGTTCTTTCATCATCATTTTCTGGTTCATATATTTGTATTATTTGTCTTTCTTCTGTACTATTTGGTAATGTTTTTTCTTCTTTATACTTTAATTGAGTTTCATCAAAAATCACGTCTCTTGTTATGTGTATTGAATTTTGTTCCGGGTCCCATAATTTATATCCACCAGGGCAATATCCTACATTTATCATTTCTTTAGATCTAGGGTTTAGTTTATCTCCTCTCGGTAATATTACTTGCCAGGCTTTACAACCAAATATCTTGAGCTTTTTCAAATCTAAGTAGCCAAACCATATTTCTGCAGGTACTTTTCCATTTAGCGCTACTGTAGGACATCTATTTAATTCATATGCTGATGCTTGGATTGCATGACCCCATAGTTCTTTTGGTAAATTTGTATCAGCAAACTTAGTTCTGGTTTTGTTCATAAGAGTTCTATTGAGCCGTTCGGCTTTACCATTTTGCTGAGGTGTGTATGGTTTTGTGTATTCTAATATTATTCCTTTTGCTTGACACCAGTTTTTAAAATATTTTGATGAAAATTCACCTCCATTATCTATTCTTATCCTTTTAGTTTTAATGTTTCTTTGTGTTTTTAGTTCTTTGATATAGTTTATTAGATTTGTTTCTGCTTCATTTTTGGTTTTTAATAACTTTACTACTGTGAAGTGCGAGTAATCATCTAGTATTACTTGAAAGTATTGGTGACCTTCTGAAGTTGGTGGTCTAATAGGTCCGCTCAGGTCCGAGTGTATTAATTCTCCAATTTGTGATGTTCTCTTTTCATTTCTATGAAATGTTGGCCTTGTTGCTTTACTTATACGACATTCCGTGCAGGCTTCATTACTGACAGGTAAATTTAATATTTTCATACCACCTGTATTTAAGTGTCCGAGTCTTTTATGCCATATATTTGCTTCTGACAACATACTTTGATCTTCTGTTACATAACCTTGTTCAATACATGTAGTTTGGTTTATTTTCATGTTAAGTATGTAGAGCTTGTTATATTCTTTTGCATATAATTGTATTCGTTCATTTTTTATTTGAAATCCGGTTCTATCTATATTGATTTTGTATCCTTTTTCAATTAATTTCTTAACGGATAATAAGTTGTGACTAATATCTTTTACTATAAGTGCTTCTATTTTAATTGGTATGTTATTGCAAGTTGTTTCCAAAATTCCTTTTTTTGTAGCTGTAATCACTTGGTTATTAGCTGTATATATTTTAATTTCTTCTTCTAGATTAACAATAGAGTGCATATATTTTTCGAGTTCCCCTTTGATATAATGATCCGATGCGCCTGAGTCTATTACAAATATGTTCTTTTTGTCTTCTGCTTGGGTATTTAATGCAATAAAGGTTTCATATACTGGGGTTGATGTTGATTCATATAAAGTTTCTGATATCTGTCCTCTTCCTCTACTATGTCCTCTTGAATATCCTCGTCTCATATTTCTGCGTATGCCTCTTTGCATGCCTCTTCCATGATTAAATCGACACTGATTACTTTTGTGCCCCATTCGGTTACAAGTATAACATTTTATTTCATGTGTTTTAAAAGCTGTTGTATGTTCAGTATATGAGTTACCCAATTTTAATTCTTCGTCCAATAATTTTGATTTTACAAATTCTACAGTCAAATTATCATTAATTGTTTCCAATGCAGTCGCTATTGTATTATACTTTTCAGTTAGCCCTTGTAATAGGTATGTAACTTTTTCTTCTTCATCTAATTTTTTGTCTGCACTCTCTAACTCTCTAATTAAACCGTCAAATTTTGTGAAATATTCCTCTATTTTTTCATTTTCTCCAAGTTTTAATTTGATTAACTTTTTTCTTATATGAATTCTTGACGTTATTGTTTTTCGTTCGAAAACTTGTGATAATATGTTGAACATTTCTTTGGCGGTGTTAGCCTTTTTTATTAGATCTAAATGCTTGTCCGTAACACATTGAACAATGATCGACCTTGCTTTTGCATCGTCGATTTTCTCAGCTGGTTCTTTCGCTGTGATTGTGTTCAACAATTGTTTTTCCTCCAGTATGCATTGTACTCTAAATTTCCAACTATTAAAGTTGTTTGATGATAATTGCGGAAGATATGAGGGTCCCGCCGCCATTATGGCGTCTTACCAATCTTTTCAGTCGCGTTTTCTTTCTCCAATTCTCCAAGCCCATAACCTCTTGAATGGAGGATTCGTGTGGGCATGCAGATATAATTTATAATAAAAGAATTTACTTTTCTTGACTCTTCTTTTTAATTAAATTTTTAACAAAGAACAATGAACAAAACCCTTCACCATTAACCATCACAATAGACAGAGCATAGACCACAGATAGTCATAGATACTACTTTAGTCATAGATACTATAGACATAATTCTAACACTCCGAAGGGAATAAAAATACATTCGGAGCCAATATCCTTATACTTTACTCTTTTTTATTTTCTATTGTATTACGAAGTATCCACTACAATGGGAGAGGCACATACTAATAATAATACCCTGGAACAATTCACACTAGGTCATCTATTCCCAAAGTAGGCAAAGCCTGTACTATGGTAACTGTGAGCTTGCGGGCTGGTTCGGGTGCTGTCCGTGAGGTGTTTTAAATAAAAATCCGGAGATCCACAAGAATTGCGTATATTCCAGTCACAAGGTGCAGAGCAAAGAGAACGATATTGCCACAGTAAAAAAATTAACAATATATATTTAGTGTTGCTACGCAACAGTAACCAGATAACTGCTATGCTATTCTGTAACGTAAATTATCATGACAGTGGCTCGACGGCGCTCTCGACGCCGACGACGCCGAGCTAGCCTTGAATATTCATTCGCGCATTCATTCTGACACAACATCGAACTGACTGAAATCCTATTTTTTGTACTTGACATTATAGAAAAATAACACCCAGACACAAGGTGGGAAATGAACCAACGATGTTATGAGTAGCGGCCAGGGTGACTAACCACTAGACCAACGGGTTAGTCAAAATGGCAGATTTTTTTTATGTTGGCGGGAAAGAAACCTTCAAAAGGTACACGCTCGCCGTAAGAAAACAGAAAGAAGGTGAGTAATATGGGATTTTTACCCACTGATACCTCCTCGTTAGCCTTCACCGGCCCTGTAGAGAGACTGTGCACTCTAAATTACTCTTCCGAAGTCCGAACGAAGAGTAATTTAGTGATAGATACCAGCTATGCTATTTACTAACGTAACCAGCGAGGCTGTGATCGACGGCGAGCTCAATGTTGAACCAGCCTTGAATACAACGTCGAGCTTAAGGCTAAGCGCGCACGGGTGACATTTGTCACCGTGACTGTTTCGTCATTCTTATCAAGTCCGTGGATATGTTGAAGATGCGCGCATGTTACGACGTGACATTTAGGTCTTCTCCATACATATTCAAGGAGTGACGAAACAGTCACGGTGACAAATGTCACCCGTGCGCGCTTAGCCTAACACCTTTTTTTTTTCTTTTTTTTTGTTGAATTTTCTTGCAATCTGTCTAGTTAACATTCAGCAATTTTTGAGGCATTAGAAAATTGTCTTGTACGGTACATGTCCACTGACGTGCCCGTGTGCTCTTAATTAATCTAAATAGATCTTGGGGTATTTTTCTTTTCAATCTCCGCGGTTGCGTCGGTTCAGCCATTAAGTGCTTTGCAAGCGTATTAGGGTGTTGTAGTATTCTAGTTTTGTATGCTTCTGCACTAGTTCTAACCTCTTCCTTGACAGTTTTAATGCCGAGATCATGGTGTAGTCTATCATTGGTAATGTACCATGGTGCATCAACTATCATACGTAGCATTTTTGATTGAAACCTTTGCAGAATTTCGATGTTTGAGTTTGCTGATGTGCCCCACAGCTGTATGCTGTATGTCCAGACTGGCTTTATTATACATTTATAAAGTAACAGTTTGTTTTCTAGTGAGAGTTGAGACTCTCTTCTAAGCATCCAATACATTTTCCGTACTTGTTGACCCATAGCTAGGCGTTTAGTAAAAATATGCTTCCACCATGTTAGTCGTCTATCGAGGTACATTCCTAAGTATTTCGCTTCATCAGCTTGTGGAACTTGAACTCCATTTAGAGTCACTGGGGGACACGAGTTTTTTCGAGTGGTAAAAGTGACTTGGACAGATTTCGTTTCGTTAGCCTTAATTCGCCAGTCTTTGAGCCAACCTGAGATTTCATTAAGACTACGTTGTAATTTCTGTGATGCCACAATTGGAGATTCATCAGAAGACAGTATAGCAGTGTCATCAGTGAAAGTACCAGTAATAACTCCTTCTGTTGAAGGGAGGTCTGCGGTATAAAGTAGATATAAGATTGGACCCATGACACTGCCTTGAGGTACACCTGCCTGTATTGAATGTAGGGCCGTTATGTCTTCACCTTGTTTTACAAAGAAATATCTGTTTTCCAGATATGATTTAATGAAATTAAAATATTTTGTTGGAAGAGTCTTCTTAATTTTGAACAGGAGCCCGTCGTGCCAAACTCGGTCAAAGGCCTGTGAGATATCTAATAAGGCAGCTGTGCAATATTGTTTTCTATCAAAAGTTCCATTTATACGGTCAACGAGTCTATGGATTTGCTATATGTGTATGAGTGCCATGCTTTTGACGAAATCCGAACTGGTGATCAGGAATAAGGTTCCTATTATATTATTATTATTGGCATTAGCCTGCTCAATAATAATTTCTCCATTATTTTAGTTGGAATTGGGAGTAAGCTGTAAGCTGGGCCTGTAAGATTTGACATCTTCTGGGCTTTTTCCAGGTTTTCTAAACATAATGATCTGAGCTACTTTCCACTGCTTGGGTACTATAGCATTTCTCAAAATTGAGTTGTAAAGGTGGGTTAGGAACAGTATGCCCTCATCAGGTAGTTCTCTTAAGATTTTAGCTGTAAGTCATACCCAGGAGCCTTGTTTAAATCGAGTTTTTTTATTACTTGTACTATTTCATGTTTGGAGAAATTTTTGATTGGGGTATCAAACTGGTTCATTTCTTTTAGGAAATTAGATACGTTTTCGATCTGGGTGGAACCTTCATCAGGGTTTGGCGTGAAGACCGATTTTAAATGCTCAGCAAATGCCTGAGCCTTTTCTGTGTCATTCACAGCCCAACTATTATCTGCCTTACGTATAGGAGGTTGAGATGTGATCGGTTGTTTTAAAACTTTCGTCGCCTTCCACAGGGAATAATCAGACGCAGCGGTGGTGCTTAGACCTTTTAGATGTTTTTGAACATTCTGATTGCGGTTTTCATTTAACATGAGTTTCAGCCGAGATGTTAAAGAATTTAGTAGGGATTTATCTGCAGGGTATCGTGTTTGCTGCCAACGTTTTCGCATTTGACGTTTCAGAGCTAATATTTCCTTGATTTTAGTAGGATATTTGTATCCATTAAAAGATGGGTCTGCGATTTCAGGCGTAGCGAGCCATGCTGATTGTTGAACACAATGGTTAAAGTGTTCAACAGCTTCCTCTATGTCTGTTTCCGTTTTAAACGGGAGCTTCATGTTAAGTGACGCTACCACTGACTCTTGAAATTGTTTCCAAGTGTCTGTTTTGTGTCTGTTTTTCGAGTGTGTAGTCGGCATGGTTTTGTCGTGGGTGTTATATTCCTATTCAACAGTACTTCGACAGGCGAATGGTCAGATGAGAGATCAAATTTTGATTATCATGTAAAATACGTGTTAGCTATTCCCTTAACAACACAAAAGTCAATTAGATCAGGGGTCTTTTTAACATCAGATGGCCAGTATGTAGGCTCACTAGGCGAGATGACAATTAAACTTAAGTTTTCGACGGCGTTGAGTAACTGTCAACCTTTCGGTGTAATAGTGCGTGAACCCCAGAATGAGTGTTTGGCATTATAATCGCCGCCAGTGATAAATCGCTGACCCAGTGAGGAGAAGAATTTTTCATAGTCGTCATGTTTTATTTTATGTTTCGGCGGGCTGTAGACAGCTGAAACTGTAAATGGTCCAACCCAATCATCAATAACTATATTTGTTGCCTGGATCTCATTTGTGCAATAGTTTGTCGTTTCGTGGTGTCTTATGTTATTTTTTATTACCTAGCCTAACACTGTTTCAAATCCAACGTCGAACTGACTGTGAAACTTTTCGACCTTAAATAGTGCCATTGAAAATCTCAAATTCTCGTGGCGTGCTATGTAAGCAATGTTAGTGAATCATCATCATCATCAGCAGCAGCCGAAATACGTCCACTGCTAAACAAAGACCTCCCCCTTGGAAGTGAGGGGTTGCCATAATCCCCACGCTTGGCAAGCGTCCTGGGGATCGCAGTATAGATAGTAGGTAATCCAATAGAAAGACGCTGCCGCCCGTCTTCTTCTTTTCCCTTAGTTGCCTCTTACGGACACCCAACGGGAGGTGATGGGAGGGTGCTATTCTTACCCGGGCACCCCACGGGCTGTTAGTGAATACGAAAGCGCAACTCGCCGCTGCCCCCAGCGACGAGCTCGAGGTTGTGTTGCCTGAGAATAGCAGTTCTGATGAGTTGTTGTGGTGGATTGTGGATGGTTGCTTTTTGCGGAATACTTACAACTTTACTTACTTTCTTTCGATATGTAAATACATGGTAGTTAATTATATATGTAAATTTTACATGGGGTGGTGGAATTCCGACATTAGGTTTCGTTGTTTGCATAGTAATCGGCTTCGGTCGGCTTTTAATTACGTTTAGGGGTCGAGGTTTTTACTGTCAAGGGGTCCAATATAAGTTTTAGTATTTCAATGTTGGTCATAATAATAATTCTAAAACGATTTTATCTTTTTAAGGAGTTGAGAATGTTTTTTGTAACCTACAATTAGACGATGTTATTATAAGTTGTGTTAACTAGGAATCGTAGGCTTTTTAATCGATTTAATAAACTATTTAAAAAAAAAAAAAAAGCGACTTCAAAGTAAAGTAAATTATCTAAAAAGCATAAAATAACGAAAATATATTGAATTCGGTGCTAGCACACCATGTTACGTAAGACTAGCACGAGCTGACACCGACTTAAATATATTTTCATATTAATATTACGCATTTTTATTAATATTACATACATACGCGTCGAATAGAGAACCTTCTTTTTGAAGCTGGTTAAAAAAGGAGGGTCAGTGTTCGACTATACATAAGAACCTACTTATGTATGTATGTCAGTCAAGTCAGTCATAACTGACAGTAGTGATGGGTAGTGAACTCATTTACCGTCGAACGAAGGTGGGAACGAGAACGTTTATCGTCAACGATAAACCAGTTTATAAAACAGTCTAAACCTTAGGCTAGTTTCTACCGTTGACGAAAAGTTAAGTAGTCGATGTTCACAGACTACTAACGTATTGCATAGAGTTCACCGAGAAACTAGTCTTATCATTAAACTAATTTATCGATGGACTGTAAACTAGTTTAGTCATTGACAACAACAAAAAAAAACAGTCGAAAAAACAGTTTGCTCGTTCAACGCCTTTTTTTTCGAGAGAACCCTTCAAACGGTCCCGGGAGCTGTGGGGCTCGAGCAGGGTATGTGGGATTCTTACCCACTAGAACCTCCGCTGCTGTCGCATCGGCACATGAGCCCGGGATCTCCGGTGGGAAATCCCAATCTGCACCAGGAGTACTTAATGGACGTCCTAGAGCCCACACACCGAATGCCCAGCGACTTCGAAGGTCGTTCAACAAAGGCAGTAATTTTCAGATTGAATAGTGTAGCAATTTTTAATAGTATCATTACACTGATATAATATTACCTGAAATTACCGGACATAAGGTACCTTCTTAATAACAAACTCGGGTGAAGTCGGGTGACAAGCTGAAGTGCAATGCAGCTTGCTATGGGCAGTCGTAACGCTTATCATTAGGGATCACTTGTCTAGTCACTAGATTGAACAAAACCCGCATTTCATGCCTTTACGGTACTGAAAATATAAACACAAGGAGCAACAGCTCAATGGGCGAGCGCTTGTCTTGGAAAAAAGGTGTGCAGGTTCAAACCCCGGCTCGCATCTCTGATCTCTTTATTAATCATATGCAAATCGTCTTTGTGCGATTGTTACTAGATTTCGGTGAAGGAAAACATCGTCGGAAACCTGCACATCTGAGAAAGCCTAACTAGCTTTCGAATGACGTTGATGTCGATGAAGTTCGCCAACCCGCACTTGGCCAGCGTGGTGGACTATGGCCTAAGCCCCTCATCTTGAGGGGACGCCCGTGCCCAAGAGTAGGGCAAGAAAAGGCTGGTATTATAAGTAACGCTGATAAAGATTAAAATAAACTTCGGTAGAGTATGCGTTGCTTAGGTCGGCTGGTTTCATGCTCGCCGGCAGTTGGGACGTGCTGTCCACCGAAACAATTAATTAAAACACAATGTATAGCCACCTTTATAGTGCCCGTCTGACCGCCACAAATACTGCTTCAATGTCGTAGGAACTGTGATATACTATAGGCCGAATGTTTGGTTAAAGAAAATTTTGTTTTAAAACAAAACACAATTACTGGTTCGTGGAGTTCAATATTTGTAATAGGTAAGTAAGGTAAGTAATTACTTTATTTTTACGTAAGTAATTTTATTTTGGAGTATCATTTACTTTTTGAACAGCTGTAACAGCTCAGTGGGCGAGCGCTGGCCTTGGAAATAAGGTACGCAGGTTCGATCCCCGGCTTGCACCTCTGATTTCTTTAATGAATCATGTGCGAATCGTCTTTGTGCGATTGTTACTAGCTTTCGGTGAAGGAAAACATCGTGAGGAAACCTGCATGTCTGAGAAAGCCTAACTAGCTTTCGAATGACGTGTGAAGTTCGCCAACCCGCATTTGGCCAGCGTGCGTGGTGGACTATTCATCAGTCATCTTGAAGGGAGGCCCGTGCCCAGCAGTGGGACATTAACAAGGGCTGGCATTATTATTATTATATATTATTTATCATTTACTTTTTGGATTAAAGCATGCAATCTATTGATCTTAAAATAATGTCGCTGTGCGCATCTGTTTGTTCGTTGACTTTTTCTATACCAACACATTAATTGATAGTGTAGCCTTCGTGGCGCAGTGGGAAACCGCTTGCTTTGCAAACCGGAGGTCGCGGGTTCAAATTCCGCTGGGGTAACAACTTTGTGTTATTCCTTACTGGCTAGGACAATGCAAGCCGATTACCTGATTGTCTGTAAAGTAAGATGATCCATGCGTCGGATGGGCATGTAAAAAGTCGGTCCAACGCCTAACCTCTCCCCTGGTCGTGTCGGTCTTCCGTCCTGTCGGATTGTGAGAGGTATAAAGGAAGAAAGAGTGCACTTGTGTCTACGCAAGCGCTTGTGCACTATAATATCTCCCGCGTAGATGGCTAATCTTCTGAAAGATTGACCGTGGTCGTATTGGTCAGGAGGACATTATTATTATTAACTGATAGTGAAAAATAATTTTTTTTTTGGAAGGTTTTATGAAATATAATAATCTTTTAGCAAATAAGCCAACAACGCGGAAAATAGTGGACAGCTAGTTACAAATATAGAATCTAGATTTATTATAAATATAATTTATGTATATTGCACCCAATATATAAATTATTTTATATATTGATTGTTTGAATTCCGTAAATCAAGTGAAAACATGACGGAAATTATTCATGTCAAACAGTGAAGGCATTCACGATTGTCTGCAAGCAGTGGGTGTGAACTGTTGATAAATAATAAAAACATGTCTACAAATGTAAATGTAGATAGTATGTTGTATGTGTGAGTTGTGATTGTAGATAGTATTAAATAATTCTAGTTACCACCGACCAATGTTTGTATGAATTACTTACATTTTATCTACAATACTGATAGAATTTATCATTTAAATTAAATAGGTGTGTATTGTATTATTTTGCCTATAAAGTTGTACAACAATACAATTTCATGCAAATCCTTTTCTGTCCAAGCTGTCTGCTTGTGGAATGCATTTCCAACTAGAGTTAGCTACCGCAACAACCTATAATAGTTAATATATTTTTTAGTGTTATTGAAGTCGTTTTTCTTTAATATTTTTATTGTTTGTTGTGTGTATGTACAATGAAGATTATTCTATTCTACATTTGCTTTAAGGGACTGTACTCAATTTGACAGCAGAGCTATGTACCATGTGTACTTCTCATACTGGTACGCTAGTTAATTCCGTCCCAATGTTGGGTAAGGCCTTCTCTTTTCGTCATGAGAAATGAGAGGTTTTATTAATCGGATTGGTCGATCAGATAAACATTTCACATTTTTTTTATACTAACAAGGGGGCAAGCAAGCGTAAAATAACCTTAGGTATATCGTTTGTGGAGGCATATTCATAGGTCATAGTTACCTACAACCCCTCGAACTAGGTAGGCAACGCTGCGGGCTCCCGGTCGTCCCGTGAAAAATGCGAATGACTTTTGAAGATAGCCAGTCAGTCAGAAACTCATTGTTGTTACGATAACGATAGTCAACGTGCCGTGGGCACTCGTCGCTGTGTCCCCGACATCTCGCTGGTAAAATTATTATAGGCTTTTCAAAAGGGAACATAAATAACTGTTCTGTTCGGTACTTACGTGTAAAACAATGTATGTAACGTTAAGCCAAAAAATATAAGGTCAATTGCGACAACTTCTTATATAAATAATGTTGTATGTAGAGTTGTTATATAGCCTCGGTGGCGCAACGGGAAACAGATTGTTTAGCAAACTGGAGGTTGTGGGTTCGAATCCCAAGGAGAGCAACATCTTTGTGTAGTTGTTCCTTATTGGCCAGGACAATACAGACTGATCACGTAATTGTCTGGAAAGTAAGATGATACATGCGTCGTGTAAAAAGTCGGCCCTGCGGCTGATCTCTGCCGGTTGTGTCGGTCTTCCGTTATCGGATTGTAAGAGTAAAGGAAAAGAGAGTGCACTCGTGTATACGCAAGCACTTGAGCATTATTATATAATAAATATATAATAATACCAGCCCAGGTTTATATCCCACTGCTGGGCACGGGCCTACAACAAAGATGAGGGGGCTTAGGCCGTAGTCCACCACGCTGGCCAAGTGCGGGTTGGCGGACTTCACACGTCATTCGAAAGCTAGGCTTTCTCAGACATGCAGGTTTCCTCACAATGTTTTCCGTCACCGAAAGCTAGTAGCAAACGCACAAAGACGATTAGCACATGATTAATTAAAGAAATCAGAGGTGCGAGCCGGGGTTCGAACCTGCGCACCTAGTTTCCAAGGCAAGTGCTCGCCCACTGAGCTGTTACCGCAATGGCCGCCGGAGCATATGTCTCGCGTCAATGGCTGATCTTGTGAAAGATTGGCCGCTGTGGTCGTATCGGCCAGGAGGACAATATAATGGGGGTTGCAAAAAAAATATAATGTATTTATTTATGGTTTCAATTTCTTCACGCAGTAAGTTGACTAGTGCCTTTGTGAAAAGGGACTGTCCACGTAAGTACCAACGCAGTGTCAGATAATGGCGCCAAGCAGAAGTGTGTAAACATTACTGTGATCCAGTATGCAGGGCACTGTAGCTGGTGAAATTACCGGACAAGATACTCAATAGCTGATGTCTCTGGTGACGAGCGGCAGTACAATGCAGCTGTCTATAGGCAGGCGTCGCTTACCATCAGGCGAATGTCTTGCTCGTCTCGTCACTGAGTTGACTAAAACAAACACATATAAACAAAGTCAACTTTCACGTCCCTTCTTTACGTATTATTATTACAGAATAGATGTTGACGCGATTTTATTTTTTCCAGCATTTAGAGAATTTCGGTTACAATTTGTTGTTGTTTTAACCTAGTAACGAGATAAGTAAGACGTTGGTCTGATGGTGAGCGTCACGCCAGCCTATAGACAGCTGCTCTACACTGCCGCTCGGTCACCCAAGACATAAAATATTAAGTACTAGCTGACCCACGCAGCTCCGCGTGCGCTATTTTTACGTTAACTAAACTTTTAATAACAGACATTCGCATCGAATACATAACCTCCTTTTTTATAGTCGGTTAAAACCTGGGACCCACTTTTTAACCGACTTCATTACTTGCTCTCCAAAGCACGGACCCGTTTAGTTCAAATGGCGTTAAACGGTCACCCATCTATTTAATGACCTTACCTAACGTTGCTTAACCCGATCGATTACAAAACCTTGATAACAACTCTCTATGAGTGTTCCCTTACTAATATTTATTATATTATAAAGAAAAATTGATAAAATCTGACCAAGCGTATAACCAAGTACCCATTTTGACTTTAATCCCCTCTTCCAAAAGAACCGTGCTAGATTACGGGATAAAAAGTATCCTATGTCCTACCTCGTAGTAAGATCTCAAATCATGCCAAGTTTCATTTGAATCCATTCAGTAGTTTCGGCGTGATGCGCAGCCGTGATACAGACAGACAGACAAAAATTAAAAAAATTACATTTTCGGCCTCAGTATCGGTTATAGAATGTCCTCCAAATATAATTTTCAAAATATCTTCAATGTACAGAATTGGACATGTTTTATTATAAGTAAGTATAGATATAGATGTTTGTTGCTACTTGGCGGCAGAACATCTGACACTGGCCTACCACCTAGCAGGTAAATTAGCATAAATGTTTATTATTTATTTAATACTTTAATGTTTATTATTATTATTAATACTTTATGGACTTGGGTGCATTGGTAAGTATTTTTTTTAGATTCTATTAAGCAAATGAACTATTACGTCGCAGACGTAAGTAGAGCTTGTGTATGAAATTTATTTTGTGATAAGCCAATGCCTTGAAATAGTTATGATACTATTATCATACATAATCTTCATAGAGTTATTAGTAATAATGCAATTATTTGGAATAGCGGTACTTCAGATTAATAGGTCCTAAATGGTGGGTACGCTGTGTTAGTTACGCTAACGCTTTCGTTTATTATTTTAAAATTTAGAAATAAAATAGTGTTAGATATAAGTATTCAAGAGCTGGACAGTATGCGCGTAGCATATAACTAAATTGCAGAAATTCGGATGAGCGATATCTGGCAACGGACACGACTCGGCCGACTGGGACCGAGTACACAACAAAATTCAGCGTAGTAAACGCAAAATTAATAGTTATTCAAAATAGTATATACTATGGCATAGTTTTTTTTTTTAATTTAGTTTAAATATATTCATGAATAAATTTTAATACTTTGGTTTTAATGAAATTATTGTAAATCTTTGTTTAGAGAGACGAACAAGTTTTCCTTAAAATAATAATTAAGTAAGCATTTGAAAAAAAAATATGTGTTTTAAAACTTTATTATTAATAATATTGCTATATAAAACAAAAAACTAAAAAAAAAAACAATTAGTTATAAACAATTAAAAATTGATGAAATTTCACGTGAATATAAACGCGCCATGATTGGTCACCATAGTCGTGACGTCATAATGTTAAAGCTATTTAATAACAGTACAGCGTCTACGGCTATTACACTTGACTAGACAATAATATTGAAAATTTATTGCTCAAAAACGACACTGAATGGCACTGAACGTCACAGAACGACACTGTCATCCAGTGTCATTCAGTGACGTTCAGTGACGTTCAGTGACGTTTAGTGACGTTCAGTGTCGTCGTTCAGTGTCGTTCACTGTCGTTCAGCGTTGTTCAGTCGTTTTTTAGCAATAAATTTTCAATATTATTGTCTAGTCAAGTGTAATAGCCATTGACGCTGTACTGTTATTAAATAGCTTTAACATTATGACGTCACACCCGCTCGGGTTTGTCCAGGATCTGTCGGCGTGTTTCCGGTACTGGATTCAAAAATTATATTTTTTATTTTGAAATATATTTTAAATTATTGCGAAAAAAAAAAACAAAAAATTGTTTTATTATAAAACTTATATATGATCTTTCCATTTATCACAAAAAAAAATCTAATACCCAATTTAAAATACCCACCCTTATTGGAAAGGGAATAGTCATCCCAATTCCACGATTATATACGAA
Source organism: Furcula furcula (assembly GCA_911728495.1). Classification (NCBI taxonomy): domain Eukaryota; kingdom Metazoa; phylum Arthropoda; class Insecta; order Lepidoptera; family Notodontidae; genus Furcula; species Furcula furcula. The sequence continues at coordinate 8,651,060 of OU452246.1, read as the reverse complement.
CTGTAACCCAGCAGCTCTATTATCAGCAGCCAAAAAAAAAACATCCACTGCCGAACAGAAGGCCTCTTCTTTAGAATGGAGGGGTTGCCATAATCCCCAAGCTTAGCAGGCAACTTTGGGTTCGCAGTATAGATGGTAGGTAATCCAATAGAAAGACGCTGCTGCCCGTCTTCTTGTTTTCCCTTAGTCGCCTCTTACGGACACGTCATACCTCTATGTATATCGGAAATATAAAGTAATTAGTCAACGTACAGTATACCGCGGTAAGAGACCTCTTGCCGCGTACTCTGAGGGACCCCTCAACCGACGTAATACGTCGGTCGAGGGGTCATTGGTATAAACTGGTTCAGCCAGGACTAAGTTAAGGCTGATGGACTTCTAGAAAATATCTTGAAAATATATTTTCTCCGTTACGACACAAATTATGGATTTTGACTGCAGACTGTTAACCTATTAGCACACCCGCCTTATATTTAGATTTGAGAAACCACAAAATATTAGCGTACATAGGTATCCAATAGAAATTAATTTAGATTTTTTTTAACAAAAAAAAATAAAGAGGTCAATTTCAAAAACTTTCTCCTTTTTCAGAAGTCGGTTAAAAATCGACAATGTGATACGATATTGATGTGAATGTTTTTAGTATACTGCGTTATCATGATGTTCGGTTCCACGTGCCCCGGCCCCCGGTCGTTAATTGACTTTCGGCTCCAAGTGTTTCGGCCAGTCATCGTTCTAGTTTTGTATTTTTGGCGCCTATTTCAATCCTAACAGCCCTCTATATTTTTTTACATGGCAGATCAATTATGATTTCGAATTGGTTTGATGAATCTGAATAAAATCCCATTGCTGTTGTTTAATTGGCTTGTTGGTTGTTTGAGAAATGGTTTAATCAATACTATAAACGTTTTGTGTAGGCAACAAATGGAGAATCGACGCTAACTAACAATTGTGTGTTTTTTTCGTTTGTTGCAGAATTAGTTTTTGTTTGATGGAAGCAATCGGAATAGAGAAATTACAGTTTGTATGTGAACGATGATGATCAATAAATAATAAATCTAACCATAATACCTGCTAATTATTATTACTTGAACCCCCTTTAGTGCCCCTTAAACTAAGCAATATTATTTCCACCAATATAGCCATAACCACCAACCAATATAGCCATAACCACCAATATAGCCTCAATAATGTATTTTTTTGCAAATAGTCATGTAAAGCTCAAAATGGACCTTTTAGATAAGGTTCAACTCATAAGCACACACTTTTAATATTAAAATTATATATATACAGGATGTAAGGGACTACGTACCGAAAACTTTTATATAAGATTTCTCATATCCATTACAACATTACAGAAACCATTTATATGGAAAAAGACAAATGACTAACTTGTTCATTTTTGACCATGTAATCAATACGTGCGGAATAGGTAATATTAATTTTTCAAATTACATGCCAAACGTGGAGATTATGGCAACCCCTCCCTGCTAATTTTGCACAAATAAGTAATTTATTGTTTTTAAATTGAAATTAGGCTTTATTATTATACCAGTTTATTATATTATACCAGTTATTATACCATGTTTGATTGAAGTGGCAATGGGGAGGCCACATTACTCAAAATACTCTTAACCGATGGGAATTATTTCCCATCGGTCCTCGAGTTTCTCGAGACGTTCTCGAGTGGCGACCACGAACCTGAAGACGCAGTGTAGGCAGACATCCCACTAGGACCGACGACAATACATAAAAGTCGCGGACGTGGCGTTCTTAGTGGAGGCCTTTGTTCAGCAGTAGACGTCTTCTAGGTGATGATGATGAAGGTAGTGCTTGATCGTGGGCCTGCCTTATAGTGAACGGTGATGCAACCGGGAATTTAAGCGCGACAGCTTAATAATTTAAGCGCACCAGCTTAATAACGAAGCAGGCCAGTAGGCTCGCAGTGGGCAGGCCACATCGCTCGAAGAACCGATAACCGTTGGGGAAAAATGGTTCTCGAGTGGCGACCACGAACCGGAAGACGCAGCGTAGGAAGGCCACCCACTAGGTGGACCGACAACATTGTTCGCGTCGCAGGCAACCGGTGGATGCAAATGGAAAATTGTCGTTCATTGCGGCGGTCTAAGGGGGAGGCCTTTGTTCAGCAGTGGACGTCTTCCGACTGATGATGATGAGCTTAATAACGATACTAGTAAAAGAATCCGTTGGGGGCGACAGAGGTATCATTCCGCCAGCAGCAAAAGAGACGCCCCACAGCCGCCAGTTTTCATTCTCATAAAATGTCTTTAAATTAAACAAAGGACTTTGCTGCGGTTAAATACATAAAGGCGGTTAAATACATAAAGGCCGTTAAAGGAAAGGCAGTTATGACTAACAAAATCAAGTATTCTCATTTACTTTTCCACGTATACAGGTATCGATTACGTACAATCTCATTCCAACGAGTCGTGGCGCCTTTGTTGAGTGTCTTTTTTCATTCCCGTGCGAAAATTTTCATGCCTATCAAGTGTGGAATAAAAATATTTTAACATAATGAAGTTCTATCGCGCATTTTAATTGGACATGCGCATTGAGCATGCGTGTACGCACCCGGTCGGTGGAGTCGGCGTCGTCATAAAAAAAAATAATTTCAATGCAAATACCGACGAAAATTACGCGAAACGAGTGTTTCCGCTTTCGAATTCGCGATGGGATCGCCTAATTGCACCGTATCTACAAATCAACCCGTAAAAACTTAGCGACGCATCCCGTGCGGCGGGGAGAATGGGGCTGATGCGAACAACTGATAAATAACTGCCTGAAAACGAATAAGCTTTTAAGACACTCGTACGCATGCAATCGCGTTTAAGTAGAAACGTGCTTATATTACCATTTTTTTTTATATTTGTTTATTTTTATTTATTTTATTTATTCAATATAACAACCATTACGTAATATCCAAACTGATGTTATACTTATAATACATTTCAATATCTAATTACATAAAACGTACGTATTCTATTCTATATTGTAGCCTAATTAAACTCTCAAATATATATTTAGGAATAGTGCAATACTATTCCTAATTCTATATGCCTTAGCGCCATTTCCATGAACTTCACCAAGCTTTCACCAAATATATCAATACTGGCGGGTAAAATATATCAATACTGTTTATCATACGTATGGCGCGTGACATAGGGGCAAACTTAAGCAAGTTAGTTCTAGCTGAAGGCACGTTGAACACAGCGGGACGGCGGCGCAATATTGTCTACCACTGTAGATAGACAGATAACTCTTTATATTACACCAAAAAAAAAACAATAAACATACGAAATTCATCATTTCTAGTACTGATAGAATGGTCTTATAGCTAGCTCAGATTTATTCCAGACAACCTTTCGATTCAGAGAATCGAAAATGGAGTAGAAGTTTAGGTGTAAATTAACCTATAAAAGATATTAATGATAAAAATATAATATTCAATATACTTAATGGGGAATCCGTAATGAGAATATTCGCCAAAGAACCAAGGTCACCGACATAGCTCTTAGAATCTGAAAGTTGAAATGGCAGTGGGCAGGCCACATCGCTCGAAGAAGCGATAACCGATGGGGAAGAAAGGTTCTCGAGTAGCAACCATAAATATCTGTCCCTCGTCTGTTAGGCGGACTGATAGTATTACCGCTGTGGGAATATATTCTTATAGTCCTATAGATATACGCTGGATAGCCTCTGTAGCACAATAGGAAGGGAAGGGAAGCTGCTCGCTTTAAAATTAGGAGATCACGGATAGTACTGTCTTCCTAGCCTCAGTATCAGCGCCAACTGATGATTATATCTAACTACACCCTACACAAGCCCTTACACAAGACACAGCTTTTAAGAATAATTAAAAATAGAAGAATGAATATGATTGGCCATTTGGTACATCACGATACTTTCACTAATATCATTTTGTAAGGAATATATAAGGAAAAGGGGTAGAGTAAGACTTAGTCAAACTTTCATACAACAAGTAGCAGAAAAAGAGGGAGGAGTGTACTATCAGAAGGTTAAACAAAAGTGAAAAATAGAATAGATTAGAATGGTAAATGGCTTTAACGACAACAGCGTAGCTATTAAATTAAAGAAGAAGAGATACTGTTACAGATAGATAAATTATTCTGGTGCCCTTGAACCTGTCACTGTTATCTTAAACTTACTTTCCGTAACATATTACCGTCTAAACTAAAAGATAAAGTAGCCAAGCGATGCTTATAAAGTCGTATAAACAATCGAAAATAAAGATACAGTAGATTAAATTCTTTGTCTAATTACCTTGAGTGTGCCTTGATGCCCTTGGAAATGTGAAAACGAGAAATAAACTTTAGTTAGGGGTAGGTGTATATAAAACTTAACTTTAGTTAGGGGCAGTTGTGTATAAAACGTGGTGTATCGATTTGTAGATGGTATGAATTTTATTTTTAAAGAGAAGATTTCTAATCAGTATTAGAAAGCGTTTCACCTTAATCTCGCTTGATGTCAGCTCCATGTGTCATACGTCCCGCCAGCAATTAGGACGAAACGATGGTTTCTAAGCAGCCAACGAGTACCGTAGCAGTATTAGGTCTAATGACATACCACTGCTAGCACAATATTGTTGTCAATACATAAATCACCCAACCGTAGAACTAGTATCAGCAGGCCCGTTGCCCTAACCCGTTGAGCCTTTTTTGGAAAAGTTCAAGTAACTATAAGCCAGCATATTGCCAATCGCTGGCGAATTGGTGTCAATTGGAGAGTTATTTGGCTGCAATTTTCTGAAACGTATCAGGTGCGGACGTACTTGCTGCACCTGCTCTGCTTTAAGAGAGTACGGGGAGTACTACAAAAAAACTTTCAAATGGCCATATTTGATGCTTGAAAAGCCCATCCTATCTTCTGCCATTGGGTGTTCGTAAGAGGCGACTAAGGGAAAACAGAATGGCAGAAGCGTCTTTCTATTAGATTACCTACCACCTATACCGCGATACCCAGGCCGCCTGCCAAGCGTGGGGATTATTGCAACCTGCTCCCCTCCTCACTTCTAAGGGTAGGCCTTTGTTCCGCAGTGGAAAATTTTCGGCTGTTGGTGATACGACGTGTTTTAAATCAGGACTACAGGTTGACCTCGAATGATACTCTAAATAGTTAAACACTGCGCGTGCTCTGCCCTCTATCTCTATTAAAAAAATGTTTTAACAAAAGTTGTAGAGAATTTAATCCTCTACAACATTTATTATACATACAAATAGCATAAAAACCCTAGGAAACGAGATATTGGCAATAAATGTGTAAACAAACGATTTTTGACCTTGGAATACTCGTATCTGTAGTTGCGGTAACCCTATGATAAGTAGGTTTTGAGACAAGTTTTAGTGTGTCAAAATAAAGGTTTATACAGGTTTATAGCTAACTATCTCTCATTCCGAGGTGAAACCCTAATATGCCTGGACTGAAAGAATTTTCACTACGTAGAAGAACCTTCGTATAGTATAACTACACTACACTCGTCAAACCTAGAGAGTCTGGAGTTCGGTATTTTTATATTTTTTGCTGTTTAATTCTATGTAGAGGTCTAAAGGTGTTCTGTATCATTTCATTCGATAATTTCTCATAATAATTTAAATAGAATGTGTTGCGGTGGTACGTTTGCATGTGAATTCATTAGTGTGCGAGTGTAATGTGGTTGAGTCGGAACGCGCGCCGAGGCGCGAGCAGACGATGCGATCGCTCACCAGATACGGTCAGCATATACACATCCATATTGAATCCGACTTAACGGTTGGTCTCTATACAAGGGCCCGTCTAGATATAGGTTTTTTAATCAATGTGAGCTATATTTGAGTGCAATCGAGGTAAAACATACTAGTTAAAAGCTTGCTCTACTAAGTCTTGAAAATACCTACATACCTAATAATCCGAAGGGAACGTCGATGTAGGAAAACTATTCCATAACTATCTGTATTAAATAATGAAGCAAATAGTTTCATCAATGTGAAATATTCAGCTACCAAGCAGCAGCAGTGTAAACATTACTGTGTTCATCCAAACATTAAGTACATATAGTCTTCTCGTGACTATTTATGCTGTGTCTTAGAGGAGATACCACCGGAGAGATCATGATGCGCTAACCCCTCTGCCAAATTTTGTTCATATGTTCAGGTCATTCTTTATTTGTGTGCGTATCTTTTTGAATGTGTTGCGAGTTTATTTTAGTGTGCATATGCGTGAAATTGTATCTGTGTGTGTTTACTTCGCCTCCCGCACCCCGCAAAAGTGCCACGAAAAATTTGTTCGGGGAATCGACGCGATACTAGCTCCATTCTAATTACTCTGAGTGCTGTGTATATATACCTATAAATTATTTTTATTAATATATTATAGTGCAGCATAGTGCAATACAGATGTGCACTAACTTTTTAAGAACGAAACAAAAGAGGAATCACAGCGCTTAGCTGGGAACACCAGCAAAATTGCAACTACGTAATTAACTATCAAGACACATTTATAATCTATCATTTCTGCGCACTGTACCTACTCACGCAAAAAGCTTGGCAAGTGCCGATGCTATCAGCTGCACACGTAACTATGTATGATTAATTAAAAACTATAATAATATTAATTAACAATCGATGTGTCCATTATATTAACACTACATCTCTTTACAAGGACTTTAAGGTGAGGAAATTACGGCAAAACTATTTAGATTATCGTGTTAATTAAATTACCTTTATGTATCTGTTGAAAATAAAGATATAAGGAATTGTTTAGTAAATAGTCAATTATCGTGTCCGCCTGGGGCCTGACAGGCAGGTGTCGTCAACTTTTTCTAAGGGATGTTATCGCAATAATTGCAACATATTGTGTAGCTTTGCGTCACTTATAATGTCTACATAATAATTATTATTATTTAGTAAACAAACAATGCAAAAGAGATTTGTTTGTTTAATATGTGTATTAATAGAAAGATAAGTTTTTTAACCTGTAATATTTTTAGCAACATAATATCTTGTACTACGTTGGACCTACCATCTAGTAAAGGATGATGGGCAGAACAGTATGGGCCCTTAGTCTACTTTCAATCATAATAAAAATTGTATCGTTCGGAAGGTGTTTTCATCTACACTATGAATATCCTTGGCGCTTTATGCGATCGGACATTGAAAGTTAATTATTTCTGTAGATATTTATAAAATAATAGTAATTTAAAAGGGTATATTTAAAAACAGACATCGAATTGAGACTTGTTACCATGGTAACTTATGACCGACTCAAAAAGAGGTAATCATGGTGATTGGACAGTTTTCTTACAAATGGGCCCAAATTGCCCATGATCCTTTGTTTTAAGATAGAATACCCACTGCATCAGCATGGAGCAGCCTCCAACACAGGATTTAGCCAACTTTGGTTAAAACTATATATATTTTAGGTTTAAGTAAGATATATCTTTAAATTGCTGAAACGGCAATAATCTTTTCAAAATATCTAATTCAATAGGAAATGGTCGATCAATTGGCTGCCAGTTGTCTTGGGCACCATCGCGTGACTGCTCTGCGGTTACCATTCTGTTACCAAGTGTTGAAGGCTCTGAAACGGCAATAATCTTTTCAAAATATCTAATTCAATAGGAAATGGTCGATCAATTGGCTGCCAGTTGTCTTGGGCACCATCGCGTGACTGCTCTGCGGTTACCATTCTGTTACCAAGTGTTGAAGGCTCGTTAAAAATAAGGACTTGTGGTTTAGCAATTTTGTTACATTAAATTGGCTGGGCTGAGTAACCTCAACCGATTGGAGATCTGTTTATTTAATAAGCGCCAGTCAAGGCTTATTTTTCATTTACCTAGTGCCTGATTGCAGACCCACCTAGGGTAGTAAAGCACACTGGCTATATAAGCCTATTCACTCTAGCCTTGAAGACACCCGAATTATAATCGGGCGGGAAAACCGACGCAGGCAAACTGTTCCAGTCCTTAGTCCTTAGTCCTTGTCCTTATTATAAACGAAGAAGCAATCATTTAGTTCGGACTAAAGACACGTAACGCACGTGAGGAAGGGCTAAAAGGCAAAAGTGTAAGAAAAGAAAGCACAAGTCTTTCCATGGAAGAAATGTGTATGAGATTGAGTGCCTTAAACCGGATGGTCTTCTTTTTATCTTCGTGTAAATAACACTCAAAGGTTATTCGGTATTGTAAGGATTGGCCAATCAGCAAGATATTCTGATGTTCATCCGGTGAACATATGTGTACATACATGATTAGGTATATTATTTCGCCATTCAAAGATGCCTTTTCAGCGCACCCCTAATACTTGAGTTCTTCCAAGCATCAGAGACATGATCTAGAAGGACGTAAAACGCATAAACACCTTCAAAATATGCTGCTGGCATCGTATGCTGAACGGTCAGATATACAAACACGCAAATATTGGAGGAGTCTAGGCCTATCTTTACAAGGCATTCCGAGAATCTTCCGGATTTTTGGGAAACCACACAAATCGACCCACCAGACTTGGAAAATCGATTATACCTACTTGGTAAAGTAAAAGAGAGTCGTCTGCGTGACAGAAGACTGGGCGAATTGGATCACAGAGTGCTACAGACATAGGTGATAGAAAAAATATTAAAGAAGTAATTTTAGAAGAAAAAAAATTTATGAATGGATAAAACCACTTTTCCAAATTATTAGTAGTTTTCCAAAGACTAACTCCGTGGTTACCATCCTTTACCATTGAGAAATTGAATGAGGCGAACAGTGAGCTGTTATGCTGGAGGTGAAGGATACTATATATAAACAACATACCAATATTGACAGATGGGCAAAACACCAAGCAACTCTTCCAACTATTAGATAGTTAGACAGTAAAATGAACATTAAGTACCCAAAAATAAAATACAAACTAAATAATATACAAACAGAAACCAGTAATATATTTTGCTGTTCCTCATCACAACAGGGAAACATAGTGGGCAATGTTAATATTATCGAAGCATGCAATTAGATACAACATGCGTGTACTTAGGCACGGACTTAGGCGAAACATTTCAAACGATAGCATTATTCATTCCTTATGTACATTTCTCGTTGCTCATAAATTGTGCAACTATTTTGATAACAGCAAATTTAAATTTATGTATGCATTTTGTACGTGTAAAGGCGGGCTTCGGGCAAAAAACATCGAGTATGCGGTACAATCTCACGTGATCTCGATGGGCTATGCCTCAGACATCTGGCGTTGCCGGTTTAAAAAGCGTTGATTGGATTTTCTAAGGTACCAAACCAGTTAATACGTGAACTTTTAGGTTCGATGTTCGCCCAGGTTCGACTCTGGCCACAATTTTTTGCCATTTTTACCAATTTGCACATAGACTTATCCCCAAGACGCCTGCCAAGCGCGGGAATTATGGCAACGTCTCCCTTCTAAAGCCTTTGTTCAACAGTGGAAGTTTTTCGGCTGATGATGATGATGACATAGATATTAAGGAGAAGCCGGGCCCAGATGAAATCTAGATAATAAAGAATCCTGACATGGTTTCAAAATAAGTATTGTATTATACAGTGCTCGAATAATGACGATGGGTTAGTGATACTGAAACATCTATATCTATACTTATAATAAAACTGTAACAGATCCAATTCTGTACATTGAAGATATTTTGAAAATTATATTTGGAGGGCATTCTATAACCGATACTGAGGCCGAAAATGTAATTTTTTTAATTTTTGTCTGTCTGTCTGTCTGTCTGTCTGTCTGTCTGTCTGTCTGTCTGTCTGTCTGTCTGTCTGTCTGTCTGTCTGTCTGTCTGTCTGTCTGTATCACGGCTGAGCATCACGCCGAAACTACTGAATGGATTCAAATGAAACTTGGCATGATTTGAGATCTTACTACGAGGTAGGACATAGGATACTTTTTATCCCGTAATCTAGCACGGTTCTTTTGGGAGAGGGGATTAAAGTCAAAACGGGTACTTGGTTATACGCTTGGTCCGATTTTATCAATTTTTCTTTATAATATAATAAATATTAGTAAGGGAACACTCATAGAGAGTTGTTATCAAGGTTTTGTAATCGATCGGGTTAAGCAACGTTAGGTAAGGTCATTAAATAGATGGGTGACAGTTTAACACCATTTGAACTAAACGGGTCCGTGCTTCGGAGAGCAAGTAAAAAGTAGGTCCCAGTTTTTAACCGACTATAAAAAATGAGGTTATGTATTCGATACGAATGTCTGTTATTCAAAGTTTAGTTAGCGTAAAAATTGCGCAGGCGGAGCTGCGTGGGTCAGCTAGTAAATAATAAAATGACACTACATACTACAACCTTAGTGGGAGGTAGGCTCCTCATTGAAGAAGACAGATCATTTAAGAGTGATAGGTACCTTCTACAGGATAAGATATTCTGTAGAAAAGCAGCAGTGCACGCGAACAGTAATTCGGACGTGAAAGGCCTCGGCTGGAGAAAGTTCAGGAGACGTAAGTAAGTAATATCTCAGGCGTCGAGCGGTAGTATAATGCAACTGTCGAAGGCTGTCGCTTACTATCAAGCAAACTTCTCCTCTCGATTTTGAATCAATAACAAATACAAATTTAATTTTTTTAAAAGCCCCCAACATGGGAGAATTAAATATTAAAATGACCTACCTGCTCCATTATCAGACCCTGATCAGTATCTGTCTACGAACTACTCGTCAAGATTAAACCACAGATTTAAAATTCGGTGAGTCCTACGTTTAATAGAGCAGAGTTCCGGTTCACCATCTTCCTCATCTATCATCAGACCCTGATCACCCTCTTTCTACCAAGTACTCATCGAGACCAAATTCGGTCGGTCTAAGTTTATTGGTTCCTGTAAAGAGATCCTGTAACCCAGGCATCATCAGACCCGCATTGTTTCGGAGAATATGAACATGAAGGATATTTTTTAACTTCCAATTTAAAGGGTCCAAGTCTGTCCGTGTATCTATGGCATCGTAGCTTGACACGAATAAACGTTTATTTTTCTTCGTGAGGTTTTTCAATTTCAAATTTATTTCGTGTCAATTATAATGTATTCATCATTACCTACTGATGAAGTATTTTGAATACAGGAAGAGAAATTGCAACTATAATATTCTTAATGCACCCTATTTTATTTTTCATTCAACGACAATCGATCCAAAGCGACATTTATGATGCATCGGTGCGATCTACGATAGCACCTGAATCGCTGCAAGTCTCTGTTTACCACCAATCCAAGCTTTACGCAAGCAAAATTGTGCTCTAATCCACAGTGGTAAGAACTTTAAAATTATGCAAAGTTGTTGTCCCAGTGTAAATATAAGGTGGTTATTGCTATTTGTTCAGGACGACTACAATAGGAAGAAAGGACAAAATAGTGTTTGTGTTACAGAGTGTTGTGTTTTATAGTAATATATAGTTAAGTTTTATAACTCTGCGATAGTTAAGAGCCTAGATTTAATTACCTAATAAATTATAATATAGTTTTGTGTATAAGCTCACTATCCCGAGGAGGGGTGAGCTGAATCAGTTATAGATAGCCTAGCCTAGGTCTCATAGTACTTGCTATTTGTAATTAGCGTAGGGTAATAGTATAATAGAAGTACCCACATGCCCTAGATGTGCTAAGCACATATATGAACGGCAAATAGCTATTTGCAGCTAGGTCCCAAATCTAGGAACCAACTCAGGACCTAGATCTGGGTCCGCCTTGGTGGGTCTAAGTGCCTAAACAGCACTGATGTACATATTTCCATAGTTATAGGCAGTTGTTCTATCGCATATCATGTTTTCTAGGGTTTTCGCTATGACCTAGGCCCCTAGGTGGTCTAGATCATAGATATACAGATAGTACACATCGCAGGCTACCTATCGGTACTATTTGTGGGCATGTGGATGCTACGGGCAGGGCGCAGGCGAAGTGACAAGCGGCCAAAGCATGGTCGTCGCGCCCCTATTACAGTATTTATCGGCCTGTAGTTCCCTAACAGAAATAGATAGATAAACCCTATGTACACCGTTAGAAAGCTGCTTACACGCACTTTCTAACGGTATAGGTATCATGTATGTGTCTAGAATAGTCTAAGTAGAATAAGCGAAAATGTACAGTTTTTATAATAAAAATAAAACGTTAGTGGCTGCCTCGGTGGGGCTCTCGTTACGGTAAAGTTCCCTGCAAGGATAGTAAATGCGCATTCGGCGCCACTGTCGGTGAACAAGCAAGCGGTCGACGCGGGAACTAAAAGCAAGATATAAATAGAAGAAAAGAATATTCAGTACGAAGAGCGCCACCGTCGAAGCCACTATCAAGCTTGCTATCAAATTGGGAGTTCTAATTTCACGGACACCTTGTAACCAACCTACATTGTAACCAACAGCGTCAACACTCTTCGGCGGGTTCATACCGTACCAGCGATAGCTACAGACACACAGGACGTCAGTGGCTCGTGCATTCGGGTCCGCCCGTCCTGCACATTCGCTGGTCCTACGGAGCCGGATTACCGAAGAACCGGCTGAAGAGCTGAAGATTTGAACTGAAGGACTGAAAATTTGGACTGAAGACTTACAAGATGCCCATAACGCGTTCAAGAGGACGGGCTCCCGAGGCATGGATGATTGAGGTGGGGGGGGCCCCCACCCCCAGAGAAGAACCGTCCGTTCGCCACGAGCTGCCGCCGCGTTCCCCGTCGACCGTCAGCACCGACCCGCCGCGGCCCGCGACCCCGCGGCGGTCCCCTCCGCCGGCCCCGAGGACTGTTCCAGAGAGACCAGAGCCGCCGAGCCAGAGGAAGGGGAAACATACAGGAAAACATTCAGATGCGACGCTGCGCCCCGCCGACGAAGCACACCGACCGGACGCAGCGACCGTTAGCCGGGAAGAAGAAACCCGGACCGAAGAATCGAAGAGGCCGACCGGCCCACCAAAGTCCCACAGGACTCATCGATCCCAGAAGAGGATACTGAAAGCCCGTGAAGAAATACTGAAACTCAAGTTGGAATTAGCCGAGCTAGCGCTACAGAAGGCTGAAGAGGACTCATCGGAGGACGACTACGATGACGACGGTCACTCCAAGACAGAATTCGTACGTTCCTGGCTGGAAGAAGCACCGGAACCAGAGTCACAGCCACGCCCAGAAGAGGACGAGACCACCGGGAGGGATGCCGACGCCGCCGACGCCGCGCAGCCCGTTCAGACACTGCCGCTCTGCCCGGAGGACATCGCGCCGGCTCAAGACAGAAGACTTCACGAGCATCGACCGGATCCCGACGCCGCACAGAAGACTGGGGTTCCGGATACAGAAGAACAGAAGTGTGCTGATCCAGTGAAGATCCCGAAGGAAGGCGACGCACTCCGTCCGTTCATCAGCGAACTAACGTCCGCTATCGCCGCGCTCGCCGACCGAAGCAAACCGTTCGAGACGTACGCAGTCACGCCGGTTGCCGCCGCATCGAAGGTCATCATGGACCTGCCAATCTTCAGTGGAGCACACACCGAGTGGTTATCGTTTCGCGCCATATATGACACCACTCGCAGCTACTTCAACGACGTTGAAAATACAGCAAGACTAAGAAGAAGTCTCAAGGGAAGAGCCTTGGAAACAGTTAGCTCGGAACTCATCGGGCACGCGAAGCCGGACGACATTATGAAGGAATTGGAACTACAGTTTGGCCGTCCGGACTCCATCGCTCAAGCGGAAACAGAAAAACTCCGAACTTTGCCGCGCTGCACGGAATCGCCGAAGGACATCTGCACCTTTGCAAGCAGGGTCAGAAGCAGCGTGGTCACACTTCGCGCGTTGAAGAAAGAATATTATCTCATCAACGCCGAGCTACTGCGGTGTCTCACCGAGAAGCTACCGAACTCTCTGCGCGTCCAGTGGTACAAGATGTTCACCGAGAAGTATAATTCAGTTCCGGACTTAGCAAGATACAGCGACTTCGTCACCGAGCAAGCCCGCTACTGCAGCGCCTTCGCACCGCCGGAGCTGATCACCGAACCACGGGCCAGTCTACGGACGACGCCGACGCACAGAGCGCACACCGCAACAGAGAAGCAGACGCCGCGGTGCAGGGTCTGCAACAAGGAGGGGCACGCCATTACAGATTGTGCCAAGTTCAAGGAAGCCGATTCAGATGGAAGGTGGGATCTCGCGAAGAAGCACAGCCTATGCTTTCGCTGTCTGAAGCCAAGATACGCGAAGCATCACTGCAAGATCAGAAGGTGCGAGATCAAGGGATGCAAGAGGACGCACCACCGCCTTCTCCATCACGAAAAGGCGGCGTTGGTAGCGTCCACCGAAGAGAGGAATGCGGAGGAAGCCAGGGAGACAGTCGCCAACGCATGGATGTCGCAGAAGCCTCAAGCCTATCTGAAGATAGTTCCGGTACGAGTCATCGGACCGGCGGGAGAGACCTCGACGTACGCCCTGCTGGACGACGGGTCTACGGTGTCTCTCATCGACGAAGAGATCGCCAAGCAAGTGGGAGCCGAAGGACGTCTGGACCCGCTCAAGATGGAAGCCATCGGGGACATTATCATCGACACGCCAGAGTCTCGTCGCGTTGCGGTCTCGCTCACGGGGCCGCAAGGACAGCGCGTTAACCTACACGCGCGCACCGTACCAGGACTGCACCTGTCGCCGCAAACCGTGGACCGGAACGACGTCACGGGCTGCGAACACTTAGAAGATCTGCGCGAGAAGCTCGCCTACGAGGGAGCGGTGCCACGAATACTCATCGGGCAAGACAACTGGCACCTGCTTCTCGCCAGCAACGTGCGAAGAGGCCCGCGACATCAGCCGGTAGCTTCGCTCACTCCGCTGGGATGGGTGCTACACGGCGCGCACACCAGAGCATTAGGTCAGCGCGTCCACTTCGTGAACAGATTGACTGCCAGCGAAGACAGCGTAGAAGAGCAAATGAGGGAATTTTTCGCCATAGAATCTCTCATCGTCAACCCTCGTCGGCCGGCGAACGACCCCGAGAAGAGGGCCGAAGACACGCTCAATAAGCACACACACCAGTTGGAGGACGGACACGTACAGACTGCGCTGCTATGGAAGAAAGAAGACATAACGATGCCAGACAGTTACGGCACCGCTATGAAGAGGCTTGTCTCCACGGAGAAGAAATTGGATCGCAATCCCGACCTGAAGAATAGGTACGGCGAATACATGGATTCGCTCGTACAAAAGGGATACGCAGAGATAGCACCGAAGAACAGCGTACCCGGAAGAACCTGGTACCTGCCCCACTTCGACGTCCACAACCCGATGAAGCCTGAGAAGCTGCGGATCGTACACGACGCCGCCGCAAGATCAACAGGAATGTCTCTCAACGATTACCTGCTCACCGGACCGGACTTGCTGCAATCACTGCCAGGAGTGATGATGAGATTCCGCCGACACCCCGTCGCAGTCTCGGCGGACATAGCTGAAATGTTCATGCAAGTCAAAGTGAGACCAGAAGACAGAGACGCGCTCAGGTACCTGTGGAGAGGACACCGGCGGGAGGGAGCCCCGCAAGAATATAGGATGACGTCGATAATTTTCGGCGCAGCAAGCTCACCGTGCACCGCCATCTTCGCCAAGAACTGGAATGCACAGAAACATGCCAGCAAGCATCCGGAGGCGGTTGAAGCAATCGTCCATAATCACTACATGGACGACTATCTCGACAGTTTTCGTACAGAAGAGGACGCTGTGCGAATAGCGAAAACAGTACGTGACATACACCGAGAAGCACACTTCGAGTTACGAAAATGGGTCTCCAATTCAGAAGACGTCAAGAAGACGCTGGAACCAGAACGGGACGCAGTCAACACAGTCAGTATAGGCTGCAAATCAACAGAAGAGAAAATTCTGGGACTGATCTGGAAGCCGGAAAAGGATGAACTGAGCTTCAATCTAAAGCTAGCACGTCTACCAGAAGACATACTGCACAGAGTCGCGCCGACCAAGAGAGAAGCCCTCAAGATCGTGATGTCGCTATACGATCCCCTCGGCCTCGCCTCACCGGTCACAATACGGGCCAAACAAATACTGCAAGAAGCCTGGAGAAGAGGAATCGGATGGGATCAACAGTTAGACGAAGACCTGGCGCATCAATGGAAGGAATGGGTCGAGCACCTCAAGAATCTCAAGACCGTCAGTCTGCCGAGAAGCTATCCCGGATACACAGACGCAGAATCTCTCCAAGTACACGTATTCACCGATGCCAGTGAAGCCGCCTACGCTGCAGCCGTCTACTGGAGGACGACTTCGCTCGACGGAACACCGCACATCAGCCTGGTCATCGCCAAGGCGAGGGTGGCGCCGCTCAAGACCACGTCAATCCCACGTCTTGAGTTGCAAGCCGCCGTAATGGGAAGTAGACTGGCTGCTGCCGTCGTGCAAGAACACCGGGCGAAACCAGAGTCGGTAACATACTGGACTGACAGCAAGACCGTTCTCACGTGGCTTCGAAGCGGCGCGCGGTCGTACAAACCGTTCGTCGCTCATCGCGTGGCCGCCATAGAAGAGCACAGCAGGGTGACGGACTGGCGCTGGGTGCCGTCCAAAATGAACGTCGCCGACGTCGCTACCCGCGACGTGCCGCCGAACTTCAACGCCGGACACGAATGGTACCGGGGCCCGACGTTTTTGTATGAAGATCCGTCACAATGGCCGAACGAGAGACCAAGCATCAACGAACCAACGGGAGAAGAGAAGACTCTGACAGTAACAGAAGCTCGCAGCGCACCGAAACACAGAGAAGTCGTTCCCGATCCGCACAGATTTTCGAAGTGGGAACGATTACTGCGGGCCACGGCAAGAGCGCTTCAATTTATAGCACTGTGTCGAAAAACCACAGCGAAAACGTGCTACAAAAGGACCAGAAAGAATCCGGAACAAGATCCCGACTGGAGACGACAGAAGAGGACTCAGAAGACCTGCAGACCTCCACAGAAGGCAGTCACCACTCGAAGATTCGTCACGTTACCGGCCGAATTCCTAAGGGAAGCAGAAGTACTACTGATCCGCGTAGTACAAGAAGAGTCCTTCGGACGGGAAATCAATGACCTCCGGAAGGGCAACAGTATCGCCATCGACAGTCGCCTGAGATCGCTGCCGATAGAACTCCGCAACGACGGCATCATCACGCTCAGAAGTCGCATCGCCGCTGCTGAAGATGTAACAGAAGAGACGAAAAGACCGCCCGTGCTAGACGGCGATCACTACATCACGCAGCTCTACATCGACTGGACGCACCGCGATCTACACCACAGTGGAACAGAAATGATCGTAAACGAGGTGCGCCAGCACTATTGGATAGTGCGACTTCGGCCCGTCACGAAAAGCATCGTGAACCGTTGCTTGAGATGTCGCATACGACGAGCACAACCTCCAGTACCGTCCACCGGCGACCACCCGAAGACACGACTGGCGCATCACCAGAGACCGTTCACATTCACCGGTCTGGACTACTTCGGACCGTTCTCCGTCACCGTCGGTCGTCAACACCAGAAGAGATACGTGGCCCTCTTCACCTGCCTCACCACACGGGCCGTACACCTCGAAGTCGCGGCCAGCCTCAGCGCGGACTCCGCCGTGCTCGCGCTACGAAGGTTCGCGGCACGCCGCGGGTGCCCCGCGGAGATCTATTCCGACAATGGCACCAACATGCACGGCGCGGACAGGGAGCTGCGCGACGCACTCGCCGAGGAAGCCGGCCGTCGTGGGATGGCGTGGCGCTTCATAACGCCCTCAGCGCCCTTCATGGGAGGCGCCTGGGAGCGTCTCGTTCGCTGTGTCAAGACCACACTGAGCACAGTACTACAGGAGAAGCACCCGCAAGAAGAGGTTCTGGCCACGCTGCTCTGCGAGGCCGAATACACAGTCAACAGCAGACCACTGACGCACGTATCAGTGGATACCGGGGACGACGAAGCCATCACGCCCAATCACCTGCTGCTCGGGGGGTCGGCGCGGCTGCCGACACCCGGGACGTTCGACGAGAGCGACCTAGACAGCAAGAAGCAATGGCGACGCTCGCAAGCGCTCGCCGACATGTTCTGGCGACGCTGGGTGCGCGAGTACCTGCCCGAGCTACAGTACCGGCGGGAGCCCCACGGGAGGGGTCCCAGTCTCCAGGTGGGCGATCCCGTCCTGATCGCCGACGGACAGCTGCCGCGCAACACTTGGCCGCGCGGGAGGGTCGAGGCAATCTACCCCGGAGCCGACGGAGAAGTCCGCACTGTGGAGGTGCGCACTGCGGGGGGCATCTTAAAACGCCCCACGAAGAAGATCGTGCCACTACCGAAATAGAAGCGTCGAGAGCGCCGGAAGCGTCGCCCTTCACCGGAAGAGGATGCAGCATCGCTCCGGCCCGTCGCGCTGCAGCACGGCGGGAGAGATGTTCAGGACGACTACAATAGGAAGAAAGGACAAAATAGTGTTTGTGTTACAGAGTGTTGTGTTTTATAGTAATATATAGTTAAGTTTTATAACTCTGCGATAGTTAAGAGCCTAGATTTAATTACCTAATAAATTATAATATAGTTTTGTGTATAAGCTCACTATCCCGAGGAGGGGTGAGCTGAATCAGTTATAGATAGCCTAGCCTAGGTCTCATAGTACTTGCTATTTGTAATTAGCGTAGGGTAATAGTATAATAGAAGTACCCACATGCCCTAGATGTGCTAAGCACATATATGAACGGCAAATAGCTATGTGCAGCTAGGTCCCAAATCTAGGAACCAACTCAGGACCTAGATCTGGGTCCGCCTTGGTGGGTCTAAGTGCCTAAACAGCACTGATGTACATATTTCCATAGTTATAGGCAGTTGTTCTATCGCATATCATGTTTTCTAGGGTTTTCGCTATGACCTAGGCCCCTAGGTGGTCTAGATCATAGATATACAGATAGTACACATCGCAGGCTACCTATCGGTACTATTTGTGGGCATGTGGATGCTACGGGCAGGGCGCAGGCGAAGTGACAAGCGGCCAAAGCATGGTCGTCGCGCCCCTATTACAGTATTTATCGGCCTGTAGTTCCCTAACAGAAATAGATAGATAAACCCTATGTACACCGTTAGAAAGCTGCTTACACGCACTTTCTAACGGTATAGGTATCATGTATGTGTCTAGAATAGTCTAAGTAGAATAAGCGAAAATGTACAGTTTTTATAATAAAAATAAAACGTTAGTGGCTGCCTCGGTGGGGCTCTCGTTACGGTAAAGTTCCCTGCAAGGATAGTAAATGCGCATTCGGCGCCACTGTCGGTGAACAAGCAAGCGGTCGACGCGGGAACTAAAAGCAAGATATAAATAGAAGAAAAGAATATTCAGTACGAAGAGCGCCACCGTCGAAGCCACTATCAAGCTTGCTATCAAATTGGGAGTTCTTATTTCACGGACACCTTGTAACCAACCTACATTGTAACCAACAGCGTCAACACTCTTCGGCGGGTTCATACCGTACCAGCGATAGCTACAGACACACAGGACGTCAGTGGCTCGTGCATTCGGGTCCGCCCGTCCTGCACACTATTGCAATTATTAATGAAGAAAAATCAATGAGGCCTCATTTTGTTGATTACCTGACTACGCGGAATGAATGATAGTATAACCTTTGTTGATATATCTTTACAAAGTTTTGCATGAGAGTATAAATTGGTAGCTTTTATAAAGTTATTTACCTATTCTTACATATTAAGCAGGTGATGAGTAACTGAACTATTATAACTAGGATGGCAATTTTATACAGCTTATAATACTGATTTTAGGAAACAATAGATTGGATGAATTTGTAGGGAAAATAGCTGTGTGTGCTTTTTTAAGTATTAGTTAATAATTAAGATTTGTATTTCACGGTTTCATTGAATAAAGCGTTATAATACATTATGGAATGAAATTGAAAACACTGTACCTACTGTTAAACGTGTATATATACATTTGTTGTGAACTTATTGCTTTTTTTAATAGAGCAGTTAAATATGAGTGTACTTCATAGAGTCTATATATTCTTATAGATTCTACTTTAACTAGAAATAGATAGATAGATAGATAGACAATTCTTTATTGCGCACAAACAAACAGATACAAAAAGAATAAGACACAAATTAATAAAAAATGCAACAATGGGCGGCCTTATCGCTAAAAGCGATCTCTTCCAGGCAACCTTTGGATGGAGAGGAAAATAAAGAAGTTACAAAGAGCAGAGGGTGCGCGCACTCGACATGAATAGGTAACATTAACACAAAGACACATAAAAACACATATGTTGTAAACTATAATATATATTCATATGAGTATAATATATAAACATACATCAAATAATACTATTATAAACATACATAAATCAGTACGTATTAATATAACAAGAAAATTACACAAATACCGATTAACTTATTCCGCCAAATAAAACTTCTTCACTAGATCTTTGAAAATTGGCAGTGACGAAGCACGCCTTATAGAAACGGGCAAGGAATTCCACAGGCGAACCGCCTGCACCGTGAAGGATTTGTCATAGAAGGAACTGCTATGTAAGGGCATCGTAAGACAAAGGTTTTCCGAGGACCTAAGACTATAGGTGCTAGAATTCGACAAATAATCGAAACGTTCCCTAAGATAAGAGGGGGTGGAGGCATGGGCGTACGCAGCTTTTGGTCTAGGGGGGGGCACAGTAAGAAATTCTTGCTGGTGGTCAAATCCATCAAAGCACCAATCTATACAATTAAACTGCCACACTCACAAACGTCCATTAACTTTAATTCAAATAAGTCTATTTTTCGTAATCTATTTCTTCGAGTCTCAGAGCGTCACGATTATATTTGATTATTAATTACGAGATTAATATCTGATCAAAATCAGCGTGTTAAGTATTATTTGGCTCCAAGTGTCTAAATGTAGTTGCGGCAGAAAGTATCTGATTATGATTTTAAAAGTTTTAGGTTTATATTGGTGCCGATTCTGTTGTCACCACTACACTAAACTAGACTAAATTTTAGTTTAGTGGTGTCAAACGATGATTAAGTGCTTAATTTGATTTCGACAGCTACTAAATTGAGTTGATAGTGAGGTTTTCATTGGTCAAATCATGTTAGTTGAAAACAATTCTCTTGTTCATCTGATTACACTAAATTAAACTAAAATAATTCTCCGGCTCCGATACTTATATTAATTTTAATATTAATTTTATTTTATTTTAATATATTTTATATTAATATTTATTTATTAATAAAAAATATTTTAATATTTATTTTAATATTTGTTGAAATATTTGTTTAAATATTTATTTTAATATTACTTTAAATATTTATTTTAATATTTGTTTAAATATTTGTTTTAATATTTACTTTAATATTTTTTTAATAATTATTAATATTTATTTTAATATTTATTTAAATATTTTTTAATATTTTTTTTATTTATTAATATTTATTTTAGTATTTATATTAATATTTATTCTAATATTTATTATAATATTTATGAATATTTTTTTTTATATTTATTAATATTTATTTTATTTTTATTTTTTTTTATTTTAATATTTATGTAATATATATATTTTTTTATTTATTAATATTTATTTTATTAATTTATATTTTTTTATTAATATTTAATTTATTATTAATATTTTTTTTTAATAATTATTAATATTTATTTTAATATTTATTATATTTATTTTATTTAAAAAAAATGAATATATTTTTTTTATTTATTAATATTTATTTTAATATTTATTAATATTTATTTTATTTTAATATTTTATTTTTTAATAATAAAATATTTTTTTATATTTATTTTATTATTTATATTAATATTTATTTTTGTTATTTATTCTAATATTTATTTTAATATTAATTTTAATATTTATTTCATTCTATTTTAGTCTATTCTATTTTATTTTAATCGACATCTTTTAGATGCCGACTAATTTGATCTAATTTTAGTTTGAAGTTTCTAATATTAGGCATAAATGACGTAAACTGTGCACAACAGAATAGCAAAATACGTTTAAAACTAAGTTGAGTAACTAAACCATTATATTCTATCAGACTATACCTAATTTAGTTTAATTCATGGATCTCTGAATAGGAAAGACACGACTAAACTAAAATTTAGGTTAGTTTAGTCTAGTGTGTGACAACAGAATCGACACCATTGTCTTTCACGTGTTTCCATTATCTTTAGGTTTTTTATTAGGTTTAGGTAAGATACCTAAACCTAAATTTAAACAATTTTTGTCTAGTTGTCTCTTTCAAATTCAAAAAGTACAAATGCTAAAGACTTGAAAGTTATACCTTTTCTAGATTGTGACCTTAGAATCAACATAAGCTACTTCTTACCGCCGTAAAATATCTCTTTCCCACGTGTTTTTTTTTTTACAATGGGTAGGTAATTGGGTAATTTTAAAGACCACTAAACGCATTTTTTTTCGTTTTGGATAGGGACATGCTGGAAAATACACAATTCTCAAGGGACAATTTTGACAGTTGCTAGTCAGCCTATTCTGGCCCCAGAGCATTGTGTCGGTTAATTAAAAAAAAAAGAAAAGATTTTGCCGCAAATGCTTAATACACTGAACCGCAAAGAAATAGGGTTGGTTAGAAAATGTTCCATATCTTCAAAAGTACTGGACCTAGCTTTATGAAATAAAGACTAAATTAAAGAATATTTAATGGTACATAAAATAATATCAGAACCTTTTCATTTATTTTTGATCATTGTATAAAAAAAAACTGAAAATGTAAAATAATGGTAATTTTTGAATTTTGTTCCATTAGATTCAAATCAATTGTATTGCGTTTCTTTTAGCTTTTCAATAAAAAAGTTATGAATATGGTGTCTCTACCTTATAAATTTTATTATTCTGAAGTCATCATGTCGTTAACTCCTAAAGAATGTACCAGGATCCTGACAATGCTTGAAAATGGGCACAGTCAGCGAAAAACAGCGACAACTGTTAGTGTGTCTCTTTTGTACAGTTCAGCGAGTACTCCAGCGTTTCCATGAAACCGGATCCTATCTATGAAGACAAGAAACAGGCCGAACATGGTGCACGCCAGCGCGGGAGGATCGTTATATGGTGTCAACGATTTTGAGAAATCTCTTTCTTACGGCTGTTGAAGTAAAGAATCATCATTTACGTACTGGAGGAAACAATCTGAGTACGGTTACAGTAAGGCGACATTTGGCTGAAGCAAATTTAAAGCCATTAATACCTGCAAATGGCCCAAAACTAGAAAGACCACAGAAACTCAAGGTTGAGTTATGATAGAGAACACGAGAATTGGACTCTCTCAAGATTTGTTTTCAGAAGAGTCTAGATTTTGTTTATACAAGCACGACGGAATAGAAAGAGTGTGCGACCGGGAGAGCGCTATATCCAAGCCTGTATAGAAGAAAAAGTACTAGACGGCGGAGGCTCTGTTTACGTATAGGCTGGGATTTCTTACGAAAGCCGCACTGAGCTAGTGGTGATAGAAAACCGAACTTTAACTGCAGTAAGATATGTCACTGGGGTTCTGAATGACTACGTTGGTCCATTTTCAGTGGACATGGGCGAGAATGCCGTTTTTATGCAACATACAGGTCAGATAGTGTTTGCTTATTTTCAAGAAGTCACACATATGGAGTGGCCAGCACGCAGCCCCGACTTAAACCCCATTGAGCATGCATGGGATGAACTGGGACGACGTGCACGTCTGTGGAATCCGCCTCCAATCACGCTACGTGAAGTGAAGGAAGCTCTAATAGAGGAATGGCATATATTCCGCAACATCGCCTTAAAAACCTAATATAACGTATGCCAATCGCATAACAGCAGTATTGCGAGCTTGCGGAGGCAACAAAACTACTAAAATGCGTGAAAACAGCACATCTGTAACCAATCTACATTTACGAAAATACTGAAAAAAGTACGCATTTTTATTTATTTTACATTTATTAAAAATAAAAAGCTTGAATTTTTTTTTCATTTAAGCACATTAAAATATTCTTTAATTTAGTCTTTATTTCATAAAGCTAGGTCCAGTACTTTTGAAGATATGGAAGATTTTCTAACCGACCCTTTTTCAGTGTATGTTGTTGATAATACCAAAATCAATAAATACGCTGGGTGTCCCAGAAAGTGGATATCAAGCCAAAAAGTATTAATAGTAAAGACTCTGAAAAATATGGCAATACGACAAAAATTGATATTTTTAATAACATTAAAAAATATTTATATCGTCTTATACTTATCTGTTTCTAAGTAACCCTGGGTCATCGTGCCTACTCCCATGGAGCCACTGTTTTTTATTGATTGCGTGCCTGCCC
Source organism: Furcula furcula (assembly GCA_911728495.1). Lineage (NCBI taxonomy): Eukaryota > Metazoa > Arthropoda > Insecta > Lepidoptera > Notodontidae > Furcula > Furcula furcula. Next base: position 8,626,755 of record OU452246.1, on the reverse strand, counting down.
AGTTTAATAAGAAATTCATTAATTTTCGGATTAATAACGATATTTTGGAAAAAAAATTGAGCTGAAACTGTTGACATTTTTCATTAATTTCTTTCACAAATTGATTTCTAGTGGGTTACACAATGCGTCATTACCGCCTTGATACCCCATTTCTGGGACAAAATGTATACCTTTAATATTAGAGGAGTTCCCGCAACCTCATGGATTCTATAAATAAAACAAGATTATAATGAAATTAGAAACAATCCATAAGTATCTACTTTCAAATAAAACAAGAATTTTTCAAATCGGTTAAGTTGAATAACTCAGTTCTAGATCTGAAGTACCTAATAAAACTAAAAAAACTTCATCCGAATTGAGAACAAATTCCTTTTGTTTCAGTTCCTTATAAAGCGAAAAGCATTAAAAAGTAATTTAGTGAAACCTCTGCAAATTTAAGGTTTAAGATAACATCCGTTAAAAAATCATCCATAGTCCTCACAAACATACCTTACACGGACCAAGACCAGCGGGTCTAAAAAGGCCACTTTCGGGGAATCATAATATGAGTAAGTTACCGTTTAATTTTTATTCGTATGGCAGCATTAACATCAAATATGAGTCTGCTAATTAGTGTTAATAAATGAATTGAGTATGATTGACCTAAAATGTGTGATCATTTTACGAAAATTACAGGAATTGCGAAGAATTTGATAGAAATTCAAAATACGAATTCCTTACAGAGGAAATGCTTAATGTGGCCTCTTTAGGCCCGCAGGCGCGTAGCGCCGGAATTTTTTATTTCTAATTCACAAACATGATGATTTGTAATTAAAAATATATTTCCCTTACTTAATTTCTAACAAACATATGTATAATTAAATAAAATCATGTCAGCTTAGTCGATGAAGGCCAAGTCCAGGGGGGGGCGACGGCCCCCCCCTGCCCCCCCCTGCGTACGCCCATGGGTGGAGGGGTTAAACAATATATTATAGAGAAGAGATAAAATGTGAAGATTTCGTCGGAGACGAATGGGTAACCATTTGAAATACATAGTTGGATTTGAAATTATAATTGAAGCGGCCGTTAATATTACCATAACTGATAAAACAAACAGTATGAGAGACTTAGGAGTTATACTGGACAGTAAGCTTTCTGTTGCTACGCATGATGAGAATATTATCAATAAGGATTATAAAATGTATAGTTTTATCCTTAGAAGTACTACCAATTTTAAGCAACCTACCACATATTTGCATTTGTATAGAAGTTTAGTTCGCTCACAGTTAGAATACGCTGTATCTATATGGAACCCATACTATAGTAAATACTCAGATTCCTTAGAAATGGTACAAAAAAAAATTCCTACGCCGTATTCAATACAAATGTTATAAAAGCCATCTATCATATTGTAATCTACTACCTAACTATAAGTTGTTAGACTTAAAATCAAGACGCTTACTATTAGAGATGAAGTTCTTATACGACCTTATTCATAATAAGTAGGTACGATTGTGTTGCACTTACGAACCAAATTTGCTATAGGATACCAGTTCGATCGCAAACTAGAACTACACGTAAAGTAGAACTTTTTTCAGTAAATAAATGTCGCACAAAAGCTGGTTTACGCTCACCCCTATTGTAAGTTCATATACCAAGTACTTCAATGATATAGACATATTTGCCACATCTGCAATGAAGTACAAAAAAATGATCACTATTGTTTTGAATTCATCCGTATAATTTGTCTAACTCGCCAACATGTATAACTATTTTATATATATACCTTAATATAACTCGTGGTTAATGATGCTGGTAGCACATATATTTAACTTTAACAACTATACTGTACATTATTCTACTTGTGTTATTGTTTGTTGACCCAAATAAAGAGAAAATAAATTCAAAGTTTAAAAAACTAAAAATACACGCTTTTATAAAGTACTTATACTGCACTAAAAAGTAATAAATAATTTATGGAACTCGTTCTTTCTTTCTACCCCGTGTTTGTCATTAAGCATTATATTTAAGTGTGAAAGCGTGGGGCGCTTTTTCTCTGTATTCACTGATTAAAAATTATTGTCATGTCGATAAAAGTACTTACTTACCTACTTGAAATTGGAAATAAATGTTAAGCTGTTATTCAGAAAAGGAGCCCCACGCTTTCACACTTAAATATAATGCTTAATGACAAACACGGGGTAGAAAGAAAGAACGAGTTCTATAAATTATTTATTACTTTTTAGTGCAGTATAAGTACTTTATAAAAGCGTGTATTTTTAGTTTTTTAAACTTTGAATTTATTTTACACTTTTTAGTCTTAGAAATATTAGTCTAAAATACGGATAAACTTGGCAATTTTTATTTATTCGTAGCTTGAATCGTAGGCAGGTTGTTGCAAAACATATATTTACCGGGTAGATATTACCTACGCATAGGTATCGCAATGAGTTTGCAAAATTTAAGAAAGCACTACGTAATTCCCCTACCTTTCAGTTCCATCATCAGGTCCTCATTAATGGTCAGAGTGAAAAGAACTCTTTAAAACAAATCAAATGAGCTCAAACTCGATGTGTTTACTGGTAGCCATTCCAGGGTTCCGTTCCCCACCTTCCAGTCCCATCATCAGGTCCTCATTAATGGTTAAAGTGAAAAGAACTCTTTAAAACAAATCAAATGAGCTCAAACTCGATGTGTTTACTGGTAGCCATTCCAGGGTTCCGTTCCCCACCTTCCAGTCCCATCATCAGGTCCTCATTAATGGTTAAAGTGAAAAGAACTCTTTAAAACAAATCAAATGAGCCCAAACTCGATGTGTTTACTAGTAGTCATTCCAGGGTTCCGTCTGCCACCTTCCAGTTCCATCATCAGGTCCTCATTAATGATTAAAGTGGAAATAACTCTTCAAAACAAATCAAATGAGCCAAAACTCGATGTGTTTACTAGTAGCCATTCCAGGGTTCCGTCCCCCACCTTCCAGTTCCATCATCAGGTCCTCATTAATGGTAAAAGTAAAAAGAACTCTCTAAAACTAATCAAATGCGCCCAAACTAGATGTATTTACTAATAGCCATTCCAGGGTTCCGTTACCCACCTTCCTGTTCCATCATCAGGTCCGCATTAATGGTCAAAGTGAAAAGAACTCTTTAAAACAAATCAAATGAGCCCAAACACGATGTGTTTACTAGTTACCATCCAAGGGTTCCCTTATCCACCTTCGAGCCCCAGCATCTGATCAGCTCGATGATACCATATTATTGTATTGTCATCGGTTCTTGACACATGTGCAAAATTTAAAATTATTTGGACGTGTAGAAGTGGGTCAAAATTGCATCGCAAGATTCCATTACCATCATAGTTACATACATACATACAGGTCAAGCTAATAAAAGCGTGTTAAAAAATACCTTAATTTTTTTTTATTACATATTATGTACCTCCCTCTATACAATTTCATTACTATATTTATATCTAATCTTATGAATATTTAAATAGCTTAGTACTTTGGGAAGCATCAGTTGTATACCTACTTTGTTTTAGTGGCCTAAGTCTATGCAGATTGATTATTATTGTTATGCTTTTCAATATGTTTTAGTACGATTAAAACCTCAATTTATACCTGTGATTATTCGCCATTTTCAATAGCTCACCTGTTTATCTGATGGTTTAGGCCATAATCCTGCAAAATGCTGAATCCTATATAAAGTGGTTCAACATTTCACATTCCACATCCAAACGTTGACCCCCGACCATAAAACAGATACGTCACACGACCTCCCACTATGAATTTAAATGTGTAATTAAAAGCAGAACGAGTTAGGCCTAGGTGAACTGATGATATATTCTAATCAGTGACTAGTCATTGTAAAAACTGCGGTGGCGGGCGATGGGCGATAAGGCCGGTGTCACACGGGCGCGGGGCATAAACGAGCGATTGTGCGCCCGCACACGGCGCCTGCGCGCTTTGCATGACAAAGGGCGCAATTTGGAGGAAAAATGGGCACCATCTCGGGGACACTCGGGATATTTCGGCTATGTTCGGTTCGGCTGCGGAAGCGGTTCTGAATTTGAGAAATGGTCAGGTATGCCAAGGCTAAGTAATATAATGGTCCCTAACCGCTGGCCTTTTGGAGAAGCTCGGAGTAACACAATGAGCTATGGAGAGGGCTATGCTCGGAGTTTCTTTGCGCGTCAGAAACCGTAATGAGGAGATTCGCCGAAGAACCGAGGTCACCGACCGACATAGCTCTTAAAATCTACAATTTGAAGTGGCAATGGGCAGACCACATCGCTCGGAGAACCGATAACCGTTGGGGAAGAAAGGTTCTCGAGTGGCGACCACGAACCGGAAGACGCAGCGTAGGCAGGCCTCCCACTAGGTGGACAGACGACATTGAGCGCGTCGCAGCTAACCGGTGGATGCAAATAGCCAATTGTCGTTCATTGTGGCGTTCGAAAGGGGAGGCCTATGTTCAGCAGTGGACGACTTCCGGCTGGTGATGATGATGTTGATGAAGTATTAATGGATGCCAAATAATGTACTAGGGAAATGTGATCCATTTCCCTCCGTAAGAGTCCAACTACCTACTACATACCTATATAATTAAAAGAAAATCGAATACATCGTTCAATTTTCAACTTTCATTGTATCAAAAGATTTTAAAGCACATCTATTTACCTACTAAGTAAGTGTTTGATCAGTTTGTAGATTTACTTTAGTGAAAGCTGAAAACACTGATTCTGTAAAGATCACATCCACAGACTCCGTTTTAGAGAATGCTAGGCACGTTCAAACCGATTCAGATTATAACATGACGATATCAATCTAGATATTTGTTATTCCACTCTTGCGCAGCACGACTTGCATTTCACCTAATGAATATTTTACTGTTCATGGTAAAATATGATTCACGACTTTTGTCTTAGTTAAGTGGGTGACTGTATTTTTTATACTTAGAGACGAGACTAGTTTGACGTTTTTCCAATGGTAAGCGACGCGCTTGCCTACGAATATGTAGCTGTACTGCTAATGAATTCAAAATTTTAACGTCACTTGAGACATATATAATAATCTATAATCTATCTATTACATATAAAATTACTTGTCCTGATTAACTGATTCATCAACGCACAGTCCAAACCGCTGGACCTAGAAAGTTGAAATTTGGACAGTAGGTTCTTCTTATGATCCACTATGAATGGGTTTTTGAAAATTCCACTCCTAAAGGAGTTACATGGGGTGGAAAAAAAAATAGCGGGCGTAGCCGCAGGGAATTGCTTGAGGTGAATAACATATTATCTATCTATCTATTTCCTGAGCCTTTTAAGGATAGTAGTTTTTCTAACTACAGTAGGTATGTTTCATAAAGGTACACTGAAAATAAATAGGTACCTACTGATGTTTTGCTGAAAAATATTTTTTTTGTGCGGTGTTTTGACGAACTACCAATTTGACCAATATCAAGTTTGACGAATTCTCGATTTGACTAATATAAAACTTGACCAATATCGTGTAACCCACCTGGATGGCCTATTAATCTAGAAATTTAGGTTAATTTCTTATATGAACATACCTACTACCGGGCACAGTATAATATTTTGGAAAAATAGGAATCTGAGAATAGATAACAATTATAGAAAAGCTTAGTGGAAACGGTAATTCAATATTGGTGTCAACTAAGGAAGTATTTCTCAGAGAAAACCATAGCCAATTTTATTTTCATGTACCTAATATCATGGATCTCCCTATGTTCTATGTATCTGGTGGAAAGTTGCTCCTAAAAAGATTTCATTGCGAGCTTATATTTTTTGTAGTATAAAAACCATTATATTGATGGAAAAATCTGTACAAGTGTCAATATTTCAGATTCTAGAGTAGCCTAATTTGGACAAAATAAAGTAAGTACTTAATTAACATAGGTTCTTAGGGGTACTTTTTTCCTATACATTCTAAAATGTTATATGGGCCTTATAGGTTTAGATAAATAATACCTATTCTCGGCATTTACGATCCTACACAACGGTTAGATAAATAAAATGTTATTATTATAGTTTCTTGTCTGCCGAGATATTTCTCAGACCTTTATGCTATGACTAGAACGATAGCCGTGAGATCGCCATTTTGCAGCCGTTAGGTAGAAACCCCTTTATCTTTCACCGACAAGAAATATATGATTATATGAATAGCTCATTGTGCGTGCTTGCTTACCTAACTATTGTCATAGTACAAAGCTATCTAGTGTTAATTAAGTAGCAGTGCATTCAAGCCTCCTGCTCAGTTGCTTTTCGCAACAATCGCTTGTTTTTACAAAAATTTGCATCGCACAGAACAATGCAGCGGGGCCGGCTTGTTAATATCGTCGAGAATTAACCGGCAGCGGATTGTCGCGCACTCGGCCACAATAAACAATACAAAACGTCGCCGAGCAAAAACAAACTATAGAAACGGAGCCGCAACAAGAAGAATAGGAAAATTGCTTTTGTTTAAAAAAATCTATTTGTTGTGCGGCGAGATGAGCGCGCCCACGGTGCGTTTGCGGCGGACCAATCGCGCGCAGGCCGCTTCCCGCCCCCGCGGCGTCGACCAATCGCGGCCCGCGACGCAGCCGCAAGAGCAGTTTCCTTTTTTAAAAGTTTCGCCCTCGACTTCCATCCGATTTCCCGCCTCGGCTCCTCAAGTTATGGACGATGAAAAAATCCGTTGATTTATTTATTAAGACACAAGTTTTTGTGATGTTAAATTATGATGTTGCCTGAAGACCTGGCGTGGCTGAATGTTTTACAGTTTTTAAGGTGCCTCTCTGGGTACGAGTCGCCGACGCACTTTCTTTTGATGGACTTTTTACTGAACGCAACGAGCCTTCGCTCATGGCGACAAATCTAAAGATTTGTAGCAATTTTGTCACTAATTTCTTAGGCTAAGTAATAATCTTCTTGTTTTGACATGAATCCGTAGTATATACTTGTTTATATTATAGTGAAAAAATGGGTCAGTAGGCAAGGTTTTTTAAAGCTGATTGTCCAGTTGTAATAATAAATTTGTAGGCATCTTACCACCCTTAGTCACAAGTCCGTTATTTCATACTTACAACTACTAGGCTAGTAAGCCTATAATATTTGTCAATACACCGTGAGTTCTAAGCAGATTAGGTTTTGGGGGAAAATAGTGATGACGATACAGGCTTTTAGCCTAGTGTTGATACCGTAGGACATTCTATTTGTTTATCGTCCAGCAAATTACATGATATCAAGTATACCGCTCTGTAAATCGTAAGTTTTTGCTGTAATATTTGCGCAGGTTCGAACCCCGGCTCGCACCTCTGATTTCTTCAATGAATCATGTGCGAATCGTCTTTGTGCGATTGTTACTAGCTTTCGGTGAAGGAAAACCTCGTGAGGAAACCTGCATGTCTGAGAAAGCCTAACTAGCTCTCGAATGATGTGTGAAGTCCGCCAACCCGCACTTGGCCAGCGTGGTGGCCTACGCCCCCTCATCTTGAGCGGAGGCCCATGCCCAGCTGTGGGATATAAACAAGGGCTGGTATTATTAGTAGTATTCTACTAATGATGTTGCATGACACCAGTCGGTTAATTGTAATCTCAAACCTTAAACGATGAATGTTAGATTTTAAACAACATTCAACTCGACTCAGTTTTTGATTTTGCCACTTTTATTTTGCAAGGAATTCTGTTATTATAATAATAATACCAGCCCTTGCTATTGTTCTACTATTGGGCACGGGCCTCCCCTCAAGATGAAGGCCATAGTCCACCACGCTGGCCAAGTGCGGGTTGGCGGACTTGATGATTAATTAAAGAAATTTAATTAAAATTTCTTTAATTAATCATGTGCGAACTGTCTTTGTGCGATTCTTAGGTACTAGATTTCGGTAAAGGAAAACATCGTGAGGAAACAAACTGCATGTCTGAGAAAGCCTAACTAGCTTTCGAATGACGTGTGAAGTTCTCTGATTTATCAGAGGTGCGAGCCGGGGTCCGAACCTGCGCACCTTATTTCCAAGGCAAGCGCTTGCCTACTGAGCTGTTGCTGCTTTTATATTGGTATTAGTTTAAGTCAAATATTTACTTAGGTATGTGTAGGTATTTTTTTAATAAATTTAGTGACAAGGCAAGCAAGAAGTTCGCCTAATGATAAGCAATACGCCTGCCTAGTGAGACATTACGCACTTCACACCAGAACACAGTCATATTTACACATTGCTGTTTGACGGCTGAATATATCTGATACCGTGGTGAGATACTACCGCAGTGTCATGTTTACCCTGTTTTTCTTTACAAGATCAAAATTGTAGCAATAAATGTATGAACCAGGTTCATAATAAATGTATGAACCAGGTTCATACATTTACCAAACTTACATTTTTTTGACGCGCGGGGGAAATCTTCGAAACATCCCCGGGAGCTGTGGGGCTTGACCGGAGTATGTGGGATTCTTACCCACTAAATCCCCCGCGGCTGTCGCATCGGCACATGAGAGAGGGAATCCCAGGGCTCTCCGGTGGGATCTGCACCCCTCAGTGCCTTGCCTTTGAGCTCGCCGCCGGGGGCGAATTGTAGCCCCCGGGAACCTGACACGGTACTCAAGGAGACGGGGGTCGCAATCCCACCGCCGTCCTCCTCGGAGTCCCCAGCAATACACCACCCACGGCCTTTAGCTACCGGGCCAGTCAAAGACTATTGAAGACAAAGGGTTGAATATGACATATTAAGCCCTACTAATTGACTTTGGCTAGCCACCGGTCAAACATTACTCCTAGGTCCATACATTTATCGCTACGATTTTAATATTGTATAGAAAAAGAGGATATATGTAGATATACCTAGACGGTCTTGATGGTCGGCATGAGATACCTTTATTTGCTGTCGGGGAGAAAACCAAAAGGTATCCTGTCTCCGTAGGGACGAAGACCCGGTTATGTGGGATTTTTTACCCACTAAAACCTGGTCTTAAAACAATGTAGAGACTCTGGGCGTTACACTTGGACTTCGCCAGATTCCCTCCAGCGCCAGCCACATTGCGGTCTTCTGGAAGAAAATCGCATACGAATAGCATCATCATTGATTGGTGATGAGTTTTTGTGGTAAGAGGTAATCTTTGTATAATATTTTGTTCTAGGTATGTAAGTAGAATAACAATTTAAACCAATTCTAACTCGTCACCACATGGGTTGACGGGTTAGAATTGGTTTTGTATCTCCCATCTCCTCTCGTTGGGTGTCGTAGGACTGGGCTAGTAGAATAGAGTTCTCTTCATTGTTTAATAGTAATAAGTTAGAGTGCTTCTCCATTTACAAGTGCTAGCTTTATTGAATCTAAAAATATTTAGTATAGTTACAAACATGTAGATTTAAACTAGGAAAAAACTTCCTCCAAATTGTCGCCGCACTGGGAGGGAAGGGTACCTAAATGACTGGCGGCATTACCCCTTTGTATGGCCAAGCTTATACGTTGGCAGAAAAAGCTACCAGCCCGGCGGTCTCCTGAGATTTCGATAAGTTTGGATGACATTTTTTCAGCCAACCGTGCGTCTGATAAGACCTAGGCCCCACGGTCTCCGCCGCAAAGAACGCAAATATAATAGCTCGAACCTAGAGCTGCATACTTGCGGTACGAGTATTCTATAATTTAAACATAATTCACAATTCGGAGCACTTAGATTATTGTGAGTGGGCATTTCTGACGTGGCCTTTATCTCTAACAGTATATTAATTCCAGTTCGCACTTCTATCTTCAACATATGTGTCAAACTAAAGCTACAGCTTTGCTTATTATACCGTACTACCTTAACCAATCACCTTACTATACCTTCGGTTGATTTGATCAGATAGGTGATAAGTACGGGAAACTGGTACCTAAAAAGGTACCTATTTCTTCATTTCTTAAATACCTATAAAATAGTTGACAATCCGCCACCACCACTTATAAAGCAGTATTATTATAATCTTACTATGACACGAAGTAGAGACGTCGATATAAGTATACTTACCTATAGTTTAGGCATCTATCAAGACTGTTATATTACAATAATATTGTTATTAGATATGGTGGTAGGGCTTAACAGTAAGAGCGCGTATCTATATATATATATAATATATAACGGGTGTAAGGGACATCGTACCGAAAACCGATACCAGGGATCCAGAACAGAAAATTTTCATCGGCTTTTTCATGAATTTCCAAAAAAATATTCACTTTTTTTAAATAAAATTAGTATAACATCATTATTGGTATAATAATAAAGCCTAATTTTAATTTAAAAACAATTAATTAACAATGTGTGTTTTTATTTTATTTTTATTTATTTATTTATTATTTATTCACAAAAACAGTGCATAGACAATTAATTAATAGGCAATTAACTATTATTATTTTAGAAAATTAGCAATGTAATTGGAAAAATAAACATTATTCCGCATATATTCATTACATGCTCAAAAATTAATAAGTTAGTCATTTACCATATAAATGGTTAATGTAATGTTGTAACGGACATTATTTGACGTCTTATAAATTTTTTTTCGGTACGATGTCCCTTACACCCTGTATATATATTTTTTTTATTTATTTAAGGACAACCAACAAGACTTACACTAATACATTACATTTTTTTACATTGGTGAACTTAAAACTAAGTGCAAGCTTAATTATAGGTCGCCACAAAATTGCTTAAAAAGAAAAATTAAAATATAAAAGAAATGAGTTGCTTTTCGGTTAAGTAAGTACATTTTTTTTTTTTTGAGTAAACTAACAAGTAACATGGCAGAATGGCCGAAGGTAAGACACAGAGTATAAAGTAAAGATTGTGTACCCTATAATAGAATATTAACGGAATATAAGGTAGGTACCATTACTTAGAGGACAGCATTACTTTACGACGAAAACTAGTGATTTTCTCTGAGAAGATGTCTATTTTGTACTTTTTTGCTAATACATTGTACTGTCTCATAAGTATGTTCATTGGGGAGTGGAGTCCCAAATTACTTTTGGACGAGGATATCTCGAAGGTAAATAGGATGTTCCTGATCTGGGTAATTTTCTTGGGACATGAAAGTTCAGGTTTATCTATATCTATACTTATAATAAAACTGTAACAGGTCCAATTCTGTACATTGAAGATATTTTGAAAATTATTTTTGGAGGGCATTCTATAACCGAAACTGAAGCCAAAACTGTATTTTTTTAATTTTTGTCCGTCTGTCTGTCCGTATCATGGCCACGCATCAGGCCAAAACTACTGAATGGATTCAAATGAAACTTGGCATGACTTGAGTGAATACTACGAGCTATACGGCTACGTTTATTTGGCTATACGCATGGTCTAATTTTATAATTTTTTCAGTAAAATTATAATAATAAATACTAAGGAACACTCATAGACAGTTGTTATCAATGTTTGGCAATCGATCAGGTTAAGCAACGTTAGGCAAGATCATTTCATAGATGGGTGAACGTTTATTGTCATTTGAACTAAGCGTCTCCGTGCTTCGGAAGGCAAGTAAAAACTGGATCCCAGTTTTTAACCGACATTTAAAAAAGGTGATTATGTAGTCAAGGCAAATGTATGCTATTAAAAATTAAATAACGTAAATAAAGCGCAGGCGGAGCTTCGCGGGTCGGCTAGTGTTAACTATAGGTATATCTGTTTGATAGTCTCGCTAAAACTCGGAAAAGGCTTAACCGATTTGAGTAAATTTGTTTTGTTTTGTTTGCTCTTATCCAGGAGTGGTGTAAAAGAATAAAAAATTGAAAAAATCAATAAAAAAGCGTGGGTCAGCTATAATATAGTTAGAGATAAAAATAAAATACAAAATTCATGATACTATGAAAGATGCCATTAAGCTGCAAGTAATTTTTGAAATAGGAAGCTTATACATTTTAAATAAGTTGAACAATTTAAAAATAAATTGATAAAACTACAGCAAGTCTATAAACTTTAATCTGTCGGTCTTATTAGTAAAACATGTTCTAAAACAATAAAATTATCATAAAAGCTTGACACATCAGCGGTTATGTATCACAACACGCAATTACAAATCAATCAACGAACAGTGCGGCGCAGTATCGTATCCATCTTTGCCCGTAACACACATATCATTTGCCTAATTAGATTGAGCGTTAAATCGCCAAACAACCATTTATAATCCGTTCATTTAAAAATAATGCAGCATAAAAACCTCGTCAAAGATATTGTCAGGAGATACCGGCCGAACTCTGTTCGCGGCCACGAGTAAAAAAAAACTCGAAAAAAAAGGCGCTCACTCGAGGCGATCCGTGACTCCTATTTTTTTGTTTTATTATTTTTAATTCATATTATCGTATGGCTATCCCCTTTAATTTTGTTTTTAAGTATGGCCCTCGGTATGCTGCCAGCTACGTTTATGGATATTCAGAATTCCGTGGCGTATCGTTCATGGGGCGATTTGGTTTTATGTAAATTTGGTCGTACCGCGGTGCAGACGCAGGTGTGCCGATGTAATTGTGACAGATGTAACTAAAGCTACTGTAACTACACATTTGTTTATAATGACGATTGGACTGCTAGAACGTGACGTCACTCCAGTGAATTTTGTAATTAGTTACTACTTTCAAGTATGTGTGAGTTTTTCTTACACTTATAACGAAATAACTCAACGGAAATCTTAATACTCAATAGGCTTACTTTTTTAAATGTACGTATATATTTTAATAGTTAGTGTTCCAATGTTTTTTTGATATTTTTTTTGATAGTGTATCTTAGTAATCTTTTAATACATTTGTTCAACCTTAATTTTAGTAACAGAAATAATAACTAAATTAATAAAAATAACCACCAATTTTCTTTTATCAATTTTAGCAATAACTACCTATCATAAAAGTGTAATAAATTTTAAACATCTTTTACTTTAATTCCCCTGCGTAAATAGACTAACATCCTCTTACAAACAACAAACCCTATCTACAAGCATCTACTTCCTCAAAAATGTTATACAAATCTATGGCATATTTTTTTCTTAGATCGAAAACCTTGATAGTCCCCACACCTGGCCGATTATACCTACTAAGCCGGTATGACTCACTAATTAAAATTCAAAACTAACAACTGTCTGCTACCAACTAAAGTCATGTACATCATCTTCTGTAATTACTTTTTTATACGTACATACAAAACGTTCAAAATAGACTGACTGACATATTTACATGACGTGTTCAACTTTTATCTTGAAGTTGACGGTCTTTGGGAGTGGTGTCGTGTTTGTAGAAGTGGTATCTGTATTAGGAAGTGTGTTTCCATTAGCTTGTGATAACATTTTGATAAAATAGAATAAGTCAAAAGAACAAACAGACTTACATTCCAGTCTGTCGACATCCGTCGACCCGTGATCACGCTGCGGTTCGCGTGTTAACATGGTTCAAATCGGAATCATCGGCCGTTGAGAGCTTATAATGACAAAACCTCGCTATTTGCCAGCGGTTAAATATACCTACAGATACTGTGAGTATAGTGTTTAGTGGACTTAACGTTAGAAGTGAAAGAACGGGAGTAGACGAAGATATTTCTACCTCGCGCACGGAGCCATCTCGCTGAACCCACGGCCACGGCGGGTGTAACCCGGCCGGAACGTCAAGCCAAACTATAAGGTTAATTGCGCTAATTCCCGAGTAAAATAAAGTTTGATAATGGAATGCGAAAGTCTAAAAGTATATCTTACGTTGCAGACTCGGAAGAAAGTGAAGGATTGGAAGAATCAATTAATTCTATGGATTGTATGTCGAAGAGGATAAAGACTAAAGAATATAATATAATAATAGAGGATTATCTTTCTATAATAATCTTTAATCAGAATTATGTATAATTACGATATATTTAAATAAAATACATATGTTTACAATGTGATATTTTTCTATGTTAATTTTGTTTACCAATAAGTACTAGGACATAAAATCTTAAAAAAAAAAATTGAACCGACTTCAATATCACTGAAAAGTATAAAATAATTTAAATATTATTGAAGTTGGTGTCAAATATACACAGCAGGTACGCTAAAACCAACTTCGCTATAATATTTAAATTTTCCTATGTATGTTCGCGCATAACTCTGGCAATTATGAACCGATTTGAAAAAATCTTTCTTCCATCCATTCTTTAATCCCTTAATTGGGTCCCATAAAAAAATTATTGCTTACGAATAAGTAGTTCCTGAAAAAACAAGAATGGTGACTGCGCAGGAGAACTGCAGGAATACCTAAGTATATAGATGACTTTATGTCGCTTTTTACGGACAAAAATGGTCATAACTCTGGAAAATATTTACCAATTTCAATGATTCTTTTTTTATTCGAACGAAAAAACCACTGTAATGAATCTGTATGAATTTTATCACAACCGGCTAAGAACTTCCTGGAGGACCATGAACGATGTTACGAGTTTTATGGTTTTTACCAGATAAATTCCCCCGAATTTATCTGGTAAAAACCATAAAACTGATGTTCTCCATTACATTACTCTGACAAATATAAAGCGATTTCGATGATTCTTTTTTTATTCGAGAGAGTAAACTACTATGAAGATTCCATACAAATTTCATTACGACCTGATATTTTTTTCTGAAGAAACATGAATTATGTAAAACTATGTAGACGATAATGTGATCATAACCTACCTAGATCATTTTACCGTCTTCGATGGTCCTATCATTATTTATGAAAATATCACTAAAAAGTTTTAAATAAAATCTTTAAAAAAAAAATACCGACTTCAATATCACTGAAAAGTATAAAATAATTTAAATATTATTGAAGTTGGTGCCAAATATACACAGCAGGTACGCTAAAACCAACTTCTATAATATTTAAATTATTTTATACTTTTCAGTGATATTGAAGGCGGTCTAATTTTTTTTAAAAAGATTTTATTTCCATCAAAGTGGCAAACTAGCATACGGCCTGCCTGATGGTAAGCAGTCACCACAGCCTAGGGACGTTATCAACATCAAAAGTACCTCTTAGTAGCGCGTTGCTGACTTTTGGAAAATTTTCTACTAAGCTTTTGAACACAGTACCTTTTACACCGGAAAAAAAATACTACGAAGATCTTTGAGCTGGACAAAAAGAGAGACGAACTCAAGTCCCGGTCACCAGTAGCTATAAATTATAATTATGTAGGTAAATGGTGTGCTGATGTGTGATCTTTGAGGGCGCACGTTTAGTGTAAAGATGAGAGGGTATGACCATCGATATATAATATATCACCACACACCACCACCACACCACACCACCACACCACACCACAGAACAGACACCAGACAACACCAGAGAACTGCAACACACAATAGCTCTCATGATTAACTAGTGTCTGAAGCAGTCGCTATAGCCGAATACGGTCGTGAGACTACTAAACAGATAATCAGTTCCGTACCTGCCTTACAAAGGACAGGCCGAACTTGTATTAATAAGCACCACCCGCACATTAAGTATATGAAGTACACTTCATTACATCCCACCGGCCAGCCCATAACCACAGAACACGGGAATGGATGCTCGAACAGCCATGCCCTTTAATAAAATTTAAAATGCTACGTTAACGAGATCTCACTTATGTAAAGACGCAATATTTTGCATTTAATAAGCTCGGTATATAGCGTGGTCGCGTGGCCGACGGCGAAGATGGATCCGCTGATACAAGAGGCTCTCGATCGGGACTCGGTATGAAATTATTGGGAAACTCGTGCCCGATGCATCTGCACACGAGGGTTGCTAATATAACCAGCCAGCGATTCGAGGGAACCGAGTAGGTTTCAAAGATAAATCTCGTAGATAGGGCAAACTTTCTAAGGTCTGTTGACGCAAATGAATAAATTTTATGTTTGTGATATTTAGTATAACTTCTGGAAATATATTATTCGAAATGTATTCCAAATAAGTATGTATCATGGATTTTTTTTTATTAGCCTTGCAGTCTTAAAATAAACTTTAATTGCCTATAGTATGCCATCATCATAAAATAATCATTAATTCATTATACTTACCGCATGATTATTAAATTGGCAATGATCTTCTGTTTATTTTTATTCAAAAAATACATACACGATGAATTGAGAACCTCCTCCTTTTTTGAAGTCGGTTAAAAAGTCATTCCAATCATTCTACATAGGTACACACAATTGCAAACTGCAAAACCAATAAGTTTACCATAGCATGTTTAGTACATGTAGATGTATAGGAAAAACACACAGATATGATTTCTAACAAATTCAATAAAAAAATTTTTTATATTTGCAGACTTAAATTAACGAGACACATTTACACCTTTACGCACATTTCGCTTGACTAGTCCTCTTTTAAACCTAGCATAATTAGTTTTTTCAGCATAAGTATAAAAACAAACTACGCTGCGCTTCACGGCTTTGCCTGGTTGCCTTTTAAAGCCCTTATAAGTCACTAATAAGGAACTAATAATAATATAATTTAACTATGACACAAATAAACCTTCCGTGCGAATCTTCCTAATAATATTAAAAATTCCATCAATCAATCAATCAAATTATTTATTTGTAAACATAGGTACCTACAAAGCAGGTCTTAAAATTATAGAAGAGCGCTATGTTCTGCCATATATAGCGTGCAAATGTCATCATATATGTACTAATTAGGAATTTTCCATCTACATAAATAAAATATTGAGGCCAGAAGGAATTTGTAGTATTATAGTTTTGTCAATATAAAATGTCAATTATTATTATGTCAATTATTATTATTATCGATTATGTACTTTAGGTACATACCTATAAGAAAGCATACAAAAAACAGAAAGATGCGGATCGCTTAATACTAATCATAGGGACTAGATTTAAGAGATACAGAATGTTTTTTATCAATTGGGCGAGGATGGCCAAATCCGAAGTTTTCCAGTTTTATATATATGTCATTGCTTCCCAGAATTTGATCCCTATTAGATGACACTATCGGATGGTGTAATAATACAGCTTTGATTCCTAGCTAGGGATATTAATTTATCAGAAATCCAATGATGTAGATTTAGTTTTCATCAAAGTCGAGCCTGTGACTCCTTTAAGCTATTTTATTCCTTACAGTTTCGGATTTAGATTTACTTATTATTAGATTAAGTGGGCTTGGCCACTTAAAAAATCACTCAGTATGACTTATGATCCAAAATCCATAAGTTCACGTGCAAAATCCATAATAAGTACCATAAGTTGTTCATAAATTAATAAAACAGTATTGAAACTAAGATGGTCGACATGTAAGTGTGTGAGCCGCGGGGCGGGGCGGTGCCGGCCCCCGTACCGACCGCGGTATTCCTCCCAAACCGATATTTCATGTGATCGCTTCTCGACTGTAATTAAGTTAGGATTAATGTTGGTTTCTTTGATGTGGTCCTCCGCTAGGCGTTATAATCGCCACTCTCGCGGGATTGTTTGGATAATTTATGGTTTAACGGTAGAGGACAGTGCGACGTGCTACGTAGCCAATGTTTCTTTGCTAAATTTAATTTCAGTCATTGAATAATTTAAAAAAAATCGAAACGTAGAGCCGACATTAAAAATAACAATTTGCGAGTCTTTAATCTGGATAGGCCACTTATCTAAATTTTGTTTAAACTAAGTGTAACATACAACTCAACTTGCTTCAAATAATAATAATATAAATAAGCTGCTCGCAGGGCAGCTTGTGGTGAGCTGTTGGTGCTTAACGACATCATGGACCCGAGTGCTCCAGAGAGTCGGTCAGGGCCTTCACCTCGGCGTGTCTTCGTCGATTGGAAACCGAAGGGGGCCCGCAGGACTCTCAGCTCTGGCTTGCCTTAATTGGCCGTCCAGAGAGGAGCTGTTAGAGCTATATAGCTCTAACAGAGAGCTATATAGCTCTGGAGCATATGCTCCAGGGGTGGAAGTGTTAAAGGGCACAACGCCGCGAGTAACTTTGGAGAAAGCGCAGGACACCTCTCGACACCCCTGAGACAAGTGGCCAGGATAATCCACCAGAAACTTGCTTTGAAATACTGCCTTGTGATGTCAGAGGTACCGTACTACAGGTATGTACTTACCAGAACCAGTTCTGGAGGATGGCCATATACCTTATACTGGGACCGATCTATCATTACATACAGGACTATTGTCGCCAATTACCCTGATATTATGCTGATAGATAGCACCGAGCGTCGTTCAATGATTGTAGACGTCACTGTCCCCCATGACGAGAACCTCGTGAAGGCGGAGAAATTAAAGAATGCAAATATCTTGATCTCGCGCACGAGTTTGTCGACATGTGGGACATTGATAAGGCAATTATTGTACCCATAGTCGTATCCACCCATGGCCTAATGGACAAGACAAACACCTCAAGAGGCTCTCGTTATACGGCTGGATCAAGGGCCAGATGCAGAAGGCAGTGCTATTGGAAACGGCACACATTGTGAGGAAGTTCCTCTCTCTGGAGCCTTAACCACCGTCTGCTAGGACCCTGTTCCCGCAGCCGGTTGGAAGAGGTTTTTTATATTTTTAAATGTGTTTTTATATTTGTATTGAAAAATGTTAAATAATCTATCTATACTTATAATAAAACTGTAACAGGTCCAATTCTGTACATTGAAGATATTTTGAAAATTATATTTGGAGGGCATTCTATAACCGATACTGAGGACGAAAATGTAATTTTTTTAATTTTTGTCTGTCTGTCTGTCTGTCTGTCTGTCTGTCTGTCTGTCTGTCTGTCTGTATCACGGCTGAGCATCACGCCGAAACTACTGAATGGATTCAAATGAAACTTGGCATGATTTGAGATCTTACTACGAGGTAGGACATAGGATACTTTTTATCCCGTAATGTAGCACGGTTCTTTTGGGAGAGGGGATTAAAGTCAAAACGGGTACTTGGTTATACGCTTAGTCAGATTTTATAAATTTTTCTTTATAATATAATAAATATTAGTAAGGGAACACTCATAGAGAGTTGTTATCAAGGTTTTGTAATCGATCGGGTTAAGCAACGTTAGGTAAGGTCATTAAATAGATGGGTGACCGTTTAACGCCATTATCGCCGCTAAACGGGTCCGTGCATCGGAGAGCAAGTAAAAAGTGGGTCCCAGTTTTTAACCGACTATAAAAAAGGAGGTTATGTATTCGATGCGAATGTCCGTTATTAAAAGTTTAGTTAACGTAAAAATAGCGCAGGCGGAGCTGCGTGGGTCAGCTAGTACTATAATAAAACTCAAAGAGCACTTTTTCTGTACATTGAATATTTTTCCAAAATTTCTATGTGGGGATACTATACTATCGACATAGAGGCCAAAACAAATTTTTTTTTGGAATTATTGTCTGTCTGTCTGTCTGTCTGTCTGTCTGTCGTTCTGTTCGTCCAGGTATCATTTGAAAACCCGGGGATGGATTTTGATAGGACTTTCACTGATGTGTTGTGTAGAAGTCAAGGTATAAGTTGGTATATAAAACATCACGCTATGTTTCATAGGGGCTAAGCAGTGAAACATTACTTGCACATATTACCACGTAATTTCCTTTGTATGTGAATAGGGTAAATATAGACTGATCAGTTAATCATTAAGATATGTATTATTACGCTATATACAATAGGGACTGAGCAGACATTTAGTTTGCATAAGATATAGCATTGGCGAAGGGTCAATTTTTGTAAGGGGTTAGCCGGTCCGGTACACCCAGGACATTTTCAATAGATTTCTGTTCATGAAATTTTAATGAAACTCCCCTCCAAGTCCAGGTAGTGTATAGATAGGTATTGTAGTAATACAATACCTATCCGACTGTAAAGTCGCAACAATAAAAGATGCGAGCCGAAAAGTTTAGAACTTTCATTATCGAATATCATTAGACAGTAATTTACGATGTTAGCGTGATTTACATTATGAACAGCGCCATCTATCGGTGAAATTGAACATACAATCACTATAGAACTTTAATCTATATCTATACTATAATAAAACTCAAAGAGCACTTTTTCTGTACATTGAATATTTTTCCAAAATTTCTATGTGGGGATACTATACTATCGACATAGAGGCCAAAACAATTTTTTTTGGAATTATTGTCTGTCTGTCTGTCTGTCTGTCTGTCTGTCTGTCTGTCTGTCTGTCTGTCTGTCTGTCTGTCTGTCTGTCTGTCTGTCTGTCTGTCTGTCTGTCGTTCTGTTTGTCCAGGTATCATTTGAAAACCCGTGGATGGATTTTGATAGGACTTTCACTGATGTGTTGTGTAGAAGTCAAGGTATAAATTGGTATATAAAACATCACGCTATGTTTCATAGGGGCTAAGCAGTGAAACATTACTTGCACATATTACCACGTAATTCCCTTTGTATGTGAATAGGGTAATTATAGACTGATCAGTTAATCATTAAGATATGTATTATTACGCTATATACAATAGGGACTGAACAGACATTTAGTTTGAATAAGATATGGCAGTGGCGAAGGGTCAATTTTTGTAAGGGGTCAGCCGGTCCGGTACACCCAGGACATTTTCATTAGATTTCTGTATTGTTCTAAGTACGTTGCTGATAGCAATATGACATTATATCTTTGAAAAGTTAAAATCTGTAAATCCCGAGCGAGTCCAAACTAGATCATGAAATGATTCATGAAATTTTAATGAAACTCCCCAAGTCCAGGTAGTAATACAATTATTACAGTCGCAACAATAAAAGATGCGAAAAATTAAGAACTTTCACTATCGAAGATCATTAGACAGTAATTTACGATGTTAGCGTGATTTACATTATGAACAGCGCCATCTATCGGTGAAATTGAACATACAATCACCATTCACCATAGAACTTTAATCTATATATTTCAAAGAAAGTCGTGTTAGTTACACTATTTATAACTTAAGAACGGCTCAACCGATTTGGCCAAAAATTGGTAGGGAAGTAGCTTAGGAGCAGGAGACGGACATAGGATACTTTTTATACCTGTAGGTTAAGGTTAAGCAACATAAGGCAAGGTAATTAAATAGATGGGTGAACGGATATGTATGAAATTTTGTGTGCATATCGGGTAGGTCTGAGAATAAGTTGTAAAGTATATTTCATGCCGCTGATACCATGATTGACGAGGATATATAGAATCAGAGGAGGTTGCAAGAGAGGACAGAGAGGCAGAGGGGATTCGAGGAGGGGGTGAGGGATCGGGGGGTTAGGTGGAGCAAGGGGGGGGGGTGAGATGAAGCAAGTTGCAGCATTTTTCTTATAATAGAGAAAGAGAGAGATGGAGAGAAATAAATCAAGGGAGGAGGGTGAAAAGGGGAGCAAAATGTAATAAAAGCGCGGGTGGAGCTGCGCGGGTCAGCTAGTTGTTAAATAAAATGAATAAAATGGTATATAAATAATAAAGAATGTATTATAACAAGCGACTGTGGCCTTTGCAATAGTCTAGCTTCCAGTCCACCAAATGTTCAACTTATAATCTTTCCATGTATTTAAAATAGTTCCTACGCCTGCCGATGTCAACTGTCATTTTTTATCACTTTAGCAGTTGATACCGAGCGGTGTTTTACACATCATTTCATCATCACCAGCCGGAAAACGAACGCCACACACATTGTCGTCTATCCACCTAGTGGGAGGCCACACTACGTCTTCCGGTTCGTGGTCGCCACTCGAGAACTTTTCTTCGCCATCGGTTATCGGTGCTTCGAGCGATGTGGCCTGCGCTTTGCCACTTCAACATGCAAATTCTATATGGTGATATATGTCTGTAACATCAAATCAATCAATATCAAAATGGTCAATCACCAATAAAAGACGACCACCGACTATTGTTTCACAATCCGACTGAAAAGCCGCGGAATGAAAAAAGTACGTCGCATACATTAAATGTTCTCATAAATAAATAAATAAGGCCGAATTTAATAACAAGTCCGCGACTAAGTAATGGCCGCCAGAAGGCAGCCCAACATACATTATGAACCCCTTTTATACTTTTACGCACATTTCTTCGTTATATCGTTTGAACACTATAATTTGGTAAACCGAAGTCTAACAACTTTTTCTCAATTATTTTTTTTATTTGAGATTTTTGCGAGTATATGACTTGTATTGATCGATGTGACCTGTTTTAATAGGGAATTTTTTATATATACAAGCAAGCGTGTGGCCCGCCTGATGGTAAGCAGTCACCGCAGCCTATAGACGCTATCAACAACATAAGGATCACTAGCGCGTTGCAGACCTTTAAGACATGACTATTTATTTCGACTGTCGGAGTCGTTGATAATTTCGATTATTGATCACGAGATAATTATTATATCTATTCACTATCAGCGTATTAAGTATTAATGTGCTTCTAGTGTCGAAATAATCCGATTTCAAAAATGAATTAATCAGCATTAACTTTAATTGACGTTTGTAAGTTCGGCAGTAAAATTTCTATTTTTAATAATGCTAGTGCTTCCATGCAATCTTATCTGATGGAAAGCGGTAATACAATTGAAAATGGTAAAGCACACTAGCTTATTAAAAGCCTAATCACTCTAGTCTCGAGGACACATTATAAAAGAATGAAAAGTCAAATAAAAAAAAACTCAATATTTTAGCTAACTTAGATATTTCTACCTCAATCCTTGCAACCTGTGAACGATAGCTTGGGTATATGGACGGAGAGATATAGATGAGTGGAATGGTTGTAGTAAATGAAAATACCTTTTAAATCGTAGTTTTCTTATAATTCCTTACGCACGACGATAACAGTCAGAAAATGTAGCCAATCTAACAATGTCAAAATTTTGATTTTTTTTATAAGTAATAAAAATTATAAAAATAATCACGTTCTAAAAAATACAAATAGCAAAGAGTCTGCAACACGACCAACCTAGTAGATCTGTTGTAAAACAGTTATCGACCACGCAGATTAACGTATTTAACAAAATAGTTATCACAAATCTATGAATTAATTAGACTCCAACTATACACTCACAGAAGTTCTAGTCGTAATATAAACATCATTATAATGTAATACCAATAAAACAGATCACTATCGACGCATTCGACAAATTGTCTTTGCACAAATACAACAGGGCGATAAAATTACAATACACACCTCGATACGCGCAAAAGGAGTCCCATAACCACATGGTTTTGTAGAAAAAGCTGAGATAGCACTTTACAAGCAATATTGTGCCATATGCGACACGGTTGGTGACGAATCTTGGACAAAAACGACCAACATTCCTGTCCAAACGTCTTGTTGAGCCATTAATGAATAATTTAAGCCAACTTTGAGCCAGATACATATTGGCGAAATGCTGCCAATGATACGTGACCAGAGAGTAGTAAATAAATTAAAAATGATTTATTACGATTATAAATTCATTTGTGATATACCTATTGGAGAAGCTCAGAGTCACATAACGAGTTATGAAGAGTGCTATGTTCGGAGTTTCTTTGCGCGACAGAATCCGAAGCAAGGAAATTCGCCGAAGAATCAGAGTTACCGCCATAGCTCTCAGGATTTGCAAGTTAAAGTGGCAATAAGCAGGCCACATCGCTCGAAGAACTGATAACCGGTGGCAAAGAAAGGTTCTCGAGTGGTGACCATGAACCGAAAGGCACAGCCTAGATAGAACTTCCACTAGGTGGACTGACGACAAAGAAAGTCGCGGTCAACCGATTCATGGAAGTGCAATCAATCGAAAGCAATCCTGACAACAAAATGAACTTATAATGATTAGACGGATTTTGATCAAACATTGCTAAAAAGCAACTCGATCAAACCAGTCCATTCGCAAGTAACATACTTTTTTTGTTTTCACGGGGGAAACCAAACCAATAGGTACGTCAGAGTCCACCGGGTAATGTGGGATACTTAACTTTTTTTCGCGGGGAAAATCGTTAAAAGGTCCCCGGGACCTGTGGAGGTCAACCGGGGTATGTAGGATTCTTACCCACTAAAACCCCGCAGCTATCGCATCGCACGAGAACCTCAGTGCCATGTCTTTGAGTCCGCTGCCGGAGACATTAAATTTGCGCATTAGGGGCTGTAATGCCCCCAAGAACCTGGCACTGTGCTCACGGAGATGGGGCTTTCAACCCTGCCACCGTTCTCCTCGGAGTCGCTGCCGCGCCGTACTCGATGAATGTCTAGGTCCGACACCCTAAAACATCCAGTGACTCCGAAGGGAGGGACTGAAATACCTAAAATAATTATTTAAATATTACTTCGAGATACAATTTAATTTAATTCAATTAGAATCAAAGCTGCACATTAACAGACCCATAGGATGAAAGTTAACCTATTCCGTTACATTATTTAATCGGCCCGATCAAACATGCCTTGCGCCTCTCCGAAGGGGCTGCACTGCAACGCCATAAATCTAACATAGTTTATGGCCGTATCAAGCAACCTTCAAGAAAAACAAATGCGCACGGTAAATTAAGCCATCGACAGGCGCGATTGCGCTAGCGTGCCATCACGAGTGCCGCTGGATGCTTTGCGATTTCGCTGCGTTTTTCAAAGGCATGCCTTACGCGGGTGCCAAGTCGCATGTGAGGACTTTATCCGTAGCACGTCTGGTGTGTTCGGTGCCGCGATCTAGATCGCCGGCGCCGGGACCGGCGGCTCGATGGTATCGCAAAACAACCGCGCGACAATTGCTAACATCGGCGCCGCAGCGAATTATTCAAAGGCGATGAGGCATCCGACTCTTGCCGCCGTGACCTGAGCGAACCGCCACCATTGTTGGCATACCTCCCTAGCAATGTTTTATTGGCGATATTTTGCCGTCCGTCGGTCACTTCTTAATCTTGACGCAGAGTGAGTGCGTATTATTAGAGAAGATCGCTATCAATACAGACAGGTCAGGTCTAAATTTATTTGTCAACTAGCTGACCCACGCAGCTCCGCCTGCGCTATTTTTACGTTAACTAAACTTTTAATAACAGACATTCGCATCGAATACATAACCTGCTTTTTTATAGTCGGTTAAGAACTGGGACCCACTTTTTACTTGCTCTCCGAAGCACGGACCCGTTTAGTTCAAATGGCGTTAAACGGTCACCCATCTATTTAATGACCTTACCTAACGTTGCTTAACCCGATCGATTACAAAAACTTGATAACAACTCTCTATGAGTGTTCCCTTACTAATATTTATTATATTATAAAGAAAAATTGATACAATCTGACTAAGCGTATAACCAAGTACCCATTTTGACTTTAATCCCCTCTCCCAAAAGAACCGTGCTAGATTACGGGATAAAAAGTATCCTATGTCCTACCTCGTAGTAAGATCTCAAATCATGCCAAGTTTCATTTGAATCCATTCAGTAGTTTAGGCGTGATGCTCAGCCGTGATACAGACAGACAAACAGACAGACAGACAGACAGACAGACAAAAATTTAAAAAAATACATTTTCGGCCTCAGTATCGGTTATAGAATGCCCTCCAAAAATAATTTTCAAAATATCTTCAATGTACAGAATTAGACCTGTTACAGTTTTATTATAAGTATAGACTAGCTGATCCACGCAGCTCCGCCCGCGCTGTGTTTACGTTAACTAAACTTTCAATAATATACATTCGCATAGAATACAAAACCTCCTTTTTTAAAGTCGGTTAAAAACTTGGACCCACTTTGTACTTGCCCTCCGAAGCACGAAGACGTTTAGTTCAAATGGCGTTAAACGGTCACCCATCTATTTAATGACCTTACCTAACGTTGCTTAACCTGAACTATTTCCAAACATTGTTAACAACTGTCTATGAGTGTTCCCTTACAAATATTTATTATAATTATAACGAAAAATTGTTAAAATCGGAGCAAGTGTATAACCAAGTACTTACACATTTTGACTTTAGTCCCCTCTCCCAAGGGAACCGTGCCGAATGTCAGGATAAAAAGTGTCCTATGTCCTACCTCGTAGTATTAACTCAAGTCATGCCAAGTTTCGTTTCAATCCATCCAGTAGTTTCGGCGTGATGCTCAGCCGAGATACAGACAGACAGACAGACAAAAAAAAAATACATTTTTGGCTTTAGTATCGGTCATAGAATGCCCTCCAAACATAATTTTCAAAATATCTTCAATGTACAGAATTGGACCTGTTACAGTTTTATTATAAGTATTGATGATTGATGATGATAATTTATGAGTGTGTTTTTTGTATATAGGTATATAAATCTATCTTGTTTGTCTGTATTGTTAGTATGGGATTTGCTAAGCTATGTAAAACTAGACTACCAAAGTTCAACAGTCGTATAAATAGTTTTCCATCTAAGCCTTGGCAAACTTTTTTATTTATTAAGAAGAAATACCAACGTACTCAACATAGTCGGTGTGCTCTGTGATAAACCTTATTAAGACTTCCACGGAATGAATCGTAAAACGCCTCACTACCTAGCAGATAAAGTTCGGACCGTTCCAAACGGCTCACGCGCGGCCCATTCCGGCCTAGACTTGTGAGGACGTGGAGTCTCGCGGCTGTTCCGACTGGATGCTGGTCTGTTTCTGGGAAGGCAGTGTATGGCCAGGGGGTGAGGGGAGGTGCGCGGGACGCGGTGGGATGCCGTCACGTGCGCGCGCATCAGATAGCGGCGCCGACGCCGACGCGCCCGCAGGGAATGTTGCGCGTTTGCGGGCACGCAAACGAGATGTCCCGCCCCAAATGTTTTAGCTTGCAAAATGTTAGAATAGAGAGAGGATGCAGATTTAAAGCACGGTCAACTGAGGTCAAAGTTTCTGGTACTGTCTGTACGATCTGTGCAGATAATTTATGCGTTTAAACCATAGCTTAGGGGTCGTCCATTAATCACGTGAGGCTCGAAAGAGGGAAGGGGTTCCGAAAAAATCACAAAATATCACCAGGAGGGGGGAGGGGTATAATGAGACATCACGTGTATTTATTTTTCGTTGAATGCACGATTTCTAAACCAAACAGCGGCATGTGGCCTTGGCTCACCGTTGCCGGCAACGACTTCTCCTTCAACATTTAATCAGTCAAGTAGGTACCTGTATTTAAAGATAATATTCCAAAAATTTAAATGATCAAATATAAACTATATTGAAATTTTGTACCAAAAAAATACACGTGATTTTGGATGAGGGGGGGGGGGGGTATTTTAAAACCTCACCACATATCACCAGGAGGGGGGGAAGGGTTAAAAAGTTGCTAAAAAACATCACGTGATTAAAGGACGACCCCTTACAATATCAGGTAGGTACTGTTAGATTTTCGAGGTCGCTGGACGTTTGGGGTGTGAACCCTAGACGTCAACCGTCAACCGTCAACCAGATAACTTAGGTTCCCCTCTCATGTATCGACGTCACAGTCGTGGGGGTTTTAATGGGTAACAATCCCACATACTCCGGTTGACCACACCGCACCGACCGGGTCCCGGGGAACATTTCGCCAGTTACATGCCGAGTTCGTCTTCATTAGAGAATGTATGTAGCCATTGTATAATGACCAATTAAATTAATTAAATTTAACACAAATATTCACAATACACAACTAAAGCAAATTACATTAACAAAACAACGCGTTAGTTTCTACAATTTATTTAGTAAGCTATTTAAGTTTGCGGCTCTCCCCCATGATAAAAAGAGACATAATATGAGGAATGCCATAGTGCAGCAGGTAGGTTGTAGTAGGATTCTTATCAAAAATGAGGGAAATCTGTTAGTTTTCCCTGTTTCGCGCGAGTTATTTTCTATGAATTCTACGTCCCGATTCTCAAATTTTGCGAATTAATGAAGTTAATAAAAGGTTTTTTTGGGTATATTTCATACTGTTGGAAAGTGGATAGACTAGAGAAGTTTTTAAAAGAATTCGAAAAACCCGATAGCTTTTAGTTTTTTTTTATAACAATTTAGATTTGATTGTTACCTTTCTGCTTCGTTTTTTCAGAAACTTTGTTTGGTATTTTAAAAAAACTAGATGTTATTAGCAAGTAATTTTGTATTTGATAGAACCAAACAACTGTACTTTTAAGAAGTAAAATGAAATTTGAACACTATACCTACTAATATCTTTTATTTTAATTTAAGCTTAAATGATGAACTCTGGAAATTTTCAAAAAAAAATATTAAAAAGTTGTAACAAAGAAACTGGTGTGGTAAGTAATGAGTTTTATGGCCTACAGAAGTATCAAATGACCTCCTCTTTCGGCCAAATCAATTTGGCAAACGATGCACCAAACACCCTATATAAGTTTCTTCGATGCATCTTTGAGAAAGATTGCGAGGTGTAAAAGGGCGAAAGTGATGGGGAAAGTGATAGCGTCAAGCCAAAATATAAGGTAAATCGCGCTAATGCCCGATTAAAATATTTTTTTCCAAAGGGAAAGTCATTAGGGCAAACTCTTTATTTATGTATTTAATTTATTACATACAAAAACAAGACAGAGATAAATAACTTAGGATAATACGAGTACAAAGACAGCAGGTTATTAACCGACTTCAAAAAAGGAGGAGTTTCTCAATTCATCTATCTATTAATCTATCTATTATGTATGTTCGCTCTGTCTTCCATCCATTCTTCAATCCATTGGTTGGGTCCCATATAAAAATTATCGCTTACGAAAAAGTAGTTCCTGAAAAAACAAGAATGGCGACTGCGCAGGAAAGCTGCCTTTATGTCGCTTTTATTCTAAAGAGTAAACTATTTACTATGATGATTCCATGTAAATTTCATTACGACCGGATATTTTTTTTCTGAAGAAATATGAATTATGTAAAACTATGTAGACGATACTGTGATCATAACCTACCTAGATCATTTTACCGTCTTTGATGGTTCAATCTTTATGTATAAAGATATCACTAATAAACTTTTAAAATAAAATCATTAAAAAAATGAACCATGTATTAAGAAGTCATTTGAATATGGGTTTAATATTCCAAATATAGGCTAAAGCGAAAAACGATTTGTAACCATAACCAATAAAAATAGAAATAAGTGTCCCAAAATATGAGTTCGGCTATGGAAAAAGCGTCACGACATCGAACACGCATGCGCGCAGACCGCCGGGCGCGCTCGCGCATTCCCGCCTTTTTGCCTGTCACCGTCCACCGTATTTATTGCAACATTGATTCGATGACAGGCAATATCTGATGTTGCCACATTGAAAAACAGCAATACGTAGGTGTAGTCGAAAAGAGGATTTTCGTGAATAAAATACATACTATCACCCCGCTTTAGGTACCTATTCAATTCTGTACAAAATTTCCCATCGTGAGTTCTATACAGTCGAACATATTTTATTATATAGGTACCTACCTAATTAGGACATATTTTTATTATAACTCCTGTCATTCGGTTATTCTTTAACATTTTTCTAGCAGAAAACTCATTGTGCTGTACAAA
Organism: Furcula furcula; assembly: GCA_911728495.1. Lineage (NCBI taxonomy): Eukaryota > Metazoa > Arthropoda > Insecta > Lepidoptera > Notodontidae > Furcula > Furcula furcula. Next base: position 8,597,430 of record OU452246.1, on the reverse strand, counting down.
CGTGCAACTTGCTCAACTTGTTTAGTGAGATAGAGAAGTATAGATAAATGTCCTGCTTCATCAGCATTATACTTTTTCTTTTGTTTGGGACTAATCCCACCACTCATTCCCACCACTGTGACTCCTGTTAGAAAGGATCTACAGTGGTCACTAGTGAAGACATCCGGGTCCCGGGGAAACATTAAATTGCCTTGGAAGTTGGAACCCGCATCGAATTTAATCAGGAAAGTGAACAGGAGGAGTCGGAAAGACAAATTCCATTGCAGCATTGTACTTGTATACCTAAGACTGTAGCAGTTTGTGTAACATAATTGTATCTCGTTGTTTCCGCATTTTGATAATTTCAATACACACTGGCAACACAGGTAGTATGTGATCATCGCCAGCAGATACCAGATTTGACAACGATTTTCTTAACTCCGATACCGCAGCGCCTATTGTATCTGCTTTTGTTTTTCTTGCCTCTGATATTCGTACGCGCCAGAATTCATACATAGTAGCTTCACTCAAAAGTCCGGATATTCGGGGAGGCTCTTTCCGCGCACCCGGTAGTTGGTTGAATTTGGTTTGTTGCGCAAGAGAGTGGAGAAAGCCGTTTGACATACCAAACCAAATCCTAAAATTAATTTAGGTAATTTATATTAGGAAAAGTCTTAGCTTGTGGCGGCTTCGTGTGGCAGGTCACCCCCTTCCCTTCAATATGGTTGAGGGGAGTGATGGCTGCTGCTCGAGTCAACTCGTGCGCGTGCGCAATCCCTTTGGCCTTTTAGTTTGTTGTACTTTCGTGGTAGTTTTTTTTCTCTCTTATTTGGTCTTTTGAACGGCAAGACATACTGTCGATAATGCTGATCTAATTATAACATGACACACTGTTTAAAAACAAAAATGAAAAAATGACAAGCCCGCTGAGTTTCTTGCCGGATCTTCTCAGTTGAGGGCGCGTTGTGTTATGATAACGATAAAATCGAGAACCGAGTCCCTGCATATTGCAAACATGATCATCACATTATCACCAACCGAAAAACGTTTGCTGCTGTATATACGTCTCCCCCTTAGAACGCCGCGGAAGGACTGCGCTGCGTCTTCAGGAGCGTGGTCGCCACTCGAGAACCTTTTCTTGCATCGGTTATGTTCTTGGATGAGGAAGAACAATCTATTGGCAACGCATAGTAGCTCGAGTCAACTCGTGCGCGGGTGCTGCTTGGGGGGACTGGTCCGACTTCTATCCATTTGGCCTTTTAGTTTGTCGTAATTTATAGTTTTCTTCTTTTCTCCCTTGCTTTATGTTTCGAACGGCAGGACACAATATCGCTAATGTCGATTCATTTGTAACAAAACAATGTTTAAAAAAAAAGTGAAAAAATGACAAGCCCGCTGAGTTTCTTGCCGGATCTTCTCAGTTGAGGCCGCATTGTGATCCGGTGGTAGCTTCTAAAAAATGACGATTCAAAAGTGCTAGCGTTAAGCCTATTTGAAATAAAGATTTTTGAGTTTGAGTTTGAGATAGGGGCAACGCATACGGGGAATTTTCAGGGTTTGGCGATACATAACGGTTATAACTCAAAAATCTGAAAATCTCGCGTCTCTATTTTTACGTGATTTCCGTAGTCGGCTACAAAAAAAAAGGTACTTAATGAATTTTGCTCTTCAAGTAGGTAATAACATTTTCATATGCTGACTGAATATTTGTTTTTCAATGTCAAAACAAATATTTACCGCCATGTAACTTTAGAACACAAAAACAATAGAAAACGCTTAGGTTTTGTTTTGTACGAGTACTGATTCGACAGAATCAAACCCACTGCAACATTAGGCTTGATACCACAGAACCTTAACGACAATATGAATAGATTTCATAAATATTTATCGAATATGCATTATGCCTCTAACCAGCCCGGCTTAGCCCAAAGAGACAGGCACGACACAAAACAAGGTATCCAACACATAATTGTTTTTGCAGATTGCTAAGGAATGTTATAAGAGCCGTGGACACCGTTAGTGCCATTTTTGAGACGCATAGATTCCTATCTACTTAAATTTTGGCAGATGAACATAATCTTGCTGTCTTCTTAGTATTCTTTTAAAAACTCTCTTATACTTTTTACGATTTTTTTACAGTATTGGGCTTTTTATATAGGTTTTTGTGGAACCTAGTGATGGGACCAGCAAGACGTTCGCCTGATGATAAATGACATGGTTGCCTATAGACAGCTGCATTGCACTGTTATTAAGTCTCTTGTGTCCGGTAATTTCACCAGCTACGGATCCCTTCAGAATCGGACTATAAGAATGTATACACTGTGGTACCTACCTATGAATGGACATGGCACCTACCTAATATAATAATAATACCAGCCCTTGTTTATGCCCCACTGCTGGGCATGGTTCTCCCCTCAAGATGAGGGGGCTTAGGCCATAGTCCACCACGCTAGCCAAGTGCGGGTTGGCGGACTTCACACGTCATTCGAGAGCTAGTTAGGCTTTCTCAGACATGCAGGTTTCCTCACGATGTTTTCCTTCACCGAAAGCTAGTAACAATCGCACAAAGATGATTCCCAGATGATTCATTGAAGAAATCAGAGGTGCGAGCCGGGGTTCAAACCTGCGCACCTTGTTTCCAAGGCAAGCGCTCGCCCACTGAACTGTAACCGCATTACCTACCTAATGTTGTCTTTTATTTACGTAAATACTACCTACACATTGAAATCAAACTACTTTTACGGATTTTATCGCGGTTTTATTTTAGATTGCACTTCCTTACTCGGACTCCTATTTTGAGTGGGCATTCCCACTGTACCTAAGTAGAGTACAGTTTGTCAAACCGTCCTTTGAGAACTGTGTTTTTTCTAAACCAAATAATGACAACTTAAGTCACCAGTCTTAACTTAAGTTACTCTAGTACGAGGTATTACGATGAAAAATAAACTGTAGGTACTACACTAGTTGTGTGTCCGATTTCTTAATCATCATTCATCATTAGCAGCCGAAACGTCCACTGCTGAACAAAGGCCTCCCCTTTAGAAGGAAGGGGGGGGGGGGGGTTTGTCTCAACTCACTCAATGCACCTGGGAAAACTCATTTAATGAGTTAAGCTCGCCCTTTGTAATATCTTTACTTTTATAAATGTTTTTGTATATGTTTCTGTGTACAATAAAGGATAAATAAATAAGGAGTTGCCATAACTAAAAAAACTCAAAACTCAAAAATAGTTTATTTCAAATAGGCTTAACGCTAGCACTTTTGAAAGGTCATGTATTTTTTTTTTTAAAAGCTACCACCGGATCACAACGCGGCCTCAACTGAGAAGATCCGGCAAGAAACTCAGCGGGCTTGTCATTTTATCACATTTTTTTTTAAACAGTGTGTCATGTTACAACTACAACTACAGCGACAATGTGTCTTGCCGTTCAAAAGATCAAATAATACAGAAAAATAATAATAAAATACGACGAAAGTAGGTACAACAAACTAAAAAGCCAAAGGGATAGTAGTCGGACCAGTCCCTCCCCCCATAATCCCAGTATAGGTGGTAGGTAATCCGATAAAAATACGCTACTGCCAGTCTTCTTGTTTTCCCGCAGCCGCCTTTTACGGACACCCAACGGGAGGAGATGGGAGGGTGCTATTCTTACCCGGACACCCCACGGGGATTTTATACATATATTATATTTTCAATATATTCCCATATGCTTACCTTGTGGTATTACAGTCAAGCTCTAGTTTATACTGAATACAAAGAGAAGAGAGCTTTCTGGATAGTATTGTTAAGGGTAATGTGCCCTATAGATGTGGTTATCAGGTGTCAACTAATCCAGCACTAGATGCAGCAGACAGAGCAAATATTTCACGAGTCACCTATTGCATTGTAATTTTGACGGGAAATACATGAACTGCACCGTGTTTTGTAACCGACATGAATCACGAGGGTGCTCTATCCGTCTCTGGGACGTTCAGTCGCAATCCGGCGTCCTGCTGTTATACCTCACAAATTTACGATCGCCCCTGCGCGTTCCCGCGGCCGCTACAAGAGATTCCGATCGTTTCATAGCGTTATTCCCACAAAATGTTGTCGGTTCATACAAAACTCAATGGCCGCTTGACCATAGGCAATGTTCGCGGTGCTCGTAATATATCTTTTCTGGAACTACGGAATTGCTCGCTACGGAAAAATGTAAATGCTATTGAACGCTAAAGAATATTATCCTAAAGAATATAACCTACCACGACCTGTCTCTATATCACCCTCAAAGGAGACTGGAAGGGAGTGCCTCTAGCTTATGTACAACTTTGTGCATAAAGTATAAATAAATGATCATTGCAGTAATGGCATTTATTAAAATACGTTCAAAATGAAATCGATATACTCTACGTAATTTACAACAACTGTAATCTAGGTGCATTTAAACTGCATAATGAATACAATACAAATATTCTTTATTGTACACCAAAAGAGAAGATACAGTTTAAAAGGAAAAGAAAATTGTTGTGAAAATTTAAGACGGTGTTATCGCTAAAGCGATCTCTTCCAGACAACCTTGGGGTACAGGACAGTATGTTGAAGAGCAGGTGTAATTACAACATTAGATAGGTAGTTGTCTGGTTTCCAAAGTACCTACAGCCTATGCATAGTTAGGGATCCCTGTGTGGATGGTCCCAGGATATTATTACTTAGAATCAAATAGTATTTGATTTTACAAGTTTGTTGATAAATGCCTACGATATAGGTATTGGTATTTGACAAATACCAATACCTATATCGTAGGCATTTATCAACAAACTTGTAATTTTTTTTTGGGAATGTTTAGAAAGCAAATTAAGCCATGATAAATCTGAGAATGATGAATATGTATCAGATTAGGTACTAAAATACTTTAAGATACATATTTTTTTTTCAGGTTGGTACCTAGGTAATTACTTACCTGAAAATAATAATTTGATGTTGATAACCTCACCTATAATAATTGCAATTAATTCTAAACGGTGTTGCAAGTGTGTTGTGCCTTTTTGACGTAGCGAGCGCTCTGATGCAAATATGTTTTACAAAGCGTACAGCAGTTTTTTGTAATCGTTGCAACAGGCTAACCAACTCTGCATTCTCAAATATCCAAATAAAATTCGCAAATCCGCCAGTCAAGACCCCACGACTCTCCACACGAATAAATATTCCTTTTATTCCAATTTGTCAGCTAAGCCACTCTCAACGGCGACTTATCTCCTTATTCGACGGTAAGCTCCCGCCAAAACAATACGCAGTATCGTTAAAAAACGTGGCTGAATACAACATTTATCATCGTTGATTAAATACCATTGTTTTGCGTCGGCAGACGCGGGGTCCCCGAGACTCTTGCTCTTTTTGGTCTCCCTCCGTCTCTCGCATTGTAACCGTACGGAGACTATAAGTCTGTTAAATTGGCCTCCTATACTGGTTATATTATGCTCACCACGAGCTTTATGTCCGTAGCTCGCCTGCTCGCCTCCGCCTTGTAAATTCTTTTGAAAATTTGTTCGGTTGCAATTTTTATTATCATTTGTTTTAACATTGTCAACTGCAAGTGCTTTTTACGATGCAAGCGTCGCGTGTTACTGGGAATAATAAGAAGACATTTCAGCTAAATTTCTCCAGATTACATTTTCTTATCGTATTAGATTGAAGCATAAAAAGTTCCGAGAAGACAAAGACGGTATCGGAGTAGTCGAACGCCCACGCGCCGCCTCGTTGCTGAATCACGTACTGCAATTTCCAAATCTAGATTTAGAAAAGAACGGGCTCTGTCGTGTTCTTGAAACCGAATGCATTTCGAAGAAAAAATCTCAGTCAAGTGCCCCATACGTGACAACATACTCGGCGGCGATACTTCAATGACCGGCCGCGCGTGCCCACCACGTTTTCCAGTTTTCCACCCGTTGTACACTACCATTATACCTTCATATCACGCGTACTCAAACAAGAATAACTGGAAACTACATATTAACACGCCTAATGATATTCTTGAGGACGAAATAAATTCCGAAAAACATATGTATTCGCTCTTTCTTAATGACGCTGCCTCAATGCGAAACGTATGCCAAACGCCCTTCAATTATTGCAAAAGCGAATGAGAAAATGTTAGTTATGATTAAACTTTAGTCTGATTCAATCAATAAATCATGAATGACTGTCGTCACAACATTCTTAATGCAGCCTTAATTAGGAGTGCAGAGGGCGCTCGAAGCTCGCAGTGATCGATTTCAACAAACTAATATAGAAATATGAACATGCTCACAACGAACTCATGCCGTATCGAGATCACATAACAAAAAGATGGAATGTTGCGGTTGAAATGAAAATGTAGCTCAGACAAATATGAACGCGACTGGTAAAAACTCGAGTCGTTCGACCGTGGTTAATTAATTTATTAATAATTTATCATCAATTAATCGCGTTACGGCAGACATCAGGCTACGCCTGGCTAGCTTTTCCGGCGAAGGTGAGTTTTTAATCTTCAATTAGCATTATGTCTACGCTATATTGAACATCGGTTCATGTAGTTGCCGACAGGTTTGCTGTGATGTATCTGCGGTTCGTGGTTCCGCGGGTAAAAACTCACTGCGACCGATACGAACAAAGAAAACAGCGGGATTTCGTTTGATTTTCTTACCGTAGTGTTCTATGAACAATAATAGGTCGAAGCTACTAAGTTGTGAAAGCGAGGCGTGTGCTCATTGAATACTAATTCAAATATTTGCAATGGATGATGGTCCGGGTCGAGTCAAGTAGACATTGATAAATAAACAGCTGTCAATAGTCTGTCCGGGCGGCGGCGAAATTCGAAAATGGTTTGGGTTCATTAATAACCGGAATGGATCGTAAGTCGCGAGTGAGATGATGCCGATACGCTACCTGTGTTCGTGATTAGCCGCCGATCAGGGGACGGCCTCTGCATCTGTAACATGTACCTACAGATATGAAAACTAGAGATAAGTATGTAGGTTTCTTAAAAAATCATAGGTACGTGAGTATTGAAATAATGGATTCTGTTCGTGTATCATGTTTCATAGTGGTGGAAGGCGATAAATCAATAAGGCGCGCGCGGTGTCAAATTCTTCACAATGTATGCGTCGTTTAACTCACGATGACAGATTTAAGGAGTTATGTAAGCACGCATTATGTGGATAAGAACACCAGCTCGATGATAGAGGGCGGCGGGAGTGCTGCGACCACAAGGACACAATTTTGTTATATTTTTACTGACGATTAGCATAAAGTTCTGCGACTCGACGCTCCCAGTTTTATTGTGGTATTATATGTTCGGCATTATAAATATTGGCAGTTCGTCCCTTATGGGATATATTCGGGGATATTAGCGACTCAGCGCCGGCGCTTGCCTGCTCATTTATGGATCATAAATAGTCGCAGTTATAGATAACTGTGTATTGATGGCTTTCGGATTAGCTTACAATGTAACTTAGATGCTCGATGCTCCATAAAATTAGCGGCGTTTGCTTAGTTGATCGCTCTTATGCCTTTTATTTGTGTGTCGAAGTAGGAACGGGCCGAGATGTCGATCAATCGGTCATTAGAATGGAATTCAATAAACTAAATAGCGTATGAGTGAGCGTTCGGGCGGCTACCGGCGCGTATCAAGATTCGGTAGCAGCCTCCCGTATCTCAGCCATTACTTTATCATCTCTTATCGCACCGCGGCCATGTTCCGAGCCGAAAGCCCCAGATGTATCTGTCGATACTTAAATATCATAGACGGTTATGGTAGTTTTATGTGACCAAAAAAATCGAAACAACTTTTATCTCAGGATCTGTTTGAGTCAGTAACTAGAGGTTAGAATTCGAAGATTTCGTATAAAAAATAAGAGATCGTTAAAGAAATGCTTTGCATGTTTCGTTTGAGATATGGACACCAGAGAGTTTATAGGGTATTTTGTTCAAAATAGATTTTAATGCCTTACTATTTAAAGTTTATTTTACGTTAATGAATTAATAGGAAGTTTATTTACTCAATGCTAGATATAATCCTACCTGTTTATTACTATAATTTAGTATTATTTGTACTTTAAATATAACAAGTAGGTATAGTATACTATTTCGTTTAAAAAGCAAAGCTATTTTAACAGGTAAAACGTTTATTTAGACAAATAAGTACTGAGTACAGTAAACAATTAAAAAAAAATAGAAAAAAAATAAATAAACATGTGGTTTTGTTATACTACTCCCGAAACTGTACTTTTTATAAAACCATATTATAGTAGTATAATAGTATATAAATTGGAATAAACAATAAAAATATATCAACACTCTTATCATAAACGCGTAATAAAATTAAATTTAATTGAACCATTCCTGGTAATTTTAAAACCAGTCCTACCTAAATTAATTTACCATTATTACAACGAATCATAATTAAATATTGTTTTGTAAGTGGCAACCCCGCGGGGGTCTTGGATGGCGCTACCGCAGGACCCCAGGGGACCCCGGAGAGGAGGTCCCACGGTCCCACTAACTCTTAAAGAATGCGTTTTTACGTTTCTAGTAATTTTTTGCATATAATTCTGAACGGAAGTGAGGGATAGATCGTTATCATAGATGTTTTACTGTATGGACCTTTTTATGGAAACTGACTAAATTAATGGGGTGATAAATTACTTTTATCATTCACATTCATTCGGTTAATAGATAATTCCAATTTTTGTTGCCAATATTTAGTGATCGTGATCCAACAATAAATATTTTATAACAGAATAGGATTCCAAGTGGATACTTATTAAATATAGGTATACTTGTGTATTTAATATGGTATTTATATTAGGATGTGAAATGGATTTGACAAATCCATTCATGCGTAGAAATCACTTGATGGATTTTAATGCGGTTTTAAGACTTGTGTGATCACGTCAAATTAAACAATATATTATACACACAAACAAAATTAAAAAATATATAATAATGCGGATTCTACCGTATTCAAAATATTTATCAATATTTATGTTTGCACTAAATCAGTGGTCAGGTGACCACTAAAAATAGGCATTCTTACTCGTATCGCATCGCACAGTTTACTTTACATAGTTCAACGACCAAACCATTTAACCACAGACGCAAGCTTCAATTGTTAACCAAGCAATTCGTGGAAGGGATCCCAGCCTACCCGAGTAACGAGCCCCACTGGGCACACCATCAGTCACAGCTTTTCACTTATAATGATGTTAAAAATGTACCCGAACAACAGTTCGTGTCCACCCATTGTACCACTGCTCAATACTGGACGAAAAAAAAATGAGGCGTTCTTAAAAAATGACTCCCAATTTATTTGAAATATAAAAAAGTCAGATTTCCCATGACACCGACTTGGGCGTTCTGTGCAGTGAGCGCCATCCTTCTTGTGTATTTCTTTGTCGTTTTTTATTTGAATGGCTTTGACATTTGGGAGCCGGGTCACTTATTAAATTAGTCTTTGTATTTAAATGAACGATTAATTTATATGTCCAAGTGCTTCTGGTTTGCTCTTTGTGGTGCTGTTTGTACTTACATAGCGTATGTGATATATGATAGAGATAGTAGATAGTACTGTATTTAACCGAAGATTCATTGTGTTTAGAGTTTAGGTTATTTGTATGTAGGGATTGTTAAGGAGCCGCAGTTGTATTGTTAAGGTCTTAGACTTGAATCTCAGATCTTGCGGAATGGTATTTGTACATTAGAAACTTCTTAGTAACAAAACGAACGCCTCATTTGCCTACTTATGGTAACTCTCAGTAGCAACCCGGAGTTAGAAAGTGTCTAGCAAATAGAACTCTCTGTTACATGCTCAGGTTCTATTACATATCTACTCATTCTCTGTTAAAGTGGTCATACAGTAGAGGCATAATCCCTCAGTCTCGTGACGGCTTGTATTATTAGATGTCTCAGTCACAATGGCGTCCGACTGAACCACGACATTGCACCGTCCACAAGTCAACCGTACACATAGTCACCGATCTCACCGACGACTCCAAATCGTCGTATGCATGCTACTTCAACGACGAACATCACCTCTTTAGATTTGCCGTCTTTGACTTGACTTAACGAATGCTGTCTTGATGACAACACCTGGGAACGACTTTCACATACACTCCTAAGCACGGTGACGCTTACTAAATGGTCACCTATCGTAGACTCACCTTCACCGGCCATTGCTTATGCCAACTGATCGTTTACCGAACAGTGCTTGCAACTGGCTATAAGCGCCCAATCTATCTTCTCATAGCTAGTGAAATCACTGGGCTCAAGAGACTTAAATTCTTAGGTAATGAGCGGTTTCTACCGCTCGCAGTGCCCGCAGTGCAGCTGTCTATAGACAGGCGTGGCGTAGGTTAAAAAAAATGTAATCAAATACAGAAAACTTTTCCTTCATGAATTCGGAGTTCCATATATTGAATTGCATTACCACTTCCTGTTATATTTGTACTGAATTTGTATATTTTACACAAAAATAAATAGAGTGATGCATCTATCAGGGATAAACTTGTAAATAAGTGTATTACTCTTCTCGAAAATCACATAAACATCTCAAATTACAGCACCGTCTAAACAAAATACAAAAGATCATTATATCGACAATTTCTTGCAACCGAGAACAATTCAACGTATACAGGTATAAGAAATCAGCCTCCATCACTACACATCGAGGTAACTGATGTCAAACATTAATCCTAATGTACCTATCTAAACGTCGTTTGATCTCAACAAAAATATTTCAATGCGGACAATAAAACTATAGTGGATAGAAAAAACCTCGAATGTAGCGCAGCTAACCCAGCGTAGAGCTTTTGGGAAGCTATGCGGTGTTGTCATATCACGATACTAGTGATGGGCGACGTTAGCTCAGGAATTTGTATCGATATTACTTTCAAAATTTGCATAAAGTTTTATCGTATTATATTATTTTGTACTATTTCCAGTGTCCGGGTAATAATAATACCCTCTCATCTCCCCCTGTTGGGTGTCTGTAATAGGCGACTAAGGGAAAATAAGAAGACGGGCAGCATTTTATTAGATTACCTACCACTTGTACTGAGATTCTCAAGCCGCATGCCAAGCGTGGGGATTACGTCTATCCCTCCCTTCTAAGGGGGGTCTATCCCTCCCCTCTATCCCTCCTTTATTCAGCAGTAGACATCTTTCGGCTACTGATGATGACTATTTACAGTTGCTTTGCGTACAATGATTAATCATTTTCTAATCACGTTAATTTTAATTTTTATATTTGTTTTTCTATTGCGCGACAAGTTTTTTTATTGAATATATCTTCTATGCTACAAATAATCATAAATTATAATCTGATTATTATTATTATTTATAAATCCTATAGTCAAAATAACCATTGCGTAGCAAATGTTGAATTTTAGGTATATTATAATTTATTACTGACTTCGTACTAATTATTAGACATCAGATTTTTTAAGAAGAAGAAGAAAACTTTTTATTCGAAGCAAACAGGTTACATACATAGTTCAAAACAAAAGAAAACAGTATACGTAGTAAGCTTGCAACGAAAGGGTTCCAACTCAGCATAAGGCGGCTTGCAAGCAGGCCGCGCTGGTCTTCCGTTGGAACCCCCGGTGACTGCATGGATACTTCGCCGCACACACGTATTGTGCAACCAATACTAAGAAAGAAGCAAACTATATCTTAAGTACTACCTAATTAAAGCGAGTAACTACTACTAGAAGAAGAAAACAAACTAAAAAGAAAGTAACAATAACAAAATATTAAACGTATATCTCCACGACAGTAATTTGAATTTTAATATGTCTCCTATGATTATTAATTTAGTGTATAGTGTATTCACTAATCGCTTGATCTTGATCGATATGATAATTGATACGATATTATTATACGGTCAATGATGATAGAATTGACAAAAAAAAAACAAAGCATAAGCCAAGCAATAGCAACTTTACAATAAAAATCAACATCAATATGGCACCTGTTACACCCGCGACATGTACTTTATCGATAATCGCGGTAATCTCACATCCCTAGCTCCATAGAAGCGCAGGCGCACGACAGATGATCAGTCATGCGCCCGATGCGGAGCGATAAGGCCGCGGTAGCCGCTCATTAATCTCCCCACTCCCCACCATCTACAACCGCTTCACCAATTAACTGGACGTACGGATTCCTAGAACGTACATACAGTTATCCTAAAACATCTATAACAGAAGCAGTCGATGTGACAATTATAATATAATACCTACCTGATGGCTATTAATTGAACGGTTTCACTTTAGTATTATTAAAATAATACTTAAAAGCCTGTCATAGAGATTCTGGAGATGACGATAAAAATATAGTGTCGTTGTTTAAAAGCTGTCTACAGTGACATCTCTTTCAGATAAAAAATACAGATACTAACGTCTGAAAAACATTCTACTCTACACGATTCATTTTGGAGTGCGTAGGAATTACATGACTTAATTCCACCATCCCTTCTATCATTGGACGACTAGACACACGGCAACTACGCACCATTACGTCCTGAATTTCCTAGCAGTAGTTTGCTTCTCTCACATAAAATACGTACAGCTAAGGACTGAAATATTTTCTTTTTCTTTTTTTTATTCAGCACAAGTTATTGCTTGACTGCAAACCCATCTGATGGAAAGTGGCGACGCAATCGAAGATGGTAAAGCACACTAACTTATTGAAAGCCTATTCACTTTAGCCTTGAAGATAATGTGGGTGACATTATAATCGGGCGGGAAAACCGACGCAGGCATATTATTCCAGTCCTAATTATAAACGAAGAAGCAAATCGTTTGCGTCGGTTTTCCCATCTAATTACAATGTGGGTGTCTTTATGGCAACAGTGAATAACTTTTAAAAGGCTAGTGTGCTCAGCCCCCGATCTATGATTTTTTCGAACCGGGGCAGAAACTTGATACTGGCGCCCCTCCCTTCAGCGTTTGAGAAATTACTTAAAAGAACTCAAATCTCAAATGGACATCACACGTTCACTTGTGGTGTGAGGCGCCTTCATCTTACAAGTCGAAGGTGAGCCAACCAGGCTTCCGTATGCTAGGCGCTTTGTGGAGGGAGTTTTTTACTTTTTTAACCGACTTCAAAAAAGGAGGAGATTCTCAATTCAACGGTATATTTTTTTTTATGTATGTTCGCGCATAGCTTTGGCAATTATGAACCGATTTGAAACATCTTTCTTATACGCATAGGCCGATCCACTGATTAGGCCCCATAAAAAAATATATTGCGTACGAAAAAGTAGTTCCTGAAAAAACAAGAATGGCGCCTCTTTTTTCCTGAAAAAAAACCTGAAGAAACATGAATTATGTAAAATTAAGTATGTAGACGATAATGTGATCATAACCTACTTAGATCATTTTACCGTTTTCGATGGTTCAATCTATAAGTATGAAAATATCACTAAAACGTATAAAATAAGACATTTAAAAAAAAATTGAACTTACTTCAATAACACGAAAAAGTATAAAATAATTAAATATTATTGAAGTTGGTGCTAAATATACACAGTAGGTACGACAACACCAATTTCAATAATATTTAAATTATTTTGTATTATTTAGTGTAATTGAAGTCGGTTTTTTTTTTAATTCCTTTATAATCATATTATATTATGATTTTGGCGCCCCCTGAAACTGCCGCACGACGATGGAGGGGGCACCCTCCTAGATCCGGCCCTGAGTGTGCTTTACCATCCTCGATTGCATCGCCGCTTTCTATCAGGTAGGATTGCAGTCAAGAACTAGCTTACATTGAATAAAAACATATGTAGAGTTCATCCGTCTGTCTTAAAAACATATGTAGAGTGCATCCGTCTGTCTTAAAAACATATGTAGAGTGCATCCGTCTGTCTTAAAAACATATGTAGAGTGCATCCGTCTATCTTAAAAACATATGCAGAGTGCATCCGTCTGTCTGACAAGTATTTTTTCTAGTGACGACATAAGCAAGACGTTTGCCTGGTGGTAAGCGACATATAGACAGCTGAATTGCACTGCCTGAGTCTTTTGAGTCCGAAAATTTCACCAGTTACAGTGCCTTTCACACCGGAATGCAGTACACACAGTGCTGCATGGCGGCAGAATATCTGACACTGCGGTGGTACCTACCTAGACGGTCCTTTCTACAAGATACTCACAAATTAGGTATAGTTAATTTGTAGTATGGTAATTAATTAATTTGTCATCATCATCATCCGAAAAACTAACATTCCTTAAAAATTGCCTCCCCCCAGACGTGAGCGGTTGCCATTATCCCCACGCTTGGCAAGCATCTTGGAGATCACAGTATAGGTGGTAGGTAATCCAACAGTTGCAATAGGTTGTTACTTTATAAGTCGCAAGTTCGGCCGCATATGGAGTACTGCTGTCACCTATGGGCGGGAGCGCCTGAATACCAACTTGGACCACTCGACTCGGTGCAGAGACGAGCCATCAGGATTGTCGACGATCCTGAACTCTCAAACGGTCTAGAATCACTACAGGTGAGAAGAGATTTTGCTTCCCTGTGTGTTTTCTACCGATTGTATAACGGACAGTGCTCTGAAGAATTGTTTGACATGATGCCCTTGGCCACTTTTTACCATCGCACCTCTCGCCATCGGCAGGGAGTTCATCCTCACATCTTAAAAACAATGTCATCCCGCACGTTATCTTCCCCGTACTTTGAAGTTGTGGAATGAATTGCCTGCCGAGGTTTTCCCGAATAATTACAGCATGTGGTTTTTTAAAAAGGGAGTTAACAAATTTTTACGGGGTCGGCAACGCGCTAGTGATCCTACTGGTGTTGCTAGCGTCCATAGGCTGCGGTGACTGCTTACCATCAGGCGGGCCGCATGCTTGTTGCCACCTTGGTGGTATAAAAAAAACCCCTAGTCGCCTTACGACTCCTAACGGGTGGATATGGGTGAGTGCTATTCTTACCCTTACGGGCATGAGCATAAATAAGTAATTAGATGAATATTTAAAGATATGGTTTCATAAATTGGTGTGGTGCAAATCTGAGAAAGATTGAAATTATGCAAGCAGTTTGCGCGACAAAAAGTCACAAAATTATATATTTTTACATTCGGCCGGTCACCTAACGGTGTTTCATTCTTAGCAGCCGCGAATCACCAATGAGTTCAAGCCGTCTGTTACAATCACGAGCTCAAAACCATCAGACTTAAACATTCGCATGTTACTTGCATTGCCAAACTTTAAGTGGGGCACTTTCTGTTAAAATTTTATGGTCCGCACGCGGTGCTTGCGCGAATATTTTGGTTGTTTAATGATAATTTATTATTATTATTTTATATGGCCACTGTTTTTATTTAACTTTTCGCATTATTTCCGTGATTGACTTGCATGTAGTTGTGTATGCCTTTTTAGATGAAGGGTAAATTACTTTCAGTAATATTATGCCGCTACACGATGTAAGCGAAAACAAAAATCTTCTTATTCCATTTCAGTTCTTATTAACAACTTTTTTTTTTATTGTTCCATGGTGGCAAGCAAGCATGTGGCCCGCCTGATGGTAAGCAGTCACCGCCGCCTATAGACGCCAGCAACACCGGACGAATAACTAACGCGTTGCCGATCTTTAAGACATCAGATATTTAGTCTTACACCATCATCATCATCAGCCGGAAGACGTCCACTACTGAACATAGGCCTACCCCTAGTACGCCATGCGCCACAATGAATGACAATTGGCTATTTGCATCCACCATGCAATTACCTGCGACGCGCACAATGTCATCTGTCCACCTGTCTGTCGTGTGTATTAAGTCTTTGTGTCCGTTAATTTCACCAGCTACAGTGCCCTTCACGCCGGGACACAGCAATGCTTACACACTGCTGCTTGGCGGCAGAATATCTGACACTGCGGTGGTACCTACCTGGACGGTTCCTTGCACAAGTAACCTACCACCTAGTAAGTATGATGACAAAGTAACTTCATTATAACGACAAAACGTGGTTCGTAGACAAGATTTGAGCGTGGAATCTGAAAATGGTCATAGATAATAAGGGCCCTGGTTAGGACCTCAGAACGCAAGCCGATCACCTGATTGTCAGGCTGGAAGTTAATGATGTAAAAAGTCGGTCCAGCGCCTGGCCTCGTCGGTCGTGTCGGTCTTCCGTCCCATCGAAATTTGACAGTACTTAAAGGAAGAGAGAGTGCACTTGTGTCTTCGCAACTGTACTTACGAGTACGTGATCGTATCGGCCGGGATGACACTATTATGTTCTTGAATGTAAGCTTGCACGAAACAAAGTTTTTGTGACTTTTATGTAGTTCGGTAGCAGTTATAACGCGGCCGTTGCACCGGCCGTCTCTACCCGATGTGAATTTATCAATCAAGTGGTGAGTTTACGAGGACTGTCGGCTTAATGTCGCAGTGGGCACAGGCCATTCGGCGCATAATTGAACGGCGACCGGCGCGGCGGGCGGCCCTTGCCGAATTCGAGACTACAGCAGTTTTACGCCGTTTGACGACTACCGAATGCATAAATTTATTAATATTTACAACTTTAATTAAACGCGAACTTATAATTTGCAGAAATCGGTTATTTTATCATAATCGCCAAAGCTTAGTGTGCTTGCTCACAATTGGAGAATGTTGGATTTACTTAGTCGATTTACTTAAATGTGTCATATATGTGAAATGCGCTAACAAATGACTGTGGAATTGGTGTAAAAGTATTGCAACATCTGGATTGCTCGCGATTTAAGTTTACATTTTTTATGGGTGCATTGACCTAATTGACCATGGTCAAGCGCTAGTCTATAATTTAAAAAAAACTTCCCAAATGACAGAATCACTTGGCAGACGTGTTGGGGATCGCATTCTTTGATTATATATACGTCTAGATAGCGTGTTCGATGTTCAAACACTTGACAATATCAAGTATACCAAAACATCAAATTGGTATACTTGGTTGTTTAGTATCACTTGAACTCTACCGATGGTTTGTGCTCGCAAAAAAAAAACTTTTTGCCGAATTGTGTAATCAAATCGTGAAAATATTAACTAAGTAAAATTAATAACGATCCTAACTTAATTTTCCATTCATAAGTCTTAAGATTCTGTGAGGGATTATTATAAAAACTCGATTGTTTTTTACGACAATTTGTACATTGTCCGACTAGACTGGTGTGGCTAGGTAATAATGGGGGAATATATCTTAAGTCTGGGGTAATTTTTCTTTTGACAAAAATGAATTCAATGAAACTTAATACGTAGTTAGTGACCAAAACATAAAATAAATCAATTATAATAATTTTAATTTATTTTTTTGATAAATTAATTACTTTTATATAAGTAAGTATTTTTTCTTCCTGGTCATGAGGCAAATAAGACGTTCACCTGATGGTAAGGGACACGCCATTTAATTTAATTTCAATTCAATTCAATTCTTTTCAATTCAATTCAAATCAAATCAATTTCTTTATTATTTTTTTTATTTTTTTTTAATTTATTATTTTATTTTATTTTATATTATTTTTTTTATTTTATTTTATGTTATTTTTTTTTATTTTTTATTTTTTTTATTTTTTATTATTTTTTAATTATTTTTTAATTTTTTTTTATTTTAGACATCAAACAGCTATACATTATATTTAAAAAAAAAGGAATTACACATTTACACAGTACATATCAATCCACAACGCTATCGCTATTTATGGGAAAAATATTTATAACTGGAGATCCCCAAACACGCACACAACCACAGATGACGCGAGTGTACAACGAGGCCTGCACGCACACACGAATTATGAGGTTGTTATGCCTATTAACGTAACGTTACAAGACTATTAGGTATCTAGACGTATATATAATCAAAGATCGCATTATACTTATTAGGTGGTAGGTAATTCGATAGGAAGACGCTGCTGCCCGTCTTCTTATTTTCCCTTAGTTGCCTCTTATATACATCCAACGGGAGGATATGGGAGGGTGTTATTCTTACCCGGGCACCCTACGGGTAAATGTATAAATAGCATGGTTTATTTAATTGCTTGTTTTTTATAACGTGACGATATTTTCCCAGCCAGCGATTTTGAGCGCGCATTCCTACTTTGTTCTACCTCTAATAAATCATCTTCAACGGCTGGTTAACCCATGAAAAATCTGTTTCAGCTAATATGTAGGTAAAGAATAATTTATTAGTAATTATTAGACCACTAGCTATACCTACCGCGCAGCTCTACCCACGTAATTTTCTAATTTTGTTAAAAACTGAATTTTTTGCATAAGTACCTTCTTACGGATTTGTTTTTATCTATACTTATAATAAAACTGTAACAGGTCCAATTCTGTACATTGAAGATATTTTGAAAATTATGTTTCGATTCTATAACCGATACTAAAGCCAAAAATGTATTTTTTTTTATTTTTGTCTGTCTGTCTGTCTGTATCTCGGCTGACCATCACGCCGAAACTACTGGATGGATTGAAACGAAACTTAGCATGACTTGAGTTAATACTCCGGGATAGGACATAGGATACTTTTTATCCCGACATTCGGCACGGTTCCCTTGGGAGAGGGGACTAAAGTCAAAATTTTCAACAATTTTTCATTATAATTATAATAAATATTTGTAAGGGAATACCCATATGTTAGGGTTTGCAATTTTGTAGAGATTTATCGCTACTTATTTAATACTTTATTTTAATTGTTTAATATTTTAATATACTGGTAACTACTTTTCGAGTACTGACAGATGCGGAAGTTAGTCATAGACTCTGCAATTGATTCGTAGCGCCGCCGCCGGCCAATCACGGAGCCGCATTAAAGAGAACTGATGCGGGCTGTGATTGGTCGTGGCGAGTCGTTTGGGGGTTTAGTTTTCGGGTAGGGATTTTTCTGATAAAAGCATGGTCGGTAGTATTGTGAGGGGATTCGAGTGTCAACCACGAGACTGTTAAGAGTTGGAAGTAACTGTTTATTGTGAATTTGATTTATCTAATTTATTGTAGTCGTGTATATTCAGTGTACAAAGTGTGTTGTAATAAAAGTGATTTATATTCTGTGATGATATCTTCTATTATTCTCCTCGGAGCAAGGTCGTCCTTATAGATCAGAAGTGGGATTCGCAACTAACTTCAACAAAACGTAAGTACACGCCCAAATCTACAATTTTTAGACAAGAAGTGTTTTGAATTAAGTAATCTTTGTCTTTTGAATTAGTTTGAATTGATATTTATCTCTACGCGTTGTAGTTTTTCTATATCGGTTTGCTGCTTAAAATTTATCATCGTGCATTGTGATTTCTAAATGAAATTTGAAGGTACCCGCAATACCTGGAAAAATAAAAATGTTTAAATATTTTTAAAGTACCTACCCTCTATTTTTATGTACAACGCTAATTGAGCAAATCAAACTGTTCGTATATTATATTTTGTATTTTCTCTGTGATTATCTTGTAATCTTTTGCGAAAATAAATGTCTTAAACCGTATAAGTATAATCCGCTATTTTCTGCAAATAAAAACAGCTGACGGTAAGACGGAGAAATTTCAATAGGTAGTCCAATGATTGACAGATACATCCATACCAATTGTATTCTTATAAAAAAAATACATAGGTATGTAACAGTTTCGGATAGTCTATAACTAATAATATAATTGGGAGATTGTATTTATTTCTTGCATGATATGGAATAATATGGAAGATGATAGCAGTGTCTGTATTGTATCGAATTATATCTGAAGTGCGCAGTATTAGTGTCAGATTGCAGTATTAGTAATGTATTATGGTCTCATCGGTTATTATTGGGTGACCTGATACCAAAATATTCCTACAGTGTATGGCAGTGATTGTGTTAGGTAGTCGTCAATCTGTTTTCTTATAACTACATAGGTAGTAATTTTAGATTGCCTATATAAAATGCTCTCTAATATTTATAAGCTACCGTCATAATACGATACACGTGTAAGTCTGTAACATAATATTCACACAACCTTTTTGTTGCGAGTCGAGCGTGAGCTACGGAATGACGGCCACGAGGATGACTAAGGTGGATCGGAATCAGCGTTCACAATCACGGCGGGACAACGACCGTCGTGGAAGGAGCCATCGCAATCGGTCCGCTGACTGCCGGTAGCACAGAGCCACGTGTCGACGCGGGACAATCTAACAGGTCACGTAGTCCTTCATTTTCCAAAAAAAAAAAATGTTTTCGATATTTTTAAATGCGTTAGGGATGGTGTTGCATCTTCCCAGGACGCAAAAACCTTATATAATATTAGATTTTGGATCCTTGAACTCAACGCATGCATACTTTGTTAAATTAATGATATTTGTTTACCAAGTGTGCATCGCTATACGGGAGGGTGATAGAACTATCACTGATTTTGGTACTTTGAAGTTCTAGGATCTGGCCGAGGTCTGGTAGTGCGATTCTATTGACCTGGTAGGAATGGCAAGAGAAATTACTGTTTGCTTTTCCTTTCGAGCAGAACTTAGCCGGGTCTTATGTCTTGAAGGGGGGCTACTTAGGAGTCTTAGGACGAAGGAGTAGGTACGAGGTTTATTACGAAGAATTGACACACAATCAACGTGATATTGTAGGGAAAACGTGCGGTAGTGTATTATTCACAGATACAACTATCGAACTTTGAGGTCTGGTTCCCTGGCATCGCGATGCTCATATCCTGATCTGCTCTTGCAATATCTTTGTGGCATTAAATATCATCAGTCCTGTTGCTGACTGTTGCTGACTGTTCCCCAGTAAGTTCCCCAATATGAATTACTGGTGCTGTCCTAAATCTATTAAAATGCATTGCAAAAAGCGACATGTATAGGTTTAATTAAGTCGGAATAGCCGAGCCGTTACTCAAAACTTATGAATGAAGTACGGAAAATAGGACTCTTCACCGCCTTTGTACCCTTTGGCAGTGACTCCACTTTAACGAATGGATATGTTGTGCAAAAATTAGGACTTTGTCTAATCATCTCTCATCGGTTTTACAAAGGACAATGCCCATCTGTGCCCCAGAAATGCCCAGAGAAAGTATATTACAAGATTGCTCTAATAAATAAAATTAGAATTATGTTGTTAATTTTAAATCATATGAAGCACTAGATAAAAAATAATAATAATAAGACGTTCTTGTTAACATTGCAGTACCAGTGTATCTAACCAAATTGTTTTCACATACATATTGACATTATACAATGGGGACAGACTAGATAATTCCACATAACTGACATGTTTGTCTGATAACATACATATAAGTATATAAAAGAACACTGATCTGGCTTAGCTTATGTGATCATGAAGTTCCTAGTGAAAAACTAATAGCAATGCTGTCTGTGAACGATAAAGTAAAAAAAAAAACCAGTAGGAAATTATCATGTTTAATGTCCAATATCATAACATTAAATCTAGATAACATATACATACTGCTAAAAAGTTATCTTGTGACATAGTGCAATTTGCATTGCTGACTTTCAGCTCCATACTATGGGCATGGTCCTTTGTTAAGTCTGGGTATGTTATCACCTCAACTATGCATAGACGTTACTGCCCAAGTTGTATCAGGGGGTGGTGAATTGCACGAACATACTTAATCGCTTATAAAAACTTGACTCAGTTGCAATTTCTTGATGTAGGTAATAAATTCTCCTTAACCTGAGTTAGACAAATGAGTGAATGTTCCCTTACGGCTTGATCAGTCGATGTCTTTGGGTTGTACGGCTCAGCCACGGTATTGGCTGATTGATCTACCATTTAGTAGCAGTTATGAAAAAAGAAAAAAAAACGCATTGCAACTGAATAGTACACATGAGAGTAGAAACAGTAACACATGTCTAAAGGACGTATCAAGCTAAGTGCGGACGTGTTGATGTTGTGATAGTGCAATCATCAGCCATATGTCGGATCTTGATAGATTTTGTATTTTGTCGTGGGGATAGTGCAATTTTCTGACAAGGTCATAACGGGACCACCGTCAAATGTAGTCACAAGCACAGCATTATAATAATCAGGCTCGTGTGTCTGAAGATAAGCAACGTCTATTAGACATACTGAAACTCTAAATATTGTCGACGTCCCTCCATAATTTAGGACGCGCAAACATCACGAGTTGAATAGTTACCACTCAAACAGGTTGTCCCATCACGAACGCGAAGGCCCGTCTCAAGCTAGTCTTTGCTTGTTCGTAAAAGGGATGGGTCATTTAGGATGTGCATAGATTATTGGCTGTTAACTTGAAATTATCTTATTCCTGTCATTGAAGACTAAATGCCTCTACTAGCTGCACAGGCCTGTCGTCGGTATTACCCGTAGTGCTGTTCTCTAAGCAGCAAGGGCTCGAGCTCGATGCTACGACAGTGGCTTGTCAAGTTTTCGTGTTCACTAAATTTGCTTAAGCAACATTACCGCCACGAGGGTCTAATAGTTTAACGGTCAGCTCTACGTTGAGCAGAAATTCGATAGTGAGTACGGATCCCTGCGGCGTTAGGTTCTACGTCTAATTCGGTGCTGGCTCGACGTCTAGCATGCACTGCTACAATAAGTTGGGTTGATAGCTGGGTTCCGATTTCTGAGTAGAGCAAGCATATCGTCGCTTACTATACTATATCATAGACTTTAGCAGAAGCGAAGAACCTCTACTCAGTTGTAAAGTTTAGCTGTGATTTTCTTTCTGCGAAAGTTTAGGGTTATCTGCTAGGTACCGTATTTTAATAATTACCGGTTAGTGAGCTGCATTCCACATTTCTGTACCGGGGTTAATTCCGAGAACCTTTAGTAGGTGTCTATATGTGTAAACTTTGCAAGAGGTCGATTGTTCTGTAACATAGGACTGGTTCTAAAGTGAGCCATGTCGCCAAATAAGCTACCGCGAAATCCCGTAGCCGTCAATGTGGAAGCCTTTTCTGACCAATTTCTGAGTGTAATAACAAACTTTAGTGACTACTGGTTGCACTGTCCAACTGGGAGACCAATCTGTAGGATCAAAAGTATTAACAGCGATTATGATGAAAAGTGCCTAAATTACATAAATAACTACGTTTTAAAAGACCGTCAAGTATTATGTTATGGTAATAATAGCAGTATTCGATGGGTAGTTCTGAGGGATGCGGTGTGGCAACTGTGTCGTATGAACAGGTATGAACCACGGCAACATTGAATATTTCAGTGTCAAAAGAAGACCTTAGAACTGACAATCCTGGTTCGTCAGAAAATAATGTTAAAATTAATAGATTCATATCGTTTATTACATTCCATAATATTTACAAGGTGGTTATTGGGTGGTTATTTATTAAATTGGTAGCTTAAAGCTAAGTATAATTATGGACCGTGTAGGGCCACAAAAAAAAATGTAAATAAAATTAAAATTATGGTACAATATCGTTGGTATATACGATTAAAGTATTAATAAAATAAGAAGCGATTTATGTATTGGCAAATAAAAAAAACGGGTATAAACGTTTGCATAGAATTCTCTTATTTAAAAAAAAAACATACCTTAAAAGCGAATTACTCCGCAATGTCACAAAAACAAAAGTAGTGGTGCCGTTTCATGATTTGCATGTTGACCACCTTGGGCCCTTCGTAAGATCTAAGGGAGGTTATACTCACCTACTTGTAGTTATGGGTGTGTTTACCTGATTGATTATACCTGTCAAGAAAACAAACAATCTGTGTTCGTTTTTGAAGATTATTATAAATTACACAATTGGGGTCGATCAGGGGATCGCTTGGCAAGCGATCGCTGTAGTTATTCTGCATCACATGCTTTCATAAGATTTGAACACTGTTTAGTCGGTGTTGACGGTTAGTTGGAAGGGTTCAATCGTACTATCCTTGAATCGCTAAACGAACTAAACAAAATGATGAGAAAGATTGATTTAGGCTTTTGGGGAGAGTTTGTTGGATACTTAAGAACGCAAAAAAAAACATAGGTGTATCTGATTCAGAGGTGTTATTTGGTGCCAGCATGAATGGGATAAAGCTCTATTCTTAACGTGATAGTCTATCAAACTCTCCTTAATAGTGGTTTCCGTTATTCGAAATGGGGTTCAAGATAGGATAGATAAAAGGACAGAAATATAAACCTGCTTTAACAGTGATGGGCAAAGCAAAAAGCTATAAACGTGGACATATCCACGTTTATAGAACCCTGTAGTCATTAATGTTTTGTGGATTAGCACGCATGCAAAACGAACTATGAACTAGCAGGCCTTGGAACTACATAGGTGAAATAGAAGTTCACGAAAATGAATCTAAAGCTAATGTAGTAGAATAGTAATGATAGTAATTAATTTGAATCCGTAATTTTGTGTGTATAATATGAGATATTAAGAGTAATGTTGCTACAGAAGGTCTTTTGTATCTTTCCAGATAAATCACAAGCAATCGATCGGTTTGTGCGCATCGGCCCACTGCGCCGTCTCAAGTAATCGATCGGCTTGTGCACGCCGTTGGTGTTAATCTGATTTCGAATTGGTAGTCGGGCGGTCATGCTTGGTATCGAATCGATCGTGCCACGTTTTGATACGTTCGGTGCCACGACGGTGCGTCTCCACAAGTAATCGATCGGCTTGTGTGAGCCACCACAATGCATCGACCCACTGTGCGGTATCAAGTAATCGATCGGCTTGTGCCGCCAGTTGGTGTTTCGAATTGGTAGTCGGGCGGTCATGTATGGTATCGAATCGATCGTGCCATATTTTGATACGTTCGGTGCCACGATGGTGCGTCTCCACAAGTAATCGATCGGCTTGTGTGAGCCACCACGATGCATTGTCCCACTGTGCGGTATCAAGTAATCGATCGTCTTGTATATCCGCCAGTTGGGGTTTATATGATTTTGAAATGGTAGTTGGGCAGTCCTGCACGGACTCGATTCGATCCCAATCCCATTAAGTAGTCTCACCTGCGCCGTGTGAAGCAATCGATCGGCTTGCGCTGGTGTGCCAGTCACCAGTCTTTAGTGGACCTGAGTAAGTCCATATATGTACATATTGATATTTCGATGTGGTTTCGATTCGTTGTCTAATAAATTAGAATAGAAATAAAAGTGTACAGTTTCCTAACAGCAATTATTGATATATGTACATATTGATATTTTGATGTGGTTTCGATTCGTTGTCTAATAAATTAGAATAGAATGGAATACTAGATGTTTACAATATAGGTGTACAGTTTTCCTAACAGCAATTAGATAAATGATACATTTGTTTTTAATAAAATAAAAGGAATGGAATTATTATGGAATTATCTAATTAACTAACGAAGTTTATAGTACCTAATGTAAAATACATGTACATAACATGATGTAAATAAGATAAGAATAAAACAGGTTCTAAACTATAGTTTGTACAAATTGTTGATGTTCAATTGATTGTATTAGAATGGACCTTCGTGCTGCTGACCATGTACTCGACACCGATTGTTAGGGTTCCACCTGGGTCGTGTGCGGGGACGCACACGTCGTCAGGATGGTCGATTGTTAGGGTTTGCAATTTTGTAGAGATTTATCGCTACTTATTTAATACTTTATTTTAATTGTTTAATATTTTAATATACTGGTAACTACTTTTCGAGTACTGACAGATGCGGAAGTTAGTCATAGACTCTGCAATTGATTCGTAGCGCCGCCGCCGGCCAATCACGGAGCCGCATTAAAGAGAACTGATGCGGGCTGTGATTGGTCGTGGCGAGTCGTTTGGGGGTTTAGTTTTCGGGTAGGGATTTTTCTGATAAAAGCATGGTCGGTAGTATTGTGAGGGGATTCGAGTGTCAACCACGAGACTGTTAAGAGTTGGAAGTAACTGTTTATTGTGAATTTGATTTATCTAATTTATTGTAGTCGTGTATATTCAGTGTACAAAGTGTGTTGTAATAAAAGTGATTTATATTCTGTGATGATATCTTCTATTATTCTCCTCGGAGCAAGGTCGTCCTTATACATAGACAGTTGTTAACAATGTTTGGAAATCGATCAGGTTAAGCAACGTTAGGTAAGGTCATTAAATAGATGGGTGACCAATTAACGCCATTTGAACTAAACGTCTTCGTGCTTCGGAGGGCAAGTACAAAGTGGGTCCAAGTTTCTAACCGACTTTAAAAAAGGACGTTTTGTATTCTATGCGAATGTATATTATTGAAAGTTTAGTCAACGTAAACACAGCGCGGGCGGAGCTGCGTGGGTCGGCTAGTATACAATATATATGCATAAATACCTACAATAACAATTTGTTTTTAATAGAACAACGCCTAATATATTCTATTATCTATCTACTCGTAACAACTGAGTAGTTTTTTTGAATACCTACCTACGAAGTATCAGCGATCACCCCTATTATGTTTTACAAACACCATAATTAAAACCCAAAACACAAGCAGCCGTGTGTCCACTACGGTCGTAAGTAAATACAACATCTCGTATCATTAATTAGATCCGAGTCGGTCGCATCTACTTAATTTAGACGATTTACCGTTTTTCACTTAGTCGTGTGGTTCCAGCGAGGACTTCTCGGAAATCGTAAACGCGACCGCACGGACCATCGTTTGTACATATCATCCAGCTTTCTACGTTTAAATGTCGCAGCTTACTGGAAAATCTGGCGAACACGGAAAAATCCAAAAATAAATAGACATACACTCGAACATTCTTCACTTGATAACAACCTAGATATAGGTACATATTTATAAGCCGAGCTTTGCAAGCCAAGGAGCAATAACTTTCTAGTTGTTCCATACCGGTTAAGAGGATACATGCCAATCACCTAGTCTGGAAAGTAAGTTAATCTATGCGTCGGATGGGCATGTAAAAAGTCGGTCTTGCAGCTGACCTCTTCGCTGTTGTTCGGTCTTGCATCCCATCGTATTGTTAGATTATGTGCACTATAAGATCTATCGCGTATAGGTATTGCTAATCATCCGCGTAGTGGAGTGGTATAAGCGCTCGCCTACTCTTGTCTGGTAAAGTAATGGCCATTTGCGGCCAACAGTAACTATCATTCCCAAAATAAAACCGGTCCCTTTTCCTTGTGACGTTAATAAACTACCCACTACACTTCCATCCACAGCTGTTGTTTTTTTTTTTGTATTATCGTATGGTTAGTGGCCAACCTGCAGGCTTAGCACGATGTGCAAATCTTGACAGATAAGTGTGAGTATGACGTCATGATGACGTAGTATTTCACACTTTTGTATAGAGAACTGACGTTTCGGTGTTGAAAACTACGTCATACTCCACACCAATCTGTCAAGATTGCAATTCGTGCTAGGCCTGCTGGTGTCAGTGTTGTCAAGCCGCCCTTAGGCCTCTGACTTAACTTAACGACTGCTGTCTAAATGACAATAGCCGGGACCGACTTTTAACGTGCCCTCCGAAGCACGGAGACGCTCAGTTCAAATGCCACTAAATGGTCACCCATCTAAGGGCTGACCTTGCCTGACGTTGCTTACCCAACTATTCGTTGACTGAACAGTGGTTACAACTGGCTATGAGCGTCTCAACAAGGCACTGAGGGGCCCCTGGTGCAAATCCCATCGGATAGCCCTGGGGTCAACTCTCATGTAAGACAGGCGCGGGGGTTTTAGTGGGTAAGAATCGTACACACCCCGGTTGAGCCCCGCAGCTCCCGGGGGGCACCTTTAGATTTACCCCACGCATAAAAAAAGGTATATTAAAATTAAACTACTTTTACGGATTTTATCGCGGTTTATTTTTTAACCGCGATAAGTAGTTTAATTTCAATGTGTAATATTCGCGTAAGTAAAAGACAAAATTAAGGTATATTAGTTACAATTATAAGTAGGGCTACAATTGTAATTTAATAATTGTGTATTGTTGTAAGCTAATTTATTATGCTCAATATTTATATTCATCATAATAATGCTGTACAGTATCGGAGACCAGCCAACCCCTCAGTAATTTCTTTTACATAATCCATTTAAGAGTAATCAATACCCATTTACATATACTCGTAGGTACTTATTGTATAGCTACTTCGTCAATATTTCATTTAAATTCGTTCTACTGTCCAAGATATAGAAATATTTCCATGACAAATATTATTCTGACTTTTCCCAATAATTTCAAAATACCTAATACTAGATTGCAATCTTCCAATATCCGACAGTCAGACATTTCAGTAAGCCGACGGCTTTCTACAATCGCTAGCGACATACATTGGGAAACGTGTACAAGAATTATGTTTTATTCATAGCCCACAGTAATGTCCTCTGTGAATGTTTCTGCACTGTCTTACAACTACTAGTATTAAATCCTATGATATGAAAATAATAGGCTCATATAATATTTATTTTATATGATTATTATCCATTCACTATAAAACGTATTATGATGGCAAGTTATGTTAATGATAGTTTGGAATATTTTAATAGTGCTTACTGCACGGCACGGGTTAGAGAAGGACGTTTAACAATGTAAATAATACTAATACTAAGTAATGTAAACTAAGATATTTACACGAAGTAGACCGATTTAATTCATTTCTTCCAATTCTCTTCTGAACAGATTGACAACGGTAGAACTGTAAAAGAACGTTGGTGTCACAGACACCTAACTATGATTTCTCTATCTAATTTGCGAGCAAAATACATAGTTGCTCATATTCATATTGGGTTAACCTTCTACCTTCTTGTATTTTTGGTTAAGATAAAAAAAAACAATAAATATGTGAACGTAGGCCAAATAGGGCCAGTAGGGTCGATTACGACATATTCAACCCTACAAATTGTCTTTATGGTACAAATATCTATCACGATGGTTCTGTACATAAGTATAAGTACCTACGCTACAAAGATAGGTGGTCTAAAATGGCCCTTGCACGAATCACGTTAGGCACCCACATCAGACCCCATACAATTCCTTTGTCCGTCGAAGCCATTTCCAAACACACAATACTATCCATTCAAATAAACGATGTCAGAAATCAATGGAGTCAACGAGCCCGTTCTTACGGCCAAGTCTATTTCCATGTGATTAGGTGCAGTGTCGACCGGACAGCTTATTAATATACTGCAGCGGTCAAAAGTTAATCGGGTTTAAGTCGCTCGCATCGCCCACGAAGATCCATCACAATCGTCATTATTCACACACAAATTATGTAATTTCAATAAATGGAGCTTATTGAATAGTGATGAGCGTCGGTAGGCTGCGGCGGGACCCCCACAGTGCACCCCACACTCGAACATCGTTGCTACCTTTACACAACTCTAACACCTCTATAAATGCTCTTTCCATTGACGTCCCGAGATCATATTTTTATATAACCTGCTTATAACCCAGCAATGGAATACATACACGGTCTAAAAGTGGCCATTGACGGCTATCGTGGTAGGGAATTCCTCCAATAAGCACTTAGATACTCATTGTCTAAAATAAATGTATTTTGTTTGAATAAATTGTGTGCCAGTTGAGGTCGCGACGAGTGTTAATGAATCCGATATTAATGGCAGAATACTTACACCTAATCAAAAAACACGGTAACCAAATTGACATTGATTCATATCTAATTTGAGATCCACTAGAAATTAAATAATATCTAATGTAGAATACAATACTATGCGTTTCAACTAATAATGTGTACGCCATGTTGCCATTGAAGATACTTAAATAATTACTAAAAATGTTTTTTAACAAAAATAGACAGCAAAATAAGACTACAATAAATAATAAAAACCGGGCCGAATTTTTCATTTTGTGTTTACTCTGTTGTCGGTACAAAAATCGTAAACAACGAGTGAAGTTGCCACAGTCGCGATCATCATGACGTAATGTGCACCAAAACAAATGAACAAAGAAATGGTACAACTTAATACCTAGTACAAACGGCGGCGGTCTTATCGCTAATAGCGATTTCTTCCAGACAGCAAATGTAAGTATTTATACCACACCTTACACGACCTTACAAACACATAAATGTCACTAATTTGTAACCAACTGGTTAAATACATTGTTGGCTATTTTCATCTGTAGAAAAAATACCAGTTACAATGATGTTATATAGCCAAGACAAATAAGAAGAAGGATATTTTTCCTTGCATTTGTCAACAATATATTTGTAATATTATTTGCGCTCTCCCAAAACCGTTCTAACTAAAATATTGTTTGTAACCTACTATGTACTTATATACTTTTAGACTTTCGCGTTCCATTATCAAACTTTATTTTAATCGGGAAATATCGCGATTTACCTTATATTTTGGCTTGATGTTTTGGCCGGGTTGCAACAGCCGTGGTCACAAGCAGACTGGTTCTGCGAGACGGCTTCGTGCGCGAAGCAGAAATATCACCGTCTACCCCCGTTCTTTCACTTGTAACGTTATCGTTGTACTTTCGCGGTCACGAACGGTGTACCACCTTAAGGGCGATAATTGCTTGCACGAACCGGCCCAAAATACATGCAGGCGGGGTAAGCGCACGAAACGTCGTTCAAACGATTTTGATTGAAAACTGGTACAGCGTTCGTATCCGCGATAGTACATATCTACAAAGCTAACGTACTATGTATGTAATTTATCATAGCCGTTTAAGAAAGCAGTTCAATAATAAAGCGTTAAGTGGTTAGCAACTCTACATCTCTCCACACGTAGATAATTGATTTATAGGCAAATATTAATTCTGTTCCCACCAGTCTGCATGACTAATGACCGCGTTCGGTACGTTTAAGGTTTTGTTTTTCGCCTATCAATCTATGTATCTCATGTTCACACTTGACAGACCCTTGATTTGACTATGTTGAGCAACGTGAACTTACTTATCTAATCTACTTGTAGTTTGTATTGTCCTAGACATTGATATACATTTATTACATCGACAGTCCTAGACGACACGGTCAGAGCGAGCAATATTTCACAAGATCAGTAAAGTTATTGCACAAGTACTTGGAGCAGATACCTACAGGTGCACTCTCTCTCTCTCTCTTCCTTATACTCTTACTATTATAACCCGATGGTCGGACTGTATTATCCCGGCTGCAGGATTCGAATCCACGACTATGATTTGCAAAGCGTACGGTTTCCGCCGCTGAGACTACAATCTGTAACAGGTCCAATTCTGTACATTGAAGATATTTTGAAAATTATATTTGGAGGGCATTCTATAACCGATACTGAGGCCGAAAATGTAATTTTTTAAATTTTTGTCTGTCTGTCTGTCTGTATGTCTGTCTGTCTGTCTGTCTGTCTGTCTGTCTGTCTGTCTGTCTGTATCACGGCTGAGCATCACGCCGAAACTACTGAATGGATTCAAATGAAACTTGGCATGATTTGAGATCTTACTGCGAGGTAGGACATAGGATACTTTTTATCCCGTAATCTAGCACGGTTCTTCTGGGAGAGGGGATTAAAGTCATAATGGGTACTTGGTTATACGCTTGGTCCGATTTTATCAATTTTTCTTTATAATATAATAAATATTAGTAAGGGAACACTCATAGAGAGTTGTTATCAAGGTTTTGTAATCGATCGGGTTAAGCAACGTTAGGTAAGGTCATTAAATAGATGGGTGACCGTTTAACGCCATTTGAACTAAACGGGTCCGTGCTTCGGAGAGCAAGTAAAAAGTGGGTCCCAGTTTTTAACCGACTATAAAAAAGGAGGTTATGTATTCGATGCGAATGTCTGTTATTAAAAGTTTAGTTAACGTAAAAATAGCGCAGGCGGAGCTGCGTGGGTCAGCTAGTTTTGTAAATAAAGTCGGTAATATAAATAAAAATTACCAGACAAATACAGCAAGTAGGTAAGTACTTATTATGGTCTCAAAAATCAACAATTGCCCTCTGGGTGCTGAGGCTAGAGTATACCATAGAATGGAATACTCTTTATTGTATATACTTACACACAAAAAAATATAGCATTGTACCTAAACAAAAATACCGGTCATGTGCGAGTCGAACTCGCGCACCGAGGGTTCCATACCATCATTGGACGTATTAAAGCAATTTTACTAGATATTCATGTAACACCTCAGATAGCAAAAAAACCAAATCGCAAAAGTATAAAACCCTAAAAGTAAAGATTTTTCAATATGAATTTTTCATTCTCTCTAATTAGGTATAACCTGACCTGTGGGGTGCCCGGGTAAGAATAGCACCCTCCCATCTCCTTCCGTTGGGTATCGGTAAGTGGCGACTAAAGTAAATGAAGAAGACGGGCAGCAGCATCTTTCTATTGGATTACCTACCACCTATACTGTGGTCCCCAAGCCGCCTGCCAAGCGTAATGATTACGACACCACTCCTTCCATCTAAAGGGGAAGCCTTTGTTGAGCAGTAGTCATATTTCGGCTGCTGATGAGGTATAACCTAAGAAGCCAAAAAGTCTTTTAAATTTATCTTGGTGATCTTGGTCGACAAGATAGTAGGTAACTTTACAAGTTATAGAAGCTAGCGTAGAATCTGTAAGCCACTTTCTATATTACATAAACTCGTGCACGTAGTCAGCAACAAAGAATGTAGTTTAAAATTCACCGTAATTAATTTGTAAGCGCGCATATCAATCACTTGTGTATGGGTAATATAAAATGTCAACAAAATGTCGGGCTCCGAGCGCATCACACTTATCAAAACAATACAAAACGCGGGATGTTATCGATAATGATCGCGTCCACGACAACCCCTAACTCCATTTTTTGTTGGTTGACATCGCGCTAATAATACTCATGAGAAAAATGCGCGCCGGACCCCCGTCATCTTCCTTTTGTTTTTAATTTCTACCTCAGTGGCACCGATTTAATTGGCCTCGACTCGAACCCGCGTACCTTCGTAATTCACCTCCGCTCGGTTCATTTGAATATTTAAAGCATTTCGGGTCCCCGCCGTATTATTTTGTTTATTTACACAATATTTATATATTTATTTCAGTGCCAGCGTCATTTATTCGGTGACGTGACTTACCGGCGTCGCGTCCTTCCCAGTATCGACATAGTTAACGCGGTGAATTCTCTCGCGTTCCATTTAAAAGTTTGGAGTTCTCCGTTTGAGTCGTCTTTTTGTCCAGCCGCGTGTGGCGAGCGCTCGGCTGCTCTTCGTTGTTTTCTCACCAGCCCTTATCTTGAACAAGATTGCTCGTTTTTAAATGAAGTTATATCGTCTCGATTGAACACCGGACCACGGAGGCGAGGCGAATTTTTAATTAGTTTCCGAAGATAGAGAATTTTAAAGAGGAATGTAAGAGCCTTGTTTGCGGTGCGCGCGGATATCTTAATTGAGACGTAAATGCACCGTTTCAAACACCGCTCGGCGATTTGTTAAATACTCAAAGATTAATTATGAATTAAGGGCTTAAATCGATAACTGTACGGCAGCATACGGAGAGTTGTATCGGTATTTGCTAATTAAAAGAAATAATGAACGCGATCTTTCGTAGTGCCATATTGAAGGATTGCGTGATGCCGACTGTGCAGGCCGACGTGTTAGCGCTACGCGGTTATTACATTACTGCCCATACAATAATACCCACTATCGCATCAACGTTTGTGTGTTAAATGAGCAACGGAAATTTTAATAAATATCTATTTAAGTAAACAAATGTAAACGCAAAATTACATTAAAATTAAATATCATCAGGATCATTGCGCAGGAACAAGGGCGACAACATTGAAGCCGATATTGTCGGGCTCTCTAGCGATGAATTCACGACACACCTTCGCGGAGTCTTCTAAAAGTTTCTCAGGAGACGTTGGGCCATGGCTTATTGGGAACGGCTTTCGGCCGTCCAGCTCATACAGAATGCCGTCCTTGTGTATGAAAGTGACGAAATGATTGTTCACAGTCTCCTCATCCTCAGCGCCTCCAGAGTTTTCAGAGCTTATTATTTCCTTGTAGGCTTCTAAGAACGCGGCTGAGTTTTCTAGCATCGCTCCCTTGGCAGACGCATCGAGTTCTTTGGCATCGTTGATATACTTCTTCAAGAGACCATCATTCAGTTCTATGTTGTGAGTGTTGTTCGCGACGCTATGAACCAGGGCGATGGTTCCGCAAATATTGCTAAGAACTTGTTTCAAGTGGAACACATCTTTGGGAGCCTGTACACCTTTGTTCAGGACGTCGTTAAGCTGGTCGCGACGATGTTGCTCGTAGGCGTCTGAAACTGGGAACAGGAGGATAACAGCGAGGACAGGCCTCGGCACCCACCCTAGGGCCTCCTCTTCGAGACCTATCACGTCAACCATACGCCACTTATCGGGCACACCAAGTTTTTGCAAATACTTATTCATGGTGTCCGGATTGGATTCCATAGGTAGTGCGACAGCCATGGTAGTCTTTCAAAATATCACTCTCGAAAACTGGAAACAATTTTTTATGAACTTCTCAGTTTTCAGATATTTATTATGACCCGAGATTATGACAATCATTGACAGTTATTTCTTTTCACAAGTTTGTTTTTGTATAAGTACTAGGTGCTTAGGAAAAAGTTTTAATTCAACATTTTCCCTACTCACATATTCTTCCTTTCTCGAAGGTATATATTAATACCACACATTAGCCACATCTAGGTCTAAGGTACGGCCGGCAAGTACATGCATATACTTACCTAGAAGAGGCTCTTTCAGTGTGCCATATTTATTGCTCTATAAATTT
The DNA here is from genome assembly GCA_911728495.1 of Furcula furcula. Taxonomy (NCBI): domain Eukaryota; kingdom Metazoa; phylum Arthropoda; class Insecta; order Lepidoptera; family Notodontidae; genus Furcula; species Furcula furcula. The sequence continues at coordinate 8,562,865 of OU452246.1, read as the reverse complement.
CTGGCTGCAAGAAATTTTAGAAAACTGGAGAAGTTATAAACGCTAGCTCTCCTTTCGACGCACTTAGCGACGGGCCTGTTGATCTAGTGGTTAGACACCCTGGCTGCTACCCAATAGGGCATGGGTTCGACTCCCGTCAAGTGTCTGAGTGTTGTTTATATATTTAGGTATGAAAATATTTAGGTAATTTTTTTTTTTATAAGTGTTAGTATCAGTTATCTGGTTTCCATACTAGATACAGGCTCTGCCTAGATTGGGATCAGATGACCGTGTGTGGATTGTCCCAGAATATAAATGTTGCAACGTATATGTCCAAAAAAAATTGAGTGACTATTTAATTGATTAAAGGGTCCTATTATCACGTTACTCAGCACCCTATAGTTATACATAGTTATATTAAAACAATTAACTCGCCATTGCGTTTAATTGGATTATTAGGTTGCAGGTTGCTATCTTAATGTTCTTAATCGTCTGTCACTATCATAGGTATTTCAGACCGACATTGACTGCGTGTGCGCACATTGGCACCTACCGACGTAATTGTTATTAATTTTCAACAAAAACGCAGGTGGCTCTGTAAAGACCACGTTTATAGGCCTTAAACGCCATTCGGATACATTTCAATTCGTAATTTAGACATAAAAAGCTCACTAAGTGTTTATTAGTGCTTAGTTTTGACTGATATTATCTGAAAAAAAAAATATAAACACATATCCTATTACAAATAATGTCCGGTTGTAGAATTATGTTCGACTTTCTTTCTGTAGGAGTGTATAGGTGAGGTATCTAGTAAAACTCAAGTCTAACGGTCCCTTATAGGGTTGGTTTACGGAAGAACATAGGTTTTGTTAGATACAAGGGTGCTGCTCCCTCTATAGTGTTATTAATCAACGTTATTGATCTTATAGATACATATATCTCAGTGTTGGTGACTTATTAAAAATAACTCTGTTTTGGGTCATTAAAAATAACTCTGTTAAATACAATCTCCTTAATATAATATTTTAACACCGATTACAAGAATCTTGTATATCTGATGTACCTATTCGCAAACCGTGAAGAGCTTAGCATCATACTCATGTCGTAATGGGTCAGTCTCAATGCAATCGAGCCTTCTCTCTCATTAAGATGTCAAATTTTGTCAAATATGCTCACGCAGTCCATTAAGGGCGCCGGAGTGGGCGGTGCTTTTGAACATCTATAACATGGCGTCACGAGGTGTCGATATCCATGGATTTGTATGAAGATAAGAAGTAATTTTAAGACCATCATTTTGTCAGAAATTTAACCGACTAGAACAGTTCAAAGGAGTTATATCTTGAAAGAATGCCGAATTCAGATAGCAGGTATACGTATAAGTATATACGTATATAAGTATCTGGACCAGAAGTATTTAGTAGGTATAGGACACTTTTAAAATACTGTACATATTTGGCTAAGTTTTAAAGCAATCATATAAATTGGATGTTACCTACTGTAAATTCCACCCTAGTTTTTCTGTCCCGTTGTATTGATAGTTTTTTTTGAGACATTATATTCAAAACCAGAACACAAGTTTTTTTAAGGATGTCTAAACCACAAACACTTACTGCCGAACCTACAAACCTCAATTAAAGTTAATGATCATTAATCCATATTTAGAAATCGGATTATTTTGGCACTTGAAGCCCAATTAATACTTAGTACAAAGATAGTGAGTAGAGATATCCATTATCTCGAATTTAATCATAAATGGGTCCGAGAGTGGAAATAAATAGATTTTAAAATGTGACTTAATTTGAATTAAAGTAAATTGGCGTTTGTGAGTGCGGCAGTTAATGTCTTATAAGACTCCTTTTTGTTGGTTAAAAATACATACTTCCGTATACCTGTCACGATATCTCAGGATCTATCTTTAGTTGTTTCCGCGCCTTTTTGTAGCAGTCCTACAGAGGCGGAGCCCTGTTCGTTGTGATTACCTTCAATTATGAGGTAAAGAGTGCCTATTAGTTAGAAATTCGGTCGGTAAATACGATAATTGTTTTGCATGACCACGCTACTTTTTTTACTTTAATATGGCTTAATTACTTATCTAAAATAATAAGCTTTTCATAGATACTTGCTTCTGTCTGTTGATTCTGTGGGTACTTATGTAATTTTTGCGAAATGTAAATAAAACACAAAGATCATGCATCTAACTAAATATTTATTTCGGCCATTTACATTATATTTTTATAAGAAATGAGTAAGTCTTCATTAGACAGCGTCAACTCGCTAAAATCATAACTACGCTTTGTACTGAATAATTTCATTTGGCGATCCGCTATTCTCGTTCTAACAATAATAATAATGTATTCGATTCCTATACCATTTCGAAAACAGTACAATGTTTGCGTAAAACTAAATAAAATAAATTAATACCAATGCATTTGAGATATCTCTTTAAGTATATAAAAATATCAGCAGAAATTTTTGGTACGATTACAAATTATATTATAATAATTAGTTTTAAATACGCGATTATCGACCTAAACCACTAAGAAATATGTAACTTTATTATAAAAGAATACAATAATTAAATCACGCATAACCGTACAGTAACTAGAATAGTAGAATATCAGTCAAATATCATTCAGCTCGGGTAACTCAATACTTCATGTATAACATCTGGGGTGGATAATGCGACAATAAATTAAACATCATGTGCGTAATGACGTTCCTAGTCGAATGCCTAATAAGAGATAAAAAGTGATTGTAATTAATCTAATAAATAATTACTAGAGAGGTGACTATTCGGTGTAATCGTGTCGAAACATACGAAGAAGTAGATATTTCCGCACGCGCCGTTGCTGCCCGTACCAGAGGTTAATAGCCCAATATTTACAAATGGTGTTTTATTTTGATTACGTCTTTCTGCAGTATATTTTGTTCAAAAGTAACATTTTTTGATTTCTTTACAAGGATTTATTTGACGGTTCGAAAATGCTCCTGTGTAGTGGTATTACCAGATATTTCATTAATTGTCGTATCGTCTTCCCCACATTGTATACTTATACATAAAAAAGTGATATCATGAACATTATAATCAGCAATACTTCACAACTCAGAGAAATAGTTATGAAAAATAATCAAATACATACAAAATTGACACCTTCTTAGTATTTATTTATCTGAGTTGTGAAACACGCTGCTAAAGTATAAAGTTAACAGAAATGTAACTAACGGCTTATATAAACAGGATTGGCAGTAAAGGCTGCAACAGTAATTATTGAATGCCCTCTGTTACAGTTTATGAGACCCGATTTGAAGTTGAACGTTTTTCGATATTCATATTCATAACAAACGTAATATTCAAATAAAACAACAAAAAAAAAGATCTCATAATAAACGACAATACTTACGAGTACACATACATCAGAGGGGACATAGTCATCACATCACACATAACATAGTTTAGAACCATCTCCCAAACACTTCATTTTAGCGCCAAGTTGGTTATAAATAGTTATCTTTAAGATATGAGGTGCTAGAAGCAACACTAATAACGTGTGTAAATCAAATACATCGATCGTAATTGAAAAAAAAACCAGTCTATATTAGATATTCGCATTACAATTTTTTCCCCGCGGGGTACCGGGTTAGAATTTCACTTCCCATCTCTTCTCATTGGGTGTCGTACGAGGCGACTGGGGGGTGGGGCGGGGGGAGGTGGGGATTATGGCTACCCCTCCCGTTTAAGGGAGAGGCCTTTGTTTAGTAGTGGACGTGATTTCGGCTGCTGATGATGATTACAAATTTAATTACAATATTACAAGATATTCAATAAATCCATTTTTGTTTTTGTTTTAATAGATTATCGAAAACCGTTCAACATTACAAAATATCACATGTAAAACTAGATAATATGTGTAATATTAAAATAGTAATGTCAACACATTTAGTTACGATACTCACGATTAAACACATAAACAGTTGTATAAAATTGTTCGTTGGAAATGTAAACCTTAACACCTAAAACTTAAGATCTATAGTTTAATAAAAAATCTAGCACGTATTGAAAATATCACTTTGCTATTGGAAAGACAGAAAGTTCGGAGTAAAAGTCTCGAATATTTCCTTTAGTGTACTTATATTTTATTTGGTATTCACTTGCATTGCAAAATGTGCGTTTAGTTAATACTAATATGAAAGGAAATTACTGATAGAGTTTGGAATTCACAATTTACTTTTATTTTATATTTGAAACAAAATCAGAGATCAAACATTTAAAGCGTTATTTTTTTTAATTTCCATAATTTATCTTATCACAAGAATCAATACAAGTATTACTTAAAAACATGTGGACAGTATCCGGTTTAATGTTGTGATTATATCAAAAAGATTTAAAAATGTATTTATTATGTTTTTTTTTTGTAAACAAAATAGTACTATGATTTTAAAATAGATTTATCCTTAAATGAATAATTTATAAGACTAATACACAAAATATTGCAAATATTGAGCAAACAAGGACTAATGTGGTGATATTTTTACATAATAAGTAATTTAATGAATTACGACAATAATAATTGTGAAAGGTGAAATAGTTCCTAAACATGAAAACAAAAAAATATTACACAATAATATTGCAATATTATGCGAAAGCAATACTGATTAAAATAGCCTATCTACAATTGTATAAAAATAAGTTTATATAAAAATGAATGTATTGTAAAATCAATGTCACAAATCACGTAGCAGTCATAAAAATTCGAAAATTATAAACTCCTTTTAATACATTTTTTTTAAACCAATCGTAGCGAATCTAAGGAAATGTATACATAATACTCAAAATTTATACGGAAGAGAAGAAGAATACATAATACACAAAATTTATATTATTAATATTTTAGATACATACTTGATATAGATATATGATACCTATACAAGAGGTTGTATAAAATCAATTCCTTAAAACTGACCACATATTGTTATTGTGAAACCAAATATGTATCACTTTAAATACCGAAATATTATCGGAATAAATCTAAAAAAAGCTTCTGAAGTCATGTCCTTAAAATAAAATAAAAACTATTATATTTTAAGCTGTTGTAAATGTATATAATATGTTGCTCTCACTGTTACAATATGGCCCCGATATATGAGAAACTAAATGCGTTGTAATAATAAACAAAGTGTAATAATACAATTAAAATCACATGAAAATAAACCCCTACGCCTAAGTTATTTCTTCCGTTTAGGAATGATATGCATTTATACAAAAATAATTAAATACATTGCATTTGTAACTTCTAACTGTATAGTTAGAACAAGCAATGACAACAAGGAAGAATCATTGCTATAATATATTTTGCAGGCTTTTCATAGGACTGTCGCAGTCACTAATTCTTGACCAGTTTCCAAACGCAATAACTCGGAGCCCGTTGGCTCGAATCGTATCAAGAAAAAACCGCGCAAAAAAAATAGGCCCGTGCTCCGAAGGGTTAAACTCGGAGCCCGTTGGCTCGAATCGTATCAAGAAAAAGCCGCGCAAAAAAAATAGGCCCGGGCTCCGAAGGGTTAAACTCGGAGCCCGTTGGCTCGAATCGTATCAAGAAAAAGCCGCGCAAAAAAAAATAGGCCCGGGCTCCGAAGGGTTAAACTCGGAGCCCGTTGGCTCGAATCGTATCAAGAAAAAGCCGCGCAAAAAAAATAGGCCCGGGCTCCGAAGGGTTAACGTCTTAAAGGTGGTCCACCGGAAATATCTCTCACCATACATGTGTGTGGTAGGTTGTGCAGGTGGTATTGGTCACCGTAGTGTCAGTTATTCTGCCGCTAAGCATTAATCTGTAACCATTACTGTACCTACTCCGTTATAAAGGGCACTGTATCTGGTGAAATTCGCAGGCCCAATAGACACAAACACGATGGGAAATCGATAAACCACAAAACATCTGATAGGCTATGTTATGAATATCGAGTGTGCTATGCCCTGAAGAACTAGTTGCACAACGTCATATTATCAACCATCTATTAACTGCCACACTCACATACGTGAATTAACTTTAATTATAAATAAGTCATTTTTCATCGACATTTCATCATTTATATCGACTGTCGGAGCCATATTTTCGATTATTGACTACGAGATAATTGATATCGCTACTCACTATCAGAGCATTAAGTTTTAATTGATGTCAAGTGGCGAAATAATCCGATTCCAAAAAATGTTTTAGTGATAACTATAATTAAGGTTTGAAGGTGCGGCAGTTAATCTTTTTTTTTCATATACTTTAACCTGAGATAATTATCTTTTTTTATAATTAAATATAGTCTTAATATTAATTAAACTCATTCAAATCAAAATTTAATAGTCATTTATAGTTATTTTGGTCAGCGTTTAGCGTCTATGAATGAAGCTTACTATAATATGCTATGATATTTTTGTTTATTATCAGAAACTTAATAACGTGTGTAGTGTAAACACGTAGTTACCATTTACATGAATAGCTTCATCAGAAGTAATTCATTTTCACTTCTTACGGTACTAATTACCAAAAAAGAAACATTATTAATAAATAACGTATAATTATTGTATATATCATAGCTGTAATTGCCAACGTGTCAGGATAGACAAATAGCTGCTTTGCATGGCACAATATCAATTAAATGCAAAAATGCACTTATTCAATGTCCTCAAGAATAGAACGCACTAAATCAATACATAACTTTTCATACAATAATCATCATAGCTCATATAAACTGAATAATACCATCTACAGTCACACGATGTTTGTCTCTCTTAAGTTTTATTAAATACGATGCAACGTAATATACCGGATGAGTCTTTTGGATGATGATAACCCGCCGATTGTAATTTCTGTGTGTGAATACACTCTAAAAACCTGAGATTTAACCCTCTATAAATCATTGTAAAAGCCTTATTTTTATTGGAAACCACAACAAATCTAGTTTAAAAAAAGTAGAGGTATAGAAGTTATAAAATCCACTTCCCTTTGCAATTTTTCGTACTGTTCAGCAATGGGACTCGCCGTTCTCGTGGTGTCCCGAGTCGAACGAGCTGATGTGTCCAAGGCCTTTAGGTGGGATGGGAGGTGGCCGTTCACCCTCGTCAACGTGCAGCGGCTCTGACATCATCGAGATAATTTCCTCATAGCGGAGCGAGTCCACTGTTATGTCGAGATCTGGAATGAAAACTTACGTAAATGCAAATATATTCTCCAATGTACGTCGTGCTAAATTGAAAGTAAAAGACAGAGTGGGAGAAAGACAGGGAGTCGACTTGTACAGCCTGGCCAGAAAAAATATAACCTTTACCGTGTTGCTGATATAATAATACCAGCCTTTGTTTATGTCCCACTGCTGGGCACGGGCCTCCCTTCAAGATGAAGGGGCTTAGGCCATAGTCCACCACGCTGGCCAAGTGCGGGTTGGCGGACTTCACACGTCATTCGAAAGTTAGTTAGGCTTTCTCAGACATGCAGGTTTCCTCACGATGTTTTCCTTCACCGAAAGCTAGTAACAATCGCACAAAGACGATTCGCACATGATTAAAGAAATCAGAGGTGCGAGCCGGGGATCGAACCTGCGCACCTCGTTTCCAAGGCAAGCGCTCGCCCACTGAGCTGTTACAGCTATTGTTGCTGATATAATCGAAACTAATTACCTCTTGCTAGCATGACTATAATTTTGTTAAGTGCGACAACGGCACCCTATAGGGTTTCTATTTTACTGGTCTAGCTATAAATAGCCGTAGGGAGACGTGAGTATACCTCTGTGGTGTCGGTGCTCGTCGGCGTTGGTGTACGCGGCGTACGCGTGCGCGTCCACACTGACGCCCGAGTCGCGCGCCTCGTCGGCCGCGTCCCCGCGGGCACGGCGCGGCACCGCCGGCGGCGCCTCCGACCACGACCGCTTGTCACCTGCGCAGACACAATATACACTGATACTTACTGGGTATATTACTCAGTTCCCGTGGGGTGTCCGGGAAGAAGCGACTGAGGGAAATCAAGAAGACGGGCAGCAGCGTATTTCTATTGGAATACCTCCACCACCACCTATACTGCGATCCCTAAGCCGCCTGCCAAGCGTAGGGATTATGGTAACCCTCCCTTTTAAGGGGGGGGGGACCTGTTTTCAGTACTGGACTGCTTTCGACTGCTGCTGATATTACTTAGTCTAAATAAAAGCGCGAGACGGGTGGCTATGCGGTGTAGGCTTCGTCACGAGCATCGCGAAGGTCCCGATCGGAGCGTGCGCGGCTCCTCCCCACGAGACGTGGTCTAAGAAAGATTCTGGCGAGCTCGGAACGACATGCTCAGATTCTTTTTTTAGCATCGATGGGGTCACCAAGAAGGTTTTAGTGGTTGAAAATACCATATACCTCCACCCCTAGGGAAACGTACCCGGTTTCCACAACACAAAAACGTATATAACTTCGTAAGGACTTGTAATACTGAACATTAAATATTTCTCTATTTGTTTGGTAAAATTTGGATTTGTGTTACTTAATTAACACGTTGTATAATAAGATTGTGGTAGGATTCAATTTATTCCAATACAAGGCAACAAGGCTGTGACTACTTAAGAAGAGAGTCGATTGAAAGATCTCGATTCAGACCACCTTCAATAAAAAATCCGCCCCAAGCCTGCCTATTTCTTACATTCTCAAGGTCAATTGTACTGTACATCTAAAGGAGTTGTTCCAGAAATGTATGGAGCCTGGGCCAGCACCATGTACACTATATTAATATATAACTATGCAATGTAGTAACTATTTTGTAAAGTTCTCTTTTTTTAATATTGCTTCGTTTTCTTGTACATTTAAGATATCTTGGTCAAGGAGAGCAACACAAAAATGATAAAATACTACTGTAGCAACACCACAAAATAATATGATGAACCGGAAATACGTAACATAAATGTAGTTTTGACAACAACTGACTGAGTGAACATACTTGCAATTGAACTTGTTGTGAAATAGCACTCATACGACGGATTCCAATCCAAATCACAGCCGATAATCAATACAGTAACGCCCCGGACCAATAAAGAAGCAATCAATTAATGTTCGTAAACTTAAATAATCACTAAAAACACCTAAAAAGAATATGTACCTACTCGCATAAACAATCTATTACGAAACGTCATACCTATAGCATAAACTGTCAAGTAGTAAACTAGTGTCAAACGCAACTGTCATGGCTGCCCTAAAAACAGGGTGGACATACTAAATAACTCCATAAGTAATCATTTATGTACAATTGTACTCTGCTTCAAATTAATTTACAAGTATTTTTATGAAACTCTCCTATGTTTTTCCTATTTTTCCATGTAGTGTACATAGAGGTGGCCCAAAATGGAACAACTCCTTTGGGTTTGCCAGCCACATTCGGTCGCACATCCGAAGATGTCAACTTTCGCGTTTCCGCTGACGAATACGTCAAGAAGGCATTACTCTAGCACAAGTAGTATATCAATAGTGGTTTGCAACCTCGGTGGCGTAGTGGCAAACCGGAGGTTGCGGGTTCGAATCCCGCGGGGAGCAACAACTTTGTGTAGTTGCCCTTACTGGCTAGGACAATGCTGGCCGTTCACTAGTATGGGCATGTAAAAACTAGGTCCTGTGCCACACCTCTCCCTAATCGAGTCTGTTTTTCGTCCCATCGGATAAAATCGGAACACTTGAGCACTATAATATCTCGCGCGTAGACGGCTGATCTTGTGAAAGATTGGCCGCTGTGGTCGTATCGGCCAGGAGAACATTATCATTATTATATCGATGGCATTAGTATTGTACTCACCTGGTAGTCGCGGGGGAAGCGGCGGCGCGTCCATTGGTTCGGTCCACGAGGCGCGACTATTGCGGCGCGGCTCCACCATTTCCATTTCCATCGATTCACTACGATAACCGCAAACATACACCGGTATTACTACTCGCCTTATATAAACAGTTTTTTTTAATGCGTAAATGTTGCATACCTACTAACTCTTTTTTTGTGTTCGTTATTTTCAGGGGGTTCCCACGGAAAAAAATTAAGATAATTGCGCAGAAAATCAGAAAATTACGCGGGCGGAACTGCGCGGGGCAACTAGTTTATAATAATCTGAAAGGAGTGTATTAAGTTGTGCAGTTATAACTCCATGCATGATTTTCTTTAAGTACACTTGTACTATCAGTTCACTAGTAATTCTGACTAGTTTGATGCAAACATAACAAATATTGTTCAAAGTATTTCCAATTTATTCCAATACATTCATAAAAGGCACAAATATTTCAATTCAATTTATTTATCCAAAAATATATATTTACATAAAGATATGAATGTCAATGGACCCCGCACTAGGCGAACCTGTATCGCGGGTGCCGCTTAGAATTAAACATAATAGACTGTAACAATATGAGCAAGTGAGTGGAGATATTATTAGGTACAGAATTTTAAATTAGTTTTAATTTAGCACAGAACCTAACTTGTCGGAGATTAGTTATTATAATTTAACACACTTAAATGTCAACATAAAATATCTTAATTAACATGAACAATAGTATAAACTAAATTATATTTGGTAACTTTTTTAGTTTTACAAATTTGTTACATATTTATAAAGAGTAGATAGTTGGATAAGTATATATAGTATAAAATATGAAAAGGGATAAATATTATTAAGAATATATTAGTACCGTAAATTGCATCATATACATTATTATATATTAGATAGTCTTACCGATACTTTTCCATAGGAGTTCTGGCCGGACTCCTTGGGTCTCCGGACTTGGGTCTCAAGGGAAGCGGCGGCGCCGACTTTATCATAGAGCTGTCGTCCAAACAATCCCTGTTATCGCACACGGGCACGCTGACAGACATAATGCTCTGTTGCTCCATAGGATCTTCTATGGACAGCTGGAAATATAAATAATACAATATTTGTGTTAGTAATGTATCAGCATTAGAAGCAGCTTAAAGATGTCCGCTGCTAAACAAAGGCCTACCCCATCGATATACTATATACCAACTAGATTTGCTGTCACGACCCGAAAAGTGGTCACGAAAATAAGAGCTACGGAGACGGCTGTCGCTCAATTGTCTGCAATTATTATTGAACCTTATTTTATAGTATGTAAGTTATCTTTTTATATGAACATATTATTGTTTTGCGTGTACGTGTATAGTTGTAACCGCGACCACATTTTCGATGTCATTTTGTTCGTGACAGCAAATCTAGTTGGTATAGTATATCGATGGCCTACCCCTTAAATAGGAGGGGTTGCCATAAGCCCCACGATTGGCAGCCGGATGATCAGCCGGAAGACGTCAACTACTGAACGTAGGCCGCCACAATGAACGACAAATGGCTATTTGCATCCACCGGTTACCTGCGAATCGCTGTATAGGTGGTTAGGTATTCGTATGGAAAGGCACTGCTGCCCGTTTTCTTGGAGATAGGTAGGTAGGATATCAATATCTTTATATTCAACTTTGGGCGGTTCATTGAGTCCAAAGCCAAGGTAGCTGCAAGGAAGCTAGGTGTCCTTTCAAAGGTCCGCCGGTACTTCACACCGGAGCAACTTTTGATGCTATATAAAGCACAAGTCCGGTCGTGTGTGGAGTACTGTAGTCACATATGGGCTGGTGCTGCTAAATGTCATCTTGCAGCCTTGGACTCAGTGGAGAGGCGTGCTAAGAGGCTTATTGGTGACGCAGAGTTAGTAGCGGCCAATTTACAAAGCCTAGAGCACAGGCGCAGAGTAGCCAGCCTCTCGGTGTTCTACAGGATGCATTTTGGAGAGTGTGCACAGGAATTGCATGACTTGATTCCACCATCTCCCTTTCATCATTGGACGACGAGACGCACGGCACGTACACACCCTTATGTGGTGAAAGTGCCTTCAGTCCGGTCTAAGCGGTTTGCTTCTTCATTTATAATAAGGACAGCTAAGGACTGGAACAGTTTGCCTGCGTCGGTTTTCCCGCCCGATTATAATGTGGGTGTCTTTAAGACTAGAGTGAATAGGCTTTTAATAAGCTAGTGTGTTTTGCCATCCTCGATTGCGTCGCCGCTTTCCATCGGGTGGGACTGCAGTCAAGCACTAGCTTATAAGTGTTATAAAAAAAAAAAAAAAAAATATATATATAATAGGCATGATGACTAATTTTGAAAAAATACTCTAAAATGTACTTACAGGTAAAAATAATCATATTTTTGTATTAAATTAACAATTAATAGCAATATTTTCAATTTTTCAAATAGAGATTGAATTTCGTTCCAAAACGATGGCCGGTGCATGGCGCCATATTGTGACGTCACTGCGGTGTAAATAAACATCTGTCTACGTATAAAAGTGAATCATTGTATGAAAGAAAAAGTTGAGATGACAGTTTGACAGTTGTTTATTTACACAGGATTGACGTCATTCACTCTGATCAGCGTTTATTACAAAACTAGCTGACCCGCGCAGCTCCACCCGCGCTTTAATTACATTTCGCTCCCCTTTTCTCCCTACTCCCTTGATTTATCTCTCTCCATCTCTCTCTCTTATAAGAAAAATCAAATTCTATGCTCTTTCTCTTCCCTCCCGCTTCTGTCCCCGTCACACTTCCCCTCTTCCTCTCCCCGTTGTCCTCTCTGAACCCTCTCCCTCCTCTCTCTTCTCCCAACTTGCTCCACCTAACTCCTCCGATCACTCACTCCATCACCCGCCCCTCTCCCTCTCTTGCACCCTACTCTCGTTCTATATATCCTCGTCAATCATGGTATCAGCGGCATAAAATATACTTTATAACCTATTCTAAGACCTACCCGCAAAATTTCATACATATATCGGTTCACCCATCTATTTAAAGACCTTGCCTTATGTTGCTTAACCTTAACCTAGCGGCATGAAATATACTTTACGACCTATTCTCAGACCTACCCGAAATGCACACAAAATTTCATACAAATCAGTTCACCCATCAATTTAATGACCTGGCCTTATGTTGCTTAACCTTAACCTAGCGGTATGAAATATACTTTATGACCTATTCTCAGACCTACCCGATATGCACAAAAAAAATCACACAAATCGGTTCACCCATCTATTTAATGACCTTACCTAACGTTGCTTAACCTTAACCTACCGGGATAAAAAGTATCCTATGTCCGTTTCCTGGTTCTAAGCTACCTCCCCACCAATTTTCAGCCAAATCGGTTCAGCCATTCTTGAGTTATAAATAGTGTAACTAACACGACTTTCTTTTATATTTATAGATTAAAGTTCTATAGTGATTGTATGTTCAATTTCACCGTTAGATGGCGCTGTTCATAATGTAAATCACGCTAACATCGTAAATTACTGTCTAATCATATTCGATAATGAAAGTTCTAAGTTTTTCGCATCTTGCTTTTATTGTTGCGACTGTAATATAATACCTACGCACTACCTGGTCTTGGGGAGAATCATTAAAATTTCATGTCTGCTCAACTCTGCTCAGTCCCTATTGTATATAGCGTAATAATAGATATCTTAATGATTACCTGATCAGTTTATAATTACCCTATTCTCATACAAAGGAAATTACGTGGTAATATGTGCAAGTAATGTTTCACTGCTTAGCCCCTATGAAACATAGCGTGATGATTTATACACCAATTTATACCCCTACTTCTACACAACACATCAGTGAAAGTCCTATCAAAATCCATCCACGGGTTTTCAAATGATACCTGGACAAACAGAACGACAGACAGACAGACAGACAGACAGACAATAATTCCAAAAAAATTGTTTTGGCCTCTATGTCGATAGTATAGTATCCCCACATAGAAATTTTGGAAAAATATTCAATGTACAGAAAAAGTGCTCTTTGAGTTTTATTATAGTATAGATAGATAAGTAAGTCTCATAAACAGTAAAGGATAAAAAATGGTTATTGTGGGTTACCCCTGAGATAAACATATACCATCGCGGAATTTTTTGTAGACCTTGTTAAAGTATACAATCTTGTGGTACATTCTTTTGATCTATCTCGTAGGGTTCAGCCAGCGTTTGCAATGTAAGCGTAAAAAAGTGTGTTTTTTTACATCACATTAGAAACCTCTAAAATTATCAGTGTTTCTCTACTATATTATGCATGTATTATACATATAAACCTTCCTTAAGAAACACTCAATCTATTAAGAAAAACCGCATCAAAATCCGTTGCGTAGCTTTATAGATCTAAGCATACATAGGGACAGACAGACAGCGGGAGCGACTTTGTTTTATAATATGTATAGATGGCGATTAGCTGTATTTGTGTAATTTATTTGCTTAAATATCACGAAAATCTCTCTATTATTATGAAAATGAGATGCATTTTTGGAATCAGTGCAATCTGTTCTAATATTTAAAACCACAGATTTATTGGTATTGTGTTGCAGTCATCATACCTATTCTACTGTACGTGTGTATGTCACTGTACTCCTCCTAAACGGCTGGACCGATGTTGATGAAATTGTTTATGTGCGTTCAAGGGGATTCGAGAATGGTTTAGTTTCACACTTGCGCGAGCGGAGCTGCGCCGGTCAGCTAGTATTTACATATTGATCCGATACTGCGGTAGAACCAAACTGAACTGTACGGTTGCCAATACTACGCCAATCACGGAAGCATCCCAAAACCCAATTTGAAACGATTACAATGTTTTCTGTTTTTAAGCTACTATTAAAGGTTTTAAGGGTTTTCTAAGACACTGATATCTTACCGGTTTATCGTACAAATGTCCGTCATCGTAGTAATTATCACTCTGTTGAATACTTTGAGATCGCTTGTCCAATGCAGGAACGGGCGGAAGCGGTGTACTGAAAGCGAAAACAATCTATAGTATTCTGGTAATATCATTAAGAAATTATACAAAATAAGAATATACAATGCAGGAACGGGCGGAAGCGGTGTACTGAAAGCGAAAACAATCTATAGTATTTTGGTAATATCATTAAGAAATTATACAAAATAAGAATATACTAACTTGACTATACTTTCTGAAAGCTGCCTTCTCGCTCGAGCCAACCCTGGTCCTAGGTTTTGTCTTAGTTGATTGAACCTTTCCACTAGTCGCCTGTATGAACAAAATAGCAAAGTTATTTCTTAAATATTCTAACTAAAACTTAAGGCGCATAATTATTCATAGATCTTCTTACCGAATCCGAATCTTACAATTAACCTCCGTGGTTTATATTTAAACCTACTCAGTGATGGCCATCGCGAAGTTCCTAGCCCGAGCATCGATATTTAAATGTTTTTGTTGTCCAAAGATTGCCTTACTTCATCGTAAGGCGCATTCGAAGTTTCGTCGCGCGATTGTTATCGTCAATATCTTGGCAATGTGTGGCGCCACCATTAGCAAAATAAATATATTTGTGAAATAATTACATATATATATTTACATAATAATATGAAAGACTCATAGGTGTGTTAACAGTTTAAATTCATGTCATTCTAGAGTTCAACATTTAGTAAGTAGATGACTGTATTGGCCTCTACATTTATTATAGATGATTTAAACAGTAAGTGTGTGTGTGTGTGTGCGTGTGTGTGTGTGTGCGTGTGTGTGTGTGTGTGTGTGTGTGTGAGAGAGAGAGAGAGAGAGAGAGAGAGAGAGTAAGAGATTTGACACCTTCTTTGATGGCTAAATAATCCAATGCGAGAGCGGCATGATCGTCCACCAGCGATGTGGCTACCCTAACAGGATAGCTGACTGTTGGCCGAAAAGCGATTTAAGAAGGAAAAAGCCAACACCCCCTCCGATCTCTCTTCAACTCTACAGTGACCACGTGACCACACGACTATCTGATGTTAAATAGTTCTTATTCAATTTTCTCTAGCGCATTTTTTTCTGTAATACAGACCCTAAATTCATACACATAAGTGTTATTTATTTTTACTTACTTACGCCACAAGCATGTGGTAATGCTTTTCTTCAAAAAGGGTGATAATACCTTATTGAAGAATTATAGACCCATTACAAGTTGTTTTCGAGAGTCATTACGAACCGTCTCGAACGCAGGTTTGATGACTTCCAGCCTCCCGAACAAACCGGGTTCCGTAGACCACATTCATACGCTCCGCCAGATTATACAGAAGACTGAAGAGTATAATCGGCCAATATGTCTAGCGTTTGTGGACTACGAAAAAGCCTTCGATTCAATCGAGACCTGCGCGGTATTGCGATTCCTCTAGCGGTGCCACATTGACTATAGGTACAACGGAGTGTTGAAGTGTTTGTACAGCAACGCCACCACGTCGACCCGACTACAGGACGAGAGCACGAAACCAATCCGCGGGACTAAAATGGCCGCTTTGGTGAACCATAATATGAGTATGTTACGATTTAATTTTACTTCGTATGGTAGAATTAACACCAAATATGAATCTGTTAATAATTGAACTGAATTATGATTCACCTAAAATGTGTGACCATTTTTCAAAAACTAGTAGAATTATTAAGGAACAACTTGAAATTCAAAACATGAATTAGTTTTAGGTGAATTGCTAATGTGGCCTTTTTACACCCGCCGATTGCAGAAAGGCGTGAGACAGGGGGGACGTTATTTCTCCGAAACTGTTCACGAACGCGTTAGAGGACGCTTGCAAGCTCTTGGACTGGTACGGATTCGGCATCAACATCAACGGCGAATACATCACTCACCGTTGCTTTGCCGATGATATAGTCATTATGGCAGAACGGCTGGAGGATATCGTATTGTGGCTCAGCGACCTCAGTAGCGTTTCCCAACAGGTGGGCCTTAAAATGAACATGTACAAGACAAAAATCATGTCGAATGTCCATGTTGCACCCGTAGCGATAGTTGTTGGGAACGATAGTAATAGGTTACTAAATAACTTAGTTACCGGATTGAGTGTGAAAGTTAAACCTACCTATGCAAAGGCTTGACCTCCTCAGGTGCTAACCGACCATGTAGAGACAAGCCAGCGTCCACTACCGCCAGCTGAGCAGCCACCAGCCTCCTCAATTTGGCCGCAGCGGCCGCTTCCCTCGGACTCGCGTTTCTTGCGAACTCCGCGGTGAGGAACGCCTGTTCGTACTTCGTGATGCCGCCCTGTACGTTGGCGTCGATGGTGCCTTGCAGTCGCATCGAGAACGGGTTGATGTTGAGAGTGGGCTCGGCTGTGTACTGGGATATTAGGCTTCGTAGCTCGCGTTCTGTCGCTTCCATCGTTTCGCATGCGTACTGAAAGTTAAATTTATTTAAGTTAATTGCAGTAACAGCTCTAACAGCTGCCTTGGAAACAAGGTGCGCAGGTTCGAACCCCGGCTCGCACCTCTGATTTATTTAATCATGTGCGAATTGTCTTTGTGCGATTGTTACTAGCTTTCGGTGAAGAAAAACATCGTGAGGAAACGTGCATGTCTGAGAAAGCCTAATTAGCTTTCGAATGACGTGTGAAGTTCGCCAACCCGCACTTGGCCAGCGTGGTGGACTATGGCGTAAGCCCCTTCATCTAGAAGGGAGGCCCGTGCCCAGCAGTGGGACAAAAACAAGGGCTGGTATTATTATTATTATACTGAAAGTTGAGATTTTTATTTTAATAAAACCTTTATCAAAAATATCATAAAAAATATTTAAGTTTTTACCGCCACATTCATGAAGCTCATATAGTTTAATCAAACCTATAATTCTTGTGAACGGATCATACCGACTCTTGAAGCCAATTAATCCACAACAATATTATAAAGACGAAGGATTTGTATTTTTGTAACGAATAAACTCAAAAACTTCTGGACCGATTTCAAAAATTCTTTCTTCATTGGAATGCTACATTGACCCTAAGTAACATAGGCTATAATTAACACTAGACAATACCAGACACACAACACTAAAAACATCCACCTGTGCGAAGCCGGGACGCTAGTACCTTATAATCTGATTATTAAGTAGAAAAGTCGATTATCTCGTATTTAATAACGGAACATAAGCATAAACGGCTGCGAGAATCGAAGCAGAGTTTTAAAAAAGGGCTAAATTAGAATTAACGCTTATTACTAAACTAATTGAAATTTAAAGTATTAACTTACTTCAACTGGCGGTATTTCTTCGACTGATCTGGATATGACTTCCGACCATCTCAAGATTCCGGGTAGCGAGCTTTCAGTCACCAATGTTGTTCTTTCGATCCAGAGACTCTGAAATGATCGGTAAGAGTTAAAACAACGTGTTTATAAATCAATTTAAATTCCTTCACTGGAAGAAATCACACTTTGGAGGCTGAGAGAAAGCTCAACAAACGCTGGTACCACTTTTTTTAATACTAACAAGATGGCAAGCAAGCGTGCGGTCCGCCTGATGGTAAGCAGTCACCGCAGCCTATAGACGCTAGCAATACTAGAATCAAATCTATTTTTTTCAAGAATCACTAGCGCATTGCCGACCCTTAAGACATTAGATATCAGTGGCGTGCACAGAGGGTAGGCAAAAAAACGTATTCGGCTTATTTAACCTATTATAAGTATATTAGTATACCATTTTATATATCCATAAGGGGTCGTCCATTAATCACGTGAGGCTCGAAAGGGGGGGGAGGTGTTCCGAAAAAATCACGAAATATCACCAGGAGGGGGGGGAGGGGTTAAAAAGTTGCTAAAAAACATCACGTGATTAATGCACGACCCCTAAGTTAGCAGATTTTATAGGCATATTAATTTGTAAACTGTAATAAGATTATTTAGAGAGTTTATACACATAAAAATACTTTGCCTACCCTACGATTACTCTAAATAATCTTAATTTAAAAATATTTTGTACTGACATAGTATTAACGTGATGATGAACGGAAAATGAATATGTCTGTAATGTTAGTTCATTTAATGATATTTGTGGTGGCACACTAACAAATAGCTTAGAGTACAGGTAACTCGCAGATACTTTTGCCTACTTTCTGTGCACGCCACTGTTAGATGAGAGTCTTCGTGTCCGGTAATTTCACCAGCTAAAGTGCCCTTCACGCCGGAACACAGCAGTGCCAGTGCGTATACACGGCTGCTTGGCGGCAGAATATTACTGCGGTGGTACCTACCTGGACGGTTCCTTGCACAAGGAACCTACCACCTAGTAAATCCACCTAGTACACTATCAATGTTGATGTGTGGGTTTTCAACATACCTTGAACTCATTGTCCTTGTCAATGGGCGGTTTGTGCAGCGGCCGGTCGCAAAGGAACGTGTCCACGTCGTTGCACGCGTAGAATCTTTTAACTTGTTCTGGCGTACCCGACGGCCATATGCGACGCGATGGTACGGGTTTCACGTTGCAGATTTGAATGTCTGAAAAAATACGCAAGACGTTACTTTTGCAGTAAGATAGTTACGTGCGAGTTGATAAGATGGAACAGTTTGGTTAGTTTCTTCAAAGCTGCGAGGAGAATCGTGAAGAGACACTGGCGTTAGGGCAACCATAATAACATGTCTTACGTATTACATACCAGGCTTATTAGCAGAAACTATCGAAAACGTGTAAAATGTAAAATGTGAAACGTGTAAACGTATTCACGGGATAGTATAAAAAACACCTTGAATGTATAATATAAATTATTTATTGGCGGAAGGCAAGCAAGTACATGGACGAACGGAATAGAAGAGAATACATAAAAAAGTATTGCTATATTTAATTTAGGGTTACCATTATTTTAATAGAAAAAACACCCGATAATTTTTATGTTTGTTAACAATGAGAGACAACTGAAAGTATGAACAAACGTTTTCGTTTACGACCACTCTCGTTACACTCGTTTGGGATGTGGGTCATATATGTCCAACGGGTACGGAGGCGCGGTAGTCTCCGTGAGCGCTGACAGATTCCCGGGGGGCTATAATGCGCCCCCCGGCGGCAGGCTGAAAGGCAATGCACTGAGACCCAGGTGCAGACCCCACCCGAGAGCGATGCGACCGCCGCGAGTGTTTTAGTGGCTAAGAATCCCACATACCCTGGTTGACCCCCACAGGTCCCTATTGAAGGAATAAACAAAGAAAAGGCACTCACACTGTCCATCGTTGGCGACGACGGAGTCATCGGGTGGCGTATTCCGCATGAGTATGTGAGCGGCCGCGTACTCGGCCTGAAGCCTTTGTGTGAACGCACCAATACGCTCGTAGTCCTGCCCTCGGTAAACGAACTGCTTGTTCTGTCGTAAGCATAGACACATACGATGGTTAGATTGGGTACACCAGAACATCATTTCAACACTATTTTGACTCACGGGTATACAGTCAGGATGATTATTTATCATTCTACAATATTTCTGCGTTGTTGCAAGCGCCATGATCAAGTGGAGACTCGGTAAAACAAAGTGATACTGGTGCCGATTCTGTTGTCACCACTACACTAAACTAGACTAAATTTTAGTTTAGTGGTGTCAAACGATGATTAAGTGCTTAATTTGATTTCGACAGCTACTAAATTGAGTTGATAGTGAGGTTTTCATTGGTCAAATCATGTTAGTTGAAAACAATTCTCTTGTTCATCTGATTACACTAAACTAAACTAAAATAATTCTCTGGCTACGATACATATTAATTTTAATATTAATTTTAATTTATTTTAATAGATTTTTATATTAATATTTTTTAATAAAAAATATTTAATATTTGTTTAATTATTTATTTTAATATTAATTTTAATATTTGTTTAAATATTTATTTTAATATTTTTTTATATTTATTTTAATATTTATTTCAATATTTATTTTATTATTTATTTCAATATTTTTTTATTAATAAATATTTTTTTGTATTTATATTAATATATTTTTTTTTATTAATAAAAAATATTTAATATTTTAATATTTATTTTATTATTTATATTAATATGTATTTTAAAATTTATTCTAATATTTATTTTAACATTAATTTTAATATTTATTTCATTCTATAAATAGAATAGACTAAAGTCTATTCTATTTTATTTTAATCGACATCTTTTAGTGCCGACTATTTTATCTAATTTTAGTTTGAAGTTTCTAATATTAGGCATAAATGACGTAAACTGTGCACAACAGAATAGCAAAATACGTTTAAAACTAAGTTGAGTAACTAAAACCATTATATTCTATCAAACTATACCTAATTTAGTTTAATTCATGGATCTCTGAATAGGAAAGACACGACTAAACTAAAATTTAGTCTAGTTTAGTCTATACCCAAAACCAGATATAAAGTCATTTTTTGTAATCAAACCGGGTACTTCAAAACAAACCTAAATTTCTTCACCAATACAAGATGAAAACTTTCCATTTATCACCACACACACGTAAAACATCCAACTGATTCAGAAAACTAGTTAAACTACTGAAAATATAATTAAAATCTTAAGATATACGAATAAATAAAATATTTTTGACATGAGAATGCCACAGATAAAATATGTCAATATATAGAACACACACTTTGTCTATGGAAATTAGTGATGTCCAATATTTAAAGATCTAAATCTCGATATTGAATGATTTGAAATTGATCCACAACCAATCATTTTATAAAATAAAAAGTATTATATTAAACTCAAACTAAACTGAGGTAGATTCAACATAAACAGTCCCTATTTCAAAGTAAATCGCTACTCTGCCCACGTCTACACGGATTATATTATGTTGATTGTAAGATAATATTTTATATTACGTATTTAATTATTTATTTAAATAAATATCAATAAAATTGAGTGCCGAATATGAAAATGTATGCGGTTTGACAGGTTCCGGGACTTACGCCTTAGTGCTGCCACCTGGTGCACGTCATTTTTGAACACCCTCATTGTGTTATTCATAGTCATTCATTCGTCGCTTCGTATCGATGTCGTACGTACTGAATGCTCTCTGGTGTCTTTTCTTTAACGACTTTGCTTTCGATTTTTGGTTTTCAAGAAAAAGTAGTAGATAACATGGCGGCTAAGAAAAATGTAACTGTTTTGCGGCTACCACCCTATCACTGTGAACTCAATCCAATTGAATTGATTTGGGCTCAAATTAAATCATACGTGGGAAGAAACAATAAAACATTCAAAATGGCTGAGGTGAAAACGTTACTTCGCAATGCTTTGGCATTAATTGGAGCAAATGCATGGAAAAAATGTATAGAACATGTGCAGAAGGAGGAAGACAAAATGTTAAAATTGGATGGCATAATAGATGCAGCAAGTGAAACAACGCGATTTATCATAAATGTAACCTGGACGAGCTCCAGCTCAGAATTTGCTTATTCCTCAGAATAAATGTCTTAAAAATCTCTAGTTTTATGTTTTCATAAAAATCGATTTAAGAGATATAAACTTTTATATTTTTACGCACGCATTTCCATCAGAGTTAGTTTGCAGCTTGTGGCCAAAAAGATGGAAGTTACAAAATGGTTCGCAAAAATCCCAAATGCTACCCTTTGACGTATTATATTCAATCTTCTAGAGAATAAGTAAAATTGTTGTACACTCAAATTAACATTTTAATACTGACGCATTTGTTAATTATTTTGAATTAAAGGGTTTCGAGTTGTTATTTGTTTAAATAAAGGTGAAATTATCAATAAAAATAATTCACAGTAATAATGTATTCTTTTTAATCCTACCGTTGCTGACATAAATATCGATACTGTAATGGATTTATCCTCAGAGTAATTAGAATAGAGCCAGTATCGCGTCGATTCCCCGAACAAATTATTCGTGGCACTTTTGCGGGGTGCGGGAGGCGAAGTAAACACACACAGATACAATTTCACGCATATCCACACTATAATAAACTCGCAACACATTCAAAAAGATACGCACACAAACAAAGAATGACCTGAACATATGAACAAAATTTGGCAGAGGGGTTAGCGCATCATGCTCTCTGCAGTGGTATCTCCTCTAAGGGATTTATCATACATCTATGATGTGGTCAGATTCACTCGTTCATGAGGCGTCACCTCCCTAATATTGTCGATGGTTGCAATACCGCCATGTTTATTTACTTTTTACGACGGAATACTTGAATTCGAGTATAGTTTAGTCTAGTGTGTGACAACAGAATCGGCACCACTGTCGGTGATTTGTCGTGATTGTTAATTACCAATCGAGTTCCAGTAGTAGTCGTAACGAAAGACTGAGAAAGGGGTTACACAGATTTGTATGTTCCTAATTTTTTCTTCGCCTACCCGCACCTTACAGTTATCCCGTGATCATGGCGCTTGCAACAGCGCCGAAATATCGGAAAATGATAATGAAGAAAAAAAGATAATAAATCATCCTGGCAGTAAACCCGTGAGTCAAAATAGTATTGTAAATCGCCATGAAAACCGCGTTTAACACCAATATATCATGGACTGGTTTTAGGTAGTGATGAGAATGTTCGCCCGATGCGGGCGACGATGTTCGATTCCAATGTGCTTACGAATTAACGCAAACTAGCTTGCACAGAATCGTGAGCAGAATTAATTAAACTACTTTTTAATATTAGTTTTTTTAACAGCCCTTGTTTTTGTCCCATTGTTGGGCTGGGCATCCCCTCAAGATGAAGGGAGTTAGGCCATAGTCCGCCACGCTAGCCAAGTGCGGGTTGGCGGATGTTAGTTTAATTTTTACTATAACTATTTAACATACCGTCTAAAAGTTCAGACGGTCAGACCAATACGTAGGCGGTGTGAGGTTTTAACCTCTACTGAGCACATACAACGCGGTATTAGCTGTATGTATCCAATGGTACAGAATCTGCCTAGTTGAGGATCAAAGGACCATGCCCATTTGTGCCCCAGAAATGCCCAGATAAAGTATATTACAAGATTGCTCTAATAAATAAAACATTGAATTATGTTGTTAATTTTAAATCATATGAAGCACTGGATAAAAAATAAAAAAAAATAAGACGTTCTGTTGACATTGCAGTACCAGTGTATCTTACCAAATTGTTTTCACATACATATTGACACTATACAATGGAGACAGACTAGACAGAATTCCAAATAACTGACATGTTTATCTGATAACATACAGATAAGTATATAAAAGAACACTGATCTGACTTAGCTTATGTGATGATCATGAAGTTCCTAGTGAAAACTAATAGCAATGCCGTCTGTAAACGATAAAATGTATAAAAAACCAGTAGGAAGTTATCAAGTTTAATGTCCAATATCTTTTGAACCGGTGCTTTATATGACATTAAATCTAGTTATCATATAAATACTGTTAAATAGTTATCATATGACATAGAGCTGCAATTTGGGCATTGCATGGCATTTCTGACTTTCAGCTCCATACTAATATGGGCATGGTCCTTTCCGTGTTTCAGTTGTACCTAAAACTCAATATAAATATAAAGGAATAGTACCTAACGACTTACCCTGACGAACAAAGGACACCCCTTCCCGTAGAAGCCGACTCGGAAATACTCCGGCTCCGGCCTTAGCTGTCCCATAACAGAATCCAAGAAAGTCGCGTGTGTTCTCAGACACGACGAAAGCCGAGGGTAATCGCACAGTTTGACTTCGTAAAGTGTGCCGAGTTCGCGCAGTAATGGCAATCCTTTTTCCCAACACTAGAAAGGAAAACAATTGATGACATTGTTGCACTCTCTATTAAAAGTCCTAAAAAATGATAATTAGGATATTTCTGAATAAGTAAGTTGTGATATATCAAATGTTCTTAGTACACGTATGTAACGTGCTATTCGACCTGCTTCATACTTAAGAATACAAAATAGTAATGTTGTCTTTTACTTACGCGAATATTACACATTGAAATCAAACATATAAAAAGCGATAAAATCCGTAAAAGTAGTTTGATTTTAAAATAGTACTTTAGAACAGTCGGTTAATCCATCTGACATTAGGGCGCACACATAAGGGCTGATGTGCCCATGGACATCTGACAGCCGATGCCGATTGAATTAAACAAGAGACATAAGTGCTTATGTGTTAACAAGGCTTTAGCAACAAATCCCATTGGAATCATCTACCAAAATAATAACAAGGAATAATTACCTTTCCTCGGTCAAAGTACTGTAGCACTTGATTGTACAGAGCCTCCTTTCGTTTCCACTCGGGCGTTTCAGGATATTCGGGATCTACGCCAATCTGATCACTGTCCCAACTCAACGTCTCGGCATACAGCTACGACGAAAACAAATATTAAATAATGCCTGATTAAATATGTCTTATGAATTGCGCCTTCGAATATCTTACCAGCAATGTGCACCCGGCTTCTATGAAGTTATCAGACGCGATGTGTAGATCGTGCAGTTTATACACGTACCGTAGATACATTTCTTTGCGGTCGATCTCGTTTTTGTAGAAATTCTGAAGTGAAGAAAATATATTTCTTTATAAAGGATATTAGTAATTTGAACGTATTGACTTCCGCATTGCTAAACAGTTGTTAATTTACTTTGGATCGCAGTATAGGTGGTAGCTAATTCAATAGAAAGACGCTGCTGCCCGTCTTCATGTTTTACCTTAGTCGCCTCCAACGGGAGGACATGGGAGGGTGCTATCCTTATCCGGACATCCCAAGTTGTTGTAATCGTAAAATACCTTTAGCTAACAAAATATGTTGTATTAGTCGAATTTAGCGTTTCCCCGGGACTCACCGAGTTTCAATTCTAGGTGTTTTTACTGGAGACCACTTTAGATCTTGGCTGACAGTATTAAGTTGGTGGGATTAGTGATACATTAAAAATACAACTAAATCAGTAGAATTAATATTTTCCAGCTACTCTTATACACTTTTGTTGCATGTTCCAAGACACTTTAGTGTTTCCCAGAGATTCACAGAAGGCCAAACCTTGGTGTCTTAACTGGTCACGCCAGTCGCTCCTGGCTGACAGGAGATATAGAATTGGGAAGAGGTAGGATTATCCCCAAAAATCCAACTAAAGCTCTCACAAGTGGGTAAACCATAGCCGCCATTCTCTCCATTGTCGACCCTGGCGGACAAGAGTCATCAAAGGCCTCCTCCTTAAAAGGGAAGGGTGGCCATAATGCCCCCCCAAGAAGCAGCTGGCCGTCATTGTGATTTCCTTTAGTTCGTAGTCGTTTAAGGTGTCCGTAATAATATAAAAATAACGGGAGGGTATTTTCTAAATAAATTTGTTGCGGTTTCTAAGGCAATTTAGCGTTTCAAAGGGATTCACAGAAGGATTCAAACCTCGGTGTCTTACAAACCTCGGTCTTCACTGTAGATCCTAAGTGACATGAGTCACAGAACTGGGAAGTGGTAGGATTAGTGGCAAAAATACAAGTAAACCACTCACGAGTAGGTTGACAGTGGCCGCCATCCTCTTGTCCCTATGTTCAGCGCCCTGCATGACGGCGCGGTAGTCAAGGAGTCGCTCCAACAGGCGCGTCACGCAGCCCACGAAGGCCGCGCCCGCCTCCCGCCACCCCTCCGTAGAGACCCTCTCCATGAGACTGACACACAACGACGCGATTGTATTGCAACAATTCAATAACAACTCTTGGAGACGGCAGAAAATGTTCCGAAATATAGTTTCGAGTTTCAATGACATTGTTATCGATTACGGATTACATTGCTAGTTGGTTTAATTCTAACTGGCAAATTAATCAGAACTCTTGGAGACTGCAGAAAATGTTCCGAAATATGGTTTCCAGTTTCATTGACATTGTTATTGATTACGGATTACATTGCTAGTTGGTTTAGTTCTAACTGCCAAATTATTGAGAACTCTTGGAGACGGCAGAAAATGTTCCGAAATATGGTTTCGAGTTTCATTGATCATTGTTATTGATTAGCGATTATAGCGCTAATTGGTTTAGTTACTGCCAAATCACTAAGAAGTCTTGGAGACGACAGAAAATGTTTAGTTTTCACTTTTCATTGACATTTTCGTTAATTTGGGATATACACAACATCGCAAGTTTAGTTCTAAGTGCCAAACTCGACAATGAATAATCATTATCTCGATACTAAGTGTAAATTGCAACGTGAAATATATGAAAGTACGGCAACATGAATAAATCACAAATTAGGTAACGATTCAAAAAACAAATACACATGCAAATGCAATCACTTTACTAATTTTAATTGTTTTTTGCGTTATTAATTTAACTATTAACTTTTTTACACCAACTCGAAAAAAGAGTATTTTGCTCAGTGAAAATTATTAATATTATGCTTAATCAAAATTTGTTACAAGAATTTAGTTTTGATGTTTTTTTTACACACGACAGGTGTACGTGTGCTATTGTTTGATAACAAGTAGTCGAACTAGTCTGAATGGGGTTATAATGACGGCAATTAAATTTATCGCCTTATTTTAAGTCGTGACGTTATTTGTTATACTTACACTGAACTCAAATGCTCCCTGTGTAGCATGGACAATACAAATTACATTAAATTAAGATGCCAAACAGCTCTATGATAAAAAAAGTTATTGTTTATAATTCTGTAACCTTAGATAACTAAGGTTATACATGAAAAATTCACAATAATTGTTATTTTAAAATTAACTTTCTAAACAAACATAAGCAAAAAATATATGCTGGTCATTCAGCATATCATTAACTCCTTTGGTCTTGAGTTGCCCTTTAGATATTGTTAGGGACTTTTTGAGGTAACTGTTGGCCGCAGAGGACCATTACAAATCCACCAGATAAGAGAGGCGAGCGATTATAGCGTTCCAGCTTACAGGTAAGTGGCGTAACAATAACTTAGTTCTGTCAGACCATTGCTGATGAATGGAGGAACACATTTATTACCACCAGCCCCATGACGAAGATTTTTAACCAGTGTGTGTTGCCAGTGATGACATATGGTAATGAGACGTGGTCCGTAACTGTTGGCCTTTTAGAGTCACACAACGGAGCTATGCTCGGAGTTTCTTTGCGCGACAGAATCCGTATTGAGGAGATTCGCCGAAGAACCAAGGTCACCGACATAGCTCTTAAAATCTGCAAGTTGAAGTGGCAATGGGCAGGCCACATCGTTCGGAGAACGGATTGATCCCGTTGGGGAAGATAGGTTCTCGAGTGGCGACCACGAACCGGAAGACGCAGCGTAGGCAGGCCTCCCACTAGGTGGACAGACGACATTGTGCGCGTCGCAGGTAACCGGTGGATGCAAATAGCTAATTGTCTTTCATTGTGGCGTTCCAAGGGGGAGGCGTATGTTCAGCAGTGGACGTCTTCCGGCTGGTGATGATGATGATGATGAGCCCCATGACGTCATAATATCGTGACGTAATACTTACACAGTATCAAAAAGCCGACGGTAATGGTCGTCCGCCTTGTTGTCGGCCACTAGTGAATCGAGTTTATCGACAAGTGCGGCTTCTGTTCTTCTCGCTTCGCCTGTGTGCGCTCGTTCGGCGGCCATCAGAGCAACTAGCGCCCCTAACGCTGGCCTTCGTAGTTCACTGACTAGTGTTATTTCTAGTAATGCGCCTACTGCGCCCGGTACTAGATGCAGTTGCGCTGGACCTGGATACAAATAAATAATGGTTAGGGTACGTCTCGTTAAGAGTATTTCGGAGTCAATGGACGTTCGTGATGTGGGCACAAGCCGTCTAACGAGTACGGCGGCGACTCCGAGGAGGACGGCGGCGGGGTTGCGACCCCCGTCCCCGTGAGCACCGTGTTTGTTCCTTCGGCTTAAAAGCAGGGTTCTGATGTGAGCCTGGTGCAAAACACACCGGAGAGTTTTTATCCCCCAAGTACGTACGGCGAGTACGGCGGAGCAAGGCCTGAGTTTCAATTTCCACCGCCGTGTGTACTGTGACAAGCTCCCAGGGGCCTCAATGCGACCTCCGGCGGCAGGAGGCGCAGTGGTGCTACGCCCTCCCAGGGGAACGTCCCCCCCCCCGCGGTTGAGAAATTCTGAAATAGGGGGTGGGGAATGTGCATTTCTGTTTCAGCGCGCTCGACGTCACTAGCGGGTAGCCCGAGCATAGTTACACACATACACTGGCGGGAGGCTAGAGTACGCACCGAGCATGTTCCAGGTGGCGAGCACGCGCATGCCGGCGGCGGCGCGCATGCGCGGGCGGTCGGGCCCGCGCCCCGCCCAGCGCTCGACGTCACTAGCGGGTAGCCCGAGCATAGTTACACACATACACTGGCGGGAGGCTAGAGTACGCACCGAGCATGTTCCAGGTGGCGAGCACGCGCATGCCGGCGGCGGCGCGCATGCGCGGGCGGTCGGGCCCGCGCCCCGCCCAGCGCTCGACGTCACTAGCGGGTAGCCCGAGCATAGTTACACACATACACTGGCGGGAGGCTAGAGTACGCACCGAGCATGTTCCAGGTGGCGAGCACGCGCATGCCGGCGGCGGCGCGCATGCGCGGGCGGTCGGGCCCGCGCCCCGCCCAGCGCTCGACGTCACTAGCGGGTAGCCCGAGCATAGTTACACACATACACTGGCGGGAGGCTAGAGTACGCACCGAGCATGTTCCAGGTGGCGAGCACGCGCATGCCGGCGGCGGCGCGCATGCGCGGGCGGTCGGGCCCGCGCCCCGCCCAGCGCTCGACGTCACTAGCGGGTAGCCCGAGCATAGTTACACACATACACTGGCGGGAGGCTAGAGTACGCACCGAGCATGTTCCAGGTGGCGAGCACGCGCATGCCGGCGGCGGCGCGCATGCGCGGGCGGTCGGGCCCGCGCCCCGCCCAGCGCTCGACGTCACTAGCGGGTAGCCCGAGCATAGTTACACACATACACTGGCGGGAGGCTAGAGTACGCACCGAGCATGTTCCAGGTGGCGAGCACGCGCATGCCGGCGGCGGCGCGCATGCGCGGGCGGTCGGGCCCGCGCCCCGCCCAGCGCTCCGGCTGCAGCGCGCTCGACGTCACCAGCGCCACGCCCAGCTCCATGTAGCCCGACCATAGCTACACACAAGCATTTGGCCTCAGTGCGGAAGAATCGATCACGATCTCGACAGTTTTCCATGCAACCAACCTCGAACGATCTTGTTTGCATTAAAAGTATATCTGCCGATGAAACCGGACCGTACTATGACTGTAACTTGTCAGGCAAAAAATATTCTTTACTTGAAACAGTATGAAGCAACGCCTAATAGTCCTTTCCGTAAGCGGCCCTGCCATGCACGTGCTTGTAAAAATTCACAAAATATATTATGCTTCGTGCATGGTTGGCGACGATGCCGTTCAGCTACGCGTTTTTCATAGTATGATCCGGTGTTACGGGCAAACAATATAAAGCCAAATATTTCCCCTAGATAACGATACGGTTTCTATCCAAATACACACACGCTACACAATCTATTTGATGTCGATTGTTCATCCAATCAATACAAACACCAGGACAAGCCATGAATGAAAGGCCGAGTGGTATCGGGAAAGGAATGATGATAGAGCCCGAACGTCATCGAGATTGAGAGAGTGATCTAAAGGTTGTGTCAAGTGTGCTCAGTGTCAAGACGAACATTGGATCGAAAAGTAGCCAGCTCGGTAGAAAGTCGTTGGGCGTAGACAATGTATCATAGTCCTTAATTTAAAGGCTAAAATGCTCATACCGCTTCAATGTTCTTGTAATAGAGGATGTAATAGAGTATCTTTTAAAAAAAGTTAAAAATAACTTTAAGACTGTATATTGTTTGATTTGTTTTTTTTTTGTACATGGTTCAGAATATGCAACCCCAAAACTTTGGTAACTTTATTGATATATTTATATTGTATACGGCCGGAAGACGTCCACTGTTGAACAACCGCCACCCCCTTAAAAGAGGGCTATTTGCCATAATCCCCACCCCAAAACGCCATTTTGGAGTAACTACATAGAAACCCAACTATTCCGATTACATCAGAAAGTAACTATAACAAAAATGCAAACGAAAAAAACATCATGTGGATCATGGATTTCTCAATAAAATAAAAAAAAATAGTTATTTTACATAATTCAAAGGAAACAACCTACCTGAGAATCGAACTGTGGTGGCTCGTCACCGAGAAATCTTTCTAACAAAGGTTGAGCCAAGTCCTGAAGAGCTGACAAAAGCACTTTGCAGCTTTGTACTCGAAGCACCATCCAGTCGGACGGGAATACCTGACGAAATCACACATACACTTCTTTACATGGATCTTCCATTTTAATTAAACTCTGTTTTATTTGTTGGTTTATTTACCGCTACTAATAATAATGAATGATTAGAACCACCAACGTCCAAAAAAAGAACTCATATAGAGCAAAAAAAAAAACTAATTATCGGTTTTGAAACTTTACCAGAACTTTACCAGATTATTAGTACAGTCACAAAAAGCGTATGCTTTGTCACCACAATAATATGTATTAAATGGAGGAGGTCTATACGTACGTCCTGTTCAATGAGATGTCTGAACACAAGAAAGGCTCGCATGAGGAAGTCTTTCAATGGTTTCCGGTCGTGCGGATGCGGCGCTAGGTGGCTCCACAATCGCTGGTAGTGTATCGGTCGAAGTAGCTCCAGCACTCCTAGCAACCCTGCCACCATCGAACCCTGAACATTCGATACATTAGTGTCGAAGACAAAAATGGAAACCACAATTATGTTTTCTAACAGCTACGAATAACTGATTTACGAGTCTTTACATTTAAGCATGCTTAATTGCTAACACTTTAATTCTACGAAGACCGGCGACTTACATAACCGTAGCAATATGGCCGACGTGAAATTCATCATCATCGTCAACCTCAGAGTAATTAGAATGGAGCTAGTATCGCGTCGATTCCCCGAACAAATTTTTCGTGGCACTTTTGCGGGGTGCGAGAGGCGAAGTAAACATACACAGATACAATTTCACGCATACTCTTGCAAATGTCTAATGCAAACTCTTCATGTTTCTATGAACCTACACTATAATAAACTCGCAACACATTCAAAAAGATACGCACACATAAATAATGACCTGAACATATGAACAAAAATTTGGTAGAGGGGTTAACGCATCATGCTCTGTACGGTGTACGTACATGCATTGCAACATATTGAGCCGTCAGCAATTTGTCACCGCGCATCGCATTCTAATTTTATATAATTTTCAGTACACAATCAACCGCCGCGAGCGCGTTACCTACCATTCACCATACCATAAACCATTTTAATATTAGATTATTGAATAAACCATACGTGTACTCAAAACAACCCCTAGTTTCACCATTAACCACCATCCCCCTCTACATATGGTCCTTCGATCGTAAACGGACCATTCGCGAGTGTTATTTAACGGTTATTCGGGACTATTACCGTGCAAAAGGATTTAGTGTTGTGTAACCTGTAACATTAGTGAAGTGGTTCTTGAACAAAACCAGCGCAGTGGATATACCAGTCTACTACCCGAGGCAACCAACACCATCACCAGAGTTGTAAGTCCGTGCGACTTGCAGCAGCGTACGTAACCAGCTACTCAAGTAAGGTTTTTTATTTACCAATATTTACCATTAACCAAACCACTATGGAGGGTTTATTGCAAACTCAACGACAAGTCATGACGGGCATGGATCAGCTTCTACAAAATTTTAAGAAGGATGGCCGTGACCGCAAGACACCAGACTACATAAAACGCAGGCTGGAGACACTGGATTCCTACTGGAAGGAATTCCATTCTAACCACGTCCAGCTATGCGCATTTGGGAACCAAAATTATTCTTACTTTGAGGACAACGACTATGAGAATACTAGGGACTTCTATAGTCAGGCTAGGCAAATAATTTTGAATTATAAACCAGAGACCAAACCATCGACACCAGTACTCAAACCAGCCACGTTACAAGACCCAGCACCAGTCGTTAGCGTGCCGAGTACGTCAAAGTTTCAAGAAGGGATAGGAAATAAGCTGAATGAATTGCTGCGAAAGCAACAAAGTAATTTCAAAGCATTCTCTCGTACTGTGGAGAGCATTGATTTAAGTATCTTGTCTGAAAAATGGGAGTTCGAAGACGCTCTCAAAACCATTCAGTCTCGCTGGTCAGTAATCGACAGTTTGCATTGGGAAATCGATAGCGAACTTGACGGCGATCATGAATCATACGAAAAAATGTTCAGTGAGTACGAAAAAACCTATAACACCATAAAGAGAACCATAAATACCAAAATGTGGTCTGTCTCACACAGGGAGAAGATTACACCTCAAATGGATATACCACACTTTTCAGGAAGTTACCAACAGTGGACTTCGTTTAAAGATCTCTTTCAAGAAGCTATACATAACAATAATTCGCTGTCTAGTGCCCAAAAATTACAATTTCTAAAGAGTAAGCTACGAGGCGAAGCAGAAAAATTGATACAACATCTTCCTATAAGTTCAGAAAATTACCAGATCTCGTGGGAGATTCTCAACCACCGATACAATAACACCAATTTAATATTTACTTCGCATATCGACATACTCCTGGATTTGCCTGTTATGCAATCGCAGTCGGCAGCGTACATCAAACGATTACACGACACCACCAAGGAGTGTTTACATGCAGTTCAAAAGTTAGGAGCGAACACACTTTCTTGGGATCCATTATTAGTCCACCTATTATCGAAGAAACTCGACGCTGAGACCCACACGGACTACGTAGAGTCACTAGCAGACCCGAGGGAGCTACCAACACTTCGAGACTTTCTTCGCTATCTAGAAACCAAATTTATATCGCTAGAGGCATCTAGAAGAAAACAGAGCGCAACCAAGCTACCAAGTAACCACGAAAGTAATTTGAAAAAATTATCTTCATATAATTCGCCTAATAACCATTACCAAAAAAGTTACAAAAAACCATTATTATCACCATTTAAGGCACTAAACGTAACGTCGCATAATTGTCCAGTATGTCATGAAAACCATCCTTTATTTTATTGCAACACATTTCGCGATTCGAAACCGGATACAAAACTTAAAACAATCGCGAAATATAATTTATGCAGTAATTGCTTTGTCAATCACCAAGGCAAAGAATGCATGTCAAGCAAAACATGTCGTCATTGCAATGAAATGCATAATTCGCTGCTACATGACGCTATTGTGAAACCATTATCCGCCGCTACCTATAATTATTCTACAAAAGCTCAGCGAAATTGCCACGTGTCGCAGGAAAACGTGGCCGAAATCCTGTTGCCAACTGCAGTTTTAAGAGTCGAAGGAAGCGATGGCAGTTCGTATCAGATGCGAGCTCTGATCGACCAGGGTTCCCAAACTTCTTTAATTACCGAAAATGCAGCGCAGCAGTTGGGACTGCCCAGGCGACGATGCAAGGGTGTCATATTCGGAGTCGGCGCCAAAGAAAATAATTGTAAAGGCGTAATAACCATTACTCTATCGTCTTTACATAACGATTTTACCTACACCACGGATGTTTATATAATGAACAACCTTATAAATAGATTACCAAACCAATCTTTTGCCAAACCAAACTGGCCCTATTTGTCCAATATTGAGCTAGCTGACTTAAATTTCAATGAAAGCCGAAATTTAGATATTCTCCTCGGGGCCGACGTTTACTCTGCCATCATACTAGACGGCATAATCAAGACGGACCCATCGCAGCCAGTAGCGCAACAAACGCAACTAGGCTGGATTCTATGCGGAAACGTCACACAAACATACCACTGCAACGTCGTCATACATGAACTAGATGACATACAACGATTTTGGGAAGTAGAAGATGTACCAAAAAATTCATCTATACCAAGCGGGGAAGACCAATGTATCCAGTTTTACAAATCTACCACTAAGAGACATGAAGACGGACGCTATGACGTCAGATTACCATTGAAACCAAATTTCGAGGACAAGTTAGGTGCCTCAAAACCAATGGCTATCGCACAATTTCGGCAGTTAGAACGTAAATTGTCTAAAAACCAACAAATTGCGCATGATTATAAAGTATTTATAAACGAATACATCGCCTTAGGCCACATGATACCAGCCGTCGGTAACACGACACGAGAATGTTATTTGCCTCACCATTGTATCCAGAAAACCGACTCAACCAGTACGGCTCTTAGGGTCGTATATAATGGATCAGCAAAAACGTCCAGTGGGTTAAGTATCAATGATCTGATGGAAGCCGGTCCAAATTTGCAGCAGGATTTGTTATCCTTAATTTTGAAATGGAGACAATATCGCTATGCCTTTAGTGCTGACATAGAGAAAATGTTCCGACAAATTTGGATAAATAGAGAAGACCAACAGCTGCAAAAAATAGTCTGGCGGGACAACGCGAACCTACCACTCCAAGAATACCAACTTACCACTGTTACTTACGGCACCAAGGCGGCACCATTCCTCGCCATGATGACCTTAAAGCAACTTGCTGCAGATGAATATGCCAATTATACCAACACGCATGCACCAGATGTCCTGAAGGACTCATTTTACATGGATGATTTGTTGGATGGTGCCCATAGCTTAGATTACGCTATAAGTCTCAAGTCAGATTTAATCCAACTTCTCAAATCGGGGGGATTCAATTTGAGAAAATGGAAATCCAACGCACCAGAATTGTTACCAGAGTCTAGCACCAACCAGGAACACCTAGACTTCCGACAGAGGGAATCCACCAAGACATTAGGCCTACAATGGAATCCACAAGAAGATTATTTCACTTTTAAATCTAAAATTGACCAAACAATGACCAATACTACCAAACGTACTTTGCTATCGGATATCTCAAAGATATACGATCCATTAGGTTGGTTAACGCCGGTAACTACGAAATTAAAATTATTATTTCAATCTGTATGGCAATTAAATCTTCTTTGGGATGACAAATTACCAGATAATATTTGTATGGAGTGGAGGAAGATTAAGGAAGATATACAGCAAATTGACCAGATACAAATACCAAGATGGATTCTTACCAGGGAAAAGGGGACCATTGAACTGCACGGGTTTTGTGATGCCTCCACCAAGGCATACGCATGTGTAGTATACTGCAAAATCAACCAGAACCAGGGAAACCAGTCCTCAGTAGCTCTATTAATAGCCAAGGCGCGACTTGCACCTACCAGCAAGA
Source organism: Furcula furcula (assembly GCA_911728495.1). Classification (NCBI taxonomy): domain Eukaryota; kingdom Metazoa; phylum Arthropoda; class Insecta; order Lepidoptera; family Notodontidae; genus Furcula; species Furcula furcula. The sequence continues at coordinate 8,526,940 of OU452246.1, read as the reverse complement.
ATATCACCTTACCAAGGCTCGAGCTCTGCGGCGCACATTTGCTGTCTAAGCTAATATCTAAGATTACCACATGCCTATCTGATTACCAAATTCAGATATACGGCTGGATCGACTCTATGGTCGTTTTGGGGTGGATACATGGAGAACCAGGCCGTTGGAAGCCGTTTGTCTCCAATAGAACCAGACAGATTAAAGAAACCATGCCAGCGTCTTGCTGGAGGTACGTAAAGTCAGTAGAGAACCCAGCTGACAGTGCCAGTCGAGGCGTGACCGCCGAAAAACTCAAACCGCTTTCCCTGTGGTGGAACGGACCACAGTGGTTACCAACGAATAAAGGAGACTCAGATAATAACCAAAATAATTACCATACCGACTTAGAAACTAAAAGGATTAAACACTCGAACGTTGTAACACGATCGGGCGATGACACCATCATACAACAGCTGATTAAAAAACACGGCTCTTTTACGCGAGTAATTAGAATACTGGCGTGGATTTTGCGATTTTTATCAAGAAATAAGAACCAAAAACCATATCTAAGCCTGTCCGAACTGAATAGAGCGAAACTGATTATTATTAGAGATTGCCAACACCACGAATTTTCGGATGAAATTACCAAATTATGCGAAGGAAAATCAATAGAAAAGAAGAGCAAAATTTTAAATCTTAATCCCTATTTGGATGAAAATCTAATTTTACGTGTTGGTGGAAGAATTGAAAATGCTCACATAGACAAAAACATGATGCATCCCTTTATTATCCCGCATAGTGGTAGACTTACAGATTTAATAATAGACCAAGCACACAAATTAACGTTTCACGGTGGACCACGTCTTACGTCAGCGTTTCTTAGGAAAAGATTTTGGATCGTAGGTGGAAACCAAGCAACCAAAAAACGCCTACGGTCTTGCGTAAAGTGCAGAAAAAACCAACCAAACCAGTTACAACAGATAATGGGAGATTTACCAGAAGCTAGGAGCAATTACAGTAGACCATTGCAGCACACCGGAGTAGATTTTACCGGAAGCATTATGATAAAGGCCAATAAAACAAGAAACAACATCATAAAGAGACCGATCGTCAAACTATCAGTTCTACCAGTAAACAATAGTATATCGGACAAAACAGTCAACTGTAATAATAAACCAACGAAACGCCAACCAACCAATTTAATTAAACGCTCATGTAATTTGATTACGCTAGCGTTAATGTTATTTATGCTTATATTTACACCAGTACAAGGTACATATACCATTTCTAATTTACCAGACAACCAGACCATTTATTTTGACCAAATATCAACCATATACCCTGTAAGGGATGAATGGAGATTAATAGTCTATTACGACTTAAAACCATACTGGCAAGGAAACACTTTGTTTAGTAAATATTATAAATACCTAGAAAACATATGTTCACATGCCAAGGTGAAAGAACAATGCGATATTATCTTATTACAGTTACAGCATGGATACAACGAGTGCGCGTATTATAATAAAATGTTGATGGGTCAGCAGTTCACACCGCATCGCAAGCGACGTGGACTCATTAATGGAGTAGGGTATGTCGCTCGAAGTTTATTCGGGATATTGGATGAAGATTTCGCAGAACAATACCGAAAGGATATAGAGTTAATTAAAACTAACCAAAAGCACTTGTCGAATTTGTGGAAAAACCAAACCAGTATAGTAGAAGCCGAGTATAATCTATTAAAAAGAGTGGAAGGAAATATGGACAGTCAACATAAGATATTTAACCAGCACCTTATGGCATTGGAAAGGGCTTCTAACGCAGCGAGTATAGCACTTCAAGATGTTGAAACAATCAACAACTTTGCAATGTCGTCTATAGTAGCTAATAATATACTGACCAGCTTGAGATACATACAAGATACTCTATTAGATACTATCACCAATATATACTACGGAAACTTCAAAACAACCCCTAGTTTCACCATTAACCACCATCCCCCTCTACATGCTCTCTCCAGTGGTATCTCCTCTAAGTCGTCAACCTATATCCGGCTTTCCGATGCCAATTCTTTCCTCTACGTGTCGTTAAGGCACTGAAAACTGGTACCAGACACAATATTATGACCAAAAGTCAAAATCATTTATTTCAAATAGGCTAGCACTTTTGAAAGGTCAATTTTTTTTTTATCTACCACCCGATCACAACGCGGCCTCAACTGAGAAGATCCGGCAAGAAACTCAGCGGGCTTGTAATTTTTTCACTTTTTTTTTAAACAGTATTTGTCTTCTTACAATTAGGTCAACATCAGCGACAGTGTGTCTTGCCGTCCAAAAGATCAAATAAGAGAGATAAAAAAATACGACGAAATTACAACAAACTAAAAGGCCTAAGGGATAGTAGTCGGACCTTTAATGATTCCTGTTTTCCTTGTCACTTGTAAACCTTAATTCTTACTGATACGTACCAACACGGGAGAATTTCCACCGATCAGATGTAATACAGTCTCGACGAGAACGTCCAGTGTGTTCAAGCAGAGTACGTCTACGTCCGGATCCAGCTCGTCATCGTCCAAAGGTCTGTCGGGGTCTTGCTTCTTCCACAGCAAAGATACAAGAGCTCCAACCATTTCCGCACATTGAGCGAGCTCGTCCCGTCTCGCTAGATGTACGCGGAGGTGATGGCACGCGGTCGTCAGGATTATGTTTCTTGCCTCTGGAGTAATATACAACGAGTCAAAGCAAGGCTCCTTGGAGCGATGCGTAAATCGACGTCAAGCCAGAACCGGGTGATAGGCTAAATCATAAATTGAAATTCGGATTGTGAGCGGCTTCAGGAAGATTTAGATCGGATAGTTCAGTGGAGCAAAACAAACAAATTGTTTTTTAACGCGGACAAGTGCGGGACAAGTATATGATGGACGATGCAGTCATGCCACGCCTCGGATGCGTGCGCGACTTGGGCTTACAGATGGTACCAGAGTTAACGTTTCGTAATCACATTGTTGACATATGTCGGTAATCTTTTAGAAATTTGGGATTTATCTTGAGAAATTGTAAGGATTTTTCTAGCACAGAGGTAATTAAAATTTTGTACAATGCTCTCGTCCGTAGCCATTTGGAAATGGTTGAAAAAATCCAAAATACATTTACGAGGTTTTTATATTTAAAAGAATACGGTGTTTATCCATTTTATCCATTAATGTACCCGAGCCTGTTCGTTATAGGCATGGTAGGGTATAGTCGTCTGTCTGTGCGGCGGGACGTAGAGCTTGTCCGATATGTATGCGCGGTGGGGGGAACCTACACCACCCTGAGGTGCTGGCGGAGCGGCAGCTGTGCGCGCCCACAGGCTATGTGGGTGCCGTCGCCCAGATACACTCAATGTTCCCGTAGCTAGAACTAATTTACTGAAATATGCCCCCTTGACACGAGCCATTCGTCTGATTAATAAAATTTCATGCCGGATAGATATATTTTGTTGTACGTTGTCTAAATTCACAGAAGTAGCTATGAGATGTGTAGAAAGTGAGTTAACTTAGTTATTAATTAATGATAGTCTTTGTAGCATCGATTTGGTATAACTGTAATGGTGCTATAAATGTGTGTATAAATAAATAAATAAATAAAAAATTCACCGAAAAATATATAAAAAAAATCTTTGCTGTTTTTTTTTAAATTGTTAAGTATAAAAAAATATTTTTAAAAAATCCACACACTGCAACGGATTTTTTTATGTGCGTCGATTTACGGGACACCCTGTATTATGTATGTCTAAAAACTAGTACAATTATACAGCTTCGCTTTTGATTTGCTTGCTATTTGGCTTAAATAGAGACCAACCTGGTGTCAAAGTTGTCCAAAGTTCCATTTGGCCTCTGACTTGGCTTAGCCACTGTTCTCTTGTTGCTTAACCAACAGATCGTTTGACTAACAGTGATTAGAAATGGATATTCGGGACACTGATGTTAAGTTTTGTACTCCGGTAACATACCTGGGTCGTCGGCGAGCGGTCCTGCGAGCATTTCTTTAGCGGCCTGGAGTCGCGCGCGAGCTAAAGGCGGAGGCGGAGGCGGATGATGCGGCGCCGCGTCTAATAACTGTGCGGCCGCGCGCGCCGCTTCCCCCGCGCCCAACGCACCCATCACTTCCCGCGCTACACCCGCACATGACGACAACAACGCCACCTATGTGCGCATCATACTGGGTGTAAGGGACATCGTACCGAAAACCGATACCAGGGATCCAGTACATGATTCTGAACATTCTAGTGTTGAAATTTTTCAGCGTTTTTTTTTTCATGAATGCCAAAAAAAACATGCCGCTTTTTTAAATAAAATTAGTATAACATCATTATTGGTATAATAATAAAGCCTAATTTCAATTTAAAACAATAAATTACTAATTTGTACAAAATTAGCAATGTAATTTAAATAATAAATATTATTCCGCACGCATTCATTACATGCTCGAAAATTAACAAGTTAGTCATTTGTCATTTTCAATTTATATGGTTTCTGTAATATTGTAACGGACATTATTTCAAATATTATATAACCGTTCTCGGTACGTGGTCCCTTACACCCTGTGTATAACGGGTGTAAGGGACATCTTACCGAAAACCGATACCAGGGATCCAGAACACGATTCTGAACATCCTAGTGTTAAAATTTTTCATCGGCTTTTTCATGAAATTCAAAAAAAAAAACACTTTTTAAATAAAATTAGTATAACATCATTATTGGTATAATAATAAAGCCTAATTTTAATTTAAAAACAATTAATTAATTATTTATGTTTTTATTTTATTTTTATTTATTTATTTATTCTTTATTCACAAAAACAGTGCATAGGTAATTAATTAATAGGCAATTAACTATTATTATTTTAGAAAATTAGCAATGTAATTTGAAAAATAAACATTATTCCGCATATATTCATTACATGCTCGAAAATTAATAATTTAGTCATTTGTCATTTACCATATAAATGGTTACTGTAATGTTGTAAAGGATGTAACACCTTGTTTTTCTACCACTAATACTTACAGTTATTTATGAAATCTTCACTAATTTAACAATTAAAACATTTGTTTTGGTTGCAGAAAAACATTGTGTTGACATTTGTGACAGTAGCAAAATGTCACTGAACTGTCATCTGACAGCTGTATTTCGTTCAAAAATCGATAGTTGCAAACGTAAAAACTTGATAGTTCGTGATTAGTTATCTTTATAAATTAGCTCTCGTAAAATCCCTTATCTTAATTATATACATAGTTTATATACTCAAAGACTCCCTTAATCTATTTTTAGGTGTTTAAAGTTCTTACTAAGCTTAAACACTGCTCAATGATTTATTATCTCAGCTAGTGACGTTACTGGACGTAATGTCACTAGTACAAAAAAAACATATTTCCGGTCATCGACCGTAACTATAAAAGGCCGGGCTAGGGCTTCGGTCTCCCTCTTTTGCTCTTCAACTTCCCCAGAATTGGTGAGTCTAGCTGTGTAGATTGTCCGATTTTCGTGGCCATGTGTTTCTCTAACTTTTCATTTGCTTAATGTCTAAATTAACCTTATCTTAACCTCAAAGTGTCCCACAGTGTACGAGCTGTAGGATTCAGGGGGGCTAAAAAGGCCACTTTCGGCGAATCGTAATATGTGCCTATTATGATTTAGATGTCAAAGCGTAAAATGGTCACATACAAATCCTTATCTGCGTATGACTCAAATTAGAAAGTTCATCTATTTGACACTTATTTGACAATTTTCTATGGATATTCGTAAAATGGTCCATTAAATACGAATTGCTTTTACGTCAAATAGCCGAATGATTAGAAGTTACTATACACTAACTTCTTACAGTTCATATCGAACACCTAAGAGTTTGCGACGTAGTTTTTCTTCAAAAATAAGGAGTATTGGCATGTTTGGACCTCTAGGAAATCTTTTTAATGTATGCTTGTGTTATGGAGAGCATTTTACATCGTTAGTAAAGTAGAAACTCTTCAAAAATAGACGTAGTTTTTAAGGAACGTTACAAGTGTTGGAACCTGAGTTTTTAATTAATTGTTCTGAGTGAATAAGGGTGTGTATGACGCTCATACAGGAGCTGAAGCCTTATCTACCATCTCACCAAGTTGGAATAAATACAGTATCTAAGGTAAGTGAATATTCATTGTTTTGTGTAATAACACTTTACCACCGAACCTACGCACTTCGAAATACATACCTACTTACCATTCTAAAGTTAGGTCATCTTTCATTCTCATTTTCGGTCTGCACTATGTATCAACCAGGAGCACACGCTGCGATGAACCAAGCAAACATCACAACAGAACATATACCTAAGTGAGAACCGTGACAGGGCCTTATTTAAATAATGAACAATTTAGAAAGTCATATTATATTTATGTTCCTCAAACTCGTTATGAGTCAATAATATCCTCTAGGACTTCCATTCAACTAAAGTAACAGACAGGTTTCCTCAAGATGTTTCCTTACTAAAATATTTTGTAAAGTGGACAAAATCAACCTTACAGGAATACTGGAGATTAACTATAATAATAAAACACAAAACACCTATAATATATTTTTTTATTAAGATAACGATTTACAGATATGTGAAAATAAATTAAAAAATACACAGAAATATGACATTTATGTTTAAACTTTTCAGGAATGTAGCTCGGACTAATATTTTAAGCAGTTGCCAGCCATGGGGGGCCAAAGCACGATTCATTTATTTATTGTGGAGCCATCATCCATTGAAGTCCTGGAAAAACTCCTTACTCCACTATTCTGAAAATTAAGAAGGTTTTTAGATTAGTATGGATGTGTATTTATCCAAACAAGACCCCTATTACTTTTACTAGATAGTCTCTTGTACATCAGACTCTTCAGGTAGGTAACACATTAGTGTCAAATATCAGCAATGCTCATTTTTACATGAACATTGCTGTGTTCCAGTGAAGGGCACTGTAGTTGGTGAAATCACCAGGCTCAAGAGATTTAATAGCTAATGTCTCAGTTGACGAGTGGGAGTCCTGCGCAAACTGTCTTTGGGCAGGCGTATCGCTTACCATCAGGCAAAGGTCTTTCTTCTCGTCAATAACCAAAATAAGGAAAAGTCAGGAATAGTAATTATAAGCTGTGATAGTAATTATAATTGAGGCTGCATAATAAAAAAGCAATTTAATTCATCTGCCTTATTTCAAGTTTAATGTAGAATAGAATAGAATAGAATACTCTTTATTTGCACACCAAAGTAAAACATACAGAAAACTTAGAAAATAACTCAAATTAGGTACAAATGGCGGTCTTATCGCTAACAGCGATTTCTTCCAGACAACCAAACCAACCAACCAACCAATGTACTGACATGTGAATCCTTATTTCAGGCAATACAGCAGAGAAGTATCTCTGCTGTATTAGGAGTACCTAACACTTATGGAATTTCAATTTAGCAGTAAGTAAGCAGCTGGCAAGGAAATATGAATAATCATGTATTGAAATATAATTACTTTTACGGAATATATTCAAGATTATTTAAATTCAATTTAATAATTATTTTAACTAGTTTTTGTACCTATTTGCTGACACACTGGAAACAAAATGTAAATATCAATAAAATTATATCTATCTACCTAGTACAAATATGACTGATATAAAATAATGTACTTACAATGGATCAATCCTTTGGTGTTTAAGTTGTGCCATACCCCTCAACATTGAGCGAGTCAGACATCTGCACAAAGTATCTCCTACAGAAGCGTAAACACAGCCCTTCACCAAGCAGTAATACAGCAATAGTACTGTTATTTAAACTCCAAGCTGCGCTCAAAGAACTTAAGCTATATGTTTCACTAAGCTTCGGCACTGCTTGCCTTTCCATTCCTAAAAAATATTATAATTTTATATTAAAACACCTTTGAAAAAAAATTAGGAAACAAACATGGTAAACAGTTATAACGAACTAGTTTTAGCACTTACCTTTACATAAAGATTCTATTGCGACACAAATACTTAGAAATAATGAAAGGTTCCCCATCAATAAATATTGAAATCAAGTTTAATTTTTATACGGATTGTTATGATTTGATTACCTCAAGTTTCACTTACGGTAGTATTACATACTCTTTGTTTCTCTACTAAGTTGCGTACACACCACACACACCATTCTTGTGTAGTACAAGACGCGTCGAACGGTAAATGGTTAGGAACCGTTCCGCAGCTCTGACCGAATAGATTCTCAAGAAGGGAGAATTCTCGTTCGTAAAAATTACACCGACAAACCTGTGTTATTAGGAATACAGCAGACATTGATAAAATGTCCACCTTGATTATTATTAGACGGTATCTAATAAAAGTCATTAATTTCACATCAGTCACTTCTATTAGTTCAGCTCGAACGATGAGCAAGCAACCGCTGGAACTACTATGTACGAAAGAGTACTAGTACATGACTATCGGACACGGGTGTGAAAGAGAACGAATTCACCGCTCAAGGTTCATATTTTACGTATGTTACGTAAACATATCATTACATCACTATCACTATCATTATGTACAACGTATCATATAATTCGTTAGTAGTACTTCTACTTCAGTTAGTCGGTATTGCGGAACTTTTTCGATTATTGAATAATAATTTTGATTATCAAGTAAAATCTTATATATAAAAATCTGGTGACACGGTGTTTCTGGTCGCACTCCTCCAAAACGGCTAGACCGACTTTTAAGTAATTTTTTATTGCTATGTGTATATTTCGTTGTTTGATAGGTGGTAAAGTATATTTCATACCGTCAAGAGTCACAGACAGTTGTTAACAGTGTTTAGCAATCGAACAGGTTAAGCAACGTGTTAAAATAAGCGTCTCCGTGCTTCGCAGGGCAAGTAAAAAGCGAGTCTCGGTTTTTAACCGACTTTAAAAAGGAGGGTATGTGTTCAACTCGTATAATCTATTACTATAAATATGCGTAATATTCACCTAAATGTCTGCTATGTTTTTCTTTACAAAATCAAACTATAGCAATAAATGTATGAACACGGGAGTGATACCTTGCAAAAACTACAAATCTGATTGCGGTAATTCTTTTTGTAATAGTTTTAGAATCTTTCAACTTAGAGTAGAGTATAAGTACCATGGGGGGAAGAGGAAAAGCAGGGAGGGACATATATAGTGAAGATAGTATAATACTGAGGCAGAGAGAGTGAGAGATGGAGACAAGAGCGATAGAGAGAAATGGAAAGAAAAAGGATAAATATTTGACCGGAAAATTGAGTGCGTAGCTGCACTGGTCAGCTCTTTTATTATAAAATTGAATATTGAACACAGTGAGTGAAACGTGCTATTTTTTTAATGTTGGCTGTTTACAACTAACATAAAATAAGTGTTTAAAGTTTTTGTTTATTTTTGCGGTGTTGGACGCTTTAAGGCTGCTTACTGTTATGAAATGTATCTTGGAGGAATTATTAAAACTTAACCGGCAATTAGTTTGCACGTCCTCCAATTATAATGTATGGTCGTCATAACAAAACTAACCTACATAAAATATATACCTACATACACAGGATAAAATTTCGCTAACATGGCATCTCTAAATTTTGTATGTACTTTTTTCTGTCCTTGTAGACGGCGCGCGTGCTAAATATCTAGACATCTTCTGTATATGGTACTTAGGACCGAATAGAACGAATAGTAAGGTTACAGGGAACTAGTTCACTTCCTAAATTACGTCTGCACGTACCATTATACTGTAGACAGAATATGACAAGACAATTCCCCGTCAGCTAAAAAACATGTGATTACTTACTTGTTGCCAGCTAAAAATAACAAATATCTTTGATTATCCTTTTTCATCACTAATCACATAAATTGAATAGTGTCAAGTTTAAATAACTATGAACAAGTTTATAGGTTTATAGGACACAAATTTATGCTGATAACTTTCATAAAATATTAAAAAACGAAGATAAAATAAAACCGGTAAAGTAAAAATTTTAATCGGTTTAATTTTTTTCGTATGGCAGCATTAACCTCAAATATGAGTGCCTCTCTGGAGTCTGATATGAAAATATTTGAGTATGATTCACCTAAATAATGTGACCATTTTACGAAAATTTAGAGGCATTGCTAAGCATCTGCTGTCAATATGGAATATGACATGATTTAGGCGAATTGCTCAAAGTGGCCTTTTTAGGCCCGCAGATCGTGAAACGTGTTTTTTTAATCGCCACACATCGCCACGTGTCGGATACCGTAATTGTTACTTTCCTCTAGGTTCTTTTGTTCCATTTACCAGTGCTGTGCTTACCTTACAGTTATGTGTGTATGTGCTACATTATTTCCACAAAATGCATCAAGGTTCTACCTGTAACACATGTCTGACCATGTGATTCTTTTTGGTTGCCGCCTATAACAGCCGCCTTGTACTCAGCTATGTACATTCTGCCAATGTACATAGTCGCCTAGATGGATCTTGCCAAAATCACCTGTTTTCTTTGCCTAAACTCTGCTAACCTCATTCTTCTGAAAATCAAGTGCACCCTTTTCTCTCACTGCCTGCTACCATACGCTTATGCATGATGCTAAGCACTGTGCACTGTATTTTTCAGGGGTCCTTGTACCAGGATTGGTACAGTCTACTGCTCGTGAGTGCCCGCTACACCTCGGGTCTTGGTCGGCCTTTGTGCTACCAGCCGTCCAAGCCTGCAGCCCTACGTAACCGTCTCCCTGCCTGCTGCCGGGAGACCACCGACTCGCTTGGCCTACTACTGCCAGGTGCATCGTACCACACGATCTGACCGCTTGAGCCCGCGACCTCTGAGATCTTGTTTTTTTTTTCTAAATATATACATCTCTTATCTTTAAATCTTTGTTTCTTTTCCTTACCTGTAGCGCTAAACACTACAAGGACATTATTTGACGTCTTATAAATTTTTTTTCGGTGCGATGTCCCTTACACCCTGTATAGTGTTAAAACCCCTATCAGTTCCGTAGGAAAATATTAGCAAGTGCAAATGCACAAATCAGGAAAATCATTTAAGAAATGTTCAAAAAAAGAGTAATATAGGTAGGCATAATTGTATTGGTACACCGAATAATATCAATGATCAGATAGGATTTTATAACACTCTGTATACTCCCCACACCGGGACAGACTGCAATAAAATTGCAGAGCATGAAATCGAAATTTCATGAACAGAATGTCGCTCGGTTGTTTTTAGGGTTCCATACCTAAAAGGTAAAAAAGGAACCCTTATGGTGAGACTTCGTCTGTCTGTCTGTCACAAACATATATATTTCAGGAATCGCTAACGCTATCGATTTGAAACTTGGAATAATTTTAGATATTTTTTACCCACATACATCGCAAATGAAAAAAATATATTTTTACTTTTACTTTTTTTATAATGGGGGGTCGAAATAGGTCATCAAAATTTCAAAGTGAGACTACTATATCAAGTGGGGTATCATATGTAAGGGATTCATTTGCACATCTCAAAACAGTTTTTTATTTTAGCTTATGTGACGTAGTTTCTGGCTGATAATCAAAAATGTCAAAAAAAATACCGCCCCCCCCCCCTTATCTCCGAAGTTTGTGGAGGGAAAAATCTGAAATTATGGGTTATGCATGTCTATCTATATTTTACAGGAAAAATAAAATGATATTTCTAAACAGTACAGTTTTTTAGTAATCCTAAAAAAACCTCGACAAACAAACTTAGTTTTGCGGTTTGTTTTTTTTTGCTATCTGAGGTGTTACATGAATAGTAAAATTACTTTAATACGTCCAAAGATAGTATGGAACCCTCGGTGCGCGAGTCCGACTCGCACTTGACCGGTATTTTTTTTTTCACTAGTTTTGTTGCATGTTCTTTTTTTCCCGTTTTGTATATATCTGTATACTTTCTTTTATGTTGTATATTTCTGGGTGTTGCTTTCTGCCAAATAAATGTAGTTCTTCTTCTTCTTCTTCTTCATTCTACTTTCTCATCGTTTTTGGTAGACATTAATAGTATTCGCGTTGTAGTGGGATCAGCAAGATATTCTAAGACTGATCATCTAGATTACACCAGGCGAACATGTATTCGAGGAGGCTCAGTTCGCGCAACCCAATCATTCCCAGATGATAGTGAGTGCTAATGCAGCTGTGTTACCACACAGTATATAATAAACACTATAGTTTTTTAATAACAAGGAAAAGAATCAAATGCAGATCAAAGGTACATACAATGGAATCTTATGCAACAAATCTTCAAGATTTTTATGTATCATGGCGTATTAACACAGCTAATATTAATTGACAAAAATAGCAAGCTAACCTGTGCCGGTGCCAAATGTTCTTTGTACGGGTGTTGCGCGAACGCTTTAAGCGCGTGCAGCGCATTGCGTACATCTCGTCGGAAGCTGTCCTCGTACTGCCCGCCCGTGGCTCGTGCGAACAAACGTCTAGAGCGCACCGCCAGCCGGAACACGGCAGCCAGTGAGCGCAGGCACTTGCGGATGGGCTCCTGTCCCTCCGCGCTTGCCGCCCATTCCGCACAGTGCTGTACTGATGATAGCAGGCCTCTACACCGTACGATATAACACAGTCAGCAAACAGCCAACAACCACAGGCAGCCGAAACAGACAGACTAGCGAGCGCGGGCAGTTGCCCTCTACACGGTACAATATACTAATCAATAACTAACAACCAAATAATAAATTTCTTTTTTCGCCACTACATTGACTTCTTGCGACGAAAAAACTTGACCTTATTTCTGACTGCGTCCGTCGTGCGTCGTCCCTTATCCCAGATAAAGTAGTAGGTAAATTCAATATAAAGGCATAAAAGGTAATTCGTCTTTCAAGCGCACTTGGCGGCGCGACCATGATTTTGCAGCGACAGGGACCTAGACCTCAAATGCCTCAAGTTCCTGATGCGGTTTACTTGTAATCTGACATGAGTTTTTACAGTTTTGTATTTGTAAAAGACGCTTATAATTTCTACGCAACGCCAGACGGAATACGGCGGTCAGCGAGCGCAGGCACTGGCGGATGGGCTCTTGCCGTTCCGCACAGTGCTGATATACAAATCAACATGCAGTCGACGAGAGACAACCAAAATCTGGAACGCCTGCTAGATGATAGAAGGCTAGTCAACGAGAGTAGCGAGAAATTCTTGGAGGCAATCCAAGAAGCTAGTTTATGAGAGTTGCAGGAAGCTCTGCAGACCATTCAGGAGGTTAATCAACACGAGTTGAGAAAAGTTTTGCAGGCCAACCAAAATCTCTAGGCTATCCAGGAGGAGGTGCTGTACAAAGTTGGTTAAAGAAAACGATATCATAGAGCCGTCGATTACGATTTTGTCGTCTTAATGGAAGATAGACAGCAGCACATGTGTGTGCGTGTGTGCGTGCGTGTGTGTGTGCGCGCGCGCGCGGTCGTGGGTGTGCATGCGTGTGTGTTGTATTTACAACTTTAAGGACGTAAGCCTATTGTTGAAATATTGCTATTGGTTCCACGAACGACGCTATTATTCCGCTACTTTTACTACTTTGTTTACAACTTGCAAACTATCTAGAAAAGCATAGTTCCGCATAAAATACGCCACCGAGCCGACCGGCAGTTAGTGTATTCTACGCTGCGTTATCGGAATCAACGGTGAATGACTAAAGCTTGTCATAACGGCCGCCGGTAAAATTTTACAGTCCAGATCGCAGATATAGTTATATATCTGCGATCTGTAAAATTTTCTGTATTCTGAAGTATGTGTGGAAATAAATCATCGTCACCAAGCAAACGGCATGTTAAAGAACCCTGCAACGTAACATTACTCAAAATGTTGTCTTTTATTTACGCGAATACTAGACATTGCAATCAATCTATTCTTTCGGATTATATCGCGATTTATTTTAATTTTTTTATTATTTAGCGATATAATCCGTACGAATAGATTGATTGTAACAATACTCACTTGTATACAAGCGCGGCGGAGAAATGTTCTTCAATATACACGTCGAGCACTGGCTTAAAATGTTGGAATCGACTCTCATCCAGTAAGCTGCATATCGATATTAATACTAGGAACACTGTACCCGAATGTGGAGTACTGAAACAAACATGAATACAAAATCCCGATTAGCTATCGAAATTTAAATTTGGCAAATGTATATACTTACTTAGAAGGCATGATTACTAATTTAAAACAATATATATTTTATAATGTACTTACGGGTCTACTATTGCGGAAAATAATTATATTTTTGAATTAAATTTACAATTAATAGCAATATTTTCAATTTTTAAAATACATTTTGAATTTCGTTCCAAAACGAAGGCTGGAGCATGGCGCCATTTTGTGACGTCACCACAGTTTAAATAAACAGCGGTCTCTAGGTATAAAAGTGAATTATTGAAGAAAGGAAAAGTTGAGATGACAGTTCGACAGTTGTTTGTTTATACCGGGATGACGTAATTCACTCTGTTCGGTGTTAATTACAAAAAATGGCGATTAGCTGTATTTTAGTTTTTTTTTTAAATTATGTAAATGTCTATTACTATTAAAATGATATTCATATACCATCAACCACAGTTTTATTGGTATTATGTTGCAGTCATCATGCCTATTTAACACTTACCTATTACCGTCTTCTGTTGAGAACAATGCGAATAAAGCGTCTAGCACGTCTCTAAGGAACTTGATCAACTCCTCACAACTCAGTCCATCCCCGAGCCTTAACACTCGAAGTAATGTTTCTTGCACTTTTTCTGGCCGTGCGCGCCATTGTAATAATGCTAGGAGATCCTCTGCAAAAACATATTTACAGTCAAAACCTCTATAAACTTGAAACTACCTAATATTTTGATTTCAGTCATTTTCATACGTTAAGATTATTATTTCCCGAAATGCTGCTTAGGGACTTGAACGATTGCGACAATATGCATTTTTGAAATGTATGTCAGCAGTATTCACAGACTGACATGCCAGAAATAGAAAGCAGTTGTTTCCATGATAGACAAATCGCGTTGAATTCAAAATACTATATAATTATATTCGATACTTTAATATATATATCTAGCTAAGAAATAAATTACCATTCTGCGTCAGTTTAGTTGAGCATAACAATGTACTAATGACACAATTTTCTTTGGAGCTTCTTTGGAATGTGGGCACGACGCCATTGACGGGCGCAGTTCGGGCGGCGTCGTTCGTGCACGATGGCATCGACAAGTAACTAGCTGTTGTTAATCTGTAAATAATAACGGAGGATACTGACATGTTTTTTTATACAACCTACTGACAACCTGGTTTGCATGATGGAAAATGGCCTACACGCCAGCCTATAGACAACTGCACTGCCGCTCGTCACCCGATACATTAGTTATTAAGTTTCCTGTTTAATTTCACCAGCTACAGTGCCTTTCACATTGGAACACAACAATTACACACTGCTGCTTGGCGGCAGAATATCTGACACTGCTGCGGTACCTACTTGCCCGGTCCCTTGCACAAGGAACCTAACACTTAGTACTGTAAGTTGTTATTATAGCTGCTTACCCGCGGGGTGTCATCACCATTTACCACCAAGTCGGATCGCGGTTAATCTACAACTATATAATAAATAAATTACTTACTTGGTGGGGTCATCACATTTGTAAACGTATAGTTCGTGTGCTCCGTCCCTGAGCGTAGCACCGCTCGCTTCCATCAGTCGTGCGAACGAGAATCCGAAAAGCTTCCTCTCATTCTTATCCCTCGCTGGAATAACAAATGAAATAGTAAACTAGTAATAGCCATTAATATTCATTAGCTCATTAGCAGCTCTAGTAGTTAGTCAGTTGAAGTGGCAATGGGCAGGTCATATAGTCAGGAGAACTGAAAACCGATGGTAAAGAAAGGTTCTAGAGTGGCGACTGAGGACTGGAAAACGCAGTGTGGGCCGGCCACCCGCTAGATGGGCAGACGACCTCGTCAAGGTGGGAGGGAGCCGTTGGATACAGGCGGCACAACATCGGTCGAAATGGAAGTATATGGGGAAGTCCTTAGATGTTCAGCAGTGGACGTCTTGTGGCTGACATGATGATGATAATGAGCCATCAAAAAGCTGTAAGTTAAGACAAACAAATAAGGAAGTAGTTCAGCTAGGTTTTCTACCGCGAAAAAGTCAAGCATAGAAGTTAACTCTGTTGGTGGGGTCATTTACAAAAAAAAACTATACAGATACGAGTAGGTAGGTACTAACCTAGCAGCGTACCATGTGGAAAATAGTGCTACTGTAGGCCTCGCAGTTACTTCCATTAGGACAATTACTCAATAAATAATCATATCACAGGAGTCAGAAATAGAATCTGATTCAAAAACAATATTAAGCCGAGAATAAAGGTCTATTTTTCAGACCTTTGCCCAGCAGTAGGACCAACTAGGCTAGCTTTTACAGTAACTATTGTACTAGCGAATATCGTTACTGGGATCTTTAGAAGATTGGAAACCTTATCATGCCGGAAGCCAAAGTTAATAAATATAATAACATCCAATGACAGCTATACGTATGGGCCAACATCAGTTATTAATTAAGGCCGTCAGCACAAAAATGACCTAAGCCACGTATGAACAGTTATTTAGGGAAAATAATAAACTTGCTATATTGAAGCATATTAATGAAATAATGAAAGACGGATGTCTTCCTAAACTCCACTGTTATAATATAGTTCAAATGCATTTTTTGAATAAATGTATATTTAATGTTGTCTTTTACTTACGCGAATATTACACATTGAAATCAAACTACTTTTACGGATTATGTCGGGATAGTAAAATAAAAAAATAAACCGCGATAAAATCCGTAAAAGTAGTTTGATTAGAATGTATATTTATTATGAAACACCACACTAATAAAAGTACAACCATTGTAACAACACAACATACATACTTACAAAATACAATATACTTATATTCTAAAAAACTTATTTTAATAAAATTGAACCTATGGTGGTGGTGTCACGCAAAAGGACGCACTCAGCATCCAGCCGTGTTTAAGCGCCGCGCGGCGCTATTTCAAAGTTCACCAGTCTCAAGCATAGGCCACTTTTGCGCTGACAGCCTCAATTTCAGATATGTTTAGGATCTTGTACTCACTGGAGCAGTGTCTGAACTCGATGCGCACGTGTGCGTTGGTGAATGTCTCGAGCGGCACCGTGAGCCGCAGATGCTCGGCCCAGGCGGGCGCGTTATTGTGGTACAACACGAGCGACTCGTACGATGACGCACCGCTACCACTAGCACCCCACACACACTCCTATATACACAAACACACTATAGGAATAGACTAGCTGAAGAGGGAGGTAATTAATCATGCGCGAATCGTCTGTGCGATTGTCGCTAGCTTTTGATGAAGGAAAACATCGTGAGGTACCTTGAGTGTCTGAGAAAGCCTAACTAGCTTAACTAGCTAACGTGGTGGACTATAGCCTAAGCCCCGTCATCTTGAGGAGGCACATGCCCAACATTGGGACAAAAACAAGGGCTGGTATTATTATTAATAAGTGTATATGTACTATCGCGGGCACGAACCGTGTAACAGTTTTGAATCAAAATCGTTTGTACGTTCCGTGCGCTTACCCCGTCCGCATGTACTATGGGCCGGCTCGTACAAGCGATTATCGTCCTGAAGGTGGTACACCGCTTGTTGTCCGTGACAGTACGTGGCACAGCACAATATCTTTTTTTCAACCTATTCACGAAACGAGAAAGAAGTTCGCCTAATGGTAAGCGACACGCCTCCCTTTATACAGCTGCACTACTACCAGCTAGTCACCTGACATTAGTGGTTTTAAAAATATGGATTACTATTAAATTTTAAACCTTTTAAATATTTTGAAATAGATATCTAATTTTTTTACATCTAGTCTAAGAAAGTATAAGAATATATTTTATATTAATACTTACATTAATAACTTGTCCAGTGTTATCATGCACTGACACTGTCGCAAGAACATTCTTTGCTGTACTTTTTCCACCCCTTTCAAATTCAGCCTTCTCCAACGTTAGATAGAGGTCGTTGCGAACGTCCCCCGGCATGATGACGTCAGGGAAACCACGCTTCGCAGTAACTGTGGCGCCTGACGTTACCGCTTCCGATATGCTGCCAGCATTTGTTAGGAGGCGTAGGGCTACTACTATACCTAAAAATGAAAAGGCGAGCAGACAATTAACAAAGCGCAAGTAATTTAATAATTCGTACATACTTTAGTACAATCATACTATCATGTCTCAATAACAGTCTCGGTGTTTTAACGGACTCAAGTGTGGCCGCTGATCGTAAGAACTTGGGCATATTTTCACGTCTAATAGTTTATCGCAGAGCGATGCTAAAGGGAGGATCTTTCGACCAAGCGAGGTGTGATGTTCGGTCAGGGCCGAAGAACCCAGCAGTTACTTTTGGGATGTTGTATATAAACTCGATTTACTTTGAAACTTTGCTTGCGCGATTCAGAATTGTTCATGTGACGTCATCTTCATTTTGTACTCTCGATATATAGTAGCTCGCTACAAGTTTTTGTGCTTAGGTTCACATTGTTGATCGTCGTGTTACACTTTTCGTTCTGAATAAATTAATAATTGACGGAAAAATTACAAAAATTAGATAACAGTTATAATGAAATTCATCTCGAGATTTTACGACTGATACCGGTCTGGTTACTGGAACTGGTTACTGACTCAATATAAATTATGTAAATTAGTCACATTTATTGAAATCTCTACTGCACTAAAAATAGTAGTATCACTAACCACATATCCAAACAATTTTACATTTTTTATACAGCCTAACGAGGATACGAGTAAGATGTACGCCTAATGGTAAGCGTAGACCGAGACGTACATTGTGGATTATGACGTAACAACAATGATGTACTTGCAACATCCATAACCATAATTTTTTTATTGAATGCTTAGAGGAGATACCACTTGAGAGAGAATGATGCGCTAACCCCCTCTGCCAAATTTTTGGTCATATGGTCAGGTCATTCTTTATTTGTGTGCGTGTATTTTTGAATGTGTTGCGAGTTTATTATAGTGTGGGTATGCGTGAAAGTGTATCTGTGTGTGTTTACTTCGCCTCCCGCACCCCGCAAAAGTGCCACGAAAAATTTGTTCGGGGAATCGACGCGATACTAACTCCTTTGGTACTTTCTCTGAGATTGAATGACATATCTAGGTTAAAAACTACAACCTGCTGCATTCGTAGAACCTTGTTTCGTAGATTCTAATTCATTCATACTTATTTAGCAAAAACTTACCATAATTTGGTTGTCCTGGCAGGATATTGCACTTGTTTGTCTGTTTCCTTATTAGCATGTCGTGTAGTTGGTGGAAGTCTTTCTCTTCGCATTGGTAAACCTACAAACGTATACTTTACTTAATAAATGTGATAACGTAATGAGTCTTGCTTTACAAGATTGAGGCATATCATTTCGTGGCCATTTCCGGAGTTACGAATGGAGTAAGAGCTATATTCCAAGTTCCAACTCCCAACTGCTAGATGATTGAGTGTCCCAGAAATGGGACATCAAGCCGGTAATGACGCATTGTGTGAACCACAAGCAATCAATTTGTGAAAGCAAATAATAAAAAGGTCAACAGTTTTGGTGCAGTGGGTTAAACATTTTTTTTCGTTATTTACCCGAAAATGCATGAATTTCTTATTAAACCGGGTAGGCACGCAATCAATAAAAAACAGTCGCTCCATAGGAGTAGGCACGATGGCACAGGGTTGCTTAGAAACGGTTTTAAGAAGATACAAATATTTTTTTATGTAATTCAAAATATCAATTTTTGCCGTATTTGACATCGTTTTCGGGGTCTTTACTATCAATACTATACATACCCTTTGGCTTGATATACCCTTTCCGGGACACAATGGCTGAGTATTTTGTAAAGCGTATATAAGAGGAAAGGGTATATCGCGCGTGTCTCCCACCACACACACCTCGACGCTCGGCATAATAATCGGAAATGGCCTTATAACATTTTCGAATATTATACCAAACGCAATCACCTCCAGCGGAAGAAGCTGCTCACTTTGAGTGAAAGAAGAGGATCCGAAGACTGGGGTGACATCAGCTCAAGCAAGCCTGACCACCCTGCTTATTTCCTTCTCCAAGGTCGTAAGTGTAACAAACCTCACACTACTAGGGCATATGTCTTCTATTATATTATGCCTCAAGTCAAAATCTCTTTATTATGTATAAGACTCACAGAGGCACTTACACAAAAAACATTTTTTACACACTACCACCAGAACGTAACGCGGCCGCAACTTATAAGATCCGGCAAGAAACTCAGCAGGACTTTGTTCATATTTATTTAAAGTCTGGATATATAATGTTGTAATATAATGTTTTAATATAAATAATGAGGTGTTGTTGTGGTCAAATTGTAAGCCTTAAAATTGTAAGCTTGCATGAGTTGGGCAGTTCAAGCCCACGCAGCTTTATCCTCCAGGTAGAGAGATCAGAGATTTTATAATAAGCCTTTTTCGACAACCGGCTTTTATCAAAGGTTTAAATTCATTAAGTGGAAGATCTCGGATATCCTGTGGCAGTTTGTTATAGAAGTGTATACATTGGCCTTTAAAATATCGTCCAGCGACTCCGAAGTAATTTAAAACTCACCTTAAACGTATATTCCTTCTCCCCGGTGTGTTGTCCCGGCTGCCTAAGGAACTCGGCTAATGGTAAAACACCAGCGCCCAAAGGCCTCCTGGCGACGGGACCTCGTCTCTCCCCCGTCCCACTGCCGCTACCACCCGCACCCGCCCACCTCCCAACCCGAATCACCCACGCCACCAGCCACAGCTCACGAGTGAGATCTGTTGTTGATAGGTCCTGGAATAACCAAGTTTTTCTGTTACGGTAGTGTATTTTCCTTTTGAGGCAGCTTTTTCAATCATTGGATAAATAAAATCAGTCGGATAAACTGTTAACCCGTAATACAAACAATACATAGTACAATGGAAGGAGTAGTTGTAGGAATAACACAATATCCCTTGATTAAAATTAATTTAAAAATCAGCTCTTAATCAGGTGAGAAAATTATTATTAATTACAACAACATCAATCACTCCAAATATTCCCGCAAATTTTATAGTTGATAGCTTTTCTTCGTATAGTGTCGTTATGCATGCTAGTAAAGGTCTATTTGTATCTGGTGGAAATATTGGTTATTCAGCGAGATCTTCTAACAACGCCATCTAGTCAAATAACGCCATCTTCAGGAAGCATCAATACATATCTATGGGTCGATATCCAGTTGTTGTCCTCTGGCGAGTCAGTGCTCACTGAGAAATCACTGTTCTGGTACCTGAGAGGCTATCGTTTACCCCAAAGTTGCCCTAACACATAATCGTCCTTCTGATGCAGGTCGAATTGTTTGTTTCGTGGCCAACGTGGTGTCTTTACGCTCCTGACGTGGTTTGTCATTAAGCCTTGGCATAACCTGGTTTTGCCACTTGTAGCAAAACCAGGCTCGACTTTCTACGTGCCCTTCAAACTGTTAACCCGTAATGTTGAGTAAATACTTACGACATGTACGTTATCTATAACTCAAAGGCATTCTAAAATGGGTTTCTATCTTAAAACTCGAACGTGTGTAGAAAGTCATAAAACTGGTCTCGCTGATACATGTACGTTACTAAGCTACGCTACTTTATCAGACCGCTAAGCTTTACGCTCGAACTTATCGTATTGGTCATTAGTCCACCGGTCGTTAAGGTACAACACTAAAAAAGAATACTGTTATCGACTATAGGGCTCCGATACACGACTCCACCCGTTACGGCGGAACGCGGATATGCGGAACGCTCAAAACTCACACGTCAACTGTCTATCCACGCGGTTGAGCGGTCGAACCGTGCAGAACAGTCGGCCGATGTCGTAGCACATAGATATTAGTGCATCGTAAAACTGATGTAATCACGTAAGTAGTAGATCCCTAGAGCAATATACCGTCTAGGTAAGGGCTACCGTATCAGATAAGCCGACGCAAAACAGTAGTTTAGTAAATATTTCTGTGTTCCGTAACCAAACATTGGTGTGGTGTAAAGGGCACGGTAATTAGAGACGTTACTAATAACCAATTTCTTCGTTAGTAAGCGACAGCGAAATATTCACTCAGTATCATGCTGTTCGTCTCGTTACTACACTATCTGCCGAACCTACAAACGTTAATTAAAGTTAATGATGATTAATTCATTTTTTGAAATAGTATAATTTCGACACTCGCCGCCCATTATTACTTAATATGCTGATAGTGAGTAGATATAACAATTATTTCGTGTTCAATAACCGAAATTAATCATAAACGACTCCGACAGTCGAAAAATAGATTTTAAAAAGTGAGTTAATTAGGATTAAAGTTAATTAGGGTTTGTGAGTGCGGCAGTAAATATATCACGTACATATCACGTCACTACAGTGCAGTGGTATTATTAAGTCACCTCCGCTCTCCGCATCGAGCATTTTGTTCAATGTATCTGTGCCCTAAGTAGTCAATATGATTGAGCCGGTTTCTGCACCTTAACCTGAATGCAACGTTTCGAAGAAACCAAGTTCTAATTAAACTCAATCGTGGACTACTGAGTATAAAGACGGTTATTCTTGGAACCGAAACGAACGAACCACAAGCTTATAAAATGGTATCTTAAAATTATCATCATCTCTGTATTGCTAGTCAACTATGTTTTACAAACATTTATCTGACACTCCGGTGTAACACCTAAAAGTTGTTTGTACATGAAACTTACCATACCACGTACAGAAAAATTCAATGCTAGTCAAAATTCTTAATCACATTCCATAAAGATTATTGTACATCTAAGACTAACCCAGTAATAATATAGGACTTACCGCAAATAAAGTACTGTTTGCATGCAGCCTGTCCACGTAATTTGAGAACCCGTCTCTAGCTATCCTTATCCTAAATCTTTCTGTGAGCGGTTGGGCTCTTCTCGCGTCGTGCAGCCACAGCAGAAGTTCCGCTTCGTCCCCGCCCGCGGTGTGGCCAAAGTCTCGCATACTGCACATTAGGTGGTGGGACTGTACTGTGGTGGTCGGGCTGGATGAGTTGCTGGTTAGTGTACCGGAGTTGAAACTGCTCCCAGAGCCACCGGCTCGGCGAAGGGTGCCGCGCCACTGCGGAAGATATTAATAATAGATCATTTATTATGAATTATTTCGATTTTCATATAGGTACCTATTTACTTAAGAAGTAACCTAGCCTCCGGGGCGCAGTGGGAACCCGCTTGCTTTGTAAAGGAGGTTGTGGTTTCGAATCCCGCTGGGAGCAACAAATTTGTGTAGTTGTTCCTTACGGGCTAGGACAATGCAGGCCGATCACCTGATTGTCTGTAAAGTAAGAAGATCCATGCGTCTGATGGGCATCTAAAAAGTCGGTCCTGCGCCCGATCTCTCCTCGGTCGTGTCTGTTTTCCGTCTCAACGGATTGTGAGAGGTAAAAGGAAGAGAGAGTGCACTTGTGTCTACGCAAGCACTTGTGCACTATAATATCTCCCGCGTAGATGGCTGATCTTGTAAAAGATTGGCCGCTATGGTCGTATCCGTAGGAGGACATTATTATTATTACTTAAGAAGTAACTCGATAACACGCTTCAAAACTAGCTAAAATATTTTTCATCATCAACCTGACGAGACAACTAGTATGTTCGCCCGATGGTAAGCAACACACCTTCTTATAGACAACGGCGCTGCGATGGTGCTTGACTCTCGAGACATAAGTTATCGAGTCTGTTCCGACTACTATCCCTTTGGCCTTTTAGTTTGTTGTAATTTTATGGTAATTTATTGTTTTCTTCTTTTTTCCCTTGTTTTATGTTTCGAACGGCAGGACACACTATCGCTAATGTTGATCCAATTACAACCAATGTTTGTTGACAAGACAAACAATGTTTAAAATAAAAATAAAAAATGACAAACTCGCTGGTTTCTTGCCGGATCTTCTCAGTTGAGGCCGCGTTGTGATCCGGTGGTAGCTTTAAAAAATTGACCATTCAAAAGTGCTACCGTTAAGCCTGTTTGAAATAAATATTTTTGACTTTTGACTTTTGTTGAGCCCGTTAATTTTACCAGCTATGGTTCCATTCAAACCGAAACACATCAACGTTTATACACATTGCTACTTGACGGCAGACTATCTGAGTTTGCCCTACTAAGACGGTCCTTTGCCCAAAGACCTAATAACTAGTGTAATAACGTATACATGTGCGTACTATTTACATCAACTTCTAAATTTCTATTAAACTAAAATTTGTGAGGGTCCAATGACAATACAATTACATATTTCATAACTTGGACTTTCTATTATCAGTAGGAGCCTACCACCTGGTTAGTACATACACATGTACACATGTGCTGTGTGTGTATGTGTATACTCGTTTACGTACTCGTAGATGAATATATCGTTGCTATAGGTTACCAAGTTATGAAATCCGATCTCAACTACACAGATGTGAAGTTTCCTTAAAAGGAGGTACGTAAGTTACCTACTATGTGAGTGTAAGCATTGATTTGCTGAGTCTATATAAAAAACTACCTCTCCATGTTCGTAGTTACAGCTGCCCCGATAAACTTGTCTTTTTAACACGCTTTTATTAGCTTGACCTGTATGTATGTATGTATGTAACTATGTATGTATGATGGTAATGGAATCTTGCGATGCAATTTTGACCCACTTCTACACGTCCAAAACATTTGAAATTTTGCACATGTATCAAGGACCGGTGACAATACAATAATATGGAATTTATGTGTAAAAGCGTGGGGCGCCTTTTCTGAATAACAGCTTAACATTTCTGTTAAATTTCAAGAACACTAAGTATTTGTATTCACATTACAATCATTTGTAATCCTTTACAGAGAAAAGGCGCCCCACGCCTTTACATATAAATATAATCCATAAATTACAAGCAAGGGATAGAAAGAAAGAAAGAACGGTTTCGATAATTTATTTATTGCTTTTTAGTGCAGTCGTCCTTATAAAAGCGTGTATTTTTAGTTTTTTAAACTAGTAATTTATTTTATACTTTTTAGTCTTAGAAATATTCGCCTAAACTACGGATAAAATTAGACCAAGAATTGATTTGTTCGTAGCTTGAATCGTAGGCAGGTTCTATAGTTACGAGGAATATAATGTGTTTTAACACAAAAAACGTAACTGGTAAAATACAAATTTATTGATTTTGACCTGTATTAGTTAATATAATTTTTCTTAAATGACTTACATGAATTACTTTGATATTTTGAGTAAATTGTGACATGAGTATTGCTAATTAATGTTTTTCTTATGAAATTAATATGTAATTTGTGATTTGGATTGACTGTATCGACTTATATGAGCTGGAGTTTACTTTATTTCTGGTACAAATTAGAAAATTGTGATAATTAACAAATTAGTTATATACCTACTTATACGTGTTCGTATTGATAACTACTCACGGATCGGAAACAAGTTTTTTTTACGTTTAATCATTTTGGCAATAGAATTTGTGGGTAAACAAGTAATAAGTTTTTAAAAACTAAAACCTGACTACGGATAAAATCGCAGTCTAATAATGTGATATTATATAGCCTATAACCAGCGGACAATCAAGACGCTTCTAACGACGCCCTACTTGTCAAATTATGTTAAGTAGATTAGAAGATATGCGGGAAGAGATGAACATACATACATTCTTGTTAAAATCATAACCCTCCTTCCGTTGCGTAGTCGGGTAAATAGTTAATAAGTGGATTGTTGCTCTATGTTACGTCTGTGTAACAAATCAACATTTTAGTAGGTATAGAAATAATCTATCTACCTACGTCCGAGCAGTAGGTAGGTATGTTAATACTTTTTAATTATTTAATGATACAACTATATTCCTAATAGTTTGTTCATATTCAGCATAGTGTTGAAACCGTCTTAATTTCTACACTAGCCTGTAAAAAATTAAACAAGCAAAAATAATTACCTATGTCCGAGGAGTTTATAAATATTTTTTGATTATTTAATGGTGTTTATTTATGATAATGATTATTTAATCAATATTAATTTAATAGTTATATCCAGCGTTAAAAATAATTGGAGAATTTAAAAAAATGCGTTTAATTTGCAATCCGTCGTAATTGCTACACTAGTCTGCAAAAAAATTACAAGTTGTAGACACGTTCTGTTACCGTCGTATATCCTAGTTACATAAAAAGTTGACTTCACAATTTAAAGAAACCATAAATTTAATCCATAGGCCGTGCGCACTTTGGACACGTTTTCGTTTCGTACGAATTTTACTCGTGCGGACACGCACGAACACGTACGATCGATCCCGACATTCCAAGTACTATGGGAGCGCGCAGACTGGGTGCGAGTTAGTCGTGCGTATACGTACGTCACAGAGTACATTATATATAAGAACGTACGTGTAGATCAGACGTCCGAAAACAATCCGAACTTGTTGGGATTTCAAACACGTTCGTACGTTAAAAATTAAAAATTAATGGAGAAATATTATTAACTTGGTTTACGAACGTGAAACAGTATGTGGTCAATATATGTCTTTCATAATATGATGGTATTCACTGAATTCACGTCTTTTTAAATATATTTCATGCACCAATAGATATATTTTTCTATGACAGCGATGACGCTGCCGCAATTTGCGAGTTATAAGAGAATTATCAGATACAGGTTATTCATGGCGCTCCAAAGAGGACTTCACCAGTACGAGATAACCGGAAAAAAATCGATTCAATTTATTTGCAATGTGGTACGTACTATCGAGGACACGAACGGTAGCCCACTTAGCAAACAGATTTCTTTGAACGGCGCTAAGTGCGTAAGAGCGGGAAAACCCCGCCCACACGTAGTTTGGGCCAATGACAGGTTGGGGTGGGTTCAGGACAATTGTAAAAGTAACGGGATATTGTATTATTCAAAAAATGATGTTTTACTATTCGCTATTGATAAACAAGTCCGTTTGCGCGATTGTAAATTTTATGAATGAAAATTGAATGAATTTTTATGGTTCGTGTTTTGTTTCATCGGACTGTTGACTGCCTTCCTACTTACCTGTGAGATGTTTTTATGGATGCTAAAAAACCCTTTAATTCAAAATAAAATAAACCAAATTTTGTTTCTTCATAATCAAAGACTGAAAATAACACAAATATCTTAGAATATATTATAAACTTATACTACTTCGAGTTTTTGAACTTTTTTATTTTGTTAATCTAACTAAAATATTTTTTTTTATAAAATGCATATGTATGACTTATTACTATATCTTCTTTTAATTTTATATAATATTATGTCTGTATTCCTACTACTATAAAACTCACCTATTCATAGTTTTTTTTTTTTGTAACAGTAATATCTTTACTTTGATAACTTATCATCGTAATTCGAATCTATTATAATAATAATAATATAATATCTTGGGACAATTCACACACGGTCATCTGATCCCAAACTAGGCAGAGCCTGTACTATGGAAACCAGACAACTGATACTAATACTTATATACTTTTTTTTTGTAAATATATACTTATATAGATAAAACACCCAGACACTTGGTGGGAATCGAACCCACGACCTGTTGGTTAGCAGACAGGGTCACTAACCACTAGACCAACAGGCCCGTATTATACTAATATGTTTTCTTTTATTAGGTAAATTGAAAATATTCCCGTTTTGAGTTTTACTAAAATACGTAGATCTATGGCATATAACATATGAAATTACATTATAAACATCTGCTAATAATGGCTTAATTTTAGTATGGAAGATAACCAAGAATTTTACAACAAAAGGTAATAAAACTATTGCATTGAAAACTTTTTGCTAGGTATGGGAGTACCTTAATTTTAAGAATTGTTTTGACCAAAAAAAAAAAAAATTAAAATCCGTCTTAGAGCGTTGAGATAAGATTGATTTTTCTGCAATTATTAGTTTGTTGTATATTAATTTATCAGTGCAAGAGAAATAACCTTTTTTTTGTCGTATGGTCAGTACCCAACATGATGTCAATTGTTTAAGTTGCCCTTAGGCCTCCGACTTGGCTTAACGACTGCTGTCTGGATGACAACAACTGGGACTGCCTTTTTACGTGCCCTCAGAAGCACGGAGACGCTTAGTTCAAAGGCCACTGAACGATCATCCATCTAAAGAGTGACCTTGCCTGACGTTGCTCAACCAAATGATCGTTTACCGAACAGTTATTACAAAGAAAAAACTATTTGCATGAATTGTCTGTTTATTCATAACTCAAGGTCTGCCAAGTTTAGGACCAGAAAACCGTAAGTGCCTCCGATTCCAACAGTAAAATAGAAAGATATAATTAAATCATAATAACCACTCTATGCTTGAAATGAAAACCTGAAAACTGCGGCAGTGATAATAAATTGATGTGGAATGAAATACCAATAAAATGTATTTTTATTACTAATTTAACATAGTCACGGTATATTTCAATTCCACCGATGAATTTCTACTGTCGACGAATGCTGTTTGAAAAATATTTTCATTACACTATACAAAATGCGGTACAGCCGGTGGGGTTCGAACCATGGCACTTGCTATAAACTGCAAATATCGCCGATAACCTCCAGACCAAACAGTAATTAGCGTTGTAAGGCGAAATTTGTAGTACTATTCTACTAGGCACAGTTTATTTTTCATTATTAAAAAAACATTAGAGTTTCTTACTTTTTGTTGACAACCCTCTTTATGTAATTTTTATTTTGATCGTCTATATTTTATGCTTTATTGTGTTGTAAATGTATTTAATTCATAATAGAATTAGAAATCTTATTTTAATAAGTTGTATATTACGCTGTAATATTGTACACACATATACTCACACACTAAAGATAACATTTCCACTTATAGTTCATACATAATATTGTGTGCTCATTTATAACATTCTGATCGTCATCATCTATTGATTTATATTTGTAACTCTAACTTTTGCAAACAGTACAGTAAAGAAGTACGATTTGGGATTTTACAGCAACATTGTCATCTGAAAAACTTTATTGATTTATATGTTTTAATTTAATACTCTTGTAATGACGAATACACTTGTAAATTATTTGCAAGTATTGTCTGCCAATCCTTTACAATAAAAGTAATAATTTATATGAGCAATAAAACATATTTGTGCACCACCTGAAACGTCACCCGCCGCGGGTAATCCTATATTCAAAAGAATACCGATTTTTTAAAAACAAATGTTTCGAAGCTCCGATGTTTTAGTGAAAAAAATGCACAATGAAAACAATAGATTGAAGCAATGCGATGGAGTTTTAAATGTTGTTTTTTTTTCTTTGACAATTTACATCCGATCCCAAACTAGGCAGACCAGTTATCTGATACTAATACTTACTTATATACTTTTTTTGTGAATAAATACTTAAATAGATAAAACACACAGACCCTTGGTGGGAATCGAACCCTCGACCTATTGGCCAGAGTGTCTTAACCATTAGACCAACAGGCCCGTCAAATTTTTTATGATTCATTTTTTGTTTTGGTTAAAGCTATAATGAAACAAGTTTTAGTCCATTTCGCTTTTTTTCTAAAACTTTTAATTTGATTTTATCGTCCAAACTAAGTAACACACTGTAAATCTAAATACTTACTAATAAAATAATTTTTTTTATTTTTTCCTGATAGGAACACATAGATTAATAATAAATATAATAATACCAGCCCTGGTTTACGTCCCACTGCTGGGCACGGGCCTCCCCTCAAGATGAGGGGGCTTAGGCCATAGTCCACTACGCTGGCCACGAAAGCTAGTTAGGCTTGCTTAGATATGCAGGTTTCCTCACGATGATTTCCTGCACCGAAAGCTAGTAATAATCGCACAAATGATTAATTAAACACACACACACACATGATTAATTAAAGTAATCAGAGGTGCGAGCCGGGGCGAACCCCGGCTAAACCTGCGCACCTTGTTTCCAAGGCAAGCGTTCGCCCACCGAGCTGTTACCGCATTTTCTTTTATACATTATTTATCCGTAAACCGGATCTTGGAGTGTATTCTTTCCTTCAATAAAATGAATTGGATATAAGGAAAAAGCTCAATTATATTCATATATAAAGATGTCTCCAAATCAATCCAAATAGAACTAAAGCTATGTTTTCAAAGAACATGTGATTTTAATTAATTTCTTGTTATCAGGAACTACTTATACATGGGAATCCTAAAGGGTTATCGATGGTATACCGACTCTCATCTCATAAGTAACTAACTACACGACTATGATTACTCGGCTTGTATTTCATTGAATGCAGGCAACAAGGCGGTGCCGGCGCACGCCTGTTAAAATGCAATAATAACAATGGCATTTATTGCGGCAATACGGGTACGCCCCGCTGCCATAAACCGAGGCGGGACTGGCTCTGCATTTGGACGCACGTGCAAGCGATTATAGACCTAAGACTGGTACACCGGAAATGTCCGTGATTGTACGTACGTAAACGTACCCAATGTGCGCATTTGATTCGTACGACCACGATCATACGTTTACGTACGATACAAATTCGTGTCCAAAGGCCCGCGGCCTTAGAGTATATACCGTTTTTTAAACAACGGAATGGCTAGGCTAGCAATCATCATCATCATGTCCACTGCTGAACAAAGGCCTCCCCCTTAGATGGGAAGGGTTGCTATAATCACCACGCTTGGCAGACGGCTTGGGGATCGCAGTATAAGTGGTAGGTTATCCAATAGAAAGACGCTGCTGCCCGTCTTCTTGTTTTCCCTTAGTCGCCTCTTACGAACACCCAACGGGAGGAGATGGGAGGGTGCTATTCTTACCCGAACACCCCACGGGCAACACATCCACAGACCACACCAACCACAGACTTGTATTCTGTGTTGTCTGACTTACTTAAGCAAGCACGACGTTACCCTAATAGTTAGTGACACGCCCATCCATGTCGATGGATAGGCGTGCACACTGCTGCTCTTCACCCAATATATTAAGTATCATGTCTCTTGGGTCCGGTGATTTCGCCAGCTCCAATGCCCTTTACACCTGAACAAAGTAGAAGAATATATTTGCTATATGAAATCTCATAAAATAATAGGTAAAGCGATTTCAACTGTGTTTATATTGAGTGGTTTTTATACAAACAATCTTCTTTAAGATATGGGCAAATATTCATAGCGGAAATATACCCAATTAGGTATTTGAAAAAAAAAGATGTATTTTTTTTTAATTTTTTTTGAAACTTTATTATTAATAATATTGATATTTAATGCAAAAAAGTTGAAAAAAAAATTTTTCAATTAATTATAAACAATTAAAAATTGATGAAAAATCACGTGACTATAAACGCGCCAAGATTGGTCACCATATAGGTGTGACGTCATAATGTTAAAGCGATTTAATAACAGTACAGCGTTAACGGCTATTACAGGTGACTAGACAATAATATTGAAAATTTATTGCTTAAAAACGACGCTGAACGACGCTGAACGACACTGAACGACACTGAACGACGACACTGAACGTCACTGAACGTCACTGAACGACACTGAACGACACTGAACGACACTGAACGACGACACTGAACGTCACTGAACGTCACTGAACGACACTGAATGACACTGGATGACACTGAACGACACTCGACGACGACACTGAACGTCACTGACGTGACACTGAACGTAACTGACGTGACACTGAACGTAACTGACGTGACACTGAACGTAACTGACGTGACACTGAACGTAACTGACGTGACTGATGTGACACTGAACGTAACTGACGTGACACTGAACGTAACTGACGTGACACTGAACGTAACTGACGTGACACTGAACGTAACTGACGTGACACTGAACGTAACTGACGTGACTGATGTGACACTGAACGTAACTGACGTGACACTGAACGTAACTGACGTGACACTGAACGTAACTGACGTGACACTGAATGTAACTGACGTGACACTGAACGTAACTGACGTGACACTGAACGTAACTGACGTGACACTGAACGTAACTGACGTGACACTGAACGTAACTGACGTGACTGACGTGACACTGAACGTAACTGACGTGACACTGAACGTAACTGACGTGACACTGAACGTAACTGACGTGACTGACGTGACACTGAACGTAACTGACGTGACATTGAACGTAACTGACGTGACTGACGTGACACTGAACGTAACTGACGTGACACTGAACGTAACTGACGTGACACTGAACGTAACTGACGTGACACTGAACGTAAATGACGTGAATGATGTGACACTGAACGTAACTGACGTGACACTGAACGTAGCTGACGTGACACTGAACGTAACTGACGTGACACTGAATGTAACTGACGTGACACTGAACGTAACTGACGTGACACTGAACGTAACTGACGTGACATTGAACGTAACTGACGTGACTGACGTGACACTGAACGTAACTGACGTGACACTGAACGTAACTGACGTGACACTGAACGTAACTGACGTGACACTGAACGTAACTGACGTGACACTGAACGTAACTGACGTGACACTGAACGTAACTGACGTGACTGACGTGACGTTCAGTGTCACGTCAGTTACGTTCAGTGTCACGTCAGTTACGTTCAGTGTCACATCAGTGACGTTCAGTGTCACATCAGTGACGTTCAGTGTCACGTCAGTTACGTTCAGTGTCACGTCAGTTACGTTCAGTGTCACATCAGTGACGTTCAGTGTCACGTCAGTTACGTTCAGTGTCACGTCAGTTACGTTCAGTGTCACATCAGTTACGTTCAGTGTAACGTCAGTGGCGTTCAGTGTCACGTCAGTGACGTTCAGTGTCGTCGTCCAGTGTCGTTCAGTGTCACTCAGTGTCGTTCAGTGTCGTTCAGTGTCGTTCAGTGACGTTCAGTGACGTTCAGTGACGTTCAGTGACGTTCAGTGACGTTCAGTGTCGTCGTTCAGTGTCGTTCAGTGTCATTCAGTGTCGTTCAGTGTCGTCGTTCAGTGGCGTTCAGTGTCGTTCAGTGTCGTTCAGTGTCGTCGTTCAGTGGCGTTCAGTGTCGTTCAGTGTCGTTCAGTGACGTTCAGTGACGTTCAGTGACGTTCAGCGTTGTTCAGAGTCGTTTTTTAGCAATAAATTTTCAATATTATTGTCTAGTCAAGTGTAATAGCCGTTGACGCTGTACTGTTATTAAATAGCTTTAACATTATGACGTCACACCCGCTCGGGTTTGTTCAGGACGTGTCGGCGTGTTTCCGGTACTGAATTCAAAAATTATATTTTTTATATTGAAATAACTTTTGAATTATTGCGAATAAAAAAAAACTAAAAATAGTTTTATTATAAAACTTATATATGATCTTTCCATTTATCACAAAAAAAAAAACTTCAAATACCCAATTACTGTGAACTGAACTAGGTATTTACTAACAAGGTTTTACATAACTAGGATTTGTTCCGAGTTCCGATATTGTCCCGATACTGTGACTTAAATTTTTAGTCAGTTAGACTAACTGAAGTCGGTTAAAAATAAACTGTAATCTCATTCAGTCATTTTATCATAGTGAGATTTAATTTTTAAACAAAAAAATATGCTTAATTTTATCTTATGAAAACATTACTTTAATCAAAAAAATTTTTGTTGGTTTACTTAGAGCGTACGCACGTTTCTACTGACTTATATATTGCAAGTGTGTGTGTGTGTGTATGCTTTTAGGCGAATATTTCTAAGACAAAAAGTATAAAATAAATTACTTGTTTAAAAAACTACAAATACACGCTTTTATAAGGACTACTGTACTAAAAAGCAATAAATAAATTATCGAAACCGTTCTTTCTTTCTTTCTACCCCGTGCTTGTAATTTATGGATCATATTTATGTGTATAGGCGTGGGGCGCCTTTTCTCTGTAAATGATTACTTATGATTGTCATGTGATTACAAATACTTAGCGTTCTCGATATTTGACGAAATGTTAAGCTGTTATTCAGAAAAGGCGCCCCACGCTTTTACACATAAATATAATCCATAAATTACAAGCACGGGGTAGAAAGAAAGAAAGAACGGTTTCGATAATTTATTAAATTCAGTTCATATACGTTTGTATGTACAGTGCATACATCTCACTATCCCTTTGTCGCTTACGGATATTAGTAATTAACATTTCCTGTGAGAACAACACTAATAGTATAGAATGAGGCATTTCTGATTGAAACAAAATTGATAATGACTATATTAGAAACGATTCCGAGAAGGTATTAAACGAATGGCGTCAATTATTGACAATAAAAACAGCTCAAATGATAGGTTGGATTACTGAAATGATGGTTCAGTTCGATTCATCTATCATGAGGATTACTGGTTAAAGCGATCAAATAAGCAACGAAATAAAATAACTAATCTCAGATTTTAAAAGATTAGTTATTTTATTTCGTAATATAACACATATAATAACACTTTTAGATATAACTGTAACTCATGACTTTTTTTCTATAAAAAACACAGCAATGTATGTATGTGATGTATTTTCATTTCTGTGTTTTCTTCAAAGAGCACTGTAGGTAAGTAGTGGTGGAATCAAAGTATTAAAATAACTGATGACTCGGGTACTGAGTGACAGTAACCACTAAGTTTCACTCGGAACAGCGTTGTAGCGCCCTGGGAAACTGTCACGGTGCTCACAGGGACGGGGGTCGCAAACACGCTGCAATCCTCCTCCGCTGGAGTCGCAGCCGTACTCAAAATAATTCTAGGTTCCATACCCCAAAGCCCCAGGCGTAGGGCTAAAACTCGATTATACTCAATTTCGACTTAATATTATGGGCGGGCTTGTTGGTCTGTTGGTCGTGGGTTCGATTCCCACCAAGTGTCTGGGTGTTTTATCTATATAAGTATGTATTTACAAAATCTGCCTAGTTTGGGATCAGATGACCGTGTGTGGATTGTCCGAGAATATTGTTATATTAATTACGACTTATTAGAATCTAGTTTAGACTCCCAAAAACAAAACAATCAAACTGTCTTGCATAAACTAAATAGTTTTAATTTAGTTTGTCTCTTTTGTTGCAACTAACAACGCAAGGATTATTTTGCTTATATTGTAATAAGCTATAGAGAGTGCTTTCATTCAGGTCTGTAACACTACTTACCATCGAAGAGTAAAAAAAACTATAAGAAACCAAATCTACAAACCAAACACCTAAGGTAAAAGGAATAACTATTAACTAATAACATAATTACATACTGAGGTCATTGGTAATAATCTAAACCAGTAAATATTCACTCAGAAACATAAAACCTTTTATGGGACATCCCCAAACCTCAAGACAAGTCATCTCCTACCTACCAAAGCAGGAAAGAGGTATTCAATTATGTTTGACACATAAAATTTACAATAATATTTTTGTTATTCAATAATTTAACTACTCAACTAGTCACGTAAGCACTAACAGTTAGGTATAGTATACTTAGGTACTCATTTTACAGGTTTATTGTACCTATTGGTTATTTATTTGGTTTAGACCAAAAGCACAAACACTAACTACTAAGCAGTCATAAATTAATTAACCAAAATGGCGGCGATGTGGTTTGCCACCCTTCACGTCTCGTTTCTCACGGAGAGGCGAAAAGCGGCCCTTGGGCTCTGCCTACCACTACGGGAAAAAAGCGTGATTTTATTTATGTACATATGTATGTAAGCAGTCATGTATCTCCTCCCGTTGGATTTCGTAGGAGGCGATTGAGAGAAAACAAAAAGACGAGCAACAGCTTCTTTCTATTGGATTACCTGTACTGCAGTCCTCAAGATGCCTGCCAAGCGTGGTCATTATCGAAGGGGCAGTAATTTTTCGAGCAGCAAAGGACTTTCGGTTAATGACGATGACTTATATTTAACTTATATCCTAGTTGCTAAACTAAATATTCACAAAGTTCGTAATGTACCAACAAATTTTAACTAATTGGATCCTATCCGTATAATCTTGTCAAATTTGCTACTAATTAATATATTTATTAATTAATGCCTGTGTGGGCACTTCCAAGCATTATATTATACGGTGTAATAAAAACCTTGATACATTGAATATGAAGCGGTCAAAAAACTTTTAAACTCGTCTCAGATCGACACAGGTCTTACGCAAGTCAGTAAAAGCAGGTTCTAAGCTAGCACATTTTTTTGGCTCACACAATTCTCCTTCTACCTGTCTAAACTGTTTGGAATCTTTAATTTATTTTTTACTGATGAACTTATTATGTCGTTATCTCTCAATATAAAACTTGTAGATTTTAAGCCTATTTAAATAACTTAATTTAAAAGCATTTCAACGAATTATCCCGCCAACAATATATGTAGCTAATTAACGCACACACCGTACGCTGTACCGGCTAAGGGCTGGAATAGTTTGTCTGCGTTGGTTTTCCCGACCAATTAAAATTTATAATGTGATTATAATTTTCTAAATTTACGTAAATAGGCTTTCAAATTTGCCAAAGGGGCCAGCGGCTGGTCGACTTCATGGAGAAGGAGGGACTCTTTGCGATGAACTCCTTCTTCAAGAAGCGACCATCCAGGAAGTGGACGTGGATAAGCCCCGATGGTTTAACCAAAAATGAGATAGACTTCATCATGACGACCAAGAAGCATATATTCGATGATGTCTCCGTGATCGGCACGGTGAAAACCGGGAGTGATCACCGTATTGTTAGAGGCACATTGAATATCAATGTTAAGCTCGAAAGGTCTCGTCTGATGAAGTCCACGCTCCGTCCAGGATCCGCCCAAATCCAGAACCCCGAAGACTTTCAACTCGAACTGCATAATCGCTTCCAGTGCCTCGCCGAATGCGAAACTGCGGACGAGATAAACAATGGGTTGGTGCAAACTGTCCACGCAGTGGGATCCAAGTTCTATAAGACCCCACGCCGTACAAAACCTCAAAAGCTCTCCAATACAACCATTAAGCTAATGGAAAACCGGACTAAGATGAGACTGCAATCTTCAGCTGATATGTCGGAATATGCCGAACTCAATAGACGAATCTCGAAATCCATGCGACACGACTTGCGTTCCTATAATACAGCATGTATTAAGGACGCAATTGAGCGGAACCAAGGCTCTAAAGTGTTCGCAAAGAATTCGTCAATAGGGCGCAGCCAAATGACCAGGCTGAAGATCGATAACGGCAGTGTCATCTCATCGAAACCGGAGATATTGAGAGAGCTCGAGAGGTTTTACGGACAGTTATACACCTCAACACAGGAATCCATTGCCAGAACAGCTCAGGACACCCGAGCCAAACTAACCCGACACTACACTGAGGACATCCCAGACATCAGCCTGTACGAGATTAGAATGGCTCTCAAACAGCTTAAGAACAACAAGGCGCCGGGTGAAGACGCACGGAAAAAAATGGTTTAGCTGTGGTCGCTAAATTGGTTTTGCTGCCAATTCATTTGCTGCTCTGTATAATATCTTAGGTACATCAGCAAAGCATTGTGTATTACAACTAAGACCACTTAGCTATTATTGATAACGACATTTAGCTATAAGAACTACAAAAAATTAACAGGTGTTACAAATTGTTTAACAACTATCGCAAACTTTTTTCGCTATATCATCAAAACAACATAAGGGGTTGCCCTTAGCTGTGGCTACAAATCATTATTACCATTTATGGATAAATACTTCGTCACTATTGCAAAAAGATAGATGCCTTAAGCAGCAAAGACATGTCTGTATCGGTCCTGCTAATAGTCTTTGCAATCACTGCAAATGATTTTGCAACCAGTACTAAATTTGTTTGCAGATGAATCTGTGAAGTTTAATTTGCTAATACTGTTCAAACTCTTAGTAACTATTCCAAATTATTTTAAACACCACAACTAATATTTTGAGCTGTGGTTGCTAATTATAATGTCTTCATATAGCTAAATGGTATTTGCAATCACTGCAAATAATTTTGCAACAAGTACTAAATTTTTTTGCAGATGAATCTGTTAAATTTCATTTGCTAATATTGTTCAAAATCTTAGTAACTATTCCAAATAATTTTAAACAACACAACTAATATTTTTAGCTGTGGTTGCTAATTATAATGCCTTCCTATAGCTAAATGGTCTTTGCAATCACTGCAAATGATTTTGCAACAAGTACTAAATTTGTTTGCTGATAAATCTGTTAAGTTTCATTTGTTAATATTGTTCAAAATCTTAGTAACCCTTCCAAATTATTTTAAACAACACAACTAATATTTTTAGCTGTGGTTGCTAATTATAATGTCTTCCTATAGCTAAATGGTCTTTGCAATCACTGCAAATGATTTGGCAACTAGTACTAAATTTGTTTGCTGATAAATCTGTTAAGTTTCATTTGTTAATATCTTAGTAATATTGTTCAAAGTCTTAGTAACCCTTCCAAATTATTTTAGACAACACGACTAATATTTTTAGCTGTGGTGGCTAATTTTAATGTCTTCCTACAGCTAAATGTTCTTTGCAATCCCTGCAAATAATTTTGCAACAAGTACTAAATGTTTTTGCAGATGAATCTGTTAAGTTTCATTTGTTAATATTGTTCAAAATCTTAGTAACCCTTCCAAATTATTTTAAACACCACAAGTAATATTTTGAGCTCTGGTTGCTAATTATAATGTCTTCATATAGCTAAATGGTCTTTGCAATCACTGCAAATGATTTTGCAACAAGTACTAAATTTGTTTTCTAAATCTTAGTAAGCCTTCCACATTATTTTAAACACCACAACTAATATTTCGAGCTCTGGTCGCTAATTATATGTCTTTATATAGCGAAATATCTTATTAATACTTTCAAATTAACTTAACAGTGAACCATAATAATACCTTGTCAGGGGTAGCAAACTAGAGTTGCGTGAGTTTTATAAGATCATTTTGGAACTTTATCTAATTGTTCTAAATTTTACAACTATTTTTTTACAGCATGTTACAACAACGCACAACGGCCAGTGTTCTTTATGCAGTCTCGTAAAGTTAAATGTATATCAAAATTTTCAAAACTAACGGTTTCACTGACGGTTTCCATTACGAACCCAAGCGATCAAGGCATAGTGTAAGGGGTGAGCCATTATATCGACACACCCCTCTATATGGAGGGGGTTCTGGACATAGCCCACCAGCTGGCCGTGCGCGGGTTGGCAAACTACACACGTCTATTTTTGAATGATGTGCAGGTTTCCACACGATGTGTACTTACATCGTACACTGCACCATAACACAAGTGATAATCAATATTGAAATTAAGATGACATGAAATAAGAAAATCTCCGAGGTGCAAGGCGTTGTTTGAACATGGGACTCTTGTGTTCAAGGCATGCTTTTTGACAAATTTTCTTGACTTCTGTTGACTAAAATAAATATCTCGATTTTACACGTATGTACTTCATACATGCATCTCATCCGTGGGGTGTCCAGCTAAGTACAACATCCTCCCATCTTCTCCCGTTGGGACTCTGTAAGAGGTGACTAAGGGAAAATAAGAAGACGGACAGCAGCGTCTTTCTATTGGATTACCTACCATCCATACTGCGGTCCCCAAGACGCCTGCCAAGCGAGGGAATTATGGCAACCCCTCCCTTCTAAGGGCCTTTGTTCAGCAGCGGACTACTTTAGGCTGCTGATGATCATACATTTCGTGGATGGTTTTATATATTTAGGTATACATATCTACTTGTTGCCGATTATTATGGATATAATACCTAAGATAATAATAAAACACTGTTTACGGTTACTCAATCTTATGTAGTAATAGGCATTTACTACCTATTAAATACTTGCGTTTTAGTTTGAATTATAAAACGAGCCCGAATTTTTTTGCGACTTTTGCAAATATTATATTTGTAACAATACCATAGAATAATTTGCCAGTACAGCTAACAAGATTAGTGTTTAACTCAGATAACGGGCCTTTAAAAGTATTACCAGATATACCAGATTGGTTTATGGAATCCGCCAAAATAGTGAACAAATGGATTTGACTGTATTCACTCGGTCTCTGAGATGGATTTTAAACATTGATATGTCCCACAGTGAGTAAAACCGGGATAACATCAGCAGTGCCCACGACTTGTACGCGTGGTCTTTAGTTCATTGTAAATAATGAAGAAAATAAAAAAGGACCAAATGAATCGTACCGAGGACCAAAAATTCTATAGATAGGTACGATAAACGATGAGGAGTTCGAATATTTGTTAGAGTAGGTATGATACATTCGGAATAATATCGTAAGTATATCGTTTCGAATGTATCGTTGTCAATTTTGAGAGTTGATATACGAATCCAAGATCTGTGGTTATTAGACAGACTTTCCTCAATAATGCGCAACTGCTTACAGTAGGTACGTCCGATGGATTATTATGCATTAGGCTTTAGTCCATTGAGATATTGCTTTAGGCTCTCCAAACTTTCGCGCATTCAAGGGTTACCTTCCAGCTCCATCATCAGATCCTCATATTGGGAAAAGTCCATGGAACTCTTAAAGCCGAATCAAGCGAGCCTAAACACGATGTGATTACTAGTACCCACTCAAGGGTTCCTTTACCCACCTTCCAGTTCCATCATCAGATCCTCATTAGTGGTCAAAGTAAATAGAATTCTTTAAAACAAAACAAATGAGTCCAAACTTGATGAGTTTACTAGTAGCCATCTAAGGGTTCCCCCTTATCCAAATTCGAGCTTTATCATGAGATCAGCTCGATAATACTATATTAATATATTGTCACGGGTCTTTGACACATGTACAAAATTCCAAACGAATTGAACGTGTAGAAGTGGGTGAAAATGGAGTGGCAATATTCTATTACCATCATATATACCTACGTACTTATTACAGGTGAAAGTAATAAAAGCGCGTTTAAAAGGCGTTTAAGCTAGCTGCTCATTGGCGAACACACAGACAGCAGATACATGCTTAGTACTTGTCAAGACAAATACATCTAGCCTAAACACGACGGGGTTATTTTGGGTATTTCAGTAGTTCCAATGGTCACCATTCCTAATGTTCCTATGGTCCAATATTAGTAAGTAGGTATGTTCTTCGTAAGACAAGAAAGCGAGGTAATAGGTACAAAAGAAACGTTTTAAAACGAGCCCGAATATTTTAACGACTGTTGCAAATATAGTATTCGCTGCAGTAGCATACAATAATTTGGGATGGTAGCAAATTTATTCGCGTTTTGCGC
This sequence comes from Furcula furcula, assembly GCA_911728495.1. Lineage (NCBI taxonomy): Eukaryota > Metazoa > Arthropoda > Insecta > Lepidoptera > Notodontidae > Furcula > Furcula furcula. The sequence continues at coordinate 8,485,739 of OU452246.1, read as the reverse complement.
GGACAAATGAAATAACGGTTCTTGCAGGTGTTGCCAGAGTGACGATTCACTTAATCACATCAATTCACTAAGACTTTGCAGCTCGCTTTACGACTCGATGAAACGCTATAATATAACGTGTTAGTTGTTTATTTAATAGGCGATAAATATTGAAAATTGTAATAAATATGGTTTTATACTTTTCATAGGGTGATTTTTCGCTAGTTGGGTTATAGTTTTTGAATTTTTTTTTTTATTTTTGAAATCTCAACAAAGTTATCAACTTTGAGTCATAGTGTTAAAAAATATAATGGTTCCATGAAATCTCAAACTAAACCTCTGTAAAATACGTTGATGTGATAGATATCGAAATCATTGAATCATTGATCTTGAAATACATAAGATAGTAGAAGTACTTAATAAAAAAATATAAGATGTTATTGACCACTTACAATAACATTCTTCAATATATAAGAATAAAGCTCCTTCAGAAAGTTTGAGGTGTGTGGCCTTAGATGTCTAACAAGTACGACAGCTTGCTTGGTGGATGTATAAAGTGTCTCCAGCGGCGGGCTTAAAGGCAAGACCAGAAAACCCTCAGTTTTCTGGTGCAGATCCCACCGGAGCATCCACGCCTCCCGTCTCATGTGCCGTGCGACAGCCGTGGGTAAGAATCCCACATACCCCGGTTGACCCCATAGGTCCCGGGACCTATTGCATGTGTCCCCCGCGAGAACAAAAAGCAAGTAGATCACGATATGTAGCTTGACACTTATCGTGTAGACAGCTTACAAACAAGATCAGGGTTACTTGAACAATAGATTTACGGATGTACGGGTACTTAGTAGTAAAATGGAAAAATGAATTTAGGTAATGTCAAAATAGTACTATTTTGTATGTGGCATACCTACACATAATCGCCATCGTAGCTGTCATTATATGTAATAATAATAATGTCATCCAAGCCCCTCAGTACCTATCCGACGTATGGATCATCTTACTTTCTAGACAAAAAGATCCGTCATTGTCCTAACCAGTAAGAAAAAATTACCTACACAAAGTTGTTGCTCCCTGCGGGAATGGAACCCGTGACCTCCGGTTTGCAAAGTAAGTGGTGCTCCGCTGACCGCTTAACTAAGAGACTCTTTATCCCGAAAAATTGAAGGGTTCCTGCAGGACGGGGCATCAAAATATAAGGGTAACGCGCAAAATATATAGGATGATTTTGATATAATTTATGTAAATCGATCGAGTCGAATCGGGTGGTCAGACTGGGTTGGATGGAGTCGGATTAAGTTCCTTCAGAGTCGCTGGACGTTCGGGGTGTGGCCCTTACTTAGGATGTCCATCCAGTACGGTGGCGACTCTTAGGAGGACGGCAGCGGTGTTGTGACCCCCATCCATGTGAGCACCTTGACACTGTGAACGCTAAAATGCAAGGCACTGATCACACTGGTGCAGAGCCCACCGGAGAACTTTGGTGTCCCAATCACTCATGTGCCAATGCAACAACCTCGTGGGCTTTAGTGGGTAAGAATCCCACATACCGTGGTTGACCTCTACAGATCCCGAGGACCTTTTGAAGGTTTCCCCGCGAAAAATAAAAGGGCCGGATCGAATCGGGCCGAAGGTGATCAAGTTCAATGGAGATGGATCGTGTTATATCGAGTTTTATTTTATGAGTATAACGCGAAAATTACCTACCTACTGGCTGCGTGTGAAGCCGCGGGTACAGCTAGTTCTTAATAAAGATTTATTCATATATTTTTGTTAACAGTTATGACTTAGCCTATCACCCGGTCCTGGCTTGATGTCGATTTCCGCATGTATATTACTAACCTTTATTTTTTACATTTTAATGTTAAAATGTTAAATATATTATTTGATAGAAATTACATTTGTAATAGAAAAGTTTCATCTGTATTTTTTTGACAGCACTGGCAACATTGCTTGGTAGTTAGTTTTTCGAATGCTGACAGACGCGTGATCTCTTGAGTAATAGTGTTCTGTGCGCGTGATCGCGTGATCATAGTCATGATCTGTGATAAGCTGAGGTGATAGGATAGACGGTGAAGTTATTGAAGTTATTGTGCAAGGGAGGACGTTACAAAATTATTGGAAATCTGGGTTTATGACCAACCAGTCATTGATACATTCAAAGGTTAGTACAATATAATAAATTATAATTGCCTGTAATTAATTGAACAGAATAGCGGTCCTACATATGCCTTATTATATGAAAATGTGCTAATATTTCACAAAGAATTTTTCGGCCACTTATACTAAACCTTCCATTTTACATAAGCTCTTCGGAGTCGCTGGACGTCTGGGGTGTGGAACCCTTAGAACGTTCATTGAGTACGGCGGCGACTCCGAGGAGGACAGCGGCGGGGTTGCGCCCCCGTCCCCGTGAGCACCGTGACTGGTTCCCGGGGGGCTATAATGCACCCCCCGTCGGCGGGCTCAAAGGCAAGGCACTGAGGGTCCCTGGTGCAGATCCGGCGCGCGGGTTTTAGTGGGTAAGAATCCCACATACCCCGATCGAGCCCCACAGATCCCGGGGATCTTTCGAAAATTTCCCCCGCGTCAAAAAAAAGGTATCTTCCATTTTACATAAGCTTGTGGCGAGCTGTTGGTGCGTAAGGTCACCACGGACCCGAGTGCTCTAGAGAGTCGGTCAGGGCCCCCACCTTGGCGTGACTTCGTCGGCCGGAAACCGAAGGGGGCACGCAGGACTCTCAGCTCTGGCTAGCCTTAATTGGCTAGTCCAGAGAGGAGCTGTTAAAGCTATATGCTCCAGGGGTGAAAGTGTTAAAGGGTATAATGCCGCGAGTAACTTCGGAGAAAGGGCAGCACACCTCTCGACACCTGAGCCACCCACACCGGTGTTGCACACCGTCGTCTTCTGACGGCCATATGAAGAGCCCATCTAGTTGGTGGCAAGTCACCGCTTGGCAAAATATAATTAGTGTATCTACTAATTATGGCAAATGACCCCGGCCTTTTACAATAGCCCAGTGTTCAGTCCACCAAATGCCCACTTAAGGAAATCAAGAAATCTTTCCATATACTTCAATAGTCCCTACACCTGCCAGAGTCAACTGCTGTTTATATCTTATTTCCAGCAGTTGATTCTGGCAGGTATGTTCCATTTCATTAATTTGTCCTAACAGGCCTATGTGTTGGATTCGTCCCCATGCAAGCTTTTTAAAAGTCCGGGTGTAAAAGCCCGAGTAACCAAGAATGAAAAATAATAATAAAACCTTTATTGCAGGCAACTATGGCCCATAGAAACAATAAGCCTATTATTTATTATGAAGCTGGCTTCAAAATACAGAAACGGTAAATGTTGTCCTTGAGAACTGGGAATGCACGACATCAAAAAGATTATCAATGTCTAAAGGATTAATGGAAATCCACAAATACATGGACGATAGATTGGTAAGTAACAATTTATTACGAACGTTTTAACTAACTTCTACGAAGCTCAATCTATATGGGTGCGTCCCATTTCATATAAATTTATTTGGTCTATTTTCATTTCAATAACGTTCACAAGATCTAATAAACGTGAGATATACCAACTGTTGCTATAATTTCTTTACATATAACATTTATATATTCTAAAACTTATTTCGTATAATGTTAATGGATATAATGTTTATCTAATCGAAAATCATTAGGTCTATAGTTTAAAATGTATATTTATAGGTACCAACATAGTTAACACCTCGATTCAGAGCAATCCGACTCGGATATGTTAGGCTAGAAGCGGAGCTCCCGCCTTAACCTTCGTGGTTATTGTCTTATGACCACCCAGAATTAGGAGCCCCGCAAAGCAGGGCTCGCGAAATTACAAAAAAACATGATATTATTATTATTTTATTTTTATTATATTAGGCTAAATAGGTTTTATATCTTGTAAATGATATCAAATGGTTTTGTAATCAATGTATGTTATGCTTAATAAAAATAGTTATTTTAAAATTATATCAATCCTTTATTATATCAACTGATATGAAATAAAATTATAGATTCAGTTATTATATCTTGTAAATATAAGAAATGTTGTAATTATATCAAATAATACTTACCCAATCTATATCATTCATTTTTTTTTATTTGTCCACAGCTGGAAATCGATTTTAAAAATTTCTCTACTGATGCTGAAATGCAACTGCATGGAGACGACTCCAGCAAATATTGTGTTTGTATTTTGTAAGTGGTACTGATTTATGAATCCCATATTATATGATTTTACTCAGTATTTATATTATAACCATATTCTGTAAAGGTTCTAGTAAATACATATTACATGTATGCCTAGTGTATCGATGTTGTATACAAGATGGATTTGAAATCATCGGCAATACTTAAGACTATGCTTCTGCATGTGAATTACATCCATAGTACAATCATTTTAGGAATAAAAAAGTTTAATTAAAATAAATGTCAGGAATTTTAGTGAGGACTTGACTTGCGTATAAAATATGATGACTATCATTCTGAAATACGAGAATTTATCTGTAGTGATTCATTAAATGTTGTACCTATTATCATTTTAATGTTATGTAGAAGCAAAGGTTAAAATATTGCCAACATTTTCCAATGCTCCCTGTAGTAGTGTATAAGTGTTTTTGTGCCCTTATGTGTAATCGTTATTTATATTAAGTATAATGTATAGGCTATAAATTATTGTTAGTCTCAATTTGTAGATGCTGCAAGTTAGCTGCAGAATTGTGGTTTAGTCGGGGTATGTGGTTTAGTTGACTTATCTCACTATACGGACAGTGGGATAGTCGGTCAACAGTTTCGATGTAGTTATTTCAACTGCACCAAAACTGCAATTGTATAACTAGCTTGCAGTTTAAATGCAGATCATGTGCATTTACCCTAATAGGGGGTTAAGTATTGCATATTTTAAATTAATATACAGGGTTACGGGAAAAGTCGTGCTAGATCCGTTAAGGGCGTGGAGTACCCATCATTTCTGACTTATTTCACTATGAAACACCCCACCCTAAACTTAACCCTTTTCGAGATTTTCGACTTAAAATTTTTTTATTGAAAATTGCCGATGTTTAGGCTATTAAATTTTATTTTGTTTATTTTGTGTGTATTATTATTATTATTATTGCATTTTGACATGTGTAATAAGATGCTTTAGGACGTCAATCATTAAAATAGTGCACAAGTTAATTGAATAGGCCGTAGTAGACAAGTGAAAGTAAAGAAATTACAAAAATAATTAGCAGGTTTATTTTTCTCTAAGGGATATCTAAAAAAAATATTATGGCAGTTGTTCGACAGATGTGTTTTAAAATATCTTCGTTTCATCAGCTTTCTAACGAGGTATAACTATCTAGGGTTCGTATTACATTTCGTGGAAAAAAAGTAGTTGGGACGCTTCAGGTAGCAGTTCTAACGGTCCCGCATCTATTGTCCTTCAAGTTGGGACACACCGTGCGAGTGAGACAAGTGACGATTTATGCAGGTGTGAATGAAAGAAAAAATGTGTAGAGACTGATAAGGGCTGGTAATACAACACAGGATATTGTTTTGGTTGGCAGTCTGCTTTTGTGCTTCGTACATAGTAGATGTGATATCGTTTTGCTCTTTTTCTCGACTTGGCTGTGATTCTGGACTATTTCTTCTGATTTGTGACTACTGTGCTTGTTAACCGGACTCTGATTTGTACTTGTGATACGGAAGTGTTGAAGATGACGTCCTACACACCTGAGGAATATGCTGATATGCTTATTTGTTATGGATACTGCGATTGTGTGTCTGTGCAAGCTCGCAACGAATACATAACTCGCTATCCCGGTCGTCGAGTGCCGGATGTGGGACATTCGCAATGGAGTGTGTAGTTTACAGTGCATACTGCTGGCCTATACCCGTACCATTACACGCCGGTACACGTTATTGAAGAAGGAGACTCCGCGAGAAGGTTGGACTTTTGCAGATTCATGCTAAATGCTGACGTAGAAGACCCAGATTTTCTAAGAAATATCTTGTTGACAGATGAATCGAAATTTGATAAAGATGGCATAACTAATTATCACAACGCTCACTACTGGGCCCCAAAAGAACTAAGGAATCCCAATAAGAAAAGAGTTACGGGGTCCCAACGAAGATTTAGCGTGTGGATGGGTATTATCTCCAATCATTTGATCGGACCTTACTTTCTCCCGGACAATCTAAATGGGGAAAACTACGAAAACTTTCTGAGAGGAGACTTGAATGACTTGCTGGATGATCTGCCACTCAACTTAATAAGGGACATGTGGTTCCAACATGATGGCTGCCCTGCCCATTTCAGGAGAAGTGTCAGAGACTGGCTGGACACAAATTATCCAAACAAATGGATAGGACGAGGTGGGCCGTTGCCATGACCAGCAAGAAGTCCGGACCTAACCCCCATGGATTTTCATGTATGGGGGCGCATGAAAAGTCTTGTATACAGCGAGCCAAATCCAGTTTCGTCTGTGGAAGAATTAAGAGAAAGGATTGTTGATGCAGCAAATCAAATGAGGACAACGTTGACCACTGGAGTAGTGAAGACTGGTCTCCGTAGAAGGATGCGACAATGTGTTAGAAATAGAGGTGGCCATGTTGAACATGAACTGTAGAGAGTGTAGAGTAAGAAAAAGTTGTGTGAAAACCTGATTTAGTAAATGACATTTCATGCTTACCTATTTTTGTTTTACTTTACTTTTTAGGGCTAAGTATTAACTTTCTTCACCACTGTCGCCTATGAAACTAAGTTTTTTTTCCACGAAATTTAATACGAACCCTAGATAGTTATACCTCGTTAGAAAGCTGATGAAACGTAGATATTTTAAAACACATCTGCCGAACAACTGCCATAATATTTTTTTTAGATATCCCTTAGAGAAAAATAAACCTGCTAATTATTTTTGTAATTTCTTTACTTTCACTTGTCTACTACGGCCTATTCAATTAACTTGTGCACTATTTTAATGATTGACGTCCTAAAGCATCTTATTACACATGTAAAAATGCAATAATAATAATACACACAAAATAAACAAAATAAAATTTAATAGCCTAAAAATCGGCAATTTTCAATAAAAAAATTTAAAGTCGAAAATCTCGAAAAGGGTTAAGTTTAGGGTGGGGTGTTTCATAGTGAAATAAGTCAGAAATGATGGGTACTCCACGCCCTTAACGGATCTAGCACGACTTTTCCTGTAACCCTGTATAAGCTTAATGTTCCGTCCGATTATAGTATAGTATTTCTTTGTTGTTCCGATTATATATAGTATAGTATAGTATTGAAAAAAATTTAAATTGACTTTGCCCTTATTGTCACTTTATTAGATAGTGATTTTATGATCAAGTTAGTTAACACTTGTACTTATAAAAGTTGATATGTTGGAATTACTGTCTTATACCAGTGTTACATAAAATTGTTAGTAAAAAATATTATGTATATAACTTTTCTTTTCAATTATCCAAACTAATGTTTGTTTTAGGAGTAACTTTGTGATTTCAATAAATAAATACTTTCTTTAATTTTGTTTTGTATTGACTTCATGTAACAATTGAGAATGGTGATTAATTTATCATAATTCGTAGCATGTTAGGTAGTTTAAGCAGTACCTAGTAACTAAGGTAATTTATTACTCTATCGTATCACTGTAGCTGCACTTGACAGTGTTTTAAGTGTAAATGTTAGTTGTGTTGGTTTGCTCACCTAAGGATTTCGTTTCAGTTATGTATTACATTTATTTGAAAAAGCTAATGTACAGTAACATGGAAGGTCATTTTAGCTGTTAAAGCTAAGTTAATTTGATTCTGTATCGTTTCATCTTAGCTAGAAGTGACAGTATTTTAGCAGTATTAGCTAAGTTAATTTGATACTGTATCGTATCACCTTAGCTGCAATTGACAATGTTTTAGCTGTGGCTACGAATTGTGTTTGTGACTACACATAATGATTATAGTTGCAATATCTAATAAATTTATGAGAGGTAGCTAATATAATCTGTAGTAGCATGGAAAATAACTTTAGTAGTCGAGGCAAAGTTAATATGATACTGTATCGTATCACGTAGCTACAATTGATATGACGACATGAATAGAATATGATAAATAAAGTATCACAAAATATCTAATAATCCTGAGTTGCTATAAGTATTTCAATACAAAAAAAATGTATTTACGCACTTGATGGCAACAACATAACAATTTATTAGAAAACGAATAACATAACCGTAACATATTTAAAGCTATGTAACCGGTAACCATTTACACATTCTTTTTAATAGTTAAAGAGGTTGAATTGCTTTAATTAAATATGTAAATGATCTCATTATTCGTCTTCTGAAGATTTGTTTTGTTGCCATCAAGTTTAATAAGGACAATCTATCGTATCAAACATACTTCTAGCAACATGAGATAGTGTTAATTCATATTTTGTGATATATTTTTTTATCATATTATATTCATGTCATCGTAGGAATTGTAGCTGCATTTATACTATACAGTATCAGATTAACTTTGCTTGTACTGTTAAAATTACTTTACATGCTACTACGAATTATATTAGCTACCTGTCATAAATTAATTAGATATCGCAACTAAAATAAAATCATTATGTGTAGTCACAAACACAATTCGTAGCCACAGCTAAAACATTGTCAATTGCAGCTAAGGTGATACGATACAGTATCAAATTAACTTAGCTAATACTGCTAAAACAAACCTATCATACTACGAATTATATTAGCTGACACACATACATTTATTTGGTGTCGCAACTAAAATCCTTTGGTGGAGTCACAAACACAATTCGTAGCCACAGCTAACACATTGGCAATTACAGCTAAGATGATACGATACAATAACAAATTAAGTTAGCTACTGCTGCTAAAACAAACCTATCATACTACTAATTATATTAGCTGACACTCATAAATGTATTTGGTGTCGCAACTAAAATCCTTGGGTGGAGTCACAAACACAATTCGTAGCCACAGCTAACATATTTACAATTGCAGCTAAGGTGATACGATACAGTATCAAATTAACTTAGCTAATACTGCTAAAACAAACCTACAATACTACGAATCAGTGGCGTGCACAGAAAGCAGGCAAAAATACCTTCGAGTTGTTTATGCTTTATGCTAATTGTTCGTGTTCCAGCACAAATATCCTTAAATTAATCAACATTACCAACATATCCATTTACATTAAAAAAAAATACGTTAATTCATGTCCGAAATAAGATTTTTTTAAATTAAGATTGTTTAGAGAAATCCTAGGGTAGGCAAAGTATTTTTGTCAGTATGGAGCCGCTGAATGAACATATTAATGTTTTGAAATGCAAATTAATATGTCTATAGTATTTGCTTGCTTATGGATATTTGAAATGGTATACTAATATACTTAAAATAGGTTAAACAAGCCGAATACATTTTTTTGCCTACCCTCTGTGCACGCCACTGCTACGAATTATATTAGCTGACACTCATAAATTTATTTGGTATCGCAACTAATATCCTTTGGTGGAGTCACAAACACAATTCGTAGCCACAGCTAACACATTGTCAATTGCAGCTAAGGTTATACGATACAGTAACAAATTAAGTTAGCTAATGCTGCTAAAACAAACCTATCATACTACTAATTATTTTAGCTGACACTGTTAAATGTATTTGGTGTCGCAACTAAAATCTTTCGGTGGGGTTACAAACACAATTCGTAGCCACAGCTAACATACTGGCAATTGCAGCTAAGGTGATACGATACAGTAACAAATTAAGTTAGCTAATGCTGCTAAAACAAACCTATCATACTACTAATTATATTAGCTGACACTCATAAATGTATTTGGTGTCGCAACTAAAATCCTTGGGTGGAGTTACAAACACAATTGGTAGCCACAGCTAACATATTGGCAATTGTAGCTAAGGTGATACGATACAGTATCAAATTAACTTAGCTAATACTGCTAAAACAAACCTACAATACTACGAATTATATTAGCTGACACTCATAAATTTATTTGGTATCGCAACTAAAATCCTTTGGTGGAGTCACAAAAACAATTCGCAGCCACAGCTAAATATTGCTAATATTGTTAGCAGCCACAGCTAAATATAGCAAATAATATTCGCCGCTACCGCTAATCTTAGCTATGACATGTACTAATTTTAACTAAAATAATTCGCTACCTTGGCTAAATTCTGGTAGCTAAAAACACTTTGCAACGACTGCTACAAACTTCGCTGTCCCTATAGTTTGTAAGAAAATTTGCAATAGCACCTAAAATTTAGTAGCTGCAGCTAATTTTTTTTTTCCGTGCGGAATCACAACAGAACTTCTGAGAGCGGGTGGAAAACCGGTACTTTTAGTCCTCCAGAAGTTATTTAATTCCGTCTTACTCGAGAGTACTACAAAATTGAAGTGGCAATGGGCAGGCCACATCGCTCGAAGAACCGATAACCGTTGGGGAAGAAAGGTTCTCGAGTGGCGACCACGAACCGGAAGACGCAGCGTAGGCAGGCCTCCCACTAGGTGGACAGACGACATTGTGCGCGTCGCAGGTAACCGGTAGATGCAAATAGCCAATTGTCGTTCATTGTGGGGTTCTAAGGGGGAGGCCTATGTTCAGCAGTGGACGTCTTCCGGCTGATGATGATGATGATGAGGCTTTCAAAAAGCTATAGTGTGCTTCAACATCCCCGATGGCATCGCTGCTATCCATCAAGTGGAATTACAATCCAGCACTAACTTATACATCCCCATCTCTTTCCCGTTGAATGTCGAAAGATGCGACTAAGGGAAAACAAGACCAGTAACAGCGTCTTTCTATTGGTTAACCTACCACCTATATTGCGATTCCCAAGAAGCCTGCCAAGCGTAGGGATTATGGAAACCCGTCCCTTAAAAGGGGGAGGCCTTCATTCAGCAGTGGAAGTCTTTTGGCTGCTGATGATGACTAGCTAACATTGAATAAAAAGCTATTATTAGAATGGGACTATCTTTCAGACTAATTAAGGGCTCCCACGCATCGCAGGAATTTGTATCGAAAATTCATTTGTTTCTCGCATATATTTGCGATGCGATGCGAATTCGCAGTTATGTGTGGGAGCCCTAAGCCAGTGATTGAGAGTAATCTCACCCGATGGTGAACGCTGCTGCCATAGATGTTAGAGTAGTAATTTAATAACCACAACAGAGATAGCAAAATAGGCAATATACGCTGGTAGCAAAATATACAAAATATGTGTTGCTTCTTCAGTTGCCAGTAGCAGTCACCTTTCATACTCGCCGCAGGAACATAAAACCACTTTAACTTGACTTTTAATTCTCCAATCTTCTGTTGTGGTGGGGGTACATAGGTTACAACGGTCGCTATGTCTGTGATTACCATCGATATAATATATAAACTAGATTTGGTGTCACGGTTCAAAAAGTGGTAGCGAGAAATAGCGCCCTTGTGTCGCTATTTCTTTACAAGCCACATCCTTGACAAATTTATTTTTGAGATAGGAGTGTCTCTACTGTCTATATGAAACTGTCAAACTACAAGTCATTATGATTATAAAATCGTTAGTTCACGTTTCCACCACCAGCACAGATAAGTTTGCAACCTCCGCGACCACATTTTAGATGTCATTTTGTTAGTGAATGTTTATCTAGTTTATTTAAATATCGATGGTGATTACGTTTTATATATAGCTGATATTTGAAAAATTAAGGCTATAATAAGGTGGAATTGAAAAGAAGAGTTCGATCGTTTCTCCTGCGTACCTAACCATTTTTACGTAATTTGGTTTCCTATCCCATAACATAATAAAATGCCTTCATTTCTGGAGAACATTGAAAACTCCATACAGACATATTATAAATTCAAGAATAAGAATAAATTTATTTTACCAAGAAAAATACAAACAAAACAGAAACACGATTACCATAAATCCCCACACTAGGCGTAGCCTGTATCGTGGGGATCAGAATGCGGTATAACAGCTGATTCAATACAGTGCACAATTTTTATTCGAGTAATACATGATACAGTTCACTTAACCATTTATTATACTTACTTACTAATAACATATTAAGGTGGGGGCGGGAACGGAAAGAGTTAAGGTTATAAAATGGTTTTTAAGTATTGTTCAGTTTCGACATATGTTAGTTTAGTGAGATAGGAAAAGATAATGCTTTTTGCTTCAAATACAGTGTTATTTTTTATTTTACATTTTTTCAATATTTGATTGTAGATATACGGGCCCATATATTTGCGAAAACGTTTAGCAAAAGAAGTTCTGATAACGGGGACAGAGATATGGAAGACACGTTTCTGTAAACGATTTTGGTAATTAGGGGAGTTTAGGACAGACTTATGTACCTTGAGAACTGTTTTCAGTATAAAAAGGCTTCTTACACTAAGGACTTGGCAATCATTATAGGTCGTAGTTGGGTAACGAATGGGATAATGGAGCATGACTTTTAAAACTGATCTTTGAGCTCTTTCGAGTTTAATGATAAATGATGCAGCAGCGCTTCCCCAGACTGTAAGGCAGTATGTTACTACGCTCTGGCATATTGATAAGTACACAATCTTGAGAAGGGTTTTATCCGTAGCATCACGCAAAGTTTTCATTATTGCTATGATTCGCCTTACTCTGGTGGTGGTGTTGTTTATATGGTCCCGGAACGTCAACTTTTCGTCTAAAGTAACACCAAGGTATTTTATGGTATTAGACCGAGTGATTATGTTACATTGGCAAGGAGGTTGATTAGAAATTTGCATCGGCTGAGGATCGCATTTATGAATTTTAAGTGATAGGAAATTTTTTGGTGCAGATATAATGGTCTTGTGAAAACAGACAAAAGTAGTTTTGGCAATATTTAGAGAGAGGAGGTTTTTATCTAGCCATCTAATGACGTGTGCCATACCCGCTTCAACAACTTGTGAGGCTTGGGACCAAGAAGGGGCGTGGAAAATGAGAGCAGTATCATCAGCATAACATATTGTATCCGCATCCGCCAGTGGAATGCATGCAATGTCATTAATATAAACTGTGAACAGAGTGGGGCCGAGGATACTGCCCTGGGGAACACCGTACGTAACTGAAATTAAATTACTAGTATGCGAATTAACTCTAACGAGTTGGGATCTGTCTGATAAATAGCTGTGAAACCATTTCAAGGGACAACCTCTAATTCCCATAAGCTCCATTTTTCGTAGCAGTATGGGGACAGACACTGTGTCGAATGCTTTTGCAAGATCCAAAAACACACCAACACAGGATCTGCCATCATCCAAATGCGAAGAGATAATGTCAGTTAGATGTCCTACAGCGTCTTCAGTGGATCTATTCTTGCGGAAACCGTATTGCATATCAGTAATAAGATTGTGTGATTCTAAGAAATTTACAAGTCTTTTATTCACTACTTTCTCAAGAATTTTAGAAAAGGTACTTAAAAGAGCAATTGGACCGTAGTGTTCAGGGGTGTTTTTCTCTTTGCCTTTATGTATGGGGATTATAGCAGCTGTTTTCCATATAACGGGGAAGTCTCCGGTGGATAAGCTCAAGTTAATTACCGAGACCAGTGGATCAATAATCTGATTCTTGATTGCTTTTATTAATTTATTATCTACACCGTCAACTCCAGAGGCACTATTTGATTTAAGGTGATTGATAATCGCTGAAACTTCGTGGCTGTCCGTTGGGTTAAGGAAAAACGAGTTTTTGGGGGTGAAGGACGTCGTGACTTGGGATACTAAAGATTCCTCAGTTTCCTTAGTTTCTACAAGTATTTTATTGGCTAGACGTTTACCTACAGATACGAAATACGAATTACATATATTCAGGGATTCGGAAACTTCGGTGGATAGATTCAACAGTTCAGAAGAGGTATCAGAATTACAAGTAGAGTGCGTTATCCGTTTTATAGAATTCCAGAGTTTTTTGGGATTATGTGCATTTTGTTCTAACTCAGAGCTGTCGTACTGGTTTTTTAAACGTCTTATTAGTGATATATAAAAATTTCTATAACGAGTGAAGGTCAGTTGTTTAAGTGGGTCATTGGGATGTTTTCGTGCTTGGGTATGGAGATTATCTTTCATTTTGGAACATCTGAGCAGCCCCGGCGTCATCCAAGGTTGGAAGGTAAGTTTAGAGCGACTAACTTTGATTGAATGGCTGTGCTTGTTCATTGCATTTGTGATTATAGACATAAAAGCTTCTGCCGCATCCGTCGCTGAGGAAGCTTGAGATACAGCAGACCAGTCAGCAGTATCTAATTCAGTGACGATAGCTAAGTAGTCTCTTCTTATAATAAATCGGGGTTTATTCCTACATTTGTTGAAGTTGATGTCCTAAGAAATGAGTTACCAACTTATGTACCCGAAAGACCAGAATAATAACTTTGCGTAGCTATTGCAAAGTCTTCTGAAATATAATAGATACTTACTGCAGCGGCTCTTTCGGCGCTTTCCACGTGCACCCGGTAAAGCTCCACAAGACTCATGTCTTCAGGATCAACTGCCTCAGCCCCTCGACGAGGGACGAGCTCCAGACCAAGTTTCCTAAAAAGAAAATTAATGGTTAAACTAGTTCCGCCGGCCGTGTGGGCCCTAGAACGTCCATTGAGTATGGCGGCGACTCCGAGGAGGACGACGGCGGGGGTTGCGACCCTCGTCCCCGTGACTAGTTCCCGGGGGGCTACAATGCGCCCCCGGCGGCGGGCTTAAAAGCAAGACACTGAGGGTAAGAATCCCACATACACCGGTCCAGCCCCACAGCTCCCGGGACCTTCTGACGGTTTCCCGCGCGAAAAAAAATGTTCCGCCGGCCGTCATGTGAAGAAATTTTGTACTTCGAAACAACATGCTAAATAGTATTTATTTTGAGATTTAAAAAGATTAAATCAATATTTTTCACGAAATTTGATATGAATCATCATGTAGGTAGGTATATATTAGCAGTACCTACCAGCGTAAAATATTGGACATTTAAAAACAGTTCTTGGACAGGAACAAATACTTATATAAGCATGAACTAAAATAAATACCAGTGGAAGAGCTACCTAAGAATCAACCAAAAGAGGCAAGACAATTTCCAAATAAGAAAATATGTCGTTTCCTAAAAAAGGACTAAGCGATTGTAAGAGGATAACTCTCTTCCTATATTTTTAGTCGGGCCTCGGAGATTTTGTGGATTGATTCAATAGGAGCCACAAACCCTACAAAACTCTTTCGGCTTCATTATCTATGGGGAACTTCAGTGAGTTGATGCAGAGGGTGCCTGTAGCTGAATAAAATCCATTTAACCGCATAGATACACCATCAATCAGCAATCCGACGTGAATAAAAAGGCAACGTTCAATGATTTTTAAGACATTATTACGTAATATCAAAGATTGACAACAAATGGCAAGATGTTAAGGAAAACTCTGACTGCACAACGAAAGGGGTCACAGCTTTCACAAACGATCAAGCCCCGGCAGCAGGTATCGAGGTATCGCTTATTCTTGGCAGGCAAATAAACGTTCAGTTTGACATATTTAAGTTTGTACCTACTTGGATCATTTCACATAGGTCTTAAAGTCATTCGCTTTGTTGAATGCAAATATTAAAAATGTATGCGTTGAATTTCAAATGACGCAAACGGGTAGGCACTTTAAAAACCCATAGGTGACCCGCACAAACGTTGTTATATAAATGAATCACATAAAAACATGACCACTGACATGTGCAGGAACACACACAGCCGCAAGTTTTCATGGGCTGTATTAAAGAACAATTTAATTGTAGCTATAATGATATATTATGTGGTTTATTGTAATGAATAATACATTTTTGTACAGGTAAGTTCAAATTGGGTTTTAGTTTTTTTTTTTTTTGTGAATCTCAGAGTGGGTGCTAGATTTACATAATTTAACACAGACATCTCTCACTCAGAGTTCGTATTAAAACTTAATATTATGCGCATGATTTTTCATGTTGTTTCGTTACAGAATATGTACATAATGCGAATTGTATATTGGTGCTCCATCACCCTCCTCTTTCCTCAATATTTTTCCATCCCATTCTCATCATTATGGCTTGGCTCTAGGTGGCTTGCTTCATCAGAGATGACAGCGTCATCTATACATCTATACATACATTATTATAAAACAAAGTCCTCCGCCGCGTCTGTCTGTCCCTATGTATGCTTAGATCTTTAAAACTACGCAACGGATTTTGATGCGGTTTTTCTTAATAGATAGAGTGATTCAAGAGGTAGGTTTATATGTATTATACATGCATAATATAGTAGAGAAATACTGATAATTTTATTGGTTTCTAATGTGATGACACGGTTACATTGCAAACGCTAGCTGAACCCTACGAGATAGATCAAAATAAAGTACTACAGTATTGTACACCTTAACAAGGTCTACAAAAAAGTATGACTTGGTATATGTTTATCTCTTAGGGATCCCACAATAACCATTTTTTATCCTTTACTTTTTATGAGAAATAATTAACTATTAATAAATTGTTATTAGCATGAATTTGTCCCTTCTTCAATATAACGTAAACTTCACTCTAATTTACACCACTGACAAAAAAGCTGTGAACGTTGTTCATACCGCTAGGTTAAGGTTAAGCAACATAAGGTATGTTCATTAAATAGATGGGTGAACCGATTTGTATAAAATTTTGAGTGCAGGTAGGTCTCAGAATAGGTCGTAAAGTATATTTCATGCTGCTAGGTAAGGTCATTACATAGATGGGTGACGGCGACTCCGAGGAGGACAGTGACGGGGTTGGGAGCCCCATCCCCGTGATCACGGTGCCTGGTTACCGGGGGCTATAATGCCCACTGAGGGGTATTTGGTGCGGATCCCACTGGAGCCACATGAGGGGGGCCCAGGTCCCCCCTCATGTGGCGATGCGACAGCCGCAGGGGTTTAAGTGAGTAAGAATCCCAGATACCATGATTGACGTGATTGAATATACAGAACGAGAGGAGGGTGCAAGAGAGGAGAGAGAGGGGATTCAAGGAGGGGGTGATGTGGTGAGGGATAGGGGGGATTAAGGTGGAGCAATGGTGGAGTAAGGGGGAGCAAGGCGGGAGAAGAGGGAGAGGGGGGGGTTCAGAGATGGGCTCAGAGTAATCAGAATGGAGCTAGTATCGCGTCGATTCCCCGAACAAATTTTTCGTGGCCCTTTTGCGGGATGCGGGAGGCGAAGTAAACACACACAGATACAATTTCACGCATACCCACACTATAATAAACTCGCAACACATTCAAAAAGATATAGACGCACACAAATAAAGAATGACCTGAACATATGAACAAAATTTGGCAGAGGGGTTAGCGCATCATAATCTCTCCAGTGATATCTCCTCTAAGGAGAGGGGACAACGGGGAGAGGAAGAAGGGGAGTGTGACGGAGACCGAAGCGGGAGGGGGAAAGAGAGAAGAGAGAGAGAGACCTTAGAAATAGATTTTTCTTATAAGAGAGAGAGAGATGAAGAGAGAAATAAATCAAGGGAGGAGGGAGAAAATGTAATAAAAGCGCTGGCGGAGCTGCGCAGGTCAGCTAGTTTTCTATAAAGCGAATGCCTATTTAATGTACAACTCTGTAAATTCGGTTCGATACATTGTGAAAAAGAAACCGACAAAGAGAACTAGCTCCCTATTGGTAAACGAATTTTCATCAAACAAAGCTAAGAACTGTCCAAATTGAACAAGCTTAAAATTAAAAAAAAAAACTATTTGAAATCTGTCTATTCGTTGGAGCTTTGAGGTCACACACAAACATAAGGGTCAATCTCAAAAACAAACTAAAACTTATTCGACTCAATAGTTAATAATTAAATTACAGCTTCACTCAAAATAGATTGATTCAAGATAATTACGATTACCCTATTATTTCACCTAACTTGTGTTAAACGTTTCTCATTTTGCTGTCACGTATCAATAGATGGAGATTGCGAAAATAGCATGTTTCTGACTAACGTATTTTAAACAAACCGATTACGAAATCAAAACCAGGACACGTAAACGCTGGTGTAGTCGAAGCTTTCAATCAACTCACGCTCATTCTTTTTTCATTGATTAACAACTACTAATTTTTTTTATTATTATACTTCTACGAATACTTACAGCTAATATAGATATAAAAGTAAATTATACAATAAGGACAGGAAGGCCTTTTAAAAGTCTCCACCTATAGAAGAAAACCTTATATCGAATAAACAGTATGATAAATGGAAGTTAAGCAAAGCGAATCACATGCCAATACGTTGATCTCTCTGTTCCTGGCACATCGTGATGCGGTCAGCCTTCCATGTCTTATCCCTCCACTTCGCTCTGCCCTGTACCTCATCCTTTGACACTAACTTGCATTTCCATGTTCTTTAGCACTACATATTTGCATACTAGTAAGTTAGTGCAGCGTGGATATAAAATTCATCATTTAAGAATTTTTGTATGTTTGCAACGAATAAACGTAAAGCCTACTGACCGATTACAAAAATTCTTTCACCATTAGAATGCTACATTATCCTATATTTATTACTATAAAATGTCCAGCTATGGCAAGCCGGGAGGCCCCTCCCGGCTTGCCATAGCTACTTCCCCAATAAAGCAGTAGTCTAATCTGAGTTAAGTTGTAACGCAAACGTCTTGGTGAAACAAATGTATCGCGTATGGGTAAACTTTTTCATCTAACTTAAGATGGTCTCCAAAAGTAATCAGGCTGTGATTCGCCGTAATTTTTTTTTCGTATTTGCATTTTATTCTTTTTTTTTTAATTTACAAGAGTGAATACATGCATGATACATATGAGCCATTACTTAAAATATAGTATTGTCGTCCTAATGATTGTGTGGAGAAATATTTGGGTATCGGTTGATCCAATGTGCAACACAGGAAGGTCACCAAACCAGTTATTCAAGCGACAGTGGCTGACGACTTGGGTCCGTTGCCATCCAAAAAGTATACAACTAAGTATACTATAATTATACTACTTGATATGTGAATACCTGCAAATCAATAAAAAAACGACCAAAATATATCTAGATCTAAAAGTAACAGGTTCACACAGGTATTTCTAGTTCTTTAGTTAGGGTGCGCGGAAAAAGCCTCCTCGTGTGGAGTAACAATAGACTTATCTTCGCAGGACACTTCCTGGACAATCAACCCTAGAAGATCTTGCAGATGGACCAATCGTTATATCACAACATAAATAACTCTGTAGTATGCATTTCAATAGAAATTTCTTACAAAACTAGAGGATGTCATTGCCATATAGGCATTCTGTATTAAAAGCCTACAATGACGTCTAAAACTAGAAGGTATTTTAGTATATTAGGTACAGCGATCATTTTCACCAGCAAAGGTTCAGGTAAGCAATTCAGTTTTTTAATCATTATTCACGATTGAAAAAATATCCTTAATTACAAAGCTCGGAGCTATAAATATGATGTCTGAAAGGGTATCATAGCAAAGGGCCTTACAAAAGATGCACCCAAGAACTAAGTAACGATAATATGAATTTATCTCGTTATTTATTAGCCATGGTCATCGACCAATTGACACAGCTGCTTGTAATGCCCACCTACTTGAATATTCAAAGTTCAACGGCCTTACTAATCGACGATTGATACGAGATTTTACATATACATGACGTAGCCGATATTACCAGTACTATAGATTATGACGTCAGACAGGTAATTTTATCCCATAGATAAGAAAACGACATTCATAATGTTCAAATGAATTCTTGAGAAGCCTTACAAAAGACAATCATTACGTTGTAAAAAAAGCTATTCTTTGACACCAGCATGAATTATATAAATGGTCGCACTGAGACTAAAACTATATCGACAACTGGAAATTTATATAAAGATACAACAAAAAACTATGCAGCAAAAAGCCTGCTTTCGGCTGCATGAAAGTCATTTGACAAAATAAGACGAATTGTATCCCAACTGCCATTTCAAGTTGGCTAACTACGGAGCCGAATCCAGCCAGGTACCACACCCAGCCACTGCCGAAAATAAAAGAGATGAAGCTAGATTTTGTAGTGACAGTCGAAACTGGTCAATCAGGTTTTGCAGATCTCGGCTGGCGCATCGGAATTCATCACACGTTATGGCATTTTATTAGGCAATTTAAACTTAATAAGCTATGCTGATACATTCTCGTTCAAATTTATGCAACTTTTATTTAGTTTTCTATGTAATTTATCGACCTTTGGGTCGAATTTAATTCTATCAGTTTTCATAAAGCAATCAGACCTGGTAATATAAGGAAACCTGTTAAATGCTAGTATTTACTCTGATTATCATGGTCATGCATAAATATCTAAGTACTGATGAGTCATAATATTTGGAAAAACGTTAATGTTTCTGTACCTAAATAATTAAGCAAATATATCAAGATGTTGCAGCACTCCAGTCTACTAAATGAACAATGATGATTTGACTGACAGATCGAAGAAGAATAACCTAAACCACTGATTCTAGAGAGCATCAGAGCATAATGCTTTGTAAAGCGGAGGCTTCCTAAGAAAGAAATCCTGAAAATTGGCTTGGTAAGCAGTAAAAAAAAACTCCCGTTTTAATGGATGAAAAAAGTAGATTCTTGAGATTATCTCAAGTTGAACACATCAACTGATTTATTACCTAGTTTATTATATTTAATTTTATTTCTGACTCCAGCATATGGCTAAACAAGCTGTCAAAGGATTATATTTTAGTCTTTATAGTTATATTGTTGTTTTTATTTCGTTAATAAACAGCACAGAATTATGATCAGTGCAAACCATTAAAAAGATTTCAACGTCGGCACAGTCACTGTTAATTATACTCTCGTAAGATTATGTAAATGCTGAGAGCTAAATATGGGCAATCGGGTAAAACCACCGTCTCAGCTGTAGTATAACTTAGTTCTTTTTTTATAACGCCAGTTGAAGAACAGGTAACCGGCATGCGGCATGCCGATCCAATGAGAACGCAGTGGCCGCTAGTAACCGCCTGGACTGACCCATAATTATTAAGACATATAATTGGCTCTTTATTAGTCGATATAAATGTGATGAGAAAAACGAGATGGTTTATAGATGACGTTTGTTGCAATCGGATAAACAGCGATCAATATTAGCATTGTATTCGAGGAAATTGATACGGTTCGTGTTCGACAACATTTATTTGTGATTAATGCTGTCCGATTATTAAATTTACGCGATATAAATAACATAAATCACGGCACGACGAACGTAACGTCTCTAGCATCTACTCATTAAAACCATTAACGCTATTGTAAACGAAATATTAGTAGCAAGCACCACTCCTTAACTAGTCATCGAAATCTCAGCAAAAAAAATCAAGTGATCAAAGTATTGCTCGCGGAGAAACCTCAAGACGGAGTCAAGACCCGGGACAGAACTCGTTCACCGTCGGGCACCGGCTGCTACCGGCTACTGTGCATTTTAGCTTTAGAGTGAGAAGTCCGCTACACGAGACCAACCGGCGGAACGGGGAAGAAAAAGACGGGTATAGCAGCGCGCGCGCACGCACCTCAGACGCCAGTAGTAAAATCTCTCCCGAGTCACAATACCCGACGAGGCCGATCGAATCGGCCGGGCCGCTCTTTCGTTCAGTTGTGTTTTCGACCCACGGGCAGCTGGTGCGTTGCGCTGCGGGCCTCCAGTTGCCACTCGTTTTACCCCATACGCTTTATTATTTCACGACATCTCTCTTGTTAAACCATGACGTTGATCTATCGTACCAACATATATTTAGACTTTTAAGTGAGGCTGTGATCTTAGTGCTGTGTACAAAGACCGAGCAAGTTGCGCTCGTAAAATTTCGAGAGACGATAAGTGGCTGGAAAAAGTAACAGTTAGGTTTAAAAGGTAAGCGAGTTGTGTCACAAAAGCTTAGTGGTATGGATTGAGTCGAGCTTAACTCAAATCGACGCTGCAAGGAATGTAGTTTGACAACATACATACATGTGCGGGAACAAAAGCCTTGTGCATAGTCATCCCATTTCTTTTTTTTTATTTTACCCGCTTTCTGTATTGGAGCTGTAGTACGGAGGCGATTAATGATTCAAATTAAGATGATATTGTTATGAATCAATGTCGGTGTGAAGTTCCCACAGTCACAGGTAGCGGTTATGTCCTCGTTTACCTGAGCGTAGAGCAAGGGGAAGGGACGCCGTCCTATTTACCAGGAACTGGATATAGGATATTTGAATAGAATGGACACAACACGTCGTCGGGGAAAAGGGATAACGTGTTTTAACACCACGCTATTAAAATAATCACCACGTTTTTATCACCATTAAAATTTCAAATATCGTTTCAACATATGTAAACGGCGGCATTATATTATAGATTCGTTGTGAGAGACCGTAAACGATTTACCAAACACGAGAATTTCACGGTCCAAAACTTTACTGAAGATGCTTCAACCAAGGACAACAAAGTGGATAAAGAAATAAAAACAATCAAACCACTGCCCGCGTAATTTTGTAACAGCACTAACAACCCGGACATGATGGCGTTATAAACTACATAACAATTACGATGGAGTGCCGAAAACAATTTAACAATTTTGTATTGTACGAATTAATTAAAGCAAGGCATTAAATAATGTTGTGTCATTAAGTTATTATAATATTAATTACAGAAACTAACTAATTCCTTAAACTAACTTTCCTAATTTCCTAACTAATTTGCCAAATTAATAGCATAGATATAACTTACTGCATCCACAACAATTTCGCATACCATTTGCAAATTTAAATATATTAACGTAATTGCACTGCAGACATTATTTAAGATTAAATATGTATATACATAGGTATAAAGGGGTATGTCTACATAAATTTTTCCTAAATGAAAAGAATAAAGGTCAAATCATCAACACGAAGACGGTGTCGTAA
Organism: Furcula furcula; assembly: GCA_911728495.1. NCBI lineage: Eukaryota > Metazoa > Arthropoda > Insecta > Lepidoptera > Notodontidae > Furcula > Furcula furcula. Next base: position 8,462,828 of record OU452246.1, on the reverse strand, counting down.
CGTAATATTTACCGTAAAACAATTTGAATTTCAAATGACGCGTGTCAGTGAAATAGTTAGAAATTATCGGTTGCCCATTAAGTACCGTGTGAGTTTGTGTGGTATGGTGCCACAAAAGGGGGCATCTCGAGCGGTCTCGTATATTATTCTTGTCACGCATAGCGGCCACAGCACCTGCATTCATGATGTCGCCGAAGCGCCTGGCGATAACCATTTAAACAAGCCTTCAACTTGCAAACTTGTTTAGTATTCACGTTTCTCAAATATAAAAGTTATAGAAACAGTAATTGCCATTAAAGTCACGGATATTCGTGTTCTGTCTTAGAATTCGTACGAAATGATGAATTCTGAGAGCACCACACGCGACGAATGATTATCAGATTCCATTCCGCGTCGCGACCGCGACAGTGGGAAAGATAGTTGCCTATGTATAGATACTACGTTACTTCGAAAGTCGATTATGCTGCTCGTTACGTACGCAGCGCACGCGCTATCAATTAGCCCGCATAAGTTTTACAATGCGCAGTTTTGTTTACGAATCCTTAAAGAGTTCTTTCTCTTTATTTGACCCTAGAAACATAAATTAACTGGACAGTTGTTACACAGATGCTATACGTAGCGAGGATTGTATTGGGATCTTATCAGACCGTGTAGTTTAAGTCCACTGGCGGTATATGAAACCGAAGCTGGACCGCATTAACGTAACCACAGCGCAGGGCGTTATTAGAAGCGCATTTCCGTATCAATGCGTCCAAACCATGACGAAACGCAGAGTCACCGCGGATGTTTTGACGAATGTACCTACGAGCTTATCTGGGCAAAGTATAAAATACATTACATTTCCGCAGTTATGATGAATAACGCCACGTGTTTTTGTGACGTCCTCATGTTGTAAGCAAAGCGTTGAGAGGTCGAGGAATGCCACTGATAATCAACGTATTCAATGAGAGTTAATTATGTCAACAAGACGACAGCAGCCGTCTCGGCTGCTCTGAACCAAATCAAACGATTCTGTCTCGCAAAGAAGACAGATTATAAAAAAAAAACTGGAAATTAGGCCGTTCATTTTCACTCCAAATCTCAATTACTCAATATTCGGACCAATCGGTTTCATGTCATTGGTCACGCTGTCTGATGAAATGCTTTTGTAGATAATGGTATAGCTGCATTTCAGTATCATAGGATTTCTGTATCATAGGATTCATCACCGCTTTATACACTACAACAAAACAATACATTTTCAGAGCACTCACTGGGTCATAGAATTTTTAATGGACTTAAAAGCTACGCAATTATGTAGTATAGTCTCTAGTTGACAATACAACGTTTTAAAAATATCTAAGAAAGTAGAAACAGAGACTTTACGACTGTATTTAAGTTAAGTTAAAGGGAGTTATTGCGTTTGAGAAGTTTCGACATAAAATATTGATTTACATGCAAACATAACATTATGCATCAGCACAATCGCCGAAGTAATTCATAACAAAAGATAATAAAACTGAGTTAGGTACATGAAATTGTGGTGATAAATGGCGTGCGGTAACAAGCGAGTGGAACAAGGATATGCAGTTAAGAGCGCCACAAAGGTTCAGGGACTGAGCCCATCCGACAATGCTTATTCATGTCATAAACGACGGAATGTGCGTCTCGCTCGTCCCTGCCCCCACTGCGACCATATTATCAGTTAGTGTTAGCAAATAACGTTTACCTCAAATAATATCACTTGGGAACTGCGTGCTATCGATGTTTAACCAGACATAGGTACAAACGAGTCGAATAAATATTTTGTGATTGAATGGAACAAAGCCGAGACCAAGTGTAAATAGTCAAAAGCCGAGACGACTGTTACGTGAGTAAACTTGTTCTAGAAATAGGAGGTGCAATCCGGCGATTCGTTAGTTAAGATACCGAATAATCATTGCCGTAAGGAAATAAGTCTTCCAGAGCTAATCGATTCGCGAGATAGCGACATGCAGACTTCGCAACGATTGTCGCCGCTCAAACTGGTTTCCGCGTAAAATTCGCGTTGCCAGGCGATGCATCAGCCAGGGTCGGCTGAGGTAAAGCAGCATGGCGGCACGAGGAAGGAGGGGGGTTAAAAACGCAGGAGGCGCACGAACAGCGGCCGGTCGACGACCCGCCACATGCCCTGCGCCGGCGCACCATGCGCCTCCACCGTACTCAATCCTAACACGATTACGATTATGCTAGCAAAATAGATAAAATTACTTATTTATCGCCCTATAAAAGTTATTTCAAGAAGTGATTACATAAACAAGTGCCTTACTGAACTTGATATGGTTTGGTTTGGTATGGAACCTTAAAAGGCCTTAAAAGGCGTAGACATAATTATTAGAATTTAGATAAGGATGAAATTACTCAAATTAAACAAAGTAACTTGCATATGTAACTCCAATAGTCGGAGCTGGTATTCATAACTGATTTCAATGATCAATTAATATCGCCCCCTGCGGGCGACCTAAATAGCACACGTAACACGCGACACCGCGTAGGAACGGGATCAAGATGTCGTCAAGGTTGGATCTATTGTAATGACTTGTCTAGTAGACTGTACTGTATGTATCCATTCATTTATTCACCTCCAACGGCAGAACTACAGACGAGACTGACACACGTTTAGCTAAAGCATGAAAAAGTCAACACAAAGACTCCATATTTACACGTGGACTGGTCAAACTGTGAAGAAAAATATTAGTTAAAAGGCTACGCACCCGAGAATCGAAGCGTGGGCGAGAGGTAGTTACACTAGCCACATCTTTTGAATTATTTGAGGTCATTGATTGAGTATACGAACCCTAACGTTGATATGCATTCATATACTTGTCCGTCTTGTCACCTAACGGTTTATCGTGCCCACCTAGAGAAACACGCAGTAATCGTTCGCGTTAAAATGAAGACATCAGTACAGGGAGTCGCCACAGCTGTTACACACATTTGTCGAATCAAAATAACAATAAAGTTTACCGTTCAAGTTCTAATTTGGTTTGGGTGGCTAGCGTATGGCACTTGTCACGAAGTTGGTTTAAACGCGTCGATGTATTAATAGTACTTTTCTTATTATTTTTTTTAGATATATACAAAGGGGTTATTCAGGATTTTTTTGTTTTTCTTCAAGCTCTTAAATCTCAGCTTCTTTCTATTTAGGAAATAGAAATACTAACTCAGTAAATACGCAAATCCAAGACTACAATTGAACGGCAGTAGTTATCAAAAAGATTTTGGAATTAATAACTTCATACGAATCAGAATATTAAATCATTTTACTATTTTAACCGACTTAAAAAAAGGAGGAGGTTCTATGTTCCACTGTATATTTTTTTAAGGTTTATCATTTAACATTACCGTAATTTCTTATTTGTGTGTTTTATAATAGTAGAGCAATAAAGCATTAGTTGTCTATCTAATGTATGTTATCATTTTTTTTTTGTTACAGAGTAATTAAGAAAGCAAAATGACGGTGTTCGGTCTAGCCTCCTCGGTGGCGGGCTTCATCAAAGTCCGCTACCTGATCGACAAAGCTGTCATCGACAACATGGCGTTTAGGCTACACTATAGGATCACCTCCGCTATACTGTTCCTGTGCTGTGTGCTCGTAACTGCTAACAACCTTATTGGTAAGTGTTTTTTGTTTCATATGGACAAATATTTATAGTAGAATTTGGCAGTTGGCACCTGCTGCAAATGACTGGTATGTACCGCTAAAGTGTCATTTATTGTAGCAACACAGCAGTGTGTAAACATTGACGGGTTCTAGTATGAAGGCAATGCAACTGGAGAAATTACTAGGCTAAACATAAACTTATAATATAAACTTAATAACTAAGGTATTAAATAAGGAGGAGTTAATTAAGGAGTTAATATTTAAGTTATAAGTGCGGTATTTACTGAGTACTGTTTTTATTTCTGTTAGTACCTATTAAAGATTTTTGTATTCTTGATTATTTATTTTTTCTAAGTTGTTTAAAAAAGTTATTTATAGTCAATGGTAAATAGATATCTACATATAGTTTTCTTTGCTGTATTTAATAAAAATGTCCTTCATACGTTAATGTAGACGCCGCGCCGCTTAAGTTAAAAGATAGCAAGTATTATCGGACAATTTAATAGATATTATCCAAATACCTCAATCTTAACTTCTCGTGATCAAAACCAAACGTAAACTAATTACATCATTATAAAATAGATCGCAACTTTAGACAATATTAAACGAGCATTACGTCGGTCTCATAATGCTAAATATAAAATTAACTTTTTTGTGAAAGTAAAAATGTAATGGAATCAGTGAAAGTTGGTTTATTTACTGATATTGCACAGCCCACCTAGACAATGTAACATTCTACAAACGTTATCGCTAATAGAAAGTATAACAATGTATGAGAATGACATAAGTCATCGAAAAATCACGTGACAAGTTATAGGGAATTGACACCGTTAGCGAATGAAAAAATAGATTCGCTATGAAGCGATTGCATCTTGTCTAGGCCCTCTGGTAAGACAAAGTGAGACTTTTTTGTCGACGCGGGGAAACATTTTATAGGTCCCGGGATTGTTACCCACTAAAACCCCCGCGGTTGTCGCATCGGCACATGAGAGAGGAACCTGGACTATCCAGTGCGATCTGCCAGGTACTCCTCAGTGCCTTGACGCATTATAGTCCCCAGGGAACCAGTCACGGTGCTCAAGAAGAGTGGGGCCACCGTCCTCCTCGGAGTCCCCGCCGCACTCAATGGACGTCCTAGGGCCCACACTCCCAACGACTCCGAAGAACAAAGCGCGACCTAGACTAACTTACAGACCGAGTAACACACAGACCAAAATTTCCAGACGATAGTCTCGGAAATACCGTAAATGTGTGAATCATTTTCAGGTCATTGTTCAGAGGCAGGAGCGCATAGTGTGTGTAACAGTTACCCAAATTCAGACGTCATGACAAATTGGTTATACAAACAAACAAATACACGCTGTCGTATACGTACGTGATAAGATTCGATTCACTAGAGCGAAACGGTTCACTGAACTTGTACAAACCATATAAAATTTCGTCATTCCTACTGGGCAAAAAGTGCATTCATTGATGGATCATGAAACGTTAATAAAAAATTGGTCCTTTGCAAAGTACAAAAATAATTATTAAAAACGTGTTTGATCATACGTAATTTTAGTAAAAGGAAAATCGTTCCTAAAACGTTAACACGTTTTAGGAACGAATCGTCAAATTAAACGTACGTGGTAGGAAAATTAATTCGTAATTGGAGGATTACCTATTAAAACAAGTATTAGTTTATACGTAGTTGAATGACACGGTTGAATTAAAATTACGACAAACGGGTGCAACTTTTCTTAACTGAAAAATACATCAATTAAATTTCGATTAAGCTTCAAGTGCCAAACTGGGTTCGTTAAGTATTCATTATCTCGTCACTTGACTTAAATGTAGGTAGACTTTAACACATAACCAATATAAGCTGCCGCACTGGCAGACGTCAATTAGCGTTAATTCTCATTTAGCCATTTTTTAATCAGATTGAGTTATTGAGTAAGATATAATTAATATCTCTACTCACCAACAGTGTATTAAGTATAAATTGGCATCCAGTGTCAAAATTATTATAATTTAAGTACTGGATTAGTGATAATTAACACTAATAGCCATTTGTGAGTACTGCAATCAAGGATGCAATAATTATTCTTTAATGGAGTCCGTGTGTAATTATCTAATATTGATGCGGCCTTGCCTAAAAACGGGCACTAATTCACTGTAAAAATGCAACTGTTTTCTAGATAATCTGTATCGATTATCGTTAAAAGTAATCGATCGATGTAATGGGTGAGAGATTAGTCGTTAATAAGGGATAATGATATACTTAAAGCTCACGAGTGTGCTGCTGGCCGTACAATATTAGGCAGTGTTTACGTTCGCCCGTTATCGCGTGCTCACACACAAACAAAACCCACTTATTAACCACTTGTATTGAAGTTACACTTATCAACTACCGGATACATTATTATCTGATGTCATCATTTTGAACAACCGCTTTAGATCTTAAAGGGATAGCAAATTTACATACGGATTGTAAGAATTTGTTTTATTGAGACATTGAAAATACTGCCCGACTTGAAAATAATATAATGCAATTTATGTATTATGCATACAAAATGTCAAACAGTCACATAAGCATGTTTTATTTATTATTGCATTCAAAGAATACGTAGTAAAGAATCTAGGTCTCGCTGCGAGCAATATTCACGATTGCATTTGTAAATAAGTGTATGCATTATTATTATACTACCCGACCGTAAACACATTTAACAGGTCATTAGGACGCACCTCGTTGTCTGTGGAACCCTTATGGTGCGACTTCGTCTACGTTGGTGTGCTCTGTTCCAAGTTAGCCCAATGTCGAAACACTTATTTCTCATAATGATTTCTGATACTTACGCGAATATTACACATTGAAATGAAACTAATTTTACGGATTATATCGCGGTTTATTCCGGAAGTCTGCAGTCTGTGAACATGTTCAGGATCGCACCCGTCATTATATTAGATTTGACAAACCACAAATCCTCGCAAAAGAACAGCGCTACCTACCAAGGATGATTCGTGAGGCTATTGAAATTAAAAAGCATCCAAATTTCAATAGAGAAGATGGCTGGGTGCTACCACCAGCTTGGGATCCCGTGATAAACATAGTCAAATCCAAAGACAAGCATTCCACTGCAAGACCTCAAGATACTGTAAGCTCTTTCTGCGTAGATCGGACTAACAATAATAATTAGAAGACCTGAGGGTACCCTAAGACAACTATGACATATGGACAGCTACCACCTCAGTCCACCCGTGACCATGAATGCTGTAAAGTATTCGAAACGTCGGGAAATTAAAATCAAAAATAAACCGCGATATAATCCGTAAAATTAGTTTCATTTCAACACTTATTTCTCCTAAATTCCGAACTTGTATCGAAACAGTGCAATGTCGCGAAGAATGTTTTATTATATTATTATTTCTTTTGTTTTGATAAAAATATGACATTTGCCACATGAAACGATTATTATAAAAATTAATCAAGCCGTAGTGGAAAGATTGGTCAATCAGAAAGATTTTTTATTATGATTCATTTTGTCCAAGGAGCCCTCAGCGAACATTACTACGCCATTCGAGGACGCTCTTTCCACGCATCCCAAATACTGTACCTACAAAATGTCAAGTCAGTATCATCATCAGCAGCCAAAACGTTCACTGCAGAACCGAGGCCTCCCCCTTAGAAGGGAGGGGTTGCCATAATCCCCACGCTTGGCAGGCGGCTTGGGGATCGCAGTATAGATGGTAGGTAATGTAATAAAAAGACATAAATCAATATATACCTAAATATTAATTTGCTAGTTTGTACGCTCCTTGCGCTACTGGGCGTGCAATGTCAGATATTCGTCCACGAAGTAAGTAAAAATTGGCTGCGACGCGCTTGCAAGACATAGATTAAGTCATCTGGGAGTAGCCTATACTAACATCGTTTTTTTTTGACGCGGGGGAATCTTCCAAAAGATCCCCGGGAGCTGTGGGGCTCGACCGGGGTATGTGGGATTCTTACCCACTAATACCCCCGCGGCTGTCGCATCGGCACATGAGAGGGGGGACCCCAGGGCTCTCCGGTGGGAACTGCACCAGGGGCCCCTCAGTGCCTTGCCTTTGAGCCTGCCGTCGGGGAGCGCATTGTAGCCCCCCGGGAACCAGTCACGGTGCTCACAGGGACGGGGGTCGCAACCCGCCGCCGTCCTCCTCGGAGTCGCCGCCGTACTCAATGGACGTCTTAGGGCCCACACCCCGAACGTCCAGCGACTCCGAAGTAATCCTATCATCCTATCCTATACCAGATCATTATGTACAGCTCCAAGCTGATGCAATCGTGGCATACTTCAAGGAACTCTTCGATACGTCAGCAACAGAGTAAGGGCTAGGGCAGGCACAATTGATTCAGCTGGGTCGAAGTGCGTTCCGGCGGTTACTGGGCCCAACAAATAGCCACCAAGAATAGAATAGAAGTAAACATTCCTGTGCAAGAGCAATTGGTAATTTTTTATTTAACAAAAGTTTATTCGATAGCCATATATTTAGTGCAAGTTTGAATAAATAAGCTACCAAGTTTCATTAGCTAAGTCACGTCGAGACATTGTCTAGACGCAGTTGTTCAACGTAGGGTGTTTATAGCAACGCAGCAGTTCGTGATATTTTGCCCCACATGCGATCAGAACAATCACATTTGCCTCAGGTGTTAGTAATCAAAACACCGTTGCAATTGCTGCGATAATAGTGTTGCATATTGGCAGTAACTATGCAGATGTGCGAGTACCTACCTACTACAAAGAGCTCGGTTCCCTGATTAGGCCCACATCTGTAATTTACAATAACGATTAAATACATGTTTTAGCCTCATTTTTTAAGTTTGCTCGATTGTAATATACTACCAGGCGGTCAAGAGAACAGGCTATATTAGGAATTTGCCTCTAAGCAATAAGTGTGGACATCTGTAAGCAACGTCCATAATGGACATCAGTCGTGATTATAATGCTAAACCTTGAGCCTAATATCATATACTAGAGACCCGTCGTGGCTCTGTTTTGGCCTTTATAGTTCTAAACCTAATGCGTATTAAACATTCGGTTATAAATTATCTCTCAATGATATAGAAAATCTAATGGGTTTGACTTCTGTCTGGACCCATAGCCAAGTTGTCATCCTACAATACGGAGCGCTAAATGATAGAAAACCAATGTATGGGAATGACATATATATACCTCTTCACGTGACTTAGCCAAAAGATATGCCCTTCCCGTACATTTGGTTTTCTATTCTCTATGATAACAACTTGTCAAAGGGGGTGGTACTCATAGTACTAATTAGAAAGAAATAGCGACTTCTAAATTAATTAGGGACAATTTTAGTCCGCAAAGCTGGCGATAACTGCACAAATTTCGCAACGAACGAATATGTACGTTATTGTTTTATTTGATGACCTGATTTACTTTTGTACGCGGTTGATTCATTTTTAGAATAACATAACTTAATCAGGTGTTATTGTGTATACAAATTTTAGGAATTAAAACGATATTGTTTCCATAATACTCCGTACCTACTCATTACCCATTATCAACCCACATTCTTGGAAATTGTGTTGTATAGAAATATAACTGGTTTATTTTAAGGTTTAGCCCTCAAGGTCATGTTTATTAAACTGGGGGGCAATTCAACTAATTTACAACGGTTAAAGTTTAGTTTCGGTTTAGTAATCGCTCGATTGCAGTTGTCATTCGATAATGACGTAAAAAGTTATTCCATTATCTAATTTAACAAACTTAAACCAAACCACAACTAAACTTAGACTAAACCCAAACCAAACTCCAACTAAATCCAAACCGATCTGCGATTGATTGAAACCAGTGTTGCAAACTTGAATTTTTAAAAAGGCGTAGGCCAGATTAGAAAATTACGTAGATTTAAGTTAAGTTAAAAGTTTGCCTATGGAATGTTTGTAGATCTACTTACTTACCTACTTTTTTTGTGAAATATAGAGCCTAAGGTAGGTGAAATTAAATAACTGAATAAAAAATGGTAATCTCCTTTGTTTCTTTTTTTAATTAACCCGACATAAATACTTTTTGTCTTTTTCCCGTATGAATATCCAAGTATGAATATATTTGTTCATATTACAGCTTTATTTAGTGGGAGTAACATTCCGCTCAGTGTTGCCAACTAGACTTAAGGAAAAGTCGCTAGACCGAGGGTTCTAAAGTCGCCAGATGTCGCTAAAATAATTTGATTGACTTGACGAATTTACTGCCGCACTCACAAACAACAATTGGCGATAATTTACAATTAACTATTTTGTCAAATCGGATTATTTCGACCCTCGGAGTATTCATTCACTTCCAGTGTCGTCACAAATAAATATTATGTCTTCTGCATCTATCCTTTGTGCAAAATTCCGATTGTCCTATTCCCATTATTTTGGTTCCCCTAATCCCCACATATGCAACAATACTTTGATTTAACAAATAAGTTTGACATTGGCAAAATAGAGACATGTGAAGCCAGAAGCAATATAAAAAAAAAACGGCGGAAAGTTCAAATTAGGTACCTACTAAAAGTGAAGTCCCAAGTACCTGCCTCACAGAGAATTGTAAGTGTTTATTAAGGTTCCAAATATCGATAAAGTACTTGTTTACTTTTAATTTTATAAGAACGGTTATTAATTTTGCATAGTCGTATTCCAGACATTATGGAATTAACCAGCCAAAGAAGGTCTACGTCTGTCAGGCAGCTAGAATTGCGCATCCAATTTTTATGGAGGATCACAGAGATCTTGCTATGGGTCGTGTACGCTCCAAGGAAGCACGGGCCCTAGCAGTTCGGCTATGGGAGCAATGCGCGGACAGTCTTAACTCCGCTGGTGCAAGTAGGACACCAAAAGAGTGGATGAAGGTACGAGGTAGTGTTACTTAAATAAAAGATATAATTATGTATGCATAACTTTTATTGTAATTTAGTATAATTATGATTTATCTTCGTGTTTAAAGTTAATTTTTTTTTACATTTTTCGTGACTGCATTTTATATATACGTAGTGAAGCACGTACCGGGCCGCTAGTACAATATACAAAATATGTATATGAATACAAAAATTTTGATTTCTTTGTCTCCACAAGCGGGACACCAAATCCTGTTGATAGATACGCCCTCGTTGTAATTGATCATTATGTCTTGTCCTTCTTCGTTCCATTATTGCTAGGCGAGCAGGATCAATGCTGGCATCCCTTGCGCACTAATAAACACCTGTAATATATATCATGTATGTATTCTTACAATAAATAATTAATAATAAATTGTTTATATTTTTATTTTACTGTAATGTATAATAGTTTGTATACCTAAATCGTCCTTTTAAAATACCAATACACCTCTCCACAACATTCCTCACTGTCATATGCATGTCAGTATAGAATGCTTCAGGAGTGTTGGGAGTAGAATTTAATATTGGGGTCATCATAAGCCTTCTCAATGGAAATCCAGAAACACCTGGAAGGAAATATTTTAGCATTTAGAATTTACAACAATGTGTGCAACTAATCTACAAAGTACTAGTAAATAAAAATCTTCTGTTGAGGTATTGAGTACTCCGTCTAATGCGTTTTGTAGTGGGTTGTTGTTCCATGCAGTAATATCATGTGTTGATCCAGGGTTGCTAGAATCAACGCACTAATGTGCGTTAGTAGGATAATTCCTATCATCACAATCACAAATCTGAAACAAACTTCTTTCATTAACTATATATTTTATATAACCTACTATACCTATATATTTCAAATATATATAACCTACTATACCTAAATCTATACTTATAATAAAACTGTAACAGGTCCAATTCTGTACATTGAAGATATTTTGAAAATTATATTTGGAGGGCATTCTATAACCGATACTGAGGCCGAAAATGTAATTTTTTTAATTTTTGTCTGTCTGTCTGTCTGTCTGTCTGTCTGTCTGTCTGTCTGTCTGTCTGTATCACGGCTGAGCATCACGCCGAAACTACTGAATGGATTCAAATGAAACTTGGCATGATTTGAGATCTTACTACGAGGTAGGACAAAGGATACTTTTTATCCCGTAATCTTGCACGGTTCTTTTGGGAGAGGGTATTGAAGTCAAAACGGGTACTTGGTTATACGCTTGGTCCGATTTTATAAATTTTTCTTTATAAATCAGTAAGGTAACACTCATAGAGAGTTGTTGTCAAGGTTTTGTAATCGATCGGGTTAAGCAACGTTAGGTAAGGTCATTAAATAGATGGGTGACCGTTTAACGCCATTTGAACTAAACGTCTCCGTGCTTCGAAGGGCAAGTACAAAGTGGGTCCAAGTTTTTAACCGACTTTAAAAAAGGAGGTTTTGTATTCTTTGCGAATGTGTATTATTGAAAGTTTAGTTAACGTAAACACAGCGCGGGCGGAGCTGCGTGGGTCAGCTAGTATATAAATATATATATATATATGTAACCTACTATACCTATATATAACAAGTAATAAATTTTAAAAACTAAAACCCGACTATGGATAAAATCGCAGTCTAATAATGTGATATTATATAGCCTATAACCAGCGGACAATCAAGACGCTTCTAACGACACCCTACTTGTCAAATTATGTTAAGTAGATTAGAATATATGCGGGAACAGATGAACATACATACATTCTTGATAAAATCATAACCCTCCCTCCATTCCGTAGTCGGGTAAAAAATGACACTTTAAGAACTAATAATGTAAAGACTACTATTTACACCCCCGATCCTGATATACCCAGTACCATACAATATACAAAATATGTATATGAATACAAAAATTACTCTAGTTTTGATTTCTTTGTCTCCACAAGCGGGACACCAAATCCTGTTGATAGATACACCCTCGTTGTAATTGATCATTATGTCTTGTCCTTCTTCGTTCCATTATTGCTAGGCGAGCAGCATCAATGCTGGCATCCCTTGCTCTTTGAATTTTTTCTTGTTCTAATGCTTCTAAATCCTCTTCAGTATAATCTGGCTCCTGATTAGTTTGAAGCGCTATGTTATGCAGGACACAACATGCATTAATCATTTTTGCTGCAACTCTAGGCTTGTAGTGAAGCTTTCTATCCACTAATAAACACCTGTAATATATATCATGTATGTATTCTTACAATAAATAATTAATAATAAATTGTTTATATTTTTATTTTACTGTAATGTATAATAGTTTGCATACCTAAATCGTCCTTTTAAAATACCAATACACCTCTCCACAACATTCCTCACTGTCATATGCATGTCAGTATAGAATGCTTCAGGAGTGTTGGGAGTAGAATTTAATATTGGGGTCATCATAAGCCTTCTCAATGGATATCCAGAATCACCTGTAAGGAAATATTTTATTATTTAGAATTTACAACATTCAATCAAAGGTTCAAAACAATGTGTGCAACTAATCTACAAAGTACCTAGTAAATAAAAATCTTCTGCAGAAGTATTGAGTACTCTGTCTAATGCGTTTTGTAGTGGGTTGTTGTTCCATGCAGTACTATCATGTGTTGATCCAGGGTTGCTAGAATCAACGCACATTATCCTAGCATCACAATCACAAATCTGAAACAAACTTCTTTAATGTAAACGGTAAACTAATGTATACGGATATGTTGGTAATATTGGTAAATTTAAGAATATTTGTGCTGGAACACGAACAAATAGCATAAAGCATAAATAACTCGCAGATATTTTTGCCTGCTTTCAGTGCACGCCACTGCTATACCTATATATTTGTTATATCTTCAGTACATATACAGTAAAATATTAATAAAGAACTTACAATTAAGGTATTTAAGGAATGATAACCTTTCCTGCTATAAAATCTTTCTTCATGTTCTGATGGTAGAACTATAGCTACATGTGTGCCATCAATACATCCTAGAACACCAGGCATGCCAAATTTATTATAGAACCTGCAAACATTATAGCATTAAATTTATTATAGAACCTGCAAACATTATAGCATTAAATTTATTATAGAACCTGCAAATAATATTGCACTAAATTTTTCTTTGACAAAAACTGATAGTTAAGTACTTTAAATTAACAATGTGATCTACATACCTCCTTTTTATATCATCACGGTCTTCTTTACAAGAAGGAAAATTCACATATTTTTTAAAAATGTGTGGTAAATTAAGCACCTCTGTTACTTGATGTATAGCCCGAGAAACAGAAGGTTGTGATATTGAATGAGACTCTGTTTGACCAACTAGTGTCTGGTATGAGCCTGTCGCATAGAATGCTAGTGCCACCAAGATCTAAAAACACATACATTTTTGTTTTTTTTTGCTTTTGCCTGGGTTTTACTGGTATTTGTTAGCAATATCAAATAAAATTTTATTTAATAATACGTTAAATTCTTACCTTTGTCTCCGTATCAATGCTATCGGTACGAAGTCGGGCTGGCATATACGGGCTGATCTCCGCAATAAGGGATCTTGCCAGACTTTTATAGTCTGTATGACTTTATAAATTCTCGATCAGTTAAGTTGAAAGCACAGTTGCGAAGTCTCGAAAGAACATTTCTACGTCTAACTTTTCTTAAATCAGCCTCATGGGCAATTTCAATAACGTTCATGTAAAACATCATTTTTAAGTTGGATTAAAAGTTAAACAAACGTGATAGCAGACTTTGAAACACTAACAGTTTAGTTTCGTTTGAGAAAAAGTCTAGGCACATTAACGTAAGTTCAACCGTTAATTTTGACAGATGGAGCGCTTAGCTTCGATTACGTTTACGTTTAGTTCGTGTTCTAACAGAATAGAACTTGTTAAAGTTTAAACCGATCGTTGACTGAAACTGAATCTAAACTTAACGTCGATCGTTAGCACTTAGTAGAATAGGAAAACAGTCAAACGCTATGGTTTAGTTTCGTTTCAGTCAACATTTATGTTAGTTGAATTGCCCCCCTGTACGTATTAAAGCCGTCTTGGGTATAGCTTACAGTTTTATATGACAGTTCATACTACGCTGTTAGCCATGACCCACTATTTATTCTGCGGTCTCGAGCAAACCAGTATTTCAGGGTAGAAACGATTGTGCAGTAATCTTATCATACGCTTTTTAAGTACATATGTAGGTAGTTTCACGTTACAGGCCAGAATAACCAAAAAATGTTCATCTGCAGTCGGTATTAACGTCAGCCTTATCAAACAGTAGGTCAAAACATATAAAAACATACATACGAATTAAATGACAAAAGTTCACGTTTACGTGTAATAAATACTTTTTTATTGATTCTTGATGAAATGTAGAAGTGATAAAGGCATTTCTTCACTGCAATTAATAGTACATATGATTTGACGGGCCCGTTGGTCACTAGACCACCACTAGGTTAGACACCCTGTCCGCTAACCGATGGGTCGTGGGTTCGATTCCCACCAAGTGTCTGGGTGTTATTTATCTATTTAAGTATGTATTTACAAAAAAAAATTATATAAGTATTAGTATCAGTTGTCTGGTTTCCATAGTACAGGCTCTCCCTAGTTTGGGATCAGATGACCGTGTGTGGATTATCCCAAGATATTATTATTATTATATACATCCAGTTAAAGGGCACTTAGGTTGAAATTGTCATATTAACAGTATTTATATGACTCACTCACTCGTGTTTCCTCTTAAAACTTGGATGTCCGGAAAGAGCTTCCCTGATTTAATTATATACCTTTTCTCATCTGTCGCACCCTGGACAGTCAGCCCCTTGCTGATCTTGCTTACCAATTTTTCCAATCACGACATAAATAATGTACCTACTGTTCATATCGTCACGAAAATAATAAGACTCCTAAATCTAAACATGATTTCATGCTAGACAATTATGAATGTAGAATTATAAGTGCTTGTTAAGAATCAATTAGCAAGCATGTGACTTTAGGCCACCCGACACCTCGCCTCGTTGAGTCAGACGAAATAACGGTATTCGTGTTAAAACTGAATGTACCTACACATTCTTTTCCCATGCACACCGTAGAAAGTATGAGCAGGGGACCCTGTACCTAACAGACTGGGTTTTTATCTACTACTCTTGCTTCCATATAGAGGTATCACAGTCATCTAAAGCATTGTCACCTGATCACATCATATCTTTATGTAAATGACGCATATACTATCGAAACCGTTTTTCCAGAAATATGTACTTATATAATATGGGTTTATTCAAATTACGAGTGAACTGACATCATATGCGTAAGCGCGGTTCATCTAAGACCACATCTTCACTGAACATCACGTGAGAGTGTGGTCAAGCGCAAACCCATAAATATTTAAAAAAAAATAACAAACAGCTGGATCATTCGTTTAAAAAAATATACAGCTTATTAATTAAATAATGCAAAAACTTAGCACCCAACCTTTATTTTTTAGTTAAGTACTAATCTAGCGCACTATTATTTATTTTCATAAATTATTGCCAGAGATATATGTCTTTTTTCATAACTTTTCTGATTGTTCATATTTCTACGCTTATTACGTGGTGCGTATCGAATATGCGCTCGCTCATAGATAATACACTAATATCGCTCGCTGGGGGTTAATAAACTCTTACCACTTCCGTATTGAGTAGACCACTGGAGCTTTTAGTCTTGTAATTATTGTAAATAAATAGAAATTTATCAAAAATTCGAAAGTAGTGTCATCAATCCTGCTCTCGATACTGAACAAAGTAATTTCAAATTTAACGAATTATCGTTCACATTGTATACGTTTAAAGTTGAATTAGGAACCTCCTTTTCTAAGTCGGTTAAAAATTTGTGCAGCTCCACTGCGAAAAGTACCTACACCTTACAGAATACCACAGCCACATAACGGTTTATATTCCAGTGGTATGGTTGCCTGGGCTCATAATAATAAGCTGCACTGGCAACTGCGGGGCAACAGTATCGTCCATTTTGTTGCCAGAGTAACGATTAATTTGTTGTTAATAAGCTAGCAAGCTTTACCATCCACGATTGCATAACCGCTTACCGTCGGATTGCAGTCAAGCACTAGCCTATATTCTTTTAAATACATCAGAAGAACTAGCCTAGCATGGCTTGAGTGTGTGTGCTATTTTTTTTATTTTTTTTTATTTATAATTAGAACGGTCCATGACCAATTTACACTATATCAGTATATTAAATATGCTATGGCGTCATATTCCACAGATGTGTGTGGAATATGACGTAGCTTAGACAGAAACCTCATTTACTGTACCAAAATGACGTTCCTATGTTGAAAACTGTGTCTTAGTGACGTCATACATAATAAAGGATCTATCAAGACTTGAATGCCGTGATAAGCTAGCTACTTTTCAGTCTCTAAAAATTAAATACAGAAATTAATAAAATACAGTTAATAATTACGTCACAAAATCTGTTTAAATCTCTAAAATATTACAGTTATATTATTCAGTTGTTTTTAATTATATTTCAAGATACTTCTTTTGTTTTCACTTACGAGTGTTAATGAACTTCATAACAACAAGAAATGAGAGGTCTATTGCGAGTATTACAATAATAGTATATACAAAACTACACTTATTGGATTACTTTAAAATGTTGTTCAGTATAATTCCTAGAAACAGTTTAAAATTGTGTATGCGTATTCTAATAAAAAGAGGTAACTCCCAACATTGTGACGTATGTTTGTGGTATTCATAGACTACCGTATAATACCTACTTCAATGTTACATAAACGGATTAACTTTAGGATTATTTAAATAGGGTCATAAACAGCTTATTTTTAGACATCATAATATTGTATTTTGCACTTGTATATGATTTATAAAATTATTATGAAACCTATTTGTTTCTGTTTGAAATATAGACGAGTGTCCAGATTTTAGTTGAGCAATACATAGTTAATTTGAATCGCAATTTTCGCGACTGTATAAATATGGTATGGATTTATAACTATGGATGATCGATGTATGAAACCTGGATTCACCACTATTCTTAGAGTTCCACATTATTAGCAGTAGAGAATCCAACAAACCTGCCCAGAGGGAAGCAAAGGCAATACTGCCGGCTAGCAAGGTGTGTAGTTGTTGGGATTCTAAAGGTGTGATCAAGGATGATTTTAACGAAACGCAAGAAAAAAAATTCGCACCCTTTTGTGTACGTCCGTTACGAAGGAAATACTGACGATTACTAAAAAAGAAAATGTTATTTCAACAGGCCAATGCTTGTAGTCACGCGTTATGGAGTCCACCAGACGCTCATTTCGCTCATTCGAAGTTTTGCTTTTTCTTGTTTCTGGATTTTGCTGCTGATTAAGCACAAACTTACATCTATTTCCAAACTTTAAAAAACCACCAGAGATTTTTAACAAATTAACGGTTCAAGCGCCAGTAATTATGTATTTGACGACCTTGAGTTTTTTTTAAACCAGTAGGTGTGTAAGCTTTAAAAACTAAATGAAAATAATGCTTATAGCTAAATGGGGACAAATTTTTTTGCTGTTTCTTTTCCAGCCAAACTTTTAAAGCGACTGCCGTACATATAGATACAGTATGTATTACAATACAAAGTCGTGCAACATTTCAGGCCTTTATCAAGTTTAGTTTTACTTTACAACCCTATTCACAGCGGACAAGGTGATTCGTGTGACAATGGCCGAAGCGACCGCGCAGGTGCGCAGGGGCAGACATCGTTGCACTACTATTAACTGAATATTAGCGTCATCCGCAAATAGTAGCGCAATGTCAGGGTTATAGAGCAATAGGATAATTACGTTTGAACTTCCTCCACTAGCAGTTTCAGAAAAATATAATGTACAATCAGTTATTTGCTGTTTCTAGTGGACGTCCTGTAGAATGTTAAACATCCACGTCTACGACGAGGTCTACAGAAATATTCATAGGTTCTCTACCGCTTTAAAGTTGTTATAAAATAAGGTATTTATACGCAACAGAGTTTATGCAAGCGTAGCAATCCGTGCTGTTATCAGGGTTAATAGCCCCATAAAGACGGAATACACCGATTCATCAACAATAGCTTCTTTTAATATGTTTTCTACAAAAAAACTTCTCAGAAAGTCTATTGAAAGTATTCCAATAATTTATAAGGAAAGGGGAGCAAAAAAATATGATTTGCAAGACGGTGACGCATCGAGAGTTCCATTTAATCCACGTCAGGTAAAAACCGCAAAAAACGAGACCGTCTACGTGCCTACGTGACGATGGAGTGTAGACTTTCCGTTTTTTTGCGGTTTTCGTTAAGTCTTTTAATAGAGAGGACCACCCGTTCATTAGCTCCAACCTCTAACTCAAATACCTGTTCCCTTTTGAATGGTGTCGCTCATAAATGATTATAATTTTCTCCAAAAAATCCTTTAATAACCCACGAGGTAGCATACATAGTACCTACAAAAAAAAATAAGAGCTTTTAGAAGTCGATTTACAAACACAACCCTAAGCCTCATGCAAGACTTAATAGCAAATGTTTTGAGTGACAAGTGACAGTGGTCCATCCAGCTACCTATAGGCAAGTCGCTTACCATCAGGTGTCTTGCTTGTCTGGTCACTAGGTTGAAAAAAAAGACATTTATCCGTTGTATCATTATGGTAACAAAGTAATTATCCATAAAAATGACTGAATCGTGCAATAAACCACAGCGTTATTACTCCATTACATACAGTAGCCTTGGTGGCGCAGTGAAAAATCACTTACCTACTTTGCAAACCATAGGTCGCAGGTTCACATCCCTCGGTGCGCAACACAATGTTCCTTACTGGCTAGGACAATACAGGCCGATCACCTGATTGTCGGGAATATAAAATTACCAATGCGTCGGATGGGCATGTAAAAAAATGGTCTTGCGCGTAATCTATCCCTCGTCGTGTAGGTATTTCGTCTCATCGGATTGTGAGAGTAAAGCAAGGAAGAGAGCACTTGTTTCTATGGCAGCACTTGTGAACTATATCACCCGCCTAGATCTTGTGAAAAATTGGCCGCTAAGGTCGTATAAGAGGAGGAGTGGAGGACATTATTTATTTTATTTATTTCTCCATTACAGGTGAACCGATCGCATGTATAAACGACGGAGCAGTCCCATCCCACGTGCTGAACACCTACTGTTGGATTTCTTCCACGTTTACACTACCATACGCACCACACAGAGGTATCGTGCATCCTGGGCTCGGCAATGAAGAGGAATACGAGGAGAAGCGTCAGCATGCCTACTACCAATGGGTGCCATTCATGTTGTTCTTGCAGGTGAGATTTCATATTTGTTGATAACCTTTTCTTTTGACGATTGATGGGCACGTTGGTGGAATCGATAGAAATCCTGGCTACTACCCGAAACGTTTCAAAGGTAAAGGTTCGATTCCCGCCCGGGAAATAACTGTATGTGTGTACTTGTTCGTTTGCCAATATATAAAATATTTAGAAAACAGATGAAAATTGTATACATTATGTATTTAGTATTTGCGTCAATTATCTGGTTACTCTGTCTCTCAAACAAGTTAGGTTTTTTCTGTTTACAATAAATACACTGACACGCACTTTTTAAACTTTCTATATTTTAGTGTTTGTCTTATCTACATATACAAAGTTCCTTACAGGCAAAGCAAAGATTTATGTATTTAAATTAGCATTGTTTTTTTAATTCTTGTCGAAGTAGGCTAATGTTAAATAGTAGTCAGTATGTAAGGACTTTAAACAGATAGTTTTATTTTTATAATGCAATATTTTTTTTCACTCATAAATGCTAAGCCAGCCGCAGTATAGTTAAGGTGAACGCAAAAATCTCCAGTCATTTTTGACTCATGATAAGCCTTTTACTCGCAGGTGAATGATCACCAGTCGCGGTTACGTAAAACATAATGATGACGCTATTACTAAAGTGTGTCGAATGAACAAATTCTTATGAACTTTTTTTCGGGGGCATTAATCACAAAAATTACCCGTGATATAAAGTGAATCCTTCAATCAGCATCTAGTTTATATAATGAAATTGACATTATCAATATTCTTTATCAGTACAGCATAACTGACCTGAGGGCCTAGACAAGGTGAAATCGCTTCATAGCGATTCTATTTTTTCGTTAAATTGTCACGTGGTTTATCTATGTCTTATGTCATTCTCATACACTTTATACTTTCTATTCGCGTTAACGCTTGTAGAAATGTTACATTGTCTAGAGGTCCTGTGTAGTTTGGTTAGAGTAGTTTTTATCTTGCAAAATATAAGTTTTGTATAGGCTACAATGCATATAACGCGTTTACATTCGAGTATTTATATTTAAATAAGTGATTGACTGCAATTTCACCTGATGGTAAGCGATGAAGCAGTCCAGAATAGTAATGTCCTAGAGCTAGCCTAATAATGTAATATAATAGCCAAAGTGAAGCGCTTTACACTGTTGCGGCTAGGCAAGTTTCTTCTATCATGAGAGTTGAGAGGTTATAGAAGATAAACCATTACGCACGCAAGCCAATTGTGGCTCGGTGGATGAGACAGGCCTTTCTAATAAATTACCTGAAGCATGCTCGGATAATCTATCGATTACTGATTACCACAAATGGAAAACAAATCAGTATTGTTAGACTAGGTATTAGACCAAAACTGCACGCCACGTATTCTAGCTTTCAAAGCAGTTCTCAATAGCCACTGGACTAGTTGGTCAACCTACAAATCTAAGTTACCATGTCTACTTACGACTTATATTACGATGATTATTGCAGGGAATGCTGTTCTACATTCCACACTGGATCTGGAAGAACTGGGAGGAAGGCAAAGTCCGCATGATCTCAGATGGTATTCGCGGTACCGCTGCCACGATAGCCGATGACAAATCCAACCGTTTGGTAAGCATTCCATTCTCACTGCATAATTTAAATCTCTCACCCAATATTTCCAAAAGGATAAAAGCTACCAGACATGTTTCATATAAATATTTGAGTCCTAATAAGACATAGTTTAACCATCGCCATTTTTATGTCAGCCAGTGTTCCGATTAGTATTTATTCATTCCATCTATTTGTAATTATTGTAAAACATCAGGGAATTATTCAAATATAATACATAATAAGGTTAAGATTTATATATTCTGACATTAGTCGTAAAGTGGCACAATTGCGATAAGACTTGATACTAATGAAACTTGATGAACGTCCCTAATAAGACAAATTAAACAGGCCTGGAACGATTGTTATGTAATTTACTCTAGTAGATGTTCTCGTAAGATGATAACATTTGTTTCGTGTTTCAGAATCGCCTTGTCCAGTATCTGTTTGAAACTCTGCATATGCACAATACGTATTCCTTTGGCTATTTCTTCTGCGAAGTATTAAATTTTGTCAATGTGGTAAGTTTAATCGAGTAAAATCTACCGCTTAGTGGAAATAGTCATGTAAAAGTGTGTACTATAATTTTTGTTAATTCTAGGTCGCGAACATCTTTTTCTTGGATACTTTCCTTGGTGGTGCTTTCCTAACTTATGGCACTGACGTAGTGAAGTTTTCGAACATGAACCAGGAACAACGAACCGACCCTATGGTTAGTTTAATTGATACCTAAACGACGAAAACATAAACGTAATCGTATGCATTAAAATATTAAATACTTACTAAGATTTTTTTTTACAGGTTGCAGTATTTCCAAGAGTTACAAAATGCACATTCCACAAATTCGGTGCTTCTGGCTCGATCCAGAAACACGATGCCCTCTGTGTTTTGGCCTTGAATATTCTCAATGAGAAGATTTTCATCTTCCTGTGGTTCTGGTAAGTTGACCTTTATTAATTGCGTTGATTCATCGTACAAAAAACAGTTATTAAACATTACACAAGACCACCGCAATCGGTTTCCAATAACAGCTAAATTAAATTTACAGGTTTATCATATTATCGGTGGTGTCCGGCTTGGCCCTGGTGTACTCAGCAGCGGTCATTTTACTGCCAAGCACTCGCGAGACCATCCTCAAGAGACGATTCCGTTTTGGTACACCTGCTGGTGTTGAATCCCTCGTCAGGAAGACTCAGGTAGGCATAACATTAACTCAGTTGATGTGTGTTAACACTGGCTGAACACGGCGAGTGTTCCCGCCTCGAATTCATTCTTTTTACATTCTCATTCCTCCCGGAATGGTGCCAAATATAAGCAGAGCTCAATAAATTTTGTGATATCTATACACGAAGTAGTAAGTTATGAAACGTAACCACAGAGTCCTACTCGTTGATAAAACTGGCTGATTTTTATGTTGAAACAATTAAATTGTTGGGAAAAAAGTACTAACAGCCAAAAAAGCTCGATGAATAGAACGAGAAAGATTTTAATTGCCTAATGACGGGCCTGTTGGTCTAGTGGTTAGACACCTTTTCTGCTACCCGATAGGTCGTGGGTTCGATTCCCGCAAAGTGTCTGGGTGTTATTTATCTATTTAAGAATGTTTTTACAAAAAGAAGTATATAAGCATCGATATAATATTATAAACTAGATAAACATTCACGAACAAAATGACATCTAAAATGTGGTCGCGGAGGTTGCAAACTTATTTGTGCTGGTGGCGGAAACGTTTACTAACATTTCTATTATGATAATTACGTGTAGTTTGACAGTTTCATATAGACAGCAGCGACACTCCTATCGGCAAAAATAAATTTGTCAGGATGTGGCTTGTAAAGAAATAGCGACACAAGGGCGCTATTTCTCGCTACCACTTTTTGAACCGTGACACCATATCTAGTTTATAAATTATATCGATGTATATAAGTATTAGGATCAGTTATCTGGTTTCCATAGTACAGGTTCTGCCTAGTTTGGGATCAGATGACCGTGTGTGGAATTGTCCCAGAATATGAATATAATGAGATCGCCAGCGCAGTTTTTGTGACTTTGTAACTCAAGATGAACGTTCCTCGTGCAGATATTTCTTTAAATTACCTACTATAGTTAACTATTATTCAGTTACAAAAACCATAGTTTTTTTTATATATTATAACAGTATTCTAATGGAGGCGTCGGCGATCTTGCTTGTTATATAGGTGTAGATATGATACCTATTGGAGTTTTAAACGTGTGTATTTCTTTGTCTTTCAGGTGGGCGACTTCTTACTTCTACACTTGCTAGGTCAGAACATGTCGCTACGCGTCTTCGGCGAGGTGCTGGACGAGTTGTCTCACCGTCTACACCGAAACTCCAACGCCCCCTCAGCGCCTTCCACTCTCGAGATGGCACCGATATACCCCGATATTGATAAGTACTCCAAGGAGACAGAGACGTAGGTTGTGATACTGCCCGAAAGCAATACAAACCAACATGAACACTAGTAGTTTAGTCCCGAATACATTCCTTGAGATATCTTTAACGATAGGGTTCCTTTAGAATATCATTATTAATTTGTCACAAGTCATGTGTTCGGAATGTAAACTCTCTCCTATAATAAGTGTGTTGCTCTTTAAAATAAGTTGATACGCTCATTCGCTGTAAATGCAATGTTCCAACGATACGATTGACCATGACATTCCTTATTTTACCTGTTCGATGTAAGACAACCGTTGCCTTTTCGCCATGAGCTTTAACATTAGAACACTTTATTTAGATTAAATTGTTGGTAATTTGTCTAACATACTTAACAAATTATTGAAAGACATTCGAATTATTGTTGTACCTAAGTCTAAGTGAGGACTAACTGCGAAACATTTTGTCTCATTAAATGTAACAATTTTATAGTGAAAGCTGTATTCGTATAATTAGGTTTAAGTAAACGCATGACCATCCAATGCAAAATCTCATCTATAATTATAATATAGTATACATACATTTAGTATATGATTATTTTTTTATTCTAAGCGTAGGTAAATTATACATATGTATGTTCGTGAGGTTGGTGTATATGAGTTTTCTAGCTGACTGGCCAAATAACTTGATCAATTGGGTAAATATTCAAAAAAAGTATACAATCAAATTTAAAAAAAAAGTGATCAAACTGTTTGCGCCAATATGTAAACTTTTATTTTAGGACTTCTCTATATTATTAGTGAAAAAAATAATTTTAGTATTTTTTTTCTTATTTTTGTATAGATTTGGACTATTATTAAGTAAGATAATTTAGAGGACTGCGTGGAAGAATAAAAATCTTGTTATTAAAAAGTATATTTTTTAAAATGTATGAAAGTATGACTCCCTTGCAAGAGTTATTGGTTCTATAAACATACAGTTTTTTTTAAAGATAGGTGATAGGTATGATGAATTTATAACAATGCTTGAGAATACACATATCGATTATAAATACATAAGCATTTAAAAGGCAATTAAGTATTTTACTGTATAAGATTTTAGGTAATTCATACGTGCTTTCTTTTGGTATTATGCCATTCCAATTTTTATGATGGAATCGTTGTGTGGATAATTTTATTAGAACTTAGATGTTTATTTGAAGAAAACTGTTAGAATGTTAACGTAATTCCAATTTTGTATTAGCAAATATTCTCGAATATAATTATAAAACGTTTTAGTACATTAAATAAAATGTAAGTAGTTATATTATGTGAATGATATTCTATTTAATCACATGATGTACGACTACTTTGTAAGTCTCCAGCTTGATACGAAGCATGTTGTACTCAGGGGATCTTGCTCTAAATGTGCCATGGATAACATGTTCTGAACATAATAATCATTCACTATGTATCTCAATCATTCGGTAGTTTAAGGTATCAAGTCAAGCTATAATAATAAATAGATAATAATAAACTGCTCCCAAAATGTCTTCCATATCTGCACTCCTGTAGTGTTATCATAATGGGCCCCATATATTATTCAGTTTTCCTATTACACTGTTTAAGTTTCTTAATAAACTATACCATTCCTATAAAATTTTTGGTAATAAGATAATGTGTACAACTTTTGAGACTGTAAGAATAATGAATAATATCTGTAACGTTACTTGCGTCACGTATAATTAAACGACTTTGAATAATAAAATATAGTTTTCATTTACCATTAAATGTACATGCTTCATGCTTCACTGCAAAGAACAACTAACTCAATGAAGGCTAAGAATTGAAAAAACATTGACCAGTTTCAGTTGTATGGGTAATCTCCTATAGTGCAGTAATTAAATATCTTAACAAAATGCTCACGGATTCCTATCACCCAGCACAAACATTTCTATCAAACCCAGACAAAAGAGACGTACGAGAACCTGCGTGTCTACGTGTTAAATAATATATGTTTAATAACACATACCAGCAATAATACTGGATCAGCAAGAATAGGGTTCAGATATGTGAGTTGACTCCGTAATTCAACTTGAAATTAGTGAAATTCCAACACCCTGAACACGTAGCTTTATCGAAAATGCTTATACTTCATAGATTTATTACATTATCAAACAAATTATTACAATAAATGCAAAACAAATGTATATAACCTTTAAGCGATAATAAACAATTCCTACAGACAAGTGATAACAAAAAAGGTCACAAGGGCAGCAAGTGAATCAGTTGTCAAGCAAAACACACTACCATCACTCCCCGTAACTATATTTAAGAAAGAACAGGTAGACAATGGTTTTTATATCTTATATAGGAGGCCGAATTAAGTATGACCAAAAAAAGAAGCGCCTGGAGCTGTTTCTTGCCAGATCTTCTCTGTAGCAGCCGCGTTAAAAATTCGGTGATAGAAAAATAATTTTGCAAGACCCTTCGTGGGGAATTTACAGTGTTAAAAACGCCATCCGATCACTGATGGTATTATTCGTTATCAATCACAATACAATTATACCGTGGGGTGTCCGGGTAAGAATAACACCCACCGATGTCTTCCCTTTGGGTATTCGAAAGAGGCGACTAAGGGAAAACAAGAAGACGGGCAGCTGCGTCTTTCTATTGGATTACCTACCACCTATACTGCTGATCCCCAAGACGCTTGGCAGGCGTGGGGATTATGGCAACCCCTCCCTTCAAAGGGGGAGGCCTTGTTCAGCAGTGGACGTGTTTTCGGCTGCTGATGATGATGATATAACTCTAGTTGAATATCTCATAAATATTTTACCTGGGCAACAAGTCTGTTAATTTTAATAAAATGACATACAATTGCCGTTCCAGCGACACACCACTGAGACTCCATTACGATTGTGACAAATTCGGTATTCTGCTAAAACAACCAGTCCAATTGACACACTATCGACACTCAATTGATGCTTCGTAAATTAGCAGACTTGGAGCCCAGATTCGTTCCAGCAACACGAGTATTCCCCTTACAAGTTGGACAGCGGTTTTTAAATGGAAGCTTCATAAATTAGCAGACTTGGGGCCCAGATTCGTTCCAGCAACACGAGTCATATTACAGGTCGGACAACGGTTTTTAAATTGAAGCTTCGTAAATTAGCAGACTTGGGGCCCAGATTCGTTCCAGCAACACGTGTATTCCCCTTACAGGTCGGACAGCGGTTTTTAAATTGAAGCTTCTTAAATTAGCAGACTTGGGGCCCAGATTCGTTCCAGCAACATGAGTCATATTACAGGTCGGACAACGGTTTTTAAATTGAAGCTTCGTAAATTAGCAGACTTGGGACCCAGATTCGTTTCAGCAACACGTGTATTCCCCTTACAGGTCGGACAGCGGTGTTTAAATTGAAGCTTCTTAAATTAGCAGACTTGGGACCCAGATTCGTTTCAGCAACACGTGTATTCCCCTTACAGGTCGGACAGCGGTTTTTAAATTGAAGCTTCTTAAATTAGCAGACTTGGGGCCCAGATTCGTTCCAGCAACATGAGTCATATTACAGGTCGGACAACGGTTTTTAAATTGAAGCTTCGTAAATTAGCAGACTTGGGGCCCAGATTCGTTTCAGCAATACGAGTATTCCCCTTACAGGTCGGACAGCGATTTTTAACACTTTGTATAGGTACATAGAAAAATATATTTTGACTTTGGCTTTTGACTCACAAAGCTTGATTCGGCAGACGTTGATTACATTAGTACTTTCACTATTTTGTGACATAAGGTATGATAAATACTATTTGAAGTATTTATTCTAAACAGTTGCAGGTAACGTGCGCAATTACTGAAAAATGACATGATCTCTCGACCATGTGACTAGTCAATTCGACTTCCACGCCATCTGGTTTTAAGTTGACTGGGTTAACTTAATTATAATAAACTACTAATGTCATTAGTAGTTTCTTTACATTTGTCATTAGGCGAATCATTTTATGAAATTAATTTCTTTAAATGGCTACACTTCTACACGGTCGGAAAAGATAGTGTTAGCCAAACAGCGCAACTGACTGATTTCTGGCACTGCGGATATTTAATGTCATTTAGAGCAAAAAATGGATATTAACATTGATGATTCATATTATTATATAGGAAAAAAATGTGATATTATGTGCCTGTTGGTCTAGAACTCTAGAGGTTAGGAACCCTTGGCCGCTACCCAATAGACCGTGGGTTCCATTCCCACAAAGTGTCTGGGCGTTATTTATCTATCTGCATTTACAAACAAAAAAATATAGTTACCATAGTAGAGGTTCTGCCTAGTCTAGGATCAAATGACCGTGTGTTAAATGTCCCAAGATATTATTAACATAAATAATAATTTATTTTTTCAAATGGAATCTGTGCCTGTTAAATGTAAAAGGTTTATTGTAGTCTTTTAAATTAAACCTGCATAACACCAACGAAATATTTTTTACAATCAGGTGTATCGCGCATGCATATATTTTTTCAATTGGCAAGAACAACACATTTCATAAATTACTTGTCGGTATCCATTATTATAACAGACAAAACGAAACATTGACGTTCCGTTCGATGTTAATTTACGTTAAAATTAACACTTACCGATTGCCCCAATCCAGTTTCGCGACAAGTTTAAGCCTCAAAGCCCTGGTCTGGTCCTGTGTCAGTGTGCCAGCAAGCAAAGCTCGCCGACCGCTTAGAAGTTCCCTCATGACCTTCGCTACAGCGCTGAACCTGTAGGTTTCCCGCTCCTGCAGGCATTATTTTATAGATTAATAATAAAACATTAACATTGTAGTGATTCTAGACTAATAGGTATAGGACCTACGTGAGGCTTCCTTGGCAGCACTAACCATCCAACCAATCATATGTATTAATTGAAAGGTTTACTGTACGCTAAAGGGGAAGGAAAACAACGTGAGGAAAGGAGGAAAGGAGATCCTTGTCCAGCAAAAATAATATTAATTCGTAATATCCCACATATTACGAATTAATATTATTTTTACATTTAACAAAACATTGACCTGTGTAA
Organism: Furcula furcula; assembly: GCA_911728495.1. NCBI lineage: Eukaryota > Metazoa > Arthropoda > Insecta > Lepidoptera > Notodontidae > Furcula > Furcula furcula. Next base: position 8,433,988 of record OU452246.1, on the reverse strand, counting down.
ACGAAAGGTGAAAGGTTTCGGTAGACATCCTTAAAGGAAGGGACGGGCTGGTATTTTCGTAAATAACGTTAAAATACCTACCAAGACACATGTAAATACTAAATAGGCTTTAAAAGGAGGTTTTCACCTTATTTATCTATTCCGTGGTTTACACCATACAACGCGACAGTGCGTATTTTATACTAGAAACGATTGGGGAAAAAAATTCATACGGTTGCGCAAGATCGATGCACACACGCCTAAAATTGACAAAACCAGTTTACTTTGTTTGTTGAAAATTTCAATTTCTAAACGTTCTTAGGACGATTGTTATCTGGTTCTTTAATTACACATGTAATTGTGACAGCAAGCCAATAACAAATTAATCTTTGTTTAGTCCTAATCAAAATGTTCATTCACACTATATGTATGGAGTCCTTTACACATACATTCTTTAACACCCCAGGAAAGAAGATATTTGTGTGTAGCATAAGTAATAATAATAATATCCTGGGACAATTCACACACGGTCATCTGATCCCAAACTAGGCACAGCCTGTACTATGGAAACCAGACAACTGATACTAATACTATAAGTATACACTTATTTTTTTATACTTATTTTTTTTTGTAAATACATACTTATATAGATAAAACACCCAGACACTTGGTGGGAATCGAACCCACGACCTGTTGGGTAGCAGACAGGGTCACTAACCACTAGACCAACGGGCCCGTCAAAGCCAAAGTCCAATAAAGCTTTTACTCTATTTTTTTCTAAGTAGGTATAGTTCAAGATAACTGTTGCGAATAACAACAATACAAGCAATGATTCAACTAATCTAAGAAAATGACATGAGTCACTGAGCAATGCAAAAATAATATCAACTAACATATACCGAAATACACCAAACTGTCAGTTGTTCACTCCATACATTTCACGCCAGCGCCTCTAGCGGTATCTATCAAAAACTAGTAAAACACATTGGAGGGAACTGACAGTTAGGTCAATTTTATTATCTATCAAATCCCGTACTATACCCTTATTCAATAAATCTTTTGTTTGTGTGAAAAATCTATAATTATTTACATTTACAAACTCTAAAGGAATACATGGGAAGACTAGCTCCACCTGTCACTCAGAACGCCACCAATACTGCAATACTATAGATTTTGCTAAGATCTTGCTACTTTATTTAACTTACAAGACAAGCAAGACCTTTGTTTGATAGTAAGCTGCTACCTGAGACATTATTTACTATCTTGAGCCTAGAAATTTCACCAGCTACAGTGCCCTTCACACTGGAACATGCAGCAATGTTTACACACTGTTGCTTATCAGTAGGATATCTTATACTGATTGCCTGGACAATCACTTGTACAAAGAACCTACCACCTAGTTGCCAATTGACCAATCTTTCAATGAATAAGTTTATAAAACATAATAATTTATCTTTGCTCCATGTTAACAGATTCTTTTAATGTAAAATGTACCTAAATATTATTTACAAGCATGACGTCACAACTCTCCAATGTTATATGACAGACTTTTATCAATAATACAGATATAACTGAATTTAACCTAACCAAAGAGCACGTATGAAGGGAATAATGAAAGTGGACAAAGCGAAACAAGTATGTAAGGAGCGTAGCAAGTGGCAATAAGTGGTCTCTGCCTACCCCTACGGGAAAGAGGCGTGATTATATGTATGTACGAGGCCTGCCTTTTAAGTTCTGTCGTTTCTATATTTCCCGGCAATTTTGAATTTGGAACTGTTATATATTCGAATGTGTTTAAATTTTGAATCTCAAAACAGTTGAAAGTATTAGGATTAATGCTATTGTTTAGTCACAGCGTCGATTGGAATCTGTCAGGTTACATACGAAAATGAATCTTTCTAAGGAAAATCTTCGTGCAATAATTTTCTACAACTTCAGAAGAGGCCTGACACGGCTTCAGTGTTTTGAAGAGCTAACATCTGTGTTCAGTGATGAAGCCCCATTTCTGCGGACTGTCGAACGCTGGTATTTAGAATTCCAGCGTGGACATACTAGTGTTAGTGACAAATCTCGCGAAGGACGCCCAAAATCCGCCTTCACTGAAGATAACATCATTGCTGTGAAACAACTAATTCTCGAAGATCGTCATGTGACGTATCGAGAGATAGAGGCTCTATTAGGCATCTCAGGGACAACCATTCAGAAGATCATGCATGACGCGCTTGGTGTGAGAAAGCTAGTTTGCCGTTGGATACCGCATCTGATTTCCGACGATCACAAGGCGGCCCACGTCAGATGGTGTAAGAAAACTCTGCAATGGTTCAACCAAGGAGAGTCAAATCACGTCTACGACATCATCAGTGGTGACGAATCTTGGATCTATGCCTACGATCCTGATTCCAAACAACAATCTACAAGCTGAGTCTTTCAAGACGAGCCAAAGCCGACTAAAGTTGTTTGTTCTCAAAGCACTTCAAAGAAGATGGTGGCCACGTTCGTTGGAAAAACCGGCCATGTTGCGACTATTGCACTTGAAGATCGTAGAACGGTTAACGTAGTGGTATACCATAGTTTGTTTACTACAAGTCATCGCCGAACTTCGAAAATCTAACTCAAAGCGACGCATCATCCTGCACCATGACAACGCAAGCTCACACAGCGCTCGTCAAACGATTGAGTAGGTATTTGAAGCAGGAAAAAGTAGAAATTCTTGACCATCCTCCATACAGTCCTGACCTAAGCCCTAACGATTTCATTACATTTCCTAAAATTAAGAAGTCTTTGTGGTCAAAGGTTCCAGTCCGGTGAAGAAGCAGTCAACGCTTTCAAGTCAGCCATTTTGAACACCCCCACTTTAGAGTGGAATAAATGTTATAATAACTGGTTTGAGGGAATGGAAAAGTGTATTAAGCTATGTAGTGAATACTTTGAAAAACAATAAAAAGTACTATAAGGTTCTAGTTGTGTTTTTTTCTTCAAATGACAAAACTTAAAAGGCATCCCTCTATGTAACTGAATTTAATGTTTCATAGGCTTACCACATAAAGCTTCTTCCACAATCGAGCCCATTCTCTTAATACGCAAGCAATCTCTCTGACTAATGGGTCATCCTTTAATTCTGCAATTGCCGTAGCACCTGATCCCTTTACAATACATGGCCGAATAGACACCACACAAGCAGGGAATATGCCCCAAGCGGACCTGTTCTTTGTACTGAAGCCTCGGTACCAACCTGGAACATAAATTTAAATCTTTAGATTAATAATACCAGCCTTTGTTTATGCCCCACTGCTGGGCACGGGCCTCCCCTCAAGATGAAGGGGCTTAGGCCATAGTCCACCACGCTGGCCAAGTGCGGGTTGGCGGACTTCACACGTCATTCGAAAGCTAGTTAGGCTTTCTCAGACATGCAGGTTTCCTCACGATGTTTTCCTTCACCGAAAGCTAGTAACAATTGCACAAAGACGATTCACACATGATTAATTAACTAAATCAGAGATGCGAGCCGGGGTTCGAACCTGCGCACCTTGTTTCCAAGGCAAGTGCTCACCCACTGAGCTGTTACAGCTACAATCTTTAGATTAATTACATGAAATTCATTGACACTGAAAATGTGGAACATTTCACACAAAGGGTTGTTTTTTGAAGAAATTGAATGTGAAACTGTTATAGAATATCCCATAAATAATGAGTATGAATCACTAAAAAAATATTTCTTAAGAATTGCCAACATTAAAAAAATTAAAAAGTACAAAGAGAAATATAATTGTTGATAATAAAAATACTGCTACCTCCATTTTCTTCCAATATCTGTATTGTTTCACCAATTTCTAGAGGCAGTCCCGATCTTACATCTCCCTTCCAATTGTAGACCGCTGAAATTGTTAACAATTAAAGAAAAATATAAACATTATTTATGCACATACAACATGAATTACATTTAAAATTATGTATTAGGTATATAAAACATTTCAAACATAAGATGAGTATTTATTGTTATTAAAAGACAGAATGAAAAAAATGGAATGATTTATGAAAACAAAGCGGAATGAGGATTTAATGCGGTTTTATCTAAAACAAAAGCCTAAATGACAGGTCACCAAATGATAAATCCTCGAATTATAAATCATCATCATCTCCAGCCAGAAAATGTCCACTGCTGAACACATGCCTCCACTTGGAATGCCACAATAAACAACAATTGTCTATTTGCATCCATCTGCGACACACACAATGTTGTTGGTCCACCAATTGGGAAGCCTGCCTATGCTGCGTCTTCCAGTTTCTGGTCACCATTTGGGAAACTTTCTTCCCCATTGGTCATCATTTATAATTATAGATATTACAAAATAACTAATTAAAATTATACACTATGTACCGCGCCTTTTACATTTACATTACAGTACTTTACTATAAGTTATCTAAAAATTGAGAAAGCAGGGTCATAAAAACGACAATACTGTCTTATTTATTTTGTGCGAAGACATAAAATAAAAAATAAGTTGTTGATACACAGCCACTCAATCCTAGAGCTTCTGAATCGTAGTATATTGCTAAATTACATAGTCTTAACAGAGTAATTTATATTGCTATGGCAATAAGAAAGGCATAGTTAAAATGCATAACATGTTATTACGTTTCCGCTGTAATTGGCAGGATGTTTCCGTAACGCCGATTGTAAGGCTGATTGATTAAAAAAAATATTTAACTTACCAACAGCGAGCTTAGGCGATTTCGAAGGAATCCACATTTTGCACGCGGAACCTTCTTTGTTGTCTTATATGGTATATTCTCACTGAATCATTATACAACGAAATGTTATTTTCATCCGAAAATAATCAATTCCGAACAAAAACCTGCATTCAATCAAATTTTTTTGACAGCGAGTGGCAGGGAGGGGAGAAGAGGGAGAGGAGAAGATTGATATTTTTTATATGGCTTGGTATCAAGACCTTTAAGCCAAGAATGAATGAATTAGCCACAGACCCAGAACACAAAATTAGTACAGTACAAGTACCTACTACTCTATGGCCACAGACGTATGCTAGAGATGCTTGCTAAACTTAGAGGAAGAAAACAATAGAGGGCTGGACACTTTCTTTCTCATTCACGCAAGAAAAGAATGCGTTTATGTAGGTTACGTGTGATAGAAAGAAACAGTGTATATGATTTTTTGTCCCTCAGCATGTGTTCGATTTTTCCGCGCCGTGGGTGCGAAACAAATTTGACGTTTGCTCCCACTTTGCTCCGTGACAATTTTATCGTGGTTTTAATAATAAATAAATAACTTAAAATTCAATAAAAAACTAACTGTGACATTACTGTGTGTTGTGGAAATCCTATAAGAATCGTGCAGTGCAGTATTATAGGCTGTAAAAGTGACAGTGAACGTAAAATTAGTGGAGTATCGTTTCACAGGTAAACGTGAATTATTATGGCCAATTTAGAGATTACATTTAGAAACTAATACATGTAAACGACTTATTTAGATCTTATTGCTCTAAATTAGTTACTATTTTACTTGAAAGTTACGTGTAAGATCGATAAATTCTTGTTTTTCATCCATAACCTAAAATTTTCAGTTTATTGATCGCCATTATCAGTGTTGCCAGTGTATAAAAGAGAGACTACCATAAATAAGTGGTAAATTATTATTAAGTGCATCATACACGATCCCACATGCTGGGTGCATCGAAGAATTTCTCAGTTTTCCCGAATTTATTTTTATGATTTCCTGAAAATATGGATATTTGTATACTGTGGATAGCAGCAACAAAAATAATTTATTAGGTTGCTAAAAGTTATTCCCGAATGCTTAAATATTCAGAAATAACGTAAGCGCTCAAGTAATTCGTCCAAGGCTGCGCAGGACGTATTCATTCGTTATTTGTAGGCACAATGGTCATTGTACATACATAATCGTGCTTTTACTATATGCATGTTGTTTAAATATATGTATGTATGTTGTTGGTTACAATTTATTGGTAAATTTGTCTGGATTATAAATAAATAGTACCGAAGTTGAATAGTTTGTTTCATTTGCCCCCCTATTATGTACCTATCTCGTTTGACAACTAAAGTGATGATCAATAAAGCAAAGTGACTATTAAATAACTATCAAATGATTCATTTGTCATTGCCTAACTTGAATCACCAATAAATACCAAACACACTTTCAGTAGACATCAAAGTTTGGTGGACAACTGAAGCTTGATAGTCACTTTGCTTTATTGTTCATCACTTTTTTTTTTGTAGGAATAGTACTGTTTCACCGGACAAGAGGGCGAGCGCTTAAAGCGCTCCAGCCAGAAAGGTTTGGGTAGCGACTAGCACAAGAGCACCTCAGGGAGGCACGGCCTCGGCTTGGGCTGCCGCTTAGAGAAAATGAGTTTACCACCGGTTCACAACGCGCCCCCGCTGAGAAGAACCGGCAAGAAACTCAGCGAGGGGATGCATGTCGAGGTCGCATGCTTACGGATCCCTTCGGCCTCGCCGGCGAGACCGGTGTCTGTGTGTTGATGTGTTTACGACTCTTGACATCGTTGTCGGTGTTGGTGTTGTGTCATGGTCCAGGAGGACGGACATCGGGTCGGGTGGGTCGAGCAGTACATGCCGCGGACGGCGGCGATATACGGCTGTTCGACGATCTGAGGGACCTAGCCGCTGCTCAATAGGATATGGGTTCGATTCCGAAGGATTCCGAACAATTGTCTGGGTGTTATTTATCTATTTAAATATCTATTTATACAGTTTACAAGTATTTGTAATCATTTATCTGGTTCCCTTACTAAAGGATCTGCGTAGATTGAGATCAGGTGGTCATTGGTCAAGCGTAGATTGTCCCAAGATACTAGTACTATAGATTTGTATATTGGAGAAATTTACTAAAACTTACCCGGTAAATGGCCATAGTATGTAGTATATTAAGTTATAAGAAAGCCAATTTTTGCCTACCTCTCTGGGAAATAGCATATTATTGTTTTTATCTCTTAACTTTTTTGTATGAGGCTAATAATTATCTACAGCTCATAGCCACTTTAATCACCACGTGATATCACCCAGGTGAACAATGTGGAATAGACCTTAGCTACAGCATATATGATATTAAGTGTACATTCACTTTGTAGCCTCCGTCGTGGGTTCGAATCCTGCGAAGGGCAACAAATTTGAGTAGTTGTTCCTTACTGGCTAGGACAATGCAGGCCGATGACCTGATTGTCTGTAAAGTAAGATGATCCATGTGTCGGGATTTGCGATAGGACGTATGCCCGACTCCTGTCCGTCAAATTAAAACACCGAGCTTTGGTAATAAACACTTATAATCAAATTGAGAGAGAACAACTTATAATACAGTGGAGTAAGTAATCGTAATAATTAAAACATGTCTCTGCCATAGATACTAGCGCGCTGTCATCTTTTTGACAGCCCCTTTGGCGTTCCGAAACCGTGATCCGAGATACGCCACACATGCGTCGGATGGGCATGTAAAAAGTCGGTCCTGCGCTTAACTTCTTACCGACACGACTGGGGCGTGTCGGTCTTCCGTCCCATCGGATTATGAGAGGTACCTAATATATAAAGGAAGAGAGAGTGCACTTGTGTCTACACAAGCACTTGTGCACTATAATATCTCCTGCGTACATGGCTGATCTTGTGAAAGATTGGCCGCTGTGGTCGTTTCGGCTAGGAGGACATCATTATAACAATCACTTTCGTACTTTTTGCAGACTGTCATAGATTAAGACGATATAATGTAAGAAAAGTAAATGTTGTGTCAAAAAAGTGGTTTTTGGTTAGGAAAGAAAATATAATTTACAACAACCTCCGTATTTGCTTTACACAAAGGGTAAAATTTCCCTTACGTGGCAACTCTAAATTTAGTATGTACTTATTTTTCTGTCCTTATCGGTGGCACGCTTGGTATATGTCTGTATTATATTCTGTCTACGTTGCTAAAGCTTCATGCTTGCTACACATGATGAATTCATAAGTGGTGAATACTTGAATAGTGATGTGTTGTAAACATATAACTATCTAATCTGTGGTGATGTGATTGTCATGTGATTGTCCTACTAGCTTCATGGTGATTGTGATGCACCAAGGTGCTTAGATACACATGGAGGTTGCAACACAAAGAATGTCTTGAAAACAAGACATTTGGCCTTGAATCATTTCACTTATGTTTTTTGTCTCTTTCATTAGGGTGACTACGACAGATCTAAGTTTAGGATAAATACTTACGGATTACGTATTTAACGAAAAAAAATTAAAACGTAAGATAGGAATATATCATATAAAACGTATTTTATACTAAGGGCAGCGTTCGGGAAATCGTGTGCTGTCAGTGATAACCTAAAGCACAGAGACATGGTTGTTTACTGTCGGCTTATTAGAAAACCCGAGCAAGAAATGGAGTTAGCTATGCCTAAGCATATTCATCCATCCTCCATTGCCTGTTCATTTCTGATTTTATCACGTAGCGAAACCTTGTAGTTTCGTAGAAGAGCCGTATTTGAAGTAGAGTACCCCTATAGCTTTGAAAATATACAAGTTAAAGTGACAGTGGGCGGGATACATAGCTGGAAGAACCGATGGCCGTTGGGCAGAAAGTTTCTAGATAACGACCACGAGCCGGAAAGTGGTGTGTAGGATGGCCCCTCACAAGATGACCGATGTTATCACACGCGTGGCAGGAAGCCGGTGGATGCGAGTGGCGAAAGACCATTAAGTTTAGACGTCATTGGGGCAGGCCTTTGTCTAGCAGTTGACGTCATTCGCCTGACGAATGCATGTTTAGATTTTATAGAAATGAAAAACAACAATATGGTAAATCATTTACTAACATTCATAATATTTATTACACAAATCAGTCGGTAATCGAGAACATTTTACATGGAAATTGTAAGCATTTAATCACAATCCTAAATTAAAATAATCAAATACACGGATACGGTAAAAGAGTTTGCCAGGACTGTACATTTCTACGAAATTCTCCTTGAATTCATGTACAATTATTGTCATATTTCTATAAATGTTGAGTCAGTATTTACTGATGCCATTTCCTACGAGAAAGCAGAAAATTCTATATTTTATTAAATTGCACTCATAATTGATGTCTCACATTCATATACTCTCTCACACACACACACACACACACACACACACACACACACACACACACACACAAACAAATACTAACACACACGCTCACGCAGAAGCACTCTCACATATTACTGCAACCATTTTTACATTTTTTTTTTCTTTTTCCTCAACTGTGTATTATTAATGTTTTTCATATAACTGTTAAATAAAGCATACATGGCTACAGAAGAGCGGATCCTTTAAACACAACTATTATTATGCTTAACTGAGGGATCCGACCTAATATGTAACTATTTCAAAGTAAACATTTTTGTTATTTTTTTTTACCATAATCAAAGTTGACTTAGTCAAAGTTGAAACACAATCACATGAATGTGATATATGGAATGGTGCAGCACTATTTACAAGGTGTCCTGTTCTGTCTGGGTCATAGTCCCTCTGTTTTAAAGTATAAGCTGCTGCTAATGTAAGCTGACAAATATCCTTGATTAATTTATCCTTTATTTGGTAAGTACATTATTTCCTTTTGCAACATCTCTCGGGAAGCTGAAATATAAATATTATTAATATTTCTATCAGGGCTTACTATCCAGGCAGAATTTTGATACATGTTGACTTTATATCACGTAGCGTATATACCTAACCATAACTATTATTATGAAGATTTTCATAAATAAATCTGAATACAAAGTCTAGTTTGCTTAGAAATAAAAAAAATAAAAATAGATAAAAATAATGTCTCGAAATTATATTGTATTTCAGTTGGTACAAGTTACAAATTATATTTTACGTCTGTGGTGGCTATGGGTCCTCATAAGAGTGCAAAATATTCTATTTTTGATTTGACTTTAAAACATTAAATACTCATACTTATGTAAAATTACGTACCCTTCCAGACTGAGAAAATCGAAGTGGTCACCCTACTGATGTAAAATGTTTATTTAAAATTAGATGATTATAGAGCATAATAAAATAGGATATCATTCATATGTCGGAAACACGTGTAACATTCTTTTTTTTTTAAACTTTACATGATTGCCAGTATACAGAAGCACAATCTCACCCATGCACACCAGAATAACACACGAGGACACTACCGGCATAAAGTCTCGAGTAGGCACTAAAGCCCTACCTACCTACCTAGAGTGGCCTCCACCTGCCCCTTACAGCCACCCCTGACCAACCGCTTCCTATCTCGACCTCCTATCAACCTAGTAACCAAACCCACCGGAATGTAGATTGCAACCACTAGATAAATGGACTACACAAGCCAGAGAGAACAACTCATCGCACGACTACTCAACATGAAATATCACAGGAAACTATCACAATCTAAGCCAACAGCTGCAGTACGTTAGTTCACCAACACCGATCTTCACCATAGACTCTCTTCTACGTCTTACGGATCCCTGTTTCCATATTTGTCAACTGTAACAATCACTGTAACCGTCTTACCCGGCGAACCTCACATAAAGACCACAACACACACTAACACACACACACATAGACACACACTACTGTAACAATCTTGCCCAGCTGGTCCCTCTAGGAGGCCACAGTAACCATCTTGCCCAGCGAACCTCACATATAGACCACAACACACATTCACACACACAGACACACACACTACTGTAACAATCTTGTCCAGCTGGTCCCTCAAGGAGGCCACTGCCTCACATAAGGACCATAACACACACACACACACACACTTTACAAATAATCCAACACAAACTAAGGCTTCCCTTCGACCAGTCATCTCATATGGCAGCGTGGACTTGATAACCTGACATCTTGTTATATCATCATCTCGTATGATGACATAACCCCCCCCCCCACACACACAGTGATGTTCGACCTCATGCAAACGACCACTGGCTAAGGCGTCCCTTCGACCAGCTGTTTGTCATCTCATATGACAGCGTGGACCGGACAACCTGGCACCTCATTATGCCATCATCTCGTATGATGACATGACCCTCCGCACACACAGTGATATTCAACCTCCTGCAAACCATCACTGGCTAAGACGTACCTTCGAGTAGTTGTCATCTCATATGACGGCGTCATGAAGATATAGTATATCTTCATGGACGGCGTGGACTGGACTACCTGGCACCTTAATATGTCATCATCTCGTATGATGACATGACCCTTCACACACACAGTGATGTTCGACCTCATACAATACAAGCGACCCTGTACTAGACCACCGACCAGATCGTCACGCCATTCCAAACTAGATCACTCAGCACAAATCACTCCCTTTGAGATCACCGCACCAACTATCTCAAGATCCCAAACTACTACTCGCAATACTCTCTACGGGATCATCACTCTGACTGTCGCATGATCCCAAACTAGACTACTCGCAATACAAACTACTCTCTACGAGATCACCACGCTGACTCTCACGAGATCCCAAGCTATATACGACTCACAGCACGATCTATTTTTTTTTTGTGTAGGAGTAGTACTGTTGGCCGCAGATGGCCATTACAGCTTCACCGGACAAGAGGGCGAGCGCTTTAAGCGCTCCAGCCAGAAAGGTAGCGACTAGCTCAAAGGCACCTCAGGGAGGCACGGCCTCGGTTTGGGCTGCCGCTTAGAGAGTATGAGTTTACCACCGGTTCACAACGCGCCCCCGCTGAGAAGAACCGGCAAGAAACTCAGCGAGGGGATGCATGTCGAGGTCGCATGCGTACGACCCTTCGGCCTCGCCAGCGAGACCGGTGTCTGTGTGTTGATGTGTGTACGACTCGTGGCGTCGTTGTCGGTGTTGGTGTTGGTGTAGTGTCATGGTCCAGGAGGACGGACATCGGGTCGGGTGGGTCGAGCAGTACATGCTGCGGACGGCGGCGATGTACGGCAGTTCGACGAACTGAGGACCAGGGTCGGGGTCGGGGATATAGTCGGCAGCGGCGCCTATTAGCGGGTTTGGGTGGACGCAGCTTTTTCAAAGTAATGTTCGGACATTTCTTTGAAAAATTTGCGGATATGGACTAGACCGAAGTCAGAATGAAGGTCGACATTCCGCATGTACCACGGGGCACCGACGGCATGTCGAAGGAATCGGTTTTGAATAACCTGGAGGCTATTGATGTGGACGAGAGCCGCGTGTGCGAATACGGCACTGGCGTAAGCTAGGGTTCACCGTTGTTATGGGGGACTTCAACGCAAAGGTGGGCACACGGAATGGCGATGAGTTGAGAGTGGGGTCTTATGGGTACGGGCAGCGGAACCAAAGGGGCCAGCGGCTGGTCGACTTCATGGAGAAGGAGGGACTCTTTGTGATGAACTCCTTCTTCAAGAAGCGACCATCCAGGAAGTGGACGTGGATAAGCCCCGATGGTTCAACCAAAAATGAGATCGACTTCATCATGACGACCAAGAAGCATATATTCGATGATGTCTCCGTGATCGGCAGGGTGAAAACCGGTAGCGATCACCGCATTGTTAGAGGCACATTGAATATCAATGTCAAGCTCGAGAGGTCTCGTTTGATGAAGTCCACGCTCCGTCCGGGAACCGCCCAAATCCGAAATCCCGAAGACTTTCAACTCGAACTACACAATCGCTTTCAGTGCCTAGCCGAATGCGAAACTGCGGACGAGTTAAACAATGGGTTGGTGCAAACTGTCCATGCAGTGGGGTCCAAGTTCTTTAAGACTCCACGCCGTAATAAGCCTCAGAAGCTCTCCAATCAAACCATTAAGTTAATGGAAACCCGGACTGAGATGAGACTGCAATCTTCAGCTGATATGTCAGAATATGCTGAACTCAATAGACGAATTTCGAAATCCATGCGTCACGACTTGCGTTCCTATAATACAGCATGTATTAAGGACGCGATTGAGCGGAACCAAGGCTCTAAAGTGTTCGCAAAGAATTCGTCTATTGGGCGCAGCCACATGACCAGGCTGAAGATCGACGACGGCAGTGTCATCTCATCGAAACCGGAGATATTGAGAGAGCTCGAGAGGTTTTACGGACAATTATACACCTCTACACAGGAACCCACTGTCAGAACAGCTCAGGATACCAGAGCCAAATTAACCCGACACTACACTGAGGACATCCCAGACATCAGCCTGTACGAGATTAGAATGGCTCTCAAACAGCTTAAGAACAACAAGGCGCCGGGTGAAGACGGAATCACAACAGAACTTCTGAGAGCGGGTGGAAAACCGGTACTTTTAGTCCTCCAGAAGTTATTTAATTCCGTCTTACTCGAGGGTACTACGCCAGAAGCATGGCACAGGAGTGTGGTGGTTCTTTTCTTCAAAAAAGGTGATAACACTTTATTAAAGAATTATAGACCCATCTCACTCCTGAGCCATGTATACAAGCTGTTTTCGAGAGTCATTACGAACCGTCTCGAACGCAGGTTTGATGACTTCCAGCCTCCCAAACAAGCCGGGTTCCGAAAAGGCTTTAGCACCGTAGACCACATACATACGCTCCGCCAGATTATACAGAAGACCGAGGAGTATAATCGGCCATTATGTCTAGCGTTTGTGGACTACGAAAAAGCCTTCGATTCAATCGAGACCTGGGCGGTATTGCAGTCCCTCCAGCGGTGCCACATTGACTATAGGTACATCGAAGTGTTGAAGTGTTTGTACAGCAACGCCACCATGTCGATCCGACTACAGGACGAGAGCACGAAACCAATCCCATTGCAGCGAGGTGTGAGACAGGGAGACGTTATTTCTCCGAAACTGTTCTCAAACGCATTGGAGGACGTTTTCAAGCTCTTGGACTGGTACGGACTCGGCATCAACATCAATGGCGAATACATCACTCACCTTCGTTTTGCCGATGATGTAGTCATTATGGCAGAGTCGCTGGAGGACCTCAATACGATGCTCAGTGACCTCAGTAGCGTTTCCCAACAGGTGGGTCTTAAAATGAACATGGACAAGACGAAGATCATGTCTAATGTCCATGTTGCACCCGTACCGGTAGTTGTTGGGAACGATACAGTCGAAGTTGTTGACCACTACGTATAACTAGGACAAACTATCCAGTTAGGTCAGTCCAACTTCGACAAAGAGGTCGCCCGAAGAATCCAACTCGGATGGGCAGCGTTCGGGAAACTACGTGACATCTTCTCATCAGAAATTCCGCAGTGCCTGAAGACAAAGGTTTATAACCAGTGTGTGTTGCCAGTGATGACATATGGTACTGAGACGTGGTCTTTAACAGCTGGCCTTTTGGAAAAGCTCAGAGTCACACAACGAGCTATGGAGAGATCTATGCTTGGAGTTTCTTTGCGCGACCGAATCCGAAATGTGGAGATTCGCCGAAGAACTAAGGTTACCGACATAGCTCTCAGAATCTGCAAGTTGAAGTGGCAATGGGCAGGCCACATCGCTGGAAGAACCGATAACCGTTGGGGAAGAAAGGTTCTCGAGTGGCGACCACGAACCGGAAGACGCAGCGTAGGCAGGCCTCCCACTAGGTGGACCGACGACATTGTTCGCGTCGCAGGAAACCGGTGGATGCAAATAGCAAATTGTCGTTCATTGTGGCGGTCTAAGGGGGAGGCCTTTGTTCAGCAGTGGACGTCTTCCGGGTGATGATGATGATGATGATGTAAGCTAGGATGGGACGGATGCAGATTTTGTAAAGTGTCAACTTATTCTATATACTCCACACCGATCTGTCAAGATTGCAAGTCGTGCTAGGCCTGCCCCTGGGGTGCCACGGAATTGAATTCGGACCCATGGCACCCCCAGGTCAATTAGTGCAGTTGGACGTTCTCGGCTGCTGATCTGATAATGATTAAAATTAAATATTACTCCAACAAAATATATGAATGTGGGCTTTTAGCGGTAATTCCAGGTAGGTAATTCTGTGACTTGAGTTTAGGGGGATTTTTTTCCAATGATTGCAGCACCTTTCTTTACTCTATGGTTCAATCTTTAAAATAGACTCGGCCATGGTTTAATGCTTAGAGGAAGAAAACAATAGAGGGCTAGACACTTTCTTTCTCATTCACGCAAGAAAAGAATGCGTTTATGTAGGTTACGTGTGATGGAAAGAAACAGTGTATATGATTTTTTGTCCCTCAGCATGTGTTCGATTTTTCCGCGCCGTGGGTGCGAAACACATTTGACGTTTGCTCCCACTTTGCTCCGTGACAATTTTATCGTGGTTTTAATATTAAATAAATAACTTAAAATTCAATAAAAAACTAACTGTGACATTACTGTGTGTTGTGGAAATCCTATAAGAATCGTGCAGTGCAGTATTATAGGCTGTAAAAGTGACAGTGAACGTAAAATTAGTGGAGTATCGTTTCACAGGTAAACGTGAATTATTATGGCCAATTTAGAGATTACATTTAGAAACTAATATATGTAAACGACTTATTTAGATCTTATTGCTCTAAATTAGTTACTATTTTACTTGAAAGTTACGTGTAAGATCGATAAATTCTTGTTTTTCATCCATAACCTAAAATTTTCAGTTTATTGATCGCCATTAGCAGTGTTGCCAGTGTATAAAAGAGAGACTACCATAAATAAGTGGTAAATTATTATTAAGTGCATCATACACGATCCCACATGCTGGGTGCATCGAAGAATTTCTCAGATTTCCCGAATTTATTTATGATTTTCTGAAAATATGGATATTTGTATACTGTGGATAGCAGCAACAAAAAGAATTAATTAGGTTGCTAAAAGTTATTCCCGAATGCTTAAATATTCAGAAATAACGTAAGCGCTCAAGTAATTCGTCCAAGGCTGCGCAGGACGTATTCATTCGTTATTTACAGGCACAATGGTCATTGTACATTTAATCGTGCTTTTACTATATGCATGTTGTTTAAATATATGTATGTATGTTGTTGGTTACAATTTATTGGTAAAGGAGATGTTCCATTTTGGGCCAACACTATGTACACTACATGGAAAAATAGGAAAAACATAGGAGAGTTTCATAAAAATACTTATAAATTAATTTGAAGCAGAGTACAATTGTACAAAAATGATTACTTTTGCAGTTATTTAGTATGTCCACCCTGTTTTTAGGGCAGCCATGACAGTTGCATGACAGTTGCGTTTGACGTTGGTTTACTATTGACAGTTAATGCTATAGTTGACGTTTCATAATAGATTGTTTACGCGTGGAGTACATAATGTATTTCGGAGATTTTAGTGATTATTTATGTTTGCGGGCATTCATTGACTGTTTCTTTCTTGACCCGGGGCTTTATTGTATTGATTATCGCCTGTGATTTGGATTGGAATCCGCAACAAGTTCAATCGCAGGTATAGTCAGTTGTCAAAATGACATTTTAGTTACGTATTTCCGATCCATCAGTTGCTACAGTAGTATTATATTCTCTTTGGTGTTGCTCTCCTTGACCAAGATATCTTAAATGTACAATAAAACGAAGCAATATTAAAAAAAGATAACATTACAAAACAGTTACTATATTGAATAGTTATATATGCATATAGTGTACATGGTGTTGACCCAGGCTCCATACATTTCTGGAACAACTCCTTTGTCTGAATTATAAATAAATAGTACCGACGTTGAATAGTTTGTTTCATTTGCCCCCCTATTATGTACCTATCTCGTTTGACAACTAAAGTGATGATCAATAAAGCAAAGTGACTATTAAATAACTATCAAATGATTCATTTGGCATTGCCTAACTTGAATCACCAATACATACCAAACACACTTTCAGTAGACATCAAAGTTTGGTGGACAACTGAAGCTTGATAGTCACTTTGCTTTATTGATCATCACTTTTTTTTTTTGTAGGAATAGTACTGTTTCATCGGCCAAGAGGACGAGCGCTTAAAGTGCTCCAGCCAGAAAGGTTTGGGTAGCGACTAGCACAAGGGCACCTCAGGGAGGCACGGCCTCGGCTTGGGCTGCCGCTTAGAGAAAATGAGTTTACCACCGGTTCACAACGCGCCCCCGCTGAGAAGAACCGGCAAGAAACTCAGCGAGGGGTTGCATGCGTACGGATCCCTTCGGCCTCGCCGGCGAGACCGGTGTCTGTGTGTTGATGTGTTTACGACTCTTGACATCGTTGTCGGTGTTGGTGAACAATGTGGAATAGACCTTAGCTACAGCATATATGATATTAAGTGTACATTCACTTTGTAGCCTCCGTCGTGGGTTCGAATCCTGCGAAGGGCAACAAATTTGAGTAGTTGTTCCTTACTGGCTAGGACAATGCAGGCCGATGACCTGATTGTCTGTAAAGTAAGATGATCCATGTGTCGGGATTTGCGATAGGACGTATGCCCGTTTCCTGTCCGTCAAATTAAAACGCCGAGCTTTGGTAATAAACACTTATAATCAAATTGAGAGAGAACAACATATAATACAGTGGAGTAATCGTAATAATTAAAACATGTCTCTGCCATAGATACTAGCGCGCTGTCATCTTTTTGACAGCCCCTTTGGCGTTCCGAAACCGTGATCCGAGATACGCCACACATGCGTCGGATGGGCATGTGAAAAGTCGGTCCTGCGCTTAACTTCTCCCCAGTCGTGTCGGTCTTCCGTCCCATCGGATTATGAGAGGTACCTATTATATAAAGGAAGAGAGAGTGCACTTGTGTCTACGCAAGCACTTGTGCACTATAATATCTCCTGCGTACATGGCTGATCTTTTGAAAGATTGGCCGCTGTGGTCGTTTCGGCTAGGAGGACATTATTATAACAATCACTTTCGTACTTTTTGCAGACTGTCATAGATTAAGACGATATAATGTAAGAAAAGTAAATGTTGTGTCAAAAAAGTGGTTTTTGGTTAAGAAATAAAATATAATTTACAACAACCTCCGTATTTGCTTTACACAAAGGGTAAAATTTCCCTTACGTGGCAACTCTAAATTTAGTATGTACTTATTTTTCTGTCCTTATCGGCGGCACGCTTGGTATGTGTCTGTATTATATTCTGTCTACGGTTTAATGGATTTTTTTTCTGTTTCACATCGATATACTAGTATATCGATGCTGTTTCATAAACAAACAAAACACGGCTATAAATCTCGGTACTTCCATTCCTCGCAATAGTAGCCATATTGTAACTATCCATTTTGACAGTTTCCCTCCTCCCTCCTTCATATTTCATTCCTTTGTCGTCTGTAATATAGACGCCATATTTTATTTTATTAAGACAGAAAACCAGAAAACTATGTGGACGCCATTGTGATTTTACCAAGTTCGTTGTTCATTGTAATTTTTTTCAATTTTGTACTTAATGATTGTGTCACATCTTGATTACAACTTGCATTACGTTTTAAAACAACTGTGTCGTGAATTGTGCTTGTAGGAGTAAGGACGGCAATCAATTTAATGTTTTTCCCCAAGATTGTACTATGCAGGACTGTAACATATAAACATGAACTGTGAAAGGATATTCTTCACCGAAAAGTTCATTGCCTCATACCAGTGAGGCCTCGTCTTCGTGTTGAAGCCTACCCTACGTTATTTTTGGCTTACGAAATCAACAAATGCACTCCTTAGACAATGCACACTGACCACAATGGTAAGTACCTTGTTACGAATATTTTCTCATACTTTTCATGATAATAATGCTAATTAATGCTACCTAATTTAACTTATAATCCACTACATCATGTACTATATGAATTAACATTTATAACATTAGTTTTATAAATTTAACACAGTTGTCTTGTATCTATACATTGTTGTACCTAATTTGTCCTCATTAACTTCTCTACAGCTGATGCACATTTTGTGCTGTAGTAGGACAGTTCCATACTATTAGGCCAGGCTAATAAAGCTGCAACTGCTGAAAACTTATTACTGTAAAAATAAGATAGAATAATAATTAACCGGAATTATTCACTTCTGCACTAGGTTCTCTTCTCTTCTGTTTTTGGTAATTGTGTGTGTCATACAAAATACTAAAGCATTTCACTCTTTTGTTTCAGTTGGAATTTGTACATCTGCGATGGTCCCTTTGATGCTGTTAACAATGCCAATTTATCGGACAAACAAACATATCTCTAAAAAGCTGTGACAAGCCACATCTCGACCATGACATTAACCCATTCTTTAATAATATATAATAACTAGCCGCTATTATAAGTGGAGACTGTTTATCAAACAAATGAATTAAGGAAAAACTACCCGGAGAGTCGCATCCTGACCAGAGTATGAATCTTATTTTGTATATTTTTTTTAATAAATAATAAAAGTAATTTAAATTAATATGTATATTTTATTTTATTTTAAGCCTGAATATGAAATATTAAAGAAAAATGGAATAGGAATATAAAAAGTAAAGCGGCTTAAAAGGCTAGCTTCCATTTTTCTTAAAGATTAGGCGAAAAGTTCTGGCCCACGGCACGTGATATGAGCGTATAAATTAAAAAAAAAACAGACGTCATGTTCTATTACTGCAAATCCGTAATGTGATTTTTCCTCTTGGGCAGTTCACCGTCTGATGCGTAGCATCCACAGAGTACATGTAGCATCCCTAATAACCACAGACTACTATGATGCTACGCATCAGACAGGGCACTCCCATAGAGCAAAAACCACAGCCTCGAAGTTCACATATCATGTATGACAGTTCTTTTTTTTTTTAATTATCTTGGCAAATGAAGTACCTATATTGGGTTTGGGTACCTGGAGATTAAGCATTTTTTTATTTAGCTGGGCGGGCCGCGCCCGGCACCGGGTATTTTTGTATTTTACAAGCTTGGTTCCTTCTTAATATGGATTCAGGGAAATAAAAACTCAGGTAATGACTATTTTTTATTTTTACATCTCTTTTTATACTTTTCTAATGCCTTTGCTTGCATTTTTTGTTAGCTAATACTATCGGGTAACCTTAATACATCAGTGCCTTTCATAATTTTATTGATAACATTACATCAATTAAATACTATTAATCGCAAGGTTAATGTTAAAAAGCATTCAGATACAATGTCCATACGAAGTTCACACTCTAGAAAATCAAACAAACATATACTTGAGTTTAAACCATTTTTTATATTTTTTTAAATATCATTTTTATGACATTGATTTTCTAAATGTTTATTTGCCTCTAGAGTTATGAAACCAAACAGTCTTACAGCATGTTCTGAAGTGTAGGTCATTTTTTTTTTGTTTTAAACTTTTAAATTCTTTGAAGAAAATCCAATTATTGACATTATTTTTTTCATAAGAGGATTCCGCACTTGATAAATTTGTTTCACATATTTTACAATTATTTTTTGTTAAAATCTTTCTGATGACCCACACTGTGGTATATGCTTGTGAATGGACATTGAGTCTTTTTGCCTGGCTAATACATCCATGTTTTCTGAAGCACTCAAAGCTGAGGGGACTCAGGTGAACATCTGTCTTCGTGCCTTTGTATATTCTCTATATAATCTTTCACAGTTTGGTGTTAACTTATTCTTGAAATGCACTATTCGCTGCCTTCTTTTTATGCCCACATTTGAACGAGGAGTACAAGGAACCACTTCATCTAAAAAGAAAACATTAATAATAAATATCACATTACTACAAAACAAAAGTTTCACAATAAAACAATGAAAATTACAACCTAGCTTACCAGTTGACAGTTGGGTTGTAGACTTTCTAATATCTTCATCGTAGACTTCACTTCACTGGTGGTGTGTGATGATGGCTGAACATTGAAATCTGAAATAGAAATTGGATTTGATTTTATATAACAAATAAATAATTCAGTTGTATATTATAACAGTGTTTAACAAATATTTTCATTTGCCACATTTAATTAACCAAAGTAAATAATTTATTTCTTGATTGCTGATTTAATCACCTGTAAGATTGTACGAACTTGATTGGCCCATAATATATTACCCAAATCAATGAGAAACAGCAGAGTTATATGTATATTGACAAAAATAATCTTATTCAAAATATCTTATTTTGTTAACACTTATTTTGTCAAAAGCAACCTACAACTGACATATCATAATAATAGAGTTGTAGTAAAATATCATTAAATGCATTTAAACGCATTTAGAAACAGTTTTTATAAAAAAAAATACTATCTTACCATCAATTTTACAGCATTTATTCATAAAGTGTGTTTTACAGTAGCTATGATCGATATGTTTTCTTTTATTGTAGGTATGCTCACGATTGACAGCCTCTGAAATACAAATGCATAGGGAATAAGCAATGATAAAATTATGACTTGCTGTGCCACAGTGGCTACATAAAAAGCAGTCAGATTGACTAATACAGATAACAACTATGTTTCATACTTCCTACCTATGAATGATGTAAGGGTAACCAAATATATTATAATGAATTTCATATTTATTAACTTGGCATTTTTCCTTTCTCATCATTATTTCGAGGAAACTTCAAACCAAGTTTAACGGGGCAATAATAATTGTTCCAGCGGACGGTTATTGCTTTGCAAAACAGCAACCATATGAGGCAGACATAAGTGAGCTACCATAACATGCCACGGGTATAAGATTTATGTAGAAAATCAATTAATAACTGAATTATATACATACCTGTAATAGGGACGACTGCGGTTTGAGGAAAACCACTAGGTATCTCGCTGTCCGTGAATAACGTAGGTAAGGCGCCGCGGCGAAGGCTGGCCCTTTTACCAAGAGATGCGAGAAAACTTTTTACAAAATGGTTACGACACACAAATTGCTTCCTTAGATCTTCTAAGCTAAGCCTTCGTAATCTATCACAATTAATGCTATTAACCACATTTGGAGTCCTATCTCAGTTTTTGGAAACATATGAAAACTGACGTCCTGGCGTCTATTCCCACAACTCACAACACAGCACTCGTTGTACGTACATATTGCAAGATGTTATTACAATTTCAGAAATTGAGAGGATTAGTTACGGAAATAAATCACACGTTAAAACTTTTAGATCAACTTTGTTTGACACTGTAATGGCGGGCGGCGGAAAGCGGGGGAGGCGAGGCAAGCGGTTTGTTTTGGATGACATTTATATGGCAGCGGGGCGGCATGGAGGCAACGGGGGGAGAGTAACTGTCATACTTAGAGGAAGAAAACAATAGAGGGCTGGACACTTTCTTTCTCATTCACGCAAGAAAAGAATGCGTTTATGCAGGTTACGTGTGATAGAAAGAAACAGTGTATATGATTTTTTGTCCCTCAGCATGTGTTCGATTTTTCCGCGCCGTGGGTGCGAAACAAATTTGACGTTTGCTCCCACTTTGCTCCGTGACAATTTTATCGTGGTTTTAAAATTAAATAAATAACTTAAAATTCAATAAAAAACTAACTGTGACATTACTGTGTGTTGTGGAAATCCTATAAGAATCGTGCAGTGCAGTATTATAGGCTGTAAAAGTGACAGTGAACGTAAAATTAGTGGAGTATCGTTTCACAGGTAAACGTGAATTATTATGGCCAATTTAGAGATTACATTTAGAAACTAATACATGTAAACGACTTATTTAGATCTTATTGCTCTAAATTAGTTACTATTTTACTTTAAAGTTACGTGTAAGATCGATAATTTCTTGTTTTTCATCCATAACCTAAAATTTTCAGTTTATTGATCGCCATTATCAGTGTTGCCAGTGTATAAAAGAGAGACTACCATAAATAAGTGGTAAATTATTATTAAGTGCATCATACACGATCCCACATGCTGGGTGCATCGAAGAATTTCTCAGATTTCCCGAATTTATTTTTATGATTTCCTGAAAATATGGATATTTGTATACTGTGGATAGCAGCAACAAAAATAATTAATTAGGTTGCTAAAAGTTATTCCCGAATGCTTAAATATTCAGAAATAACGTAAGCGCTCAAGTAATTCGTCCAAGGCTGCGCAGGACGTATTCATTCGTTATTTATAGGCACAATGGTCATTGTACATTTAATCGTGCTTTTACTATATGCATGTTGTTTAAATATATGTATGTATGTTGTTGGTTACAATTTATTGGTAAATTTGTCTGAATTATAAATAAATAGTACCGACGTTGAATAGTTTGTTTCATTTGCCCCCCTATTATGTACCTATCTCGTTTGACAACTAAAGTGATGATCAATAAAGCAAAGTGACTATTAAATAACTATCAAATTATTCATTTGGCATTGCCTAACTTGAATCACCAATAAATACCAAACACACTTTCAGTAGACATCAAAGTTTGGTGGACAACTGAAGCTTGATAGTCACTTTGCTTTATTGATCATCACTTTTTTTTTTGTAGGAATAGTACTGTTTCACCGGACAAGAGGACGAGCGCTTAAAGCGCTCAAGCCAGAAAGGTTTGGGTAGCGACTAGCACAAGGGCACCTCAGGGAGGCACGGCCTCGGTTTGGGCTGCCGCTTAGAGAAAATGAGTTTACCACCGGTTCACAACGCGCCGCCGCTGAGAAGAACCGGCAAGAAACTCGGCGAGGGGATGCATGCCGAGGTTGCATGCGTACGGATCCCTTCGGCCTCGCCGGCGAGACCGGTGTCTGTGTGTTGATGTGTTTACGACTCTTGACATCGTTGTCGGTGTTGGTGTTGTGTCATGGTCCAGGAGGACGGACATCGGGTCGGGTGGGTCGAGCAGTACATGCTGCGGACGGCGGCGATGTACGGCTGTTCGACGATCTGAGGGACCTGGCCGCTGCCCAATAGGACATGGGTTCGATTCCGAACAATTGTCTGGGTGTTATTTATCTATTTAAATATGTATTTATACAGTTTACAAGTATTTGTAATCATTTATCTGGTTACCTTATTAAAGGATCTGCCTAGATTGAGATCAGGTGGTCATTGGTCAAGCGTAGATTGTCCCAAGATACTAGTACTATAGATTTGTATATTGGAGAAATTTACTAAAACTTACCCGGTAAATGGCCATAGTATGTATTATATTAAGTTATAAGAAAGCCAATTTTTGCCTACCTCTCTGGGAAATAGCATATTATTGTTTTTATCTCTTAACTTTTTTGTATGAGGCTAATAATTATCTACAGCTCTTAGCCACTTTAATCACCACGTGATATCACCCAGGTGAACAATGTGGAATAGACCTTAGCTACAGCATATATGATATTAAGTGTACATTCACTTTGTAGCCTCCGTCGTGGGTTCGAATCCTGCGAAGGGCAACAAATTTGAGTAGTTGTTCCTTACTGGCTAGGACAATGCAGGCCGTTGACCTGATTGTCTGTAAAGTAAGATGATCCATGTGTCGGGATTTGCGATAGGACGTATGCCCGACTCCTGTCCGTCAAATTAGAACACCGAGCTTTGGTAATAAACACTTATAATCAAATTGAGAGAGAACAACTTATAATACAGTGGAGTAATCGTAATAATTAAAACATGTCTCTGCCATAGATACTGGCGCGCTGTCATCTTTTTGACAGCCCCTTTGGCGTTCCGAAACCGTGATCCGAGATACGGCACACATGCGTCGGATGGGCATGTAAAAAGTCGGTCCTGCGCTTAACTTCTCCCCAGTCGTGTCGGTCTTCCGTCCCATCGGATTATGAGAGGTACCTATTATATAAAGGAAGAGAGAGTGCACTTGTGTCTACGCAAGCACTTGTGCACTATAATATCTCCTGCGTACATGGCTGATCTTGTGAAAGATTGGCCGCTGTGGTCGTTTCGGCTAGGAGGACATTATTATAACAATCACTTTCGTACTTTTTGCAGACTGTCATAGATTAAGACGATATAATGTAAGAAAACTAAATGTTGTGTCAAAAAAGTGGTTTTTGGTTAGGAAAGAAAATATAATTTACAACAACCTCCGTATTTGCTTTACACAAAGGGTAAAATTTCCCTTACGTGGCAACTCTAAATTTAGTATGTACTTATTTTTCTGTCCTTATCGGCGGCACGCTTGGTATATGTCTGTATTATATTCTGTCTACGCTGTCATACGAGATATATGAGCACCATAGACTAAGGTTCTAAAGAGAATGTATGTAGATCACCAGCCGTGCTAATAACCCTAATACGTCTGTGAAACAAAACAATGATCGTTCGTTTGCCTATTAATCGTAGACAGAATATTCCTCTAAGCTATTAATTAATTAAAGAAATCAGAAATCTCCTTTTGTGTTTTTTCTTGTTAGTAGGAGGTGGTAGGAGGCTAGGAGGCGTTTTTATAGCAAATGTTTTGCTTGCATCGCTTTCATGGTGATGTATTTACTAAAGATATTGAATACTGTGACCTAGTGAGTGTACTCAAGGCTATAAAGTGTCCACAAGAATTAGTGTAGGTATAAATTAATATACCTACTTATTTATTCAAAACTTCGACTGCAAAAATGTCAGACGACTTCATTCCTCTGAATCAAAGTACACCAGTCAAAGGAAAATGGCAACAGGCACAGGGAAGAAACCAGCAGCAACAACGGTTCCAAAACCATTGGCAACAGAACGGACAGAGACGCGGCAATTATCACGGTTCTAACAACAGATGGGGAAACAGTCCACGAAGTGGCTATAGTGTAAGTATCTGGTTTATGGTAAAATTATAATTATGCACATAGTAAACATTATTGATTACACTCATGAATTCTAATTCAATTCATTTCTATATACCTACTTAGTTAGGTAATTTATAACTCTAGGGTTAACAGAGTGTAGAGATTATGCAACCCCTTGCTTCTAAGACCCTTGGTTCAGCAATCTTTCAGATGATGATGATGATAATTCTAGGGTATTTAGATATACAGAATGCAGTGTATTGTTTAGTTCATAATAATTTGGTAAGGATTACAGTGACTGTAATGTTATTCCTACCTCCTCAAAGGCTACTTCACTTCACTTTTTAGCTGTGATAGGTGATTTTTTTTATCTAATTGACTAATTAGTCGACTTGATCCATGGGGGAGTGATAATGGATTAATGCATGTGGTAATGACACATACAATGAACAATATTTAATGAAATTTTGCAAAAAGTATAATAGACCATACCGTTGAGCAAACAAGAAAAGGTCTAAGTAGTGCCCTATTGTAAGAACCTAGGTAAATATATAAGAATGTTAAGTCTAATTTTTGTGGCTTGAATAAAAGTAATCCATATGAATCCAGAAGTTTTATGAGCTCAGTAATTCTCTGCAATAAATGCTATTCATACATAGTGCTTACCTGGAAGATCAAGTCTGGGTTGAGTGTGGACTACTTCATAAAAGTATTACATTAAATTACATTAGTACAGAGCAAGAGATTATAGTTCAGTATAATTGTATTTGTTTCTTTTTCAGAGCAATTCCAGTAACAACAGCTTTGCGCAGGACAGAAATAATATAGATGCATACCTGCATCCGTCTATGCTACAGGACCCTTGGGCTAATCTGAGACAGAAAATGGAATCGAACAACAGTAGCTAGCATTAGATTAAAATTCACTTGTTTATTTATATCTATGTTGTTACAGAGTACTGTGAGAAATGTGAAAATAATATTTTAAATAAATACTATGGACATTGTGTTGCGAATGTAATCAACATTTTGATCAAAGGTTTTATAATTTTTACCAATCACAATTTAATATTCATCATACATAATGATATTTGAAATCATAAACAATGTACATACACATACATTTCTTTTGTGATATTTTATTATAATGGACCAAGATCTGAGAAGCCCTTGTTTGGGCTGCCCTGGCCTATTTATAGTTATATATCATCTTTAGGTCGACAATCGCTTGCTCGAGCCGGCCCGTAATACGTGCGGACGGGTAAGCGCATTTAACGTCTTTCAAATTGATTGAAAACTGGTACAGTTTCTGTCCGCGATAGTCACGCGATAGTACATTGCTCACTTTTCTTAAAGTGTAAGTTCTGATTTTTATGTCTGGTTTACAGAATATCGTAAAAAAACTAATAAGTAATCGATATTACAGACACCACATATCGTAGACAGAATATAACCACAGATATAGATTTACATAGATAACGCAAATGCATGTACTTCGCGTGTCCGGGGTTGGTCGCCGCTAACTTACAGTCCGCACGCGTCTGTTGTTGCAGCCTTGCAGCCGGTCGGCCGCAAAAACTAAATAAAATCGGCAGGGCATCGGCGGCATCGGTGTCTTTGAATCGGTTTGGACTTCCCGTCACGAAATTTTGCCGTGACGTCACAGAAAGTGTTAAAAACTTGGTACAAAAATCGGCACACTTGGTTTCAATACAAATCGTGATACTTGCGTTATCTATGTAAATCTATATCTGTGACAGACACTATCAGCGTTAATTTCTGCCTGAAAAACCGGTGCCTGAATTCTTGGTCTTGGCTATTATTTTGCTTTGCTTTGCGTTTTGCTATTACTTTTTAGGATGGCGTAACTTTAACGTATACTAGAGCTGAATTATAAGCAAATAAGTAGGTTAAAAGAAAACGGTTTACGCTGTGGTAAAATCATTTCTGAAACCTGGGCGCAGGCGTATTTTCATATAAGCTATAACTATCTGTAGCGTATCAGCGCAGGTGCGCCATACTATATGTGAAACTGTGCTGTGCGGTATCAACAGGCGGACAAGTTAACTCCGACACGCACAACACTGTTCATTATTATAGATGTTGTGATAATCCGCCTGCGCGTTAACCTAAATATTTTAAGTTTTATTTTACCTCACGAGAAGCAGAATTAATAGATTTGCTTTAGCCAATTGGATTAGATTGCAGCTCTAATTAATGGTATTTGAATACATAAGCTTATAAGAAGAACGCCTACCTAAAAAATATTAGCACTTTTTCTTTTATGTGGCTGGTTAAATTCACCGCCGACGGAAAGTGTCTGGCGATATCGATATTAGTTCTAAATGATAATAATAACAATAAATCAGTAAGTCATATTAAAATCAGCATGTGTTTAGACTTTGAGTAAAGTGAGCCATGGTTATTGTTGTGTGTATGTATGTACCTTTAGCACCTGGTACCTTAAAATTGGCTTAAAACTTTATTCAGAACTTAATAAGTTTATGAACTATCTTACTTATGCATAAATCACTCGGATGATGGTGATTCATGTTTCACCACAAATGAAGTGTTCTGAGTTGCTAGTTCATTCTTTGCTGCCATGATCTCATAATCTAACAGGACTGTATTCAAATGCTTCTTTGCTTCTGCTTTCTGAACAGGCGGTAAGTTCCGCAACACCTCAGCAATGTGACCACAGAAATAATCTACGTCGTCATTCCTCTTTTTTGCCTTTATTATATGATGTCTTCTTTTATTTCTTCCCTTCTTTAGTTTTACATTCTTTGGCCGCTTTCCTTTTTGCCTATAGTTTTTTTTTTGAGAATCATCGGATGTATCAGTTTCACTAGCATCACTACTTTCCATTTCATTGACGTCAGAAACTGCTGCTCTGACGTCAGAGGATTCTCTTATGAACACTTTCTCTTCAAAGCTAGATTGATCAATATCGGGGTTCTCTTCTTTATCAGTTAGTTCTTGTGATGATGTGGGTCCGTTTGAGCCTCTAGATATCCAAAGGTGGTTACGCTTAGGAACACCATCAAGGAATGATAATTGACGGTGTCTCTTGTCTTTTGAGTGTTTTGGGATAATAGTACTGTTTTTGTGTCTCTTCGTAAATCTGTTGTAACCATCTCGAATAAATTTCCATTTTCTTTTACATTCATCGCCTGAAAAAGGAAAAAAATATCATGAACTGGTTTCCAGTTTAAGCTCTAGCAACTTTCTGCCGTTATTTGAGTTAGTTAATGAATCATTATCTCGTCACTTATAGAACGTCCAACCGCTTATTTTCTTTTTGACAGCACCAATAGAACGTAACTGCGTCATGTTATGTTGTAAGTGAACTTTTGCGTAACATGACGCAGTTACGTTCTATTGGTGCTGTCAAAAAGAAAATAAACGGTTGGATCTATTATAGTTAGAGCAACACAGGCCGATCACCTGATTGTCTGGAAATTAAGATGATCCATGCGTCGAATGGGCATGTAAAGTCGGTGCTGCGCCTGATCTGATCCCTATTGTGTCAGTAGGTACTCTGTTTCATCTGATTTTGAGATCTAAGGAAGAGAGAAAGTGCACATGTGTTAGACACAAGCAAGCAAGCACTTGAGCATTATAATAATCTCCCGCATGGCTGTTCTTGAACGAACCATCAATTAAATTAAATGGTCTGTAATAAATTAAACATAAAAAACTTTTTAAAAAACAAGCTTTTAATTAAGTAAATGCGCTAAAAAGAAAAAATATTTTTTTTCCTTTAAAACTTTTAATATCAATTTATAACGTCATTACACAATTTATATGATATAAAAGCTTGTCGCGAGATTTACCTATAAGAATATAAACAAGAAAATTAATAATTTGAATTTATTAACTTAAATTTATTAAATTTTCTAAGTACACACATCAAAAGTGTCTAGGGATCAACATATATTTTTGCAATAACTTTTCTCCTGATTGATATTAATTAAAATTTTCTTTAAGGATTCATCAAATAAAGTGTTTTCGTTTGTCACAGTAACGATAAACCAAGTCACCTTTGCATTAATAAAGAAATTTGCCATTTTCCTAATAAAGGGATTTTTGACATTTGAACCACTAACACAAAAGTTCGAAAATAAGACTGAAATAACAGTTTTCTTTAAAATTTTATTGGGTAACTTAAACAATTAATAATCCGTGTTTCTACCGCGAACACTAACAACACAAGAACATCGGTTTGGCATACTCAAAATGAGTTCATCCAAATCACGCTGTGGAATGGCCGCCCATGTTCGTTGCAACAACAAAAAAAGGTCTTCTTGCGACTGGATACCCTCCATATTCGGCAGAGCTCTTCTCTGTAGCATATCCCATGCATGCTCAGTCGGGTTCAAGTCTGGCGACTGAGCAGGCCAGGGCAGGACATTGATGTTAGCTGCGGCGAGAGTCTGTCTTACAACTCTTGCGGTGTGCGGTCGTGCATTATCATGCATTAACTGAAATAAGGGACCGATTTGCACTTGTAGAGGAACGATGACGTCTGATACAATCGTCTCAGCATAAATTTGAGCGTTGAGGTTGCCTCTGATCCAAATCAACTCAGTTCTTCCGCCGATCCAAATACCCGCCCATACCATGATGGTTCCACCACTATAAGGATGGACTTCCTGGCAGGATTTTAATCGCTGTTGGCGTCCAGGGGTTCTCCAGTGTCGTATACGTCTTGTATCCGGTCTCATACCAAAACGAGACTCATCAGAAAAGCACACGAAACGCCATTGTTCTTCTGCCCAATTTCTGTGTTCAAGAGCCCATTGATATCGAATCCTACGATTGTGCATTGCTATAGGTGGTACCCGTAACGCTCAAATTTATGCTGAGACGATTGTATCAGACGTCATCGTTCCTCTACAAGTGCAAATCGGTCCCTTATTTCAGTTAATGCATGATAATGCACGACCGCACACCGCAAGAGTTGTAAGACAGACTCTCGCCGCAGCTAACATCAATGTCCTGCCCTGGCCTGCTCAGTCGCCAGACTTGAACCCGATTGAGCATGCATGGGATATGCTACAGTGAAGAGCTCTGCCGAATATGGAGGGTATCCAGTCGCAAGAAGACCTTTTTTTGTTGTTGCAACGAACATGGGCGGCCATTCCACAGCGTGATTTGGATGAACTCATTTTGAGTATGCCAAACCGATGTTCTTGTGTTGTTAGTGTTCGCGGTAGAAACACGGATTATTAATTGTTTAAGTTACCCAATAAAATTTTAAAGAAAACTGTTATTTCAGTCTTTTTTTCGAACTTTTGTGTTAGTGGTTCAAATGTCAAAAATCCCTTTATTAGGAAAATGGCAAATTTCTTTATTAATGCAAAGGTGACTTGGTTTATCGTTACTGTGACAAACGAAAACACTTTATTTGATGAATCCTTAAAGAAAATTTTAATTAATATCAATCAGGAGAAAAGTTATTGCAAAAATATATGTTGATCCCTAGACACTTTTGATGTGTGTAGTAGGTAGGTACTTTAATCTCGCGACAAGCTTTTATATCATATAAACTGTGTAATGACGTTATAAATTGGTATTAAAAGTTTTAAAGGAAAAAAATATTTTATTATTTTTAGCGCATTTAAATAAAAGCTTTTTTTTTAAAGTTTTTTTACTTTTAATTTATTTTTTACTTTTTAGTTATTGCTGGATAGGTTTCTCAAATCAAAAGTTTAAGGTTCATCTACAATGTACTATACTTACTAATAAATAGTTAACTAAGGATTGGAAATTATTGAATAATGTTGTCTTTTACTTACGCGAATATTACACATTGAAATTAAACTACTTTTACGGATTTTATCGCGGTTTATTTATTGATTTTACTATCCCGACGTTTCGAATGCTTTGCAGCACCCATGGTCACGGGAGGACTGAGATGTTGAACGTCCTTATGTCACAATTATGTCGGTGTAACCTCAGGTCTTCTTAGTTATTATTGTTGGTCCGATCTACGCAGTAAGAGCTTACAGTATCTTGAGGCCGTGCAGTGTTTGGATTGATATTGGATTTAATTATATTTATCACAGGATAAACCGCGATAAAATCCGTAAAAGTAGTTTAATTTCAATTATTGAATAATTTACATAATAGTATTTACGATTGTTTTGATGTGAATCAAACGAGGCCAAACTCGATAGGTTTACTAGGTTCTGTGCCAGAGCTTCTACCAAGTCTTTCTTATCGTATTTCGGCAAAGTAAATAGAACTCTTTAAAGCAAATCAAATGAGCCCAAACTCGATGGGTTTACTAGTAACCATTCCATGGTTCTGTTACCCACCTACCAGCTCCATCAACTGGTCTTCATTATTAAGCAACTAGTGAATAGAACTTTTTAAGAAGAATCAAATGAACCTAAACTCGATGTGTTTACTAATAACGATTCCAGGGTTCCATCGCCTACCTTCCAATTCCATCATCAGGTCCTCATAATTAGGCAAAGTGAATAGAACTCTTTAAGACGAATCAAATGAGCCTAAGCTCGATGTGTTTACTAGTAGCCATCCAAGGGTTCTCTTATCCGCCTTCGACCTCCATCATCAGATCAGCTCGATGATTCTATATTATTGTATTGTCACGGGTCCTTGACACATGTGCAAAATTTCAAATCATTTGAACGGATAGAAGTGGGTGAAAATTGAGTTGCAAGATTCCACCCGAACAAATTACATAGGTACATTGCAAGTTAAGTAAACGCTTGTAAAAAATACTACTTAGTTTCCTGGAGAAGCAGTGGCTGTATAAAGAACGAGTGGAACAGATGTACCTATGTACACGCTAGTACTCACTAGCCCAAAACTAGGTACCCACCAGTTATGTTTCTCTATCATGAGGAGAACCCCATTACGTGCCATTACTCTAGGACGCGCGGATCCATATCTACTAAAATCAGACATTTTATTTATTATTATACTTTACTTTTATTATTATTATTTATTATTTATTTAGGTAGGTACTTAAGTACTTAAATGGTAAATAATTTTACAATATTAAAATTTGTATTAATGCTCTCGACAAGAGGTACGTTTATTCATTCTGGAAACCTAGAAACTACACCTTATGGCGGACGGAACTACACGTTGGCGGTTACCTATGATGTCCAAGGTTTGACTTGTGTCTCAAACAAAGGATGTTTGTCGCAAATTCTATGTAGAAATCACGCAATGCTACGATTGACCGAGGCTATATAATAATGATATAATATCTTGGGACAATCCACACACGGTCATCTGATCCCAAACTAGGCAGAGCCTGTACCCCTGTACTATGGAAACCAGACAACTGATACTAATACTTATATATTTTTTTTTTTGTAAATATATAGATAAATAACACCCAGACACTTGGTGAGAATCGAACCCACGACCCATCGGGTAGCAGCCAGGCTCTCTAACCACTAGACCAACGGGCCCGTATATACATACCTTCCTACTCTGGCCGAGGCCTGTGCAAGCTCAGCCATACACCCCATCACATCACATCACACCTACACACATTACCTTGTTTTTTTTACAAGATCAAAAATGGAGCAATAAATATAGTAACGGCGTGATGGTTTGGTGGCCAGCCAGGGTACACTTGCCCTTGCGACTAGGACCCCTGCCGATGTTTGTCAAGCGTCTGAATTTAGCTTTAGACATATTTTCTCTGTGCACGCTGCACGCAAGTACTATTATGTATTCTGTGACGCAAGCAAAAGAACATTGTAGGTAAAGTATGTAAAATTGTATGTAGGTGAGTATCTACAAATGTATACAAACGAACGATAGGTACGCACAATCAACACGTCATAAGTTGTTACCTACCTATTAGATAAATAGTAACGTTAGACTATATTTTATATGATCTAAGATAGTAACTAATAATGACCGGGATAATACTCACTGCTCGTGTTCAGCTCCTTCGCTATAGTATTCCAGACATTTTCTTTAGCCACCTTATTGCGGTAGTCGCTGTGGTTAATATCATAAATAATTGAATGTTTGGCAACAATACTAATTAGCTTTTGTTCATCGAATTCCGACATAATAATAACCCCAAAAACAAAAAAAAAACACGTGTGGTCACTCTGCGGTCGGCGTCATAACTGGTTCTCGGTTGCTCGACTGCTCGTGCAGTTTGCGGTTGAGCGAGACAGCAAGCTGCAAACATTGACTACGTTTATATGGGATGTCTGCATGCATAATAGCAATCTATTTATAGTAATCAGTAGTTTGCAGGCGTTATCTTGACCTTTTACCCATTGTTGTAGACGCAACGCCAGCAAAAATAGTAATTTTGAATTTTATGTCCATCTGCGAGCGACATAATTACGAGTAAACTTGCATACTTAATATAGTAAAATAGGTAGGTAAACATTATCCTCAGCATTTATTCACAGGTTGCTATAAAGTAGGTAAGTAGGTACTGTCCTCTGAAGACGAATGACTCAGATTGAGACTTAAGTCACACAAAATAATGTTATTTTGTGGTTAGGTAAGTAAGTAGGTACCTATTAAAATTTCTGTCAAATTGACCCTTGTGTATCCTTGTACGTATCGGTTAGGATTTCTCGGTCACTTTGGGTAGGTTCCAATAAGTACATACTTAATTACTTACATCCTACATACGCTCGACAATTTTTTAGAACATGACGATAAATAAACATCTCTATAGAAGAATGTCTTCTTTTCACCTCACCGACGACTTTTTAAGCCTCAATGCAGAAATGAGGCGTGGGTGTTTTTAGTTTGACGCTACGGACGTAATGTATGTCTGTCTGTGGCATCGTAGCTCCTATAAATCATCATAAGCCTAGTTCAAACGGGATGATCTTAGCTTTCTTTCAGGGAAATCTGTACCTATAGCCATTTATGATGAATTTATTACCAGTTTGTGTGTTTTCTAAAACATTTTACAATAATATAGAACACAAGTAACGCAGACACAGTTGCATTCTAGCTTCTTTGTAATTAATACGCTTTTATTAGCTTCACCTGTATGTATGTAGATGGTTAAGTAGTTGTTTAAAAAATCTTCTTATATTAACAGATCAACATCTTCGAAAAGTGGAATAACCCGTGTTATTAAGGTAGGGACAGACTGGTCCCACGTATGCGACCGCTCCCACGTTGATATTATTTTATGCTCGCTTTTGTTGTTAGTATCTAAGTGTGAATTACGTAGGTTCTACATAGAAATGCTGGTATTTCATACGTGAAAAGCGATTCTACGGAATAGCGTTTAAATAATTATTCCTCCCTCCACCTTCTGGTTTATTTTCATAAAACATCAAGCGTCAAAGTGATATGCGTGGGAACCGTATAATATAATTTAAATATACCCATATAGTGGCAAGATCTAAGAAAACCCAGTCGTCATCCCACTGATGTTTTCGTAAGCCGTCTCTTTTCACACCAAAGGAAAGTATTGGAATTTTCCACCTGCCTACGTCCTATGCCTAGCGCCACAAAATATAGCTCTATATTTTGTGCTAGCGCGTTGTTAAAGAATATAATTAAATACTGTGTAAGAAACACAGATATAGATTTACATAGATAACGCAAGTATCACGATTTGTATTGAAACCAAGCGTGCCGACTTTTGTACCAAGTTTTTAACAACTTCTGTGACGTCACGGCCGAATTCCATGACGGGAAGTCCAAACCGCTTCAAAGACACCGATGCCGCCGATGCCCTGCCGATTTTCTTTAGTGTTTGCGGCCGACTGTCTGCAAGGCTGCAGCAACAGACGCTTGCCTTGCGGACTGTAAGTTAGCGGCTACCAACCCCGACATTTCGTCGGGGTTCGGACACGTGAAGTACATGCATTTGCGTTATCTATGTAAATCTATATATGTGGTAAGAAAGGGTGGTACATTTTTTCCGAGGTTTTCCTCTTTGTCAATAGAATCAAATATTATATTGTTGGCTGTTGATGAAGGAAATTAACTGTAAACTTACAAATATGTTCCAATCTCTATCAGATGAAATTATCAATAGGAGAATACCGTTGCATTGGGAAAATAATTAAATGAATCGGAGAAAAATATGAGAAATCGGATTTCATTCCGTGACGTCAAAGTGCCATTGCTAGACGTTCTTCATTGGCACTGCTAATATCTTTAGAGTTAAAAACTGACAGAAATTAATTTAAAGTACCTAACTGCCGCACTCACAGACATCAATTAACTTTAATTACATTTAAGTCATTTTTTGTAATCTATTTATTTCGCATCGCCGAGTCTCTTATGGTGATCTTTTAGTATTAATTATGAGATTATTGATATATCTAACTCACTATCCGCGTATTAAGTATTAATTGGCTTCGAATGTCGAAATAATCCGATTTAAAAAATGGATTAATGATTATTAACTTTAATTGACGTTTGTGGGTTCGGCAGTAAGTACTTAACATGTTGAGGTATTTTCTCACGTTGTGCTATTTTTGCCCGAATGCCCCAGGGAGAGGGTTATGTTTTTCGGGAGTATGTTTATTTGTTTACTAGCTGACCCACGCAGCTCCGCCTGCGCTATTTTTACGTTAACTAAACTTTGAATAACAGACATTCGCATCGAATACATAACCTCATTTTTTATAGTCGGTTAAAAACTGGGACCCACTTTTTACTTACTCTCCGAAGCACGGACCCGTTTAGTTCAAATGGCGTTAAGCGGTCACCCATCTATTTAATGACCTTATCTAACGTTGCTTAACCAGATCGATTACAAAACCTTGATAACAACTCGCTATGAGTGTTCCCTTACTAATATTTATTATATTATAAAGAAAAATTGATAAAATCGGACCAAGCGTATAACCAAGTAGGGGAAGGTGAGGTAATACGATCCCTGGAGGTCAAATGATCCCCCGCCGTAAATCAGAGACAACTAGTCCCATCTATCCAAATGCGCATGAAACATGTTCCCCATACCTCTGCCAGTTGCCTCTCCAAGTGTCCTGGCAGTGCGAGCGGTTGGTGTGATTTTATTCAAAAACAATAAAAAAGTGTGGTTCCGATCTAAGGTAAGCCTGTTTTTGGACTTTCATTACTTTTTACATATTCGTGTTTATTGAAATGTTGTATTAATCGCGTGTATTAATAGCAGTTAGCTAATATTTAAGCAATTTTCGATCACCGCACGCGGTATTTGAAGCTTATGATTTGATCGATATATTGAAATTTAGTGTTTGGGGCGAAATGATCCCTTTCTGTGTGTTTAAAATGATCCCTGGAATCATTTTAGCCCATTAGTATTTGTTGTTGTTACAGATCATGCCGAGAATTTATATACGCAAAACTAGTCGCCAAAGTTGCTGTTGGATTCTACTGAAGAGGAATGAATGCCTCTTCTGTACTGAAAGCAACTCCAAAGACAATAAAGGCGAAGGGTGGATTAGGTGCGTTGTGTGTCTTAAATGGGGACACGAGGCTTGTGCCGGAGTAGATAGTGACGATGAAGGCGACTTTACTTGTGATATTTGCCTTTCTAGTAATCAGTTTGATAGTGTGAAAAAAAATGAAGACTATAAGGATAGACCTTATAGTCTTAATTTTTTTTTCTAAGTTCCTGATAAGAAAATTATTATTTTTTAAACGTAGAGTTGATTTTTCTATTGCATTTTGACATTGATAAAAAACCTTTGATAGGGATAAGTATTATTTGTGTTTTCTTTTTATTTAGAAGAAGAGTTTATTTGTTAACTTAAGTTTCCAGGGCAGCACCGAGGGTTTTTAAAAAGATACAAGACTTGTTCACCAAACGAACATTTATTTAGAACTAACTATTACAAGCAATCTTAGGGCTAAAGCAAAATAATATAGTCACAACAATTCCTATGTGCGCCCACGCACCGGACGCGAGCGCATAACATTTCTATGAACGCTGACGAAAGCTTCGTCAGCGTCGCCCGCCCAGTCGCTAGACGTTTAGCAGGCTGTGATATGTACAGCCTGCATAACGCCTCCCCCCGCAGATTCAAAATTATCCGAGGGGTTGTTTGCACTCGGATTATTTTGACGTCTGAAGCGTTTTAAAATATTATACTTATAACCTAAAAATACAAAAATGATTAAAAATAAAACTATATATAATAATACAGTACCGACGCTAACAGTTTTCACATTTAACACATTTTCATCACTTTCTTTTACCTCACTTTCACTCATTTTTAGTAAGTTATTTAACTGTTGAAGATTCGTTAGATCACTGGTTTCAAGGCTAATTGGTTTCCGCCGTAGTAGAGATTCAGAGACTGCTATCTGGGGCAGATTGACCATGGGCAATTTCGTATAATCCACAGGACTTGTAAGAACATGATGAGATTTCAGGGTTAGCTCACCAATTTGCATATTGCAGTGGTCATCTAATGTAAGGAGGTAAGTGCCTTTTATTATATCTTTTGTTATTTCATTATTTTCACAAATTTTAGAAGTTACGCTTTCAGTTTTGCTGTAGAGGATCCATCGGTCTTTTCCCACTGGCTGTATCAACGGGTCATTAACCTCTACTGGAACCGGTTGGCAGGAGCTGGTGTCATCAGAGAATTTCATCAATGCGGTTATGCAGGTATCTTCTTCCAGAAGCGATGACACGTTCTCGGTACACAAGAACATAGCCTCGTAGAGCTCGCTGCATGGCTGGGAGAGCGATACTGTTTTCGACCCTTTTACTAACAGGTAAGGGTGTTTGGGTATAATCAAGGCAGTTTGGTTGAAAGGAGTGGTGATAGGAATTGGAACAGCTCTATAATAATTATAAATTCCGTCTCTTACTATTGGTACATCTAAAATGAATGTTATTTGACTTCCTTTGGCAAAAGCTTTAACTTCTACAGATTGCTCTATTTTAACCAAATTATCGTAGGTCACTGGATAAACAAGTTTATTAGATTCTTCTATTGATTTGAGTAATTTTAATAGTTCACTAGAGTTTATAAGGGACTGATGTAACATTTTCAATTTACTGAATGTAATTGATGTTTCAATTTCATTCCATCGTATGTAGAGCAATTGGAAATTGTGCAAAAATAAATTGTAAATATTAGCAAAAGTGTGTATAGTTAAATTTGTATCCGTTATATCTATTGATTTTGCCATTTTCCATAACTCTTCATCGATATGTATAAAATTATTGTTAGTTGAATTAGTAAATTTAATAAGAGAGTCTGACATTTCAGAAAGGAGAGTTACTTTCTTTATTAGCGAGTCTTGGCGTGTTTTTATGTGACCAATCATATTGTCATACTTGATAGCGTCGTCATAGTCTAAATTACCACTAATAATCTTAATTATAGACCCTAGAGACTTAAATATTGCCCGTCTAGTTCTGAATGATGGAGCCAGCTGCTGAAGTTTTTCTATAGTAGAGTTCATAACGTAATCGGTTTGAAGCTTTACACTAAGCAGCTGAGAGTCAAGGGTCTTATTCTCAAAATAATTATTAACCTGGTCATTAAACATAAAATATCTTTTAATATTAAATTCTAAATCTACTTTCATAGGGCTTAAATCTAAAGTCTTAATTATACTCCACTTATCATAACTTACTCTAGCTTGACCTTGCTTCACAAG
The DNA here is from genome assembly GCA_911728495.1 of Furcula furcula. NCBI lineage: Eukaryota > Metazoa > Arthropoda > Insecta > Lepidoptera > Notodontidae > Furcula > Furcula furcula. The sequence goes on along the minus strand of OU452246.1, from coordinate 8,394,870 downwards.
GGATACACCCGGATTCCTATCGATCCTTTGAAGTTGAAGGGCCTGGCTCCTGGTGGTCAGGGCCAGGAGCGCGAGGAGGTATCTGTGAAGGACGTTTAATATCCTTAATAGGTACTTTTGTTTCGCGGGTTTTGATCCTAACAGGACAAGTATTTCTATCAATTGGTCCAATCACTTGAGCCTCTTGATAGCGGGGCTTGTCCTTGCTTCTTCTAGTATTTACGCCCTTTATATAGATAGTATCCTCTTCCTGGACATTAAACGATGTTTCTCCCCCTCGTTTTACCTGTACTTTTACTTTATTTTCTACTATTTTGTCTGTTAAATACTTATAGAGATATTTCGTGCGCTTCATGTGGTCATTTACTAGCTGTTGAGTATAATTCTTATTAAAGTCTACCGCGAAAGTACTATTAGCATCGGTATGCCCGAAAACAACCTCAAACGGCGTAAGGCCTGTTGCGGAGTGAATTGTTTGATTGTAAGACATGATCGCATATGTCATGATGTTGGCGGCATCTGTTATTTTATATTCATATTTAGCAATACGATATATCTCTATAATAGTAGAGTGAAATCTCTCTATTAGTCCCATAGAGTTGGGATTATGGGGTGTCCCTATATGTAAATCAACTTTATAGAATTGCAGCGTTTCTTTTAATAGAACGTTATTAAATTCAGACCCGGGGTCAGCGCTTATTTTATTTGGGATTCCATAAAATGAAAAGTATTTAATAAGGGCACGAACAACTTCAGGTGTAGAACGATTAGATATTTCAAAAGCCTGACCTAACTTACTGAAGGCATCGACAACGGTAAGAAAATATTTTCCGTCAATGGAAAATAGATCCATGAATATTTCGGCAAATGGTTTAGTTTGTGTTTGTGTTATCTGTAACTGTGGTTTAAGGGGCTTTCGATCATATTTCATCCTCTTGCAAATATCGCAGGAATTTATTACGGAAGCCACGGTGATGTCCATGTTTTGCCAGAAATAATTCCGCTTTAGTTTCATTAGGGTTTCTTTGATGCCTCTGTGGCAAGTTTTACCACGGTGGTAGGCTAGTATAACTGCGCGCTGTTCCTCTTCGTCCTCTACGTACACGACTCTTTTGGTACATTCGTAAATTTTTACTGTATCCTTTTTAAATAGTTTAATGATAGCGTCCGTGAACTGACTTCTATGTACTTCATCTTCGAAATAAATGAAATGTTTAGTTTTAGGTTTTATATACTCTAAAAGGAATCGTTTGACTAAGTCGGGGTTGTCTACAGGTAAGTGTATTTCAAAAACTTTTTGTTTATCGCGTGATAAATTTTTAACTGACATTTGATTTCTGTTCCAGGTAAAAACGAGAAATTGATTAGGCTTCGTGTCTATGGCTTCATCTAAAATGGGAATACCATTGGTGTCAATATCTTCGGCAGAGTGTATGGTTTCAGTTGGTAAAGAACAAGCTGTGATGGTACTAGAAGATGGAGAGCGAATTGGGAAAGAAGTGGGTGATGGAACCGTTACCGTGTCTGAGGAATCAGATATGACTATAGTATTGTCGTCATTTTCAGTGTTTTCTACATTAACTTTCATAGATCTATCGTCATTATCAGTCAGTGCGTTCACTTTTATACGTGACAGGGCGTCCGCGTTACTATTCTGTTTACCCTTTTTATAAATTACGTCGTAGTCAAATTCGGCCAGTCTAAGTTTCCATCGGGTAAGTTTGCTATTAGGTTCTTTAAATGAGTTAAGCCATACTAAAGGGCGGTGATCTGTATATATAGTGAATCTACGTCCATACAGGTACGGACGGAAATGTTTAGTTGCCCAAACGATGGCCAACATTTCCTTTTCTACAGGGCTGTAGTGTGTTTCCGCATCGTTTAACGTGCGGCTTGCAAAGGCAATGGGCTTATCACTGCCGATAGGTCCTTGTGAGAGGACTGCACCTAAGGCGAAATCAGACGCGTCCGTTGTTAAAACGAAAGGCTTGGAAAAATCGGGGAACTGTAGTATGGGAGAATTTACAAGAAGCTCTTTGCACTTTTGAAATGCATCTATATAAGCTTGCGTAATTTTTACTTTATTTCTTTTCTTAAGACAGAACGTCAGTGGCTGGGTAATTTTAGAAAAGTCTTTAATAAATTTTCGGTAGTAGCCGATTAGACCGAGAAAACTTTTAATTTCAGTCGTTGTCCGGGGAAGTGGAAAGTCAAGGACTGCCTTTATTTTATCGTCGTTAGGTTCTAGGCCGTCTTTAGTGATTTTGTGGCCTAAGTAAAGCACTTCTTTTCTGAGGAACTCACATTTGTCAAGTGTCACTTTAAGATTAGTCTGTCTCAATCGGTCAAAAACTTTTCTGAGTTTGTCTATGTGTTCTTGTAAGCTATTAGAATACACTATAATGTCGTCTAAATATACGAGGCAGTGTATGCCCTGCAAGCCTCTCAACACATTGTCCATTGCGCGTTGAAAAGTTGCAGGCGCCGTTTTAAGTCCGAACGGCATTCTCGTAAATTCATAGTGTCCGGACGGGGTGGAGAATGCGGTTTTCGATCTATCGGGGTCATCTACCTCAATTTGGTGGTAGCCACTGGCCAGATCTAGTGTGCTGAAGTAGGTGCACTTCCCTAATTTGTCAAATAAGTCATTGATGTTAGGTAACGGGTACTTGTCATCAGTCGTTATGTCATTCAAACGTCGGTAGTCTATGACCATTCTAAATTTCTGTTCACCAGACGCATCCAGTTTCTTGGGTACCAGATGCACGGGTGCACTCCAGGGTGAGAAAGATTCTTGTATGACATTATCCTTAAGCAATTTGTCAACTTGTTTCTGAACTTCAGAATTCTGTACTGGTGGAAGTCTGTATGGTCGAATGTAAATAGGGTCTTCTTTTTTTGTACGAATTTGATGTTTCACCTGATTAGTGAAGGTAAGAGGTAGTTCATCGCAATAGAATATGTCCCTATACTCATGGCAAAGTTTTGTAATGGCTTCTCGTTCTTCAGAGTTTGTATGGTCAAGTCGTAATTTAGTTAAGTTCTTTTTCAATAAGTCATCTATTTCGTAATTATTTAAGTCGCTGGTCAACACATTTATCTGGTTTGTCTTAAAAGTCAGTCTGGTAACAGTCAAGGGCCTAGTAAAGGTCAATGTGACGCTTTCTTGTGAGGCATTTTGAATAACTGTCATGGCGTATGAATCTATACACGTAACTATAGCGCTAGGCATTCGCACATAATTACTGAAGTCTCTAGCATCGAGTATCGCTTCTCCATTATCTAGATCGATGGGTACCCTTACTCTCGTTTCAGATCGCGGTTCGAGAGTGATTTCGTATGACATGTTATATACTATAGGTATTTCTGTATCCCGTGTACGTAAAATTTGATTTTTCATGTCTATAGTCGCGTCTAGCATTTTTAACAAATCAGAACCAATTAAACCATCATATCGACCGTCAACGTCATACACGTAAAATTTATGTCTAAGTGTGCTACGGAAGATGCTAAGGAGGGGTATGTCTACAACTTCGTTATGTACACTGCGTGCATGGGTACTTATAACTTCGAATGGTTCGTAAAATTTACAATTGGAGAAATATTCATTGGCCTTAACTGGGCTAATGAAGCTTCTGGTACTGCCTGTGTCTATCATAAAGCGTGAATTAATTTCAGGAATAAAAATGTGGGGTAATCTATTGATACCGCTACAATTTATATTTATCACTTCGGTGGGTCGTTCTTCGAGGCCTCTACAGGAAAATCCTCCTGATCAGCAGTATTTTCCGCTATAATGTCTGCATTTTCTAAATAAAAATTGTCACAGTCTGTCTGTTCGTAATTCTGTGAAGAGTAATAGTCAAGTTGTTCGCTATCATACGGGGGATAAGACATTGCTTGGTCCTCCTGAGCCGAATAATAAGCCGTTTCGTCATTGTCAAGTTCATGACATAACATGTTCTGTCTGAGTGGGCGTGCAGTGCGCATGGACACATCCGTATTCTGATGCTGCGGTGTATTCTGTGACGGAATTCCGAATTTAAATTGCTGTCCGAAAGGCCGCATCGGTGCGTTATTAAATTGGGGCTTATAACCTTGTTGGGGCGTTATTCCGAATTTAAAATTATTTGAGTTTTGTGGGTTTCCGAAATTGGGCCTAAAGCCTTGTTGATTCGGTATGCCGAATTTAAAATTCCCTGGTGTTTGACCATGAATATTTTGATTCGGGGTACTAAATCGAGGGTTAAAAGCGGTTGGTCTAAAGTTATTCGCTGGCTGGTTTGGGATTCCAAATTTAAAGTTTTGATTATTAGGTAAAAAGGAGTTCGGTTTATATGGCGATGCAAATCTAAAACCTCCGGGATTTTGCGGTAAAGTAGGTGTGAATTGTGGTATAGGTTTATTATTAATATTAACTCTATTTTTATTTTTGGCATTATACTGATATTGGAAGTTTACCTCCTCCATGACAACACTGAGCGCGGACTCTAAAGTAGTAGAGTTCCTTAATCGTACTATTCGGATTAAGTCCTCTGGCAGGTTATATAAAAACACGTTAAGAGACGCCTTATTATAAATAATCATCTTAGCGGCCTTAACGCCTTCGTCAGTCAAAAGATTGACCTTAGAAAAGAGAGCACTGCGAGTCTGTTGGATTCTGTTACAAAATTGCAAGTAGCTTTCGCCAACTCTGATTTTTAAATTATCCAATTCGATCGCGACGCACTCTTCTGTTCGCGGGTCCCCAAAATGTTGAATAAACACAATTTTTAAATCATCCCACGATGACAGGTCTGCCCTTTCGCTTAATAAAGCGGCAGCTCTACCACATAATCTACTAGTAATACAATGAAAAACATATGCAGATTGCACCGGATTATTTGGCCCGTTAAAATTTCTAAGAATATACTCACACTTTGTAATAAATAAATTTAATATACTCTGGTCACCATCAAATTTAGGAATCAGGCTCAATAAATCCTTTGGTATCATCTGCACAGCGACTGGTTCCGCGGCTTGTGCCATTTTTCAATGTAACTATTTATGTGGTATATAAAAATAAAAAATATAATTACGTAACGTAATTATTTAATAAATAAATGCACAAAGTAAAATTCTCAATTATAAAATCTCAATTGAATTAATATATTTCTTTTATCTTTATATTAAATTAAATAATTAATATTTTAAACTTAGGTATATCACTTAATAATAAATCTGCCAAATTACGTGCAGAAGTCAAATAACTTTCAACGATTTTAGTTTGAAAATCACTATAGAGTTCGTAATAATTATAGAGCTATACGGATGCAACCACAGGAAATAACTAGGGTGAGATAGGATAGTAAAAAGGTCTACTTACAGTCCACTCGATCCCATGACTTCGCGTAGAGCTGCAGCAGTATGAACAGGAACCCCCGGAGCCCGGATTTAAGAAATTTGTATTGGTTCGAAGATGCCCAGCACTCGCGCACAGACCTATTTTAGTGTCCTTTAAACGAGAGTTACACTATAGGCATCCTACCGCCGCTGCGCCACTTAAGTTTCCAGGGCAGCACCGAGGGTTTTTAAAAAGATACAAGACTTGTTCACCAAACGAACATTTATTTAGAACTAACTATTACAAGCAATCTTAGGGCTAAAGCAAAATAATATAGTCACAACAATTCCTATGTGCGCCCACGCACCGGACGCGAGCGCATAACATTTCTATGAACGCTGACGAAAGCTTCGTCAGCGTCGCCCGCCCAGTCGCTAGACGTTTAGCAGGCTGTGATATGTACAGCCTGCATAACGAGCTATGTTGTTAATTTTGCAAACATTTTAAAAGCTTGTTGCAATGTTTAATGTTTAGTTTGTCGTTTGAGTAGTAGATAATTACAAAAAAAAAGATCTCGAATGAAACTAGGAGACTGCAAAAGTTTTGTGTAACTTGCTTACATACTTCGATGGCTCCTACGTTAAGTATCGTATGTGCAAAACCCGCACTTTACAGGAGAGCGAATTTAAGATATTTTTCTACGCTTGTTCTTTAAATTTGAAGCTATTTGGCTGAAATTTGTACCAAACATAGAAAATGCCTTATTTTACCGAATAGTATGAAAACAAACGTTTAATAATTATTCGTTTTAGAGATATTGCTGTTACGCTTTTATACGATGGAAATCTGCAGTATACAAATATCGTAAGTATTACTTACGATTACATACGCTGCAATTCAGTAAGCAGAAAATATCGTATATTTTACTTACGATGTTTTACATCGACATTAATTTGGCATTAAGAGACATACTATATTTTACTTTCTCCATATTAAATGAAATAGGTGATTAGGTTAACAAAATATTTAAATAATAAATAAAACAACTGAACTGAATCTAAATTACTTTTTTAAAATATTTTATTTAGAGGTCTGACAACAAAGTAGGTAACTCACTAGCTCTAACTCTCGCAGAAAAATCAACACAATTAAAACAATAATAAAACTTACAAACGTAATTACGATTGCCTGAAAATAATAATGCTCTTAATATTTCTTTGGTAAAATAAAATTTCTTACAAATACCTAAACAAACACTTTATTAGAGCGTATGATAAGCTTTATTATTGGACATAGAAAAACTTGTAAAATAGCTTTGACTATCATAAAATAATTACTTATAGTTAAAAAAAAAACAGAAACATCAACCTATAATACTGACATTATACCTTTAATCACAGTTAGACAACAAAAGTAAGAAATAAAAATGCGTACCGAAAAAAAAAAAATAACAGAATTAGTACAAACAAATCAACAGAACGGAACGAATTCTTTTTATAATATATAAATTCTTTTTAAGTAAGTTAAAACCTTATAATATAAATTCTAAAACAAAATCCTTAATCTGAATCATTCCGAGTCAATGTGTGCAGTTTGACTCCACTGGGAGGTTGGCGTAAAAATTGTGATGATTAGCTGGAATTACACCTCTTGTAACTCATTAAATCATCGTTTATTATTGAAATGAGTTGAACTAATTTTACGGATTATATCAACCTCAAGATACTGTAAGCTCTTTCTGTGTAGATCGACTAAGAATAATAATGATAAAACCTGAGGGTACCCTAAGACAATTATGACGTATAGGCAACTACCACCTCAGTCCACCCGCGACCATGAATGCTGTAAAGTGTTCAAAACGTCGGGATATTAAAATAAAAAATAAACTGGGATATAATACATAAAATTATGTTCTTTTCAACGTTTGTTTCAATTTAGATATATGCAGCTTATTGTAAAGTAGGCCCACAACAACATCGCTTTCATTTCGTTGTCATTCGTCTGGTATTAGCTTTCTGAGATCTGTTAGATCATACTATATTACATGAAGTCTATTTGGATCTACAGAAAGTACGTTTAATTTCTTTATTTTTGTCCTCTGAACAGTGAACACCATCACCATACGAGTATGTTGAATAGTTTGGAAATAACATGCGGAGTTGTGTACTCGGACCTTGTAGCGACTATGGAACATTTTCGTGCTTTGAAGCCTTTCCGCCATACTTATTATTGGAAACAAGTTTAATAGTAGAAAGCTTAATATAGATCTCTTCAAATCTCATAACTTTCGTGGTGCCTTACAGGTGGACTAACAAGGGTTCGTGCACCTGTAAGAATCTTTCGTTCTGAGGTTATATCAATCCGTGTGATTGTTATTTGTCTCCCGCTTTGCAAAGGAGGGAAATAGAATTTATATTTCTTTTACTCCTCCTATATACTTTTATAATTATATTTGTTGCGGTTTCCAAGACAATTTTGCGTTACCCCGGGACTCGCCGAGGGTCAAACCTCGGCGTCTTCACTGGTGACCACTCTACAGTGGTAGATCCTGGCTGACATTCACAGTGGTGGGAACGAGTGGTGGAAGTAACCCCAAATTAAAATAAGTCCCACAACCGTCCTACATCTGTAGCAACTACTCCCACACTTTTCGACATAACATCTGAGAAACATTACATTTTATAATATATAATACAGAAAATTACATTACCAACAAAAACATTCTCACAATCTGTGTCCAAAGGACTAACATTCACAGCCTGGATAAGGGATGAGGTGTTTGTATGATTCCCGGGTTATTTTTCTTAATAGAGTGGTCCTGAAATATATTTTCTGCACCATTGTCATTTCGTTCTGAATGAGGAGTGTTACTGTTTACGGTGGGTGGCGTGATAACTAGTACGGAACTATTAAAATCCAAGGTATAGGTCAAACTAGCTTCAAGTGTGGTTTTATTTAAATCTGGCATAAGCTGTGACTAAACTTGCATGGCACTTACTTCATCTTCTTCGAACTTCGATGGTTAAAAACTTCTAAATGTTATCAAATCTTCATCTGAAAAAAAAACTTTATAAAGATGTTTATGTAAATCATACAGCAGTCATAGATCCTAGAAACTTAACACAAAGTATTTTAATAAGTAAATGTTTACCTACCAGAATTGTTATTTGGCAGTATTGGTAGTTTTTGAGAAATATCTTCTTACGGCATCTAAGAAAGTGCTTCTATTTCCATTAAATGAGTCCCAGATGGCAATAGAGACTCTAAAATTTAAAAAAAAGTAACAAAAGACAGTACTTTTTTTGCAATTACCACGTAATTTATTGTATGTTAACCTTACCATATCCAATTCTGCAACGTAAATCAGCGTAAATAACACATACGATAAAAGTCAGATTTAAAAATACCACGTAAATAGTCGTACGTAGTACATACGATAAAATAATTGATTCGATTGGCAGCGTACAAAATCGTAAGTACTACATACGATATAATTTGATGACCAAAAAGCAACGTACTAAATTGTATTTGTTATATACGATATTTTTGACATAGTTTCGTAAAAAACTTAAACACTTAACAACAACGATACAATACAACCCCAAAAGGAACATCACAGAATCTTTGAGTTCTTGAATTATGTCTCAAATACGAACATGATTTATTTTTACTCATTATCAATCTTATATAGTGATTTAAATTAAGTAAATGGTAAAACGAATTCGTGCCGTGCGAGCGGAGCGTAATTTCCACGTTCAAGCCGGTAAGTGATAGATACGATTCGCCGATCATCCGTACTCCCGTGCACCTTTACACCGTATAATATAGCTAGAGTAAATACAATTATTTACGGCGCCCACAAAAATAACATACGCCATTATACGGGAAAAAACTTTTTCATTTTTCACGTTTTGAAAATTCTGTTAGTGGGATTAAAAAGTAAATAACACCTTAATTACGAATCAATGAAAACATGAAAATCATGTTTTTAGACATACGATACTTAACGTAGGAGCCATCGATTAATTGTTATAAACAATACAAATGATTAAAATAAACAGCTGAGTGTTTTATTTCACTGATATTTATTAACTTATGGTATAAAATGATCCCTGGGATTATTTTACCCCTACCCCAGGGATCATTTTAAACATAGGTGTGTATAAAATGATCCTTTACAAAACTTTAAGAAAAATTTCTAATACAATAAAACTACATACATATAAAGAAAAATAAGTATGCAGTTACAAAGTTAAGTAAATTCACTACCTTTTACCTTTTTTACGATTTTGCCTTCAACTTTAGCCACAGTTAAGTTTTTCCCTTAAGGGGATCATTATACCTCACCTTCCCCTACCCGTTTTGACTTTAATCCCCTCTCCCAAAAGAACCGTGCTAGATTACGGGATAAAAAGTATCCTATGTCCTACCTCGTAGTAAGATCTCAAATCATGCCAAGTTTCATTTGAATCCATTCAGTAGTTTCGGCGTGATGCTCAGCCGTGATACAGACAGACAGACAAAAATTAAAAAAATTACATTTTCGGCCTCAGTATCGGTTATAGAATGCCCTCCAAATATAATTTTCAAAATATCTTTAATGTACAGAATTGGACCTGTTACAGTTTTATTATAAGTATAGATTTGATAATTTTGCATACATGTACATAATCTCCATAGGTATTAGGTAGGATTTAAGTTTAGGTACAGTACATGCACCCTGTTACGGCGTTTGCAAGTCAGGGCGTTTAATTTTACATTGTTTTACATTGTTATATAAATACTAATTCTATATCCAAATATTTCATTCGTCAGCATTAATTCAATTATAATTTGTCAATTAGCATCATGTATGTATGTCTATTTCTTTGGTACGGCCAACAGCCTAAATGGGTTGATGGACTGCGAGTCGTTGGATTCATCCCAGTTGTGATATTGACATAAGAGTAGAATATTTTTTAACCGACTTCAAAAAAGGAGGAGGTTCTCAATTCGTCAATATATATATATTTTATGTATATTCGCGCATAACTCTGGCAATTATGAACCGATTTGAAAAAATCTTTCTTCCATCCATTCTTCAATCCATTGATTGGGTCCCATAAAAAAAATATTGCTTAGTAATAAGTAGTTCCTGAAAAAACAAGAATGACTGCGCAGGAAAGCTGCAGGAAAGCCTATATAGATGACTTTATGTCACTTTTTAAGGACAAAAATGGTCATAACTCTGGCAAATATTTACCAATTTCAATGATTCTTTTTTTATTCGAAAGAAGAAACCACTGTATTGAATCTGTATGAATTTTATCACAACCGGATAAGAACTTCCTGGAGGACCATGAACGATGTGGAGGAACTTATCTGGTAAAAACCATAAAACTGATGTTCTCCATTACATTGCTCTGACAATTATGAACCGATTGCGATGATTCTTTTTTTATTCGAGAGAGTAAACTACTATGATGATTCTATGCAAATTTCATTACGACTGGATATTTTTTTCTGAAGAAACATGAATTATGTAAAACTATGTAGACGATAATGTGATCATAACCTACCTAGATCATTTTACGGTCTTCGATGGTTCAATCTTTAATATGAAAATCTCACTAAAAAGTTTAAAATAAAATCTTTTTTAAAAGATTTTATTTTATTTCCAAAAACATCAATAAGGGCATGAAATGAAAAGTCTTACTGCCGCACTCACAAACGCCAATTAAATTTAATTCTAATTAAGTAATTTTTTTAAATCTATTTATTTCGTCTGTCGGAGCTGATTATGATTATTTTTGATTATTGAATACGAGATAATCGATATCTCTACTCAGTATTTATTGGCTTTGAGTGTCGAAATAATCCGATTCCAAAAATGGATTAATGATCATTAACTATAATTAACGTTTGTAGGTTCGGCAGTTAATGAGACGAGTTGAAATATAATATACATGTGTATGTGTATACGTTTTATGTACTTATGTATAATGTAATTTATGCCCATTTTGTATGTTCGCACTCGGGCTTTTTGTGATTTTATAATTTATACTTATTTCAGTCAGTTAGTAAGTAGTTGAATAAAAATTAACTTCTTTCCTTCTTTACCAACATAAGCGGAGTAGTCACTGGACTTTGTAAACGGCTTACTTTGATCGGATACCATAATCATTGTGCTACCGCACTAATAAACATCAGTTATAATATAATTCAATAATATAATACATTCAGATACAATTGTGTGCTACCAGCTTTATAAACATCTAAAGCATGCTGTGAGTAAGAAATAAGAATACAATTAGTCATAAATAATAACAGGTAATTATTTACCCACGGCTCACGTGGTATGCCTTGTGAGTCTTCTACATATCAATGTGCTCCGGTCCAGAGTGGACGATGATGCGTACAGACAGTCACGATTCAGTGTTTATTATGTACAGTGACACAAATTAGCTATACGTATTAAAGATAACGAAGGTTAAAGAGCTAACCGGTTAGTGATATCTGTAATATATTGAACATCGCGCGTGCTTGTTGTGTAAAAATGAATTACTGGCCAATCATGTTACTTGTGTTTGTTTACTTCAAATATACATACGGTAAGTAAACTCTACTATGTTAGAGTTGTGCATGTATTTAATAAACTTACATTTATCTATTTAAACCTTATGTACCTATATGTACCTATTTTCCTCCTTTATATGTTTGCTATCTATGTATATAGGCATTCACTCGTTTAAATGTAAAACTAGGTGTTAACGATGACTTCAATGATGATTATATCTTAAATTTCATAAAACTCATTTCAGTCATGCATTACATTTTAATATGTGTTGACATTTGTTTGTTTACTCTTTCTTGATTGGCGGAGACTCGAAGCTCGCAGGGTCCTCTTATGAGACCGTATAATTGTGATTTAATATATGCATGCAGACTAGTCAACTATAAGTAGAGTGATATAGGTTATGTAGATTAGTTAGGTAATTTTTTAGTATTATATTCATAAGTGGAATATATGTTTTTCCAACTCCTCCTATTTACCTTTTTAATTAAATTTGTTGCGGGTGTCAAGACAATTTAGCGTTCCCCTGGGACTCGCCGAGGGTCAAACCTCGGTGTCTTCAGTGGTGACCACTGTAGATCCTGGCTTACAGGAGTAACAGTGGTGGGAATGAGTGGTGGGATTAGTCCCAATGTAAAGTATTACATTTACTGAATGTCTGAACTATGATTTTTTTACAAAAAACAGTTAAGAATAATAATAATAATAAATGTAAAATTTGTTAATAAATGGATAATAATAATATCCTGGGATAATCCACATACTGTTATTTGAACAAAATAGGTACAATGGTTACCAGACAAATGTTTTTTTCGCATACCCATCTGACTTTTTGCAGCCTGCATTGTTGTCACTGCTATAGGCCTCAAGACACTGATAGTTCTTTCTGCGTAGATCGGACCAACAATAATAAATAACTAAGGAGAAGCATTCGAAACGTCAGGAAAATGAATGAGTAAAAGTCATGGAAGTAATAAGTACTACGTACAACGTAGTAAGTACTTATTACTAAAAAAGTAAAAGTAAAAAAAAAAATTGTTTGTTTTCAATTTATGGTATTCGCGTAAATAAAATAAAACCATTACAACTGAAAAATATAAGCGGCAGTTGTAGAATGCGATGACAATTTTCTAAAGCCCGTTCTATGGTGTAGATATACAGGGTGTAAAGGACATCGTACCGAAAACCGATACCAGGGATCCAGTACAGGATTCTGAATATACTTACATGTGTTGAAATTTTTCATCGGCTTTTTCATGAATTTCCAAAAAAAATGCCGCTTTTTTACATAAAATTAGGATAACATCATTATTGGTTAATATTAAAGCCTAATTTCAATTTAAAAACAATACATTTCTTATTTTTGCAAAATTAGCCATTATCAGCAGCCGAAAAGTCCACTGCTGAACAAAAGTTTCTCCCTTAGGGGTTGCCAAAATCTCCACGTTTGGCAGGCGGCTTGATTGACATTCGCAATGTAATTTAAAAAATGTGATATTCGATCTTGCTCAGTACCAGAAGCAAAGATAAAAATTCAAGACTTAACTAACTTGTCGTACGAAGATACTGAGAAACTAATCAGTTCATTATTATAATAATTATATTACATCACCACTAATATTTTGAACTTCTCGTATCTATTAATGTTGCAGTTAACGGTACATGTAGTTACATATTAAATATATACATATATATTATATATTTTACTAACGACTATATATATATAATATGTACGCACATATATTAATATTTATTATATATCTATAAATATATATTATTAAGAAAGAAGTGTTCAGTATGATGCCTATTCTTGTGAATTTTATATCTTTTAATCTTTAGATTTAACTAAGTCAACGGTGTACGATACCTGCATGCATGTCTCTGACTGCTATTTGGATAAACTGTATCATTATGGGACCCCTCGATACAGGCAAGCCTAGTGAGGGGACCGTGTAAAAGCTTTTTTTTTTAAATTTTGTTAACGCTGATAATGCATCACTATGTAATATAACATTCATAACGTAAGATTTGTAATTTATAATAAATATTTTTTCATTTTTATTTTCATTTTCAAATAAATATTATTCCGCATGTATTCATTACATGCTCAAAAATTAACAAGTTAGTCATTTCTCATTTTCCATATCAGTAAATGGTTTCTGTAATGTTGTAACGGACAATATGAGAAATCTTATAGAAAAGTTTTCGGTACGTAGTCCCTTACACCCTGTATATTATTGTTTTAAAATTGTTTTCAGCGGAATGTCCAGCCGGGGAATACAACCCTGGTCCAGACTGCTCTTTTGAAGTTATTTGCTCCGTCCCAAGCGCGCACTCCGCCAGAAGGCATTATTGTGACTGTTGGTGCAACCCTGGCCTCATTAGGGACACTGCGACAAACACCTGTGTAGAAAATTGCCCTTAAGTGTACTTAGATAAATTAAATTTAAATGTTTTACGACGAAATGAAATAGGGACAAAGCTTTATAATAAAAAAAGGAATAATAAAGTATCGTTCACTGTATTTTCTGTTTTATTTTAAGCGATTGGCTGCTGCGCTCCGAGTGCGTAGTCATCATCATGTGTCTTATGTTATCCCTAAGGCCCCATTTACGGAGGAGCGGGGCGTCGCGTGTGGCGTGGCGTCTCGCGGCGCGTCGGACGTTTTTAACCGACTTCAAAAAAGGAGGAGGTTCTCAATTCGTCTGTATATATTTTTTTTTTTTTATTTTTTTTTTATGTATGTTCGCGCATAACTCTGGCAATTATTAACCGATTTGAAAAAATCTTTCTTCCATCCATTCTTCAATCCATTGATTGGGTCCCATAAAAAAATTATTGCTTAGTAATAAGTAGTTCCTAAAAAAACAAGAATGGTGACTGCGCACTGAGAGTTGCAAGAAAGCCTATATAGATGACGTTTTAGTCGCTCGGACTCGCTCGGTCGGACAAAAATGGTCATAACTCCGGCAAATATTTACCAATTTCAATGATTCTTTTTTTTATTCGAAAGAAGAAACCACTGTATTGAATCTGTATGAATTTTATTACAACCGGATAAGAACTTCCTGGAGGACCATGAACGATGTGGAGGAATTTATCTGGTAAAGACCATAAAACTGATGTTCTCCATTACATTGCTCTGACAATTATGAACCGATTTCGATGATTCTTTTTTTATTCGAGACAGTAAACTACTATGATGTTTCCATGCAAATTTCATTACGACCGGATATTATTTTCTGAAGAAACATGAATTATGTAAAACTATGTAGACGATTATGTGATCATAACCTACCTAGATAATTTTACGGTTTTCGATGGTTCAATCTTTATATATGAAAGTATCACTAAAAAGTTTAAAATAAAATCTTTTTAAAAAAAAATTGAACCGACTTCAATATCACTGAAAAGTATAAAATAATTTAAATATTATTGAAGTTGGTGCCAAATATACACAGCAGGTACGCTAACACCAACTTCAATAATATTTAAATTATTTTATACTTTTCAGTGATATTGAAGTAGGTTCAATTTTTTTTAAAAAAGATTTTATTATTGTTTACGTAGCGGCGGCGCGTGAAGCGGCACGTATCATCGCACGCGTAAACACAGACTTATTGCAATATATGATGCTGTTTATAGAGACGCGGGGCGGGAAGAGTGGCGGTGCAACTCACTTTTTGACATACAATTTTCTTCTAAAAAAAAAATCGATCATATTATACTCCATTGCGATGGTGACTACGTCTGTGTTGCATGATTACCAAATAGACTGGCAGAAGGTTCCGCCACAGGCATCGCTTCATCGAGAATCGCCGCCGCGATGAACGCCGCGTGAGACGCGGCGATGCCATCCGCGGGCGCCGCTGTAAAACACGCTCCATTTCAAGCAAACGCGTGTAAAATCGCTTCTCCGTAAACACACTCATACAACGCCCTACATTTGAATTTAGTGCGGGCCGCGCCGCCATACGCGACGCGCGACGCCCCGCGTCTCCGTAAATGAGGCCTTAGGATTTTGTATTGAAATCTACGTTAGGTAAGTAACGAGATAATGATAATAACCCGTAATGACCCATTTACTGTATCAGGATTTCTACTCGACAAGAGAGATGAGAGTTTTGGTCATAATCTACAACGCAGGCTAACTGCCGCTCTCACAAACGTAAATTAACGGTAATTCTACTAGGTGGTAGGTTCCTTGTGCAAGGAACCGTCCAGGTAGGTACCACCGCAGTGACAGATATTCTGTCGCAAAGCAGCAGTGTGTAAGCATTGCTGTGTTCCGGCGTGAAAGGCACTGTAGCTTGTGAAATTACCGGACACAAAGACTTAAAATCTAATGTCTTAAGGGTCGGCAACTCGCTAGTGATTCTTCTGGTGTTGCTAGCGTCTATACGCCGCGGTTACTGCTTACCATTAGGCGGGCCACAATCTTGCTTGCCACCTTGGTAGTATTAAAAAAAATCTAATTAAGATATTTTTTAAAATCGAATGATTTAGATCCTCAGAGCCTATCTGCTTAAGTTTAGTACGAAATAATCCATATCTCTACAAAATATCAGAGTATAAGATATTTACTGGCTTAGAGTGTTGAATTAAGCCGATTTGAAGAACTGGATTACCTAATGAGAATTTACGCTCATTGTCCCCCGATACATCTATACTTATAATAAAACTGTAACAGGTCCAATTCTGTACATTGAAGATATTTTGAAAATTATATTTGGAGGGCATTCTATAGCTGATACTGAGGCCGAAAATGTAATTTTTTAAATTTTTGTCTGTCTGTCTGTCTGACTGGATCTCGGCTGTGCATCACGCCGAAACTACTGGATGGATTGAAACGAAACTTGGTATGATTTGAGATCTTACTACGAGGTAGGACATAGGATAGACTTTTTATCCCGTAATCTAGCACGGTTCTTTTGGGAGAGGGGATTAAAGTCAAAATGGGTACTTGGTTATACGCTTGGTCCGATTTTATAATTTTTTCTTTATAATTATAATAAATATTTGTAAGGGAACACTCATAGACAGTTGTTAACAATGTTTGGAAATCGATCAGGTTAAGCAACGTTAGGTAAGGTCATTAAATAGATGGGTGACCGTTTAATGCCATTTGCTAGCTATATTTGGTGGTAGCTGTCCATATGTCATAGTTGTCTTAGGGTACCCTCAGGTCTTCTAATTATTATTGTTAGTCCGATCTACGCAGAAAGAGCTTACAAAAAAAAAAGTAAAGTATTTCGAAACGTCGGGAAATTAAAATCAAAAATAAACCGCGATATAATCCGTAAAATTAGTTTCATTTCAATGTGTAATATTCGCGTAAGTATCAGAAATCATTATGGGTCCAAGTTTTTAACCTCTGGAGGCTCGTTGGTGCGGAGCGCACCATTATACCGCAAACTCGCTATTCCGTCAGAGACCGTTGGTGCTATATGCACCAAGGATGCAGACACGTTTTGATACCGGTTTTTTACCGGTTTAACGGTCTCCATTGTTTGGTTACTCTGAGATCTATGCTTAAAGGACTGTGTTTCCGATTTTATAAAGCCATCAGTCACTTGTCATTGTCACTTTTTAAGTCATGAATTCAGCTGGCAAAAAAAAGAAAAAAGTTGGCGGTACCTGTCAGTGAATGTTTATTTGGCGGTCAGTGAATGTTTATTTTTTTAATGTAAACAGTATTTATTTCAGGTAAAGTGATATTAATTAGGTATGTTTATTGTTATAACGTAATAATAAACCAGTATAGATGTTAGATAGTCCCTATTTTATCAAAAAAGTGGATATTTTCGAACTGAAATCTGACCCGGGTGATACTTTGTTTGTTTGTTTACTTTTGGAATATTTTCGGTATTACTTGTAATGTAGTTGTTGTAAATACATCGTAATTACATCATAACGATAATAACTCAAGGATAAAGCCATAAAATCCAATCTAACAAACGAAATTTTTCATAATATAACGTCACGATGACGTCAGTTGAAAAAAATTTCGAGTTCTTTTTTTTTTTGTGTTTTGTTTAAAACCTGTATGAAAAGGAGTTTGGATGCAAAGAATGGATCTTTATTAGTGCCTGGGTCAATATTCTATCCTCAAAATCGAAATCAAAAATAAGTAAAATCAACATTGCCAAAAATTCATCAATTTTGACCTTTTACTTTAAAAAAAAACATTATATAAGCGCGTAACAACGCCGGTCAGCGTCGGGCCTCCAGGGGTTAACCGACTTTAAAAAAGGAGGTTTTGTATTCTATGCGAATGTATGTATATTATTGAAAGTTTAGTAAACGTAAACACAACGCGGGCGGAGCTGCGTGGGTCAGCTAGTTAGTTATTAAGTCTCTTGTGTCCACTGAGGGGCTCGTGGTACAGATCCCACCAGAGAGCCCTGGTGTCCCTCGCTCATTTGCCTAAGCGACAGCCGCGGTGGTTTCAGTAGGTAAGAATCCCACATACCTACCCCGGTTGACCCCTACAGATCCCGGGGACATTTTGAAGGTTTGCCTCTCGAAAAAAAAGGAGAAGCAACCCAGTTGCCATCATTCTCGGAGTCATCGCTGTACTGAATCAATAAAGTATCTTTCACCTAGTAAATTGTACTGTAATCGCAATATTTACTGTACTTTCACCTTTATATTTTCGCCCTCTTAACTAAGTTGCAATTTTAAGTATGGATATCTTATCAGTTTATTATTTTAATAGTGACGTCAGATGATGCCTTATCACCAGTAAAGCAGTTGACATTGATATTTGTGCATCAACACAAGGCAAATGCCCTGTCTGTGCAACCATTAGGTTTATACTTTTAAATCTAATCTACAAAAAAAGTATAAAAGCATGTAGTAGAATATAATTATGTTTGTAAAATCCAACATATGTACGTACACAATAGGTATATTTTATTATTTAATGCGAAATGTATGCACAAACAAGGCGAAAACTCACCACGTCAACGCTGAAGATATAGAGTAATTTAAAAATCTTTTTAAAAAAAAATTGAACCGACTTCAATATCACTGAAAAGTATAAAATAATTTAAATATTATTGAAGTTGGTGTTAGCGTACCTGCTGTGTGTATTTGGCACCAACTTCAATAATATTTAAATTATTTTATACTTTTCAGTGATATTGAAGTCGGTTCAATTTTTTTTTAAAAAGATTTTATTTTAAACTTTTTAGTGATATTTTCATATATAAAGATTGAACCATCGAAAACCGTAAAATTATCTAGGTAGGTTATGATCACATTATCGTCTACATAGTTTTACATAATTCATGTTTCTTCAGAAAATAATATCCGGTCGTAATGAAATTTGCATGGAAACATCATAGTAGTTTACTCTCTCGAATAAAAAAAGAATCATCGAAATCGGTTCATAATTGTCAGAGCAATGTAATGGAGAACATCAGTTTTATGGTTTTTACCAGATAAATTCCTCCACATCGTTCATGGTCCTCCAGGAAGTTCTTATCCGGTTGTAATAAAATTCATACAGATTCAATACAGTGGTTTCTTCTTTCGAATAAAAAAAGAATAATTGAAATTGGTAAATATTTGCCAGAGTTATGACCATTTTTGTCCGACCGAGCGAGTCCGAGCGACTAAAACGTCATCTATATAGGCTTTCTTGCAACTCTCAGTGCGCAGTCACCATTCTTGTTTTTTTAGGAACTACTTATTACTAAGCAATAATTTTTTTATGGGACCCAATCAATGGATTCAAGAATGGATGGAAGAAAGATTTTTTCAAATCGGTTAATAATTGCCAGAGTTATGCGCGAACATACATAAAAAAAAAAAAAAAAAATATATATATACAGACGAATTGAGAACCTCCTCCTTTTTTGAAGTCGGTTAAAAATCCACTAAATTGCCCTATGATTCCAAAGGCCACGCCATTTCGAAATCAGAGCTTGGTGCTCGTACTATACAAATAATAACAGTGACGTCCAAATATTTTTTTTAGGTGCCTCGTGTTGAGATGTATCTGAATCACCCGTAAGTATGTTCTACGATTTTCGTAGCTTTCGAGTTACGATTTTATATATGACTAGCTGACCCACGCAGCTCCGCCCGCGCTGTGTTTACGTTATCTAAACTTTTAATAACAGACACTCGCATCGAATACATAACCTCCTTTTTTATAGTCGGTTAAAAACTGGGACCCACTTTTTACTTGCCCTCCGAAGCACGGACCCGTTTTGTTCAAATGGCGTTAAACGGTCACCCATCTATTTATGACCTTACCTACCGTTGCTTAACCCGATCGATTACAAAACCTTGATAACAACTCTCTATGAAAGTAATCTTACTAATATTTATTATATTATAAAGAAAAATTTATAAAATCGGACCAAGCGTATAACCAAGTACCCATTTTGACTTTAATCCCCTCTTTCAAAAGAACCGTGCTAGATTACGGGATAAAAAGTATCCTATGTCCTACCTCGTAGTAAGATATCAAATCATGCCAAGTTTCATTTGAATCCATTCAGTAGTTTCGGCGTGATGCTCAGCCGTGATACAGACAGACAGACAGACAAAAATTAAAAAAATTACATTTTCGGCCTCAGAATCGGTTATAGAATGCCATCCAAATATAATTTTCAAAATAACTTCAATGTACAGAATTGGACCTGTTACAGTTTTATTATAAGTATAAATTTTTTTGTAAAATTGCGACCGGATCAGTTTGAAACATTTCTAAAAAAAAGTAGGTTTCTTCGATGTTTTTTTCTTGCAGCTAAATCTCTATGAACTCCTACATTTATGCAATAAAATATTTTTTTTAAAAATTGATCCGACTTCAATAACACTAAAAAGTATTAAATAATTTAAATATTAAAGAAGTTGGTGTTAGCGTACCTGCTGTGTATATTTGGCACCAACTTCAATAATATTTAAATTATTTTATACTTTTTAGTGATATTTTCATACATAAAGATTGAACCATCGAAGACGGTAAAATGATCTAG
Organism: Furcula furcula; assembly: GCA_911728495.1. Classification (NCBI taxonomy): domain Eukaryota; kingdom Metazoa; phylum Arthropoda; class Insecta; order Lepidoptera; family Notodontidae; genus Furcula; species Furcula furcula. The sequence goes on along the minus strand of OU452246.1, from coordinate 8,374,001 downwards.
GTAGGTTATGACATCATTATGATTTCACATTATCGTCTACATACTTTTACATAATTCATGTTTCTTCAGAAACTCAGTAACAATTTATCCAATCGTAATGAAATTTGCATGGAATCATCATAGTCGTTTACTCTCTCGAATAAAAAAGAATCATCGAAATCGGTTCATATTTTTCAGAGAAATGTAAAGGAGAACATCAGTTTTATGGTTTTTACCAGATAAATTCCTCCATATAATTCATGGTCCTCCAGGAAGTTCTTATCCGGTTGTGATAAAATTCATACAGGTTCATTACAGTGGTTTCTTCTTTCGAATAAAAAAAGAATTATTGAAATTGGTAAATATTTGCCAGAGTTATGACCATTTTTGTCCTTAAAAAGCGACATAAAGTCATCTATATAGGCTTTCCTGCAGCTTTCCTGCGCAGTCAACATTCTTGTTTTTTCAGGAACTAATTATTACTAAGCAATATTTTTTTATGGGACCCAATTAACGGATTAAAGAATGGATGGAAGAAAGATTTTTTCAAATCAGTTCATAATTGCCATAGTTATGCGCGAACATACATAGAAAAGAAAATATATACACACGAATTGAGAACCTCCTCCTTTTTAGAAGTCGGTTATAAATTAATAGCTGTCAGTTAATCTCGCTAAATCTTTTAAACAGTTTGACCGATTTGAATAATGTTTGTTTTGTTTTATTCACTCTAATCCAGGGCTTGTTTAAAAGAAAAAAAAAGGGTGGTAACTAAAAAAGCGCGGGCGGATCTGCACGGGTCAGCTAGTATAAGGTCAGCTAATAAAGAAGATTTTCTCGAAAACGAGGTCGCAAGATGTCCTTTGGAAATGTTAAAGGAAAGCGCTACAAAAATGTCATTAATTTGCTTGTAAATAGAAAAATGGTCCCTCCGGCTCAAAGGCCGCTTGTCCCCACATGTGGTTTTATTTGGCCCTCCGTGCGGTCGCCGGACGTAACACACACTGCCTTATAGCTTTATTATCGCCCCCTAAAACGCGTTTGACTTTTAACCCAAGTAATTAATATTCACTCTTAATTACTGGTATGAGTAGAAGTCACGGCCTGATGAATTAGCCACAGAAAACTGAGTGGCAGTTTGATTTTAGGATTGATAATTACTTTAGTGTATAGGTAGGTATTTATAAAAAAAAGGTAATAAGGCACAACTCTACATAAATTTTAAAATCTAGGAAACATAATTAGCAACGAAGATTAACCTTTTTTTGTGCTCGCGCTGGGAAACCTTCAAAAGGTCCCCGGGACCATGTGGGGGTATAGAGAAACAGGTGGGGACCAATGTTATGTGGGATTCTACCCACTAAAACCACCGTGGCTGTTGCATTGGCACATAAGAGGGCACTCTTATGCTCTACTTGAGCTCTCTGGTGGGATCTGCATCAGGCGCCCCGCTGTGTCTTGCCTTTGAGCCCTTTGTTCAGTCATTATAGCCATTTGTGAACCAGTCACGGTCTCCTCGAAGTCGATGTCAACTCAGATTAAAATAAAATTTAAGGCAAGTGTTAAAACTAGGTATATTTAAGTAATCAAATTATGTTGAAGATTAGAAATTAATGTTTAAAGCCAATTACATTACGATATAGCCCGATAAGCTAGCAAAATCGTAAGTTTAAAATAATAATTGCCTAATGCTACCAATTTATTTAATGCGATAAGTGCTTTAAATTAAACTTTGAGTAAATAAATGTATAACGTCAAGCCAAAATATAAGGTAAATCGCGTTAATTCCCGATTAGAATAAAGTTTGATAATGGAACGCGAAAGTCTAAAAGTATATAATAAATGTATAATTAGTTTGTGCAAATGATCTTAGAAGTGTATAGCTACATATAGCTTTATAGATTAGATCACTTATTTTCTTAATTTGTTTTCCTACGAAGTAATGTGTCTGACCTACATTATATTCAGTCAATAATCGTTAAGGGCACCTACGGCGCTAACGTGGCACTTGAAAGGGTGATGTCAGAAACCGATTAATAGGTCGTCTGCCTGCGTCTAGGGGTGCACCGCGATGGTCTAGCGACCGGAAGCGGCTCGCACCGAATAATCGCATCGATCGCCAAAAAACTAACCCACATACGCACTGGTAGCGTAGCCGGAATTATTAATCGCGAGGAGTAAGGGGCTCGGAGGAGGGTAAGAGGGTAGCGCGCAGGCGCGGCCGTGCGGCGGGCACTTCGCGAGAAAGGCTCGCGAGCTCCGGCCGTCTTGACGCCCGGCCGCGTCGCGATGCGCGAGCAGCCGGCCCCGCGGCCGCTCCCGCAAGCGCCGCGCTAACCTATACCGATGCAGTGGCGAAAACTTACCAGGTTGAAGTCTTCGCCGGGCGGACAGTCGCGCGCTCGGAGGATGCTCTGCTGCGGCCGCAGGAAGGTATGCGATCCGATCGATACCGCGCCGAAACGTTCGCCCCTCCCGGGACGCCGACGCCGTTCGACGACCCCGCTCGTGATGGCTCGCCAAATCATGCTTTTCTTGATTTCCAAACTATTTAGCCTTAATCTCTTGTCATCAATGTTAACTTCAGTCATCAATTCCCTTATCGGCCATATTTGAGTCACTAAATGTATTGATGTTGCTAGCCTTGCTTTACGTATCTATACTCAAGTATCGCATAAGAAAACCCTATTGGAAGTCTATAGGATGAATTTCTATACCCTTGGAAAAGTTCACGTTACCTTATTGTTTCTAACTTTGTTGAAGGGCGGGTAAGTTATCTGTCCTACACAAAAAGTGTTGCTGGCATTATAAAGGCTGTAGATATGGGTTGATTCCACTTTTAATTAAAATTATAATTGTTTGGATTGGTTTAAAATCCCTCCCTCATAGACGGTTTTGCCGAATGCTACCACCAAAATAAGCACCCTAAACAGTGATCGGTACTAATTGAAAGTGTTACAATTTATAATCTATGTATTGCTAGTTATAAATAACCCATAAAATCGTTTTCAGACGCCCCAAGATCACTTGCAGGATCTCGCCATCTTGTCTAAAGATATTATACCTACTACTAGAAATAGGTGCCTAGACCTTACTGCTTACAAGACTTAATAAGTCGCTCTGACGTATCTTTAATGAGAATGTATTAGTAATTTATGCAATATTGCTACTATTAATCAATAACGATATAACTAAGAATAGCCTTGCTGCAAAGACAATTTATTTTTATTTTTTTATTCTAATATTGATTACCTACGTTCATCTAAGACCTACGGTACCTATATAGATTACTAAAGAATTCAATTTTGAGTGATAATAGGTTACCGAAATAACAATAAATTTTATTTTGTTATTTCTTTAAGCGGTAATAGCTCAGTGGCCGAGCGCTTGCCTTGGAAACAAGGTGCGCAGGTTCAAACCCCGGCTCGCACCTCTGATTTCTTCAATGAATCATGTGCGAATCGTCTTTGTGCGATTATTACTAGCTTTCGGTGAAGGAAAAGATCGTGAGGAAACCTGCATGTCTGAGAAAGCCTAACTAGCTCTCGAATGACGTGTGAAGTCAGCCAACCCGCACTTGGCCAGCGTGGTGGACTATGGCCCCCTCATCTTGAGGGGAGGCCCGTGCCCAGCAGTGGGACATAAACAAGGGCTGGTATTATTATTATTTCTTTGTGTGTGATCATTAGGAAGGATTTAATGATTCAAGGTGTTATCCTTATACCTACATAACGTCATTAAACAAGAATTACTTTGCAATTAATATGGAAAACAATGTAGTAATGCTTATAAAATGCTGATCAATCGACTTGGTGACTCCAAGTCGATCATATTAATAATATGCTGGGAAAATACACACTCGGTCATCTAATCTCAATCTGGGCAGAGCTTGTACATGATAGTACAAGCTCTGCCAATGAATCATCATCATCATCAGCCGGAAGACGTCCACTGCTGAACATAGGCCTCCCCCTTAGAACGCCACAATGAACGACAATTTTTTTTTTTTTTTTTAAACACTTATAAGCTAGTGCTTGACTGCAGTCCCACCTGATGGAAAGCGGCGACGCAATCGAGGATGGCAAAACACACTAGCTTATTAAAAGCCTATTCACTCTTGTCTTAAAGACACCCACATTATAATCGGGCGGGAAAACTGACGCAGGCAAACTGTTCCAGTCCTTAGCTGTCCTTATTATAAATGAAGAAGCAAACCGCTTAGTCCGGACTGAAAGCACTTTCACCACATAAGGGTGTGTACGTGCCGTGCGTCTCGTCGTCCGATGATGAAAGGGAGATGGTGGAATCAAGTCATGCAATTCCTGTGCACACTCTCCAAAATGCATCCTGTAGAATACCGAGAGGCTGGCTACTCTGCGCCTGTGCTCTAGGCTTTGTAAATTGGCCGCTACTAACTCTGCGTCACCAATAAGCCTCTTAGCACGCCTCTCCACTGAGTCCAAAGCTGCAAGATTACATTTAGCAGCACCAGCCCATATGGCTATTTGCATCCACCGGTTACTGTCTGTCTGTCCACCTAGTGGGCCTGCCTACGCTGCGTCTTCCAGTTCGTCGTCGCCACTCGAGAAACTTTTTTCCCCAACGGTTATCGGTTCTTCGAGCGACGACGACGACAGCTATGTACTATGGTAACCAGATAATTCATACTAATTATACTTAAATACTTTTTCATGTATACCTATCTACTTAGGTATATAGATAATAAGACACCAGAGTCATGGTCTATCAATCAAACCCACGACCTATTTGAGTGTCTTAATTTATTAGTCCCTCCCAAATTATAATCAGTTTTAAAAATGGGCGGTATTCGTAACTTAAAATTACCAAGCCATGGCATTTTAAAATATTATGGTAATCTAAAGGCTGTATTAAGATAGGTAGGTACAGTTAGATAGATGCTGTTTGAATGTAGGTAAAATGGATTCGGCGGCGACATAGCACGGTCTAACAAATACTTAAATTTCTTTATTTTTTAATATAAGTCCCGGTTAAGTGCGAGTTGGACTCGCTCACCGAGGGTTCCATACATTTTTTGGACGTATAAAAGTTATGTTACTATTCGTCTCACACCTCAGATAGCAATAAAAACAAACCGCAAAACTAAGTTTGTCGAGGTTTTTTAAGATTACTAAAAAAATGTATAATTAAGAAAGTTCAATTTATTTTTCCTGTAATATAAAGACATGTATTACTACCATACTTATTACATACTACCATAATTATTTCAGATTTTTCCCTCCACGAACTTAAAAAATAAGGTTACTGTATTTTTTTTACTAAAATTAAAATCTGTTGTGAAATGTGCTAATGACCCCTTTCATATGATATGTCTCACTTTGAAATTTTGATGACACATTTCGACCCCCATTAAATAAAAGAAAAAACATTTTTTTTCATTTGCGATGAGCTTGGTTAGGTAAGATCTAAAACTATTTCAAGTTTCAAATCGATAGCGTCAGTGGATCCTAAAATATATACTTAGGTTTGACAGACATACAAACGAAGTCTCACCGTTCCTTTTTTACCTTTTAGGTATGGAACCCTAAAAACAGTTTACGAGAGTACATATATACTAATAACCCGCATTTGCATATCATTTAATGCAAAGTATTCGACGACTCCTCGATATCCGCTAGCGAATTCCGCTGTATATGCACTTTATAAAACTAGTAAAATTATTTAGATTTTAACTTTTTCGGTCATAACGTACGTAACATTAAAGCTACATCACACACGCAAATTTTAGCATCGAAATTGCATTGAGTTTGAGAGACTCGCTGTGCTCATCATCAAAATCAAGTGTGGTTATCTGATCCCAAAACAACTGATTCAAATACTTATCTACCTATTTTTAGATATACTTAAGTACTTAATCGTAAATAGATAAATAACACTCAGACACGTGACAACAGAACAGCCATGCACACAAATGTTGGGGTGGGAATCTTACCAACAACTTATAAGCTAGACAAACTTGCTGGGTACCCACCAGCCAGTTTGTCTAGCGGGCCCGTCGATATTTAATAATAATAAATATTAATCTTCTTTCCAAATTTGATCATTATTTAATCGTTAATTCCCGAAAAAAGAATAACCAAAATCGCTGATGCTGATAGTGTGAATATAAAGATTTGGCGTTGTATCCAGCTTCCGATAAGCGAGTTCCTAACTCGCTGGTCGCCGATGCTAAAAGTTACGTATGTGTTGAGACCATTAGACGGGTCCGTTGGTCTAGTGGTTTGACACCCTGTCCGCTACCCGATGGGTCGTGGGTTCGATTCCCACCAAGTGTCTGGGTGTTATTTATCTATTTAAGTATGTATTTACAAAAAAAAAGTATATAAGTATTAGTATCAGTTGTCTGGTTTTCATAGTACAGACTCTGCCTAGTTTGGGATCAGATGACCGTGTGTGAATTGTCCCAAGATATTACTATTATTATTAGCCAATTTTTCTATATCTATATGTATGTACGTACAAAATATTTAAGTGTCCCGAGCAGTAACCAGCAAACTCCTAAACAATGATTCGTGCTGTCGAAACATGATGTTCGGATTTTATTCGTCGCATTTTACTGTCTGTAGCGACATCGTAATGATTCATGTCACGCATTTGCGGCCACCACGATTTAAATATTTCTTTCTTCTTGTACCTACCCATAAATATTGTATCTTCTAATGTATAACGTAGCAGGTATTACAGAAAGGCGCAGCTAAAAATGCCTTTATTACTTTGTATTTTTTCGTTTTACCGTTGTCTTTGCTATACTTATCTGTTGTAAGAGCTTTTGCTTCTAATCCATCGCGTGGGTCGAGAACGGATAAGATACGCCTTTAGAATAATATTCCAAATTTAATTCTATATGTAAAGTTTAAAAAGTATGGTGGTATTTTAACTTTATATCCATCAGAATTTGCGATACATGCATGCCCAGTCCGGGGACAACGGCCTAACTATAACATACAAAATACAACTGACAATTATTATACTTAGAATTAGAAATATTCTTAGCTTGCCCAGCAGTGGGAAACGGGATATAGAAACAAAGTTTTCTAACTACACCTCCTCGGAAAGTGCCTTCTTCCCTTTTCGCAAAATGAGGCAGAAAATACATCATTAATGCCATACAAATCATCACCAGCAGTAGCCGAAGGACGTCCACTGCTGAACAATGGCCTCCCCCTTAGAAGGAAAGGGTCGCCATAACCTCTACGCTTGGCAGGCGTCTTGGGGATAGCAGTATACATTGTAGGTGGTAGGTAATCAAATAGAAAGACGCTACTGCCCGTCTTTTTGTTTTCCCTTACTCGTTTCTTACGGACACCCAACGGGGAAGGAGATGTGCAGGTGCTATTCTTTTTATTTTTTATTATTGGTGGCTATACATTTAGGCCCGGTATCCCCGGAACGCACTTCGACCCAGTTGGATCCATTGTGCATGCCCTAGCCCTTACTCTGTTGCTGGCGTGTCGAAGAGCTCCCTCAGGTACGCAACGATCGCGCCAGCTTGGAGCTGTACCTAATCATTTGATGTAGGATAGGCTACTCCCAGATGATTCAACATACGTCTCGCAAGAGCGTCGCAGCTACACAATATGTGTCGCATTGACACTTTTTCATCTTCGCAGAATTTGCAAATGTCACCAGTACTTAGCCTCATTCTGTGTAGATACTCGTTGGTGCCAAAATGTCCCGTGAGTGCACCTATTAGGTGCCTTATTTGTGATCTGTTTAGGTTCAATAGTTTACCCAGTCTACCCTTCCGCTAGAGAACGCTTTGGAGTGGTTTAGGCCCTCCATTCCTTCATGTGTTCGTGTAGGGTGCTATTCTTACCCGGACACCTTATAAGTAAATACCTACATCACCAGGGCACTGTAGCTGGTGAAATTACCGGACACAGAGACTTAATATCTAATGTCATAAGGGTCGGCAACGCGGTGGTGATTCTTCTGGTGTTGCTAGCGTCTATAGGCTGCGGCGACTGCTTACCATCAGGCGGGCCGCACGCTTGCTTGCCACCTTGGTAGTATAAAAAAAAAATCATCATCATCATTAGCAGCCTATAGATGTTCACTACTGAACAAAGGCCTCCCCCTTAGAAGGGAGGGGTTGTCAATAATCTCCACGCTTTGCACTCGCATGGCTTGGGAATCGCAGTATAGGTGGAAGACAAATCCAAAAGAAAGACGCTGCTGCCCGTCTTCCCGTTCTCGCTTAGTCGCCTCTTACGACACCCAACGAGAGGAGATGGGGGGGTGCAATTCTAACCCGCACCCCACGGGTAATACCTACATACAAATATGCAAAAGGAAAAGTGGAGAAAATATTTTTGAGACTCGAATACACCAGTGCAGGCAACTTAATGAAAACAAAAGACAGAAAGTTTAACTGCTTAAGTTCGCATAATGATACATTATTAAGAAACAAAAACCCCCGGCAAAAGTATTATAGAGTAAGTATATATAAGTTTGTAGTAATAACTTGAGCCCCAAGGCGTAGCTTCATTAGTACTAATCCATCACTGTATTCCCTCGATGAACAAAGTACTTTCGTGTTCAGATTTAAAATGAAACGTTTCTAATAAATTATTACTTTTCATTAATAATTAATAAACCACGTTCCTGTCCACGTGTGGTCGACTAATGTAGGTTAATTGTATCGCGCAGGTAGTGTGGGGTAGTAAGGAAAGCCGTGAGCTTTCAGCTTACTTATAAACAAACTAGGTATAATCCCACGACGCTAGGTACACAATCGATGTTATAACATGCCTTAATTGACGTTTAATGTCTAACATGAAGCCTTCAGGTTTATTGCAAATTTTGATTAAGTACTACAGAAAATGAATATTTCGTTCGAGTAGCATACACAAAAGAGCTCTCTTGTTAATGAGACTTAATCCCAACAACCTGTCAATCAGTCCCTCTCCTATGGCTCCTGCAAATCTACAATCATATATATAAAAATCTCTTGTGACGGTGTTTGTGGTCCCACTCGTCCGAAACGGCGCGATGCGAGGTCTTATATAATTAGCTGTTCAATTAGTACTATTCTATCATAATTATGCAGCAAGTTTTTCAAATACCTAAGTAAGTATAATTATTAAAATATTTACAGTCATTATTTCACTATCGTAATTAATAAACGACCCCTTTAAAATTAACACAAAATAGAACGAATTAACGTCTGCTTAGAAAGCAAATATGTTTTATTAAAGTACTTCGACGATTAGTACACACTATGCAAACGTCACCCTTAAACCACCAAGCCGCCAAGTCATTTCGCAGCCAAGTTAACAAATAGTTGTCAAGCCGCAACAACTTACAAGACAAGACCCACTCACAGTTATTTATTTAGACTTTGATTGTAGTAATTTGAATTCCCTCCTAGTTCTAACGACGGCGTCGGTCCTTAATGTCTGTGTTTAAAGATATTACATTTGGATATATTACGTTGTATCTCCAAGTTGAATGTAATGATAAGTTAATGATCCACTCATGTGTGTGGAAACAAGTATAAATTATACCGAAAAGTAGAAAAAGCCCGACTGTGAACAAATAGAATGGTCTTATCTATCTATACTCTATCTATACTTATAATAAAACTGTAACAGGTCCAATTCTGTACATTGAAGATATTTTGAAAATTATTTTTGGAGGGCATTCTACAACCTATACGGAGGCCGAAAATGTATTTTTTTTAATTTTTGTCTGTCTGTCTGTCTGTCTGTCTGGCTGTATCATGGCTGAGCATCACGCCTAAACTACTGAATGGATTCAAATGAAACTTGGCATGATTTGAGATCTTACTACGAGGTAGGGACATAGGATACTTTTTATCCCGTAATCTAGCACGGTTCTTTTGGGAGAGGGGATTAAAGTCAAAATGGGTACTTGGTTATACGCTTGGTCAGATTGTATAATTTTTTCTTTATAATATAATAAATATTAGTAAGGGAACACTCATAGAGAGTTGTTATCAAGGTTTTGTAATCGATCGGGTTAAGCAACGTTAGGTAAGGTCATTAAATAGATGGGTGACCGTTTAAATCCATTTGAACTAAACGGGCCCGTGCTTCGGAGAGCAAGTAAAAAGTCGGTCCCAGTTCTTAACCGACTATAAAAAAGGAGGTTATGTATTCGATGCGAATGTCTGTTATTAAAAGTTTAGTTAACGTAAAAATAGCGCAAGCGGAGCTGCGTGGGTCAGCTAGTATTACATTATAGGTACATATATCGTGTGTACAAGTATATACATGCGTATATATTTAAGAACTCTCTCGTTAATAACTTTCATTTGATACCCTCATATTGATTCATTTTCATTCCCTCAACGCCTTCGTATCCAGGGATCCATATAAGGCTGACGTGATTATGTCTTCCCAGGATGTTTAAGCCTGTAACACCTCCTTTGACTAACTTGGAGACAATTCTGAAGGAGTCTAAAGCCTTCAGAGCGACCTGGTTGTCACTGAGAATGCAAATGGTTTTTCCTTTTACAAACAGAATGCAAATAGAATATACCTATACTCTCTAAAATAGCATTGCCCTCTTTCTGGGACATTTGGGCAAAAAAAGCATTACCACTAATAAATAAGTAATTAATATTATTCCATCAAAAGGGTTAAACCGGACACCCCCCAGGTTATCCGTGGGGTGTCAGGGTAAGAGTAGCAACCACCCATCTCCACCCGTTGAGTGTCCGTAAGAGGCGACTAAAGGAAAAAAGAAGACGGGTAGCGTCTTTCTATTGGATTAACTACCACTTATACTGTGATCCCCAAGCCTGCCAAGCCATAGTACCCACGTACTATGGCATTCAGCAGTGGACATATTTATACTGCTGATGATGATCAAATGGGACGAAACATGTGTCTTTCAGCGGCTAGCAATGACTCTACATAGAGCACGGACACTACGGACAGTATTATTCTTCGCTGGAACATCGCCATTCAAAGGTGACATTACTTCTTCAGTCTTTTGTTAGGTGATGGTACTTTCCTAGTTACATACCTCTGATTTTTAAGATCTCTTTCTCGCAATGCTCAGCCTTTCATATAAAAACAATTGATATTCTTTGAGTCTTAAGGTAAGGTAGATAGGTAAGGTAGGGTATAATAACTTCTCTTCGGAGCCGTTGGACGTTCGGGGCATGGGCCCTAGGATGTCTATTGAGTGCGGTTACTCCGAGAAGGTAGGTGGCGGGGTTACGACCCCCATAACCGTTAGCACCGGGTCCGGTTCTCGGGGGGTTATAATGCGCCCGCATTAAAGGAAACGCACTGAAGAGCTTCTGGGTCAGATCTCACCGGAGAGCCTCTAATGTGCTGATGCGACAGCCGCGGGGGTTTTAGCGGGTAAGAATCCCACATACCCCGGTTGAAGCACACTGGTCCCCGGGGACAGGGTATAGGGACTTCTGAGAGTCTTACTTATATTCTCTACACTGTACTAGGTATGTAGTAATTCCCTTGTAAAAGGGACCATCAGTGGCAAATTTTCAACCGCCTAACAGAAATGTGAAAAAAAAATGTTGTGTTACGGTATGAAGGACACTGTAGATGCTGAAATTACCCGGCTCACGAGACTTAGCATTTATACAACGACGTCACGAGTCACAAACACACCAACACACAGACACCGGTCTCGCCGGCGAGGCCGGTAATGCATCCCCTCGCTGAGTTCCTTGCCGGTTCTTCTCAGTGGGGGCGCGTTGTGAACCGGTGGTAAGCTCACACTCTCTAAGCAGCAGCCCAAGCCGAGGCCGTGCCTCCCTGAGGTGCCCTTGAGATAGTCGCTACCCCCAGCTCTTCTGGCTGGAGCGCTTTTAGCGCTCGCCCTCTTGCCCGGTGACGCTGTCATGGACATCTGCGGCCAGTACATTACAATTACTTAGCATTTAATATGGTGACGAGCGGCAGTGCAGTGCAGCTGTCTATAGGCGGGCGTGTCGCTTACCATCAGGCAATTGTCTTACTTGTCTTGTTAAAAGGTTTAATAAAAAAAATTCGCTATCTCATTCGTGCTATCAAGGCATTTTGATGGCTTACCATCGATCCGCCAAAACCAACACGGTAAAACATGTTAATAGGTTTAGTGGTCGGTTTATCACGTCGCAAAGTGCCCTGATAGCTGTGTTGTCATGGTCAACAATATTGCATACGATGACGTAAGACGTTACGACAGCTGCCTGCGTGGTGATGGGAAAGCATTATAAATCGAAAATAAAATGTATAAATTATTTTGTGCAATAAAAGCTATAAGCAGTTATCGTTTATTGACAGGCGAAAAAGTTACGAACTGTGGTTACGAAGTTAAAAATAAGATACTAAATTTATTACTTACATGATCAGGTACGTAATATTTCCAATAAGTTAAAAAGTAGTATAGTAACTGGTACACAGTTATTTACATAACAACCTTTTTTACATCACGCCCTCATGTATGGTCTTGTATGGGGGGGGGGGGGGTCCATACGAGACCATACATGAGGGCGTGATGTAAAATACCTGAAAATTTCACGCACCCTTTCACTTTTTACCTTTGTACCCAACTTACGATTTTTTGCGTTAAGTGACTGGCGCTATCACGAAGATATAGGGTCAAAGTGGAGGCAACACTCCCAAATACATGCCTGAGGTCAACGCTATCCCTTTCATGGAGGTCGGATCTCTCGTTCTAAGAGGGTAACCTTGATGTTTCATGAAAAATCAGGACATCATCTTAATTTAGTCGCATACGACTTACTTGGTTTGTTTAAGCTTTAAGTTTAAACCGATTAAATATGTCTAGTTGCTTCCGTTTACCTCTCAAAATACGACGGGACGAAAAACCGACACGACCGTTGAGAGACCAGGCGCAGGACCTACATTTTACATATCTATCTGACGCATGGAGCATCTTACTTTACAGACAATCAAGTAATAAATAAATAATAAGTTAATGGTTGTGAAAATAAAAGCATATGAAGTTATGATAAAAAGAAATTGTATTACAAGATCATTTATTCAGTACGTTTAACGATCTCCAATTAATCACAAGATATTGAATAGCATTTTCCATTATATGCAAACAACTAAAACAGCTTGTAACCCACACATTAGACGATAGAAAAAGCATTTGCAGTAAATTTAGGTTTCCATTGGACCAACTGCAGATCATTGCAGCTTCATAAAATTTCTTTTCGAATGGATAGTCATAATATTCCTTCGCTCAATATCTTTAGGAAATCTACAAGAATATAAAAAAATGTATTAATATTGACCACGGGTAAATAAAACAGTATATAGTAGTGACAGATATAGTGACAGGTTAATAAATAGTGACATAAGGAAACGTTGTGGTATGAAAGAAGATGTTGTGACAAAAATTGAGGTATGCTGAGATGGTTTGGTCATGTCGAGAGAATGAATGAGGAACGATTGACGAAAATAGTGTATAAGGCGGGTGTGAATGAAAGTGTTGGAAGGGGTAGACTTAGGCGGACGTTTCAAGACCAAATCAGGGACGTCTTGAAAAAAGGCCAGGTCAAGAGTACCCTAAATCGAAGAGCATGGTTGAAGGGAATAATGAAAGTGGACGAAGCGAAACAAGTATGTAAGGATCGTAGCAAGTGGAAAGAAGTGGTCTCTGCCTACCCCTACGGGAAAGAGGCGTGATTATATGTATATTTATAGAATGATATAGGTACTCTCGCCGATACGACCACAGCGGCCAATCTTTCGCAAGATCAGCCATCAGCCAGTGCACAAATGCTTGCGTAGCCACAAGTGCACTCTTTCTTCCTTTTACCTCTCACAATTTAGTGATACGAAAGATCAACACGACCGGGGAGAGGTCAGGCGCAGGAACGAATTTTATATGCCTATCCTATAAATATATTATAATAATATGTTTAAAACTACATACACACTTGAACATACAATATTTTTTCCATATCAATCCTTTGAACTAAATACCTACATCGTATATTTTTTATCATAAAGTGGCGGTAAAAAAATCCCCAAAACGGAAAGTCTTCAAAAAATCTTTACCATGGTTACTCTATGAAAACAATGTAAAATATTTTAAATTAGATAATTCAACTACAAATTAATAGAAAGTTAAACCCAATACTAACAAACGAACTGAAAACGTGTTATGTGCCTATCGAAAGAAGAACTGATCGAAAATATGGTGCATAATCCAAAGGGATCATCGGTAGGTACATTATTGAACAAATCGGACTTACGAGTGATATTCGGTATCATCTAAGGGGTACAACATATTTTTGCAACTAAGTACTACACATTTTATCACCATTCTTATTAGTTTAATTCACTTTATCTTGAAATTATGGTATTTAAATGTTGGATCGATTTAAGTGACAGACAGTTTCATGCTGACAATAAGTGCCAGTGTTGCCACAAAATACGAACCCTTAAAATCGGTATTTAAAATTGCATTTGAGTACAATTGGCGAAAACACAATAGAGCATTATTCTAATCGTACTCGCAGAACAATACCAAAAAAAAACATTATTAGACATGATTGTCATCGTATTTTATGTTTTCGGGTGGAAAACAATCTTTTGATGTTGAAGTAGAGCATTTCTATATTAGGGTATCCATTTCTCGGGTAATTTAAATTATTACATGGACCACACATTGGACCACTTAGAAAGAGAGAACCGGCCTCAATGTAAGGGATAGCGTATGCCTCAATCAACTATTTGGAGTTTGGGCTCCACTTTGACCCTATATCTTCGTGGGCGCTATGGATTTTTTTTTGAAACCGTCAATCGTCCCGCCCCCCCTGCAACCTCTACGACCCCCAGGGGGGCCCAAAATACCTCGGGGTTAGACAGTCCTGTTCTAGATTGTTATTACGTTAGTGGCAATTCCTGTAGATTAATGGATGTTTCGATAACTCAGGTAGAGTTATTATTTCAGGTAGAATCTATCTTTTTGATACATATGCATAAACTAGCTGACCCGCGCAGCTCCGCCCGCTCATTTAGTACATTTTGCTCGTCTCTCTTTCCCTCCCACTTCGGTCCTCGTCACACTCCCCCTCTTACTCTCCCCATTGTCCCATCTCTGAACCCTCTCCCTCTCTCTTCTCCCAACTTGCTCCACCTAACTCCCCCTATCCCTCACCCCATCACCCCCTCCAAATCCCCTCTCAGTCTCTCTCCTCTCTTGCACCCTCCTCTCGTTCTATATATCCTCGTCAATCATGTTATCAGCGGCATAAAATATACTTTATGACCTATTCTCAGACCTACCCGATATGCACACAAAATTTCATACATATCGATCGGTTCACTCATCTAGTTAATGAGCTTGTCTTACGTTGCTTAACCTTAACTTACCGAGGTAAAAAGTATCCTATGTCCGTTTCCTGGTTCTAAGCTAATTCCCCACCAATTTTCAGCCAAATCGGTTCAGCCGTTCTTGAGTTATAAATAGTGTAACTAACACGACTTTCTTTTAGATATAAAGGTACTATAGTGATTGTATGTTCAATTTCACCGATAGATGGCGCTGTTCATAATGTAAATCACGTTAACATCGTAAATTACTGTCGAATGATATTCGATAATGAAAGTTCTAAGTTTTCCGCATCTTTTATTGTTGCGACTGTAATACGATACCTATACACTACCTGGACTTGGGGAGTTTCATTAAAATTTCATGAAACCAACACCTCCCCCCCCCCCCTCTGAGCCCTGACCTTGAAGCGTTTTTTGGGAGCACTGTTCATTGTGTGTAGTGTGAATTCTAGTTGTACATTTTATTGCGTTAGATCATTTCTAGTCATTTTAGGTCTTTTACCTAAGTAAAAATTTAGCAATTTCGTATTCTCAATTTCTACCTATCTATACAAATGTAGCCTTGGTGGTGCAGCGGACCTAACCGCTTGCTTTTAAATGAAATGAAATAGTATTTTTCCCTTGCCTATTTCTTTCCTAATCTAGTTTGGACTCGCTCGGGATTTACAGATTTTAACTTTTCTCAGATATAATGTCATATTGCTATCAACAAAGTACTTAGAACCATACAGAAATCTAATGAAAATGTCCTCGGTGTACCGGACCGGCTTACCCCTTACAAAAATTGACCCTTCGCCACTGCCATCTCTTATGCAAACTAAATGTCCGCTCAGTCCGTATAACGTAATAATACATATCTTAATGATTAACTGATCAGTCTATAATAATTACTCTATTTAATTAATTAAGGAAATTACGTGGTAATATGTGCAAGTAATGTTTCACTGCTTAGCCCCTATGAAACATAGCGTGATGTTTTATATACCAATTTATACCCTGACTTCTACACAACACATCAGTGAAAGTCGTATCAAAATCCATCCACGGGTTTTCAAATGATACCTGGACGAACAGAACGACAGACAGACAGACAATAATTCCAAAAAAAAATGTTTTGGCCTCTATGTCGATAGTATAGTATCCCGACATAGAAATTTTGGAAAAATATTCAATGTACAGAAAAAGTGCTCTTTGAGTTTTATTATAGTATAGATAGAAGATAGATATAGATAGATAATCTATTCGTTAATTATTTAAGTTTATAATTATTTTAATCCTGACCCAAATTTTCCATCTAATATTATATTTTAAATGACTGAGGACGGAGGATAGGCTGTATTTACTAAATAGGTATACATTAATCAGTATGTATTTAGTGTGTCTAGTCTAGAAACTTTGGTAATAAATATTCCCAAAGATCTTGTAACCTACTAAGATCTTAAACATTGCTCTGGTTTTTCACAATATTGGCTCATACCCAACTGTCCATATAATGCAAGAAAATTTACTGCTTTATCAGATAAGATGAGATTTTCTCTACCGCTTTCGCATTTTTTGCTACCCCATTGTGTTTTTGTTGGTAAAATATATAGGCTATGTCACTCCCACAACTAAGAAGAATCCAACGACATATAACTCGAAGTCTATCAAGTCGTTTAGGCTGTAAGCCGTGCCAAACAAATAGACAAACATACATACTTACATACATACTCTCGAAAAGCATAACCCTCTTCCTGGGTCATTCGGGCAAAAAGCAGGAGCTATGGAGAAAACAATGATCAAAGTTTCTTTGACTTAAAAAATCCGTAATGACATACCTAATTCTCCGAAGAACTAGTCACCGAAGTGGCTTTTAGAATTTGTAAGTTGAAATAGCAATGGTTAGGTTTCATTTGTTCTAAGTTCTAAGAAAGATTAAGTAATAAAAGAGATGTTCCATTTTGGGCCACCACTATGTACACTACATGGAAAAATAGGAAAAACATAGGAGAGTTTCATAAAAATAGTTATAAATTAATTTGCAGCAGAATACAATTGTACATGTACATAAATGATGGACTTATGGATAACTCCATAAGTTTAATATGTCCACCCTGTTTTTAGGGCAGCAATGACAGTTGCGTTTGACGTCAGTTTACTACTTTACAGCAGGCTTAGCACGATGTGCAAATCTTGACAGACAAATGTGAGTATGACGTCACTATGACGTAGTATTTCATATTTTTGTATGGAGTACTGACGTTTCGGTGTTCAAAACTACGTCATACTCCACACTGAGCTGTCAAGATTGCAAGTCGTGCTAGGCCTGCAGTTAATGCTATAGGTGACGTATCGTAATAGATTGTTTACGCGTGGAGTACATAATGTATTTCGGAGTTTTTAATGATTATTTAAGTTTACGGACATTCATTGATTGTTTCTTTCTTGACCCGGGGTATTGATTATCGGCTGTGATTTGTCAAAATTGCATTTTAGTTACGTATTTCCGAACCATCTTATTATTGTGTGGTGTTGCTACTGTAGTATTATATTATTTTTGGTGTTGCTCTCCTTGGCCATGATATCTTAAATGTACAATAAAACGAAGCAATATTAAAAAAAGAGAACATTACAAAACAGTTACTATATTGCATAGTTATATATAAATACAGTGTACATGGTGCTGGCCCAGGGGGGAGGCTTTTGTTCAGCAGTGGACGTCTCTCGGCTGCTGAAGAGTAGGTACTTACATGAGCTAAGATTTTATTTTCTTATGAAAGGAAAGTTTTGTTTCGACTTTTGTTAGAAATGTTAAAGAAAGATCAGTAAAAGTAATCAAAAGATTCTTTTCACGTTATCCGATGGTTACTGAAAGGGAATTCCAAAGATGTGTTGCTTGAACATTGGGTGATTTTAAGCAACTAATTTCATTGTTGAAACAAGAAAACAAAGATTTTTACACAATTTTTTTTAAATGTATAATTCTCTATATTTTTTTGTGCTTTATACTTTTTTATAACATTTATACTACTTAACTAATTATTGAAATTAAATAAATATTTATTTTATAAGTGCAGTGTTCTCTGTGAGCTACAAATTTTCGTAACTCTCGTAGCGATCGAAAACTTTATATTGTTGTGTATTTTGAAATTATGAAAATTCTGATAAATCCATATTCTAATTCTGTTGATGCAAGTTAATTAATTTAATTTAAGATAATCTCTCTTATTTATTATAGCTACTTTTTTTCTTTTTTTGAGCAATAACAATGTGTAATAAGGTATTCGTTATATTTTTTTAGGCTTCAGAGACGGTCGAAAACATCTGAAAGTTCGCCACAAAGCCTTTGTTAACAAGACAAAGTAATTGTTAGATAATGAAACTCGTTGTTTGCTCTTTAAGAGTTCTTTTATATTTTATAGGACCTACTTTTCAATACATACTTTTCGCTACATTCGTGGATACTATATAATTGCTTCCCAGAATTTGGTCTTACTAGAGACACTATCGGATTTTCAAAATCTTCGAGTTAGATTCCTGGCTAGGAATAGAATTTTTTCAAAAATCACCTGTATACATTGATATAGTTGGTATAGTATATCGATGCCTTCATATCAAAAAGGTTAACTTTTATTATGTAACTTACATAATGACAGTTTAATGTATACATTATCTTATTTCATATTCACTGATGAAATTTTGTTTTATCAAATCAAATAATTTTCATTTACGTAATCATTACTGTAGATTCAGCGATTACCATAAAACATTTGAAAATAGAACGTTAAATTTCTATCAATACTTCCATTTCCCGTTCGAGATTGACAAATTTATTTACTGTCTTCACTTTGGACCTTATCTGTAATGATATAGAGGTTATTTCCATTGAGTGAGCACCGTAAATGCTTTGCTCTAGTTGTCGACGTTTCAGCTCTCGAGCCGTCTAGAGCTCTTCAGAGTTCGAGTTGGCACCAAATTTTAGGTTTCAACGCTTCTCATTAGGCGCCGCTCACAGAGACAGACGGGGGGTGTACGGTGGAGGGGAAAAGGGGGTGTCAGACCGGGAGGACTATTGTACTTAAAGACGAAGCGTTTTGTTCCCCAGCTGTATGCACGAGTATGTAGGTATATATAGATACTTTTACGAAGTGATACGAGCAGACTCACTCACTATTATTAGAGTTTGATCCTCTTGAAATCCGTTGAATTATCATTGAAGATGGGACATTAAATCTTGTATCTGGGTGTTAAATTATCTAATTTTAGTCTATCATTTAGGATCAAATGCCAGCGTGTGATTGTATTTTTTTATTGAACGATGAATATTGCCATGAAATACATACATAAAATCACGCCTTTTTCCCGTAGGGGTAGGCAGAGCCCAAGGGCCGCTTTTCGCCTCCGTGAGAAACGAGACGTGATGGGTGGCGAACCACATCGCCGCCATTTTGGTTAATTAAATTATTTGTATGATTGACCATTGCGTTCTCACGAATAAGGAGGGAAAGGGAAGGATAGGTGTTGTGAAAAGGAAGATTAGCAAGTTAGAGTGGGAAATAGGAAAATGAAATATTATTATGGTACTTAATTAATACAGATGTTTAAGTGATTTATTTAGATTAAGTTGGTAAGATATTTTTTTTTAATTTTTTTTTGACGTGGGGGAAATCTTCGAAAGATCCCCGGGAGCTGTGGGGCTCGACCGGGGTATGTGGGATTCTTACCCACTAAAACCCCCGCGGCTGTCGCATCGGCACATGAGAGGGGAGACCCCAGGGCTCTCCGGTGGGATCTGCACCAGGGGCCCCTCAGTGCCTTGCCTTTGTGCCCGCCGCCGGGGGGCGCATTGTAGCCCCCCGGGAACCTGTCACGGTGCTCACGGGGACGGGGGTCGCAACCCCGCCGCCGTCCTCCTCGGAGTCGCCGCCGTACTCAATGGACGCTCAAGGGCCCCACACCCCGAGCGTCCAGCGACTCCGAAGGAGCAGGAACGCCTGTTGCAACCATTAGAATATTCAGAATGGAGAAATGCCTTACAAAAGACCACAGTCAGTCAAATACCGACAAATCGAGTGGCGTTAGGTTCTTACCGTGATCCATTGATTACGGTGGCAGAGTTGCGACCCCCGTCCCTGTGAGTACCGTGTCTAGTTCCCGGGGGTCATGATGCGCCCCCCGGCAGCGGAGTCAAAGGCAAGGCACTGAGTGGCTCCTGGTATCTAGATCCCTAATGTGCCGATGCGACAGCTGCGGGAGTTTTGGTGAAGGTTTCCCTGCGAAAAAAAGTTCTTATCTAATGGTAAGTAGGTATGAAGCGTCCCTATATTAGCGCTTAGGGATCTATGTAGGTAAGTATAGTTCGGTCCATTTAATGGAAGCAAGCTTCCCTGTGTTTTAATAAGCTAGAGTGCTGTGTTTTACATTCCACAACTCTATTACCGCTTAACATTAAGTGGGATTAATGAAAATGAAAAATTAAATTTTATTACCGTTAGGCATATGAGCAAATCATTAAAACAAATAATATCATTGCCAAAAAGAAAAATCACGCCGGGTATAAAATCGCGAAACGCAATTTAACTTGCTTAATTAATACGTAATTAGGTTTAACGGTTCAAATGAAAAATAAAAAAGCAAAAGCGCTGATGTTAAAATAATAAATTTATCGCAATTATTTTACGTTTACGAAATCTAATTTTCGCCGACGAAATCCGAGCACAAAAGCTTTGTATGATAAATCTTGTTACACGGGAGGGCATGGCATGTTTTTTTGGCATGTTATAATTAGTTTTTTCCCAACGGTCCTTTATCGCGGGTCGGATGTTTAAAAGCTTCGGTCATCATTTCACTTATCAAGCAATTAAAGGAGTTATTTTATGTATGCTACAGTGATATATTATATGGGTTTTATTGTAAAACTAGCTGACCCACGCAGCTCCGCCCGCGCTGTGTTTACGTTAACTAAACTTTCAATAATAATATACATTCGCATAGAATACAAAACCTCCTCTTTTAAAGTCGGTTAAAAACTTGGACCCACTTTGTACTTGCCCTCCGAAGCACGGAGACGTTTAGTTCAAATGGCGTTAAACGGTCACCCATCTGTTTAAATGACCTTACCTAACGTTGATTAACCTGATCGATATCCAAACATTATTAACAACTGTCTATGAGTGTTCCCTTACAAATATTTATTATAATTATAATGAAAAATTGTTAAAATCGGAGCAAGCGTATAACCAAGTACACATTTTGACTTTAGTCCCCTCTCCCAAGGGAACTGTGCCGAATGTCGGGATAAAAAGTATCCTATGTTCTACCTCGGAGTATTAACTCAAATCATGCCAAGTTTCGTTTCAATCCATCCAGTAGTTTCGGCGTGATGCTCAGCCGAGATACAGACAGACAAAAATAAAAAAAATACATTTTTGGCTTTAGTATCGGTTATAGAATGCCCTCCAAATATAATTTTCAAAATATCTTCAATGTACAGAATTGGACCTGTTACAGTTTTATTATAAGTATAGATGCTGATTACAAGTAACAGCTCAGTTACAAGTAACGGCGAGCGCTTGCCTTGGAAACAAGGTGCGCTCGGATTTCTTTAATTAGTCATGTGCGAATCATCTTTGTACGATTGTTTCTAGCTTTCGGTGAAGTGATATCGTGAGGAAACCTGCATGCCTGAGAAAGCCTAACTAGCATTCGAATTACGTGAGAAGTTCGCCAACCCGCACTTGGCCAGCGTGGTGGACTATGGCCTAAGCCCATTCATCTTGAGGGGACGGCAGTGGGACAACACAAGGGCTGGTATTATTATTCTAAAATACTATGTTTAAGCGCCGATAAAATTGTCTATAAGCAGTCATTAATGAATATTTTATGTTTGTATCGAGGCGTTTATGTATATTTACTGTCATTAGACTTACTTTTAATGCTGTATATAATAAAACGAGTTGAATAGGGAGTTAGGGTGGATTAGGTCAAAGCCAACCAGCCTTAATTTAAAGATTTTAATTTTGAGTTTCTGTTGTCATACTTACTATTGTGATATAGCGTTATAATGATAAATTAACAATTATGATTTTGTTTGAATTACGGGCAATCGTTGGCCACAAACTATGTATATGATGCCAACGTCCGTCTGAACTTAGTCAAGTCAAAAGTCAAAAATCTTTATTTCAAATAGGTTTAACGCTAGCACTTTTGAATGGTATTTTTTTTTAAAAGCTACCACCGGATCACAACGTGGCCTCAACTGAGAAGATCCGGCAAGAAACTCAGCGGGCTTGTCATTTTTCATTTTTTTTAAACATTGTTTGTTTTGTTACAAATGAATCGACATTTGCGATAGTGTGTCCTGCCGTCCGAAACACAAAGCAAGGGAGAAAGGACACCAATTATAACAAACTAAAAGGCCAACGGGATAGTAGTCGGACCAGTCCCCCCAAGCAGCACCCGCGCACGAGTTGACTCGAGCAGCAGCCATAGTAATTTATAATGCTTATATCGATGGTAAAAATGCCTTGCCTTCGAGCCCGCCACCGGGGGGCGCATTATAATCCCCCGGACTAGATACGGTGCTCACGGGGACTGGGTCACAAGCTCGCCGCCGCGCCGTCCTCCTCGGAGTCACCGCCGTACTCAATGGACGCCCTAAGGGCACACACTCCGAACGTCCAGCGACTCCGAAGACATATTAACTTTACTCTTTCCTAACTTCAATGACGACTTGTACATGGAATACATATATAAATTTCATTTCATTTATAATATAGTTGGTCCAGACAGACTTTGCCTATAAATCTGCCTTAGTGTACGTAGGCCTTGAGTGGGCGTGGTCGACGTCATCTGGTACGACGTGTAGGCGGCCTTAATGAGTCGTGTCGTAGTATGCTTCGCTCCAACTTGACCTTTATTTACAACAAAATAATGATTACTTTACTTTAACATTGCGTGACGACTGAAGATGAGTGGCGAAGATTGATAGCTACAAGACCATTGATAATAGAAGTAGGAAAACTTTGTTTAAAATGGGTATTAATAAATTATAAGAAATTCTGTTTATAATGGCCAAAATTAGCCATTCTAGTAATGATCACAGAGAGGATGGACAGACCTCATTAAGTAATCCACGAAATGTTTCCCGATCGAATGTTCACACAGTACTACGAATAGGGAGACCTAAAAAAGTCTCGCAAAATCCGCAACCATTCTATCAGGCAACCCATGACCACGACCACTCTCCTAGGTGTGTACGACTAAGAAGAAGAAGAAGTAAATAAAACGCCATAATAATAAAAAGTCTGCCATGATTCTTTGACAGATTTGGCGCGATCCATACGGTGGAACTGAGACTTAAAGACAAATGGAAATGGACTGTAGCTTAATCAATATTGAACTTTGTTCTAGTTCAGTGTAAGGTTTATTTTAACATTTAGACTGTAGAATTTCGTTCCAAAGGACGCACCATAATATTTCCGGCTCTCTTACACTTGCGTCTTGCTTGCGTTACTTAAAAGACAACGACTTCGACGAAAATTTCTTTACGACTAAAAAATGCCCAGCGTGGGTCGTTTGTCAACCACAATATGTCGCGTCCTAAGGAATAAAGCTGTAATATGGCGGAAAGTTTGTAATGGGCCGTACGTGGCACGTAAGTGAAGTGCCTTTAATGGCACCGCTGGATATTAGTTGACTTCAGAACATTTTGGCCCTTAAAAATTTTGGTTGAGGCTCGACTTCTTATTACTAATCTTTCGTAGAACGTTTTTCGAGAAATCTCTTTGGTGAAGGTTTATTTAGGTGTATTAGCTACGACTCTGTTTTAAATATGGGGTCTTAATGACAGTAAATTACTTCTTCCTGTCCTGATAAGGTTACATCGATCAATAATTGACACCAACTACGTAGGAGACTGTACAGTGCTTGCGCAGATACTTGTGCATTTTCTATTGCTTTACTTACCATAAACAATACAACAGAAGACCGATATGAAGGTACGAGTTGAGACGCAAGATCTTCTTTTTAAAACGATGCACGAACCATCTTATTTTGATACTTGCATAATTTGAATTACCGTGATCTCATCGCTACTTTACAGAGCCTCAGCTAGACGCCTACGGATATTCTTGATTCAAGCATGTAGCCAGGCAAAGCCTCCATTCTCAGACCAGATTTGACCAGATAAAAGATCTAAATACGACAATCGTGATGAGAGAAGCTGACGACAGGAACTTGTGTGGGAGGTTCTTGCTATCACAGCAAAGAAAGCTTTTCAGGGCGGACACGAGTCTCGGTTACGATGGCAGCGATGAGGGAAAAAAGATTTCTTAGCGTTTATTCTTACTACGTTCAACATTAGACAGCTCCATTATAGCCCAAAATTCTTGTGCTATGCCAGAAAAAAGTTTGTCTTAGTTAAGCTTATTATTTTATTTTCCGACTGCCATAAAATGTATAGTAATACGTACGTGTATGTATGTGTAGTATGTATGTATGTGTAGTATGTAATGTATATATGTATGTGTTAATACCTTTCGTAACACCACGCTGTGATATTTCGTACACTAACTGTGCTCTCTATTCGAGGTCCAAACTAAATTCTTTTTATTATATTTATAGATAAGTATTTTATGATTTACAGATTTACGCACACAACATTGTCTTCAGATAATGACTATTTTCAAGTCTTTGTTCATATCAAAATTAAAAAAAGTAATAATTAGTTAGATCAAAAATAAGTTAATTTAAATCACAATTCTCATATTTTCCTGCTTCCACAACCAAGTTAAATGCATAATTAAGAATATCAGCCCATTGTCTCAATTTCTAAGGCTCCTTTATACCCCGTTTATAAAAGGCTGAATCACCCATTGAAAGGGAAACAAAGCTATGAATTATTTTCAGACGTGACTCACTAAACCTTAAGGCGAACTTAACTTGGTAATCCCGACAGGTTTAGGTATCCTATAATGGATTGGGTTTCGGTTAAAAATCATAGCTGGATTAGGCGGTGATAAAAATCTCCCAAGTCTTAAATGAATGTGGCCATGCAAACTATCAAAAGATCTTTCATGTAAACATGTTTGTCGTTAAATCTAGTATTTTTGGGATATCTCTATAAATTCACGTAAGAACTTTTGACGTACCTATTTACCTACTTCTCCTGCACGCATTATTTTACGGTATCATTGGAAAATAAATGAGATACAGAATATTATTATTATCAGCATATTTAAAAAAATATGTGAGTCATTAAAGAGTCTATTTAAGTATGTATTTACAAAAAAAGTATATAAGTATTAGTATCAGTTGTCTGGTTTCCATAGTACAGGCTCTGCCTAGTTTGGGATCAGATGACCGTGTGTGGATTGTCCCAAGATATTATTATTTATTATTATTATTAACCATATAGTTATATTACATTAATTCATTAAAGAGAAGGCCTCACTTGGGACCATATAACGATTTTATTAAGTTTAAAGATCCAATGTATATAGGTTTGTAATGTTATTGAATAAGTATATAATTATGCTTAAAGGACCATGCTCATTAGTATGGAGCTGAAAGTCAGAAATGCCATGCAATGCCCAAATTGCAGCTCTATGTCATATGATAACTATTTAACAGTATTTATATGATAACTAGATTTAATGTTATAAAAAACACCGGTTCAAAAGATATTGGACATTAAACATGATAACTTCCTACTGGTTTTTTATACATTTTATCGTTTACAGACAGCATTGCTATTAGTTTTTCACTAGGAACTTCATGATCATCACATAAGCTAAGCCAGATCAGTGTTCTTTTATATACTTATCTGTATGTTATCAGATAAACATGTCAGTTATTTGGAATTATCTAGTCTGTCTCCATTGTATAGTGTCAATATGTATGTGAAAACAATTTGGTTAGATACATTGGTACTGCAATGTCAACAGAACGTCTTATTTTTTTTATTTTTTATCCAGTGCTTCATATGATTTAAAATTAACAACATAATTCTAGTTTTTATTTATTAGAGCAATCTTGTAATATACTTTATCTGGGCATTTCTGGGGCACAAATGGGCATGGTCTTTTAAGCGTTATATTTATTAAAATTCCGCAAGTATTGAAAAGGATCGACAAATGTCCCTTTACCAGAAGCAGCTCAAGATTAGTTAAAGGTTTTAAATACTTACAAGTTTTAATTACTACTTACTTATAAAATATAGCGAAAAACAATTAAAATATAATAATAAACAAGGCAATAAAATTTGTTATGTTGTGGTTTTTTGTTGTGTTGGTGTACCGGTGTGTACGGGTTAACGACTTAGATATTAGATTTAGGAAGGTAAAGCTATATAATTTCAAATGTCTATGTGTTACCAGAAGTTTAATTAATGTTTTAATTGCTCAATAAACTTTTTATAGTCAGTAAACTAAAACACGTATTCACCACCCAAACCTACCTATATACATAACCAAAATATTGAAATATTATGTACCTACCTAGCTACACAATGCAAGCAAATTAAGGAAAAAAATAATATATTAATTTTGGTCCGTATACCTAAAGTAAGTAAATACTAGGTGCTAATCTAAATAAAATCTTTTAAAAAAAAAATTGAACCGACTTCAATATCACTGAAAAGTATAAAATAATTTAAATATTATTGAAGTTGGTGTTAGCTTACCGGCTGTGTATATTTGGCACGAACTTCAATAATATTTAAATTATTTTATACTTTTCAGTTAGGTCGGTCCAACTTCGACAAAGAGGTCGCCCGAAGAATCCAACTCGGATGGGCAGCGTTCGGGAAACTACGTGACATCTTCTCATCAGAAATTCCGCAGTGCCTGAAGACAAAGGTTTTTAACCAGTGTGTGTTGCCAGTGATGACATATGGTACTGAGACGTGGTCTTTAACAGCTGGCCTTTTGGAGAAGCTCAGAGTCACACAACGAGCTATGGAGAGAGCTATGCTTGGAGTTTCTTTGCGCGACAGAATCCGGAATGAGGAGATTCGCCGAAGAACCAAGGTCACCGACATAGCTCGTAGAATATGCAAGTTGAAGTGGCAGTGAGCAGGCCACATCGCTCGAAGAACGGATAACCGTTGGGGCAGAAAGGTTCTCGAGTGGCGACCACGAACCGGAAGACGCAGCGTAGGCAGGCCTCCCACTAGGTGGACCGACGACATTGTTCGCGTCGCAGGCAACCGGTGGATACAAATAGCAAATTGTCGTTCATTGTGGCGGTCTAAGGGGGAGGCCTTTGTTCAGCAGTGGACGTCTTCTGGCTGGTGATGATGATGATGATACTTTTCAGTGATATTGAAGTCGGTTCAATTTTTTTTTTTTTAAAGATTTTATTTTAAACTTTTTAGTGATATTTTCATATATAAAGATTGAACCATCGAAAACCGTAAAATTATTTAAATAGGTTATGATCACATTATCGTCTACATAGTTTTACATAATTCATGTTTCTTCAGAAAAAAATATCGGGTCGTAATGAAATTTGCATGGAATCATCATAGCAGTTTACTCTCTCGAATAAAAAAAGAATCATCGCAATCGGTTCATAATTGTCAGAGCAATGTAATGGAGAACATCAGTTTTATGGTTTTTACCAGATAAATTCCTCCACATCGTTCATGGTCCTCCAGGAAGTTCTTATCCGGTTGTAATAAAATTCATACAGATTTAATACAGTGGTTTCTTCTTTGGAATAAAAAAAGAATCATTGAAATTGGTAAATATTTGCCAGAGTTATCACCATTTTTGTCCTTAAAAAGCGACATAAAGTCATCGATATAGACTTTCCTGCAGCTCTCAGTGCGCAGTCACCATTCTTGTTTTTTCAGGAACTACTTATTACTACGCAATATTTTTTTTATGGGACCCAATCAATGGATTGAAGAATGGATGGAAGAAAGATTTTTTCAAATCGGTTCATAATTGACAGAGTTATGCGCGAACATACATAAAAAAATATATATATATATATATACAGACAAATTGAGAACCTCCTCCTTTTTGAAGTCGGTTAATAAAAATACAGATACATACAACATCAACATTGACTTATTCTGTACCAGTTCACACATTGTAAAACGAACTATTCATAATGAGTATTATCTATTGTAGACACTGAAGATTGTGTAAAATTACTTTGTACTGTATAATAATTACACTAGGTACTAATAGCTGCATTTACAAAATGTAATTTATAGTAAATAAGTGGTTTGATTTAGGTAAGTAGGAATATTATATAACAAATCTATATGTGTGGGCTTGTTATAAGCATAAAATATGATGAAAATAATTATCTACCAATAGATTGTTATTAGTCTGTAAGCCTACTTGAAAGTAAATAAATAAATAAATACCTAATACCACCCCACGTCTTGAACGATTGGTTTATCACCGACCAACTGTAGGTACACTGTATTAATTTAGAAACACTGACTAGCTGCGTGTAATAGAAAAGGATTAGGTACAATTATCGGCAGAGATTAAAGTTTTGTGTATCTCTACAAGTAATTAATATAAAAGCACAAAAAGGCTGAAGGCGAACAAACAAAATGGTCTTCATACGTACAACGTATAGACATGTAAGTATGTATAAACGCTTGAAAGGCAGCCGTGACTAAATGCTAAAATGAATTATATACATAATTTTTCAACTTGCCTCGTTAATTTCTTTCATTGAATACCAATATCTTGGTTTTGGAATCATAAAAATACAGATGGCGGCAAACATCAGCAATTTTAATATAAAAAAAATTCTAGATAATTCTAACGACAAAATCATAACTTAAAATCAATCTAGACTGTATATACTTAAACGACGTTTAGACTGTATATATAGTAGTTTCCACAATACGGCACCGAGTGTACTTCGGACAAACGAATGCATGTGCAGCAAGCGCACATACGGAGTCGCCACAGACGCCCACCTCCAGACCTGCAGACCTCGTATGTCGGAGAAACCGTTGCTACGTCAGCACACCACGCTAGCAGATCTTAGAACAGCACGTGTAGATCGTGATGCATGGGCAGCAGCAGCCTCCGCAGCCACCTCCGCAGCAACCTCCGCACGGTCCGCAACACATTTTTATAAATATAACGGGTGTAAGAGACATCGTACCGAAATAAAATTTATAAGATGTCAAATAATGTCCGTTAGAACATTACAGAAACCGAGAAATTACAGAAATATGGAAAATGACAAATGACTGACTTATTAATTTTCGAGCATGTAATGAATATATGCGGAATAATATTTATTTCTCAAATTACATTGCTAATTTTCTAATATAATAATAATTAATTGCCTATTAATTAATTGCCTATGTATTGTTTTAGTGTATAAAGAATAAATAAATTTTCCACAAATAAGTAATTTATTGTTTTAAAATTAAAATTATGCTTTATTATTATACCAATAATGATATACGAATTTTATTTAAAAAAGTGGAATATTTTTTTTGGAAGTTCTTGAAAATGCCGATGAAAAATTTCAACACTAGTGCGTTCAGAATCATGTACTGGATCCCTGGTATCGGTTTTCGGTAGGATGTCCCTTACACCCTGTACTCGTATATACTCTGGAAAAACAAAACCCTCTATCTAGGGCAGTCGGGCAAAACATACAATAACAGACTATCAACAATATCGAAACTTGCCGCCGATCATAATCGATGTTATGTTTCTTAAGATGTGTGTTATTTTTGCTGAAAACCTATTTAAAACCCGACAAATAAGCCAATACATAAAATATGCATAGTATTCGTCTGCTAGACTGGAGGTCAAATCTGGATATTTGCTCGGCGCCTGAACTCTGGGTCACACAATAGAAATGTACGGGGGCGCTCAGTTTGCGTCAGAATTCATTATATATGCATGAATTGTGAGAAAAAGATCTACAGCATTACAAATGAGCTGAAAGTAAACGAGATTTTTAAAAGGGCCATCTATTCGCCGGGTTTGATGGATGGGGACAGGATCAGAAGGTTTTTGGAATGGGATGACATTTTTCGTATATAATTATCCATGAATCACGGGACTAAGGTACCAATTTGTAAAATAACGGATACAAAGGACATGGCCAAAATTTGTATGGGCCTGTGCCCCAGACTATACACATATGAAATCTATGTCATTTGATAGTAGAGATCTTCAAGAACAGAAATAAATTTAAAAGTTGATATTACTATCATAACAGAATTACGATAAACATATCAGTATAATTAACTGTTATTTCTCAAGGTTGTTTAGTATTTTGACATAAACTTCAAAAAAAAGATCGAAGTCGAAGTTGTTGTGTTAAATACTACATATTTGTATGTAGGAGCATAGCTAGCACATAACGAACAAAAACAAACTGAACGGTAGCGGCCTCCTCGCCCAGTCCCTCATCTCTCAAATACGCAACGCACTCGCTAGTAAGCAACTCTTACAAAACCTTACATGAATGACCCTTGCGTCACCAAGGATACCGCCAGATCGTAATTAGAGTAGGGCATCGAAGCCCTACCTACCTAACGATTGGCCTCCACCATATCCCCTCATGGCCAACCCTGACCAACCAGCTTCCTATTCCGACCTTCAAGCTGCATACTCGCAGACTCACTACACGTAGACTCTCGTTCGGATCCTCACTACTATAGCTCATTAATTCACCCAGAAATAGCATAATAGACTGCCCCCTCCGCGCTTCACACAAACACTTCTTATAAAGACCATCGTTAGTTTCCCTCTCCATTACAATTTGTGAAAAGACATCTTCGTTACATTTATGAATTAACACGATACTTTGTATTTCGTTATCAATTGACGACCCATACTAATGACCCGGAGACGACATATACATGCATCTTGCAAAGAGCAAAATACGCTTAACTATAGGCCACACTATTTTAAAATAACCAATGTAATTAAATAAACTATAAAACTGATTCACAAAATCGCTGTATCCAATAACGATTTATTTAACAGCATTAACAATCAAAGTTGCCATAAATGCGAACAAACTTATTCGTCATCTAATACTTGAGATTCTCACAAAGTTAAGGTATTTCGGATGATAAAAGCCCCACTCGTTCAAAGGGATTCCTTGGATGTTGTAGGTATTGTTTACGTTCTGAACTTTTGTTATGTAAATTGCTGTACGTTGGGAATAAATTAACCGGTTCAAAGTAAAAGGGAGAGCGTTGTTCGCGTGAAACAATTATGCGATCTGTTTCACGAGAGATTATTCTTTGTTTTTAATATGAAGGCTATAATGTTCGTAGTAGTCATTGCATAGGAGAGCGGATAGGCTTTTTAATTTTACTTCTCAACTTTTTAAGTTATATTTTGCACTCACTTCGGAGGTCTTATCGCTAATAGCTGATGGTAGGTGGTTTGTTTCTTGTGTAAGGGACATAAACATTGTTGAGTTCCGGTGTAAACGGCGCTGTAGCTAGTAAAATTATTGCGCTGGAGAGATTTAATAACTAATGTTTCGGGTGCCGAGTGACAATGTAGTGCACCTGTCTATTGGTAGGCGAGCTTACCATTAAATAATAATAATATAATAATAATAATATCTTGGGACAATCCACACACGGTTATCCGATCCCAAACTAGGCAGAGCCTGTACTATGGAAACCAGACAACTGATACTAATACTTATATACTTTTTTTTTTTTGTAAATACATACTTAAATAGATAAACAACACCCAGACACTTGGCGGGAATCGAACCCACGACCCATCGGTTAGCAGGCAGGGTGTCTGCCAACTAGACCAACGGGCCCGTCAGCCAGTTACCATTAAACTGATATTTGCTGGTCTCATCTCTAAGTTGAATAAAAAAACACAATTTAAGCTATTGCTGATCACGGGCCATATCATTAAGAAGTAATGAGGCCGTAGGAAGGATCTTGTGCCAGAGATTCGAGCTGCAAAATGTCTAGGTGTAGGTTACATCTTCGGGTCGCTGGACGCTCGGGGTGTGGGCCCTTTGAGCGTCCATTGAGTACGGTGATGACTCCGAGGAGGACGGCGGCGGAGTTGCGTCCCCCGTCCCCGTGAGTACCGTGTCAGGTTCCCGGGTGTCATGTACTACAATGCGCCCCCCGGCAGCGGGCTCAAAGGCAAGGCACAGAAGGTGGTGGTGCAGATCCCACCGGAGAGCCCTGGGTCCCCCCTCTCATGCGACGATGCCACAGCCGCGGGGGTTTTAGTGGGTAAGAATCCCACATACCCCGGTCGAGCCCCATAGCTCCTGGGGATCTTTGGAAGATTACCCCCGCGTCAAAAAAAAAATAAAAAAAGAGGTGTAGGTTACATATTTCAGCCGTTTGGGGTGGATATGTTTGGTCTGTGGGTGCTAGGAACGCATCAGATATTGTAACCGTTTTGGAACTCGCTGTTAGAATATCTGGAGACCGGAACGTTGGCATATGGGTATTTCAACGACCAATAATTATGCATTGCCATACAGCGATCAGCGAGCTATCACGTGGCAATTCTGCCAGCGTTCTGGGCACATAGCCGCTTCGAAGTGAAGGGGACGTGTAATTATTTTAAGGTATATTTTTGTCGCCTTTATTATATTCGTATTAGAAACTACTTTTTATTTTAGAATTGCTAATTATTTTAGAATTATCACGTAATTCAATATCTTCAAAGTTGATTTTTAATGTTACCAAAATTATGAGTTAGTTACAATATTCCGTCCCATTCTTATAAAATACTCGTCTTTAGATAGCTACAATATTCGTTATTACTGAAATAAAAGAAAATCATGCTAATGTCAAAAACAACTTTAAAGGGCATTGCAGACTCAGACAGGATAATGGCAGTGCCTACATAAAAAAAGTATTGTAATAAACGTTCAAATAAAGTTTGAAATAATTTCAAATAAAAAAGATTTATTAGTAAGACTTGTTCTGCCAAGTATGTACTTGACAATGCGAATAGAAACTTACGTGGAGTATATAAAGAGGAATATGGATTACTATTTATGCCCTACTATGTTTTGAGCATAAATAGTAATCCAACTATTTATGCTCAAAACATAGTAGGAGCGGCGTAGGTAGTGTATTTTATTCTCACATATGTAGTGAGTACGTACTTACTTAAAATTTGTAACTATGTCTTACTTAAAGTTTTTTTGACCTAATGTTAATTGAATAGACTACGACTTCGTGGGTGAGTTTTTGTGCAATCCGACAGAATGCGAGTTGAACATAATTCTACGAAACTCTATAACTGTGAAATAATGTTTGTTGGTTAGGAAGCAATGAAAGGATGTGTTTTTAGTGTGCATAGTGTGTAAAGATAAAAACTTTGCAATTGCTTTTATCATCATCATCAGCTGGGAGACATCCACTGCTGAACATAGGTCTACCCCTTGCACCGCCACAACGAACGACAATTGGCTATTTGTATCCCTCGACACATTGTCGTCAGTTCACCTAATGGGAGCGTCTACCTGTTCGTGGTCGCCAGTCGCCTTTCTTCCCCAACGATTATCGGTTCTACGAGCGATATGGTTTGCTCATTGCCACTTGAACTTGCATATTCTGAGACCCATCAGTGAACTTAGTTCTTTGGTGAATCTTCTCATTTCAGTTGCTTTATAATCATTAATTAATTGTTACAGAAAAAAAGAGATAATTGTTTAAATATATTTATTAACATTTAAACTTCCTCGACCTACCATACTTTGGTAACTTGGCTTGAGTTCTTAGCAATGACATGATCTTATTGCCCACAACTCCTCAGACAAGAGCTGTTCAATATGATCGAGTTATCCGCTCATCTGTTAAATAGGTCGATTCATCTGTAAAAAGGTCATGGTTTCTGCTCGGAGGCTTCAATTATCCCGCTGGGGTGTTTAGTGACGTCATGTTTGCCACCATGCCCGTAATAGCTGTCAACTGGCTTGTCGCCGCCTGTCTAGACGACGTGGCCTTTGTTGGCTGGGAATGGTATATTTATTAGGTATGGTTTTATAGTGAATTCTGGATATTTTTTTGTCACCATTTTGAAGTTATGTAGGACTCAGTTCATCACAATATACATGCAAAGAGCAGATGTACGAATATATACTTCTTCTCTTTGTATACGGGGTATACTTTGTGTTATATTTTTGGATACATACTACTTTATACTGGGACATACTAAATAGTATAACAGGCGAGTTTCTTACTCCATCCGGTAATCTTCGACGGAAACAAGATACCGTCCAGGTAGAAACCACCGCGGTATCCGATATTAAACTGAAAAGCAATATTGTGCACTACCGGGTTCCGGTGTAAAGGATATTAGAACAAGAGATTTTATTGTTTCAAAGCACACTTAAAAACTAATTTCCCAAGTGACTACCTAGTAGGTGTGCAACGAAACTCTTCATAGCCAGGCATATCGCTTATTCAGCCGAAGGATGTCTGCTGCTGAATAAAGGCCTCCCCTTTAGAAGGGAGGGGTTGCCATAATCCCCGCGCTTGGCAGGCGTCTTGGGGATCGCAGTATAGATGGTAGGTAATCCAATAAAAAGTCGCTGCTGCCCATCTTCTTGTTTTCCCTTAGCCGCCTCTTACGCACACCCAACGGGAGGAGATGGGAGGGTTCCATTCTAACCCGGACATCCCACGCGTGATGTTGCTTATTATAAGGCAAATTTCTATTTATCCCGTTAGTAACAAAAACATATTGAAATGAAACGAATTTTACGGATTATGTCGCGGTTCTAATGTGTAGGTATTTAATATATAATATATTAGGTGTCAAGCCAAAGGGTATATATATAGTAATGATATCTTATTATATAAAAGAGTAGACAAAACCCCACTCATCACGAAATCTCAGAAACTACAAGTGCTAGGAGTCTCAAACTTTGCATGGGGGTTCCTTTTAAGACGTAGGTGCTCACTAAGACTGGATTTTGCGAAATTCAACCTCTAAGGGGGTCAAACAGGGGGGCAAAGTTTGTATGGGAGAACGCGATTCCTTGGTCCTATTGACTTGAAATTTTGCACAGACATTCGTTAAGAAAATTAATTGAATTAGTATTTCATATTTTTTATAATTTATCCCTTTACAGGGTAAAAAAGAAGTATTATTACTCAACCGATGGCGGTACAAATATATTACAACAATAAGATACGATAATTCGAAAAATAAAATATAAGTACCTTGGCCAAGTGGTTAAAGAAGCGTCCTCTGAGTACGGACTGTCCGGGTTCGCTATCTCTGAGCGGATTTTTTTTTTGTATTATTAAACTTTGTTTTTGATTTTTTTTATTTATAATAAGATTCGATAATTTAAATATTTTACTCATATTAACTGCAGCACTTTTTATCTCTAATGTATTTTTTATATTTAATACCTTTTTTAATTTAAAATCATGCATACATGGTTAGCTTCTCTCTAATGTTATGATTTAGTTATTAGTGGAAACTTAATTTTTGTACAATTGGATCTAAGGTAAAATATCACGCTATATGCATTAGGGACTGAGCAGACATATAACAAGAATATGATCAAGTAATTCGAATAATAGAGAGTAGCCGTGGTCTGGAGGTTACGGAAGCATCTTCTAAGCACAGCAGGGTCCGGGTTCAAATCTCTCTTTGGGATTTTTTTTGTGTACTTTGAAACATTTTATTTTTGATCAATTTGTCTTTTTTTTAATTTTTCACTGAAGGTTTATATATTAACTGAATTTATTTAGAAGTTTTATCTAAGTAAATAAATGTAATTAGCTTACGTTGACTAAACATAAAGAGGTACCTACATACTTAACAATCAAGTAAGACATTCTATATATCATTATCATTCCATTTAATATAAGGTAAATCTGGGATATAATATGCTTGCCCCCCGTCGGCGGACTCAAAGGCCAGGCACTGAGGGACACCAGGTGCAGATCCCACCCGAGAACCCAGGTTTCCCTCTCATGTGCCGATGTGACAGCCACGGGAGTTTTAGTGGGTAAGAATCCCAAATACCCAGGTTGACTTCCCCACGGGATCCCGGGGACATATTGGATGTTTCCCCCGCCACCCCTTAACTGTGACAACGGTGACAAATTCCCGGGGGGCTATAATGCGCCCCCGGCAGCGGCTTCAAAGGCCCTTGCCTTGCACTGAGGGGTACACGGTGCAGCCCCCCTCTTTTGTGTGGACAGCCGTGAGGGACACATACCGCAGTGGATCGCCCGCAGGATCCTGGGGGATTATTGGAGGCTTCCCCCGCGATCCCCGTATCTTTGAGCACGATGATAGTTTTTCGAGTGGTTTTATTGTGCCCCCTGGTGGCGGGCTCAAAGGCAAGCCTCTGAGGGATCTTGGTGCTGTACTGATTTAACGGCCGTTGGGGGTTTTGTGTATAAGAATCCGACATAACCCGGTTGACTGCCAACAGGGTCCCGGGGACCTATTGAAGGCTTCCCCCGTGACCCCTGTAACCGTGAGCACGGTGACAGGTTCCCGGGTGGCTTTATTGTGCCGCTGGGTGGCGGGGTCAAAGGCAAGCCACTGAGCGTGGTCCAAGCGCATAGCCCAAGAAGGGGTTCTTATGTGCTGATTGCACGGCCGTTGGGGGTTTATACACTAAAGAATCCTACATACCTGGTTGACCACCAACAGGGTCCCGTAAATCTCATTAAAGGCTTCCCCCGTGGCCCCTGTAACCGTGAGCACCGTGACAGGTTCCCAGGGAACTATAATGTGCCTCTCCGGCGGCGGGTTCACAGTCAAGGCACTGAGTGGTATCAGCTGGTGCAGATACCGACAGATAGCCCAGGTCCGCCCACTAATGTGCCCACGTGATAGCCGCGGGGGTTTTAGTGGGTAAGAATTCCCCGGTTGATCCCCGTTTACGTCTTAACGATGAAACCGAACAAGGAAGCCCGTATTGCTTCCATAAATTGGTTTTAAAGAAATGGTGTCCTGTTCCTGTCCTTAACCCACCCAAATTGTGCACCGGTACACGTCTGCAGTTTCTAATAAAATTATAAATACAATTAATAAATCACAAGCTCAGAGATTTAACGTTGCAGGCTTAAACCTAAGCGTTGAGTACTTTGCCCATGGAGAGACAGCTATACGTACGTAGCGTTTCATGCGTCACTTCTAAACAAAATTTGTTCATATTGCGTTACGAAAAGTCAGCTACAAGCATTATTTATGAAGAATTTCTGTAATCAAAGGCAGTAACTAAATTATTCACTTCTTTTTCTTCTCAATTACACCCGTGCGAAGCCGGGGCGGGTCGCTAGTAGTATAGTATAGCAAGTATAAGTGCATAATAATATTGATATATTGATAGCATGCCTATGTTTAATAAGAAATTCATTAATTTTCCGGTAACGAACACAATTTTGAGCCCACTGCACTAAAACTGTATTTTTTTCATTATTTTCTTTGACAAATTGATTGCTTGTGGGTTACACAATGCGTCATTACCGGCTTGATACCCCATTTCGGGGACAACCTGTATATCTATACTATGGTTTGAAATATTATCTTGTTAGACGATTTTCTCTACCCACAGTATTTATCCATATGCCACAAACGACTTTATTTCATGACTTACAGCAGTACTAGTCAGATGATATATTAATAATGGTAGTTTGTCTAGACGCAAGCCTTGACGTGGCGAACCCTCATATTGAACGCGCCCGAGGCAAGACAGATATTAGATGCAGTTATTTAGATTGAAAAACTGGATTGCTTTTTTATTAAACTCCATTTTGATCTAGTTCAATACTGGAATAATGGGGTTTCAATCGTTTTCTTTTTGAATTGTGATTATTATTGCCGCTTGCAACTGAATAGGGTTATATTTATTTAGCAGCCAACCGCCAAGCTATTCTAAATACATAATAGCTATAAGAAATACATATATTGCTTTGTAAACTAAAATATTTTATTATATTAACGGAGTACACAGGTTTTTTTTTGAAGTGGGCGTGGGTGGCGAAATTCGACACTATAAGAGATAACGAAAAATGCTCAAAAGGGTCTCGAGACCCGTTTTAATAAACACTTAAACTCCATTATTAGATTTTTGAAAAACTTATATTCCTAGCCTGGTTTTTTCGTGGATTTTGAAAAAATGAAATACAACCTGTATTAGTACACCATCTGATAGTGTCGCTAGTAAATAATATCAAACACTGGAATGTATGCTTAACTAATAAACATGTTTGAATTTTAATATAGTGATTCATATTATAATCAATATCTTAGTGTTCATCAAAATCGGACCCGCGGCTCCTTTATCATAAGTATTTAAAGCAATATACTAGTGTTCAAAACCGGACCCGCCGCGGCGCCTTTAGTACACCGACGCATTCGCATGCGACAACGAAACAACGAAAAAGTTAGTAAGTAGTATGGCAGAATTTCGCAAACGCCATGTCTCACTCTAGCACAAAGCTAGATGAAATAGTTGTCCTTGTCGGTATTGTTTCGCAAGGAATTGCGAAATCGTCGTTACACAGACGCAGATATTTCGCTGGTGGTGTTTCGCATCGCAAGGCGTCCGCACGCGTTCTGTCGGTGAGGACAGATTTTCGCACCATGGAAGCCGAAAATATTGAAATATTTTTGAAATCAATTCGAAATTATCCCGAATTATATGCAGTTGGTCACGTAGATTATAAAAATGCGTACAAGAAAGAGGTGGCATGGAGGAACGTTAAAAAAAAACCTTCTTTTCTGGTTTATTTCATGCACCCAAATTCTACGCTTTCTCTTTATTACTGACGCAAGCAACAACAATTCTTCTTCTTCAGAATCTGAAAGCGATGACTGGGACGACATTCTGAAATGACGTCTGCACCCGCAGTCCACGTGAATTAAAATGACATTTCTTTGCGAAAAAATTGCAGTGTACTAATGTTCCGCAAATATTTCGCAACCGCAGGAGTTCCGCAGAGGCTCGCTGCCGCATGCGAATGCGTCGGTGTACTAAAGGCGTTATACCCGAGATTTTTCGCTATTTCTTATAGTTTGACATTAAGCCATTACGCCCACTTGAAAAAAAATCAGGCATATTGTTTTGGAATGTCAACGATTGAAAGGGGGTCTCGTAAATACCACAGTTCGATTTTCTATTCACATAACACATTATGTATGCGTGGGTTAAGGGTCGGACCGCCTACTGATACGCCTCAGGACTCTCATTTAAATACCAATTACGTTAACATTTCTACTCTATGAACAAGTTTATAGTTAATAGTTGTTAAATAATTACTTATTAGTGTTTATATGGATTTTACAAGGTGAAAGGCACCATAGATAAGAGTATATTACTTAGAAATAGATAGGTAACTTCCACGTCAAAACGTGCCCCCCCAACACCAGCGCCTCCTGCGGTGTGATTTGAAACTCTAAATAGTCTCGGGCATTTTTAATAAAAAATTGCTAAAACTTTGTAGTATCCGATATAAAGCACGCGGACGTCAATAGTATATGCATAAGTATTATAGGCATATAATAAAAAATATTTCATACGGGCTGGGATTCGAACCCGCGCCCCTAAGAATTCGTATTAATTGGATCCCAACCTACGATAACAAGTCTTATGATAACAGTTGAATAATACTGATCTACTATCTTAGTTTCATTTCTAAAGTAAGCCGAACAGAGAAAAGTTGCAAATCACGCCGCATGAGGGTGCTACTGGTAGCTTTTTCCATTTCTTCTAAGATACCATACCATGGGCACTAATTAAGCTATTTTGGAAGCACTCTTAGCTAGTCGTAGGACTTACTATTCGGTAAAGCATTGTCTTCCTTAATCTTCGTTTTCCGCTGTACCGACGTTGGTACGTACTTACTTTTTACTATACAACGTGTTACAAAATAGCCCGTAAAAAATAAAATATTATTATTTTCACTGTTGTGCAAACCCTATTTCAGTAAAATTAAAAACTTAACTACTCAGAATGTACCTACATTTCTACCTAATTCGCGGAACGACAACATTTTTTAAAGATCTAACCTTACTAGGGTTGACAAAATTTTTGGCTTTGATAATTAATTATATTTTTTACGGGGTGTTTTGTAACACGTTGTATAGCTAACTAACTACACGGGGTTCAATACATAACCCGTGGGGTGTCCGGGTAAGAATAGCACCCACCCATCTCCTCCTGTTGGGTGTTCGTAAGAGGCGACTAAGGGAAAATAAGAAGACGGGCAGCAGCGTGTTTCTATTGGATTACCTACCTCCTATACTGGAATCCCCAATCCGCCTGCCAAGCGTGGGGATTATGGCAACCCCCTCCCTTCTAAGGGGGGGGGGGCTTTGTTCAGCAGTGGAAGTCTTTCGGCTGCTGATGATGATGAACTACATGTAACAAAACCGCATAAACTTAAACTTTAACAGTCTTATTACGAAAAGCAGTTTAACAATAAACCCAGGTTTAAACTCAGGAAATTGTTCCTTAAACCTGAATCTAAACCCAGGTTTAACGTTAAACTGCTTTTCGTAATAAGACTCATATGCGCAGGTAAACCTGAGCGTGTATGCCGCAAAACTGTGCAGGTTTCCACGCCTGTACAGGCGAGTCAAAAAATATGAATTTTCATATTTTTAACTGCGCCAGTCTTATTACGAAAAGCAGTTTAACGTTAAACCTGGGTTTAGATTCAGGTTTAAGGAACAATTTCCTGAGTTTAAATCTGGGTTTATTGCTAAACTGCTTTTCGTAATAAGACTGTAAGTGTACATATTACTATTCAATAAATTGTCTTGGAAATCAATTTTGGCTTAGTGTACCGTTTAACGTCACGTATAATTGTTTTTGTTTTTTTAATAAAAAAGCTGTAGGCTTTCTTAAATAAACAAAAAAATAAAAAACGAACGATCGAAAATGGTTAAACAAAAAAAACAATAAGCTTTGAAACGATTGAACTGGAATGTCTATGTTATCCATTAGTCCGTTTTACGAACAGTCCAGGTAGGTATAATCACCGCTGTTTGGGGAAGTGCGCAATTCTGTTTCGCCCCGAAATGTGCTCTAGCAAATGTCCGGTGCCGGAGAGAATCTGCCGATATCCAGGCCAGAATCTTTCCACAGTGTCGTTAAAGGCCACCGGCGAGGTTTTAGAATGCGGTAACAGCTCATTTGCCGAGCGCTTGCCTTGGAAACAAGGTGCGCGGGTTCGAACCCCGGCTCGTTACCTCAGATTTTTTTTAAAATTAATCATGTGCGTATCGTCTTTGTGCGATTGTTACTAGCTTTCGGTGAAGGAATACATCGTGAGGAAACGTGAGGAAATCTGCATGTCTGAGAAAGCCTAGTTAGGCTTTCTCAGACATGCAGATTTCCTCACGGACTTCGCACTTCATTCATTAGTTAACTAACTAGGTCTCGAATGAAGTGCGAAGTCCGCCAACCCGTATTTGGCCAGCGTGGTAGAATACGGCCTAAGTCCCCTCATCTTGAACATGTATGTGAAGTATGTATAACGGGTGTAAGGGACATCGTACCGAAAACCGATACCAGGGATCCAGAACACGATTCTGAACATCCTAGTGTTGAAATTTTTCATCGGCTTTTTCATGAATTTCCAAAAAAAAATTCACTATTTTTAAATAAAATTAGTATAACATCATTATTGGTATAATAATAAAGCCTAATTTTAATTTAAAAACAATTAATTAATTATTTGTGTTTTTATTTTATTTTTATTTATTTATTTATTCTTTATTCACAAAAACAGTGCATAGGCAATTAATTAATAGGCAATTAACTATTATTATTTTAGAAAATTAGCAATGTAATTTGAAAAATAAACATTATTCCGCATATATTCATTACATGCTCGAAAATTAATAAGTTAGTCATTTGTCATTTACCATTTAAATGGTTACTGTAATGTTGTAACGGACATTATTTGACGTCTTATAAATTTTTTTTCGGTACGATGTCCCTTACACCCTGTATGTGTAGGTTTTAAGGGGCAAGAATTCCACTTACCCGTTTGATCCCCAGAGTCCCAGGGACCTATTGAAGGTATCCTCTGCAAGAACAAAAAATAGGCTCGACCTAGTTTGGAATCAGATAACCGTGTGTCGATTGTCCAAGATTATTTATTTTAAATCTATACTTACTAAGAGAACACAAAATCAGTTGTTACGGACTCTGAGTGCGGCAGACAGGAGACTAGCGACAGTGCTATGCA
Organism: Furcula furcula; assembly: GCA_911728495.1. NCBI lineage: Eukaryota > Metazoa > Arthropoda > Insecta > Lepidoptera > Notodontidae > Furcula > Furcula furcula. The sequence continues at coordinate 8,331,521 of OU452246.1, read as the reverse complement.
ACTCTCCATGGACAAGCTCCAGTAAGGGACAACTAGACAAACTTGTTGCAGGATCTTAACCCGCAACCTTCAATTTGCAAAGCAAGTGTTTTCCCGCTGCGCCACGGAGGGAACACTTTATAATAATGTGTATGAAGAAAATAACTTCTTTTAATACGAAGGATAAGCCGCTATAGCCGCGCTAGCCGCCGATAAGTTTAGATTACTATGTTACAGTTAAGTACGTACTAACGTGTGAGGTCCACCATACTAAATAGAGATATCTTTTAATATCAAAAAAGAAGAATGATACGTTATATTACTACGTTTTTTAAACTGTGAGCCCTTCATTAAGCAAGCCAATAACGTTAACGAAGATCATTATCATACCAACACAGCCACAGAATACTATGCACCCTTGAGTGCAGCGGCGAAGGTTGCCCAAGTGCATTGACACCGGCTACCCGTCCAAATTTAATAGTACCAAAGATCCAGCACTATATAGGCGTGTAGACGGCTTTTTCACTCCAGTTGGGTTATAAATGGGTGGTAGTATTAAGCAACAGGTGTTGCTCTGCGCGTTACGTAAGGCGGGCGGCGCGCGCAACTCATTGAGACGGTAGTACGGCGTTATCGATTAGGAGTAAGAGCGACCATCGATCTGGGGCTCGTTATATGTGTCTCGAAACGTCTTTTTTTTAATCTATGCCGTCTTTGATTTTGTCTGCTGCATTCCAATTTTAAACACGGCTATAGTTAGGGCAGCGATTGTTCCACATTTACGTAGCCCGTTTTAAAAATTAGTCTCGTATTCGATTTTTTAAATGAGTACCTACTTATTCGATTTATTTTTAAATACAGGCGTGGGTGTTAAAGCGAAGCTACGTTTGGTTGAAACATGAAAAAGTTTCAATGCTAAGAATAGGTTCTATACACATTCATTCCAATAAAGCTTTCACCTCGAACAACCAGGAAGTGGTATTATCGTGTAATAAATATGTAAACTAATTATTATGTTTGTTGAAACATTGTAAGGTTTAGTTTTTCTAAATATAGTTCCCAAAATGTAACATGTAAACATTAATTAAATTTACGATCACAATAGCAAATTGCTTGAAATGTAAGAGTAGGTACTAAAGCGTTATATTGGTTTGATTTCAAATTCAACCGGGATATGTGGGATTCTTACCCATGAGTGGGATCTGAACCCTTTACCCAAGTTGTCATTATACAATACGAAAGGCTAAAAAATAGAAAACAGTGCCAGGCCTTGCCTTTGAGTCCGCCGCCTGGGGACAACCAAATCTCCCGGGAACCGACTCAGTGCTAACGGGGACTGGGGTAGCAACCCCGCCGCTGTCCTCCCCGGAATCGTCATCGTACTCAGTAGATTAGAACCACCACAACCAACGTCCAGTGTTTCCAAAGGTTGTTCATTATTTAGAGTCCCAGGCACAGGGCTGATAGTACTTACTCCAATTTTCAGCAGGGATTCTCACTGCGTACCGCAGTGTCCATCGATATAATATATAAACTAGATATGGTGTCACGGTTCAAAAAGTGGTAGCGAGAAATAGCGCCCTTGTGTCGCTATTTCTTTACAAGCCACATCCTAACAAATTTATTTTTGCCGATAGGAGTGTCGCTACTGACTATATGAAACTGTCAAACTACATCTCATTATCATAATAGAAATGTTAGTTCACGTTTCCGCCACCAGCACAGATAAGTTTGCAACCTCCGCGACCACATTTTAGATGTCATTTTGTTCGTGAATGTTTATCTAGTTTATATATTATATCGATGGCAGTGTCAGATATTCTAACACCAAGCAGCAGTGTGTTAACATTGCTGTGCTCCGGCGGGGCACTGTAGCTGGTAAAATTACCAAAAGACTTACTATCTAATGTCTCAAGGGGCGGCAACGCGTGATTCTTCTAGTGTTGCTAGTGTCTATAGGTTGTGGTGATTGCTTTCCACCAGGCGAGCCGTAAGCTTTCTTACCACCTTGGTGGTATAAAAACCATTCTTAAAACCTATGAAAATATGGCTGTAGTGTGAAAATATGGTATAAGTACCTATATATAATTATGTTTTGGGCTAGGATTCGAATCGTATACAATGACGTTATCGACCGCTACATCAATCAAACTACCTTGATTCAGTTAGCATAATATTCACCTTTATTGACAAAGTAGGTCGCATGGTTCGGTTGGTATCCAGTTACTAGGTCACTTGATGGTCTTAACCTGACATAATTTACATGCATCCCTTATTTCCTTATTCCTCTTGACACAAATAAGCTTATGTAGAAAACTTCTGACACCACTTTTAAAAAAATTCTACTTGCGTGTGTGTAAAATTGTATAATGGAAATAGGCTACATAACTAAAATTTTTGTTTTAGTCCGTCATTTAGATTATCAAAAAATATTGGACACGTATTTTTTATTTTGTCGATCAAACAAAAAATGACGAAGATATAGTGCTTTGAAATGCCACGTAACGTCACACCGGTATACAATTTTTACTGAGGAGTGACGTCAAAAGCCCCACTCCCGAACTTTGACGCTCTATATCTTTGCCAATTTTCATTGAATTGTTAAATAAAAAAATACGTGTCCAATATTTTTTGATAATCTAACTAACGGACTAATTAGTTTTTTTTTAACCTAGTCATCATCTCTATTGTATGATCATTTGAAAATAATTTACTATGTAGCCTCTTATACAGAACCATCTAGGTAGTTATCACCGTAGGTATTTTCAGATATTCTGTCTCCGAGCAACGATTAACAATATAGTTTTTTTCCGGTGTGAAGGGCACTATAGCTGGTGAAATTATAAGACTCCACCTATCTAATGACTAATGTATGTATGTATGTATGTAGTGTTCATGGCAATAAATTGATTTTTTATTTATTTTATTTATTTAATGTTATGGGTGACAAGTGGCAGTACCATTGCAGCAGTATTTAGGCAGGTGCGTTGCTTACCATTAGAGGAAGATTGGCTTGTCTTTTCTCTAAGCTGAAGAAATAGATAAAATCTATTAACTGATATTATGATGTTACCATCATGAGCTTACGGTCACCCGGGTAATTGTTCTGACCTATATCAATAAATTAGTTTCTAGCTTTTTCCAATGGTAATACACACACAGTTAATCCTTTTATAATACACGAACCAAATTAAATATTAATGGATAAATAAATATTAATGGATAAAAAATTACTACGAACGCAGCCATCGTCACTCGTAGCAGACGTAGCACAAGTGGCTACGAGCATTAGTGCCGGGCTACGCGACGCCTACGAGTATGCTACGCGGAAAGTTTTCATTCAATTATGCATTCGCTGAACAAAATGTATAGTGAATTAATATTTTTATCAGACTGCATGTGTACTGATGAATTTTCATTTCAAATACACTGCATACTAATATGCTTCGATGTTGAATAACCAACTTATTTGTGTTGACGCGGGAATCCTTTTAAAAGTCCTCGGGGACCTGTGGGGGGTAAATTGGGGTATGTGGGATACTTACCCACTAAAACCCCCGTTTCTTACACATCGGCACATGATAGAGGGGATCGTCACGGTGCTCACAGAGACAGTGCCGCCGTCCTCCTTGGAATTGCCGCCGTACTAATAAGACGTCTAGGGCCCACATCCCACATGTCCAGCGAACCGACTATGTTAACTTATAAATAAGATTTTAAATGTGCATTTATTATTTACCATATCAATATTTTTCTTCAATTGCCCTGCTTGTGTATTTTTTAATCAATATAATGTTAAGCCAGTAATGACGCACCCAATGAGTCACGCGAGAGTAAAGTCGGACAGTTTATTGCAGTCAGCGGAGATTAAACCTAGCCGGGCTCAGCCGCACAGCCTCTGCAGCCATTACAGCCAGTGCACAAATGACACGAGCCACACAATATTTGCGACGCACAGTTGCAATGCATTGATTACTTTTTAACATACGACCGTTGCTAACAGTTTGTTCCCTCCGTAGTGGAGCGGGAAACCACTTGCTTTGTAAACCGGAGGGAGCAACATGTTTGTATTTGTTCCTTACTGGTTAAGACAATTTATGCTTATCGTCTGATTCTCTCGAAAATAAGAAGATCCATGCGTTCGGATGGGCTTGTAAAAAGTTGGCGGCCCGGCTTTTGGAATGTAATTTTTTAGGGTTTCATACCTAAAAGGTAAAAAAGGATTTATGGTCTGACTTCGTCTGTCTGTCTGTCACACCTATATACTTCAGGAACCACTGATGCTATCGATTTGAAACTTGGAATAGTTTTAGATCTAACTTACCCCACCTCATAGCAAATAAAAAAAATGTATTTTTTCTTTTACGTTTTTTTATGATGGGGGTCGAAATGGGTCATCAAAATTTCAAAGTGAGACTATTATATCGAGTGGGGTATCATATGGAAGGGCTTCATTTGCACATCTCAAAAAAGATTTTTATTATGTCACGTAGTTTTTGGCTGATAATCAAAAATGTAAAAAAAATACCGCCTTATCTCAAAAAGTTTGCGGAGGAAAAAATCTGAAATAATTATGGGTAATACATGTCTGTCTATATTTTATAGAAAAAATCAAATTATATTTCTAAGTAGTACCTACAGTTTTTTTAGTAATCCTAAAAAAACCTCTACAAACAAACTTACTTTTGCGGTTTCGTTTTTTGCTATCTGAAGTGTTACATGAGTAGTAAAATTATTTGAATACCTCCAAAGATAGTATGGAACCCTCGGTGCGCAAGTCCGACTAGCACTTGACCGGTATTTTTTTATAAGAACAAACTTTAAAGGAAATCTAATAAGTTAAAAAAAAATATCATCATCATTAGCCGACAGACGTCCACTATTGAAACAAGGGTCTAAGGGGGAGGCTTAGAAGGGAGGGGTTGCTATAATCCCCAGGCTTGATAGGTGACTTGGGGATCACAGTATAGGTGTTAGGTAATCCAATAGAAAGACGCTGTTGTCCGTCTTCTTCTTTTCCCCACGAGACCCAACGAGAGAAGATGGGAAGTTAAAAAATAAAGTCACATGATCCAAAATCTAAGGATTAAGTTTATTAAATCGTTTCTAACGTAACCTACTCCACTTACGTCTGAAAGGCGCGTTTCATCGCTAAAATAAAATCTAAGATTAGATCTTCTGGTTAAATTGCGCTCAAGATATTATAAATGACAGTCAACAGCAGTCCATTATCCACCAAGACTGGGGCTGCATAGATTATTAAAATGTGTTACAAGTCACGACAAAATAGATCTTATCGTCAGCTAATAAGATTGCATTTTGCATGACAGGTTATTATTCTGTATGCTCGTCGCACGTTTTTACACTGACACTGTTGGCCACGTAATTACTTTAAAAATACTAAATCAATGACGGGGATTGTCATTTTTTTTCTTTTTTGTTACATGGGCCATTAGGGCGGAATGTGGAATGATTCAACATGTTATGTTTATTGATATGAAATATGGTTCGCGTAATGCCTTTCACATTTGTATTCATTTTGTTGATTGTGGTTCTTGATAAAGCACATTACTGCACAATATAACTAGTTCTTTCATAGGCTCGAGAATGGCTATGTATTTGTAAATATGTATTTCCATTTCATCTACTAAGGTACTAAGTAGTAACTTATAGGTATGTTTTATATTTGGTTGGCATTTTATGCTAAACAAGGTACTTAAATAAAGTTATAGTGTATATGTGTAATCTACCTGAAAATGTTATGCTCCCGTATTTTTTATTTATTGTTTTGAGGTAGGAAATGTTAAATTAAAAGTAAAAGCCATTCTGTACTTTCAGCGGAAGCGTTACACGAATTACAGGTATAACTACGGCTAACAGCGCGCTGATATTCCATTTCCAGTAAAAAAAACTGTATTTAAAATTTTATGAACGTATTTATTGACTACTCCAATGTTTTCAGAAATAAACAAAAATCACGTGTGAAAATATTATACAGGAAAGTTTAATATAAAATTTGAAAATAGAGCGTATTCGGAATAAGAATTCAATTCAAATAAAGAACCAGGACCAGCATTTTATATTCTGGAATACAGCTAGCCGGACGATAGCTCGATTGACGGACTTTTCTCATTGTGGGTTGGGTCCAGTCATTCTGCGGTGTTCGGGTTTGCAACTGCAGTACAGTGACCTCATGCGTACGCGAGAGGGGCGCGGGGGGCGACTCGGATCTGGGTCAGGGCTCCCTTCCCTCTTGACGCCTCCTACCCGTCTCCGCACTCGATCGACCGCCAAAATTTTAACGCTCGTGTTGTAGCAAAAATCTGAAGTCACTGGCATGCGTTTTAGGGATGTTGGAATGGCCAAAATATATCGATAGAATTAATGTTTTTAGGGTGCCATACTTAAAAGGTACCCTTATGGTCTGACTTCGTCTGTCTGTCTGTCTGTCACACCTGTATATATTTCAGGTACCCTTGATGCAATCGATTTGAAACTTGGAATAGTTTTAGATGTTACTTACCTAACCCCATCGCAAATAAAAAATATATATTTTTTCTTTTACCTTTTTTATAAGGGGTCGAAATGGGTCATTAAAATTTCAAAGTGAGACTACTATATCTAGTGGGGTATTATATGAAAGGGCTTCATTTGCACATCGCAAAACTGATTTTTAATTTGGTTGGGAATAATAAATGTTTATCTATATTTTACAGGAAAAATAAAATGATCTTTCTAAGTTGTACAGTTTTTTAGTAATCCTTAAAAAAACCTCGACGAACAAACTTAGATTTGCGGTTTTTTTTTTTTTGCTACCTGAGGTGTTACATAAATAGTAAATATACTTTGTGGACGTAGGTACTAATTACTATGGATGTATGTCCAAAGATGGTATGGAACCCTCGGTGCGCGAGTCCGACTCGCACTTGACCGGTTTTTTTTAAAGATAATTAGAGTAATAATATTCTGGGGCATCAACTCACGGTCATCAAATCCCAAACTAAGCATTGCATGTATGGAAACATACTATGGAAACCAGACAACTTATATTAAAATAAGAGTACAGTACTAACAGTACTATATATTTTTTTGGTAAAAAAAACATACTAAAATAGATAAATAACACCCACACACTTGGTGGGAATCGAACCTATTGGGTAGCGGCCAGGGTGTCTAAACAAACATTATAATAGTCCAATAAATTGTTATGGGTGTTTTATAGAACTAGACTTTAGGGGAATCTGAAATACATAGAAAAAAAACGTATCAAGTAACAAGAGACAATGAAATGAAATGATTTATATTTAAATAGACTTAACGGACTTTTGAATGAGCAGATTTTGTTTTAAAGTTTCACAACTCAAAAACTCAGCGGTACTATCATTTTCTTTTGAAATAGTCCGTTATATATAATCAGTGCCAGTGTGTTGCTATCCAAAAAGGCAGTAGAAGTACTATCGTATCGTCACTAAATTGATTTTAACAAGAATGTATGTTTGTATGTATTTTTATCTGTTCCCGCATATCTTCTAATATACTTAACATAATTTGACAAGTAGGGTGTCGTTAGAAGCGTCTTGATTGTCCGTTGGTTAGGCTATATAATATCACATTATTAGACTTCGATTTTATCCGTAGTCGGGTTTTAGTTTTAAAAACTTATTACTTGTTATATTTTTAGGAGAATGGCCGCGCGGCACCGGACCTGACGGCTTCGCCGGGTCGAGCGCCGCCCGGCCCGCCGCAGCTGCCGCGCGCCAACCACGCGCCCCCCTGCGTGCTGCAGCCGGACTTCCGCAAGGTACCAGTACTAATATATCTCCTGGACTAATATTTCATAACGTCAACCATCTACGCGGGATATATTATAGTGAACAAGTCCTTGCATAGACACACTTGGGTATAAAAAGGTCACTTTCGGTGAATCATAATATATTATATAAGTTACGTAATGATTTCTGATATTTACGCGAATACTACACATTGAAATGATGTGCTGGGAATGCAGAATTCCTTTTGGGTGAAATGCTTAATATAAGCCTTATTCAGCCCGCTGGTCTCTTTCTTTACTCTAATAATGTAATGGGACGGAAGAATGCCAGTAGAGTAGAAGAAGAGGAGAAGAAGTACATTGTTTGACCAGGCAGAGGTCAGGTAGAGGACAGAGCAAAATGAAGATACGAGTAAATACAAACCCAATAACTGCACTTCACGACAGACCAGAATGGTCCATTGTGCAAGGGACTTAACACGTAGTAAAAGTTATATTACATGACATATTATTATATAATAATTTTAATTTCTCCTCTACATATACAAGGCATAAGAAAGGATTTTTGACCTTGTAAAATATACTCTAAGGTGTACTATTATACGAAGGCTACTTCTGATAGTATTATTATCTATATCGACCTTCTAAGTATCGTTATTAATTCATGTTCTCGTGTGTACGCGATGTCGACCTGAAAGCATTTCCGGCTTGAGTTGCTTTTGAAAGTTCCGGCCTTGAAGTAAGTGCCGCAGGGGTTAATTATATGTTTACTTATTTACACACATTAATAAGTCAACCCTTTTTGATTCACTTGCGGATATAAAGTTACTAATCTACAATTTATTATGATTATAATCTCCATCTGACCATGGTCTTTGTCTTCGTCCTTTTTTGTGGTAGTAATACTTAAAAGTACGTGTAAGTTGGTAAGGTATTTAAGTAGGAGGGGTTGTAAAAAGCTTATCGGATTTGTCGCTTAGCATCCGGATCTTCAAACGCTACTATTTATATTAATTGACACTTTTGTGAATAGTAGAAAGTATGTAGTGGTCTATTCTCTGCCACTACTATAAACACATGCCCAATAACCCCAGTGTTGGAAAATACCATTCATAAATTAAACACTTTCATTTTCATAAAGCAATCGATAGCGTTTAATAGAAATTTGTTACTAATTGGAATTCTATATACAGGTATCAGGAGTGAGCAATGAAATATTCAGGCAGATTGAAATGGTTGAAAATGATCACGACTCGACCACGGCCGCGGCGCTCGAGGTTAGTAACTACTTTTAATTTAGTCCGTGAAACTACTGTAACCTGACTAGATAGACAGAAAAACGTTAGAATTAAATCAATTTGTAGACTTTCCAAAGCTTTCTTTATGTTTCTTCTGCTAAATTTGAACCGAAATAAACTTGGATTCTATGGGTTGCTGTCATAAAACGAAAAGTACCTATCATATAATTCATGCTCATTTACTTCTTGGTAATTCTAGCATCCATATTCTTTTTCTTGTTAATATTTTATTAATGTACTACCCCCGTTTTCTAAATCAGAATCGATTTTATCAGGTTTTTATTATACCTAACGTTTTATCAGCTGATAATATTATTCATCATCATTAGCAGCTGATAGACGTCCACTGCTGAACAAAGGCCTCCCCCTTAGAAGGGAGGGGTTGCCATAATCCCCACGCTTGGCAGGCGGCTTGGGGATCGCAGTATAGGTGGAAGATAAATACAAAAGAAACACGCTGCTGCCCGTCTTCCTGTTCTCGCTTAGTCGCCTCTTACGACACCCAACGAGAGGAGATGATAATAAAATCAGTTCAATTTTCCTTAGTATTATTAATTTACAAAGCAAAAGGAATGATTTTATAGAATGTCGCTGCGAGCCACTCTGGTGTTACGTGCGCTCGTCTTGAAGTGTATTCTTTTGAAGTGGATATTACGTTTGGAGTGCAATAAACAATGTATTTTATGTTCGCAGGCGGTGGAGCGCCGCGGCGAGATGATCGTGCGGATCCTCGAAGTGAGACAAGTGGGCCGTAACAATATTGATGCCGCCAAAAAATTCTTCTCCCTACAGGTAATACAAACAAGCACTTGGAAAATAATGTCAAGTTTATACATCTACCTGTCGTAAGTCCACACGATGTAGGATTACGAGATAAAGTTGAAAGCATTACAATTTTTTTTTTCGTATGTTTAGTGGACATCCTGGGTTCAGAGTTTTTCAAGCTCTCTTTAGGCATCTGACTTAGCTTAACAACTACTGTCTAGATGACAATAGCCGGGACCGACTTTTAACGTGCCCTCCGAAGCACGGAGACGCTCAGTTCAAATGCCACTAAACGGTCACCCATCGAAGGTCTGACCTTGCCTGACGTTGCTTACTGACACACCCGTTTACCGAACAGTAGTTGCAACTGGCTATGATCGTCTCAGTATTATAATATACAATCTGTATTGCAGTTACCTACTCAAAGTTAGCTACCGAAGATCGGGTTCTTCGATTATTTTATCGAGATGTGACCTGTGTGTATATTAAAGTTTCATTTTATTAATTTATTATAGACGTCATCATAACATACCAACTTAATGCTCATACGCATCAACCACTATCTTCTACAATTGTCGCATCCCAATGATATTATAAACCATAGATATGTTATATCACTACTAATGCGCGCCAAAAATTGTAACTCATGTCATTAAAATATTTTCTCATATATAATTAAGGTACCATATCCTTTCCTTATTATTTCATTTTGTACCTACAGTACTTCATTTTCTAATTACGCATGAAGGCATTTTACTTGATTTTCAAAGGCACACGTCACGTTCGTTACATTTTACCGACGCGTGACTTACTGCTAGTTCACCCAGTTTGGGTGAATTTCGTTGTTTTAATTTTTGTGCGCTCATCCTATCCTCATTGTCTGTGGTCGTACCTAATCAATAAAACTTTTGAAAACTCGAGCACTGATTGGATCCGCTGAAAACTTTTTTCTAAAAACAGTCTTAGCAGGTAATTTGCCACGCTCCATTGACCTGGATAGTAAGCTCGTAACCTAGTACTGAACCCACAGTGAAAGAACGCTACTTTACCGAACCCTATTGTTCGGGCCTGGCCTAGATCGAGGGGAATGTGAACGCAATTTAGACTAGTATTGTTAGGCTGTACTGAACAGTTTGTACTATGTAATATCGCGAGCTTTAGATTCTGGTACTGATTCCATTTGTGGTTTCCTGGTAGATGCGGTTATGATTTGTGAGCATTGTTGGCATTCCAATTCTCTAAATATTGACGGATCCTATATCTAAATAGTTAACGATACAAAGATGTGTCCACCGCAGAGGTCCAAATTGTTCTTGCCTGATGCAACTAAAGCGTTTAGCATAAAAACTTAGGCGTATTCTCAAAATGGCAGACGAGGCTACAAATAGCTTACTTTTTATATAGTTAATCTAATCTAATAAAACTAACAATTTTACAGACTTTTTTCAATTGAGTGTCTATAATAAACTTATTAATAGGAAACTAAGTATCTTACTGCATACTTCTGAATCGAATATTTCGTTGTCTGACATCGCACATCAAGGACGGCAAATCATTTTTGTAGCTAGTCATTTTTATAGGTATTACGTAGGATTTAAACATAAGTACATGCACCCTGTTTGCAAGTCAGTGCGTTTTGACTTTGCATTATTATAAATTAAATTTACTAATATTCCCTCTCATCCAAATAATTCATTTCGTCAACATTAAATCATAATTTTTCGGTTTATCCAATTAAAATAATATCTTCATTAAAAAGAAATTATTCGTCTGTGTCGTACTGTTCCATTCTATTATCATATTATAGTACCTAATTTTAATTTGTTTTTTTTTGTTACCAGGACGCCCGGCATGTAGTGCAATTAGTGGAAATCGTAAAGCGCCCCGGTCAAACCTTGGGACTGTACATCAGAGAAGGTGACGGGGGCGCTAGATCAGACGGAGTGTTCATATCCCGGATAGCGTTGGAGTCAGCCGTGTATAACAGCGGTTGTCTCAAGGTCGGGGATGAAATTCTGGCCGTGAACCTGGTAGATGTAAGGCGGATGTCATTGGATGACGTCGTCATCATCATGTCGATACCGAGGAGATTGCTGCTGTGTACGAGACAGAGAAAAGGTTTGTTTGTAATTTGCTATATGCAATATACAGGGTGTGGTTCTGCATTCTTGCCATATTTACGGAGGTTGATATATACCTTTTAAAGAACATAAATCAATCATTAAATGATAGATGTAAAATTATGAATTATTTTTTATGTTTGGTACGAAAAGAAATCCCGTGTGCAACCGTCACTATAAAATAACCCCGTCTGGCAACGATCTTCGCGCAAAGTAGGTAAACAAGAGTGCGCGCGGAATTGCCAACCTTGGGACCTATCCTGAGCGCTCGAGAGCTCTTATTCTGGTTGAACGTTAATCGTGAATCATTAATTATCTTTTAGTTATTAGCCACTGAATTATTAATCTATTTTTAATCATTTAACATAATCCTTAACTGTTAGGTCTACAAATATGGCAAAAACGCAAAACCACGTCCTGTATAATATATATAACTTTTTTGCTGTCGGGGAGAAAACCCTGTCTCCATAAGCACGAAGGCTGGCTTATGTGGGATTTTTACATTAAAACCTCTGGGTACTCCATTCGGAGCTCGTCTGTTTCTCCAGCACCAAATGCTAGAGCACGTCCCAGGGGAAGCAGAATTGCACGCTCGCGATGACAAAGGGACTTGCATTATAACCTGCGATTCCAACTAATAGTTAGTGGTGATATAACCATAGTTGGAAGTGCACTAACATTTCAATAACACAATGTAAATGAACCTGTGTCAGGGGTATTTCTACCGGGGGTACCGGCAACAGCACAAACGAAAGATTTTCGCTTAGCCGCTAGTACTCGTATATTGACCCTTTTTGATAAATTACCCCACTGGCAACCTTGTTCACCACCTAACTATATTTTATATTCTTAGCATTTGTCAGTAAACGTTCACGCTATAATACTCCTTCTTTTGAATTATACTATACATTTAATGGAAATCTAATTGACCAAGGCACAAACATGGTCTTATTATGGTGAAATTCAAGTATCAAATGTGTTGCACCAATGGCGTGAACGATATCATTTCTTTCAGGAAAATCAGGGCCAGGATCGCCATCGTTGCCAAGGTCGGAGCACAAGCCACCGCCGGTCGTTGTGTTGAAGAGAGATTGTCGTGACGATGACGACAGAGACAGAGATCGCGTGGATGGACTTTATTCACAGTATGTAAAGATACAATTTCGATTGCCTACAATTTTAATGATAAGAAAAAAAAGAAGGGCAGTCGGAAGATGACACAGTAACTAACCTACCTGGATACCAATGCTAAAGTGAAGCCTCTTGAGGTCAAAGTCAAAGTTATTTATTTCAAATAAGCTTAACGATAGAACTTTTGAATGGTCATTTTTTTTAAAGCTACCACCGGATCACAACGCGGCCTCAACCGGGACGATTCGGCAAAAAAGTCAGCGGGCTTGTAATTTTTCACTTTTTTAAACATTGTTTGTCTTGTTACAATTTGATCAACATTAGCGATAGTGTGTTCTGCCGTTCGAAACATAAAACAAGGGAGAAACGAAGAAAAAATAAATTAAGACAAAATTATAAGAAACTAAAAGGCCAAAGGGATAGTAGTCGGACCAGTACCCCCAAGCAGCACCCGCTCACGCGTTGACTCGAGTAGGGTCAGTAATTTATCGAGCTACAGAACTGTATAATTCTGTTTGCTCGAAGAACCGATAACCGATGGGGAAGAAAGGTTCTCGAGTGGCGACTACGAACCGGAAGACGTGGCGTAGGCAGTCCCACTAGGTGGACAGACGACATTGTACGCGTCGCAGGTAACCGGTGGATGTGTAGCCGATTGTCGTTCATTGTGGCGTTCGAAGGCGAAGGCCTATGTACAGCAGTGGACGTCTTCCGGTTGGTGATTATAATTCTGTTATTCCATTATATAATGTTTGAAACAAAATCCACAGACATGGGACTCTGCGATCAACTGGAGGACCAGGTAGTAATGTGCGGCCTGTTGGAGATGGAAGAGAAGAAAGAAGTCGACTTCAACTTGGTGCTCTTTCACCTGATTCTACTGCACTGGATCTTTATTACAATCCGAGACCACCATCCGATCATTCTACATGGAGGTAAAGTCTTGGTATTAAAAGGTTTATTTTATTATCAACCTTAATTTAACATACTTAAAATTCATTTTCTGTTCCAAGTTACCGACCTCCACCACCGGTTATTACTGAGCAACCGAAATCCACAGCAACTCATTTCGTACCGTACGAGCGTTCCTATCCGAATACTCTTGATAGCTTAGCCGAGAAGGTTCATTCCTTCTATCCAGCTGATAGTGGAAGGTAAACTTTACATTTATTTCTGTCACCCTTTTAGTACATACATATTCATTTTGGTATTAGAGTTGCTTAAGCTGCCCTTTAAGCTTAGGCCTCTCTCTGACTCGGCTTAACAACTGCTGTCTAGATGACACTCCACTCCTAAGCACATAGATCTCAAAAGCACGGAGACAGCAGTTCAAATGCTGCTAAACGGTCCACCTATGGACTAATTTTGCCTGACGTTGCTTAACAAATCCGAAAAGTATAATTGGCTATAGTCAATAGTAATGGTTTTGTATTACATAGTGACTTTATTTTAATGTAGAATTTTGATGATTGCAGCACGCGATTCGGTGGACGAGTGCCGCGTTCAGGGTCTGAACAACAACTGCCTAGAGCAGAAACGCATTCTGATTTTGGTAGACACTCATTGCTCAGGTCTAGTTTAAAAGCTTCAGCTGCAACTGGAGGCAAGTAATTTTTTTTTATAGCTTATCTATGATTCGAGGACCTAGGCCCTTTGTCTTGTAGTTTGTGCTAGATCGAGACGCTCCTGGCAATGGTTGCCACATGATTTCTTTAGCTACTACAGTACTACTACATATATCCTTCATACAAAAAAAAACAAAGTAATGTTTATACAGTAATGCTTTAGGGCTCCCACACATAACTGCGAATTCGCATCGCATCACAAATATCTGCGAGAAACAAATGAATTTTTGTATCGAAAATGCATGCATCCCTTAGGGCAAATTGTCTGACATTGACATGGTACTTACTGACTAATAAGACGGTCACTTGCGTAAAGAGTTTTTCATATTCAAAAGTAAATTTTGATTGACTACCTTTTATAACCTAAAATATAGCTTCGCCGGTCTTTGCACCATTTTAAACAATTGTTACTTTTGTTTCCATAAGTTTGATAAAGTGTACTGTCTTTCAGCATCAAGTTTAAGATACAACCAACGATACGGGGGCATCACTGGGTCAGGACTCACGAGCAGTACTCTAACCGAAACAGGCATGGCGGGGACCAGTTTAGGGCCTGGTCTTCCTTCAGGCCTCTCAACTACCGGCCTCAGTGGCCTAACGGGATCAAGCTTAGTAGGCTCAGGGTTGCCTAGTACCGGCCTAAGTTCTGGATTAACAGGCACTGGATTAGGATCTACACTCGGTGGAACATATGGAACTACAGGATTAGGGTTACCTTCGTATAGTAGCAAGTTTGGAACTGCTAGAAGGAATAGGAGCCTGGATTATTCTTCCGATACTGAAGCCACAGCCCCAACACGAACTCCTTACTATTCAGGACTGAGTGGGTATCGGAGTAGCACTCTGGGGCGAGATATAGGATGGAAGTTTAATTCGCTGCCGAGGGATGTAAGAGGGACTGGACAAAGGTAAATATTTGTTGTTTCTTTGTTATTCTACCTATTTAAGGATTATATTTTGGAACATAAGATTACTTGCTCTTTGCTATGAATATTCACAGACTCGGCTTAACTCGACGCACTGGAAGTGTTCTCCAAGATGAACCTGAACCATTGTCGTCACGATTAGACCTACGTTCTTCGAGGGGTAAGTTAACTGATGAAGCTTCTTCTTCTGATAGTTTACCAACTATCCTTGTGTTGTTGTTTATAAAAGCACCTCTATTCGTGAAGTTATTAGCATGTTACTTTTTATTCAGTTTTGGAAATGATTTAGAAGTTGCTTCTCCTACAGTGTTCACATCGGATGAGTACCGAGCCTGGCTATCACGAGCGCCATCAACTAGTGCGCTATATGAGACTTTGCGCCCTCGTTTGCCCACCCACTACTCTGCTGAAAATATACATGATGCGCTGAAAAACGTAAGGGTTTTATATTAAGATCGAATAAGTAGTCAATACATTTTATATTCAATACTACTACATAATACTCATTGAATTTACGTTTTTTTTTCTAAATTGCAGATGGAAAATGCCAGTCGATTTGGCTCATCTTTGGGTCTAGCCAGTCGTCGAGTGGAACGTCCTCGCCACCTCCCAGCTCGTTCAGTGTCATCGCAGCAACTGGGCGCGACGCAGCAACTGGGTGGAGGTGCTGGGGGCTCGCCGTCTGCGCGTCGAGTACGGCAACTCTTGGAGCTGGGGTCGAGGTTCAACTGCCCCAACCCCAGTCCAGTTCCGACGCCAGGCTCGCGGCATCAGAGACATCTTGACATTAACCCCAATGGTAAGAAATTTTTAGTGTTGAACGTCTTTTGATCTATGTTCGTTTATATTGTTGTATAATTCGTTATAGTGTTGTTTTTCTCAGGATAAATCTAAAATTTAATAAAATTATCGAGTGCATTGGAAATTAGAAACGAATATTTGGTACTTTGCATAACCCGATGTAGATAACTTACGACTTCTAAAATAGTTTTCTGTATCCGTAAAGAAGGCAAGGACTAAGCAGTTTTCGTTGAAAATTGTATGGATCTTAAATTTATACTAATATCTCATCATCAACAGCAGGAAGAAGTCCATAATCCAAATGTCATATGGCAGTTAGTTACTTTATCATTGTCTTTAATTCTTCCGTGCATATTTTGCAGAGTTCCTAAAATATAAAGTAGAGAAGCCAAGCGCCGGTGGTCTATCGGCGTCCATGACAGGCCTGTCCCGCTTGTCTGGAGGTGTGTCAGGCATGTTGTGGGTGCACTTGCTCGCTGGTCGCGGGCTGCGACCCTCGGCATCAGGTTCGTCCCCTGGCTCACCGCCGTCGGGACCGCTTGCACCGGCGCAGCCTCCAGTCGCGCCGAGGGACTTGTATTGCGTGCTCGAGTGCGACCGTGTGCATAAAGCGCGCACTGTGGTAAGTGTTTTCTTTCGTGGAATTATACAGGGTTTTAAAATTTTGGACATCTATTTCATTAATAAATAACACAGATCTTTGAATAAATTATGTTAGGTTTAGCTTTAGGCCTTTTCGATTCGTAGACCCATTTCGATGGATTCGCCGTTCACTTCCATATTCAAACACAGCTCAACGTAAATTATACGGATATGATTAAATCAGTAGACTCGCTTTTTCATTGTCACTTGAACCGGGATAAGGGAATTGTGCTAGCAGAAAAATCATTAGAACAAAAATGCATCCAAATCATTCATAAGTTTTAAGATTCTGGTAGGTTGTTTGGAACGTCGTCGCGGCTCTAGGACCGAATCCACCCTTTTCTTTAAATGAGTCTCTAAAAAATCTGAATTCAACGAATTCTGGACTAGACTACAACTATGACTGCTAAAGCCCTGTTTTAATTCTGTTACATAGGTACGTACAGGGGAGCTTCAGTTCGATTGGGACGAGTCATTTGAGTTGGACCTGGTGGATAACAGGCAGCTCGACGTACTGGTATATTCGTGGGATCCACAGCACAGGCACAAACTCTGCTACCGAGGAGCAGTCACGCTGCCTGATCTTCTTACTCGATCCGCATCTCATCAGCTAGCTATTAAGGTAATCAATGAATATTCTTACGAAATATTTAGTGCGGTTCGTTTTACATTTTTGCGCTTGCGGAATATTTTGTAACAACGTATTCAGATATTAAAAAGTACCCATGCATTGTCACGAGAAAATTGAGGTTTTTGGACGACATGTTATTATTCCTATACCCTCACATTTTCTAAAAAATTCTTACTGGCGTAATCTCTGTAGATAAAGCCTACCGTGTCTTGAGGTTTTGAGATGTAATTATGTCGTATCATATAAGACAAGCAGAACGTTCGTTTAATGTTAAGCTACACTGAAGCCCATTGACAGTATGCACTACCACCCTTCTGCTGAGACATTACAAAATCTCTGAGCCCAGTTATTTCTTCGGATACAGAACATGCTGTTACTGAATGTTAACATGCTGCTTTCAGGCGGAATATCTAACACTTATCCATGGGGTGTTCGGGTAAGAATAGCTACCTCCCATCTCCTCCCGTTGGGTGTACGTAGGAGGGGAAGGGAAAACAAGAAGACGAGCAGCAGTTTCTTTCTTTTGGATTACATACCATCTATAATGCAGCCTCCGTGGCGCAGTGGGAAACCGCTTTCTTTGTAAACCGGAGGTCGCGGGTTCGAATCCTGCGGGGAGCAACAAATTTGAGTAGTTGTTCCTTACTGGCTAGGACAATGCAGGCCGATCACCTGATTGTCCGTAAAGTAAGATGATCCATGCGTCGGATGGGCATGTAAAAAGTCGGTCCTGCGCCTAACCTCTCCCCGGTCGTGTCGGTCTTCCGTCCCATCGGATTATGAGAGGTATTATATAAAAGAAGAGAGAGTGCACTTGTGTCTACGCAAGCGCTTGTGCACTATAATATCTCCTGCGTACATGGCTGATCTTGTGAAAGATTGGCCGCTGTGGTCGTTTCGGCCAGGAGGACATTATTATTAATGCAAACCCCAAGACGCCTGCCAAGCGTAGGGATTATGGTAACCCCTCCATTCTAAAGGGGAGGCCTTTTTTCAGCAGTGGACGTGACTGCTGCTGATGATGAATATAAAACTAGGAAGACGTTCACTTAAAGTTAGGCTACATACACTCCTGCCCACGGAAAGTTTGCAGAGACGTCAGTTAATTCTCTGGAGCCCAGTCAAGTGTACCTTTTTTTTTTTTTTTTGAGGCGGGGGAATCTTCCAAAGATCCCCGGGAGCTGTGGGGCTCGACCGGGGTATGTGGGTTTTTTACCCACTAAAACCCCCGCGACTGTCGCATCGTCACATGAGAGGGGAGACCCCAGGGCTCTCCGGTGGGATCTGCGCCAGGGGCCCCTCAGTGCCTTGCCTTTGAGCCCCGAGTGTACCTACTGGTTAATCAATGCTGGTGATTGGTTCAGATGGAGCCCCGCGGCACACTGTACGTGCGCGTAAGACACACGGAGCCCCACGAGCTGTTCCGACGCCGCACCGCCTCGCCTCGAGGCGCGGCGGTGTTCGGCGCCGAGTTGGAGGCCATCGTAGGCCGGGAGCCAAGACCTCCTCATGCACCACCCGTGCCGCTCATCGTCAGACGATGCGTGGAAGAGATCGAGAGACGTGGACTCGATATCATAGGTAAATTCTACTATTATTTTTCATATTATGTTGTTCTCAATAATTTGCATGAAATAACCAAAAATCTAGGGTAAAGCGAATATTTTATAAGAGTAAGAATGTCCAATGGCATTTTGTTGTTGAAGCCAAAGTTGAAGCTATTACAGATACTCTTTAGATACTCTTTCGTTTCTTGTACTAATTAACAAGAGGGGTAGAGCTAGATGGGTTCGAAATTGTAGAAGCCTGGCTGGAGAAGTACCTCCAACTTACTTTCTGCTGTTGTTACGTTATTTGAGCGAGGTAACTAGGGCTCTATGAGATGCTGCTGTGTGATTTGCTGACTTTTTGATCCCCTTTTCTGACTGGCGCAGCGATACATCTGATAGAGCAGCGTTTTCTGGAGTTGTTGATAAAGCAAGTGCACTTCGATCCACGACAGCACACCACCTAACTATCAGCATACATAAAACACCAACTACCGTTTATAAAGTTTTGACCTGAAACTCGTTTGTTACAGGTCTCTACCGCCTTTGTGGATCTGCAAGTAAAAAGCGCATATTGCGTGAAGCATTCGAGCGTAACGCTCGAGGAGTTGAGTTGGCACCCGACTCGGTGCCGGACATCAACGTAATCACGGGTCTACTGAAAGACTATCTGAGGGAACTACCACAGCCACTGTTCAGCCGCTGCTTGTACCAGATGACGCTGGATGCTTTGGGTTAGTGTTACTTGGGGACAACTTTCTTTCTTTAAGACTGTTTAACTTTAATAAGCCTGTCGTGTCTCAAAGACGAGCAAACGACTCCTCTTTCTTTTTTTACGCTTTTCGATACTGAGTAAATTATGACCACTCCAGCCCCGCAAAGGTCTATCTATATTATCACGCCAACGTCGCCTTGGTCTACCCTATTTTAGTAGACTATTTTTGTTTGTGCATTTTCAGCTCCAGAGAACATCTCAATAAATAGAAAAATCATATTCTCCTGACCAATCAGATAGTACACAAGTTCTTGCGCAGATACCGGTTATACCTAGTTTGTCAGAAAAATAAACCTTAAACCACTTAAGTATTTCTAATCTCCTCCTTCAATTCCAGGGGTATGCCTTCCAGACGACCGAGAAGGCAACGCCCGCCTAATGGCCTCAATAGTGGAATGTTTACCTCGAGCCGCACGAGCGACCTTGGTTTTCTTACTGGATCACTTGGCCCTCGTCGTAGCAGCCCAAGACCGTAACAAGATGTCCCCGCAGCATCTCGCGGTGGCGTTAGCGCCGCCTCTTATGTTGCACTCGCAGCCGCCGGCGGAATTGGATTATCAGAGGCCTATACATGTGCTACAGTGTCTACTGCAGATCTGGCCCCCTCCTAAACGTTCAGGTAATGTCATTTCTCAAGTCGTTTACACAGTTCTACTGTATGCTGAAAATAAGCGGTACGAATTGTTCAAATCAGTAGCATGAAAGAAATCATCAAAAAATTAGAATACTAACATGAGTTTTCATCATTGTAATCCACAACATTGGAACTACATGATCACTTAGAAGGAATTTCAAGAAGTCTTTATTTAGTGTCAACGCAAATAATACAGCAAAAATTTGTCAATGAGCTAGTTCATCTTGGCTTTGAAAAAGTTAGCCTTAGAAGAAAAGAAGTCTAATGTGCTAGATGTATTACCTACCTAAGTCATTCGAGGAGGCAGTTTTTATCCCACTTAGTGACGAGACGAGAAACGAGGGCCTGGAAAATCCCCTAGCACAAGGGATCTATCTCCTAGTTAAACCCACGCACACCTTGCATTATCCTTTATAATTGATTTTATAGAACACAATTTGACACTATTCAAACCTACATAGAAAAACATCTATCAGATTGACTCAATCCCTACATGCTTAAGTTATCGAGAAAATTGAATAGAATTCTCTTTGTTCCCCTTGTAGTTCTTACACTAGACAATAACACTGAATGTCTAATGTGGCTAAGCGGTACCTTAACGCATGTATGTTTGTAGACAGTTCGGCGCGGCGAGCCAGCAACCGGGCCGCGTGGAAACAGAGTCAGTGCGTCGCCAGCGGCCTCACTCATCCTCCCACAAGGTGCTCCTTTTAGAACAACATGTAGTACAATTTTAGTTCAATTTTAACCGACCTCAAAAAAGGAGGTTCCTAAATTCGACTGTATATTTTTTATATTGCGTGATTTGCTGGGTGGTAGATCCCTTGTGCGAAAGACCATATTTGTAGATACCACTGCAGTTAGTTTTACAAGCCTGAATTGATTACTGAGTATTATGGGATTGTGGATATGCACTGATATAGTAAGATACTGTTAGGTAGGTGAGGACTGACAGATTATTCTGCCGCAAAGCTGCAGTGTGTAGTTATTTCTGTATTACAGTGCGAAAGGTCATGTAGCTGGGCAAATTATTGGTCCCAGGAGACTTTATAACGAATGTCTCAGGTGACTAGTGTCAGTAAAATGCAAAGTTCTATGAGCAGTCTTGTCGCTTACCACAAGGCGGATGTCCAGCTTGTATCGTTACTAATTAGCTTAAAAAGCAGATAAACTGCGACTAGGCGGGTAGGTCGGTGTCGCAAAGGTCTGTCAGCTAAAACTAATCAGCTCTTAATGCCTCCTATTAACTTAAACTCTATATACTAACTTACATAACCAACGTAAACTAAAGATTCTCTCAATTCTTTATAACCTTGCTTTTTGATACAACTCTGCTGACCTTACAAGAAAACCAGACATCTAAAGTAAAGTTTTTTCTTAATAGTAAATTCTTTGTAGTCGCGATTTGTCAATGAAATCTACCTTTTAAATGTTCTCGTATAGGTAAAAATCTGAAAGTTATGATTGGGCTTTTCCTCATCGAATCTTGTATTTTTTATTATACATAATCTAAAACTCTCGTTGTGTATTACATTTTGTCCAGGCCGAGTTCCGCCCTCAGCCAGTCCATATCGGCCTCCAGCGGCAGCATCAGCAGCATCTCCGCCGCCAGCTCTCTCGGGTCGGCCCGTGCCAGACCGCTCGCCGCCCGCACATGTATGTACAACTAAGCTTTGGTAGCTGAAACAACTTCCATAGGTCGTTAGTAATAATATCCGGCTCGAAGGACCATAAAAATATTATCAATTAAGTTGGAAGTAGTTAGTTCGCTGGTAAAAATAAAGTGAATTTTGTTAAAAACTAAAAACAAGTGGCAGGCTGACAACTACCTAACAAGTAAAGCTTATACTTTATAGGTACTTATATTTTGTAAATTATTTGTACGAGTATCGTAAATGACGCTGCAACAGCCATTAAGCGGAATTTACCTAGAGACAATTACATCATCATCATCATGGTGTTTCAATCATACATAGGCTGCGTTTAAATCTTTCCGCTATCAAGTGGACGACATAGTAGCACCTTGTGGTATCAAAAAGCGTAAGACTTAAGGCAACTCTGCGTTCCAGGTTCTCTCATCAGTCAGGGGCGGCCAATATCGTCTGCAGTCGCCTCTTCGCGGCCCTCTGCCCGCTCCGCCTCGGTCCCGTCAAGTGACGGTATCATCGCCCGGCTCAGCCAGCAGTAGCTCAGGCAGCCACAGCCCGGCCGACACCATCAAGCACGGCGGCTCCGTCTCCTCCATCCTGCGGCAGCCGGAGCGTACTGCGTCACCGCGCTCTTCGCCGCGCGTTTCTCCGCGCGCCTCCCCTCGCGCTTCCCCGCGGGATTCTCCTCGGACCGGTACACCACGTGATTTCTCCAGGGAGTCACCTCGTGAGCACGCGTCGCGTGAGTCATCTCGGGAACACACACCGCGTGAGCAGACGCCTCGAGAAGGTGGATCGCCGCGTTCCGTGATCCCGGGCACGTCAGCCGGGCTGGCGGTGACCCTGAACTCTGCGGGCGGGCCGAGCCCTCGCTACAGCTCCACGAACCCGTTCCTGCAGCAGTACGACGCAGATGAAGAGGCGGAGGTGTGGCGGGCCGCCGACATATTCTCGTCCCCCTCCACGCACGCATAGTGCTCGTAGCGAATTGAGATTTTCTAGTCAATTTTTTTAATCGAATCGAAAGAGTGCTACGATTCCGCTGTATATTATGTTGTTTATTCGACGAGCGTGGTGCGCGTTCGCGTAATGTTTGTTATATATAGAGCGAGTTACGGTGTATATTACTGTGAGAATGTATTATGCTGAGGCGCGAGGCGACACGCCTCGCCGGCCGCCGGCGTCCCGCCCCGTAGCCACTATAGTGTTTAACGTATTGTATTGTACATTGTATATAATAATCGTATATGTAGGTACGCTACAATTTTGTACCGTTCGGACGGGACCGCGGCGGGCGGCCCGCGGCGCTACACACATCATCCCACATATCAGAGACTTGTGTACGAAATCGACACACAACTTCACAAACATTCGCTTAAAACCTATAACCTGAATCTGAAATACCTTCTTTTCAATATTGAATAAATAACTTAAATGTTTAATAGATCAGTGCCGGCAACGGACACAAGTCAGTAGCTCGAGTAGGGAGAGTGTATCATAGATCAGACGTGTGGACTATCTTGAGACTGAGACCATATCAGAGTAGCTCGTAGACTCTTTAGATGTCCGTCGTAGAACGAGCGATTACGTTAGATTATTGGAAGGAAACCTTCGGGACAAACGCAAGATCAAGTAGGGTTGATACAATGCCTATTAAAATTATCCCAGTTCATTAATAAAGTATTAAATATGACCGTATACAAATAATAAAATAGTATTAGTGAGCATTTTTACGAGTCGCTAATTCTATGAGGGAATGAAATCCGTTTGGATCGGTCGCATTCTCAAGATCAGAGGAGTTGTGTTCGATATTCGAACATTTGAATACACAAATTCGAATATTGCATTCGAAATTCGAAAACAAACCCTCAGTTCTTATTAAAATAGTGTCTGCTAGACATATAAGAGTGGGGGAAATTGACCAATGACAGCACTGATCCTACTTTCACTGCCATGATTGGTCCATTTATAATAAATAGTATGCATAATAATTATACACTTGTTTATATGTCTGTCGGAGGCTACGCGGTTACTTAGCACTTTTGAGCGACACTTCAAGACGAAATTTGGTTATTGAATATTAACTTTTTTATAAAAATAGTATTGCACAAATAACACGACTGATACGGGACACAAAATGTTTTTGATACTTTTTACTTTTTGTACCTGTTATTAAGGTTTACGTTAAAGAACCTCACCTTAACTGTACCTCTGTAAAATAATATAAATATTTGTACACGAATTTCTTCAGTGTTCATAGTTAGGTATATTATCCGTTCATCATCCTTTACAGGGATCTACATGCTCATCAAAATCATTTTCATAATATGATATTCGTGTACGAATAAAAGTCGAACCATCTTGTATGAATGCCGGAAGTTGATGACAATATTAGAGATATATTTAAATCATTGTACGAATTTAAACGAACGATAGTCTTCACAAATACTATGAAATTGTTTCGTATTGACGGACAGATTGTAAATGCGTGCGTTGTATACGAGTATGATACGTTTTGTGTGCATAGTAGTCCCAGTCATTTATTTTTTATGCCTGATACTGTCATAGCTTTTAGGAAATATTTTGACAGAAAATATAATCATTGGTCGCGGTAAAAATAATGGTAAGTATTAATTTAAAATTTTAAAGTGTTTCTTTTTGTATAGGGTAAATGTGGGATAGTTGCCCTAGGGGTATAGTTGCCTCGATTGTAATTTCTCTAGTTTGGCGGATGATCACATGTTATTTTATTTATCTTTCGAGAGACTCTACAACTACCAACACTACTACTAAGTTGACAGTGTTGCATGTCTTTGTGAGATTGCATGGTAGGGCAAGGTGAAATCAAAGTTTTTGCGGGATAGATGGCCTCTTTTTCAGTGGGGCATCTATCCTATACGTAATTTACATAGATTAGGCAATTATCCCCTATATGGGATAGATGCCCCAAATTTTAGAGGTCCGCAAAAATCGCTAATACTCTGGAAATATCAAAGATGATGGTTTTTCCTTTCATAAGTTTGAAGATAATAAATCAAAGTACCTACCCGTATTACAAATAAAGAATTTTGCTTTTTTCACTGAGAGATATAAAGTAATTTCAAAAAGTGTGGCAACTATCCCACTTTTACCCTAATTTACCATAACCAATTAGTTAATATTGATATATTCCGTCAATACGAATCGAACCAGTTTATCACTCACAACTACGCTCTATTTTTATGACGTCAAACTTAAGCGGTCGCCAATTAATATTAATAAACTGAACTATTTCTTTGTGCACTATATCTAGGTTTAGCTTCCATTCTTATCTAATTATATACCTAGTGTTTAGATTCAAAAAATGTGCGAGTGTATTAAGATGGATATTATGTCACTCATCATAATTAATCTGATACACAATAAGATACGCGATATTGAATGGCATTTTTTCGATCCAATAATTTTTGAACCTTTAGGATAATTATTTTGCGGTTGTGGAAAATAACACTATGAACTCAATGCTGGAATGTAATTTCCACCTTATATATTTAAAAATGTGTATATGAAAGATATATGATGCCTGTTCTGCCTACCTCCGAGATACTTGTCATTATCGTAATGTCGATAATGCTCTAATTGTAATTGGCCTACGTTGTGCAGAAAGAATCAGTTTACTTTTTAAACCAGAGGCTAAAAATGCAATCCAAAACAGAATGTATGTCCGAGTATGTAAGACTCTGGAACTGATAGATAGCAACTGACCTAGTATAATAAAAGTAATGTGTATACAATGTACCTATACAGCTGCGGACACCTTTGGTGTAAATCTGGAAAGCTATCTTGAACCATGGATAAGTTCTAGTAGAACTACTTTGACCTTTGATTTGCCTGGATCTATTTATATCGCGAAAAAAAAACAACTTTACGGATCAAAAAATGCCTGCAATTGTATACCAATACCAACGGTAAAATAATACTGACTTGAGGTGTCGCTCGACAGCCCGGTAGCCGGTCGCGCGTAGCGGCCTTAGTGTGTAGTGACTACGGCGCACAGCTTCAGTTGGCTTTGTTTGGGGCAATAATTCTGAGAGATCACACTTAGGTTAATACAGTGCTGGCACGATAAATCTGCATAGAGTATATCACGATAATGATTGGTCGGAACTTAATTAGTTTCGATTTGTGCCGCGTGGATAGTTATCGTGCTAGCACTGTATATTTCGCGCCAAACTTTATGGCTCTGAACATAAAATAGCTATTTGACGGGGATCACGTAAATATTTTGTTTTATTTTTCTGAGCAGCAAAAAATGTTATTTGGCTGAATGTAGAGTGACTATAAAGTTTGGTGCGGCCAATAATTGTATTACAGTTATTACATGTCTTTGTAATTTTAGCACTTGTTAGAATCCATCTATAAGTATATTAAATTAATTTATTGAGAAATAAAATTTATTATACACAATTTTTAGATATTTTAACAGCCCGCCCATTGTGTAATTTCCTGTGTAGGTATATTGCTGAAAATAAAAAGAAAGATTAAATATTATTAAATATATAACATACAATAATATTACTATAAATTAATCATATTCTCACATTTTATTTACCTAATTATTATGATGGCCTTTTATAAGCTCAATTTTTTTTAACATCACTACTTTTTTATACCCTCTTAAAGTTTGACACAAACTAAAATCAACATACTTACTTTAACACAGAAAAGAGCTGAAGCTGTGTTTGTAAAGTTCTTTTTTTCAGGTTTATTAATGGTTAGATAGTTTTTTGTCCAGTTAGATAGAACATTACAACATAATCTTAGAATAGTGTCGTTTTCCATACTGAAAATTATTCCATTGTTAGATTTTATAATGTTTACAATAAAATATGTATGTATATGCCGAGTGATTGTCTCTCAAAGTTGGTGCCACCTGTGAGTTTGTGTTGCGGGGCATCGCCCCACAGATAATATCAGTATTTCGACAATTTGGTAAATAGGTAGCGTTACTACATACGTGTAATTTACGTAACGAGTAAACTCCGCCCGCATCTGTACAGGGCGGATGAAACACAGACAAAATAAATAATACGACGTTATATTCGTTTCATTCATTTCATCCTGACACGCCGTGAAGAGCTTTGCAAGGGCATAGCTTTTGATAGATAGTGGACAGATTTCAATTTAACTGTATCTATACGCGCTGTACCAGTTTTTAATCAAAATCGTTTGAACGACGCGACGTTCCGTGCGCTTACCCCGCCCGCATGTACATACATTGGGCCGGCTCGTGCAAGCGATTAAAGGTGGTATACCGTTCGTGACCGCGAGACTAAATCTTCCTTGATCTCTTAGTTCAGTCCGACTCCAGCTTCTCGACTATCTTGATCAGCAGCCCGAACAAAGGCCTCCCGCCTAGAAGGGAGGGGTTGCCATAATGCCCACGCTTGGCAGGCGTCTTGGGGATCGCAGTATAGGTCGTAGGTAATCCAATAGAAAGACGCTGCTGCCCGTCTTCTTGTTTCCCCTTAGTCGACTCTTACAAACGAATGCCTTCCCCTTAAAAGGGAGCCATAATCCCTACGTTTATTAACGTCTTGTGGATCGAAGGTAATCCAATCGAAAGCCGCTGCTCCTTACAGACACCCAACGGGAGGAGTTCGGGGGGTGCTATTCTTACCCGGACACCACACAGGTTTGGTAGTGCATACATAATTATTGCTGCTATGTATACGTTCATAATTCCATAGAAATATTTGTTACAAGGCAATGTCCACGGGCTTCTGGCAACAAAAAGAATACTGCCTCAGCCACAAACTACGACTGCTTATGAAATACTAGCAACTATATTCATTGCAGCAGTCTTAGCACGATTTGCCAAGACTTCGTAATCTTGACAGTTCGGTGTGGAGTATGACGTAGTTATCGACATAGAAACGTCATTTTCGGTATTAGCCAGGTCGATAACGACGTCATACTCCACACCGAACTGTCAAGATTACGAAGTCTTGGCAAATCGTGCTAAGCCTGCAGGAACACAACGCCACTTGGATGGCGTTATTTATTTACGTATACAACCACAGTGACGTGACAAACAAAATGTTCGTGTGGTTGTAAGCGACACGCTTGCCCACTTTGTCACCCGAGACATTAGTTATTAAGTCTTTTGTGGCCGGCAATTTCACCAGGAGACGAAACGTTTTCTAGGTGAAACGTAGGGGCGGAGGCCGGGATATGTGGGATTTTTACCTACTAAAACCTCCCCGGTGGCCTTCATCGACTCATATCGCTGATATGATTTCGAAGAAAATGCACGACCTGGGTGCATGATACATAAATCTGCATTTAAGTTCCGTAGGTCGTGAAGTCCAAACATTTGGGGTTTTTTATACTTTCTCCATTTTCTTCGAAATCGTATCAGCGATTAGCAAAAGAATGAGACCTCTACTAAGCTCCGTTTAAGAGAACTGCGTGGCCACGCGGTTCTCCATTGGTCAACTGCGCGGCCATAGTATTTAAGTTCCGTAGGTCGTGAAGTCCAAACATTTGGGTTTTTTATACTTTCTACGTTTTCTTCGAAATCGTATCAGCGATTAGCAAAAAAATGAGACCTCTGCTAAGCTCCGTTTAAGAGAACTGCGTGGCCACGCGGTTCTCCATTGGTCAATCGCGCGGCCATAGCATTTAGGTTCCGTAGGTCGTGAAGTCCAAACATTTGGGGTTTTGAAATGAAACTAATTACGGATTATATCGCGGTTTATTTTTGATTTTAATTACCCGACGCGATGTTTCGAATACTTTACAGCATTCATGGTCACGGGCGGACTGAGGTGGTAGCTGTCCATATGCCATAGTTGTCTTAGGGTTCTTCTAATTATTATTGTTAGTCCGATCTACGCAGAAAGAGCTTACAGTATTTTGAGGTCTTGCAGTGGAATGCTTGTCTTTGGATTTGATTATATTTATCACGGAATCCCAAGCTGGTGGTAGCACCCAGCCATCTTCTCTATTGAAATTTAGATGCTTTTTAATTTCAATAGCCTCACGAATCATCCTTGGCAGGTAGCGCTGTTCTTTTGCAAGGATTTGTGGTTTGTAAATTCAAATATAATGGTGGGTGCGATCCTGAACATGTTCACAGACTGCAGACTTCGTATAGCGTCGATGTTTAACGTCAGCTATATGTTCTTTTACACGGGTTTTTACCGATCGTTTTGTTTGCCTGTATGAGAGCCCACAGACACAATCCAGTTTGTATACTCCTGCATCTTGTAGAGGTATATGGAACTTGAATGATGGTAAAAACTGACTAATCTTCTTTGGTGGCTTGAAAAATGTTTTAATTGAAGCTTGCTTTAAAGTATAGCCAATCTTGTCTGTTACCCCTCTTAACATTTGGCAATACAGCAGGCATACGTTCGAGTGTGGATAGCTTGACACGTTCACAGTGACGGCGGCGCGGAACTCGGAGCTTGTTCTCACGCAGGACCTGCTTGACATGTTGAAGCTCGGCACCAAGATGTTCCTCGTCACAGATCCCGTGTGCTCTCTGAAACAAAGATTTTTCCAACGGTAGCTAACTGTGTTGGGGGATGATGAGATTAACCGTTTAGATATATATCTGTATGAGTCTTTTTCCTATATACAGTATGACTCAAGGTGTTATTGGGATTACGTTGTTATTTGTTTTTTTTTTATACTTTCTGCATTTTCTTCGAAATCATATCAGCGATTAGCAAAAAGAATGAGACCTCTACTCAGCTCCGTTTAAGAGAACTGAGTGGTCGCGAAGTTCTCCATGTGTCAACCGCGCGGCCACGGTTATCCCTTCATAACTTTCTGAATATTGGATCTGCGAATTTGCGACCTTCATTGCTAGTGTTTAGCAAATTCCTTCGTAATATTGACGTAGTCGTTTTTCTTCTACGACACTGTGGCCGAGTAGTCGAAACCGACACCATTGTAGCCCCCCGGGAACCAGACACGGTGCTCACGGGGACGGGGGTCGCAACCCCGCCGTGGTCCTCCTCGGAGTCGCCGCCGTACTCAATGGAAGTTCTAGGGATAGTAGTCCTAGCTACCATCTAGTGAACGATGGTTTGCACCTTCCCTTCGGAGTCGCTGGACGTCCGGGGTGTGGGCCCAAGCGCGACAAAAAAAAAACAATGTGTGCACCGCACCTGCACACCTTCAATAATATTGTCAATATTCTATAACCCGCCCGAATTAACTGTAAACCTCGCTGTAATGCGACGCCGTAGCCTCAGGTGCACAGTTAAGTCGCTTGGGTTGTAGAATATTGACAATATTACTGTAGGTGCGCGGGCTACCTTAGCCGTTTTTTAAACCTTGATTATTTAGACTTTCGGAGCCGTTAATGCTCCATAAATGTTTCATTATCCAGTGCGAG
The DNA here is from genome assembly GCA_911728495.1 of Furcula furcula. Classification (NCBI taxonomy): domain Eukaryota; kingdom Metazoa; phylum Arthropoda; class Insecta; order Lepidoptera; family Notodontidae; genus Furcula; species Furcula furcula. Next base: position 8,300,838 of record OU452246.1, on the reverse strand, counting down.
ATATTTAGAATTTCTGCTCACTAAAGAGTAGGTAGGTATAAAGTTTTAATTGGCTACAAATGTCAAAATGATCCGATAAGGTACAGTACTTCGATTAATTACCATGAACTCTAACTAGCGTTTGCAAATATGGCGTCGTAAGGATTATTATTATTATAATTCCTGAATTTGATTTTTAGGAATTATCTTTCGAAGAGCCTTTTATTACCCTAGTAAGATATAGATGTTTTTTTTTAAATAGCTATCTGTTGTCACTTGCACTCAAACAAACTGTGATGACTCGTGTTTTAAACACTAACTTCATCCGTATTTTTACTCATAGAACCCAGATGGCGCTAGAGGTACTCTTAAAAACATAGAGTTTATATATTAAGAATAGAGTACGCGTTTGACTATGGTCCCTTTAAAAAAAGCGTAGGCAGATTTCCCTCTGGTGATTTCCCATAATACACACGTTTGTCAGGTGTATTAGGGTGTCGAGTAAAGCGGGCTGTAAAGCTATATAGGTACCTTTACAGCCCGTGTATTATATTATTTAGGTACCTACTTCAAATATAATAAAAGATAAGTAATTTAGTTTCGATCGTATAACACCAATAAAGCCAACGCACGAACCATCCATTAAGTAGTGAGTGTATAACATATTAAAAGAATTAAGTGGATGAACTTGAAAAAACATTTTCAAAAATATCAAAGCTCATAAATTGACGCAAGATATTAAGTGCACTATATTTCTATCTCAAATTTTGGCATGCAAGTAATCCCTTTGGTACTAAAGTTCAATGATGCAGTAATTCTCTCTCATATTTGCAATCCACGTCATATACTATATTAATTTAGTAGCTATCGATATAATATTTAAACTAGATAAATATTCACTAACAAAATGACATCTAAAATGTGGCCGCGGAGGTCGCGAACTTATCTGTGCTGGTGGCGGAAACGTGAACTAACGGTTTTATTATGATAATGACACGTAGTTCGACAGTTTCATATCGCCAGTAGCGACACTCCTATTGGCAAAAATAATTTTGTCAGCCTGTGGGTTAAAAAGAAATAGCGACACAAGGGCGCTATTTATGTGTGCCACTTTTCGGATCGTAACACCTAATCTAGTTTAAATATTATATCGTTGTTAGTAGCTGAATGTCCATCAAAAGAAGATCCACGGGCCATGAACATGTTATTTCATAAAAGCGTTTAGTTGCTGTGCAAAGAACGACACTAGCGAATAAATGTATTTTCTTTCTTTCTTCTTTCTAATGAACGGTGACCTTCCCTTGTACCTTAAATGAAAGCTTATCGATGTGTGCATGATGTCCATCCTAACGTTCGGTGCTCTAACATGGTCAAGTACCTAAGGCTCAAAAGTCCAAACTCAAGGTTTCCAGAAGTACTATGGAACGCAGCGTGCTGGGCATTAAGTTGACCATTCGAGTTTGCTATACATTAGTTAACTGAATAACTGTTATACGTTCTCAAAAAAGGGATCGCCGGGAGGGAAGGGATGAGTAGAATGAAGGGCCGAGAGATGGGCCAGAGTTGACACACAATGGTTGGTTATCCCCTCTAGTAGCAGTAGTCCGGTTGTTAGTCCGGTTGACCGGACTACTGCAACTTTTCAGTAGCAGTAGTTCGGTTGAAATATAGCACCGGACTACTGATACTCTTTAGTAGCAGTAGTCCGGTTGTTAGTCCGGTTGATTGGATTAGTGCAACTTTTCAGTAGCAGTAGTTCGGTTGAAATATAGCACCGGACTACTGATGCTCTTTAGTAGCAACAGTTCGGTTTGTAATATCTATATACAGGGTGTAAGGGACATCGTACCGAAAACCAATACCAGGGATCCAGTACATGATTCTGAACACTCTAGTGTTGAAATTTTTCATCGGCTTTTTCATGAATTTCCAAAAAAAAAAAAACACTTTTTTTAAACAAAATTAGTGTAATATCATTATTGGTATAATAATAAAGCATAATTTTAATTTAAAAACAATAAATTACTTATTTGTGGAAAATTTATTTAATTATTTATTCTTTATGCACTAAAACAGTAGGTACATAGGCAATTAATTAATAGGCAATTAATTATTATTATTTTAGAAAATTAGCAATGTTATTTCAGAAATAAATATTATTCCGCATATATTCATTACATGCTCGAAAATTAATAAGTCAGTAATTTGTCATCTTATTATATAAAAGAGTAGGCAAAAACCCACTCATCACGAAATCTCAGAAACTACAAGTGCTAGGAGTCTCAAACTTTGCATGGGGGTTCCTTTTAAGGCGTAGGTGCTCACTAAGACGCGATTTTGCGAAATTCAACCTCTAAGGGGGCCAAATAGGGGGACAAAGTTTGTATGGGAGAACGCGATTCCTTGGTCCTATTGACTTGAAATTTTGCACAGACATTCGTTAAGAAAATTAATTGAATTATTATTTCATATTTTTTATAATTTATCCCTTTACATGGTAAAAAAGAAGTATTATTACTTAACCGATGGCGGTACAAATATATTACCTTCGAAAGGTAAAATAAAATTTCCTTGGCCAAGTGGTTACGGAAGCGTCCTCTAAGTGCGGACTGTCCGGGTTCGCTACCCGTGTGCGGATTTTTTTTTGTATTTTTAAACTTTGTTTTGATTTTTTTATTTATATTAAGATTCGATGTTTTAAATATTTAACTCATATTGACTCCGGCACTTTTTATCTCTAATATATTTTTATATTTAATACTTTTTTAAAATTTAAAATCATGCATACGTAGTTAACTTCTCTCTAATGTTATGATTTAGTTATTAGTGGAAACTGAATTGATTTTTGTACTATTGGATCTTATATTTAGTAATAAGTGGTATCATTTGTTTGTTTCGCAAATATAACAAACTAAAAATAAAATAATGAAAATATATTTTCAAAATGTCTGTTTGGGTAGGAATACAATATGCATGCACCTATTGTACGTATGATATAAAAAAAACCAAAACTTTATTGGAATTATTGTCTGTCTGTCAGTCAGGGTTTTTTCTATAGGTTGGCTGGTGTTGGGGACCAACGACATCAAAGTATCTTTAAATAGTGTGAAACAAAGTCGCTATCCGAGTCTGTCAATATCGGATAGCACCTCCTAAACCACGCAGCGATTTTCACCATCGGTTACATAATTTTTCATTGAAGGTTTTAAGTTTTATATAAGTAAATAAACTTACATAGCGTACATTGACTAAACCTAAAGAGAATACATTGTTAACAATCAAGTACTAGAGAATTTCATTAATTCCATATTTTATAAAGTAGGTAAATATCCGGGATATAATATACCCGCCCCACGGTGGCGGACTCAAAGGCAATGCACTGAGGGACAGCTGATGCAGATCCCACCGGAGAACCCCCTCTCATGTGCCGATGTGACAGCCACCAGAGTTTTAGTGGGTAAGAATCCCCCACAGGATCCCAGGGACATATTAAACGTGCCACCACCCCTTTAACTGTGACAACGGTGACAGATTCCCGGGGGGCTATAATGCGCCCCCGGCAGCGGCTTCACAGGCCCTTGCCTTGCACTGAGGGGTACCCGGTGCAGCCCCATATTTTTTACGGACAGCCGTGGGGGGTTTAGAGGGTAAGAATCCCACACACCGCGGTCGACCGCCTGCAGGATCCTGGAAGCCTATTGGAGGTCTACCCGTGGTCCCCGAAACTTTGAGCACGGTGACAGGTTTTTGAAGTGAAACTTCTTATGCGACTTCCTATGCCGTCCGTGAGTGAGTGAGTGGGTGAGTGGGCGAGTGGGCGAGTGGGCGAGCGGGCGAGTGGGTGAGTGGTTCTGTGTGGTTCGGTGTGGTACGGTGTGGTACGGTGTGGTACGGTGTGGTACGGTGTGGTACGGTGTGGTACGGTGTGGTACGGTGTGGTACGGTGTGGTACGGTGTGGTACGGTGTGGTACGGTGTGGTACGGTGTGGTACTCGGACTGATCGGGACTGACCGGGACTGACCGGGACTGAGCGGGATTGAGCGGGACTGAGCGGGACTGACCGGGACTGAGCGGGACTAAGCGGGACTGACCGGGACTGAGCGGGACTGAGCGGGACTGAGCGGGACTGAGCGGGACTGAGCGGGACTGGCCGGGACTGACCGGGACTGACCGGGACTGAGCGGGACTGAGCGGGACTGAGCAGGACTGATCGAGACTGAGCGGGACTGACCGAGACTGAGCGGGACTGGGCGGGACTGACCAGGACTGAGCGGGACTGAGAAGGACTGAGCGGGACTGACTGGGACTGACCGGGACTGAGCGGGACAGACCGGGACTGACCGGGACTGAGCGAGACTGAGCGGGTCTGACCGGGACTGAGTGGGACTGACCGGGACTGTGAGGGACTGACCGGGACTGAGCGTGATTGAGCGGGACTAACCGGGACTGACAGGGACTAACGGGACTGACTAGGATTCAGCCAGTCCGAGTCAGTCAGTCAGTGACACCTGGTGCAGATCCCACCCGAGAACCCAGGTTTCCCTCTCATGTTCCGATGTGATAGCCACGGGAGTTTTAGTGGGTAAGAATCCCAAATACCCAGTTTGACTTCCCCACGGGATCCCGGGGATATATTGGATGTTTCCCCCGCTACTCCCTTAAACTGTGACAACGGTGACAGATTCCCGGAGGGCTATAATGCGCCCCCGGTAGCGGCTTCAAAGGCCCTTGCCTTGCACTGAGGGGTACACGGTGCACACTCTTTTGTGTGGACAGCCGTGCGATCGCCCGCAGGATCCTGGGGCCTATTAGAGGTTTCCCCCGCGATCCCCGTATCTTTGAGCACGATGATAGTTTCCCGGGTGGCTTTATTGTGCCCCCCGGTGGCGGGCTCAAAGGCAAGCCACTGAGGGATCTTGGTGCAGATCCCACTGGATGGCCCAGGTCTCCTACTTATGTACTAATTTAACAGCCGTTGGGGGTTTAGTGTATAAGAATCCTACATAACCCGGTTGACCGCCAACAGGGTCCCGGGGACCAATTGAAGGCTTCCCCCGTGACCCCTGTAACCGTGAGCACGGTGAAAAGTTCCCAGGTGGCTTTATTGTGCTCCCCGGTGGCGGGGTCAAAGGCAAGCTGTTGCAGATCCCACCGGATAGCCCAAGAAGGGGTTCTTATGTGCTGATTGATTGCACGGCCGTTGGGGCTTTAGTTTATAAGAAACCTACATACCCGGTTGACCATCAACAGGGTCCCGTAAATCCCATTAAAGGCTTCCCCGTGACCCCTGTAACCGTGAGCACCATGACAGGTTCTCGAGGAACTATAATGTGCCTGTCCGGCGGCGGGTTCAAAGTCAAGGCACTGAGTGGTATCAGCTGGTGCAGATCGCGACAGATAGCCCAGGTCCGCCCTCTAATGTGCCGACGTGATAGCCGCGGGGGTTTTAGTGGGTAAGAATTCCCCGGTTGACCCCCGTTTACGTCTTAACGATGAAACCGAACAAGGAAGCCCGTATGGCTTCCATAAATTGGTTTCAAAGAAATGGTGTCCTTAATCCACCCAAATTGTGCACCCGTACACGTCTGCAGTTTCTAAAATTATAAATACAATTAACAAATCACAAGCTCAGAGATTCAACGTTGCAGGCTTAAACCTAAGCGTTGAGTACTTTGCCCATGGACAGGCAGCTATACGTAGCCCTTTCACGCGTCACTTCTATACAAAATTTGTTCATATTGCGTTACGAAAAGTCAGCTACTTATATAATTCCAAGAAATTCTATAATCAAAGGCAGTTTGGCAGCTTTAAATTATTCACTTCTTTTTTTTCTCAATTACACCCGTGCGAAGCCGGGGCGGGTCGCTAGTTTTCCATATAAATGGTTTCTGTAATGTTTTTTTTTTTTTTTTTTTTTTTTTTGTTTATTTTTTCGAGACTTTGATTGTTTACAATCATGCCAGCCCCATCATAGCCTAATATAAAGAGAGACAAAACCTAACCATTACATATTCTATAAACATATTTGTAAATTTTAAGCGCATTAGGACTAGTTGGCTCAGCCATAATACTTTGAAAAGCTCCAATATCCAAACAATTAATATTTAATTCGATGATTAAGTTCTCTCTCTCTCTTTTATGACGGACACACTCCACTAATAAGTGGTATACATCCTCTACAACTCCACATGTTTCACAATTAGGGCTATTTACTTTTTTCATTAAATAGCCAAACTTATTTAGTGGCATGTGTCCAGATCTTAATCTATGTGCAAACACTATATATTTCCTACACAGTTCTATTTTGGTAAACCATGGGATGCGAGGAGGTTCAGACTGCATTGTTTTATACCAGATCCCTTTTTCCTTAGATATTTTATCAAAATGCTCTTTCCACATCCTGTGACAATTTAATTTACATTTTGGTAAGATCTCCGAATAATATGATTTTACTTCAATTTCTATTCCGTCCAGACAAGCTTTTCGTGCTAATGTGTCCACCTCCTCGTTTCCCAGTAAGCCGATATGTGAGGGCACCCACTGTAGTATTATTTTTTTATTTGATGCTTTAAATGCTTCTATCAGCTTTAATATGGCATAAGCTTTCGGTACACCTCTAATACCAGAGGCGCATCGAGCTATATGCTGAAGGGCAGATTTACTGTCTGTCAATATCACGATTCGCCTAACATTGATGTCTTGTACGTACTTCAGCGCCTCACATATCGCCGTAAGTTCCACTGACATAATCGATATAGTACTATTATTAATCTTAAAACTACCCTGCCTTTTAGTATATGGATCGTAAAAGGCTGCCCCTATACCATTACAATTTTTTGAACCATCCGTGTACATCCTGTACCACCCATCGTATTTTCTATCTATTTCTTCTAAAACATTGAATCTAAGAACTTCACTATAGTAATTTTTCTTACTGTTTTCAATGCAATCTAAATTAGTCTTAATAATATTGGAAGTTTCAATATTATTGATCCATGTATGTAATGAAAACATTTCTAACGGATAATCATCACTAATATTTTCTTCTTTAATTTGATTATATGCTGCTGCTAAAAGTGGTTTCTTTTTATTTTGCCAATATCTAATAGTAAAAAGCTGACAAAGATTATTTAACATGTCGATTATTATATTATTTGACCAAGACAACGCTTTTAACATATATTTGGTAGCAAGATAAAATCTTCGTATTGTTAAGGGAGGTATACATAGTTCACACTCCATCACATGAATTGGCGTGCTTTTGATATAGCCTCCAATAATTCTTAACGCCTGATTCTGTATTTTAGATAGTTTATCTATATGCATGTTGGCGCTGTTATCGTAGAGAAAGCTTGCATAATCTATTTTGCTTCTAATAAGTGCGACGTATAATTTTCGGAGGTGTTTTGGATGCATTCCCCAAGACGGTCCAGACAAAGTTTTCAGCAAATTTATACACTTTTGTGTTTTCTCACAAACCTCACTAATATGTTTCGCCCATCGCAATGATCTGTCAAGCCAAACACCCAAGTATTTTATGTTTTCCGTAGATTGTAGCACTTGCCCATTTATTTGAAGTTCACATTGTTGTTTTTTATGCCCTCTACTAAATATACAGTATTTGGATTTACTACAAGATAACTGAAGTCCCATTTTTTCTAAATTATTACCTGTAATAGTCAGAGCCCCTTGCATATTACTAACACTCTCATTTAAGCTTTCACAGCTAGTATATAACACAAAGTCACCTGCATATTGAGAGACCATCACTTGACCTAAGTTTTGGCAAATTTTTGATGTTACCAAATTAAAGATAAGGGGAGATAAAGGATCTCCTTGGCCAATGCCATTGCTTGTCCATCTACATAAATACTCAGAGTTACTACCATTTTTCTTGATTAGCAAGCGCCTTTCACTTAGATACATCCACAAATATTTTGATATCTTAGAACCCACTTTGATTTCATTTAACACCTTAATGACTTCACTAACTAAAACATTATTATACGCATTATCTATATCGAGAAAGCATGCTAATGTTGGAATATTTTTTGAAAAACCTATAAGTATGCTGCTAACCAGTCTTACCAAAGCATCTAGACCAGACTGCGCGCGTCTAAACCCAATTGTGTTTCGAGATAGAAGTTTATTATTCTCTACATACCATTCAAGGCGTTTATTAATCATTAAGTGATAGATTTTGCATATACATGACATCAGGGCTATTGGTCTGATTTTTGGCACGGATCTTGTCGTATCGCTTACTTTAGGTATAGGTATAATTTGTATGTATCGCCACTGTAACGGAACATACCCTTGTGAATGAATAAGGTTGTATATCTCTAATAAATACCTTTTACTAATATCTGGTAGATTATATATCATGGAGTATGTTACCAAATCATCTCCTGGAGCAGTATCTACTTTTTTAATACATTTTTCCATCTCTTCAAGACTAAAGTCACTGTCTAAAGGTGAGGGCCTCGAGTCAAATAATGGCATTTGTGAGGTAACAGAATCTGGTGCTATACTACACAGTAACTCTTCTTTTTGTTCATCAGATGCCTGAAAACCTTGTACAGTTTTATATCCTTTCATCCACCTCATTCGACGCCACATTTCAGAAGCTGATACAGATTCATCAATGTCGTTGCAAAACCCATTCCAGTTTTTAGACTTAGCCCTACTCACCAAACAGCTAGTTTCTGAAATGTGCCGCTCAAGTATAGTGAGATTGCTAGGTGTAGGGTTTCGCCTAAATTTTTTTAACGCTAACCTTCGCCTAGCCACACTTTTAGAGATGTCCGGGTTCCAATACGGTTTTGGTCTAAATTTACTTTCGGGGTTTGTACATGTCTTAACAGATGGTATTGCTTTGTCTGCAGCATTATTGATCTGTTCACAGAAAAAATTATATTTTTCTTGTATGTTCGAGGACATTACGGGGTTTAAAAAAGCCGCCTCAAGGTAAGTCCGGTAAGACTTCCAGTTCGCTTGTTTAAGATTGCGACGTTTAGTATAATTATTGCAAAACTGGAGATGCTTTGAAATCTTTATCACCAGATGATCGCTGCCTAGAGATTCATTTAAAACGTTCCATTTAAAGTCAATAACAATGTCTGAGGATACAAATGTGATATCTGGGCTTGACTCTTGTAACATACCATTTACTAATTTTACTCTTGTCGGGCTGCCATTATTAAGGGATATAAAACCATTGTCTATAGCTGAATCCATAATTTGTGTCCCCCTCGTGTCATTTTTGTAGGACCAATTTGTATGGTGTGCATTAAAGTCACCAGCAATAATTGTTTTTCCTGTGAAAGCTCCAAACAAGGTATCCCAATCTGATTGGGTGGTACGTACACTTGATGGACAATACAATGATATAATATTCTCTAATTCTAAACAGTTAAATATCCTTACATGCAATATTTCAATGCCTACATTACTTAGTTTAAACGTGGATACATGCACCTTAAGAGACTTATGGACTACCACCGCCACTCCACCGTAAGAATCATCTCTGTCCCTTCTATATATTTGGTAGTCATTAATATTGAGAATTGTTTCTATGTCCAACCATGTTTCGCTAAGAATAGCGATATGGACCCTTTCCTGGTGTAATAAACATTCAAATTCATTTTTCTTAGGTAATAAACTTTGAGCATTCCATTGCAATAGGTTTAACGTTATTTTTTGCGAAGACCTATCCATAACTAAATGTATTATAAATATTTTTAAACCATTCCAGTTCCTTCAACACATCAATAAAAAAATATTTACATTCTTCTATAATTATTTCCATTACATAAAGTACCTTTTTTTCAAACGACGTATTGGCAATCACAATATTTTTTATTTTAATTAATATCTTTCTCCAGTTGATTGGACTTTTACCCTTCACTGAATTCTCGTTTTCATTTCTTTCCTCACCACTAGAAGCTTCTGATTCCCCTTCTTGGTTCTGTGATTTATGTGTACTTCTCTGGCTCTTGCTAGTTCCTTTTCCCGATTGTTTATGACCCTTACTTTTGTTAGATACTTGAGACTTACTTCTTTCTTTATTTGTTAATTGATATTCTTTTTCTTTTTGGTCTTCCATTAAAATATCTCTGTAAGGCCTGTTATTATCAGTAGCTACTTCACTATTAATATTATCTTGTAGACTATTTCCGTGCACAGATTCTTGATTTAGATTTGTAGTTTCTATGTTCTGTACTGTAATACGGTTTTTCAAAAATATATTCAAAGCATTTTTATACGTACAATTTTCTTGAGACATTATTTGTCGTATCTTTTTCTCTTTTATAAATATAGGGCAGTTTTTATTTAGCGACATATGACCACCTTTACAATTAACACAGGTATAGTTTACAGCTTCACAATTTGGATGAGGTCCCCCACATTTCGGACAAATTATCTTCTTGGTCGGACATTGGCGCGCAATGTGGCCAAATTTCCAGCACCCAGAACATTGCGTAACCGGAAACACGTACGGATCAACCTTGAACCTACAACCGTATCCATAAACATACGGCGGCAAGATCGATCCTTTAAAGCATATTCTTATAGTCTCGCTGTCGACCCACTTATCTTCTGCCATCCTCTTCATTCTTCTAATTGAGACTATTTCATAGTCACTAGATAAAGTGTCCTGTATTTCTTTTTCCTCCACGTCCAAATCTATATCCTTAACTATACCATATGATAAACTAATTTTTTGCGTAGACTGGCACCTAAATCCTAATTCTGTCATTTTTCTACAAGAACATAATTTTTCTGCTTCCACTTCCTTGTCAAATTGTATATATACTCTGTACGGATTTTTATACTTAATTCGAATCACACCTCCAATATTTTCATCTCGTAATAGTTTTGCCAGTTTAATTTGCTTAGGCAATATTTGTTGTGACGTCATACATATCTCGTGTTTATCTGTTGTACTTAAAACACCTTGCGAGCCCATATTTTCTTTGTTGTTAAGAAAGCCTCTATTTACCCGTTTCACATTTCTTCTAACCGTTATAAACTCTCCCTCTTCATTGTTTACTGCTTCATCACTATCTTCTCTCACCCTCTTTTCCGCAGGTCGCTTACTATCTGCTATCTCCATATCTTCTATTTCTGAATCACTATTTACGCTCTTCAATATTTTGTTTATCTCCTCATCACTATCACTCATAACTATAACTACGGAGGGTAGTCGCAAAATAAAATTGACATATTTTTATGCGTATCTAGTAATTACAGTGTACGTGCGCTCACCGCAATGCGCCGCACGCGACTTCTGTAATGTTGTAACGAACATTATTTGACATCTTATAAAAAAAAAATCGGTACCGGTCCTGTGGGTTCATAAATAACAATAAAGTAACAAAGTGTATTGTACAATTTTATTCTTAATATTACAAACCGAACTGTTGCTACTAAAGAGTATCAGTAGTCCGGTGCTATATTTCAACCGAACTACTGTTACTGAAAAGTTGGACTAGTCCGGTCAACCGGACTAACAACCGGACTACTGCTACTAGAGGGGTTATCCTCGTCGGGGAAGGCCCAGAAAACGTTGGCATGATGACTTGGATACATTTCAGAAGGATTGATCTTATAATGGCTCATGACAGATTAATGTGTTGTCATGTGGAGACTTTGCCTATCAGTGGGAGTTTATTGTCCCACTCATCATCATCATCATCATCACCTGCCGGAAGACGTCCACTGCTGAACATAGGCCTCCCCCTTCGAACGCCACAATGAACGACAATTGGCTATTTGCATCCACCGGTTACCTGCGACGCGCACAATGTCGTCTGTCCACCTAGTGGGAGGCCTACCTGCGCTGCGTCTTCCAGTTCGTGGCCGCCACTCGAGAACCTTTCTTCCCCAACGGCTATCGGTTCGCCGAGCCATGTGGCCTGCCCATTGCCCCTTCAACTTGCAAATTTTAAGAGCTATGTCGGTGATCTTGGTTCGTCGGCGAATCTCCTCATTCCGGATTCTGTCACGCCAAGAAACTCCGAGCATAGCTCTCTCCTTAGCTCGTTGTGTGACTCTGAAATTATCTAGAAGGCCAACAGTTAGGGACTACGTCTCAGTACCACTGCTGGGTTGAAAACAAGGAAAAGGAACTGAAGATTAAGGGGATAGTGCTTAATATATCTGTCACATAATGACCAAATGATGATTAGTTATGAAGAGAAGGATGATGGATAAAAATATCATATCAACACATCTAAACACTTGTTGGATAACCATTGGGGAAGAAAGGTTCTCGAGTAGCGACCACGAACCGGAAGACGCAGCGTAGGTAGGCCTCCCACTAGGTGGACAGATGAATTTGTGCGCGTCGCAGGTAACCGGTGGATGCAAATATTCAATTGTCGTTCATTGTGGCGTTCGAAAGGGGAGGCCTATGTACAGCAGTGGACGTCATCTGGCTGGTGATGCTGAAACACTTGTTTACAAGTATTTAGGCAAAATAGCCATCGTGCGTGATTTATTAAATTTTTGGAGTATCAAGTTTACCTACTGTCGGCTGCAGATGACCATGTCAAGTCCACCGGAGATGAAGAGTCAGTTCTTAGTAGAGACTTAGAGCAATGGAGAGACAAGCTCAGCTATGTGAACAATCATTTCTCTACTTGAGTCTTATTATTTATATATTAGTATTATGTACTTATATAATACATAACTATCGCGTGACGTAGAACTATATTGAGAAACGGGTCTCTGATCTCCCCCGGGCCTGTGCTTGATTTCTGTCCAATATTTGAGACGTCTGCGTCCAATACCGAATTCATTTCCGCTACCCGAGCCCGATGTTAGACTTGGGCATAAACTATTTTGGTAAGGGCCTATTTGACCAAACTCTAGACTATAAGTAGCCTTCAACCTCAAAACAAATACAAAATACCTTTTTTAGAAATCGATTGACTTCATCGGTACCTATCTAATGAGAACACTGTAGGTACGTATTTGAGAACAAAGTACCTAACTGTTCAGGGAATATGATATTTTTATACAGATTTTTTATTCTAAATTCTTTTACTGGGTGGTAGGTTCCTTGTGCAAGGAACCATCCAGGTAGGTACCACCGCAGTGTCAGATATTCTGCCGCCAAGCAGCAGTGTGTAAACATTGCTGTGTTCCGGTGTGAAGGTCACTGTAGCTGGTGAAATTACTGGACACAAAAGACTTAATATCTAATGACAGAGTCGGTCGCGCTGATGATTCTTCTAGTGTTGCTAGCGTCTATAGGCTGCGATGACTGCTTACCATCAGGCGGGTCGCATGCTTGCTTGCCACCTTGGTTGTATAAAAAAAAACAGGCGGAGCCGCGCAGGTCAGCTAGTTTTATATATATGGTTATTTACTGTGCGCTTTGGTACTAACTGGTTTTGGTAGCAACTGATTTATAAATAACTAGCTGACCCGCTCAGCTCCTTTTACTTTTTTAGATGCCCGCATAGGCTTAATATGTAAATATTATACATTTTAATGGTATTAGAAGGATAGGTACTCGTCTTATACATAACCTCCTTTTTTGAAGTCGGTTTAAAGACGGGGCCTATCTTTTACTTGCCCTCTGCAGCACGGAGACGCTTAGAATGGTATTAAATGGTCACCCATCTATGTAATGACCTTGATTTATATTTCTTAACCTAGCGGTTTGAAAAAAGTATCCTATGTCCGTCTCCTGGTTTAAAACTACCTCCCCACCAATTTTTAGCCAAATCGGTTCAGCCGTTCTTGAGTTATGAATAGTGTAATTAACACAACTTTTTTTGCAAAAAATATATACTTAGCTTATGTCACTCCCGCAACTAAGACAAAACTAAAGACATATTCTAATTCAAAATTTACCAAGCCATTTAGGCTGTAGGCCGTGCCAAAGAAATTCACATACATACACACATACTAACATACATACGTACTTTCGAAAAACATAACCCTCCTTCTGGGGCAGTCGGGCAATAAAAGCAAGACGCACAACTGTACGTGCGTGACAAACCTGTCTAATTATCTATAGACAGCTGCACTATCCCTCGTCATCCAAGGCCAGAAACAGTGTCCGGCCAGTCATAGCAATACATTACCTGGATTATCATTTTATACCATCGATATACTATACCAACTAGATTAGCTGTCACGAACAAAATGACATCGAAAATGTGGTCGCGGTTATATATACTTACACAACTATACACGTACACGCAAAACAATAATATGTTCATATAAAAAGATAACTTACACACTATAAAATAAGGTTCAATAATAATTGCAGACAATTGAGCGACAGCCGTCTCCGTAGCTCTTATTTTCTTATTTTCGTGACCACTTTTCGGGTCGTGACAGCAAATCTAGTTGGTATATAGTATATCGATGTTTTATACAAACGACCCATACCTAGAAATGACGCATCTAGAATATAATGAATGCCTTCTAACTTTTACAATTTTCTTAAGCCCTCGTCGACCAGTTTTAAATTGTTTGCACTTTTGTACTGATATTTCTCTGTAGTTGTTGAGAGACGTTCCGTGACGACTCGTTCCTACAACTTAGACTTACTTGAAAGTTTCTAAAGTCCGGATATTATATTTGTACAAGTTGTTGTACACGGGTGCTGGTTTCTTTACTTTTCATGTGACTGAATCAAGCACAGAATAAAATATACCTATCATAGGATTCAAGTTTCCTCTATCTGACATAATAACTGAATACAGAAAAGAATTAAGGTAGAACTTTATACAATACTGATGAATAACTGAAATTAGAACCGTTTTTTTTTGTTTAGGGACAATCCACACACGATCATCTGATCCCAAACTAGGCAGAGCCAGTACTATGGAAACCAGACAATTGATACTAATACTTATATACATTTTTTTTTGTAAATACATACTTAAATAGATAAATAACACCCAGACACTTGGTGGGAATCGAACCCACGACCCATCGGTTAGCGGACAGGGTGTCTAACCACTAGACCAACGGGCCCGTCAATGATAAACTGTCTCATCTCTAAGTGATAACGCGCACGAGTGACTTTTGTCGCTGTGACAGACAGTCATCGCGGCATGACAATACACCATCGGTAAACGAAAATGTCACCCGATTGTCACGTAAGGTACGTGCATACGTTTAAACTTAAGCATAGACCGTATAAGAGTGACATAGAAGTCCCCGCGACAAAAGTCACTCGTGCGCCCTAGCACTTAGAGTAGATTTTAATACAAAATCTATACTAACGCATGAAAGTTTTACTCATAATTGAGCTCAGCTGATTAGCGTTATGTATACAAAAGCTTTCTATGAATTAACCATATGATTGAATCTACGTAGTACATTAGTAGTCTATCTACAGGTAGTAATAATTGAAATTCAAATGTTTGAACGAAATTCAATTAACTCGCTCACATCATCAAACACATTCAATATTCAAATGGGTGTCTGGGAGTAATTTAAGAAGTTTTCGTAATGAAACGTGTTCCCGTAGCAACCTGCAGTCCTTTAAAAGTCGTATCTCTTGTCACGAACTAATGTTGCCCTAAAGTTTGCGTTCAGCTGGCTTCTAGAGTTATAGTTCTCGGTAGGCGACGGCGACGGTCTAATAATGTACTTTGAGTTTGATAAATGGAGCGAAAATATTATAAGAACTGTGGTTTATGAAGGAAAATAATATTATAAAAAAAATATGGGGCGTGAATTTCTTTCATATCAAAAGGACACATAAGAAAAATGGGAGGCCTACCTACGCTGCGTCTTCCGGTTCGTGGATGCCTCTCGAGAACCTTTCTTCCTCAACGGTTATCGGTTCGCCGAGCGATGTGGCCTGTCCATTGCCACTTCAACTTGCAGATTTTAAGAGCTATGTCAGTGACCTTGGTTCTTCGTGAATCTCCTCATTCCGGATTCTGTCGCGCAAAGAAACTCCGAGCATAGTTCTCTGAGCTTATCCAAAAGGCCAACAGTTAGGGACCACGTCTCAGTAGGTACATGTCATCACTGGCAACACACACTGGTTAAAAACCTTCGTCTTCAGGCACTGCGGTATTTCGGACGAGAAGATTTCGCGTAGTTTCCATCCGAGTTGGATTCTTCGGGTGATCTCTTTGTCGAAGTTGGACCGACCTCCTATCGGCATATGCCCCTTCAACTGTAGTGCTATTCTCTAAGCAACACAACCTCGGGCTCGACGCTGCGACAGCGACAAGTTGCGTTTTCGTATTCACTAACTTTGCTTACGCAGCACTGACTGGCACCACGAGATTTTACAGTTTTCAGTGGAACTGCTTAAGGTGAAATAGTTAGACGTCGAGCCAAAATGTGATAGATTGTTAATCTCAACGTCGAATCCAAGGCTGTTGAACACAGACACGATAGGTTACGTTAGAGCTGGTAGAAACAGCACAGAGCTGCATTATACTACCGCTCGTCATCCGAGACATTAGTTATTATGAATCTTGAACCTGGTAATTTTACTACAGTGCTCTTTACACCCGAGGACAGCAATGTTTAGACATTGCTGCTTGACAACAGAATATCGGTGGTAATTACCTCGATGGTCCTTTGCAAAAGGAAACTGCTACCTAGTAAACTATTTTGGTTCGGTTCTTCTTTGTTTAAAATTTTGATCGAAGATAAGTTCCAAGAAGTTTTCTAATTCCCAATCCGTTGATCAACATAAATGGTATATAAATTGCTGAGGCAAATTGTCACCAAAGTTTTCAACCAATCCCGCCTTAAGGCATCATTAAAATTCACAGGACAAATGGCGGAACGAACGCCGCAAAATCGAAAGATTCAAATCAAAAGTTCAGTCGAGATTTCAGGAAGTAATTTATATTATACTCTTTATATAAACATATAAAGTAATTCGTCAAAAGTTTCAATTACTTTGCAACTCATTTAAGAAATGCCATATTTTGACGTAAATATAAAGCTGCGTCTCTTTTCGTATATACACACACACACACACACACATCATAGTCCGCAGACGAAAGACGTTTACTATTGAACAAAGACTTTCCCCTTAGTATGAAGGGGTTGTTATAATTGACAGGCGTCCCCCCCACGCTTGACAGGCATCTTGGGGATCGTAATATAGGTGGTAGGTAAGTAATCCAATAAAAAGACGCTGCTGCCCGTCTTCTTGTTTTCCCTTCTTCTTCTTTTCGTGTCGACAATGTATACAAAAATACGTATAAAAATCTTTGCCCAGAAAGAGGCCACATCTATGGCGTTCTGATTTGCCTGGAGTCAGTCCTCTATCGTACAGGTAGTCGGACAGGCGGGGTAACTGCTAAGGTGTAGTTTGATTGGTCACACCACATTCGCAAGTGATGTTGGCGTCACTGTTAAATCACCTTCATTTTAAGAAGGGTTTACACCTGAGATCTGCGGGTCTAAGAAGGCCAATTTCGGTAAATCATAATACGATTTGGTTACAGTTTAACTATTATTAACACCAAATATGAATCTACTAATAAATGATTTAAGTATGATTCACCGCTATGATCAAAATGTGTTGCCAGTTTACCAAAATTACAGGAATCATGAGGGATCTGCTGAGAATCTGCTTACGACACCGTCACAGGAGATGGTGATATTCTAACCCGGACACTCCCAAACTGCACGCACTATAGTGGAAAATCGGAATTAAGGCGTCTTCAACAGAACTAAAGAGGACTAGGTACTCCTACCAATACCAAATAAAAATTAGAAAACTGAGCAGGTAAGTCCCATCCATCAATCAAATACAAAATTACACTTTCAAAGGTATTTTAATAACGGCCTTACTTTTACAGTCAATTAATCATTTTGCACGTAAACGTGGCGTAGTACCTACCTACTCTGGTAGGTTTTACTATAATTATCTATTTTGGTGAGAAACGCCCGTCATGGTGAAGATACATTGTTTGCATAATTTACTGTCTTTCAGGCGCCACCGACTTTGAAATGGATCGTTCCTACTAGTTTCATTATGATTGAGATTTGAAAAGGATCAAACCCTCGCGTTCCATTGAGATTTGGTCTATGGAAATTTATAATACGAAAACTAATAAATATGTTTTTGTATGTATGTATGTAACCACAAAGTTAGCTGTAAGTTTACAGTGTGTGTTGAACTTGATTTTTACAATAAAAGTTTCAGGATGGTTTTCGGTGTAGTTGCATTTATTGAAAGTTGTATGAAAAAAACAGATTTTCATATTCGTTGTAGGTTAGAAATTATTACTTCCAACACACGTTATCTTGACCTTATCTTACCTAGAACGTCTAAAATGTTCTAAAAAATTAAAGTCATGCTCATCTTGGGAATCTAGCACTAAATATTATCATATATAATGAAGCACTCGGGTCACTAATTATGTACTCTCGCGGTCACGAACGGTATACCACCTTTAGGACCATAATCGCTTGCACGAGCTGGTCTGAAATACATGCGGTAAACGCACGTAACGTCGTCATTCAAACGATTTTGATTGAAAACTGGTACAGCGTTCGTGTCCGCGTACCATCGTATTCATTTCGATTCTATTTTCAAAAAAATGTTGTCTGTTCCTTTACGGAAAACTTTACCATGTGGAAATAACCTACCAGTAAAGGTTTCCGAAATTGGTACATTTCCCGGTCTTGTCTTCATCTTACGGGTAGTATATAGTTAGACCCTACGAGTCCCTCAAAATTACTCACTCGGAATCTTTGTCCCAGCACCTCTTTCATGGGGATGTTTTCCTTATCTCCAGCGTAGGTAGGTATATAATTTTGTTACAGGACATTGGCAATTTATTTCGTAGAAAACATGGGTATCGGCATTTTTTTAATTGAATTGTTACGAATGGCTTGCTGTTGTATCGTTAAAAAAATCGAAATGCCGGTCGAAAATAATATAACATTCTAGGACAATCCACACACGGTCATCTGATCCCAGACTCGGCAGAAGGTATCAGTTTTAAGGCAACCAGAAAACTGATAGGTACTTATATACTTACTCTGTTTGTAAATACATACTTAAATAGATAAATAACACTCAGTTACTTGGTGGGAGTCAAACCCACGACCTATTGGGTAGCAGTCAGGGTGTATAACCACTAGACCAACAGGCCCGTCATAATAATCGTCAGGACGTAACATTTTAGTATCAGAGTATTAATTACTAGCAACCCCCTCGAATTCACCCAGGTTCCAATCCAAAAATTTATTAAACCATACTACTTAATAAACTACGTAACAGAAATAATTTAGCCCTATCTATTTATTATAGGCGGTATTCTATAGGTATTATTTACACATTATATTATTATGTTATCACATTATGTTATCCCGTGATCATGGCGCTTGCAACAGCGTCGAAATATCGGAATGAAACTATTAATCATCCTGCAGGCTTAGCACGATTTGCCAAGACTTCGTAATCTTGACAGTTCGGTGTGGAGTATGACGTAGTTATCGACCTAGCTAATACCGAAAATGACGTTTCTACGTCGATAACTACGTCATACTCCACACCGAACTGTCAAGATTACGAAGTCTTGGCAAATCGTGCTAAGACTGCTGGCAGTAAACCCGTGAGTCAAAATATGATCATTATTTTATTATTGTAATCACACAGACAGCCTTTTTATTTTGTTCTTGCGGGGTAGATATACCTTCAAAAGTTAACTGTGATCCTGTGGGGTCCATCCGGGGTACGTGGAGATCTTACCCAATAAAACCCCCTTATGGTTGTCTAGGGACATGAGAGGCAACCCTGGGTTCTTCGGTGGGATCAGCACCAGATTTCCCTTAATGCCTTTGAGCCCGCCCCGGGGTGTGCATAGCCCCAGGGCTCGTGTAACGGTGCTCAAGGTGATGGGGGTCGCTACCTCACTGTCTTGCTTGGAGTTGCCGCCGTACACAATGGACGAATCATACCACAACCTGAGTCAGGCTCACCGTGTTATATCATAAATACTATTTATTTAATTTTCATTGTAATAAAACGATTCATACGGAATATATCGCGGTTTATTTTAGGTTTTACTCTCCCGACGTTACGAATGCTTAGCTTTGATTTAGTCCGCCCGTGACCATGGATGCTGCAAAGCATTCGAAACGTTTGGGAAAGTGAAATCTAAAATAAACCGTGATATATTCCCTAAAAGTAGTTTTATTACAGTGTGTGAAGTATTCGCGTAAATAAAATACATCATTATGTTTTGATTTTCATTTCATTAATCAGACGTGTCCTCTACACGTGTACTTTATAATGTTTTCTTGTATTTAGATTATTTAGTTCCCCTAAGTATGATGTATATTCACTTGTCGTTTTATCAGGATATACCTGCAAATATTATTTGCGTCTGCGGTAAAGTGTCGTTCATGAAACTCGGAATATCAGCGGAAGAGGAAGGCGACGCTATCTCCGGTCGTGTCCGTACCGTTAGGTATAAGTAACAGGGATTTTATTGCAAAATATATATTATTTTTTGAAGAATTCCTACGTATTTTCTATTAAAACAAGGGTATCTTTTAGCTACAAGGGGGATTATTAAGTTCAAGCCAACGCAACGTTTTGATTTCAACATAAAAACGCAAAATTCTTAGCTTCAACACTAAAAATTCAATAATAATATTATTACCCTGATACAGACGGTCATATGATCCCTAATTAGGTAAAGCCAATGGTAACCTGACAACTGAAACAAATACTTACATACATTCGTTTTTAGTAAATACATAATAGGTGGGTAAACAACACACCCAGTCACTGAATGGGAATCAATCAAGCCCACGATCTACTACTAAGCACTAGAGGAGATACCACTGGAGAGATCATGATGCGCTAACCCCTCTGCCAAATTTTGTTCATATGTTCAGGTCATTCTTTATTTGTGTGCGTATCTTTTTGAATGTGTTGCGAGTTTATTATGGTGTGGGTTATTGTATCTGTGTGTGTTTACTTCGCCTCCCGCACCCCGCAAAAGTGCCACGAAAAATTTGTTCGGGGAATCGACGCGATACTAGCTCCATTCTAATTACTCTGAGCTAAGCACAGACCAAGAAGTCCGTGGCGGTGAATAATCACTAAAAAAGATTTAATT
Organism: Furcula furcula; assembly: GCA_911728495.1. Classification (NCBI taxonomy): domain Eukaryota; kingdom Metazoa; phylum Arthropoda; class Insecta; order Lepidoptera; family Notodontidae; genus Furcula; species Furcula furcula. The sequence continues at coordinate 8,279,769 of OU452246.1, read as the reverse complement.
AACAAAAATAGTTTTAGTCCAATCAAGTCCGTCCGTTAAGACCCGTATCCATCTGAATATCGGTATTTTTCTAATCTTAAAGAGGACTTAACATCAGGCGAAAGACGTCCACTGCTAAACAAAGGCCTGTCCCTTAATAGAGAGGGGTTGCCATAATCCCCACGCTTGGCAGGTGCCTTGGGTATCGCAGTAGGTACAGGTGGTAGGTAATCTATTAGAAAAACGCTGCTGCCCGTCTTTTTTCCCTCACGCCACCCCTTAAAGACACCCAACGGGAGGAGATATGAGCAAAGAAAATAATCCTAAATCTATGGATGGGAGGGTGCTATTCTTACCCGGACACTTATCAGGGGGTTACTATAAACAGAATATGTAACTAATTGTGTACATAGGGCGTAACTTTGGATAATAACGGGATAGAAACAGGTCTAAATCAAGTCAATATATGGAAAAAATAAGCAGTCAATATTTGCATGGGACAGAATACATAATCTAGCTTATATGCACGGTTTCTTTATGTAATCTAGTCACGAAGCCTTTATTTTATAAACATTGTTATTCCCTTCCCGGGGTCCACAAATTGACGTGACCCCGTAACGAGACCCGACGCACAAAATCTCGGTCTCGACCGGCGAATGAGCTTCAAAGCGATATAACTGGGGACCTGTGATGCCTTTGTCTGAAAGTACTGGACGGCAGAGATGAAAGAAATGAAATCTGTCTTTACAGTGTATGTTATATATTACACATATGAATATATACAGGATGTCCCAGAAATGGGGTACCTATCAAGCCGATAATGACGCATTGTGTAACCCACAAGCAATCAATTTGTGAAAGAAAATGATGAAAAAGTCAACAGTTTTAGTGCAGTGGGTTAAACATTTTTTCGTTATTTACCCGAAAAATGCATGTATTTCATATTAAACCGGGTAGGCACGCAATCAATAAAAAGCAGTCTCCGTAGGCGCGATGACACAGGGTTGCTTAAAAACGGTTTAAAGACTATACAATTTTTTTTTATGTAATTAAAAATATCAATTTTTGCTATATTTGACATCTTTTTCGGGGTCTTTACTATCAATACTAAACATACCCTTTGACTTGATATACCCTTTCCTTTACACCCAGTATGTACAGTCCTTGTTTGACTGTACACTCTTTTGATATGATAGCTGTAGAAAGAAATAATTAAATAGTTTGTAAAATAAGTATATTGTTCAAAATGTCCTTATAAGTTAATGAGAATTAATGGATGGAATGGAAGAAATGAAATTAATACACGAGGTACACTTGCTGGCCTAAACGTGGTTTTTACTAAGATACCACTTGCTTGGTACCGAGTACACATGGTTCCTGTGGCGGTCCTATTCGAACTGAATATAATTACTTGATTATTATAAATTGTGTGCGTCGCGTAAAATGCTGACTTGAGAAATGTGAGGTTGCACCGTACAATATACATTTATGCATACATGAATATACAGGGTGTGGTTCTGCATTCTTGCCATATTTACGGAGGTTGATATATAACTTTTAGAGAACATAAATCATTAAATGATAGACGTAAAATTATGAATTATTTTTTATGTTTGGTACGAAAAGAAATCCCGTGTGCAACCGTCACTATAAAATAACCCCGTCTGGCACCGCTCTTCGCGCAAAGTAGATAAACAAGAGTACGCGCGGTTTGCCAACCTTGGGACCGATTCTGAGCCCTCGAGAGCTCTTATTCTGGTTGAACGTTAATCGTGAATCCTTAATTATCTTTTAGTTATTATTAACTACTGAATTATTAAACTATTTTTAATCAATTAACATGATCCTTAACTGTTAGGTCTACAAATATGGCAAAAATGCAAAACCACATCCTGTATATACATATATGTATTATTATATAGAGTCAAGTGTCGTAAAGCATTGAGGTATTATGTACTTACGTTCTATACCTCAATGTCGTAAAGAGACTACAAGTTGGAGAAGTTTTATACCTATTCATAATTCATTCATGAGGTATTTACCGGTAAGGTGAGACTTAGTTTAAGGAGACGCACCAAACTAGCAACTGATGTTGGCGTTACTGTTATATACCCATCTATTTAGGAAGTGTTTACAGCGGCCTTCCTGAGATCTTAGCCCGAACAGGCCTGGTACCGACTTTGACGGTCCTTTACATAAAGGACCTATCAATAAGCTTAAAGTTGCGAGGATTAGTGTCGTAGTTGTGGAAAACTTAATTCAAGCAAAATAAACTTTCCAACAAAATTCAAAACTTAATTCACTTTGTACAATAGTCTGACAAGTTTGAAATACCACAAAGGGAATAAGTGCCCTCAAAATTATTCTAAAGAGTTAATTGTTATCAACAGTTTAGACTATTGTTCGTCTTTTCTCTTGTTAAATGGATTGTAGAAGTGAATACCGAAGGCTTATATGTGCAAGTATCTGCATATTACTTGCTTATTGCCGCAACCTTAACACCTTGGCTACGGCAAGTAAAATCATACACCTTTATCTGGTGGGGCGGCGGGTCGAAGTGTGTCCCCAACGATATTTCCGCCAGTGCGTGGCAGGTCTTTTCACCAGCACTAGGGTAGATTAAAATGCTATAACTTTTCGAAAACATGATGTATATTTTTTTGTATTGTTAGAATAACCTTGAAACCAACTTCCTTAGGTTTGATTCGCCCCGGGATCTACCAAAGAGGGAATGACAAGTTGAAATATATATTTGTTTCTATCAAACTCTTATAAACACCTGAGATAATCGTTCCGCACAGGTGAGAGGGACATAGCTTTCTTCGACCGGACCAGCTGAAGTACCGCGGCAGGCCGATATGTGCCTGTTCCGCACTGAAGTTGTTAAATGCTAGAGTTAATTTACCTGACTTTCACCTGATGTTAAGTGGTACGTCTGCTAATAATCAACTGCACTGCACAACAACGCGACCATGACATTCGTGTTTAAGTCTAGCCCATTAATTTCACCAGCTTTAGAGCCTTTCTCACGCCTGATTACAACACTGTTTACTTACTACCCTACTAACTAACCTACTATCTAGTAAATTATATGTACATAGTAACATACTATTTTAAAATTGTTGCGAAAACGCGATTTGTCCGAGTTATATATCTGCGTAAACAGAAGGACGGGCCGCGGTGGGCACGCCTCAACTTTTGACACCCATAAACGATGAATGGGCAAACAAAATGATGATGGAATGTCCCGGGTGCCGCCCGCCCTGGGACACAATACATCAGTTTGTTCAGGTGCGGCGCGACTCGACCCAAAATATACGCGTTTACTTACAAATAGAGTTGCAGGGTCTTAATTGAAGAAGTCTTTTACACCCAAATTCTCAAGGGAATTATAAAAAATGCCGTAAATACATTATCGCGAGACTAACTTCTTCCTTATCAGTATTACGGGGATATTTATGTAGTAATAAAGTTTGGTTAATCACAACACAATGATATTAGGTATAAACCATAGATATGATAAATCCCTGCTAATGCGTGCCATAAATTGTGACTCATGTAATTAAAATATTTTCTCATATATACATAAGGAATGATATCCTTTCCTTCTTTCCTTATTATGTACTTTTGCACAGTAGGTAGGTACTTCTAAATATGCATGAAGGCATTTTACTTGTTTTTCAAAGACACACGTCACTTTCGTTACATTTTATTGACGCGTGACTTACTGCTAGTTCACCCAATTTGGGTGAATTTCATTGCTTCACTTTTCTTGCGCTAATGGCATATCTATTGTATAAAATATCATTGCCGTAAATAAATCGCGAGTCTAACTTAGAAGAAGTAGAAGTAGACGTAATACTGATATCAGTAGGTATTACGGGGTTATTTATGTAGTATTGGAAAGTTTGGTTAATCAGCAAGATTCGAGGCGGAGCACACCGAATGCGTGTGCGTGACACGTCGTAGTGACGCCGTGTATACGCGCGTGCTTTGCGTAAGAACGAAGCCTGTTTGTCTCAGTCTACGTGCGCGTATACGTCACTCTCACGTCTACGCATTTAGTGTGCCGTGGTTTTCAGTCAGCATACGCCTGATGGACATATTTTAAAAGAAGAAGAAGAACTACCTATTACCTGTAAAACTTTACACACATGCTCACCATCGAAAAGTCTTTGCTTGTGGCGGCTTCGTGTGGCGGGTCACCCCCTTCCCTTCAATATGGTTGAGGGGAGTGATAGCTGCTGCTCGAGTCAACTAGAGCGCGGGTGCGGCTTGGGGGGACTGGTCCGACTACTATCCCTTTGGCCTTTTAGTTTCTTGTACTTTCGTCGTATTTTTTTTCTCTTATTTGATCTTTTGAACGGCAAGACACATTGTCGCTGACGCTGATCTAATTTTAACATGACACACTGTTTAAAAAAAATGAAAATATGACAATCCCGCTGAGTTTCTTGCCGGATCTTCTCAGTTGAGGCCGCGCTGTGATCCGGTAGTAGCTTTTTTTTAAAAAAATTGATAGTTCAATAGTGCTAGCATTAAGCCTATTTGAAATAAATGATTTTTATTTTGACACAGGTACTTTTATCCGTGCAACTTACGCGAAACCAGGATGATTGATGACATCCCTAAACAAAACTGTAAGTAACTTTCGAAAAAGTCTCAGATGCGTGACCCGTTGGTATCTTCAATACTCAGAAGTTGTTTTATCTACTAATATAATAAATTATTGTAGTATAATATTATTATTAGTTATATTCTAGTGATGAGAACTGTGATCATATCTATACATATAAAATCACTTGTCCTGGCTGACTGACTGATTCATCGACGCACATGCTAAACCGCTTCAGCTTTCTAGGTCTAGCCTAGAAAGCTGAAATTTGGACAGTAGGTTTTTCTTTATGACGTAAGCATCCATTAAGGAAGGGTTTTTGAAAATTCATTTCCTAAAGGGGTTAAATGGGGTGTTTTCTTTTGTATGGAACTTTTTTATTTTATGGTTCGATTGACTTGAAATTTACTGAAAATATTCTTTAAATAAAATTAATCAATACGTGTTTCGCGAATTTTCAAAAACAATCTTTAGGGTGCGTTAGGGGCTGGTAAATTTAGTAAAAAAATAACGGGCGAAGCCGCAGGGAATTGTTAGTATTTTATAGATAGATTCGTTGGAACTTTTGAATTTTTTCGGGGCAATGATGCGTCCATAATGGTCTGAAGCACCATAAACGTTAAACTACTGTTATGTTAAATAACAAATTTCAATTATGTCTTCTACGCACTTGCATCCAACGTGTAAAACAGATACTAGTTGCATTATTTTTAATGAAATACTTATAAGTACTTACCATCTCTAATATAGTATTATGACGCAATGGAAATATATCTAAAGACAAATCGAATAACATTTGAATAACGAAAGAAATAACGTAATGCCCTTGATAATATACCGATAACATTTTGTGTTTGTATTATTCCAAGAGGCAGCCCTATTGGAAAATAATAGCTATAGCTACTGTACCGAAGCAGACGATAAAAAGACGAGCTTATCCGGATTATCTGCATGGCAACTAATCTTTATCGATTGCGTATTGTGTTCAAAGCTTGAAGGAATATTTTATCGATAGTACATTAGCATAATGGCTTGTTTTTATTAGATACATATTTCACGAACATATTATTTGCTAGCTGACCCACGCAGTTCCGCCTGCGCTATTTTTACGTTAACTAAACTTTTAATAACAGACATTCGCATCGAATACATAACCTCCTTTTTTATAGTCGGTTAAAAACTGGGACCCACTTTTAACTTGCTCTCCGAAGCACGGACCCGTTTAGTTCAAATGGCGTTAAACGGTCACCCATCTATTTAATGACCTTACCTAACGTTGCTTAACCCGATCGATAACAAAACCTTGATAACAACTCTCTATGAGTGTTTCCTTACTAATATTTATTATATTATAAAGAAAAATTGATAAAATCTGACCAAGCGTATAACCAAGTACCCATTTTGACTTTAATCCCCTCTCCCAAAAGAACCGTGCTGGATTACGGGATAAAAAGTATCCTATGTCCTACCTCGTAGTAAGATCTCAAATCATGCCAAGTTTCATTTGAATGCATTCAGTAGTTTCGGCGTGATGCTCAGCCGTGATACAGACAGACAGACAGACAGACAGACAAAAATTAAAAAAATTACATTTTCGGCCTCAGTATCGGTTATAGAATGCCCTCCAAATATAATTTTCAAAATATCTTCAATTGGTAAAGAATTGGGCCTGTTACAGTTTTATTATAAGTATAGATAACTCTTCATGCGAAGACGCCTTTGCCCGGCCCGTGGGGTGACCGGGTAAGAATAGCACCCCCCCATTGGGTGATGAAGGAGGCGACTAAGGAAATAAAAGAAGACGGGCAGCAGCTTCTTTCTATTAGATTATCTACCACCTACATATACTAAAGAAGAAGAGTTTGCTAGTGTGCTTTACTATCCAAGACTGCGTCGCCGCTTTCCATCAGGTGGGACTGTGCTCAAGCACTGGCATATCTTCTTCTTCTATCTTCTATATATATAAAATCTCTCTATGTCCATTATAGAATCGTAAACTATGCATTTGATCATGTCATGATCTTCAGCAAACGGTTTCTGAGTAAAAAGAGCGCGAGCAGAGCTGCGCGGGTCAGCTAGTATTCAATAAAAAAAAAGAAAATACATCTATTAGACTACTGCGATCCTCAAGACGCCTACTAAGCATGGCGATTACGGCAACACCTCCCTTCTAAGGGGGAGGCCTTTGTCTAGCAGTGGAAAATGATGACATGAAAACGAGGGGTGCGTAACTGTGAGTGAGTCCGTTTCCCGTCTAGGTCCCGACTTTTGTGCAAGGGATTTATTTTCTGCCACAAAGCAGCAATTTGTTAGCACTACGCGTTACGGTTCGACGGGTACGGCAGCTGGTGATATTGTTGGGCTCAAGGGGCTTAATAAGTAATTATTGTCTCGGGTGACGCGCGGCAGTGCAGTGCAGCTGTCTATAGGTGTTGCTTGTCTTATTACTACATTTAATAATTAGCCTGTCTGTCTGTTTGTGATTGGAATGGGTATTAAATTTAATTTTCAAATAAAAATATAGAAGTGTAGGTTCTGCCTGGTTTGAGATTAGATAATCTGGTGTGGTCTAGAATGATATGATAAAATGAATTGACTATTAATGTGCCTTTATAAACGATGTCAATGCCTTTATAATATCATGTTAGCTCTGCCTTAAATCTCAATAAACCAACTATTTGTGATAATATGAAAATAAATCGCATTACGCGAAAATATGTATGGATTCGGTTTTCTTCGAAAACGTTATTTGATGCCAATTTATTTGATTACTGTATACATTTCGCTACATTATTTATTATGATTGAATCATGAACAGAGCACAGAAAATAAATGGCTAAAATCAATCATTAAAATTAAAAATGTTGATTATTTGTGGCAGTGTGTACGATTTTCGTATCCGATAAAAATAGTACCTATTGATTGCATTTAACCCTTAGACTGCCGCCAGGCATCATACCAATACAAAAATCCACCGTGTGTCAGGCATTTAGCGTTCTATGTGTCTCTGGTGCAAACTTCATCAGCACTCAGCAGCCAATACATGTCCACTGCTGAACAAAAGGGCTTAGAAGGGAGGGGTTGCCATAATCCCCACGATTGGTTGGCATCTCGGGGATCGCAGTGTAGGTGGTAGGTAATCCAATAGAAAGAAGCTGTTGTCCGTCTTCGTGTTTTCCCTTAGTCGCCTCTTACGAACACCCAACGGGAGGAGACGGGAGGGTGCTAACCATAACCGGACATCCCACGGGCCGATATAAACATGCGCACAAACAATTTTAAGTATGGCCGGGTACGGTAGAATCGCCTGTCAAAATTAGTGCAGCCCAGGCTTAGTGTATAGGAGACGTCACTGTACTAATGAATCTAGTCGCTAGATAGAAATAGGACATCAATTCACAGATATACAAAATACATGCACACACCCATGCATAAAGCACAAAAATACACACCTACACACACACACGCACACGACAACGCACACGCACACACGCACAAGTGCGCGCGCGTACTCGCTCATACGCATGCCATGCCTGTCTGTTAATTTGTCAAAGTTCTCTCGTTTTTTTATATTCGTTCACAGTCACTCACACTTGGCTAATATTTATCATGGACAGACATCTCTATCCGTTCATTATATTACATTTGTTTTTCATTTCAAAACATTTAAAGTTACGGCGCCGTAACTTAAAATGATTATTTTCATAAGTATATTAGGTTTTTTTTTAATTCTACCATTACCATATAACGTAGATTTAAAAATAAAGCGAGACATTCGCCTTTTTCAATGGACTCGGGTCGGACTCTGCACAATTTCGTACCCTAACCGCTTGCCTTGGTTGACCGCGAATGCTTTGTCCCTAATGATATACATTGTTCAAGATAAAAGAAAACCTTTTTTACATAGGTCTACATAATATGCTCACCTAAAATTGTAGAGATAGTAGCATACGAAGCTTATTACATATTTTTGACAAGTATAAATTATTAAAGTACAAAAAGCTCTACTGTGACAAACAAAATGTTCTTATATTACCTTATACATACATGAATCGCTTACACGTTTATATATATCAAATTGTTTCATTTGATCAAACCTTTCATTTCATTTGAAAAATACAAAATGCCTGCTGACGGACGCAATAATTAATGTTTGAAAAAATATGGACGAATCTAACGACATATTAGTAGCCAAAATCAGTATGCAGTGTTAAAAAAATAAACATAGATACATACTTGGCATCCATACATAAATACTCTCGAAAAATATAGCTCTTCTGAGGCATTCGGGCAAAAATGATAAAATTCATCTTTCGTGTACCGTAGAAAACGACCGTGCACTATGATCTGCACTATCGTCTGAACTATGGTATGCACTATGTTTTACAAAATTTTCTGTACTAAGGTCTACACTAAGGTCTTTATTATCTATGAAATATGTAATATCTTTGCACTTTATAGGACACAAAAAGACACTTGAAGGTGGTGTTATTTGGCGGACTTCATTACGATAGTGATGCGTTCCAAATGCTTCAATCTATTGAGTAGGCGTTCTCGTTTGTACCCTACACCTCCCTTAACAATAACAAAATCATATGTTCAACATTCGGCTTTAAACTCAAAACCACACGATTACCAGATCATCAATAACAATTCTGGTGCTAAAATAACTAGGTACGCATCGACAATAATTCACACAATGTTTCCCTAAAATCTATATTCTTCACGATTTTTAACTTGAATAAAGATAAGTATCCACCGACGAACAGTGGATACTTATCTTTATCTAGCACTGGCATCTTATCGACAGATTTTCAAGCTCGAACCAACTACAGCGATACATTTTCCATTAAGACTCAAACAAACAGCCGTTGCAACAAAATTTATGAGTCTGCGAAACATGTTGTGGAGATGTATTGGATACCGTTTCGTATAGATTCTTGTCAAGGGAAACATATTGATACATGAACTGCGCTCTTTGGTCTCACTGAAAAAATTATATGCATGGAGAACATTATTGTGGGATTGATGGATGTATTGAACAATGTTTTTGCATTGGATGAAGCCATTTATTTGACACCCAGAATTGATGTAGAAGTGAGTAAAATAACGCGAAAAATTATTGGTGATTTCCTTGAAGACTTTCAAATGTTCAAAGATAATAACCATTAAAATTAATTAATATCCGTTTTTAAAGATTTGTTTCTTAGTGTATTTTACGAGGAGGACGACGGCGGGGTTGCGACCCCCGTCCCCGTGAGCACCTTATCAGGTTCCCGGGGTCTACAATGCGTCCTCCGGCGGCGGGCTCCAAGGCAAGGCACCTGGTGCAGATCCCACTGGAGAGCCAATGAGACAGCCGCGGGGGTTTTAGTGGGTAAGAATCGAACATACTTCGGTCGAGCGCCACAGATGCTGGGGACCTTTTGAAGGTTTCCCCCGGGTCAAAAAAAAAAGTAACTATGCATTGTACGAGGAGGATGACGGGTGGGGTTGCGACCCCCATCCCCGTGAGCACTTTATCAGGTTCCCGGGGGGTCTACAATGCGCCGCCCGGCGGCGGGCTCCGAGGCCGTGGGGGGGGGATCCCACTGGAGATCCCAGGTCTCTCCTCTCATGTGCCAATGAATGAATGAATGGTTTCAGTGGGTAAGAATCCCACATACCCCGGGTGATCCCCACCGGTTTTGGGGACTTATTGGAGGATTCCCCGCGAGAGCAAAAAAAAGATATACGTTATAATAATACACTGTCTAGAATAATTTAGGGCTAACTGTCAGTCTGACTATCTGTCAGTCCATCAGCCCACTTCCTTGATCATTATTTACATATAATAATAAAAATAATAATAAATACACTTTATTGTACACCAAAAGTTACATGTAAATTTAACAATACATATATGTATTTATGGATGCCGTTAGACCATTTAAAACATGTCCGAAGTTCTTTTTCATACAAAAATCTATAGCTAATGCTCCCTTGCAGATCGAACCAATCGTTCGGAAATTAAATTGCATACTGTAAATATGAAAAGGAAATGAGAGTTTGATGTAGCCGACGATACCATGACGTGAGGGATATGGAACAATAATATGATTATGTTTTCCTTCAACTCTTTAACCGGCTTCAAAAAGAAGGTTCTCTATTCGACGCGTATGTATGTAATATTAATAAAAATGCGTAACATTAATATATGTTAGTCTATGTGGGTTTCTAAACAAATTTACCAAATTTCATGAGTGTATGTATGTATCTATGTATGTATGTAGGTTTGTCCGCGGATTTCTCAGAAACTACAAGTCCGATTTCGAATAGTCTTTTTGCAATAGTTAGAGTATTTTTCAACTTAGGGTAGAGTATAAGTTTCATCAAAATCGGTCCAGTAATTTAAGAGATATAAACTTTTTATGTTTTCAGTAAGTTACTGTAACGTAGACGTTCGAGTTGCGTGAAACTACTGATACCTATTTTGCTAAAATAAAAGTCACTAAAAAGTGTTATATAAATTATTAAAAAAAAATGAAAACCGTCTTCAAAGTAAATTATCTAAAAAGCATAAAATAACGAAAATATATTGAAGTCGGTGTCAGCTCGTGCTAGTCTTAGTTAACATGATGTGCTAGAACCGACTTCAATATATTTTCGTTATTTTATGCTTTTTTAGATAATTTACTTTGAAGTCGGTTTTTATTTTTTTAAAATAATTTGTATCCAACTGCCCTAGAAGGAGTAGTTAGGTTTGTAGAGTGCATCTATATAAAAGATGTATGTCTAGTATAGTATGTTAATGATGTATGTCTATTGCTTTGTGTATGTATTGATGTATTCATCTGCAAGGTATTCGTGTAGTCGCCTTAATTGTGGGAGAGGCATTGGATATTGTGAAAATAATATAGATCCTTTGGTAGGTAATATATCTTGAAATAAAATATGATAGCCGTCAGTCACCATCTAAATTGTATTTACTAAAACTCGTCTAATTAAGCTCCTAATTAATTTATTATTATTATTATTAAAGTTACTTTCCGTGTTTGTCTGTTTATCAGCTTACTCCTGCTAAATCACGCAACGGTTTTTTGAGCGGTTTTCTCTATCAATTAGATAATTTTTCACTGAAGGTTCATATAAAAACCTACTTAATTGTTTGTTTATAAAGAAAAAAATATATATTTTCCAACCGAGTCTTCTAAATTACACCCGTGCGAAGCCGGTGCGGTTAGTAGATGAATGATGAAAATAATTAAACATCTACTTACTTGTTTATTTTTAACATGACCAAGCGAATAACCAGGTATAAATCAATACCATCTCGATATTAGCCTGAGGCGGGGTCATGAATAGTGAAATGCAATACCCAATCTCGTCTGTACGTTAGACCTTTTCCAATAAATTTCTAATCATACTTTTGACCTTTTCAATAAGCGCTTGACCTGATACAGGTCTGATGAGACGCAATCATATTTTATAAGGCGTGCTATACCTATGTAGGTGTACTACTGTAAAGTTGCAGTCTCCTTGGTGCAGTGGGAAACGCTTGCTTTACAAACCGATGTCGCGGGTTCAAATTCCGCGGGAGAAACAATTTTGTGTATTTGTTCGTTACTGGTTAGGAGTTAGGACATCGTCATCATCAGCAGGCGAAACATGTCCACCGCTGAACAAAGACCTCCCATTTAGAAGGGAGGGGTTGCCATAATCCCCACGCTTGGGAGGCGGCTTGGGGATCGCAGTATAGGTGGTAGGTAATCCAATAGGAAGACGCTGGTGCCCGTCTTCTTATATTCCCTAAGTCGCCACTTACGAACATCCAACGGGAGGAGATGGGTGGGTGCTATTCTTTCCCGGACGTCCCACTGGTAAGGACAATGCAAGCTAATCACCTGATTATCTAAGTTTTTTTTATAGTATCACATTTTATTTTTTATTTTATTACACACCATGATATCAAGTTGAATATTAGAGAACTAAAGATCTTAGGTACCAGTTACGTATGTAGGTACCTATTGTATTAGCAAAAGTAACTTAGTTATCTCAATACCGATGAAACTGAGGTAAGCAATCACTGCAGGATCATGCATTTATTGCCATTTCTTAAATTATGGGCGTTTTAACACGAAGAGATTTAAGTACCGTAGGTCGTAAAGTACAAACATTTGGAGGTTTTTTATAATGTCTGCATTATCTTCGAAATCGTATCAGCGATTAGCAATAAGAATGAGACCTCTACTAAGCTCCGTTTATGAGAACGGCGTGGCCGCGCGGTTCTCCATTGGTCGACAACGCGGCCATGGCATTTAAGTCCCGTAGGTCGTAAAGTTCAAACATTTAGGGGTTTTTTAATTTAGGGGTTTTTTAGTCATGGGATACTCATCCCAACTTACCTGTCCGATAGTTGTGGTATAGTATACGGGTATGCGACCCCGGCTTCCCTAGCTATTACTGTCCCATCCCTTGCCCTCCTGGGCGGTAATATCTTACTTTTCCTATTTCCCACTCTAACTTGCTAATCTTCCTTTTCACAACACCTATCCTTCCCTTTCCCTCCTTATTCGTGAGGACGCAATGGTCAATCATATAAATAATTTAATTAAACCACAGTACCGTTATTCGAAGCTTATAATGAGAGCGGCACTTCCGGTTTCCCGTCATATTTCTTCCTATTGGTCTACTTCACTGTGATTTGATCGGACGTGACGTCATATTGCCAGGCGGGTGGGGGGAGCTGTTGTAAAACACGCTCACTCCATTCGTGTTCATTGGCGTCTTGTTTCCCGTCACGGACACCCGTCCGAGGCTACAATATACAGCTGTTTGTGGAATTTAAATTAAGTTCTAAATCTAAATAATTCCAAATATTGAATAACAATATTTGCTACAGATAGTTGAAGCCGAACAAAATGCACGTAAGTACAAAACATTTTTAACGGTGTTTGCCGTTCGTTTTGTTTGTGTGTTCCTAATGAAATGTTTTATACTATTGATAATGAAATGTTTTATACTATTAAATAGTGTGGTTTGAATATAGTGCAAGTAAATTGGGCTATGTTGGTCTAAAATTTGTATTAATCATTTTTCGTTTAGCCCATTGACAGTAATTTGTATATTTGAAAACTTTAAAAATTAATATACTTGTGCTGAATTGATATTTTTATTAAAGTTTAATGTGGGTAAGCTTATATGTACAATATTTCTAAGTAGATAAAGTAACACTTAGTAACGGACACATAAAAATGTAATATTACAAATTGTAATCTACCTGCAGTTTAAAACATTTGCAGAACTATTTTGTAGCCAAGTCCTACGATAATATAGTACATCTACCTGCAGTTTTAAGCATTTGCAGAATTATTTTGTAGACGAGTTCTACGATAATAATACATCTCTTACAGTTAGTTCTAAGCTTTTTTTTCAGAATGAATGGTCAATTTACAGTAATACAATCTGAACAGTGAAACAGTGACATTAGTTGTACTTGAAGAAAAGGCGCTCAGGCGTTATCAATGTGGTGTGATAATTGGATAAATTCAGTAAACAAGTGAGTTTTGTTAATATATTACTTTGATTGTGCGGTATCTGTAAGTTCACGTGTGCTGACAAGTTGAACTATACTCATAGGGTAACCTAGGATTGGGAATTAAAAGCCTAGATACAGTACAAATGGAGTATTTAAGTCTTATAATTGTGGCCGCCACCTCAATTTTACAGACACCATTTGCGACCATATTTTTTGTTGTATCTAACAAAAAAAAAAAAAAAAAAAAAAAATGCTGCTAAAATAGCAGGCAATGATATTATATACAATATCATTGTATCATTGCTTGCATGACAATATTTCGTAGTCTTCTTGTCTGGGCTATGTAGGTTCATTACTATTATAGTCTGTGAGCGGAAAGGTGGAAATATAACTGTTTCAAAGTTAATTGAATTAAAATTACGGTTTTCTTTAAAATCTCTTAGAACTTTTTCAATAAGTTTGTGCGACGCATTATTGAGTATTGAGAAACGTAGAGATGCTATCATATTAACAAATCTGTTTGTCTTGGAGAAATCCAGTGCATGCGTACGCAACGCAGTAACTTTTAGTGACTAATACACAAAATTCACGTATATATATGGCAAGCCTCGTATGGTTACAATCAATATAAAGTACTATCTCATGGCACAAGTTGCCATCCATCGTTGCAGGATGGGTGCACAAATTATAAACCTCCCATCTCGGAGGCAGTACATGTACAGTTGCTCGTCGTAAAGCAAGCTCCTAGTTTCCAGATTTAATTTTGATAATCTTGTCAAAGCCTAAAAGATGTTGGCTGAAGCCTACTTCACCAGCATAGAGTACCATCGCGTGGTACGAGGTCTAATTTCTATTCTCCTTTGCATAACGTTTGCAAATATTATCGCCCACCCTCGCAGGATGGATATACAAATAATTAACCTCTCGCAGGATGGTATGTATCATCTTATGTATGTTGATCATGACCACGCACCTGATTCAGAATCAATTTTGACGATCTTGTCAGTCTGACCGTTGTTGGCTGACTTCTACTTCACCATCAGCATTAAGTACCATCACGTGGAATATTTTCTAGATTCATTTTAAATTGCATGGAGTTGCACAAACCACCACCCTCGCAGGGTGGTGTAGGGGCATATATGTATATATATATATACATATAAATATAAATAATAAAGCTCCATCCCGTGATACATATGTATATAAGTATAGTTATTTATTTTATTTCTTAGTTGCTCATAAAGAGCATGTATCCGGTTCTTAAAATAAATTTTGATTTGTCAATTTGGAAGTGGTTTGGCTGAAGTCTATTTCACCATCAGTATATTGTCCTTCGCAAGGACTGCACATTTTATTACTCACCCTCGCAGGGTGGATACACAAAGATTTAACCTCTTTTGCAGGGACAATAACATGTATAGCTCGTGGAGAGAGCACGTACAGTGTCCGGTTTTTAGAATAAATTTTGATTTGTCAATTTGGAAGTGGTTGGCTGAAGTCTATTTCACCATCAGTATATTGTCCTTCGCAAGGACTGCATATTTTATTACTCAACCTCGCAAGGTGGATACACAAAGATTTAACCTCCCTCGCATGGACAGTAACATGTATAGCTCGTGGAGAGAGCACGTACCTAATTTTCAAAATCAATTTTGGCATTCTTGTCAGTCTGAAAGTTATTTTCTGAAGTCCATTTCATTATAATAATTTGACTGGCCCGTCGTTCTCATAGACACCCTGACTCCTACTCAGTGGTCGTGGGTTCGATTCCCACCAAGTTTGTTACTATTTATCGATATAATAGTTGTATGGTTGCCGTTGTGCAGACTGTATCTGGTTTGGGATCGGATGGCCATGTGTGGGTTGTCCCAGGATATTATTATTATAAGCATAGTGACATTGACGGTGTTTTTAGCAATTACGTACCTCCGCAGGGTACCCCAATAAGTAACAGTTCCCTGCAGGAGTGGTAACTGCATATTGCTCTTCGAGAGAGCATGGTTTTCTGTTAAATTCAACAGAGATATTAAGACATTAACAGTGTGTGTGCCTGGCACATCGTCTTATTAAGAACCTTTTTCTGGGGAGTTTGTTCTGAATATCACGCGCTCTCGCGGGGAGAGAATAGAGATTTACCTTTCAGAAGAAGGTTGCAGTTGCTATACAAAATTGCACGTACGTGATTCTATGAATCAATTATATATAAATATATAATTTTCATAACCCTGGCTTGCAGTCACGTCTTGGATCGTAATCATGGTCCCTTATTTTTACTGTCTTAAAATATCAGGACCAGTAGAGCGTAAACTGCTAATAGTTTATCAAAGTTTTGAGTACAACATTTTAAGAAAGTTCTTCAAACAATGAATGGATATGATGTGGGGACATGTCCTATATTTGAAGATCACCATTACTTTTTCTATACTATATCCCATTTCAAAGTTAAAAGGTATGTACTCTTATAATTGGGAATTCTGGGGATCCATAATGATGGAATCATTCACGAGTTTCTATAAAAATATCAAACTCAATTCTGTGGGTGTAACCAGGTGTAAGTAACCAAGTTATGGCAAAAATGCATCGCCTGTATTATTAGCCAAAAGTAATGCAGTCCTCATTCACAATTGCGGAGAACAGGCGTATAATTGTACGAACTGTAATTGTTCTAATGAGAATAAAGGTTCTTTAACCCCATAATTTAACTTCCGATCAATGTCGGGAGTAAGAAAATACAAAGAAAGCAACCAAAAGAAATATTTGCAATCCTGCTTACTATCTCTTGTAATTTCGCGTTTATTACAAAGTGACAACACAAGTTTCCTTTACAGAGGTAAGGGAAACTAGTATGCAGACAGGGGGTGGGACCAACCATTCACAGATGCTTATGAATATTATATTTTTCAATTAGTTCTTTAATACAAATCAAATTTTATTGATAATATTTTATACAATACCTTCTAGAGACAAATAGTAGGATATATGGGGTACATAATGTCCATAAATATTTAAGGTACTTTGGAGCAGAAAGACTACAAATCATCCTCCATGTATGATTATTCGAGTATTCAGTGAACATATAGGTACTAACTCGTATTGGCTCTGAAGTATTCTGGTATAAATTAAATATATATTTAATCGTATTGGCCCTGAATTATTTCGGAGAGCAGACTCTGTTCTTGAACGAGTTTTGAGTCAACTATTCATATGACACAACTTTTAAAGAGTCCTAGTTTTCGCATACAGACAATAATCTTTCGTTCTGAAACTTAAAAATGTGAGTTTTGGTGATCCAGACTGGACCTTTCAAATCGAACCAAATATTACATTAAAAATCCACGAAGTAGTTTGGAATCATCATGAGCTGGTCTTGATTTTCTAAACTAAATAAAAATAACGCGAAATATTGCCACATTTTTTGCTAGTTTATAGCGGATTCGAGCAGCAATCATTGTTGTTTGGTATTATTATTGCCTAACTCTGACAATGTACAATACTGATCAGTCCAGTTACTTGCTTGTCAATTCTTAGCAACATGTTCTTAAATAGATTTTACATTTAGGATATGATTTAGTGAGCAATTTTCAAAGTAGCTTACTTCACATGTAGAACACATACATGCATATATAGCAATGTATAGACGATTTAACATTTATAAAAAGACCCTGACTAATGACTAGAGTAATGCCTTAATAGAGTTTAGATAAAAATCCCATATAATTTATCTATTACTACACAAAGTGAAGTCTACCCTTCACACTGTTGCTTGCTGGATGCTAAAGATTATCACACTGCATAATAATTAGAGGTAAACATTGTAACATCACCTAGTACTCTGAAAAGCATAGTCGTGTCCAAGAAGTGCGTTAATCGGCAGGCCACGTACTGCAAAGTACACAACATCGCAGTACCTGGCATCGAGTGTTTAAAAACAAATTGTATATGTTTTCAGTTATCTTATCTTTATTGATGGGTCAAAAAGACTAAAATCACGAACATAATTTAGCTTAATTAATTACCTATCATGCGTCACAGGCGTAGTGGTTTTTAATAATAGCTAGCACATTGAAATTGGAGATTTTTAATACATTTTAAACTGTATTATAAAGGCGAAGTCAAAAACACATCGCATGAAAAAAGAAAAAAAAAAAGGTACTTTTGTACTGGATTGTTTAACAAAACACAATGAATAATTGCCATAATATTGATTTTAATGGCTGATACAGTTCTATTCTCCTTCTCTTCTCTTTCTCTGCTACTCGTTTCTAAAAAAAAAAAAAAAAATTAGCATATACCAATATATATATATAAGAATGCAATCTATTGAATTTTTATTTAAAATTCATACTTAGATATTTAAAATACATCCGTAAATCACATTGGCGTCATTAATCTACTGATATTACCAGGCGATAACAAACACGTCTCATTATAAGCTTCGAATAACGGTACTGTGGTTTAATAGCAGCGTTTTCCCTGAAAGAAAACGCATATTAAACTACTTACCTTATTCGAAGCTTACTTTTTAAACCTGCCTGGTATTTCTTCGACACAATGAACACGAATGGAGTGAGCGTGTTTTACAACAGCTCCCCCCACCCGCCTGGCAATATGACGTCACGTCCGATCAAATCACAGTGAAGTAGACCAATAGGAAGAAATATGACGGGAAACCGGAAGTGCCGCTCTCATTATAAGCTTCGAATAAGGTAAGTAGTTTAATATGCGTTTTCTTTCAGGGAAAACGCTGCTATTAACCAAAATGGCGGCGATGTGGTTCGCCACCCATCACGTCTCCTTTCTCACGGAGGCGAAAAGCGGCCCTTGGGCTCTGCCTACCCGTACGGGAAAAAGGCGTGATTTTATGTATGTATGTATGTATGTTTATACTTTCTGCATTTTTTTCGAAATCATATCAGCGATTAACAAAAAAGAATGAGACCTCTACTAAGCTCCGTTTACGAGTACTGCGTGGCCGCGCGGTTCTCCATTGGTAGACCACGCCGCCATAGCATTTAAGTCCCGTTGGTCGTAAAGTCCAAACATTTTAGGGTTTTTTTATACTTTCTGCATTTTCTTCGAAATCGTATCAGCGATTAGCAAAAAGAATGAGACCTCTACTAAGCTCCGTTTACTAGTACTGCGTGGCCGCGCGGTTCTCCATTGGTAGACCACGCCGCCATAGCATTTAAGTTCCGTAGGTCGTAAAGTCCAAACATTTTGGGGTTTTTTATACTTTCTGCATTTTCTTCGAAATCGTATCAGCGATTAGCAAAAAGAATGAGACCTCTACTAAGCTCCGTTTACTAGTACTGCGTGGCCGCGCGGTTCTCCATTGGTAGACCACGCCGCCATAGCATTTAAGTTCCGTAGGTCGTAAAGTCCAAACATTTTGGGGTTTTTTATACTTTCTGCATTATCTTCGAAATCGTATCAGCGATTAGCAAAAAGAATGAGACCTCTACTAAGCTCCGTTTACTAGTACTGCGTGGCCGCGCGGTTCTCCATTGGTAGACCACGCCGCCATAGCATTTAAGTTCCGTAGGTCGTAAAGTCCAAACATTTTGGGGTTTTTTATACTTTCTGCATTATCTTCGAAATCGTATCAGCGATTAGCAAAAAGAATCAGACTTATGTGATATGCATACTCATACAAAGGCTTGCGTATGATTATGTTTTCAACACTTAAAGACGTTATTCGAGATAATCGTTCTAACTACTTAATACTGGGCGACACGCACAAAGTTTAGACGGCTTATGATAATGACTATTCAAAAGCCTCAGACAACTGTTGAAATTAGATACCTAACGGCTTCGTGTGGCGGGTCACCCTCTTCCCTCCAGTATGGTTGAGGTCCAGTGATGTCTGCTGCTCGAGTCAACTCGTACGCGGGTGCTGCTTGGGGTAACTGGTCCGTAGACGCTAGCAACACAAGCAGAATCACTAGCGCGTAGCCGACCCTAAAGACATTAATAATAATAAGCCTCTTATGTCCAGTGATTTCATCATTTGCAGTCCCCTTCATACCGGAACACAGCAACACCGGAAAACAAGGCTGCTTAGCGACAAAATATGGTGGTTGGTGTTTTATTTTTTCATCTCGTTATATAAATATGTATTTTTATACACATGGCGCCCTATCTCTTTCTTTCACCGTTTCTCTCCTGGGCGTGCTGGAAGAGATTTCTATAGAAATAAGCTCTGCCTTTGTACCTGTGTTCTCCTAATACTTCTCTAACCATGTTTGTGTGTACATAAATTTATAAATAAATAAATAAAATATCAGACTGCGGTAGTACCTACCTGCACGGTTCCTTGCACAAGTAACTTATAATACCAGCCCTTGTTAATGTCCCACTGCTGGGCACGGGCCTCCCTTCAAGATGAAGGGGCTTAGGCCATAGTCCACCACGCTGGCCAAGTGCGGGTTGGCGGACTTCACACGTCATTCGAAAGCTAGTTAGACTTTCTCAGACATGCAGGTTTCCTCACGATGTTTTCCTTCACCGAAAGCTAGTAACAATCGCACAAAGACGATTCGCACATGATTAAAGAAATCAAAGGTGCGAGCCGGGGTTCGAACCTGCGCACCTCGTTTCCAAGGCAAGCGCTCGCCCACTGAGCTGTTACAGCTTCAACTAACTTACTACCAAGTAAATGTTTATATTTTGTTGGATATACAAACACACACACACACACACGCAGTCACAGGACTAATATTTCATTAAATTACCCGTGGGGTGCTGGGTTAGAATTGCATCCTCCCATCTCCTCTCGTTGGGTGTCGTAAGAGGCGACTAAGCGAGAACAGGAAGACGGGCAGCAGCGTCTTTCTTTTGGATTTATCTTCCACCTACACTGCGATCCCCAAGCCGCCTGCCAAGCGTGGGGATCATGGCAACCCCTCTCTTCTATGGAAGAGGCCTTTGTTCAGCAGTGGACGTTCCGGGTGCTGGTGATGATTATTAATGTAATTCTAGCCGATATGATCATGGCGGCCAATCTTTGACAAGATTTTGAGAGATCTACGCGAGAGATATTAATATAGTGTAAAGTGTTTGCATAGACAAAAGCGCAGGCTCTCTTGGGACGGCAGACCGACACGACTGGGGAGAGGTCGACAGTTTACATGCCCATCCAACGCATGGATCATCTTGCTTTTCAGATAATTGTGATCGGCCTACGTTGTCCTAAACAGTAAGGAACGATAAAATTACAAAAAGTTATTGCAGCCTGCAGGTTTTGAACCCATGGCCCCCAGTTTGGAAAGCAAGCAACAATTTCTTTACAAATAAACAAACTGAACTTAGGAAAACATTACAAGAAATTTGAAAAAAAAAGCCATTAAATAAATGAGCGTGCGTGTGTGTGCGTGTGTATGTGTGTGGAAGCCGCGAGGTAGAGAGTGATATACTATGCTTGTGGTCTGTTGCATATAGATGTACCTAAGAGGGAGGTCTTTGTTATAATTGAATACTCCATATATAATGATTTCTGATATATACGCAAATACATTGAAATGAAACTAATTTTACGGATTATATCGAGGTTTATTTATTATTTTAATTACCCGACGTTTAGAATACTTTACAGCATTCATGGTTACGGGCGGACCGAGGTGGTAGCTGTCCATACGTCATAGTTGTCTTCGGGTACCCTCCGGTCTTCTAATTATTATTGTTAGTCCGATCTACGCAAAAAGAGCTTACAGTATCATAAACCGCGATATAATCCGTAAAATTAGTTTCATTTCAATACTCCATATATATTACTTATGCAGATAAAATACACACGTAATATTTTATTTCCTCCATATTGCATACTGCAAAATGTAACTAAACGATTTATACGAGCGTGCAGAGTTTATGAGGCTCATAAAGAAAGCATTAGCAAAATTATTTCAAGCATATTTTCTACCTGGAGTGCCTCCACCTATTCCAATTTCCTTTGCTCAAGCGTACTCACGGTATTTGCACAGTAAATATGGGAGATAAAATCACATACTCTTCTAAATTCTTGTATGGCAAAGCTGAACGGATTCAGCGGTATACTAACGTCAAAAATGTCAGGTGTTCTTGTTTTGTCTTGTAATAATTTAAATTAAAATGCATGGTTTTGACTTATAATATGTTAGTTAGATTCGTATTAGTTGTAGGGCTATAGGCTATACAGGGTGTAAGGGACTACGAACTGAAACCATTTTATATAAGATTTCTCATATTGTCCGTTGCAACATTACATAAACCATTTATATGAAAAATGACAGATGATAACTTGTTAATTATTGAGCATGTAATGAATACGTGCAGAATAATATTTATTTTTCAAATTTCATTGCTTATTTCAATCAAGCCGTCTGCCAAGCGTGGAGATTATGGCAACCCCTCCCTTCTAAGGGAGAGGCCTTGGTTCAACAGTGGACTTTTCGGCTGCTGATGATTGCTAATTTTGCATAAATAAGTAATTTATTATTTTTAAATTGAAATTAGGCTTTATTATTATACCAATATTTCTTTTTTCTTAATGCTGTACCGTAAGGTAACACCATATAAATTACAATCTAGCCTAAAGACTAATCAGTAATATTAATTTGACTTAAACGAATAAATTAAAATAGTTTAAGAATGTGTCCAATGGCACTTTTCTTATTGTCTCTATTATGGTGAAGACACTGTTATTATTTTCTACACTGCACTAATTTAATATTTAAACTAACTCAAAAGCTTTTGTTCTTTTCAGTCTTCTCACTATATCCGTGTTGTCGAGGAGCTGGATAGCCTCGATATTCATATGGTGATGAAGCCGATATTGGTGCGCTTCAGCATAATCCTTAATAATTTTGGCAACGAGGTCCACTTTGAGGTCCCGATGGAGGTCGTTTATTCTTATATACAGGGCGCATTTACAATGCATCTGAGTACATTGTTCTGGAATCGTTGTATTGTCTGTACGTTACTTTGTTTGCTACAGCCCCACAACTGTATACCATAAGTCCATACTGGCATCAGGACGTTTATACCTATAATGATGTAAAACTAATTTTATTTTAAAAAAACGACATTTTTTTGGAAATTCATGAAAAAGCTGATGAAAAATTTCAAAACTAGAATGTTCAGAATCATGTACTGGATCCCTGGTATCGGTTTTTGGTATGTTGTCCCTTACACCCCGTATATTTATTCAAAAAACTAAAATGGGGTCTGCCAGCCGCCATTATATATTTTTTCACACCACCTGCTCGATAATGTCACATTATATGTCATATAAAGATGACATAAAGTGCCTCATTATATCCCTATAGTCTAGCCGGGTAATAATGTTGTACTAAACTCCCTAGGGTAATAATGTGTTTGAATTTCGAACGTCAAACGAAAATTCCTCAACACTTTTACCACAGATATATATTACTACTCTAAGCAGAGAACTGCACGAAAAACAAAACATTTGAAAATCGAACCGAGCGCGACGATCACAACCCAGTGTTCTAGAAAAGAAAATAAAATATTTAGATGATAACGCGGCAAATCACTATGTTGATATTAATGACGGTCTCGTTGGTCTAGTGGTTAGACACCCTGGCCGCTACCCAATAGGTCGTGGGTTCGATTCCCACCAAGTGTCTGGGTGTTATTTCACTATTAATTAATATTAGTTATCTGGTTTACATAGTACAGGCTCTGCCTAGTTTGGGATCAGATTACCATGTGTGGATTGTCCCAAAATATTGTTATTATTTTAATTCTAGCAATATTTGTATTTTATTACCTCGCAGTAGGTGTGAAAAGTAGTGTATTCGCCTCGGGGATAAAGGTGCCTTTGTCTTGGGCGAGCTTAAATCCCTCGCTGTACTCAGGATTCTAGTATTAACTCCCTCGCTACGCTCGGGAGTTAAATCTATGCTCCCTCGCTGCGCTCGGGAGTTGCTAGAATCCTTCGTTATGCTCGCGATTCAATTAAACGCCCGCGACATAAGACACTACTTTATCCCCTTGGTGCATAAACTACTATTTTCTTCCTATACAACAATATGGGTATCACATGAAAGGTCGTAACGAAAGCAGTTGAATAACATATACATGTTTATATGTTTGGTGTATACATGTGTATATGTAGTTCGCAGTCAGGCTTTTTGTGCTTTCATAATTTAATATTTGGTACTACTGTAAAAGTAGAATTATAGTAAATTTAACACTAATAACAACTAGAGAGGCCAAACTTAAAGATGATTGACGCTTTACGTCCTCCAGGTAACAGTCGTGATATTTACTGCCAAAGTAACGAGGGTATTTCTATAAACTGAACACGTAGCCGTATGAAATCACTCGCCGTCTTACCCTCGTCCAAAAACGAGAAAGAAAGATCATTTATGAAAATAATATCTAAAGAAATAGAAGGCATCTAAGGATTTTATTAAGTGTGACAAATTGTTTTTCTCAAACATACAGCGCGCTTATCATGCTTTTTAAAAGCAACGAATGTTTGCTGGATGTTAAGTGACACGCCAACCTATAGACAGCTGCACTGCATAGCTGTTCGTTACCGGAGAAATTAGTTAGTCTTTTAAGCTAGGGTTTAGAGAAAAAATAACTGTACTTACCTGGTGAAAGTCTAGGTACTTTCACCAGGTAAGTACAGCTTTTTTTTCTCCTCATCGGAATGTTTTCACATTGCTGTTTGGCTGCAGAATATGTTTATTTTAGCAGTAACCTCAAATAGCACTGAAATATTTAAAGTTATTAGAAATTCTTTTTACTTATACATCAACAGGATCACGGGGCCATTTGGAGGTTTTCTCCGCGAGAACAAAAAGGTTAGTTGTAGAGTTCACTATATTTGTTAATATTAACACTACACTATATCGGCTCGTTAACACACACACCACGTCTGACCCGCACAGTGGTTGACACTCGACTGAACTCGCCTCCTACACTAGAGGGGCTTTTATGTCTTTCTCGCATCCCCACTCAGTGCCTGCGTAGTGTGCCCGCTTGAGACGATAAACTTGTCTACCCACAACTTTACTCAATTTACCAGTACACTACATACCTTCCTTTTTTTGGAAAATTAAATTTTTAATTTAAATGTAAATTAATAATCGCTTCTCAAAATAACAAGTATGTAACTATCATAAAATTAATAATGTTCATTAACTGATCTTATTATATTATACACTGTCCTTTATACATCTCTTTCTTTTTCTTTTTTTGAAAATTATAAGAATATTAATGTCAAAATAGACATTCATCGTAATTTAATTACCTAGTTAGAAATTTATGACTATCTACTTCATAATACCATTTCTGAAATAATATTTTTTCAAAATTCTTTACATAGAAGCATTTATTACATTTTATTAAACTAGGTATTTTATTATATATTCTCGGAGTATTAAAAGCACGTTTCATTACTCCTGCCTGTGTGGCTTAGTGGAGTGCCTCTGAATTGAGTTTCTACCAAACACCTGATCCCAGGGGATCTCAAGGATAAGGCTTGTATCGAGAGGGAGTGCTGGGTCACTCGAGAAGGATATATTGGCACACAAGTTGGCATGCTCTTCAAAGGAAGTTAGAAACACTCTTAAGCATTTCGCCAGACATTCTAAATGTACCAGCTGTGGACAACTGCACTCATGGTTCACTCACCGATGCTTGCATTTAATGCAGTAAATAATATCCTCCTGCCACAGCGGCCAATCTCCCACAAGACCAGCCATCGAGGAATAGTTCACCCGCGCGTACACCAATATTATTATTTCCCTCAAAGGCCAACCCTATCCGAGCAGCTTCCTATTCTGATCTTCCAACGGCCTAGGAACTAAAGTCACAAGAGTATTGATCACAACTATTATAGATTCTGATAACACAAGCTAGCAAGCTAGTAAGGTTCGTATCACAGATTCGAACCCACCGCATTACATGAAATATCACCAGAGAACATTCCCGAGTAATAAGAAAGTACAGCGGCAACAATAAAACAAGGCTCGTAATATCCATTGGTCGCATTGGATCTTTACAATAGATTCACTACCACTGCTCCCCGGATAATTAGCGATTATTATTATTATTATTCCATTTATTTATTTTTTTTAAAACTATTCTTTACATTTTTAAATATAAATATAAAACACAATACATTTAAAAATATAAAAAACACCTTCCAACCGGCTGCGGGAACAGGGTCCTAGCAGACGGTGGTTAAGGCTCCAGAGAGAGGAACCTCCTCACAATGCGTGCCGTCTCCAAGAGCACTGCCTTCTGTATCTGGCCCTTGATCCAGCCGTCTAACGTGAGCCTCTTGAGGTGTTTATCGAGGCTCTTGGCCATTAGGCCATGGGCAGAAACGACTATAGGTACAATGATTGCCTTATCAATGTCCCACATGTCAACAACCTCGTGCGCGAGATCCAGATATTTGCATTCTTTATCTTTCTCCGCCTTCACGAGGTTCTCATCATGGGGGACAGTGACGTCTACAATCATTGCACGACGCTCGGTGCGATCTATCAGCACAATATCAGGTCTATTGGCGACAATAGTCCTGTCTGTGATGATAGATCGGTCCCAGTATAAGGTGATATGGCCATCCTCCAGAACAGGTTCTGGTACATACCTGTAGTACGGTACCTCTGACGTCACAAGGCGGTATCTCAAAGCAAGTTGCTGGTGGATTATCCTGGCCACTTGGTTGTGTCTGTGCAAGTATTCACCATTTGCGAGACGCGAACAACCGGAAATAATATGCCTGAGGGATTCACCAGGGCGATGACATGCCCGACAAATGTCGATGGTGCCATCCCTCAAGATATATTTCCGGTAGTTGTTCGTCATCACAACTTCGTCCATAATTGCACAGACAAAACCTTCGGTTTCCCCAAAGAGGTCACCGAATCGTAGCCAGGCCACGGAGGCTGAGAAGTCTACATCGGGCCCATGAAGAGCCCGGTAGAACCTTCCGTGTAGCTCCTTACTTTGCCATACCGCCCCGCGATCGCCAGTGGTGAGCACCACAGGCTTGCGCCAGTTCCCTTTGGCTAAGTATAGAGGGGTCAGTCCATTGTCCACAGCAACCACATCCGTATGCATCTCTCCACCGCAGTGGAGGAAATATTCCCTGAGGTTATATATCTCACGGTTGTGTAGGGTCTTGGCATTTAAAAAGCCTCGGCCACCACATTTCCGTGGGATATATAACCTCATCACTGAAGAGCGAGGATGATGCATACGATATGTGGTTAACAGTGTACGAACTGTTCTATCCAGGGTGTCTAGTTCAGTCTGAGTCCACTTGAGTATGCCAAAGGAGTACATTAAGACTGGCATGACCCAACCGTTGTAGGCTCGCACCCCGTTTCCGCCCGACAAAAGACTTTTAAGTACTTTTCTCAGGCGGCCCAGGAAGCGGTCCCGCAACGACTGTTTCATGTCAGTCTCATTGATACCCAACGCCTGTGACATACCCAAGTATTTGTAGGTTTCGGTTGCAGAGAGTGTCTTCAGGTCGGTAGAGTCTGAGAGCTGTACGCTCCTAGACTCAACAATCCTCCCCCGCTTTACATGCATAACTGCACATTTGTCCACACCAAACTCCATCCTGATAGAATTACTGAAGGTTTCTGTGACCCTCAGTAAGCCCATCAGTTGGAGTTCAGTGGGGGCAAACAATTTTAAGTCATCCATGTAAAGCAGGTGAGATATGACCTCACAACCTCTCCGCAACCGATAGCCTAACCCTGAACTCTTTAAGAGAGTGCTTAAAGGGTTCAGGGCCAGACAAAACCACAAGGGACTCAGACTATCACCCTGAAAAATGCCTCGCTCTATCCTTATTGGCTCACCATCACCAAGGGTCTGTCGAGACCCTGGATAGCGAAGGACTGTTCTCCACTGCCTCATACACGACGCCAGGAAGGTGCGTAGAGTTGCATTTACTTTATACAACTCCAGCACCCTCATAAGCCATGTATGAGGCACAGAGTCATAGGCCTTCTTATAATCTATCCAGCATGTCGACAGGTCCTTCCGGTTACGGCAAGCCTGCTGGCAGATGGCCATATCTATGAGGAGTAGCTCCTTAGTACCACGGGCCCCACTCCTACATCCATTCTGAGACGCAGACATTATCGAGTTGTCCTCAACATGTCTGTAGATTTTTGTTCTCAAAATGGATGTAAGAGTTTTATAAACTGTAGGCAGACACGTGATCGGCCTATAGTTCTTTGGGTCCGTGGTACTATTGGTCTTATGGAGCAGGTGGGTTATGCCTGTAGTCATAAATTCTGGCAGCGACCCAGATTCCAAGGCCGATTGGAACAGAGATGCCAAGCAGATATGCGAACTACGTATCGATTTAAGCCAGAAATTATGCAGTCCGTCTGGCCCGGGTGCTTTCCAATTAGGCAAAAGACGGACTGCATCTGCTACATCTTGGAGCCAGATGGTGATGGCCCCCATTTCTGGCAATGGTTCGCATGCCTGCTCGACATCCCCGATCCAATCACCCTCGGAATGAGTGACGGGCACCGACCAAATGTTGCGCCAGAAAGTGGCCATGACGTCATCATCAGGCCGCCGCACGTCACCCTCGGTCTGACTTGGTCGCTCCCAGGATCTATATACCCACCTTTGATCCCTTTGGAACATGTTGTTCTGAAAGTATCGGTCCGCACGTGCCCTATACCTGCGTATCCGGCTTGCCCATGCACAAACTTTCTGCTTCAGAAAGTCGATGCGCTCTGTGACACGTGAAATGTATTCCCGGGGATCGATGCCGGTCCCCGAGAATGCTCGTCTCACAAAGCGCATCACTCTAGGGCGTGTATTGCCCTCCCTGAAGCAGGTGAGCTTGCCTATGAGTAGCCTAGCCTCACCAATGCGACGTTCTATCCTGCACTGCCAAGCCGGCACAGCAGGTCTCGGTCGCGTAGCTGCGTCAGTATTCTGTAACTTGACGCGAGCTACGCGACACGCCGTCATGGCCGCGCAGTACAGGAGAGAGTGGGCATCAGCGAGGTCTTCACTACTGTCAAAATAACTTGACAGTAGTGAATCTAAGGCACACACAAGCGCCCTATTTCGTTTGTGCATAGGCAAACGGGGCAAGCGAGGTCTAAGGCCGCACGGCATGGTCCGATACTCACGAACAACATCATTATTATTATTATTATTATTATTACATTATTATTATTATTATTATACTGCCTCCCTGTGTGTGGATCTATAGAGGAATATACTCACATAGCTTTATTTGCTCGGTCAGTGAACAGAGTTGATGGACTCTAGTCAAATAAAGCCAAAACTAGGAAATAATTAGATCGTTAACATTCAATGTTGGGATTAAATTCAAATCTGCTTACGACAGCCAATCAGTTCTAACTCTAACGCATCCTTATCAAGATTACCCACTGATCAGAAAAGAGCTGCCTAAGCCAACACGCCCTTGTAGTTAACTTCGATAAGAAGAACCCTTCCAACTACTCCGCGAGTCTTGCTGTCGAAAACTTAGTATTGTTCTGAAAAATATTAAACTTTTATAAAATTTACAGAGCAGATTATTAGAACTTCTAGTCACACAAACTTTACGCCTTACAGTATCACCACGAGTTCCGAAAGAGGTTCAAGGAAACTGAAGGTTCATTAAAATGAAACCCGCTTTAAGATTTTAGGGATGCAACGACGTACCAGAAGGAGAATCCCCCGACCGAGCGAGGTGTGATGCTCGGTCAGGGCCGGAGCCCTCCACAGTTGATGTCGGGATGTTGTATAAATTCTCAACGTTTGAGAAACTTCGCTTGCGAGATTCAGGATTCGGAGGTGTCGCCATCTATCGCGTTGTATGTGATGCTGCTTGCTTTTCATCGCGTCACTGTACCACATGTGGTGCCATCTGGTTATGTTGAGTAGCCACATCACTCTCCCCGAAGACTGAAAGTCGATGAACGTCTTCATTTGCCAGCTCGTCCTTGCGTTCGTCGCTGTGCCAATACCAGTGGATGTAGTTCCAGTGAGTCGAAGCTGATGCTGCTACGTCTTCAGTGAGTCGAGGTGTGCAGTGGGGTATGGCTGACGGCTGCTAGGCGTACCGCTCTTCTTACAAGGACCGGCCGTAGTGCAGGTGTGTTGTGCCATGTTGTGGCCGAAGGTCGACCAGGCTTGCATCCGCAGCCGCAATGCGTTGGTCATCCGATGAGGCCGGGATACTGGCTGGCTTGTGACTCGCTGGTTGTTGCAGGAGAGAGCGATGGCGAAGCTGTGATGTTGTCCGATCCGAAGGCTGCATGTTCTGTGCAGGATTACCAGTTCAGCCTCATTCTGTGTAAATGCTCGTTGGTAACAAAATGTCCTGTGAGTGCACTTACTAGGTGCCTTATTTGTGATCTGTTTAGGTATAATAATTTAACCCCTCAGTCCACCCTTGTGCTAGAGAATATTTTGGAGTGGTTTAGGCCTGACGCTGCCCTCCATTCCTTCATGTGTTCGTTTCTAGCATGTTCATAAATAAAATGCTTGGCGATATATTCCATATGGAACCCCACAAATGGTTCGGGGCCAACCAAATGTCTAAGAGCTGGCCTTCGCTAGTCTATCTGCCTTCTCATTACCCTCGATGCCTTCGTGTCGAGGTACCCAGATAAGGCCGACATTGTTGTCTTCCCAAGTTGTTCAAGCCTGTAACACGTTCTTTGACCAGTTTAGAAGCAACTCTGAAGGAATTCAGAGGCTTCAGTACTGCCTGACTGTCGCTAAGAATGCAAATGGTTTTACCTTTGACATTTCTCCTTTGCATTTCTTTAATGCTGGCAATTATGGCATAGGTTTCCGCTTGGTATACCGATGAATGCCCCATGCCGTGACCGACACTATAGTCCTTGAACAACCTCTGCCCTACCAGGGTAACCATCAGATCAGGATCAGTAATACTTGACATTGCTACCTCCCGATTGGCCTCCACCATACACTTTATTGTACGGTATTTTGAACTCATTTGCGATTTTATGCAAGGTATATAAACCCTCATTCGCAATTTAATCCCCGTTCACAATCCAATGTGAACCACTTTCGTACGATATCTAAACTTAAATTGCGCAGGGGTGGCGCAATTTAATGCACGTTTGTTAAACCCTCGCAATTTAATGCACGGTATTTAAACCTTCGCAATTTAATGCACGGTATTTAAACCCTCGCAATTTAATGCACGGTATTTAAACCCTCGCAATTTAATGCATGGTATTTGAACCATCGCAATTTAATGCACGGTATTCAAACACCCACTAGAAATTTGACACAGCCCAACAAATTGTAATTGAATGTCCTTAGCTAATTTTAATTTGTGTAAATAATACCATGTAGGTTAGGTACTGCAAATTAAATACTAGAACCAATATCACTCAGGTATTTTAAAACAACCCTTACATTACAGATCAAGATAATGTGTGCTAACCTTTTACTTTGGGGACTTGTTCTATTGGGACTAGTGACTTATAAGTAGTATTTCTCGTATAACAATTAGATAGTGATCATTGAATTTATGTTTCATCTATACCCATTAATCATTCATATATGCAATTACATTTTATTAGGTTCACCTCGCAACCTTAAGCAAATTTTGTGGAAAAATCTAATCTGGGATATAATAGCCCCAGGGACATTCATTGTTAATATCATATGCAAGTATATAGAAATTTTATTTAGCGTTTACATTTGTGGTTTAGCTGAGCGTATCAGGACAGGTGCCATTTTTATGAACTTTAGAGACGTTGTGGACATACTTATAATAAAACCAACTACACGCCTTTGGGTCAGTCAATTATTAGCTATTCTATCTGTCTGGGAAAGCGCATAAAAACGCTTCTTTAAACTGCGGAAAGGGCACTACGATCTGTGGTTAATATAATATTATATATAAAATTTCCTTTTTTTTTAAGTCTTTTCGGCTTCCTTTTCGGTATCAAGGTATTTTTATAAAGAAGCCCAGGTTCTAACAACTAAAGTTCTGATATTTTACAGAAAAGATTTTGTGTTTAAACCCGCATACTGTACGTACGCACCTTTGTACGTAATTTGTTTAAGTTTTTTTTTTTTTTTACCAAGCTATTCTAAAGTATTAAGATATTTCGAAATCATCTGTCTGAAGCGAAAGATATTATGACAAAATGGTCGCCATCCTTTGACCTCGTTAAGATAGAGGAGACTACTTGAGAATCGAGATAATCATGACTTCACTGTTTTTTTTTGTAGGTATGTTCACTTTTACATATAAAAATATAATTTCCAAAAGGTAATCTTTGGACCATGTCAAGATAGAGGCTACTTGAGAATTGAGATAATCGTTTGACTTCACACTTCTGTTTTTTTTCTGTTTTTGTTTAATTATGTTCACTTATCACTTGAATATTATTTTTCCAAAAAGTGAATAAACTAATTGTATGTACTTATATGATCAAACACTTATTTTGTCACTTTCAATTATTCAAAAATAGTTTATTATGATTAATTTTATTAACTTATCACGTAATAAAGTATTTCGTCCACGCCACTTATTTGTTTTTAATTTAAATTGCACTTTTATTTATCAAAAATATAAAATTACTCACGGTTTTCACCTCGTCGCCATGTAGAGTTCACTATATTTGTTAATATTAACACTACACTATATCGGCTCGTTAACGCACACACCACGTCTGACCCGCACAGTGGTTGACACTCGATTGAACTACACTAGAGGGGCTTTTATGTCTTTCTCGCATCCCCACTCAGTGCCTGCGTAGTGTGCCCGCTTGAGACGATAAACTTGTCTACCCACAACTTTACGCAATTTACCAGTACACTACATTAGTTGGTACTATTTGTAAATATATCATCATCACCAGTAGGAAGACGTCCACTGCTGAACAAATGCTTGTCAGGTGACTTGGGGATCAACCTATATAGTATTAAGTCTATATATAATACTTATTACTAGGTATATAGTATAACTAGCTGATCCGCGCAGCTCCGCTCGCGTTCTTTCACTTGTGAATCTAAACCATTCTCGAATCCCCTTGAACACACATAAACAATTTCATCAACATCGGTCCAGCCGTTTAGGAGGAGTTCAGTGACATACACACGTACAGTAGAATTATATATATAAAGATATAATAATAATAATATTCTGAGACAATTCCACACACGGTCACCTGATCCCAAACTAGGCAGAGCCTGTACTATGGAAACCAGACAACTGGTACTAATACTTATATACTTTTTTTTTTGTAAATATATACTTAAATAGATAAATAACACCCAGACACTTGGCGGGAATCGAACCCACGACCTATCGAGTAGCAGCCAGGGTATCTAACCACTAGACCAACAGGCCCGTCATATATATTAGGTATATAGGTACATCAAATTTACTAGATATGCACAATAGAACGTATATGTATACAGTTGATAATTTATATGATCTACTGTAGGGGAAAAGTGGGATAGTTGCCCCAGGGGTATAGTTGCCTCGATTGTAGTTTCTCTAGTTTGGCGGGTGACCACATGTTATTTTATTTATCTTTCGAGAGACTCTACAACTACCACTAAGTTGACCGTGTTGCATTTCTCTGTGCGATTGCATGGAAAGGCAAGGTGAAATCAAAGTTTTTGCGGGATAGATGGCCTCTTTTTTCAGCGGGGCATCTATCCTAAACGTAATTTACATAGATTAGGCCATTATCCCCTATATGGGATAGACGCCCCAAAATTTAGAGGTCCGCAAAAATCGCCAATACTCTGGAAATATCAAAGATAATTGTTTTTCCTTTCATAAGTTTGAAGATATTAAACCAAAGTACCTACCCGTATTACAATTAAAGAATTTTCCTTTTATAACTGAGAGATATAAAGTAATTTCAAAAAGTGTGGCAACTATCCCACTTTTACCCTATATAGTAAGAACCATGTAAAATTTTACTGCACTCGCCATACGCTCCGGTGTTTATGTGCTAAACACAACTTATTCATATTTATAACACATTATATATAGTCAAAATGGCGAATTTTCATTAGGTAAGTAGTTAAATTGTTCACAAATAAGTAACATAAAAGTTATTTATTGTGTCTAGTCGTACTATTAAATTTGGATGGCGATAACCATCTAGTTTTAAATTGAATCATCGTTTTAAAATACAATATCCGAAAATAGTTATTTAGTTAAAGTTTAGAATTTTCCTATATATTCTCCTGTCCGATATGACCACATATGCCAATCTTTCACAAGACCAGCCATCAACGCGAAAGATATTGTGTGCACAAGTGTTTGCGTAGACACAAGCATACGTTCTCTTGGGACGGAAGACCGACAAGACCAGGGAGAAGTCAGCCGTAGGAGCAGGATCAACGGTTTACATGCCCATCCATGCATCCATCCATCCATTATCCATGGATCATCTTACTTTTCAGACAATTAGGTGAGCCAGTAAGGAACAAAATTAAATACAAAAAGATTCGCTCGCTGCAGGATTTGAACCCATGGCCGCCAATTTGTAAAGCAAGCGCTTTAATTTAATAAAAACTATAATATAATAACACCAGCCCTTGTTTATGTCCCACTGTTGGGCACGGGCCTCCCCTCAAGATGAAGGGGCTTAGGCCATCGTCTACCACGCTGGCAAAGTGCGGGTTGGCGAACTTCCCACGTCATTCGAAAGTTAGTTAGTTTTACTCACGATGTTTTCCTTCACCAAGGTAGTCTTCCTTCGAAAGTTTTATTATTATTAAGCCTTTATTAACTGAATATTATAAAGTAAACTACAATTAATTAGTTTGGCACATTAACGTTAAGTTGTTCTTCAGTGCGACCAGTCGACGCAAAGGCCTCCTCCAGCTTGTGCCATTCATGGCGATTTTGTGCAAGTCTCATCCATAATGTACCAGCAGTCTTTTTTATTTCGTCGACCCATCTCCTAATTGGTCTACCTCTTTTCCTTTTTTTGAACAGTGTTGGCATCCATTCGGTTACTGTTCTGGTCCAGTTGTCTGTCTGTCTTCTGATCATGTGACCTGTCCATCTCCATTTAAGTTTTTTTGTCTGGACAATTACGTCCTTCACTTTAGTGATTTTTCTTATGTCCATAGCTCGGATTTTGTCTATTAGCCTGACTCCTAAAATACTTCTTTCCATGCTTCGTTGGCATGTTCTCAGTCTAATCATATTTTTTTGGGACATAGACCATGTTTGGCATCCGTATGTTAGACAAGGTAGGATACAAATATCAAGAAGCTTCCGTTTAGCCACTATACTATAGCTTTTATTTTTCATGACCTCTTTGAGAGACCAATATCTCTTCCATGAATTTGCTATTCTAATGTCAAGTTCTTGATCCATTTGGTCGCTAAATGATATATGTTGGCCAAGATAATTATATGAATGTACGTATTCTAGATGTGAGTCTCTGATAAATCTAACGGCGTCTGTAGGCTGTTCGACATTACCTTTGTTTTTAACTTATTCATAGTGAGACCAACCTGTTCACTAGATTCTAGGAGATCTTTTATCATGTTTTCAAGGTTTTCCGCACTCTCTGCTATTAAGACTAGATCATCAGCGAATCTAAGATGGGTAAGAAAAGTTCCATTAATTTTGATTCCAAGGTTATCCCAATTTAATTTTCTAAAGACTTCTTCTAGAACCGCTGAAAAGAGTTTGGGTGACAGAGGATCCCCTTGCCGAACCCCTCTTTTTATGGGGAATTCGTCACCTAGGGATTCTAGCCTAACTTGCGCTGAACTTGAGTGGTAGATATTTTTGATAATTCTTATATATTTGTTTTCTATCCCTTGCCGTTTTAGTGCTTGCCATATTTCCGAATGGTGCAAAGAGTCAAACGCTTTGTTGTAATCTACAAATGCCAAGTATAATGGTTGTCCATACTCCTGATGTTTTTCTATGAGTTGTTTTACTACGTGTATATGGTCTATAGTCGAGAAGTTTGCTCTAAATCCAGCCTGTTCCTTTGGTTGTTGTTCGTCTAGTTTTTTAGTTATTCTCTTTAGTATTATTTTTGAGAATATTTTATAAATGTTAGACATTAGACTAATAGGTCTGTAGTTGCCTAGATCACCCCTGTCTCCTTTTTTATGTATGAGCACAATCGTACTTTTGGTCCATTGAGATGGTATGTATTCGGTGGTTAAGATGTCATTGTATAGTTTAGTTAGTATTTTCGTTGACTCAGGCATTGTAGTTTTTATTATCTCATTGTTTATGTCATCAGGTCCGGGTGATGTATTGTTTTTTTGACTAAGAATTGCACTACGTACTTCACATTCCAGGATTCGTGGTATTTCTTCTTCGTCTCCTTGTAGTACACTAGACTGCTCTTCTAATTCAAGGCATTCTGTTTTCGCGTAAAGATTGCGATAAAATTCTGTTGCTACTTTAAGTAGCGACTGACGTATAGTTTCTTGTCTACCGAACTTATTTTTCAGCCTAGGAATCCATTTCCTTGGTTCTCTCAATTCCTTCAATGCTTTTTTTATTCCACTTGTTTTTGCTATATGGTAAGCAATACGTTTGTTTCTATATTTATCTCTGTCTCTTTTTAGGTTGTGACTTATCTTCTTGCTGATGTTTGTGATCTCTTTAAGGTTGTCTTTGTCTTTCCCCTTCTGTAAAATTAGTTTCCTTTGTGCGATAAGGTCCTTAGTTTCTTTGGTGATAACTTCTTTTTTGCAGGTTATTTTCTTTTTAATAGAGAGGAATTTCTGCATTTCTGCGTCGTATGTCTTTTGAATAGGATGGGTGGTATTTTTTAAGATCTTTTTGTTTTTGTTGGTAGCTTCTTTAGAGTTTACGTAATTTTTGATGTGTCGTCTTGACTGTTTGGGTTCACGCAAATATATTTTTGCTCTTACCAGCCTGTGATTACTATAGAAATTTAGATGTTGTATCACGGCAACGTCTTGGAATACGTTTGGTTGGTTTGTCGCAATAAAGTCTATTTCATTCTTGTATGTTCCACCTGGTGAGAGCCAGGTCCATTTCTTACTAGGTTTCTTTTTGAAGAAAGTGTTCATGAAGGAAAGATTATGTTGAAAGGCTAATTGTATCATGCGTTCTCCATTTGCGCTTCTTTCCCCTATTCCGAATTTTCCTATAATTCTCTCTAAGCCCGGTTTTAGCTTTCCCGTTCTTCCGTTAAAGTCTCCCATTAGGATTACATTTTTGTGGGCTTGTTCAAGCACAACTGATAGTTCGTGGTAGAACCTGTCTTTGGTGTTATTGTCGCTTGATTCTGTCGGAGCATATATTTGTATAAATGACCACTTTTCTTTGTATCCTGGTAGCTTCATGTTCAAAACTGCTATTCGGTCAGAAACCCCATGGATTTCAAGTATATGTTTCTTAAGATGTCTTTTGATCATGAAACCTACTCCATAATGCCCTTTTAGCTCTCCTTTGTAGTAAAATATATAGTCGTCGTGTTCTTCGATGCAGTCTCCTTGTCTTCGTACTTCACTTAATCCTAACACATCCCAGTTGATTTCTTTGAGCGCAGTTTCTAGTTCGAGTAATTTTTCGTCTGTTCGTAGGGTTAAAGTATTTAAGGTTCCTATGTATAAACTGTTTTGTGTAGTTTTATATGGGTTATTTTGTATATTAGTTTGCATATTTTTATGTGTATACATTATCTCATTACTCTTATCAGCTGGAGGGTGGCGGTCTCTTTCCCCCACGGTGACCGGCCGGCTTGGGGAGGTGCTGTGTTATTTTTAGTTTCATGTTTTAATCTTTTTTGTTTTTCTTTCCTATTCCGATTGCAATATGTTTTTTCTCGTGCCTCACAAATTAGTTTTTTGATGTTTCGTTGTTTGAATGCGGGCGTGATTTATTCATATACTCGAATATGTTTGTTTTATTTATTTTCTTAGGACCCCCTGACTTTGGGAGACCATCAGTAGTTGGTTGTTGCGGTGTAGTTGACTTTTCACGTTTTCTTTTGTCACGATTCGAGTTAGCAGATTCTTTAATAACTAATTGGTCTTGTTTCAGATAGGCAATGTTGCCTTTCTTCCTCTCTTCCTGTAGCTTGGGTAGAAGTTCTTTTCTTTTCTCGAGCACTTCTCTGCTATAATCTTCCTTTACATAAATTGGTTCTGTCAACCTCTTTTTATTTTGTAGTATTTC
The DNA here is from genome assembly GCA_911728495.1 of Furcula furcula. Taxonomy (NCBI): domain Eukaryota; kingdom Metazoa; phylum Arthropoda; class Insecta; order Lepidoptera; family Notodontidae; genus Furcula; species Furcula furcula. The sequence goes on along the minus strand of OU452246.1, from coordinate 8,241,504 downwards.
GCTTTTTTTCCAATGGGTAACGAAATTAATCAGTATTGGACGAGGCCTATCACCTCTTTTGCCTAGCCAGAAGGCTTTATTTATTTCGTGGCACGCAATGTTAATTTTCATTTGAGTTTGGATTATATGCCGCAACACGGCATGTACGGGTTCTTTGTCATCTTTTTCTTCATCTACACCAAAGAATATGAGATTGTTACTTCTTTTTTCAGTCTGAAGATAATTTACTTGGGCTTTGAGCTTAGTAACTTCGGACTTTAGATTTTCGTTTTCTTGTATGAGAGGTGTGAGCTGCTCTTGTAAGTGTGCTGTTATTTTGTTGGTGACTGCTTCGGTGATGGCAGCAGTTTGTTTATCCATTTGTTCTTGAATTTTGTGTAACATTATTTCCATCTCCATGTTTTAGTAGATTATTTGGTCGTTTGGTGGTAGCTTTTAGAAATGGTAGTTTTTCCCGTTGTAACTGGCAATACTCCTCAATTGACAAGTTGACAATGTCTGTCCAGTTTGACAGCTGATAAGACACGATGTATCAGTTATTTCCGACTGTCACTGTCATTCTTATTTTTGGGAGTAAAAATGGTTATAGAATTATGAAATATAGTTAGTTTTATCTTACAGTGTTAAATCTGGAAACTTTATCTTATCTTAGTTCACTTGCTGTCTTCTTATTGGCAATGATTGTGTACTGTGTTCTTGAAAAAACGCTTGAAATCTATTATTTTTTGACTTAAAATCACGAGCACTTTGACAATGATACTTCTTCCAACTATACCGGAACCGGAACCATCCTTCGAAAGTATTTAATGGAAAATTATTAAATTTTGCTATAACCTGTTATACTACATGAATCTATATTACAATTGTTTTGCTACTTCCTACAGTCCTTGTTAATATTTAACAATAAATGAAATGTTATTATGAGGACGTCTCTCTCGGAGATTTTCAGTTTTATCTGATCTGGCATTTGAATAAAAGCCGAGTCGTAACATTGTAACTAATTTACAATTCAAGCTATGGTGCCCCTCGACGCTTCCGATGTTTTGATTATATTAATTGAAAACCTTTTTGTTGAGTGCTTTCAGTTATTTTAACTGTAAAAGCGATTCGTTGTGAAACCCTCACTGCTGGATTAAGTGATAATTTTTGACAATGCGTACACTTCGAAAGCATTTGAATACTTAAAAAAAATAGTAAATTTTATAACCCAAAGAATATAAATGCAGCTCTTTCTTTGAGGTCACTGGACGGCCATCAAGAATGACGGCTCCTCCAAGGAGGACGATGGCAGGGTTACGACCCCAGGGCCCGTGAGTACCGTAACGATTTCCGGAGGTATTCCATCCGGCCCCTTGCTCCTAAGGAAAGTCACTAATCGGTACCTGGTACCGTATATAACTGAAAAAGCAAAAATATCTAAAACCGTGTCAGTAAAACCAATCTTATGATTATAATGGAACATTATTTTTTAATTAAAATAAAATAATACATAGCTTTACCCAACAATGACCCACTCCTCCAGCCCTCTACGCAAATCGAATACAATCTAAACACCGTCATGATTAAGTCGAAATTCCTTTGATACACCTCAACAGCTAGAATCTATTACGCTTAGGCGAAGCGAACACAAATGTGTAGTTACATACAATTGAATAATAGGAATTATACCGGTGCAGTGTGTGGGTGGACACAAAGGCGTACAACCCCTTCAGAATACGTCTGTCACAGCTCTGTGCGCACGGCAGCGCCCGTAACACAGAGCGCTGATGCGATTATCTCAGGACGTCTATATGTAGACTGGGGTGAATTAGTGCACTAGAGAGGTTGAAAGTCGATCGATCTACAGATACAATTCTCTGAGTAGGTATAGTACTTAGGTCCTCCTTGCCTTGGATAATCGATATTCGAGTCTGAGTATAAAAATAACCCGTCCATGAATAACGTGTCCCGTTATCTAAAAAGATAATATATGTACCTTTTTTTTCGCGGGGGAAACCTTCAAAAGGTCCCCGAGAGCTGAGGGGCTCGACCGGGGTATGTGGGATTCTTACTCACTAAAACCACCGCGGGACATTGGCACATGAGAAGGGACCCCCGGGCTCTCCATCAGGAGCCCGCCGCCGGGGTACGGATTATAGCCCCCCTGGAAACTGACATGGTGCTCACGAAGACGGGGTCTCAACCTCGCCGCCGTCCTCCTCGGAGACGTCGCCGTACTCATTGGACGTCCTAGCGCGCACACGCCGAACGTCCTTTAATGTCAAGAAAACATCCTTCAAACCACTCTAATGTATAACTTATGGTAGACTGTTTGAGACACATTAAGGGTACAACAAAGTATACTCAAAATAGTGTCTGTACGTTCAGTTTATGATCCCTGTGAGTGGAAAGTTGTTATGCGGGCTGTCGCACCTCGTTGACAGAGGGCCACTCGACCCGCCCCGCCCGGCTTTGTCTATTCAGGTCACCGTTTTAATTAATCCGGACCTCGAGTTTTAATGTTTAGCACGACAATTAACGCGTTCACGAGTTAAATTTAATAGCTACAGTTAAATGAACCGCGGAAAAAATAATGATGAAAAAAAAGCAGATTCTCTCTACATCGTTTGAAAGAAATATGTCACAACTTTTTGCCGTTTTCAAAATATCATCACCACCACCGTGTTTGGGGATCCGAAATATTGACAACTATTTTAATAATCTTAGAAGAAATCCAGTACCAAAATCAATATTTTTGAGCTTTGGAAATCGTACCTTGTTTTATTTTAATGATTGCTACTTTTTTAATTAAAATAAAATCCTGGGACAATCCACACACGGATCTTAAACTAGGCAGACCCTGTACTATGGAAACCAGACAACTGATACTAATACTTAATATATACATTTTTTTAATTTATGCTTATACTCGTATAATATATAAAACGCCCAGACACTTGGTGGGAATCGAACCCACGACTTATAGGGTAGCGGCCAGGGTATCTAATCACTAGACCAACAGGCCCGTCAAAATAATATATTTGAAATATTTACATAGAAATATATTCAAATATATAAAATATAACAAAAATAATTTAGTGAAACGAAGTCAAGAATCGCATCCTTTATACATTCCAACATAGACTACCAGAGTTGTAATTTGTAGTCACCGCCTCACGGTTTCCAACAAAAGCTTTGGCAAAACGGCAGCCATATTTCAAAGATATCGTGGGAGATTACAAAGCATAAATTGTACTGGAACACCGCTCCGGCTACATGGATGGCAGATTGAAAATAAATAATTCAGAGCTGATATAGCAAACCACCGCTATACGACTGTTTGTATTGTTCTTGATTGTATAGTTTATGAATTATTTATTATATATACAAAGCTTAATTATTTACGTAATAACTAAATATTTACAGTTTATTTACAAATATACTTAAACACTTCTTTATTTACATACTAACTAAATATTTATAGTTTACTAGCTGACCCGTGCAGCCCCGCTCGCGCTCTTTCACTTTGCTGAAGATCATGATATGATCAAATGGAAACATACAGACAAACATTAATTTATATTTATATAGATTTACAAATATATACCTACTAAAACTCGTTAAAAAACTTCCTCTAAGTTGTCGCACACACACACGTCGCCGGAAGTGTGCCTAAAAGACTGGCGGCGAATCATCTTTGTATGGCCAAGCAGTATTCTATAGTCTAAGGGCCAAGCTTATACATTGGCATTGGCAGAAAAAGCTACCAGCCCGACGATCCCCTGAGACTTCGAAGCTAAGTAAAAAACTACTTAAAAAAACTAAGTAAAGATATTCATTCCTCTGTGAATTAAATATATATTAATTTACCGTGCTATTACTATAATTTAGAATGCTGTTGCTAAGCTAAGTCGGAGACCTAAGGTTAGCTTGAAGAACTCTGACACCAGGTTGTCCACTAAAAATACGATAAAAACCTAAATGTATTTATTTCACGTCTACGTTTCAAAAAGGAGTGCGCGCGAGACAGTATTAGCAGTTCTATAAATTAAAACTTTAAACAATATGGACGTGAAAGCAAGAGAGGAAGGGAATGCGCTACAGTATACTAAAAGAGCTTCCATAATAAACCATAATAAATGATTAGGGTATGTATAGGTAAGTGGGGTGTCTATATCGCAGAGTGGTTAGAGCCAGGTTGATGACAAGTAGGTACTGTACATATTTCCACTCAGGACAAACATTTTGTGTGCATGAACATATCGATATGTAATATCATAATTATGTATATAGTTTTGGGTCCGATGTTTAACGTGATATATGTATATTATTATTGTTTATACAAAAAAGCATTTTATATCTATACACATCAAGAACCAAGCCCAGTCATATATAAAATTGAATATAAATAATTCAATACGGAATCAGAGCAGGGAATCAAAACCCCACCGTGATTCGAAAGCTCGATATTAATCTCCAAAAGGGGATTTTATTAGACCGTACGAAACCAATTTGAGTAGATATATTGTCTTTTAACAATATTATATAATGTAGCGCAGGCGTATTATTTAAACGTATATACGAGTATATCATTCTTTGAGGTGATATAAAATGGTGCGTTAGCGTATATGGAGGTAGGTGATAAAGAATTTGATTTGTTATGTGAAATCGTAGATCGCATTATATTTTTGTACATCCTTATTCTCCTTTTTTTTTTGTTACGACATAAATACGTACTGTGGGGTCATTTATATTGTAATGAAAAAATTTTGACAATCAGCATGTTTCTAGGGCTGATTGTCTAGGGTATCCCAGGTGAAAACATTATTATTTTTATGTTTTATTTACTCACGGGCTTAGCCCGGTCTTAGAGGCATTTAGAAGAAGTAAATGGTGTGTGAAACACCTGCCGGGGTCAACTGCCACAATTATGAAATTACAGCAGTTGACCTCGGCAGGTGGTAGGGACTATTGCAAGCATGTGAAAAGAATTCTAGGTTTATGGGGTTGAGCATTTGGTGGACTGGCGACTGGGCTATTGCAAAGGCCGGGGTCACTTGACATAATTACATTCATAATTATTCTGTGGCAAGTGGTGGCTTGCCACCCCTTATTATTATTACCATCCCTTACGTGGTGAACGTTCCTTCAGTCCGGACTAAGCGATTTGCTTCTGCATTTAAAATTCGTACAGCTATAATAGATCCAACCGTTTATTTTCTTTTTAACCGTCTTCAAAAAAGGAGGAGGTTCTCAATTTTTTTTTTCTATGTATATTCGCGCATAACTCAGGCAATTATGAACCGATTTGAAAAAATCTTTCTTCCATCCATTCTTTAATCCGTTAATTGGGTCCCATAAAAAAAATATTGCTTAGTAATAAGTAGTTCCTGAAAAAACAAGAATGTTGACTGCGCAGGAAAGCTGCAGGAAAGCCTATACAGGGTGTAAAAAAACACGTGTCCGATCCGCGAGGGTATTATTCAGTGTATCAATACAAACACATGTATATAACTCATTTGTTAATAATCCCAATTTTATTTTTCTAATTTGTACCAGAAATACAAGATCAGATTCGTTTTTCTGGAACAAAGTAGGAAAAAAAATGAGATATTTAATAAATGAGTTATATACATGTGTTTGTATTGATACACTGAATAAGACCCTCGCGGTTCGGACACATGTTTTTTTTACACCCTGTATAGATGACTTTATGTCGCTTTTTAAGGACAAAAATGGTCATAACTCTGGCAAATATTTACCAATTTCAATAATTCTTTTTTTATTCGAAAGAAGAAACCACTGTAATGAACCTGTATGAATTTTATCACAACCGGATAAGAACTTCCTGGAGGACCATGAATGATGTGGATGAATTTATCTGGTAAAAACCATAAAACTGATGTTCTCTTTTACATTTCTCTGACAAATATGAACCGATTTCGATAATTCTTTTTTTATTCGAGAGAGTAAACTACTATGATGATTCCATGCAAATTTCATTACGATCGGATAAATTGTTTCTGAGTTTCTGAAGAAACATGAATTATGTAAAAGTATGTAGACGATAATGTGAAATCATAATATCATAACCTACCCAGATGATTTTACCGTCTTCAATGGTTCAATCTTTATGTATGAAAATATCACTAAAAAGTATAAAATAAAATATTAAAAAAAAAATTGAACCGACTTCAATAACACTAAAAAGTATAAAATAATTTAAATATTATTGAAGTTGGTGCCAAATATACACAGCAGGTACGCTAACACCAACTTCTTTAATATTTAAATTATTTTATACTTTTTAGTGTTATTGAAGTCGGTTCAATTTTTTTTTTAAATATTTTATTGACAGCACCAATAGAACGTAACTGCGTCATGTTACGCAAAAGTTCACTTTTAAGAGTTCACTTTAAGTGAACTTTTAAAAGTGAACTTTTGCTGTCAAAAAGAAAATAAACGGTTGGATCCATCGATATACTATACCAACTAGATGTGCTGTCACGACCCGAAAAGTGGTCACGAAAATAAGAAAATAAGAGCTACGGAGACGGCTGTCGCTCAATTGTCTGCAATTATTATTGAACCTTATTTTATAGTATGTAAGTCATCTTTTTATATGAACATATTATTGTTTTGCGTGTACGTGTATAGTTGTGTAACCGCGACCACATTTCCGATGTCATTTTGTTCGTGACAGCTAATCTTGTTGGTATAGTATATCGATGGTTGGATCTATTATAAGGACTGGAACAGTCTGCGTCTATTTTCTTTTATAGAGTGCCATCATCATCAGCAGCAGCCAAAATACGTCCACTGCTGAACAAAAGGCTTCCCCCTCAGAAGGGAAGGGTTGCCATAATCCCCACGCCTGGCAGGCGTCTTGGGGATCGCAGTATACATGGTAGATAATCCAATATAAAGACGCTGCTGCCCGTCTTCTTATTTTTTTGTTTTCTTGTTTGAATAGAGTATATGGGCGTTTAGTAAGCTAGTGTGTTTTACAATATCTCTGGACTTTTAGTTTGTTATATTTTCCTTGTATTTTTCTCTCTCTCTCTCTCTTGTTTTATTTTTCGAACGGCAGGAAACACTTTCCCTGATGCTGATCTTATTGTAACAAGACAAATATTTTAAAAAAAAACGTGAAAAAATGACAAGCTTGCTGAGTTTCTTACCGGATCTTCCCAGTTGAGGCCGCGTTGTAATTCGCTAGCCTACTAAAAATAAATAATTTTAATTGATCCCCGATTACCTTGCCGATTTCAATTAGGTGGGACTGCAGTTTAGCACTGGCTTAGATTTATTGTAAAAAAAGAGGTGAAAAGACTCGTGGATGACTGTATTGCTGCTATAGAATTTATCTTACTCAGTATCATCTGTATGTTTTCTGCATAAATAAAGAGCCTACAGTCTGGTGAAACTTGCGCGCTACGACGTAGACGGTAGCTATGCGGCCACGAAAATACTCGTAGAACTAAGATAAAAATGAATGTAGCTGATATACTGAACATAGGATAAAAACTCTTATAATACAAGAGGTATGCTACGACGTAGCTGGTAGGTAGCTATGCGACTACGATTGAACTAAGATAAAACTAAATATAGCTAAATAACTAAACTTTATCACAATATAAATACTTCTATAGATATGTACTGTTATATGCATTCATAAGTCGTCTGTATTGAATACTAAACATACCTACAGCTATTGTCGATACCACAAAAACGGTAGACCCTCCCGATAAAAAATAAGGGTACCAAAGATGAATTGATACTTTATGTGATTGAAATATATTGAATTTGCAAGAAAAGGTACTCTTTGTTGGTAGTAAAACGCCTGGTAGAAAAAAAAAACATACATATCACAAATATCATGCTGTCGTGTCCGTAACAAAGATATGAGTAATCTGTAAAATCAAATGACTTTTATACTTGAAATTAATCCGCCAATAAGTTTTCTAGGTAACGGTCTATTGTGCAAGGCACCCGCAGTGTCAGGTACTCTACCGCAAAACTTCTAGTGTTAAGAGCACTGTAGTTGATGAAATTACGCGGCTCAAGAGACTTAATAATTAATAATGTCTCGGATGACAAGCGTGTATTTCTGCACCCCCCCCCCCCCCCAAACGTACTACAGCGAGCGTCCAGCGCTGAAGAAACTTTGGCGAGGTCTGAATGGAGAGTCTCCACATGGTGTCAGTAAAGATCACCGGGGAGGTTTTAGGGGGTCAAAATCTCACATAACCCGGCCTCCGCCCCTACAAGGACTTTTTGAAGGTTTCCTCCCTGATGAAAAAGAAAAACAAAAAAGGTGACAAGTGGAGAGAGAAAGAGAGTCGACAGTAAAGCATGATTCACGTTATACCGCGTCCGGGCCGGGCCGGGCCACGACCGGAGGAGTGCATACGCCAGCAAGAAATGATGATGTGAATGAGATCAAGGAATTAAATTATTAGTTATTGATTTAGCGACCATAATCTGCAGTGAGCAAATATGTACCAAATAAAAAAATGGTGCGTGCTGTCATTTTGAATAAAAAAAACAAAAAAATATTCTGCTTGAGTAAAGTGGTTTTAGCAGGAAGATTCTAAACCAATGATTGGATAGAAAAATAAAGTACATGGACAGATAGCTTATATTTATGCGTAATTTTTGACGGGCCTATTGAACTAGAGGATAGACACCCTGGCCGCTACCCAATCATAACCAGCCTGAAGACGTCCATACTGCTGAACATAGGCCTCCCCATCGAACACCACAATGAACGACAATTGGCTATTTGCCACCCACAGGTTACCTGCGACGAGTACAATGTCGTCTGTCCACCTAGTATCCAACCTCCGCTACTCAGTCATCATCATCATCAGCCGGAAGACGTCCACTGCTGAACATAGGCCTCCCCCTTGGAACGCCACAATGAACGACAATTGGCTATTTGCATCCACCGGTTACCTGCGACATGCCCAATGTCGTCTGTCCACCTAGTGGGAGGCCTGCCTACGCTGCGTCTTCCGGTTCGTGGTCGCCACTCGAGAACCTTTCTTCCCCAACGGTTATCGGTTCTTCGAGCGACGTGGCCTGCCCATTGCCACTTCAACTTGCAGATTCTGAGAGCTATGTCGGTGACGGTGGTTTATTTATTTATTTATTCTTTATGCACAAAACAGTACATAGGCGGACTTAATGCCAGAGGCATTCTCTACCAGTCTACCTTAGGGTGATGCAGAGACAAATCGTGGTAGGTGCAAACAAAACAAGTGAAACTAAATAATCATAGATAAATATTTTAAAACTATAATTTAACTTACAATAATTAATATAATACTAATACTTATATATTAGAAAATAAAATATACTAATATATATTTTAATATATATATTATATACATAATTATCTTCGAGAAGAATCTGCCATTTTACTGCGCAAGTATTTCTGTAACTTTGTTTTAAATGTATAACGTGTTGTAGCCATCCCGAGTTCTAGAGGGAGCGCATTCCAGAGGAGAATGGACTGGACGAAAAAAGAAGAATGTATAAAATCAGTTCTGTGAGAAGGACATAGAGGTGGTTCTTCGGCGAATCTCCTCATTGCGGATTCTGTCGCGCAAAAAAACTCCGAGCATAGCTCTCTCCATAGCTCGTTGTGTGACTCTGAGCTTCTCTAAAAGGCCAGCTGTTAAAGACCACGTCTCAGTGCCATATGTCATCACTGGCAACACACACTGGTTAAAAACCTTTGTCTTCAGGCACTGCGGAATTTCAGATGAGAAGATATCACGTAGTTTCCCGAACGCTGCCCATCCGAGTTGGATTCTTCGGGCGACCTCTTTGTCGAAGTTGGACCGACCTAACTGGACAATCTGCCCAAGGTAAACATAGTGGTCAACAACTTCAAGTGTATCGTTTCCAACGACTACCGGTACTGGAGCAACATAGACATTAGACATGATCTTCGTCTTGCGCTACTCAGTATAATAAAGTAAATAGAACATTGGTAAAATTCATGTTCACTAAACAATTGATTATTGAAGTCTAGTGGTGGGTTCAAGTATTTAACTTAATTATTCAAACAACGTACTTTCTTCTCAAATTCACAAAACGTTTCTTAAAATATCTTTCTAGTGAGGCAGAAATGAAGAACCTACTATCTGCGTAACTTGAACTACGGGCTTTAGAAAGAGTAGATTTTATATAATAAGATTCGTATCTATAAGGTTCCACACAAGTGAATTACCTCTGCCAATTGCCACGCGACGTGACGGCGACGTGACGGGAGCGAACATGAATAATTCAACACTCGCGTATATAAAACGTGGCTTACGATGCGAACAATACTGTTCGCTTTTAAAATAGTTTAATATAGCGATAACATATAATAAATTAAATCTAAATATACTTCTAGCTCTATGGAGAGAGCTACGCTCGGAGTTTCTTTGCGCGACAGAATCCGGAATGAGGAGATTCGCCGAAGAACCAAGGTCACCGACATAGCTCTAAGAATCTGCAAGTTGAAGTTGCAATGGGAAGGCCACATCGCTCGTAGAACTGATAACCGATTATTTATTATATTTTAATAACCCATGTTTTTATCCCACTCTGGGCTCTCTGGGCATGTGCCTCCCTTCAAGCGGCAGGGACTTGGGCCATACTCCACAACGCTGGCCAAGTGCGGGTTGTGCACCGACTATATATTATCTTTATCTTTATCTATATCTATAAAAATCAATGCCACTTTTAGTTGTAATTTCATAACTCAAGAACGGGCTCACCTATCCAAACCAAATGTTTAGGCTTTGTTCGGACTATTTAGTAGATGGTTTATGTGAAGTTCGCACAAAATCGGTAGAGTGGTTCTTCATTTATCACATTTATTGTAACAAATGAATTCAATAAATCGCGGATCATTTTGTAAATGGGGATTTTGCTGTCAAATTGAACCTTTTTTCAGAATTAAAACTTTTTTTAGAGTTGACAGTAAAAGCATGTTGTTATGTCATTCATGCGGTCATTTCATTTTGGACGTGCTTCGAATAAAGCAAATTGTCAGCGTTAATTATTGCTTTGTATTTCTATTTTTTGTTCAAATGTAATGTAATGTTTATAATGTGTGCGTGTAATTTTCTTAGTTTTTTAGCGAGCCGTCAATGTTTCATATCGTTTACAGGCTTTATTTGAATTAAATTGTCAAAAGCATTTACACAAACGGTAAGTTTTGAACTGTTGAAGTGATTAACATGTATGCATGTGTGTTTCTTCTGTACCGGGCCGCTAGTAAAATATAGATATATTAGTGAATTTACATTAGGTATCTTCTAAAATAAATTATTTTAATGGATCTTAGTGACGACTCAATCCGGATATTTTCTTGTTGGCAGGCGACAAGCTTTTACCCGTATGTCCACGTCGAAACACTTGCTACAGAAATGGTCTAGGTATAACCATAGATATAGGATTTTTCACTATTTGGGTATAACATACAATTCTCGCGTCTCAGTAAAATATCTAACACGCGGTTATAACCTTCACGGTTATTTGCAAAGATATTGTAGTGAACATAAATATCTCTATGGTCTTTTGTAAATGCCACCGAACCGAGTAGCTACAGTTACAGTTTTCACTTCACTTCACGTTTAAAAAAAGACATGGCCTGGCCTATAGTCGATGATTTTGCTAACAAAGTGTTTATCCACAGGGAAGTGATGATAGATTTAATGCATGTGGTAATGACACTTGAACAAAGTTTTATATAATTTTGCAAAAAAGAGCCGTTGAGAAAACAAGAAAAAGTCAAAGCCACAGTTTAACACAGTATTGACGCTACCGCCCCAAAATATATGCATAAGTCATTGCAGATATCAATCATATCTTAATTTACAACAGGAAAAACTATAAAATACATTTATGGCATGACTGGCCTGTTGGTCTAGTGGTTAGATACCCTGACGGCTGCCCAAGAGGTCGTGGGTTTGATTCCCGCCAAGTGTCTGGGCGTTATTTATCTATTTAAGTATTTATTTAATGATTTCTGTATTTGCGCGAATACTACACATTGAAATGAAACTAATTTTACGGATTATATCGCGGTTTATTTATGAAATAAATTAAAATCATAAATAAACCGCGATATAATCCGTAAAATTAGTTTCATTTCAATAAGTATTTATTTGCAAAAAAGAAGTATATAAGTATTAGTATAAGTTATCTGGTTTCCATAGTACAGGCTCTGCCTAGTTTGGGATCTCTTAATTTACAACAAAAAAGAACTCTAAAAATACATATGTGGCATGAGGTACTTAAAAAATGCGAGATACACGAGCCATCTTGTAGTGTGTCTTAAATTATCAAAATTAATATAACGTAGAACATAAATACGTATCATAACGCAAACTCCAGGGGTGCTTAATGAATAATGTATGAGGGATTTGCGTTTTCAGGTATGGGATGTCGTTATGCAATGACACGTTGACGCTTGTTCTATAGCGCCCCTAAACAAGCGTGTAGGATAGGAAGGATGGTTTTATGCTATATAATATCATCGTTGTTCCTTGTTCGGTTGAGTTGAGCTCAACATATAATTATTTATGAAATAATGTCTAACATTATCAAAAGTACTTCTAAGTATTGCCTAGCAATTGGAAAACAAGTAGTAAACAAGTATACTTAATTCTCGACCGGCCTGTTTGTGAAGTGGTTACACACCCTGGCCGTTTCTCAATATGTCGTGGGTTCGATTCCCAATTTGCGTCTGGGTGTTGTTTTTCTATATAAGTATGTATTTGCAAAAAAATGTATATCAATTGTCTGGTTGGTATAGTACAGGCTCTGGATAAGAATAGTTTGGAATCAGATGACCGTGTGTGAATTGTCTCGGGATATTATCCGTTATATTAGTAATCAATCTATTTGTAGTTACTTGTCTGAATATCCAGTTAAGTCAAATTACCATGAACTGTTTTCAGAAGAAACTCGTTTGTAAAAAGGTTATTAGATGAACTCATGACTTTCAATTCAAATTCAAAATTCTTTATTATGCATAGGCCAAGGCTTGAGGCTCTTACATGTTGTCATTTTTTTACAACTACCACCGGATCGTTACGCAGCCTCCGCTGAGAAGATCCGGCAAGAATCTCAGTGGGATTGTCTTTTTTAACCGACTTCAAAAAAGGAGGTTCTCAATTCGTCTGTATATATATATTTTTTTTATGTATGTTTGCGCATAGCTCTGGCAATTATGAACCGATTTGAAAAAATCTTTCTTCCATCTATTCTTCAATCCATTGATTGGGTGGGGATAAAAAAAATATTGCTTAGTAATAAGTGGTTTCTGAAAAAACAAGAATGGTGACTGCGCAGGAAAGCTGCAGGAAAGCCTATATAGATGACATTATGTCGCTTTTTAAGGACAAAAATGGTCATAACTCTGTCAAATATTTACCAATTTCAATGATTCTTTCTTATTCGAAAGAAGAAACCACTGTATTGAATCTTTATGAATTTTATCACAACCGGATAAGAACTTCCTGGAGGACCATGAACGATGTGGAGGAATTCATCTGGTAAAAACCATAAAACTGATGTTCTCCATTACATTGCTCTGACAATTATGAACCAATTTCGATGATTCTTTTTTATTCGAGAGAGTAAACTACTATGATGATTCCATGCAAATTTCATGACGACCGGATATTTTTTTCTGAAAAAACATGAATTTTGTAAAACTATGTAGACGATAATGTGATCATAACCTACCTAGATCATTTTACGGTCTTCGATGGTTCAATCTTTATATATGAAAATATCACTAAATAGTTTAAATAAAATATTTAAAAAAAAATTGAACCGACTTCAATATCACTGAAAAGTATAAAATAATTTAAATATTATTGAAGTTGGTGCCAAATATACACATCCGGTAAGCTAACACCAACTTCAATAATATTTAAATTATTTTATACTTTTCAGTGATATTGGAGTCGGTTCAATTTAAAAAAAAAAAGATTTTATTTCAATATAATATGTAACATTTTATCAAAGGGGAATTATATTTAATTTCCTTTTCGATATAACCATTAAAAGTAATTGCCAAACGTTTTTCATTTAGAAAAGCTCCTAACTAGTTGTTGAAGTAGTTTGTACTTAACGAGTCTTTTAAAATATTAAATGACTTTTCAAATAAATCCCTAATGTTGAGACTACGTGAAGCCTTTTAACTCCAAGGTACATTCCATCTGACTTAATAAGAGTAACGATTACCTAAGTTATAGATAACAACTATGCAATGGTTACAAGCGTATAATATCGAATTGCTTGTGTACATGGTTACAAACTTACTGCGAAGAAATAATTTCTGCATTTCGAAGAAATTGATTGAATGCAGCAAATCTCGAGTACAATATATTGATATGTCTAGCATTTAATCATAATCTTTGACATTATTATCTTGTATGTTTATTGTACGATCGCGGACACAAACGGTGTACCAGTTTTCAATCAAAATCGACGTTACGTGCGCTTGCCCCGCCCGCACGTATTTTGGGCTGGCACGTGCAAGCAATTTTCGTCCTAAAAGTGATACACCGCGTGTGACCGCGAGAGTACATATTTGTATTATTAAAATCATTCTCCACATATATCGTTTGGCTGACAGAAGTAAGAGGAAGTGGCTTTTCCCATTCCATAATTATGCAGATGATACTACTAACTTTTTAGTCATCGTTCTCTCGCTTTAATTTCTTTACAAGACAAAATTTAAAAACACATTTAGTTCCTTTGTTCTGGAAGATGCAATTACATTAGCTCTGAGCAACTAATTATATGGTTAAGGCACAAAAAGTTGAGGTATTCATCACTAATTCGAGGGTGAACTAAGCCACACACCCGAACCGGATTGTTGGAGCGAACACTTTACGAACAAACTTCTCTCTGAATGCAGTCCTCTTACTCACAGAGCAGAGTTTCACAATTTCAGAAACTCCATTCAATATAATCATACTCTTAGAATATGGATAAGTACAAGTACCTACTATAGAATGCTTATTTTCAAGTAAAAACCATAGGCACGACAGAGACCATCGAAAAGCATATAATATCATATACACAACAATAGGCACTCTACCGTTAGCTGTATTTATCGACATTTGCGTTTGTGACAGATCAAACCCATCACTACTTGTCACTTACATACCAATATAACTTTAAATAGTTCACCTGCCTCTTGGACGAAGGACTAAAGAAACCTGCCTGCGATTTGTTTCAGGGGACCATAAACAAACGCGTACTCTATTCTTAATATATAAACTCTGTGACGATACTAGTATTGGACCCATTGCTTCAGAAAGTCGCGACTATTTACACTGTCAACAACAAGCTAATGTTTATTCCATACATCATGCTCAGGTGTTCATTCAAATGCAAAACACATTCATCGTTGGAACGGTTCGTTAGGCCATGTTTCCATGGCAGCTTGTTTGTTGGCTTTGATTTTGTGATTCATCGGCAACAAAGCAGTGGGAGTTGATGGGCCGTTGGATAAATTTAACGTTTTTAATGGCTTGAAAAAGTTATATGGATCAAGAGTTGTGATAGAGAACAATAAAGTATTATCTATCTATAGAGTTTTTTTACAGATTTTCATTGTTATCAGATTTCGTTCTATATTTTTTGAAGTGAAACTTCATCACTTATCACTTAACGCGTTAAACGGTAAGCGTTAAATTAGTTAAGGTTATGAAAGCGCTCTTAAGGTTATGAAAGCGATCACGTGACGCCGTCATTCAGTGTCGTTCTGTGTGGTACGGTGTGGTACGAAGTAGCACGGCGTGTCACGGTGAGGCACGGTGTGGCACGGTGTGGCACGTTGTGGCACGGTGTGGTATGGTGTCGTACGGTGTCGTACGGTGTCCTACAGTGTCGTACAGTACAGAGCGAGAGTGAAGTTTCACATCTTCCGCGCGGAGGGACTCCACGCACGCACATTTTTTCTTAATAAAATCTACCTGATGTCATTGGAATGCAGTCCATATTAATAATGTTAAATATTAAGTTTAGTTTTCCTACAGCACAATATTATGTCTGCAATATCATTTAATTTCTTTATATTTAAGGAGGCTTATTAAAAATATCACAGTCTATGAACTTGTAGATTTTTTTACAATATTCCTTTTTTGCCTACCCTGTGGTGAAAGTGTGTGCACGCCACTGCCTGATGGTAAGTGAAGTCGCTTATTAACTAAACAGGGTAAATGACTAGTGGCAGCACAAGAGACGAACGATGATTTTTCAACTGCCAGTACAACGACTCCTTACAGAGCGCTGGTAACCTTACTTGCCACGTCTTCAAGTGGCATCGTGTTACATGATGCCATACGCAGTTTTCATAATATATGGGAACATGTATGAAACTTACAGTAAAAAAAAAATTGAAATAATAGTAGGTAATTAGTTGCAGAAAGTTGAAGAAAACTTATATTTCTTTACAATATAATATTTCCTTATAAAGATAAGTAAATTGAAACGGAATTCTAAACACCAGGTGACGTCACTATCAGCTCTTGGAGTATCTTCTTTGTGGCCATGGAAACTTGTACAGTCTCATTACGGAGGGACATCACAGTCCGTCTCATTAAAATAGTGGGCGTTAATCTTCGAGCACATATTCTTTCGTTTCATTTTGTTTCGTTAATAACCAGTAAACAATGTATTTACATACAAAATGGTCGAATAAAAAACTTCTTTTAATTTAAAGTAACAAGCAAGCTGTTATGTGTATTAAATTTTGCCAAAACAATTTTTATAACGTAACATTGAAAAACTTATTTTATTTAAAGTCATGCCTGTTATGTGTACTAAATTTTGCCGTAAAACTCTTTAAATTTTTTAACCGACTTCAAAAAAGGAGGTTCTGTATTCGACGCGTATGTATGTAATATTAATAAAAAAGCGTAATATTCATAAGTCTATGTGGGCTTCTAAACGAATTTACCAAATTTCACGAGTGTATGTATGTATGTATGTATGTATGTAGGTTTGTCCACGGATTTCTCAGAAACTACAAGTCCGATTTTGAAAATTCTTTTTGTAATAGTTAGAGTATTTTTCAACTTAGGGTAGAATACAAGTTTCATCAAAATCGGTTCAGTAGTTTAAGAGATATAAACTTTTTATGTTTTCAGTAAGTTACTGTAACGTAAACGTTCGAGTTGCGTGATAGTGCTGATACCTATTTTGGTAAAATAAGTCACTAAAAAGTGTTAAATAAACTATTTTTGAAAAAATAAAAACCGACTTCAAAGTAAGTTATCTAAAAAGCATTAAATAACTAAAATATATTGAAGTCGGTGCTAGCACATCATGTTAACTAAGACTAGCACGAGCTGACACCGACTTCAATATATTTTAGTTATTTAATGCTTTTTAGATAATTTACTTTGAAGTCGGTTTTTATTTTTTCAAAAATAGTTTATTAGATAATTTACTTTGAAGTCGGTTTTTATTTTTTTTTAAATAGTTTTTTAAGGTAACATTCCTGTGTATTTGCAGAACTACACTCCATACATGCAATATGGTAGTCGATTCATCCATGCAAAGGGTAATTGAATTTGCGGTGTCCATTAGGCCATCTCTCTATCTATTAAGTTCTTGTGTCAGTTTGCGTGGTTATATTCCACTTTGATCACCCAGATGATCAAAGTGAAATAAGAATTAATTAATTTCCTTTGATCACCTCGGAATCAAATCACCTGCCTG
Source organism: Furcula furcula (assembly GCA_911728495.1). Classification (NCBI taxonomy): domain Eukaryota; kingdom Metazoa; phylum Arthropoda; class Insecta; order Lepidoptera; family Notodontidae; genus Furcula; species Furcula furcula. The sequence goes on along the minus strand of OU452246.1, from coordinate 8,223,774 downwards.
TGTAGCTTGCTAAAATTATTCAAAGTTTGAAAAATGAAAAAAGTTCTTTAATTATTTTTCAGCCAGTCTGCTATTAAAAAAAAAAATATTAACCCAATATTGTAATTTATCTTAAGCCTATAAAATTCTGAACTTACATGAGCACCGCAGTTAAAACTTCATCTTCAAAGTAATTAATCCGAGGTTTTGAATAAGCATTTTTGGACATGCCGCTTTTGATATAAGTTGTAAATATATTCATTGCAAGAGCTCGAATATTATATGACAGTTTGTCGTTGAACAGTGGCATACATTAGCTCAGAGTTTCATTTAATAGCCGCTCGTCACCTGAGACAACTTATTAACTGTCCAGTAATATCTTCAGCTATAGAACCTTTTAACTGGAACACACAGTTATGTTGTCAGTTGAGGCTGCGTTGTGATCCGGTGGTAGTTTTTTTTCTTTAATAAAAAAATATGACCTTTCAAAAGTGCTAGCGTTAAGCCTATTTGAAATAAACTATTTTTGAGGTTGAGTTGTATGTGTGTGTGTGTTTTTGTAGCTGACAAAATAGATATTTCTCTCTCTCTTCTCTTTCTCGCTCACTCACTTGTGATGATCGTGATTGTAAAAAGATATTTCTCCAGACCTTTCTGGAAACTATTACCTACGTGCTCCTAATAGTTACACACTAGGTACTTTGTAAAAGCCCACATACAAGACCGGGCAATACCTCATTAGAAAGATTCTTGTTTTGTATTGTTATTAAGTTAGAGATTTTCACCATCCACGTCTACAGAACCGTTTACCATTAGGTAAAATTGAGATCGAGCACTAATTTAGAATCAGTCATATTGAACTTCTGCAATTTTTTTTTTACCCAATTTATTGTTGTATTTTACCTAGAAATTCCACTCATATACCGAGATCCAATTCAATCATGACCATACAAACCCCAAATAGCGTACAAAATAAATTGAAAACAGTCCAACAGCGAAATAATATACACGAGATAAAGAAAACATCCCCGAGACATGGGTGTCGGGAAGGGTCCAAGGAGAAATAAAATTGAACGGCCCTTAGGGCTTGCTATGATACAACTACCAGATAAAGTTGGGAGAACCGAATTTGGAGCCCTCCGAAAAGTATTTGTTGTGGAAATAAGTTGGGCAATTTTTCATATGAAGTTTATACAGACATACTGTAGTTGAATAAGGTTCTTTAACAAAAAAAGTAACAAGTACCTATAAATTACAAAAGCATAAAAGCCCGACTGCGGACAAATAAAATGGTCATAAATTACATTATACATACATAAAACGTACACATATGTATCGTTAAGACCTTTCATTTGATACCTATATTGATGTTTTTGGAACTAATAAAATTACAATAACTTTTATTGGAAAAAATGTATATCCTATGTCACTCCCACAACTAAGACGAATCTAACGACTTATTATAAATCACTGTCCATCACGCCGTTTACGCTGTAGGTCTTGCTAAATAAATAGACATACATACATACAAAATAAATAATACAAAATATATATCCTATGTCGCTCCCACAATTAAGACAAATCTAACGACTTATTATAAATCACTGTCCATCACGCCGTTTACGCTGTAGGTCTTGCTAAATAAATAGACATACATACATACAAAATAAATAATACAAAATATACTATACTCGTATTCTATGTCACTCCCACAACTAAGACGAATCTAACGACTTATTATAAATCACTGTCCATCACGCCGTTTACGCTGTAGGTCTTGCTAAATAAATAGACATACATACATACAAAATAAATAATACAAAATATATACTCGTATTCTATGTCACTCCCACAACTAAGACGAATCTAACGACTTATTATAAATCACTGTCCATCATGCCTTGCCAAAGAAATAAACGTACATACATATAAATAAAATCTTTTTTTTAAAAAATTGAACCGACTTCAATATCACTGAAAAGTATAAAATAATTTAAATATTATTGAAGTTGGTGGCCGGCTGTGTATATTTGGCACCAACTTCAATAATATTTAAATTATTTTATACTTTTCAGTGATATTGAAGTCGGTTCAATTTTTAAAAAAAAAGATTTTATTTTAAACTTTTTAGTGATATTTTCATATATAAAGATTGAACCATCGAAAACCGTAAAATTATCTAGGTAGGTTATGATCACATTATCGTCTACATAGTTTTACATAATTCATGTTTCTTCAGAAAAAAATATCCGGTCGTAAAGAAATTTGCATGGAATCATCATAGCAGTTTACTCTCTCGAATAAAAAAAGAATCATCGCAATCGGTTCATAATTGTCAGAGCAATGTAATGGAGAACATCAGTTTTATGGTTTTTACCAGATAAATTCCTCCACATCGTTCATGGTCCTCCAGGAAGTTCTTATCCGGTTGTAATAAAATTCATACAGATTTAATACAGTGGTTTCTTCTTTCGAATAAAAAAAGAATCATTGAAATTGGTAAATATTTGCCAGAGTTATGACCATTTTTGTCCTTAAAAAGCGACATAACATCATCGATATAGGCTTACCTGCAGCTCTCAGTGCGCAGTCACCATTCTTGTTTTTCCAGGAACTACTTATTACTACGCAATAATTTTTTTATGGGACCCAATCAATGGATTGAAGAATGGATGGAAGAAAGATTTTTTCAAATCGGTTCATAATTGACAGTTATGCGCGAACATACATAAAAAAAAAATATATATATACAGACGAATTGAGAACCTCCTCCTTTTTTGAAGTCGGTTAAAAATAATACAAAATGGCGGTTGGCGGCGGCCATCAACTGCTTAGAAAGCGTTGCCATCCCCACGCTGGCAGGCGCCTTGGGATCGCAGTATAGTTGGTAGGTAATCCAATAGAAAGACGCTGCTGCCCGTCTTCTTGTTTTGCCTTAGTCGCCCCTTACGGACACCCAACAGGAGGAGATGGGAGGGTGCTATTCTTACCCGGGGAAAACCCACCCCACGGGAAAATGCTAAAAAGCTATAATATCAGAAAAAAAAAATCAACTGCTTGGTACATATTACAGTTATAATAACACGACTAATATACCACGTCATATTGCTCGCTTGCATGTAAATGTACGACGTGAATAATGTATTTGGAACAAAGCACCTAAGCTCAGGTAGAAGATGTAAATACGAGGGTATGAGCTACGCTTTTTATGAGTAACATTTAAAAAACTACGATGTACTGATTGCGTAGCGTGTTGTTTCGCTCGTAGAGCTACTACGTTTCCTTTTCCTACGACTATCATAAACCCTAGTCTCCAACTAGGGTTTATGATACTTAATTTTTTACATTATATCTGCCTCTACATTGTATAACATAAAGATGTTATGCATCCACTAGACTGTTACTGTTGGTACTACCGCAGTATTAGATATCTTGTCGCCAAGAAGCTGTTTGTAAACATTTTATTTTATTTTTATTTATTTATTTGGTCAACAAAACAGATAACAATCAACAATATACTTATTACTACTTAATACAGTTTTTTTCTAGATTGAAATCCTAATGATGCCGACACATAGAGGTAATATGTTTAAATAAAGAACGCAACTTAACATTATTGTTTGAAATAATGATAACGAGGAATAGGTACCAACGGAGAGCGATTATTAATCAGTGTAGTAACAATATTTTTTTGTATTACTAGTACAGGAATTACGTAGTGATATGGGAGGGCTTAAATATGAATCTAAATGAGTTTTTAAGAATGTTGATGCGGGGATTAAATATATCCAAACTATTCAATTTCATGGACAACTCATTGTAAAGACATTGCTGAGTTCCGTTTTTTTTTCCATTTATTTATTAAATATTTCAGAAATACAATTATGATCTTGGCGCTCAAAAACCACCATAGGTTTGTCTGAGCGTCGCACATTCCTCATTTGTGTAATTTAGCTATAAAAGTTTTTTTTTCTCCTCGTTTTCATTGGACCTTTACTTATTACGATTTTATAAACTTAAAATGGTAAATGCTTAATGTTACTAGTATATTGTCATGTTGTTTAAATGTAATATATACGTTTTTTTAGCATTAATTTGTAGTTTTTTGTTATTTTCTGCTGAATATATTGTGAAATTTCATTTATTAACTTTGGAACTATAAAGGCACTCGTTCTCTCCCCATAAAAAGATTTGAAGGACGCTGTAGCTGGTGAAATTACCGAACATGTCTCGGGTGACAAGCGGCAGTGCAATGCAGCAGTCTATTGGCTTGCGTGTCGCTTACTATCAGGCTAACGCCTTGCTTATGAGACTAGGTAGAATAAAAATAAAAAAAAAGATTTAAAGAAATATTTTATTTTCCTAACGGTTACGAAACATTCACAACAAGATCTTCTAGGTTGTATTTTCCCATAAAAATATGTGTATGCAGAGCAATTTGATGCAAAGTGCTACTGAAATATTAAAATTGCGTTCATATATTGCACTGCATGGCTCTAATGCAATAACGTAGCGCTAAAAGGTGAACATACGCCGCTTTAGCCAGAGTGCTCTACACACAATGAATAAAAAAAAACCGCTGTAATCCTCAACCTAATTTTTGTACCAAGGATATTTTTTTGCTTTCTCATGCAAAATTTGTTTAATGTAAGTCATTATAATTAATACGCTAAATGGAAAAATAGTACAATACCGGATCTTTTTGGATTTCCGGATCACCGGATGTTAATTATTTTCTTTTTATTAATCAATGGCACACAACTTATTAATAATAATAATAATATATGTTTATTACCAAAAGACACATTCATGATACATATATCAAAAGGTACAAGAAATAAAATCTTTTGTAAAAAAAATTGAACCGACTTCAATATCACTGAAAAGTATAAAATAATTTAAATATTATTGAAGTTGGTGTTAGCGTACCTGCTGTGTATATTTGGCACCAACTTCAATAATATTTAAATTATTTTATACTTTTCAGTGATATTGAAGTCGGTTCAATTTTTTTAAAAATAAAATCTTTTTTTAGAATTTATATAGTTAGTAGGATTTTTGAACGATGGTGGTCGATATGTACAAATAACATGTAAATCAACAAATACATGTAACATGTATTTGATGAATTTACGGACCATTCACCCATCTTACTAGTAATGAAAAAATCTGTACAAAAAGAAAATGTTACCTTTAATACAAAGACAAATATTAATTTTGAAGCCGTAGAAAGTAACCAACTTGATTGGGACAGTTTTTATAAGAATGATGATGTCAATTTAGCTACCAATTTATTAGTTACAAACCTTCAAACCATCATTAATAACAATACGACAGTTACTTACACACATAAGAAAAACAAACCACTAAAACCTTGGATTACGATAGGCCTAGTCAAATCAATACGCACGAGGAATAAATTATATATTAAAACTAAAAAAAACCCAAATGACTTAGACCTACTTCTTGAATATACTAAATACAAAAACACTTGTAACAAAATTATAAAAAACACTAAGAAATTGTTCTATAAAACCTTACTACAAAAATCTGCTGGTAACAATAAAGAAACCTGGAGAGTAATAAAAGAATTATGTAATTATAATACAAGTAAAGAGACAAATGTTGAACTCTTAAAAATTAGTGACAAACCGGAAGAAGCATTGAATATCGTTAATAGACACTTTACTTCAATAGGTAAGAATTTGGCTGATAGTATACTAAATAAGATGTCCTTGGATAGCGTGGATTTAGCTAAAAAAGCGAAGGATAAGTTTACCCCACTAAACTCAATGTCTCTTACTCTTACTGATCCCGTTGAAGTCAGACAATACATCTAAGATCAAATAGTGCACCCGGTGAAGATAAAATTTCATCTAGATTCTTAAAACTATTTAGTGACATACTTTGTGAACCTATCTCTTTTATCTGCAACTTGAGCTTTACTAGCGGAATTTTCCCTAAAATATTTAAGCTTGCCTCCGTGTGTCCTGTCTACAAAACGGGTGATCGTGATAACCCTTCCAATTATAGACCAATTTCGATCCTGGCAACTTTATCCAAAATAATCGAAAAGCTAGTCAATAAGAGACTTATGAGTCTCTTATTGACTAGCTTTTCGATTATTTTGGATAAAGTTGCCAGGATCGAAATTGGTCTATCTAATCTATGGATTACCTTGAGAAATCAAATGTAATCTCCAATAACCAGTTTGGGTTCAGAGCTCGCAAATCTACTGAAGAAGCTCTTATAAAGCTGACTTCATTAGTTACTAAATATTTAGATAATGGTGAGAGCTGTGTGGGAGTCTTTCTGGATCTCCAGAAAGCCTTCGACACAGTTTCGATTCCTATTCTTCTCACGCGATTAGAAAACTTAGGGATCAGAGGAGTCGTCTACTCTTGGTTTAAAGACTATTTAACGGAAAGGCAGCAGTTTGTAAAGGTGGAAAATTACTGTAGCTCAAGTGCAACATGCTCTGTAGGAGTCCCACAGGGCAGTACATTAGGGCCTTCCCTGTTTTTAATTTATATTAACAATCTGTGCGAATATCCTGTTCATGGGGCTGATCTGTTTATGTTTGCTGATGACACGGTTGTACTATTTCATGCCAAGACGTGGGAGGTTACCAAGCAGTTGACAGAAAGAGGCATGTCACAAATCACATCTTGGCTAGAGGACAATCTACTCACCATCAATACTCTCAAAACAAAGTACCTTTGCTTCAGCAAGACTAAAGTCAAAAGCCCAGATGAAAATTTTTCTATACAAATTCATACATTCCCATGCAATAGGACCACTGACCAAGTTTTTTATACCTGTGACTGTCCCATTCTTTCTAGAGTATCTAAAATCAAGCACCTAGGTATAATTATTGATGATAAGTTAGACTGGCATTGTCACATTTCAAATGTATCTGCAAGAGCTAGAAAATTAATTCATATCTTTAAAAACTTAAGGTTAGTTGGTGATAAGAAAATACTCATATCAACTTATAAAGCTCTCTGTCAATGTCTGTTAACATACTGTATCGGTGCGTCCCCACGCACCAACCACGCGCGCGTCGCTTGGTTCAGCCAAGACTCATCTTATTGAACTTGAACGCGCTCAGCGAGCGGTCCTCAAGGCCACTCTGGGTCTGCCGTTCCGATATCCTACAAGTTCTCTTTATATGTCTGCTAATGTTTTGCCAATACGTAAACTGTTTATATTACATGCATTATATAAATTTCATTGTAATACTGTTCCAAATTTGCCCCTTACTATTAAAAGAATCTTACGCTATCCAACTCCATCAGTTAAATCAGTTTTTGCAAGGAGACATATTGATTATATTGCCCCTCGTTTATACAATAAGCTTCTACTCATAAATAAAGAAATAGTAAAATATACCCGATCCAGTTTCAAAAAATTTGTTGCTGAGTGGTTACTAAAATTTGATTACGATAAAATTGAACAATTAATAAAATCTATTATATAAGTTACAAATAAAATAAAAAAATTAATTTCTTGGTGTATACCTACCAACACACTTAGCTTATTAAGCATCATACGAATGTATTAAATATAAATTTACTCTCACACACACACGCACACGCATACACACTAACACACACTCATACACACACTGACACACTGCACAACTCATACACACCACATACAGGCATAAGAGACTACCTACTACATTGTTTTTATTCAGTAAAAGTTATTTACTTGTACCTATGGAAGAGCATGTCTCCCACAACACAGGGTGACCTAATGTGGGAGCGCAGACAATTGTAATTGTTACTTATTTTTCTGAATAAAGATATTTTCATTTTCATTTCATTTCAGCAGCGTCTTTCTATTGAATTACCTACCACCTATACTGCGAACCCCAATACGCCTGCCAAGCGTGAGGATTATGGCAACCCCTCCCTTCTAAGGGGTAGGATCAGCAGTCAACGTTTTTCGGCTGATGATGATGATGATTAGAAAAATACAGGCCGATCACCTGATTGTCTGAAAAGTAAGTCCATGCGTCAGATAAGCATGTAAAAAATGGACCCTGCGCCTGACCTATCTCCGATGGTGTTTTAAGATTATGAGAGTAAATGAAGATTGAGTGAATCACTATAATGTCACCTGCGTAGTTGACTAAACTTGTTCCAAAAAGATCGGCCTCCTTGGCTAGATAGGCCTGTAGAACATAATAATTATTATTATTTTGCAAGTTTAATAGATTGATTAGAATGATAGATTAGAATAGATTAATCTATCCCTTTCTTAGCATTTCTAACCAGTTGCCTTAGGTGAGCAACGCAACGCAACGCGACGCGACGAGATACTTACTACTCCTCAGAAAATTACAAACTTAACCACACAACAACGTTGGCCACACATATACCCCGTTTTTCTTTAGAAGATCCAAATTAAGTGGCAAAAAAATAACATGTATACAATTCACACGTGATAGAAGTAAAACCTTAAAAAAAATACTGTCACCTTCAAAAAAAAACACTGTCACTTTTTCGTTTCAACGACTTTCAAATCACAACGTTGAAAGAAGTTTTTATTCCAAAAATTCATGTTCTAGTGTTGAATATGACATATTATTGAACCCTACCAATTGTCTTTGGCTGGCTAATGGTCAGCCATCACTCCTGTATTCAAACCATAGAGTTAAGTATTAAGAATAGAGTGAGCGTTTGTCTATGATCTCCTTATACGCGGCGTAGGCAGGTGGGCAGGTGAACCCAGTGACAAGTAGTGATGGGTGTAATCTGTCACAGGCGCAAATGTCGATAAATACGCTAACGGTACCTATTGTCGTGAATATGATATTATTTTTTTCGTTACTAATTTATTAATTTTACGGTCATTATTGTATTTCCGAGTATCGGACTTGCAAGACTTTATTGCACATTTAACCATCTTTATTAGTAAAACAATTAAATAATCAGACTCGCATCTAGAGCTCACAAAGGTAGGTAAGGCGATGTATAGAACGCGATCACACGATTGTCGCAAGTTCCCGCGAACTTTTTTCGTACAAACAAAAGATGTGATTAAAAGAAAAAAGTGATCTAAAAAGCATTAAATGACGAAAATATATCGAAGTCGTATCGTCGTCGATTATAGTCTCATTACGTAGGCTACTACATCAAATCAGTTAATATAGAATGTATATAAAAAATATACTTCTCTGGCTCCTTTTTCGGAATATGATTGTGAAGTCAAAAAAATGACAAGCTAAATGCGATTCACTATTATTCATCATTTAACTTGCGTTCACCTTATCACGCAACTTGAACGGCTATGCTAGAGTAACTTACTGAAAACATTGACAGTTCATATCTTTAATATGAATAAATATATTTGTATTTTTATTTTTTTTTATAAACTACTCAACCGATTTTGATGATACTTATACTCTTCCCTAATTTGGAAGATACTACAACTATTTCAAAAGAGTTACCACAATCGGATCTATAGTTTATGGGAAATCGGGGGACAAACCTACATACATACACTAATGAGATTTGGTACATTGGTTTAGAAGCCCACAGAACACAGAATACTAACCTCTTTTTTGAAGCCGGTTCAAAAGTTATCGTTAACAAAAACGTACAGGACCCGCATACGCCGGTTGACCCCCACAGGTACCGTGGGGACTTATTACAGGTTTCCCCAGTGGCATGACACACTGGTGGTGTGGCCTAACAAAATATTATTTTATGATTATCTGTATATTGGGTATGTTATGTCACTAAGCACTCATCCATTAATAGAACGTTAGCGATCACGTGACCGAGTTCGAGAAAGCCCATATTTTAATTCGTGTTTTACAGAAACAACTTATAACATTATTTTTTAAGTTTTTATTACAAAGTACTTTTAAAATAATAGACTTTAAAGATTTCATTAACTCGTACCATATTTTAATACAGTCAAGAACTCTGTGAAGAAGCATCCCCCCCCTTTTAATTTACCTGCAGCATGGTAACGGCAACCAGCCACCGTAATCCAACCCGTATTTATTAATAATTAGAAATGATCGTCATATTTGTTTTCTAACCTAATCCATTTATTCTGTCGTACAATTCTGGTATTTTGGAAGATAGAAAATAGTGAATATCTCATAGCCATCTGATCCCAAGTAAAGCCTATAATAAATAGTGTGTGTTATGGTACCTACCAGACAACTGACACAAATATACAAACGGGCCCATCAAATAAACTTATATACTTATATTTTATCAATTCATTAATGAAATCAACTTGCCATTCAAATTGTCCTAAGCTGATATTTTTTATTTGTAAATACCAATAATTTAATATCGATGAAATTATTAATATCGACAACGGCATCGAACGCGTCAATCACTATTCGTCTCGGCGGGGTGCGGGGCTGTGGGGGGTGGTACATGAAGCCTCGCGTCTTGCACCTCCTTCACCCCCGCGAAGCGTGTTTTTTATCAAAAGTATACAAAAATAATTTAATTGTGAAATGTAATGCTTGAATTATCTGTAGTGTGTTTCAGAGTATTCGATTTACAAGATTTTAATGTAGATTTAACCATATAACCTAGTTATAGAATTAAATCATCAACCAAGAACTCCCAACCGGCGCACATAACGTTGGCATTTGTATGACTACTAGCGCTTGCGGGCGGAACGAAGCTATGTTCTAACCCGTGCCTACGCGTTCTCACTTGGATGAGCATTCTATAGTGCTTGTACTGATTATTGTTCTGTGATTCAAACATTTATTGTTACGATTTTGATATTGTAAAGAAAAATGTGCGTGCATGGAGTCCCTCCGCGCGGAAGAAGTGAAACTTCATTCTCGCTCAGTCGATCGGTCGGTCGGTCCCTCACATACTCACTCACTCACACACACACACACACACACACACACACACACACACACACACACACACACACATACACACACTCAACTGAACTGAACTGAACCGAACCGAACCGAACCGAACCTAACCCAACTCACCTACCACTCACCTACCACTCACCTACCACTCACCTACCACTCACCTACCACTCACCTACCACTCACCTACCACTCACCTACCACTCACCTACCACTCACCTACCACTCACCTACCACTCACCTACCACTCACCTACCACTCACCTACCACTCACCTACCACTCACCTACCACTCACCTACCACTCACCTACCACTCACCTACCACTCACCTACCACTCACCTACCACTCACCTACCACTCACCTACCACTCACCTACCACTCACCTACCACTCACCTACCACTCACCTACCACTCACCTACCACACACTACTTATTATTACTTTAACATTATTTTATCATTACTTTAACATTATTTTATCATTATTTTAACACTATTAACACTATTTATCACTATTTTATCATTATTTTAACACTATTTTATCGTACATTACTTTATCATTATTTTAACATTACTTTAACATTATTTTAACACTATTTTAACATTACTTTATCATTATCTTATTATTACTTAATCATTATTTTAACACTATTTTATGATTATTTTATCATTATTTTAACATTACTTTATCATTATTTTAACACTATTTTAACATTACTTTATCATTATTTTATTATTACTTTATCATTACTTTATCATTATTTTAACACTATTTTATCATTATTTTATCATTATTTTATCATTATTTTATCATTATTTTATCATTATTTTATCATTATTTTATTATTACTTTAACATTATTTTATCATTACTTTATCATTATTTTAACATTACTTTAACATTACTTTATTAATACTTTAACATTATTTTATCATTATTTTAACATTACTTTATCATTATTTTATCATTTTATCATTAGGTATTGTGAGGTGGGAGTGAGTGAGTGAGAGAGTGACTTCGTTGACTCAGCCGACTCCGCCGACTCCGCCGACTCAGCCGATTATTTGTTATTATTATTATTATTATTTTATCATTATTTTAACATTACTTTAACATTATTTTATCATTATTTTATTATGACTTTAACATTATTTTATCATTACTTTATCATTATTTTATCATTATTTTAACACTATTTATCACTATTTTATCATTATTTTAACACTATTTTAACATTGCTGACCGGGACTGAGCGGGACTGACCGGGACTGAGCGGGTCTGACCGGGACTGAGCTGGACTGACCGGGACTGACCGGGACTGAGCGGGACTGAGCGGGACTGACCGGGACTGAGCGGGACTGACCGTGACTGAGCGGGACTGAGCGGGACTGAACGGGACTGAGCGGGACTGAGCGAGACTGAGCAGGACTGACCGGGACTGAGCGGGACTGAGCGGGACTGACCGGGACTGACCGGGGCTGACCGGGGCTGAGCGGGACTAACCGGGACTGAGCGGGACTGACCGGGACTGAGCGGGACTGACCGGAACTGAGCGGGACTGAGCGGGACTGACCGGGACTGAGCGGGAATGAGTGGGACTGACCGGGACTGACCGGGACTGACCGGGACTGACCGGGACTGACCGGGACTGACCGGGACTGACCGGGACTGAGCTGGACTGACCGGGACTGACCGGGACTGAGCGGGACTGAGCGGGACTGACCGGGACTGAGCGGGACTGACCGTGACTGAGCGGGACTGAGCGGGACTGAGCGGGACTGAGCGGGACTGAGCGGGACTGAGCGGGACTGAGCGGGACTGAGCGGGACTGAGCGAGACTGAGCAGGACTGACCGGGACTGAGCGGGACTGAGCGGGACTGAGCGGGACTGACCGGGGCTGACCGGGGCTGAGCGGGACTGACCGGGACTGAGCGGGACTGACTGGGACTGAGCGGGACTGACCGGAACTGAGCGGGACTGAGCGGGACTGACCGGGACTGAGCGGGAATGAGCGGGACTGACCGGGACTGACCGGGACTGACCGGGACTGACCGGGACTGAGAGGGCAGACCGGGACTGAGCGGGACAGAGCGGGACTGACCGGGCCTGAGTGGGACTGACCGGGACTGAGCGGGACTGACTGGGACTGAGCGGTACTGATTCAGTCAGTAAGTCCGAGTCAATGAAGTGAAACTTCTTAAGCGACTTACGTTCAGCACTCCTGGGGAGGGGGAATAGAATGAGACAGAGCTAGAATGAAGTTTCACTTCTTCCGTGCGGAGGGACTCCACGCACGCACATTTTTTTATCTCGACATTCGGCACGGTTCCCTTGGGAGAGGGGACTGAAATCAAAATGTGTACTTTACTTGGTTATACGCTTGCTCCGATTTTAACAATTTTTCATTGTAATTATAATAAATATTTGTAAGGGAACACTCATAGACAGTTGTTAACAATGTTTGGAAATCAATCAGGTTAAGCAACGTTAGGTAAGGTCATTAAATAGATGGGTGACCGTTTAACGCCATTTGAACTAAACGTCTCCGTGCTTCGGAGGGCAAGTACAAAGTGGGTCCAAGTTTTTAACTGACTTTAAAAAAGTAGGTTTTGTGTTCTATGCGAATGTATATTATTTAGCTAACGTATACACAGCGCGGGCGGAACTGCGTGGGTCAGCTAGTAGTTAAATAAGTCTGAAAAGCATAGTAAGGCCGTTTTTAATAAAATTATTCTGACACCATTTAACACGACTGACATTATAAGGCTGAAATAGGTAAAACATTTTAAGGCACATACGAGCGTGTGCCTACTCACTTAATTGCCTTTGCCTTGCCGATATTCACGTCTGATTGAATTTCAATTAAGTTAATAATTGTACATAATCAAAGATATCTAAAGTCATTGCAGGCACTAAATAGGTTTTGTAGATGATATCTCAATAAATTAAAATTTAGATGCAAGCGTTGTTTTAAGGATTGACTTTGGAATCCCACCAGCTATGACATGGTAAAATAAAAAAATAAACAGAATTTTTGGCTATTATTTTTATTGTTTTTTTTGGTTTTGAGTAATAATAATTTACATAAGTAAATAAATAGTGAAATTTATGATTTATAAATAGAAGGTCATTTGATTCCATGACAATATTACGTCCCCGTAGTTGGAAAATTAAATAAGTCCGATTTTGGCGATATTGACTTTTCCCTATTTTCAAAACACCTAAAACATGCCGCATATTTGAGCCTTACAGGCATTTTCGTATCTTATTCCGTTCCAAAATGATAGCCATTTTTGTCGGACAGATGGAATAATAAATATCTTCAGACAAACACTATTTTTTTAAAGAAAAAATCAATAACTCAGTAAATAAATCAATAACTGTGGTCGATGATAAGTTGAATGTCAAATAAATTAAATAACATGAGTTGTTGAATTTTTCCTCAACATAAAAATTCTTTCACAAAACTAACTAACTTCTAGGAAAACTAAACAACTCTATTTATTTAATTCTGCTATTCAGAATTCTTATATATCGTACCTAATTTATTAAATACTTGATGTTATCTATTTTTTCTACAACTAGATAATGATTAATCATAAGATGACTAGACAAATAAAGTTAAATAAATTATGTTGTTTATAATTGCCATAAAACAAAATGCACCTGAGGAAAGTTATCATTAACGTGATGTTTATTTTTAGAGTCATGTTTTTTTGTAAAGTTGTTATTTAATTTTAAATTATACTTTTTTTAACTGTGATGGGTTTGCTCTTGACTTGACTCTAGTCTTGGTCAGAGATGACAGAGACAAAGTCTATGATGGAGCGAGCTTACTCAGAAGGAGCCTGTTCACTCTAACTTTGAAGGGATTACTTTCGCTGTCTTTGAATTAATGGGTAGGCTACTCTGCGTCTGTGCTCTAGGCTTTGTAAAGTGGCCGCAACTAACCCTGCGTCATGAATAAGCCTTTAAGGACGCCTCTCTACCCAGTCCAAAGATGCAAGATGGCATTTTGCAGCACCAGCCCATATGTGACTACAGTGCTCCACACACTACCGGACTTGTTCTTTATATAGCAACAACAGCTGCCTCGGTGTGAAGTAACGGTGGAACTCTGCAAGGACACCTAGCTTCCTGGCAGCTACCTTGGACTTGGACTCAATGCACCACCCAAAGTTTATGTTTAAGGAAATTTCAACTCCCAACAACTGAAGGCGGTCAGTATATTCCAAGGATACATTCTGAAAAGTAGGAGCCAAGGTGAACGGACTCCTTCTGGCGGTGAATAGACATGCTTGAGTTTTGGTGGCATTGAATCTCACAAGATTGGCATCACCCCATTCGGAGACTGCCTGAAGTATGAGACTCGCGCGCTTCACATGGCTACTCTATCAGAGTATATGAGATAACATCCTTACTGGCCCGAGCACTCGGCATATATCTCTCCACAATAGTGCTGTCATCTGCATACCCATAGATACCACGCATCAGCAGTCTTAGCACGACTTGCCAAGACTTCGTAATCTTGACAGTTCGGTGTGGAGTATGACGTAGTTATCGCCGTAGAAACGTAATTATTGGTATTAGCTAGGTCGATAACTACGTCATACTCCACACTGAACTGTCAAGATTACGAAGTCTTGGCAAATTGTGCTAAGCCTGCAGTAGATCATTAATATGCAGCAAGAATAGAGTTGCGGAGAGAACGGACCCCTGAGAAAATCCGGCATTATTCAACAACGGCTCAGATGAACAACCATCAACAACCACTCGGACAGACCGTTCACTCAGGAAGTCCCTTATCCAGCCGATCAGACCCGGGAATATGTCGTACGCTGGCAGCTAGTTCAAAAGGCTAGCATGCCAAACCCTATCGAAGGCCTTCGAGATATCCAGAGAAACAACGAGTGCTTCCCTATTTTTCTCGAGGGCCTCGCCCCATAAGTGAGTGACATACACTAGAAGGTCCCCCGTCGACCGATTTCGGTAAAATCCGTACTGTCGGTCGTCGAGGAGATCATTCTGTTCTAGGTATGTCATGAGGCTCGAGTTCAATATACGCTCCATAATCTTACAGAGTATGGAGGTTACTGAAATCACCCGATAGTTAGCTGGATCGGCACGGCTGCCCTTTTTGGGCACGGGTTGCTCGTTAGTGAGCATCCAGGACTTGGCCACAATTCCAGTCTTAAATGAGAGGCGGTACAAACGTGTCAATACCGGAGACAACTCGAGTGCATATGCATTAAGTACTATTGCTGGAATACCGTCAGGTCTACTAGCTTTCACATCTAGACGACACGGTACTCTCATTACCTCCTTATTTGTAATGCGGACTTCCGTCATCGACGAACCGCAATGAGGCAGTTGTGGTGGAATAGCACTGCCAGTATCTAAACGCGAATTATGGGCAAAGAGAGATGCAAATACACCTGCTTTCTCTCCTGCCGTATGAGCTGGAGTCCCATCAGGCTTTACCAGCGGAATTAGTGAAGGCCGACAGAAGTTTGTTTCAACTGATTTGGCAAAAGACTAGAAAGTTCTACTGCCAGATGGCTGGGCAGCGAGTTCTGAGCCAGATATGGCCGAAACGAGCCTCCTTTAACACCTTCTTGTAGAACTTAGCGGCTTGGTTAAAGGTCTTATTGCTAATATCCGGAGCTCTGCGGTCACAAGCTTCAACCCAAAGATACAGCGAATGTTTGCTCTTTTCAGCTTGAGCACATTCAACTCGGAGGATCTTAGGAAGAAAGACAGACCCGCCACCAAGGATAAGATGCAAAGAAATGCCGCATCTCATCCCAAACTGCTGACTTGTATCGCCACAATCGCCGCACACCACGAATATCACAGTTAGGGGGAGAAAAGGTCGATACAGCTTTCACCAGACAGTGATCCGAGGTTCCTAAAGGTGATACCTGCCTGGATCAGTCGTCAGCAGAAGGTCTAGACAATTCAAGTCAATTTCAATTGGCTGTATGACCAACAACATCAGGTACCCTATTCGCTTGTTTCACCAGCTGGGAAAACCCTAGCGACAGCGCAAAGTTCCGCGCTTCTATACGAGCATGGTCAGACCTCTGGTATGAGAACAGCCAGTCCTGGTGACAGGCATTAAAGTCCCCCAGAGTGACCAGCTGCGCATCAGGGTACCAATGAAGGGCCTCATCAGCGGCCTCACTAAGGTGGTCAAAAAGACGAGTTGTCTTCAGGTCACCGCTATGTGATCTATAGACACAAGTATAGACAATTTTATCTATACCAGTGTCTATTAACATCCACATTGTAGTGCATATGGAGTTCTCAAGTTGACGGCGACGCTGGCAGCAGATGTCAATGCAAACGTACACACAGAATCCGGCGCGCTGGTGGAAATTATGCTCTAATGTTACCCAGGGTAGTCGAGGTACCCCGCATCTGATGGACATCTAATCTGCGTTTTCGTCAAGAAACCTTTTTTACCTAATTTAAGTTTTTCATAGTTTTACTTACTACTTAAATATGTATGTGTAATTAGGTCTCTGATTTTAGAGCCATAATGTTATTTTTTGGGTTCAAATTATTTTCTGTATTGATTTGAAAGAATACTTTTTTTCCACTTGTTATAATTGGTGTAATTTTGTTTATTTTTTTAAGTTTGTGGTAAGATAAGTATCTGATTACAATACATTTTATCAAAATTTTACTGTACTTTTCTATATTTTCCTTAATATAACTCAATTAATATCATAATACAGCTTTTATTTTATACGAGATCAATAATAGTTAAAAAAAAACAAATTAATAATAATGTACAAAGCCACTAAATTTTATATTTCGAGTTTGACAAATTCAATAACTGCATTTATTGCACCAAATTTTACTCTACCAAATGTATTTAGCTTGTAGGAAAACTAAATAAATAGCCGAAATTAGTAGCTAATTGTAGTTACGTTATAATTATCGGTTGTGGCAAAATTAAACAACTTGATTTTTTATGTGTTATTTAGTTATAGTTAAAGATAGAGTTCAGTTTGTTAAATCATAATGTAAAAGGTAATCAGATTCACAGTATATAAAATTACCGACAGTAAAATTGTCTCACATATTTTAACAAATGTACATTAACTGAAAAAAAAACACTAAATCGCGTTTATCTCAGAACTGCAAAATCAGAGTTATTTAATTTTCCAACTACGGGGACGATTACACGAAGTTGGTAATTTTATAGGGTTACGTTTTGCGAAGCGGAAATTAACTGAAGTTGTATTACGTAGTTTTTATTTGTGTTAATAAACTATTTAAAAAAAAACCGACTTCAAAGTAAATTATCTAAAAAGCATAAAATAACGAAAATATATTGAAGTCGGTGCTAGCACATCATGTTAACTAACACTAGCACCAGCTGACACGGACTTCAGTATATTTTCGTTATTTTATGCTTTTTAGATAATTTACTTTGAAGTCGGTTTTTTTTTTTTTTTTTTAATAGTTTATTTAACACTTTTTAGTGACTTATTTTACCAAAATAGGTATCAGCACTATCACGCAACTCGAACGTCTACGTTACAATAACTTACTGAAAACATAAAAAGTTTATATCTCTTAAACTACTGGACCGATTTTGATGAATCTTGTACACTACCCTAAGTTGAAAAATACTCTAACTATTGCAAAAAGAATTTTCTAAATTGGACTTGTAGTTTCTGAGAAATCCGTGGACAAACCTACATACATACATACATACCTACATACATACATACATACATACATACACTCATAAAATTTGGTAAATTTGTTTAGAAGCCCACATAGACTAACGTATATTAATATTACGCATTTTTATCAATATTACATAAGTACATACGCGTCGAATAGAGAACCTTATTTTTGAAGCCGGTTAAAAAAATTATACTTTTATTTTTTAAAAGAGAAGTATAGCAATGAAATACGGACTATTCGAAGCTGCTATTGGTTGCAACTATAACATAATCGATCCCTGGGGGGTCCGAGTAAGAATAGCAATCTCCAGTTGGGTGTGCGTAAGAGGCGACTAAGGGAAAACAACGAAACAGGCAGCAGCATCTTTTTATTGAATTATCTACCACCTATACTGCGATCCCCGCATGCCAAGCTTGGGTATTATGACCCCTCCCTTCCGGGGGGGGGGGGGAGGGATTTGGGGTTTTGTCAAGCAGTGGACATATTGCGGCAGCTGCTGATGATGATGACGATGACAAAAACGTATTAAAACATTGGGTATGCCATGCATGTTACGAGTATCAATCCCTGAACAACTGCACTGTATTGCCTCACGTCACTAAGTCTTAGCCAAATCTCTTTAGCCCGCTACCAAAAGTGCAGAGGCCGAGTTATGTGCTAACTAAAACCTCTCCAGTGGCTTTCAACGACGTTGTCGAATGACTACAGGCCCTCTGTCCGGACCTGGCCAGATTGTGGTGGTATCTACTGTACGCTCCTTTGCACAAGGGAATTTTGCTCCTTTTTTGTTTGTACACCTTTAAAATACCCGGTCCCCAGAGGAAGCCCTCTAAAACCTCCCCAGTGGTCTTTCTCAAGTGAAGAATCTCTGAAAGCACCTACCACCTAAAAAAAATATACCAGTAAAAATATAAAGAAGCACAAATTTCTGAAAGAAGCTAAAGGCTTCTTCTAAAAGTAGATTTTAATAAGAAATGATCGGATGATGAGCATGCTATGCGGGTAACGCATGGATGTTTCAATTATTCAACTCTCATTGTACCACATTCCAGCCTCCACGGGAGGTTTTCTCTCTTTACACGTATACAAATAAAGCACGCATTCAAAAGCGGCCGGCTGTACACCGCTTCTAGAATATTCTATGAAAACGGACCGGTGTTAAGCTACCCGTCTCCGGCCATATGACGTCAGTTTGTAGAGCTTTGACTACAGAAATAAGAGAATGCGAATACGTTATGTCCTAAAAAAATATATTATTATGGCATTGTAATCACAAAGCATTTCAGTGTTCTTTTTTTAAAAAATTTCTTGTGCGCATCACACAAGAGTTGAGTATCCATTAGACGATATGTTTTTCTGTCAGTTTTGCCACATGTCGCTATCACAGGTCGCTATCATTCGTTAAATTTTTGGTCATTTATTGTAAATCAAGATTGATGGAATTAAGCGAAGAATGATACTCGTAGAGTGTCTACTCTTATGAAATCAGTGCACATAATATGCTCTACGTTAATGATTACGGTTAACCGATTCGCAGTGCAAAGAGAAATAGATTTTACATAACTACGCACGGAGAGTGTAGGCACTTAAGTATAACGTGGTTTGTAATATCTTATTTTATACTTTACAGAGTATTGTATTTTAATATAATGATTTCTGTTATTTACGCGAATAATACACATTGAAATGAATCTAATTTTACGCATTATATCGCGGTTTATTTTTGCTTTTAATTACCCGACGTTTCGAATACTTGACAGCATTTATGGTCACGGGCGGTCGATATAATCCGTAAAATTTGTTTCATTTCATTTTTATTTTAATTATATGGTAAACCATATGTGAAAAGTTCTAAAAAGGTACATATATGGTATCTATTCCAGAATAGAGGTGCAGATTATTGTTTCGTGACTACAATGATTGACTACAACGGAAAATTAGCGCTGGTTGTCTACAGCCAGCTTTTTGTAGTGTTGAGGCCGTTATTATTCCAGTTTGATTAATCCAGATGATCAATGACTTCGGACTCGCTGGGCGTTCGGGGTGTGGGCCCTTAGGACGTCCATTGAGTGCGGCGGCGACTCTAAGGAGAACGGCGGCGGGGTTGCGACCCCCGTCCCCGTGAACACCGTGACACGTTCCCGAGGGGTTACAATGCGGCCCCCGATGGCGGGCTCCAAGGCAAGGCACTGAGGGTGGTGCAGATCCCACCGGAGAGCACTGGGGTCCCTTCTCATGTGCCAATGCGACAGCCGCGGGGGTTTTAGTGGATAAGAATCCCACATACCCCGGCCGAACCCCACAGCTCCCGGGGACCTTTGGAAGGTTTCCGCCGCATAGGTGGTAGGTAATCCATCCGCTGCTGCCCGTCTTCATGTTTTCCCTTAGTCGCCTCTTACGGACAACCAACGGGAGGAGATGGGAGGGTGCTACTCTTACCCGCACACCCCACGGATATGTGTCATCTATACATATAAAATAAAATCTTTAAAAAAAAAATTGAACCGACTTCAATATCACTGAAAAGTATAAAATAACTAGCTGACCCACGCAGCTCCGCCTGCGCTATTTTTACGTTAACTAAACTTTTAATAACAGACATTAGCATCGAATACATAACCTCCTTTTTTTTGTAGTCGGTTAAAAACTGGGATCCACTTTTTACTTGCTCTCCGAAGCACGGACCCGTTTAGTTCAAATGGCGTTAAACGGTCACCCATCTATTTAATGACCTTACCTAACGTTGCTTAACCCGATCGATTACAAAACCTTGATAACAACTCTCTATGAGTGTTCCCTTACTAATATTTATTATATTATAAAGAAAAATTGATAAAATCTGACCAAGCGTATAACCAAGTACCCATTTTGACTTTAATCCCCTCTCCCGAAAGAACCGTGCTAGATTACGGGATAAAAAGTATCCTATGTCCTACCTCGTAGTAAGATCTCAAATCATGCCAAGTTTCATTTGAATCCATTCAGTAGTTTCGGCGTGATGCTCAGCCGTGATACAGACAGACAGACAGACAGACAGACAGACAGACAGACAGACAAAAATTAAAAAAAATACATTTTCGGCCTCAGTATCGGTTATAGAATGCCCTCCAAATATAATTTTCAAAATATCTTCAATGTACAGAATTGGACCGGTTACAGTTTTATTATAATATAAAATAATTTAAATATTATTGAAGTTGGTGTTAGCTTACCGGCTGTGTATATTTGGCACCAACTTCAATAATATTTAAATTATTTTATACTTTTCAGTGATATTGAAGTCGGTTCAATTTTTTTTTAAAAAGATTTTATTTTCAACTTTTTAGTGATATTTTCATATATAAAGATTGAACCATCGAAAACCGTAAAATTATCTAGGTAGGTTATGATCACATTATCGTCTACATAGTTTTACATAATTCATGTTTCTTCGGAAAAAAATATTCGGTAGTAATGAAATTTGCATGGAATCATCATAGTAGTTTACTCTCTCGAATAAAAAAAGAATCATCGAAATCGGTTCATAATTGTCAGAGCAATGTAATGTTTTATGGTTTTTACCAGATAAATTCCTCCTCATCGTTCATGGTCTTCCAGGAAGTTCTTATCCGGTTGTGATAAATTTCATACAGATTCATTACAGTGGTTTCTTCTTTCGAATAAAAAAAAGAATCATTGAAATTGGTAAATATTTGCCAGAGTTATGACCATTTTTGTCCTTAAAAAGCGACCAAAAAGTCATCTATATAGGCTTTCCTACAAGTTTCCTGCGCAGTCACCATTATTGTTTTTCAGGAACTACTTATTCGGAAGCAATAATTTGTTTATGGGACCCAACTAACGGATTAAAGAATGGATGGAAGAAAGATTTTTGCAAATCGGTTCATAATTGCCAGAGTTATGCGCGAACATACATAGAAAAAAAAAATATATATATACAGACGAATTGAGAACCTCCTCCTTTTTTTGAAGTCGGTTAATTACTTGGCCTGACTGACTGACTGATTCATCAACGCACAGGCCAAACCGCTGGACCTAGAAAGCTGAAATTTGGACAGTAGGTTCTTCTTATGACGTAAGCATCCACTAAAGGGGTTAAATGGGATATTTTCTTTTGTATGAAACTTTTTATTGTATGGCTTGACTTGAAATTGACTGAAAAGATTCTCTAAATAAAATAAATCAATACGTGTTTCGCGAATTTTCAAATACAGCCTTTGGGTGTGTGTTAGGGGTTCGTAAACTCTGTAAAAAATTAGCGGGCGGAGCCGCAGGAAACTGATAGTAAATAAATAAGTATATATAACTTTAGTGTTTCTTTCTTTCTTTCTTATATTTTAGATAGATAGACACAACAAAGCGAAAACATTAAAAATACACACAGTTGAAAATCATATAGAAAGTTGCGATTTCTTCCAGATAACCTTTGGATGGAGAGGAAAGATTTTAGATAAGGTAATAGTTTTGGCGTTCATAAATCTATAAATTAAAGATAATTATGAAACAAATAACAATATTAAAAACATTTCCTGTTGGTAGAATTAAATTTAAAAAAATATTACAAAACAAGCCCCCAATAGATCATGCGGATCTCACAAGTAGGTACTTTTTTCCCATACAGACGAGCGATGCAATTAATCAGGACCACCTTAATCCATCTGTATTTACGTACTCGTTTCATTGATCTATTTCAATCTATTTTCCGTGTTAAGCTGCCAATTAAGCCGGCAGTGTATAGCGAGTTTTATGTAAAATATCGCGAAGCAGAATGCTGGAATATATTCCATGAGCGACGAGCTGATTTTAATAACAAAATAGTGCACTCTTTATGTTGTCTGTATTTCTCTTGTAGAAATGAAATATTTCTCGCAAAATGAGCGTTATTTACCCAACTATTCTGTATGAAAAATGAATCTCAATGTAAACGTTGTCTTTGTGGAATATTTTGTGGATATTTTTTATACTTGCGAATACGAGTATACTTACTCGTAACTCAATATTATTGTAGTCTCTATATATGAAACAAATATTTAAAAATCTGTTTAGTGTAAAAGCAAAGTTCGGTCCATCGGTTTTTAGGGTTCCATACCTAAAAGGTAAAAAAGGAACCCTTATGGTGAGACTTCGTCTGTCTGTCTGTCTGTCTGTCTGTCTGTCTGTCTGTCGGTCAGTCTGTCTGTCTGTCACACCTATATATTTCAGGAACCGCTGACGCTATCGATTTGAAACTTGGAACAGTTTTAGATCTTTTTTACCCAACCTCATCGCAGGTGAAATAAAATCTTTTAAAAAAAAAATTGAACCGACTTCAATATCACTGAAAAGTATAAAATAATTTAAATATTCTTGAAGTTGGTGTTAGCTTACCGGCTGTGTATATTTGGCACCAACTTCAATAATATTTAAATTATTTTATACTTTTCAGTGATATTGAAGTCGGTTCAATTTTATTTTAAAAAGATTTTATTTTAAACTTTTTAGTGATATTTTCATATATAAAGATTGAACCATCGAAAACCGTAAAATTATCTAGGTAGGTTATGATCACATTATCGTCTACATAGTTTTACATAATTCATGTTTCTTCAGAAAAAAATATCCGGTCGTAATGAAATTTGCATGGAATCATCATAGCAGTTTACTCTCTCGAATAAAAAAAGAATCATCGCAATCGGTTCATAATTGTCAGAGCAATGTAATGGAGAACATCAGTTTTATGTTTTTTACCAGATAAATTCCTCCACATCGTTCATGGTCCTCCAGGAAGTTCTTATCCGGTTGTAATAAACTTCATACAGATTTAATACAGTGGTTTCTTCTTTCGATTAAAAAAAGAATCATTGAAATTGGTAAATATTTGCCAGAGTTATGACCATTTTTGTCCTTAAAAAGCGACATAAAGTCATCGATATAGGCTTTCCTGCAGCTCTCAGTGCGCAGTCACCATTCTTGTATTTTCAGGAACTACTTATTACTACGCAATAATTTTTTTATGGGACCCAATCAATGGATTGAAGAATGGATGGAAGAAAGATTTTTTCAAATCGGTTCATAATTGACAGAGTTATGCGCGAACATACATAAAAAAAATATATATATATATATACAGACGAATTGAGAACCTCCTCCTTTTTTGAAGTCGGTTAAAAAATATATTTTTCCTTTTAGTTTTTTTTTAATGTAAGTCGAAATGGGTCATCAATATTTCAAAGTGAGCCTACTATATCGAGTGGGGTATCATATGAAAGGGCTTCATTTGTACATCTCAAAACAGATTTTTATTTTGGTTTATGTCGCTCTACAAACAAACTTAGTTTTGCGGTTTTTTTTTTTGCTACCTGGGGCTGTAGGCTGTTACATGAGGATTAAAATAAATTAAGTATGAATGGTGGCGATCAATAAAACTTTCAACCATTAAAAATATGTGTTACATAAAATTAACATTGTCATTGAACATAATATCAAATTATCCATTTTCACTTAAAATATTTTTTGCTGGCCGGCTGCCGACATACGCCGAGTACAGCCGAACAAACCCGAACGCGAGAAAGCTGCGCGCCAAACTCGAGTTATTCATTTCGAGCAGCGAACGACGGCATTCAAATTCACAGAACACTTTGTCACCCTGCACTATTGTAATTGGATTTAATTAGTTATCGAGAAAGAAATTAATAAAATCACTGACTGAATTTACAGTTACTATCGATCGACCCGGAGTGGGCCAGAATGTACTCTGTGGTGGGCGAAAAAAATGTATTATTGTTTATTTCAAAAAGTTCAATATTTTATAAAACAAAACCCTACCACGTTATAACAATTGTACAGCGCCATCTATTGGAGCAATGAGAATAAAATCTTTAATTCTGGACAATGTTCATTCTAAGGAGCATGTTTATTTGCTGGCATATTTCATAAATTTATTTAACGATAGCTTAGTGATATTTTTAATTTAAAATCCTCATTCAGTTGAAAATAATAATATCAATTAATGAATGATAGATAATAGTTAGAAAGCTTTCATACGTGCAATGTTTTATGATATAGGGACCGGTGTGGGACAGATTTAGAGATGCCGCTCCGGCGTATTGTAAAAGACGATATTTGTACACAATGTTTTAACAATTTAAATGGATTAGAAAACGAGGCATTAATAAGCAATAGTTTACCGTAATGAGTAGTTGCACCGTGTTTGGTTTATGTCACGTAGTTTTTGGCTGATAATAAAAAAAATTACAAAAACAAAAATACTGTTTCCCGCGTATCTCCGAAGTTTGTGGAGGAAAACATCTGAAATAATTATGGGTAGTATATTTTACAGGAAAAATAAAATGATCTTTCTAAGTAGGTAGTAGGTACAGTTTTTTAGTAATCCTAAAAAACCTCGATAAACAGACTTGGTTTTGCGGTTTGGTTTTTTCCTGTCTGAGTTGTTACATGAATAGTAAAATTTCTTTAATACGTCCAAAAATGGTATAGAACCCTCGGGTTCTATTCATGTAACAACTCAGACAGGAAAAAAACCAAACCGCAAAACCAAGTCTGTTTATCGAGGTTTTTTTGGGCACTCGCGCACCGAGGTGCGCGAGTCCTACTCGCAATTGACCGGTATTTTTTGTCTGTTAGTTTACTTCTTCTAAACTGCACTACATCATATGGGTTTAGAAGAGTTTTTCTCTAATTTAGAATTTATTTCAAAACGTTTCCAGTTAATACTTGTTAGATGCGACTCAACAAGTCACAAGTTTATTACCATCATTATCAGCCGGAAAACGCCCACTGCTGAACATAGGTCTCCCCCTTAGCACGCCACAATGAACGACAGTTGGCTATTTGCATCCACCGGTTACCTGCGACGCGCACAATGTCGTCTGTCCGCCTAGTGGGAGGCCTGCCTACGCTGCGTCTTCCGGTTTGTGGTCGCCACTCGAGAACCTATCTTCCCCAATGGTTATCGGTTCTTCGAACGATGTGGCCTGCCCATTGCCACTTCAACTTGCAGATTCTGAGAGCAATGTCGGTGACCTTAGTTCTTCGACGAATCTCCACATTTTGGGTTCTGTCGCGCAAAGAACTCCGAGCATAGGCTCTCCATGGCTCGTTGTGTGACTCTGAACTTTTCTAAAAGGCCAGCCGTTAGAGACCACGACTCAGTACCATATGTCATCACTGGCAACGTCTTCACACACAAGTTTGTTATAGACAGTTTATTAAATGTCGGCCCCGTTGGTGTACTAGTTACACTCCTTGGCCGATAGGTCGTGAGTTCACCCAGGACAAATTTATGTAGTATGCATGAAAGAAAATGTTTATTTATTTAAGCAATAAATAAGTATTTTTATAAAGGCACCCAAAAAAATCATATAAAATATAAAACAATAATATAAATCAGTCTTATTGGCGTTTGATTTTGTTTGCCATAATCATAACAACTTACTATACAGCAACATAATTTTGTGTATAATATTGTTACGTGCAGTGCAGGTGGGTATTAAAGTGCCGATCAAAGTATAATAAAGTTTTATTCCACGAACACTCACGCTATACACAATAGCTCACAAGACACAGTAGTCCGAGTCGCACAGTACTTCACAGTAGTCCAAAGTCCTCGCGGAGGTCGCTGGACAATTCTCTTCGATAGCTTCCTTGAGACGTTTTCACTATCGCTTGTAAACACAGAACTGTCCGTACACTGAGGTGTGTCGACTTATATAGTACTAAGAAAAGGAATTTTCTTGTAGGTACTAGTAAGTTCTTATATCTCGCATGTTCGAGGCCACACAATAGAGGCGAGACGTAAACGAACAATAGGCGGGGGCAGTGAACTCTTAGTGAGCAATAGGTAGGTATCCACTTGCCAAAGTTGAGGGAACTACTTTCTATCGACAATTCTAGATTTTTCTATACGGATCGATAGTAGACCTATAAACTAACTACGCATTTTGTGATCATTGCAATTAAGTAATAATTAACCTAGTAATTAACACGTTTATGTCCTGGTCGTAACATTATGTACAGTAGATTAATTCTGTGTGTATAATAATGTTATTAATACATCGCCATCGGTTTAGTAGAAGTTTGAAACTTGATAATGAACATAATCTAACAAATTGATTGCCAACGCGATTAAATTCGTTAACAGCTTATTTGTTCCAAACCACAACAATGGTGAAAATAGAATTATCGTTATCGATTATGTAACGTTAAGTTTGAAATGAGATAAGCAGAGTTTTTGGTATAGGAATTTTAATATTTTGTACATATATAAAAGCTAGTGAAATGATAATTTGCTACTACGTTTTGCTTTACCGGCTAGGCTACGCTGCGCTTGGGTAATCTGTTATCTACAAGCTTTATTCCCTTCCTTCCTCCTAATTCCTTACTTTATTCCTAACGTGAATTAATAATTTATTTAGGCAAATCTGTTTTTTTAACCCTTTGGCTGCAGTTAACGTAACTGAGAGATATAAACTACTACTACTAGGTGGTCCTTCTACATGGAACCATCCAGGTAGTGTCCACCGCAGTGTCAAATATTCTGCCACCAAGCAGCAGTCCGTAAAAATTGCTGTGTTCCGGTGTGAAGGGCACTTTATGAAATTACCGGACACAGGAGACCTTATATCTTACTCGGATGACAAGCAGCAGTTCAATGTAGCTGTCTATAGGCAGGTATGTCGCATACTGTCAGGCCAGGCCATTACAGCTTCCCCAGGCAAGAGGGCGAGCGTTTATAGCACTCCAGCCAGAAGGACAAGGGAGCTACGAAATCAAGAGCACCTCCAGGAGGCACGGCCTCGGTTTTGGCTGTCGCTAAGAGATTTTTCCACCAGTTCACATCGTTCCCCACTGGAAAGAAACGGCAAGACTCAGTGGGATGATGCTCGTCGTTGAAGTAGCATACGACTCGGCCTCACTGGCGAGACCGATGTCTGATTGATAGTGTAGCATACGGTTGTCGGGGAGTAGGTGCAATGTATTAGTCCAGTAGGGCGAACATTGGGTCTACACAGGTTACGTATTATGATGATGCACGCACCTCAACAACTCGATACTTCAAGGACTGTTCATTATCTTTATTAAAAGATATCGAATCATTCTTGAAGAAGCAAATATTGATCAATATAAATAAATATGGAAGAAAAATTGGCGTAATACAGATACCTATTAATAAACCCCTACAGATTAAATGCAATATAATACCGAGGACAACCTCGACGTAATCACGAGTAATGGCGGGGCCGGAAGCGTCGCAACGAAACAACAATTTGTCACTGTTTGGTAACAACTGGCAATATTTTATATATTTTTGTATCCTCCAAACTGGCAGCAGTCCTTGCAATCATTTATCAGAATTTATAAGGGTCTGAAAGGTTAAGGCGAGGGTTTTTATATTCTTCATAAGTTTATTTCTTTAATGAAATTTTAGAAAGTGTTTGTTGGAGTGAGTTTATATAACTTGACTTGTTTGGTCTAGTGGTTGAACACCTTGGCCGCTACCGTATAGGTCGTGGGTTCGATTCCCACCTCGCGTTTGGTTGTTTGGAATTGTCCCAGGATATTATGATTATTATAACTAGTTTTGGAGCAATAGTTTGGTGGTAAGGCTTGTAGAGCATCGGGTATTCTGCCGCCAAGCATTAAGGGTGCCTTCAAATTTGCTTTTTTAACATTTTTGGTAATCAGCCAGTCAGCCAGCCAAAACTATGTTATATGAACCAAAATAAAAATCTGTTTTGAGAAATGCAAATGGAGCCTTTTCATATGATACGCCACTCAATATAGTAGTCTCACTTTAAATTTTTGATGCCCAATTTCGACTATCATTAGGAAAAAAAAGATTTTATTGAAAATTAAGATCAAAAACTATTCGAAGTTTCAAATCGATAGCGTCAGTGGTTCCTGAAATATATAGATGTGATAGACAGTCAATCAGACAGACAGACAGACAGACGAAGTCTCACCATAAGGGTTCCTTGCAGGTATGGAATCCTAAAAAAAGACGGAAATAAAAGATATTTGTTTGCGTAAGGAAAATATTGCTATGACTATTTGTAAACTATGCTTGTCACTATTAATATCCCCTAGCGTTTCCCCCCAAGCCTATTAACGTCAGGCGCGATGAAAAATGTTGATTTATTGCCAAGTTCCACCAACATGCAACGGTGAATCGACACTAATGAATGTTGGCGCAATACATTGCTGAGTGAAAACCGATAGTATTTAAAACTATTACTGAACACGGAGCAATGTAAAAAATATACAGCATAAACCGTGCAGCTTGGAATATAGTCGTTAACGCTGAAAATTATAGGTGGGGAAACGAGGTCAAAGTACAGACTAACGTATAAATCATTCAACTGAAGACCAGGTGTGTCTTCTACCTATTGATTTTCTACGATCAAGGTTAATCTATTTATGTGGGTTTAATACAAAATGTTTTAGTAAAATGGCTTTTGAAACACTTTTTTGTTATGTGTGCTAGTGCTTGAGCTCAAGTATCAGATAATAAGTGACGATGCAGTCATGGATGGTAAAACCTATTAGATTAGGACTTCCCAACCAGGTGTAGAGAGTATGCAGGGGGCGACACTTGACGGTTTCAAAAGAGAAAAATCCATAGTCATAATCAAAGAAATCATCATGAGCAAAGGCCTCTCTCTCAGAAGGGAGGGTTTGCCATAATCCCCACGCTTGGCAGGCGTCTTAGGGATCGCAGTACAGGTGGTGGGTAATCCAACAGAATGATGTGGAAAGACGCTGCTGCCCGTCTTCCTATTCTCGCTTAGTCGCCTCTTGCGAACACCCAACGGGAGGATATGGGAGGGTGCTATTCTTACCCGGACACACCACGGGTACATAGTCACTTAACATCGGGATGCGCCGACCCCTCCCCGACAACCGTATGCTACACTAGCTATCAGACATCGGTCTCGCCGGCGAGGCCGAAGGGTCGTACGTATGCGACCGCAACGACGTGCATCACCCCACTGAGTTTCTTGCCGGTTCTTCTCAGTGGGGGCGCGTTGTGAACCGGTGGTAAACTCAGCCCTCTCTTAAGCGACAGCCCAAGCCGAGGCCGTGCCTCCCTGAGGTGCCCTTGTGCTCGTCGCTACTTCTGCCGTAAAGGCTAGAGCGCTTCAAGCGCTCGCCTCCTATTGTCCGGTGAAGCTGCAATGGCCATCTGCGGCTAACAGCGTATATAATTCCCAAAAAAAAAAAAAAGTCAGTCACTAAACACAACAATTCGTAAGTTAGACACAATTCGTAAGTTGAGCACAAACTCTGAAACTTTTACCTAAATGGATACTAAGCAAAATTTATACTGACAATATGATTTATTAAGGATTTGATTGTATAAGGTTTTTTTTTTACATAATATGGAAAATAAATGAACATTTGTTGAACTTGCAATCTTTGATAAAGACTACTATTACTAACCATATTAGCTATAATAATAAGTGTTGTATTTCTAACTAGCAGCGATGAATCAAATATTCTATTCTGTCTAATACTATACTAACTACCATTGCAGTACTATGAGTAAAGGTAATACAAAAAAAATATTTTTAGGTTTAAAATTCACTGTAGCCGACTCAGAGTAATTAGAAACGCGTCGATTCCCCGAACAAATTTTTCGTGGTACTTTTGCGGGGTGCGGGAGGCGAAGTAAACACACACAGATACAATTTCACGCATACTCTTGCAAATGTCTAATGCAAACTCTTCATGTTTCTATGAACCTACACTATAATAAACTCTCAACACATTCATAAAGATACGCACACAAATAAAGAATGACCTGAACATATGAACAAAAATTTGGCAGCGCATCATGCTCTCTCCAGTGGTAGCCGACGATATCACTAAGCTCAAGAAAGTCAATAAAATCCTCAGATTAAAAAAAATCCCGTGGGGTGTCCGAATGAGATTAGCACCCTCCCATCTCCTCCCATGCAAGAAGACGGACAGCAACGTCTTTCTATTGAATTACCTACCACCTGTAGAAGTGCGATCCTCAGGACACCTTCTAAGGGACAGGCAATAGTGGCCGACTTTCGGCTGAAGATGATGATTATAAAAATCAGGTGACAAGCAGTAGTGGTACGTACGATACTGGTTGTATCCATACGCAGATATTTCCTTCTAAACGCAAACATAACCTTTTGACCCGTTACTTCCCCAGACAATGGGTCGTGAACGAGTACAATACGTTATTTATTACAAATCATCGTTTTCTTTCAGAGGCTTATGGTTATGCGAGCGGGCCCCCACAAGTCGTTCGGTTTTACGATTCGTCTTCCGTCGTGTGCGATGGCGATGACATTGCGTGTAAATAATAATCGTGAACCAGTTTTATTGAGCCATTTGGACGATATATCCTTTTACGATGAATCATTTATCGCAGCAGACCTTCATATAGTCAGCTGTTAAGGCCATACTAACTCGACTCGACTTGATACTGTACTATCTGTAGTATCGTAACAATACTTTTCTTAACTTGACTTTGGCATAATGTTCAAAGCAATTGCCATTGAAAAAAAAACAATGTTTTTTTTCTATATTTTTCAGTGTACAACAAATTTTGTATAGTATCAAACTTACGCGATCTATTGCCTCAGCATACATAAAATGACTTTTTTTTTGTTCAGCACTGCATATGCACTAAGTAGGTCACACGTATTATATGTCCTAAATTAGTATCTGCTATTTACGCGCATCAAAACTCAACGAAAATGGCATCACTGGATATGATACTGAGAAACGACACATTACTTTAAAAATCGGTGGTCAGCGATTTACTAATTTATCGGAAAGTTTATACCATAACACGCTGTAACACGATGCAGTATTGATGCAGGCATAAAATTACTGATCGCTGACGCTAAAAATTTCGTGTGCACTGTGCCTTTAGTAATCGCTTTGAGACTAGCCGAGTATAAAGGTACGCGTTCATTGGCACGCGCCGGACGCTCCG
This sequence comes from Furcula furcula, assembly GCA_911728495.1. Lineage (NCBI taxonomy): Eukaryota > Metazoa > Arthropoda > Insecta > Lepidoptera > Notodontidae > Furcula > Furcula furcula. The sequence goes on along the minus strand of OU452246.1, from coordinate 8,191,246 downwards.
CACGCACGGCACGCAACGGATTTTAGTTTGCTTTCTATGATTTTAAATAGCGCTGCGTCCACTATCCACGCTGCCCGCATCGGAAATTGACGGCACGGATAATGCGGTGCATCCGGTGCGTGCCAATGGACGCGTACCTTAAGCGTGTGGTATTAAAAATCGCTCCTTATAAGCAAATAAATCGTTGTTAATCGTCGTTGTATCATTATTAATCCCCAAAAGTGACTAAACCACTGATGCTGAAATTATCTCATATGTTTAGGTTCTTATTTAGTTTAGTAGGTTATCTGCCACTTATTTGGTTCGTCTTTTTTGCCTATAATCCGAAAGCCCAGCAGCCCGATTCTCGTAATAACAAATAGTCCAAATATCGTTGACGTTTTGTTGTCGTTCGATCGAAGTCCTATCCAAAATCGGTATTCTCGTATACCATATACGTCGTTCGATAGGACTTCAACTCAATTGGATCGAAACTAAACGATTAGTCAACGATTCATTGTTCTGTATGTTTTGCTATTCCCTGATAGATGGCGTCCTAATCAATTTTTGGTCTTGGTAGGAGTTTTGTGAGATAAGCTAAGAGCTTAGGCTTTGGGAAACTCGAGATTAATTCGTTTCCGTTCCCTCCACAAACATACTAATTGTTTATTAATTAAAATACGTGTTTTTCTCTATTTATTAGTTTATTCTATCTCTCTTACTCTAATTATATTTACCTTAAAACCATCTCGCTCACACCATCTTCTAATTACTCTCTTCACTCACAGCATACGATCCTATTTTCGTCTCACTCATTCACTCCTAGCTCTCATGTTCCAGTTTAGTGCTACAATCAATATATCTCTAACATGAGCTCTATCATGCCTAGTCGCGTTCCATATCCCAAATTTTACGTATTTATTTATATTTTACATATTTCGCCTTATCAGCTTTCTTTTTGTATTTCTTGCTGTGCAGACGAATTTGATAGTAAATACGTAAGTCCGTGGCTCATTTAAAAGTTATTTTATTACTTTGACTCGCACCACAAGAATAAGAAAAGCAAAAATCGTCTCAATTAACCAACGTTTGTTCAACAACTCTTGAATCGCGGAATTTGACGCTTACTCGTTGGCATCCGATCGGTTGTGACGTCATTTTCATACGAGAATACCATTTCGTCAACGTTATAAAACGATTGAACGACGATTATTATACCAGAATACGCTCCAACGATAGTTTAATCGAACGACTTTTAATTCGTTGCCGTTGAAGTAAAATCGACGGACGTGAATACGAAAAGTGTTTAAACGACTGAGTCGCTACGTTAACGTTATTGTTTTGATTACGAGAATCAGAGCACTGGCCACGGTCCCATTTTGTTTTAACACCCCTCATGATAATTTGTCGGTCATTATACCGTAGTAATATTTAGTTTTCCTTATACAGATAAGCAACTAGTTCATTGAGGTTACTCGGACAAAAAAAATGAGTTTTATGATGGTTTTATGTCGTTTTATGATCATGAAAATTCATGAAACAACCTTTTATTTTTTAACCGGCTTCAAAAAGAAGGTTCTCTATTCGACGCGTATGTATGTAATATTGATAAAAATGCGTAATATTAATATATGTTAGTCTATGTGGGCTTCTAAACAAATTTACCAAATTTTATGAGTGTATGTATGTAGGTTTGCCGCGGATTTCTCAGAAACTACAAGTCCGATTTCGAAAATTCTTTTTGCAATAGTTAGAGTATTTTTCAACTTAGGGTAGAGTACAAGTTTTATCAAAATCGGTCCAGTAGTTTAAGAGATATAAACTCTTTATGTTTTCAGTAAGTTACTGTAACGTAGACGTTCGAGTTGCGTGATAGTGCTGATACCTATGTTGGTAAAATAAGTCACTAAAAAGTGTAAAATAAACTATTTAAAAAAAAAAAGACTTCAAAGTAAATTATCTAACAAGCATAAAATAACGAAAATATATTGAAGTCGGTGTCAGCTGGTGATAGTGTTAGTTAACATGATTAGCTAGCTTCAATATATTGCTAGCTAGACTTCAATATATTTTTTTTAAATAGTTTATTTATTTTTCTAGTCATTGGGCGAGCGTTCAACTGCTGATCGCAAGGTCTCGAATTCAGTTCTCAAATCGGGCAAAGTTTAAAGGGTTTTTCGGTTAGGAATCGCAGAATCGCAGATTGTCGTTTTTTGACGTCACTGATGATTGCTAGTATAATATGGTTTGTAAAATAATATTACGTAGGCTTTGCGTAACTAGTAATAGGACAATTGGTACATAAAACAGTTTTATAAAATCATTGAAGCGGGTAAAATAATTTTATTTATCAGGTAAGACAATGACCTATATGTAGGTACCTACAATAAGTGTGGTAAATGGGGTGTCCCCAACGCCCTTCATTACCGGCGCACCTACCGTCCCTAGCGTTGTATTTCGCCTCGCTTCATTATTTGCGGAAAACCACGTTCAGGTAGAAATCATGTCGGAAATGGTAGCTTGGGGAGACGGAGCGTAATATTTTAATTGCATGTGTATTGTCGTATTGATCTGCTTGAACTGTTATGACGTCATCGGTATTTTTATTTAGACAACATACTGCGGCGGCGAGTTGGCCGTTCGACTGATGGTAAGCGTCACGCTTACCCACGGACAGGTTGTAATAGGTATCGCTCGTCACCTTCGGCGGCCTAGGACGTCCATTGAGTACGGCGGCGACTCCGAGGAGGACGGCAGCGGGGTTGTTACCCCCATCCCCGTGAGCACCGTCACTGGTTCCCGGGGGGCTACAATGCGCTCCCCGGCGGCAGGCTCAAAGGCAAGGCACTGAGGGACTCCAGGTGCAGATCCCACCGGAGAGCTTGGGACCCTCTCTCATGTGCCGATGCGACAGCCGTGGGAGTTTTAGTGGGTAAGAATCCCACATACCTGGGTCGAGCCCCACAGCTCCCAGAGACCTTTTGAAGGTTTCCACCACGAAAAAAAGGGTACCTATTGCTCGTCATATTAGTTATTATAAGTCTCTTCATTTCAGTCATTTTTCAAACAACATTGTTATTCATATTCATTTTAATCGGGAGTTAGCACGACTTACATTATATTTTGAGTCCGCAAACTCTAGTTTAAGGTAAATCGCACTTATTCCCGATTAAAATAAAGTTCGATAATGCAACGCGAAAGTGTAAAAGTATAAATTGCTATTCATACCAGTCTACAGCAATGTTTACACCTGTAAGGAATAACTGCACACAGCGTGGGGATTATGGCAACCCCTCCCTTCTATGGCCACACGTCCACTGCTGAACAAAATGCCTCCCTTTTGTTCAGCAGTGGACGTGTTTCAGCAACTGATGATATGTAATCTAGATCAAAGTAAATAAGGTTTTAAAATAGCCTTCCATTAAGAAACAAGTGCAAATGTGTCTACCTATAGGTCAGTTTAGTAGGACTTTGTGGAAACTCTGAATGGAATAGTCGTGTTAAAGTGTAAAAGCTTCAAACGTTTACCTACTTATTTTCTATTAGCAACATATACAGGGTGGAAACGTTAATGTACGGCCAATTTAATAGATTACATTTGACATCTGTCAGTTTCTTTGTTCTGTCTGTTTCTTTTGTCATTATTAATAATTGAAATAAGTTAAGCAATTGTGCAGTTCTAACTTCGAAAAAAAAATTATGCCGCCCGTTACAAGGTTACGTTGTTAAATTTTGATGAAGTGTCAAATGTAATCTATTAAATGTGCCCCACTTTAAGTATCAACTGATATTTGTAAATTATAATGATATTACAAAAACTGAATCAGACATTGCCATTAATAAATGTTTAAAAATAAACGGCATAGTTATTATCTCATATCTCAGTTGTCTGGTTACGACAGTACAAGATATGCCTAGTTTGGGATAATTGTATTATAACGTATTTTTATGGTAAGCCAATTAGCTAATAGTGAAAGAAAACATCATGAATAGAAATAATTTCTACAAAAAAGGAACCGCCTTCAAAATGTAACTAAACAGCCTGAAATAATTTCATAGGATTAGTAGTTTTTACATCTACATAGTTGGACGTGGACTACAACATTATTTTAAATACATATAAAACATTGGTAACCTCCTCCTTTTTTTGAAGCCGGTTAAAAATACCTCACTTACCTACTTGTCAACTTACTTAACCACTAGTTTTAAATATCAAGTAAAATAGTGATAATTTTACATATACCCTTCTCGGATCGGTCGCTTATTGAAAAAGGTCAGGAGAAGATTAGAAATTTATTGGCGCAAGCTAAGCCGACGACGAGATTGGGAATAAGTTGCATCGTTACGTGACCCTAGTTCGCTGTAATAGGATTGTTGTACATGCCCCGATGAATTCTAGTTACTCAACTTACATTTTTCGTTCAATTTGCTATAAAGAACAGCTTTATGGATCTTGTAAATCTTAGTATTAAGAATGAGATTTTCCAAATAACATTCCAAGATTATTCGCATCAGCAATTCTTTTTGTAAAGAATTTCAGCGGTCCCGTTTTAAAAACGTTAGAGTAAAATAAATAAATAATGTGGTATGGTGTACTTGAAACCAGCAAATAATAATTATAAGTATATTTTAAAGTGTAAATTCTGTAAATAGGCAAACTTATTATATGTATTTTTATTAGTGTATATTGTCTCACATATTAACTACCCCACTTTTCGTATTCCATGCAATCTTTTTTCCATCCCAAGGTTGCCTGTAAGAAATTGCGGATAGCGATAAGGCCGCCCTTTGTACAAATTTCTTCAAGTCCTTTTTTTATTTTTATGTGTGTACAATAAAGAGTATAAATAATAAATAAATAATTTTTTGAAATCTATGAAATGTTTTTCATTTTCTGTTTGAGAAGCAAAATCTTTTATAGATAAAGACTCCTACGCTGCCACATTTTGTAATTACGTACCTACGCGTACGCGTGATACAAACGCGTGTATGCCCGGATAGAGAGAGATGACAGGTTCGATAATTATCTCAACTTATCATTTTGTGTAATAGGTGTTTTGGTTATAACTTCAAATGAAACACATTTATTAAATCGTCAGTTTTTTTTTATACTACTAAGGTGGCAAGCAAGCGTGTGGCCCACCTGATGGTAAGCAGTCACCGCAGCCTAAAGACGCTAGCAACACCAGAAGAGAATCACTAGCGAGTTACCGACCCTTAATACATTAGATATTAAGTCTTTGTGTCCGGTAATTTCACCAGCTACAGTGGCCTTCACACCGGAACAAACAAACAGCAGTGCTTACACACTGCTGCTTGGCGGTAGAACGAAAATCGAGACGAGCGAGTTAGCACTTTTATTAAACAAAACTAAATTTAATTCAATTAATCAATTCAATTCATTAATTGAATTAAATTTAGTTTAATCAATTTAACTCTAATTTAAATTATTTATCATCTTATCCTGCATAAGGGTAAAAACCTTACTAACCAGATTTTATTGACATGCACTCTGACGAACTGTAAACGAGCGCGCTGAGATCTACGGGTCGAGTTGGTCTCAAACCCTTGATCTCTGGACAAGTTACCTTCAAAACCCCTGTAATAAAAGGTCGTTGACTTTGTTGTCTAAATTATTGAAATATGAAAGCTATTTTTAAGCTGTCTGAGCTGCAATGGATTAATAGACGTACTAATCTGTTTACGGTCTTAACTAATATTAAAGGCGAAACAAAACAACACGTACAATTAATCATAGAGTGTGATGTTCGTAGTTTTCGCTTTAGTTTGAGCACACCCGGTGTGTAGCATGTGTGTAGTTGAAACAATTATTATATCAACAAAACTATGGCGGCAGAGCTACCAAACAGGCTGGTGTGTTCTCTATACATAAAAGGAAAAAAAGGAACCCTTTTGGTGCGACTTCATCGTCTGTCATAACTTAGTAAGTATATAATTTCGGAAACTACTGATCGATCGCTATCGATTTGACATTTGGAATAATTTTAGATTTGCTTAGCCAACATCATCGCAAATGAATTATTTATTTTCTTTTACTTTCTTTTCTATAGGGTCCGAAGTGGGGTGGTAAAATTTTAAAGAGATAATAATAATAATATAATAATAATATTGTGGGATAATCCACACACGGTCACCTGATCCCAATCTAGACAGAGCCTGTACTATGGAAACCAGACAACTGATACTAATACTTATATACTTTTTTTTGTAAATACATACTTCGTCATCATTATCATCATCAGCCGGAAGACATCCACTGCTGAACATAGGCCTCCCCCTTAGAACGCCACAATGAACGACAATTGGCTGTTTGCATCCACCGGTTACCTGCGACGCGCACAATGTCGTCTGTCCACCTAGTGGGAGGCCTGCCAACGCTGCGTCTTCCGGTTCGTGGTCGCCACTCGAGACCTTTCTTCCCCAACGGTTATCGGTTCTTCGAGCGCTGTGGCCTGCCCATTGCCACTTCAACTTGCAGATTCTGAGAGCTATGTCGGTGACCTTAGTTCTTCGGCGGATCTCCAAATACATACTTATATAGATAAAACACCCAGACACTTGGTGGGAATCGAACCCACGACCTATTAGTCAGCGGCCAGGGTGTCTAACCACTAGACCAACAGGCCCGTTAAGACTGTAGGGTATCATATTATTATGAAAAGGCGTCATTTGTACATTTCAAAACAGGATACGAAGTTTTATAGACACACTGTCGCTCTGATCTAATTGTAACATGACACACTATTTAAAAAAAAAGTGAAAAAATGACAAGCCCGCTGAGTTTCTTGCCGGATCTTCTCAGTTGAGGCCGCGTTGTGATCCGGTGGTAGCATTTTAAAAAAAAAACATGACCTTTCAAAAGTTGAAATAAACTATTTTTGAGTTTGAGTTTGAGTATAGGCATCGTCAAATAATTCCCAGAAACAAACTTAGTTTTGCTGTTTGTGTTTTTTTTTTTTGCACTGGGGGTAGTGAAGCACACTTCGTGATCATCATGCGCCGGAAGACGTCCACTGCTAAACGAAGCTTGCTTGCTATTATCCCCACGCTTGGCAGGCTTCTTGGGGATCGCAGTATAGGTGGTAATCCAATAGAAAGACGCTGCTGCCAGTCTACTGGCTTTCGCTTGCAGCTTAGCTTATTAAAAGCCTATTCACTCCTAGCCTTGTAAACACCCACAGTATAATCGATCTAAAAAACTGACGCAGGCTAACTATTCCTCTAATAATAAGGAGGACGTTAATGGCTGCGGCACAGTCTTTAAGCCAAAGGGGAACTATTGAAGTTCCATTATTTTATTTATTTTTTATAATAGAAATCATATATATCATAAAAAAAACTTGCCAGTAAATACTGATTCCTACTTCTAACGTTAATGGTACGTCTGACTACACTACACTTCTGTAACCCTTTGTGTGATGATTCGAATCACGGAATAAAAAAAAAAAAAACAAACGCAAAATCTATAAAATTAATTTTATCCCAATGTATCTATAGGTAAATAATATAACTTTACAGAAACCTTATTTTTGAACGATTACAAAAAAAGAAAGAAGTTCTAAATTCAATTATTTACAGTTGTTATTTATTCTGAATGTAATTACAGCGCCAGTTAGCTACTCGTACCTAAATAAAGAAGAACTATATTATTTACTCAGTGCCCACAGTACTCTGCGAAGTCTGTTGGAGCGGTTACGACTCCTGGGGGAAATCCACACCACTCCTGGACGCATCAAGCCCTGTTACGATCTTTGTAGAAATGTACAGTAATAAAAATAAATTATTCCATATTCCACGAAGAATTATTTCTGTACCTAATGATTTCTGATATTTACGCGAATACTACACATTGAAACGAAACTAATTAAAATCTTTTGATTTTAAATACTAATTTTAAAGATTATATCGCTGTTTATTTTTATAAACCGCGATATAATCCGTAAAATTAGTTTCATTTCAATTATTTATTTATGTAAGTATAATACTCCTTTACAAAGACAGTATAATTATTATAATTATATTATTAACGAGGCTATACATATGTTTTACTGGACCTAGATACTTTATTAAACATAAGGTAAAACACCCAGTGTCCGACAACGTACCATTGTCCGACATTTAAAAAGTTTATTATAAAAAATAAGAATAGTTTCTCCTTTCTGAATAGATTTCAAGAATAAACAATAAACGCGGATTATCTATTTGAATGTGTGAAATGTCATTTGCAATGCAAATGACATTTCACACATTCGACCATTTTGAAGAAAATGGCTTGGTATAAGTTTCGACCGCAAGAGATCCTCCATCGTAAATCAAGTTTTACTAGTAAAATCGTTAAGGAGGTGAGTAAGATATATTGCTTATAACTTTTGATAGTTTTGCTGTATCGAAAATTTTATTTATTTATAAAATTAAGACATAAATTGACTAGTTTTTAATAATTGTTTGACAAGGGTGAGGTTAAAATAAGATAAGAAAATACGCCTGTCGGTCATTGGAGATTTTTTCTTCGCTTGTTCCTAACTTCGACACATGTCGATAGGTTTTTGTTTATTATTTTTCGCACTTTATTTTATTACTTGGCTATGTTTTTTCAGCACTCTTAAAATATAGTTATTTCATTTAAATCGTCAATCTGCTTCCAGTGATCGACAGATGTGTCGATGATTGGATATTCCTTGTGTTCCAATAACCGACATATTTTGCAAAAATGGAGCCTAAAAAGATACACGCCTTTTCAAATGGCACAGGGGATAGAAGCAGTCAGTCTGCTTGACTTCAAAATGCTATTGGGTGGAAAACACGTCATTTGAGCACTGTAATGCGTTGGTATGCAGAGTTTGATCGAGGCCGTGTTTCTCTCCATGATAAAATTCGTGAAGTTCGGCCCTCAACTGCAGACACTGAGAAAATATGGCTACTGTCATGATATTAACGGGGCCGTGATAGCTTATAACCAGCACATGAAAAAAATGCCCTTAGACTAATCCAGTCCAATCCAAACCAATCAGGTCCCCATGTTTTCAAAAATGGTTTGACCGAATGAAAAAGTGTTTGAAATGTGTAGTTTAACTCTGGTGTCCGTCACCAGAGTTAAACTAACCCGACACTACTCTGAGGCCACCCCATACATCAGCCTGTACTAGATTGGAATGGCTCTCAAACAACTTAAAACAACAAGGTGCCGGGTGAACACGGAATCACAACAGAACTTCTGAGAGCGGATGGAAAACCGGTACTTTTAGTCCTCCAGAAGTTATTCAATTCCGTCTTACTCGAAGGTACTACGCTAGAAGCATGGCATAGGTGGTAGTGCTTTTCTTCAAAAAAGGTGATACTGATGAGCCATGTATACAAGCTGTTTTCGAAACGAAGAAATAGCAACAGTCTCGAACGCAGGTGTCATGATTTCCAGCCTACCGAACAAGCCGGGTTCCGAAAAAGCTTTAGCACCGTAGACCACATTCATACGTTCCGTCAGATGATACAGAAGACTGAGGAGTATAATCGGTCATTATGTCTAGCGTTTGTGGGCTACGAAAAAGCCTTCGATTTAATCGAGACCTGGGCAGTATTGCTGTCCCTCCAGCGATGCCATATTGACTATAGGTACATCGAAGAGTTGAAGTGTTTGTACAGCAACGACCACCATGCCGATACGACTACAGGACGAGAGTACAACACCAACCCGATTGATGAGAGTCGTGAGACAAGGAGACGTTATTTCTCCGAAACTGTTCACGAACGCATTGGAGGACGTTTTCAAGCTCTTGGACTGGTACGGATTCGGCATCAACGTCAATGGCAATTACATCACTCACCTTCGCTTTGCCGATAATATAGTTGTGGCGATTCGACATAACCCAATGGCGCCACATGTGGTACAGCGACGCAAGGAAAAAAGCGAGTAGTACCAAATACAACAAGACAGATGGCACTACCGATTTCCGAATCGTGCAAGCGAAGTTTCTCCAACTCGAAGAATATATACAACATCCCGACAACAACTGTTGCGGGCTTAGGCCCTGACCAAGCATCACACCTCGCTCGGTCGGAGAATCATCCCTTTAGCGCCGCCGTCGCATCGCTAAATAGTAATTCAAACTCAATACGATGCTCAGTGACCTCAGTTGCGTTAACCCAACCGGTGAGTCTTAAAATGAACATGGACAAGACGAAGATCATGTCTAAGGTCCATGTTGCATTCATATCAATAGTCGTTGGCAACGATACACACGAAGTGATCAACAGATCACTATGTCTACCTTGGGTAGATTTGGTGGGTCCAATTTCGACAAAGAGGTCGCCCGAAGAATCCAACTTGGCGTTTGGGAAACTTGGTGACATCTTCTCATCTGAAATTCCGCAGTGCCTTAAGACAAAATTCATTCACCAGTGTGTGTTTCCAGTGATGACAATATGGTAATGAGACGTGGTCCTTAACAGCTGGCCTTTTAGAGAAGCTCAGTCACACAACGAGCTATGGAGAGAGCTATGGTCAGAGTTTCTTTGCGTGAGAGAATCCGTAATGAGGAGAGTCGACAAAGAACCAATATATGGTCACCGACATAGCTCTCAGAATCTGCTAGTTGAAGTGGCAATGGGTAGGCAACATCGCTCGAAGAACCGACAACCAGTCGGGAAAAAAGGTTCTCGAATAGCGACCACGAACCGGAAGACACAGCGTAGGTAGGCTTCCTACTAGGTGGACAGACGATATGTATTTATCTTTATTATAATAGCCAATTGTCGTTCATTGTGGCGTTCGGAGGGTGAGGCCTATAGTCAGTGGTGGACGTCTTCCGGCTGGTGATGATGATGATGAATACCAATTAATTAAAAACAGTTCTACAATTTATGTTAAATATTTGATTAATTAACATAATTCAGACGTGATAAAGAATAGTGGAAGTACGTAACGGGTTTAGATCATTTCCGAAAGGATTTTTGAATAAAAAATATTGTTTTAATAGCATTAAAAAGTCACTACTTAACTTTAGACGAGTTTAAGCATGCCACACACATGTCCCGGTGTGTTTGTTATAATTAAAGTAATTAAAGTACTTAATAAGACTTTTTTGGGCGTGGTGTTGGGATTCGGTCGATATTTGGGTGACGATAAATAGAACATGTCGATTACTAGATCACGATTATTGGATCATGTCGATTACTGGGTGTCGATATATGGAATTTCCTTGTCGATAACTAGGCCAAAAAGAGTCTAAATCTAATTTGATTTATTGATCTACTTATTGGTATTACACTCGTTTTTACTTTAAGATAATATAGAATGAACCCTAAACTTATGCCTAGTGCATGGAAGTATCGTATAATATCATAAATAAATTAGATATTTTAAAAAATGTTCACTTTCGATCCTTAAAGTGTCGATGATTGGGGGTTTTACCTTATATCTATATGAAGTGATAGTTTACAATGACGTAGATGATTGAGATTTTATTAATGTAGGTATGACAAGCAATAGGTGGTGATAGGGCCGTGTAGGTACTTGCTGAACGTACATGTTGTGGACCTTAGGACGTCCATTGAGTACGACGGTGACACCGAGGAGGGTGGCGGCGGGGTTGCGACCCCCGTCGAAACGAATATGAAGGAAATGAAATTATATGTATAATAGGCAATGATATAAAATATCATTGATAGGCAATAGGCATGATGACTGCAACACAACACCAATAAATCTGTGATTTTAAATATTAGAACAGATTGCACTGATTCCAAAAATGCATCTCATTTTCATAATAATAAAGAGATTTTCGTGATATTTAAGCAAATAAAGTACTCAAATACAGCTAATCGCCATTTTGTAATAAACGCTGATCAGAGTGAATGACGTCAATCCTGTGTAAATAAACAACTGTCAAACTGTCATCTCAACTTTTTCTTTCATACAATGATTCACTTTTATACCTAGACAGATGTTTATTTACACCTTAGTGACGTCACAAAATGGCGCCATGCACCGGCCATCGTTTTGGAATGAAATTCAAACTCTATTTTAAAAATTGAAAATATTGCTGTTTGAATTGAAAATTTAATACAAAAATATTATTACTTTCGGCAATAGTAGACCCGTAAGTACATTATAGAGTATTTTTTCAAAATTAGTCATCATGCCTATTGTTGATGACGAATTTAATGATAAAAAATTGTCCCAGACCGCAGGTCTTCAGTTCAAATTCTCTAGAAAGCAATAGTTTTGAGTAAGTAGCTTACCTACCACACCACGGCCACACCATAACGAGTCGCCACACTAGGTATTATGTAAACTAACTAAGTCTACCTACTTACGTCTTCGCAAGTACTTGAAAATTATAATATTTTCTACATAGTTTTACAAGAGAATTCTGTTTTTGTAATTAAAGAGAGATTGGTCTACCTAACCTACTAGGTCCGTTAAAAAAAGTGTAAAAGCAATTCAACTGCCTGCACTTTGTCGCAATATAGTTCTATTAAGTCTTACTTGCACAAAGCTATCGGAGATTTACGGTGCCTCGGGGAAATCCGATGGACTTGTGGGCACACACGTTGTTTGTAACACCCCTTCAATCCGGACTGCCGTGCTCGGAGTGTTAAGCCGTTATAGCCGTTAGACGACGGGTTAGTTCACTGAAGTTAAGCTGATACTCGTATGTACGTTCCACGTTCAGGCTGCATTTACTTTGGTTGGATTTGGCAGTAGCTGAATCTACAATCCGTAAAGGATTGTAGAATCAGCTACTGCCAAGTGTACTGTTAGAAAATTATTAGAGTTATGTTTTCTCGCCATACGGTGCAAGGAAACAGCTTCCTCTCTCTAATTTTGTATTAATATCAGTTTGCTGGGTGTAATATGATACTTGTCCTTGGACCACCAGGATCTAGATAAGTAAAATATCTATACTTATAATAAAACTGTAACAGGTCCAATTCTGTACATTGAAGATATTTTGAAAATTATGTTTGGATGGCATTCTATAACCGATACTAAAGCCACAAATGTATTTCTTTTTATTTTTGTCTGTCTGTCTGTCTGTCTGTCTGTCTGTCTGTCTGTCTGTATCTCGGCTGAGCATCACGCCGAAACTACTGGATGGATTGAAACGAAACTTGGCATGATTTGAGATCTTACTACGTGGTAGGACATAGGATACTTTTTATCCCGTAATCTAGCACGGTTCTTTTGGGAGAGGGGATTAAAGTCAAAATGGGTACTTGGTTATACGCTTGGTACGGTTTTAACAATTTTTCATTATATTTATAGACAGTTGTTAACAATGTTTGGAAATCGATCAGGTTAAGCAACGTTAGGTAAGGTCATAAAATAGATGGGTGACCGTTTAACGCCATTTGAACTAAACGTCTCCGTGCTTCGGAGGACAAGTACAAAGTGGGTCCAAGTTTTAACTGACTTTAAAAAAGGAGGTTTTGAATACAAAACCTCCTTATGCGAATGTATATTATTGAAAGTTTAGTTAACGTAAACACAGCGTGGGCGGAGCTGCGTGGGTCAGCTAGTAATTAATACGTGAGAGGTTTTCTAGTTAGTAGGCAATGAAATTTTAAGTAAATAGGTAGATAGGTGCTATCCAAAAGTGGCGGAAAAAGTTAAAAAAAAATATCCTGGGACAATTCACACACGGTCATCTGATCCCAAACTAGGCAGAGCCTGTACTATGGAAGCCAGACAACTGATACTAATACATATATACTTTTTTGTAAATACCTACTTAAATAGATAAAACACCCAGACACTTGGTCCTGACCCACGACCTGTTGGGTAGCAGACAGGGTCACTAACCACTAGACCAACAGACCAACAGGCCCGCCAAAGCTGAGCTAAGTAAGTTGAGCTAATTAATTATATATATTTAATTACTAGCTGACCCACGCAGCTCCGCCTGCGCTATATTTACGTTAACTAAACTTTTAATAACAGACATTCGCATCGAATACATAACCTCCTTTTTTAAAGTCGGTTAAAACTGGGACCCACTTTTTAATTGCTCTCCGAAGCACGGACCCGTTTAGTTCAAATGGCGTTAAACGGTCACCCATCTGTTTAATGACCTTACTTAACGTTGCTTAACCCGATCGATTACAAAACCTTGATAACAACTCTCTATGAGTGTTCCCTTACTAATATTTATTATATTATAAAGAAAAATTGATAAAATCGGACCAAGCGTATAACCAAGTACCCATTTTGACTTTAATCCCCTCTCCCAAAAGAACCGTGCTAGATTACGGGATAAAAAGTATCCTATGTCCTACCTCGTAGTAAGATCTCAAATCATGCCAAGTTTCATTTGAATCCATTCAGTAGTTTCGGCGTGTTGCGCAGCCGTGATACAGACAGACAGACAGACAGACAGACAAAAATTAAAAAAAAAATGATTTTCGGCCTCAGTATCGGTTATAGAATGCCCTCCAAATATAATTTTCAAGATATCTTCAATCTACAGAATTGGACCTGTTACAGTCTATACTTATAATAAAACTGTAACAGGTCCATTTCTGTACATTGAAGATATTTTGAAAATTTTATTTGGAGGGCATTCTATAACCGATACTGAGGCCGAAATTGTATTTTTTTTAATTTTTGTCTGTCTGTCTGTCTGTCTGTCTGTCTGTCTGTCTGTCTGTCTGTATCTCGGCTGAGCATCACGCCGAAACTACTGGATGGATTGAAACGAAACTTGGCATGATTTGAGTTAATACTCCGAGGTAGGACATAGGATACTTTTTATCCCGTAATCTAGCACGGTTCTTTTGGGAGAGGGCAGTAAAGTCAAAATGGGTACTTGGTTATACGCTTGGTCCGATTTTATCATTTTTTCTTTATAATATAATAAATATTAGTAAGGGAACACTAATAGAGAGTTGTTATCAAGGTTTTGTAATCGATCGGGTTAAGCAACGTTAGGTAAGTTCATTAAATAGATGGGTGACCGTTTAACGCCATTTGAACTAAACGGGTCCGTGCTTCGGAGAGCAAGTAAAAAGTGGGTCCCAGTTTTTAACCGACTATAAAAAAGGTTATGTATTCGATGCGAATGTCTGTTATTAAAAGTTTAGTTAACATAAAAATAGCGCAGGCGGAGCTGCGTGGGTCAGCTAGTTTTATTATAAGTATAGATTTATTTATATTAATAATTTACAGTGTCACGTCATTTTAATTTTATTGAATAATCGCATCAAAACAATCGAAAATAAATTATCCAAATACACAAACAAATTTTCCAGAAATCATAAAATCACATTTTATTCGTTATAATTCGGGCAATCAGATTCACAATTGAATCTGAATTATAAGAAGAAATATCTCTGCCTCACGACTTTACGTCAACTGAACTTGTTTAGCTTTTGCTGTTGAACTGAGTATCAGCTAGTACATAGTATGGCTACTGTCCTGAAGCTGCTGAAGTACCCTAAAATTTCAGTTAAGGACAACCTAGATCTACGAATACCTCTTTAGTATTCATGGCGACCGTTAAAAGGAGAAGTGAAAACTATTTATCGCCTTACAATTTTAAGCAATGTGTACTTACGAAAGGGACTATTTAAAATGCATTAAAATTTTGGCTGCGGGCCAAAAAAACTTGCTGGTTCAGAGAAATGTATAGTGCATATTCGACTCGTGTTTGATACACTCGTATGTGCAAAGTTTAGAGATACGTATGTGAGTGGGTGTAAAGTGAAATCTTAGCTTGCTGAGTGCAAGAAAAACTTTAACAATTTAGATAATTATTTCTATATAAGATTATAAAACAATATAAACGATATTATATGAAAAGAAAAGATAGAAATTTTCATGAAACTAGAAACCATTGCTAAACCATCTTCTCAATAAAAAAATGCATTCAGACGTAGCCGTGAAACTTATTATAAAACAACACATAAGTTTTTCCGTCTTGGTATATTCCATTTGTTTCACCCTGAAGTAAGTTCCGAGGCTACGTACAGACGAGGTTGTTTTTTCGACATCTTCGACATTTGGGATAATGGCTTGTAAACAAACTGTGCCACGGGCTTATTTTATACTACGCTATAATAATCAATCAATCAATCAATCAATCAATCAAATATTTATTCGCTAAGGATCGGTTACATAATAATAATGAATAACAACAGGAAAATAATAATAAACTCAATGCCTCTGTATTGCAAAACTCACTTTATTGAGTCTGCGTGTTAGACAGGTTCATACCTTGACCGTGCTTTCAACGTATCAGGTACGGTATCGGAAACAACTCTGCAACTCAAAATGTATCATTCCTGTATCGTACCCGACAACCAGACTGTCAACTGTATTGTGATTTTGAGTTTTTTAGATCATCATCATTAGCCTTAAGACGTCCACTGCTGAAGTAGGGCCTCCCCTTAGAACGCCACAGTAAACAACGATGACTCCCATGTAGTCGATTCACCGCATTCTTCCGATTCGTGGTCGCCACTCGAGAACCTTTCCTCCCTTTTGGTTATCGGTTCTTCGAGCGATGTAGTGTTTTTTAACATGTTCATGCGAACAACGGATATATTCGTCACATATTTGTAGTTCTACTGTAGCATAACGTACTATTACGTCCAACGAAAACTTGAGTTATTGAGCACGACGTTATAGAGCGGCGTCTAGCCATACTAATGTCTAAGAGAAGGGTTGCTATGCCACGACACATCAAACTCTCATATTTCTAGTGCTACGTCGCATCGATTATTTTTGACATCTTTGAAAGCTCTTGGTTGTAGTACTATCTATCTACTCTGTTTGCTTACAACGTCAAGTCGTACGTTGTTTCTTGGCGTCTTAGGAAGTCAAGGCACTATATACTAGTACTTAATTTGCTAGCTATTTGCAGAATGTCACTAGACGCCACTCCCGTTTCTATGACAAAAATATGTGCAATATTGCATAGGTAATGCTACTACATTGATGCACGTGAACGCGTTAAAACCCCTACACAAGTAAACGGACTTGTAACAATCATAGCTAAGGGCTTTTTAAGTTTTCAAATAGAACAGACAAACAGACGATGTCTCACCACAAGGGTTCCTTTTTTACCTTTTAGGTATGGAACCCTAAATACGGATTTAAATTGGTTGGGTTCTACGCATAGGCGTCAAATTTATAACATTTCTTCTCTTCTTTTTGCGTTGCGGGTTTAAAATACATAAGTACTTATTGTTGTGTACCTAAATGATGTTATTATTCGAAGATAGTGGTATTGGAACTTACGTAGCGAAATGAAGTGCTATATTTGCGAACGGTAGAGTGCGTATATGTACTTATATTGCTCATTTGCTGGAACAGTGCCGCCGGCGGGTCGGTGCTTCACGGAAACACTCTCGCACAAAGGCTTTCACCGTTTCTCGGGGCGACAAAAGAAACTGGTGGTCGGTTAACTCATTGTTGTGACCAAAAATACAGTAGAAAAAATAGGACATATTTTTTCTTAATTTCTGCTATAGTTTCGTTCGTTTAGTGATCAAGCTGTGGATATAAATAAAACAGTGTGCTTGTAACAACGGATAGTGCGACTTGGTTCAAACGTGAAGCGTTATCATAATCAGCCTACATAATCTCCGATGCTGGCTACACATTGGCCTTGCCTACTATACGCTATTAAGCTCGATCTTCGATTACTTACTTAAATCACGTTAACCCAAATTGATGTTATTCAAGTTGGTGTAGTTATTACTCCACATTTCTTTTCTCGAATACATTTGGTGGAATCGCCCGTCATCATTACTGTGATGAATTGTTAAAACTATAAAACATTTGTGATCACTGAAAAAACAACTAACTGAAATCTTTGTCCAATTAATTTGATTATTTTTGAGCATGTAGCTCAAAAATAATCCAAAGATTATTCTATACATCAATCGTGGTTACCCTAGCCGCCCAGGATAATGGGTTTAGATTTTTATGTAATAAAAAACACAAAAAATAAAGAAAATAGCGAGCTCAGTCGCGACGCGGCGGGAGCGCGCCGACCGGAACGTTCAGCTCATTTTTTGCCGTATTTGTAGCAAACGAAGAACGAAATAAACATATTTATTTGTCTTCTTTTATTAAATTACGCATTTTTATAAAAGATTTTCTATTATCGTATATTGTACCTTGTACTATAAAGAATGTTTATAAAAAAGAATCTTGCAAAGCATCGATAGGTATAATATTTAGACTAGATTTTAGGTGTTACGGTCCGAACAGTGGCACACAGAAATAGCGTCCTTGTGTCACTATTTATTTTCAAGCCACAGGCTGACGCAATCATTTTTGCCGATAGGAGTGTCGCTACTGTCTATATGAAACTGTCAAACTACACGTCATGAATCATAATAAAACGTTAGTTTACGTTTCCGCCACCAGCTCAGATAAGTCTGCGACCCCTGTGACCACATTTTAGATGTAATTTTGTTGTAAGTGTTTATCTAGTTTATATATTCGATGTTACAAAAACAAGAAAGAAATATATGTTTTAATCTATACTTATAATAAAACTGTAACAGGTCCAATTCTGTACATTGAAGATATTTTGAAAATTATATTTGAAGGGCATTCTATTACTGATACTGAGGCCGAAAATGTATTTTTTTAAATTTTTGTCTGTCTGTCTGTCTGTCTGTCTGTCTGTATCACGGCTGAGCATCACGCCAAAACTACTGAATGGATTCAAATGAAACTTGGCATGATTTGAGATCTTACTACGAGGTAGGACATAGGATACTTTTTATCCCGTAATCTAGCATGGTTCTTTTGGGAGAGGTGATTAAAGTCAAAATGGGTACTTGGTTATACGCTTGGTCCGATTTTATCAATTTATAATATAATAAATATTAGTAAGGGAACACTCATAGAGAGTTGTTATCAAGGTTTTGTAATCGATCGGGTTAAGCAACGTTAGGTAAGGTCAATAAATAGATGGGTGACCGTTTAACGCCATTTGAACTAAACGGGTCCGTGCTTCGGAGAACAAGTAAAAATTGGTTCCCAGTTTTTAACCGACTATAAAAAAGGAGGTTATGTATTCGATGCGAATGTCTGTTATTAAAAGTTTAGTTAACGTAAAAATAGCGCAGGCGGAGCTGCGTGGGTCAGCTAGTTAAACATATGTTTCTTTCTTGTCTTTGAAAACTCAACTAATTCAAGTATTTAGTTAGTTATATTAATTTAACTCAGCTGATAACATTGGCAACATATAACTTACACATAACTTATTCTATATCTTGAATTTCTTTTTTCGACACTACATTGACTTCTTGTGACGAAAAAACTTGACCTTATTTCTCCCTGCGTCCTTCGTGCGTCGTCCCTTGTCCCAGATTAAGTAGTACATTCAATACAAAGGCATCAAAGGTCCTTATTCGTTTTTCAAGCGCACTTTGCGGCCGCGACCGTGATTTTCAGCGACAGGGATTGTTACGGAGACGCGTCAATTTGCGGACCTCAAGTGCCTCAAGTTCCTGACGCGGTTTACTTGTAATTTGACTTTAGTTGTAGTAGGTAGGTGACTTTAGTTTTTAAAATTTTGTATTTGTAAAAGACGCTTATAATTTGTAGGTCAGTCTATTTATGCATTTCTATGTATATTAAAATGCTGCTTTGGTCACCTGAATGATCTCTGTACAAGCGGTCTACTACTTAGATAACTGCTATGATTATGAGATAAAATTAAAAACCTTTTATTTTTAACTTTTAAAAAAAAAAATTCATTACATCTTTCTAAGATTAGGAATTCTTACTGGCTTTTTTTCATTGAAACAATTGACTTGAAGAACGACGAAATATTTATTCTATTTTTAAAATTTCACTAATTTTAATAAAATTAGGACGGCTTTCTTACAGCCCTCTTTTATTCGAATATTCTTCTTCAAGAATGTTGAAGAATTCGTTCTATTTTTAAAAGATTTCGTAACACTCTTGAGGTGGTCGTCCAAAATTCACTCAAAAAGTCAGCTGAAATTTTAATGAGGGTACGAGTTCGGTCGATTGCGTGCCCTCGTGAGCTGGCAAAATTGAAATGATCCCTTACTTGTGTTATAATGACATGCAAATTGCGTTGTTCGGAGGCGTGCCCTTACCCTGACGAGGGCGTTCCGCTGGTTAAGAAACGGAAACTTGGAAAAATATATTATGTTTTATGTGTACAAAAGATTACTTCCGTGATTTTTTTGACTGAAATTATAATCTATATTAATAAAAGAGCAGGGTGTTTTCTAGGAATCACGATACAGCAAAAACCATATAACGTACAATCTTGAAATTGGGAACCAACATTCTTCAAATAGTCTAGGTGAACAATAAGAACGGATTTTTCGAAATTCCATACCTAAGTGGGTCAAATGGGCTCCCAAAGTTTGTATGAAAAAAAATTTTTTTTTCGTCACACGGACATGTAAGTTTGTCAGTGTACTAAACAAAAGAAATAAAGAAACACGTGTATCACACTTTTTGAAAATCGACCCTTATAGGGATTTTATCATGGTTTTTGAGTATGCAACGCGGAAAAAAAAATTCATACTGCATCGCTGAAACTTTGCGAATACATTAATCAAATTATAGCAATCCAAGTGTAAATAATCATTTTTTGAAAATCAACTCCTAAAGAGGTCCAATTGGGGTCCAAAAAATGTTTCTCGACATACAGTCATAAAACTTAGTTTATATATTACACACAAGAATCTAAGAAACGCATTTCCGGCATTTTTCGAAAAACTATCCCTAAGGTCTTTTAATGGGGTTTCAAAGTTTGCACAAAGAAGGATTTCCATTTCTTCCTATGATACAGCTAGAGTAACGAAACTCGGTAAATAAACTCAACATAACAATTGAAGAAACTAATTTTGAGCATTTTTGTAAAATCAACCCCTAAGTGAGTCAAATGGGCTCCCAAAGTTTCTATGGAAAATAATTTTTTTTCGTCACACGGCCACGTAACTTTGTCAGTGTACTGAGCAAAACAAATAAAGAAATACGTGTATCACACTTTTTGAAAATCGACCCTTAAAGGGATTTTATCATGGTTTTTGAGTATGCAACGCGGAAAAAAATTTCATACTGCATTGCTGAAACTTTGCGAATACGTTAATCAAATTATAGCAATCCAAGTGCAAATAATATTTTTTTGAAAATCAACTCTTAAAGGGGTCTAATTGGGGTCCAAAAAATGTTTCTCGACATACAGTCATAAGACTTAGTTTATATATTGTACACAAGAATCTAAGAAACCTATTTCCGGCATTTTTCGAAAAACTACCCCTAAGGTCTTTTAATGGGGTTTCAAAGTTTGCACAAAGAAGGATTTCCATTTCTTCCTATGATGCAGCTAGAGTAACGAAACTCGGTAAATAAACTCAACATAACAATTGAAGAAACTAATTTTGATCATTTTTGTAAAATCAACCCCTAAGTGAGTTAAATGGGCTCCCAAAGTTTGTATGGAAAAAAAATTTTTTTCGTCACACGGCCACGTAACTTTGTCAGTGTACTGAGCAAAACAAATAAAGAAACCCGTGTAAACAACAAACAACTTTTTGAAAATCAACCCATAAAGGGATTTTATCATGGTTTTTGTGTATGCAACGCGGAAAAAAAATTTCATACTGCATTGCTGAAACTTTGCGAATACGTTAATCAAATTATAGCAATCCAAGTGCAAATAATATTTTTTTTGAAAATCAACTCCTAAAGGGGTCTAATTGGGGTCTAAAAAATGTTTCTCGAGCTACAGTCATAAGTTTTAGTTTATGTATTTCACACAAGAATCTAAGAAACCTATTTCCAGCATTTTTCGAAATACGGGTAGTATTCCGAAAAATAAGGTCATATAATGAGCATTTTTGTAAAATCAACCC
This sequence comes from Furcula furcula, assembly GCA_911728495.1. NCBI lineage: Eukaryota > Metazoa > Arthropoda > Insecta > Lepidoptera > Notodontidae > Furcula > Furcula furcula. Next base: position 8,169,388 of record OU452246.1, on the reverse strand, counting down.
CTAAGTGGATCAAATGGGCTCCCAAAGTGTTATGGAAAAAAAAAATTTTTTTCGTCACACGGAAACGAAACTTCGTTACAGTACTGAGCAAAGAAATAAAGAAATACGTGCATTACAACTTTTTGAAAATCGGCCCTTAAGGTGTTTTAACATAGTTTTTAAGTATGCAACGTGAAAAAAAACATACTTACTGCATTGATGAAACTTTGCGAATATATTTATCAAAATAAAGCAATCCATGTGTAATCATGTTTTGAGGATCAACTCCGAAATGGGTCCAATTGGGGTCCAAAAAATGTTTTACGACCTACAGTCATAAGACTTAGTTTATATAATTATTGTACACAAGGATCTAAGAAACCTATTTCCGCCATTTTTCGAAAAACTACCCCTAAGGTCATTTAATGGGGTTTCAAAGTTTGCACAAAGAAGGATTTCCATTTCATCATATGATGCAGCTAGAATAACAAAACTTGGTAAATAAACTCAACACAACAATTGAAAAAACTAATTTTGAGCAGTTTGTTAACCCCTAAGTGGGTCAAATGGGCTCCCAAAGAAGGCATGGAAAATTTTTTTTTTTCATCGCACGGTTATATAATTCTGTAAATGTACTAAGCCAAAGAAATTAAGAACCACGTGTATCACAACTTTTTAAAATTCGTATCCCGTAAAGGGGTGTTAGCATGGTTTTTGAGTATGAAACGCGGAAAAAAAATATCATGCATTGATGAAACTTTGCGAATACATTTATCAAACTAAAGCAATTATTGTATAAATAATCATTTTTTGAAAATCAATTCTTAAAGGGATCCAATTAGTATTCAAAAAATATTTTTCGACCTACGGTCATAAGACCTAATTTATGTATTGCACACAAGAATCTAAGAAACCTATTTCCGGCATTTAGCAAATGATAACCCCTATGGTCATTTAATGGGGTTGTAAAATTTACACGTAAAATGATTTCCATTTATTGCTATAATACAGCTAGAGTAACGAAACTCGGTACATAAACTCAATAAAAATATTGAATAAACTAATTTTCAGCATTTTTTGATTTCAACCCCTAAGTGGGTCTAATGGGTCTCAAAGTTTGTATGGAAAACAATTTTTTTTTCACCACACATACACGAAATTTTGTCAACATACTAAACAAAAGAAATGAAGAAACACCTGTATTACAACTTTTTGAAAATTGACCCTAAAGGGGTTTTAGTATGGTTTTTAAGTTTGAACCACGGAAAAATATTATGCTGCATTGATGAAACTTTGCGAATACATTAATCAAACTAAAGCAATCCATGTGTAAATAGTTTTTGAAAATCAACTCCTAAATGGATCCAATTGGGGTCCAAAAATGTTCTTCGACCTGCAGTCATAACACTTAATTTATGTATTGCACACAAGAATCTAAGAAACCCATTTCTGGCATTTTGCGAAAAATAATCACTTAGAACGATTTTCATTAAATGTTATAATGCAGCTAAAGTAACGAAACTCGGTACATACGTACAACATACATACATATAATATACATAAACAAAACAATTTAACATACTGATTTTCAGCATTTTTCGAAAATCCACCCCTAAGTTGGCCAAAAGTTACTATGGAAAGCAATATTCATCGTATGGACACGAAAATTTATCAGTTCACTGATAAAAAAACACGTGTATCACATTTTTTTTTAAATCAACCCTTGAAGGTGTTGATGAACCGATTTCATTAAAAAAAAATATTACCTACTTTCGAACAAGCAGTTCTTGAAAAAACAAAAATGGCGACTCAGAATAAAACTGTAGGAATGCCTAAAAGATGATGTTTTTTTAATAATCTCTGGCAAATATTTACCTATTTCAATGATTCTTTTTTATTCGAAAGAAGGAACCACTGTAATAAATATGTATAAATTTTATCATAACCGGATAAGACTTATTACTTTAATTTAACTTTGAACTTATTCATTTAAATATGTATTAGTATATAATAATATTTTTATATATGCATAATGTGTTGTTATTATATTATTTATTGTTTGTCTACTTTGTATTATTACTGTGCACTATACTGCAGTTTTATTTTAGTATAGCTCCTTTTACAAAGGTTGTCTGGAAGAGATCGCTTTGAGCGATAAGACCGCCTTTGCTCACATTAAGTTATGTAACTGTTTCATGTATTGTTCAACAAAATGTGTGCAATAAAGTATTAATCTGTCTATCTATCTATCTAACTTCCCGGAGAATCATAATTGATTTGGAAGAATTTATCCGGTAAAAAAATACATACAGACGAATTGAGAAACTCCTCCTTCTTTGAAGTCGGTTAAAAAACCATGAATCTGATATACTCCATTACATTACTCTGACAAATATGAACCGATTTGATGATTATTTTTTTATTCAAGAGAGTAAACTACTCATCAAGAAAATTTCATTAGGACCGGATAAAGTGTTCATGAAGAAAATATACACAGTAGGTACGTCAACACCAACTTCAATAACATTTAAATTATTAGCTTTTTAGTGTTGTTGAAGTCGGTTAATTTTTTTGTTGTTGTGTTGTGTGCAATGTTTTATTCAAATGGGACAAATGAGGTATCAAAGTTTGTATGTTTTACAGACACAAACTTTGTCAGTGTACTCATAAAAATATTGAGAAACACTTCTAACACATTTGTTTTGAAAATCAACCCTTAACGGGGTTTAAGCACGGTTTTTGAGTATCAAACGCAAAAAAAGAATTCATGCTGCACTGATGACACTTTGCGGATAAATTCGTAATATTGAAGTAATCCATGTCTTTTTTTTAAATTAATCCCTAATAGCGTTCAATTCAGTTCCAAAAAAATATTTCATTCCTACAGCCATACGACATATTTTATGTATTGCATACAAGATTCTAAGAAACCGTTTCCGGCATTTTTCGAAAAATCCCTAAAGTTTGCGTGAAGAAAGATCTCTATTTAATGCTATAATGCAACTATGGTAACGAAAATCAGTAAACGAACTAACCAAAACTATAGAATAAACTAAATTCCAGCATTTTTCGAAAATCAGCGGCTAAGGGCATCTACCAATGGGGTTACCAAATGGTTTCCACTTAACAGTGTTTTAATGAAATTGCAAAATAGGTACTGGATCTTTTTAACTAAAGAAGTAAATATTTAAGGAATGGGAGCTATGATAGCTTACACAAAAATACAGGCTACATACTCGGTACCGATTAGATCAGGGTTAACAAAAGTGTGAACAATATTGAAATCGATCGTCCGAAGATCGGACCAACAATAATAACTAAGAAGACCTGAGGGTACACCGGCATAATTGTGACATAGAGACGTTCAACATCTCAGTCCTCCCGTGACCATGGGTGCTGCAAAGCATTCGAAACGTCGGGATAGTAAAAGCCAACATAAAAGTAGTTTGATTTCAATGTGTAGCATTCGCGTAAATAAAAGACAACTTTAGTGTAAACAATATTTTAAAAAACCTCGATCCATAATTCAAAACACGTTTGAGTAACAAAGTGAACGCGGGCGAAGCCGCGGGCTACAGCTAGTCTATCTATCTATCTATATTAATAAAAGAGCAGGGTGTTTTCTAGGTATCACGATACAGCAAAAACCATATAACGTACAATCTTGAAATTGGGAACCAACATTATTCAAATAGTCTAGGTGAACAATAAGAACGCATTTTTCGAAATTCCATACCTAAGTGGGTCAAATGGGCTCCCAAAGTTTGTATGAAAAAAAATTTTTTTTTCGTCACACGGACATGAAAGTTTGTCAGTGTACTAAACAAAAGAAATAAAGAAACACGTGTATCACATTTTTGGAAAATCGACCCTTATAGGGATTTTATCATGGTTTTTGAGTATGCAACGCGGAAAAAAAATTCATACTGCATTGCTGAAACTTTGCGAATACATTAATCAAATTATAGCAATCCAAGTGCAAATAATATTTTTTTGAAAATCAACTCCTAAAGGGGTCCAATTGGGGTCCAAAAAATGTTTCTCGACCTACAGTGCTAAAACTTTGTTTATATATTGCACACAAGAATCTAAGAAACCTATTTCCGGCATTTTACGAAAAACTACCCCTAAGGTCATTAAATGGGGTTCCGAAGTTTACACAAAGAAGGATTTCCATTTCATCCTATGATGCAGCTAGAGTAACGAAACTCAGCAAATAAACTCAGCACAACAATTGAAAAAACTAATTTTGAACATTTTTGTAAAATCAACCCCTAAGTGGGTCAAATGGGCTCCCAAAGTTTGTATGGACAAAAAAATTGTTTTCGTCACACGGAAACGAAACTTCGTTACAGTACTGAGCAAAAAAAATAAAGAAACACGTATATTACAACTTTTTGAAAATCGGCCCTTAAAGGGGCTATAACTTAGTTTTTGAGTATGCAACGTAAACAAAAACATACTGCATTGATGAAACTTTGCGAATATACATATTTATCAAAATAAAGCAATCCATATGTAAATAATCATGTTTTGAGAATCAACTCCGAAATGGGTCCAAGGTAGTAAGGGTAAAGCAATTTATTTTGAAAATCAACCCCAATTAAAAGGATCCAATTGGGTCCAAAAATGTTTTTTTGTCCTACAGTCACAGGACTTATTTTATGCATTGCACACAGTAATCTAAGAAACTTATTTCAGGCATTCTTCTAAAAACAATCCCTAAGGTCATTTTATGAGGTTGCAAAGTTTGCATGAAGAAGGATATTTTAGCTATAATGCTGCTACAGTCACAAAACTCATTACATAAACTCAACATAACAACAAACTAATTTTCTGCATTTTTCGGAAATCAACCCCTAAGTGGGTCAAATAGGGTATCAAAGTGTGCGAAAAAATAATTTTCATTAAACGGACACAAAACTTTGTCATCAAAAGAAGTTGAGAAACACATCTGACATATTTGTTTTGAATAACAACCCTTGACGGGGTTTTAGCACGGTTTTTGAATATATTTTATGTATTGCATACAAGAATCTAAGAAACCGTTTCCGGCATTCTTCGAAAAACCCTAAAGTTTGCGTGAAAAAAGTTTCCATGTAATGCTATAATGCAATTATGGTAACGAAACTCAGTGAATGAACTAAACAAAACTATTGAATAAACTAATTTACAGCATTTTTCGAAAATCAACCACTAAGGGCATCTTCCAATAAGGTTACCAAATGGTTTCACTTAACAACCTCATAAGTTTTTTAATGGAATTGTAAAATAAGTATCTTTTTAAATAAAGAAGTAAAAATTTAAGAGATGGGCGCTATGATAGCTTACACAAAAATACAGTCTACATATTATACTTGATACCTATTAGATCAGAGTAAATAAAAGTGTGAACAATATTGAAATCGATCGTCTGAAGATCGGACCAACAGTAATAACTAAGAAGACCTGAGGGTACACCAGCATAATTATGACCTATGGACGTTCAACATCTCATTCCTCCCATGACCATAGGTGCTGCAAAGCATTCGAAACGTCGGGACAGTAAAAGCTAAAATAAACCGCGATTAAATCCGTAAAAGTAGTTTGATTTCAATGTGTAGCATTCGCGTAATTATAAGACATAATTAGTGTAAACAATATTTTAAAAAACCTCGATCCATAATTCAAAACACGTTTGAGTAAGAAAGTAAACGCGGGCGAAGCCGCGGGCTACAGCTAGTGAATTATTAAAGCAGTAAGAAATGCTACATGTAGCTCTAATTATGTCTGGTTTACGGCTTTGACACAAACCCTTGTTATTGTAACGAACTAACGAACGTCGCAATTACGAACTGATTGCCAACTCTACATAGATATGGCGGGTGGAGGCAACGTGTCCTAGGGCACAGATGATTTTTTTTTCAGTTGTTCCTTGTTAAATGCTCTTAATTGGATTATGCAAAATCATTTTTACCTTTACAGACATTGATTAATATAGTGATACCAATGGACTTATGAAGTATATCATTTAGTATATTAGATGAACTAAATACTGTTCTACGGAGTCTGTTTCAGCTCCGGGCTTACATATAAAATAACAGAGTTCAGTATTATTCACGCCTAGCTGCTTTCCGGCAGAATATTTGTCAATTGGTTACCTGGTCAGTCTTTTAACAAGACTTATTTGTACAAGGAGCATATTTGATAATTACATATTCAATTAACCGACTTCAAAAAAGGAGGAGGTTGTCAATTCGACTGTATAAGTATATATATTTATTTCGCGTATTCGTTCGTTCGTTTGGTATTAAAATGCCGATCAATGTAGAAAAATATGTTATTTCACGTACACACTCACTATATACACTGCAGATCACAAGGCACAGTGTTCCGAGTCCCACAGTACATCACAGTAGTCCAAAGACGTTGCTCAAGTCGGTCTTCGATCGCTATCAATAGGAATTTCGATAGGTAATACACCTACTCGTAGAAGTTGGGGTACGTTCTAAATGGATGCATCACTTTCCATTGACAATTATAGACTTTTATATACGGATCGATAGTAGACCTATAACTAACACTGCATTCATCATTGCAATTAAGTTAATAAGTTATTAATTAACCGAGTAATTAACACTTTTATGTCGCGGTCGTAACAATATAACAAGTAATAAGTTTTAAAAATAAAACCTGACTACGGGTAAAATCGCAGTCTAATAATCTGATATTATATAGCCTGTAACCAGCGGACAATCAAGACGCTTCTAACGACACTCTACTTGTCAAATTATGTCAAGTAATTTAGAAGATATGTGGGAACAGATGAACATACCTACATACATACATTCTTGTTAAAATCATAACCCTCCCTCCGTTCCGTAGTCCGGGTAAAAAGAAGTTCCTACCATATATATTGCTTAACCAAAATCTCGATTGATGGTATCTAATGCAGTATTGGATATTGAAGCGTACTCTAGCTTATTAAGTTAAGAGTAATTGCTGCAACTGACAACAATAGGAGAGCAACGATAATTTTCCAAGCAGCCTGTACAGTGATTCCTCATGGAGCCTTCTGTGGTCTTTTGTGAGGTGGAGGTGCTCGATTTTTTCAGCGAGCAATCCGCAATGCAAATCGCTGCGCGCGTTTCTGACTATTCTCGGGCCTGTGGCTGAAAATCAGCGCTTTTGTCTTTTAGCGAATATATCGTTGAACTACTAACTGCCCGTTTGTATCACTGTGACACACATTTTGATGAGATGTCATGTAATTATTGTTTGCATATTGTAGTATTATCTTTTTCCCCTAAGGTTTTTTTTTATTTATGATGTATGTTTGTGTTGTAGCAAATTTTGTAGCAAATGAAGGCTTTATCTTTTTATCTATCAATGCCCTTTGTCTTTTAAGGTTACAGCTATACCTTGCCTAAATAAATATCTATCGCTAGGTTAAGTGGTACAAATCCTTATCATTTGCTGCATAAACGTAAAGTAACCGTAGAATTTAAATATTTAAGTATTTATATTCATCCCACGGCCAATAAACTTGAGAGTTTCACAGAATAAATAATTCAAGAGGCGTTGGAGTGTAAGTCAAACTTTTTATCTTGAATAGCACTTTTATTATGCTAAGGGAATTGGGATCACTGGCCAGTCAGACTTGACCTCTTTAGCGTTACGATCCAAAGTAACCATTTAATAAATTGATACTTACACTATGTCAAGTTACAGTGGTCATCTGTGAAATCGAAGCGTCTATTATGTATGCGTATTGTTAGGTTTTTTTTTACTTGCGGCTTTGTGCTCAACCCGGGATCAAGGGTCAGAATGGATTTAAACAACGGCGTAAGCGATTGCCTTTCAAATCAATTGAGTTTAGAATTTCACCCCTCTATTATGAAAAAAAATTCGAACAGTCAACATTTACTAGGTCCATTGGATAATTTCCAGTAGTTCCATACTTAAATGGAACTAATGGGACTATTTATTCCTACTAGTTTCATTGCTACAACCAATGGCACTTCTGAGACTTTTTTTGTGGCTTGCGGACGTACAGGGTGGGGGCTCCGTGTGTGCTTACTAAATGCGAACCACAGACGGACGATAACACAGTGTAAGCCATGAGTCATTGTAAGCCCGCGAGGATGACCGGGGGAGCGTGCATTTTGGGAACTCCCCGGGATGTGTACAAGCGATTATCCAGCGCTGGGACGAGGTCTGTAACAAATGTCCAGTCTCCTCGCAGCATCGATGAAAACCACAATGAGGTTTTATTGGTCTAAAATCCCAAATAACCCCCCACCCCTACGAAGACCGGGTACATTTTAAAGATTTCCTTCCTAACAAAAAAAAAAGGTAGTGATAGTAGGTACGACCGCAGTGTCAAATATTCTGCCTCCAAGCAGCAATGTGTGCACTTCGTTGTGTTTCGGTGTGAAGGGAACTGTAGTGGCTGTTGAAAAGCCGGGATCAAGAGAGCGAAAAACAAATATTTCGGGTACGAGGGACAGTGTAGCTCTCTATTAAAGGGTAGGAGTATCGCTTACTATCAAACTTCATCATATCAGCCATAAGACGTCCGCTGAACATAGGCCTCCCCCAAATGCTTCCGTTGCAACCGATTTTGTGCCCCCTGTATCCAACGGCTCTCTGCCACCTAGATGAGGTCGTTTGCCCATCTAGTAGGTAGTAAAAAAAAAAAAAAAAAACCCGGACCGTAGGGGCCGTCATCAGACTTACGTTTTCCTAAGTTGAATAAAAAAAACGGTCAAGTGCGAGTCAGTCTCGCACACCGAGGGTTCCATACCATCTTTGGACGTATTAAAGTAGCTTTTTTTATCAGACATAAACCAAAATAAAAATCTGTTTTGAGATGTACAAATGAAGCCCTTTCATATAGCATCCCTCGATATGGTATATACTAGATATAGTAGTCTCACTTTGAAATTTTGATGACCTATTTCGACCCCCGTTATAAAAAAGAAAAGAAAAAAATATTTTTTTTTCATTTGAGATGAGGTTGGGTAAGTAAGATCTAAAATTATTCCGAGTTTCAAATCGATAGCATCAGTGGTTCCTGAAATATATAGGTGTGACAGACAGACAGACGAAGTCAGACCATAAGGGTTTCTTTTTACCTTTTAGGTATGGAACCCAAAAAATAAGGTAAAGAATGGGAATAAAAATGGCGTTACTAATTTTCATCTATGTATTATTTCACCACTAGTAAATTATCACCGACTGATTTCTATTGCCATTCTTTGTACAAAGGCACTATTTTTCTCTACGAAAGTGATATGAAGAGAAGATTGGAAGGCTTAATTCAAGTGTTTTGACAGAGCACGGTGACTCTCCGATCCTTTAGGGCTAACTACGACTTCATGCAGTTATAAATGGTAGGTAGTAGTGGTAGTGGCATCGGGTGGGGGTTCCTCTCTAAATTGATTTCTGATATTTACACGAATATTACACATTGAAAATGTAACTAACATATCGGTCACGGACGGAATGGTCGGGTGGTCCATGAATGCTGTAAAGTGTACGAAGCGTCGGGATAGTAAAATCAAAAATAAACCATTGTTAGATATTCCGAAACGGTCAGAAAATTAAAATTGTAAGGTAGGATGGTGGAATGACCGAACGCACCAAACGTGTATATAAGGCACTGCTCTGGCGGTGCAGGGATATTCATTTATTAGATCTCGTGCTGAAAGTTTGTTCTAGTAGTCGTATAGTGCGGTCACTCTGTCATTCTGTCACTAGATTTGTTATAATACGGTCGTGCTATTTAATTGTATTCCTTGACGGGTAACTATAAATCAAAGGAGTTGTTGGGGTGGTGTATTGGGGATGGAGGAGACCACTTGGGGTAGTCCCCACATTTTTATAATTACCTGTCAATATGTAACTTCTGTGCTAGTGCCATTAAACAGCATCTGGTATGTAATTTTCGTATTTTTATTTTATTTCTACTTAGGGTTTTCTAACACCATGATATAAGTAAAGTTAATTTCATTTTCAAGGAAAATTATTGTCTAGTTCTTCCTGTCGTCTGTATTGTAGTGAAAATATTTGTCAATCATAAACATCGTCTAAGGCTGACACCAAGTTAGCATAACATATTACTAGCTATTTCTTCCACCTTAAGTATGCATTGAGTGTCCATACGAGGCGACTAAGGGAAAACAAGAAGACGGGCCGCAGGCGTCTTTCTATTGGAGTGCCTTTCACCTATACTGCCGTCCCCAAGACGCCTACCAAGCGTGGATTATGACAACATCTTTGTCCAGCGGTGGACGTATTTCGGCTACTGATGATGGTGATAATTTTATGGCTCTATCCCTGAAATTTATTATTTTAAATCGTTTCTCTGCATAACTAGTAGATGAAAATATTTCCAAACATTTTGAGCCTTCATCAACTACGGTAAACACCAATCCATCACACGTAAGCCTATTGCGGAAAACCTCGCGCACCCCATCACTTTGTTTACGTAATAACAAAAAGTTAAACGTTACATAAAAGACGAAGCCGCAAACGAGTTTTATAACAGAAAAAGTTTGTGAAATAATTATGAAAGCGCGTTGAGGTAGAAAGACCGTAGCGCAGTCTGTAGGGTCACTCTGGAAACCAATGTATTCAATTCAATCCAATTTTCAATTCACATTCATTTTCATTCTCTTGATGGCGATTCTGTTTGCGTTAACATGACGTCAGCGCCATTCGATTAGTGAAATTTTAAATTTGATATTTACAAATATATGTATGTTTATTCACCTACCTGCTTTTTTTCTAAATATATGTTGTTGAAAATGACATATTGAACCCTACCTGGCTGGCCACCAACTTCAAAATATTTTAGTTATTTGATGCTTTTTAGATCATTTTCTTTGATGTCGGGTTTTATTATTTATGAAAATATTTCATAGATATATATTATTTAAAATAAGTAAAAAACTTTCCCGAGGTTGTCACTGCACTAGGAGGGAAGGGAAGGGAAACACTGGCGGCGTTTCCGCTTTGTATAGCCACGCTTATATGCTGGCCGAAATAGCTACGAGCTCGACGCGACAGCCTCTTGAAAATTTGATCAGTTTTTTTACAGACTAACCCTTAGTACGGCAATAACGGCATTCTAAGGACTAACCTATTATGCTTAACTGCAATCCCACCTGATGAAAAGCGATGCAATCAAGAATGACAAACTTATTAAAGCTTATTCTATCCTTGAAGATAACCACGTTATCAGGTGAGAAAACGGACGCAGGCAAACTGTTCCAGTCCTTGGCTGTAGGTATACATGTATTAAGACGGAAATCGCTTTGTCCAATCTAATGAGATGCTTACTATGTAAGAGTGCGTATTTGCCCTCCGTTTCGTCATTCGATGATAGAAGATAGTGTAATTTCATGCAATTCCTGCGCGCACTCTACAAAATGTATCGTGTAAAATACTGAGAGGCTTGCTACTCTACGTTTTCTGCTTTGTAAATTGGCCCCCATTGGACGACTTGGCCCTATTCGAAGATATGTTAACAATGGCTGCTAACAAAGTGAGATTAAAAATCGACGTGTCCAAAACTAAAACACTGGGCAACATCCCAGGTACAGACAAATACCGCTTACCAGTTGAAACAGTTCCAAATTACATCTACCTAGGCCATAAGATCACTCTAGACATCCAAAACCAAACAGAGAAAATTGATCGGCGCATAGCATCAGCATTTGGCGCGAACAGTAAAACAGAGCAGTGTGTGCTGCCGGTATTCACATACGGGGCAGAAACCATATCATTCACGCAAAAGTCCACGGAAGTCCCAGAACAATGGAAAGGGCGATGCTCGGAGTATGCTTGCGCGACCACAAAACCAACGAATGCATCAGAAACATAACCAGACTAAGGGACGTCATCCACGTACGTAATTACCCAAAGAAAATGGAGATGGGTGGGACATATAGCTCGTATGCAATGCAATATACAATGGACAAGGCGTCTCATGTAGCGGAGGTCCCGTGAGAATAGGAGATTGCGGGGCCGGCCACCTAAACGTTGGTTTGACGATATCAGAGGACACGCAGGCCCAGACTGCATCAGAATAAGATCGCCGGAACCGGATGGAAATGGATGAGGCCTATGTCCAAAAATGGGTGACCGACACAGGCTGAAGAAGAAGAAGAAGAAATTGGCCCCCACTAAACATCTATTTTTAAGTGATATAGATCATTAAAAGATGATTTGTTTACGGCCCATGGACACGTAGAGCAAACATAACAATAGATAATCGGTATGGTGTTTCTGTAAAATTATGAAGAACAATTAACTGATTATTTATTCTAAGAATCATCTTAAAGTGACAACAGAAATTTGAATCCTAGTCTTCATGTACATTACATTATTATTAAATAATACCAGCCCTTGTTTATGTCCCACTGCTGGGCACGGGCCTCCCCTCAATATAAGGGGACTTAGGCCATAGTCGACCACGCTGACCAAGCGGGTTGGCGGACTTCACACGCCATTCGAGAGCTAGTTAGGCTTTCACAGACATGCAGGTTTCCTCACGATGTTTTCCTTCACCGAAAGCTAGTAACAATCGCACAAAGACGATTCGCACATGATTCATTGAAGAAATTATAGGTGCGAGAAAGGCCGGGCGAAGCTGCGGCGATAGGCTAGTCCGTGATAAAACGTTCGTACATACCTACATATGAAAACATAGATACGAGGGCAGGAAATTATGGGCGCGCGAGGCTTGAGGTATCGTATCCGTGGCGTAAGGCGGGCGGAATCGAGCCTCCAGTTAGCCGCACCTTCCGCCCGCACCGCAGTCCACGCGAGACCGCGGCAGACTACGCACGTGTCTTAGAACGCTTTGCGACGTCCCGCGCAATTCGAAGCTTGGACTGTACCTACATATTCATGAATTAAAACACCTGTGCACGACATATTAAACATTACATTATTTAACCATACTGCGTTAGTGTGCGTGCTGTGTATCCAAACTGGTGTAAGTTACGTATTTTTTGACGTACACTCAACAGCGGTTTAATATTCGAGCTTTTGAATTAAGGTAAGTATTTTTTTATGAAAGCACATAACTTTTAGTTGTTGTGTTTTATTTTTTGATGGTTAAAAAATTTAAGCCGCCGCAGCCACGCAGATATTACAGAGATACCTACAACTTGGTTGTGTACTACACATTGCATTTTATTATTACAAACGTCAATAAGAGCAAATTATCATTAATCCAGGTCTTTAAATATAATTATTTTGATACTCGTAATACTTTATACTCTGATAGTAAGAGATATCGATTATATCGTATTCAGTATAGGAAAATGAGCATAGGTACCTACTTAAATGGCTCCGAGAATCGAAATAATTTTATAAAAAAATTGCTTATTTGGCGTTAAGGATAACTAACTTACGTGAGTGCGACAGTAAGTAAGTAGTATTTATTTAAACTATATTGTGAGCGAGTGATACGGTCATATCACTTTGTATATATTTATATACAGAATGTAAAAAAACACGTGTCCGATCCGCGAGGGTATTATTCAGTGTATCAATACAAACACATATATGTAACTCATTTGTTAATCATCCCAATTTTTTTTTCTAATTTGTACCAAAATGAAAATCTGAATGAGAAAAACGAATCTGATCTTGTAGATCAGATTCGTTTTTCTGGAACAAAGTAGGAAAAAAAAAATGAGATATTCAACAAATGAGTTATATACATGTGGTTGTATTGATACACTGAATAAGACCCTCACGGATCGGACACGTGTTTTTTTTACACCCTGTATATGTACCTAAATAACGTATATATTTTATATTGTTTGATCTTATTACATATATTACAGCGTGTCGTAAAATTCAAATAAATAAAATAAAAGTAATTTAAGCTTAAATGCTGAATTCTGGAATTATTCCAAACAAAAATTAAAAATTTGTGACGAAAAAAACTGGTGTGTCAAGTAATGAGTTTTATGTTCCAAAAATTTTTTTGGGCCATTAAATGCAAGCAAAATATGTTCTGTTCTTTCGGACAAATCAATTTGGAAAACGATGCACCAAACACCCTGTATAATTATACAGGTAAATAGTATATTTACATTACAGAAGTACGTACTAAATTGCCGTTGTACATACGGGTTGTAAGTACATAATTATTATCATTTCACGTTTTACAACACCGATTACAATGTGTAAATGAATAGTAGGCAATTTAAACAAGCGTAGATAACAACGATTACAAAACAGTACTATAAAATGTAATCCCAAACGAGATAGGGACGGGAGGGCTTACAATACGGCGACGCTAATAACTAGCTAACAATATATATAGCTAAGTATATTCGAAAGTATATTTTAAATATTAGAAATATATATTAATTTGATTTGTGTTGGGTAAGCAGATAAATGCACTGTAAGTTTTATCTTGGATGGGAGGTTTCATTTGTATTCAATTGTACCTACTCTGAGTGAATTCACAAGAATAGCATTTTATGTGATATATTATGATATTATATAGTTAGAGATTTATATATTACTAGCTGACCCACGCAGCTCCGCCTGCGCTATTTTTACGTTAACTAAACTTTGAATAACAGACATTCGCATCGAATACATAACCACATTTTTTATAGTCGGTTAAAAACTGGGACCCACTTTTTACTAGCTCTCCGAAGCACGGACCCGTTTAGTTCAAATGTCGTTAAACGGTCATCCATCTATTTAATGACCTTACCTAACGTTGCTTAACCCGATCGATTACAAAACCTTGATAAATAGTCTCTATGAATGTTCCCTTACTAATATTTATTATATTTTATAGAAAAATTGATAAAATTGGACCAAGCGTATAACCAAGTACCCGTTTTGACTTTAATCCCCTCTCCCAAAAGAACCGTGCTAGATTACGGGATAAAAAGTATCCCATGTCCTACCTCGTAGTAAGATTTCAAATCATGCCAAGTTTCATTTGAATCCATTCAGTAGTTTCGGCGTGATGCTCAGCCGTGATACAGACAGACAGACAGACAGACAAAAATTAAAAAAATTACATTTTCGGCCTCAGTATCGGTTATAGAATGCCCTCCAAATATAATTTTCAAAATATCTTCAATGTACAGAATTGGACCTGTTACAGTTTTATTATAAGTATAGACTAGCTGACCCGCGCAGCTCCGCTCGCGATCTTTTTACTCAGAAACCTTCCTGGGCTCATGCACAACACTTTGCTGAAGATCATGACATGATCAAATGCATAGTTTACGATTCTATAAAGGACTTACAAACATTCATTTTTATATATGTATTACATTTACATGTAATTATGAAAATGCAATTACATGTAATTATGAAAATGCAGCTATCGTATTAGGTATTTTTATCCTGTAAAGATAGTTGCTATGCACATGCTGAAATAAATAAAATTTCCATAAGTAAATCTACGTCTCCGAAAAAATTCTATTCGGGTTTCCGAAAGATCCATAGGCTCCATCGATATATTATATCGCTCATAGGCTCGCTACTCGTTACATTACCACCCTAATAATATCTATAAAACAGTGAAATAGGTGTATTATGTTTTAGATTTTCAATTGTAACTGTATGTGTGCAATATATGCGAGTTCTTTTTATCATAGGCACGCTAAACCATGCGTCGGTGGTTGAAGCACGGTTGAAGTGAACACCAAGGCAACTTAGTTCAAAATTAAGGGTTAAATATAGACAAAATCTCTGCTACGCTGTTCTAACAAAGAGATTACCATATGAAAACCCATAATCCGAATGACAAGCCAGCGTCTCGTATTTATTCGCTTCTCCACGGACGTGGTGAAAAGGGAATTATTCAAATCCTGCTAATTCACCAAACGCTGTTGTGAGCAGAAATTAATATTAGTGTAAAGCGATGTAAATTTGATTATAGCTAGTACAATTTGTTAGAATTCAAATTTTGAATGGATTAAACGATATTGGAAAAGAGTTTATCAACAACATCAGCCGAAATAAGTCCAATGCTAAACAATTCTCCATTAGAAACACCATAATTAACGATAGTTAGCCATTTGAATCCGTACGTTGCCCGCGACTTTTTCATCGGGATTGGATATTCCCGTATCTTAATAAATTTCTCCAACGTTAAGTGTAACATGTCAAGTTAATTGACCAGTATATAATTGCTATAAAATTACACGATATAAATATATATATTTTTCTAGGATATCAGTCGTTACTTGACATCGATTTGAATTTAGACAAAAAAATAACACTAGAGTAAAACTGTATCCGTCTTATTACGAAAAGCAGGTTAACGTTAAACCTAGGTTTAGACTCAAGAAATTGTTCCTTAAACCGGAGTCTAAACCTAGGTTTAACTCCGGCTAGGTTTAACTGAGGCAGGTCTCCCACTAGGTGGACTGACGACATTGTAAAATTGTTAGAACAAAGACTTTGTACTTGTATTCTCATACAGTTTTATTCCGAAAAAAGCAGTTTAACGTTAAACCTAGGTTTAGACTCCGGTTTAAGGAGCAATTTCTTGAGTATAAACCTAGGTTTAACGTTAAACTGCTTTTTTCGTAATAAAACGGTATGAGATTACAAGTACAAAGTCATTGTTCTAACACTTTTACAATGTCGTCAGTCCAGCTAGTGGGAGACCTGCCTACGCTGCGTATTGCGGTTCGTTCGTTCCCCATTCGAGAACCTGAAAATGTACGAGTATTTACTAATTGTGAATTACTTGTAATGATTCGAAATGGTGCAAAAATGCTTAGATTTTACTTATCCCTTGACTGTTTGATTCCAGATAGGATAAAGAAATTTCATTCAAGCTAGTCAAACTGACGTCCGGTCGATCTATAAGTCTCAGGAGACCGTCGGGCTTGAAACTTTTTGTAGCAGTAATGAGCTTGGTCATGTAAAGAGGTGTCACCGCCAGTCTTTTAGTTATCTCTACTATCCCATCTGATCGGCAGCTGCGAAAAAAATTCCTCAAAAACTACACGTGTAGTAAGTTAGTAGAAACGTACGTACGTTTTATGCCTGCAAGAATATATCTAATATATAAAATTCTCGTGTCACAGTTTTCGTTGCCATACTCCTCCGAAACGGCTTGACCGATTTTGATGAAATTTTTTGGGCTTATCCGGTATCTATGAGAATCGGCCAACATCTATTTTTCATCCCCCTAAATGTTTTTTTTTTATTATTTATATGGCAAAACAACGTTTGCCGGGTCAGCTAGTTATTTATAAAGAAAATGTGCTTAATTTCGTGCCGCGATATTTGAAATTTCACTACAATAAACATGTAACTACAGTTTATTTTCATATGTATTTTCTATATTTATTGAAGAATTTAATGTAAGTGGCAGTTGTAAAAAGTGATGACTTATTTAGTTTATTCATCCATGTTTGTATGAAAAAATCCCAAAGGCTCTATGGCATATATATATTTAATCGCTAGCAGATACATACATATATATTTGCTATATCCCCATAATAATATGATTGGCGGCTATAAGAAATATAAATATTTATTTAACATAATATTTAAGATTTTGGTATTCAATTTAAACAAATTAAATCAAATCGTTTATTTGCGCTACATTTGTTTTCAAAGGTAAATGGGAAGATACTTATTTTCATACAAATTAAACTAAAAATACATTACTATCCACATGACAATGCATGCCTTCAATATGATTTACAGTTGTAATTGCGGCTACAGCAAAATTACTGTCTTTATTTCTTTCGTAAGTACATGTACTAACATGTATAGGTATATCAGTTACAAGTTGTAAATACTTCTGCTATCACTTATTCAAGAACCTCATTCATACCTAAGATTTTTGATGAAGTATTTTTCGATTTAACTATAACCATAGGTAGGTACTCAAAAATAAAAAGGGAGTTGTATTGTTGGCATTTCTCAGTATCAGTTAAGGCACGATTTTAATTATCTAAGTTTTTATCAGTCCAGAAATTCTCAACATTACCTATTCTAATTCCATTCCAACACAATGGTACTGAAAAATAATTTGAGTGGGTTGTTAACAACCATATAATGATTTCACTAACTGGCGTTCCTTATTTAAAATAATTACCTTATTTCGTAAAAAATCTATCGATAATATCTGAACCATTATAAGGCTCATTATCAGGTTAAAAACCTTTACAAAAAAAATCAAATGTGAGTACATTCTCACGTGTTCGCTCACATAAATCACGCAAGCGGTAGTCACTTATCAAAGGATAGGTCGTTTACCTGTGATACGTCTATTTTTTACATGCAACAATGTTGTGGTTATCCGGCGATGTAATTTTGTTACGAAACATGTTCGAATATGTCGACCAGGGCCAATATACATCTTATAACAGTATTCCTTGATGAAAAGCCACAAAGCTATAGGATGTCTCTACCTCATCGTAAGATTATAATAATATTGCTGTTAGACGTAGTGAGGGTCCCAGATTAATTGGTGGCGCTGCAGTTTTTGAACACTTACCTTATCTGTATTTATTAAATTGCATTGTGCTATCACTCGTTACCACATAAAATTACTTTCTACATGATTCTATACAGTTAAATTCTATTGGAATAAAGGCTACTGTTAGCGGCAGATGTCAATGAAAACTCCACTAGACACGAGAAGTGAGAGCTGAGTGAGTGAGACATTTACAGCCAGCCTTAAGGCAGAGGAGCGACGAGCCTTAAGTTACCTCAAGGAGGCATGGCCTCTGTTTGGTCTCTTAAGAGCAAATTAACTCTACCACCAGATCACTATTATATAGAGTTTAGTAATTTTCAACGCTGCTGTAATGCCTACTTTGAAAAAGGTGACTATATTACGTTTTAAATAAAACAATTCCATCCACATATTGTAAAACTAACGCGACAGGATAAAGGGCTGGTAATACACAGCTGTTTATGCTACTACGCCAAGTTGACAATGTAGGCAAGGAATTAATGTGGTTACTGAGGGCAATTGAATTTGTAATCGCTGCAAACTCATTTGAAACGGAGTATAGTACCTATATAACCAGAAGCATGAAGTACCATTAAAAAATTTGAACAGTACTAGTAGTCCACAAGGTGCTTATAAATTGAGAACAGTTCGCGGTGACGTCAGACGGCAATCCGTCTTCATAATTGAATAATCGTGACTGTACAATAAGAAAATATAGATATTTCTTATACTAGCTCAAATCACAATTCACGAATAGACTCTGGCCATTCAGAGATGCAAGAAAATTTGATTAAATGTTCCAGCAATGACTAGGGACGAATATCGAAATGGAAAAAGAAACTTTAGTCTTTTTCATTTATTTATCTGAAAAGTATATACATTTTTACTGAAATTCTGAAGTTCATTTAGTCGCTGGATGAAGAACGAACACCTACTTGGGTTAGATTATGTTCATTTTAGGTTTACTATTATATGATTAGGAGCCGATAGACGTCCACTGCTGAACAAACAACCCCTCCCTTCTAAGGGGGAGGCCCTTAGAAGGGAGGAGTTGAAATAATCCCCACGCTTAGCAGGCGGCTTGGGGATCGCAGTATAGGTGGAAGATAAATCCAAAAGAAAGACGCTGCTGCCCGTCTTCTTGTTCTCCCTTAGTCGCCACTTACGACACCCAACGAGAGGAGATGGGGGGGGGGATGCAAATCTAACCCGGCACCCCACGGGTCACTACCACTATTATGTAGAGACATAAAAAGTCTATAATCAATATCCAAAGTCAACCGAGTTTAACCCAGAAATCGGTGAATTTGTGAGTGCGACAGTTAATATTAATTTAATTAATCCAATCCATCCATTAATACTTTGTACTATGTAAGTGACTAGAGATATTAATTACCTCACACTCTATGATGCAATTGAAGCATTTAAACGACTCTCAGAGTCGTAATAATTTTTTTTTTTTTTTTTTTTTTTTTTACATTATTTTTTTTTTTTTTTGTTATTGCTTATCTGCGATCAGTACATATACTATAAGCAGATGATGGGAGAAGAATAACGTGAAAGGGTCACCATCCATTGATGGAGCCCTTTTATTACTTTATCTGGATGCAAATCTTTCATCCAGCTCAAGGATCTGTGCTCTTTTCAGTCGTTTCAGAGGATTGCTACGAAGTAGCCTCTGTGCTAATACATTTGGATGAACGTCGAGACGTGCTTTGTACTTGGAGGAAGTTTTAGAAATTTCTTCTCTCACTGTTGGAAGGTTCGCGAAATGGTGAACTTCAGCATTGGTTATGAACCAAGGAGCTCTGAGTATGGTCTTTAATATGGAATTTTGATGACGTTGTAAAATTTCTAAGTTTGAGTGACTGGCGCTTCCCCACAGCTGTATGCCGTAAGTCCAAATCGGTTTGATAGCGGCTTTATAAACAAGAAGTTTGTTTTCAGTTGATAAGTTAGAGGATCTACCTAGAAGCCAACTTAGGCTTCTAAATCTCATGTTGATTTCATCTCTCTTAGCCTTTATGTGATTTCTCCAGATAAGGCGACGATCTAAGTGGAGACCCAGGTATTTGACAGAGTCGGTGTGTGGAAGAGGCACATTCGCCAGAGCTACGGGAGGGCAATTGCCTTGGCGGAGAGTGAATGTTATATGCGAGGACTTCGTGGCACTTGCTTTAATTCTCCACTTTTTTAACCAGCTATCTATTTCGTCCAATTGAGTTTGAAGGATTGCAGATGCTACCTCTGGTTTTGAGTGGCTCGCTAGAATCGCTGTATCATCAGCGTAGGTGGCTGTGGTAACTTGTTCTGTGTTTGGCAAGTCCGCAGTGAACAAAGTATACAGATATGGGCCCAGGACGGACCCTTGTGGAACGCCAGCTTTACATTCGTAAAACTCAGACCGCGCATCTTCTTCCTTGACTTGGAAAATTCGATCGGTCAAGTATGATTTCAGGATTTCAAAGTATGAATGTGGCAGGTAGCTTTTTATTTTGCAGAGAAGACCCTTGTGCCAAACTCTATCGAATGCTTGTTGAATGTCCAAAAACGCCGACGAACAGTACTCTTTCTTTTCCAAAGAAGTTCTTATTTTGTCGCATACTCTGTGAACTTGCTCAATAGTGGAATGGCGTTGTCGAAAACCAAACTGGTGGTTGGGAATGACGTTGAGTTCATCAAGCACCGGGGCTAACCTTGCTAGCAAAATTTTTTCACATACTTTCGATAGGACTGGCAGCAAGCTGATTGGACGATAGGACGAAGCCAGGTTAGCAGGTTTGCCCTGTTTGTGGATCATCACAACTTGAGAGACCTTCCAATGATCAGGAAAATAGGATATCCGAATAACAGCGTTGATAAGAATTGTGAGATAAACGATAGCTTTTCTAGGAAGCTCTTTTAAAACTTTAGGTGTTATTAAGTCATATCCAGGAGCAGAGTTGTTTTTAAGGTTGGAAATAACTTTCTGAACTTCTTTGGGTGATGTGGGTCTCATTGGAAGATCCATCTGCAGGTCTAGATTTAATATTTGATCAATTGGATCTTCACTAACGCTTGGGTCACTTTCATTAGGACTGAACACTTGTTCTAGATGTCTGGCAAACGTCTCTGCTTTCTCTTTACTAGAGCGAGCCCAACTGTGGTCAGGTCTTTTTATGGGAGGTTTAGGGACTTGCGGTTGGTTCAGGTGTCTAGTGGCCTTCCACAAAGAGTAGTTCGATACCTTGTCAGCGCTTAAGGATTCGATGTAGTGTTGGAATTTATCTTCCTGGAATGATTCAATAGCTTTTTTCAATTCCAAACCTGCCTTGTTAAGAGCAGTTTTGTCAGCTGGGTGTCTACTTGTGTGCCAAACACGTCTAAGTCTCCTTTTATTCGCTATTTGTAATTTCAGGGCAGAAGTAGGTGCATTTGTTGAAGACGTGGAAATGTTTTTCATTTCAGGGGTGGATCTCCAGGCTGCATCCTGGATTAGCCATGACAAATTCTTTGCCGCATCCTCTATGTCACATGGAGATTTAAGTGGAATCTTTAAATTAATTTTGCTATTTAAGTGGTCTCTAAATGAGTTCCAGTCTGTTTTATGGTTATAAAGTGAATCATTGCTTTGTTTAGTAAGTACAGATGTGGAGATTGTCAGTTCCACTGGCGAGTGGTCCGAAGTGCTATCAAGACAGGAACTAATGTCGAGGTAGTTTGCGGATATACCTTTTACAATGAAAAAATCAAGTAGGTCCGGTATTTTGGCACAATCTGTTGGCCAGTATGTGGGCTCGCCTGTAGATATTGTTCTGAGACTCAAATTATCTAAGCTCTTTTTTAATTCTCTGCCTTTGGTTGTTGTCAACCTAGACCCCCATTGGTTATGCTTAGCATTCCAGTCACCCCCTGATACAAAACGGTTACCTAAGGCTTGGAAGTAAGTAGTGAACTTTTCCTCTGTTATCTTATGTTTAGGTGGACAGTATACTGCAGATATGGTTAAGTTACCCATTTTATCCACAACTAGCTGACCCACGCAGCTCCGCCTGCGCAATTTTTACGCTAACTAAACTTTGAATAACAGACATTCGCATCGAATACATAACCTCATTTTTTATAGTCGGTTAAAAACTGGGACCCACTTTTTACTTGCTCTCCGAAGCACGGCCCCGTTTAGTTCAAATGGCGTTAAACGGTCACCCATCTATTTAATGACCTTACCTAACGTTGCTTAACACGATCGATTACAAAACCTTGATAACAACTCTCTATGAGTGTTCCCTTACTAATATTTATTATATTATAAAGAAAAATTGATAAAATCGGACCAAGCGTATAACCAAGTACCCGTTTTGACTTTAATCCCCTCTCCCAAAAGAACCGTGCTAGATTACGGGATAAAAAGTATCCTATGTCCTACCTCGTAGTAAGATATCAAATCATGCCAAGTTTCATTTGAATCCATTCAGTAGTTTCGGCGTGATGCTCAGCCGTGATACAGACAGACAGACAGACAGACAGACAGACAGACAGACAGACAAAAATTAAAAAAATTACATTTTCGGCCTCAGTATCGGTTATAGAATGCCCTCCAAATATAATTTTCAAAATATCTTCAATGTACAGAATTGGACCTGTTACAGTTTTATTATAAGTATAGATATTATAATTTATCCACAATTGTTATTGTTGTTGCTTGAAGGTAATCAGTTTTAAATCCAGGTTCCTGGTAATGATTGATAGACTCTTTTATAATAATTGCTGAGCCTCCATGTGCAGTGCCATCTGTGTGGTTTGTAGAATATATCACAAATCCAGGAATGTTGATACGACTTCTGTCAGTAAAATGAGTTTCGGAAATTAAAATTATATCCAGTTTGTGAATCTCTATTAGTAGTTCTAAATCTTGTTTATTTGGTGACAATCCATTTATGTTCCAGGTTGCCAGATGTAGTAGGTCTATGAAGGCGACAATCTATCGACTAGTTTGACTATAAGACTCATCATGGAGCTTATCTGTTGTAGGAGGAAATCAATCTTTTCTGATTGTTTGATAAATAGATCTTCGATTGACTTATTGCAATTCGATTGTTGTGGGTGGGCACCTTTCGTAATATCTGCGTAAGAGTTAGTGGTGAAGGTTTTCGAGTAATGACTGCCGATTCTGGATGGCGAGGGCCTACTATTATTGTTTTCATTCTCCACAGTAGGGTTCATGTGTGGTCTAGAAATTCGCTGAATTCCTTTATTGAATTTCCTATCATAAATTTCTTTGTAGACTTGACAGCCTTTAAAGTTCGCTGGGTGGCTACCGAAGCAGAGGGCACATTTGGCTGGAGTGTTGCGGTCTTTTTTAGGACAGTCACTTGTTTTGTGTTGAAGAGAGCATTTGACACATCGAAAAGGTCTGGAGCAGTTATTTTTAGTGTGCCCATATTGCTGGCATCTGGTGCATTGAGCAATGGTTTTGCGCTTCTTGGGATCCTCTATTATTACAGCAGTGCTACAAATGTACTTAATGTCTTTTACCTTTTTATTGTTTATACTTGGTTCAAGATTTACAAAGAAGGTGGAAGTGGGTGTTTTGTCAGGGCCGGTTCGGGCATTGATAATCTCTCCCTTGACCTTATTGCCAGTAGCTTCTATCTCTTCAATAATTTCATTGTGGGGAGTTGAATGATGGAGTTTTCGGATAACAATCCTGTAACATCTATCTTCTTTGCATGTGAAAGTATGCCCAATAAGACCATTTTTTCTTACGAGCTCCATAAGTTTTTTATATTGATCAGATGCTTTGCAGTTAACTCTTAACTGGTTTTTTGTGATAATTTTAAAGTTGTAGTCAGAAGGATTCAGGACAGATTCAATCAGTGCTCTCAGTTTGGTGACATCTTCAATTCCATATAAGATGAGTGGGGGAGGTTTACTGGGGGCTTTTGGCTGGATTATGGATTCAGAAGCATCAAGGGGTAGAGAGTCATATCTATTGCTTGTTGAGGGCTCATTATAGTGGGGTGGTGAGTCGGAAACTTTGCACCTTTTTCTGGGTCTTGATGTAGGAACTCGCTGCCATTCTGGATTGGATGTTATGTGTGTTGATGTTTGTTGTGTGTTGCTCACCACCTCAGGTGTGTTCCTGTTTAGATCTCCATGGGATGAACTTCGTGGTCTGCTTAGAAACATACCTTTGTGAAAAGCTTGCTGAACTAGCTTAGCTTTGGATTTTTCACCAGTAGCATTAACTGACACAGAAGCCTGGGCAGCCACTTCTGTGGAGTCTTCGGAAACATACTTCACACTCTCAGGCCCGGATACCTGAGAGCGCCGGGGGCTAGCCGGGTTGCATGGCAAAACCTCATTATTCGCATTCGTATTCATCATTATTTTTAAGATGGGATAATACCTCGAGCACTTTCCCAAGGTGCACTGCCACAGATTTTGGGGGTATTTAGTCCCCAGGCTTGTGGTGGCCTCTTCCAACAGTTGCCTGCTGGGTGATTGGTTATACCGCCAATTGCTCGGTCGTCAGAGCCTCGTCTGTTATCTAGCAGGGGGCACCACGGGACCCCGGAGCGTGCCAGGGAACCGCCGTTGGCTATTCATAACGAACCACCAGACGCGTGCAGGTGAGGATGACAGTTGGGCCGGCTAGATGTTATTGCCGCTCTCCCCTTACCCCCCAGTCGTAATAATTGGATAAAAAATGGTTTAATCATAATTAACGATAATTGTCATTTGAGAGTACATAATACCTCAATGTGAGTGTGACAGTACCTAAGCGGCGCAGTGCGGTGTCGTTAGGGGCTATCAGTGATTCAACTGAATTATAGAATGAATCAGTTAACGCGCGTATCGCAGAGTCTGCTACCTACCAGACTCTGCGATACGCGCGTTCCTTACCACCGCAGTGTTGATGTTCTGACGCCAAGCAGTAGTGTGTAAACATTGTTGTGTTCCGGTGTGAAGGGCACTGTAGCTGGTGAAATTACTGGACACAAGAGACATAATATCTAATGTCTTTAGGGTCGGCAACGCGCTAGTGATTCTTCTGGTGTTGCTAGCGGCCATAGGCTGCGGTGACTGCTTACCATTAGGCAAGCCGCATGCTTCCTTGCCACTATGGTAGTATAAATTAACATTTGAAAGCACCAGAGCGTGTTAAGCCGAAAACTGCGTATTGTTTTCATGGTAATATCCAAAATGAAGATTCATGATTATTGATTTAAATTCACGTATATTTACAGTTTATTTACAAACATGTACACTTAAACTAGGTAAAAAACTTCCTCAAAGAATTAAGATTTAAATTCAAAAATATTTATTTCAAATAGGCACAGAACTTTGGAGTGGTAAATTTTTTTAAAAGCTACCACCGGATCACAACGTGGCCTCAATTGAGAAGATCCGGAAAGAAACTCAGCGGGCTTGTAATTTGTTGACTTTTTTTTTAAAAAGCATTAGTCTTTTTATAATTAGATCAGCATCAGCGTCAGTGTGTTTTGCCGTTCGAAAGATATAACAAGAGAGACAGAAAAAATATGTCAACATTACAACAAACTACAATGCCCAAGGGATAGTAGTCGAATCAGTCTCCACAAGCAGCATCCGCGCACGATATGACTCGAGCAGCAGCTATCACTCCTCAACCATATTACAGGGAAAGGGGAAACCCGCCACACGAAGCCGCCACAAGCAAAGACTTTTCGAGATCATACTTACCTCGGAGTAAAAAGCCTACCAGCAGGCTTAGCACGATGTGCAAATCTTGACAGATTAGTGTGAGTATGACGTCACTATGACGTAGTATTTCACATTTTTGTATAGAGAATGACGTTTCGGTGTTGAAATCTACGTCATACTCCACACAGAACTGTCAAAATTGCAAGTGCTAAGCCTGCAGCAAGTTATGAAATATATTTTTTTACATTTAATATTACTTAAACCTTTCTTAAGTATAAAACCGTTCCTAAGCATAAATAAATAGTACAATCACGACAATCGCGATTTGCTTCCTCGCAGACGGTAAAATTAGTTACCTACTTAATGCTGTTATCTCTATTTTTATATTACGTAAATTATATCGGGCGTACAAAATCAAGGCAACCAGATGGCTCGTACGCACGTAATTCGTAATACCCAGTTTAGAATAAAACCCTGGATTAAGATATGAAAGGAACCTTATTCATGAGCGAAGATGAGCGGTAATCGGATTTAAGGTCAGGGGAATTATTAAACGCTTTGAAAGGAGTTTCTTTAACTTTTCCCTTTTTATCTGTGAACGTTGCGGTTAAAGTTGAAGTTACTTTTTTTGAATTAATACTACTATTAGTTTAGGGGTCCTTTTTTTTTGTGACGCGGGGGAAATCTTCCAAAGATCCCCGGGAGCTGTGGGGCTCGACCGGGGTATGTGGGATTCTTACCCACTAAAACCCCCGCAGCTGTCGCATCGGCACATGAGAGGGAGGACCCCAGGGCTCTCCGGTGGGATCTGCACCAGGGGCCCCTCAGTGCCTTGCCTTTGAGCCCACCACCGGGGGGCGCATCGTAGCCCCCCGGGAACCTGTCACGGTGCTCACAGGGACGGGGGTCGCAACCCCGCCGCCGTCCTTCTCGGAGTCGCCGCCGTACTCAATGGACGCTCAAAGGGCCCACACCCCGAGCGTCCAGCGACTCCGAAGTAGTTTAGGGGTCCTACCACAAGCTTTTATGGCTGTATTAAAGTAACCTTACTTCCCTTCTAAGGAAGTTCAGTGTACGTGTTTCGGCTGGTGATGATGAGTGTATATCATCAGCAGCTGAAATATGTCCACAGCTGAACAAAAGCCTCCTCCTTAAAGGGAGGAGAGTTGCCATTATCCCCACGCTTGGCAGGCGTCTTGGGGATCACAGTATAGGTGGTAGGTAATCCAATTGTAATGTATGAATTAACAGTTTAACCGTAACAATTTCACACTAGCTGCAACATAAAATAGCTTGAGTCGCACTAAAGGAACTGCTGAGTAGGATACTTGGATTACATATAAATATGTGTTTTATTGAATAAACGTTCTCTTTTTACACCGATAACTCGACATGGTTTTATTATAAACGACAGCCTTTCACATGGCGACTCTGCCATGTCGCTAAATATCATTTATAAAGAACCTTAGAAGATCACAAGTCAAGCCAGATAGCAAGCCTTTTCAAACAAGATCACACTGGAAGATTTAGTACCGATTTCAAGAAAGAAGTATGGGAAACAAGCAGACGCACCAAGATGAAATCGTCGTGGCCCAAAATGCGGCATCCAGCATGTCAGTAACAAAATCACAACTGACAATAGGAGATATTCTAGTCATTGTCGTTATTCTGCTCATTGCAGTTTCTATGACTTTCTACTGCTACAAGAAATGCCGATCTAATATCATAAAGACATTTAGAAGAGAGATCAACCGAGCTATGCTGTCCAATGCAACATCTACCATCGACTTGCAACCAAGCACGCCTGCTGTATAAAGGAGAAACACGCTGCTGCCCGTCTTCTTGTTTTCCCTTAGTCGCCCATTACGGACACACAACGGGAGGACATAGGAGGGTGCTATATTTACCCGGACGCCCCACGAGTCAAGTGTGTATAAAACAATTTTCGTTGAATGAAAATGGTTTTTAAGAATATTATCTCATTGTCTCTTACCTGGCGCTGGAGTTATACAAACTGCCCGTAGGGCTCATAGCCAAACGACTGCTGACTATATGACAACAACAGGGTCCGAGATTTTACCTTTCGAAGCACTGGTAAAAGAATTGATATTTGTTAACAGTTTTGATGGAAAAAATATGTCCATTCTTTGGTCTATTGCTCGGTCCATTATTTGGTTTCGTTATTCATTTTATTTGGAGAGTCCACGGCTAGATTAAAACATATAATTAAGTTTTTACTTGCCATATAAATTAGTCACGATATATTAAGCATTACATTTACTGTCTTCCAAGAAATGAAAGTGGATCTTAAATTTAAAGATCTTAATAAAAAGTTAATTTTTATTAAGAATCAAGTGCTTCGTCTCGAATCAAGTCGATCGTTTAAAATGTTTTTCATACATTATTACATTTACTGTCTTCCAAGAAATGAGAGTGGATCTTAAATTTTTAAAAAAGTTAATTTTTTCAAGAATCAAGTGCTTTTCGATCGTTTAAAATGTTTTTCAAACATTAAATGAATAGGGGCCTGTAATACATTTTCCATTACCGGCTTTCCAGCGTGAATTAAGCTTCGCCCCAAAGCGAAGAAATTCTTTTGATGCGGTATCAACAACAATGACTTGCTGTTTGATTCTATATCGTAACAAAGGATTCTAATATACAAAAATACTCTCTACTGACCTCAACTACTGACCGACATCCTCAATAGGTGTCTCACCCTCCAACACTTTCCCGACCCCTGGAAAACGGCCTATGTAAGGATAATTCCCAAATCCAGCAAATCAGACCACACCGCACTCGACTCCTTTCGCCCCATTGGCCTGCTTCCTGTCTTCGGCAAACTGTTGGAGAAACTCTTCATTAAAAGAGTCACTTACCACGCCTCCAAAAGTGGCAAACTCAATCCGCGGCAGTTTGGCTTCAAGGAGCAGACCAATGCCACACAGGCCATCCACACCGCAATTGAAAAAATACATCAAGCCAAATCCAGGAAACAACAGGTCATCGCGGTCTCGTTAGATATCAAGGCCGCTTTTGATAACGCATGGTGGCCGGCGTTGTTCCAAGGTCTGCGTGTAATAGGATGCCCAAACAACATCTTTGGTCTAATTCGGAGTTATGTTGAGAACCGCGTGGTAGCCCTGGATCACGCCGGAGAAAGGGTATCCAAAAATACAACCAAAGGTTGTATTCAGGGCTCCACGTGCGGACCGATCATGTGGAACGTCATCCTCGACGAACTGTTAGGCGCCGACCTCCCGGAAGGTTGCTACATTCAGGCGTACGCGGATGACGTTCTACTGATCGCAGCGGGCCCTACTACCAGCGTTCTTGAATCGCGCACTAACGCAGCACTCAAGATTGTTAAGGAATGGGGAGAGGGGGTCAAGCTGTCCTTCAGCCCTCCCAAGACCAAGCTAATTGCGTTCACACAGAGAGCTAAATCCGCCAGAATTGCTCTTGGAGACCAAGTTCTCGACTTCTCCAGTGAAATAAAACTGCTCGGGGTGATCTTAGATGAAAAACTCACATTTAATCCGCATGTTCGTCACATCGTTGAAAAATGCACTAAAATCTATAAAAGGCTCTGTATCTACAGTAGACCTACCTGGGGAGCACACTCTGAAAATATTACCACTATTTACAAGCAAGTCATACAACCCACGGTCACGTACGCAGCTGGTGTTTGGGGGCACGCTGCGCATAAAAAATACATACAGAAGAGTCTCCTAAGTCTGCAGCGCGGCTTCGCCATCCGCATAGTCCACGGCTTCCGCACCATCTCCACTAATGCAGCAGTGGCCCTCGCACAGCTGACTCCTCTCGACCTTAAAGTCTTGGAAGTGGCGGCTGTGGAGAGGGCCAGACTTGAAGGAACCACCGACATACTCCCTACTGATATTCCAGTTGAACGACCCACACCCACACATGAACTCCCCCACCCCGCACTCAGACCTGCAGTATGCCCATCTTTCGCCCGTTCACAAGAAGAGATAAACACCCTTATACGTCACAATTCCTCCACTATCTTTACAGATGGCAGCAAACAAGAGGACGGCACCGTTGGGGCTGCTTTTGTTTGTTGTAATCCAGATAGCTACCCTCCCACTTCCACAAAGAAATTCCTGCTGCACCCATCCTGCACTGTCTTCCAAGCGGAGTTATTCGCTATTCTCCAAGCTATGAAACACGCCTACTCCCATCGTTTAGCTCACGTGATCATCCTCTCAGACTCCCTTTCCTCCATACAAGCCATACAAACTCGAAGTAACACGCATCCCATCATCAGTCAGATTCACTCTTTCTTGCTAGATAATGCTAATGTATTCACCCTGACTTGGGTCAAGGCGCATGTCGGCATCGCTGGCAATGAGGCAGCCGATGTTGCTGCCAACGCAGCTTGCAAGTTGCACAAGATTCCGGATTACATGCACTGTCCCATATCTTACGTTAGGAGGAGCATCAAAGCCCAAAACGCAGAAATATGGGAAACAAGATACCGCAGCGCACCCCAAGGTGAACACACGCGCCGGCTCCTCCCGCGGCTTGCGGACATTAAGTTGGTTTATTCACACTTAGACCAGACATTCGAACTCACACAATTCCTATCAGGACACGGCTATCACAAAGCCTATCTCTGCCGATTTCACATAACAAATGACGACTGCTGCCCATGTGACGGTTCAACATGTCAAGACATCCCTCATTTACTGGAAAAGTGCCCCAATTTTGCTGGACCTAGGTCTCGGCATGAACGTGTGTGCGCTAGTATGGCAGTTGAACCATACTCCATACTTGCATGTATATCAAAGCCAGAGGCAATTGCTTCCCTAAACAAATTTTGGAAATACATCGTCAGCAAGCTGAAATCTTTCAATGGCACCTAACACAAATTACTCAACTCAGGGAAATAATATACTAGAAATATACATTTCATATATATACATATATATAAGTAATATATCTCATAACACATACTTATACCCCTCTACTACATCTCTACTTCTAAGAAGGTAGTGAAGAGCAACATTTTCCAACTACGTAGCCCTCGGGAACAGTATCAAATCGCAGTTCTCCGACAGGCTTACGCACTCAAACTTGACACACTGTACACAAATGTAACACCTAAAACATTGTGCAACAAATTATTTTAATGAAAAAAAAAAAAAAAAAAATATACAAAAATATATTATTAGACATTGTGTTTGGTATCATTTAAGTCCTAAATTATTTTCCGAATTTCGACCTATATCTATTCTTCCTTTTCTTTCTAAAGTTCTTGAACGCCTTGTCTATGACCAGATTAGTAAATTCCTTTATTGTCACAATCTTTTAAACCCTTTACAATCAGGTTTCCGCCCGGGCCATAGCACGACTACTACACTCGTCAAGATCACTGATGATATACGTCATTCCATGGACAATGGCAAACTTACTGTACTTATATTGCTGGATTTCAGTAATGCGTTCAATACGGTTGATTTTGACATTCTCTTGGCCTTACTTCGCTCAATGAATGTATCTCCTGCGGTTGTCGATTGGTTTTACAGTTATCTTTATGGGCGCAGGCAGCGGGTTCGCCTGGATGAGGATTTCTCTTCTTGGTGTGATACGTCTGCTGGCGTCCCTCAAGGTGGTGTCCTTTCTCCACTTCTTTTCGCAATTTTTATAAACTCTGTCTCGCCAAATCTATCTTCTTCGTACCACCTATATGCAGACGATCTATAAATTTATTCTAGTGCTTCATTGGATGAACTACCAGAGTGTATTAGGGTAGTTAATAATGATCTTTTCCTTATAACCGAGTGGAGCAAAAAATTAGGCTTAAAAGTTAATCTGTAAACTGGAGAACGATTCCTAGTGTCAATTTCGATGGGGAATTAATACCTTTTAGTGAATCGTGTAAAAATTTAGGAATCTTAATTGATCGCTGCTTGAGTTGGGTTCCTCAACTCCAAGTTACTAGCCAGAAGTTGTTTGCTGCTGCAGCCTCGTTAAAAAGACTCCGTAACTTTTTTCCCACTGCCACTAAAATTGTTCTAGCTCAATCCCTATTACTTTCCAATTCTTGATTATGCTGACATCTGCTATTTAGATCTTACAGAGGAGCTTAATAAACTTGAGCGTCTTCAAAATTTTTGTATACGATTTATATTTGGTTTGCGCAAATATGATCATGTTTCTCAATTTCGTTCTAAGCTCAAGTGGCTTCCTATTCGTCTTCGTCGGAATACGCACATCCTGTCTCTTCTTTATAATATACTATTTAATTCTTTTTCTCCGCGTTACCTAAAGGAACGTTTTGTTTTTCTCGGCAATGATTCCCACTGTTTGAGGTCATCAGAAAATCTCACTCTTATGTTCCCTTCTCATAATAGTTCGTTTTACGATAAGTCATTCACAGTAGAAGCTGTTCGTCTGTGGAATGCCTTACCGGTCACTATTAGACATGCACCATCTCTGCCTATCTTTAAAGATCGTTTGAAAGCATTTTATTTGTCCCTATGAATTTTATATTGATATTAGCCTGCTGCATTTATTTATTTATTATTGTTGGTTATTTATATTTGATTATCAAATATAATATTTATGTATTATACTAATATTTATATATATATATTATTTTGCTGTTACGTATTTTATTGTATATAGTTATGTATTTTTTTTTTCTCTTTTATAATTGGTTTGTATAAACAACCCCGCCTTGCAGTTCATAGTTCCTCTCCATCCAAAGGTTGCCTGGTAGAGATCACTTTTAGTGATAAGACCGCCCATTGTTTCATTCTATTTTACTGTTTTTTTTTCTTGTATTTTTGTGTTTTTTAATAATGGTGGAACAATAAAGTATTAATATCTATCTATCTATCTATCTATCATTAGCTAGAATTAATTCATCGCGAGGTTTAACGGAAACCTTTTGCACGTAGGTACATAAAACGTTTAGAATACTAATGAACTCAAAATAATAAATGCGAAGCTAACTCTGTGTGTTCGTTACTTTTAATACCTTGTTGAATGGTTGAACTAGTCTTTACCAAGTCTTTACGAAATATTTTGCACTCAATTAATAATGATCATTGTCTGCATCATAAGAAGCGCTACTTTTCTTTCCTAAAAAAATCTGCACTACGGATGTCACAACTAAATACTCCGTTATATCATAGTTCATTTTAGGGTTTGATTTGTAGCAATTTTAATCATTCCAACAATGAATTCAAATTGAAATTTGATTATCTTTACTATGCATAGCCTCACAAGGGTCTTACATAGTCATTTATTTTTAAACTACCACCGGAGCAAAACGCAGGCGGCTGAGGCCCCATTAGTGCGTTGCGTTGCGTCGCGTCATCGCAATGGATCAACGCATTGCGTGCCACATCTGCGTTGCCTTTTTTTTGTTTTGACTCGGGGCAAATCTTCGAATGCTCCCTGGGAGCTGTGGGGCTCGACGGGGGTATGTGGGATTCTTACCCACTAAAACCCCCGCGGCTGTCGCATCGGCACATGAGAGGGGGGACCTCAGGGCTCACAAGGGGCCCCTCAGTGCCTTGTCTTTGAGCCCGCCGCCGGGGGGCGCATTGTAGCCCCCCGGGAACCAGTCACGGTGCTCTCGGGGACGACGGTCGCAACCCCGTCGCCGTCCTCCTCGGAGTCGCCGCCATACTCAATGGGACACCTGCGTTACCTACGTCGACGCACGACATCGCAACGCAAGAGGGCGACGCATACTTAGTTTACCCATCAATCAGTGGGACACTGTCCCACAAAATATCTATATTTTGTGACTGTCCGTCGTCGCACCGGAGCTCCGACAGCGCAGCGCATCACCCTCCCTACCACTTCGTCTCTTGTCCGACGATCCGATGAAACATCGCGTGCGACGACGCAACGCATTAACGTGGCATATTATCGTAAAAAATATAATTATGTAAAACGACAATGACTTTCGGAACGCCCATTAGGTCCGTCCGCAATCGAGCGGCCTTCGTATTAGGTCGCCTGTATCCCCTTCTCTGCAAGCGGAGTAAAATGTCGCTTAGAAATAAGTTGACATTATACAAAGCTTGCATTCGCCCTATCATGACTTACGCGAGTGTAGTTTTCGCGCACGCCGCCCGCATCCATATCGATAGCCTCCAGGTTATCCAGAATCGTTTCCTCCGACGTGCCGTCGGTGCCCCGTGGTACATGCGGAACGTAGATCTGCATTCCGATTTCAAATTAGATCCCCTTCGTAAGTTCCTCAAAGAAGCGTCTAAACGCTACTTTGAATCCGCGTCCCGTCACGCGAACAGTTTAATCCGCGCCACCGCCGATTACGACCCTAGTCCTTCTGACTCGCGCCGCAGACCACGGCACGTACTGCTCGACCCTCCTGACCCCATGACGGTCCTATTGGACCGGGATGCGCCGACCCCTCCCCGACAACCGTATGCTACACTAGCTATCAGACACCGGTCTCGCCGGCGGGGCCGAAGGGTCGTACGTATGCGGCCTCAACGACGTGCATCACCCCACTGAGTTTCTTGCCGGTTCTTCTCAGTGGGGGCGCGTTGTGAACCGGTGGTAAACTCAGCCCTCTCTTAAGCGACAGCCCAAGCCGAGGCCGTGCCTCCCTGAGGTGCCCTTGAGCTCGTCGCTACTTCTGCCGTAAAGGCTAGAGCGCTTTAAGCGCTCGCCTCCTATTGTCCGGTGAAGCTGTAATGGCCATCTGCGGCCAACAGCGTCTATCAATCCCAAAAAAAAAGAAGCGACGACGTACATGCGCTCCGGCCTCCACTGAGAAGATCCGGCAAGGAACTCAGCGGGCTTGTCTTTTTTTAATATTATCTAAAATACTGTTTGTTCCAGGCAAAGTCCATAATGTGTAATGTACAAACTTAAAACTAATTGAAGTAAAATCGAAGTTACCTACCTATTAAACATTGAACCAAATGTGTCGCATCCATCTCTGCAACATCGGCGACCCCCGCCGATCTTCGAAAATAATTTCTAAAATTTACCTTTATCACCACAAAATCAACATGCATACATTGATTTTCTGAAATGAATAAATAATGAATTATTAAAAACAATACCTACTTACATAAAAGAATATTTAAAAAAAAACGTGACGAGCACCTAGTTCGTCACGTTTTTAAAATTAATATTCCGTACCTGCCTGTATACAATTAATTTAAGCATTGTAATAAAACTCGGAACGGTTTGTAGCTTGAATTATTTCTAACAAATGTTAAATATTCATGAAACAACCCCTAAAAATTGTTTGCGTCCACCATCCAATTCCTCAACACCTTTCCCCAAAAAGTTGTCCGTTTAATAGAACAATGCTTCAAAATGTTTCCATGTTGAAATTTGTTTTAACTTTTATTTCGAAAACTACCTATGCTACGTCTATTTGTTTGCAAGTTCACATAATTTTTTCAGCATGCGATCAATGCCATTAAAAAAAGCATTATTTTCTTGTTATTACCTATGTGAAGATATGCTAGAGTTTTACATAGCAATAAGTGGCACACATATCTACTTATGTATATGGTTTTATGCACTTACGCTAGTAACCTATAACCTTATTTATTAAGTCTCTTGAATTTAATAATAGTGCCCTTCACATGGGAATACAGTACTCATACTATACTATGTGCACAGTACACGGCTACTACTTGATCGGTC
The DNA here is from genome assembly GCA_911728495.1 of Furcula furcula. Lineage (NCBI taxonomy): Eukaryota > Metazoa > Arthropoda > Insecta > Lepidoptera > Notodontidae > Furcula > Furcula furcula. The sequence continues at coordinate 8,133,609 of OU452246.1, read as the reverse complement.
TCTTGCAAAGGGATCTGAGGGCCTAGACAAGATGCAATCGCTACATAGCGAATCTATTTTTTCATTCGCTAACGGTGTCAATTCCCTACAAATTGTCACGTGATTTTTCGATGACTTATGTCATTCTCATACATTTTTATACTTTCTATTAGCGATAGCGCTTGTATTAGAATGTTACATTGTCTAGATGGTACCTCAATTCAATTTATTTATTTTCGTAAAACTAACTACCAAATAGATTGATTTTGATGTCCACGCTAGGCAAGCCTGTACCGTTGCCATATCGGTACAACTAACAGTAATTGTTACGGCTACAGCTAACATAAAGTTCAGTAATTTAAAACTAAGGGTACAAACAAATACCCAAATATCTAACACAATATAACAAATACCCAAATACCTAATACAATATAACAAATACCCAAATACCTAACACAATATAACAAATACCCAAATACCTAATACAATATAACAAATACCCAAATACCTAACACAATATAACAAATACCCAAATACCTAATACAATATAACAAATACCCAAATACCTAACACAATATAACAAATACCCAAATACCTAATACAATATAACTACCCAAATACCCAAATACCTAGTAACTAATAGGGATACAAAACAAATAGTGATTATTGTGACACTGCATGTATGATATAGTGTGTAATATGTCTTTATTTATAAAATGCTATAAATATAGAGAAATATAATTTTAATAGATTATAGAGAAATATAATATTAAACTAATATAACATATTATAAAATAAAATCTATACTTATAATAAAACTGTAACAGGTCCAATTCTGTACATTGAAGATATTTTGAAAATTATGTTTGGAGGGTATTCTATAACGGATACTAAAGCCAAAAATGTATTTTTTTTTATCTGTCTGTCTGTCTGTATCTCGGCTGAGCATCACGCCGAAACTACTGAATGGATTGAAACGAAACTTGGCATGATTTGAGTTAATACTCCGAGGTAGGACATAAGATAATTTTTATCCCGACATTCGGCCCGGTTCCCTTGGGTGAGGGGAATAAAGTCAAAATGTGTACTTGGTTAAACGCTAGCTCCGATTTTAAAATTTTTTCATTATAATTATAATAAATATTTGTAAGGGAACACTCATAGATAGTTGTTAACAATGTTTGGAAATCGATCAGGTTAAGCAACGTTAGGTAAGGTCTATTAATAGATGGGTAACCGTTTGACGCCATTTGAACTAAACGTCTCCGTGCTTCGGAGGGCAAGTACAAAGAGGGTCCAAGTTTTTAACTGACTTTAAAAAAGGAGGTTTTGTATTCTATGCGAATGTACACACATCAAAAGTGTCTAGGGATCAACATATATTTTTGCAATAACTTTTCTCCTGATTGATATTAATTAAAATTTTCTTTAAGGATTCATCAAATAAAGTGTTTTCGTTTGTCACAGTAACGATAAACCAAGTCACCTTTGCATTAATAAAGAAATTTGCCATTTTCCTAATAAAGGGATTTTTGACATTTGAACCACTAACACAAAAGTTCGAAAAAAAGACTGAAATAACAGTTTTCTTTAAAATTTTATTGGGTAACTTAAACAATTAATAATCCGTGTTTCTACCGCGAACACTAACAACACAAGAACATCGGTTTGGCATACTCAAAATGAGTTCATCCAAATCACGCTGTGGAATGGCCGCCCATGTTCGTTGCAACAACAAAAAAAGGTCTTCTTGCGACTGGATACCCTCCATATTCGGCAGAGCTCTTCTCTGTAGCATATCCCATGCATGCTCAATCGGGTTCAAGTCTGGCGACTGAGCAGGCCAGGGCAGGACATTGATGTTAGCTGCGGCGAGAGTCTGTCTTACAACTCTTGCGGTGTGCGGTTGTGCATTATCATGCGTTAACTGAAATAAGGGACCGATTTGCACTTGTAGAGGAACGATGACGTCTGATACAATCGTCTCAGCATAAATTTGAGCGTTGAGGTTGCCTCTGATCCAAATCAACTCAGTTCTTCCGCCGATCCAAATACCCGCCCATACCATGATGGTTCCACCACTATAAGGATGGACTTCCTGGCAGGATTTTAATCGCTGTTGGCGTCCAGGGGTTCTTCAGTGTCGTATACGTCTTGTATCCGGTCTCATACCAAAACGAGACTCATCAGAAAAGCACACGAAACGCCATTGTTCTTCTGCCCAATTTCTGTGTTCAAGAGCCCATTGATATCGAATCCTACGATTGTGCATTGCTATAGGTGGTACCCGTAGCGGTCTTCGGGAATGAAGGTTCACTTCATGCAAGCGGTTTCTGACTGTTTGGTCGCTAATTAAGTTCCCTGAAGAGTGATGAAGCCTCACGGCTAACATCATGGCAGTTATTGTTGGAGCTCTTCGAGTTAAGATTTGAATATATCGGTCTTGTCTCCGTGTGGTGCAGCGATACCGTCCTCCATGGCGCTCAGCCACGGTACCAGTGCTTCGGTAACGTGTCCAAAGTCGACTGATAACACTCTGACTTGTATTCAGAGCTAAAGCCACAGTACGTTGCCGGGAACCAGCTTCTATCATTCCCACGGCTCTGAGCATTTCTTCCCTGCTTAAATGACGTCGCCGCTCCATAATAACGTTGGTTTTAATCAGTAGTAGGGAAACAGTAGCACTAATAATGTCTTCAATGCGTTGTATGTTTTTATAGGGAAAATATTGACAGCTGATTTTCATCTTTTACTCGAATTTGATTCACAGTTCCTGATTCAAATTATGAAATGCACCAAAAAGGATCCATATAAATTTATAAAGTCATAAATTTATTACAAAGCCACATCTCAATCTCAAGAAATCCGCTTAAAAATGCTTGATCCCTAGACACTTTTGATGTGTGTATATTATTGAAAGTTTAGTTAACGTAAGCACAACGCGGGCGGAGCTGCGTGGGGGTCAGCTAGTAAATAATAAAAGTGGACGAAGCGAAACAAGTATGTAAGGATCGTAGCAAGTGGAAGGAACTGGTCTCTGCCTACCCTTACGGGAAAGAGGCGTGATTATAAATGTATGTGTGTATGTATAAAATTAATAAATGTGAATGTATAATCTCATCTCCTCCAATTGAGTGTCCATAAGAGGCGACTTATATAAAACAAGAAGACTGGTAGCAGCGTCTTTCTATTGGATTACCTACCCATCTAAGGGGGAGGCCTTTGTTCAGTAGTGGACGTCTATTTTAAATCTTAGATTTGTTTGTCATGTAACATGCCCTAGAAATAACAAACATCTAAAAGGGATTGATGAAAATGATTGGTACTTAGTATTTTGGGATAATGTTCAGTTACCTGTTGGTCTAGTGGTCAGACACCCTGCCTGCTAACCGATGGGTCGTGGGTTCGATTCCCGCCAAGTGTTTGGGTGTTGTTTATATATTTAAGTATGTATTTACAAAAAAAAAAAGTATATAAGTATTAGTATCAGTTATCTGGTTTCCATAGTACAGGCTCTGCCTAGTTTGGGATCGGATGACCGTGTGTGGATTGTCCCAAGATATTATTATTATTATTATTACCTACAAATTAATTTCCAAGCCAAGTCTGAAGATTCCAATTAAAGTTCTTGTACAAAACCTAAATCTATGTTGAAAATTTCCTACTCTGCAAATAATTATTGAAAACCCGCACAAAGCGTTTGGATTACATTTACCCTGGCTTAGACTTTTTTCACTGACCCGTCGTCGGCGTCGGTTGATTCGCGACCAAAAGCCGAGATTGGAGAGGTCCTAAACAAACTGTGAGGGATCGCGAAATACAGAATGTTGTGCCAACATTCTTTTTGAAATATTCTCGTAGCATTTATCTCGAATGTAGCAAATCGGCCGGCCCGTGAGATATGGCTGCGACGTGATAGAATCCGCTAAAAAAATTCAACTACATTGAGAACAGTTTGTTACATTTTTATATTTAAATCGCTGAAAATATGTTCACACTTTGAAATTACTTTTTTTAAAGCGACTTAGTGCTACGACTAAACGTTAGCCTGATGGTAAGCGACCCACTTGGTTATAGACAGCTGCACTTCACCGCTGCTCGTCACCTGAGGCATTCACCATTTTTCTTGAGCTAGGTAATTTAATAGCCGTTGCCCTTCCCACTGGAAGACATCAATGTTCAAACTGATTCTTGTCAGCTCCCTGCCGATCTCTTACAAAGAGACCAGTTACTTATTACTTACATTAATTAGTAAATTTTTTATAGATTATTTATTTAGAGTTAGTAACACATTTGTGTGTTTCTACAAAGCTTAATAGGTACTTAAACATACAATGATTGACAACTATATAAAATTAAATGATAGGCAATTACGAATTTCTCTTATATTTAACAGTAACAAGATGTCGTTTTAGCTTTTTTATAACGTATACAACGTCAGCCAATATGAAATTAACTTCACCTTTGAAGTTTTGTATCAACATTTTCATATTATGTGTTCTCATAATGTTTCCACGAATATACGTTCACGTTCATACACGAAAAATAAAGAGTCACAGGCATTTTTAACAGCTTTTATATAATTTATGTTTTATACTACCGATATAATGTTTTATACGAAAGACAAATACTTAAGAAAATTGAAAATGTTGATTGTATTTATTATTATAACTAATGCTCTAACAACTAAATTGCAGCAGCCTCTAGGTCAGACTTCGGATGAATATAACGAAGAAAAAGCTGATGACCGTGCACAACACAAAATAGAGATTGGGGGTGAGGAAATTGTATATGTCCATGAATACATCTTTCTTGGCCAAATAGTTTCCTTTCAGGCGAGACAGGACAAGAAAATTGCTAGACGCACTGAAAATGCTTCGAGGCGTTATTGGTCAATGAAAGACCTTTTGAAAGGTTCTCTACCGCTTTCATTGAAAAGAAAACTCATGGACATGTGCATTCTCCCCATTCTCACCCATGGTGCACAGACTTGGTCATTAACAAAACTTCAAAAGTCTGCACTTGCAGTGTGTCAACGAGCGATGGTGCGCTGTTATGTACCTATATTTGAAGTAAAGCTTACCTGCCTTGTAAGGAACTCTACATATATTGTGCTCGGTAACGCAAATTGTTGATGTGGGCGAACTGCTGAAGAACTGAAGTGGAATTGGGCTGGACATATCTGCCGCATGCTACTTCATTTTCCAAAACGACCACGCTATGGGTGCCACGCACTGGGACACGACGTCGTCGGTCGTGGTAGGCCTAGACGGAGATGGCGGGATGAGCTAGACAATTATAAGAAGGACTGGGCACAAATTGCTATGCATCGGGAAAAGTAGAAAGTGGAAAGGGAGGCCTTTGCCCTGCAGTGGGACAGTAGCGGCTAAATTATTATTATTATATTGTGTATATTCTCTATCTTTTATAGCGACAATACTGTTCTATATCTAAGGGGAGTTACACATTTAAGCGGACTAACATTCATCGTCACACCAAATCAAACATAACGTTGATGAATGTTCGAAAACAAGGCCGCCTTTTTTTTTGCCGCGGGGGAAATCTTCCAAAGATCCCCGGGAGCTGTGGGGCTCGACCGGGGTATGTGGGATTCTTACCCACTAAAACCCCCGCGCCTGTCGCATCGGCACATGAGAGGGGGGACCCCAGGGCTCTCCGGTGGTATCTGCACCAGGGGCCCCTCAGTGCCTTGCCTTTGAGCCCGCCGCCGGGGGGCGCATTGTAGCCCCCCGGGAACCTGACACGGTACTCACGGGGACGGGGGTCGCAGCCCCGCCGCCGTCCTCCTCGGAGTCGCCGCCGTACTCAATGGACGCTCAAAGGGCCCACACCCTGAGCGTCCAGCGACTCCGAAGGTCCAGTGTAAACACTAACCTAAACCTTAACGAGACGCTCATAGCCATAGTACAGGCTCTGTCTAGTTTGCAATCAGATGACCGTGTGTGGATTGTCCTAAGATATGATTATTATGTATATTTTAAGTAAAGCTTACCGCCCGTGTAAGGAACTCTATATTGCGCTCGGTAACGCAAATTGTTGATGTGGGCGCACTTCTGCAGAACTGAAGGGGAAGTGGGCTGGACATAATATATCTGCCGCATGCTACTTCATGGTCCAAAACGACCACGCTATGGGTGCCACGCACTAGGACACGACGTCGGTCGTGGTAGGCCTAGACGGAGATGGCGGGATGAGCTAGACAATTATAAGAAGGACTGGGCACAAATTGCTATACATTGGGAAAAGTAGAAAGTGGAAAGGGAGGCCTTTGCCCTACAGTAGGACAGTAGCGGCTAAATTATTATTATTATATTGTGTATATTCTCTATCTTTTATAGCGACAATACTGTTTCTATATCTAAGGGGAGTTACACATTTAAGCGGACTAACATTCGTCGTCACACCTGGCCGAAAGAATCAAACATAATGTTGATGAATGTTCGAAAACAAAGCCGCCTGGCGTTACATGTTTGTTTAAAAAAAGCCTGTTCCGCCGAGGCCTCGCTTGTCATTGAACAAATACTGCCGAGCCCGAACGCTTTACCCGATCGGCACTAAACGAAAACAATATGTATTGCTTCGGGCTGGCCTAGCCATTCAACAAATACCACCGAACTGAATGTGTCGCTTAAATTTGTAGCACCCCACACCCGGTTTGTGTCTTGCACGGATGACCTACCTTTACCTATAGTTAAAGGTCAAAAAGGTCAAAAGATCAAAAATGGAACAATTAATGCATGAATGCACGCGTGATGACTGACTGTGTGAGTGGCCCAGCCAAATAGGGCCAGTAGGGTCGAATATGACACATTCAACAAGACACATCAAACAAAAAAAAAGATTACAGAGAATTAAAGATAAAAAAATATTCAATCAGACTGTCATCTTTCCAGTGATAAAAATAATTTAATCCAGTTTACGAGTTAAATTAATTGACAGAGAGAGAGCATAGTTGTGCTAGACAAATCAGTGGTAACTTAAAACCAGGGAAAGTAGTTGTTGGTTGTCAAGTGGCTTCAAACCGACTTGACCCGGGTTACTGCCAATTATTTCTATAGAGTTTTCAAATGCTGCCTAATTGTTACAGATTTAAAAACGTTTACAGGAATTTAATTTCGAGTATATCTGCAAATGCTTTGAACCGTAATATAATAAGAAAAATAATAACAACCCTTGGTTTTGTCCCACTATTGGGCAATTGCCTCCCCTCAGGATGAAGGGGCTTTTGACCGTTCATATTATGTGTTCTCGTAATTGTGTGGCTTTGAACCGTATTTTATAGTACTTATGTTTTAATTTTAAATAATTTTTATGTCAGCGGCCCTTGGGCTCTGCCTACCCCTTTACGGGAAAAAGGCGTGATTTTTATGTTTTTTTTATGTATGTTTATGTCATAAATCTTGATGTTTATATAATACCTACTCATGCAACTGCTACCATATTTTGGATGTCATTTTGTCCCTGATTATTAATCTAGTAAATATTAAAAAAAAACGGATGATATTCAAATGTTGACGGTGCATAGTTATGGTATTTAAAATCTCCCACGCAATAGTGTAAAGCAATTTGCCCGTTATTTTTGCTAATACAATTTTGTCAGTGGACAACTTTCGAAGCATCTGGAAATAGGGTCGAGTATAAATAAATAATTGGGATAGTCTGGCTGAGCCAGGCTGCCATTAATTATTTATGTAAACACCATTCTAGCCAGATGCCTATTGTTCTATAAAAGTATAGATGCATGATATACTGATGTGTCAAAAATGTTGTCTATCGAACGACACAACACACTGTCGCTAATGAGATGATTATAATAAGAAAAACACACATTCTGAAATAAAACTATTTTGGATTATATCGCGGTTTATTTTAGATTTCACTTTCCAGACATTTCGAATGCTTTGCAGCAACCATGGTGACGGGAAGACTGAGTTGTTGAACGTCCTTATGTCACAAATATACCGGTTTACCTTCAGGTCTTCTTACTTATTATTGATGGTCCGATCTACGCAGTAAGAGCTTACAGTATCTTGAGGCCGTGCAGGTTTTGGATTTAATCTATACTTATAATAAAACTGTAACAGGTCCAATTCTGTACATTGAAGATATTTTTAAAATTATTTTTGGAGGGCATTCTATAACCGATACTGAGGCCGAAAAATTTTTTTTTTTAATTTTTGTCTGTCTGTCTGTCTGTCTGTATCACGGCTGCGCATCACGCCGAAACTACTGAATGGATTCAAATTAAACGTGGCATGATTTGAGATCTTACTACGAGGTAGGACATAGGATACTTTTTATCCCGTAATCTGGCATGGTTCTTTTGGGAGAGGGGATTAAAGTCAAAATGGGTACTTGGTTATACGCTTGGTCCGATTTTATCAAATTTTCTTCATAATTATCTATACTTATAATAAAACTGTAACAGGTCCAATTCTGTACATTGAAGATATTTTGAAAATTATATTTGGAGGGCATTCTATAACCGATACTGAGGCCGAAAATGTAATTTTTTTAATTTTTGTCTGTCTGTCTGTCTGTCTGTCTGTCTGTCTGTCTGTCTGTCTGTCTGTATCACGGCTGCGCATCACGCCGAAACTACTGAATGGATTCAAATGAAATTTGGCATGATTTGAGCTCTTACTACGAGGTAGGACATAGGCTATTTTTTATCCCGTAATCTAGCACGGTTCTTTTGGGAGAGGGGATTAAAGTCAAAATGGGTACCTGGTTATACGCTTGGTGCGATTTTATCAATTTTTCTTCATAATTATAATAAATATTAGTAAGGGAACACTCATAGAGAGTTGTTATCAAGGTTTTGTAATCGATCGGGTTAAGCAACGTTAGGTAAGGTCATTAAATAGATGGGTGACCGCTTAACACCATTTGAACTAAACGGGTCCGTGCTTCAGAGAGCAAGTAAAAAGTGGGTCCCAGTTTTTAACCGACTATAAAAAAGGAGGTTATGTATCCGATGCGAATGTCTGTTATTAAAAGTTTAGTTAACGTAAAAAAAGCGCATGCGGAGCTGCGTGGGTCAGCTAGTATATATATATATATATATATATATAATTTAAAATAAACCGCGATGTACTCCGTAAAAGAAGCTTTATTTCAATGTGTAGTATTCGCGTAAATTAAAGACAACATTGTTGTATTATTAATATCTCTTTGTACAATTAGCTAAGCAAGCAAAGAGCATGCTGTAAGTCTTACATAACAAATGAAATTTATTTTAGAATGAATTATTTATTATATCAATGAAATGAAAGGAATAATCACAATCAGAATAATTTAAAAGTTATTCTAGCCACATACCCTAGCTGTATTCGTAACTAATATCAGTAAGAATAATAAACCTCGACAAAATAGCTTTTTCATACGGAAAAGGAAAAATATTAACGCAAATGATAAAAGTTTGCAATCCACGTTACGAGTACAATAGAAAATGTTCGACTAACTGCGTATAAAAAGCAAAAAAAATATCCACATTTTACCTCGAAGTACAACAATGTGCTTTCGTAGACATGAGGAAAACAATCTCTTTCAATTAGTTTTTTTTTTCTTTTTGGATTCTTCATCTACAATGTTAATATGTGTCGTATTGTATTCCCCACTTGTAAAACCTGGTATAAACTTGGTATATTAATTAATGACTATATCGGTGTGTCATTTGGGGGTAATCACGATCCTCAGCAATGAGGAAATACGACGCGAGGAGGAGGATATCCGTGGGGTGATTTCAACTCTTACAGTAAGTAAATATATATCTGTACTGTTGTCAAGCCCAATACCTACTATAACGAAAACCTTCAACAATGTTGGAAATAAAAACCCTGTAATTTAGTACAATCTTTCGTATCATATTATTACATTACTATAATAACTAGGATTCGATTGTTTGTACCTATGAGTAAAGTTGGAAATAACTCTAATGATTCGTTTTTTGTTTTATAAATTGATATAAGAAATTAACGTACTTACTTATCTATGCTTATAATACTTGAATCTATTTAGTAGTTACGGCATGATGCGGCTGTGATACAAACAGACAGACAGACAGAAAGACAGACAGACAAAAAATTAAAAATTACAGTTTTACCTTCAGTATCGGTTAAAGAATGCCCTGCAAAAATAATTTTCAAAATATCTTCAATGTACAGAAATGGACCTGTTACAGTTTTATTATAATATATAATATAATATATAATAAAACTGTAATAATATGTCTATTATTATTATCTATACTTATAATAAAACTGTAACAGGTCCATTTCTGTACATTGAAGATATTTTGAAAATTATTATTTTTTTGTTACTGTTAAAAAATTTATAACGCTATAAATAAATTATTCAGATCCCTTTAAAATTTCGTCGTACTCGTCAATCACTTTTGTTTGATATCTTTTTATATACCTTTAGATAAGGAGTTGATAACTAAGGGCAGCTTAATCAACTATGACACCAGGTTGGGTCAATATTTTTTGGCGATATTTTTAATATTTCGATATATTGATATAAAATATCAAGCATCTTTCGTATCATAACGATATTTTTTGTAGATAACGATATTTTTAACACGCTTTTATTTCTTCAGAGATCGGTAAAAAACAAGGTTCCTAAATCCTTACCACAATCGGTATGACACCGATATATCGATATACTTTTTTTGATATATCGAAAAAAGCCACATCCCTATCCTCCATACCGATTCCTCGCCACCATAGCAACCATCCTGACAGAGAGAGGTCGTGTCCGATCCGGCTGACGGGAATTCGCTGCTCCGATACCCACAAAAGACACTCCTACTCTCCCCTATTACGTATCTCGTTTGAGAACTAAAGTGATGAACACTATGACAAGTGACTATCAAATAACTGTCAAAAGATTTTTCGGTATTGCCTAACTTGAGTGACCAATAAATACCAATACTAAACACTTTCAGTTGACATCAAAGTTCGGTGGGCAACTGAAGCTTGATAGTCAGTTGGGTGGCTAAAGATACGCAATAGCCCTGCTGGAGCGAATGTCACTGTAACATAACACTCTTGAAGAAAACTGTTTAAAAATGATTTGGTTATAATCTATTTTATACAAAATATAAATTTCGGTATATTACTCCAAAAAAAGACACGTAACGAAGAAACAATGATATATCTACGTAGGGTCGTATAATAGGGCTGAAATTAATTGGATCTCTGTTATTTGCTTTCTTTGATTCTTTTCAAAGACATTATTGTTTGAACTAGAAAATACAACGCTTATGGCTGTAATAAGTATAATTTTAGCATTTATTTACTGACTAGCCGACCAGCGCAGCTCCGCCCGCGCTCATTTTACGTTTACTAAATTTTTAATAGCATACATTTGCGTTGAATACATAACCTCCTTTTTTAAAGTCGGTTAAAAACTGGGGCCCCTTTTTACTTGCCCTCCGAAGCACAGAGACACTTAATTCAAATGCCATTAAACCGTCACCCATAGATATATGTAATGACCTTGCCTAACGTTGCTTAACCTGGTGGATTGCCACATACTTATTCATAACAACCATATAACAATTGTCTATGAGTATCTCCTTATTTTTAATAGTACCTACCTTGAAATCAAAAATCTTCTTGAAAGTAGTTTGATTTCAATTCAAAGACAACATTATTAGTACCTCATCATCATCATTATCAGCCTACATCAGTCCACTGCTGGACATAGGCCTCCCCCAATACACGCCATTGAGCCCGGTCTTCGGCTCTCCTCATCCAGTCATTGCCAACTGCTTTGCGTAAATCGTCATTCCATCGAGCCACAGGGCGTCCTACGCTACGTTTTCCAGTTCGTGGCCTCCACTCCAGAACCAGTCTTCCCCACCGGTCATCGGTTCTGCGGCAAATATGACCAGCCCACTGTCACTTCAGCATGCTAATCCGTTGAGCTATGTCAGTAACTTTTGTTCTCTGGCGAATTACTTCGTTGCTTAATCGATCCCTCAGAGAAACGCCGAGCATAGCTCTCTCCATAGCTCGCTGAGCGACCTTAAATTGGTGGACTAAGTTGTACCGTAAGTGGCCACTTCGCAGCACCGTACGTCATTACGCACTGATTAAAGACCTTAGTCTTCAGACATTGCGGTATCGGTGACGAGAAGACCTGACGAAGTTTTCCGAATGCTGACCAGCCCAGCTGTATTCTTCTGCTGTATTAGTACCTACCTATTAGAAACATTCACGTCGAAAACATTTAACCTCTTTTTTTTTAAAGTCGATTATAAACTGGGACTCACTTTTTACTTGCCCTCCGAATCACGAAGGCGCTTAGTTCAAATGGCATTAAATGGTCACCCATGTATATAATGACCTTTCCTAACGTTGCTTAACCTGGTCAATTGTCAAACATTGCTAACAGTAACAAAAAAATAATAATTTTCAAAATATCTTCAATGTACAGAAATGGACCTGTTACAGTTTTATTATAATATATAATATAATATATAATAAAACTGTAATAATATGTCTATTATTATTATCTATACTCTATCTATCTATATCAAGGTAGGTACTATTAAAAATAAGGAGATACTCATAGACAATTGTTATATGGTTGTTATGAATAAGTATGTGGCAATCCACCAGGTTAAGCAACGTTAGGCAAGGTCATTACATATATCTATGGGTGACGGTTTAATGGCATTTGAATTAAGTGTCTCTGTGCTTCGGAGGGCAAGTAAAAAGGGGCCCCAGTTTTAACCGACTTTAAAAAAGGAGGTTATGTATTCAACGCAAATGTATGCTATTAAAAATTTAGTAAACGTAAAATGAGCGCGGGCGGAGCTGCGCTGGTCGGCTAGTCAGTAAATAAATGCTAAAATTATACTTATTACAGCCATAAGCGTTGTATTTTCTAGTTCAAACAATAATGTCTTTGAAAAGAATCAAAGAAAGCAAATAACAGAGATCCAATTAACTTCAGCCCTATTATACGACCCTACGTAGATATATCATTTTTTCTTCGTTACGTGTCTTTTTTTGGAGTAATATACCGAAATTTATATTTTGTATAAAATAGATTATAACCAAATCATTTTTAAACAGTTTTCTTCAAGAGTGTTATGTTACAGTGACATTCGCTCCAGCAGGGCTATTGCGTATCTTTATCCACCCAACTGACTATCAAGCTTCAGTTGCCCACCGAACTTTGATGTCAACTGAAAGTGTTTAGTATTGGTATTTATTGGTCACTCAAGTTAGCCAATACCGAATGAATATTTTGACAGTTATTTGATAGTCACTTGTCATAGTGTTCATCACTTTAGTTCTCAAACGAGATACGTAATAGGGGGGAGTAGGAGTGTCTTTTGTGGGTATCGGAGCAGCGAATTCCTGTCAGCCGGATCGGACACGACCTCTCTCTGTCAGGATAGTTGCTATGGTGGCGAGGAATCGGTGTGGACGATAGGGATGTGGCTTTTTTCGATGTATCAAAAAAAGTATATTGATATATCGGTAAGACGTTGTAAGGATTTTGGAACCTTGTTTTTTACCGAAGAAATAAAAGCGTGTTAAAAATATCGTTATCTACAAAAAATATCGTTTTGATACGAAAGATGCTTGATATTATATATCAATATATCGAAATATTAAAAATATCGCCAAAAAATATTGACCCAACCTGGTGTCATAGTTGATTAAGCTGCCCTTAGTTATCAACTCCTTATCTAAAGGTATATAAAAAGATATCAAACAAAAGTGATTGACGAGTACGACGAAATTTTTAAGGGATCTGAATAATTTATTTATATAGCGTTATAAATTTTCCAATTCTCCATAGCTTTATCTGATGGAACCGTGATTCATAGTGTAAAATAAAAGTGCGAGCTGGCGGGTTATTGAACATTGTTTTAAAATAATAGTACTTAAGTGATGAAAATGAATTCTTATATATAAATCGTATTTGAACCCTATCGTATTTGTGTCTGGAAAACCTTATCTACGATAATTTCAAATTCGTTTTTGAAATTAAATCTAACCAAATTAAAAACCTAAACCAAATTAAACGAGCACCTTTTCGAATCAAGATGGACTTTAAATTTATAGTGAAATCCTATAGATGCTTACGCAAATAACATTGATCCATAATGAAAATACCACTAAAAAGGGAACGGGTGTTCAATCGCTGACTTGTTTTAATTAGTTCGCAGCCTGTTCAATTCTTTGGCGGTTTTCTGGCGAAAGTTCCTAAAGAATTCCTTTAAGGCCTCCCCTTTTCCGAGCGATCGATTATGGGAGGGCTGAATTAATGCGTCCTCTTACAACGTAACGTCATTAAACATTTAGTGAAGGTTTTGGTGGAAATTCGCTAAGGTTTTGCCTCGCTACACTCCATTAATTCTACTTACCTGCTCCTAACTGTGTTACAATTTTCATAAGTGGAGTTTTTCGTGGTTTTCTGGATTAGAAACATCACTGTTACCTGTACTTAGAAATAACAACTAATGTCAGATATTTTCTTATTAGTCTATTAAAGGAAATTTGACTTTACTAACGAAATTATTTATGGATACGCTTTAATAACTAATAATAGCCTATATCACTCAGAAATAATGTCGCTTTCTTCAACAGTAACTAGGTAATAGGTAACTTTCCCAATCAAATTAATAGTCAGGTGATTCCTACAAAACAAACTATACTTTATTTCCCACTGCTGAGCAAAGGTCTCCCCCATAACAATCCACAAATGCCTATCGTAGGCCACTTTAAATCAGTACTTCTTGAATACATCAAAGTCATCATGCCGACGTTTCTTAAGCCTTCCCCGGTGACGAAGTCCCTCCTTGGGCACCCAATGCGTGACAACTTTGGCCCATCTATCTTCATTCGACAAATATGTCCCGCCCAATCCCACTTTAGCCTAGCAGCCTTTTTCCCTACATCGGCGATTCCTGTTGAAACCGTTGTGCTAATCTGATCTAAGTATTAATTTTCATCATCAGGAATTATGTGTTTCTATTGATTTACTTTTGTTGAGATTTATGTTTTGTATTGCATAGAAAACGAAACGAAACGTGTCCCTATTTATCTGATTTCGAAATAAAGATGGTTCTGTATTCCCTGCGTGTTTTTTTTATTTTAATGGATGATTTTAATTGCTGATCAGACTCTGATTCACTAATAGATACATTTAATAACTGACTAAAAATTATGAAAAGCCGCCTAAGCAAAAAGCTAATTATCCATTGAAAGGCTATGTCTGTTTGTCGTGTCATTGTAGCCCCTAAATGAATGTGCAAATTTTAATGTGTTTTTTATTTGAAAGCTGGTTGAACCAGAATGATTTTTACTTATGTTAAATGAAAATCTATTCAGCCATTCATAACAGCTTTATCAATTTTTTTTTGTAGTAGGGATACCTACTTTTTTACGATAAGATACATGGCAAAATACCGAGTTTTGTTTATAATTAATATATTAACACGAAATAAAACATTAGCTAATTGATTTTTACTTATTATAAGCTGGCTCTTGATCGCAGCAGACTTGAAGGTAAGCAGACGTTCAGCCGTGGGTGGTAAAGCGCTAACTTATTAGAATCCTATTCACTCTTGCCTTGAAGCCACCTACATAATCTGTTAAAAATACCGACACAGAAATATTATTTCAGTCCTTCGCTGAGCTTATTAAAAGCTATTGCAAATTATTTTATCCGGGCAGCGGCGATGTAAATAACACGATGTAAAAAAGAAGAATGTAAAAATCTTAAACCATTAAATTAACTCTTAAACGTATTTTTAAAAGTTGTGTATTCCTAATCACACTATACATATAGCAACGACTGACCTAGAAACCTATCCATCAAGTTCGAATTCTACATTTAATGAGACGGAGTTCCCGATACACTACTCAATAAACCAGCCCCATTTTCATAAAATGTAAGATCGATCTTGAACTAGCTTTCAAATCCGTCCGTTCGTTTAGGAGCTATACGACACCACATACAAATACTACTCATCGTCCAATAATAAAAATCGTAAGGTGGAATTAAGTACGTGGTTACCAGACCACTGATAAGTACTCATTTTTATAAATACATACTTTAATTCGGAGACGCCTGCCAAGCGTGGGGATTATGGCAACCCCGCCCTTCTAAGGGGGAGGCTTTGTTCAGCCGTAGACGTCTTTCGGTTGCTAATGATACTTACACTTTAATTGATAATCAACACCCTAACACAAATTGGGAATCGAACCCACGATCTATTGAGCATTGGGCATGGTGTCTAACCACTAGACCAACGTGCCTGTCAAACAAACAAAATCGAATTAAAAGCTTAATACTTATCCCTATTATAAGTCACAGAATATGGCCCTCATCACTGCTCTCACTGATCCTAGACATGACATTCTTCCACCGTAATATCCGGACTCCCAATGAACCGATAATTTCCTTATGAGAAAAACCACGCTACCAACGAAAGTACACAACTACCGTTGATAATACACAGATGGTATGCTGTCGGTTATTTGACGACAATGTACTGGTGTTTTACTTATCTGTGAAGATTAAAAGGAAGATGGTGAGTTTTTGTTTGTATTTCGAGGAAAATTGGAGTCTCTAAAATCGATAAGCTTTTGTATATGCAATAAAAATGTGTTTTTAGGAAACCAGACAATGCTCTAGATATAATGATTTCTGATATTTACGTGAATATTAGGGTAAGCAGGGGGAATAGCGCTCACTGGGTAATGGCGCTCACCTCTGTAACTTTGTCAAAACAGTAGATAGGAAAACGCCGCGGCGCATGAAGGGCTTGAGGACTTATAACAGGCAGCAACGCGTACGGGCAGTCAGCTAGTGGCATGTGACCGTAAAGTGTGTTTCTCCGTATACGGCAGCGCTCATCTAATTTTTCATTTGGTCTATACTGTGTGGCTGCGACGCTCTTACTAGACGTAGGTTAAGTCTTCTGGGAGTATCCTATCCTACACTAGAAAGATGTTTATGTATGGTTTAAGGTTGATTTCACGCTTAGCATTGTAATTTAAATGGATCTTACTAAATATTTTTTCAAAAAGCATATGTGCCTGTCATTACCCCTTAGCCTGAGCGGCATTACCCAGAGTCAGGGGCAATGGAGCTCAAACCTGTTTTTTTTAAAAACAGCTTCCCACTACTTATAAGTCTGACTGAGGTGACTCGGATTATCAATAATAATTAGAAGATCTGATGGTATTCTGAGAAAACTATGACGTATGGATAGCTTCAGTCCGCCCGTGACTATGAATGCTGTAAAGTGTTCGAAACTTCGGGATATTAAAGCTTTCTAGACTTTAGTGGATTTATCGTCATAGATTACAATACAATATTCTATGAGACAAAAATAATTGCTCAATACCGGCCTATATTGCTTTTAAAACTTGACATTCTGTGGTCAGTTTAGTAGGTAGTGAAATAGTTAGAGTATGTACTTCTTGTGTTGATAATCGATCAATTCGATTGTATCGAAGGAAAGTTGACATTTCTTGTAACATCAACACGTGTTTGTGACAAAATTATAAATATATGACAAACTAGCTGACCCACACAGCTCCGCCTGCGCGATTTTTACGTTAACTAAACTTTTAATAACAGACATTCGCATCGAATACATAACCTCCTTTTTTATAGTCGGTTAAAAACTGGGACCCACTTTTTACTTGCTCTCCGAAGCACGGACCCGTTTAGTTCAAATGGCGTTAAACGGTCACCCATCTATTTAATGACCTTACCTAACGTTGCTTAACCCGATCGATTACAAAACCTTGATAATAACTCTCTATGAGTGTTATATTATAAAGAAAAATTGATAAAATCGGACCAAGCGTATAACCAAGTACCCATTTTGACTTTAATCCCCTCTCCCAAAAGAACCGTGCTAGATTACGGGATAAAAAGTATCCTATGTCCTACCTCGTAGTAAGATCTCAAATCATGCCAAGTTTCATTTGAATCCATTCAGTAGTTTCGGCGTGATGCTCAGCCGTGATACAGACAGACAGACAGACAGACAGACAGACAAAAATTAAAAAAATTACATTTTCGTCCTCAGTATCGGTTATAGAATGCCCTCCAAATATAATTTTCAAAATATCTTCAATGTACAGAATTGGACCTGTTACAGTTTTATTATAAGTATAGATTTACCAGTTGTGTAAATAAAAAGTAAATAATCCATGCGTCGTAATGTTTTCAAGGACGGAGGACAACATTCGTGTCAATTATTTTGAAACCAGTAGCTTTTGCCATATGTTTAGGCCACTATTTCCGTGATAATAACTAAACAACCGTGGATCATACATTCATATTTTAAATATTTGTATGGACTCGAAAGAGTTGTTAGGTATTCTGTACAAAAAGTAAAAAAAAAATACAACTTCACGCAACTTTCGTCAAGTACCAACTAAGCATTATTACCTCTTTTGTGTTTTATCTGAGAGTTAATCTCAACTCATTGTTCCTACTTGCTAGGCATATTGTGTTACTTATAAGGAAACAAGTATTTGCCCTTATAAACACAACAGCTGCTTAGTCCTAATAAGAGTGGAGATATAAAAGATTATTCTGAAAATGTTTATCAACTACTACTAATGTTGTTGCTACATTAAAGATGATCACGAACTGCATCTAAGCGATAAATATTGAGAAAGTGAAATATGTATGTATAGAAAAAAACAATTTGTTTATACTGTTGTATCATATTCGTGGGATTACTCAAGTGATCCCTAGTCAAACGCAAAAATAACAATCACTAAAAAATTCCGTGGAAGCAAATCTGTGAGTGGATTTAAAATATTATTTTGACCGCAGTTTATCTATTTGACAATTCATAAATGACTGAAATCCGCAGAAGTCTGGTATTAACGGTTTATCTCAGCGATTAGAGAAAACTCCGCATTTATTTGCATTTGAAAAAATGCTCGCGTATTTAAAGAATGATTTATTTGCGGAAAAATCCTTTGCGTCATACGTGTGTGGATTTAGTCTATTAATACGTGGTTTCGATATTTGCTTATTATCACTAATTTAGCATTGAAACTCAGTATCCGGAAACTTGAATTTATTCTAGATTGTGAATTTATATAAATGAACCAAATTACAAATATTAAAAAAAATATGTAGGTACATGTTCATTGCTTTATTAGGAATTATTTACACCATTGTCTTAAAATTCATGCATATCATTTTAATAAGTACGATACTATCTTTCGATATGAGTTTAAAATTTTAATATATCGTTTATTATAATGGTAAGACTGCCGCATATTAAGTGCCATACCTACTAAATGTATAGACGAACTTAACTTAAAATTCTGGATAATTACCTCATTATTTTTACAAAAGTTATCAATGTCATTTTATTCATTACCTTAGGGCACCTAGTTTATATACTGTTTCAATTTAGGAATATCACTATAATTTACGATATATTCTCTGTTGACAATTAACGTTTCCACTCTGTATAATAGATACTCTATAATAGATAGATCGCAAAATGGTTTTAAAGATATTTTGCAACTTCTTCTTTCATGGAGAGGTCCATTGCTGAAGGTTGGCGGTTAGATTCCGAAACTTCACTTTATCCATGGTCACTGGTCAGGTCAAATTCAGCCGAAATCAAGTCTATAGAGCAAAAGTCGGAATCATTTTCAACCTGATGTTACGTAGCCTTTTCCGGCAATTTGGAACTGAGTTCTATTAACTTTCCAGCCTCTACCGTCTTTCATCTTAAGTACGACTTTCTACGTAAATGCACTCTAACGCAAACCATTTGTAGGTACAAAACTTGCACATGTATGTAAATAATACAATAAAATACGTGTTCACACAGCTAATATAAAGTTTTACGCCTTCTCGGTCGTGTTCAATCATATTACTAACGCTTGTTTAGGCACCAGACGCTTTTGTCGGCTCGCTCAGTTGAGCATGTGGCTGTCTTGTGCTGACGTCACATCTGCATATATGATGGAGTGCGTATTGTGGGCAAATATAATTAAGTATATTCTAGCACCGCGTGACATTTTATAATATGGGAGTTATCTTTTATTATTTGCGTAGAGTTGCGGTACGCGTACTGCAGTATGTTATCTTAAATAGAAGGGGCTTTAACAGTGACGCCGACATCAATTGCGAGTGTGGTTTGTCCCAAAATATGTCTTACGTTATGAGTTGCCCCGCCTATCCGACTAACTGTAACAGACAGAGGACTTGCTCCAGGCAAATCAGAACGCCATAGATGTGGCCTCATTCTGGGCAAAGACCACATAGTATTCGTGTATTCATTGTTGACACGAAAAGAAGAAGATAGCCCTAGATTGAAATAATGATTTATTAGGCCCATTCCTTTCTTCCAACTCGCAGGCCTGCTTCAAGAAATTTCTTTAGAAACAGCTGAGTTACAAAACGAATCGTTATCTGCATATCTAATGAACACCGGCCTAAGCCACCGGTCGGCATTTTTAAGAACTCAGTGACGTAACAATATAATACAAGGACCTATTACCAATTATGGGACACAGTTTCAATCTCCAGGTAGCTGATAGCAATAGAGTGCCCACTGCCCACACGTTTGAAGGTAGTAAGATAGGCAAAAACTGCAAATTACCGAAATAACTGCGAATACAGACCTCAAAAGCTAAAGAACTTTATCATGTTCTTATTGTGCTTTCTCAAATACCTACAAATAAACTAATATGTTATAGGCTAAGTTCATTATTTATGTTCTTTATGTTCCATTCAGAGATGTCATATGGTAGGCAATTTTTTTTGTCTGTATGAACTGCACGCCACTGGCTAATAGATAAATCCAGTATAGCAATAATATCATTGAACATAACGTTCAATTATATTCTATACGATGTAGATCCTGCTGCTAATCTAGCAATGTAGAAACATTGGTTCAAGGCAGTGGCGTAGCTTGCCTTAGATGGGCCCCGTATCAAAATTTGTTGGGGGGCCCAAATGATGGTACGGCCTAAGATATTATGTGAGAACATGGATTTTACGAATTGTTGCTTACACATGTTCGGGGCCCCGGTAGCCTGGGGGCCCCGTAACTCTGATACGGCTGAAACGGCCCTGGTTCAAGGTCACAACGTTGGTGGCGTTTGAAACAGATGTTTCAATACAGATTGTATTGTGTAACATGAAAACATGCCCTATTTTAAAGATCTCTATCAGATGTCTGTAATCTTATAACAACATAAAGAATCTATTCATAGAGAAGAAACATATGTCTTAGAATATATACGAGTACCTAAGCTTGAATAAGGGAATATTTATTTAACCCGATAATTATGTGCAGCCTACGCAAATGTAAATAATTTATGAGATGGAACCAGTGGCGGTCCAAGAGGGGGGGGGGGGGGCGTAGGGGTCATGCCCCCCCCCCCCCAAAATCCATATTCGTACCCGGAAAAATTGGGTAGCACTTAACCCTAACCTAGTCTAGGTACAAGACCACCGGGACCGTCAAATGTGACCCCCCCCCCCCAAAATCGTTGGCTGCGACCGCGCCTGGATGCAACCACATTTTAGTCTGTCAGTCAGAATCAGTTTCATATGACTTAATGCAATATTGTTCCTAATTTGTCATAAAATTATATCAACTATCCAATGGACAAAGACAAAGCCGCTGTCCTTTTTGTTTTCTTTTGCAGTCTAGCAGCAAAATTAATTGTTACTTCATTTACGTTCTGAAGGCATTACACTTGAGTTTGTAAATTAGGCTTCAACATCTAATTTAGACGACTTGTGACAAAAAAAATGTTTAAGTGCAACGTTTCTTACTGAAAGAAGTTAACTTTATAGTGGATCATTTAATGTTCGATAGTCAATGGGACCTTGGATTGGTCATCCTACATCGAAAAGTCTCTGCTTGTGGCGGCTTCGTGTGGCGGGTCACCCCCTTCGCTCTAATATGGTTGAGGAGTGATGGCTGCTGCTCATGTCAACTCGTGCATGGGTGCTGCTTGGGGAAACTGGTTCGGCCACTGTCCTTTTAAATTCCGACAGCAACACATTGGCACTGATAAATTGTCTTTTTGGGAACTATATGTTGAATGAACGAAATAAATTAAAAAAATTACAAGCCCACTGAGTTTCTCCGGCAGATCTTCTCAGTTGAGGGGTTGTGATCCGGTGGTATTTATTTTTTGTAGTTGTTTCGATAAAATATGACAAATCGAGAGTGCTAATTTTGGCCTATGTGAAATAAACGATTTCATTTTCAAGTAAGTATTAATTGAAAATTTAAAAAATCACGACACATGAATAGATATTTGCATTCGTGTTAAATTCAGCTTTAAAAAAAAAATGCATTTAGAATCGTCCTTTCTTTAAAGAGCAAGATGCCACACTAAATTAAAAATTGACTAATTTCAAAGCCAAATATTACAATATTTGTATCCCTAAAAATTTCATCATTATCAGCAGTGGAAAGACCTGCTTAATAAAGGCCTCTTAGATGGAGGTTGCCATAATCCCCAACCACGCTTAGCAAGCGTGTTGGGGATCGCAATATAGGTGGTAGGCTGGTTGTAGAGGTGGGTAATCAAGACGCTGCTGCCCGTATTCTTGTTTTCCCTTAGTCGGCTCTTACGGACATCCAACGGGAGGACATAAGAGAGTGCTATTCTTACACCAGGTTAACAAGTCTACGACATCGGTAAAAAAAAATTGTCCATGGTATCACTGATGGTACTACTAGTGGTACCACGGACAACAAACGGTAATTTCAGCTATAACATAATTCCAGTAGATGTACTTATTATACACACACAGGGCAGGCATAGAACAAATTAATAATGCTGGTGTAGTTTTGCGTTTGTTCATGAGAATCTTGTTTACCCAACTATGTTGGTATTACGATTAGGCTTGTTAGAATTACGACTGTTGTTCCACATAGTTCTAGGTGTAAATTTACCGTTCGGGTTGGCGAATTAACTCGTTTAATGTTAGGAGCGGTTGGTAGATAATTCGCCTATAGGATAAATGACATGATTTATTTCGTCGATAAGCTTGGTTTCGTGATGCTAAAATCTTGCGATGATATTCAATCGATCGAGATATAAGTAGTATTAAAAATATAATTGAGTTTTACGCTAATACCTACGTTTGTCTGCGCACTTGTATAATTTTAATAACATATCTTTAAATATTGTTTCTTTGCATAGTTGTGGTGTAAATTAAGCAATAAGAGCGGTGTAATTGCTTTATGTAACTACTACGGAGGTGTTCACGGAAGACCAGTACACATAAAATAAAAACAATCAGTCGTTAAAAAGGAGCCCACTCAGCATTATGCCGCGACACCTATTTGGCATCACGACGCTGGTCTTCCGTGAACACCTCCGTAGTAGTTACTCCGTATTAGAATAGAATAGAATAGAAATAAATTTATTTAACGACATAAAATAACAATTGGTAGGGACCAATTGTTATTTTATGTCGTTAAATAATTTTATTTCTATTCTATTCTAATAGTATCGTGGGCGCGTATTCAAAAAATATTGCTCAGATGCGTAATTTGTTTCTTTAACCTTGACCGTTGTCCTATTTTGGTTTTACAAAACTATTTTATTATTTTGTGTTTCTTTCAAGTTCTTTCAGTCGCAAAAAGCAAATGTACTGTTAAACGTATATTGTATAATCTTGAATAATACCCGTGGGGTGGCGGGTTAGAATTACATCTCCTCTCGTTGGGTGTCGTAAGAGGCGACTAAGCGAGAACAGGAAGACGGGCAGCAGCGTCTTTCTTTTGGATTTATCTTCCACCTATACTGCGATCCCCAAGCCGCCTGCCAAGCGTGGGGATTATGGCAACCCCTCCCTTCTAAGGGGGAGGCCTTTGCTCAGTAGTGGACGCCTTTCAGCTGCTAATGATGATGATGAATGCTCGAAATATACGATTATTTGCGATGTCTATGCTGCCATACTTTTATTGGTAAAATGTTTGCTAGTGTGAAAAAAATCTTGAAATTTTACTTGAATCGAAACATTGTCCGTTTTTGTTATATACGCCCATATTTCCTCTTGATTGCGTCTGGCTCACAAAACAAACATTCAGCTACGTGATGCCCGTTTATCTTGCAACAGAAGATAATATAATACTTATTTAATGATTTCTGATACTTACGCGAATATTACACATTGAAATGAAACTAATTTTACGGATTATATCGCGGTTTATTTTTGATTTTAATTTCCCGACGTTAAAATAAACCGCGATATAATCCGTAAAATTAGTTTTCATTTCAATAATACTTATTTGTTTTTTAAGGATAAAAAGAATTTTATGAGAAAGTAATACAGTCTCACTGACGATTGATATTGTAATACTGCAATAAACTTTGAATATTTATCTAACTACATCAAAAGAATTTAACCCGTATGTATTGATATTGAATATTCTGACTACTCCAATACAAGTTTACCCCGTATGTATTGATGTTTATAGAGGCATGTAACATTTTACTTGTCAAAATAATTATGACTTTGGTTTGGAGTGATACCAAAAGTGTATAATGTTAAGTATACATTTCTCTTCTCTTCTACTTTTTATATTATGGATTCTAATTTAAACATACTTGTAAACATTCTACATTCTATGTATGTAAAAGAACTTTTAACAACTTGGGTAAAATCACTTACCTATACGGAAGCTCTATTGCAACATGTTTCTTATTCTTTTTCATACACGACACTTTAGGTACAGACCACAGGTTAGATACTAGTAGCTAGCTAGTACAGACCAAAATACACACGTTTGTGTGTATTTTGGTTTTTTGTATGTTTATAAATCACTTATAGAACATACACACTAACAATACCCACACACACACGCCGCATATACTCATTAGGTAGGTACACACTCAGCACACAAAAAACACACAAACATATAATAATATCGATGATTAAATCTAATTTATTTTTGTAAATTCCTTTGTCTTACCACAACATGCATTAATATAATAATATTATGTAAGTTTCACAATACTGACATTTTTTGCTTAAAAAGAGACTTCATTCACTAGCAAGTAGTACAATTTTGTTGATCAAAATAAATTTGTAATTATTTGTACTTGGCATCTTTCTCACCCTATTTATCCTTGCTTCCTTATTTTAAAGCCGTTTTCATACTCGTATCACATTCTTACACTATGACCTTTATAATTGTAGCACTATGGCAAATAATAACATCTTGCTAAGCGTCAGACACCTAAGATTATTGTAAATATTGTCCATTTTGGGATTCTAGGACAATATAACATGCAGGGCTCTCATCTCCCATACCCAACTTCTTCATGCACATTAATATGGCCATACGATTAAATAAAATTTCAGAAACATAACCAAAATTTTAATCCATTATCATAACCATCTACAAGTGTCGGACATTTAAAAATGATTTTTTAAAATAAACAATTTATTTCTGTTCACCGTGAGTCTATTTTTGGCTAACATAAATAAGAGCCCAGTCTCTTGCGGGTAACTACTGGCGTTGGATTACAAAGACGAGCTGGGTAAACAAACATTGACTGAAAATAAAAGTCGCAGTTTACACCTGACCGAAAACAAGTGACCTGTATATTCGACCTTATTCCTTGATACACGAGGTCTTTCATCTTGGATGAGTTCTGGAATTTTTGATGAATGCTCCCGAAACGAATTTCACGGGGTGTACTCTGCATGCTTTCAGTTCAGAAGGTGGATAAATATAACTGGTTTATTTACTCCTTCTTTTTTAGTAGCGTATACCTACTTTTTTACTCCTACTATGTGCTAGCAAATTTATCACAAAGTAATTTTTATTTAATAATATTCTGGCTGATGCACATAACCCATTTTTTAGCGAAGGCGGATGCTAATTAGAGTCATATACCTTCTTCCTCTTAGTCTTTTTATATGATTTTTTTACAAATTTTTACGTTTATAGGCCGACCGTTTAACTCGCGCATCGCCTGCGCGGCAAGAAGGGAGCGAGGGGAGATGTTAGCGGATGGGTGAAAGGGGTGCGCGGAGCAGAGAGCTTACGTCAAATGCGGCAGTGCGCTGGCTGTGCTCGCAGCGCGCGGTTGGTGTTTTTGTTACGGACGCTTGAAGATAAACGCACAAGGTATACGACTGCCAAGATAAATCTCAAGATGAATCGCTCTTCCAGTTCGTTGATGAAGAGATGGACCGATTTATTATTAATTTGCAAGATTCTGACTCCTCAAGCTACACAGACAGTGATGATGATTCAAGCGATATGAATATTAGTGACGAATAGTCCTATAAATTTTTTATCTGTGGTTAAATATTTCTTAAACGGAGTTAATTATTGTTTTATGATTTTGTACCTATGAAGCTATTATAAAATATTTGTAAAATTTAAAAATAAATACTTAAATAAAAGATACTTATTATTTTATTCTTTACCAACAATGTCTATCTCGAGATAAATCTTTGGATTATTGACTCCGTGTGTAGCGTTACCCGCCCCCGCTCCCCTCCCACCGCGCAGGCGACACGCGAGTTAAACGATCGGCCTATAGTCGCAGTCTCTAAAAAGTGCAAAACAGATTTTGGTTTGATAATGGCGCCTATTGCTATAGTTGAAGAAAAAAATTTGTAACTACTGACACACAAAATGTAAACACAGTATTTGACTATGATCCATATTCATAAGGGCACTATGGAACGTTGTGCGCTACACACTAGCGTAGATACCATCGCTTAAATAACGCTACATTAGGCCAGGCGTTATCGCATAAGCGATCAGCATAGCTGTCTACGCACCAGCGGGCGAAGGCCTAGACGAAGGCGACGCGCGGGGTGCGCGTTGAGGTATCGGACCACAGCAGCGGGGCGTACCCCCCACCACAAGGACTTCGCCTAGATCCGTCGGCGAGAACGCACACGGTCGCCTTATTCTTGTACCTAACTTTATTACGCAATATATATCTTATTGTTATACAGTCCAGTCTATATTTACAAACCGATTACGTCTCAACCAATGGTCCTTTACAAGAAATGTTCCAGTGAATCTAATAGTTAAAAGTCAACGGTACAAGAAGCATTCGGACTTTGACCCCTTGCATCGTTCAAAGTTGCATATCATCGCCGCCTATAGAACGGATACGAAGCCGCACACCGAAGATCGTGGAAAGGATACGGGTATTCTGTGAGTCGTTCCAATTTACTCCCTTCTTTTGCCTATTTTTTCCCGATTTTCTCTTATTTGTGCTAATTTCGGTATATTTTTTCTTATCTTTTTCTTCCCGTAAGCATTTTTGAGTGAGTTGTATCGATCTTTTTGCCTATAAACCCATCTCATTAGTGCATTTCAATCCATATAACGGTATCTAAGTTGTTCCTTCAAAAGTGAAAGTATTATTACATTCGCTGCATCAGCTGTTGCTGTTCAACGCCAATCTACCGCCGCTTGTTATTCATATTCACATTTTCATACTTATTTTTGGCAACGCATTACGTCTTATTGTAACCTCATCGCATTCAATCTTTTATAATGGCCGATAAACTTAGTAAAAAACGAAGCGCAATGAAAGCTAAGCTTACAAATTTTAGCAACTATTTAGAAATACTTAAAAGTTGCGCTAGATTATCTGACTTGCAGCGTATTGATTTAGATTATCGTTTTAGTAAATTCGATGCCTTGTACTCGGATTTCGACAATTTACAGACCGAGATCGAGACGTCCGTGGACGAGCCAGACGAGGAGTACGCGGTTAGAACCCAGTTTGAAGAGCAGTACTTTTCACTGGTGGCAGTTGCGCGGAGCTTGCTGTCCCATGATCGGGAAAGCGAGAGCCGCGACCCTGCAGCTGGGGTAAAGGACTCCAAAACAAATATGCCGGGTGAGAATCAGAAAAATTTTATACGTCTACCAAAAATTGATTTACCTCAATTTGATGGCAGTTATCAGTGCTGGCTTGAGTTTAGGGACACTTTTATTTCTATAATACACGACAATCGTTGTATTGACAATATTAACAAGGTCCACTATTTACGGGCCGCTTTAAAGGGTTCTGCATCGGAAATTGTGAAAAATATTGATTTTAACAGCGACAACTACGACATGGCCTGGGACTTGTTGTGCGAACGATACAATAATAGTCGTCTTCTCGTCAACAATCATATCCAAGCATTATTTAACGTCGAAAATGTATCATCAGAGTCGAGTACATCTTTACGCCGTCTTATAGATGTAACAAACAAAAATATACGGGCACTTAAGACCTTGAATGAGCCCACAGAGTATTGGGATACCCTAATTATATACATGATGGCTACTAAATTAGATTCCGTAACAAATAGACAGTGGGAAGAGTATCGTAATACCTTGTCATGTCCCCCAAAATTATTACAATTCTGTACATTTATAAACAACAAGGCCGATCTATTGGAAACATTAGAAGACAATAAAAAACACACAAAAATCAATCAAGTTAAATCAAAAAGCTTCATAACAACATTAGAAAATACACCATATCATAATACAAATAATACATCTTACAAAGTTTCATATCAATATAAATGCCCTTTATGTTCAGGTGAACATTTACTATACACTTGCGATACCTTTAGAAACCTAACTATCGAATCACGTATTAAGAAGGCCAAAGACCTCAGAGTATGTCTGAACTGTTTACGTTTAGGTCATGTAGCAAACAAATGCAAATTATTGCATTGCAAATATTGTTCGGTTAAACACAACACCTTATTACATCTTGAACAAGAATCACCACCTGTACTCGATCCACTGCCTAAAGCTCTTGACACTGTTGCGCTTTCAGCTACTACTAATAAAACTTTACCGCAGACTACTACTTCTTCGCTTATTTTGCTGTCCACAGCTCTCGTAAAGGTGGTGGATGACCGCGGTGAAGAGTGCATCGCCAGAGTTCTGCTGGATAACGGTAGTACAGCCAATTTTATTACCGAAAATCTATGCGATACACTGCGATTGCCACGTAACGGAATTAGTCATACGGTGACAGGTATTAACAATCAAACTAGTAAAAGTGTACAATCTTGTAATCTCACTATTCACTCATTAAATAACGATTATTCAGTCAATATTGACTGTTTAATATTGCCTGAGATCACGAAACGTTTGCCTTCACATCAAGTCGACTTAACAAATATTCCTATACCACAGGGTTTGCAGTTAAGTGACCCAACCTTTAATATCCCATCCGCAATTCAAATTCTCGTAGGTGCGGAAATTTACTGGGATATTGTTCTTTCAAATTATATTACCCTAGGTAAAAACCTACCAAAGTTATGCGAAAGTAAATTAGGATGGTTAATATCAGGATCAGTACCCTTACAATCACAGCCATCTCGTTCACATTTTTGCAATTTTAATGTAACTAAATACCATTCTAATACCAAGACATCAATGGTTCAGAAACCTGAAATAGCAGAAAAACATACAATATCTCCAAAGAGACGTCAAAAATACTTTTATGATAACAAGTCTCGAATAAAACACAATCAACAATTGGTCACCACAACTTATCCTAATAAAACTGGATCATCGGTGTATCGTCCCTTCTTACCCTCCTTGCCTCTTAAGTCTGATCCACCTGTACAAGTTGGTCACTATGGCATGGTGAAACATAGTTTTTTCCCACCTGAAAATATATTTTAGTGCGGCACCCAAATCAAAATATTGATGTTCTACAAAAATTTAATTTATTTTTATTTTATTTTACAATTTATATTCAGACATAAGTCCATAGTACACACACAATAATTTCTACCTAATTTCAATTACCAATTATAATTACGTGAAAAACCCGCCGAATATATGAAAAAAAATGGGTTAGTTAGTAACCATTTAATAATTCGTGCAACATTGAATGAGTGAAATACAAGAATGTACCTACCATTAGTTTTGTACCTGGACCTACGTTCCGTCTAATGATAACCCGGTGAATTTCTTTTTTTTCTCGCGGGCTGAAGGCTGACCTTGTCAGCGGAATAGGCCAGGCCTAATTCGAAATAGGTATACAATCTTATCTTAATAATTCTACAATCAACTAAATTACTATACAACTAAACTATTATGCTATACCTACACTATTATAAAATAAATCTAAAATTATCTCTATTTACACTATTTATAAAGAATCAATATTTACATAAGTTCATGAGTATCCAAATGAGTATACTTAGATCGCAAATAACATAATTTCACTTATGAATACAACAAAAACAGACATTATTATTTTATAGTAAACATTATAAAAATATTTATTATAAAAAAAATATACTTACATATTAAATGCAACGCAGTAAGTTGTTACATAGAGCTATTACAGCTACTTGTCATTAATATTCGGGACAATTCCTGAAGTAGAAACCTTTCAAAGTAAAACGTAAATAAGTACCTTATATATTTCAGACTTTAACCCTACAATATGTTGCTTACTCATGAGAGCTGCCACGCCTCAATCTAGAATTCACATTATCTTATACTATTGTTGACTGCACTGAGCCAGCACTGATAGGTGTGTGTGAATCTGATCACTTTTCTACCTGTGCATATTTGTCAGGCTATAAAGGCCAGTTATTTGGAGCTCGTTACCACTCTCTTAAAGAAATTACATAAGTTGTGCATTAAATAGCGGAACATAATTTAATATAGCTCAGTATAAAGCACTGGATTTGCGTTTACCATAGCTTATTTACCAAACTTCAACAGTCTTCCGTTGTCATCCAAACCTCTAAATATTATGTAAATTGTTTTCTACAGCTTACTCATTTTACTTACAGGAATTATTGGCACGTCTCTCGAATTTCTTAATTTTAGTCCACTTACTCCTATGCCTATCTTGATTCCATCCTTAATCCTTCTCATCTCTAAATTGGACGCTCACTTATATCTATTCCAAATCCACAGACCGGCGACTACATCAACCACTTGGAGCTCTACTAGAGAGGGCAATGGAAATGATCTTATCATAATATGTACATAATTTCCATGGTTCAACAGAAAGGCGCTCTTCTTCTGGCAACATCGCATTGGGTCTGATTATTGGTCTAGATTAAGGACAAGGGACTTCCTCCCCCCTGCTGGATGGAACGCATTGTGCCGGTCTACTCACACCGTGATGGCGCTATAAGGGTGGCGCTGTTGACGACGAAGACAGGGGCAATTCGGCGTGCCTTCAACAACATCGGCCCGCTACCACTTCTTTGAAGCTTCACTTCAACCCGGGCAGCTTGTCTACGCACCAGCGGGCGAAGGCCTAGACGAAGGCGACGCGCGGGGTGCGCGTTGAGGTATCGGACCAAAGCAGCGGGGCGTAGCCCCCACCACAACGACTTCGCCTAGATCCGTCGGCGAGAACGCACACGGTCGCCGTTAATTATTTTTGTACTGGCTTTTATTACGTATTACATCTAATTATTATACAGTCCTGTCTTTATATTTACAAACCGATTACGTCTCAACCAATAGCAAAGAAGTTATGATCGTATCTACAGCTACGTATGACGTGGAGTATATTATATAATAAATTCGATAGCAATCACTGTTCCGATCATTGTTTTGTTATGATGACGTGTCAATTTAGAATAATTATATGTGATTGGTAAACTACGAAACAAATTCTACCTACTGGTGATGTCTGTGCTCCAGTCCGGTTGGCGCCTGAACGCTGAATGCCGCACTCTGCACGACCACGCAGCGTGTGTGCCCAAGTTTAGTAATCCCCTAACAGTCCTAAATACCAGTGCCTCTATTTATTTCGTTTAATGATTCTAGTGTTAATACTCTGCTCTACCTTTATGTGAATTAAGTTGTGAATTAAATTTATTTAAATTAAAACCTCTCCTCTAACATATATAAAACTAATACAACATATTCATTTGTTGATCATTTTCAAAGTCAGCAGGATTCTTGCGGGAGAGTGTTTTTTAAAATTTATTTTATTACAAAGTATACAATGTTCTGCCAAACTGCAATACGTAAGTATAAGTTTGTCGGCAGTCTGTGGTGTTACCTCTCTACTCCTTCATAAATAACATAACCCAGGATAAAAGCCGGGGCGACTCTGAAAACACTTTCGCGGAATCTTAAGAACAGGTTGGGTATCCCATTAAATATGGCACCAGCAAAGACCCGTTGTTCTTAAGGTAGCTAATCACCCAAAATCCAACCCCATTTTCAGTTAATTATGTAATCAGGTGAATACGGAATCGCAGACAGAACGGATTAAATACTCTAGATATCATATTGAATTGCTTATTTCTAGGGTTAAATCTAACCACTTTCCCCTGAATCAAGCTAACGCAGGGGTCTCTTCGGGCTTATTATCTCCCTCTCTCTCTTCTTTAACCGCTATTTTTAAGTTCTGCTCTAAACTCCTGTGATAGAGCATAAGATGGATGAGCACTGTTCTGTTTTAAACTTTCATGGCGATTCACAATAATATTTTAATCAACGGGTTTAATGCCCGAGAATGATTTAATTAGATTGTAGATTAGTACCTATTATTGACTTGCCTTAAAACTTGTCACTCATTTAGCACCACCCAGGGGACACGTGCAGGGTTGTGGTAGGTAATTCCTGCGGACGCGAGTAACATTTGTCCCCCAAATCACCAAACAGGCAGTCACCTGGTTAAAAACCTTGGATATTGACATTTAATTTGACATAATATTCTTCAATTTGTATTATTTTTCTATTTTTATTACATATGTACCTATATTTTATTAAATGCCATACGATTAAATAAATAAATTTAATTAGATTCATGTTTTTTTTTAATTTCTTTTTTAAAGTTAAGTACTTACTTTATTTAATCTTTCGTTTTTTGTTTATTTTTTTTTTATTATTCACAAGATTTGATTAGCTAACGGTCACCGTTGGTTTAATAGATAGCTGGTCTTCTTTATGGCACTTAATGTTTATGCATGTGGTATTTGCCAGTAAGTAATTCTTACACGTAGAACCTATACCATTCATCTTGTAATGTACATTTGCATGAGTGTAAATAAATATTGGTAAACCAAATAAATAAAATAAATGAATGAATGAATTTTTTATTTACTCCACAATACAAAGGTTACAATATGAGTTAATCTAACGGTTGATTTTACATGGTAGGTTATGTTTTCTTTGTATTGAAGAGACTGGTGCCCGAACTAGGTTAGCCTGTCATACAGGTCACCAGGTCTCCCCCATCCATACTGTTTAAATTCTCATAACACATTTCTTTGTTTATTTCTAAGCCTATGATACGTTAAATTACAGCATAAACTTGACAATTTCTTAAGTTTATTAATGTCGCCAGATGTGAATGTGTTTTTGCATTTGCCTTTGAGATTGTGTGTGTGTGTGTGTATGCGTGCGCGTATGTGTGCGTGTATTAGTGCGTGTATGTGTGACACGGTGTGTGTAAGTGTGAGGTGCGCGTAAATCGCCATGAGTGGGTGTGTATATGTGTCGTGATGGTTAAGTCCATGTTTTTATAATATTATTCCATTACTTTCAGTAACTTCTCTGTGTCCTCATGATTTATGTTAAGAAGCCATTCGAATATCTTTTTCTTGCATTCTTTTCTTTAAATAAATTAGCATTTAATTTGTTCCAGTAGTAGCCGTAGCAAAATACTGAGAAAGGGGATAGACAGATTTGTCAGTTCCTAATTTATTCTTCACCCTCCCGGGTCTTAAATCAGAAAATTATAATAAATCATCCGCCGGCAGTAAACCCGAGAGCCAAATAGAAGGTATAGATGGATGAATCCAAAAACAACATTTTACATAAAGGTTTGCCCTGGTTAGGAATCGAACCCACTGAGTAACCGCCAGGGTATCAAACCACTACACCAATGAGAATAAACTTCTATCATAATTATTACCCATAAAAATACACACACACAATTTTTGTGTATAAATGGAATCGCTAAACAATACCAATCATAAAAGAAATGTTGTACCGTGAGTTGTAAACTTTTCTGTTCTATTTCTATTTTATATAGACTCTAATCCGTCGGCTATGACTCACGGTCATGTGTTTTAGAAAAACGATGCGTTTTCGCGGGATATTCGAATTTTTCAGGTATCCATTGGCGTTTTACTGCCGGTCCCAATATCCTATCGATCCCTAACCTTAAGTTAAATTCATCGATCAACTCATCGATATCCCGCGATGAACCTCCGAAATAGAGCGATAGCTAAAACCCTGAGAGACTGTCATTTGAACAACCAACAGTAAGCAGCTAATATGATAATATTGAAACGGAAACATGATGGTATGAATTGAGCCATAGTGACACTATGGCTCAATTCATACGAAGATGGCAGCGGTCGGCAGCGCACTATCAGTGTGAAAGAATTTTAAACCTTATCTACAATACGTAACAGACCACTATCGCTTGAAAAGCGCGGCGCCGCTTGAAGCCGCTCGCGGCCTCCTGCGGCCGCCCGAGCGCATCATTTTTCAAGCGATACTGGTCTTCTTAGTGTAGTAAATGGAGCCTATAGCAATTAATGGTAACTATTTTTAACCGACTTCAAAAAACGAGGAGGTTCTCAATTCGTCTGTATATATATATTTTTTTTTTATGTATGTTCGCGCATAACTCTGACAATTATGAACCGATTTGAAAAAATCTTTCTTCCATCCATTCTTCAATCCATTGATTGGGTCCCATACAAAAAAATATTGCTTAGTAATAAGTAGTTCCTGAAAAAACAAGAATGGTGACTGCGCAGGAAAGCTGCAGGAAAGCCTATATAGATGATTTTATGTCGCTTTTTAAGGACAAAAATGGTCATAACTCTGGCAAATATTTACCAATTTCAATGATTCTTTTTTTATTCGAAAGAAGAAACCACTGTATTGATTCTGTATGAATTTTATCACAACCGGATAAGAACTTCCTGGAGGACCAAGAACGATGTGGAGGAATTTATCTGGTAAACCATAAAACTGATGTTCTCCATTACATTGCTCTGAAAATTATGAACCGATTTCGATGATTATTTTTTTATTCGAGAGAGTAAACTACTACGATGATTCCATGCAAATTTCATTACGACCGGTTATTTTTTTCTGAAGAAACATGAATTATGTAAAACTATGTAGACGATAATGTGATCATAACCTACCTACATCATTTTACGGTCTTCGATGATTCAATCTTTATATATGAAAATATCACTAAAAAGTTTAAAATAAAATCTTAAAAAAATAAATTGAACCGACTTCAATATCACTGCCGCTAAATATACACAGCCGGTAAGCTAACACCAACTTCAATAATATTTAAATTATTTTATACTTTTCAGTGATATTGAAGTCGGTTAAATTTAAAAAAAAAAGATTTTATAACTTATAGTAAGGGATCGATAGGATATTGGGACCGGCAGTTAGTGGTACAATGTAAATTTGAGTAATTAAAAAACAGTAAAAATTAAATAATTCAAAAACAGTAAGGGAAACATTCAATAGGTCTTAAAAACGGGGGCTAAAACAGCGTATGTGGGATTTTTACATACTAAAACAGCGTATGTGGGATTTTTACATACTAAAACAGCGTATGTGGGATTTTTACATACTGAAACTCCCGCAGTTGTCGCATCAGCACATGAGGGAGGCTCTCTAGTGGAATCTGCACTAGTGCCTTGTCTTTGAGTCCACTGCCGAGAGGCACATTATAGCCCCACGGGAACCTGTAACGGTACTCACGGGGATGTGAGCTGCAACGCCGCCGCTGTTCACGGACCACGGTCACACGGTCGCCAGCTTACACACTGGACGTCTTGGACCCACACCCTAAACGTACAGCTATAACGAAGAACAGTGATGACAGTTTGCAGTGGGTGACTTTAGGTGAGTGAACCACTGCTTGGTCGTATGCGTCTTTAGTGTCTCCTTTGACGCGTACTATAGCACGCCCTGTATAAGCAGTGGTTTATATAGAGCGTGCTTAAGCGCACGTCTCTTTCATTTCACATTATACAGATAACGTAGTGATTAAAGACTGGAATTTGTTTGATACATTATTTTCTTTTACAAGTTCGAGATAGATACTTAAGTAGTCTTTCTGCGTCAGTCGACATATCCTTAGTCTCACCTCCCAGCGAGTTTAAATGTTTGGGTGTAGTGCTCAAGCACGCGTCACGAAAATGTTATCTTTCAACTAAATACATAACTTACGGGCCTAAAAGGGCCACCTTCGGTGAATCATCATATGAAGAAGTTACGATTTCATATTTATTCGTATGGCAGTATTAACACCTAATTCGAGTCTGCTAATTAGTGCTAATAAATGAATTGAGTATGAACTATAGATAGATAGAGAACTCTTTATTGCACACCAAAAAGTACAGGAAAACAAAGAAGTACAAAGAAAATATACAATGGTATACATTGGGCGGTCTTATCGCAGGTTGCGATTTCTTCCAGACAACCATAGGATGGAAAGGAACTATCAAATAGCAAAAGAACTATCTAAAATGTTGAAATGAAACTAATTTTACGGATTATATCGCAGTTTATTTATGATTTTAATTACCCGACGTTTCAAATACTTTACAGCATTCATGGTCACGGGAGGACTGAGATGTTGAACGTCCTTATGTCACAATTATGCCGGTGTACCCTCAGATCTCTAAATCTAGAAAATCTAAAATAAACCGCGATAAAATCCGTAAAAGTAGTTTGATTTCAATGTGTAATATTCGCGTAAGTAAAAGACAACATTATTATGTAGATTACCTACTAGGTACATAATATTTTAAGTGACTAAATTAGAGTTCCAATTACTTATGTTGTTTCAAATTTACCTCATCACGGATATTATATTTTGTATACTTAGATGCGCACAGCCTGCAGCTATCATCCTAGCGTATCGCACAGCGATCGTTTGCGGTGTAATTATATCATAATTAGGTCACGAGGTTTAGCGTTAATGCCCAAACAGCCATATCAATTTGTCAGATAACGAAATTAATCAATGTTATCTGGACCAGTCAAATCCTTTAGTTCCGCACTAAGCCATGTAGGCGTTTGGAGCATCATGACGAACCGGAAGTATGTAGGTATGATAGTAACGCCCATGAGTTGTTTACATTACTCCTCATTACCCGAGATAGCAGTTATTAAGCCTCTTGAGCATAGTAATTTATTCAATTACTACTTCCTTTGCTCACATCCAACGATATAGATTTACATAGATAACGCAAATGCATGTACTTCGCTCGTCTGAACCCCGATGAAACGTCAGGGTTGGTCGCCGCTAACGTATAGTCCGCAGCGTCTGTTGTTGCAGCCTTGCAGCCAGTCGGCCGCAAAAACTAAAGAAAATCGGCAAGGCATTGACGGCATCGGTGTCCTTGAACCGGTTTGGACTTCCCGTCACGAAATTCAGCCGTGACGTCACAGAAGGTGTTAAAAACTTGGTACAAAAGCCGGCACGCTTGGTTTCAATACAAATCGTGATACTTGCGTTATCTATGTAAATCTATATGTGTGCTCACATCAGAATAGCAATGTTAACGTACAGTGTAGTTTTCTAGCAGTTTTTTTTTTTTTTTGGGAATTATAGACGCTGTTGGCCGCAGATGGCCATTACAGCTTCACCGGACAATAGGAGGCGAGCGCTTAAAGCGCTCTAGCCTTTACGGCAGAAGTAGCGACGAGCTCAAGGGCACCTCAGGGAGGCACGGCCTCGGCTTGGGCTGTCGCTTATGAGAGGGCTGAGTTTACCACCGGTTCACAACGCGCCCCCACTGAGAAGAACCGGCAAGAAACTCAGTGGGGTGATGCACGTCGTTGAGGTCGCATACGTAC
The DNA here is from genome assembly GCA_911728495.1 of Furcula furcula. Taxonomy (NCBI): domain Eukaryota; kingdom Metazoa; phylum Arthropoda; class Insecta; order Lepidoptera; family Notodontidae; genus Furcula; species Furcula furcula. The sequence goes on along the minus strand of OU452246.1, from coordinate 8,095,766 downwards.
GACCCTTCGGCCTCGCCGGCGAGACCGGTGTCATTCCGCGATTCTAGCAGTAACCAACTGCTAGACTGTAACCCATGGGGTGTCCGGGTTAGATAGCACCCACCGATCTCCTCCTGTTGGGTGTCTGTAAGAGGCGACGAAGGGAATACAAGAAGACGAGTCTATTGGATTACCTACTACCTATACTGCGATCCCCAAAACCCGCGCCAAGCGTAGGGATTATGGCAACCCATCCCTTCTAAGGGGGGGGGGGGGGGGGGGGGCTTTGTTCATCAGTGGACGTCATTCGGCTGCTGCTGACGCTGATGATGATGATATGAAACTGTAATGTTTTGGGTTACACTTAAACTGTATCTTCAACTTTAGAAGAAGAAGAAAACTTTTTATTCGAAGCTAACAGGTTACATACATAGTTCAAACAAAGGAAACCAGTATAAGTAGTAAGCTTGCAACGAAAGGGTACCAAATCAGCATAAGGCGGCTTGCAAGCAGGCCGCGCTGGTCTTCCGTTGGAACCCCCGATGACTGCATGGATACTAGAAATTAGCCACTGAATACATTCATCTCAAACTGCTTCCGATGATTTTCATTTTTCTCTTTATCAACTGCCCATTTAAGCGTGAGTGTATCAGCATGTAAAAAGAGAGCCTTGCACCTGACCTCCCCGTGAGAGTAAAGGAAGAAAGAGTCCACTAAAGTCTAAGCTAGCACTTGTACGCTGTAATTTTCCCCGCGTATCGCGGAATGCGGCCATTGTAGTCAGCCAGAGTCAGCCAGATGGCTAGGGGTCCAGCACGTTTTTTGATAATGTCTGTTTTTTCCGTACATTTGACTAGGTTTTGATAGTTACCGCTAAAGGCACTGGTGTAAAATGTATGGAGAAAACTAACTATAGTTTGGATGAAATCTATTATAAACCACACTTAAATGACCCCTGATTTAAATGACAAATTGTAATTGACCTACTTACTTATAATTATATCAATTGTACGTTTCTAATACATAGGTACTGACATTAATAGCATTCAAATTATAGTAAATTAATTTTAATTTAGTCATTATGACTTGACTACTTGTTATTTGCATACCGTAGGAGTCAAGTATGAGTATACTCTTTATTCAAAACCCGTAATAATTAACTAAAATTTTGCAATAAATGAATTGAATTGATTTTATGAAGGACTGGCTGCCGTATCCGCCAGAAGGTCACTATTATTAATATTATTATTGTAAATAAATACCCGCGGGGTTCCGGCTTAGAATTGCATCCCCCCCATCTCCTCTCGTTGGGTGTCGTAAGTGGCGACTAAGCGAGAACAGGCAGACTGGCAGCAGCGTCTTTCTTTTGGATCCCCAAGCCGCCTGCTAAGCGTGGGAATGATGACAACCCCTCCCTTCTAAGGGGGAGGCCTTTGTTCAGCAGTGGACGTCGTTCGGCTGCTAATGATGATGATGAAATAAATAGGATTCATATAGGTTACTCTATAATTTTGTCTATGGTAATACTTACTCACTTGCCAAAAGACGAAGCCAATGATGTGATATCACAAAGTTTCGTGAATTCAATGGACAGAACACAATTGAAAAACTTTCGTGCCTAAAGAAGATTTTCTATAATCTTCTTACAAAGTTCAAATTCTTTGCCGAACAAAAACAGATGTAAGCTTTCAACATTTAAGTAGATAAGATCTCTCTACGATCTTATATAATTAAAGCGTTGGTTTTGAGAGACTGGGCATTAAAATAATGTCCTACTGACATATACGGCCATACTGTTGGCTGGTACGGCCGGCAGAGTTGGCTAATCGTTCATAATATTAGCTAACTGTGCGGAAGATACTATAGTGCGCTCCAGCCAGAAAGGCAGGGGAGCGAGAGCTTAAAAGCACCTCAGGTAGGTACGGCCTCGACTTTGGCTGTAGCTTAAGACAGGGCTGATTCTACCACCGATTTACCATGTGCCCCCACTGAGAAGGGCTGGCAAGAAACAGTACAGTGGGGTGGTCATCGGGTGGTCATCGTGCATACGTCCCTACGACCCTGCGGCTTCACCGGCAACCGGTGTCGATGAATAGATACTATAGGTGCTTGTGCAATCACAGATGCTCTCTCTCTCTCTCTTTTACAATCCTTCGGGAGGAAGGACCGACACGACTGATGAAACGGGTAGACGGGGTATAACAGATATGATTCTGTAGACACAGATGTGCATACATACACACACGCTTACTAGCTAACAAGATAAAAACTATTTAAAAAAAGTGAAAAATTGACAAGCCTGCTGAATTTCTTTCCGGAACGTCTCAGTTGAGGCTGCGTTGTGATCCGGTGTTAGCTTTTAAAATAAAGATCGTTCAAAAGTGCGTTAAGCCTATTTGAAATAAATATTTTTGAATTTGAAACATAAATTAAAAAATAGATAAAAGATGTCCGATGAAATGCTCCATATTAGTTGGACACAAAAATCCAAAATGTTTTAGTGCTTTGCCGAATATCCAAAAAAGTCGAATTGGTTCGAATAATTAAGCAGGACATAATAGCGTATCTGGGACAAGTCCTAAGGCCTACTAAGTATCGAATTGATCGCAGCCGAAAAGCTATCACATCATGAATTTAATTCGGAGTACATTTTATTTGTTTGTGTACGCTATTAAAAAACCAAATCAATTTTCGGTTAACTAATCTGATTAATGGTAAGTAATGGAATAATTAACGCAGCCCTAAGCCTCCTGTAAAGCCTCTTTAATATTTATGGGCCGTCAGCTGTCTTCGCGACGACGTAATAAATAGAGGCATTTTCATCGCCCGTTTTATTGCCACTCGTCATATATTATTTACATTTTCAAATAGTAAACGACCAATGTAAATCATTTGTGTAGTAAGCGTCGAATGATGAATGAGTGAGTGGGTAATAATAGTAATTCAACGGCATTCTAGTACTAGCAATAAATGTTTATTGTCGTGTTTCCGTAATCTAGAGCTTTTAGTGAAGTAGAAATTCGTAGAAGTGTTTTTGAAACTTTCATTAGGGCCTGAATTTTTTTTCGCTAAGTAGTACTTGTGCAATATACTATCTGCCGTGGGCTGATTTTGTGATAGATTGGCCGCTGTGGTCGTTTTTATTATTATTAAATGTCACTGGAGGTTATTCAATTTATGGCTCTGGAAACCAGTATAAATGTGTATTCCAATCTGGTTTCTGGTTTCTAATTCCTCCGACCAAGTGGAGCGGGGGTGGCGCTGCCATCCTCAATGCCAACCCATTTGCAAACACCCTGGCCATTAGTGTCTGGGTGTTTTATGTATAGGTACCTACTTATAAGTATGTATTTACAAAAAAAAAGTATTAGTATAAGTTGTCTGGTTTCCATATTACAGGCTCTGCATAGTTTGGGATCAGACGACCGTGTGTGGATTGTCCCAGAATATTATTCCCCGTGGGGTGTCCGGGTAAGAATAGCACCCACCCATTTCTTCCCGTTGGGTGTCTGTAAGACGCGACTAAGAGAAAACAAGAAGACTGCAGCGTCTTTTTATTGGATTAACCTACCATCACTGCGATCTCCAAGCCGCCTGTCAAGCGTGAGGATTATGGCAACCCCTCCCTTCCAAGGGAGAGCCCTATGTTCAGTAGTGGACGCGTATCGGCTGCTGCTGCTGCAGCTGATGATGATTATTATTATTATTTGCAGTATCTAATATTGCCCTTTTTTTTTATTAAAAAAAAGGGACTAGTCCCACCACTTATTCCCACCACTGTGACTCCTGTTAGCCAGGATCTACAGTGGTCACCAGTGAAGACACCGAGGTTTGACCCTCGGCGAGTCCCGGGGAAACGCTAAATTGTCTTGGAAACCGCATCAAATTTAATTAGAAAAGTGTATAGGAGGAGTTAGAAAAATATAAATTCCACTTCCCTCCTTTGCAAAGCGGGAGACAAGTAATAATTGCACAGGTCGAAATAACCTCAGAACGAGAGATTCTTACAGGTGCACCAACTAGATTCAGTCCACCTGCAAGGTACTACGGAAGTTACTAAATACGATGGGACCTATATTTAGATATCTACTATTAAACTTGTTTCCAATAATAGGTATGGCAAAAACGTTTGAAAGCACGGAAATTTTCCGTAGTCGCCACAAGAATATATTACTCGGACCTTGTGGCGAACAAGGTCCGAGTAACATACAACTCCGGATATTATTTCCAAACGTCCAACATAACATTGCGCTCATAGCCATAATGCCCTATGTCAAACTATAACATCTTCAAATTATTTAGCCATTTTCTTCTCCGTAATCATTTAGCCATCAAAACAACCTTTATATTCATGCATTCTATTCCGTTTCATTATTTCCTATTCATTATTCTTTTCTAAAATAGGTGCTATAAATTATTGTCGCCCCTTTACGTCTATTATCTTTTACTATCCTGTGGTTAATGGTTTTTTTATTCGATAGGAAATAAAAGCTATTCTTAATGTATTATAATGACACCTAGTAAACATAATTTATAGTTCCAGCCTAGCTTAGTAAATAATTAATAAATAATTTGTACACTATTCTTTTAGTAATTAAGTTAATATTATTTTCTTCCCTGATGTCAGAGTTGTAAGCAGGGATAAAAGTGATGTATAGATACCAACCACCGGCACCGGCTTTTTAAGGTACGCGACCATTGGCACGCGCCAGACGCACCGCACGCACGGCACGCATCGGATTTTTAACCGACTTCAAAAAAGGAGGAGGTTCTCAATTCGTCTGTATATATATTTTTTTTATGTATGTTCGCGCATAACTCTGGCAATTATGAACAGATTTGAAAAAATCTTTCTTCCATCCATTCTTCAATCCATTGATTGGGTCCCATAAAAAAATTATTGCTTAGTAATAAGTAGTTCCTGAGAAAACAAGAATGGTGACTGCGCAGGAAAGCCTATATAGATGACTTTATGTCGCTTTTTAAGGACAAAATGGCCATAACTCTGGCAAATATTTACCAATTTCAATGATTCTTTTTTTATTCGAAAGAAGAAACCACTGTATTGAATCTGTATGAATTTTATCACAACCGTATAAGAACTTCCTGGAGGACCATGAACGATGTGGAGGAATTTATCTGGTAAAAACCATAAAACTGATGTTCTCCATTACATTGCTGTGACAATTATGAACCGATTTCGATGATTCTTTTTTTATTCGAGAGAGTAAACTACTATGATAATTCTATGCAAGTTTCATTACGACCGGATATTTTTTTCTGAAGAAACATGAATTATGCAAAACTATGTAGACGATAATGTGATCATAACCTACCTAGATAATTTTACGGTTTTCGATGGTTCAATCTTTTTATATGAAAAAATCACTAAAAAGTTTAAAATAAAATGTTTAAAAAAATAATTGAACTGACTTCAATATCACTGAAAAGTTGGTGTTAGCGTACCTGCTGGGTATATTTGGCACCAACTTCTATAATATTTAAATTATTTTATACTTTTCAGTGATATTGAAGTCGGTTCAATTTTTTTTTTTAAGATTTTATAGTTTGCTTTGTATGATTTTACATAGCTCTGCGTCCACTATCCGCGCCGCACGCATCGGAAATTGACGGCGCGGATATTCTAAAATCCGTTGCGTGCCGTGCGTGCGTTGCGTCCGGCGCGGGCCAATGGACTCGTACCTTTACATACCTACTTCAAAGCACGTAGAAGCCCAGAGGTATATGTACCTACATATATCAAATATGTATGACTAAACGATCATCCATCTAATACCCCGTTAATAAATTCCCTGTTAGAATACAGCTTCATACTCATAATTCTAATAAACATTCCCCTTTACAAGCGTGTAAAATGAGTTTAAGGAACTATAACCCCATTATATAACGTGACTGTAGGTATAATTTTGTTAGGAAACTTTTGTTAGCGGGGCTTTAGGGGTTGCCGACATGAAATGGGGACAGGATAGTTAGTAGTTCGCGTTAGAATATTGTGTGATGTTATTCATGTACAAAAATGAGTGTGTGAAAAGAACAAATTCGAACAAACACAAAGAACGAATAGAACAATTGAATCGTCCTTTATATTTTTATTAAAAAAAAAATATTAAAACTTCTCATAGTTGATCCAAAACATTGGTGACTTTTCGTGCGGCTGTTTTGGCCAGGTTCTGACAGGTGACGCTATGAAATCATCAGCAGCCGAAACGTTCACTACTGAACAAAAGCGTCCCCCTTAGAAGGGAGTGGTTGCAATAATGCCCACACTTGACAGGCGGCTTGGGGATCATGCGAGGGCGCTATGAAATAAAATAAAAAAAATAATGCTAATTAAAGTTACGTTTGTTTCAGGTAAATTAAAACTCGGAGCATACAAGAACCAACCTGCAGCCCGTTAGTAGTATACAAGGATATTATTATTTTACTTTAAGGGGCACACTAATGTCAACTATGTTAAAGTTTTAAAATAAAATATATTTAACGAACTCCCGCGAAAAGTTACTAGGTGGTAGGTTCCTTGTGTAAGGAACCGTCCAGGTAGGTACCACCGCAGTGTCAGATATTCTGCCGCCAAGCAGCTGTGTGAAAGCATTGCTGTATTCCGGCGTGAAGGGCACTGTAGCTGGTGAAATTACTGGACACAAAGACTTAATATCTAATGTCTTAAGGGTCGGCCCAGCGCTAGTGATTCTTCTAGTATTGCTAGCGTCTATAGGCTGCGGTGACTGCTTACCATCAGGCGGGCCGCACGCTTGCTTGCCACCTTGGTTGTATAAAAAAAAAAAAAAAAAAAAAATGTAACGTGTTTACAAAGTAATTCCATTTCAGAGATATGAATATTTTTTTCCAACAATTTGAAGTTAGTATTGTAATGAATTTTGACAATTTTGTTATGAGCAAAATATGGAACGTGATAGATAACAATTACGAATTAATAATAATAATATTCTGGGACAATTCCACACACGGTCATCTGATCCCAAACTAGGCAGAGCCTGTACTATGGAAACCAGATAACTGATACTTGGCGGGAATCGAACCCACGACCTATCGGGCAGCATCGAATGTAATTACGTAGGTACGTAAACTAACAATCTGATCAATAGGATTGCATTTGAACTTTAAACTATTAAAAAGCCTGCTAGCCTTAAGCGGGTTTCAGACTACGCTATTATATGTATATAGTATAGCAAAGAAGGACCTAAAGCTATACTATATAGCATGGCGTTCACATTACGCGATATTATCGCAAGCATTTATAGTATATCGCTCGTTTCGCTTGCGGGACGGACGGGGCTGAGGGAGGAAAGGAGGCCGCGCGATATAGCACAGCATGAACTCAGCACATCGCACCTATTTATAGCTTATAGTATGCCAATAATATATAGTACCTACAGTACAGTGTGAACGTGTCCATAACAATGTATGGTGCGCGATATTGTTGTGCTATATACTATATAGCTACTCGTATATATTATAGCGTAGTCTGAAACCCGCTTAAGCTATACCTACTACGGATAAATGGTATGCATATTGATACATAGACATTTAACACACATGTTTTTCCGTGGGGTGTCCGGGTAAGAATAGCACCCTCCCATCTCCTACCGTCGGGTGTCCGTAAGGGGCGACTAAGGGAAAACAAGAAGTCGGGCAGCAGCGTCTTTCTATTGGATTACCTACCATCTACATACTGCGATACCCAAGACGACTGCCAAGGGTGGGGATGGCAACACCTCCCTTCTAAGGCCTTAGTTCAGCAGTGGACGACTTTTGGCTGATGATGATGATGAGACAGATATTGCAGACTGAGCCATAACTGTCAGTCACGGCTTAAATCAGATTTAAGTCCAGCATTTTCTGGTTACCATAGTTCGGCTCTACCTAGTTTGTAATCAAATGACCGTGTGTGAATTGATTCAGGATATTATTATTATAAATGCCTCTGTTCAGCCCTTAATTCACATTGCCACTATTAGTCATAATTACGTCCAAAATAAATGACTAATCACCGCGAGATAGTACCAGCCATAACCACATTCTTATTCACATACAGAAAACCCAGATTTATATTAATTACTTTGAAACCGAGTTTTGTTTCCATTGTTCTCTTTCCAAAAAGCGTTTCGAACAATTTTAATTGTTTGAAAAGGAACTTTATTCTAATTTACCTAGCGAAAGTAAATTTTGTCTAATTTAGCCAAAACCGCGAGAGATAAATCGAGTTTTGTGCGTCCATTAATAATGGTCTGAAGTCCAAGAACTGAGTTGGGTACTTGTTAAACGATGACAAATCATTATATTAAATTACGCTCATTATAAGCTATGTCGTAGTTTTCTGTGTAATTTTCTAGAATAAACGGTGATATTAATGCCGACATAAATTTAAGTAGGTATTCTTGTAATCGTCATCGTAGAACAATACCGTAGTATTTGATACTATTATCTTGTAATACTCGTGTCTGTGTATAGTTTGCTAACAACTAAGAGAAGGCCAAACTAAATAAGTATAGGATAAAATAAAATATAGGATACATGAAATTGGTCTTTAAGAATATTTTCATATAACAACTAGGTAAAAAACTTCCTCCAAGTTGTCGCCCACTGGGAGGGAAGGATACCTAAAAGACTGGAGGCATTACCTCTTTGTATAGACAAGCTTATACGTCGGCAGGAAAAGCTACCAGCCCGACGGTCTCCTGAGACTTCGATAAGTTTGGATGAAATTTCTTTCACCAAACCGTGCGTCTCATGAGACCAAAGCTCCATTTTCTTCACCGCAAAGGGCCCTACAACCACAACTATAACAACTACTTTTCATTTCCTACAACTGCCACATTTAAAATCTCCCTCTCTCTTCCTTTACCTCTCACAATTCGATGGGTCAGAAGACCAACACGACCGGGCAGTGGTCGGACCTCTGCCCGGTGAACAACTACACAAATTTGTTGCTCCCCGCAGGATTCAAACCCGCAACTTACGGTTTACAAAGCGAGTGGTTTCCCACTGCGCCATGGAGGCTACATCATATCATAGTAAGATTTGCAATAGCGCAGCATGAAATTAGGCCTTAGGCCCATTTATTCTTCAAAAAAATGTTTTGCCTTAAAGCGCACGGATAAAAATGGATATCACATTTGACGAATTCTCGATTTGACTAATATAAAACTTGACCAATATCTTGTGACCCAATGGATAGTATTTTTGGGGATAAAATTTTGCTTGCTATGGCCGGTCTATTCCAAAGAATTTTGAAGAACGTAGAAACTATATTCTTTTTTAGGGTTCCATACCTAAAAGTTAAAAAAGGAACCCTTATGGTCTGACTTCGTCTGTCTGTCTGTCTGTCTGTCTGTCTGTCACACACCTATATATTTCAGGAACCACTGTTGCTATCAATTTGAAACTTGGAATAGTTTTAGATCTCAATTACCCAACCTCATCGCAACTGAAAAAAAATATTTTTTTTCGTTTACTTTTTTTTATAATGGGGGTCCTCAAAATTTCAAAGCGAGACTACTATATTGAGTGGGGTATCATATGAAAGGGCTTCATTTGCACATCTCAAAACAGATTTCTATTTTGGTTTATGTCAAATCTGAAATAATTATGGGTAATACATGTCTATCTATATTTTACAGGAAAAATAAAATGATCTTTCTAAGTAGTACTGTTTTTTGATAATCCTAAAAAAACCTCGACAAACAAAGTTAGTTTTGCTTTTTTTTTTGCTATCTAAGGTGTAAGACGACTAGTATAATAACTTTAATACGTCCAATGATGATATGGAACCCTCGGTGGTTGAGTCCGACTCGCACTTGCCAGGTAATTTTTTTTAAATAAGCCTAGTTTGGTAAAAGTAATTTTAAGTACTTATAGGTTGATAACCTTTATTAAAATTACCATTCGTATGTAGGTATACATTTTGTTCTATCCAGTGGCTTTTACTAAAAAAAACGTAAATGTTTTTGTGCCTTCTAAAACAACAATATTAAAATCTCAAAATGTTTTATTTTCTCATTACACTTTATTCTAGCAATTCAATTAGCCAGCCGCGCAGGTTTATAGGCATTTAGCCGAGTATGCGAAAATAACTCCACCAACACCCGGGGTTTGCACCCAATGTGACAAATAATCCAACTCTGATCCAACTTTCTAATTTGAACAATTGTGTACGATATGTTATAAAAAAGTAGGAACCTTCTATTTATAAAAAGTTGCGTTATCGTAAAAACGATTTCATCTGTTTTCGCTACAATAGGCATGATGACTAATTTTGAAAAAATACTCTTTAATGTACTATTGCCTAAAATAATCATATTTTTGTATTAAATTTATAATTAATAGCAATATTTTCAATTTTTAAAATAGAGTTTGAACTTCGATCCAAAAGGCTGGCGCATGGCGCCATTTTGTAACGTCACTACGGTGTGAATAAACATCAGTCTATAGGTATAAAAGTGAATCATTTTATGAAAGAAAAAGTTGAGATGATAGTTTGACAGTTGTTTATTTACACCGGATGGACGTCATTCACTCTGATCATCGTTTATTACAAAATGGCGATTAGCTGTATTTAAGTAATTTATTTGCTTAAATATCACGAAAATCTCTCTATTATTATGAAAATGAGATGCATTTTTGGAATCAGTGCAATCTGTTCTAATATTTAAAACCACAGATTTATTGGTATTGTTTTGCAGTCATCATGCCTATTAGCCAACGTTGTTGATCATACAAAAAAATAAAAAACTCAGCTTTAAAATCTTCAAAACTCAACTACGGACTATGTATTTAACACAAATTTATGCTATTAAAAATTTAGTTAATGTAAAAAGAGTGCGGGCGGAGCTGCGCGGGTCGGCTAGTTTTGAATAAATAGAAAAGGTTCGCTGCAACATCTTCACTGAAGAAACTATATTTTTTTACTAAAGTTCATCTCACGCAATCTTTTCTATATATTGTCCACAAAACGCAAAAAAAAAAACAATATTTGCAAGTTTGGTAATTTTGGCCTTGGCCTATTTATTACCTCGTAAACGATCGCTAATCAGCTCTCATATCATGTTACGAATAAGGCAGAAAAATATTAAATAAAATAATAATACGTCATCAACACGAGATCGTAACTAAGATAAGTTAACTGACGAAAGCGGCGCTCAACAAGTTTAGTGGTATAAATTGCTCGCTTATGGCCTTCATTCGTAAAAGAAAGAATATTTCTATACGTACTTAAGTGCCTTTTAAAAGATTTTATCTTCATGAAGGCCTTTTGAAGTTCTAAGGCTAAATGAAAAAAAAAACATTAATAGTACATTATACGAGTAGTGATATACACACACATAGTATACATTCCGGAAGAAATTCTCTAATGTATGTAATAAAATAAATAATGTCCTCCTGGTCGATACGACCACAGCGGCTAATCTTTCAAAAGATCAACCATGTACGCTGGAAATATTTTAGTGCACAAGTGTTTGCGCAGACACAAGTGCACTCTCTCTTCCATTATACCTCTCATAATCCGATGGGACGGGAGACCGACACGACCGGGGAGAGGCTAGGCGCGCTAGATCGACTTTTTACATGCCCATTCGACGCATGGATCATCTTACTTTACAGACAATCAGGTGATCGGCCTGCATTTTCCTAGCCAGTAAGGAACAACTACACAAATTTGTTACCCCCCGCAGGATTCGAACCCGCGACCTCCAGTTTACAAAGGAAGGGGATTCCCACTGCGCCACGGAGGCTAATGTATGTAATCTATACTTATAATAAAACTGTAACAGGTCCAATTCTGTACATTGAAGATATTTTGAAAATTATATTTGGAGGGCATTCTATAACCGATACTGAGGCCGAAAATGTAATTTTTTTAATTTTTGTCTGTCTGCTTCGGAGAGCAAGTAAAAAGTGGGTCCCAGTTTTAACCGACTATAAAAAGGAGGCTATGTATTCGATGCGAATGTCTGTTATTAAAAGTTTAGTTAACCTAAAAATAGCGCAGGCGGAGCTGCGTGGGTCAGCTAGTGTATTCTATAAATGGTGGTAAAAATTTCATCGAAATTTATTCCCGAAGTAAGTATCCTAAACGACAGACAATATCGCCATCTAATATGGCGATACGATATCTAACATTGAGGCACAGAATACATAATAGGTAGTGAGGTGGATGGACCTACCTGGATGGTTCTATGCATAAGGGGCCTAGCCTATAAATGCTTAAACAATTTGTTTTAGTGTATCGTGTAACATTTAGATCGATATTATTGTCTACCCAACAGGTGCGTGCGTGCTTTTATCGTCTACTGTATTGAACGCTTACAACGTTATAAAACTTGATGGGAGTTTTTTTTTTTTTTTTTACCCACCAAGGTGGCAAACAGGCATGCGGCCCGCCTGATGGGAAGCAGTTACCGCAGCCTATGGACGCTAGCAACACCAGTAGGATCACAAGCGCGTTGCCGACCCCGTAAAAATTTGTTAACTCCCTTTTTAAAAAAACCCATGCTGTAATTATTCGGGAAAACCTCGGCAGGCAATTCATATAGACATATGGAGATAGACGAAAACTGTTCTAACATGTTTGTATGGTCAATAACACCATTTCAACAAAAAACAGAATATATAGGTATTATTACATACAAAAATATTTCAAATATATTGCCAATAAAGTTGTTTTTAATTTTTACATTTCAAAACTGATTTTTATTTTGGTTTACCATGTCACGTAGTTTTTGTCTTATAATCAGAAATGTCAAAAACTACCGTTCCTCTCCCTATTAATTGAATTATGGAATATTTTGTATTATGCTTAGAGGAGATACCACTGGAGAGAGCATGATGCGCTAACCCCCTCTGCCAAATTTTTGGTCATATGGTCAGGTCATTCTTTATTTGTGTGCGTGTATTTTTGAATGTGTTGCGAGTTTATTATAGTGTGGGTATGCGTGAAAGTGTATCTGTGTGTGTTTACTTCGCCTCCCGCACCCCGCAAAAGTGCCACGAAAAATTTGTTCGGGGAATCGACGCGATACTAACTCCTTTGGTACTTTCTCTGAGGTATTATGTAATGAATCTTTGCAGTTTTTTTTTTGAGGTTCTAAACCGTAATGTAGTAATTATCATTATATACATAAACGAATCATCTTACATAAAACATTTCTCTACAAGATAGTAGGGTAAGGTGGTGCAGGAGTGCGCGGTTTCGATATTTTAGGCTGTAAAACCATTAAAATACATTTTAAAGATATTTTTTTAGTGATTTTATTAACTATAGTTCCACTAAAAAACAAGGTATTAATTAACATAAGTCCAGTATTTTAGAAACTATAGAACTTATAATCAACCTCCTGAATGCGCAATCTTGCACAGTATGTGTGGCCAAGAGTGCAGCCAGGTGTGCAAGAGTGCGCAAAAAGTCATTGATCGCACTCATCATTTTCCCTTAGTGGATGAAACTTTTGGTGGTTTGTTGGGAACTAGAGAAAATTTAGATTCCTCCATATCAAATATTTTGTGTGCCTGAAATTTTTTTTCGGGTAAATCATAAGCAAAACGCCTTAAATTTTTAGCAGATATTCCAAAAAGTGTTTTCAAGATTTTCAATTTATTGAAGAAGCTCTAGTTCTATTTCCTTGGTGAATGTGTACCTAAGGACTGGGAGTTGGTTATTTTTACAATATTCTTCTTAACGTAGACTCAGACATACCTAGTTGGGCTGCTACTTTCCCTTCCCTATCCTATAAGCTTTAGAACTTCTTACATTACTTTCGGTTTGAGATTTTTTTCTTTTCGTCGTTCTCGGTCTCCTTGATATTCTGACAGGATAAAAAAATAAAGAACTAAAAAACTATACTAATTTTAACCTTAAAAAAATATGGTAACTTATTTATAAAAAAATATTGGACAAGAGTGCGCACGCACTCTTGCACATATCGACATTGCGCACTCTTGCACTACTCAGTCTAAACACCTTTAAATTGATACCACAGCTATCTATACAAATCAATGAGGAACCTACGCCAGTGACAAGAAATTAGATAATAACCTAACATATAAACACAAAGAACAAAAGATTACCTCTTCAATCTTTGTTTAAATCCTCTTTGGAATATCGACGAAAATTACATCACGAGGGACAAAATCACTTTTTCTTCAATAAATCTGCAATACGTGAATTGAAAACGAAAATATTTTTAACCGACTTCAAAAAAGGAGGTTCTGTATTCGACGCGTATGTATGTAATATTAATAAAAATGCGTAATATTCATATATGTTAGTCTATGTGGGCTTCTAAACGAATTTACCAAATTTCACGAGTGTATGTATGTAGGTTTGTCCACGGATTTATCAGAAACTACAAGTCCGATTTCAAAAATTCTTTTTGCAATAGTTAGAGTATCTTTCAACTTAGGGTAGAGTACAAATTTCATCAAAATCGGTCCAGTAGTTTAAGAGATATAAACTTTTTATGTTTTCAGTAAGTTACTGTAATGTAGACGTTCGAGTTACGTGATACCTATCTTGGTAAAATAAGTCACTAAAAAGTGTTAAATAAACAATTTAAAAAAAAATAAAAACCGACTTCAAAGTAAATTATCTAAAAAGCATAAAATAACGAAAATATTATTGAAGTTGGTGCAGAATATACACAGCAGGTACGCTAACACCAACTTCAATAATATTTTCGTTATTTTATGCTTTTTAGATAATTTACTTTGAAGTCGGTTTTTATTTCTTTTTAAATAGTTTTTTGCCGGTACACACTACATGTTATTGAATGATTGTCAACTGAAGCTACACGCGTAACGTTTTTATATGATTAGTTATTGGCTCTGCGCACTCTTGTACACTGCGCGCTCTTGCACCACCTTACCCTAAAGGTCGCATTAAAATCCAACGTGACTATGTAGTTTAAAAGAAATAAGCAATAAACCATACGTATGTAGATAATGCTTTTCTTTTTTTAACCGGCTTCAAAAAGAAGGTTCTCTATTCGACGCGTATGTATGTAATATTGATAAAAATGCGTAATATTAATATATGTTAGTCTATGTGGGCTTCTAAACAAATTTACCAAATTTTATGAGTGTATGTATGTATGTATGTATGTATGTAGGTATGTATGTATGTATGTAGGTATGTCCACGGATTTCTCAGAAACTACAAGTCCGATTTTGAAAATTCTTTTTGCAATAGTTAGAGTATTTTTCAACTTAGGGTAGAGTACAAGTTTCATCAAAATCGGCTTAGTAGTTTAAGAGATATAAACTTTTTATGTTTTCAGTAAGTTACTGTAACGTAGACGTTCGAGTTGCGTGATAGTGCTGATACCTATTTTGGTAAAATAAGTCACTAAAAAGTGTTAAATAAACTATTTAAAAAAAAAAAAAAACCGACTTCAAAGTAAATTATCTAAAAAGCATAAAATAACGAAAATATATTGAAGTCGGTGTCAGCTGGTGCTAGTGTTAGTTAACATGATGTGCTAGCACCGACTTCAATATATTTTCGTTATTTTATGCTTTTTAGATAATTTACTTTGAGGTCGGTTTTTTTTTTTTAATAGTTTATTCTGTTTAGAGACTACAAAAGACAGAGATATTTGCAGGCTTATTTTCTGAGTTAATGTCAAACAAGAAATGAAGTTCTTAAGAATGATCTCGTCAATAGTCATTAGCAGTCGCACCTCCACTGCTTAACAAAAGGCTTCCCCTTAGTAGGGAGGGGTTGCCATAATCCCGACGATTGGCAGGCGTCTTGGGAATCATAGTATAGGTGGTAGATAATCCAATAAAAAGACGCTGCCGCCCGTCTTCGTGTTTTCTCTTCGTCACCTCTTGCGAACACCCAACAGGAGGAGATGGGAGGGTGCTTTTCTTACCCGGGCAATATATCGTCAAAATTGAATTGAGAGCACGGCACTACAACATCGACGACTACATTGGAAGCGGTACGAATAGTGGAATGCTTTTATCGCATTTAATAACTTAAATGGAAGCATGACATCGTCCAAATAACATCAATCGCTAGCGTAGGTATCTGTTGGCCTAATATCTAATATGTAGTAGGGTAGACTGGGTACGGTTGAAACAAAGGACGGTTGAAACAACACGAATATCTCGCAAACCCTTTGTGCACCGGTGAGGGGTCCAAGCGGAGAATCAAGCGGATGACCGGTCCGAACACGAACAACAGTGTTACGTTGCTCTCCATGTGCTTTAAACGTTTTTAAGAGACCCTATTGTGTTTTTTTTAACCAAAACTAAGTATTTTTGCACGCAGAGTTTTCCAATTATTGTGGTTTCTATTAAAGTGAGAGTATTGAGTGTGCGTATATGTTTGAAATAATGCTTGTACAATATGGAACTGTGACTAGTTTTTATGTGTAATTGCTTTTACAATTACTATAACTGCTTTTTACCTAAAGCAGGACTTGGGGACGGTTGAAACATTTTTTTTGGGTACGGTTGAAACATCGTTTTAATTGAGTTAAGCAAGTTATGAAGTAACTGAATGAAGGAAAGAAGAAGCAATTGGATATAGAAAAAAACAAAAGAAACACCATGAAAGGAAAAAAGAAAAACGACGTACAACAGGACATCCTGTTGTACGTTATCAGAAGAAGAGGAGTGCTTCTGTCTTGTTTGTATGGCACCAGGCATTCAGCGAGCAGGTCCGGAGAAAATTGGCTACAATACACTATTTGTAAACTGTGGGCTCACGAGGAATGTACAG
The DNA here is from genome assembly GCA_911728495.1 of Furcula furcula. NCBI lineage: Eukaryota > Metazoa > Arthropoda > Insecta > Lepidoptera > Notodontidae > Furcula > Furcula furcula. The sequence continues at coordinate 8,079,022 of OU452246.1, read as the reverse complement.
AAGGTGGTTTTAACTATGTTTGCCAAAATCGCGACTCAGATTAATTGTTCTATTTAACTTAATGATTGATTTATTAATGAAAGACAAAGAAGAAAGAGAATTCCTCTTTGTCTTCTTATCGTTAATTATCTTTTTTTTAGTTGGTTATGTTAAAAAAACAAATCGCTGATTTTCGTTTTATTTACGTAATATTATAAGTCTCTGTTATGATTACATAACTACTATAGATTACTATAGTTACAGATGACTGGTAATATACGTAGATTCTAGCTAGCGTGCTCTAAAAACTTTAAAGGCTGATTAAAAGTATAGTTTGAAGTATTTAAAACAATGAAGACTGATTATTATTGTCAAAGAGATCCTTAAACAGTAAATAAAACATGTCATAATATTATATTTTGTGTTATTCGCATGTGTTTTAATTGACCCCAATCACTGTTTCAACCGCCCCTGGTATGGGGACGTTTGAAACAAATCGGATTTTTTTTTCAATTTGATCTACTGTTAAAAACAACACACCTGGAACTAAGATCACATTGCCCATTAGTAGATCGAAACATGCTCTTTAATTTAACATATCTTCATCATCACTCCGAATATAAAAAGCAAAACTGTGGACGATATAAGAGAAATTGTTTCAACCGTACCCAGTCTACCCTACTCGTAACATTTTTTCATTTCAGATTTTTATTTTCTAAAATTTTATAATGTGCTTTCCTTTTTATTTAACTTATATAGTAAAAACGAGCAGACATTTTGGCAGAGAGAGAGACAGAGACGAAAAATTTAAATTAATTTATTTGCGTAAAATAGGTAATGTGCGTTAGGAGACAGACATCATTAGTATCATTATAATCAAAACTGTTTTATTTAAGTACTCACGCGAAAATAATTATAGTAATTACAAATCAAGAGCTCAGTTATTTCTCCAGCTACCAGAACTGCTACTTTGCGACACAATAACTAATACCGCGGTGATACTTTTAGTATTTAATAATAATACCAGCCCTTGTTTATGTCGCATGTTGCTTGATTATGAGGCCTCCCCTCAAGATGAGGGGGCTTCGGCCATAGTCCACCACGCTGGCCAAGTGCGGGTTGGTGGACTTCACACGTCATTCGAGAGCTAGTTAGGCTTTCTCAGACATGCAGGTTTCCTCACGATGTTTTCCTTCACCGAAATCTAGTAACAATCGCACAAGGACGATTCGCACATGATACATTGAAGAAATCAGAGGTGCGAGCCGGGGTTCGAACCTGCGCACCTTGTTTCCAAGTTTGTTGTTGTTCTTTATTGTTGTGTGTTGTTTTGTTGTTGTTTAGTATTAATCATTATCTATACTTATAATAAAACTGTAACAGGTCCAATTCTGTACATTGGAGATATTTTCAAAATTATTTTTGGAGGGCATTCCATAACCGATACTGAGGCCGAACATGTATTTTTTTTAATTTTTGTCTGTCTGTCTGTCTGTCAGTCTGTATCACGGCTGAGCATCACGCCTAAACTACTTAATGGATTCAAATGAAACTTGGCATGATTTGAGATCTTACTACGAGGTAGGACATAGGATACTTTTTATCCCGTAATCTAGCACGGTTCTTTTGGGAGAGGGGATTAAAGTCAAAACGGGTACTTGGTTATACGCTTGGTCCGATTTTATCAATTTTTCTATAAAATATAATAAATATTAGTAAGGAAACACTCATAGAGAGTTGTTATCAAGGTTTTGTAATCGATCGGGTTAAGCAACGTTAGGTAAGGTCATTAAATAGATGGGTGACCGTTTAACGCCATTTTAACTAAACGGGTCCGTGCTTCGGAGAGCAAGTAAAAAGTGGGTCCCAGTTTTTAACCGACTATAAAAAAGGAGGTTATGTATTCGATGCGAATGTCTGTTATTCAAAGTTTAGTTAACGTAAAAATAGCGCAGGCGGAGCTGCGTGGGTCAGCTAGTAATAAATATGAATGAGCGTGAGTGAGTGAGTGAGCGACAGTGCAATGCAGCTGTCTTGCAGGCGTAACGCTTACCATCCGGTGAAAACCATACAGACACAAGACAGACAGACATGTTCTTAAACACAAAAGTTTTTCCGGAGTGGCGATCGAACCTATGACGTATTGGATACAAGTCTGGGGTCTTAACAACTTGTCTAACATTCCGTGAAACTATAGCATAATCATCATCATCATCATCACCAGTCGGAAGATGTCCACTGCTCAACATATGTCTCCCCCTTTAAACGACACAATGAATGACTTTTGGCTATTTGCATCCACCGGTTACCAGTGACGCGCACAATGTCACCTGACCACCTAGTGGGAGAACTACTTACCTACGATGCGTCTTCCGGTTCGTGGTCGCCACTAGAAAACCGAGAACCTAGCATAATACTTTGTTAGTATTTATAAAATTCAAGAGAATCAGTGTCAGATATTCTGCCGCCAAGCAGCAGTGTGTAAGCATTGCTGTGTTCCGGCGTGAAGGACACTGTAGCTGGTGAAATTACAGGACACAAAGACTTAACATCTAATGTCTTAAGGGTCGGCAACGCGCTAGTGATTCTACTGGTGTTGCTAGCGTCTATATGCTGCGGTGACTGCTTACCATCAGGCGGGCCGCATGCTTGCTTGCCAGCTTGGTAGTATAGAAAAAATGAAAAAAAAGAATCCGACTGACTCCTGTTTCACAGTTAATACCTAGTTCGGGAATCTATAGAATCATAATTATTTGTTTAAAAATAATTCATCATTATCATTAGCAGCCGATAGACGTTCACTGCTGAACAAAGGCCTCCCCCTTAGAAGGGAGGGGTTGCCCTAATCCCCACGATTGGCAGGCGGCTTGGGGATCGCAGTATAGGTGGAAGATAAAACCAAAAGAAAGACGCTGCTGCCCATCTTCCTGTTCTCGCTACGACACCTAACAAGAGGAGATGTGGGGGAAGCTATTCTAACCCCACGGGTACCCCACGGGGAAAAATAATTAATTAAAAATAATTAATAATAATAATATCTTGGGACAATCCACACACGGTCATCCGATCCCAAACTAGGCAGAGCCTGTACTATGGAAACCAGACAACTGATACTAATACTTATATACTTTTTTTTATTGTAAATACATACTTAAATAGATAAACTACACCCAGACACTTGGCGGCAATCGAACCCACGACCCATCGGTTAGCAGGCAGGGTGTCTGACCACTAGACCAACGGGCCCGTCGGCAGTTATTTGTTTAAAAATTATCATTTTACATGGATAGTTTCATTGTGTAACAGACTTATTTCACGAGCTACTTGAAGGGTTCTGCTACCTAGAGTGTATGTAATTTAGTTAATTATAGGACGTGCGTGTTTATATATCCAAATATTCGCAATAAGGCACGTAGCAGAAGCAGGATCGATATCTTTGCGCTACGCAACAGGTGCGCGGGGACGTTGCCGCCTAATGATGCGTAGGGTGAAATTGCGTCATTGTTACATTTTCTTTTTTATCCCCCAAAGAGGGGTGTTATAACTTTGATGCTTATCGTTTTTAAGCTACGTTTTGCGTGACATGTTAAGTGTCATGCCAAGTCTATTGCAATTTATGCTCAATCCTATGTGTATAACTATTATTTTACTTTCAATAACAAATTTATTTCCCAGTATTTAGTACCACATTCTGTTTCGTCTCGAGTGTTTTGTATTACCTATATCACCTATATGTGATTTCTTTTTTTTATTTTACGCACTCTGTTGCCTCCTATAAGTAAAGGAGCACTCAGAAAAATACTGTATCTTTTATTCTTATAATGTTGTCTTGTGTATCTTTTGTTGGAGACCCTATGTATTAATCTATACTCTATAAGTACTTATAATAAAACTGTAACTGGGCCAATTCTGTACATTGAAGATATTTTGAAAATTATGTTTGGAGGGCATTCTATAACCGATACTAAAGCCAAAAATGTATTTTTTTTTGTCTGTCTGGCTGTTTGTATCTCGGCTGAGCATCATGGCGAAACTACTGGATGGATTGAAACGAAACTTGGCATGATTTGAGTTAATACTCCGAGGTAGGACATAGGATACTTTTTATCCCGACATTCGGCACGGTTCCCTTGGAAAAGGGGACTAAAGTCAAAATATGTACTTGGTTATACGCTTGTGATTTTAACCATTTTTCATTATAACTTATAATAAAACTGTAACAGGTCCAATTCTGTACATTGAAGATATTTTTAAAATTATTTTTGGAGGGCATTCTATAGCCGATACTGAGGCTGAAAATGTAATTTTTTTCAATTTTTGTCTGTCTGTCTGTCTGTCTGTCTATCTGTCTGTCTGTATCACGGCTGAGCATCACGCTTAAACTACTGAATGGATTCAAATGAAACTTGGCATGATTTGAGATCTTACTACGAGGTAGGACATAGGATACTTTTTATCCCGTAATCTAGCATGGTTCTTTTGGGAGAGGGGATTAAAGTCAAAATGGGTACTTGGTTATACGCTTGGTCAGATTGTATCAATTTTTTTTTCGTGTGTGAATTGTCCCAGGATATTATTATTATTAATTTTTCTTTATAATATAATAAATATTAGTAAGGGAACACTCATAGAGAGTTGTTATCAAGGTTTTCTAATCGATCGGGTTAAGCAACGTTAGGTAAGGTCATTAAATATATGGGTGACCGTTTAACGCCATTTGAACTAAACGGGTCCGTGCTTCGGAGAGCAAGTAAAAAGTGGGTCCCAGTTTTTAACCGACTATAAAAAAGGAGGTTATGTATTCGATGCGAATGTCTGTTATTAAAAGTTTAGTTAACGTAAAAATAGCGCAGGCGAAGCTGCGTGGGTCAGCTAGTAATATATATTTGTAAGGGAACCCTCATAGACAGTTGTTAACAATGTTTGGAAATCGATTAGGTTATGCAACGTTAGGTAAGGTCATTAAATAGATGGGAGACCGTTTAACGCCATTTGAATTAAACGTGCTTCGGAGGGCAAGTACAAAGTTTTTAACCGACTTTAAAAAAGGAGGTTTTGTATTCTATGCGAATGTATATTATTGAAAGGTTACTTACCGTAAACACAGCGCGGGCGGAGCTGCGTGGGTCAGCTAGTAAATAAATAAATTGACAAGTCCGTTGGTCTAGTTGCCCGTGGGGCACGGGCAATCATAATCAAGATTGCCCAATCAACAGCGTGATGGAAAATGGAGACGTAGTCGTAAAAGAAATTATAAAATTTTAATAATAACATAGGTAAAAGGGTAAAGGACAAAAGGACCGTGAGTCAGAGCTATCGTTGTGGCAGTAATCGGGACGAACCATGATCCACTTAGCCTCTAGACTCTTCGACCGGGGTATGAGGGATTCGTATCCACTAAGCCCCCGCAGCTGTCATATCGGCACAAGGTACCATCCGCGCCTTGCTTTTGAGCCACCAGGACGCGTAGTAGCCCCCAGGAACTTATCACGATACTCACGGGGACGGGGGTCGCAACCCCGTGGCCTCCTCTTCCGAGTCTGGACTCTGTTATTTTGGTATAGACTTCAGTCAGTTTAGTATTTTTTACAAAAATATGCAGTACCTACTCCTTTTCTGCATGACATAGCCCTAAAAATGCCAGCAAAACACAGCTTTTACGAGACATCCGACCAAATTCCAAGGTATGCAAACTAGAATTCGCCTCATAAATGTAACTATAAACGGTCATTACCTCGCAAACGCCGCCCTCTATTTAAATGCCATATTTCACGGCAAACTGACGCGATAGCAAGCAGTCACGCGAGCCTTTAAATGGCCGGTCACGTAAATAATTTCTAATTTCCTTTTGATTCAGACAGTTTTTTGTGAGGCATTATGTGTAAATATTTTTTAAGGAAAATACTCATCAGCGGCCAAAAGCCCCGTGAGGTGTCCGGGTAAGAATAGCACCCACCTATCTCCTCCCGTCTGGTGTCAGTAAAAGGCGACTAAGGGAAAACAAGAAGACGGGCAGCAGCATCGATGGCAGCAGCGTCTTTTTATTGGATTACCTACCACCTATACTGCGATCTCCAAGCCGCCTGCCAAGCGTGGGGATTACGACCACCCCTCCCTTCTTAGGGAGAGGTCTTCGTTCAGCAGTGGATTTTCGGCTGCTGATGATGATGAGCCTAAAGACGTCCACTGCTGCACAGGCCCCTTAATATGAAGGGGTTACAATACTCCCCACGCTTGGCAGGTGACTTGGGGATTGAAGTAACATAGTAAATAGATGGTAGTTAATCTAATACTCCTCTGTTTTCCCTTATTCGCCTCTTACTCTCTCCTTCCGCTGGGTGTCCCCCAGCGGGAGGAGATAGGAGAGCGCTATTCTTTCCCGGACACCCGACGGTTAAGAAAACGGGTAGGAAAATAGTAATGAAGTTAAGTCATGCATTTCTATTTATGTTGTAGAAATAGCTCAGAAAAGCCTGTTCATATTATTGTGGTACAGGTACCTACTATATTACTTATTATCTCAATTCTGGCATTTTAGTTTTATTTGCCAACATAAATCTTTGAAAGGCCCAATATTTGGTATTGTCTGATCATTGATTCGATGTTTCGGATCAGTTTAATGGCATCTTTCCTGTTGTTACGGATATTTGAAATGAACGCCAATTTGGAGTTATTAATTATGTAGGTGCTTAGCATTACTAGCACAAATGTTAAGAAGACTATGCCCTAGTCTCCTTGTCGTTTTGGCTGACTCAATCATTCGTTAAAAAGTAATAACAATCCTAGGTACGACACAATACTAGCTACTAGCTACTAGAAGGATAACGTTTAGTTAAGACCACCACACTACACCAGTAATCATAATGTAAACTTTTACTTATAAAACAAGTTTAAAGTATATTTTGCCAGCGTTATTTTACATATTACTTAGTGCAATTGAAAATTTTTATCTTTATCTTTTTGTACTGAATATAAGCAGAAAATTATCTTAGTTATCGTATAAAACAGTATGGTAGACGTCTTTGCAGAAGATTCAATTCCTTTAGGATAATATAAAAAGTTTAAATCCCCCATCAGTTATCTCAATGTAGGCTTAAAATTTTCCCGAATCGTTCCACATTTACTTTTAACAACATCGTTGTGAATTAGCTCCGTGTTACCTTCATATTAAATTCTTATTCGGTCTTGAATTGTTGAGGAAATGCTTTCAAAGAATTTGTATGAATTTTATTAGGTATACTGGTTGTTAGACCAAAACCAAGCTGGTACATTCTTTGGTCTTCTCCATTTTCCTGCACGGAGCGGAGACGTGTACACTCAAAGCGGCTGATCACAGATGGACTGATGCTTTTGAGAAGTGGCGCTGGAGGATAATGCCCCGGATACCCAACAGGTCGTGGGTTCGATTCCCACCAAGTGTCTGGGTGTTTTATCTATATAAGTATGTATTTACAAAAAAAAAAGTATATATTTATTAGTATCAGTTGTCTGGTTCCATAGTACAGGCTCTGCCTAGTTTGGGATTAGATGACCGTGTGTGAATTGTCCCAAGATATTATTATTATTATTATTATACCCAGGACTGCAAAAGAACCAACGTGTCGGTTCTTAAAGAACTGTAGATCGAGACACGACTGTCATCCATCTGTCTGAGACGAACCCTTGAGTGCTTCGGTCAAATAGCTCGCAAAGATCCTGACAGCTTGGAGAAAATAATTGTTACGGGTAAGATCGAAGGAATGAGGCCACAGGGACGTTCGCCATCACGGTGGTCTGACCAGATTCGCTCCACTGTCGAAACCCCATTGCACGTAGCGTTCCATTATGCCTCGGATAATTCACTTAATATTGGGATGTCGTACTTGAGTCCGTCAGCGCCTAAGCTTGCGACTGCTAAAATGGAAGTGATGAATTATGAATTAATGCACAAAGTTTGGATGGGCCTGCTGGTCTAGACCGCTTCTCAATAGGTCGGAGGTTCGATTCCCACAAAGTATCTGGGTGTTTTATCTATATAAGTGTGTATTTACAAGAAAAAGTATTAGTATCAGTTTTCTGGTTTCTGCAATACAGGCTTTGTCTAGTTTAGTTAGTAGGATCAGATGACCGTGTGTAATGAAAAAAAAAAGGTAACAGCAGCGTTCTTAAAGTTTATTTTATATGTTTCGGTTAATATTTATAAATACTCGTATAGCAAGTTTCAAATCAAATTCAAGATTGTAAGTTTAAAATTAATTATTTTAATTTAATTAATATTATAGTTATAAAATATTTAGCTATGTATGTTTATGTCATTTTACTTGTTTTGCTTGCACCTATCATGATTTGTCTCTGCATCAGCCTAAGGTAGACTGGTAGAGAATGCCTCTGGTATTAAGTAGGCGGACTTAATTTCTTAATGAGGCATTCTCTACCACTCTGTACGGCAGAGGCATTCTGTACTTACTGTTTTTGTGCATAAAGGATAATAAATAAATAAAATTCAATCAAAAATCAGGCGAGCGTCTTGCTGGTCTCGTCACCGTGGTTGTATAAAAAATCCATATGACACTAATAAGAAATTAATTATCAACAATGAGTAAGAATAATAATAGGCTTGTTTATAGAGTGTAAACGATCACGTAATTGGTGTTTAAAAGTGAATCTTAAGGGTTTCCCTTATACCCTTAACTTACGTATACCTTATAAATTATTTAATTCTCATGTACTACAATCCCTTTTAAATAAATAAATAATAATATTCTGGGACAATTCCACACACGGTAATTTGATCCCAAACTAGGCAGAGCCTGTACTATGGAAACCAGACAACTGATACTAATACTTAGATACATTTTTTTGTAAATAACACCCAGACAGTTGGTGGGAATCGAACCCACGACCCATCGGGTAGCAGCCAGGGTGTCTAACCACTAGACCAACGGGCCCGTCAAATAAAGTTAGTTAGTTCAAATAAAGAATATTATTATTATTATATTATTACATTTGTAATCTTGTGAATTGACCTTCACCTTTATTAAATTCTTCTGATATATTAAATAATACCACTATTAACAAGTTTTGTGATTAAAATTTTGCTCGCTGTGGTCGGTCTATTTATTCCTAAGTATTATGTCTTTGTCGTTGATGAAACCCCGCCATCTCCGCGCTTTTTTCAACTACTTTCTAAAGATATTCCATTTTTTATTTATTTAAACCACCCCAGGTTTAGGGCGAATAAAAAAAAAACAAAGTTTCTGAGTTTTAGCGACATTAACGGACAGCTATTCGTTTATAGGAGATACACGTGCCAGTTATTTTCTGTTTAAATCAAATATCAAAAATATTCGAAACAAAGGCTTTATTGTACCTACGCGCCTTCTGTTTCGAAATGTAAATCCATTGTTTCAATCATAAATAAACATGAATTTGTTGATTGAATGGTCGGGTGTTTCATATTCCCGGCGTTTTCAGCTACCCTTTTCAAAAGCTAATAATAAGATAAGTAGATAGATAGACAATTCTTTATTGCGCACAAACAAACAGATACTAAAATAATAAGACACAAATTAATAAAACATGCAACAATAAGCTGTCTATTTGAGTAAGTAGTTATAGATAGATACTCGTATGAAATGTATAACTGAGCCTCACAATATTTTTACATAATATGCTATGGATCGGTACTTCATCTATGGATAGGATAAAACCATAGAGTTTATATATTAATAATAGAGTACCTACGCGTTTGTCTATGGTCCGATTAAACAAAGCGTAGGCAGATTTTCCTCTACGAGGCAGGGTTTTGGACTGTTTAAAGTTATATTACAAGAGTTATATTGATATGTAAGTGATAAGTAGGAATAGGTTTGATCTGTCATAAGCGAAAATGTCGATAAATACAGCTGACGTAATTGTACCTATAGTCGTGTACCTGATATTGATGTATTTTGATGTTCTTACCTGTGCCTACGGTTCTTACTTGTATTTAAGCATTCTTACTTGCGTAGCGTAAGCGTACTTGTACTGATTTTTGTTCTGTGGATAAAAGCTATAAAAAAAAATAGAAAATAATAACAAGAAAAAGGCACCCATGGCCTAATGTTCAATGACCTTGATAATCAAGAGGCTCATGTTACAGGCTGGATCAAGGACTAGAGGGTCTAGAACGGGGGTTGAACGGGTAACGAAGTCGATAAACTGAGTTTTCTTTGGTTTGTTTCCATATATTTACGGGTTATTGATAGTTACCGCTAGGGGCGCTGGTGTGACCTTCGAAGTCGCTGGACGTTCGGGGTGTGGGCCCTTTGAACGTCCATTGAGTACGGCGGCGACTCCGAGGAGGACGGCGGCGGGGTTGCGACCCCCGTCCCCGTGAGTACTGTGTCAGGTTCCCGGGGGGCTACAATGCGCCCCCCGGCGGCGGGCTCAAAGGCAAGGCACTGAGGGGCCCCTGGTGCAGATCCCACCGGAGAGCCCTGGGGACCCTTCTCATGTGCCGATGCGACAGCCGCGGGGGTTTTAGTAGGTAAGAATCCCACATACCCCGGTCGAGCCCCACAGCTCCCGGGGATCTTTGGAAGATTTCCCCCGCGTCAAAAAAAAAAAAAAAAAAATGGGCGCTGGTGTGAAATATGTTGAGAAACGGTTTTCTACGGTGTCAGTACCTACACCTTGGTCGATATCGATCTCAGAGTTCCTCCAAGATCTCGATAACTATCAAAACGGAAACTTTGGTTCGCGTCCGCCATCTTAGCGGTGAAAGCGACCGCGAACACAAATTCTACAATTTTCACTTTCTCAGCAAACTTGATGCTTTAATTAATTTTGTTAGGTACTCCTAATTAACTACTTGACACTGACGAAGCTATATAGCACCCTCCCATCTCCTCACGTTGGGTGTACGTAAGAGGCGACTAAGGGAAATCAAGAAGCCGGGCAGCAGCTTCTTTCTATTGGATTACCCACCACCTATACTGCGATCCCCAAGACGCCTGCCAAGCGTGGGGATTATGGCAACCCCTCACTGGTCTTTGTTCAGCTGTGGACACCTTACGGCTAATGATGATGATAATATTATAAAGAAGAGGAAGTTGTGGAAAGCGCGGTGAACTCTTGTAACACAATCATCAAACTTTGAAATTGACAATATACACAAGTGTGACGTACGATCGAGAAAGGAAAAAGTTATCAGAACCCGTAGGTACTAGACCGGTAGATACGCAAGGCAGTGCTCAATTTCCTGTCTCTAGAGCCTTATCGGTTTTAATTATTTGCGCGTAAAGATTTTAATAATCGCAGTCTTAAGCTAACTCAATGAGTCCCCGTTAATAATAGTTAGGTATTCTAAACTGTAAATACCCCTGGGGTTTTCAGGTAAGAACCTTCCCGTCATCTTCCCATCTCTCCCCGTTGAGTGTCCGTAAGAAGTGACTAAGGGAAACAAGAAAACATTACGTATCAAGAATAATATTTATAGTATATTCAACAACAAAAGTTGTAAAATTACAATACTGATTTATATACATATGTATATTTATAAATTTTATTCCATCCTGCAATAAATATTTAAAATATTCCCTTTTCATTCTTTAAAATTCTATTTCGAAACGTTAATTAAATATTTGTTGCCATATCGTGCGATGTGCGATGTTCGATTTCAACCATGCGTATCGTATAATAAATTTGAAAAGTCATAATAAACCTATACACCAAAACAGTATCCATTTTTTAAATCTATATTAAAAGTACACAAAGATTAATCGTCGCGCGTACGCCATTGTTTGCCATCCATAAGCCAACAATACATTCATAGCCAGGTTTTAATACCTTGTATTCAGGGCGGGATTATGATCAAACTCCGTACTCTATGATAAAGCAGGAGTTGGGAAACATTTCCAATCCACTGTGAGAATGTCACGCAACCGTTGTTTTTAATATAAAACTTGACACGGCGGAAACTTGCTATGTTATGGAAATCGGTTCTTCGAGCGATGTGGCATGCCCATTGCCACTTGAACTTGCAGATTCTGAGAGCTATGTCGGTGACTTTAGTTCTTCGGCGAATCTCCTCATTCCAAAGTTTATCATGCAAAGTAACTGTGAGCATAACTCTCTTCATAGCTCGTTGTGTAACTCGGAGCTTCTCTGAAAGACCAGCATTTAGGGACCACGTCTCTGTACCATATGTTATCAATGGCAACGCACACTGGTAAAAACCTTCGTCTACAAGCACTGCGGTATTTCGGACGAGAAGATATTGCGTAGTTTCCCGACTTTGACCGTTCTCCACACCGACCATAAATAAAACCATAAGTAAATCAAAATTGTTTTAAATTTGAATCTAGAATACCTATCCTAGAGATCCTGGAGATCTTTAGTATCAACAGTTCAAATTCAATAATAATAAAAAATTAACAATTACCAAAACAAATATAAAATATAAATTTAAAAATACCCTGAAAAGTACACAATATAGACAGTTAACTGATATAACTAAGCAAGTCAGCTTCGAACTTATAATTAACCCCCTGTGTCGGAGACTGAAACGGATAATGCACAGTACCAAACGCCTAGTTTTTGCTCAGAATCTACTACCTAATAAATTCAATAACACTGATCAAAGATGGCCCAAGCAAAATATATCCCAGTCCACCGTGCACCGTAGCAGTTAATAAAATAATTGATATCTTGTCTATACCAATAAGAACTGAAAAGTTTTGGAATGTCGACCAAAAAGTGGGACAGACATGGAATAAATCTTCATGGAACACGAAAAATGGTCGTCAGATCCCATCCTACATCAAATATTCGCAACAGTCACTGGCTGCCACCGTGACTCAGCGATTCCACAATAACACTACACAGTACATCGCTTTGCAAAAAAAAAAGAGATAAATTGTTCATTTCGAGGCTTTTACCGCTAACCCTGCGTGTTTCGAGAGAAATGTGTTCTGGAGCTTTAATGGAATAGAGTAGTAGGTGTTAATTAATGGATGTTGCGTTAGGATTCTGGTCTGTAGCGTTGTAAGAACCTTAGGTTTTTTAATGTCTTATTGCCGCACTCACAAATGTCATTTAGTGTTGACTATCACTAATCCAGTTTTTGAAATTGTATTGTCTCGATACTCGAATCCGACTTTATACTCTGGAGATATAAATCATCTCGTAGATACAGGCTGAGTTGGCTCCGAGAGTCGAAATAATCAGGTTCTAAAAATTGCCTAAATGAGAATTAACATTAATTAACGTTAGTAAGTGCGGCAGTTAGCCTTGTTGAAAGTAAACTACAAACGCTAATGCAGTGACGTAGCGGATACCTTCGGCATAGATATTTTCGTGCCCGTACCACTTTGTCTGAAGAGACTAAAGAGGGTTCTGCTTAAACGGCTATAATTTCCCCAAGAGTCGCTCACAGGCTGTGCATATCACAGGAGATTATCAGTTTTAGCTACACATCACAAATGCCGCAGGATGATAGTGAAAACCAAAGACATACACTTAACTAAATATTTAATCTCTTTGATGAAAACTCAAAAGAAGCATTGAATCATGCTGAAATAGGCTGCCGCACGCTTGAGTGTGCATAAAGCCCTTCATACACCTAAGCCTAACTATAATATAAATTATTGCCATCTATCAAGGTACATAAAATAAAACTGTAATAGGTCTAATTCTGTACATTGAAGATATTTTGAAAATCATTTTTGGAGGGCATTCTATAACTGATACTGAAGCCAAAACTGTATTTTTTTTTCATTTTTATCTGTCTGTCTGTCTGTCTGTATCATGGTCACGCATCATGCCGAAACCATTGAATGGATTCAAACGAAACTTGGCATGATTTGAGTTAATACTAAGAGGTACGACATAGGATACTTTTTATCCCGTAATTATAGTATAGTATAACAGAGTTCAGCATTCCTTGAGAGAGGGGAATAAAGTCAAAATGTACCAGTAGTAATGCCGCTAGTCTTTTAGGTACCCTTCCCTCCCAGTGCGGCGACAACTTGGAGGAAGTTTTTTACTTAGTTTAAGTATATTTTTAAATAAACTGTAAATATTTAGTTTCAATAAAAATTACCAAAAAAATTTTTTAATCAATGCACCTTGTAAGCAGATGAGCCTTAGTAGGTTTTACAGAAATAATTATGTTGTAGCTCGATACTTTATGGTTGATTTAATTAAAAACAAAACATAATATCATTTCTCGGTCTATTAAAAATTTTGACTTACCATGTTTCGATACTAGGTAAAGAAGAAGAAAAAACATTTATTTGACATGCATATACTAGATCAATATATTTACAAAAGACGTCTACGAAAAAAAAATCTAACCAAAAAAAATAAATAATTAAGTATAACCATGCCAAAAAGGACACCAACTCAGCATGCATTCCACATGCACCCAGTACTGATTTTCAGTTGGCCACCCTGTTTTTAGTGAATCACGGACGGGGGTAAGAACATACTCGTATACCTAGGTGCTTCCCATACAAATCGGAGAGGTTTTTTTGACAGCCTGTATAAACCACTGCATTGCCAGAGTTTGTGTCGCGAAACAGCGACATGTAAAATGCAATGTTCAAATTGCTGGGCTCAAGATAGTTCATAACTTATTTCTCAGAGCAGCAGGAGATAGCGGAGATGAGCGGCAGTCCAGTGTAGCTATCTATAGACAGGCGTAACGCATCAGGCGAACGTTTTGTTTACCTCCTCACTAAGTTAAATAAATAAAAATACATGTAGCAAACTTGTTCACGTATGCACATTCAAGCGCAACAATGGATTATATAATCGATATAAAAAAAAAGATCCGTTGTCGTCAATGACGTCAGTTCCACGTTCGGTTACATGCCGCGCGCACTGTGTACAGAGAGTTTAATTAAAATCTGCCTACGCACCGCTTAACACCGCTGAATCCTCAGATTAAAAAAATGACTATCTAGAAACGCTGTTAGCAAGGCATACCTATTAAAATTTTGCTACTTTACTACATATATATAGAGAAGAATTAAGGCCATGAAGACTAAAGTGGCATAGGTAAATCACTTTGCCCGAATGCCTCCGAAGGAGTATTAGTTTTTGATGAGCTTGCAATCACAGCAAGGTGTATTAAAATTTTTCTACTTTACTATAAAGAGAATAATTAAGGCCATGAAGACTAAAGTGGTATTAATCACTTTGCCCGAATGCCTCCGAAGGAGTGTTAGTTTTTCTAGAGTAAATATATCTGAATGTATAGCCGCCAGCGTCGGCCAGCCAAAGACAATTGGTATGGTTGAATATGTCACATTCGACCCTACATGTTGGTTGACCAGGGGCCAGCCAAATAGGGCCACTATTTGGCTGGCCCCTGGTCAACCAACATGCCTGCGTTCATAAATTATTGTTCAATTTTTGATCTTGTCAAGAAAAACATGTATGTCCATTACTTTGGCACGGCCTACAGCCTGAACGGCTCTATGGATTTCGACTTATAATTTATCGTTAAATGCGTCTAAGTTGTGGGAGCATAAACATATACAACGTGTTACAAAAAACCCCGTAAAAAATAAAATTAATTAATATTATTATTCCATTTATTCATTTTTAACTGATTTTTTTACATTTTTAAATATAAATATAAAAACAAGTACATTTAAAAATATAAAAAAACCGCTTAAATTATTATTATTATTATTTTCACTGATGTGCAAACACTATTTCAGTAAAATTAAAGAGTAAACTACGCAGAACGTACCTACGTTTCTACCTAATTCGCGGAACGACAAAAAATTTAAAATACCTAACCTAACGAAAGAACCTAAATAAACACGTCTTACGTTTTAACCGACTTCAAAAAAGGAGGAGGTTCTCAATTCGTCTGTATTTTTTTTTTTTTATGTATGATCGCGCATAACTCTGGCAATTATGAACCGGTTTAAAAAAATCTTTCTTCCATCCATTCTTTAATCCGTTAATTGGGTCCCATAAAAAAAATATTGCTTAGTAATAAGTAGTTCCTGAAAAAACAAGAATGGTGACTGCGCACTGAGAGCTGCAAGAAAGCCTATATAGATGACGTTTTAGTCGCTCGGACTCGCTCGGTCGGACAAAAATGGTCATAACTCTGGCAAATATTTACCAATTTCAATGATTCTTTTTTTATTCGAAAGAAGAAACCACTGTATTGAATCTGTATGAATTTTATTACAACCGGATAAGAACTTCCTGGAGGACCATTAACCATTTCGAGGAATTTATCTGGTAAAAACCATAAAACTGATGTTCTCCATTACATTGCTCTGACAATTATGAACCGATTTCGATGATTCTTTTTTTATTCGAGAGAGTAAACTACTATGATGTTTCCATGCAAATTTCATTACGACCGGATATTTTTTTCTGAAGAAACATGAATTATGTAAAACTATGTAGACGATAATGTGATCATAACCTACCTAGATAATTTTACGGTTTTCGATGGTTCAATCTTTATATCGATGGCTCCTACGTTATATATCGTATGTGCAAAACCCTGTGTATGTGGTATTTGCTTTCTGAGATCTGTTAGATCATACTACACGTAGTACTACTTACATGTAGTCTATTTGGATCTACAGAAAGTACGTTTAACTTCTTAATTTTTGTCCTCTGAACAGTGAACACCATCACCATGTTATGTTGAATAGTTTGGAAATACCATTTGGAGTTGCATACTCGGACCTTGTGGTGACTACGGAACATTTTCGTGCTTTGAAGCGTTGCTGCCATACTTATTATCGGAAACAAGTTTAATAGTAGACATCGTAATAAAGGTCTCTTCAAATCTAATAACTTCCGAGGTGTTTTACAGGTGAACTAACAAGGGTTCGTGCACCTGTAATAATCTTTCGTTCTGAGGTTATATCAACCCGTGTGATTGTTATTTGTCTCCCTCTTTGCAAAGGAAGGAAGTGGAATTTGTATTTCTCTCACTCCTCCTATATATATGTAATTTCTTTCTAATTATATTTGTTGCGGTTTCCAAGAGAATTTAGCGTTTCCCCGAGACTCGCCGAGGGTTAAACCTTGCCGAGGGTCAAATAGTCGTATGTCTTCACTGGTGACCACTGTAGATCCTGGCTGACAGTCACAGTGGTGAGAATGAGTGGTGGGAGTAACCCCAAATTAAAAAAAGACCAATACCTGAACTCTGTAGCAACTACTTCCACACTTTTCGACATGAAATCTGAGACACATTATATTAGGTATATAATATATAATACAGAGTATTACGCGCGCAAAGGACTAACATTCACAGCCTGGTGATAATGGATGACGTGTTTGTATGATTCCCGGGTTATTTCACGTAATAGAGTGGTCCTGACATATATTTTCTGCATCATTGTCATCAAGTTCTGAATGAGGAGTGTTACTGTTTACGGTGGGTGGCGTAGTATGAAACTATTAAAATCCAAGGAATTGGTCAAATTAGCTTCAAGTGTGGTTTTATTTAAATGGCATAAACTGTGACTAAACTTGCAAGGCACTTACTTCATCTTCCTTGAACTTTGATGATAAAATACTTCTAAATTTTATCAAACCTTCATCTGAAAAAAAGATCTTATAAAAATCTTATGTAAATCATACAGCAGTCATAGATCCTAGAAAGTTAACACAAAGTATTTTAATAAGTAAATGTTTACCTACCAGAATGATTATTTGGTAGAATTGGTAGTGTTTGACTAATATCTTCTTTCAACATCTAAGAAAGTGCTTCTATTTCCAATAAATGAGTCCCAGTTGGCAATGGACACTCTAAAAATATAAAAAAAGTAACATGATACAGTACCTTTTTTGCAATTACCACGTAAGTTATTGTATGTTAACGTTACCATATCCATTTCCGCAACGTAAATCAGCGTAAGTAACACATACGATAAAAGTCAGATTTAAAAATACCACGTAAATACACGTACGTAATACATACGATAAAATAATTGATTAGACTGGCAGCGTACAAAATCGTAAGTTACATACGATATAATTTGATGACCAAAAAGCAACGTACTAAATTGTATTTGTTATATACGATATTTTTGACATAGTTTCGTAAAAAACTCAAACACATAGCCACAACGATACAATTTTAAAACTTATTTGTTTATATAGTACTTACCAGCTAATGCTCTGTTGATTTCTCTGCTATTAACAAGTGCATGACCCAACTGTTCATCTCGTGAAAGATAATCTGACGCATTACTCTATATGTACGACCCCACAAGGGACATCACAGAGTCTTTGAGTTCTTGAATTATGTTTCAAATACGAACATGATTTATTTTTACTCATTATCAATCTTACATAATGATTTAAATTAAGTAAATGGTAAAACGAATACGTGCCGTGCGAGCGGGGCGTAATTCCCACGTACAATCCGGTAAGTGATAGATACGATTCGCCGATCCTCCGTACTCCCGCGCATCTTTACCCCGTATAATATAGCTAGAGTAAATACGCTCATTTACGGCGCCCTCAAAAATAACATACGCCTTTATACGGGAAAAAACTATTCCATTTTTCACGTTTTGAAAATTCTGTTAATGGGATTAAAAAGTAAATAACACCTTAATTACGAATCAATAAAAATATGAAAATCATGTTTTTAGACATACGATATTTAACGTAGGAGCCATCGACATATGAAAATATCACTAAAAAGTTTAAAATAAAATCTTTTTTTTTTAAATTGAACCGACTTCAATATCACTGAAAAGTATAAAATAATTTAAATATTATTGAAGTTGGTGCCAAATATACACAGCAGGTACGCTAACACCAACTTCAATAATATTTAAATTATTTTATACTTTTCAGTGATATTGAAGTCGGTTCAATTTTTAAAAAAAAAGATTTTATTCATAATAAACTTCAACAGATTTGAAATTGACAACATATTTTTTTTCCAACTTGACATTTTTTGAGGCTAGTACTTGAGTATAATGATATCCTTGTATTGAGGTAGCAAACATTTATAAATGAAAAATAGAAAAACTATTAAAGTAGACAATTATTAGGTAAAATAGGTACGTAGACTTTTCTGTTAAATAATCTGGTTCCCTGACATGACAGGTTACTAGGGTTGACAAAATGTTTGGCTTTGATAATTAATTATATTTTTTACGAGGTATTTTGTAACACCTTGTATATATTTTTTCGCAATCGGGATTTTCGTGTTTTTATAATTTAATACTTGTTTGCGATATCAGATTCAGATTATGAATGAAAAACATTGGTTACCACTATTTAACAGTATTTTACCTACGAACGATTTGATTTCAAACTATTAATCTTACGTACATTTTTTTTTCTGCTCGGCTAATAGTTCCATAATCAAATCAAAACCTCCAGAGTTACACTAACTATAATTACCAACTAAGTAATCTCTAACAACACTTCACACTTCGGGTCTGGTTTTAATCAGCTAGAATTTATGGCAAAATGTTACATTACCTGGGAGTGGTGGCAATTAGCCACGTAGCCGTACACACGGAGGCTGTAACATCCCAGAGAGGGCTTAACGATGGAAACCCGAATGGCGTACGCTAATTTCGCAAAACATTTATTATACGTGAGCAGTGAGCATTTGTGGGTCGAATTAAAATTGTGGTCAATATGTAGACGAGAATAGTGCGATTCGCTAAGCAAAATAACCTCAAGTTCGACGCCGCGGCTCCGGCGAATTACGTTTTCGTATTCATTAACTTTGCTTACGCAGCACTAGCGCCACGAGAATTAACGGCGTTTTGGTGGAACTACTTACGGTCGAATAATTTGATTGTTCGTAGAGGAAAATTGTATTCGTTTAGCAAAATTCGTCAATCGTCTCGCCCTCGACTTCGCCCATAGCCTTGACATAACTTGTCAAAATAGAAAGCTTGTATTTTGCAGCTTTTTGTAGGCGAATTTGTGAACGAATTGCCACCGCTGCTTTAAAAGTTTTTGAATTGTAAAGTTATTGTCAAAAAATCATTGGTTTTTATGTTTAGAATAGTTTTAAATTAGCTGCACGTGTGTTGTGCATCATATATTTACTAAAAGCCAAAAAAATCTGATGATTTCCCTAAGCGTCGTCAAGTTCATGAAGAATTCAACTAAAGGCTTTTTGAAGATTTGCTAATATTTTAACATAATTATCTACCTCCACATAGACGATGACTAGTGCATTAACTAATAAATTGAAAGAAAGAAGAATAAGGGTAGGTATCTATCTATCTAAGAATCTCTCAATTAGTTTTCATATACTTAGTCTCGTAAATAATTTATATTTTTCTAACTCCTATATACCTGCTGTACTGTGTATCTATGTTTCCCTGGGACGTGCCGTGAGTTAACCTTCGGTGTCTTCACCTAGCTGACCCAATTTTTTATTTGTATTAGACAGGTTATTCAAAATATTATGAATAACCTATCTAATATAAATAAACAATAATAATGATGTCCTCCTGGCCGAAACGACCACAGCGGCCAATCTTTCACAAGATCAGCCATGTACGCAGAAGATATTATAGTGCACAAGCGCTTGCGTAGACACAAGTACAACAAGTGCACTCTCTCTTCCTTTATATAATACCTCTCATAATCCGATGGGACGGAAGACCGACACGACCAGGGAGAGGTTAGGCGCAGGACCGACTTTTTACATGCCCATCCGACGCATGGATCATCTCACTTTACAGACAATCAGGTGATCGGCCTGCATTGTCCTAGCCAGTAAGGAACAACTACACAAATTTGTTGCCCCCCGCAGGATTCGAACCCGCGACCTCCAGTTTACAAAGCAAGCGGTTTCCCACTGCGCCACGGAGGCTACAAACAATACAATAAACAATACAATACCAGTGAATACTTACTTATTAAATGCAAAAGTACCTAAATAGCTTGTTTGAGTTGAATTATGTTATTAAAATAATTACTGTTTTCAGATTCTATATACTTACCCCTATCATCAAAGGCATAAGGAACTTACAAGATGCTAGTAGCCACAAATGTGGATTAATATATATCGCAGTCTTCTGCCTCACGAGTTATTCATGTTGTAAATGGAAAGCTAATATTGTAAAAAGGAATTCACAAAGTTTCTACAAAATACAGGAGAGTGGGTGGTAGCCGGTTTAATTTTAATGTGTGGTATTTACATGAATATAAGAAAGAATTAATTTAATAAAATATTTAATATTACTTAATTATGTATTGTTTTTTCATTACAAATAAAATATTAAAAAAATAGAACTTCATACCTTATTTGGAATCAAACAATAGTTACATAAACTGGTAAAAGTTGTTTGTTTACATTTAGGTGGGGAGTATTCTCTGAATTAGAAAAACATTAAAGAGAATCATATCACTCTTATAAAAAGCTACACCATCACTAAGTGGTAGAACAACCAAGCAAGTGTCACAACGAGTATCCACGAGTCCTCTTGGGGGTTCAGATAGGGATTTGAAGAGGAAGGAAACCGCAGGAAAAACTATTATAAAGGGCAAAGTTTAGGATGGTAGGATTAATTAATTCCATAGATGACACCTACATACAAAAGCTACTTACTTATATTAATAACAAACAAACTTTTATTATTTACAATTAAACAATTTATTAAAAATATTACACAGTTCGTAGAAAAATACTTAGATTAGAACTGAGTAAACCCTTGTTTTTCTTTAGAAGATTAAAGTCAATAATTCATTTTCTTTCACCATTACTCCTGTGTTCATACATTTATTTTGATATTGATAGTACCTAAACACGGCATGTTACAGTTGATGTCATTCTAAGATTTTTGTTTTATTGACTTCCAGAGCCCGCAAAGCCTGCTATGTTGTAAGAAATCCTGGCTGGTGTGATCGAAACATTGAGCCATGCTCACCAAAATTTGGGCATGCATCAGTTCTACCTCTACTCTAAATTCTTCAATAGTTTTCAGTCAAACTAGCTATTTATAAATTTCTGAGCTGGGGCACTATGATGCAATAGTCTCCGTCGTGGGTCGTGCCTGTGTTCCTTCACAGCTGTCTCTCAAATGGATGTCCTCCACTGCAACCGTCATCAATACATGCTCCCTATTTCAATGAAGTTGACAAGGACATCCTTCTTCTATCTTCCCTGTACTAAAATAAATAAATTGTATTAGTTTAGTTCAGTGGTAAATTATATCTACAATAAAAGATAAAGAATTATCAAAACTTAGCTGACCTTAGCCCATTGTTGTTAACGTTTAGTTGTCTGTGACTAAGGTTTTGATGCAATCATAGTAGTATTCAGGATTCATTGTCCCTTGAGTACGGTGTGTGGTATGAGGAGTACGAGCAAGTCCAGTGGCGAGAAACTTATGCTTTTCTACCATTTCAACTCGTTGTTCACTTCACATTTTAAGAAAAAAAGCAACTCGCTCGTTGTTAATTTTATCGATTGATTGATTAGACTATATAGACTAGACATCTCACACTATCTCACATGACGTAACGCGACATGACATTGACAATCGAAATGTCTTCCGTGATTTTTTCGAATTAAAATCAAGCAAAGGTATTGACCACATACTGCCAAACACAAACTCATATCAAGAAAAAACAATGTATAGTGCATTCCTGTGCCTAAAACTGAAAGTATGATGTTCATTGAACCATCTTTTGCATCCAGAAATTTTATTATTGATGGCATTTCCATTAGAATCGTGTTTTAAAAAAAACACCGATTATTACCGAAAAAAGGTTTGTCAAGTCCTTAATTCGCCTTAGATAACGGCGGCGAACGGCACGGCTTCCAGTTCGTCGTCGAGCCGAAATGTGATAGTGAATGCGGATTTATGCTCGACGTCGAAATGAAGAATAATTCGACATCGAGCTTGCTGTCGAGCGTAGTCACGATTGGTTACTTTAATGAATTGCATAGCTGTTCGTATTCCTTATCTGAAATTTAATTTGCAATGAATGTGACGTCACTTCTTTTTAGGGTTCCATGGCTAAAAGGTTAAACAGGAACCCTTATGGTATGACTGTCTTTCTGTCTATCTCACCTACATATTTCAGGAACCACTGATGCTATCGATTTGAACTTCGGAATAGTTTTTAATCTTACTTACCCAACTTCAGCAAATGAGTAAAATACTTGTTTATTTAATTTTCTTTTAGTGGGGATGAAATGGTTATAAAAAAGGGTTTCATTTGCACATCTCAAAATAGATTTCTATTTTGGTTTATGTCACGTAGTTTTTGGCTGATAATCAAAAAAGTAAAAAAAATGCCGTTCCTTATCTCCGAAGTTTTTGGAGTGAAATATCTGAAATAATTACGGGTAATTTTTAATTAATTTTAATTTAATTAATTTGATATATTTAATATATAAATATATAAATAAACAATAATATAGAATAAATAAATAAAAAATTTAATATATTTCATAGGAAAAATAAAATGATCTTTCTAAATAGTTTTTAGTAATCCTAAAGAAACCTGGACAAACAAACTTATTTTGGCGGTTCGCTATCTGCAATGTTAGACGAATAGTAAAATAATATAATAGCTCCAACGAAGGTATAGAACCCTCGGTGCGCGAGTCCGGCTCGCACTTGATCGGTTTTTTATCATTACGTTTGTGTCAGAGTGGTTCAACCTGCCCTTAGGCTGCTTGTACACGCTAACTTTCTCCATGTCTGTTGCAGATAGGACCAATACGTCATGTACACGGCAATAATTTTGTCGGATCTAGGCAAGAAAATCTATACCCTATCGTAGTTTCTTGCCGGATCTTCTCAGTGGAGGCCGCGTTACGATCCGGTGGTAGTTGTAAAAAATGACAATATGTAAGAGCCCCCGTGAGGCCTATGTATAATAAAGAATTTTGAATTTGAATTTGAGTTATAAATTACACATATTAAAAAGGAAATAATGTTTTCTGACATGTCAGAATTATTTATTAATTGGCCACAAACATTACTAGCATGTGTTAATGAAATACATATTTATGACAAAATTTCTGCAAATTTGGTAATTGTTAGAGGAAACAATTTTGCCTTAACACAAACAAAACATCCATAATATGTATTTTGTGTACACAGTCTACACAAAATACATATTATGGATGTTTTGTTTGCCTTGGAGAAAACCATGAAACGAAAAACAAACACGGTACTAACGGAATTTTACGATGTTTCTTACGTGTAGTTCCGCAGGTAGCATTAAGTGTGTTTTCCAATTTTATCTTAACCCAATTATTTTATGAATCCTGAATGAAGCTATTGAGACTACAGACTAACGAAATTATATAATATTTAAGATAAGCAATATTTAAAACTATTCCAAATCTCAAATCGGTGTGACAAACAGACGAAGTCCCACTATGAGGGATCTATTTTTTACATTTCAGGTACTCAACAGATATAAAACACCTAGACAAACAGACATGTTTATTTCCAAAAATGTTTATTTAAGTTCGAAAACGTACCCACGTCCTATTGGGTAGCGACCAGAGTATCTAACTAGACGAACGTGCCTGACAAATTAGACTATGGTCCTCTGTAAGGCGTAGGTATTTTCAGTGCCACTCAGGCTACTTCAATTTCATACGAGAGTTCCCGTTATGCCAGCCTAATTCAAACACATTCTCAACAAAAATAATTACCTAAGACCCTGATACTTAGTATTACAGAGCATTCCTACAGATAAATGCTACCCGCGTTGTCTTCATCGGATTAGAGCCTCGAGTGGCTACATTTTACGACTACAGAGACATATTAAAGATAACGACAGGTGAAACAGTAGATCTGTTGATGCTATTTCGTTTATTTAGTGAAAATTATTGCAGATGTTATAAAGATACTTTTCTCCTTAAACGATCATTAGTCATTGTGCGATTGTTACTAGGTTTCGGTGAAGGAAAACATCGTGAGGAAACCTGCATGTCTGAGAAACCTAACTAGCTTTCGAATGACGTGTGAAGTCTACTAACCCGCTCTTGGCCAGCGTGGTAGAATAGTCTACCACGCTGGCCAAGCGCGGGTTGGGAGGCCCGGGCCCAACAGTGGGACATAAACAAAAGCTGGTATTATTTATTTATTTTCTCTTTCTTTCTAAGAGAAAAGATAAGATTGAACAAATTAGTTCTATGCGTGTTCTTTTTTTATTTTACTTGGTGAGGAGACAATTAAGTCATCTTGCCTGATGACATGACGTTACGCCTGCTTATAAAGCTGCACTGCATTGCCGCTTGTCAACCTAGACATTAGTTATTAAATCTCTTAAACCTGATTATTTCATTAGTAACTTCACACCGGAACACATACACATTGCTTCTTGGTGGCAGAATATCTGATGCCGACTGTATACACCGGTCTCGTGGCCTTGCGTGCCTCTCGTCGCGTAGAGGTTTGACACGAAAGCACACCTATAAAACGTAAAAGGGCAATTTTTAAGAGCAAACCGAGTAGAGGCAATAAATCTGAATTTATTTAACAAACAATACCTGAATTTCTATTTCAATTATCATCGCAAACCTCAAACCGCAATTTCAACCATTGGACAATACATTACCGCTTCAATAAAGGACTCAAATTCACATATACATTGAACTGGGTATACAAATCGAGTTAAATTCAGTATAACCCTGATCGCACGTCGTGTGTGTCGCTGTACGTTCATTATTTTAGCCAATGCAATTATGTTTGTTCTGGAATCGCAATATTGCATGGTTAGAATTAATTGAAATTTCGCATTTCATTGCGCTAATGTTAATGCGGGTCGGGAAAATTGTTTTGATTTATTTGTACGCGTAGAGATATTAGAGGGGTGATTTTGATCCTTCTTTTGGTACTGTGTAGAAATGTTAAGGGGGTCCTACTATGTATGGATGGGTCTGTCGAAACGCACACAATTATGAATGTTACTCTTCACTAGAAGTCCAAACAAGAAACCTAACTGCTAACAAAAGGGATGTGGAGTATCATTTATGTACACAAACCGGTGGACGCAGCGTAGACAGGCCTTCGACTAGGTGGACCGAGACGACGACAGTTTGCGAGTCACAGGCAACCGGTGGATGCAAATACCCAATTGTTTATTATGGCGTTCCATGCCATCGATACTGCGATCCCCAAAGCGCTTGCCATGCGTGGAGATTATGGCAACCCCTTCTAAGGGGGATGCCTTTTGTTCAACAGTGGGCTGATTCGACTGCTGATGATGATACTTAAAGTTATTGACAAATATTTCCGCGAGACATGACGAATGGTCAATAGCTCAGCTAATGTTAGGTGCTAATACACGTATTGTCCTCCTGGCCGATACGACCACAGCGGCCAACCTTTTCCATCCACCATCGTACTTAAACATAACAACGTAAGCTACGCCTTAACTGTAGTCCGCGGAACGCGGCGACACAATCGAGGATGGT
Organism: Furcula furcula; assembly: GCA_911728495.1. NCBI lineage: Eukaryota > Metazoa > Arthropoda > Insecta > Lepidoptera > Notodontidae > Furcula > Furcula furcula. The sequence goes on along the minus strand of OU452246.1, from coordinate 8,052,654 downwards.
TAAGCACACTCGCCTATTAAAAACTTATTTACTTTTGCCTTGAAGGCTCACTCTTCTTGAAGACTCATACTATAATCTGGCGAGAAAAGCGACGCGAGCAAACTGTTCCAGTCCTTAGCCGTCTTTACTATAAATGATGAAGCAAATCACTTACTCCGCACTAAAGGCACCTTATGTTTCTTTACTCTCACAATCTGTTGGTCGGAAGAAAATTAGGGGAATAGTGTCTATTAATATTGTAATCTATATATCTATATATGTGGGGGTCCTATCGGAGGAGATAAATGAAACCCTCAATCGACGTAAAAACAATAATGGACTGTATTTCGTTTTCTTCAATTCTTCATTATAACTAGTTCGTATATACAATTTCTTATGTTCTAGGCTTCCTATGTTCTAGGCTTCTTATATTCTAGGCTTCTTATGTTCTAGGCTTCTTATGTTCTAGGCTTCTTATTGAGGATCCAGGAAAATATCGAGTACAAAAAAACTAGCCGAGCAACCTACTAATATATGAAACTTTGGGGTCTCAACTAGTGCGTATTGAACACAGTAAACAAATTGCTATCTACCAATTACATTACATTTCACTGGGCATACTTTAACTAGCTAATTTGAGGTAGCTTTTCGTCCGTCACAGCTCTCCCCCCGGCGTAGTTCACGCAGCCTCTTCTTCTCTCGGGAGGACGATAAGCCTTCTGACGGGTCGCCTGAATATCCCACCTCGCGTTCGCACGTCCGCGCTTCGCACGACACCGTCCGGTCCGGTGTATACACGCTCTATCTGACCTCGGGGCCATACGTTCCGAGGTAATAAACCGTCCGCAATGATTACGACGTCTCCTTCTTCCGGCGGGTGATTAGGTCCTCGGTGATCTCCCCGCGGGTTAAGCGTCGGTAAGTATTCTTTCATCCATCGCGTCCAGAACATATTACTTAGCGCTTGTGCTGCCCTCCACTGTCTTTTGTCGGCGAGGTCACAGTCGCCTACGTGCGGTAGACCGGTCGCAGTGCCCAATAAAAAGTGGTTCGGCGTCAGTGCTTCGGGATCGTCTGGGTTCACGGCTACGTGAGTGAGAGGTCGCGAATTTACGGTGTTCTCAATTTCCGCTAGTAGCGTTTGCAATACTTCTTCTTTAGGCGCTCGCTCCTTTAACGTAACCAAAAGTGCTGACTTTACGCTCTTGATGAGTCTCTCCCAGGCTCCCCCCTGGTTCGGGGCTCCCGGATCGATAAACTTCCATTGTATCTTGTTTGTTGCAGCGTAGTTTCTAAAGTGGGGTAACCATCCTTCGTCCGGAACGGGTTCGTCCCAGCCGGTCTTCTTGCGCCACAGTTCTTGCAGCGTGATTTTCGCGTGTATCGTATACGGGCTTAATAGTCCTAACGGGTCGTAAATGGACATCACGGCGCTGAGCATTTCTCGCTTCGTGGGCGTTCGCGACCCCGATCGTACATCGTTCGGCACTCTGTGCATTGCGGTGTTAAACCCTAACTCGTCTGTGTCAGGTATCCATATCAATCCGAGCGTTCTTCCGTACGGATGGGCGCCCGCGCAGAGCTCCTTGGGCGCGCTGGGTCCTTTTGAATCGCTGACGTGTTCGAGCAGGTGCGGCCGGTTTGTGTTCCATCCCGCCAGTTCAAATCCCGCTCGTCGGTGCACATCTCGCACCTCCACTATTGCGCGCGCAGCGCTTTCCTCGTCTATGAAACTCTCGAGCCAGTCGTCCATATAGTGGTTGGTGGTGATCGAATGCAATGCTCTAGGATGCGTTGCTGCGCATTCGTCGGCGTTTCTGTTCCGAACGCTGTGTGCTAAGAACGGTGAGCTTTTCGCGCCAAATATCATTGACGTCATCTCATATTTGCGCGGAGGGTCGTTCCGGTTATCCGCGCGCCATAAAAACCGCTGAGCTACTCTGTCTTCGGGTCGTATCTTTATGCGCAGAAACATTTCTCTTATGTCTGCGGTGACCGCTACTGCTCTTTCGCGGAATCGGAATAGTACGCCGTAGAGTGCTAGCAACATGTCGGGTCCCGCTAATAGCTCATCGTTCAAGCAACTTCCATTGGTGCGTGCGGCGGCATCGAACACAAGCCGCACCTTTCCTGGCTTATTCGGATTCGTAACTGCGAAATGCGGTAGGTACCATGTGTGCGGGTCGTCTTCGTTTGCGTTTTCGACCGGAACGGCATATCCTTTTACGAATAGATTATTCATCTGATCCGTGTATGCTTTTCTAAACTCGGCGGACTGGTCCATTTTCCTCTCCAGCGTGCGCAGTCGTCGTGCCGCCATGTCGTAACTCGGCGGTAGGCGAGCTTCTTCCGTGCGCCACGGTAGGCCTACTTCGTAGTGTCCGTCGGTTAGTCGCACTGTCTTCTCGAAAATCTCCTTCGCTCGTTCATCTTCGCGCACCGGCTTTGTTCGTGTCGAGATTCCGAGTGCGTCTATCGCGAAATGCGACGTAACGAGCTCATCTAAGCCTGCGTCGCGCGCATTCGGTTCGGGACGCTCGGCTATTCGCGTGTGCAGGACGGTCTCACCTTCGTCCGTTTCTTTGGCCACAATCGTGCGTGGCAGGGTCCCATGGACCACCCATCCGAGTCGCGTGAGTGATGCCACTGGTTCGTTCGTCGGGCCCGTCAATAAGTGTCTGGATACAATCAAGTGCCAATTGTCTGCGCCTATTAACACACGTGGTTTGGCGTTGGCGTAACATACGTCTTCCGGGCGTAGTCCGTTCAGGTGCTTACGCTTCAATTGATCCGCAGTTATCGTCTGCGCTGAGATGTCTAGCCTCTTTATGGTGCGTGCCTCTATCGGGTGGAAGTTCGTTCGCATCCCTTTGATCTCGATCCTCACTCGTTGACTCCCTGGTTCGCTTCGTGTGGAAGTTACGCCGCTTACTTTCAATGTCTGCTGTGGACCATGTGCGTTCACAGCGTGGGCAACTTCCTCGTCAATGAGCGTGATGGTAGATCCCTCGTCCAATAAAGCGTACGTATCCATTTTGAGCCCGTCGGGTCCCCGAATTGTAATCGGACAGACCTTCAACCAAACCGATTTATGTTCTGAGGCGGCATGTGCTACCGTGATCGTGGCAGTCTCCTCTTCGGTCGTGGTTTCGTTCATTGGTTCAGCTTGATGCTTGTTATTATGCAGCAGCGCGTGGTGCGCGTGTCGACATTCTTCGATGCCGCACTTCTTCGCCTTACAGGTGGCTCGTCGGTGACGGCTATTTAGGCAACGGAAACATACGCGGGTTCCCTTCGCCCAGTCCCATCGTTCATTAACCGTCATCGCATGTACCTTTTTGCAGTCTGTCGTGTTATGTTCGTTTCCGCAACAGATGCATACTTTCCTGGATGGTGCATTCGTGGTTGCGTACACGGCGGCCTCTTTCCTTTGATAGGCGACCTTCGGTCGTACTTGCTGCGGCGCCCCAGTTCGTGTGGCGATCTCGTGGCGTGTCGGTTCCCGCGTTGCACTCGCCGTCGTAGAGTATGCGAATCTTACGGCCCGATCTGCTTCTCTCATCAGGAATCGCGAGAGGGTGACTACTTCCGGTTCATCGCGGCTCCCGTACTCGTCCGCGTAGTCGCACCATCTGGCTCTAATGTGAGGACTCAGCTTCTCTATGACCTGACGAGCGAGCATTGGGTTCTGCAGGTAACCTCTCTCATCTATACATGATAGCACGCCGACGATGTTCTGAAGTTTTACCGCGAACGCATTCAAATCGCTGGCGCTTGTGCCAGGTCGCGGCAGCTTCCTTATATCGTTCAAAGCTTTGTCAATTATTATTTCCGGTCGGCCGTAACACTGCTCCAAGGTTCTCATAATAATCTTGGGGTTGCTGGCCGTGTAGAGCAATGCGGCCACTGACTCACGTGCCTCTCCTTTTAAACATGCTCTTAATCGCGCCAAGTTTTCTGCCGGTGAGAATCCGTGTAAATGGGTAGATTCCGACATAGCCGCTTTGAAAGGCAGCCACTCTCCGGGTGCCCCGTTGAATATCGGCAAATCTTGCGTTTGTCTAGAGGGCGCTCTTGTGCGCGCCATTCGCTCTAGTACATCAGCTAGTCGGTCGATCCCGCGGTCTCGCGATCGGGTCGGCGTGGGCGATCTAGCTCTTGGTTCAAATCTGACGCGGCTCGGGATTGGCGTCGCTTCCTGTTGCCGTGGTGGCAGTGGTTGTGGTCGACAAGTTCCTGGATCCATTTCTTCGGGTTCACGATGTCTTCGCTCCCCCCGTATTTCAGCGCCTTGTAGCCAATCGTTAACTCTTCCCTCGACGTCCGTAGTTTCCAGGGCGTCTGCGCTTTCTCGATCGGTCTCTTCACGTATTGTGGCGACATCTGCGGCTAGTCTCTTCCTAACTAGCGTGGCTTGCAGTTGCAGTTCCTGTCGTCTGATTTCCGCCAACTGTTCTTCGGCTTCTAGTTCGGCCTGCCGGATCCGTGCGACGGCGCTTGCGGTAGATCGTTCGGATCGCACCGACGGCGCCCGCTGCCTTCCCTCTGATGTCGCGGCGACGACGGTTCGGTTCGTTGAGGTAAGCGGCGCTGGTTCTGTCGCGGTTCGGTCGGTCGCGGCGGTGGCGGTCATCATGTTCGTTACGCGGACGGTTCTGCTCAACGGCACCGTTGGATCGGTCACAACGGATGCGGTTGCTAACGCGGACGGAGACGCGGGTGGGATATCGTGGCGGCGCGGTAGCTTCTCTTCTTCCGCTGCTTGGCTTCTCGTCGTCGGCATCTTCGGCTCTTCGGTCGCCACCCTACTTCCCTACTGCCCTAACAATCCTATCGCCCTAACAATCCGTCAGGAGGGCCCAGATAAACCGGGGTGCGCTCCGTCGGGGATGGATGATTAAGGAAAGGTAAGGTGGGACCTGTTCAGCAGAGGAGGGCCAAGTGTCACGGGGCGCTCAGCAGTCGGCTGGAATGTCCGACCCCTTTGGCAGTGCCTACAGTCCGGCCCCCGCACACTAGACGCTCGTACCGACACAGGTGCGCTCTTCAGCTCTCTTCCGAGCTGGTGGTGTCACGCAAACACACCACACCGCCGTGAGGCGTTAACTCGTGCTGCCGACCGTTTGACACCGTTAGGTGGCAGACAGACACGAGCCGCGGGCAAACCGCGTATCCGTTGCTCGACGTGGTGCTCGACGCGGTGCTTGATGCTCGACGTGACGCTCGACGCTCGTTGTGGCGCTCGACGCGGCGTGTGACACCCGATGTGGCGCTCGACGCGACGTGTGACACCCGATGTGGCGCTCGACGCGACGTGTGTAGATCTTCTATAATTAATCTTCGGTCTTCTATAACGAATCTTCGGTCTTCTATAACGAATCTTCGGTCTTCTATAATGAATCTTCGTTCTTCTCTAACGAATCTTCGTTCTTCTCTAACGAATCTTCGGTCTTCTCTGGTTCTTGATCCGGCTCCGATGGACCACAATTTGTGGGGGTCCTATCGGAGGAGATAAATGAAACCCTCAATCGACGTAAAAACAATAATGGACTGTATTTCGTTTTCTTCAATTCTTCATTATAACTAGTTCGTATATACAATTTCTTATGTTCTAGGCTTCCTATGTTCTAGGCTTCTTATATTCTAGGCTTCTTATGTTCTAGGCTTCTTATGTTCTAGGCTTCTTATTGAGGATCCAGGAAAATATCGAGTACATAAAAACTAGCCGAGCAACCTACTAATATATGAAACTTTGGGGTCTCAACTAGTGCGTATTGAACACAGTAAACAAATTGCTATCTACCAATTACATTACATTTCACTGGGCATACTTTAACTAGCTAATTTGAGGTAGCTTTTCGTCCGTCACAATATACATATTATAAAACAAAGTCGCTCCCGCTGTCTGTCTGTCCCCATGTATGCTTAGATCTTTAAAACTACGCAACGGATTTTGATGCGGTTTTTCTTAATAGATAGAGTGATTCAAGAGGAAGGTTTTTAAGTAAAATACATGCTTATGCATGTAGAGTATAGTAGAGAAACACTGATAATTTTAGAGGTTTCTAATATGATGTCGTAAATAAACAATTTTTTGTTGCGCTTACATTGCAAACGCTGGCTGAACCATACGAGATAGATCAAAATAATGTAGGTCAGTATTGTACACCTTAACAAGGTCTACAAAAAAGTCCTCGATATCTATTTTTCATACCGCTAGGTTAAGGTTAAGCAACGTTAGGTAAGGTTATTTAATAGATGGGTAAACTGATTTGTATGAATTTTTGGAGGCATATCGGGGGTAGGTCTGAGAATAGGTCACATAGTATATTTCATATCGCTAGGTTAAGGTTAAGCAACGTTAGGTAAGGTCATTAAATAGATGGGTGAACCGATTTGTATGAAGTTTTGTGTGCATATCGGATAGGTCATAAAGTATATTTCATGCCGCTGATACCTTGATTGACGAGGATATACAGAACGAGAAGAGGGTGCAAGAGAGGAGAGAGAGAGGGAGAGGGGATTTGAGGAGGGGGTGTTGAGGTGAGGGATAGGGGGAGTTAGGTGGAGCAAGAGGGGTGAGCAAGGTGGGAGAAGAGGTAGGGGAGGTGGTTTAGGGAGAGGACAACGGGGAGAAGAGGGGGAGTGTGACGTAGACCAAAGCGGGAGGGGAAAGATAGAGGAGAGAGAGAGAGCATACAATTAGATTTTTCTTATAAGAGAGAGATAGAGAGAGAGAGATGGAGAGTTAAATAAATCAAGGGAGGAAGGAGAAAAGGGGAGCAAAATCTAATAAAAGCGCGGGCGGAGCTGCGCGGGTCAGCTAGTTATATTTAAAAAAAAAGAAACATTACTTTAAAATAATGGCTGGAGAGATTTTCATCAAACCTAGCTAAGAACCGTCCCTTTTAACCATTTAGCAACCTTTCAAATAAAAGTCGCATTCAAATCGTTCACTCGTTTGGGAGAATCGATGCACAGGCAGACAAACTGCGTAAATTTATATGAACCCGCTTGCGTCCGGTTGGGGTTTAAAAATAGCAACAATATATGCAAGGCTTAATAATTTCTTTTAATTACAATATATGCAAGGCTTAATATATTTTATTAATTATGTGAATCCGCCAAAGTAGCGTGGGCGAGTAATTGGCATAATAAAAATATAATAGCCCAAACTAGTCGTTAGCCTACTTCATTACTGGCTATGGGCAATTCCCTTAGCAATTATATGAAATATTAAATTCATACCATAACTGTTTCATGATGTCAATATTTTTTGGTTTTCTTCATAATAGCGACAATTATACTAGTTCTGGTTTTACTTAAGATTTGTGCTCTTTTCGGCAAGGTTCTATCATTCTAACCTATCTAGGTATTCGCCGCGCCGGGTCATTAAAATCTTGTATATTTATATACTTTTAGACTTTCGCGTTCCATTATCCGGGTTGCACCGGCCGAAACGTCAAGCCAAAACTATTTAAAAAAAAAAAAAACCGACTTCAAAGTAAATTATCTAAAAAGCATAAAATAACGAAAATATTATTGAAGTTGGTGTTAGCGTACCTGCTGTGTATATTCTGCAACAACTTCAATAATATTTTCGTTATTTTATGCTTTTTAGATAATTTACTTTGAAGTCGGTTTTTATTTTTTTTAAAATAGTTTATTTAACACTTTTTAGTGACTTATTTTACCAAGATAGGTATCAGCACTATCACGCAACTCGAACGTCTACATTACAGTAACTTACTGAAAACATAAAAAGCTTATATCTCTTAAACTACTGAACCGATTTTGATGAAATTTGTACTCTACCCTAAGTTGAAAGATACTCTAACTATTGCAAAAAGAATTTTCGAAATCGGACTTGTAGTTTCTGAGAAATTCGCGGACAAACCTACATACATACATACATACATACATACATACATACACTCGTGAAATTTGGTAAATTCGTTTAGAAGCCCACATATACTAACATATATGAATATTTCGCATTTTTATTAATATTACATACATACGCGTTGAATACAGAACCTCCTTTTTTGAAGTCGGTTAAAAATATAAGGTAAATCGCGTTAATTCCCGATTAGAATAAAGTCTTGTATATTTGTTGTAAAGTACACAACAATATTTACGCTTTGCTACTTGACGGTAGAATAGCTAGCACTGTGGTGTTTACCAGGGACGTAGCTCCCGTTGTATCACTGACACTGGGCCCCCGGGCTACGGAGGTCCCAAATTACACATTTTTTCCTTAATGCTGCTACCCTGGGGTAACAGCGTATAAATTACAGTCTAGCCTAAAGACTAATCAGTAATATTAATTTGACCTAAACGAATAAATTAAAATAGTTTAAGAATGTGTCCAATTGCACTTTTCTTATTGTCTATATTAAGATGAAGACACTTTGTTATTGTGTTCTGCACAATTAAACTAACTCAAAAGCTGGATGGCCTCGACATTCACATGGTGATGAAGCCGATAGGTATTGATGAGCATCAGCATAATCCTTAATAATTTTGGCAACAAGGTCCACTTTGAGGCCCTGATGGAGGTCGTTAATTCTTATGTACCAGGGCGCATTTACAATACCTCCTCTGAGTACTTTGTTCTGGAAGCGTTGTATTGTCTGTATATACGTTACTTTGTTTGGTATAGCCCCACAACTATATACCTAAGTCCTGGCATCAGGAATTGCTTGTGAATTACACATATAAGCATCGTAGGTAATATGTTATCCGCAATCTCACTTAAACTCTGAATGATAAATAAAAAAGTAAGTGATAAATTACTGAATGAGAATACAAATGTCAATTAGGTTGACTTGTCACTGAACAACAGCGCTGCGGGAATCTGGATTTCCGGTGCAGCATATCGCTGAGTTGTCAACCTCTAGCGGCGCAAGCACGAAGCACAGTTGCCACTTCTGTTTTTAATTAGGTTTTTTTTCTGTACTGTTTTTTTTTTCTTTTATAAGATGTTGTATTTATAATACTTTCTTTTATTTTAGATAGTATATACTTTGTGTGTGTCTCGCGATCCGCCGTATAAAGGTGAAGTGCTGCAGATGCTCTGCTTTGTAAATCTAAATAAATTCATAAACGCGCGTAGCAGCGCGACTGCAGCGCTGCGCGCGTTTTTGTTTTATATAGATTTGCAAAACAGCGCTGCAGTTACGCTGTTGTCACGCTGTAAATTGGAATTCACACTAAATGTTGTTCTTTTTCTTCCACAAATTATTTTATTACTATACATAGTATCCAGTTAGGTCGGTCCAACTTTGACAAAGAGGTCGCCCGAAGAATCCAACTCGGATGGGCAGCGTTCGGGAAACTACGCGATATCTTCTCGTCCAAAATACCGCAGTGCCTGAAGACGAAGGTTTTTAACCAGTGTGTGTTGCCAGTGATGACATATGGTACCGAGACGTGGTCTCTAACGGCTGGCCGTTTAGAAAAGTTCAGAGTCACACAACGAGCCATGGAGAGAGCTATGCTCGGAGTTTCTTTGCGCGACAGAATCCGAAATGTGGAGATTCGCCGAAGAACTAAGGTCACCGACATAGCTCTCAGAATCTGCAAGTTGAAGTGGCAATGGGAAGGCCACATCGCTCGAAGAACCGATAACCGTTGGGGAAGAAAGGTTCTCGAGTGGCGACCACGAACCGGAAGACGCAGCGTAGGCAGGCCTCCCACTAGGTGGACAGATGACATTGTGCGCGTCGCAGGTAACCGGTGGATGCAAATAGCCAATTGTCGTTCATTGTGGCGTTCTAAGGGGGAGGCCTATGTTCAGCAGTGGACGTCTTCCGGCTGATGATGATGATGATGATGATGATACATAGTATAAAACAAAGTCGTTCTTTGTACGCTCAGGTCTTTTAAACTACGCATCATCGCATAGTTTTCAGCAATAGATAGAGTGATTCAAGGGAAAGATTTATGCGAGCAAAGCCGGGGTCGCTTGTTATGTAATATGTATAAATATACAGTAAATACTGAAGAATGTAAAGGTGGCAAATGTTCAAGTGATGTCAGTTTTTCTATAAAAGAAACCGAAGGGCCTAAGTATATGTATATATGTTTAATCTCATTGTTTCAAATGTAGGTACAAATTTTCATGAAACAGTTTAATTCATCATCAATTGGTGAGAGATCCTGTTTTAGCACAATGCCGTAAGGTATCCTAACTATTTCAGCAACTAGACTGCATCCGCATGTTCATCATGACAGGCACTATCTACAGAAACTCATAATACGAACTCAGAGTAGCGTTTGATTAGCGCTCCATTGTGCTCGGTTCAATCTGCGAAGAGGATCGTCCGCTATTATATGGGGCTTAATGACGGAGCTATCTCCACGAGCGCAGTGGCTATCTCGACTAGTAGACTATAGAATCTATGCTAGTGCACACTAGGCGTGTTTACAAAATATCGATGTATCGATGTATTTGTTTTTCGATTATTTTGGCGATATTTAATAATTCGATTATATTATTTTCTTGTGTCACGGTGTGTTTGGTCGCACCCCTCCGAAAGGGTCAACCGATGTTTATGAATTTTTTTGTGTGTATTTGGTAGGTATAAGAATAAGTTTTAAAGTTTTTTTTTCAATAACACTGAAAAGTATAAAACATTTAATGATTTATTAATAATAGATATGTACAGTTATAATTTAAATTAAAACGATACCAAGCTATTTACAAATTATCAAATAAATCGTGACCGCGCGGAATGGTGGCAAGAACGCTGGCTGCATTTCCTCGCTGAATTGCAATGCTGATTCTTTGAGCGAGAAAAGAGCCAGCCCTCTTGTCACCAGTGGAGGCGATCAGTCGTGGAGAAATTTGTTGGAAAAAGTTTCTTGTGCTGGAGCTCCATGGACCAATCGTTTCCACAGCAAGCGGCACAAATATATGTGTATTTGCTAGAGACACGTATTTGCGTCGCTTGCCCAGATCAGCCTTCTCCGCCACAGCGCCCGCCTTAGACACCGCGTCCCTGAGGTGGGAGGGGGCCAGTGTATCGACACACGTGGCATCCCAGACAAGAGCCTGTCCCCTCTCCCAGGGAATCAGTGTCATTCCATCAGGTCTCTTGCCATCATCGCGAAACACTCCCAAAGGCTCCAATAGTGAAGGAACGTTGATGGTGGCAAGAGCCCTCTTGATGATATCGTTGAGAGAGCTGTGGCGGGAAAATCTCCCAGCACTTTTCTGACAGGAAAGCCCATGGAGCCCAGACCGATCCACCTCCACTCCGCACGGACATCTGTGCTCCATGCAAACTGGTGCCCCCAGACGGATACCTACCGCAATCCGAAAACTTTCGGAGTCTAAAAGAGTACCAAGCCTGGATGCAGGGATGGTGTGAAGCCAATGACCTGATTCTTAAAGTACCCCCTACTTGTAGTTTTAAAGTATATTTCATACCGCTAGATTAAGCAACGTTAGGCAAGCAAGGTCATGACATAGATGGGTGATCGTGAATGTCATTTAAAAGAAGCTTCTCCGTGCTTCTCCGTGCTAAAAGGCAAGTAAAAAGTAGGTCCCGGTTTTTAACCGACTTCAAAAAAGGAGGCTATCTATTCGACGCGTATGTACCTATAGCTAACACTATTATAAACTATTTAAAAGAAATAAAAATCGACATCAAAGAAAATTATCTAAAAAGCCTAAAATAAACGAAAATATATTGAAGTCGGTGCTAGCACATCATGTTACCTCACTATCACCAACTGGCATGAATGTAGGTTTGTCCGCGGATTTCTCAGAAACTACTTAAATAGATCCAAATCCAAATTGGAAAATTCTTTTGCAATAGTTAGTGTTTTTAAACTTAGGGAAGAGTACAAGTTTCATCAAAATCTCACAACCCGAACGTCTACGTTAAAGTAACTTACTGGAAACATAAAAAGTCTATATCCTTTAAACTACTGGACCGATTTTGATGAAACTTGTACTCTTCCCTAAGTTGAAAAATACTCTAACTGTTCATCATCATCATCAGCAGCCGATATACGTCCACTGCTGAACAAAGGCTCCCTCTTAGAAGGGAGGGGTTGCCATAATCCCCACGCTTGGCAGGCGGCTTGGGGATGGGGGCAGGATAGATGGTATTTTAATCCAATAGAAAGACGCCGCTGCCCGTCTTCTTGTTTTCCCTTAGTCGCCTCTTACGGACACCCAAATGGGTGCTATTCTTACCCGGGCACCCCACGTGTAGGCTCTAACTATTGCACAAAGAATTTTCGAAATCGGAAACGTTAAACAGTCAAATTCCACTTAACGGTCACCATATAAGACCGCCTGACATTGTTTATCTACCTAAATGTACTAAACGGTTATACGGTGTCAAGTGTATCTTTTTGGTTAATTAATTAAGTTTATTTGTACTTATATTTTTATTACAAAAACTAGCTGACGGCTACGGTTACTAAACTTTCAATAATATACATTCGCATAGAATACAAAACCTCCTTTTTTAAAGTCGGTTAAAAACTTGGACCCACTTTGTATTTGCCTTCCAAAGCACGGAAACGTTTAGTTCAAATGGCGTTAAACGGTCACCCATCTATTTAATGACCTTAGCTAACGTTACTTAACCTGATCGATTTCCAAACATTGTTAACAACTGTCTATGAGTGTTCCTTTACAAATATTTATTATAATTATAAAGAAAAAATGATAAAATCGGACCAAGCGTATAACCAAGTACCCATTTTGACTTTAATCCTCTCTCCCAAAAGAACCGTGCTAGATTACGGGATAAAAAGTATCCTATGTCCTACCTCGTAGTAAGATCTCAAATCATGCCAAGTTTCGTTTCAATCCATCCAGTAGTTTCGGCGTGATGCTCAGCCGAGATACAGACAGACAGACAGACAGACAGACAGACAGACAGACAGACAGACAGACAGACAAAAATTTAAAAAAATACATTTTCGGCCTCAGTATCGGATAAAGAATGCCCTCCAAATATAATTTTCAAAATATCTTCAATGTACAGAATTGGACCTGTTACAGTTTTATTATAAGTATAGATAATATCTTACCAAAGTAAGACAATGGTGTGAGATACGGGTAATTTGGTAATCGCAAACTTGATAGTGTCACCCGCCGTTATTGGCAAAGAGGATAAGCTTTTGGGACCAAACGTCACAGTTACTCGTAGAAGACAAATGTGTACAAACGACCATAATTTGTTACAAGATAGAAATGAAAGTTCTTTCTGTACTTCTAAGGATTTTCAGTGATAATATGAAAAACGATGTGTTCAATCATGATAATAGAATTTTTTTGCTATGACAAAATGGCTATGTTTTATAGCTTTCTATTGGTTTTATACTTTTAGACTTTCGCGTTCCATTATCAAACTTCATTTTAATCGAGTCTGCTTGTGACCACGGCTGGTGCAACCCGGCCGAATCGTCAAGCCAAAATATAAGGTAACTTGCGTTAATTTTCGATTAAAATTAAGTTTTTCTATTGGTTCTTAGTTAATTGATTTCACAGCTAATAATAACAATTTGACAATTTACCGCCAGCACTTATAATTAAGGAGTGCTGTTATTTAACTTTTACTGTTTTCCTTTGCGCGATAGTATTCGAAATGAGGAGGTCTAAGGTCACCGACATAGCTCTCAGAATCTACAAGTTGAAGTGGCAATGGACAGGCCACATTGCTCAAAGAACCGACAACCGATGGGGAAGAAACGTTCTCGAGTGGCGACCACGAACCGAAAGAGGCAGCTTAGGCAGGCCTCTCACTAGGTGGACTGACGATGTTGTGCGAATCTCATGCAACAGGTGGATGCAAATAGACAATTGGCGTTCCAAAGGGGAGGCCTATGTTCCGCAGTGAACGTCTTCTGGCTAATGATGTATTTATTTTTATGATCTATTTAAGTATGTATTTACAAAAAAAAAGTATATAAGTATTATTATCAGTTGTCTGGTTTCCATAGTACAGGCTCTGCCTAGTTTGGGATTGGATGACCGTGTGTGGATTGTCCCAAGATATTTATTATTTATTAATGATGATTATTTTACTTTGACGCGAGGAAAATACATAAATGTTGGCACAAGAAACACGGTACTATTCATCTGTCCCCGTGTCTTTAAACGGGCGCGAAGTCATGGCTTACAAAGTTTTTTGACAAACATAATAAAAGACTTATTCGACAAATATATTCACCATCATGTTAATGGGCAAAAGTTAACTTGGATTTGGTACTACCATTATTTTTATTGCTTCAACTCAAACAACTAAAACAATGTGGTTGGTTTATTTTTAGCTGGGTAGGTACGTCTAGAACAAACAAGAAAAAAAACAAATATTTTATCACAAACATGACATTTAGTAGATATAGGGGAAAGTGGTCACCCTTCGTAAACGGGGCACATTCATACAGTAAGTCTAGAAGAAAAACTAAACGGCACACAAACACGTCTTTGCTTGTGTGCATAGACATACCGGGCACCATGTTACTAACGGAACTTCGGGGCAGTCGCGCCACGCTGTCAGAGCGGACAAGACGTTAGTGTTTCCGCGCGTGGTGAGTAATTTTACTTACTAAAGTTTAGTTCGTAATTGTAGGAAGAATTTTTATGCTTTTGACTAAATAGTGATGATTAATTAATGTTATTGTTGTTTATTTTGAGCTTTAATTGTAATATTTCTCATACTAAATTAGAATTTATATGAAATTGTAATTTTAATTTTAGAGTAAGGCCTGGGGCACATTCGGACAGTACTGCAGGGGGCACATTCGTACGTATACGAATGCTCCCCCCTTAATATCTTATTTACCGCCAGTACATCAAATATCATTTTTTTATGAAATGTATACAGTAGGTACGTCAAAAATTGTTTTAAGCATATTATAAATAGGGTACTTTTTATGTATATAGATCAGAAACCTTTAACTTAGCTCAGCTGCTTAGTTTTATTATGTAAATCTTTTATAAAATATTTTCTTGCAGAATCATGGCGTGGAAATATAAAAAAGGGTACGCAAACCGAAGAGCTAAATCTTATCTTCGGAAGAAACCAGGATCATCATGGCGATTATATTACCCTGATATAGAAGATATACATACTTTCTATTTTGGAGGCATCGCCATGATCCTCCCTGATCCTTCGATAAGAGCAAATTCTACACCTAGAATGGCTAGACTTTTTACTTTTACAGTTAATTTTAATGTGCAATAAGTTCTAAAGTTACAACCAAATGTTTATTATACCTACTTTAAGTTTCAACTAGCTGACCCACGCAGCTCCGCCTGCGCTATTTTTACGTTAACTAAACTTTTAATAACAGACATTCGCATCGAATACATAACCTCATTTTTTATAGTCGGTTAAAAACTGGGACCCACTTTTTACTTGCTCTCCGAAGCACGGACCCGTTTAGTTCAAATGGCGTTAAGCGGTCACCCATCTATTTAATGACCTTACCTAACGTTGCTTAAGCAGATCGATTACAAAACCTTGATAACAACTCTCTATGAGTGTTCCCTTACTAATATTTATTACATTATAAAGAAAAATTGATAAAATCGGACCAAGCGTATAACCAAGTACCCGTTTTGACTTTAATCCCCTCTCCCAAAAGAACAGTGCTAGATTACGGGATAAAAAGTATCCTATGTCCTACCTCGTAGTAAGATCTCAGATCATGCTTAGTTTCATTTGAATCCATTCAGTAGTTTCGGCGTGATGCTCAGCCGTGATACAGACAGACAGACAGACAGACAGACAGACAGACAGACAGACAAAAATTAAAAAAAATACATTTTCGGCCTCAGTATCGGTTATAGAATGCCCTCCAAATATAATTTTGAAAATATCTTCAATGTACAGAATTGGACCTGTTACAGTTTTATTATAAGTATAGATTGTCAAAGATTTATTACAAAGATCTCACACATATTGATTATAGATCTGTTACAGACTGATAGTAAATTTTAGAATTATCAAAAAGTATAATATTTTATTATTCGTTTTTTTACGGAAGAACAATTGATTAATTATGAGTCAAGTGAAACATTATTAAGTTAGTTTTATGATAAAAACATTCTTCTTTGTGATATAATAAAGTTATCGAGTTTAATAGGCTTTTTAATTACCCTGTATCAATCTACCCCATGGTGTATGAAAGTACCCCACTCGCTGTATGAAAGTACCCCACCTGTGGGGTGCGTTCGTACAAATATCTTATCGTAGAAAAATGGCTTTAACCCTTTAATCGTCTGACATAATAGTTTCAAAGTTTTTAGTAACTAACTATGATATATTTGTTACACGTAGGTGCATAAACTAGGTAATTTTGACAGTTGATCAGAGTAAAAAAATAATATGTAAAAAGTGTACGAAGGGTGACCACTTTCCCCTATTGTTTAACAAATAGGTAAGTAAGTACTATAACGAAACTAAAAAAACCTTTAGGAATGTATGATTTAATTTTGTACTTTTCTGTGATCTTACGCATAGTATAAATATCCTAACAAAAATAATATCATACATGATATTATATTAAAGAAACAAATAAGATTTATGAGGAGATTACTTTTATTAATCTTTGCAATGACAGAGTACAATGGTATAAAAGCAAGTCACAGAAGCAAGTGAACCACAGAGTAGATAACGTATAGATGGCCGAGCATAGAGTAGTAAATATGATTCTTGTTCTATGTACAATGGGTAATGCATTCATATGTCAACAATACATTACAGAAGATACATACATTACGTTCAGAAAATAGATCTATTTTCTGTACATAATATTTATAAACGTTATCTATCAGGTTTATATATATTAAGAACATTTTCACAAAATAATAGTATATCTTTGATTTGCGCACACATTTGAAAGCATATTCAAGATACATACATTTGTACGCAAATAATAATATTGGCTAAATGGAGTCCCAATATTACTATCTTCGGGTACTTTGGGAATATGTCATGTTCGGGTCTCCGCCTATCTTATTACCCTAGAGTTTTGACCGTCTTTACAACTAAGTACATAATTTGATTAAAAGCAGTATGGCTTAAAATCACTTACTTTTTTATGTTTTATTAATGTACATTTCGTTAAAGACATTATAAGCTAGTGCTTTATTGCAATTCCACCTGATGGAAAATGGCAATGCAATCGATGATGGTAAATCACATTAGCCTTTTCACTCTAACCTTGAAGACACTCACATTATAATCGGATAGGAAAACCGACGCAGGCAAACCATTCCAATCTTTAACTGTAGGTACGCGTTATAAATGATGAAATAAATCCGGACTTTGATTGATTTGACTGGCCCGTTGGTCCAGAGGTTAGACACCCTGGCTGCTACCCGATGGGTCGTGGGTTCGATTCCCACCAAGTGTCTGGGTGTTATTTATCTATTTAAGTATGTATATACAAAATATGTATATAAGTACTAGCTGACCCGCGCAGCTCCGCTCGCACTCTTTCACTTGTGAATCTAAGCCATTCTCGAATCCCCTTGAACACACACAAACAATTTCATCAACATCGGTCCAGCCGTTTAGGAGGAGTTCAGTGACATACACACGTACAGTAGGATTATATATATAAAGATTAGTATCAGTTGTCTGGTTTCCATAATACATGCTCTGCCTATTTTGGGATCGGATAACCGTGTGTGGATTGCCCCAATATATTATTATTTACAACGTAAGGGTTTGTGCTGCCGTGCGCCTCGTTATACCCTGATAGAAAAGGGATGGTGAAATCAAGTCATGTAACTCCTTCACACACTCTCCAAAATATAACCTGTAGAATACCGAGACGCTACGGTTATGCAAGTTAGTCTCCACTAATTTAATTCGGGATCACCAATTGGCCTTTTAGCACGCTAGTCGCATCTTACGGACACCCAACGGGAGGAGATGGCAGTGTGCTATTCATACCCGGACACCCCAGGGTTAAGTTACCCGACTTATGAAAATTAACTACTAATAACTCGGGTGACGAGCGGCAGTGAAGCTGCCCATTGTCTTCTTTTTTTTTTTGACGCGGTGGATCAAAAGATCCCCGGGAGCTGTGGGGCTCGACCGAGGTATGTGGGATTCTTACACACTAAAATCCCCGCGGCTATCGCATCGGCACTTGAGAGGGGACCCAGGTCTCTCCGGTGGGATCTGCACCAGTGCCTTGCTTTTGAGCCCGCCGCCGGGAGGCGCATTGTAGCCCCCCGGACACCAGTCACGGTGCTCACGGGGACGGGGGACGCAAGGGCCCACACCCCGAACGTCCAGCGACTCCGAAGGAACTGCCAATTGTCTGGCTTAACCTCAAACCAATCAGCGTATGTTGTCTTTAAATTTCTTGGATGGTACATTTTATGCTGTTCTTCTTTCTTTATTTGGTTCTCATTGCTAACCTAAGGTTCTTGGTCCACAGAATGCGGTGCCATGACGTAACAAGTGCAGGGTGAGGATCGAGGGTGAGGCGCGATGAGCGCTCCCGAGCCGGCGGTGCTCCAGGCACTTCAAGGTCACACGGACCACAGCGACAAGTGGCCCGGGCCCAGAGCCGTCAAGATATTCGTCGCTTCCATATACAATGGTAATTTCAGAGTTTACTAAGTGGAACTCCAAGTTCGCAAATGAACAGGGACCTCGAGGCCGCGGTCAGTATAGGGCGAGCACCGTGAGGGTGCCAAGAGGTGCGTGTACTTCTGCTCCCCTCGAACTTGCTTGCTCTAACTTGTTCTAACATGTTCACAACTCTCGACGGACGGACCCTTTGGACTTGGCATTGAATAATAATAAATAATGATACCAGCCCTTGTTTATGTCCCACTGTTGGGCACGGGCCTCCCCTCAAGATGAGGGGGGGGGGCATAGTCCACCACGCTGGCCAAGTGCGGGTTGGCGGACTTCACACGTCATTCGAAAGCTAGGTTGGCTTTCTCAGACATGCAGGTTTCCTCACGATGTTTTCCTTCACCGAAGGCTAGTAACAATAGCAAGAAGACGATTCGCACATGATTCATTATATAAATCAGAGGTGCGAGCCGGGGTTCGAACCTGCGCACCTTGTTTCCAAGGCAAGCGCTCGCCCACTGAGCTGTTACCGCATTGAATGCCGCGCTATAATTGCCTAAAATCAGTACTACGGGCTCCCACACATAACTGCGAATTCGCATCGCATCGCAAATATCTGCGAGAAACAAATGAATATTTCCATACAAATTCCTGCGATGCGGCGCCGCATCGCAGTTATGTGTGGGAGCCCTACTTACTTTAGTCAATCACAACAAGCTTCAATGCTAAGTGTTACTCTTTCATTATGGGGTTTTTATTGGGGTTATTGTCTGTACCCGTATTCACAAACAAATCTTATTCCCGTGTGAAAGTTATTTGACTTACACATCCGAATAACGAAATCGCTGTGATGGCGGCAAATACCAACTCCTTTTGTTAGTTTATGAGATTAATATAACATAACAGCGGAAATATTTTATTTATACAGAATTCCGTGAGGAGATACGTCAGATCCTGGAGATGGTTGGACCGGAGTTGCAATCCACCTACGACGACCGGTACATCGAGGTACATTTAATTCAATAAATTAATAGATACTGCAGGTCGCTTTTACAACTTTCGGAGTCGCTGGACGTTCAAGGTGTGGGTCCTAGGACGTATATTTCGCACGGCAGCGACTCTGAGGACGACGGTGTCGGCGAGGTTGTGACCCCCGTCCCCGTGAACTCCCGGCGGCGGGCTCAAAGGCAATTAAGGCACTGAGGACCTCCTGGTGCAGATCCTACCGGAGAGCCCTGGTGTGTGTGCCGATGCGGCAGCCGCAGGGGTTTTAGTGGGTAAGAATCCCACATACCCTGGTCGAGCTCCACAGCGCCCTGGGCCCTTTTGAAAACGAAAAAAAAAGTCACATGTACAAAAAAAATCGTATAGGTAGGTACCACTGTAGTGCCAGTGTCCTACCGCCGCACGCAGAAGCGTGTAAACAATACTGTGTTCCGGTGTGAAAGACCCTGCAGTTAAAGAAATTACCTACTGAGCTCACGAAACTAAGTTCTCAGGTGCCTGGCGGCAGTACAATGCAACCGTCAATGGGCAGACGTGTCGCTTACCATCAGGTAAACGACGTGCTCTTCACATCACAAACTTTCATAAAAATATATATTTAGATTTATTAATATTTCTATTTTATACCTATTATGCTATAGAAAACGATGCCTGAAGCGGATTTCAGACTACGCTATACTATTGAGCTATATAGTATAGCAAAGAAGGACCTAATGCTATACTATATAGCATGGCGTTCACATTATGCGATATTATCGCAAGCATTTATAGTATATCGCTCGTTTCGCTTGCGGGACGGCCGGGGGTGAGGGAGGAAGAAAAGGGGGCCGCGCGATATAGCACAGCATGAACTCAGCACATCGCACCAATTTATATCGTATAGTATGCCAATAATATATAGTACAGTACAGTGTGAACGTGTCCATAACAATGTATGGTGCGCGATATTGTTGTGCTATGAGCTATATGCTATTATATTATAGCGTAATCTGAAACCAGCTTTAGACTAATTTCATTTAATTAAACACCTACTGAATTTATACTCTCTGTTCATAATGATTTATTGCTACGATCCTTTCAACTCCGTAATATTACAAATGAAATTTGGCCGTTAATAATATTTAACAATAGCAAAAATCAATTCTAAATTAAACAAGCAATGAGTCGTAAATACTTTGATAATAAACAAGTTACAACTAGTACGAACAGTTTGAACACGTTCCAAAACATTACCTCCAACATAACACTTGATTTTGAACAATAATAATTGTTCGAAACATAGTAGAGAACAAAGTTTCATATCACAGCCACACTAGCACGTTACAGACGTAATGATTTCTAACATAGTTAGACAAGAGACAAATACCGCACATTCAGCACTAAGGGCACTTCACACTAAGCGTTTTTTTCGGTGAGGCGAGAATGCTGCGACTTTTGGCAGTGTTTTTAAAAATGCGTGTACGCCAGGAAAGAGCCGTGAGTTCAACGCGCTCCTTACGAATGGCGGTTTCCATAACTTTTAAAGATCATTATAGCATTAGACGTTATTAAATTACCGACTTAAAGAGTACTGCAGAAGAACATTAGAGAGAGTAAGTTGACGCACGCAGCCGCATGCGATTGCACGCAGTGATGACGCGTCTATACCACACACCGCACAATTACGATGCAACAATACAACGCCGCGAGCTGTAAAACTTCATCGATGCAGTCACAGAGTCGTTGATCGCTGATGCCGAAAGTTAAAAGCATCGAGTATGCTATGGCCCTTTTAAAGAACATAGAATGCAGTGTACCAGCTTCGTGACTCGACAACACAGCTAGATCGCCCTCGCATCGCAGACAAAACGGCGCAGCATGGAAACGCCCTTAGCTGTATTCCCAGCAATGTTTCATTCGGTACCAGGATGCCAAAACTTTCAGGCGACAACCCTCGTTTGAAGTTAGTGATGCAGAGTCGGACTTTCGGAGCCGTATTAGCCCCACAGAATGTAGATGAACATAGTTTTCAACTTTTGTTCGACAGTATTGCTCGTGAATTGTTTGATAACTAGAAATTTATTCAAATGTGCGATTCTGTACCTTCACTGAAACTGTTTTGCAGTCGTGCGATATACTTACTTTGCTCTAGCGAAAAACGTTAGAGATGTTAAAAAGACAAAGTGAAACCCGTATATTTGAGTTGCAATTTTCAGATTCACTGGAAAGACGAGTTATTTTTTTAGGTCCAGGACGGCAGATTAAGAATGAATGAATCCTAAAAGGATTTTAGCGTATACTTATAGCAACGCCAGCAATCTAAATTCCATTTGAAAATAGAAGCGTAAAGCTTTCAAAGGTAAAGTTGAAGTGAACTTTTAAAACAACGGTCAAGTGAAGACTATAATATACCTATTCAGTTAGTTGAACTTAGCCAGTAAAAAAAACTTTTAAGTAAAACATGGTGATAACGTATTTTTATAATATTTTATTTTGTAATGACCTTAATGTAATGACTATCGAAAAGCCGTCACATCGCTTGGTATTTGGTCTGTGTTCAACCTAGTATGACTTCGACAGTTCAAGCCCACGCAGCTTTATCCTCAAGATAATCCGAGATTTTATTATAAGCCTTTTTCGACAATTAAAGGTTTAAATTTCTTCATTGGAAGATCTCGGATATCATGTGGCAGCTTGTTATAGAAGCGAATACTTTGTCAGGTCTAACCTTTAATGTTCAACCTCTAGTCAGGAGAAGGCGCATTAAATTCTGTACGCTAAGATAAAATTCTTTACATTTCGAGTGTATCCTTTGACTCAACGACTTCAGAGCCTTTAATCTTATCTACCATTTTATCTAATAATAATAATAATAATATCTTGGGACAATCCACACACGGTCATCCGATCCCAAACTAGGCAGAGCCTGTACTATGGAAACCAGATAACTGATACTAATACTTATATACTTTTTTTTTTGTAAATACATACTTAAATAGATAAACAACACCCAGACACTTGGCGGGAATCGAACCCACGACCCATCGGTTAGCAGGCAGGGTGTCTGACCACTAGACCAACGGGCCCGGCCCGTCCGTTCATACATTATATTTAGAACGAATATCGAATACTGTATGTATATATTATTTTACATGATCTCTTGGTAAGGCAGCAACGCTGATATGTACAATATCTGCGATTGTTAGTACATATATTAGTTCAAATTATTACCGTTTACGTACAAAATATTGAATGTTTTATTTGTTCTAAGTTGAATCAACTTAGATACAGTGAGATATTTTTGGTTCATAATCATTCGGACAATAATCGCTTGCACAAGCCGGCCCAAAATACGTCACTCGTCGTAACCTCATTCAAACGCTTCTTTTACAAAACTGGTAACCTCTATTCCTGGCCGCGATAGTACCTATGTGTAAATGGAAAATATGTTATTTATTTATTTTATTTCTTAGATCATATAAAAGAAATAGATATGACGCGCGGAACTAACAAATGACGCCGGGCACGAGGAATATGAAAACACAAAGTGCTATGATTCGACCCGCAGTGATCGCGAGCCACGATCGGGAGCGCACGTCTGGTCACAGCAAAAAAAAACATCGAAACTATGCCGTACTGTGTAGTAAAATATTGTAAAAACACATCAGATAAATTAAGAAAGAATACTGGATTATCATTTCATAGGTAAATGTCTAAAAATAATAGATTTCTAATTAGTTTGGTGAACTTTTTGATCCCACAAATTCGTAACACAAAACCTCACCAAAGTCATACGGTGTTGTAATACTGCACAAATTTTTCTCCCATAAAATATCACATCTTTTGTGGGTAACTTATTTGATATTAGGAACTAAATATTAATAGATTACTTTTAAAGTTTTTAACCGACTTCAAAAAAAGGGGGTTCTGTATTCAATGCGTATGTATGTTATATTAATAAAATTGCGTAATATTAGCGTAATGTTAGTCCATGTGGGCATCAAATCAAATGTACTGTAAATGGTTGTATGTATGTCTGTTTGCCAACGTATTTTTCAGGAACTGCAATTCCTATTTCGATAATTCAAGGGATGAGTGAACATAGGTGTTAATTAATAGTTTTAAACAAGTTATGAGCGGTAAAAAAAAAACAATTCAAGCTAGAAATTAAAGCTTGAAGTTTTATAATACAATTAATTTAATTTGTTTTGTATATGTATATTTATAATTTCTACATAATGTTAGAATTAAATACATATTATTATGTATATATTTGATTGACACCTGCCCTTCAAAATTCTGTCCTGTACCCTAAGGCTGTCTGGAAGAGATCTTTATACCCGGTAAAATATAGCTTGATTCCTGTGACAGCAGTCAATCACGCCTAAACATTTTATCTCAAAAATATCAAGTTTGAATTATTTTCTACTATTATTTGTGTTTGATGTGGGCTGTGCGCCTTTATTACTCTACGCGTCTCCACAGAATTGTCAATAGGCTAGATGACTAAAAAAATCTATTTATTTCCATTTAGGTTATCAAAAAATATTGAAGAAGTATTTTTTCATTTGTCAATAAAACAAATTATTATTTCAGTTGCTCGCGAGTAGTCATTGCGGACGCGCGTGTCTCACTCACTGCGCTCAGCGTTCGACTCGACTTGTTATCGTGTTATTTTATTTACGCGCATAGTGAACAGTGATTACCTAAATATTGAAATAACGTAAACAGGGTACTTCCTGGCAACAGGAAGCCCTTTAAACAATCATGTATTCAAACCCAACGTACCAAAATCCCCCAATGTCCCAACTACTTACACAGTCTCAATCAACATCCAACGCCTCAAGTTATGCCAATGTGACGTCAACAACTTGTTTCCCCAAGAAAGATCAAGCCATTATACTGGACTCAATTGATGGAATAACACTCAGGGAGTATCTGGTTGCCTTAGCATCCATCATACCTGCGACTTCTATTAGATTTATATCTCGTATATCAAATGCACGTATTTGTATATACCTGGACTCTAAAAAAACAGCCGATACCTTGATAGAAGGGAAGAAAAAAATTACTATACAAAGTCATGTACTTGAGATAAAACCGTTAATTACCAGAAATAAAAGGATAGTTTTATCCAACGTTTGCCCCGTCATTCCAAATTATGTGATCGAACAAAAATTTAAAGAATTAAATATCAACATAATGTCTTCCATAACTTTTATGAAAATTGGAGTAACTGAACCTGGTTTTTCTCATGTATTAAGTTTTAGAAGGCAATTATATATAAGTCCGGAAGACGAGACACGACTTCCAGAATCCTTCCAACTAACATTTGAAGAAACAAATTACTGGATTTATATATCTACTGATGCCCTGAAATGTTTCACCTGCAACACGATGGGTCATTTGGCCAAAAATTGTCCTCAAAGTACGGAAAACTCTCAATCTCATCTCCAAGAAACGGATAGCCAAACAATCAATGAAATTAACAAAATATTTAATAGAAATGATGATCATATATCCGTGCCTGTTACTTCACCGCCGATAGACGAATTTCCACAGCCATCGCAAATATATTCAAAAGGGAAGAAACGAATCCATTCATCAACCGCCAGTGAATCCTCGAAAATAGAAATCACAAAACCTTATTCAAAAGTGGATGATATTCATATAATGGAAGTTGAATCTGATGAAACTGGCAGCAATGTCTCACTAGAAGACATTGAAGTAAAAGTAAGGACAACAAAAAAATTAAAGAAAACTGACCCTAGAACAGAAGAAGAAGTATGGAAAGATATTGAAGCTAACATGATTGAATTAAGTGACGAAACAACATTCCCTATTAATTTAGACCAATTTATTAGTTTATTAGATAATTCACGAGGCAAACAAAATATAAAGGAATTAGTGTATTCATATACGGACAATGTAAAAGATTTAATTATAATGTGTAACAAACTACATTGTAAAATGAACAAAAGCTTAAAAAATAGGTGCTCACGCTTATCGAGGAAATTACATGAAATGTTAAATATTACGCCTGTAACCACTACAGATTAAGATTATAAAATATATACTTTTATTTAATAACTAAATAGATAGTCACACATATTTGTTTCTGGTTGTTATATGCTATGGACATTTTACAGTGGAATATAAACGGTTACTATAAAAGATTAGAAAGTATTAAACTTTTAATAAGTCAAGTCCGTCCAAGTTGCATTTGTTTACAAGAGACTAATTTTACCTCTGACTATTGTGCTTCGATGATAGGTTATGAACATTACTATAAAAATAGGTCACATAGTGGTAGAGCTAGCGGTGGAGTAGCTATGTTTATTAAATCGGAGGCAATTCCTGAACAATTACAAATAAATACAAACATTGAAGCGGTAGCGGTAAAAACCAAATTTCCTTTAGCAGTTACAATATGCAACGTTTATCTCCCTAATAGTAATCCCCTTAACATAAATGAGTTTAATGATTTGATTAGTCAACTTCCAACACCTTTCATAATTTTAGGCGATTTTAACAGCCACCACTTTTATTGGGGTTCCGATAAATGTGATACCAGGGGTAAAATAATTGCTGAATGGCTCGATGAACATGATAATGTTTTATTACTAAACAATGGCCAACCTACACATTTTGACAGCAATACCGGTCGCACCAGCAATATAGATCTAACTTTGGCTTCACAAGATATAACATCATATTTTGAATGGAACGCTTTAGAAGATTTGTATGATAGTGACCATTTCCCAATTTTAATCAAATACCAAATTTCTCACGATGTACCTAACAATATAAGATTACCAAAAAAATGGAAGTTTGACAAAGCAGATTGGACGAAATTTAGTGAAGAAATTGACCAAAATATCTCTAAACTAAAACCTCTAAATCCTATGTTTGATCATCCGATTAATGATATAGTTGAAAAATTCACTCAGGTAATCCTTGAAGCAGCCAACAAATCAATACCTCAAACATCTGGTACATTAAGAAAAAATAATTTACCATGGTGGAATGATGAATGTAAGACTGCAATCAGGGAAACTAAAAAAGCACTAAAACTATTTAGGAAATACGCAAGGAATGATCCCAATTCGATATACAAAATTGAATATAAGAAAAAAAGAGCATACTATCGAAGACTTCTTAAAGAAAGTAGGAAGCGATACTGGGAAAATTGGGTGTCTTCTATTAACAATAAAACACCTGTTGGGGATATGTGGAAAAAGATACAAAAACTTAATCATCGTAATGTTAGATTCAATAATATTGTACTTGAAAACCGTGATGGAACATTTACATCTAACCCCTTTGAAACATCAAATCTTTTAGCTAATACTTTTGCATCAAACTCTAGTTCAAATAATTATGATAGTCAATTTTTAGAATACAAAACGAATCAAGAGACTGAATCGAATTTTAATGTAACTGATAATTCGAATTCAATAAATAAGGACATATATATGCATGAATTGTTACTGGTCCTATCTGAAGTAGGTAATTCTAGTCCAGGTCCAGACAATATCTCTAATATTATAATTAAACATTTGCCAATTAGTGGACTTCAATATTTACTTCAGTTGTACAATTATATTTGGAAAAAACAGATTTTTCCAGATAGTTGGAAAGAAGCTTTAGTGGTCCCCATATTAAAACCAGGAAAACTATCAAGTCTACAAACAAGTTATAGACCCATATCCCTAACATGTAACCTTTGTAAAATATTGGAAAAAATTATAAGTAAAAGAATCAGATGGTATATGGAATCAAATAAACATATTTCACCATTTCAATACGGTTTTCGGCAATTTCGGTCAACAACGGATCATTTAATGAATATTGAAAGTGAAGTACTTGACAATTTTGCAAATGGTAATTGTACGGTAATTGTAGCTTTAGATATAGAGAAAGCCTATGAAATGGTTTGGAAGCACAGAGTCCTAAAACTATTACAAGATATAGGTATCAAGGGAAATGTTCTAGCATTTGTCCAAAACTTTCTCTCAGAGAGATTAATAAAAGTAAGAATTAACGATACTGTATCTAATCCTGTGTCTATGGAAAATGGCCTTCCTCAAGGCTCTGTGCTCAGTGTTATACTTTTTTTACTTGCTATTAACGATGCTTTGTCACATATTAAACAACCAGTAAAGGGGTTTCTGTTTGCCGATGACCTGACAATAATTTGTAGCGGTAGGACACTAGGACCTACGTTGAAACTAATTCAAAATACACTAAATGATCTTCAAGATTGGTCTACAAAAACAGGCTTTAAATTTTCTAAAACTAAAACTGAATCTATAATACTAACAAATAAGAAAAAGAATAACAGACACATACAATTAACATTAAGTGAACATAACATAAAAGAAGTAAATAACATAAGAATTTTAGGTCTAACTCTTGATAAAAAGATGTCTTGGAATACACATATAAATAAACTTAAGTCAGAATGCTATAAAAGATTAAACATAATAAAGGTTTTGGCTTCAACAACATGGGGATCAGATAGAAAATCCTTAATAAATACGTATCGTGCTTTAATACGTCAAAAAATAGATTACGGCTCAGTTATCTATGATTCAGCGAAACAGCGTTCATTAAATTCCTTAGAAAGTATCCAAAATGCAGCTCTACGACTAAGTATTGGTGCGTTCAGAACTAGCCCCGTTAAGAGTATCTTAGCTGAAGCTGGAGAAATGCCATTAGAATTTAGAAGAAAAGAGCTTGTGATGATATACGCTATAAATATACTATCCCAACCTGAAAATCCAACGTTTAATTATTATACTAAAGCAACAGCTGTAGATGCTGAATATGAATTTCAACCTAAATTATTGCAGCCTTTGCGAATCAGATCACGAAAATATTTAAAAGAGTTGAACGTTAAGACCCCATGTATTTTTACAAAGAAATTACTGACTTGTGGTCCTTGGGAAAATCATGAGTTCCCAATTAACTTTGTACTAGCAGAAAACCAAAAAGATGAAACACCGCAATACATGTATAAAAATTTATTTAATGAATTACATAATAGAAATACAGATTGTAAAATTTTCTACACGGATGGGTCAGTTATGAATGGAAAATCAGGATGTTCAGTAGTATACAGTGAACATTCTTACCGATATAGACTTAGTGATTTCGCTACAATTTTTAGTTGTGAAGCAATAGCCATTCTTAAGGCCTTAGAATTGATAAATAATGAAACTAATTCAGAGAAATACATAATTTATTCTGATTCAAAATCATGTTTAACAGCCTTACAAAATCCTACAAATATAAATCCTCTTATTATAGAAATAAAACAAAGAATGGTGGATCTACTGCAAAATAATTACAAGTTTGATATTATATGGATTCCTAGTCATCAAGGGATAGCTGGTAATGAACAAGCAGACAAAGAAGCTAGAGATGCTACTAATGAAAATGACATTTGTAATGTAATAAAGTCAAATCCGGCTGATCTGCAGAAATATATAAAACATAAAATTAAAATTCGTTGGGATGATTATTGGAAGACAGAAAATACCACAAAGTTATTTAATATTAGAAATTCAATTTTCGACAAACCCCCCCTTGTGTTTAGTCAAAGTCAAAGTCAAAGTCAAAAATAGTTTATTTCAAATAGGCTTAACGCTAGCACTTTTGAAAGGTCATGTATTTTTTTTTTTTTAAAAGCTACCACCGGATCACAACGCGGCCTCAACTGAGAAGATCCGGCAAGAAACTCAGCGGGCTTGTCATTTTATCACTTTTTTTTTTTTTAAACAGTGTGTCATGTTACAGTTAGATCAGAGCGACAGTGTGTCTTGCCGTTCAAAAGATCAAATAATACAGGGAAAAAAAATAATAAAATACGACGAAAGTAGGTACAACAAACTAAAAAGCCAAAGGGATAGTAGTCGGACCAGTCCCCCCAAGCAGCACCCGCGCACGAGTTGACTCGAGCAGCAGCCATCACTCCCCTCAACCATATTGGAGGGAAGGGGGTGACCCGCCACACGAAGCCGCCACAAGCAAAGACCTTTCGATGGCGAGCATGACCAATCTAATATCACAGTGGCACACGTCTAACATTTAACTTCTGCTGTTAAGCAGTGCCTCGTCAGGCAAGACACAAAGCACTTTAACATATTATTGATGTCATCAATTAATTGACTAGTGCAGCAGCCATCAGTTATCCAACACTTTATATGGTGTTACAAATTGTAAGCCTTAAAATTCAAAGCTTGCATGAGTCAGGCAGTTCAAGCCCACGCAGCTTTATCCTCTAGGTAATCCGAAATTTTATAATAAGCCTTTTTCGACAATCGGCTTTTTATCAAAGGTTTAAATTTATTCAGTGGAAGATCTCGGATATCCTGTGGCAGTTTGTTATAGAAGCGTATACTTTGACCCATAAAAGATTTGCCTGTTCTGTGGAGACGCGTGGAATGCAAAACAAGATCGTGTTTGTTCCGGGTATTAACACCATGAATATCACTATATTTTTTAAAAGATCCAATATTTTTCTGAACATAAACTAAATTTTCAAATATGAATTGTGAAACAACCGTTAGAATATCTATTTCTTTGAATTTTTCTCTAAGTGAATCGGTAGGAGCCAGATTATAAATGGCTCTCACTTGTAGAAAAGATCAGGTAGTCATAACTAGATTACGTATTGGACACACAAATATGACTCATATACACTTAATAACTAAAGCTGACAGAAATAAATGTAAATGTGGACAAGAATTGACTGTATTTCATCTTTTAGTGGAATGTTCGGCATATAATAGTGAGAAACGTTTATGTAACGTACCAAATAGTATAAAAGATTGTTTAAGTCATGATGGATGTGCTCGAACTTTAAAATTTCTAAAGTTGATAAATGTTTATAAGTTAGTGTGATTTACTGTTAAATGTGGTCGCTAATGACCTTAGATGTTAAAAAGCGACCTTAAATAAATAAATTAAAAAAAAAAAAAAAATATTATTTGTTATTGAAAAAATACAAGCCAAGTTTCTTGCCGGATCTTCTCAGTGGATGCCGCGTTACGATCATAGCCCCCATGAGGCCTATGCCTAACAATTTAAATTTCGAATTTTTACAGATTGAACTATCAAAGTCGTCGAATTGAGAACCTCTTCCCTTTTTTGAAGTCGGTTAAAAATTCAAATTCGTCTATAACAGTCGTTTGCGGGTTATCATGCCACAGCCAGGCATATGCGACAAACTTAAAACACCTCTCCTCATTTTGCTACTGCTGGTGTTAGCACACAATACTTCGGAGCGACTTCAATATATTTTCGTTAATTACTTTTTAGATAATTTTCTTTAGTCATTTTTATATTTCTAAAAAAAGTTTATTTTATAAATTATAATAATAATCATTAGTATCAATAAGTCAAAATTTGAAAGTCCATAAGATAAAGAAAACTACTCGGGAGATTATTTCAGGTACTGGTAACTCTACGCACACACAGGTAATTGTATCCGTACACAGAAATCGCAGCTTACGCACACACCGGCAAGGTCAAACCGGCGTCACTTATTTGTTCCGTGCGCGTGGTCTATGTTTTATTTATATTTCATGTTCAAAGGCGAACATAATTCCAACCATGTTACCATTTCAACAGTTTATATTATAGCAAGAGCAAATCTAATCATCGTCTTCCGGTACCGTGAGTTAGGGAATCCTTTGATCAATTATGCTTCATAGACTCTTCATCGAAGTTTCTGTTGCACTTCAGTCATGACTAATTGGAGTTTGAAATGCTCACTAACTTATAACTAGCTAAGCTATACATATCAATACTTAAACTGCGAGCTCTATAATATTATTTACCCTTTTTGATACCATACGATTTTTGCTTCCAAATGAAATAGGTCGTTATTAAAATCGAAAATTTTAGGTGATGCCAGAATAGCAGAGAAATTATACTGAGGCAGCATTCTGTTTGGGGCCCAAACAGACATAACTTGTATTCTTTTCTACTTTTTAAGTTTTATTGTTATTGGTCAAACATGAATTTATTTTCAACAATAATATATTAGTACATTATACACATAAATCTTCCGAAAGAAATTCTTTCAATAATAATGAAAGCATCAAATTCCATTGTGAAGTTAAAAAAATCAAGCTAATAAATAAAGAGGCAGTGATAGCGATTTGCTTTATACTCTTTAGTGACTAAAAAAGAGGTTATCTAATGATTTCTGATACTTACGCGAATATTACACATTGAAATGAAACTAATTTTACGGATTATATCGCGGTTTATTTTTGATTTTAATTTCCCGACGTTTCGAATACTTTACAGCATTCATGGTCACGGGCGGACTGAGGTGGTAGCTGTCCATATGTCATAGTTGTCTTAGGGTACCCTCAGGTATTCTAATTATTATTGTAACAATAATAATCAAAAATAAACCGCGATATAATCCGTAAAATTAGTTTCATTTCAGAGGTTATCTAAGTTCACTGCTGATCGTCATTCATCTTATTGTTAGTACATAACATATCAAGAGACTGTAAACCTTAAATACCACAATCTAGGTGAAGTAACTTATCAGTAAAACTAAGTATCGCGCGGTTTGCGTGGCGCTAAGTTCACACCAGAATGGCGCCTTCAAAGGTTGTGGTGAAATGTAGCACATGTGCCCACTCGAAACTTGAGATATTAAAAGTTCTGAACAAGTCAGTTAACCCTTGCAGTATCTTTTTTTTCTTCTCAATCTTTCCAATATAAGCCAGTGCTTGACCACAGTCCCACCTGATGGAAAGCGGTGACGCAGTCGAGGATGGTAAAGCACACTAGCTTATTAATAGCCTATTCACTCTATTCTTGAAGACATCTATATTATAACCGGGTGGGAAAACCGACGCAGGCAAACTATTCCAGTCCTTAGCTGTCCTTATTATAAACGAAGAAGCAAATCGCTTAGTCCGGACTGAAGGCACGTTTACTACATATGGGTGCGTATGCGCTGTATCTATATTGGATTCTATCGAACATTAAGAAATTGGATAAATAAAATTAAAAATATTTTAGACTTGATTAAGTGTACATTATTATCGATGAATTACCTAATAATAATATAATTATATTATTACTTATGTTCACGCACCAACAAAAAATAAAATCTCAAATAGATATTTTTCAATCTACTTACTCTATCCAATGATTTTTCATTTAAAATTTTTGGACAGAGTCGAATCAGAAGTGAACGCAACTATCCGGATGTACGCATTCATTTTTATAAAATTGATGCCATTCGAGTCGGAATTCGGACACGAAATAAAATTTTATCTTGCTCACTTTTTATCCGAAAGCGTTTCGAGTATATGTAATAATAATAATAATAATATCCTGGGACAATTCACGCACGGTTATCTGATCGCAAACTAGGCAGAGCCTGTACTATGGAAACCAGACAACTGATACTAATACTTATATACTTTTTTTTTGTAAATACATACTTATATAGATAAAACACCCAGACACTTGGTGGGAATCGAACCCACGACCTGTTGGTTAGCAGACAGGGTCACTAACCACTAGACCAACGGGCCCGTCATGTGTGTAATGTGTATAGGTATATCCGTGGGTACTGCAGTACAGCTGTCAATAGGCGGTCATGTTGCTTACCATCTTGTTTCGTCACTAACTGCCGGTCCCGTATCCTATCGATCCCTAACTATAACTTAAAACCATCACTCAAGTCATCGATATCCCGCGATAAACCTCCGAAATGTAGCGATAACGAAAACCCTGACAGACTGTCATTTGAACAACCAGCAGTAAACGGCTAATATGTTTTTATTGAAATGGAAATATGTCATTATATCTATCAATGGTAACTATTTTAACTTATAGTAGGTAAGGGATCGATAGGATATTGGGACCGGCAGTAAGTAAATAAAAAAAGGAAAAGGCTACTTTATTTCTAAAGTCTGGATGATTCCTACACTTCGTTGTTCAAACTCATATGTAGGACGAGCATAGCGAAGTTTGGGGACGTGTAACTAATTGATGTTTGTTTGGTGATATTTCTTCTGTAATTATAATCATTACTCTTTTAATAAAATTGATGCCATCCGAGTCGGAATATGGAACGAATAAAATATACTCTGTGCAGTGTAGCGGGGCATGTAGCAGGCTGGGTGCGTGTGACAGCTGTTTCAATTTGATTTTATTTGTAGATATTGACATTGGCAGTGTAAATTTATATAATTTAATAACTACCTTACCTACTACTGATGTCTGTGACTGCGGTATTATGGGTGCAACTGAAATATGTATTAAGTTAAAAAGAAATGGATTGTCGTCTCAATCTATCTTCTATCTATCTATAAACAGTATAAAACAAAGTTGCTTTCAGCGTCTGCCAGTCTGTCTGTATATCAGCTTCTTCTTCTTGTGGTGCTATCTCCTGCCGGAGGTTGGCGACCATCATGGCAATTCTTATCTTGTCTACTGCTGCTCTAAACAGTGACTTAGTGCTCAATGCAAACCACTGTCTTAAATTTTTGAGCCAAAATGTTCTTCGTCATCCGGGTCTTTGGCGTCCTTGTATTTTTCCTTGCATTATGACCTTTAAAAGACTGTACTTTTGATTTCTCATAATGTGCCCCAGATATTGCAATTTACTCTTTTTGATGGTATTTAGAATCTCCAGCTTTTTGTACATTCTCTGCAATACTGTTTTATTTCGCACTCTATGCATCCAATATATTCTTAACATTCTTCTGTACACACATTCCCACATTTCGAATGCCTCTATGCGCTTACACATCGTATCCGTGAGTGTCCAGGATTTTACGCCATACAGAAGAATAGGGAATACAAAGCAGCGAACCAAGCAAATTAACCGAAGTATAACTCCTCCGTATCCGCTAACTCCTCCTAACCATATCCGCTAACTCCTCCTAAACCACACTACGGATATTTAAGTGGTTTCACCATTGGATAGATAATTTTTCACTGAAGGTTTATGTATAAGATTAAAAAATCCAATTAAGTTCTATGTAAGTAGAAAAAAAAACAATATTTTGCAACCGAGTCGCTAGTGATGTTATAAGTAAGAGGTTCGTTGCATGTCCCCCGCAACATACTTCACCGCATTGAGTATAGTAAAATTAAACTTGTATATTTTCTTTGTAATTTAGATCGAATTCGTGGACATGCACTATGGCACCGACGGAGGCGACGAAACAAACCCTGCGTTGCTTCGTTATTACCTTGAAGAGATACGCTGCTGTAATCAGACGTCAAAGGCTGGCTACTTCCTAGTGAGTATTTATATTTTTTAACAGGCTTCATTAACCGGCTTCAAAAAGAAGGTTCTCTATTCGACACGTATGTATGTAATATTAATAAAAATGCGTAATATTAATATATGTTAATCTATGTGGGCTTCTAAACAAATTTACCAAATTTTATGAGTGTATGTATTGTATGTATGTATATATGTATGTATGTATGTAGGTTTGTCCGCGGATTTCTCAGAAACTAGAAGTCCGATTTCAAAAATTATAATGGTTAGAGTATTTTTCAACTTAGGGTAGAGTACAAGTTTCATCAAAATCGGTCAAGTAGTTTCAGAGATATAAACTTTTTATGTTTTTAGTAAGTTACTGTAACGTAGTCTTTCGAGTTGCTTGATAGTGCTGATACCTATTTTGCTAAAATAAAGGTCACTAAAAAGTGTTAAATAAACTATTTAAAAAAAAAAACCGACTTCAAAGTAAATTATCTAAAAAGCATAAAATAACGAAAATATATTGAAGTCGGTGTCAGCTCGTGCTAGTCTTAGTTAACATGATGTGCTAGCACCGACTTCAATATATTTTCGTTATTTTATGCTTTTTAGATAATTTACTTTGAAGTCGATTTTTTTTTTAAATAGTTTATTTGTAAAATCTAATAGCGTTTTTTTAAACGTATAGGTGCATAAATTATTGCTACGGGCAGGGTGCCCGTTGGCTTTCCCTAAATTAAAGACAAAATTTATTAAAATATTATTAACACAAAAAAGATAACTAAACTTTTAATTACCAAATTCGTAGCAAAGCAAGTGAGATGGTGAAAACTGCCTCAAAATCATGATGTACTTCAGAAAAATTATGTGAACAAACATACGCGTATAGAGTTCGCACTTGGCCCACATTATAGTTGATTACGCTCTATACCAGGGGTGGCGAACCTTTATGTATCAACGTGTCAATTTTTATAAAGAAATGTTTAATAAGGCCATAGACGTTCCGTCAAATTATTTTGAATTCGTGATTATTAGGAAAAAAATAATACTAAATACTACTATAATACTAAAGAAATCCGTTAAAATTATTTATCTTATTGTTAATTATTTTTTCAAAAATATACTTTTTTGATTTGAGTAAATTTTCTTTATAAGTATTTTTCTTAGTGCATAATGCCATCAATGGCACGCGTGCTTTAGGTTCGCCATCCCTGGTCTAGACCAAAGAGATTCAATATAGGCTAGAAAAGAATACCCTTGCTGAGATTAAAAAATAATAAAGAAAAACATATCAACATTTTCTATCACTGTATTATTTCAGGTTAAGTTTTTTTGTATTTACCGCGTAAATTTTGCATATTTACTGATTGTTGAAAAATATATAAATTGGGTCTTTTTTTATTTTACCCACTTCGGTACAAAACTATAAAAATATCATCAAGGCCATTCGCCACATGCCGAGGTCACGCGCGGAGTGACCGCGGGGACTATTGCCCCCCATCACTGCTGTGCGCATGGTGGATACATTTTCCGTAATTTTGTTGCGGATACTTGAAAAAAAAAAAGATATTTTTTTAAAATACGATCTATTAAAGATACTGATTAAGGCGCTAATAACGGTGAAATGCCTGAATTCTTGTTATTTTAAGTTAAATGTTCACAAAAACTGTTAATTTAATCTGTATAGAAAAAATATAAAACGTTAGTTAAAGTTTCGATAAATACGTTTACTTGAATAAAAATTTATTTTTGATAACCACTTTTTAGGAAAAAAAGATCTAAAAAGGACCTATTTATGTCATAATTTGCAAATGTTCTCTAAAACCGCTCAAGCTATTGTGTTGGCGTTTACACAGGAAAAAAGGTCTTGAAAATACGAATGTCTTTACTTGAAAGATTTATTTTTATTCCGTATTTTACTAGAGAAATATCTATTTTTCCCAAAATTTAATACATCTGCGCAAGTATGCCTGCTGCGATCTCTGATTCAGTCCGCTTCGCGGCGTTGTCGAGGGAGGACTGCACGTCGGTGTTGGAGCAATATTGTTTAACTCATTTAATTTTTTAAAGAGTTTATGCGCATTTATAAATATTGAAATTAATAGAAGTACTTAGTTTAGTTAATATCTATACATTAGTAACGGTAAATATTTTTTTGGAAATAAATTAACTTTTTAAGTACGCAAAGACTAAGAAAACTATGCCAATGCATTGGGGCCGCCGGTGGGTGACGTCGGTTTGTGAATTCGGAACGGTCTTAAATACCGTAATTCATCACGGTTCCCTTGGGAGAGGGTCCCAGTTTTTAACCGACTTTAAAATTAAAAAAGGAGGTTATGTATTCGACGCGAATGTATTTAATAGGTACTATTAATAATAAAGAGAAACTCATAGACACTTGTTATCCAATATGTGGCAATCGATCAGGTTAAGCAACGTTAGGCAAGGTCATTCCATAGATGGGTGACCGTTTAATGCCATTTGAATTAAGCGTCTCCGTGATTTGGAGGGCAAGTAAAAAGTGAGTCTCAGTTATTAACCGACTTTAAAAAAGGAGGTTATGTATTTAACACAAATGTATTTAATACTGACTTTTATTTTTGATTTTGACGGGCCCGTTGGTCTAGTGGTTAGTGACCCTGTCTGCTACCCAACAGGTCGTGGGTTCGATTCCCACCAAGTGTCTGGGTGTTATATCTATATAAGTATGTATTTACAAAAAAAAAGTATATATGTATTAGTATCAGTTGTCTGGTTTCCATAATACAGGCTCTGCCTAGTTTGGGATCAGATGACCGTGTGTGAATTATCCCAGGATATTATTATTACTATAAAAAAATGAGAAGCCCGTCATAGACAGTTATCAATGTTTGGCAATCGTTCAGGTTAAGCAACGTTAGGCAAGGTCATAACATAGATGGGTGACCGTTTAATGCCTTTTGAAGTAAGCGTCTCAGTGCTTCGGAGGGCAAGTAAAAAGTGGGTACCAGTTTTTAACCGACTATAAAAAAGAAGGTTATGTATTCGACGCGAATGTATCTAATACTATAAAAAAATGAGAAGCCCGTCATAGACAATTGTTATCAATGTTTGGCAATTGATCAGGTTGAGCAACGTTAGACAAGGTCATTACATAGATGGGTGACCGTTTAATGCCATTTGAAGTAAGCGTCTCCGTGCTTCGGAGGGCAAGTAAAAAGTGGGTCCCAGTTTTTAACCGACTTTAAAAAAGTAGGTTATGTATACAACACAAATGTATCTAATACTATAAAAAAATTAGAAGCCCATCATTGACAGTCGTTATCAATGTTTGGCAATCGATCAGGTTAAGCAACGTTAGGCAAGGTCAATACATAGATGGGTGACCGTTTAATGCTACTTGAAGTAAGCGTCTCCGTGCTTCGGAGGGCAAGTAAAAAAAGAGGTTATGTATTCAACGCAAATGTATGCTATTAAAAATTAGCTAACGTAAAAGAGGTCGGGAGGCGCTGCGCGAGTCAGCTAGTATATAATATATCTTTTGTTCATAATATTTTTGTGTTCTATATTTAATGTTCTATTCATATTATCTAGAATTCTGTATATACAGGGTTACTGGTAAATATCACAGCAATCCGTTAAGGGTTTGTAGGAGAGATCATTTGCAAATATCAACCATTTTTGAATAATTTGACATTTTATAATTTGAAGATATCTGCGATATACAACTTCCAAAGTCTATGAAAAAAGTCAATTTGTGATTATTAACCGACTTCTTTTATTCTCTGCTTGATGATACATACTTGCATGTATAATAATCAGACATGATTATTTATTATTATTGGTTAATAGTAAGTATTAGAAACTGCTGCACAATAGGAGTTATTAAAACACGAGTGTTTTAATGCTTAATTATGTGCAGTTTCAAACACTACTTTATCTAAACTCATGAAATACAATTTTATACCGCCAAACTACATTACAAAACATATAATACAGACAGAGGGAGCTCTGTTTCACACAGACGACGTGCTTTAGTTCTATACTATAGTTAAATTTGTTGTACCAAATAGTATGTAATCTGTGTGGAATAAAATTCTATTCCAGTCTATAATATTATGGCACTCAATTCATTCAAATAACTCCATAGGGCATGCGTACAACTGGGTCCCACCCTCCCGATGGATGTATCGTGGCCTGCTGGATTAGATCGCGGACTACTAGATGACATTGCGGCCTACTAGATTGGCTTAAAAATATTTTGATATAGAAAAGTTTCTCTATTACAATATATTTTTAAGCAGATTTTACGGCATCGTTTTGATCAAACGTTTTTTTTACGATACACGTGTACCGTAAAAAACTTTTTGATGTTTGTAAAGAGGCATTATGTATAAAATGTGTCATTAGAGTACTAGTTTTGAGTTCATAATTTGAATATTACGATATGAGTGTAGATAAAGGGTATTTAAACATTAAAATTATAAAATAAAGATGCTTAAAATGTTCCTTTTGTAACAATTTATGAAATAAATAATGAGAATAGTAAAATATAAAAAAGACCCCCGTGGGGTGTCCGGGTAAGAATAGCACCTACCCATCTCCTCTCGTTGGGTGTCCGTAAAAGGCGACTAAGGAAAAACTAGAAGAAAACGAACTAGTGGCAGCAGTCTTTTTATTGGATTACCTGCCACCTATACTGTGATCCCCAAGCCGCCTGCCAAGCGTGATGATAATGGCAACCCCTCCCTTCTAAGGTAGAGGCCTATGTTCAGCAGTGGACGTTTCGGCTGCTGGATGATATAAAAGACATTAAAGCAAATGAATTGCTAGGATTTGTACCCACGTCTAACATCACGTTATTACCTTAGTTAAGCTCATATACCACTGAGCCAATTATACATAATATAGTACCGTCGCCAGAAACAAATATACTATTAGGAGAGCAAGTCGAGAGCTGTAATGCAATAATCAAACCAGCCATGTCTATATTTATAAGAAAATTGAGACTTTAATACGTTGACATTCAGTTCAAGTCCGTTTGAATCTGTATAAACATTAGGCAGCTTTTTAAATAACTAACAGTTTTGGTGTCGTTTTTCATTGTTACAGTGTTACATTTTTTCGGTCTTGCCCCTCAGCAGCCCATTTTTTTGTGTATAAAAAAATATAATGTTTTTAGAACGGAGTTGCATGTGTATAAAGTGTGTCATTAGAGTACTTACTAGTTTTGCATTCATAATTTAAATATTACGATATGAGTATAGATAAAATTCATTACTTTAATGTTTTATATTTATTGTTATTGTTAAGTACCTAACTAGACTTTGTAGTATGTATGTGTATACTTAATTCAGGCTAAAGTATAAATTAAACTTTTTTAATAAACCCCGACATGGGTGAACGAACTCTTAAAATGACTTTCCGGCGCCATTACTCTGATTGATGTCTGTCTAGTAATTACTCGGCAAGATTTAACTATCGATTTACAATTCGATGGATCCTACATTTTATGGAGCAGAGTTTCTGTTACCACCGTCCTGCTTGCTCCCATCCCCAGACTCTTATCATTATTTTTCTACCTACTACTCATAGCAATCTATCCAATGCGTCTGCGTTTATTGGTGCAGAGATCCCGTGACTACCTTCCTGCTTCATCATCAGACCCTCGTCACCATTTTTCTAGCAACTACTCGTCGAGACATAACTAACGAGCCCAAACTGGGTAGGTATACGTTTTTTGGTGCAGAGATCCTTTATAATAATATCAATAATATCTTGGGACAATCCACACACAGTTATCCGATACCAAACTAGGCAGAGCCTGTACTATGGAAACCAGACAACAGATATTAAAATTTTTTTTTTGTAAATACATACTTAAATAGATAAATAACACCCAGACACTTCGTGGGGGAATCGAACCCACAACTCATCGAGTAGCTGCCAGGGAGTCTAACCACTAGACCAACGGGCCCGTCACCTCATCCTTTGACCACGTTCCTGCTCTATCATCAGACCCCATCTAAAGATCACCATTTTCTAGCAACTACTCGTGATACCTACCCAAGGAACCCCAATTCGGTGGGTCTACGTTTATTCGTGCAGAGATACCGTGACCACATTCTTGCTCCATCGTCAGACCCTGATCACCATTTTTCTAGCAGCTACTCGTAGAGACGTACGCAACGAGCCCAAATGCGGTTATTGATACAGAGATTCCGTGACCACCAACCTGCTCCATCATCAGACAATGATCACCGTTTTTCTAGCAACTACTCGTCGAGACATATCTGACGAGCCCAAATTCGGTGGGTCTACGTTTATTTGTGCAGAGATCCTTTGGCCATCTTCCCGGTCCATCATCAGACCCTGATCATCATTTTCTAGCAACTACTTATCGAGACCAGCCCAAGGAGCCTAAACACAGTAGGTCTACGTTTATTGGAGCAGAGATCCTGTGACCACCTTCCTGCTCCATCATCAGACTCCCATTCATCTAGCAACTACTCGTTGAGAACTATCCCACGAGCCCAAACTGAATGAGTCTTCGTTTATTAGGGCCTAGATCCTATTTCCACCTTCTTGCTGATCATCATCAGACCCTGGTGAAGGTTACCATTTTATTTACTATTATCGGATTTATATATGTATTAATTTCAGATCTTTTGGACTTATAGAAATAATGAAAGATGTCTATATACGAAATATCCCTACCTCGACTCGGAAAAGAGCTGATGGTCTTCTAACAGCTGGACCGATTTTCATGTAACATAGTTAAGAACCATCTCGCTTAAACTAGCTTTAAAAAAACCGCATTCAAATCCATCCACTGGTTGGAGCTCTACGATGCCACAGCCAGCCATACAGAGAGACAGACACTTCCAGTCAGACATAGGTGTCAAAGTTATAACTCCCCTCGTTTTGGTCGGGGGTTTCAATTAGCCTTTGAATAGAACATTAAAAAAACAATTAAAAAAAAATCAATAAC
This sequence comes from Furcula furcula, assembly GCA_911728495.1. Lineage (NCBI taxonomy): Eukaryota > Metazoa > Arthropoda > Insecta > Lepidoptera > Notodontidae > Furcula > Furcula furcula. The sequence goes on along the minus strand of OU452246.1, from coordinate 8,010,884 downwards.
AGCACTTCAATAGACAGCACACTAAAAAGTATAAAGTATTTTAAATATGATTAAAGTTGGTGTTAGTTGTACGTACAATCGCGGACGGAGTATTCAATCAAAATCGTTTGACAAACATTATGTGTGATTATCTCGTCCGCACGTATATCGGGCCGGCTCGTGCAAGCGATTCTCGTCCTAAAGGTGGTACACCGTTCGTGACCGCGAGCGTACATACCTACTGTATAAATTTAGCACCAAATAATTTTATATTTTTTAGTGACCTGTATACTGGTCGGGTTCATCATCATCATCAGCCGGAAGACGTCCACTGCTGAACATAGGCCTCCCCCTTAGAACGCCACAATGAACGACAATTGGCTATTTGCATCCATCGGTTACAATCGGTCGGGTTAATTTTTTTAAATAATTTATTAGTATTTTTTTCATTCATAAATCGTCGTGATGAACTTGGTATGATACCATTGTAGTAGATTAGTCTCACAAATAAAGAAACTCATTGAAATCGGTTCATATTCGTTAGAGTAGGTATAACGGAAGATGTCGATTTTATGGTTTTCACCAGTTAAATTCTTCCATATCGTTTATGTTCCTCCAAATTATTTTATCCGATCTGTATGAATCATAAATATCTATAACAAGCAATCGGAATTGCATTGCATTGCATATCATGTATTCTCATACGTTCTTTAGACATAGGTTCATGTTCAGCTCACTCATACTAAACGCTCCCAAATACACACACTACAAAATGACAAATTGAACATATTTTTTACCTACTATACTTTATTTTACTAATACTACTAATTACTCTGTAAAACTATGTTGTTAGTAGGATAGTAGGTCCCTTGTGCAAAGACCATCCGGTAGAAATGTACAATCGCAGTGTCAAAAATCATATAGTGTAAAGATTGCCTTGTTCCGGTGTGAATGGCACTGTAGCTGGTGAAATTAATGGGCTCAAGAGAATAACAGTTGTTTATAGGCAGACGTTTCGCTTACCATCAGGCGAACATCTTGCTATTCTCATCACTAGGTTGAATAAAGACATACTACCACTAGGTTGAATATTACACAATTTAAATTACTTAAACTGTGCATATAAAAAAAAACACATCAAGCACAGACACTTGCATGATAGCCAACTGTAAGCTCCAGCAGCAAACCGTCCATTGGAATTAAAAACGCTTTAAATCGTGTGTACATGATAAGACTCAGTGATGCGTTACAACAATAGGCAATATCCTACTTAAAATGATTGTTCTCTCTGCATTTTCATATTCTTCGGACAAATTTAGACTTTGTGTAAGCAGTACCGAGTGAAATTGCTAGATGGCGTTGACGTCGGCGGCGGGGTTCCGCGGGCTCGAATGCTCAAGGTCGTTCAGAGTTATTAAGGCCTTAAGTATTAAAACTATATCTACGCACTGAAAAAAAATAACCTGTATAGGTATCTACAACGTGATATAAAATACCCCGTAAAAAATCAATAAAAAAATATTAGGTATTATTTCTCTAATGTGCAAACCCTATTTCAGTAAAATTAAAAAGTAAACTACGCAGAATGTACCTACATTTCTACCTAATTCGCGGAACGATAAAAATTTTAAAAGACCTAACCTAACTAGGGTTGACAAAATTTTTGGGTTTGATAATTAACTATATTTTTTAAGGGGTATTTTGTATTACGTTGTATAAACATTACAGACATATTAATACACGGTTCCTCTTCATCAGTGCTTCATTGGTGGGGATGCCGCTTCATATCAGCCAGTGCTTCCATACAAAATCCCGGAGGCGATGTTTGAAGAGCTGGTCAAGTCGGACTCCGCACAGGCGGCGCTTATCCGCGCTTGCTATAGACTCAATGGCGATGGCACCTACCACTTAGAAGGGGATGATAAGTGGTAAGAATCTGTAGTTACTGACTGATTCATCAACGCACAGGCCAAACCGTTGGACAGTTCTTCTTATGACGTAAGCATCCACTAAGAAAGAGGTTTTGAAAATTCCACTCCTAAAGGGGTTAAAGGGGGTGTTTTCATTTGTATAAAACTTTTTATTCTATGTTTCGATTGGTCGAAATTAACAAAAACATGAAGGTATCACCAAAGTATCAAACATTCAGAGGCAAAGAAGCATTCAATACTCAGCTAGCAGGTAGAGCCTTTTATCCAGGTGGTATGGACCTCTTGCTAATTCTAAAACACGAACTTAACACAATTACCAAGGCTGTTTTAACTTAATAACTCTAATAGGGCTCAACGTCTTCTAAAAAACGCTTAACGGGTATACCTGATTCCATCCAAATACGAAGTTTCAAGTCCTTAATAATTCAACCAAAGCTAAAAAATTCAAAGAAAACTTTTGTTTTTCAATAATCCCTTAAAAAAGCTTTAATAATTAATTGTTCAGTTTTTTTTATGTTATCAAAAATAGTTTGATTATACCTACCTATCGCGTGCCATTTATTTAGGTCATAAGAATTTATAACTATTCCCCAAAACGAGGTCCGATTATTCAGTGCTCGTAAAGTATATAATTTATCGTAGTCACGAGGGTTTCCTTCGCATAAATATATCGTCGTACCTCAGTGCAGGGAACACTGAAGAGTAAATTATAACAACCAAGTCAGTGCAGTAGTAATACTCGTAGCAATAAAAAAGTACGCAAAGATAAAATTGGTCACGTATTATTTCTAAGTAATTAGAAATTTACAGTGCAAATGTTAATAATAATGGAACGTTTATGTTTAATATGAACTTAACTAGGAAAGTTATTGTGCCAAGATAGTAATAATTACAATATTAATGTATTTTAACCTCGGCTTACGGTTGCCAACTAATATTGATTTACCAATCAATATTATTGGGCAGTTCATAATATTAGTTGATTTGTAAATCAATATATTACTTAACAATATTATAAGCTTGTGTTAGACAAGCTAAGGTTAGATTTAAGGTACCCGTTTAAATTAACCAATTAATAATATCAACATTGGTTCTTGCAATACCTTATAACGCGCGCATTTAAATAATTGCAGAGATTGTTACTGTGATGCTTAATTTCTACTTAATTACATTATATTCTTGAGTAAAATATCTCTGGCCCTTAATCAAATGGTACGTGTGCGTTTTAACTGAATTCATTAGAATATCTTTGAAGTTTAAAAAAACAAAATCTAGTGCTAGTCAAGATTAAACACGGACTGAATGTGAATCTGGGCAATTACGTGCTGATCCCAAAAGTGACGTTATAGTTACAGTATTTTACACACATAAAAAAAAAATATATATATCACCTCGTGACATGCGGCAGTTACTGCTTTCTATACAGGGTGTAAGGGACCACGTACCAAAAATGTTTATATAAGATTTCCAATAATGTCCATTACAAAATTACAGAAACCATTTATATGGAAAATGACAAATGATTAACTTGTTAATTTTTGAGCATGCTTGCGGAATAATATTTATTTTTGAAATCACATTGCTAATTTTGCACAAGTAAGTAACTTATTGTTTTTAAATTGAAATTACGCTTTATTATTATACCAATCATGATGGTATACTACTTTTATTTTAAAAAAAGCGGCATTTTTTTTTGGAAATGCATAAATAATCCGATGAAAAATTTCAACACTACAATGTTCAGAATCATGTACTGGATCCCTGGTATCGGTTTTCGGTACGATGTCCCTTACACCCCGTATATACCCGTTCCTTATATTTTACAGCACTTATATTTAAGGAAGCTATGGAAATGTGTAAAAAGTACGGAAAAAATGTATCTGAACTCATATAAACATTGGATAGGTACAGTTTTATTTTATAGTCGGGTTGAAGTCACAACATGGATATTCTTCCGATATACTACGCTCTCCATTAAATCCTTAACTATACTCATTAAATTTAAATTAAAGAAAGATAATACGAGGTTATAGTGATTTTATTATTGTAATTTTTTGCAGTAGATGAACCAAATTACAGTAAATACTCCTACTGTTTTACGGTACCTACTGTAATAATAATGTTCAAACTGGTCTGAATGTGTTATTTTAATTTTTGATCAACAATATGAACTATTAGCGAATGATAAATTGATTAGAAAGAAAGAAAAGAAAGAAAGAAAAACATTTATTCAGCGACATCTAAATCTAACTTATCTAATACAATTTTTATTTTAAATAATGCCGCTGAAGGGTTATCCACTCAGCATGTGCCGTTGCTCCTATTTGGAACAACGACGCTGATCTTCTGTGGACACCCGTTGACGACTGACTAAAGTTGGCTGTTTAATTTAATGCATTGTTTAAATTAAGAATATCTTCAATCAGGTTCAGCGATTTACTAGATCGAGAGGAGCAGCGAAGCCGTCTCTCCGAAGTACAGAAGGCTTTCAACGCCACAGCGCTGGAAGCGCTAGCGAATGGTGCTGAAATCGCTGACTTGCTAAAGAGTCCTGTCGAAATACAGTGCGAAGAAGCTTTAGGTAAAATGAATTGAAAATTATTGCGTGTTTTCTTACTGAAGTAGATTATTTTGCTATTATACATAATTGAACACTTATGTTAATGTTGCTCGTTTAAGGTTCGTTTGATATGATGAGAGAATATTCTCTATTTTTAATTCCACTAGCGATGTTTTACAAAATTTATCATGCTAGATTTATTATTTTTGGTATCAAACCACAATCACCGGTTTTTTCTAGATTTCATATTTTTATTTTTCCCCGTGGGGTGTCCGGGTAAGAATAGCACCCTCCCATCTCCTCCCGTTGGGTGTCCGTATAAGGCGACTAAGAGAAAACAAGAAGACGGGCAGCAGCGTCTTTTTATTGGATTACCTACCATCTATACTGCGATCCCCAAGCCGCCTGTCAAGCGTGGGGATTATGGCAACCCCTCCCTTCTAAGGGAGAGCCCTTTGTTCAGCAGTGGACGTTTCGGCTGCTAATGATGATGATGAAATTTTAATAAGACTAAAAGCAATCTGGTTACAATTATAAGGAGCCACGTTTACACCTTAATTTAACCATGAAGAAATATTGATTGATTCTATTGCTATATTCGTTTAACGTTTTTCTACTAATAACCAATGAGTATTCGATCTAAAATAAGAAGGAAATAAGATTATTGCTTCCATTACTACCTACGATATATCTATTATTAGTATAATAATAATTGATGTAAAAATATACTTACCTAATTAGGGATTTATCAACAATGAGCCAAGATGCTCATTATTAGTAATTAGTATTTATAGACACGCAGAAATAGAACCTGCTTCAGGCGTTAATTAACGTAATTGAAAACAATTGGCAGCTTGATTAAATCACATTAACAAATCTATCTGACTTATGTCCCAAATAAACATTATCGTATGCGTTAAAGACGTTGTTAAGATTAATATTATTAAACCCAACTTACTAAACCATGATATGATACATCTATACTTATAATAAAACTTAACAGGTCCAATTCTGTACATTGAAGATATTTTGAAAATTAAATTTGGAGGGCATTCTATAACCGATACTGAGGCCGAAAATGTATTTTTTTTTAATTTTTGTCTGTCTGTCTGTCTGTCTGTATCACGGCTGAGCATCACGCCGAAACTACTGAATGGATTCAAATGAAACTTGGCATGATTTGAGATCTTACTACGAGGTGGGACATAGGATACTTTTTATCCCGTAATCTATCACGGTTCTTTTGGGAGAGGGGATTAAAATCGAAATGGGTACTTGGTTATACGCTTGGTCCGATTTTATCAATTTTTCTTTATAATTATAATAAATATTAGTAAGGTAACACTCATATAGAGTTGTTATCAAGGTTTTGTAATCGATCGGGTTAAGCAACGTTAGGTAAGGTCATTAAATAGATGGGTGACCGTTTAACGCCATTTGAACTAAACGGGTCCGTCCTTCGGCGAGCAAGTAAAAAGTGGGTCCCAGTTTTTAACCGACTATAAAAAAGGAGGTTATGTATTCGATGCGAATGTCTGTTATTGGAAATTTAGTTAACGTAAAAATAGCGCAGGCGGAGCTGCGTGGGTCAGCTAGTCCATCATAAATTATACCTGATATAATGCAAGAATGTACATTAAGTAACATAATGAAGAAGCCATTTAACTTAACATTATGATGACTGAAAAAAAAACTAAGATCCTTATCCAGGACTGGCCTTACCATGAATTCATACTTCAGTTTAACACGAAAAGTGACCTTTTTACTTACCAAAAGCGCACTAATTACTTAGCAGGCCACACAGCTATTAGGGCTCCCACACATAACTGCGATGCGAAGTTGCAGGAACTTGTATCGAAAATTCATTTGTTTCACGCCGCATAGCATCGCATCGCAGTTATGTGTGGGAGCCCTTACGTCACCCAAACAGGTGAGTGGTCACGTGACAATATCATTGTCACGCTAATTAGCGCGCTCATGGTACAGATTTGTAAGACAGAGCGCCTAGACAAGATGCAATCGCTTCATAGCGATTCTATCTCTTCATTCGCTAACGGTGGCAATTCCCTATAATTTGTGGTTTTTCTATGTCTTATGCCATTCCATCTGAAAGCTATCAAGTTAGCTTAGCTTTGAGGAGAAAATAATTTAAAGATTTTTTGGGGTCACAGTTTTTACACTGCGTTGGTACCTACCTGGGGTCTTACCATGAACTCATAAAGCAGGGCAGTTTAACACGAAAAGTGACCTGGCCCGCTGGATAATGTAACATTCTATAAGCATGAACGCGAATAGAAAGGAGAAAAATGTATGAGACATTTTACGCAACGCGAATCATCATCATCAGCCGGAAGACGTCCACTGCTGAACATAGGCCTCCCCCTTAGAACGCCACAATGAACGACAATTGGCTATTTGCTAGGCTATTTAATAGAAAGGATAAAAATGTATGACCCCAACAAAAAATCTTTAAATAATTTTCTTCCTCAAAGCGAAGCTAACTTGATAGCTTTCAGATACCTCAAAGAGAAGAATAATACTCGTAACTAACACAGCAACGTTCGAGAGCGGCCTGCGTCTAAAATACTAATGCGATATTCTTTTCCAGAACTACTATCAAATGGCAATCATCCAAAAGGAATGATAGCCGTATTCAGGGACATAACGGACCCTGAGCCAGATGATTCTAAGATATCGGTTTTGGCACACACTAGGTTAAAAGAGCTAAGAAGAAAGGTGGAAGACACGCTGCCTGAGACACATATTGTTAGGCTAGAGTAAGTATTTATTTTTAAACAGAATATCAATATTACCATAATAATAAATAATCGAATGCGCGATATAGTTTGTAATTTTAAATAAGTATTGGTAAAAATCCTAAGAGGTATGGCGTTGTTTCACAGAATTAAATAAAAAGTAATCTACGATACAAAGAGCAAGGTAATTTTGTTTAGTGAATAATTATTAGTTATGATTTAAGAATTTCGACATTAACTTTAAGTACCAAAAGTTTTTGCCATCCACATATTTGTTTTAAAACTTGCGCTAAACAAATTATATGATGCCTTTGGCAATGTTATATCTTACTAAGTATCTATCTACCTATTACTTTTGAAAGGTTTTTAGTGTATTTCGTCTGAAATTATTATAAAGCACTTTTTTACTTAAGCCAGTATTGATAGTGTTTTGTTTCGGGAAATAAGATAACGCTACTTATTAAAACAAAATAATGTTGTATCATGTGTAATGATCTCTCCTTTTAATATTACTTTTACCAATTCTGTTAAGAGATGTTAAAAATAAAGGATCCTTGAATTATGTAGGTATCTAATTAAAATGACTCTTAAAAGGTAAAAGAAAAAGTTACAAAGTTAACACATGCCTAAGAACTATCTTAAATAACAATTCACATAGTATTTAAATGCCACTCTATATTACTAGCAAAATCCTGTAATCTAGATTGACAGATTTATATTTATCCGAAAAGAACAAGTGATTTTTAAAACAAAATATGACTGATATAGGTAGCTCTTGATATATCTAAACAATGATATTATTTATATAAGCTATTATTGACGTAGCTTTTTTATTATTGACGTAGCTATAATAGGCTAGATGACTAAAATTGTTTATTGTCAGTCATTTAAGTAGTTTACCAAAAAATATTGGACACGTATTTTTTCTTTTATCGATTAAACAAAAAATTACGAAGATATAATGCTTTGCACGAGCCCCGGCTCTCGACTCTTAGACGCTCTATAGCTTTGGCAATTTTTATTGATTTGTTACATAAAAAATTCGTGTACAATATTTTTTGATAATCTAACTGACGGAGTAATTAGAATTATTATTTTACCCAGTCATCATCCCCATTGTAAATCGTAACTTTATAATAAAATGTTGGTCAGGTCATCTTCAGCTGAGTCCTCAAGAACCGATGGTGCCTCTGACACTGAGGAGAAGTTAGCTCCGTTCAGAGAGAAGGTGATTGCTGTGGTTAGTTCGCTGATCGACGATAGCCTTAGCACTGAGCCTGACCAAGGCAAGGGAAGAAAAAAGACTGTACAGGTACTTAGTTATTTGATAGAAACTATAGTTACTTGCTTAGATAGTATAAAACTATGGACTTTGAAGGTATTTGTTAATGAGAAAACATAAATTATCTTTAAGAAAGCGAAGGAAATGAGTCTGACAAAGTTCAAAGTGTTCAAGGGTCAATTACAAAACTTTTGTGTCTTTAGGCGACGGCTTAATTAATTATTGATTTTGGTTTAACTCTCTTTCAGGAGGTATTTTTGGAACACATCACTCATCTTAGGATATGTATAGAACATAATCGTTTGTATAAGGTAACTGTTAAGCAAATTGAAGACGCTGTCAAAAATATTCTAAATATCGCTAAGGAAAATTACGAGAATCGTACCCGACATGCCCCTGTGCTAATATACGGCCCCGATGCTTCAGGAAAGAGCACTCTGTTGACGCACTTATATTCCAAATTCGAGGAAATATTCCCGAAACCAGTGCTGAGGATAATAAGATTCTCCGCGTCTACACCAAGATCGGCCTACAATCTGGAGCTCTTGAGAGTGATGTGTCAACAAATATCGATAATTTTAAACATTCCCGAAGGGTACTTGCCAAAAGATGCGAGTTTTGACCCTTTGTATATAAATAATTGGTTTCAAAGTCTGTTGAGGAGATGCGAGGAGATGGAAAATGAAGTATTGTTGATATTTATAGATAATATTCATAGAGTAAATCCTCTCGAATGTGATATCGTGACAGGGTTATCTTGGTTGCCCATGTCGCTTCCGAGGAATGTGTTTTTAGTGTGTACTAGTGCGGTGTCGTTGGAGCAACTTCAACTAACACCAGCTCAGAAAGAGAAGTTCAGAGTACAGAACTGTTATTATTTGTTAGAGGCGATTGAGGAAACTCCACAGAATAATAGCTACGGCGACTATATTGACGGTGCCTTTGATAAATTAGAAGTTGTCTTCGGTTCTAAAGCGTTTAGTAAATTGGCAAGTAAGTAACTGCAACGGTAAATGTATTATTAAGAGAAACGAATATTCTTTTCTCTCATTTCTTCATAATATGTAATAACAGGTGTAAGGGACATCGTACCGAAAACCGATACCAGGGATCCAGTACATGATTCTGAACATCCTAGTGTTGAAATTTTTCATCGGCTATTCATGAATTTCCAAAAAAATAATTCTCTTTTCTTAAATAAAATTTGTATAACATCATTAATGGTATAATAATATAGCTTAATTTTAATTTAAAAACAACAAATTAATTATTTGTGTTTTTTTTAATTTTATTTATTCTTTATGCACAAAAACAGTGCAAAGGCAATTAATTAATAGGCAATTAACTATTATTATGTTATAAAATTAGCAATATAATTTGAAAATAAATATTATTCCGCATATATTCATTACATGCTCGAAAATTAATAAGTTAGTCATTTGTCATTTACCATATAAATGGTTACTGTAATGTTGTAACGGACATTATTTGACATCTTATAAAAAAAAAATCGGTACGTGGTGCCTTACACTCTGTATATAATAGTGAATAATTTTGTCTTGGATTAACATAAACGTATAAAAATATTATTCCCACAGTACTTGTATATGGCCTGAATGATAAAGTACGTATATCAATTAATATGTCTTAACCTAGTTACATTATTGTGAGAATGATTCCACTGACGTTGATAGGTAAGGATATCATTTAAATTTGCTCTAACAACATAAATAATGCGTCCATATTTTCAATCAGTACCAGTTTCTTAAAAACTCAACTCAACATATTTATGTACTATAAATAAAACATTTTGCTTTTCACATAAAGATCTTAGTTGATATTTCTACTAAGCTGTCCTCATAACAACAGCTGCTTTATCTCGAAAGCAGAGCTATAAGGCCGATGAAATTAGATGTAACATCTTGTCGTTGTCTCCTATAATACGGAGACAAACTGTGTACACAGTGTCAGTGGAACGTTTCTTTCATTAAGATTATATTGTTTGCAGGTTACATAACTTGTTCAGAGTTTGGTCTCACTGAATTAGAATTGTTAGAGCTTCTAATGCCAACTAGCAATAGTGACGCTGTCATCACCTTGAAAGAAGCCAATTTCAACTTTTCTACGTTATGCGTTGCGAAGTACATGATGAGTAAGGTTTATTTTTATTTACGCTTCTTTATAGTAATTTTATGGTAATACCTACCACTAAAATATAGATACTAGTAGCAAATATCCACTGCAAAGGTTTTTTGTGATAATGTCTTAAATGTATATAAAATCTTTTGATTTATTTCTTATGGATAGTATTACTAAGTTTTTTTTAAGTATCGCTTGATTATCACACCATAACATTGGTGGATCTTTAATTAGTCACCGCGTATCTTATTGACGCTATGCAATTGCGAGTTAACTGGGGTTGATCCTAATAAGATCCAGTCCAGAACAAATCAAGAATTTTATTAAATTCTGAAATGTGTAATGTCCAAAGCTGCGGTTTTAATCTACTACTAGTTACAGTATCTGGTCATGATGATAAATATTTTCTATCTGAAGATCTTTGAGACGTTCAAAGTTACCTCATTCTCACATGAATAAAATACACAATACCTATCCCATAAAAGTGAAAAATTGAAACATTTTGGTGAAATATGTATCACTCTTATGTGTCTTCGTCTGGGAGCTATAATAACAAGCAATATATATTTTGCGGTACCTCGATCCCTGCTGGCTTTGTTTGTAATCTGTAATTCAATTACGTTCGCTATTTTTGAACCTCACATCGATTATACTAACTTTTATTGAATATTACTGTGAGAGATGTGGCCTTTTTTAGTTTTATGTGTTAAGAAATTTACAAAAGACAAAGAAATATTAAAAGAAAGTAATTAACACAGTGGGTAATTTTATCGGAATACTATTTAAGAATAATAAAGTAATATGCTTTACCAGCGTAAGCAATTAAAAGTAATCATTTTTTAACCTGTCTCTTACCATAAATGGCATAAATATTTGTATAAGGTTATTCCCAAGTTAAAATACAAAGTGAAGTCAAGAAAGAAATTCACACAGCACCAATGTCCTTAATTATGTCCTTAATTATAAAAGGTCGGTCGTTAAGGTAAAGTCACAGGGACTTAAAACATTAACCCTAATGAGAAAAAAGTGTAAGACTTAAAATATGCACAAATTTTCTTAAAATAGGTAAACTTTGGTTTATAATGGATTTTTAAAAATGTTTAACATATTTTAAGTAAAACTAATTTAAAAATATAGTACTTTGATATTAAACTGAGCACTGAGACAAAAAGAAAAAGATTCAAAGTGACCGTAAAATAATTTTGTTAATAAATACTTTTTCCAAAGTAGATATTATCTAGAAAATAAAGTCGTCAATATAGGCAAATGCTAGTTACGTGATGGATAAATTAAAACTCTTTAATTAGTTTCTACGATAATCACGAATAGGAAACGTTTTATAGTTTACTCTAGATGTTACATAAAAAAATAATATAAAAACCTTTAGACGACGATTGACGTTAGTAAATTTGAAAAGTAATAAAAAGTTTTTGCCTCCACCGTCATTTGTAGTTACATTTCAAAATATCTTCGCAGAGTCCCTTATATCGGAGAATGTAGTATCTGGTAGAAGTACATGGCGATGGAGAGCGGCGGCAGCTAGTTCTCGAGCAAGGCGGCGTTATGTGCGATCACAAGCTGCGCTCAGAGATGCACACTCTGACCTGGCCGCTTTACACTTCGCAAACTTTTTGCAAGACGCTGATGATACTGATACTTCTGAAACACAAGAGCCTGGTAAGTTTAAGTTGATAATTGAAATCATTACGCTTATCATTAATGGACTTAATTAAGCTGCGATGAATAATTTTGCTACTATTGAACTAGATAGCGTTGATGCCTGTCTTTGAGTACTGTGTTAGTACTAAAGTAATACCTATTAATATGAAGATTTATCTGGTAAAGCCTGTATTAACACTTTATTCTCTATGAATAAAAAAAATGACGATAATATTGCACGATTGAAAAAACTGTAATAAGATGCAAGCTAGTTTCAATACTAGCAAACTAAACTAATACTTACTAAGTATGCCTTACGAAAAAAATATTCAAACTTCCAATATAACAATGAAGAAATAGTGTCTCCAACAAGAAAGCTAAAGTGAATATCTACTTAGACATATCATATTACGTGAAACCGCGAACGAAGAAATCCAATATCGTGCAGTCATAGAAAATTCCGAGATTCTCAGGAAAAAGCTTAATATAGATGTTTCTACGTGTTATTGAGTCTGTAACATAATGCTGGGTATAAGCTACGTAGAGTTTATTGACTACTCTTCTAGGTTTAGTAAAGAACATTGCCTTTTAAGTTAAGAATTTTAAGATGAAATACACACAAAAATACAGGTTCATTCATCAAAAAAATTACTTAGTATCATTAATTGATCAAAGTTGTAGAAAATGAAACAAAACCCATAATCCACAAATAATAATCCCGCTTCGGCCGTCTACAGAACCGGAGTTTCGGAACTGGTTCCGATCAAGGCTTTTTATTTCCTTGTATGGAACTGGTTCCGATCGAGGCTTTTTATTTACTTGTATGGAACTGGTTCCGATCGAGGCTTTTTGTTTACTTTTACGTAACCAGTGGACCCAGTTCACCCAAAAATGAATATATTTTGTTAATTAGCAAAATTTGAAACTTAATTAAAAGGATTCATTTGTTTTTTTTCACCTTTTTTTTAATGTGTTACTAGGTAATTGATAATTGGAAGCAACCCTATATAGGTATACTAACTGACACGCGCAGCTTCACCCGCATTTTTTTACCTGCATTACAATTTTCAATTTCTGGTATTCTTTTATATATTCTTCTCTCTCTCTCTATTCCTGTCCCCATCTATGCTCGTAACTTTGATAAAGACTTCCGTTGTTTTTGATGATGCGTGCAAATAGTGTAATATTTTTTTCCATACAAACAATCTTTCTTTATTTTGTTCGGAAAATATTTTCAGTGAGCTTCGAGTCAATCGACTCGTAAAGTTTCGAATACGATGACACCCTATTTAACCCACTTAAGCATTAAATTTCCAAAAATCACTCATGGTATCTGCTTTTATATTTAAATATAAGATATAGATTAGAAGATTTGATTTCCTGGTTAATAACTTGGTAAGACCAAATGTTAAAACAGAAATAAATGTTTATGTTTACTTTATAGTTGTATGATTATTTCTAATATACAATGGGGTTAATTACCTACCTAGTTATTGGTTAAATCCGTTTTATAGTTTTTCCGCGAAACAAGCATAAACATCCATCTATCCAAACTTTAACGTTTATTATATTAGTAGGAGTAGGATTATACCTTCTGTTATAGACCTGCATGTCTCTCTACTTCAGTCATGATCACGGCTGGTGAAATACGATAATTACTTGATCGGAACCAGTTCCATACAAGTAAATAAAAAGCCTCGATCGGAACCAGTTCCATACAAGTAAATAAAAAGCCTCGATCGGAACCAGTTCCGAAACTTCGGTTCTGTAGACGGCCGAAGCGAATAATCCATAATAACATGATTATGGAGGACAAACACAAGGTTCAAAACACAAATTAAAAATCTATATTTTTCTAGGATATGTAAATGATGATGACGCACTCCTAGACTCAACTCCATTCCACTCAGCCACTAGAACAGCTGCAGCGTTTACGCAGCGGCACGTAGAAGAGTCCTGGTTACATTTATTACTAGCTGGAGACTTTTCCAAATTGAAGGATCTGACTGTGTGTAACTTCGACTTTTTGCTAGCTTCCGTAAGTATTTATTTAATTTAGGGTGTTTGCGTCTAAGTATTATTACTGATGAAACTAACAAAGTTATGTATTTATTTGGTTTATCTGTATTATTATACTTTCTAGAAACCTTATAATTTATGAAACGTCTTCAAATGCTATACTGTTTGTGGTTTTGGGTAATTTAAGCTAATCCTAACATGTGCATGTTTATTTCTCTAAATTGGTAACTTCTCTAAGTTACTGCACTCTAACAGTCAGAATTAGGTCAAAGCTACAAATGTCTATCGATTCTAGATTATTCAATTCCATTAGCCTATTTTAACAGTTAGAGCGCAGTGCATGTGTTCAATCTACACCCATTCGGAATTAGTTCCCTTTCCGTTTTCCACTGTTGGGCAATGGTTTCCTTTTCTTTATCGTTTAAACTAACAGACAGCTTAACTAAGAGCTGGTTTTAACCGTGTGGCGACTCGACATATCAAGATGACGCCACATGTGCTATAGCGATGCGATGAAGCAAGTAGTAGTACCACATACTACATGACAGATTGCACCACCACCGAATCCTGAATCTCGTAAGCGAAGTTTCAATGTTCGCTAACAATATTATACAACTTCCCGACAACAACTGTCGGGGGCTTCGGCCCTGGCCGAGCATCACACCTCGCTTGGTCGGAGGATCCTCTTTTAGCATCGCCGTCGCATCCCTAAAACCGTAACCCTCTACACGAGTCAAGTACGAATTAGTGTAAATCAGATACACGGCAACTGTAGGTTCGCAAGATCAGACTTGCCTTGTCAATATACCATACCAATAGCAAGAATAATTTTTCTACTATCTCAGTTACAGACAAGACCAACCAGTCAGTCATACGTATTGTTTCCTATAAGAAGGAAACAGATAGGGACATTTGCTGGCTAGAAAGAACTTCACAATGACCTAAATTCCTCCCCTGTAATTTCTTCCAAAAACTTTAACTAAACTGGGACAGTATATCAACGTTAATTGATGGCCTACCGTCAGTTAGTGAACGTCGTTGTTCGGCATGTAACGACGAACTGTGGTCTTAAGTTGTAATTAGCTGCGATAACCTCCCATTAAACGTAGGTAAGGGATAGTTTACTATTGTTTGTCGTTGGTGAAGTTGCGTAGTTAATGGTGAATGGGGTGACCTTCCTAAGTTTGTCAATGCCGATGTCTGTTGGACATTAATTCGATCACTGAAGTATTAAAGTTGGTATTGGTAAAGACAAGACAATGGGTTTATACAGAGAATTTGAAGATTATAAGTACTGCTTGTTTGTTCTGAGTTTATGTAATTTATACATTAATACCTCTTATAAAATCAGTCAACTTATATGTCTAAATAGAAATAAATTATTAACCTGTTGGCGGTCGACGCGTGATAGGCGTGATAGCGCCCGCGCTTCGAGTGACATGGTGCAGATCGGAGTCATCGGCCGTTAAGTTGCGCACAATTACTTACCTACAAAAAATCGAACTTGTTGGTAATCTATAATTTTTAACCGACTTCAAAAAAGGAGGAGGTTCTCAATTCGTCTGTATATATTTTTTTTTTTTTTTTTTATGTATGTTCGCGCATAACTCTGGCAATTATTAACCGATTTGAAAAAATCTTTCTTCCATCCATTCTTCAATCCATTGATTGGGTCCCATAAAAAAATTATTGCTTAGTAATAAGTAGTTCCTAAAAAAACAAGAATGGTGACTGCGCACTGAGACCTGCAAGAAAGCCTATATAGATGACGTTTTAGTCGCTCGGACTCGCTCGGTCGGACAAAAATGGTCATAACTCTGGCAAATATTTACCAATTTCAATGATTATTTTTTTATTCGAAAGAAGAAACCACTGTATTGAATCTGTATGAATTTTATTACAACCGGATAAGAACTTCCTGGAGGACCATGAACGATGTGGAGGAATTTATCTGGTAAAAACCATAAAACTGATGTTCTCCATTACATTGCTCTGACAATTATGAACCGATTTCGATGATTCTTTTTTTATTCGAGAGAGTAAACTACTATGATGTTTCCATGCAAATTTCATTACGACCGGATATTTTTTTCTGAAGAAACATGAATTATGTAAAACTATGTAGACGATAATGTGATCATAACCTACCTAGATAATTTTACGGTTTTCGATGGTTCAATCTTTATATATGAAAATATCACTAAAAAGTTTAAAATAAAATCTTTTTTAAAAAAAATTGAACCGACTTCAATATCACTGAAAAGTATAAAATAATTTAAATATTATTGAAGTTGGTGCCAAATATACACAGCAGGTACGCTAACACCAACTTCAATAATATTTAAATTATTTTATACTTTTCAGTGATATTGAAGTCGGTTCAATTTTTTTTAAAAAAGATTTTTGTATATAGGATTTTAATCTTGTTTATAACTTCAGTCAAAGCAATAGTAAGTATCCGTATTTGTACACGTATATTTCGAGAAGTATCATAAAGTGGTACTTAACAACTGGAACAGAAGTGCTTCGAAATAAAGAAAATGGCCTTCATTAATTCACCGCCCTTTGTCCATTAATTTAAATAATTGAATATTTTTCTTCCCCACTCTAAGAAAATAGTCTGTAGAATTCTGTGTTTCCTTTATAAATGGAAAGCAATAGAAGATATAAATTGGTATTTTAAATGAATCTGAGCTAGTCATTCCTTGGAGTTTTATTATAAAATTAACATACTTATATTAAAACAACGCCAACATCTTGTGCTATTGAAAAATAATTTTGGATATTTTAAACATTACTATAAACTTAAACGGATTTACTACTAAAATAAAAAAGGAACGCGTTTAGACCTAGTAGTTTATTTCAGAAAACGTTTATACTTTTAGTTTTTACTAATACTTACATAGGTATTACTAGTTGTCTTTCGTTTGTTTTTATTGGTGTGCGGAAATACTTCTCGAACGGTTAAATAATATAATTTTTGCCTGGCGCACTGCGGACAATCAAACTTAGTAGACCTTGTTCATAGAACAATCTTTTCGCCACCACTGGAAAAACCATAGTGTGAATACTAAGGTCGACACGAAAAGAAGAAAAAGACAGGTTTTCCATAGTTTTACACTAAAAGTGCTGCCTCGTGAATGTACCAAGACCAACTGCATCCTTCCCTAAGGGATGTGTGCCCATCAGGGATTCAGCAGTGGACGTCTTCAAACTAGTGATGATTCTTTATTTATATACTATATAATTGATTTAGTATACTCCTCATAGGTGCAAACAGTGACGATATCATACCTTCGCTGCATATTGGAGCACGTGCGTTGCTATATTCTTGACCGTGATGTGGAGTTGGTTTACGGAGCGGTCAGAAAATCCAGCGACATCCTCACCAGGGACCCAATGCAGTTGGGCGCACAGGTACCTACTCATTTCATCAACACCACCTTTTTGTATATCAAATCGCGTATGATCTAATAGTTGCCTATTCAGACAGTGACCCTAGCCATCTTGAATAGCCCAGTGCATTGCAATGTTTCTACATCTCTTGGGTTCAACCGCTTTTATCATTCCCAGCAGTTGGCCCTGGAAGTGCCTTACCATACTTCCAAAAAGGCTTACGTACTGAATGGACTCGTCTTTACGCAAGCCTCTTAAAAGATCGGGTAGAGTAGAGAAGTAATAATATAAAAACTAAGGTAGCCCCAAGTGTTAGTAGTTAGAACTGTCAATGTTCATACCGCTTTGTAAAGGTAAAAATCTATCTACAATAAAAGATGGTGTCCTTTTTACAGGGGACTCTCGTTTTAAGTTTAATAATCCTATATTAGAACCTATATTACAAAGGTGCCTTTATAGGATAGATAATGTATCCCCGTGCAGATCAAGTGTCAATCAATAAAGGACCCCGATGTCATTAAGCCCTAGCCCTTTAACGAGTTTCAGCGGCCTTTGTTCGTGAACTTTCCAAATTGGTTTATCATACACTCATAAATTGAATAGCTTTCAAGTTATACGGGATAATAAATTTGATTATGATCTCAGTGACGAGAGAAGCGAGGCGTTCGAAGTGACACGAACAGTGTCACTGCATTGGCATTCGACATTTCAATTTAATTTGGACCTGTCTGAAAATCAGTGCTGCAGCACCTAGTCGTTGCAGCATTAAACTGTAGTGCTCTGAGCTGTATTCTCTGAGCAACACCTCAAGCTCGACTTCGTATTTTAATAGCGCTAAGCTCTACGTCGAATTCAAGGCTCGATATTGAGCTTGCCGTTGAGCACAACAACGATAGGTTACGTTAGAAAATAGTAGGGCTGGCTACTAACTGGCTTGGTAGTGGAATTGTGCTGCCTAAAATTTTTCTTTTTTTTTACTGACTTCATTCGATTTTGTATTTAATAATATCATCTATAATTACTTATTGCCTTTTTATGAGTTTTTTTATGATCATTAAGGAAATATTTGAAGTAAGTATGAATACAATGCAAATCCCTACTACGGGCAGAGTTGTTATTTACTACTTTTTTTCGCGGGGTAACCTTCAAAAGTGCTCAGAGAGCTGTGGGGCTCGACCGGCGTATGTAGGACCCACTAAATCCCTCGCGGCTGTCGCATGGGCACATGAAAAACCCCAGGGCTCTCCGGTGGGATCTGGACCAGGAGCCACTCTGAGCCAGAGCGCCGGGGGGCGCATTGTAGACCCCGGGAACCAGTCACAGTGCTCACGGGGACGGGGGTCGTAACCCCACCGCCGTCCTCGGAGTCACCGCCGTACTCAATAGACGTCCTAGGTCGTTTAGTACTAACCTAATCTAGCATGATTAAACATCTAGGATCACATCACTGTTTACCATCAGGTTTTCTGTTTAGATCATAGCGTGGCTTCGTCCGGCGGTCGCTCGACGCGGTGTCCTTGCGACCCTGGTGACAGCTGCCATGGCCTGGTGTGATGGATACGACAAACCACTACTCGTGCCGTTGAATGGATGGTGAGTACTTCAAAAATTTTAGAAAATAATATTCTAGCAGTGAAATTTCAATGGGCGAACGCTTGCCTTGGAAACAAGGTGCGCAGGTTCGGACCCCGGCACGCACCTCTGATTTCTTTAATTAATCATGATCGATTCTTACTGTAAAAGCGACACCCCAAGAACCCTTTTTACGATTTGTTAACATTTTATTTTAGGTAGGGTAGGGTTATAACTTTCGGTGAAGAAAAACATTGTGAGAAAATCTACATGTCTGAGAAAGCCTATCTAGCCGCCAACCCGCACTTGGTCAGCGCGGTGGACTATGGCCTGAGCCCCTTCATCTTGGGGGAAGGCCCATGCCCAACTGTGGGACAACAACAAGGGCTGATAAAAACAAATATTCTAGTTGGCGTCGCTTATACCATCAGGCGAATGATGTTTTAATAATAAATAATAATAATATCTGTTTGTTTACCAATTGCTTAAAGAAACTACATTTGTAATTGATACAGATGGTTTGCTTTACATAACAATTTAGAATTCAAATGCAGTCACTGTATCCGAAACCGTGAGACTCCACACGATAGGATTTCGTCGCACGATGCCAGTTATCGCACTGTGTTGACTTTTCAATATGATATTTATGTAATCGGTAGCACAATGCTAATGTTTGAATCCAACATATGTACATGAGATCGCACAATACCTACTTTTGCATAATATATTCCTTAATAAAACATTCTAATCGCAATATGATTACTTTGATTTTCCTAATACTTTTAATTGCCAAATTCACAAAATTACTATTCACCAATCCAATCACTCACTGCCAGTATAAAAACCTAGGACTTTAGATATTGAGAATAGGTTTGCAATAGGTATATCAAATTTACAGAAATTGACAATAGGTTTGCAATAGATATATCAAATTTACAGAAATTGACAATAATTTTGCAATAGGTATATCAAATTAACAGAATTGACAATAGGTTTGCAATAGGTATATCAAATTTACAGAAATTGACAATAGGTTTGCAATAGGTATATCAAATTTACAGAAATTGACAATAGGTTTGCAATAGGTATATCAAATTTACAGAAATTGACAATAGGTTTGCAATAGGTATATCAAATTTACAGAAATTGACAATAGGTTTGCAATAGGTATATCAAATTTACAGAAATTGACAATAGGTATCAATTGTGATGAGATCTCATAGTCGTTTCAAGAGACATCATTATAACAATGGATAATAATAGTATTTATCCATTTTTTATCAGTAAAAACACCGTCTTATTAACAGAGCAGCTACCTTGCAAACTCTTACCATTTGAATAAAATCCTTCCGCGCCACCGAAATAAAATGAATAGGCACTATAAATTACCTCCAGAAAACCAATGCTAAAAGTGATCAATTTAGAAGAGTTTCAGCCAACACCAGCATACAAAGGCGAAGGATCGATGCCTTTTATACCTCTGTTGTGTTTTATTCAATTACGCCAACCGGTCCGAATACGGACCACTTGGGAAGTATTGGAACCACTTAACCGCACCTGATCTCACGTATTCAGGTGTTGAACGCACTATAAGGGTCGGATAATGGATAATCTTTATTCTATACGCGCTAACCACTCATAATCGATTAGGCACTTGAATTTACTGTATATACTTACTTAAGTACATAAATGAGTGCCGCTCAGCGACGGATGGTTCCGATCTGCACCATGGTAACACGTGAAGCGCGTATCGGCGGTCACGCGTCAACCGCCGACAGGTTAAAAAGCACCTACAAGTTAAAAAGGCAACCATCCCACAATGTAAGCTACGCGGTGTAGCGAAAAACTGCTTTGAAACTGTAAACATTTCTGAGAATTTTCTGTCGATTGTCCGCAAGATTTATGACGGTGATTTTAGTCAGAAAATTATATTACCCACCTTATTATGCAGTACATGTCTATATCCTTTTCATTCTAATTAGACGGTTTATTTCAGGTCAAGACAAATGTAACGAAAATTCTTTTGAAACACAGTATGAAACGCCAAAACTAATTAGGTATACTGATAATATTTGATAAAATATCTACAACAAGGGTGTTCTTTGAATCATTCATACTACGAATTAACCACGTAGTTAACTACGAATTAACCACAAGTATTTTCTTATGTTGTTAGGTGTTTAAATTATTTGGTGACGGATCATTATTTATCTATACATTATTACTGTAGAATTGATAGGTCGAATGGCTTTATCATTTGGTAAGTTAAGGAACTCCAAAGGGATATTAACCGTTACCGTAACCGTTGTTACCTAAGGAAATATTTTAACTGCTAATAGATTTGTTAATCATCCGATCTTTTCCATTACGCTTCCACAATGAATGTCACTTCACCATAAGAGCGACCCTAAACGGAATGTGCTTATTCGCACACCGCTATCTTTAATTAGAACGCCAAAAGGAAAAAGTAATTACAATCCAAACATACCGCTCTAAAGGGAATTGTTTTGTTTATATATTACATACATTGTATCAGGTTTCTTGGAAATTCATTTGAATGGCCGCAATTTAACATTAATTATGTGAATTGTTTATAGGGTTTTTAATTACAACAATTACTGCTATTTTCATACGTGTTTCACTTTACTCTGACCACGAACAGAAGTGGTGGAAAGTGGTATATACTACGTTCGAAACATAATCACTAAATAATCGTTCCCGATCTCTAAGTCGGTGTCCGCGTCTCTTTGATTATTTACGAGATTGTTTTAAAGGTGCTGTCAGAATAACAGCGCTGCCTGCTACTGTGACATGACCGTGAAGATATTATTATTATTATTAATCCACCCACGGTCATCTGATCCCAAACTAGGCAGAGCCTGTACTATGGAAACCAGACAACTCATACTAATACTTATACTTTTTTTTGTAAATATACTTAAATAGATAAATAACACCCAGACGGTAGAAATCGATACAATACAAAATTCGGAAAATATAAAACCGAAAAAAAAATAACTGAGGGAGAGGCCTTTTTGGTCCCTCGCAGTTTTATTTAAAATTGTGTTGGTCAAATGAATGTTCTTATTTTTCTTATTCTTCTACATGGTATATCATACGACTTTCACCATTATTTAGATAATAATTAGTTCAATTTTTTTTTAAATGTTTCGATTAAATTAATACCAGCCCTGAGGGCCTAGACAAGATGCAATCGCTTCATAGCGATTCTATTTCTTCATTCGCTAATGTTGTCAATTCCCTATAACTTGTCACGTGATTTTTCTATGTCCTATGTCATTCTCATACATTTTTATATTTTCTATTCGCGTTAACGCTTGTAGAATGTTACATTGTCTAGACGGCCAGTCCTCATAAGCATCTACACTATATGTCTCTTGAGTCCAGTACCTAATATCTTCAAACATGATTCTTGCGTGGTGACCATAGATGGGAATAAGTACTAAAGTACAGAATATCTGACGCCCAGGTACCTACTCGTATATGCCTGGATCGTCGAGAGTTTTGAGTATAATCTGTTTTTATTATTTATTTTTTTAAGCATCAGGGATTCCCAAACTGGGTTCCGCGGAACCTAGGGGTTCCGTAGAATAGTCTTCAGGGTTCCGCCACATTTCTTAAAAAAAGTGTTCTTATAGAAATTTCAGTGTTGATTTGTAATCATTTGATATGGGGTTCCATAAAATAAAAGGTATTTGGTTGGTGTTCCATTCTCTTAAAAGTTTAGGAACTCCTGCATTAGATGACTCTTTTGAATTATATTGCGGTTTACTTTGATTTGATTTTCCATAGGCTCCAACCACCGATAGCTTCAACAGTGCGAGTGGTGTCTGTGGCCGGATCAAGTCCAGGAGCGGGAGCCAGGCTACTCCAACTGGCTCCGTCGGGACAGCATCTAGTGCTAGCCCCTTCATCAGGTGACCCTCAACTATGGCACGTTATGTCCAACTCGAGGGTGCATACATTCAAAGGTGAGTACGAACATTAGAATAGTATAAGTACAAGTCCTATAGCATGCTTATTTTCAAGTAAGAACCGTAGGCACGAGTAAGAACATCGAAAAGCATAATATCATATACACATAGCTACTCTATCGTAAGCTGTTTTTATCAACATTGCGCTTGTGACAGATCAAACCCATCACTACTTGTCACTTACATTTCAATATAACTTTAAATAGTTCACCTGCCTCTTGCAATAAGGACTAAAGAAACCTGCCTAGGCTGCCTACGATTTGTTGACGGAGACCAGAGACAAACGCGTACTCTATTTTTAATATACTCTAAACTCCATGATACGAACTAAGAAAAGAGTAACAAGCAAATGATCAACGTTGGCTCGTTATAACAGACAGCATGAGTGTTTTAAGTGCTTTGCAGAATAATATCTTGAATAGCAAGACTAACTATATTTTATATAATATCAAGAGTCGTTGGCTTCAATTGAAGAATCAAGGCAAAGAAGTACAGTTCCTTTGGACACCAGCGCACGTGGGAGTGACAGGAAACGAGCAAGTCGACTTTTTGGCAAAGTCAGTTGTTGACAGTGACAGCGGCAGTCCTGTTGACGATGTTGCCATACCATTCTCCGACATAAATTCAATCTTAAAAGAGTCTTTGCTTAATGAATGGAATGAATATTGGCTAAGTTCATTGCAAACAAAAGGTACACACTATGCAACAATAAATAACCATGTGGGAAAGTGTCCTTGGTTTTCTACATCCAAATCCAACAAGCATCGCAAATTCTATACTATAATGAACAGACTCCGATTTGGTCATGGTCGTTTTAAAGCCCACCTCAGTCGAATGCGCATTATTTCGTCCCCCTTATGCACAGAATGCAATCAAAATGTAGATCAAACAATAAATCACATTATATTTGAATGCCCTGCCTACAATGTACAAAGACTTGTGCTTATCGACAAGTTAATTGATATCTACGGCAAAACTGAGCTTGTCCCGCGCTCTATTGAAGACTTACTTAAAGAAACAGAGACATATAATGCTATTTACGAATTTGTAAATAATACTGTAATTGATATTTAAACGCTACTGGATTTAACGGAAAACAGAGTTTAAGACCTGTAAATTTGAATGGACTACTACTCCAATCTAAGACTTGGCCTTGGCCTGGAAAAAATAATATGGAAAATGACAACACTCTAATGAAGAATTGGCTTCGGCCTGAAAACATAAATGAAAAAAGACAATAATTGAATGAAGAATTGGCTTAGGCCTGAAAATATATATTAAAAATGAAGACTTGGCTTATGCCTATCTATTATACAAATTGATTGACTGTTTAACTATTTAAGACGAGGCTGTATGGGCTAGATCCCTTTGCCTTCCCATTAGGGTCAACTAATTTAAAAAAAAAAAAATAAGAAAAGAGTAACTATGAACTGGACTTTTTCGCATGCTGACTAGCATGCTGATAACTTGTATCACAAAAAAATCGAACTGCTCATCCTGGGATGGCATAATAATAATATTAGACAATCATTCTTGACTAACAAATATTACTATAACGACAAGAAAAATGAAGAAGTACACTTATTTAAATCGACGGTAAAAGAAAATTTCGCACCAACCTGTTAGTGTTATTTACATATCTTTTTAATGGACTACTACGAAAACGGTGTATTTTTTTTCTCTTTATTAATTAAGGGGCTCACCATTAGTTGATGCCAACCATGTCGCATTCTTTAACATTTAACTCTTATTTAATAAGTACATAACTAAATGAACGTATAAACATAAAGCAAAATTTTACAGCACACAACACGGCACAGATTAGTTGTATATTCCATAGGTATGTAACTTCAAAATTTAAGTTAGAAAGCGGACGTTGCGCTATACCTACGAAAGTGTCATCTATACCAAAGTGAATAGGCTTCTAATAGGCCATCTACAGCTGAATCACTTATCATCACCTTCAGATTCAACATGCAGATTCTGACAACCCTTGTTATTTAACATAGAAATGTAAGAGCAGATTCGTCAGTAATTAAATTTAGTTGGTTAATTACAAAATGGCTGCAATGAAGGTCCTAAATAAATACAATATTAATTAAACAATCACATAAGTATGTGATCGGAACACAAACAGAAGCGAAACCAAGTGGTTTCGCTTCTGTTTGTGTTCCGACACAGCCTGCTTGCCCTTTCAAACTTAGTTGGATTGACACGAAAACTGTGTGACACAGCCAATAACATGTTATAACAGTTAACTAGTTGAATAAATATGAAGCAGTTTTTAACGGAATATCTAACATGAAAAATACTTTGACAATCAGATGGTAGAAATTTCCTGGAAAATTATTACGCTCTAGCCTCGAAGGGGTTGGCAAAAGTTGCACTTATTGTATGCAGCACGCTATATAGTTAGGATATGTAATCCATGTTGCAAGTTACCCGGCTACAAATGTTCATATACTCGCTTTTCGCTGCCTATTTTCAGGGCCATATAATAAATTTTAACCTAGTATTTTAAGAAAACATTTCATTTTATTTAACAACATATGTACATAATATATTGACATTTGTAGGTAAAATGTATTATTCCCAAATATGGGCTGTAGGAATAGTATAAATAAAGGTTATAGCCTTCAGCAGTCTTAGCACGATTTGCCAAGACTTCGTTATCTTGACAGCTCGGTGTGGAGTATGACGTAGTTATCGACATAGAAACGTCATTTTCGGTATTAGCTAGGTCGTTATCTACGTCATACTCCACACCGAACTGTCAAGATTACGAAGTCTTGGCAAATCGTGCTAAGCCTGCAGCATGTTAAAAGGATGACTACGCCTCGCCCCGCTGCTGCGCATGCTACGAACGCTACAATAGGCATGATGACTGCAACAAAATACCAATAAATCTTTGGTTTTAAATATTAGAACAGATTGCACTGATTGCAAAAATGCATCTCATTTTCATAATAATAGAGAGATTTTCGTGATAATTAAGCAAATAAATTACTCAAATACAGCTAATCGCCATTTTGTAATAAACACTGATCAGAGTGAATGACGTCAATCCTGTGTAAATAAACCACTGTCAAACTGTCATCTCAACATTTTCTTTCATACAATGATTCACTTTTAAACCTAGACAGATGTTTATTTACACCGCCGTAGTGACGTCACAAAATGGCGCCATGCACCGGCCATCGTTTTGGAATGAAATTCAAACTCTATTTTAAAAATTGAAAATATTGCTATTAATTGTAAATTTAATACAAAAATATGATTATTTTTGGCAATAGTAGACCCGTAAGTACATTACAGAGTATTTTTTCAAAATTAGTCATCATGCCTATTGAATAACGAATACGATTATCCGATGCTACGCTATTCCATATCCTTGTATTAAGATAATATTATTTCAAATACAACGCATAGAGTTGGAGATCGCTTAACACTATACAGGGTGTAAGGGACCACGTACCAAAAATGTTTATATAAGATTTCAAATAATGTCCGTAACAACATTACAGAAACCATTTATATGGAAAATGACTAACTTGTTAATTTTCGAGCATGTAATGAATACGTGTGGAATAGTATTTATTTTTCAAATTACATTGCTAATTTTGCACAAGTAAGTAATTTATTGTTGTTAAATTGAAATTAGGCTTTATTATTATACTACAATTGATGACTAATTTTATTTGAAATAACTTTCAGAGTCATGTACTGGATCCCTGGTATCGGTTTTCGGTCCCTTACTCCCCGTATAACACCAGATACCTTCGCTACAAATTTAATAAAAAAGTTTTTTTATTAAGTAATTAGGAGAAGAATAATACGAGCGAAAGTTTCAAGTTTCAATAAGTTTAGTGATTTATAACCATTTTAATATACAAACTACTACTAATATTCAACCGCTAGTGTAATTAATCACTCTTGATTACGCATTTTTTTGTATTTAAAAGTTTAATAAAGAAAAAAACGTAACATCGTTTGCAGTTAAACAGATATACCGTATTTTCCCGGGATATTATTAATATTTGCTTAGATACAGGCTTGTATTTCCAATTTCCGATTACATCGTTTAACCAAATGACGGGAAGGACCGTCTTTCAAAATTATAATGGAATTTGTAATAGCGGCGGCAGCGGCTGACACCGATATTTGAGGCTTTATCTAAATTGGGTCGATTTGTAAAATTCTCTTTATGAAATTTATTCCATTTCATTTAATCCAATTAAATGTAACCGGTAGTGCGGTGTTAGTGCGGTAACAGCTCAGTGGGCGAGTGCTTGCCTTGGAAACAAGGTGCGCAGGTTCGAACCCCGACTCGCACCTCTGATTTCTTCAATGAATTATGTGCGAATCGTCTTGGAGCGATTGTTACTAGCTTTCGGTGAAGGAAAACATCGTGAGGAAACCTGCATGTCTGAGAAAGCCTAACTAGCTCTCAAATGACGTGTGAAGTCCGCCAACCCGCACTTGGCCAGCGTGGTGGACTATGGCCTAAGCCCCCTCATCTTGAGGGGAGGCCCGTGCCCAGCAGTGGGACATAAACAAGGGCTGGTATTATTAAATGTAACCGCAGTTTTTATATTAACTTTGTTGTCATCATCACCAGCCGGAAGATGTTCAGTAGTGAACGTCTTCGGTTCGCGACCTTACCTGCCACGTGCACTATGTCGTCAGTCCACCATGGGAGGCATGCCCACGCTGTTATGTTTGTTATAAAATATACTAATTAATTCGTATTTCATCATACTTACCCGTGGGGTACCGGGTTAGAATTGCATCCCCCCCCCCCCATCTCCTCTCGTTGGATGTCGTAAGAGGCGACTAAACGAGAACGGGAAGACGGGCAGCAGCGTCTTTCTTTTGGATTTATCTTTCACCTATAGGTACCTACTGCCCCAAGCCGCCTGCCAAGCGCGGGGATTATGGCAGCCCCTCCCTTCTAAGGGGGAGGCCTTTGTTCAGCAGTGGACGTCTTTTGGCTGCTAATGATGATGATGATGTAACATTATCTACCCTTACCCCCAGACGCGATCAAACATTCCTGGTACTCGTTGGTGGGCAATATCGGCTGAATATTCGAAAAAATATGATAATTTTTCACACCACCTGCTCGATAATGTTGCATTATGTGACATATAAATATGACATAAAGTACCTCATTATATCCCTATAGTCTAGCCGGGTAATAATGTTGTATTAAACTCCTTTGGGTAATAAGATTTGAATTTCGAACGTCAAACGAAAATTCCTCAACACTTACCACAGGTATAATACAACCACAGAACAATAATCAGTACAAGTACTATAGAATGCTTAGATGCAAGTAAGAACCGTAGGCACAGGTAAGAACATCAAAATACATAAATATCAGGTACACGACAATAGGTACTATATTAACTGTATTTATCGACATTTGCTCTCGTAACAGATCAAACCTATTACTATTTATCACTTACATATCAATATAACTCTTGTAATATAGCTTTAAATAGTTCAATTCACCTGCCCCGTAGAGGAAAATCTGCCTACGCTTTGTGTAATGGGACCATAGACAAACGCGTACTCTATTCTTAATGCTTAACTCTATGAATACAACACTAACCTGCACGAAAAAAAAACAATTGAAAATCGAACCGGGCGCGACGAGCACAACCCAGTGTTCTAGAAAAAAAAGAACTACTTAGATGTAAACGCGTTAACGGTGCTAAATTGCTAATCACTATGTTGATATTATTGACAGTCTCGTTGGTCTAGTGGTTAGACACCTTGGAAACTACCCGATGGGTCGTGGGTTCAATTCCCACCAAGTGCTCAGACACTTGTTATTTTACTATTTAATTAATGTCAGTTGTTTGGTTTCCATAGTACAGGCTCTGTCTAGTTTGGGATCAGATGACCGTGTGTGGATTGTCCCAAGATATTATTATTATTTTAATTCTAGCAATATTTGTATTTTATTACCTCGCAGTAGGTGTGAAAAGTAGTGTATTCTCCTCGGGGATAAAGGTGTCTCTGTCTTGGGCGAGCTTAAATCCCTCGCTGTACTCCGGAGTTGCTGGAATCCTTCGTTACGCACGCCCGCGACATAAGACACTACTTTATCCCCTTGGTGAATAAACTACTATTTCACACCACCTGCTCGATAATGTTGCATTATGTGTCATAAAAAGATGACATAAAGTACCTCATTATTGCCCTATAGACTAGCCGGGTAATAATGTTGTACTAAACTCCCGTGGGTAATAATGTGTTTGAATTTCGAACATCAAACGAAAATTCCACAACAATTTTACCACAGGTCCTATAATACTAATCTAAGCAGAGCCTGCTCGAAAAAAAAAACATTTGAAAATCGAACCGGGCGCGACGCGTCAACCCAATGTTCTTGTTCTAGAAAAGAATATGTTGATATTATCACTATGTTGATATTATTAACAGTCTCTTTGGTGTAGTGGTTAGACACCCGGGTAGCCGGGACACCCGATGGGTCGTGGATTCGATTCCTACCAAGTGTCTGGACTTAACTAACCAAACTTAACTGTTTAACTAATATCAGTTGTCTGAACTTGTCTGGTTTCCATAGTACAGACTCTGCCTAGTTTGGGATCAGATAACCGTGTATGGATTGTCCCAAGATATTATTTTAATTCTAGCAATATTTGTATTTTATTACCTCGCAGTAGGTGTGAAAAGTAGTGTATTCACCTCGGGGATAAAGGTGTCTTTGTCTTGGGCGAGCTTAAATCCCTCGCTGTACTCAGGATTCTAGTATTAACTCCCTCGCTACGCTCGGCAGTTAACTCTATACTCCCTCGCTCCGCTCGGGAGATGCTAGAATCCTTCGTTATGCTCGCGATTTAATTTAACGCCCGCGACATAAGACACTACTTTATCCCCTTGGTGCATAAACTACTATAATCAGTTTCACGCGTACTATAACATTACTCAAATAATTCATTTGTTTATTCTGTGTGTTTGTATTTGCTTAACCTTGCACAAGGGAACGTCCAAAGATGTTTTATTTGGCGGAATAAGTTAATCGGTATTTGGTATATTAGTTCGTACTGTTTTATGTATAATTATGTAAATATAAGTATATATATTAATATAGACTATATTAATATATATTAGTTATTATGTGTTAATCTTACAATTATCTAGTGCGCACACCCTCCGCTCTTTGTAACTTCTTTATTTTTCTCTCCATCCAAAGGTTGCCTGGAAGATATCGCTTTTTGCGATAACTCCGCCCATTGTTGCAAATCTTATTAATCAGTATATTTAGTACCTACCTACTTATCTGTTTTTGTGCGCAATAAAGAATTGTCTATCTATCTATGTAATATATAGAGAATTAAGGCCCAGGTATTTAGGTACTGATTTTTTAGCGGATTTCACTATCAGTTAGACAATTTTTCGCACGTTTCGAAGGTTCGAAGGCAATTCAAAGATTTTCAAATAAAAAAACTATGTATACACCCGTGCGAAGCCGGGCGGCTCGCTAGTATATTATATAATAGTAGTTAGTCGTGGAAATACTCAGTACCGTTATACGTATAACTCCGAATCGATCTATTTTCTCAATAAAGTTATTCAGAAGTGAAAGAACATTTTATTTTTAAATACATTTTTCCTAGACAAATTGACGTACCAGAATTACCATCCCACGTTCAAGCTAACAAACCATTAGCCTTCAAATAGGATAGAAAAATATAATTTAGAGAGAATTTTCCCCGACAACCTCTACTTACCACCATCAAAGCGTAAATGATACAAATTAATATTATTACGTCGCAACTGACGCGGTGTTCGCAATTCTCGGGTTTTTGTTAGCTCAAAATACGAGCGTTATTGTTTGAGAAATATTTTGTGTATCTGCGAAGAATTCAGTTTTTTAACTTAAACTTGAAATACATTTTACTAATATTATGACAATAATGATCTAACCAACCTATGTATGTGCCTACCTATCAAATGGCTATCTTAAGAAATAAACAAAAAAAGATAATAAATAATGCATTCAGAATATGATGGTATTAATTGCTACTCCTATCCTATTGGGCGGGCCCGTTGGTCTAGTTGGTAGACACCCTGCCTGCTAACCGATGGGTCGTGGGTTCGATTCCCGCCAAGTGTCTGGGTGTTGTTTATCTATTTAAGTATGTATTTACAAAAAAAAAAGTATCTAAGTATTAGTTGTCTGGTTTCCATAGTACAGACTCTGCCTAGTTTGGGATCGGATGACCGTGTGTGGATTGTCGCAAGATATTATTATTATCCCTATCAGTATTTTATCGTAAGAACTATGTATATTCTAAACTTAGCATGCAATTAACAGATTTGAGTTTACTTTTTCTTATTCCTGGCTGCTTCTGAGGAAATTTTATTCAAGTTTATGAAGACTACGTTACAGACGACTTTTAAGAATTAGTGAGGTACTAGACCTCACTAATCCTCCACATGAGGCACAAGTCTTCTTCTTATTTTTATAGGATCCTTAGTGGGTCGCATGTTATTTCTGTTGAATTTTTTGTTAAATGGGGATGACGTAGATGATAAAATACCTATTTAATTTCACGGAACACAACACAATAGCGTGATAATTCAATTCTTGTGAGAAACAAAGAGGTTATAACCGTGTTACCACGTTACGGCACAATAATATTAACTAAACTTTTCTTTTTTTTTGACGCGGGGGAAATCTAAAGATCCCCGGAAGCTGTGGGGCTCGACTACGGTATGTGGGATTCTTACCCACTAAAACCCCCGCGGCTGTCGCATCGGCACATGAGTCACGGGGACGGGAACCCAGGTCTCTCCGGTGGGATCTGCACCAGGGACTCCTCAGTGCCTTGCCTTTGAGCCCGCCGCCGGGGGGCACATTGTAGCCCCCCCGGGAACCAGTCACGGTGCTCACGGGGACGAGGGTCGCAGCCCCGCCACCGTCCTCCTCAGAGTCGCCATTTTTCGTGCTGACATTAAGCGTACATAATGTTGTGTACATTTTCACTTCGACAACACGCGGTTAGACATGTCGTAATGAAATTGTTAATTACCAAGATCTTCAAAGGGTTGATTGTCCAGGGTACTTCTGGCAAACATATTATTGTTTCGCAATACAAGGAGGATCCGCGGGAGTTATAAAGTAGTACTAGTGAAAAAGGCCTTTTATACATTACTAGCGTTCCGCGGCTTCGCACGGGACGGATAGCAATCTATCTAATAAGAAAAACTGCATCAAAATCCGTTGCGTAGTTTTAAAGATCTAAGCATACATAGGGACAGACAGACAGCGGGAAGCGACTTTGTATTATACTATGTAGTGAAGTGAAGAAGCAATACATTGTTTTTGTTATTTTTTACTAACTGGCCAAGTACAGTAGACACAACGGAGCTTTGTGTGTCTGTCCAGTCATAAAGTATACTCGTAATTGCAAAACTGAAATTAAATGAATACAAAAACACAAAAAAATGCTACTGCACAGCGTTTTGCAGCCAACTTCAGACACCCAAAACTCCGTTGTGACTACTGTAGCCAGGGTTTAGCACCGCGGTGTTAAATTAAGATATTCTCTACAGGTCATTCGGGAAAAATACTATGCATGTGTGTGACACGGGAGTCGCAATATCTGCTGACGGGCTCTGAAGACACCACTGTCGTAGTTTGGGATCTCCACACTTTGGCTGTTAAAACTAAAATATTGTAAGTTTTAATTGATATCAATTTGATTCTAAATATAGCTCCGCTATTATCAGTTCTATAACTTCTTTTAGTAAACTAAAAAATATTACTAAACTACACAACAGGTAGGTACCACCGCAGTGTCAGATATTCTGCCGCCAAGCAGCAGTGTGTAAGCATTGCTGTGTTCCGGCGTGAAGGGCACTGTAGCTGGTGAAATTACTGGACACAAAGACTTAATATCTAATGTCTTAAGGGTCGGCAACGCGCTAGTGATTCTTCTAGTATTGCTAGCGTCTATAGGCTGCGGTGACTGCTTACCATCAGGCGGGCCGCACGCTTGCTTGCCACCTTGGTTGTATAAAAAAAAAAAAAAAACAACAACTAAAAATTATTTAACCCTTGTAATGTCACCTGCATGTCATAAATCCTCTGTTTATATGCAATATCAACTGTAAACTCTTAACTTGTAGTCAAAATTGATCCAAAATTGTAAGAATGACATTTCAAATGATTGTTAAAATGGTACGATTAGGATCAGATCCTGACCTAGCTTTCGGATGAGGTGTGTAGTCCGCCAACCCGCACTTGGACTATGGCCTAAGCCTCCTCATCATGAGGGTAGACCCGTGCCCATCATTGGAGCATAAACAAGGGCTGGTATTATTAGCAATTTGAGTAGCAATTATGGTAAGAATTGCCCTTCAATGTTTGAAATGTTTTTTTTTGGTCACAGAGAGCATATAGCGCCCGTATTATGTGTGGCTGCTGTTGTGAACAGATCACTAGTGATCAGTGGGGGAGAGGACTCCGCTGTTATTATCACTTCTCTAGTTGATGGAGCCTTGGTAAGTACCCATACGTACAAGTATACTTCTCCCAGGAGGACGGCGTTGGGGTTGCGACTCCCGTCCTATTGAGCACCGTGTCTGGTTTCTGGGGGGGCTACAATTCCCAGCAGCGGCGGGTTCAACGGCAAAGCGCTGAGTCGATCCTGGTGCAGATCCTAGCCGAGAGCCCAGCTCTATCATCTTATTTCCCGATGCGACAGCCGCGAGGGTTTTAGTAGAATTCCACATACCCGGTTGACACCCACAGGTCCCGGGGAACATTAGAAAGGTTTCGCCAAGTACATTGCATAGTGTCTATCACTAGCTCAATATCAAATTTAAAGCAAATCAATTTTCCGCGGCAGTCTTTATGCCCGACTCTTTAATTTATGCCACTTTCTTCCAGCTGACGTACTTATGCTCACTTTTACTCCGACTATGTACGAGTATAGTCAATTTTCGTAGTCCATCCTTCATACCGAAAAATCCCGACTTACCCTTGTTAAAAAAAGCTTTTGGACGTTCTAATGCAATTTCTGGCTAACCTAAAAATATTCCTTTTATTTTAATAATCGTATTCCAAGCTCGATTTTAACAGTACGTCGTAACTGCAAAGCTGCAACGTCTGATCATAAAAACTGAGCCTGATTGCGAAAGTCAGTCTAGTAACCTTACCAAGACCAGTGGATTATTTCTGTACCCATTGCCACACTATTCCCCCGCCGCGTCTTGTACCCACACCTGCCTACACCATTTTTTTTCAACGGGGGGAAATCCACATGGATATGTCGGACTCTTGCCGACTAAAACGCCACGGTGTATCCACTGGCCCCGGGAACGTACTTGGTACTCGTCAGAGTCCCGTCAGCATCCGCTCGCCTTTCGGCGAGCCCTTCCTCGTCCGTGGGTGTAAAGCCCACGGACCTGTCTGTGGGTATAAAAGGCCCACAGACCCACAACCGGGTACACCTGCTTACACCTAGTTCAATAAGCCAATTACTCGTCTGATATCATCGATTTTTTATTATCTAGTCCAAAGATTTTGGAGAGCTTCAGACAAAATACACTCTAACAAGGTTTAATTACTTTAATTAAAACTAGGAGTTGAATCAGTGTTGTCTTAAAGACGATAATTACATCGCCTAGCTATTAGGTAAACTAAAACGCAAATCTCAATGTTTACCAGAGTATAATATTACTTTAATCACGGTTTACCAAATTTTCTTAGATTTAAGTGTTTATAATCAATGTAATCTAACAAGTAAAACATAATGATACTAAATTTGCACTCATTATCATAATTTCGTACCTATGTCTATATTATTGTTGAACTAGAAAAAATACTTTTAATAAACTTTAATGTAAAAAACAACCTAAAAGGACCTAATAAAAAATGTATTGAAGTCGATGTACAAGTAAATTGCCTTTAAATAGCAAGTCATCGTCGAATAAAATCTATTCGGTGCTATTTCTAAAATAAGCAAAAACTAATAATATTTTTTTTTTACCTAGGTAACGAAGTTAGACCATCACCGCGGTTCCGTGACAGCTGTTAAAGTCATCCAAGACGGTGAGATCCTCGTCACTTCCTCCCAAGACGGGACAGTGTGCACATGGGACGTGGACAACTTCACGTTGCTAAGCACCGTGACAGCTGGCGTGCCAGTCCACTTCATGGACGTGACGGACGACAACGTGTTTCTAATCACGCTGCAAGGGGAGAATGAGCTGCACGTCCGGACCTTTATAACTGGCAAGCATCTGCACGTTTTGAAGAGACATAAAGCTAAGGTCAGTGAATCTTGCTCTTTTCCAGGTCTACGAGTTATTTTACACTTTTAAGTTATGCTGTTATTTTGCATAGATGGAGCAGAATTTCTTCACTGGTTTCTTTTCAGTATTTGCTTTGTAACCTGAGATAAACATTTATTACGATCTAATTCATATACGCTATCTTACTGCTGCACTTATAAATGACAATTAGCGTTAATCCCCATTAAGCCATTTTTTGAACCCGACTTACCTGACTTTCGTACGCGTTTATGCTTATATGTTCCAATATTGATCGAGATAAGCGATGTTTCTACTCACTAATAGAGTACAAAGTATTAATTGCCTTCGAGTATCGTAATAATCCGAATTCAAGAATTAGTTTAATGATTATTAACATTAAATTAAAATAAAGTAAATTAAATTAGACAAAACAATAAATAAATTAAAAAATATATATTTCACTAAAAGATGTAGGTACAACAAAGTAAAGCCAGTAAATATAAGGAGGACCAGGCTCCGAGGAGAAGAATAGAATCTATCATCTATCACAGAATATAAATCACTTTTATTAAAACACAATTTGTTTCCATACTAATACGTGCTAATACACTGAATATACGCTGACTAATATAAATTAGATAAATTAAATTCACAATAAACGGTTAGTTCCAACTCTTTAAGGTCTCGTGGTTGAAACTCGATTCCCCGTATTGTACTCCCAACCATGGTTTTATCGGTAAAAATCCCTACCAGAGCACAACACCCCCAAACGTCTCGCAACGACCAATCACAGCCCGCATCAGTTCTCTTTAATGCGGCCCCGTGATTGGCCGGCGCTACGAATCAATTGAATAACTTCCAATTCTGTCAGTACTCGAAAAGTAGTTGCCAGTATATTAAAATATTAAACAATTAAAATAAAGAATTAAATAATTAACGATAAATCTCTACAAAATTGCAAACCCTAACAGAAATAAAGCAAGTAAAGATGTACAAAAAAGTAATGTAGATGGTTAGAAAGTAAATCTTATGGACAATTTTAAAGCAGTCCTTTCTGCCCCATGCATCGGACGCGAGCGCGTGACTATTCCATAGAGTTTATAAGCTTCGCCCGTCCATAGCAGGCTGTTATTGGTGCATCTTGCAAGTCGATCTTATCAAGGGAGGATGTAAAACTATGGATCTTACTTAACGGCCCAGTGGGCATACCATAGAGCATACATATTTTTTCTAGTAAAATCTTACTCATGCAAATAATCAAAATTAAATGTATCCGCTTATCAACTTTTCAAACAATAGAACCAATCAAAATTATTGAATATAAAGCGTTAGAATCTTTTGTTTAAAATCCTAATGAAACTTGGGATAGAGATGATGTACAAAGCTAAGGTATAATAATCCAAAGCTCAGTAAAGCGTAAAAGATGAATTAATTGTATCACTGCTCCATGAACACAACAGAACGATCCCACTGAGAACTCTCGAGCTTAAAATTCTAACAGAAATTGGAATTCATTCGAATGAAAACTCTATTATTTCCAGTGAGTAACCTTAAAAAAAATACCGTTGTTTGGTTGCTATTCAATTTTTATATTTGAACTTTTAACTTTGGGCAGCAATAATATTCCCACCGTCTAACAGGAAATATTGGACAACGTAAATCTGTCGTAGCGAGACAACAATGAATGAATATTTAATATAAGTAGGTAACAAAAACGTTCAGTGTTAAAAACTTTTTTAATAAATTGTTAATATTACTGCATTACTAACATAAGTTGTAAGTTTAAGTGCCGCACTAACACATATTAATTAGTATTAATGATCATTAACTCAGTGCTTGAAATTTGCAGAAAATATACCTTTTCTCTTTAACAAAATGACACGCGCGCCATCGCCATCTTTAAAATGACAGGTGCGTTAAGTTAGGTGTGAATGGATGTACATCGTGGCTGCAACGTAACAGAAATAGTTTCGTCTCGAGACGATTTTTAGTTTGTCGGTAATTTGAATTATCCCTTTCAATACGTGCCCCTTTTATGCCACCTCTCCCCTACCATACCACACTACCACTACTACTATAGGTACCATATGGTACTATACAACTACAAGTGAAGTTCCCACTTAAAGCACTTGTTACCTAATTGCAATCACCAATCTTATCAACCTAACACGTGACCTTGACCTTTTACTCCGTATTCGACCCCAAGTAATTTGGGATCAGTAAATTGGTTATACTCTTATTCGTTACCGAGGAAAATAGATTTCTACCGATTTCTGTTAAGTGGTTGAGGACCGGTTGTGGTTCAAATATCTCAGATATTTGGCGAGAAACTAAAATGAATGTGAGGGGTGGAAACGTTAAGTATCTACAGACGATATTTTCGTAAGTTAAAGTGATAATTACGAAAACTGAAATAGATTTAGAAATAAGGGAACCTAATAATTGAAATGTCATTGAAAACTGATAAAACAGGATAATTCCAAAATCTTGAATTAATGTCGCCAAAACATTACGCATTTATCATTTTAATCATTAGTCATCATCATCATCATCATCTTCTTGACGAGTTATTAAGTATGTCATTTTACTTATTTTCTAAATCTGTTTCGGTTTGGTTATATAAATATAATATACGAAAAGTTTGTGTGTTGACACTTAACGTTTCCATCCTGTTTAAGTTAATGGTTTGTTTTTATTATTTTATTTTACCGCTTAGATCCACTTAGGTTATCAGGTATCAATCATGATATCAAAAATACAGATCGATCGATCGATGTATCGTTTAGTTTTAAATGTCTTGGTTAAGAATACATAATATTTGAATATAGTTATCTGCACCTGTCGTATCTCTTTTGATAACTAAAGTGATAATCACTATAGCAAGTGACCATCAAATAACTGCCAAATAATTCATTCGATATTGCCTAATTTGACCAATAAATACCAATACCAATACTAAAACACATTCAGTTGACTTCAAAGTTCGTTGGACAACTGAAGCTTGATAGTCACTTGGGTGGCTAAAGATACGCAATATTCCTGCTGGTGACTTGCCGCCACAGACGAGTAAATGGTTATTATTATAGTCAGTTATCGCTATTAACGATTAATTATAGCTGAAATAACACGTGTAGCTACTTTAGGTATTAAGCCAACAAGAACGGTTTAATTATATAATTAGTCGCTATTGAAATAGGTTCTATCGAATTAATCATGATTGATGTAGTTGGCAGCCTATATTATAATTGGCCTTTTAAATCATATAATTATTTATTATTTAACCGACTACAAAAGGAAATATTTAATTATCGCGTATGTATTTTATTATGTTAAGTATAAATTAATTTAATGAATGACCTAAATTTATTATACCATGCCCCAAGATACCTGCCAAGCGTGGGGATTATGGCAGCCCCTCCCTTCTAAGGGAGAGGTCTTTGTTCAGCAGTGGACGTCTATGACCTGCTGATGATGATAATGATTTATTATAATATTGAAATAATTAGTATTCTTATTTCTGAAAAGATATTACTTTTCAATAAATGTGAATTAAATAGTATAAAAGAAACTCAATTAACAATGGCCTTTCGCTAGTAATAATAATAAGCCTTTATTTCTGAAACAAAAATGACAGTTCCACTTAGTTTTAATTATTGACTTAAATCTCTTATTTCAGAGTGCCGGACGGCAAAGGCCTCCTCTAGCTCCTTCCAGTGTCTTCTGTCTAACGCGGCTCGTTTCCAATACGGTCCAGCTGTAAATTTAATATCGTCCTCCCACCTTTTGACTTGCCTTCCCATTTTTCTCTTGATACCAGTTAGTAATTGTTTTGCTCCATTTTTTCATACTTGCTCCGAACATATGTCTTGTCCAAAGACATTTTTGCTGATCAATTTTAGTTAGTACATCTGTAAAATTAGTTTTCTTTCTAATAGTTCTGCTGTTTACCTTGTCTATTTTTTTAAAGTTTAATACACTCTTTTCCATTCTCTATTATAGGAAATAGATACTAGAGTACAATTGAATTATAATTGAAGGGTTTACTCGGCGATATCGATAACGATATTCCAATCAATTCCACTCTGATTGAAGACTGTACTTTGAGATGGATAATTAATTTG
This sequence comes from Furcula furcula, assembly GCA_911728495.1. Lineage (NCBI taxonomy): Eukaryota > Metazoa > Arthropoda > Insecta > Lepidoptera > Notodontidae > Furcula > Furcula furcula. The sequence goes on along the minus strand of OU452246.1, from coordinate 7,971,178 downwards.
TTTTATTATAGATCAATTATTTGTATCGAGTGAAGGGTACCTATGATATTTCGTTATCATTAACGTTAATGATTTTTTATAATACTAGCAGTACCCGCAGCCAATAATTTTCATGTACTCAAGCAATATTAGTCTCAATGCTAAGCAAAATATTACACCGTAAGGCGCTAGTTTGAACCTCATCCTGGGGTGACTTACGAACTTAGGCCATTACTATTTTTAACGTGGAGAAATCCTCATAGACCACTCGTAGACCACACCACCACGGGAGTAGCAGTGTAGGTGATGACGACTCCGACCCACTCGAATCTTACGGTGTCCACATTTCGCTGTGATGACGAGCCCAGGGCAATCTGGCAAACGTCTTGCTTGTCAGTGGGTAGAATAGTAATAAAAAATAATTCTCCACCTGGCGTATACGACCACAGCGGCCAATCTTTCACAACATCAGCCATCTACGGCATTATAGTGCACAAGTGCTTGCGTAGACACAAGTGCGCTCTACTTCTCACAATCCGATGGGATGAAAGACTGACACGACCGGGGAGAGCAGGCACAGGACCGACTTTTTACAAGTCCATCCGACGCATGGATCATCTTACTTTACAGACAATCAAGTGATCGGCCTGCATTGCTCTGGCCAGTAAGGAACACTTCGGAGTCGCTCCACGTTCGGAGTGTGGGCCCCAGGACGTCCATTGAGATCGGCGGCGACTCCCAGGATAACGGTGGTGGGTTTGCGACTCCCGTCCCCGTGAGCACCGTGTCTGGTTCTCGGGGGCTACAATGAGTCCGGGAGACGGCGGGCTCAAAGGAAAGGCACTGAGGGGCTCCTGATGCAGATCCCACTGGAGAGCCCGTGGGTATACTCTTATGTGCCGATGCGACAGCCGCGGGGGTTTTAGTGGGTAACAACCCCACATACTCCGCTCGAGCCCCACAGCTCCCGGGGACCTTTTGAAGGTTCCCGGGGAAAAAAAACCAGTAAGGAACGACTACACAAACTTGGTTCACTCCCCGACTTCGGGTTTGCAAAGCAAGCAGTTTCTACGCCATCATTACCGCAGATGGTCGACACGAAAAGAAGAATCGGAAGCATGTATGAATAATCAGTCCAAAAGCATATTTTTAAGATACGATTCCGAAAAGATACTTCCTTTTAGGTGAAATGTTTCTGCGTGGCCCACGACTCCTCGCGAGCGGCTGTTGGCTGCGCTGATCAGCGCATCTATTTGTACAGTCTGCTTAATGCACAACTGCTGAGGACTTTAGCAGCCGCCCATGATCTGGCAGCACTCGCTGTCGCTGATAAAGATCACTTCTTATTGGCCGCTGGTGAGTCAAATCCCTACCAAATTAGGTACAAGGAAAGGAACCATCTAGGCAGGTAGGTACCATCGCAATGTCAGATATTCTTCCGCCAACCAGCAATGTGTAAAAATTGCTGTGTTCCAGTGTGAAAGACACTGTAGCTGGCGTAATTACTGGGCACAAAACACTTGATAACTAATGTCTCAGGTAAGATGCGGTAGTGCAATGCAGCTCTCTTTTGGTAGTAGTGGTGCTTACCATCAGACGAACGTTTTGCTTGACTCGCCATTAAGTAAAATAAAATAAATCAGCTCATGTAAAACTAATTGAATTTTCTGTCAAAACAATATTTTCTTAATTATTCAACTCTGAATATAATTTATTGTAGCTCAGATGAACTTGACGGTTCAAATTAATCTCAAAAAGCATATTATTTTCTTTTAACAAAACTAAAGACTAGCTTTAATTGAAATAAAACTAGTTTTACCGAATATATCGCCGGCAAAGTAAAATCTAAAATAAACCTTGATATATAACGTAAAAGTGGTTTTATTTCAATGTGAAGTAGGTATTCGTGACTAACATTGTACCTATCAGTTGTTAATATTATTTCAGGCGGCAACAGAGTGACAATATATTCATTCCACACAGAAGACAACTTAACGAACTTTAGGCCTACCAAACAAACTAAGAGACGGCAAACTAAGTCTACGACTAACGTCACTTTACTGCAGGTAACTCTGGCTATACGCACATGACTAACTGTACTAGAAACTAAGGACAAGCCTACTACAATCACGCAATGTGAACATCGACGCACACGCCTTCAGTTAACAAACCAGAGTCACTCTAGACTATTTGGAGTCACTAGACATTTGGGGTGTGGGCTCTAGATGTCCACTGAGTACGGTGGTGACCCCGAGGAGGACGGTGGCAGGGTTGCGACTCCCGTCCCCGTGAGCACCGTGACACGTTCCGGGGGACTATAATATCCTTTCATATTCCGATGAAATAGCCGCGGGGGTTTAGTGGGTAAAAACCCCATATACCCAGGGGTCACCCCATAGGGTCCCCAAGGACCTTCCCCTGCGAGAGCAAAAAAACTATTGGAGGAAGGAATTTGGTGTTTTGACAATTTAAATTTGTATACGTTCTTAGGAATTCTCTGGTTCTAGTACCGACAATCATCATGCAAAAGACTTTCACTTGCACACTTCCAAAATGCACTTTTTTCCAAAAAGTTTAAAATTCACTTATTTTTTATTCTATCATTTTTTTTCTACATATACAGGCAGAACAGAGTGAGTTGATCCCAATCAGTTGTCTGGAGGTCTCTCGAGATGGTCAGTTTGCAGCCAGCGGATGCGCCCGTGGGCTTGTCAGGGTTTGGCAGCTGTCTACGCATCGGCTTCAAACCACTTTGAATGGTCATATTGGTCACGTGACCTGTGTTACCTTTTCCCCAAATAACCTCCTAGTCCTGAGCGGCTCTGAAGACAGGACCGTGGTGGTCTGGCAGCTTGCTGATAATTCACCTTCATTGACTTATAAGGTTAGTAAAAGTTGTTTTTTTCACTAACTATTAAATTAAGTTTCAGTCAGTAAAGCTCGGTGGAAATCTAGACTGAAGCGCATATAAATTATGCAAATTGAATTATCTCCTGAACAACATAAAACACTTTCCTTAGTTTATTATTACCTAAAGCGTCTCTCCGGGGACATTATTAATTTATATTTATTAATCCGCTGTGGTGTTAAACCGACAAGTAGTGAACCAGTGTTTTCATATAGCATTTTTTATACTTACATACATAAATCAACATGAGTCAGTCGTCTTTAGCTTACTGCCTGCAAAAGGTCCTTTCATAATTTGCTCTGGTCTTCTGTAACGGGTAAAAAGGGATAGGGAGGTGAATGCAGAGAAAACTGGTTAATTTAGACGTTGGATTTCCTTCGGAGTCGCTGGACGTTCGGTGTGTGGGCCCTTAGAACGTCCATTGAGTACAGCGGCGACTCCGAGGAGGACGTCGACGGGGTTGTGACCGCCGTCCCCGTTAGCACCGTGACTGGTTCCCGGGGGGCTAAAATGCGCCCCCCGGCAGCGGGCTCAAAGGCAAGGCACTGAAGGGCCCCTGGTGCAGATCCCTCATGTGCTGATGCGTCAGCCGCGGGGGTTTTAGTGGGTAAGAATCCCACATACCCCGGTCGAGCCCCACAGCTCCCGGGGATCTTTGGAAGATTTCCCCCGCGTCAAAAAAGACATTGAATTAATAGTCAATGGTTATCGAGGACTCGGAATTATAACATTAAAATTATATAAAAACTAGCTGACCCCCGTAACTCCGCCCGCGCTTTTATTACGTTTTGCTCGTCTCTCTTTCCCTCCCACTTCGGTCCTCGTCACACTCCCCCTCTTCCTCTCCCCGTTGTCCCTTCTGAACCCTCTCCCTCTCTCTTCTCCCAACTTGCTCCACCTAACTCCCCCGATCCCTCACCCCATCACTCCCTCCTCAATTCCCCTCTCAGTCTCTCTCCACTCTTGCTCTCCTCCTCCTCTCATGTTCTCTCGTTCTATATATCCTCGTCAATCATGTTATCAGCGGCATAAAATATGACCTATTCTCAGACCTACCCGATATGCACACAAAATTTCATACAAATCGGTTCACCCATCTAATGACCTTGCCTTATGTTGCTTAACCTTAACTTACCGAGATAAAAAGTCCTATGTCCGTTTCCTGGTTCTAAGCTACCTCCCCACCAATTTTCAGCCAAATCGGTTCAGCCGTTCTTGAGTTATAAATAGTGTAACTAACACGACTTTTTTTATAATTATGTAAAAATATTAAAGTTCTTTAGTGATTGTATGTTCAATTTCACCGATAGATGGCGCTGTTCATAATGTAAATCACGCTAACATCTTAAATCACTGTCTAATGATATTCTATAATGAAAGTTTTAAGTTTTCCGCATCTTTTATTGTTGCGACTGTAATACAATACCTGGACTTTGGGAGTTTCATTAAAATTTCATGAAGCCCCCTGAGCCCTGACCTTGAAGCTTTTTTTAGGAGCGCTGTTCATTGTGTGTAGTGTGAATTGTAGTTGTACATTTTATTGCGTTAGATCATTTCGAGTCATTTTAGGTCTTTTACCTAAGTAAAAATTTTGCAATTTCGTATTCTCAATTTCTACCTACCTATACAAATGTAGGCTTGGTGGTGCAGCGGACCTAACCACTGGCTTTTAAATGAAATGAAATGGTATTTTTCCCTTGCCTATTTCTTTCCTAATCTAGTTTGGACTCGCTCGGGATTTACAGATTTTAACTTTTCAAAGATATAATGTCATATTGCTATCAGCAAAGTACTTAGAACAATACAGAAATCTAATGAAAATGTCCTGGGTGTACCGGACTGGCTTACCCCTTACAAAAATTGACCCTTCGCCACTGCCATATCTTATGCAAACTAAATGTCTGCTCAGTCCCTATTGTATATAATACATAATATAATATATAATATTATTATATATAATACGTAATAATACATATCTTAATGATTAACTGATCAGTCTATAATTACCCTATTCACATACAAAAGAAATTACGTGGTAATATGTGCAAGTAATGTTTCACTGCTTAGCCCTATGAAACATAGCGTGATGTTTTATATACCAATTTATACCCCTACTTCTACACAACACATCAGTGAAAGTCCTATCAGAATCCATCCACGGGTTTTCAAATGATACCTGGACGAACAGAACGACAGACAGACCGACAATAATTCCAAAAAAAATTGTGTTGGCCTCTATGTGATAGTATAGTATCCCCATCACCCCATCCACATAGAACTTTTGGAAAAATATTCAATGTACAGAAAAAGTGTTCTTTGAGTTTAATATAGTATAGAAGATAGATATAATGTCCTCCTAAAGCTAGTAATCAGTTCTGTCCCCATTTGCCCCTGCATTCCTATTAACCGTGTTTGACGTGCGTGTGTGGTTAATATACATTAATTTACATTGTATATACATATACATAAGTCCTGATCCGAAAAAATATTAAAAGAAATATAATACGACTACAAGAAAAAGCTATTAGCTTTTATTTAAAGTTCCTTCACAGTTCGCTGAACAGAAAACGGTTTCAGGGTCATTCAGCGGCTTTACAAACATTGTTAATGATGTCTGATGGAAGGCGAGCCATGTCGGGCGACAGGGCTCGCATCGTGCACGTGTGGCTTGTCGACTCGGGAATAGTGCTGCATTCCACCACCTCGCCAACCGCCAGCCTTGACGTTACGCTAAACATGAAGTTCGCGGTAAGTTTGTAGTGCTAAGTTTCCAAACTCTGTAGAACAGGCAACGTAAACTAATAACAGTGTAATATTATTTGCTCATGTGCATATGCACTTAGTAACTCCAAGTTTGTTTAGGAACGTGTATTATTGATGCTTATTTAACATAGATCCTGTATATTAAGACAGTTAAAAAGACGTAAGAGAAAGTACGGTGATCCAACTTTAAATAGTTGAATTTATTTATTCTTTTATACTTTATTTATTTATTACAATAGTTTACAATATCCAGTTAAATGTTTTAAATTAACTAACATCTGGTTGCCGATTATTTAAATCGAAATCGATCTAAAAATGTCAAAATTTCGTCGATCATAATGATCGAGTATAATATCAAGTCTATACGTGATTACGCACCCACACTTCGCCTTTCCCTCTTTAAAATTACAGCTTTATATTTATATTATAACTTCAAAAGTTATTAATGACAGTGCAACGTGATAAATACTTTGTCATTTTGAAATCTTGCTTAAATAAATATTTGTATTAATTTACTTTTATGGTTGGTAAAATACCGGTTTATCTTTTTCTACACACGGGTACACATCAAGTTCTAGTCCCTACATAATGGTAGCTGCGTACGCTACAAACAACTCAGCTTTTTTTGGAACGGGACTAGGCATGTGGCTGCCGGCGAGCTCAGGCCGCGCCGAATGAGACGCAATAACAATATATAGCCCCCTCTCGCACGATCCGCAGTTCCACGTTCAACTTCTAATAGTTCAAAGTCAAAACAGTGTAGGTTGTGGTGTCGCGGTTTGTACATGAAATTCAATAGCTGGTACTTACAATGATTATTTCTAAAATCTTGTTTGATAACACTAATCTTTTTACCTATTGTTCACCAGGTTCTTTCAGACGGTGACAATTCAGTTCGTATTTGGCCTCTGGCCGGTGGGGATGATGAGAAGCGATCCGTATCTCACGCAGAACGTATCACTTGTTTCGCTCTAACTGCTGACTCACAACATGTCGTCACTGGTTCCATGGACATGTCCCTAAAAGTATGGAAATTGGATGGAGGAAAGTTATCGCAGGTATGAATTAATATTAATAAAGTTTTCATTAGTGCAGGTTCTGCTTACCTATGTTTCGGCCTTTATAGTATTGATACACGTATAAGGCGCATAAAATTGTCAAATGACATACAAATTAATTTACTCTCTGCTTGATATTTTTTCTATTATCGTATAAATTTATTTCGACGTCGGGGTAGACCGAAGAAACGATGCACAGTATGTATTTTGCCCCGAAAATCGGGCATCCTCTTTTTATTCGCTTATTGGATAGAACAGATAATTCTGAAGCTAATAGTAAAACTCCAGTGTGCCAATTTTGTTCCAAACTTAAGATATAATTTTTTATTTATTTTTCCTATTTCTCCCAAAAAAAAAACACAAAAATCGTTGAAACTTCAGCCATGTCCAGTTTTTGTTATATCACTCATTGTATTTGCTTAATACACCCTACTGTCAGCCCTACTGTCAAAAACTTTGAATCCTTGTAACTTTCATATCCTATGAGATTTGGATATGATTTTTTTAGGAGGTGTTTCTTGATGCGTAAACAATATTTTAAATTATAAATTGGATCCCAATACCTATAGATACGTCCACAAAAAATAAAAATCGAAATTATGTATTATTCGCAATAACTCACTCCCGATTAATGATAAACTTTCTGTGTTTTCATAATAATATAGGTGGTATAACGTATTAAGCAAATACAATGAGTGATATAACAAAAACTGAACATGGCTGAAGTTTCAACGATTTTTGTGTTTTTTTTTTTGGGAGAAGTAGGAAAAATAAATAAAAAATTCTATCTTCCGTTTGGAACAAAATTGGCACACGGGAGTTTTTTTTTTTTTTTTTACTCTTAGCTTCAGAATTATTTGTTCTATCCAATAAGCGAATAAAAAGAGGATGTCCGATTTTCGGGGCAAAAAACATACTGTGCGATGGTGCGATGAGCTGCGAGCGTTTTGTGGGGATTGGAAAATTAATGCCAAAAATAGGGGTGAATGGAAAAACAGAAGGGAGGCCTTTGCCCAGTAGTGGGACAGAGTAGGCTTAGTTTAGCTATCCAACACGTAATCATGGTTAGTCTTCTACGTAGTGAAAAAATATTTTAGGATAACCTGCGTAAGTGTAAGACTGATAAAATTGTCAACTACTTAAAGTAAACAATGTTGCCATTTATCAAATTTAATGTCTTTGTTCAAGTACCGTTAAATATAAAAGTACCATTATTTCTAAATGAGTTCTTTTTTATCCGCAACAGGTCCTAGTGGGCCATTCAGATATCGTGACTTGCGTGGCAGTTTCAATTACAAACAAGACCCAAGTAGTATCAGGATCATGGGATTGCAATCTCATCGTCTGGGACATCAACACTGGATCCGACTTACATTTACTATCCGGCCATCTGGGAAAGGTTACATGCGTCAAAGTCACGGGCGATGGATCGATTGCTGTCTCTAGTAAGTTTTTTATTAACACAAATTTCAACATAAATATCGTTTACTTAAAGTAAATATTTGGTTGTATACAAAATGGAGCGTAAAAAATCGTTTATTTTGAACTAGGTGCGGAGGATAAGACTCTAATAATCTGGGAGACTAAAAGAGGTCTGGCATTGACGTCATTGGCTTTGCACGTCCCTCTGCTCGGATTTCAGATCACAAGTGATTGTGCACGTATTGTAGTTCATCTTTTAGATAGAGGTAAGTACTGCAGTGTTTATTTTTATCTAAATCTACTTTATATTGTACTTTATATTGAGTTGAAAACAAAATTTTAGTCGTTCAAAATTCTACACCTTCATCCATTATTATTATGTTATTAAACACGCACTTTTGAAGTGAAAATCCTCTCCATAATTTATAAGTAGTCCTTATCATAATTTGGTCCAACAGGTTGTCTACCAATGATCTGCCTACACAATACGCCTGCGACGTATGTTAAGATCCCAACTTACGCCGCACCTACTAAAGACGCTGATGGTAAGTAGCTATAAATTAATTATCGATTAAATAAATCACTCCTCATCAGTAGGTATGTTTTTCTAAGAAAGGTAGTTCGCAGCAAGAAAGCCCACTCAAATTACGTGGGCAGTTCGACTGGGTATCTTCATCATTTAAGAAGACCTCAATGGAGTCAATAACCTTGACATTCCAACCTTGGCAGTGACCTGCGAGTGGCGATATGTTCCTGTGGTGAAGTTGCCATTACTGGATGGTCGTGTGGATCGTCCAATGATATAACGGCCGGCCGCCGGCTAACTGTCCCTTTCTTCTCCCTCTCTCTATCTCTCCTTCTCGCTCTTTCTTTCTCTTCTTCCCTTTTGCTGTCATAGACTATAGTGGCCAACGCAGATTTCTCTGATGCAGCATGCCTGTACTATTAATAAGCTAGTATGCTTTACCATCAACGATTCTCACCTTATCATCGGCGGTCAACTACTTACATGAAATTTAGAAAATGGTAAATCTAGTTGGCACTACTATTAGTATATTATTAGTACTTATAATTAAAATACAGAAACTACATAATAATATAGTTTATCGAGATGATTTAATTTCTGATCCCTTGCTAGAACTGCGGCCTTTAGCACCAAAACGACCTATGAGAAGGTTACTGAAGAAAGAAGTGTCACTGGACACATACACGTGGCAGAAGAAGTATGGACATCTTACTTCTGCCGCTATGATGGCTCAAGTGGACGAACGACTAAAACGAAGGTAAGATCCGTTAGAAAAGACGGTAAGATTCGTTAGGAAAAACGGTAAGATCCATTAGAAAATACGGTGAGATCCGTTAGAAAAGACGGTAAGATCCGTTAGAAAAGTTCAACAATACCAATATTTAATTTTTATTTATAACTAAGTTGACTAGAAACATGATTAATAATATACCTTATATTTTACAAGTTTTTTTTTTATCCAATATAAGCCAGTGCTTGACCACAGTCCCACCTGATGGAAAGCGGTGTAAAAAAAAAGTCAAAAGTAATCAATCATTTTAATGTTTGACAACTGCTACGATATTCATTTTATATGGCATATTTTATGACATAATTTAAGGTTTCTTAACAGTAATTAAAGTCGTATATTTTAGCGATTGCTAGCATAGCTGCGTGGTTGCTAGTATAGTGTGGCTTTTGTTTTGTCTATAAATATTTTCTTAATAAACTGAGTTTTAAGAAAATGCTTATGGTCAGCTACCACCTCAGTCCGCCCGTGACCATGAATCCTGTAAAGTATTCGAAACGTCGGGTAATTAAAATCAAAAATAAACGACGGGCCCGTTGGTCTAGTGGTCAGTCACCCTGCCTGCTAACCGATGGGTCGTGGGTTCGATTCCCGCCAAGTGTCTGGGTGTTGTTTATCTATTTAAGTATGTATTTACAAAAAAAAAGTATATATAAGTTAAAGTATATATCAGTTGTCTGGTTTCCATAGTACACGCTCTGCCTAGTTTGGGATCGGATGACCGTGTGTGGATTGTCCCAAGATATTATTATAAACCGCGACCGTAAAATTAGTTTTATTTCAAGGAAAAAACTTTTTTAGGTTCTCTGTTTCTGCATCCATGGAAGAAATCTCAAAAATACAAGAAGCTAAAAACAAAGACTTGGGCTCTCAGGTAATATATTTCTTTCTCTTCACATCCATGGTTTCGTATACGAGGTAGAATTTAATTTTATGTCCTGCACAGGTGAGCTTAGGACCGAAGGAGGCAGCGATTGCACAATCACAGCACTTTGATCAACTGGAAGCTTTGTGGAACAAGATATCCCCTCCGCGACGTCGGTCCAATAAGGTATCCATTTTACTTATATTAAACTCGGCAATATTCTTTTCCAGTTTCAGTATTTCTGCTTTCAGAATTTTCTGTGTTCATATTATTTTTAACATTTTGCCTTATTTTAGTAGAATAACCGCTGTTATATTGGGAAATAAAAGCTGAGGCTGTAATATAATTGTAAAGCTAAGTGTAATTTCAAATTTGGCGATTTTACATCGGAATTGATTTTACATCGGAATGATTTATTTTTAATGTGCGATATTTTGTACACCCAATATGGGTAAACTACAGAGTTAAATAATGGAATAACACCTACCATGTACAAATTACCTGTGGTTACAAATAACGAATCTGAATCTGAATCTTATAAATAATCTTGACCACGAGTCAATTATTGAACTGCGTGAGAACGTTTCTATGCATGATAAAAAGAAGCAATATTTCACTTTTGAACTTTGACTAAAAATTATTTTCTTGTAAGATTTAGTCTTACCGTAGGTACATAAGTAATAATAAAAAAATCTGGGTACTGTCCTGAATGGTTTAATTAGCTCTTCCATTCACTTAGCATCAGGTAGGATCGCAGTCTAGCACTCTCTGATATTTAGCAAAAAACACTATTCCAACGTCAGGTCTAAAAGAATGCCTATTGCCTTATATCAACCACAGTTACAAACTCCGCACCGCTACTGAGAATTTCCAGACATAAAAATCTATTACAACTTTGGGCCAACATTTATATAACTCTCAACCCCACGATCACATCGGTCGTCCTGGACCATTGAAGTAGTTAGTACATCAGTTATTAATGAGTTATATCTAACTTTTTCCATTGTTCCAGTCACTGTCGAAACAAAGTTCGCTAATCGAGAGCCGATTCGATTCTTCGGACGAGGAGCACACGCCCGTAGAAGAACAAGGTAACTTCTTCATACTTTATCCTCATTTATCCCTGTTCAATTTGTGTGTTTTATTATTGTCATAATTTCATTTTCTTGATTTCGGAAACAAATATTTATAAGTTCGTGGCCTGATTAGGATTTTAGTGTCGTATTCTTGCGTTAAGGTTGTAAGCTTAGCTTTTAGTGACTGTGCTAATAAACACTTGCAACCAGAATCAGGGCTTGTGGTAAATACTGCATTAGTACATTAATACATACCTAGGTGGTAGGTCTCTTGTGCAAGGGTAGGTGCCACTGCAGTTCAGATATTCTGCCCCCAAGTAGCAGTGTGTAAATATTGCTGTGTTCCGGTATGAAGGGCACTGAGGGTGATAAATAGGCTCAGAGACTACACCATAATATGATTGATCGACGGGCCCGTTGGTCTAGTGGTTAGTGACCCTGTCTGCTAACCAACAGGTCGTAGGTTCGATTCCCACCAAGTGACTGGGTGTTGTATCTATATAAGTATGTATTTACAAAAAAAAAGTATATAAGTATTAGTATCAGTTGTCTGGTTTCCATAGTACAGGCTCTGCCTAGTTTGGGTTCAGATGACCGTGTGTGAATTGTCCCAGGATATTATTATTATGATGCTACAGGAGAGCATACTGTAGCGTCGTTCCAATAATCGATGTGATAGTGTCTGCCCATCGCATCGGCATGCGTTGTCTGCCTCTTCTGCCATCAATTTGTCACGATAAGCGTCTCTAGACTGTCCAGTTTTCTCCCTCCCGTGTGCCCGAAGAAGTTGAGGACGTGTTTAACGAAGTACGAGAAAAGATGCATTAGTACTAGGGCTAGGTGTTGAACGACCAAACTATTTATTTCGACTGTATTATATCGTCAACGAATAAACTAGTTTATAGGCCACCGATAAACTAGTCTAATGATTAGCTACTTTATCAGTGGACTCATGTTGCTCAATGCAATGTGTCCAACATCGACTACTAAACTTTTCGTCAACTTTGTGTTCAGGTTTTAGAAGCATACAGAATGATCGAAAAGAACAGTAGGTAGGTACGCATACATTAGATTTTTATTTCGCTGTTAATACCTCTATTCTTCCATATCCTTTCGAGTCTTTTTACAGCTGTTTTTACCATCTGGGATCTTAGGGTGACTTCAAATTTGAAGCGCGGTTGCAACGCGACAGAAGCGCGTTTTTGCCCGAATGCCCCAGGAAGAGGGTTATTTATTTATATGGATTTACAAAGCAAAGCGTTTGCAGCGCTGCAGCACCGCTGCAAATTTGAAGTCACCCTTATAATTACCACTTGATCGATGTTTGCATCATCGCATAAAATAATCATGAGAGTTGAAATAATTATTTTTGTCCACAGAACACATGGTCGAGTAATATTGAAAATCGTTTTATAATTTATTCGTTAATTTAAATGAAGCCGTTAGCTTATTTGCTGTATTCATTAACAAACCGATCTCATTTATCTAGGATTTAATTGTTTACTCATTTATATCAACCGCACTAACTATTACTTAGCAAAATGCTAACTATGCATTTTTTTATTTATAATGGTTACAAGTTTTCTTAAACCTACTTATTTTTACGTAGTGGAAAAATTACAAAAGAATTTAGAAATAGGAATATTGTTAGTTAATATAGGTTAAACTAAAATCTTTATATATTGAGTGACTTTTTATTGACTGGTCATTTTGTAGAGGTGGTTTATTGATATTGAATTCCATACTTAATGAAATAAAAATATTAAGAAAAACTAGACACCTTTTTCGTTGCCCGCCGCAAAATTTGGAGCGAACAGTAAATTACAAAGAAAAAAAAAACAAGATTTACAGAAACAATACATACTAGCACCCTGTATTAATGGTATGATAGTGGTATTTCTTTATTTACAAGTTTATGTAGGTACACACCAATAAACATAGTTACAAGTCTTAGAATAATACGAGTACAAAGGCTTAGCTTACTTCTGAAGAAATCTATATGGAGATATTAAATAATATATTGATGATGATAGGTTAGCAGCTCGGCGAGTGCCACGCGTGACCAGCCCGCGTGCTGATGATAGTTGTAAGTATTGATGAGGCAGTGGCGGTCCGAGAATGTGGTCGTAGGGGTCATGACCCCCCCTCCCCCCAAAATCCATATTCGTACATGGCAAAATTGGGGAGCGGCTAGGGTGTCTAGGTACAAAACCAACGGGACCGTCAAATATGACCCCAAAAAATCGTCGGCTGCGACCGCTGATGAGGTTGATGATTACGCGCGTTCTATTTTTTTTTATGTAAGTATAGATATTCCATTTTTTCTACCGACCTTAAATTTAGAATCCATCGTACAAAGTATTTGTGAATTTATTTTGTATGTTTAAGTTTTAACACATCATAAAGAACGGTACTTTTTGTAAAGTATATTTTTTAAATTTCTTTTTTTTTGCGAATATATGCTTGATACTTTGCCGCTATTCAAAAATTGGCCCAACCAGTAAAAAGTCACCCAGTACACCTCAGCCCTCGCTCACGACGCGATCTAATATTAAAATTCCTCATACAACAAACGTAAACATCAAATGTATAATTTTAAGTGAGTACTCGTAATTATATTGCCAACCTTCTGCCTGCGATGTGATCTTCTACATTTAATATTATTAGCTTGTAGGTATTTTCTAGGGCCAATTCAAATAAATCCTCATAAATGACAGCCATAATAAATAACACACATTACACACAATAAATAATAAATTGCATTATAGTAAAGCATTTTGTTTTAGTATCTGTCGCAAAAATATTTTCCCATGAAATAATAATTATACGAAGAATTGGTCCGACGGTTTTAATAGAAATATTGTAGTAATAACCTATTAGGTACATTAAAAATAAACATTCTACGTTTTAATTAAATGGTATTGTGCTTACTTAATTCGTAGTTAAGAGTTAAATAACAGTTATATAAAGTTAAGCGTTTTGCTTTTTTAGTATTGTATGATTTGCACTTTATAATTGTAAGCATATTATTATGATAATTTGTCACCTTTATTTGTGAAAAGTTTATCCCATTTGGTTAATATGTACCTACTTAGTAATTGATATACTACATTTTGTTGTACTACGAACTTATTACTTAAGTTATCAACCAATATTTATTGAGTTTATACTAATGGTTAAATTATTCATTTGTAAGTAAATGTAATTTGCTCACAAAATTATTATTTTTTATTAATTTATTGTTATTATTATTTTAAGATTTTCGATTTATGTTATGAAAGATTTTGACGTTAAATTTTATTAAGATATTTTATTATTATAAGTGAAAGTGAAATTTATTATAATGTTCTGTAATATTTTTATTAATTTTTTCTAATAAGTAAGATATTAAATTAGAAAATAGTTATTGATAATAAACTTAGTATAACTAGATTAAATGTAATATCCCCGATTGCTGTATTGAACTAGTGTTTTCCATCTGTGATCCCTTATAAAGACTTCTAAGTACACGTAATCAACATCAAGATTTATCCTTATGAATATATAGAGTAAAATAAATGTATCTACTAAGCGCACGATTTGTAAAAAACTTTTCTATTTAACGCAATTTTAACAATATTTGTTTATTTATATAAAAATACCGGTAATAAATGAAATAAAATTTAACTGTTATAGGAATACTTTCATCGGTTATTTATTAATGTTATCGGTTATTAATTATTGTTTTCTCAAGTAAGTTAATAGTACATAAAATAGAACTTTGTTTTGTTTATAAGCATATTTTTGTGCCATTTCTGGCCAAAAGAAGTAAACATTATTTTAATTAAATTACCATAATTTAAATTACTTACCACAAAAACAATCAGATGCTTATTTGAGACAGCAGAAAGCTGATTAATAGAGTAGATACGACTTAGAAAACTGTATTGTGTAGAATTTTTAATATTTCAATGTTGACTAGCTATCACGTATGTAATTATAAAATGCAATAATATTTCATAAGTAGATGCACTATTCGTAACTAAATAAATAACTGAATTCTCTTCGTAAATATCAGTTAAATAAATTATAATAACAAAAAAATCAGCACAACTTTCGCTTCTTAAATCAATCTGTCACAAACTGAAAAGTGCTTAAAAGGGAATTCGATAAATGTTTACACTGGAGGATAAAATAACATTGAGTGAAAGCTAAGTGTTGACTCATAAGGACATAACAATTTATTGACATACCGAGTAGTAGAGTTTCAAAGTACTGACCTTATAAGTTTCCTTGACTAAAACAAAAGCAGCAGTGTAACTTTTGTTTATCTTAACCATTGCGTAAACAACATCAACACTCCATAATACTAAAATATTTATGGAGTGACGCTTACATAATAATTAAGCATTGTATAAAGTTTCTCTCAAGAGGCTTACCATGAACTAGTAGACCAACTGCCTTTTCATTGAATATTAGTTTCTGTACTGCGTCGTATATTTTCACAGAACGAACTAAGCTCGGTTACAGATGAATTTGCAAGTGGTTACAACTTTATTTTAAAACCATAACGCGACAGAAAAAAAATATTTTAATAAAAAGTTATTTTTGCTGCAAGTCCAATTTGGCAATGTATCATCATCATCATCAGCCGGACAACGTCCACTGCTGAACATAGGCCTCCCCCTTAGAACGCCACAATGAACGACAGTTGGCGATTTGCATCCACCGGTTACCTGCGACGCGCACAATGTCATCTGTCCACCTTTTGGGAGGCCTGCCGACGCTGCGTCTTCCGGTTCGTGGTCGTCACTCGAAAACCTTTCTTCCCCAACGGTTATCGGTTCTTCGAGCGATGCAATGTATGCATAGCGGTTATTAAGGTACAAATTAATTTATTTTCGCTTGCGAATTCAAGAGAAAAAGACAGCGTTTCAAACGTCAAATAATTTTTGTCAACAAATAAGGAAAAAAAAACTGAATTTGTTTTCAACATCGATAGGTATATTTCAATCTTAATAGCATTAATGGTGAATGTAAGCCTCTAATAATAGACAGTGTTAAAATGGAATGTTAAGTATATACTGGGTGTCCCGGAAAGGGTATATCGAGCCAGAAGTTATGTATAGTATTGATAGTAAAGATCCCAAAAAAAGGTCAAAAACGGCCAAAGGATTTTTGAATTACGGAAAAAATATATATATAAATCGTCTTAAAACTAAGTGTTTCTAAGCATCCCTGTGTCATCATGCCTACTCCTAATGAGCCACTGTTTTTTATTGATTGCGTACCTGCCTTGATTAATAAAAGAAACATCCAAGACTGTTGACTTTTTTCATAATTTTATTTCACAAATTGATTGCTTGTGGGTTACACATTGCGTCATTACAGGCTTGATACCCCATTTCGGGGACACCCTGTATATAATGTGCAACTATCGAAATCAAGTAAACTATGTAGAATGACATTGCGTCAGTATTATTTTACATAGTGTCTTACGTAAGATACAATGTCATTACATCGTATCTTAAAAATTAAAGTTACACTCAAGACACAAGCTTTGGAACGTTTTTAAATGATTCGCTCTAATTTTAGTGAATCTTAATGTGACTGTTTTCTTCGTATAACAATGTTTATTTATCCATCAAATATTGAGCTTACTTACTTATTTTCTCTTGTCCTCGAGTGTAGGTGTGTACATTAGGTACGCATAAATCTAGTTATACTTGTAATCGTTAGATACTGTCACCTTGTTAACTATTTGTATTGAATTTTATATATTTATCGTTTCTTATTCCTCAATGAGGTGAGTTTTATTTTTGACCTGTCGTGGCATTATATCTGAAAATATATTCTCTGTGTTTCTTATAAGGTTTTTCATTGATATACCCATTTTTATTTTTTAGTTCCATTTATTATAGATGGCGATATTATACTTACCTTAATAATAATATTTACCTACTAGATGTATAGGTCCCTAGTGGAGGGAAATTCCAGGCAAGTACCAACACAGTATCAGATAGGTATTCTGCCGCCAAGCAGTAGTGTGTAAATATTAGAGATGGGCCAACCCGTAAATATTCGAAACCGAGTTAACCGAGTTGATAATTCACGTAACCCGGTTTCAACCCGGGTTAGTCAAACCGAGTTGGTAAGTCAAGTCGAAACGCGTGCGTTTAGTTAATATCTTAAGGAGACGGGTCAAACCGAAACGTTTCGATTTAGCGTCTATGCTGCGTGCGGTTTACTTATTCTTGGTTGACTCGGTAGATGTGGTCGGTATTTATAATTATTATTATTACATTACAATTACGGTCAGGTGATATTTAATGAACGAAATAGAGGTACTATGCTAACTGTTAGTCATATGGATTGTTGAATTAATAATAATAATATCTTGGGACAATCCACACTGTCATCCGATCCTAAACTAGGCAGAGCCTGTACTATGGAAACCGGACAACTGATACTAATACTTATACATTTTTTTTGTAAATACTTACATAAGTAGATAAATAACACCCAGCCAGACACTTGGTGGGAATCGAACCCACGACCCATCGGGTAGCACCCAGGGTGTCTAACCACTAGACTAACGGGCCGGTCATTGTTGTCATTTTCATCGGTAAGATGTAGTAGGTACTTATAAAAACAAAGAAACACTAAATATATCAGTCTTTACTTTTACCTACAAAAGAGAAAATGACTATGGTCAAAGCAATAAACAAGTTCAAAGATATT
Source organism: Furcula furcula (assembly GCA_911728495.1). Taxonomy (NCBI): domain Eukaryota; kingdom Metazoa; phylum Arthropoda; class Insecta; order Lepidoptera; family Notodontidae; genus Furcula; species Furcula furcula. Next base: position 7,953,074 of record OU452246.1, on the reverse strand, counting down.
CTCCTGTCGCGAAAAATTGGGTTTATTCGGCAATATCCATGCATCCCGTGCGCCACCCTCGCCTCGCTCTGTCCGTCACCGCACCGGAACGCCAAAACCGCCGAGCGAGAGCGAGACAGACGAGTCGCGTTCGCTAAGTCAATTTCGGTTCGGTTCGGCCCGTCGCGCGGGCACCGGCGGATAGATACCATAGACCGGCGATGTTGCGAGTTGCAAGCTACGGTTTCCGTCCCGTCCGAGTAGCTCGCCAAACCGAGTTAGAGAAACTTCAAACCGAGTCAGATCGAGTTGAGGCCAACCCGGTTTGAACCGGTTTGACAAACCGAGTTAACTCATCGCTAGTAAATATGGCTATGTTCCGGTGTGAAGGTAGCTGCTGAAAATACTGGACAAAATTTACTTAACTGTTTTGGGCGAGGAACGCAGTGGCGTGCAGTCCATATAGGCAAAAAGTGTTTGCCTACCCTGCGATTTCTGGAACACTACATGATAACAAAAATAATTTATGTGCACAATAACATTTTGTTTTGAATTATTTCATCGATATAAATAAACAAATTCGCGCGAAAAATCAATCAGCTGGCGCGCCGCGGCGACGAGCAAAGTGCATTGAACTATTCCTAGGTACGCGGAGATTTAAACTTCGCGCGTTCGAGCCGCGAGGCCGGTAATTTTAAAAGGCAGAGTCTCGATATGCACACATTCATACATTTTCCTCTAAAAAACTTACACACACCAGTAGGCACGCCGACCGTTCGAACCATGTTCGAACAGTATAAATGTCACGCACACATGCTACGCTATAGGCACTGTCTCTCTGACCTTGAAGGACGGACTACAGAAATGATGACCAATAGCAATGCATCGAACGGGATGCGAATGAAACGAATGAATGAATAAGGCCGCGCGCACTTTGGACACGTTTTCGTACGAATTTTACTCGACACATACGAACATGTACGAACGATCCCGACATTCCAAGTACTATGGGAGCGCGCAGACTGGGTGCGAGTTAATCGTGCGTATACGTACGTGTAGTTCAGACGTCCGAATACAATCCGAACTTGTTGGGATTTCAAACACGTTCGTACGTTAAAAATTAAAAGTGGATGGAGAAAAAATTATTAACTTGGTTTACGAACGTGAAACAGTATGTGGTCATTATATATCTTTCATAATATGATGGTATTCACTGAATTCACGTCTTTTTAAATATATTTCATGCACCGATAGATATATTTTTCTACGACAGCGATGACGCTGCCGCATTCTGCGAGTTATAAGAGAATTACCAGATACAGGTTATTCATGGCGCTCCAAAGAGGACTTCACGAGTACGATATAACCGGAAAAAATTCAATTCAATTTATTTGCATAAATGTGGTACGTACGTACGTAAACGTATTCAACTTCAAACCGAGTCAGATCGAGTTGAGGCCAACCCGGTTTGAACCGGTTTGACAAACCGAGTTAACTCATCGCTAGTAAATATGGCTATGTTCCGGTGTGAAGGTAGCTGCTGAAAATACTGGACAAAATTTACTTAACTGTTTTGGGCGAGGAACGCAGTGGCGTGCAGTCCATATAGGCAAAAAGTGTTTGCCTACCCTGCGATTTCTGGAACACTACATGATAACAAAAATAATTTATGTGCACAATAACATTTTGTTTTGAATTATTTCATCGATATAAATAAACAAATTCGCGCGAAAAATCAATCAGCTGGCGCGCCGCGGCGACGAGCAAAGTGCATTGAACTATTCCTAGGTACGCGGAGATTTAAACTTCGCGCGTTCGAGCCGCGAGGCCGGTAATTTTAAAAGGCAGAGTCTCGATATGCACACATTCATACATTTTCCTCTAAAAAACTTACACACACCAGTAGGCACGCCGACCGTTCGAACCATGTTCGAACAGTATAAATGTCACGCACACATGCTACGCTATAGGCACTGTCTCTCTGACCTTGAAGGACGGACTACAGAAATGATGACCAATAGCAATGCATCGAACGGGATGCGAATGAAACGAATGAATGAATAAGGCCGCGCGCACTTTGGACACGTTTTCGTACGAATTTTACTCGACACATACGAACATGTACGAACGATCCCGACATTCCAAGTACTATGGGAGCGCGCAGACTGGGTGCGAGTTAATCGTGCGTATACGTACGTGTAGTTCAGACGTCCGAATACAATCCGAACTTGTTGGGATTTCAAACACGTTCGTACGTTAAAAATTAAAAGTGGATGGAGAAAAAATTATTAACTTGGTTTACGAACGTGAAACAGTATGTGGTCATTATATATCTTTCATAATATGATGGTATTCACTGAATTCACGTCTTTTTAAATATATTTCATGCACCGATAGATATATTTTTCTACGACAGCGATGACGCTGCCGCATTCTGCGAGTTATAAGAGAATTACCAGATACAGGTTATTCATGGCGCTCCAAAGAGGACTTCACGAGTACGATATAACCGGAAAAAATTCAATTCAATTTATTTGCATAAATGTGGTACGTACGTACGTAAACGTATTCAATGTGCGCATCTAATTCGTACGACCACGATCATACGTTTACGTACGACAAATTCGTGTCCAAAGTGCGCGCGGCCTAATACTACAAATTATAAAATACCTAGTTTGTTCAAACTTCAATATTTCATAATGACATCCATTTTTTGTTGGTTTTTATTCTATAAATTTTTATTATACGATTGTTTTCGGTGCAGTATGTTCGAAAAAAATATATATTAGTGTTTCCAAATTATATAAAATCTTTTTAAAAAAAAATTGAACCGACTTCAATATCACTGAAAAGTATAAAATAATTTAAATATTATTGAAGTTGGTGTTAGCGTACCTGCTGTGTATATTTGGCACCAACTTCAATAATATTTAAATTATTTTATACTTTTCAGTGATATTGAAGTCGGTTCAATTTTTTTTTTAAAGATTTTATTTTAAACATTTTAGTGATATTTTCATATATAAAGATTGAACCATCGAAAACCGTAAAATTATCTAGGTAGGTTATGATCACATTATCGTCTACATAGTGTTACATAATTCATGTTTCTTCAGAAAAAAATATCCGGTCGTAATGAAATTTGCATGGAAACATCATAGTAGTTTACTCTCTCGAATAAAAAAAGAATCATCGAAATCGGTTCATAATTGTCAGAGCAATGTAATGGAGAACATCAGTTTTATGGTTTTTACCAGATAAATTCCTCCACATCGTTCATGGTCCTCCAGGAAGTTCTTATCCGGTTGTAATAAAATTCATACAGATTCAATACAGTGGTTTCTTCTTTCGAATAAAAAAAGAATCATTGAAATTGGTAAATATTTGCCAGAGTTATGACCATTTTTGTCCGACCGAGCGAGTCCGAGCGACTAAAACGTCATCTATATAGGCTTTCTTGCAACTCTCAGTGCGCAGTCACCATTCTTGTTTTTTCAGGAACTACTTATTACTAAGCAATAATTTTTTTATGGGACCCAATTAACGGATTAAAGAATGGATCGAAGAAAGATTTTTTCAAATCGGTTCATAATTGCCAGAGTTATGCGCGAACATACATAGAAAAAAAATTGCGAAGATTTAATGATAAATAATCTGAAATATATAGTTAGATAGTATATTTACAATCGGTTAGCCGGCTGTAAACATAAAAACTAAATTAAATCATTTAATTTTTTGATATTTTGAGGTGGCATATTTACAATCACATGTGTGTGTACAAGACAAGTAACTCGCAGTCATGTTGGTAAGTTTTTTTACTCGACTAAAAGAATAGGAGGTGGATATTATTGTTTTTATTTGACTGTGTACCTATGTATGATTTTAACGTAGGTACCTACTTCCTACGTGTCGTCTTAGTAGTGGAAGTGAAATAGAATATATATTTATTCGAAATAAAAACATAAGTATTATGTACCTACTCATCAAATGTTTTGTGCTTACATCATTCATTAATGTCAATTTAGGTTGAAGTCGGTTTTTGCCTACCCTGTCATATAACCCATTGCACGCCACTGGAGGAACGGCAACACAATGCAGCTGTCTATAGGCAGGCGTATCGCTTACCATCAAGCGAACGTCTTTCTTGGCTCATCACTAAGTTGGATGAAAAAACACACGGATTTTTTGGCACTACAATATAAACTTTTTTTATAACTACCTACTTAGTGATGACACGAGAGAAATGATTACCAGATTGCACTACAGTACAGGCAATGTCTTGTCCACCAGCCAAATGCGAAGACGAAGACATTTGGTAATAATTCTCTTGAGCCCAGTGATAACACAAGCACAAGCAATGTTCTATCGCGGACACGAACGGTGTACCAGTTCTCAATCAAAATCCTTTGAACAACGTTACATGTGCTTACTCCGCCCGTACGTATTTTGGTCCGGCTCGTGCAAGCTATCGTCGTCCTAAAGGTGGTACACTATTCGTGACCGCGAGAGTATCTATATACACTGTTCTTCTTATCGTATGGTTAGTGGCCAACTTGTTGTACCTACATTTTTTCAAGCTGCCCTTAAGCCTCTAACGTTGTCTAGATGGCAACAACCGGACTGACTTTTTATGTGCACTCCGAAGAACGGAGACGCTCAGTTTAAATGCCAGTAAACGGTCACCCATCTAAGGACTGACCTTGCCTAACGTCACCAACCAATTGATCATTTACCGATCAGTGATTACAAATGGTTATAAGCTGTTTGTCCTGCTGCTAGCAATAGCATGCTTATTTTAGGTACTCCAATCTATACTTATAATAAAACTGTAACAGGTCCAATTCTGTACATTGAAGATATTTTGAAAATTATATTTGGAGGGCATTCTATAACCGATACTGAGGCCGAAAATGTATTTTTTTTAATTTTTGTCTGTTTGTCTATCTGTCTGTCTGTCTGTATCTCGGCTGAGCATCACGCCGAAACTACTGGATGTATTGAAACGAAACTTGGCATGATTTGAGATCTTACTACGAGGTAGGACATAGGATACTTTTTATCCGGTAATCTAGCACGGTTCTTTTGGGAGAGGGGATTAAAGTCAAAATGGGTACTTGGTTATACGCTTGGTCCGATTTTATAATTTTTTCTTTATAATTATAATAAATATTTGTAAGGGAACACTCATAGACAGTTGTTAACAATGTTTGGAAATCGATCAGGTTAAGCAACGTTAGGTAAGGTCATTAAATAGATGGGTGACCGTTTAACGCCATTTGAGCTAAACGCTTCCGTGCTTCGGAGGGCAAGCACAAAGTGGGTCCAAGTTTTTAACCGACTTTAAAAAAGGAGGTTTTATATTCTATGCGAATGTATATTATTGAAAGTTTAGTAAACGTAAACACAGCGCGGGCGGAGCTGCGTGGGTCAGCTAGTAAAGAAAATAAGAGAAGAATACCCTGCCAACACAGCCCACAAAATCATTCAGTAGCAAAATGTAAACATCATAATAGCAGCAGTCCATATTATAGATAACACTAATTGTATATCTACAGCACTCCATGTTATATTAAAATATCCAATCTAATCAATAGGAGATAAACAGGTATCGGCCTGTGTTTTGTTCATAATCCTGTTCACTTACAATGTTCGGACGTGTTCGACCGTGAGTTCAAAAACACCGTCCAAAAATTCTGATACAAGGAACAATGAAATTCTGGAAAGCAAAGCCAACAATACAGTGATAAAACAAGAATTTATTAATGTGTTTTACAAAGCTATGGGTAATCAAGAAAATGAATGTCTTAATTACAAAATGGGGTTATACGAAGCGGAAATATTCATCACAATATCCCGTTTGAACGAGACATCAGCGCTCAGATCTATTGTAATTTTAGTTGGCAGTTCGTTGGGGATTGTATTGTCTGCTAGCGCTTTGGCACTGCTCATCCTGACTGCTATATTGTTCAAGGAATGGAGACGCAGCTACAAGAATCAGCTCCTCATTCAATTCATGCTGTCAAGATTCTTCTACACATTCGTGCGATTCGATAATGACATTCGGAATATTATTACTGGCTGCTACAAGTCAGAATGCCTCATCTATTTAAACGTTCTCTCCATGATATACTCGGAAATAGTGCTGGTTGTGTGGATGTTCATATTCAGTCGTCAAATGTACATCAGCTTGGTTAAAGTATTCGATACGAAGCAACCTGATGTATGGAAAGTTTCAGCTGTAGCATGGATGGCACCGGTCATCGTCTCATTGCTACTGCATCTGATTTATTATGTCCAAACCGACAATGACTCGAGGTACTTCTTTGTATATCTAATGATTATTAAATGGCCAGTGCTAATTACGAATGCGATTATGTTAATATCAATTCTTAGATCTATACTGCGAAATAGCAGTAAGCCTGAAAATAATGTTCGTGTTATCCTGACGATGATTGTTTTAATATTCGTATTTGGCTTCCAACAGATTGTTGTGGATATCGGTAAGATAATGTATTTGAATTTTGTGGAAAGTTACAATACAGTGGTGAGTTTGTTAATAATTAGCAATATATTGACGATGTACCAGTGTGCGTTTTCGATATTGTTCTGGGTTTTCGGTAACGCGAACACTAGAAAGTTGTGGCGATTCCAAGATTGGCGCGATAAAATGCAATCAGGAGTTAGGTTTAGTATTTAATTAATAAATCTCCAATCATATTATGTAATCTAAATAAAACATGAGGTCTTATTAGACATTGTTTTATTTTTTTAATTAACTTCCTCAAGATTGCATCTCATAAAAGTCTATGTCGTATTCGCCAAGCAGCAGTGTGTAAGCATTGTTGTGTTCCGGCGTGAAGGGCAGTGTAGCTGGTGAAATTACCGGACACAGAGACTTAATATCTAATGTCTTAAGGGTCGGCAACGCGCTAGTGATTCTTCTAGTGTTGCTAGCGTCTATAGGCTGCGGTGTCTGCTTACCATCAGGCGGCAAGGCATGCTTGCTTGCCACCTTGGTAGTATAAAAACAAAGTCTCAAATAAATTTTCTAAAAACAAAGCTAGCAATGTTAATAAACAAACCCGAAGCTCTTTATCCTGGAAGGGTTGAGTAGAGATGAACAAAGTTTCGACACCCACGTTACCATGACAACTCATTGTGACTGGTCGTAACCTATAGCCACTTTAAATTGCCTTACGACCCATGTATTTTTAAGCCGATTAGTACCTAGTAGTTATACCGTTTCATGGATAAGCCCTGGGATAATTGATCCGTGGCCCACATGTGGCCCATTAGTATTTAATGTTCACTATTTGCGTCTGTCTGTTTGCTAACTCTTCTTAACTACACAAAGAATTTTTATGTGTTTGTACCATCATTAATTTTGTTTAAAGTCTTACACTCTTACAGATTACCCTTGAAGGGCTAGGTAAAAATGCTTTAGTTCTTTGCTATAAAGAAAATTCCGTAGTATAAACCCTGGCACCGTTATTTCCAGAAACACGAAATAGACTACAATAATATAAATGTGCCTATTTAAGAATGTAAATGTTGTACGGTCATGTAATAAAATAGCGAACACCTACTAATTTAGCTGAAAACGTACTTAACGGGGACCCAAATTGGTTCGTAATTAGTGTTAAATTACTGCCAGAAATGGGCCCGAGAGATGGAGTGGAGAAACACTGCTCAGATTTTTTTTGGGAATTTTAAACGGGCGAGTGAAGTGACTACTTATAGATTTTAATGATGTTTGATTTTTGATTATGTTATTTATTTCTACTTATTGCTTATCAGGTCAAATCAAAAAGGCGAGTGGAAAACCTTGGGTTTCAATAGGTTCTGTGCCCTTACCTGCCTGTATTTGTTTCTTAAATTTTCGTGTGTTTGGAAAAAAAATAAAGAATATATTTTTTTCCAAACACACGAAAATTTCCAACATTGAAATTAAACTACTTTTACGGATTTTATCGCGGTTTATTTATAAAAAAATCCGTAAAAGTAGTTTAATTTCAATGTGTAATATTCGCGTAAGTAAAAGACAACATTATATTCTTTAGATTTTAGATTGTATTGGTACGTCGCGATAGTATTTTTTTTTTAATGTTTATTATACTAACTGCTGTTCTCATAGATCATAAATCATTATATTATCACATAGCGTAAATATAAACATGAAAATATAGGAAGAGATGACTTATTAGTGGATTTATAGTACGGCAGGGAGTTATAAAAAAAGCTTCAATAATAATAGGTATTCCAACAGCATCTTGCTCACCTGGACAGAGAAGAATAAGCAAGACAAATTCTCTAAAGAGACATTCATCATCATCACCAGCCGGAAGACGTCCACTGCTGAACAAAAGCCTCCCCCTTAAAGGCCATAATGAACGACAATTAGCCATTTGCATCCACCAGTTACCTGCGACGCGCACAATGTCGTCGGTCCACTTAGTTGGAGGCCTGCCTACGCTGCGTCTTCCGGTTCGTGGTCGCCACTCGAGAACCTTTCTTCCCCATCTGTTATCGGTTCTTCCAGCGATGTGGCCTGCCCACTGCCAGTTCAAATTGTATATTCTAAGAGCTATGTCGGTAACATTGGTTATTCGGCGAATCTTCTCATTACGAATTCTGTCGCGCAAAGAAACTCCGAGCATAGCCCTCTCCATTGCTCGTAAAGAGACATTAGAAGAACTAAAAACCAAGAAAATGATAGACTGATGATGTTTTTGCTAGTTGCCAGGATAATATGAAAATTAGCATAAACACCAAGGGTATATATGTAGGGTATGTTTTTTTTTTAATTTATACTACATCATAAGACTTTTTGGAACCCTACTACGATATCCAAGAAGTAATAATAAATTACATGGTGTCCTATAAAGTCCCACGGAAAATACTTATAATTATCTCGTTTTCCTGAAAAGGAAAAATAATTAATTTGTTAGCAGTAAACGAGCTCTTATTCGATTGTGATAGAGTTCAAAATGATCGTAGAGCTCACGGAATCGTAATTTCTGCCAGAAATGTTTTCTTAATAAGACTTCGACGGGGATTATGGGGTATAAAATAATGATGGTTCATAAATCCGAGACATTTACGATAAATACCTACACGTTACAATACAGTTTTTTTTTTGTTATTGGATCTTAGAATTTACGATATGAATATGAACAACGGTTTATGAAAGCTAAGCTTACCAATGCACGGGGGAAATGGTGTGGAAATGGGGTTACAAAGTCGTCTGTTTCAAATCGTTTTCAAGGTTTGTGAACTTTATGTACCTACATTTTACCACACACATGTTACCTACATTTACATGTAGAAAAAAACAAGTATTTTTAAAAATTAAAAAGCATATTTTTAATTATTTTTTTAATGCTAATTTTTAAATATTAAGTAAGAAGAATTAGAATAAGAATATTTTTTCGCCGGAAAAACCTGAGGGAAAACATAAAATAATAACAAAACGTATGCATCCATTTCCGGCAAATGAGGCTAACCACTCAGCATATTGCTGCACCGGAATACATATTCCGGTCCAGCGCTGTTTTTCAGGATTAGCCCCTGTGACATTTTGATGCCATTTCGACCTAATAATCTACTTAAATAATATAACTGTGAAAATAAATCTTCTTTAGTACTTACATACTTCCTTCCACTACAAAGTTAAAATTATAAATATAGTAACAAAATGTGAAAAATAAAATATAATAAAAATAAACTTAAATGTGCCACCGACAACCAAGAAAAATACTAAAAAAATATATAAATAGGCCAACATTAAGGTTAAGGCTGTCAACCAGTCATCAAGCATGCCGCACTCATGATAAATATATTAATAGAATTGAACAGCTACAAAAGTTATGTTCATTAGTTCATTAAATACCTTTGCTTTCGCTTGCGAATTCCTTATCACTCCTCTAATTACTTAAATCTTTGTAAAATTCATATTTTTCCCCTATATTTCATACAACGAATAGCAGATTTTACACTATTAAATAAAATTCTCTCCAACGAAATTAATAGTTCTGACTTGTTGCAGAAAATTCATTTTATTGTCCCTAATAGATTACTTAGATTTAATCCCCCCCATAAGTATTCCGTCATGTAACACCAATTACAGACAAAACTTCAACGTTCATGGTGCGTGCGAGTAGAGATTTTAATATGATATGCAAAGAGTTTTCTTTTGATACCTTTTCTATTAATATCCCCTCGGCAAGGAAGGAGCTCAGCCTTAAGTTTTTTCAAAAGATTAGTGATGCTTATTCGGATAAACCGAATAATGTATTAATGACATGTTTTCTCCCTTTCATGAGTGACAACTTATGTATATTGTGTTTCTAACCGTGTGGTCCTTTAAATGCTCTCTATTTCTTATAATGTTATCTACTTCTATATTTTAAGCCGGTGGACTACCTGTAAATAAAAAATAAATAAAAAATAAGTAAGTCTATATCCGTTTAATTTTAGTTAGGGTTAAATGCAATGAAAAAAAGATAAATAAGTATATGTATTCTTTTACTACAGATAAATGTGGAAGCTTTTGGGAGTATCATTTAGCGTGACGTGCTTGATGTTATTATCTCTACCCGTGCGTTGTACTATGGTAAAGGACATTTAGATTTCTGTGCATAAAGCTTACACACGATATATCTGAACACACAATAATAAACAAACCATAAAATTGTATTAAAGCTATCACATTTTAATTTCACTTTAAATCTATCAGTCCCTAACATCTGAACAACCAAGCGACGACTCAAATACATAAACAATGGTTTTCAAAAATCCTTGTATCCAACGTTTGAACTGAACCTACTATTCTAAAATTCTCTTTCTGAATTAATCGAAACGACATCGGTTCAATATGTTTTCGTTTATCCACAAATTAAACGCGGTAGGCCACTCGCTATCGATTGGATTCGGCGCTGACATCTGAAGTGTACTTGAATTATTCGGAGCCAACAAGCCCCTATCCCAATAACGCTAAACCTCAGAATAAATGAATGAGGATAGACGGGGCGCACTGTACCTACTCGTAAGTGGAGGCACGTAAGGTCAACTCGCAAAGTACCTACTGGTCACAGTGTAAAGGTCTTTCAGCTGCTGATGAGTACCCCGAGGCTGGTGACGAGGCGACGCGTTATAGGTATCGATATACTATGGTGTAGGCTCTGTGTCGTCACGAGCACCGATAGGGTGCTGGGGGAGCGTACATTTCTGTTCTGCTCCTCCCTGGGACCTGCTCTCACGAGCATCTGGCGTTGGAGAGATTCTGGCGAAGTCCGAACGTAGAGCCCAGAGTCTCTTTATAGCGTCGGGCAAGGTTTTAGCGGGTAAGCATCCCACATAACTCATCCACCGCCTTTACGAAAAAAGGCTGTAGATAATTCTTTAATGTTTTTTCATTATTATGTGCAAGGGACGAGGAAAGTACCACCGCAGTGTCCGATATTCTGCCACTAAGCAGCAGAGTATAAATATTACTGTGTTCCGGTGTGAAGGGCACTTTAACTGGTGAAATTTTCCGGCAAAATCCTGAAAATCCAAATACGAAAAAAATTGACGAGCGGCAGTGCAATGCAGCTGTTTATAGGCTCCGCGGGTCAAATCAAATCGTCTTTATTTGCTGACCATAGGTATGCTTATTACAAACATGGGTTACCATGTGTCGCTTACCATCAAGCGGACGTCTTGCTTGTGTCCTCACCAGGTTGAATAAAATCTCATTATGAGATAGATGTTAATTTTACTTAAAATGCTTGTATGAAAACTATATGTTATGGGGAGTGATGGCTGCTGCTCGAGTCAACTCGCGCGCGGGTAATGCCCGACTACTATCCCTTTGGCCTTTTAGTTTGTTGTAATTTTTGTCGTAATTTATTGTTTTCTTCTTTTCTCCCTTGCTTTATGTTTCGAACCTCTATTAGTAGCAGTAGTCTGGTTGTTAGTCCGGTTGACCGGACTAGTGCAACTTTTCAGTAGCAGTAATTCGCTTTCAATATAGCATCGAACTACTGATACTCTTTAGTAGCAGCAGTTCGGTTTGTAATCTATCTTCTTCTATACTATAATAAAACTCAAAGAGCACTTTTTCTGTACATTGAATATTTTTCCAAAATTTCTATGTGGGAATACTATACTATCGACATAGAGACCAAAACAATTTTTTTTGGAATTATTGTCTGTCTGTCTGTCTGTCTGTCTGTCGTTCTGTTTGTCCAGGTATCATTTGAAAACCCGTGGATGGATTTTGATAGGACTTTCACTGATGTGTTGTGTAGAAGTCAAGGTATAAATTGGTATATAAAACATCACGCTATGTTTCATAGGGGCTAAGCAGTGAAACATTACTTGCACATATTACCACGTAATTTCCTTTGTATGTGAATAGGGTAATTAAAGACTGATCAGTTAATCATTAAGATATGTATTATTACGCTATATACAATAGGGACTGAGCAGACATTTAGTTTGCATAAGATATGGCTGTGGCGAAGGGTCAATTTTGTAAGGGGTAAGCCGGTCCGGTACACCCAGGACATTTGAACTCCTCCGAAACGGCTGGACGGATTTGGATGAAATTTTGTGTGTGTGTTCAAGGGGATTCGAGAATGGTTTAGATTCACAATTAGGTTCATTGGAAAAGGTTTTTTATACAGTAATATTTTAGTTTAATCTATATAAATCGTGTACCTAACACGACTTTCTTTTATAACTCAAGAACGGCTGAACCGATTTGGCTGAAAATTGGTGGGGAGGTAGCTTAGAACCAGGAGACGGACATAGGATACTTTTTATCCCGGTAGGTTAAGCAACGTTAGGTAAGGTCATTACATAGATGGGTGAACCGATTCGTATGAAATTTTGTGTGCATATCGGGTAGGTCTGAGAATAGGTCATGACGTAAAGTGTATTTCATACAGATAGGTTAAGGTTCAGCAACATAAGGTAAGGTAATGAAATAGATGGGTGAACCAGTTTGTATGAAATTTTGTTTGAATATCGGGTAGGTCTGAGAATAGGTTGTAAAGTATATTTCATGCCGCTAGGGCAAGGTTAAGCAGCATAAGGCATGGTCATTAAATAGATGGGTGAACCGATATGTATGAAATTTTGTGTGCATATCGGGTATGTCTGAGAATAGGTCATAAAGCATATTTTATGCCACTGATACCATGATTGACGAAATTGTATAGAACGAGAGGAGGGGGCAAGAGAGGAGAGAGAGGGAGAGGGGATTCGAGGAGAAGGTGAAGTGTGGAGGTGTGGGATCGGGGGAGTTAGTTGGAGCAAGGTGGGAGTAGAGAGAGGGGGAGGAGGTTCAGTGAGCGGATAATGGGGAGAGGAAGAGTGACGGGGACCGAAGCGGGAGGGGGAAAGAGAGAGCATAGAATTAGATTTTTCTAATGAAAGGGAGATGGAGAGAGAAATAAATCAAGGGAGGAGGGAGAAAAGGGGAACAAAATGTAATAAAAGCGCGGGCGGAGCTGCACGGGTCAGCTAGTATTAATAATAAAATTGTACAATACACTTTGTTACTTTATTGTTATTTTAAAATGAAACAGGAGGTGTAATTGCCTTGTCTTGTGAATGTGGTCTAGAGCTGTAACATGGTTATAGTAGAAGTACCAGGGAAGCATAGGACATAAGGAGTTTAGGAGATAAGGAAGAGTCCTCAGGTCTTGATATCCAGAGGTACTGGCTTACTGGTTTTCATTGGCGTCGCGTAAGACGTGAGGGCCTGGAGGGTAAAGGATGTATCAAGAGGCAAGATATCCTTGTATCTTGTGCTTCCCTGGTACTTCTGGTTTAAATATGTTAGCTACTACTCAATAGGTACCACATCCTCAGTAGGTAGGTATATACCTACCTGGGCGTAGTTAAAAATCACATTGGACATTGGATTTGAGGTGGACTTGAGGACTCTTCCTTACGTCCTATGCTTCCCCGGTACGTCTACTATAGACATGTTAGCTCTAAACCACATTCATATGCTCACACAAGACAAGACACAAGATTATGCACCTCCTGTGTGTTCATTTTAAAATAACAATAAAGTAACAAAGTGTATTGTACTGTTTTTTCCTCCTACCCCCGGTTTTGAGTCCACTTGTGTTTTTGAACGTCTTGCAATATATTACGAAAATTAATTTTAAACTAGGCTAAACATTAATAAATTCAGTGTTAATAAATAGCTTTTAGTGTAAAATCATAGTGGAAGTGTTATCTCGGCTAAATTATATCTTATTTGTAAACAGTGATAAAACATAACCCTTCTGTTTTTCTTAAAATGGCTTCATGTTTGAAGTGCAATATTATTCCTAATATTGATGAAAAGAATCCTAAAATAATATGCCATGGCTGTGAGCGACAAATTTGTGTCAAGTGCAGTGGGTTGCTAGCTACGGAATTAAGAGTTATTTGTTTACAATCTCCAACACTCAAGTACTTGTGTCCTGATTGTGTACTTGGAGTCCGTCAGATCCCAGCGCTTCGGAAGTTAGTGTCAGAGCTGAAAAATGAAATTGAAGACCTGAAAAAATCCCGTAATGATGGTACAAATCTGGAGGGAGTGCTACAAGAATTGGGTGAAAGGAAAAGAAGGAGCTCAAATATTATAATGTTTGGAATCCCTGAGTCTCCTAGTGACAACCCGCTTATACGAAAACAGCATGATCATGATGAGGTGAAGAACACTTTGGCATCTGTACCTGCTAGTGAGAATCCAATAGTAGTTCTTCGCTTAGGTAAACAGCAAACTAACTCCACTGCACCGCCTCGTCCTGTCAAGATAGTATTTTCCGGTAAGAAGAATGCAGTGCATATACTGAAGAACTGGAGCAAGTTACCTACTGGAATCAGAGTTCAAAACGATCAGACTCCTTATCAACGTGAGTACTATAGAAAGCTTAAAGCGGAAATGGACCTGCGCACAAAGAATGGTGAGTCACAGTTGAAAATTAAATATGTAGATAACTCACCTAGGATTGTGAAGGTACAATTATCTGCTTCAAAAAAGTAGATAACAAAATTACTGATCTCACCTTCCTTTACACAAACTTGGCATCCCTAATGGCTAAACGAGATTTGCTGCTTGTAGAGATAGATAAATTAAAACCCACGTTTATTATTTTAACTGAAACTCACTTAAAGCCACAGATAAGTGATAGTTTAGTGAACATAAATGGATATGTGCTATACAGACTAGACAGAGCAGATGCAAAAGGGTGGGGGGGAGTTGCCATATATGTAAGTCACTTTCATCTTAATATACCTATACATGCGACTCTTCACCCAACCCTAAACTGTAATCCGCAAATTGAGACCCTTTGGTTAAATATAACCTATGCTAATCTAAATCTACTTATTGCGGGAGTTTATAGACCCCCACACTATACTTTTCAGGACTCAGATAGGATATTGTTTGACGATATTAAAAAAGCATCGAATGGTAACCAGACGGTTTTAATTATGGGTGACTTTAATCTGCCTGATATAGACTGGCCTTTGAAAAGAATAGATGGTTATAATATGCTACATGGGAAGTTCGTTGAAATGTTAACAGAGACTAGTTTATGTCAGATAGTAACACAAATTACTCGGAAAAGGAACGACCAGGAGTCTCTCCTTGACTTAATAATGTGTAATGAAGAGAACTTATGCACTAAAGTTGAGTACTGCGCGAGCATAGGGAAAAGTGACCACCTCGTTCTAATAGCAACCGTGCAGGTCCATCTACAGTCTATATCAGATATAATAAAAAAACCACCCCGAAAGGATTTTTTCAGTACAGATTATGAGCAAATGACACATACTTTGGAAACTGATAATACTGTTTTGGTTTGCTCAAATGTGTATGACGCATGGCAGGATTTTAGGAACAAGACGGAAAATGCTATTCAATTGCATGTACCTTTAAAACGAACTAAAAAGAAATGTAACCTTAAGAAACCTTGGATTAGTTTACATATTATGCAGATGTTACGGGAAAAGAAAAAATCATGGGATTTATATATAGCTGAAAAGTCAGACAACAACTATAACATCTATCGCAAGCTAAACAATAAAATTGTATCAGCTGTGAGAAGTGCAAGAAAAAGCTTTGAGCAGGGTGTAGTTGACAGAGGACCTAAGGCTTTATATAGTTATGTACGGGATCAGCTTTCATCGAAAGTGTCAGTTCCACTCACCTTGAGAAATGAGCACTCGCAAGAATTAACATCCGATGGCTCAGAAATTGCCACCTTGTTTGCAAAACAATTTGAAAAATCTTATGTAAGGGAGCCACCTAACGTGCAAATTCCTGATGTGACTGTTCCGAGAGTACTAAACTCAATTGAGAGTGTCACTTTCACATCAGAGCTGGTCAACAAGGCTATTCAAAGCTTGACGACAACACATCTACAGGGCCAGATGAGATACCTGCTATTTTACTTAAAAAATGTTCTAAGTCCCTTGCTCCCCGATTAGCTCACATTATGACATTGTCATTTAATGAACATCGTTTACCGTCAGACTGGAAAGAAGCTAATGTCACACCCATTTATAAAAAAGGAGATAAGTTGTTGGCGGCAAATTATAGACCAATAAGTTTAACTTGTATAGCCTGCAAGGCAATGGAAAAAATTATTACAACTCAACTACGGGAGTTTATCACTAGAGAACACATAATCATTGATGAGCAACATGGATTTGTTCAAAAGAGGTCTACTGTGACAAACCTGCTCTGCTGTGTAGATAAATGGACAAAGAACTGGAACGAAAGAATTCCAACTGACGTAATATACCTGGATTTCGAAAAAGCTTTTGACCGCGTTCCAATAAAAAGGCTTATAAAAAAACTGGAACATTTCGGAATTCGTGGAAACCTGCTTAAATGGATTGAAGATTTTTTGACGGGAAGAAAATTTCGAGTGAGAGTTGGTGAGCATTTATCTGATCCATATGATGTCCATAGTGGAGTTCCTCAGGGTTCAGTACTTGGACCAACACTGTTTGGAATATTCTTAACAGATTTAAAACATGTTATTAAATCCGAAATGTTTTTGTTCGCCGATGACACTAAAATCATGGCTAATCCGCTAATCAGTCATAACATTATACAAGATGATTTAAATAATATTCTATCATGGACCAAAGAGTGGCTCATATCACTAAATACGAAAAAATGCACAATTCTCCATATTGGTAACAACAATCCTAAACATACATATTACATAGGACCTCAAAAACTACAGTGTGTTTCTTCTCAAAATGACCTGGGTGTTACAATAACAGGAAATCTTAAATGGGAAGAGCATTTAATAAAAATAACTAAAAAGGCTAATTCGCTCTTATACATCATTCGGAAGGCGTTTTCTTACATTGACAAAATCTTGTTTATCACATTGTACAAGACATATATAAGGCCCTTATTGGAATATGCTTTTCAAGTTTGGAGTCCGTACTTTCAGAAGGACATCTCTTTGTTGGAAAAAGTACAAAGACGAGCAACAAAACTGGTACCTACTCTCCGAAATAAAGAATATGAGCAGAGATTAGAAGAATTAGGGTTGACATCACTGGAAGCGCGGAGACAACGTGGAGATCTAATAGAGACGTATAAAATCCTGACAGGACACTACAATGTTCCAGAGCTTGATAAAATATTTCTACGAAACAGAAATGTAACATTGAGAGGACATTCACTAAAGCTGTCACGCTCCTTAAGCGCTAGCAACCCTAGACACCACTTCCTAGGCAATCGTGTAGTGACAATGTGGAACAGTTTGCCCGAGACAGTAATCAGTGCGCCCTCAGTTAATGCATTTAAAAACAGATTAGATAAACATTTTAAACAAATTAAACACAAGTGAACAGTGATATGCACGCATCAGCTTTAAGCTGCTTGTGCATTAACAAATAATAATAATAATAATAATAATTTTATTCTTAATACCTATTACAAACCGAACTGTTGCTACTAAATACACACATCAAAAGTGTCTAGGGATCAAGCATTTTTAAGCGGATTTCTTGAGATTGAGATGTGGCTTTGTAATAAATTTATGATTTTATAAATTTATATGGATCCTTTTTGGTGCATTTCATAATTTGAATCAGGAACTGTGAATCAAATTCGAGTAAAAGATGAAAATCAGCTGTCAATATTTTCCCTATAAAAACATACAACGCATTGAAGACATTATTAGTGCTACTGTTTCCCTACTACTGATTAAAACCAACGTTATTATGGAGCGGCGACGTCATTTAAGCAGGGAAGAAATGCTCAGAGCCGTGGGAATGATAGAAGCTGGTTCCCGGCAACGTACTGTGGCTTTAGCTCTGAATACAAGTCAGAGTGTTATCAGTCGACTTTGGACACGTTACCGAAGCACTGGTACCGTGGCTGAGCGCCATGGAGGACGGTATCGCTGCACCACACGGAGACAAGACCGATATATTCAAATCTTAACTCGAAGAGATCCAACAATAACTGCCATGATGTTAGCCGTGAGGCTTCATCACTCTTCAGGGAACTTAATTAGCGACCAAACAGTCAGAAACCGCTTGCATGAAGTGAACCTTCATTCCCGAAGACCGCTACGGGTACCACCTATAGCAATGCACAATCGTAGGATTCGATATCAATGGGCTCTTGAACACTGAAATTGGGCAGAAGAACAATGGCGTTTCGTGTGCTTTTCTGATGAGTCTCGTTTTGGTATGAGACCGGATACAAGACGTATACGACACTGGAGAACCCCTGGACGCCAACAGCGATTAAAATCCTGCCAGGAAGTCCATCCTTATAGTGGTGGAACCATCATGGTATGGGCGGGTATTTGGATCGGCGGAAGAACTGAGTTGATTTGGATCAGAGGCAACCTCAACGCTCAAATTTATGCTGAGACGATTGTATCAGACGTCATCGTTCCTCTACAAGTGCAAATCGGTCCCTTATTTCAGTTAATGCATGATAATGCACGACCGCACACCGCAAGAGTTGTAAGACAGACTCTCGCCGCAGCTAACATCAATGTCCTGCCCTGGCCTGCTCAGTCGCCAGACTTGAA
The DNA here is from genome assembly GCA_911728495.1 of Furcula furcula. Classification (NCBI taxonomy): domain Eukaryota; kingdom Metazoa; phylum Arthropoda; class Insecta; order Lepidoptera; family Notodontidae; genus Furcula; species Furcula furcula. Next base: position 7,934,031 of record OU452246.1, on the reverse strand, counting down.
CCCGATTGAGCATGCATGGGATATGCTACAGAGAAGAGCTCTGCCGAATATGGAGGGTATCCAGTCGCAAGAAGACCTTTTTTTGTTGTTGCAACGAACATGGGCGGCCATTCCACAGCGTGATTTGGATGAACTCATTTTGAGTATGCCAAACCGATGTTCTTGTGTTGTTAGTGTTCGCGGTAGAAACACGGATTATTAATTGTTTAAGTTACCCAATAAAATTTTAAAGAAAACTGTTATTTCAGTCTTTTTTTCGAACTTTTGTGTTAGTGGTTCAAATGTCAAAAATCCCTTTATTAGGAAAATGGCAAATTTCTTTATTAATGCAAAGGTGACTTGGTTTATCGTTACTGTGACAAACGAAAACACTTTATTTGATGAATCCTTAAAGAAAATTTTAATTAATATCAATCAGGAGAAAAGTTATTGCAAAAATATATGTTGATCCCTAGACACTTTTGATGTGTGTAGTATCAGTAGTTCGGTGCTATATTTCAACCGAACTACTGCTACTGAAAAGTTGCACTAGTCCGGTCAACCGGACTAACAACCGGACTACTGCGACTAGAGGGTTTCGAACGGCAGGACACACTATCGCTAATGCTGATTCAATTGTAACAAAACAATGTTTAAAAAAAAAGTCAAAAAATGATAAGCCCGCTGAGCTTCTTGCCGGATCTTCTCAGTTGAAGCCGCGTTGCGGTCCAGTGGTAGCTTTTAAAAAAATTACTATTCTAAAGTGAGCCTATTTGAAAATAAAGATCATTGATTTCATTTGATTTTGATGAGAAAAATATTTATTAGATACGCGTTTATGATAAGATGAATACATGAAAATACGATAGTTATTTTGAAAATAGAGATCCCTATGGTGACCACGTGAGTGGACACTTGATAATTTTTACAATAAGATCTCCAAGAAGACCGGGTATAGAGTGGCCAACGATATTTGACCCAGCCATTGTGTAGGAAACCTCTCAGGTGATATAGTGTATGGTCCAAAGAATAAGCTATTAGAGTTTTTAGACAGTGATAATATCCTTCGGACCGATACAGCTGCAGCGGTGAATCTTTAAGAAGATCAGCCATAAATGCAGAATATTTCCTAGGTTGTTACAGATATTCCCCGTGTATATTTACTTTTGAAAATTATTTATATATCAATTGCATAATCAGACATGTATAGGAACGTAGAAAATATAAGAAAAATGGTAAATGTTAATGTTTATTAGAAAGCATCAAATTTTCTTCTCCTTCTTTTGTAAAGCAATGGCTTCCATGTATTATACATAACTATTTATCTATAATTTGGCTAGTGTTATGGTGTAAATAACAGTTGCAAAATAAATTAAAGTACTTATCAAGTTGATTATAAAAGCGTGCAATAGACAATTTGTGACAAGATGGCGGCCGCGAACCAAATTCCCCCTAATAAATGTATCATGTTTTTAGAAATAAATTAACGCAAATAGCTATTGACGGCCGCCTTTATCTTTTACTAAGACCAAAAGGCTAACCCTGAATCTAACTAAATATGGGTACGTGAATCTAAGTAATAAATGCTAATAATAATTCCGAATAAGCTTATTACTTAGATCCGTCTCGCGACACGAATTCGGAATTCACGTTGCAGTGAAGGCCCGGAACCGGGAACAGACAGGCGGACTGCTTCCCCACGGTCCATGTCAAGTGGCATGACACGGGGGACAGCTGGGTTGAGCACCCCGTCGACAACATGACGAACTTTTATATATTTTTCTCAAATAATATTTTTTATTATGGGATGCTTTAGAAAGTAAGATCTACCCATATAAGCATTGAATTAGCTTATTCAAGTACTTTTTAGAGAAGTTCAGAGTTACACAACGAGCCATGGAGAGAGCTATGCTCTGAGATTCTTTGCGCGACAGAATTCGAAATGTGGAGATTCTCCAAAGAACCAGGATCACCGACATAGCTCTTAAAATCTGCAAGCTAAAGTGGCAATGGGCAGCCACATCGCTCGAAGAACCGATAACCGTTGGGGAAGAAAAGTTCTCGAGTGGCGACCACGAACCGGAAGACGCAGCGTAGGCGTCGCAGGTAACTGGTGGATGCAAACAGCCAATTGTCGTTCATTGTGGCGTTCTAAGGGGGAGACCTTTGTTCAGCAGTGGACGTCTTTCGGCCAATGATGATGATGATTCGAGTACAGTGGCGTTGTTGCGAAGTAGTGAGATTAGAGAGTGAGGTTTTTTACTCAATATAAGCTAGTGCTTGACTGCAGTCCCACCTGATGAAAAGCAGCTTCGCAATTGAGGATGGTGAGACACACTAGCTTTTTAAAAGCCTATTTATTCACTCTAGCCTTGAAGACATTATAATCGGGCAGGAAAACAGACGTAAGCAAACTTTTCCAGTCCCTAGATGTCCTTATTAAAAAATTAAGAAGCAAATCGCTTAGCCGGACTAAGAGTAGGTCTGAAGACAATTAGTAGGTATGCAGACGTAACGTGGCATCATCAGACGTGCGTGTCGTGATGATGTCTTAGAATACAGAAGCGTTGTGAAGTCCGGACCTCGGTTATATAATTGCGAGGTTCTCGACGCTATTTAACGGTGTCATAGTGAGATCTTGATGAAAAATTTGTGCTCATTGTCAGCATTAGTACACAGACATCACTATACTAGGCATCTGTATATTGTGACATGCACCTAGCAAAAGCAGAATTGCGTCGTTGGGAATAAAAATACATCTATAAATACATATAAAATTACTTGTCCTGACTGACTGACTGAGTCATCAACGCACAGGCCAAGCCGCTGGACCTAGAAAGCTTAAATTTGGGCAGTAGGTTCTTCTTATGACGTAAGCATCCACTAAGAAAGGGTTTTTGAAAATTCCACTCCTAAAGGGGTTAAATGGGGTGGAAAAAAATTGCGGGCGTAGCCGCAGGGAATTGCTAATCAGTTTCTAAACGGCAATCGGCAGGATATACCTACCTAATAATGCGACATTATGGAGCCATTTGTGTGACGTCGTGACGTATTATGGCGTCCGGGTTCGAAATAGTAGAGATGCGAATTTTTTGAGTAAAGTAGCGTTATCTATAACGCAAATGTAGCCATACTATAACAACGTTTCAAATATCCTCCCATCTATGTTCCCAAATGTTAAGAATTACGATATTATGTATGTATATGTACCTAGTGATCCTGGTTTTAACGACACAGAGTCGTTGCGATTTTTGGCTTTTCTCTATAATAGCGCTGTGAATGTGACCTCGGGGGTAGCGCTTAGGGGTAACGCCATAACAGTAGGTTTGCTCTATAGTAACGCCAAGAATCTAAAACAATATAAACGGTAAAGCTCTAAATACAATCTCGTCGTGCAATATATTTTAGTCTATTGTATTCCATAAATAAAGAATGATTAAAAAGTTACGGTCTCAGTGTTTAAATTTATAATTCCCTTAGTAACTATCTAGAACCATTAATATAAGTCTTTCAAGCCACCACTGATCTAGACTGCCATTTATCTAAAGTTTGATGTACATAAGCAGACAGAATATTTAAACTTCTTAATGGTTTTTACATCAAACCATAATTAATAGTCTTAACTTATAATTAAAGGGTCACCTAAATGGAAACTAAAAAGTACAGTTAAATTATTATTTTAATAAAATTATAATATTGTATGTCATCTTAACCAATCTCATCTACTTCTTTCCATAGTATAAAACAAAGTCGTTTCTCGTTTCTATCTGTATATAACTGTTCCGACGAAACCACGAAATTTTAAGCGGTTTTCACAATAACTAGCTGACCCGCGCAGCTCCGCTCGCGCTCTTTCACTTTGCTGAAGATCATGGCATGATCAAATGCATAGTTTACGATTCTATAAAGGACATACAGACAAACATTCATTTTTACATTGATTTAAAAAAACCTAATTAAGTTTCTATGTAAGTAGAAAAGGTCACGTCAAGTTAGAATTACAATCTTGCCGAGCGGGGTTCGGTCGCTTCTCTTCGTGTGGTGCTCCTATCGCCTACCAGAGGTTGGCGACCATCACCGCCGGCGCAGGGTTGGTTCGCTTGTATATTATATAAGTTATATAACAAAACACACACAAACACCGCTCCGAGCTCACGTAAAAATAGGCGAGTTTTTATATATTAAGAAGAAAAAAATACTATCAACGGTACAAAAAAAACAAATCTAATCGTAATCCTTGAAGCTGGATCATCGCGACAGAGAATTATCTTGTTGGTAATGAGGCGCGCGCGAAATACGGTGGTTATTACGTGTGACGGGGAAAAATCACGAGTGACGCAAACCCATTTATACGGCTTATATACATCCATAACACCATATACATGGTGAATTTTCGAAATAAAAAAGACACCACATTGTTTGTGATTATCGCATCGAGAGGAATGATCACGGATCCCCACGGCAGTGGTTGTTTTATGTCCATTGTGACTAGTGTTTTAGAAATGTTCTATACGCCTGTAAGTGGAATTTATTTCAGCACAAAAACTTAACCTTACCATCATCATCATCATCATCATCAGCCGGAAGACGTCCACTGCTGAACATAGGCCTCCCCCTTAGAACGCCACAATGAACGACAATTGGCTATTTGCATCCACCGGTTACCTGCGACGCGCACAATGTCGTCTGTCCACCTAGTGGGAGGCCTGCCAACGCTGCGTCTTCCGGTTCGTGGTCGACCTTACCAACCTAACCTTATTCGACATTGTCTATGTTGTGATATACTTTCTCCTTTTGTGCTTTTTAATAAATAAATGCCGCCTCAATTTTAATAAGTTCAGGAAGTTTGATTCTTCCCTAGGAAAAATATTTATGCTACTCATTATAAGTTTAAGTATTATAAATAATATTGTCCTGAGCGATACGACCACAGCCATTTTCCATACAGGTTCGGCCTGTATTGTTCTAGCCAGTAAGGCACAACTACACAATGTTGTTGCCTCCGACACCTTTAGTTGGCAAAAAAATGCAGTTAACTACTGCGGTATGGAAGATACTCAATCTAAGCTAGCGCTTGCCCGTGTTAACAAATGATAGTAAGTGTGAACCAGTCGTGAAGAAGCGCATAATAATATTAACATCGGGGAAAAAATAGTTACGAGGTTTGGGCGCCCAGCAGCCAAAATGATGGTTTGTTCAAAGGTAATCTCAAGGTAGGTCAGATGATCAAAGTGGAATACACCATAATAACGAACGATTGTCTCTCAGCCACAAAAATGTGCCTGTGGTTGCCTACGTCTATAAATTATACAGTCTTTTAATCCCCTTTCTCGGTAAAAAATATCGGCTACGACCCGTGTACCTACGAGTATATTCTCTTTCAAACAATCCAAAACAAAACAATTGAAAATATAAATTATGTAGAGCAAAAGACACCTGCTCCCATCTGTCTGCTGACCACAATCCGTCCCGCGACTGAGGCCCAAATATATTATGCAAAACGAGGGACAAGCTAACGGGCTTCTTTTGTTTTGTTGCGACGTTAGTCATAATTTTGAATACAGTGTGTTGTCACGACTTCTTATTTTTAATATACGTCCCCCTGACTGACACGTGGGTGATACTTCCTCGTGGGGTATCAAAAACTAAACCGTAGCTTACTCATATCATGATTTACCGAAAGTGGCCTTTTTGGGCCCGCAGGTCTGAATTTCAAGCCGTAGATACGACAAAATTTCATTTGTTTTCTTTATTACCAAAAATATCTGTGTTGTTAATTAAGAACGTGCTAGCTGTATGGCTGCACGCCTCTCCTATTACATTTTGTGATGTAATAAAGTAGGACGTGGGTCTAATTCAGTTTGTCACTGCCGACGGGATTATATACATAGCCGACAGGATATCATATAAGCAGTTGTGAAGTTAAGTAAAGCCAGAAAATATGATCTGCCAATTTTTTTTAATTTATTTATTTAATTCTTTAGCACACTTAAATATGTACGTAGGCGGACTTAATGCCTTAGGCATTCTCTGCCAGTCTACCTTTGGATAATACAGAGAGTAATAGTGGTAGGTACATAGGTAAGCTGTAACAGCTCAGTGGGCGAGCGCTTGCCTAGGAAACAAGGTGCGCAGGTTCGAACTCCGGCTCGCACCTCTGATTTCTTTAATTAATCATGTGCGAATCGTCTTTGTGCGATTGTTACTAGCTTTCGGTGAAGGAAAACATCGTCAGGAAACCTACATGTCTGAGAAAGCCTAACTATAGCTATAGCTTTCGAATGACGTGTGAAGTCCGCCAACCCGCACTTGACCAGCGTGGTGGACTATGGCCTAAGCCCCTTCCTTAATTTTGAAGGGAGGCCCGTGCCCAGCAGTGGGACATTAACAAGGGCTGGTATCATTATATATATTATTACTAGCAGTACCCGCGGCTTTGCCCGCAGCCAGTATTTTTGATGAGCCCAAGCAATGTTAACGTCATTGCCAAGCAAGCAAGTGGTACACCGTAAGGCGCTCGTTTAAACCTCATCCTGGGGTGAGCCAAGGCCTTGGCTTGATTCAACTTAAGCCATTCCTTTTTTTAATGTGGGGAAATCCCAAAGGTTGCCCATACCATCACGGGAGTGATAGTGTGGGTCCAGTATGACTCCTACTGACTCAAACCCTTCGTGTCCAAATTCCGCTATGTTGATGGGCACCGGAAACGTATCTATCTGTATACAATTTCGAGTCCCACCAGCGGCTGGCCAGCCCATCATCTTCCGTGGGTGTAAGTAAAGCCCACGGACCTGCCTGTCGCTATAAAAGGCCCGCAGAATCTCATCAGGTGGCATGCCGGAATACTTTAGCACGCCATATTAGCGAGAGTGAAATATAGTGGTGCACAGACAGAAATTCCTCGTTCCTCGTTCCTACTGTCTGCACATTCTCGATACGGCATAAGGTTGGCTTTGGTCCGCCTTCTGCCCTTCAGAGTCGCGGGACGTTCGGGATGTGGGCCCCAGGACGTCCATTGAGTACGGCGGCGACTCCGAGGCGGAAGGAGGCGGGGTTGCGTCCCTCGTCCCCCTGAGCACCGTAACAGGTTCCCGGGGGCTACAATGCGACCCCGGCGGCGGGCTGGTGCAAGGCAAGGCACTGAGGGGTTACCCTGGAGCAGATCACACCGGAGAGCCCTGGGGTCCCCTCTCATGTGCCGATGCGACAGCAGCGGGGGTTTTAGTGGGTAAGAATCCCATATACCCCGGTCGAGCCCTACAGCTCCCGCGAACCTTTTGAAAGTTTACCCGCGTCAAAAAATAAAATCGTCCGCCTTCTGCGCCCGGGCCTCTTGCTGCGTTGCGAATCTCGGAGATCGCTCTCCTTTATCCGCTCTGTTACTTGAAGCTCGAGCTGCCCTTTTTCCTTCAAAAGCTCAAACCTTTAAAGGTCCCTGAGATACTGTGGGGGACCGATCGATGAGATTTGTACCAGGTGCCCCTCAGTACCTTGCCTTTGAGCTTGCTACCTGTCAAAGTGTTCACGGGGACGGGATTCGCAACCTCGCCGCCGTCCTCGATGAACGTCTAAGGTCCACATCCCAAACATCCAGCGACCCCTAAGAGTAACTGGAGCCATTCGACCCAGTTCGACCGACATGCAGCCTTCATTGTCTGTCCCTGCAACTTTTTGATTTGAGAACCATACGCTTACAGAAAAATTGGCATGTTCGTAGCCAGTTATTATCACTGTTCGCAAACGATGAGTTGGTTAAGAAACGTCATTCCTTAGATGGGTGACCGTTAAGGTATCATTTGAACTGAGTATTTTCATGTTTCGGCGGGTACCTACATAAAAAGTCAGTCCAAGTTGTCAGCAGTCGATAAACCAGGTCAGATGCCTGAGGGTAGCTTGAACTTTTAATTAAACTTTGAGCTTGACTCGTGTGTGTCATTTGAAAGGTGAATTAATAAATTGGGATGCTGACCTCTTAAAACACTACAAACTTTTGAAATTTCCTAATGTTCTTGTATACGTTAGCGAAACGTATAACTCATGATTTTGGGCTCCCCTCTCTTTTTTCATGGTCAGTGAAGTTAATAAGTAACATACTTATGTATGTAGATAAAAACCCACTCCTAACTTTCTCGACCACTTCTCTTCTTCAACTTTGACTAAGGTTAGCCATCCGAAGGACGATACTTGGATTCATCATATGATGTCCACGGTAAAGAGTCTAATACTGTGCACATCAGATGACTACTGCCTATGTCTATACTATAGACATTGGCAGTAGGTATATAATCTGCAACGTATTCTGTATAGACTGAGTATAACGCAGAGGGCCTTAGACCATTTGAACTTGACACGTCATTGTCACGTTCTTGTAACAGACAGAACCCCAGTAGCGTCGACTGACATGCGTATGGCGATAATAATGCTGTGCTGCGGCACGATGGTGCTCACGTTGACAGGGAGTACTATGAACTGAAGTGCGCGGAAAGAGCCTCTTCAAATGGCAAAGTATTATATTCAGTTCAACGGGCGCAGCCTGGCCAACAATCTAAGATATTTTGGTGATTGACCGTTCCTTTCACTAAGACATGCAATCGACCGTGGCGCTTTCGATCATAACCGAGTTAAGCTTCACACTCGCCACTGTTGCCAAGGAATCGATAAGTAGGTACACAGTGTGTACCGCTTAGCAAAACAGAAGGTGCTTGTCCTTGTGAGGAGATGTTACAGGCGCAAGCTTCACTGTAGCGTTCCCAATCGCTTATAACTTACAATTTCCTTACTTGGTTACTTACTTTCTTTAAATCTAGATGCAGCAGTGGGAACTCATATTTTATAATCTAACTGAAACTGGAGCTATTCAAAAAATGAACATTTTAATTTATTTTATTAAAAATTGAAAGCAATATCTATCGATTTAAGTTGTAGAAGTACCTCGTAATGTACCGGTACGTCGTAATAGTACTATAAAAAGGAAAATAAAAAGGAAAAAAAAGAAGAGTTCATCCGGGATCGAACCCGGAAACACAAAAATGTCAGAATACCGTTCAACCGCTACGCTGATTCAACCGTTAGGCTACACGTCGAAATTCTCTTCCTTATGTAGCATTATAGATAGTTACTGCTTAGGTCCATATGTTAATATAGCATAATGGTTTTAATTTTGGAGTTTAATCCACAATTATTCTATTATTTTGTAACATTACCTACCCTAGTTTTTTTACAATTTCGAGGAAAAATTAAGAAGAAGAAGTGATTATTACAATCTTGTTCATTCCCTGTAACAAATAGCTTGATATTACTTATATTAAAGTCTGACCAGGTCTATAGTAAACATGTCCGTTAAATATCAACTAAATCTGTTGAACAGTATTGGCACAAATCTTCAACACAGAATAATTTCGCGGCAAATTGTAGTAGAAAAAGTACATATTTCGACACTGCTCATTCCCCGTAACAAATAGCGAGATAATTTATATCCTATAATTTTTCTAGGTTATCAATAAATATTTTGCCAAATAGCAACTAAATCTGTTCAGCGGTTTTGACGCCAAGTCGACACAAAGTCACAGACATACAGACAGACAAAAATTCTAATAATCATATATTCGGAATCAGTATCGTTCCTAGAACACGTAACAATTAAAATTTTCAAAAAATATTCAATGTACAGTTTTTACTTTTCTACGATTTTATTATATGTATAGATTACATCGGTAATGTAAGATTTAAATAGATGTTGATCAATGGGTCCAATAAGGCCACTTTCGGTGAATCATAATATAAATAACTTACGGTTTATATCTTCTTCGAATGGCGGCATTAACACTAAATATGTGTCTGTTAATTAGTGCTGATAAATGAATTGAGTATGATTCACCTAAAATTTTTCAAAAACTAGTAGAATTTTTAAGAATATGCTTCAAATTCAAAACATGAATTGCTTTTAGGTTAATGGCTTAATGTGGACTGATCATACTTTATTTTTTCTTCTTTTCTCTAAATCTACTACACTATTTTTACTAGGTGGTTCGCCGGAGAACCGGAGGTACCGACATATATATAAGGCTTTGCAGGTTAAAAAAAATGGGTAGGCCACGTCGCTCTAAGAACCGATAACCGATGGGGAAGAATAATGGCGACCACGAACCAGAAGGCGGAGGGTGGACCGACAACTATGTAAAAGTTGCGGGCAACCGATGGATACAAAGGTTATCTGCCGTTCTAAGGGGGAGGTCTTTGTTCAGCAATGAGCGTCATCCGGCCAGGCCCGGATCGTGGGGGCAAACTGGGGCACCGGCCCACAAAGCGCCTAGCATACACCTTTGACTTGTAAAAAAAGGGCGCACCATAAGTGAACTTATGATTGTGATGCCGATTTGAGTTTTTCTAAGTAATTTCTCAAATGCTGAAGGGAGGGGACACTATCAAGTATCTGCCCCGGTTCGAAAAAATCGTAGCTCCAGTGCTGCTTGATGATGACCTAATAACTGGTGCAATGTGAACGCATTCATAAACTGCAGACTTCAAGGAAGACTTCAATGTTATGATCCTGTTATCAAATGGCTAAATGCAGTTTTATCGTAGCGGCCCAGATGTGCAGTAGTAATTAAATTATGTCATTTCGCGCGAACATTGAGCAATAAAAATATACGCTCGCGCTGTTTATGCCTCATTCTAGTTTAATGTCGAAAGCACAAGTATACCGAGTGAGATTTTTAACTACTGTTATGATGCAGAAAAATAATTTTATGATGCAGAAAAATAATTTTATGATGCAGAAAACTAATTAAATAAAAAAGAACTATTTTGAAGAATCGCCTTGACACGGATGTGTATAAGAGAGGTAGGGCTATAAAATGTCGCGTGCATCGCCGCTACAGTCACTCCAAGAGCAGGAAACCACTTCTCTTCCCTACTGAAGCTAATGTAATTATTGAAAGAACGGTATTTTATTTTGTTTTGTTTATCATCCAGTTTCTAGTGACCTCTTATACCCAGCCCCGGATCTACGATTTTTTCGAACCGGGGTAGAAACTTGATAGAGAAGTTTGAGAAATTACTTAAAAATACTCAAATCTTAAATCCGCATCACATGATCACTTGTGGTGTGGGCCTGTGTGGCGCCTTTTTCTTACAACTCGAAGGTGAGCCAACCAGGCTTTCTTATGCTAGGCGCTTTGTGGAGCAAGTTTTTTATTTTTAATGAATAAGTATATTAATACGCTACGACCTTCCTGCTTGCTCCTATCACCAGACTCTGAACATCATTTTTCTAGCAGCTACCCACCGAGACCTACGCATCGAGACCAAATTCGGTGGGTCTACGTTTATTGGTGCATAGATCCCGTGGCCACCTTCCTGCTCCATCATCAGACCCTGATAACCATTTTTGTAGCAACTACTCGTCGAGACCTACATAACGAGCCCAAACTCAGTGGGTATACGTTTATTGGTGCAGAAATCCTGTGACCACCTTTCATGCTCCATCATCAGACACTGGTAAAGGTTATCATTTTCTTTAGTATCAACGGATTTACATATCTTCTAAATTTTAGATCTTACGGACTAATAGAAGTAATGAAAAATGGCCATTGTATATGAAATATCCCTACCTCGACTTGGAAAAGAGCTGATGGTCTTAAAATAGCGAAACCGATTTTCATGAAATATCGCTAAGAACTATCCCGATTAAACCAGCTTACAAATAAAAAAAACGCATACCAATCTGTCCATTCGTTTGAGCGGTGTGTGTGAAGCCACAGACAGACAAGTGGGTAAAAATCTCACATATCCTGGTAGATCCCCACAGGTCCCGGGGAGCTTTTGAATGTCTCTCCCGCAAGAACAAAAAAAATGCTAAGGTGAGTCTATCAATTACTAAATTTTTGGAGTGTTGAGGCTATTACTTGTAGAAGCTTTTCAAATGATTTAAGGCCATTTACATCAGGTCCATTAAGTTGGTAGGAGTTTATGATATAGTTATTGCAGTTCCTCATTATCAAACGTTGGCGTGCATAACTGGGGCACTCCAGGATTAAGCTGTCTCTCTGGTTCTAGTAGAGTTTACAGTAAAATTTTTGTTCCGACAAACGCATAAAACTATAGTCGTTAGCATTCTGTCGTTAAACGTAGATGGCTTTCCTACTCACTGCACCGGTATCTTGATATTGAAAACGTAATATCCCATAAAAGTTTCCCTAGCTGTCGTTTCGTATCTACCGAGCTTTATTGTTTTTGCAAGTTAAATTAAAATTAATATGAGGTCGCTTATGCTAGTTCTAACTAGCCTAGACTTATATGCATCGGTATATGCCTGTTATGTAGGTATGAATTACAGTCGTTCAGGGGAGGGTTATTCGTTGCTAGTTATGGTACGCAGGGTGTGGGCCAGTTCCAACAGCATTTTGGGCATGATTGCCGATAGACTGAAACGATTGCCACCTAGTTTCTAGATCTGTTACAGTTTTTGTATTATTACTAATTTACGAAAAATATCATCTGTTGACACTTAACGTTCCCACCCTGTATAAGGCATAACTGCAGGTAGAAGCCAGTAAGTATTAAAAACTTCTACCAAATGAAAACAGTATTTATTTTAATCACGATACCTAACATTCCTCTTATAATACAAGATGATGCCAATTATATTTTTACATTTTTCAAACCAAAAAATATATACATATATACATCGTTTAATAGAAAATTTTATTTTATTACCTACATGTATGTAATGTATTCTTCTGTTTTGTCCAAAGATCAAAGATCAAACGGAATTGATATCGCAATGAATATGAAGCTATATTCTACATTTTCCCTATTCATCTCTGAGCCAGGATTTTCCTGTTGACCTCTCGTTGACCCTCCAAAGCCCGGCTGACCAAGGTAAAGGATTTTAATTAATTCCAAAACCTCAGGCAAATGAATATACACATTTGTTCATTTTTGTTTCCGTTTTGATATGACTATGACATAAATATACATTTAAGAAATGATTAATATTTAACGACTGCTTAACTACAAGCCACAAAGTTATTTAAAGGGTCACTGTCAGGCGAGAAAACCAAATGTGTTGTTTATGATTGTTTATAAGTATGTCTTGTGCAAGGCACCGTTTAGTAATCTGTGGCACCATCCAGGTAAGTAGTACCAATGTGTCTAATATTCTGCCGTTAAGCAGCAATTGTGTAGAGCAGCTCGAGAGGCGAGTGAAGCAGGCGTTTTGCTTACCAGGCGAACGTCATGCTTACCAGGCGAACGTCTTGCTTACCAGGCGAACGTCATGCTTGTCTCATAACTTCTAGCTTCTAGTTATTTTAACAGGCCGAAAGTTTAAGGTAAAAAGGAAAGTAATAAAAAAGGAGGCCTAGGCGTAGAAGGCGAGCCAACGCGACCTTATGCCCCCGTATCGAGTATGTGCAGACAGTTGGAACGGAGGAACTGCTGCCTGTGTGTTTACTTACACCCACGAACGATTATGGGCTCGCCAGGCGCTGGTGGGACTTGGAATAGGCATGATGACTAATTTTGAAAAAATACTCTATAATGTACTTACGGGTCTACTATTGCCGAACATAATCATATTTTTGTATTAAAATTACAATTAATAGCAATATTTTCAATTTTTAAAATAGAGTTTGAATTTCGTTCCAAAACGATGGCCGGTGCATGGTGCCATGTTGTGACGTCACTACGGCGGTGTAAATAAACATCTGTCTATGTATAAAAGTGAATCATTGTATGAAAGAAAAATTTGAGATGACAGTTTGACAGTTGTTTGTTTACACAGGATTGACGTCATTCACTCTGAGCAGCGTTTATTACAAAATGGCGATTATCTGTATTTAAGTAATTTATTTCCTTAAATATCACGAAAATCTCTCTATTATTATGAAAATGAGATGCATTTTTGGAATCAGTGCAATCTGTTCTAATATTTAAAACCACAGATTTATTGGTATTGTGTTACAGTCATCATGCCTATTGTAGACAGATACGTTCCCAGGGCCCGTCAACACAGCGGAATATGGACACCATAGGGTTTGAGTCAGTAGGAGTCGTACATAATTCACACTGTCATTCCTGCGGGCTGCGGGAAAAGCCGCGGGTACTGCTAGTATTAATAATAAGAATAATGATACAAAATAATTCGGTAGTTTAGAACTTTTCATAAAACTTTTAAAGCGTAAAAATATTTAAATACAAATGTTCGTTAGATATGATTGCGTAATTTGAGACCGTTTGCATATATTTACACTCTGCTTCCATCCACTCTGATGGACAGTAGCAATACAAAGATGGAAAATATATTATATATTCAAGTGTTTCATTGTGTCATCATTGTTTTCCATGTAGGTACACCGATTTTGCGATAGCGCTGACGAAGGATTTTTGGTCTGGCGATTATTAATTCTATTTCAAAAATGGGTTTTTGATTCGACGATCATCAATATAATGTATGTAATGTATGTGTTGCCATCGAAAAGTCTTTTCTTGTGGAGACTTCGTGTGGCGGGTCCCCCATCCCTTCAATATAGTTGAGGGGAGTGATGGCTGCTGTTTGAGTCAACTCGTGCGCGGGTGCTGCGCGCGGGGGACTGGTCCGACTACTATCCCTTTGACCTTTTAGTTTGTTGTATTTATGTAGCTTTTTTTCTCTCTCATTTGATCTTATGAATGGTAGAATACACCGTCGCTGATGCTGATCTAATTGTAACAATACTTACAAGCACTGTTTAAAAAAAAAGTGAAAATATGACAAGCCCGCTGAGTTTCTCGCCGGATTTTTTCAATTGAGGCCGCGTGATGACCCGGTGGTAGCTTCTTAAACTAAAAAAGTTAAGCCTATTTGAAACAAATGGTTTTGAATTTGTATACAAAACAATTTTGACGAAATATACACAACTCAACTTCAACTTGATGCCGTGACAAATAAGACGTTAACCTGGTGGTAAATAAAAAGCTTGCCTCTACACTCCAAACCAAATAAGCTTGAAGGCGATTACAACTTTATTAAGCAGTCATAAAACATCCCCGCTGTATAGTTGACCGTTAACGCGGCAGCAAATAAAGGTTGGTAAAACAAAGTTGTTTTTGCTGACGCGCCTAGTTGACAATGTATGCGTTATGTACATGTTATGTAGTTATTGAGCCGCAAACGAACTTGTAATCGCCTTCAAGCTTATTTGGTATGGAGTGTAGACATGTCTCTATGCACTGCACTGCCGCTCGTCACCCGAGACTTTCCTTATTAAGTCTCAGTAATTTCATCAGCCACACTGCCCTTCAAAGCGGAACATAATAATGTTTACAATACATTATTGAATCCAACAAAACCTACCATCTTCCGCAGATAACATTTTACTATTATAGTTAAAGTGACTTTTTACACCCATCTGTTTGTGTACTTCTTCTAAACCGCATAATGGATTAGGATGAGGTTTTTAGAATTATTGAATTTCTTTCAGAAGGTTTGTTTATGCAAGACTTGTCATTTAAATATTTTAAGAATGTTTAGAGTCATCATCATCATCATCAGCAGCAGCCTAAAGTAGTCCACTGCTAAACAAAGGCCTCCCCCTTAGAAGGGAGGGGTTTCCATAATCTCCACGCTTGGCAGGATATCGCAGTATAGATAGTAGGTAATCTTATAGAAAGACGCTGCTGCCCGTCTTCTTGTTTTCCCTTAGTCGCCTCTTACCGGCCTCTTGGCGGGCCCGTTGGTCTAGTTGGCAGACACCCTGCCTGCTAACCGATGGGTCGTGGGTTCGATTCCCGCCAAGTTTCTGGGTGTTGTTTATCTATTTAAGTATGTATTTACAAAAAAAAAGTATATAAGTATTAGTATCAGTTGTCTGGTTTCCATAGTACAGGCTCTGCCTAGTTTGGGATCGGATGACCGTGTGTGGATTGTCCCAAGATATTATTTTTTATTATTATTATTACGGACACCCAACGGTAGGAGATGGGAGGGTGCTATTCTTACCCGGACACCCGACGGTTTATGTTTAGAGTAGAGAGGTTTAAATGAGCAGTGGCGTTGAGTAATAAACCTTAAAACAATAGGCATTGTTTAAGTGTGGAGCCAACGACCCAGATTTGAAACCGGACCCTTGTATATTATGTGAATTTGTCCCAAGGTTTAATCCCATCTGCGATCTATTGCAGGGGAAATGAGAAAACTTTGTGATTGCCTATACCTACGCAAGTGTTTCACATAAAAGTTTTAATTGAATAAACCACACAATTGTTTAGTTAGGTTGAACCTTCAGGATAACCGTTTGAAACAATAGTCAACATATTTACATGTATCGTTTTATATATTACTTCCGTTTAAAAATTTGTATGGTAATCACAATAGTGGATTAGTTCGAGACTAATATGCTATTTGTATTACATTTTTTTTTATAATTTTAGTATTTTTCAGGATCTAAAGATATACCTAATAATTCAATGTTAAAACAATTCAACATTACTACAATACAAACCTTTGAAAATTACATACTTATAAAATTAAATTCCAAACTTATCGAAGTCTCAGGGGCCGTCGGGTTTGTAGCTCTTTCTGCCAACGAATAAGCTTGGCCATACAAAGAGGTAACGCCGCCAGTCTTTTGGGTACCCTTCCCTCCCAGTGCAGCGACAACTTAGAGGAAGTGACTTACTGATTTTACGTATATTTGTCAGTAAACTGTAAATATTTAGTTAGTATGTAAATAAATAAAGTAAAGTGTCTAAAAATAGAGGAAAATCTCAGGGAAAAGGTTTATACCATTCCAATTCCTGTAAGTAGAAGATGCTGGAAATGAAAAGAAAACTGGGGTCTAACCACCACAAAAGAAAAATATCTTGGGACAATCCACACACGGTCAGAGCTACAGGCTCTATGGAAACTAGACAGCTAATACTAATATTTAAGTGCATTTTTTTAAATACATACTTATTATATACTTTAATAATATAAATAACACCCAGACACTTGGTGGGAATCGAACCCACGACCCATCGGTTAGCAGCCAGGGTGTCTAACCACTAGACCAACGGGCCCGTCAAAATCTAAAACCTAAATGAAATTAATACCTCAATGAAATGACATGAGAATGTCTACAACTCCAAACAAGAGGCAAGTTAATAAATAATAAAGCGAGAGTATAATAGATTAGATAATTCGAGTTCATTGTTTCTATTCATATTCTAAATTTACAAACTCTTTAGGAAGTTTCTTACTTCATATAATTACGAAGTACGATCACGTTAATATCGGCCCGCAACTACACCCTACAGATATTAGATCATTTCCCCAATAACTAGTTCCATAAAGTTGCTATCAGAATCTTAAGCCAACAGCTGTACGTTTCGAAATTTTGACAATAACAATTTAGGACGCAACTTCCACAATAGTCTTCAAACGTGTTTATCTCGTAAAACCTAGGTGTTCTTATATATCTTCGAAAAGTAACAGTAAAGAAGAGTTTTAGATAGTCTTAAGGCAAAGCGGAAAGTGATAGCGATCTTAGATTCGTGGGGTGTACCGGAAGAATAGCAACCGTAGACAGACAGCAGCGTCTTTCTATTAGATTACTAAACACTGTGATTCCCAAAATGCCTGCCAAGTGTGGGAACTATGACAACCCCTCCCTTCTAAAGCCTTTGTTCAGTTGTGAACATCTTTCGATGATGATGATGAAAGCAAACAGGAACTCTACCTTACTAAAAACAGCAGCCTTACAACGCTAGCTTTAAGTTGTGATCCTGCAGGGAGAAAGGTTTAGCAAGATCTACCAGGAGTCATCTTGCTGTGGGCAGGGATTATCGTCCATCTTTTTACCGCGAGAACAGAGTGCCTCTGTCATACGGCCCTTCTCCTTGTATTACACTATGGCAATGTTGCCAACTCCTATAAATCCGAGTCGCTAGCTCGCTAAAACTGATTCTACTCTGAGTGATCTAATGTTTTCTTTCTAGGCGGTGCACAAATCGCGGTATGAAAGGGGAGTGTATTAATTGTCATCGAAATTTTTTTTTATTGCTTAAACCTTAAGCAAAACTCGCCGTCAACGATTTCTAGCGACTTTGGTGATATAAACAAAAAGTGTCGGAAGAAGCCCTGGCGAAGCTGCGCGGTTCAGCTAGTTGTGTATAAAAACACCTGACTCTCTCTCGGTTCCCCTTTGGAGCTTTATTCTGCTAACTTAATAACAAAGTAATTACACTTTTTGTATTACGGCTATTCCTTTGGGCGTCTTTGAATTATTCTGGAGAGGCTTATGACGTCATTGGTTTTAAAAGAGTTAAGCTGGTAAAGTAGGTAAGTATCTGTGTGTCTATATAAAAAATGCAAAATTATAAATAAAAAAATATAATTTAATTTCTTTTCTTTTTTTGGATATTCAAAAACATAAAGCAGATAAAAAGTCAAGTCTTTATTAGAATAATTGAAATAAATATGTTTATGTTTTATGTTTATTGAATTTGAAGCCTATTTATTTCAGTAGTTTTTGTTCTTTTATATTTATCGGTAAAACAGTTTGCAAAGTAGCATTAAATTATTTTTATTATACACTTCTCATCAGAAAAATCGAAACACTTCCCTTTTTATGGTTTCTGTCCTAATTTAACACAAAAGAGTTTTCATTCCATGAAAAAAAATCACATGATTGTATAGCTGGCAGTTTGGCCATTACAGTGATTTTAGCTGTGAGCAGTTAGCTGTCAACAGTAGGCAGTGAGCAGTGTGAGCTGTGAGCAGTGTGTGCAGTGAGCAGTGTGAGCTGTGAGCAATGTGAGCAGTGATCTATGAGCAGTTAGCTGTGAGCTATTGGTAGTGAGCTGTGAGCAGTTAGCTGTGAGCTGTTAGCTGTGAGCAGTTAGCTGTGAGCAGTTAGCTGTGAGTTGTTAGCTGTGAGCTGTTAGCTGTGAGCAGTTAACTGTGAGCTGTTTTTTTTTTTTGTAAGGATTCAAAGTACCTCTAACGTGGTTAGAGCCTGTGTTTGCTTTTGTCACTTTGTTGCTCGTTTTGTTATGTTTTAGTGTATGTGAGTGTTAGTTATTTTTCTTCTACCTTATGTTGCAGTTTCTTATTTCAGGTTTTGTTCCATTTTATACCATTATTCCATTCTTCTTTCTTTCTTCAGTCCTTTTCCTTTCAAGTGTCTTCTTCCGTACCTGTGTCTTATTTTTTGTAGTTCCTTGTTTTGTGCTATAAATTCTGTTTATTTTACTAATGTGTAATTGTATCCTAATTTTCAAATTTACTTTAATTTGTACAGTTGACTAAGTAATTTACATTTCTATTTCATAATTATAAATTTATACTTTTTGGTGTCAGTCGCCCCTACTTCAACGCCTCCTATCCTTTGCAGGTAAACATTTATATATTATGCTAATATATATTGATACCTTGCTTCTTTTCCTAGGCACTTTGGGTCACCGCAATGTTGTCTAATATTTTATTTATATGTCACCTATTGCTTTTAATTATATTGTCTGCATTGTAATTGATTGCAATTTCTAACGAAGTTGGAACCAATTGCTTGCATTGTGTTGTGGAATGATTGCTATTCAAACGGGAAGGTTTCTTACGAAGCCGACCTCTATTTGTTATCTTATTATTTGTATTTACTGTTATTGTTTTATTTACTATGTTTTTGCTATTATATTTTTGATTTGCGGGATCCAAAGAATGCTTCGTTCCTATTTTCATTCCGTCCACCTGGGGTACTGGGTGCGATTGCATCTTGTTTAGCATGCCTTTAGCAGTAGGCGATGGAGGTGCGAGCCAGTGCGTCCCACTTGTCCCGGACCGGGCAGTCCCGGCTGAATGCATTGTGGCCCGCCGAATTAATTTTGGCGCGCACACAATTGCAGCACGTTGGTGCTGCACCGGCCAGCCGGTCTGCACAGTCCGAGCTCATGTGAGTGCCTCCGCAGTGGCCACACATCACATCGCTCTCCGTGCAAAACTTTCTACTATGTCCGTACCCCAGGCAGAGCGAACACTGGACTAGGGGCGACTGATCTTCGGCTCTAATATTTTGTAGATCTATATGTACCTGTCCCAAGTCTGTGACCCGTTTCCAAATTTTTGGGGAGGTCCTCACCACGATGTGATGCGTAAGTGGGTTTCTTGCCTTCTTCTTGTACGCTACCTCTATCCTGTCGTCCTCATTGTCGAGGTCCTGAAAGACTCCCCGGTTCTGGCTCCTCAGCGCTTTGAGGACGTCCTCGTCGCTGAGTGCCAGCAGGACGCCCTTTAGAACCAGAAGCGGGTCCCTATTTTTCATGACCCCGACAATGAGGTCTTTTCCGTTTCTTTCTATCCTCTCCTTGATCTTGTTCCTTTCCTCTGTCGTCGTGCAACTCACTATAATTTTTCTATCTTTGGCTTTCCTCACTCTTTCTATTCTCGTTTCCCCTCCCTTTGCATCTATAGCGGTTCTGATCTTGGTGAGGACCTCCTCACCGCTGTCCAACTCATCGGTGGATGTCACCACCAGCGAGTGCAGTGTCGGCCTTTCCAGGGAGTTCACCTTGGGTGGACCGGCAGCTACACTCGCATAAGACATCTTGTCCAGTAATTTCCTCTGTTCATCCATCCTCTCTCTTAGTTCTTCCATTTTCTTGATGTGCTCCTGCAACATTTTTCCCTGTTCCTCTATTTTCATCATTAGTCCCTGATTTCCCTTTTCGTTTTCCGTATCTCCGGCCGCTTCCTGTTCTTTGATCTTACTTGCTTTTCCGTTATCCATTTTCCCGTTTCCGCCTCGTTCCATTTCTGACTCCTTCACCAGCTGATACGGCCGATCCACAGCCTGCGTTACCCCCGTTTTAATTTCGGTCTTAAGGTTTCTGGAGTTGTTGAGGTGTAATTTCGCCTTGTTCAGGCAGGCCCTGGCCTCGGCTGTTCTGCTGGCGTATTTAGTCGGCGGATCCTCCACCGCCTCCACAGAGGTCCCCCGGGACCCTACTCTACTCCCCTCGGGGACGGTGGGCCCCTGAGTTGGCTTTGGAGGCCCCGCCGAAACAGTTTTTGTTGACTGATCAGGCACAGTTTTGGGAGTTGGGCGTGTCTCGGGTTTTCCGGACTCCCAATCCCCAATACTGCGCCTGACGTTTGTCACTACCGGGCTCTTTTCTTTAGGCGATCTAACATCTTGTTCGTTGCGTTTGGCCGGGGTACGGAAACCGAACATTTTGCTAGAGGTACTCCTAGCGGTGGTCAACAATCAACTATTGTGTCGTTTAGGTAGTTGCGGTGTATAGGGTCGCTATTCCACCTAAAACGATCTAAACGATTGAAATAATAAATAACAAAAAAGAAGCGATGTATATGGTCGCTTTGTCACCTAGTAATCACTAAAATATTAATTAATAATTTTTTGTTGCAGGTTCCTGGTCGGCGGTGGTGGCAGGGGAGCGGAGCAGATCGTCGCAGAAGGTTGAGAAGGTAAGTATCGTTACGTATATATTTATTTGTATCTACTCCACATCAACCCTCGACTTTCCCAAAGATTAATATGTCGTCCAAGAACCTGTGTTGTGCAGCTAGCTGCAATATTATTCGATTTTTTCGATTTTCCTCGTCCGATCTCGCGGAAAAAAGCGCGGATCGGCTGCGGGACGACGAGAGGAACTCGCCGACGTCAAAAAACTGAAACTACTGAAGGAAAATTTTCAATTTAAGTCCAAAAATGCTGAAATTTCACTAATTTTACCAAGTTTTTGTTCCAGGGAACTTCGGGTATCGCGGTTTTCGGCGCGCCGTTCGCAGGGGATGCAGGGGACGACGCCTCGGACCGGCCGGTGAGTAATCCACAGGAAAGGTAAGCGACTATGACTACCAAAAAATTTTTTAAAGTATTAAAATTTGGAAAAACACAAAAATGTATGAAAAATCGAAATTTTTGTATGGGCCCTGTGCGTCCTGTATAATGGGACGTGTAACGTCAAAATAGCTGCGCAATTTGATATATAACAACCTATATATATGTCAAAGAAATTTGAAAATTTTCAATGTGTTAGGTTTTGCTAGTCGCCCTTAGGTGGATTTCGTATATAACGAAAAACGTTAAAAATGGCGATTTTTCGATTTTCCTCGTCCGATCTCGCGGAAAAAAGCGCGGATCGGCTGCGGGACGACGAGAGGGACTCGCCGACGTCAAAAAACTGAAACTACTGAAGGAAAATTTTCAATTTAAGTCCAAAAATGCTGAAATTTCACTAATTTTACTAAGTTTTTGTTCCAGGGAACTTCGGGTATCGCGGTTTTCGGCGCGCCGTTCGCAGGGGATGCAGGGGGCGACGCCTCGGACCGGCCGGTGAGTAATCCACAGGAAAGGTAAGCGACTATGACTACCAAAAAAATTTTTAAAGTATTAAAATTTGGAAAAACACAAAAATGTATGAAAAATCGAAATTTTTGTATGGGCCCTGTGCGTCCTGTATAATGGGACGTGTAACGTCAAAATAGCTGCGCAATTTGATATATAACAACCTATATATATGTCAAAGAAATTTGAAAATTTTCAATCAACTGTGAGCTGTTAGCAGTGAGCTGTTAGCTGTTAGCTGTGAGCTGTTAGCTGTGAGCATTTAGCTGTGAGCTGTAAGCTGTGAGCAGTTAGCTGTGAGCAGTTAGCTGTGAGCTGTTAGCTGTGAGCTGTTAGCTGTGAGCTGTTAGCTGTGAGCATTTAGCTGTGAGCTGTTAGCTGTGAGCAGTTAGCTGTGAGCAGTTAGCTGTGAGCTGTTAATTTGAGCAGCTAGCTGTGAGCTGATAGCTGTGAGCTGTTAGCTGTGACTTGTGAGCAGTGAGCTGTGGGCAGTTAGCTGTGAGCTGTTAGCTGTGAGCTGTGAGCAGTGAGCTGTGAGCTGTGAGCAGTGAGCTGTGAGCTGTGAGCTGTGAGCAGTAAGCTGTGATCAGTTAGCTGTGAGCTGTTAGCTGTGAGCTGTTAGCTGTGAGCTGTTAGCTGTGAGCAGTTAGCTGTGAGCAGTTAGCTGTGAGCTGTTAGCTGTGAGCTGTTAGCTGTGAGCTGTGAGCTGTGAGCTGCTAGCTGTGAGCAGTTAGCTGTGAGCTGTTAGCTGTGAGCAGTTAGCTGTGAGCTGCTAGCTGTGAGCAGTTAGCTGTGAGCTGTTAGCTGTGAGCAGTTAGCTGTGAGCTGTTAGCTGTGAGCAGTTAGCTGTGAGCAGTTAGCTGTGAGCAGTTAGCTGTGAGCAGTTAGCTGTGAGCAGTTAGCTGTGAGCTGTTAGCTGTGAGCTGTGAGCTGTGAGCAGTAAGCTGTGAGCAGTTAGCTGTGAGCAGTTAGCTGTGAGCTGTTAGCTGTGAGCTGTTAGCTGTGAGCTGTGAGCTGTGAGCTGTGAGCTGTTAGCTGTGAGCAGTTAGCTGTGAGCTGTTAGCTGTGAGCAGTTAGCTGTGAGCTGTTAGCTGTGAGCAGTTAGCTGTGAGCAGTTAGCTGTGAGCAGTTAGCTGTGAGCAGTTAGCTGTGAGCAGTTAGCTGTGAGCTGTTAGCTGTGAGCTGTGAGCTGTAAGCTGTGATCAGTTAGCTTTGAGCAGTTAGCTGTGAGCAGTTAGTTGTGAGCTGTTAGCTGTGAGCAGTTAGCTGTCAGTAGTGAGCTGTGAGCTGAGAGCTGTGAGTAGTGGGCTTTGAGCAGTTATCTGTGAGCAGTTAGCTATGAGCTGTTAGCTGTGAGCTGTGAGCAGCGAGCTGTGAGCAGTTAGCTGTGACCAGTTAGCTGTGAGCTGTTAGCTGTGAGCAGTAAGCTTAGAGTTTTTAGCTGTGAGCTGTTAGCTGTGGGCAGTTAGCTGTGAGCTGTGAGCTGTGAGTAGTGGGCTTTTAACAGTTATCTGTGAGCAGCTAACTGTGAGCTGCTAGCTGTGAGCAGTGAGTTGTGGGCTGTGAGCAGTGAGCTGTGAGCTGTGAGCAGTGAGCTGTAAGCTGTGAGCTGTGAGCAGTGAGCTTTGATCAGTTAGCTGTGAGCAGTTAGCTGTGAGCTGTTAGCTGTGAGCTGTTAGGTGAGCTGTTAGCTGTGAGCTGTTAGCTGTGAGCAGTTATCTTAGAGCTGTTAGCTGTGAGCTGTTAGCTGTGACTTGTGAGCAGTGAGCTGTGGGCAGTTAGCTGTGAGCTGTTAGCTGTGAGCTGTGAGCTGTGAGCTGTGAGCAGTGAGCTGTGAGCTGTGAGCAGTGAGCTGTGAGCTGTGAGCTGTGAGCAGTAAGCTGTGATCAGTTACCTGTGAGCAGTTAGCTGTGAGCTGTTAGCTGTGAGCTGTTAGCTGTGAGCAGTTAGTTGTGAGCTGTTAGCTGTGAGCAGTTAGCTGTCAGTAGTGAGCTGTGAGCTGAGAGCTGTGAGTAGTGGGCTTTGAGCAGTTATCTGTGAGCAGTTAGCTTAGAGTTGTTAGCTGTGAGCTGTTAGCTGTGAGCTGTTAGCTGTGGGCAGTTAGCTGTGAGCAGTTTCTGTGAGCTGTTAGCTGTGAGCAGTTAGCTGTGAGCTGTGAGTAGTGGGCTTTTAACAGTTATCTGTGAGCTGTTAGCTGTGAGCTGTTAGGTGAGCTGTTAGCTGTGAGCTGTTAGCTGTGAGCAGTTATCTTAGAGCTGTTAGCTGTGAGCTGTTAGCTGTGACTTGTGAGCAGTGAGCTGTGGGCAGTTAGCTGTGAGCTGTTAGCTGTGAGCTGTGAGCAGTGAGCTGTGAGCTGTGAGCAGTGAGCTGTGAGCTGTGAGCAGTAAGCTGTGATCAGTTAGCTGTGAGCAGTTAGCTGTGAGCTGTTAGCTGTGAGCTGTTAGCTGTGAGCAGTTAGTTGTGAGCTGTTAGCTGTGAGCAGTTAGCTGTCAGTAGTGAGCTGTGAGCTGAGAGCTGTGAGTAGTGGGCTTTGAGCAGTTATCTGTGAGCAGTTAGCTTAGAGTTGTTAGCTGTGAGCTGTTAGCTGTGAGCTGTTAGCTGTGGGCAGTTAGCTGTGAGCAGTTTGCTGTGAGCTGTTAGCTGTGAGCAGTTAGCTGTGAGCTGTGAGTAGTGGGCTTTTAACAGTTATCTGTGAGCAGTTAGCTGTGAGCTGTTAGCTGTTAGCTGTGAGCTGTTAGCTGTGAGCAGTTAGCTGTTAGCTGTGAGCAGCTAACTGTGAGCTGCTAGCTGTGAGCTGCTAGCTGTGAGCAGTGAGTTGTGGGCTGTGAGCAGTGAGCTTTGAGCAGTTAGCTGTGAGCTGTGAGCTGTGAGCAGTGAGCTGTGAGCTGGTAGCTGTGAGCAGTTAGCTGTGAGCAGTTAGCTGTGAGCAGTTAGCTGTGAGCTGTGAGTAGTGGGCTTTTAACAGTTATCTGTGAGCAGTTAGCTGTGAGCTGTTAGCTGTTAGCTGTTAGCTGTTAGCTGTGAGCTGTTAGCTGTGAGCAGTTAGCTGTTAGCTGTGAGCAGCTAACTGTGAGCTGCTAGCTGTGAGCAGTGAGTTGTGGGCTTTTAACAGTTATCTGTGAGCAGTTAGCTGTGAGCTGTTAGCTGTTAGCTGTTAGCTGTTAGCTGTGAGCTGTTAGCTGTGAGCAGTTAGCTGTTAGCTGTGAGCAGCTAACTGTGAGCTGCTAGCTGTGAGCAGTGAGTTGTGGACTGTGAGCAGTGAGCTTTGAGCAGTTAGCTGTGAGCTGTGAGCTGTGAGCAGTGAGCTGTGAGCTGGTAGCTGTGAGCAGTTAGCTGTGAGCAGTTAGCTGTGAATAGTAAGCTGTGAGCAGCTAGCTGTGAGTAGTGAGCTGTGAGCAGTGAGTAGTGGGCTTTAAGCAGTTATCTGTGAGCAGTTAGCTGTGAGCAGTTAGCTGTTAGCTGTGAGCAGCTAACTGTGAGCTGCTAGCTGTGAGCAGTGAGTTTTGGGCTGTGAGCAGTGAGCTGTGAACTGTGAGCAGTGAGCTGTTAGCTGTGAGCTGTTAGCTGTGAGCAGTTAGTTGTGAGCTGTTAGCTGTGAGCAGTTAGCTGTCAGTAGTGAGCTGTGAGCTGTGAGTAGTGGGCTGTGAGCAGCGAGCTGTGAGCAGTTAGCTGTGAGCTGTTAGCTGTGAGCTGTTAGCTGTGAGTTGTGAGCTGTTAGCTGTGAGCTGTTAGCTGTGAGCAGTTAGCTGTTAGCTGTGAGCAGCTAACTGTGAGCTGCTAGCTGTGAGCAGTGAGTTGTGGGCTGTGAGCTGTGAGCAGTGAGCTGTGAGCAGTGAGCTGTGAGCAGTGAGCTGTGATCAGTTAGCTGTGAGCAGTTAGCTGTGAGCTGTTAACTGTGATTAGTGAGCTGTGAGCAGTGAGCTTTGAGCAGTTAGCTGTGAGCTGTGAGCAGTGAGCTGTGAGCTGGTAGCTGTGAGCAGTTAGCTGTGAGCAGTTAGCTGTGAGTAGTAAGCTGTGAGCAGCTAGCTGTGAGTAGTGAGCTGTGAGCAGTGAGTAGTTAGCTGTCAATAGTGAGCTGTGAGCTGTGAGTAGTGGGCTGTGAGCAGCGAGCTGTGAGCAGTTAGCTGTGATCTGTTAGCTGTGAGCTGTGAGCTGTTAGCTGTGAGCTGTTAGCTGTGAGCAGTTAGCTGTTAGCTGTGAGCAGCTAACTGTGAGCTGCTAGCTGTGAGCAGTGAGTTGTGGGCTGTGAGCTGTGAGCAGTGAGCTGTGAGCAGTGAGCTGTGATCAGTTAGCTGTGAGCAGTTAGCTGTGAGCTGTTAACTGTGATTAGTGAGCTGTGAGCAGTGAGCTTTGAGCAGTTAGCTGTGAGCTGTGAGCAGTGAGCTGTGAGCTGGTAGCTGTGAGCAGTTAGCTGTGAGCAGTTAGCTGTGAGTAGTAAGCTGTGAGCAGCTAGCTGTGAGTAGTAAGCTGTGAGCAGTGAGTAGTGGGCTTTAAGCAGTTATCTGTGAGCAGTTAGCTGTGAGCAGTTAGCTGTTAGCTGTGAGCAGCTAACTGTGAGCTGCTAGCTGTGAGCAGTGAGTTTTGGGTTGTGAGCAGTGAGCTGTGAACTGTGAGCAGTGAGCTGTGATCAGTTAGCTGTGAGCAGTTAGCTGTGAGCTGTTAGCTTTGAGCAGTTAGTTGTGAGCTGTTAGCTTTGAGCAGTTAGCTGTGATCAGTTAGCTGTGAGTTGTTAGCTGTGAGCAGTTACCTGTGAGCTGTTAGCTGTGAGCAGCAATATGGATCTTATCACAGGGCATGTCCATTAGAGCATCCAGTTCTTCCACGGGATCCAATAAAGTGTGTAATGTACAGGGCTTATTACGATTCCAAGCCTCTGCTTTTGGTGTTTTGAAGGCACCTGTAATTGCCACGCAAACACTCTTTGAATCCTTGCAGATCTTCAGTTTAGTCCTAAGCCTCCATACAGCGCTGCCATATGTGAGAATAGGCCCCACCTACTTAGTATATAATCAATATAGGTAGGTATCAGTGGCGAAGGCTCCATATAACTCGATTCCTACCGGCTTCCCTTTGACAATAGGCGTTTGTTACGACGATCTAATAAGACATTTATTTACTAACATAACGTTAAAAACATAGGTATTTAATACACCATCAAATAAAATTAATCTAAAAATCGCCTTATTTATTAATAGCAAAAAGTTACACTTTTCATTCACTTCAGCCGCGCGCAAGTCGTGGCGCGGCAAGCCGCTCGCAAGATTAGGAATTCCACGCGCAATTACCATGTAAAATCAGTACGGAAAACGTTCCCGCGCAAACGCATAACTCGCTTAGTATAGGAACGACGGCAAGCCGATGTCCATCGGGTTATAATGGGGCGTGGTTATGTTAATGGATAGAAAAATGACATGTATGCGAACGAAATAGAGTGTAGTATTGATTGCGTACGCGTACTTCGATCGACTATAATCTTTCGTCTTCATTGATATTTATTTTGTATCGCATATACGGTACATGACAATTTAATTCTACTAAATATTATAATATAATTAGAATCTAATAGATACTATGGTTGTTTAAAGTTTTGTTTATTGTATTTAATAATATAAAAGTTCTATAGTAATTGTGTGTCCAATTTCACCGATAGATGGCGCTGTTCATAATGTAAATCACGCTAACATCGTAAATTACTGTTTATTGATATTCGATAATGAAACGTATAATACCTTCGCATTTTTTATTGTTGCAATTGATTGCAATATTATGTATACATACTACCTGGACTTGAGTTACATTTCATGAAGCACTGACCTTTTTTTTGGGAGAGCTGTTTGTTCATTGTGTGTAGTGTGCATTGTACCTACATGTTATTGCGTTAGATCATTTTATTGAAATGAGTCATTGTAGGTCATATCGATGAGATTTATCGAAGTAAGTAATTTAATTTAGTATATTCGTATTCTTAATTTCTAGGGACCTAATCACTGGCTTTTAAATTAAATAAAAAGGTATTTTTCCCTTGCCTACCTATTTCATTCCTAATCTAGTTTAGAATCGCTCGGGATTTACAGATTTTAACTTTTCAAAGATATAATATCATGTTACTA
The DNA here is from genome assembly GCA_911728495.1 of Furcula furcula. Lineage (NCBI taxonomy): Eukaryota > Metazoa > Arthropoda > Insecta > Lepidoptera > Notodontidae > Furcula > Furcula furcula. Next base: position 7,905,617 of record OU452246.1, on the reverse strand, counting down.
TCAGCAAAGTAGAACATTACAGAAACCTAATGAAAATGTCCTGGGTGTACCGGACCGGCTTACCCTTTACAAAAATTGACCCTTCGCCACTGGTAGGTATACCGTTGATTTGGGTCCCCAAGTTATTCCATAAGCAGAACGGCACATAATGAAGACTCGTAAGGCCTTTTTTGCTACATTTTCAACACGACTATGCCACGTTACTTCCCCTATCAAGGGTTATCCCCAGATATTCTTAAAGATTAATATTGTTTTTCTTATGTAACCATAGGGCTAAATGGATTACCATTTGCAACTATTAAGGTCCCGTCTCTTAAAACGTAGTGATGATATTCTGTTTGCACATTACTATTTTCACAGAATGACAGATCAAGTTTTTAACCATTCGCCTTGAAATATATTTCTGATTCGATTCGACAACCAATTGTCACTATTTTTCACTACTATTTTGCATTTTAAAAATCGAAATACGCGATAATAAGAATGTTGTGGATATATGTTGTCGATTGGGAAACCCCTTATTTAGTAAGTACCATATTACATAACTTCAATTTGAAGGGACCTGAGTTTACCGTACCGACGGGACGAACAATTTTTGACAGGTAGGAACATTTTGTATGGGAAAATTAAATCGTCGTTTTTAGTATTGTCCTCGCTAGTTTTCCATATTTTCGTATCGTTTAAACATTCTCTCAACTTCCACAAATATTCCAGATCAAAATTAGTTAAATCCATCCAGCCATTCTCAAGTTTTAGCGAGACAAACGAACAGTAATTCAATTTATATATTTTTAGCTTTTTCTGCCAACGTATAAGCTTGGCCATACAAAGGGGTAATGCCGCCAGTCTTTTAGGTTCCCAGTGCGGCGACATATTTGTAAATAAACTGTAAATATTTTGTTTCAATAAATAATTTATATATATAGATTAAACATTTGACATTTATTCCTAAATATACACATTTTTCTGATTATCCTTACAAAACATAAACTTGCAAAGTGTTTCGATTTTTCTGATGAGAAGTGTATTTTCGTTTTCTTAACAAGTATGTCCATCTTAACCTTACATACATATTTTATCAGTGCCCACGTCTTGTTATAATAGAATGAATATATAAAAAATATACCTACATATATCATAAGCTCATCGGCATAAAGAAATATATCCCTTTTATCGTGTTTCAATTTCTTGAGTAATAAAAGAAATAAAATAACACTGAGGATAATACAAACGCTACGCACGTGTACCCATCTAGGACTATCGGAATACAGACGTGGGATTATCGGAATCCCATATCTGAAGGGAAAATGGTCCTTTCTTTTCTATACCGATAGAAACATTTTAACTGAATCGTTTAATAAACGTTTTCCTTTGAAGGTGGAGTGTTTTTATGTTCAAGGTGTGGTGCCAAAGAGTTTAAATGTATTGGCCATAGAACGGTCTTTGGGATTGTTTTCATACAAAAACTAATCACTATTCACAACTGACACCTTTAGTAAAGTGAATAAATAAAATACATAAATGGAAATACACCTAAGATATTCGCATACAGTAATTTTATCATAGTGTCTTACTACAATATCGCAATAGGAAATTAGATTAGAATCATTTTTTGTCAACGTTTCTACAGACTTATTACACGTGTAACAAGTTTTTGATGATATTTTTACTCGCTACGACTGGTCTAGTCCTAAGTACAATGTCTTTGTCAGTTAAACGCCTTTGTATGGTGCAGGGTAAACCTTTTATAGGGTTTCATACCTAAATGTACTCGGTGTCACTTTGTCCGTTGTCTGTCTGTCTATCACACCTATTTATTTCAGGAACCACTGATTGCTATCGATTTGAAACTTAGAATAGTTTTAAATCTTGACTACCCAACCTCATCGCAAATTAAAAAAAAATCTTTCATATTATTTTATGGGGGTCGAAATCGGGTCTTTAAAAATTTTAAGTGAGACTACCATATCGAATGTGCATATCATATGAAAGGGTTTCATTTTCACATTTCAAAACGTACGTAGTCTTTGGATTTTAATTAAATATGTCAAAAAATACCGTTAAAAATCACCGAAGTTGGTGGAGGGAAAAATCTGAAATAATTACAGGTAAAACATGTCTATATAACGGGTATAAGGGACATCGAACCGAAAAGAAAATTATTAGATGTCAAATAATGTCCGTTAACATTACAGAAACCATTAAATGGAAAATGACATATGACTGACTTATTAATTTTAGAGCATGTAATGAATATATGCAGAATAATATTTATTTCTCAAATTACATTGGTAATTTTCTAAAATAATAATAATTAATTGCCTATGTACGTTTTAGTGCATAAAGAATAAATTAATAAATAATTAAATAAATTTTCCACAAATAAGTAATTTATTGTTTGTAAATTAAAATAATCATGTACTGGATCCCTGGTATCAGTTTTCAGTACGATGTCCCTTACACCCTGCATATTTTACAGGAAAAATTAATGATGATGATGAAGTAGTACAGTTTTTTAGTAATCCTAAAAACCTCGACAAACAAACTTAGTTTTGCGGTTTGTTTTTGCGGCGAAGAGCAATTAAAAGTGGCGAGTGTTTCCATTGAAGCGGGGCTGAGCGGAGCAGAGCGGAGCAGAGCGGAGCAGAGCGGAGCAGAGCGGAGCAGAGCGGAGCAGAGCGGAGCAGAGCGGAGCAGAGCGGAGCAGAGCGGAGCAGAGCGGAGCAGAGCGGAGCAGAGCGGAGCAGAGCGGAGCAGAGCGGAGCAGAGCGGAGCAGAGCGGAGCAGAGCGGAGCAGAGCGGATCAGAGCGGAGCAGAGCGGAGCTGAGCGGTACTATGTCCAGCTCGGGGCAGCGTGTTCATATATTTTATTTGAAAGTCCGTTCCGCCCCGCTCCACTCAGCTCAGTTCCGCAAACATTTATTCCACTGAAGCGGAACGAAGATTTCGAACACTGTCATTGGCCAATTCACGGTTTATTCAGCTCCATTCCGCCCAGCTCCGCTTCAGTGGAAACGCACCCTAAGACTCCTTTAAGCCTTTATCGGCTGTAGCCACTTTTTAATTTTTTAATGTTATTATAGCACCAGACCAGACGATAGAGGCGCATAAAAAAATCAAAACTATAAATTTAGTTTATGATGGGGCCGCCCGGCCGTCTCCTTGGGACAAAAGCCTTTTAAAATTAAATATGTATGCTGTCGATTCCGATTTGTACATTTTTCAAAGACCCTTTGAAGACTTCAGTTTCATAGTCGGATAATAAAAGAGTTGTTATTTCAGCAGTATAGCGAAAGTTTTATTGCAATGGTTCGGTGTTGGGCGGGCGAGATCTAAACCCATAAGATTATATTCGCTGGCAGTATGCAAAAAAAAATGTATAATTAGACGTTGTATCCAGCGTTATATACATAGATAATTATTTTTTTGTCTATACAACCACCGCCACCATAGCTGACCTTTTCTTCAATGCAGCATTGTGCAAACCGTTCTCCATCTCTTCTGTAGACCTTGTTCCTTCCGTCGTCACCATACAGCATATTTAATTTTACACTCATCAGAAATGAGGACTTTGTTCTACTGGAGGTATGACCAATTTAGGTGCTCACGTGCAAAGTTAAGGTGCGGTCTTCGATGGTCTTCAGTTAATTTCGGCTCATTTTCTGGCTTGTGCGGTACCAGTCCACGTTCCTTCAACCTTCTTCTAATTGTAGAGTCACTTTCAGCCACCCTACGTATAACATGAAGCTGCTGCTGCAGTTGAAAAGCATAAAGTCATCGATTTCGCAAAGAATTTGTTACAATAAATGAATCATCTCGCTCAGAAGTGACCCGATGCTCAACGGCGCGTGAACAAACCAGTCTCCGGATAGTGTTGGTAGACTATGAACAGACGACAGGCTTAGATGCAATCTTTGAGCCACAACACGCTGACTAAGTCCAGAATCCAGCAATGCCACCACTTTGGTGCCTTCCGCGGGCAAAGTATCCATATATTTTAGAAAAAAAAACTTTATCAGACATCGCAAAGGCTCAGTACACACACAGTATACAGAACACAGAACAAACAGTTTTAAGATAAGCGCATTTTTTTAGTTTTCAAAGGTGAAATATATTATATACTCCAACTCTAAACACACATTTGTCTCAAAACTGTGAATCATTTCATTTACATATATAGGATAAACAAATGAAATTCTAATTTTTAATTTAGAGTTTTCGCTTATCACTGTAATGGCATATGATTCCCATAAATCATATGATTTTATTCATGGGATGAAAACTCTTTTATGTTAAATTAGGACAGAAACCATAAAAAGGGAACTGTTTCAATTTTTCAGATGAGAAGTGTGTTTCATAACCTAAAATGTTCGCTAGTGACAGTTATTTAAATCAACGCAGCGTATTCCGTAGTAATACATATTAGTTTATGATCGAAACATGTACTGACACGATCAGAGAACCTAATTAAGTCCGTGTACCATATTGTCCTGTGTTGCTGACATGGCAGAAATTGAATCCTGCGTCAATAGGCGCTACAATTTGTGTTAGTGACGTTTGCGGTTGACAGGATTATTAGGCCTACGGGATTTCAGATTCATGAAAATACACACAGCAATACGTGTGACGTAACAGATAGAACCTACCGTAGATACTTGTAGATTTGAATATGAAAGCGTCAATGTCATACATACTGTGTGTCTGCGACGCTCTTGCTAGACGTAGATAGGCCTACAGGATTTCAGATTCATGAAAATACATACAGCAATACGTGTGACGTAACAGATAGAACCTACTGTAGATACTTGCAGATTTGAATATGAAAAAGGCAATGTCATACATACTGTGTGGCTGCGACGCTCTTGCTAGACGTAGATAGGCCTACAGGATTTCAGATTCATGAAAATACATACAGCAATACGTGTGACGTAACAGATAGAACCTACCGTAGATACTTGCAGATTTGAATATGAAAGAGGCAATGTCATACATACTGTGTGGCTGCGACGCTCTTGCTAGACGTAGATAGGCCTACAGGATTTCAGATTCATGAAAATACATACAGCAATACGTGTGACGTAACAGATAGAACCTACCGTAGATACTTGCAGATTTGAATATGAAAGAGGCAATGTCATACATACTGTGTGGCTGCGACGCTCTTGCTAGACGTAGATAGGCCTACAGGATTTCAGATTCATGAAAATACATACAGCAATACGTGTGACGTAACAGATAGAACCTACTGTAGATACTTGCAGATTTGAATATGAAAAAGGAAAAGGCAATGTCATACATACTGTGTGGCTGCGACGCTCTTGCTAGACGTAGATAGGCCTACAGGATTTCAGATTCATGAAAATACATACAGCAATACGTGTGACGTAACAGATAGAACCTACCGTAGATACTTGCAGATTTGAATATGAAAAAGGCAATGTCATACATACTGTGTGGCTGCGACGCTCTTGCTAGACGTAGATAGGCCTACAGGATTTCAGATTCATGAAAATACATACAGCAATACGTGTGACGTAACAGATAGAACCTACTGTAGATACTTGCAGATTTGAATATGAAAAAGGCAATGTCATACATACTGTGTGGCTGCGACGCTCTTGCTAGACGTAGATAGGCCTACAGGATTTCAGATTCATGAAAATACATACAGCAATACGTGTGACGTAACAGATAGAACCTACCGTAGATACTTGCAGATTTGAATATGAAAAAGGCAATGTCATACATACTGTGTGGCTGCGACGCTCTTGCTAGACGTAGATAGGCCTACAGGATTTCAGATTCATGAAAATACATACAGCAATACGTGTGACGTAACAGATAGAACCTACCGTAGATACTTGCAGATTTGAATATGAAAAAGGCAATGTCATACATACTGTGTGGCTGCGACGCTCTTGCTAGACGTAGATAGGCCTATAGGATTTCAGATTCATGAAAATACATACAGCAATACGTGTGACGTAACAGATAGAACCTACCGTAGATACTTGCAGATTTGAATATGAAAAAGGCAATGTCATACATACTGTGTGGCTGCGACGCTCTTGCTAGACGTAGATTGAATCATCTGGGCTCATACTAGACCAGATGAGCCGAGCTGGCGCAATCGTGGCATACCTTAAGAGACTCTTCGATACGTCAGCAACAGAGTAAGGGCTAGCGGCTAGGGTAGGCATAATGAATCCAGTTGGGTCGAAGTAGGTTCCCGTGGTTACCGGGCCTAATTATCAACAACAATAGAATAGATTTAAAGGTTGTTTTCAGTTACAATGACTAATTAATTGGTATACCTATACTAGGTGGTTCCATTGAGTACGGCGGCGACTCCGAGGAGGACGGCGGTGGGGTTGCGACCCCCGTCCCCGTGAGCACCGTGTCAGGTTCCGGGGGGCTACAATGCGCCCCCGGCGGCGGGCGCAAAGGCATGGCACTGAGGCCCCTGGTGCAGATCCCACCGGAGAGCCCTGGGGTCCCCCCTCTTATGTGCCGATGTGACAGCCACACGGGTTTTAGTGGGTAAGAATCCCACATACCCCGGTCGAGCCCCACAGCTCCCGGGGATCTTTGGAAGATTTCCGCCGCGTAAAAAAATATAGTTTACTTACCACCTAGTAAACTATTTTTTTTACGCCCCCTTGTGCAAAGTACCGCTTACACCGCAATTCTAAAAATTCTGTCGATAAGCAGCAGTGTGCAAACATTCCTGTGTGTAGAAATTCCGGTGTGAAGGGCACTGTAGCTAATGACAATACGGGACACAAGAGACTTAATAACTAATGTCTCGGGTGACGAGCGGCAGTGCAGTGAAGTTGACCATAGGCAGGTGTGTCGCTTACGCGAACCCCTTTGATCCCCGCTGGTCCCCTTTGATTTTTACTTTCGAGGTTTCGAATGCACACATAGCACCCATGGTCACGGGAGGATTGAGGTGCTGATCCATCGATATAATAATAAAATAATATAGCGATGCAAAGCGGCGCAAGTATTCAGCTCTAGGTTCAAGCTATAACGGGTGTAAGCGACATCGTACCGAAAACCGATACCAGGGATCCAGTACATGATTCTGAAGTGTAGTGTTGAAATTATTCATCGGCTTTTTCATGAATTTCCAAAAAACTAATATTTTTTTTAAAATAAAATTAGTACATCATTATTGGTATAATAATAAAGCCTAATTTTAATTTAAAAACAATAAATTAATTATTTGTGAAAATTAATTAATTTATTTATTCTTAATGCACAAAAACAGTACATGGGCACAACGAACTAATAGTCAATTAACTATTATTATTATAGGAAATTAGCAATATAATTCGAAAAATAAATATTATTCCACATTTATATTCATTACATGCTCGATAATTAACAAGTTAGACATTTGTCATTTTCCATATAAATGGTTTCTGTAATGTTGTAACCGACATTATTTGAAATCTTATGAAAAAAATTGGGTACGTGGCATACACCCTGTATATTTGCGCCCTTTGCGGTGGAGACCATGGGAACTTGGTGTCATGAGACGCATGGTTTGGTGAAAGAAATTTCATCCAAACTTATCGAAGTCTCAGGAGACCGTCGGGCTGGTAGCTTTTTCTGCCAACGAATAAGCTTGACCATACAAAGGGGTAATGCTGCCAGTCTTTTAGGTACCCTTCCCTCCCATTGCGACAACTGTAAATATTTCAATAAAAAAAATATATTGATGTTCTGAATTTCCATAATGTTATAACTATCCCGGTGTAGCCTCAGAACTTGATAGTAATTATTGTTAGACCGATCTTTACCGACTGATTTTTGCTCTTGCGGTGTCCGAGTAAGCCACCCATAAGATACTTACCTCCCGTAAGAGACTAAGTACTAAGGAAAACCATGAATACAGGCAGCACCGTCTTTCTATTGAGTTACCTACCACCTAATAATTAATTACCTAATATTTATTAATGTATTAATTTAATAAGTGATGCGGCATGGAAATGTCAATGAGGTTGACACTGAAAAACAGCGCTGCGTCGGGAATCTGGATTTCCGGTGCAGCATATCGCTGAGTTGCCAGCCTCGTTTGGCGGAAGCGCAACGCACAGTTGCCACATTTATCTCTTATAATAATAATAATAAATACACTTTATTGTACACCAAAAGTTACATGTAAATTTAACAATACGTTGTAGATATCAATGTACAAAGGCGGCCTTATCGCTAAAAAGCAATCTCTTCCAGGCAACCCTACTAGAAAATGATAGAGAAAAACATAATGGGCAGTTGAAGGTGCACTTCAATAAAAATTAAATTTTATTGTTGAATAGAAGAATAAAAAGAAAATATATATAATAGTAGTATAATATAAAATAGAAAATATATTTTATAATTACGATTATAAAGAGAGATAGTGTTCTTTAACTAGATATTTAAAACTAGGCAAGGACTTTGCTTTCCTGACTTGGATAGGTAACGCGTTCCACAGTCTGACGGCTTGAACAGCAAAAGATTTGTCATAAAATACTGTGGAATGGTCCGGCATGCTCAACATCAAGTTCTCCGATGATCTCAAGGACCTAGAATGCGTGGCATGAAGAAACTCAAAACGGTTTTTTAGGTAACGTGGAGTAACAGGATTAAACAAAATGTTATAAAGAAGACTAAGAATATGAGATTCTTATGTTTTTAGTTTAAGTTTTTTGTTTTATGTAGTAAGTTTGTAAGTTTTTATTTCGTATATTTTTGTGTGTGTCGTTGTCCGCCGAATAAATGTACTTCTTCTTCTTCTTCTTCTTCTTCACCTATACTGCGATCCCCAAGATCCTCCCTTTTAAGGGGACGGACTGGACTGCACTGGACGTCTTTTGGCCGCTGATGATCTTTACAGAAAGAGCATAAATAATTATCTTAACAGACTACAGTGTCACGCTTGGTTTTGAATTTAATTAGATTTATCACAGGATCCCAAGCCATAGGAACACGGAGCCAACTTTTTATTAAAATTAGTTTATTTCACGATTTCAATAGCCAAACAAATCATCCTTGGTAGGAATCAGTAACACTCACCTCAAGGTAAGATTGCAATCAAGCATTAACTGTATTAACTAAAAAAAATCAATTAACTCTCTTTGTACAGCACTAAAAGACTCGATAATCAAAGTGTCTGACGTAGTAACTTTGATACAAGTGTTTAATTTTTGCCCTGTCAACGTGAAAGTGAAGCCTTCGGCCCCAGGCAAGGGACAGGGAGTGTCGCCGGTGGGAATTTTAATTAATTACATTAATAAACCCGAACGGCGCAGTGGCGCTTGTGTGGGGAGATAAAGGCACCGCTAAAGCGTTTAGTTTGCTCCTGATTATATTATAACTCGATGTATTCATAATTGAAATTGGGATAAACTTGAATTGGATTAATATTTCCATCGATAGAAGTTCTATTATATTTCTGTAATGAAATTAGCGTAACAAAATTGATGATAGTCTGAGCCTAGAACATTAGCAGAGATGTTCTTATAACTCAATAATGGAGACAGAAAATTGAATTTCGGAATAGTAAATTAAATGAAACGCTGATTAAACTAGGTAATAGGTACCTACAAATCTACGCAATATTATTTTTAAAAAATGAGCCAAGTCCCTTTTACCTAATGCAAAATCTAGATGAGAGAAAAAATCTTTTTTAATAAGATTTTTATAGTCTGCTTTATAACTGTTTTTAACCGACTTCACAAAGGCGGTTATCAATTCGTCTTACTTTACATAATTTAATATTGAATCTCTGACACAACTATTTGCAGTAATTTTTAACCGGCTTCAAAAAGAAGGTTCTCTATTCGACGCGTATGTATGTAATATTAATAAAAATGCGTCATATTAATATATGTTAGTCTATGTGGGCTTCTAAACAAATTTACCAAATTTTATGAGTGTATGTATGTATGTATGTATGTATGTATGTATGTATGTATGTATATATGTATGTATGTATGTATGTATGTAGGTTTGTCCGCCGATTTCTCAGAAACTACAAGTCCGATTTCGAAAATTCTTTTTGCAATAGTTAGAGTATTGTTCAACTTAGGGTAGAGTACAAGTTTCATCAAAATCGGTCTAGTAGTTTTAGAGATATAAACTTTTTATGTTTTCAGTAAGTTACTGTGTCTAGTTGCGTGATAGTGCTGATACCTATCTTGGTAAAATAAGTCACTAAAAAGTGTTAAATAAACTATTTTATAAAAAATAAAAACCGACTTCAAAGTAAATTATCTAAAAAGCATAAAATAACGAAAATATATTGAAGTCGGTGTCAGCTGGTGATAGTGTTAGTTAACATGATTAGCTAGCACCGACTTCAATATATTTTCGTTATTTTATGCTTTTTAGATAATTTACTTTGAAGTCGGTTTTTATTTTTTATAAAATAGTTTATTTATACTCTGATACTGAGTTTACGTAGAGATATTGATTAAGAAATAAACGAAATTAGAGATAAAATTAAAATTCATTTCTTAATTAGAATTAACAATAACGGGCGTTTGTGAATGCACTGGCTGACTAATATTGCAATTAAAAAAACATGTAAACATGTCGACGGGCCCGTTGGTCTAGTGGTTAGACACCCTGTCCGCTAACCGATGGGTCGTGGGTTCGATTCCCACCAAGTGTCTGGGTGTTATTTATCTTTTTAAGTATGTATTTACAAAACAATTTTTATATAAGTATTAGTATCAGTTGTCTGGTTTCCATAGTACAGGCTCTGCCTAGTTTGGGATCAGATGACCGTGTGTGGATTGTCCCAAGATATTATTATTATTAAGTGCTTATTTTTTCCACAAATTAAACGAGCGTATAATTTGCAGGTAAGAAATACTTAGCAATAATATTTAGGTTCAGTGGTAGATATAAAAAAACATACATAATAAGTAGGATGGATGCAAAGTATATAACTACTTTTTATATAAAAAGTTAATAACAGTCGCTTTATGCTTGCTGAAATCTGCCGAGAATGCTGAAATTTCTGCAGTTTCTTAATTAAAACAAAGCTCATTGGCTTCATATTTAATATCAGCTAGGTACCTTATTAAGCTGTCAGATTTACTAGCGTTGGTTTTCTCTTGACTTTGATTTACTTCCTGTGTCCCTTTTACGGAATTATTTTTATAACTAGCCCGATTGGAAAATGAATCATATCGAGCACACTGTCACTAGCCACTTTGGGTTCTTGAAAAAAGATATAAGAATCTAACTAGATCCACTGGTTGAAAGAGGTATAATTATGTAACATGGTTGTTATGCTTAATCACAGCCAGACATACGCAAATTACTTGAGCACAGACTATAAATAATAGATCGATGATTGTATATATTCATCATCATCAGCCGAAAGTAGTCCACAGCTGAACATAGAACCCACCCCCCCCCCCCCCCTTAGAACGACACAATGAACGACACTTAGCTATTTGCATTCAGTATCCTGCGACTCGTCTATCTTCCGGATCGTGGCGGCCAATCACAATTTTGTTAAGTATCTAGATATTAAGAGTGCAGCTAAAGGGATCGTGGACGCACAGGGTGGGGGCTCTGGGCGTCCCTTCTAAATACGACCCCGAGACGACGCGATGGTAGGTTTGAGTGGGTAAAAGCCCCACATAACACGGCCGACAAAAAAAAAATTTAGTAGCTTTAGTGCTGAATTCAAACGTATTTTTTACACAGCTGTTAGAAAAGTATTAAAATATATTCCTCACAGAAGAAGCCAGTCATCACACAGGCTTGTTAATTTCCTGTGGGAAACGACAACGAGTGTGACACGTTACATTCGTTCTTTCATTGAAATGAAATAAAAAATCTATTCAATAGTTTTAAGATAACTGGGCAAGACTCTTTTCGTCCACTTGAGAAATGACTTAGGCCATAGTCCAACACGCGGGCCAAATCTAGATTAGTGGATCAGATTCGCCTTTCAAATATTTTGGGGTTTCCTTGGGCTTCATTAAGAGATTTTCGATCACTGCCAAGGCTAGGATGAGGTTCGATTCCGGCGCCTTACGATGTGTCAAACGTGGCACTTAGCCACTAAACCATCCATTACATTCCATTACATTATACAAAGATTATATTCAACTGGAAAACACATAAGAAAACTGCACGTAATAAATTGCCAAAGACATGTTCAACCCTGTATCTAGGCTACGCATGTTTCGAAACCATCAAATTTACCAAAACATCAAATATCTGCCCCTATAAAAGTCTCAGACCAACTCAAATAACACAAACTTTTAACGAGGTCGCGGCGGGGGGAAATAGTAATACAATACGCTTAGAGCGGCAGTTTCGATTCCATTCGTTGTAATCTATATGTAATGCTTACCACAATATGCCGCAATACGTAAACTACCCTGTTCAACAGACGTGCATCCCTATATTACATCGATATACTATCTAAACCTATATTACCTACAATCCAGTGTGGCGACTCAACATAACCAGATGGCGCCACAAGATAAAGAAAGAAAGATAAAGAAGGCGCCAAAGAAAAGATAGATGGCGCCACTACCGAATCCTGAATCTCGCAAGCGAAGTTTCTCAAATGTTGAGAACATATACAACATCCCGACAATGACTGTCGGGGGCTTCCGCCCTGACCGAGCATCACACCTCGCTCGGTCGGAAGATCCTCCCTTTAGTACCGCCGCCGACGCATCGCTAAACCAGCATCATAATATGATATAGAGTAAAAACATCGAGAATTATTTATATACGTAATACAGTCTGTCATTTCGTCGTTAGTAATGACTACATACTCGTACTCATAACCATACCAACACGGCTAGAGAGATTGCTAATTTATAATTCAGCGTGGACTTCAATAACTTTTGTCACGTTTATCGCAAAGTTACAGCATGGTCACTTTAATCCATATTATCAAGTAAGCCATGTTGACCCGTTATGTTTACAGCTGTGCAATATCTCGATGGGCACTGATTGCTAATAAGTAGGGACCGGATTTATATGTATTAAAAAATCCAAAATATGTAGATACATATAATATGGACTAAAAAATCGAAAATATGGACTAAAAAAGCGAAAATATGGCAAAATATGCAGTTAAAAATAACCAAAAGTTTCAGGTATATGGCAGTTCTTTTCAGTATTTCTATTATTGCAGTACACGGATCTCATGTTTTATAAACCCCAATGCAAAAAAGGCATGTTTCAGTTTGTCGCCTATGTCTGTCTGTCTGTACCTATGTCTGTCTGTGACATCGTAGCTACCAAATGAATGAATGGATTATTGATTAATTTTTCAAAATTCAAGGTCGTTCTGTTTGTTAAAAATAAGGCTTTGTACTGGCTGAACAATCTTTCAACATCACAGTGAGTATGTGACTGGAACATACTTGCACACTGAACTGACGGACTGGTATCCGTGACCATCATTTTTGATTGATGTATTGATAAAGTAAAAAGGGGGAATATACAATAATTTCAGCGGCAATAGCTTACTGTAACGAGCCGCGACTGCGATGTGCCACATTTACAGAAAAACCTACCTACCTACGCGGTGTCGTAAGTACTTTGCTTCGTATAAACTCATTTGCTACTCTTTTTACAGAAATATACTCTTGTTTGTAAAAATATGGACTTATCTTTGAAATATGGCAAAATATGGACAAATATGGAAAATAAAAATTGCATTTTCTCGTTCCAAATGCCATGATTCGTGTAGAAAACAACATACTGACCAATAACTATTGAAATTAACTAAAACATAACAAGACAAGAAAAATACAGTAAAACAGCAAATGTACAATTAGCAGCAGCCTTATCACTAGTAGTGATCTCTTCCAGGCAACCTTTGGGTGGAAAGGAACTGTAATAGTTTAGGGCTGTACAGATCATATTAGACAATACGTGTCATTAAAGTAAAAGCTTAAATATATGAATGTATATAGATTTAAGTACATATAGATTCAGAGATGCAAAAGATTTCTAACTGCCCTAAATTTTCCTGGCGTGCCGACGACATGACGACCGTTTTTTGTAACAAATTATTTACAAAATCAGTGATCAATGTCCGAGATTCTATAGTACGAATTTTATTCACAACCTTTTTGATATTCCGATTAAAATTCTGACAATCAATCCGTACAATGAGATTCAGAACAGGTAGTTCGATATAAATTATATTTCACTTTATAAATAAGTAACTATATTCCAAGACTGTGTACACGCACACATCACTATACTCGTATAAGTATACTACTACTAGCTGACCGGCGCAGCCCCGCCCGCGTTTTTATTGAATCTAAACCATTCTCGAATCCCCTTGAACACACACAAAAAATTTCATCAACATCGGTCCAGCCGTTTTGGAGTTCAGTGACACACGTACAGTAGAATTATATATATAAAGATTTAAAGTAATAAGGTTATTTTATGTACACCTAATAATTATCAAAGAAAAACTGATAACTTTTGTCATCAGTTTTTCTTATCTTCTTTTGTTATCAGTTTTGTTTCAAAAAGTACCTAAAGACTTTGTAATTAAATGATTTACAAAGGCGCTTTAATAAAAAAAAACACGACCGTCAGTGATGCAGATCAGTGAAATGTTCCGAGTTTTCATCAAAACATTCTCTGTTCCGCACCGGCGTTGTCTCTGGACAAAATAATGTCTCAGATAATTAAAATGGCCTCTATCTAACTAAAGACGCATTTGTAAGCGGTGTTGATTGTTTTCGTTATACGAAATATTGCGTCACGATGTAATTTAGCAGCACTTATGAATAAACTACGATGCTGTCATCATCAGCAATCGAATTATGTCCACTGCTGAACAAAAGCCCCAGAAACGTGGGGTTGCCATAATCCCCACGCTTGGCAGGCATTTTGGGGATCGCAGTACAGGTGGTAGGTAATCCAATAGAAAGACGCTGCTAGCCCGTCTTCTTGTTTTCCCTTAGTCGCCTCTTGCGGTCACCCAACAGGAGGAGATGGGTGAGTGCTATTCTTACCCGGATACCCCACGGGTAGTAAACGATGCAGTGCCACTAGGCCAACCTAGTGGCGCTTCTATAAACACCTCAAGAGGCTTGGTATGGAGGCTGGATCAAGGGATAGATTCAGAAGGCAATGCTTCTGGACACGGCACGCGTTGTAGGAAATTTCCTCGCTCTGGAGACTTAACAACTATTTGCTTGTACTCTGATCCCGCAACCGATTGGAAGGAGTTTTTTATTTAAAAACTTTTTAAATGTGTTTGATTTTTTTTTAACCACTAGACCAACAGACCCCTTAACAACATAAAAATTACGTCTTCGGAGAACATTTTTAATTGCTTTACACGATTAAATTTTACAATACATCCAATAGGTAGGTTTTGTGTTCCATTATCTAACATTATTTACAAAAGAGGGAAACGTTAAGCTTAATAATGACTATTCATAGAAGGAACTACATAGTAGGAACCTACTACATAGAAGTATTATATACCATGACTACTTTTAAAATAAATGTTTTACTCTTATTTTGAAATACATAATACCCGTAAACTGAATTGTATATTGAATGAGATGGCTTCAATTTGTGACCTGTCAACCATGCTCTGATTTTTAATTAACTCCGTCACATCTTACCATTGTTCGTACCAAGCTATGTATAACACTGATTGAAGATCCAAAGCTTATAAATATTAACGCGCGTCTGGGGATAGCCTGCCTACCAAGCCTTGCCATAATTGGACATCTGTGGCACATAGAAAATTGTATTTAGGCATGTAACGTACGCGTAATAAGTGTACGTGATTAGGTATTCTAAACTTGCGACGCAACGCGGCTTCACCCGCTCTTCTTAGGTATGTACCAAGAAGCTTATAGGTAAAAGTGGAGACAACACTCTAAATACCTAAGTAAATAAAATGTGGTCTTACTTTCTCTTTCTAAATACACACATAAAACCGAGACACTGATATGTGTTGTCTTTATCTAATGTATATATTCAGAAAGAGAACGATAGACCTCAGTGGTCTTCACTTAGGTATTTAGAGTGTTGCCTTCACTTTTACCTATAAGCTTCTTGGTATGTACTTGCCACCTTTATGTACTTTAGGGCTCCCACACATAACTGCGATGCGATGCGATGCGGCGCCGGATCACATGACCTTCTGCGGAATAAATTATCTAAAGATTGGTTATAATTACTCTAAGTCCATTGTGTAGTTTTGCGAACAAGCAGATAGAGAAACGTAGATAGCGAATTTGTTCATGAATGAGAAATAGAGACTAATATAATACGTAGGGTAAAACCAGGATAGTTGCCCCAGGGGTATAGTTGCCTCGATTGTAATTTCTCTAGTTTGGCGGATGAATCACATGTTATTTTATTTATAACTAGCTGACCCACGCAGCTCCGCCTGCGCTATTTTTGCGTTAACTAAACTTTTAATAACAGACATTCGAATCGAATACATAACCTCCTTTTTTATAGTCGGTTAAAAACTGGGACCCACTTTTTACTTGCTCTCCGAAGCACGGACCCGTTTAGTTCTAATGGCGTTAAACGGTCACCCATCTATTTAATGACCTTACCTAACGTTGCTTAACCCGATCGATTACAAAACCTTGATAACAACTCTCTATGAGTGTTCCCTTACTAATATTTATTATATTATAAAGAAAAATTGATAAAATCGGACCAAGCGTATAACCAAGTACCCATTTTGACTTTAATCCCCTCTCCCAAAAGAACCGTGCTAGATTACGGGATAAAACGTATCCTATGTCCTACCTCGTAGTAACATCTCAAATCATGCCAAGTTTCATTTGAATCCATTCAGTAATTTCAGCATGATGCTCAGCCGTGATACAGACAGACAGACAGACAGACAAAAATTAAAAAAAATACATTTTCGTCCTCAGTATCGGTTATAGAATGCCCTCCAAATATAATTTTCAAAATATCTTCAATGTACAGAATTGGACCTGTTACAGTTTTATTATAAGTATAGATATTTCTAGAGACTTTACAACTACCACTAAGTTGAACGTGTTACATGTCTCTGTGCGATCGCATGGAAAGGCAAGGTGAAATCTGCAGGATAAATGTCCTCTTTCTCAGCGGGGCATTTATCCTAAACGTAATTTACATGGATTAGGCAATTATACCCTACTAGCAACCCGCCCCGGCTTCGCACGGGTGTACTTAATTGAGAAAAAAAGAAGTGAATAATTTAAAGTTACTGCCTTTGATTATAGATTTTTTTTTATAGAATTTTAGATTTTTTTCTTCATAAATAATGTTTGTAGCTAACTTTTCGTAACGCAATATGAACAAATTTTGTTTAGAAGTGACGCGTGAAAGGGCTACGTATAGCTGTCTGTCCATGGGCAAAGTACTCAACGCTTAGGCTTAAACCTGCAACGTTGAATCTCTGAGCTTGTGATTTGTTAATTGTATTTTTATTAAAAACTGCAGACGTGTACCGGTGCACAATTTCGGTGGATTAAGGACAGGAACAGAACACCATTTCTTTAAAACCAATTTATGGAAACAATACGGGCTTCCTTGGTCGGTTTCATCGTTAAGACGTAAACGGGAGTCAACCGGGGAATTCTTACCCACTAAAACCCCCGCGGCTATCACGTCGGCACATTAGAGCGCGGACCTGGGCTATCTGTCGGGATCTGCACCAGGTGATACCACTCAGTGCCTTGACTTCAAAGTCAAGGCACTGAGTGGTGCCCGGAGAGGCACATTATAGCTCCCCGGGAACCTGTCACGGTGCTCACGATTACAGGGGTCACGGGGGAAGCCTTTAATGGGATTTACGGAACCTTGTAGTGGTCAACCGGGTATGTAGGATTCTTATACACCAAACCTCCAACGGCCGTGCAATCAGCACATAAGAACCCCTTCTTGGGCTATCCGGTGGGATCTGCACCATGATACCATCAGTGGCTTGCCTTTGACCCCGCCACCGGGGGGCACAATAAAGCCACCCGGGAACCTGTCACGGTGCTCACGGTTACAGGGGTCCCCGGGACCCTGTTGGCGGTCAACCGGGTTATGTAGGACTCTTATTCACTAAACCCCCTACGGCCGTTAAATCAGTACATAAGAAGGAGAGCTGGGCTATCCGGTGGGATCTGCACCAAGATCCCTCAGTGGCTTGCCTTTGAGCCCGCCACCGGAGGGCACAATAAAGCTACCCGGGAAACTATCATCGTGCTCAAAGATACAGGGATCGCGAGGGAAACCTCCAATAGGCCCCCAGGATCCTGCTGGTGATCGACTGCGGCATGTGTCCACCACGGCTGTCCACACAAAAGAGGGGAGCTGCACCATGTACCCCTCAGTGCAAGGTAAGGGCCTATGAAACCGCTGCCGGGGCGCATATAGCCACCCGGGAATCTGTCACCGTTGTCACTGTTAAGGGGGTGGTGAAAGAAACATCTAATATATCCCCGGGATCCCATGGGGAAGTCAACCTTACCCACTAAAACTCCCGTGGCTGCCGAAATTTGAACCCGGACCCTGCCAGTGGCGTGCACTGAAAGCAGGCAAAAATATCTATAAAAAAATCTTATCACCCTGCTGTGCTTAGAAGGTGCTTCCGTAACCTCCAGACCACGGCTACTCTTATTCTATTATTCGAATTACTTGATCATATACTTGTTATATATCTGCTCAGTCCCTAATGCATAGCGTGATATTTTATCTTATGTATTAAAGTTATCCGTGTGCAGTACCTAATTTACGTACTAAGCTAATCTAAGTGAGAATATTTGTACCGCCATCGGTTGAGTAATAATACTGCTTTTTAACCCTGTTAAAGGATAAATTTAAAAAAGATCCCCTCAGTGGCTTGCCTTTGAGCCCGCCACCGGGGGCACAATAAAAAAATAACCTGTCACCGTGCTCAAAGTTTCGGGGATCACGGATAGACCTCCAATAGGCTCCCAGGATCCTGCGGGCGGTCGACCGCAGTGTGTAGGATTCTTACCCTCTAAACCCCCCACAGCTGTCCGCACAAAATATGGGGCTGTACCGGGTAACCCTCAGTGCAAGTCAAGGGCCGTTGAAGCCACTGCCGGGGGCGCATTATAGCCCCCCGGGAATCTGTCACCGTTGTCACAGTTATAGGGGTGGCGGGGACACGTTTAATATGTCCCCAGGATCCTGTAGGGGATTCTTACCCACTAAAACTCCCGTGGCACATCGGTACATGAGAGGGGAACCAGGATTCTCCGGTGACATATGCATCAGTCGTCCCTCAGTGCATTGCCTTTGAGTCCTCCGCCGGAGGGCGGGTATTTTATATCCCGGATATTTACCTACCTTATAATATATGGAATTAATGAAATTCTCTAGTACTTGATTGTTAACTATGTATCTCTTTAGGTTTAGTCAACGTAAGCTATGTAAGTTTATTTACTCAGAAAATTTATCTAACCGATGATGGTGAAAACCGCTGTCGGATATAGACAGACTCGGATAGCGACTTTGTTTACCATACCACCACCGTGCCAATACCAGCCAACCTATAGAAAAAACCCTGACTGACAGACAGACAACAATTCCAATAAAGTTTTGGCTTTTTTTATATCATACGTACAATAGGTGCATGCATATTGTATTCCTACCCAAACAGACATTTTGAAAATATATTTTCATTATTTTATTTTTATTATATTTGGGAAACAAACAAATGATACTACTTATTACTAATATAAGATCCAATAGTACAAAAATTAATTAAGTTTCCACTAATAACTAAATCATAACATTAGAGAGAAGCTAACTAAGTACGTATGCATGATTTTAAATTTAAAAAAAGTATTAAATTTAAAAAATATATTAGAAATAAAAAGTGCCGGAGTCAATATGAGTTAAATATTTAAAACATCGAATCTTAATATAAATAAAAAAACAAAGTTTAAAAACACAAAAAAAAATCCATACACGGGTAGCGAACCCGGACAGTCCATACTTAGAGGACGCTTTCGTAACCACTTGACCAAGGAACTTTGATTTTATTCTTCGAATTACCCTATCTTATTCTTGTGATATATTTGTACCGCCGTCGGTTGAGTAATAATACTCCTTTTTTACCCTGTTAAGGGATAAATTAAAAAAAATATGAAATACAAATTCAATTAACTTTCTTAACGAAAGTCTGTGCAAAATTTCAAGTCAATAGGACTAAGGAATCGCGTTCTCCCATACAAACTTTGCCCCCCTGTTTCACCCCCTTAGAGATTGAATTTCGCAAAAACCCGTCTTAGTGAGCACCTTTGTCCTAAAAGGAACCCCCATGCAAAATTTGAGACTTATAGCACTTGTAGTTTCTGAGAATTCGTGATGAGTGGGTTTTTGCTTACTCTTTTATATAATAAGATATGGGATAGATGCCCCAAAATTTTGCGGTCCGCTAAAATCGCCAATCTGGAAATATCAAAGATAATGGTTTTTCTTTTCATAAATTTGAAGATAATAAACCAAAGTACCTATCCCTATTTCAAGTAAAGAATTTTGCTTTTTTTTACTGAGAAATAGAAAGTACCTAATTTCAAAAGGTGTGGCAACTATCCCACTTTTACCCTAATAGGAAACCCAGCTTGTGAGCAGTTATAGAGTCACAACATCATAGTCCTTGATTGATATCCATAACATCAATAGGTACTTGATAACAATCAAATGTTAAGTAAGCTGTTTAAATTCACGGCTCATTTCACCCAACTGCGCTGAACAAGAATTGGTGGAATTCATTGGGTCTTTACGACCACTCGAAATGGCGGTCGTTTCTTTCGCAGATATATTGAATCAGGTATTTAAGAGACTGCCTAATTAAATTCCGTAGAAATCGATATTAAACTTAAGAAAAGGTCTTAAGTACTATTACTTTATATTATAAGAACTGTAGATTAATGTTGACGGGCCCGTTGGTCTAGTGGTTAGACACCCTGTCCGCTAACAGATGGGTCGTGGGTTCGATTCCCACCAAGTGTCTAGGTGTTATTTATCTATTTAAGTATGTATTTACAAAAAAATAATATTATATAAGTATTAGTATCAGTTGTCTGGTTTCCATAGTACAGGCTCTGCCTAGTTTGGGATCAGATAACCGTGTGTGGATTGTCCCAAGATAAAAAAAAAGTCCAATAAAAATAAAATAATGAATTGTGACAGTACTTACCTGCCTACGTCAGAGGTGTTATAAGTACTTCATCAGCAGCCAAAACGTCCATTGCTGAACAAAGGCCTCACCCTTAGGAAGGAGGGGTTGCCATAATGAGTAACAAAATTAAATGTAGGTACAAATAATAACCATCTTCCACTTTAATATGTGCAGACTTTACTATGTAACTTCGTCGCAAAATTATTTTGATTTGGAAATTCAAATGTTCCATATTGCATTAGACGTTTTATGTAAGTAAATATACTCCAAAAGAAGATCTTAGTTGTTTTGGAAAATAAAATAATTACCTAGTCTTAAAAAATAATCTTACCTACTACCTAGGTACTTCGCTTGGATGCCGAAAATTATTACTAAGCGATTTGTTTCTTCGTTTATAATAAGGACAGCTGAGGACTGGAATAGCTTGCCTGCGTCGGTTTTCCCGCCCGATTATAATGTAGATGTCTTCAAGAATAGAGTGAATAGGCTAATAATAAGCTAGTGTGCTTTATCATCCTCGACTGCGTCACCGCTTTCCATCAGGTGGGAGTGTGGTCAAGCACTGGCTTATATTGGATAAAAAAAATATTATAGAAAATTCCACTAGACAATATTGTTTGAAACCGAAATCTAAACACGTCATTTTAATTGGTTATCGACTTTTAAATCATACATACAATATCATATGAAAGCTATTAAAATATCTTTTGGGACTACATATACTCGTACCTACTTACTACTGTTACTTACACTAAGTACATATACCTATTACGAATAAAATTGCAAGTTTATTATTAAATTATTTTGACTAATGGTAGGTTTTAATATATTATAATATTTAATATTATATCTTTAACTCTAAACCTAACTTAAAATAATAAATCAACTACCCAAAATAAAATTATAGGGCCTTTGTAATAAAAGAATTAGCTGATTCCGTTCGGAGCGCGGTGAATAGCGTTTTTAATTCTGAAACTGTCTCGTCTCTCAATTTCAATTTTTCACGGCGCGTGTCGGACATACAAAATCACTTTACTCGTCTTGTTTCGTGATAAATTCAGAATGATGCTGATTTTAATACGTACCTAAGTTAATCTTCAGTTTGACGGGCCTGCTAGTCTAGTGGTGATACCCTCCAAAGTTCAAGTAGATAACATAGTTACTGAACGAAGGCCCACGTGCACCGATATACTATCTAAGTATATCTATGCCCAAGTGTGCCGAAAAAAGGACGTCCGTTTAGCAAGGAATCGATTATCTATTTAACTACTTAACAGTCCTTAAGGGGTGTCGTGCTAGGTTATGATAATGGACACTTAAGGGTCTATGGTGGTGGTGAAAAATAGATAATAGATTCTTTGCTTAAATAAATGGACGTTTTTTGTCGGCGCCCTTGGGCTTCGGAGCATTAATGCGCACCATACCGATTCCTCTTTTTCCTTTTCCTATAAAAAGAAATGGAGATCAATATAAGAGTTATTGGTAAAAATGGTCACAGCTATGGCAATCTTGTATACCTACTGTCTCTCTTGCTGTAGTGTATAAACGCTTTAAATTAAATATTTATACCTACTCTATCTAGGGCTTAATGCACGGAATTGATAAAGGTACCAAGCTCTGAGACAAGCATCACAAAGAGCTTTAATGTTCGAGGAATTGATTGTGGTCTAACTTGGGTTTAGCTACTTGGGAAAGTTGAGGGAAACCTACTTGACATTTCAACTTGCCAGTTTAATCCTTGAATTCAGAACTTTAGTAGATAAAGCTGTTTGAAACTTCCGATAAGTGTGCTGATGACTCTTACTTGATGATCGATTTTATGAGAAATATGTACCTAAAGTCTCAACTAAAAAAGTATCGCAGGAAGTTTCACTTATCCATGGTATGTTAGTATTATTAAAGTAAGTGATCCATGCGTCGGATGGGCATGTAAAACTAAAAAGTCGGTCTTGCATCTGTCCTCTCCCTGCGTAGATTGCTGATCTGGTGAAAGATTGACAGCTGTGGTCGTATTGGCCAGGAGGACATTATTGTCATTAATTATATTAGATATTAGGTACATATGTATTACTAGATTTTCATGACACGGTTATAACAACATTTTGATATGAAATTCGAACACATGATATATGCAGGTCAGGTAGTATGATCTGTGGGAAGCGTTTGCTTTTTACAAACCAACGAAACAGCCAAGGCTAAATTATTAAAATTCGCCTCGAGTCGAGGAGAATATTCGCCTGCCAGCAAAGATTTCTGTTCAACAAACTATTAACCATAATTAAATACATTTTGGGATTTTCACTTGCCTTGAGAACGCGAGGAATGTCTGCTTAACATCCAATAAACATCACATAAACGAGAAAGCTATTGCTTTTGAAGCTTTGTTGACGTGGACCTTTATAAAACAAATAATTTGAAAGCCTTGTTTTAAATATGGGCAATCTATTTTGACCTTATTAATAATCTAAGCAGTATGCAAGTAATTAATCTCTGTTTAATGTAGATGAGAAATATGATAGAAGAATATAAAAATGCTAGGATCACTTATGAAAGTAGGTAACTACTACAAAACATAGCCCTCCTCAATGGGAATTCGGGCAAAAAAGCAAATACGTTTGTCGTTAAGAAGTTTTGCTACGCATAAAAGTTTTTACAGCAAAAAGTTTGTGAAATAACAGGTAAAGAAGAGATCTAGAAACACGTGGGAAAAGTTTTTATATACCTATCTATCAACAAAGTTCATAGTTTAAGTTACAATTTCATGGCGTAACTTAGAGGACAAGTTATAGAACCTGTTAAACAAGCGGCAAAAGTAGAAAATAAAAAGACGTAGGCACAGTTGAGATGTCGGCTCAAGTGTGAGAAGTTTTGTAGGTAAATGGCTCGAGGGGATTGCAATTTTTAAAAACCCGTCCGGTTTTTTATTAAGCGAGTTCTTTTAGTATTTGCTAGAAAAAATTAGTGGAAAAGGTTTTACTTGTGGCTAGAGATATTCGAATTTTCATACAAAAATAGCCGAGATTTACCAAAAACTGACTTGTTTTGCGGTAAAACATCCAGAATGCGATGATGTCCTAATCTATCGTATCGATTCTTGATGACTGATACGACCACATCGGCCAATATATGATAAGATCTGCCATCTACATGAGAGATATTATAGTAAGTACCTAGACAAGTGCTTGCATGATCTTTTTTCCTTTAGTCACACAAACTCAAAGTCAAAGATCTTTATTTTCAAATAGGCTTTACGCTTTTGAATGGTCATTTTTTTAAAAGCTACCACCGGATTACAACGCGGCCTCAACTGAGAAGATCTGGCAAGAAACTCAGAAGGCTTGTCATTTTTTTCACTTATTTTTTTAAACATTGTTTAGTTGGACATTAGCGATAGTGTGTCCTGCCGTTCGAAACATAAAGCAAGGGAGAAAAGAAGAAAACAATAATACACAATCCAATGAAGAAAAAAAACAGGTATTCGTAATTAAAATCGATTAATTAAACTTGCTACGAAGGGATTCTGAACTCAGCGGATTGTTACCAAGCCGCGCTAGTCTTCCGTTGGAACCCGTTAGCAACCCCAATGGAGCGGAAGACCGATACGACTGGCGAGAGGTCAGGCGCAGGACTGATTTTTTGCATGCCTATCCAACACATCGATCATCTTAATTTCCAGACATTCCCAGTATAATCCTAACCGGTAAAGACCAGCTAAACAAAGTTGGCGCTTCCCGCGGGATTTGAATCTGCGGCCTCCAGTTTGGCAAAAGAAGCTGTTTCCCGCTGCACCACGGGGATATTATCCGTCGGTCAATATTTCGGAGTAACTATATAATATTATAATAATAATACCAGCCCTTATTTATGTCCCACTGCTGGGCACGCGCCTCCCCTCAAGATGAGGGGGCTTAGGCCATAGTCCACCACGCTGGCTGGCCAAGTGCGGGTTGGCGGACTTCACACGTCATTCGAAAGCTAATTAGGCTTTCTCAGATATGCAGGTTTCCTCACGATGTTTTCCTTCACCGAAAGCTAGTAACAATCGCACAAAGACGATTCGCACATGATTCATTAAAGAAATCAGAGGTGCGAGCCGGGGTTCGAACCTGCGCACCTTGATTCCAAGGCAAGCGCTCGCCCACTGAGCTGTTACCGCATAATATTACTATTATTTTTTTATTAATTCATTATTTCGGTGCAGCACTGAGTTACGTTTAATTTGCTATCTCTAAAGTGTCAGTAACATTAATAAAGACCTTTTTTATAATTAGGTACGTTAGAAAGATAGAGAAACCATAATTTGTATCTGCATCAACCTAAGGTAGACTGGTAGAGAATGCCTCTGGCATTAAGTCCACCTATGTACTGTGGCATAAAGAATAAATAAATAAAAAATAAATAAAATAGAGCATTGGATTTTGAACTAACGCGACCGTTCCATTGAAATTAATTGGTGTGGAATTAAAGCCATTACCTACCTTTGCCAATGAATTAAACTAGCGTTGGGAATGAGCACGGGATTTTCACTTAGATGCAAGCATAATGACCTCGCTTAATTGAAAATAAATTGAAGTCATTAAGTATTGGAAAATCCGTAACTGTTAAAACAAATTGCACGCAGGCCGGCTAGTATCAGGGACGTTGAAAATGAAATGTAGAATATCACTGCAATCATAATAAATTGATGAACCGATTTTAACAATTAAATAAGAATTTGTTAATTGAGTTGTACCTAAGTACGTTTTATATCTCCAGCATCCAGAAAGTGCTATCACCATTGTATAAAACGGGAATTATTTTTAACTAGCTGACCCACGCAGCTCCGCTCGCGCTGTGTATACGTTACTAAACTTTCAATAATATACATTCGCATAGAATACAAAACCTCCTTTTTTAAAGTCGGTTAAAAACTTGGACCCACTTTGTACTTGTCCTCCGAAGCACGGAGACGTTTAGTTCAAATGGCGTTAAACGGTCACCCATCTATTTAATGACCTTACCTAACGTTGCTTAACCTGATCGATTTCCAAACATTGTTAACAACTGTCTATGAGTGTTCCCTTACAAATATTTATTATAATTATAATGAAAAATTATTAAAATCGGAGCAAGCGTATAACCAAGTACACATTTTGACTTTAGTCCCCTCTCCCAAGGGAACCGTGCCGAATGTCGGAATAAAAAGTATCCTATGTCCTACCTCGGAGTATTAACTCAAATCATGCCAAGTATCGTTTCAATCCATCCAGTAGTTTCGGCGTGATGCTCAGCCGAGGTACAGACAGACAGACAAACAGACAGACAGACAAAAATAAAAAAAAAACATTTTTGGCTTTAGTATCGGTTATAGAATGCCCTCCAAACATAATTTTCAAAATATCTTCAATGTACAGAATTTGACCTGTTACAGTTGTATTATAAGTATAGATAAACTTTGTGACGAAACATTCAGGGTGTTCGCCTGATGGTAAGCAATACGCCTGCATGCTGCCTGATCCACTGCACTGTCACTTGTAGTCCGTAGGCAATATTTGTTCTGCGGAGTCGCTGGACGCTCGGGGTGTGGGCCTTGACGTCCAATGAAAACGGCGGCGACTCCGAGGACGACGGCGGCGGGGTGTGTCTCCCCGTGAGCACCGTGTCTGTTTCCCGCGGGGGCTAAAATATGCCCCCCGCTGGCGGCCTCAAATCCAAGGCACTAAGGGGCCCCTGGTGCAGGTCCCACCGGAGAGCCTGGTGGATCCAGCTCGTGTGCCGAAGCGACAGCCGCGAGGGTAACAATGCCTCATAGGGTAAGCAGGGGTATTAGCGCTCACTGGGTAATGGCGCTCACCCCTGTAACTTTTTCAAATTTGAAGATGGGAACACACCGAGGCACTTGAAGCGCGAGGCTTGGGGACTTATAATAACAGGCAGCGACGCGTACGGGCAGTCAGCTCGCGGCACGTGACCGTAAATTGTGTTTCTCCGTATACGGCAGCGCTGATCTAATTTTCCATTTGGTCTTTAGGTCGGTAAGTCCAGATCTTTGATACTTGTTTAATTATTGATATCACTTTTCTGAGTAAAGAACAATTCTATTTTATGATAATGTGACCAATTTTGAACAATTGTGTATAAAAGTTTATAAATTTCAAGTTAAATACAAAACGACCATTTGGGGTTATACCGCACACCCGAGCGCCATTACCCCTAAATCTTATTGTTTTTTTTCTTATAGACATGCCCAGAAATCATCTACCAACCACCGCTAAAGCGGCTTGGAGCGAAGAAGAATCTTACTATTTCTTGTTGAAATTACACCTAAAATAATAATTGAAGTTAATTTGGTATTGAAGATAATAACTGTTTTTTTAAATTATATAAGGCTTACGTCGCGTAAGGGTACCTTCTAAACAATGCCTACACTGACACTTGAGTGGATACTGGGACAAATCCCACTACACACTCATATACAGATATAGAAAAAGAAGTTTCTTTACAGACTAGCAAAAGCAGAGGAGCCTGGAATCGGAACAAGCCTTGCACAAAACACATTTATTGGATCTTCTGAAAGAACTGGATATGTTCTGTGATAAAATAAATCCAGTGTAGATACCTACATGTTTAATAAAATGTACCGAGTGCAGAAGGGAAGAGTGGACAAGCGGAAACATATGCTATAATTGCCAGCATTAAAGAAATGCTAAGAAGAAATGTCAAAGGAAAAACAATTTGCATTCTCAGTGAGAGTCAGGCATCTCTGAAGGTATTAAACTCCTTCAGAATTGTCTCCAAATTAGTCAAAGAAGGTGTCATAGGCTTAAACAACCTGGGAAGACACAATAACGTCAGCCTTATCTGGGTACTTGGACATGAAGGTGTCTAGGCGAATGAAGAGGCCGATGAACAAGCGAGGGCCGACTCACAAAGACGTCGACTTGGCCCTGAAGTCTTCTGGGCCTATCCGACACTAGATAGGTAATTATGTATAGTTTAAGGTTGATCGCTGACGCTTAGTAGTGTTATGAAAATGGAACTTACTAGATATTTTTCCAAAAAAACATATGTGGGCATCATTACCCCATAGTCTGAGTGGCATTACCCAAAGTCAGGGGCAATGACGCTCAAACCTGTTTTTTTAATAACAGTTTCCTACTACTTATAAGTCAAGGATAAATACGTTTGATGTTAAAATATTGATTACTGAATAGTTTAAGAACATGTAATGTTTTAAAATTTTGAAGTAAAATTAATATTTTGAAAAATACAGCGCATTTTCCTTAAGTGAACGCCATTCCCTCTTCCTACCCTACCCCGGTCGAGCCCCACAACTCCCGAAGACCTTTTGAAGGTTACCCTCACGGAAAAAAATACCTACCTAGATACTGTAGATCGGTCGTAAATAATTTTTCGTACAGGTTCTATCAATATTTCTGTATTCATTTCGCAAAACGCCCTTTCATTACAGTGACATCAAAAATAGGGCAGCACTGACGGAGCTTGCGTTCAATAGTTTCTTACCCTAGTATCAACCTAGTAAGACGGATAATACAAAAGAATACCTATTTGATACAATATAATGCTACATTATGTGTATGAAAGTCTGAAGGTGCCTTCATACTTCGGCGGTTAGAGCCAAAGCTTCGTACAAAGTACCGACGCATTTACACGTGAATACCCTTCTAATTGGATTGGTAAGGCTGATGTACTTGTAAATGTACGGTACATTGTACGGTGCGTAGTAGACATCTATTTGCAGGTAAGTAGGTAAATCGCGTTTTTAGGGTATTAAATTACAGAAAATAGAACCATCTTTCTCTATCATGAAAGAAGACAATTTCCCCTCATTCAATACAGCGACACAGCACGGGTGGAGCCGCAATTTTCTTTTTTTTTTTGGGAATGATAGACGCTGTTGGCCGCAGATGGCCATTACAGCTTCACCGGACAATAGGAGGCGAGCGCTTAAAGCGCTCTAGCCTTTACGGCAGAAGTAGCGACGAGCTCAAGGGCACCTCAGGGAGGCACGGCCTCGGCTTGGGCTGTCGCTTAAGAGAGGGCTGAGTTTACCACCGGTTCACAACGCGCCCCCACTGAGAAGAACCGGCAAGAAACTCAGTGGGGTGATGCACGTCGTTGCGGTCGCATACGTACGACCCTTCGGCCTCGCCGGCGAGATCGGTGTCTGATAGTGGAGCCGCTTGACTGGGCAAGGGTAGACACTTATTCAGCTGGAAAGAGAGACTTGGGAAGGGTCAGAGTGCCCCCTCTCTCCACAGCGTTGAAGTAGTCGTCCATTTAGTGCGGTAGGTAAGTCTTTCCCAGTGGGGTGTCCCGGTAAGAATAGCATCCTCCCATCTCCTCCAGTTGGGCGTCCATAAGAGGCAACTATGGGAAAACAAGAAGACAGGCAGCATCGTATTTCTATTATTTACCCACTACCCATACAGCGATCCTAAGACGCTTGCCATCGTGGGGATTATGGTAACTACTCCTTCATAAAGGGGCCCTAAAAAAACCTGGTCCACCAAAAAATGACTAATTTTTGCTTTGATTCTTGATGAAATTAAAGACTGTCGTTCTACTGTTATGTATTATAATTTTTATCTTCGATTACATAGAAAAAAAGGATAATTTTTTCTACAAGGGACGAGATTATTTTCATGCAGTTTATTTTAATGGTGAAGTGTTGCCAGATCTATATATACATAGATTTTCTAAATCTCAGTTTGATATTGAGCTCCAACAACTTCCCTCGAAAGCGGTCGCCTTTCGAGGCTCAGCTTCATTGGTTTGTCTTGGCAGCGGACACAAATTGCTTACGGCGCGTCGCACGACGCCCCTTGAAGTCCTGACATCCACCACTCTTACGATGCCATCTCTCCCTGGATAATAGTGATTTGTTTTTTTTTTTTTTAAGGGACCACCTGCCTTTGTTCAGCAGTGGACGTCTTTCAATTGCCGATGATGATGATAATAATGTAGTCAGGGGGTTTAGTACGAGTTCCGATAGCTTACAAGCTCGATCAAACTGACAGTTTTTGCCCGTACATTTTACTAGTTCTTAATAGTTACCGCTAGGGGTGCTGGTGTGAAATGTATGGAGAAAACTGACAGTTTGATGACTAAACCCCCAGATCACCTGATTGGCCGTTAAGTGGGATGATCCATACCTACGTCGGATGGGCATGTAAAAAGTCGCTCCAGTGCGCCTGACCCTCCCCGGTCTTATTGATTTTCCTTCTCATCGGATTGTGAGTAATGCAAGAGAGAAAGCACTTGTGTCTACGGAAGCAGTGTGCACTATAATACCGAAGAGATGGCTGATCTTGTGAAAGGTTGGCCGCTGTTATCGTATCGGCCAGGACGACGTTATTATTTTAAAGAGCCTTCGTGAGGTGTGAGCCTCCATGTTTATCAAATATTTTAAGTTTGCTGTAGAAATAAAAGTTTATTGTCGCACTTTCTATTTTATGTTCAGAGGGAAACAGGGTGAGCACGGGGTAAAGTGATCTTTTCATAAAATATTAGCTTTGTGCGCGGGTAATCTTACTAATGGCTCCTCTCCGCGGGGTCGCGGCACGGCGGGCTAATTACTGAAATGGCTTACATTATACTCGTGCCTTTGTTGTGTTGTGTATAGGTAGGTAGGTAGATATGTCGTATTGTATATAATATTCTTGATGTCATACAATACAAAATTTACACTACGTATTTTCTTTATGTTACAGTATTTTCTAGCAACTTCGTTTATATTAGCAGATTTTGACCAATGTGTTGTCAGTAATGACGTAGGTATGGCTCTGAGACGTGGCCTTTAACTGATGGCCTTTTAGATAAGCTCAGTCACACAACGAGCTATGGAGAGAGCTATGCTCAGAGTTTCTTTGCGGGTCAGAATTCGTAATGAAGAGATTCGCCAAAGAACTAAGGTCACCGACATATCTCTCAGAATCTGCAAGTTGAAGTAGCAATGGGCTGGCAGGTGGAACTTCGACATCACATCGCTCGTAGAATTGATAACCGATGGGGTAGAAGGTTCTCGAGTAGCGACCACGAACCGTAAGACGAAATTGTGCACGTCAAGTCGCAGGTAACCGGTGGATGCTAACAGCCAATTGTCGTTCATGGTTGATGAGACATTCACGCGAAAAAGGACTTCCACGTTATAATACTTATTAAGAGGTATAGATAATTAAAAATAAAAATTAAACAAATTAGGCCTATATTCAGCAGTGGACGTTTTCCGGCTGATGATAAAGAAAGAAAGAAACGCATCTGATTGATGATGGTGATGCTGTTTTTTTTTATTTCAGTGGCGACAATTGGGAATTCCAACTCGCCACTGGTAACAACTGGGAATTTAATAATTCATTCGTCACCACTGGCGACAAATGGGAATAATTTTCCCGTTTGTCACCAGTGGTGACGACTGGGAATAATCGGCCACATCGCTCGACGAACCAATAACTGATGGGGAAAAAAGTTCTCGAATGGCCACCACGAACTGGAAGACGCAGCATAGGCAGGCCTCCCACTGGGTCGGATCGGACTCGACCTCTCTCTGCAGCAGAAGCTTTGACTATGCTGGCGGAGGAATCAGTGTAGAGGGCTGTAGTCTCCTGAGACCGTTCTGTCTCAGAAGGAGGCTACTCAGCGGAGGCGACAGCGTCAGGGCGGCGGCGCTGCTCCAGCCCCATCGTTAGGGGTCCTATAGAAATGTGACAAGGTATCCCCTGCCGTAAAGGGGGCTCATGGGTCATGGGCGCACAGAGCCTGGACTCTGGGCGTCATTACTAAATGCGTTGTGTAGGCCCTGCGTCGTGAGCATCGCGAGGGTGCATTTCTTGCTCCCCCCGGGGCGTGCATTTGGAGCTGTCGACTGGCGAGATCCGAACCGAGTGCTGAGTCCTCTCATCGTAAGTGTCGATGAAGGTCATCTGTGAGATTTTAGTCCCACTACCAGCACCACTTCTGATGACATTGTGCGCCTCGCAGGCAACCAGTGGATGCAAGTAGCAAATTGTCATTGGTTGAGGCGTTTCAAGGGGAAGGCCTATGTTCAGCGGTGAGCATTACCCCAGCAAGAAAGATGGTCGTAGAGAAGATTGAGTTAAACGAATAATTAGAGCATAATCTGCTGTAAATGTGCGCGGAATAAAAAATTAGTGCATCCTATCGTTTTCGAGAAAAATCCGAAAAACTATTCTTGCTGGGGTAACGCTGTTCCAGCAAGAAGATTCTAAACCAATGATCGGAGAGAAACATAAACTTCAGGAAAGATAGCTTATATTTGTGCGTAATTGTGCGCTGAAAATGAAATTTGTGCGTCTTAAGATTTCAGAGTTATTGCAATTCCTGCTGGGGTAACGTTTTGTAGAATCGTGTTTCTCGGAAACCAGTAATTGTGCACCTGTAGAATAAACGATTACTAGTAGCTCTTAATTTGTGCGTATTTGTGCATTAATTAGATTTTCAAAAATATTTACCGTTTTAGCGTAATAATGGATTTATGAAAACCAAAAAAAAGGTCCTAGCGCTTAAACGAACAAAAATTCATACACACTGAAAACGGTATTCGGTCCTTTTTAATACTCTTAACATCCACGAAAAGTTTCAAAACATATTATATACGCAATATTGAATAATATCACTTTGAATCAAAACTGATAATGTCTAGCTTTGACGTCAAAATACAAAAAACAAGACCAACCCTAGAGTTTTTGGTATAAACCAAGAATTAGAGCACTTAATGAAATACATATCTTGAAAATTTCAGCTTCAAATATTTCATAATAAAGAAGATACAAGCAAAAACTAGAACCCCTGTTAGATTACTGGTTATCCGACCAAATTGGAATGAACCCAAAAAAGCGAGGATTTCATACATACCCGTGACCTTCTTTAAATGACAGTATTATGTGAAGCTGTTGTCTGTACAGTTACGTTCATAATGTTTACCAGCAATCGCGGTTATCTTAATAGTCCGTCAGGTGGTTATAGTTTGTCATTATTTTTACAATATATTGTTACAGTTCTGTTAATTACTATTTAATTACGATAACCACAGAATGCATTGCAAGTTTATAGGTGTAAATAGCAATGATTCGCATTGCAATAAAAAATCTATATTTCCAATACTTATAATAAAAACCGCTCTCCGAGAAAGTTCACTGACCTTTGTGTACGAACTATCGTGGACACGAACGGTGTACTAGTTTTGAATTAGAATCGTTTGAACGAACGTACGTGCTCCTACCCCGCCCGCATGTATTTCGGGGCGGCTCGTGCAAGCGATTATCTACCGACACCGTTTGTGACCGCGAGACTACATTGAGTCAAAATCAAAATTGCATTGCAAGATTCCATTACCATCATACATATAGCTCAAGCAAGTACAAGCGTGTTAAAAATACATACAATTAAATTAAATTGAGAACTTCCTCCTTTTTAACCGACTTCAAAAAAGGAGGAGGTTCTCAATTCGAATTCGAATTGTACGGATAGGCCGCTCCATTAATTGGGTCCCATAAAAAAATATTACTTACTAATAAGTACTTAGTTCCTGAAAAAATGAGAATGGCGACTCTGAAAAAACTGTAGGAATGCTGGAGGTTGATGTTTTTATGGCTTTTTAAGGACCAAACTGGTCATAACACTGGCAAATATTGACCAATTTCAATGAATCTTTTTTTATTCGAAAGAAGGAACCTGTATATAATGAATCTGTATAAAGATCACCACCGATTAAGAACTTCCTGGAGAACCATGATTTATTTGGAGGAATTTATCTGGTAAAGACCATAAAATTGGGGTAAGTAATATTTGATATAATTACAAAATCTCTAATATTTACAAGATATAACAAATGAATCTATAATTTTATTTGATATAATGATCAGTTGATATAATGTTATGAATGTCGGGGTTTTTTTAAAATTTATACTTGCTATTGATGAAACTGGGAAAGACATAAGCCTTGTCTTTCCCAGTTTCATCACAAAAAAATATGTCATGCTCGCTATCGAATCGCTCTGCTTGTGGCGGCTTCGTGTGGTGGGTCACCCCCGTCCCTCCAATATGGTTGAGGGGAGTGATGGCTGCTTCTCGAGTCAAACCGTGCGCGCGTGCTGCTTAGGGGGACTGCTCCGACTACTATCCCTTTGGCCTTTCAGTTTGATTTTATTTTTTCGTATTTTTTTTCTTAGCGTAGCACTCGAGCTAAGCGAGCGCAACCTACTTACTTTTTAAACAGGGATCAGTGTTGCCAACTTTACAATGGGATAAACTAGTTTCATGAACAAAATTGGTGGGTGAAAAAAAAACATATATCTTATTTTATGGGCTAAACTAAGAAACTTAGAACACCATTTAACTCCCGCCCACTGAAGAATCTAATGACAAGGAAAAAGGTAACTAGATCGTCCATCCAGGTAGAAGGTCAAAGAATTTTGTAGCAAATCTTCGTTTTCCATTGCTCATATTGAATTTGCAATGCAGTTTTAATTTAATTTCTGGTTTTCCACTTCACAATTGACGGGCCCGTTGGTGTAGTGGTTAGAGACCCTGGCAACCAACCGAGGGGCGCGGGTTCGATTCCCACCAAGTGTCGGCGTCATAAGTATATCAGTATGAATTTACAAAAAAAGTATCATCATCATCACCAGCCGGAAGACGTCCAGTGCTGAACATAGGCCTCCCCCTTCGAACGCCACGACGATTGGCTATTTGCATCCACCGGTTACCTGCGACGCGCACAATGTCAAAAAAGTATACTTATAAGTATTAGTATCAGCTGCCTGTTTACCATAGTAAAGGCTCTGCCTAGTTTGGGATCAGAAGATCGTTCGTCGATTGTCCCAAAATATTATTATTATTTTCATGTTTTTTGTTTCACGGGATTTACCCGGTCTTTTAAGAGGCTTGCGTGGGGACGAATCCAACACATAGAGGCCCTTTTTACAATTAAATGGTGTGTGGTTGGTTGGTACCTACCGAGGTCAACTACTTAATTGAAGAAAAAATAACAGTTTACCTCGGCAGCCAAGGGAACTATTGTAAATGTATGGAAAGATAGTCTACTTCACAGATATTATATCTGTGGTCTACTTACTAGTCTTGGTGCGTAACGACACCAAGGACCCGAGTACTCCAGCGAGTTGGTCAGGGCCCCCACCTTGGGGTGTCTTCGTCGGCCGAGTGAAAACCGAAGGGGACCCGCGGGACTCAGCTCTGGCTTACCTTAATTGGCCGTCCAGAGAGGAGTTTTTAGAGCTATATGCTCCAGGGGTGGAAGTGCTAAAAGTCATAACGCCGCGAGTAACTCCGGAGAAAGCGCAGCATACCTCTCAACACAGGGGTGTTGAGCCACCCACACCGTTGTTGCCTTCCGCCGTCTTATGACGGCCGTATGGAGAGTCCATCTAGTGGGTGGCAAGTCACCACTTGTCAAAAAATAATGAGTAGGTGGCAAGAGACCCCGGCCTTTTACAACAGCCCAGTGTTCAGTCAACCAAATATCCACTCAAAAACATATAGTAATCTTTCCACATACTTATAATAGGCCAGAGTAGTCTGCCACAGTCAACTGCTGTTTATATCTTATTTCCAGCAGTTTATTCTGACAGGTGTCTTTCATATCATTAATTTCACCCAACAGACCTCTACGTCTTGGATTCGTCCCCACGCAAGCTTTTAAAAAGTCCGGGTGTGAAAACTAGAGAAAATAAAAATAAAACTAAGATAATAATAATAAATACACTTTATTCTACACCAAAAGTTATATGTAAATTGAACAATACGTTGAAGAAATTAATGTACAAAGGTGGCCTTATCGTTAAAAACCAATCTCTTCCAGGCAACCTACATTTAGTTTTAAAATAAAGTTTAATTGCGTAATAATATAACTGACATTGTATTGAACTCTTCATACCTACATGAACTATAAGTAACTAGATACTATGCGTTTCAACTAAGAATGTGGCCGCCATCTTGCCATTTCAAATATATAATTACTAAAAATGATGTTTTAACAAAAATAGATAGCAAAATAAGACATTACATCAAATAATCAAAACCGAGGCGAATTTTTCATTTTGTGTTTACTCTGCTGCCGATACAAAAATCGTAAAAAACGAGTGAATTTCCGCAGTATGGCGGACACATTCTTAGTTGAAACGCATAGTACATACTTTATAGAAAAGAAAGGCACCAACTTTGGTTCTTGATTATATTTAAATTTAGAATAAAAGTAACTTCCGTTAACAGTTTTATACTTCAGTGTACCCAGGCAAAGCTGTTTGTGTGCAAAGTTAAGAAGGTCACGAGTATGTATGAAATCCTCGCTTTTTTGGGTTCATTCCAATTTGGTCGGATAACCAGTAATCTAACAGGGGTTCTAGTTTTTGTTTGTATCTTCTTTATTATGCTATATTTGAAGCTGAAATTTTCAGGATATGTATTTCATTAAGTGCTCTAATTCTTTGTTTATACCAAAAACTCTAGGGTTGGTCTTGTTTTTTGTATTTTGACGTCAAAGCTAGTCAGTTTTGATTCAAAGTGATATTATTCAATAATGCGTACATAATATGTTTTGAAACTTTACGTGGATGTTAAGAGTATTAAAAAGGACCGAATACCGTTTTCAGTGTGTATGAATTTTTGTTCGTTTAAGCGCTAGGACCTTTTTTTTGGTTTTCATAAATCCATTATTACGCTAAAACGGTAAATATTTTTGAAAATCTAATTAATGCACAAATACGCACAAATTAAGAGCTACTGATAATCGTTTATTCTATAGGTGCACAATTATTGGTTTCCGAGAAACACGATTCTGCAAAACGTTACCCCAGCAGGAATTGTAATAACTCTGAAATCTTAAGACGCACAAATTTCATTTTCAGCGCACAATTACGCACAAATATAAGCTATCTTTCCTGAAGTTTATGTTTCTCTCCGATCATTGGTTTAGAATCTTCTTGCTGGAACAACGTTACCCCAGCAAGAATCGTTTTTCGGATTTTTCTCTAAAACGAAAGGATGCACTAATTTTTTATTCCGCGCACATTTACAGCAGATTATGCTCTAATTATTCGTTTAACTCAATCTTCTCTACGAGCATCTTTCTTGCTGGGGTAATGCACACTGTTCAGCGATGGAAATAGACGATCATGATTATATTTTGACGAGTATTTGTCTATCATTCTATGTACTATTGCGGACACGAACGATGTACCACTTTTCGTACGACGTTACGTGCACATATCCCGCCCGCACGTATTTAGGGCCGGCACGAGCCAGCGATTGTTGTCCTAAACGTACGCGTCCATTGGCCCGCGACGGACGCGCCGCACGCACGGCACGCAACGGATTTTAGTTTAGTTTTCTTTCTATGATTTTGACGACCCGCATCGGAAGACGACGGCGCGGATAATGGACGCAGCGCTATGTAAAATCATAGAAAGCAAACTAAAATCCGCTTGTGACCGCGAGAGTACATATAGGTAATGTCGTCTGGAAGGCCTTGTCCAGAACAAAATAAAATATTATGAAACTATACTTACTTTACTTAGGTATACTTACTGTACTTAGTTACCTATTACATATATCCAACTATCCTTCATATAAGAACGTGAACATAATAAAGCTCTACAATCATTTAAAGTTCTGAAAAGGCTCTAAACGCAACTTCCACCCAAAATTTTTCGAAAGTGTAGCACAGAAATAACTAAACTTTAGCCGATCGTTAATCTTTTCTGTTAGCTAAAATGAACGACTACGCAACTTTTAAACAGGGGTCTCTGTAATTATATATACAAAAGTTCTTACATGGATAACTTTTAGCTAAGCCGTAGCCAATGTAAGCTAACTTTTACGAAATGAATCGGTGGGAGGCTAACTTTGCCACAACTTCGACGTGTAGTCTGAAAACGGTCTAAATTTAATTATGCTTAAACATTGAACGGTCATGATAGAAGCCAGAATGAGATTAATAGAACAACTAGTCGAAATAAATTATCTAACAATTTGTCAATAGCAGTTTTTTTGGCATTCTGTTTGGCATACTTAATAAAATACTTAAAAATTAATGAATTATATAGGGGAAACTAGACCATAATAATTGCTACACCTGTAAAAGGTGCTAAGTCATAAGTATAATGTATTATTATTAAGATCTTAATGTACACTTAGCAAGCAATAAAACATTTGATTTGATTTGTTATGTACTTGGACTTTAAAACGTTTCGTTTAAAACTTATCACTAGAGAGTTTTAAACATAAGGGAAAATAAAATACATTTTTCAATTTAAAAAAAATGTATTAATTGATCGTATCAAATAATTTCAAACAATTTTTATATTGATAACTTAAACACAATATATCAATACTTATACATTATGTCGATACCATTTAATAACTTAAGCAAGGTAACTGGGGGTCTACCACCGTCTGTTCGAGCAATATTATTGTAATATTTGCGAGACAGGAACGAAGCTATAGATTGCGTATAGCAAGCGTCTCGTTCCCACACATAAAGTAAGATTAGGTTCTTTAAAACTACCGTTACTAGGACCCTTGAAATTAAGATAGTTATAAAGAAAATGATATAGAGAAAATATAAATGAAATAGAATTCAAGAATTAACATTGCAAGAACCAAGATTTTATCAATAGAAAATTCCATAGAGAGAAATATTATGCATTGTCTATGGTGGTAAATCATTATATTATCTCCATACTATTAGAAACACACTCGTGATTGGGTGAAAATGATAATCATTCTCCGTTCCATTGTATTTATATCACAGTTGGTATTCGTCATTAAGAAATATAAACAGCAATAAACTTATTATAACTTCGCACTTTCCATCAGTGTAAGAATAATTTATTAAAAAAAATATTTTTTAAGTAAATTAATTTATTACGAATTGTTCTGTTGGAAACCGCTAACGTATCCTTCATCCTAAATTACAATGAAAAATTAATTATTTCAAATTACAAAAAAAAAAAATTTCATTTTTCTACAAGAGGCCTTCCACATACAAAACTGTTGTCATCGACGCATCATCTCATTTCTATGTATCAAAAAAAAAGAAAAAAATGTACTGTCACTGTCAAAATTAACACGGTTGTAGTTTATACAGTATTTAAAAAACCCTGTCTGATCACTACGTTTGATTATATAATGTTGGTACAGATTAGAAAAAAAAATAGATAGTCAACAGATGAGTTACATACATTAATTGTATTGATACACTGAATGATGACCCTCAGTGATGGAACAGGGTTTTTAATATTCTGTATATATAGGTCTTTGCTTGCCTATTTCAGGCATGACACTGTAAACATGTTTAACAGAGACTGTATCTAGCAGAATAAACATATAAAAATTGATGAATTCTATTAATGGCACGTTCAACTATGTGTTTTACAACCAGTGTTTAAAAATCTGATGTAAAATAAAAGAACTAGTTACAATATAAAATAATAAAAATATATATTTGAAAATGACTCACATTTTATGTGGGTCTTTTAAAAACCCAATCATAATCACGACTATCAATCCAATTATTGCAATCTTGGTAAACTAACGCCCGGTTTCCGAAAGGATGATCAATGCAAAAATCAACTAACAAGATGTCAAATCTCCTGTCAAGCGTATTTTGGGTTGCAGAAAGCATGATCAACTTTTTTAATTTGAATATCCTGTCGGTTGACACGGCTGTTAAATTTTGCTTCAGAAAGTTCATGTCAAAGCCAATTTGGGTTTCTGAAAGGCTAATTAAGCCATGATCATAGATTATTCTCTTGTCAAATACAATGTCAACTAATCGGTGATGGTCGACAATTTAAGTATTAAATTATACTATTTGTTTTGGATAATCTACCAGTTTATGACAGATTACGTAATTATTAGGTATAAAAGGTACTTTGCAACAAAAATACCAAGATTGTATTAACAATTGCTACTTTTGAAATTTACGATAGTGAAATGCACACTCCACATCCGCGCGGGATGAAAGCTCACGAAATAAGAGTGTGGAGCCGCTTGTCAATCAAAAATATTTAGTCTATGGGGTACCACAGGTGCTTTTTCTTCGAATCGTGACACAAGGTGAAGGACAAAAAATACTCTGTTTCTTTCTATCACATGTAACCTTTATAAATGCATTCTTTTGTTGTGCGAATGTGAAAGAACCATCCCTCCTGTAGATCCTCCATCTATGGTTACAGATTATAATATCTTTGAATTGAATGAAATAATGTACTAAATAGGCAATGTAGCCATACATAAATAATATTCTTCATGTCAAATTAAAATGATCATAGATTAGTAAATTTTTCTCTAATTAGTGTTTCAGAAATCCGAATTGATTTGAACAAGCTGTCAAGTTAACAGTCATGTAAGTTGAATATCCATTTGAATAGCCTTTCAGAAACCGGGCGTAAGACTTGGTAATGATTTCTGATACTTACGCGAATATTACACATTGAAATGAAACTAATTTTACGGATTATATCGCGGTTTATTTTTGATTTTAATTTCCAGACGTTTCGAATACTTTACAGCATTCATGGTCACGGGCGATATAATCCGTAAAATTAGTTTCATTTCAAAGACTTGGTAAATTAACTAAACAACTCGCTCGTACTTGGATGACTTGAAAAGGGCAGTTACATTCGCAGACGTTAAAAAAATATTTAGGGACATTTGATTGGTGGTCGAAGAAGCCGAGTCAATGCAATAGCCAATATCGTGGCTTCAAATTTTAACGGACGTTTTTTGAATACGGTCTTAGTTTTGGTTGTGTTACACAACTTGTGTACAGGCAGAGAACATGACTGCAACATTCTATTTATCACATTAATAAATAAAATATACAAAATCTTATAAATAATATCGACATAAACCGTACAATATTTAGTTTCGGGGCGAAGCTGACTATAACCGCTATACCTATTTTGGCCGCTATTTCATATACATTGGGTATATGAAATAGCGGCCAAAATAACAAAGCTGATCGTAATAAAAAATCTACATTTCCGATTAATCTCTGTCCTTTTACAGCTAAATCTATGACAGTAGATTAGGATAGGTAATCAAAAAAAAAAAAATTTTTTTTTTTTAAAAGTAGATTAGCATAGGTAATTGATTTCGGCCGTTTATCCAACAGATCTTACAATGGCATTATATACGGGTATAAAATATTTTTATACAAAAATTAATAGTAAAATAAAACATCACAGATTCCCACGCAATTCTCCATCTCTACATATATACAATACATTTCAAAGTTTAACTTCTGAAATAGACTACAAATAATAATATGATAATACTATGCATTTTTGGGCATTTTTAATTTATTTATTAAGGTGCCTTGGCAGGGGATTTGTTATAAAAATACGGAAGCAATAAACGCAAGAATAGTTCTAGATAATATTACTTTTGTGGCATGTCATTATGATTTTTTGGGATGTTATCTCCATGTTTATTGTTTATTAGGACAAGTCCGTCGAATTTCTTGCCGGACCTTCTCAATGTGAGATAGTAATGATACATTAAAGAAAAATACCTTCATTGAACGATTTCATTCCTTTAACCTGTGAATATTCTACCAGTATAACTAGCGAGATTAGACATTGAAATAAAACTACTTTAACGGATTATATCGCAGTAATAAGATACTGTAAGGTCTTACTACGTAGATCGGACCAACGAATCGATAAGTACGGTCAGCCAAAAATATGGTTTACCACCCTACGGTTGATGTTCGTATGCACATCATAAAACAACAAGGTTGATTTTCCCTTGCAATTGATCATACAGTTACTAATGCTCTCTTTATCGTTAACGTCAACACTGACTTGTGTTCCTAGTTTAAATTGTAGCATCTGATAGAAATGTTCAACCTTAGTGTTATTTTGATTGCATAGGAAGTTTTGTCAAAACTGGTAAACCACTTTCTTGGCCGACCGTATACCGGTATAATTGTGACATAAGGTCGTTCAACGTCTGAATCCTCCCGTGACCATGGGTGCTGCGAAGCATTCCAAACGTCACGAAATTAGTTTGTTGAAAATCGAGAGCAGAATTGATTACAGCACATTTCAATAAAGGTTCGTTTTTACTATACTTCTATTTGTTTATCATGCTGAGTCCAAAATTATAGGCGGCAAAATACGAAGGCGGTAATGGGTTATTAACCTCCAGCTAGCTTACAGGACACACGCACCTAATAAGCGTAGAGTTACGAACAAATAGAATATAGAATAGTTTGATATTAAAAACTACGGGCCCGTTGGTCTAGTAGTTAGACACCCTGGCTGCTACCCGATGGGTCTTGGGTTCGATTCCCACCAAGTGTATGGATGTTATTTATCTATATAAGTATGTATTGACAAAAAAAATGTATATAAGTATTAGTATCAGTTGTCTGGTTTCCATAGACAAGGCTCTGCCTAGTTTGGGATCGGATGACGGTATGTGGATTGTCACAAGATATTATTATTATTACAATAACTTTGAAGATAATTTATGAAAATAAATAGTGTGTATTAACTTATATAAATAAAATTAAGTTTCGCGTTATTTCTTAGACACGTTGTATAGATGTTTATTTTGACGTTTGTTAAAATTAACTATGGTGGGAAGAACATATGACAGCAAATCAGTCGGAATATTCATTTATCATGTCCAGTTCGTTCTCTATTTGTCCACGTGTATTATAAAGTTAAGCAAGCATTTCAATACATTACATACATAATCATATTTCTACGCCATCGATATAATATATAAACTAGATAAACATTCACGAACAAAATGACATCTAAAATGTGGTCGCGGACATCGATATACTATACCAAATAGATTAGCTGTCACGAACAAAATGACATCGAAAATGTGGTCGCGGTTACATTTATTTACACAACTATACACGTAGCTAGAAATTGTAGAAAATAGTTTTAAATAATTCGGAACGTCGGACTAATAGCAGCCTTCACATGTAGTAATAAAGTCTAATTCTGTATGCAGTAATGTTGGCACATAAAACCTTTACATAGGAGACAAAGAAAAATCAATAAAACCGCCAAAATTATACGTAAAAAAGTAGTTGTTTTGACTGTACTCATTTAAAAGAAAATCTTAACCACTATAAAATAAGGTTCAAAACGGGTGTGTTTACACTGACTTACAAACTTATCCGTGCTGGTGGCAAAAATGAGAACTAACTTTTTTATTATGGTAATGACGTGTAGTTTAACAGTTTCGTATAGACAGTGGCGACACGCCTATCGGCAACATTAATTTTGTCAGTCTCTAGCGGAGAAAATATCAAATAAATAATTTTTATTTTGTATTATAATGATATCTTACTTATATTTATTATTTAAACTAGTAGTAATAAGAAAACGAAACGAAAAAAAATTTCCCCATCTGCAATTTTAGTATTACGATAAGTATTATATTATTTGGACAG
This sequence comes from Furcula furcula, assembly GCA_911728495.1. Lineage (NCBI taxonomy): Eukaryota > Metazoa > Arthropoda > Insecta > Lepidoptera > Notodontidae > Furcula > Furcula furcula. Next base: position 7,861,979 of record OU452246.1, on the reverse strand, counting down.
TTTATAAACGCGCAATAAGGAATTTCGATACATCCTGTTGTCGGCTCGTACTAATTTGAAATAAGCGACAGCCTCTCTATTTTCGTGACCACTTTTCGGGCCGTGACAGCTAATCTTGTTTAGATAGTATATCGATGGTCGCGGAGGTTGCACACTTATCTGTGCTGGTGGCGATTTTATAATGATAATCACTTGTAGTTTGACAGTTTCATATAGACAGTAGCGATACTCCTATCGGCAAACATAAATTTGTCAGGATGTGGCTTGTAAATAAATAGCGACACAAGGGCGCTATTTCTCGCTACCACTTTTTGAACCGTGACACCAAATCTAGTTTATATATATTCTATCGATGTTCTAAGCACAATATTTGCGCAAAGCACCCTATTCGTATTATTTTCACGTGTTTTTAATCAACCAAATACACTTTTAAGTGAAAGAAATCTTCTAGAAATATCTACTAAATTCCGATATTTCACCATGCCAATTTCTGCATATAAAATGTACAAATTTAATTTGATAATAACACATTTACAAAAAAGCTTACAGTTATACATACATTGCAACTGAAAGTATGGTGGTCCGCACACTGTCAATAATTTCGTCGATATTCTACAACCCGTTCGTTTTAACTGTGCACCTGGCATTGTGAACTCGCAATCCAGGGAAGTACAGCCTGACTTAGCTAGTCGGGCGGATTGTAGAATATTAACAATATTATTGACAGTGTGCGGCTAGCCTATAGGTTAACCGTTTATTAGTTAACTATAAAAATGTTCTATTGTGGGATAATACATCTTATATTTATAAATATTAATTTTAAATAATATATATCAATTAGTTTATCGCAGTGATATCAATTTAGATATGTATTTTAGTTATGTACTTTATAAATAAACGAAATGGTACAGATACTAAAGGATATGCTATCTATTGTTACTATAAAAAAGTAAAAACATTATTTAATTAGTGATTGCAAAGAAAAATGCATGAAAAAGTTTATATAATATTGAGTCATTTAGCAAAATATTTAAGTTTTATTTAGAATGACATAACACTGATGTAAATGAGTATTTTGTGGTATTTATATCTAATCTACAACACCTACTATAGAGCGTCCAACCGTTTATTTTATTTTTGACAGTTCACTTAAAGTGAACTTTTAAAAGTGAACTTCACTTTAAGTGAACTTTTAAAAGTGAACTTTTGCGTAACATGACGCAGTTACGTTCTATTGATGCTGTCAAAAAGAAAATAAACGGTTGGATCTATTATAAATGTTTTTCAATATATTCAATGATTACTATTAACTTCTACGACACATTGACAGTTGCACCAGTGCATCTTATGCCCACTTTGATTCCGCTATGCCCAAACTCAAAGTGACACTCCGTACGAATAAGATTTGCTCAAAAATATTGTGCAAACGCCCTGTACACTAGAGAAAAGGCGTCAACTTGACAGCTACTAGCATTAAATATCTGTGTAAGCCGTTTGCGCGATATAATAATAATAATATCTTGGGACAATCCACACACGGTCATCTGATCCCAAACTAGGCAGAGCCTGTACTATGGAAACCAGACAACTGATACTAATACTTATATACATTTTTTTTTTGTAAATACATACTTAAATAGATAAATAACACCCAGACACTTGGTGGGAATCGAACCCACGACCCATCGGTTAGCGGACAGGGTCACTAACCACTAGACCAACGGGCCCGTCAATACCATTTTATTGCACAAAAATGAATGATTACAGATATTGTTCTGTTTTTAAGAAATTCATTAAATATCCTCTTTTTTTGACTCACGGGTTACTGAGGAAGGGAGGGGGTAGACAGATTTGTCTGTTCCCAATTTATTATTTCACCCACCCGCATCTTACAGTTATCCCGTGATCATGGCGCTTGCAACAGCGTCAAAACATCGGAAAGAAATAATTTGTCATCCTGGCAGTAAACCCAAGAGTCAAAACATGATTATCAATCGCCATGAAAATTTAAAACAGTGTTTAATATCCTCTTTGTCTAACATTCCCATTCGCACGGAGTTCACCCGCCAACAACAACGCAAACTTCTAGCAATCTACGATAAATATATAACCCGTAATGACCCATAACTGGGTCTCCCCGCTCCTCTCCTCTATGATGGTAATGAAAATGATGAGGGCTGGCCACATTCTACCAGGGCCATCGGCCAGTATACACCACTTTCGGTATCCTCGTGGTTTTTCAGACGAATCTAGCAAAACTTAGGTTACCCCTGCGGGCTCTGTCGCGAGGATCCTCGGAGTTAAACAAGATTGCTCCCCTCTAAATCAAAATTGATTCTCTCCTCATCATAATTGATCTCCCCCAATCAAAACTAGTTCCTCTAAATCAAAACTTGCTCCCCCAAAAAAAAAAGGATCCCTCTGATCAAAACTTGCTGCACCTAAATCAAAAATTGCTCCCCCTTATCAAAATCGACCCCCTAGGGCAAAAAATCCTTTACATAAGCGCCTGCGCTGTTTTCCTAAGCTATTTATATAGAACTATCTATAACTGATGCCGTATCGCGAGGCGACTTGCGGTGTATGTGTTGTAGCGACTGCTAGTAGCAAAGGAATGTCGTTCACATCGATCTGAAGTGACCTAGTGAGGGTAGCGACATCGCAGAAGTCCGTCGTCATGAGCATGTCTGCGAGAGTTTTGGACATGACGCACAACTCGCGAAGTTTCGCCTCAACGAACGATATGCACTGGAAACAAGAATATTAAATAAATTAAACGGTCGTCACTTCTGTATCTTTCTGTAGTTTACCATATTATGTCATTACCGACTTCCCAGAATTTGATCGTTACTATAGAGCGTCCAACCGTTTATTTTCTTTTTGACAGCACCAATAGAACGTAACTGCGTCATGTTACGTTCTATTGGTGCTGTCAAAAAGAAAATAAACGGTTGGATCTATTATAGCGACACTATCAGATGGTGTAATAATACAAAATGTTGTGTACAGTTTTTTTGTTCATCAAAATCGGGCCAGTGACTCCTTTGAGTATTTTTCGCTATCTTACCTTATAGTTTCGGATTTGTTCATCCAAGCCCACGTGAAAAAACACCCGGAATATCATCGTGCACATATTTTTATCGCGTATTGTTTTTTTTTTATACTACCAAGGTGTCAAGAACGCGTACGGCCTGATGATAAGCAGTCACTGCAGTCTATAGGCGTTAAGAACCCCAAAATAATCACTATCGCGTTACGGCGCACTCCCAAACGCCAATTAACGTTAATTCTAATTAAGTATTTTTTTCAAATAGAACTATTTCGATTCTCGGTGCTGTTTATGATTATTTTCGATTATTGTATACGAGATAATTGAAATCTCTACTCACTATCTGTGTATTAAGTATTAATTCGCTTCGAGTGTCGTAATAATCCGATTTCAAAAAATGGATTAATGATATTTTAACTATAATTGACGTTTGTAGGTTCGGCATTAAGACATTAGATATTTAGTCTTTGTGTCCGGTAATTTCACCCGCTACAGTGGCCTTAAGCTGGAACACAGCAATTCTTACACTGCTGCTTGGCGGCAGAATATCTGACACTGTGGTGGTACGGTCAGCCAAAAATGTGGTTTACCACCCTACGGTTGAAGTTCATATGCACATCATAAAACAACAAGGTTGATTTTCCCTTGCAATTATTCATGCAGTTACTAATGCTCTCTATATCGTTAACGTCAACACTTTGACTTGTGTTCCTAGTTTAAATTGTCGCATCTGATAGAAATGTTCAACCTTAGTGTTATTTTGATTGCATAGGAAGTTTTGTCAAAACTGGTAAACCACTTTCTTGGCCGACCGTACCAAACTGGACGGTTACCTAAACAGATGTTTTAAATACGTTTGCAATACATTACGTTCTTACCTGATGTGCTGGCACCCTGGCTCGCCACATAGTCGGCAATGTATCCAGCATAGCGCCCACCAGTGACGACATGCCTCCCGAACCACAGTCCCTACCTACAACACGCACCTCCCTATAAAAGAGAATTAGAAAAACCTTTAATACATTTTTAATACATCTACAGTTAAGTGACGAGATAATGACACATTAATGGACTCTGAGTGAGGTTATTTGATGTGATAATGCAGCAGTGGATTAAAGCTCATTAATTTATTAACAACATAAGTAAAGTCAAAAATATTTATTTCAAATAGGCTAGCACTTTTGAATGGTAATTTTTTTAAAAGCTACCACCGGATCACAACGCGGCCTCAACTGAGAAGATCCGGCAAGAAACTCAGCGGGCTTGTCATTTTTTTCACTTTTTTTAAACATTGTTTGTCTTATTACAATTGGATCAACATTAGCGATAGTGTGTCCTGCCGTTTGAAACATAAAACAAGGGAGTAAAGAGAGGACCTTGTATAATGGCCGATACGACTACAGCCGCCAATATTTCACAAGATCAGCCAGATCTGCGCGGGACTTAAGTGTGTGCACTCTCTCTTCCTAAATTTACTCTCACAATCCGATGAGATGGAAGAATGACACGACCGGTAAGAGATTAGGCGCAGGACCAACTAGAAACTTAATTGGTTCCGACCTTCTATAAGTGGGGGATATCTTCCCAAGTTGAACGCTTCAGTCTTGAATAGAGTTTCCGCTGTGCGAAAAGGAATCTTATAAATCTAAACATATAGACTATTATTGTGTGTAGTGAATTACCAAGTGTTTGTGTCACCGATGATAGCGACAGCATGTATAGGCAAGTCAGCTGTCTTGTGAAGATACGACGTGAGGTCCAAGTCACGCCTCAGATCAGTCTCCCATGTGCTGGGTTTAGCAATAGTTCCTAAAAGAAGAAAAAAAATTGTATTATAGATGGTATGTCACTTGAAAGTGACGTGTAGCATTTCAATAGAGATGTCGATGTGAAGGCATATTTGCTTGACATCGGCAAAGACGCTTATAGCCAGTGGTAACCACTGTTCCATAAACGATCAGTTGGGTAAGCAACGTCAGGCAAGGTTCTTCCTTAGATGGGTGACCGTTTAGTGGCGTTTGAACTGAGCGTCTCCGTGCTTCGGAGGGCACGCAAACAGTCTGTCCCGGCTATTGTCATCTAGACTGCAGTCGTCAAGCTAACTCAGAGGCCTAAGGGCAGCTTGAGAACTCTGACACCAGGTTGGCCACTAACCATACGACAGAAAAAAAATCAGGCAAACGACCAGCTCGCCACTAAGTTAAATAAAAAAAGTAGTTAGTTTAAATTACCTTGTAAAATTAAATCAGGTACATAATGGTCGGTGAGGCCGCCCAGCAAAGACGCGTCAAAACCCGTACGCAGCCTCGTAGTCTGGGCTCCACAAAGCTGTACAGCCGGAAACTCCAACACCTGCTTCACTTCCATCGGCTTCTCCTTCTCCTTTTCCTTCACCCTGCTCACTTTCCTAACTTCCACCCTTCTCTCAAAGTTGTCAGTCCCATCGTCAGACCTCCCTCTGTTCACAACAACCGTATTCTCTTTCTTCCGTCTTACGAACGATTTTGGAGACATCTCCCTGTGTTGCATCGAATCATCTACTATCGTCTCTTTAGCGTACTGCAACTCCGACTGTCGTGGCATGTCATTCATGTACTCCATTTCGGAGGCGTTCGTCGGCGTCTGTAGCATAGACTCTAACATTTGACACTTGACGCACGTCTCGCACCGATCCTCTTGAATTGGCGTCACGATCGTCGGGTCGAACTGGAAATTGTCCAGCTTCAAATTCCCCGGTTTCCCGATGTAGTGCCTATCTAGTATCTCTAAGTTTTTGCTCTTCATATAATTAGTAACTATCTGAGGGTACTTGTCGAACTCGAACTTAAAACCGGAATGTTTGATTGGTTTGGAATGTTGAAGCGTCTGACCGCAGCATTTGGACGGACTGTCCGCCCTCTTAACTTTTTCACAGTCGTTTTTCGTGCAAGCGTCTGTACTCTGCGGTTCGTTTTCTGGTCTCAAAAGTTCGTTCTGAACCTTTGTAGACTTCTTCACGCACTTCCCACCGACGGATTTGTTCTTCAAACCCACTAGCTTGTCGTCGTCACCCAGAACGAAGACTACGTTCTGTTCAGGCTCAGTTTCGTCTGAAAGCGACGAGTTCAAACTGGATTCTGACGACGCTTTCAAAGACAGCATCACAGTGGGAGTCCTTTTAAGTAGACTCGTGACCGGCTTTTCACTGGTCGAAGAGTCATCTATAAAGTCGGAACTGTTAGAGAGCTTTTGACCTAAGTTGGCAAGCGTGGAGGAACGTTTAAGAGGCACCTCACTGGCCACTAACGTACTGACGCTACTATCACTGTTTTGAGTATTCACTGTGGGCACTTTCAGACTTGCATCGCACTGGCCTAGTTTCTCGACGTGAGTCGCGGTCCTTCGGATCCCGGCAAACTCGGGAGTTACACTTATGACTTTTATTTCTTCGTTTGCACTGTTTTGGAATTGGAAATCGTGGCGAATGACATCACCGCACCGGACGAAGTACGTTAATACGACGAGCAGTCGGTTGATGAATTGCGGATTGGTGGCGCCACTTATGATGGTTCTGGCGGCGCGTGGTGGGAAGCCTATGCTGCCACAGAGGTCGCCGAGTTGGGCCCATAACGCGTTGTACGGTTTTTTTGTCTGTACGAAGGGGTCTTCATGCCGCGATTGGTCGACTGTATCGTAAGGACTAACTGTCGCGACCCAACCGAGGTGATAAGTGAGTATGTGCGTTAGAAGTGTGCTGATGAAACTGTAACAACACAAAATATATGGTTATTGTGTGTTATTGTGTTACGCGTCGAGGCGCGCTGAATGAAACAGCGATACGATGTCGTACATTCAATGGATTGCTAGCTCTAGCATAATCTTTATTTTTATTATTTATTATTTATTTATACTCTTTATTGTACACACATAAAAATAAAATTAAGAGGACTTGAAGAAATTTGTACAAAGGGCGGCCTTATCGCTATCCGCAATTTCTTCCATATAATTTAATAATAATTATTATTATTATTTAATTTTTTCTTCCATATATTTTTTTTTACTCATGAAGAATATTATTGACGGGCCTGTTCTTCTAGGAGTTAAGAAACCCTGGCCGCTACCTAATAGGTCGTTTGAATCCCGATTCGATTTCGTGAGTATGTATTTACAAAACAAAAGTATTAGTACCAGTTGTCTGGTTTCCATAGTACAGGCTCTGCCTAGTTTGGCATCAGATGATCATGTGTGGATTGTACCAGAATGTTATTACTACATTATCCTTAATGAAAAAATAGTCAAACATTTTTATACCTACATGTGTATCGTTCTTCGTCCATCATACTTAACTATAGAAAAACTTAATGAAAAGCATAGCGCTCCGCGGATGGTCAAAAATTCATTCCTAGGGATACGCATTTTATTTAAATATAGACAAATGCACAGCAAATAACTATTGGAGAGGTAGGAAAACAGCGAGGGAAATCAACACGCAACACCATCTTTGAGGGGCGTGGTTAATAAAGTTGTCATTGCTCAATGAATCATTGCTGTTTTGACGGCTGAGGGAAAGTCAGTGAAACGGATAAATAATATCGATCGAGTAGCGTCGTTTTAGTTCAGTCGTTCCTAATACAAATTTGATCAATAACGTCAACCTTGTGATGTACTCGTAGGTAGGTAGGTACGTACGTAACTATTTATTGAAAATCTAACATATAGCTTTCATCTTAAAACGATTCTCTGATTCTGTTGATGAAGCAAAGTACTGTAAAAAAAATACCGCGCAAGTGCGAGTCGGACTCGCGCACCGAGGGTTCCATACCATCTTTGGACGTATTAAAGTAATTTTACTATTCATGTAACACCTCAGATAGCAAAAAAACCAAACCGCAAAACTAAGTTTGTTTGACGAGGTTTTTTTAGGATTACTAAAAAACTGTACTACTTAGATAGATCATTTTATTTTTCCTGTAAAATATAGATAGACATGCATTATCCATAAATATTTCAGATTTTTCCCACCACAAACTTCGGAGATAAGGGTACGGGATTTTTTTTTACATTTTTGGTTACAGCCAAAAACTACGTCACATAAGCAAAAATAAAAATCTGTTTTGAGATGTGCAAATGAAGCCCTTTCATATGATACCCCACTCGATATAGAAGTCTCACTTTAAAATTTTGATGACCTATTTCAACCCCCATTATAAAAAAAGTGAAAGAAAAAATATTTTTTTTTAATTTGCGATGAGGTTGGGTTGGGTAAGTAAGATCTAAAACTATTCCAAGTTTCAAATCGATAGCATCAGTGGTTCCTGAAATATATAGGTGCGACAGACAGACAGACGAAGTCAGACCATAAGGGTTCCTTTTATACCTTTTAGGTATGGAACCCTAAAAACAGCAAAATACCTTAAGCGGTAATAGCTCAGCGGGAGAGTTGGGAGAGCTTGCCTTGGAAACAAGGTGCACAGGTTCTAGCCCCGGCACCGCACCTCTGATTTCTTTAATTTAATTTTGTCGTATAATGGCCCACCTGGTGTCAGAGTTTCCAAGCTGCCTTTAGGCCTCTGACTTAGCGTAACGACTGCTGTCTAAATGACAATAGCCGGTACCGACTATTTACGTGCCCTCCGAAGCAGGAGTCACTCAGTTCAAATGGCACTAAACGGTTACCCATCTATAGACCGACCTTTCCTGACGTTGCTTACCCAACAAATCGTTTACCGAACAGTGGTTACAACTAGCTACGAGACTACTACTAGCTACTGGCTATTCTTTAATTAATCATGTATCAATCGTTTTTGTGCGATTGCTACTAGCTTTCGGTGAAGGAAAACATCGTGAGGAAACCGGCATGTCTGAAAAAGCTTAAATAGCTTTCGAATGACGTGTAAACTCCGCCAACCCGCACTTGGCCAGCGTTGTGGACTATTGCCTAAGCCCCTTCATCTGGGGATGCCCGTGCCCAACAGTGGGCCGTATTTCATTAAAAAATACCGGCTTCCAATTTAGTGTGTACAACCGAACGAAATAATTCAATTAATGAAACACGTGCCATCATTTGTCATTATATAATTAGACGTAGGAAAGTATCAATCGCAGTCTCTGTTTGTATGTACGGATCGCCCCGCAGACTATTGCACAACCACGTTTGCCAACTTGTACAATGGACGTCAAACGATTAAAAAACAACACAGCCATCACGTGAGGTGACGGCGTACGTAAACACTGTGATACTAAAATAGCTACTAAGTAACGTTCGTACCTATTTATATACATAAAGTTAGAAAGAAACAGACAACTTTTCCATTCACACTTTCTGAATGATTGACGGAAAACGCGCCAATCGTGAGCACAGAGATAGAGTTTTGTTGGGTGAGACTCAGGGGTCAGTGACTATTATTGTAAAATATTGGAAAAATATAATAATAATAAATACACTTTATTGTACACCAAAAGTTACATGTAAATTGAACAATACGTTGATGATATCAATGTACAAAGGCGGCCTTATCGCTAAAAAGCAATCTCTTCCAGGCAACCTAACTAGAAAATGAGAAAGAGAAACATAATGGGCACTTGATGGTGCACTTCAATAAAACTAAAATTTTATTGTTGAATAGAAGAAGAAGAAAATAGAAAATATATATAATAGTAGTATATAATATAAAATAGAAAATATACTGACCTACATGTACTTATTATACAATATTGAATGTATTTTTCTTTGTCGTATGGTTAGTGGCCAACCGGGTGTCAGAGTTTCCAAGATGCACGTAGACCTCTGACTTAGCTTAACGACTGCTGCCTAGACGACAATAGCCAGGACCGACTTTTAACGTGCCCTCCGAAGCGCGGAGACGTTCAGTTCAAATGCCACTAAACGGTCACCCATCTAAGGACTGACCTTGCCTAATGTTGCTTACCCAACTGATTGTTTACCGTACAGTGGTAACAACTGGCTATGAGCGTCTCGCTGACGTATTATTGATTTAAATAGATAAAAGTTACAAAAGGCATTACTTAAACTCGTCTAAGTTTGTGTCCATAAAACGAAAACCTCAAAAATCGTATTGATAATGTATGCGTATAAGTATGCAATCACGAAAACCACCCGGAAGAAATTTTGTAAGCCAAAAAGTCATTGATACTGATTTTGGTTTTTAAAGAAGATATGAATAGGTCATCTGCCAACACTGATATTTTATGAACTAAAATTATTTTTACAGCGTCACAAAAAATAAAAAATAAAATCACGCCGTGATAGCGAGAGCTTTCCGCGTTTCCATGCCATCATGTGATAATGTTTTATGATCGGAGTTATCTGTTCAACAATAAAATCTTTACGAAGCGAACTGACATGATATATTATGCAAAACTAGGTAAATATATTCTCATGGCCTACACAATATGTCACGTGAATGTTGAAGGAAATAATAAAATATTATATGAACCGTTTATGTTTTCCGAGATCTGTACAAATATAACTGCTCAATTTATGTTTCACACAAACACTGACTGAACTAGATGCTTTTTGCAGTTCCTGCAGTTTTCTTTTTTGTTCTTTTTTAACGACTTGTTGTACTATGTACACAATAATGTATGTGCTTCACTAATTTTTGGTAAAATTCCACATAGAAATGTCCGCATGAAACACTGAATTGTTTTCGTAATCACCAACACATTAGTGTATTGACAGCGGTTTTCCGTAACGGATGTATGTCTATAACAATAACCACAGGATATAATTATTGTGTATGTAGTTACAAGATCAATGTTACGTTCCGTAAAGTAAGACAGACGCGACCAGAGAGAGGTCTGTCTGCCGCATGTTTCAGACTTGCATGTTCATGCGACCCGGATCATCAAACTTTCCGGATAATTCGGTCGGTCGGAAAAACAAGCGGTTTCCTGCTTCGCCACATTTGTGCAAGCACATTCGGGTACGAGTAGTAATGTACAGTAATAAAGATGTTGACGTGATACCTCATTACCATACATACTTACCGCACCTGCGTGTGGACAATACTCTTCACACTTAACGAGGTCAAGGCACTGCGCCTGTACAGACTCTTATGTCAGAAATAATTTGAAACCTCATTTTAATACGACACTTGTCGATATAAGCTCATGCCAAAGCAATCTTAAAGTCGCCTTGTGTCGATCAATTAGAGAGCTAACGGTTCTGATTTTTAAGGCTTTGCTTTCAGCTTATAAAACAGTTTTTGGTCAGTTATAAAGTTAAATTATTTATTTCAAATAGGCGTAACGTATTACTTTTAAAGGGTCGGTAATTTTTAAAGCTACTAGGGGATCACTACGCGACGTCAAGTTGCTATATCCGGCCAAAAACTCAGAAGCCTCGTCATTTTTCCCCTTTATTTAAAATAGTCTATTTTTCTTTTGACCATTATTGCCATCTGATAGATAAAACATAAAGGATAGAGAAAAATAAAACAGGCCAAAAAGATCAAAGGAATAGTAGTCGGGCCAGACCCTAAGCACCACTCACGAGTATGGCTCGAGCAGCGGTCATCTCTTCCCTGAATCATATTGGAGTGAAAGGGGGTGACTTAAACTTCGTTATATCTAAATGTTGTCTTTTATTTACGCAAATACTATACATTGTAATTAATTTACTCGTAAATTTACTTAATTATTTTTAATTTAGGTACTCTTATTTTTTCGTTATATCTTCCCCATGATTACCTAATCAATAAGAATTGACTAACAAGATTACTAATAACCTACAAACATTGCTAACATTAAATTAATATATTATTAAAAAATACAGCACGATAATGCAGAACTTCCGATTGACTACACGATTCACCGCTTAGCTCACTCAAGGTGATTTATAATCGCATATTTACGTCTCCGACGAAGAATAATCCCACACTTCTGATGTGACTTATTTCGGCATCATGTGATCGGCCATCGCACTCTATTAAAATAAATTCATCGTCCGTGGATTTTAAAGTTAACAGACCGTGGACGGTTTTCTGATATTATTGGAAAAATTAAACTCGTAAAAGTAAGTTATCGAATTGAAGACTTGAAAACGTTCATCTTTTAGTAATTTCTAAATTCGTCGAAGAATTATTTTCCTCACAACCTTAAAATAACAAGCAAACGATTTAAAAGTATCAGTTTTCAATTTGACCTGCATTTGGTACATATTTGTCCGATGTAGACCAAAGTCCAATTCAATTATGAGGTTTTTTTATAGTGAACTAGTGGACGGTATCGTCTAAATATGGTTTATGCCGGGTAAATCAAGTTCCTAAGGTTTACCGGGTGGTAGTTCGCCGATGGACTGCCGCCAAGCAGCAGTATGTAAGCATTGCTATGTTCCGGTGTGAACACCTAGTGCCTGTAGTCGGTGAATTTATCGAGCTCAATAAACGCCAAAATTAATTAAAAATTCGTTAAACTTCGATTTAACGAGAGCCAGTGAACTGCAACAGTCTAGAGGGAGGCGAGTCGCGTCTTGACACTAAGCTGAATTAAAAAAATATCTTCCACGCCGTTCATGTTCTTGTAGAAACTATTTGTCCAGTTGTGAAAAGACATGTCAGTAAAAATACACAAATACCTAGACCAGGCCGTACCAAAGAAATAGTAAACAAACGGTCCAAAAGCATAACCCCTGCCCATCTGAGGCAGTTGTATTTAAATAAAACCTTTAATACTCACAAGTTAGTGGTCTTAGTATCACCGATGGAGAGAACTTGGCAAAGGTCCGACAGCAACGATTCGGCGAGCTTGTTCGAGTACCTCGAATCGCTTGTGACTAGATTCAACCATAACGGCTGCAGCCGGGGCCCGTACACAAGGTCTGACAACCTGCGAACAACACGCGCGGTAATACTACCTCTTGAACCAATGGAATTTGAACTTTGCGTAATCTGCTCTTTAGATTAATTTCTCTTTGACACATCATAGATGGTCGCAAAAGTGTAGTGTTAAATCTCTATCGCTACTTTAGTAACAACAGAAGAAAAAGGATTCTGTGTTAGAGGTATCGCTCTGCCAAGGACCACAGAATGAACGTATGTCCCTTAACCACCAGAACTCTTTATTACAGGGCACTGGAATTCACAGCAGAAAGTCAACGCCACTTGAAGCTACGTCACGCGAAGTTCTTACTTAACCGCGATCTCCTGTAACGTACTTCCTTAGTAGTCACCCTACGTACTACGTCATATCTGACTGACGTCACTATTAGTATAATAAGGTAGCAGAAACGATCTTGACGCATAGTTTAAAGTTTCTTGAGCTTACCATCTCGCAGCATCTTCGGCAGCTCGATGCAACGTAGACACGAATCCAGTGCTCGTACCAGCTGAGAGGATCGCCAACCGCAGTCTACACACCAACGCCTGCAGTTGAGGAGAATGTTCCATGCATCGCCTTACTAGGTCCCTGAGCAAAATGGACTGCATTCAAGCATAATATAAAAAGAGCCAGATGAATAATAGAGCCAGATGCATATTGTTAGGTACAATATGAAGTAACTGATTCGCTATAGAAGTAGAATACATTTCTTCGGACACGGCCAATAATTTGGCCACATGCAGTGGCATGCATTCCAAACAGGATAAAAGTATTTCCCTACCCTACAGCTTCTCTGCATGATGATAGTATAAATAATCAATGCATTAAGTTTCATTTTTAAATGTAAAATATGTATTTATAACACCAGTTCATTTATGGATATTTGAGGCGGAACAATACGAACATTTTAGACCTCAAGAAATTTTGGTATAGTTTTTTTTTGGTAACTTGCTTATTTTACCTGCCCTGTTATAAAAGTGTGTTCACGCCACTGGCTACATGTTATTATTAAAATATTTTCAACTAGAAATAAAGACAGAAATATACGGGAAGCAATAACAATGACAACATAAAATACTAGACATTATCTACTCTCTCACAGTGATATTAAAAGAACTGTGACTAAAAACAGTTTGACCTTAGCACATCCTTAGCATCGCAAAGTAACTCCTTTCACGGAACAAGGTTAGCATCTTATACATTAGCGAGAAACTAATGTACGAAATCACTAATCATTTGTCTTCATAAAGGTCGGTTGTTAATGCCCCGTCTTAAGACATTAGACACGCAAATTATCCAACATTATTAAACTACTTACTATTCCCCGTGAGGTGTCCGGGTAAGAATAGCACCCACCCATCTCCTCTCGTTGGGTGTCCGTAAAAGGCGACTAAGGGAAAACAAGAGACCTATACTGCGATCCACAAGCCGCCTGCCAAGCGTGGGGATTATGGCAAATAACAAAAGCCTCTCCCTTAGAAGGGTGGGGACCCTTCTAAGGGAGAGGCTTTTGGACTACTTAGTAAGACGTTCGTCGGATTGTAAATGACATATCTGTCTAGACAGAGGTCTATTACCTGGCACTCGTCACCTGAGATTTTTGTTACTAAGCCTCTTGAGTCCAGTAATTTCTCCAACTACGGTGCTAAGAACCAGCTAATAACCATTTGTCAACAGTAAAGAAAACAAGGTGAGGTAACCCAAGCATGCCCCAAAATTCATTCGAAAGATATCCTTGTCATAAATCCATATTTAGCTCACGGAATGGGTTAGCCTAAATCCTCGTATAAAGAGAAGGTATTGTCCCAGCGCAACATTGAGAAAGTTGAAAAAATATAAGGGTAGCAACAATTTGGTTGGAAGCACTCTGCTTTTAGCTGCTTCGGGGCCTGAACAGTCAATAGCGGCCATTGAAATTCACAATATTAACAAAATTCGCCATAGCAATGTATGCTACTTTGAAGAGGTGACGTGACTTTTCGTTATGTATATGTTTTTGTATGATGTGTAAAAGAAACAGAGAGAAATCTGTTATGTATAGTATTTACTTCAGTAAATCATCTAAACAACTGCTATCAGACATTGTAAAAAATGTGACGTCATCAGCGATAAACGGTTACTGAGCAGTTATCTAGTTAGTCATCGTGTTGCTTATATCATTACATCGATCACGGCTAATCCGACAAGAATGATTGCAACGTCACCCATCACATGAGACGCGGGATCGATAAACTACGAATGTTTACTTTGAATAAGGGGTATTGACTCTTAGATAGCATATTTTAGAAGGTATATATCCGTTCTTTGAAAAGAGGATCTCGCCAAATCGTCAGAGATGGGATAGCTCAGTCTTGATACTGGTTTTCATGGTAAAAAGCCAGCACTCAAACGAATTTTTACAATGAAAACCTGTATCAAGACGGAGTTATCCCATATAATCCCATACAATTATCCCATATCATCTGATATGAGGAGTGTGAAAGGATTGAAACTGTATACAGTACAGGTTAAATTTTTCAATGGGTGTGGATGGCCTAATCTAAAACCTTATGAAATAGCGAACGGCAATCAAAGCAGCCTCAGGCCTGATTAAGATTAAAACTTTGATTCGATTTTTGAAAAATCAATACTTATATCATTAAGTTCGTTTATTTTGGGTAACATAGATACAGTGTAATACTACATCTGATTGTATCGCTGGAAAAAAATAACATTAAAGAGCACACCTAATGCGTACACGTAGACGTGCACGTGCTGTTGCTTGCTCTTTTATGTTTTTTTTAGACATCACACAAAAACTTACAAACAAAAATTCACCTCTTGAAAGTAGTAGAAGTGCAGTCCAATGCTTAGACGCATAGTTTTACTATAAACATCTTACGCGGTCTATTTTAGGATTTACTTACTTTCAATCTGGATTTGGCCAAAAACAATTCAACCATCAACAGTACAATTTTCTGAACATTATTTGAAAAACATGGATACCAAATGAATAATAAGTTTACCTAATGTGGGAACCACAAAGCAACCTTCACCCAAAATGTACCTTGCGTAATGTGAATACCAGTGAAGAGTGAATACCTGTGAATACTGATATGTGAATACCAGTGAATACCAGTACTTACATTTGATTGGGATCGTTGACGCTGATTAGTAGAGCCAGTCCTAATTTGTTCCTTCTGTGCACTATAGATGATCCGTTGCTTGTTAAGCTCTCGTTTGTACCACTTGCGGAGCTGTTGCAATAGATCTGTCGCCAAATATAAAATCATACTTTATATGAGTTATATTTTAATATTTCGGTACAAATCTGACATGTATTATAATATGTTTAGGAGTGTCTCGGAACATGTTAACAACCAACACAGCTGTCACTAAGATCGTTCCGGCGTTAGCTAGAATTAGAACACACTTGAGGATTGCAGCCAGACTTTTAGTGGCAGATTTAGCGATTCCATCAGATCATCATTCATCATTACTAGTTTCTAAATTGCCAAAAACACTGAAAAAAAACTAATACACTATTGTATCAGTTGCCAAATTACCGATGCATAGATGCTAATTACGCGACAGTGAATGTCAAATGCTAGAATAACTAAACACTTTACAACTATCAGTATATAATATTTTCCATTCAGTATGATGATTTTGGTGATTTTGGTTCGGTCATGCTCGCCATCGAAAAGTCTTTGCTTGTGGCGGCTTCGTGTGGCGGGTCACCCCCTTCCCTCTAATATGGTTGAGGGGAGTGATGGCTGCTGCTCGAGTCAACTCGTGCGCGGGTGCTGCTTGGGGGGACTGGTCCGACTTCTATCCATTTGGCCTTTTAGTTTGTCGTAATTTATAGTTTTCTTCTTTTCTCCCTTGCTTTATGTTTCGAACGGCAGGACACAATATCGCTAATGTCGATTCATTTGTAACAAAACAATGTTTAAAAAAAAAGTGAAAAAATGACAAGCCCGCTGAGTTTCTTGCCGGATCTTCTCAGTTGAGGCCGCGTTGTGATCCGGTGGTAGCTTCTAAAAAATGACGATTCAAAAGTGCTAGCGTTAAGCCTATTTGAAATAAAGATTTTTGAGTTTGAGTTTGAGTATATAACCGCTCGGAGTGTCTCTATGTGATAAAATCCGGAACGAGGAAATCCGTAGAAGAACTAAAGTATCCGACATAGCTCTAGTAGTTAATAAGTTGAAGTGGCAATGGACAGGTCATATAGTCCGGACAACTGACAACCGGTGGGGAAGATGGACTAGATGGACAGACGATCTCGTCAAGGTGGCAGGCAGCCGTTGGATACAGGCAGCACAACATCGGTCGCAATGGAAGTATATGGGGGAGGCCTATGTTCAGCAGTGGATGTCATGTGTCTGACATGATGATCATCATGTTCAAACCATGTCTGTTTATGTCTGGTAGCAAGTAAAAACTACTGTGCTAGGAGATAAGGGGTCGTCCATTAATCACGTGAGGTTCGAAAGGGGGGGGAGGGGTTCCGAAAAAATAACCAAATATCACCAGGAGGGGGGAGGGGTATAATGAGACATCACGTGTATTTATTTTTCGTTGAATGCACGATTTCTAAACCAAAAAGCGTCACGTGGCCTTGACTCACCGTTGCCGGCAACGACTTCCCCTTCAACATGTAATCAGTTACCTGTATTTAAAGACAATATTCCGAAAATTTCAATATAGTTTGTACAAAAAAAAATACACGTGATTTTGGGTAGGGGGGGGGTAGTAGTTTAAAACATCACCATATATCACCAGGAGGGGGGGAGGAGTTAAAAAGTTGCTAATAAACATCACGTGATTAATGGACGACCCCTAAGTAATGTGCACCTAATGTCTGTGATGATATGGAAATGCAATGGAACCTTTATTTTTAACTACCAAGGTGGCCAATTATATGGCCCGCTTAATGGTAATCGGTCACGGGAGCCATAGACACTAGCTACACCAGAAGGATCACTAGCGCCTTGCCAACCTTGAAGACAATACATATTAAGTCTCTAGTGTACAGTAATGTCACTAGCTGCAGTGCCCTTCACTCCATAACACAGCAATGTTTACATAATGCTACTTGGCGCAGGACGGTTACTTCTTGGACGGTTACTTGCAAAAGAAAGCTACCGCCTAATAAACCTGTGTCTTGATAGACAGGTCACTAATTTGTATTTTACAATTTTGTGAAAAAAAGATAACAATTTGCCAGACGTAGCCACCGGACCACCAAACTAGTCATTAAACGTTAGTTTTAACTGATTATACTCAAGTTAAAGCGCTATAATTTCAAACGACTGGTTGGACCTCAATATTGAAATGAAATAGCCTATGTCCAATAGGTTAAGTCTAGAGTGAACAGGCAACTTATGGGTAAGCGCGATCCATCTTAGACTTAGAGGAGATACCACTGGAGAGAGCATGATGCGCTAACCCCCTCTGCCAAATTTTTGGTCATATGGTCAGGTCATTCTTTATTTGTGTGCGTGTATTTTTGAATGTGTTGCGAGTTTATTATAGTGTGGGTATGCGTGAAATTGTATCTGTGTGTGTTTACTTCGCCTCCCGCACCCCGCAAAAGTGCCACGAAAAATTTGTTCGGGGAATCGACGCGATACTAACTCCTTTGGTACTTTCTCTGAGATCTTAGATCACATCTTCACTTACCATCATGTGAGATTGTAGTCAAGCAAGCGCAAACCTATTGCTTATAAAAAATGTTTAAAATTAGCACTTTCGAATTTTTATTACGCTTTTATTAGCTTGACCTGTATGTATGTAACTATGTATGTACGATGGTAATGGAACCTCTACACGTCCAAAACATTTGAAATTTTGCACATGTATCAAGAACCGGTGACAATACAATAATATGGTATCATCGAGCTTATCTGATGCTGGGGCTCGACGGTGGATGAGGGAACCCATGGATGGCTACTAGTAAACACATCGAGTTTGGGCTCATTTGATTTGTTTTAAAGAGTTCTTTTCACTTTGACCACTAATGAGGACCTGATGATGGACCAGGAAGGTGGGTAACGGAACCCTGGAACGGCTACTAGTAAACACATCGCTTTTTTTTTAACACTTATAAGCTAGTGCTTGACTGCAGTCCCACCTGATGGAAAGCGGTTACGCAATCGAGGTTGGCAAAACACACTAGCTTATTAAAAGCCTATTCACTCTAGTCTTAAAGACACCCACATTATAATCGGGCGGGAAAACCGACGTAGGCAAACTGTTCCAGTCTTTAGCTGCCCTTATTATAAATGAAGAAGCAAACCGCTTAGTCGGGACTGAAGGCACTTTCACCACATAAGGGTGTGTACGTGCCGTGCGTCTCGTCGTCCGATGATGAAAGGGAGACGGTGGAATCAAGTCATGCAATTCCTGTGCACACTCTCCAAAATGCATCCTGTAGAATACCGAGAGGCTGGCTACTCTGCGCCTGTGCTCTAGGCTTTGTAAATTGGCCGCTACTAACTCTGCGTCACCAATAAGCCTCTTAGTTTGGGCTTATTTGATTTGTTTTAAAAAGTTCTTTTCACTTTGACCATTAATGAGGACCTGATGATAGAACAGGAAGGTGGGTGACGGAACCCTGGAACGGCTACTAGTAAACACATCGAGTTTGGGTTCATTTAATTTGTTTTAAAGAGTTTTTTTCACATGAGCCATTAATCAGGACCTGATGATGGAACAGGAAGGTGGGTGACGGAACCCTGGATTGGCTACTAGTAAACACATCGAGTGTGGGCTTATTTGATTTGTTTTAAAGAGTTATTTTCACTTTGACCACTAATGAGGACCTGATGATGGAACTGGAAGGTGGGTAACGGAACCCTGGAACGGCTACTAGTAAACACATCGAGTTTGGGCTCATTTGATTTGTTTTAAAGAGTTTATTTCACTTTGACTATTAATGAGGACCTGATGATAGAAAATGAAGGTGGGTGACGGAAACCTGGAATGGCTACTAGTAAACACATCGAGTTCGGGTTCATTTAATTTGTTTTAAAGAGTTCTTTTCATATGAACCATTAATCAGGGCCTGATGATGGAACAGGAAGGTGGGTGACGGAACCCTGGATTGGCTACTAGTAAACACATCGAGTGTGGGCTTATTTGATTGGTTTTAAAGAGTTATTTTCACTTTGACCATTAATGCGGACCTGATGATGGAACTGGAAGGTGGGCGTCGGAACCCTGGAATAGTTAATAGTAAACACATCGAGTTTGAGCTCATTTGGTTCGTATTCAAAAGTTCTTTTCAATTTGACCATTACTGAGGGCCTGATGATGGAACAGGAAGGTGAGTGACGGAACCTTGGAACGGCTACTAGTAAACTCATCGAGTTTAAGCTCATTTGATTCATATTAAAAAGTTCTATTTACTTGCCCAATAATCATGGTTGATGATGGAAATGAAAGGTGGTTGACAGAACCCTGGAATGATTACTAGTAAACCATCGAGCTTGGACTCATTTGATTTGTATTAAGAAGTTATATTCACTTTGCCTAATACGTGGACCTCTTGATGGACCCGGAAAGTTGGTAACGGAACCCTTGAATACTACTTGTGAAGCTATTGACTTTTAGCGTACTTTCGACTGTTTAAAGGGTAAATACGTAGTACTTTCTTAAACTCATTCAAAAACCTACGCGTAATATCAAGTTTAGTAAAAATATGTTTTGCCACAACCTGCCTACGATTCAAGCTACGAACAAATCAATACTTGGGCTAATTTTATCCGTAGTTTAGGCAAATATATCTAAGATTAAAAAGTATAAAATAAATTACTAGTTTATTAAACTAAAAATACACGCTTTTATAAGGACTAAGTACTGCACTAAATAGCAATAAATAAATTATCGAAACCGTTCTTTCTTTCTTTCTACCCCGTACTTGTAATTTATGAATTATATTTATGTAGCTTTTCTGAATAACAGCTTAACATTTCTGTCAAATTTCAAGAACGCTAAGTATTTGTATTCACATGACAATAATTTGTAATCATTTACAGAGAAAAAGCGCCCCACGCTTTTACACATAAATATAATTCATAAATTACAAGCACGGGGTAGAAAGAAAGAAAGAACGGTTTCGATAATTTATTTATTGCTTTTTAGTGCAGTAGGAACTTAGTCCTTATAAAAGCGTGTATTTTTAGTTTTTTAAACTAGTAATTTATTTAAGTTTAACTACCACTGGATCACACAGTACACATTACTCCCCTCAACTAAAATGGAGGGAAGGGGGTAACCACCCAACCACCACGTATTTATAACGAAAACAAACAAACACTATGTATATGCGCCGAATACAGCGTCACTCACTTTGACAATGTCCCTAATTAACAAAACGTGGTATGTTTAGTAACTAGTATGTTTAACATAAGTATTAATTAAGTTTAGACATGTCTACTAATTGAAACTCATAATCTCTAAACTCTAAATAGTATGCACAACACGAAGTCGCTATCTACGTTTCAATATGTTCAATAATTCTTTGTGACCAGACATTTTGGGCGAAGCTAAGCTAGAGTGACGTATCGTCGTATCATCGGATGGTATACTACCAACTATCTGCCAGACGCTTTTACTGCTTCATAGGAGTACAAGCGATCAAACATCGACCTTCGTTGGCTACAGAATTACCACGAATGCAAGGGAAGGCCTTTCTTCAGCAGTGAGATGATGAAGATTATGAGACTGTTACGTCATCACCGTCCTAGTATCTTTTAAAAACCTACTATATTTCTTTGTAGTCATTGTTTTTGTTTTTTAATTGCCGTCTTTATTGTTATTGTTTTATATATATTTTTTTTAATATATATTGATATTTATTATTATATTTAGGTCCTTATATATTTTGTAGTACATAGTGTATGTATAAATTTAAGATATATATAAATATGTATATATTGATTATAATATTGGTATTTATTATTTATAGCTTTGTTTTTTCTGTTATCTCCTCTTTAATTTATTTATTTCTTTATTTTTTTGTTTCGTATCATAATTGTTGCACTAGCTAACTACCCCACTTTTATGTTACATTCTCTCTTTTTTCCATCCCAAGGTTGCCTGGAAGAAATTGCGAATAGCGATAAGGCCGCCCATTTTACATATTTCATTTTTAAGTGTTTTTCATGTGCTTTATTTTATGTGTAAGTATGTGTGTCTAATGTCCATGTTGCACCCGTACCGGTAATTGTTGGGAACGATACACTCGAAGTTGTTGACCACTATGTATACCTAGGACAAACTATCCAGGTAGGTCGGTCCAACTTCGACAAAGAGGTCGCCCGAAGAATCCAACTCGGATGGGCAGCGTTCGGGAAACTACGCGAAATCTTCTCGTCCAAAATACCGCAGTGCCTAAAGACGAAGGTTTATAACCAGTGTGTGTTGCCAGTGATGACATATGGTACTGAGACGTGGTCCCTAACTGTTGGCCTTTTGGATAAGCTCAGAGTCACACAACGAGCTATGGAGAGAGCTATGCTCGGAGTTTCTTTGCGCGACAGAATCCGAAATGAGGAGATTCGCCGAAGAACCAAGGTCACCGACATAGCTCTTAAAATCTGCAAGTTGAAGTGGCAATGGGCAGGCCACATCGCTCGGCGAACCGATAACCGCTGGGGAAGAAAGGTTCTCGAGTGGCGACCACGAACCGGAAGACGCAGCGTAGGTAGGCCTCCCACTAGGTGGACAGACGACATTGTGCGCGTCGCAGGTAACCGGTGGATGCAAATAGCCAACTGTCGTTCATTGTGGCGGCGTTCGAAGGGGGAGGCCTATGTTCAGCAGTGGACGTCTTCCGGCTGGTGATGATGATGATGATGATGATGTGTGTACAATAAAGTGTATATCTATCTATCTAGTTGTCCAACACCTGTACTGGGCAATGACCGGTGTATCTAATAAAATCTCCAACATTTCTTTCTAGTTATGAGTAGACGCCTCAAAGGAAAACTTTCCAAGTGCACATTTATGTGTTAATTACATGTACTTGTCTAATCAATTGGAATAATGTAGAACCAACGGAAGGGGATGTCATCGTGATAACGGCTCACATGACTGAACTGGTAGCAAGATTTCACGTGACGGGGATCACGCGCTACCACAGATAATGATGTTTGTAAACAATAAATAAGTAATCGGATAAGGCCTGTCCCCTTTAGTATAGATTACATGGCAGAACTATGTATAAAAGTGCTTTGAAGTGACTGATGAAAGCGTTTTAGTGAGTAAACTCCCAAATACCTAACCCAGCCACCACCCATACCAAGACCGGGTTCCCTTTTGTAGGTTTCCTCCCTGATAGTAAACAAGACAAGCACCGCCACAGGTAGTGGCGGTCCGAGAGGGGGGTCATAGAGGTCATGACCCCCCCCCCCCCCAATATCAAGCTCATTCACGTCAAATTGACAAACTTAATAATCGAACCCACGACCTATTGGCTAGCGGCCGAGGCACTAGACCAACGGGCCCGTCAACTATGACAAAAACAAGCTATTAAGTCTCTTGCGTCCACTATGTCCAGGAGACGAAAAAGATAAAGACAGATGTCAATAGCACCCACCTGTGAATCGGAACTGTTGGCGTTACTGAATGTGGTTGTAGCGCTTAGCAAGTTCGAGCTGTGATGTCCGATTTCAAACCTCGTCGCAATATTTTGGAAAGTTCTCCGTTGCCAGCTACCATTGCTTGATGTACTTAACTTCCTACCGGGTGGCACTGTTTGAGAAAAAGTCCTGATTTAAAAATAGAAATACTTTACTTATTTTTAAAGGACCATGCCCATATTAGTATGGAGCTGAACGTCAGCAATGCCATGCAATGCCCAAATTGCAGCTCTATGTCATATGATAACTTTTTAACAGTATTTATATGATATCTAGATTTAATGTCATCCAAAGCACCGGTTCAAAAGATATTGGACATTAAATATGATAACTTCCTACTGGTTTTTCATACATTTTATCGTTTACAGACAGCATTGCTATTAGTTTTTCACTAGGAACTTCATGAGCATCACATAAGCTAAGCCAGATCAGTGTTCTTTTATATACTTATCTGTATGTTATCAGATAATATGTAAAGCAGTATATTATAATCTACACTAATTATGTAAAGCAGTATATTATAATCTACACTAATATTATAAAGAGGAAAGATTTGTTTGTTTGTAATGAATAGGCTCCAAAACTACTGAACGGATTTCCAAAATTCTTTCACCATTAGAAAGCTACATCTTCACTGAGTAACATAGGCTATATCATATTTAAAAAAAATAGGGATCCCTACTAATATTAAAATAATGTAACCCAAGGTGTGAAAAACTCAGTCATAAAATGTCTGTGATTGCATGCGCTGCGGAAACTATTGATGATACAACAAAAAAATGTTCTACAATATTATAGAACGTATCAATATCTACAAAAAAGTCCGCAATACCATATGCCCAACTATTAGAGTTATGTCACTACAAGTACTTTTTATATTTTAAATGTTGATAAAAGTTCCGTCTTCATTCAGATGATGTTATTGATACCTTTATAATAATTATTATCCAATTAAATCATGTTGTATTCAAGTCTGCTTCAATATCTATACATTACTATTTATTATTGAAATCGGACATTCCGTTCAAAAGATACTTCGAATTTAAAATTGTCAATCCGTTCTTTCTTCGCGTGCGCTGCATAAATTGTTAAAGATAAGACGAAATAATCTTAGATCATAATTATAGTCTAAGGAAATAATCTACTAAAACATGACTAAAACAGTAAAGGTTGAAAGTCTGTAAATTGTAAGTTTAGAAATAAATAAGCAAGCATAAACACAATATTGGCTACTTTTAACATTTCTGTCTGTCTGATCACGGAAAAACGGCTGTATGCAAATCAATGCAATTTATAATAGTGCAGGAGGTACTTTTTTGCTCTCGCGGAAACAACCTTCAACAAGTTTTTGGGACCCGTGCCCCCACCGATTTCAACTGGGAAATGTGGAATTCTTACTCACTAAAACAACCGCGGCTGGCGCAGCAGTACATGAGAGAGGGGACTGGGCCCTCCGCTGGGATCTGCACCAGGAATCCCTAAGTGCCTTGCCTGTGAGCCCGCCGCTGGGGGACTCAATATAGCCCCCCCGAGAACCAGACACGGTGCTCACGGGGACATGGGTCGCAACCCCGCCGCCGTACTCCTGTGAGTCGCCGCCGTACCTACTCGATCGACGTCTAGGGCTCATACCCCAAAACGTCCAATGACTCCAAACAGTGAAATAGGTATTTTTTTGACGCGGGGGAAATCTTCAAAAGATTCCCAGGAGCTGTGGGGCTCGACCAGGGTATGTGGGATTCTTATCCACTAAAACCCCCGCGACTGTCGCATCGGCACATGAGAGGGGATCCAGGTCTCTCCGGTGGGATCTGCACCAGTGACTTGCCTTTGAGCCCGCCGCTGGGGTACTCATTATAGCCCCCCTGTGGCCCCAGTCACGGTGATCGAGGGGACGCGGGTCGAAACCCCGCCTCCGTCCGCGCAAGAATAGAATTCATTTATAGGGGACCCCCAGGCTCTCCGGTGTGAACTGCGCCAGGAGGCCCCTGCCCCTCAGTGCCTTACCTTTGAGCCCGCCGCCGGGGGACACATTATAGCCTCCCGGGAACCAGACACGGTGCTCGCGGGAACGGGGGTCGCAATCCCGCCGCCGTCCTACTCGGAGTCACCGCCGTACTCAATGGACGTCCTAGGGCGACTCCGAAGGTAACGACTACTGTCTACAACAGACGGAACCGTCTTTTTTCGCGCGCTCCGAAACACAGGGAAGCTTAGTTCAAACGTACAAAGAAATCCGGACGTCGACGGCTATCCATGGATTGGCCTTGCTTGACATTGCATAACTAACGCTAGCTTATTTATCCCATATACAAAATATTTAGCAAACTGTTCTTCTGGAACTCTTTTTGGCCGTTAAAATTTTAGGCCAGAGGGTTTAAAATATAAATATCGGGAAAATCCATGAACAGTTAAGAAAAATAATATTAAGCGCTGGCGGAGCTGCGCGGGTCAGCTAGTGTCATATAAAGCACGAGTTCAAAAGATATTGGACATTAAACATGATAACTTACTACTGGTTTTTTATACATTTTATCGTTTACAGACAGCATTGCTATTAGTTTTTCACTAGGAACTTCATGATCATCACATAAGCTATGCCAGACCAGTGTTATTTTATATACTTATCTGTTTGTTATCAGATAAACATGTCAGTTATTTGGAATTATCTAGTCTGTCTCCATTGTATAGTGTCAATATAAGTATATGTGAAAACAATTTGGTTAGATACACTGGTACTGCAATGTCAACAGAACGTCTTATTTTTTTTATTTTTTTTATCCAGTGCTTCATATGATTTAAAATTAACAACATAATTCTAGTTTTTATTTATTAGAGCAATCTTGCAATATACTTTATCTGGGCATTTCTGGGGCACAGATGGGCATTGTCCTTTCGACATATTGACGAAACCTACAAATAAATGCAATTGACACTGTCATATAAAGGAATATTCACGAATCCCTTTAAAAGTAAACACTGAGAGTTGGATTATGAAATTGGCAAACAATTCCACTCACACATTGCAAGCGAGATATTCAACACATCAAGAATTCAATTCATCAACGAATTCTAATTTTATATTTCTGTAAAATGAACAAGGAAATGTGTGGATAAATGCATTCGATAATTAATTTAACGCATTAAATATCAAACAAAGTATAGACAAATACGAGACATTTAAAAAACTACGTAAATGGTATAGTTTGGCTTACCATGAAAGGAGCAGATATCATCTTGGTTGTTGCTGTCCCATATATTGAACATTGAATAGTAGTCGTAACTGGATGCAACACTGCTGTACGGCGAGTGATCTCCATAGTACCCTGTTCAAGTATACTAATATAAATCTCAAATACAAATGTATTAATTCAAATATGATGTATGTATTAAACAGTAGATACATTGAGCGAAACAGTCTAGCTTTTCATGTCCATAAGAAACTTTAACTGTTAATCAGATGTTGAGACTACTCTCCTAACCAGTAAGGACCAACTACATAGAATTGATGCTGCAGGGTTCATATCTACGACCTCCGGTTAACCGGACCTATCTTAAATTAATAGTCTAAAACAAAGTTGCGATCCGCATCTGTCTGTTTGAATTCTCAATTACAAAATGGATTGATTGATGACGGTTTATATCAAGGTTTAGCTTTTAGACCATTTTTTTCCGGAAGGTCTATAATTAGATAGGTATATGGTCAATATGTCTTATAAGTTAACCTTTATGCGCTCTGACGTGGAGTTGCGGACACCAGCCCGTTATACCAATACCAATAACTTTACCACCTTATATTGAATAAGACCAAAAAGAATAGATATACCGGATTAAGCCGCGTTGAGTCGCTAGTAATGAACACTTTCATAAAAACGAGAGGTGTCCTAATACCTTGCTAATAATTTTCTTGTAAAGCTAGAGACGTAAGAATAGTGCTGGAGAACTTACCAGAATCTCCCCTGTCGATGGAGAAACTAAGCGATACGCCCCCTTCCTTAACCAGTGGTACGCTAAGTGGTTTGGACTGGTCTCGTAAATCCTTCCCACTGGCTCTCATGCGTTCATGACTTCGGTCCCCCCGACTGAGTGGGCGGGACGGCACGCAGAACACTTTCGTACACATCAACCTACAGACAAAATATAATATGTGATAATATTTACCACCACTTATTAATGGACAAGATACATCAGCAACCAAAACGTCCACTGCTGAACAAAGGCCTCCCCCTTAGAAGGGAGGGGTTGCCACAATCCCCACGCTTGGCAGGCGGCTTGGGGATCGCAGTAGGTATAGGTGGTAGGTAATCCAATAAAAAGAAGCTGCTGCCCGTCTTCTTGTTTCCCTTGGTCGCCTTTTACGGACACTCAAAAAAAAAAAAGTATATAAGTATTAGTATCAGTTATCTGGTTTCCATAGTACAGGCTCTGCCTAGTTTGGAATCAGATGACCGTGTGTGAATTGTCCCAGGATATTATTATTATTTTTATTACTCAATGGGAGGGTAAATGCGGTAACAGCTCAGTGGGCGAGCGCTTGCCTTGGAAACAAGGTGCGCAGGTTCGATCCCCGGCTCGCACCTCTGATTGCTTCAATGAATCATGTGCGAATCGCCTTTGTGCGATTGTTACTAGCTTTCGGTGAAGGAAAACATCGTGAGGAAACCTGCATGTCTGAGAAAGCCTAACTAGCTCTCGAATGACGTGTGAAGTCCGCCAACCCGCACTTGGCCAGCGTGGTGGACTATGGCCTAAGCCCTCTCATCTTGAGGGGAGGCCCGTGCCCAGCAGTGGGACATAAACAAGGGCTGGTATTATTATTTATTATTATTAATGGGAGGAGATGGATGGGTGCTATTCTTACCCGGACACCCCACGGGGACAAGATACACACTTATCTAGATTAATATGGTTGTACAAATTATAAAAAAAAAATCACAACATTTTTGCGAAAAAATACAGTAAAGTTTATAGTTTTATTTTTAATTTTATTAGCATTTGCAGAGGAGTCGTGGTTTACAACAAACACGGCACCTGACCTGACGTCACTCCGAACTCTAAACAAAGCGAACATTACAGGAATAAGTATAATGAATTCGACCTTATTACCTCCTCGGCTCATCCATGATATGTATCTTCAATGAGACGTTCTTGTAATTCATGGCCACTGCGCCGAATGTCATCTCACCGAGCAATAATGCGTCCGCCGCCGGGCCCTTGTACTGTTAAACAAACGGAACATCATTGAATTCATTTTCTTCTTAGACCACAAACGGTTATCTATTATTCTTTTATCAGCATGCGAAAAATGTCCACTGATGAACGAAGACCTTCCCTTAGAAGGCAGAAGTTGCTATAATCCCCACGCTTGGCAGGCGTCTTACGGATCGCAGTATAGGTGGAAGGTAATCCAATAGAAAGAAACGTGCTGTCTGTCTTCTTGTTTTCCTTAGTCGCCTCTTACGCGGACACACCACGGGCAGATCGACCATTTAATTATTCAAATAATCGGAAAATATGTTTAGATTTCAGTTTCAGGTCAATACTGAAGAAATGATAAAATTTGTATGAAGTTTTGTCAAGTGATAATAATTGAATGAACTTTAGTGAGTCTGTTAACTGCTTTGGCAGCAAAAACAAGTAACAAATTGTATATCATTAAGAACCACCTTGTTACGTCTACGAGTAGCATTAGTCACAAATGTTTCTATTATAAAGTAGTCACGTGCTTTTTGTCCGGCATGACTGACTTCTTTCCAAGAGCCATCAAATTTCGCAGATGCACAAAACGTCACTGACACAACACGTGCTTTGAGATCAACGAAGGTCAACGTGAACTCTACTAATATTGTGGGGAAAACGTAGGAAGCTTACATTAAGTGCTCGCCATTCATCAAAGACGTGTTGATTTACATGGCACAAAAAAGATCGCACCACCAAATACGTCACAGGAGTCTAATTATAATTTATAATATTTATAGCTATCCCAACGCAACAACAATTAGTAATAAATGTGTTTTTCTCTAATTTAAAAATATTAAGTGTTGTAAGAAAATCCTCGGCGTTTCTTTGGAAGACAAATACTAGGTATATTCGTAATATTATGGTAAATCGGATGGACTTCAAAAAGAATTAGTTCAGCTATTGGAACCATAAATCGATGACTGGAACGCATCATTTTAACTCTATTACTTATATAGTAAGATACAGCTTCATGAATAACTGTAGAATCACGTTGCACCACAACTAGGACAGTACAGAGATCCTAGCAGACAATAAATTATCACGTGACAGTGGGCTATACAAAATATAGACAGACGCAATTGCCACTAGCTCGATGAGGCCATACAACATCAATCAATGAATGGTATAAACTTGGAAATTACGTTGCATCTTCTAACACCACACGCTATAAAAAGGCTAACGTTTTGAACGAGCTAAATTTAGACTGGCCGAGTGCTAATATGGTATAAATTGACGGTCATGTGACCACTTCGCATTCGCGTGTTGATTCTTGTGTTATTTTTAAACTTATCGTTGAGATATATACTTTTAGACTTCGTTATCGTTAATAAATCGTTGAGATATTGTGTTTGCTTTTACTTGTGAATGACTTGATGAATTTCTTGATAAAACATTTAGCAAAGGAAGGAAACTCAGTTATTGAACAATGTATTTGTTTAGATCTAAAATCTCAAACGGGTATTTTATTCATAGCAAGACAAGACTTGCGGGTCAAAAACCAACCAACACACCTACTTGACACTTTACGACATCACGTGACATCTTCTTTGTGATTTAGACGAAATAAGAAGAAATGTTTGTAATCGAAAGACACTCGTATGACGCTATAAAGGTGTTTTTCGATTTAGCCACCAAGGCTGAACTGAAATTTACTGCCGACGTAAAATAAAATAAAATAATTGTGTAGATCTATACGATTACATCAGTTAGGTGGGGGTTTGTTTTGTGGTCGGAAGTCGTGAGAGTTGTTTCGACCGGTGCGCAGCTGTTACACAAAGTCACGTGCTTTTGTATGATATTATTATCGCACAAAGGTAAATGGCCTACATTAATAAGAGATGGTTGAGGACATAATGATTTTAAGCCAATCAACGAAACAATTTATGACTACAAGTTTCGCCTATTCGTCATCACAGACGTACGGCTTATGTCAATTTTAAAGCGCTTATTGCATTCATCCAATTTTACGGCTCAGGCTATTAACGAAATTGTGTCGATTTTCGTACCACATAACTCCTCATAACCTAACAAACATAAAGATCACAGGCTAAGCCCTAACTATTATAAATAGCTGGGTGACCGTTTCTGACCTTTGAACTGAGTGTCTCCGTAATTTGGACGGCACGTAAAAGTTTACGAAAACCGAACTGAAGCACGCACTTGTTGTCATACATAGTCGTTAGGAAGCAAAGGAGCGAGCAAGAAAGGCAGTCTGAACAACGCTGACGCATTCCAGATAATACTAAATCGATTCCAGATTTTTTCACTGTTCTATAATCGATACTTTCGATTTTGGGTAGGGGCAAGTGGCAACAATTTACCGCGGGACAATAACCCATTTCCGTAGGCAAATGTTGCGCATAATCTAAATGCCAGCCAACGCCTGCAAGTCCTGTAACTGACTACTACTTACATACTTCACACACAAACTTAACATCTAATGTCTTAAGGGTCGGCAACGCGCTAGTGATTCTTCTGGTGTTGCTAGCGTCTATAGGCTACGGTGGCTGCTTACCATCAGGCGGGCCGTACGCTTGCTTGCCACCTTGGTAGTATAAAAAAGAAAAATAACTTCCCGAGAGCAACATAAATGTAATAAATCACTAGATTTTATTTTTTGACAGAAGATACCCCATTAAACGATGTTTGTAGTAATTTGCACGTCTTTATCAATCGGGAATGTTTGTGCTAGAATTATAATAAAAATGTGTTCATAAATAATAAATACTTTATTATTATCTGAGACTGTTTGACTTTATTCTGCTTTATTCTTTATTTATTTGTTTGACGGGCCTGTTGGTCTAGTGGTAAGTGACCCTGTCTGCTACCCAACAGGTCGTGGGTTCGATTCCCACCAAGTGTCTGGGTGTTTTATCTATATAAGTATGTATTTACAAAAAAAAAAAGTATATATGTATTAGTATCAGTTGTCTGGTTTCCATAATACAGGCTCTGCCTAGTTTGGGATCAGATGACCGTGTGTGAATTGTCCCAGGATATTATTATTATTATGTAGTTTTCAAATGTTTTCTCCCTTGGAAAAGGGGTAAAAACTAACACACGGGGTCAAATTATTATTATTATTATTCTGATGTCCTCCATCATTTCAAGTACAGGAGTACTTTGATAAGAAAATTGACTAATTTAATTTGCTTTAATTGCGTATTAAGTGTTGTATCGTCGGATCTGCAAGCGATTTTGGTCTTTATTCATTAAACAAGAGTTCACATATATTGGTGTCATTTGCACTTCCATGACACATCGGACATCGCGCCTATCGGTCATGTGAGCTCTAGAAACATGTGGTGACATATACATAACGAACTCGATATCGTATAAGATTAATATTTTTAGACCAACATAAGTTCGACAGAGATAGAGAGAGAGAGAGAGAGAGAGAGAGAGAGAATGGATTGATGAAAGCAGATGGAGACCTCAACAATAATTGGTGGAAAGACAGCATCGAAGATCTGAGAGTAAGTTTATCAACAGGAGAAAAGAGGCAAGGAAAAGAGGTAGTTGAAACTCTTGAGGGTCAAAACCGCAGAGGTGGTGTCAAAACAAAAATCTATCGTTTAGTGCACCCTGTGGCCTTAATAAGATTTGTAGCAAAACTTATCGCTACATCTAACACAGTGAAGTTTAGATTTGGAAAAAGTACAATGGGTTCCACTAGTATAGGTACCATCTCCATGCAATGAATACAATTACTAAAGTGTCTTTCTATCGGCTATGTTCGGACCAGCAGAACGCATTTCAGCACTCTTAGATTAATTGTGTACACTTTAGCACACCCCGCTGGTGACGCATCAAATAGTTCCCGAGGGTACGCTACGATTGCACAACTTGGATCTGTACATAACGACACAGAATCTGCAAGTGTAGGCAGATCTGTTCCTTATACTGTGTACGGAAGTTCACCGTGAATCCACTTTGATATTATTTCTGCTCTGTTTAGGTTTAATAATTACAGTCATCCCTTGATGTATGATGGAAAAGTTTTGGGGTGATTTAACCTTCCTCACCAATATTATTTTGTAGGTCCATTGTCCATTACTGTAAATAGATTCTTACCATATATATAAATCCTTCCGACACCTCCAGAACGCACGGCAATTCGTCTTGTCTGACATTTTTCTTGTCTTTCTTTTCAGCCGCAACTTTTTGTATGGATGATGAATCGAATAGCAGCTTCCTTCCTCGCCGGTCGCACTCCTTGAACAGAAGCAATCGAACTTGCTCCGGATCTATCTGAGAAGAGCTGGTAGAACAAAAGAAAAAATATATAAAATTATGCTGTATGGTATATTACCAATAACACGACTACCCTAGGTGTGTCACCATTAGTCATTACTAAAAACTGGAGCAACCTAACTGGTGTCTGTGGAAATGCCACCATCTGATAGAAGAAGTTTAGGCGCTTTTTGACTCTTGTAACCACTGTTCGGTAAACAATCAGCTGGTTAAACGACCACAGGAAAGGTCCTGCCTTAGATGGGTGACCGTTTAGTGGCAATAGATCTGAGCGTGTCCATGCTTCGAAGGGCACGTAAAATGCCGGTTGTTGTCATCTAGACAGCAGTCCTTTTGCCAAGTCAGAGGCCTAAGAGCAGCTTAATCATGTCAGGGTGGATATACGCCAAAAACAAAAATAGAAGATTGCAGTCAACCATCCACCATCGACTGACGTCATTCCCGCCTTGACTAGGGTTGAATCAACCATAGTCAACTCATTAGTAGCCCCAGGCATTCCTGGGGCTCTACCAGCAGTGTTAAAGCAATCTTCTATTCTATCCTACTGTTGGTGGCTATAAATTGGGCCTGGTGACAACGGAACCACAGACTTCTATGTTGTGTAGTCTGTGCCCCGAATGCACTTCATCCAGTTGGATCCATTGTGCCCCAGCCCTTACTCTGTTGCCGACGTATCGAAGAATTCCTTAAGGTACGCCACGATTGCGCCAGCTTGGAGCTAAAGCATATCATCTGGTGTAGGATAGGCTACTCCTAGATGATACAATCTACGCATTAATCTTACTTATACGCAGTTTATAGTTCCCTTTCGTTCAGTCACGGAAATAAGATTACAATAATATTGCTCAAACAGATAGTGGTGGAATCTGCACCAGGAGCTCCTCAGTGCTTTGCCTTTCAGCCCGCCGCCTTATACCAGCCACAGTGCTCACGGGACGGGCGTCGCAACCCTGCCGCCGTCCTCCTCTGAGTCGGCGCCGCACGCTATGGACGTCCTACCGTCCTAGGGCCTACACCCCAAACGTCCAGCGACTGTGAAGGGAGCGTGGGCACCTGTTTCGTCCTTGGGCAGCACAAGGACGAAACGGGTAGCGAGCTCTCTGTTGTTGATGGGCTAGTGTTTCTGTTCATTTGTTGCAGATAAACTAGGTTGTGTATATATATAGTATTTTCTGACTCAATATAAACTTGTGCTTGAGGGCAATCACCCTTAACCGTAATAGATGATGTTTTGGAGGATGGAAGCAGACTGGGAAATGTAGTGTACAAAATGTCTAAAATTCCGGCGCTTGTCAGCGCATACCGGCGCCTGAACGACCGTCAGTATGAAAATTGTCTATGCCGACCATAAGCATTACTTGGCGCCGATAGGCGCTGGCGAGTCTGCCTGACTGTCGTCTTTCTACCTAAAGGTGCTCTACTAAATATATCTATATAAGATTCCCTCTTATGAATATCACTAATAGTAACACAGTGTTTTTGCTAATAATAATTTATTATTGTAACCTACTCATAAGACATAGAATGATAAAGTTAACATAGCAAAAATGCTAATTTATGCATCAAATAACAGAATTGTTTTGTTAAATAGTTTAAACAAATTGTAATCTGTTTTGGAAATAAATTATTATTATTATTTTGCAGTAAAATAAAGAAAAAAGAAGTAGTAAATAGCATAACTAAGGAGAGTTCTGACCATGGTCAATTAAACAAAATAATATTTTTGATAATAATAAAATTGAGTAATAATCTGTTGCAGCAAAATTTTCTATTAATCATAAATCTAAGACCTTATTACTGTATTACATGATAAAACATTAAAGAAATAATTAGGCATTGATGGAAAATACCAAAATGAGATTACTGCAGTTGATTGTAAAATATCTATTTGTTTTACTTGCAATTTTATCTTTATATAAATATTTGATGATTCATTATTACATTCAACTTGTTGCCTACATATATAAGTAAGTAAACATTGTCACAACTTTCTCCTCTACTGTGTTGTAATCCCTTTGTAGAGACTTGTCATGTCATTAAGAGTTATTTAAGACATCAGTAGCCTGCAGACCATACAAATGTAAACACTTTGCCTACTCTATCTCTATGACTCCTCTGGATGATTATATTACAAATAATATTAAATATTAAATTTCGATTCTCAATAAATAATATCAGTTCATTTATGGATATTTTATTAGGCACAATAGAAACATCATGGAATACTCCACTCATAGACATTTTGGTATTTTGCTTGTCTGCATACTCTGTCATAACAGTGTGCATGGCACTCTAAGGGTCCATTCAGACAGATCGGCTTGGAGAGCAGAGCAGATTTTGATTGCAATTAAAATAGAGTTTTGGATAATTGTAACAAGGTTTATTTTTACAATTCACTTCTTTTGTTAGGTTGGCTTTTGTTAAATCTGCTCTGCTCTCCGAGCCGGTCTGTGTGAATGGACCCTAAGAGATGCATATTGGTGTAGGACTTTAAAACCTTGCCTGCTAGCCAAGAATGTTGTGATTGAATCTCAAATAATAATAATTTTTGTGCATGAATATGTCTTTTAGCATTCTTTGGGTGCTATTTATATAGAACTATTTATTTAAAAGGATATACATATCAGTAATCTGGTTGCCATAGTGCAGGTTCTGGGTGTGGATTACCCTAGAATATTCTTATTATCATATAGAGTAATTAATATGACCACAAGCTATGAAACTTTATTTGATATAAAATATGCTGACACTAATTTCAAGTAACTTATTATAGAAATAATGATGCAGGTATATTATTTTGTCAATAAAATAATTAAAAAGTCTTCAAAAAAGCATAACTCCAAATACTAATAAACTCTATACTGTACATTAACAGTAACAGCATAGTTGTCTTCAAACATCAGACCAAGAAAGGATTAAATTGACTCACATCACATAATATATTCATAGTTTAAATGTCATCATCATTATTATTATGTTCAAACAAGTCTCCACTGCCTCAAACAATACCAAATGACTTAAGATATTCACTGACTTTAAATGATTCTAGCTACAACCAGCTAAGTTGCCTATGATCTAAGAAAGCACAGACTACACATTACCTAAATTTCATTTTATTTCATACTCGCTTCAGCTGTCCTTAACAGCTGTTCAACCACCGCAACATCAAAGACAATGTTTGCTTAGAGAAAACTGTGTCACATACACTCACTGTACAAAGAAATGCAACAATTTCTTAAACATTACACTAAATGCACATCGATAGGCAAATGTCAATAAACGTGCGTCTGTCCGCGATGGAATGTGCTGGTGTACTACCTCTGATCGCGTGTAAATATTAAGTAAACAGAACCGACCCGCCCCTCTCAGTGACGTGGTCGCACTCGCCTACGCCCGCAGCCCGCGACCCGCGCTCTCATCACATGCTTGTCTCGCAGCGTTCAGCTACCAGTCGTTCGTTCCTATCGGTCGCCTGTCTGCGTCACATCTACAGTGCGAGGGTCTGCATACTGATTCCGAAGGGTCCTCGCACCCGTTGCGGTTGGAAGTTTATGCGTCAACTACTTCTGACGTATTCCGAACCATTCAAAATAGAATATCAACTAATGAAAAACACTTCTTCATGACGTACCTGTCCCGGTTTCGAGCCTCACGATCATCAAGTTTTCGCTTAATAGAAAACAGTTTGTCGAATAATTCCATCCCGTTAGATGTAACATTTCACGATATACGTGGGACCTAACTTTCTTGGCATGTTTACGCAGGTACAATTTATGTAATTAGAAAAAGATTTTTGAAGAAACTTCGAAACACTTGATAATGTAAATAATCTGTCAGATCACGTGCGAAAGTCATATGATTTTTCATAGACAAAAGTTTATACTTTTAGCAACAGGTCAAGGTCACTAATATTTTTCTTGCTCTGTATTTCTTTTATAATTAACCCCTGGGAGGCCGGCTTTTTATAGCGTTTTTATAGCGTTGAAAATACTAAATAAAAAACAATTTTTAACATCACGGTTTATTGAATTTAAAAATCATAGAAAAAAGTATTCGTTACAAATAAAAACAATCATAGACAATATAAACGTGTGCCAGCCTGAGGTCAGCGCACAGAGTATTATAGTTGGGTCCATTGGGTCAGCGCGCAGAAAACTCCTGAGGAAATCTATAACCATGAAGCTTATAACTATATCTTCATGTCTATAACCGAAGAAACCTTTCGTCTAAAAAGTTTCAGAATTTATAAGGAGGAAATTATATAAAATGAATTTGTAGTTTCTACGTTTTTTATACGTACATAAAGGTAAATATAAATTCGTGCATAAAGGAGACAGAATTCAAGTGAATTCATTAAAGGGTGCGTTCCACTAAGCGCCCACAACGATCACGCTCACAACAGCAGTTTTTCCCTCGTGAGCGTTACTGTCGTAAACTCAAGTGGAATGGATTATAATCCATTCCACTTGAGGTTACGAGTGTGGAGGTAAATAATACAAACGGCGAGTTAGTAAAAAGAAATCAATATATATATTTTATATATAATATTTAAATATTATTAGTTATGTATATTCAATATTATATAGGTTCATTAATTTACGTTAAAATGTAAGTAAAATGTCTTTTGTTGCAGAAACATTCACTTCTACTATAATAGATCCAACCATTTATTTTCTATTTGACAGATCTAATTTGACAGTTATAGTGTTGTGACCAAGTGATTATAGTGGACACGATTTCGATTCATTTTTCAATCGAGTCTGTGCGGAAAGAGAACAGTCGTAGGAATGGCGCTAGTAAGTAGTAGAACGTCATTCTATTATCACTTTTGTTACATTGACACGTAATAATAATCTTCCTAAATATTAGAGCGGGGTTTTTAAAACGTTCTATTACTTACCCCATTTTTTGTCTATGGGTAAACAGTAGTATTTTTTCAAGGTAGCAACACTCAATGGTCCACCGCCATTTTGTGTTTGTCCCTGTCATCTGTCACTCGCTACAAGACGCCCGTGCTAGTCACTGTTTGCTGAGTTTTGTATTGTTTTTTATTCGAACTATAAAATGCCGAAAGGATCAGTGCTGAAAGGACAGACGAGAGAAATGGTGATCAAGCTTCGTAATTACTTTGAAGCAGAGTATCAAAATGGCGGCCCGCTTTTACCATTGTCGCAAGTGCGAGAGCGCGTTGCGGCCGCGTTAGGTATTAGTGCACCTACGGTTACAAAAATTACTACCGAAGCCTACGGAACAAGCGGCATGCAGGAGAATAAGTTTCGTACGCCGAAGAAAAAACACCAACCACATCGTGTGACATCGGTTGACAACTTTGACGCAGACGCTATACGCCGTCATATATATAACTATTACTTGCGTAAAGAAGTGAATGTGATTTATTCCGAGGCCAAAAATCGTCATTGGCAAAGGTCTTGAAAGAACATTGCAATCAATCTATTCTTACGGATTATATCGCGATTTATTTTATTTTTTACTGTGTACAGAAAACCAACCCATACAGATAGGTACTTGAATGGTGAGTCTCATCATCCCCCAACACAGCTAGCTACAGTGGGTAAATCTTTGTTTCAAAGAGCACGCGGAATCTGTGATGATGACCATCTGAGCGCTGAGCTTCAACATGTCAAGCAAGTACTGCGTGACAACAAGCTCCGGATCCCGCGCCGCCATCATAGTGAACGTGTCAAACCAGCCACAGTGGAGCGCCAACCTGCTGTCCTACCATATGTTAGAGGGGTTACTGACAAGATTGGCTACATCTTAAAGCGGGCTTCAATCAAAACTTATTATAAGCCACCAAAGAAGATTAGTCAATATTTACCACCTGTCAAATGCCACATACCTTTACAAGATGCAGGAGTTTATAAACTCGACTGTGACTGTGGGCTCTCCTACATTGGGCAAACAAAGCGTGCAATAAAAACTCGCGTTAAAGAGCACATAGCTGATGTGAAACACCGACGCTGTACAAAATCTGCAGTCTGTGAACACGTTCAGGATCGCACCCGCCATTATATCAGATTTGATAAACCACAAATCCTCGCAAAAGAATACCGTTTCCAACCAAGGATGATTCGTGAGGCTATTGAAATCAAAAAACATCCTAATTTCAATAGAGAAGATGGTTGGGTGTTACCACCAGCTTGGGATCCTGTGATAAATATAATTAAATCCAAAACCAGACAAAACACTGCACGGCGTCAAGATACTGTAAGCTCTTACTGCGTAGGTCGGACCAACAACAATAATAACCAATAAGAATTGAGGGTACATCAATAAAAACAACAACAATAACTGAGGGTACACCGAAAATTATGACAGTATAAATAGAGCGCAGGGACGTTCAACATCTCAGTCCGCCCGTGACCATGGGTGCTGCAAAGCATTCGAAACGTCGGGAAAAATAAAATAAATCGCGATATAATCCGTAAGAATAGATTGATTGCAATGTCTAGTATTCGCGTAAATAAAAGACAACATTATGTCTTGAAAGAAATTGGATTTACTTATAAAAAATCCAAATGGCCATTACAGCTTCACCGGACAATAGGAGGCGAGCGCTTAAAGCGCTCTAGCCTTAACGGCAGAAGTAGCGACGAGCTCAAGGGCACCTCAGGGAGGCACGGCCTCGGCTTGGGCTGTCGCTTAAGAGAGGGCTGAGTTTACCACCAGTTCACAACGCGCCCCCACTGAGAAGAACCGGCAAGAAACTCAGTGGGGTGATGCACGTCGTTGAGGTCGTATACGTACGACCCTTCGGCCTCGCCGGCGAGACCGGTGTCTGATAGCTAGTGTAACATACGGTTCAGGGAGGGTTCGGCGCATCCCGGTCCAATAGGACCATCATGGGGTCAGGAGGGTCGAGAAGTACGTGCCGTGGTATGCGGCGCGAGTCAGAAGGACTGGGGCGTAATCGGCGGCGGTGCGGATTAAACTGTTCGCGTGACGGGACGCGGATTCAAAGTAGCGTTTCGACGCTTCTTTGAGGAACTTACGAAGGGGATCTAAATTGAAATCGGAATGCAGATCTACGTTCTGCATGTACCACGGGGCACCGACGGCATGTAACGAACGATTTTGGATAACCTGGAGGCTATCGATATGGCTGCGGGCGGCGTGCGTGAAAACTACACTCGCGTAAGTCATGATTGGGCGAATGCAAGCTTTGTATAATGTCAACTTATTTCTAAGCGACATTTTACTCCGCTTGCAGAGAAGGGGATACAGGCGACCTAATACGAAAGCCGCTCGATTGCGGACGGACCTAATGTGCGGGCCGAAAGTCATGGCGGAGTCCAAGGTGACTCCGAGGTACTTAACCTTCCTAGTCCAGGGGCGATTGAATAGGAATATTGGGGCCAGTCGTCTGTTGGGCCAAAGGCTCCGCGCGGAGAACATATTGGCGGGTCCCCGGGAGAAGACCACCGCGGCACTCTTCTCCGGGTTCACCTCTATGCGCCACGTACGGAACCATTGACCCAGGGCGTCGACTGCGGCTTGAAGAGCACGCGTCAAATAGGACATGTTCCTATGGGAATAATAGAGAGCGGTGTCATCCGCGTAAAGGGCGAGTTGGACTCTGCTCGAACGAGGAATGTCGTTCGTGAACAGGCTGAACAAGAGGGGAGAGAGCACGGAGCCCTGAGGGACTCCGGCCTGTATAGGATGGGGCGAAGAAAACGTACCTTCGACCCGGTATCGAAAGGTACGATTCGAGAGAAAGTCTCGTATGATGAGTACGAGCCTATCGGGGACTCCTAACTGGAAGAGCTTGTATATCAAGCCGTTGTGCCAGACCTTGTCGAAGGCCTTGGCAACATCGAAGAATAGGGCGCCTGTGTGCTCCGTGAGGCGGTGCACCTGGTGGACGCAAAACTGTCTGGTTCGAAAGCCAAACTGCTCGTCGATGAGGATATTATTGGAAGTGACAAACTCTTTGAGTCTCGCCAGCAGCAAGCGCTCATAGAGTTTGCCGAGAGACTTGAGAAGACTGATAGGCCGGTAGCTCGCAGGGCTGCTGCGAGGCTTACCCGGCTTAGGGATACCTACTACATCCGCGTCTTTCCACTCGGCAGGAAGGACGCAGTGGGACATGGCTGCGTTGAAGATAGTCACTAAAAGACATATCAGATGGACAGGGAGAACCTTAAGAACGTGATTGGAGATGCCGTCGGAGCCCGGTGCTTTCTTAGGCTTAAGGCCTTTAATCAGATCTTCTACTTCGGTCTGCGTGACCGGGGAGAGGGTGGATTCGGTGGGAGGGAGTGAGGACCTGCGCTCTACTTCCCTATCCACGAGATTGAGGTGCGTCGGATCGACGGGAGCGGAGCTGGGTGTGCACTGACTCTCTAGAGAGTCAGCGAGAACCTCAGCCTTCTCGTCGTCCTCGAACGCGGGTGGGTCGCCTGAAGGGCGGGTCAAGGGGGGCATGATGGCTAC
This sequence comes from Furcula furcula, assembly GCA_911728495.1. NCBI lineage: Eukaryota > Metazoa > Arthropoda > Insecta > Lepidoptera > Notodontidae > Furcula > Furcula furcula. The sequence goes on along the minus strand of OU452246.1, from coordinate 7,820,528 downwards.
CGTGTCGGTTTTGAGGGAAGAACTGGACTGATGACTTTGGTCTATGAAAGGATTCATGCCAGATGCTTTGTTGGCCTTAAAATCCAAAAAAACAGTTGAGTACCACGAAGAAATGAATTCTGAGGTTTACGAAAGTTGGTTTAAGGAAATGGTGCAATCATTGGAAGAACCGTCAGTCATTATTATGGATAACGCATCCTATCACTCACGCCAAATTGATAAAATGCCGACCCAGGCCGACAAAAAACAAGTAATCATTGACTGGCTTCAACGACATGGCGAAAATGTTGATAACTCCTTACTAAAAGTACAATTACTAAATATATTACGAACAAAAAAACACTTACCAAAACGATATGTGATCGACGAAATAGCTGCAGAACATGGTCATTGGGTTCTTAAACTTCCACCCTATCATTGTCAATACAATGCCATTGAATTAATATGGGCTCAAGTAAAAGGACACGCAGCTCGAAATAACACAAAACCCCCATTCACGGCAAACAAAATGCTTGATTTATTAAAAAATTGCATGTGTGGAAGTAACTGCGGAAAAATAAACACGTGGCGATAGATAATATAAATCAACAATTAATTACAAATGTCGGCGATAGCTCGAGTGACAGCGACGATGAATCTGATTTTGATTAATAAATAAATAAAAGTAAAAGTCACAATAATCGTTTCATATCATTTCATACCAATCTATATTTATACTACATTAGAATGCTACATTATACCCGTGTAAAAATAGTTAATAAACAATATCGATATCTCAATCGTAACATCACTATGTTGATAGCCATAGCACGTAAATTTTTAAAAACGTTTGTTATTTTATGTAATTTATAAAAAAAACTACTGCACTTATGGACTCAATTTGTCAAAGATGATTATTATACGGGATCAAGGAGCAAACTTAGGCATTTGTCATATTTTTAAAACCTCGCATTTAAAAGTGAACTTTTGCGTAACATGACGCAGTTACGTTCTATTGGTGCTGTCAAAAAGAAAATAAATGGTTGTATCTATTATAAAATATCTCTTTCCGCATGAAATAACGTAAGTTTCACGGTTGCCATCTCTGATGCTTTGAGGTTTGAAAATGCCGCTAATTTGCTCAACGATCACTTCGACCTTAGAGAAAGAAACCAATAGAGAGCTGGCACTTTCTTTCTCATTCGCGCAAGAAAAGGATGCATTTATATATATTATATTTGATAGAAAGAAACAGAGCATATGATTTTTTGTCCCTCAGCGTGTGTTCAAAATCTGGCGCACCTACGGTGCGTTTTCTTCGAGTACTCATGAAATTTTCGAGTTCACGACCTAGTTTTGGAGTTTTAAATTGAATTGCATTATGAAATATCGTTTATACTACATAATAGGCGCATTTGAATAAATATCCATAACGTGTGTTAAGTGTACGAATGATTATTTTCCGTTATTTTCTGTCCTTATCGGCGGCACGCTAGCTAGATGTCTTGTTATATTCTGTCTACGACTTCGACCCACCTTTTTAGATGGGCTCGTCATGAGCTTCGCGTGAGCGTAAATCTTGACGTCATGAGTGACGTTTTCGCCGCGATCACAACGACTGCGGTCGTTATGTGGAACGACTAAATGAGCATTTTGATCGTTGTGGGCGCTTAGTGGAACGCACCCAAAGTGTAATGCGTGCGAAGTGCGAACTTGCGAAGGAAAGTATAATATGTCAGACAACCCGACAGATGATGTTATGAGCGCATTCCACTTGGCGCCCACAACGATCACACTCACGACCGCAGTTTTTCCCGTTCCACTTGCTTGTGAGCGTTACCGTCGTAAACTCAAGTGGAACGATCACTACGACCCACCTTTTTAGATGGGTCGTCGTTAGCTTCGCGTGAGCGTAAGTCATGACGTCATGAGTGACGTTTTCGCCGCGACCACAACGACTGCGGTCGCTATGTGGAACGACTAAAGGAGCGTTTTGATCGTTGTGGGCCCCAAGTGGAACGCAGCCGATGTCAGTACATGTAAATGTCAAAGTCAAGTTAAATCCAGGCAGGTACATAATTATTTTTTCTGTTTTCTTTTCTATATGTATATAAATGTAAATATTTTATTGAGTTAAATAAATTTCAAAACATTAGGTAATTCAATCCAGGAATGATTCAAATATGATGGTTGAATGGTTGGACGTTGGTCATTGGTCAAATATGAAACGAAAATTTTCAGTGTATACCTACTTTTCTTATCTATGACGAAAATATTTACGTGAAGCATATGATACGTGAGTGAAGTGATAAACTACCGAGATTTTAATTTTAATTTAGCATCTTACTTTTGTATATTTACAGTACATATCTCATGGAAGTAATATATTTATTCTAGATCCATGCTAGAGTCGGAGATGTCCAAAATTCTGCACATTATGGTCAAACTAGATGAATATAGAGCGAGTGTTATTAAGTCGTTGCCAGAAATTGAAGAGCTGGATGGGGCTTGCAGATCTATATTGTTATCATATTTACATAGCAATGAATCTCTGAAGTCTGTATCAATGATAAAAATCCAAGCTGTGATAGATTACATGCATGAAAAAATTAATATTGGCAATTGGAAGGAGGTTAAACATTTTATTAGAAAGACCATTACTATAGCAACTTATCTTAAACTATTAGCCTTTATATCCAAGTCCGATGAGGTAACAGAAAATTTAATTAAAGAATCATTTAAGATAATAGATTTCGGAATACTTTTTGGATGCCCATTGGATAGTGAACCTAATTTGCTTTCAAATTGTGCTACAGTAATTAATTTATATAACATACAAGAAACTAAAGAACATTTTCCAATTACAGACCTTTCTAAAGACTTTAACACCACTATAGGAGCAAGTAAATACAATGCTACTGAAATTAAACATATAGATTGTCCCAGCATGGAGTCTTTTTCCAAGAACCATATCTTACGAAGTGAACCTGCTGTCCTAGATAATTGCATGAACCATTGGCCTGCAATAGAGAAATGGAAAGACCAAAATTACTTAGTAAAATTAGCTGGACAACGGACAGTTCCTGTTGAACTGGGAAGCAAATACACAGACTCAGACTGGACACAAAAACTGATGACCATTGAAGAGTTTATAAATATGCATATTTACCAAAACACAGGCCCAACAGGATATCTCGCCCAATACCAATTGTTTGATCAAATACCAGAACTAAAGGATGATATTATAGAGCCAGAATATTGCTGTTTCTCTGACAACAATACACCCGTTGATATAAATGCATGGTATGGTCCTAAAGGTACTGTGTCACCGTTGCACCATGATCCTAAGCGGAATTTGTTGGCCCAAGTTGTTGGTGAAAAGCAAATATTTCTGTTTAATCCAACTGATTCTGAGTATCTATACCCTCATGAGCATGAACTGCTGTGTAACACGGCGCAAGTTGATCCTCGTCATCCTGATTTGGAAAAGTACCCTAAATATAAAAATGCTAAAGTCTATTACTGTGTGCTGAAACCTGGACAAATGTTGTTCATACCACCAAAGTGGTGGCACTTTGTTGAATCCTTAACTATAAGTTTTTCTGTTAGTTTTTGGTGGGAATAGTTTATTCAAAAAGTATTATCATATTTCATATACTTAGTCAAGATTGGCTGATTAAGTTAATAACTGAATTTAATTCAACCTAGTCAATAGTAAGCGGGTTGTATTGTGATTATTTAAGTACTCATAAATTTAAGTATGATTATACATTAAATATATTTTTTATTAATATATTTTATTTCATTTATTTGTTATAGTTGTCTGGAAGCACAATAGAGATGAATTTTAGCAAAAATACTATTTGAACAAAGGTGCTTTTGTTGTTTATTAAAATAAGGGAACCTCATCAAAGAGCAGAGTTTCAGCTATTCAAGTGAGTTGTAAGTGTTCATTATAATCATAATTTTTTTTGGTCTTATTAATAGTATTTTTACCTAAATAATAGTATTTTTACTCATGTTGGTTATATAGAATACTAGCCTACCCGCGCAGCTCCTCCCGTGGTTTATTTCTCTCTATCTCTCTCTCTTATAAGAAAAATCTAATTCTATGCTCTCTCCCGCTTCGGTTCCCGTCACACTCCCCCTCTTCCTCTCCCCGTTGTCCCCTCTCTCTCTTCTCCCACCTTGCTCCACCTAACTCCCCCTATCCCTCACCCCATCACTCCCTCCTCGAATCCCCTCTCTATTTAATGACCTTGCCTATGTTGCTTAACCTTAACACCTTGACCTAGCGGTATGAAAAATAGATGTCGGCCAATTCGCAGACCTACCCGATATGCATACAAAATTCCATACAAATCGGTTCAGCTGTTCTTGAGTTATAAATAGTGTAACTTGATGTATTGTTAACAGTATCCTGATAATAGAATAAGTATAACTATATAAAACTAAGTTGTTTTATACTACATGAATCTGCAATGAGTTTCTTGTAATAAAACAAATATTGTGTAAAAACATTTAATATAAATAGTATAAAATATCAGGTCATGTGAAACTTCATTGATATTCGTTATTCAGTGCTCTGCCAATAAGCATGCGCCTGACTTCTGATGTTCCTGCACCAATTTCGTAGAGCTTAGCATCCCGAAGTAACCTGCCAGTGGGGTAGTCATTTATGTAGCCATTTCCACCTGAAAATTATTTACTATAAACAATTGTGCCTATCAATCATAGTTACTTCCTGGGCTTTCATTTAAATCCATTACTCATCTTTGTACGTGAGTAGTGTTATGAGTCGTGAAGTTAGACCTAAACGTTACATCACTAGCTCATATATACTTTTAGACTTTCGCGTTCCATTGTTAAACTTTATTTTAATCGGAAATTAACGCGATTTACCTTATATTTTGGCTTGACGTTTCGGCCGGGTTGCACCAGCCGTGGTCACAAGCAGACTGGTTCAGCGAGACGGCTCCGTGGGGGAGGCAGAAATATACTAAGACGAAGATATTATATACTATTGTGACCACGGCTGGTGCAACCCGGCCGAAACGTCAAGCCAAAATATAAGGTAAATCGCGTTAATTCCCGATTAAAATAAAGTTTATCACTAGCTCAATTTTGGTCCAGTATTTGGAGAACCTGCTTTTAGGCCGGTCAAACTCCTTAAAGCTGGGGTGGACTGGACCCCCTGGACCATAGTTAATTTTTTGCGTTTAGTGACTGGCATTTATGACTAAGGGTTGCTCTTAAGAAACCGCCAATAGTATCATCCCCCTGCAATCTCTCATCACCCCCTCTAGGGGTGTGCACCCCCCCACTCCTCCTGTTGGGAAGTCCCTTAAAGGATAAATTAAGCTTCATGTCTGGTTACACCTACCAAGTATCTGTATGGCATCCAAAGCTAGCTGTGTCGCTTTCTCAGCACAATAAAGGATAACTCCCGCGCAGTCTTTACTGTTCACGTGCCCTCTGTCGCAGGCTTGGGCGACGTTGTACAAATAACATCTGCAGGCACTTAACGTCGTGTACATGTCCGCCATTTTACCCTGAAAATTAGGATGAACAGATGGAGCAGAGTTCATTTCTAGTCGAGCTGGTATTTTTGTTACAAACAAACAATACTACCTACTGTTATAGGAACTAGGGTATTTTTGTTTGATCTCGTTTCTCTCAAAATTACTAGATTGGAACTTTCCAGCGGCGATTATTTGGTTTGTACCGTTAAATGGAAGCAGAATTTTCTAAGGTATTGGGGTATTTCCTAATACATACAAATAGTTACGACATTACATTATTGCACTCCATACCATACTACATGACATACATAGGTAGGTATCACTAGGTGTGTTCCTTCCCCCAACCAACCCTACAAGCAACTAAAGTTAAGCTCCAGGTTCAGTAGACTCAGACGGTGTCCTAATGACGGTGTAGCGTCGTTCGTTCGCGCTCCATTAGGACACTCCCTCAGGCTTTTATCATATTTTTTTTTTCGTTATATGGCCTCCACTTTGCAAAATCCCCAATTTACTTTTGCACTTAATTGCATTTTCAAACTGAGCAATTAAGTATGTATTTATTCCTTAAATAACTCGGGAACATCCAAAGTCATTTCTGCTGCATTTTGTATGTAAAGGTCACGTAAAGGTACGCTTGCAGTCTGACCTTTACATATAAAATCCTGCAGCTGTTATAAATTATGTTGGATAGGACCTAAGTATATTTCATACCTACCTGTATCAACTGGAATTCTCCAATATTTTTGCCGAACTGTTTTCTCGTGTGTGCGTATTGGAAAGCAGCGTCCACCGCAGCCTGCATGATGCCGACTGGTCCGCCAGCCAACACCAACCGTTCCAGATCCAAGCCTGACATTAACACGTATACGCCTTTGTTTAACTCCCCTAGCATATTTGATGCTGGCACCTAAATAGACCAAATCGTTTAATTACATAAACCGTATCACTGTGGGAATGATCAATTATAAACAGTCAGAGTAGGTATGCAATAAGGATGACGCCTGGGTAAAAAAATAATAACTAGTCTGCCATGTGAAAAGTCTCTTAATTAAGGCCAAACATTTTTTTCAAACAATTATAAATAACCTCTTCACATCGGACATTTTACGGTAGGCAGTGTTGTTAATTTGAGGCAGGGCAGAATATAGTTTATTTGGATAGTTCTTGCCCAAAAGGCACCTTTGTGATTTTTTAAGTCCCCTCTTTATAGCGGAAGTTAAACACTGCTGTAAGTTATACGGGTATACCTTCGCGGTACAGATACTATACCTAACTTGTAGCGTTGTGGTTGGATATGAGGAAGGTAGCCTGAGGAGTGGGTGCAATGCTATATCTAAGTTCTAAATGAAAAGTATGTACCTTGCAGTCTTCAAACACCAATTCGCAGGTATTGGAACCTCTCATTCCCAGCTTATCCAATTTCTGAGCTGTTGTAAAACCCGGTGTTCCTTTCTCAACCAGGAATGCTGATATGCCGTGTTGTGGTTTGCTTGTTGTCATGTCTGTTTTAGCGTATACCTGTGACAGTGAAATCAGAACTGTAGTGTAGATTTATTTCTGGTAACTGCTTATTGCATTGTGTGTTATTCTCCAACTGTCCCAATACAGGGTAAAGGGTCTCTTTCATATAACAGGTCAGAGGCTTTATTTCAGCTCCACCATGCGGGCCAAATGTGCATATAATAATAATAATAATATAATAATATCCTGGGACAATTCACACACGGTCATCTGATCCCAAACTAGGCATAGCCTGTACTATGGAAATGTACTATGGAAACCAGACAACTGATACTTGAAATTAAATTAGTCAATTTTCTTATCAAAGTACTCCTGTACTTGAAATGATGGAGGACATCAGAATAATAATAATAATAATTTGACCCCGTGTGTTAGTTTTTACCCCTTTTCCAAGGGAGAAAACATTTTAAAACTACATAATAATAATATCCTGGGACAATTCACACACGGTCATCTGATCCCAAACTAGGCAGAGCCTGTATTATGGAAACCAGACAACTGATACTAATACATATATACTTTTTTTTTGTAAATACATACTTATATAGATAAAACACCCAGACACTTGGTGGGAATCGAACCCACGACCTGTTGGGTAGCAGACAGGCTCACTAACCACTAGACCAACGGGCCCGAATAAGTGGATCAAACACGTCTCTCGAAAACAATTGAGGCAAGATTCCTTTACATTAGCAAATTATCTATCATTAGATACAGTAGGTACTTATGATTCACTCCGAGGAGGACGGCGGCGGAGTTGCGACCCCCGTCCCCGTGAGCACCGTGTCAGGTTCCCGGGAGGCTACAGTGCGCCCCCCGGCGGCGGGCTCAAAGGCAAGGCACTGAGTGGAGTGGCCCCTGGTGTTGATCCCACCGGAGAGCCCCCCTCTCATGTGCCGATGCGACAGCCGCGGGGGTTTTAGTGGGTAAGAATCCCACATAGCCCCCACAGCTCCCGGGACCTTTGGAACATTTCCCCCGCGTCAAAAAAAAAGAAGGTACTTATGATTCAAACCAACTACTTAGTGCCTCATACAAGTACTCGTAGATTAGATATCATCGTAATTGCTCTTACCACTAACACATCGGCATCACATCCATTCGTAATCCAGAACTTGTTTCCATTGAGCACATAGTAGTCCCCATTCTTTTCTGCGCGCAGCTTCATTGAGACGACGTCACTACCAGACCCTGGCTCTGACATCGCTAAAGCGCCCATAAATTCTCCTGAACATAGCTGAAAACCAATAGAAAGATATTTTTTTTGCGTTATATAATTAACATCTCTCATGTGGATTTATTACAGAGTTGTAAACGAAAAGGCTTTGTACTCGCTTACAGACACTTCTGCATTAATATAGGTATTATGCTTGTGCTGCTCAATTCTCACGATTATTTTTACTTGTAGTACTGTTCCGTATTTCTCGGTCATTATCACGAATTTTTTAAAGAATTTTTTAAGAAATCTGAAATAAAAAGACATTTTTTGACTAATTCCCCCACTATTACCCACACCACTCGCCATCCCCACCCAAACCGATGAGCCGCGCGCGCTTCCATTTTTATCTCATTATCTGTTTTCGTGCAGTATCGGTCGTTACACGTCTCAGTGGTTACTATTTTTCTTTTTTATATAGTGGATTTATTTATTATAATTTTTAAAATATATAGTGTAAATTATATTATAGTGTAATAAGTGTAAGTGTTTTTAGTGTAAAGTGTCTTTAAAAATGTGTAGAAAGAGGAGACATCGAGATAGTAGTGAACGTTTACTGAAAAAATTACGACGTGAATTGCGGAAACGACGACGAACATCGTACTCCAGCAGCTCCGACTTGTCATCGGGTGAGTCTTTTTATAATTTTTGCATTAATATTTTGTGCCTTTGTGTAAAGCTTTATATTACAGTACATATAGTTTATTACTATATACGGTAGTAAAATCAATCTACCGACAAAAAAAAAAAAAATATGTATATACATAATTATATATATTGTGATCCGAACAGTACTTTTAGGACTGCTACGTTCACGACCATAAGATCATAGACAGTGTACAATATTCGACACTGTGCGATACTTATGATACATGAACCATAAAATCACTGGTGCTTAAACTACTGTCTATTTTCTAGAAAATATAAGTCTAGACTAGTTTATGACTTATATTTTAGTGATGCGAACAGTACACTGGGACTGTTACCTTCACCAATACTTTATAGGTAGTATACAAAATTCGATACTACACAGTACTTTGAATATATGTCTATAGTGATGCGAATGATTTTCGGGATCATTTCCTTCACGATGTTGACTACACCGTTTTTTGCCTTCCAGTATATTTTAGTGATGCGAACAGTACACTGGGACTGTTGCCTTCACCAATACTTTGTAGGTAGTATACAAAATTCAATACTACGCAGTAATTTGAATGTATGTCTATAGTGATGCGAATGATTTTCGGGATCATTTCCTTCACGATTTTGACTACACCGTTTTAGCCTTCCAGGCTCTGAAGGGGACGAATATATTCCCTATTATGAGTGTTCAGATGTAGAACAAAATATGGAAGACAGTCTTGCCGTACCTCCTGTACCTGACGAAGCCATATTGCCAATCGCACCTACTGTATTGGAAGAGTTAACACCGCAACCATCCACTTCTGCTGCAGTTGAAGAAGGGTCCGATAAAAACTATGAAGTGATTGTTGTCTCTGAACATTTAGATGAAGATATACTCACTCTTTTAGGCGATGCACCAAAGGAAGAAACTCCGGTAGGAAAAGACATTCATACAGATATTGCCACAAGGTTGCTCAACGTTGGTATAACGTTGAGCAATGGTTTGAACAAAAAGAAAAAATTATAGACAATTATCCAATCCCTGGCAACTGTCAACTGTTCAAGGCACCGTTGCTGAACGCGGAAGTCAAATCTGCAATATCTGAAGCTCTGTTGAAAAAAGATTCCTCACTGGCTGCACGACAAGGCCAATTAGGTGTCGTTTTATCAGCTCTAAGTAGTGTCATGAATATATTGGCTACAGAAAAATCGGAGTTCAATCAAACTCTGTTAAAACATATAAGCGATGCCTGTCGCTTATTATGTGACACCCATTACATTGATACAAAACTTAGACGAAATTTTTTGATTTCTACCCTCAATAACAAGTTGAAAGATATTTTAAAAGAATCTAAGCGTGATAAATACCTTTTCGGGGAAACATTACCTGAAAACTTAAAAGCCTCAAAAGCCATTACTAAATCAAGCCAAGAGTTGAAATCTTATGTCCCAAAACCTAAACCTACAACACAAAATAACAGACCTACCAACCCTGGCAACCATTTAAACTGGAAACACCCGCAGCCGAATACGCAGGGCATGATAAGGAAAAGAACATCGACAGTGCATCGGACTGCGGGCCCATCGACACCTGCTCAACAGAACGACACGAGGCGCAAACCGACGTCGTCACATGCCAGCCGCAACAATACCCACTTCAGGAGTCATAGGAGGCAGTAGTTACTCGGGTAACTAAATTAGCAGGTAGGTTACAATATTCTCACATGTGTGGCACACACTCACAAACGACCCAGGTATACACTCCTGGATTGAAGGGTATAAAATTACCTTACATCATTACCTGTACAGGATGATTATCCTAAAAATATACCTACTAATCAGTGATTTGTTGCATTTTCAGACTGAGATTAGTAAATTATTAGATAAAGGTGCTATTTCCCAGTGCAGCAGAGTTGATGGAGATTTTTTGTCTAGTATATTTCTTATGGATAAGCCAAATGGTGATAAAAGATTTATTCTAAATTTATAAAAGCTAAATAAGTTTATTAGTCACCCACATTTTAAAATGGAGGATTTGAGAACCGCCATAAAACTAATAACGCCAAATTGCTATGTGGCCTCTATTGATTTAAAGGACGCGTATTTTTTAATACCCGTACATTTAAGTTTTAGAAAATACTTACGTTTCCAATTTGAGCAAAAATGCTATGAATTTAATTGTTTACCATTTGGCTTGAACACTTGTCCGTTGGTATTTACAAAAAATGTAAATAATACAATACTTCACATTAATTAGGAAACAGTTCTATTTGTCCAAATACCACCTGCAATTTTTTAGGATTCGAATTAGATACAATAAACTTCTGTGTAAAACTCCCTCAAGAAAAACGCGACCGGGTAAAAAAGGAATTGGAAAAATTTCAAAAAAAAAAAAAAATGTAAAATTCGTGAATTTCCTAAGTTAATATCGATATATAATATCGGTCTTTTAATATCGATCTGTCCAGGAATTGAATATGGTTGGTTACACACTAAAGTATTTGAGAGGCAAAAATATTTAAGTTTAGTCAATGGTCAAAATTACGATAAAATAATGAAAATTGATCAAAATATAATAAAAGACGATTTAGATTGGTAGTATAATAATATATGAGGGTCTTCTTGCCTCATCCGTTACCCAATTTATAGTCGCGAGATTTTCTCTGATGCATCATATGCAAATAAAAAAGCCAATGGGTTTTGGACAAAAGAAGAGAAAATATCATATTAACACATTAGAATAGTTAGCTGCTTTATTTGCCATAAAAGTTTTTGCCAACAATGCATCTAAAAGACATATCTTACTTCGAGTAGATAATACTACTGCAATATCTTGTATTAATCGTATGGGTAGCGTTCAATTTCCTCATCTAAATGAAATAGCCAGAAATATTTGGAAATTCTGTGAACATAAACAATTATTCATTTATGCATCATATATAAAATCATCTGACAATCATGTTGCAGATTTCGAATCACGAAAGTTGCAAACTGAAACTGAATGGGAATTAGCTCCCTATGCTTTTTTGCAGATAACTCAAAATTTTGGGGCTCCTGAAATTGACTTATTTGCCAGTAGATCCAACGCGAAATGCAAAAGATATGTATCTTGGGAAGCTGACCCTTATGCATTTTGTATTGATGCTTTTACGATTAATTGGAATAATCAATTATTTTACGCGTTCCCTCCTTTTGCCATTATTCTCAAAACTTTAAATAAAATAATAGCGGATAAAGCTATGGGCATAGTAGTTGTACCTAACTGGCCTACCCAGCCATGGTATCCACTTTTCAAAAAGATGGTAGTATCAAAGATATTATATTAAACCTAGTACTAATTTGTTACACAAAAGTCCTGGCAGCAGCAATATTATCAGGGAAGCCCTCTTAAAAAGAAGTGTACCCCTTCTGCTGCTGATATCATGTTTAACTCTTTAGCACCAAACACTCAAAAACAATGATTGTTATTTAAAAGAATGGTTTAATTTTTCTGTAGCTTATGATATAGATTATTTCAATGCGTCTGTCCCAAAAATACTTTATTTTTTAACTAAACTTTATAATTCAGGGTATCAATATGGTAGTCTTAATTGTTGTAAATCTGCTTTATCTTACATTTTGGGTCGATCTATTGGTAATGACGACAGAATCGCCAGATTTATGAAAGGTGTTTACAGAACTCGTCCACCACAACCGAAATATGAATTTACGTGGTATGTAGATATTGTGTTAGATTATTTATCACAAATGTATCCCAACGAGGTGCTTAGTCTCGAATTACTATCTAAAAAATTAGTAACATTATTAGCTATTGTAACAGCTCACAGGGTCCAAACGTTGACCAAAATTGAAGTAGAAAATATAATTCTTGACCCTCGTTGTATAACAATTAAGATTTCAGAAACTATTAAAACATCAAAATCAAATACTTGTCAACCTTTGCTAAAATTGCCATATTATAATGAGAAACCACAAATTTGTCCAGCACGGACGCTTTTATGTTATAAAAATAAAACTGATTCATTGAGAACTTCTAGCAATCTGTTTATTAGCTATAGAAAACCTCATTCAAAAGTGACAAGTCAAACCCTAAGTCATTGGATAAAAGACGTGCTTCACAAGAGCGGTATCGATGTGTCTGTCTATAGCTCGCACAGCGCGCGGCATGCGTCTTCTTCAAAAGCAAAAGCTGTTGGCGGCGTGTCTGTAGATACTATTAGAAAAACTGCAGGGTGGAGCACGTCTTCATCAGTTTTCGCAAGATTTTATAATCGCGATATAATAAATCATTTAGATGATTCTTTTTCCCGCTCAATATTGCAATAGCAATTATAAATTATGTTGTATAGTGGTGATTATATAAACATTTGTAAGAAAATCAATTATTTATGTTTTCTCTTATTTTATAGTTATACAATTTTGTTCTTGTATTTGAATAAAAATATTTGGTGAAAACACTATTTTTTTCCCCAGAGGTAATACAGATTTTAATAATCTTTAAACATCTACAAGTAAAAATAATCGTGAGAATTGAGCAGCACAAGCATAATTAGTGATAAAACGAACTTACTTGTACGTGAAGTTCTATCATAATTATGCGAGCTGCTCAATTCGAAACGATTATTATAATAACCCCCCCAAATCCCATCCCCTTAATCATTAAAATCTGTATTAACCCATGTCAGCAGGTATACGGTGATCCAAATGGTGCTTTAAACTTAATGAGATCAAAATGGAAGCGCGCGCGGCTCATCGGTTTGGGTGGGGATGGCGAGTGGTGTGGGTAATAGTGGGGGAATTAGTCAAAAAATGTCTTTTTATTTCAGATTTCTTAAAAAATTCTTTAAAAAATTCGTGATAATGACCGAGAAATACGGAACAGTACTACAAGTAAAAATAATCGTTTCGAATTGAGCAGCTCGCATAATTATGATAGAACTTCACGTACAAGTAAGTTCGTTTTATCACTAATTATAAGTATTCAATATTCACAGCCTATCATTTGGTACTTTTGATAATTAGGCACAAAAACATTCTATCCGACCTGACTCGCCCTCCACCTGGCACACTCAAGGTGCAAGATGCTGCCCAACGCATGTTTGAGTCAATCGGTTCATTACATACATATTTAAACTAGATTAGCTGTACGGTCCGAAAACTGGCACACAGAAATAGCACCCTTGTGTGTGTCGCTATTTCTTTACAAGCTACAGGCGGACAAAATTATTTTTGCCGATAGGAGTGTCGCTACTGTCTACCTATATGAAACTGTCAAAATACATATTTTGTTCATAATAAAACCTTTAGTTCACGTTTCCGCCACCAGCACAGATAAGTCTGCGACCCCCGTGATCACATTTAGATCCCTTTGTTAGTGAATGTTTAACTAGTTTATATATTATATCTATGATTACATAAGCATAACATAAGGTCCGCTGGGTCTAGTGCCTTCCACACTGCCCTAGAGGAGAAGAAAACTTACTTTTGGTAAATATTTTCTTTTCTGCTCGTCAGTACCGTGCCTGTTTATTTGGTTCACGCACAAGTTCGAGTGTGCTCCGTACGATAGCGCAATAGCAGAGCTGGCTCTGAAATTGCATGTCAGTATTTTTTTAATTTAATGAGCTGGTAAATATTCGCGACAATTATTGCAATCACATACTTATTACTTAGGTAGGTACATAAATACTAACCTCGACATTTCTTCCATAACAACGCAGTGGTCCAAGTATTTGCCTCCAGTGCCGCCATATTCCGGGTCAGCAGTGATGCCTAAAAATATAAGTTTAGCTTCGAAACCTTTGGGTGACCATTGGCGTTGTTGCAGGGGATAGGGAAATCATGGCTGCTGCAGCTGTGGCATCACGCCCTTGAGTCTAGCAATTACTGGTTTCTCTTTTTTTTCAACTCAAGGTAAGTACATCATGACTTATGAGCTTCGAACCAAGGCAAGCCAATAAGTACCAGTTCTTGTGGTCAGTGACCGCGAAGATTTACTGGATATCATGCATATAAGTATGTATTAACTATGTGTGAACATCTACATAACCCCTTTTAAACAAATTAACACTCCTTTTGAAGTTATGAATAGGTATGTTACTATGAATACGCACCGTGCACTATTACGTCTACTCACCAAGAAGACCAAGTTGTCCTATTTTCTTCCAAAACTCCCTGAGTTCTTTAAAGTTATTTTCCTTATCAATCTCTGCTGCCTTCGGTGCCAATTCTTTTTGCGCAAAGTCGAATACCAACTTACGCAGCTGTAAATAAGGAAGACATAAAATCTACGTCCCCAAGGAACAACACTGGGTGTAACCAAAGTGACCGACATAGCTCAAAGGATTAGCCAGCAGTGGGCTGGTCATATTTGCCGCAGAACGGATGACCGTTAGGGTAAACTGGTTCGGGAAGCGACTATATTCGCAGAGCGGTTGGCAGAAACTGTATGAGGAGAGCTGAAGATCGGGCTCAGTGGCGTGCCTTGTGGGAGCCGTGTGTCCAGCAGTGGACTGATGATGATGTACAATGGGTGTAAATTATGCTGACTGGCATATTGGTCTGGCCTGGCCGCTACCCAATTGGTCGTGGGTTGATTCCCAGCAAGTGTCTAGGTGTTAAGAAATTCTTAGTGTTTGTGTCAGTTGTCTGGTTACCATAGTACAAGCTCTATCTAGTTTCGGATTAGATGACCGTGTGTAGATTGTCCCAGGATATTATTATATTGTAAGTGTCGCCCCTGCACCGCGTATAACTTCTCCCGCAGCTTCCCGTCGCTCAGTATCCAAGCCAAAAATAACCCCTGCGCAAAACTGCAAGTCTACAGGACTGTGCACATTTGATTTGTATACATTTGTTCCGATAGCATTAACATTGAAAACTGAGATAAGCGTCTGCGATTCTGACGCAAAATGTGTTAACATTGTCGTACCTACTCCGCTAGAAAGAGCACTGAAATGGAATAAATTACAGAAATCAAGAGTAATTAACGTGCAATGCAACAGGCGTATCGTCACGGCACAAAACAAATAAAACCTATAAAACAATGCAGAACTAAGTAGTATGAGTAGAGAGTAGTAGAAGTGCTCTGCCGAATGTCCAGAAAAGTGGAACTGGTTCGCATAATTAAGCAGCGTAAAGTAGCTAACTTGGGTCACATCCTCAGGCATGATAAACATAACCTGCTACAGACCATTATGATCAGGAAAATAGCAGGGAAAAAATTTGGAAGACGAAAGATGTCCTGGCTACGTAACTTCAGAGAATGCACCGAAATCAAGTCTGTAGAACAGCTATTCAGACTAGCTATAGATAAGGTGAAGTTACGGAATCTAACCGCCGACCTTCAGTAATGGAGAGGCACTGAAAGAAGAAGATGAAAACTAATAGGCCTACAGTCGTATCGTCTCGCTGGTCACCAAATTGAATTTAAAACAATCCAGACCCCACACATAGACCTACATTAAAGCAACTGGAAATACAGGCGTCATTTAACGACATTCAAGTAGGTAGTTAGGCACCATTTCGGTCCTAATCGTGATTTAATGATGTTTACTTACTATGTAAGCATGCAGCTCATTATAGTTATACAACAAACAGCTGTATAAAGCAAAACAACGGTGGCGAAGGCACCACGTCCCCACTTATGTTTACTTGGTAAAAGTAAGCAGTGTGAGTATATAAAAAATGTTTGTTTCATTCATGAATCTTGGACAATTTTAATTTCAAATTGGCCACGACGATAAAACGCCAGCTTCGTGCTTTAAATCCTATTATAATAATAGAATTGATAATGTGATAATGTAGTTCTAATTTGTTGCTTATTTTGGTACTTACATACATTAATCAATGTACCTATTTATCGCAGCGTGGATACAATAATTACTTATCAAACTTAAATTTACACGTACCTGTTGTTGTTCGCTCGACAGTCCAAACACATGTTCGTCAATGGGATATTGTGACATACATCGTATACCCGTTTTTATAGTGCCTTTGCGGAATAAATTAGTCACACGAGTCACTCTCACTGCCATCGTATACACGACCTTCCGTAGATGATGTAAACTACACACTGAATGAAAATATAATCTATAGTGAATAGTGATATCGTGCACGGGTTGTTCGTGCAAGCAATAATAAGTCTTATTGTTGTTTTCTAAAGAGGTATTTCGTATGTGCGATTATAATAATTATTGCTCTGTAGTGATAACGTCAAAGACATTAAGATAACCGGTCACGCAAGAATGTATACATTTTTTTACTTTATTTAAGTTAATGTGGACGGAGTTTCCACCTGATGGTAAGTAGCAGTAGTGCAAACGTAGATCGAAGAACACTATAGCTTATTTTACTAACAACGATCACGTTAGTTATATGTAGTTAGCTGTATCGGCGGAAAAAGGGTCTGAAGGTGGTCACTCGACCACGAATAGACTAAGTAAGTAAGTATTTTTTTTATTGTAACTAGTGACGGGACAAGCAAGACGTTCGCCTTAATTGGATAGCGATACGCCTGCCTATGGTCCGCTGACCGCTGCATTGCACTGCCGCTCGTCACCCGAGACATAAGTTATTAAGTCTCCTGTGCCCGGTAATTCCAACAGCTACAGCCCTTTACACCGGAACACAGTTTAGACACTGTTGCTTGGCGGCAGAATATTGATACTGCTGTGGTACCTGGACGGTCCTTTGCACAAGGATCTACCTACCACCTAGTGCAGCACCTTCTTTTTTTTCGCGGGGGAAACCTTCAAATGGTCCCCGTGGCCTGTGGGGGTTTGCGAGATTCTTAGCCAATAAAAGCTGTCGCATCGGCACATGAGAGGGGATACCCGAGCTGGTGGGATCTGCACCAGGAGTCCCTCAGTATCTTGCTTTTGAGTCCGCCGCCGTGGGGCGCATTATAGCCCCCTGGGAACCAGACACGGTGCTCACGGGAACGGAGGTCGAAACCCCGCCGCCGTCCGCCGAGTCACCGCTGTACTCATCGGACGTCCTAGGACCCACACCCCGAATGTCCAGCGAAGAGTTAGTGAAGTTGTTCCTGTGGTAAGTAGGGGTACCAGTAGGTACTGGTACACTCAAATCAAAATCAAATCATATTTTATTGGAACTAAAACAGATGTTAACATTTACTTAAGTACGATAATAGCTACATTAGTTAAAACTGTGTCGCAGCTATTAACGCCCACCTCAAAAGGACCTGAGGCGTCAGCGTTCCAACCATTACATAGTAACATAGATCACAATCTTATAAATTAAAAGATAAGAATAGGTAAATTCGTTCTATATAAGCACGCGTGTGTGTATGCATGTGTGAGTCTTTATGTGCGTGTGTGTGTGCACTCGTACAAAAAAAAATAAAAAAATACTGAGTTAAACTTGTAGAAGGTTTTCAAGCTCATTGTAAGTGAGGGACTTCAGCCATTTATCTAAAGTTTACACTTACCACAGGAACGCCATTAGAAGGTGGCATTGTTCAAGATGCACGTTATGATGTGGTCATCTGTATTCTATTCTATTGGTGGCTATAAATTGGGCTACCGGGCCCAATTTATAGCCACCAATAGACCAATATACCACCGGAACGCACTTCGACTTAGTTGGATCCATTGTGCATGCCCTAGCCCTTACTCTGTTTCTGGCGTGTCGAAGAGTTCCCTCAGGTACGCAACGATTGCGCCAGCTTGGAGCTGTGCATAATCATCTGGTGTAGGATAAGCTACTCCCAGATGACTCAACCTACCTGGTCATCTGTAAGGTGAAGGTATTTCCCAATTACGGCTGTTCAAACCTTAAACCGGCGATCTCGAACAACAGGTATTGAAACAAAAAAATAAACCCTAGTACTTAGGACAGTGACACGTCGTATTATTATTGTAAGCGTTTAAGGATATGCTATCCTGTACCGTTGCTGCTCATGTGCTGTGATCTCTACAGTTAATCTCCAAATCAATACAAGTAGGTAAACGAACTCTTAAAATGATTTTCCTGTGCTATTATCAGACCGTGATCAGTCTAACTACTCGTCAAGATTTAACCATAGATTTATATAATTAAGTAAGTAAGTAAAAAAAATATTCGACGCAAAAAAAAACAATGTATAAAATAGGAAAACACACAAAAAAAATGTAAAAAGAAAAGATAAAATTTTTTTTTAACTTAATTGTGCGTTATGCGACTCCAGTACACTTGCGTCCAATTCGGTGGGTCCTACATTTAATGGAGCCGAGTTCCTGTTGCCACCTTCTTGCTTGCTTCCATTACCAGACTCTGATCAACATTTTTCTACCTACTACTCGCAACAACCTATCCAACGAATCCAAATTCGGTGGGTCTACGTTTATTGGTGCAGAGATCCCGTGACCACCTTCCTGGTCCATCATCAGACCCTGATCACCATTTTTCTGGCAACTACTCGTCGAAACCTACCTAACGAGTCCAAACTCGGTGGGTCTACGTTTATTGGTGCAGAGATCCTGTTACCACATTCTTGCTGATCATCAGATCATCCTGGTGAAGGCTATCATTTTATAAAGTATCACCAAGAACCATCTCGTTTAAACTAGCTTTCAAATAAAAAAACCCGCATTCAAATCCGTTCTCTGGCTGGACCGCTACGATGCCACAGACTTCCGGACATAGGCGTCAAACTTATAACTCCCCTCGTTGTTAGTCGGGGGTTAAAAATACGCGCAAACTTACGACGACAATGCGATCACTTTAACCTTAGACTCTGACCACCATTTTGTCACTTTGTGGTAACAGATGTAATATACCCACCCTTGTCACTTCAATGACGTGCGCTTGAAGTGAAAAAAAAAACTGCTTAAGTTTTTGTGCTCGAGACACTTTCCATAGAATTCTAGTTGCCTGGTAATTAACTAATTAGTCAATTGTATTTTATTTGATTTTGTCATCAACAATAATTTTGCCATTGTTCTTTAGGTGAGTTCATTACAAACAACAGATAATATTGTATAATAATGTATATTTATTTAGCTTTATAAGCACCATTATTTACTAAAATTACAACAATTCGTATTTAAACCTCTTACATAATAACAATACATACGTCCATTTAACATTACATAACTTGATCATTTTATACACAAAATAATTTTACAAAATGTCTGTCTTGATGTTTTATACTTACTCACTGAATATTAACAAATATAATTAATAACTTTAAATATATACAATACATAGACATAAAGAATCTCGCCATTTTTTAATTGAATTGATTATTATACAGAACAATTTTATTGATATGGAAATATATGAGGAAGTATTATAATTTAAAAAAAAACATCCTTTTAAATCCGACACTAGTTAAAATACACAAGCAAGCTAGATATTTTCTTTATATTTAGCGTAATTACTGACTGGTTTAATCAGTTGGTCTGTAATAAAAATCAAAACAAATCGAGAAAAAAATTATTATGTATCATCGTTTAAAAGTCCATTAAAAATACTGTAATTATAAAATCGAATACGTATAGGACGTAATATACGTATACATTAGCTAAAAAAATGGAATGTGTTTATAAACACAACTGCTATACAGGAATGTACAACATATACAAGAATAATATACCGTTGTCAAAAAATAATATTGCACAGCAAAGAAGAATTGCACAAGCGATAATATAAATTAAGTACTTAAAGAATTAAATATAAATTAAATGTGACACCCCAGAAATAATACCTTAAGCCCTTTATTTCCAAATGTTTATATCACTGTTTATTGATATATCAAAGTCTGGATATACTAGAATTAAATGTGACATCACCAATATTTTTAATTAAAGAAAAAACGAAATGTAGGTCAACAGAAACCGCAGCGCGATTTTTATAAAATTTGTCCAAAAAATGTATGTGTAATTAAAGAAACCAATATACAAATCTTCGCGTAATTGAACATACTTTCCATATTTATACTATTAACACAAATTAAATAGTTACAAATGATTGTGACACCATTCATTATATACGTCTAAAATAATTTAGCAGCACAAAGGTTCTACAGCTACGAAACGAAACATGTATCTGCACAGTTCTTGACGTCATGTCCCGGAGGGAGTCAGATTAACTAACTACTTTCATGATCTTCTACAATATTAACTAATCGTTTTCTACAATAATACTTTTGGCATAGAACAAAAAGTCTCTCTTTCTTTTTCACTTGTAGCTAACCTGGGCAAGAATTACAATGAATGAATGAATTTATTATTTGGTTTCATATGAATTTTAACATAGTCTCAAACATAAATACTCCAAACATGGTCTATCTAGTCATAATAAAAAAATAATATAAAAATAAATAATAATATAAAGGTAATCACCAATAATATAATAAAATTTGTGACAATTAAAAATACTCAGGTATTATTATACCATGTAAAATTGATAATTAGTTAGTGTCCATCTTGGACTTCAATGATTTGTAGTATTCTGATAGAACATTCCATGCAGTCGGCGCCATGAATCCCTTTGGTGGTTCCTTGCCGGTCTTCGCAAGACCTGCAAATTGTACCGTATTATAAATACAAAACCACAATGTGTTTGACCACAATCCCACCCGATGATAAAGCGTGTCGACTATAATCCCGTGACACAGCACAGCCGCTCATACGTTCTTTTATACTGAGGTCGTAAATGTAACCCAATTGGTCGATACAATTCCCAAAGGGGCGGATTTATCATTTATACTTCTCCCCTTATCTCACGTTCTCTATCAATTCTGTTATTAATGTTGATCTGTCAGAAAATCCCAATTGCCGGGGCCCCTCCACGAATTGGAATGTTTAAGTAAAGTAATTTTACGTGGGAAAGAGATGTAGACATGCTTAGTTTGGAGCTCCGTTCATTAATCATCATCAGCCGGAATACGTCCACTGTTGAACGACGGCCTCTCCCATAAGGTAGGGTAGGGTAGTTTGCTTCGGAGTCGCTGGACGTTCGGGGTGTGAGCCCTTAGAATGTCCATTAAGTAGGCCGGCGACGCCTAGGAGGACGGCGGCGGGGTTGCGACCCCCGTCCCCGTGAGCAACGTGACTGGTTCCTGGGGGGCTACAATGCGTCCCCGGGCGGCGGGCTCAAAGGCAAGGCACTGAGGGGGCCCTGGTACAGATTCCACTGGAGAGACCTGGGTCCCCTCTCATGTGCCGATGCGACAGCCGTGGGGGTTTTATTGGGTAAGAATCCCACTAACCTTGGTCGAGCCCCTTCGAAGAAGTAAAAAAAAGGTATACTTTGTCCATTTTATTATTGGTTTTTTGACAGCTCGACGTTTGACGTATATAGGAACGTGAACATAGTAATTGAACGAAATAATCGATATCGAAATATGTACATTCGATTATAGATTTCTTTGATTCTGACGACTCATGTTAATGTTTCAACCTTAAAAATTTGTTGCCTTTCTTTGTTATAATATGCATGAGGCCCTCAAAATAAAATGAATGAAAGTTAATGTAAATAAGACGAAAGTAATGAAAACTTACAGCTTATTTACATATTAGCATTTATTTCTATCGATTATTTGTAATCTGTGGCACAATCGTAGTTATCGTTATGTGTGGCAACCTCAGAGTAAATAGTATATAGAGTACGCGTTAGTCTATGGTTCCTTTAAACAAAGCGTAGGCAGATTTTGTTCTACGAGGCATGAAAATTGAACTATTTAAAGTTATATTATAAGAGTTATATTGATATGTAAGTGATAAGTAGTGATGAGTTTGATCTGTCACAAGCGCATGTGTCGATAAATACAGCTGACGGTATGGTACCTACTGTCGTTTACCTGATATTTATGTATTTTGATGTTCTTACCCGTGCCTACGAGTTCTTACTTGAATTAAGCATTCTATAGTACTTGTACTGATTTTTGTTCTGTGGTGGCAACTCACTAAAGTGCGGTACGGGTCCATGAAGTACAATATTATTTCTGTGAATTTATAACTTTAACAATACGAAACTTCATGGGCGTCAGCTGTCAAAAATCCAATAATAAAATGGACAGAGTTTAGTTTGCCTCAATCCCCACGTTCGGCAGGCGTCTTAGGGATCGCAATATAAGCCATAAGCTGTAGGTAATCCAAAAGAAAGACGCTGCTGCCCGTCTTGTTCTCCCTTAGTCGGGATTCTCTTCCCCGGAAACGGATGAGCTCGAACAGATTTTGATATACCCCCAGTTTTTCCCAATCTGAATCTCGAACATAGCATCTTAGAAGAAATTACCAGACTACACAGATAGTTAAAATAAAATTTAAAATACCTCGCATTCTAGTTCCCGAAATGAAGTCGAAGTCCTCTTTGCGCGTGGGGTCGAAGAACGCCATCTTGCCTACAGATGTGTCATACGCCGCCACACGGAACGGGATGATCTGTGTATTATTTTCTTTTTATACTACCAAGTTTTATAGTATTTTATAGTGATTATGAATATAATTCGATGGCTCCTACGTTAAGTATCGTATGTGTAAAACCCGCACTTTACAGGAGAGCAAATTAAAGGTATTTTTCTATGCTTGTTCTTAAAATTTGAAGCTATTTGGCTGAAATTGGTACCAACCATAGAAAATGCCTTATTTTACCGAATAGTATGAAAACAAACGTTTAATAATTAGCGTAGAAAAATACCTTTAATTTGCTCTCCTGTAAAGTGCGGTTTCACACATACGATATTTAACGTAGGAGCCATCGAATTTTGTGTTATGTTAAAACGACTTCTTATTTTAGTATCATGTTGTCGATTTTATTGCTTTTACTTTGCCTCCGACGTAAAGTTTTTAAGTTCCAACATTACTGCAGACGGAATTAGACTTTATTACTACTCCTGAAGGCCTCTATTAGTCCGACAATGCTACTTATTCAAAACTATTTTCTACAATTGCTAGCTACGTGTATAGTTGTGTAAGTATATATAACCACGACCACATTTTCAACGTCATTTTGTTCGTGAATGCTTACCTAGATTAAATAGTATATCAATGATACCACACCACGCAAACGGCGGTATGTAAACATTGCTGTTTCTATGTGAGAACACTGCACTTGAGGCGGAATTACTAGGCTCATGACACTTGTTTTGAGCAGAGCTGGAGTATAATGATAACTGGCTTCATTGGCACATGTCCCCTGCTGAACAAAGACCTCTCCCTTAGAAGGGAGGGGTTGCCATAATCCCCACGCTTGGCAGGCGGCTTGGGGATCAGCAGTATAGGTGGTAGGTAATCCAATAGAATGACGCTGCTGCCCGTCTTCTTGTTTTCCCTCAGTCGTCTCTTACGGACACCCAACGGGAGGAGATGGGAGGGTGCTATTCTTACCCGGACACCCCACGGATGCTCTAGCAGGCTTACCGCTTGCTATTATACTAACACTCTGCTAGTATAGAATAAAATGCTCTTTATTTTATACACCAAATATAACACATGGAATACTTTTTTTTTTGGGGATTATAGACGCTGTTGGCCACAGATGGCCATTACAGCTTCACCGGACAATAGGAGGCGAGCGCTTAAAGCACTCAAGCCTTTACGGCAGAAGTAGCGACGAGCTCAAGGGCACCTCAGGGAGGCACGGCCTCGGCTTGGGCTGTCGCTTAAGAGAGGGCTGAGTTTACCACCAGTTCACAACGCGCCCCCACTGAGAAGAACCGGCAAGAAACTCAGTGGGGTGATGCACGTCGTTGAGGTCGCATACGTACGACCCTTCGGCCTCGCCGGCGAGACCGGTGTCTGATAGGACACATGGAATACATAAATGGCGGTCTTATCGCTAATGGCTATTTTTTACAGACAACCGACAAAATTACAAAAGCGACTAAAAAATAGGCAGTTGTTGGTGTACCTACCTAATATTTACGTAATTATAGTCACTACGTTGTGATAATAATCTAAAGGAAAAATTGTAACAAGTGCGGATTGTTTTTTTTTTGTTTTGGTGACTATCATCACACATTTTCAAAAATGATATTTTTTTAATTTATTGGTTGGTTGAATCCTTACTGGTTAGGACAGCCGATCAACTGATTGGAATGTAAAATTATTTACTCGTTGGTTGAGGGTATAAAGTCGTGTCGGTCTTCTGTCCCATCGGATTATGAGAGTAGTGTAGGAGACAGCGCACTTGTGCAAGCACTTTTGCACCATAATAGTATATAGTGAAAAATTTGTCGCGGTGTCCGTATCGTATCAGGGGTACACTTACTGTCGCACTGACAAACAACAATTAACTTTAATTTTAATTAAATAATTGTTTAAAAGCTATTTCTTACGACTGTCGGAGCGGTTAATGATTCTTTTAGATAATTAAATACGATTGATTTAATATATCTACTCACTATCTGCGTATTAAGTATTAAATGGTTCCGAGTATCGTATTTCGACGTGGCGATTTCAAAAAATGGTTTAATGATCATTAACTATAATTGACCTCTGTAGGTGCGGCCGTTAATATTTCTTTTATTATCTTGAATTAAAATGAATTACAGCTTATTTTGGCTTCAAAAAGCAGGGTCGCCGGCCACGTTACTAATGAAAAAAAAAACAAAAATACACAAAAAAAATTGACAGCAATAAAGTGCGCACTGACCTCTAATTCATTGAGCCCGGGCGCCATTTTAAGCACCATGGCGCCGTGTCGCGGGTCATATAAGTCTCCTCCCCCGGCCGGGTGGGGGAGGCCGGCGGGGTCGCGACCCACGATGTAATGGTTGGCGCCCGCATTCATACGGCACTTGGCGTGCCATTGCACCTGTACAAACAAAACATGTTATACATCGATACATTTATATAAACTAGTTTATACATACACCAGCACACATCTTGTACGAATCCAAGTATTTAAAATTTGACTAAATTTAAAATACGGGCAACGTTACTGTAGGTGGTAGGTCCCTCCCTTAGAACGTCCATTGAGTACGGCGGCGACTCCAAGGAGGAGGGCGGAGGGCTTGCAACCCCCGTCCCCGTGAGCACCGGGGGGTACAATGCGCCCCCCGGCGCCGGACTCAAAGACAAGGCACTGAGAGACTCCTGGTGCAGATCCCACCGGAGAATCCAGGGGTCTCCTCTCATGTGCAATGCGCGGAGGTTTTGGTGGGTAAGAATCCCACATACCCCGATCGAGACCCACAGCTTCCCGGGGACCTTTTGAAGGATTCCCCGGTGCAATTAGGTACCAACAAAGTGTCAGTTATTCTGGCGCCAAGCAGCAGTTTGTAAACATTGCTGTATTCCGGTGTGAAGGGCACTGTAGTTGGTGATATTACCGGACACAAGAGACTTAATTACCAATGTACCGGGTTACTAGCGGTAGTGCAATGTTTATAGGCAGGCGCGTCGCTTACCATCAGGCAAGCTTCTTGCTTGGCTCGTCACTAGGTTAAATAACAAGAACAATGATGTTATAAATCATAGATATGTTATATCCCTACCAATGCGCGTCAATAATTGTGACTCATGTAATTAAAATATTTTAAAGAATAGAATAGAATAAATTTTATTTCACATAGACAGAGTAGTATTTTCTGATATATAGCTACCTAAGGTATGATATTATTATCCTTTCCTTATTATTTACTTTTGTATGGTACTTTGTGGATTTTATAAACACGCATGAAGGCACTTTACTTGAATTACTAAGGCACACGTCACGTTTGTTAGATTTTACCGAGGCGTGACTTATTGCTAGTTCACCCAATTTGGGTGACTTTCGTTGTTCCACTTTTCGTGCGCTAATGGCATATCAATAATTGAACAAAAATAAACTTGCAGCACAATGTTAAGTATGTTATGTTATAGATAATAGTGTTTACCTCAGTGGGTCCCGCGTACATCATCGGTGATGGGAAAATAGCGAGCACGGTGGCTTGCGGGTCCAAAACGCCTTCGTTCAGCACCGCCTTGTGCTGGTTGATCCTCACCTCTAGAGGCACGTCGTCGTCCTTCGTCCACCCGCCTGCGACGTCACGAGAGAAGACAACATTTATGAATATTAGTTTATAGGCCTTGAATATATCTGAGTCATAAAAGTAATATGGTTATGCCTGATTTATATTTATAAGGTATTTCTAGAACTCAAGAACTTTAAGAAAATGTAGGAGATAGCCACTAAAAGACACGCTTGGTATGCCGTAAGGTAACTTGTTAAAAAAATATCGATTCTTTTTCGATATAAATGGGTATCGATATTTTTTGGCGATATTTAATATTTCGATATATCGATACATCTATATAAAATATCTAGTATTGAAATCGTACCAAAAACGATATTGTTTCGCGCACGAAAAGTCGCCGAAAGAGTACATGTTAGCCTCGCACACATTAGAGTTATCCTGCGGCCACATTATCGGGATTCGTTATAGCGCGATGTATTTGGGAACGAACACGAATGCCTATCGCGGTGTTGTCGGCGGCAAATTAGCACGCATCAAAGGGTTTTTTCGCGACAAACTTCGTTCAACTGGCTACACTTCGCTCTTGCAGTTGCAGCATAGACTTTGAATGTGACGTCAGTCACATGTATGACGTATGAGTGCAATTTGGGTTCAATACAATTACGTTATTCGGGTTCTATGAATAGTAGTCATCCAACACATGCTCTTTCTTCCTTTTTTTTAAAGTTGACGAATGATCGCCCCAACGCCACGTGCATTTGCTGGGACTATAATGTGGTCAGTAACATCGGCCGAACACGAATATTTTATGGCGACAGCCCGACACGAATTCGTCCGATAATATGGCCGTGGGGTTAGACAATCCGGTTCAGGAGACCTATCTAATCTAACAAATCTTTCCACCACGGCATTAATAAGCCCATAATATGTGTGTCAATACGAAAAAGGGCGCTTACCAAGTGGATGCAACAGTAAAACTGGTTTCTTGAATCCCCTTTCGATGAGCTGACGGTGCGTGTCTTGCATCAGCAGGGCGTGGCCGTTGTGGATCGGATTACGTAGCTGCGAACAAAAATTATAGTTTTAATTTAGATCATTATCGCCCGTGGAGTGTCTAGCAGTGGACGTCAAACGGATAGTGACGATTGGAAATGTCACAAAAGTTATTTCAAAATTAAATTATTATTCCAAAGATACAGATTTATACAGTTTCTCTTTACGAGATTTAAATCAGAACAATAAATGTAATGCTTTGAATATAACCTAATGAAACATTGTAAAAGAAAACAGGATAGCGTTAGCGACATTTAGCGTTTTCTTTTTTTAATCTGTGAATTATAGTGGTCGGCGCGACTGGTGATCTCTCGACAAAATAGTGGGGGTTCGTCTGCGCATTGTACACTATGGGTAAAATAAAATGGCTCACTCATTTACCTATAACCATTTTATAATAAAATTACCTTTTTCCATTCATGATTTCAGAATACGTTAATAATTCTGTAATGTTTATTGTATTTGTGCCCGCGGTTTCGCTCGTAGTATACTTTTTTCGTTACTACTCTGGGTTACTTTTTGCGTTTTTATTATAGTATAAATTAAATTTTGATGCAACTAAAATAATTATTTGAGGTACTCTCATGTTGTTTTATTTAGAATTAAAACTTACATGACACTAAAAAACCGACATTAATTAAATGAGGTTAATATAATTGCACGAAAGTGTAGTTGCTGCCTCAGGCGTGCGAGTATAACACGGGGAGCCAATCACAAGTGGCAGCGATGACGCGACTCGGGAAGATCCAATTAGGTAATCGAAGTGGGACGCCCCGCTCATGGGAGCGGGGCATTCCCCGGGACGGCCCTCACATATTACCGTCAAACAGACCCAAAAAATCACTTCTGCGCAAACTCAAACTCAAAAATAGTTTATTTCAAATAGGCTTAACGCTAGCACTTTTGAATGGTCATGCTTT
Organism: Furcula furcula; assembly: GCA_911728495.1. NCBI lineage: Eukaryota > Metazoa > Arthropoda > Insecta > Lepidoptera > Notodontidae > Furcula > Furcula furcula. The sequence continues at coordinate 7,791,785 of OU452246.1, read as the reverse complement.
TTTTAAAAAAAAGCTACCACCGGTTCACAACGCGGCCTCAACTGAGAAGATCCGGCAAGAAACTCAGCGGGCTTGTCATTTTTTTTTCACTTTTTTTTTAAATAGTGTGTCATGTTACAATTAGATCAGAGCGGCAGTGTGTCTTGCCGTTCAAAAGATCAAATAAGACAGAAAACAATAATAAAATACGACGAAAATACAACAAACTAAAAAGCCAAAGGGATAGTAGTCGGACCAGTCCCCCCAAGCAGCACCCGCGCACGAGTTGACTCGAGCAGCAGCCATCGAGGTCATGGCTCAGGACTCCTGCCGTGTACTGTACATTACCACCTTTTTATATCTGAACTACTATGCAACTTCGAGATGGTACTGCACAAAATATTTCAATATTTACCCCCAAAAAAAGATTTTTTTACGAAGAACAGAGCACGTTGTCATGTTACATTGGTTAATTTCTTAACCAATGTAACACCGTAACGGACAATGGGCAAATTAGTATGGAGTCTGGGCTAAACACTTATCAGTGATAAAACAAATTCCATTCTAAAGCTTTTGGGGTTTTATTTAATTCATACTATGGCAGATATGGTATTTTGGAGAATAATTTAATATAATTTAGTTTCAAAATCAACAATAAACACATTGTTTACGTTTTCGACTTAGCTGGCATAGTGTAAAATAAATTAAATCATAAAACCCTAAAAAAATATGGCTTAGGTTCCATCAGTGTTGATAAATTAGCCCAAATTGTCCATGGTTCTTATGTGGATTAGACGAATTATGTTTTATTCATAGAGTTTATGTATTAAGAATAGAGTCCGCGTTTGTTTATGGCATCCATAAACAAATTACAGGCAAACAGCCTATTACGCAGATTTCTTAAGTCCAAGTCTTCCAAGAGGCAGGTGCACTTTAAGTGACAAGTAATGATGGATTTGCTTTGTCACAAGCGCAAATGTCAAAAAATACAGCTGACTTGAAAATAAGCAGTTTAAAGTACTTGTGCTTATACATATTCTAAGGTTTTTTTTATCTCACCTGGAAAGCGAAGACAGCGTCAGCGCCGAGCTCCTTGAACTTCGCGCGGAGTTCATTAGGCGTTAGTCTATACGAGTCCAAGCCGTCGTTCCAGAGAACACGCTCAAACACTTCCAAGTTACCACCTACGAGCCAATCGCCTGACTCTTGAATCATCTGTAGAAACAAATATTTTTATTTTCTTACGCATAGCTATAATTTTCGGTACCTATAAACTTGGCAGTAAAAAAAATTGTCGCAATTTATTTTTTGAAGATAGCCTGTGGTCACTACTACTTCTGAGGCGGCGGGGTTGAGACTCAAACTCAAAAATAGTTTATTTCAAATAGGCTTAACGCTAGCACTTTTGAAAGGTCATGTTTTTTTTTTTTAAAAGATGCTACCACCGGATCACAACGCGGCCTCAACTGAGAAAATCCGGCAAGAAACTCAGCGGGCTTGTCATTTTATCACTTTTTTTTAAACAGTGTGTCATGTTACAATTAGATCAGAGCGACGGTGAGTCGTGCCGTTCAAAATATCAAATAAGACTGAAAAAAATACAAAAATACAAAGTACAACAAACTATGCGGCCAAAGGGATAGTAGTCGGACCAGTCCCCCCAAGCAGCACCCGCGCACGAGTTGACTCGAGCAGCAGCCCTATCCCCGTGATCACCGTGGCTGGTGCCCGGGGGCTACAATGCGCCCCCAGTGGCGGGCTTAGAGTCAAGCCACTGAGGGGCTCCCGGTGCAGATCCCCTCAGTGTCCCCTGTGATGCGACAGCCGCGGGGGTTTTAGTGGGTAACAATCCCACATACCCCGATTGACCCCCACAGGTCTCAGGGTCCTTTTGAAGGTTAACATGTCTGTTCACCTGTGTAATATTATTTATCTATATAGGTGCGTATTTACCATTATCTGGTAACTATAATACAGGCTCTGTCTAGTTTGGGATCAGGTAACTGTCCGTGGATTGTCCCAGGTTAGCATTATGATAGAAAAGATTGTCTAAATACCTTGATGTATGGGTGTCCAGTATGATATATGCTGAATTGTCGGCTGCATCTCTCTTCCTTCCTATGCGGGTAGAATTCCGGTGCTCGCAGTATGGCGATCGGCCTGCCCTGGTAGCTCAGGGCTATCGCGTTAGCACCACTCAATCGTTCCTTCACTTCGGTAGAGACTGGCAAGACTACGGGCACTGATTGGTTGACGAGGGTACCGTCAGCGAGGGTCAAACAGTTGGAGTGGAGGGCCTGAAAATGTGTCATTATTTTACCCACTATGGAATGGCGGTAGGCGATGTTATGTAGTGTATTTAAGGCTGGTATTCTAGTCGTCAAATTCCTTTGTCCAATGCACTTAGTAGATCAAATAAATTGGAAATTTAATTTACTAATAATTTACTCAAAATGATATTTGATCAAAAGATTTTGACGTTTCTATCAAAATGGCTGGCAAATAAAATTTCGTAGACAATTCCAATGACTAAATGCTTAGATATGTTGGAAGTTAAATGCAAACGCCTACAGATGAAGTCATAGCCTAAAACATGGCTTTAACTTTACACGCTATTGTTAACTCGCTCTCTCGTCCTTTTTATAATTACTACGCGTCACCTGTTATCAAGGCTGTAAATCTCTGCTAATAAATATAGTTTTTTCCAACCAAATAACCTTTTTCTTCCATCAAGATATAAAAGCAATGTATGACTTTAAGACACTTTGATGATCTTAAATGAAAATAGCAGTACTTAAGGTCGACCCCTTATGTAGTGAATCATGTGTTGTTTTTTTGGTTAATAATTATTATATATGACATATCAGGGAATCTTGCTATTTTATAAATAATGGTTACGTGTTGTATGTTGGTGGACCTTCTGAAGTCCAGAGGTCACGAAAGCGTTCTCATTAACGCAATCTTCATAATTGTCGATACTCACTTGTAAGTACTCATGCTCCCTCATAAATCCTTTCAGAGGGTACGCCCATCCTTCAGAGAGAACCTGTAATGCATTTCATAATTTTAAATAAAAAAAAAATTACTTCAATTATTTCAGCGTGATGTGATTCTTGGAATTAGATGATAGGATAAGTCTAATAATCGTAATTGTAGGTCGAATGAAATTACATTATGGTATAAACGGTCGTGAAAGATTACATTAGCTTACAATATCGATATAATTTTTAAACTAGATTAGGTGTTACGGTCCGAAAAGTGGCACACATAAATAGCGCCCTTGTGTCGCTACTGTCTATATGAAACTGTCAAACTACACGTAATTATCATATTATCATAATAAAACCGTTAGTTCACGTTTCCACCACCAGCACAGATAAGTCCGCGACCCCCGCGACCATATTTTTGATGGCATTTTGTTGGTGAATGTTTATCTGGTTTATATATTATATCGATGGCTTACAGCAATAAAATGGTGAAATTTAAATATACTGCGATGGAGGCGACCGATCCCTGAGCAAATTTAGGTAGAAGTAATAATAATAATAATAATGTCCTCATGGCCGAAACGACCACAGCGGCCAATCTTTCACAAGATCAGCCATGTACGCAAGAGGTATTATAGTGCACAAGCGCTTGCGTAGACACAAGTGCACTCTCTCTTCCTTTATATAATACCTCTCATAATCCGATGGGACGGAAGACCGACACGACCGGGGAGAGGTAAGGCGCAGGACCGACTTTTTACATGCCCATCCGACGCATGGATTATCTTACTTTACAGACAATCAGGTGATCGGCCTGCATTTGTCCTAGCCAGTAAGGAACAACTACTCAAATAGCGGTTTCCCACTGCGCCACGGAGGCTAGGTAGAAGTACTACAGCAACGAATGGAAGCTAGTAGAATTCAGCGCATGAACTATCCTAGTCCGAAATTAATCGGAACTTCTTAGCGCTTTTAGAAGTTTTTCAGCGCTTTATCTGCCGATCAGAAGATAGACCAGAGTCTTCCTTAAACGTTCTAAGAATCCGCTATTAAAGAGATTAGTGCTAGGATATTACAGTAACGTGTTTACTCACCTGCACCCACTGTAAATCTAAGTCGGAAATCTCGATCTTCGGCAGTCTGGCCGCTTCTTCGATGGCGCTGCTCAGCCGGTTTCCATATATAAACAGCTCTTCAACACTCGCGCGGTTGTTCTCGAACGAAGGGATGATGCCCTATAGACACGAATTTCTTATAGATAGATAGACAGAGAACTCTTTATTGCACACCAAAAAGTACAGGAAAACAAAGAAAATATACAATGGTATACATTGGGCGGTCTTATCGCAGGTTGCGATTTCTTCCAGACAACCTTCTTATTATACTTTGTCCATTTTATTATTGGTTTTTTGACATCTCGAAGTTTGACGTATATAGGATCGTGAACATAGTAAGTGAACGAAATAATCGATATCGAAAAATGTACATTCGATTAAATATTTTTTTGTTTCTGACGACTCATGTTAATGTTTCAACCTTAAAAAATGTTGTCTTTCTTTGTTATAATATGTATGAGGCGCTCAAAATAAAATGAATGAAAGTTAATGTAAATAAGACGAAGTAATGAAAAGTAATGAATAATAATAAGTAATAAATAATAATAACAAGTAATAAATAATAATAACAATAATGAAAACATCATCATCATCACCAGCCGGAAGACGTCCACTGCTGAACATAGGCCTCCCCCTTAGAACGCCCCAATGAACGACAATTGGCTATTTGCATCCACCGGTTACCTGCGACGCGCACAATGTCGTCTGTCCACCTAGTGGGAGGCCTGCCTACGCTGCGTCTTCCGGTTCGTGGTCGCCACTCGAGAACCTTTTTTCCCCAACGGTTATCGGTTCTTCGAGCGATGTGGCCTGCCCATTGCCACTTCAACTTGCAGATTCTGAGAGCTATGTCGGTGACCTTGGTTCTTCGGCGAATCTCCACATTTCGGATTCTGTCGCGCAAAGAAACTCCGAGCATAGCTCTCTCCATGGCTCGTTGTGTGACTCTGAACTTCTCTAAAAGGCCAGCCGTTAGAGACCACGTCTCAGTACCATATGTCATTACTGGCAACACACACTGGTTAAAAACCTTCGTCTTCAGACACTGCGGTATTTCGGACGAGAAGATTGAGAAAACATATTAGACCTTATTTACATATTAGCATTTATTTCTATCGATTATTTTTAATCTGTGGCACAATCGTAGTTATCGTTATGTGTGGCAACTCACTAAAGTGCGGTACGCGTCCATGAAGTACAATATTATTTCTGTGAATTTGTAACTTTAACAATACGAAACTCCAGGGGCGTCAGCTGTCAAAAAACCAATAATAAAATGGACAGAGTATAGGTATGACTTCACTGTGAACTGAGATCACTGGTTCATTCCTGCATAGAGTAAATGTCTAAAACCATATCTTAACCGCCTGCCAAGCGTGGGGATTTTGGCAACCCCTCCCTTCTAAGGGAGAGGCCATAGTTCAGCAGTGGACGTCTATCGGCTGTTAATGATGATGATGATATCTTGGTAATTTGTTCTAGACAGGGTAACTGTGATCCTATAAGTCAAGCCCCTTCGCTTAGCTTTTTACCTCTAATTTGCATTTCCCACGGGAATCTAAACATTTTACTGCAGTAAATAGAAGCATATGTTGTTTCCAAGGTCATAATGTACTAACACCGATGATGTCAAAACTATGTATTTTTTTTTATTTTTTTTTTATTTGACGTTAAGTTTGTATAAAGTATCGAATTTACTGTCTGTATAAATTACCAAAACCAAGAGATTCAACAATAGTGGAGAATGGAAAAGGTAATTGGAAGAAGAATAAAATCTTTGCCCAGCAAGGGTTAAAAAGGCCTATTGACAGTATAGGCTTAAAAGATGGTACACGGAAAAGGGTGGTGGGGAAGTCTGCGGGTAGACATACGAATATAAGCATATTATCCAAGAATTCATCCTCGAAAAAAATCGTTCTCAATACGTCCTGAACACGTCCAATAAAATAATAAAAAATAAATTTAAAAAAATCCTCGCAAAAGGACACCGATTCCTACCTAGGATGATCCGTGAGGCTATTGAAATCAAAAAACATCCTAATTTCAATAGAGAAGATGGTTGGGTGTTACCACCGGCTTGGGATCCTGTGATAAATATAATTAAATCCAATATCAAGGAAAGCACTGCACGGACTCAAGATATTGTAAGCTTTTACTGCGTAGATCGGACCAACAATAATAACTAAGAAGATCTGAGGGTACACCGGCATAATTGTGACATAAGGACGTTCAACATCTCAGTCCTCTCGTGACCATGGGTGCTGCAAAGCATTCGAAACGTCGGGATAGTAAAATCTAAAATAAACCGCGATATAATCCGTAAAAGTAGTTTGATTTCAATGTGTAATATTCGCATAAGTAAAAGACAACATTACACGATCAATAACTTAAAAATTAATTTATCGATCTACGAAATTTGCTAATTAATATATAAAAATAAAAGTAATGAATCTAAAATATAGTTGGTCATCAGTTCTAGATCGTATGCAAGTGGAATGCGAGGGGTTGTAAATTGAAGAAATAACATCGTGATCCGTAACAACAAATATAACTGTAGTAAAAATGCAATACCTTTTTAGTACTTATTTATTACAAGTTTTATATCATAAGCAAAGTTGTCCTTGTAAAATAGAATGGACAGGAATCAATATTCAGTTTTACACGAAGTTATTGAGTCACGTATTATGACAACAATAGATTAGTTCTAGTAGTGACAGATAGTTCACTCCACACAATCCATAATTTTGATTAATGGGGGAAAGTGTCCTCCTCGGAGTCGCCACCGTACTCAATGAACGTCCTAGGGCCTACACCCCGAACGTCCAGGGACTCCAAAGGGACCTCTTAACCCTACCCCTTTAGTAATATTAGGGTACGTATAATTATAACTGAAATAAAATATAATAATAATACCAGCCCTTGTTTATGTCCCACTGCTGGGCACGGGCCTCCCTTCAAGATGAAGGGGCTTAGGCCATAGTCCACCACGCTGGCCAAGTGCGGGTTGGCGGACTTCACACGTCATTCGAAAGCTAGTTAGGCTTTCTCAGACATGCAGGTTTCCTCACGATGTTTTCCTTCATCGAAAGCTAGTAACAATCGCACATGATTAAAGAAATCAGAGGTGCGAGCCGGGGATCGAACCTGCGCACCTCGTTTCCAAGGCAAGCGCTCGCCCACTGAGCTGTTACAGCTACAGATAACTGAAATAACACATTATAAATTACTAGCAAAATATTGTTAAGGTAACACCGTGCAAATAGGTCGCATACGATAATATTTATATTCTGTCACCGCAAACTGCAGTACAATCATGATTGCTATTTCAATCAAGGAAATCATACTGCTGATCTAAATCCAAGGTCGCTAGGCACGGAAACAAATGTTTTTTTTTAATTAAAAAAGAATAAGATGTGAAAGGTGTGACAATGCGCATGGGAATGGAAAGTTTCACACATTTTCGTTCATTTTATAAAACAAAAACCACCTTACAATTGGAGATTAGAGTGCAGACGATTTTAATCGTGCGACCTTCTTTTAATAGTTTATATCTTTTACTGTTTAAATTACAACTTAAATTATTTGTGTCAAGCTGAAACAATAGTCGTTAAAATAGAATATGTGGTTCGTATCTGCTCGGAATAACCGTTTATGAATAATTCAAATGTTTTAAAGTAGGTAGGTGGGTTTTTGAGATAACTGCGTCATACAATGATTAGTTTAAGTAACTTAAATTATTCTTGAGATAATTAGTAGTAGGTACTTCCACAAACTTCTCAACGATTACCAAAATTCTTTGCAATAGAAATACCGAATACGATTCCCTTGCAAGTCTGAATTCTGTAGCGTAGTGTGTCGTAATTAGAAACAGTGTGTCACAATACTACATTTTGATTTCTATCACAATAATGAAAATTAAATGCAAGCCCCCGATAGCGTAATATATTGCCAATTAATAAATAAAAAGTGTACGTCTAAAAGCAATAAAGTATAACGTAGCCTTTTGTATTGTATTTGCTCTGAAACTACTAAAATATGGCACGAAAGAACTTTCAAGGTACGTTATAATAGACAAAAATGTTTGAAAAAAAAAACATAATTACTATTTCATTTGAAATCGATAGGTCTTTATCCCGCATGAGTATCCTTACGTACTAGACATTGTTTGGGCTCTGTGGTTTGAATTGGCGCCAGATTTTAATTAAAATTTGACAATCTAAAATTTGAATGTCATTCAATATCCAATACCGCGGGGTGATTGGCCTATTAAGTATTTTTTTTATTATTAAAACTGGGACATTCACGGACCATTTTAATGTTCTAAGGGACATTAGTTGAGTACATAACGATGATTGGCCCAGCAATTAAGGTATGATGAGGACTGACTTCAGCTTTGAAACACGGCGATTTGGTGACATAAAAACTAACTTTGTTTAAGGACTTCTTTTAAGGTTATTACTGACGAGTCAGGCAGGAAGCATAATAGTAAGCCACGCTCTTCATCCGAGACCTTATGTAAACATCTTGAGCCCGGGTAATTTCTCAAGATCCTCCACACCTGAGTACACACATTAATGCTTGCCAGTGTTTATATATAATACTAGCTGACCCACGCAGCTCCGCTCGCGCTGTGTTTACGTTTACTAAACTTTCAATAATATACATTCGCATAGAATACAAAACCTCCTTTTTTAAAGTCGGTTAAAAACTTGGAACCACTTTGTACTTGCCCTCCGAAGCACGGAGACCTTTAGTTCAAATGGCGTTAAACGGTCACCCAACTATTTAATGACCTTACCTAACGTTGCTTAACCTGATCGATTTCCAAACATTGTTAACAACTGTCTATGAGTGTTCCCTTACAAATATTTATTATAATTATAAAGAAAAAATGATAAAATCGGACCAAGCGTATAACCAAGTACCCATTTTGACTTTGATCCCCTCTCCCAAAAGAACCGTGCTAGATTACGGGATAAAAAGTATCCTATGTCCTACCTCGTAGTAAGATCTCAAATCATGCCAAGTTTCGTTTCAATCCATCCAGTAGTTTCGGCGTGATGCTCAGCCGAGATACAGACAGACAGACAGACAAAAATTAAAAAAATAAATTTTCGGCCTCAGTATCGGTTATAGAATGCCCTCCAAATATACACACATCAAAAGTGTCTAGGGATCAACATATATTTTTGCAATAACTTTTCTCCTGATTGATATTAATTAAAATTTTCTTTAAGGATTCATCAAATAAAGTGTTTTCGTTTGTCACAGTAACGATAAACCAAGTCACCTTTGCATTAATAAAGAAATTTGCCATTTTCCTAATAAAGGGATTTTTGACATTTGAACCACTAACACAATAGTTCGAAAAAAAGACTGAAATAACAGTTTTCTTTAAATTTTTATTGGGTAACTTAAACAATTAATAATCCGTGTTTCTACCGCGAACACTAACAACACAAGAACATCGGTTTGGCATACTCAAAATGAGTTCATCCAAATCACGCTGTGGAATGGCCGCCCATGTTCGTTGCAACAGCAAAAAAAGGTCTTCTTGCGACTGGATACCCTCCATATTCGGCAGAGCTCTTCTCTGTAGCATATCCCATGCATGCTCAATCGGGTTCAAGTCTGGCGACTGAGCAGGCCAGGGCAGGACATTGATGTTAGCTGCGGCGAGAGTCTGTCTTACAACTCTTGCGGTGTGCGGTCGTGCATTATCATGCATTAACTGAAATAAGGGACCGATTTGCACTTGTAGAGGAACGATGACGTCTGATACAATCGTCTCAGCATAAATTTGAGCGTTGAGGTTGCCTCTGATCCAAATCAACTCAGTTCTTCCGCCGATCCAAATACCCGCCCATACCATGATGGTTCCACCACTATAAGGATGGACTTCCTGGCAGGATTTTAATCGCTGTTGGCGTCCAGGGGTTCTCCAGTGTCGTATACGTCTTGTATCCGGTCTCATACCAAAACGAGACTCATCAGAAAAGCACACGAAACGCCATTGTTCTTCTGCCCATTTTTTTGCCCAAAAATGCTTGATCCCTAGACACTTTTGATGTGTGTAATTTTCAAAATATCTTCAATGTACAGAATTGGACCTGTTACAGTTTTATTATAAGTATAGATTAATGCTTGGCTGCATAAAATGGTGCTTAAGTGGACGTTTCCTTGCACAAAGGAATCATTAAAACCTATATAACCTGGTCCGACTTCTATCCATTTGGCCTTTTAGTTTGTCTTAATTTATTGTTTTCTTCTTTTCTCCCTTGCTTTATGTTTCGAATGGCAGGACACAATATCGCTAATGTCGATTCATTTGTAACAAAACAATGTTTAAAAAAAAAAAAGTGAAAAAATGACAAGCCCGCTGAGTTTCTTGCCGGATCTTCTCAGTTGAGGCCGCGTTGTGATCCGGTGGTAGCTTCTAAAAAATGACGATTCAAAAGTGCTAGCGTTAAGCCTATTTGAAATAAAGATTTTTGAGTTTGAGTTTGAGTTTGAGTATAACCTGTTCATAACGGTGACTGACCATTTAATTATTAATCTTTGGATAATATTAGAATATTAGCAGTTCATAACAAAGTGCGTTATTAGTTTACCTGTGATTCGAGCAGTCGTACCACATCCATGGTGGACTCCTCGATGGATCTGCCCACCGTTGACACCACCAGCTCTGGTGCTTCGGGACGCTCATAGTCTTGGGTGATGCCTGTGAAGCCCTGCAATTAGGTATACCAAGTTATCTACTATATTGCATCATATTATAAACTAGCTGACCCACGCAGCTCCGCCTGCGCTATTTTTACGTTAACTAAACTTTTAATAACAGACATTCGCATCGAATACATAACCTCCTTTTTTATAGTTGGTTAAAGACTGGGACCCAATTTTTACTTGCTCTCCTAAGCACGGACCCGTTTAGTTCAAATGGCGTTAAACGGTCAACCATCTATTTAATGACCTTACCTAACGTTGCTTAACCCGATCGATTACAAAACCTTGATAACAACTCTCTATGAGTGTTACCTTACTGATATTTATTATATTATAAAGAAAAATTGATAAAATTGGACCAAGCGTATAACCAACTACCCATTTTGACTTTAATACCCTCTCCCAAAACAACCGTGCTAGATTACAGGATAAAAAGTATCCTATGTCCTACCTCGTAGTAAGATCTCAAATCATGCCAAGTTTCATTTGAATCCATTCAGTAGTTTCGGCGTGATGCTCAGCCGTGATACAGACAGACAGACAGACAGACAAAAATTTAAAAAATTACATTTTCGGCCTCAGTATCGGTTATAGAATGCCCTCCAAATATAATTTTCAAAATATGTTCAATGTACAGAATTGGACTTGTTACAGTTTTATTATAAGTATAGATATATCCTTTGTTTTTGTCCCACTGTTGAGCACGAGCCTCTCCTCAAGATGAAGGGCTTAGGCCATAGTCCACCACGCTGGCCAAGTGCAGGTTGGCGGACTTCACACGTCATTCGAAAGCTAGCTAGGCTTTCTCAGACATACAGGTTTCCTCACGATGTTTTCCTTCACCAAAAGCTAGTAACAATCGCACAAAGACGATTCGCACATGATTAATTAAAGAAAACAGAAATGCGAGCCGGAGTTCCAACCTGCGCACCTTGTTTCCAAAGCAAGCGCTCGCCCAAGGAGCTGGTACTTACATTATTAGTTACTTACTATTACATTCCCGTCCCCGTGGGGTGCCGGGTTAGAATTGCAACCCCCCCCCCCCCCCCCCCATCTAAGGGGGAGGCCTTTGTTCAGCAGTGGACGTCTATCGGCTGGCAGATGATGACTATTACATTATTTCTCTAATAATGTTGAAGACCCACCTTGATTTGTCCATCTCTGGCCTTCTTGTAAAGACCTTTGGTATCTCTCTTCTCGCACACTTCAAGCGGCGTATCTATATAAATCTCGAAGAACGGCAGGTCCGAGTCGGTGTGGATACGACGAGCCACCTCGCGGTCCTGAGAACGAAGTATGACATAAACCTCATTCCTATCGATTATTGCACTTATTAATGAGCATAGTTAATCTTCATTCCTTATAATATTTATAACAGCACAGCTTGATCATTTCATTTTGGATTATTTAGATATTTTTTTATCCTGCGACAATTCACACATGGTCATCTGATCCCAAACTTAGGCAGAGCCTGTACTATGGGACCAGACGACTGATACTAATACATATATACTATTTTTGTAAATACATACTTATATAGATAAAATACACAGACACTTGGTGGGAATCGAACCCTTGACCTTTTGGCTAGCAGTCAGGGTCACTAACCACTAGAGATGATTGCATGCAAACATTTTATCAGGAACTTTTGCGCATTTCATCCGGTTTAAGCTGTGCGTTGCCTGTCAGTGATTGTCTTTTCCTAATTAGATTTCTGTTTCTTGGGGGCCCACAAGATGGATAATAGGGTCTTTCCATTTCAGGTCCTATCAAAAGGTTGTCTTTATGAAACTAGGAAAAAATACAGATATTATGCAAGGCAGTTGGGCTACAAATCTAGACATGATTTAGCATAAAACTATTCATTTAAAAATAAGTCATAGGTCGTTGTACTTTGCAATCAAAAGTGAGTCAAACAGTCTACAGAGAACTGGATATCGTTCGTAGCACACTGACCTTCTGATATCATTAAAAATAAATAGTGTATATTTTTCGCCTCCGGATCAGTTGTATGGGTCGTCAATTGACTACGAAATATAAAGTATCGTGTTGAATCTTAATTGTAGGGTAGATGTCATTTCACAAATTGTAATGGAGAGGGAAATTAACGATAGTCTTTATAAGGTGTTCCGAGCGCGGAAGAGTTAGTATGTCTGAGTCAGTCGAGTCGTTCTGTCGTGACAGTGAGTTGGTCTATTGTGATATTTCTGGGTGATTGTGACTAGTTCCTTATGTAGCTTGAAAGTCGGAATAGAAAGTAGAAGAAGCTGGTCGGTCAGGGTTGGATGAGAGGGGATATGGTGGAGTGGAAATAAATAAAGTACCTACAAACTAAATTTATAACGAAGCACCAACTAGGTGCATCCACTTGGACGACATACCTATTATAACAGATTATAATTTCCATCACATCTAACATGCTTATTTCACCATTGCTTCTCAAAATAATTATTTAATTAAATTGTATAAGTTGTATATAATATTCTGATAGAACCTGCTGATTAACCTGGTGATTATCAACAATTATAATTATCTCAGAAATAATAACAATTTAAAAACTAAATAAGTACTTAGTACCGCCTTGTAATAATAATTAATGTTTAACAAGCAAGTTTTTTTTGTAAGAAATAAGTTTAATGATAGTCGTAACCTTAGAATAATAACGCCGCCGCGTTATTCTAAGGTCGTAACCATTTTCATCTAAACTAAATCATCTTTAGTACACACATATCAAAAAAGGAAAGTCCATGATTATTACAATTGCTTTGTCAATATATTTAAGTGTTCTATTTTTTACGATCAGAGAAATTTCTCGTTTGTGGAAACCATTACTATAATATAATACACATCACAATATAAACCAGCACTTTCCACAGCATGCAAGTTTTGACAGATCACTGCATAAATGACGTCACTGTGACAGATTTCCATATTGCAACGTTAGTCCGAACGAATGTGGCCTTAAATTATAATATGGCAACATTAACACCAAATATGAATTAGCTAAGTAGTGCTAATAAATGAATTGAGTATGATTCACCTTAAATGTGTGACTATTTTTCAAAAACTAGTAGGTACCTAGATTTTTGTAGGATATGCTTGAAATTCAAAACATGAATTGCTCTTAGGTGAATTGCTTAATATCGCCTTTTTAGACCAGCTGTACTGCAAGCGTACTGCAAATATAATGTTATCACACCAATCTGTAAGGATTTCCAAGCCAGGCTAAGCGTTAGTGGCAGTTAGAACTATTATACGCCCAAATACCGATGAATAGACTATTAACCTGCTAAGTTTTATGTACACACAGTAAATACGAAATGACATTTCATATCACAGAATCATATCTGAAGTACTTAAGAGGTATAAAACAGTATCTTACATTACTGATAGGAAGATAACGAGAATGTTACACCGATAAACTAGTTTCTAAATTTCCCAATCATATTTTTTAAGACATTGTTTAAAAATTATTAAGACTTGATGTATTCAAAATACGGCAGTCGTTGTCAAACCAAAATCTGCTATGTGCACTATTTGAGATTTTTACTTTTTGACCTTTTCGTTTCACAGTCCTATCTACCATATAAAAAAAAACTGTTATGTGTCTATGAGCACTGTACGACGATCTACGACCACTTTTTGGAATATGTTATGTGCCGCAGCTGTATCACATAGCAGATTTTGTCAAACAAAATATTCTATGATCCACTATTTGACAACTATCAATATGTATACAATTTTATACGTAAATGTTTTTACTCGTTAATTCAAAATAGATTTTTTGCACATAGCAGAATTTGGTTTGACAACGACGTAATGCAGTCTAAGTATCTTGATATCTACCTGACCAAATGTCAAGTACAACAAGAAAAATTACTTCTCCAATGAATAAATTTACCTACAAATGAGCTACCTAGTGTTGACAATTGCATACTTGAGAGCCTAGTTGTACCTAATGCCTAGTAGAGGGTACTGACGACGAGTTGAACAACCACTGTGCCTCCGAATGCAGAATAAGTTTAAGAACTATTTTTCTCATCTCGATACTGAGTCGTGTCGTTGGAAGATAATTATCAAAAACTGTAATCTTAGTCGCCTACATGGTGTGAAGCCATAAAATTATAACGATAAAAAGAACGCAATTTTTTTTCACTTGAACCCTATCAAGTATTATCGAAAGTTTTTCGCTAAAGATAATGGTCGATACTCCAGGGGCATATTTTAGTATCCAAACAGTGTTTGACAACATCCCGCTTTTGGTTAACAGTTACAGAGTGACGTTTACCCCGTTAAAAACAATGACATACCTACTTAGGCCTCGTTTACGGAAACGCGGGGCGTCGCGCGTCGCGTGTAGCGTGGCGTCTCGCGGCGCGTCGGACGTTTTTATTGTTTACGTAGCGGCGGCGCGTGAAGCGGCGCGTATCATCGCACGCGTAAACACAAACTTATAGCAATATATGATGCTGTTTATAGAGACGCGGGGCGGGAAGAGTGGCGGTGCAACTCACTTTTTAACATACAATTTTCTTCTAAAAAAAATCGATCATATCATACTCCATTGCGATGGTGACTACGTCTGTGTGCATGATTACCAAATAGACTGGCAGAAGGTTCCGCCACAGGCATCGCTTCGTCGAGAATCGCCGCTGCGTGCGCCGCCGCGATGAACGCCGCGTGAGACGCGGCGATGCCATCCGCGGGCGCCGCCGTAAAACACGCTCCATTTCAAGCAAACGCGTGTAAAATCGCTTCTCCGTAAACACACTCATACAACGCCCTACATTTGAATTTAGTGCGGGCCGCGCCGCCACACGCGCCGCGCGACGCCCCGCGTCTCCGTAAATGAGGCCTTAGTACATTTTTATTCAAGCGTTTTTTGTTAATGGAAAGATGACAAAAATAGGATTTTTTTAAGGATTGGCTTAGGTATCCATTAATTGAATGGCTGTACAAAATCTAAATATCACAAATCTTCATACAATCGTTAACCAAATATGTTCGATGTGCTCACGCGGTCACAAGCGGTTTATCACCTTTAAGACCACAATTGTTTGCCCGTGCCGGCCCAAAATACGTGCGGGTGCCGGGCGGGCTAAGCGCACGTAACGGCGTTCAAACGATTTTGATTGAAAAACTGGCACACGTTCGTGTCCGCGACAGTACGTACAAAAGTTAAAAATGGCGTTTAAACAAGATCAGTGCATTATTCTTACCTCTGCGAATGGTGATACAAAGCTGCACAAACAAACGACGCCACTATCAGCAAATAGTTTGGCCACTTCAGCCACTCGTCTGATGTTCTCCTCGCGATCTTCTTTGCTGAATCCCAAGTTCTTGTTCAAGCCCGTTCTTACGTTGTCACCATCGAGACCATATGCGGGGATGCCTTTGAAATAAATATACCACATAATTTGGAGAACACCCTAAAGTACAAAGAATTTTAGTAATATAATCGATCACAATGGTTTAGATTATGCATAATTTTCGCGGGGGAAACCTTCAAAAGTTCCCCGGGAGCTGTGGGGCTCGATCGGGTTATGTGGGATTCTTATACACTAGAACCCCCGCGGTTGTCGCATCTGCGCATGAGAGGGGACCCCAGGGCTCTCCGGTGGGATCTGCACTGTGCCTTGCCTATGATCCCGCCGCCGGGGAGCGCAGTGTAGCCCCCGGGAACCTGTCACGGTGCTTATGGGGACGGGGGTTGCAACCCCGCCGCCGTCCTCCTCGGAGTCGCCGCCGTACTCAATGGACGTCCTAGGGCCCACACCCCGAACGTCCAGCGACTCCGAAGAGGTAAATAGGGCCAACAGTAAAATAAAATATTAGTGACGGATAATACTGGCCACTGCAGTAGCGAACTTTGTTTGTTGTTTTTATTAATATGGAAAATATAGGTCACTGACGTTACTTTGGAAAATGCATTAAACCACAAAACAACCGCGATAAAATTACCGAAATTAGATTTTAGTACTATTTCAACTTATTGCGTAAAAAAATGTAATGTCTCCATTGTTATTTTATATTTTTTGCATAAGTATATCGCTGGGTTACTACTATTTAAGATGTCCAGGTATTGAAACGCAAGATAACTCCTTATGCTGATAAATGCCATACTTACTGCCGAACCTACAAACGTCAATTAAAGTTAATGATCATTAAACCGTTTTTTTAAATCGGATTATTTCGATACTCGAAGCCCATTAATATGTACTTAATACCACATTAATACGTAGATAGTGAGTAGAGATATTAATTATCTCGTGTTCAATACTCGAAATTAATCATAAATGGCTTCGACAGTCGAATTAAATAGATTTCAAAAAGTGACTTAGCACATAGAACGCCAAATGCCTGACACCTGTATGATGCCTGACGGCAGGCTAAGGGTTAATTTGAATTAAAGTTAATTGGCGTTTGTGAGTGCGGCAGTTTGTCTCAAAATACAACCTAAAGGATTTGGAAATCGAACATCGAACCCGAAAGTATGTACCTAATTACATTGCGACCTGAATAACTATGTCAATAATTAAACCAACAATAACTCGTTTATTGGAATTTAAAATCGTAACTATACTATACTATATAATAAATTTCAACTAGCACTTGAATACACATAGTAGCACTTGATTTAGGTACACGTAAAAACACAATAACACATGTGCGAATTCTGCACGATGGCCCTAAAGTATAATGCGGTAACTACTACTACTAACTAGATAGATATGTAATATTAATGTTATTTAGTATATTTAGCATAGTATGGCCTTATACCTAATATTAGCTTTTTTTCGGGGAGGATACTTTCAGAAGGTACCCGGTTTCCGTAGGGCGAAGGGTCTCCCCGATGGCCTTCAGCGACGCTATGAGAGACTCTGTCCTTGCCAGACGCTCGCTAGAGCACGTCTC
The DNA here is from genome assembly GCA_911728495.1 of Furcula furcula. NCBI lineage: Eukaryota > Metazoa > Arthropoda > Insecta > Lepidoptera > Notodontidae > Furcula > Furcula furcula. Next base: position 7,774,063 of record OU452246.1, on the reverse strand, counting down.
GGGGGGTAGTAGATGCACGCCCCCCCGCCCCCCGACGGCCGCGACCCACGAGCCCTTTTTAGGGCAGACACATCACATTTTTATTGGGCCCCTGACGATGGACCCGGAGACGAATAGGTACCTAATGATTTATTGGAGTTTGTTTTACCAAAATAATAGAGTCCCTGCAAGATATTTAATTTACAGTTTTTGTATAAAAAAGGCACCTGTTTGGCCTATTTTTAATCTCTTTGGCTAGAACACAATAATACATGTGAGTGAAGAGTGTTATGTTACAGTTTTGAATTACTTGCAAACAGTGTTTCAAGCACGACCCGACACGTGTCTATAAATACTCGTATAAGTAAGTTAAGCAACCGATGTGGTGTGTTGAATAAATATTAAGCTTTATAATATTTCTTAATAATTAATAACTGTAAATAAAAAACATCCCTGACTACGAAACGAATTCTTAAAAGCAATTTAAGAAGCTGCGTGCGATCCGGTGCCAGTGATGTACGCCTGGAAATATACCCACTCCCGGGAATATTCCCACTGGAAATTTTTCCGGTAAATTTCCAAATGTTGGGTATATTTCCAGCCATATTGGGAATACTGCCGGCAATTTACCCAAAAATATGGAAGTTTATCGGGAACATTGCCGGCAATAGTCCCATTTTATGGAAATATATCTGGGCACGGTTCATCATTCCCAACCGGCCCAATTTCATTGGTCTTATGTTTGATCAATAATTTATAAATAAGATCTCATGACCACGGACGATAGGGCTTGAAGCCCCATAATCAGATTCTGTTCATCAGTCTAAAATCTCCTCATTGATACATCGTTCATTAAAGCAGAGTTCCTGTGAAAACATTTCTGCTCAATCATCAGTTCTTCGTCAAGACCCATACAACGAGGCTCGATTCGATTGGTCTTCGATTAATGAAACTGAGTTCTTGTAGTCACATTCCTGCTTCATCATTGCCTGTTGCCATTCACCCTGATCACTATCTATCTACCTCCTACTTGTCAAGATTAATACATTTATATAACGTATCAATTACGTATAGACCTACTGCAATGCATTTATCTAGATGCATTTCTTGATAATTAAATAAAAAAACAACAATGTTTGAAGATATGTAATATTTTCCATTCCGATAGATTAGCTTTGATGTCGCCACTTGCGTCACCAAATAGATTACCTCCGTATTGGGTTGTTGCACGTGAAAATTTAGTTACCAGGTTCACTTCATAATTCTTGTTGATAATGTGATAACAACACAATAAATCCTCTGGATAAGATTAAAAATGCGAATGTAATGGCAAGAACAAAAAAAAACAATCTTATCATCATTATAGCAAATGCATCATGAATAAACAATTTTTTGCGGAGACTTACCCCCTATATTACGAGTTTGTTTTTTTTGACTAAATAGAAAGTGTGATCAAAATTCTGACATCGCGACAGAATATCGCCTTTGTTTTATGCTACCAAAAGAAAGTAATAGAGCAGTCAGACATACCTCTGGAGACAAGATACGCTTCAAGCGCGAATGCAATGCTAGTTTTCCCCGCACCACTGAGGCCAGTGAACCACACTGTACTGCCCCTGAAGGCCCGGCTGCCGAGGGCCTTGCTTCTCTTAGCTCTGGACACTTGATGCTTTTGTTCCACTACATTCGTCGCCACTTGAGCACACTGCAACAGACAGAATAAAATGAGAATGTTTAATCAACTAGCGGGCCCCAGCAGATGTCCTGCCCTGATAATAGTAATAAAAACCAAGACTACAGCGCCACCTTCTTGACCCATTGTGAATCTAAACCATGCACTGAAACACATAAGTATAAAAAAGTCAGCCAGCAGTCCAGCCGTTTTGGAGGAGTTCAGTGACAAACACACGTACAATATTATATTCAATATTTTGCTAAGTTATATTAATTGGTATATCCCTTGTGCAAGGCAACACCGCAGTGTCAGATATTCTGCCACCAAGCAGCAATGTGTAATCAATGCTGTACTTCTGTGTAAAGGGAACAGTAGCTCAGAGAAATTTCTAGCGCCACGTGATTTACTACCGAATGTCATAGAAGACTAAAGGCAGAGCAATGAAAATGTCTATGGGCAGGGTTATCATCTGGCAAACGTCATGCTCACATCATAATTCAATTGTATATTTCGATTAACAAGAGCTAGTTTGCATTAAAAGGCTTTTGTTTCTTAATTATCCACCTAAACACAGGAACGGATTGAGTGATATACTAGACTAGAGTATGGTTTAAATGTAAATGCTGGCCATGCACATCCTACGTCATTGCTGCAGAATGTACATTGATCTATACAGGAAAAATAATAGCCAGGTAAACAATTACTTGCGATAATTAATCGTAATACCAGGAACCAATATTCTCAGGCAATCGAATCTATTGGATTGATTTGTACACAATCACAATATTCGGTCCCGCGTGAAGGTCGATGTAGAACCGACAACTTTAACTATTTTAATAACGATTATATAACAATAACTGAAAATTAAGCTTCCTCTTCCTCGGAAACATTTGAACACCAAATCATGTATTTATTATTAAAACTGAACGGAACTATTAAAACAAACTTTCATAATATGCCCGCCCCATGTACTAATTTATATAAAAGAAAGGTCTCTGTGGTCTCTATGAGAAGAGATCAAATATTTGATCTCTTCTCATAGAGACCACAGAGACCTTTCTTTTGATTACAATATTGTGCGTACTGTCAATCATATAAGTAATAGACAGTCATTAAAGATTCCGTTTGGTTCGCAGTCGGGTATTTGGTTCTTTTGTACTCAGTTTTTTTTAATATTTTACATATACTTAATTAAAACCTTAGGATAAAACAATAAAACAGTTTAATCCTTAATTACTTGATGCATATTAATTATGCATAGAGGCTAAACACAGCTCGTAAACACTCGAAGTTCCCGCACGATTAATTCCAATTTAGGAACAGTATTTTTTAAGTACCTACCTGCTAGGTATTAACGATTCAATATTATTTAAATATAACAGTCTTCGTTAGAATTCAATCCGTCCAAAATAAGATACCAAAGTATTTTCTTTATTGCTATTAAGAAAATAATAGTTGCTAATAATGGCTTAGTAAGTACAGCGAGCAACCAACCTGGTGCAAAATATGTTTTTGACATCATCGGAACATTTCAAACACTTAATCCCTTTATACGGCTTCAAAAAAAATACAAAAATAAATCCATTTTAACGGTGAAGGGTATTGCGACCTTGGATTAGTAACTTCATGCACGAATGCATTCGAAAATTAATGCAAATGAAATAACCTGCATTAGTTTTTTGCCAAAACAAGGTACCTGCCTCAATACGGCATTACATTTTTTGGTAAGTTACTAGACGTGTCGCGGCGCGCTCAAACCTTTTTCAAACACCTTAACCCAAAAACTACTATACTCATAGAACAGTATAAATGTTATATACTCAAATCTTCCGGACGAAATTCTCTTTATTATGGCAAAAACGGCATCAAAATCTAGATGTCATGAAGAAAAGTAGGTGAATAAACAAACGCTAATAGCGCCTTTGATATAAATATTCAGAAATCAATATTATCTAAAGTATTCTAAAGTAAGAAAGGTCAAAGAGCGACCGTTTAAAGAAAATGAAGCAGCACTACTGGGGATTATCCCAGTCGTGTTGCTTTATTTTCTTCAAGGAACTTTCCTTAAGACCACAGCCATATTTCTGCGGTTGTCATTGAATCTATGAAGAATCGCTCTTTTATTAAGCCGCATCACTTCCTCGTTGCTAGCTAGCTATAAATTCCGCTTTAGAAAACCCATAAGAAATGCTGATGGTGTTGCTTTTATAAATGGGCTGCGGTAAACATCGACATATTATTTTATATCGATGGCGGTAACTCGTAAAGCGCTACCTTTCATTGGCACCTGTAAAAGTCGCAGTTGTAGGTAACCTTATTATATCAACCTTACGTAATTTATTGCCTGACTCTGCAAACAATGGAATTGTAATTTGTATCTTTCCGACTTCTACTTACTTTATATCGCGGTTCCAGGACAGTTTAGTGCCCTGCGAGACTCGTGAGGGTTGAACCTCGATGTCTTCACTGGCTTTCAGAAGTCACAGTGGTGAAATGACTGACGGAATTATTCCCAACTACTATAAATGGTTGAGCTTGGTTTGTTTGCCACCATTGTAGCGATATAAAAAAATGTATGAAAATGAAGAAAAACATATTTTTTGCAATGTCACCGTCATTGCGATATCAGTAGCCCAAGTAACATCGATCGATGATACTATCAGCGGAAAATACGTTTACTGGATAAACGTATTATATCATCGATCGAATGTAGGTGCTGAATAAAAATAGCAATTTCATTATTTACCACTTCCAAACCCACCACTTTGGTCTAAGCTGTTTGTCTGTCAGTCAGTCACTGCCAGACTTTAATCACGTTTTGTTAAGTAGATGACTGCCTGGTCTCTGGAACCGTTGCTATAAAATCCTAAATGCCTTGGTAGTGGTTGATAGAGCAGCTGCTATGAAGAAGTAGAGCAGTTTTTTTGTTTTAGAAACACAGGTACTGTTGATCTCCTCAGAATATATATAAAGTCACGATCTCTAGTTCGTAAAGAGTCTTTTCCCGAATGGAGGGTAAATTGTATGCTTACACCATTTACTTAATATACACTTATAGATTCATTTCAAACTGGTAAACATCGCACGAGAAATGCAGGGAAAGTCGACGTTTACGTAAAATTATTGCCAACGACGACGACACGGCGTAACGCTAACGTAATAATGCACTAAGAATACCAGTTAATTACCTGACTGCCAAGAAAGGGTTATGATTTTTTTGTATTAATCTGGATTTTTGTTACAAATCTTATATCCTAGCGAGGTTCTTTTTAGGATTTCTAAAAACTGTACTACTTAGATACATAATTTTATTATTCCTGTAAAATTTACATAAACATTTACTTCAAATGAATGAACGAAAAATAAATAAAAGTATTTTTTTATTTCATATCTGGTTATATGTATCGGTACCATTCATAGCTACGAGTATGGAGGTAAAAATCTGATCAGCCGTTTACTACGTGTTCGTTTTGTAATGTGTCGAGATATTACTAACTTTTTATCTCATACTTGTTGTAAAAGCTATTTCAATCAACAATTTATAAAAATAAGTTAGTTCCCACCGTAAATGTGGATAATCTGTTTTTATAGTGTAATTAAAAATTCTAACTGTCCGGCAAAACTTTTTTGGTTCATGATTATTTTATTTATAATTATACAACGGAAAAATAAATTCTTTATTCTTGATAAGATTGTCCTTTTTAGGGGTCCGTTCTAAAAGGTATAAAGAAACCAGTCGTGCAAGTCGGATTTTTTCTGTTATATTTATACATATTTATTACCTGTAATTAGATTTTTATTTTTTACTCCACAAACTCGAATATACCTACAGGTTGCGGCATACACAAAATAAGATTCTGTTTTGAACTTGATATAGTAGTCTCACTTTGAAATTTCGTTGCCCTATTTGAACATCTCTATTGGCAAGAAAGAAAACAGTGTGACAGACACCCACATCAAAACAGATGTCAAAAATATACCCTTTGGGGTATTGTCTCCGAAGTTTATGGAAGAAATTTTAAATACTTAATGTGAAATAATATAGAATACAGGTAGGCAACATAAAAATAGGTGTTTCTAAGTAGCACAGTTTTTATAAATCATGGAAAACCCTCGACAAACAAACTTAGTTGTGCGGTTTGGCTTTTTGCTTTTTGAGGAGTTAAATGAATACAAACTCTTTCTTTACGTCCAAAGAAGGTACGGAACCCTCGGTGAGCGAATCTATCTCGCCCTTGACCAGTTATTCTTTTATAATGAGCTCTTGTATTTCTATTTCAGTGTGAGAAGTTGTCAACAAGCTTCCATGAAATTTAAATCAAAATTGTTTGCTCTTTATCTTCGTAAAGTATAATACAAGGTACAAGGTTGGATGCCTCAGTTAAGTATTATACTTACTCACATAATACATAACAAATATTTATTTGTCCTGTGGTAGTATTTGTGTCATAAAGACCCGCTCTGTTTGCCCGCCTTGGAATTTAAAAAACAAGATCACATTATTACTAACTATTAACAGATTGCATTTTCCTGGAAGGATGAGACGATATGAGCACTTCCATGTACTTACAATATAGAACTGTGTCAGATTTATTACTATCGGCTCATGCACTAATTTATCCGTGTATCGGCTATACCTTTTTGACGCATAACGCAAACGACGCAAACAAATTTGCTGGGGAATATCTTATAGCAAAAAAAAATACTTATAAAAGTTTAACTTATTCTTATTTTTAATTGCACATAATAATATTACACATTATTATAAAATATGCAAAGAAAATTAATGCACAAAGGCGTGCTTAACCCAAACATTGAGTTTTCTGACACCTTTGAGTGATGGAGAATTTGGAGAAAACTTTGACTGTGGCTGAAACAGAACTAATCCTTATTAATTTTACGCAAGCGAAGCTACTGTAAACAACTAGGTACTTACATTAATAATGAAAGTCGGTTAACAATATTGTGTTAGCTAATTAATCACTATTACCTACCTACTTTTATCAACGACATTTTAATGTTATCGAAATTGATATTATGTTGATTTAGATTTATGCATTTATGTATGCTTTTATCGAACGGTCAAAATTTAAACAATCTTAATCCCCGATTTTATTGGCGGACCAACAGAGCTGCCAAAGTCTAAGGTCAAGATTTGCCAAAGGACAATGGACCGTAGTATACTTGGTGTTAAATCCGAAGTGTTAAGACCGCCAAGTATCATTACGAAATGAACACCACTCGATGGTCGCCGAAGTAGAGGCAGACCAAGGAAAATAGTAAAGGTAACACATAGCATTTGACCGGAGAAAGGACTGGCGGAGTTTTTGAATTCTGATGTTTGTGGTTTTTATTTAAACTAGTGACGAGACAAGAAAGACGTTCGCCTAATGGTAAGCGACTCGCCTGCCTATAGACAACAGCACTGCATCACCCGAGACATAAGTTACTATCTCCTTTGTGTCCAACTGATTTCACCAGCTACAGTGCTCTTCACACCACAACACAGAAATGTTTACACACTCCTGCTTGGCGGTAGTATACCTAACACTGCGGTGGTACCGACCTGGATGGTCCCTTGCACAAGGGAGGGACGTAGAGAAATCAAAAGGCATTGTAGCTGGTGAAATTAATGGGCCTAAAAGACTGAATAACTTATATCTCAAGTGACAAGCGGCAGAGGAAAGAAGCTGTCCATGGGCAGGCGATACTTTTTCCATCAAGTAATGATTTTAGTTACGTAAAAATCAACAAATAATTAAGTATTGAAATTCCCACGATACGTAGAAAGAATTTTATTAAAATTTCTTATTATAGGTGTGTATTTAAGTCAGTTAGAGAACCACACAGAAAACATTATATATAACCGGATAGAAAGTTGAATCATAAGGAAGAACATGTGAAAGCAGTGGCGTATTCGTAAAAAAAAAAGAAGAATTTGTATCTTCTGCACCGATAAATTACTGTGTATGTCAAATTATTAATAAAAGATAAACTAAGTTAAATTTAGAGTTGAAACTAATTATCGGCCGAAAATAGGTATTCATTTTTTTAAGATTTACACTAACTGCCGCACTCGCAAACTTCAATTAGTGTTAATTATAATAAATGCATCGGATTTTTGTGACACTTGAAGTCAATGAATACTTGACACTTTGTTAGTGAGTAGAGATATCGACTGTCTCGTACTCAATAAAGGATCATAAGCATAGACAGCCTATAGTCGAAATAATCAGATCCCATAAATAACGCTAATTAGTGCGGCAGTAAATAAATAGGGTATAGCCATAATGCCCGCTGAAACTGGAGTACTCTGACCGAAGAAGAGTACTTCGTCCTTACAGAAGATCACAACAAAATAATGCCACCTTCGATTGGTGCTGTGAGCAGTGATGTACGCCTGGAAATAAACCCACTCCCGGGAATATTCCCAAGCGGAAATATTTCTGTTAAATTTCCATATCTTGGGTAAATTTCCAGCCATATTGGGAATATTGCCGGTAATTTACCAAAAATGTAAATGATGAAGTTGACCGGGAATAACTGCCGGTAATCTTAATTTTTTTATTGGTTCATGACTGACTGTGAGGTCATACTGTAGAGCAAGTAGCCAAAAGGTACTCCAGGAGGAGACGTTGCGGTCGGTGGTAGTTGAAGGACCACCGTTTGTCCCACTTGCTCATTTCATCGGCACAGCGATACTTCTGACACAGGGTCCTTCTCCTTGCATTGTTATTAAGCTAGGTAGTAGGTACCTTACGCATGGGACCGTCCAGATAGGTAGGTCCAGGTAGGTGTAAAAACGCTATGTTCCGGTGTAAAGGATATGAAAGGATACACTACATGAATGTGATGTTGTTAAATTACGCGTTGAACGCGATATATTTATATATAAACCGTGAAATTTGTTTCATTTCAATAATGTTAATGCTATGTACTCATATTTTTTTACTATTATATTTAAAAAATTAACACTACTGACCGTTCTTGTGGGACCATTGCCCCATTCTGCAATTTTATATTTCTCAAAGGTCTCGCATATCTTCTTGTTCCTTGATTCCAGGCTCATGGTTAAAATTTAAAACAAAAACGAAATTAAATTTTCCGCGGAATTAAAACGACGCTTTCAACATAAAAGCAACAGCACGAACGACGCCTGCGCCGCTATTTACAAGACTGGCGCGCCCACTGAATGATACAGTATTATAAATTGGTAGTAAATATTACATACAAGTAGTTTATTCAACGATAGCTTACTTGCAATGCATTCTAGCCTTGCTATTGAGATTGTATTGTTTAGTGCCCGGAAAATACAACTGCGTTTTTGCTCTTGTTACAGTTACTACCTATTTTTTTTAATTTTCTAATTAACTGGTCAAATACGCCATTCAAAAGGCCTATTTATTTGTTAGCCTCGAAATTTAAGGCACCTGCTTGTATTAATCATGGCGTACGTTCAAGCGCTCATATATATTTTCAAGTCGAATAAACAACTACATAGTATATATTTTTTAAGTAAGATTAACAACTACATAGTAACTTTATTTAGCTAATAAAGTTACTACTTACTTTAGTCTACTTTAGGATAATATTTTAAAAATATATTTTTAATTTAACTGAAGGTTACTATAGGTTTCCCCAGAGATCCATTGAGTACGGCGGCGACTCCGAGGAGGACGGCGGCGGGGTTGCGACCCCCGTCCCCGTGAGCACCGTGACTGGTTCCCGGGGGGCTACAATGCGCCCCCTGGCGGCGGGCTCAAAGGCAAGGCCCTGATGCAGATCCCACCGGAGAGCCTTGGGGCCCCCCTCTCATGTGCCGATGCGACAGCCGCGGGGGTTTAGTGGGTAAGAATCCCACATACCCCGGTCGAGCCCCACAGCTCCCGGGGATCCGTTTAAGTACGAGTTGGACTCGCAAACTCTATTAAAAAGAAAAGGTACTTACAAGATTTTTTTTTTCATTAGAGATAAGGTTGAGTAAGCAATATTTCAAACTGTTGATACCATAAGTAGTTGTTGAAATTAAATTGGTGTGACAAACAGATCCTGCAGACAGACAGATCTTACAGTCGCAGCACCCAGCCAAGGTCTAAACCAGAAGGGTTACTTTTAGGCACAAAATCCTAAAAATTCCCAATTTGCTGGTCTAAACTGTTTTGTTTTGCCCGAGTGCTCCAGGAGTAGGGCTATGTTTTTCGTGAGTATGTACGGTATGTAAGTATGTCTATTTCTTTGGCACGGCCTACAGCCTAAACGGCTTGATGCATTTTGACTTACAATATGTTGTTATTTTCGTCTAGTTGTAAGAGTGACATAACCTATTTATTTTTTCAAAAAAATTAAAATTGTGTCCGTCAGCCGGCATTTTATATATTTTACTTCGAAATGAAACCAATATGGGTATCTAATGCAAGACGAGAGGAGTTGAAATATATATAAATTTGTATATGGTATACATGCAGTGCATAATGTTTATGTACGTGTCATGATTTTTAGGACCATTTCGTTAGTTCGCAATATTGCATTCGGGCTTTTTATGGTTTTTATACTTTATACTTAACTAGCGATTTCCTGCGGCTTCGCCCGCTAGTTTTTTTACAGAGTTTACCAACCCCTAACACACCCCCAAAGGTTGTTTTTGAAAATTCGCGAAACACGTAATGATTTATTTTATTTAGAGAATCTTTTCAGTAAATTTGAAGTCAATCGAACCATACAATAAAAAGTTTCATACAAATGAAAACAAAATTAAATGGGGATTTAATCCCTTTAGGAGACGAATTTTCAAAAATCCTTTCTTAGTGGATGCTTACGTCATAAGTCTGTCCAAATTTCGGCTTTCTAGGTCCAGCGGTTTGGCATGTGCGTTGATGAATCAGTCAGTCAGTCAGGACAAGTAATTCTATATGTATAGATAGATAATAAATAATAGTAATACCAGCCCTTGTTTATGTCCCACTGTTGGGCACGGGCCTCCCCTCAAGATGAGGGGCTTAGGCCATAGTCCACCACGCTGGCCAAGTGCGGGTTGGCGGACTTCACATGTCATTCGGAAGCTAGTTAGGCTTTCTCAGACATGCAGGTTTCTTCACGATGGTTTCCTTCACCGAAAGCTAGTAACAATCGCACATGATTCATTAAATAAATCAGAGGTGCGAGCCGGGGTTCGAACCTGCGCACCTTGTTTCCAAAGCAAGCGCTCGCCCACTGAGCTGTTACCGCAACGCTGTTAATTTATATGTACTTGTGTTTCACTAAAACATTAAAATAGTAAAAGTATGTATGTATCACACTCGGCATCGAGACGAACTATAAATCAGCATCATAATAAAATCTTTTTAAAAAAAAATTGAACCGACTTCAATATCACTGAAAAGTATAAAATAATTTAAATATTATTGAAGTTGGTGTTAGCGTACCTGCTGTGTATATTTGGCACCAACTTCAATAATATTTAAATTATTTTATACTTTTCAGTGATATTGAAGTCGGTTCAATTTTTTTTTTAAAAGATTTTATTTTAAACTTTTTAGTGATATTTTCATATATAAAGATTGAACCATCGAAAACCGTAAAATTATCTAGGTAGGTTATGATCACATTATCGTCTACATAGTTTTACATAATTCATGTTTCTTCAGAAAAAAATATCCGGTCGTAATGAAATTTGCATGAAAACATCATAGTAGTTTACTCTCTCGAATAAAAAAAGAATCATCGAAATCGGTTCATAATTGTCAGAGCAATGTAATGGAGAACATCAGTTTTATGGTTTTTACCAGATAAATTCCTCCACATCGTTCATGGTCCTCCAGGAAGTTCTTATCCGGTTGTAATAAAATTCATACAGATTCGATACAGTGGTTTCTTCTTTCGAATAAAAAAAGAATCATTGAAATTGGTAAATATTTGCCAGAGTTATGACCATTTTTGTCAAACCGAGCGAGTCCGAGCGACTAAAACGTCATCTATATAGGCTTTCTTGCAACTCTCAGTGCGCAGTCACCATTCTTGTTTTTTTAGGAACTACATCAATGGATTGAAGAATGGATGGAAGAAAGATTTTTTCAAATCGGTTAATAATTGCCAGAGTTATGCGCGAACATACATAAAAAAAATATATATATATATATATATACAGACGAATTGAGAACCTCCTCCTTTTTTGAAGTCTGTTAAAAATAGACAAAGGCCGGGGCGGGCGGAGCGTAGCACGTAAATGGAATTAAAAAGGTCTGGGCAGGCCATACCTAGTAACTAGAATATTATCCCGAAACATGGTCGAATACTACTACTTAGACGAAACTTATCAAATCTGCGTCTGCGTGTAAAAAGCACATTAGGTAGGTACACTTCCGTGTGCGCAGCAGCGCATAGTGCACAACTGATTGTGCCATTATTCGCGAAAAATCATGTTAACAAGAATAAATTCAAAAATTTTAAAAACCCCCGACATACTAGGCGAACTCTTGGTGCAGAGATCCCGTGACCACTTTCCTGCTCCATCATGAGACTATGATCACCATTTTTTAGCAACTACTCGTCAAGACATATCCAACTAACCCAAACTCGGTGGGTCTACGTTTATTGGTGCAGAAATCCTGTGATAATCTTCCTACTCCAGCATCAGATCCTGATCACCATTTTTCTAGAAACTACTCGTCGAGACCTATCCAACGAGCCCAAACTCGATGGGTCGTACGTTTATTGGGGCCGAGATCCTGTTACCACCTTCTTGCTGATCATCATCAGACCCTGGTGAAGGTTACCATTTTATTAAGTATCATCGGATTGAATAAATTTCAGATCATTCGGACTAATGCGAGTAGAAGTAACGAAAAATGTCTATTGTATACGAAATACAATTATCCTATCCTACTTTATACCTACTATTCAGAATGTATCCTTGGAATACACGGACCGCCTTCAGTTGTTGGGAGTTGAAATTTCCTCAAACCTCAACTTTGGGCGGTTCATTGAGTCCAAAGCCAAGGTAGCTGCAAGGAAGCTAGGTGTCCTTTCAAAGCTCCGCCGGTACTTCACACCGGAGCAACTTTTGATGCTATATAAAGCACAAGTCCGGTCGTGTGTGGAGTACTGTAGTCACATATGGGCTGGTGCTGCTAAATGTCATCTTGCAGCTTTGGACTCAGTGGAGAGGCGTGCTAAGAGGCTTATTGGTGACGCAGAGTTAGTAGCGGCCAATTTACAAAGCCTAGAGCACAGGCGCAGAGTAGCCAGCCTCACGGTGTTCTACAGGATGCATTTTGGAGAGTGTGCACAGGAATTGCATGACTTGATTCCACCATCTCCCTTTCATCATCGGACGACGAGACGCACGGCACGTACACACCCTTATGGGTGAAAGTGCCTTCAGTCCGGTCTAAGCGGTTTGCTTCTTCATTTATAATAAGGACAGCTAAGGACTGGAACAGTTTGCCTGCGTCGGTTTTCCCGTCCGATTATAATGTGGGTGTCTTTAAGACTAGAGTGAATAGGCTTTTAATAAGCTAGTGTGTTTTGCCATCCTCGATTGCGTCGCCGCTTTCCATCGGGTGGGACTGCAGTCAAGCACTAGCTTATAAGTGTTAAAAAAAAAAAAAATATCCCTACCTCGACTCGGACAAGAGCTGATGGTCTTTGGATCGATTTTAATGAAAAATAGCTAAGAACCATCTCGCTTAAATTATCTTTCAAATAAAAAAACCGCATTCTATCCTTCCACTGGGTGAAACGCTACGGTGCCACAGACAGACAGACTTCCGGACATAGGCGTCAAACTTATAACTCCCCTCTTTTTTTCGAGGGTTAAAAATGAATGAAGTGGCAACATGTATTAGTATTTTTATATTTCCCCAAAGGTAGAACATTTGTAATGTTCATGCTTGCATTACGGTATTGAAATCAGTCATTCAACATAGTTAAGGAATTCCGATGTATGTGACTCTTTATAATTCGTTTTTGTATAAGTGTAGTCTAAAGCTTAAACACCATAAATAGATTTTAATTTTAAAGGTCTGGCAATGATTAGGGATACGAGTAGGGCAGCCAACTTTTTATATGAGAAATAAAGTACACATATTATTTAAGGTTGGAGACCTAAAAATAACAGTAATTTTAAAAAAAACAGTACCTAGGTACCTATTTTTTATTCTTATCGCAAGTCGTCAGATTTTATGGCTCCATATACCTACCAACGATGATGAAAACAGTATTTAGTATCCTTTTTTATAAAACAGAATTACAGTGCAAAATAAAGTATCTGTTTTTAATATTGGCAACCTTTTTTTTGTTCTTGCAGGGGAAACCTTGAATAGGTTCCCAGAGCCTGTGAATTCTGGTGTATGTGGGATTCTTACCCACTAAATCCCCGAGGCTGTCGCATCAACACAATGTGAGAGGGGGCTGGGCTCTGCGGTCTGCACCTGGAACCCGTCAGTGCCTTGCCTTTACGCCCGCCACTCGGGGAGCATTATAATATGTATACATAGGTCACACTATAAGTTTCCGGAACTGGCCACTTACATAAACAATATTTAAAAAGTAATTACTATGCGTTTCAACTAAGAATGTGACCGCCATGTTGCCATTTTAGATATATAATTACTAAAAATGATGTTTTAACAAAAATTGATGGCAAAATAAGACAATACAATAAATAATAAAAACCGAAGGCCGAATTTTTCATTTTGTGTTTACTCTGCTGGCGGTACAGAAATCGTAAACAACGAGTGAAGATGCAGCAGTCGCGATCATCATGGCGGACACATTCTTAGTTGAAACGCATAGTACAACATTTTAAAATGGAACTATTTGGCTGTAGAATGCAGTTTCTTTGATCTGACTGTCAATTGTTTTTACATTGTGGTGCCATTTTAAAAATTGTGTGTCTACATTAATATGGATTTAACTCGGGAAAATTTTCGTAGTATGATTTTCTACGATTTTAAGTGTAATTTGACAGCTCAACAGATCATCGCTCGGCTTCAATCTGCTTTTGGCGATGAAGCACCATGCAAGACGACTATTTATAGCTGGTTTGCAGAATTTAAGCGCGGTCGTGTCAATCTCAGTGACGAATCTCGCAATGGTCGGCCGTCCACCGCTGTGAACAACAGAAACATCGATGCTGTGCGCCGTATGATTGAAACAAACAGGCATGTGACCTACCATGAGAATCGCGCATCCCTAGAAATAGGCATGAGTCAAATACAATCAATCCTACACAAACATTTGGGTGTGAGAAAGCTGTGCTCACGGTGGATCCCACACAATTTGACCGAGGCTCAAAAAACGGACCGCGTCACTTGGGGCAGTTCCATGCTTACCAGATTCAACGAGGGTGCGTCAAATTTGGTGTGGGACATAGTAACAGGTGACGAAACATGGATTTATTGCTACGATCCCAAAACAAAGCAGCAATCGAGCGTATGGGTCTTTCGAGATGAGCCGAAGCCAACCAAAGCGGCGCGCGTGAAAAGTGCATCTAAGCGGATGATTGCTTCTTTTTTTAATAAAACTGAACACGTGGCTACTGTTGCTTTACAGAATCGTCGTACCGTGAATAATGACTGGTACACGACCATTTGTTTGCCGGAAATTATTGACGAACTCCGTTCTTATTCATTTCAGAAACATTTAGTGCGCCCCACGTATTGTGAGAGTAAAGGAAGAGAGAGTGCAGTTGTGTCTACATAAATACTTGTGAACTACAATATCCCCTGCATAGATGGCTAATCATGTGAAATATTGGCTACTGTCTGTGATCGTAACCTAGCTGGTCCTGTCTGAAAATCAGCGCTGTAGCACCTTAGGGGTCTTCCATTAATCACGTGAGGCTCGAAAGGGGGGGAGGGGTCCCGAAAAAATCACGAAATATCACCAGGAGGGGAGGGGTATAATGAGACATCACGTGTATTTATTTTTCGTTGAATGCACGATTTCTAAACCAAACAGCGGCACGTGGCCTTGACTCACCGTAGCCGGCAACGACTTCCCCTTCAACATTTAATCAGTTAAGTACCTGTATTTAAAGATAATATTCCGAAATTTTCAATATAAACTATATTGACATTTTGTACAAAAAAATACACGTGATTTTGGATAGGGGGGGGGGGGGTAGTTTAAAACCTCACCACGTATCACCAGGAGGGGGGGAGGAGTTAAAAAGTTGCTAAAAAATATCACGTGATTAATGGACGACCCCTTACTGTTGCTGCAGCAATTTGCTGAGATAGCTCAGCAAATTCAGCAACAGTAAAAAATGCAATGCCTAAAATGGTTCCTATGAACCATTTTTGGCATTGCACAGCTTGGTACAGATTTAATTTTACTGTTATGTCCTTAATGTCAATTAACTCTTTCCCTTTTGCACTAACTAACCCCCGACCTAAAACGAGAGGAGTTATAAGTTTGACACCTATGTCCGGAAGTCTGTCTGTCTGTCTGTGGTATCGTAGCGGTCCAACCAGTGAATGGATTAGAATGCGGTTTTTTTATTTGAAGGCTAGTTTAAGCGAGATGGTTCTTAGCTATGTTTCATGAAAATCGGTCCAGCCATTTGAAGACCATCAGCTCTTTTCCGAGCCGAGGTAGGGATATTTCATATCCCATGTATATAATTGACATTTTTCATTACTTCTATTAGGGCTCCCACACATAACTGCGATGCGATGCGATGCTGCGCCGCATCGCAGGAATTTGTATCGAAAATTCATTTGTTTCTGGCAGATATTTGCGATGCGATGCCAATTCGCAGTTGTGTGGGAGCCCTTAGTCCGAAAGATCTGAAATTTAGAACATATGTAAATCCGATGATACTAAAGAAAATAGTAACCATCACCAGGCCCCAATAAACGTATACCCATCGAGTTTGGGCTCGTTGGATAGGTCTCGACGAGTAGTTGCTTGAAAAATGGTAATCAGGGTCTGATGATGGAACAGGAAGGTGGTCACGGGATCTCTGTACCAATAAACGTAGACCTACCGAGTTTGGCCTCGTTAGGTAGGTCTTGACGAGCCGTTGCTAGAAAAATGGTGATCAGGGTCTGATGATGGAGCAGGAAGGTGGTCACGAGATCTCTGCACCAATAAACGTAAACTCACCGAGTTTGGGCTCGTTAGGTAGGTCTCGACGAGTAGTTGCTAGAAAAAAGGTGATCAGGGTCTGATGATGGAGCAGGAAGGTGTTCAAGGGATCTCTGCACCAATAGACGTAGAACCACCGAGTTTGGGCTCGTTAGGTAGGTCTTGTCGAGCAGTTGCTAGAAAAATGGTGATCAGGGTCTGATGATGGAGCAGGAAGATGGTCACGGGATCTCTGCACCAATAAACGTACACCCACCGAGTTTGGGCTAGTTGGGTAGGTCTCGACGAGTAGTTACTAGAAAAATGGAGGGTCTGATGATGGAGCAGGAAGGTGGTCACGGGATCTTTGCACTAATAAACGTAGACACACCGAAATTGGATTCGTTGGATAGGTTGCTGCAAGTGGCAGGTAGAAAAATGTTAATCACCAGATGGTGATGGGCGCAAGCATGAAGGTGGCAACAGGAACTTGGCTCCATTAAATGTAGGACCCACCAAATTATAAATCTATGGTTACATCTTGATGAGTAGATAGACAGATACTGATCAGGGTCTGATAATAGCACCGGAAAGTAATTTAAAGAGTTTGTTTACACTTAACGGGGTTTTTTTTTTTTTTTTTTTAAATTTCTTATCCATCTGCGATCAGCCACATAGCTTTTATCAGATTATTTGTCTCATTCGCGTTTTGAGGCATCATATCCAATGACATGACGTCTCACATGTTTTTAGATTGAGGCTAATGGTGTTCTTTTTAGCCGGAATACATAGTCTTTAGTATCCAGGAGTGAGGTGGCCAGCTGGTTTTTATGACGCTCCAGGCGTTGTTTATAGCTCCCACAGAACTTTTCTATCTCTTCCTTTATGGTGGGGATTTCTAAATACTGGTGTATTTCGGTATTCCTGATAAACCATGGTGCATTGGTTAATGTTTTTAGGGTTTTATTTTGAAATCGTTGTAATATTTCAATGTTGGAGTGACTTGTTGATCCCCATAGCTCAATACAGTATGTCCATATGGGTTTTATGATGCACTTGTATATCAGGAGTTTATTCTCTAGACTCAGTGTGGACTGTCTTCCTATAAGCCAGTACATATCTCGTACTTTCCTGTTTGCTTGTTCTCTTTTGGTTTTTATATGCTCCCTCCAGGTCAGTCTTCTGTCTAAATGCATTCCAAGGTATTTTACGGTAGCCTTTTGTGATAAGGTAGTTCCATCTAGGATCACCGGTGGACATTCACCGCGTTTCAGTGTGAACGTAATATGTATGGATTTTTCCGCGCTGGCTTTTATTCTCCGTTTTTTCAACCACATTTCGATTTTATCCAGGTGTCCTTGCAGATTTTCGGATGCAACATTACTGTCTTTATGGCAAGAAAGTACCGCAGTGTCATCCGCGTAAGTAGCGGTGACGATTTCTTCAGAAGTGGGTAGATCAGCAGTATAAATCGTATATAATATTGGACCCAATACAGATCCTTGAGGTACTCCAGCTTCTATCCGATAAAAGGGGGACAGACTATCTTCTGCCTTGACCTGAAATATCCGGTTTTTTAAGTAAGACTCCAACAGCATATAGGCCGTATTTGGTAGACAAAGTCTAAGTTTATATACTAGGCCCTTGTGCCACACTCGATCAAAAGCCTGTTGTATGTCAAGGAACACGGCAGAACAGTACTCCTTCCTTTCAAGAGATTGTCTAATTGTATGGGCAACTCGATGTATTTGCTCAGTTGTTCCATGATGTGCTCGGAATCCAAATTGATGGTCGGGTATTACTTTTGTGTCTTCTAGTAGAGGCAGTATGCGGTGGAGGATCAATTTTTCGAGAACTTTTGATAGTAAAGGTAATAGGCTTATAGGCCTATATGAAGTTACTTCTGTTGGGGGCTTTCCTGCTTTAGCAATCATATTAATAGTAGAAACCTTCCATATCAATGGATAATACTGAAGCCTCAGTACAGCATTGAACAAGATAGTTAGTAAAACGATCCCTTTTCTTGGTAGTTGGTGTAGAACCTCCGCTGTTATTAAGTCAAAACCTGGAGCCTTTTTTTTCTTAAGATATTCTATACATTTTCTGACTTCAGTTGGTGTTATAGGTCGAAGGGGTAAAGACATCTGTTGTACGCCGTTAACAATTTTATCTATTTCATCATCTGGTTGCATGATATCTGGTTCATTGGGTTTAAAAACTTCACTTAAGAACTGGGCAAATAGATTTGCTTTCTCTTCAGGTGTTCGTGACCATTTACCATCAGGTTGTTTTAAAGGCGGCACGTGTTGTTTAGGCCTTTTCATTGATTTAGTCATCCATAGGGAATAATCTTCCGCCTTGTGTGGTGATAATGTTTTTAACTTGTCTTGTAGAGTAATGTTTTCGTTTTCTTTAACGGGGTTTTTAAAAAATTTTAAATTTATACTTATTTATCTTCTGTATGTTCATTGCCATGTCCTGTGTTTGTCAAAATAAATACTTTTCCTCTTTCTTTTTCTTCTTTGTATTAGCCATTATTATTCCTATGGTGAACATGATTCTCAATATTGATTTGTATAAGAAGTTACAGTGCTGGCAATTGTGAACAATATTGTTTGCCCCCAAAGAGATTCAGGGCTTTATTTATAGGCTTTGTAAGTATTTTCCATACAAGCACTGTTTTTATTTTTAAATGTGTCACCTAGCGAAAAGTAGACGAAACATGTACTGCTATGTATGAATTAAAACTAAATACAGCTAAAGTATGATCGCCGAGCAGGAAGAATTTGTTACGTTGACCTGTCATTACCTGTCTTTGTCGCTCCTGGGTGGGATGTGTTGTTGTCACACTTGCATGTGACGCAATGGTATTTAGCCCGGGAGCGTCAGAGACAGGTAATAGCAGGTTAACATACAGAATTCTTTCTGATCGGCGATCATACTTTATCACTCAATAGGTATGTGTTTCCTATTCAAAAATATAAACACATAATCAATAAACAGAAAAAATAGTACTGCTATGGATAAACCGAGGGCATGAATTGCAGTCAACATTTCTTTGGTATATAAGACTGACGGACTTATTACCTGTGTAATAAATTTTCGGGGTAATTGCTATGTTCGCTAAGGCCTATAGTCAATATTGAATCTCTTTGTTGGCCTTTTAGCCAACGGCACTGTGATACTAACTATAAATGCTGTGTTGTGCACTTGCTTGTATTTTTTATTTCTAATCTAAGTATATTATACTTATATTAACTATTCCATAAATTGTTGAGGAACTCAATTTTTGGCTTAGTGTACTGTGTACTAGTCACCTAAACAATAGGTATACTGTTAAGTAAGTTCATTAATGATTATTTGACAAGCCTGTTGGCCTAGTGGTTAATCACCCTGGCCGCTCGCTACCCAATAAGTTGCGGGTTCGATTCCCACCAAGTGTCTGAGTGTTATTTATCTACAAGTATGACTACGAAAAAAGTTGTCTGGTTTCCATAGTATAGGCTCAGATCAGATGACCGTGTGTGGATTGTCACAGAATATTATTATATTATTATTACTTGCTTCGTATAATCATTAAGTGAAAGTTGGTAACTCTTAAAAGGATAGTAAGCAAATATTTAGTTGTAGTTTTGTAATTGTAAGTTATCTATGGAAACTTTGTTGGTTTATGTATTACCTACCACATTTAATTATCTGTCTATAAGTACAATGGTTTGTATGTTTCCCTTGATAATAAAATAAAAAAAATATAGCAAGTTAGCTTTCATACTCTAAGTGAAGACAGGATAAAAAAGTCAGAATTAGAAATTAGAGCTTTGAGAAACAATTAATCAGAAACCAAAATGCAAATGTATGACAATTAATCTAAACCAGCTTGCTTTATTTATTTATATCCAACAATATTAAAACAAGTACAAAGTAAACTCACAGTCTTTAATTTTTTCTGAGGTCCAGACGGCTCGTCCATTTTATTTATAATAAAATCCACTGCACTGACTGACACTAGCACGCTGATGTTCTAGAATTAAATTAGTAACATTTGATAGAACCTTTAGAAATAATACATTTTATCAAAAACCGAAGCCGAAATTCATACAAACAAATACCTATAATATTGTAAATAATAATACGGACCGACCGGGCCTTTAAAAATGTCAAAAATCAAAACACTTTTTTTTTATTTATTTCCAGAATTGGGACATGATTGGGACCAAATTGGGACGAGTCTATTTTAATGATTTTTATAGGGTAAAGCTTGTGCCTGATTTACACGTATTAAGTTGTCAAGTAGGTAACTAAATTTTAAGTGACTTAATTTTAAGTATGCGTTTACACGTCGTTTTTAGTAATTTTTAGTTAACCCCTCATGCCTGGTTTACACGTATTAAGTTGTCAAGTAGGTAACTAAATTTTAAGTGACTTAATTTTAAGTATGCGTTTACACGTCGTTTTTACTAAATTTTTGTTAAAATCTTTAGTTCTTTAGTTCGCCCCAATGGACGGTCGCACGATCCGTGACGATTTCATAGTACTTTGTAGCGACGGACAACGAATTTATTTTTAGGATTAAATTATATAGACAACTAATACAGATTATGATATTAAAATTTCTTTTTTATAATATATATAGTACTATAATTATAATATTAGATATAGAAAAGTAAATGACTTCGTGTCTTTCTTGATTACTGAATTTGTGTTTGATGTAAATATTTAACCATTTTACTTGTTTATTGCCTTCCATCCCCGTAAGCACCGTGTCTGGTTTCCGGGGGACTACAATGCACCCCCAGTGGCAGGCTCCGAAGGAAACGCTCTGAAGGACTCCTGGTGCAGATTCCACAGGAGAGCCCAGGTTTCCCCTCATGTGTCGATGTGACAACCACGAGGATTTAGGGGGAAAGAATCCCATTTACCCCGGTTGACCTACCCAGGTCCTGGGACCTGGGACCCATTGAACAATTCGCCGCTAGAAAAAAAAGGATGCGAGATACAGGCTTAAATTACCCCTAAATTTCTCCGTTGATCTAAAAAATCCCGAGACTATTAGCCAAATAGCTCTCGAATCACTTAATTATACGGCAGTATACTAGGAAAAGTAAAAAAAAAAACATTTGATTGCAAATATTAATACCTACAGCGTAGTAGGTATTTAAAAATTCCAGGACAATACAAATTCTGGAACAATCCCCTATTTCTGGCAACCCTAAATATACGTTGGTACAACGAAAACGTGACGAAAACGACTTCGCTCATAATATATTGTATATTATCTATGGTATGATCTATGGCTATACCTTTGCACGCACACCTGCAAACGTGCATTATACATGTGTGTGTCCAAACGTATCAAGAATAAACCACGCCCACCTACTTACCCGAAAAATAGAAAAGTTTCTATTCTACTTCATAAGTTGCGTACTAAATTTTAACTTGGGACTTTCTACTAAAGTTATTGTTTACACGTAATAATTTACTAAAATTTAGTAAAGATTTAGTTACCAACTTAATACGTGTAAACGAAAAATTTTACTTATTCACTTAAGTACTAAATTTTAACTTGGAACTTACTACTAAAGTGTTTGTTTACACGCAATAATTTACTTAAACTTTAGTAAAGATTTAGTTACCAACTTGCAACTTAATACGTGTAAATCAGGCATAAGTTGCGTACTAAATTTTAACTTGGGACTTTCTACTAAAGTAATTGTTCACACGTAATAATTTACTAAAATTTAGTAAAGATTTAGTTACCAAATTAATACGTGTAAACGAAAAATTCTACTTAATCACTTGTGTACTAAATATTAACTTGGAACTTACTACTAAAGTGTTTGTTTACACGTAATAATTTACTTAAACTTTAGTAAAGATTTAGTTACCAACTTGCAACTTACTACGTGTAAATCAGGCATTAGAGAATGTCTACGGGGTAAAGCCTATAAGGGTAAAGCACTTATTACACCACAAGGTATTCAGGGAGTTAGGCCCTGATTTAGGGTGGTGTAATAAGAGTTAGGGAGTTAGGCTCCCAAATTAGGGCAACCGTAGCGGCCCGGTCTACCGACCCTTGCTACCTTTGCTTGCTACCGGGCAGTGTGATAGCGTTTAGGTTTAGGGCGTTAGGGTGGTATCAGTGTGACCAGATTCAGTATTTTAATACTTTTTCAGTAGTTTTTAACGTCGTTGTTTAGATTTTTTTCGGTATTTTGCTGGAAGTCAGTATTTTTCAGTCAAAAAAAATTCTATCACTGTAAGCCGATGTCCTTGCGAATATTGATGTTTATTCCATTAATTATTTCGACCCTTGCAGTATTAATTCACTTCCAGTGTCGTATAAATATTTTTCATGAACTGCATTAATGTTAATTAACTTTAGCTAGCGTTCGAGAGTACGTTTTTTTTTCAAGCAGTACCGATGTGTGTGACTAAAGACTGGAATAATGTGCGAGTGAGAGGAAATGAAAATGTGCGTGCGTGGAGTCCCTCCGCACGGAAGAAGTGAAACTTCACTCTCGCTCTGTCTCTTTCTATTCCCCCTCCCCGCGACTGAAGGACACTGAACGACGCTGAACGACGCTGGACGACACTGAAATGACACTGAACGAAACTGAACGATGACGCTGAACGACACTGAAATGACACTGAACGAAACTGAAATGAACCTGAACGACACTGAAATGACACTGAACGACGCTGAACGACACTGAACCATACTGAACGACACTGAAATGCCACTGAAGGACACTGAACGATGCTGAACGACACTGAACGACACTGAACCATTGAACGATGCTGAACGACTCTGAAATGACATTGAACGTTTAGGACCGTGAATGGTATATTTTTGTGATCGCAGGTAGAAATTTCTTCATTAAATTGTTTAGTTCCGGTGTTAAGCAAAGTTATTGCTAGTAGAATGAACCAAAAATATTGAATGTTATAAGATTTTTTTATACTATACTAGCTGACCCGCGCAGCTCCGCCCGCGCTTTTTTTACATTTTGCTCCCCTTTTCTCCCTTCACCCTTGATTTATTTCTCTCTCCATCTCTCCCTTATAAGAAAAATCTAATTCTATACTCTCGCTCTCCTCTCTCTTTCCCCCTCCCGCTTCGGTCCCTGTCACACTCCCTCTCTTCCTCTCCCGTTGTCCCCTCTCTGAACCCCCTCCCCCTTTCTCTTCTCCCACCTTGCTCCCCTCACTCCCCCCTTGTTCCATCTTAATCCCCCTCTCTCTCACCCCATCACCCCTTCCTCGAATCCCTTCTCACTCTCTCTCCTCTCTTGCACCCTCCTCTCGTTCTATATATCCTCGCCAATCATGGTATCTGGGATTCTTACCCACTTAAACCTCTGCGGCTGTCGCATCGCCACATAAGACGCCTGGGACCTCCAGTGAGATCTGCACCAAATACCCCTCAGTGCGCATTATAGCCCCCGGAAACCTGGCACCGTGATCACGGGGACGGGGCTCGCAACCCCATCACCATCCTCCTCGGAGTCGCCGCCGTCACCCATCTATGTAATGACCTTGCCTAACGTTGCTTAACCTAGCGGCATGAAATATACTTTACGACCTATACTCAGATCTACCCGATATGCACACAAAATTTCATACAAATTGGTTCACCCATCTATGTAATGACCTTGACATAAGTTGATTAACCTTAACCTAGCGGTATGAACAACGCACAGCAATTTTTTCATTGGTGTAAATATTAGTGAAGTTTACGTTATATTGAAGAAGGGACAAATTCATGCTAACAACAATTTATTAATACTTAGTTAATTATTTCTCATAAAAAATAAAGGATAAAAAATGTTTATTGTGGGTTATCCCTAGAGATAAACATATAGGGCCTACCATCGTGGGCTTTTTTGTAGACCTTGTTAAGGCGTTCAACACTGTAGTACATTATTTTGATCCTTCTCGTAGGGTTTAGCCAGCGTTTGCAATGTAAGCGCAAAAAAAATGTTGTTATTTAAGACATCACATTAGAAACCTCTAAAATTATCGGTGTTTCTCTACTATATTAAACATGTATTATACATATAAACCTTCCTCTTGAATTACTCTATCTATTAAGAAAAACCGCATTAAAATCCGTTGCGTAGTTTTAAAGATCTAAGCATACATAGGGACAGACAGACAGCGGGAGCGATTTTGTTTTATAATATGTATGTATAGATATAGATAGATTTGGAGTGAATAGGCGGGAACCGTGAACAGGGTAGTTTGGCCATTCATTAATTTCCTTCTACGTTACGTAAATATCTGATTAATGGTGTTTAATTGCCGCACTCCCGAACGCTAATTAAAGTTAATTATCATTAATGCAGTTCATGAAAATGATTTTTACTGGAAGTGAATTAATACTCCGAGGGTCGAAATAATCCATCGAATAAACATCAATATTCGCAAGGACAATGGCTTACAGTGTTAGCATTTTTTTCCCCAAAATATACTGAAAAATACTGACTTCCAGCAGAATACCGATAAAAATACTGATCTTCAAAAACGACGTTAAAAAATACTGAAAAAGTATTAAATACTGAATCTGGTCACACTGATGGCGCCCTAACGCCCTAGACGCTATTGCACTGCCTGGTAGCAAGAGAGTTAGGGAGGTCGGTAGACTCGGAGCGGACTCGGACCTAGGCCGCTCCGATCGCCCTAATTAGGGAGGCTAACTCCCTAACTCTTATTACACCACCCTAAATCAGAGCCTTACTCCCTGAATACAGTGTAGTGTAATAATTGCTAAAGTGCAGACAGGAAAAGCTTTACTCCAGTCTGGTCAATTCAGTATTTTAATACGTTTTCAGTATTTTAACGTCGTTTTTAAGATCAGTATTTTTATCGGTATTTTGTTGGAAGTCAGTATTTTTCAGTATATATTTAGGGAAAAAAATATGCTAACACCAAAGTAGTGAAAATTTTTAAATCTATGGCTAACACTCTATGCCGTTGTCCTCGTTAATATTGATGTTCAGGAACTTGGCCAAACATCGTGGATCAATAAATTAGAGACAAGACATTACAGGCTGCTGCGTTGTATTGTTATTTATCTACACAATGCTTAATCAAATAAACAGAGTCTGGACTTTAAGTTTTTAATTGTATTAGTGGATAGTTAGGTCCTTTAAACTAATTTTGCGTATGAACACAAAATCTTGGGACCACAAAAAACATTGGTTGGACATTTTTTTTTATTATTGACGGAAAATCTGAAATGATTACAGGTTTTATGTGTTTAGTTGTTTAAATGTTTTTTTTTTTTGTTAAAATAAAACTATGTTTTATGAAAAAGAATGAGCTACTTGTGCACATGTTTTTTTTTTAGTTATTAGTGTGGTTTGTTTTTTTGGTGTTTGATGAATAGGATCCCTTGGTGCACAATTTCAGCTCGCACTTGATCAGTTTTTTTTTTCAGTATTTTTTCGAGTAGGCCTCGGTGTTTTTGTAAAATTTAATCTGGTCACACTGCTTTACTCTATGGATGGTTCAATCAATTAATCAATCCATAGATAAGAGTATATTACAAATTACAATCAATCAATCATTTTAATAATAAATAAAAGTCAAGGATTTATATTTTGAATGAAATAAATAATAAAATAATTGGTGGATTTGGTGGTTTTCTTTTATCCCAGTGATAATAAACTTACAATAATTTAGTTCAGACAGACCACAGACTACTGAGTAAGTTCAGGCCCACATTTCTTCCTGGTGTAGAGTCGTATACAAAAATCTAATCAAAATGCCTGCTGTTACATCGACGACAGCAGATGATCAAAATGAAGGTGATCAGAAAATGTGGAGTGCTCTCAAGCGGCACATAATACGAGAAAGACAGAGGAAAAAAGAAGGTGAATTCTTCGTAATACTATTACAAGTCAGCATTCCAAGTATCTGACCCATCTTTGTCCTATGTTATTGTAGCGTCATAATGTACCTATGTTATTCAGGAGTTTGTTTTACTGTGACACAAAGTAGGAGTGGGCGATACAAAACGTATATAGTTATTGAAACTATATATCGTTTCAATATCGTAAATCCGATATCGGCTTGGGCTAAAACTATATATTTGATGAAACACTATATTGTCCAATATCGAACGAATCGCGCAACGAATCGATCCGAATAGACACGAACAATGATATAGCAAAATATCATTGGATACGAACACGATACCGATACCGATGAGTGTGAGTGAGTGCGCGAGTAAACTGAAATAGCTATATTATCGGACGGTTACTAGTACTACGATTCCAAACCTTAACGCCCAACGCGTAAAGATTATGATTATTGAAATAGTTTTTTTTTGTACTTTAGTGAAATTGTAAAATTTCAACTTTCGTCTTTACATTAAATAGGGATACATTATGCAAAGATATTTTGAACTTTGGCCTTGAACTAGAGTGCGAAAAAAGAATTTGGGTATTAATATTATGTATTGTTTTCATTACATACATAGTATGCTAATTTTGTTAATAGTATAAAATTATAGGTACATAACGACTACTTCAATTTAAGTATGTACAGGTATCTAATATTTATAAATAGTACTTACTTCAATAAATCATGCTAAGTAGGTATGTCGTAAAATAATTTGTTACAAAACGATCATAATGCAGCCAGTTCTAAGCCTGGTAAAAGTATGAAGGGCGGTTTATTGATTTCATACTATCTCACTAGTCAATACAACTAAAATCTTATTAGGTATGACGATTTTCTTTGATATCGCAAAGATATAGAATCTGTCAGTATCCATCAATATATAGTTTCACAAAATATAGTGTTTCGATATCCGATATCAAATATCGATATATAGTTTCGATTTGATATTCATAAATAGCGATATTACCCACTCCTAACACAAAGGCTCCCATTTTGTCATAATGACATGAATACTATAGGCCGACCGTTTAACTCGCGTGTCGCCTGCGCGGTGGGAGGGGAGCGGGGGCGGGTAACGCTACACACGGAGTCAATAATCCAAAGATTTATCTCGAGATAGACATTGTTGGTAAAGAATAAAATAATAAGTATCTTTTTTTTAAGTATTTATTTTTAAGTTTTACAAATATTTTATAATAGCTTCATAGGTACAAAATCATAAAACAATAATTAACTCCGTTTAAGAAATATTTAACCACAGATAAAAATTTTATAGGACTATTCGTCACTAATATTCATATCGCTTGAATCATCATCACTGTCTGTGTAGCTTGAGGAGTCAGAATCTTGGAAATTAATAATAAATCGGTCCATCTCTTCATCAACGTACTGGAAGAGCGATTCATCTTGAGATTTATCTTGGCAGTCGTATACCTTGTGCGTTTATCTTCAAGCGTCCGTAACAAAAACACCAACCGCGCGCTGCGAGCACAGCCAGCGCACTGCCGCATTTGACGTAAGCTCTCTGCTCCGCGCACCCCTTTCACCCATCCGCTAACATCTCCCCTCGCTCCCTTCTTGCCGCGCAGGCGATGCGCGAGTTAAACGGTCGGCCTATACCTTTTTTCCCTTACTCATAGTTACCTGAATACTCCCATTTTTCCCTCTCTCACTCTTAGTGACATGAATACTCCCATTTTTCCCTTACTCATAGTTACCTGAATACTCCCATTTTTCCCTCTCTCACTCTTAGTGACATGAATACTCCCATTTTTCCCTTACTCTTAGTGACATGAATACTTCTTTTTTCAAATAGCATTCTTTTACGATGCAGTAGCCATAATATTCTGAGATCATCAGTTGTTGCCAAATAATGCCAATCACATGATATTGATGGGCCCTTTAATCTAGTTGTCAGCCTGGTTACTGCCCGTAAATTATTGCAGGTTCTATGCCATCCAAGACAAACATTTGTGTGCATGAACATGTCTGTTTTATTGACATTTATGTATACTATTTATATATTGTCATGTATGTATTGACAAAAAATTATAATACCTAAGGATTTGTATACATTGTCTGGCTACCATAGGCTAGGTTCTGACTATTATATTATATGATCTGATAACCATGTGTGAGTTATTGCCCCGGGAGATTATTATTGTTTTCTGATATTTATGTGAATACTACACATTGAAATGAAACTAATTTTATGGATTATATCTCCTTTTAGTAATATTTTTTAGTACCTATTAGTTTTATATATAAATATGTTTCTGTTATTTCTGAATAAATATTTCAGACATTTTGTCTTTATTATTTATGTTAATCATATATTATGTGTGATATCTCATGTAACAATGAATACATTTGGATGTGTCATTCATTATTACCAATTATAATTTTTAGAGTATGAAGCTGAGGTGGAAGAGGAAAGATTGCGCAAGGAACGAGAGGCAAGGGAAAGACAAGATGTGATGACACTGGGTATGATCAAAATTAGTCTATACTTATTGTATACATGTAAATATTTGTTTGTTTTATAGGTGGTAGTAAGTTTACTGTGAATGGGACTATTCAGGCAGATAGGTACCTCAGTGGCAGATATTCTGAGTCCAAGCAGCAACACATACATAAAAATATTGTTGGGCTGGAACACAAGCATAAAGGGTTCTAGT
This sequence comes from Furcula furcula, assembly GCA_911728495.1. Lineage (NCBI taxonomy): Eukaryota > Metazoa > Arthropoda > Insecta > Lepidoptera > Notodontidae > Furcula > Furcula furcula. Next base: position 7,744,756 of record OU452246.1, on the reverse strand, counting down.
TGGTAAAGCCAAAATTTGTTTTGGCTTGCGTTTAAAAAGTCTTTTGGTGAACATTGACAGTGCAGCTGTCCATGTATAGGGCTTTAGTGCACCACTCAATAGTTTTGCATGTTCTAGTAGAAATATTAGTCAAGTTCTAGTAGAAATAGTAATCATGGTCAGTCAGCAAGAATGTTTGAGGCTGATGGTCAAGTGTGTTGCAGTGAATATATATTATTTATTATTCCTAGTGACACGCCCATCAAGTGGTTCACCTGATAATAAGCGATACACCTGCCAATAGACAGCTGCATGCACTGCCGGTCGTCACCTAAGACATTTGCAGCAGAATATGCTGCTACACCCATTAAGGGTTGCATTGTGTAAAATTCTTTAATGTGGCAGAGGCCACATTAAAGAATTTTCGGGTGATTAAACTGGCTCCCTGTTTAGTTGGAACATTTATAATATATCGTTACAGAGGAAACAAAAGAACAAATTGAGCAATTGGAACAGAAGTTGAAACAGCTTGAAAAAGAAAAGCAACAGCTATTCATGCAGCTCAAGAAGGTGCTGAATGAGGATGAAATTAGAAAGAGACAACAACAGAAGGAAACTAAGTGAGCATGGCAATTTGAGCTTTAATATTTATGATTCCGTACTAAAAACCCTAATGGTATGGAACCCTTGTTGCCTTGCAAGCCACACTTGACTGGTTTTTTAAACAGTTTAAACGCTATTACTGTCTATCTTCGAATGCATAATGTATTGTTCACAGATATCTTACTTATTTCATAAGATATTAAAAAAACTAAGATTTCTGACACAAATAGCCATAGACTAGGATAAGTGGAAAGAGTAAAGAGAGGTGTTTACTCAGCAGTGGGACAGTATGGGCAAAATAATTTTATTAATACAATAGCTTTAATGGCTCTTCAAGATAGTTGTCTTAATTGCAATTAAAAGATTATGGTGCGGTATTCGTGAACTTAATGAGTTGGGCGGAAATTTCATAATTGATTGTACCAACCCACTGGTATAGTACTACATATCTTTTATTTCGAATTGCTCCTCCTCCTTTTATTTCGGTTACAAAAGATATGACACTGTAAGAGCTCAATAAAAACCACAACAGTGACTTTTTCAGTGAAATGCAGCCTATGAAGATGCCAATAGGCAACATACAAATACCAATGTTCCCGATGCCTACGTCCACGGGGCAGGGTGAGCCGCCGCCTACTCAGGGAAGACCGCCTCCACTTAGCTCACATATGATGACAAAGGTAACCTTTTGAATTTACTTACTGCACTCACAAACGTCAATTAGCGTTAATTATATATTTTTTTTGTTTTAAATAAGAGTCAGAATATCAAACAGCAAACTTTCCTTTAGCTGGCCAATGTTATTCTCATTGCTTTCCAGAATTTATATTTTACTAACGACACTATCGGATAGTAGTTATACCTACAGCATGTTGTTTTTTTTTCGAAGTCAATGGGTTGACGCAGTTTTAGTCGCCCTTGGGTGACACCTTGAGTGTTTTTCGCTATACCGTATAGTTTCGGATATTGCCATTCATGTTCACTTTAAAAAATCATATACAGAGTGACTCTTTCAAGTGGATGGTGAAAACTTGAAACTACAGAGGTAAATTGTTTAATAATATTTTTTTTTTTATGGACCAAATATTTTTTACATTCAAAATACAAACATATTAAGTCTATAATGTGTGTAATGAGCATGGTTATTTCACCAGCAACACTGCAATGTCTTACTAAGAGTTTTGGCTTAAAGGTCCCTGTAACCAAGTTATAAACTAATACTTCTATAAAATAATTACACAATTGTGATTGTTACCAACATTTTATCTGCACCCTGTTCTTCTTGATTATTAATAAAATTAGCGTAGGAGAAATTTGTTAAGTTTTATTTATTTATACTCTTTATTGTACACACATAAAAATAAAATAAAAAGGACTTGAAGAAATTTGTACAAAGTTTTTATGGTTTCCACTCGCACTTATTATCACCTGACGGTGTTTCCATTCAAATGTTAATTTTCCTAATCAGTCGTGTCTGCACTTGCTACTTAAAGAAGTTAAACACCTATCATAAAACGGCTTAAGATATATACGGGGGTTATTTAAAAAACACTTAGTCGCTACCTACTATACAGCTACTTCTTTATTACATTATACCGAAAAACAATTTGTTTTACAACTTTTAATTAATTTCACAGGCTTTCAAATAAAAAAAATGGCTGGTCAAAATGATTATATGTAGGGGATCGCTTAACAGATGGGTTAAGAAACAGTGTGACGGATTTAATTTTGCAACGGCATTAGTTATTACAATTTAGAGAACTACAATATTTTTACTGATATCATAAAAACAAATTTATTCATATATATATTCTGTGACTTATCTAATGCTTTTGACTGCGTCGATCATAACACGTTTTTAAGGAAGTTACATCACTATGAAGTTAGGGATAAGGTTCTCGACCTTTTGACTTCTTATTAAGATAATAGAACTCAAAAGGTTGATTTTATTGGAAAAAAATCTCTTGGTGCTAAGGTCACAATGGATGTTCCACAGGGCTCAATTCTGGGACCATTCCTGTTTCTTGTCTATATTAATGACTTGCCTTATTATGTAGGAAATCATCACGAGATTATGTTTTTCGTTGATGAAACTTCTTGATTACTACTTCTTACTAATGTAAACAATTGATAAATTATGATGAGGTTCACAATGCGCTATCTAAAGTGGTCGGTACTAATAATGAAGCCTAAATGAAGCAAACATTAAATTGATTAAACCTTCCACTCCTAATTTGAGACAGCAGAGCTATCTGATCCGGTTGGGACAACTGTGTTTAGGAAACACAGTTGTATAGATGTATAGATAAGAAACTGAAATGCAGCCCACATATTACAAAACTGTCAGGCAAGGTTAGTTCAGCGGCGTTTGCAGTTAAGACAAGGAGACTTCACTCTAAAACTCTATATAGTGATCATTAGTATTAAAAATAGTTTCTTCCATTTCATTAAGGTTGTCTGGAAGAAATCGCTATTAGCGATAAGGCCGCCGTTTGTACTATTCTTTATTGTTTGTTCTATATTGTTGTTATTTGTTGTTTTTGTTTGTATTAAGTCGTACCATTTTCTTGTTCATTTGTTTGGTGTACAATAAAGTATATTCTATTATATTCTATTGGATTTTGAAAACATCATTACCGTGGGGTACCTTGAAAAGAAAAGGAAGCGTTAACAAAATAAAGTTGTTTTTGTTATTGTATGCATGTAAAACATGACCGTGTCACTCTCCTTTGTTCAAGCATAAGCATTCAAACCACATGTCGTTTCCACAACAGCAGACGATTGTGCGCGGCCCAATACAGTCCGGGGTGAAGCGGCAGCGAAGTCCTTCGCCCACGTACGCGTTGTACGCGCACAGATTACACCAACCTCCCATGAAACATCAATCTGTGTATTCGGACCACAGTAAGTTTAACTTTTAAATCCCTACCTAATATGGTTACCATAGAATGTTGAAATTAAAAATAAAATACTGGCTTAAAAAGCTCGTGCCTATAGGCATAAGTGAGATTTAAAAAAAACAGGTAGTTTTTTCAATGTCTATAATTTTGGCTCTTAAATATTACAACACAGTACCTACCGTAAAGTTTTAAGTGAAGAGAAAACAGTTGAAAATCGAATGTACCTATTTTAAAACTATTCGGTTACAATAAAACAAGATGGTCTTTTGCAGAGGTAGAAGACGGTCGCATGGGCCGTCAGATGGCCCGCGCAGTACTATGGAACAGTGAGTTAAATCAACGCTAGGTGTCGTCCCTGTCGCTTCTCATCACACCATGCTTTTTGTATCTGTATCTTTCGAATAAATAAAAGTGCGGCATGAGAAAGAATTTAAGAAAAGGACGAATATAGCACCCAAGTATTCCTCATAACCATTTCCTGAAGTCGTGGAAATCTTCAAGTACCTTTATTAATAAATTGATGGACTACTATTTCTATAATTAACACTTAATTAAATTCTTTACTCAAATCTTACGCTGCAACTTTTATTTTTTTATTAATTTATGTTCTTCTTTGTTGAAATGGTTTAACATTTCGTTTTCGTGCTGTTCATAACGCTAATCACTGTGTTACCATATTAATAGAACAAATTCCTAATCTTCCTCATTCTATACTCGCATGTATTTTTTGGTTTCTTTTGTTATGTCTAAAAAAATATTAAAGTATAGTTTTTCTAGGGTTTTCATCAAATTATTGTTTATACAGCCATCGGCACGTAACTTGGCAAGATTCGTTAGATGTGCGCAGAAGTCATTTTTTAGGTCTCTTTGGTTAGGTTTTTTTCAAGCGGGGCGCGGGGAACAAGGTAACATCGTTCCGGGCGCGCTATTGCTTAACCGGTCGAGCCTCGCTCCCCGCATCTCGCCTAACGTCCCGTTCGCTCTCGAGTAAACTTGCGTGCACTAAAATGGTTCAGTTTGTTTTTGTTAAGTATTGGTTACAAGTTTTTGAAAATGTTATTTTATCACTCTCAGTAGATTCCGACTTTTCATCCTACAACCCGCCGGCCGTCAAGCATTAAATCAGTAATTACTTTATCACAATATTTTATTTTAAAATACATTTCTTAAGTAAGTTTAACTATAAAAATTTCATTTATTACACCTCATTATATTTCAATCATTCCTCTGTTTTTCTTCTTTTTATGACATGGCTAAAAATATGGCAATAAAATTGCAATATATTATATTGACCATGTTTTGTTGCAACTAAGTGCACTTGAGCGAACTACGTCAAAAAACCTTGCCAACTTACTTGCCGGGGATTATATCTTCATTTAACTTTAGATGATGGTTTAGTATCTGTATCTCTAATGATATAAATAATTAAATCATTCTTGTACAAGACACCTTTCCGATATATCAGGTGTCTGGTAAATAATGGATAGGCAGATACGTGTTGGGGACCCCAGCCACTTACATAAAAAAATATATATCTGCAGCAGGCTGGTTTTTGGTTTTGTTTTCAAGTATGAAATTTACTGTGTAGTACCCAATAATATGAACGAAAGTATCAAATTTCGTACTTTAAAAAAATATCCAGCCTGCTGCAGATATATATATATTTTTTACTTATTTTTGTGAGTGTCCGGGGTGCCCCCAACAAGTACCTGCAGGGTTATCCATTTATGTCCAAAAAATAGCCCCAATTTATAACACTTTTCTATACTGATCCTGACGTCCGCGTGGGGACAGAAGTGCCATGACTTTCTATTTAGGCATTAGGCAAAATCTTATTGCCTATATGGAATGCACGCCACTGCCCCCAACAGAGCAATCGCAGTACGGATCTGGCGTGGGCGGGTCCTCGGTATCATCAGGGGCGTACTACGCAATGCCGACGTCAGGCGTGGTTGGCGTGGTGGGTGAGCGGCCGCCGCCGCTACTGTACGCCCACCATGCCCACACGCCACACACACCGCACACGCCGCACCACGGGAACCTCATGTATGCGCCGGCGCCGCAACCCCCCCAGCTCTATCTCGACATGCTGAAGAATCGGGACGGACAGCAGCATCAGGATCCGAAGAAAGATTCTCAGGTATTGTTTTCTTCTTTTTCTTACTGTTGGTAGAGAACTCTGAGTAGGTTAAGCAAGCCATTGTACATATTTTGTGTTCTATTTCCATCGATATACTATCTAAACCATCATTCTGGAGAAGTTGGGCACAAAGAAATGCTTTCTCTTATCTAGCATAACATTATACGTAACTTACCATATTTTTACACTACGTTTATTCTGGGTCAAAAATACTTAAGCAAATCCATACCTTTCCTTAGCCTACTGTACGTCTAAGCATTGAAACCATCGATATACTATACAAACTAGATTAGTTGTCACGACCCGAAAAGTGGTCACGAAAATAGAGCTACAGAGACGGCTGTCGCTCTATTTCAAACTTAGAGAAAGAAAACAATAGAGAGCTGGCACTTTCTTTCTCATTCGCGCAAGAAAAGGATGCATTTATATATATTATATGTGATAGAAAGAAACTGAGCATACGATTTTTTGTCCCTCAGCGTGTGTTCAAAATCTGGCGCACCTACGGTGCGTTTTCTTCGAGTACTCATGAAATTTTCTAGTTCACGACCTAGCTTTGGAGTTTTAAATTGAATTGCATTATGAAATATCGTTTATACTACTTAATAGGCGCATTTGAATAAACATCCTTAGCGTGTGTTAAGTGTACGAATGATTATTTTCCGTTATTTTCTGTCCTTATCGGCGGCACGCTAGCTAGATGTCTTGTTATATTCTGTCTACGATTTCAAATTAGTACGAGCCGACAACAGGATGTATCGAAATTCCTTATTGCGCGTTTATAAACTGTCCAAATAATATAATACTTATCGTAATACTAAAATTGCAGATGGAGAATTTTTTTTTCGTTTCGTGTTCTTATTACTACTAGTTTAAATAATAAATATAAGTAAGATATCATTATAATACGAAATAAAAGTTATTTATTTGATATTTTCTATATTATATATTATATATTATTTATTATTTATATATTATTTATAGTAGTTCGCAACTGCCATGCCGAGACTGACAAAATTAATGTTGCCGATAGGATGTCGCCACTGTCTATACGAAACTGTTAAACTACACGTCATTACCATAATAAAAAGGTTAGTTCTCATTTTTGCCACCAGCACGGATAAGTTTGTAAGTCAGTACACACAATGGAAACACACCTGTTTTGAACCTTATAGTGGTTAAGATTTTCTTTTAAATGAGTACATTTTTGCTTAAGTCAAAACAACTACTTTTTTTCGTATAGCTTTGGCAATTTTATTGATTTTTCTTTATCTCCGATGTAAAGGTTTTATGTGCCGACATTACTGCATACAGAATTAGACTTTATTACTACATGTGAAGGCTTCTATTAGTCCGACGTTCTGAATTATTTAAAACTATTTTCTACAATTTCTAGCTACGTGTATAGTTGTGTAAGTATATGTAACCGCGACCACATTTTCGATTTCATTTTGTTCGTGACAGCTAATCTAGTTGGTATAGTATATCGATGATTGAAACACAATGGAAGCACACAACTCTCAGCTCCAAAACTGTGTAAGTGTAGAATTGTCTGCAATTATTTTGAACCTTATTTTGTAGTTGTTAAGTTATCTTTTTATATGAATATATTTTTGTGTAAGTGTGTGTAACCGCGACCACATTTTCGACGTCATTTTGTTAGTGAATGCTTATCTAGTTTAGATAGTATATCGATGTCTATTTCCATTTGATATGAGTTTAGACTGCGTTCAATAACCGTTTTATAAAATGTACCTAGTGGCAATAATGTTCAAAGTTTGTATTTTAAACCTAATGTTTATCTACTTTCGATAGTCTAGAAGTTTCTAAAGTTTGCTAAATTTTGAAATTAACATTTTTTGGAACATATTTAGTACCAACTATACTTATATTTGGAACATACATAGATACTATAACTGCGTAGCTCGGACCTACAATAATAACTAAGAAGACCTGAGGGCATACTGGCATAATTGTGACATAAGGACTTTTAACATCTCAGTCCTCCCATGACCATGGATTCAGCAAAGGTTTGGAAACGTAGGGAAAGTAAAATCTAAAATAAGCCGCGATATAATCCGTAAAACTAGTTTTATTTCAATACTATAAGTATATTTTTTTAATAACCATGGCATTGTTCTGGTAGCAGCCTCAGGTGCTAATAGGTCTGAGCGAGGCTCACCACCCGGCGGTGAGCAGCGGCGTAGTGTACGCGCAGCCGCCTGTGTCGCGGCACATGGCCATACATCCTCAGCAACACAACAATATGCAGGTACGTTCACTATCTCACCGCGACTTTACCCGCATTTTTACGTATGTTTTACCCTACTTTGACTTAAAATTTGTCGATACCAGACCAGACCTCTTAAAACATTCAGAGGTGACTTTTATAGAATAGACGACGAGCACCTGTAACAGAAAAGCGAATGACCTTAGGGTAGAAGTAAACTACTATCCGCTGGACAGGACCCTAGGTTGTCCATTGAGTACGGCGGCTACTCTGAGGAGGACGGCGGCGGGGTTGCACCGTGACAGGTTCCCGGGGGCTACATTGCGCCCCCCGGCAGTGGGCTCAAAGGCAAGGCACTGAGGGGCTCCTGAGATCCTACCGGAGAAGCCCCTCCCATGTGCCGACGCGACAGCTGCGACGGTTCTAGTGGGTAAGAATCCCACATACCCCGGTTTACCCCACAGGTACCTGAGACCTTTTGAATGTTTCCCCCGACGAAAAAAAAAGAGTAAACTACTATGTACTACGAACGTATCAACCTGACAGAACTTCACCCGTTTTATTGTATAATGTTTTTTCCCGCAGACGTCAAAGCCAGGCAGCATCACCCAAGGGTACCCGGTCCAACAGTCCAACCCGAACGTGCAGAACCCGAATATATATCCGAACAGACACCGATATTAGCTAGTGATCATACGCCGACACCCTGCCAAGCAGCCGCCATAGCATCGGTACACACACCCACACACGCGGTTCTACCGACCGCAGGTTATTTGAAAAAGTATTGCCAGACTAAAGCTGGGTGTGCTGCGTCATGTTTTGAACAGAACATTGTTCGAAAACATTAGATAAGGGGCGTGGCTTGAGTGTTTTGTCGAACAAAACATTTTGGCCGGAGCTTGTGGGAAAACATACCCCGCCTTTGACTGCGGAAGGCGCGGGGAGGGGTGATCGTTCAGTTTATGATCGATTTTAACGGAGGAAGACGTTTCGCCCGGAATATTTTTTCGCACGTGAACATTTTTTTGGTTTGACTATGGAGTGGAATCCAGATACTATGTTGTTATTAAGTTAAAGTGAAAGACCCGTGATTTGGGATGCTACCTCAAATAAAAATAATAATAAAATAAATAAACATTTTAAACATTGTTTACTGAACATGTTGCAGCGGACGGGAAATGTTCAATGTTAACTGAAACATGTTTTGTTAAAAAATTCGCGCAGCAGACCCGGCTTAACTCTCTTTATAGATATACATGTCGACATTCTTATCGTCTTACTACAGAGCGTCAACTACATCTAAGAAACTGATTGGGGAATTGAAACTTGAGGAAATTAATCCAAAAGATGAAAAATTAAAGTTGGTGAACTTGAGAATATTTATTAATTTAATTAAATATACCTATTTTGTTGATATCTAATGTATATGTATGTTGTTCAATAGAATTTGAAGGCAATCATTCCAATAATGTGCAAGTCGGTCTATCAGCCAATGATAACACAGTTGACAGGGTCCGTTTGTGCAGTATAACAGACTGTATTAGTGCAAATGTAACATGAATAGTGACAGTGCATATTTAACATGCTGTTGTTGACAACAAATACACTGAACGAGTACTAACTCTCGATCTCGCTATGAAATCACATTTTAAAATATATATTCTGTTAGAATATTTGTGTTGTTGAATGTGTTGCGAATACGATGTTTTTATACAGAAATAATGTGGCAAAATCGATTAGGACTACAGGAAAAAAATCGTCCCGTAAACTGACAGTGCCGTAATATCTCTCGAAAATTTCTTTTAATCTATATATTTTAGATAAATCGTCCCGTAAACTGACAGTGCCGTAATATCTCTCGAAAATGTCTTTAAATCTATATATTTTAGATAAATCGTCCCGTAAACTGACAGTGCCGTAATATCTCTCGAAAATGTCTTTTAATCTACACACATCAAAAGTGTCTAGGGATCAAGCATTTTTAAGCGGATTTCTTGAGATTGAGATGTGGCTTTGTAATAAATTTATGATTTTATAAATTTATATGGATCCTTTTTGGTGCATTTCATAATTTGAATCAGGAACTGTGAATCAAATTCGAGTAAAAGATGAAAATCAGCTGTCAATATTTTCCCTATAAAAACATACAACGCATTGAAGACATTATTAGTGCTACTGTTTCCCTACTACTGATTAAAACCAACGTTATTATGGAGCGGCGACGTCATTTAAGCAGGGAAGAAATGCTCAGAGCCGTGGGAATGATAGAAGCTGGTTCCCGGCAACGTACTGTGGCTTTAGCTCTGAATACAAGTCAGAGTGTTATCAGTCGACTTTGGACACGTTACCGAAGCACTGGTACCGTGGCTGAGCGCCATGGAGGACGGTATCGCTGCACCACACGGAGACAAGACCGATATATTCAAATCTTAACTCGAAGAGCTCCAACAATAACTGCCATGATGTTAGCCGTGAGGCTTCATCACTCTTCAGGGAACTTAATTAGCGACCAAACAGTCAGAAACCGCTTGCATGAAGTGAACCTTCATTCCCGAAGACCGCTACGGGTACCACCTATAGCAATGCACAATCGTAGGATTCGATATCAATGGGCTCTTGAACACAGAAATTGGGCAGAAGAACAATGGCGTTTCGTGTGCTTTTCTGATGAGTCTCGTTTTGGTATGAGACCGGATACAAGACGTATACGACACTGGAGAACCCCTGGACGCCAACAGCGATTAAAATCCTGCCAGGAAGTCCATCCTTATAGTGGTGGAACCATCATGGTATGGGCGGGTATTTGGATCGGCGGAAGAACTGAGTTGATTTGGATCAGAGGCAACCTCAACGCTCAAATTTATGCTGTGACGATTGTATCAGACGTCATCGTTCCTCTACAAGTGCAAATCGGTCCCTTATTTCAGTTAATGCATGATAATGCACGACCGCACACCGCAAGAGTTGTAAGACAGACTCTCGCCGCAGCTAACATCAATGTCCTGCCCTGGCCTGCTCAGTCGCCAGACTTGAACCCGATTGAGCATGCATGGGATATGCTACAGAGAAGAGCTCTGCCGAATATGGAGGGTATCCAGTCGCAAGAAGACCTTTTTTTGTTGTTGCAACGAACATGGGCGGCCATTCCACAGCGTGATTTGGATGAACTCATTTTGAGTATGCCAAACCGATGTTCTTGTGTTGTTAGTGTTCGCGGTAGAAACACGGATTATTAATTGTTTAAGTTACCCAATAAAATTTTAAAGAAAACTGTTATTTCAGTCTTTTTTTCGAACTTTTGTGTTAGTGGTTCAAATGTCAAAAATCCCTTTATTAGGAAAATGGCAAATTTCTTTATTAATGCAAAGGTGACTTGGTTTATCGTTACTGTGACAAACGAAAACACTTTATTTGATGAATCCTTAAAGAAAATTTTAATTAATATCAATCAGGAGAAAAGTTATTGCAAAAATATATGTTGATCCCTAGACACTTTTGATGTGTGTATATACACACATCAAAAGTGTCGTTGCAACAACAAAAAAAGGTCTTCTTGCGACTGGATACCCTCCATATTCGGCAGAGCTCTTCTCTGTAGCATATCCCATGCATGCTCAATCGGGTTCAAGTTTGGCGACTGAGCAGGCCAGGGCAGGACATTGATGTTAGCTGCGGCGAGAGTCTGTCTTACAACTCTTGCGGTGTGCGGTCGTGCATTATCATGCATTAACTGAAATAAGGGACCGATTTGCACTTGTAGAGGAACGATGACGTCTGATACAATCGTCTCAGCATAAATTTGAGCGTTGAGGTTGCCTCTGATAGAATAGAATAGAATAGAATATACTTTATTGTACACCAAACAAATGAACAAGAAAAAGGTACGACTTAATACAAACAAAAACAACAAATAACAACATTAAAGAACAAACAATAAAGGATAGTACAAACGGCGGCCTTATCGCTAATAGCGATTTCTTCCAGACAACCTTATTGAAATGGAAGAAACTATTTTAAATACAAAATCCACTGACTACTACTACTACTATACTGATCCAAATCAACTCAGTTCTTCCGCCGATCCAAATACCCGCCCATACCATGATGGTTCCACCACTATAAGGATGGACTTCCTGGCAGGATTTTAATCGCTGTTGGCGTCCAGGGGTTCTCCAGTGTCGTATACGTCTTGTATCCGGTCTCATACCAAAACGAGACTCATCAGAAAAGCACACGAAACGCCATTGTTCTTCTGCCCAATTTCTGTGTTCAAGAGCCCATTGATATCGAATCCTACGATTGTGCATTGCTATAGGTGGTACCCGTAGCGGTCTTCGGGAATGAAGGTTCACTTCATGCAAGCGGTTTCTGACTGTTTGGTCGCTAATTAAGTTCCCTGAAGAGTGATGAAGCCTCACGGCTAACATCATGGCAGTTATTGTTGGAGCTCTTCGAGTTAAGATTTGAATATATCGGTCTTGTCTCCGTGTGGTGCAGCGATACCGTCCTCCATGGCGCTCAGCCACGGTACCAGTGCTTCGGTAACATGTCCAAAGTCGACTGATAACACTCTGACTTGTATTCAGAGCTAAAGCCACAGTACGTTGCCGGGAACCAGCTTCTATCATTCCCACGGCTCTGAGCATTTCTTCCCTGCTTAAATGGCGTCGCCGCTCCATAATAACGTTGGTTTTAATCAGTAGTAGGGAAACAGTAGCACTAATAATGTCTTCAATGCGTTGTATGTTTTTATAGGGAAAATATTGACAGCTGATTTTCATCTTTTACTCGAATTTGATTCACAGTTCCTGATTCAAATTATGAAATGCACCAAAAAGGATCCATATAAATTTATAAAATCATAAATTTATTACAAAGCCACATCTCAATCTCAAGAAATCCGCTTAAAAATGCTTGATCCCTAGACACTTTTGATGTGTGTATTTTAGATTCAATTTAAACTATTAAATTAGTAATTATTTATAGTAATTTTCGTTGTTTGTAATAAAGTAATTCATTGTTCTGTATTTGTTGTCAAGCAGTGAATAGGATTTTAAGTTAACCATAAGAACATACAATCTACTCAAAATAATATCACTTTAATGTTATAACAAAGTAATCGTTTTCTCTATAAATCCAATAACAATTGCAAGTTACGAACACAAGCTTTGTAATTTTTGAAAACATAATAAATTTATAATAATGATGTATCAAAAAATATTAAGATTCACTAATAAACTGTACATAGTATGCATTGTAATTATATTTATAAGTGTTATACCTCTATTATTTAGACTATTATTACTTAGAAACTGTATTTAAGTATTGCTTTTCTCTATTTTTGTTAAAACTTCAAAAATATCTTTATTAAGGTCCATCGGGGCTCTTAGCTTAGGGCTCCCACACATAACTGCGATGCGATGCGGCGCCGCATCGTAGGAGCTTGTATCAACAATTCATTTGTTTCTCGCAGATATTTGCGATGCGATGCGAATTCGCAGTTATGTCAGGCTTACTTCACTCCATGTACTTACGCGCTATAATTACCTACCGCCCGGCCAAGCGGTCACGGGCCGTTTGCGGACCAAATTCAGTGCGGTTTTCGCAAGCGAAGCGCATGCGCGTTGTTAAATTTTTAACCGACTTAAAAAAAGGAGGTTAAGTTATTTTTCACTTTTTATTGTGGTGTCTGTTGAAGTCGGTTTATTTTTTTTATATTCGTTCCATTCGTTTGTACGCGTACCTACGATGCCGTCTGGTGCCTTATGTGCAGTAGATGGGTGCAAATCAAGTAAAAGAAGGGATAAACACCTAACATTTTTCCATGACCTCTATAATTATGTTTTAGGTGTATTGCACAGTCAGCACCAATTTAAAAAAAATAAAATTTCACACCATCTGCTCGATAATGCTCCATTATGTGTCATATAAACATGATATAAAGTACCTCATTATACCCTTATAGTGTAGCTGGGTAATAATTTAGTACTAAACTACCTTGGGTAATAATGTGATTTGAATTTCGAATGTCCTATCAACACATTTACAACAGGTATAATACCACACCATAAGCAGAGTCTTACACGAAAAAAACATTTGAGAATCGAACTAGGCGCGACGACTGGGTTGGGAAAGGAAATCGCTGCAAATAGCTATGTTGATATTATTTTACTTCTAGCAGTATTTATATTTTATTGCAGTGCAGTTACTAGAATCCTTCGTTACGCTCATTCGCGATTCAATTTCACGCCCGCGACATAAAACACTTCTTTACCCCTTGTTGAATAAACTACTAATAAACGATACAATTTTAAACTACCACCTATAGTCAGAACATATTCACAGTTCTCAATAAAATAGACACAAATAGTTATTTATGTTAATTTAATTTTATCGAAGAGGCAGCCCTGCGATTGCTGTGGGATCGCGCGGTACGAAGCAATCACAATTGTACGCTTGAGCATTTAGGCACATTTTAGCATGCAGCGGTTGCTGACGCGGCAGAGTAGGCTATTATAGCAGTAGGTATTGGTAATTTTCTTCTGAGTGAAGTATCTGTTCTTTATTAATCTGTGGTTATGTGTGGGAGCCCTTACACAGTCACAACTTCTTTACATCTACTCTTTGTGTTGGTAATATAAAAATAAACAGATTATCCCTACTTGGTGTTTTTTCTTAGCCTGTCCTACAAAGGGAAGATACATAGAAAGATTGACTTGATGAACGCGTAAAATCAAGTCCCGTTGTTCGAAGATGACATCCCGAAAACCGTCACTCGCGATCATGAATCAGATTCTAGTTCCCTTTTTGTGATTTTCGGATTGATAAATGCAGAACAATGATTCCGAAGGTTTGTTGATAAGATAGCAAGTGGTATAGACGTTAGCTATTGCTTCTTAGATGACTTCCTTATCTGTTGTGTTGGTATAGTTGCTTATGAGCGATTAAAGTGGGTTTACTCATAATAGGACTAATCAAACACATTGTAATGTTATTTTACTGAATGGACTGTATTTAGACGTATATATTCCATATTCGTCAATTCCCACGACACCGCGCCGACCCTATGAATTAGTTTCGCTGTGAAACGCTCTTCATTGTGTCTGTCCTATGACGTCGCATAAGCTATCGTAAGGTACTTCTGCCTTCTGCTATACTTGCTTGCTCCAAACCACAGTTATGCTTACTGGATGGTAGGTATAACTACTTAGTTCTTGTATGTGAACACGATCGGAATTAAATATTGCGTTAAGTTTTTTTACTACTGGTAGCACATACCTACCTAGTTAGAGGGTTTAAATCATAGATTTAAAATTTTATATCTTTGTTTTAAATATACGTGCCACTGTTCAAAGATACATTAGAAACTATAAAACACATTTCGATTTACCTATTATTTTGCATCCCGAGTGACAGGCCCGGTAACTTATCTACCTAGGTACTAAAGACGTACTTAAAAGTAAGTATATAAATCTTTGTCATAAATCAAATAATAATATATTTGTACAATCCTCACACGGTTAACTGATCCCAAACTAAGCTGAGCCTGTACCAGAAAACTGATGCAATACATATATACTTTTTGTAAATACATACTTGGTGGGAATCGAATCTACGACCCATCGGATAGCGGCCAGGGTGTCTAACTACTAGACCAACAGGCCCGATTAAACATACCAATCATCATGCATTTGCATTGCAGCATCCAGGTCGTACTAGAAAATATGAATTAGATTAGTGCACTAATTAATAATATATCACCTACATCGTTGCGTTTTAAAACCACAAAGTCACTTTTAATTGATTGTCATTTTTATAATTGGTTATGATATATTCCTTCATATCCATCAGTATTTTTAACCTTATATTTCCTTTTAGATCTTTCTTGGATACCTACAACATTAGGATAAAATGATTACCCTCTACAACCAATCGAAGTGCTGGTAAGCAACCCAACTCAGTACATAGGTAACACATAGCGTTGCGCAACCTTTGATTAATAATGAGAGTGCAATATTTTATTTATTAACACCTAATATGATTTAGGAGTGAATGAAGCAAGACTTTGGGGGGTTGCGGGCAGGGTGCTGCCTCAGGTGGCCGTTTGACCTGTAAGTAGGTCAGAACGCAGAGTGCACAACGATTAGGAGTGTTCGCAACGGCTATATATTAAAAATGCGTTATAACGATATGCTACTTATAAAACGCATGTTATTTTTTACGCTTTAATATATCAGTTAGCTTCCTAACGTCGCGTTTGGATTATCGTCGCGCTGTTCGTTAAACGTTTTTTAATAGCTATGTGGACTTAAGAATAACAATATGTTCGAGCTGCGGCTGCTATTCGAGCGATTAGCGGGCAGTATTTTTTTTAGTAAAGAATATTATATTCTAGCCCCACTTCTAACTATAACTACAAAAAACTTTTTACAAAAATTGCCTAACCTATTACTATTATTATTTATATTATAAACACTTAACTAAAACTAACTTTAATTTACAGTTTTAATACAGTAAACAAACCAACACGATGCTTTATTTGAAAAAAAAAAACACAAATCGGAATCGCTTACAAACACGACAGACGATAATCGCGTACGTAAATAAATACGTCATACAAGGTCAAGCCAGTAAGCCGCACTGATTGATTCAACGAAACGAAAATATAACGATAATATGATACGAACAAATAAGATAAATATCGTTGGAAATCATCTAACGTGCAAACGTTAGATATTACTGGACACTGATTTAAATATAGTTCTTAAGCAGTTGTATTAAAGTATTATTTGGCATGCAACTCGTGACAAAATATTATACGGCAAAGTGAAATTGACCTTGGTCCTTGAGTCGTGGCCCACGATGACGAGTCACGTGCCAATTAATACTCTAAGACAATTACTTAAGAACTATATTTGAATCAGTGTCCAGTAATGAAATGAATAAAATAGTTTTTACGATATTTCGTTAGTATCGTCGCCGCGTCGTGGCAGGCGGCTGTGGTCATGCGGCGTGCGTGCAATACCTATGTAATTTAAATAACGCTTGCCTAAGATATCAAATAATAAGCGATTTGATTATTTATAAATAGTGGATCATTATATCAGTTATATAATATAACGAACACTCCTAACAACGATCGATGCATGTACCTACCTACCTACCGCCAGTTGCATCAAATATACCGGATGATCCATTGAGATAGGCCAGTGATGAATTTTAAACTATGAAAGACACTTGTTTGTGCCCAGGTTGTCTTAGAGTTTAGATTAATTAAGTGAACTTATGTTGATAATTTTAAAACAAAGTCTATTAAAACTTTTGAGCTCGCTCGCTTAAACTCGGGTTAGGCGCCGGAACTTTAAATTTTTGTTTGACAAAATCTGTTTGAGATTGCGTCTCTCTAGTAGGTACAAGCCAACATAATTAGTAAGTGCGTAGTTATGTCTCATTATCATCATCATCACCAGCCGGAAGACGTCCACTGCTGAACATAGGCTTCCCCTTTCGAACGCCACAATGAACTACAATTGGCTATTTGCATCCACCGGTTATCTGCGACGCGCATAAGGTTGTCAGTCCACCTAGTGGATTCAAAGATTCAAAATTTTTATTTCAAATAGGCTTAACGCTAGCACTTTTGAACGGTAATTTTTTTAAAAGCTACCACCGGATCACAACGCGGCCTCAACTGAGAAGATCCGGCAAGAAACTCAGCGGGCTTGTCATTTTTTCACATATTTTTTTTAAACAAAGTTTGTCTTTTTATCATTAAATCAGCACCAGCGACAGTGTGTCCTGCCGTTCAAAATATCAAATAAAAATAAAAAATACGACGAAAATACAACAAACTAAAAACTAAAATGCCAAAGGGATAGTAGTGGGAGGCCTGCCTACGCTGCGTCTTCCGGTAGGTACGTGGTCGCCACTCGAGAACCTTTCTTCCAACAGTTATCGTTTCTACGAGCGATGTGGCCTGCTCATTGCCAATTCAACTTGCAGATTTTAAGAGTTATGTCGGTGACTTTGGTTCTTCGAATCTCCTCCTTATTCTGTCGCGCAAAGAAACTCCGAGCATAGCTCTCTTCATAGCTCGTTGTGTGACTCTGAGCTTCTCTAAAAGGCCAGCAAAGCATAAAATTAATTCTAATACAACCAGTGACCTAGAAATTGCGATGCGAATAACTTGTTGCGACTTTTACGATCTTATCGGATTAATACTAATTCAGTAAGCACGTGTGCGATAATTCGTCTGTCTCTAAATCCGATTATCAAGAACCTACTCGTGTTACGACGTGTCGAGTGACGTAAACCTATGTTGACAATATTTAGTAAAGTTTTACATGAATATTGCGCGGATGGGGGGTGGAAGTTTTTTTCACACCTATGGATTGTTTGGTTTTAAGTTATTAAAGTTTATTCTTTAGACCAATCAAATTCTTTGGTCGAATTTTTGTTCGGCTCTACAGAGGAGGCATTTTTTTAAACCCCAAGATCTTTATTCTTGCCCTGACACCCCACGGGCATTCGTCGTCATAACTAGTTGAAAATCTGGGTAGGTAAGCTGCTTATCTATTTTTTGTTGAGGGTTTGATAGTTTTGTAGGGTATCCCCCGAACAGAACAAACAAATGTGGAGTTTCGGTGTCCTCAGGGTAGGGGAGACTGGGTACTGTTGTGACAATTTTCATTAGATCGCCCATAACTTTGTTATTATTATAGTTAGCTGGAAGAAAGGTGTTTTTTACAGTTAAATGTACATTTGTCTAAGTATAAATACTACAATTTTGCCTTTAAGTGCAATTGTTAACATATAGGAAGCAATTAAAAAAAAAGAAAAAATGTCGCAATCGACCCCACCCCAGGGACGGTTGTGCCAGTACTTGGGGTCGGAAGTGACAGGTTCAAAAATACACCAAGTTGGTCTATAATCACTTTTATTGCAGTTGATATGTATTAGAATGTAATAAAATATAACTTCTGGAAAAAATACATAACAAAGGAAATAAAATTTAGGAACACTTTAATGCTTATTACTAGTAACGCACTAATTTATACATCTAATTTATACATTACGGTAACTGGTGTCAAAATACAAAAAAATAATATTAATAAACGGTAGGTAGGTATATCATAATCAGTGAAACAGCTGAAAATGTCATCATAAGAAATAATAAACATATGTGTAAACTAATTATGAACATGCAATTTGTTGCATGTTCAAACTTAGTTTACACAAACGGGCTCCTTTCCGTCTTCCTCACACATTGTCAGGGCATATAAAACCAACACAACCGTACTCATTGCAGGCATTCGGCATAAAAAAAATTGCCGTGACTATACCGATTAATCTACGTACAAAGTAATCACTGCTATTTAACTACCGATGTTTAACTTTTAACGAGATATGACACTCATTACCCTATCTGTACACATCAATCAACAATTACTAAAAGAATTCGAAGAAAAAGATTGAGAAGAAAGAGAAGAAAATTTACTTTTCATTAATAAAAAGTGATGTGGGGTACTCTGCAAGCAGAAACGTCGCGCGATTGCTGATGCAATTCTGTGGAACAGATGCAGACCAGCACACTGCTCCTTTCTTCTCTTGCACCCATCCCGATATTCCTTATAGTTTCGCTAATACAACGACTGTCACAACCGTCCCGTGGCACAATCGTACCCAGTCTCCCCTATATAATATTTTACTCTTTGCGCAGGGTAGCCAGTCGATATACACGACAAATGAAATGAAATTTTGTATCCTCTGTAGAACCAGCGTCGCGGGTTCAAATCCTACGGAAAACAGTAACTTTGTGTATGTGGACAATGCAGGCTAATTACTTGATTGCCTAGAAATACGTAAGATGTACGTAGGTACATGCGTCGGAATGTAAAAATTCGGTCGTACGCCTGCTCTCCCCGGTTTCAGTCGGTCTGCCATCCCATCGGATTGTGATAAAAGAAAGAGAGTGAGAGTGAGGGCACTTGCGTCTGCGCAAGCACTTGTGCACTAAGTATGATATCTCCAGCGTAGATAACTGATCTTAGGATAGATTGGCCGCTATTGCCGTACCTATTGGTCAGAAGGAAATTCTATTTAAAACATACATTTTGGAGAATATGATCAGAATTTACACTTCATTATATCATCGGACAACTAAACGTACCTACGTCGAATATTCACCCTTACGTTGTGAACATTCTTAGTCAGAACATGTATAAATTACCTAACTGTAGAAGTTCCCTAGGTACAGTCCCCACGATCGCAAACTATCGCACTCTGAAACTTCAATGAATAGTAGGTAAGTAATTATCATTAAGCCAGTTTTTCAAATCGGATTATTAAGACATTCAAGTTATACTCTGATAGTGCTTAGAGATATCGATTATCTCGTAAAAAGAGTTAACTATGAATATTGTGAGGTATAGTGTAGCTGCGACGCTCTTGCAAGACGTATGTTTAGTCATCTGGGGGTGGCCTAGCCTACACCAGATAGATGATTCTATGCAGCGCCAACTTGGAGCTGTCGCTTCGACGGGTTAGCAACAGAGTAAGGGCTAGGCACACTGGATCCAATTGGGTCAAATTGCGTGCCGGTGATTACCTGGCCCTACTCATAGCCACCACCAACAATAGAATAAGTGACTCGCTAAGTCCGTTTCTGTATCTCCATCGCTATGTAGAAAATCCCTAATTTAACTTTTGCTAGATCATCTGATTTTTAATTAGTTTTATTGAACCTCACGATCGTGTGCATTCACCTAAGTGACCATGATTATGGTCTTGGTTTCAAATTTTTAGGTCGCAACAACCAGCCGCTGCTTTTTGTGAAAACCACCATCATCTAACATCTTTGTGTCGCGGGGTAGAATTAAAAGACTTGTGAAACCTTACAATAAACGTACTTTGAATTGACTTAGAAAGTACAGACCTTTCGTAATTGCCCTTTGTTTTTGTTCCCTATTTTTATTTTGTAGGGGTTCTGTGCCTAAAAAATAAAATAAGTTAAAAAAAACGGTTTAATTGAAAAAAGAAGATAATAATGACGTGGATAATGTACCTACTAAACGCACACAAATACTTCGTACCTACATACACGACTACTTCGGGCTAACAAAGTAAATATCTATACAATCTAATTGAGGTCCTCCTTCTTTTTAACCGACTTCAAAAAAGGAGGAGGTTCTCAATTCGTCTGTATATTTTTTTTTTTTTATGTATGTTCGCGCATAACTGGCAATTATTAACCGATTTGAAAAAATCTTTCTTCCATCCATTCTTCAATCCATTGATTGGGTCCCATAAAAAAATTATTGCTTAGTAATAAGTAGTTCCTAAAAAAACAAGAATGGTGACTGCGCACTGAGAGTTGCAAGAAAGCCTATATAGATGACGTTTTAGTCGCTCGGACTCGCTCGGTTTGACAAAAATGGTCATAACTCTGGCAAATATTTACCAATTTCAATGATTCTTTTTTTATTCGAAAGAAGAAACCACTGTATTGAATCTGTATGAATTTTATTACAACCGGATAAGAACTTCCTGGAGGACCATGAACGATGTGGAGAATTTATCTGGTAAAAACCATAAAACTGATGTTCTCCATTACATTGCTCTGACAATTATGAACCGATTTCGATGATTCTTTTTTTATTCGAGAGAGTAAACTACTATGATGTTTCCATGCAAATTTCATTACGACCGGATATTATTTTCTGAAGAAACATGAATTATGTAAAACTATGTAGACGATAATGTGATCATAACCTACCTAGATAATTTTATGGTTTTCGATGGTTCAATCTTTATATATGAAAATATCACTAAAAAGTTTAAAATAAAATCTTTTAAAAAAAAAATTGAACCGACTTCAATATCACTGAAAAGTATAAAATAATTTAAATATTATTGAAGTTGGTGCCAAATATACACAGCAGGTACGCTAACACCAACTTCAATAATATTTAAATTATTTTATACTTTTCAGTGATATTGAAGTCGGTTCAATTTTTTAAAAAAAAGATTTTATTTGAAGTCTGCACAGTGCATGGATCAAACGAAAAAGTAAAATCGTTGGGCGTAACGTAACCTGAGTAATTATGTAAATAGCATTTATAGTGATGATGAGCGTTTGACTATTGATTGATAAAAAATTCACGCGCCCCACTATTCTAGATTAATGAGGAGAGTGGTGTAGGTATTGATTGGTACTTACCGAATTATTTGTTATTCCGTAGTTTTTAGAGGGAAAAATCAGAAATAATAAAATAAGTATTACAGGCACAATAAAAGTATTCTTCTAAGTGGCACAGTTTTTTAATACATCATCAAAAGACTGACAAACCTACTTAGTTATGCGGTGTGGTCTTTTTTCTGCCTGAAGTGTTACATAATGAATAGCGAACTAATATTTTTATATGCCCAAAGAATGTACGGAACCAGTGCGCGCGTCCGTTCGCACTTGCTCAGTTTAGCTTGATCGCGATCGTACCCGATGAATGCAACCGCTTTGGCTTCTCTACCATTCTATACAAAATAAGGAAAAGGACTTCATGCCAGAGTTTTTTAAAAAAAATTAAGTTTGTGACAATACAAGCAAGACCTACCTTACCTTATCTGTTGGTAAGCGAAATGCCTCCAGAACCTGTATTAGTACTGGACAGCGCAGTCTACTAAAGATCACGAGCTGAATGAGAGGTCTGAAAGTAGTAGTGTATCTCTGTTTAATAGGGTGTCCACGCATTACTATGTGGAAGGATTCTTTTTCTCACTTCTAAGGTCTTTTGGCGGCGGATCGGGTCACAACGGGTGGTGCCACATCGGTGCTCCTGCGTGACCTTCGTCAATCTGAATGTTGCAAGGCGGACTGCGTGAGACGATTTTTGCGTTCAGATCGTAATTTTGGTGACATAAAACTAATTATAATTATTATTTGTAGTGTATAATTGGATGGAATTTAATGTCAAGTTATGAAATTACTATGTATAAAGCAATTATTAATTTTGAAAATTTGTTGCAATCAGTTTATTTAAATTTAAAGTCTTATTTTACTTATTTTAATATTACATATAAGATCTGCTGTACTTACCACAATTAAGACAATAAATTATTTGAATTTGTGATAATACCTAGCTACTGTTTTCTTCCGGATATCTGTATTTCATTCCCAAATTCAGGTTGAGTTAACCAACGTTTGTATGGAACCCATCATCCGAGACGACCGACGGGACGCCATACATAACAATGGTCACCCTACTCTAACAGTACACCGCGACACCGGTTACTTACTACGACAATGTCGACAACTTGTCGAAAATCACACAACAGCTCAGTGCTGCTATCTTCATAATGATAAATTGTTACTAATATTATTGTTAATAAAAGTATTGCATGTTGTTCGTGTGCTAATTTATGATTTTACATTTCATCGTCCTAGATGTATTATCTTTTGATGTTTTATTACACGAAAAACTTGTAAGCAAATGTAATCAACTTTTAAGAAATCTACCTAACACTACTAAAAAAAATCATATTTTGCGTTGGCAACTTACCTGACAAGGGGGCAGACAAGGACACACATCTACTTTTGAGCTATCTCACTTGGCTCGTTTTTCTACTTCGACTTGTGTCAACGAAAAACAAACCTTAAGAATGTAAAATAAAGTTTAAATTAGTGATATTAATATATTTATGTGATCTATCCAGTTTTTACGAAGTAAATATAAATCCGTGAATGCCTCCTCATAGACAGCTGCACTGTACTGCCGCTCGTCACACGAGACCTTTGATATTAGGGCTTTGTAGCCCGGTAATTTTACTATAAAAATATATATTTATTATTATATTATATATATTTATTTATTGTTTATAAAAATATATATTTATAAAATAAATATATATTTATTTTTAATATAACTTGTTACATTCTAAACTTTTGTAGTTATAGTTTTTAATACATAGATACCTAATTAATAATTTATTTTAAATCATTACTATTCTTATTTTAATTAATACGTTGTTTTATGTATTTTTTTTCTATCATTTTTATTACTAACCCACAAAATGACAAAACTAAGTACACTATCGATAACGCTGATCGACAATAATAATGCGCATCACTATGCCCGCCCATAAGGCCCGTGAGTGGAAGAGAGAGTGAAATACTCGCTTCACCGCTCCGTTTATTTATGACCCAAACTACACGGACAAAATAATTCTACTATAGCTACAGTGCCCTTCACACGGGTACACATCAAACTTTACAAATTGCTGCATATCCGACACTGCGGTGGAGGACGGTTGCTAGGAGGGGCCTACCACGTAACCGGACCGACCACGTAAAATTAAACACTGGCTACACGGTTGACAACAAGGTCAAGTCGGTAGGACGTCCGTCTACAAACCATCGCCGTCAGCGTTACTGGGTCACAGAATACATAATAGACATGGTTGTAAACCACAGTCACACACTTGATAGAGTGGCTATGATTTTAGGAAAAATATCGATATGTCGATAGTTCATGTTTCGATAATTATCATCATCACCAGCCGGAACATAGGCCTCCCTCTTCGAACGCCACAATGAACGACAATTATTATTGTTTTGATATACTTACGGATATTTTTTGGAGATATTTGCCATACGGTTGCAAACAGCCCCCCTAGACAATGTAACATTCTACAAGCGTTAACGCGAATAGAAAGTATAAAAATGTATGAGGATGACATAAGTCATCGAAAAATCACGTGACATATTATAGGGAATTGACACCGTTAGCGAATGAGGTAATATATTCGCTATGAAGCGATCGCGTCTTGTCTGCCTAGACAGGTGCCTTGGGTCCGGAATGAACCAGCAATGTCACGTTGGTCGGAGCGCTTGTTGCACCGTGCAGTCACTGATTTAATGTGCCCGCAGCCGCAGCAAATGGACAACCTTTGAATATTAAATTAATACTCAAAGGGAATGACCGATGGTATTTCACAGACACAACAAGATGGAGTCATTCATTTGTTGTTGTAAAGGTGAAAGAATTTCTCTAGCCTGGCTGCACCAATTTTGAACTAACTTTTCCCAACCCCTCTTAAAATGTCATTTAACCAATATGAATACATAACATTGTTCATAATGACTATTCTGTGCTGTTTCGGTAAACGGGCCCTTAGGTCTAGTGGTTATTCAGCTTGGTAACCGAATAGGTCGTGGGTTCAATTCTTGCCTTGTATCTGGGTGATATTTATTATAGTTAAGTTTTGTTTACAAAAAATAGTATAAAGTATTTGTCTCAGTTATCTGGTTACCATACTACAGACTTTGTCTAGTTTGGGACCAAATAATCGTGTTTAGGAAGGACGTGATAAGGAATTCTCCCAGGTTATTATTATTATTTGTTTTAATCTAGATTTTCGCCTCCAGACTCCTTTGTCCTGCTACGAGACGTAGTGTGCAGTATCAGTGGACCTTATATCTATTAGATAAGGGTCGTTATGCCACTTAACGATGAATAGGAAACGAAAGCGCGCACGCGTGAACCTATTGACTACCCCCTTCCCCACCTAAAGCCTTAACGTAGCATTCGCAGGATCTGGTAGAGGATAGTTGAAGCGACAAAGATTATAGTGTGTTATTTAAGTATTTCTGAAGTTAGCATTTGACAAAAAAAAATTTCTTAAAGAGATTTTAATGCCTACAGAAACTGGTCAACATTTATTCTGAACTTCTATACTTCCAAAACTACTCTTTCATACCTGAGTTATACTAGTTAGACTAGTATTTCCCTGCGGCTACGCCCGCTATTATTTCTTTTCCACCCCATTTGACCCCTATAGGAGCGGAATTTTGAAAAACCCTTTCTTAGTTGATGGTCTTAAGTCATAAGAAGAACCAACTTTAGTAATTTCCGCTTTCTAGGTCCAGCGGTTTGGCCTTTGCGTTGATGAATCAGTCAGTCAGTCAGTCAGGACGAGTAATTTTATACGAATAGATGAGTCGCAGCTATAGTAAAGAAATTTTGTTTTTTTTTACTAACCACAAACTTTCCAACAGAGAGGGAAAGATTTTTATACATGTACCTACGTAAACTTTCGTCTTACATCCAAACTCCAAATAGGTATCTTAATTCGTACTAACAGTCCAGTCTGCTCAACAGAGAAGTACTTATACTACTACTATCGCCTTTCGGCCCTAAGATTGGATCGAGCTACCGGCCCCCATACCCCGGCAAAGCTGCCTACCGGTGCCTATACCCCGTCAGAGTGGTTGCTACGGTGCCCCCGCCCTAAGACCTTTCGGTCCCGACTCCACCCTGCACCACCACCGCGCTCAACCGACGGTTCCAATCGGGAACAGCTGTAGCCCTACAACCCCCCACGCCTTGCTGCTGCTCAACCGGCACTCATATACCGGGAACAGCAGTTCAGACCCCCCCCCCCCCCCTAAGGCTTAGCCACTGAGCAACAGCTGGCCACCTCAGAGTGGAGATATTACCCGGTGCCCAGTGTACACCGTCCCAAGCCCATTGTCCTTCCTCTGGACGTATTCTCTGGAATTACAATGGACCGGGCACTCGAGGAGGTGATGCCAGTACGAACGCCAGTATGTACGAACCTAAGGTAAGAAATGGTAAGGGTAACTTGATATCACAAGAGAGATGAAGCCTCTTTGTGCCCTCTGTTGTCCTAGTACTTCTGGTATAATATATGTCTTATAACTGTTAAGAATGAATTAGAGGAAAAAAAAGCAAACACTTAAAATATCAAATTTTTTAAGAAAAAAATAATCTTTATATGTAGCACACTCACTAATAAAGTTTATGTAATATTTTTTGCAGTACGTTATCGTGTAGAACTACTAGGAATGAAAAAATAATATTTAATGCATTCTTATTTCTACATGACTGTAGAACTAGTAGGGATTTTTTTCTTAGTAGTACATGTAGAACTAAATGTAGAACTATTGGGAATAGTCCTCTGATAGTGTCGCTAATAAGGATCAATTTCTGGAAAGTAATGACATATGGCAATGCAATCAAACTACTTTTACGGCGGATTACGAATGCTTTGCAGCTCCCATGGTCACGGGAGGACGGACCATGGGTGCTGCAAAGCTTTCGAAACGTCGGGATAGTAAAATCTAAAATAAACTGCGATAAAATCCATAAAAGTACTTTGATTTCAATGTGTAATATTCGCGCAAATAAAAGACAACATGACATAATATGTCAACAAGAGAACGTAAATAAGATGGTGTGAAAGTTACCAAAGTGCGAAAGTAGGCAGCGAGCGACGAAACCGATGCCGCGATGGTGTGATGGATACAGAATGTGTTTTTAAAAAAATCTACGGGTTCGGTTCCTGGCTAGGAATATTGATTTATGAAAAATCGAATGATGCAGTTTTAGTTTTTATTAAAATCGGGCCCGTGACTCCTTTCAGCATTTTTCGCTATTTCTTATAGTTTCAGATTTGGCTATCCACGCCCACTTGAAAAACTCACCTGTATATTGCGTTCTCCGTTCCCTTGACGTCATCGGTCGAAAATATTTATATTTAGTCCTTTTGTCGGCAGGTAAATGGCTTCCGATGAATGACCTAACTAAGACTGCGTTAGCAAAGCGCACGGCTCACGTTTTCTCTGAAGTAAACTCGTGCGATCGGTTACCTGTGGTATGTGTTGCATTAATAACGTCTATTTCTGGCTGCTTGGTGGGGCTTTCAGTTTCAAAATCTAGTGACTTACTTCGACTTCGCCCGGAATTTTAGATATTTTTTTTGGGAATGAATGTTGGTAGCAAATGGTCACGACATCTTCATCGGATAAGAGAGGCGAATAGTTATACTCTTAGAGGAAGAAAACAATAGAGGGCTGGACACTTTCTGTCTCATTCACGCAAGAAAAGAATGCGTTTATGTAGGTTACGTGTGATAGAAAGAAACAGTGTATATGATTTTTTGTCCCTCAGCATGTGTTCGATTTTTCCGCGCCGTGGGTGCGAAACATTTTATCGTGGTTTTAATATTAAATAAATAATTTAAAATTCATTAAAAAACGAACTGTGACATTACTGTGTGTTGTGGAAATCCTATAAGAATCGTGCAGTGCAGTATTATAGGCTGTAAAAGTGACAGTGAACGTAAAATTAGTGGAGTATCGTTTCACAGGTAAACGTGAATTATTATGGCCAATTTAGAGATTACATTTAGAAACTAATACATGTAAACGACTTATTTAGATCTTATTGCTCTAAATTAGTTACTATTTTACTTGAAAGTTACGTGTAAGATCGATAATTTCTTGTTTTTCATCCATAACCTAAAATTTTCAGTTTATTGATCGCCATTATCAGTGTTGCCAGTGTATAAAAGAGAGACTACCATAAATAAGTGGTAAATTATTATTAAGTGCATAATATACGATCCCACATGCTGGGTGCATCGAAGAATTTCTCAGATTTCCCGAATTTATTTTTATGATTTTCTGAAAATATGGATATTTGTATACTGTGGATAGCAGCAACAAAAATAATTAATTAGGTTGCTAAAAGTTATTCCCGAATGCTTAAATATTCAGAAATAACGTAAGCGCTCAAGTAATTCGTCCAAGGCTGCGCAGGACGTATTCATTCGTTATTTATAGGCACAATGGTCATTGTACATTTAATTGTGCTTTTACTATATGCATGTTGTTTAAATATACGTATGTATGTTGTTGGTTACAATTTATTGGTAAATTTGTCTGAATTATAAATAAATAGTACCGACGTGGAATAGTTTGTTTCATTTGCCCCCCTATTATGTACCTATCTCGTTTGACAACTAAAGCGATGATCAATAAAACAAAGTGACTATTAAATAACTATAAAATGATTCATTTGGCATTGCCTAACTTGAATCACCAATACATACCAAACACACTTTCAGTAGACATCAAAGTTTGGTGGACAACTGAAGCTTGATAGTCACTTTGCTTTATTGATCATCACTTTTTTTTTGTAGGAATAGTACTGTTTCACCGGACAAGAGGACGAGCGCTTAAAGCGCTCCAGCTAGAAAGGTTTGGGTAGCGACTAGCACAAGGGCACCTCAGGGAGGCACGGCCTCGGCTTGGGCTGCCGCTTAGAGAAAATGAGTTTACCACCGGTTCACAACGCGCCCCCGCTGAGAAGAACCGGCGAGAAACTCAACGAGGGGTTGCATGCGTACATGGGTTCGATTCCGAACAATTGTCTGGGTGTTATTTATCTATTTAAATATGTATTTATACAGTTTACAAGTATTTGTAATCATTTATCTGGTTACCTTAAGGATCAGGTGGTCATTGGTCAAGCGTAGATTGTCCCAAGATACTAGTACTATAGATTTGTATATTGGAGAAATTTACTAAAACTTACCCGGTAAATGGCCATAGTATGTATTATATTAAGTTATAAGAAAGCCAATTTTTGCCTACTTCTCTGGGAAATAGCATATTATTGTTTTTATCTCTTAACTTTTTTGTATGAGGCTAATAATTATCTACAGCTCTTAGCCACTTTAATCACCACGTGATATCACCCAGGTGAACAATGTGGAATAGACCTTAGCTACAGCATATATGATATTAAGTGTACATTCACTTGGTAGCCTCCGTCGCGGGTTCGAATCCTGCGAAGGGCAACAAATTTGAGTAGTTGTTCCTTACTGGCTAGGACAATGCAGGCCGATGACTTGATTGTCTGTAAAATAAGATGATCCATGTGTCGGGATTTGCGATAGGACGTATGCCCGACTCCTGTCCGTCAAATTAAAACGCCGAGCTTTGGTAATAAACACTTATAATCAAATTGAGAGAGAACAACTTATAATACAGTGGAGTAATCGTAATAATTAAAACATGTCTCTGCCATAGATACTAGCGCGCTGTCATCTTTTTGACAGCCCCTTTGGCGTTCCGAAACCGTGATCCGAGATACGCCACACATGCGTCGGATGGGCACGTAAAAAGTCGGTCCTGCGCTTAACTTCTCCCCAGTCGTGTCGGTCTTCCGTCCCATCGGATTATGAGAGGTACCTATTATATAAAGGAAGAGAGAGTGCACTTGTGTCTACGCAAGCACTTGTGCACTATAATATCTCCTGCGTACATGGCTGATCTTGTGAAAGATTGGCCGCTGTGGTCGTTTTGGCTAGGAGGACATTATTATAACAATCACTTTCGTACTTTTTGCAGACTGTCATAGATTAAGACGATATAATGTAAGAAAAGTAAATGTTGTGTCAAAAAAGTGGTTTTTGGTTAGGAAAGAAAATATAATTTACAACAACCTCCGTATTTGCTTTACACAAAGGGTAAAATTTCCCTTACGTGGCAACTCTAAATTTAGTATGTACTTATTTTTCTGTCCTTATCGGCGGCACGCTTGGTATGTGTCTGTATTATATTCTGTCTACGGTTATACTACTCCAGCCTAAAGGGTAGCCAAGTGAACAGCTCAAAGACATCTCAGGGATGCACGGCTTTGGCTAAGGCTGTCGCTTAAGAGAAGGCTGGCTTTATCACCGGATCACAACGCGCTGCCACTCTTAAGTTCCAGCATGAAACTCAGTCAGTGGGGTAAATGGGGCAAATGTCCTAAACATTACCTGCGTGAGCGTGAGATAATTTCATAATGGTGATGAAAACTGCTCTAACATCCATTATGTACTCGTACTTCAAATAAATAATGTCCTCTTGGCTTATACGACCACTGTGGCCAAATTTCACAAGATTAGCCAAGAGTAGCCACAAGCATACTCTTCTTCTTCTTTTCTTTTACTCTCATAATTCAACGGGACGGAAGACTGACACGATTGCGGAGAGGTCAGATGTAGGACTGACTTTTTACATGCTAGACCAGTGATTCCCAAAGTGGTCTATATCGACCCCTAGGGGTCTATGACAACCTGCAAGGGGTCTACGTCAGCGAAAAAAAAATTGGGGGTCCATGAAATGAAAATTCGGGTCCACGATAGTGGATCTCAACACATACACTATCTACGAAGAACTGCTCTTCGCAAGAACTTTGATAACCGACACTAAAGGTGAATCAATATTTCACGTTTTAAATTTTAAAGGATTACTTTATTGAATTTATTCGTTCCTTTATCAAATATAATATCAGTAGCTAGCTTTTTTGGTAAGTTGGGTCTACCCAACACGGAAAAACATGGCAAGTGGTCTACGACACAAAAAAAGTTTGGGGAACTCTGGACAATCAAGCCTGCAGTAGCCAGTAAGGAACAACTACACAAAGTTGTTGCTCTCTGTATTCAAACCCGTGTCCTCCGGATTACAAGCAAGCGGTTCCCCGATGCGACATGGAGGTTACTTACTTAGAAACAAAGTAAGCAAATGAACAGACAGAGCAATTTCGTTTCATATTATCTCGAGATGTATGTAAGTTTATGTATCCTTGAACTAGGTTCGGAGTAATTGCTTTATTTATTCACGTAAATCTAGGAAAGCCTTATGCTATATAAGAACGTGTGGCAGATAAACGTGTAGCTGGATTTCTTGGAACTCTATCTTATTATATAAAAGAGTAAGCAAAAACCCACTCATCACGAAATCTCATAAACTACAAGTGCTAGAAGTCTCAAATTTTGCATGGGGGTTCCTTTTAGGACAAAGGTGCTCACTAAGACGGGTTTTTGCGAAATTCAATCTCTAGGGGGGTGAAACAGGGGGGCAAAGTTTGTATGGGAGAACGCGATTCCTTAGTCCTATTGACTTGAAATTTTGCACAGACTTTCGTTAAGAAAGTTAATTGAATTTGTATTTCATATTTTTTTTAATTTATCCCTTAACAGGGTAAAAAAGGAGTATTATTACTCAACCGACGGCGGTACAAATATATTACAACAATAAGATACGATAATTCGAAAGATAAAATAAAAGTTCCTTGGCCAAGTGGTTACGGAAGCGTCCTCTAAGTACGGACTGTCCGGGTTCGCTACCCCTGAGCGGCATTTTTTTTTTGTATTATTAAACTTTATTTTTGTTTTTTTTTATTTATATTAAGATTCGATGTTTTAAATATTTAACTCATATTGACTCCGGCACTTTTTATCTCTAATATATATTTTATATTTAATGATTTTTTTAAATTTAAAATCATGCATACGTAGTTAACTTCTCTCTAATGTTATGATTTAGTTATTAGTGGAAACTGAATTGATTTTTATGTACTATTGGATCTTATATTTAGTAATAAGTGGTATCATTTGTTTGTTTCCCAAATATAACAAAATAAAATAATGAAAATATATTTTCAAAATGTCTGTTTGGGTAGAATATAGTGCATGCACCTATTGTACGTATGATATAAAAAAAGCCGGTCAAGTGCGAGTCGGACTCGCTCACCGAGGGTTCCATACCATCTTTGGACGTATTAAAGTAATTTTACTATTTATGTAACGCCTTAGATGGCAAAAAAACCAAACCACAAAACTAAGTTTGTTTGTCGAGGTTTTTTTAGGATTACTAAAAAACTGTACTCCTTAGAAAGATCATTTTTTTTCCTGTAAAATATAGATAGACATGTATTATCCACAATTATTTCAGATTTTTCCCTCCACAAACTTCGGAGATAAGTTCGGGGGGAACGGTATTTTTTTTGCCGTTTTTGATTATCAGCCAAAAACTACGTGGTATATGCCAAAATAAAAAACAGTTTTAAGATGTGCAAATGAAGCCCTTTCATATGATACCCCACTCGAAATAGTGGTCTCATTTTGAAATTTTGATGACCCCTTTTGACCCCCATTATAAACAAATTAAAAGAAAAAATATTTTTTTTTCATTTGCGACGGGGGTGGGTAAATAAGATCTATAACTATTCCAAGTTTCAAATCGATAGCATCAGTGGTTCCTGAAATATATAGGTGTGTGACAGACAGACAGACGAAGTCAGACCATAAGGGTTCTTTTTTAACCGACTTCAAAAAAGGAGGAGGTTCTCAATTCGTCTGTATATATATATATTTTTTTTTTCTATGTATGTTCGCGCATAACTCTGGCAATTATGAACCGATTTGAAAAAATCTTTCTTCCATCCATTCTTTAATCCGTTAATTGGGTCCCATAAAAAAATTATTGCTTAGTAATAAGTAGTTCCTGAAAAAACAAGAATGGTGACTGCGCACTGAGAGCTGCAAGAAAGCCTATATAGATGACGTTTTAGTAGAAAAAAATGGTCATAACTCTGGCAAATATTTACCAATTTCAATGATTCTTTTTTTATTCGAAAGAAGAAACCACTGTATTGAATCTGTATGAATTTTATTACAACCGGATAAGAACTTCTTGGAGGACCATGAACAATGTGGAGGAATTTATCTGGTAAAAACCATAAAACTGATGTTCTCCATTACATTGCTCTGACGATTATGAACCGATTTCGATGATTCTTTTTTTATTCGAGAGAGTAAACTACTATGATGTTTCCATGCAAATTTCATTACGACCGGATATTTTTTTCTGAAGAAACATGAATTATGTAAAACTATGTAGACGATAATGTGATCATAACCTACCTAGATAATTTTACGGTTTTCGATGGTTCAATCTTTATATATAAAAATATCACTAAAATGTTTGAAAATAAAATCTTTTTAAAAAAAAATTGAACCGACTTCAATATCACTGAAAAGTATAAAATAATTTAAATATTATTGAAGTTGGTGCCAAATATACACAGCAGGTACGCTAACACCAACTTCAATAATATTTAAATTATTTTATACTTTTCAGTGATATTGAAGTCGGTTCAATTTTTTTAAAAAAATATTTTATTTACCTTTTAGGTATGGAACCCTAAAAAGCCAAAACTTTATTGTCTGTCTGTCAGTCAGGGTTTTTTCTATAGGTTGGCTGGTGTTGGGGACCAACGACGTCAAATTATCTTTACATAGTGTGAAACAAAGTCGCTATCCGAGTCTGTCTATATCGGATAGCACCTCCTAAACCACGCAGCGATTTTCGCCGTCGGTTAGATAATTTTTCATTGAAGGTTTTAAGTTTTATCTAAGTAAATAAACTTACATAGCTTACATTGACTAAACCTAAAGAGATACATAGTTAACAATCAAGTACGGTGTGGTACGGTGTGGTACGGGACAGACCGGGACGGACCGGGACTGAGCGGGACTGAGCGGGACTGACCGGGACTGAGTGGGACTGAGCGAGACTGACCGGGACTGAGCGGGACTGAGCGGGACTGACCAGGACTGAGCGAGACTGAGCGGGACTGAGCGGGACTGACCGGGACTGAGCGGGACTGAGCGGGACTGAGCGGGACTGAGCGGGACTGACCGGGACTGAGCGGGACTGGGCGGGACTGACCGGGACTGAGCGGGGCTGAGCGGGACTGAGCGGGACTGAGCGGGACTGAGCGGGACTGAGCGGGACTGACCGGGACTGACCGGGACTGAGCGGGACTGAGCGAGACTGAGCGGGACTGACCGAGACTGAGCGGGACTGGGCGGGACTGACCAGGACTGAGCGGGACTGAGAGGGACTGAGCGGGACTGACTGGGACTGACCGGGACTGAGCGGGACAGACCGGGACTGACCGGGACTGAGCGGGACTGACCGGGACTGAGTGGGACTGACCGGGACTGAGCGGGACTGAGCGGGACTGACCGGGACTGAGCGGGACTGACCGGGACTGAGCGGGACTGAGCGGGACTGACTGGGACTGAGCGGGACAGACCGGGACGGACCGGGACTGAGCGGGATTGAGCGGGACTGACCGGGACTGAGCGGGACTGACCGGGACTGGCGGGACTGAGCGGGACTGACCGGGACTGGCCGGGACTGACCGGGACTGACCGGGACTTACCGGGACTGACGGGACTGACCGGGACTGACGGGACTGACCGGGACTGACTCGGATTCAGTCAGTCCGAGTCAGTCAGTCAGGGACACCTGGTGCAGATCCCACCCGAGATCCCAGGTTTCCCTCACATGTGCCGATGTGATAGCCACGGGAGTTTTAGTGGGTAAGAATTCCCCGGTTGACCCCCGTTTACGTCTTAACGATGCAACCGAACAAGGAAGCCCGTATTGCTTCCATAAATTGGTTTCAAAGAAATGGTGTCCTTAATCCACCCAAATTGTGCACCCGTAGACGTGTACGGGTGCACAAATTACGTCTGCAGTTTCTAAAATTATAAATACAATTAACAAATCACAAGCTCAGAGATTCAACGTTGCAGGTTTAAACCTAAGCGTTGAGTACTTTGCCCATGGACAGGCAGCTATACGTAGCCCTTTCACGCGTCACTTCTATACATAATTTGTTCATATTGCGTTACGAAAACTGAGCTACAAACTGATAAATAATTCCAAGAAATTCTATAATCAAAGGCAGTAGCTTTAAATTATTCTCTTCTTTTTTTTCTCAATTACACCCGTGCGAAGCCGGGGCGGGTCGCTAGTATTTATATAAGAGGTAGGAAAACATAGTAGACGTATCCTAGAAACATTAATTTAGTTTAACCAATAAAATACGAGCCCTTGTTTATGCGTTTGTTGTCCGTGGTACCCCCAATAGAACCACCAGTGGTACCACGGACAAAAATAATTGTCCGTGGTACCACTGGGGTACTACGGACAACTCCGTGGTACCACCAGAAATAAATTAATTATATTTCAATAATATTTTACTATTTTCGCTCATTTTGGAATCGTTTACTTGGTATCTGGGTTTGACTGTCTGTATTGCACATTACACATGAAATTTCAACCCCCAGTGGTACCACGGACAATTATTTTTGTCCGTGGTACCACTGGTGGTTCTATTGGGGGTACCACGGACAACAAACGTGTTTATGTCCCACTGCTGGGCACGGGCCTCCTTCAAGATGAAGGGGCTTAGGCTATAGACCACCACGCTGGCCAAGTGGGGGTTGGCAGACTTCACACGTCATTCGAAAGCTAGTTAGGCTTTCTCAGACATGCAGGTTTCCTCACGATGTTTTCCTTCACCGAAAGCTAGTAACAATCGCACAAAGACGATTCGCACATGATTAATTAAAGAAAACAAAGGTGCGAGCCGGGGTTCGAACCTGCGCACCTCGTTTCCAAGGCAAGCGATCGCCCACTGAGCTGTTACAGCTTATACCAATATAATTACGTATCATTATGATATCCGAGATCTTTACGCGATTATTACACGGTGAAATACAACTAATTTGCACTGCATTTCCACTTTTTACGCTGATCGAACAACCAATAATAATTAAAAAATCTGTAGGATACCTAAAGATGTTTGTACCCCCAGACAACTAGGTATACCCTATTGACATCAACTCCATCCTTCCCTGACTGTGTATGCTGTAGGTAAAGTGTTTGAAACATCAGGAAAGTAAAACTAAAAATATATTGCGAAGTAATCCGTAAAATTAGTTTATTTATTTATTTCAATATAACCATTTGACAGCTGATGATAGCTCTCAGAATCTGCAAGTTGAAATGGCGATGGGCAGGCCACATCGCTCGACGAACCGAACGGTAAGAAAGG
Source organism: Furcula furcula (assembly GCA_911728495.1). Lineage (NCBI taxonomy): Eukaryota > Metazoa > Arthropoda > Insecta > Lepidoptera > Notodontidae > Furcula > Furcula furcula. The sequence continues at coordinate 7,708,360 of OU452246.1, read as the reverse complement.
TTGTCACCGCCACGAACCACGAACCGGAAGACTTAGCGCAGGCAGACCTCCCATTAAGGGGGTAACAACGGTAAAATTGCAAAAATAGCCTTAGTTTAAAGAGTTCGATGGATCAATCCGCTATTGCATTGGCTATGAAAATTATATGTACTTATACCTCAGATCTTCAGCAAATAGTTTTATTGATTAGATATTGGATTAAATATAACGTTTTCAAGCAATATGTATTTAAAAAATGTACTATGTTGGATATGAATTGTGTTAGCGTTCAACATCCGTTCATCGGATAGAAGTCAAACTTGGACTATTAAAAAGCATATAACCTATTCTACAATTTGTATTGATTACATTTCTTAATTTCATACATGTTTTACAAGAAATTATAGAAAAACACGTACGCGATGCATTTCCCCTTGCAGCGCCCCCGCGATCGCCTTCTATCAATTAGTCCTTCGTGGACTGTTGCGGCCTGTGGTTGCGGCGGGTGGACGTGCTCGAATTTTTTTTGATAAGACGAATTTAATTTAAATGATTTTGAACATATTTTTAATTAAGATATGTTACAAATGGTATAATTATAACATTATAAATCATTTCAAATGTAATCTTTACTTGTATATTTAATTAAAGATATTTTTATGGTAATACCATATTTTTGGTTCATCATAGAGTATGCGCAAGTATCGTTGCCGAGTATTATGCCTAACTTTTAAAGCGTATCAGAGTCATATGTGATCTTACTAATTTAAATCGTATTTAATAATGTGTAGGTCGACAAAATGACATACATTATGATATCCTTTACAATATGATATTTTTTTGTCAAAAAATTAACGGTGTTATCGCAACACGTCAACTACGTTACCACTGTTGGGTTATCAGATTGTAATTAGGTGGCACGCCAAGGTATAAATCAAGATATTAAATAGTGGGTTACCGTTCTTAAACTGCATCAGTCTTGTTCTTTTCGTGTCACTATGAAATGACAAAAAGCTTTGCCAGAGTTAAAATCGGTTTTTATCATGCATTTAAATAATTCATCAGTCATTTATTTTACGTATACATAATCAACAAAACATTCAAAAGTGATATTAAGTATATTTGCAATATATATAATTTTATTGAAATTTCCTTCTATAATGGAATAGGCAAAATTAACAAAACTCCATTCGACACATCTGCATATTTTTAGTCTATGATTTTTCAAATGTAATATTCATATTTGCTGGTAGCGCCCTCTACGATGACAACTCTCGGCCGGAGCAGCCAGATTCTCAAGGTCATTGGCGGATGTTACCCCCTTAATTAGACTGACGACATTGTGCGAATTGCAGGCAACTGGTGGATGTAAACAGCCAATTGTCGTTCATTGTGGTACTCTAAGTGTGGTAGGCATGCTCAGTAGCTGACGTCTTCGGGCTGATGATGATGATGATGATGAAACGGAGATACTTAATCATTTATTAATATCACAAATTTGAACAGCATTTTGCTAGAAGTGATCCGGTTTAAAGGGCGGTGTGTGTGACCGGAGAAATTTACTGAGCTGGGAAATAGAAGAGACGAGACTCAAAACCTTGTATGTATTACAAAAATACTTGTTTTTTTGAAATCTCTTGACAATATTATTGAGAATTTGATAAGATGTAGCAATAGCAAGGTGTGTCATCACCAGCCGGAAGACATGTCCACTGCTGAACATGGGCGGAAACATAGGCAAGGTGTGTGTCGAGTGTATGTATGTGTCGTGTTTAATAAAGATTTTGGACTTGTTTAAAGATACCAAAAACAAAAAAGTTAATATATAATAATTAATATATTGCAAATCAAAAGCTGAGTACTTAAAATTCGCTCGGAAACGCTCACAGAAATGATGTGACGTCACTCCGTAATTATAATTATATTTTCTTATATAATAATTTTCATGCATGTCCCTATAACGTAGACCGCATCGATTATCGCAACAAAAAGTGTCATACCTAATCATAATATAACTGTGTGTACCACGCAACCCCCTAGGGAGAGATCACATCATATCTATTATGTTTAAAGTACCTACCTGCCTATAACCCACTGCCAAGGTCATATCGATCCACGCACCGAGCGACAGGGACGAAGCCATACTCCCTTAGATTTGTCTCTATCAACGGAAAATTGAGTGTGAAAACTGGCTGGTTGACTGTTAGTAAACAAAGGGAAAGGAGAAGGTCATGATTATAATAAATTAAAAGTACTTCGCTACCATTTCGGGACCGCAATAGACCGTAATAGAAGGAGTGTGGCCGGTAACCACTAAATTGATTCAGGTTTTTACATTCCTTTGTAGTTAAATCCCAATGAGAGAGAACACGACACGTTATCTGTTAGTAATTATATAAAATATAATTTATTCCCATGTATTTATCAATAAAAGCGTGGAGAAATTGTTATGAAATCAAACCATAGAAACAGAAGAAATCTTACGTATAAGCAAAAGTAACCATTAATTTCTGTAAATTCAAAGAGCAAATTATAAGCACTATTAAGTAGTCAATATTGAATTGATGTTGAAAACATTTACGTAATAAGAATTTCTCTTAATTGGTAGGTACTACTCGTACATACGTTATTCTAGCGTAAGTACTCTATTATTAAAGTTACGAACCTAATACTACTTAAGTACATAAGTACCTAATATAATTCTACATACCTATCTAATTGGAAAACTAATTGGACAATTTACTTGCTACTTATTGTTACTGATTTGAAATCTACGGATATTGTATTTTATTACGAAACTATAACGGGTGTAAGGGACATCGTACCGAAAAAAAATTTATAAGATGTCAAATAATGCCCGTTACAATATTACAGAAACCATTTATATGGAAAATGACAAATGACTGACTTATTAATTTTCGAGCATGTAATGAATATATGCGGAATAATATTTATTTCTCAAATTACGTTACTAATTTTCTAAAATAATAATAGTTAATTGCATATTAATTAATTGCCTATGTACCTACTTACTGTTTTAGTGCATAAAGAATAAATAAATAAAAATTAAATAAATTTTCCACAAATAAGTAATTTATTGCTTTTAAATAAAAATTATGCTTTATTATTATACCAATAATGATATTAAACTAATTTTATTTAAAAAGTGGTTTTTTTTTTGGAAATTCATGAAAAAGCCGATGAAAAATTTCAACACTAGAGTGTTCAGAATCATGTACTGGATCCCTGGTATTGGTTTTCGGTACGATGTCCCTTACACCCTGTATAATATATAGTTTCGTATTTCGTATAATATTATATATTATAAAATATATATTAACATCCTTACATGAAGCACGACTTGGCTGCGTATATATCATCATCATTCATCATCATTAGCAGCCGATAGACGTCCACTGCTGAACAAAGGCCTCCCCCTTAGAAGGGAGGGGTTGCCATAATCCCCACGCTTGACAGGCGTCTTGGGGATCGCAGTATAGGTGGAAGATAAATCCAAAAGAAAGACGCTGCTGCCCGTCTTCCTGTTCTCGCTTTTTCGCCTCTTACGACACTCAACGAGAGGAGATGGGGGGGATCCTATTCTAACCCGCCACCCCACGGGTAAATATAAAGCTTATATATAAAGCTTTGTAAATTCTAAATGGATTATGACTCAAGCAAAACAACAGCGTGTGAACATTGCTGTGTTTGCGCGAAGGTTGCGACTACTACTTTCCATGCCCATAAGGTACTGGTTCTAGAAACGTATACTCGACTTTCGGTTGAACTGCTCTCCAATCTGGTAGTCCTTCATTGTAGTCTACCGTTTTGCGCGAACAGTCCTGTATCGCGCTAGCGAAGTTTCAACGTAAATCTTCATGTAATTATACAAGATCTTCATATAGACAAGATCTCAACATCAACCGTTCAGGGGTCCAGCCCTGGCAGAGTATTACACCTCGTTTAGTTAGAGGATCGCGGCCGACAATTCACTAAATCACTCACTTATATAGTTTAGTTTTATAATTCCCTATTATATTATTATATTAATACACTACACTAGCGACCCGCACCCGCTTCACACGGGTGTAATTTAGACGGCTCGGTTGCAAAATATTGTTTTTTATTTTTCACAAAAAAAATTGAATTCGGCTTTTTATATACGTAAATATTCAGTGAAAAATTATCTAACCGATGGTGGAAACCGCTTAAAGATCCGTCGGAGGAGGATATAGGAGGAGTTAGCGGGTATACAGACCGACAGACGCTGAAAGCGACATTGTTTTAAAGGAAAAAAAGGGATATCTATGAATATAAAAAATGGCAACTTGGCAACTATGGCAACTTGCAGGGCGGCTGGAGGGGCTGCGGCGACCGCTAGTGTTGCAAAGCGACGCAAGTATGCAGCTCTAGGTTCGAGCTATGTATTTGCGCCCTTTTGCGGTGGAGACCATGGGGCCTTGGTCTCATGAGACGCACGCTTTGGTGACAGAAATTTCATCCAAACTTAGAAGTCGCAGGAGACCGCCGGGCTGGTAGCTTTTTTTGCCAACGTATAAGCTTGGCCATACAAAGGGGTAATGCCGCCAGTCTTTTAGGTACCCTTCCCTCCCAGTGCGGCGACAACTTCGAGGAAGTTTTTTACCTAGTTTAAGTGTACATGTTTGTAAATAAACTGTAAATATTTTGTTTCAATAAATGTTATAAATAAACTGTAAAAAAAAATGGGATATCCAATTTTTAATAGTAAACGTATGTTAGTATTACGGGGCGTGCCCTTTATCTATCGAGCTTCATTTTACGCTGCTGCCCTCGATAATTAGTTACGACTATTATTTCACTCGTGATACATTGATGAAATAGGCGCATTAGTGAAGGTAGTAATGGATGATCTGTTTACAGATATAATACGATTTTTCATTCAAAACGGCAAGCGCAATGTCATTGGTAGGACGGCGCGTCGGCAGCCGGCCTGGGCGTACGTGCGTTTTAACAAGTTTACATATTTTGAGGACATTTTACTTTTTCTTTATTATTATGAATAATTAGTTTGTGATTAAGGCGTAAAATGTACAGACAGATTATAAATATTCTCTAATTCTTTATTTACACATACACACAAGACACAGATAAAATACAATATATAAAAAGAAATACAAAGTAATTGAGTTTTCTACCAGCAAACCCCAGAGTGGTAGAGGAAAAGATTATAGTAGTAGTAGTATAGGAGTAGTAGGCGATAAGACCGCCATTTGTACATTCTCTGTTTTAGTTCTAAGTTTATATTGTAAATAACTACTTGGTGTACAATAAAGAGTATTATATTCTATTATAGTGTGAGAGCAAGTAAATGGTAGGTACGTAGGTACGTTTATTATTTTTTTCAGTTTACTTCGTGATAGGATTTTTTAGATATTAGATAGTTATTTACTATCGTTTACAATTGTTCCATAAAGGAAGGATTAGAAAATGAAACGGTACTATTAATTTCACGCATTATATCCCAGTTTATTTTTGAAGTTAGCCCGCGCGACCTTTGGAACACCTCATAACATTCATGGTCACGGTAGGTTTTCGATATGTATAAATAAGAAATCACTAGAGGTTTATAAGTTTGAAGCGTAAGTTAGTATATATGTCTGACTGTCTGTGGCATCGTAGATCCCAAAGTACCGTACAAGTAACCAAAAGGCCTTTTTTTAAGTGTTTTAATGCGAATGTTTCTTAGCTTTAGATAGATACAATTCTTTTTTATTTAGACGGGCCCGTTGGTCTAGTGGTTAGTGACCCTGTCCGCTAACCGATGGGTCGTGGGTTCGATTCCCACCAAGTGTCTGGGTGTTATTTATCTATTTAAGTATGTATTTACAAAAAAAATGTATATAAGTATTAGTATCAGTTGTCTGGTTTCCATAGTACAGGCTCTGCCTAGTTTGGGATCAGATTACCATGTGTGGATTGTCCCAAGATATTATTATTATATTATTTATTACGCACAAAAAGACAGATAAGTACTAAAATAAAAGGTACAAATTATTAAGACATGCGACAATGGGCGGCCGCGCTTTATTTCTAGCAGCGATTTCTTTTCAGCCATTGATCATATATATTTTTTCTTTTTGAACATACATATTACAAAAACACACTTTATTATGATTCCGATTTTTCCGTCTATATAGACGGAAAAACGCGTCGCTTCCGGTCTGTTCTCACACATGAAACAAGTGTTGTAGCACGTGCTACGTCGCCCCTGCTACGCGTCTACGGCAAGTCTACTGCGTAGATTGCGTTCTCTGCCTGAGCTGCGCCCTCATTACGTGTTTAATACAGACATAATTATTTAAGCTTCTTTAAATGTAGAATTATAATAAGCGAGAACAAGAAGACGGGCAGCAGCGTCTTTCTTTTGGATTTATCTTCCACCTATACTGCAATCCCCAAGCCGCGTGGGGATTATGGCAAGCCCTCCCTTCTAAGGGGGAGGCCTTTTTTCAGCAGTGGACGTCTTTTACCTGCTAATGATGATGATGATGAAATGTATAATTCTTTGACATTGTGCATATTATTATTAATTTGCATAAAGACAGTAGAGCTAAGATAGCCACCGCAGTGTATAGGTACTATATTCTTTTGCACAGCATCAACGTGTAATACTTTTTGTAGCGACGGTGACACACGAACAAACCTGAATCACGCTAGCGAAGTTTCAGCGTACATGAAGTATATACCGTGTCTACAAAATAACTCAACCGTGTGGGGATTTAGCCCTGGCCGGGCTTCAGGCCTCGCTCGTTCAGAGGATTCTCCCTTTAGTAAAGCCGCCGCTATCATCATCAGCTGTCGAAACATGTCCAATACTAAACAAAAACTTCCCCCTTAGAAGGCGAAGGTTGCCATTTTGTAATCCTCACGCTTGGCAGGCGTTTTGGGGTATGTATAGTATATTAGTACTACGTAAGCTATTTTCATTGTCCGGGAAAAAATTGCGGGCGAGGCGATTATCCACCGAGCTTTATATTACGCTGCTGCCCTCGATAATTAGGTACGAGTATTCTTTCATTCATGTCCATCGCATATTCGTTACTGGTGGCTGCTACATTGATAAATTATGTGCATTAGTGAAAGTGGTAGGGTAAGCAGGGGGAATAGCGCTCACTGGGTAATGGCGCTCGCCTCTGTAACTTTGTCAAAATGGAAGATAGGAAAACGCCACGGTGCTTGAAGTGCGGGGCTTGAGGACTTATAACATGCAGGGGTAGTCAGCTCGCGGCATGTGACCGTAGACCGTGTGTTTCTCCGTACGGCAGCGCTGATATAATTTTCCATTTGGTCTATACTGTGTGGCTGCGACGCTCTTACTAAACGCAGATTAACTCTTCTGGGAGTAGCCTATCCTAGACAGATGATTATGTATGGTTTAAGGTTGATTTCACGCTTAGCACTGTAATTTAAATGGAGATCCATTTAGATATTTTTCCAAAAAACATATGTGATTACATTACCCCTTAGCCTGAGCGGCATTACCCAAAGTCGGGGCAATGGCGCTCAAACCTTTTTTTTTTTTTTTAAACAGCTTCCCACTACTTATAAGTCAAGGATAAATACGTTTGGTGTTAAAATGATGATTGCTCAATAGGTAAAGAACATGTAATGTTTTAAAATTTTGAAGTAAAATCAATATTTTGAATAATACAGCGTATTTTCCTTAAGTGAACGCCTTTCCCCCTCCCTACCCTAATGGATAATCTGATTACAAATAATTTTTGATTCAAAACAGCAAACGCATTGGTAGGACAGCAGCCGGCCGGTGTTCGTACGATTGAACATGTTTACAAATTTTATAGATGTATTCATATAAATATCAGAAATCACTAGAGGTTTTATAAGTTTGAAGCCCAAGTCTGTTTCTATGCCTGCCTGGCTGTGTCGTCGGAAGTCCCAAAGTCCAAAGCAAATGGTTTTTTTTATTGTAAAGCTGTTTTAATCCAAATGTTTCTCAGCTTCATTTGTTGATAATCTTTTCAGACATGTATTATATTACAAAACAAAAAAAAACACTATTATGTTACACTGGGAAACTCTAACGACGAAAGTTAGACGTAATTGTCTCTCGTTTCCTATCTTAAAGCAAAAGTATCGATAAAATAGTCGCTTCATCAGCCTATAGACTCCACCCATCCTCCCTTCAGCCGAGCCTTCAGTCGGCATCGTTCAGCGGTAGCGGTTGGACGCTGGACGCATTTACAATCGCGACGCCATTCCGTGTGCAATTTTCTCATTTCCTTGTTACATTGAAAATAAAAGGGATAAATAGAAGCATAAACTCTGCGGTAAGTCACTTTTCGTAATAAATAATTATTGTCAGTTTATTTTGTAGGCTAATGTTATGTTTCTGCCAGCCGGGTTGCGCATAGTTGTAGGCGAAATTTTTGTGCACTAAATATTGACCAATGAGCATTCCATTTTCCTAAATAAGATTTTTTGTGATGATGTCAGCTTTTTGTTAAGGACATGTGGAATGTGACCTTAACGAAGATGGCGCTATTTTTACGGTTTCTTTTATTAGGTACAGGTAACTTGAAAAGGGTTTATTTTAAACTATACTATTTTTATTTTTTATTGACACCTATATATTATTAGCTATAGTTTGAAAAGCATTTAATGTTAAGTAGGTGTTATGTGTGCAAATTAGTATACCATTTTTTATAGATACCTTAGTATCAGTTTATATGGTTATTTTTTTAAAGCGGGTTTATCAGCGTTGTTTTTTATAGTTGAAATTGAACTAGTAGGTTCCCACATTATTTGACTTATTTGACAGCAAAAGATACTTTGAGCAATTTCGAATTAAAATTAGTACGAAGCAATACGAAATTATTTTCACAGATTTTCAGTTTTAGATGTCCGCTTAATAAAGCGTATTCCTTCGTACCCCAAGTCTATAAATAACTTATATTTAAATGGAAGTTACATCACTGAAGTTCCTTATATTCTGTCAATTGGACCCGGATCCACCCGGCGTAGGCGACACGCCCTCCCCGATCAACGAACCCTGGAAATCGGGTCAAACATAACCGCTTCCACTGCTCTTGTAACGTTATATAACTAACAACTTTAATTTGTACTAATAAATTATCGGTATATCGTATATATTGAGAAAGGGAATAAATAAAGGCCATAGATTCGCTGGCGTTAAATTTTAGCTGTAAAACTACTTTTTGCATCTTTTGAATGAAGGGAGAATGTTAGTATTTATAGTTAACTTAGATTTTTTAGTAATTACTCACTTTTTCAAAGTCAAAGTCAAAATATATTTATTATGCATAGGCCTAACTTACATATTGTCAACTTTTTTACAACTACCATCATCATCATCATTAGCAGCTGATAGACGTCCACTGCTGAACAAAGGCCTCCCCCTTAGAAGGGAGGGGTTGCCATAATCCCCACGCTTGGCAGGCGGCTTGGGGATCGCAGTACATATACCTAGGTGGAAGATAAATCCAAAAGAAAGACGCGTTTGTGCTAAAAAAGGACATTTTTATAAGTACTTTTGATCGCCTAAAATTGGTAAACAAAAACAATCAAATTTGTTTTCTTTTTGCCGCGAATCTAACTATTTGCTGCATTTGTAAGCTTGGAGTGACAGCAAAATGGTTGTTGATTACTGTTGCTTTGATAATTATGCCTTAGGAAGTTTCAAAGCATATTTAAAAAAAAAATATTTACATGAAAGTCATTGGGACGATTTTATAAGCCTAAATGTCATATGCAGCAAATATGTTATCCAATTTATATTTATTGTCTCAATAGTAGAGGGGAGTGATGGCTGCTGCTCGCTGTCGCCTGTGCGCGGGTGCTGCTTGGGGGGACTGGTCCGACTACTAGGGATAGTAGTCCCTTTGGCCTTCGCTTCGCTTTAAGTTTGCTGTAATTTTTGTCGTAATTTATTGTTTTCTTCTTTTCTCCCTTGCTTTATGTTTCGAACGGCAGGACACACTATCGCTAACGTCGATCCATTTGTAACAAGACAAACAATGTTTAAAAAAAGTGGAAGAATGACAAGCCCGCTGAGTTTCTTGCCGGATCTTCTCAGTTGAGGCCGCGTTGCGATCCGGTAGTAGCTTTTAAAAATTGACCCTTTCAAAATTGCTAGAGCCTATTTGAAATAAATATTTTTGACTTTGACTACGCATTTGAAGACCAAATCGTATACGCCCATTCTACCGGATGCGGTACGGCTTGCAACTCTTGAAAGTTTGGTGTGGAATATGACCACAACGTAATTTTCGAGATAGAAATATCATTCAGTGTACAAAAATGATGTTTCTACGTGGAAGTGGAAAACTACGCCATAGTGACGTCATTCCGATCTGCCAATACAAAGTACGTCAGTGCATTTCAATTAGATAAATGTTTTACAAAATTAGTTTTAATAAGTCACATCTCTGAACGGATGCCTACAGAAAGCGCTATCTTTACAATCGAAGTAATCAAAAACCAGAGTAAGAGTAGGTTCTGTGTTATCGACCCAAAGTATAGGCGTACTAGTTCCTTTATTACTTAACTTCACTACATCGGAATCAGCATATGGATCGGTTTGATTGGAAACCGATACGTCTTCCATGTTATGTTTATCAGAAGATATATTTTCTTTGGAAATATTACGATCCACTACAGTTTCGATTTCAGTATCCTCTGTAATATTTCCAGGAATTACAGATATCGTTATATTATCTTTGGAAATCTTAATTCGGTCTGCGACACTATCAGAATTCTTAGATTCGTCTTCAATCTGTTTTAATAGCTCACGGTCAAAACTCTCCGAGTCATCTATATTATGTCTATCTAGGTAGGAACTGTCTACAATAGGCGCAGATACTTTAAATTCCTTTGTAATATATTCAGACATTTTAAATTCGGAGTCACAATCATAATAATCATCTTCAAATGAATCTATTCCACAAATGTGTTGGTCGTCTTGTCTTCTGGATTTCTTTTTTACTGTTGTTAGTTCTTCCGCGTCTGTTTCAGATACAATTTCCACATCTTGTCGGGTGGGCGCACCGTCAACAGTACATTGTGAAAACGTTATAAGTAAAATTATTTTATCGTATGTTTTCATATCCAATCCCATATGTTTTTAATTGCTACAAAGACCTCGATCGTGATTGAAAACATTTGAGCAACATTATAATTAAAAGGATGTTTATATTATGGACGAGTGGGTCCAAGAAATCATTTTACCGTACTTACGTAAAGAGTTAAGTAAACGTCTGTCTATACCATAGATTCAGGATTTTTTCACTTGGTTTATACAGTTTATACATGGTTTATACTAGCTAAGTGTTCGCTAAATTACCAAAATGACAGATGAAGGTATCGTGTTAGTTGTTAAAAAGTACATGGGCAGGTTATCTTTAGAATAATATAATCTTTACTGTCATCATTAGCATCATTAGCAGCCGCTGGACGTCCACTGTTAAACAAAGGCTTCCCCCTTAGAAAGGAGGGGTTGCCATAATCCCCACGCTTGGCAGGCGGCTTGGGGATGGCAGTATAGGTGGAAGATAAATCCAAAAAAAAGACGCTGCTGCCTGTCTTCCTGTTCTCGCTTAGTCGCCTCTTACGACACACAACGAGAGGAGATGGGGGATGCAATTTTAACCCGGCACCCCACGGGGGGCTGACACCCTTTTTTATACTTACACACAAATAAATACTTACATTTTAAAGAATTTTGTTATTGACAGCACAAATGGCGGTCGTATCGTTAAAAGCAATCTCTTCCAGACGACCACAGCTAAAGAAGTAATAATCTTTGTCGATTCAAAAAGCGACATATCAATAACCGAGGTCCTCATTTAAAACAAGGATATATTGAGTGCACTGTGCCATCTAGACGTAAACAAAGCTATCGGACCAGATGATATACTCTGTAAGATTGTAGAGTGTTTATTGAACTTGCACCTTATGGCATACCTAGGGAAAAATGGACTCATCAGCGACCGACAGTATGGGTTTAACCGAAATCGGTCGACTGGGGAAATGCCACTCACTTATGGGGTGAGAGCCTCGAGAAAAATGGGGCAGCGCTCGCTGTTTCCCTTGATGTCTCTAAGGCCTTCGATAGAGCCTAGCAAGCTGGCCTTATAAGCAAGCTTCCAGCTTACGGCACATCCCCTAGTCTGATTGGCTGGATAAAGAACTTCCTGAGTGAACGGTTTCTGTTGGCAACACCAACTAGTTATCCGTGGTGCAGACTAACTATCTTTGCCACCACTAGACTTCCTGTTCCTATTTTTTTATATTATTAACTTACTTAGATTTGTTCCGTCTCTTCTGTACCTCACGCTCATTATAAAACATTATATTTTGTACTTATTTGCCTCTCGCAATAAGTAGTTATTTAGCTCAGTGTTTGTGTTTGCATCAACCCGGCTACAAACGACCAGCCAATACAAGAAAACAGTCCACTGCCAATCTCGTGTGCTGCGATATACACGCACAGTCTCTCCGATTTATAGTCGGTTGCTCATCGGAGCCGATGGCAAATTACTAGCGTTCTTCAGGGGACTTCTCTCCCAAAAATCTTATTGCTACATATCAATGAATTGCTTATGCCCAGTATCTATGGGTATGCAGATGGAGAGATATGTGCTCAGACCAGTAAGGATGTTGTCGGTAGAATAAAGGCCGTCTATGGGCACAAGCAAAACACAAGCGTGTCTCCTCACCGCCAAAAAGAGTCCGCTTATCTTGACTCCGACGTTTCAGGATGCATTCTTGGAAGCACCAACCGGCTTGAGTTATTGAGAGTTAATTACCTCAAACCTTAACTTCGGGCGGTTCTTTGAGTCCAAAACCAAGAGGACTTAATACTACTCGATTAGAGTAGAGCGGGCTGTGGAGAGAGTTATGTTCGGAGTTTCTTTGCGCGATAGAACCCGAAATAAGGAAATTTGCCGAAGAGCCAGAGTTACCGACATAGTTCATAGGCTACATCACTCGTAGAACTGATAACCGATGGGGAGGAAAGGTTCTCGAGTGGCGACCACGAACCGGAAGGCGCAGGTTATGCAGCCCTGCACCAAGTGGAACATGACATTGTAAATGGCTATTCTAAGAGGCTTTATTGTTCAGCAGTGGAGTTCTTTCAGTTGATGAAGTTGACCGAATTCCAGAAAACTTTTGTTTAATTCGTATTTTGTTTTACGAAAATGTCAGGTTTTTATTACAAAACACGTTGTATGTAATAAATGACCCATTGGGATTACATTAGCTCGAATCCATCTGGTACCATCAAATGAAGTACCGAATAATTAATAAGTCTCACTCTTACGTAAATATATAGATCGAGTTTTATTGATATACTTAAGTATCTTTTCTTTGTTTCAGATCCGGAATATCAAGTGTTTTAATTTTTAACCATAATTTCGGGCCATTGTTCAAAAATGGGATTCAAAATGATAGACGATAACTGATGCAAATTAGTCTTTGCATAATAAAGTAATTACACATTTTTAGAAGATACAGTGAAACTAAAGCGTATAATGGCGATATCTCACTAACAGTGACGTGAGCTAAACAGCTCAACAAACCCTATTCGGACCTTCAATGCTAAATTACAGACTGGTTTCAACGCATTTCTTGAAACAGCCGTAAATTTTCAAAGACAACTTCCGAATTGACTGTATGTGCGGTACCAATATGTGCCGAGATTGGGACATGTTGGTTCAGACGAGTGACATCATCAAATAGAGGGGTTTATCGAACGCAACAGACCATAATTACAGTGTAGAGTTTCCCGGCAAAACGGCGCGCGATTCCGCCCTGCCGTTTCGTTTTGTTTCTTTTGTTTTGTTTTATATAAAAGGATAAGCAATAGCCCGATTGTTTGTGTTTGGTTGTGCGGTGGGGGTTTTGCTTCAGAGCGGGCCCCGTGAGTGCGATCCTGGCCAGCCGCACTCGAGACAACATATCCAGAATTTTGGACTCCATAGTCGGCGCAGCGAGATATTGCATCGTGAGTATTGTAAAATAAACTAAATGTTGCTATAAATTTTACAACCACTAAAACACAGTAAAAATCAAGTATTATATGTGCGGGGCCATTATAAGTAATATTATAGAGCTTTTTTTTAAATGTGAGATGCGTTCTTGCATTAGTTCCAAGCATGGTTTAATTTCAGAATCGTCCCATAGCGGCCGAAAAGTTTTGGAAATTTGCCGATTTATTTTCGGAATTAGAGAGAATGGTACAATTGGAAATTTTACAGGTATTTTTGAAATTAGATAATGGGGCTTCACATAATCATCATTCTATTATAATAATTTATCTAATAATTACCATTTTATAAATAGCTATCCCTCAGCTTTTAGTGCAGTTAACGCTTCGCAATATAATCTTAAAAAAATGATAATGATGGCAAATAATATAGCGTTTAAGTTTTTAGTATTATAAAGTGTAGTTGCGGTTGCAACTGTAGCATAATGTACAAAAGCTTTTCCTATTCACTTGATTATTGTACTATGTGTAACTTCTGGTTTACACCAGTCACGGCGAAGTACTGCAATTATTGGCGCGATTTGTCTTGTGGGGGCCTTATTAACACCTACTAACATCTCTAAAAGCAGTACCTACTGTTGTAATCACTTTCTCTATAGAAAGTGACAAAGCTATAAGCTACGTCTCTACCTTGTTATAATAAATTGGATCACTCAATTTACTAGCGACACCGATATTTGATCTAAGATTTTGAATATTCAATCAAAGTGACAGTAAATAAAATTTCGTAGACATTTCCAATGACAAAATTTTTGATAAATGCATAAGTATAAAAGCAATGAATGTGATAATCTTTTTTGTATTGATTTTTTCTTTTTCAATATTAATCAAATGATAATAGCAGCACATAAAGTCGCTCTATGTTCCTCCTTTCTCTCAACTACGCAAATTACAATGAAATCTTGGACAAAGCTATTGACCGAGAGGAATGGCGCATCCGTCGAAGAAGTTTGATCAAGTATTCAAAATAGAAATTGGACAAATTTTGACGAGTGGTTACCTCCCTAAAGTATGATTATAATAATACTGTAATTAGAGGTAGTGGTTGGGCCCCGGAATATGTGTAACAAACATCAATCTGTCAAAACCTGAGAACATACGAAATAGGTCATCGATATAATATATAAACTAGATTTGGTGTCACGGTTCAAAAAATGGTAGCGAGAAATAGCGCCCTTGTGTCGCTGTTTCTTTACAAGCCACATCCTGACAAATTTATTTTTGCCAATAGGAGTGTCACTACTGTCTATATGAAACTGTCAAACACACGTAATTATCATAATAGAAATGTTAGTTCACGTTTCCGCCACCAGCACAGATACGTTTGCAACCTCTGCGACCACATTTTAGATGTCATTTTGTTCGTGAATGTTTATCTAGTTTATATATTATATCGATCAAATAGGTAGATAATATTTTGGTGACAGGAAACACTCCTGTCACCAAAATATTACCTATATCGTAAATGTTGTCGTAAAATATTGGCAGAAGTATTTGCGTACCGTATAAGTCTAAAAGTGCATCAACAGTCATCTTTGTTCTTTAAGTGTCTGTGGTTTCCTTCTTATGGTGACCGTAGTTTTAGAAATACTGACACTTATTATGTCCAAATTCGGATAACTCAACGCTCTATAAAACCTTTACCGATTTCTGTATGTTACTACATATTTATACTTTCGGCTGACACTCTGTACACAAACTGGACAGATTGATGGTCGCTTCTCAATTTGGTATAAAAGTATCTACCTACCAGAAAATACTGCTTTACGCGCTCTAACTAACATTCAATATATATTATTATATATTATACGTGATAACACTTCCTAACCTATCACCGCCTATCACTATACGAACATCAGCTTCACCCACCGAATATCAACTTTATTTTTTAACACATAAAGTTTACATTACGCACATAACACAAAACATTAACACGTTAATGCTATGGTTAGGGTTACGGACAGGACAGTGAGTGTGCGAGCGAGCGACGGGTTGTAATTGGGCTCGGGTGGCGTGCGCAGTGCTCCGAACAGCGGGAGCGAGAGCGAGAGCGTACGGAAGATATGGCGGCGCCTGAGTGCGAGCGAGAGGCGCGCAAGAGGCGAGAGCGACGCGACTCGGGGTGCGCTCACGAGCGGAAGGAGCGGAGGCCGCACAGCGAAGAGCGCCCGCCTCCGCCACCGCCTCCGCCTCCGCTACACGATTATAACCGACTTGAGGTGAGCAACGAGTAATTAACAGTAGTGAAGAGACTGCGGCTAGATTCTTTGAATTTCTGTGGGGCAGACCGTATGTGGCGCGTTTAAACGCGCGTAGGTATTGCGTTGCTATGTGATAGGGCTATAATCCTTGAAGCTAATGAAGGGGAATGTTATGTTTACCTTCTTATGTGTTTTTTGGACGGATTTAATGCCATTTTATTATTGGAAAACTGATTTAATTAGGATGGTTCTTCATTATCGTCTTATAGCCCTGTACCACAGTCTATAAACCATTTGTACACTGTGCCATTACTGTTGGATATAGGACTCTCCATTTACACGCGAATGGCTTCAAGCTTCGTCTTCAATTGGATTGTTCTTAGCTGAATGAAAATCTGTCCACAGAAATCTTATCTATTAAAAATCTTATCTATTAAGTTTCTGTTGACTGCAATGGTGCGGAGTGCGTACCGTATAATGCACAAGAGGCGTTTTTAGGGTTCCGTACCGGAATGTTGCCAACAGGACTGTATGTCCACGGCGGCACACCAAATGTGTAGAAGTAAGCGCGACGTGAATTGACGTGATTGTGCACGTACTATGGCATTGTAATGGCTGGAACTTTATGGAACATGGCACACCGGTTGTTTGTATACTTGTGTCTGTCAGCGGGCTGTAACTCATGAACCGTACCTATTATGTAGAGAATTTAAATTTTCAGAGTTTCTATTACTAGTGTCACTATAACGACAATTATTATTGATACTAACTAAAACTGGTACGGAACCCTTTATGTGCGGGTCCAACTCGCACTTGACCGGTTTTTCATTTACCATTTAGTACAGCAGAAGATTTGCTAGTCAGTTACTTATTTATTTTATTTTTATTTTAGTTACGTTTATATTGTGATTGTTTCAGTCGGAGCGTCGTGCCGAGCGGTTGTCGCGCGCCCGTCGCCCACAGTTCGGCGGGAAGAGACGTCGTCCGCCACCGAGGGTGCCCAAACACCCCAAGGAGAACGAGTGGTTCACGACAACAGAGGAAATAAGATGCAGCACTCCACCACACTTCGATTACGTTGTCGTGCAGAAACCACAACGTTAGTTATAGCTATTATCATCATCATCAGCTGAGCAGCCGAAACATGTCCACTGCTGAACTAAACGCCCACGCTTGGCAGGCGGCTTGGGGATCGCAGTACAGGTAGTAGGTAATCTAATAGAAAGACGCTATTGCCCGTCTCCGTTTTCCCTTAATCGCCTCTTACCAGTGGCGTAGCTTGCCTTAGATGGGCCCCGTATCAAAATTTGTTGGGGTGCCCAATTTATTGTACCTATACGGCCTAAGAGATTATGTGAGAACATGGATGTTACGAATTGTTGCTTACACGTGTTAGCGGCCCCCTGGCTACAGGGGCCCCGTATCATTGATACGGGCTACGCCCCTGCCTCTTACGGACACCCGACGGGAGGAGGTGGGTGCTATTTTTGTCCGGACGGGTGTGATAGCTATTATGGTTACAGAGTACTCATTCGGTTAATACTGGAAATTTAAGTTTATCCCCTCTGGCTCCTAATTTCCGGGTGGAAACTTTTATTGCGCGAAAAAGAGGGGACATATAATACCTTATGTCAACAGATTCCTGAATCCTGTATTCTCGGGATCGGGGTAAACGATCTTGCGTTATACGAAAAAATTTTATGTATTAACATTGTTGGTATATCTAAGTAAGCGCCGAGTATGTTTTTGTTTAGTGCATTTAAGTTAGTGCTTGACACCACCACCTGATGACAAAGCAAACTAGCTTATTAAAGCCTGTTGACTCTAGTCTTGAAGACACCCATATTACAATTGTGTGGGAAAACCAACGCGGGCAATTTTTTCCAGTCCTTAGGTGTTCTTAATATAAATGAAGAAGCAAATCGCTTAGTTGGGAGACGAGAAGTAGAATAGAGCGTTCGCCTTTGGCAAGCGATACGCGTCGCCTGCGGAATGGTAGCATAAAATAAACCTATTACTAAATGAATTCTGTGATATCGGCAAAAAAACATAAACTATGTGACTGGTCGTCAGAACCAATATACGGTGGTGTTGCAGTATGCGAGGAGACGGAGAGCGTAGAGGCGGCAGCGCTCCACGCGGCAGTGAGGCGTGCGAGCAGTGCGGGCAGTACAGGAAGTGGCAGTGCTGGCAGCGAAGACTGCGCCGCGGCAGAGCGAGCGCGCCGCGACGAGCGATCCGCCGCGCCGCCGCACGTGACGCGCCGAGACACGCCCTGCCCTGATCGTCGGCTCGACAAGATCAACAAGAAGGTACACATTACTGCTAAACATTGCCGTGTTCCTGTGTAAAGGGCACTGTAGCTGGTGAAATTACTGGACACAAGTGACTTAAGTTTCTAGGACTGGCAACGCGTTAGCGATTCTTTTAGTGTTTTCAACACTAGAAGACGCCTAGTAATAGTACTATTTACATTGGGCCACATGCTGGTTTGCTAACTTGGTGGTATAAAAAAGACTCGCTTTACAGGGTGTTCAGATGTTTTCAAACCGGGGCACCAAAATCATAATATAATATGATTAAAAATAAAAAACTTGCTCCACAAAGCGCCTAGCATACGGAAGCCTGGTTGCCTCACCTTTGACTTGAAAGAAAAAGGCGCCACACAGGCCCACACCACAAGTGAACATGTGATGCCGATTTAAGATTTGAGTTTTTTAAGTAGGTAATTTCTCAAACGCTGAAGGGAGGGCGCCACTATCAAGTTTCTACCCCGGTTGGAAAAAATCGTAGATCCGGGGCTGATTAGTATAGCAGTAGTAGGTACTATGCTTTTTGCAAACTTACATTATTTGTGCTATCACATTTACAGATCACCGTCCTCAAAAAGAACATCTCCAAATATGAGAGCGAATTCGAAGCGAAACACGGGCACGCCCTCGCCCCAAGCGATAGAATCACTGACGTACAGCTGACCCGCATGTATGAGAGCCTGCGACGGCTCCAGGCTGAGAAGCGCTGCATCAAGGCAGATCCTTTAGAATATGCACTCAAAGTACAGGCAGCTAAGCAACAGAAGGAGAGAGATGACAAGCTTGATGCGGCTCTAAACAGCGATAAACCTATGACTGATGTTGTTAAGGATATTGAAGAGGTCAGTCGCCGATTTTTTTGTTAATATAATAATAATACCAGCCCTTGTTTATGTCCCACTGTTGGGTACGGGCCTCCCCTCAAGATGAAGGGGCTTAGTCCATAGTACACCACGCTGACTAAGAGCGGATTGGCGGACTTCACACGTAAAGCTAGTTAGGCTTTCTCAAACATGAAGGTTTTCTCCCAATGTTTTCCTTCACCGAAAGCTATATAGTAACAAACAATCGCACATAGACGATCCGCACATGATTAATTAAAGAAATCAGAAACTGCGCACCATGTTTCCAAGGCAAGCGCTCGGCTACTGAGCTGTTACTGCTATCTAGCAGTCTAGTGATTTTTGTTGATTTATTAATTTTATTGTGTAGTCTAGTTAATTCTAGTCCATAGATATAGGGTCTATGCCTATTCTCCCAAAAAGGCAAAGTAATCCATGTTTCCCCTCGCTTGGCAGGCGTCTTGGGATCGCAGTTTAGGTCGTAGGTATTAGAAAGATACTGCTGCACATCTTCTTGTTTTCCCTTAGTCAATACATCAAAGTTTTACAGACTGTTATTTGGTGGCAGAATATCTGACACTGAGGTTGAGGTGTTGAAGTCGTCGACATAGACTTCCCCCTTAGGTTGTGGCGGGGCTTGCCATAATCCCCACGCTTGGCAGGCGTCTTGTGGGTCGTAGTTTAACTGTAGCTTGATATCACACAGAAGACTGCCGGTCGTCTTTTGCTTTTCTCTTAGTCGCCTGCTACGACACACGGGAAGAGAAGAGGGTGCTACTCTTACCTGGACACCCCACGGGCACAAGAGATTCACCACCTGGAAATTAAACTGGCAACCCAAATTGAAATTCAAAATATTGTACTGTCAACTTTTTACAACTACCACCGGATCACAATGCGGCCTCTACTGAGAAGATCCAGCAACAAACACAGAGGGCTTGTAATTTTTTGGGTTCCATAGCTAAAAGGTAAAAAAGAAACCCTTTTGGTGCGACTTCGCCCATTTTGTTTGTTGGCAGTCGGGCTTTTTATACTTTTATAATAATATAATTTATACTTGTTTAATATAACTAGCTTGGCTGCACCAGTAATTGATGTGTCGTTACCGGGCAGTGGTTGGAGGGGTGCCGGCAGGCGGGCGGTCGTTCACTGGCAGTGGAGGCGCAGTGGTCGTCCGCGCAGCTTGCCGGCGAGAAGCTGTGCGTACAACGCGCGCTGTTACGGCTGGAGGCGGCGCGAGGCCGGCCGCCCGCGCACTCGGCCGAGCGCGGCGCCGCAAGACACCTGTACGAGCGGTACCGGGCCGTCAAGCGGGCACTCGTCACCTGCAGACCGGACTCTGTGAGTCACAAGTCTTATAACAGCTGGACATACGTATCCATGATCAGTGCCGGATTAGCCATATAGCAGGGGTCAGCAAATGCTACGGGCCCCGCGCCCTGGAAACGACGTGGGCAATGGGCGCATCCAGGTTACCTAAGATTAGCTCCTGCGCTGAGATTAGTTCAGGTAAGCATAAACCCTGAGGGCAGTACCTGCGCTACAAAGGCGTCCTAAAACGTCACCTTAAATCATGTAGCATATGTGGTGATATGTGTGAGGGGATTGCGGCTCAAAGATTGAAGGGCTCTGTCGCAGCTGAAACCGAGTGGCCCAAGTGATAGTGTTGCCGTTGCATATATACCGGGGTAGTACAATCGAAGTCCCTCTATGGCATGCCAGTGCGGGTGGACATACCTACTGACTGCCCAAACCGACCTCACTGCAACGACCACAGAGGGGGAGCAATTTCATGCAAGGCTACTTGCGCGCTGGCGGGGGCCATACCCTGGGACTGAGGTGCTGGTATTGACCGCAGTTTACTGGCAGAACACAGAAACGCGGAGCCGGGGTGGAGCACCTCCTGGTGAATTTTAGCGATGGTGAAGGGAAGTACAACACGACGCCTTTGTGTGGTCGCACGACCATATCGATGGTGCGCCCGGTCATAAAAGACTGGGTGCATCGGAAATAGGTACGGCACGGTCACCTTCCGGTAGCTCATAAGCGTATAGCCGCTGGCGGGACGAGTACACAGCGAAGCTTCGCACTCTTACGTTGGTAACATCCTGTCTGAATGAACAAAGCGATCTATTTCGTCATTTTAAAAATACTGAAATTGCTTTTTTCCTGCCTGTTGCTCAGGCAACACAAATATGTATGTGTTTTCAAGGCTAGATTAAATAGGGTTTTTATAAGCTAGAGTCTTTTATCATCCTAGATAGAATGGCCGCTTGCCATCAGGTGGGATAGCGGTCAAGCAAGCACTACCTCTTACATCGAGTAACAAAGGTAGTGAAGTGTAGCGTATAGCAAATTTTTGTCTTTTAACGTCTGAATGACCTCACTATAACAACAAAACCTATGCAAATCAAGGGCCCCGCGTTCATTTTTGCCAAGGGCCCCGCTGGCTTAATCCGGCACTGTCCACGATCGAGCTATCAAACACGGAAGAAATCACGGGGATTGCTATGAACTAAGTTATGCACTAAAAACATTAATATCTTCAGCTGAAAGACGTTCATTATACGCTTGGCAGGCGTTTTGGGGATCGCAGTATAGATGGCAGATAAATCCAAAAGAGAGACGCTGCCCGTCTTCCCGTTTCGCTTTGTCGCCTCTTACGACACCCACCACCACGGGTCATCTCATCATCGCATCCCACGGGTCACTTCATAAGAAGGTGGAAATGGATGAGTGCTATTCTTAACAAGATATCCTATCAGCAAAAGAGGGTATATGGCACTATATCTTCCACGTAGATAGCTGATCTTGTGAAAAATTTGCGAATGCGACCGTATCGGCACAAAAATTTCAGTAAGAAAGTTCAGTTTGTTTACAGTTACTTTTTTTTTTTATACAATCTATCATTATCATCAGCCGAAAGACGTCCAGTGCCGAACAAAGGCCTCTCCTCTAGTAAGGGAGGGCTTGCCATAAACCCCACGCTTTGCAGGCAGGCGTCATAGTGCTGTTAATCCAATAGAAATACGCTGCTGCCCGTCTTCTGGTTTTTCCTTAGCCATCTCCTACGGGAGGAGATGGGTGGATGATATTCCTATCTGGATATAATTTACAATTGTTTATTTTATTTCTAGATAATTGGTTGTACAAATGGCGAGCTGGCGACTATCCACGAGCATGAGACCATGTTGTTCAATAGCAGCGTGGACAGCTCCAGTGACTCCCAGGACAAGCCTTCCGACTCGTCCCAGGTGACTAATAACCCAACTTTGTTATACAAATTCATCATCATCAACCAAAAGACGCCCACTTTTGGGCAAAAGCCTCGCCCTTTATAGGAGAGGGGATGCCATACCCCCACGCTTGGGGATCGCAGTATAGGTGGTACGTCATCAAACAGAAAAACGCTGCTACCCATCGATATATTATACCAACTAGATTAGCTGTTACGGCCCGAAAAGTGGTCACAAAAATAGCGCCACGGAGACTGTTGTGTCGCTATTTCAAATTAGTTCGAGCCGACCACAGCTAGCGTAAGGACGCATCGAAATGCCGTATTTGCGTCTAAAATTTCCGAGCGGGGTGTGATGCTCGGCCAGGGCCGTGTCGGGATGTTGTATATATTCTCCGAGTTGGAGAAACTTCGCTTGCGAGATTCAGGATTCATCGCGTTATACCACATGTGGCGCCATCTGGTTATGTCGAGTCGCCACACTTAATACAAACCGCAACAGTAAAATTTCAGACGTCTATTTTTCATTAGTAGTATAACAGTAACTATTAACAGTATTAGATTAAATGCTATAGTATAGAATACTGGGTTGTTCCAAACTAGATAAATAACTAATACTTAAATACTTTTTATTCGTAAAATAAATACAAAAATAACACCAAGAGGTTGAATCTAGGAGAAAGAATCTAGGTTGTAATCGAACCCACAACTTATTAGGTAGCAGCCAGGGTGTCTACCACTAGACCAACAGGCCTGCCAGTTGACGTAAAAGAATGCCATAGTTGGTATTTGAATGATACTTAAAAAATATATAGGAGACAAGCGAGACCCCGGTGCAGTCGCCGGCCGCTCGTTCCTCGGGAGTGGTTGCGGGGACGGGAGCGGGCGAGGAGCCGCCGTCGTCGACGTCGTCGGCGCAGTCCGCCAGCGAGGACGCGGCGCCCTCCAACGAGGGCCTGCACTGTCTCGGCCTCGACGACCTCACCAGGGCCCTTAGCGAGGCCAAGATGCAAAAATCTGTGAGTACTCCATGCTACATAGCGTCTGTGTTACGTTATTATACAGTGTTTTAAAACCCCTGTCTGATCCGTATTATTCGGTATATTATTATAATAATAATAATATCATCTTGGGACAACCAACACGCTTGGCAGACGTCTTGGGGATCGCTGTCATTCATCATCATCATTAGCAGCCGATATACGTCCACTGCTGAACAAAGGCCTCCCCCTTAGAAGGGAGGGGTAGCCATAATCCCCATGCTTGGCAGGCGGCTTGGGGATCTCAGTATAGGTGGAAGATAAACCCAAAAGCAAGACGCTGCTGCCCGTCTTCCTGTTCTCGCTTAATCGCCTCTTACGACACTCAACAGGAGGAGATGGGGGGATGCAATTCTAACCGGGCACCCCACGGGTCGCAGTATAGGTAGGTAATCCAATAGAAAGATGGTCCGTACGTCTTCTTGTTTTCCCTTAGTCGCCTGTTACGGACACCCGACGGAAAGAGATGGGAGGGTGCTATTCTTACCCTGACACACCATTGGTAACTTTGATTGACTCATGGTTATTGTCGGACGGTATATTTTTAAGCGTACGTTGACTTTAATTTGGTATCCAATCGAATTACAAAGCTTTTATATTCATGGGGAAACAAATTTTTCATTGTAGCTTCTACGCCGAACCATCAAAGACTACGAGGTTACCTTTGAGCAACAGAACAGTAGGAAAGTGCAAAGAGACGACAAGAAAGGACATGAGGAGGAATACATGCGGTACAAAACCATCAAGGCGAGGATCAAACTGCTGAACGCACTGATTAATAAACAGAAAACTTTATCTCGAACCGATTAATCTTTCACATAAAAGCTTGGCTATTGTAAAAACAATCGTAGTCCATTGTAATTAGATCCTACGGATATAATTAAACAATTACATTATGAATCGGATAGAATATTTGAATTTCGTATTAGAAGAATCGAAATTTAAAGACGTTTATGTACATAGGTACATCTAATTTTATTTATAAGTATTTAATATTTTGATGTAAACCTTTATTTTATTTATTTATTTTGTGGTACGTTGTTATTTATGGTGTACCTTTTTATTGGTACTTAATTTATTATAATAATGTAAAGGGATTGCTTATTTTAGCTTCGCTAATACGATATGATTTATCTTTTTAAATGTTATCTTTATTATAAAATTTAACTCCAATAAAGAAAGGTAGTCGTTTAGCGGTTTCTCTGAAATTACAGGATCAGCAACGCGATATCACAGAATAATGCACTAGTTTACTGTTCTGTGGTGCTGCTACTTTTTGGTAGGCGGACTGCTTGCTTCTTTTCCATTAAAGGCCTCGTTTATATTATAGAGACGCAAAGCGTAGCTCGACGGAACGCGGGTTATATCGGTTTATTCACGAAATCCGCGGCGGCGGCGGAACAAACAGCGGAATTCGCGAAATTTATAAAAATTCCGAATGTTTAAAAGCAGCACATTTAATGTTCACAGCACTCTGTGAAAATTACGGTTTATTCTCTCCACGCCACTTCCCATGACGCCGAACCTATTGAGTTTGACCAGCACATATAAATGGGCGCATAAACTTATACCCACCCATAAATATATACTTATTTACATCTTACATATTAAAAGTAGCTAGTAATTTTACGATAATTTTAATCTCTTCTCTCTATGCAATACAATTTTAATTATTTTTTATAATAGTATACAATCTGTCATTAAAATATTTTCTTATGGTAGCCCGCACACTGTCAATAATATTGTCAATATTCTACAACCCGCCCAAATTAAATATGCACCTCGCCTGAGTGCGACGTCACAGCGCCGGGTGCACAGTTAACTCGCATGGGTTGTAGAATATTGTCAATATTATTGACAGTGTGCGGCTAGCCTATAAGTAATATTTTAATTTAAGGTATCCTTTCCTTAATAATTACTTTTATACAGTACTATGTGCATTTTTTTAAAATACGCATGAAGGAATTTTACTTAATTTTCAAAGGCACGTTCGTCACATTTTATCGACGCGTGACTTACTCCTAGTTCACCTAATTCACTTTTCGTGCTGCGCTAATGGCATATCTATTGTATAAAATATCATTGATACAATCACTCTCAATAAATGCATTGCGACAATATAAGTGACGGCATCTAACACGCAACTCGCCACGGATTTCGCCGCCCATTTCAGTAATTCCATACACCGTCAAAAGCAGAGGCGTAGCCTGCCTTAGACGGGCTCTGTATAAAAAAAAGAGTTGGGGGCCAAATGAAGGTTAGCCCGGGAAAGTTAGCTCTGTAGCCCGGGGCCCCGTATAATTGATATGGCTGATACGGCGGTAGCTGCCTGGTCAAAAGTTTAATTAGTCGAATTTCCGCTCCGGATCCGTTGTCACGCTATTTGCCATGAACGAGGCTTTAGTGGAAATTAAAAAAAAAACAACAAATTTAATATATTTGTGTATAACTACGAGACCTGATCGAACATAGATATATTAAAGAACTCTATGATTGCCGCTTAAATCCATCATTTTTCGGATAAAGTTAAAATTATCTGACTTTATGATAAGATCTGTAAATTATCCTTTTTGTGTCTGAAATAAATTTAGTGTCTAAGAGTGTCCCCTACGTGTGAGGGCAACAAATAGCCTATTTTAATTAATTGAATCCATTTTCTCGACAATGTTGTTTGTTAACTTTTAGGCCCTGGAACTCTTGTTTTCAGCCACGTTCAATTCAAAGGTGGCTTAGAAACATAAAAGGTTTGTGGAACTTGACCTAAATTTGTGTATAGGCCAATTTCATTCTCTGAAAGAGAATTTTTGTAACTATTTATTAATGTATTTAGTGATAAAGTATTTACCTGTGATTATATTATTACAAAAGAAAATCTTGTTTGACAAGGACATGTGAGTTAACTTTGTATTTGCCGTTAGAAATATATGTATATTTCGTTTGTTTACGATAAAAATTGCGACATATTAGTTAAGATCGACACAGTGGCGTAGCTTGCCTTAGACGGGCCTGTATAAAAAAAAATATGGGGTCCCAAATGAAGGGCAAACGGGGCCCCTGTAGCCTGGGGCCCCCCCCCCCGTATAATTGATACGGCTAATACGGCGGTAACTACGTCCCTGGATCGACATGATAATTTATGTTTATGAGTGGTAATGGTATGTGATCTCGAGTGGTACTTATAGTGTACAGCCAGCGCCCGCTAATACACCACATCAGGTTTGAGAGACTGTATCCTAAAAGAGCATATTGGGTCAAAATATCCATTCACTCTAATGTCCAATCTAATCTTGAGCAGAACAAACCTACCTTCATAAATTTATGTCTATACTTACTTATAAATTGTCATTTTCAATAGAAAACTCACTAGGTACCAAAAAATAAAATTTAAACAAATCGTTGAAAAAGGCGTTGAAGTTATTATTTTACTAGATGAGTTCTTCGGAATCGGAATATCTCGAAGCACAGTTTGAGAACTATCGGTTTCTTTGTTTACATTTTGTTTTTTGGTATTCCGGATGGAGTTACAACATTAATAAAATAGTATAAACGTCGAAAGCTGCAAACCACTGAGTAAATAACTTCACTAAGTACTGTAAACCTGTTAGGCGCTGTAGCTATTCATTTATAACTAAGGAACTTTGATGTGTTAATACCTACCACTTTGTAATATTATGTAAAATAAAGTTAAAATACTAACGATTGATGGTAAATTGTAATTTGAGTTACGACATACAAACGCATTCATAAGTATATAAATAAAGAACACGACATTAATATTAAAATAACGTTTACAATAAAATATAGTCTATTATCATGTATGGTATTATTATATATAAAGTATTCCCAACGCCGACAGTGTTTCACCGACAGTGTTTCGCCGACTGCACTCTCTTCCTTTCCTCTACCAGCCCTTTCCCATCCCCTCTTTTTCATTTCCATGTAGCCGAAGATTAACACGACCAGAAAGGAGGTTGTAAGTTAGGTACAGGCCAGGTTTTAGATAGAATGGCTGTATTGTCCTAACAATAAGGGACAGCTACCCAAAGCACCCCAAAGTCTTACATTCAGAATTCATACCCGCCACCTCGGAATAAATAAAATGTTGGCTGGAATGTGACCAATTTCTGGTGGTGTCAATGTATCAGCAGTGTTGTAAAAGTGTGTAAATGTAATAAAAAAATATTAAAAAAAGTTAAACCGACTGCAACAGACGCCACACTAAAAAGAGACAAATAACTTAAATATTTCGGAGGACTGGGAAAAACCCTTATTGACGTTGGTGCTGGTCAGTAGATTCTGGTGTTACCGTAAGTGGTGTGGCGTTTTCGCGGGGGAAACCTTCAAAAGGTCCCCGGGAGCCGTGGGGCTTGACCGGGGTATGTGGGATTCTTACTCACTTAAACCTCCGCGGCTGTCGCATCGGCATATGAGAGGGCCCCCCAGGGCACTCCGGTGGGATCTGCACCAGGAGCCCCCAGTGCTATGCCTTCGAGCCCGCCGCCGGGGGACGCATTGTAGCCCCCCAGGAACCAGACACGGTGCTCACGGGGACAGGGGTCGCAATCCTGCCACCGTCTTCCTCGGAGTCGCCGCCGTCCTCCTCGGAGTGGCCGCCGTACTCAATGGACATCCTAGGGCCCACATCCCGATCGTCCAGCGACTCCGAAGAGAGTAAGAGTACCTATTTTATGTTAATAATACGGTGTATATTTTTCGTTAAAATTCAGCACTAGTTCTTGGTTTATTATAGCGGGGCTACATCAGCGCGCTGCGGCGAAGATTCGCGTTATCACGACAAGTGTGGCCAAACAATTCGTGCTAGCGCGATGTATTCGGGTGAACACGAATGCCTTCGCGGTGTTGTCGGTCAATTGACACGCATCAAAGGATTTTGTCGCGAAAACCTTCGCCGAACTGGCTATACTTCGCCTTTGCAGTTGCAGCAGCGTTGCCATATATCAGATTTCTTATTCCGTAGTCAATTACAATAATGTTAAATGTTGTCCCCTGTTGTTTCCTTTGGTCACGGCAATATGCAGGCATATTGGCGGCTAGGCCAATTTCGCTAATTCTTTTTTTGTTTGTGTTTGTTATTGTTAAGAGAAGGTTCATATGAAAGAAACGCTAGATAATTACGAGGGCAGAGCTGCGCGGGACATCTAGTGGTTAATACAAACGTCGTTATTATTTTTTATCCTCGACTATCAAACTGAGTTTTCCGGTTTAGTTTATGAGGTATTAAACGAATAGTAAAATAACTATACGTCCAATCAAAGGTATGCCCTGGAACTCTGGATGCGCGAGTCCAACTTGCAGTTGACTGTTTTTTTTTATTTAATCCTACCTAACCAATTCACTTATTTTAGCTCTTTTGTCCATACATATTTTATACAGATTTCATGATAATAAGGCATACCTAGGTAGGTACAGATTTATATACAGATTTTAAAACGCTCAATGCATCTGTCAACACTGATTCCGACGAATATTCGCCCGAATACCACGTGCTTTTGCTAGGACGATAAAGTAGCCAGCAACTTCGCCGTTGGGCGAAGACGATGTTTATCGCGATAGGGCGACACGAATATTCGCGCGCATATGTAGCCGAGAGGTTATCAAAGTCAATAACGGATACGGGCATCATACACAAAAACGATTCGAACAAAGTTATCTTTAGGGATTTTCCCCCGTATAGGTACTTATTTGGCCGGCCGTATTGGATGGACGTGGCGCGAATTCTCCCCGTGCTTTTATTTTGTGTGACGTGGTCTTGCCGTATTTACAATATTATTTTCCATTTTTATTTATGAGCATTTTTAGTTTATATTATTTGAAAATGTAAAAATCGGGAGAAAGGGTTAATAAATTGGGATATCGGGAGACAATAGCCCAAATCAGTAGATCTCCTGATAAATCGGGAACTTTTGCAACAATGCAAACTAACACACAGTATCAAATTCGATAATTCCTTATTGATACTTCTATGGTGCACAAAATATTAGGTCAACGATATCACTATGTCCTAAAAAAGCAAGATATGTACCACAGTGTCATGCATTAATGACAATCATTAATACTTATTTCAGTCTTCCAACATGTTTTTTACAATACTCATGGTATATATTAATATAATACTTCATCAAAAGGAAATTTACACGAAGCTCGATTCCGGCATGATACAAATTCAGGGGGCATTAGGGTGACATTATGAAATTCTTTGCCATCAACCCATATTATTGGAGTACTGCGTGCATGCGAAACTGGACTGGTTATTGCACTGGTAATGTTATTTTCGGAAGCAGTAGTCACATTTCCAGAAACTGTAGTCACATTTACTGAGACTGTAGATGTTACTTGTAAAACTGTAGGTATATATTCTGCTACTGTATCTACATCTTCAGATGTCGCAGTCGAATTTTTTGACACTGGAGTTTCATTATCTGAGGTCACTGGTACAATATCTGAGGTTGCTATTACGTTATCTGAGGTCGATGTTACATTATGTGAGGTCGAAGTTACATTATGTGAGGTCGTAGTTGGATTATCTGAGGTCACAGTTACATTTTCTGAGGTTATAGTTAAATTTTCTTGGACTGTATTTACATTTTCAGGTAAGGTAATTTCATCCTTCAGCAGCATAAAATCATATGTAATGTTTTCAGTTTTTCCCGCATTTTCAACTCCATACTCTAGATGGTCAACATTTTTAGATTCGTTCTCAATATCTTTGAGTAACTCACGTTCAAAACTTTCGGAGCCCTCTGCATATATATCTTCAAATAGATCAGGTGTCTCTTTAGTAGGTCCAGGTATGTTGAATTTCTTTGTTGTATATGCAATAATATTTTGTTCAGTGACAATATTCGACATTGTGGATAAATAGCAATCATAATAATCATCTTCAAATGAATCTATTCCACATATGTGTTGGTCGTCTTGCCTTAAGAATTCATTTTTCCTTGCTAAGATATGTGGTGTTGATGATTCATCTACTGATTCTGTTTTTGACACAATTGCCTCATCACGTTGCATGGGTGCACCGACACTACACTGTGAAAACGAAATTAGTAATAAAAGAATCTCGTATATTTTCATATCCAATCTTATGTTTTTGTTCGCTACAGAGACCTTGATAAAATCTGAAAACATTTGTGCTATGTAATTGAAATTTGTTTGTTATACGGTCCAGCTAATAAACTATAGGTAGTAACTCTTACCTAATCTGTACATTTAATATTTTTCCAAAATTTCTACCCCACATATACTATCGACATAGAGGCCAAATCAATTACTTTTGGATTAATTGTCTATCTGTCGGTCTGTCCGTCTGTTTGTCTTTCTGGATGACTGGATATTATTTGAAAACCGGTGGATGAATTTTAATAGGACTTTCACTGATGTGTTGTGTATATTTCTGGGCACAAACTAGTAAAGAAAACATCATGTTATGTTTCATAGGGGTTAAGCCTGTGGGTTAAGCAGTGAAACATTACTTGCAAATATTTTTACTTAATTTTCTTAGCATATTTTACATGCCCCTCAGACGCATGGATCATCTTATTTTCCATATAATCAGGTGATCGGCCGTCATTGTCCTAATCCCATTTTGTGCCATATGGCCATTTTTTGTAGCTTAGTAATTGTAGCAAAAAAAATCCTTCCACCCTTATCGCGACCAGGCTGCTGAAGGATATTAACACGCTGAAACCTAGTCTGGTAGAGGTGCAGTTCAGATTAGAGGCTTGAGACACCACCATAATTAGTGCCGAGCCGACGTAGTGTCATTGCGTGGCACTGTTTCGGAAAACACGAGGCATCGAGTGTGAACACAGCACGACGCGGCGCGGGGCGCTAAATTCGTCCATCGTCAGTTGTATTGCATCGCCGGCTGTCGACACGAGGCGCGCGATTAACCACGCCCCGCTCCCGCACCTCTGGTCCGCCGGAGCTGTTGCTCAACGTGCTTACTCCACCGCTGCTGCCACGCCACCACCAAAGCGGCCGGCAAGCAGAAGGGGGAGAAGCAGAGTTCTCACAAGCCTATTCGTGGGACTGCGCCATCGGGTCCGAGGAGGGACCAGTGCGACTAGGAAGGCTTCGTCAAAGTGCAGAGGGCGAACAGGAAGCCAGCCAACCACAATAAGTGCGGCATTGCACCGACGGGACCAAACCATCTGCTGCGTCCGGCTGTCCCGGCGACGCTGCTGTATGTGTCCAGGCTGCACTAACCTACGAACTTTAATTCCTTTGTGGTGACGTTGTCTACCAAACAACTATCGACCTTCAGTAAAGAAGAGTTTTGGCCGAGGGGTGTCGTATTTCATTGATTCCGAACACCACGCGTGACAAATCTGCAGCTGTGCGTGTTTATTTATAAGATTTATATTTATTTATGTGTGTTAGTTTAGGGTATTTATCTATGCCTATCCAGCCTAAAAATAAAGAAATAATAATAATAATATAGGAATATAAGGCAAAAACTACATATCTACCTAATAGACATTACTGTTCCCAATACTTATATTATTTATAGGCCGACCGTTTAACTCGCGTATCGCCTGCGCGTTAAGAAGGGAGCGGGGGCGGGTAACGCTACACACGGAGTCAATAATCCAAAGATTTATCTCGAGATAGACATTGTTGGTAAAGAATAAAATAATAAGTATCTTTTTTTTAAGTATTTATTTTTAAGTTTTACAAATATTTTATAATAGCTTCATAGGTACAAAATCATAAAAGAATAACTCCGTTTAAGAAATATTTAACCACAGATAAAAAATTTATAGGACTATTCGTCACTAATATTCATATCGCTTGAATCATATGGTAGTCACCGAAAGTCCTGTAGCTTTAGCAACAAGTTTGTTTAGGTTTACGTCTTCAAGATACTCTGTAGAATGCGCGAACATACATAGAAAAAAAAATATATATACAGACGAATTGAGAACCTCCTCCTTTTTTGAAGTCGGTTAAAAAATAGAGTTCATTATTAACTGGTGAGTGTCCAGGGGAAAATCCCTAAAGATCGCTTTGTTCGAATTGTTTTCGTGTATGATGTGAATGCGATAACGACTTGGATAAGCCAAGTACTAGTCCTAAAACTATACTCGCAAAATTATAAAAAGGAGTGGAAACTCTTAAGACTTTATGAGATTGTATGACACGAGCAGAAAGTCTGGAATAAATACTAAGTGCGAGCGAACGGATGTGTTTTACTTGTGCCTAATATAGAACCTTCCAGAATATATTATAGAAACTATGACCAGAATGTTTTAATTAACTAAAAGGACTAAAAAAAACTACTTACGCATATTGACAAAATGGCATTAATGATTGTAAGTAAGTACACATATCTCATTGAATAATATATCATCGTATCTAGATCTACGTAGATGAAGGTACTCGAGTGGCGGGCGACCACGAACCGGAAGACGCAGCGTAGGCAGGCCTCCCACTAAATGGACGGACGACGACGACATTGTTCGCGTCGCAGTAAAACGGTGTATGCAAATGTCTAACGGTCGTTCATTGTGGTGGTCTAAGGGGAGGCTTTTGTTCAGCAGTGAACGTCTTCCGGCTGATGATGATAATGATGAAGTAGATGTAATTAGAGCTTTCAGAGCGCAAAAGAAATACGTGCGTGCGAGCTATAGCGGAGCTGAGGGCTTAGACAAGATACAATCGCCTCATAGCGATTCTATTTTTTCATTCAATAACTGTGTGTATAATTCCCTATAATTTGTCACGTGATTTTTCTATGTCTTATGTCATTCTCATACATTTTTATACTTTCTATTATCGTGAACGCGTGTAGAATGTTACATTGTCAAGAGGACCAGTTTATTTTAACATACAACAGTAACGTTTCTTTAATAATGGTAAGAAGCAGTCTTGTACCTACCATTATTTAAGAATATATCCTAATATTTAATCACTTTGACTAATTAACGACATATTATTGTCATGAATCCAAAGTTCCAAAGAAATAAACTTACATATTATTATGTATTGATATACTTAAATACATATACTTATACTCTCGAAATATATCCCGCCTTCTGGAGCAGTTGGGCATTAGGTAATAAAATAGTTCGATATCTTTTGCGTGAGTAAAGTTGACCCTTTATCTGCCGGCCCACAGCAAACGACAACAATGGCATCATTAAGGTATAATTAATATAAATAAATCTACCTATATACCTAATAAGTGTTATAGAGGTAAATACAATTTATTATATAGGTATACACACATGCATGTACAAACGGAACGTTTTCATTAGATCACAATTTTCACGAAACCACTGATGCATAAGACTATATTTTGGACAATTGTAACGTACCTACTTACTATAAAATAAATAAAAATAATAAAGTACGGTATGTACTATATTTCTTATTGCTATATGCTATATTGCTCTATTTATACATATATACACACATCAAAAGTGTCTAGGGATCAAGCATTTTTGGGCAAAAAAATGGGCAGAAGAACAATGGCGTTTCGTGTGCTTTTCTAATGAGTCTCGTTTTGGTATGAGACCGGATACAAGACGTATACGACACTGGAGAACCCCTGGACGCCAACAGCGATTAAAATCCTGCCAGGAAGTCCATCCTTATAGTGGTGGAACCATCATGGTATGGGCGGGTATTTGGATCGGCGGAAGAACTGAGTTGATTTGGATCAGAGGCAACCTCAACGCTCAAATTTATGCTGAGACGATTGTATCAGACGTCATCGTTCCTCTACAAGTGCAAATCGGTCCCTTATTTCAGTTAATGCATGATAATGCACGACCGCACACCGCAAGAGTTGTAAGACAGACTCTCGCCGCAGCTAACATCAATGTCCTGCCCTGGCCTGCTCAGTCGCCAGACTTGAACCCGATTGAGCATGCATGGGATATGCTACAGAGAAGAGCTCTGCCGAATATGGAGGGTATCCAGTCGCAAGAAGACCTTTTTTTGTTGTTGCAACGAACATGGGCGGCCATTCCACAGCGTGATTTGGATGAACTCATTTTGAGTATGCCAAACCGATGTTCTTGTGTTGTTAGTGTTCGCGGTAGAAACACGGATTATTAATTGTTTAAGTTACCCAATAAAATTTTAAAGAAAACTGTTATTTCAGTCTTTTTTTCGAACTTTTGTGTTAGTGGTTCAAATGTCAAAAATCCCTTTATTAGGAAAATGGCAAATTTCTTTATTAATGCAAAGGTGACTTGGTTTATCGTTACTGTGACAAACGAAAACACTTTATTTGATGAATCCTTAAAGAAAATTTTAATTAATATCAATCAGGAGAAAAGTTATTGCAAAAATATATGTTGATCCCTAGACACTTTTGATGTGTGTATGTGTACATATTATATATGTACCTACCTATAATGTAATTTAGGGCCATTTTGTATGTTCGCAGTTGGGCTTTTTATGCTTGTATAATTTGTTGTGCTTGTTACATTAACTATAAACTGTAACACATGCAAAGCGTAAGCGGCGGCGGAATTCCCCACGCCCGCGCGAGCGTGGGGAATTCCGCTGCCTTTCCCGAATTCCCGAAAGAAATCAACAACTTGACTGATCTAATATGTTTGTCACACTTGTTATCTATCTTCTTATCTATTACTATAATAAAACTCAAAGAGCACTTTGTCTGTACATTGAATATTTTTCCAAAGTTTCTATGTACTATAGACATAAAGGCCAGAACTATTTTTTTTTGGAATTACCTACTGTCTATCTGTGGGTCCAGGTATGATTTGAAAACCCGTTGATGGATTTTAATAGGACTTTCACTGATGTGTTGTGTAGAAGTCCAGGCATAAAATGGTATATATAACAGCACGCTATGTTTCATAGGAGCTAAGCAGTGGAATATACTTGCGCATATTACGGCCCGTTGGTCTAGTGGTTAGAGACCCTGTCCGCTAACCGAAGGGTCGTGGGTTCGATTCCCACCAACTGTCTGGGTGTTATTTATCTATTTAAGTATGTATTTACAAAAAAAAATGTATTTAAGTATTAGTATCAGTTGTCTGGTTTCCATAGTACAGGCTCTGCCTAGTTTGGGATCAGATGACCGTGTATGGATTGTCCCAAGATATTATTATTATTATTATTATATTACCACATAAATTCTATTGTATGTGAATAGGGTTATTATAAACTGATCAGTTAATTAATAAGATATGTATTATTACGCTTTGTACAATAGGGACTGAGCAGACATTTAGTTTGCATAAGGTAAGGTATTTCGCCATGTTGAGTAAGTGTTCCGTGGTCGAGTGGTTACGGACGCTTCTAGAAAACGTCGTAGGTCTCGGATTCGCATCCTACTCGGGGTTATATTTTAACTTATACTTTTTTATTAAATTATATAATGTTGTCTTTTAACTACGCGAATATTTATGATTTTATCGCGGTTTATTTTTTGATTTTACTATCCCGACGTTTCGAATGCTTTGCAGCACCCATGGTCACGGGAGGACTGAGGTGTTAAACGTCCTTATGTCACAATTATGCCGGTGTACCCTCAGGTCTTCTTAGTTATTATTGTTGGTCCGATCTACGCAGTAAGAGCTATCTTGAGGCCGTGCAGTGTTTCGATTGATATTGGATTTAATTATATTTATCACAGGATCCCAAGCCGGGTGGTAACACCCAACCATCTTCTCTATTGAAATTAAGATATTTTTTGATTTCAATAGCCTCACGAATCATCCTAGGTAGGAATCGGTGTTCTTTTGCGAGGATTTGAGCTTTATCAAATCTAATATAATGGTGGGTGCGATCCTGAACGTGTTCACATACTGCAGACTTCGTACAGCGTCGGTGTTTCACATCAGCTATGTGTTCTTTAACGCGAGTTTTTATTGCACGCTTTGTTTGCCCAATGTAGGAGAGCCCACAAAAAAAAAGGATTATATTTTTAAAATTGTATTTTTAATTAATATTTTTAAAATCTACCTTAGGATGATTCAGAGACAAATAATTTTTATTTATATTGTGTAGCTGCGATGCTCTTGCAAGACGCAGGTAGAATTATTTGGGAGTAATCTGTCCTATATATTCATGGAAGCGCAAGAATTCTTTATGGAGAATAATTATTACATTATTTGCACGCCTTTATCAAAAACAGAGCGGAAGTCCATGTCAAAGGCACATGCTGAGAGGAGGGTAAGGGTAGAAAGTATGGATTTAAAAAATGTCCAGTAACTGAAAATTGGAGTGTTAGTATAAACGCGGGCGAAGCTACCCAAGTCAACTAGTATTTTTTTTTCTTCAAAATACATCTAGTTCTAAACAATATGGGTGATAACCTTTAACCGATGAATAGCGACCGAGTATCTAAGGAACGAACATATAAATAATGTAGTTGGATTCTTCCGATCATCAGTCTACGCTCGTCAGGCAGAACAGTGGTTCGCGATGCTGAAAATTGCACTCTTCGCCTTGTTGGCCGTGGGTGAGTAGACCACACGTTAATACTAAACTCATTACTTCTAAATAGCCATTATTTTATTTAAAGACTGTTCTCTTCAGTTCTCTTTGTACAATAGTTGTAATAGGTATTTAAAAGTGCTTATATCTATTTTGCCTAGGTAGTAAGGCATGTGAATGTCAAACAGATATTGGCTTTATAATTATATTAGATTAAAATTGTTATATAATGTCAAATTTTAAAGATAATTAAAGACATTAAATAAATAATATAAAATAATCGGTTAAATTCGTCAATACCATTGATATTTATTTATTTATTTATTTTCAAGTAGGCTTACAGACTAATAACAAACTATTGATAGATAAATATTTTCATCATTGCTTATAACAAGCCCACACATATAGATTTGTTATATATTATACCTACCTAAATCAAACCAATATTACTTACTTACTATTTAAAATCAAAAAATTCCTTAAGTTTATAAAAACAATGTTCTATTAGCCATTTTTTTGTGTGCTTTTAAACTTTGCAAACTGCAGTTCTCTTATGTGTTCTGGTATGTTATTGTAAATATTAATTATCATAAAGTTACAGTTTCGTTTAAATATGTCTCTCTTAAATGTATGTGCTTGTAGCTTATTCAGGCCTCTGGGTCTTATGTTGTTATTTTGACTGACTGTCTTAAATAATTCGAGATATTTCTTTACGAAAATTGCAACTTCAAGTATATATAAAGACGTTACAGTTAGAACTTTCAGGCTTCTAAAACGGGGTCTACAAGATTCAAGAGGTCCTACACCACAAATTTCTCTGATACATTTTTTTTGGGATATGAGGGCTTTGGTAATATCAGTGGAATTTCCCCATAATAGCAGTCCATATCTTAGCACTGATCCCACATAACCATGATATGCCAAGAGAGCTGTACATTGACTAGTAATTTATCGTACTTTTTTCTTAAATACTTTGGCCTTGATAACTGATTTTTAAACTTTGCACAACGCGTTTATACTTTCTAAATTGTATAACTTTCGTTTTCGATACGTTTGCTGTCAGATTGTTTGTGTCAAACCAATTTGTAATGTTTTCTACTGTTATATTTATTATATTTTCATAATCAGGATTATTATAGCTGTCAGGTATGTATGGTACAGATATGTCGTCTGCAAATAAGATACATTTATGAACTATTGATTTTGGTATGTCATTAATATAAATCAAAAAAAGTAGAGGGCCTAAGACACTTCCCTGTGGCATTCCGTACTTATTAATAATATATGGCGATTTATGAGTTATTATAACATGTTTATCATCTTCACAATTCATTTCGACACATTGTTTTCTGTTGCTGAGATAACTTTTTAACCACTGTAATGCTTTTCCTCTTATTCCGTAGCGGTCACATTTACTCAATAGAATATGATGATCCACAAAGAAAAAAGCACTAATCATATCAAAAAATAGCACTGATACCCGCTCACCTTTGTCGATATGTTCAATAACATTTCGTATCAATGTATACGCAGCTAACTGTGTGTATTTTTTTTTAAACCCATTCTGCTCCTTAGCTATATATTAGCTATATTATATTATATTATATTTATTAAGAAAATTAGTGATGCGCGAATGCACTAACCTTTCAAAAATTTTCTATATAACTGAAATCCCCTGTAGCAGAAACGTATATCATTATTGTGTCGCATGGCATAGGTCAAAATATGTTCGCAAGCTTTGGTGTCCTATTGTTTCCAGTCGTCACCATTGGCTTCGTTCCCACTGGTGACAAACTGGAAACTATATCCCATTTGTCGCCAGTGATGACAAATGAGAAAATGAAATCCCAGTTGTCGCCAGTGGTGTACAATAAAAAAAGACATTAAAGCAAACATTTACTAGGATCCAGGAAGCAACCCTACAGGTGGATTAACTTTAGTTGGTGCACCTGTAAGAATCTCTCTTTCTGAGGTTATATCGACCTGTGTGATTTTTACCTGTCTCCCGCTTTGCAAAGGAGGGCAGTGGAATTTGTTGTGGAATAAATTTTTTGCGGTTTCCAAAATAATTGAGTGTTTCCCTGGTACTCGCCGAGGGTCAAACCTCGATGTCTTTGCTGGCGACCACTGCAGATCCTGGCTGTCAGGAGTAACAGTGGTGGGAATTAGTGGTGGAATTAGTCCCAAAATGTTTAATTTACTTACCTACATTTAATCCTACATAGCATTTGTTCAAAGACGGTTGTTTCTTTAAGTATAAATATATAGATATTTGTATCGATTTGTCTCTGCATCACTCTAAGGTAGACTGGTAGAGAATGCCTCTGGTATTAAGACCGCCTATGTGCTATTTTTGTGCATAAAGAATAAATAAATAAATATTGTATAGTTTGCTTAAAACTTTGAAAATAGGTAAGTACCTAACTATAAGTTAAGTATTTGATTCCAGTGGTCCAGGCCCAAGAATCTTCAGTGGAACTAAGTCTTCAACAGCTGCAGGGTATGCTCTTGCAACAATGCAAGAACAACAACGCCGAAAACAAGGCGCCAGAGGTTGAGGTAAACATACGTTTCTTATGTTTTTTCCTTTTTGCCCAAATGCCCCAGACGAAGGGTTATGATTTTCGAAAACATTAAGGGGACGCGGCGGCGGTGCTATAGCGAAGTGAGTTTTTTTTTGGATTGACATGACATCCACCAACTCATGGCCCCACCGACCTTCCGGTCATACGGGCCAAATCGCGGGAGATGCGCGCGGTATTGCTCTGCTTTTTTAAAACCGTACAAAAAGACTTTCCTCCTCATCTGACAGATCCGATCCTTGTTAATCGTCATTTTCTTAATGTGCCTGGTAATAACCTTGTTAATATCTCAGACCTCACCTACTTTGAGCACAACCGTTTCAGCTCGGCTTGCTTTAGTCTCCATACAGTAGATGAAGCTACAATCTCAAAAATCACAATGAACTCAGCGCTGATATTATAAGTTGCATACATAATGCTAAATACCATATTTATGCTGATGATATTCAGATTTATGTTTCTTTCAAGCCTAATGAAGTTTCCAGTGCAGTTGATAGACTTAATGAGGATTTAGAGAGAATAGCTGTATGGTCAAATAAAAATAGCTTAGTACTGAATCCACAAAAGTCAAAATTTCTTGTATTGGGTTCCAAATTACAGATTTTTAACATTAAAAGTTATGTTCCTATGGTCAAAATTGGTAATAAAGTAATCGAACAAGTAGAAGAAGCCAGAAATTTGGGTATTGTAATGGATGGTGGTCTAAGATTTCATAATCACGTTGTAGGTGTAGTCAAGAATTGTTTTTATAGGTTAAAAATCCTTTATCAGGTACGTAAGTTTCTTTCTGTGGATATTAGAATTAATCTTTGTGAATCTTTAATACTGTCAAAACTGAATTACGCAGACACTGTCATGGGTGCCTCGCCTTCTTAGTCATACTAAGAAATTGATTCAGCGCGTTCAGAACGCATGTATTCGTTTCTGTTTCCCGGTGCCTCCTAAATCCCACATCACTCCCTATCTTAATTAAGGTAATTTCCTTACCATGGAATCCCGACGCTCACTTCATTTTGCCTGTCTTTTGTTTGGAGTTATTCAAAAAAAGAATCTCATGTATCTCTATGATAAACTCAATTTCTCAGAACGCCCGGTTAGACTGGCTACGCGTTTATTATGTCCAAGGCACAGTACGGCTGCGTTTCGTGGCAGTTTTCGCTACCTAGCCACGAAATGTTGGAATAACATCCCTCCACCCTTCAGAAACTTGCCCACTGTAAAACCTTTTAAAAACAAGTATAAAATGCTCTTTTATCACAGCAAAAAATAGCCCAATAGCAGTACTGTGCTTCATACACTACATACACACATATCACATTTATTTAAACACTGGATTTACTTTTTATTTGGAATCTGCATTTAGTTATAATAGTATACCTACAGTGTAGATTAAGGATAAAAATAAGAACTTGTCAATTTCTTGTGGTCAATTTCTCATGCATAAGTTGTTTTTATTCATTGTGTAACCTGTGTGCGATGTATGTTTTTGCGCTCAGACGCGCTCTCGCTGACGGGTGTCCACGGAAGATCAGCGTCGTTGCGCCAACTACGAGCAACGACACATGCTGCGTGGATAACCTTTCAACGGCATTCTATTAGTAGTTTAAGTGTACTAGGCTAGTTATAATTATGTCGTTGAATAAATGTTTTTCTTTCTTTCTTTTTGGGCGGACAGTCGCTGTTGGCCGCAGATGGCCATTACAGCTTCACCGGCCAAGAGGGCAAGCGCTTAAAGCGCTCCAGCCAGAAAGACAGGGGAGTGATGAGCTCAACCTCAGGGATGCACGGCTCGGCTTGAGCTGTCGCTTAGAGAGGGTTGATTTTACCACCGGTTCACAACCCCCACTTAGAAGAGTCAGCTAGAAACTCAGTGGGCTCATCTTTGATGTATCGCATACGTACGACCCTTCGGCCTCGACGGCGAGACCGGTGTCTGTTTGATAGTGTAGCATACGGTTGTCTGGGAGGGGATTGAGTCTGCTCAATGTCATGGTCCAATAGGGCAAACATTGAGTCTGGGGGATCTATCAATACTAGAATATAATCTGAAGAATGAAATTGGCCTCTACTAAATCTGTGTCACGATTAAGCCTATTAGCACGCTACTCCACAGAGTTCAAAGCTGCAAGATGGGATTTCGCAGGACATATGTGATTTCAGTACTCCACACACGACTGGACTTATATTAGACCTATATAGGACCTATATAGGACCTATATACGTGCCTTATTTTATATAACATCAAAAGCCGCCTCGGTGTGAACTAGCACCTGACCTATGCAAGGACAGCTAGCTTAGCCTAGGACTGAATGAATC
Organism: Furcula furcula; assembly: GCA_911728495.1. NCBI lineage: Eukaryota > Metazoa > Arthropoda > Insecta > Lepidoptera > Notodontidae > Furcula > Furcula furcula. Next base: position 7,666,345 of record OU452246.1, on the reverse strand, counting down.
TCCCAAAGTTAAGATTTAAGAAACTGAAGGCGATGGGCAATGGCCCCACGGTGCCTTGCCGCTTAGCTCTTCACCTGAATGTACATTATAGCTCCCCGGGAACATGTCAAGATGCCCGCGGGGACGAGGGTCGCAACCCCCCACCGTCCACCTCGGAGTCGCCGCCTTACAATTAACATCTAAAAACAATTTTTTCCAAACAATCATATCGCAAGAAAAAATATTAAGATATAAAACATCTATTTAATTTTTCAGGAAGGATTCCGGTCGTTCGTGCAGTGTATCCAAGGGCTTATAAATACGGAAGAATTGGATACTGAGATTAAGGCGGCCAAGAGCAATGGCACGCTCGATGAAGTATTTAAAAAGTTAGTACCTAATTGATTTTTTTCATTACCTAGTGACGAGACAACCAGAATAATGTTTACACACTGCTGCTTGGGGGCAGAATATCTGACACTGCAGTGGTACTCACCTGGACGGTCCCCTGCACAAGGGGCGTACCAAAAAAAAAATATCCTATAAAAATTAAGAATACTTATGTGTATAATCCGGATCAGTGCCGGATCTACGATTTTTTTCAAACTGGGTTAAAAACTTGATGACCCCAGCGTGTGCCATAAATTACTAAAAAACAGTTAACTTGTGGTGTGGGCCCGTGTAGCGGCTTTTTCTCACAAGTGGATGGTAAGCGAACCAGGCGTATGCTAGGCGTTTTGTGGAGCTAGTTCTTTTTTTAATCATATATTATGATTTTGGTGCCCCCTGTAACTGCCGGGGCCCCGGCCCCAGTGTGCCAATCTAAAGATGCGGGGTTCCCTGAAATATACGAATACAGTGGCCATTCTTTTACAAGGTCGGCCAAGTACGAAGTGCTTGTCAAGTGCAATCACAAGTGCACTCAAAATCCGATGGGATGGAAGATCGATACGACCGGGGCGTGGTTTGGTGCATGTCCGAGCTTTTTGGCGGCCGCCCGCAAGTCGATATCTTGATTCGAAATATTTGATACTTTTTTCATCCACTTATTTAAAATCTAAAATCTAATTTATAAAAGGATAACATTATGTTTAAGTACCCTATTTTTCTTTACCAGAACAAAATCGGATTCAATAAGTCATAACCAACCCTACCAGATGTCTTTGTCTTGTGTCCTAGCTCCAGTGGTCATACATACTGTTCCAATTTGATCTTGTAACGAAAAACAGAGTATCGAGACAAAGTCCACGTGTGTAATGTCTGAAGAATATTTGCAAGCCGTCCTTATAAAAAAAAACCGGTCAAGTGCGAGTCTGAATCGCGCACCGAGAGTTCAATACCATCTTTAGATGTATTAAAGTAGTTTTACTATTAATGTAACACCTCAGACAGCAAAAAACCAAACCGCAAAACTAAGTCTGTTTGTCGAGGTTTTTTTAGGATTTCTAAAAAACTGTACTACTCAGAAATATCATTTTATGTTGCCTGTAAAATATAGACATACATGCAATACCCATAATTATTTCAGATTTGTCCCTCCATAAACTTCGGATATAATCGGTGGTATTTTCTTTACAATTTTCATTATCAGCCAAAAACTACGGCACATAAGCTAAAATAAAAATCTATTTAAAGATGTACAAATGACGCCCTTTCATATGATACCCCACTCGATAAATATAGTAGTCTCACTTTGAAATTTTGGTGACCTATTTCGACCCCCATTATAACACCGACTCGAGCACCGAGGGATGCTATCTTTGGGCCTATTAAACTTATTTTACTATTCGTATAACACCAGCTATAGATGAGAGTATACTAAGTAAAAAACTGTGCCTACTACTTACTTAGAAGGAACATTTTATTTTTCAGTAAAATATAGATACACATTTGTATTACCCATGATTATATCAGATTTTTCCCTCCACAAACTTTGGAGATAAGGGGAGGGGGACGGTAATATTTTTGACTTTTTTGATTATCAGCCATAAACCAAAATAAAAATCTTTTATGTGATGTGCAAATGAAGCCCTTTCATATGATAATCTAATCTCTCGCCGAAATGAAAATACGGCGTGAGAAAGTGGATAGACAGAGAAGTTCGGGGCCTCTGTAGACCCCCCGGTCTATCATTATCATTGATACAGCTGATACGGTGGTAGCTACGCCCCTGCTGTCCGCATTTGTAGTTAAGCCTGCTGGTGTTATTATCTGATGTAGAATATGGTGTATTCAACGCTACCGATTATCTTTGGCTGGCCACCGGTCAGCCATCACGCCTGCGTTTATCCATTTATGGTTTAATATTTGATCTTGTAAAGAAAAACAGGGTATAGGTACACTACAAATGTTATTCTAATAAATATTTATTCCTTATCAGGTACTGCGATAAAACTCCTCAGCTGAAGGCTTGCATCCACACATTGATGGACAAGGTGGCTCCGTGCGTGGACACCGCCGACCGAGAACATTTCAACGACGCCAAGAACACTACCAACCAGATGATCCAGTTCATATGCCAAAAAGACGGCGACAGGATTGCTTGTTAGTCAAATTTCTATGTTCTCTGTTCACATAATAAGCAGTTCATGTTTTGAATTTCAAGCACATCCTTAAAAATGTTGAATTTTTTATTTTTTGTAAAATGGTTACACATTTTAGGTGAATCATACTCAATTCATTAGCATTTATTAGCCGACTCATATTTGTCGTTAATGATGCCACATGAAAAAAAAAACTCAATTCAATTTATGATTCACCGAAAGTGGCCTTTTAAGACCCGCAGGAGGTTATTTTTTATTAAGTTTAGTATTTACTAGCAATTCCCTGCGGCTACGCCCACTATTTTTTTTTTCTCACCCCATTTAACCCCTTTAGGAGAGGAATTTTCAAAAACCCTTTCTTAGTAGATGCTTACATTATAAGAAGAACCTACTGTCCAAATTTCAGCTTTAGGTTTGGCCTGTGCGATGATGAATCAGTCAGTCAGTCAGTCAGGACAAGTAATTTTATATGTATAGATAGATAGATAGATAATACGTTACACTTCGCATACCTTCAGTTAGATGCCGTCCGAAGTATCGTTGTAGTGTATTGGTAGTTCGCGGCGAAGGGCCGCCTACCTGGGAATTTTGTTTGTTGAAAATCTTTTTGGACAGCTCTGACAAAATATTGGGCTCTGATTTCACCAAATTTCATTTAAATTGGCTCGTAAGGCTGTTCTTTTAAAAAACCTTGCTCTGCTTTATTTTTGTTATAATTTGCAACCTAATATATAGATCTAGTTAAAGACCTTTTTTTCAATATATAACAACATTACACGTGGTAATGTGAAATGGATGGAAGAATGTTATTAACAACTATTAATTGGTTTACATTTTGGTTACAGTGTTCATCGCAGAAGGCGGGCCAGAATGCTTCCGTTCCAAAGCCGATGACATGAAGGCTTGCGCTGATAACTTTAAGGAATCATTCAGTGACATTAAGACGTTCAAAGCATTAAATACTGCGGTTAGTTTTTGACTTTTTTTTTGTGTTAACAAGCAAACAATAAAGGAATCTGCTCACTAGAACGTATCGATACGCTCTATGTAAACGACGTTATTAAACCATATAATAATATAGTTAATATATAACCGCGTATGATTACTGTTACAAACGTGGTGGCAGTCTTCGTGTCTCGTATTCACGTCTTGCTAGAGACGTGAACACGAAAATCACACAGATATGATACGCGGATGATATGCGGAGGCTCCCGTCACGAAACCCGTAACCATCGATATAACCCGTAACGCACGGGTATGACACGCGAGTGATATGCGGACACTAACCGTTACGCACGAGTATGATACGTCATTGATACGCTTTAATGGGCGTAGCAGAGCGTATCCTGATACTTTCCGATCCTGATACGTTCATAGCACGGTCATGGTATGGTGCGGTAAAGTGGGCAGACTCCTTTAAGCGTAATTGTTTTTGTCGTATGTGAAATCGAATTAATATTGGTCAATTGGCAAGGTCATAGAATACGCCCGGCGAACATATATATTACGTCTATCAAGGAGACACTTTCCACGCACCCTTGACGAATTATGTCCATGGTTTAAGAAAACCAGCTTTTGCTTTCAATTGCCTACATTGAAATTACTGTTACGTGCGGGTGGGTATTAACTTAAAAAAAAAAGAAATATTCCACGTATACTCACACTGTATACACTATAATGCAGTCCGAGTAGCACAGTACGTCACAGTAGTCCAAAGTCGTTGCAAAGGTTGTCGGTACAATTCTCTTCAATTGCTTCCTTGAGATGTTTTCACGCGTATTTAAGAATTTTGATGAAGCATTTGTGACAATGTAAAAAGCTACCTAATGCTAGTACTAGGTGATTAGGCTCCTTGTACGAGGGACTTTCAAGGTAGGTTTACCATCAGCCAAAACCTAGTCTTGTGTGGCTCATCACTAAGTTAAATATATAAAACTGGGCTAGACTAGATGTAGTCTTCAGAGTTGCTGATCGCTCGGGGTGTAGGCCCTAGGACGTCAGTTGAGTAAGGCGGCAGCTCCTCGGAGCACGGCGGCGGGGTTGCGACCCCGCCGCCGCGTTCCCGGGAGGCTATAATGCACCCCAGCGGTGGGCTCAAAGGCAAGGCACTGAGGGGTTCCTGGTGCAGATCACACCGGAGAAGCCTGGGCTCCGCTCTCACGTGCCTATGCGACAGTCGCGGGGGTTGTTGTGGGTAAGAATCCTAAATAGCCTAGATGGATGACCCCCAGAGGTCCCGGGGACCTATCGAAGGTTTCACCTGCAAAAACATAAAAAATGTTAGATGTGGTACTAGTTAGTGCCCGCTCGTTTGTACTTGAGGCCATCACGGAGGTAAAAAGAACAGAGAATGCTTTGATACTAGCAAGCAGAGTTAGAATTAGATTGGAATAATAATAATAATACAATTAGAAAAATAAAGCCATAAAAATTATTTATAAAAATAAACAACCTGTTTGTTTCTATTTTCTGTCTGAAGCCTGTAATATATGTCTACAGGGCAGATGCGGCAAATTCGACGAGCTTTCGGCGTGCATTGTTTCCAAGTTGGAGACGTGTTCCAACCCCACTCCTGCCAACATGGCAGAGTCCCTGTTCAAGTACGCCCGCAAAGGAACACCCTGCCACACTGCTTTACCACCGACGGTAAGATTTTCTTCTTTTTAAGACATTTTATTAAACCTGTAGTATTCCTCTGCTAGGCAAAGGTCTTTTCCATATATCTATATCCTCTTATCCTCGATCTTTAGCGAGCTCTGTCCACCGTGTCTTAAAGGCGTTCAAATCGTCACACTATCTCTTACGTGGTTTGCCCCAGCATCTTCACCCATTTACTGAATTCGGTATAACATGCCTTGCTCACTCCCACTTTAATTTGGCAGCCTTGTAACCCACTCTACCCGTTTTGGCGCGCAGTATGGTGTATCAGACACGATCTGACAATCGTATGCCCAATATATTGCGCTCCATCGCTCTTTGAGCTCTACGTAATCGTGCAAGCTGGCGCAGTGGCAGTAGGTATCTACCGCCAATGCACCGGCCGGCGTATATGAGAACGGCAATTTCGCCCACCATGCACAAACATTTTTGACGGCCTAGTCATAACCCGCTTTGGGCTTGCCCGGGAACAAAGCTATACTATAACCCAGTTAAAATCGTATCTAATTTTACGTTTAAGAATACTATACTCTTATTGAAAATCACTTCTAAAAATATCGTAATAGCATAGCGCCTTTAGATATACGTCTTTAAAGCTATTGACAAGTCGTGTGAATCAACAGCAGCGTTTCATCTCTACCTACCTTACGCCGGCTTTGGCAGGCGTTTTGGGGATCGCAGTATAAGGTGTAGTTAATCCAATAGAAAGACGCTGTTGTCTTTCCCTAGTCGCCTCTTAAAGTCACCCCGGGAGGAGATGGGAAGGGGCTATTTTTTCCCGGACCATACTTAGGATAATAAATTCTTAGTACCATAAATTCTTTAACGTTTTTCACGACATATGAATCAAATCCGATAAGACGTTATAGTGGTTATAGGGTGAGTGGGGGAGACGACGAAAGGCGGGGTAACACAAAAAGTCGCCTTTATGCGACTCACCCTAATGGGGAACTTGTACAATTTTTATTTTTTAGTGTTTATTAAAGATTTTAGACTCACTCAGAGATACCAAAAACAAAAAAGTTTAAATATGCACAAATTAACTAGATATTGCAAATCAAAAGTTCACTCTTTCGCGTTGGCGCGAAAACGCTAATTGTCAGCCGTAACGTCATTCCATTGGTTTGACGGTTTGACGTATGTACGAGTAAGTAAATTTTCATGGCTATTGGCGAGTTAATAAAGAAACTACCACTGAATATTGACATGTTCTCATTAGATTTTGGACGACTAATATAATCAGAATTATAAAATGATCCCCTAGAGGTATCAGTTCAGAGAAAATTAATATTAATCATATACTTACATAATATGTTGCACCACCAGTCATGTAGTTGGACAGGCCCGTTGGTCTAGTGGTAAGACACCCTAACCGCTACCTACTACATCGTTGGTTTGATTCCTTGTGCCTGCGTGGTATTTATCAATGATTGTATTTACGAAAAAGTACTATAAGTATTTGTTTCAGTTGTATGGTCACCTTAAGACCTCCTTCACCACCTTTCGACGTCACCTTTTGACTTTGACTTACTTATATTTTTAACTTTTTTTCTTCACTTTATAAAAAAAATTCAATGTGTGTACCACGAAGATATAGGGTCAAAGTGGAGGCAACACTCCCAAATACATGCCTGAGGTCAACGCTATCCCTTTCATGGAGGTCGGATCTCTCGTTCTAAGAGGGTAACCTTGATGTTTCATGAAAAATCAGGACATCATCTTAATTTAGTCGCATACGACTTACTTGGTTTGTTTAAGCTTTAAGTTTAAACCGATTAAATATGTCTAGTTGCTTCCGTTTACCTCTCAAAATACGACGGGACGAAAAACCGACACGACCGTTGAGAGACCAGGCGCAGGACCTACATTTTACATATCTATCTGACGCATGGAGCATCTTACTTTACAGACAATCAAGTAATAAATAAATAATAAGTTAATGGTTGTGAAAATAAAAGCATATGAAGTTATGATAAAAAGAAATTGTATTACAAGATCATTTATTCAGTACGTTTAACGATCTCCAATTAATCACAAGATATTGAATAGCATTTTCCATTATATGCAAACAACTAAAACAGCTTGTAACCCACACATTAGACGATAGAAAAAGCATTTGCAGTAAATTTAGGTTTTCATTGGACCAACTGCAGATCATTGCAGCTTCATAAAATTTCTTTTCGAATGGATAGTCATAATATTCCTTCGCTCAATATCTTTAGGAAATCTACAAGAATATAAAAAAATGTATTAATATTGACCACGGGTAAATAAAACAGTATGTATAGTGACAGATATAGTGACAGGTTAATAAATAGTGACATAAGGAAACGTTGTGGTATGAAAGAAGATGTTGTGACAAAAATTGAGGTATGCTGAGATGGTTTGGTCATGTCGAGAGAATGAATGAGGAACGATTGACGAAAATAGTGTATAAGGCGGGTGTGAATGAAAGTGTTGGAAGGGGTAGACTTAGGCGGACGTTTCAAGACCAAATCAGGGACGTCTTGAAAAAAGGCCAGGTCAAGAGTACCCTAAATCGAAGAGCATGTATGAAGGGAATAATGAAAGTGGACGAAGCGAAACAAGTATGTAAGGATCGTAGCAAGTGGAAAGAAGTGGTCTCTGCCTACCCCTACGGGAAAGAGGCGTGATTATATGTATATTTATAGAATGATATAGGTACTCTCGCCGATACGACCACAGCGGCCAATCTTTCGCAAGATCAGCCATCAGCCAGTGCACAAATGCTTGCGTAGCCACAAGTGCACTCTTTCTTCCTTTTACCTCTCACAATTTAGTGATACGAAAGATCAACACGACCGGGGAGAGGTCAGGCGCAGGAACGAATTTTATATGCCTATCCTATAAATATATTATAATAATATGTTTAAAACTACATACACACTTGAACATACAATATTTTTTCCATATCAATCCTTTGAACTAAATACCTACATCGTATATTTTTTATCATAAAGTGGCGGTAAAAAAATCCCCAAAACGGAAAGTCTTCAAAAAATCTTTACCATGGTTACTCTATGAAAACAATGTAAAATATTTTAAATTAGATAATTCAACTACAAATTAATAGAAAGTTAAACCCAATACTAACAAACGAACTGAAAACGTGTTATGTGCCTATCGAAAGAAGAACTGATCGAAAATATGGTGCATAATCCAAAGGGATCATCGGTAGGTACATTATTGAACAAATCGGACTTACGAGTGATATTCGGTATCATCTAAGGGGTACAACATATTTTTGCAACTAAGTACTACACATTTTATCACCATTCTTATTAGTTTAATTCACTTTATCTTGAAATTATGGTATTTAAATGTTGGATCGATTTAAATGACAGACAGTTTCATGCTGACAATAAGTGCCAGTGTTGCCACAAAATACGAACCCTTAAAATCGGTATTTAAAATTGCATTTGAGTACAATTGGCGAAAACACAATAGAGCATTATTCTAATCGTACTCGCAGAACAATACCAAAAAAAAACATTATTAGACATGATTGTCATCGTATTTTATGTTTTCGGGTGGAAAACAATCTTTTGATGTTGAAGTAGAGCATTTCTATATTAGGGTATCCATTTCTCGGGTAATTTAAATTATTACATGGACCACACATTGGACCACTTAGAAAGAGAGAACCGGCCTCAATGTAAGGGATAGCGTATGCCTCAATCAACTATTTGGAGTTTGGGCTCCACTTTGACCCTATATCTTCGTGGTGTGTACATAGAGATTTTCTCTTGAAAATTGATTGAGATGGAGTTATGACGTCAGGCGCGATTGATGGTGTTCCAAATTGCGTTCCATTTTACGTAACATAAAGTTGAAATATTTCGTAAAAAAATAATAATTTTAGAAAAAATCTTTTAGCAATGCTCTTTTCAGAACTATTTATCTATCTATCTATACTATAATAAAACTCAAAGAGCACTTTTTCTGTACATTGAATATTTTTCCAAAATTTCTATGTGGGGATACTATACTATCGACATAGAGGCCAAAACAATTTTTTTTGGAATTATTGTCTGTCTGTCTGTCTGTCTGTCTGTCTGTCTGTCTGTCTGTCGTTCTGTTTGTCCAGGTATCATTTGAAAACCCGTAGATGGATTTTGATAGGACTTTCACTGATGTGTTGTGTAGAAGTCAAGGTATAAATTGGTATATAAAACATCACGCTATGTTTCATAGGGGCTAAGCAGTGAAACATTACTTGAACATATTACCACGTAAATTCCTTTGTATGTGAATAGGGTAATCATAGACTGATCAGTTAATCATTAAGATATGTATTATTACGCTATATACAATAGGGACTGAGCAGACATTTAGTTTGCATAAGATATGGCAGTGGCGAAGGGTCAATTTTTGTAAGGGATAAGCCGGTCCGGTACACCCAGGACATTTTCATTAGATTTCTGTATTGTTCTAAGTACTTTGCTGATAGAAATATGACATTATATCTTTGAAAAGTTAAAATCTGTAAATCCCGAGCGAGTCCAAACTAGATTAGGAAAGAAATAGGCAAGGGAAAAATACCATTTCATTTCATTTAAAAGCCAGCGCTGCACCACCAAAGTTACATTTGTATAGGTAGGTAGAAATTGAGAATACGAAGTTGCAAAATTTTTACTTAAGTAAAAGACCTAACATGACATAATTTGAACATGAAATTTTAATGAAACTCCCCAAGTCCAGGTAGTGTATTAGGTATTGTATTACAGTCGCAACAATAAAAGATGCGAAAAATTTAGAACTTTCATTATCGAATATCATTACACAGTAATTTACGATGTTAGCGTGATTTACATTATGAACAGCGCCATCCATCGGTGAAATTGAACACACAATCACCTTAGAACTTTAATATCTATATCTATCTTTATTTAAATAATTCTACTGTACGTGTGTATGTCACTGAACTCCCTAAACGGCTGGACGGATTTGGATGAAATTTTGGGTGTGTGTTCAAGGGGATTCGAGAATGGTTTAGATTCAAATTTGGTTCATTGGAAAAGGTTTTTTTATTCAGTAATATTTTAGTTTAATCTATATATATATATAAAAGAGTCGTGTTAGTTACACTATTTATAACTCAAGAACGGCTGAACCGATTTGGCTGAAAATTGGTGGGGAGGTAGTTTAGAACCAGGAGACGGACATAGGATACTTTTTATCCCGGTAGGCTAAGCAACGTTAGGTAAGGTCATTACATAGATGGGTGAACCGATTCGTATGAAATTTTGTGTGCATATCGGGTAGGTCTGAGAATAGGTCGTAAAGTATATTTCATACATATAGGTTAAGGTTAAGCAACATAAGGTAAGGTAAAGAAATAGATGGGTGAACCAGTTTGTATGAAATTTTGTGTGCATATCGGGTATGTCTGAGAATAGGTCATAAAGCATATTTTATGCCACTGATATCATGATTGACGAAAATGTATAGAACGAGAGGAGGGGGCAAGAGAGGAGAGAGAGGGAGAGGGGATTCGAGGAGAAGGTGAAGTGTGGAGGTGTGGGATTGGGGGAGTTAGTTGGAGCAAGGTGGGAGTAGAGAGAGGGGGGAGGAGGTTCAGTGAGGGGATAACGGGGAGAGGAAGAGTGACGGGGACCGAAGAGGGAGAGGGAAAGAGAGAGAGCATAGAATTAGATTTTTCTAATGAAAGAGAGATGGAGAAAGAAATAAATCAAGGGAGGAGGGAGAAAAGGGGAACAAAATGTAATAAAAGCGCGGGCGGAGCTGCACGGGTCAGCTAGTATTAAATTATAATCATAATTCATCATTATAATTTTTATGCAAGTTCCCCATTGATTATGGTCATAGTAAGTTGCGATCCTATTTAATTGCATCTGAATCTACAGATGTCAGTCGACAGTTTTCTCTTACACATATCATATTTTTTATCTTCTATTTAGTTTATTAATTTACATTTTTTTATTTTTTACATTACAGGTATGAGATGCTAGCGCTACTCGGAGAGGCGGAGTGTTGACATTCATTATGTGCCAAAAACAATATTACTATGCGTTTCAACTAAGTATGTGACCGCCATCTTGCCATTTCAAATATATAATTACTAAAAATGATGTTTTATAAAAAAAAATAGATAGCAAAATAAGACATTACAATAAATAATCAAAACCGGGATGAATTTTTCATTTTGTGTTTACTCTGCTGCTGGTACAAAAATAGTAAAAAACGAGTGAAGTTCCACAGTCGCGATCATCATGGCAGCCACATTCTCAGTTGAAACGCATAGAAAGCTAATTTTATAGTTACATTGTTACAAACTTCCTACTGTACCTTTAAAAGTTTTATTTTGCCTCGTATCTCAAATGCTGAATACAGAATAAGAATAAGAAAAAAATAATTTTCAATTTAATTTTATAATTTAATTTATTTATTTAAGATAATATATATTTAATTTTATTTTTTACATAACGCTACAGGTTTTTATTGCGCGGGGGAAATCTTCGATAGATCCCCGGGATCTGTGGGGCTCGACCGGGGTATGTGGGATTCTTACCCACTAAAACCCCCGCGGCTGTCGCATCGGCACATGAGAGGGGACCCTGGTCTCTCCGGTGGGATCTGCACCAGTGCCCCTCAGTGCCTTGCCTTTGAGCCCGCCACCGGGGGGTGCATTGTAGCCCCCAGGGAACCTGACACGGTGTTCAAGGGGGTTGGGGTCGCAACCCCGCCACCGTCCTCGGAGTCGCCGCCGTACTCAATGGACGTTCTAAGGGTCCATTCCCCGAACGTCCAGCGACTCCGAAGGTAACGCTACAGGTACCTACTGTAAGTAACAGGGTAGTAGGTATATGCCAAAGCAGGGCCATACTTAATGTGTCAGCCAGCGATGTGCTCACGATGCTACCCTAACAGGATAGATGACTGTTGACTGGTCGATCTAAGAGGGTAAAAGCCAACAGCCATTAGGATCTGTCTTCGACACTATAGTGGGTACGTGACCCGTGACCATCACCAGACTGTTTACGGCGTGGGGTCTTAGAGAACTTGGACTCCACTGCGTGGACAGTTTACATCAACCCATTGTTAAACTCGTCTTAAATTTTGCATCGACAAAGTAATTTCGTATTCGGAGTCACTGAAAATGTTACAGAAGGCTTACGGTGAATCGACTTTATCAAAAACACGTGCTTATGATACAAAGCGTTCAAAAGCAATCGAGATATGATGGACGATTTGCCTCGCTCTGGTAGGCCATCAACGTCTGCAACTGAAGGTAACATCGCAAAAGTTAAGGAAATAGTGACTTAAAATTCTCATTCAAGTTTGAGGGATATAGCCGCTGAACCATCTGTGTCTCACGAGTCGATCCGACCCATTAAAACCACTAGGGTATGAAACATGTCACCACTCGGCTAGTCCCAAAAGACCTGAATTTCTCCAAAAACTCAATCGCATAAGAGTCGCTGAGGACGAGTTAATCCATGAAACAACATTCATGAAACGTATTGTTCCTGGTGGTGAGACGTAGGTTTACGAGTTTGACATGCAAACTAGTCAACAAGCTTCGGAGTGGGGCCTTCCAACAGAACCGATACCGAAAAAACCACGCCAAAGTCGATCAAAAGTCATAGTCATGTTGACTGATTTCTTTGACTACCGCAGTGTTGTGCACTCTGAATTATTGCCGGAAGGTCAAACTGTAAATAAAGAATATAATTTGAGCGTTAAGCGGCGTTTAAGAGAGCAAATCGACGAAAAAGGCCAGATCTGTGGAATGAAAATTCTTGGATTTTGCACCACATTAATACGTTGTCGCACCATCATCATCATTGTGAACGAATTTTTGACCAAAAACTCAACAAATACCATCGAGTAAGGAACCACCTTATTCACCAGATATGGCTCCAGCCGACTTCTTTTTTTCTTAAACTCAAATTTCCAGTTCGTGGCACCCGTTTTCATTCGGTAGAAGACATACCTAAAGGAGAATTCGAGGCGCGAACTGAATGAAATCAATTCCGGAAAAAGCGTCTAAAAATGTTTTGATGATTGGATTATTCGTTCGCGTAAGTGTATTGTTCCTGAAGCAGCATAATTTGAAGGGGATAAAATAAATTAGAATGAATAACTAACATTTTGTGTTTATTGATCTTTTCCCGGTACTTTCTTGACAGAGTAGTAGGTATATTTTGAGTTGTTTTCCTCAATAAATATTGTTATACTCGTATGATATTATATGATATGTTATATTCTTATACTGATGCATGAGACAGATACGTCTTGGATCTTTGTTTATTTTATTGCATTACACATATTAATTTATGAAAAGATAATCCAAATGACCCGAAAATCATCTACAGTGGGTTCTACGTAGGGTTCCCACCCTAACTATTATATTGTATAGTATGTATCATACTATTTTTTAAATAATTGTATTATAAAATATAGAAAAATAATATAGTACGAAATGTATGTACTATATTTTTATTGTTAATTCGTCGCGTCTGTTTTGTATTAAACTAGCAATTCCCTGCGGCTACGCCAGCTATTTTTTTTTTCCACCCCATTTAACCCCTTTAGGAGTGGAATTGGTTTGGCCTGTGCGTTGATGAATCAGTCAGTCAGTCAGTCAGTCAGGACAAGTAATTTTATATGTATAGATGAAAACTGTAACACATGCAATGCGTGGGCGGCGGTGCGGCGGCGGCTTTGGGTATTTTCGTTCTGAACGAAAACAGTAACGTGAATACAAGCGTTTATCTAATATGTTTACCAGACTTGTAGCAACTAACTATCAATTTTCTCTCTTTATTAAATTGTCGTTGTCGATGAATGTAGCTTGATTTTCGAAGTATTGTAAGATTGCGTTTTTTGTTAGAAGATTTCGATTTCATCGCTGCTTTCCATCATGTGGGATTGAAGTCAAGCACTAGCTTTTTCGTTTTATTGACTTTCATCATTATAACCCTTTGAATGCTTGCGAAACTATCACACAACTGTTACAAAAAGAATTAAAGCAGTCGATTTGTAGTTTCTGAGATATACGAGGGCAAACCTACATACATACAAACATTCATACTCTCATGTTTGATTCATTTAGTAGATGGGCTAACATAACATAGAACCTCCTTTTTTAGAAGTTGTTTAAAAAAATAGAATTATTCTGGTCAAAGCAAAAACTACCTAATAATAAATATCTACGCGTGGAAAATAAAATAATTAATTATATTAGATAAATGAGAAGTAAATGTGTTAAACGGCCTACACACGGCCCTAAAATCAGTGGCGATATCGGGACAGTGGTGGGGAGGACCCTAAATCGTCCCCTAAATCACCTTGTGTATAGGCAAATCGTATCCAATTTTTATTGTTTATAAATCGGGTCTAAAATCGCTTCGGGCGAGCTCCCGATTTAGGGACGATTATCGTCTAGGGAGCGTTGTCGGCACGTGTGTAGCGAAATCGGGACTGATTTCTACGCAGTATGCACTCGAGTGCTGTGGCGATACGACGTGCAGGCGCTCCGCTCTATGCGAAGAATGAACGAATGAATGGGTATAATAAGGTCTAATATAATATCCTGGGACAATTCACACATCTGATCCCAAACTAGACAGAGCCTGTACTATGGAAACCAGACAACGGATACTAATACATTTATATACTTTTTTTTTGTAAATACATACTTATATCAAATCAAATCTAAATCAAATCATATTTTATTGGAACTAAAACAGATGTTAACATTTACATAAGTACGATAATAGCTACATTAGTAAAAAACTGTGTCGCAGCTATTAACGCCCACCTCAAAAGGATAGATCGATAGAACACCCGACCAACAGAAGAAAATATAGATAAAACACCCAGACACTTGGTGGGAATCGAACCCACGCCTGTTGGCACCATAGTAAGTGCCAAGGCAATGCCTTTTTTTGCTGTTTTGATAGTGTCGGCGGCATCTCGGATCAACGAGCAGTTTGTTGCACGGTCGGTTCTGTACTAACTGGTAGGGTCGTGTGTAGTGTAGTAGCCGATTTCATCCCCACCACCGCTGTCCCGATATCGCCACTGATTTTAGGGCCGTGTGTAGGCCGTTTTAGGACTACGGCCTAAGCCCCCTTATCATCTTGAGTGGAGGCCCGTGCCCAACAATGGCACGTAAAAAAGGGCTGGTATTATTTATTTATTTATAAATGTGTAAATAGGTAAGTTAAGTACTATTTTTTTTCCTAAACTCAAATGTACAGGGTATACAAACTATATTTTTTTAACTTAAAAAGAAAAATACAATTTAGTCTTTTAAAAAAGCTGGCAACCCTAGTTCTACGCGATATGGGTGATAACCTTTAACCGAACAATAGCGACGGATTATCTTAGCGACGAACACTTAAATAATGTAGTAGGAATGTTCCGATCATCAGTCTACGCTCGTCAGGCGTAGCGTTTAGTAGCACGACAGAACAGTGGTTCGCGATGCTGAAAATTGCACTCTTCGCCTTATTGGCCGTGGGTGAGTAAACCAGATTAATACTTTTTGCCCGAATGCCCCAGGAGGGTTATGTTTTTCGACAGTATAAATATAATAATAAATATTTTGGGACAATTCCATCCGATCCCAAAATAGGGAGAACCTGTATATAAGTGAAAGAAAAAAGTATATAAGTATTAGTACTGATACTAATACTTATATAAGTACTTTTTTTTTTGTAAATACTTACATAAATAGATAAATAACACCCAGACACTTGGTGGGAATCGAACACACGAACTATGGGGTAGAGGCCAGGGTGTCTAACCACTAGACCAAAAGGCCCTTCAAGTCGAGTATGTATGTATACATATGTAGGTATAATAATAATAATAATAAATGTTTTATTTCACAGAAAATGAGTTATTCATTACAAAATGTACGTCAATGCCTGTGCTAGTGTAAAACTGTGTTACAGGCATCGGCGCCCTCCTCCAGAACTTATGCTAACAAATATAACACATTTTGTTTGGTGAGAGCTACAAAATGTTTTCAATTAAATATAAGAAACTAATTAATTACGTATAAGTATAAATCTAAATGGAAATGTATGTTGTGTGTTTATATGTGTGGTTGATGGGTGTGCGTGCGTGTGTGTGCGTGTGCGTGCGTGTGTGTGCGTGTGCGTTCGTGTGTGTGTGTTTCTGATAAACTTATGTACTAATAATACTATGCTATACAATTTTAACTAATAAACTTTCAGTGTCGTCATAGCTTTGTTTCAACAAAAAAATTTTTACTATTGTCTTACATTCCGATCTATTCCGTGGGTAAACATTGCAGGACTTATTTACGGCATTGTATAGGCGGTTACTAAGGTATGTATGTATGTCTGTTTTCTTGGCACAGCCTACAGTCTAAACGACTTGATGAATTTTGACATACGAGTATAATATGTCGTTAGATTCGAAGTAATTGTAGGAGAGATGATACAAAATATATACATCAATAGGCGGATCAAATAAAAGGTTTTAATGAGACGAGTTGAAGTATAATATTATGTACATGTGTATACGTTCTATGTCCAGGTCCATTTTGTTTGATCCCACGGACTTTTTATGTCTTTACTAGCAACTCCCTGCGGCTATGCCCGCTATAATTGTTTTCCAACCCATCTAACCCCTTTAGGAGTAATAATGCACAGAATAAATCAATTTAGAAGACCAGAGTAATTTATGTCATTCGAATACGATCAACTAGTGCCAGATTAAACCCGCGCGGGGCCCGTAGCAAATCATATAAGTAAGTAAGTTAACTATAAGGTTAAAAAAAAAATATATACGAGTACCTTTTGTTTGGTATCCAGACAAACCCGATTTAGGTAATTTAATATAAATAAAGAAAAAAATATATATATATTAGGTAATAAAGATTAGAGGTATAAAGTAAGGCATATGCTCATTCCTAGGGTAAGCACCTACGTGCAGGGCGCGGGCCCCGTAGCATTAGCTGACTGCTGCTATATGGCTAATCCGGCACTGCTATCAACCCAATTTGTATACTGCAACCAGCGGGAACTACCTAACGTACTGCCCAAAGTATTAGCCATATCTTATCTGAGCGTCCTGGCTATTTAAGCATGCATGACAAACCTACATACATACATACACTCATAAAATTTGGTAAATTTGTTTAGAAGCCCACATGGACTAACATATATTAATATTACGCATTTTTATCAATATTACATACATACGCGTCGAAGAACCTTCTTTTTGAAGCCGGTTAAAAATAGGTATTGATTTCTAAATTTAATTTGTGATGAGCAAAATTACAAAAGTTAGGTGCTGGATATCAAATACATGTTTGAACTTGTAAACTGTTGATAATAGAACCTATTGATAGCCTCTGGCCTACAAGCGAGAGTATTGTAACTTGAATGGTTAATATTACAATCGGGTATTTACCATATGTATGTTTCCAAGAATCGTTGGCCATACTTGGTACGGTATGCAATACCTACTATGCAAGTGCGACGTATCAAGTGGAATATAGTGTAGTGTAGTTATCATGCATAATTGTTCATATAAAAAAACGATCAAATGCGAGTTGGAATCGCGCACCGTTTCGACGTTAAGCTTCTCGGTTCATTCAAATTAGACGTTCTAAATAAATATTTAATTTAGTTTCTTTAATCGTTACTTAATTGGGCCTTGTTTGTTAAATCTATATACTATAATATATACTATATACTATAATAAAACTCAAAATGCACTTTTTCTGTACATTGAATATAATAATAATGCTATATAAGATGGTGGTAGGGCCTCTCATTTGCAGCAAAACACGGTCCTAAACTACCTAAGGTAAAACCCCCAATCATCGACACTTTAAGGATCGCAAGTGAACATTTTTTTAAATATCTAGTTTATTGATGACATTATACGCTACTTTCATGCACTAGGTATAAGTTTAGGGTTCATTCTATATTATCTTAAAGTAAAAACGAGTGTAATACCAATAAGTAGATCAATAAATCAAATTAGATTTAGGCTCTTTTTGGCCTAGTTATCGACAAGGAAATTCTATATATCGACACCCAGTAATCGACATGATCCAATAATCGTGATCTAGTAATCGACATGTTCTATTTATCGTCACCCAAATATCGACCGAATCTTAACACCATGCCCAAAAAAGTCTTATTAAGTACATTAATTATTTTAATTATAATAAACAAACAGGGAGATGTACATGTGTGTGGCATGCTTAAACTCATCTAAAGTTAAGTAGGTAATGACTTTTTAATGCTATTATAACAATATTTTTTTATAAATAAATCGTAAATGACCTTATCCCGTTACGTACTTCCACTATTCTTTGTCACGTATGAATTATTTTAACTAATCAAATATTTTAACATAAATTGTAGAACTGTTTTTAATTAATTGGTATTCATCATCATCATCACCAGCCGGAAGACGTCCACCACTGACTATAGGCCTCACCCTTCGAACGCCACAATGAACGACAACTGGGTATTATATAAAGATAAATAAATCTTGTCTGCCCACCTAGTAGGAGGCCTACCTACGCTGTGTCTTCCGGTTCGTGGTCGCTACTTGAGAACCTTTTTTCCCCAATGTTCTTCGAGCGATGTTGCCTACCCATTGCTACTTCAACTAGCAGATTCTGAGAGCTATGTCGGTGACCTTGGTTCTTTGTCGAATGTCCTCATTACGGATTCTGTCACGCAAAGAAACTCTGAGCATAGCTCTTTCCATAGCTCGTTGTGTGACTGAGCTTCTCTAAAAGTCCAGCTGTTAAGGACCACGTCTCATTACCATATTGTCATCACTGGCAACATACATTGGTGAATGAACTTTGTCTTCAGGCACTGCGGAATTTCAGATGAGAAGATGTCACCAAGTTTCCCAAACGCCAAGTTGGATGCTTCGAGCGACCTTTTTGTCGAAATTGAACCCACTAAATGTATCCAAGGTAGACATAGTGATCAACAACTTCGTGTGTATCGTTGCCAACGACTATCGGTATGAATGCAACATGGACATTAGACATATTCTTCGTCTTGTCCATGTTCATTTTAAAGACCCACCAGTTGGGTTAACGCTACTGATGTCGCTGAGCATCGTATTGAGGTCCTTCAGCGATTCTGCCGTAATTACTATATTATCGGCAAAGCGAAGGCGAGTGATGTATTGCCGAAGCCGTACCAGTCCAAGAGCTTGAAAACGTCCTCCAATGCGTTCGTGAACAGTTTCAGAGAAATAACGTCTCCCTGTCTCACAACTCTCTTCAATCGGGTTGATTTTGTACTCTCGTCCTGTAGTCGGATCGGCATGGTGGTCGTTGCAACACTTCGATACCTGTAGTGAATATGGCATCGCTGGAGGGACAGCAATACTGCCCAGGTCTCGATTAAATTGAAGGGTTTTCGTAGCCCACAAACGCTAGACATAATGACCGATTATACTCCTTAGTCTTCTGTATCGTCTGACGGAGCGTATGAATGTGGTATACGGTGCTAAAGCTTTTTCGAAACCCGGCTTGTTCGGTAGGCTGGAAATCATTACACCTGCGTTCGTGCTATTCCTTTGTTTCGAAAACAGCTTGTACATATGGCTCAGGAGTGAGATATGTCTATAATTTTTCGATAAGGTGTTATCACCTTTTTGAAGAGAAGCACTACCACACTCCTGTGCCATGCTTCTGGCGTAGTACCTTCGAGTAAGACGGAATTGAATAACTTCTGGAGGACTAAAAGTACCGGTTTTCCATCCGCTCTCAGAAGTTCTGTTGTGATTCCGTCTTCACCCGGCACCTTTTTGTTTTAAGCTGTTTGAGAGCCATTCCAATCTAGTACAGGCTGATGTATGGGATGTCCTCAGAGTAGTGCCGGGTTAGTTTAACTCTGGTGTCCGTGTACAAAAATAGTTTGACTAAATGTGTGTGTGTTTAAAATAAACACATTTCATTTAGTCAAACTATTTTTGAAACATAAGGACCTGATTGGTCTGGATTGGTCTAAGGGCATTTTTTTCACGTGCTGGTTATAAGCTATGACGGTCTCTTCCGGCCCCGTAAATGTCATGACAGTAGCCATATTTTCTCAGTGACTGCAGTTGAGAGCCGACCTTCACGAATTTTATCATGGAGAGGCGGCCTCGATCAAACTCTGCGTACCAACGCATTACGGTGCTCAAATGACGTGCTTTCCACCCAATAGCATTTTGAAGTCGAGCAGAGTGACTGCTTCTATCGCCTGTGCCATTTGAAAAGGCGTGTATCTTTTTAGGCGCCATTTTTGCAAAATATGTCGGTTATTGGAACACATGGAATATCCAATCATCGACACAACTGTTGATCACTGGATGCAGTTTGATGTTTTAAATGAAAGAACTATATTTTAAGAGTGCTGAAGAAACATAGCCAAGTAATAAAATAAAGTGCAAAAAATAATAAACAAAAAAGTTCCGACATGTGTCGAAATTTGGAAAAAGCGAAGAAAAAAACTCCATTGACCGACAGGCGTGTTTTCTTAATTTATTATAACCACACCCTTGTCAAACAATTATTAAAAGCTAGTCAATTTATGTCTTAATTTTATAAATAAATAACATTTTCGATACAGCAAAACAATTAAAAGTTATGAGCAATAAATCTTACTCACCTCCTTAACGATTTTATTAGTAAAACTAGACTTACGATGGAGGATCACTTGCGGTCGAAACTTATACCATGCCATTTTCTTAAAAATGGCCGAATGTGTGAAATGTCATTTGCAATGACAACTAGATAATCCGCGTTTATTGTTTATTCTTGAAATCCATTCAGAAAGGAGAAACTGCTCTTATTTTTTTTAATAAACTTTTTAAATGTCGGACAATGGAGCGTTGTCGGACACTGGGTGTTTTACCTTAGGGTGAGTGGGGGGAAGACGAAAGTAAGACGAAAGGCGGGGTAACACAAATAGTCCCCTTTATGCAACTTACCTTATAGGCGACTTTTTGTGTTATGTTTTGTCACATTAAGATATTGTTGTTAAAATAAGATAACCTTAGAATATGTACTACTTAGTACTAAATGCTTAATTCAAGTAAGAACATGTCACGTGCCACGAGTAAGAACATCAAAATACATAAATATCAGGTACATGACAATAGGTACTATACCGTCAGCTGTATTTATCGACATTTGCGCTTGTGACAGATCACACCCATCACTACTTATCACTTATATATCTATATATAACTCTAATATGAAACTCTTATAATATAACTTTAAATAGTCCAATTCATCTGCCTCTTACTTTCGTCTTCCCCCCACTCACCCTATATCATTTATAACAATAGATTGTGTAAGTAGCTCTCATATTTTTATTGAAGATGTTATTTTAAATTCAAACGCATTATTTTCCATTTGTTTGTTTAATCTTAAAGAGAGCGTGATGGCGACCAGAATCAAATACGAAAGATATACCTAAGTACGTATGGTCACGAATATAGATACAATAAACAGGTTTCAATGCGTATATTTTTTTTTCAATGCGTATATTTTGATTACCTAGGTAATCAGTAGGTATTGTTAATAGGTAGATCATATTTAAACAATACTAGCTGACCCATGCAGCTCCGCCCGCGCTGTGTTTACGTTAACTAAACTTTCAATAATATACTTACATTCACATAGAATACAAAACCTCTTTTTTTAAAGTTGGTTAAAAACTTGGACTCACTTTGTACTTGCCCTCCGAAGCACGGAGACGTTTAGTTCAAATGGCGTTAAACGGTCACCCATCTATTTAATGACCTTACCTAACGTTGCTTAACCTGATCGATTTACAAACATTGTTAACAACTGTCTATGAGAGTTCCCTTACAAATATTTATTATAATTATAATGAAAAATTGTTAAAATCGGAGCAAGCGTATAATAACCAAGTACACTGAGATAGTAAGCCTAATAGGTAAAATGTCCACGTAGGTCCGCGTTAGAATCATTGGTATTTTTTTTTGCAGCTAACACGGCGAAATGTTTTAAATAGAAATATGCTATCCCACGACCCGGAGAGAAGGCCAACATCTGGTAAAAATAAAAATCCAAACGCAGTGAATTATTAGAGAGGGTCATAAGTGTTAACGAATACACAAAAACTAGGAAATTCAAAATACTGTATGGGCTAATAGCCATTTTAACTGACGGAATTTATTACGGTCGACATTAAAAGAAAAGATGCGAACGCACACCAAAATATCTATAAAATTGGAAAGAAAAGATGCAATGCACACCGAATATCTATATCATCCGAAAAGAAAAGATGCGAACGCACACCAAAATATCTATAAAATTGGAAAGAAAAGATGCAATGCACACCAAATATCTATATCTATCGCTTCGCAGCGGCTAGGGACAAGGGAAAGGTCTAATTACGTCCGTCCGTATAGGCAGTAGGGTTTAGGGGCGGCAACCTAGCTGGCTCAGAGAGTGCAGACACCTTTGGTGGCTCCCCGTCGTAGAGTTCACCTGTGTTCCACTGATTAGACCACTCACCTTAGTTGCAGATAGGACATAAGGAATCGAATTGCCGTCGGTGTTAGTTAAACTCAACGATTTTACCTCAGCTAAATTGAGCTGGACTAAATAACTATCGTTTTCTCCATGTTAGTAGAGCTAAGCTACTGGCGTCTGTCTGTCACAGTAGATTAGCTATTATCTAAGGTGAACCTAGTCAGAAAACCAGTGGCTTTACTTCGGCTGTCAAACGATGTATAAAAATCAACCTTAAGTTTTAAGTTTGAACGACAGTAAAACTAAAGAGGCATCAATTCACTATCTATTAACAATGGCATCTCTCAGTCGATTCAAAAATCATCTCTAGTGCACTATTATACATACATATATACATAGACGATCACGATCACATACTTTACACACCTCGCCAGAGGCTGTGTCACCACAACACATTTTGACTATAGTCCCCTCTCCCAAGGGAACCGTGCCGAATGTCGAGATAAAAAGTATCCTATGTCCTACCTCGGAGTATTAACTCAAATCATGCCAAGTTTCGTTTCAATCTATCCAGTAGTTTCGGCGTGATGCTCAGCCGAGATACAGACATACAGACAGACAGACAGACAGACAGACAAAAATAAAAAAAAATGCATTTTTGGATAGAATGCCCTACAAACATAATTTTCAAAATATCTTCAATGTACAGAATTGGACCTGTTACAGTTTTATTATAAGTATAGATATATGTAAGTATATATTATTTTATTAAATTATCCACCACAAAATTACGGAAAAGGTGACATGGTGAATAATATTATTATGTAGATACCATGTGCACGGCAGTGCCATGATCAAAAAAGACGAAGTAAATTTTGCATAGATTTTGCAACAATCTATGCAAAATTTACTCATTCGAAAAAAGTTAATCTGTAGGTATACATATATTTACTTAGATAGACTAGTAATTCCCTGCGGCTACGCCCGCTATTATTTGTCCACCCCTTTAGGAACGGAATTTTCAAAAACCTTTCTTAGTGGATCCTTACATCATAAATAGAACCCACTGTCCAAATTTCAGCTATCTAGGTACAGCGGTTTGGACTGTGCGTTGATGATTCAGTCAGTCAGTCAGGACAATATATTTATTTATTCTTTATGCACACAAACAGTAGGTACATAGGCGGACTTATCTAATGCCAGAGGCATTCTCTACCAGTCTACCTTAGGGTGATGCAGAGACAAATCATGGTAGGAGCTAGCAAAATAAGTAAAACAAAATATATGAACATTCTACCTTTGATTTGATACCTATTCTTATAAGTTTACTTCTGACATTTTCTTTCGTGACACTAGATAGACTTGCCACTATTGCAGTCTCAGTTGCAGGGTACCGCTTACTTTGCAAACTGGAGGCTGCCGGTCCAAATCATGCGAAGAGCTATAACTATAAGTAGTTGTTTCATGGAGGACAACACAGGCCAATCACTTGGGTCTGAAAAGTAAGATGATCGCATGCGTCGGATGGGCGTGTTTAAGTGCGGCTTTAGATCTTGCGGCTGGGGCCCTACCACCATATCTATTAGCAGTATTATTATCATCTTACTTGACATGAGGTAGAGCCGTCAATATACGTAGGTATAGCTCTGTCACTTTCTATCGAGAAGGTAAGGTGAAAACAATGTTGCTAGGTGATGGTACAGTCCCTGATATCTCTCCGGTCGTGTCGGTCTTCCGTTCCATCAAATTGTGAGAGTTAAGGAAGAGAGAGTGTACCTGTGTCTGCGCAAGCACTAATACTAGCCCCTACCCCTTATACCAGCCCCTGTTTTATCCCACTGTTGGGCACGGGCCTCCCCTCACGATGAAAGGGCTTAGGCCATAGTCCACCACGCTGGCCAAGTGCGGGTTGGCGGACTTCACACGTCATTCGAAAGCTAGTTGGGCTTTTTCAGACATGCAGGTTTCCTTACGATGTTTTCCTTCACCGAAAGCTAGTAACAATCTCACAAAGACGATTCGCACATGATTAATTGAAGAAATCAGATGTGCGAGCCGGGGTTCGAACCTGCGCACCTTGTTTCCAAGGTTAGCGCTCGCCCACTGAGCTGTTACTGATGTCAAGCCGCTGTTACTGTTGTATGTCTGCGCAAGCACTTGTGCAATATATATCTTTTGAGTAGTTGACTGATCTTCTAAAAGATTGGCTGCCGTGGCCAATTCGGCTTGGAGAATATTATTACTAGACCTGCCCATATAAAGACTAATAAATTCCTTTGCTAAATACGGCTCCAGCCTGCATTACTGCGAATGATTGATGACTTCTATACTTGGATAAGTAGCAAGTGCAGGTGTAAAGTGGCTGACTACCTCATAGTTAGTTAATGAATCATTATCTCATACCGTAGTATAGGTAGACTTTGTATTAAAAGACGACTTGGCCATACAAAGAGTCAAGCCATAACGCGGCCAGTTTTTTAGGTACTCTTCCGTCCCAGTGCGGCGACAACTTAGAGGAAGTTTTTTACTAAATTATAAGTAAAATAAACTGCAAATATTTAGTTAATATGTAAATAAAGTTCATTTTATTATCTGCCAAACTGTATATGCTTACAATGCGCCACTTACCACCATACGCGGCGGCGGGCTCAAAGGCAAGGGTAAAGGGACTGAGGGGTGGTATCTTGTGCAGACCCCATAGGCTAGCCACACACGGTCAATTAATTGTCCATATTCTACAACCCGTGCGATTTAACTGTGCACCTGGCGCTGTGATGTCGCCTTCAAGCGAGGTGCACACTTAATTCAGGTGGGTTGTAGATTATTGACAATATTATTTTAGGTGTGCGGGCTACGACTCCCACATACTCCTAATGACAACAGAGTCCCGGGGACCTGTTGATGGTGTTCACCGCATTACCAGATTTCTATGTGAACTCATTTCGCTGGGGTCTGAGCCCTGAAGTTTGGGCCCTGTACGTTTATCTTAAACGAACTCCAAGTGCAATTGATGGCAAATGAATTGTAGGAAACGCATGAATGCTTGTCAACAAGCATAATTACCAAGTACTTGCTGGCCACGTAATTCCCGGAAACACATTAAATTACGCTATTACGGCAAGTTTTACTGTTTTACGGAGCACTACTTCCGCTGGTCCTAATCTTCGAGGTCTTTGACATTCATCTATCAGCGTAATTAAATTGTAATTAGAACTTTTTGCCCGAATGCCCCAGGAGCAGAGTACGTATGTATGTATGTGTGTATGTATGTATAATGTGTGTATGTATGTATATTTCTTTAACACGGCTTACAGCCTAAACGGCTTAATGGACAGTGACTTGTGATATGTCGTTAGATTTGTCTGTAGTTGTGTGACATATGCTAGAAAATTAATATGTTTTTGTATTTTTTTTACTTCCAAAAACAGATGTTTTTGGAAGTAAAAAAATA
The DNA here is from genome assembly GCA_911728495.1 of Furcula furcula. Classification (NCBI taxonomy): domain Eukaryota; kingdom Metazoa; phylum Arthropoda; class Insecta; order Lepidoptera; family Notodontidae; genus Furcula; species Furcula furcula. The sequence goes on along the minus strand of OU452246.1, from coordinate 7,640,214 downwards.
CGAAACATATCTTTCAACCCTCTCATTTGATACCGATATAGATTATATCGGCATCAAATGAGAGGGTTGAAAGATATGTTTATACGTTTAATGAATGTATTAATGTAATTTAAGCCCATTTTGTTTGCTCGCAATCGGTCTTTTTCTGCTTTTATAATTTACTATCCGACCCGCGCAGCTACGCTCGCGCTCTTTTTACGTTAGCTAAATTTTGAATAGCATCAGACACTTAAAGAAAATGGTATTAAACGGTCACCCATCTATGTAATGACCTTGCCTACCGTTGCTTAACCTGATTGATTGCCACGTATTGATAACAACTGTCTATGAGTGTCACCTTATTTATTAAAAATAGTATTATAGATACATTCGCGGCTTATACATAACCTCCTTTTTTAACCGACTTCAAAAAAGGAGGTTCTGTATTCGACGCGTATGTATGTAATATTAATAGAAATGCGTAATATTCATATATGTTAGTCTATGTGGGCTTCTAAACAAATTTTCCAAATTTCATGAGTGTATGTATGTATGTATGTATGTAGGTTTGTCCGCGGATTTCTCAGAAGCTACAAGTCCGATTTCGAAAATTCTTTTTGCAATAGTTAGAATATTTTTCAACTTAGGGTAGAGTACAAGCTTCATCAAAATCGGTCCAGTAGTTTAAGAGATATAAACTTTTTATGTTTTCAGTAAGTTACTGTAATGTAGACGTTCGAGTTGCGTGATAGTGCTGATACCTATCTTTGTAAAATAAGTCACTAAAAAGTGTTAAATAAACTATTTAAAAAAAAAAAAAAAACCGACTTCAAAGTAAATTGTCTAAAAAGCATAAAATAACGAAAATATTATTGAAGTTGGTGCAGAATATACACAGCAGGTACGCTAACACCAACTTCAATCATATTTTCGTTATTTTATGCTTTTTAGACAATTTACTTTGAAGTCGGTTTTTATTTTTTTTTAAATAGTTTTTTTAAAGTCGGTTAAAAACTGGGATTCTCTTTTTACGTGCCCTCCGAAGTACGCAGACGCTCAGTTCAAATGGCATTAAACGGTGACCCATCTATGTAATGACCTTACCTACCGTTGCTTAACCTAATCAATTGTTAAACATCAATAACAACAGTAACTGTCTATGAGTGTCTCCTTATTATTATTTTATTTATAATTATAATGGAATGGAAAATGGATAAAATCGGTCCACGCGTATAACCAAGTACCAATATGACTTTAATCTCGTCTCCCAAAGGAACCGTGCTAGATTACGGGATAAAAAGTACCCTATGTCCTTCCTCGTAGTATTACCTCAAATCTTGCCAAGTTTCGTTTAAATCCATTCAGTAGTTTCGGCGTGATGCGCGGCCGTGATACAGACAGACAGACAGAGAGACAGACAAAAAAAATACAGTTTTGGCTTTAGTATCATTTAGAGAATGCCCTCCAAATATAATTTTCAAAATATCTTCAATGTACAGAAATGGACCTGTTACAGTTTTATTATAAGTATAGATAAGTACCTACTTGTTTCCAACCGGGCCTTTCAACTCTTCCATAGGCAAATTAGTTTAGAGACAGTGCATTTTTAATAACAACCTATCAATGCCATATTGACCTGAGTGTCCCGCGTATTGATTGTTATATAAGCGGGTTATTGACATTAACAAACGACGTGTTTATTTAATATAGAAGTGATATTGTGGACCGATAGGCTGCAATAACAAGTTTTCTCGGGCATTAGGGGTCGTCCATTAATCACGTGATGTTTTTAAGCAACTTTTTAACCCCTCCCCCCTCCTGGTGATATGTGGTGAGGTTTTAAACTACACCCCACCCCCTAACCAAAATCACGTGTTTTTTTTTGTACAACCTATATACTTAGTCATTTTCGGAATATTATCTTTAAATAAAGCTTTTCTTTAAGCTGCTGTTTTTCCAAACTGTAAATAAATAAATACAGGTGAGTCAAGGCCACGTGCCGCTGTTTGGTTTAGAAATCGTACATTCAACGAAAAATAAATACACGTGATGTCTCATTATACCCCCTCCCCCTCCTGGTGATATTCCGTGATTTTTTCGGAACATTTCGAGCCTCACGTGATTAATGGACGACCCCTTACCTACGTAAACAAAAGGACGCAGTATTGCTCTAATTTCTTTTTAGTTCAACAAATAAACGTTAATGATATATAAATAATGTGAAACCATGTTATAATATTTAAACTAGATTAGGTGTTACGGTCCAAACAGTGGTACGCAGAAATAGCGCCCTTGTGTCGCTACTTCTTTTCAAGCCTGACAAAGGCTGACAAAAATTTACAAGTCATTTTGTTATAGTGAATGTTTATCTACTTAGTTTAAATATTATATCAGGTAATAGGTGTCAATCAATTATCAAATAATACTAATCATCTCATCTAATAGTGCGGTAACAGCTCAGTGGGCGAGCGCTTGCCTTGGAAACAAGGTGCGCAGGTTCGATCCCCGGCTCGCACCTCTGATTGCTTCAATGAATCATGTGCGAATCGTCTTTGTGCGATTGTTACTAGCTTTCGGTGAAGGAAAACATCGTGATGAAACCTGCATGTCTGAGAAAGCCTAACTAGCTCTCGAATGACGTGTGAAGTCCGCCAACCCGCACTTGGCCAGCGTGGTGGACTATGGCCTAAGCTCCCTCATCTTGAGGGGAGGCCCGTGCCCAGCAGTGGGACATAAACAAGGGCTGGTATTATTATTATTATATTATTACTAATCATCAAGCCTACTCTTATTGCGGAGAGTTTTGTCGGGAAGCCAAGCCTATTTTCAAGAAGCTTAATGTAGTAGAAGACGCGGGTCCATGAGAGGCGATGACACCTGGGAATTCTTTTTAACCGACTTCACTTTTCACACTAAATATTATTTTTCTTTTGTGCGATTGTTACTAGCTTTCGGTGAAGGAAAACATCGTGAGGAAACCTGCATGTCCGAGAAAGACTAACTAGCTTTCGAATGACGTGTGAAGTCCGCCAACCCGCACTTGGCCAGCGTGGTGGACTATGGCCTAAGCCCCTTCATCTTGAAGGGAGGCCCGTGCCCAGCAGTGGGACATTAACAAGGGCTGGTATTATTATTATTTTTCTTTATTTTATTAACCGACTTCAAAAAAGGAGGCGGTTCTCAATTCGTCTGTATGTATATATTTCTTTTTTCTATGTATGTTCGCGCATAACTGGCAATTATGAACCGATTTGAAAAAATCTTTCTTCCATCCATTCTTTAATCTGTTAATTGGGTCCCATAAAAAAAATATTGCTTACGAATAAGTAGTTCCTGAAAAAACAAGAATGGTGACTGCGCAGGAGAACTGCAGGAATGTCTATAGATGACTTTATGTCGCTTTTTACGGACAAAAATGGTCATAACTCTGGCAAATATTTACCAATTTCAATGATACTTTTTTTTATTCGAAAGAAAAAAAACACTGTAATGAATCTGTATGTTTGTAATTTTATCACAACCGGCTAAGAACTTACTCGAGGACCATGAACGATGTGGGGGAATTTATTTGGTAAAAACCATAAAACTGATGTTCTCCATTACATTACTCTGACAAATATAAACCGATTTCGATGATTTTTTTTTATTCGAGAGAGTAAACTACTATGATGATTCCATGCAAATTTCATTACAGGACCGGATATTTTATTCTGAAGAAACATGAATTATGTAAAATTATGTAGACGATAATGTGATCATAACCTACCTAGATGATTTTACCGGCTTCGATGGTTCAATCATTATTTATGAAAATATGACTAAAAAGTTTAAAATAAAATATAAAAAAAAAAATTGAACCTACTTCAATATCACTGAAAAGTATAAAATAATTTAATTATTATTGAAGTTGGTGCCAAATATACACAGCAGGTACGCTAAAACCAACTTCTATAATATTTAAATTATTTTATACTTTTCAGTGTTATTGAAGTCGGTTCAATTTATTTTTCAAAAATATTTTTTAAATTATATGTATAGTTGCTATAGAATGCTTATTACCCTACCTAACAGCTATATCGGGTGTAAGGGACATCGTACTGAAAAAAAAATTATAACATGTCAAATAATGTCCGATACAACATTACAGAAACCATTTGTATGGGAAATGACAAATGACTGACTTATTAATTTTCGAGCATGTAATGAATATATGCGGAATAATATTTATTTCTCAAATTACATTGCTAATTTTCTAAAATAATAATAGTTAATTGCCTATTAATTAATTGCCCATGTACTGTTTTAGTGCATAAGGAATAAATAAATAAATAATTAAATAAATTTTCCACAAATAAGTAATTTATTGTTTTTAAATTAAAATTATGCTTTAATATTATACCAATAATGATATTATACTAATTTTATTTCAAAAGAGTGGATTTTTTTTTTGGAAAATCATCGAAACTCCGATGAAAAATTTCAACACTAGAGTGTTCAGAATCATGTACTGGATCCCTGGTATCGGTTTTCGGTACGATGTCCCTTACACCCTGTATATTTAAATTATTTTTTTATTTGCGATGTGGTTGGGTAAGACCTAAAACTATTCCAAGTTTCCAATCGATAACATCAGTGGTTCCTGAAATATATAGGTGTGACCGACAGACAGACGAAGTCAGACCATAAGGGTTCCTTTTTACCTTTTAAGTATGGGACCCAAACAAAATAAACAAAAAGACAAGAATGCGGACTTTAATACTGGGGTCTCATGGGTCTGAGCAGAGTTTTAGCCTCTGTAGAGCTTGGATTACCTAAAATACTATGAAATACTCCTATGTTCTATCCGGTCAGTCTTATGCGGTCCTTCGGCTCTCTAAAGTATAATGAAAATGGAATAAATAATAATAATATCTTGGGACAATCCACACACGGTCATCTGCTCCCAAACTAGGCAGAGCCTGTACTATGGAAACCAGACAACTGGTACTAATACATATATACATTTTTTTTGTAAATATTTACTTAAATAGATAAATAACACCCAGACACTTGGTGGGAATCGAACCCACGACTCATCGGTTAGCGGACAGGATGTCTAACCACTAGACCAACGGGCCCGTCAATGCCTTCAGTATTTGTTTTTTAACGATAAATCTCATAATGCGAATCTACTTTTATCACAGTAAGGTAGAGTAAATAAGAGCAGCAAATAATTTTACAGCCGCACTTATAAACGCAAATTATATTTAATGATCATCAGTTTGATTCTTGAAATCGGCTTATGCCGATACTCACAACACAGTTAACACCTTATACTCTAAGTACTTAGATCGTATATCGATTATCAGAGACTCAATAATTAACGATAACTGACGTTTGTAAGTGCGGCAGTTAAAAAATCAGTAGGTATATATTAATATTTGATCGTTAGATCATGATCGTGTACTTATACACGTACGGTCAGTCAAAAATATGGTTTACCACCCTACGGTTGAAGTTCATATTATGCACATCATAAAACAACAAGGTTGATTTTCCCTTGCAATTCTACGTAATAATCTACGTATGTGTTATGCACGCCGAGACATAGGTCCATGGCGTTTCGTGGCTCATTTCGATTTGCAGCCTCTAAATGCTGGAATGACTTGCCTCCGCCTGTACGTAACCTAAAAACAGTACGAAATTTTAGGATCACGGTTAAGACATTGTTTTTGGTTTCTCAAAATAATTCATTACCATAGCTATTAACCAGCTTCAATTCTAAATTTTAGAGGTTTCATATAAAATTTCAAATTTTAATTAATAATCTGTCATACTATATTTCTTTCTATGGCTTGGCTGATACAAACTTTTAAGTATCAGATACTACGTACACAAAATAATGTATAATCTGAATTTTATATTAAGTAATTATTATTATATAAATTCACTAAATTTAACGTAAATTTTATTTTAAATTCTATGAAAATGTTTGTCATGTGAGCTTAGTTTAGTTGTTATGTATTTACTAGATATACGTGACGTCACCTCTTTTTTAGGTGCTGTCAGAATAACAGCGCTGCCTCATAGTTTTTATGGCGCACCAAAATGCTGAGACAGAGCCCTTTTTGGCCCCACACAGTTTTGTGTAAGCTATTAGCTTAGATATTCTTAGCTTTGTTTTTAATTAAGTTGTGTGGTCAAATAAATGTTTTTCTTCTTCTTCTTCTTCTTCAATTGTTCATACAGTTACTATTGCTCTCTTTATCGTTAACGTCAATACTGACTTGTGTTCCTAGTTTAAATTGTCGCATCTGATAGAAATGTTCAACCTTAGTGTTATTTTGATTGCATAGGAAGTTTTGTCAAAACTGGTAAACGACTTTCTTGGCCAACCGTACCATTAATCCAAATCGTTGGAATTTCTCTTTCATTCAAAATCGGAGTTCTCATAAAACAAGGAAAAAATTAAAATGGCGTTTAAGGTAAATCCAAAGATCTCAGTAGCAGCCGCATTACAATCTTAAGGTAAATCCAAAGATCTCAGTAGCAGCTGCATCACAATCTGGTGGTAGTTTGTAAAAAATGATTATTGTGTATTACCCGTGGTGTGTCCGGGTAAGGATAGCACCCTCCCATCTCCTCCCGTTGGGTGTCCGTAAAAGGCGACTAAAGGAAGAAGACGGGCAGCAGCGTCTTTCAATTGGATTACCTACCACATATACTGCGATCCCCAAGACGTCTGCCAAGCGTGGGGCAACCCCTCCATTATAAAGGAGAGGCTTTTGTTCAGCAGTGTGGTCTTTAGTCTGCTGCTGATGATGATTATTGTGCAAATGCCCTGCGGGCCGGTAGGTAAATAATAAATTGACTGATTACATCAAATTTAATGTTAATAACAACATTATGTTTATTAATTAAATGTAACTCAACTAGCAAAAAAATTGTATAATATGATTATTATGCAACTCCGGAAAACATAATTGAATTAAGCAAAATGGTGTTTTAAAAGAAAGTACTTAAGTAATTACATATAAGTACTTACTGAATTATCAAATATAGCTTTACCTAACACATAACCAGAAAAAGACCAAGTCCTAGTCAAGAAGAAAGTGACAAAAACAAAAGTAGCAAACTTTCCACTACGATACGAAAAGAAGATTGAATTCATTGGAAGATCGAGATATCAAGGGCTAAAGTGCTATACCTACCAATCAACAGTCGGTTAGGTAGGAGGCCCTGAAAATAACTTCATAAAAGTGATGATGCTATAAAAAAAATGTGTGGGCTTGTCTGCTGTTACTGAAGTTGTCAAGCGTGACTGCTGTACCAACTTTGCCACATGAAAAAATAATAGTGAGAATTATTCAAAACAACGCGTGTTTCTTGTATTTGTTCCGAAAACTATTGATTTTATTACTTGTATTAAATAAATAAGTATATATATATTTTTTTTTGCAAAATAACCCAGTATTTAGAATATTTACCCGTTTAGTATTGGCAACACACGACAATTATCGATAGATTTGTCGCCTTGGACGCACTAATCGCACACTATGCATCCTTAAATTCTAATAAGTATTTGTAAACTAAGCATTAAATTTTGACAGACAGCACGAACGTTAGTTACGCAATTTAACTACAATTAACTAATTGTGATTAACGCTTAATATAAGTAATGTATGTAGGTTCAGCCGTTAGTTTTATAGTGAGATAAGTAGGTGCTTAATCTATACTATAATAAAACTCAAAGAGCACTTTTTCTGTACATTGAATATTTTTCCAAAATTTCTATGTGGGGATACTATACTATCGACATAGAGGCCAATACAATTTTTTTTGGAATTATTGTCTGTCTGTCTGTCTGTCTGTCTGTCTGTCTGTCTGTCTGTCTGTCTGTCTGTCTGTCGTTCTGTTTGTCCAGGTATCATTTGAAAACCCGTGGATGGATTTTGATAGGACTTTCACTGATGTGTTGTGTAGAAGTCTAGGTATAAATTGGTATATAAAACATCACGCTATGTTTCATAGGGGGTGAGCAGTGAAACATTACTTGCACATATTACCACGTAATTTCCTTTGTATGTGAATAGGGTAATTATAGACTGATCAGTTAATCATTAAGATATGTATTATTACGCTATATATAATAGGGACTGAGCAGACATTTAGTTTGCATAAGATATGGCAGTGGCGAAGGGTCAATTTTTGTAAGGGGTAAGCCGGTCCGGTACACCCAGGAAATTTTCATTCGATTTCTGTATTGTTCTAAGTACTTTGCTTGCTGATAGCAATATGACATTATATCTTTGAAATGTTACAATCTGTAAAATCTGTCGTTCATGAAATTTTAATGAAACTCCCCAAGTCCAGGTAGTGTATAGGTATTGTAGCACAGTCGCAACAATAAAAGATGCGAAACACTGAAAACTTTCATTATCGAATATCATTAGACAGTAATTTACGATGTTAGCGTGATTTACAATTATGAACAGCGCCATCTATCGGTGGAATTGAACATACAATCACTATAGAACTATAATCTAGCTAAATAAAAGAAAGTCGTGTTAGTTACACTATTTATAACTCAGGAACGGCCTAACTGATGCGGCTGAAAATTGGTGGGGAGGTAGCTAAGAACCAGGAAACGGACATGGGATACTTTTTATCCCGGTAGGTTAAGGTTAAGCAACGTTAGGTAAGGTCATTAAATAGATGGGTGAACCGATTTGTATGAAAGTGTGCATATCGGGTAGGTCTGAGAATAGGTCATACAGTATATTTCATACCGCTAGGTTAAGGTTAAGCAACATAAGGCAAGGTCATTAAATAGATGGGTGAACCGATTTGTATGAAATTTTGTGTGCATATCGGGTAGGTCTGAGAATAGGTCGTAAACTATATTTCATGCCGCTAGGTTAAGGTTAAGCAACATAAGGCAAGGTCTTTAAATAGATGGGTGAACCGATATGTATGAAATTTTGCGGGTAGGTCTGAGAATAGGTTATTAAGTATATTTTATGCCGCTGATACCATGATTGACGAGGATATATAGAACGCGAGGAGGGTGCAAGAGAGGGAGAGGGGAGGATAATGGAGTGAGTAATCGGAGGAGTTAGGTGGAGCAAGGGGGGGGGTGTGTGAGAGGGAGCAAGTTGGGAGAAGAGAGAGGAGGGAGAGGGTTCAGAGAGGACAACGGGGAGAGGAAGAGGGGAAGTGTGACGGGGACCAAAGCGGGAGGGGAGAGAAAGAGCATAGAATTAGATTTTTCTTATAAGAGAGAGAGATGGAGAGAGATAAATCAAGGGAGTAGGGAGAAAAGGGGAGCAAAATGTAATTAAAGCGCGGGTGGAGCTGCGCGGGTCAGCTAGTTCCTAAAATAAAACTTAAAATACTCTTGATACACTCGTAAAGTTATTACTAACTTCAAACTTCTTCAATATTTTTATGAAAATTCCGACTAGAGAAGTGATTTCTTTTGCTAAAGAAGACACCTATAAGGATGAGGAAGGTAACAAATATCATGAACAACGTGATAATGAATATACACACATCAAAAGTGTCTAGGGATCAACATATATTTTTGCAATAACTTTTCTCCTGATTGATATTAATTAAAATTTTCTTTAAGGATTCATCAAATAAAGTGTTTTCGTTTGTCACAGTAACGATAAACCAAGTCACCTTTGCATTAATAAAGAAATTTGGCATTTTCCTAATAAAGGGATTTTTGACATTTGAACCACTAACACAAAAGTTCGAAAAAAAGACTGAAATAACAGTTTTCTTTAAAATTTTATTGGGTAACTTAAACAATTAATAATCCGTGTTTCTACCGCGAACACTAACAACACAAGAACATCGGTTTGGCATACTCAAAATGAGTTCATCCAAATCACGCTGTGGAATAGCCGCCCATGTTCGTTGCAACAACAAAAAAAGGTCTTCTTGCGACTGGATACCCTCCATATTCGGCAGAGCTCTTCTCTGTAGCATATCCCATGCATGCTCAATCGGGTTCAAGTCTGGCGACTGAGCAGGCCAGGGCAGGACATTGATGTTAGCTGCGGCGAGAGTCTGTCTTACAACTCTTGCGGTGTGCGGTCGTGCATTATCATGCATTAACTGAAATAAGGGACCGATTTGCACTTGTAGAGGAACGATGACGTCTGATACAATCGTCTCAGCATAAATTTGAGCGTTGAGGTTGCCTCTGATCCAAATCAACTCAGTTCTTCCGCCGATCCAAATACCCGCCCATACCATGATGGTTCCACCACTATAAGGATGGACTTCCTGGCAGGATTTTAATCGCTGTTGGCGTCCAGGGGTTCTCCAGTGTCGTATACGTCTTGTATCCGGTCTCATACCAAAACGAGACTCATCAGAAAAGCACACGAAACGCCATTGTTCTTCTGCCCAATTTCTGTGTTCAAGAGCCCATTGATATCGAATCCTACGATTGTGCATTGCTATAGGTGGTACCCGTAGCGGTCTTCGGGAATGAAGGTTCACTTCATGCAAGCGGTTTCTGACTGTTTGGTCGCTAATTAAGTTCCCTGAAGAGTGATGAAGCCTCACGGCTAACATCATGGCAGTTATTGTTGGAGCTCTTCGAGTTAAGATTTGAATATATCGGTCTTGTCTCCGTGTGGTGCAGCGATACCGTCCTCCATGGCGCTCAGCCACGGTACCAGTGCTTCGGTAACGTGTCCAAAGTCGACTGATAACACTCTGACTTGTATTCAGAGCTAAAGCCACAGTACGTTGCCGGGAACCAGCTTCTATCATTCCCACGGCTCTGAGCATTTCTTCCCTGCTTAAATGACGTCGCCGCTCCATAATAACGTTGGTTTTAATCAGTAGTATGGAAACAGTAGCACTAATAATGTCTTCAATGCATTGTATGTTTTTATAGGGAAAATATTGACAGCTGATTTTCATCTTTTACTCGAATTTGATTCACAGTTCCTGATTCAAATTATGAAATGCACCAAAAAGGATCCATATAAATTTATAAAATCATAAATTTATTACAAAGCCACATCTCAATCTCAAGAAATCCGCTTAAAAATGCTTGATCCCTAGACACTTTTGATGTGTGTATATTAGACAGTCACTAGCTCACTACTAATGTTCCTTTTAAGGCGGAACATGCACAATTTTTGTTTTTTTGTGTACTTATAATAAAGATTTTAGACTCGCTTAGAGATACCAAAACCAGAAACGTTAAAATATGCACAAATTATCTTTAGAGATACCAAAAACAAAAACGTTAAAAATGCACAAATTATCTAGATATTGCAAATCAAAGGTTGACTTTTCCACGTTGGCGCCAAAACGCGCATTGTCAGCCGTGACGTCATTCCATTGGTTTGACGTACGAGTTAGTACATTTTTCATGGCGATTGGCGAGTGAATAAAGAAACTATAAATTTTAATATATTCTCATTAGACTTTTGACGACTAATATAATCAGAATGATAAAATGATAGAGTTATCAGTTCAGTTAAAATTAATATTATCCATAAACATAATATTATGTTGCACCAGTCATGTAGTTGGACAGGCCCGTTGGTCTACTGGCCGCTACCTAATATATCGTTGGTTTGATACCCACCTTGTGTCTGCGTGTTATTTATCAATGTATTTACAAAAAAGTACTATAAGTATTTGTTTCAGTTGTATGGTCACCTAAATATAGGCTCTGCCTAGTTTAGTATCAGATAACCGTGTGTGGATTGTCCCAGGATATTAATATAATTATAGTACTTACATTTTGTAAATAGTCATGCTTATATTTTTATCTTAAAATAAATAAATCCCGCTCAACAAGGAGATCCACTCGGGCCTGCGCTTTTTAGTCTCGGTATCCACTCCATTGTTTCATCTCTAAATTCTAAATTAAATGTGTGGAACCTTGACGACGGCACCTTAGGAGGCGACGCTGACACAGTTATTTCGGACTTGATTAAAATAAATAATGAATTTAAATTAATGGGTTTGGAATTAAATACCTCAAAATGCGAAATTTTTGTTACAGACTCTCTGTTACCTCCTGAAATTGACAGTATAGTTAAACGTTTTCATCACATCTCGCCTGATATCAAAATTCTAAAGAGAGATTCACTTTGCGTTTTTAACGAAAGTATGGAACCATTTTTGGAAGATAAAATTCAACATTTCTCTGATAATTCACACAGATTGGGCATTATAAATTCACATATAGCATTCACAATCATGAAACACTGTCTTTTAGTACCAAAATCTATGTATATGCTACGCGCTAGCTCAATCTGGAAATGTCTCGGCCTTATCGAACGAATGGATGCCACCCTAAAAGATTCTCTTGAAAAAATTCGAAATATTTGTCTCCATGATAATTCTTGGACCCAAGCAACGCTTCCCATTAGACATGGTGGCATCGGCGTGAGAAAAATTTCGAGTGTAGCTCTCCCAGCTTTCCTTGCTTCGGTACACAGTGTGCGGGGTCTTTGCTGCCAAATTTTAAAGCAAGATGATCTCCGCATTTTGTGCACATTAGGTATGAGGCTTTAGAAAGCTGGAAAATGAATTGTCCCAATGGTGAGATTCCTAAGGAATTAAACGTGCAAAAACTTTGGGATCTGCCATTGGTACAGTCAGCCACTGAAAGTTTGATCCAAAATTGTACCAGTGACCGTGATCGTGCCCGGCTTCTAGCGTTAGGTCGTAACGAATCCGGCCATTGGCTTCAGGCTCTACCCTCATCTGCAAGAGGTACATTACTCGATTCGGAAAGTTTTCGCGTGGCTGTGGCGATGCGTCTCGGGGCTCCGGTGTGTTGCGAGCACACGTGGTCATGTGGGGTGGAGGTGGACAGTTTTGGTCATCATGGTCTTTCATGCAGGAGAAGTGCCGGTAGGTTCACTCGCCTTGGCTCCCTGAATGACATCGAAAAAAGGGCTCTTGCCTCCATCGACGTACCATCCGTTTTAGAACCGGCTGGAGTGTTACGCGATGACGGCAAGAGGCCCGACGGCATGACGCTGATCCCCTGGGAACGTGGGCGTGCCCTTGTCTGGGATGCCACATGTGTGGACACCCTCGCACCCTCACACCTCAGTGAGTCAGCGTCTGCAGCGGGAGCTGCGGCTGAGCGGGCTGCTTCTGCCAAGCGGCGCAAATATGTAGCTGTTACTAATAGTTACATATTTGAGCCGCTTGCTTTTGAAACCTTTGGGTCCAAAGGTTTCAAAAGCAAGCGGCTTAGTGAGGAACTTCAAAAAAATAAGCCCAAAACTGGCCTCCTCCTCGGGCGACAATAGGGCTGGCTCATTCCTCGCTCAACGGATCGGCATAGCGATTCAACGAGGTAATGCAGCCAGCATTCTTGCCACCATCCCACGTGGACAACATTTTTTATTTGAAACTAGCTGACCCACGCAGCTCCGCATGCGCTATTTTTAAACTTTTAATAACAGAAATTCGCATCGAATACATAACCTTCCTTTTTTATAGTCGGTTAAAAACTGGGACCCACTTTTTACTTGCTCTCCGAAGCACGGACCTGTTTAGTTCAAATGGCGTTAAACGGTCACCCATCTATTTAATGACCTTACCTAACGTTGCTTAACCCGATCGATTACAAAACCTTGATAACAACTCTCTATGAGTGTTCCCTTACTAATATTTATTATAATAATGAAGAAAAATTGATAAAATCGGACCAAGCGTATAACCAAGTACCCATTTTGACTTTAATCCCCTCTCCCAGAAGAACCGTGCTAGATTACGGGATAAAAAGTATCCTATGTCCTACCTCGTAGTAAGATCTCGTAGGAAGTTTCATTTGAATCCATTCAGTAGTTTCGGCGTGATGCGCAGCCGTGATACAGACAGACAGACAGACAAAAATTAAAAAAATTACATTTTTGGCCTCAGTATCGGTTATAGAATGGCCTCCAAATATAATTTTCAAAATATCTTCAATGTACAGAATTGGACCTGTTACAGTTTTATTATAAGTAATAGATTGTATTACAATAGTTGTATTTAATTTCTAGAGAAGTAATTACAATCCCGCTATAATTATACCTTTCTTCATTCTAAAAAAAAAATCAATGTATTTACACAGAGATTTTCTCTTGAAAATAGATTGGCATGGATGCAGTCACGCGCGATTGGTGGTGTTTCAAATTGCGTTCCATTTTACGTAACTTAAAGTTGAAATATTTCGTAAAATAATAATAATTTAAAAAAAAATCTTTTAGCAATGCTCTTTTTAGTACTACACACATCAAAAGTGTCTAGGGATCAAGCATTTTTAAGCGGATTTCTTGAGATTGAGATGTGGCTTTGTAATAAATTTATGATTTTATAAATTTATATGGATCCTTTTTGGTGCATTTCATAATTTGAATCAGGAACTGTGAATCAAATTCGAGTAAAAGATGAAAATCAGCTGTCAATATTTTCCCTATAAAAACATACAACGCATTGAAGACATTATTAGTGCTACTGTTTCCCTACTACTGATTAAAACCAACGTTATTATGGAGCGGCGACGTCATTTAAGCAGGGAAGAAATGCTCAGAGCCGTGGGAATGATAGAAGCTGGTTACCGGCAACGTACTGTGGCTTTAGCTCTGAATACAAGTCAGAGTGTTATCAGTCGACTTTGGACACGTTACCGAAGCACTGGTACCGTGGCTGAGCGCCATGGAGGACGGTATCGCTGCACCACACGGAGACAAGACCGATATATTCAAATCTTAACTCGAAGAGCTCCAACAATAACTGCCATGATGTTAGCCGTGAGGCTTCATCACTCTTCAGGGAACTTAATTAGCGACCAAACAGTCAGAAACCGCTTGCATGAAGTGAACCTTCATTCCCGAAGACCGCTACGGGTACCACCTATAGCAATGCACAATCGTAGGATTCGATATCAATGGGCTCTTGAACACAGAAATTGGGCAGAAGAACAATGGCGTTTCGTGTGCTTTTCTGATGAGTCTCGTTTTGGTATGAGACCGGATACAAGACGTATACGACACTGGAGAACCCCTGGACGCCAACAGCGATTAAAATCCTGCCAGGAAGTCCATCCTTATAGTGGTGGAACCATCATGGTATGGGCGGGTATTTGGATCGGCGGAAGAACTGAGTTGATTTGGATCAGAGGCAACCTCAACGCTCAAATTTATGCTGAGACGATTGTATCAGACGTCATCGTTCCTCTACAAGTGCAAATCGGTCCCTTATTTCAGTTAATGCATGATAATGCACGACCGCACACCGCAAGAGTTGTAAGACAGACTCTCGCCGCAGCTAACATCAATGTCCTGCCCTGGCCTGCTCAGTCGCCAGACTTGAACCCGATTGAGCATGCATGGGATATGCTACAGAGAAGAGCTCTGCCGAATATGGAGGGTATCCAGTCGCAAGAAGACCTTTTTTTGTTGTTGCAACGAACATGGGCGGCCATTCCACAGCGTGATTTGGATGAACTCATTTTGAGTATGCCAAACCGATGTTCTTGTGTTGTTAGTGTTCGCGGTAGAAACACGGATTATTAATTGTTTAAGTTACCCAATAAAATTTTAAAGAAAACTGTTATTTCAGTCTTTTTTTCGAACTTTTGTGTTAGTGGTTCAAATGTCAAAAATCCCTTTATTAGGAAAATGGCAAATTTCTTTATTAATGCAAAGGTGACTTGGTTTATCGTTACTGTGACAAACGAAAACACTTTATTTGATGAATCCTTAAAGAAAATTTTAATTAATATCAATCAGGAGAAAAGTTATTGCAAAAATATATGTTGATCCCTAGACACTTTTGATGTGTGTATTTTCTAGTGTACGCGTTTGTCTATGTCTACCCTTACACATAAAGTAATATACGATTTCCCGGTGAATTGAACTACTTAAAGTTATATTAAAAGAGTTATATTGATAATGTAGCGATGGGATTGATCTGTACCAAGCGAAAAAAAAAAAAATTTTTTTTTTGCTTTTTATAATGGGGATCTACTTACTTACTTAAATTTTCAAAGTGAGATTACTATATCGAGTGGGGTATCATATGAAAGGGCTTTATTTGCACATCTCAAAACAGATTTTTATTTTGGTTTATGTCACGTAGTTTTTGGCTGATAATGAAGAATATAAAAAACTATTTAAAAAAAATAAAAACAGACATCAAAGTAAATTATCTAAAAAGTATAAAATAACTAAAATATTATTGAAGTGGTGTTAGCGTACCTGCTGTGTATATTCTGCACCAACTTCAATAATGTTTTCGTTATTTTATGCTTTTTAGATAATTTACTTTGAAGTCGGTTTTTATTTTTTTTTAAATAGTTTATTTAACACTTTTTAGCGACTTATTTTACCAAGATAGGTATCAGCACTATAACGCAACTCGAACGTCTACATTACAGTAACTTAATGAAAACATAAAAAGTTTATATCTCTTAAACTTCAGGACCGATTTTGATGAAATTTGTACTCTACCCTAAGTTGAAAGATACTCTAACTATTGCAAAAAGAATTTTCGAAATCGGACTTGTAGTTTCTGAGAAATCCGCGGACAAACCTACATACATACATACACTCGTGAAATTTGGTAAATTCGTTTAGAAGCCCACATAGACTAACATATATGAATATTACGCATTTTTATTAATATTACATACATACGCGTCGAATACAGAACCTCCTTTTTTGAAGTCGGTTAAAAAATACTGTCCCCTTATCTCCGAAGTTTGTGGAGGGAAATTCTATGTAGTACCTACAGTTTTTTAGTAATCCTAAAAAAGCGTCGACAAAAAAAATAGATCTGCGGTTTAGTTTTTTTGCTATCTGATGTGTTACATGAATAGTAAAATTACTTTAATACGTCCAAAGATCATATGGAACCCTCGGCGAGTCCAACTCGCACTTGAGCGGTATTTTTTTGCACTTTTGTAGAATGTAGGTACCTAAGTAAGTACTAAGTTTTTGTAGAATGTACCTAAGTATTTTTTTCCTTTAGTATTCTTTTTTCAAATTAATGTACTTAAATTCAAGGTTAGAATGATTTCTATACAAGACCCCGAAAAAAAATACATGTTATATTCTTTTCTTATATATATTTTCTTTGTGGCGCACCGTATTTTGAGCCAGTGCAATTGTCCTCTCGACTCGACCGCGTCGCTCCCCCATTTCCTGCGCTCGCTGGCCCATTTACTAATTTACTCGTTCAAGACGATCGTCGTTCAGGGTTTGTGACCGCTATATTTAAAGGTTTGAAAGCACATTTGATGCAAGTGATAAAATTCAGTTCATCAACGCTTCGGAGTCAAACTACGTAGTACATAATTATGTAGTTTGAATAATAGCATACCTACATAAATATTGTAAAAAAAAACATCAGTTGGGATGAAGACCAGCTCAAGCTTCACAACACAGTTAAAATAACTATTAAAATAGTCCACTGCTGAACAAAGGCCTCCCCTTTAGACCGCCACAAGGAACGACAATTTGCCATTTGCATCCACCGGTGGCCTGCGACGCGAACAAACTACTTGATTTTATTTAAAATTGCAATAACCTATAAGGTAAGGTGGGGTAAGACTAACACCGGGGTAAGACTGTCACTTTCAAATAACTCGAAAAGTTCTGCATTTTTTTCGAATTTAACTTGTCGATAAAACAGGTATCATGAAATGGTTCTCGGCTCAAAGCACAGTTGTCACTTCTGCTGAACTATTTGGTCAATATCACACAATTAAAATGTCAGCTGTAAGAAAAAAAAATGGCTAGTTGGTGGATCTGAAAAAATCAATTTAAACATTTTGTGATATTAAATGTTAAATTGAGATATCTTTGCTGTAAGTAGCATCATACTAAAATCGAGTTTGAAATTATCTTGTTATTATCACATAAAACAAATAACTTTGCTTAATATTTAACGAAATTAAACCATAACATAAAAATGTCAAAGTGGGGGAAGACTATAAGTTTAACAGGGGCAAGACAAACGTATGTTAGTCTTCCGCCAAGTCAGACATTGTAAACATTTTCAAAGCGGGTATCAGCTTTAACTAGGTGCTAAAAATAATTATTAGTTGCTACCTAGAAAAACTAATTGTAATAACCCTACTAGCGACGTCCCGCGCTTTTATTCATGAATACAATTAAGAAAATTGATGACAACAGAGACAGAGATAAATACGCATTTATAAATGTGCATATGCATTCTTTGGAAAGCCTCCTATATTGTTTATAGGAAAATTTGTGAGTGTTTGTGTTTGCTCTTTCTTCATAATTTAATCGCTGAACTATTTCATAGTGACAATGAAGTTTTGATGTCGATAAAAAAAATCAAGTCAAAGGTTTTACACCCCTGTTTTCGATTGTATGTTAGACTTACCCCGGATAACTATTTTCACGAAATGCCGCAAAAATGAACGCTGTAGCGTTGCGATAGAGTTATCTTTTACTTGATTTACTTGTTATAAACACGGTTTATTTTTAAAAATTCTATTTGGTGAACGATTTTCGATAAAATATGTCACTGACCAGTTTTACCTATTCCACAATTTCTTCAAAATTTCTGTTCCAGATGGAATTACGGTAATGTATTCATTGTTTTATATAAGCTTATAGTGTTAATGTACCAGTGGCATTATTGTCTTAAAGGTAGGGCATAAAAGTAAGTCACAAAAAGACAGTTTGTCTGTCCGACAGTAAAGTATGTTAGTCTTACCCCACCTTACCTTACCTATTTTAAAACATATTTCATTTCTCTCATCAACACAGAGCCGCCTCAATATCTATATCTATACATATTATAAAACAAAGTCGCTCCCGCTGTCTGTCTGTCCCTATGTATGCTTAGATTTTGAATACTAGACTAGACAAACGTATGTTAGTCTTCCGCCAAGAACGATGTGGGGGAATTTATTTGGTAAAAACCATAAAACTGATGTTCTCCATTACATTACTCTGACAAATATAAACCGATTTCGATGATTTTTTTTTATTCGAGAGAGTAAACTACTATGATGATTCCATGCAAATTTCATTACAGGACCGGATATTTTATTCTGAAGAAACATGAATTATGTAAAATTATGTAGACGATAATGTGATCATAACCTACCTAGATGATTTTACCGGCTTCGATGGTTCAATCATTATTTATGAAAATATGACTAAAAAGTTTAAAATAAAATATAAAAAAAAAAATTGAACCTACTTCAATATCACTGAAAAGTATAAAATAATTTAATTATTATTGAAGTTGGTGCCAAATATACACAGCAGGTACGCTAAAACCAACTTCTATAATATTTAAATTATTTTATACTTTTCAGTGTTATTGAAGTCGGTTCAATTTATTTTTCAAAAATATTTTTTAAATTATATGTATAGTTGCTATAGAATGCTTATTACCCTACCTAACAGCTATATCGGGTGTAAGGGACATCGTACTGAAAAAAAAATTATAACATGTCAAATAATGTCCGATACAACATTACAGAAACCATTTGTATGGGAAATGACAAATGACTGACTTATTAATTTTCGAGCATGTAATGAATATATGCGGAATAATATTTATTTCTCAAATTACATTGCTAATTTTCTAAAATAATAATAGTTAATTGCCTATTAATTAATTGCCCATGTACTGTTTTAGTGCATAAGGAATAAATAAATAAATAATTAAATAAATTTTCCACAAATAAGTAATTTATTGTTTTTAAATTAAAATTATGCTTTAATATTATACCAATAATGATATTATACTAATTTTATTTCAAAAGAGTGGATTTTTTTTTTGGAAAATCATCGAAACTCCGATGAAAAATTTCAACACTAGAGTGTTCAGAATCATGTACTGGATCCCTGGTATCGGTTTTCGGTACGATGTCCCTTACACCCTGTATATTTAAATTATTTTTTTATTTGCGATGTGGTTGGGTAAGACCTAAAACTATTCCAAGTTTCCAATCGATAACATCAGTGGTTCCTGAAATATATAGGTGTGACCGACAGACAGACGAAGTCAGACCATAAGGGTTCCTTTTTACCTTTTAAGTATGGGACCCAAACAAAATAAACAAAAAGACAAGAATGCGGACTTTAATACTGGGGTCTCATGGGTCTGAGCAGAGTTTTAGCCTCTGTAGAGCTTGGATTACCTAAAATACTATGAAATACTCCTATGTTCTATCCGGTCAGTCTTATGCGGTCCTTCGGCTCTCTAAAGTATAATGAAAATGGAATAAATAATAATAATATCTTGGGACAATCCACACACGGTCATCTGCTCCCAAACTAGGCAGAGCCTGTACTATGGAAACCAGACAACTGGTACTAATACATATATACATTTTTTTTGTAAATATTTACTTAAATAGATAAATAACACCCAGACACTTGGTGGGAATCGAACCCACGACTCATCGGTTAGCGGACAGGATGTCTAACCACTAGACCAACGGGCCCGTCAATGCCTTCAGTATTTGTTTTTTAACGATAAATCTCATAATGCGAATCTACTTTTATCACAGTAAGGTAGAGTAAATAAGAGCAGCAAATAATTTTACAGCCGCACTTATAAACGCAAATTATATTTAATGATCATCAGTTTGATTCTTGAAATCGGCTTATGCCGATACTCACAACACAGTTAACACCTTATACTCTAAGTACTTAGATCGTATATCGATTATCAGAGACTCAATAATTAACGATAACTGACGTTTGTAAGTGCGGCAGTTAAAAAATCAGTAGGTATATATTAATATTTGATCGTTAGATCATGATCGTGTACTTATACACGTACGGTCAGTCAAAAATATGGTTTACCACCCTACGGTTGAAGTTCATATTATGCACATCATAAAACAACAAGGTTGATTTTCCCTTGCAATTCTACGTAATAATCTACGTATGTGTTATGCACGCCGAGACATAGGTCCATGGCGTTTCGTGGCTCATTTCGATTTGCAGCCTCTAAATGCTGGAATGACTTGCCTCCGCCTGTACGTAACCTAAAAACAGTACGAAATTTTAGGATCACGGTTAAGACATTGTTTTTGGTTTCTCAAAATAATTCATTACCATAGCTATTAACCAGCTTCAATTCTAAATTTTAGAGGTTTCATATAAAATTTCAAATTTTAATTAATAATCTGTCATACTATATTTCTTTCTATGGCTTGGCTGATACAAACTTTTAAGTATCAGATACTACGTACACAAAATAATGTATAATCTGAATTTTATATTAAGTAATTATTATTATATAAATTCACTAAATTTAACGTAAATTTTATTTTAAATTCTATGAAAATGTTTGTCATGTGAGCTTAGTTTAGTTGTTATGTATTTACTAGATATACGTGACGTCACCTCTTTTTTAGGTGCTGTCAGAATAACAGCGCTGCCTCATAGTTTTTATGGCGCACCAAAATGCTGAGACAGAGCCCTTTTTGGCCCCACACAGTTTTGTGTAAGCTATTAGCTTAGATATTCTTAGCTTTGTTTTTAATTAAGTTGTGTGGTCAAATAAATGTTTTTCTTCTTCTTCTTCTTCTTCAATTGTTCATACAGTTACTATTGCTCTCTTTATCGTTAACGTCAATACTGACTTGTGTTCCTAGTTTAAATTGTCGCATCTGATAGAAATGTTCAACCTTAGTGTTATTTTGATTGCATAGGAAGTTTTGTCAAAACTGGTAAACGACTTTCTTGGCCAACCGTACCATTAATCCAAATCGTTGGAATTTCTCTTTCATTCAAAATCGGAGTTCTCATAAAACAAGGAAAAAATTAAAATGGCGTTTAAGGTAAATCCAAAGATCTCAGTAGCAGCCGCATTACAATCTTAAGGTAAATCCAAAGATCTCAGTAGCAGCTGCATCACAATCTGGTGGTAGTTTGTAAAAAATGATTATTGTGTATTACCCGTGGTGTGTCCGGGTAAGGATAGCACCCTCCCATCTCCTCCCGTTGGGTGTCCGTAAAAGGCGACTAAAGGAAGAAGACGGGCAGCAGCGTCTTTCAATTGGATTACCTACCACATATACTGCGATCCCCAAGACGTCTGCCAAGCGTGGGGCAACCCCTCCATTATAAAGGAGAGGCTTTTGTTCAGCAGTGTGGTCTTTAGTCTGCTGCTGATGATGATTATTGTGCAAATGCCCTGCGGGCCGGTAGGTAAATAATAAATTGACTGATTACATCAAATTTAATGTTAATAACAACATTATGTTTATTAATTAAATGTAACTCAACTAGCAAAAAAATTGTATAATATGATTATTATGCAACTCCGGAAAACATAATTGAATTAAGCAAAATGGTGTTTTAAAAGAAAGTACTTAAGTAATTACATATAAGTACTTACTGAATTATCAAATATAGCTTTACCTAACACATAACCAGAAAAAGACCAAGTCCTAGTCAAGAAGAAAGTGACAAAAACAAAAGTAGCAAACTTTCCACTACGATACGAAAAGAAGATTGAATTCATTGGAAGATCGAGATATCAAGGGCTAAAGTGCTATACCTACCAATCAACAGTCGGTTAGGTAGGAGGCCCTGAAAATAACTTCATAAAAGTGATGATGCTATAAAAAAAATGTGTGGGCTTGTCTGCTGTTACTGAAGTTGTCAAGCGTGACTGCTGTACCAACTTTGCCACATGAAAAAATAATAGTGAGAATTATTCAAAACAACGCGTGTTTCTTGTATTTGTTCCGAAAACTATTGATTTTATTACTTGTATTAAATAAATAAGTATATATATATTTTTTTTTGCAAAATAACCCAGTATTTAGAATATTTACCCGTTTAGTATTGGCAACACACGACAATTATCGATAGATTTGTCGCCTTGGACGCACTAATCGCACACTATGCATCCTTAAATTCTAATAAGTATTTGTAAACTAAGCATTAAATTTTGACAGACAGCACGAACGTTAGTTACGCAATTTAACTACAATTAACTAATTGTGATTAACGCTTAATATAAGTAATGTATGTAGGTTCAGCCGTTAGTTTTATAGTGAGATAAGTAGGTGCTTAATCTATACTATAATAAAACTCAAAGAGCACTTTTTCTGTACATTGAATATTTTTCCAAAATTTCTATGTGGGGATACTATACTATCGACATAGAGGCCAATACAATTTTTTTTGGAATTATTGTCTGTCTGTCTGTCTGTCTGTCTGTCTGTCTGTCTGTCTGTCTGTCTGTCTGTCTGTCGTTCTGTTTGTCCAGGTATCATTTGAAAACCCGTGGATGGATTTTGATAGGACTTTCACTGATGTGTTGTGTAGAAGTCTAGGTATAAATTGGTATATAAAACATCACGCTATGTTTCATAGGGGGTGAGCAGTGAAACATTACTTGCACATATTACCACGTAATTTCCTTTGTATGTGAATAGGGTAATTATAGACTGATCAGTTAATCATTAAGATATGTATTATTACGCTATATATAATAGGGACTGAGCAGACATTTAGTTTGCATAAGATATGGCAGTGGCGAAGGGTCAATTTTTGTAAGGGGTAAGCCGGTCCGGTACACCCAGGAAATTTTCATTCGATTTCTGTATTGTTCTAAGTACTTTGCTTGCTGATAGCAATATGACATTATATCTTTGAAATGTTACAATCTGTAAAATCTGTCGTTCATGAAATTTTAATGAAACTCCCCAAGTCCAGGTAGTGTATAGGTATTGTAGCACAGTCGCAACAATAAAAGATGCGAAACACTGAAAACTTTCATTATCGAATATCATTAGACAGTAATTTACGATGTTAGCGTGATTTACAATTATGAACAGCGCCATCTATCGGTGGAATTGAACATACAATCACTATAGAACTATAATCTAGCTAAATAAAAGAAAGTCGTGTTAGTTACACTATTTATAACTCAGGAACGGCCTAACTGATGCGGCTGAAAATTGGTGGGGAGGTAGCTAAGAACCAGGAAACGGACATGGGATACTTTTTATCCCGGTAGGTTAAGGTTAAGCAACGTTAGGTAAGGTCATTAAATAGATGGGTGAACCGATTTGTATGAAAGTGTGCATATCGGGTAGGTCTGAGAATAGGTCATACAGTATATTTCATACCGCTAGGTTAAGGTTAAGCAACATAAGGCAAGGTCATTAAATAGATGGGTGAACCGATTTGTATGAAATTTTGTGTGCATATCGGGTAGGTCTGAGAATAGGTCGTAAACTATATTTCATGCCGCTAGGTTAAGGTTAAGCAACATAAGGCAAGGTCTTTAAATAGATGGGTGAACCGATATGTATGAAATTTTGCGGGTAGGTCTGAGAATAGGTTATTAAGTATATTTTATGCCGCTGATACCATGATTGACGAGGATATATAGAACGCGAGGAGGGTGCAAGAGAGGGAGAGGGGAGGATAATGGAGTGAGTAATCGGAGGAGTTAGGTGGAGCAAGGGGGGGGGTGTGTGAGAGGGAGCAAGTTGGGAGAAGAGAGAGGAGGGAGAGGGTTCAGAGAGGACAACGGGGAGAGGAAGAGGGGAAGTGTGACGGGGACCAAAGCGGGAGGGGAGAGAAAGAGCATAGAATTAGATTTTTCTTATAAGAGAGAGAGATGGAGAGAGATAAATCAAGGGAGTAGGGAGAAAAGGGGAGCAAAATGTAATTAAAGCGCGGGTGGAGCTGCGCGGGTCAGCTAGTTCCTAAAATAAAACTTAAAATACTCTTGATACACTCGTAAAGTTATTACTAACTTCAAACTTCTTCAATATTTTTATGAAAATTCCGACTAGAGAAGTGATTTCTTTTGCTAAAGAAGACACCTATAAGGATGAGGAAGGTAACAAATATCATGAACAACGTGATAATGAATATACACACATCAAAAGTGTCTAGGGATCAACATATATTTTTGCAATAACTTTTCTCCTGATTGATATTAATTAAAATTTTCTTTAAGGATTCATCAAATAAAGTGTTTTCGTTTGTCACAGTAACGATAAACCAAGTCACCTTTGCATTAATAAAGAAATTTGGCATTTTCCTAATAAAGGGATTTTTGACATTTGAACCACTAACACAAAAGTTCGAAAAAAAGACTGAAATAACAGTTTTCTTTAAAATTTTATTGGGTAACTTAAACAATTAATAATCCGTGTTTCTACCGCGAACACTAACAACACAAGAACATCGGTTTGGCATACTCAAAATGAGTTCATCCAAATCACGCTGTGGAATAGCCGCCCATGTTCGTTGCAACAACAAAAAAAGGTCTTCTTGCGACTGGATACCCTCCATATTCGGCAGAGCTCTTCTCTGTAGCATATCCCATGCATGCTCAATCGGGTTCAAGTCTGGCGACTGAGCAGGCCAGGGCAGGACATTGATGTTAGCTGCGGCGAGAGTCTGTCTTACAACTCTTGCGGTGTGCGGTCGTGCATTATCATGCATTAACTGAAATAAGGGACCGATTTGCACTTGTAGAGGAACGATGACGTCTGATACAATCGTCTCAGCATAAATTTGAGCGTTGAGGTTGCCTCTGATCCAAATCAACTCAGTTCTTCCGCCGATCCAAATACCCGCCCATACCATGATGGTTCCACCACTATAAGGATGGACTTCCTGGCAGGATTTTAATCGCTGTTGGCGTCCAGGGGTTCTCCAGTGTCGTATACGTCTTGTATCCGGTCTCATACCAAAACGAGACTCATCAGAAAAGCACACGAAACGCCATTGTTCTTCTGCCCAATTTCTGTGTTCAAGAGCCCATTGATATCGAATCCTACGATTGTGCATTGCTATAGGTGGTACCCGTAGCGGTCTTCGGGAATGAAGGTTCACTTCATGCAAGCGGTTTCTGACTGTTTGGTCGCTAATTAAGTTCCCTGAAGAGTGATGAAGCCTCACGGCTAACATCATGGCAGTTATTGTTGGAGCTCTTCGAGTTAAGATTTGAATATATCGGTCTTGTCTCCGTGTGGTGCAGCGATACCGTCCTCCATGGCGCTCAGCCACGGTACCAGTGCTTCGGTAACGTGTCCAAAGTCGACTGATAACACTCTGACTTGTATTCAGAGCTAAAGCCACAGTACGTTGCCGGGAACCAGCTTCTATCATTCCCACGGCTCTGAGCATTTCTTCCCTGCTTAAATGACGTCGCCGCTCCATAATAACGTTGGTTTTAATCAGTAGTATGGAAACAGTAGCACTAATAATGTCTTCAATGCATTGTATGTTTTTATAGGGAAAATATTGACAGCTGATTTTCATCTTTTACTCGAATTTGATTCACAGTTCCTGATTCAAATTATGAAATGCACCAAAAAGGATCCATATAAATTTATAAAATCATAAATTTATTACAAAGCCACATCTCAATCTCAAGAAATCCGCTTAAAAATGCTTGATCCCTAGACACTTTTGATGTGTGTATATTAGACAGTCACTAGCTCACTACTAATGTTCCTTTTAAGGCGGAACATGCACAATTTTTGTTTTTTTGTGTACTTATAATAAAGATTTTAGACTCGCTTAGAGATACCAAAACCAGAAACGTTAAAATATGCACAAATTATCTTTAGAGATACCAAAAACAAAAACGTTAAAAATGCACAAATTATCTAGATATTGCAAATCAAAGGTTGACTTTTCCACGTTGGCGCCAAAACGCGCATTGTCAGCCGTGACGTCATTCCATTGGTTTGACGTACGAGTTAGTACATTTTTCATGGCGATTGGCGAGTGAATAAAGAAACTATAAATTTTAATATATTCTCATTAGACTTTTGACGACTAATATAATCAGAATGATAAAATGATAGAGTTATCAGTTCAGTTAAAATTAATATTATCCATAAACATAATATTATGTTGCACCAGTCATGTAGTTGGACAGGCCCGTTGGTCTACTGGCCGCTACCTAATATATCGTTGGTTTGATACCCACCTTGTGTCTGCGTGTTATTTATCAATGTATTTACAAAAAAGTACTATAAGTATTTGTTTCAGTTGTATGGTCACCTAAATATAGGCTCTGCCTAGTTTAGTATCAGATAACCGTGTGTGGATTGTCCCAGGATATTAATATAATTATAGTACTTACATTTTGTAAATAGTCATGCTTATATTTTTATCTTAAAATAAATAAATCCCGCTCAACAAGGAGATCCACTCGGGCCTGCGCTTTTTAGTCTCGGTATCCACTCCATTGTTTCATCTCTAAATTCTAAATTAAATGTGTGGAACCTTGACGACGGCACCTTAGGAGGCGACGCTGACACAGTTATTTCGGACTTGATTAAAATAAATAATGAATTTAAATTAATGGGTTTGGAATTAAATACCTCAAAATGCGAAATTTTTGTTACAGACTCTCTGTTACCTCCTGAAATTGACAGTATAGTTAAACGTTTTCATCACATCTCGCCTGATATCAAAATTCTAAAGAGAGATTCACTTTGCGTTTTTAACGAAAGTATGGAACCATTTTTGGAAGATAAAATTCAACATTTCTCTGATAATTCACACAGATTGGGCATTATAAATTCACATATAGCATTCACAATCATGAAACACTGTCTTTTAGTACCAAAATCTATGTATATGCTACGCGCTAGCTCAATCTGGAAATGTCTCGGCCTTATCGAACGAATGGATGCCACCCTAAAAGATTCTCTTGAAAAAATTCGAAATATTTGTCTCCATGATAATTCTTGGACCCAAGCAACGCTTCCCATTAGACATGGTGGCATCGGCGTGAGAAAAATTTCGAGTGTAGCTCTCCCAGCTTTCCTTGCTTCGGTACACAGTGTGCGGGGTCTTTGCTGCCAAATTTTAAAGCAAGATGATCTCCGCATTTTGTGCACATTAGGTATGAGGCTTTAGAAAGCTGGAAAATGAATTGTCCCAATGGTGAGATTCCTAAGGAATTAAACGTGCAAAAACTTTGGGATCTGCCATTGGTACAGTCAGCCACTGAAAGTTTGATCCAAAATTGTACCAGTGACCGTGATCGTGCCCGGCTTCTAGCGTTAGGTCGTAACGAATCCGGCCATTGGCTTCAGGCTCTACCCTCATCTGCAAGAGGTACATTACTCGATTCGGAAAGTTTTCGCGTGGCTGTGGCGATGCGTCTCGGGGCTCCGGTGTGTTGCGAGCACACGTGGTCATGTGGGGTGGAGGTGGACAGTTTTGGTCATCATGGTCTTTCATGCAGGAGAAGTGCCGGTAGGTTCACTCGCCTTGGCTCCCTGAATGACATCGAAAAAAGGGCTCTTGCCTCCATCGACGTACCATCCGTTTTAGAACCGGCTGGAGTGTTACGCGATGACGGCAAGAGGCCCGACGGCATGACGCTGATCCCCTGGGAACGTGGGCGTGCCCTTGTCTGGGATGCCACATGTGTGGACACCCTCGCACCCTCACACCTCAGTGAGTCAGCGTCTGCAGCGGGAGCTGCGGCTGAGCGGGCTGCTTCTGCCAAGCGGCGCAAATATGTAGCTGTTACTAATAGTTACATATTTGAGCCGCTTGCTTTTGAAACCTTTGGGTCCAAAGGTTTCAAAAGCAAGCGGCTTAGTGAGGAACTTCAAAAAAATAAGCCCAAAACTGGCCTCCTCCTCGGGCGACAATAGGGCTGGCTCATTCCTCGCTCAACGGATCGGCATAGCGATTCAACGAGGTAATGCAGCCAGCATTCTTGCCACCATCCCACGTGGACAACATTTTTTATTTGAAACTAGCTGACCCACGCAGCTCCGCATGCGCTATTTTTAAACTTTTAATAACAGAAATTCGCATCGAATACATAACCTTCCTTTTTTATAGTCGGTTAAAAACTGGGACCCACTTTTTACTTGCTCTCCGAAGCACGGACCTGTTTAGTTCAAATGGCGTTAAACGGTCACCCATCTATTTAATGACCTTACCTAACGTTGCTTAACCCGATCGATTACAAAACCTTGATAACAACTCTCTATGAGTGTTCCCTTACTAATATTTATTATAATAATGAAGAAAAATTGATAAAATCGGACCAAGCGTATAACCAAGTACCCATTTTGACTTTAATCCCCTCTCCCAGAAGAACCGTGCTAGATTACGGGATAAAAAGTATCCTATGTCCTACCTCGTAGTAAGATCTCGTAGGAAGTTTCATTTGAATCCATTCAGTAGTTTCGGCGTGATGCGCAGCCGTGATACAGACAGACAGACAGACAAAAATTAAAAAAATTACATTTTTGGCCTCAGTATCGGTTATAGAATGGCCTCCAAATATAATTTTCAAAATATCTTCAATGTACAGAATTGGACCTGTTACAGTTTTATTATAAGTAATAGATTGTATTACAATAGTTGTATTTAATTTCTAGAGAAGTAATTACAATCCCGCTATAATTATACCTTTCTTCATTCTAAAAAAAAAATCAATGTATTTACACAGAGATTTTCTCTTGAAAATAGATTGGCATGGATGCAGTCACGCGCGATTGGTGGTGTTTCAAATTGCGTTCCATTTTACGTAACTTAAAGTTGAAATATTTCGTAAAATAATAATAATTTAAAAAAAAATCTTTTAGCAATGCTCTTTTTAGTACTACACACATCAAAAGTGTCTAGGGATCAAGCATTTTTAAGCGGATTTCTTGAGATTGAGATGTGGCTTTGTAATAAATTTATGATTTTATAAATTTATATGGATCCTTTTTGGTGCATTTCATAATTTGAATCAGGAACTGTGAATCAAATTCGAGTAAAAGATGAAAATCAGCTGTCAATATTTTCCCTATAAAAACATACAACGCATTGAAGACATTATTAGTGCTACTGTTTCCCTACTACTGATTAAAACCAACGTTATTATGGAGCGGCGACGTCATTTAAGCAGGGAAGAAATGCTCAGAGCCGTGGGAATGATAGAAGCTGGTTACCGGCAACGTACTGTGGCTTTAGCTCTGAATACAAGTCAGAGTGTTATCAGTCGACTTTGGACACGTTACCGAAGCACTGGTACCGTGGCTGAGCGCCATGGAGGACGGTATCGCTGCACCACACGGAGACAAGACCGATATATTCAAATCTTAACTCGAAGAGCTCCAACAATAACTGCCATGATGTTAGCCGTGAGGCTTCATCACTCTTCAGGGAACTTAATTAGCGACCAAACAGTCAGAAACCGCTTGCATGAAGTGAACCTTCATTCCCGAAGACCGCTACGGGTACCACCTATAGCAATGCACAATCGTAGGATTCGATATCAATGGGCTCTTGAACACAGAAATTGGGCAGAAGAACAATGGCGTTTCGTGTGCTTTTCTGATGAGTCTCGTTTTGGTATGAGACCGGATACAAGACGTATACGACACTGGAGAACCCCTGGACGCCAACAGCGATTAAAATCCTGCCAGGAAGTCCATCCTTATAGTGGTGGAACCATCATGGTATGGGCGGGTATTTGGATCGGCGGAAGAACTGAGTTGATTTGGATCAGAGGCAACCTCAACGCTCAAATTTATGCTGAGACGATTGTATCAGACGTCATCGTTCCTCTACAAGTGCAAATCGGTCCCTTATTTCAGTTAATGCATGATAATGCACGACCGCACACCGCAAGAGTTGTAAGACAGACTCTCGCCGCAGCTAACATCAATGTCCTGCCCTGGCCTGCTCAGTCGCCAGACTTGAACCCGATTGAGCATGCATGGGATATGCTACAGAGAAGAGCTCTGCCGAATATGGAGGGTATCCAGTCGCAAGAAGACCTTTTTTTGTTGTTGCAACGAACATGGGCGGCCATTCCACAGCGTGATTTGGATGAACTCATTTTGAGTATGCCAAACCGATGTTCTTGTGTTGTTAGTGTTCGCGGTAGAAACACGGATTATTAATTGTTTAAGTTACCCAATAAAATTTTAAAGAAAACTGTTATTTCAGTCTTTTTTTCGAACTTTTGTGTTAGTGGTTCAAATGTCAAAAATCCCTTTATTAGGAAAATGGCAAATTTCTTTATTAATGCAAAGGTGACTTGGTTTATCGTTACTGTGACAAACGAAAACACTTTATTTGATGAATCCTTAAAGAAAATTTTAATTAATATCAATCAGGAGAAAAGTTATTGCAAAAATATATGTTGATCCCTAGACACTTTTGATGTGTGTATTTTCTAGTGTACGCGTTTGTCTATGTCTACCCTTACACATAAAGTAATATACGATTTCCCGGTGAATTGAACTACTTAAAGTTATATTAAAAGAGTTATATTGATAATGTAGCGATGGGATTGATCTGTACCAAGCGAAAAAAAAAAAAATTTTTTTTTTGCTTTTTATAATGGGGATCTACTTACTTACTTAAATTTTCAAAGTGAGATTACTATATCGAGTGGGGTATCATATGAAAGGGCTTTATTTGCACATCTCAAAACAGATTTTTATTTTGGTTTATGTCACGTAGTTTTTGGCTGATAATGAAGAATATAAAAAACTATTTAAAAAAAATAAAAACAGACATCAAAGTAAATTATCTAAAAAGTATAAAATAACTAAAATATTATTGAAGTGGTGTTAGCGTACCTGCTGTGTATATTCTGCACCAACTTCAATAATGTTTTCGTTATTTTATGCTTTTTAGATAATTTACTTTGAAGTCGGTTTTTATTTTTTTTTAAATAGTTTATTTAACACTTTTTAGCGACTTATTTTACCAAGATAGGTATCAGCACTATAACGCAACTCGAACGTCTACATTACAGTAACTTAATGAAAACATAAAAAGTTTATATCTCTTAAACTTCAGGACCGATTTTGATGAAATTTGTACTCTACCCTAAGTTGAAAGATACTCTAACTATTGCAAAAAGAATTTTCGAAATCGGACTTGTAGTTTCTGAGAAATCCGCGGACAAACCTACATACATACATACACTCGTGAAATTTGGTAAATTCGTTTAGAAGCCCACATAGACTAACATATATGAATATTACGCATTTTTATTAATATTACATACATACGCGTCGAATACAGAACCTCCTTTTTTGAAGTCGGTTAAAAAATACTGTCCCCTTATCTCCGAAGTTTGTGGAGGGAAATTCTATGTAGTACCTACAGTTTTTTAGTAATCCTAAAAAAGCGTCGACAAAAAAAATAGATCTGCGGTTTAGTTTTTTTGCTATCTGATGTGTTACATGAATAGTAAAATTACTTTAATACGTCCAAAGATCATATGGAACCCTCGGCGAGTCCAACTCGCACTTGAGCGGTATTTTTTTGCACTTTTGTAGAATGTAGGTACCTAAGTAAGTACTAAGTTTTTGTAGAATGTACCTAAGTATTTTTTTCCTTTAGTATTCTTTTTTCAAATTAATGTACTTAAATTCAAGGTTAGAATGATTTCTATACAAGACCCCGAAAAAAAATACATGTTATATTCTTTTCTTATATATATTTTCTTTGTGGCGCACCGTATTTTGAGCCAGTGCAATTGTCCTCTCGACTCGACCGCGTCGCTCCCCCATTTCCTGCGCTCGCTGGCCCATTTACTAATTTACTCGTTCAAGACGATCGTCGTTCAGGGTTTGTGACCGCTATATTTAAAGGTTTGAAAGCACATTTGATGCAAGTGATAAAATTCAGTTCATCAACGCTTCGGAGTCAAACTACGTAGTACATAATTATGTAGTTTGAATAATAGCATACCTACATAAATATTGTAAAAAAAAACATCAGTTGGGATGAAGACCAGCTCAAGCTTCACAACACAGTTAAAATAACTATTAAAATAGTCCACTGCTGAACAAAGGCCTCCCCTTTAGACCGCCACAAGGAACGACAATTTGCCATTTGCATCCACCGGTGGCCTGCGACGCGAACAAACTACTTGATTTTATTTAAAATTGCAATAACCTATAAGGTAAGGTGGGGTAAGACTAACACCGGGGTAAGACTGTCACTTTCAAATAACTCGAAAAGTTCTGCATTTTTTTCGAATTTAACTTGTCGATAAAACAGGTATCATGAAATGGTTCTCGGCTCAAAGCACAGTTGTCACTTCTGCTGAACTATTTGGTCAATATCACACAATTAAAATGTCAGCTGTAAGAAAAAAAAATGGCTAGTTGGTGGATCTGAAAAAATCAATTTAAACATTTTGTGATATTAAATGTTAAATTGAGATATCTTTGCTGTAAGTAGCATCATACTAAAATCGAGTTTGAAATTATCTTGTTATTATCACATAAAACAAATAACTTTGCTTAATATTTAACGAAATTAAACCATAACATAAAAATGTCAAAGTGGGGGAAGACTATAAGTTTAACAGGGGCAAGACAAACGTATGTTAGTCTTCCGCCAAGTCAGACATTGTAAACATTTTCAAAGCGGGTATCAGCTTTAACTAGGTGCTAAAAATAATTATTAGTTGCTACCTAGAAAAACTAATTGTAATAACCCTACTAGCGACGTCCCGCGCTTTTATTCATGAATACAATTAAGAAAATTGATGACAACAGAGACAGAGATAAATACGCATTTATAAATGTGCATATGCATTCTTTGGAAAGCCTCCTATATTGTTTATAGGAAAATTTGTGAGTGTTTGTGTTTGCTCTTTCTTCATAATTTAATCGCTGAACTATTTCATAGTGACAATGAAGTTTTGATGTCGATAAAAAAAATCAAGTCAAAGGTTTTACACCCCTGTTTTCGATTGTATGTTAGACTTACCCCGGATAACTATTTTCACGAAATGCCGCAAAAATGAACGCTGTAGCGTTGCGATAGAGTTATCTTTTACTTGATTTACTTGTTATAAACACGGTTTATTTTTAAAAATTCTATTTGGTGAACGATTTTCGATAAAATATGTCACTGACCAGTTTTACCTATTCCACAATTTCTTCAAAATTTCTGTTCCAGATGGAATTACGGTAATGTATTCATTGTTTTATATAAGCTTATAGTGTTAATGTACCAGTGGCATTATTGTCTTAAAGGTAGGGCATAAAAGTAAGTCACAAAAAGACAGTTTGTCTGTCCGACAGTAAAGTATGTTAGTCTTACCCCACCTTACCTTACCTATTTTAAAACATATTTCATTTCTCTCATCAACACAGAGCCGCCTCAATATCTATATCTATACATATTATAAAACAAAGTCGCTCCCGCTGTCTGTCTGTCCCTATGTATGCTTAGATTTTGAATACTACGCAACGGATTTAGATGCGGTTTTTCTTAATAGATAGAGTGATTCAAGAGGGAGGTTTTTAAGTATAATACATGCATAATATAGTAGAGAAACACTGATAATTTTAGAGGTTTCTAATGTGATATCCTATTTACGACACATTTTTTTGCGATTACATTGCAAACGCTGGCTGAACCCTACGAGATAGATCAATATAATGTACTACAGTATTGTACACCTTAACAAGGTCTACAAAAAAATCCGCGATAGTATATGTTTATCTCTTAGGGATAACCCACTATAAACATTTTTTATCCTTTACTTTTTAGGAGAAATAAATTGTTGTTAGCATGAATTTGTTCCTTCTTCAATATAACGTAAACTTCACTAATATTTACACCAATGAAAAAATTGTGAAAGTTGTTCATACCGCTAGGTTAAGGTAAAGCAACCATAAGGCAAGATCATTACATAGATGGGTGAACCGGTGTGCATATCGGGTAGGTCTGAGAATAGTTCGTAAAGTATATTTAATGCCGCTAGGTTAAGCAATGTTAGGCAAGGTCATTACATAGATGGGTGACGGTGGCAACTCCAAGGAGGACGGTGACGGGGTTGCGAGCCCTGTCCACGTGATCATGGTGCCAGGTTTAAGGGGGGCTATAATGCGCACTGAGGGGTATTTGGTGCAGAGCCCACTGGAGGGCCAGGTCCCCCCTCTTAAGTGGCGATGCGACAGCTGCAGGGGTTTCAGTGAGTGAGAATCCCAGATACCATGATTGACGAGGATATATAGAACGAGAGGAGTGCAAGTGAAGAGGGAGAGAGGATTCGAGAAGGGGATGATGGGGTGAGGGATAGAGGAATTAAGATGGAGCAAGGAGGGGGGGGAGTGAGGGGGAGCAAGGTGGGTTCAGAGAGGGGACAACGGGGAGAGGAAGAGGGGGAGTGAGACCGAAGCGGGAGGGGGAAAGAGAGAGGAGAGAGAGAGAGATCATAGAATTAGATTTTTCTTATAAGAGAGAGATGGAGAGAGAAATAAATCAAGGGAGGAGGGAGAAAAGGTGAGCAAAATGTAATAAAGCGCGGGCGGAGCTGCGCGGGTTAGCTAGTAATCTATATTATACAAACATTTTTTCACCCGTGCGAAGCCGGAGCGGGCCGTACTATAGCAAAACAGTAGAGGTTGAAAAGTATGTACATTGATTATTTTTTCATCAAAACAGGCCAGGGAGGAGAAAAATAAGCAACATAACACATATGTGTTAATATAGTCAATATTGACTATTTTTTCTGTCTGTCTGTCTGCCCGTTTGTCACCTCATCGCGAGAAAACGGCTGAATGCATATCAATGCAATTTATATAGTGAAGAGGTATTATCCCAACTTAGAAGAGAGGCTATGTTTTATCAAAATCGGTCTAGTAGATCAAGAGATACAACTTGAACCTCCTATTTTAAGCAGCATATAAAAAAGGGGTCAAGGTTAGTTAGTTATGTTTACGAATAATCCAAAATTGATGGCTGCGGGTGAAGCCGCAGGTGCTATTAGTGTATAATATAGCTGGAACCTAAGGCTGCATACTTGCGCCGCTTTGCATCATTAGCGGTTAATTTTATTCAATCATTAAATAATTACTTTGGGTCCGGCAATAACCTTGTTGACTTCTACCATGCATCGAATTCATGACTTAATTTTAACCTTTCCATATATTACTGTACAGAAGTTATTTTCTTGAGTAACAAGAGATTAACATAATCAAATACGGTTCATATAAATACTTAATAATGCAGATTAGATAAAAAAAGTAAGGGGTTAACTGGGTCCTCGATAATGCGATTATTCAGTGTGAAATGCTTATTGACAGTTAATTTATCATGCAACTAAGATACTCGTGACTTAACCCCTAGTCAGGGTAATGGGATTAACGGGTTTCGTAATAATTACTGCTTTTATTGCGATAACTGCCTTAAGACACGGTTTTTTTTACTTAATTTACTACTAACTTATAGATTGTTGAAAATAAAGAGCGTCTTTTTAGGGTTCGATGTTCCATACATAAAAGTGTACGAGTTAAAACACTCTTACGGGAAATTATCTTAATAATTCAATAATAATCAAGGTATGTGATACATTGACAAGCCTATAAAAATGTGGGGGCCTCCCCAAGTGGTCTCCACCAGCCCCTATAACCACACCAAACGCCAACTCTTGGTCATCATCAGTTATCCACTATCATCAACTATCGCTAATTAATTAACCATCATCAATTATATCACACAACAATATTTAGTCAATAATAATCTACATATTAATCATTAATAAAATAGATATAATACTGGGTTGTAACTTACTCCGCGATCGCATCATGATGCTCGTCGGCTGCATCTCAATCATCAACGCAGTTCCTCAGATGGCACGTCTTTGACAACCTGCCAATGAAGCTCACAAACACATTATTACACAGCGGCCGTCCCACGGCCGCTCGCCACATAATCTCACAATCACTATTCACTACAAAGTCTCACAATGGACTGTTTTCCATGAAATCATACCGTTGACTGACTAAACTATTCTAGTCGCCAACGACTATTGCTAAGTTGGCAAAACAGTACAAGTCAACTAGCGCCATCTATTAAGTACGATGTCAAACCTGTTCTACCTTTACAATGTCATGATAAATACTTATTATAGTTTAACAATGTATTAATATGAATGGATTCTTACAAAAGGTAAAAAAGGAACCCTTATGCATTGAGATATAATATGCCCTTGGTCTGACTTCGTCTGTCTGTCTGTCACACCTATATATTCCTGGATCCACTGACGCTATCGATTTGAAACTTGGAATAGTTTTAGATCTTACTTACCCAACCTCATTGCAAATGAAAAAAAAAATTTTTTTTCTTTTTTAATGGGGGTAGATATGGGTCATCTAAATTTCAAAGTGAGACTACTATATCGAGTGGAGTAAGGTAAAACCCCAATCATCGACACTTTAAGGATCGGATATGAACATTTTTTTAAATATCTAGTTTATTTATGATTTTATACGATATTTTCATGCACTAGGTATAAGTTTATGGTTCATTCTATATTATCTTAAAGTAAAAACGAGTGTAATACCAATAAGTAGATCAATAAATCAAATTAGATTTAGGCTCTTTTTGGCCTAGTTATCGACAAGGAAATTCCATATATCGACACCCAGTAATCGACATGATCCAATAATCGTGATCTAGTAATGGACATGTTCTATTTATCGACACCCAAATATCGACCGAATCCCAACACCATGCCCAAAAAAGTCTTATTAAGTACTAGTAGTAGTAAGTACTAGTAGTAATAATTAAAGAATTATTTTAATTATAATAAACAAACAGGGACATCTACATGTGTGTGTACATCTAAAGTAGATAATGACTTTTTAATGCTTTACAAGATTTTTTTATTCAAAAATCGTAAATGATTTAAACCCGTTACGTACTTCCACTATTCTTTATCACGTATGTATTATTTTAACTAATCAAATATTTAACATTAATTGTAGAACTGTTTTTAATTAATTGGTATTCATTATCATCATCATCAGCCGGATGACGTCCACCGCTGACTATAGGCCTCACCCTTCGAACGCCACAATGAACGACAATTGGCTATTATAATAAAGAGAAATAAATATCGTCTGTCCACCTGGTAGGTAGGCCACCTGGTAGGTAGGCCACCTATGCTGTCTTCCGGTTCGTGGTCGCTACTCGAGAACCTTTTTTCTCCATTGGTTGGCAGTTCTTCGAGCGATGTTGCCTACCCATTGCCACTTCAACTAACAGATTCTGAGAGCTATGTCGGTAACCTTGGTTCTTTGTCGAATCTCCTCATTACGGATTCTGTCACGCAAAGAAACTCCGAACATAGCTCTCTCCATAGCTCGTTGTGTGACTGAGCTTCTCTAAAAGGACCAAGTCTCATTACCATATTGTCATCACTGGCAACATACATTGGTGAATTAACTTTGTCTTCAGGCACTGCTGAATTTCAGATAAGAAGATGTCACCAAGTTTGACAAACGCCAAGTTAAATTCTTCGGGCGACCTCTTTGCCGAAATTGGACCCACTAAATCTATCCAAGGTAGACATAGTGATCAACAACTTCGTGTGTATCGTTGCCAACGACTATCGGTATGAATGCAACATGGACATTAGACATATTCTCCGTCTTGTCCATGTTCATTTTAAGACCCACCGCTTGGGTTAACGCTACTGAGGTCGCTGAGCATCGTATTGAGGTCCTCCAGCGATTCTGCCGCAATTACTATATTATCAGCAAAGCGAAGGCGAGTGATGTATTCGCCATTGACGTTGATGCCGAATCCGTACCAGTCCAAGAGCTTGAAAACGTCCTGCAATGCGTTCGTGAACAGTTTCGGAGAAATAACGTCTCCCCGTCTCACAACTCTCTTTAATCGGGTCGATTTTGTACTCTCGTCCTGTAGTCAGATCGGCATGGTGGTCGTTGCTGTACACACACTTCAACACTTCGATATCTATAGTCAATATGGCATCGCTGGAGAGACAGAAATACTGCCCAGGTCTCAATTAAATCGAAGGCTTTTTCGTAGCCCACAAACGCTAGACATAATAACCGATTATACTCCTCAGTCTTCTGTATCATCTGATGGAGCGTACGAATGTGGTATACGGTGCTAAAGCTTTTTCGGAACCCGGCTTGTTCGGTAGGCTGGAAATCATGACACCTACGTTCGGACTGTTGCTATTCCTTCGTTTCGAAAACAGCTTGTTTGTACACACGGCTCAGGAGTGTGATATGTATGGTGAGGTATGTCTATAATTTTTAATTAAGGTGTTATCGTCTTTTTTAAAGAAAACCACTACCACACTCCTGTGCCATGCTTGTGGCGTAGTACCTTCGAGTAAGACGGAATTGAATAACTTCTAGAGGACTAAAAGTACCGGTTTTCCATCCGCTCTCAGAAGTTCTGTTGTGGTTCCGTCTTCGCCTGGCACCTTGTTGTTTTAAGCTGTTTGAGAGCCATTTCAATCTAGTACAGGCTGATGTATGGGATGTCCTCAGAGTAGTGTCGGGTTAGTTTAACTCTGGTGTCCGTGTAATACATTTAAAACACTTTTCATTCGGTCAAACCATTTTTGAAAACATAAGGATCTGATTGATCTGGATTCGACTGGATTGGTCTTAGGGCATTTTTCACGTGCTGGTATAAGCTATCACGGTCTCTTCCGGCCCCGTATATGTCATGACAGTAGCCATATTTTCTCAGTGACCGCAGTTGAGGGCCGAACTTCACGAATTTTATCATGGAGAGGCGGCCTCGATCAAACTCTGCGTATCAACGCATTACGGTGCTCAAATGACGTGCTTTCCACCCAATAGCATTTTGAAGTCGAGCAGACTGACTGCTTATATCGCCTGTGGCATTTGAAAAGGTGTGTATCTTTTTAGGCGCCATCTTTGCAAAGTATGTCGGTTATTGGAACACATGGAATATCCAATCATCGACACAACTGTATATCACTGGAAGCAGTTTGACGATTTAAATGAAAGAACTATATTTTAAGAGCGCTGAGGAAACATTGCCAAGTAATAAAATAAGGTGCAAAAAATAATAAACAAAAACCTTTCGACATGTGTCGAAGTTTGGAACAAGCGAAGAAAAAAACTCCAATTACCGACAGGCGTATTTTCTTATTTTATTATAACCACACCCTTGTCAAACAATTATTAAAAACTAGTCAATTTATGTCTTAATTTTATAAAGAAATAACATTTCCGATACAGCAAAACAATTATAAGTTATGAGCAGTAAATCTTACTCACCTCCTTAAAGATAAAACTAGACCTACGATGGAGGATCATTTTCTTAAAAATGGTTGAATGTGTGAAATGTCATTTGCAATGACAACTAGATAATCCGCGTTTATTGTTTATTTTTTCCATAGTACAGGCTCTGCCTAGTTTGGGATCAGATGACCGTGTGTGAATTGTCCCAGGATATTATTATTATTTATTTATTATTATTCTTGAAATCCATTCAGAAAGGAGAAACTACTCTTTTTTTTTAATAAACTTTTTAAATGTCGGACAATGGTGCGTTGTCGGACACTAGGTGTTTTACCTTATCATATGAAAGGGCTTCATTTGCACATCTCTACACAGATTTTTATTTTGGTTTATGTGTCCTGTAGTTATAATCAAAAATGTCAAAAAATATATAGTTGCACCGCCCGACCCCCCTTGTGTCTCTGAAGTTTGTGGAGGGAAAAATCTGAAATAATTATGGATAATAAATACATGTCTATCTATATTTTACAGGAAAAATAAAATGATGTTTCTAAGTAGTACAGTTTTTTAGTAATCTTACAAACATCTCCACAAATAAACTTAGTTTAGCTTTTTTTTGCTATCTGAGATATTACACGAATAGTAAAATAACTTTAATAGATCCAAAGATGGTATGGAACCCTCTCGGTGAGCGAGTCCGACTTGCAGTTGACTGTTTCTTTTTTGTTTTTTTAATATTTTATTTTATTAATAAGGCACACAAAACAGAACATAGTTAATGTAGACCGGTTTTACATTCAATTGATAACACTTAGTGCTAAACCATGCTCCTAACTATGTGTACACAGCATGATCAAAACTTATTCAACAGGTAGGACACTGTAATCTGAATTTTTAACTCATCGAACTATATTTATACTACAACTATTTTAACTTTAATCATAAAGTGACGCATTACCGCTTTACTGAGGTTACAAAAAACAAACTAAAAAATAAACAATATTCTAATGCAATTACATTGAGTGAGAAACTTTTGACATAATGTGTCTAACAACATTTTTGAATTTTGAAAAGTTACTGTTAAATACGTCTAGGATATCAGCATACGTAGGTAGCAAGTCGTTATACAGGCGACACATTCTGACAATAGGATTGAAGAAAGATGTGTTGTTTATGTGAACATACAATGTAAAACTGTTAATGTGCGGGTGACGTACGTGAATACTACCAAGTAGTAAATTTGGTAGTATCTACAACAAGCGCAATGCCAGTATCCTATATTCTGTGCGCAATGCACACCTATATTTTTGATCAGATGCAGTGTTTTTACTCTAATTATCAATTTATAGTTAAGTTTAAAAATATCTTCTTAACTATAAGTTAATTATTTGATTCCAGTGGCCCAGGCCCAAGAACCTTCAGTGGAAACCAGTCGTAACCATCTGAAGGAGATGCTCTTGCAACAATGCAAGAACAACAACGCCGAAAACAAGGTGCCAGAGATTGAGGTAAACATACAATACAATACAATACAAATACTCTTTATTGCACACAAAAGAAATATACATTTGAAATTAAAACAATTAAAAACAGTGAACAACAAGGCGGACTTATCGCTAAAGCGATCTCTTCCAGTCAACCTTGGGGTACAGGACAGAGCATTCTTATGGGCATAAGTATTTTTATGTTTTTGCCCGAATGTCTCAAACGGAGGGCTATGATTTTCGATAGTATATACTTAACTGACTGACTGACTTCACTTATAAATATGTCGGTAAATTCGTCTTAGTTGTAGGAGTAACGTAGTCTATATTTTTTTTTACTTCCAAAAAAGTAAATATGGATTTATATATAACATGTGTAGGTATATGTCTTATGTATGTGTAGATAAAGTACCTAATTTAAGATCATTGAGGTAAGTAAGTATATATACCGTGCGCAGAAACTAAAATGCAGCCTGTAGGTAGAATGCCGAGAGGCTGGCTACTCTGCGCCTGCGCTCTAGTCTTCTAAATTGGCCCCTGCTAACCCTGCGTCACCATTACGCCTCATAGCACGTCCACCGAGTCCAAGGCTACAAAATGTTATTTCGCAGTATTAACCCATATTATGTTGACTGGACTTGTGCCTTATACAACGTGTTACAAAATACCCCGTAAAAAATCAATAAAAAAAATATTATTATTTTCACTGATGTGCAAACCCTATTTCAGTAAAATTCAAAAGTAAACTA
This sequence comes from Furcula furcula, assembly GCA_911728495.1. Lineage (NCBI taxonomy): Eukaryota > Metazoa > Arthropoda > Insecta > Lepidoptera > Notodontidae > Furcula > Furcula furcula. Next base: position 7,598,008 of record OU452246.1, on the reverse strand, counting down.
CGCAGAACATCGATATATAATAAGTATATCGATGACGCAGAATGTACCTACCTACATTTCAACCTAATTCAGGGAACGACGAAAATTATAAAATACCTAACCTTTCTAGGGTTGACAAAATTTTTGGCTTTAATAATAATTAGTTATATATATTTTACGGGGTATTTTGTAACACGTTGTATAACGGCAAAAGCTGCTCCGGTGTGAATTACCGACGGACCTTTGCTTGGCCTTGGACTCAATGAATCGCCTAACAACCCCCAACAACTGAAGGCGATGGGCGATGGCCCCTCAGTACTTTGCCGTTCAGCCCGCCGCCGGGGGGCGCATTATAGCACCCCGGGAATATGTCAAGATGCTCACAGAGACGGGGGTCGCAACCGCGCCGCCACCCACCTTGTAGTCGCCGCCGTACATGGACGTACAAATAACAACTAAAAACAATTGGTTCCAAAAAATCATATTTGAATATGCAAGTTGAAGTGGCAATGGGCAGGCCACATCGCTCGAAGAACGGATAACCGTTGGGGAAGAAAGGTTCTCGAGTGGCGACCACGAACCGGAAGACGCAGCATAGGCAGGCCTCCCACCAGGTGGCCAGACGACATTGTGCGCGTCGCAGGCCACCGGTGGATGCAAATAGCCAATTGTCGCTAATTGTGGCGTTCTAAGGGGGAGGCCTATGTTCAGTAGTGGACGTCTTCCAGCTGATGATGATGAATCATATCGCAAAAAAAAATATTAAGTTATAAAACTTCTATTTATAATTTTTCAGGAAGGTATCCGGTCGTTCGTACAGTGTATCCAGGGGCTTATAAATATGCAAGAATTGAATACTGAGATTGAGGCGGCCAAACCCAAAGGAGCTCTCGATGAAGTGTTTAAAAAGTTAGTACCTAATTTAATGCTTTACCTACATTTTTTACCCGACTACGGAACGGAGGGAGGGTTATGATTTTAACAAGAATGTATGTATGTATGTTCATCTGTTCCCGCATATCTTCTAATCTACTTAACATAATTTGACAAGTAGGGTGTCGTTAGAAGCGTCTTGATTGTCCGCTGGTTATAGGCTATATAATATCACATTAATATACTGCGATTTCATCCGTAGTCGGGTTTTAGTTTTTAAAACTTATTTCTTGTTTACCTACCTAGTGACGGGACCACCTAGACGTTGGCTTGATGGTAAAGTGACACGTCTGACTGTAGATAGCTCCATTATACTGTCGCTCGTCACCTGAGAAATTAGTAATTAAGTGTCCGGTAATTTCATCAGCTACCGTGCCCTTCACACCGGAACACAGCAATGTTTACACACTGCTGCTTGGCGGCAGAATATCTGACACTGCGGTGGTACCTACTCACCTGGACGGTCCCTGCAAAAGGGGCCTGCCTACTATTTAATCATTTCTGATATTTATGCGAATAGGTAGACATGAACATAGTCGAGAGCGCGTCTTCAATGGAAGCCTCAAGTCCCTCCAACGCGATTTGATTACACATTGGAATGAAACTAATTTTACGGATTATATCGCGTTTTTTAGGGTTCCATACCTAAAAGGTAAAAAAGGAACCCTTATGGTCTGACTTCGTCTGTCTGTCTGTCTGTCACACACCTATGTATTTCGGGAACCACTGATGCTATCTATTTGAAACTTGGAACAGTTTTAGATCTTAATTACCCAACCCCATCGCAAATAAAAAATATATATTTTTTCTTTTACTTTTTTATTATTGGGGGTCGAAATGGGTCATCAAGATTTCCAAGTGAGACTACTATATTGAGTATCATATGAAAGGGCTTCATTTGCACATATCAAAGCAGATTTTTATTTTGGCGGATAAACAAAAATGTCAAAAAAAACACCGTTCCCACCCCCTTATCTCCAAAGTTCGTGGAGGGAAAAATCTGAAATATTTCTGGGTAATAAGTATATGTCTGTCAATATTTTACAGGAAAAATAAAATAATATTTCTAAGTAGTAAGTAAGTACAATTTTTTAGTAATCCTAAAAAAACCTTGCGGTTTTTTTCTTCGCTATCTGAGGTGTAAGACGACTAGTAAAATAACTTTAATACGTCCAATGATGGTATGGAACCCTCGGTGGGCGAGTCCGACTCGCACTTGACCGGTATTTTTTTTTATATGCTGACGTTTCGAACACTTTACAGCATTCATGGTCACGGGTGGACTGAGGTGGTAGCTGTCCATACGTCATGGCTACCCTTCGGTCTTCTAATTATTATTGTTAGTCCGATCTACACAGAAAGAGGTTACAGTATCTTGAGGTCTTGCAGTGGAATGCTTGTTTTTGGATTTAATTATAATTATCACGGGGTCCCATCAGGGTAGCACGCAACCATCTTCTTCTTTCTCTGTAGCCCGGGGGCACCCTATCATTTATAGTTAGTTAGCCCATTCTCTCCAGATTTGCTGTTAAGCCTGCTGGTGGTATTATAGGTAGGTGGGGTATGTGTACACTACAATGTTATTGTACGGACATTCTAATAAATGTTTAATGCTTATCAGGTACTGCGCTAAGACTCCTCAGCTGAAGACTTGCATCCACACGTTGATGGACAAGGTGGCTCCGTGCGTGGACACCGCCGGCCGAGAACAATTCAACAACGCCAAGAACACTACCGACCAGCTGATCGATTTCGTCTGTCACAAAGACGGCGACAGGATTGCTTGTTAGTCACGTTTCTATGTTGCTTCAGGAGTCCATGAATGAGTCATTATTACGTATAAGTTTAGTACGTTACTCTTCGCATACCTTCATTTAGATGGCGGCCATAGAGTCGCATGCAGTCGCATGGTAGTGTTTATGTATGTTGGTAGATTGTTCAAATTAGCGGCGGGCGAAGCAAGACCGCGAAGAACCGCCTCGCCGGGCCATCTTGTTTGTTGAAAATCTTTTATTGGATCGGGCAAATTATTGATCTTTGATTTCACTAATAATATTTAAATTTCATGATTCCATTTAAATTTTCGCGTAATTCTGTCCTTTTAAATAGCCTTGCTCTGCGCTATTTGGTTATATTTTGTTACTTATCTAAAGGTCTTATTCAATTTATTAAAAATACCTAAAGGGGGTAACACAAAAACTCGCCTGTAACGCCAGGGTGTTATGTTACCCCGCCGTTTTTGTGTTATCTCCGCCTTTCGTCTTCCCCCACTTACCCTACTTACTTACTTGCCCACTTTAAATTTGACACGAGATACGACCTTTTTTCAATACATAACACTTAGATCATATAAAAGTCTAAGACATAACAACAATACACATGTAACTGGTAATATGGAAGGGAAGGAAGAATATTATTAGCAACTATTAAGTAGGTAATTGGTTCATATTTTGGTTACAGTGTTCATCGCAGAAGGCGGGCCGGAATGCATCCGTTCCAAAGCCGACGACATGAAGGCATGCGCTGAGAACTTGAAGAAATCCTTCGGTGACATTGAGACTGCCAAAGCATTAAATACTGCGGTTAGTCTTCAACTTCTTTTCGTGTTCGCAAGCAAACACTATAACGTTATTATTTTTGACGTAATTGGTCGAAATATTGGTCAATTGGCAAGATTACCGAAATACGCCAGGCAAACATTATATTATTACGTCATTCAAGACGACACTTTCCACGCACCGCATCCTTGACGTCCATGGTTTACGAAAACCAATAGCTGTTTCTTGCCTAAATTAAAATGACTACGCGTACTTATCTAAGAATTTTGAAGAATGCGTCAATATTTTTTTACGTTGTGTCAACGTAAAAAGTTAAACATAGAATATAATAAGCACTTACCCATATAATAATAACGCCTTTTACGTACCTAATGCTAGTAGGTACTATAGGTGATATAGGTCCCTTGTGGAAGGGACTTTCAAGATACCACCGAAGTGTTGGATATTCTGTATGAAGGGAGAGCAATGTGAATTTTGTAGGGTTTTCTGGGAGAAATCGCTAACGCCGATAAGACCGCTGTTTGTAGGTATACTTTATTATGTATTGGGCTCAAGAAACATAATAACTAATGTAGGTATCAGGAACGAGCGACAGCTGCTGCCTATAGGTCGATATGTATTAACGTACAACAAACAGCGGTCTTATCGGCGTTAGCGATTTCTCCCAGAAAACCCTAAAAAAATCACATTGCTCTCCCTTCATACAGAATATCCAACACTTTGGTGGTACCTTGAAAGTAGGTCTAAAAAACTAGCGATGTAAAAACAGCGAAATAAAAAATGAAAAACACCGGAATTTGTTGCTTTTTTGTTACTAATTAGTTGCTACGAAATAAATTTTTTTGCTCCAACCGATCGCAAAAAATCGCCAATAACGCTAACTTTTCATTAAGATAGCGTGGAAGTCATTGGATGTGGAATTATCGATCAAGCGAATAGGGGTCAATTTGTTGCTGAAAGATGCTAGGGAAAAAAATAGTTTTTTTTTAATTATGAAAAAAATATATTCCACGCCAGCTTAACTCTCGACTTTTCCGTGGAAAAAATAAAGTGAAAATTTGTTGCTGCTCATGCTGCAACTAGTCTGAGTACAGAGAGTCAGCAACTTAATAGGAAACGAAAGTTGTATTAGTTTGGAGATCGGTTTACAAAAACAATGGCCACTCCAGTTTAACTCTTGAGTTTTCCGTGGAAAAACTATAGTGAAAATTTATTGCTGCTCATGCTGCAACTAGTCTGAGTACAGAGAGTCAGCAACAAAATAGAAAACGAAAGTTGGATTAGTTTGGAGATCGGTTTACAAAAACAATGGCCACGCCAGTTTAACTCTTGGGTTTTCTGTGGAAAAACTATCGTGAAAATTTGTTGCTGCTCATACTACAGCTAGTCTGAATACAGAGAGTCAGCAACAAAATAGAAAAAGAAAGTTGGATTAGTTTGGAGATCGGTTTACAAAAACAATGGCCACGCCAGTTTAACTCTTGGGTTACTGTGGAAAAACTATCGTGAAAATTTGTTGCTGCTCATACTGCAGCTAGTCTGAATACAGAGAGTCAGCAACAAAATAGAAAACTAAAGTTGGATTAGTTTGGAGATCGGTTTACATAAAAACCATCCACGCCAGTTTAACTCTTCAGTTTTCCGTGGAAAAACTAAAGTGAAAGTTCCGTGGAAAAACTAGCTGCAGTATGAGCAGCAACAAATGTTCACTTTAGTTTTTCCACGGAAAACTTAAGAGTAAGGCTGCCTGTCCACCGGAGCGGAGCGAGGCAGCGGAGCGGAGAAACGGAGAAATATTAACCAATAAGATTGCACAAAAAAGAGGAGCGGAGATTTTGTGCAATCTTATTGGTTAGTATTTCTCCGTTTCTCCGCTCCGGTGGACAGGCAGCCTTAAACTGGCGTGGATGGTTTTTATGTAAACCGATTTCCAAACTAATCCAACTTTCGTTTTCTATTTTGTTGCTGACTCTCTGTACTCAGACTAGATGCAGTATGAGCAGCAACACATTTTAACGATAATTTTTCCACAGAAAACCCAAAAGTTAAACTGGCGTGGTAATTTTTTTTTTTGGCATAATTAAAAAAAAAACAATTTTTATGTTTTTTTATTATTTTTCCTTAGCATCTTTCAGCAACAAATTAGCAACAAATTGACCCCTATTCGCTTGATCGATCGTTCCACATCCAATGACTTCCACGCTATCTTAATGAAAAGTTACCGTTATTGGTGCCGATTCTGTTGTCACACACTAGACTAAACTAGACTAAATTTTAGTTTAGTCGTGTCTTTCCTATTCAGAGATCCATGAATTAAACTAAATTAGGTATAGTTTGATAGAATATAATGGTTTTAGTTACTCAACTTAGTTTTAAACGTATTTTGCTATTCTGTTGTGCACAGTTTACGTCATTTATGCCTAATATTAGAAACTTCAAACTAAAATTAGATCAAATTAGTCGGCATCTAAAAGATGTCGATTAAAATAAAATAGAATAGACTAAAATAGAATGAAATAAATATTAAAATGAATATTAAAATAAATATTAAAATAAATAACAAATATAAATATTAATATCAATAATAAAATACATATAAAAAATACTAAAAAATAAAATATTAAAATGAAATAAATGTTAATAAATATTTAAATAAATATTAATAAATATTAAAAAAAATATTAATAATAAATTAAATATTAATAACGAAAATAAAAATAAAAATAATAAAATAAATATTAATAAAAAAAATATATTAACATAAATATTAGAATAAATATTAATAAATATTAAAATTAATAACAACAATAAATATTAATATAAATAATAAAATACATATAAAAAATAGTAAAATAACATAAAAGTTAATAAATATTTTAATAAATATTAATAATTATTAAAAAAAATATTAATAATAAATTAAATATTAATAAAAAAATATATATATTAACATAAATATTAAAATAAATATTAGAATAAATATTAAAATAATAAAATAAAATAAAAATAATAAATAATAAAATGAATATAAAAAAAAATATTATAATAAAAAAATAAAATATTAAAATGAAATAAATATTTATAAATATTAAAATAAATATTAAATTAAATACTAAATTAATATTAATAAATAAAAAAAATATTAAAAAATATTTAAATAAATTTTAAAATAAATAATGAAATAAATATTAATAAATATTAAAAAAAAAATATTAAAATATTTATTAAAACAAATATTTAAACAAATATTAAAATAAATATTAAAAAATTAAATATTTTTTATCAATAAATAAATATTAATATAAAAATATATTAAAATAAAATAAAATTAAAATTAATATAAGTATCGTAGCCGGAGAATTATTTTAGTTTAGTTTAGTGTAATCAGATGAACAAGAGAATTGTTTTCAACTAACATGATTTGACCAATGAAAACCTCACTATCAACTCAATTTAGTAGCTGTCGAAATCAAATTAAGCACTTAATCATCGTTTGACACCACTAAACTAAAATTTAGTCTAGTTTAGTGTAGTGGTGACAACAGAATCGGCACCATTGGCGATTTTTTGCGATCGGTTGGAGCAAAAAAATTAATTTTATAGCAACTAATTAGCAACAAAAAAGCAACAAATTTTGGTGTTTTTTATTGTTTATTTCGCTGATTTTACATCGCTAGTTTTTTAGACCTCTTGAAAGTCCCTTCCACAAGGGACCTACCTATATCACCTATAGTACCTACTAGCAAGAGGTACGTAAAAGGCGTTATTATTATATGGGTAAGTGCTTAAGTTAGTGCTTGTGTAATTGTACCATCAGGCAAATATACCTACCTAAGTAGGTAGTCTTGTGTGGCTCGTCATAAATTAAATATTAGGTAGGTACCTACCTAAAAGTTGGCTAGATATGGTCTTCAAAGTCACTGGAGGTTTGGGGACGTCCATTGATTACGGCGGCGACTCCGAGGAGGATGGCGTGAGCACCGTGTCTGTCCCGGGGGGCTATAATGCACCCCCTGGGGCGGGCTCTGAGGAGTTACTGGTGCTGATCACACCGGAGAGCCCTGATCCTCTCATATGCCTAATGCGACAGTCGCGGGGGTATTAGTGGGTAAGAATCCTAAATACCCCGGTTGACCCCCGGAGGTACCGAGGACCTATCGAAGGCTTCCCCCGCGAAAATAATCTAAGAGGTTAGATGACCACATCTAACTAACTGGTAACAACCAGTTAGTGCCCACTTGTTTCCACTCGAGGCCTATAAGGCGGTAAAAGGACCAGAGAAAATATATAGTTGATAGTTGATGCTGGCATGCGGCGTTGGACAATTAGAAAAATAAAGCCAAAAATTGTTTTTAAATATAAACAGCCTGTTTGTTTCCGTCTCAAACCTTTACTATATTTTATGTCTACAGGGGAGATGCGGCAAATTCGACGAGCTTTCGACGTGCATTGTTTCCAAGTTGGAGACGTGTTCCAACCCCACTCCTGCCAACATGGCAGAGTCCCTGTTCAAGTACGTCCGCAAAGGAACACCCTGCCACACTGCTTTACCACCGGCGGTAAGATTTTCTTATTTTTATAACATTTTTTAAACCTGTAGTATCCTACCGCTGGGGTCTTCCCCATATATGTAAATATCCCGGGACAATTCACACACGGTCATCTGATCCCAAACTAGGCAGAGCCTGTACTATGGAAACCAGACAACTGATACTAATACATATATACTTGTCACAGTAAAAACACTGAGGGCACCATAATAATAACGGGATGTCAGCAATGCCGACGTTACTGACACAAAAGTTACTCTCGCTATAAGATTTTGACAGTTAATTATTATAAAAATATGGGGACTCCCCCAAGTGGTCTCCTCCGGCCCCTGCAACCACACCAACGCCAGCCTTTAACCATCAGTGGGATTATCATTGCTTATGATTATTAATTATTATCACAAGATTGCTTGACTAATTCATATTAGTAATTCAAACTGACTTTGCTAGTCCGACTCACCGACTTATTACGCCAAACCTTTTAAAGCCGAATCGGACACATCCAATCCAGATGAGTAAACTGCAGCACCCAGGAAAATCTGCAAATATAACTTAAAACACACATTATCAGTTGCAAAGACCACAATCTCACAACTGATCGTTACGAAACGAGACAGGTCCGAACGGTCTGACGATCCGAGCGACACTGCTACGAATGCGGCCGTTGAGTTTTATTTATAGTAAATCCAAATTCACTTTTGTGTAAAACTACCCTCAATAATTATTATTAATTCTACAAATAGCGTTGTATTTGTAGTAAATCCAAATTCACTTTTGTGTAAGAATTATTAATTTAACAAATAATTTAATCACAAGAATAATTCGAATAATGACAACTTAAACTTCAATAAGAATGACGAAACAAGGAGGCCGAAACGTCTCCACCCCGACACGGCCATTCTGATCGGCGGTGCGCGCTCTGCACCTGCCGGAATGTTCACCAGTAATAGTTCCTTTATTTAATTGTTAACTAGTAGCTAAAATAAACATTTTTAGCAGCTGAAATAAATATTGTCATTAGCTTATTGTAATTTGGTATTAGTGTCGTACTATACTTTTGGGATCAATAATACCTTCTCTGATAGCTTATTGTAATTTGGTTTCAGTGTTGTACCGTACTTTTGTGATCAAGAATACCTTCTCTGATAGCTTATTGTAATTTGGTTTTAGTGTTTTACTGTACTTTGGTGATCTAGAGCAACATTTTTTGATTAAGAGTAATAGTGTGTTATAGGTTTTCTTTTTTAATGTATTTTTATTTACGATTTCATTTATTCATTCTCACGTGACGGTGCTGCTCTGTGATAGACACAAAGTCTTTGATTTGATAGGATTAGGGAATAGGATCAGGAACACCGCTCTGTGATTGACACAAAGTCTGATTTGATGGAAAAATAAGGTAGGGAGTTTAGGACCATTGCTCCGTGACAGGCACGAAGTCTTTGACTTGACGGGATATAAGGAGCCGGGTTCCCAGCAGGATAACATGAGATATTTTATGCATGGAAAACATCATGCCAGTTTTTTTTTTTTTTATACGCATGGAAAACGTCATGCTAGTTTTTTTTTTATACGCATGGAAATCATGATAGTAATTTTTTTTTATACGCATGGAAAACATCATGCTATGATTTTTTTTATTTTTATTACGCACGGAAAACATCATGCTTGTAAGATTTATGTTGACTCATGTCAATTTGCAATATTGATTTATTGAATTATATTGATAAAATATTAATTTATCAATACTTTTTGCCTCCAGGGCAAAAACTTTATACGCATCGAAAACATGCTAGTAAAGTATGTAGAAGTTCCAAAATGTATGGAGCCTGAGCCAGGTCCTTGTACACCACACTCTTAACTATCCATTTACTTTAATCTGGCTTTATTTTCTTGTAAAACTTAAGAATCTTTATTTAGAATAGCAACATTATAAAAAAAAGGCATAGCGGAAAAGTGTCACTGCCATGTGTCACTTTTATTATCAATGGCTTTAAAAGTATTTTTTTTTTTTATTACTGTACTCTTTCTACTTTTGTTTCTGTTTTCTCATACATCGTTTTAATACAACAACAATGGTAATCAATTCACTACCTACAAAACACGCACACAACCAACTGTGACAAGTGTGACTGCAGCAGTAGCTATTGATAGCTGGCTGGCTGACAGTTTAATTCGGCATTAGTGAGACGCCATCTTAAGACGCCATAGATGTAAAATAAATGATAATTATAATAAAAATTTAAACGACAATAATAGTAATTTAAACGATTTATATGTTTCCCGAATTATATGGACTTTTCTCAATCCTCTAAGGTGGCGTACACAGACCCAGCCCACTCTGCAACAACTCCTTTACCTATAAAGCTACTCATAACCTAATAAATCAGATAATTCATATATTGGTAATAAGCTGGTGGATAAAAAAAATTAGTTCAAATGGGATATGAAAGAATAATAAGCGTTACTGTACATACGGATGTGAATAAAGATATTGAAGTGCTTGTAACGCTCTACGCGTACTCTCACATTGTTTTTTTTTTTTTTTTGTCGATATATCTATGCAAATGCTCCACGCATTCATGCATGATTTCATTTCTAGTACATTAGGATGATACTGTGGCATTGAGCCTTAATTTGACCGTAAAGACTATGTAATAATAAAAAGTGATTGTTACATTCTATTAGCCAGTCAACAAAGACAAGCCAATAATATATCTCCTTACTGTTATTGCAGTCTTAAAAATTTGTTAGTCAAATCCACATTTGGTATTAGGTAAGAAACAATAACTTACGTCAGTGCGGCTATCTATAGCCACACAAATAAAACAGATGTTACTTTCTTGCCCGGACGTCTGTCCACCACGATCACGGCACAGTGACCGAAGCTAAAACGCACGGCACAGTATAGGCAGAAACGCCACCACTTGAGCAGCAACCCCACTGGGAGCGCCCATTGTGTCGGCGAAGCACCTCCTGGCTCAAGAAACACCTGTGAATACAACAGACTAAAAAAATTAAATCAATTATTTACCAGACCGCCAAAGCATGCCTGGTTTTTGATTGACCAAGCACATAGAAATCATCGATCCTTGTCGGTCAATATGAATCACTCAGCCAACTGCTCGGCCTTCCTCCAAACAAACGATTCGCAATGATTAAAAACAAAAATATAAACGGTCATACTATTATTAAAGCTAAAGATTCTGTATAAAATCGGTCCAGTCCAACCTTGGTTTGAACTCGCCAATCAGAAGAATGTGTAACGAGTATATGAACGCCAAACCATCATCAGATTTAGACGTACAGGTAAAACGAAGTGCTAGAACTACTTCGTATATAAAACGACTAGATAAGCATGTATGCCTTGATGCTATATTTTATTTTTGTTGCTTTGGTTAGTTTTGCTTTTAATCATTATAGTAATTTTCATCTATTTAATTTAATTTAATAATTTCTTAATAGTTCTCATCTATTCTAACTTTCATAGAGAACATAAGCAAGCATATCAACGATGCCTGTCATAGGTTCACTTATCACAATTCACAACAACTGAACGTCTAAAAGTTAGTAACAAGTGTACTGTTGCTGTATAAATAAATAAAATTAAAACATTAGTTGGAATTGAAATTTTACGCGAATAAACTTTGTTTACCGAAACGACGAACACACTCGAACATCATCAGCATACAAAACTGAAATCTACCCGTAGTTTATAATAATAATAAATCAAAGAAATGAAATCTAAATGATGTCAGTTTGTACGTTCTCACAGCTAAGAGTATTTTTCCACTTCGATGTTGCAATCATAGAACACAACTAACAACCAATTATTTCTCAGTCCAACAATAAGTACATCGTTGAGAAAACAATATTTAAAGAACAAGTACTAGAACTGAAACTTGAACCACTATCAAACTTCAGCTACCACTATCAAAACACAAAGAAATTGAAAGTACCGTAATTGAGTTCGAAACTATTGTAATCAGGGAAATTGACGGTAGTCGATTGTGAAATACGTAAACACGTGGGAACTATTGTCCCTACTAGTTTAGTTTATTCCATATCTGAGTATATTCCTGTAAGCAATAGGGTGATTACCCTTGTTCTCAACAATAAAGTAAACTGCCACCAGTCAAACCAGGGTGGGTGGGTGGCGTGGTGTGGGTGGGCCGGGAAAAAAAAAACGATGACCATCTTTGCCATTAGGTACTAATGCAGATTGCATCAGAAAGCGTAGCGGAAAGGCCAGAATTCAATCCCACTTCTGATGTCACAGTAAAAACACTGAGGGCACCATAATAATAACGGGATGTCAGCAATGCCGACGTTACTGACACAAAAGTTACTCTCGCTATAAGATTTTGACAGTTAATTATTATAAAAATATGGGGACTCCCCCAAGTGGTCTCCTCCGGCCCCTGCAACCACACCAACGCCAGCCTTTAACCATCAGTGGGATTATCATTGCTTATGATTATTAATTATTATCACAAGATTGCTTGACTAATTCATATTAGTAATTCAAACTGACTTTGCTAGTCCGACTCACCGACTTATTACGCCAAACCTTTTAAAGCCGAATCGGACACATCCAATCCAGATGAGTAAACTGCAGCACCCAGGAAAATCTGCAAATATAACTTAAAACACACATTATCAGTTGCAAAGACCACAATCTCACAACTGATCGTTACGAAACGAGACAGGTCCGAACGGTCTGACGATCCGAGCGACACTGCTACGAATGCGGCCGTTGCGTTTTATTTATAGTAAATCCAAATTCACTTTTGTGTAAAACTACCCTCAATAATTATTATTAATTCTACAAATAGCGTTGTATTTGTAGTAAATCCAAATTCACTTTTGTGTAAGAATTATTAATTTAACAAATAATTTAATCACAAGAATAATTCGAATAATGACAACTTAAACTTCAATAAGAATGACGAAACAAGGAGGCCGAAACGTCTCCACCCCGACATACTTTTTTTTGTAAATACATACTTATATAGATAAAACACCCAGACACTTGGTGGGAATCGAACCCACGACCTGTTGGGTAGCAGACAGGGTCACTAACCACTAGACCAACGGGCCAGTCAGTCGGGTCAGTGTATATCTCCACTTATCTCGTTTTTTAGCGAACTTTGCCCACTCTGTCTCAAAGGCGTTAAAATTGTAACAACATCTTTACGTGGTCAGTCCCGGCATCTTCACCCATTTGCTGCATTCGGCTTACTTGCCCTAGCCACTAATTTAGCAGCCTTGTAAAATTGTAACCCACATCTAACCCGTTTTGGGCTTAGCCGGGAACGGAATGGTTCCTGGTGTGCCCTACCACTCTGTACCTAACTAGCTATACTTATCCCAATTAGAGCATACTTAGTTAGGTACTTATACGTTTATAGTTCCTACCTAATCTTATTGGAAGTCAATTGCAAAGATGTCGTTAATAACATCGCCTTTAGGAAGAGGTTGACAAGGGTGAACCAACCGCAGTTTTACAAAAAAAAGTCTAAAAGTATTAGTATCAGTTATCTGGTTTCCATAGTACAGGCTCTGCCTAGTTTGGGATCAGATGACCGTGTGTAGATTGTCCCAGAATATTATTATTGCAGTGAAACTTCATAAGCGACTTCCAAAAATGTTATTAAATAACGCGTTAAGCGTTAAATGATAGGTGATAGGCGTTAAGTGATAGGTGTTAAACGATAGGCGATAGGCGTAAATTTGTTAAGGTTATGAACAGCTCATGTGACGCCGTCACTGAGTGAGTTGGGGTGAGTTGGGGTGAGTTGGGGTGAGTTGGGGTGAGTTGGGATGAGTTGGGGTGAGTTGGATTGAGTTGGGGTGAGTTGGGGTGAGTTGGGGTGAGTTGGGGTGAGTTGGGGTGAGTTGGGCTGAGTTTGGGTGAGTTGGGGTGAGTTGGGGCGAGTTGGGGTGAGTTGGGGGGAATTTCCAGAGATTTTCTTTTTATATTTATTTTAAAATCAACACATTGTTCTAATTTAATTTGCATAGGAATTAGAATCAGTGCCCAATATTACCCAAATATGAGAGTCAGTTTAAGCGATATTAAGGTTTTTTAGTATACCCGTATTCAAAAACAACACTCGACGGATCCGTTGTACTTAGGATTGAATGCGGTGCTGTGATTGGCTAGTCAGTGCGTTAGCCAATCACAGCGTCGCTATTCAATGCTAAGCGTTCACACAAACGATAAATCCCATCCTATACAGGCCGGAGTCCCTCAGGGCTCCGTGCTCTCTCCCCTCTTATTCAGCCTGTTCACGAACGACATTCCTCGTTCGAGCAGAGTCCAACTCGCCCTTTACGCGGATGACACCGCTCTCTATTATTCCCATAGGAACATGTCCTATTTGACGCGTGCTCTTCAAGCCGCAGTCGACGCCCTGGGTCAATGGTTCCGTACGTGGCGCATAGAGGTGAACCCGGAGAAGAGTGCCGCGGTGGTCTTCTCCCGGGGACCCGCCAATATGTTCTCCGCGCGGAGCCTTCGGCCCAACAGACGACTAGTCCCAATATCCCTATTCAATCGCCCTATCCCTTGGACTAGGAAGGTTAAGTACCTCGGAGTCACCGTCGAAAGTCATGCGGGAGTCCAACTCCCGCATGACTTTCGGCCCGCACATTAGGTCCGTCCGCAATCGAGCGGCTTTCGTATTAGGTCGCCTGTATCCCCTTCTCTGCAAGCGGAGTAAAATGTCGCTTAGAAATAAGTTGACATTATACAAAGCTTGCATTCGCCCTATCATGACTTACGCGAGTGTAGTTTTCGCGCACGCCGCCCGCACCCGTATCGATAGCCTCCAGGTTATCCAGAATCGTTTCCTCCGTCGCGCCGTCGGTGCCCCGTGGTACATGCGGAACGTAGATCTGCATTCCGATTTCAAATTAGATCCCCTTCGTAAGTTCCTCAAAGAAGCGTCGAAACGCTACTTTGAATCCGCGTCCCGTCACGCGAACAGTTTAATCCGCGCCGCCGCCGATTACGCCGCTAGTCCTTCTGACTCGCGCCGCAGACCACGGCACGTACTGCTCGACCCTCCTGACCCCATGACGGTCCTATTGGACCGGGATGCGCCGACCCCTCCCCGACAACCGTATGCTACACTAGCTATCAGACACCGGTCTCGCCGGCGAGGCCGAAGGGTCGTACGTATGCGACCGCAACGACGTGCATCACCCCACTGAGTTTCTTGCCGGTTCTTCTCAGTGGCGCCCCCACTGAGAAGAACCGGCAAGAAACTCAGTGGTGGACTCGTTGTGAACCGGTGGTAAACTCAGCCCTCTCTTAAGCGACAGCCCAAGCCGAGGCCGTGCCACCCTGAGGTGCCCTTGTGCTCGTCGCTACTTCTGCCGTAAAGGCTAGAGCGCTTCAAGCGCTCGCCTCCTATTGTCCGGTGAAGCTGCAATAGCCATCTGCGGTTAACAGCGTCTATCATTCCCAAAAAAAAAAAAAAAAAAACGATAAATAGTTTTAATTAAGTTAAGTATCACAAATCAATCCACTTCATAAAATCAGATTGTGAGTGCGGCAACAACTCGTACAGAAGACGCTGTCTGAAACTGACGATTGCCGCTTGGTTTGGAATATAACTTGCTAGAACTTTGTAGCCTTCTAGTGCATTTGAAAGAATAATTGATCACATATTTGTTTAAATGATAGGTAATCCAACAGATAGACGCTGCTGTCCGTCTTCTTGTTTTCCCTTATTCGACTGTTACGAACACCTAACGGGAGGAGATGGGACGGTGCTATTCTTACTTAGGGTACCGTACCTGGGGTACCATAAATCCTTTACCGTTTTCCCCGACATATGAAGCAAAGACGTCATAATTAATATGTGGTCATAGTTGTGATCCTATTTGATTGCAACTTAATCATTATCTTACACAAATCATATTTTTTGTCTATCCTCTATGTACTTACCTAGTTTATTTTTATATTACAGAAATGAGATGCTGACGCTACTCGGAGAAGCGGAGTGCCGACATTCATTATGTGACAAAAACAATACTATGTGAAACAATAAAAAATTTGCTAAATAAAGTTGCATTATTATTTTTAAATAAGTAGGTAAGTACTTAACTGCTGTACATACTTCTAAAAGTTTTATTTTGCCACAAATACTGAAAACATAACGTTATACTCTTTGATTATATATACGTCTAGATAGCGTGTTCGATGTTCAAACACTTGACAATATCAAGTACACCAAAACATCAAATTGGTCGACTTGGTTGTTTAGTGTCACTTGAACTGTACCGATGGTTTGTGCTCGCAAAAAAAAACATTATGCCGAATTGTGTAATCAAATCGTGAAAATATTAACTAAGTAAATTTAATAAAGATCCTAACTTAATTTTCCATTAATAAGTCTTAAGATTCTGTGAGGGATTATTATAAAAACTCGATTGTTTTTTACGACAATTTGTACATTGTCCGACTAGACTGGTGTGGCTAGGTAATAATGGGGGAATATATCTTAAGTCTGGGGTAATTTTTCTTTTGACAAAAATGAATTCAATGAAACTTAATACGTAGTTAGTGACCAAAACATGAAATAAATCAATTATAATAATTTTAATTTATTTTTTTGATAAATTAATTACTTTTATATAGGTAAGTACTTAGAAGTATTTTTTCTTCCTGGTCATGAGGCAAATAAGACGTTCACCTGATGCTTAGAGGAAGAAAACAATAGAGGGCTGGACACTTTCTTTCTCATTCACGCAAGAAAAGAATGCGTTTATGTAGGTTACGTGTGATAGAAAGAAACAGTGTATATGATTTTTTGTCCCTCAGCATGTGTTCGATTTTTCCGCGCCGTGGGTGCGAAACAAATTTGACGTTTGCTCCCACTTTGCTCCGTGACAATTTTAACGTAGTTTTAATATTAAATAAATAACTTAAAATTCAATAAAAAACTAACTGTGACATTACTGTGTGTTGTGGAAATCCTATAAGAATCGTGCAGTGCATGATTATAGGCTGTAAAAGTGACAGTGAACGTAAAATTAGTGGAGTATCGTTTCACAGGTAAACGTGAATTATTATGGCCAATTTAGAGATTACATTTAGAAACTAATACATGTAAACGACTTATTTAGATCTTATTGCTCTAAATTAGTTACTATTTTACTTGAAAGTTACGTGTAAGATCGATAAATTCTTGTTTTTCATCCATAACCTAAAATTTTCAGTTTATTGATCGCCATTATCAGTGTTGCCAGTGTATAAAAGAGAGACTACCATAAATAAGTGGTAAATTATTATTAAGTGCATCATACACGATCCCACATGCAGGAAGAATTTCTCAGATATCCCGAATTTATTTTTATGATTTCCTGAAAATATGGATATTTGTATACTGTGGATAGCAGCAACAAAAAGAATTAATTAGGTTGCTAAAAGTTATTCCCGAATGCTTAAATATTCAGAAATAACGTAAGTGCTCAAGTAATTCGTCCAAGGCTGCGCAGGACGTATTCATTCGTTATTTATAGGCACAATGGTCATTGTACATTTAATCGAGCTTTTACTATATGCATGTTGTTTAAATATATGTATGTATGTTGTTGGTTACAATTTATTGGTAAATTTGTCTGAATTATAAATAAATAGTACCGACGTTGAATAGTTTGTTTCATTTGCCCCCCTATTATGTACCTATCTCGTTTGACAACTTAAGTGCTGATCAATAAAGCAAAGTGACTAATAACTATCAAATGATTCATTTGGTATTGCCTAACTTGAATCACCAATAAATACCAAACACACTTTCAGTAGACATCAAAGTTTGGTGGACAACTGAAGCTTGATAGTCACTTTGCTTTATTGATCATCACTTTTTTTTTTGTAGGAATAGTACTGTTTCACCGGACAAGAGGGCGAGCGCTTAAAGCGCTCCAGCCAGAAAGGTTTGGGTAGCGACTAGCACAAGGGCACCTCAGGGAGGCACGGCCTCGGCTTGGGCTGCCGCTTAGAGAAAATGAGTTTACCACCGGTTCACAACGCGCCCCCGCTGAGAAGAACCGGCAAGAAACACAGCGAGGGGATGCATGTCGAGGTCACATGCGTACGGGTCCCTTCGGCCTCGCCGGCGAGACCAGTGTCTGTGTGTTGATGTGTTTACGACTCTTGACATCGTTGTCGGTGTTGGTGTTGTGTCATGGTCCAGGAGGACGGACATCGGGTCGGGTGGGTCGAGCAGTAGGCCTACATGCCGCGGACGGCGGCGATGTACGGCTGTTCGACGATCTGAGGGACCTGGCCGCTGCCCAATAGGACATGGGTTCGATTCCGAAGGATTCCGAACAATTGTCTGGGTAAACTACTTTTACGGATTTTATCACCGTTTATTTATTGATTTTACTTTTATAGTTTAATTTCAATGTGTAATATTCGCGTAAGTAAAAGACAACATTAATTGTCTGGGTGTTATTTATCTATTTAAATATGTATTTATACAGTTTACAAGTATTTGTAATCATTTATCTGGTTACCTTTGTGGCGACTAGAACCTCTTTGCCACTTGTTGTATTTTCTATGTGTTTTGAATAGTGAACAGCTCAGTTTAGAACGTCCTGTCTGAATAGTATTTGACACATTCTTTGTGATTATTTAGTCGTGTCAACAGTGAAAATATTCCTTGTATATATTTAACACATTCATGTTATAAATCTAGTAAAGAACGGTCGTGCTGCTTACAGACATATAGTCAATGTACATATAATTAGTGATCGTGGAATCACTTGTCCTAAATGTAAAGGACCAGTGCCTTCAGTGTTTTACAGGATAATAAATGTTTGGAACCTCATACGTCTTACTTATTGGAGCAGATAAATAACGAAGGGTCAACCGACCCTCATTTGGTGACCCCGACGTGATAGGGGCCGACCAGATTTGGCGAAGTTACGGCGGCGCTAAAGGGAGGATCCTCCGACCGAGCGAGGTGTGATGCTCGGCCAGGGCCGAAGCCCCCGACAGTTGTTGTCGGGATGTTGTATATATACTCCAAGTTGGAGAAAGTTCGCTTGCGAGATTCAGGATCGGAGGTGTCGCCATCTATCGCGTTGTATGTGATACTGCTTGCTTGTCCTCGCGTCGCTGTGGTCGCGTGGTAATTGTGGCGCCATCTGCTTGTGTCGTGTTGCCACATCACTCCCCCCCGAAGACTGGAAGTCGATCAACTGTCTTCATATGCCAGCTCGTCCTTGCGCTCCAGTCGCTATGCCAGTGCCAATGGATGCAGTTCCAGTGAGTCGGAACTGCGGTGCGTAGTCCCAGTGAGTCGGGGCTGATGCTGCGTCGTCCTTAGTGAGTCAAGGTGTGCAGTGCGTATGGCTGGCGGCTGCTAGTCGTACCGGTGAGAGAAATGCGCTCTTCTTACAAGGACCGGCCGTAGTGCAGGGGTGCTGTGCCAAGTTGTGGCCGAAGGTTGACCAGGCTTGCATTCTGTAGCTGCATGCTGTGGTCGTCCGATGAGGCCGGGATACTGGCTGGCTTGTGACTCGCTGGTTGAAGCTGGAGAGTTGCTTGCTGCTGTGGGGAGAGAACGATGGCGAAGCTGTGCTGTTGTCCGATCCGAAGGCTGCGTCAATATCACGTCGGGGTAACCGCACCCCGCCCTTCTGCAAAGACCGTCCAGCGTTATGGTTCGCGAGCCTGGAGGCGCAATTTAGCATTAACGGGTTGGTGAGCCAAATAACGAAGTTCCATTACGCAGTGGCCCATTTAGACACGAACTGTTCGAGAGAGGTTGAGGATATTATCCTGTCTCCCCCAGCAAAGGATCCCTATAACACCTTGCGAGACGCTATCATACGCAGGTTTTCGGTCTCCCATGAGGAGAAAATTAGGTGTCTTCTAGAGAAGGAGCAGATCGGCGACCGCAAGCCATCGTCTTTCTTGCGGTATCTTAGGTCCCTAGCAGGTACTACATTCCCCGAGGATGTTTTGAAGACCATCTGGATGAGCAGACTACCCAGATATCTTCAAACCGTGCTCACGGCGCAGCGTCTTCAGGACTTGCCTGAACTTAGCGAGTTGGCTGACCAGCTGATGGAAATCAATGCTCAGCCATCTCAACACATGGCTTGTGCGTCAACCTCGCTACCATCTACCTCCACCAACGACACGCGGATTGCAGAGCTGAACCACAAAATAGAGGAACTTACTCGCGTAGTGGCTTCTTTAGCCAACCGAGGTTTTGACCAACGGGGCCGCTCGCGAGAACGTAGCTTAGGTAGATTTAGGAACCGATCACGCTCGCGCAATAGCGAGCTATGCTATTACCATGACCGATTCGGAACGAAAGCTAGGAAGTGCGTCCAACCGTGCAAATGGTCTGGCCCTCCACCTTCAGCGGCTGGTGGCTGCAACCAGTCGTCGGAAAACATATAGAGCGTCCGGTTTTGGCGACTGCCCAACGCTCAGCCACGAGTCGCCGTCTTTTCGTAACTGACCGGTATACCAACAGGAAATTTCTGGTGGATACTGGTTCAGACGTAAGCTGCGTACCAGTTAGTAGTGTTAGCAAGCTGAAAAGCCAGCCGCAGCCGTACGATTTAGTGGCAGCAAACGGATCTAAAATTCAAACTTACGGTTTAGTCACGCTTTGCTTAAACTTAGG
This sequence comes from Furcula furcula, assembly GCA_911728495.1. Lineage (NCBI taxonomy): Eukaryota > Metazoa > Arthropoda > Insecta > Lepidoptera > Notodontidae > Furcula > Furcula furcula. The sequence goes on along the minus strand of OU452246.1, from coordinate 7,577,326 downwards.
TCTTAGGCGCAGTTTATCTTGGAATTTTATAATTGCGGATGTAGAAACTGGAATAATAGGATCAGACTTTTTGTCGCAGTATAACCTACTCCCTGACTGCACTCATGGGAAGCTTCGCGACGGGACGACAGGTTTGTCATCTTTCGCGGAACTCCAAGACGTTAGCCAGTCCAGCATTAAAATTATTTCCATCCCCGAATCGCCTTTCTCGGCGATCCTTCAGAAATTCCCGAGTATCACGCGCCCCCCTGGTGTACTTCAGGAGCCCAAACATTCAACGGTACATTATATTAAGACAACTGATGGCCCTCCGGTATCATCGCGGCCACGTCGTCTGGCTCCATTGAAGCTTCGCGCTGCACAGAAAGAGTTTGAGGACATGGTCAAGGCTGGGACAGCCAGGCCATCTTCTAGTCCTTGGTCTTCAGCTTTACACCTGGTGGAAAAGAAAGATTCAACGTGGCGACCGTGCGGCGATTATCGCACCTTGAATGCACGCACTGTTCCGGACAGATATCCGGTTCGGCACATAGGTGACGTTTGCCAGAACCTTGCTGGAAGCACCATTTATAGCAAAATCGACTTAGTGAAGGCATACCAACAAATTCCGGTAAATCTTACCGATATTTGCAAAACCGCAATAATCACACCATTCGGGTTGTTCGAATTTCCATACATGAGTTTTGGACTTAGAAACGCAGGTCAAACATTTCAACGTTTTATCGACGAAGTCGTGCGTGGCCTTGATTTCTGTTATGCCTACGTGGACGATATCCTGGTGTACTCAAATTCCAGCTCCCTGCATGCTCAGCACCTGGAAATACTTTTCAGAAGGTTGCATGAGTATGGAGTCGTAATCAATACTGCTAAGAGCGTTTTTGGGGCTGAAGAGGTGACCTTTTTGGGGTATCACATCGATGAGGCGGGTGCCAGACCCCCCGTCGACAGAATCCAAGCCTTAGTGGATTTCCCTCCCCCCGAGACTGTTGAAGGAATGCGTAGATTCCTTGGCATGGCCAATTTTTATCGGCGATTCATTCCAGCTGCCGCCAAATTTCAAGCACCGTTAATTGACGCAGTAGCTGCTATCCAGGGTAAAGGTGCCAAGCCTTTCGTTTGGACTCCTGAGCTTTTGGCGTGTTTCGAAGAGTGCAAGAAAAGTTTAACATTTGCAAAGATCCTGGCGCATCCAGACTGCAGCGCCTCACTCGGTCTCTTCACTGACGCATCGAGCACTCACGTAGGTTCTTGCCTGCAACAGCGTCGTACCGAAGCAGATGATTGGCAGCCAATCGCTTACTTCAGCAAAAAGTTGAACACTAAACAAACATTATGGCCAGCTTACTACAGAGAGCTTCTCGGCGTTTATGAGAGCGTTCAGCATTTTAGGCATATTCTCGAAACGCAGCACGCAACAATTTTTACGGATCATAAGCCGTTGATTTATGCGTTCGCCCAGCGAAGAGAAAAGCTCCCGCCCGCACAGCTGAATCAATTATCATTTATCAGCCAATTTACCACAGACATTGTCCACATCAAGGGCGTCGATAACGTTGTAGCGGATACATTGTCTCGTATCGAGGGTATTTCCTTGGAAGCAGACTACGCCGCACTTGCTACTTCACAGCGTTCTGATGAAGAATTAGCACACGCTCGCGCGAGTTCTTCGCTTAAGCTGGAGGATGTATTAATTCCCGGCACTAATGTAAGCATCACTTGCGACATGTCGACTGGTAAAGCTCGTCCATACCTAACGCTACCATTTCGTAAAGCAGTATTTAATAAGTGCCATAACCTTAGCCATCCTGGTGCGCAGGCTTCTGCACGCATGGTGGCTGAGAGATACGTTTGGCCCGGTATCAACGCAGATTGTAACAGATGGACTCGTTCATGTTTAGATTGCCAGCGTTGCAAAGTGACAAGACATGTAAAGTCTCCGCTGAGTAACTTCAGTAATCCGTCGGACAGGTTTAAACATGTCCACATCGACATCGTCGGCCCGCTTCCTCACTCTAACGGTCATAATTACTGCCTCACCGCGATTGACAGGTTCACGCGGTGGCCGGAAGCTTGGCCGATGACATCCATCACTGCCGAAGAAGTCGCAGACACCTTCGTGAACGGCTGGGTGTCTCGCTTCGGCGTTCCCAGTATTTTAACATCGGATCAGGGACGCCAATTCGAATCATGCCTCTTTCAGCGCCTTATGTGTGTTTGCGCGACCAAGAGGATTCGTACCACCAGCTACCACCCATGCGCAAACGGCATGGTCGAGCGGTTGCACCGCCAGCTTAAGGCGGCATTAATGTGCCATGCTGAAACGTGGTCGAAGGCACTGCCATTTGTTCTCCTTGGTATGAGATCGGCTTTTAAAGAGGATATCAAATCTTCTTCAGCCGAGCTCGTGTATGGCGAATCGTTACGTTTGCCAGGAGAGTTCCTTGTTCCCGCCGATGCCTCGGGTAGCCCTGATTCGATCAATGATTTTGTATCAGATCTTAAGAAGCGAATGGAAGCAATGCGTCCAGTCGAAGCTTCGAATCATGCACGACCAGCAATTTCCGTTTTCAAAGAACTAGCATCAGCGTCTCACGTCTGGCTACGGGACGATACCGTTAGGCGTTCACTTCAACCACCGTACTCCGGTCCATACAGGGTAATTAGGCGTAAGGACAAAACCTTAACCTTAGATGTTAAGGGGCGTGAGGTTACAGTTAGCATTGATCGCGTTAAGCCTGCTTTTATTGAGGCTGATTTAGAGATAGGGCATCACGAGTTGCCAGCCTCGCGAGGATCAATGTTGGACGGTCCAGCTAGTGTTCCGTCGAGCAACGATTCGGATCATCCGTTCGTTGAGCTTGCTCCGCCAGCTTCCTTTTCCCCTCCTGCCCCCATTGTCACTCGGTCCGGTCGTAAAGTTAGGTTCAGAGATATTCTTGATTTATAATTTAAGTTCAGGCTCCTGCCCCATGTTTGGGGGGGGGGGTTTCCGCTCTGCGTGGGGGGGTGATGTGGCGACTAGAACCTCTTTGCCACTTGTTGTATTTTCTATGTGTTTTGAATAGTGAACAGCTCAGTTTAGAACGTCCTGTCTGAATAGTATTTGACACATTCTTTGTGATTATTTAGTCGTGTCAACAGTGAAAATATTCCTTGTATATATTTAACACATTCATGTTATAAATCTAGTAAAGAACGGTCGTGCTGCTTACAGACATATAGTCAATGTACATATAATTAGTGATCGTGGAATCACTTGTCCTAAATGTAAAGGACCAGTGCCTTCAGTGTTTTACAGGATAATAAATGTTTGGAACCTCATACGTCTTACTTATTGGAGCAGATAAATAACGAAGGGTCAACCGACCCTCACCTTACTAAAGGATCTGCGTAGATTGAGATCAGGTGGTCATTGGTCAAGCGTAGATTGTCCCAAGATACTAGTACTATAGATTTGTATATTGGAGAAATTTACTAAAACTTACCCGGTAAATAGCCATAGTATGTATTATATTAAGTTATAAGAAAGCCAATTTTTGCCTACCTCTCTGGGAAATAGCATATTATTGTTTTTATCTCTTAACTTTTTTGTATGAGGCTAATAATTATCTACAGCTCTAAGCCACTTTAATCACCACGTGATATCACCCAGGTGAATAATGTGGAATAGACCTTAGCTACAGCATATATGATATTAAGTGTACATTCACTTTGTAGCCTCCGTCGTGGGTTCGAATCCTGCGAAGGGCAACAAATTTGAGTAGTTGTTCCTTACTGCCTAGGACAATGCAGGCCGATGACCTGATTGTCTGTAAAGTAAGATGATCCATGTGTCGGGATTTGCGATAGGACGTATGCCCAACTCCTGTCCGTCAAATTAAAACACCGAGCTTTGGTAATAAACACTTATAATCAAATTGAGAGAGAACAACTTATAATACAGTGGAGTAATCGTAATAATTAAAACATGTCTCTGCCATAGATACTAGCGAAACCGTGATCCGAGATACGCCACACATGCGTCGGATGGGCATGTAAAAAGTCGGTCCTACGCTTAACTTCTCCCCAGTCGTGTCGGTCTTCCGTCCCATCGGATTATGAGAGGTACCTATTATATAAAGGAAGAGAGAGTGCACTTGTGTCTACGCAAGCACTTGTGCACTATAATATCTCCTGCGTACATGGCTGATCTTGTGAAAGATGGGCCGCTGTGGTCGTTTCGGCTAGGAGGACATTATTATAACAATCACTTTCGTACTTTTTGCAGACTGTCATAGATTAAGACGATTTAATGTAAGAAAAGTAAATGTTGTGTCAAAAAAGTGGTTTTTGGTTAGGAAAGAAAATATAATTTACAACAACCTCCGTATTTGCTTTACACAAAGGGTAAAATTTCCCTTACGTGGCAACTCTAAATTTAGTATGTACTTATTTTTCTGTCCTTATTGGCGGCACGCTTGGTATATGTCTGTATTATATTCTGTCTACGACCTGATGGTAAGGGACACGCCATTTAATTTAATTTAATTTAATTTCAATTCAATTCAATTCTTTTCAAATAAAATAAAATAAAATAAAATTAGGCTTGTTGAAAAAATATCGATATATCGATATATCGATATTTTTTCTTTCGATATATCGATATTTTCATCCGATATATATTTTTTCGATATATCGATACATCGATATAAAATAATAAGTATCGAAAACGTATCAAAAACGATATTTTTTTTGGGAAAAGATCAGGTCAGATCTGTTTTATTTTCCAAAATTTTTTTTTGCGGTAAAGAGACGACCCTGGACCTTCATCACACAAGATCAGTGTAATTTCTTTACAACGAAGCCAGCCATCCTTGTACAAACTACACAAAAAAAGAAAGAAAAAAGAAAGGTTATCTCTAGTCAAGCAGTAAGCTTCTTTTAAGTTTATGTTATGCCTCTAGCCCTTACCATAGACAGACCTTTTGCGTTATCTTTGATTGCATCAAAAAATATTTCGTTCGATCGTTGGTTGGTATTGTTAATTTAGTATCATTGGTTGCATGCGTGGATACATTGCTTGTTATATATTTGTTTGAGTTCAATTAAATAGTTTAATTATTAAATAATTAAGTTGATGTTGAAATTCAGTTGCTTTGTGGACTTTATTTCCGATCTGATGGTAAGCGACACGTCTTTCTATAGACAGCTGTAAGGCATTGCCACTCAAGAAGCATTTTTATTTTGTTCCGTTTACGATACAATTTTGTACCCGATATATCGATATTTTTTGTTTCGATATATCGAAGTCGATAACGATATATTTTAAAAATATCGATATTCGATATATCGATATTTTTTGGCATTTCCAACATCCCTAAATAAAATTTATCTATATTTTAAAAATATTTTATTAAATATATATATTTCTATTTTATTATTGTACAGCCAACTAGTGCCGGTCCTCGGAGGGTGCTAGGAAGTCAATGAAACGACAATTCCTGTGCCGCTTGTTATATATTTGAATACTGTTCTTTTTTCGGACAAATGACATTAACAAACCATTTAATATATACAACTTACCAAAACACTTCACATGCATGTTTATAATTGACTTAGCGACATCTAGTTATGTAAATTGAATCAAAGAACGAAAATATTAATTGTAAATATGAAATACACAAACTACGTTAAACATTCTCCGCCCACTAAGGCCAATTGTATTAGCCTTAGACTACATTTTGAAAAATACATATTGTTTCTGGAAATCATAACAAGACATTTCTGATGACGCTAATCTAATCAGTTGTAACTACAATTTAAATATGTACAAATTGGAGTTTAATTACATAAGGTTTTAGTTTTGACCGTGACCACTCCCGTGATTCCGTTTGAATTAGTTCTATTAAACACTAAACTAAATAAATTCAAAGACCTTTCATTATTTGGGCAACGGAACCTGAGCGGACCATCAAATCAATCAAAACTTCTCTGCAGATATGTCTGAGACCATTTCCTGGCATGACTAGTCCCAGTAAAATTCCTACCCTTGCATCGATATGGGCTAGCTAGAGCAATCCTGTCAGAAGACAATTGTTCTGTCATCGAGTTAATGGTACGATCCTTATTAACCGACTTACATGTTGAACATTTATGAATGTAAGCTTTTATAATTTTCCTTGCTCCTATTATTAAATAATTATTGTTAATGAAATTTAAAGTTAACTGTAACCCTCCATGAAATGTGCAATGATGAGCATCGGCGATTATTAGGCGAGTTAAATGTGATTTTTTAGGTAATATAATTCTATGTTTTCTATCTATAGCTAAGTGAGAGTCCAATCTCCCGCCGACTCTTAAAACATTTCTCTCGTCAAGAAATGGATTTAAAGATTTTAAAGGGCTTTTTCTACTTATCTTCCTTTTACCTTCTAATGCTATAATTTCTTCTTCAAAATAAATTCTTTGACATTCCTTTATACTAGTTTCTAAATTTAGTGATACCTCTCTAGGTTAACTCTACATGTTTTTTATTTATTCCCCATTTCGTTACACTATCATTCTCTTTTTGTGTTTGACAATATTGTTCCGAGCAAACTTCAGATCGACCAATTGATGAATTGGCTACTCCTGATACAATCCAGCCTAAACTGGTGCATTGAGCAACAAGTGACCCACTTGGTCCTCTTATTATACCATCGCGAATAACCTGGCAATATATATATCCTAATAAAATGTGAACCTTATTCGATTCATAGTATTTTGAATCAGACAGCTCGACGTCATCAAGCTGTGTCCATTTCCCTACTTCTATGTTCCTCGAAGGTAACGGAGTAGTGATAGACTTTAAAACATAGGCTTTAACTCTATAAATCAAGTTTGAATTAAAACGAGATTGTATATTAAAGTTAACAAATGCCTTGGAAACCAAGTTTGGACTTCCACCTAACCCAGATATTTCATTTCTAATGGGAACTTTTTTCAATTTCAATTCCTGCACCGTGGCTTCTGTCACAAAATTCGCTTGCGAACCCTGATCCAGCAATGCCCTGAACGTGTGCACGTTGCCCTTTCTCGACTCAGCTTTCACTAGCGCTGTAGCAAGCAAAACTTGACTATAATTATTACCTGTCGAAAAGCAACTGACTAATGGATTATAATGGTCCCTTGTTTCACAATTATTACCTGCCTTAGAAGGCCCCGCTTCCACAATATTCCTATCAGACTCTTGACGAACATTAGCTCTAGTGGTCTCAATATAATCCGTATTTCTTGGATGTAACAATGTGTGATGACGGCGGTGACATAATTTACAACGCGTGTTACTTTTGCATACTTTGGCTCCATGGTTGTTGCCCATACAACAAAAGCATAAATTATTCACCCTGACGAACTCACGACGTTGGTCAACGGTCTCCCTGGCAAACTTTTTACAAAAACTTAACCTGTGTTCTTCAGAGCAAAAATTACAAATATATTTAGTCACATGCAAAGACTTAAACTTGACATTAGCATTATTATTCACATTACTATTCTGATATTTACTAACTGATGGTCGCGTATCAATAAACTCCAAAGCTCTATATCTGTTAGTCAAAAACTCTTTGAACTGCTCATATGTGGGAAGTTCCTCAGAATATTATTAATAGTGAACTCCCACTGCTTGCGAGACTCAGCATCTAATTTCAAGGTTAATATATGAATAATAAGAATGTCCCAGTTTTCTACATTAACGCCTAGATTAGATAAACCACAAAGACAATCATTGGTGGTGTCCATAAGTTCTTTAAGACTACCAGCCGACTCAACAATAATATTTCTTTGGCTTAAAAGCCTTTTAATAATATAATGAGACAAATATCTTTTGTTATCATATCGAGCCTTAAGCTGTAACCAACATCTTTCATAATTTGCATCGGAAATTGGTATTTGCCGAAGCAACTGTTCAGCTTCTCCTGACAAATAACTTTTCAAATAATGCATTTTTTGTACATTTTGTAAATTTGGATTATTGTGAATTAACGAAATAAACATGTCACGGAAAGTTATCCACTCTGTATATCGACCAGAAAAATTTGGTATAATAATTTTGGGCAACTCAATATGTGCAAGTTTAGTTGTACTAATGCACTGAGTATCATCATTAGAAGAACCTTTAGCAGATGGTTTGTTAGCAAAAAGTCGTAAAATAGCTGTTAGTTCTGTTTTATAATCTAAATAAATTTCCTCTGCTTGGTCATACACCTCCTGCTTTATATATTCTTGTTCTTGTAATTTTAAACCAAACTTTTCTATTAAGTATTTATGCGTAGTTACAAATTCTAACCATAACTGATCCAGAGCTTCTAATCTAACCTGAGCATAATCTACAGTAATTCTGTCTTTAGGCTCTTTCTTAAAATTTCTTTGAGCTTTTAGTATATTTTTGTAATTATCCGTTTGTAACAATAGCTTAGCCTCCATATTTACACAAATCAAACAAGCTTAAAATTAAATTTACCTACCCTTTACGGTATAAAAAGCTTGAAGATATTGTGTAAGTATAAGGTCAACGTTAAAGTTAAACAATTTGAAAAAAAATACAAGTTCTAAAATTGCCTAAAAATTTTACAAGTCCAAAATTTTGCCGAAAATTTTACAAGTTTAAATTTTGTTCAAAATATTTCTAAGTGTTTTAAAATCTTAAGTCTGGAATCCCAATTTTTTTCTAAGTCCCAATAATCTTGAAATTTTCAAAGTTAATTACATTGAGAAATTAGAGTTCATTTTCGATTAGCCAAATTAATTTAAGCAACACTCACTATTTTTTCCATGTCACTCACTGTTTGACATCTGAAGTCACCTTGTGCCACTGCTTTCCATCAGCTCCTTTAGGCGTCCTGACGTTTCCACCGTCGCGAAGACCAAAGACCGGATTCCTCACCAAGCCTCGTCGCGAAGACCAGAGACCGGATTCCTCACTAGGCCTCGGCTCCTGATGCTGCAACTGCCCCACTGGCTGGTTGCTGCTGCATAAAAAGAGATCTCCCAGACACCCTGGGCGGTTTAGAGTCTGATCCGTAAAATGCGGCTCCGAAGGACCAATTTGTACAGCCAACTAGTGCCGGTCCTCGGAGGGTGCTAGGAAGTCAATGAAACGACAATTCCTGTGCCGCTTGTTATATATTTGAATACTGTTCTTTTTTCGGACAAATGACATTAACAAACCATTTAATATATACAACTTACCAAAACACTTCACATGCATGTTTATAATTGACTTAGCGACATCTAGTTATGTAAATTGAATCAAAGAACGAAAACATTAATTGTAAATATGAAATACACAAACTACGTTAAACAATTATTATTATTATTTTTCATGTATTTTGTTTCACGGGATTTACCCGGTCTTTTAAGAGGCTTGCGTGGGGACGAATCCAACACGTAGAGGCCCTTTTTATAATTAAATGGTGTGTGTGGTGGGTGCCTGCCGGGATCAACTGCCTTATTGCAGAAAAAATAACAGTTGACCTCGGCAGGCTTGGAAACTATTGTAAGTATATGGAAATATTACTTGCCTATGTGGTTGAACATTTGGTGGACTGGCAGCTGGGCTATTGCAGAAGGCCGGGGTCACTTGCCATAATTACATTTAGAGGTAATTATTTTTTGGCAAGTGGTGGCACCCACTAGATGGGTTCCCCAAATAATCGTCGGATGACGACAGAGAGCAACACCGGTGTGTGTGACTCAGGGGTGTCGAGAGGTGTGCTGCGCTTTCTCCGAAGTTACTCACGACGTTATGCCCTTTAACACTTCCACCCCTGGAGCATATAGCTCTAACAACTTCTCTCTGGACGGCCAATTAAGGCAAGCCAAAGCTGAGAGTCCTGCGGGCCCCCTTCGGTTTCCACTCGGCCGACGAAGACACGCCGAGGTGAAGGCCCTGACCGACTCTCTGGAGCACTCGGGTCCGTGGTGACGTTACGCACCAACAGCTCGCCACAAGCTGCCCTGCGGGCTTATTGGGGAACTTGCAACTTATTATTATTATTATTATTTTTATTCTATTCTATTCTATTCTATTCCATTCCATTCCATTCCATTCCATTCCATTCCATTCCATTCCATTCCATTCCATTCCATTCCATTCCATTCCATTCCATTCCATTCCATTCCATTCCATTCCATTCCATTCCATTCCATTCCATTCCATTCCATTCCATTCCATTCCATTCCATTCCATTCCATTCCATTCCATTCCATTCCATTCCATTCCATTCCATTCCATTCCATTCCATTCCATTCCATTCCATTCCATTCCATTCCATTCCATTCCATTCCATTCCATTCCATTCCATTCCATTCCATTCCATTCCATTCCATTCCATTCCATTCCATTCCATTCCATTCCATTCCATTCCATTCCATTCTATTCTATTCTATTTTATTTCGATAACGCTATGGCTATTTATGGGAAAAATATTTATAACTGGAGATCCCCAAACACGCACACAACCACAGATGACGCGAGTGTACAACGAGGCCTGCACGCACACATGAATAATGAGGTTGTTATGCTTATTAACGTAACGTTACAAGACTAATAGACGTATATATTACCAAAGGTTATACTGTAAGTGCCAGGCAATGATAATATTTTATTTTATTATTTCTATTTTCAAAGTGACCTACTGCTAGTTCACCCAATTTGGGTGGATTTTGTTGTTTCACTTTTCGTGCGCTAATGACATATCTATTGCATAAAATATCATTGGTGCCAGGGTATTAGATGACAAAGCAGACCTTCATCAATTTGCCAACCAGCGGTGTGCTACCCTAACAGGATAGCCGACTGTCCACCGAAAAGCGACCTAATGGCTGTTACACACGTTACGAAAAATCGTTACGATTGGGCGGTACAGTTCAAACTGCAACGATAAATCTAGTGTGTATGAGAAAAATTGTACAGTTTGTCCGATTTTATAAAACTGTACAGTTGAACGGAGCAGTTTGAAATTTAGGGAAAAAGCCAACAGCCCCTCCGATCTGTCTTCGACAGTACAGTGACCGACCACACGACTATCTGAAGTTAGATGCGTCATTTTTTTATATTATTTATTTTTAAGTATAGGCCGACCATTTAATACGCGTATCGCCTGAGGGGGTAGAAGGGAGCGAGGGGAGATGTTAGCGGATGGGTGAAAGGGGTGCGCGGAGCAGAGAGCTTACGTCAAATGCGGCAGTGCGCTGGCTGTGCTCGCAGCGCGCGGTTGGTGTTTTTGTTACGGACGCTTGAAGATAAACGCACAAGGTATACGACTGCCAAGATAAATCTCAAGATGAATCGCTCTTCCAGTTTTGCGAACAAAATTAACAAGCAAGCTAAACAAAATAGCATACAATGTATATTCCTTTTTTAAAGCCAGAAAACAAGATCATGAATTGATATGAATATTAGTGACGAATAGTCCTATAAAATTTTTATCTGTGGTTAAATATTTCTTAAACGGAGTTAATTATTATTTTATGATTTTGTACCTATGAAGCTATTATAAAATATTTGTAAAACTTAAAAATAAATACTTAAAAAAAGATACTTATTATTTTATTCTTTACCAACAATGTCTATCTCGAGATAAATCTTTGGATTATTGACTCCGTGTGTAGCGTTACCCGCCCCCGCTCCCTTCTTACCGCGTAGGCGATTCGCGAGTTAAACGGTCGGCCTATAAGTAAGTACATATATATTTTTATTAAGACATCATTCTAGCTATGTAAGACGTATGTAAATTCTTTAATGGCAACCAGTAGTGTTATGCGCTAAGCAAAATAACCTCGAGTTCGACGCCGCGGCACCGGCGAATTGCGTTTTCGCATTCACTAACTTTGCTTACGCAGCACTAGCGCCACGAGAATTAACGGCGTTTTGGTGGAACTACTTGCGGTCGAATAATTTGATTGTTCGTAGGTGAAAATCGTATTCGTTAAGCAAAATTTGTCAATCGTCTTGCCCTCGACTTCGCCCATAGCCTCGACATAACTTGTCAAAATAGAAAGCTTGTATTTTGCAGCTTTTTGTAGGCGAATTTGTGAACGAATTGCCACCGCTGCTTTAAAAGTTTTTGAATTGTATTATTATACGTGGATATTTATTGTTTTTGTGTTTAGAATAGTGTTAAAGTAGCTGTACGTGTGTTGTGCATCGTAGATTTACTAAGAGCCAAAAAATCTGATGATTTCCTTAAGCGTCGTCAAGTTCGTGAATTACATAATTCAATTAAAGGCTTTTTGAAGATTTACTAATATTTCAACATAGAATAGAATACTCTTTATTTGCACACCAAAGTAAAACATACAGAAAACTTAGAAAACATAATTATCTACCTCGACATAGAAGATGACTACTTAGTGCATTAACTAATAAATTGAAGGAAAGAAGAAAAAGGGTATCTATTTGAATCTCTCAATTACGATTGGTTACTTTAATGAATTGCATAGCAGTATGACTGTTGTTTATGGTATGACCAAATAGATTCGAAATACTATAATAGATCCAACCGTTTATTTTCTTTTTGACAGCACCAATCTGAGGCACCAATAGAACATAACTGCGTCATGTTACGCAAAAGTTTTAAATGCGAGGTTTTAAAAATATGACAACGGCCTAAGTTTGCTTCTTGATCCCGTATAATAATCATCTTTGACAAATTGAGTCCATAAGTGCAGTAGTTTTTTTATAAATTACATAAAATAACAAACGTTTTTAAAAATTTACGTTCTATGGCTATCAACATAGTGATGTTACGATTGAGATATCGATATTGTTTATTAAATATTTTTACACGGGTATAATGTAGCATTCTAATGTAGTATAAATATAGATTGGTATGAAATGATATGAAACAATTATTGTGACTTTTACTTTTATTTATTTACTAGCTGACCCACGCTGCTCCGCATGCGCTATTTTTACGTTAACTAAACTTTTAATAACAGACATTCGCATCGAATACATAACCTCCTTTTTTATAGTCGGTTAAAAACTGGGACCCACTTTGTACTTGCTCTCCGAAGCACGGACCCGTTTAGTTCAAATTGCGTTAAACGGTCACCCATCTATTTAATGACCTTACCTGACGTTGCTTAACCCGATCGATTACAAAACCTTGATAACAACTCTCTATGAGTGTTCCCTTACTAATATTTATTATAATTATGAAGAAAAATTGATAAAATCGGACCAAGCGTATAACCACGTACCCATTTTGACTTTAATCCCCTCTCCCAAAAGAACCGTCAAAAGAATCTAGCACAGATTACGGGATAAAAAGTATCCTATGTCCTACCCCGTAGTAAGATCTCAAATCATGCCAAGTTTCATTTGAATCCATTCAGTAGTTTCGGCGTGATGCGCAGCCGTGATAGACAGACAGACAGGCAGACAAAAATTAAAAAAAAATACATTTTCGGCCTCAGTATCGGTTATAGAATGCCCTCCAAATATAATTTTCAAAATATCTTCAATGTACAGAATTGGACCTGTTACAGTTTTATTATAAGTATAGATAGATTAATCAAAATCAGATTCATCGTCGCTGTCACTCGAGCTATCGCCGACATTTATAATTAATAGTTGATTCATATTATCTATCGCCACGTGTTTATCCCAATCTGCCATTATAGTTTCTTGTGTTTTTTGAATTACATTTTGCCAGTTTTCCGCAGTTACTTCCACACATGCATTTTAAATCAAGCATTTTGTTTGCCGTGAATGGGGGTTTTGTGTTATTTCGAGTGGCGCGGCGTGTCCTTTTACTTGAGCCCATATTAATTCAATGGCATTGTATTGGCAATGATAGGTGGAAGTCTAAGAACCCAATGGCCATGTTCTGCAGCAATTTCGTCGATCACATATCGTTTTGGGAAGTGTATTTTTGTTCGTAATATATTTATTAATTGTACTCTTAGTAAGGAGTTATCAACATTTTCGCCATGTCGTTGAAGCCAGTCAATGATTACTTGTTTTTTGTCGGCCTGGGTCGGCATTTTATCAATTTGGCGTGAGTGATAGGATGCGTTATCCATAATAATGACTGACGGTTCTTCCAATGATTGCACCAAATGGTGCAATGAAATGAGTGTGGTTTAAGGAAATCCTTAAACCAACTTTCGTAAACCTCAGAATTCATTTCTTCGTGGTACTCAACAGTTTTTTTGGATTTAAAGGCCAACAAAGCATCTGGCATGAATCCTTTCATAGACCCTGCATGGCAAATGATTAGGCGTTCTCCTTTTCCCATCGGCCCTGAGCTAGTGGAAGCAGTGGTGTCATCAGTCCCGTTCTTAGACACTGTGTGGTTCGCATTCAGCCAAGTTTCGTCAGTGAAAACAACATTTGACCAATCTGCAATTTTTTTGGCTTCGCTCAAAAATTCGCAACGAGCGAAAGCTACGTCGCGACGCTCCATCAATATTTTGCGTTTGTCCGATTTTTTATAAGTAAATCCAATTTCTTTCAAGACCTTTGCCAATGACGATTTTTGGCCTCGGAACAAATCACATTCACGCAAAGAAGCAACGAGTTTTTTAAGTGTTGGAACTTCTTTACGTAAGTAATAGTTATATATATGACGGCGTCTGCGTCAAAGTTGTCAACAGATGTCACACGACGTGGTTAGCGTTTTTTCTTCGGCTTACGAAGCTTATTCTCCTGCATGCCGCTTGTTCCGTAGGCTTCGGTAGTAATTTTTGTAACCGTAGGTGCACTAATACCTAACGCGGCCGCAACGCGCTCTCGCACTTGCGACAATGGTAAAAGCGGGCCGCCATTTTGATACTCTGCTTCAAAGTAATTACGAAGCCTGATCACCATTTCTCTCGTCTGTCCTTTCAGCACTGATCCTTTCGGCATTTTATAGTTCGAATATAAAACAATACAAAACTCAGCAAACAATGACTAGCACGGGCGTCTTGTTGCGAGTGACAGATGACAGTGACAAACACAAAATGGCGGTGGACCATTGAGTGTTGCTACCTTGAAAAAATACTACTGCTTACCCATAGACAAAAAATGGGGTAAGTAATAGAACGTTTTAAAACCCCCGCTCTAATATTTAGGAAGATTATTATTACGTGTCAATGTAACAAAAGTGATAATAGAATGACGTTCTACTACTTACTAGCGCCATTCCTACGACTGTTCTCTTTCCGCACAGACTCGATATAAAAATGAATCGATATCGTGTCCACTATAATCACTTGGTCACAACACTATAATTGTCAAATTAGATCTGTCAAATAGAAAATAAACGGTTGGATCTATTATATCCGTAGACAGAATATAATACAGACATATACCAAGCGTGCCGCCGATAAGGACAGAAAAATAAGTACATACTAAATTTAGAGTTGCCACGTAAGGGAAATTTTACCCTTTGTGTAAAGCAAATACGGAGGTTCTTGTAAATTATATTTTCTTTCCTAACCAATAACCACTTTTTTGACACAACATTTACTTTTCTTACATTATATCGTCTTAATCTATGACAGCCTGAAAAAGTACGAAAGTGATTGTTATAATAATGTCCTCCTAGTCGAAACGACCACAGCGGCCAATCTTTCACAAGATCAGCCATGTACGCAGGAGATATTATAGTGCACAAGTGCTTGCGTAGACACAAGTGCACTCTCTCTTCCTTTATATAATAGGTACCTCTCATAATCCGATGGGACGGAAGACCGTCACGACTGGGGAGAAGTTAAGCGCAGGACCGACTTTTTACATGCCCATCCGACGCATGTGTGGCGTATCTCGGATCACGGTTTCGGAACGCCAAAGGGGCTGTCAAAAAGATGATAGCGCGCTAGTATCTATGGCAGAGACATGTTTTAATTATTACGATTACTCCACTGTATTATAAGTTGTTGTCTCTCAATTTGACTATAAGTGTTTATTACCAAAGCTCGGGACCCATAACACAGTGTTCCAGGCTGAGTGCATGGGTATCTACATGGCTGCATCAAATATCTCCAATCGGGAAGTAAAAGATTTTCACATCCGTATACTCTCCGATAGCAGGTCAGTTTTACAAGCCCTAGACGGACACACCGTTAACTCCGGGCTGTTGTACGAATGTCACCAAAAACTGAATCAGGTAGGCAATTTCAACAACTTAACCATTCAATGGATTAAGGGACACAGTGGCTCCCGTGGCAATGATGCAGCGGATGAGCTCGCTAGAAGAGGATCATCTATGGTAGCAGTAGGACCTGAACCTATAGTGCCAATCCCCTTCGGACACCTACGCATCCTGGTAAGACAGCGCACTAGGGACAAACATAACGAATTTTGGACGAACCATGGTGAGTGCAGGCAAGCCAGAGAGGCGCTTCCAGCCCTCGATGGCAGCATCACCAAACAGCTGCTCCGACTATCCAAACAACAATTGCGCGTAGTCACGGCGGCCATAACTGGACATGGTTCATTTAATAAACACCTTTTTGTCATAGGTGTCACGGACAGTCCTCTGTGCAGAGCGTGCATGGAGGAGGAGGAGACAGCGGCCCACGTGCTTCTTAGTTGCCCTGAGGTCGCAGCATACAGGACTAAGTACTTCGGAAACCCGAGTACTCTCCGAGAGATCGTCAGCGGCATTAGGCGCCTGCTGGCCTTTCTCGAGGAGTTGTGGTGGATCGAATAAGTTCATTCCCACCCGCACGCAAAATACGCGCTTTGACGTGGAGTTGCGGAAACCAGCCCGTTTTACCTATACCTATATACCAAAGCTCGGTGTTTTAATTTGACGGACAGGAGTCGGGCATACGTCCTATCGCAAATCCCGACACATGGATCATCTTACTTTACAGACAATCAGGTCATCGGCCTGCATTGTCCTAGCCAGTAAGGAACAACTACTCAAATTTGTTGCCCTTAGCAGGATTCGAACCCACGACGGAGGCTACAAAGTGAATGTACACTTAATATCATATATGCTGTAGCTAAGGTCTATTCCACATTGTTCACCTGGGTGATATCACGTGGTGATTAAAGTGACTAAGAGCTGTAGATAATTATTAGCCTCATACAAAAAAGTTAAGAGATAAAAACAATAATATGCTATTTCCCAGAGAGGTAGGCAAAAATTGGCTTTCTTATAACTTAATATAATACATACTATGGCCATTTACCGGGTAAGTTTTAGTAAATTTCTCCAATATACAAATATATAGTACTAGTATCTTGGGACAATCTACGCTTGACCAATGACCACCTGATCTCAATCTACGCAGATCCTTTAGTAAGGTAACCAGATAAATGATTACAAATACTTGTAAACTGTATAAATACATATTTAAATAGATGAATAACACCCAGACAATTGTTCGGAATCCTTTGGAATCGAACCCATGTCCTATTGGGCAGCGGCCAGGTCCCTCAGATCGTCGAACAGCCGTACATCGCCGCCGTCCGCGGCATGTACTGCTCGACCCACCCGACCCGATGTTCGTCCTCCTGGACCATGACACAACACCAACACCGACAACGATGTCAAGAGTCGTAAACACATCAACACACAGACACCGGTCTCGCCGGCGAGGCCGAAGGGATCCGTACGCATGCGACCTCGACATGCATCCCCTCGCTGAGTTTCTTGCCGGTTCTTCTCAGCGGGGGCGCGTTGTGAACCGGTGGTAAACTCATTTTCTCTAAGCGGCAGCCCAAGCCGAGGCCGTGCCTCCCTGAGGTGCCCTTGTGCTAGTCGCTACCCAAACCTTTCTGGCTAGAGCGCTTTAAGCGCTCGCCCTCTTGTCCGGTGAAACAGTACTATTCCTACAAACAAAAAAAAGTGATGATCAATAAAGCAAAGTGACTATCAAGCTTCAGTTGTCCACCAAACTTTGATGTCTACTAAAAGTGTGTTAGGTATTTATTGGTGATTCAAGTTAGGCAATACCAAATGAATCATTTGATAGTTATTTAATAGTCACTATGCTTTATTGATCATCACTTTAGTTGTCAAACGAGATAGGTACTTACTTAATAGGGGGGAACAAATGAAACAAACTATTCAACGTCGGTACTATTTATTTATAATTCAGACAAATTTACCAATAAATTGTAACCAACAACATACATACATATATTTAAACAACATGCATATAGTAAAAGCACGATTAAATGTACAATGACCATTGTGCCTATAAATAACGAATGAATACGTCCTGCGCAGCCTTGGACGAATTGCTTGAGCGCTTACGTTATTTCTGAATATTTAAGCATTCGGGAATAACTTTTAGCAACCTAATTAATTATTTTTGTTGCTGCTATCCACAGTATACAAATATCCATATTTTCAGGAAATCATAAAAATAAATTCTGGAAATCTGAGAAATTCTTCGATGCACCCAGCATGTGGGATCGTGTATGATGCACTTAATAATAATTTACCACTTATTTATGGTAGTCTCTCTTTTATACACTGGCAACACTGAAAATGGCGATCAATAAACTGAAAATTTTAGGTTATGGATGAAAAACAAGAATTTATCGATCTTACACGTAACTTTCAAGTAAAATAGTAACTAATTTAGAGCAATAAGATCTAAATAAGTCGTTTACATGTATTAGTTTCTAAATGTAATCTCTAAATTGGCCATAATAATTCACGTTTACCTGTGAAACGATACTCCACTAATTTTACGTTCACTGTCACTTTTACAGCCTATAATACTGCACTGCACGATTCTTATAGGATTTCCACAACACACAGTAATGTCACAGTTAGTTTTTTATTGAATTTTAAGTTATTTATTTAATATTAAAACCACGATAAAATTGTCACGGAGCAAAGTGGGAGCAAACGTCAAATTTGTTTCGCACCCACGGCGCGGAAAAATTGAACACATGCTGAGGGACAAAAAATCAAATACACTGTTTCTTTCTATCACACGTAACCTACATAAACGCATTCTTTTCTTGCGTGAATGAGAAAGAAAGTGTCCAGCCCTCTATTGTTTTCTTCCTCTAAGATTATATCTTTGGTTATGACCTCAGTCCAACTATCGTCTGAGGGTATGACCAATGCACGGATTTATATTTACTTCGTAAAAACTACAGGTTCGTGGACCAATGATATTACACATTTACATTCAAAGATATTATCTAAAGAAGATCGACATAGTCCGATAAAAAATGAAACCAAAAAAGAAAAACCTATGTGTGAGTGAATTGTTTATGTGTAAAGGAAAAAAAGTGTTGTTAAAAAGTACTACGTACGTAATCGATATCGATGATATTTTGTGTGGAGATATACACGACTATCTGTATAATTTAAAATTGATGTTGGTTTATAACAATCTATCTAAATATATACATATAACTCAAACGTGACTGACTGACTGGCATAGAGATCTATCAACGCACAGCCCAAACCACTGGACGGATCGGGCTGAAATTTGGCATGCAGGTAGATGTTACGACGTAGGTATCCGCTAAGAAAGGATTTTGATTAATTCTACCCCCAAGGGGATAAAATAGGGGGTGAAAATTTGTATGAAACTTTGTCAATTTTATTCCGATTGGGCTGAGACTTTGCATGCATAAAGCTACTATGACGTAGGCATCCGCTAAGAAAGGATTTTGAGATGCAGGCTACATAAGATTAGTAACTTTTCAGTTTAAAATATACGAATTTCTGTATGCTAGCGCCATCTACATTGTTATTTTGGAGAGAACTTTGAATTAACCATTTTTGTCGTAGACAGAATATAATACAGACATATACCAAGCGTGCCGCCGATAAGGACAGAAAAATAAGTACATACTAAATTTAGAGTTGCCACGTAAGGGAAATTTTACCCTTTGTGTAAAGCAAATACGGAGGTTGTTGTAAATTATATTTTCTTTCCTAACCAAAAACCACTTTTTTGACACAACATTTACTTTTCTTACATTATATCGTCTTAATCTATGACAGTCTGCAAAAAGTACGAAAGTGATTGTTATAATAATGTCCTCCTAGCCGAAACGACCACAGCGGCCAATCTTTCACAAGATCAGCCATGTACGCAGGAGATATTATAGTGCACAAGTGCTTGCGTAGACACAAGTGCACTCTCTCTTCCTTTATATAATAGGTACCTCTCATAATCCGATGGGACGGAAGACCGACACGACTGGGGAGAAGTTAAGCGCAGGACCGACTTTTTACATGCCCATCCGACGCATGTGTGGCGTATCTCGGATCACGGTTTCGGAACGCCAAAGGGGCTGTCAAAAAGATGACAGCGCGCTAGTATCTATGGCAGAGACATGTTTTAATTATTACGATTACTCCACTGTATTATAAGTTGTTCTCTCTCAATTTGATTATAAGTGTTTATTACCAAAGCTCGGTGTTTTAATTTGACGGACAGGAGTCGGGCATACGTCCTATCGCAAATCCCGACACATGGATCATCTTACTTTACAGACAATCAGGTCATCGGCCTGCATTGTCCTAGCCAGTAAGGAACTACTACTCAAAGGACCATGCCCATTTGTGCCCCAGAAATGCCCAGATAAAGTATATTACAAGATTGCTCTAATAAATAAAAACTAGAATTATGTTGTTAATTTTAAATCATATGAAGCACTGGATAAAAAATAATAAAAATTAAGACGTTCTGTTGACATTGCAGTACGTATCATCGTTCAATCATTAATTCATGCTTTATTTATTACGGTCTGGAATCACGTCCTTTGGCCCATGTAAAACTCAACATGATTGATATTATAATAAAAGTGATTACTAAATAATCGAATAATAATTTACTGCTTTACAACAATACCAAATAAAAATATGATTTTATAATAAACGTCATCAGATGAAAAAAAACATGGCCCAGTTAAGCATTAATTTTTGTTATCAAAAGCCAGAGACAGACTAGTTTTTTACCAACGCCATTTATGGGACTATTTGTTTGTTAATCTATCCCTCATTGACAGCCTCTTAAATTATAAAATCTTAGGTAAAATCTTTGTTTAGTTCGGGGCTAAATAATTGGCATGGTAAATAAAATCTTCGAAAAAGGAATCGTTTTTTTGTAGATCAATTGATCTAAGTAATCGATTCCAATATCGATTATTATTTTACCTTTGAATCATCAACGAGTTGAATAAAGATCTAAATGATGTCTCCAGACACTCAAAAGTAAAAAAGTACTTTGTGGTAGTGTATAAGTATATCTAGGCTTCGAATAAACAAATATAATTCAAACAAAAACCTAATGAAGTAATAGCTCAAAAGACTTAGCTCCAAGTTAAAAACATTCTAAAAAACTAAAATGACTGTCACTCATGCTTTCACTCTGCCTGTTTGACATCTGCCGCTGTTTTTGTGACTTGACTGTGATTTGGACTTTTCTTTCTTGTTTTCTTTGTGATAGGTACAAAATGTTGCGTTGCCTGAACTGCGGGTTACGTGTTCATCGTATACAGAGGCATGTGGTTACAACTCTGCCTCAAGAGTTCCTAATAATTTTATCTATTTGGCTCAGAATTGAATATGACTCTATACAATGGAGACAGACTAGATAAATTCCACATAACAGACATGTTTATCTGATAACATACAGATAAGTATATAAAAGAACACTAATCTGGCTTAGCTTATGTGATGATGATCATGAAGTTCCTAGTGAAATACTAATAGCAATGTTGTCTCTAAACGATAAAATGTATAAAAAACCAGTAGAAGGTTATCATGTTTAATGTCCAATATCTTTTGAACCGGTGCTTTATATGACATTAAATCTAGATATCATATAAATACTGTTAAAAAGCTATCATATGACATAGAGCTGTAATTTGGGCATTGCATGGCATTTTTGACTTTTAGCTCCATACAAATATGGGCATGGTCCTTTGTTGCCCTTCGCAGGATTCGAACCCACGACGGAGGCTACAAAGTGAATGTACACTTAATATCATATATGCTGTAGCTAAGGTCTATTCCACATTGTTCACCTGGGTGATATCACGGGGTGATTAAAGTGGGTAAGAGCTGTAGATAATTATTAGCCTCATACAAAAAAGTTAAGAGATAAAAACAATAATATGCTATTTCCCAGAGAGGTAGGCAAAAATTGGCTTTCTTATAACTTAATATAATACATACTATGGCCATTTACCGGGTAAGTTTTAGTAAATTTCTCCAATATACAAATCTATAGTACTAGTATCTTGGGACAATCTACGCTTGACCAATGACCACCTGATCTCAATCTACGCAGATCCTTTAGTAAGGTAACCAGATAAATGATTACAAATACTTGTAAACTGTATAAATACATATTTAAATAGATAAATAACACCCAGACAATAGTTCGGAATCCTTCGGAATCGAACCCATGTCCTATTGAGCAGCGGCCAGGTCCCTCAGATCGTCGAACAGCCGTACATCGCCGCCGTCCGCGGCATGTACTGCTCGACCCACCCGACCCGATGTCCGTCCTCCTGGACCATGACACAACACCAACACCGACAACGATGTCAAGAGTCGTAAACACATCAACACACAGACACCGGTCTCGCCGGCGAGGCCGAAGGGATTTGTACGCATGCGACCTCGACATGCATCCCCTCGCTGAGTTTCTTGCCGGTTCTTCTCAGCGGGGGCGCGTTGTGAACCGGTGGTAAACTCATTTTCTCTAAGCGGCAGCCCAAGCCGAGGCCGTGCCTCCCTGAGGTGCCCTTGTGCTAGTCGCTACCCAAACCTTTCTGGCTGGAGCGCTTTAAGCGCTCGCCTTCTTGTCCGGTGAAACAGTACTATTCCTACAAAAAAAAAAGTGATGATCAATAAAGCAAAGTGACTATCAAGCTTCAGTTGTCCACCAAACTTTGATGTCTACTGAAAGTGTGTTTGGTATTTATTGATGATTCAAGTTAGGCAATGCCAAATGAATCATTTGATAGTTATTTAGTACTAGCCGACCCACGCAGCTCCGCCCGCGCTGTGTTTACGTTAACTAAACTTTCAATAATATACATTCACATATACAAAACCTCCATTTTTAAAGTCGGTTAAAAACTTGGACCCACTTTGTACTTGTCCTCTGAAGCACGAAGACGTTTAGTTCAAATGGCGTTAAACGGTCACCCATCTATTTCTTGACCTTACCTAACGTTGCTTAACCTGATCGATTTCCAAACATTGTTAACAATTCTCTATGAGTGTTCCCTTACTAATATTTATTATATTATAAAGAAAAATTGATAAAATCGGACCAAGCGTATAACCAAGTACCCATTTTGACTTTAATCCCCTCTCCCAAAAGAACCGTGCTAGATTACGGGATAAAAAGTATCCTATGTCCTACCTCGTAGTAAGATCTCAAATCATGCCAAGTTTCATTTGAATCCATTCAGTACTTTCGGCGTGATGCTCAGCCGAGATACAGACAGACAGACAGACAGACAAAAATTTAAAAAATTACATTTTCGACCTCAGTATCGGTTATAGAATGCCCTCCAAATATAATTTTCAAAATATCTTCAATGTACAGAATTGGACCTGTTACAGTTTTATTATAAGTATAGATTCACTTTGCTTTATTGATCATCACTTTAGTTGTCAAACGAGATAGGTACATAATAGGGGGGCAAATGAAACAAACTATTCAACGTCGGTACTATTAAATAGTTATACTATTGGCGGGTTTAAAATATGGCTAGAAGCCAAGAAATAGCGGTTTTTAATATTTTTAAGTGTGGACTGTATTAGGTGTATTAAACTAGTAGGTATTGAACGCTACTCGACGCTGTAAAACGCAGGTAACAGACAAGGAAAAATGCAGGAAACAGCTAGCACCACTCACCTGATGATTAGCTGGTACCAGGCACAATGTGTCGACACAAAAAGTTCACAAAAATTCACAGTTATATGCAATAGAAGCACTATCGCGAACGGCGGCGGTGTGCTGTAGGGCTCGTGGTTAAACGGTAACTAAGCGGATATATGCTACTCAAGGAAGAACGGGATTGGTTGATTTGGAAATACGTCATTTACGTCACAAGAGAGCGTTCAGAAATGCATGATTAATTTAAATACCAAACAACCTCCCGGCTTTGAGGTAACCTCAAAAACAAAATAAAAATAAACCCAAAAAGGGGGAAAACATATATAAGAACATCACCATTAAATTAGGTGTATGCGTGCGGTAATATAGTCTAATAATGCGGAATATAAACTAAGTCATAAGGACAAAAACTAGAGCGAAGGACAGTGCTTATATCAATAATAATTGTAACTTAAACTAGCGATAACATAAAGAAAACTACTGCGTTGGTAGCGGACAAAGTCGCACTACCGGACGCTGCAGGATGCCACTTTTGGTTTTAACCTAAAACATGTGTTACATTTATGTATGCGGGAACGAACAATACGGCGGGCGGATAAATATCCAAAAACGTTGTCTCAGTATTGAAAGTAGTAGTTGCGGACCGGCGTGAAAGTTTTTCTTATGATAAAAGTCAATTATCAAATTAATTATGTGACCATTTTTCGGCAACAATATTGGATGTTTATGTAATTTTTCTAATGATGCGTTATCTAACCGACCTCCGACATATAGAATGCCGTCATTCATGTATGGCGTTAATTTGCGGAGAGCTGATGAACAACCTTTTCCCTTTTCTATAAGTTTGATATCATCAGCGAATGAAGCGTGTTGGACGGCCTTAATTATAACAAGTTCAGCAGCGTCTAAATCTTGCGCGGTTATTACATTATTGCGGGGCAATTTTCTTAGAAATCTTAACACATACACTACAGTGCGAAGTAACTTATTCCACGAGGATACTCTATAACTTAATGTCAGAAGTAGATGCTCAGTTTGCGCGGCGGCGGCGTCGCAAGCGACGTGAGATAATGTTTTTTCTTCAGGTAAACATGAGCTTTGCGGTGAAAATTGCTGAATTGGCCATTCACTAATAGGAAAAGACATCCAAGATGGGCCTTGGAACCAGAGATTATTCTCTATTAAGCGTGAGGGAAGCAGCCCGCGAGATACACAATCCGCGGGGTTTTCTACTCCTGCGACGTGATAAAAATGATCACTTGGCAATAAAGATTGACATTGCGAAATTCTATTGGCGACGAAAGTATTAAATCTGTGTGGGGAAGAGTGAACCCAGCACAGAGCGACTTCAGAGTCAGAAAATGCGTAAATATTATTTATTGGGTGTCTTATTGACAATGTATTGACCACTGAACGCACTAACTTAGCGAGCAGTGTTAAGGCGCAAAGTTCAAGTCTCGCTAAAGTCACGGTATTTACCGGAGAAACGCGGGATTTTGAACAAACTAACGTGACTATAGGGAGAGAATCTTCATTAACTACGTGAAGATATATGACGCAGCCAAAACCTTTTTCGCTAGCGTCAGCGAAAGCGATTAGCGAAACGACAGAAGAGTCCTTAATACCCATATGGCGCGGGAATTGAAGACCCGAGATTAGCGGTAACTCTGAAATATATTGTTGCCACAACTTGACAACAGAAGGAGGCGGAGACTCGTCCCAATCAATTTTGAGGAGCCATAGTTCTTTTATTAATAATTTAGCGAATAGCGTTATGGGACCGACAAGACCCAATACATCATAAAGTTGTGCGGTAGCGGATAGCATAGAACGCTTTGTACAAATAGCGGGCGGTTGAGATACAGTAAAAGTAAAATTATCAGTAGCGGGATGCCAGCGAAGGCCTAAAATCTTATGAGTGTCATTATCGTTAAAAGAAATATATTCTTGTTGACGATGACTTGCGGGTATGTGTTCCAACAATTCGTGGGAATTACTCGTCCATTTAACTAGATCAAAACCACCGGCTTTGAAAAGTTGGATTAATTGTGTTGCTGTCGCTACAGCTTCATCTAGCGTTGAAGCTGTGGAAGCAAGGTCATCCATGTATATATCGAGCTGTCTTTCAATAAGACTAGCTGCGAGAGGATAGTTAGCTCCTTCATCTTTTGCTAACTCACGCATGACGCGAAGAGAGAGAAAAGGTGAGGAACGAAGACCAAAAGTGACACGAGTAAATTCATACGTTTGCAAGGGTTCGTCATCAGAAAAGCGAAATAAAATTCGTTGGAACTTGCGGTGCGAATCTTGTACATGTATGCAAAAATACATTTTACGAACATCAGCGAAAAAAGCAATAGAATATATTCGTACATTGAGTAAAATATTGAAAATATCAGTTTGTAAGTTTTCACCGGTTTGCAAAATATCATTAAGTGATAAACCGTTATCCGACTTACAACTGCCGTCTATTACTACACGGAGCGGTGTGGATGATTTATCCTCCCGAATAACCGGGTGGTGAGGTAAGTAAAAACAAGGCACATCAAACCTTATCATTTCTTGCGGAACAAGTGTTAAGAACCCTTTATCTAAATATTCCCTAATGACGTCATTGTAACGCGCGCGAAGTTCAGGATTTCTACTAAATCTTCTTTCAAGAAGAGAAAATCTTTTTTCAGCGATTTGAAGCGAATTACCTAATTTTTCTGGTGGATCCTTAAATGGCAAAGCGACAACGTAACTGCCATCAGGATTGCGAGCGGTATTAGAGTCATTAAGCGGTTCTTGATTAATTAAATGAAAAGAATGCGATTTATGAGTAGGGGACTCAACATAAGCGTCGCCCATTATTACATAACCTAGCGTTGTTTCTAGCGCCATAGGCGCGTGCGGCGTAATTATTTTATTTGACAGTAATATTTTACAATAGGTATTTACCCCCAAAAGTAAGGAAATTTCCCCAGGTACAAAGAACTGGTCATCAGATAAACGTATCGAAGATATATAATTAATCTTATTTAAATCAATCTTAACGTCCGGTAATTTCCCGGTAATGTGAGGCACTACTAACGGTTCGACTTCATATACGAATTCATTATCGAAGCGAGATGTGAATTTAACGTGAGTAACGCCTAATATTTTTTGCGATGAACCACCAATGCCATGAACTTCGGTAAAGCGGTTTTTTCCCGATATGGGTAAAGATAAACGTTTGCAACAATCAAGCGAAATATAGTCACTTTGTGACCCTGGATCTATTAAACATCTTACATAATATTCACGTCCATAATTATTTATTACTTTTATTTTTGCGGTCGCTAATAAAGCAGCGGTTTGAGTGTGATTAATATCATTGTTAAGGTTTGTAATACTAAACGACGACAAGACCGTAGTAGACTCCAAGCCCTGAGTGCATACACTATCACCCGAGTTGGACTGCGGATTAATTTCGATCTTATTCGTAGAAGGATTAGAGGTTAAATTACAGTGAGCATTACGAATACCCGAGACGGCCGGCTGGGAAACCGGTTTTTGATCTAACTTTGAGCTAGCTTGCGCTTCATATTTAATTGTAAAATGTAATAAGGAATGGTGGCGTTGATTGCAATGTAAACATGTACGTTGCGAATTACAAAAACTGGACTTATGTTTATTACTTAAACAATTCGTACAAAAACCATTTTGTTTTATGTAGTTATACCTTTCCTTAGGCGTTAATTTAGAAAAGCGCGGACAATTAAACAAGTGTGTGTGTGTCTTATCTTGACACATAACGCACGGTTGATTGTTGTCAGTATTAATAAAAGTTCTAGTAGGACCACTGTTAGGTCTAGGTATATTATGTTTTTTATTATTATTAGAAAGTTTGTTTGCGGTAGGTTCAAATTGTTTTTGTATATTATTAAGTATCTTACTTTGCTCTTGGACGAAACTGATAAGACTCTGATATGTAGGTATATCAGTTTGACGTTGCGACAATTCAAAGGCTTTAACAGTATCTGCATCTAATCTTTGCAATGCTAATTGTAAGCACATAAAGTCTGTTAAGTCATTTAATTTTAACTGTTTTAGCGCTTTGATTGAGGAATCAAAATTATTAATAAATGATTCTAGATTTGCGGCGGAACTAGAAGTAAGCGGTTTAAATCTTAACATATGATTAAAATAAGAGACAGCGAGTGAACGAGTATCGTTATATTTTTGTATAAGATTATTCCAAATTATGGGATAGTTTTCTGGCGTAGCGGACAGCCCAGCGCAAATTGCTTTGGCTTTATCAGTAAGTTTACCAACTAAATAATATACGCGTTCAGTATCCGTTAAATTCGGATTATCATGAATAATACTTTTAAATTGTTGATGAAACATAGGCCAATGACGAATATCGCCATCAAACGATTGTAATTCAATAGGCGGCAACTTATTGTGGTAAGAAGAAGACTTGGATTCAGTCTTTATCGGAATATTAGAGTCTTTCTGTAACTTAGAAAGAACCCCCTTTATATGACAGTATAACTCTTCAAATGCGATCCAGGTTTGATAATCAACGGAACTGGTGGGGTTGGCTTGTAAGTAGACATTATTATAATCATCAACAACCTTTTCGAAATCAGCACGTAACGTATCTACATTACTAGCGTTTAACAAGAATGTATCACGCTGTTGTTCATCAGCGATAGCCGATCGCGACAATTCGTAAAATTTTTGCAAACGCGAGAACATTGCTTCTCGTTTTTCTCGAAGAATGACAACCTTTGGGTCCTCCCGGCATGGCGACCGTTCCTCACCCCTAGATTTACTCATTATTCAGCGGATTAATTTAATAAAAGCAGGCGATAATAAATAAAGTATGCGTTTGTTGGTTTTAATAGCTTAAAAACCAATTGCTATTAAATTAAAGCGGTACCTAAGTATTTAAAAACGATTACAACTAAGCGAATGAGTTACCCTAACTACCGAGATATGCACTTATGAAATTATTTAATTAGCTTTAATAACTTAAAACAAATTAAATAATTAGCGAGCGTAAAATATAATATTATTAATAACTTAGCGTATTGTGAAGTGAAAATGAGCGCGTTAAGTAGGTAGGTGGCACGTATTAGCTGCGACGCGAGCCAAGCGGGGCACAGAATGCTACCTGCATACAGCGTATGATTGTAAAGAAAATAATTTTAAGTACGTAATTACGATTATCAATCTATAAGCACTGTCCTTCAACACAAATAAATGCCTGCGAATTAGATTGCAGAAATCTAGAAGCGATTGAATATACTTATGACTTATGTATATTATCAAAGCGGGCGGGAATAATTTATAATTAAATAGGCTTTTAAATGTTATTTCACAGACAGATAGATAATTATAGCGATTAGATAATCGAATAATGAAACCATTGGATGGGACCAAAAAAGGTATCAAATCCGGTGAGATGGACCAAAAAAGGTGGTGGGTTTAAAATATGGCTAGAAGCCAAGAAATAGCGGTTTTTATATTTTTAAGTGTGGACTGTATTAGGTGTATTAAATTAGTAGGTAATGAACGCTACTCGACGCTGTAAAACACAGGTAAAAGGCAAGGAAAAAGGTAGGAAAACAGCAAGCACCACTCACCTGATGATTAGCTGGTACCAGGCACAATGTGTCGACACAAAAGTTCACAAAACTTCACAGTTATAGGCAATAGAAGCACTATCGCGAACGGTGGCAGCGCGCTGTAGGGCTCGTGGTTAAACGGTAACTAAGCGGATATATGCTACTCAAGGAAGAACGGGATTGGTTGATTTGGAAATACGTCATTTACGTCACAAGAGAGCGTTCAGAAATGCATGATTAATTTAAATACCAAACAACTATTAAATAAATATATTTATAATTCAGACAAATTTACCAATAAATTGTAACCAACAACATACATACATGTATTTAAACAACATGCATATAGTAAAAGCACGATTAAATGTACAATGACCATTGTGCCTATAAATAACGAATGAATACGTCCTGCGCAGCCTTGGACGAATTACTTGAGCGCTTACGTTTTTCTGAATATTTAAGCATTCGGGAATAACTTTTAGCAACCTAATTAATTCTTTTTGTTGCTGCTATCCAAAGTATACAAATATCCATATTTTCAGGAAATCATAAAAATAAATTCGGGAAATCTGAGAAATTATTCGATGCACCCAGCATGTGGGATCGTGTATGATGCACTTAATAATAATTTACCACTTATTTATGGTAGTCTCTCTTTTATACACTGGCAACACTGAAAATGGCGATCAATAAACTGAAAATTTTAGGTTATGGATGAAAAACAAGAATTTATCGATCTTACACGTAACTTTCAAGTAAAATAGTAACTAATTTAGAGCAATAAGATCTAAATAAGTCGTTTACATGTATTAGTTTCTAAATGTAATCTCTAAATTGGCCATAATAATTCACGTTTACCTGTGAAACGAT
The DNA here is from genome assembly GCA_911728495.1 of Furcula furcula. Classification (NCBI taxonomy): domain Eukaryota; kingdom Metazoa; phylum Arthropoda; class Insecta; order Lepidoptera; family Notodontidae; genus Furcula; species Furcula furcula. The sequence goes on along the minus strand of OU452246.1, from coordinate 7,547,057 downwards.
ACTCCACTAATTTTACGTTCACTGTCACTTTTACAGCCTATAATACTGCACTGCACGATTCTTATAGGATTTCCACAACACACAGTAATGTCACAGTTAGTTTTTTATTGAATTTTAAGTTATTTATTTAATATTAAAACCACGATAAAATTGTCACGGAGCAAAGTGGGAGCAAACGTCAAATTTGTTTCGCACCCACGGCGCGGAAAAATTGAACACATGCTGAGGGACAAAAAATCAAATACACTGTTTCTTTCTATCACACGTAACCTACATAAACGCATTCTTTTCTTGCGTGAATGAGAAAGAAAGTGTCCAGCCCTCTATTGTTTTCTTCCTCTAAGATTATATCTTTGGTTATGACCTCAGTCCAACTATCGTCTGAGGGTATGACCAATGCACGGATTTATATTTACTTCGTAAAAACTACAGGTTCGTGGACCAATGATATTACACATTTACATTCAAAGATATTATCTAAAGAAGATCGACATAGTCCGATAAAAAATGAAACCAAAAAAGAAAAATCTATGTGTGAGTGAATTGTTTATGTGTAAAGGAAAAAAAGTGTTGTTAAAAAGTACTACGTACGTAATCGATATCGATGATATTTTGTGTGGAGATATACACGACTATCTGTATAATTTAAAATTGATGTTGGTTTATAACAATCTATCTAAATATATACATATAACTCAAACGTGACTGACTGACTGGCATAGAGATCTATCAACGCACAGCCCAAACCACTGGACGGATCGGGCTGAAATTTGGCATGCAGGTAGATGTTACGACGTAGGTATCCGCTAAGAAAGGATTTTGATTAATTCTACCCCCAAGGGGATAAAATAGGGGGTGAAAATTTGTATGAAACTTTGTCAATTTTATTCCGATTGGGCTGAGACTTTGCATGCATAAAGCTACTATGACGTAGGCATCCGCTAAGAAAGGATTTTGAGATGCAGGCTACATAAGATTAGTAACTTTTCAGTTTAAAATATACGAATTTCTGTATGCTAGCGCCATCTACATTGTTATTTTGGAGAGAACTTTGAATTAACCATTTTTGTCGTAGACAGAATATAATACAGACATATACCAAGCGTGCCGCCGATAAGGACAGAAAAATAAGTACATACTAAATTTAGAGTTGCCACGTAAGGGAAATTTTACCCTTTGTGTAAAGCAAATACGGAGGTTGTTGTAAATTATATTTTCTTTCCTAACCAAAAACCACTTTTTTGACACAACATTTACTTTTCTTACATTATATCGTCTTAATCTATGACAGTCTGCAAAAAGTACGAAAGTGATTGTTATAATAATGTCCTCCTAGCCGAAACGACCACAGCGGCCAATCTTTCACAAGATCAGCCATGTACGCAGGAGATATTATAGTGCACAAGTGCTTGCGTAGACACAAGTGCACTCTCTCTTCCTTTATATAATAGGTACCTCTCATAATCCGATGGGACGGAAGACCGACACGACTGGGGAGAAGTTAAGCGCAGGACCGACTTTTTACATGCCCATCCGACGCATGTGTGGCGTATCTCGGATCACGGTTTCGGAACGCCAAAGGGGCTGTCAAAAAGATGACAGCGCGCTAGTATCTATGGCAGAGACATGTTTTAATTATTACGATTACTCCACTGTATTATAAGTTGTTCTCTCTCAATTTGATTATAAGTGTTTATTACCAAAGCTCGGTGTTTTAATTTGACGGACAGGAGTCGGGCATACGTCCTATCGCAAATCCCGACACATGGATCATCTTACTTTACAGACAATCAGGTCATCGGCCTGCATTGTCCTAGCCAGTAAGGAACTACTACTCAAAGGACCATGCCCATTTGTGCCCCAGAAATGCCCAGATAAAGTATATTACAAGATTGCTCTAATAAATAAAAACTAGAATTATGTTGTTAATTTTAAATCATATGAAGCACTGGATAAAAAATAATAAAAATTAAGACGTTCTGTTGACATTGCAGTACGTATCATCGTTCAATCATTAATTCATGCTTTATTTATTACGGTCTGGAATCACGTCCTTTGGCCCATGTAAAACTCAACATGATTGATATTATAATAAAAGTGATTACTAAATAATCGAATAATAATTTACTGCTTTACAACAATACCAAATAAAAATATGATTTTATAATAAACGTCATCAGATGAAAAAAAACATGGCCCAGTTAAGCATTAATTTTTGTTATCAAAAGCCAGAGACAGACTAGTTTTTTACCAACGCCATTTATGGGACTATTTGTTTGTTAATCTATCCCTCATTGACAGCCTCTTAAATTATAAAATCTTAGGTAAAATCTTTGTTTAGTTCGGGGCTAAATAATTGGCATGGTAAATAAAATCTTCGAAAAAGGAATCGTTTTTTTGTAGATCAATTGATCTAAGTAATCGATTCCAATATGGATTATTATTTTACCTTTGAATAATCAACGAGTTGAATAAAGATCTAAATGATGTCTCCAGACACTCAAAAGTAAAAAAGTACTTTGTGGTAGTGTATAAGTATATCTAGGCTTCGAATAAACAAATATAATTCAAACAAAAACCTAATGAAGTAATAGCTCAAAAGACTTAGCTCCAAGTTAAAAACATTCTAAAAAACTAAAATGACTGTCACTCATGCTTTCACTCTGCCTGTTTGACATCTGCCGCTGTTTTTGTGACTTGACTGTGATTTGGACTTTTCTTTCTTGTTTTCTTTGTGATAGGTACAAAATGTTGCGTTGCCTGAACTGCGGGTTACGTGTTCATCGTATACAGAGGCATGTGGTTACAACTCTGCCTCAAGAGTTCCTAATAATTTTATCTATTTGGCTCAGAATTGAATATGACTCTATACAATGGAGACAGACTAGATAAATTCCACATAACAGACATGTTTATCTGATAACATACAGATAAGTATATAAAAGAACACTAATCTGGCTTAGCTTATGTGATGATGATCATGAAGTTCCTAGTGAAATACTAATAGCAATGTTGTCTCTAAACGATAAAATGTATAAAAAACCAGTAGAAGGTTATCATGTTTAATGTCCAATATCTTTTGAACCGGTGCTTTATATGACATTAAATCTAGATATCATATAAATACTGTTAAAAAGCTATCATATGACATAGAGCTGTAATTTGGGCATTGCATGGCATTTTTGACTTTTAGCTCCATACAAATATGGGCATGGTCCTTTGTTGCCCTTCGCAGGATTCGAACCCACGACGGAGGCTACAAAGTGAATGTACACTTAATATCATATATGCTGTAGCTAAGGTCTATTCCACATTGTTCACCTGGGTGATATCACGGGGTGATTAAAGTGGGTAAGAGCTGTAGATAATTATTAGCCTCATACAAAAAAGTTAAGAGATAAAAACAATAATATGCTATTTCCCAGAGAGGTAGGCAAAAATTGGCTTTCTTATAACTTAATATAATACATACTATGGCCATTTACCGGGTAAGTTTTAGTAAATTTCTCCAATATACAAATCTATAGTACTAGTATCTTGGGACAATCTACGCTTGACCAATGACCACCTGATCTCAATCTACGCAGATCCTTTAGTAAGGTAACCAGATAAATGATTACAAATACTTGTAAACTGTATAAATACATATTTAAATAGATAAATAACACCCAGACAATAGTTCGGAATCCTTCGGAATCGAACCCATGTCCTATTGAGCAGCGGCCAGGTCCCTCAGATCGTCGAACAGCCGTACATCGCCGCCGTCCGCGGCATGTACTGCTCGACCCACCCGACCCGATGTCCGTCCTCCTGGACCATGACACAACACCAACACCGACAACGATGTCAAGAGTCGTAAACACATCAACACACAGACACCGGTCTCGCCGGCGAGGCCGAAGGGATTTGTACGCATGCGACCTCGACATGCATCCCCTCGCTGAGTTTCTTGCCGGTTCTTCTCAGCGGGGGCGCGTTGTGAACCGGTGGTAAACTCATTTTCTCTAAGCGGCAGCCCAAGCCGAGGCCGTGCCTCCCTGAGGTGCCCTTGTGCTAGTCGCTACCCAAACCTTTCTGGCTGGAGCGCTTTAAGCGCTCGCCTTCTTGTCCGGTGAAACAGTACTATTCCTACAAAAAAAAAAGTGATGATCAATAAAGCAAAGTGACTATCAAGCTTCAGTTGTCCACCAAACTTTGATGTCTACTGAAAGTGTGTTTGGTATTTATTGATGATTCAAGTTAGGCAATGCCAAATGAATCATTTGATAGTTATTTAGTACTAGCCGACCCACGCAGCTCCGCCCGCGCTGTGTTTACGTTAACTAAACTTTCAATAATATACATTCACATATACAAAACCTCCATTTTTAAAGTCGGTTAAAAACTTGGACCCACTTTGTACTTGTCCTCTGAAGCACGAAGACGTTTAGTTCAAATGGCGTTAAACGGTCACCCATCTATTTCTTGACCTTACCTAACGTTGCTTAACCTGATCGATTTCCAAACATTGTTAACAATTCTCTATGAGTGTTCCCTTACTAATATTTATTATATTATAAAGAAAAATTGATAAAATCGGACCAAGCGTATAACCAAGTACCCATTTTGACTTTAATCCCCTCTCCCAAAAGAACCGTGCTAGATTACGGGATAAAAAGTATCCTATGTCCTACCTCGTAGTAAGATCTCAAATCATGCCAAGTTTCATTTGAATCCATTCAGTACTTTCGGCGTGATGCTCAGCCGAGATACAGACAGACAGACAGACAGACAAAAATTTAAAAAATTACATTTTCGACCTCAGTATCGGTTATAGAATGCCCTCCAAATATAATTTTCAAAATATCTTCAATGTACAGAATTGGACCTGTTACAGTTTTATTATAAGTATAGATTCACTTTGCTTTATTGATCATCACTTTAGTTGTCAAACGAGATAGGTACATAATAGGGGGGCAAATGAAACAAACTATTCAACGTCGGTACTATTAAATAGTTATACTATTGGCGGGTTTAAAATATGGCTAGAAGCCAAGAAATAGCGGTTTTTAATATTTTTAAGTGTGGACTGTATTAGGTGTATTAAACTAGTAGGTATTGAACGCTACTCGACGCTGTAAAACGCAGGTAACAGACAAGGAAAAATGCAGGAAACAGCTAGCACCACTCACCTGATGATTAGCTGGTACCAGGCACAATGTGTCGACACAAAAAGTTCACAAAAATTCACAGTTATATGCAATAGAAGCACTATCGCGAACGGCGGCGGTGTGCTGTAGGGCTCGTGGTTAAACGGTAACTAAGCGGATATATGCTACTCAAGGAAGAACGGGATTGGTTGATTTGGAAATACGTCATTTACGTCACAAGAGAGCGTTCAGAAATGCATGATTAATTTAAATACCAAACAACCTCCCGGCTTTGAGGTAACCTCAAAAACAAAATAAAAATAAACCCAAAAAGGGGGAAAACATATATAAGAACATCACCATTAAATTAGGTGTATGCGTGCGGTAATATAGTCTAATAATGCGGAATATAAACTAAGTCATAAGGACAAAAACTAGAGCGAAGGACAGTGCTTATATCAATAATAATTGTAACTTAAACTAGCGATAACATAAAGAAAACTACTGCGTTGGTAGCGGACAAAGTCGCACTACCGGACGCTGCAGGATGCCACTTTTGGTTTTAACCTAAAACATGTGTTACATTTATGTATGCGGGAACGAACAATACGGCGGGCGGATAAATATCCAAAAACGTTGTCTCAGTATTGAAAGTAGTAGTTGCGGACCGGCGTGAAAGTTTTTCTTATGATAAAAGTCAATTATCAAATTAATTATGTGACCATTTTTCGGCAACAATATTGGATGTTTATGTAATTTTTCTAATGATGCGTTATCTAACCGACCTCCGACATATAGAATGCCGTCATTCATGTATGGCGTTAATTTGCGGAGAGCTGATGAACAACCTTTTCCCTTTTCTATAAGTTTGATATCATCAGCGAATGAAGCGTGTTGGACGGCCTTAATTATAACAAGTTCAGCAGCGTCTAAATCTTGCGCGGTTATTACATTATTGCGGGGCAATTTTCTTAGAAATCTTAACACATACACTACAGTGCGAAGTAACTTATTCCACGAGGATACTCTATAACTTAATGTCAGAAGTAGATGCTCAGTTTGCGCGGCGGCGGCGTCGCAAGCGACGTGAGATAATGTTTTTTCTTCAGGTAAACATGAGCTTTGCGGTGAAAATTGCTGAATTGGCCATTCACTAATAGGAAAAGACATCCAAGATGGGCCTTGGAACCAGAGATTATTCTCTATTAAGCGTGAGGGAAGCAGCCCGCGAGATACACAATCCGCGGGGTTTTCTACTCCTGCGACGTGATAAAAATGATCACTTGGCAATAAAGATTGACATTGCGAAATTCTATTGGCGACGAAAGTATTAAATCTGTGTGGGGAAGAGTGAACCCAGCACAGAGCGACTTCAGAGTCAGAAAATGCGTAAATATTATTTATTGGGTGTCTTATTGACAATGTATTGACCACTGAACGCACTAACTTAGCGAGCAGTGTTAAGGCGCAAAGTTCAAGTCTCGCTAAAGTCACGGTATTTACCGGAGAAACGCGGGATTTTGAACAAACTAACGTGACTATAGGGAGAGAATCTTCATTAACTACGTGAAGATATATGACGCAGCCAAAACCTTTTTCGCTAGCGTCAGCGAAAGCGATTAGCGAAACGACAGAAGAGTCCTTAATACCCATATGGCGCGGGAATTGAAGACCCGAGATTAGCGGTAACTCTGAAATATATTGTTGCCACAACTTGACAACAGAAGGAGGCGGAGACTCGTCCCAATCAATTTTGAGGAGCCATAGTTCTTTTATTAATAATTTAGCGAATAGCGTTATGGGACCGACAAGACCCAATACATCATAAAGTTGTGCGGTAGCGGATAGCATAGAACGCTTTGTACAAATAGCGGGCGGTTGAGATACAGTAAAAGTAAAATTATCAGTAGCGGGATGCCAGCGAAGGCCTAAAATCTTATGAGTGTCATTATCGTTAAAAGAAATATATTCTTGTTGACGATGACTTGCGGGTATGTGTTCCAACAATTCGTGGGAATTACTCGTCCATTTAACTAGATCAAAACCACCGGCTTTGAAAAGTTGGATTAATTGTGTTGCTGTCGCTACAGCTTCATCTAGCGTTGAAGCTGTGGAAGCAAGGTCATCCATGTATATATCGAGCTGTCTTTCAATAAGACTAGCTGCGAGAGGATAGTTAGCTCCTTCATCTTTTGCTAACTCACGCATGACGCGAAGAGAGAGAAAAGGTGAGGAACGAAGACCAAAAGTGACACGAGTAAATTCATACGTTTGCAAGGGTTCGTCATCAGAAAAGCGAAATAAAATTCGTTGGAACTTGCGGTGCGAATCTTGTACATGTATGCAAAAATACATTTTACGAACATCAGCGAAAAAAGCAATAGAATATATTCGTACATTGAGTAAAATATTGAAAATATCAGTTTGTAAGTTTTCACCGGTTTGCAAAATATCATTAAGTGATAAACCGTTATCCGACTTACAACTGCCGTCTATTACTACACGGAGCGGTGTGGATGATTTATCCTCCCGAATAACCGGGTGGTGAGGTAAGTAAAAACAAGGCACATCAAACCTTATCATTTCTTGCGGAACAAGTGTTAAGAACCCTTTATCTAAATATTCCCTAATGACGTCATTGTAACGCGCGCGAAGTTCAGGATTTCTACTAAATCTTCTTTCAAGAAGAGAAAATCTTTTTTCAGCGATTTGAAGCGAATTACCTAATTTTTCTGGTGGATCCTTAAATGGCAAAGCGACAACGTAACTGCCATCAGGATTGCGAGCGGTATTAGAGTCATTAAGCGGTTCTTGATTAATTAAATGAAAAGAATGCGATTTATGAGTAGGGGACTCAACATAAGCGTCGCCCATTATTACATAACCTAGCGTTGTTTCTAGCGCCATAGGCGCGTGCGGCGTAATTATTTTATTTGACAGTAATATTTTACAATAGGTATTTACCCCCAAAAGTAAGGAAATTTCCCCAGGTACAAAGAACTGGTCATCAGATAAACGTATCGAAGATATATAATTAATCTTATTTAAATCAATCTTAACGTCCGGTAATTTCCCGGTAATGTGAGGCACTACTAACGGTTCGACTTCATATACGAATTCATTATCGAAGCGAGATGTGAATTTAACGTGAGTAACGCCTAATATTTTTTGCGATGAACCACCAATGCCATGAACTTCGGTAAAGCGGTTTTTTCCCGATATGGGTAAAGATAAACGTTTGCAACAATCAAGCGAAATATAGTCACTTTGTGACCCTGGATCTATTAAACATCTTACATAATATTCACGTCCATAATTATTTATTACTTTTATTTTTGCGGTCGCTAATAAAGCAGCGGTTTGAGTGTGATTAATATCATTGTTAAGGTTTGTAATACTAAACGACGACAAGACCGTAGTAGACTCCAAGCCCTGAGTGCATACACTATCACCCGAGTTGGACTGCGGATTAATTTCGATCTTATTCGTAGAAGGATTAGAGGTTAAATTACAGTGAGCATTACGAATACCCGAGACGGCCGGCTGGGAAACCGGTTTTTGATCTAACTTTGAGCTAGCTTGCGCTTCATATTTAATTGTAAAATGTAATAAGGAATGGTGGCGTTGATTGCAATGTAAACATGTACGTTGCGAATTACAAAAACTGGACTTATGTTTATTACTTAAACAATTCGTACAAAAACCATTTTGTTTTATGTAGTTATACCTTTCCTTAGGCGTTAATTTAGAAAAGCGCGGACAATTAAACAAGTGTGTGTGTGTCTTATCTTGACACATAACGCACGGTTGATTGTTGTCAGTATTAATAAAAGTTCTAGTAGGACCACTGTTAGGTCTAGGTATATTATGTTTTTTATTATTATTAGAAAGTTTGTTTGCGGTAGGTTCAAATTGTTTTTGTATATTATTAAGTATCTTACTTTGCTCTTGGACGAAACTGATAAGACTCTGATATGTAGGTATATCAGTTTGACGTTGCGACAATTCAAAGGCTTTAACAGTATCTGCATCTAATCTTTGCAATGCTAATTGTAAGCACATAAAGTCTGTTAAGTCATTTAATTTTAACTGTTTTAGCGCTTTGATTGAGGAATCAAAATTATTAATAAATGATTCTAGATTTGCGGCGGAACTAGAAGTAAGCGGTTTAAATCTTAACATATGATTAAAATAAGAGACAGCGAGTGAACGAGTATCGTTATATTTTTGTATAAGATTATTCCAAATTATGGGATAGTTTTCTGGCGTAGCGGACAGCCCAGCGCAAATTGCTTTGGCTTTATCAGTAAGTTTACCAACTAAATAATATACGCGTTCAGTATCCGTTAAATTCGGATTATCATGAATAATACTTTTAAATTGTTGATGAAACATAGGCCAATGACGAATATCGCCATCAAACGATTGTAATTCAATAGGCGGCAACTTATTGTGGTAAGAAGAAGACTTGGATTCAGTCTTTATCGGAATATTAGAGTCTTTCTGTAACTTAGAAAGAACCCCCTTTATATGACAGTATAACTCTTCAAATGCGATCCAGGTTTGATAATCAACGGAACTGGTGGGGTTGGCTTGTAAGTAGACATTATTATAATCATCAACAACCTTTTCGAAATCAGCACGTAACGTATCTACATTACTAGCGTTTAACAAGAATGTATCACGCTGTTGTTCATCAGCGATAGCCGATCGCGACAATTCGTAAAATTTTTGCAAACGCGAGAACATTGCTTCTCGTTTTTCTCGAAGAATGACAACCTTTGGGTCCTCCCGGCATGGCGACCGTTCCTCACCCCTAGATTTACTCATTATTCAGCGGATTAATTTAATAAAAGCAGGCGATAATAAATAAAGTATGCGTTTGTTGGTTTTAATAGCTTAAAAACCAATTGCTATTAAATTAAAGCGGTACCTAAGTATTTAAAAACGATTACAACTAAGCGAATGAGTTACCCTAACTACCGAGATATGCACTTATGAAATTATTTAATTAGCTTTAATAACTTAAAACAAATTAAATAATTAGCGAGCGTAAAATATAATATTATTAATAACTTAGCGTATTGCGAAGTGAAAATGAGCGCGTTAAGTAGGTAGGTGGCACGTATTAGCTGCGACGCGAGCCAAGCGGGGCACAGAATGCTACCTGCATACAGCGTATGATTGTAAAGAAAATAATTTTAAGTACGTAATTACGATTATCAATCTATAAGCACTGTCCTTCAACACAAATAAATGCCTGCGAATTAGATTGCAGAAATCTAGAAGCGATTGAATATACTTATGACTTATGTATATTATCAAAGCGGGCGGGAATAATTTATAATTAAATAGGCTTTTAAATGTTATTTCACAGACAGATAGATAATTATAGCGATTAGATAATCGAATAATGAAACCATTGGATGGGACCAAAAAAGGTATCAAATCCGGTGAGATGGACCAAAAAAGGTGGTGGGTTTAAAATATGGCTAGAAGCCAAGAAATAGCGGTTTTTATATTTTTAAGTGTGGACTGTATTAGGTGTATTAAATTAGTAGGTAATGAACGCTACTCGACGCTGTAAAACACAGGTAAAAGGCAAGGAAAAAGGTAGGAAAACAGCAAGCACCACTCACCTGATGATTAGCTGGTACCAGGCACAATGTGTCGACACAAAAGTTCACAAAACTTCACAGTTATAGGCAATAGAAGCACTATCGCGAACGGTGGCAGCGCGCTGTAGGGCTCGTGGTTAAACGGTAACTAAGCGGATATATGCTACTCAAGGAAGAACGGGATTGGTTGATTTGGAAATACGTCATTTACGTCACAAGAGAGCGTTCAGAAATGCATGATTAATTTAAATACCAAACAACTATTAAATAAATATATTTATAATTCAGACAAATTTACCAATAAATTGTAACCAACAACATACATACATGTATTTAAACAACATGCATATAGTAAAAGCACGATTAAATGTACAATGACCATTGTGCCTATAAATAACGAATGAATACGTCCTGCGCAGCCTTGGACGAATTACTTGAGCGCTTACGTTTTTCTGAATATTTAAGCATTCGGGAATAACTTTTAGCAACCTAATTAATTCTTTTTGTTGCTGCTATCCAAAGTATACAAATATCCATATTTTCAGGAAATCATAAAAATAAATTCGGGAAATCTGAGAAATTATTCGATGCACCCAGCATGTGGGATCGTGTATGATGCACTTAATAATAATTTACCACTTATTTATGGTAGTCTCTCTTTTATACACTGGCAACACTGATAATGGCGATCAATAAACTGAAAATTTTAGGTTATGGATGAAAAACAAGAATTTATCGATCTTACACGTAACTTTCAAGTAAAATAGTAACGAATTTAGAGCAATAAGATCTAAATAAGTCGTTTACATGTATTAGTTTCTAAATGTAATCTCTAAATTGGCCATAATAATTCACGTTTACATGTGAAACGATACTCCACTAATTTTACGTTCACTGTCACTTTTACAGCCTATAATACTGCACTGCACGATTCTTATAGGATTTCCACAACACACAGTAATGTCACAGTTAGTTTTTTATTGAATTTTAAGTTATTTATTTAATATTAAAACCACGATAAAATTGTCACGGAGCAAAGTGGGAGCAAACGTCAAATTTGTTTCGCACCCACGGCGCGGAAAAATCGAACACATGCTGAGGGACAAAAAATCATATACACTGTTTCTTTCTATCACACGTAACCTACTTAAACGCATTCTTTTCTTGCGTGAATGAGAAAGAAAGTGTCCAGCCCTCTATTGTTTTCTTCCTCTAAGATTTTTGTGCATAGTGCATAGATAATATATCCAGGGGATTATATTTTCTAAATATATATAACTCAAATCAAAATATATTTATCTCAAAGCTGACTGACTGACTGACATAGTGATCTATGAACGCACAGCCAAAAAATTAATCCTAATTTTTTAGACACGCTAAACAAAAGTTAAGCCGCAAAAACTATACATCATTAATAATAATACTTCTTAACGCGAGCGCAGCCGCGGGCAAAAGCTAGTTTACTAATAACCTTTAGTATTGCAAATCTCTTAATGATAAATTGTCAAAAGTGGTAAAACAGTCTTAGTTTCTTTTTGCTTGAAACATCGTAAATTAGATCATGAAAATAAGTTATCGTTACGCATGATAAAATTACTCAAATCAGCATGCATTATAAACAATAATTATTAACGTTGTTCAGTATGGGTGAAGGAGTATCCCCTGTGAGATGCTTGAAAAGTATGCAATATTTCTAAATAGTATAAAACCAAAATATTTGGCGGACGTGTTGGTCTAACAGTTCAACATCCTGGCTGGCTTATTGGGTAGCCAGCTGGTGGTTCGATTTCCACCAGGTGTCTGGGTTTTATTTATCTATTAAGTATGTATTAACAAATAAAAGTATATGAGTATGTATTAGTAAAATGGTCTGGTTTCCATAGAAAAGGCTCTGCCTTGTTTGGGATCAGATCATCATGTGTGGATCGTCCCAGGTTATTATTATAAAGACAAACAATATACTTCTATTGTAAAATACATACTTATTTCAGCATTCATAAAAATATATTGTAAATATCTTTGATTATATATACGTCTAGATAGCGTGTTCGATGTTCAAACACTTGACAATATCAAGTATACCAAAACATCAAATTGGTATACTTGGTTGTTTAGTATCACTTGAACTCTACCGATGGTTTGTGCTCGCAAAAAAAAAACTTTTTGCCGAATTGTGTAATCAAATCGTGAAAATACTAAGTAAAATTAATAAAGATCCTAACTTAATTTTCCATTCATAAGTCTTAAGATTCTGTGAGGGATTATTATAAAAACTCGATTATTTTTTACGATAATTTGTACATTGTCCGACTAGACTGGTGTGGCTAGGTAATAATGGGGGAATATATCTTAAGTCTGGGGTAATTTTTCTTTTGACAAAAATGAATTCAATGAAACTTAATACGTGACCAAAACATTAAATAAATCAATTATAATAATTTTAATTTATTTTTTTGATAAATTAATTACTTTTATACAGAAGCTTAGAAGTATTTTTTCTTCCTGGTCATGAGGCAAATAAGACGTTCACCTGATGGTAAGGGACACGCCATTTGATTTAATTTCAATTCATTTAAATTCTTTTCAAATATTTTATTTTATTTTATTTTATTTTATTTTATTTTATTTTATTTTATTTTATTTTATTTTATTTTATTTTATTTTATTTTATTTTATTTTATTTTATTTTATTTTATTTTATTTTATTTTATTTTATTTTATTTTATTTTATTTTATTTTATTTTATTTTATTTTATTTTATTTTATTTTATTTTATTTTATTTTATTTTATTTTATTTTATTTTATTTTATTTTATTTTATTTTATTTTATTTTATTTTATTTTATTTTATTTTATTTTATTTTATTTTATTTTATTTTATTTTATTTTATTTTATTTTATTTTATTTTATTTTATTTTATTTTATTTTATTTTATTTTATTTTATTTTATTTTATTTTATTTTATTTTATTTTATTTTATTTTATTTTATTTTATTTTATTTTATTTTATTTTATTTTATTTTATTTTATTTTATTTTATTTTATTTTATTTTATTTTATTTTATTTTATTTTATTTTATTTTATTTTATTTTATTTTATTTTATTTTATTTTCTTTTCTTTTCTTTTCTTTTCTTTTCTTTTCTTTTCTTTTCTTTTCTTTTCTTTTCTTTTCTTTTCTTTTCTTTTCTTTTCTTTTCTTTTCTTTTCTTTTCTTTTCTTTTATTTTATTTTATTTTATTTTATTTTATTTTATTTTATTTTATTTTATTTTATTTTATTTTATTTTATTTTATTTTATTTTATTTTATTTTATTTTATTTTATTTTATTTTATTTTATTTTATTTTATTTTATTTTATTTTATTTTATTTTATTTTATTTTATTTTATTTTATTTTATTTTATTTTATTTTATTTTATTTTATTTTATTTTATTTTATTTTATTTTATTTTATTTTATTTTATTTTATTTTATTTTATTTTATTTTATTTTATTTTATTTTATTTTATTTTATTTTATTTTATTTTATTTTATTTTATTTTATTTTATTTTATTTTATTTTATTTTATTTTATTTTATTTTATTTTATTTTATTTTATTTTATTTTATTTTATTTTATTTAATTTTATTTAATTTTATTTTATTTTATTTTATTTTATTTTATTTTATTTTATTTTATTTTATTTTATTTTATTTTATTTTATTTTATTTTATTTTATTTTATTTTATTTTATTTTATTTTATTTTATTTTATTTTATTTTATTTTATTTTATTTTATTTTCTTTTCTTTTCTTTTCTTTTCTTTTCTTTTCTTTTATTTTATTTTATTTTATTTTATTTTATTTTATTTTATTTTATTTTATTTTATTTTATTTTATTTTATTTTATTTTATTTTATTTTATTTTATTTTATTTTATTTTATTTTATTTTATTTTATTTTATTTTATTTTATTTTATTTTATTTTATTTTATTTTATTTTATTTTATTTTATTTTATTTTATTTTATTTTATTTTATTTTATTTTATTTTATTTTATTTTATTTTATTTTATTTTATTTTATTTTATTTTATTTTATTTTATTTTATTTTATTTTATTTTATTTTATTTTATTTTATTTTATTTTATTTTATTTTATTTTATTTTATTTTATTTTATTTTATTTTATTTTATTTTATTTTATTTTATTTTATTTTATTTTATTTTATTTTATTTCATTTCATTTCATTTCATTTCATTTCATTTCATTTCATTTCATTTCATTTCATTTCATTTCATTTCATTTCATTTCATTTCATTTCATTTCATTTCATTTCATTTCATTTCATTTCATTTCATTTCATTTTATTTCATTTTATTTTATTTTATTTTATTTTATTTTATTTTATTTTATTTTATTTTATTTTATTTTATTTTATTTTATTTTATTTTATTTTATTTTATTTTATTTTATTTTATTTTATTTCGATAACGCTATGGCTATTTATGGGAAAAATATTTATAACTGGAGATCCCCAAACACGCACACAACCACAGATGACGCGAGTGTACAACGAGGCCTGCACGCACACACGAATAATGAGGTTGTTATGCTTATTAACGTAACGTTACAAGACTATTAGGTATCTAGACGTATATATAATCAAAGGTAAATATATACTTCAGCTTCTTAGTGACGACAGTAATAGAGCACGTTTTATCTGGTAACATCTTAATATTATTTAAACCACATGAACGAAGTAACGAAGTAAATTATTTGTTGTGAAGGATCGAATAAGAAATGTTATCACCAGAGAATCACACTTCCCGACGTAGGTCAACGAATTACCAGACTGGAGTGGCTGGTCATATTGGCTGTAGAACCGATGATCATTGGGAAACAGTGGTTTTGGAGTAAAGACACCACTAACCGGAAAACGCAGTGTAGGAGGCTCTATGTTTCGAGGTTCTGGTTTTAATTTCTGACTAACGACTTGACTTAAATACTTGGTAATGGCGTAGGTATGGGTAAATTAAAGTAAGTAAAGTTTAAAATAATAGGTTTACAACCCTGTAATTGATAGCGGTAAAATAACTTTATTTACGTAAGAACAAGATCATCTGTTTTTCAATTTGAACTGGTAACAAACATAATTTATTTAGTGTTATGGTCTTCCAAAGGAACTGGTATTGATTGACTAATATTTTTATCAGTGTCATACATAAGTACGAGTAAAATAAATAAGGTACAGCCTCTCATTAGGCAACGTTGATGTTGTGACTATAAAATATTTTGCCTCAAAATGGATATCACAGACACTGTAGGGGTTCCATCCATCCTCGTCTTTAATCCGCATCTATTTTTGTCATAACAACGAATTATTTTGATAATCTGAAAGAATACATTTGA
Organism: Furcula furcula; assembly: GCA_911728495.1. Lineage (NCBI taxonomy): Eukaryota > Metazoa > Arthropoda > Insecta > Lepidoptera > Notodontidae > Furcula > Furcula furcula. The sequence continues at coordinate 7,530,918 of OU452246.1, read as the reverse complement.
ATTATTATTATTAGGGACCGGATTTATATGTATTTAAAATTCCAAAATATGTACATATAATATGGACTAAAAAAACGAAAATATGGACTAAATAGCGAAAATATGGCAAAATATGGAAAAATATGCAGTTAAAAATAACCATAAGTTTCAGGTATACGGCAGTTCTTTTCAGTATTTGTGTTGTTGCAGTACACGGATCTCATGTTTTGTAACCTCCAATGCAAAAAAGACATGTTAAAGTTTGTACGACTAACGAATGGATGGATGAAAATTCAAGGTCGTACTGTTTGGTCAAAATAAGGCTTGTTACTGGCTGAATAATCGTTCAACATCGCGCATGTGACTGGGCTCCTGTTGTAGCCTCAGAGGCGCAGTGGGAAACCACTTGCTTTGCAAACCTTTGCTTTGGTCGCGGGTTCGAATCTGATGGACCGCTATTCGCGACAGTGATTTTTTAAAGGTGTATTTATAAAGTGAATACGAGAAAAGTAGTAGGTGAATAGGTGCTGAATTAAGCGCCGATACCTTACTATAACGACCCGTGACTGTGATGTGACACGTTTACAGAATAATAAATATTTTGCTCATTCGCAAATTGTTCCTACCCCGTATGAACATTTTTTTTTGTGATTTACCTACGCTTATCGTAAGTACCTACGCTAATTGTAACATGACACACTGTTTAAAAAAAAAGTGATAAAATGACAAGCCCGCTGAGTTTCTTGCCGGATCTTCTCAGTTGAGGCCGCGCTGTGATCCGGTGGTAGCTTCTTTAAAAAAAAAACATGACCTTTCAAAAGTGCTAGCGTTAAGCCTATTTGAAATAAACTATTTTTGAGTTTCGAGTTTGAGTACTTTGTTTTGTTTACATCTATTTGCTACCCTATTTTTACAGAAATATACTCATTTTTGTAAAAATATGGACTTATTTTTGAAATATGCCAAAATATGGAAAAAAAAATTGCATTTTCTCATTCCAAATGTCATGATTCGTGAAGAAAACAACATACTGAGCAAAAACTATTGAAATTAAAAATATTTATTTACATATAAATACGGTCCCTAATTATTATTATCATATCAATTTACATAAAGAATATAGAGACGAATAATAAACTCCTTGAAACTAAAACAAAAAGACGTAGAATTTATATTTGTTCTATTAAAACTATTTGCTTTATTATCGATATCGATACTCATGACGTCAGGACTTTTTCAAGCCCTATTGTAAACAAATCGTTTTACATTTTACACAAAATATCCCGCTATTCTTCTTAAAGAAGTAATAAATTATGATCAGTTTGAAGAAAAACATGTATTCTACGATATTATTACGATTTTCAACCAAAGTTTCAACCAAAACCATAAAAATATAGCAAGCAAAAATGCAGTCAGGAATAGTAATCAATTACTTGTGAAATGTTTACTTATTCGTTTTATTACGATTTGTAACATCACATGCACTTATTGCACACGCCACCATAATGGAACAATGATATTTCATATTATAAATTTGAGATCATGCTAAATTAATAAAATTTACTTTGACAGCAAACAGACCGCGAGGCAGAGTAGCAGTGGCTAATGTCAAAGTGATGCGGAATAAAAAATAATAATTTTATCTCTGCCTCTGTTGCACTCGTGCAGTTTGTATTTGATTAGAATTTCTCCCACCCACGCTATGTTTATCTTCTTGAACGTAGTGAAAAATTTTAAATCTATGTTTACATTATAAAAACTTAGGCTCAATTCACACCAGAATGGCAGCGGCCGGCAGCACACTTTCAGTGTGAAAGATTTTAAACTTATTTTATTTTTATTTTATTTATTTGGATAAACAAACAGTAATACAATGACATTAAACATAACATAAATATAAACGTATTAATTAAATGTACCACCAACACCGTTTACCCCTTATTAAATTACATAGTATTAAGCTAACTTAGAATGGGAAATGGGATACAAATCTTAAAATTAACATTGTTAAATACAGTAGGTACGTAGTTCTTAGCGAGCTTTTATGAAAGTACATCACAATAGGCATTATTTAAGTAATTTCAGTAACGCATTTTTGAAAGTACTGGGCCGCGTAGCCACTATGTCTATAGAGTTAAACATTGAGTTAAAGGTATTAACTAGTCGGTACAATGGAGAACGTTTACCAGCATTAGTACGACATCGAGCGGTATTAAAAATTCGACAGGCATTACGACAGTGTGTTTTAGTAGGAATTCTACAACACAGCTTGTTAACTAGATGAATACAATCAAATCTATTGTGGCATAAATTATACAGTATCTTTGCTTCCAATTGCGAACGCCTAAGTTTGAATTTAATTAATTTATACTTATCAAGTAGTTCATCGTAAGTTGGGCGATTACGAAAGTATTTATAATGGACACAGCGTAAGAACTTCTTCTGTACTAATTCAAGGGCTTCGATATATTTCTCATAATTAGGGTTCCATATGGGCACAGCATATTCTAACTGCGAACGAATAAGAGCTTTGTAAAGATAAAGATAATAGAATAGAATAGAATACTCTTTATTGTACACCAAGAAGATATTTACAATATAAACTAAAATAATAAGATATATAGAGACAAGTAGAGGGAGGGAGGGATGGGGGTAGGGGGAGTAGATAAGTAGAGGGGTTTAGGAATTTTCCACCAGAACGCATTACAAACCCATACATCCTAAAGGCTTTGGTTATTATGTTATCTATATGTATGTCTAGATGTAACTTATTGTCCAGTGTAACCCCTAGATCCTTAATGCTTTCAACAAGCTCCAAATCAACACCGCATAACCGATAGGAGTATTTACTGATGTTTCTCTTTTTTGTGAATGTAATAGTTTTGCACTTATTTAAACTTAATTCTAGTTTGTTTTGGCTGCAGTAAGAAGTAAAGCGGTCAAGATCACACTGAAATTTGTAGTGGTCGTTATTATTGTCAATAGAGCGAAAAAAATTTAAGTCGTCTGCGTAAAGTAAAAATTGTCAGTGTTAAAAACATTTGTATATGTCATTTATGAAAATAATGAATAATAATGGGCCCAAAATAGACCCTTGAGGTACTCCTGAGGTAACGGGAACAAAGTCAGATTCATAACAACTTTTTGTGTACGCTTGGTGATATAGGATTTAAACCAACGCCAAAGGTTACCTCGGATGCCGTTAAATGCCAATTTATCTAATAGTATTTTGTGATCCACTCTGTCGAAGGCCTTCTGAAAGTCAGTGTAGACGCTATCGGTTTGTTTGTTTTGATCTAAACTTTCAAAGAGACTTGTAGTGTATATCATTAAATTAGTAACTGTGGATCGCTTTTTTACAAAACCATGTTGTTCTGGTATTATATTATTATGTATGGATGGGTATATAATATTGTGCACTAGCCTTTCGAAAACCTTAGACAGTGTGGACAAAATAGATATTGGGCGATAATTTTCTACGTTAGACCTGTCTCCGTTTTTAAAAACCGGTACAATACGAGCTGATTTCCAAACTGCAGGGAAAACCCCTTCTTTTATACAGAGATTGAATATGTAACATAAAGGTTTGTGAATTGTGTGGGCAGTGGCCTTAAGAAAACTAGGCGGAATATTATCAAGTCCTGATCCCTTGGTGGGATCAAGATTAAGTAATTCCTTTAAAACTGCTTCTTGAGAAATATTTATGGTGCTTATATTTATATCCGAAGAATTATTAGTATCGGGGATATCGTCAATATCGTACTCATTTGTTACAGATGACTGTGCAAATACTGATGTAAAGAAGGATGAGAAAAGTTCGCATATTCTATTCGGTTGATCAGCTATAGTGTTATTGAATACAACTTTATTGGGAGTATCAGGCTTAGGTTTTAAGTTATGAATATAGGTCCAAAAGAACTTAATATTATCCTGAATCCCATTTTCTACGTTATTTATGTACTGTTTTTCTTGAACTTTATCTACAATAGGTAAAATACTAGTATACTTAGTATCGCTTAAAAAATGAGGCGCGCGGGCGGTCACAGGAGGCCGCGAGCGACTTCAAGCGGGGCGCCGCGTTTTTCAAGCGATACTGGTCTTTTACGTATTGGAGATAAAGTTTAAAATTCATTCACACTGAAAGTGCGCTGCCGGCCGCTGTCATTCTGGTGTGAATTGAGCCTTATAGAGCTACAGTCCAGCCGCCGAGAGAATGCGTTCCTGACGTCTGTCAGTTGGTCATGACTAGGGATGGGAAATATTTAACGCTATTAATTCCTTTCACGCTCAAATTAATCTTGCAGCTTAATGATTAGCTCACGGGTTTCATTGTTTGACCACGTTTCGGCATTATTATGCTCCAAACGTAGGTACATAAAATACAATCTAAGTCCAATTTAACGCCAATGTCAGTATAATAAGCAGAAACAGTCAATTAAACGAAAGCCGGGTCACAAGAAAAACAGAACGAGAAACACTTTAGAAGGTAGTCTATGCACACATGCACACGAAACAAGAAGCTTACATTTGTAACCTCCTTGACACGAAACCACAAGAGGTGACTGTTGTAGTGACACAAAATGGCGGCCCAATAAGCCATTGGGGGTTGCCATTTTTACCAGAAATATAAAAATAATAATTACTACACTGTACCTACTAATATTACGCTACATCCCGCGTCCGCGTCCTTTTTGTGTATTCGTTTCGTCTGCACTTTTAGTATTTCTAACCTTATTAGTACATTCTAGTATTATTAAAATAATATTAGAAAGAAAAAAAAATTGAAATTGTTTGAATTAAATTTCTCAAGTGTTTGTTTGATTAGCACTATGTTCTTATTTATTTATTTTTTTTATTCAACATAAGCTAGTGCTTTACTGCAGACCCACCTGATGGAAAGTGGCGACGCAATCGAAGATGGTAAGGCGCACTAGCTTATTAAAAGCCTATTCACTCTAGCCTTGAAGACACCCACATTATAATCGGCCGGGAAAACCGACGCAGGCAAACTGTTCCAATCCTTAGCTGTCCTCAATATAAACGAAGAGGCAAATCGTTTAGTCCGGACTGAAGGCACTTTCACCACATAAGGGTGTGTACGCGCAGTGCGTCTCAACGTCCGATGATAGAAGGGGGATGGTGGAATCAAGTCATGCAGTTCCTACGCACACTCGCCAAAATGCATCTTGTAGAATACCGAGAGGCTGGCTACTTTGCGCCTGTGCTCTAGGCTTTGTAGATTGGCTTCTACTAACCCAGTATCACCAATCAGCCTCTTAGCACGCCTCTCCACAGAGTCCAAAGCAGCTAGATGGCATTTTGCAGCACCGGCCCATATATGACTACCGTACTCCACACACGACCGGACTTGCGCTTTATACAACATCAGAAGCTGTCCCGGTGTGAAGTACCGCCGGACCTTAGCTAGGACACCCAGCTTTCTTGCAGCTACTTTGGCTTTGGACTCAATGAACCGCCCAAAATTTAGGTTTGAGGAGACTTCAACTCCCAACAACTGAAGGCGGTCGGTATATTCCAAGGATGCATTCTGAAAAGTAGGAGCCAAGTTAAACGGACTCCTTTTAGCGGTGAACAGACACGCTTGTGTTTTGGTGGCATTAAATCTCACAAGATTGGCATCGCCCCATTCGGAAACTGCCTTAAGTGTGAGATTCGCACGCTCTACCATGGCCTCTCTTTCGGACTGGATAATATCCTTACCGGCCCGAGTACCCGGCAGATATCTTTCCACAACAGTGCTGTCATCTGCATACCCATAGATACCGGGTATCATCAACAGATCATTAATGTGCAGCAGGAAGAGGGTTGCGGAAAGGACGGATCCCTGAGGAACTCCGGCATTAGTTATCATCGGCTCCGATGAGCAGCCGTCAATAACAACTCGGAGAGACCGTTCACTCAGGAAGTCCTTTATCCAGCCGATCAGACCTGGGGATAAGCCGTACGCTGAAAGCTTGCTTATCAGGCCAGCGTGCCAGACTCTATCGAAGGCCTTCGAGACATCCAGGGATACAGCAAGCGCTTCCCCATTTTTCTCGAGGGCCTCGCCCCATACATGCGTGGCATACACTAGAAGGTCCCCTGTCGATCGATTTTGGCGAAACCCGTACTGTCGGTCGCTGAGGAGATCATTTTGCTCTAGGTATGCCATGAGGCGCGAGTTCAATATACGCTCCATAGTCTTGCAGAGTATGGAGGTTATTGAAATCGGCCGATAGTTAGTTGGATCAGCACGACTGCCTTTTTGGGCACGGGCTGCACGTTGGCAAGCTTCCAGGATTTGGGCACTATTCCAGTCCTAAATGAGAGGCGGTACAATCGCGTCAACACTGGAGACAACTCGGGTGCACATACCTTGAGTACTATCGCTGGTATACCATCTGGTCCACTAGCTTTGTTCACGTCTAGATGACACAGTGCACTCAACACCTCCTTGTTCTTAATGCGAACTTCAGTCATTGACGTGTCGCGTTGAGGCAGTTGAGGTGGAGTAGCACTGCCAGTGTCTAGACGTGAATGACGAGCAAAGAGAGAAGCAAATAGTCCTGCCTTCTCTCTTGCCGTATGAGCTAGAGTCCCGTCAGGTTTTACCAGTGGAGGTAGTGAAGGCCGACAAAAGTTTGTTTCGACCGACTTGGCTAGAGACCAGAAAGCTCTACTCCCTGATGGCTGGGCTGAGAGCTTTGTGCCAATGTGGTTTATATGGTCGAAACGAGCTTTCTTCAGTGCCTTTTTGCAAGACCTAGCGGCTTGGTTAAAGGCTTTCTTCTTTTCACTTATGTCCGGAGTTTTGTGGTCACGAGCGTCAGCCCAGGAAAGATACGCCATGTACCTTAATTCAATCATTAGTAGAAACTTTGTTGGCTAGACGTTTCAATTGTATGTTCCATATTATTATTATGAACTATTTATGCTGTTTGTTTCTCATATCTAAATAAATAAAACGTATTATATTTATAGTTTAACGAAAAATACCGTTACATATGTATGTTCGTTATTTTTGGCGCAATACTTCAAAAATACACAGTTGGTGTATCTTTGTAACAGCGTAGTATGGATTTAACCTACACTTAACAAAATAAAGTTTTCTTATTTTTTAACATGAAATTTAGCGCAAAGTAATAACATTTATTTTAAGTTGACTTAATAACAAACAACTAAACAATAACAGGCAAATAAACAATAACATTTTTTATTGTAAATGCAACGCCACTTCAAAGTTACATCGTCCATTTTATCATGACCTCTCAGGAACACATTCTCTCGGCGGCTGGACTGTAGTCATTTTATTAGCAATATTCGACCACAAATGATTTTTTCCGACCAAATAATATCATTCATTGTGGGTACTTACTCATTCAGAGGTAATAAACATAAAAATAAAACTATAAATTTAAATAATGAACCTTATTTATTTCTCAGACCATTTTAAACAATAAATGAAGCACAAGATTATCAAAACCAAAACATCGGTATGATTTTAAATGTTAATAACCAAGCATCGAGCGATGGATTTTCTATAACTTTCAGTAAAAATATCTATTGTAACTATACTGCTTACTGCTGCTTATGCGTATTGTAGCTGCTATTTGTAGATTATTCGTAAACATTTCCAGGTCAAAGTTAAAAAAAACGGGTTCCATGATAAGCTTTATAAAAGTACAAAAATAAGCTTTGTAAATGGAATGTACTCCTAAATAAAAAACATAATAAAGTCATGTTTTTATAACAATCCAGAAATATAGCGAACTTCGCTTGGCAAGATTTTTTAATCCTTAATATTACCCAAAATATAATATATAATAAGTATATGTAAATTAAAAATAGTAACTTTAAAAAATATATCAAAAATCTTTAAAGCGAGTTTATAATATCACAACTTTCTTATCCCGCATAACTATCAACCTGTATCCCATACCTCTTTATACCTACCTACTTTCCGTCTCATAAAAGTTAGTAGTAAGTTAAAAAAAAATGAAATAAGTGTAACAAAAACAGGATTTTTTTTCTTATTTAAACTGAAAGTGCATTCACAAAATAAAATGAATATCTACAGAATATCTTTTAAATAAATTATTGTCAGTTGAAAGATTAACGTAAGTACTTATTTATTGAAACAAACCCTGTATTTATAGCGTATTAATAGTAAGCTGCCTCTTTGATATGGCAAAAATTATTTAAACAAAGTTTTATCTAACTTATGCTGCTTATGTACTTACGTTAGCGATATTTATCACATATTTGTATTTATTCTTTGTTCCTTTCACAACTATACTAACAAAGGTCAGCAAGTGTTCATATTCTTACTTATAAATCAAAAATTATCCAAAAACCACAATTTGGCGCAAATGAGTCTTTAAATTAACAGTCTTAAGTATTTTAAATGTTTTATAAGTACATACTATGCAATATTTTTTTCTGAATCCAGAATAGGTTAATTAAGCCCACTACTCATGGATGTTTGTAAAATAAAAATAATGACGAACTTATTCATGTTTAAAAGAAAAAAATATATATTTTCATGTTAAAATAATACCTTCAATATTCTAACTAGTTATTCAGTATATAACAGAACAAATATGTTTCATAATTATATTCCCAAGTCAAAAACAATCAAAAATAGTTATTACCGTTAGATATAGGTATACAGTATGTACTCGTAGATACTCGCGAGACCGCAAAAAATCTAAGCGAGCATATTCAACTATATATGTCACCGTGGACATGCAACCATTGACAGAACAGTTTTTTGGGCCCGTCCAGTGTTCAAAATTCCATCCGTTGGTGATTAAAAATATAAAAGAAATTCAAATTCCTTCATACTGTAGAAATTATGAAGGTATTTTTTTAACACACTTATAAATAATATCAAAAATTACCCTTACACCACTAACCATTTACACCGATACATAAAACTTTAAAAATACTTACAATAGTGCTATCGCTTTGAGAATTTTTAAATCAATATTATTCTGTCCGAAATATTTAGTCAAAAATCTAGCCCAGCGTGTTAAACTAAACTCGAAACGTAACAGCTAAAATAGAGGGTATTCCTGGCACATATTAGTCAAACATACAGGCTAGCGCTAAATTCATTTTAGTCATTACGTGGAGTTTATCATAGGAATCTCGTCTCGGTCTGTATGTGTGTGAATCTTCATTATAAACAAACAAAAAGTGTAATAAATAATGCACCATAGTGTCATTTGCAATGGCTGCGCATATTGATACTTAATAAAAATTGATTTATCAATACCTGTATATCCCAAAACTACGTACGTGACATAAACCAAAATAAAAATCTGTTTAGAGATGTGCAAATAAACTCCCTTCATATGATACCCTACTCGATATAGTAGTCTCACTTTGAAATTTTGTCGCCCTATTTCGAACCCCATTAAAAAAAAGAAAAGCTTTTTTCCCATTCGTGATGAGGTTGTGTATGTAACTAAAATTGTCTAAAACTTTTAAATTGTTAGCGTTAGTGGTTCCTGAAATATATAGGCGTGACAGACAGACAGACGAAGTCTCACCATAAGGTTTCGTTTCACACCTTTTAGGTATGGAACCCTAAAAAGGAACCCTTCGGATCCACTAGTCCCTAAAACGGCGAAGGGACCTGTATTCATTTTGGGGACCCTTAAGAAACACATATCTAAAGTCATAAGGTCGCAGTCACAAAATAATGACGCATGGAGTTCCTATTGAATAGTAACTTATTCTTGATTACTTATTTTGAATATATGGCAGAGAAAATGTTTGTCAATTGACAACATATTAACATTGTTACGGGGAGCTAATTATTACACTTCTATTTTCTTAGCTGTTAAGTTCTTAGCTTAGGAATGTTTAGCGCAATAAAATTGCCGCTAGAACTGGCAACAATGATGCTGTCGTGGCGGCCAGTCCGGTCGATGAACTTTTTTCTTTGCGAGTTTCCTGTAACTAATAATATTGAAGACATTCATTATATTGCATTTCATATTTAATTTTAGTAGCATGAAAGTAAATATCATGATGAACTATAACGTGCCCAAACATTATAAAATAAGTAAAAAATATTTTATTTATAAGCAATGAAAATTGGCGCAGTCGGTAGGATACAATCCTATACTTTTTTAAGGAATTAGATTTTCTTTAAAATATCAATACGAAGAGATCAAGATTAGGTAAGGTTATTTTACCTTGAACTTGCTGCAAGGCGTGCCTTTGCGTATGAACTTGAACAAAGACTCGACGATGTTGCTAGTAGTTGGCGACTCGCATCTCTCTAATGCTTTAACAAGGCACACCTGTAACGTCTGCATCTGATTGCATTGTTCTTCCTGAAATGAATAATACGACGACTGAATAAAGTAATTAATGTATAGATAAACGCCATTTAAATTAAAGCTAATAAAACGTTACTGTAAATAAATGTGTATGTATGGATGTGTGTGTGTCTGTGTGTGTGTAAAATTATGTATTAAATGCGTTAGTCAAGGATATTAATCTGTAAAACAATAATGTAAACTCGTAAAAGTTCCTATTTGATACCTTAAACTCCAACATGGGCGAGTCGACAAAATTGAACGCGACTTGTTTGATATTGTCCTGGCTTTCTTGGTCAAACGTCTGGTTAAAGCATTTCTGGATCTCTTCTTGATTGTCCTGGAAGCATTCCTTGCCACCCTCTGCTATGAAGACTGGAAACAAAATTAACAGTTGTAAGTAGTGTCAATCTTAAACTTTAAAATGCAGTGAAGTTACGCAATTCAAAAATGTTAATTAAAAATAAATCCTATTTGATGTTATTAGAGTACATAATAAACCACTATGAACCCTTGTTTCTGTGTTCTTCTGTGTGCATAAATTGTAAAATAAATTTAAATAAACACCACGAAATGGTCCATTAAAAAATCTGAAGCCGATGAGGGTGTTCCTGGAGGCAAGTGCGGCCAAATCGTGTTTCAAGGGTGAGTAACGTTGCCAACTCATAGAGCATTCACTTATGAGCATTTTCAGCCGTCACAATACTTGAAAGTCCGTCAAGTGACGATTAGTCAACTTTTTTGGCAAATAAATTTGTATAAGCAAAATCAATCTTGATTTTTCATTTCTATTTTTGTCGTCTGAGCAAAAAAGTTTTTGGTACTTCCTGCAAATGTCAGTTGTTGATCCTGCAAAAGCACTGTTTCAATACTTACGAGCTATCCTTTCGCCATCTTTAAAGCAGGTAAATTCACTAAGTTGATCGGTAATGTTGTGCAGCGTCTTGAAGTGCTTCTGTTCTTCAGGATTAAAACAAGGCTTTATCGTGTCTGTCATGTTCTTGAAGCATCGTAAGAAGTCTGGCCTTTTATTGCAGTATCTGTTGACAATATTTATTTTAATCAATATAAGCTGGTGTTGGCGAACAAACCCAATGGCCGCGGTGCAGCCGTCAATAGAAGTTAGTTAACAACAAAAAGCTATCACTGCGCTAGCAGTGGATTGACCATTATCGCCCAGTCATGCAGTTTGTGCGATCCTTTTGAATACTATAGTAACTGCTGTTGTCCGATATGTATATCTTGGCTGCTGTGCATAATCATCACGAGACAATTGTGTATCTACATTTTCTTTTCTTCCTCTTTTTTTTTCTTAAAAACAAACGACAGCATGCACTATTTTTTATTTGGCGCACATTTACAGCAGATTATGCTCCAATTATTCGTTTAACTCAATTCTCTCTAACAGCGGTTTTCTTGCTGATCGCTCGTCCAATATACGGGCACGCGTGATTTTCGACCGCAAATTAAGTTGTTATCCTTTTGATTCAATGTTTATATACACACTTACTTTTTAAATACTTCATCCACCTTTCCTTCAGGCTTGGCTTTTTCAATTTCGGCTTCTAAAACGTTCATGTCAACAAGCGATTGGAGACACTTGGTGAAGACGCCGACTGATGCCTATAAATAAAATAAAAATCACATGAAAACCTGATGCATCCAATAATTTATTAGTCCACCATTAATTCACTATTGTCAGAGTGGCTTCCGATTTAGCCTGACGAACGTGTCGGGTACATGATATGGTCCTATATGCAGCAGACACAGCAATGCAAACCGATCGGATGGAAGACTGACACGACCGGATAGAGCATAGAAATAAACAGACTAACTTTTTACATGCCCATCCGACGCATGGGTCGTCTTATATTTCAGACAAAAATTATCTAGCCAATAAGGAATAGGTAGCAGTTTCCCGGCAGCATTCGGCTGGCTACAATTATATTTTAATTGAATTAATTTAAAGAGCACGAATAATGTAAACGATAAAACAGATTCATTCATTTGAACATAGATAAAAAATAGGAGTAGTAGTAGGAATAGTATTGATTTGTTCGTAGCTTGAATCGTAGGCAGGTTGTGGCAAAACATATTTTTACTAGACTAGATATTATTACGCGTAAGTACCCTCTACGTATTTACCCTATAAACAGTCGAAAGTACCCTAAAAGTCAGTAGTTTCACAAGTAGTATTCAAGGGATATCTAATGGTATAACTGGTATTAACTAGTACCACCTATATCATTATAGGTATAAATGGGACAACTTAGTACCATTTATACCATTAATGGTATAATTCAATGGTATAACTGGTCCGAAGCCGTTCGGTGGCTTACCAACCTTCCGGGTTCATCAACGTCCACATTATTAAGCAAAGTAAATATAACTCCTTAATACAAATCAAATGAGTCCAAGCTACTAGTAAACCCATCGAGGTTTACTAGTAATCATTCCATGGTTCTGTCAACCACTTTTCATTTCCATCCTCAACCCTGATTATTGGGCAAAGTAAATAGAACTCTTTAAAACAAATCAAATGAGTCGAAACTAGATGTGTTTACTAGTAGCCATTTCAGGGTTCAGTCACCCACCTTCCTGTTCCATCTTCAGGTCCTCATTAATGGTCAAAGTGAAAAGAACTCTTTAAAACAAATCAAATGAGTCCAAACTCGATGTGTTTACTAGTAGCCATTCCAAGGTTCCGTTACCCACCTTCCTATTCCATCATCAGGTCCTCATTAATGGTCAAAGTGAAAAGAACTCTTTAAAACAAATCAAATGAGTCCAAACTCGATGTGTTTACTAGTAGCCATTCCAGGGTTCCGTCACCCACCTTCCTGTTTCATCATCAGGTCCTCATTATTGGTCAAAGTGAAAAGAACTCTTTAAAACAAATCAAATGAGTCCAAACTCGATGTTTTTACTAGTAGCCATTCCAGGGTTCCGTTACCCACCTTCCAGTTCCATCATCAGGTCCTCATTAATGGTCAAAGTGAAAAGAACTCTTTAAAACAAATCAAATGAGCCCAAATTCGATTAGTTTACTAGTAGCCATTCCAGGGTTCCGTCACCCACCTTCCTATTCCATCATCAGGTCCTCATTAATGGTCAAACTGAAAAGAACTCTTTAAAACCAATCAAATGAGTCCAAACTCGATGTGTTTACTAGTAGCCATTCCAGGGTTCCGTTACCCACCTTCCTATTCCATCATCAGGTCCTCATTAATGGTCAAAGTGAAAAGAACTCTAAAACAAATCAAATGAGTCCAAACTCGATGTGTTTACTAGTAGCCATTCCAGGGTTCCGTTACCCACCTTCCAGTTCCATCATCAGGTCCTCATTAATGGTCAAAGTGAAAAGAATTCTTTAAAACAAATCAAATGAGCCCAAATTCGATTAGTTTAATAGTAGCCATCCAAGGGTTCCCTTATCCACCTTCGAGCCCCAGCATCAGATCAGCTCGATGATACCATATTATTGTATAAAATTTCAAATATTTTGGACGTGTGATTCCATTACCATCATACATATGTATGTATGATGGTAATGGAATCTTGCGATGCAATTTTGACCCACTTCTACACGTCCAAAACATTTGAAATTTTAAACTATGTAGTTACATACATACATACAGATCAAGCTAATAAAAGCGTGTTAAAAATAGGACACTGCCGATTATGTCCAATCTAATCGTTCTTATGTTTCTTCAATAATTAGATTATCCAGACTTGAATTTAAAACAAGCACTGATAAAACATGATAGAATTATCTTGTGTATGCTTAGAGCATTAACCCATTAACGCCCAAAATAAAACGGCTTGTAAAAGATATTTTTTTATTATATTTACTGTATCATTATAAAGTAAATAAAAGGTATTTGAGCAAAAATTTTTAAAAAATTATCCGACTCAGAAATTATGAGGGTGTACCTGGACGAGTACAATGGGCGGATTAAGAATGTAATTGCCAGTAATTGCCTAAAGCAAGGTAGTTCAACACATAGAATTTTCCTGCAAAGTTCGCAACGCCAACCAACGCGGTTGTAAATAATAACACATTGCAACTAATAATTATTGATGCGCTCGGGATTGTGACCAGCATGAGATACTCCTTTGGGTTTTGAGCAAGTATAGGTAAAAATAGCAACCTCCAAGGTTCTTCTGTTGGGTGACGTAGGAGGCGACAAAGGCAGAACCAGAACACGGACAGCAATGTCTTATGTTCACGTATACTGCGATCCCCAATGCTTCGGCAACATTCCCCATATCTACCTCCCCCCCACCCCATCATAATTGAGGCAGACTGACGTTATCTTTTTGAAGTTGGTCACAAATGCATTGGACGTGTGAGCTCTTGGACTGAAATGATACAGACACTAGCAGAGTCACTGGAGGTCGCGAACATGAATAAGATAAAGGCGTCTAAAGTCCACCAATTGGAGAGACTGTCCAGTTTCGGATGTCGGTCCAACGTCGATAAAGAATTCTTCCGAAGAATTCAACTTGGATAGGCAAATTACGTGGTATCTTCTCGCTCAAAGTACCGCAAATCCTAAAGATAAGGGTCTTCAAATAAAGTGTGTTGCCACCAGTGCCAATAAGACCTAGTTCCCGACTGCTAGTCTTTCAGAGAAGGTCTAAAGTCTCACTAAGGGCTATAGAGAGAGCAATGTTCAGAGTTTCATTGCGCCATAAAATCAATATATTCGCCAAAGAATCAGTCATCAATATAGCTCTCAGAATCTGCAATTTGTAATAGCAATGGGTGGGTTAGCCCTAGCGCTCAAAGAATCGATAACCGATGGCGAAGAAGAATTCTCGAGTGGTGGCCACGAACCGGAAGATGCAGCCTAGGCAGGTCTCCTACTGGGTGAACCGATGATTTTGTGCGAGTTGCAACCGGTGGATGTACGCCAATTGGTAATTGGCAAGAGGGGGGTGGGGGGTGGATCTATGTTCAGCAATGGTCTTACAGCTGATGAAGACAATGATGATTATTATTGAGGGCTTTTTCTAATCCTGAAAAGCAATTTTGGCTTGTAAAGACGCCCTTGTAAAATTATCAAAATGTCTGAAAATATTAGTCCATAAGTGCCCATTGTACCCATCCGGGTACAGTGACATAAATGAACTCTGATATGGGCTTACTGAAAGTAATTGTTACTAAAATGGTATCATATCTTTCAATATAGATGTACAATATTTTTTAATAAAGAAAATATCAAATTACTATTTATTTTATACTAAAAATATTATTTTCATTTTACTTATAGACCTTGGGCCTCAATTACAATTTGTCGCTAAAAAAAATTACATTAGTTTCCGCGCCGCAGCCAAACTTATTTTTTTCATACACTAGTTATACCATTTATTTACTATATATCTAATTACTTTTATACAAACCACAAATAAATATAACTAAATCATGCATTTTGTTGCTGTACCCACGCGAGTACAGAGGGCGTTAATGGGTTAAAGTGTGTATGACATAGACATATATTCGCGAGTTATCATGTATTAATAGCTTCTCGACAACACATTATATGGACTTTGTAAAGGTTATAACTCTTTGAACCTTAGAAGTAAGTACGCGTACATGCAACGTACTTTGTGCATGCAAGTACAAAGAAGCGTAAATATCGCTCAGTTGAGTGAGCTTTGTAGCTAAATTGCTCTGAGTCATTTTGAAATCTGAGAATGTTTACAAAGCCATTGTTTCCTATTAGTAGAAACTTGGTACAAGGAATTGACTAAAATATCAATTGACAATATATACTTTAATGGGTCTAGGGGGTCAACACGTCGGCGTCGTAAATTTTACATATACCTACTCAAGGTTTTTATAGTTACTGCAAGGGGCACTGGGGTCAAAGCAAAGAAATTTAACTACTTAGGAACTAGATCGGCCTTAGCGAGCATCAAAAACTTACGACAAATAATGTTTTTGAAGAAAATATGCCTTATTTTTATGAAAAACTGACTTAATGAGACAACAGTCTATATTCAAATATACTTAGATATGTATATTTTGTATTTATTTACTTAAGAATTTAATATGAAAAGCGATTGACACTTTTTTGTATGAAAAAAAAAATCTATAATTTAATCTCTTTGGGTCAAATTAAATGTATGGAGAAAAACTAAAAGTTTAATAGTCCTCGTTAACTATCAAATTCGAACTAGACCTCCAGAGGTAGGTACTATATAGTCACTGGTATTCTTATTTTACTGCTGGTATTCTTCTAGTTTTCAATGTACCTACTGCTTGTTTTTTTTTTTGGGAATGATAGGCGCTGTTGCCCGCAGATGGCCATTACAGCTTCACCGGACAATAGGAGGCGAGCGCTTGAAGCGCTCTAGCCTTTACGGCAGAAATAGCGACGAGCTCAAGGGCAACTCAGGGAGGCACGGCCTCGGCTTGGGCTGTCGCTTAAGAGAGGGCTGAGTTTACCACCGGTTCACAACGCGCCCCCACTGAGAAGAACCGGCAAGAAACTCAGTGGGGTGATGCACGTCGTTGAGGTCGCATACGTACGACCCTTCGGCCTCGCCGGCGAGACCGGTGTCTGATAGCTAGTGTAGCATACGGTTGTCGGGGAGGGTTCGGCGCATCCCGGTCCAATAGGACCGTCATGGGGTCAGGAGGGTCGAGCAGTACGTGCCGTGGTCTTCGGCGCGAGTCAGAAGGACTCCCTACTGCCTGTGTTGTTATGTGCTGTGTATGCTGCTGCGCTCAGACGCGCTCTCGCTGACGAGTGTCCACGGTAGATCTGCGTTGTTGTGCTAACTAGGCTAGGTAGGCAGTGTGACCAGAATTAATGTTACGAAAATACCGTGGCCTCCTCGAAAAAATACTGAAATGTACTTGTGTGTAATTTGTCTCGTGATGTTTCTATGTCTTATGTCATTCTCATACATTTTTATAATTTTTATTCGCGTTAACGCTTGTAGAATGTTACATTGTCTAGCTAGAGGGCAAGCTCGTCGATCGTTCTGTCAATGTTGTTTATTCAGAATAGAGTAGGAACTGTAATTTGATAAAATTGTAATCACAAAGCCTTTGAAGTTTAAGTTAGTTGCATTAAAATGCAAAGTACTAAGTAAATAGTAAACAAAACTATTGTCATTGTATTATTTTAGGTTTAAATACAACCCCCATTGCCTTTACAATATTGGACAACAATCAGCCCTAGAAAATCTTTTCGATTAAGCAATCTTTATACATAATGTAAGCCCATAGTCGTATCGTCAAAACGAGACGAAGAAGTGAACTTTGGAACGACACGCGACCTCCACCACAAACCAATGGAGGTTACGGAACGACATCAAACTGGTTACTTTAATTACCTATCGGCTTAAACATACAAAAATTCTATATATATTTTTTGGGGTTCCATACCTAAAAGGTAAAAAAGGAACCCTTGTGGTAAGACTTCGTCAGTCTTCTGTCTGTCTGTGTGTCTGCCTGTCACATCTATATATTTCAGGAACCACTGACGCTATCGATTTGAAACTTGCAATCGTTTTAGATCTTACTTATCCAAATTTATCGCAAATAAAAAAAAAACTTATGTATATATTTTTTTAATGGGGGTTGAAATGGGTCATTAAAATTTCATAGTGAGACTACTAAAGTAGGTAGGACCTAAAAAAATATATAAGTATATGTTTTTTCATTTGCGATAAAGGTGGGTAAGTACTAATAATAGAACTTCATCACAATTTAACAACGTAATTTTGTAACGGCGGGCATAATATATCATAATTTTTTTCGAAGTTAGAACTGCATTATTGCTTAACTTTTCTCAATTACGCTTACATATTTATTGTAATAATGACAAAAGAAATAGACAGAACAAAGAAACTGACAGATGTCAAATGTAATCTATTAAATTGGCCTTACATTATATCGCGTGGGGTATCTTACGAAAAGGCTTTATTTGCACATCTCAAAACAAATTTTTGAATACTACAGCCTTCGCGAATGACGTAATTATGTTCGTCTTGCACCTGACAATTATGCCCTCTAAAACGTAAAAGATCTAACCGAATACCCGACCTTTTCAACGCATTACACTAACTTAAGACCAAAGATGTGCCTGAGTCATTAGTATTGATTTTTAAGCTCTTGAGACCCGTAATTTCTTTAGCTACAGAGCTGGAACTAATGAGCAGAGAGCAAGTTTTTTATACTCTAGCTACGATACCAAAGAATCTATCGATGCTATCAACAGTTCTGTTATCTCAGCGATGATAACTAATTTATTATAAAGAGCAAACACAACAGGATATGAAATACAGTGATAAGAACCGTTCAATTTATAATAACTGATTGTAAAAGCCAGTGCAGCATTAGCTAATTAGATTATTAGGCTAAATAGAAATCAGTATTGAATCGTTATCATGTTTACTGGCCAGTATTGTTGACACAGATGGCACGAAAGGTGAAGCCTCTTGATGTCATATGCTACTCTGGTACATCTAGTATAATATAACAGACCTTAGTTAAGAAACAAACATAACATTTTCTAATAGGAGTATGGCTTCTTTATGAACAAAGTCAAAAGATACATGTATGTACTTTATAGTAAGAACATGAAACTGTTGTATCCGAAATGAAAAAAACTGTTCTACAACAAACCATAATGCAGTCAGTTGTATCTGTTTAAAGGCTAGAACTGTTGCAACTAATAAATTGTAACAGATTTCTAATTGTGTGCCTGTACAACCTACTTCTGATACCTACTTCTTAGGAGAATATACGTACGGTACGGTATAGCTAATATAAGTTATTATACATACCTGTGCACTGTCAAATGTTTCGGGGTGACCATTATCTTCACATTTCTTCTTAAATGTATCTAAATACTTTTTCTTGATTTTTTCAGTTTCTTCATTGTTCAATTTGCCTTCTAATTCTGGTGGCAATTGGACAGGGTTGGACAGGTCATTATCACTACCGATCTCTGCAAATACTGCTCCTAAAAATACACAATTATAAAATATATTAATGGCACAATATCCTCTATACATTAGACAGTTGATAGGTAGTAGGTGACTAGAAGGCTTAGTATGGTGGGAAAATGACTTTTCTATCTTGAAAAAAAACATCATACTATAGACCAATCAATCAGGGCCCATAGGATTACTTTCAGGGAGGTGCATCTGCATCAAGAGACTAATACATACTATTAACTAAATAACATTTTATATATACATGTATATTAATGTAAACAAGAAAAAAAATATGTGTAGGATACAATTAGAGGTTTATTATCACATACATAGATAGAGATACTATCCTTAGATAACAAATATATGCTTTTAAACAATAAAACCTTCTGAAGATAACATAAAAAAGGTAAAGTAACCCTATTATAATTAATAGGTATGGTAGGGCTCATTATTATGTCAATGATATCTAAACAGGTTTTCAAATTTAATGATCATATTTATGCACAGACCTGGCCCAAAGCCACCAATGTAATATCCACTTTGCATAAATCAAAGACATTTAATTATTTGGGACTAGACCGGCCCTTGCGAGCTAAACTTGTTACACACGTAACAAGTCAATAGAAACTAGAGATGAAACAGATATTCAGTAACTATGCGGTAGGTATATCTGATCTAAGTTTCAATCTGGCCTATCTGGCTTAAATTTAAAATCGAACCAGAAACAGGATAGTAAACTAGTATTTGGATCTGGATATTGGATTTTGAAAAGAGCATGTTTGAACTTTAGAGGCACTTAATCAAATCAAACAAAACCATCAGTCTCATTACACAACAAACAAAGTTAATACTGGTGTTTGCTGCATGGGCAAATTATAATGAATGAATACAAAGTTCTTTGCATTAAGAAGAAACAAACTGTTTTGCTTGTCTTCGTATACAAGGCCAGCTTCTAGTCTTTAGTTGTATACCCAGTACCGCTGTATGCCGCAAAGCACAGAATGATAAATTCTAGAAAACTTTGCTAAGTTTGGGTATTGTGCATAGGTACTGCATTCGCTGACCATCAAATATAAGGATCATGATCGCGACCAATGCGCACTGTCATCAGATCAAAATTAATCTTACTTGCAACTACTTTTTTTTCATTGTGTAACTGACTAGTATTATTTTCATGCGCTATCTCATAAAGAAATTTTGTCTCAACTCAGTCAATGCACCTGGGTTTGCTGGAAGAAAACTCATTTAATGAGTTAAGCTCGCCCATTGTAATACCTTTACTTTTATAACTGTTTTGTATGTGTTTCTGTGTATAATAAAATAAAGATAAGAAATCCCAGAACATATCATAAGTTATGCAAAATTCAGCTGTATCTTGTCTCTTCTCCTACTTTTTTTACTGCCGTAGCTGCCAGATATCTGGCTACAAGGTTGGCTGGATATCTGGTATCCGGTATCTGGCAAACCAGCTATCCATTTCATCTCTATTAGAAACCTAAACCAACACAAAATATCTGAAGAAAATAATACCTAATTTCTAAGACAAATTGACTGAATGAGACTAATCCTACAGTTTATTTCCATAAATACCTATCTTTTTACTTACCTATATTTACTGAAATTAATATAAAAAGTGACTGAATTTTTTCATGAAAAAAATCCAATGGCCGTTATGGCCTTTAATTAATATATTTGGTGTGAAAGAATGAGTTTGTGTTTAAGTGTACTTACCAATCACAAGACAGAGAATAATGTGAGGAAACCGAGGCTCATCCCAGATTATATCAAAAGGCGTCAACCCCTCACAATGATGGGGAAAATAGAGCCTTTTTTAAAAGTGGGACATTATGAGATAAAGAAAATTATGTACATTTAATTATTTACAGAGGATGTACCAATGTAGAATGTAATTTTAGCACCGAACACTATTTATTTAGTACTTTGTTTTACTTACCCACTGCAACTAGTAAAAGAAAGGAAATCCTAAGCATCGTAATTCTTTATAAGTTTCACGTTCATTCGCAATACTGAAATAATAAAAAATCACGCTCAGCTAGCTAATATCACAGGGTATACGTATTATTCAATCACAGAGAATAATATTTAACCGCGCACTATTTATTAAAAAAAGTGTATGCACATACGGACTTTCGATTCGGGGACGGGATTCGATCGATGGATCCTACCACGATAATCCAAATTCCAATAGTAAAATCTGTAAAATTAATGTGAAATGATGGAAAATGGAAATGAATGTGACTTCAGTGTTGCCAACTCTCAAAAATTTATCCCCCTAAGCTCCAATCAAAAACCCCTAAAACCACCACAATTTCTACAGATTCCCCCTAAAAAAAAATTATTGTTTATAAAATAAATAATAAAATATTTTTAAATAAATAATACACTAAAAATGATAAAATAATTATTATATTCAATAAACCAACAATAAATTTTAAACAATCACTAAATAATTTCATTCAGAAACCCCATTTTTCCAAATTCTTTATTTATAAATAATCGAAAACTTCAACTAGAGACATTTGCCCACTGTTTATTACTTAGTTATAAAAATCCCTAAAAATACCCCTAAGAATTAAACACCCCTAAAAAAATCCCATCCCACATTTTTCCCCCTAAATTAGGGGGGAAAACCCCTAAGTTGGCAACCCTGTGTGACTTCAAGGTATTACTTTTCTCTATGGTGCTTAGAGGAAGAAAACAATAGAGGGCTGGACACTTTCTTTCTCATTCACGCAAGAAAAGAATGCGTTTATGTAGGTTACGTGTGATAGAAAGAAACAGTGTATATGATTTTTTGTCCCTCACCATGTGTTCGATTTTTCCGCGCCGTGGGTGCGAAACAAATTTGACGTTTGCTCCCACTTTGCTCCGTGACAATTTTATCGTGGTTTTAATATTAAATAAAATAAATAAAATAAAATAAAATAAAAAAGCCTTTATTCTACCGTATTCATTAAATTAATTTATAAATCATTACATGCAATAATCTTCTATATAATTGATTTTTTCTATATGATTCTATACAATAATATTAGTTCAAATATAATAATAATAATCAGTATCAAGTAGGTTACAATAAAGTTCATTACTAAATATTTATTTTTCTTTTTTAATACCTATTATTTTTGTTATATATTCTACAATACGGAAGTCGCCTCAATGGCGTAGGCCTCCCCCAACTTCCTCCAAACTTCCCTATTCCGTGCTTTCCTCATCCAATCTGATTCGCCTCTTTGCTCGAAAATATCATCCCAGCGTCGTAATGGTCTGCCTTTCTTCCTTTTCCCGTCACGAGGTATCCATTCTGTAGCCTTCTTTGTCCATCGGTCATCGGTCATTCTGCAAACATGTCCTGCCCAATTCCATTTTAAAAGTCTTATTCTTTTTATAATGTCACTAACTTTTGTCCTTTCTCTAATTGATTTACAACTAATTTTTTGTGATACATGGATACTCAGCATACTTCTCTCCATCTTTCTTTGATGGATAGCCAACCTTTTTTCGTCTTGCTTCCTCAAGGCCCATGTTTGGCTACCATACGTCAGGCATGGGAGTATAGATACCTCATACAATTTTCTTTTCACTTCTATATCAATGTCCTTATTTTTCATTACTTCCTTTAAGCTCCAATATTTCCGCCAAGATAATGCAATCCTTCTACTTATTTCTTTACCTGTCTGATCTTCAAAGGAAATAGCTTGACCTAAGTAGACATATTCTTTTACATATTCTATTACTTCCCCCTGTATTATAATTTCTCTTTCTGCGCTGTTAGTCAGAATTTTTGTTTTTGAGGTGTTAAGTAACAATCCCACCTTACTACTTTCTCTTACTATGTCTTGAAGCATAGATTCTAAATTCTTGAAGTCTTCCGCGCACACTACAATATCATCAGCGAAACGTAAGTGAGTTAACTCTTCGCCATTAATTTTTATACCTCTATTTTCAAAATTCAGGTTCCTGAAAACCATCTCTAGCACTGATGTAAATATTTTAGGTGAGAGTGGGTCACCCTGCCTCACTCCCCTCTTTATAGGAAAGCTAGGGCCATCATTTTCTAGTCTTATTATTGCGGATAATTTTGAATAAATGCTGAGGAGTATATCTATCTTTGTTTACACTGTACTGTGGAGGCTACCGGGGGCCGAGAGAGTAATAATGAAAACACGTCTGGTTCGTTAGATCGTAGCTTTATTACTAAATGTCTTTACCTAAGTATGGATATTACATTATTTAAGTATTACACCACATCATCCCCCTAAAAGTAAAAAAAAAAATTATACTTATTGATACATTTTTTTTTTGTTTAAATGCTAAAAATTTAAGAATCTAAAGATAATTTTGTTTAGAAAACTTTTTTAAATGACAATAAAATTTATAATTATAAAATAAAACAATATACTTATTAATTTCTAAAAGGTTTAGTACGATTTTTATGAATCGTTTCTATTTTATTTTTCTTAATTATCTTAACATTAGGTCCATCGTCTTCAATTACTACATACGGTCCGTTATACAGTCTTTCCATTTTATTACCACTCTCATTTTTTACTAAAATTAAATCATCTTTCTTATAACTAATCGGCTTTTTATTTTTATCATAAACTATCTTTCTATCTAACTTACTATTTATTAATCTTTTTCGTGCGTCATTATGTGCCAGTTGTAATCTATATTTTAATTCTAATGCATAATTATCTACATTATACAGAGGCTCTAATTCATCTTTTAGTCTACTTGGAATAATGCATGGCTTTCCGAATACAAGTTCATACGGCGTATAATTTGTTGATGTATGTACTGTTGTGTTGAAGCAAAAACACCAAAATGGTAGCCAATGGCTCCATGTATAAGTGCTTTCCTCACACTGAATACGCAAAAAATTCCGTAACTGTTTATGTGTATTTTCTAACGCTCCTATACTTTGATGATGAAAAGCAGTAGAATGCATTTTTTCTATTTCTAACAACTTACATACCTCCGTCATTGTTGAAGATATAAACTCAGAACCTCTGTCCGCTGCAATAATTTTAGGCACGCCATACCTTAAAATAAAGTTACTTACTAATGCTCTTGCCACCGTCACAGAGTCTTTTGTCTGAAGTGAGTATGCCTCTACGTACTTGGTAAGCTCACACTGGATCGTAAGTATATATTGATTACCTGTATCATCCTTGTCTAAAGGTCCAACAAGGTCCAAAAATATTTTTTCAAATGCTGAGCTTGCAGTTGTTGTTATTACCATAGGCTCCTTATAACTAGGTGAATGTTTCATTATTTGACATTTCGTACATTTACCTACGTAATTTCTGACGTCAGTTTCTAGTCCTGGCCAGTAATATTTACTCTTAATATTGTTTACCATACGTCGAACGCCGGCATGTCCGCTCGAAGGTAATAAATGATAATCATTCAATATTACAGTTTTTTCGTCTTTGTCTGTAATTCTCCTTACATTTCTCAAAATATGTATTTGCGGTCCGGACCACATTTTTCTACTATTTATTTCTTCACATAACTCTTTTATGAATAACGCGTTACTTTTTTCTTTTATTATACATATTTCTTTTACATTTATTTTGTTACAAAAATCACTTAATATATTCGCAAATACGTCTCGCGTGAATTGCGACATAAAATCAAGGTTTATGTAAATTATCAGCTGATTTTCTACGTATGCTAAACATTTATACTCCATTTTTATTAATGCTTTCTTTCTAATTTCTTTTAAATCTTTACCTTTTATAAACTTCATTTCTATCGAGTCACTTAATTTCCGTAAAATCTCCACGATTTTTGGTTGATCAGGCCTCAAATCGGTGGGTTTACTAAGATAATTTGGTGAACTCTGAACTAAATCATTTTGTTTTGATTTAGCTAATTCATTTATTTTTCTACTTTGTGCCCTTGTTGTAATTAATATTTTTTCACTCATATTTTTCAGATCATCTGATGTTATGGTCACTCTACTTAGAGCATCTGCTACTACGTTATGTTTCCCTTTTATGTAAACAATTTTATAGTCATATTCTTCTAGTTTTAATCTAAATTTCAATAATCGACTTGACGGATCTTTAATGCTAAATAAATATATTAGTGGTTTATGATCTGTCATAATTGTAAATGTCAGCGTGGCTTCATGGTGCGGGTATTCGGAAACCATAATTATGGAGTAATAACGCACAGATCTTCCAAAACACTGTATTTTTATATGAAATATAGCGTATGCACAAGAGATGTTTACACTTCGACGAATTTCAAACGACTGTTTTTGTTGTTAACAATATTCGCCTTTTATATAAAACAAAGTACTTCCATAAACAAACATATTTTAGTATAAATTAAAGAAAATTGCATCATATTAAATCACACATGTTTTTTAAACATTGTATTACAATTTATTTTCGTAGAATAATTTATATAATAATAACCAGGAATGATTCCTAAACAAATGACAGTCATATTCGCGTTTGATTTTACAATACAATCTATTTAAATTTATATTCAGATTCGAGCATACAAATAAAATATTAAATGAATTCAAACTGATTAATTGACCTATTTAATTAATCTCTGTAACTATCAAATACATTACTCTTTTTATTGCATTTATATTATCGCGGATATGACGTTATTTTAACATTTAATCATTAAAATCGATACAGCGCCCATACGGCCATTCTGATCCAGCGCGCTCTCCGCGCTGATCACTTATCAGTTACAAATTATTAACTTATTACAAAATTAACTAAAGGTTCTTACAAGGCTTCACCTAGTCTTAGGATCTTAGCCTGTAGCATGCATCACCCATCACGGGATCTAACAAATAAGGCTTCACCCATGACGGGATCTTAGCCAACTCGTGACATCACCCACATAGGGATCTAGTCAACACAGGCATCACCCATTACGGGTCTAGCCCACCCACAAGCATCACCTACACAAGGATCTAGCTCACACAGGCATCACCCATCACGGGATCTAGCCCACCCACAAGCATCACCTACACAAGGATCTAGCTCACAAGACCAGGAAAGGAAACGCATGGTGGCCAGCCAGCGTCAAGGAAGGATTTGTGGATAGGCAATAAATAAATGTAACACATATCTAGTATTATTATTATGTCACACAGTACTTGTAACTAATTATTATTAATATAGATATTAATAATAACTAGTCAATTAATTCATTATACGCCCATACGGGAAATTAACCACTTTCACCACTTCCATCGAATGGATCGGTTTGCCCATTGGAAGCAGGTCTCAAATAGACATGACGATCCATTCAGGACAAAATTCGATTTGATAAGGGTAAAGCACAAATCAAACATTTCAAAGTTGGAGATTTTGTTCTAATGCGTTTACATGAAGGACGTACTACTAAATTAGGACCCAAATTTGAAGATCCAATGGAAATTTTGGAGATTCTACCTAACGACCGTTATAAATTAAAACACGCAAATCTACGCGGATGTTCTGAAAAGATCGCTCGTCCATCCTTTTCTTACAAGCATTCCTAATAGCAATAAGATCATCGCAATTAGATCTCTGTGCCAAGGTTTATCAAACGCTACTACACCGACATGTTATTTTTAATAATCTTGCGTTCCACCTGACCATTAGCCCTACTAGCGCCTTTCGCCACAGTGCGATGGTCTATGTTAAAATTGTCAAAAAAACTAGAACATAAACAATATTCTACAGAAGTCGCTTTTATTTTGATCAGTTATGAATCCAGTGCGAGTCCCAAAAATGGTCATGAGTTCACGAAAGCATCGGTTAGCGGAATCCGTTGTACGATCTGTTGAATATACTAAATGAACATATTTAGTAAACGAATCTACATAAACAAACGCGTATTCGGGCCGATTACGCTTCCCGTTCATTGGACCCGTAATATCTGCATGGACCGTGTAAAAAGGCAAAGGAGTTTTATCAGTTGGATGCAGAAAAACTTGCCTAGCGCCCGAGATCCCCTTTCTAACTCTACAATTTACACAATTTTCAATGAACTTCTGAACCAATTTTTACATGTTGGGAAATCAATATTGCCCTCGTATCTCAGCCTTTTCCCAGCTAAAATGTAAAATTATGCTAGTGAACAACAATTAATTTAAGGGTTTTATTTTCTATTTGTACTTTTCTACGCTGTAATTTATCTTTCAAAATAACATAGGTATCTGCGATGTCTTTAGGAATAGAATCGGACTGTAGTTGATCAACTATATTTTTGAGTACGGGATCACGTTTTTGTTCAAAGAACAACCAATTTTGGTCAAGAGTTGAAGCATTAGTGGAAAAACAAAAAGTTCAGGCCGAGTGAGATGATGGAAACAGGTGTGATGAATTATCTTTAGAAAAATGCTTTTCGTGGGCCTGTTATATCAACAGGATTCCTACTAAAATAATCCGCGTGACCTAGCTTTTCGCCTTTACGATACTCTATTTCGAACTGGAATTATTGCAGGGAAGACCATCAACGGTGTAACCTAGGCGTCAATTCTTTCTTGTGTCTAGAAGCTTTTAGAGAATTACAATCAGTTACGACTATAAATGAACAACCATATTATTATAAGAAACGACAGAAATGTTTAATTGCTTCAAAAACGGCTAGTGTTTCAAGCTCAAAAGAGTGGTGCTCTCCGCACTGGTCGTCCTCATACTAAAATAACCAAATACATGGAGAGTGTGATCTTGCCTTTGTATTAATACGGTACCATATCCAAGCGTGCTTTACCTAATTTGTCCATCTGATCCGCGATTAAAGGCAGAGGACAACGACCCCCAAGTGTATCGGCATTTAGCTCTCCTAAATCGACTCAGAGGCGATCAGAACCGTCTTTCCCCTTAACAAGCAGAATCTGACTGCTAAAAGGAGAATGACTGTCACGGATTATGCCATTACACCTGAGGCCGCTTATAATATCTTACCTTCTCACGCTCTACGGGGGATAATCTATAGGGTCTTCGCTGAACAATTTTATTGGGGTCTTTTAGTCCGATCTCTAATTCACCTGTACTAACTTGTGATACCTTATTTCCAGCTGTAAAATGTTGTTTAAAGCTGTTGACGATAGTTTGCAATTTACTATAATATAAAATCTGTTCTTTAACGTCAGTATCAATGCCACAAAGAGAATTTTGACCAGTGCATTCATTCACAACCTTCACAATTTGTTCATTTTGTTTTACAGAAATTCTAGTGTTAGTCAAAGTAACGGTGAGCCCAGGAATTTGTAACAGATCATAGCCAATCAAACAAAATATCAAACCGAGTCTATGCGTCCCCGACCACATAAAAGTCTAGCTCTATACTTACTTGATCGGTTTGTTTTGAATGCACTGGGCAACCTCCAATTCCCGAAAATACAACATCTACAATACTATTATTACTTTCCTGTTCCCTGGGATCGAACCAGAGAAACGTTGTCGAATCAGTGAACAATCGGTGCCTATATCGAATAAGCAATAGTAAAGCTTGTTGTCGATTTTAACTAGTTTTAACTACGAATTAGCGAATTACAAAAAAATACCGTGTTTTTTTAAGTCAAATTACCCTCGTTATTTATTTTCCGGTAGCAATTTTCTACGCGACTCATTTTATGACAATATTTACACTCGATAGTCTTTGCAGAATTATTAGGAATATTGTTTTGAGAAGAACTAGATTTAGGAATCACAGCGGGTGAAGGAGCAGGAGCTTCCTTGTAATCACGAAAATGGTGCCCGGATTTGTTACATTTAAAGCAAGTAAGACCTCGGTCGTTTCTAGCGGAAGTTTCGGATATTCACGGTCTTTTAATATTACTGTTACCAGGTTTATCTAAACTATCAAATTTCCCGTTTGCGATAAGTTTTTAACACAGAAACCAGCTTGGGCAAAGAGTCAGGTGTGTTTCTAAGCAGTTACGATCTAATATGTTTCGGATAAATACCTGTTATCAAAGCGTCGATCACCTCGGGGTCTGAAGCCTCGGGCCGGACTCGCCTGAATAATGTCCAGTAGCGTACTCGGAGTAGCTGACGGCTTGATCCGATGTGTAGCTGCGCCATTTATGAACGTCGTCCGAAGAAATTGCTGCGATCACGTGACAAAGAGGTGGTAGAGATGGCCGCTGTAACTGCACTTGCAGCTACTTGTTTGGTCACATTGGTCAGTAAATTCATCATTTGCTCCATGGAAAAAGTAGGCTCGGGTAGAGTTTTCCGGTCTCTGGAGATTCCAAGTACAGGGGATTGTGATCCCACCGCTGCTGTCAGCGTGGCTTCATGGTGCGGGTATTCGGAAACCATAATTATGGAGTAATAACGCACAGATCTTCCAAAACACTGTATTTTTATATGAAATATAGCGTATGCACAAGAGATGTTTACACTTCGACGAATTTCAAACGACTGTTTTTGTTGTTAACAATATTCGCCTTTTATATAAAACAAAGTACTTCCATAAACAAACATATTTTAGTATAAATTAAAGAAAATTGCATCATATTAAATCACACATGTTTTTTAAACATTGTATTACAATTTATTTTCGTAGAATAATTTATATAATAATAACCAGGAATGATTCCTAAACAAATGACAGTCATATTCGCGTTTGATTTTACAATACAATCTATTTAAATTTATATTCAGATTCGAGCATACAAATAAAATATTAAATGAATTCAAACTGATTAATTGACCTATTTAATTAATCTCTGTAACTATCAAATACATTACTCTTTTTATTGCATTTATATTATCGCGGATATGACGTTATTTTAACATTTAATCATTAAAATCGATACAGCGCCCATATAAACGTTCTGCCAAAAAGATACGGTCTAAAATATTTAACGCTCCAAACAACAGATAATAATTCTTTTTGAATTGTGGGATAGTTTAATTCGGCTTTGTTTAATGGTCTACTCGCATAAGCGATTGGTTTTAGGTCTTTATTACATAAAACTGATCCAATAGCGACACCAGAAGCATCAGTCTGTAATACAAATTCACACTCAGAAGAAAAATCTGGGTACTGTAAGACTGGTGGAGTGCTTAGTAAACGTTTCAGAATTTCAAATGAATTTTTGCACTCTTCTCTCCATTCAAATTTTACACCTTTCCTGCACAATCTGTTTAATGGAATAGTGATATCTGAAAAGCGTGGTATGAATTTACGATAGTAATTACACATTGCAACAAATCTTCGTACATCATCTGAATTTTGTGGTATATTATAATTTATAATTGCTTTTACCTTCCCTGGGTCTGGTAGGACACCTTCGGGAGTGACAACATGACCTAAATATAACAATTCCTTTTTACAAAATTCACATTTTTGTGGATTTACTTTTAAGTTTACTTCTCTCAATCGTTCTAATACGTTAATTAAATTTTGGTTATGTTGATGCAAATTTCTGCCAAATATAATTAAATCGTCCATATATGTAATACAGCGTTCGTAATTCAATCCTGACATTGCTATTGACATAATACGAGAAAACGCACCTGGGCATATTTTTAGTCCCATTGGTAGACGCTTCATTTGGTACTGTCCCGTGTTTGTTGTAAAAGATGTGATACCTCTACTGGTGGGTTCAAGGTCAACTTGATAATAACTTTGGCTCAAATCTAAATGACTAAAATATGTGCATCCAGAAAGAGAATCTAAAATTTCTGTAATATTTGGAAGTGGAAACTTATCATCCTGAATAGTTTCATTTACTTTTCTATAATCTACAACCAATCTCCATTTTTTATTGTTATCATCAGATTTTTTAGGAACCAGAAGTATAGGACTGTTCCATTCACTATTTACAGGCTCAATTATATCATCATTTAACATTTTCTTAACTTGTTTGTCGATTTCTGGTTTCATAGACTGTGGCAGTCTATAGGGTTTTACGTAAATAGGATGAACATTAGGTTTCAGGTTAATAGACTGACTCATTACATTAGTAGTACTAAGTTTATCACCTTCAAGATGAAAAACATCTGCATATTTGGCACAAATCTGTTCAATTGTTTTTTGTTCATCAGACTGTAAATAATTAAGGTTTAAAATTGATAAAAGTCTTTTAACTCTGTCAGCATTTGTATGCGTTTGACTGAATTGACACAAAATATAATCACTTAATTTTTCTAACTTTGGTTCTACGAAAGGTAAATTTACGCTTTGTTCACTGGTATTTAAAATTTTAATTGGTATTTTACCGCCTTTTGGTTGCACTATGCTGCCTGCCAAAAATATATTTTCTGACAATTGCCTTGGAATAACTACGTATTCGTCTTTTAAATACGATGCAATTTGAACAAAATGAATTGATTCACTTGTACATGGAATTAGTAATGTTTTACTACAATCATTTATATTATATAATTCTAATTTAACCTCCTTCGTCCTCCGCCGCACGGATAGCATCCTTCAGCTCCTCGTAGTCTCGAGCCGCGATGATAGTGCCCAATCTTCGATTGCGAAGTCCATCTGAAAACCGTTTTATGGCAAGTTTTTCATTAATCGGTCTTAAAATGGCATTTGCTGTGTCATTGGAATCTGCCTGTGAAATTGTTAATTCTACAAAAAGGTCTTCTAATTTATTTCCAAAATCTGAGATAGTCAAATCATTTTGAGATAATTTATTAAGCTGTATTAATAAAGAATTTGCAGATTTTTTTGTAAGTAAATACTTTTTCATATCCGCGATTAAATCGTTTATTGTCTTATAATCCGACTTTAATTTTAATTTCGCTATTTTAGTTAAACGTGTTTTAATTACGAAAGAAATCAGCAACTTCTTATCTTCTAATTTACTTAAACAAGAATCATACATTTCTATACCTTGTATAATATTTTCAGTGGTCGCCTCCTTGCCGTCCATGACAGGAATCAGCGTACTTGCCGTTTTCAAATCAAAACCTGCCATGATTATGGATGAAATAGAGCCACTGTAACTTAATATTTTACTATAAGTTTCTTCAATATTCTTACATAAAATTTCTAACAACAACCCAGAATATTCAGGTAATAATTGCTGTAAATCAAGAGACTACAATATTTTTATACAACTTATATAATTCTATAGCTTTCTTCACTTTACTTGTACCAATATCCTCTAATCTCCGCTTAGGTCCTAATTTTCTAAGACTTACCCTTATCTGTTCTAATTTGTTATATATATTATTTAATTGTAGTTCCATTAATAATTGTACATCATCTAATAATTGGCACACGCACGATGTATTATTTAAAATGAACTTAATTATCACTTAAAATCCATAGGTAATGTTCCTTAATAATATAAATACCGATAATTATTTGTATTATTTATTTTTATATTTTTAACACGCACTTCACTTTTCTTTTTTTTCCCGCAGTTCGTATGGTATGTTTTTATTTATATTTTAGTTTTTCAGGTATTGCCGTGGGAACCGTCTCTCAATTATATCGTATCCTCTTCCCTTGGTCGGTCTCTACGTCCTGACAGCCGTTCCTGCATACGCCTTAGGAAATTTGCTCGTACTCCTTCTTCAACCCAAGCTTTGTGACATTTCCGGTACTGCTTAAAGGCCAAAAATAATATAGCTGCTCCGCATACTGCGACTAAAGTTGCCAATAATATATTATTTGTCTGATAATGTGTCGAGGCGTCTGCTTGCAGTCCATTATCTCCGCCGTGTTGAGAAATCACCGTCTCTTTATTTTCACAGATACATTTTGAGCATTCTTTTCCCATCTTGAAATACGTCCAAAAATTTTATATCAGGACACGCGTTTTCACAAATAGCCGGAATTATTTTATAATTTACACACTCTAATACTGTACACAGTAGTGATCGCCGAGCTCTATCGTCCGATTGCGTCATTTTTAGTTCCCGTTAACGCGCTCGCGCACCTGCATTTTTGCAACCGCAGCGAATTCCGCGGGGCCTGGCCGGGTCGCCATGTACTGTGGAGGCTACCGGGGGCCGAGAGAGTAATAATGAAAACACGTCTGGTTCGTTAGATCGTAGCTTTATTACTAAATGTCTTTACCTAAGAATGGATATTACATTATTTAAGTATTACACCACAACACCTTGTTGTGACAATGCCTCCCAGATAGAGGAGTGTTCCAAACAGTCGAATGCTTTCTTGTAGTCAATAAAACATAGATACAACGGTCTTCCATATTCCCTTGATTTTTCTATTATTTGTGTCAGTAC
The DNA here is from genome assembly GCA_911728495.1 of Furcula furcula. NCBI lineage: Eukaryota > Metazoa > Arthropoda > Insecta > Lepidoptera > Notodontidae > Furcula > Furcula furcula. Next base: position 7,497,437 of record OU452246.1, on the reverse strand, counting down.
ATGAATATGGTCTATAGTTGAAATTTTTTTACGGAATCCCGCTTGCTCTCGAGGCTGATTTTCATCTAAGGTTCTCGATATTCTGTTAAGTATTATTTTTGCAAATATAATATTAAATAAATAACTTAAAATTCAATAAAAAACTAACTGTGACATTACTGTGTGTTGTGGAAATCCTATAAGAATCGTGCAGTGCTGTATTATAGGCTGTAAAAGTGACAGTGATCGTAAAATTAGTGGAGTATCGTTTCACAGGTAAACGTGAATTATTATGGCCAATTTAGAGATTACATTTAGAAACTAATACATGTAAACGACTTATTTAGATCTTATTGCTCTAAATTAGTTACTATTTTACTTGAAAGTTACGTGCAAGATCGATAAATTCTTGTTTTTCATCCATAACCTAAAATTTTCAGTTTATTGATCGCCATTATCAGTGTTGCCAGTGTATAAAAGAGAGACTACCATAAATAAGTGGTAAATTATTATTAAGTGCATCATACACGATCCCACATGCTGGGTGCATCGAAGAATTTCTCAGACTTCCCGAATTTATTTTTATGATTTCCTGAAAATATGGATATTTCGATGGCTCCTACGTTACGCTACGGTATGTGTAAAACCCGCACTTTACAGGAGAGCAAATTAAATGTATTTTTCTACGCATGTTCTTTAAATTTGAAGCTATTTGGCTGAAATTTGTACCAACCATAAAACATGCCTTATTTTACCGAATAATATGAAAACAAATGTTTAATAATTAGCGGAGAAAAATACCTTTAATTTGCTCTCCTGTAAAGTGCGGGTTTTACACATACGATATTTAACGTAGGAGCCATCGATTTGTATACTGTGGATAGCAGCAACAAAAAGAATTAATTAGGTTGCTAAAAGTTATTCCCGAATGCTTAAATATTCAGAAATAACGTAAGCGCTCAAGTAATTCGTCCAAGGCTGCGCAGGACGTATTCATTCGTTATTTATAGGCACAATGGTCATTGTACATTTAATCGTGCTTTTACTATATGCATGTTGTTTAAATATATGTATGTATGTTGTTGGTTACAATTTATTGGTAAATTTGTCTGAATTATAAATAAATAGTACCGACGTTGAATAGTTTGTTTCATTTGCCCCCCTATTATGTACCTATCTCGTTTGACAATTAAAGTGATGATCAATAAAGCAAAGTGACTATTAAATAACTATCAAATGATTCATTTGGTATTGCCTAACTTGAATCACCAATAAATACCAAACACACTTTCAGTAGACATCAAAGTTTGGTGGACAACTGAAGCTTGATAGTCACTTTGCTTTATTGATCATCACTTTTTTTTTTGTAGGAATAGTACTGTTTCACCGGACAAGAGGGCGAGCGCTTAAAGCGCTCCAGCCAGAAAGGTTTGGGTAGCGACTAGCACAAGGGCACCTCAGGGAGGCATGGCCTCGGCTTGGGCTGCCGCTTAGAGAAAATGATTTTACCACCGGTTCACAACGCGCCCCCGCTGAGAAGAACCGGCAAGAAACTCAGCGAGGGGATGCATGTAGAGGTCGCATGCGTACGGATCCCTTCGGCCTCGCCGGCGAGACCGGTGTCTGTGTGTTGAAGTCTTTACGACTCTTGACATCGTTGTCGGTGTTGGTGTTGGTGTTGTGTCATGGTCCAGGAGGACGGACATCGGGTCGGGTGGGTCGAGTAGTACATGCCGCGGACGGCGGCGATGTACGGCTGTTCGACGATCTGAGGGACCTGGCCGCTGCCCAATAGGACATGGGTTCGATTCCGAAGGATTCCGAACAATTGTCTGGGTGTTATTTATCTATTTTGGCGGGTTTAAAATATGGCTAGAAGCCAAGAAATAGCGGTTTTAATATTTTAATGGTGGACTGTATAAGGTGTATTAATTAGTAGGTATTGAACGCTACTCGACGCTGTAAAACGCAGGTAATCAGTCAAGGAAAAAGGTAGGAAACAGCTAGCACCACTCACCTGATGATTAGCTGGTACCAGGCACAATGTGTCGACACAAAAGTTCACAAAACTTCACAGTTATAGGCAACAGAAGCACTCTCGACGGCGGCGGTGTGCTGTAGGTCTCGTGGTTAAACGGTAACTAAGCGGATATAGGCTACTCGAGGAAGAACGGGATTGGTTGATTTGGAAATACGTCATTTACGTCACAAGAGAGCGTTCAGAAATGCATGATTAATTTAAATACCAAACAACCTCCCGGCTTTGAGGTAACCTCAAAAACAAAATAAAAATAAACCCAAAAAGGGGGAAAACATATATAAGAACATCACCATTAAATTAGGTGTATGCGTGCGGTAATATAATCTAATAATGCGGAATATAAACTAAGTCATAAGGACAAAAACTAGAGCGAAGGATAGTGCTTATATCAATAATAATTGTAACTTAAACTAGCGATAACATAAAGAAAACTACTGCGTTGGTAGCGGACAAAGTCGCACTACCGGACGCTGCAGGATGCCACTTTTGGTTTTCACTTCAGCAACTCGGATTACACCGTCTTTGCCGGGAAACAATTTAGTGATAACCCCAAGCGGCCAACGTAATGTCGGACAGTTCTCTACAATGATGAGAACTACTGTACCTACAGTTACAGGATTTGCAGGTGTGTTCCACTTTTCTCGCGACTGCAGATTATGTAAATATTCAGTGCGGAATCTCTTCCAAAACGATTGGACTAATGAGTCCATTAACGAAAAGCGCGTTTGAAGAGTCATGCGATCATTTTCTAACGTAGGAGCGGGTAAACATTCCAGCGGAGCGGTATGTATAAAATGGGCAGGTGTCAAAGCGGACGTCATAGGAAAAGTAGCTTTTGGTTTTAACCTAAAACATGCGTTACATTTATGTATGCGGGAACGAACAATACGGCGGGCGGATAAAATCCAAAAACGTTGTCTCAGTATTGAAAGTAGTAGTTGCGGACCAGCGTGAAAGTTTTTCTTATGATAAAAGTCAATTATCAAATTAATTATGTGACCATTTTTCGGCAACAATATTGGATGTTTATGTAATTTTTCTAATGATGCGTTATCTAACCGACCTCCGACATATAGAATGCCGTCATTCATGTATGGCGTTAATTTGCGAAGAGCTGAGGAACAACCTTTTCCTTTATCTATAAGTTTAATATCATCAGCGAATGAAGCGTGTTGAACGGCCTTAATTATAACAAGTTCAGCAGCGTCTAAATCTTGCGCGGTTATTACATTATTGCGGGGCAATTTTCTTAGAAATCTTAACACATACACTACAGTGCGAAGTAACTTATTCCACGAGGAAATTCTATAACTTAATGTCAGAAGTAGATGCTCAGTTTGCGCGGCGGCGGCGTCGCAAGCGACGTGAGATAATGTTTTTTCTTCAGGTAAACATGAGCTTTGCGGTGAAAATTGCTGAATTGGCCATTCACTAATAGGAAAAGACATCCTAGATGGGCCTTGCAACCAGAGATTATTCTCTATTAAGCGTGAGGGAAGCAGCCCGCGAGATACACAATCCGCGGGGTTTTCTACTCCTGCGACGTGATAAAAATGATCACTTGGCAATAAAGATTGACATTGCGAAATTCTATTGGCGACGAAAGTATTAAATCTGTGTGGGGAAGAGTGAACCCAGCACAGAGCGACTTCAGAGTCAGAAAATGCGTAAATATTATTTATTGGGTGTCTTATTGACAATGTATTGACCACTGAACGCACTAACTTAGCGAGCAGTGTTAAGGCGCAAAGTTCAAGTCTCGCTAAAGTCACGGTATTTACCGGAGAAACGCGGGATTTTGAACAAACTAACGTGACTATAGGGGGAGAACCTTCATTAGCTACGTGAAGGTATATAACGCAGCCAAAACCTTTTTCGCTAGCATCAGCGAAAGCGATTAGCGAAACGACAGAAGAGTCCTTAATACCCATATGACGCGGGAATTGAAGACCCGAGATTAGCGGTAACTCTGAAATATATTGTTGCCACAACTTGACAACAGAAGAAGGCGGAGACTCGTCCCAATCAATTTTGAGGAGCCATAATTGTTTAATTAATAATTTAGCGAATAGCGTTATGGGACCGACAAGACCCAATACATCATAAAGTTGTGCGGTAGCGGATAGCATAGAACGCTTTGTACAAATAGCGGGCGGTTGAGATACAGTAAAAGTAAAATTATCAGTAGCGGGATGCCAGCGAAGGCCTAAAATCTTATGAGTGTCATTATCGTTAAAAGAAATATATTCTTGTTGACGATGACTTGCGGGTATGTGTTCCAACAATTCGTGGGAATTACTCGTCCATTTAACTAGATCAAAACCACCGGCTTTGAAAAGTTGGATTAATTGTGTTGCTGTCGCTACAGCTTCATCTAGCGTTGAAGCTGTGGAAGCAAGGTCATCCATGTATATATCGAGCTGTCTTTCAATAAGACTAGCTGCGAGAGGATAGTTAGCTCCTTCATCTTTTGCTAACTCACGCATGACGCGAAGAGAGAGAAAAGGTGAGGAACGAAGACCAAAAGTGACACGAGTAAATTCATACGTTTGCAAGGGTTCGTCATCAGAAAAGCGAAATAAAATTCGTTGGAACTTGCGGTGCGAATCTTGTACATGTATGCAAAAATACATTTTACGAACATCAGCGAAAAAAGCAATAGAATATATTCGTACATTGAGTAAAATATTGAAAATATCAGTTTGTAAGTTTTCACCGGTTTGCAAAATATCATTAAGTGATAAACCGTTATCCGACTTACAACTGCCGTCTATTACTACACGGAGCGGTGTGGATGATTTATCCTCCCGAATAACCGGGTGGTGAGGTAAGTAAAAACAAGGCACATCAAACCTTATCATTTCTTGCGGAACAAGTGTTAAGAACCCTTTATCTAAATATTCCCTAATGACGTCATTGTAACGCGCGCGAAGTTCAGGATTTCTACTAAATCTTCTTTCAAGAAGAGAAAATCTTTTTTCAGCGATTTGAAGCGAATTACCTAATTTTTCTGGTGGATCCTTAAATGGCAAAGCGACAACGTAACTGCCATCAGGATTGCGAGCGGTATTAGAGGTGAAAATATTTTCACACTCATTATCTTGCGGACTTATATACTTGGTAGAAGGCAATTCTTCCATTATCCAAAATTTTTGAAGCATGTCATTAAGCGGTTCTTGATTAATTAAATGAAAAGAATGCGATTTATGAGTAGGGGACTCCACATAAGCGTCGCCCATTATTACATAACCTAGCGTTGTTTCTAGCGCCATAGGCGCGTGCGGCGTAATTATTTTATTTGACAGTAATATTTTACAATAGGTATTTACCCCCAAAAGTAAGGAAATTTCCCCAGGTACAAAGAACTGGTCATCAGATAAACGTATCGAAGATATATAATTAATCTTATTTAAATCAATCTTAACGTCCGGTAATTTCCCGGTAATGTGAGGCACTACTAACGGTTCGACTTCATATACGAATTCATTATCGAAGCGAGATGTGAATTTAACGTGAGTAACGCCTAATATTTTTTGCGATGAACCACCAATGCCATGAACTTCGGTAAAGCGGTTTTTTCCCGATATGGGTAAAGATAAACGTTTGCAACAATCAAGCGAAATATAGTCACTTTGTGACCCTGGATCTATTAAACATCTTACATAATATTCACGTCCATAATTATTTATTACTTTTATTTTTGCGGTCGCTAATAAAGCAGCGGTTTGAGTGTGATTAATATCATTTTTAAGGTTTGTAATACTAAACGACAAGACCGTAGTAGACTCCAAGCCCTGAGTGCATACACTATCACCCGAGTTGGACTGCGGATTAATTTCGATCTTATTCGTAGAAGGATTAGAGGTTAAATTACAGTGAGCATTACGAATACCCGAGACGGCCGGCTGGGAAACCGGTTTTTGATTTAGCGCTTGCGCTTCATATTTAATTGTAAAATGTAATAAGGAATGGTGGCGTTGATTGCAATGTAAACATGTACGTTGCGAATTACAAAAACTGGACTTATGTTTATTACTTAAACAATTCGTACAAAAACCATTTTGTTTTATGTAGTTATACCTTTCCTTAGGCGTTAATTTAGAAAAGCGCGGACAATTAAACAAGTGTGTGTGTGTCTTATCTTGACACATAACGCACGGTTGATTGTTGTCAGTATTAATAAAAGTTCTAGTAGGACCACTGTTAGGTCTAGGTATATTATGTTTTTTATTATTATTAGAAAGTTTGTTTGCGGTAGGTTCAAATTGTTTTTGTATATTATTAAGTGTCTTACTTTGCTCTTGGACGAAACTGATAAGACTCTGATATGTAGGTATATCAGTTTGACGTTGCGACAATTCAAAGGCTTTAACAGTATCTGCATCTAATCTTTGCAATGCTAATTGTAAGCACATAAAGTCTGTTAAGTCATTTAATTTTAACTGTTTTAGCGCTTTGATTGAGGAATCAAAATTATTAATAAATGATTCTAGATTTGCGGCGGAACTAGAAGTAAGCGGTTTAAATCTTAACATATGATTAAAATAAGAGACAGCGAGTGAACGAGTATCGTTATATTTTTGTATAAGATTATTCCAAATTATGGGATAGTTTTCTGGCGTAGCGGACAGCCCAGCGCAAATTGCTTTGGCTTTATCAGTAAGTTTACCAACTAAATAATATACGCGTTCAGTATCCGTTAAATTCGGATTATCATGAATAATACTTTTAAATTGTTGATGAAACATAGGCCAATGACGAATATCGCCATCAAACGATTGTAATTCAATAGGCGGCAACTTATTGTGATAAGAAGAAGGCTTGGATTCAGTCTTTATCGGAATATTAGAGTCTTTCTGTAACTTAGAAAGAACCCCCTTTATATGACAGTATAACTCTTCAAATGCGATCCAGGTTTGATAATCAACGGAACTGGTGGGGTTGGCTTGTAAGTAGACATTATTATAATCATCAACAACCTTTTCGAAATCAGTACGTAACGTATCTACATTACTAGCGTTTAACAAGAATGTATCACGCTGTTGTTCATCAGCGATAGCCGATCGCGACAATTCGTAAATTTTTTGCAAACGCGAGAACATTGCTTCTCGTTTTGCTCGAAGAATGACAACCTTTGGGTTCTCCCGGCATGGCGACCGTTCTTCACCCCTAGATTTACTCATTATTCAGCGGATTAATTTAATAAAAGCAGGCGATAATAAATAAAGTATGCGTTTGTTGGTTTTAATAGCTTAAAAACCAATTGCTATTAAATTAAAGCGGTACCTAAGTATTTATAAACGATTAAGTACAACTAAGCGAATGAGTTACCCTAACTACCGAGATATGCACCTATGAAATTATTTAATTAGCTTTAATAGCCTATAACCAATTAAATAATTAGCGAGCGTAAAATATAATATTATTAATAACTTAGCGTATTGTGAAGTGAAAATGAGCGCGTTAAGTAGGTAGGTGGCACGTATTAGCTGCGACGCGAGCCAAGCGGGGCACAGAATGCTACCTGCATACAGCGTATGATTGTAAAGAAAATAATTTTAAGTACGTAATTACGATTATCAATCTATAAGCACTGTCCTTCAACACAAATAAATGCCTGCGAATTAGATTGCAGAAATCTAGAAGCGATTGAATATACTTATGACTTATGTATATTATCAAAGCGGGCGGGAATAATTTATAATTAAATAGGCTTTTAATTGTTATTTCACAGACAGATAGATAATTATAGCGATTAGATAATCGAATAATGAAACCATTGGATGGGACCAAAAAAGGTATCAAATCCGGTGAGATGGACCAAAAAAGGTGGCGGGTTTAAAATATGGCTAGAAGCCAAGAAATAGCGGTTTTAATATTTTTAAGTGTGGACTGTATGAGGTGTATTAATTAGTAGGTATTGAACGCTACTCGACGCTGTAAAACGCAGGTAATCAGTCAAGGAAAAAGGTAGGAAACAGCTAGCACCACTCACCTGATGATTAGCTGGTACCAGGCACAATGTGTCGACACAAAAGTTCACAAAACTTCACAGTTATAGGCAACAGAAGCACTCTCGACGGCGGCGGTGTGCTGTAGGTCTCGTGGTTAAACGGTAACTAAGCGGATATAGGCTACTCGAGGAAGAACGGGATTGGTTGATTTGGAAATACGTCATTTACGTCACAAGAGAGCGTTCAGAAATGCATGATTAATTTAAATACCAAACATATTTAAATATGTATTTATACAGTTTACAAATATTTGTAATCATTTATCTGGTTACCTTACTAAAGGATCTGCGTAGATTGAGATCAGGTGGTCATTGGTCAAGCGTAGATTGTCCCAAGATACTAGTACTATAGATTTGTATATTGGAGAAATTTACTAAAACTTACCCGGTAAATGGCCATAGTATGTATTATATTAAGTTATAAGAAAGCCAATTTTTGCCTACCTCTCTGGGAAATAGCATATTATTTGTTTTTATCTCTTAACTTTTTTGTATGAGGCTATTAATTATCTACAGCTCTTAGCCACTATAATCACCACGTGATATCACCCAGGTGAACAATGTGGAATAGGCCTTAGCTACAGCATATATGATATTAAGTGTACATTCACTTTGTAGCCTCCGTCGTGGGTTCGAATCCTGCGATGGGCAACAAATTTGAGTAGTTGTTCCTTACTGGCTAGGACAATGCAGGCCGATGACATGATTGTCTGTAAAGTAAGATGATCCATGTGTCGGGATTTGCGATAGGACGTATGCCCGACTCCTGTCCGTCAAACTTAGAGGAGATACCACTGGAGAGAGCATGATGCGCTAACCCCCTCTGCCAAATTTTTGGTCATATGGTCAGGTCATTCTTTATTTGTGTGCGTGTATTTTTGAATGTGTTGCGAGTTTATTATAGTGTGGGTATGCGTGAAAGTGTATCTGTGTGTGTTTACTTCACCTCCCGCACCCCGCAAAAGTGCCACGAAAAATTTGTTCGGGGAATCGACGCGATACTAACTCCTTTGGTACTTTCTCTGAGCCGTCAAATTAAAACACCGAGCTTTGGTAATAAACACTTATAATCAAATTGAGAGAGAACAACTTATAATACAGTGGAGTAATCGTAATAATTAAAACATGTCTCTGCCATAGATACTAGCGCGCTGTCATCTTTTTGACAGCCCCTTTGGCGTTCCGAAACCGTGATCCGAGACACGCCACACATGCGTCGGATGGGCATGTAAAAAGCCGGTCCTGCGCTTAACTTCTCCCCAGTCGTGTCGGTCTTCCGTCCCATCGGATTATGAGAGGTACCTATTATATAAAGGAAGAGAGAGTGCACTTGTGTCTACGCAAGCACTTGTGCACTATAATATCTCCTGCGTACATGGCTGATCTTGCGAAAGATTGGCCGCTGTGGTCGTTTCGGCTAGGAGGACATTATTATAACAATCACTTTCGTACTTTTTGCAGACTGTCATAGATTAAGATGATATAATGTAAGAAAAGTAAATGTTGTGTCAAAAAAGTGGTTTTTGGTTAGGAAAGAAAATATAATTTACAACAACCTCTGTACAGTGCAACTGTACATTTCTGCTATGTCAGCACTTTACGCCAACGCGTCGCATTCAAGTTAGTTCGTAGCAATCATTCATAACGCGCGGACTCATTCATACTATCATACAAATTATTATCAATAAACTATTATCATCTATCAGCATCATTGTGTATCAATATCAATCAATATCATATTAAGGTGTACGGTCCCAGATCGTACAACCTCCGTATTTGCTTTACACAAAGGGTAAAATTTCCCTTACGTGGCAACTCTAAATTTAGTATGTACTTATTTTTCTGTCCTTATCAGCGGCACGCTTGGTATATGTCTGTATTATATTCTGTCTACGCTATGGTGACTTCTGTCCTCAGACCAATAGTTGGTCTGAGCTTCTGTCTGACCAGTGTTGCCAACTCAATTTTTAAAAGAAAGCTAGATCAGCAGATAAAAATAGTTAAAAAATAGCTAAATGTTTGAAAAAAATAAAGCCAACATTTTTGATTGGTTTTTAACCGACTTCAAAAAAGGAGGAGGTTCTCAATCTGGTCTGGTCTGTAAATTTTTTTTCTATGTATGTTCGCGCATAACTCTGGCAATTATAAACCGATTTGAAAAAATCTTTCTTCCATTCATTCTTCAATCCATTAATTGGGTCCCATAAAAAAATATCGCTTACGAATAAGTGCTTAGTTCTTGCAAAAACAAGAATGGCGACTGCGCAGGAAACCTGCAGGAATGCTTGCTGCAATTTTAATGATTCTTTTTTTATTAGAAAGAAGGAACCACTGTAATGAATCTGTTTATCTCAACCGGATAACTTTCTGGAGGACCATGAACGATGTGGAGGAATTTATCTGTTATAAATCATAAAACAGATGTTCTCCATTACATTACTCTGCCAATTATGAACCGATTTCGATGATTATTTTTTATTCGAGAGAGTAAACTACTATGATGATTCCATACAAATTTCATTACGACCGGATAAATTTCATTTGTAAAACTATGGAGACGATAATGTGACCACCTGCCACCTAGATTATTTTACCGTCTTCGATGGTTCAATCTTTATGTATGAAAATATGACTAAAAAGTAAAGTACAAAATATACACAGAAGGTACGCTAACACCAACTTCTATAATATTTAAATTATTTTATACTTTTCAGTGTTATTGAAGTTGGTTCAATTTTTTTTTAATATTTTATAATCAGTTAAACTTTCTGGTTTCAGGAAGTTTAAGTTCAGAAAACCATTCTGGTCTGAACTTTTGTGTAAAGGGCGTATTTTGCGCCAGTGCAATAAAAAATAACTCACTGGCCAAAAAACAGTCACAGGCGATTTCAACCACAACAATATCCAAACTGTTTCGTGACCATGGATGTTAAGTATTATATTATATCTTTAAGTTTGTGAATTACGATGTTTTTAGTACTATTATAGACTACTAAAGACTACTTTTTGTTTTGGTAAACGTACAAAAAAGCGTGGTGGAGCTGCACGGGTCGGTTACTGTAGGGCTAATTTAATAGATCACATTTGACATCTGTCAGTTTCTTTATTCTGTTTCAAAAGTCAAAGTCAAATCAATAAATATGTAATCGTAATTGAAAAAAAGTTAAGCAATTGGGCGTTCGGGAAACTACGTGACATCTTCTCATCTGAAATTCCGCAGTGCCTGAAGACAAAGGTTTTTAACCAGTGTGTGTTGCCAGTGATGACATATGGTACTGAGACGTGGTCTTTAACAGCTGGCCTTTTAGAGAAGCTCAGAGTCACACAACGAGCTATGGAGAGAGCTATGCTCGGAGTTTCTTTGCGCGATAGAATCCGCAATGAGGAGATTCGCCGAAGAACCAACGTTACCGAGATAGCTCTCAGAATCTGCAAGTTGAAGTGGCAATGGGCAGGCCACATCGCTCGAAGAACCGATAAACGTTGGGGAAGAAAGGTTCTTGAGTGGCGACCACGAACCGGAAGACGCAGCGTAGGTAGGTCCCACTAGGTGGACAGACGACATTGTGCGCGTCGCAGGTAACCGGTGGATGCAAATCGACAATTGCCGTTCATTGTGGCGTTCCAAGGGAGAGGCCTATGTTCAGCAGTGGACGTCTTCCGGCTGGTGATTTGGGTAATTCTTACTTTGAAAAATTTATAATATTTTATGCCCGCCATTACAAGGTTCCGTCAAATGTGATCCAATTAATTGACCCTACTTTAGTTTAATATAAAACACTTTTTTTTTTTTTTGACGCGGTGGAAATCTTCGAAAGATCCCCGGGAGCTGTGGGGCTCGACCAGGGTATGTGGGATTCTTACCCACTAAAACCCCCGCGGCTGTCTCATCGGCACATGAGAGGGGGGACCCCAGGGCTCTCCGGTGGGATCTGCACCAGGGGCCCCTCAGTGCCTTGCCTTTGAGCCCGCCGCCGGGGGGCACATTGTAGCCCCCCGGGAACCAGTCACGGTGCTCACGGGGACGGGGATCGCAACCCCGCCGCCGTCCTCCTCGGAGTCGCCGCCGTACTCAATGGACGCTCAAGGGGCCCACACCCCGAGTGTCCAGCGACTCCGAAGTAATATAAAAAAAAAAACACTTATTTTAACTTTCAAATGTTTCTGTTTTCGAACCATCCGCCACATATCCGGCAACTTACCCTTTACGTTACTCTACGGTCACCGTGTCAATTTCATTAAAATGCGTAGCATCTGTAGTACGTCTGTGGTTTCACTTGTCGCTCTATGTCATGATTGTATCATTCTTTATTAGTATATACGGGTAAATATAAAAATAGCTAAAAATTGTAGATAAAAATAGCTCAATAGCTAGATCGAATTAGTTGTAGCTGATGAAGTTGATTTACGCGCTGGCTACACGGTTATAAACCACAGGCACTAACTTGATAAAGTGACTATGATACCAGGAAAAATATCGATATGTCGATATTTTATGTTTAGTAGTCTTGTGTACTACAAGAACGGTGAACGGTTAGGAACCGTTGCGCAGTGCTCACCGAATAGATTCGATTCCCTAATCATAATCTTACATCGGACACTTGTTCTTTTAGTTCAGCTTGAATGATGAACAAGCAACCGTACGAAGTACTACGTACGAAAGAGTCCGGTCCTCATCTTGCGGATGTTGTGTGTTGCCAGGGCCAAAGTTCGGTGGGGGTGGTAGCGGGGCATCTGCCGGAGATTCTTAGCACCCCCTGCTCGACCGTTACCCCGCCTGCTATCAAGGCGAAGAATAGAGGAGCCGCCGGGGACTGGGGCCCATTTGCAAGTCGTGTCTGTCATTGTGTGTTTAGGGGGGAGTTGCCATAATCCCCACGCAGGGGCAGGCGTCTTGGGGTCGCAGTATATATGAAGAGATGAATCTCAAACAAAAGACGCTGCTGCCCGTCTTCTTGATTTCCCTTAGTCGCCTCTTACGATACACCCAACGGGAAGAGATGGGGGGATGCAATTCTAACCCGGCACCCCACGGGTATTTTATACTACATATGCAAAATTCCTGTGACCAGCCCCAAACCATGTGATGATAATGATGATCGTTGTGTGATGATGATCTTCATCACCAAGATATGAATGAAGTTGATGATGTGTGATGATGATTTATCTTTTCATGTGTACTTATGTATACATGAAAAATACACGATGTATTTATTTCAATTAGTAAATAAAATTCGTTTATTAATCGGTTGGTAAAAGTAAACAAAAAGACTAAACTAGTTTTGAGGTTGAAAAAACGACGGATGCATCGTCAACGATTGACAATGACGTCGACAGCTAAAAACATTCGGTCTTATTCATAAAAAGTTATCACACACTTATAGGCTCGATATAGTATGGTTTTCAAAAAGTATTATTCATAAACGCATTTTAGCACTAAAACGTTCTTTAGCTATGTTGTAAAGTTAGAGGGCAGACCCCTACTATAACAGTGCTATAAGCGTGATACAAGGTAAAAAATGGCCGACTTTCAACAGCTGATTATTAATTATTAAGAAAATGACATTTGTGACAGTGTCACATCCATCACTTCAATTTTTTTCTTTAGTTGAGCCTCATTGGGAAGGCAAAGAGTTCTAGCCCATACAGGTTTCATATCCGTTCAATTTCGTAAGAAATCAAAATAGCAGTATACACACTACAAACTATTATGATTTATTATTTTATTCAGTACTTAACGTTCATTTTATTATTATTATACAATTTAATATATTTTAATTTAAGTTAGTTTATTTTAGGTTAGTTATTATTACGCGCTTGTTACAACATACCAAACAAACATTAACAATCAAATAACAATGACAATGATCGATGGATGTATGACGAATTCCGCATGGGCGTCATAAATACAATAAATAAATAAATATTCTGACACAATACACACAATGGTCATCTGTTCCCAAACTAGGCACAGCCTGTACTATGGAAACCTGATAATTGATGCTTATACTTATGTAAGTACTTTTTTTATTGTAAATAATAATAATAATATCCTGGGACAATTCACACACGGCCATCTGATCCCAAACTAGGCAGAGCCTGTACTATGGAAACCAGACAACTGATACTAATACTTATATACTTTTTTTTACACAAATACATAATATACATAATTAAATAGATAAATAACACCCAGACACTTAGCGGGAATCGAACCCACGACTTATTGGGTAGCAGCCAGGGTGTCCAACCACTAGACCAACACGCCCGTCAAATCGACAGTCGTCATCGTTTCGTAGACAATAAAATGTTTTATAATCTGTAATAATGTCTATGATCACACCTAGGCGGTGTGTAGACAAGCGGGATATCGACTATCAGTATGTTATTCTGACTATTTATTAATCAGATATCCAAAAGAGTTTGTGTAGTGTACCGCATGCCGTGTCACTTTTTAGCCGACTTCAAAAAAGGAGGAGGTTTTCAATTCGACTATATATATATTTACAAATGTAAATACGTATGTTCGCGCATAACTCTGGCAATTATAGACCGACATGAAAAATTATTTTTTGTACGGATAGGCCGATCCCCTGATCGGGTCCCATTAAAAACGATTGCGATTTACGAATAAGTAGGTAGTTCCTAAAAAAAACAAGAATGTCGCGTCAGAAAATAGTAATAACCCCTTAAGGATGAGACTCGTCGTTTTTAAGGAAAAAATGGTCATAACTCTGGCAAATGTCTTTCTTTCACACTGAAAGTGCGCTGTCGGCCGCTGCCATCTTGGTGTGAATTGAGCCTAACTTCAAATATGAACCTATTTCGATGATTCTTTCTTTATTCGAGAAAGTTAACTACTATAATGATTCCATGCAAATTTCATTACGTCCTGATAAATTGTTCCTGAAGAAACATGAATGATGTAAAAAATGCAAATATGTATACTCCGTAGGTACGCTAACACCAATTTCAATAATATTAAAATTATTTGATGCATTTTAGTGTTATTGAAGTCGGTTCAATCTTTTTATATATTTTATAAAATAATCATACAATATAATCTATACATACAATACATGAAATACATCTATACTCCTGCTTTTTGTGGTGTATCTATACCGACATCCAATCCTCTAGATTTGTTAGGTCTCAATTTATCCTCCGACCTTAATTTCGGACGATCCATTGAGTCAAAAGCCAAAATCTCTGCTAAAAAACTTATATGTATCTTATAGGTATCTTGTAACTTATAGGTATCTTGAATAAGGTGAGGCTTCACAAAGGAACAGCTGTTGAATCTTTACAAAGCTCAGGTTCGACCCTGCATGGAGTACTGTTCTCACCTGTGGGATGGCTCTGCGAAATATCAACTTGACTCTTTGGATTCGCTAGACAGACGTGCTCGCAGGATAATTGACGATAACGACCTAACAAATGAAAAACTGCAACAATTGGATCATCGTCACCTAGTTGCATGCTTATCGTTTTTTTACAGATTGTTCCACGGTGAATGCGCTCAAGCACTTTTTGACCTTGTACCACCATCCCCATGGGCGCTGGCAGCAGGGTGCAAGGGGGTGCACTTGCAACCCCCTGTCACGGAAGAATATACATAGAAAAAATACATAAGTACGCTTTTGATTAGCGAAACATACTCACTCAAATATCCGCGTGTTTTGAATTTGACATTACATTTATTTACATCATATACATGTATAATTCTATAGTTTAAGTTAATAGTAAAATGTGTAGATGCAGATGCACCCCCCTGAAAGTAACTCTGGCGGCACTCATGACCATCCCCTTTCTTTTACCGGACTGCCAGGCGGCGGCAGGGTCTCCACCGCTTTAACGTTAACACTCCAACTTGCCGAACTAAGCGTTTCGCTTCTTCTTTCCTCATGCTCACGGCCAAGCTGTGGAATACCCTCCCGGACAACGTTTTCCCTGATAAATATAACTTGGGTGTTTACAAGTCTAGATTGAACAGGCATCTTATGGGTAAGCGCGGTCCATCCTAGACCACATCTTATCTTCACTTACCATTATGTGAGATTGTGGTCAAGCGCAAGTAAACCTATCGCATCGCTGTCGCATCGGCACATGAAAGGAGACACCCGGGCTCTCCAGTGGGATCTGCACCAGCAGCCCGTCAGTACCTTGCCTTTGAGCCCGCCACCGGGGGATGCATTATAGCCCCCCTGGGACCAGACTCGGTGTTCACGGGGATAGGGTCCCCGCCGCCGCACAGTGGACGGAAAAACGAGGTTCCCTTTCATAGGATTATTTAAAAATGAAATATTTTATTTGATACTTTCAAGTATACAGTTTTGTCAAGTACATTAAAAAATCGAATAAATGAGTAGTTACCGGTTTTTTAATCGAGTCTATACCATCAAAGAATGACTTTATATACACACATCAAAAGTGTCTAGGGATCAACATATATTTTTGCAATAACTTTTCTCCTGATTGATATTAATTAAAATTTTCTTTAAGGATTCATCAAATAAAGTGTTTTCGTTTGTCACAGTAACGATAAACCAAGTCACCTTTGCATTAATAAAGAAATTTGCCATTTTCCTAATAAAGGGATTTTTGACATTTGAACCACTAACACAAAAGTTCGAAAAAAAGACTGAAATAACAGTTTTCTTTAAAATTTTATTGGGTAACTTAAACAATTAATAATCCGTGTTTCTACCGCGAACACTAACAACACAAGAACATCGGTTTGGCATACTCAAAATGAGTTCATCCAAATCACGCTGTGGAATGGCCGCCCATGTTCGTTGCAACAACAAAAAAAGGTCTTCTTGCGACTGGATACCCTCCATATTCGGCAGAGCTCTTCTTTGTAGCATATCCCATGCATGCTCAATCGGGTTCAAGTCTGGCGACTGAGCAGGCCAGGGCAGGACATTGATGTTAGCTGCGGCGAGAGTCTGTCTTACAACTCTTGCGGTGTGCGGTCGTGCATTATCATGCATTAACTGAAATAAGGGACCGATTTGCACTTGTAGAGGAACGATGACGTCTGATACAATCGTCTCAGCATAAATTTGAGCGTTGAGGTTGCCTCTGATCCAAATCAACTCAGTTCTTCCGCCGATCCAAATACCCGCCCATACCATGATGGTTCGACCACTATAAGGATGGACTTCCTGGCAGGATTTTAATCGCTGTTGGCGTCCAGGGGTTCTCCAGTGTCGTATACGTCTTGTATCCGGTCTCATACCAAAACGAGACTCATCAGAAAAGCACACGAAACGCCATTGTTCTTCTGCCCAATTTCTGTGTTCAAGAGCCCATTGATATCGAATCCTACGATTGTGCATTGCTATAGGTGGTACCCGTAGCGGTCTTCGGGAATGAAGGTTCACTTCATGCAAGCGGTTTCTGACTGTTTGGTCGCTAATTAAGTTCCCTGAAGAGTGATGAAGCCTCACGGCTAACATCATGGCAGTTATTGTTGGAGCTCTTCGAGTTAAGATTTGAATATATCGGTCTTGTCTCCGTGTGGTGCAGCGATACCGTCCTCCATGGCGCTCAGCCACGGTACCAGTGCTTCGGTAACGTGTCCAAAGTCGACTGATAACACTCTGACTTGTATTCAGAGCTAAAGCCACAGTACGTTGCCGGGAACCAGCTTCTATCATTCCCACGGCTCTGAGCATTTCTTCCCTGCTTAAATGACGTCGCCGCTCCATAATAACGTTGGTTTTAATCAGTAGTAGGGAAACAGTAGCACTAATAATGTCTTCAATGCGTTGTATGTTTTTATAGGGAAAATATTGACAGCTGATTTTCATCTTTTACTCGAATTTGATTCACAGTTCCTGATTCAAATTATGAAATGCACCAAAAAGGATCCATATAAATTTATAAAATCATAAATTTATTACAAAGCCACATCTCAATCTCAAGAAATCCGCTTAAAAATGCTTGATCCCTAGACACTTTTGATGTGTGTATTTCAAATGTATGAAAATGGAATTAGTTTTCCTCATAACTTTTTTCTGTCTAGGATTGTAAAGCTGAAACTTTTAGGTATTGTTGCCGAGCCTATTAAAAAACCACTTTGACCTTGACCCGAACTTCCCCGTTCAAAAGATATGAATCAATTAAAAATGCATATTTGGACGATGTTTTAACACGCGGTAATGTACTTCAAAAATAAGTTTTGTTTTATTTTTTTTACACTTTATTGATCCCTGATAGACACAACACAAACCTATATGACTATCGATCTTGACGAAAAGCGTACATATTCATAACGTATGCACAACACAACAAATAATGCGATATGAATGACTGATATTTTATATTTATTTGCAAGAATATAGGTAGCTAACACAAGTTCTTAAAATATTTAGGTTTTACATATATATAGACTCGAAAAAAAAACCGGTAACTACTAATTTATTCAATGTTTTAATGTACTCGACAAAACTGTATACTTGAAACTATCAAATAAAATATTTTATTTTTAAAAATCCTATAAAAGGGAACCTTGTTTTTCCGTCCATAGTGCGCCGTCCTCCTCGGAGTCACCGCCGTACTTAATGGATGTCCTAGGGCCCACGCCCCGAACGTCCAGCGACTCCGAGGGTAACGACTACTGTCTACAACAACCGAGACCGAAGCACAGGGACGCTCAGTTCAAATGTTCAAGAAAATCCAGAAGACGGCTATCTATGTATTGGCCTTACTTGACATTGATTAACCAACGCTAGCTTATGTTAAAAATACAACATATTTAGCAAAATGTTTTTCCCTTTTTAGCCGTTAAAATTTTATCATAGGAATGAGTAAAGATATTTATTTCTTTTTATTGCACAAAGTTGTATATAGGCAGACTTTTCATAATATAAGAGTAAGAATGTAGCTTAGGTATTTCTTGAAGTATCAGACTTAACCATACTGACTTATCCTAATTAATCGGATTTTGACGACAACCCAAGGTTCTTTTCCTATGATCCTAAATTTAAAAATAACTTATACCTATTTAACCTTCACCAAAAATATTATCGGAACTCATCGACAATAAAAAATCGATAGTGTCATGCACTATCCTCGTTTACTTAAAATTGAAGTCATCTCGTGTACAGACAGTGTTGTTACTGTGTGTGAATTTACATGTGTGCGTATAGATTATGTTAGTGTTTGATAATATTGTCGTGTGCCTGCGTAGCGACGTGGCGAACGAAGAATGCATTAGTAGTAGATAGTATTTGTGTGAGTTACCTCGTCCCCCGCGCAGAAAGTGACAGAGTTTTTCTCATAGCGAATAGTGCGCGTGTCGTCTCCTTTTGGTTTAATACTCAAAGCTGAAAATCGATTTAACACGTAATTTATCTAATCGATTTACTAAAAATCGATTGATATTATTATAAAAATCGATAATAAAAAATCAATAAAAAAATAATAAATTATAAGAAAATAATCGATTTAAATAAAAATCGTTAATTTTTTAACATCCCTAGTTACGTACACTACATACATATAGTATATCGATGACTACATACAATAATTCAGTCAGACACATTGTTGCCAATTCAGTGTTTTTATAGCCAGATTTAGCTATAACACCGTGGCTACACGGTTATAAACCACAGGCACTAACTTGATAAAGTGGCTATGATTCCAGGAAAAATATCGATATGTCGATATTTTATGTTTAGTAGTCTTATGTACTACAAGAACGGTGAACGGTTAGGAGCCGTTGCGCAATGCTCACCGAATAGATTCGGTAATCTTAATCGTACATCGGACACTTGCTGTTTTAGTTCAGCTTGAACGATGAACAAGCAACCGTACGAAGTACTACGTACGAAAGAGTCCGGTCCTCATCTTGCGGATGTTGTGTGTTGCCAGGGCCAAAGTTCGGTGGGGGTGGTAGCGGGGCATCTGCCGGAGATTCTTAGCACCCCCTACTGGACCGTTACCCCACCTGCTACCAAGACGAGGAATAGAGGAGCCGCCGGGGACTAGGGGCCATTTGCAAGTCGTGTCTGTCATTGTGTGTTTAGGGGGGGATTTGCCATAATCCCCACGCTTGGCAGGCGTCTTGGGGATCGCAGTATATATGAAGAGATGAATCTCAAACAAAAGACGCTGCTGCCCGTCTTCTTGATTTCCCTTAGTCGCCTCTTACGATACACCCAACGGGAAGAGATGGGGGGATGCAATTCTAACCCGGCACCCCACGGGTATTTTATACTACATATACAAAATTCCTGTGACCAGTAACCCCCCGCCCCCAAACCATGTGATGATAATGATGATCGTTGTGTGATGATGTGATGATGATCTTCATCACCAAGATATGGATTTACTCTGGTGGAGTACACCAGCCCCATTTAGACTGTTTTATAAAACAGTTTATCGTGGACGATATACGGTCTTGTTTTGTCGAATGAAAATGCGTCGACGATAGACTTGTGTAGTACATGAGAGAACTATTCTTTTCATTTTTAGTACAACACTCTTTTAGTACTTCGTCTTTCAGTATGTATTCGACTATTCGTAGTCTCTAGCTCTATAATAACTGGTCAGCTATTCCTATTCGTTTTTAGTACATCATTCATTTGGATTCATTTAGTACTTCGTCTTCCGCTCGAGATTTATTCGTAGTCTCTGGTTCTGCACGAACTGGTCCGATCAGTTACTCGTTGACACACTCAGAACGGGACTGAATGAGCGGGAATGATATGTACTAAAAGTACTAAAATAATAAATTATTACATTTAAAAGATTATACTAGTACGTAGCGCTCCGTTCCATGTCCGAGCAAAAACAAGCCTAGAAGATATGCATACCTATATGAATGTTAAAGAACATGAGGATTAGGTTATTATTGAATATTAATTATGTAACGTTTGTGATTTTAATAGTTTTTGAAATATTATTGTTGTATGACGCAGTATGTAAACAAATAAAGCTAACAAAAAAAAACAAGATAATTAAATGGCTGAAATGCGTGGGGTGGTGGCGTCTTCAATTCGAACAATGATGATGATATAGATGATGGTGATGATTATGATGATAGTTGTGTGATGAACGTGATGAAAATGTGAATGATGATGTTGAATGGTGATGAAGATATGTATGGTGATGGTGGTGATTATGTGTTATAATGGTGATGAGGATGTGAATGATGATGATAATGAATAGTGAAAATGTGTGATGATGGTGATAAACATATGAACAGTGTTGATGATTATGAATGGCGATGATGGTGTTTGATGATGATGATGAATGGTGATGAATATGTGAATGGTGATGTAGATGTGAATAATGATGATGATGATGTGTGATAATGCTGATGAAGATGTGAAAAATGATGATTATGATGAATGGTGATGAATAGTGATGATGGTGTGCAGAAGTACACATGAAAAATTACACGAAAATATACTGATTACAATTTGTAATTAAAGTCATTGATCTATCGATTGATAAACGTAAACGAGAAGCCTACACTAGTTTCGTCGTTGACCAAACGACAACGACAACGATAGACAACGACGTCCACGATCAACGTCTACAGCTAAAAACATTCTGCTTACGATATAAACTGCTCGAAACTTTAGACTGTATTATAAACTAGTTTATCGTGGACGATAAACGGCCTCGTTTCGTCAACCGAAAATGCGTCGACGACCAATCCCGAGATGCGTGTTTACCGGACGCCGGAGTTCTAAACACACTGAAAGTTCAAATTAGTTTTTGTGTGTAGTACAAGAACCGTGAACAGTTAGGAACCATTCCGCAATGCTGATTAACCACCAACCGTTAATCGTACATCGGACACTCGCTCTATTAATTCAGCTTGAACGATGTGCAAGAAACCTCTCGATGTACTAAGTATGAAGAAGTATGGGTACACGACTATCAGATGCAAGTGGAAAACAGAACGATGAGAGGGGGAACCCCAGGGCTCTCCGGTGGGATCTGCACCAGGTGTCCCTCAATGCCTTGCCTTTGAGCCCAACGCCGGGGGGCGCATTGTAGCCCCCCGGGAACCAGTCACGGTGCTCACGGGGACGGGGGTCGCAACCCCGTCGCCTTCCTCAATGGATGTTCAAAGAGCCCACACCTCGAACGTCCAGCGACGTCCAGCGTCATATTCAGCTTTCATCTTTTGCCTTACTGGACACAGACCCAATGGAAATACATGATGTGATTAATTCGTTGAAATCTAGCAGTGCTCCAGGCTGGGACAATATACCTTCTAGTTTTTTAAAACTTGCCATAAACGAAGTTACTCCAATTATATGTCATCTGGTCAATCTATGCTTCAAACTGGGCGTATTTCCTGCAATGCTTAAGCAAGCTCTTATTTCTCCGGTATACAAGAATGGTGACAAAAACGATGTTAACAACTATCGTCCTATTTCAGTACTATCTTCTATATCTAAGATAGTAGAAAAAGTAATGAACAAAAGATTAATCAATTATTTGAGTAAATATAACATTTTATCTGATTCGCAATTTGGTTTTAGGCAAAACAAGTCGACAGAGGATGCCGTCATAGCTTTAAGCTCACTAATAGTGCAAAATTTAGATAAAGGATACAAGAGTCTTGCTGTGTTTCTAGATTTAAAAAAGGCATTTGACACCGTTTCTGTCCCCATTCTGGTGCAAAAGCTTGAGAACATAGGCATTAGGGGTACCCCCCTACTGCTTTTCAAAGACTATTTGAGTGGTCGGAAACAGAAAGTAAAAGTTGGACAATATGTCAGTGATGACTCACATATATCTTACGGAGTGCCACAAGGCAGTGTGTTGGGCCCGACGCTGTTTTTGATTTATATCAACGAGCTGTGTAATTTACAAATTAAAGGTGCTAATATATTTTGCTATGCCGATGACACAGTCTTGGTTGTTAATGGTTCTTCATGGAATACTGTTCATAACGATACTGAACTGGCACTTATGCAGGTGGCTCATTGGTTAAGGATGAACCTTCTTTCGCTCAATAGTGAGAAGACTAACTATATATGTTTTTCGAAAAATATTCGTACCCAGCCTGCTACTAACTTTAGTATTCAATTACATACTTGTCATTATTCACCTGAAATAAATTGCAATTGCTTTACAATTAATAAAGTAGCTTCGAATAAACACCTAGGTGTAATGATTATCATGGCACAGTCATATAGATTTAGTTTGCTTGCATCTGATAGTCGTGTACCCATACTTCTTCATACTTAGTACATCGAGAGGTTTCTTGCACATCGTTCAAGCTGAATTAATAGAGCGAGTGTCCGATGTACGATTAACGGTTGGTGGTTAATCAGCATTGCGGAATGGTTCCTAACTGTTCACGGTTCTTGTACTACACACAAAAACTAATTTGAACTTTCAGTGTGTTTAGAACTCCGGCGTCCGGTAAACACGCATCTCGGGATTGGTCGTCGACGCATTTTCGGTTGACGAAACGAGGCCGTTTATCGTCCACGATAAACTAGTTTATAATACAGTCTAAAGTTTCGAGCAGTTTATATCGTAAGCAGAATGTTTTTAGCTGTAGACGTTGATCGTGGACGTCGTTGTCTATCGTTGTCGTTGTCGTTTGGTCAACGACGAAACTAGTGTAGGCTTCTCGTTTACGTTTATCAATCGATAGATCAATGACTTTAATTACAAATTGTAATCAGTATATTTTCGTGTAATTTTTCATGTGTACTTCTGCACACCATCATCACTATTCATCACCATTCATCATAATCATCATTTTTCACATCTTCATCAGCATTATCACACATCATCATCATCATTATTCACATCTACATCACCATTCACATATTCATCACCATTCATCATCATCATCAAACACCATCATCGCCATTCATAATCATCAACACTGTTCATATGTTTATCACCATCATCACACATTTTCACTATTCATTATCATCATCATTCACATCCTCATCACCATTATAACACATAATCACCACCATCACCATACATATCTTCATCACCATTCAACATCATCATTCACATTTTCATCACGTTCATCACACAACTATCATCATAATCATCACCATCATCTATATCATCATCATTGTTCGAATTGAAGACGCCACCACCCCACGCATTTCA
Organism: Furcula furcula; assembly: GCA_911728495.1. Taxonomy (NCBI): domain Eukaryota; kingdom Metazoa; phylum Arthropoda; class Insecta; order Lepidoptera; family Notodontidae; genus Furcula; species Furcula furcula. The sequence continues at coordinate 7,473,291 of OU452246.1, read as the reverse complement.
GCCATTTAATTATCTTGTTTTTTTTTGTTAGCTTTATTTGTTTACATACTGCGTCATACAACAATAATATTTCAAAAACTATTAAAATCACAAACGTTACATAATTAATATTCAATAATAACCTAATCCTCATGTTCTTTAACATTCATATAGGTATGCATATCTTCTAGGCTTGTTTTTGCTCGGACATGGAACGGAGCGCTACGTACTAGTATAATCTTTTAAATGTAATAATTTATTATTTTAGTACTTTTAGTACATATCATTCCCGCTCATTCAGTCCCGTTCTGAGTGTGTCAACGAGTAACTGATCGGACCAGTTCGTGCAGAACCAGAGACTACGAATAAATCTCGAGCGGAAGACGAAGTACTAAATGAATCCAAATGAATGATGTACTAAAAACGAATAGGAATAGCTGACCAGTTATTATAGAGCTAGAGACTACGAATAGTCGAATACATACTGAAAGACGAAGTACTAAAAGAGTGTTGTACTAAAAATGAAAAGAATAGTTCTCTCATGTACTACACAAGTCTATCGTCGACGCATTTTCATTCGACAAAACAAGACCGTATATCGTCCACGATAAACTGTTTTATAAAACAGTCTAAATGGGGCTGGTGTACTCCACCAGAGTAAATCCATATCTTGGTGATGAAGATCATCATCACATCATCACACAACGATCATCATTATCATCACATGGTTTGGGGGCGGGGGGTTACTGGTCACAGGAATTTTGTATATGTAGTATAAAATACCCGTGGGGTGCCGGGTTAGAATTGCATCCCCCCATCTCTTCCCGTTGGGTGTATCGTAAGAGGCGACTAAGGGAAATCAAGAAGACGGGCAGCAGCGTCTTTTGTTTGAGATTCATCTCTTCATATATACTGCGATCCCCAAGACGCCTGCCAAGCGTGGGGATTATGGCAAATCCCCCCCTAAACACACAATGACAGACACGACTTGCAAATGGCCCCTAGTCCCCGGCGGCTCCTCTATTCCTCGTCTTGGTAGCAGGTGGGGTAACGGTCCAGTAGGGGGTGCTAAGAATCTCCGGCAGATGCCCCGCTACCACCCCCACCGAACTTTGGCCCTGGCAACACACAACATCCGCAAGATGAGGACCGGACTCTTTCGTACGTAGTACTTCGTACGGTTGCTTGTTCATCGTTCAAGCTGAACTAAAACAGCAAGTGTCCGATGTACGATTAAGATTACCGAATCTATTCGGTGAGCATTGCGCAACGGCTCCTAACCGTTCACCGTTCTTGTAGTACATAAGACTACTAAACATAAAATATCGACATATCGATATTTTTCCTGGAATCATAGCCACTTTATCAAGTTAGTGCCTGTGGTTTATAACCGTGTAGCCACGGTGTTATAGCTAAATCTGGCTATAAAAACACTGAATTGGCAACAATGTGTCTGACTGAATTATTGTATGTAGTCATCGATATACTATATGTATGTAGTGTACGTAACTAGGGATGTTAAAAAATTAACGATTTTTATTTAAATCGATTATTTTCTTATAATTTATTATTTTTTTATTGATTTTTTATTATCGATTTTTATAATAATATCAATCGATTTTTAGTAAATCGATTAGATAAATTACGTGTTAAATCGATTTTCAGCTTTGAGTATTAAACCAAAAGGAGACGACACGCGCACTATTCGCTATGAGAAAAACTCTGTCACTTTCTGCGCGGGGGACGAGGTAACTCACACAAATACTATCTACTACTAATGCATTCTTCGTTCGCCACGTCGCTACGCAGGCACACGACAATATTATCAAACACTAACATAATCTATACGCACACATGTAAATTCACACACAGTAACAACACTGTCTGTACACGAGATGACTTCAATTTTAAGTAAACGAGGATAGTGCATGACACTATCGATTTTTTATTGTCGATGAGTTCCGATAATATTTTTGGTGAAGGTTAAATAGGTATAAGTTATTTTTAAATTTAGGATCATAGGAAAAGAACCTTGGGTTGTCGTCAAAATCCGATTAATTAGGATAAGTCAGTATGGTTAAGTCTGATACTTCAAGAAATACCTAAGCTACATTCTTACTCTTATATTATGAAAAGTCTGCCTATATACAACTTTGTGCAATAAAAAGAAATAAATATCTTTACTCATTCCTATGATAAAATTTTAACGGCTAAAAAGGGAAAAACATTTTGCTAAATATGTTGTATTTTTAACATAAGCTAGCGTTGGTTAATCAATGTCAAGTAAGGCCAATACATAGATAGCCGTCTTCTGGATTTTCTTGAACATTTGAACTGAGCGTCCCTGTGCTTCGGTCTCGGTTGTTGTAGACAGTAGTCGTTACCCTCGGAGTCGCTGGACGTTCGGGGCGTGGGCCCTAGGACATCCATTAAGTACGGCGGTGACTCCGAGGAGGACGGCGCACTATGGACGGAAAAACAAGGTTCCCTTTTATAGGATTTTTAAAAATAAAATATTTTATTTGATAGTTTCAAGTATACAGTTTTGTCGAGTACATTAAAACATTGAATAAATTAGTAGTTACCGGTTTTTTTTTCGAGTCTATATATATGTAAAACCTAAATATTTTAAGAACTTGTGTTAGCTACCTATATTCTTGCAAATAAATATAAAATATCAGTCATTCATATCGCATTATTTGTTGTGTTGTGCATACGTTATGAATATGTACGCTTTTCGTCAAGATCGATAGTCATATAGGTTTGTGTTGTGTCTATCAGGGATCAATAAAGTGTAAAAAAAATAAAACAAAACTTATTTTTGAAGTACATTACCGCGTGTTAAAACATCGTCCAAATATGCATTTTTAATTGATTCATATCTTTTGAACGGGGAAGTTCGGGTCAAGGTCAAAGTGGTTTTTTAATAGGCTCGGCAACAATACCTAAAAGTTTCAGCTTTACAATCCTAGACAGAAAAAAGTTATGAGGAAAACTAATTCCATTTTCATACATTTGAAATACACACATCAAAAGTGTCTAGGGATCAAGCATTTTTAAGCGGATTTCTTGAGATTGAGATGTGGCTTTGTAATAAATTTATGATTTTATAAATTTATATGGATCCTTTTTGGTGCATTTCATAATTTGAATCAGGAACTGTGAATCAAATTCGAGTAAAAGATGAAAATCAGCTGTCAATATTTTCCCTATAAAAACATACAACGCATTGAAGACATTATTAGTGCTACTGTTTCCCTACTACTGATTAAAACCAACGTTATTATGGAGCGGCGACGTCATTTAAGCAGGGAAGAAATGCTCAGAGCCGTGGGAATGATAGAAGCTGGTTCCCGGCAACGTACTGTGGCTTTAGCTCTGAATACAAGTCAGAGTGTTATCAGTCGACTTTGGACACGTTACCGAAGCACTGGTACCGTGGCTGAGCGCCATGGAGGACGGTATCGCTGCACCACACGGAGACAAGACCGATATATTCAAATCTTAACTCGAAGAGCTCCAACAATAACTGCCATGATGTTAGCCGTGAGGCTTCATCACTCTTCAGGGAACTTAATTAGCGACCAAACAGTCAGAAACCGCTTGCATGAAGTGAACCTTCATTCCCGAAGACCGCTACGGGTACCACCTATAGCAATGCACAATCGTAGGATTCGATATCAATGGGCTCTTGAACACAGAAATTGGGCAGAAGAACAATGGCGTTTCGTGTGCTTTTCTGATGAGTCTCGTTTTGGTATGAGACCGGATACAAGACGTATACGACACTGGAGAACCCCTGGACGCCAACAGCGATTAAAATCCTGCCAGGAAGTCCATCCTTATAGTGGTGGAACCATCATGGTATGGGCGGGTATTTGGATCGGCGGAAGAACTGAGTTGATTTGGATCAGAGGCAACCTCAACGCTCAAATTTATGCTGAGACGATTGTATCAGACGTCATCGTTCCTCTACAAGTGCAAATCGGTCCCTTATTTCAGTTAATGCATGATAATGCACGACCGCACACCGCAAGAGTTGTAAGACAGACTCTCGCCGCAGCTAACATCAATGTCCTGCCCTGGCCTGCTCAGTCGCCAGACTTGAACCCGATTGAGCATGCATGGGATATGCTACAAAGAAGAGCTCTGCCGAATATGGAGGGTATCCAGTCGCAAGAAGACCTTTTTTTGTTGTTGCAACGAACATGGGCGGCCATTCCACAGCGTGATTTGGATGAACTCATTTTGAGTATGCCAAACCGATGTTCTTGTGTTGTTAGTGTTCGCGGTAGAAACACGGATTATTAATTGTTTAAGTTACCCAATAAAATTTTAAAGAAAACTGTTATTTCAGTCTTTTTTTCGAACTTTTGTGTTAGTGGTTCAAATGTCAAAAATCCCTTTATTAGGAAAATGGCAAATTTCTTTATTAATGCAAAGGTGACTTGGTTTATCGTTACTGTGACAAACGAAAACACTTTATTTGATGAATCCTTAAAGAAAATTTTAATTAATATCAATCAGGAGAAAAGTTATTGCAAAAATATATGTTGATCCCTAGACACTTTTGATGTGTGTATATAAAGTCATTCTTTGATGGTATAGACTCGATTAAAAAACCGGTAACTACTCATTTATTCGATTTTTTAATGTACTTGACAAAACTGTATACTTGAAAGTATCAAATAAAATATTTCATTTTTAAATAATCCTATGAAAGGGAACCTCGTTTTTCCGTCCACTGTGCGGCGGCGGGGACCCTATCCCCGTGAACACCGAGTCTGGTCCCAGGGGGGCTATAATGCATCCCCCGGTGGCGGGCTCAAAGGCAAGGTACTGACGGGCTGCTGGTGCAGATCCCACTGGAGAGCCCGGGTGTCTCCTTTCATGTGCCGATGCGACAGCGATGCGATAGGTTTACTTGCGCTTGACCACAATCTCACATAATGGTAAGTGAAGATAAGATGTGGTCTAGGATGGACCGCGCTTACCCATAAGATGCCTGTTCAATCTAGACTTGTAAACACCCAAGTTATATTTATCAGGGAAAACGTTGTCCGGGAGGGTATTCCACAGCTTGGCCGTGAGCATGAGGAAAGAAGAAGCGAAACGCTTAGTTCGGCAAGTTGGAGTGTTAACGTTAAAGCGGTGGAGACCCTGCCGCCGCCTGGCAGTCCGGTAAAAGAAAGGGGATGGTCATGAGTGCCGCCAGAGTTACTTTCAGGGGGGTGCATCTGCATCTACACATTTTACTATTAACTTAAACTATAGAATTATACATGTATATGATGTAAATAAATGTAATGTCAAATTCAAAACACGCGGATATTTGAGTGAGTATGTTTCGCTAATCAAAAGCGTACTTATGTATTTTTTCTATGTATATTCTTCCGTGACAGGGGGTTGCAAGTGCACCCCCTTGCACCCTGCTGCCAGCGCCCATGGGGATGGTGGTACAAGGTCAAAAAGTGCTTGAGCGCATTCACCGTGGAACAATCTGTAAAAAAACGATAAGCATGCAACTAGGTGACGATGATCCAATTGTTGCAGTTTTTCATTTGTTAGGTCGTTATCGTCAATTATCCTGCGAGCACGTCTGTCTAGCGAATCCAAAGAGTCAAGTTGATATTTCGCAGAGCCATCCCACAGGTGAGAACAGTACTCCATGCAGGGTCGAACCTGAGCTTTGTAAAGATTCAACAGCTGTTCCTTTGTGAAGCCTCACCTTATTCAAGATACCTATAAGTTACAAGATACCTATAAGATACATATAAGTTTTTTAGCAGAGATTTTGGCTTTTGACTCAATGGATCGTCCGAAATTAAGGTCGGAGGATAAATTGAGACCTAACAAATCTAGAGGATTGGATGTCGGTATAGATACACCACAAAAAGCAGGAGTATAGATGTATTTCATGTATTGTATGTATAGATTATATTGTATGATTATTTTATAAAATATATAAAAAGATTGAACCGACTTCAATAACACTAAAATGCATCAAATAATTTTAATATTATTGAAATTGGTGTTAGCGTACCTACGGAGTATACATATTTGCATTTTTTACATCATTCATGTTTCTTCAGGAACAATTTATCAGGACGTAATGAAATTTGCATGGAATCATTATAGTAGTTAACTTTCTCGAATAAAGAAAGAATCATCGAAATAGGTTCATATTTGAAGTTAGGCTCAATTCACACCAAGATGGCAGCGGCCGACAGCGCACTTTCAGTGTGAAAGAAAGACATTTGCCAGAGTTATGACCATTTTTTCCTTAAAAACGACGAGTCTCATCCTTAAGGGGTTATTACTATTTTCTGACGCGACATTCTTGTTTTTTTTAGGAACTACCTACTTATTCGTAAATCGCAATCGTTTTTAATGGGACCCGATCAGGGGATCGGCCTATCCGTACAAAAAATAATTTTTCATGTCGGTCTATAATTGCCAGAGTTATGCGCGAACATACGTATTTACATTTGTAAATATATATATAGTCGAATTGAAAACCTCCTCCTTTTTTGAAGTCGGCTAAAAAGTGACACGGCATGCGGTACACTACACAAACTCTTTTGGATATCTGATTAATAAATAGTCAGAATAACATACTGATAGTCGATATCGATATTTGATTATGAGCTGTCCCAGCGCTAACTTTGCTGCGGTGTGGCCAATGTATTTAAAAATAAATAAAAGTATTCGGAATAAAAGTGACGACCGTATATATCTTATAATAATTAAGTACACCCAAACATAAACATACAGTTTCATAGAATCGCTAATTTTTAAAGTGTTTAGTAAAAAAAATATGTAGAAAATTCAAGTAAAGACACTGAATTTCAAACAGTAATCTTTAATTAATTAATTATGCATCTACAGAAATAAATGGTATTAACAATAATTTACGTGAAATAGAAGTCTTAAACTAATGTCAATACATTCAACTTTTAAAATTACGCTTGTTACGCTTTTGTACGATTTAGTGGCAACACTTATTGATTAATAATATTTTTTAGTTTTTTGCAAATTTAGTGCATTATTTGACAATTTATAAACGAAATAATATTTACAGATGGAAAGTAACGTTATCCTTGGGTACACTAGATAAGTCTTATATTTTTTTACACGAAAACGCGCTGGCATTCGGCATTTTTAGCTTACTTCGTTCCGCGCGCACCGGGATTTGTTGAATGGCGTGGAACGCGGGTCAACTAGTTTTATATAACGGGTATGACCGGCGGTCTCGTACTTTGACAGAGGGGAACGCCTGACAGTGGCCTCTCCGGTTGGTTTAATACTCAAAGATTTTCAGGAACAGCGACGAATGAAAAAATTTTGAATTAAGTTCATACATATAACTCGAATTCAAGTATTCCGTTGTAAAAAGTAAATAAACATGGCGGTATTGCAACCATCGACAATATTAGGGAGGTGACGCCTCATGAACGAGTGAATCTGACCACATCATAGATGTATGATAAATCTCTTAGAGGAGATACCACTGGAGAGAGCATGATGCGCTAACCCCTCTGCCAAATTTTGTTCATATGTTCAGGTCATTCTTTATTTGTGTGCGTATCTTTTTAAATGTGTTGCGAGTTTATTATAGTGTGGATATGCGTGAAATTGTATCTGTGTGTGTTTACTTCGCCTCCCGCACCCCGCAAAAGTGCCACGAAAAATTTGTTCGGGGAATCGACGCGATACTGGCTCTATTCTAATTACTCTGAGGATAAATCCATTACAGTATCGATATTTATGTCAGCAACGGTAGGATTAAAAAGAATACATTATTACTGTGAATTATTTTTATTGATAATTTCACCTTTATTTAAACAAATAACACCTCGAAACCCTTTAATTAAAAATAATTAACAAATGCGTCAGTATTAAAATGTTCATTGAAACAAATGAGTGCACGACAGTGCAAATGTATAATAGCTTTGGAGACTTAATCGTCAACACTTAGTAAAACTACATGTAAAAAAAATGGATGGAAAAAAGAACCTGTTGTGCATGTACTTATGTGAATTGAATTTTTTTAAACGATGTTGTATATTTCTATTGATAAATGTATTTTTTTACTTAATCATAATTTTTTTTTCAATTTACTTAAATTACTTTAAACTAAAATAATCTTATAAAATCTTACCATATATACACACAAACACTTCAATTGAAATCTAATCGAGAGTATCAAAATCCTTAGATCGTAGCAATAAGTCGTCAGTCCAATCGAAAACACGGTCCAAATCACAAAGCAAACACAAAACCAAAAATCGAAAGCAAAGTCGTTAAAGAAAAGACACCAGAGAGCATTCAGTACGTACGACATCGATACGAAACGACGAATGAATGACTATGAATAACACAATGAGGGTGTTCAAAAATGACGTGCACCAGGTGGCAGCACTAAGGCGTAAGTCCCGGAACCTGTCAAACCGCATACATTTTCATATTCGGCACTCAATTTTATTGATATTTATTTAAATAAATAATTAAATACGTAATATAAAATATTATCTTACAATCAACATAATATAATCCGTGTAGACGTGGGCAGAGTAGCGATTTACTTTGAAATAGGGACGGCGGACCTACTGTTTATGTTGAATCTACCTCAGTTTAGTCTGAGTTTAATATAATACTTTTTATTTTATAAAATGATTGGTTGTGGATCAATTTCAAATCATTCAATATCGAGATTTAGATCTTTAAATATTGGACATCACTAATTTCCATAGACAAAGTGTGTGTTCTATATATTGACATATTTTATCTGTGGCATTCTCATGTCAAAAATATTTTATTTATTCGTATATCTTAAGATTTTAATTATATTTTCAGTAGTTTAACTAGTTTTCTGAATCAGTTGGATGTTTTACGTGTGTGTGGTGATAAATGGAAAGTTTTCATCTTGTATTGGTGAAGAAATTTAGGTTTGTATTGAAGTACCCGGTTTGTTTACAAAAAATGACTTTATATCTGGTTTTTATAGTATGAACTCGTGTTCATTATTAAATGGCGCCATCTGTAGGCATTTATAAAGTAAAAAACGTGTAAAGTAAAGTAGAATCTACTGCCATCTGTGTTACGGTGTCCGAAAATATAGTTTTATCTAAACTCCGATAGAAGAAGCTAGTGTGTAATTATAACTCGCAAGTAAAGTTTAACAGTAGATGCGTTTATATCCAGAGGACATTTACGAAGTTTTATGGTTTTTTTTCAAACTTAATTAAATTATTTTTTAACCGGCTTCAAAAAGAAGGTTCTCTATTCGACGCGTACGTATGTAATATTAATAAAAATGCGTAATATTAATATATGTTAGTCTATGTGGGCTTCTAAACAAATTTACCAAATTTTATGAGTGTATGTATGTATGTAGGTTTGTCCACGGATTTCTCAGAAACTACAAGTCCGATTTCGAAAATTCTTTTTGCAATAGTTAGAGTATTTTTCAACTTAGGGTAGAGTATAAGTTTCATCAAAATCGGTTTAGTAGTTTAAGAGATATACACTTTTTATGTTTTCAGTAAGTTACTATAACGTAGACGTTCGAGTTGCGTGATAGTGCTGATACCTATTTTGATAAAATAAGTCACTAAAAAGTATTAAATAAACTATTTAAAAAAAAATAAAAACCGACTTCAAAGTAAATTATCTAAAAAGCATAAAATAACGAAAATATATTGAAGTCGGTGTCAGCTTGTGCTAGTGTTAGTTAACATGATGTGCTAGCACCGACTTCAATATATTTTCGTTATTTTATGCTTTTTAGATAATTTACTTTGAAGTCGGTTTTTATTTTTTTTTAAATAGTTTATTGTTATTGGGATATTGGTATTTTCTAAGAAGTTTTGAAAACTGTTGCTATGTACGATTCAATGTAAATATTTCTTAGCAATGCAGCGCCAACTAGCGAGCTAAACGTATAACATGCTAAGCAACGCCATCTAGCAAACAGACCTTCAAATTATAAAATTGAATGCTTGAGTTGCGCATCTATCTCAGTATAATAAGTGTCATCTATGCGTCTGGTCCACGCAATGCAGTGTTGCCATTTCAGTGTTTTTATAGCTAGATTTAGCTATAAATCAACTTCATCAGCTACAAATAATTCGATCTAGCTATTAAGCTATTTTTATCTACAATTTTTAGCTTTTTATGTTTACACGTATAAAGTATTAAAGAAAGTACAATCATGACTTAAAGCAATAAGTGAAACCACAGACGTACTACAGTTGCTACGCATCATAATGAAACTAACAGGGTGACTGTAGAGTAACGTAAAAGGTAACTATTCAATTCAACCGGCAACTTACCGGATAGCGGATGTGGCGGATAGTTCATTATCTATTCTCCGAAAACAGAAACATTTGAAAGTTTGGAAGTTAAAATAAGTGTTTAATATTAAACTAAAGTAGGCGAATTAATTGGATCACATTTGACACTTCATCAAAATTGAACAACGTAACCTTGTAACGGCGGGCATAAAATATTATGAATTTTTCAAAGTAAGAACTGCCCAATTGCTTATTTTCTTTTTCAATTACGATTACATATTTAATGAAACAGAATAAAGAAACTGACAGATGACAAATATGATCTATTAAATACAGTAGCTGACCCGCGCAGCTCAACCCACACTTTTTTGTAGTAGTGTATAATAGTACTTAGGGAGAAAGGCTTAATCTTTCTAACAGTGAAAAAATAGTACCGGAGATTGCCCCAAACATCGTAATTCACAAACTTATAACAGATATAATATATTACTTAACATCCATAGTCACGAAACAGTTTGGAAATTTTTGTGGTTGGAATCGCCTGTGAATGTTTTTTGGTCAGTGAGTTATTTTTCTATTGTACTGGCGCAAAGTACGCCCTTCACACAAAAGTTCAGAGCGGAATGGTTTTCTGAACCTAAACTTCCTGTAACCAGAAATTTTAACTGATTAAAAACCCATCAAAAACTGATGGCTTTATTTTTTCAAACATCTAGCTATTTTTTAGCTATTTTTATCTGCTGATCTAGCTTTCTTTTAAAAATTGAGTTGGCAACACTGACGCAATGGTCAGTCAACAGTACGGGGCAAGGGGAAAAAGGGACAGCACCAGTTAAATATGAATATTTGAGGGTACGGAGAAAACTATCTGGCAGGCCGTTGCATTTTCTACCTACATAGGTACTAAATTATAAAGCAAACACATTGCCCGCTCTAAGCATGGTCTAATGTTTACGTAGAGGGATTGTCGATGGGGAGACGCACCAGTTTGGTAATGGATCGCTTGAGAATGCCAGTAGGAGTCTGGAACTCTGGACATATACTATGCATATACTACACGGACAACACTATCCTTTCCAGGGTACAAACACTAACAGGCAATCCGTCCACGACGCCATTTCAAAGGAGGTAGATTATCCTCCTTGATAAGCACTAATTCGCCGACACTAGGAGGGTTCATAGGGGAGGTCCACTTTTGTCTTATCTGCAAGGTATTTAGGTATTCTAAGTGCCAACGGGACCAAAAGTGTTCGGTGATTTGCTGTAGCAACTGGAACTGGGAGAGACGATTCATTTTCACGTCCTTTTATGGGTACTCAGGAAGGGCTGTGAGCGGTTGGCCTTAAACACAACAGGAGCTATCCATCCGCAGGGATCATACATCTGCGCAATTAAAGATAAGACTTGGCGTTTGGTAATATTTGCGGGGGGCTTAAAGGTAAAATTGTAGGTAAACGAATCACTTGTAGGGCTATACTGAATACCTAATACCGAAATAGTCTGGGGTTTAGCAGAATCTTGGAACAGGTGAGGCAACTGGAGGTGAACGGGGGGTAGGTCGGCTAGAAGCTCAGGTTTATTACTAATCCATTTTCGAAGTTCGAAGCCGCCGGAGGCCATAATACCTTTTAGCTCGGTTTTTAACTGGCGAGCAGAAGTTAAACCTCCGGTCAAGCAGTCATCAACAAATACATCGGTCTGCAATACAGCTGCAGCTCTGGGGAATTAGGCACACTCTTGCTCGGCTAGCACGAGAAGGACACGAATTGCAATATAGGTACTTGAGCGTAGCCCGTAAGTAGTGGTATTTAATTCATAGGTTTGAAGCGGTTGTGAAGGGTGTTCGCGCCACAACACTAACTGGTACCGTCTGTCTTCGGGATGGACTAAACTCATACGGAACATCACTTTTATATCGGTCACGAACACTACCTCATGCCTACGAAAATTTAAGAGAATTTGGGTAATATCACGCTGCAACTTAGGGCCAGAATGTAAACATTGATTAATTTGACTACCATTAAACACAACTCTACTACATTAAACATTGACTACCATTAAACACAACTCTAATTTTATCTCCACCGCTTTTAAACACACCATGGTGAGGGATGAAATAATGCTCAGTGTCGGGCTTAACCGAAGATAAAGACATATGATTTAGGTCGAGGTATTCTCTCATGAAGACTATATATTTTTCACGCAATGTAGGGTTAGCTTGTAAGCGCTTTTCTAAATTAAAAAAACATCTAAGGGCTGTAGTTCTTGAATCACCTAAAGGGGGGCGGTTAGTTGAGAAGGGGAGTCTATTTCCGGGTGGGTACCGGCAATCACGTCGACCACTATCGCAGTAGTCGAAATTACAGGGTAATTAGAATTCACAGGTTTAAAACAAAAGGGAACAATACCGCGGGAGTTAACAGTTTGAACATTACCAATGCCACGAACAGGTGCTGGGGAGGGGTGCATAGTAGTATTTAAACGCATAGACACTAAGTCAGTGGTAAGATTACAACCTTGGGAACCGGTATCTAATAAGGCGCGTACTTCGGTAAAATAGCCAAAGGAAGTTTTCACATGAATAACCGCAGTAGGTAAAAGCACTAGGGAGCTCGGGGAAATATTCACATGGGGCAGAGGGAGGGAGGTCTCAATATCTAGCTATTCATTAGGCCGATCGTCATTCCGGGAAGGTTTAATATAATATTGGTCACGGGGAGGAGTACGAGAGCGGCGATCAAAAAATTGGTCATTAGGCGCGGGAGATACATTACGTGATTGAAAAGGCATAGAAGACGCGCGCGGAGACGGCGGCGGGGAGCGCCGATATTTATTATAGGTCAAGGAGGCTTGCCCTCCCGTGCGAGGCGGTGAGGATGGCACACGGACCAGTCTGTTAACAAAGGTAACGGCGAGCACGGTACGTTCGCGCGGCGACGGGGAATCACGATCCGAAGCATTGGCGTTGAAGCATAACAAGGTATGGTGGGAATTACGGGTGCAAGAGCGGTAGCGGTATTCCCTCTTACACAAAGAAATAGAATGTCTATCGAGGCATCTATAACAAAGTCTCCCTTACAAACACCGAACGATCTCTAGGTGATTGACGAAGAAAGTCCGGGCAGTCACGGATATAATGGGACGTACTATTACAGGCAAAACACTTGGGTTTGATAGGCGATGTCAGGGAGACATAGGCTCTAGGTACGGGGGGAGGGGAGCGCGTGTTACTTCCAGCACGAATAGTCACCTTACCGGAAGCAAATGCATCAACAACAAAGGCATTTCCGACATTATCGTAATGACGACACTCATCCTCTAAGAAGCTAATCAGCTCATCGAAGGTAGGGAGTTTGCCTGGTACAAGGTCACCGAATCTGCGCTCAAAGCGGGATTTTAACTCAGCAGGCAGTTTCCCTAGGCAAATGTGTACTAATATAATAATATGTACGACCAGTAAGTAACGGGCAGTTCTAAACGTTATAAGCAACGATAAGCAGTTAGGAGGGGGTTAAGAAATGAAATGCGCAGGCCAATTAGATTAGGGGACATCACAGGAAGGGACAAGATCTGCGCGATATGCGTATCGGATAACATTCGAATATTGTGATATCTTTGCGCTAGTAGGTCACGAGCCGTACGATAATTACCGCCTTCAATCTTTAATTGTTGTATCAATCGACGCGGTTCGTCCGCTGAAGCCCCTACCAAGTAATGCAATTTCAAGGTAGGAGTGAGGTTACTCTGCGAATCGACTACACTATCAAACTGATCTTTAAAGCTTATCCAGGATTCAGGCCGGTCATCAAAATAGGGTATGGGTAAGTCTGGGAGTTTACTCATAGGGGATTCTAACACGGAATAGGGAGATACTTTTACTGGAAAACTAGTGTTACATCCGCGGCTAAGGGTTGGGTAGGAAACAATTCATCGTAACGAACCTTTAAGTCGTCAAGCTTGGTTCGAGTTGAGCGCATTTGTTGTTTAACATATTCGTTTTCTTGTGTATATATAGTGGGATCAAGACCGCCTAGTAATTTCGAACACGAAGAGGAGAATTTATTTTGATAATCACAAACTTCCGCAAGACGCACTCTGGGTCTGGCAAGGGACAGGGAATCTAGCTCACGATAGGTGTCATCAACCCACTCACTGACGAACTTTAGGGTTCCCATCGCATCACGGTACTCAGCCGTGTCAGTGTATAAGGCATTCTTACTAGTATCGTGATCAGTATCCGTCATTATAACTCACAAAATAGGCACTCAGTATCAACCAACTAGTTTGGGTTTTCGATCGAACAGGTAAGGGGAACAAACGGTAACACGCTAACTTCTATTATATTTCATGCAAAACACAATACGCCGCAACAAAGTTGCATTCATTCATTACACCGCGCGAAACCGATCCGAGTGTAGGCGAATTGCGTCTCGATCGCTCAGAAAGGAATGTGTCGGTCACACGAAGTCCTGGCGATAGCACTTGTTGTCTATACTTATAGGATATTTAGGTACGAACAATTCTGCCAGATATTTAACAAATGAAAAACGATACAAAAGATATGGAGAAATAACTAATTTATATGGGCAAGACACTTAGGTACCTAAACAATCGTTTTGATTGGAATAAACTGTAGGGGGAATTTCACAGTAGGTAGACGCTTAGACTATGCAGTCGAAAAAATTACTCAAAAAATGGATTTGCGAATCCGAACTTTTTAATTTTGCAGTTAATTTTAGTAGTTTATACACCAAGGGGATAAAGTAGTGTCTTATGTCGCGGGCGTTTAATTGAATCGCGAGCATAACGAAGGATTCTAGCAACTCCCGAGCGCAGCGAGGGAGTACAGAGTTAACTCCCGAGCGTAGCGAGGGAGTTAATACTAGAATCCTGAGTACAGCGAGGGATTTAAGCTCGCCCAAGACAAAGGCACCTTTATCCCCGCGGTGAATAGGGTAAGGTGGTGCAAGAGTGCGCGGTTTCGATATTTTAGGCTGTAAAACCAATAAAATTCATTTTAAAGATAATTTTTTAATGTGTTTACTAACTATAGTTGTTCATCTACTAAAAAACAAGCTATTAATTAACATAAGTCCAGTAATTTAGAAACTATAGAACTTTTAATCAACCTCTTGAATGCGCAATCTTGCACAGTATGTGTGGCCAAGAGTGCGCAGCCGGGTGTGCAAGAGTGCGCAATAAGTCATTGATCGCACTCATCATTTTCCCTTAGTGGATGTAGCATAGCTACATTGTTTTAAACTCATTTCAGTAAATAAATAGGTAAAAGACAGCTGTTTTAACAGGACGTTGAATTACGCCTATAATGGTAGTAATAGCAACGCATAGTAATCTTACTTATTAACTAATAATTGTTGACTAGGCGTTTTGTTTTAACCTACGGCCCTTCTATATTGATTGGGGAATGCTATGTTCTTATTTTAGTTATTTCTGGTAATAGGCGATGAAAGCTGCATCAGGCATTCCTATTATTTTCATTGATAGAACCATAGGTAATATTTAGATACCTAGGTAAGAATCACTTTTGAATATACCCCCTGTATTTGATTTAAAATAGGCGGAGTCTACCGAGGGCGAGACGATGCGATAAATGCTCAGTACCCGAAGTCTAAAAGTGACGACCAATCGTAGGCGGCCACCGAATTAGGTACTGGCTTTTCTAGACGGTTCGACGCCATCTCCACTCGATAGGTTTCGTTTTTGACTCAGTAGTTGAGCCAGCCATTGCCGTCTGAGCTGAGCAACGAGCCACACGCCGAATATCATTTTAGCCCAATACTGCCAGCGGGTTCCACGGAATTGTTTATTGCTAGTCTATTATAATTAAATTCATTAAAGTAAATCTTAGTTAGTAAACCAGAAGTGAACCCAGTATTTACTGGTAAGTTGTTTAAATATTTTAAAGTCTGCGGTAGGATTCTATTGTATTTTGATTATCATGTGAACTAGGTACTATAAGCCTATGGTTTCGTGTATTGTTAGGGTGTACTTTTATTCCTGTAGACGTCTCCATAATGAGGCAGCCTCCACCAACTGAAAGCTGGTTAGGAGGGTATCACGTTAGGGAACGGCGTCTACAGGAACGCTTATGTGGCGTTCCAGGGTTCTACCTTCCGGCAAGAGTTTCTCCCTTCGGGCGAAGAGTTCACCCTTCGGGCGAAAAGTTTCATCCTTCGGGCAAGAAATTCTATTATCGGGCAAGGAGTGTTCCCCCTTCGGGCGTAAAGCTTCGCATTTTTTTCGGCCACAAGTCCGTGGCTGTGTTGCTGACGACCGGGTCTAGTCCAGACTCCGCATCCGTGGCGTGCCTGGCCACTCCAAGGAGAAGGAGGACTCCGAAGACCGCGGGAATCGCCGTTGCGTTCCCTAACGACCCCTAGTTAAGTTACAGCTATTTTTGTTATACGTGCGAACAAGCTAACTAGTAATCGACCTCCCCCTGTATCGTAACTTTCTTCTCGTTTTCTTATTATTTAATAAATTTGTGTAGCCCTTCTTTTGTGTTATTATTTCTCTTGCTCGCCGACAAGGCTACATGGATAAAACTTTTGGTGGTTTTTTGGGAACTGTAGAAAATTTAGACTCCTCCATATCAAATATTTTGTGTGCCTGAATATTCTTTTCAGGTAAATCATAAGCCAAACGCCTTAATTTTTTTTCCGATATTCCAAAAAGTGTTGTCAAGATTTTAAATTTATTGAAGAAGCTCTAGTTCCATTTCCTTGGTAAATGTGTACCTAAGGACTGGGAGATGGTTTCTTTTTACAACAGACCTACCTAGTTGGGCTGCTACTTGTCCCTATCCTATCCTATAAGCTTTTGAACTTCTTACTTTACTATCGGTTTGATTTTTTTCTTTTTGTCGTTCTCGGTCTCCTTGATATTCTGACAGGATAAAAAAATAAAGAACTGAAAAACTATACTAACTTTAACCTTAAAAAAATTATAGTAACTTAGTTATAAAAAAATATTGGACAAGAGTGCGCACGCACTCTTGCACATATCGACATTGCGCACTCTTGCACTACTCAGTCTAAACACCTTTAAATTGATGCCACAGCTACCTATACAAATCAATGAGGAAACTACGCCTGTGACAAGAAATTAGATAGTAGCTTAATATAACAACACAAAGAACAAAAGATCACCTCTTCAATCTTTGTTTAAATCCTCTTTGGAATATCGATAAAAATTATATCAAGAGGGGCAAAATCACTTTTTCTTCACTAAATCTGCAATACGTGAATTCAAAACGAAAATATTTTTTGCTGGTACATACCACATGTTAATGAATAATTGTCAACTGAAGCTACCCACGTAACGTTATTATGTGATTAGTTATTGGCTCTGCGCACTCTTGTACACTGCGCGCTCTTGCACCACCTTACCCTACACTACTTTTCACACCTACTGCGAGGTAATAAAATACAAATATTGCTAGAATTAAAATAATAACAATATTTTGGGACAATCCATACATGGTAATCTGATCCCAAACTAGGCTGAGCCTGTACTATGGAAACCAGATAACTAATATTAATTAACAGTGAAGTAACACCCAGACACTTGGTGGGAATCGAACCCACGACCTATTGGGTAGCGGCCAGGGTGTCTAACCACTAGACCAACGAGACCGTCAATAATATCAACATAGTGATTTGCCGCGTTATCATCTAAATATTTTATTTTTGTTTTCTAGAACACTGGGTTGTGCTCGTCGCGCTCGGTTCGATTTTCAAATGTTTTGTTTTTCGTGCAGTTCTCTGCTTAGAGTAGTAATATATATCTGTGGTAAAAGTGTTGAGGAATTTTCGTTTGACGTTCGAAATTCAAACACATTATTACCCAAGGGAGTTTAGTACAACATTATTACCCGGCTAGACTATAGGGATATAATGAGGCACTTTATGTCATCTTTATATGACATATAATGTGACATTATCGAGCAGGTGGTGTGAAAAAATAATTTTAATGTGCAATAAGTTCTAAAGTAACAACCAAATGTTTATATACCTACTTTAAGTTTCAATTGTCAAAGATTTATTACAAAGATCTCACACACATTGATTATAAAGATCTCTAACAGACTGATAGTAAATTTTAGAATTATCAAAAAGTAAAATATTTTATTTTTCGTTATTTTACGGAAGAACAATTGATTATTTATGTGTCGAGCTAAACATTATTAAGTTAGTTTTATGAGAAATACATTATTCTTTGTGATTTAATAAAGTTAACGAGTTTAATAGGCTTTTTAATTACCCAGTACCAATCTACCCTACGGTGTACGAAAGTACCCCACTCGCTGTATGTGGGGTACACCTGTGGGGTGCGTTCGTACAAATATCTTATCGTAGAAAAATGGCTATAACCCTTTAATCGTCTGACATAATAGTTTCAAAGTTTTTAGTAACTAACTATGATATATTTGTTACACGTAGGTGCATAAACAAGGTAGGTAATTTTCATAATTGATCAAAGAGTAAAAAAATAATATGTAAAAAATGTACGAAGGGTGACCACTTTCCCCTACTTGTAACATTATTTTACCTACCTGAAATGGCGGCAACTCAGGATTGTACTCGTTCGAAGGGAATTAAAGTCCTTTGGTGAGAATTTTAAGCGCACAAAACCTTTTCATCTTTATAATTAGTTATCTTTCACTACTTCTCAATGTATTTAAGCATGATTTTGTGGTTTACTTAAAGAATATTGTGGGTAAACAAAAATATTTTGACACACGCGATCGTCTCTGACAATCAGGATGACCGACCAGGCGCGGTCGCAGACAAAGTTTTTGGGGGGGGTCATATTGGACAGGCCAATTGGTCTAGGTCGTGGGCGTGGGTTATGTATCTTTATAAATATGTATTTACAAACCCCCCCCCCCTTTTTGAAAATGCCCGCTAAAACCCCCACCAAAGTTTGGCTCACACAACGTCCGCACGCTTAGGAGATAGCACAAGCCATACATACCTCCAGATGCATACTTCATCGTTCTTATGGGGGGACTTCAACGCGAAGATGCGCACGTGGAATGAGTTGGGAGTGGGGTCGTATGAGTATGAGTGGCGGGACCAAAAGGGGCCAGGGGCTGGTCCAATTCATGGAGAAGGAAGGACTCAATGCGATGAACCTTCTTCAAGAAGCGATCATCTAGGAAGTGGACGTGAATAAGCCCCAATGGTTCAACCAATAGTGAGATCGACTTCATCAAAATGAACAAGAAGCACATACTCAATGATGTCTCCGTGATCGATAAGGTTTAAACTCGCTACTAGTTTAAATCACCGTATTGTAAGAGGGACATCGAATATCAATGTCAAGCTTAAAAGGTCTCGTCTAATGAAGTCCACGCTTCGACCGGGATCCTCTTTAATCCTGAACTCCGAATACACAATCGTCTAGCCCGACATATAATGCATAACTGCGGATGAGTTTCACCATTGGTTGATGTAAACTGTCCACGCAGTAGGATCCAGGGTTTTTAGGACCCCACGCCACAAAAAGTTTCAGAAGCTCTCTGATACAACCATTAAGTTAATGGAAAACCGGATTGGGATAAGGCTGCAATCTTCAGCTAATATGACGGAATATGACGAATCCAATAGACGAATTTATAAACCACTGCTACACAACTTGCCTTCTACTAATACGGCATGTATTAAAAACTCAATTGAGTGAAACGATGGCTCTAAAGTGTTTGCAAAGAATTCATATAATAGGTAAAGCCGAATGACCAAGCTGAAGATCGAAGATGGTAGTGCCATCTCATCGAAACCGGGAATATTGAGAGAGCTCGAGAAGTTATGGACAGTTATACACCTCGACACGGAAACCCATTTCCAGAACATCTCAGGACACCAGAGCCAAACTAACCTGATACCACACCGGGGTCATCCGTCAGCCTGTACGAGATTAGAATGGTTCTGAAACAGCTTAAGAACAACAAGGCGCCAGATGACAGAATCATAACTACTGAAAGTGGGTGGAAAACCGGTCATTTTATTATTCCAGAAGTTATTTAATTCCGTCTTACGGAGGTATACGCCAGAAGAATGGCACATGTGTGGTGGAAATTTTCTTCAAAAAAATTATTAAGAATTATATGCCTATCTCATTCCTGAGCCATGCGTGCAAGCTGTTTTCGAGAGTCATTACGAAACGTCTTGACTTGAACGCAGGTTTGATGACTTCCAACTATAGACTTCGCTTCGCCAGTTTCTACAGAAGACCGAGGAGTATAATCGGCCATTATGTCTAGCGTTTATGGACTACGAAAAAGCTCACGAGTCAATCAAAACCTAGGCGGTAGCCAGCGAAGCCACATTGACGGTATATAGAAGGGTTGAAGTGTTTGCCCAGCAACGCTACCATGTCGATCCGCCTGCAGAATCAGAGTACAAAATCAATCCGATTGCTTGCAGAGAGGTGTAAGACAGGGAGACTTTATTCTTCCGAAATTGTTCACGAACGCAATGAAAGACGTTTTTAAGCTCTTGGACTGAAAAAGGGATTTGGCATCGAATTCATATCACTCACCTTCGATAAAATACTCATTACGGCGGGGTCGCTGGAAGACTCATTACTATATAACCTCAAGAGCGTTTTCCAACAGGTTGGTCTTAAAATGAACACGGACAAGACGAAGATCATGGCTAATACAGGCATGGCATAGTACAGGCTCTGCCTAGTTTGGGATCGGATGACCGTGTGTGGATTGTCCCAAGATATTATTATTATTATTAATTAATGTCCATGTAGCACCCGTTCCGATTCTCTTTGGGAACGACACACTTGAATTTGCTAACTACTTTGTTTACCTAGGACAGACTATCCAGTTAGGTTAATCCAACTTCGACAAAGAGGTTCAACAACAACAACAACAGCAGCCGAAAAACCTTTACTGCTGAACAAAGGCGTCCCCCATAGAAGGGAGAGGTTGCCATAATCCCTCAGTACAGGTTGATCTGTACCTCAACCAACAGAAAGACGCTGCTGCCCGTCTTCTTGTTTTCTCTTAGTCGCCTCTTGTGGACACCCAACGGGAAGAGATGGGAGGGTGCTATTCCTACCAACAAAAAGACAAAGAGAACAAAGAGGTGGCCAGAAAAATATTTAGAGGAGCTAAACCTTTCAGCCACTCTTCTAACATGGTTACTCTCATCCTTGTTTTCCAAAAAAATTTTTGATAACCTATATTTTTGATTTAATTGATTTGGCGTTTCAAAGAAGCAAGTTAAATTTGTCGATTTGACGTGTAAGATTTTGGGATTTTGGGGGGGGTCATGACCCCTACGACCCCCCCTCTCGGACCGCCACTGTGACCGACTTAGGGCTCCTCACATAACTGCTAATTGCTGCTGATTGCTGTTAATTTTCGATACTAAAATTCATTTGTTTCTCGCAGATATTTGCGATGCGATGCGAATTAGCAGTTATGTGTGGGAGCCCTTATCCACGAAGGGAACACTTTCGTGAAACGCACTATACTTGAGCAGATCATTGGGAAATAATAACACCTACTAGTGTTAGCAGATTTTACCGAGCGATACTTACAGCCAAAAATTTAATTTTTAAGGCCATGGTTTGTGAAGATGGGACTTATCAAGCATGCTACAACAGTTTTAATTAGAATGAGACTTGGTCACACTCGTGCTCCGGCGCATCTTGCTAGGTTCCACATCATATACTCACCAGTTTGCAGTTGTGGTTTTGATCCCGGTCCACAGTGTGGAATTTGGCCTTAGTTGCGGCCATCTCTTTTTATGTTTTCTTTGGAAAGATAACAATCAAACGAAACTACTAATAAAACTCCGCCGGCTCTATGTATCATAGTTTTAGAGATATTGAGATAATCGAGAAAAATCCATAGAAACCATAGAAACCAATTATTTATTTCTCTGATATTGATTTTTCAATAAATGATTGACTGTATGATAGATATCTTCTAAAAGTACCAATATGTTAAAAAAAGGTAATAAATTATGCTCTTTCAGGCAACAAAGTCGATTTTTCTAGGATATCCTAATCTTTTTTTTCTACTTTATCTCTGCACGGTCGCATTTTTTTTCAAATCGTATGTGTTAAGCATAATAATAAGTATTACCACAAAAAAAAATCAGATGCCACAAGCCCAGGACTTAAGAGATATTTCGTTTCAAAATTTAAAGTTAGGGTTGTCAAAGAATGTAGTCGGTGGGTAAGTTATGTTTGCAACATGCAATATTACAGATGTAAACATGTTTGATCGTGACTAAAGGCGTCTTTTATGTAATAATATAACTAGGTCGCGAAAATCATCAATTTTTAACCAACTTTAAAAAAGAGGTGGTTATCAATTCATCGTGTATATATTTTTCATAATGTATGCTCTCTTATCATTCCGCCCAAATATGCACCGATTTGGATTGATTCTTTCTTGTATCTAAAGTACACTACATTAAAATAGTCCCATAGAAATGTCACTGCCAACGAACCAGTAGTTCCTGAAAGAACATGAATGATACGTTGAATACCTGCTAAAGTCGGTAAAGATGATATCCTCAGCAACAAAAAACGATTAAAACTCTTCAATTTACGAGTATTTATAAGATTATTTTTTATTAGAGAGCAGGGACCCATTACAATACTTTATAAATTTTATCAAGACCGAATAAGAACTTCTTCGAGGAACTTGAGTGATCTAGACGAATTTATCTGGTAAAAACCATAAAATCAGTGTTGTTTACTACATAACTTCGACAATTATATTATGACCTATCTTAGATAATTATAATATATGATCAAAAATTTCAATATCTATCTAATCCATGCAGGTACCAAACATTTTCTACCAAAACTGTATAGCTTTCGCCCTAAATATTAATTAGTCTACTATAATTTAATTCTCGTGTCGTGAGCATGTTCGGTTCCATATTCAAGCCATGATCATCAGTTGCCACTCCCTGAGTATTTATCTATAAAAATAATGTGTATTTCGATTGTTATACAATAGTATAATCTATGTACTTACATACTTTTATTAAAGTTATAATATTAATCTACATAGAGCGCATAACATTGATAAATTGACAAAGGCCTTTGTCTTCTATTGTTGGTATTCATATAAATAATTAAATAGCACTACTTTTTGTGATAACCCTATTTCTATAGAAATCTGAAAAAAACTTAGAAACACATCTCAGAGATCTCGCTATATAGATGTTTGGTATTTTGTCAATTTCTAGGTACTTACATTACGTTAGTGTATTTCAGTGGTAGAAAAAAATGCGACCGTTATAAGGATAATTTAATATTAATTAACTATTGAAATTTACAAAATATTTTTTTTCTCCATTGTTAGTGCTGTTAGATACTTACTTGAATTTTTCGTATCTGATATATTACATATCAACAATCAATGTGTATTTTTATAAGATTGGGCTTCCTTTATTACGAGAAATACAGCCAAAAACAGATTTCCTGGAGGTCAATGACCTTTTAAAAAACACTGTATCTTCTAAATTAAGTGAAATATCTAATCCGGTGTTTTTTAGTATGCTTCATAATAACTAAATCCATTGAATTCTAACATAAAATGAGGATGGCCACTACTAAGGTAAAATTCTACACTGTGCGGTGATCTGAATTATAGGTATATTCTTTGCCTGCCTACTTTACGATCGCTCCATCTTATTAACTAATCTTCACACATTTGGTGTACCTTTCCCTCTTTCCATTCCTAGTTTAATAAATGGCAAAGATGTTAATGTATATAGTAAAGCATTGGCATCTTTCATTAGTCTTAATGTACATACTTTTACTTAGCTGATTTTTATTTTCTAAATTTAGCATACCACATATTATTGATACAATTCACGTTTCCTCGTTTTTTTTTTGGCTGAATGGCACAAAGCGCAATACCATAATAAAAGTTTGGTTGGGATTTTGGTTGGGAATCAATTAATGTACTCTGTATTGGGAATTGGGATAGGTTGTAGTTGGGACTTGGGCTTGGGATACACGTATTTTAATTGTTTTCTTTCCTTCAGCGATCGGACAGGTTTTTATTATAACTATGTATTAAAACTACTAAGAAATAGTTAAATGTCGGCGAATACATTTATTTAAATTTAGAGTTGTTTTACAATACAAAATTTAATGAAAAAAAACAATGTAACACATTGTAACCATGAATATTATGAAATTCATGAAGGATGCAACTGAAACGCTCGCAGAATTTCCCGCACCCTGAAAACAAAATGGGTAGGTGTAGATTAGGAAAAACCTAACAAGGTAGTACATAATGCTCAATTAACTATGTTAGTACTTGAAAAATTGAAAAAAAATGACGAGCCTGCTGAGTTACTTGCCGGGTCTTCTCAGTTGAGGCCGCAGTGATCAGGTGGTAGTCTTTAAAAAAAATTGATTGAACGTTCAAAAGTGCCTACATATTTAGCGTTAAGAACCGACTTAACTTTGCACCCGAAAAACCATTCATTTGTTACTTAACGGAAACTTGGTAGGACCACCGCGGATTAAATGTGTGCGTCAAACGACAAGGTTCAGTGTGTTATCTCGGGTTAATATACTAGCGCAATTTCACATTCATTGAGCATATTAAAACTATGGGAGCTAAACGCAATTTCTATGCTCTTACCGGAATATCAACTTTGACTTGGGTTGCATGTGTTATGGTGCCCCAGTATGGGTTGACAAAGCCGCGGTAGCACAACGTAAATTGCTACAAAGTCAGCGTCTGGCGTTGATATTCTTGTGTAAAACATATAGAACGGTCAGTACTGAAGCTTTACCGTTACTAGTGGGTGTACTTCCGGTCGACTTACTGCCGGCCCCGATATTCTATCGATCCCTTACTATAAGTTAAAATAGTTACCATCGATAGCTATAAAGACATATTTCCGTGTATTTCCGTTTCAATAATAACATATTAGCAGCTTACTGTTGGTTGTTCAAATGACAGTCTGTCTGGGTTTTAGTTATCGCTCCATTTCGAAGGTTTATCGTGGGATATCGATGACTTGATCGATGATTTTAACTTATAGTTAGGGATCGATAGGATATTAGGACCGGCAGTTAGAAGTACAAAGACGTGCGGCTATGTATTACTCCTCCCCTGAAAACTTATACGACGAATTCCTACCAATTCGTTACCGTCCTAAATCTTGCGATTATTTAACTCTCAATCGGTTGTTTATGAAGATACAAGCCAGATGGGATGCGTCCACAAAGGGCCGGCGGCACCTTTATTTATTTTTCCCAGATGTCTGTGAGCGGCTTGATAGACCATGGATAGAAGTAGACCACTGCGTTGCACAATTTATGACGGGACATGGCAACTTTCAAAGCAAACTATTCTCTTTTAAATTGGTGTCTTCACCTCTTTGTCAATGTTCTACGGTGTATAATGATTTCGAACAAACTGCGCATCATTTACTTTTGGAGTGTGATCTCTGGCGCAATGAACGCAATGTTATGTTGAATGGTTTGGAAATAACAGGAATGTATATTACTCGGTCCTTGTGGCGACCACGGAAAATTTCCGCGCTTTCGAGCGTTTCTGCCATGCCTATTATTGGAAACAAGTCTATTGGTAGGAATCCAAATATAGGTCCCTTCAAATCTAGTAACTTCCGTGGTGCCTTACAGGTGGCCTAATTCTACTTGGTGCATCTGTAAGAACCTTTCGTTCTGATGTTCACTTGTCTCTCGCTTTGCAAAGGAGGGAAGTGGAATTTATATTTTTCTTACTCCTGTGAGTATTATAGTTTTCTAATTAAATTGGTTGCGGGTTCCAAGACAATTTAGTGTTTCCCCGGGACTCGGTGAGGGTCAAACTTCGTTTCTTTACTGGTGACCGCCGTAGATCCTGGCTGACAGGAGTCACAGCGGTGGGAATGAGTGGTGGGATTAGTACAATTAAAATAAGATACTATTCATCAATTATACTTACGCCATCGCCATTCTCGTTGGTTAGGCATGGTCTCGCAGAAACGTTGAACATTCGCATAACATATGGAACAGTTTGAGGGCAAGTTTCGTTTAGGACCCTAACTACACAGGATTGAAGTTTTTTGACCAATTCGCACTGGCGTCTCTGTAAAAATGAATAAAGATAAATAGGGATTAGGGATCTTTAAATTAATGTTGTCTTTTACTTACGCGAATATTAAATATTGAAATCAAATTACTTTTACGGATTATATCGCGGTTTATTTAGATTTTACTATCCCGACGTTTCGAATGCTTTGCAGCACCCATGGACACGGGAAGGAGGACTGAGATGTTGAACATCCTTATGTCACAATTATACCGGTGTACCCTCAGATCGGTACGTCGGGATAGTAAAATCTAAATAAACCGCGATATAATCCGTAAAAGTAGTTTGATTTCAATATCTTTAAATTATAATAAAAAGCCCGACTTACGAACAAACAAAATGGACTTAATTTCACACATGTATAGATATATATATGAACTCGTTTTATTATGACCTTATAATTATTTGATATCCATACTGACTTTATAGGAAGTAAAAAAAAATGGCGACTTACGGTCGCCGTAATTATCTTTTTTATAAAAATATATTGCCTAGGTATATCACTCCCACAACTGAGACGAATCTAAAGACATATTATAAGTCAAAATCAATCAAGCTGTTTAGGCGGTGACATAAAAAATAGACAAAAGTACATACATATGTACGTACATATAATACATAGTCACTAAAAACATAAACCTCGTCCTGGGGCAGTCCGGCAAAAAGGCAAAAACATTATGCAAAGTTACTGTAATACATCGGAAGAGCATTAATACTATTTTATTATCACATTAATGTAGTAGTTACTCTGTGACCACATAACAAAATACCTACCATAAGCTTAGGACCAATATTATTATTCTAAATGTTTACCTACATTTTGGTCTCAATTAAAAAGTTAATATAAAAAAACCTCAAAGAATTTGCGTAAGTACATGGTACTACCCTACCTACCCAAAATAGAAACACTTTTGGTACAGATCTCCAAAACATACGGATTACTATCAGTGAGGTGTACAGGTAAGAATAACACCGTCCCATCTCCTGCGGTTGGGACACCCTAGCTAGGACCCATTGAACGGGCTATATGCTGTCTAGGAATATATTTTTATCCCTCTAGTAGTAGATACATGTTGGTACTTACCCCGAATTCTAAATTGAACATGAGGGACAATCCGGAACGTGTGTAATTTTTAGTTAAGTTAAAATAGCCGATATTGTTATACTGGCATGTGCTTATATTTGCCTCACGTTGTTTTACACAAGCATAGTTACTGTAGAAATCTGAAACAAAAAGGTGAACTTGCAACAGTGATCTGTTTAGTAATAACATCTCACTGACTTGCAATGAGTTGGTACAAAGGGAATGGAAAGACTTCGGAGTAGCTGGACGTTCAGGGTGTGGTCCCTTGAACGTCCATTGAGTACGGCAGCGACTACGAGGAGGACGGTGGCGGGGATGCGACCCCCCTCCCCGTGAGCACCGTGCCTGGTGCCCGGAGGGGCGCACTAAGGGGGTCCTAATGCAGATCCCGTGACCCCTCATGTGCCGATGCGACAGCCGAAGAGTTTTTAGTGTAAGAAACCCTTATACCCTGGTTGAACCCCCACATGTCCCCGGAACCTTTTGAAGGTATTCCCCGTCAAAAAAAGGTGAATGGAAAGACTTCGGAGTCGCAGGACGTTTGGGGTGTAGGTAGGGTTGCCTATACTATATTATATAGAAAAATAATATTATAGTACGCAATGTACAAAATTAATAAATTAAGCCTTAATCTCAATATTTTGTATTCAGAACCAATAACAGTTAATTATATTGTTTCGAAAATAAATAAAGAACATGCATTATAATCTAAAAATACTTTTCAAAGGTACAGATGAATATTTAATACATTTAAAGTTATTGCTTTTTTCTTTCCATTCCCGCAACATCTGCTTTTATAGAAAGATTTTTTTCGTTCATGAACGTAACATGGCCTTAATTAATTAAATTCATCAGCCGGAAGACGTCCACTGCTGAACATAGGCCTCCCCCTTAGAACGCCACAATGAACGACAATTGGCTATTTGCATCCACCGGTTACCTGCGACGTGTACAATGTCGTTTGTCCACCTAGTGGGAGGCCTGCCTACGCTGCGTCTTCCGGTTCGTGGTCGCCACTCGAGAACCTTTCTTCCCCAACGGTTATCAGTTCTTCGAGCGATGTGGCCTGCCCATTGCCGACATAGCTCTCAGAATCTGCAAGTTGAAGTCAACTTGCAGATTCTGAGAGCTATGTCGGTAACCTTAGTTCTTCGGCGAATCTCCACATTTCGGATTCTGTCGCGCAAAGAAACACCGAGCATAGATCTCTCCATAGCTCGTTGTGTGACTCTGAACTTTTCTAAGAGGCCAGCCGTTAGAGACCACGTCTCAGTACCATATGTCATCACTGGCAACACACACTGGTTAAAAACCTTCGTCTTCAGGCACTGCGGTATTTTGGACGAGAAGATATCGCGTAGTTTCCCGAACGCTGCCCATCCGAGTTGGATTCTTCGGGCGACCTCTTTGTCGAAGTTGGACCGACCTAACTGGATAGTTTGTCTCAGGTATACGTAGTGGTCAACAACTTCGAGTGTATAGTTCCCAACAACTACCGGTACGGGTGTAACATGGACATTAGACATGATCTTCGTCTTGTCCATGTTCATTTTAAGACCCACCTGTTGGGAAACGCTACTGAGGTCGCTGAGCATCGTATTGAGGTCCTCCAGCGACTCTGCCATAATGACTATATCATCGGCAAAACGAAGGTGAGTGATGTATTCGCCATTGATGTTGATGCCGAATCCGTACCAGTCCAAGAGCTTGAAAACGTCCTCCAATGCGTTTGTAAACAGTTTCGGAGAAATAACGTCTCCCTGTCTCACACCTCGCTGCAATAGGATTGGTTTCGTACTCTCGTCCTGTAGTCGGATCGACATGGTGGCGTTGCTGTACAAACACTTCAACACTTCGATGTACCTATAGTCAATGCGGCACCGCTGAAGGGACAGCAATACTGCCCAGGTCTCGATTGAATCGAAAGCTTTCTCGTAGTCAACAAACGCTAGACATAATGCGTATGAATGTGGTCTACGGTACTAAAGCCTTTTCGGAACCCGGCTTGTTCGGGAGGCTGGAAGTCATCAAACCTGCGTTTGAGACGGTTCGTAATGACTCTTAGAAACAGATTGTACACATGGCTCAGGAGTGAGATAGGTCTATAATTCTTCAGTAAGGTGTTATCGCCTTTCTTGAAGAAAAGCACTACCACACTCCTGTGCCATGCTTCTGGCGTAGTAGTAGTAGTAATTAAATTAGAAATGAATTATTATTTTATTTCAATATAATCAAAAATTTTATTCATAAAATTATTTCAAAAATAATAAAATTTGGATTTTGCCATCCAGCAAAGAGTAATAATAAATACATATGTATGGCAAGGAAATAATGTATAACATATTTAATGATAAATTAATGTGTACTATTTTTATAGCTTAAAACGAAAATTACTATTTTTTCTTCAAAAAAAGGTGGCAACCCTAGGTGTAGGCTCTGACGTCTGTCGAGTACTTAGAGGATATACCACTGGAGAGAGCATGATGGGCTAACCCCTCTGCCAAATTTTTGTTCATATGTTCAGGTCATTCTTTATTTGTGTGCGTATCTTTTTGAATGTGTTCCGAGTTTATTATAGTGTGGGTATGCGTGAAATTGTATCTGTGTGTGTTTACTTCGCCTCCCGCACCCCGCAAAAGTGCCACGAAAAATTTGTTCGGGGAATCGACGCGATACTAGTTCCATTCTAATTACTCTGAGGTCGAGTACGGCAGTGACTCCGAGAACGATGGGGCGGCGGGGTTGCGACCATCCTAACGATATATTAAAAAAGTAAACACAGTGAGTTCCTGCCAGATCTTCTCGATTAATACATAAAAAGTTGTCACAGCTTACTATACACATCATCAGCCAAAAGACGTCCACAAGTGGACAAAGGCCTTCCCCTTTGAAGGGAGGTGCTACCATATTCTCAACGCTTGGCAGGCGTCTTGAGGATCGCAGTATAGGTGGTAGGGAAAGCGCTGCTGCGCTTCTTGTTTTCCCATAGTCGTCTCCTACGACACCCAACGAACAGATGGGTGGGTGCTGTTCTTACCCGGATTGGGAGTCCGGGTAAGAACTGAACGGATATACATACATACTGACCGTAAAAATCAACATAGGTAATCAACATACAACAATTAATATTTATAGATTAACTTTTTTTGTACCTAATGCGTAAATTCTGCATAGGTACCTACCTAAGTAAGTACATATTATAGATGGTTGAAAAATAAAGATTCGTCTTTTTTTTTTTGTTTTATCTACCTTGGTACAAAAATATCAAAATAACTTCACTTGAAAGTATCCACAACAATCGCAATGATCATGGTCACGGGCGTTCGCCGCTTGCCGAGGTCACGCGCGGGGTGACCTATCACTGTTGTGCGTATGGTAAATACATTTTCCGTAATTTTGTGGTGGATCATCAAAAGAAAAAAAATGTTTACGTGATAAAAATATACGCACTGGATAAAAAAATAACTTGTATTTGCGATTACGTACCAGTAAAGTTGTTCGACGTTCCATTTACTATAGTGTCGTTAAGCATATCCACCAATGTAGTATTACCAATAGTAACATGATAGTTGCAATAACGATTGATGTAATCATTGAAGTACGTTTCCACTTTGTTTTTGTAGTCTTCTGCCGTCTTACAAGACCTGAAAACATGTAAGATTAAGAACATTGTGCGAGTCGCAGGCAACCAGTTGAGTGTGTGTGAGTATCGAGTGTGAGAAAAAAAAACAAAAAATGCTAATCATTTGTAAAAAGACAAAACAAAAGCTATATCTAATATGCTCACTCAGTTCTCCTGACGACCCCTCAGGTCTACAAATGTATTATGACCCGTTCACTTCGAGATTGCCGTCGACGACCGTTATGAATTCAAAGCTAGCGGTACTGATTGCAAAAACGAAAAATATGTTTTTGACCCGAAAGGTCCAGGAGAATGGTCATGTTTTTCGAGAGTATGTATGTACTATGTATGTAGATTTCTTTAACACGGCCTACAACCTAAACGGTTTGTTGTTCTGTGACTTATAATTATGTAATTAAATTCGTTTTAGTTGTAGGAGTGATTTAGCCTATATATTCGTTTTGTATTTTTTTACTTCCAAAATTACACATTATGGGTATCAATGAACATGTGTGCGTGATGGTCAAATTTTTATACGTTTTATGTATGTGTAATGTAATATACTTATATATTTTTTATTTATTTATTTATTTGGAAAACAAACAGTGAGACTTAAAAAAATACTAATTAAAAAGCGATACACTATTCTAATGTTTTCGCATTTAAAAAGCATATAAGCCTTTTTTTGTATTGTATGAACGTAAATAATAAATCAACAGAAATAATAAAAACTTAACAAAATATAACAACAAACTCGAGAACGCACGGGAGCACAAAACGTAAATACACGCTAGCATTGCTATCCCTACTAATTGCGCGCAGTGTTGCCAGATTTTTGAAAGCAGTATCTGTACCGAAGATTTTAAAAATCTGTATGAAATCTGAATACGTAAATTTAAGAAAATCTGTAAAAAATCTGTATTTGGCATTGGTATTCTGTATAATTTTATCTGTAGTTAACTACCAAGTGCTTTAATTGTTACATTTAGAATGAATAAGTAAATGTTATGAATATTTAGTACCTATAAGCTTCTTCTGAATAAAGAGTCTAATTCCTGAATATTTTGTGCGATGTTGAATATTTGATGCTGAAAAGTGTTGATGGACTTTGATCCTCGCACCCAGCGCGGTAATGGATAACTTACCAAGGGAAGTCCCCAAATATTTTGATCGATGTTGTCAATATGGTCTGAAAAACTACCATTGGAGGTAATTCTGTATGAAAAAAATTGGAATGATGAAAATCTGTATAAATTTCACTCTCAATATTTTATCGGTATGACATGTTGAAAATCTGTATGGATACTGAGAAATCTGTATATCTGGCAACACTGATTGCGCGACGCTTGAGGCGCGGTACGAGGTAGCGGGAAGGGAGGTAACGGCATAGGTATGTTTACATAAAATACACACATCAAAAGTGTCTAGGGATCAAGCGTTTTTAAGCGGATTTCTTGAGATTGAGATGTGGCTTTGTAATAAATTTATGATTTTATAAATTTATATGGATCCTTTTTGGTGCATTTCATAATTTGAATCAGGAACTGTGAATCAAATTCGAGTAAAAGATGAAAATCAGCTGTCAATATTTTCCCTATAAAAACATACAACGCATTGAAGACATTATTAGTGCTACTGTTTCCCTACTACTGATTAAAACCAACGTTATTATGGAGCGGCGACGTCATTTAAGCAGGGAAGAAATGCTCAGAGCCGTGGGAATGATAGAAGCTGGTTCCCGGCAACGTACTGTGGCTTTAGCTCTGAATACAAGTCAGAGTGTTATCAGTCGACTTTGGACACGTTACCGAAGCACTGGTACCGTGGCTGAGCGCCATGGAGGACGGTATCGCTGCACCACACGGAGACAAGACCGATATATTCAAATCTTAACTCGAAGAGCTCCAACAATAAATGCCATGATGTTAGCCGTGAGGCTTCATCACTCTTCAGGGAACTTAATTAGCGACCAAACAGTCAGAAACCGCTTGCATGAAGTGAACCTTCATTCCCGAAGACCGCTACGGGTACCACCTATAGCAATGCACAATCGTAGGATTCGATATCAATGGGCTGTTGAACACAGAAATTGGGCAGAAGAACAATGGCGTTTCGTGTGCTTTTCTGATGAGTCTCGTTTTGGTATGAGACCGGATACAAGACGTATACGACACTGGAGAACCCCAGGACGCCAACAGCGATTAAAATCCTGCCAGGAAGTCCATCCTTATAGTGGTGGAACCATCATGGTATGGGCGGGTATTTGGATCGGCGGAAGAACTGAGTTGATTTGGATCAGAGGCAACCTCAACGCTCAAATTTATGCTGAGACGATTGTATCAGACGTCATCGTTCCTCTACAAGTGCAAATCGGTCCCTTATTTCAGTTAATGCATGATAATGCACGACCGCACACCGCAAGAGTTGTAAGACAGACTCTCGCCGCAGCTAACATCAATGTCCTGCCCTGGCCTGCTCAGTCGCCAGACTTGAACCCGATTGAGCATGCATGGGATATGCTACAGAGAAGAGCTCTGCCGAATATGGAGGGTATCCAGTCGCAAGAAGACCTTTTTTTGTTGTTGCAACGAACATGGGCGGCCATTCCACAGCGTGATTTGGATGAACTCATTTTGAGTATGCCAAACCGATGTTCTTGTGTTGTTAGTGTTCGCGGTAGAAACACGGATTATTAATTGTTTAAGTTACCCAATAAAATTTTAAAGAAAACTGTTATTTCAGTCTTTTTTTCGAACTTTTGTGTTAGTGGTTCAAATGTCAAAAATCCCTTTATTAGGAAAATGGCAAATTTCTTTATTAATGCAAAGGTGACTTGGTTTATCGTTACTGTGACAAACGAAAACACTTTATTTGATGAATCCTTAAAGAAAATTTTAATTAATATCAATCAGGAGAAAAGTTATTGCAAAAATATATGTTGATCCCTAGACACTTTTGATGTGTGTATTTGAATACTTGGATTTAGTAAAAAGATAAAACAAAAGATATTATCCAATAATATTATATGCTCACTCAGTTCTCACAGACGACCCCTCAGGTCTCGAAATGTATTATGTTTATATAAAATCAACATAAAATACTTGAATATTAGGATTTACCTAGTTAGTAAAAGTTTTGCTAAGTAACGACCTGCACCTAGACCTAGAGCCACTGAAATTAGACTCATTGACGATTACCACATTGAATAGTTCTCGAAGAGAAATTGGAAAACAGCTGTTGGTGATTAAGGTGTAATAATCTCAGAGTAATCTGAGGTAATAATGGACCACGAAGCTGTGCTTTTTGCTAACGAATCACAAATACGAGAATAGTTTTTTTAGGAGAAGATTCTAGATTTTTCAATACGGATCGATAGTAGACCTGGCTAATCATTGCAATAAGGTAGATAATTAACACTTTTATGTCGCGGTCGTAACGTACAATAAATATTGTTTACTTACGTATCATTGGGAGATCTAGGATGTCCGGATATGGACGCTGATATGATTTCATTGAAGCATTCATATATTGCCTTTCTTGCATTCTGGAAAACATAATAATTGTCAACAATTATTTCCGTCAATGAAGAATGTAAGTGAAAGCACCGACTGTTATTAGAGCGAAGATCACTGTGTATCTTTTTTACCCGGCTGCCCCTTGCTTTGACAACTGGAGGTCGCAGCTTCAAATCCCGCGGGGAGCAATAACTCTGTGTACCTAGTTGTTGTTTATTGGCTAGGACAGGCTGATTTTCTCTTCGGAGTCGCTGGACGTTCGGGGTGTGGGCCCTTAGGACGTCCATTGAGTACGGCGGCGACTCCGAGGAGGACGGCGGCAGGGTTGCGACCCCCATCCCCGTGAGCACCGTGACTGGTTCCCGGGGGGCTACAATGCGCCCCCCGGCGGCGGGCTCAAAGGCAAGGCACTGAGGTGCCCCTGATCGGGTACAGATCCCACTGGAGAGATCTCATGTGCCGATGCGACAGCTGCGGGGGTTTTAGCGGGCAAGAATCCCACATACACCGGTCGAGCCCCACAGCTCCCGGGGACCTTAGGAAGGTTTCCCACGCGTCAAAAAAAGAAGCCAATTTTCTGGAAAGTAAGATGAACTAGGTAAGTATGCGTCGGATGGGCATGCAAAAAATCAGTCCAGCACCTAAACTCTCCCCGGTCGTGTCAGTCTTCAGAATAAATAGAGAATGCACTTGTGGCTACGCAAGTACTTGTGCACTATAATATCTTCCGCGTAGATGGCTGGTCTTGTGAAAGATTGGCCGCTGTGGTCAAATTGGCCAGGAGGATATTATACATTATTATGAACGTTTATTCCTTTGGCCAACCTTTGGCACAGCTGCAACCTAAACGGCTTGATGGATAATAATAATAATACCCAGCCCTTGTTTATGTCCCACTGCTGGATACGGGCCTCCCCTCAAGATTAGGGCCAGTGCGGGTTGGCGGACTTCACACGTCATTCGAGAGCTAGTTAGGCTTTCTCTGTCATGCAGGGTTCCTTACGATGTTTTCCTTCACCGAAAGCTAGTAACAATCGCACAAAGACGATTCGCACATGATTAATTAAAGAAATCAGAGGTGCGAGCCGGGGTTCGAACCTGCGCACCTTGTTTCCAAGGCAAGTGCTCGCCCACTGAGCTGTTACTGCTGTGATTTTTTTTTTCCATGCTCATCCAAAGCATGTATTTGCAACTTACTTTTCAGATATAGACTTTATATATAGGCAGTAGGTATATATGTTCTCCGTGGGGTGCCCGGGTAAGAATAGCACCCACCCATCTCCTCCCGTTCGGTGTCCGTAAAAGGCGACTAAGAGAAAACAAGAAGCCGGGCAACAACAGCGTCTTTTTATTGGATTACCTACCACCTATACTGCGATGCCCAAGTCGCCTGCCAAGCGTGGGAATTATCGCAACTACTCCCTTCTAAGGGAGATGCTTTTTGTTCAGCAGTGGACGCTGCTGATGATGATAGGATATGTTATATACCTGGATTATCCTAACCAATACGGAACGACTACCTACACAAAGTAATCACTCCTCGCGTACGATTTGAACCTGCGACAGCCGGTTTACAAATCAAGCGGTTTCTTGTTGGTCACGTTGCTCGATATTATTTTGTCATCTATCTTAATAGATTACAGGTAATCTATTATATCAGGTTACAGGTAATCTATTATATCAGGTTACAGGTAGTCTATTATATCAGGTTACAGGTAATCCTGTAAACTAGATCTACTAGATAATAATCATAAACAAATTGAAATCCAAATCACGATAGCGGTTGCAACATTGTAAGTACTTAGTAAGTACATAATACTTAGGTACCTTTGCATGAAAATAGATTCCAAATAATATTTAAACATAAAACTGACATCAATATTACTAAAAAGTATAAAATTATTTAAATATTATTGAAGTTGGTGTTAGCGTACCTACTGTGTATACATATTTGTGACACTAACTTTATCATTTAAATTATTTACTTATTTATTTTTTATTTTATTTCTTTGGAAAACCAACGACACACAATAATGTATAGAAAAATGAATAGTAAACAGAAGGTCACTTAAAGGTTTTCACAACTAAGTCAACAAAAATAAACAATGAGTAACATAAAATAAATACAAAACATAAAAACACATACAATAGGTTGCTAAAACATCTGAAGAGTATCATCAAGACTCATGAGAACAAGAGACACCAATTATCAAATATACCATTGAACGGTTCTAGTCTAAGGATTTTTAAAGAAGTCTTGGCTTAAGATTTTCCTGGCAGTTGCCGCTTTAGTAAGAAAGGGATCAAAATTAAACTTGTTACAAAAGGTGCTGAAATTATTATTTTATACTTTTTACTGTTAATGAAGTCGGTTCAATTTTACAGACTTTTTTTACGCTGCCTTTCTTGTTTTTTCGGGAACTAGATACCTACTTATTCGTACGTTATATTTTTTTATGGGACCCAATCAGTGGATCGGCCTATCTGTACAAGAAATAATTGTTCAAATCGGTTCATAATTGCCAGAGTTATGCGCGAACATACATATATATACAGTCGAATGGAGAACCTCCTCCATTTTTTTAAGTCTGTTAAAAAAGTAGTTATTTAATTCAGCCCCCTGACAATCAGTCCCTTCTGTGCGGAGGCCTTTGTATAGCCGTGGAAATCTTTCGGCTGCTAATGAGGGATAATAAACACTAAACCCACCAAAAAAATTACATTAAAACAGAAATCATATTTAAGTACTTAGAATAGGTAAAAAACTTAGAGGAATATATAAAAAAACTCGTGACACATTTAGACACGCTGTTCTTTTGCGAGGATTTGTGGTTTGTCAAATCTAATATAATGACGGGTGCGATCCTGAACATGTTCACAGACTGCAGACTTCGTATAGCGTCGATGTTTAACGTCAGCTATATTATGTTCTTTTACACGGGTTTTAGCTGACGTTAAACATCGACGCTATACGAAGTCTGCAGTCTGTGAACATGTTCAGGATCGCACCCGTCATTATATTAGATTTGACAAACCACAAATCCTCGCAAAAGAACAGCGCTACCTACCAAGGATGATTCGTGAGGCTATTGAAATTAAAAAGCATCCAAATTTCAATAGAGAAGATGGCTGGGTGCTACCACCAGCTTGGGATCCCGTGATAAACATAGTCAAATCCAAAGACAAGCATTCCACTGCAAGACCTCAAGATACTGTAAGCTCTTTCTGCGTGGATCGGACTAACAATAATAATTAGAAGACCTGAGGGTACCCTAAGACAACTATGACATATGGACAGCTACCACCTCAGTCCGCCCGTGACCATGAATGCTGTAAAGTATTCGAAACGTCGGGAAATTAAAATCAATAATAAACCGCGATATAATCCGTAAAATTAGTTTCATTTCAACCTTATATAATGTTAATTTATGGCTTGTCTCCCACTTTGTAATGGAGGGAAGTGGATTTTTTGTCTTTCATACTCCTATCTACCTTTCTTATTAAATTTGTTGCGGGTTCCAAGACAAATAAGCGTTTCCTCGGAACTCACCGAGGGTCAAACCTCAGCTTCGTCAGTGATGACCACTGTAGATCCTGGCTTAAATCGGATCATCATCATCATCATCATCAGCAATCGAAAGACGTCCACTGCTGAACAAAGGCCTCCCCCTTAGAAGGGAGGGGTTGCCATAATCCCCACGCTTGGTAGGCAGCTTGGGGATCGCAGTATAGTTGGTGGGTAATTCAATAGAAACACGCTGCTAAGAGGCGACTAAGGGAAAACGGGCGTCTTCTCGTTTTCCCTTAGTCGCCTCTGATGGACACCCAACGGAAGAAGCTGGGAGGATGCTATTCTTACCTGGACACCCGGGACACCCCACGGGCTACATCGGATATTGTATTATATCGACAAATTAATAAAATATTAAAAAAAAAAATTGAACCGACTTCAATAACACTAAAAAGTATAAAATAATTTAAATATTAAAGAAGTTGGTGTTAGCGTACCTGCTGTGTATATTTGTCACCAACTTCAATAATATTTAAATTATTTTATACTTTTTAGTGTTATTGAAGTCGGTTAAATTTTTTTTTTTAAATATTTTATTTTATACTTTTTAGTGATATTTACATACATAAAGATTGAACCATCGAAGACGGTAAAATTATCTAGGTAGATTATGACATCATTATGATTTCACATTATCATCGTCTACATACTTTTACATAATTCATGTTTCTTCAGAAACTCAGAAACATTTTATCCGATCGTAATGAAATTTGCATGGAATCATCATAGTAGTTTACTCTCTCGAATAAAAAAAGAATCATCGAAATCGGTTCATATTTGTCAGAGAAATGTAAAGGAGAACATCAGTTTTATGGTTTTTACCACATAAATTCCTCCATATCATTCATGATCCTCCAGGAAGTTCTTATCCGGTTGTGATAAAATTCGTACAGGTTCATTACAGTGGTTTCTTCTTTAGAATAAAAAAAGAATCATTGAAATTGGTAAATATTTGCCAGAGTTATGACCATTTTTGTCCTTAAAAAGCACCATAAAGTCGTCTATATAGGCTTTCTTGCAACTTTCCTGCGCAGTCAACATTCTTGTTTTTTCAGGAACTACTTATTCTAAGCAATATTTTTTTTATGGGACCCAATTAACGGATTAAAGAATGAATGGAAGAAAGATTTTTTTACGGTACTAATCCCACCACTTATTCGCAATACTGTGACTCCTGTAAGCCAGGATCTACATCATCATCCAACAATTGAAAAGTTATTCAGCCCTAAAGGTACCAAAATACCTTTCAAACCCGGTGTGATGCTAAAGAGGGAGGATCCTCCGACCGCGCGAGGTCTGATGCTCGGCCAGGGCCGAAGCCCTCACCGGTTGATGTTGGGATGTTGTTATACTCAATGTACTTTGAAACTTCGCTTGCGCGATTCAGGATTGTTCGCTACACTACTTACCACGAATTTTTCGGACATCAAGTGTGCCTTACAAGTGGCGTGGGATACATTAGTATCATTTGCGGCGGTGTTGTTTTTTGTCGGCCCATTTGTTGTACTGTTTGCAACTGCCGGTAAAAATAAAAAGAAAAATATTTCACTGTGTCAAGGTCTGTTTTAAGTAGGTTTAATCGAAAAATTAAGTTTAATATGAATCAGAGTAACGCGACATCTATTGAGCCTCTAACAGGCGTGTTCGCAGTATAAGATTTTGGGTAAATTGTTGAAGGAGAGGCGAGGTATTTCAGTAAATACTAGTACACAGTACAGTAGTACAGTAGTAGTACAGTAGTATTGTAGGTTATCTGGAAGAGATTTTATCATCAACGTATTGTTCAATATACATGCACGGGTGCCTTACCAGTGGCGTTGGATCTTATAGCATCATTTGCGGCGGTGTTGTTTGTCGGCCCATTTGTTGTACTGTTTGCAACTGCTGGTAAAACTAAAAAGAAAAATATTTCACTGTGTCAAGGTCTGTTTTAAGTAAGTTTAATCGAAAAATTAAGTTTAATATGAATCAGAGTAACGCGACATCCATTGAACCTCTAACAGGCGTGTTCGCAGTATAAGATTTTGGGTAAAATGTTGAAGGAGAGGTGAGGTATTCCAGTAAATACTAGTACCTACACAGTACAGTAGTACAGTAGGTAGTAGTGTAGTAGTTTTGTAGTTTGTCTGGAAGAGATTTCATCATCAACGTATTGTTCAATATACATGAACGGGTGCCTTACCAGTGGAGCTGGGTTCTTTAGTATGATTTGCGGCGGCGTTGTTTTTTGTCGGCCCATTTGTTGTACTGTTTGCAACTGCCGGTAAAACTAAAAAGAAAAATATTTCACTGTGTCAAGGTCTGTTTTAAGTAGGTTTAATCGAAAAATTAAGTTTAATATGAATCAGAGTAACGCGACATCCATTGAGCCTCTAACAGGCGTGTTCGCAGTATAAGATTTTGAGTAAAATGTTGAAGGAGAGGCGAAGTATTCCAGTAAATACTAGTACCTACACAGTACAGTAGTACAGTAGGTAGTAGTGTAGTAGTTTTGTAGTTTGTCTGGAAGAGATTTTATCATCAACGTATTGTTCAATATACATGCACGGGTGCCTTACCAGTGGAGTTGGGTTCTTTAGTATCATTTGCGGCGGCGTTGATGTTTGTCGACCCATTTGTAATACCGTTTTCAACTGCGTGTAAAACTGAAAAGTAATAAATAAATTATTTTTTACCACAAGTACACAGAAATATTAACAAAAAGATGTTACATGTTTTACATACTGTAGTACTTATTAACTTGTAGCTGTGTTGTGTGTAGTACTTGTGTATCGTGAGGACCAGTAAAAACCAGAGACTACAGTAGATTTAAGTTAGGTCAGAACGATTCTGTGCTGGGCAGAGTAGCTGAATACTAAAAAAGGTATTCTAGCTAATACTAGTACGCAGTACAGTAGGGTAGGACAGTACTGTAGTAGTAGTGTAGAGTATTGTAGGTTGTCTGGAAGAGATCTTCTTACGAGTATTAGCGATAAGGCCGCATTTGTACATTGATATCAGCAGCCTATTGTTCAATTTACATGTAAATTTTGGTGTACAATAAAGTTTATTTATTATTATCAAACAGTGTTCATAGGACTAAGTGCGTATGAATATGTATTATAAATATTTATTTTTAAAATTTCAGAAATTGCATGTGTTCAGGAAGTCGCATATTTAAATTGTCTCATAGATACTTTTTTATCAATGTTTATATTATAAACATGGATTTTATTGATATCCAATTTTAAAACATTTACGTTTTTGCTCCAGTACTAGATGTTTAGGTATATTTCCATGTTTATCGGACAGCAATGGTTACTTATCGAGTTATCGATATTTTCATCGTTGTTAACTTCAGCATGTCGCGGTATTGTGGAGTATCTCCAAGTAGGTATATCTATGACGTAAACTCAAATGTGTACGTACTAATATTATTATGGATTCAAGTTATTTCAGCTGAAAAACCCTTTCCCTGTTTAGTTTTGTTAGTAGGCGCAGACGGCCTATATAAGGTAAATAAATGCATTGGAGTTGACTGGCCATGTGTCATTGGTATAATCATGATGATTTGTTCTGGTAAGTAAGTACATAAGTACCACTTATATTAAATTAAATTTTACCTGTCCCACCCATGTATACATATTGAGGAAAATAACAAATAAGCGTTAAATCAATCGCTACTATTATATTCTATTTTTGGTGGCTATAAATTGAGCCAGGTAACCACCTAGACCTTCGGAGTCGCTGGACGTTCTGGGTGTGGGCCCTAGGACCTCCATTGAGTATGGCGCCGGCTCCGAGGAGGACGGCGGCGGGGTTGCGACCTCCGTCCCCGTGAGCACCGTGTCTGGTTCCCGGTGGGCTATAAGGCGCCTCCCGGCAGCGGACTCAAACGCAAGACACTGATGAGTTTCTGGTGCAGATGCCCTCTTGTGCCGATGCAAGAGTCCCAGGGCTTTTAGTGGGTAAGAATGCCACATGCCCCGGTTGACCCCATAGGCCCCGGGGACCTATCGAAGGTTGCCCCCGCGAAAACCAACAAAACCATCGTGGTTGCCCTAGCCGTTAGGTACTCTGTTGCTGACATCGATGGCTCCTACGTTAAATATCGTATGTCTAAAAACATGATTTTTATGTTTTCATTGATTCGTAATTAAGGTGTTATTTACTTTTTAATCCCATTAACAGAATTTTCAAAACGTGAAAAATGAAGAAGTTTTTTCCCGTATAAAGGCGTATGTTATTTTTGTGGGCGCCGTAAATCAGCGTATTTACTCGAGCTATATTATACGGGGTAAAGGTGCGCGGGAGTACGGAGGATCGCCGAATCGTATCTATCACTTACCGGCTTGTACGTGGGAATTAAGCCCCGCTCGCACGGCACGTATTTGTTTTACCATTTACTTAATTTAAATCACTATATAAGATTGATAATGTGTAAAAATAAATCATGTTCGTGTTTGAGACATAATTCAAGAGCTCAAAGACTCTGTGATGTTCCTTTTGGGGTCGTATTGTATCGTTGTTGTTAAGTGTTTAAGTTTTTTACGAAACTATGTCAAAAATATCGTATATAACAAATACAATTTACTACGTTGCTTTTTGGTCATTAAATTATATCGTATGTAGTACTTAAGATTTTGTAGGCTGCCAATCGAATCAATTATTTTATCGTATGTACTACGTACGACTATTTACGTGGTATTTTTAAATCTGACTTTTATCGTATGTGTTATTTACGCTGATTTACGTTGCGGAATTGGATATGGTAAGGTTAACATACAATAAATTACCTGGTAATTGCAAAAAAGTACTGTCTTTTATTTATTTTTTAATTTTAGAGTCTTTATTGCTATCTGGGACTCATTTAATAGAAATAGAAGCACTTTCTTAGATGCCAGAAGAAGATATTTCTCAAGAACTACCAATACTGCCAAATAATAATTCTGGTAGGTAAACATTTACTTATTAAAATACTTTGTGTTAACTTTCTAGGATCTATGACTGCTGTATGATTTACATAAACATCTTTATAAAGTTTTTTTTTCAGATGAAGATTTGATAACATTTAAAAGTTTTTAACCATCGAAGTTCGAGGAAGATGAAGTAAGTGCCATGCAAGTTTAGTCACAGCTTATGCCAGATTTAAATAAAACCACACTTGAAGCTAATTTGACCTATACCTTGGATTTTAATAGTTCCGTACTAGTTATCACGCCACCCACCGTAAACAGTAGCACTCCTCATTCAGAACTTGATGTCAATGGTGCAGAAAATATATTTCAGGACCACTCTATTAAGAAAAATAACCCGGGAATCATACAAACACCTCATCCATTATCCAGGCTGTGAATGTTAGTCCTTTGGACACAGATTGTGAGAATGGTTTTGTTGGTAATATAATTTTCTGTATTATAATATATTATATAACGAAAAGTGTGGGAGTAGTTGCTAAAGATGTAGGACGGTTGTGGGAGTAGTTCAGGTTTTGGTCTTATTTTAATTTGGGGTTACTCCCACCACTCATTCCCACCACTGTGACTGTCAGCCAGGATCTACAGTGGTCACCAGTGAAGACACCAGCGAAGTCTCGGGGAAACGCAAAATTGTCTTGGAAACCGCAACAAATATAATTAGAAAAGTATATAGGAGGAGTAAAAGAAATATAAATTCTACTTCCCTCCTTTGCAAAGCGGGAGACAAATAACAATCACACGGGTTGATATAACCTCAGAACGAAAGATTCTTACAGGTGCACGAACCCTTGTTAGTCCACCTGTAAGGCACCACGAAAGTTATGAGATTTGAAGAGATCTATATTAAGCTTTCTACTATTAAACTTGTTTCCAATAATAAGTATGGCGGAAACGCTTCAAAGCACGAAAATGTTCCATAGTCGCTACAAGGTC
This sequence comes from Furcula furcula, assembly GCA_911728495.1. Classification (NCBI taxonomy): domain Eukaryota; kingdom Metazoa; phylum Arthropoda; class Insecta; order Lepidoptera; family Notodontidae; genus Furcula; species Furcula furcula. The sequence goes on along the minus strand of OU452246.1, from coordinate 7,429,211 downwards.
CGAGTATACAACTCCGCATGTTATTTCCAAACTATTCAACATACTCGTAACATGGTGATGGTGTTCACTGTTCAGAGGACAAAAATTAAGAGATTAAACGTACTTTCTGTAGATCCAAATAGACTTCATGTAATATAGTATGATCTAACAGATCTCAGAAAGCTAATACCAGACGAATGACAACGACAAGAAAGCGATGTTGTTGTGGGCCTACTTTACAATAAGCTGCATATATCTAAATTGAAACAAACATTGAAAAGAACATAATTTTATGTATTATAACCCGGCTTATTTTTTATTTTAATATCCCGACGTTTTGAACACTTTACAGCATTCATGGTCGCGGGTGGACTGAGGTGGTAGTTGCCTATACGTCATAATTGTCTTAGGGTCCCTCAGGTTTTATCATTATTATTGTTAGTCCGATCTACACAGAAAGAGCTTACAGTATCTTGAGGTTGATATAATCCGTAAAATTAGTTCAACTCATTTCAATAATAAACGATGATAATGAGTTACATGAGGTGTAATTCCAGCTATTCATCACAATTTTTACGCCAACCTCCCAGTGGAGTCAAACTGCACACCTTGACTCGGAATGATTCAGATTATAAGGTTTTAACTTACTTAAAAAGAATTCGTTCCGTTCTGTTGATTTGTTTGTACTAATTCTGTTAATCTTTTATTATTATTTTTTTTGGTAGGCATTTTTATTTCTTACTTTTGTTGTCTAACTGTTATTAAAGGTATAATGTCAGTATTATAGGTTGATGTTTCTGTTTTTTTAACTATAAGTAACTATTTTATGATAGTTAAAGCTATTTTAAAAGTTTTTCTATGTCCAATAAAAAAGCTAATCATACGCTCTTATAAAGTGTTTGTTAAGGTATTTGTAAGAAATTTTGTTTTACCAAAGTAATATTCAGAGCCTTATTATTTTCAGGCAATCGTAATTACGTTTGTAAGTTTTATTATTGTTTTAATTCTGTTGATTTTTCTGCGAGAGTTAGAGCTAGTGAGTACGTACTTTGTTGTCAGACCTCTAAATAAAATATTTTAATAAAGTAATTTAGATTCAGTTCAGTTGTTTTATTTATTATTTAAATATTTTGTTGACCTAATCACCATATGCGATACTATTTCATTTAATATGGAGAAAGTAAAATATAGTATGTCTCATAATGCCAAAATAGTGTCGATGTAAAACGTCGTAAGTAAAACATACGATATTTTCTGCTTACTGAATTGCAGCGTATGTAATCGTAAGTAATACTTACGATATTTGTATACTGCAGATTTCCATCGTATAAAAGCGTAACAACAATATCTCTAAAACGAATAATTATTAAACGTTTGTTTTCATACTATTCGGTAAATTACGGCATTTTCTATATTTGGTACAAATTTCAGCCAAATAGCTTCAAATTTAAAGAACAAGCGTAGAAAAATACCTTTAATTCGCTCTCCTGTAAAGTGCGGGTTTTGCACATACGATATTTAACGTAGGAGCCATCGACATATCGAAGGAGGTCCTTAAGGTACGCTACGATTGCACCAGTAATATACATCTTGCAAGAGCATGTCGCACGCAGCCACACAATATGTGTAACATTGACTCTTTTTCATCTTCACAGAATCTGCAAGTACCTACGGTACTTAGCCTCATGTGTAGGTGAAAATCAATTATTTAATAAAAATACTTATTACGTGTTTCACGCTAGGTATAGGTAGTTTTTTCTAAGATACCTATAACAGTAGAAATTCGATTTTTTGCTTTTCTTTAAGTAAGTAAGTATAAATTAAAAGATCTCCCAGAAAATAACGGCTAATTGCGGCTAAACAAAATTTTATCAAACAAATTAATTCTATTTATTTTGAGAGTATTGGGAGCTACGATGACAAAGACAGAAAGGCTGAAATGGAAACAGACAAAGGGGTCAAACTTATACCTAGCACTTCTTGGTTTCCCCTACCACTTAAGGGTTTGTTAACAAAGTCAACTACACACATCAAAAGTGTCTAGGGATCAACATATATTTTTGCAATAACTTTTCTCCTGATTGATATTAATTAAAATTTTCTTTAAGGATTCATCAAATAAAGTGTTTTCGTTTGTCACAGTAACGATAAACCAAGTCACCTTTGCATTAATAAAGAAATTTGCCATTTTCCTAATAAAGGGATTTTTGACATTTGAACCACTAACACAAAAGTTCGAAAAAAAGACTGAAATAACAGTTTTCTTTAAAATTTTATTGGGTAACTTAAACAATTAATAATCCGTGTTTCTACCGCGAACACTAACAACACAAGAACATCGGTTTGGCATACTCAAAATGAGTTCATCCAAATCACGCTGTGGAATGGCCGCCCATGTTCGTTGCAACAACAAAAAAAGGTCTTCTTGCGACTGGATACCCTCCATATTCGGCAGAGCTCTTCTCTGTAGCATATCCCATGCATGCTCAATCGGGTTCAAGTCTGGCGACTGAGCAGGCCAGGGCAGGACATTGATGTTAGCTGCGGCGAGAGTCTGTCTTACAACTCTTGCGGTGTGCGGTCGTGCATTATCATGCATTAACTGAAATAAGGGACCGATTTGCACTTGTAGAGGAACGATGACGTCTGATACAATCGTCTCAGCATAAATTTGAGCGTTGAGGTTGCCTCTGATCCAAATCAACTCAGTTCTTCCGCCGATCCAAATACCCGCCCATACCATGATGGTTCCACCACTATAAGGATGGACTTCCTGGCAGGATGTTAATCGCTGTTGGCGTCCAGGGGTTCTCCAGTGTCGTATACGTCTTGTATCCGGTCTCATACCAAAACGAGACTCATCAGAAAAGCACACGAAACGCCATTGTTCTTCTGCCCAATTTCTGTGTTCAAGAGCCCATTGATATCGAATCCTACGATTGTGCATTGCTATAGGTGGTACCCGTAGCGGTCTTCGGGAATGAAGGTTCACTTCATGCAAGCGGTTTCTGACTGTTTGGTCGCTAATTAAGTTCCCTGAAGAGTGATGAAGCCTCACGGCTAACATCATGGCAGTTATTGTTGGAGCTCTTCGAGTTAAGATTTGAATATATCGGTCTTGTCTCCGTGTGGTGCAGCGATACCGTCCTCCATGGCGCTCAGCCACGGTACCAGTGCTTCGGTAACGTGTCCAAAGTCGACTGATAACACTCTGACTTGTATTCAGAGCTAAAGCCACAGTACGTTGCCGGGAACCAGCTTCTATCATTCCCACGGCTCTGAGCATTTCTTCCCTGCTTAAATGACGTCGCCGCTCCATAATAACGTTGGTTTTAATCAGTAGTAGGGAAACAGTAGCACTAATAATGTCTTCAATGCGTTGTATGTTTTTATAGGGAAAATATTGACAGCTGATTTTCATCTTTTACTCGAATTTGATTCACAGTTCCTGATTCAAATTATGAAATGCACCAAAAAGGATCCATATAAATTTATAAAATCATAAATTTATTACAAAGCCACATCTCAATCTCAAGAAATCCGCTTAAAAATGCTTGATCCCTAGACACTTTTGATGTGTGTATTTGACCAATAAATATGACATAGGACGAAACTTTGAGAATAGAAAACTACGCAGAAGATATTAAAGTGCACAAGTAATAATAGCACAGACACAGGTACAGTTCCACAAACTCTCATAATCCTATAGGAAAAATTACCGTTTTAATCTCCCAAAGGAGGAAAAATCCTTAATCTATACAGAATGTAAAAAAACACGTGTCCGATCCGCGAGGGTATTATTCAGGGTTTCGTCGCGCGCTGCCTACTTTCGCACTTTGGTAACTTTTTAGTATTTTAATGTAATCGGTAGCACAATGCCAACTTATTAAAACCACCATACATTAGATCGTGGTATGCCTACTTTCGCATAGGGACAACTTTTTTCCTAACACAATATTCTTATGCCTACTTTTAGTATCGGCAGTACATTTGTTGTAAATTAGGAGAGAAACGCGTGCTTCGTGTTTTAATATTTATTTTTGAGTGACATTTAATACAATTCATATTTTAAATATAAAATTGTAATTTAAACTTGTAGAGTTTCAATTGCCAGTATTAATTATAGAGCATATATTTAATACAACATCCGCCCTCAATTAAAACTCTAAAAGAAAAACGAATATAGAAGAACAAAGAACATATACCACAATACCACTATAAAATAAAATACCTAAACAAAACCTAAACCGACTGTACACCGTTGATGTGCCACACGTCCTAAAGGTTTAGTAAGTACATCCGCAAACATTGTATCTGAACGGATATATCTTATTTCAATAGTTCCGTCAGACACTTTTTCTCTAATAAAGTGGTATTTAGTGTCAATATGTTTCGTCCTTTCATGATGAATAGGATTTTGAACTAAACTCTGTGCACTCTGACTGTCATTATAAACCACAACAGTACCAGACTTACCACACAGTTCTTCCAAAAAACGTTTTAAGTAGCAGGCTTCCTTAGCTGCAGCAGTAAGCGCCATGTATTCCGCTTCGGTAGACGACAACGCTACGGTCTTCTGTTTTTTCGATTGCCAGGCAACTGGACCTCCTCCAAATACAAAATAATATCCCGTATAAGACAATCTATCCAAGTTGCACTGTCGTCCTGCCCAATTCGCATCAACATAGGAATGAAGCCATTTGTCAGTCTTTCTGTAAGTAAGAGCAAAGTCGAGAGTACTTTTCAAATACTGCAACACTCTTTTTGCTGCTAACCAATGTTCTTTACTGAATTTCGTATTGAACTGACTTAAATAGCTTGTTACATATGCAATATCAGGTCGACTGTTGACTGCTAGATACATAAGGGATCCTATCAAACATTGATAAGGATACTCGTCCTCTCCAGTACCAACCGCTAGTTCTTTTAGACTCGATGGTGTGTTCACAGGTTTACATTTGTCCATACCAAATTTTTTCAATAGGTTTAATATGAACGTCTTTTGACTAACCTGTATTTCACCATTCTTTTTACTAATGTTTAATCCTAAGTAGAATTGCAATTCTCCAAGATCCTTAATCGAAAATATTTTTTTCAGATTTGACTTGACAATGTCAAATGTCGTATCATCTTTATAAAAGACAATTAGGTCATCGACGTACACTGCCAGTATCACGAAGTCTTTACCAAAAAGTTTCTTATATACGCATGGTTCCGACGGAGTTTTAATAAAACCTAATTTCAACAATGTTTTATCCAACATCTTATTCCATGCACGTGGTGCTTGTTTGAGCCCATATAAAGATTTTTGCAGCAGACAGACCTTATTTTCTTGTCCTTTTATGACAAATCCTTCTGGTTGCTGCATGTATACCTCTTCCTCAAGATCACCGTTAAGAAAAGCGGTATCGACGTCCAAATGTCGCATATTTAGGTCCATCTCAGCAGCTAAAGCAAACAATGTGCGGAGTGAAGAATGACGAATAACTGGGGCAATCTACCTGCTTGAAACCTTTGGCCACTAGTCTTGCCTTATACTTCAAAATAATACCGTCGGCATCAGTTTTTAACTTATAGACCCACTTACAGGGTATAATCTTCTTATCTATAGAACGATCAACAAGCTTCCACGTCTTCAATTTCAGTAACGAGTTGTGCTCGTCAGTCATTGCCAAACGCCATTTATCAGCATCTTCCACACTTACTGCTTCACGATAGCTACCTGGCTCTAAATTATTATCACTGCATATCATAGAAGCATAGAAATCCGGTTTTTACGAATCCTGTTAGGGTATCTACTTACATGCTGAGACTCAGCTGACCCTAACCGCTCAGGACTTGCAGATTCTTCTGCTGAATTAAAATCATTTTCATCGTCACTGCATAGAGATCTATTTTCTTGATGATTTAATGAATCCTCAAGCTTCTCGATACCAGTTTCAAATAAAACAATAGGTTCAGGTCTCTCAGGCTGAGACTCACTTTCATCACCTTTTAATTGTGTAAAACGATCTTCGAAAAAAGTCACATCTCTGGATTTCTGCAAACGCCTTGGATTTGAAGATTCCCTAAAGTAGTAGCTTTTGGGATCATCTGAATATCTTACAAATATTACCTCCTTAGCTTTCATATCTAACTTTTTTCGTTGACATGCCGGAACTTGTATAAGTGCTCTACATCCAAACACACGTAAATGGCTCAAGTCAGCTTTGTGACCGTTCCACATGAAGCAAGTAGGTCAACAATGGAGCCCAAACTCCAAATACTTGATTGAGGCATACGCTATCCCTTTCATTGAGGTCCGATGTGTGGTCCATGTTATAATTGAAATTACCCGAGAAATGGATACCCTAATATAGAAATGCTTTACTTACACATCAAAAGAATGTTTTCCACCCGAAAACTTAAAATACGATGACAATCATGTCTAATAAAAAAATTATTGGTACTGTTCTGCGAGTTCGATTAGAATAATGCTCTATTGTGTTTTCGCCAATTATACTCAAATGCAATTTTAATTACCGATTTTAAGGGTTCGTATTTTGTGGCAACACTGGCGCTTATTGTCAGCATGAAACTGTCTGTCATTTAAATCGATCCAACATTTAAATACCATAATTTCACGATAAAGTGAATTAAACTAATAAGAATGGTGATAAAATGTGTAGTACTTAGTTGCAAAAATATGTTGTACCCCTTAGATGATACCGAATATCACTCGTAAGTCCGATTTGTTCACTAATGTACCTACCGATGATCCCTTTGGATTATGCACCATATTTTCGATCAGTTCTTCTTTCGATAGGCACATAACACGTTTTCAGTTCGTTTGTTAGTATTGGGTTTAACTTTCTATTAATTTGTAGTTGAATTATCTAATTTAAAATATTTTACATTGTTTTCATAGAGTAACCATGGTAAAGATTTTTTGAAGACTTTCCGTTTTGGGGATTTTTTTTACCGCCACTTTATGATAAAAATATACGATGTAGGTGTTTAGTTCAAAGGATTGATATGGAAAAAATATTGTATGTTCAAGTGTGTATGTAGTTTTAAACATATTATTAAAATCATATTTATTCTTGTCGCCTCCTAGTCCTGTCGCGTCAAGTAGCCTCCGTGGCGCAATGGGAAACCGTTTGCTTGCATGCCGGGGGTCGCAGGTTCAATTCCTGCGGGGAGCAACAACTTTGTATATTTGTTCCTTACTGGCTAGGACAATGCAGGCCGGTCATCTGATTAAAGTAAAGTAAAGGTAAGGTAAAGTAAGATGATCCATGCGTCGGATAGGCATATAAAAAGTCGGTCCTGCGTCTGACCTCTCCCCGGTCGTGTTGATCTTCCGTATCACTGAATTGTGAGAGGTAAACGGAAGAATGAGTGCACTTGTGTCTACGCAAGCATTTGTGCACTGGCTAATGGCTGATCTTGCGAAAAATTGGCCGCTGTGGTCGTATCGGCGAGAGTACCTATATCATTCCATAAATATACATGCTGTTTTATTTTCCTCTGGTCAATATTAATTCATTTTTTATTTTTTTTTGTAGATTTCCTAAAGATATTGAGCGAAGGAATATATGACTATACATTGTCCCATTCGAAAAAAAAATTATGAAGCTGCAATGATCTGCAGTTGGTCCAATGGAAACCTAAATTTACCGCAAATGCTTTTTCTATCGTCTAATGTGTGGGTTACAAGTTAATTGCATATAATGGAAATTGCTATTCAATATCTTGTGATTGATCGGAAATCGTTAAGCGTACTGAATAAATGATCTTGTAATACAATTTTTTTTTATCATAACTTCATATGCTTTTATTTTCACAACCATTAGCTTATTATTTATTTATCACTTGATTGTCTGTAAAGTAAGATGCTCCATGCGTCAGATGGGTATGTAAAATGTTGGTCCTGCGCCTGGTCTCTCAACGGTCGTGTCGGTTTTTCGTCCCGTGGTATTTTGAGAGGTAAACGGAAGAGAGAGAGTGCACTCGTGTCTACGCAAGCACTTGTGCACTATAATATCGTTCGCGTAGACTGCTGCTCTTTCAAAATATCGCCCACTGTGGTCGTATCGGCCAGAAGGAGGACCTTATTTATCATCTGTTTCCCAATCTACCACAGTTTGTTCTTCTCGTTCACATTTCTTCCGTATTTGGACTGCTCCAAGCCATAATCAGACTGATTAAGCAACTAGACATATTTAATCGGTTTAAACTTATAGCATAAACAAGCCAAGTAAGTCGTATTATGCGACGAAGTTAAAAAGATGTCCGGATTTTTCATGATACATCAAGGTTGCCCTCTTAGAAAGGGAGCTCCGACCTCAATGAAAGGGATAACGTTGACCTCAGTCATGTATTTGGGAGTGTTTTCTCCACTTTGACCCTATATCTTCATGCCGTTCCATTTCTCAAATGGTGTTTTATTATTTAGAGCACGATGCGGAGTGTCCGTCAGGATGACCGGACCACAGCACGGACTCACGTGAAACTTTACCAAGATTTAGTACCTATTTTGTACTATTTTGTACCTATGTTTAAATATTTTGTACCTCAGTAATAACCAAGTTATTTAATAAATAAAGTGGGAAGCCATTTTGACGTCAGGATGGCTTCCCACTTTTTACTTTGGGTACTTACGGTCCATATATTGCTGAAATCTTTGCATAATAATTTAGTACCTTTTTTGTACCTACGATAAATATATAAATACTTAATGTATTCCATTTAAGAATTACTTTTATTTCATTATAAACAATTATATATGGAGCTTCATTCATCTGACATATTATATTTCACAAACCATGTAGTCCCCTTTCCTGCATCCAGGCAGAGGAGTAAAACCCATACATTTGTTAGTTCTAACGTTGACGATAAAAACTGTGAAACTACCTGTTTCTCTGGGAACTTAAACTTTGGCTACAGTTTGGGTCGGATGCGTAGACGGCTGCGAGGCGCGTGAGCGACCGGTTGTGTATGTGTCCTGGGCACTTACCTACCGTAGCTGAAAAACACTATTCTCAGATTGAACGCGAGGCGCTGGCTGTTTTAATTCGAAAAGTTGCACCAGTATTTATATGGGAGACGTTTTACATTGCGTACCGACCACAAACCGTTGGTGACTATTTTTGGGCCTAAGCAGAGGTTTCCCCTCGATGGCTGCGAGTCGGTTACAGTGGTGGGCTATAAGTATAGTAAGTATTAAATCATCACCACATACATACGACATAGAATATGTAAAGTCAAACGAAAATGGAGCAGATGGGTTATCACGATTGCCAGCTTTGACTAAAACTGTCGTTGTTGGGTAAGTACGATCGAAATTACAAATCGATAGCACCAGTAGTTCCTGAAATATATAGGTGTGGCAGACAGATAGACGAAAAATACCATGCACAGCCATAAGGATTCCCTTTTAAACGACTTCAAAATGAGTAGTTCTGTATTCGACGCGTATGTAATATTAATAAAAATAAGTAATATTTACATAATATGTTAATCTATGTGGTAAACAAAATTTATGAGTGATGAGTGATGAGTGTACCAATTTCATGAGTGTACGTATGTATGTAGGTTTGTCCCCGTATTTCTTAGAAACTACAAATCCTATTGCGATCGAGCGATATCAAAATCGGTTCAGTAGTTTAAGAGATATAGACTGTTTAAGTTTCCAGTAAATTACTCTTGCATAGCCAGCCATAGTTATTGCAAGTCATCATAAGTGTACTAGTTTATGTTGTTATTAAATAAATGTTTTTGTTGATTTTTTCCTAGTAATATTTTTAAAATTAATTTCCTGAAGTTCGCATATGAGAATGTGCCCGTTACAGATCGTATAAGATTATATACTATATTACTAGAATTAAATAATATATTCTGTAATGATTTCTGATATTTACGCGAATATTACACATTGAAATGAAACTAATTTTACGGATTATATCGCGGTTTATTATTGATTTTTATTACCTGACGAATACTTTACAGCATTCATGGTCACGGGCGGACTGAGGTGGTAGCTGTCCATATGTCATAGTTGTCTTAGGGTACCCTCAGGTCTTCTAATTATTATTGTTAGTCCGATCTACGCAGAAAGAGCTTACAGTATCTTGAGGTCTTGCAGTGGAATGCTTGTCTTTGGATTTGACTATATTTATCACGGGATCCCAAGCTGGTGGTAGGACCCAGCCATCTTCTCTATTGAAAATTGGATGCTTTTTAATTTTAATAGCCTCACGAATCATCCTTGGTAGGTAGCGCTGTTCTTTTGCGAAGATTTGTGGTTTGTCAAATCTAATATAATGGCGGGAGCGATCCTGAAAATGTTCACAGACTGCAGACTTCGTATAGCGTCGATGTTTAACGTCATCTATATGTTCTTTTACACGGGTTTTTACCGATCGTTTTGTTTACTCCTGCCTCTTGTAGAGGTATACTTGACTGATGGTAAAAACTGACTAATCTTCTTTGGTGGCTAGAAAAATGTTTTAATTGAAGCTCGCTTTAAGATATAGCCAATCTTGTCTGTTACCCTTCTAACATATTATGGCAATACAATCCATAATCCGATATAATCCGTAAAATTATTTTCATTTCAAAATAATATATTCTGTATAAAATGCTATTCTATAATGAATAATTTTTAATTTATATATTTTTTTATTCATGTACTTTTATTTATATAAAACTAGCTGTCCCATGCAGCTCCGTCCGCCTAATTACATAACTAATTTACTGCGCAACTTTTTGATTTTTTTTCGTCTGATAATATAATGTGGGTTTTCAAGGGAGTAAATATCTTTTAATAAGTTTTGGATCAGATGGGATTGCAGCCAGGCTAGTGCTTATGACTACAAAAAAGACTTGCCGCCGTATTTGATGGATATCCCATTTGAGGACCCACCCTCGAAATTTCCCAGCAACTCGGAAGTGCAAAACTTACCTAACGTAGGGCCAATTTAATAGATCACATTTAATATATGTCAGTTTCTTTTGTCATTATTACAATAAATATGTATGACGGGTCTAGCGGTCAGACACCCTGCCCGCTACCCGATAGGTCGTGGGTTCAATTCCCACCAAGTGTCTGGGTGTTATTTATCTATTTAAATATGTTATTACAAAAAAAAAAGTAAATATAAGCATTAGTATCACTTGTCTGATTCCCATAGTACAGGATCTGCCGTGTCCGTCAGGATGACCGGACCACAGCACGGATTCACGTGAAACTTTGCCAAGATTTAGTACCTATTTTGTACTATTTTGTACCTATGTTTAAATATTTTGTACCTCAGTAATAACAAAGTTATTTAATAAATAAAGTGGGAAGCCATTCTGACGTCAGGATGGCTTCCCACTTTTTACTTTGGGCACTTACGGTCCATATATTGCTGAAATCTTTGCATAATAATTTAGTACCTTTTTTGTACCTACGATAAATATATGAATACTTAATGTATTTCATTTAAAAATTACTTTTATTTCATTATAAACAATTATATATGGAGCAGCATTCATCTGACATTTGTCTGACATATTATAATGTAACATGTAGTCCCCTATCCTGCGAAACAGAGCAAGTATTCAGTGCATATTTTCTTTAGGATATTCCAACCCCGCTTAGCGTTTTATAATTCTCCATCACGGCAAACATTCATGCAGTAACAATCATGTGCTACATTCGACCCTCTCTGATGAAATTTAATAGATCACATTTGAAACTTCATCAAAATTTAACAACGTAACCTGGTAAAGCGGGGCAAATAATATTATTAATTGTTTTTGAAGTTAGGACTGCACAATTTCTTAACTTTTTTCAATTACGATTACATATAAAAATACAATATTCTGGGACAATCCACACACTGTCATCAGATCCCAAACCAACACGCCCGTCATACATATTTATTGTAATAATGACAAAAGAGACTGGCAGATATTAAATGTGATCTATTAAATTGGCCCTACTTTAGGTAAGTTTTGCACTTCCGAGGTGCTAGGAAATTTCGAGTGTGGGTCCTAAACGTCCATCAAATACGGCGGCAAGTCTTTTTTGTAGTCATAAGCCCTAGCTTGGCTGCAATCCCACCTGATCGAAAACTTATTAAAAGGATATTTGCTCCCTTGAAGACACCCACATTACATTATTATGAGGCGAAGGTACTTAAGAAAAAAAAATTAAAAAGTTGCGCATTAAATTAGTTAATTAGGTGGGCTGAGCTGCACGGGACAGCTAGTTTTATATAAATAAAACTACATAAATAAAAAAAATATAATGTATAAATTAAAAATTATTCACTATAGAATTTTATACAGAATATATTATAGAATTCTAGCAATATAGTATATAATCTTATACGATCTGTAAAGGGCACATTCTCATATGCTTGTAAAATTCAGGAAATTATTTTAAAAAATATTACCAGGAAAAAATCAACAAAACATTTATTTAATAACAACATAAACTAGTACACTTATATTGACTTACAATAACTATGGCTGGCTATGACAGAGTAATTTACTGGAAACTTAAACAGTCTATATCTCTTAAAATACTGAACCGATTTTGATATCACTCGATCGCAATAGGATTTGTAGCTTCTGAGAAATACGGGGATAAACCTACATACATACGCACACTCATGATATTGGGTAAATTTTGGTTTATGCCCACATAGATTAACATACTAATATTACATACATACGCGTCGAATACAGAACTACTCATTTTGAAGTCGTTTAAAAGGGCATCCTTATGGTTGTGCATGGTATGACTTCGTCTATCTGTCTTCCACACCTATATATTTCAGGAACTACTGGTGCTATCGATTTGTAATTTCGATCGTACTTATCCAACCTCAAAGCAAATAAAAAACAAAATTATTTTCAATGGAGGTCAAAATGGGTTGTCAAAATTTCAAAGTGTGCATTCTATATCGAGTTCATCGATATGGATCGATAATGACCAAAAATGTTCGTCCCTCGATAGGGCCCAAAAAATCCATGTGTATGCGAGCCCAGGGTTTCTCTGGCCATGGCCAGAGACAGGGCATGGGCGGCGCTTCACTCTCTGCAATGCAGATCCAACTATCGCAACAGATTCTTTCGATAGCTTCGTCAATACTTTGCCACCACACGTAGCTCCTAGAGAAAGATTTCTTTATATCTACAAGTTTCTGGCACGACAACCCTATAGCTCCACATCACACAACCTAATTCTTCATACAGTTTTTTCCAGCGATTGAAGTAAGGCCGATGAGACATTATTTCATTCTCAGTGGGCCCTTCGTCCCCTTTGTATCTTAATACTCTGCTTATTAACTGATCACGGCTTAAACACAAACATAGGTACAAAATAGTACAAAATAGGTACTAAATCTTGGCAAAGTTTCACGTGAATCCGTGCTGTGGTCCGGACGGACACTACTTACGGTCCATATATTACTGAAATCTTTGCATAATAATTTAGTACCTATTTTGTACCTACGATAAATATATGAATACTTAATGTATTTCATTTAAACATTACTTTTATTCATTATAAACAATTATATATGGAGCATCATTCATCTGACATTTATCTGACATATTATAATGTAACATGTAGTCCCCTATCCTGCGAAACAGAGCAAGTATTCAGTGCATATTTTCTTTAGGATATTCCGACCCCGCTTAGCGTTTCATAATTCTCCATCACGGCAAACATTCATGCAGTAACAATCATGTGCTACATTCGACCCTCTCTGATGAAATTTAATAGATCACATTTGAAACTTCATCAAAATTTAACAACGTAACCTGGTAACGGTGGGCAAATAATATTATTAATTGTTTTTGAAGTTAGAACTGGACAATTTCTTAACTTTTTTCAATTACGATTACATATAATAATATAATATTCTGGGACAATCCACACACGGTCATCAGATCCCAGACCAACACGCCCGTCATACATATTTATTGTAATAATGACAAAAGAGACTGACAGATATTAAATGTGATCTATTAAATTGGCCCTACTTTAGGTAAGTTTTGCACTTCCGAGGTGCTAGGAAATTTCGAGTGTGGGTCCTAAACGTCCATCAAATACGGTGGCAAGTCTTTTTTGTAGTCATAAGCACTAGCTTGGCTGCAATCCCACCTGATCGAAAACTTATTAAAAGGATATTTACTCCCTTGAAGACACCCACATTACATTATTATGAGGCGAAGGTTCTTACGAAAAAACATTTTAAAAAGTTGCGCAGTAAATTAGTTAATTAGGTGGGCGGAGCTGCACGGGACAACTAGTTTTATATAAATAAAAAAAATAAAATGTATAAATTAAAAATTATTCACTATAGAATAGCATTTTATACAGAATATATTATAGAATTCTAGCAATATAGTATATAATCTTATACGATGTAAAGGGCACATTCTCATATGCTTGTAAACTTCAGGAAATTATTTTAAAAAATATTATTAGGAAAAATCAACAAAACATTTATTTAATAACAACATAATAATAATAATAATATCCTGGGACAATTCACACACGGTCATCTGATCCCAAACTAGGCAGAGCCTGTACTATGGAAACCAGACAACTGATACTAATACATATATACTTTTTTTTTTTAAATACATACTTATATAGATAAACTAGTACACTTATATTGACTTACAATAACTATGGCTGGCTATGACAGAGTAATTTACTGGAAACTTAAACAGTCTATATCTCTTAAACTACTGAACCGATTTTGATATCACTCGATCGCAATAGGATTTGTAGCTTCTGAGAAATACGGGGATAAACCTACATACATACGCACACTCATGATATTGGGTAAATATTGGTTTATGCCCACATAGATTAACATATTAAGTAAATATTACTTATTTTTATTAATATTACATACATACGCGTCGAATACAGAACTACTCATTTTGAAGTCGTTTAAAAGGGAATCCTTATGGTTGTGTATGATATGACTTCGTCTATCTGTCTGCCACACCTATATATTTCAGGAACTACTGGTGCTATCGATTTGTAATTTCGATCGTACTTACCCAACCTCAAAGCAAATAAAAAACATAAAATTATTTTCAATGGAGGTCAAAATGGGTTGTCAAAATTTCAAAGTGTGCATTTTATATTGAGTTCATCGATATGCATCGATAATGACCAAAAATGTTCGTCCCTCGATAGGGCCCAAAAAATCCATGTGTATGCGAGCCCAGGGTTTCTCAGGCCATGGCCAGAGACATGGCATGGGCGGCGCTTCACTCTCTGCAATGCAGATCCAACTATTGCAACAGATTCTTTCGACAGCTTCGTCAATACTTTGCCACCACACGTAGCTCCTAGAGAAAGATTTCTTTATATCTACAAGTTTCTGGCACAACAACCCTATAGCTCCACATCACACAACCTAATTCTTCCTACAGTTTTTTCCAGCGATTGAAGTAAGGCCGAAGAGACATTATTTCATTCTCAGTGGGCCCTTCGTCCCGTATGTATCTTAATACTCTGCTTATTAACTGATCACGGCTTGTTTGCTGTTTTATATCCTTATAATCTAGTAACATGGCACTTTGCGCAAAATGTAAATAAGATTGTTCCTGAACGCAAACGCTTTGTGTAGTTTTAGTCAAAGCTGGCAATCGCGATAACCCATCTGCTCTATTTTCTTTTGACTTTACATATTCTATGTCGTATGTATGTGCTGATAATTTAATAGCCCACCGCTGTAACCGACTCGCAGCCATCGAGGGAACCCCCTGCTTAGGCTCAAAAATTGTCACCAACGGTTTGTGGTCGGTACTCAATTTAAAACATCTCCCATATAAATACTGGTGCAACTTTTCTAAACAAAACACTATAGCCAGCGCCTCGCGTTCAATCTGAGAATAGCGTTTTTCAGCTGTGGTAAGTGCCCGCGACACATACACAACCGGTCGCTCACGCGCCCCGCGGCCGTTCACGCATCCGTCCCAAACTGTAGACAAAGTTTAAGTTCCCAGAGAAACAGGTGGCAGAAGTTGTTATCGTCAATGTTAGAACTAACAAATGTATGGGTTTTACTCCTCTGCCTGGATGCAGGAAAGGGGACTACATGGTTTGTGAAATATAATATGTCAGATGAATGATGCTCCATATATAATTGTTTATAATGTTATAAAAGTAATTTTTAAATGGAATACATTAAGTATTTATATATTTACAGTAGGTACAAAAAAGGTACTAAATTATTATGCAATTTGATGATTTCAAGATGATTTCAAGAATGATTTCAGCAATATATGGACCGTAAGTACCCAAAGTAAAAAGTGGGAAGCCATCCTGACGTCAGAATGGCTTCCCACTTTATTTATTAAATAACTTTGTTATTACTGAGGTACAAAATATTTAAACATAGGTACAAAATAGTACAAAATAGGTACTAAATCTTGGCAAAGTTTCACGTGAATCCGTGCTGTGGTCCGGTCATCCTGACGGACACGGATCTGCCTGGTTTGGGATCTGATTACCGTGTGTGGATTGTCCCAGAATATTATATTAATATATGTAATCGTAATTGAAAAAAGTTAAGAAATTGTGCAGTTCTAACTTCAAAAACATGTACTTCAAATAATATTATTTGCCCGCCGTTACAAGGTTACGTTGTTAAATTTTGATGAAGTTTCAAATGTGATCTATTAAATTTCATCAGAGAGGGTCGAATGTAGCACATGATTGTTACTGCATGAATGTGTGCCGTGATGGAGAATTACGAAACGCTAAGCGGGGTCGGAATACCCTAAAGAAAATACTGAATACTTGCTCTGTTTCGCAGGATAGGGGACTACATGTTACATTATAATATGTCAGACAAATGTCAGATGAATGATGCTCCATATATAATTGTTTATAATGAAATAAAAGTAATTTTTAAAAGGAATACATTAAGTATTTATATATTTATCGTAGGTACAAAAAAGGTACTAAATTATTATGCAAAGATTTCAGCAATATATGGACCGTAAGTACCCAAAGTAAAAAGTGGGAAGCCATCCTGACGTCAGAATGGCTTCCCACTTTATTTATTAAATAACTTTGTTATTACTGAGGTACAAAATATTTAAACATAGGTACAAAATAGTACAAAATAGGTACTAAATCTTGGTAAAGTTTCACGTGAATCCGTGCTGTGGTCCGGTCATCCTGACGGACACCGATGCGGAGACCTGTTCTTCAATTAAACTGCTACCTTGAAAACATCTTCCCAATACGCCTTAGACAGTGAACTCTCAGCTAGCATTGAGCGCGCTTTCTCCACGATAGAGCGATTAGTTCGCTCTGCAACTCCATTCTGCTGAGGACTGTAACCTACGGTAGTTTCATGTATCACTCCTTTAGATGATAAATAATCTGAAAAATCCTTATTTACATACTCTTTGCCACAGTCGGTTCTTAATTTTTTAATTTGAGCACCTGTTTGCCTTTCAACGAATGCTTGAAAAACACAAAATGTTTCTTTGACTTCAGCCTTAGAAGCAATGAAGTAAGGGTAAATCATCCGTGAGTAATCATCAATGAAAACTAAAATATATTTGTTACCTTGGAATGACGTTTCAAACATTGGTCCGCATAAATCAGAGTGAATCAATTCAAGTTATGTAGTAGCTTTCTTATACGTAATTTTCTTGAAAGGTTTCCTCGTGCTCGCTTGCTTGCCTTCAACACAGGCAACGCAGCTAGACTTATCGACTTCTGGATAGTCGATACCTACGTGAGAATTATTTAGCGTGTTCATACCTATACGACATAAGTGACCTAACCGTTTGTGCCATAATTGGTACCTGTTTGACGAGTCAGAGTGCACATCGTACGCAACATTTCGGAGAGAATTAGTTGTACAATCAAGGGTGTACAGCCCTCCGCTAGCAGAACCATGCAGAATCACATCACCTTTAAGAGAAAAATCATTACATTTATAAAAGTTACAGCCACTTTTATCAAAAAGTACTACAAAACCTTTATTTACAATTTTCTGAACAGAAAGTAAATTACAATTAAGATTAGGTACAAAAGCAACATCTGTAATAGTATTCACCTCAGAAGAAGTACTAATAGATATATCTCCAACACCTCCACAGTCGATTTTCTCACCGTTAGCGATAGTAACTGAAC
This sequence comes from Furcula furcula, assembly GCA_911728495.1. Taxonomy (NCBI): domain Eukaryota; kingdom Metazoa; phylum Arthropoda; class Insecta; order Lepidoptera; family Notodontidae; genus Furcula; species Furcula furcula. Next base: position 7,411,072 of record OU452246.1, on the reverse strand, counting down.
TTTCTAATGGTTGTAGGTTCTTAAACCAATCTTTTCTTGGAGTCATGTGTTTAGATGCGCCAGAATCAATAAACCACTTATCCGAAGACGAAGATACGCCAAGAGCGGTAAGCAAAGTGGTATCCTCAGATGAACTAATGCCTTTCTTTTCCTTATTACGTAGAGGACAGTCCGGCCGTTTGTGTCCAGGTTTATTGCAGTCGTAGCAAACAATTTCTTTCTTCTTCTTAACACGATACTTTCTCAATCTACTCGTCGCTTTAAACGCTGTATCCGTTGCAGACTCTAATTTAGACATCTCATTCAACAGCTTCCTTTTAACTAAATCGGTGCTCACTTCTATATTGCTGCTCTCTAATGCCATTATCAGGGGCTCAAATTTTGGAGTGAGTCCTCCTAATAAAATGGCAGCAATTGAGGCATCATCAATTATTTTGCCTATTTCAGCTAAATCTTGTGCCGTACTAAGGACAGCATTGACATACGCCTCAATGTCTTGAAAACTACATAACGAGAGTCTATATAGCTTTCTTTCGAGTGATAATCTTCTACTCATACCTTTATCTTCGTAAGCATCCTGTAAAGCTTTCCAAGCTTCAGCTGCGGTTTTTGAATTTCTAATATGGGTTATCACAGGTCCATCTACCGTCAAACAGATCTTGGCCAGTGCCTTTTTATCATTTCTGGCTTTTACTTGTATGGACGTCGCATCTCCATCTTCGTAACCATCAATTGCACACCATAGATCTTCGTGGATGAGGTAGTTCCTCATTTTAAACTTCCACGTTGTATAACCTTCCTTACTACGTAAAAGAAGTGATGGCAGCGGCGACGAAGACAAACATCGTTCGGAATGTGAATCACCCCTTGACATTTTCTTTTATTAATTTTAATGTCCCGACTCAAAATGTATATATTTTTATTCGTAAACACTATTAATAAGCACAGTTTTTCCTTTTATTTCATGCTGATAACGATTTGTTGTAAATTAGGAGAGAAACGCGTACTTCGTGTTTTAATATTTATTTTTGAGTGACATTTAATACAATTCATATTTTAAATATAAAATTGTAATTTAAACTTGTAGAGTTTCAATTGCCAGTATTAATTATAGAGCATATATTTAATAAAACAACATTCAATATGTATGTTGCCTACAAATTGTACAGTCACCACAAAATTTGTTATATTGTGGATCTGTGGCTGTTTAGTAAACTTTGGAAAAACTATTTAAAAAAAAAAAAAAAAACCGACTTCAAAGTAAATTATCTAAAAACTATTTTTAAAAAAATAAAAACCGACTTCAAAGTAAATTATCTAAAAAGCATAAAATAACGAAAATATATTGAAGTCGGTGTCAGCTGGTGCTAGTGTTAGTTAACATGATGTGCTAGCACCGACTTCAATATATTTTCGTTATTTTATGCTTTTTAGATAATTTACTTTGAAGTCGGTTTTTATTTTTTTAAAAATAGTTTTTAGATCATTTACTTTGAAGTCGGTTTTTATTTTTTTTAAATAGTTTATTTAACACTTTTTAGTGACTTATTTTACCAAGATAGGTATCAGCACTATCACGCAACTCGAACGTCTACATTACAGTAACTTACTGTAAACATAAAAAGTTTATATCTCTTAAACTACTGGACCGATTTTGATGAAATTTGTACTCTACCCTAAGTTGAAAAATACTCTAACTATTGCAAAAATAATTTTCGAAATCGGACTTGTAGTTTCTGAGAAATCCGCGGACAAACCTTCATACAAACATACATACATACATACATACATACATACATACATACATACATACACTCGTGAAATTTGGTAAATTTGTTTAGAAGCCCACATAGACTAACATATATGAATATTACGCATTTCTATTAATATTACATACATACGCGTCGAATACAGAACCTCCTTTTTTGAAGTCGGTTAAAAACAGCTTTAGGAGCACCTGTATTAAACTTTTACAAACATATAAACAGATGGGTCAAAGTTATTATGCAATGGATGCCGAAGGATAGACGTCGTCGCCGGGGAAGTCCTAATAAACGTTGACGTTATGAGATGCATTCACGAAGAATAGATCTGATGTGGCCCACGGCAATGACGTAGTTAGCCACATCGTTGATTTGTTTTTTTTTTTTGTTTAAATGGAACGTATTTTACGTAATATATTTAAAGTTTAAATATTTTGGGTTACTTGAGTTTTAAAAATCGGTGATTTGTACATGTCTGTCCATAAAATTGGAAATAATTTTATCTACGCTTCCGTTGGTGAATGAAATGTCACGATGGCGTTGGTATCTATTAATTTTTCGTGGTATTAAATTAGAACCAAAAATTTTACAACTTCCGATACTACTTAAAACAATCAACTCCAAATTATGTTTGTCACAATAATGTTAAAAACCAATACAATAAACAAATACAATAAAAAATATGAGAAACATATAATCTATTTGTTACAATCATGTTACAATACATGGAAAAACCATGGTGGCATGATTTTCAAAATAAATATTTTTAACGTAACTGTACTAAAATAGGCAATACGCGATCGATAGATTTGAATTTCTTAAAAGTTGGCGAATTGCGATGTAACTGTGGCAAAAATAAAAAAGTAGGCATGGTGCGATCTAATGTATGGTGGTTTTAAAAAGTTGGCATTGTGCTACCGATTACATTATAAAATCTTTTTAAAAAAAAAATTAACCGACTTCAATATCACTGAAAAGTATAAAATAATTTTTATTTCAAAATTTTATCAATCAAATTAATTCTATTTATTTTGAGAGTATTGGGAGCTACGATGACAAAGACAGAAAGGCTGAAATGGAAACAGACAAAGGGGTCAAACTTATAGCACTTCTTGGTTTCCCCTACCACTTAAGGGTTTGTTTACAAAAAAAAACTATTTGACCAATAAATATGACATAGGACGAAACTTTGAGAATAGAAAACTACGCAGAAGATATTAAACTGCACAAGTAATAATAGCACAGACACAGGTACAGTTCCACAAACTCTCATAATCCTATAGGAAAAATTACCGTTTTAATCTCCCAAAGGAGGAAAAATCCTTAATCTATACAGAATTTAAAAAAACACGTGTCCGATCCGCGAGGGTATTATTCAGGGTTTCGTCGCGTGCTGTCTACTTTCGCACTTTGGTAACTTTTTAGTATTTTAATGTAATCGGTAGCACAATGCCAACTTATTAAAACCACCATACATTAGATCGTCGTATGCCTACTTTCGCATAGGGACAACTTTTTTCCTAACACAATATTCTTATGCCTACTTTTAGTATCGGCAGTACATTCAATATGTATGTTGCCTACAAATTGTACAGTCACCACAAAATTTGTTATATTGTGGATCTGTGGCTGTTTAGTAAACTTTGGAAAAACAGCTTTAGGAGCACCTGTATTAAACTTTTACAAACATATAAACAGATGGGTCAAAGTTATTATGCAATGGATGCTGAAGGATAGACGTCGTCGCCGGGGAAGGCCTAAGAAACGTTGACGTGATGAGATGCATTCACGAAGAATAGATCTGATGTGGCCCACGGCAATGACGTAGTTAGCCACATCGTTGATTTGTTTTTTTTTTGTTTAAATGGAACGTATTTTACGTAATATATTTAAAGTTTAAATATTTTGGGTTACTTGAGTTTTAAAAATCTGTGATTTGTACATGTCTGTCCATAAAATTGGAAATAATTTTATCTACGCTTCCGTTGGTGAATGAAATGTCACGATGGCGTTGGTATCTATTAATTTTTCGTGGTATTAAATTAGAACCAAAAATTTTACAACTTCCGATACTACTTAAAACAATCAACTCCAAATTATGTTTGTCACAATAATGTTAAAAACCAATACAATAAACAAATACAATAAAAAATATGAGAAAAATATAATCTATTTGTTACAATCATGTTACAATACATGGAAAAACCATGGTGGCATGATTTTCAAAATAAATATTTTTAACGTAACTGTACTAAAATAGGCAATACGCGATCGATAGATTTGAATTTCTTAAAAGTTGGCGAATTGCGATGTAACTGTGGCAAAAATAAAAAAGTAGGCATGGTGCGATCTAATGTATGGTGGTTTTAAAAAGTTGGCATTGTGCTACCAATTACATTATAAAATCTTTATAAAAAAAAATTGAACCGACTTCAATATCACTGAAAAGTATAAAATAATTTAAATATTATTGAAGTTGGTGTTAGCTTACCGGCTGTGTATATTTGGCACCAACTTCAATAATATTTAAATTATTTTATACTTTTCAGTGATATTGAAGTCGGTTCAATTTTTTTTTAAAAGATTTTATTTTAAACTTTTTAGTGATATTTTCATATATAAAGATTGAACCATCGAAGACCGTAAAATGATCTAGGTAGGTTATGATCACATTATCGTCTACATAGTTTTACATAATTCATGTTTCTTCGGAAAAAAATATCCGGTCGTAATGAAATTTGCATGGAATCATCATAGTAGTTTACTCTCTCGAATAAAAAAAGAATCATTGAAATCGGTTCATAATTGTCAGAGCAATGTAATGGAGAACATCAGTTTTATGGTTTTTACCAGATAAATTCCTCCTCATCGTTCATGGTCTTCCAGGAAGTTCTTATCCGGTTGTGATAAATTTCATACAGATTCATTACAGTGGTTTCTTCTTTCGAATAAAAAAAGAATCATTGAAATTGGTAAATATTTGCCAGAGTTATGACTATTTTTGTCCTTAAAAAGCGACAAAAAAGTCATCTATATAGGCTTTCCTGCAACTCTCAGTGCGCAGTCACCATTCTTGTTTTTTCAGGAACTAGTTATTACTAAGCAATATTTTTTTTATGGGTCCCAATCAATGGATTGAAGAATGGATGGAAGAAAGATTTTTTCAAATCGGTTCATAATTGCCAGAGTTATGCGCGAACATACATATAAAAATAAATGTTTGTCTGTATCTCCTTTATAGAATCGTAAACTATGCATTTGAGCATGTCATGATCTTCAGCAAAGTGTTGTGCATAACCCCAAAAAGGTTTCTGAGTAAAAAGAGCGCGAGCGGAGCTGCGCGGGCCATCTAGTTGCCTATAAAAAAGGTACATCCTCCATTCGCTTAAAGGGGAGATAATATTTATACAGAATAAAAAAAGTAAGAATTCACAAAAAAATATACTTACAATTAATTAGTTTTCTTAATGTTAGCGTTTGTAAGTCTCTCTAAAATCTATAAAATAAATTAAGTATGATGGAAATTATAAAGTTAAAATCCATAAAACACGTATTTACGGAACCAACCACAATCCAGCTGAATAGGGATAAATATTAATAAGTAAGTCTTACCAGGAAAAACAAGCAGAATACTGGTGGTACCCAGGACGAGGCCCACAATTCGACACATGCTGCCCGAGTGATTGCCGTAAGCCAAATGAACATCATATAATTTATTTACTTAGCTCATTGTTGAAGTGAATGTTTCTGTGTATGATAAACTAGATGCCCGCCCTGGCTTCGCACGGGTGGTTAAAAATGTATTTATACTTAATTGGCTTTATTTTTTTTTTTTTTTTCGACCGGTGTCTGATAGCTAGTGTAGCATACGGTTGTCGGGGAGGGGTCGGCGCATCCCGGTCCAATAGGACCGTCATGGGGTCAGGAGGGTCGAGCAGTACGTGCCGTGGTCTGCGGCGCGAGTCAGAAGGACTAACTTAATTGGCTAAGGATTAATGCTGTATTGCTTAAAATCGCTTCGTATATAAGCCATTATTTCTCATAAAAAGTAAAGGATAAAAAATGGTTATTGCGGGTTATACCTAAGAGATAAACATATCCTATCTCAGACTTTTTTGTAGACCTTGTTATGATGTACAATACTGTAGTACATTATTTTGATCTATCTCGTAAGGTTCAGTCAGCGTTTGCAATGAGAGCAAAAAAAATTGTGCTTATTTACGACATCACATTAGAAACCTCTAAAATTATCAGTGTTACTCTACTATATTATGCATGTATTATACATATAAACCTTCCTCTTGAATCACTCTATCTATTAAGAAAAACCGCATCAAAATCCGTTGCTTAGTTTTAAACATCTAAGTATACATAGGGACAGACAGACAGCGGAAGCGACTTTGTTTTAAATTACGTAGTGTCAGGTACTGATCTGCCCATTATCCTTTTGACTATTTGGATTATTATGGAACAATTGAATGAAAATCGTGTAAAAAAATTCAGCAGAATAAATTATTAATTTTCTATAATGAGTTCTTTTATTTCAGACGTCGATAATAATATTAATGCCGTACCACCATGTCTAATAGCAGTATTATTAACCGACTTCAAAAAAAGGAGGAGGTTCTCAATTCGTCTGTATATATATATTTTTTTTCTATGTATGTTCGCGCATAACTCTGGCAATTATGAACCGATTTGCAAAAATCTTTCTTCCATCCATTCTTTAATCCGTTAGTTGGGTCCCATAAAAAAATTATTGCTTCCGAATAAGTAGTTCCTGAAAAAACAATAATGGTGACTGCGCAGGAAACTTGCAGGAAAGCCTATATTGATGACTTTTTGTCGCTTTTTAAGGACAAAAATGGTCATAACTCTGGCATATATTTACCAATTTCAATGATTCTTTTTTTTATTCGAAAGAAGAAACCACTGTAAAAATCTGTATGAAATTTATCACAACCGGATAAGAACTTCCTGGAAGACCATGAACGATGAGGAGGAATTTATCTGGTAAAAACCATAAAACTGATGTTCTCCATTACATTGCTCCGACAATTATGAACCGATTTCAATGATTCTTTTTTTATTCGAGAGAGTAAACTACTATGATGATTCCATGCAAATTACATAAGATTAACCACCGTGGCCTGGGGGCCACGGTGGTTAATCTTATTTTTGTACAAGATTAGCCAATGATGCAGGAGATATTACAGGAGGTACACAGGTGTTTGCGCCGGCACAGGTGCACTCTCACTTCCTTTACTCTCACAATCCGATGGAACGGAAGACTAATAACACGACGGGGGAGAGGTCAAGCGCAGCACTGACTATCTGACGTATGGATCATCTTACTTTTCAGACAATCGCGCGGGGGTAGACGCGGGGGAAACCTTCAAAAGGTCCCCAGGAACTGTGGGGCTCAACCGGGATATGTGGGATTCTTACCCACTAAAACTCCCGCGGCTGTCGCATCGGCACCCAGGTCTCTCCGGTGGGATCTGCACCAGGGGCCCTCAGCGCCTTGCCTTTGAGCCCGCCGCCGGGGGGCACATTGTAGCACCCCGGGAACCAGTCACGGTGCTCACCGGGCCGGGGTCGCAACCCCACTGCCGTCCTCCTTGGACTCGCCGCCGTACTCAATGGATGTCCTAAGGGCCCACACCCCGAACGTCCAGCGACTCCGAAGCAGGTGCTTAGCCTGTATTATCCCAACCAGTAAGGAACTACACAATTTTTTGCTCTACTCCGTGATACGTGACCTCCGCTCCCGTAAAGGACCTGAAACACAATTAAATGAAATCAAATCAAATTAGTTTATTTGTTAAACATAGGTCTTTTACATAAAGGTCTTATCATATCTGTGGTCTTATCTATTACTAAGAGTGCGCTATGTTTTGTCAATATGACATACAAAGTCATAGCTCATTAGAGGCACTCAGCACGCGACACCCTACCAGTCTTGTCGCTAGGCACTTTGTTGACCGGTGGTCCACGGGTAGATGCCCGTAGAAACCACTAAATGTCGGTCAACTGCACATCGCCTGGTCGAAGAATTGGCGACTAGTATAACGAACACTTACGAGTATTCGAACCGAACTAGTCGAAGGAAACGAGTTTTAGAATCCTTTATATGAAATCCCATGAAACCTCACACATCTGCCCGCGTCGAATCGTCCGAATCTGGAAGAACCTTAGAAACGCTAGACGAATTCGAATGACGTCATCAGGTTCGGCGCGGGTGATGCAGTTGACTCGACCGATGCGCTCGCATTCTAACAGTTGCGTACGATAGGGCAACGCGCATCAATGAGTGATTCTAATTTAAACGATTTCTCCGGTGCCGTTGATTCTTGTGATTCGGATATGTGTGCGAGGTCTCCTTGACTTCGATTCGTTCAACGCGTTCGGCTCTGATAAGTGTGCGTTCACCTTTAGAATTACAGTTATCAAGAATTATAATCGATCCTCGATAACCTCATTCTTCTCGTCGTCTTTTTTTTTGTGACGCGGGGGAAATCTTCGAAAGATCACCGGGAGCTGTGGGGCTCGACCGGGGTATGTGGGATTTTTACCCACTAAAACCCCCGCGGCTGTCGCATCGGCACATGAGAGGGGACCCAGGTCTCTCCGGTGGGATCTGCACCAGGGGCCCCTCAGTGCTTTGCCTTTGAACCCGCCGCCGGGGGGCGCATTGTAGCCCCCCGGAACCTGACTCGGTACTCACGGGGACGGGGGTCGCAACCCCGCCGCCGTCCTCCTCGGAGTCGCAGCCGTACTCTCAAGTCAAGTCTATGGTAACAAATGACAGCTTGAGTGACGAACGACTGGATGACGGTGATAAAAAAAATTATAGGTGACACATATAAGGCACTTGTCTTGGCGTTTACGTGAAAAATGAATAAAGAAAATAATTAATACTAAAATGAACCTATAAAGTTGCCATGGCTATAGGTATTTAATTAATTTTAAGCAAAAAACATTTTACGGCGTACAGTTTCAAAATTCCAGTGTATGGAGTCTGTTTATTTATAGGCAACCGACTGATACCGCCGTAATGATTTGGTGCTGCAAGATATGTTATCAAATATAATAGGTATCTCGAAAACCAAACGAGGTCCTGACTTATGGTGTGTGGATGTCTCACCAGAAAATTTACCACATAGAAAAGAAAGAACAAGAAGTTTACAAAAAAGTATAATATGCAGTAACAGGTGTTCTGAATGTTCACTACCAAAGAAAACGACAGTATCCACAGACCCTTTAGAAAAAAATAGGGACGATAATAAATATAAATTAAATTTTAGAAAAAGAAGAAAAGTTAATTTTATTTCGTTTACTAACATGACGAGAGAGCTTACTCCAACGATTACAAATGGTAAAAAAATAAAGAACGGTAAAAGAAAAAAGGATAAGATGCAAGATGAACCAAAATTAATAAAATATACACATTTTGACGAATTTGGAGCAAAGCCTCACGAGCAATACAAATCAAGTGCTGAGCAGAGCAAACGTGTACGTTCCCCTGGTGGCGTGTATACTTGCACTTATAGCCCGCACTGTAAATGTCTCGATAAAAATGTTCACAATTCACAAGCTCAAACCCTTCCTGCTCCAGGAAAAATAAACAGAGGTACGAATAATAAGCAATATACAAAAGAAAGACAGAAACGAATTGAGGTTTCAAAAAATATTGAAATGGCAAGAGGTAGACAAAAATATGATATGAAATGGAAAAATAGTATACCTGATAGTAAACATATTCCGAAGGTAGTTAAAAACACTATAGAAAGTAGAAATCCTAAGCCCAGGAACAGGATGACATGTTTTTGTGATGGACCTGCAAAAAATAATGAATTTGTTGAAAATGTATTTGCTGAAGGTCCAATAAGATATCAACACTATGAGGATGGCATTGAAGCAGTTCAAGAAGAGTGTAGTAGTACTTGTAAGAATGAAAACTTTAATCTACCTACCCAACGTATTTCAGTTGCGGATTGTTTTAGTAGCACAAGTACTACAAGTATGAAAAGTAAAATAGCATCTTTGTATCATAAATATTCAAAAAGTTGGTTCAAAACATCACGAAAAAATACTGATCTAGTTAAACATGTACCTAAAGTTATAGCACAAAATAAGAAAGATGAAAATTCTAAAAACGAATTTAATTTAGTTTGTAAATGTTACAATAAAGGTCACGACAACTCGGGGAAAAAATGCAATTTATGCACCAATAGAATTCTTAAAAATCAAAAAGATCAAACGGGAGATCCTTTGGTTGAGATTGAAATTGATGCTGTCGATATGTGTGTTTTAAATACTAATAAAATTAGGGAAGATATATTGTCTTTGAAGATAGGTGAGGAAATAAAACCAACGTGTATTTGCCCATCTCATAAAAAACGATTAAACAGTTACTATAAAAATAAATTATGTAAGAAAGGTATTTGTCAAAAGGCTTATCAAAATAAAAAAACTAATTTTAATTGTAAATGTAGCCACATCAGAGAATGTACAGACATTACCTGTGAACCCAATATCACACAGAACCTTAAAGAAAAATTAGATTTAAAAACGTTATCATTGCCAATCAAATACAACGATCCGATGTTTGAGTTAAAGTTAGATCGTAATAGTATGTGCGTTTTAAATCAGAACGAATTTGAAAAAAAAATTGTACGAACAAAAACTCAAGCTAAAAAAAAATATGCTGACATTTGCCCTACTGGTATTTGTACTAAACTTGATAGCCCTAGAGGTTTCAGATGTAAATGTATTGAGAAAAAACGTAAACCTGAAGTAAAAACTGTAGACGAATGCACAAACAAAACTTGTAAATATGGAAATATACAAAATAATAAATTTTGTCACGATATAAGAAGCAAAATTGGACGTAAGTTATTTAAAAATAGAAATGAATGTACAATCAACAAAAATTGCCAAAATACAGTTCATTTGAAAAATAATAGAGCTCAAACTAAATTTAAAAGAGTTAGAAAATCCTTGGATATAAATGAGGTTCAGAACATAAAATCAATACTGACGTGTTATTGTTCTCAAATTATGAACAGATCAGAAAATTTTATTACACGTTTTCAACAAAAACGAGAGTTAGAACCAGACGTGGCAATAGAGGACGAGAAGAATAAAAACTATAGAATAAGAAATAAACGTAAACGTAAAATAAACGGTATAAAAATAAAGGGTTACCCTAAAAATCTTAATACCAACTTCAAATTGAATCAAGTTAGAGATAAAAAAAATTCAATGTTTCTAAGAATTTATAATGATCCCATGGAAATGAAGGTGGATTGCAAAAATATGAATTGTCCTAATGCCCAAGGATTGGAAGATATGATTATAAGCGAGAGAAAAAAACATCAAGGGTTGGAAAGAAATATTTTTGAACACGGAAAGAAACGTAAGAAAATAAAACGAGGAAGAAAGAAGAATCCTACAAACTCTAAAAAACTGAATCCTGAATGTCCAACATATGATCCAGTATTTGAAATAAAGATGGACTCCGACAGCATGTGTATTTTAAATCCACAAGAAGTAGAAAAAAACATTTTAGAACATAGTAAACAACACATAACAGGAGATTCAAACATACAATATAATACAGATTCAAGATTATTTTGCGATGGAGAAATCTGCACACCTCGAGTGTTGGAGGATAAAGATTCTTGTATCTGTTGTATCTGTGGTAAACTCCAGTCTCATTGCAAATGCAAGAAAAAGTCAGAAACATTTAAATGTAGACAAATATTTGGAGATTCAATATCATGTTTGTTGAGAATATTAGGTATTGATTTATCTCATACAGGTAGTGGAGATACAACGAAGAATTCTTATAAAAAAGATATTACAACAATGACAAAAAAGTCAAAGGAAGACCGTAAAGCAGATAAAGAAAAAGCAGCAAAAAAGAGGGCAAACGAAGAAAAATCTAAAGAAAAAAATGAGAGTAATAAAAAGAAAAGAGAAGTGGAATATAAAACCAAACAAAAAGTCGAGATTGAAGCAAAGAAAAAAGAACAAGAAGAAAGCAATGCTATGAGGAAGGAAAGAGAGCGGGAAGAAGCCGAAAAACTAAAAAGAGAACGTCTAGAAGAAAAGAAAAAGATAAAAGCTGCAAATGCGGCTGATAGAAAAATTAAAAAGGAAATGGAACAAAAAAATAAATTGGAAAGTAAGCAAAGAATCAAAGAATTAAAGGAAGAGGAAGAGGAAATTGAAGCTTTACACAAGGAAGAAACCTCAACTGACACCAATTGTTTAGCTGATTTGATAATTGGAATACTAAAGCTGGCTGCTCACATTACGTTAGGAATATTAACAATTATTTATAAAGTTGTTTCCGATCCTAAAGGAAGCATTTTTTATACTAAAAAAAGCTTAAGAGATCCTAAAGGCACCATCTTTAAACTCAAAAAATGGTTTAATAATTATTGGCGTCACCAAAAATTCAAAATCATGAAGACAGTCAAAGGTAGTCAAACATTGACTGTACTATGTGATACGTTTCAGGATACTGCACTTTACGAAGCTTTTAGACCTAAAGGCAGAACGCCGAAAGAACGAATATTTATTGAAGGACAAAATAAAAGACGAAAAAGGCGAATTATTAAGCGGCAGAATCAAGCACTTTACGGGTGTCGACATGCCTTATTAACTACTTTAAGAAAGACTCCATGTCTGTGGGTGTACCACATTTGCCCAAACCATTACCCACAGTGTTTAAGTTTACTAACGTTTTTAAGAAATTTCTCTGATATGATGTTATTTGTATTAGCTATTTTATTTTGGACGCCGTGTATAGTGTTTGTAGAGTGTTTAAGAGCGATTCTCTGTTGTTTCATGTGTAGTTAAAGGATTTATTTTGTGAATTTAAAATTAGTGAAGTAAAGTATGCGTTCAAATGTCTTTATTTTTTTATGTGTTAAGTATCTTGCTAAAATGTAATTCACATTACTTTTTAGTTACAATTTGAAAATGAAATATCTGAAGAGGTTTTTTTATACAACCAAGGGGCAAGCAAGTGTGCGGCCCACCTGATGGTAAGCAGTCACCGCAGCCTATAGACGCTAGCAACACTAGAAGAATCACTAGAGCGTTGTCGACCCTTAAGACATTGGTTTGTGTCACTAATGTGTAATTTCACCAGCTATAGTGCCCTTCACGCCTGAACAATGCTTACACACTGCTGCTTGGCGGCAGAATATCTGACACTGCGGTGGTCAAGGAACCTACCACCTAGTAAAATTAAGGTGGGTTTGATATAAATGAATAAAACACTATGCCGTTTCCCCGGGCAGGTTGGGAAAAGAGTATCCTCATTTCGCCAGCTATTTAGGGTGAGAGTTTGAATTACCAAAATTCGATTTGCTACTTGCTACTGATGATCTCTTTTCTTGACTGGCATTAAGATGACTTTAAAGGTACGCGTCCATTGGCACGCGCCGGACGCACCGCACACACGGCACGCAACGGATTTTAGTTTGCTTTCTATGATTTTACATAGCGCTGCGTCGATTATCCGCGCCGTCAATTTCCGATGCGGGCGGCGAGGATAGTGGACGCAGCGCTATGTAAAATCATACAAAGCAAACTAAAATCCGTTGCGTGCCGTGCGTGCGGTGCGTCCGGCCCGGGCCAATGGACGCGTACCTTAAATTGGACGCGGCTACAGCTCGACAGCAGCGCGGCTTAATTATAGGCTAGCCACACACCTTCAATAATTTATTGTCAATATTCTACAACCCGTGCGACTTCAGTGTGCACCAGGCGCTGTGACGATGCATTCCAGCGAGGTGCAGTCGGGCGGGTTGTAGAATATTGACAATAAATTATTAAAGGTGTGTGGCTAGCCTATAATTAAGCCGCGCTGCTGTCGCGCTGTAGCCGCGTATTATTGACAGTGTGTGGCTAGGCATAATTTATGAGCGCGGCTGCAGCGGTGCAGACATTGCTTTGTAAATCCATATAAATAAAAAAACGCGCTTTTTTGAAGTCACCCTTAATGTTGACCACCTGATGGTTTGAAAGTAAGATGATCCCTGCTTCGGATGGGCATTATTTATACAAGACTGAGTGTCACTAAAAGGATTCAATGTGTACATTGCGTATTCTAGTCCATACGAATGTAAGGTCGATTAGTATACTTAGTATTTCCTCAGTAATCTATATCTTCTATATCTATCTTCTATACTTATAATAAAACTGTAACAGGTCCAATTCTGTACATTGAAGATATTTTGAAAATTATATTTGGAGGGCATTCTATAACCGATACTGAGGCCGAAAATGTAATTTTTTTAATTTTTGTCTGTCTGCTGTCTGTCTGTCTGTCTGTATCTCGGCTGAGCATCACGCCGAAACTACTGAATGGATTCAAATAAAACTTGGCATGATTTGAGATCTTACTACGAGGTAGGACATAGGATACTTTTTATCCCGTAATCTAGCACGGTTCTTTTGGGAGATGGGATTAAAGTCAAAATTGGTACTTGGTTATACGCTTGGTCCGATTTTATCATTTTTCCTTTATAATATAATAAATATTAGTACGGGAACACTCATAGCGAGTTGTTATCAAGGTTTTGTAATCGATCGGGTTAAGCAACGTTAGGTAAGGTCATTAAATAGATGGGTGACCGTTTAACGCCATTTGAACTAAACGGGTCCGTGCTTTGGAGAGCAAGTAAAAAGTGGGTCCCAGTTTATAACCGACTATAAAAAAGGAGGTTATGTATTCGATGCGAATGTCTGTTATTAAAAGTTTAGTTAACGTAAAAATAGCGCAGGCGGAGCTGCGTGGGTCAGCTAGTACTTATAATAAAACTGTAACAGGTCCAATTCTGTACATTGAAGATATTTTGAAAATTATATTTGGAGGGCATTCTATAACCGATACTGAGGCCGAAAATGTAATTTTTTAAATTTTTGTCTGTCTGTCTGTCTGTATCACGGTTGAGCATCACGCCGAAACTACTGAATGGATTCAAATGAAACTTGGCATGATTTGAGATCTTACTACGAGGTAGGACATAGGATACTTTTTATCCCGTAATCTAGCACGGTTCTTTTGGGAGAGGGGATTAAAGTCAAAACGGGTACTTGGTTATACGCTTGGTCCGATTTTATAAATTTTTCTTTATAATATAATAAATATTAGTAAGGGAACACTCATAGAGAGTTGTTATCAAGGTTTTGTAATCGATCTGGTTAAGCAACGTTAGGTAAGGTCATTAAATAGATGGGTGACCGCTTAACGCCATTTGAAGTAAACGGGTCCGTGCTTCGGAGAGCAAGTAAAAAGTGGGTCCCAGTTTTTAACCGACTATAAAAAATGAGGTTATGTATTCGATGCGAATGTCTGTTATTCAAAGTTTAGTTAACGTAAAAATAGCGCAGGCGGAGCTGCGTGGGTCAGCTAGTAAGTAAATAATAATTTCCTCTGATAATCTATCACAAAATCAGCCATGTATGCGGGAGATATTTACTATAGTGGACCAGTGCTTGCATACACACGTGCACTCTCACTACCTTTACCTTTACTCACAATCCGATACGGACGAAGACCGACACGACCGGAGAGAGGTCAGAGGGTCTAGGTCGATCAAACTCTCAGTTCTCTCGATTTCAAAATTATTAAAAAACTATCTGTATTATGCCCCATTAAGCTTCTTGATTATGCCTGATTATCTCATTAAAAAAAAGAAACAATTTTCTAAAAAGAAGGACGTTTTGCAGGCTGTAAGCGATCACCCACCCGATGCAAGTAATCTATCTATACTTATAATAAAAGTGTAACAGGTCCAATTCTGTACATTGAAGATATTTTGAAAATTATATTTGGAGGGCATTCTATAACCGATACTGAGGCCGAAAATAATTTTTTTTAAATTTTTGTCTGTCTGTCTGTCTGTTTGTCTGTCTGTCTGTCTGTCTGTATCACGGCTGAGCATCACGCCGAAACTACTGAATGGATTCAAATGAAACTTGGCATGATTTGAGATCTTACTACGAGGTAGGACATAGGATACTTTTTATCCCGGAATCTAGCACGGTTCTTTTGGGAGAGGGGATTAAAGTCAAAATGGGTACTTGGTTATACGCTTGGTCAGATTTTATCAATTTTTCTTTATAATATAATAAATATTAGTAAGGGAACACTCATAGAGTTGTTATCAAAGTTTTGTAATCGATCGGGTTAAGCAACGTTAGGTAAGGTCATTAAATAGATGGGTGAACGTTTAACGCCATTTGAACTAAACGGGTCCGTGCTTTGGAGAGCAAGTAAAAAGTGGGTCCCAGTTTTTAACCGACTATAAAAACTATTTTTAAAATAAACTATTTAAAAAAAAATTAAAACCGACTTCAAAGTAAATTATCTAAAAAGCATAAAATAACGAAAATATATTGAAGTCGGTGCTAGCACATCATGTTAACTAACACTAGCACCAGCTGACACTGACTTCAATATATTTTCGTTATTTTATGCTTTTTAGATAATTTACTTTGAAGTCGGTTTTTTTTTTAAATAGTTTATTTAACACTTTTTAGTGACTTATTTTACCAAAAATAGTTATCAGCACTATCACGCAACTCGAACGTCTACGTTACAATAACTTACTGAAAACATAAAAAGTTTATATCTCTTAAACTACTGGACCGATTTTGATGAAACTTGTACTCTACCCTAAGTTGAAAAATACTCTAACTATTGCAAAAAGAATTTTCAAAATCGGACTTTTAGTTTCTAAGAAATACGTGGACAAACCTACATACATACATACTTACATACATACTTACATACATACTTACATACATACTTACATACATACTTACATACATACTTACATACATACTTACATACATACATACATACATACACTCACAAAATTTGGTAAATTTGTTTAAAAGCCCACATAGACTAACATATATTAATATTACGCATTTTTATCAATATTACATTACGCGTCGAATAGAGAACCTTCTTTTTGAAGCCGGTTAAAAAAGGAGGTTATTTATTCGATGCGAATGTCTGTTATTAAAAGTTTAGTTAACGTAAAAATAGCGCAGGCGGAGCTGCGTGGGTCAGCTAGTACTTATAATAAAACTGTAACAGGTCCAATTCTGTACATTGAAGATATTTTGAAAATTATATTTGGAGGGCATTCTATAACCGATAGTGAGGCCGAAAATGTAATTTTTTTAATTTTTGTCTGTCTGTCTGTCTGTATCACGGCTGCGCATCACGCCGAAACTACTGAATGGATTCAAATGAAACTTGGCAAGATTTGAGATCTTACTACAAGGTAGGACATAGGATACTTTTTATCCCGTAATCTAGCACGGTTCTTTTGGGAGAGGGGATTAAAGTCAAAATGGGTACTTGGTTATACGCTTGGTCTGATTTTACAAATTTTTCTCTATAATATAATAAATATTAGTAAGGGAACACTCATAGAGAGTTGTTATCAAGGTTTTGTAATCGATCGGGTTAAGCAACGTTAGGTAAGGTCATTAAATAGATGGGTGACCGTTTAACGCCATTTGAACTAAACGGGTCCGTGCTTCGGAGAGCAAGTAAAAAGTGGGTCTCAGTTTTTAACCGACTATAAAAAAGGAGGTTATGTATTCGATGCGAATGTTATTAAAAGTTTAGTTAACGTAAAAATAGCGCAGGCGGAGCTGCGTGGGTCAGCTAGTTATTAATATATCCATGTAAGTACTTGGATTTTTTCAAACTAGTATTTAGTTGGTACCTAGCCGAATAAGGCAACAAAATTCCGGAAATATAAAGGAAACTCATTTTTTGAATTTAATAAGTATAAGTACATTAATTAAAAGGTAAACAATGAAAACAATTTCAATTTATTTATAACCATTTGCAACAAAAACGATATCTCAAAATCATTATCAAAACAAATACTGGACACCAACATATTAAAAAAATGGTAAACATTAACGAATGCATAAATAATTTACATAATAAAACGAGGCAAGTCACGTGCGGATAAAAACACTGTAAAAGTGATGTCTTGCCTAACGGAAACAATACTAGCCTTCCGCATTCCGGTTTTTTACTTGAACAATATATTGAATTTTTCATGTTCTGTTTTAAATTTTTTATAGTCAGCTTTATAGATGCTATTTTATTTCTTAAAAACTTCCTGAAACGAGCACTTTTCTTTCTTCTAAAACTTCTAGCCATTTTCAGTAATTTCTTTTTAATTTTTTTTTTGCGTTTTAAATTTCGTTTAATTTTATCTGCGTTACCTAAACATTTTGTCAATTTCTTTTCATTAACAAATTCTATAGTTGTACAGTTATTTTTGATATGAAAGTGTACTTTATCAGGAGACATATTTTTGATAAGGTATTTAAGTATTTCTTTGTTATTCTTTATTTTTATTTTGGAAACAACTTGATTTGCTATGTCTTCGTTTGATTGTGTTTTCACGTTTCGTGTCTTAGGCCAATTTACATATTTATTAGATCCGAAAATAGTTCCGAACTTTGTTTTAAATTTAGTATTAATTTTTAGCTTTGGACTATATTTAGTATGACACCTATTGCAATACATGTCAATTTTGTGATCGCTATTTTTCTGAACACTCTTATGCTTTCTTTTAAAATATTTTTTTGAATGTTTTCTTGGCTTAATAACACATGTCTTTAATTTTGTTTCCTTTTCCATTTGAGGTAATTTAGTTACTTCATTTTTTACACTGGTAGGTTTGTATGTATCTTTTACAAGCCTTAAATGGAACCCTTTAACACTATTTGTATGCGATGAGTTTTTGATGTTTATTGCAGAACTTGATTTTAGTATATCCATTAGCATAACATTCTTATACAGATTGTTCTTTGCCTCATTATGAAGATAAATATTATTCGCTTCTACATCTGATTCAGTACTATAGCATTCACAATCAATTTTTTTATTAGATTGTCTTCTATTTTGGTTGTTATTTCTATTTAAATAACAAGGGCACATAACTTCATATTTTAATAGAGATTCTTGTTTATTTTTAACTTGTTCTGTTTTTCTTAAATGTGGATCGCTGACAATTTTTTTTCCTGCTGAAATCGAATCTACTGAGTTCTTTATTGCTTTTTCTAAAATATTTTCTGATACTTTAATTGGTACTTGAATAATTTTACTTTTCATTGGAGTATTTTTTACGTCGTTTATTCTTTGCATATATTTGGAATCTTCATGTAGTACTTTTAATACCAAGTTTTGTAATTTGTCTTTAGTAAGAGGATTTAAAGAATTCGAATTTGATCTATCCATTTCTTCCTGTGCTTCACTTGACTGATATGCAGATTTTTGATTAGATACCTCTAAAGATGACATTATATTTTCACTTCCCACATTTAGTGAGTTTTTTATTGTAGACGTTTTAGCCTTTATATTGTTATTACATTTTTTATTAATATATTTTAAACAGATGGAAGTACATTTATCCTCCTTGTTTACACAATTATTGCTATTATTTATTTTAATAGGTGTGACCAGTCTATTACTATTTCCGTTGGTTAGTGATTTTAGAGCAGTATTATTTTTAACATTTATAGGTGTGTTCCCGTTTGTGCTTCCGACTTTAAATTTATTTTCCTTTTCAAGGACTTTTCTAGTTACTTCTTTTGTGGACAGTTTGAAAAATGCTTTAGAAGTTGGCATTTGTTTAGTAGCCTTAGTAGAGCGTGTTTTATTTTTATTATCTTTTAGGATACACTTATTTGATGCATGTTTTTCAAGGCTACGTTTGACGTTACTATTAACTGTTTTAGTACTAGTCAATTTAGGTTTTGTTGGCTGAATTAATTTACTTCTTTTACATTCACCTATTTTAATTAACTCTGCATCAACTTTATGAGGAGTTGCAGCACTCATGTAGTAACCTCGCGGTAATTTTTTAAACTTCAGTCCGTTATTTTTTTTCCTCAATGCATGGCTTACATTCAGAAATGTATTACCCGTTGCTTGACTATCAGGATCTTTCCCATACCAATTTATCAATACACCGTTCTTGTTTATATTTGGATATGAAGCAGCATTAGTGTTTTTATATTTCTTTTGTTTTGTAAATCTGTTTATATATGACTGTGACTGTGTCCAGAGCTTAATTTTTTTTAATATACTTGAGCTGTGCGTCCTTGACACGTCCTTGTCCTTGATGTGACATCTTCTCATCAGAAATTCCGCAGTGCCTGAAGACAAAGGTTTTTAACCAGTGTGTGTTGCCAGTGATGACTTATGGTACTGAGACGTGGTCTTTAACAGCTGGCCTTTTGGAGAAGCTCAGAGTCACACAACGAGCTATGGAGAGAGCTATGCTCGGAGTTTCTTTGCGCGACAGAATCCGGAATGAGGAGATTCGCCGAAGAACC
Organism: Furcula furcula; assembly: GCA_911728495.1. Lineage (NCBI taxonomy): Eukaryota > Metazoa > Arthropoda > Insecta > Lepidoptera > Notodontidae > Furcula > Furcula furcula. The sequence goes on along the minus strand of OU452246.1, from coordinate 7,390,901 downwards.
AAGGCCACCGACATAGCTCGTAGAATATGCAAGTTGAAGTGGCAGTGGGCAGGCCACATCGCTCGAAGAACCGATAACCGTTGGGGAAGAAAGGTTCTCGAGTGGCGACCACGAACCGGAAGACGCAGCGTAGGCAGGCCTCCCACTAGGTGGACCGACGACATTGTTCGCGTCGCAGGCAACCGGTGGATGCAAATAGCAAATTGTCGTTCATTGTGGCGGTCTAAGGGGGAGGCCTATGTTCAGCAGTGGACGTCTTCCGGCTGGTGATGATGATGATGATGATGATGTGCGTCCTTGTATTATGAGAACAGTTGACGTAATTTATTAGATATTCTTTAAAATATCGAGATTGATGGTATTTTATTTTATTCTTACCATCGATTTCTTGGAGCAATCTTGATGATGGATTGAATTTAATGTTGTTCTGTTTTTTCCATAAAATTAAATTCTTGCCAGTAATACAAAAGTCATTACATATTAAAGCAGAACAGTAACTACTACTATCACTTTTACATGGATGTTTACGAAAACATTTTTTTTGGAAATTATCACACAGGTCATTGGAACTGGCTGTTTTTAATGAGTTTAGTTTTACTGATGGGTTCATAATGGTAATACTGTTGGAATAGCTTCCATATTTTTTTTTACATTCAATTAATGGTTTATGTTTATTATCATTTATGTACTTATGTTGTTGTTCTAGATTGTTTAGTATTTCGTACGTATGCGAAGAGTTGTGGTCTCCAGCCATATTATATGCCTTATTATATATAGTTTCTTTATTTAAAAACTGTATTTTCTTCTGCACAGATGTCGCTGTCTTGTCGCGTTCATAAGTTTTGACTTGTCGTCGTGAGTACTTCTTATGTACATCATCAGTGTTACTTAAAAGTGCCTGAACAGATTTGTTGCCTTTAATACTTTGTTTACGTAAGGAGGTTTGTTTTTCTGTATTATAATTTATTTTTTCTGGTAAATGAAGTGACTTCAATGTTAATTTAGATTTATTTTCTTCACTGTAATAGGATCTCCTTTCGAGATACCTAATATTTTTCAAGTCTTTACGTTTGAGACATGTTGAACTCCTGGATTTTTTTACAGTTAACGCCGTGGTTGATTTTCTTGTTAATGGTATCACTGAATTTGGGCGAGTACTGTATTTTAGTTGTTCTCTGTTATTTTTAGCTCGTATAACATCCATATGATCTTTAGCCATAATTCGGTGTAAACATGTAAATTTATCCTTAAATGTTAAAATTGCGTATCGTTAGTAATCATTTAAAATTTCATGTCAAGTTTTATACTTTGTTTTCCGTGTATTACTTCCTTTATGTTGTATCATTAGCTACTAAACCATATTTTTTTAAAGCAAGTGTATCCCATTCTTGTTCGGTCTATGGAATACTATTCCTTACAGCTGGATTTGCAATCTATCTGAAGCCGCACTCTGAAACGAACCGAATAAAAACCCATTTTATTAAGCCTTTTAAATTAATACAATAGTGGTGCCAAGAATTGACCGACGTGCTTAGTTAAACAGTACCGATGTCAATGTCGCCATCGGTACAGGTAATTTTGTCTGCCTGTAGAGCCTTTAATAGCGGGGAGTGATGGGGACCTCCATACTTGCATTCAGTTAACACCAATGGTCTTCGTGTCTGTATTGTCTTTTGTATTTTTCTGTAGTATATGTAGATAGCGATAACAGCTTAGTGGGCGAGCGCTTGCCTTGGAAACAAGGTGCGCAGGTTTGAACCACGGCTCGCACCTCATGAATCATGTGTGAATCTACTTTGTGCGATTGTTACTAGCTTTCGGCGAAGGAATACATAGTGAGGAAACCTACATCTGAGAAAGCCTAACTAGGTTTCGAATGACGTGTGAAGTCCGCCAACCTGCACTTGGCCAGCGTGGTGGACTACGGCCTAAGCTCCCTCATCTTGAGGGGAGGCCCGTGCCCAACAGTGGGACATAGCAAGGGTTGGTATTATAGGTAGATAGATTATAAGTTTGCCATTGTCTCTCCACAGTATAAAAGTCGCATTCGTTTAGTTTAGCTGTTCTTGGGTTACAGAGCCGCAGCAACACAAACAGAAAAAGAGCCTCTTCGTGATTTGTTATTATGTACCTATTATGTAGGGGAGGGAGGGGGGATGGCGTTCACTTAAGGAAAATACACTGTATTTTTCAAAATATTGATACTAAATTTTAAAATATTACATGTTCTTCACCTATTCAGCAATCGACATTTTAGCACCAAACGTATTTATCCTTGACTTATACGTAGTGGGAAGCAGTTTAAAAAAAAAAACAGGTTTAAGCGCCATTGCCCCTGACTTTGGGTAATGCCGCTCTGGCTAAGGGGTAATTACGATCACGTTTTTTTTTTAAATATCTAGTAAGGTCCATTTAAATTACAGTGCTAAGCGTGAAATCAACCTTAAACCATTCATAAACATCTTTCTAGTGTAGGATAGGCTACTCCCAGAAGACTTAATCTACGTCTAGTAAGAGCGTCGCAGCCACACAGTATAGACCAAATGGAAAATTAGATAGGCGCTGCCGTATACGGAGAAACACACTGTACGGTCACATGCTGCGAGCTGACTGACCTTACGCGTCGCTGCCTGTTAAAAGTCCTCAAGCCTCGCACTTCAAGCGCCGCGGCGTTTTCCTATCTTCCACTTTGTCAAAATGGAAGATAGGATATCTTCCATTTTGACAAGGTTACAGAGGTGAGCGCCATTACCCAGTGAGCGCTATTCCCCCTGCTTACCCTACTATAAGAGTGGAGACCACGAACCGGGAAACGTAGCGTAGGACGCCCTGTGGCCAGGTGGAGTGACGACATATGAAAAGCAGCTGGCAGTGACTGGATGAGGACAGCCGAAGACCGGTCCAGCAGTGGACTTATTTGGGCTGATTATGATGATGATGATGTACAATAAAAGATAATACTAATCTAAATTACACGACTATTACCTCATTCCTACTTGTCACTGAGTCTATAGTTTCACTATAATTATTAGCTTCATAAACTGATGAACCATATCTGTTAAACCTACTTCAAAAATAAGAATATCGGCTTGCCAATCGGGATAAATAATGTATGTAATGCTAAAATTGAATGGTACTAATGCTATGTACCCATTACATATTATAGTTACTAATTAAAATATTATAAAACAGGTATAAAATATTCCCTTAGTACAATGTTTTTACTATATACGTATGTCATCAAGAAGCCTAATATATTGTCATCCTCCTCCTGTCACAGGATTTCATCACAAGATTCAAATGTTTGACATAACTGGACCAAATATTGGTTATATCCTCTTTGACCACGACCAAAGACCATGACCTTATGGAACTAAGGCAAACTTTCGGGCGTTTAAGATTTGTTCATGCCTGAGGTTCATGCAAGGTTCATGCATTGAATTCTATCTACTGCCGGTCCCAATATCCTATCGATCCCTATAAGTTGAAATAGTTACCATCGATAGCTATAATGACATATTTCCGTTTCAATAATAACATATTAGCAGCTTACTGTTGGTTGTTCAAATGACAGTCTGTCAGGGTTTTAGTTATCGCTCCATTTCGGAGGTTTATCGCGGGATATCGATGACTTGATCGATCATTTTAACTTATAGTTAGGGATCGATAGGACATTGGGACCGGCAGTTAGTGGGTTCATATTACATACTAAGTATATTAAATTCTCTTTTGAAAATTGAGTAATTATGTCCTGTTCAAAATCAGACTACTCAACCCTAGTAGGTACTCAACTACTCCATGTAAGTACAGTAAGTAGTCTGTGTTCAGCATTGAGTGAGGTAATATTAGTACTAAGTAGAAGTATCTACAGGTACCTACAGTACGCGACAGGTCGACATGGCAATCTGGGAGGTCACACCCCGCACCCCCGCATATCGTTCGCGTAAGACGGCGCGGGCAACCCCCGCGTCCCAACTCATACCCCGATTCCCATGTCGACCTATCGCGTACTGTCACAGCGTACTGTACTGTACATAGTAGTACTACTTTTAATTACTTGTCCCTCCTTTATTTTACAGCCTGTTTTGGTAAATGTGTCCCACTGCAGCGCAAAGGGCTTCCCCTCACTCTTGCACACATCTTGATCGACTGCCATCTCTGGCCAAGTACTTACTGTCCGAGAATAGGTAAGTATAATCATACCTTTATCTTCTTCATCTGCCCCTACTTCGGCGACCGTCTGGTGGATCAAGTATCCATTCTATATCGTGACAATACTTGGCACGTACCCAGCCCATGATGATGATATATAGTACTGAGACGTGGCCCCTGACTGCTGGCCTTTTAGAGAAGCTCAGAGTCACTCAACGAGCTATGGAGACAGCTAAGATGCTCGGAGTTTCTTTGCGTGACCGAATCCGTAATGAGGAAATTCGGCGAAGAACCAGGATCACCGACATATGTAGCTCTTAAAATCTGCAAGTTGAAGTGGCAATGGGTAAGCCACATCGCTCGGATAAACAATAATCGTTGGGGAAGAAAGGTTCTCGAGTGGCGACCACGAACTTGAAGACGCAACGTAGGTAGGCCTCCCACTAGGAGGACAGACGACATTGTGCACGTCGCAGGTAACCGGTGGATGCTAATAGCCAATAGTCGTTTATTCGGGGCGTTCGATGGGGAAAGCTCAGCAGCTCAGCAGATCTTCCGGCTGGTGATGATGATGATGACCCAGCCCATTCCTACTTCAGCTTTGCAGATATCATAATTTTTTGTCTCCGCGGGGGAACGCCGTCCTCCTCGGAATCGTGGAATTACAAGCCTTTTTTTAGGGACGCGGGGGAAACTTCTAAAGATCCCCGGGAGCTGTGGGGCTCACCCGGGGCATGTGGGATTCTTCCCCACTAAAATTCCCGCGGCTGTCGCTACGGCACATGAGAGGGGACCCAGGTCTCTCCGGTGGGATCTGCACCAGGGGCCCCTCAGTGCTTTGCCTTTGAGCCCCCCGGGAACCAGTCACGGTGCTCACGGGGACGGGGGTCGCAACCTCGCCGCCGTCCTCCTCGGAGTCGCCGCCGTACTCAATGGACGTTCTAAGGGCCCACACCCCGAACGTCCAGCGACTCCGAAGACATCATCGTACCTACGAGTATCTAATGGAGCGGTGTGTGGTGCTTCCTCAGAGGCGTTTCGTAACCGGTCTATCAACTCGACAGCAAGTATACTATGCTCTATTGGCAAATCTTGACCTTGGACTTTAGCAGCTTCGTTAGAGACCATGCCTGAGCACTAAGTTAGAATGCACACGTCAAGGAGTTTACGTTTTAGGCATTTCGGTAGGTTTCCATTCCCGAGAATCCACCTCCACCTTACTGAAGTCAAATACCCTTTAAATGGGGTCAAGTCCTGCGGTGAGTACGGCTGCCGATGCTCTATTCGAAGTCACATCACATACAGTTTGCCTTCTATCTGTAAACAAGTATAAATAATTATAAAATCATAATTATAAAGCCCGACTGCAAACAAACAAAATTATCCTAAATTACATTATACATACATAATACGTATACATATGTATACGTATAATTCAACTCATCTCGTTAAGACCTTTCATTTGATGACCTATATGGATGTTTTTGGAACTAAAAAAAAAATGCAAAATGGTGGCTGGCGGCCGCCATTTTATTTTTTTAGAAAAATATATAGCCTATGTCACTCACACAACTAAAACGAATCTAACGACATATTATAAGTCACTATCCATCACGCCGTGTAGGCTGTAGTCCATGCCAGTGGCACTCTCCTTAAAACAGCTGACAAAATTTTAATGTATGGAAACTAGCACACCTTCAGGCAAGGGAAGGAACTAAGTTTTAAGATTCTACTATAATTTGCCTAGATGGCGTTAAAAATTCAGTTTATATATTTTTATTTAATTAGTTTAATATTGTTATTGCATATCTTTAATTTATTTGAGTAAATCTGATACATTGCGTATATTTTTAGTAAACTTCCATAATGTAATAAAACCTTAAAACCTATGCAACAGCCGGCCTCATCGGATGCCTAATAAAACACTATGGTTTTACTCAAGGAGGTGTCGTAGGAGGTTATCGCATGGTTATCGTATAGGTACTGTTCTAAATTGCCTTTGGCGGTTACTATGGTAACCTTAGTTGTTATGTCAAAATGACTTGTTTCATTGAAGATAAACAGCTTTTATACATTTTATTGAAACTAAATATTTACAGTTTATTTACAAATATGTTTTTGAAGAATTCTGTTTGTTCTGTGTCTGGGTGATATTTATCTACTTATGTAGGTATGTACTTACAACTTACAAAAGCTAAAACAAATAAGTCATTATGAACATAGCATAAGTATTTATATATAATAATATTTATACTACTCGTGACATATTTCAGGTCCACTACATCATTGTCCTTAACCACAATGGCTTGAATTGGAAAAATTTAATGCAAAGCTGTACTGAAACAAGAAACTCAAGGGGATTGGACTATATAATTAATAGAGTACGATTGTGCTTCAGATATGTTGAATAAAGTTATTGGTTACCAAATAAACTTTTACAGTAAATATCTCTTTGGTTTGCCTTTAAACATGTTCCTTACAAATATTCATGCTTCATTTACCTATACGTAGAGTGATTATTTAAAAAAACGCCATCTGTTGGTACATTTTGGATTCTTGTAAAGTTACGCCATCTTTTGGCGAGGGTAAAATTAGTTTATTAAAAGATGAACCAAAGTGACCCATCTATTCTTAAGTATATAGTATATTATCTATGCTGTAGTCCGTGCCAAAGAAATAGACATACACACTGTGCCCTGGATACCTGGATATACAGGTAAATTTTTTATTCAGTGCGTAAGTATATTTTTATCGCGAAATCGGTATCGTTATGGAACATAATTTAAACATTAAAAATAATATGTATTTTTGCATTGCAAAATTACGGAAAATGTATTCACCATGCGAACGGCAGCACTCGGCAGTAGGGGGCAGGTGAGGCGACCTCGACAAACACAAAAAAAAACACATAGCCCACCTTCTGGGGCAGTCGGGCTAAAATGAACTTTGAAGCACGAACAAACCAGGGCGTCGTTCAAAATATTACTAGCTGAGTGGGGAATACACGAATACATGCCTAACTCCAGCTGCACGCTCTCACCTCATTTTATATATTACCTACTTCGGCTTGTGGAAATCGGCAGATTATATTATTTTCTTCCAAATAACAAAAAATCAACCGCGCTCGAGAATGTCCAGACATCGTTTTTTTTTTTTGCAACTTTATACTCCCGTTCCCTTACGTCACACTCAAATCGTCAGATTTTCTGAATGTACACCTTTTAAGCTTTTAGCTTGTAATCAACCCAACTTAGCTTAATCTGACGCGCTTGAGTATGACGATTGTTTTTTTTTTACTAATCTGACGGGCTACCCTACATGCGGGGCACTATATATAGTGGATATATTTGGTGGAGGTACTTAGCAGGATGCTAGGTACCTTCATTATCTTAATCTGCCGCGCTCGAGTAAATCCCGAAATCCCTTCTAGGGCTCCTCTACCACAAGTTCGCGACCTCCACGACGTCCGCGAGCACATTTTAGATGTCATTTTGTTAGTGATTGTTTATCTGGTTGATAAGTATATCGATGATCTATAAGTATGCATAATTCTCATCAATCTATGTACTCAAGTGCTTTCGTAGATACATGCCACTCTTCCTTTACTCTCAGAATCCGATAGGAGGACCGGCACGATAGGAGAGGTCAGGCACAGGCGAGACGTTTTTTTTTACATGTCCATCTGACGCACGGATCATCTTACTTCCCAGTCCATGCTTCCCAGACAATCAGGTGATCGGCCTGTATTGGCCAATAAGAAATAACCACTCCATGCGGGATTTGAACCCTTGCAGAGCAAGCAGTTTCCAGCCACGCCACAAAGGCTATTATAACTTTACAGAACAAAAAAAATAAATACAGACCATAGTATATTTGTTACAAAACAATTTAAATTGTAACAATAAAAAAAAAACTTTATATATCATCCGGTACACAAGAAGCAACACATCAAAGCTCTACACGCTTCCATAGCTAATATACATGGACTCCAGACTGCTACAGCTAACAAGAATAGAATAATGTCAGTGAACTGCTTCCACACACCCAGTAAACTGATGCAATGTGGATAGAACCATGGGCACATGTAATACACCCACAAGTGCGGCCTCTTCCTGAGTGATCCCATAAAAAGGCTGCATTCAAAGTCCAAAGGCTCTCTTAACCTTTTACCTTTCATTCTCTTTTTAGGGTCCTTATCCGCACAATGTACCATATAGTTTGTAACAGGATTTGTTTCCATTTTAGCCACAAAACCTTCAGTCATACTCATTGACCCTATTCTTTGTTTAATTCGAGAAGCTGTACCTCCAACACCGCTGCCTGCAAAGGATTCTTTAATAGACCTGGCCGCGTGTTCAGGGTCAATTGCCATAGCTTTTAATCCATCCCATGTAGCTTTTGGATCTCTTAAAGCTCTAAAAGTAGTTGTTAATACTCCCGCAGCAGTTTTAAAACCAAGTTTACCAATATCCACGATTGATTCTGCACACAGGAGGAAATCCGGTGTATCTTTAAACGATTTTATTTCTTCCATAGCTATTTTATCATTTTTTATCCTTTCCTCTCGTCGCTTGGCGTCCTCTTTTGCATATAATTTCTTACGTTTTAATTTTTCTTTCCTAGCTAGTTCTAGCTTTTCATTTTCCAATTTTTCCATTTTACTTTCTTCCGACTCTTCTTTTCCTTGTATTCTATCCTTAAATTCATTAAAATCTATTTTACCACATAATAGGGGTCCTATTGCTGTCAAATCAGGTTTTTTGCGCAGGGCTTTCTTCTTTTTGTTCTTAGCTCTTGTCTTATTTGTTTTTTTCTTCCGTTTACTTTTCTTAGTAAGTTTACTTTTCGTAGTCAATTTATTTTTTTCTGATATCACATCCCTACAAATTTTGCTGCCACATACGCAGGATTTTTGCTTTGTAAGTCTTTCAATTTCAGTGCGTTTCTCTCTTTCTTCCTTTAATGCAATTTTACAGTCTTCACTTCCACATACACAAGGTCGCAGTGGACCATTTTTGCAATATATAAATGATGCTATTCTAAATAGCGAATGTTTTTTATGTGCTTTCACAGTCTGTGCAATTTTCTTTTGCCTTTTACTAGCACAGTAACAACAATTACAATTTTTTCCGTGAATTTTAAATGAGTACGTTTGACGTTTACTCTTAGTATCTTCAGCTTTGGATTTCATAAATATTTCATCGTTTATTTTGTTACTAGAAATTTTATTTCCTAGTCCATCTGTCGTTAATTTATTACGTATTTCACCCGAATTCATAAAACTTGCATCACTTTTGTCTATGAGCATTTTAAGATTATGTTGAGTTGCATGGTTTTTTTGTCCATCTGAAATGAAAAAGATACAGCAAAATACATTAATGATTTCTGATATTTACTCGAATATTACACATTGAAATGAAACTAATTTTACGGATTATATCGCGGTTTATTTTTTATTTTAATTTCCCGACGTTTCGAATACTTTACAGCATTCATGGTCACGGGCGGACTGAGGTGGTAGCAGTCCATATGTCATAGTTGTCTTAGGGTACCCTCAGGTCTTCTAATTATTATTGTTGTCCGATCTACGCAGAAAGAGCTTACAGTAAGAAGAAACAGTACAGATTTTACAGTAAGATACTGTAAGCTGACTGTAATTAGAAGACCTGAGGGTACCCTAAGACAACTATGACATATGGACTGCTACCACCTCAGTCCGCCCGTGACCATGAATGCTGTAAAGTATTCGAAACGTCGGGAAATTAAAATTAAAAATAAACCGCGATATAATCCGTAAAATTAGTTTCATTTCAAAATACATTAATCTTAAAAACGATGACGATACCACACTATACCACTAGTGATGTGTGTGATGTTGTCATTAATAAATTCTTACAGACACGATTTTTGTAAAAAAATGTTAACACTATTTCTAACGATTCTTCGATGTATATATGACACGACATCAATGTTCGCATTTCAAATGTTTTACATAACTATTAAGTCATTTTAATATTAAGTAAAGGTTTTAACTACGTTTGTTAAAAAAGAAGATACAAAAAAAATACACCAAATCAAAATAAACATTGTCGACAGTCATAACTACTCTATGAGAGGTAGTAACTATAGGCCGACCATTTAATACGCGTATCGCCTGAGGGGGTAGAAGGGAGCGAGGGGAGATGTTAGCGGATGGGTGAAAGGGGTGCGCGGAGCAGAGACCTTACGTCAAGTGCGGCAGTGCGCTGGCTGTGCTCGCAGCGCGCGGTTGGTGTTTTTGTTACGGACGCTTGAAGATAAACGCACAAGGTATACGACTGCCAAGATAAATCTCAAGATGAATCGCTCTTCCAGTTTTGCGAACAAAATTAACAAGCAAGCTAAACAAATAGCATACAATGTATATTCCTTTTTTAAAGCCAGAAAACAAGATCATAATTCTAGAGAGTATCTTGAAGACGTAAACCTAAACAAACTTGTTGCTAAAGCTACAGGACTTTCGGTGACTACCATATGTAAAATAATAAAAGAAGGAAATGAACTGAAAGATGAACAAAATAATGTAAATTTTAAATCACCAAAAAAAATTAAACTAATCCGAAAGAAAAAAATTGAAGTTGACAGTTTTACAGAGGGCGTTGTTAGAAGAAAAATAACTCAATTTTATACGGTTTATAAGAAGGTTCCTACATTAAAAATTTTGAATGCGGAACTCAGAGAAGAAGGAATTTTAAATTGTGGCCGAGAATATTTGAGAACATTGATTCATAAATTTGGCTTTCGATTTAAGAAATGTCAATCAAAAAGAAAATTACTGATTGAACAACCAAACATCGTATCGTGGCGGTGGCGTTATCATAATGCGATAAAGAAGCACAGAAGAGATCAAAGAAACATTGTTTACCTCGATGAAACATATGTCAATTCGTCATTAAATGTACCGGCGTGTTGGCAATCCAATGAAGAACGAGGGGTGCTGTCGCATATTGGCAAAGGGCCACGTTTAATTATTGTACATGCTGGTGGACAAGCCGGATTTATCGATGGAGCTCTTTTAATTTTTAAATCCAAAAGCAAAACCGGAGATTATCATAGCGATATGAATTTTGTAAACTTCAGCAAATGGACTAAAGAAAAGCTATTGCCAAATTTACCGCCAAGCTCAGTTATTGTTATTAATAATGCCGCATACCACTCGGTACAAGAGGACAAAAAACCTACAGTGACATCCACAAAAGCCACCATGCAAACCTGGCTGCAAAGACACAATGTTGAATTTGATACGTCTCTAAGAAAATGTGATTTATTGAATTTAATCAAACAACACGCGACAGAAAATATTTACAAAATAGATGAAATTTTAAAGGCGGCAGGTCATGAAGTCTTACGACTGCCTCCATATCACCCAGACCTGAACCCAATCGAATTGGTTTGGGGGGATATCAAAGGACAGCTCGCAAAAATTGAAATTGATTCTAATTTAGACAAAAAGAAAAATACACTGGAACAGTTATTTGCCGAATTCTCTGTAGAAAAATGGGTTAACTGCGATAAACATGTACAAACTATTGAAGATGAATATTGTCTGCACGATCGCATCGTTGATGAAGAGATGGACCGATTTATTATTAATTTGCAAGATTCTGACTCCTCAAGCTACACAGACAGTGATGATGATTCAAGCGATATGAATATTAGTGACGAATAGTCCTATAAATTTTTTATCTGTGGTTAAATATTTCTTAAACGGAGTTAATTATTGTTTTATGATTTTGTACCTATGAAGTTATTATAAAATATTTGTAAAACTTAAAAATAAATACTTAAAAAAAAGATACTTATTATTTTATTCTTTACCAACAATGTCTATCTCGAGATAAATCTTTGGATTATTGACTCCGTGTGTAGCGTTACCCGCCCCCGCTCCCTTCTTACCGCGCAGGCGATACGCGAGTTAAACGGTCGGCCTATAGCACTTGATTCGTAATTTAAAAGCAATACATCCAATGGATGATGACGTTTGGAAGCAGGCAAACGCGAGATAGATTGCCAGGTACACAGGGTCACTAGGTGAAAAAGAAGATCGTATCTACTCGTCAAGTCGATCGTATCAAGGTTGCCTGGAAGAAATTGCGAATAGCGATAAGGCCGCCCTTTGTTTGTACATATTTCAGTTTTTAAGTGTTTTTATGTGTTTTATTTTATGTGTAGGTTTTGTTTGTACATATTTCAGTTTTTAAGTGTTTTTATGTGTTTTATTTTATGTGTAGGTGAGTTTGTGTATAATAAAGAGTATATCTATCTATCTATCTATCTACATGTATCCTCCGTGGCGCAGTGGGAAACCACTTGCTTTGCAGGTTGCGGGTTCGAATCCTGTGGGGGGCAACAACTTTGTGTAGTTTTTCCTTACTGGCTAGGACAATGCAGGCCGATCACCTGATTGTCTGTAAAGTAAGATGATCCATCCAAGCGTAGGGTGGGCATGAAAAAAGTCGGTCCTGCGTCTAACCTCTCCCCGGTCGTGTCGGTCATCCGTCTCATCGGATTGTGAGAGGTAAAGGAAGAGAGAGTGCACTGGTGTCTATGCAAGCGCTTGTGCACTATAATATCTCCCGCGTAGATGGCTGATCTTGTGAAAGATTGGCCGCTGTGATCGTATCAGCCAGGAGGACCTTATTATTATTTTTATTTTATGTACATGTAATATATGTTATTTTCACTTACCGCTGAAGCTTTTCACCTTTCTAACTATGTCTTCTTTATTCAATATACTCATGTCATCTTTATTAACTACCATCTCAAATAGCGGCTTAGTTTCGGCACAGTCTATAGTTTCGGTGCTGGGCACCACGTCCTCGCATTGGCTTTTTATTTTTGTTACAAATTTATTCATCTTGTCCATCAGCAATGTACTGTTTGCATGAAATATCGCAAGCAGTGGATTCTTCTTAATGTATTTACAAAGTTTATCTCTAGCTCCTGAATAAACATGTTTAAATGCTGAGTCTGAGCAAATACATGGATATAGACCTTGGTAGTTAGCAATTGTTTCTGGTTCAATATTTAGTTTTTTTTTTTTCTGACATCTGTTGGTTTTTTTAATATTTTTATCAAGACAATGGGAGCATCTAGGATCTTCTCCCTGACTGTCCATTAAATACTCATTTTGTTCAGTTTTAAAAAGGTTATCGTCTTTCCGATCGATTTTCGTCAATTTCTTACGTATTTCATCGGGATTTATAATATTTGCAGTGTTTCTTTCCAAAATCATTTGGAACCTTGGTGTCACTGAACACTGCGTGCGTTCATCTGTAAAATAATAAAAAAATGCTAATACCGTATCTGGCATATAGTATTTTGTAAATAATGCTTTAGGTTCCAATGTGTAATATCCACTCACCACTAGAACTTTTCACCTTTGCAATTATGTGTTCCTTGTTTATTATACTCATGTCATCCTTATTGACTAACATCTCAAATAATGGTCTAGTTCTTATGGTAGTTTCATTGCTTGGCTCCGTATTTTCGCATTTGCTTTTTATTTTCGCAAATATTTCATTCATCTTCTCCATAAACATTGTACTGATTTCTTGTAGTCGATTATTTTTGCTATCTCCACAATGTTTACACATTGGACATAATTTGTCATTGTTATTTATATCTCCTGAATGATTTGTTTGGTTTTTCAGGCTATCTGAACAAATACATGGATATAAGCCTCGATAGTTGTTATTTGTTTTTTGTTCAGTTTTAAAATTGGCACACCTTTTTAGTGATTTTCTTGCTTTAAAGTTCTCAGTTAGTTCATCTGAAACTTCTACAAATATGATCAATCCAGAAAACTAGAGAGTATTTTGTTCGCCCCATTTCAGCATACTAACAACTCATAGTCTCATCTTCAAATGATTTACAATAAAAATCATTATGAGCCTTTTATCTTTCAACAAAGTGATTTCTCCACTTTGTCAATCTGATTTAACCACTGGTTTGAGCCTGCATAACATGAATTAAACTAAAATTACTTAAAACAGTTTACAATATTAAACTTAAATTTACCTGAAATGTTATTCCCACCAGTTTTTGTTAATTTCTTTTGCATTTCATCTGAGTTTATAATACTTGCATCGCTTTTATTTAAAAGTATCTTAAAGCTAGGTGACATAAATGGTCTACGTTCTTCTGTAATCAAAAAATAATTTTATCACAACCTTTAATTTTTTCACTACTTCTAGTGTGTTAACATTTGAATCTTAGAGACGCTAAAACCTCGTAAATGGTACTCAAATGTTTTACGAATCAAACACGACTTGTATTTGTTTGTACAAGCGGTTAACATCTATTTTTGAAACTGTTGGCAATATGAAAGAAGATAGATAGATAGATAATAATTTATTGTTCCACCATTATTAAAAAACACAAAAATACAAGAAAAAGAACAGTAAAATAGAATGAAACAATGGGCGGCCTTATCACTAAAAGTGATCTCTACCAGGCAACCTTTGGATGGAGAGGAACTATGAACTTCAAGGCGGGGTTGTTTATACAAACCAATTATAAAAGAAAAAAAAAATACATAACTATCTATACTTATAATAAAACTGTAACAGGTCCAATTCTGTACATTGAAGATATTTTGAAAATTATATTTGGAGGGCATTCTATAACCGATACTGAGGCCTAAAATGTAATTTTTTTAATTTTTGTCTGTCTGTCTGTCTGTCTGTATCACGGCTGAGCATCACGCCGAAAATACTGAATGGATTCAAATGGAACTTGGCATGATTTGAGATCTTACTACGAGGTAGGACATAGGATACTTTTTATCCCGTAATCTAGCACGGTTCTTTTGGGAGAGGGGATTAAAGTCAAAATGGGTACTTGGTTATACGCTTGGTCAGATTTTATCAATTTTTCTTTATAATATAATAAATATTAGTAAGAGAACACTCATAGATAGTTGTTATCAAGGTTTTGTAATCGATCTGGTTAAGCAACGTTAGGTAAGGTCATTATATAGATGGGTGACCGCTTAACGCCATTTGAACTAAACGGGTCCGTGCTTCGGAGAGCAAGTAAAAAGTGGGTCCCAGTTTTTAAACGACTATAAAAAATGAGGTTATGTATTCGATGCGAATGTCTGTTATTCAAAGTTTAGTTAACGTAAAAATAGCGCAGGCGGAGCTGCGTGGGTCAGCTAGTAAACAATAAAATACGTTGATAGAATCAAATATAAATAACCAACAATAATAAATAAATAAATGCAGCCGGCTAATATCAATATAAATTCATAGAGACAAATAAAATGCTTTCAAACGATCTTTAAAGATAGGCAGAGATGGTGCATGTCTAACAGTGACCGGTAAGGCATTCCACAGACGAACAGCTTGTACTGTGAATGACTTAATGTAAAACGAACTATTATGAGAAGAAAGAAAGAAAAAACATTTATTGCTGCAGTCTTACATATTTGATGCATGTTGATACATAGAATAATTAAAAACTACTTACATAGAATAATTAAGAATAGAAAAAAAGAAGAAATTATCAGGTTATATCACATGGATGGTTACACTTGATTGAAATACCAACCTTCTGTATTCATTTGAATTAAATCTATTGATTAGCATGCTGTTTGCAGAAAAAGTGGAACCAGGCTATGTGATAAAATGTCAATAACATTTGTAAATTTTGAATTTCACTTACTTCTCGACTTTTTCACCTTTGCAATTATATCTTCTTTGTTTATAATACTCATATCATCTTTATTAACCAACATCTCAAATAATGGTTTACTTTCCGTAATTCGTGTTACTGCGTTATTACTGCGTTTATTTTTCAATGTCGATAACACCGTATTTATTTTCTCCATCAACAATGTACTTTTTTCTTGTAGCATCGCCAACAACGGATTATTTTTACTCTCTTCACAAGTTTTGCACATCGGACATAATCCATTGTTTTCATTTTTCGTTGAATAAACATTTTCATTTATTGCTGTATCTGAACAAATACATGGATACAAGCCTTGGTAATCGGAAGCAACATCTGGTTTCATGGTTTGTTTACTCTTTTTTTTTGTTTTCCTTTTTTTGTTAATTTTGTGTTTAGTATTCCCTAAATGAGGTTTCTTATTTATTGCTGTGTCCGAACAAATACGCTGATTAATGGTTCGAAAGCTAGTAACTGTTTCTGGCTTAATATTTTCTTCATGTCTTGTTTGAGTTCTGTATTTTATTTCAGTATCCCCTTCATAATAGTTGCTGCACTGGGGATTTTCGCATTTACTATCTAATATCAACTTATTGCGCCCAGTTTTAAGAATTTTTGTACGTCCTTTTGTAGATTTGCTTGCTTTCAAGTCTTTAGTCATTTGTTGATCTGTAACATTCACTACAAGTACACATACGAATCGTAGTAAATCATCATAATATTCACTAACATACGAGTATAATCTAAGTTCAGTAAATTACTATTTGTTTCCTATTTCAGGATAGTAACAACAGTCCGTCACATTTGACTCTTATTTAAAAAGAAAACTAATTTATTAATTATATTACTTGATTGTGCTTTAGATGTAAACTTCTACTTAAAAACGCCCATAGGCTTAACTGAACTTCAGCCGGATCAGACCTCCCTCTGCCAGCAGTAGTGTCGGCAATGTCGGTGGAGGAATCGGCGTTGAGGGCTGTAGCCTCCTACTGTGCGAAAGTCATGTCACAGAAGGAGGCCGCGGAACGGAATCGGGAGAGGGCTGTTCCCGCTCGCCGGCGGCGACAGCGTAGGGGCGGTGACGCTCATCGCGCCGGCCCTCCGGCCCCATCGTCAGGGGCCCAATAGAAATGTGACGAGGTATCCCCTGCCTTAGAGGGCTCGTAGGTGCCGTAGGAGCGTGCGTTTCTGCTTCCCCCGAGGCGTGCTCTAGCGAGCGTCTGGTGCTGGAGACTCTGGCGAAGGTCCGAACGAAGAGTACAGAGTATCTCCATAGCGTACGGAGACCGGCTACCTTTTGAAGGTTTCCTCCTCGATAGCAAAAAAAAGTCTTAAGTGAACTATTTATCTGCAAATACTATGTAGCTAGGCGACTAATGGCCGGTTTCTGAGGAACTTTTATGGATAGTTTATCTATTCGTTAGCGCTATTGCTTCGATAACTTGACACGTTGCTGAACCACACATTGTCAGATGAAGTCCGTTTAAACTTGGCTTAATTTAACTGACCAATGTGTGCCGTTAAGTTATCGAACCATTGAATGGTTCGATAACTTTATTTGACGATTTCAACCAATGATATTAATGTTATCAACATTGAAATTTGACGTTTTTGAGGTTGACGCTGCGGCAGCGGGTAGCAGGGGAAAAGTTGCATTTTCGTATTCACTTTGTTATGCACTTATTTATACCGGAAAAGTATTAATAAAAATAATAACTGGTAATATTGGCAATATAAAACTTTATAATCAATTTTAAATTCAATCTGAGTAAAAGACCCATCTACCGTCGAATTATTGCACTGCTCGTATCGGTTCCATAGTTATTGCATAGCTTACGGTGTACTCAGAAACGCAGTGACAGTTAAACGAACTTTATCTTATACACAACTTTATTGAACCAATAGCTAATGAATAGATAACCGAGATCTTCAGAAACCGGGCATAACACATGCTAGTTTCAGAGAAAGTGGCTATGTTATACGTATATCAATATAATATTATATATATTACGAGTATGTACAAGAAATCACACTAAAGTGAGTTATAAATCCGCGCAGCTCCGCTCGCGCTCTTTTTACGTTTTAGATTAACAAGACTTACATATTGTGTGAATATTACGCATTTTTAATAGTATGACCACACATACGCATAGATACATACTTACTCCTTTTTTAAAGTCAGTTAAAAACCGGGACCTACTCTACTCACCCTCCAAAGCACGAAGACGCTCAGCCCAATTGGTAGCAAACCACCCTTCACCCATCCATGCAACCTTGCCTAATGTTGCTTAACCTAGCTGTATGTAATATGCTTTACAAACTACCTATCAAATATACACCTAAAAACCGGCCAAGTACGAGTCGGACTCGCGCACCGAGGGTTCCGTGCCTTCTTTGGACCTATTTCAGTTATCTGAGTTTGTTTGTCGAGGTTTTTCAGGATTACTAAAAAACTGTACTAGGTACTTAGAAAAATCATTTTATTTTTCTTGTAAAATATAGATAGAAATGTATTCATCATCTTTATCACCAGCTGGAAGACGTCCACTGCTGAACATAGGCCTCTCCGAACGCCACAATGAACGACAATTGGCTGATGGTATTTTTCGACAGTTTTGATTATAAACCAAAAACTACGACCCCTATTAATAATAATAATATCTTGGGACAATCCACACACGGTCGTCCCCTATTGTTAGAATATTTTGTTAATTTGCGAGGAGGTTGGGTAAGTAGATCTTAAACTATTCCGTCTGGGGCACCAGTTTGCATGGGGCACAAATGTCCATACGGAGTGGAGGTGGATTGGTCCGGGCTCCATGGCTCCTTTCGGAAAAGTGCTGGGAGATTTTCCCGCCACAGCTCTCTCAACGATATCATCAAGAGGGCTTTTGTCGCCATCAACGTTCCTTCACTCTTGGAGCCGTTAGGAGTTTTTCGCGATGATGACAAGAGACCTAATGGCATGACTATGATTCCTTAGGAGAGGGGACGGGCTCTTGTTTGGGATGCCACGTGTGTCGATACACTGGCCCCCTCGAACCTCAGCGATGCGGTGTCTAAGGCGGGCGCTGTGGCGGAGAAGGCTGATCTGGGCAAGCGGCGCAAATACGTCTCTCTAGCAAATACACCCATATTGGTGCCGCTTGCTGTGGAAACGTTTGGTCCATGGAGCTACAGCACAATAAACTTTTTCAACAGATTTCTTAACGACTGATTGCCTTCACAGTGACAAGTGGGCTGGCTCTTTTCTCGCTCAAAGCGTATATTGATTTATTGATTTTCCGTGTTTGTTCTTAGCTACATCTACGAGTACCAGTTGTTTATTTTTTTGTTGCTACTTAGGAAATGGTTTATCAAAAAATAATCTTGACAACCATTTTAATAATAAATAATATTCTGGGACAATTATTTAAGCTCTTATGATCTTTATAGGTAGGTACTTAATATGATGAAACATATCTTTAATTGTAACTATATTAATCACTTACCTACATTAGAAACTTCTGTGACGTTATTGTGTTTATCTTTCTTCTTTATAACTTTGATTTTTTTTATTTTATTTGATTTTGAATCTTTTTCGCCATTATTTTTTCCATTCCCCTGATCCTGATTTTTACCCCAATTTGATATTTTGTTTGATTTAGTATTTGCTTGATATTTTTTCTTAGATTTTCGCTTTGAATATGGCAGGACTAGTTCTATATCATTATTCATATTATGATGTTCAATTTGTGAACCCGAACGTGATTTACCTTTCTTTGGTTTAACGTTTATTGATCTATTTATTTGGTTTTGTTTTGTTACAGCGCCTTTCTCGTGCATGCTATAACGCTTTGCAATGCAAACACATTTCTTTAGGGAGGAAGGCGTTTCAATTTCATATAAAGATCCTATTTCGGTATCACCCTTGGGTTTTGACTTCATAATCGATCGTGATTTATATTTCATAACATTACATTGATCTGGGATACACGTATAGAGTTGGTATTCAAAATTTCTTGTACAGCGTTTATCATTATGAATTCCCTTCTTTATATTATCTGACATAACAGACAATTCTTCGTTTCCTTTATATATTTCCCTTGATTTTGACTGTTTTTGACGATTTTTGATATCCTTTCCACTTTTACTTTCTTTGTTACCAGTATAAGTATTAGGTTCGCAAGTATCAACTTTGATGTCAGTTTTTAAAATACTTGCCTTATTTTTGTCACATTTAGGGCAAAGTGTTCTTACGTGGTGTTTAATCAATTTATAATGACCTGTGGGATTACATTGTAATGATCATACCTACCTGTTAACCTTTTTTATACATATAAATATGTTGAAAAACGTTCTAATTAAAAAATGTATGGTTCGTTTGTTTATACAAACAAACTAGCAGTTTTATGCAGTAAGAGTTATGTTGTACCTTTTGTTATGTCTCTTTTTCTCTTATTTGCTCCAGTTTCTGTTTTCTTCTTTGGTGATGCTGAATGAAAATCTAAGTGTCTTCCGTCATCATGATTCCAAAATTTTGTAGATTGCTGAATATGTTTTTCGTGATCGGAAGCCTGTTGTACGTGCCTTAATTTATTAGATTTTTTTTGTTTGTAAAATTCTGTTCTAAAATTAATATTTGATTCCAAAGAAAAATATTGTCTTGAGGAAACTTGATATTTAGAGGCTTCGTTTCTATCAATAAATTGAGAACTTTTATTATTTACTGTTTTTTTTGTTGATGGGTGTTTTATTTCAGTACTTTGAGCTGATTGTTTATTTTTATACATTCTTTTGGACTCCATTGCCTTGTACATTGTAATAGAATTTCTTGCTATCTGATCTATTTCAGGTGATTTTAACAATTGTAGATTTGCTATTGAATCACACTTCCCATAAGTATGAGAACTAGCGTGCTGTTTCCCACCAATATATGGCATAAGCACATTAAAGACGCAAAAGTTTTGATGATATGGACTTTTCTTCATTTGAGGACTATCAAGATAAAAATTTTGTACTGAAGTATTCACTTGTACTGATTCCATATGATTATTTTTTTTAGATTCAATATTATAACCATAATACGACTTGCAATGGGTACTTATTTCTGAAGAACTATTCATTCTAGAGTCGAGAATTTTATTTGCCTTTTCAAGTGTTCGAGTAAGGTGTAAGTCATTCTTAACACGAGAAATCCGATAACTTGAGTAGGCTTCCCCTACTATGCCATTGTAGGAATCTCTTTCTAGTACACATGATCTGGGGAAGTGTTGCTTTGAACTGTACTTTCCAACTTTGAGTTGGCTTTCTTCCATATTATTCTTTTCTTTGTGAAATGCATGGTTACGATTAGAAGAGTTATATAAATTCATTGGTTTATAATCAACATCACGAATGACTTGAAAGAATGCTGCTGTTACAGGTTTAACTTCACCGGGCTTAGGTTTCTTCACTCTCACCATAGTATATTGCGACTTTGAACGTTTTAATTTAACTTTCCTGATTTTTCCTACGACGTCTTTCATAGCATTTAATATTTTTGGCCCCAAGTTACAAGTTTTATGTTCCTTTTTTGGGGGTTTTATTCGTAATTTCTCGGTTTTGATTTCTTTCTTAGTTTTTACGTTTTCTTTAGATTTTACTAGCCCTTCTTTGTGTTTTATTTTATGTTTTCTTGCTCCTTTCTGTTTTGAAAAATCTATTTTAAAATCTAAAACAGAACCTATACGCACGGCTTGACGTGGGTTTTGCTGAAACGAAATCGGTCTGTGTCTTATTTGTTCTTGAGCTTTATATGTTTGTGGGGTCTGTGCAGTATATTTTGACTGATTTCTATATCTCGCGTTATATGGTGTTTGATTGATATTACTCACAGATTCCAAGTAATTACTATCAGTGTGGATTTGACGATGTCAACCCTTTCCTGTAATGTTTCTTTGCATCAATTTCTTTGCAACATTCTTCAGGCTCACAAACATCGGCTTTACAGTACTTTGGTTTTAAGGTTATATTAGCTGAACTTTGAATTCTAGATACACGATCTGGAATACTTGTTGTAATATTATCTTGTGTTATTCGTTTCCTATTTTTATGTAACTTTGAAGTACAAAAACATCGCTTTATGCCAGATATTCTACTTTCATATCTTTGCGAGTCTGTGCCCATGGCTTTATGAAGTTCATGTCTTTTAAAATCCTGCGTACCTGTTTCTTTTAATTCAACATTTTTATGCAATTGCCCCTGCGACATTCGTTTCCGTTTTTGTTTATGTGATACCTCAAATGGTCTTACTTCACCTACTGGCGGTCGTTCCTTGTAAAATTCAATATTGAAGCTAAAGCTAGATCCAATACGCACCACTTGCTTTTCAGGTTCACTTGGTGTAACAATTACATCTTTTTCATGTATATGCGGATGTTTATGTCTTATATGTCTTGTATTCACATATTGATTACGGTATCTAGCATTTCTCATTCTTATAATTTCTTCACATTCTCGTGGATCACATGCACCTGGTTTGCATTGATAAGGCGAAATGGTGGCTTGATTACGATAATACTTAGCAATATCTTTTTCAGCTGCTACAGATTTATGTCTCATAACTACACTAGGGCACAAACAGGTATGTTTGTTCCCAAGGGGTGTCACTGTACCAGTTTCTTTTAGAATGTTTGATGGGTAGTCAAATTTTTGAGTTTGTCTAGACTTTTCTGTTTTCATTGTTTGAGATGTTGTATGACGTAATTGTGGTCTATGAGCTTTAATACCCTGTTGACGAAAATGTTTCTTAATTTTTTCACGACTTCTTTTTTCTGTTTCTTGAGTTTCTGGTTCATCGCCATATCTCTCTTTAGAAAATTCAATATTAAAAGAAAAGCTCGATCCTATGCGCACCCCTTGCCGCGGTTGATGTAATGAGGGTACGGATCTTTCTAATTTTGATGTATGATGTTTGGTTATTTTATGTTTAGGAGTACTAGATTGAACTTTTCTTTTCGATGTAGGTAGATGATGTGCCGTTGAAATTGAGTTCGACTTTTTGATCTTAAAGTTTGTATTACTTCCATTAGCAAAATATTTTTTGCGATCACGAACTCTTATCCTTTTTTCGCATTCTACGGGATCGCACTCTCCAGGTGTGCAAAAAAAAGGTTCGCATTCGTAAGGCAGAAGTGACCGTGTATTAGATGTCAAAGGAGGAGTTACGTAAACAGCACGTGTGTCTTGAAATTTGAACGGCTTTGTTTGGGTTTCTCTCATCTGGCCTACGATATCTACATTTTGCCTGTATAATGTAGTCATTGTGTTTTTTGATGCTCTAGACCTTTTTTGCTGCCTTCTTGGAATTTTTAAAGTACACATGCAACGTTTTAATCCATGACGTCTTTGAGCATCTGGAATAAACTGCAATGGTTTTAACTGAGATGATATATTACTGATGGGCTTGGGCTTACTGTCAGGGCTTCTCTCTACTCTTATTTTATGTGGAGCTTTATAAAAACTTTCACTCGACTGGTCTTTGATGATATTTGGTTCTGTAAAGTTGGGTGCTGCTAAGTTTTCTTTATAAAATTCAATATTGAAACTAAAATTAGATCCTATTCTCACAACTTGTTTGCTTGGATGAGACTCTAATTCTTCTGTTTTATATTGTAATTCTTCAGCCATATCTGGGCTTTGTTCACGTGCCAAAGAATATGGAAGTGTACTTTTAGAAATAACCTTAGATGTATTACTGACTGGCTTGTTTACTTTACTATCACTAACATTAATTAGTGGACTTTTGCTTAAAATGGAAGCTTTGGTTTTACTTTGTTGAGACATCGCTCTATATTTATGGACACGTGATGATTTCTTTTTTTTTATTACGTTTGTGTCCGTTTGAATTCTTATATTTTCTTTAGTATTCCTGGGTATTTTGTTAACGTATTTCATCTTCCTTGTATGGCCGCCTTTGTCAGTTCCTGATGACGTTAACGTCGTAGGACACATACATTTCATATTTACTTTCTTCACTTTTTTACCCACATTAACATGGGAAACTTTCTTCTTTGTACTTATTGAGATATCGCTCCGTGGCAAATCCGTACCAGATGACTTACTTCTTGTATACTTATTCTTTTGACTCCTGCCTGCCCGTTTGGATTTAATTTTGAAGTAACATTCTTCCGGTTCGCATTCTTCAGGAACACATGTATCAGGATCACATTCCCAGTCTTTATTGGCCTTTTTTTTGTTTAACTTTTCTCGAAACAACATAATAGAATCTTTTCTTATTTGAAACCCTTGTCTGCTCTTATCCTTATATGTAATGCTGGTTACTGACGCAGTTTTTCTGCGTTTTCTTTGGTGTATGGCTTTAGCCGCATGCTTTCTAAGTTTCAAAGTGCACAAACATTTAAACGTTTTACGTTCTATTTTAACAGACTTTTTAGGAACTTCTGGCATACTTGTTGCAATATCTTTTGAGTCTTTTTTATTTAATCGTGTTTTTGATTGCCGTCTAATCGTTCTACTGAATTTAAGAGTGCACAAGCATGGTGCTGATCGTACACGTTTAGCTTTAAAACGAACAGCTCTGAGTTTTGTACTAACTTTAGTGCTCAGTCTTTTGCGTCGTGCTCGGCCTCTTTTCTTAGCTTCTATGGCATATTTATTTATTTCTTCATACGGGACACTGTGCCTATGTATACGGGGATATTTGTCGAAACGTATTCTTTTCAAAGACCCACAGGAGCAACAGCTACAGATAGTGCTTAATTTACTTGTGTTTGGTGTTCCAATTTGACCTCTATCTACTAAGTCTACGATTTTTACAACCGCGCTGCTTCTTTCTGTACTATCATCTTCACTTTTGGATCTATGTCCATCTTTAGTTAGATCGCTACTTCCACTGGCAGAGAGGAGTTGTGTCCTCACGTCATCGTAAATAGCTCTGGTTCTAATCAGTTTATCGAGCAACTTTCTTTCTCGTAAAGGCAAGTATTTGCCGTAATATAGGTTGTCAATTCGACTTCCAGTATCTATAAGCTGTTGTACAGATGGCTGCATCGATCCACTTTTGTAGATACAGTTTGTACCGGAGCAACTTCTAGAATGTGAGCCGTGTCGCTTCATTGTGATATATATTTCTTATTTACAATGATGATAATTTAAAACATAACAAAGAAAACTACATCACTCATATGATAATAAACAATAAAAAACGGTTTTAATGTAACGTTAACAAAATTGCAAACATAATCTGAAACAAATAATTTAATTTACCTTATATCAAGCAATTATCCCTAAAAGTGTAGGTAGTTAGTGTATTAACTGCAAACTAGAATGACTTTAACCATGCATTATCCTATTACAGTGATTATCCAATTTTTAGCATTACTTTTAACAGTGTGTACACAGTAGTACACACACATTAATTATCACCGAAAAGAACTTGAATTAGGATTAATGTATAATTTAAATGATTGAATGTTGTTCTAGCTAGTAGTTTAATAAGTGGTTCAGTAGGTGCTCTAGGCTCTCTGCACAAGGGATCATCTATAAAAGTACCACAGCAGTGTAAGATATGCAACCGCCAAGAAATAATATGAACATTACTATGTTCCGGTGTGAAAGGCACTGTATCTGGTGAAATTACCGAGCGAAGAAATTAAATAACAAATTTTTCAGGTGATAGAAAACCTAAATGTGTTGGGAGACGAATGGCAGTGCAGCTATCTATGGAAAGGCTTCTTTCTTACCATCGAGCAAGGATCCGGCTTGCTTAGTCACAAGAACTAATTTAAAAAAATGAAATTAAATCATTCATTTCAAATAAGTAGGCTTTGCGTCCATCGATATAATATTTTATATCGATGCTACCATCAGATCAAATCGCCGCCACAACTGAGAAGATCCGGCAAGAAACTCAGCCGGATTGTTCTTTTCCTTTTTTTTAAAAGTATGTGGTACCTACAGTAGATTCTTGGCTTCTTCAAATAATTGATTACATGAGAATATTTTCATCGATATGCAGTTAGAGCTAGTTTCATTATTGTTATTGCGTTTCTATCGACAGCTTTTATACAAAAAAAATCTACTGAAATAAGATGTTCTAAGATCTTATACCTTGTTAACTTCCAACAAACTCAATCTGTGATCGCTCCGTTAAGATGTTACTTACGGTATGGAAAAAATGGAATCGACTTTATAATTTTGCACCCACCTTTACAAAACAATTCCACGTACATAAGAGTAGACACCACTTTTAGGTGTCATTTCCTTGTGGGCAATAATTTGGTAGGGCCATGTTAAATATTCCTTGTTAGAAGGACCTTTTTCATAATAGGTACTAAACGAATTTGTACAATTTCTTAAAATCGTCCAGAATTTACTCAGTGAAATCGTCAATATGAAGTGTAAAACTGACTTTGATAAACGCCAAAAATATTCATAAATTCTATTTCTAAATCCGGGCAGTTACAGTTACAAACCTCTCACATTACCTCAGCCTCCAATACCTCAGAAATCTACCACAGCCAAACTTTCGGCCCAACCACGGCTCACTTGGGCCTTAGAATAGGTTTAGAATGTTTTTACATCATGCTCCCATGCAACTATTCTCATTTATTTTGCAATTGCTATATAACCACTTGAAACTAGCAAAATCATCAATAATGGATGGAAGCCATATTTTTGTAAAAGAAGAAGAAGAATGTTGCGTTGATCCTTAGTCCATACACAAACCTGCTTTGCATAAAAATGCCACTATCCATGGACGATCCATGGATATACTGTTTAGTAGTAGTGAAAAAAATCTTAAATCTATGAGTATATCGATGCCCCTATCGATCGAATTGTCGTTTATTGTAGTTGATAAGAAAGGTTTTCGAGCGGCGACCACGAACTGGAAGATGCAGCGTATAGGCAGTGGAACAACAGACAGATCAGGAAAATTTAAAGAACGTCCTATCGCATCATAGCGTTTTTCTATTGAACTATCTAACACCCATACTGCGACCCCCAAGTCGTCTGATAAGCGTGGGGATTATGGCAACCCCTGCTTTAATGGCCTTTGTTCTGCAGTGGACGTCTTTCGGCTGCTGATGAATATAAATTGTTTGGAAACAAAGAAAAAGTAAATAAAACAAAAATAATTAGACTATTTCCTTTTTTTTATTTAAGTATCAACATAATAACTTACAAGAACACTTCTGAAAGCTGTGCACTTGGATATTTATCTGTAACAATATCTACATCAATAAATGAGTTATTATTAATATTACTAACATTTGTTTCAATAAAATGTACTTTTATAATTGGTACGATTACATTATCTCTATGACTATGATTTACATAATCATTGATTTTGCTAGTTATGTTATGTATACCATTAACATGATTTGCAACACGGTGAAACAAATCATTATTTGTAGTTACTTCATAGTAATTAAAAATAATCTTCTTAGTTGTTGATAGATAATTGTATCCATTCTTTTTTGATTCAGTTTCATTACTTGACCTCATCTTTTTAATTTGCGTTCTATTTTCTCTTTCATTTCTATGCTTTCTAAAGACATATGGAACTTTTATTCCCATCTCTGCAAGCAGATCCTCAACCCAAAACGTGTAATACAATATTAAGAAGAATAGAACCGTCATTGCTATTACGACCAAGCATCCACAGCTTGTAGCTCCTACTCCATCGTGGCGACTCTGTCGAAATGACTCGTAGTAACAGTACTTTGAACAATAAAAGGAACAACATAAAGGTATGAAGGACATGGCCTGAACGAGAAGAGACACGTAACTATGCATCATTTGGATAACCTGACGCAGCATATCTTCCAATGCCAATATGATGGTTAAGAACATACGTAAGACTGTGTGTAGTGCACAGAAAATTGGCACGATCAGGAGTTGACACATGGTCGGCTGAAGCTACAATTTACCTTGCTTTTTATGTACACACAGCTTGAAATTATTATGCTAATACTGTTTTCATAGTATTATAAGTTTATTGTTTCATATTTTTTCTTATTTTACTTTTATTCACTTTTTTGATTTTTTGCGTTTCTATCAAAATTACAGAAACTACTCAGTGATTACATTCTCTATCCTCCGTTCTTTCAAGCTCAGTTCATGGAGTATTTACTGTGGCTCAGCTTTTAATTTTAGTCTGTGCCAAAGAAGGATTGTACATAAGCTTCTTGGTCTGGTACGTCGTGTCCGTCAGGATGACCGGACCACAGCACGGATTCACGTGAAACTTTGCCAAGATTTAGTACTATTTTGTACCTATGTTTAAATATTTTGTACCTCAGTAATAACAAAGTTATTTAATAAACAAAGTGGGAAGCCATCCTGACGTCAGAATGGTCCGGTCATCCTGACGGACACTGGTACGTCTAGTCCAATTCTTAGGTCTAGTCTGTGCTAAGTGCTAACGTTGCTTTTACTTTTAAAACTCAGGTAAACCTGAGTTTTAAACCAGCGATGGGCTACAGCTACACATATGCAAATTCTTTGTTTTAAAACCTAGCACCTAGCTAACATTAACAAGCATAAAACCAGACTGATTTCACATTCGAAACATCATCATCATCATCAGCCAAAAGACGTCCACTGCTGAACAAGGAGGAGGAGGCCCCTTCAAAGGCAGTGGTTGCTATCACAGAAGAATGAATGTATAGGTTGCTATAATCCCCTTGGCTGGCGGTTCTAAGATCGTCGCTGCTACCCATCTTCTTGTTTTCCTGTCGCCTCTTACAACACCCAACGGTTTGAGGGGTGGATGCTATTCTACTCAGACACCCAACGAGCAATCGAAACAACATCATTCCTTATTAAAACAAAAAATATAAATGAAATTAATTATAATATCAGGGAACAGACAATTTCATACCAAATAATAAAACACAGTGGTCCATTTGTTGGTAGTGAAATCTTCAGCTATAGAATTGTCTCCAGTAAAGTCCGCTCTAAATCTCAGTGTAGTTGTCCTATCCTGCGGTGTGCCGCTTGTTAATCCACCAGGTTTACTTGGTTCTTCGTTACTTGAGTCTGTTGTAGTCTCGTCTCCAGATCCCCCGTCCTCAGTCTCCCTCGAGCATTCTGTTACGTCCCCTGGCGTAGGCACGAATTTCGTGTGTGCCATCGGCTTCGCTTTGGCGTAGCCCAAGCTGTAGAATATTTTGTCCAAAACTCCCGTAGCGCGGAATATGAAGAAAATGATGGCAATGGCCAGGAAGGACATGACGCAGTCACATGTGCCCCCCCTGTTGACGGGGCAAGGCCCCGAGCCTCCGCACATGAAACACTTTAGTCTAGAAGTTAGCAGGAAAACTAGGCATATCGGTATGAGGGATATCATTTGAAGCACGAACGATATAAAATTGTACATTGTCTGCAGGACCATTCTAATGACGTTCTCTATCATGAGAATTACGGTCATAAAGACCCGGACCAGCATTTGTATGCCGCATATTGCGGTTTGTAGTAACGCGTGAACGGTGCGACACATGGTTGTTGGTGTTCCTGGAAGCAAGGAAATGGCTATATAGGTCTTTACGGAAACGTAGTAGTAAAAGAGTAGTCACCATATGGTTTGATGTACCAAAGGGTGACTTCAAATTTGAAGCGCTGCTATCGCGCAGCAGCTGCGCTGGAAATTGAAGGCACCCTACTAATTAGGTAGGTACTAGAAGAGTATGTCAACCAAATATTTCAAATAAGTTTGAAGAGTTCCGGTGCATAGGTACTCAGTCTAGGTCACATTCATCATCAGCAGCCGAAACTTCCACTGCTGAACAAAGGCCTCCCCCTTAGAAGGGAGGGGTTGCCAGAATCCCCAAGCTTGGCAGGCGGCTTGGGGATCGCAGTATAGGTGGTAGGTAATCCAATAAAAATACGCTGCTGCCCGTCTTCTTGTTTACCCTTAGTCGCCTTTTCGGACACCCAACGAGAGGAGATGGGTGGGTGCTATTCTTACCCGGACACCCCACGGGGAAGTACACATGTACACGGGGGAGGTCACATTATATGATGTAAAATAAATTGTATAAAATGCTGCCTGAATTTTATTTATTTTATATGTAGTACGTATCGCGGTTACGAACGCTGTAACAGTTTTCAATCAAAATAGTTTGAACGCTCGCGCAAGTGATTATAGTTCTAAAGGTGATTAAGCGTTCGTGATTGTAACCGTGCATCCACAATTGTCGGCATCCTATTCTAGAGTTACGAAGCAAAACACCTTATGTATTATATAGAATGGGATTCAATGCTTTTGTCTGAAATGCTCAATTGTTGGAACTCTTATAGAATTACAAAGTTAAACGTCACTTCTTTCATCTACTTATAATATAAGGCTATGAAGATTTTGTTTCCTTCTCCTCATCGATATAATATATATACTAGATTTGGTGTCACGGTTCAAAAAGTGGTAGCGAGAAATAGCGCCCTTGTGTCGCTATTTCTTTACAAACCACATCCTGACAAACTTATATTTGCCCATAGTAGTGTCGCTACTGTCTATATGAAACTGTCAAACTACAAGTCATTATCATTATAGAATCGTTAGTTCACGTTTCCGTCACCAGCACAGATAAGTTTGCAACCACCACGACCACATTTTAGATGTCATTTTGTTCGTGAATGTTTATCTAGTTATATATTATATCGATGCTTCTCCTGTAGGGTTCTGTTGGTACGACCAGCTAGCTTACTTTTCCTCACCAATCAGGTCACGTAGTCGTGTTCTTCTGAAATACTGAGCAACTATTTTCCATTCTATTATTTATTATTAAGTATATTCTAGCTTTTAAATGAATCCATTTAATAGCTATTATAATAAGCTATTAACTATTAGTAATCTAATCATGACATTGGTACACTGATTTAGAAAGACGTTTTGGAAGAACAGTGGTTGGGACATGACGTTACCAAAAGAGCTAAAGCATGGTGCAAAACAAAAATTGATTAGACCATGGGGCCAGAAAAGACCTAAGAGACGGCCCTAATGCGGTGGAAGGGCAACATAAGTAGGCGGGCAGCAAATGGACACTCATTGCTCAAAACCTGAGCTCAAAACAGAATAAAATGGAAAGGACTAAAGGAGGCCTAAACCAAGTAACTACTTGGTCGAAAATGGCTTAAGGTGGGGATCATGATAAGTATGTCTCATCTCGAACATTATAGGTAAACATACTGTTAAGTTGGGAGAAAAGTTAGCGAGTTTTTACCTGGTGACTTCTAGGAACATAAAACGGCACTTCCCGTCTCGCCTCATTTATTTGTTTATATAATACAAGAACATCTGAAATAAAAATGAACTTCAAAATCTAGTTTCCAAAATGACAGCAGAGAAGATTTGTTTTTTGTACTAAAAAGCATCTAAAAAGCATTAAATTATCCTCTTCAGAGGTTTTATTGTGCGGAACGTAGTTTAATAAAATCGCTTTGGAGATGCGACCGAGTTTCGTTCAGCAAGTTGTGGGAAAGGAAATCGACGAGAAAGAGCATTCCTGACATTCTCTTAATAAAGATTGAACAATCGAAGTCGGTAGAATGATCTACGTAAATTAGGTATAACTAAATCATATTACTGTCTACATAGTTTTACTTTTTTATGTTGTTTTAGGAACTGTTTATCCAGTCGTGATAATATTTGCATGAAATCATTGTACCTACCTACTCTCTCTAATAAAGTAAGGATCATCGACATCGGTTCAAATTTGTCAGAGTAGTGTACTTACCTATAATAGATCCAACCGTTTATTTTCTTTTTGACAGCACCAATAGAACGTAACTGCGTCATGTTACGCAAAAGTTCACTTAAAGTGAAGTTCACTTTTAAAAGTTCACTTTAAGTGCACTTTTAAAAGTGAACTTTTGTGTAACATGACGCAGTTACGTTCTATTGGTGCTGTCAAAAAGAAAATAAACGGTTGGACGCTCTATAATGGAGAATACCAATTTAATAGTTTTTACCAGATAAATTCCACCACATCGTCCACTGATCCAGGACTGTCCTCCAGAACGTTGTTGTGAAAATTTAAAAAGCACTTGCTTTCAGCACGCGGGCGCAGCCGTAGTAGCATTAGTAAGTACTTGTTGCCAAAAAGTAACCGCTGTACCCAGAGAATTTGATATGGCAGCACCACTGACTTGTAATAATTTTAAAAACTGCTCTATGTCGGAGAGCGATCTCCTAAAATGACTTTTCTGCTCCATTATCAGTCAGGGATCAATCACAATCTGTCTGTCTACCAACTAAGTACTTAGGTACTCGTCGAGAGCTACCTACCTATCCAATACGAGTTCAATTTCAGTGTGTTTACGTTTATTGGATCAGGCGGTCTACTCGGGTCTGCTACGAGTTCTGATAGTTTACGAGCTCTAACAAACTGACAGTTTTTTTCCCGTACACTTTACTAGTTTTTGATAGTTACCGCTAGGGGCGCTGGTGTGAAATGTATGGAGAAAACCGACAGTTTGATCGATCGAGCTCGTAAACTATCAGAGTAGTATAAGTCGTACTAAGACCCCCAGAGATACTCCTCCATCATCAAAAACAACATAATTTTGCATAGAGGTTAATTATGTAATAGGCGTAGACATGTTACTTACCCTAACATGGGCGAGTAGACTCAGTGGCGCAGCAGCCTAGGTGCTATCAGACACCGGTCTCGCCGGCGAGGCTGAATGGTCGTACGTATGCGACCGCAACGACGTGCATCACCCCACTGAGTTTCTTGCCGGTTCTTCTCAGTGGGGGCGCGTTGTAAACCGGTGGTAAACTCAGCCAGAGGGCTCGGCTTGGGCTGTCGCTTAAGAGAGCTTAAGCGACAGCCCATGCCGAGGCCGTGCCTCCCTGAGGTGCCCTTGAGCTCGTCGCTACTTCTGCCGTAAAGGCTAGAGCGCTTCAAGCGCTCGCCTCCTATTGTCCGGTGAAGCTGTAATGGCCATCTGCGGCCAGCAGCGTCTGTCATTCCCAAAAAAAAAAACAGCCTAGGAAACCGCTTGTTTTGGAAAACTGAAGATTCCGGGTTCAAAAATTACGGGGTACCACAATTTTGTGTATAGTAGTTATTAATTACTGATTAGGACAAAACAGACCGACTGTCTGAAAAGTAAGATGCGTCGAAAGGACAGATGCAATTCAGACTTTCGTAAATAATTATACTTAATACCTACCTACTCCTTGATGTCAGCTGCAGAAAGTTTATGGTTAGGGGTTCTAAGAGAACACTGGACTAATGTATTCCCCAGAGGGACCAAGTGTAATTGTGAGAATCCGTGGAAGCCCTAGAGGGTTCAAGAGGAAGGCATGGTCCTAACCACTGGACCAACTGGTCATTCATTCGTCGGGTAGGTACGGTCAGCCAAAAATGTGGTTTACCACCCTACGGTTGAAGTTCATATGCACATCATAAAACAACAAGGTTGATTTTCCCTTGCAATTATTCATACAGTTACTAATGCTCTCTTTATTGTTAACGTCAACACTTTGACTTGTGTTCCTAGTTTAAATTGTCGCATCTGATAGAAATGTTCAACCTAAGTGTTATTTTGATTTCATAGGAAGCTTTGTCAAAACTGGTAAACCACTTTCTTGGCCGACCGTACATACAGCATGTATTTTTTTGTGATTCTCCAGTAGTGGGTTTGCTCTTCTTGTAGCTTTGAGTATTAATACTCAAAGGCTTGTAGTTATCTTCCGTCATGTTATCACATATAAAAAAAAAACTAGCGGAGCACTGTAGGTACTGGCAGCAGTAGGGCGACCATCTTCCGTCTTTTGTGGAGCCGACCGCGGCCACTGCCTTTGGGTTCTTTTCCTGTGTTGGTAAAAAGCTGCTCGTCCCTCCAAGGTTGCACCACCACTTACCAACAGGAAGTCTAGTATGGGTTTTGATATAAACGAAATCGACCAAACTGTCAGTTTTCTCACACCTTAATAGATTTGACTCCAGTGGTAACTATCAAAAACTAGTAAAAAATTTACAAGAGAAAACTCTCCGACAGTTTGACCGCTTTATGTCAATGATTAAAAACTTGTATAGCCCAGATGGGAACGCAGTCAAGTAGGTACTACACTCTGTATTTTCTTTACAATATTAAAATCGTAGCAATAAGTGTATGAACACAGGAGTAATGGCTGACCGGTGGCCAGCTAAAGACCAGAAGGTAGGGCTGCATGACATATTCCCTACCAATTAATTGTCTTGTAAAGAAAAACGGGGTATAGCTTATAGTGTTAAAAAGCCCTGTCTGATCACTGAAGATAATTATTCGATGGCACATTACAATATATAGGGTGTTTGGTGCATCGTTTGCCAAATTGATTTGTCCGAAAGAAGAGATCATTGGCAACCTCTTTAGGCCATAAAACTCATTACTTGCCACGCCAGTTTTACATTTACAACTTTTTATTTTGAAAAATTCCAGAATTCAGCATTTAAGCTTAAATTAAAATAAAAATATTAAAGTATGGTGTTCAAAATTTATTTTATTTCTTAAATGTACAGTTGTATGGTTCTATCAAATACGAAATTACTTGCTAGTTAACATCGTTTTTTTAACACGCTTCTATTAGCTTGACCTGTATGTATGTACCTATGTAACTATGTATGTATGATGGTAATGGAATCTTGCGATGCAATTTTGCCTTGCTTCTAGACGTCCAAATCATTTGAAATTTTGCATATTATTATGTATCAAGGACCGGTGACAATACAATAATATGGTATCATCGTGCTGATCTGATGATGGAGCTCGAAAGTGGATGAGGGAACCCTTGGATGGCTACTAGTAAACTAATCGAGTTTGGGCTCATTTGATTTGTTTCGAAGAGTTCTTTTCACTTAGACCATTAATGAGGACCTGATGATGGAACTGGAAGGTGGATGACGGAACCCTGAAATGGCTACTAGTAAACCCATCGAATTTGGACTCATTTGATTTGTATTAAAGAGTTCTTTTCACTTTAAACATTAATGAGGACCTGATGATGGAACTGGAAAGTGGGTGACGGAACCCTGGAATGGCTACTAGTAAACACATCGAGTTTAGGCTCATTTGATTTGTTTTAAAAAGTTATTTTCACTTTGACCACTAATGAAGACCTGATGATGGAACTGGAAGGTGGTTGCCGGAACCCTGGAATGGCTATTAGTAAACCCATCTAGTTTGGGCTCCTTTGATTTGTTTTAAAGAGTTTTTTTCCCTTCGACCATTAATGAGGACCTGATGATGGAACTAGAAGGTGGGTGACGAAACCCTGGAATGGCTACTAGTAAAAACATCGAGTTTGGGCTCATTTTATTTGTATTAAAGAGTTCTTTTCATTTTGTCTAATAACGTGGGCCTATTGATCGACCCAGAAAGTTGGTAACGGAACCCTTGAATACTACTTGTGAAGCTATTGGTTTTAGTGACCTACTTTTGACCGTTTAAAGGGTAATAGAGTACTTTCCTAAACTTCGCATACTCATTACGATACCTACCTATGCGCAATATAAGTTTGTTATTAAATAAATGATTTATTTATTTATTTTTTATTTATATCTAAGTACTCTAGTAAAAATATTTTTCCAACCACCGGCCTACGATTCGAACTACGAATAAATAAAAAACATAACCCTCCTCTGGGGCAGTCGGGCAAAAAATTTATCCGTATTTTAGACTAATACTAAAAAGTGTAAAATAAATTAATAGTTTAAAAAACTAAAAGTACACGCTTTAATAAGGTACACTGCACTAAAAAGCAATAAGTAAATAACTTATGGGACCCGTTCTTTCTTTCTACCCCGTGTTTGTAATTAAGCATTATATTTAAGTACTAGCTGACCCACGCAGCTCCGCCCGCGCTGTGTTTACGTTAACTAAACTTTCAATAATATACATTCGCATAGAATACAAAACCTCCTTTTTTAAAGTCGGTTAAAAACTTGGACCCACTTTGTACTTGCCCTCTAAAGCACGGAGACGTTTACTTCAAATGGCGTTAAGCGGTCACCCATCTATTTAATGACCTTACCTAACGTTGCTTAACCTGATCGATTTCCAAACATTGTTAACACTGTCTATGAGTGTTCCCTTACAAATATTTATAATTAGAATGAAAAATTATTTAAATCGGAGCAAGCGTATAACCAAGTACACATTTTGACTTTAGTCCCCTCTCCCGAAGGTCGGGATAAAAAGTATCCTATGTCCTATCTCAGAGTATTAACTCAAATCATGCCAAGTTTCGTTTCAATCCATCCAGTAGTTTCGGCGTGATGCTCAGCCGAGATACAGACAGACAGACAGAAAAAATAATAAAAAATACATTTTTGGCTTTAGTATCGCTACAGAATGCCCTCCAAACATAATTTTCAAAATATCTTCAATGTACAGAATTGGACCTGTTACAGTTTTATTACACCGAATAACAGCTTAACTGTCTAAAGTACGGCATACACGCGCAGGTATACCTGACAGGTATACCTGTACAGTTCAACTGCGCAGGTAAACCTGAGCGTGTATGCCGCAAAACTGTGCAGGTTTCCACGCCTGTACAGGCGAGTCAAAAAATATGAATTTTCATATTTTTAACTGCGCAGGTATACCTGTGCAGTTTACCTGTGCAGGCAAAACTGAGCGTGTATGGCGCTCGCCTGCGCAGGCGTCAGTTATCCGATGACTGTTAGAGGGAAAGGACGCGCGCCGCTCTAATACAGTATGTCGTCTCGTAAGCGGAATGTAGTAATGGAAGAATTTATAAACATGTACAAGTCGGAGCATTGTTTTTGGCATATTAAGTGTAAAGATTATCACGATAAAATTTAAATAATTTTATTCCTTGACATGATTATGTCACCCTGTAACGATAAAACATTTGTACGCCGGAAACGGTAGAATACTTGGTACCATCTATTATTGTAACATAAAAATATGCTGACAAATAATGATTCTTAATCTTTTAAAAATAAAAAAGTAGCAGCAATTATAATAAATCGTAAGAAAAAAATCATCGAGAAAAGTCTTTTCATCTTATTGGGGCCTGTTGGTCTAGTGGTCACGCCGGCTGCTACCCAATAGGTAGTGGGTTCGATTCCTGCCAAGTGTCTAGGGTTTATTTATCTATTTATGTATGTATTTACAAGAAAAAGTCATCTAGTTTCCATAGTATAGGCTCTGCCTAATTTGTGATCTGTGTGGATTGTCCCAGAATATTATTATTATTCGTAGATAATTGCGGTAATAATAATTCGGTTTAAATTTCAATTCCTTCAATAAGTCGACATAAGAGTACTGTTTGCTTTTTACCACTGTTCACGGTGTCGTCGTTTAATATCCTTTTCTTTAATAAAACAAACTATTAATCTATTAACGCTACTGCGTCGCAGTCATGCGCCGCTGTCGGGGCCATGGTTTCAACTGAGAGTTTGTGCAGGTTTACCGTTACGTGTATGGTCTCTATGGAGCTCAATTATACCTGTACAGTTTAACTGCACAGGTATACCTGTCAGGTATACCTGCGCGTGTATGCCGTACTTAAAGTACGTACCACTAGACAAACAGGCCCCAATAAGATGAAAAGACTT
Organism: Furcula furcula; assembly: GCA_911728495.1. NCBI lineage: Eukaryota > Metazoa > Arthropoda > Insecta > Lepidoptera > Notodontidae > Furcula > Furcula furcula. Next base: position 7,353,480 of record OU452246.1, on the reverse strand, counting down.
TTCTCGATGATTTTTTTCTTACGATTTATTATAATTGCTGCTACTTTTTTATTTTTAAAAGATTAAGAATCATTATTTGTCAGCATATTTTTATGTTACAATAATAGATGGTACCAAGTATTCTACCGTTTCCGGCGTACAAATGTTTTATCGTTACAGGGTGACATAATCATGTCAAGGAATAAAATTATTTAAATTTTATCGTGATAATCTTTACACTTAATATGCCAAAAACAATGCTCCGACTTGTACATGTTTATAAATTCTTCCATTACTACATTCCGCTTACTTCTTGTAAATACATACATAAATAGATAAATAAACCCTAGACACTTGGCAGGAATCGAACCCACTACCTATTGGGTAGCAGCCGGCGTGACCACTAGACAAACAGGCCCCAATAAGATGAAAAGACTTTTCTCGATGATTTTTTTCTTACGATTTATTATAATTGCTGCTACTTTTTTATTTTTAAAAGATTAAGAATCATTATTTGTCAGCATATTTTTATGTTACAATAATAGATGGTACCAAGTATTCTACCGTTTCCGGCGTACAAATGTTTTATCGTTACAGGGTGACATAATCATGTCAAGGAATAAAATTATTTAAATTTTATCGTGATAATCTTTACACTTAATATGCCAAAAACAATGCTCCGACTTGTACATGTTTATAAATTCTTCCATTACTACATTCCGCTTACGAGACGACATACTGTATTAGAGCGCCACGCGTCCTTTCCCTCTAACAGTCATCGGATAACTGACGCCTGCGCAGGCGAGTGCCATACACGCTCAGTTTTGCCTGCACAGGTAAACTGCACAGGTATACCTGCGCAGTTAAAAATATGAATATTCATATTTTTTGACTCGCCTGTACAGGCGTGGAAACCTGCACAGTTTTGCGGCATACACGCTCAGGTTTACCTGCGCAGTTGAACTGTACAGGTATACCTGTCAGGTATACCTGCGCGTGTATGCCGTACTTTACTAACTTTGTTTATTTCAAGTACTTTTATTGACATGACAATCATTTGTAATCTGTAAATACAGAACAAAAGTGCCCCACACTTTTACACTTAAATATAATGCTTAATTACAAACACGGGGTAGAAAGAAAGAACGGGTTCCATAAGTTATTCATTGCTTTTTAGTGCAGTGTACCTTATAAAAGCGTGTACTTTTAGTTTTTTAAACTATTAATTTATTTTTAATACCAAACAGTTTCTGAAAAAACGAAACAGAAAGATAACAATCAAAACTAAATTGTTATTAAAAAAACTAAAAGCAATCGGGATTTTCGAATTCTTTTAAAAACTTCTCTAGTTTGCCCCATTTCTAACGGTATGAAATATGCCCAGAAAATCTTTTATTAACTTCACTAATTCGCAAAATTTGTGTATCTAGTAAACATTTTTAGATGGAAGATAAATCCAAAAGAAAGACACTGCTGCCCATCTTCCTGTTCTCGCTTAGTCGCCTCTTACAATTCCCAACGAGAGGAGATGGGGGGGATGCAATTCTAACTCGGCACCACCCTATTGATTCAAAGTCAAATAACCAGTCTCGTGTAAGCATTGATAAGTGTTCTGCAATGTGTGGCGGGAAGGTAGTAAGTAGTCTGTTAGAAAAACGCTCCTGGTAAATTCTTTGTGCTGTACGAGGAGCACGATCGACTCGTCCTTAAGCCATCAAAATGTTAGCGTATTCCTCATTAGAGAATGTAACTGAAATTAATTAAATTTAACACAAATATTCACAATACACAACAAAAATAAAATTACATTAACACAAACCAACGATGCGTTAGTTGTACAATTTATTTAGCAATCTGCTAACTGTTTAAGTTTGCGGCTTTCCCCCATGATAAAAAGACATATGATGAATGCCATTGTACAGGAGGTAGGTGTTGTAGTAGGATTCTTATCAAAAATGAGGGAAAACCTGTTAGTTTTCCCTGTTTCGCGTGTGTTATTTTCTATGAATTCTACGTCCCGATACTCAATTTTTTTTTCAAATTAATGAAGTGAATAAGTACAAGTTTTTTTTTGGGCATATTTCATACCGTTGGAAAGGGGATATACTAGAGAAGTTTTTAAAAGTATTTGAAGATGCGGATTGCTTTCAGTTTTTTTTATAACAATTTAGATTTGATTTTTACCTTTCTGTTTCTTTTTTCAGAAACTTTGTTTGGTATTAAACAAAAAACTAGATGTTACTAGCACGTAATTTTGTATTTGATAGAACCATACATTTAAGAAATAAACTATTTTTAAAAAAAATAAAAACCGACTTCAAAGTAAATTATCTAATAAACTATTTTATAAAAAATAATAAAAACCGACTTCAAAGTAAATTATCTAAAAAGCATAAAATAACGAAAATATATTGAAGTCGGTGCTAGCACATCATGTTAACTAACACTAGCATCAGCTGACACCGACTTCAATATATTTTCGTTATTTTATGCTTTTTAGATAATTTACTTTGAAGTCGGTTTTTATTTTTTATAAAATAGTTTATTTAACACTATTTGGTGACTTATTTTACCAAGATACGTATCAGCACTATCACGCAACTCGAACGTCTACGTTACAGTAACTTACTGAAAACATAAAAAGTTTATATCTCTTAAACTACTAGACCGATTTTGATGAAACTTGTACTCTACCCTAAGTTGAACAATACTCTAACTATTGCAAAAAGAATTTTCGAAATCGGACTTGTAGTTTCTGAGAAATCGGCGGACAAACCTACATACATACATACATACACTCATAAAATTTGGTAAATTTGTTTAGAAGCTCACATAGACTAACATATATTAATATTACGCATTTTTATCAATATTACATACATACGCGTCGAATAGAGAACCTTCTTTTTGAAGCCGGTTAATAAAATGAAATTTGAACACCATAAGTACTAATATCTTTTATTTTAATTTAAGCTTAAATGCTGAATTCTGGAATATCTATACTATAATAAAACTCAAAGAGCACTTTTTCTGTACATTGAATATTTTTCCAAAATTTCTTTGTGGGGATACTTACTATACTATCGACATAGAGGCCAAAACAATTTTTTTTGGAATTATTGTCTGTCTGTCTGTTCGTCCAGGTATCATTTGAAAACCCGTGAATGGATTTTGATAGGACTTTCACTGATGTGTTGTTTAGAAGTCAAGGTATAAGTTGGTATATAAAACATCACGCTATGTTTCATAGGGGCTAAGCAGTGAAACATTACTTGCATATATTACCACGTAATTTCCTTTGTATGTGAATAGGGTAATTATAGACTGATCAGTTATCATTAAGATATGTATTATTACGCTATATACAATAGGGACTGAGCAGACATTTAGTTTGCATAAGATATGGCATTGGCGAAGGGTCAATTTTGGTAAGCCGGTCCGGTACACCCAGGACATTTTCATTAGATTTCTGTATTGTTCTAAGTACTTTGCTGATAGCAATATGTCTTTGAAAAGTTAAAATCTGTAAATCCCGAGCGAGTCCAAACTAGATTAGGAAAGAAATAGGCAAGGAAAAAATACCATTTCATTTCATTTAAAAGCCAGCGGTTAGGTCCACTGCACCACCAAGCTACATTTGTATAGGTAGGTAGAAATTGAGAATACGAAATTGCTAAATTTTTACTTAGGTAAAAGACCTAAAATGACTCGAAATGATCTAACGCAATAAAATGTACAACTACAATGTGAATTGTAGTACACACTACACACAATGAACAGCGCTCCCAAAAAACGTTTCAAGGTCAGGGCCGTGGGGGGGGCTTATGGTTCATGAAATTTTAATGAAACTCCCGAGGTCCAGGTAGTGTATAGGTATTGTATTACAGTCGCAACAATAAAAGATGCGAAAAATTCAGGATTTTCATTATCGAATATCATTAGACAGTAATTTACGATGTTAGCGTGATTTACATTATGAACAGCGCCATCTATCGGTGAAATTGAACATACAATCACTATAGAACTTTAATCTATATATCGTCCCCGTAGAGCGAAAAGTCACTAAGTCGAAAAACACTGATTTGAGATATGAGCTCTCAAAGATGGACAAAAGAAAAAAAAATCATAACTTTCATTTGACATTAGTTATTGTTTAATTTATAGTCTTATCTTTTAGGTATTTGGTTTAGGCATATTTGACAATTCTAAATATCGAATTAAAGTCATTTGTTTTAAGGAGAAATAAGTTAATTATTTTTTACTCTACAGTTTAAACTCAGTTAGTGAGTTTTCGACTTATAAAAAAGTAATTAATAAGACTTAGTTATTTTTCGCGTTTGCAGAATAATGCATACTGTCTTCAAGCGTCAAATGAAAAATCACCAAGTACCTATACTTTAATTAGTTTTCGCTTTCACATTTTGTTACAAAACACTGCAAAACACTTATCTTAAAATTAACTATATCGTGTTAGTGAGTTTGACAATAAAGAAAACTTAGATAAAAATGTTTAAAGAAAAAGGATTAAAGTTATTAAGTCTACTTAGGTATTTGTTCCGTTAACTTTGAAGATCCAACATGCTAACATGGTGAATTTTCGCACTTACTAAAACCAAAACTATTAGACTTTATGAAAATATTGTTAGACAGGTGGATAGAGAAAAATACGGTGAGTTTGATGACATTTAAAACTCATTTTGGCCATTTTGGGACTTGGTGACTTTTCGCTCTACGGGGACGATATCGTCGGCTTACCTACTGCAAGAACTCATTAAGTGACATTTTCAAAACTTTGAGTTAAGCCACTAATAATATTTCGTTATAGTGTTTGCCCTATATCATTGTACGTATGATTATGTTAAAGAAAAATAAAACACCAATATATTGCTGAATACTTCTAGTATTAAAATCAAGTAATTATTTTAAATATTAACAAGTACTTAGTTTTTTTTTAAATAAAAATAAATAAAGTTACTTACTTAGTGACTTTTTGTCATTGCGACTTTGATCGAGGTTTGAATTAAGTATTTCTTAAAATAGATCCGATAACTAATATTTAATAGAAATAATGTATGATTTAGTATCGAAAGTTACAAACAAAATAATCTTTATCATTAACAAAACATAATATAAATCCTTAAAACAAAAAAAAAGGACAATATTAAATCACTGTACCGTTATTCAAAGCTTATTATGAGAGCGGCACTTCCTGTTTCCCGTCGACTTTGCTCCTATTGGTCAACTTTCTTGTGAGTTGACCGGAAATAGCATCACCATGGCAGGCGAGGGCAGCAAGGGTTTGTTAAATATGCCCGCTCGCCCCGCTCTTGTTCATTGGCGTCTTATTTCCCGTCACGGACACCTGTCCGAGGCTACAATATTACAACTATTTATGGAATTCATATCAAATTCTAAATAATCCAAAGGAATAAAATAGTGAACAACAATAGTTGTTACAAATAGTTGGAAGCCAAGCAAACAGTGAGTAAAAACATTTTAACGGTTTTTGCCGTTCGTTTTGTTTCTTTGTTCCTAATGAAATGTTTTACACTAATGAATATTTTGTGGTTTGAATATAGTGCAAGTAAATTGGGCTATGTAAGCAATATTTTTATAAATAATTATTTTCCATTCAGTCTACCAACAATTTTATTTTGAAAACTCGAAACTTAGTTTTTAATACTTGTGCAGAAATTATATTTTTCGTATGATAGTTTATTGCTGGTAATTTGTACGTACGAGATTTCTAAGTGGATAAAAAACGACTCTTAGTAAACGACCCATAAATCATATTAATAATGCAAATTATTTTCTTTACAATCTACCCGCAGTTTTAAACATTTGCTGAATTATTTTGTAGCAAAGTCCTACGATGATAATACATTTCTTACAGTTAGTTCTAAGCTTTTTTTTTCAGAATGAATATTTCTTTAAACCACATTATTATGCAGACAGTAGCAATACTGTCAATTTACGAAAATCTGAACAGTGAAATAGTGACTCTATTATCAACGTGAAAGACAGCAAACAAGTGAGTTCAGTTAATTAGTATCCTAGTTATACAGACGCACCATTGCGTCCATTTTTATTTTTTTATTATGTCTTAAAACAAAAAATAGCCTGCTGGACAGTTTTCGTAATCTTCCTGCGGGGGCTAAGTAGTTTATTACAGATATGGTCTGTGTGCCGGAAGGTGAAAATATTACAATTGCGAGTTAAATACAATTACGTTAATGTATATTCTATGTAAAATAGTAAAATAAAATACAATTTTAGTAATAAATAAATAAAAATATTTATAAGAAACTGTTCAAAGGACACGTTGCTGAGAGTATCAAGTAACGTAGAGAAGCTATCATGGTAACCAAAAGATTAATATTCCACCTTGATTCATAAAAGTGTTCAATTATGTTTGTATTCAAGAAAGCCGATGGCGTAGGCAATATATATTCTAACCTACACGAAATTCATAAATCTGGCTAACCCATTATGGTTACAATAAGTATATAGTGCTATCCCATGGCACAAGTTATTATCCACCCTCGCAGGTTGGGTACACAAATAAATAACCAAAGAAGGGGGGACATGTACAGTGGCTTCTCGAGAGGGTAAGCACCTGGTTTTCAGATAATGAAGTCCACTTCATCGTATCATCGCATAAAATATACCCCACCCTCACTGGGTGGGTATACAAATAAATAACCTCCCTCGCGGGGACGGTATATATATATATATATTGTTGCTCATCATGAGAGCACATCTGGTTTTTGGAATCCATTTTGACAACCTTGTCAATTTGAAAATGGTTGGCTGAAAGTCTATTTCACCATCAGCGTACTTTCCTTTGCAGGGACTAAACCATTTACTACCCACCCCCGCAGGGTGGGTAAACAAGCACTTAACCTCCCTCGCAGGGACGGTACATACATGGTTGCTCATCATGGGAGTACTCATCTAGTTTTGGAATCAATTTTTGTCAATCTTGTCAATATAAAAATGGTTGCCTGAAGTATATTTCACCATCCGCGTACTTTACTTTGCAGGGACTGAGCAATTTACTGCCCACCCCCGCAGGGTGGGTACACAAAGACTTAACCTCCCTCGCAGGGATGGTACATAGATGGTTGCTCATCTGGATTTGGAATCAATTTTGACAACCTAGTTAATTTAAAAATGGTTGGCTGAAGTCTATTTCACCATCAGCATATTGTCCTTTATTGATCCCCAAGCCGTCTTCCAAGTGTGGGGATTATGGAAACCCCTCCCTTCTAAGGGAGAGGCCTTTATTCAGCTGTGGACGTATATCGGCTGCTAATGATGATGATGATGATATTGTCCTTTGCAGGGACTAAATAATTTATTACTCACCCCCGCAGGGTTGGTACACATAGACTTAACCTCCTTCGCAGGGATGGTATACAAATAGCAGCTCGTGAAGAAAGCACGTAGGTACCTGATTTTCAGGATCATTTTGAATATCGGGGACAAAATGTCTGAAAGTTGTTTGCTAAGTCTATTTTAACATAATCATTTGACGGGCCCGTTGCTGTAATGGTGAGATTCTCGGGCTGCTATCGCCGGGTTCTATTCCCACCAAGTGTGTGATGTTTATCGATATAAGTATGAAAAGTATATAAATATGTATTTTGTATCAGTTGTCTGGTTACCATTGTACAGACTCTGTCTAGGTTGGGATCAAACGAATGAGTGTGGATTGGCCTGAGATATTAAACAGTCCTTTGCAGGACGGATAAAGGCATTGCTGCTCTGCACAGTTGCATTCACCTCTTATTTAAGAATAAATTCAGCCTAGATACTTAAACATAAGTGCCATCGCTTGGCAGATCGTCCGTCTTATTCTTGACCTCTGTTTCGAAGAGCTTGCACAGAATATGACCCACTCTCGTGGGGGATGGAACACAGAGATTTACTTTACAGATGAAGGATGTATGTATATTTGCTATTCCAAATAGCACATACGTGATTGTATGAACATGAATATTTAACATATATTAATATATGTATACTTCTTAATGAGGATTCATTGCATAATTATGGCTCGCAGTCACGTCTTGGATCTTACTCTTGGTCCCCTCTCTTGACAGTCTTGGTATATCAGGACCCACCAAGCAGAAACTACTATAAGTCTACCGAAGTTTTGTACAGAATATTGTAAGAAACTCCTACAAATAATGGAGGGAAGGGCCGCCCCAAGTGCCATTCCTGGCATCTTTAGTCCTTCCTTCAAGGTTATTCGAAAACCAACATTTGTTTTTCTATACTATTACCTCATTACAAAAAAGGAAAGTATGTAATCTTACAATTATAATAGCTGTTTAGCAATTAATCATTGAAAGTTTTGAGGACCTATAATAACATAATGCAATCAATGATAATGCCTAAAAGAATTATCCAGGAGTTTCCATAATATTAGAAAACTCAATTGTATTGTATGGTAAGTAAACCACTTACCCGAAATTGTAGCAACACTGCATCGCATGCATTTTTATCAGCCAGAAATTCACTCCTGACACAATTTTGGTAGACAAAAGCGTGTAATTTAAATTCCGATCAATGTCAGGACATTTGTAACCGAAAGAAATGTTAGCAATCTTGATTATTATCCCTTGCAATTTCGATTTTATGACAAAAAGTTGCCTTTACCTCCGCAAAGACGGGGGGGGGGGGGGGTCTCACCCATTCACTTACGGATATTACATTATAAGTATGTACATACCAGATAAAGTTCGCTACGAAATATTAATCAAATACAAATCAAATTTTATTGATTATTTTCAATATCCATTTAGAAACAGATTCTATTGACAGATCATTTTTTTTGAGATAGTAGTACAGACTGAGTACTTACCTAAGTCCATAAATTAATATTTACAATAAATATTTTCGGGACTTCAGAGCAGGTATACCATAAAATATCATCTATGTTTAAATCTTTGAGTATATGGTTATAAGGTAAACATACTGTGTGGGTTAACACATACTTAATCGCTGAAGTATTCTGGGGAGTAGACTCGTTTCTTGAACGAGTTTTGATTCATATCTCACAACCTTAGTCTTAGTGGACGTACAGGTGGGCATACTATCTATTAACATACAACGTGATCCTGAAACTGGAAATGTAAAGGACTTGACTTTGCAATCTAAAACATATATACATTGAAATTCACATAGTACCAGAACCTAGTCTGTAAAATCTGTGCCGACTTTTTCTAATCTAATTTAAAGTATTGGCATCATTTTGGGACAGTTTTATAGCAGATTCATACATAAATACATAATAAACATAAGTAAACAATTGTCATTTAACATTATTTGGCCTAAATCATTTGTCTGACGATTGTACAGTCCTACTGATCAGTCCAGTTTTTTACTGGTAATTTCTTGTCACGATACGTTGTTATATCGATTATACTTGTCAATCCTCAAGAGTCTTTTAAATAGGATATGATTTAGTGAATTTCCTGTCCAAGGATAATTTTCATGCAGTAGCTTAGCTAAACATTGCAACAGCACCTGGTAGGATGTAATTCATAGTCGCGTCCTGGAATTGCGTTAATCGGAAAACCACCTGCTTGCAACGCCTGCAGCGTTAAAATAAAATTTGGTTTGCGCTTAAAGCATCAGTGTTAAATACCAAAAACAAATTGTTTGTATATTCCAGTTACGATAGCTGCCGTTGATTGGTTTAAAAAGACTAAAATTACCAACATAATCTAGCTTAAATAGTTAGCTATCATGCGCTACAAGCATAGTTAAGTTTTTGATACTAGCTACCTCCTGGAAATTGGAGGTCTTTAATACATTTTAGATAGTTTTATAAAATCGAAGTCAAAAGTACATCGCATATAAATAATTATTGATTATCAATTGCCCATAACATTGATTCCAATCAATGGTTGAGACCATTCCAATGGTTGAGATACAGTTCTCTTATCTTTGCTACCCATTTCTAGAAGAAATTCGTAGCAGACTATGTAGATATATAAGTATGCAATTTATTGCATTTCTATTTAAAATTCACACATGGATATTACAATACATCTATGTATCACAATCACATTGGCGTCATGTATACTGGCATCACCAGGCGAAAACAAACACGTCTCATAATAAGCTTTGAATAACGGTACAGTGATTTAATAGCAGCGTTTTCCCTGAAAGAAAACGCATATTAAAATACTTACCTTATTCAAAGCTTAACTTTTAATCCTGCCTGGTAATTCTTCGACACAATGAACAAGAGCGGGGCGAGCGGGCATATTTAACAAACCCTTGCTGCCCTCGCCTGCCATGGTGATGCTATTTCCGGTCAACTCACAAGAAAGTTGACCAATAGGAGCAAAGTCGACGGGAAACAGGAAGTGCCGCTCTCATAATAAGCTTTGAATAAGGTAAGTATTTTAATATGCGTTTTCTTTCAGGGAAAACGCTGCTATTAAGCTAAAAATCACATAAAACATTGGCTTAACATTAAATCAGTCAAAAATAATAACCCTGAATAATAAATGAATGGAAAGTTCATGAAATTCATGAAAAGTGTGCTCTACAAATCATCAGAGTTCTCTTTTTCAGCAACAAATTCATGAACTTCATTATCTGGTAAAATCCCTGTGCTTTACGTTCGTATGGTTTCATAGTTCCATCATTTTTCTTTTCTTTTTGTTATAAATAACGTTACACAGATCGATCATCGTAAAAACTTGCTTAAGGGGCACCAGATTTTCTATTTCACTATGGATACTGGCAACCACCATGAGTGTGTCCAGACTCGAGATATTTGTGTTCGATAAACTCAAGGTGCGTTGCCTAAACCTAAACACAGTTGCAGGCACAACAGAAGCTAGGTTGCAATTTTGACCGCAGGCGCAGGTATCAGAGAATATAGATATTTCTGTACTGTAAGTGGTAAACATTGGATCCAAAGATAAAATGCTGTGTACTTACCACATGACTTCCTTTTTTTCCATCTACTTCAGAACACTGATAACATAGGCCATCATTTGAAGAACAAGTTTTATAGATGGTAGCATTGTATACATTCAGTTTGCGTTGGTAGTAAAGGAAAGAAACATTACTAGTTGGTAACTACAATACCTACCTTTTGTAAATTCAATGTAATGGAATTAAAGCTTTCATCTTCATAAGCCCAATGTTATCTAGCTGATTAGTATCTCGACTTTGTTATTTTACATAAACATATAACATTAGCTAGCGTTTGCCTGTTGACACCTGGTGGAAAGCGGCAATCGAGGATTGTAAAGCAGACACTGGCTTATTAAAAGCCTAGTCATGGTAGTCTTGAAGTCACCTTCGACGCAGGCAAGCCTTTCCAGTCCTTATTATACGTGAAGAAGCAAATCGCTTAGTCCGGAGTCCGGACTCAAATCACGTTCACTGATGATAGAAGGTGGAAAAGTCATGTAATTCCTCACTCTCCTAAAGTATCTTGTAGTATTCTACAAGTATTCGGTATTCCAAGAGGCTGGCTATATTACGCCTATTTTATAAGCTATGCAGATTGGCCTCCACATTAGTGGAGTGGATTAGTGGAGATCTGGATTACCACATTCTCCAATTAGCCTCTTAGCGCGCCTCTTCACTATGTGCAAAGCTGCTACATGGCATTTTGCAGCACCAGGCCATTATATGACTACAGTATTCCACACACGACCGGACTTACGATTTATTAACAGAAGCTGTCCCGGTATGAAGTACCGTCGGACCTTTGCAAGCTTTCTTGTAGCTACTTTGGCCTTTGTACTCAAACTATTCCTTCCGACGCACATAGGAGTATTTGACCCAAAAAGTCGATCAAAAGTCGAATATTACAAAGTATCATAATGAAGGTAGTTTTTGCTACCTGACAAACCGGAAGGGTCGTGGGACATTATACCGCTCTATATATATTATATTCTCTTTTGTTTTCGCTAACATTCCGTTCACAATCAGTCGTCTTTCTAACGCAAGCTTGATCGTACGAACTTAATACGCAGTGAAAGTGAGACAACTAAATTGTTAAAAATAAGTGTTACAATTGGATTAATCGGGATAAATCAAATTATAGATATGGACGGTGTAGAACAAGGTAAGTATGTATAATTTAAATTACTTTTTGTTTTTATAATATATACCTTTAATTATTATTTACGTCATTTTTTGTTGGGTACATTAAAATGATGAGTCGATTTTAGCCTTTTCCAATATTTCAAAGTATTTTTGTTGTATTTCCGGACTTTTCCCGAGTCAAATTCTTTTATCATCTTGTTGTTAGATGTACATATTAGAAATTGAAATCGAAAATAGCTGCCAAAACGTGCTAAAATGTAACATTTTGAAAATTAAGTGCATGTTGTATTTACCAAAACAAACTTTATTTTGCGGTCACTTAAGTTAATTTCAGATTTCTCTTGTTGTAGGGTCTTCTAGTGTGAAGATCGTGACGCGAGAATATGTTTTTCAAAAAGCGAGGGAATATACTGAACGAGATTTCGGAGAAAATTTAATTAATGACTTCATTTCCTACTGATCAAAAATCAAAGTTTAATTATATATTTTCTCGTCTCAAGTCTGAAATGAAGTCTGACTGAGGCAGACAACAAAGCGAACAGAAAGTGTATTTTTGAAAAAATACCATGATTGGTTACAAGGTATTCTTGAAATACCGAAAAAAATAATGAATACCGAAAGATCCCACGTGGGTCGGCCATGCAAAGATTTCGCGGAACTAACAGACTGCAGTAAGCGTCGAAAGACATCACATCTACGAGCAAAGATGAAGCAGAAACACTAATTTATGCAGATTAAATGGCGCTTCGTGAAAAAGGAAACTAAGAAGGAAAGTTTATCTGAAAGATCGAATTTGGAACGAGGTGACCAGACAGAGAACCAAAGTTATTGACATAGGCCACCGGATTAGCAAGCTGAAGTGGCAGTGGGCTGGCCATATCTGCCGTAGACCCGATAATCGTTGGAGCAAACGAATTCTTGAGTGGAGACCGCGAGTCGGCAAACGCAGTGTGGGAGATCCGCAAGCGAGATGAAGTGACGACATACGTAAAGTGGCGGGCAGAAATTGGATGAGGAAAGCCGAGGATCGTAGTCAGTGGCGTGATATTGGAGAGGCCTATGTCCAGCAGTGGACGACTGTAGGCTGATGATGATGATGATGAAAAAGGAAACGTGGCATCCCCAACACGTGGTCGTATCGTGAAGCGTTCAGAAAAAGCGCTTCACCTGAAGCAAAAATAGCGTACATGATTCAGATGAAGAATTTGTTATAATCGATTTTATTAGTTTATCACCTTATAAGTTTTTAATTAATACGTGTAATTTTTATAAGAAATATTGCAATAAATAGTAACAAATCATTTTTTTTACACTAATTTCGAATTCCTGCTTCAAAAATTAGATTTAAGTATTTTTAAACATTTTTGATTACATTTTAATAACAACAAATCAATTTTAGCCAATAAATAATTTTGATCGACTTTTTGGGTTAAATACTCCTATGTGCGACGGTTAAAATCAGATAATTTGGATACGATCTTCATTAGTGTTTAGTGAGCACTTTAATTTACACTTAGTCTTCTGGCTTAGGCTGTGGGTGACCGATATTTCTTTAGTGTATTATATCTATAAGTATCTTATTTTTTTACCATCTAGTAGTCTTAATTTGTCCATATGAATAAACTTATGCTTTAATATGGTTGCCGTTACTTAATTTGATAGAATTCATTAAAATCTTATATGAATTATTATGTTATAAAAGTAATTAAGCGCAGGTAATTAACTTTAACCAAGTTTCGTTCTAAAGTGATGTTCGTTATGCATATTTAAAAAAAACATTAAATCATATAAATGAGTTTTGTAAAACAATAAAATAGGCATTATGACATTACTTGATTTTTTTTAAATTTTATATCCCTTCATGATTTTAGTGGACCTAATATTGCCCAAAATTGTAATTATTGACTTTATACTATAGCAATAACGTCCAAATCTGAATAACTAGAAATGAGTGTGTTTTTGCAATATATAGAGCTCGTCAAGACGAGTTCGAGGCGCTATTTAACTGTACTTGATGACTTTTTGCCATTAGTGAGTTCTTGCAGTAAGCCGACGATATTATATCAAAGAAAGTCGTGTTAGTTACACTATTTATAACTCAAGAACGGCCTAACCGATTCGGCTAAAAATTGGTGTGGAGGTAGCTTAGAACCAGGAAACGGACATAGGATACTTTTTATCCCGGTAGGTTAAGGTTAAGCAACGTTAGGTAAGGTCATTAAATAGATGGGTGAACCGATTTGTATGAAAGTGTGCATATCGGGTAGGTCTGAGAATAGGTCATACAGTATATTTCATACCGCTAGGTTAAGGTTAAGCTACATAAGGCAAGGTCATTAAATAGATGGGTGAACCGATTTGTATGAAATTTTGTGTGCATATCGGGTAGGTCTGAGAATAGGCCGTAAAGTATATTTCATGCCACTAGGTTAAGGTTAAGCAATATAAGGAAAGGTCATTAAATAGATGGGTGAACTGATAAGTATGTATGAAATTCTGTGTGCATATCGGGGAGATCTGAGAATAGGTCATAAAGTATATTTAATGCCGCTAATACCATGATTGACGAGGATATATAGAACGAGAGGAGGGTGCAAGAGAGGAGAAAGAGGGAGAGGGGATTCGAGGAGGGGGTGATGGGGTGAGGGATCGGGGGAGTTAGGTGCAGTAAGGGGGGAGCGAGAAGGAGCAAGTTCGTAGAAGAGAGAGGCGGAGAGGATTCAGAGAGGGGATAACAGGGAGAGAAAGAGGGGGAGCGTGACGGAAACTGAAGTGGGAGGGGGAAAGAGAGAGGAGAGAAAGAGCATATAATTAGATTTTTTTATAAGAGAGAGAGATAAATCTAGGGAGGAGGGAGAAAAGGGGAGCAAAATTTAATAAAAGCGCGGGCGGAGCTGCACGGGTCAGCTAGTTTCAATATTAAAATTAAAAAGTTGTAAAAAAAACTGGTGTGGCAAGTAATGAGTTTTATGGCCTAAAGAGGTAGCCAATGACCTCTACTTTCGGCAAAATCAATTTGGCAAACGATGCACCAAACATCCTGTATATACCTAATAAGTGTATAATCGTTTGCCAAATTAATTTGGCCGAAAGAAGAGATCATTGGCTACCTATATAAGCCATAAAACTCATTACTAGCCAGCCACACCAGATTTTTGTTACCTACCTCTTTTTAATTTTTATTTTGAAATTTTCCAGAATTCAGCATTTAAGCTCAAAATAAAATATCTTGATATTATAGTATGGTGTTCAAATTTTATTTCTTAAAAGTACAGTTGTATGGTTCTATCAAATACAAAATTTACTGGTGTTGGAACACCATACCATCTTTTATTTTAATTTGAGCTTAAATGCTGAATTCTGGAAATTTACAAAATAAAAAAGTTGTTACAAAAACACTGGTGTGGCAGGCAAGTAATGAGTTTTATGGCCTAAAGAACTACTTCTTTAGGCCATAAAACTCATTACTTGCCTGCAGTGGCGTGCACTGAAAGCAGGCAAAAATATCTGCGAGTTGTTTATGCTTTATGCTATTTGTTCGTGTTCCAGCACAAATATCCTTAAATTAACCAATATTACCAACATGTCCATTTACATAAAAAAAAATACGTTAATTCATGTCCAAACTAAGATATTTTAAAATCAAGACTGTTTATAGAAATCCTAGGGTAGGCAAAGTATTTTTGTCAGTATGGAGCCGCTGAATAAACTTATTAATGTTTTCAAATGCAAATTAATATGTCTATAGTATTTGCTTGCATATGGATATTTGAAATAGTATAATAACATACTTAAAATAGGTGAAACAAGCCGAATACATTTTTTTGCCTACCCTCTGTGCACGCCGCTGCTTGCCTGCCACACCAGTGTTTATGTCCAATGACCTCTTCTTTCGGCCAAATCAATTTGGCAAACGATGCACCGAACACCCTGTATATCTTATCCTTTTTTGGATATCTTATGGCTGCCCACTTACCCAAGTTGGCATTCTACAATACGAAACGCTAGAAAATAGAAAACAAATCTATAGGAATGACATATCCATACGCTGTTACGTGAAGAGTTTTGTCATTCCCATTTTAACACTCTGAAGTAAAAAATTGAGAATAAAGAGGAGGGGGGAGTGAGGAGTGAGTAAAAGAGAGGAATGAACAAAACAACGTTAACATAATAAGCATTTTAATGAATGAAAACATATATCGTTCCACATAAATTGTTATTATATAAGCTCTATCTTTATAGAGCACCTACTGTGGTGCATAACGCTAAAATTTTAATAACGTAGACTCTTCGTGTCGGTGCTGAAGCGAATGACCCACGCAAACGACGGACAACAACGAAAAGTATACATTAACGCACATGTAAGCGTTACATTCCGTTGCAAACGGGCATGCACGTCAATGCAATGCAAACTGGGGTATTCTCCGTTGTCTGTAGGATCTAAGAGCTGGCTGTAAGCATGAGAGAACAATGAATACTTATGTTCAAAGCCCCTTGTCAATTTTTAAGCGAGGTGGTCCAATGTGAGAATTATGGGCAACTTGCTATTTTTTTTATTTAAATTATATCATACTTATTATTTAAGTATATTTTATTATTTGCAGGTATTGGGCACAAATCTTTAAAAAACGAAGTTCAGTAAATTTTAGTACCTATCATAGAAATATATTTATATTTCTTCATTATATTTTATACGATTAATGTCCAATATCCGCAATATATAGCGAATGTAGACATTCTTGTTATCAATCAGTGCCCTCAGTCCAAGTTTTGATAGTGATAAATATTAAAAAAGAACAAAATTCATTTAAATGTTTCAAAAAATAGGTGTATGTGTATGTATTATATAACATATTATTTTAAAAATATTGATATTTTTGAAAATAAAAATGTGATTGACAAACGCCATATTTAATATTTTAAAAAAATTACTCATACATGAGTAAGAATCAAACTGTTAAGGCAAAAGCATGACGAAGAAATACAAAGACATACACCTGTAAAAACATAGCCCTACTTCTGGGTCAGATAAAAAAATACAAGTTTCTAACAGATTCGGTTAGAGGCAATATGGAAAATCCCCACACAACCTTAACATTTGTTTTACTACTAAAACTCGTACTAAAGGTACCTAATGAACTGTTATTAAAAATCATTGGACCTCTACACTCGCATTATTTTTAAATTATATTGTTAAAATTATAAGAGAATGTCAATTTAAAGCTTGTAGGCCTGACGCATCATCAGGTCGAAGAAGCAGTCATTGTCGATGGAGAAGCTGACGCCGCTGTAGTAGTTCATGAAATCCTCGATAGTGACCTTACAACATAAAAAAAAGAATCATTAATACCTCTTAGAAATAACGTAGATACGGGGTAACATATTAAAAATATGAATGAATGATTATACATGATGTCCATGAAAATGGGACACCTGCTTCAATGGATGAAAGGTGTTAACACTAGTATGCCGGCAAAATAGAATTTTTCTCAAAAAGCCGTATCTGTGTTAGCTATACTTAACAGTTTAATTTTCAGGTGTTATCACCATTATTTCGCAAATAAACCGATTGGAAAGTGAAAAAGAAAATATTTTAAAATCCGACGTTCTTTATTGATTTTGGAAAATAACACTTGAAAATGTTAAATAACTAACGGACACGTTTTTATCGATTTTTTTTTTGTAACTCGACACTAATGTTGTGCCCTTTCAAACATTTACCATTTTCATGGGCACCCGGCATTAACACAACACAAAGGCACAAAGGCGTCTGCCCCGTTTCATACCACAGACCGTGCTATGAACGTACCAGGTACGAGAAATAACAAATAAATTACATATGTGCAATGATCACTACATTGTTAGTTTATAGGTCTACTATTGATCCGTATAGAAAAATCTAGAATTGTCAATAGAAGTAATCCACCCTCTGGAAAGTTCTCTCACCTTAGGTAACTACCAATTGCTAACTAAAAGTTCAGTGCCCTGCCTATTTCTTCATTCGCTAACGGTGTCAATTCCCTATAATTTGTCACGTAATTTTTCTTGTCTTATGTCATGCTCATACATTTATTTAAGTACTTTCTGTTCACTTAAACGTTTGTATTTAGAATGTTATATTGTTTAGAGGGCCTGGCCCATTGTTCGTTTACGTCTCGAACTATCGCCTCTATTGTGTGTCTCACGAATAGATAGATAGATAGATAATATACGTTTATTTTCACCAAAAATACACTAGCACGACAAAACAATAATAATATCTAACATAAATAAACTTTACAATTTGAATCGCAGGTAGATCGAAAAAACAATATTCTTAGTACAATGTTCATTAACTTGACTAGTTCGACCACGAAAACTGGGAACTATTATTTTTAAGATTTTATTGTTATAGTCAATGATATATAGTGTATTACAAACAACAATAATGCTAGTATCTAAACTAGGCCTAGCCTGTGTCTTAGATACCAGACACTTCCTTAAATGTATACAGTAAGCAACGGCACACACTAAGTACCGATTAATAGTGAACATTTACGCTATTGTTAATGAATTTGTAAGTGAGATTGTTTACAGTTCTTAATATACCTACTTAAGTAATAATTTTAAATTAACTATATAAAAATAAGTAAGTTTATTTTCAGTGGGCGAGAACATAATTGGTAACAAAACATATACTTAGCTCATTTGATTTTAATGAATAAGTTTTCAATGTCGTCATAAGTTTGCATTTTTAACCACTTAGTCAATTTACTTTGGCATTCGTGTTTATTAAGCGGATAGATGTTAAGTATTTTATTTATTTTATTGTATAAAAAGGGACCAAGAAAACATTGAAATTTCTCAACAAAAATGGTTCTATACCGAGTACTGCGACATACCGTAAATTTTCTACGCTGTTGAATTGTTCTACAGTCATAGTAGAGTTTGCTATGCTGAGTGAGAATAGTACTAGCGACAAAGAGTTGTCTCACACTTAACACATCACCAATTGCGTACAACTGGGTGGTAGGGAATCTAAAAGGTTTAAAATTCATTACCTTAAGTAACGCTCGTTGGGCTCTTTCTACAATGATCATGTGAGTTTTTCTAGCTCCCCCCCAAGCTCTCAAACAATAAGACAGAATAGATTGGGCCAGAGAAAAATAAACTGTTTTAAGTAATTTTTTGTCCGCAACATGACGCAACGTTTTGAAAATGAAAATTAGTTTGCGTATCCTTTCCGCTACCTTTTCGATTTGTGGTTTCCAAGTAAGTGTTTGGTCTAATAATACTCCAAGATATTTTACTATATCGGCACGTTCAAGTTCTGTACACTGGCATCCTGAATCATTGGTACTGGTTTGGCACATATGCGCCCTAATTTTAAAGCTGTTATCTGGAAGCTGATTGTTCCTGATACCAAATGTGATAAATTGTGTTTTGATTGTATTCAGGGTCAAAATATTATTCCGTAGCCACTGCATTGCCAGTGTAAGACCTTTTTCTGCCTCAATCCTAGCCTCATTCCAGGTTTTGCCGTAGAATACTAATGCAGTATCATCGGCATATGTAAAAATTTTACATTTATTTAATTTTAAATTACAAAAGTTATTGATATAAATGAGAAAGAGGCTAGGTCCGAGAACACTCCCTTGGGGGACACCAAAAGTGACAGGAGAATCAGGACTAATCAATTCTCCAATTTTAACCCTTTGCGTTCTATTGGATACATAACTTACAAAAAGTTGAAGAGTTTTACCACGAATTCCAATTTCTTCCATTCTTTTAATAAGCAGAGGAGTGGAGACTGTATCAAAAGCTTTGGCAATATCTAGGAATATGCCGATACATTTGTTGTTACTATCAAGGTTTTGGGCAATGAAGTCTGAAATTCCAGTAACTGCGTCTGTAGTGGATTTGCCAGCCCTAAATCCATATTGATTTGGTGAAATTATGTTTTTCTTCTCTAGATATGACAACAGTCTTTTGTTCATAACTTTTTCTACGACTTTTGAGAGGGCTGGCAAAATAGAAATGGGTCGGTAGTTATTGATACAGCTCTTTACTCCAGACTTATGAATGGGATGTATTATTGAAATTTTAAAGGCTTGCGGAAAAACTCCTGTAGTTATACACAGGTTGACAATATGCGTTAGAACGGGAACTATGTAGGTTCTACATGTTTTTAAAAGTTTATTGGATATACCGTCCCATCCAGTAGCGGAATCATTTTTAAGAGCCATGATAATAGCTTCGATTTCCGAATTGTCAGTTTCTAACATGACCATGGAGTTTACAGGAGATGTTTTATCCGTATTATCCTGAGAAAGATGATCAGTAGTAGACATATTAGTAAAGATTTTATTTGCATATGTTTTCCCTATATTTGCAAAGAAGGAATTGATACGTTCGACTGAAAGCTGCGGAGAGGCGTCTACTGTCAAGAGCTCAGTTGGGATTGATTTTTCTTTTTTCAAGTGAACAATAGATTTAATAGTATCCCAAGTCTTCTTAGGATTATTCAAATGTTTATTCAACTCATTCCGTTCATAGTTCCTTTTCAAGCGTTTAAGCAAATCATTACAGTAATTTTTATATCTATTATATGTTATAGTCATTATTTCATTATTAGGGTTTGTTTTACATTTAAGATGCATGTTATCACGTGTTTTAATGCAGCGTATCAATCCCGGTGTAATCCATGGCTTCAGACACCGAGATCTACGGGGTATAAGTATTTTCATGGTGTGCTTAATTAAATAATTTGAGAGGACATTAACAAGTCGCTCAGCAGCCCAATTAGCATCCTGAGAAGTTAATATGTCTTGAAGACCGCAGGATTCTAAATCAGAAAGTATAGCATCATAATTAACTTTATTAATGGAAAATGGCTGATGTTGATGTGTTTTATTTGAGTAATTTGTACATAGAATAACTGCTGAATGATCCGTTAGTGGGGAATTTAAAACAAAAGTTATTACAGATTGATTTGTTTTAATTATCGTGTGGTCAATACAATTTGGTCCTCTGGTCGGGAGCGTATGACTTGTTTGTAATCCATAAGTAGCCAAAAGGTTCATATATATATGGTAATTTACGTCTTGATTGTTGGGTTTGATATCGATGTTAATGTCCCCTGTGATAATGATATTTTTATAGGACTTGTGCGATGAAAGTAACTTATCGAGTGAGTCTATAAAAGTTGCAATATTTCTCCTAGATGGTGATCTGTAAAGAGCAATTATTAAAGTATCAGAATTCACTTTAACTATAAGGCAACTGGCATCTATAAAATTTGGTTCCTCAACAATGCAAGTAAGTTCATATTTCGTATAAATAACTAACCCATCGTTTTGATTAGCATTCTTTTTGGTGTGATATAAATTGTAATTAGGTATAATCGGAAAAAGAGATGTTGTAGCATTCCAAGATTCGGTTAGTACATACAAATCACAATCCAGGTTTAGTCTTGTCAATAAAATATTGAATTCATTAAAGTTACGATTAATACTTCTAATGTTTTGGGTCAATATTTTAAAAGCATTGAGCCCGCACGTCTCAGTTAATATACGCTTACACGATTCTGGCTCGCACAAGAATGCCCTACCAGCTATAATGTCATCAATGTCGTTTGTAATATTAGTGTCATTTGTAGGTCCGAATTTTATTGCATAATAACAGTGACACCAATGTAGACGATGTGTTTATAATGCTTGTAGATTGTATTAGTATATGTCGCAATTTACTAGAGTTATTTTTGAACCATTCAAAATGACCCAAGTTTATGGAGGAGTGATAGCCTATTAAAAAGTATATATTATTAATGATCAGTTTATAAAAACACAAACTTATGCTAAAGTTTAGTAACAAACAGATGTATAGAAAAGAAAATGAAACAGTAGTAATGCATTCCATGATAGATATACATTGGCCTTCCAATACGAGTCAAACTGCATTTCGAAGCTTAGTAAGATCTGCTTCCTCTTTAATTTCAATGTGTGGGGACTCGTCAGTTTTACGTATGAAAACTCTGCCATTGCTTGTCCAACAATATTTGTACTTCGCCGCTGATGCAAGATCACGAGCCAGGTAAAAGAGTCTGCGTCCTTTTTTTGTAAGACCTTCAGATATATATACTGGAACGGAACGCCCATCTACCCCTATTAGAGTAGAGTTTAAACGTCCATTTGGATGTTGCTTGTTGTACGTTTTAGCATTTTTGACTACAGCTTGTTGTGTCATAGTTCGTGTAAAATCCACTACTATGGTTGATGTGCCTGATTTTCCTTTGGTGCGAAAAACATCCTTAATGTCGGCTGGTTGAACATCAACAGCAAGTACTTTACATACATTATTTACAATTGTTGTTAGTTCTGATTTGCTTTCATTTTTTGGTTGACACGGAATATTTCTGAGTTCAACGGTAGTAGATTTCAAAGATCTTTGCATGTCTTCCACTTTTGCTTCCAAAGTAGAAATATATAACAGATGTTCTTTACGTTCACGCTCTAGAGTATCCACTTTTACTGACATGTTGTCAAAGCGATCAGAGAGGAACTGCAATGACTTCTCTATTTCTTGGTTGGTTTGATGAATTAAGGAGTTCTGGGCCTTTATTTCAGCTACATCTTTTACAAGTGTACTCAGATTAAAATTCTGTTTATCCCCTATTTCTTTAATCATAGATCTCATTTCATCTTTGAATTTAGTTAGCTGCTCTTCACAACAAGTTATACGAGGTCTTTTATTACGTTGGCCTGCAAAGGATTGTACCGGTTGCGATTCGACCAATTTGGAGACATCAGGATCCGAGACTGTGTGAGAAATCGTAGCAGCAGGAGGCGGACTACGTACCATTCTATTCATTCTTGAAATTTTTTTTTTTTTTTCTTAAGTTCGAAGTTTATGCAATATTATTTATAAAATCAAGTACCTCGCTGGTGTTTACGCCGTGCGCGCTACTATGTCGTTTTTTCAATCGGAGTCTCACTCACACTTGCGCATAGAAACTCTTGACGTTCTTGCGCGCCTAGTAATCGCGATAGTAATATAGTAGGTTATTTTATTTAAAAAATGGTTAAACACGGAACTAGTACGTGTGCACGTCTACTCGCTTTGGCGGTCCGGAGCGGAAGGATTATTTGAAGATAGATTAATTCTTTATTGCACACACTTTGTTGAACAATACATGAAACAGTTGCATAACTTAATGTGAGCAAAGGGCGGTCTTATCGCTCAAAGCGATCTCTTCCAGACAACCTTTGTAAAAGGAGCTATATTAAAATAAAACTGCAGTATAGTGCACAGTAATTTTACAAAGTAGACAAACAATAAATAATATATTAACAACACATTATGCATATATAAAAATAACGAACGCATATATTACGAATGTACTAGATATACGTAGGTTACTAGCAAATTCTCGTTGTTTCTACCCCTCCTGTTAATTTTACTATACAGGGTGTAAGGGACTACGTACCGAAAACTTTTTATAAGATTTCTCATATTGTCCGTTACAACATTACAGAAACCATTTATATGGAAAATGACAAATGACTAACTTGTTAATTTTTGAGCATGTAATGAAATATAAATACATGCGGAAAAATATTGTCTTTTCAAATTACATTGCTAATATCAATCAAGCCGCCTGCCAAACGTGGAGATTATGGCAACCCCTCCCTTCTAAGGGAGAGACCTTTGTTCAGCAGTGGACTTTTCGGCAGCTGATGATTGCTAATTTTTCACAAATAATTTATTGTTTTTAAATTGAAATTAGGCTTTATTATTATACCAATAATTATGTTATCCTAATTTTATATAAAAAAATCGGGAATTTTTTTTTGGTAATTCATGTAAAAGCCGATGAAAAATTTCAACACTAGAATGTTCAGCATCATGTACAGGATCCCTGGTATCGGTTTTCGGTACGATGTCCCTTACACCCTGTATAAGCCAACGCCCCGAGGCGTCAGAACAGTTTGTGTTTACAAGCGACAATGAAAAGATCTCAAGGAAGCGATCGAACGAAATTATACCGGCGACCTTTGCGACGACTTTGAACTACTGTGTGTTTTGGACTATGGTGTGAGTGTTCGTGGAATAAAATCTTCTTTTACGTTAATCGGTATTTTAAACCGGGTTAACACCCGCACGTAACCGTATCAACAACTTCATCATGTCCAGTTCAATATATACGGTCACTAAAATTAAATGTTATTGTTTATTTTCATATAGCCGTTTACTGAATCTGATTATAACGTCTCTCGGATCTGTTTATGTTCCATTATTGAGTAACACGAGAAGTATCTCGTGAATAAGTAGAGCTAGAGATATCGATTACGAGAGTGTAAAGTGTTATTGGGCTTCGAGTATAGAAATAATCTTATTTCAGGAACTGGATTAGGGATGATTAATGTAAATTGACGTTTGTGACTGGAGCAGTAAGCGTATACGCGTCGATAAATAACGTTACGTATATGCGCTAAGTAATTTTCTCTCGGTCCGGTCATAGCAAGCTGCGGTATTCGGCGGTAACGGAACAGTTCAATGTTTCACAGCAAATATGGTTTCGTTAAGTCATGAGCAGACGCCTTAATCAGAAGGATTAATCTATTGTGTTAAAGATCCTAAGGAAAAATTGGTTATTAGGGTTCGAGAAAATCTCGGACAAACATAATGCATACGAGTCGAATACATAAACCTCCTTTTCTGAAGTCGGTTAAATATTTCAATCCGTTTTCCCGACCACCAACGAAGACGTGGGTTTACTTCATGCAGCCCAGAACTGCCGGCTTACTCTGGAAACCAATGTCAATTTAAATATAAACCAATTCCAACCGAGTGGCGCTGCCGTCCAATCCAATTATTATCCAACGTTGTCAGGAGTGCAAAAAGCAGCTGAATTCAAGTTTGATTGAAATTTTGATGGAATCGGTGTTCCAGAGTAACCCTATTGTTAAAAAATATATTTTTATTCTTTTCTTCATTATTAGTTAGGCCCTCAGTGCACTTCGGAGTTGCTGGACGTTCGGGGTGTGGGCCCTAGAACGTCCATTGAGTACGGCGGCGACTCCGAGGAGGGTTGCGACCCCCGTCCCCGTGAGCACCGTGACTGGTTCCCGGGGGGCCACAATGCGCTCCCCGGCGGCGGGCCCAAAGGCCAGGCACTGAGGGGCCCCTAGTGCAGATTCCACCGGAGACCAGGGTCCCCCTATATGCCGATGCGACAGCCGCAAGGGTTTTAGTGGATAAGAATCTCACAAACCCCGGTCGACCCTACAGCTCCCGGGGATCTTTTAAAGATTTACCCCGCGTCAAAAAAAAAGGCCCTCAGTGCAAAGGACCATCCTAATAGGTACAACCACAGTGTCAGATATTATATTGTATTCCGGTGTGAAGGGCACTGTAGATGGATAAATAACTGGGCTGATGATACTAAGTCATGATTCCGGTGGCTATGCAATGCCATTGTCCATGGGCAGGCGTGTCGCTTACGATGTGTTCGTCTCAAAATTGGATAGCACCCACCGTGGGGGTTAAATTTAAAAAAAATCTATGCACGGCCTTGTTAGTGCTTACTTACATTATCTATGGAACTCCTGTAAAAAATTTCAAGCTTTTAAACCCATCGATGGTGCGTTGCCTTTTTTGTCGTTAAAAAATAATAGTAATAACTTTTGCTCATATACTAAAAATCCATTACTCATACATACGCAAATCGCACAGCCAGAAAGTAGTTTTTTTTTCAGACTCGTCAATTTCTTATTCGAAAAAAATTAATAGTCCTTCAGGACTTGTTTTTTTTTGCAATTTCATCCAAATAAAACGTACACTTAAAAAAATAATTCGTAAACTTAAAAAAAAAAATGAAATTTAAATTTAAAAAATGCAAATGTTCTTTTTAAATGTGTATCTACATAAATGTGTTTACGCGTATCTAATTTCGTCACGTTAATATAACTAATTTACAAGTTTTGTTCCTATATCATGATATTCTAATTGGATGTCTGAGGCTCTGCGCTTATTCTGTTACGGGTTGTATAAATCAACGACACACTGTGATGGCAGTTTTGACATTTCTATTTTTCGTGGAAGTTGGTAACTGCGTTGACAAGAAATAATATAGTGTCAGTTCTTGCGAACAAAGAACAGAAGAGGAGGGAATAGCGAAAGAACAAGACCAGTCAGGGCGGCCATCATATGGCACCATAGATATTAAACTTTTAATTATTTATTGATCTGAGTTTACTTCAATAACCATTTTGCTACGGGTGATTTGCAAAAAAAAAATTCGTTAAATATGGTTAATAAGTGGGCGTCCATTAATTACGTGAGGCGTATAGGAGGTCAAGCCGAACCTCACCCAATTTCACGTGAGGGAGAGTCGCGCCAAATATCACGCATTATTTTATACAAGAAACAGTGTAAAATTGCTCTTTAAATTAATATTAAAGATTTCTAACCTTTTCACTTAGTCTTAAATAAAAAAACGAAGCAAATTGTTTTTTTAAATAAATCCAGCAGCATGACAAAATACGCATTTTGAAAAATCTCACGAATCTCACGTAAGATTAGGGGAACGTGGAGGCGGATCGTGCAAAATCATTACCTCTCATCAAGGGGTGAAGGTGGGTCAAAAAATCGCCAAAATCGCCTCGCGTAATTAATGGATATCCCCTAACGGAAGCGACACGCTTCTATTCGTCATTATAGCAGGTACTACCGGGTCACCCCACATTGTCATAATTTATTCTATATCTAAACACCTTAAATAGGTAAAATAGTAAACCTACCCTTTCATCAACTGCGTCTTCAGACTCAAAATTGGCGAGAAATTGTTTCAGAGTGAAGTCAGCGGTATCCTCGCCAGTCATGTACCTGTTAAAAGAAAAAAAATGAGGTGTCTTATGGACACCCGCTTAGAACGGTTTCGTCGCGCGCTGCCTACTTTCGCACTTTGGTAACTTTTTAGTCATCATCATCATCATCACCAGCCGGAAGACGTCCACTGCTGAACAAAGGCCTCCCCCTTAGACCGCCACAATGAACGACAATTTGCTATTTGCATCCACCGGTTGCCTGCGACGCGAACAATGTCGTCGGTCCACCTAGTGGGAGGCCTGCCTACGCTGCGTCTTCCGGTTCGTGGTCGCCACTCGAGAACCTTTCTTCCCCAACGGTTATCGGTTCTTCGAGCGATGTGGCCTGCCCACTGCCACTTCAACTTGCATATTCTACGAGCTATGTCGGTGACCTTGGTTCTTCGGCGAATCTCCTCATTCTGGATTCTGTCGCGCAAAGAAACTCCGAGCATAGCTCTCTCCATAGCTCGTTGTGTGACTCTGAGCTTCTCCAAAAGGCCAGCTGTTAAAGACCACGTCTCAGTACCATATGTCATCACTGGCAACACACACACTTTTTAGTATTTTAATGTAATCGGTAGCACAATGCCAACTTTTTAAAAACACCATACGTCAGATCGTACCTTGCCTACTTTTTTATTTTTGCGAGAGTTACATCGCAATTCGCCAACTTTTTAGAAATTCAAATCTTTCGATCGCGTATTGCCTATTTTAGTACAGTTACGTTAAAAATATTTATTTTGAAAAACATGCCGCCGTGGTTAATCCGTGTATTGTAACAAATAGATTATTTTTTTCTCGTATTTTTTATTGTATTTGTTTATTGTATTGGTTTTTAACATTGTTTAACATTATTATGACAAACATAATTTGGAGTTGGTTGCTTGCTATAAGTAGTATCGGCACTTGTAAAATTTTTGGTTCTAATTTAATAACACGAGAAATTAATATATACTTACCTACACCATCGTGACATTTCATTCACCAACGGAAGCGTTGATAAAATTATTTCCAAATTTATGGACAAACATGTACAAATTACGGATTTTGAAAACTCAAGTAACCCAAAATATTTAAACTTTATACCTATAGATTACGTAAAAAACAAACCAACGATGTCGCCAACTACGTCCTTGTCGTGAGCCACATCAGATCTATTCTTCGTGAATGAATCTCATCACGTCAACGTTTCTTAGGCCTTCCCTGGCGACGACGTCTATCCTTCGACATCCATTGCGTAATAACTTTGGCCCATCTGTTTATATGTTTGTAAAAGTTTAATACAGGTGCCCTAAAGCTATTTTTCCAAAGTTTACAAGACAGGCACAGATCCACAATATAACAAATTTTGTGGTGACTGTACAATTTGTAGGCAACATACATATTTAATGTACTGCCGATACTAAAAGTAGGCATGCTGCGATAAGAATATTGTGTTAGGAAAAAAGTTGTCCCTATGCGAAAGTAGGCATACCACAATCTAACGTAAGGTGGTTTTAAAAAGTTGGCATTGTGCTACCGATTACAGTAAAATACTAAAAAGTTACCAAAGTGCGAAAGTAGGCAGCGCGCGACGAAACCCTTAGAACGGAGTTCCTTTATTGTTCTGCCTCTCTCACACCCTCCTCTCGCTCTCCCCCTCACTGCATACAAAACTCTCTCCCCCCCCTCGCTCCCCCTTATCTCTCCCTCACCTATGACATTAGGTATATGCGTCCAATACATAACCTCCTTTTTTTACCCAACTACGGAACGGAGGGCGGGTTATGATTTTAACAAGAATGTATGTATGTATATTCATCTGTTCCCGCATATCTTCTAATCTACTTAACATAATTTGACAAGTAGGGTGTCGTTAGAAGCGTCTTGATTGTCCGCTGGTTATAGACTATATAATATCACATTATTAGACTGCGATTTTATCCGTAGTCGGGTTTTAGTTTTTAAAACTTATTACTTGTTAAGACGGATAACCGAGACCCACTTTTTGCTTGCCCTCCAAAGCATGGAGACGCTTAATACAAATGGCATTAAACTGTGACCCATCTATGTAATGAACTTGCCTAACGTTGCTTATAAATAAAATTATCCCTAAATAAAATTTCGTCTATATCACTCAGGAATAATATACCTTTCTAACCATGAAAGATATTTCTAAATCGGATTAGTAGTACCGGACGTTACCCTGAACATCAAACTCTATAAAATAGTTTTATATTAATAAAAAAAGGATATTTAAACGTTATAATTATAAAATACAGATGTTTTTTTTACAATTTATGAAATAAATAATGAAAATAATAGGAAAATAAAAATACAGCAATAATTAATTAGGTACCTACTAGGATTTAAACCCGCGTCTAACATCACGTTATTACCTTAGTCAAGCTCATAGACCACAAAATCAACTGCACGTACTGTACGATCGCGAAAAACAAATATTGTACAGCAGTCTTAGCACGATTTGCCAAGACTTTGTAATCTTGACAGTTCGGTGTGGATGATGACGTAGTTATCGACATAGAAACGTCATTTTTGGTATTAGCTAGGTCAATAATTATTTCATACTCCACACCAAACTGTCAAGATTACGAAGTCTTGGGAAATCGTGCTAAGCCTGCTGGGATAGCAGTCGAAAACTATCATGTCATATAATAATCAAATCAACCATGTCTATATCTTCAAGAAAATTGAGACCTTATCACGTTGACATACAGTTCAAGTCCGTTTGAATCTTTATAAAAGTTAGGCATCATTTTACATTACGTTATTAAAATAGTCACTTTCTGGTGTCGCTTTTAATTGTTACACTTTTTTCGTTCTAGACCCTCAGCCGGCAAACATCAGAACGTGCGATAAAGAACTCCATTCTAATATAATTTGATTTAAAAACAAATACAGTTAATAATTATATGAACGAAATATGTGGGGTGACTAGACTACGTGCCGTTTTTTTAATTTTGTTTTAATGTACGGTCGCGGTCACGAACGCTTGTTCACCTTTAGGACAATAATCACTTGAACGAGTCGGCCCAAAATACGTGCGGGCGAGGTAAGCGCACGGAACGTCGTTCAAACAATCAAATTATTTATTTCTAAAACATATATACAAAGCAGGTCTTATAATTACAGAAGTGTCTATGTCTATGTGTACTATATCGTTCAAAACATTTTGTTTGAAAACTGTAGCCCGATTCTCGTAATAACAAACAGTCCAAATTTCGTTGACGTTTTGCTGTCGTTCAATTACGAGAATCGGGCTACTGGTCAAACGTTCGCGACCGCGGCCGTACTTCTTTGTACTCACCTAGGATTAGCATTGACAGAATACATATGCCGAATAATATCTATGGTGATCACACCATCGCCGTGTTTGTCCAGCTTCTTGAAAACCTTCTCCACGATTGCGCGGCGATACTCAGTAAAGGGAGGCTGTAAATAAATTTACACAAAATAGGAATTATAAAAATGATATTGAAGTCGATACGGCAACCGGTGCTAGTGCTAAAATGCTATCGAATGAGAGAACGTTATCATGTTGCGCTAAGTTAAAAAAAAAAACAAAAAAAAAGAGTTCAAAATAAATTTAAACAATAGACGGATTATAAAAATGATATTGAAGTCGATACGGCAACCGGTGCTAGTGCTACCATGCTATCGAATGAGAGACCGTTATTGTGTTGCGAAAATCAAAATTTCTTACTTACAATACAAGATAGTGCATTTTTACACTATCTTGTATTGTAAGTGGATTGGGATTCTCCTTTTAAGTTTAGAAACCTGTATTAGGAGAGCCCCGCTCATTCTTAGAATCTACTAAACACAACAACTTAAATAAAAACTTTATCACATTCAATCCGGCTTTGGCAATCAGTTTAGCAAACTACGCAGGAGATATTACAGTGCACAAATGCTTGCGTAGACACAAGTGCACTCTCTCTTCCTTTACATCTCACGCCACAACCGAGGAGAGGTCAGGCGCAGGACCAACTTTTTATATTCCATTCCGATGCACATCTTACTTTACAGACAATTAGGTGATCGGACTGCATCGTCCTAACCAGCAAGGAACAACTAAGTACACAAAGTTGATGCTCCCCGCGGGTTTAGAACACGCGACCTCCGGTTTGCAAAGCACGCGGTTTCCCACTGTGCCACGGAGGCTACATAGTACATAGGTACATATTATATTATATATGTAGTACTTTCTCAATTTATTTTTTCTTTTAATCTCACAATTCGATGGGACGGAAGACCAACACGATTGGGGAGAGGTCAGGGCCGACTGTTTACAAGCCTATGCGATGCATGGAAGAGATCTTACTTTTTAATTTGGTGATCGACATACTGTCCTAACCAGTAAGAAAGAACTACATTGTTGCAACCCGCAACCTCCAGTACAAAGCAAACCACTTCTCGTTGGTGAACTTATAAATTATCCAGGGGTAAAATACTTCACATCGTTCATCTCCCTGTTTCTTGAAGACATATTAATTATTTGTGGGAATGGGTCGTCGACGCATTTCCGTTTATCGTCAACGATAACGGCTTAACTTAATACTGTTGATGAAAAGTTTAGTAGTCGATGTTTACAGACGACTTACGTATTGCATGGAGTTCAGCGATACACTCGTCTATCATTAGACTAGTTTATCGGTGAACTGTAAACTGGTTCACTCGTCGAAACTAAAAAACAGTTAGTTCGTTCATCACCCACCCCTAATAACTATATATTTTCTTTATCACCGCAACACAAAAATATACTCACACGCATAGCGGCTAGGAATTCATCGATATTGATTAATCCTCTGTCGTCATGGTCAAATCTCTTGAATAGCTCCTCAGCGTCCTATAAACATAATACTCTTATAATAATTTGTTGAAATATTTAACTAATTGTTCTTAGTAATTTGGTAATTGCAAAATAAAGAAAATAACGGAGTATCAACTGACATCAAAGAACACCAGTTTTTATTTTATTTTCCGTGTTTTAGAGCGACTAGATAAATTAATATATTAACGTAAACTCTATTGATATCATAATATTAAACAGTTAAAATATCAATCTAATAATTGTACTAGATTAATGTACATACGGCGACACGTCAACCTAGACTGTGAACGATTAGAAGTTGAAGGCTACGAATCGTGCGAGAGGGCGCGATATAATGTTGTTTCGCCCTACAATCGCGTGCAGCCGGTGCGGCCTGCGTCCACCGGCCGCCGCATGTCCCATCGCTTTACAATAATTATTTTTGTTGTAAGTAGCTTAGTTATTATAAGGGTGTCGAACTTGATGTGTAGCCGTGTGTAAAAAGCCAAACATGGTAGCAGTATAAATCTTAAACCCGTCATTAGTTATGAACCTATCATTAGTAATGCGAGTCTTACTGCCCCACTTACAAACATTAGTTAGAGTTAATGATCATTAATCCAGTTCTTAAAATCGATTTATTTCAACTCATAGCCAATAAATACTTTATACTCTAATTAGTGAGAAGAGATAGTGTGAGAGGGAAATGAGCATAAACGGTTCCGAGTCGAAATAATGAAATAATTTAAAAAAATACATACACGACGAATTGATAACCTCCTCCTTTTTTGAAGTCGGTTAAAATATATAGTTCAATTAGAATTAACGATAACTGACGTTTGTGGGTGCGGCAGTTAATCAAATACATTGTAAAGATTTATCTAATTTACAGCTAGGTCATCTGGTAGGCTATTCACAAACGTTTCCGTTTTCGAATCCGATGAAAATGTTTCGAGCAATATCTTGTAAACGTTATGGAGAAATTCGATAGTTTCTATTAAATTATATCATTATACCATATAAAATTGTCAAACCACTATTCGTGAATCCACGGAAGATCAGCGTCGTTGCGCCTAATGGGAGCAATTCCGTTTATGCTGAGTGGACACCCTAGTTTGAACGTCACAACGCGTTTACAAATGCATTTACATATTCATAGTTTTAAGTTTGCATCCAATATAAAACCTTTTCTATTTTCTGAAATAGCGTATACAGTTTATCAGCGAAAAACTTTAATCGAATTCGGAATTTTCCGACTGTTGTAAATAGCCCCATTGTGGACTAGATGAAGGAAATTTCTTAAAATGTATCTATCTATACTTATAATAAAACTGTAACAGGTCCAATTCTGTACATTGAAGATATTTTGAAAATTATATTTGGAGGGCATTCTATAACCGATACTGAGGCCGAAAATGTATTTTTTTTAATTTTTGTCTGTCTGTCTGTCTGTATCTCGGCTGAGCATCACGCCGAAACTACTGGATGGATTGAAACGAAACTTGGCATGATTTCAGATCTTACTACGAGGTAGGACATAGGATACTTTTTATCCCGTAATCTAGCACGGTTCTTTTGGGAGAGGGGATTAAAGTCAAAATGGGTACTTGGTTATACGCTTGGTCCGATTT
Organism: Furcula furcula; assembly: GCA_911728495.1. NCBI lineage: Eukaryota > Metazoa > Arthropoda > Insecta > Lepidoptera > Notodontidae > Furcula > Furcula furcula. Next base: position 7,320,121 of record OU452246.1, on the reverse strand, counting down.
TATCATTTTTTCTTTATAATTATAATAAATATTTGTAAGGGAACACTCATAGACAGTTGTTAACAATGTTTGGAAATCGATCAGGTTAAGCAACGTTAGGTAAGGTCATTAAATAGATGGGTGACCGTTTAACGCCATTTGAACTAAACGTCTCTGTGCTTCGGAGGGCAAGTACAAAGTGGTTCCAAGTTTTTAACCGACTTTAAAAAATGAGGTTGTGTATTCTATGCGAATGTATATTATTGAAAGTTTAGTAAACGTAAACACAGCGCGAGCGGAGCTGCGTGGGTCAGCTAGTTAGTAATAAAAGTATTTTTGGAAAACTGCCGAGTTCAAGATAAGATAGGTTCAGTACTACACTAGACGGCTATACCTAGAGATGGAAATGAAAGTTACATGTTGGTATAGTTCCAGCCCGGTTCCTTTGAGACTGTTGAGGAATTCCTCCATGTTCAGTAGCTTACTGCCGTCGACATTCATTTTTCGGAATACTCTGAAAAGATATATTGCAAAATATTTATTATGAACTAGGTAGCACCAACTTTGATAGTAAAGAAATTGATTAGGAGTTGAAGATACAGTGTTAGAAATTTTAAAACTCTATCCGAACCCTGAAGGTATTATTCGGGGTAGCAGTACAAGTCTATATCTCAAAAATATTTTCCTGAAATAATTATATTCAACGCATCTTACTTTCCAGACAGCCAGTCTGCAGGCCTAGCACGACTTGCAATCTTGACAGATTGGTGTGGAGTATGACGTATGTTTTCAACACTGAAATCTCATTACTCCATACAAAAATGTGAAATACTACGTCATAGTGACGTCATACTCACACTTGTCTGTCAAGATTGAAGATTTACATTGTCTTAAACAGAGAACAACCGTGAAATTGTAACCCACGACGCTAGATGAGGCTACAAAATCTCTTCCGAAACTATCTTCGCTTCTTTATCTCTTTTAAAAACTATACCAAATAATACCAATATCTTTACCTTCCCAGTTCTAATATGCCGGACGCGCCTCGGGAAAGGCACATAAGGCGGAGCCTTTCCATCGGGTCAGTGGCCGAAGGCAAGGCGCGAGCACTCTTCTGCATTAGCTCTTCCTCCTCCCGGTTGATGATCGAGGCGGGACGGTGCCATTCGACTGCGAGTCAAGAAGAAAGTACACGGTCAGATTTCTTGCGAACATACAAACTGGGGGCATTTTAAAAGGTTAACAGTTAATGTCAATTCATTGACACCTACACTGATGAATAACAAAAACAAGTATTTGTCGTTGTGATCAGAGCGCGCAGCTGGCAGTGTGGTATACATTATTGATATCATATACCTAGGGTTGCCATCCGTCCGGGATTTCCCGGATTTATCCTAGTTTAGAGGGCGCTCGGGGAGCGTGCGAGCGGCGTTTCATTTGTAATCCGGGCTTAAGTTTTTAAGGCATTGATGGGGTCGTCAATATAATAAAAACTATTCTTATTTTATTTCATTTGTCTCTTATTTGATTTTTTGAACGGCCAGACACACTGTCGCTGATGCTGATCTAATTATAACATGACAAACACTTAAAAAAAAGTGAAAAAATGACAAGGCCGCTGAGTTTCTTGCCGGATATTCTCAGTTGAGGCCGCGTTGTGATCCGGTGGTAGCTTCTTAAAAGAAATGACCGTTCAAAAGTGCTAGCGTTAAGCCTATTTGAAATAAATGATTTATGTAACTTAAAAAAAAAAACACTAGATACGTCCGGGTTCTAAGCTTAAAATTCGGAGTGTTCATGCTCCTTGTCCTGGTTGCCAGATTTTAGAGATGGTAACCCTACATATACCTAAACTCCGCTTCAAATAAATTTAAACGTTTACAAATTCGTTTGCGCCTCAATAACTACGCAACGCCTACATTGTTACCTTGGCGCGGCAGCAAAAACCAATTTGTACTACCAAGCCGTTTTTGCTGTCGCACTACATTGTCAGGTGTACGGTGGACGTGTTTTTCGACCGCACAATAAAGTTGTAATCATTTTCAAGTTCGTTTAAATGGAGGTCAGTATGCTGCGCACGGAATTTTCCGTTCCTGCGAAACATGGATAAATATGCTGCGAAGTAAACGATATGAATTTTGAAACAAAGCGCTTCTGTGCTGTGTCCCGGGGGGCTACAAAGCGCCCCCCGACGGCGGGCTCAAAGGCAAGGCACTGAGGGGCTCCTGGTGCAGATCCCACCGGAGAGCCCTGGGGTCCCCCCTCCCTCTCATGTGCCGATGCGACAGCCGCGGGGGTTTTAGTGGGCAAGAATCCCACATACCCCGGTCGAGCCCCACAGTTCCCGGGGATCTTTGGAAGATTTCCCCCGCGTCAAAAAAAAAAAAGGGCTTCCCGGGCTGCCACGAGTGTGGCTGCGCCGAAGATACGGTGCAGCACACACTCGAGGTTTGCCCGGCGTGTGCGGCGGAGCGCAGCTTGCTGCGCGCCGCGGTTGGGGCCGACCTGTCGCTGCCCGCCGTGATCCAATCCATGGTAGGCAGCGAGAGGTCGTGCTCTCGCTGCCCACCATGGATTGGATCACGGCGGTGGTCTCCTTCTGCGAGTGCGTAATGTCGCAGAAGGAGTCAGCGGAGCGGGTCAGGGAGAGCAATCCCCTCGCTGACCCGCGACGCAGGAGGAGGCCCGGGCGCAGAAGGCGGGCTAACGCCGATCTGATGCCCCCGTAGCGAGGTAGTGCGGGCAGTGGAAACGGGGGAACTGCTGCCTGCGCACAGCGTTAAATCGCCCTCGCGGAGGATGGCGTGCTGGTGTGTCCCGGCACGCCACCCGGTTGTGAGTCTGCGGGCCTTTTACACCCGCAGACAAGTCCGTGGGCTTTACACCCGCGAACGAAGAAGGGCTCGCCGGAAGGCGAGCGGCCGCTGACGGGACCCGGACGAGTACCAAGTACGTTCCCGGGGCCCGTCGACACAGCGGGTTGAGGACACCGTGGGGTTTTAGTCGGTAAGAGTCCGACATAACCCGCGCTGCTACCCCCGTAGCGGCGCGGGTGGGTATCCATGAGGATTTCCCCACGTTAAAAAAAAAATGTGGTTAGACACCCTGGCTGCTACTCAATAGGTCGTGGGTTCCATTCCCACTAAGTCTCTGGTTGTTATTTTTTGTTTTGACGTACCTATGGTTAGTGGCCAACCTAGTGTCAGAATTTTCAAGCTGCCCTTAGGCCTCTGACTTAGCTTAACGACAGCTGTCTAGATGACGACAGCCGGGACCGACTTTTAACGTGCTCTCCGAAGCACGGAGACGCTCAGTTGAAATGCCAATAAACGGTCACCCATCTGAAGACCGACCTTGCCGGACGTTGCTTACTGACCGAAACTGATCGTTTATGGCTATGAGCGTATTTATTTATTTATGTATTTACAAAGAAAAAGTATATTAGTATCAGTTGTCTAGTTTCCATTGTACAGGCTGTGCCTAGTTTAGGATCAGATGACCCGTGCGTGAATTGTCCTAGAATATTACCTACTATATTTTTTTTTATCTCTTAACGATACGAACAACCAGTACGAAGTAATTATCCTCATTATTGACCTAAAAGGTCCCCACTTGGACACGCGTCTTCAATTGCAATTTCGATTGCGAATGACGTCACCCCACAAAATCTGAGAACATTCTACAAACTGCGTTTGTTAATTCGCGCTCTCCGTTTTAAGCGTAGGCTCCTCATTTTAAATTCTAGGTAAGTAGGCGGTTGTGACGGCTACAACACATGTAGGGTTAGGTACCTACTTCAGTCGAATGTAAATTTCAATCCGAACTAATTTAAAATCAGCTAATCGATTGGCTCTATTATTATATCAGCACGATTGGAACGAATAAAGTAAATAAACAGACTAATAGTGGCCCAGAGAGCGATGAAGGATGAAATCTTGAGTATCTCCGTGAGAGATTGAATACACAACCAACATACTCGTAGATCAAGAACTCGTCAGATATTCTTTCTCATGCGAAAATGGATCAGGTCACTTAAGCCGTAGAGACGAAAATGAGGTCGTACAAAGTGGCTGTCAGGCATCGATATAGCGTACAAGGCATCACAAGCCCTAAATGAAGCGACAAATTTACTTCTTTTAGGTTTTTAATAAATGCTTGATGCATTTAATTTAGGCCTATTTTCAGCAGTGGACGTCTTCCGGCTGGTACACCGTTCGTGTCCGCGAAAGAAAATCAAAAGCAAAAAGAAATACGAAATCTCCGCTCCTCTTTTTTGTGCAATCTTATTGGTTAATATTTCCCTGTTTCTCCGCTCCACTGCCTCGCTCCGTTCCGGTGGACAGGCAGCCTTATGGTCCAAATTTGTTCCATAGCTTTAAGCCACTATTTTAAAATCTTGTAAACATTATGGAATGCAATAAATGGTATGAATATCTATACGTTAGCATCTAGAGTTATCGCTATTCAATGCACGATAATCTTCAGACTTAGAACCGAAGTAGTGTGTCCGCAGCAAACCGCAAATAACGCGATAATTTTAGAGTACAAAAAAAGAATAAGTTTCGCGTCGCATTACTCCGTATTCGTACGTTATGCGCAGATGCAGCCGAGACCTACGCGAGTCATGTTTATTCTTGACAGTGATCGCAATCTAATTTATATTCTTATGCCACGGCAGTTCATTATCATCATCATCGACAGCGGAAAGACATCGAATTGAATTTTGAATTTTTGAACAAAGACCTCCCCCTTAGAAGGGAGAGGTTGCATAATCCCCCCGCTTGGCAGGCGTATTGGTGAACGCAGTATAGGTAGGGTAATATAATAGCAAGCACCTCAATGATAGCAAGACGCTGCTATTAGCATAATATGAATATCGACGAACGTACGAAGCAATGCGTGCATTGTGGCAGCTATTGTACGCTAAGTAGGAACGTTGTTATCGTGCTATTTGCGGCAGTTGCAATAGTAGCTTTATATGAAAATTTACGATTATTAACGATAATTCTTTGTTGAGCCAGTCAAGTATTTACTTTAATACATAATCTTGATGTTGTCTTTTACTTACGCGAAACATAAATCCTCGCAATAGAACACCGATTCCTACCTAGGATGATTCGTGAGAAATATAATTAAATCCAATATCAAGCAAAGCACTGCACGGCCTCAAGATACTGTAAGCTCTTACTGCGTAGATCGGACCAACAATAATAACTAAGAAGACCTGAGGGTACACCGGCATAATTGTGACATAAGGACGTCCAACATCTCAGTCCTCCCGTGACCATGGGTGCTGCAAAGCATTCGAAACGTCGGGATAGTAAAATCTAAAATAAACCGCGATATAATCCGTAAAAGTAGTTTGATTTCAATACATAATCTTGATTTGCAACCTAATTTGGTAAAAGATATAAAGCGGCGAATTAAAGATTACGAAACGTTTCGTCGTTCCACTACTTTTTGGTAGGGTTCGGGGTTCGACTAAGAAAGTCGAAAGAAGAGAGATCTTCCTCAATTATTGAAGCGATAATAATCGACATGAACTATGTCCGTCCTAACTTATGGTGCCCAGATCCGAGTTCTAATCGAATTACAAAAGTCCGGTAGGGCTGTTCACAACTGTCGGAAACCGCATCCAAATCCGATCAAAACATATTCAGTGATCTTACAAGATATCACGAATATCGGATTCTTAGATAGGGTCGTTTTACAAGTGTTTTGGTAATTCCATTTGAAATGATAATGTTATTTCAAAGAAATTAATGGATTAGTGCATAGAGTTTACAAGATATCCCCGGAAATCTTATCATCTGATTCGGTTACGGAAATTTCCGACAGTTGTGTACTACAAGTTCAAGATTTAAGGCTCAGTGGCTCAAGGCAAAGAGCACTGGAGCGCAATACATTGGGCATATAACTTTCAAACTGTGTCCGGAACAACGTAATGCAAGCCATAACGGGTATAGCAAATGTGGGTTACGAAGCGGTACAGTGTAGGAGTGGGCAGGGTGGGGCACGTGAGCATGCTTCATGCACTCTGAAAGATAAGCAATAATAATTTCTGCATAAATGGACAAGAATGTCGGCGCAGGTCACATTAGATGAGTTTATCCTCCGTGACGCAACCACTTGAAACTAGTACTGCGATAGGAACTTTTTCTCTCCTATAATACTGTTATTTTTAATAACTGATCGAAATCTAATTACCCGTGGATCTGCCCATACCCGGTGTGACTTGAGCGCCTTTTAGAAATACCTAATAGGCGGAGATCGCTAAGACCGGAATCAATGGAAAGCTAAGGGTTACCTTTGCCCAACAATGAAATACTGGTTAATTATGTAATTGGTAAACCGAACACATAAGAGGTGTATGCTTTTAGTAAATGAAACCAGTAATGAAGTGGATATTTTTAAACCTGCAGTATAAGGCGTGAGTTCGAAAGTCGAGAGCTCTGATTTCACAAAAGAAAAGCCGCATGAAACTTATTTCAGAAGCCGGCAATCATAAACAGGATCTCTTAAGGTAATTAATGCGTTTTGGTGTTTAGTTAAGCGCGACTTTCCATCGCAATTGTAAGCGTGTGTCTTTATTTATTAGAGCAATCACACACACATGTGTCTGTGTTTTTCCTACACCGGCCGCCCGGCCAAAGCTCGTTGGCTTTGTATGAGCAGAGTAAAATGTGACTTAGGCGCTTTAGCGCTTCGCCATCTGAACACTTTCGAGTAAGTAGAAGGAATAATGCAAAATTATAGCGTTAATGCTTTAAATCTACAGGTAACCAAAAAAAAACTTTGATTTTTAACAGGTTGGGAAAAATATTTACGAGGTATTCAACAAATGAGCGATATACGCAGGAGTGTATCGCGAAACTGAATTTTAAACGGTTTTTTAAACACGCTGTGTATCTAGAATCTAGAATATTACGTACACATGCTATATAAATCGATAACGTCTGTCGTCCCGGCCATGCATGCAATGAAACCGACACCGTCTATAGAAATTGTGGGCCGTGAGGGGCTAGACGAGGGTAGGGCAACAGACAGACAGTGCAGTATAAATAATTTATACAGTAACAGGTATTAATTATAAAAGCCACATAAAAGCATAAAAAGCCCGACTGCGAACAAACAAAATGGTTCTAAATTACATTATACATACATAATACGTAATGAAGAAGGGCAGCAGCATCTTTCTTTTTAAATTTATCTGTCACCTATACTGCAATCCCCAAGCCGCCAACCAAGCGTGGGGATTCTGGCAACCCCTCCCTTTTAAGGGAGAGGCCTTTGTTCAGAAGTGGACGTGTTTTCGGCTGCTGATGACGATGATGATGAGGTATAATGAGTATGAGTCTGCAGTATAATATTTATATTCAGAGACTACAATTCGTACAGCGTAAATTTGTAAGATTTTTACAGTATAAAAGTAAAAAATTCGATATTTGCTATGAGGCTAGATGTAGACAACATCATATTATTACCACTCCAAATGAGAAGGAAAATAGCAGATATTTCTCTCCTTGTTAAAATATCTCAATCTAAAATTGATTCACCTCATCTCCTTGGCATGCTGGAATTACGAGTCCCAAGTAAAACAGTTAGGCAACCTAAACTCCTACAAATTCCACATAGTGTCATAGAGTATAGAAAAAAATCAATCCTAATGTGGTCAATCAACTATTTTAACGACCTAGCTGACTTTCCCAAGCTGGATTTATTTAATTCTGATCCCACTATTTTTTTAAATACAATCTAAGGACTGGTTTAACCAAATTAGATGATTTGTTTTTAACATAGAGTTTATATTATTTTTATTAGTTCCATTTCTATACGTATTTCTTCATTGTAGTCATTTATGAAATCTGCTACACTGTTTAAGTAAAAAAGCTTCTAGTTTCAATATGTGAAAACTTGTTAATGGTTATTTGTCATTTAAGTTGTTGTATTCTATATTTAAGATACTGTTTGTTTTCTGAATAAAATAACTAAGTATAACAATATTTGTCAAAGAAATAGTGTGCATTAAGAGGAAGAATCAAGCCCAAACACCATTGTTTAGTAAATAAATAATAATAATATCTTGGGACAATCCATCTACACACTGTCATCTGATCCCAAACTAGGCAAAGCCTTTACTATGGTTACCAGACATACTACACACTGTATACAATCTGTTTTATACACTTTAAATATTACAGCGCGGTTGCAGCCAACGATTTTGAGGAGGTCATATTTGGTCTCGTTGGTCTTGTACCTAGACAACCTAGCTGCTACCCAATCATGCCATGTACGAATATGGATTTTGGGGGTCATGACCCCTACGACCCCCCCGCTCGGACCGTCATCGATGTGTTCAAATATTTCTACTGAATCCATTCTAGCTAAACTTTGGCATGAGTGCCCAAGTCAAAGTGGTTGGGTATTGTTAGATTTTGTTTAGAATTTATGTAAAGAACCATTCAATTAAATGAAGTACCCCCAGCTACATGTCTACATTCTTCCTGATACCCAACTCGAATGATAGCCCTATTTTCAATCTTTAAACAATTGAACTACTATGTCATAATGGAACGGTGTTGCCTCTTACCATGACTTCAATTTCAAACGACCTGATAAAGACGAGCCCACTGAGTTTCTTGCTGCATTATCCTTTAGATAATCCAGCAAGAAACTCAGTGGGCTTGTCTTCATTTATATTGCTTTTATTATTAAGAATTATTCAATTCTATGTTAAAATAAATAATGTTAATAGTTGATGCTTGGAAGGCAACTATGCTGACCATGAGTACATATTATGTCATGTTGTGGTCAACTCCTGCACAGTGTTGCCAATTTAGCATATAATATGCTAAATTTGGCATATTTTCTTCTTGTTTAGCATATCTTTTTTGCTTTTAGCATATAGCTTATTTATTTGGCACATTTTTACTAAACCTGAAATAAATGTAAATCACAATTTTTTTTGTCAACAAAAGTCAATATTGATAACTCCATCGATGTACTAACCTTACTGGCATTGTGGACGTGAATACTTTTGTCGGGTGAGTATTCTCTGAATATTTACGGGATTTATTGTACCATAGACAAAAGGCATTTGGTTTTGTCTTGGTCATGATGTCGGCATTGGTCGGTCGGTCTCGCTATATAATCGAATCCTAAATCTATGGTTTATCATTCTTCTTGGTGATTCTTATTTTCGAATTGTTTATGGACAGCAAAGTTTTGAATGTATTAAAAATTCTAAATCTATGGTTGACTGACAAAAGTCCTTTTATTGGGCTATTTTTGTACTTATTTGTACAGGTCTGAAAACGGGGCGTCACCTAGTTATTATTAGGCATCTACATATAATTAGATTTACATATAATTTGCCACTAAAGTAACTTAGCATATTTTAGCATTTTTTCTACACCAGCTTAGCATATTTTGGAGATACCTTGGTGGCAACACTGCTCCTGCATGAAGAAGATAGTTGCTGCTGGTGCTTAATATCCAATACTGCAATGGTACCCACCTGGACGATCCCATGCACAAGGGATCATCCTAATAAAACTAAACTACTGTGCTACAACATAATTATATCACTCTAGGTGCATTCAGGTGGTCATGCTGATAGCACAGACAATTTCCGTCCTATACTGAAGGCTATTAAACAACATTAAGCACAGCCACAAGACAAACACTGGTATTTTATACATTTCGTACACATTTCCCAGTCTCTGCCAGCTTTCATCATGTAACCCTACTATCCCCCTCCTGGCGTCGATACCTTAATGCTGAGGGTCATGATCCGTGACCATTTAACTATAATAAGCAGTTGACAGTTTACATGGGCGAACATGACAGAGCATAATCTAAGGCCAGTCGGCGCCGGCCGGCTGCCGGCTTTCTACTTTAAACGCCCTATACTCGTAGGTACTTGAACTAAAAACAATGACGCAATACTATTTTTACTTTCTATTCATTTCTGTCGCACCTTTGATTTTATTAATATTAAAAAATTACTTACTATTGGAACTAGTCCTCGGTTTGCCAGCATACATTTTGATGAGAAACACAGTCGGTTCACTCGCAACACTCGCTTCTGCTTCTAATTAACAGACAAGACAAGGGTGACACGCCCTAAGTGAAGGTTACAGTTTGAAAAGGCAATTACCCCTAGGTAAACTACCCAAGTATTCGTAAATTTTACTAAAATTCTAATCCAACCAGTTATTATTCTAAGCAACCAAAGATATTAAATTATGATAACTTTGTTTTATCTGTACAATGTTTAAATCAACGATAACCAACCTACTACGCCTTGAAAATAATCACTATTTTACGTGCCAGTACGTGCCAGCCACCGAATTGAATTGAAAATGTTTATTGAAATTCTCACATACGATCTAAATTTATATCGAAGTCAAACGCAAAGGAGAATGGAGTGCACAGAATACAGAACAGGGTTGCCAGATATCTACTAACTCAATTCGCCTAATTTTGCCTACCAAGTAGCCTAAATCGCCCAATATATTTTTTCTTGACAAATAGCTTAATTCGCCTAAAATTTTGTATAGTATATTTAGCCGAAAATAGGAGGCACACTGAAAAAAAAAAATGTAACCGTCTCTGTCATACAGCGAGTTGGAATGAGTAACTTAAATTGACACATAAGCTCGCTTTTTAGAGCTTTTCGGGAACTTTACACCTCGCTAGTTTAGAACGTGTTCGCCTAAAGGTGCAAGATAACTCGTTCCGATCCCGAAAATATCTACTACCCGGTCGTTTCCGAGGTTTGTGAATATGGCAGTTCTAGGCAAGGATAGGTTTTGAAATTAAACTACTTTTACGGATTTTATCGCGGTTTATTTATTGATTTTACTATCCCGACGTTTCGAATGCTTTGCAACCGCGATAAAATCCGTAAAAGTAGTTTAATTTCAATGTGTAATATTCGCGTAAGTAAAAGACAACATTATGGATAGGTTTTTTTAAGAACAATCCACACACGGTCATCTAATCTCAAACTAGGCAGAGCCTGTACTATGGAAACCAGATAACTGATTAAGTATAATACTTACTTACTTTATTTTTGTAAATACATACTTACATAAATAAAATACCCAGACACTTGGTGGGAATCAAACCCATGACCGACCTGGCTAGCGGCCAGGCTGTCTAACCACTAGACCAACAGGCCTGTCAATTGCATAGAAGATAGCAAGTAGTATGGAAAGAACCTGAGGATTCCTCAGACTTCTTTCCTCAGTGACGAAAGAACGTTGGATCTGCATATTACGTTTCGTTTAAGCATACAATTAAAAAGAAATTATTTAATTTTGAGGTAATCCTGAAGTAGCCTAAAACGCCCGTTCCTTTTTTCCTAGGTAGCCTAAATGGCTACTGGTAGCCGATTGGATTTTTTGGTCGCCATTTGACCCCCTAAGGTAGCCTAAATGGCGATAAATCGCCTAATCTGGCAGCCCTGATACAGAACACTATTACATGGAGTGAAGAGTGAAGCGCTTTTCACGAAAGTGTTCCCAAACTCTTATCTATGGTGTTCCCTTCGTGGTTAAGTTGGTATAATTGATTTCGGTGTTGTCATTAAAATTAAAAATATTTATCCTCAATATAGGCAAAATGCACTCTAATATAAATCACACGGATGTATTCAATAATCCAAAATTACGTACAGTGCGACCGTAAAGTGTAGAAATTAATTAAATCGGAACTAACTTGCTTTAATTACTGGTAACACTAAGAGAACTGCCACAATTTGTAAACAATCAGGTTAGAGGTTAGGTTTTATTGAATTTTAACTGTATTTAATTAATTAATTCTAATATATCGTGTGTAAAATGAATAAAACTATACGTGGTGGTGCCCGTGAAATAATATTTAAGGTGTTTATGCGATGTTTGGCCGAGTTTCGAGCCGGAAAAATTCTGTCGGACTTGGATAATGTTTATAGAAGAACAGCAGACTTGACAGGTATGGGCACACGTTTTGTATGATGTAGTAATCTAGTATTATATTATTTTACTAAAAAAAGTATGTTTTACGTTATTTAAAACTTATTTTTTACTAAATTTAATAATAGTTGGAGGTTATACTGTTTTCAATTAAATTATACGGTGACCAGAGCCGTCTTGAGCCGTAACAGATCTTTACCCGAATCTCTCAGGCGGAGGGTTGTTTGTCGAGAGTATGTATGTAAGTATTTATGTCTATTTCTTTGGCACCGTCTACAGCCTAAACGTAAAATGTGGGTATCAAATGAAAGGTCTGAACGAGAAGAGTTGAAATATATATACATATGTATACGTCTTATGTATGTAAGTATAATGTAATTTAGGACCATTTTGTTTGTTCGCAGTCAGGCTTTATAATTTATACTTTTGTTATTATTATAGGTAAATCTGAAAGTACCGTAAGAATAGTTATTGCAGGGAATAAAACAAAAGGAAAGTTTGGTACGCCAGCTAAACATCGACCCAGGAAGGATTTAGACGATTTCGACGTACGACTATGTGGGATTCGACAAAAAGTCCATTTCTTTAACATCGTCAAAAAGGAAGTGCCTACAATATCAAAATTGTTAACGCAATTAAAAGAAGACATTGGCTATGATGGAGGTTGAGAACATTTAAGAAACCTTTTAAAATCAATTGGTTTTAAATACTTCCGGTATTTAGCGCCAATAAATGAATTAGAAGATATGAGAGTAGAATATTTAGATTTTGAATGTTTAGACGAGTAATAAAATAAATAAATAATAGTAATTTTGTTTTTTATTGTGTATATTTTGTATATGCAGCAGTGAAAGTTATGAGGCTGATAAGATTACGATTTTGGTTAATCCTCAAAAATAGAATAGAATCTTCTATGGTGGGTACACTGGCCCGTTGGTCTAGTGGTCAGAGGACCCGGCCGTTTCCCTATAGGTCGTGGGTTCGATTCCCACCAAGTTTCTGGGTGTAATCTATCTATACAAGTATGTATTTACAAAAATAAGTATTGGTATCAGTTGTCTGGTATCTACAGTACAAGTTCTGCCTAGTTTGGGATCAGATGACCGTGTGTGAATAGTCCCAGCATAATAATTTTACGTAGATACATAGAAATATATTTTTGTATTTGGTGGATACGATAAATAATAGTCAAGTATCAATACTATTTCATCACAGTAGACGATGTTGCTCACTAAAAGACAGTGGCGCCCTCATTTATTTTCAACTCTTTTCGGTCGCACTGTAAATACGCAGTACCTTAATTTATATTTATATCGATTTATACAGGTTAAATACCTAGAATTAAAGACAGAAATTATTTTCAATCATTTTATGCTCTCATAAGGTTTGGCTTGGCTGTTTTGGCCAATTGCAACGGGCAAATACAATCATGTCAATAACTTGAGGACATAAATTGTTTACCATATAATATCATTTTGATCATATATTTATTAATAAAATATATTTGGATGGCATAATAATATACGTATCGAAATCATCAAGGCTTTCCGATCATGGTTTTCCCCGGGGATAACTTCTTTTCTAGGTGTAGAAATGATTCAGCTTTTAACTAACCAGAAAAATTTAGGATATTATATTGCTCGCTCGTCAACACACGACAAGATGAATTATAATTCTGTTGATGATAAGAAAAAAGCAATCTATGCTCTGCTAAATTTCTGTCAGACGGCGAGTAGACCTCGAACCGGCACAAAAAACACTATACAGAACAGACACATGTGCACAAACTAATACGTCGCTTGAGCATTTACGACAATAAGATCGAGCCTCAGAAATATGCAATATAATCATAATGACATTCAAAAGTGCTAGCACTAAGCTTATTTGAAATACATAATTAATTTCATCTAATAGATAACTTGGAAAACATGGAAATAAAACATGGACCCTGGTAACATTATTTTACCTACCTAAAATGGCGGCAATTCAGGAGCGTACTTGTTTAAAGGGAATTAAAGTCCTTTGGTGAGATTTTCAAGCGCACAAAACCTATTCATCTTTATAATTATTTATTTTTCACTACTTTTCAATGGCTTTGGCATGTCTTTGTCGTATAATTAGAGAATAATGAGGAAAAACAAAAACACTTTGACAGACGCGATCGTCTCTGACAAACAGGATGACCAACTTAACCACGAAGGGAACTCTTTCGTGAAACCTTAGAGAACGAAACCAATAGAGAGCTGGCACTTTCTTTCTCATTCGCGCAAGAAAAGAATGCATTAAGTGATAGAAAGAAACAGAGCATATGATTTTTTGTCCCTCAGCATGTGTTCAACACCTGGCGCACCGCCGGTGCGGTTTACTTCGAGTACTCATGAAATTTTCTCGTTCCCGATCTAGATTTGGAGTTTTAAATTGAATTGCATTATGAAATATCGTTTATAGTACTTATTAAGCGCATTTGAATAAATATCCATGACGTGTGTGTTATGTGTACGAATGATTATTTTCTATCCAAAACGGCCGCACGCTAGTTAAATGTCTTGTTATATTCTGTGTACGCATGAAACGTACTTAGGCTAGCCACACACATACAATATTATTGTCAATACAATATTGTCAATATTTTTCATCAATATTGGCCCCCGCACACTACGCAATATTATTGTCAATATATCGTGGTATAATGTGACGCAGTCGTTTAGTAGCCAGATTCGTGTGCGCACGTTTTATATAAGTGCTTACTTAAAAAAATCAATCCAGAAAGAAACGATGAATAATAAGTTTATTAATGTTTGAGAAGATAATCTAAGTTAAATCATTTCAATATAAATGACCGGGAGTTACAGTAAAACATAATTTAAAAAAATACGTGAGAATGAGATATCAGCCTTCAAAAACTATTATCCTTAGTATCACCTTATTTGAAAAAAATATGATTCCATGTTTTTGGGAAAGTATCCCATGTTTTATCATCATCATCGTCAGCAGCTGAAGGACGGCCACTTTTAAACAAAGGGAGGGCTCGTCTTAGAAGGGTGGGATTGCCATAATTCCTGCGCTTAGCAGGAGTCTTGGGGATCGCAGTATAGGTGGCAGGTAATCCAATAGAAATCCGCTGCTGCCCGCCTTCTCGTTTTCCCTTAGTTGCCTCTAACGGACATCCAACGGGAAGATAGGAAAGAGTGTTATTTTTACCCGTGAATCTCAAGGGGAATGTTTTATAAATTCTGATAAATATTGGTTATGGGTGGAAGTAGAATCTACAATATTTTTACTGTTTTCGTCCGCCATTTTGAACAAAAAAACGAACGTTTCTTCAACTAAAATATTGCCGCGCGCCCGCACTCGTCAATATTATTGACAATAACCCTGCCTCCCCCCGATATTGTCGCGACAAAATCAGAATATCAGGAAATCAACAATAATATTGAACAATACCGCAATACGGGCCGCACACAGATGTTACGAGCCAGCATGCCTCGTCAGCATATTCCTAGACCGTGGGACATTTGCCGTGCATCGGACACCAAGCTCATGACGTCACGGCTTCATGGGATCGCTTTTCCTTACCTAACATCGCTGGGAACAGACGCTAAGACATTAAGATTAGATATTAAGTAATATTTTAAATTAAGATATAATTTGTGGAAAAGTTATTATACAATTTTATTCATTTTATCAATTATTTTATTGGAGCTCCTGTGTTCGGCGCCCCCCAAACCCGTAATTCACACAATATTATTGACAATATGCACTATATTGACCTATATTAATATGCACTATATTGACAATAATATTGAGCGTGTGTGGCTAGCCTTAGAATGTCAAACGTAGTGCCCACCATGTGCCCACTGCCCAGTGTTGCGTGCGGTTGCCGCGCGCGGATGAATCAAAAGATGGCCGTCTCGGGAACTTGAATAAAGTATCGATACACACACTATGGTATCGAGTACTTTTCCTTTCGATACCAATCTCAGAGTAATTAGAATGGAGCTAGTATCGCGTCGATTCCCCGAACAAATTTTTCGTGGCACTTTTGCGGGGTGCGGGACGCGAAGTAAACACACACAGATACAATTTCACGCGTACTCTTGCAAATGTCTAATGCAAACTCTTCATGTTTCTATGAACCTACACTATAATAAACTCGCAATACATCCAAAAAGATACGCACCAAATAAAGAATGACCTGAACATATGAACAAAAATTTGGCAGAGGGGTTAGTGCTTTTTTTTTTTTTGGGAATGATAGACGCTGTTGGCCGCAGATGGCCATTACAGCTTCACCGGACAATAGGAGGCGAGCGCTTAAAGCGCTCTAGCCTTTACGGCAGAAGTAGCGACGAGCTCAAGGGCACCTCAGGGAGGCACGGCCTCGGCTTGGGCTGTCGCTTAAGAGAGGGCTGAGTTTACCACCAGTTCACAACGCGCCCCCACTGAGAAGAACCGGCAAGAAACTCAGTGGGGTGATGCACGTCGTTGAGGTCGCATACGTACGACCCTTCGGCCTCGCCGGCGAGACCGGTGTCTGATAGCTAGTGTAGCATATGGTTGTCGGGGAGGGTTCGGCGCATCCCGGTCCAATAGGACCGTCATGGGGTCAGGAGGGTCGAGCAGTACGTGCCGTGGTCTGCGGCGCGAGTCAGAAGGACTAGGGGCATAATCGGCGGCGGCGCGGATTAAACTGTTCGCGTGACGGGACGCGGATTCAAAGTAGCGTTTCGACGCTTCTTTGAGGAACTTACGAGGGGATCTAATTTAAAATCGGAATGCAGATCTACGTTCTGCATGTACCACGGGGCACCGACGGCACGTCGGAGGAAACGATTCTGGTTAACCTGGAGGCTATCGATATGGGTGCGGGCGGCGTGCGCGAAAACTACACTCGCGTAAGTCATGATAGGGCGAATGCAAGCTTTGTATAATGTCAACTTATTTCTAAGCGACATTTTACTCCGCTTGCAGAGAAGGGGATACAGGTGACCTAATACGAAAGCCGCTCGATTGCGGACGGACCTAATGTGCGGGCCGAAAGTCATGGCGGAGTCCAAGGTGACTCCGAGGTACTTAACCTTCCTAGTCCAGGGGATAGGGCGATTGAATAGGGATATTGGGCCAGTCGTCTGTTGGGCTGAAGGCTCCGCGCGGAGAACATGTTGGCGGGTCCCCGGGAGAAGACCACCGCGGCACTCTTCTCCGGGTTCACCTCTATGCGCCACGTACGGAACCATTGACCCAGGGTGTCGACTGCGGCTTGAAGAGCATGTTCTTATGGGAATAATAGAGAGCGGTGTCATCCGCGTAAAGGGCGAGTTGGACTCTGCTCGAACGAGGAATGTCGTTCGTGAACAGGCTGAACAAGAGGGGAGAGAGCACGGAGCCCTGAGGGACTCCGGCCTGTATAGGATGGGGCGAAGAGAACGTACCTTCGACCCGGTATCGAAAGGTACGATTCGAGAGAAAGTCTCGTATGATGAGTACGAGCCTATCGGGGACTCCTAACTGGAAGAGCTTGTATATCAAGCGGTTGTGCCAGACCTTGTCGAAGGCCTTGGCAACATCGAAGAATAGGGCGCCTGTGTAGACGGGCTTGGGCTGGTTGAGCCCGGTCAGGATGTGCTCCGTGAGGCGGTGCACCTGGTGGACGCAAGAGTGTCTGGTTCGAAAGCCAAACTGCTCGTCAATAAGGATATTATTAGAGGTGACAAAGTCTTTGAGTCTCGCTAGTAGCAAGCGCTCATAGAGTTTGCCGAGAGATTTTAGGAGACTGATAGGCCGGTAGCTCGCAGGGCTGCTGCGAGGCATACCCGGCTTAGGGATACCTACTACATCCGCGTCTTTCCATTCGGCATGAAAGACGCAGTGGGACATGGCTGCGTTGAAGATAGTCACTAAAAGACATATCAGATGGACAGGGAGAACCTTGAGGATGCGATTGGAAATGCCGTCGGAGCCCGGTGCTTTCTTCGGCTTAAGGCCTCTGATTAGGTCTTCCACCTCGGTTTGCGTGACCAGGGAGAGGGATTCGGTGGGAGGGAGTGAGGACCTGCGCTCTACTTCCCTATCCACAAGATCGAGGTGCGCCGGATCGACGGGAGTGGAGCTGGGTGTGCACTGACTCTCTAGAGAGTCAGCGAGAACCTCAGCCTTCTCGTCGTCCTCGAACGCGGGTGGGTCGCCTGAAGGGCGGGTCAAGGGGGGCATGGTAGTTACGGTGTCGGTTTTGAGGGGTCTCGCGAGCCGCCAGTAAGCCTGGTGTGACGGCGAGATCTCCTCTAGAAACCCTGGTATAGGTGTGACGTCATAATGTTAAAGCGATTTAATAACAGTACAGCGTTAACGGCTATTACAGGTGACTAGACAATAATATTGAAAATGTATTGCTAAAAAACGACGCTGAACGACGCTGAACGACACTAACGACACTGAACGACGACACTGAACGTCACTGAACGTAACTAACGTGACACTGAACGACACTGAAGGACACTGAAAGTCACGTCAGTGACGTTCAGTGTCACGTCAGTTACGTTCAGTGTCACGTTAGTTACGTTCAGTGTCACGTCAGTGACGTTCAGTGTCACGTCAGTGACGTTCAGTGTCACGTCAGTGACGTTCAGTGTCACGTCAGTTACGTTCAGTGTCACGTTAGTTACGTCCAGTGTCACGTCAGTTACGTTCAGTGTCACGTCAGTCACGTCAGTTACGTTCAGTGTCACGTTATTCACGTCAGTGACAGTCAGTGTCACGTCAGTTACGTTCAGTGTCACGTCAGTCACGTCAGTCATGTTCAGTGTCACGTCAGTTACGTTCAGTGTCACGTCAGTGACGTTCAGTGTCACGTCAGTGACGTTCAGTGTCACGTCAGTTACGTTCAGTGTCACGTCAGTTACGGTCAGTGTCACGTCAGTCACTTCAGTGACGGTCAGTGTCACGTCAGTTACGGTCAGTGTCACGTCAGTCACTTCAGTGACGGTCAGTGTCACGTCAGTTACGTTCAGTGTCACGTCAGTTACGGTCAGTGTCACGTCAGTCGCGTCGGTTACGTTCAGTGTCACGTCAGTCACGTCAGTTACGGTCAGTGTCACGTCAGTCACTTCAGTGACGGTCAGTGTCACGTCAGTTACGGTCAGTGTCACGTCAGTCACTTCAGTGACGGTCAGTGTCACGTCAGTTACGTTCAGTGTCACGTCAGTTACGGTCAGTGTCACGTCAGTCGCGTCGGTTACGTTCAGTGTCACGTCAGTCACGTCAGTGACGTTTAGTGTCACGTCAGTTACGTTCAGTGTCACGTCAGTTACGTTCAGTGTCACGTCAGTCACGTCAGTTACGTTCAGTGTCACGTCAGTCACGTCAGTTACGTTCAGTGTCACGTCAGTCACGTCAGTTACGTTCAGTGTCACGTCAGTGACGTTCAGTGTCGTCGTCCAGTGTCGTTCAGTGTCACTCAGTGTCGTTCAGTGTCGTTCAGTGACGTTCAGTGACGTTCAGTGACGTTCAGTGACGTTCAGTGACGTTTAGTGACGTTCAGTGACGTTCAGTGACGTTCAGCGTTGTTCAGAGTCGTTTTTTAGCAATAAATTTTCAATATTATTGTCTAGTCATGTGGGGAACTGGTTGTTTACAATGTCCTTCGATAGTTCAGTTAGCCCTGATGGCTCCAATTCCTACACATTGTGCGCTGGTTTGGGAACAAATAGCATAAAGATATACCCAGTGCAATCCGTGTAAATAAAACAATTGTATACATAAACAAATAGTCTAATTATTATTTAATTTACATGGACAAGAATGTCGACGGTATGTCCGCCCTTGATGCAAAACAAGTATGTACTTACACGATTCAGCTTAGAACTATAAACACATATTAAACACTATAAAACTTACACTTTGGTTCTAATAACAAAATGCCATCTGACTGACTGTTTACTTTACTTTCATTACTTTATCAATGAACATACATTAAACACTATATTTACAATATCTACGTCCATCTGACTGAATACAAATAATTAGTACAATCACAAAATTTACACCACTTGTATACCTTATTCTATTACGCGTTATCTATAGGTACTTAAACAAACTATTAATTCTTATGTGCCAATCTGGCTGACATTACACACAATGTTTACCTAAATAATATCACTTCTCTACAGACTATTAAGTACTGTGTCGATCTGACTGAGATTGATTAATTAACAATTAATTAATTACTAAAAATAGTCCCTAAAACGCACTGAGATTAGATAATTTTAATTTGTGAACACTTTATGTTTACTAGATGAATGCTGCTCGACGACTGCCCTATTTATACCACTTGTGTTTACTAGATGAGAACTGAACGACGACTGCGACTAATCTGCCGTGTCAAACAGTTTTGTATGGTCGCTACTAGGCAATCATAAACAGCTAATACAATATCATATTATTATGTGTGCGTGATGAGCTCAACCAATCACAGCAATTCCGTTCGCTTGTGGTGGTTTTTTCTACTGATTGCAGCTGTTTACATAATAAATATTCAGAAGTTACATTCATGTATGGTTTCAACAAATGTTTACATTATTTTCGTTATATAAAATTAATGTTTTCCCTATAATTTTAAGTAGAATTTAACATGTTAGCCAACCTAATCACTGGGTTGGCGGGCTATATGTGTGCCGTACGTGTGTATCAAGCAGTGAGCGAGCACGAAAGATCTCCTATCTCTACTTCTAGTCCAGTGATGCAAGTCGCACGACATTGAATTAATTTATTCTTGATTTATTTTGTACTGAATGATAAAAATGTTTAAAAATATGAAATATGTATGTGAAAATGTACTCATGCTCGCTCCCTGGGTCACCTCTTACTACCTACATAAGTCCTGTCCTGCACATCTCTCCCGCCGTGCATCTGCCGGTGGCGCAGCCGGCGGAGATGCATCCCCAAGTGGTGCAGGCGATGACTCGATGTCAGGAAACACGATGATCTTCTTCACCGGCCGTCGCAGAATGCCTCCTCTCGTTCTGATGTCGACGGTCCGGACCACGCCGTCAGGCCCGGGATGCGTGGCGCAGATGATGCCTCGCACCCAGACGTTGCGTGGCAGGTTTGGGTCCACCACTTGGACCAGGTCGCCCAGTTTGAGCGATGGGCCCTTGGAGTGGGGCTCCCGCCGGTTTCGGAGCTCCGGCAGGTACTCCTTCAGCCATCGCGCCCAAAACACGTCAGCGAGACGTTGGGCGGCGCGCCAGCTGGCTCGCAGATTCACGTCGTCGTCGGCGAAGTCACCCGGCGAGGTGACACGGCCTGACCCGCCCAACAAGAAGTGGTTGGGGGTCAGGGCCTCTGGATCTTCGGCGCTCACAGAGACATGGGTGAGCGGCCGACTATTGACCGAATACTCGGCCTCGGTCAGCAGAGTGTGCAGCACCTCTTCTTTAGGGTGCCGCTCACGAAGCGTGGCGGCCAGTGCAGTCTTCACAGAGCGCACCATCCGCTCCCAGGCGCCGCCCATGAATGGCGCGCCGGGCGGAATGAAGCGCCACTCGATGGCGTTCTTTGAAGCTTCCTCTTCGACGGCTTCCTGTATGGCACGGCGAAGCTCGCGCTCGGCGCCGTGGAAGTTGGTGCCGTTGTCTGACCAGATTTGGACCGGCTGTCCGCGACGCGCGATCATTCGCCTCAGTGCCATTATTGCAGAGTCGGTACTGAGAGACCCTGCAACTTCTAAATGTATCGCTCTCGTGGTTAGGCAAGTAAATATGGCAACATACCTCTTTTGGTGAGTTCTTTCTATCGTGACTGATAGCAGGCCGAAGATTGTAGCACCTGGTGGACCACGGTCTGTTGCTATAACCGTTGGAGGGCTATGTTCTTTGGTTGAGCCCTCTGGTACGCCATGGTCTTCAGTGGTAGCCCCTGGTGGGCCACGTTCTGTGGCAATGACGCCTGGTGGGTCATCCCGTTTGACACTTGCTCTCGATGAACCACGTTCTGTGTTTGTAACCCCTGATGGGCCACGTTCTATGGCAGTAGCCCCTGGTGGGCTATGCTGTGCGGTTGCAGACCCTAGTGAAGGTTGCAGTAGATCAGGACCTGTCAACAGTTTAACGTTAAGACACACTCCTCTCGTTTCGGTTGCAGCGTTGTGTACAATACAAATCTTGTCTGTCTTCTGTGGATTAAATACTGCGAAATGTGGGAGGCACCACACCTTTCCTTCAGTCAGAGGTGGTGCTGGCTCCGTGCATCCTTTGCTAATGAGCGCGTTAATCTGTTCGGTGTACCTGACCTTGAGCTCTGGATCGCGATCAAATTGTTTCTCAACCCCGTGCAGTCTCCGTTGAGTGTTTTCATAATTGTTCGGTAGCTGAGGGTCCGGGGTTCGCCATAGCAGAGTAGTCTCATATCTCCCTTCTGCGGTCCTTTTCGTTGATTTTTCTAATGTATGCAGTGCCTTCTCACCTAGATTGCTAATCGGCTTCTTAGGTTCTATATACAGATTGCCGCTAGCAATATATTGTTTTACAGTTTCCTCTAATTCCTCATCGGCTGTACAGTGTTGAATAAAATGTACTCTATGTCCTAACGTTCTAGTGTGGCTTCCATGCAAGACCCAACCGAGCGCAGTCAACGAGGCTACTGGTTGGTCTCTCCCGCCGGTACGAGTCTCCGTTGCTAGCAACAAATGCCAGTTATCCTGGCCCACAAGAATCCTGGGTTGCGCTTCTCTGTATTGCAGATCATTCCTGAGTTCGCGCAGGTGTTTACATTTGTCTACAATCCCATACGGTATCCTTTGTGACGCTAACTCTAATTTATGAATAGTACGAGCACGTACCTCTAGACTCCCGCCTGTCTTCCCTCTCATGGTGAAGGACACGCGGCGCGAGGCCCGTTGCGCATTCAGGCTGCCGTCAAACCCGGCGATATTGAGCGGTTCTTCGGGACCGGTGACGCCTATCTGGTCGGCGAGCTCGGCGTCGATGAGCGTCACCGTCGACCCATCGTCGAGAAGCGCGTATGTGTCCGCTGTTCCATTTGGTCCTGAAACACGCACGGGTAATATTTTTAAAAATGAAGCTTGAGGTGCCCATGCAGAATTCACCTTCTCTTCCATTGGTTCTTGGCTGTCCTGTTGATTCGTAGCGTGGGGTGGCTTCGGGTGATGAAGCAGTCTGTGGTGAGCATGTGGACAGCCGCCTATGCCGCATTTCCTTGTTTTGCACCTATGTTGTTTGGTGCGTACATTTAGGCATCTAAAACATAGACTACATTTCTTTGCGACGTCCCATCTACTGTTTACCGACAGCTTCCTTAGCTCTGGGCAGTCACCGTTATAATGACCCCGCCGACCGCATAACTGACACAATGGTTTATCCTTATAATTAGATTGAGCTGTATTTACCCGCTGTATCCTGTGCTGCGGTGGCTGCGTGCCTCTGTCCGCTGAAGCGATCGGCTCCGGCGGGG
This sequence comes from Furcula furcula, assembly GCA_911728495.1. Taxonomy (NCBI): domain Eukaryota; kingdom Metazoa; phylum Arthropoda; class Insecta; order Lepidoptera; family Notodontidae; genus Furcula; species Furcula furcula. Next base: position 7,296,716 of record OU452246.1, on the reverse strand, counting down.
CGTACGGGCTGCATATTTCCGCCTCTCTCGTGATGAAGCGGCTAAATTTCAGCAAGTCCGGCTCGCCTCTGGGCTGCGATGCGGCGAACTCGTACCACTGTCTTTTCGTCGTAGCAGTCAGCTTATCTATCAACATCTTTGTTATTTCTGGATTAAACATATAATATATACAATTCAATGCTTGAAGGGTACTAATTGCATTTTCAATCTTAGTGGCAAATGTGCATATATCCCTAGGACTGTCCCCTAGTCGTGGCAGTGTTTTAAGGCGATCTATTTCGGCCATCGCTATGGCGTCTGGCCTCCCAAAACGCATTTCTAATGTGCGCATAATACTATTTGGGTCAGCATTAGCAATAAGGAGTCCCTGTACTGCTTCCCTAGCGGTGCCTTTCAGGCTTTTCCTTAACCTTGACATGTTTTCTAATGGCGATAAATAATACGCAGACTCGCTATACGCTGCCCTGAAGGTCAACCATTCCTGATGGGAGCCGTTGAAAAACGGTAATTCCGCATAGTGCGGTGAATGATTGCGTTGTGTAGCTTGCATAACATTCGTGATAGCCGACGCAAGCTCCTGTATGTCTGTCTTTGGAGTATGATTTGCGTTACCTCGGTCATCTGTGTGCGGCGGCCAAGATGTGGCTGCAGGCTGGACCCCCCTTGTGGGGATCGGTGGCGGCGCTGCGGCGTTCGTCAGCCACGGGTCGGCGGCACCCGTCGGCTGCTGCGGCGCTGTTTGCTGTTGCTGCCAGGAGGCGGCAGTGCTCGCTGGCGGCGGCGGCGGCCCGGCTGAGTGCGCCTGCCAGGGGGAGACCGTGTCCCCCGGCTGCGGCGACGCGGCTGTCCGCGGCGGTTGCCACGGGTTTCTCACACCCGTTGGCGGAGGTGGCGCGTCGGATCGCGCCGGCCAGGGGGCGGCAGTGTCCCCCGGCTGCGGTGGCGCGGTTGTCCGCGGCGGTTGCCACGGGTCTCTCACACCCGTTGGCGGAGGTGGCGCGGCAGATCGCGCCGGCCAGGGGGCGGCAGTGTCCCCCGGCTGCGGCGGCATGGTGGAATGCGCCGGCCAGGGGGCGGCAGTGTCCCCCGGCGACGGCGGCTGCAAGGTGAAGTGCGCCGGCCAAGGGGTGGCAGTGTCCCCCGGCAGCGGCGCTATTGACGACTGCGGTAGCCAAGAGCTTGTCACGCTCACTGGCGCAGTCGGCTGCGGATGCTGGTTCAAGCCCCAGGTCGTGGTGGTCACTGGCGGCGGCATCGGCGCAGGATAATACCACGACGTCCTGTGGTAAGCTGGAGCATCCCTCTGGTTGGGATACCTGTATACTGGCGTCGTCGTCGTCGCCGTTGGTGCTGATGTGTGATGCGCGGCGCAAGCTATGCCCGAAGGTTGCAGGGACGGGGGTGCGGCAGTGACTCCCGCCGGTGCAGCTGCCGAAGGTCTCCAGTCATCCACTGGGACCAGAGGTTCGGACGGCAGGTGCTGTTCGGTCTGCTTTCCTCCTGCGGTGCGAGGCTCGTCATCTAGGGTGAGCAGTCGGCCTGTCTGCAGCCAGGACTGCACCCTCTGCTCCTCATGTCGTTCGGTGATCACCGATTCAAGGTCATCATCTGAGGACTCGGCTTCTATGGCAGCGACTTTTGCTGCGGCAGCCTCCAGTTTCAGTCGCGCAAGTTCGGCCTTGGCGGCGGCTAAGCGGCGTTGTTTCTGTCGAGTAGACATAGTGGACACAGTGGGGCGTGGTTCAATCACATTTTCTATAGTGGGTTCTGCGGCGGTGATCGGGCGGCCTTGTGCCGACTCGCCGACTTTCGCAGATTCCCTAGACGTGGTCTGTTCCGTGACCGTTATCGTCTCTGCCGACCCTTCCTGTGAAGTGGTCACAATGATGGACGGTACCTCCGTCCTTCTTCCCACTGACCGTGTCACAGGCATCGTGTGTTCACAAATTAAATGTTCACAAAGAGTTCGAAAAATATAGTTCAAAGTTCAGTGCGTAATAATATAGTCCACTTATTAAACACAACAATAGACAATGTACATACAAAATATTTACACAATATAACCTACAAATAAGTACACGGCTTGCACTGGGATATACGTTTATGTCCTCTAAATCCAATCGACCCGGATTACAAGGAACTTATGCCCCCTTAATCCGGCTCGCATGGACCAAAATGTGGGGAACTGGTTGTTTACAATGTCCTTCGATAGTTCAGTTAGCCCTGATGGCTCCAATTCCTACACATTGTGCGCTGGTTTGGGAACAAATAGCATAAAGATATACCCAGTGCAATCCGTGTAAATAAAACAATTGTATACATAAACAAATAGTCTAATTATTATTTAATTTACATGGACAAGAATGTCGACGGTATGTCCGCCCTTGATGCAAAACAAGTATGTACTTACACGATTCAGCTTAGAACTATAAACACATATTAAACACTATAAAACTTACACTTTGGTTCTAATAACAAAATGCCATCTGACTGACTGTTTACTTTACTTTCATTACTTTATCAATGAACATACATTAAACACTATATTTACAATATCTACGTCCATCTGACTGAATACAAATAATTAGTACAATCACAAAATTTACACCACTTGTATACCTTATTCTATTACGCGTTATCTATAGGTACTTAAACAAACTATTAATTCTTATGTGCCAATCTGGCTGACATTACACACAATGTTTACCTAAATAATATCACTTCTCTACAGACTATTAAGTACTGTGTCGATCTGACTGAGATTGATTAATTAACAATTAATTAATTACTAAAAATAGTCCCTAAAACGCACTGAGATTAGATAATTTTAATTTGTGAACACTTTATGTTTACTAGATGAATGCTGCTCGACGACTGCCCTATTTATACCACTTGTGTTTACTAGATGAGAACTGAACGACGACTGCGACTAATCTGCCGTGTCAAACAGTTTTGTATGGTCGCTACTAGGCAATCATAAACAGCTAATACAATATCATATTATTATGTGTGCGTGATGAGCTCAACCAATCACAGCAATTCCGTTCGCTTGTGGTGGTTTTTTCTACTGATTGCAGCTGTTTACATAATAAATATTCAGAAGTTACATTCATGTATGGTTTCAACAAATGTTTACATTATTTTCGTTATATAAAATTAATGTTTTCCCTATAATTTTAAGTAGAATTTAACATGTTAGCCAACCTAATCACTGGGTTGGCGGGCTATATGTGTGCCGTACGTGTGTATCAAGCAGTGAGCGAGCACGAAAGATCTCCTATCTCTACTTCTAGTCCAGTGATGCAAGTCGCACGACATTGAATTAATTTATTCTTGATTTATTTTGTACTGAATGATAAAAATGTTTAAAAATATGAAATATGTATGTGAAAATGTACTCATGCTCGCTCCCTGGGTCACCTCTTACTACCTACATAAGTCCTGTCCTGCACAAGTCAAGTGTAATAGCCGTTGACGCTGTACTGTTATTAAATAGCTTTAACATTATGACGTCACACCCGCTCGGGTTTGTTAAGGAGCTGTCGGCGTGTTTCCGGTACTGAATTCAAAAATTATATTTTTTATTTTGAAATAACTTTTGAATTATTGCGAATAAAAAAAAACTAAAAATAGTTTTATTATAAAACTTTTATATGATCTTTCCATTTATCACAAAAAAAAAACAAATACCCAATTATGTATGGAGTAATTGGAGCATCATTCATCTGAATATTTCACATACCATGTAGTCCCCTTGCCTGCATCAGGAGGATATAATCATAAGTTAGTTCTAACATTTAGTTAATTATTTTATTTTTAGTTCACTTCGTTTAACTAATTTTTAGTAGTTACCACTGAAAATGCTGGTGTGAAATATATGAAAAATAACTGAAAATGTTAACTATCTAACTAACTCTACTAGATCCCTAGTTATTTATAAGCAGTGTCAGTTTTTATCATTCGAACGTGTTGCTTGTATCGTTATTAAGTTAGGAAAATAAGATGATACGTGACCGATGCATAATACAACTGCATTTCGAGACAGTTCGGTCATCATCATCAGCCGGAAGACGTCCACTGCTGAACGTAGGCCTCCCCCTTAGAACGCCACAATGAACGACAATTTGCTATTTGCATCCACCGGTTTCCTGCGACGCGAACAATGTCGTCGGTCCACCTAGTGGGAGGCCTGCCTACGCTGCGTCTTCCGGTTCGTGGTCGCCACTCGAGAACCTTTCTTCCCCAACGGTTATCGGTTCTTCGAGCGATGTGGCCGGCCCAATGCCACTTCAACTTGCATATTCTACGAGCTATGTCGGTGACTTTGGTTCTTCGGCGAATCTCCTCATTCCGGATTCTGTCGCGCAAAGAAACTCCGAGCATAGCTCTCTCCATAGCTCGTTGTGTGACTCTGAGCTTCTCCAAAAGGCCAGCTGTTAGAGACCACGTCTCAGTACCATATGTCATCACTGGCAACACACACTGGTTAAAAACCTTTGTCTTCAGGCACTGCGGAATTTCTGATGAGAAGATGTCACGTAGTTTCCCGAACGCTGCCCATCCGAGTTGGATTCTTCGGGCGACCTCTTTGTCGAAGTTGGACCGACCTAACTGGATAGTTTGTCCTAGGTATACGTAGTGGTCAACAACTTCGAGTGTAACGTTCCCAACAACTACCGGTACGGGTGCAACATGGACATTAGACATGATCTTCGTCTTGTCCATGTTCATTTTAAGACCCACCTGTTGGGAAACGCTACTGAGGTCGCTGAGCATTGTATTGAGGTCCTCCAGCGATTCTGCCATAATGACTATATCATCGGCAAAACGAAGGTGAGTGATGTATTCGCCATTGATGTTGATGCCGAATCCGTACCAGTCAAAGAGCTTGAAAACGTCCTCCAATGCGTTTGAGAACAGTTTCGGAGAAATAACGTCTCCCTGTCTCACACCTCGCTGCAATGGGATTGGTTTTGTGCTCTCGTTCTGTATTCGGATCGACATGGTGGCGTTGCTGTACAAACACTTCAACACTTCGATGTACCTATAGACAGTTCGGTATCTAGCGACAAATTGTTGCAATTAGTAATATCTCTCCATAATGTTGTCTTTTATTTACGCGAATACTAGACATTGCAATCAATCTATTCTTACGGATTATATCGCGATTTATTTTATTTTTCCCGACGTTTCGAATGCTTTGCAGCACCCATGGTCACGGGCGGACTGAGATGTTGAACGTCCCTGCGCTCTATTTATACTGTCATAATTTTCGGTGTACCCTCAGTTATTGTTGTTGTTTCCATTGATGTACCCTCAATTCTTATTGGTTATTATTGTTGTTGGTCCGACCTACGCAGTAAGAGCTTACAGTATCTTGACGCCGTGCAGTGTTTTGTCTGGTTTTGGATTTAATTATATTTATCACAGGATCCCAAGCTGGTGGTAACACCCAACCATCTTCTCTATTGAAATTAGGATGTTTTTTGATTTCAATAGCCTCACGAATCATCCTTGGTTGGAAACGGTGTTCTTTTGCGAGGATTTGTGGTTTATCAAATCTGATATAATGGCTGGTGCGATCCTGAACGTGTTCACAGACTGCAGATTTTGTACAGCGTCGGTGTTTCACATCAGCTATGTGCTCTTTAACGCGAGTTTTTATTGCACGCTTTGTTTGCCCAATGTAGGAGAGCCCACAGTCACAGTCGAGTTTATAAACTCCTGCATCTTGTAAAGGTATGTGGCATTTGACAGGTGGTAAATATTGACTAATCTTCTTTGGTGGCTTATAATAAGTTTTGATTGAAGCCCGCACGTAGACGATACCTTCACAATATTACCATCTGATAAAGTAACAGTATTCCTGGACCATCTTAACTCCATCAATCCAAAAATTAAATTCACAATGGAGTTGGAGTCAAATAACTCATTGCCCTTTTTGGATGTATTAGTAATGCGGAATCCTAATAATACCTTGGGCCATACTGTGTACAGAAAACCAACCCATACAGATAGGTACTTGAATGGTGAGTCTCATCATCCCCCAACACAGCTAGCTACAGTGGGTAAATCTTTGTTTCAAAGAGCACGCGGAATCTGTGATGATGACCATCTGAGCGCTGAGCTTCAACATGTCAAGCAAGTACTGCGTGACAACAAGCTCCGGATCCCGCGCCGCCATCATAGTGAACGTGTCAAACCAGCCACAGTGGAGCGTCAACCTGCTGTCCTACCATATGTTAGAGGGGTTACTGACAAGATTGGCTACATCTTAAAGCGGGCTTCAATCAAAACTTATTATAAGCCACCAAAGAAGATTAGTCAATATTTACCACCTGTCAAATGCCACATACCTTTACAAGATGCAGGAGTTTATAAACTCGACTGTGACTGTGGGCTCTCCTACATTGGGCAAACAAAGCGTGCAATAAAAACTCGCGTTAAAGAGCACATAGCTGATGTGAAACACCGACGCTGTACAAAATCTGCAGTCTGTGAACACGTTCAGGATCGCACCAGCCATTATATCAGATTTGATAAACCACAAATCCTCGCAAAAGAACACCGTTTCCAACCAAGGATGATTCGTGAGGCTATTGAAATCAAAAAACATCCTAATTTCAATAGAGAAGATGGTTGGGTGTTACCACCAGCTTGGGATCCTGTGATAAATATAATTAAATCCAAAACCAGACAAAACACTGCACGGCGTCAAGATACTGTAAGCTCTTACTGCGTAGGTCGGACCAACAACAATAATAACCAATAAGAATTGAGGGTACATCAATGGAAACAACAACAATAACTGAGGGTACACCGAAAATTATGACAGTATAAATAGAGCGCAGGGACGTTCAACATCTCAGTCCGCCCGTGACCATGGGTGCTGCAAAGCATTCGAAACGTCGGGAAAAATAAAATAAATCGCGATATAATCCGTAAGAATAGATTGATTGCAATATCTCTCCACCTTCATCAATTTCACTGTAAATCTGAATTTCTTTCCTCTCTTTCTTCGTGGGCAGCTTTACCACGGCATATTTAAAATTAAAGTTATTGTAAGTGTACTAGTTTATGTTGTCATTAAATAAATGCTTTTGTTGTTTTTTTAGTAATACTTTTTTAAATTAATTTAATTATTTTTTTTAATTTTATCTTTTTATGTACTTGTATTTATATAAAACTAGCTGTTCCACGCAACTTCGCCCGCGTAAGTTTCTTATTTTCTGCACAACTTTCCTAATTTTTATTTCGTAGGAACCTTCTTGCAATAACACTTTTATATACATATCAATATATAGATTTTATTTTATTTTATAATGATTTCTGATATTAACGCGAATATTACACAGTGAAATGAAACTAATTTTACGGATTATATCGCGGCTTATTATTGATTTTTATTACCCGACGTTTCGAATACTTTACAGCATTCATGGTCACGGGCGGACTGAGGTGGTAGCTGTACATATGTCATAGTTGTCTTAGGGTACCCTCAGGTCTTCTAATTATTATTGTTAGTCCGATCTACGCAGAAAGAGCTTACAGTATCTTGAGGTCTTGCAGTGGAATGCTTGTCTTTGGATTTGACTATATTTATCACGGGATCCCAAGCTGATGGTAGCACCCAGCCATCTTCTTTATTGAAATTTGGATACTGCAATTTCAATAGCCTCACGAATCATCCTTGCCAGGTAGCGCTGTTCTTTTGCGAGGAATTGTGGTTTGTCAAATCTAATATAATGGCGGGTGCGATCCTGAACATGTTCACAGACTGCAGACTTCGTATAGCGTTGATGTTTAACGTCAGCTATATGTTCTTTTACACGGGTTTTAATAAAATTTGTTAGTAATAGTACTGGTGTGGTAGTAGTTTATTAGTTTTTATATAATCCGTAAAATTAGTTTCATTTCAATTATTTTATTTTATTTGGGACAACAAACGATTACATAATATGGTAAAATAACAAATATGGATACTGAAAATAGGTAATTATGCAACCTGCACCGTTGACCACAGAATAAACTTAAATTACAACACAGAGTTTTTAAATACTTACTTAAATCAGAGATCAGAGATTTTATAGTCTTTCATGCCTAATGCACAAGAAATAAGTTACCTTTTCTTTTGTTCTCACGGGGGGAATCTTCAAAAGGTTTCTGAAAACTTGTGGGACGTCAACCAAGTATTTGAAGCTCTTGCCCACTGAAACCCTCACGGCTGTCGCATCGGCACATTAGACGGGATCCTGGGTTCTCTGCGAGGATCTGCACCATGTGCCTTTTAGTGCATTTCCTATGAAGGGGGGTTATATTATGTAGGGACGCGATATTAAATGAGACAATGGATTAAGTACGACACGTCTTTATTGGTAAGAGACATCCGATCGAAGACGACACAAAACAATGTACATGCTTATTATAAGGTGCAATCCCTATACACATACATAAACACGTATACATCCCGTACACGCCCCACCAAAAAAGAAAAAAAATTGTCATATAAGTAACATTTTTTTTTATATAAAATTAAAACTAAGTAGTAAAACATAATAATCAACATAATTAAAAAACAATAATAAAAATACAAAAAGTACATAATAAGTACTTATCATTCATATAAGACTTAACATTAACTATAGTATAGTTTTGTTCTATTTTTATGAATACAATTGTCTTTGCCTTTATCAGATACAATAACATTCGGTCCGTCATCTCTTATTACAACATAAGGACCGTTGTACACTGGGTCCAGCTTATTTTTTCGTGATTCATTTTTAACTAACACAAGATCACCTGGTTTATATGTAACTACATTAAGATACGAATCATAACGACTTTTCCGTGCAACTTTACTTTTACATAAATTTAATTTGGCGTCATATTGTGATTTTTGTAATCGAAATTTTAACTCATTCGCATAATCTGAAAAATTGTATAGAGGATCTACTGTATTACAAAGATTGTTAGGTATATTACATTGCTTTCCAAACACTAGTTCAAATGGTGAATATTGCGTTTCGGTGTGAATAGTAGTATTAAAGGCGAAACACCAGTATTGAAGCCATGTACTCCAATCGTTACTTTGATTTTCTGTTTGTATTCTTAAATATGCCAATAAATTTTTATGCGTGTTTTCAAGCGAACCTATTGTTTGATGATGATACGCCGTTGATTTGAGATGTGAAATTTTTAACAAATTACATACTTGTTTCATTGTATCTGATAGGAATTCTGTGCCTCTGTCTGTAATTATATCCCGAGGAATTCCATAACGAAGTATAAAGTTGTTTACAAAAGACGTCGCGACCACCTCAGTGTGCTTCGATGTAAGAGGATACGCTTCGACGTATTTCGTTAGATCGCACTGTAAAGTTAGAATGTAAATATTATTATAACTATCCTTAGGTAATGGGCCCACTAAATCTAAATATATTCTATCAAAAGCACAATTTCCATGGTCTGTTATAACCATTGGTTGTTTAATAGGTTTAAAATATTTTTGACGTTGACATTTGTCACACTTTTTGACAAAATCTGATACGTCTTTTTCTAGTCCTGGCCAAAAATAACGTTGGCGAATGTTATTTAACATCCTCCGTATTCCCGCATGACCACTAGTAGGTAACATGTGGTAGTCATTAATTATGACACGTTGCGTATCTTTATTGTCAATCCGTGTAATACCTTGTAAAATACGTAATTGGGGTCCGGACCAATTTCGTATGTTTTTTATATTATTCGCTAGCTTTTTTATCGATTCAATATTATTTTTATTCTTTATTATATATAAAAAGTCGACTTTAATTTTATTACAAAAATAACTCAGTTCCCTCATAAAGACATCTCGTGTACAATATGATTGAGCAACTGGCTTTATGTAAACAATATTTTTTACTTGTGAAAATGCGAACCATTTTGATTCCTCTGTTATATATTTTCTCACTCTTTTCCATTCTGATTCGTCAACGAATATTAATTCCGTATTATCTTTTGGTAATCTAAGAACTTCAACCATTACAAATATATCTTAATTAATTTATATTAAAAAACTATATAATTAATAATCATATTAACTGATAGTGCGTACTATTAAAGGTATACGAGTTACACGTAAATTGTATAAATGTATACTTAACTAGGTAAAAAAAAATAAGAAACATGACAGAGAAACATAATATAAAATAAAAAGTCACTAAACCACTGCAAGTTACCGTTTTGCACGAATTGTCCTTTACACCTCCTCGTTAGCTCCTTGCACGCGTTTTCCACGTCCGAAGGAACGCCGAAACACTGCTCTGCCCTCTATTTCTCTCCTAATTAGACTGGTATGGTACTTGATATAAAGTTTATGTATGGCATACAAAACTCCAGCCAATGCTATCACCACCAGAATCCACAGTAATATTTCCGTAGTATTTGATGCATTTTTGTCTAATATTTTTGTTGACGAGTTATTATCGCCTGCTCCGGCCGCTTGAGCTATAATAACCTCTTCTTGCTTGGAATTATTGGTACCCATTTTTTTTTTTTTTCACTATAAAACACCGAAGTCCGCCGTGATGACAGTCACGTTATAGTCCATTACATGTTTTCATTAAATTTTTTTTTGGACACGCACCTTTCTTCATTGTATTTATCACCCGATGCGCGGTGTCAAATTGCGCGCGCGGCAGTCCATCCTACTGGCAGCGGTCGCCATGTAGGGACGCGATATTAAATGAGACAATGGATTAAGTACGACACGTCTTTATTGGTAAGAGACATCCGATCGAAGACGACACAAAACAATGTACATGCTTATTATAAGGTGCAATCCCTATACACATACATAAACACGTATACATCCCGTACAATTATAGCTCCCTGGAACCAGTCATGGTGCTCACGAGGACGGGGGTCGCAACTTCACCGCCATCCTTCTCGGAGTTTATAATGCGTATAGCTAATAGTTTGCCTGCGTCGGTTTTCCTATCCAAATATAATGTGGATGTCTTCAAGGAAGAGTGAATAGCCTTTTAATAAGCTAGTGTGGAATTGCAGCCAAGCACTAGCTTATAATGACTACAAAAAAGACTTGCCGCCGTACTTGATGGACGTCTAGGCCCACCCACACTGGAAATGCCTAGAATATCTTCGAGATCCTACGTGATTAGGATTGGAAAAAAATAGGGTAATTAGTATAGATCTTAAGATTATAATAGACTAGGTAATGAATCCAACTTCCCAAGGATAATAGAGGAAAAAAAATCTTAACGGAAATGTTAAAAAAGCCATTTAACTCATTCTTTAGTATAGTTACAGCTGAGTATACTAAAATTTAGCTCAAAGTACTCTCTAAACATAAGTAATATGATTAGCTATCAAGGACAGTATTTCTAGTTATCACAAATTTATTGGTTTTTTTTTGGGTTCCATAGTAAAATTCTAAAATGTTGATTATCTCTGGTTGTACGCAAAATTGACACTTGGGTATTCTCGTCATGCATTAAGGATGTTTAGAGCATGCGTTTAAGTAAATAAACAATCAGTGTTGAGCGTTTTTTGGGTAATTTTTCATACCTACTATGGGACAGGGGACTGCATGTTACATTATAATATGTCAGACAAATGTCAGATGAATGATGCTCCATATATAATTATTTATAATGAAATAAAGAAAATCAAAAAAAGGTAAAATCAATGATATTTATATCATCATTGGGTAAAATAAACAAAACCACTATCTAATAATGATATTTTTGAACACGTACACATTATACAACACTCGTACATCAGTTTTTATCAAAAAACAGTCAGTTTTATCCTTTCTGAACGCGTGTACAACGTGGCTCTACTGCAGAGTATGCTCCCCAGCAGAGCCACAAACAACGTCGATTTCGTAAACTAGCATACGTACATAGGTAATCGCTATATGTACATTATGTACGTTCAACGTACATCATTTTAAGATATCATTGATTGGTATTTAATGCGAAGAAGAAGAAGAAGAAAAGCATTTATTTGCCCAACACTTAACACATATAAAAATAACAAAATAATAACGGATCTTCAATATTGTGTGCGGACAAAAAGGGCTCTGCCTCAGCATATTGCTGCCCTATAGAGTATATAATGCGGTGGCTCTGCTGCAGAGTATGACACGCTGCAATGTCGTACTAAGCCTAATAGGACAGACCTGACAGTCAAAAGGAAAAATAAATCAACGTTTACACTGAAAACATTTTAATTAATTAAAACATAAATATACCACACAATAATAGGTACATTATTAAATTACGACGATACATAACATTAGGAATGTGTAATAAATAGACTCCCTTGTCGTATTGACCGGTGCTCAGTAAAAAGTAAATGACCCAACGCAAACAACGAACAACAACGCTGGAGTATAATACATCAACGCAAACCTTGAAGTAAACCTTATGCTGCTAACAAGCACATACAGCAATGGAATGTAAACTCTGCGATAATGTCCGTTGTCTGCAAGGTTTAGTTAGGAGCTGACTGCAAGCATGAGATTACTACTGAACACGTATATCCAAAGCCTCTTCATGTCATGTGCGACATTGTAAATATTCAACATGGAGGGATAATTTTAAAATACTAATGACCTCAGGGAAAATAATGATATTTTGTTCTGTGTCCATTAAGCATTAATAAAAATAACCAAATAGTTTGTTCTACTCTGTGGTTCTACTTGGCAACAGATAAAATAAATATAGTTTGTATTCGGTAGTTTCTCACGATTGATGCCATTTTATCAGTTTAAAGTTTGTAGGCTTGACGCATCATCAGGTCGAAATAGCAATCATTGTCGATGGAGACGCTGATGCCGCTGTAGTAGTTCATAAACTCCTCAAGAGTAACCTTGATAGAAAAAATAATAATTTAATAATTCGTCTGTGCTTCCGGTAAATCAGAGCGAGATAATGATTGTATCTTGCTAGAGAAAAAAATACACCTAAGGCGTGGGTATCAGGTATTTTTTACACTACCAACGTGGTAAATAAGCACGCGGCCTGCCTGATGGTAAGCATTCACCGCAGCTAGCTAGCAACACCTAGCGCGTTGCCGACCTTAAAGACATTAGATATTATGGCTCTTGTCCGGTAATTTCACCACCTACCCGGACGGTACCTTGCATAAGGAACCTACCACCTAGCAAAAATATGCTAATAATGTTTTTAGGGTTCCATACCTAAAAGGTAAAAAAGGAATCCTTATGGTCTTACTTCGTCTGTCTGTCACACCTATATATTTCACGAACCACTGATGCTATCGAAACTTGGAATAGTTTTAGATCTTACTTACTCAACCCCATCACAAATGAAAATAATAATATTTTTCTTTTACTTTTTTTTAATGGGGGTAGAAATGGGTCATCAAAATTTCAAAGTGAGACTACTATCACCTACTATATCGAGTGGGGTATCAAATGAAAGGGCTTCATTTGGACATCTCAAAACAGATTTTTAATTTAGTTTATGTCACGCAGTTCTTGACTGATATTCAAAAATGTCATAAAAAAGATAGCGTTCCCCCTTATCTCCAATGTTTGTGAAGGGAAAACTCTGAAATAATTATGGGTTATCTATATTTTACAGGAAATAAAAATGATCTTTCTAAGTAGTATAGTTTTTTAGTAATCCTAAAAAAAACCTCGACAAATAAACTTAATTTTGCGGTTTGTTTTTTTTTGGTATCTGAGGTGTAAGATGAATAGTAAAATAACTTTAATACTTCCAAAGATGGTATGGAACCCTCGGTGGGCGAGTCCGACTCGCACTTGACTGATATTTTTTTTAGTGCTAATTTAAGGGCGGCTCTTAGTAACTAACCTTTCCATCAACGGTGCCTTCAGCCTCGAAGTTAGCGAGAAACTTGTTCAGTATAGCGTCAGCGGTGTCCTCCCCGTTCATATACCTGGAAAAATATTTTAAATAATAATATGTAATAACAATTAGTAATTGACATCGATAACAATGGATACCCCTCCATGTTTTCTAGCAACTTTTTAACCCCTCCCCCCTCCTGGTGATATTTCGTGATATTTTCGGTACAAACCCCTTTCGAGCCTCACGTGATTAATGGACGGCCCCTAAGTAAGACAAGCCCGGTGAGCATAATAAAGTGGATAATGTGTAAGATGAGTAATAAACGTATAAACGGAACCATTTTCTTTTACACAACGTAAGTTAGTAGATGCTTGATGGAAAGCAGCAATGTAATCAAGTAAGGTAAAGCTCACTCTACTCTTAAAGAAATCCACATTGCACCAACTCACACGGAAATAATGAGGCTGGACGACTGATAGAGTTCTTAGCTGTAAATATTGTAAATGACTAAGCAAGTTGCTTCGTCCCGACTGAAGGGTTCACAATGTAAGGATGCGTAGTAGCTGTGCATCTCGTCATCTAATGATAGAGGTTGAATCAAGTCATGTAATTCCTGCGCACACTCTCCAAAATGTATCTTGTAGAATACCCAGAAGCTTGCAACTCTGCGTCAGTGCTCTAGGCTTTGTTAGTTACCTCCGCGGCCGTTGCTGAGAAGCTCCGACAAGTAACTCAGAGGTCTTGTCTTTTTTTGAATTTATTTTCCCTCTCACGCGTGGGTTTGTGCTGTACGCTGGAAAATTGCTTATAAGGCTAGTGTGCCAGACCGTACCGAAGCCCTTCGAGATAATTAGGCCCCAATGTTTTTATCATTACCTAGGATTGGAGTTGACAGAATACACGCCGCGAATATCGTCTATGGTGATCGCACCATCTCCAGTTTTGTCAAGTTTCTTGAAAGCTTGCTCCACGATGGCGCGCCGGGACTCAGACATGGGAGGCTGAAAAACAGAAAATCAAATTTACTAAATAAAATATTTCGACTGCGAGCAAAATGGAACCTTTTCTTATAGGCAACTTAGAAGTACGCATACAAAAATATGCATACTTGTACATGTATAAATTATATTTTCTCCGCGAAGTGGGAAATCTCTTGCTTTGCAAACCGGATCTCGCAGGGTGAATTGCCGTGGAGAGCAATAACTTGGTGTAGTGGTTCCCTATTGGCTAGAACAATTCAGATTACAGGCTGATGCATCGGATGGGCATGTAAAAAGTCCGACCTGTACTGTGCCTGACCACTTGCTCGATCTCCATTCCACGGGATTGTAAGAGTACTTAAAGGATGAGAGCGAGCACATGTGCATTATAATACTTCCCGCGAAGCTGATCTTGTATAAGATTGCCCCTGTGACCGTATCGGAGGATCGCCGGACGTTATTATTCATTTGGTTTACATTAAAAAAAATGAAATATTTTTTTCTTACACGAAGTTGTGCGAGGAATTCATTGAGATTGATGGATCCGCTGTTATCAGAGTCAAACTTTTTGAAGAGCTGCTCTGCATCCTGCAAATAGTAACATTTTTTTTCGCAAAATGATCTCAAGGGAATAGCAATTAACATCAATTGGTATTTCTACAATGTGTCGTCAACTGACAACTAGGTAACAAAATGAGAACTTTTTGTAATCGTCAGCAGCCTATAGACGTCCAATGCAGAACAAGGGCCTCGCCCTTAGCAGGGATGGGTTGCCATAATCCCCACGCTTGGCAGGCGTCTTAGGATCGCAGTATAGGTGGTAGGTAATCCAATAGAAAGACGCTGCTGCCCGTTTTCTTGTTTTCCCTTAATCGTCTCTTACGGACACTCGACGAGTGGAGGTCTGTGCAAGAATAGCTCCAGTGGGTGCAGGAATACCTCACGGGCTAAGTATTTAGGTATCTAGTTTGGTAGGCACTATATCATCTTGTGCAATGGACTGCCCTGGTAATACCTACCACCGCAGCACACCGCAAAGGCAGATATTCTGCCCCCAACAATGTGTAGACTAGGTATATTCCGGTTTGAAGGGCGCTGTTGCTAGTGAAATTACCGAATTAATTAATGTCGGGTGATCAACTGTACACCGAGCTGTACTTAGGCAGGCATGTCGCTTACCATCAGGCAAACATCCTGCTTGTCTTGTCACTAATAACTCTTGTATAAATTCGAATTCTAGTAAGGAAAATATGTTTTATGGAAAGGGAAGTCTTAATCCTAACTAAACTTCATATAATAATAATAGCAGCCCTTGTTTGTTATCACTGTTGGGCACGGGGCTCCTCTCAAGATGAAGAGGTTTAGGCCATCGATATCATATTTAAACTAGATTGGGTTGTTCCGATTTCAACCTATGACGTCACATCCCAAGTATTATTTTTTCCTAACTCAACCCATTTTTGTTCCTTACTCATCCCACCTAATTTATTTCATTTTTTTATTCCTTATTCATCCTCTGCGTATTCCTTACTCAACCCAATGCAAATATTTGATTAACTCCAATATTTGTGCGTACGGTCTGATAAAAAAATTGTAATCAACACATTTAAAAACACTATTTATTACATTGACACTGCCAAAGCATGCAACACAACACAACAAAACACAACGCCACATTATGCTTCCATCTTATTTTTTTTTATTATGAAATTGAAAACCTTTAATAACAGTAGGTACTTGACAGCCTCGTTGTGATTGCACGTAATGTAAATCAAGGACTCTTCATTTTAAAAATACTAGATGCGACGAGTTTGTCAGTTAGTGATCAACTAATTAAGTAAAACACCTTTCGTAACTTTCGGCAATGTTGAAAATAAATAAAACTGGTTTACTGGATACCAGGTAGTAGTGGGAACAAAGAAGGTATCTCTGTCACTATTATTATTAACTATGTAGAAAGTTAGTGCTGTCTCTTTCGCTCTAAATAATTAACGTAAATAATGAGAACACATTTAGAGCACGAAAAAAGTGGTCAACATGTGTGCGGATTTTAAGAATTTGGTTTATTAGGAAAATTATAAGTATACGAAACTTAAAGACTTTTTATGCTATCCATACTTTTCGAGAATATTTCTGCTATATTTTGCAGTAGGATGAATAAAGAACACATTGCGGTTGAGTTAGGAAATCAATATAAGATTATCTAATAGGTTGAGCTAGGAATACCAGTCTCCTTCGGAGTCGCTGGACGCTCAGGCTGTGGGCCCTTTGAGCGTCCATTGAGTACGGTGACGACTCCGAGGAGGACGGTGGCGGGGTTGCGAACCATGTCCCCGTGAGTACCGTGTCAGGTTCCCGGGGGCTATGCGCCCCCCGGCGGCGGGTTAAAAGGCAAGGCACTGAGGGGCCCCTGGTGCAGATCCCACCGGAGAGCTCTGGGGTCCCCCCTCTCATGTGCCGATGCGACAGCCGCGGGGGTTTTAGTGGGTAAGAATCCCACATACCCCGGTCGAGCCCCACAGCTCCCGGGGATCTTTGGAAGATTTACCCCGCGTCAAAAAAAAAAAAGGAGTACCATTCTACCTTCGGAGTCGCTGGACGTTCAGGGTGTGGGCCCTTTGAACGTCCATTGAGTACGGTGGCGACTCCGAGGAGGACGGCGGCGGGGTTGCGACCCCCGTCTCCGTGAGTACCGTGTCAGGTTCCCGGGGGGCTACAATGCGCCTCCCGGCGGCGGGCTCCAAGGCAAGGCACTGAGGGGCCCCTGGTGCAGATCCCACTGATGTGACAGCCGCGGGGGTTTTAGTGGGTAAGAATCCCACATACCCCTGTCGAGCCCCACAGCTCCCGGGGATCTTTGGAAGATCACGCCCGCGTCAAAAAAAAAAGGAGTACCAGTCTGGGATGAGTAAAGAAATGGGATGAGACGTCATAGGATGATTACGGAACAACCCACTAGATTAGCTGTTACGGCCCGAAAAGTGGCACACAGAAATAACGCCCTTGTGTCGCTATTTCTTTTCAATCCACAGGCTGACTTATTTTTTTTTCCGATAGGAGTGTCGCTACTGTCTATATGAAACTGTCAAAACTACACGTCATTATCATTATAAAACCGTTAGGTTTCCGCCACCAGCACAGATTAAGTCCGCGACCCCCGCGACCACATTTTAGATGTCATTTTGTTAGTGAATGTTTATCTAGTTTATATATTATATCGATGGCTTAGGCTATGGCCTAGTTAGGTTGGTTACAGTCCACTTTAGAGATGGAAAAATAGTTACATGATTGTTAAGTTCCAGTCCCGTCTCCCTGATACCAACGAAGAATTCGTCCCTGCTCAGTTGTTTGTTGCCATCGTCATCCATTCTTCGGAAAACTCTGAAAATACATTTCCTTTATGTATTTTTATTATCACTGGGGCAGCTGATAAAGAGATTACATCGGAAACATTTCTGAGCACAGCAGGTTGGTCTACTCGCTGCGCCACTCCCTACAATCAAAAAGTGCCAGTGCTCTGAATGTTGAAAGGATTGGAACTCTGTAAATAATACGTGAAAATTGTGTCTCGCCTATCTTCACAAAATCAACCGAAGGAACTAAAGGGATTCGCAAACGGAGCAATTTTACGAGTATATCCCTAGTTTCGACATCTGAAAACCCGCAACTACCTGTTTATGACATTTTTCATATTATTTTCAAAAACTGCGCCATCAGCAATTTCGGTTGATAGTTTCGGGTAATCGATTAGTATTTGATTGCTGAAATTTGTGATTGTCGCATCTAGAAACTGGCAAGTTTTTACAAATTGTTTTAGGTTGCACTTCAACTGACAACCGTAAGGCATTGACAGACTAACTGCCGCACTCACAAACCCCAATTAACTTTAATTCTAATTAAGTCACTTTTTAAAATCTATTTATTTCAACTGTCGGAACCGTTTATGATTAATTTCCATTATTATCTCTACCCACCAAGAGGTAATTATTATCTCTACCCACTATCTGCGTATTAAGGATTAGTGGGCGTCGAGTGACGAAATAATTCGATTTCAAAAAAAATATTAATGATCATTAACTTTAATTGACGTTTGTAGGTTCGGCAGTAAGAGAGACTTCACTCCCTCCCTGACCCCAACAGCGTCGCGACGTCGGTCCTGATATGGATTACAAAAGTTAGTTTAATGTCGCGGTAACCGTAAACTAGTTGCTGCAACTGGCATTCGTAAACTTTCAAAAAGTGGACAGTTGCCTCAACTATAGGTACTTAATTATCACCTTCCCAGTCCTAATATTCCCGACGCGCCTCTAGAGAGGCACAAAAGGCGTAGTTTCTCCAGCGGATCGGTGGCGGCTGCCAAGGCGCGGGCACTCCTCTGCATCAGCTCCTCTTCCTGCCGAGACGTCGCTGAGAGAGGACGGTGCCATGCTACTGAAATCAAGAGAAATAACAATCAGTGGAATTACAGTAGGAGTCTTAACAAAAACGTTTCATACGATTTACTCGTTTTCGATAGTTTCTGTTTCTGATGCTAGATTATTATAAATGGGGATACCTACACTAGAAGTGAACGTTATTTATGTATGACGCAAATGGAGAAATGTTTACTGTTTATTAATACAAAATGTGGTTGCAAAATTTTAAGGACTCCCTTAAAATCTACGTAGACTTTTTAAAACAACTCGGTGTGGGTTTGCACGTGTGGTTCAAATTCAAATTATTCATTTCAAAGAGGCTTAACGCTAGGCACTTTTGAACGGTATTTTTTTTTAAAGCCACCACCGGGTCACAGCCGGCCTCAACCGAGAAGATCCGCCGCCAAAAACTGCGTGACATAATAAACCAAAATAAAAATCTGTTTTGAGATGTCCAAATGAAGCCCTTTCATATGATACCCCCCTCGATATAGCAGTCTCACTTTGAAATTTTGATGACCCATTTCGAACCCCATTAAGTACCTATATAAAAAGTAAAAGAAAAAATATATTATTTTCATTTGCGATGGGGTCGGATTTTCATTTGCGATGGGGTCGCAAAATTTCAATATTCAAAATTTCAAATCGATAGCATCAGTGGTTCCTGAAATATATAGTGACAAACAGACATCAGACAGACGAAGTCAGACCATAAGGTTCCTTTTTTATCGTTTAGGTATGGAACCCTAAAAACTACATCAAAACACCTAAAACTGAAGGCATAGTCCAGCATAGATCTCATTTAGGCCGTATGAAAGCTACCGGGGACGTCATTAACACGCTTTTATTAGCTTGACCTGTATGTATGTATGTATGTAACTATGTAACTTTGTAACTATGATGGTAATGGAATCTTGCGATGCAATTTTGACCCACTTCTACACGTCCAAAACATTTGATATTTTGCACATGTATCAAGGACCGGTGACAATACAATAATATGGTATCATCGAGCCATCAGATCAGCTCGATCTGATGCTGGGATAAGGGAACCCTTGGATGGCTATTAATAAACTAATCGAGTTTGGCCTCATTTGATTTGTTTTAAAGAGTTATTTTCATATTGACCATTAATGAGGACCTGATGATGGAACTGGAAGGTGGGTAACGGAACCCTGGAAGGGCTACTAGTAAACACATCGAGGTTGGACTCATTTGATTTGTTTTAAAGAGTTCTTTTCACTTTGACCATTCATGAGGACCTGATAATGGAACAGGAAGGTGGGTGACGGAACCCTGGAATGGCTACTAGTAAACACATCGAGTTTGGACTCATTTGTTTTAAAGAGTTGTTTTCACTTCGACTAATAATAAGAACCTGATGATGGAACAGGAAGGTGGGTGACGGAACCCTGGAATAGCTACTAGTAAACACATCGAGTTTGGACTCATTTGATTTGTTGTAAAGAGTTTTTTTTTCACTTTGACCAATAATGAGGACCTGATGATGGAACAGGAAGGTTGGTGACGGAACCCTGGAACGGCTACTAGTAAACTCATCGAGTTTAAGCTCATTTGATTCGTATTAAAGAGTTCTATTTACTTTGCCCAATAATCAGGGTTGATGATGGAAATGAAAGGTGGTTGACGGAACCATGGAATGATTACTAGTAAACCTCGATGGGTTTACTAGTAGCTTGGACTCATTTGATTTGTATTAAGAAGTTATATTTACTTTGCCTAATAACGTGGACGTTGATGAACCCGGAAGGTTGGTAAGCCACCGAACGGCTTCGGATCAGTTATACCATTGAATTGTACCATTAATGGTATAAATGGTACTAAGTTGTCCTATTTATACCTGTAATGGTATAGGTGGTACTAGTTAATACCAGTTATACCATTAGATATCCCTTTAATACTACTTGTAAAACTATTGACTTTTGGCTTACTTTCGTCTGTTTAAAGGGTAAATACGTAGTGCTTTCTTAAACTTCGCTAACTCAATCAGATACCTACGCGTAATATAAAAATATGTTTTGCCAAAACCTGCCTACGATTCAAGCTACGAACAAATCAATACTTGAGCTAATTTTATTCGTAGTTTAGGCGAATATTTCTAAGACTAAAAAGTATAAAATAAATTAATAGTTTAAAAAACTAAAAATACACGCTTTTATAAGGACTACTTACTGCACTAAAAAGCTATAAATAAATTATCTAAACCGTGCTTTCTTTCTTTCTACTTCATGTTTGTAATTTATGGATTATATTTATGTGTAAAAGCGTGGGGCGCTTTTTCTCTGTACCTAAATAATTACAAATTATTGTCATGTGAATACAAATACTTAGCGTTCTTGAAATTTGACAAAAATGTTAAGCTGTTATTCAGATAAAGCGCCCCACGCTTTTACACATAGATATAATCCATAAATTACAAACACGAAGTAGAAAGAAAGAAAGCACGGTTTAGATAATTTATTTATAGCTTTTTAGTGCAGTAGTCCTTATAAAAGCGTGTATTTTTAGTTTTTTAAACTATTAATTTATTTTATATTATTTCTTAGTGTAGTTATTGATTGATATAAATATTTCAATGCGTTGCAATTTATGGTAAATTTTATACATCGTCATGTACACAAACTGTGTATCTAAAACCAATATACAAGTCAATTAAAGAAAACCACGACAATCAACAGCACCTCGTAAGAGATTATCCAATTCAGAAACTGGGGCAATAAGCACGCGATCACGAAAGTAAATTGTTAAATACAAAATTGCTGTGTGACTCACGAAATGTAGTTTGTTTACTAAATAACACGTACCTACTTATTTATACAAATCTTGCAAGCAAGTGTAAATTTAAATATTAAAAAAAATACCGTTAATAGAGAAGGAACTCTAATAGTCACTTTCCTGCTCTTTTAGACCCTGATCTGTCAACCAAGTACTCGTCAAGATCTAACCATGGAGACTAAATTCTGTCTACATGTATTTTTGCAGAGATCCTGTGACCACCTTCTACTCCATCATCAGACCTTGGCAAGCATTTTTCTGCTAACAACTTGTCGAGACCTATCCAACGAGTGCAAATTCGGTGGGTCTACGTTTATTGGTGCAGAGATCTTGTGATCACCATTTTTCTATCAACTACTTGTTGAGACCTATCCAAGGAGCCTAAATTCGGCGGGTCTACGTTTATTGGTGCAGAGATCCTGTGACAACCTTCCTGCTCCATCATCAGACCCCGATCACTATTTTCCTACCCAGTACTCGTTGAGACCTACCCAACGAGTCCAAATTCGGTGGGACTATGTTTAATGGTGCAGAGATTCTGTAACCTTCCTGCTCCATTATCGGCGAGACACTTCCATTCAGACAATTCCATAATGTAGTAAGTTAGCGCTCTGCTAATCACAACTACTAAATTGTACACTACTAAGAAAAACCTACTTACAATTCCAATTTAGACCAATACATTTCTTTGGAACTCGTATAATAATGGTTAACATGACACACACATGTCGATATAATGGTAGCCGGGTGAGCCGGCAGACAATCGATAGCCGAGTCACAAACGTATCCATTAATTATTTATTTCAATAAACTTGACTTACATTTTCACGGATTCATTTCTAGAAGGAGCCACGATTTCTAATAAATTGGCAGACACACGGGTCTGTGGAGCTCTACCTCATAGCTATTACTAATAGGGACACGAATGTTTCGACGTTAAGGTTATTGTCATTTTATGTGAATACACCATAAATTACTCGTATAATCTCTGAAACCAAACGAGGAGCTACACCAACACCATAGGGACTGGATACATTCAAGTCTCTTTCTCGCATCAAAGTAAGAATATAGGAATGCCGCTAAAGATGTTGTGGTTACCGTCTGACCCAATCTCTAGATTACTACACATGCTAGTCTTGCAGCTAAGACTTGTTTGATTGAAAACCCAAATGAGCCAAGTGTACTTGTGTAGTGTAGTCTCAAGTAAACTGTTGTCCTATACGAATACTACACAATCAGAAACTTTATAAAAATAATTATCATGATTTGTTTGATTTTTACTGGGATTAGTATCCATACTGGGTAATACTTCTGACACAGTCATTATTTGTCTTGTGGTGTAATAATTAGCTAATCATCATCCGTCATCATATAACATCACTATGTATTCATTTCGATTAAGCACAAGCTTAAATTAAGTAAAAAAGGTCTTACTGTAATAATAATTGACATAGCCATTCCTAACACACATAATATACAACAAACAATATTGACAAATTGGCGAAAAATCAGGACTGAGCAATAGAACTCAAAACACAATGGAAAGCAGATCTAATTCATGTAATGCCCATAGTAATTTCCTCCACTGGAGTAAGTAGTACCTAGAAACCTTATTCAAAATCTTCAAATATTGGATGCAGCACACACATTACATCTAATCCAAAAAGCCACTATTTTAAACACATGTCGCATCACGAGAATGTTTCTTTCCTCATCATCTCTCTTCTACATACATGATTTAGTCTGTCACGCTTGGCTGCGGCCCGCATGATAGTTAACCACCCCTCTAAAAAGGGAGATATACAAAAGTATAAAATAATAATAATAATAATATCTTGGGACAATCCACACACGGTCATCTGATCCCAAACTAGGCAGAGCCTGTACCTACTATGGAAACCAGACAACTGATACTAATACTTATATACATTTTTTTACTACAGTTTAATTATTGTATTTACATAAGGGCCTCATCAGATGCTAACACTCTCTTTTCTATTAAGGAATTTAAAAGACTTCAAAATATGGACATAGCTGTACCATAACGTAACAGATTTGTAATAACCATGATTTCTATTTGAACTTACTATTCGATTTGGTCTTCGGTTTGCCACGATACATTTTTTATTCAATTAAACCATTGGCTCACTCACAATATACCCGCTCCATGATTGTAGTTACAACACATGCTACAAAAGTAAAATAGGTAAGGGCAACACGTGCTAAAGCTCCCAGTTTGGAAGGCTAACTGAAGGTGGGGGCCAAACTATAAGGGTGATTGCTTGATAGAATATTAGGCGGTGAAGAAATTCAGTCGTTGGTATAATTTAATAAGCTCTCTAACACATATTTTATAGCGTATGAAAGCAGAACGGTAGATAGGAATCATGATTGATTCTCGCTGTTATAAATTTCTTTAAACAATCATTTGTGAAAATAAGAATAATGTGAAATAATGTACCTATAGAAAGTATTAGATATGCGGCCTTCGTCGGTGACTTTAAATACTATTCTTTAATACCCAGTGTAGAATGATGATACATTCTGTAGAATTTATAATCAATTCAGTTTTTTTGCCATTATAAGCTAGTGCTTGATTGCAATCAGGTGATAGAAAGCTGTGATGCAATTGATTGAGCACACTGCTTATGAAAAGCCTATTCAGTCTAGCTTTGAAATCCGCATATTATAATCGAATAGGAAAGCCGACGCAGGTAAACTATTCCTGTCCTTAGCTGTATGGAAGCATTATTCATATATTCGCAGTTTGAAGCCTATGTATGTCAATTGTCAACCTGTCTGTCTGTGGCATTGTAGGTCCCTGGATCAGGAGCTAAGCTAGGTCGCAGCCTCGACTTGTAATTGCTAGATAGTGATCAGGGTCTGAAGATGGAACAGGAAGGTTGTCATGGGAACTCTGCTCTGTTACATTTGGACCAATCGTATTTGGACTTGTTGGATTGATATAATCGAGTAGTTCATATGGTATGCAGATCGTGAACCGAGTCCGGTAATGGAACAGAAAAGTCTTCACAAGAATTCTGTGAGTTCGTTCTCCGAATTCTGATTTTTTTTATAGAACTTTTAAATTGACACTAGTTGCTTAAAATATTTTCTGACTAACAACGTGGTCTCTATTAGCTTAATCAAAGTTCCTTAAAGAAGCGTCGAAACGCTACTTTGAATCCGCGTCCCGCCACGCGAACAGATTAATCCGCGCCGCCGCCGATTACGCCCCTAGTCCTTCTGACTCGCGCCGCAGACCACGGCACGTACTGCTCGACCCTCCTGACCCCATGACGGTCCTATTGGACCGGGATGCGCCGAACCCTCCCCAACAACCGTATGCTACACTAGCTAAGCAGACACCGGTCTCGCCGGCGAGGCTGAAGAGTCGTACGCATGCGACCTCAACGACGTGCATCACCCCACTGAGTTTCTTGGCGGTTCTTCTCAGTGGGGGCGCGTTGTGAACCGGTGGTAAGCTCAGCCCTCTCTTAAGCGACAGCCCAAGCCGACGCCGTGCCTCCCTGAGGTGCCCTTGAGCTCGTCGCTACTTCTGCCGTTAAGGCTTGAGTGCTTTAAGCGCTCGCCTCCTATTGTCCGGTGAAGCTGCAATGGCCATCTGAGGCCAACAGCGTCTACCATTCCCAAAAAAAAAAAGGTTAATCAAAGGAAGGAGATGTTTTATCCATCATAGCTGTAAGTAAACAATACCAAAATATAATTCATTAACTGTCATGTCACTATTGAGTGAACGCCAAAAACAATACAGGTCTTAAAGCGAAACAATCAGATGAAATCATTCCGGAAAATGGAGCCCAGCTAATGGACCGTGAAAAGGAAATATGAGCAATAGCCAATAAGTTAAGGTGTAGCTTCTATATCGACATAAACTTCATGGATCAGCAGTCTTAGCACGATTTGCCAAGACTTCGTAATCTTGACAGTTCGGTGTGGAGTATGACGTAGTTATCGACGTAGAAACGTCATTTTCGGTATTAGCTAGGTCGATAACTACGCCATACTCCACACCGAACTGTCAAGATTACGAAGTCTTGGCAAATCGTGCTAAGCCTGCAGCAATCGGAAGCTGAAGACATTTATTACTTATACGGTGGGTGCGGTTTGATTTAACTCGCAGTAACAGTAATGATATTTTGGGTTTTTTTCTATTAGGACCTAAGGATAATAATCTATGAGGTTTATCACCCTCAAAGAAACGAGAAAAGGGGCAAGGGGGTATGTAAGTTAGTTATCTGCGCTGACCGCGCCAAGATCTCGCGTTTGTTTAATTCTGAATTGGTGGTTAATGAAGACCTTCTAACAGAATGGCAAAGCAGATGGGATTCGACTTCGAAGGGATATCGTTTGTACTTATTTTTCCCGAATGTGCGTGAACGCCTTGCTAGAGCGTAGATAGAGTTGGACCACTGTGTCGCACAATTCTTGACGGGACATGGTAACTTTAAGAGTAAACTATTTTCCTTTAATCTAGTGTTTTCGCCTCTCTGTCAGTGTTCTACGATAAATAATGAGTACGAACAATCTGCCCATCATATACTTTGGGAGTGCAGTCTCTGGCAACATGAGCGTAGCCTTATGATGCTAGACAGTCTGGTTGTGACATCTGGAGTCGTATATTACATGGAACTTGTGGCGACTAAGGAGAACTTCCGTGCGTCTAAACGTTTTTGCCATACATATTATTGGAATCAAGTTAGAAAAATCAAATAGGCCCTTTTAAAATAGTTGCAGAATCCGTGGTGCCTTACGGGTGGACTAGCCTTCGTTGGTCCGCCTGTAAGTCTTCCTTTTTGAGGTTTTATCGACTGTTTGTTAATTATTTGCTTGTCTCCCGCTTTGCAAAGGAGGGAAGTGGAATATATGTATTTCCAACTCCTCCTATCTACCTTTTTAATTAAATTTGTTGCGGGTTCCAAGACAATATAGACCTCGGTGTATTCAGTGGTGACCACTGTAGATCCTGGCTTACAGGAGTAACAGTGGTGGGAATGAGTGGTGGGATTAGTCATGAAAAAAATAAGTTATCTGCGCTCAAGCAATCCTGGTTGGTACTCTTCATAGATGACATGCATTAAAGAGATCCAAGTTCTGACCTCGCCAGGGTCTTTTCAGCAGCGCCAAACTCGCTACAGGTAGTAAGGGTATAAGGGTAGCAGAAAATAAAGAATGCCCCAACTGTATGTATATAAATGTATTATAGTCGCTGTCGTAATTGTGACCAAACACCAAGGCCGAGATTTTCTGCACTTTAAGTTAGTTTGGACAAGTACCTACATATATAAAATGATTTTATTATTATAATTATTCCTCTACTACTAATTTGAACGGGTGTTGTAAAGTAACGTGACTGTTGACTAAGTAATTAATTCAAAGAAAACCATTGTGACCCCGAAACGGATTTATTATAACAATTAAAGCGGTTCAAGGTGGTACACTGATTCATTGTAAATGTGATTAATAACTTTTATATTCTTTACCGGTGATGGGTGAATAGGACTATCGAAACTTAAAGTACAAAGAGGACCTTGATTTGACTCTAATATTAGCTTAACAGTTCTGATAACTTAGTAAACGCAGTGGTAAACTAATATTATTTTCGCAGGAGAGAAAACGCAGCTGAACCAGAAATCGATAGAAAAGAAGATTCATCCGGAAAAGATTACGACTCAAATGGTACCAATACCAATCTCATAAAAATGAATAATAAAATAAAATGTTACGCATCGTGTGATGAATAATTGTCCAAAAACGTTATGCGTGATACTCCCACAGTAGTACAGGATATGCAAGATTCAGTAAAATGGTAACTCGACTACTAGAGGAGATTCATTCAAGGGTTTACCCAATTATCAGTAACAAATAACTCTGATTCTGCTCTCGACTCTCGGCCACTCGGTGTCTTTAATAGTGGCGATTGCAGATCTTACAAGAGTAGAAGCAGACACGATTACTCCCAGTAATAATAAATAGAAAATAAAGTTCCTTCATATGGTCTTTTCTTTAGAAATCCTTTGTAAGGTCGATACCCCATGTTTGCTTCATGTGTCGTGTGCGATCGCGTGCTTCCTTCGAAGTGTTATCAACTAGCGTGGTGGCAGGTTACAATTATACGGGCACTGACACGGTAATAGCAATATGATGTTCCAGTTTTAATTTGCCTATTTGTTTTCTAGAGACTGTTTAGGGCGCGGTAGAACGACGGTACGGACTTGCTAAGGCCTACGATGGTAGTTGGAGCGCGTAATTTCCATACTACGGGCTGATAAGTGCCAGTAAAAGAAGATAAGGACCCGCAAATTAGACATTTTGTATAGTTAGGTACTACTGATTTCTCAGCCTCTACACGGGCAGAGATAAGGAAGCTGTTCTATTATGTGTTGGTAACGATTATTGGTGTTGATGCACACTCAACTGCCGCTCGTCATCAGAGACATTAATTATTAAGTTATTAAGCTCCGTAATTTCACCAGCTACTGTGTCCTTCATACCGGAGCATAGCATCGTTTACTCATTGCTGCTTCAAGAATGTCTGACACTTCAGTAGTACCTACCTGGACGGTCCCTTGCACAGGGGTTCGCCTACTCAATATATACACAGTATAAAACAAATTCGCTCCCGCTGTTTGTACCTCCGCTTAGATCTTTTCAAAGATTCAAAATTTTTATTTCAAATAGGCTTAACGCTAGCACTTTTGAACGGTCAATTTTTTAAAAGCTACCACCGAATCACAACGCGGCCTCAACTGAGAAGATCCGGCAAGAAACTCAGCGGGCTTGTCATTATTTCACTTTTTTTTTTAAACAAAGTTTGTCTTTTTACAATTAAATCAGCACCAGCGACAGTGTGTCCTGCCGTTCAAAATATCAAATAAAAATAAAAAATACGACGAAAATACAACAAACTAAAAACTAAAATGCCAAAGGGATAGTAGTCGGACCAGTCCCCCCATCGATATACTATACCAACTAGATTTGCTGTCACGACCCGAAAAGTGGTCACGAAAATAAGAAAATAAGAGCTACGGAGACGGCTGTCGCTCAATTGTCGCTCTCGGCAAACCTTGCTACCTTAAAAACTGTTTACTATGCAGTGTGTCAATCAATTATCACGTATTGTATTGGGACTTGGGGGTCTGCAGCAAAAACGCATCTAATTGTTCTAGAAAGAGCTCAACGTGGAATTTTAAAGGTAATGCTACGGAAAACTTTTAGATTTCCGACGGATTCACTTTATTGTACCATGAAAGTTTTGCGTGTTAGGCAATTGTATATTTTAAGGGCCTGTCTATCTGTTCATAAGTCGCTTCTTAAATCGCCAGATTATAAAAAACTCTTGGAAAAACGCGTTTTCAGGGTACCTACCCCCACAGTTAAAACCACCTTTGCAAAAAGATTTGCTCGCGTCTGTTTTTTGGCAACGTACAATGCTGTTACATCTCGTCATAATTTGAGTGTTCTTTCTGTGAAGGAAGTTAAGGAAAAATTGACAAAGTTGCTTTTAAGTCTGGATTATAATCAAACAGAATCTCTATGTATCAATAGATAAACCTCTCAAATTCGGATTTAGTAGGTACTCCTGTGCCTATCATACACAAACGTACACACACTGACATACGCACATATACACTTTCGCACATTCTCAAGCATATCTAAACAAGTCTTGTTTAAATTCTGATGTCCACTTCTTAGCTGGTTTCCCAAGATACAGGCTGTGCCTAGTTTGGGAACCCCTGGTAATTCTTTTAAGAATGTTTATTGTTGTGTCTAGTTTGTAATTGTGTATTGTAAAACTGTGTTTTTTGAAATAAATAAATAAAAAAAAAATATTATTGTTTTGCGTGTACGTGTATAGTTGTGTAGGTATATGTAACCGCGACCACATTTTCGATGTCATTTTGTTCGTGACAGCTAATCTTGTTGGTATAGTATATCGATGAGTCCCCCCAAGCAGCACCCGCGCACGAGTTGACTCGAGCAGCAGCCATCACTCCCCTCAACCATATTGGAGGGAAGGGGGTGACCCGCCACTACACAGCGGATTTTAATGCAGATTTTAGCAATAAATAGTGATTCAAGAGGAATGTTTACATGTAGTATGCGCGTGTCAGCTAGTAGAAAATATTGATATGTTCTTACCGGCATCCATAGCTTTCTCCATTTCGGTTTTGCGGCCGCTGTTAGGAGGCGCTTCTTCGTAGTTAAAGCAGGCTGTGAACAAATAATTCAATATGAGTGAAAATCAATTATATTATTTGGAAGTAAACTGTTTTCCTCATCATATTACTTTATTTTTACTGAAGCGGTGGAGACTGCATTGAAATACGTTCAACTGTTTCTAAGTAATGATGTGCTGCTAACAGACTAACTGCCGGTCCCAATATCCTATCTATCTTTTACTATAAGTTAAAATAGTTAGGTACCATCGATAGCTTTATGACATATTTCCGTTTCAATAAACAAAGATAGAAATATCTGTCCTTACTATTGGTCTAGCTTCGAGACCTTGAAGCTTAGTAGAGATAAGAAAATTAATGTCAAGTGTCATATTGTTACTTTTTAACTGAGAATGATATCGGTGGTAGAGTATTGGGACCGGCCGTATGGCTTCATTACCTACGGATAAGTATGGATTAACTTTATCGATTTCTGTAAATAATGTCAATAGAACGACCTACTATAAAGGGTTCGTGTGGTTTATACCTATTTCAGGTAGTCGCCATGGACTAATTAAAATATAATTTAATTAGGTTAGATGTAATTTGACAAAAGCAGACGCAGACACACCCACTTGCGTCATTTCATGGAAAATGACGCAAGTGGGAGTGGGACACATTGATCAATAATGGGATACGCGAATTCAAGTACATGTAGGTACCTATGTTTTTAGGGTTCCATACCTAAAAGGTACAAAAGGAACCCTTATGATGTGACTTCGTCTGTCTGTCTGTCTGTCAGTACCTATATACTTATTTCAGGAACCACTGGTGCTATCGATTTCACCGCTATACATTTAGGATGTTAACTTTTGCCATTTACATGATGGCTACGGAATACAAAAAAATCCGAAAGCAAACTTAATTAAGTTGTTCTATATTACATTTAAGTACTTATATCAGGAAAAAATATAAAATCTGTAATCTATTCGGTACCTAGTATTTTTATTAGCTATTGTTTAGATCATATTAGTCACTCGAAATACCAAGCGTGGGTTATCCTGACTCACCCGATCAAACAACTTGTTATATTATAATACATCTGAACAGTACAGTACAGTATAAAACTACAGTATAAAAACCGGCCAAGAGCGAGTTGGGCTCGCGCACCGAGAGTTCCTTACCTTTGACGTATTCAAGTTATAATAGATCCAACCGTTTATTTTCTTTTTGACAGCATCAATAGAACGTAACTGCGTCATGTTACGCAAAAGTTCACTTTTAAAAGTTCACTTAAAGTGAAGTTCACTTAAAGTGAAGTGACTTTAAGTGAACTTTTAAAAGTGAACTTTTGCGTAAAATGACGCAGTTACGTTCTATTGGTGCTGTCAAAAAGAAAATAAACGGTTGGACGCTCTATAGTTTGCTATTCGTCTAACACCTTAGCAATAAGACCTAACTGCAAAACTAAGTTCATTTGTAGACGTTTTTCGATGTTTTCTAAAAAACTGTAAAGCTGCTTTGTACTTTACCCCCATCCCATATGTAAAACACGCGCAACAGCAGTGCGGCTGCAGTACTGCGGACGCGCGTTATTGATTTATGTCATCGATTTTATGTGGATTGTGGATTAACCATCGATATTTACTATAATTAACAAAGCAGAGTGTCGGCAGGACAGAACTGAATCTGCGTTACAACGCGACAACAAACGAAGTCGCATCATAACTCAAACTCAAAAATCTTTATTTCAAATAGGCTTAACGCACTTTTGAATGGTCATTTTTTTAAAAGCTACCACCGGATCACAACGCGGCCTCAACTGAAAAGATCCGGTAAGAAATTCAGCTGGCTTGTTATTTTTTCACTTTTTTTTAAACATTGTTTTGTTACAAACGACAATAGCGATAGTGTGTCCTGCCGTTCGAAACATAAAGCAAGGGAGAAAAGAAGAAAACAATAAATTACGACAAAAATTACAACAAACTAAAAGGGCAAAGGGATAGTAGTCCGACCAGTCCCCCTAAGCAGCACCCGCGCACGAGTTCACTCGAGCAGCAGCCATAGACGTACGAAATTCTAAAAACTACATTAAAAGGAGTTAAATAAAATCTATAGGGACGATTCTTCTGGTGTTGCTAGTGTCCATAGGCTGCGGTGACCTTGGTGGTATAAAAAAATATTTAATACGTAAATATTGGATATTTAATTCAATATGGGACCAGTTAAAAAAATCATATGCGATAAGTGTAGAGTCGTTGGAGAAATCATAGTTTTCCTAAATCTTTAAGCAACATGTGATTTACCAAAGGTTTTTAATTTTTTTTTTTAAATCTTAAAAACATCATTTCAAGAACATACTTACCTCTTAATCTCTTTGCAACACTTTTATAAACATTTGATATATCAATGTAAACAAGATTGCAAGATAATGTATAAAAATGCGACACGCAAAGTAAAGCAAAACATTTTTTTTTGCGAAAATTTTTAATATTTCCATATTTTTTTGTAGAATAGTAAGTAAAAATTCACTTACTTTGCACCTTAATAATAAAAGTGTTTTACAGAACAAGTAGGATTTTCAATCAACGCAAGATACGCACTACAAACAACGCAATAGCACAAAATGCCGACTATCTCCGTTCACCAATGACTCAATAATGCTTGGACACGACAAATTGCCTTCACACGCCGAAGGATATATCGATCAACTATACTAAATTGCCCATAATAATTATCCCACTGTCTATAGACAAACGTTAAACTTTCACTGGAGACCTAACGTTTCTGACTAACCCGAGATGAGAAGATGGAATGACGCAGAGCGGTGCATATATCGACCTTGGTCCTTAAGGAGTCTGCCCACTATACTGTCTGCGGCGAAACGGTGAGCATACGGGTTATAACCACGTATCATGACCGTTTTAAACGCGTTGCTAGTCTTCTCTGGGTAGACGCGACAACCAGAACCACACGGATATGACACGCGGATGATATGCGGAGACTCCCGTCACTAAAATGGAAACTCACGGAAACTTCATATGATTACATATATACAACCCAAACTTAATTTTCTTTATAAGATAAATTAGGTCATTTTGGATATTATAATTAGTATATTTTAACTTCAGACTAGAATTTCTACTTCAACATTTTTAGATCTTTATTTTTGTTTGTTTTTGTACATAATGCATGTTTGTGTCATTTTGATACAAAACAGTTTTGTTTTTAATTGTTGGTTTATCTTTCAACGGCTACATCAAATAATTTTTGGCTGCATTTTCGTGTAGTACATTTTTGTTAGATTATCGAGATCTGTCCTTTCTGTATTCTGCGCGCCCGGGTATGATACGCGGATGATATGTGGACGTTCCGGACACTATAACCGTTACACACGGATATGATAGATAATTAATATGCTCTAGTGGACAAAGTAGTAGAGCCTGTAGTGTATCCTGGGATTCCTGCTGTTTCCGATCCTGATACGTTCATAGCACGGTCATGGTATGATACGGCATAGTGGGCAGAGCCCTTTATTCGTTCAATGCCAGTGCAATAAAGGTTAATGCACTTACTAACGTACCTATAAAAACAGCCTTTATTGTTCTTTGAAACAATATAGTCTACTTAATAAAACTTTATTGTTTCTTTTTTCAGGAATTGGCCACTATAATACACAAAAACTAAGCGCTAAAAATATTTAATAGCTTTAAATACTTCCGATGGAAAGCGTATGTGTTACCGGTTTTTCCATAGCTAGATACGTTAGTAGGTACGTAATTGAAAATACCGTATGAAAATAGCTTTTCATACGGTATTTTCAAACAGAAAATTAGTACTGAATATAAAATCTAATTGAATGTGTGTTTAATGTAAATAGCTAAATTCACCCAGGCATTATTGGGACGTCCCCCGTGGGGTGCCGGATTAGAATTGCATCCCCCATCTCTTCTCGTTGGGTGCTGTAAGAGGCGATTAAGCGAGAACAGGAAGACGGGCAGCAGCGTTTTTCTTTTGAATGTATCTGTCACCTATACCTACTGCGATCCCCAAGACGCCTACCAAGCGTGGGGATTATGGCAACCCCTCCCTTTTAAGGGAGAGGCCTTTGTGACGTGTTTTCGGCTGCTGCTGATGATGATTGTGACGTGGTGGGTGGTGGCTCTACATTATCTTACTTATGCCAAACAAGCGATCTGTAAAGTCATTAAAAGGGTTGGAATAACTACGTACCCTTCTATAAAAATTGGTACGTAGTTATTCCACGGTAATAAGGACGAGACAGTTTATTCTATCGATCGCTGTTGTGCTTTGTCTGGTCTTGGCTATTGTTTTCAAGGGTGTATACACATATTCATGCATATTTTATTTAACGGGGCATTTATACGATGTGATACCATCTATTATCATATAGAACAAGTATAAATTATAAAAGCACAAAAAGCCCGACTGCGAACAAACAAAATGGGCTTAAATTACAATATACATATATAACTCGTATACACATGTAAGTATATATACTCGTCTCGTTCATTTGATACCCATATCGATGATTTGGAATTTAAAAAAATACAAAATCAACATTTTTTTATGAATATATGGCCTTAGGCTAAATTCACACCAAACTGGCAGCGGCCGGCAGCGCACTTTCAGTGTGAAAGAATTTTAAACTTTATCCACAATACGTAAAATACCAGTATCGCTTGATAACGCGACGTGCGGGCGGCCGCCGCGTTATCAAGCCAACGACATGTCATAACTCGCAGTCCATCAAGCCGTTTAGGCTGTAGGCCGTGCCAAAGAAATAGATATACATACATACATACATAGATACATAGATACTTACAAACTTACATACTCTCGCAAAACATAACCATCTTCCTCGGGCATTCAGGCAAAAAGAATACGGCAAATTGCGTCTCTACATTTGTGTGAATTTTTGTTCGACGCTATTTCAAAAATTGGAACCCTTCTCGGGTAATGACAATTGTGAAATCGTATAATTTTCTTTTTTAATTTGTACTTGACCTATGGCTAGCTCTAGGTTATGGTAATTCCAGACACAGCCTAGACCTGAAGAATTGTTGCGCTGACCAAGCTCGGATCCTGGATTTTGGTGGCAACTTTGTCTAAAGATACCCCTATTTATGACTGGTAGGCGGGAGTTGGTCCTCGAGGCGGACGACAACGCAGTGTAGGCCCTGTGTCGTCACGAGCTCTGCTTGGGCGTCAGGGGGAGCGTGCTCTGCTGGGGAGCAGAAGTGCATACTCCAGGGCGTGCTCTATCGAGCGACTCGGATGAGGTCCGAATATAGGCCTCCTCGTTTCCTCTCGACAACAATTCAATTCAATGGAATCCTGAGTTTGTTGGTGGCGTGCGAGGGCAGAGGGTAGAGGTTGGGTGAGAAGCTTAGCTTAAGACTCAAGGGGAAAAGGGTCCAAATACACATATTGCCGCCAATATGTTGTAAGTACAACCACTTCTGGCGGACACACTAAGGATAGACGGACCTAATGTCGTAGAAACTGTTCAAAGGACAAAATTTTAGTCATGCGTGATGTCTTTATTGAAACCTGAGTAGGTGCTACCTGCAATGAATACCTACGTAAAACAGGATAGCCTCCTTTATGATCAATTGAAATAATGACTTCAATTTAACTAAGGTGTACCGCGGCCGTGGCTTTGACACATGTATACTCGACAGTATACTTTGAGAGGTCGTTCCAATCGTCTTACTGTTCATTCAGTGTTGATTAAAACATCAAACAGTTCATAGTTCTATTGGGCAGGTAATATAATTATTTAGTAGCATTTAGTTAAAAGAGCTGGGCTGTCGGTTGAGAGGGCTGATTCTACCACCGGTTCCCAACGCACCCCCACTGAGAAGAACTGGCAAGAAACTCAATGAGTGATGTTTGTCGTTGAGGTTGCATGCATACGACCGCGACCTTTCGGCACAAAATATCTATATTTTGTGCCTTCGGACTCGACGAGCCGGCGCGGCGCCGCGCCGGCGAGACCGATGTCTGGATCTCTCCTGTGTCTCGGTACATATATAAAAAAAACATATTTTTTTTTTACGTACCGTGCAATAAAACGTTTGGTTCTTTGACCACTAACTTTCTAACTTGGATATTTTTACTAAACGCGGTTTTTTTTATTAATCGCGACGAGACCAGCATGACGTTCACGCGTTCACCTGATGATAAGCGATACGCCTGGGTATCATCATCATTATCAGATATCCACTGCTGAACAAAGGTTTCACCTGATGATAAGCGATACGCCTGGGTTCATCATCATTATCAGATGTCCACTGCTGAACAAAGGTTTCACCTGATGATAAGCGATACGCCTGGGTTCATCATCATTATCAGATGTCCACTGCTGAACAAAGGTTTCACCTGATAAGCGATACGCCTGGGTTCATCATCATTATCAGATGTCCACTGCTGAACAAAGGTCTCTCCCTTAGAAGGGGACGGTTGCCAATGTTGCCATTAGACATGTGCGCCGCTCCGGCGCCGCCACGCCGTGTCAACCCCGCGCGCCGCCGCCGCCACTTGTTGCTCGGCGTGGGTTAGGCTAACAAGTGCCATTTTGGCTCGGGCTTTTTTAAGTATTTCGTTTTAAAATGACAATCATCATCATTAGTTTACATCAATCCACAGCATAGGCCTCTCCCAAGGCAGGCCACTGAGTCTTATCTTCGGCTCTTCTCATCCAGTTTCTGCCAACCATGTGGCTCCTCCTGGTCACAGGGCGTCTCACATTACGCTTCCCGATTTGCGGTCTCCACTTTAGAACCAGTTTACCCCGACGGTCATTGGTTCTGCGGCAAATACGAACATCCCACTGCTACTTCAGCTGGCTAATCCTTTGAGCTATGTCGGTCACTTTGGTTCTCGGGCGAATCACTTTATTCCGTATTTGTTCCCTTAGAGAAATGCCCAGCATACGTTACCTCTCTCCATAGCCCGCTGAGCGACCTTGCATCGGTGAACTAGTCGTACAGTGAGAGCCCACGTCTCGGCTCCGTATGCCATCACGGATAAGACGCACTGATTAAAAACTTTAGTCTTCTAACATAGCGCTATCGGCGACGAGAAAACTCGATGAAGTTTTTCGAATGCTGCCCAGCCTAGCTGTATTTTCCTTTTGACTTCCTTCTCATTGTTGTCTTTACCTAGTTGTAGTGCCTGTCCTAGGTATTTTTTTGGGACAATCGCACCACTATTACTCCTGTAAGCCAGGATCTACAGTGGCCACCACTGAAGACACCGATATTTGATCCTCCGCGAGTCCTTTGATCCTCCGCGAGTCCTTGGGAAACGTTAAATTGTCTAGGCACCCGCAAGAAATTTCATTAAAAAGGTAGATAGGAGGAGTTTGAAAGGCATAAATACCACTTCCCTCCTTTGCAAAACGGGAGAGAAGCAATGCATTAACAGAAGGTCGATATACTCCTGACCTGACCTAGCCTAGGTATATATACTCCTGAACAACTTCGAGAGGAACCCCATTGACGGCAACTGGGCCCGGAACAACGTGCTCGTTTATAATGACTTTGGTTTTACCCAAATTCATCCGGAATCCGATGCGGTGAGAAGAATCAGCCAGCTCATTTAGCATTCGTTGCAGGTCTTGCAGTGTCTCGGCCATAGTGATGATAGCGTCCGCGAATCGTTAGTGGGAGATATACCTGCCAATGATATTTATGCCCCGGGCCCTTTTCAGTCCAGCGTCTTAACGATATACTCTAAAGCGTTAGTGAAGAGTTTTAGGGATATAACATCCCCCTGTCTTACTTCTCGGCATAGGTGGACATGATCAGATCGCTGGTTCTGTATCAGGTCACGATGGAGTCAAAAGCCTTCTCATAATCCACAAACGCTAAGCACAGGGCCTGTTTGTATTCTTCAGTCTTTTGTACAATCTGCCTAACTGTGTGTATATGGTCGTTGGTTATTCTAAGCTCGTTGGTGCTATACCCGCTTCGAAACCCGGTCTGTCTGCTCTGGAGGTTGAATCGAATTCGTCGAGACTTCGCGCAAGAACCGTCTTGCCGACTTGCCGTTCGGTTTAAAATGACAAGTTTATTAAATACTAGCTTGAGTGAACTCGCTATGACAGTGCTTTATGATGCTGAAACTCGTAGTGTTTGTTGGAAGTTCTTTAAAAAAATTGTTATTACAAAAGAAAATAATTTTGTGCGCAGCAAAAACAATTGTTTTTTTTATATTTTAATTAAATAATACGAGTCATAGCATTATTGCTTATTTTATAAAGCTTTTTTGATAGTTCACATAAATTAGCCACGCCGCCGCCGAGCTAGATTCAGCAGCACGCCGCCGCCGCAAAATTCGGGGGCGGCGCATATGTCTAGTACCGTGCAATAAAACGTTTGGTTCTTTGACCACTAACTTTCTAACTTGGATATTTTTACTAAACGCGTTTTTTTTATTAAACGCGACGAGACCAGCATGCGTTCACCAGATGATAAGCGATACGCCTGGGTATCATCATCAGATGTCCACTGCTGAACAAAGGTCTCTCCCTTAGAAGGGGACGGTTGCCAA
Source organism: Furcula furcula (assembly GCA_911728495.1). Taxonomy (NCBI): domain Eukaryota; kingdom Metazoa; phylum Arthropoda; class Insecta; order Lepidoptera; family Notodontidae; genus Furcula; species Furcula furcula. The sequence continues at coordinate 7,257,924 of OU452246.1, read as the reverse complement.
TGTTGCCATAATCCCCAAGTATGGCAGGCGTCTGGGAATCGCAGTATAGGTGGTACGTAATCCACTAGAAAGACGCTGCTGCCCGTCTTCTTGTTTTGCTTTAGTCGCCTCTTACTGACACCCAACGGGAGGAGATGAGAGGGGGCTGTTCTTACCCGGATACCCCACGGGAAATGACCCGCCTGGGTATAGACAGCTGCAATTCGCTGCCGCTAATATATAAACTAGATAAACATTCACGAACAAAATGACATCTAAAATGTGGTCGCGGAGGTTGCAAACTTATCTGTGCTGGTGGCGGAAACGTGAACTAACAGATCTATTATGATTACGTCTAGTTTGACAGTTTCATATAGACAGTGGTGACACTCCTATCGGCAAAAATAAATTTGTCAGGATGTTGCTTGTAAAGAAATAGCGACACAAGGGCGCTATTTCTCGCTACCACTTTTTGAACCGTGACACCAAATCTAGTTAATATACTATTATATCGATGCCCGCAACGTTAGATATTGTCTACGGAGCCCAGTAATTTCACCAGCTAAAGTGTCCTTCACAGCAATGTAACACTGTTGCTTGCCGGCAGAATGTCTGACACTGCGATGGTACCTACCTAACTGGACGATTCCTGGCACATCCTGTAAATTTTGTATAGGCTGAGTGGCTTCGCCAGCCCCGGATCTAAAGGGGGCAAACCGAGGCACCCGCCCCGGGTGGCAGTTTCAAGGGGCGTCAGAATCGTAATTTCATATGATTAAAAATAAAAAAACTTGCTTCAAAAAGCATAAGTAATATATAATAAAGAGTATACAGAGATTTTAATGTGTTTCTAATTCGAAAAATGTCAATCCTTATACTACCTATATTTGAGGTTTTTTTTAATGTAATTTATTTCAAACGCTAGAGAGGGGCGCGGGGCTGGGCTTCGCTGATGTTCCGACAGGAGCAGTCGGATGTAACGCATTGACTATCCGAAAAAAAAATGCAAATCTTTGCAGCAAAAAAATAGCAGGCGCTTATTAATGGCAAAGCATTTTTAAACAAACTTACCCGCCATGGAGGCGCTGCTCATTCTTCCACGGGTAAAATCAATTTTGAATTATTTATATAACTAGCTATCAATAAAAAAACAGTAATATTTTCTTTTGATAGATACGCGAATGACACCAAATGACAATATTATAAACGTTTTTTTTTCTCGGTGGACAAGAATTTTCACAAAGTATCTATTCAAATACTTTTAGTTACTGTTTGTGATTTTCTTTTAATTTAATAATTACCTACACACCAAGCAACCTTATACATTCTCTGTTACCTTAACTACCAAAATATTCTATACTCAGTTGAGTTCAGTTGACTAATGATCGGTAGTGCGAGTAGTGCGTAAGTGGTCACATGTAGCGACAAGGACAGAATACTCCTAATCCCAACCTAGTCCTATCTCCTCAGCAACATGATAGAGGTCAGTGTCCTCAGTTAATCGTTAATCCTCATTAGTTTTGAAGCTTAATTCTGAGTATTACTTCGTTACTCAATAAAATCAGCGAATAGCCATAACATTTATTGGGCGGTAATGAATAAATGAAAACCTAGCAGTCAATACAGGCACTGTGTGCCAATTCTGTACAGGCATAGTACAGGCACAGTCACAGGCATGCTGGTCCAGTGAAAAAAAATACTTTGTGACAATGAAGGACAACATTTGACCAAATAGGATATAATTAGGTATCCTAAGAACTTGCATCAACCACCAACCGCACTCTGATCCAAAGATTTTGAATGTAGTGAAAAAATACTAAATCTATGCTGATACCGCACCCCTCCGCATTTCTTTAGTCCTTCCTAAGGCTTCCTCTAAGCTGACTAACTGCCGCACCTACAAACGTTAATTAAAGTTAACTATCATTAATCCTTTTCTTGAAATCAGATTATTTTGACACTTGAAGCCAATTAATACTTAATACGCTGATAGATAACTAATATCCACGGATTTACATTTACTTCCTGCTAATATCATACTTGACCTAATTAGAATTAACTATAATTGATGTTTGTGAGCGCGGCAGTCAGTTAAGCAGCTAAGCACCCCCTCCCCCCCACCAAGCAGGTGACAACTGACAACTAACACTGACAGAAGAGACAGACCAATAGACAGTGACAGACGCGTCTATCTGTCATTTAATTTGAACTCCGGGTACCCAACTTGGAGGCTACCCCCTAGATTTGGGGAAAAAATATTAGTGTTCGTAGGGTAAAAATATTTCAGAGGTATTTCTAGGGGTATTTAAAGTATTCAGAATACTGAATACTTACGGTCTTGTTCATAAAAGAAGCTTAACAAAGGTTTTAAGCACTGATTAGTTATAGTGTTCTTTAAGGTTATAAAACGTTCTATAAAGTTTCCATAAACGTTTCATAAACCATCTATAACTAATACGTCTCTATAAAACGCTTTTCAATCAAAGTATTGCCATTATAATGAAGTTGGTCAACAAATTGACCGAATACACCCAATTGTCCACAGATAATATGTGTCTACACACCGCCTAGGTGTGATCATAGACATTATTACAGATTATAAAACATTTTACTGTCTGCGAAACGATGACGACTAGCGACTGTCGATTTGACGGGCGTGTGGGTCTAGTGGTTGAAAACCCTGGCTGCTACCCAATAGGTCGTGGGTTCGATTCCCGCTAAGTGTCTGGGCGTTATTTATCTATTTATGTATATACAATAAAAAAAGTTTATACATAAGTGTAAACTATCAGGTTATATATAGTACAGACTGTGCCTAGTTTGTGCGTAGTATTTATTTATTTATTGTATTTTGCTGAGTATTTATGACGCCCATGCGGAATTCGTCATACATACATCGATCATTGTCATTGTTATTTGATTGTTAATGTTTGTTTGGTAATGTTGTAACAAGCGCGTAATAATAATTAACCTAAAATAAACTAACAAAGATTTTAAAGGGGTATTCTAAGGTTGGTGGAACGGAAAGGTGGAAACTTTTCATATGATTGGCAGCCCCGCATCCTACTGTCAAGGTGTCATTCTGTCTACGGTGTCAAGTCAAAACCACGTCAAAACTTTAGGCTATGTTTGGTTTTTATTTATTGATTATTCTGTGCTAATTTATTAGTTAAATTTATTGAGATAGGTGTTTAAAAGATTTCTTATTTAAAGGCATTATCAATTTATCAAGAATGGCACCGGGTAAGAGAGGTGGTGTTCACGGAAAACGTTCCAATCATCACGTATCACGAGATTATGCTGAAAAATTTAATGAGTTAAGTGTCCAGTCCTCTACAGACAGCGATGAGAGCGAATCCGACAGTGAAGGCACTGAAGCCGCTTTTCCAGTGAGCATGTGGGACCTAAATCACTGCGACCCTAAGAAATGTTCTGGAAGAAAACTTTTAAGACACAAACTCATCAAGAATCTCAAACTGGGCCAACGATTTCAAGGACTTGTTTTGTCGCCTGCCGGCACTCAGTGCGTTAGCCCGAATGACAAAGACATAATAGAGAAGTTTGGGTTAGCTGTGATAGACTGCTCATGGGCCAGAATTGACGAAACACCATTTGGCAGAATGAAATCTAACCATCCAAGATTATTACCATTTTTAGTCGCAGCCAACCCTATAAATTATGGAAAACCATATCAGTTAAGCTGCGTAGAGGCTCTAGCGGCTGCCATGGTTATCACCGGTCATAAAAAAGAAGCACAATTTTATTTATCCAAATTCTCATGGGGCCATTCATTTTTAGAACTTAACGCTGATGCATTAGAGTTATATGCAGCTTGTACAGACAGTAAGAGTGTTCTTGAAGCACAGAGTAAGTACCTGGAGTCTGCACAGAATGAAAAAGACGACAGGCCAATGTGGCCACCTAGTGATACTGATTCGGAATCTGATGACGGATCCTGATAATTAAGAATGTTAATAATTATATTAATGTATAAAAGACTAATGTAAATAAAATAAAGTTTATTTAATTCAAGAGTTAAAATTAAATTAAATTTCTCAAAAAATTATTTTGTGCCTGTTGCATCTGTTCTCTGGCTACCATGGTGCAGGCTCTACCTAGTGACTGACTGCTGCAGGGATTGGATGATTTTGTGGATTTCCTCCAGGAAGTTATACTTACTAGGGTGTGTAGTTGGAGAAAGGGTTGTAATGGCTGAGGGACTTTAGATGCCAGGACACTCATTCATCTTATTGTACTTTACCATCCATCCATATCTGCATTACCATTTAACATCTGGTAAGATTGTGACCTCAGTCTTACTAGACTTAGACTATAAAAATTACGTAAGTAATTAAAAAAGTTGACTGCTGCTGAGAATGTCCCTGTAAAAACAATTATACTCCATGGAAAAAAATCATAGCATACCTACTACTAACTACCAACTGGATGCCGACTATTGTAGTTTGTATAAAAAATACCTACATCTTATAATTTATATGTATTTTATAGGGAATCTGTTTATTTTATTTGTATAAAAAACCTAACCATTGAAACTATCTGGAGACTTGAATCTCTTTCGTGCAATTCTACAGTAAAGTGCGTTTCACGAAATATGTGTTCCCATAGATGATACCTAAGTAATATACTCTTATCTATGGATGATACTAATATACTGAGATGTGTTCCCTTCGGGATTAAGTTGGTACAATCAGGTTGGTTGAATCAGGTGAACGCATGAAGCTATTAGTAATAGCATGGATGAATTCATCCATGGTAATAGCTTCATGGGTGAACAAAAACATTTTGACACACGTGATCTTCTCTGAGAAACAGGATGACCAACTTAATCCCGAAGGGAACACATTCGTGAATCGCACTATACATCTAAAAGTACTTAATGTAGGAATCAATTATAAAGGAAAAACTCGAATAAAAGATAAAAACATTTTCATCAAAGAAGCAACAAAAAAAGTAATCTTGTTAAACTAGTGCCTTCTATTGGTCACTATTGAAACGAAAACAGAATCTATCTAACTAGCGTAGTAGATTCAGCTGATTATTATAACTTTTTATTATGCCGGTAGATGGAACTATACTCAGTTACTTTAAAAGCTCGTTTGGGGTCCGTACCGTACCGTAGGTTACAAGTTCGATGCCTGCCTTGTGCCTTCGCGGTTCGGTCGCACTCACACTACCCAGTCAGTTAAGGTTTAGTTTGCTTTTGCTGTTCGAGTGTGTCAGTTGGTTAGTACTTGTGCTGTGTTCGGAACTCGCGGGATAACTTATTTATCACTTTCTTAACGTGTGGTACAGTGGTAAATGTACCTAACTGTGTTGTGTTTTTGTGTGTGATAAATATTTTTGGACCAACTAAACTTGGAGACATAACTTCTAGAACTCAGGAGGTAAGTTTGTTCGTTGACTTTCCTACAACCTGTCACGCAGGTGTCTTGCAAGTCACTAACCTCTACTATCTTGCTTCATTCTTTGATTTGTAGGTATCAATGAAATTTTGGTGTCGTAAGGTTACGTTATACTGTATTTATTTTTATCGTGGAATTGCGTTCATCTCGTGTATCATATATTATACTTAAATTAGAACCGGCGAATGCTTGTTGGTGTAAAATAAATTTAATTATTACGTTACTTATAAGTTTCTTGGAGCTTTTTGGAGCTCATCGATAAATTGTAATTATGGAAGTAAGTTGTCCATGGTTGTAAGTTACACGTAGAGTAGGGGGTTTATTCTATACATTCTTCAATAAAGTCGCGCCATAATGTCTTGTGGGCTCAGTAGAGAGAGAGAGAGTAGAGCTAAGTGCCAGTTTATTAACTAGTAGAGAATAGGTAGTACCTTCTAGCTAGAGTACAGTAGGTAGGTTTCTCCTATCTCCTCGTTAGCCTTGTAGACTACCGACATGTATTGTTAGATCCACTGATGGTTCTTCGAATCACGATTTTGCCCGACTACAATGATACTAGGTTGTAGGTTCCTTGTGCAAGGAACCGTCTAGGTAGGCACTACCGCCCCCCAGATATTATTCTGCCGCTAAGTAGCGTTGTGTAAGCATTGTTCTGGCGTGAAGGGCACTGTAGCTGGTAAAATTACCGGACACAAAGACAATATCTAATGTCATCAAGGCCGGCAACGCGCTAGTGATTCTTCAAGTGACTGCTTACCATCAGGCGGGCCGTACACTTGCTTGCCACCTTGATAGTATTCCCAAAAATAAAAAGATGTTCCGAACTCAAAAGGACATCATCGTTCTTAACGTCGAGGCCGAAAGGTCGTACGTATGCGACCTCGACGTACTTCACCCCACTGACTTTACTACCGGATGTCCACAGAGGGGGCTCGTTGTGATCCGATGGTAGAGTCATTCCTTTCTTCAGTGACCCCAAGCCTAGGTCGTGCGTCCCTGAGGTGTCCTTGATGGTCTGTGGAGCATTATCAACGCTCACCCTTTTTATCCGGTGTAGTGTAGCTACCAGAGCCGTTGGCAAATAGTGACCTTAATTCTCAAAAAAGGGTCTCTTTGTTACATTCGCCCAAAGCAATAGATGCACAATAGGATCGATATTTAAACGCTTTTGTAGTCTTATGCATGAAACTTTGCTTAACGGCTGCACTCACAAACCCCAATTAACTTTAATTCTAATTAAGTCACTTTTTAAAATGTAATTATTTCGACTGTCTGAGCCGTTTATGATTAATTTCGATTATTGAATACGAGATAATTGTTATCACTACTCACTATCAGCGCATTGAGTATTACTTGGCTTCGAATATCAAAACAATCCGATTTCAAAAAATGGGTTAATCATCATTAACTTTAATTGACGTTTGTAGGTTTGGCAGTAAGACTCCGTCCGTCCAGTCGTCCAGTTTCGGATCATAGCTTTAGGATTTTTCCTCTGAGGATTTTTCATTTGCTCTATCTATACTTATAATAAAACTGTAACAGGTCCAATTCTGTACTTTGAAGATATTTTGAAAATTATATTTGGAGTGCATTCTATAACCGATACTGAGGCCGAAAATGTATTTTTTTTAATTTTTGCCTGTCTGTCTGTCTGTCTGTCTGTCTGTCTGTATCACGGCTGAGCATCACGCCGAAACTACTGAATGGATTCAAATGAAACTTGGCATGATTTGAGATCTTACTACGAGGTAGGACATAGGATACTTTTTATCCCGTAATCTGGCACGGTTCTTTTGGGAGAGGGGATTAAAGTCAAAACGGGTACTTGGTTATACGCTTGGTCCAATTTTATCAATTTTTCTTTATAATATAATAAATATTAGTAAGGGAACACTCATAGCGAGTTGTTATCAGGGTTTTGTAATCGATCGGGTTAAGCAACGTTAGGTAAGGTCATTATTTAGATGGGTGACCGTTTAACGCCATTTGAACTAAACGGGTCCGTGCTTCGGAGAGCAAGTAAAAAGTGGGTCCCAGTTTTAACCGACTATAAAAAAGGAGGTTATGTATTCGATGCGAATGTCTGTTATACAAAGTTTAGTTAACGTAAAAATAGCGCAGGCGGAGCTGCTTGGGTCAGCTAGTTAAAAATATGAGCACGGAACCCAATAAAAATAAACCCCTGTGCCCTAAGTAAATTATTATTGTCTCTGAAATAATTTTGTGAATTGACACTGGCAGAATACGCTTTATTTTTTTTAGCAAACATATTTAAACATAATCTGTCAATCAAACATTTAAATGACTTTTTTTCTAAATATGCAAGTTTTGCGATGCAATGAAGTTTTATTTGCTACTTTAAATTATTAATGTTGTGATGAATGTTATGTCTCCAATTGCTAGTCGTCTGTAACGAGTGGATATAAACAATGCACAGAAAGAAGCCAAGATATGGCGTAAGGACAGTTTCAACATCAAACCGTCCTCATCAGTCGTGTGTTTTTGTGCGATTGGTTTTGTCTTATTAGGTAAGATCAATACTATTTTATTCAATAGATATGCTATTAGCGCACGAAAAGTGAAACAACTAAATTCACCCAAATTGTGTGAACTAGCAGTAAGTCGCGTCGGTAAAATGTAACGAACGTGACGTGTAGCTTTAAAAATCAAGTAAAATGCTTTCATGCCTATTTAGAAACTGCACTAAGTACTGTACAAAAGAAAACAATAAGGAAAGTATAATCATACCTTAACTATATAAGTATGAGAAAATATTTTAATTACATGTCAGAATTTTTGGCGCGTATTAGTAGGGATCTAACATAATTATCTATGGTTTATAATCTGCCGTCCGCAAACTAAAACGCGGCTATCTAACAAAACCATTTTTTGAGATATCGCCAAAAAACGAGGCAAAAATTTGAAATCGATGCCACTTTGTAACCGTTTGACGTATGACAGTTTTTCTTAGTTTTGAAGATAGCTCTATTTAATTACTATCTAACAAGTTCATTTACTTCTTAAAGTATCAAGAAAATATGTATTTAAAATGTGTTTTGGTGTTATAGCCCAGCATTGATATTGTGTAAAAGTCTTGTTTACACCACTAAAATGCCGTTAGGTATACCTTAACTGCGCTATAGTCGAGGATTTGTACATAATTACCGTGGTGTGTATGTTTGAATGAAATTATTCAACAATACTTAACTAAAACGCAGTAACTGTGTTACAATTACATCAAATAGATTAGCTCTTCATAGCTAAAAAGGGGTTAATGCTCTTTATCCACGTTTATGCCAAGTATTTGTATGAAAATCGTTTTTTGAATATTTTCAGTCTTAATAATCATAACTAAATCGCGGCTAAATAAAAAACATTTTCCTTTAGCCGCTTTCTAGCCAAGTATAAGTTACAAAACAATGGGGATACCCTGCTGAAATGACGCTATGTACTTAAATAAAACATGGTTTCTTATACCAAAATATATTGTTTATTTACTACAGCAAATTACCTTATCTATTAATAATTAATGAGATCACAATTATTTACCTTATCTATTAATAACTAATGTGATCACAATTATTTTTAAATGAATCGGCATGTTGTGAATGGTTATTAGGACACTTATTATTTATTTATCATTCTACAGCGTGGCCAGAACAGTGAAGTACAATTTTTTTTTAAGGTGCCTCGTGTTTAGAGGTATCTGAATCACCCCTATGTATGTTCTACGATTATTCGTAGTTTTTGAGTTACGATTGTATTTATGATTTTTTGCAAAATTGCGACCGGATCAGTTGGAAACATTTCTAAAAAAAAAGTAGAAGGTTTCTCCGATTTTTTTTTCTTGCTTTTTTTTCTTGCTGACAGGTAAATTACGCTAAAATGTTAATTTATGTGAAGACAGTTTGCGCAGCAGAGTCTCTTTTCTGTCTTTTTCAACTCCTTTAGAAAATGAATGTATCAGTATGTAACAGTATTTCTTCGTTGGTAATTATTTGATTTTAAAACTCTACGAGGCAATTGCTGAGTAGGTGCAAGTTCAATAGACGAAGATTTATCACAGCAAAGAGTAGTTTTATTGGTTTTCTTAACTTTATTTGCACTTGTACTTGACATGGGACCACCAGAAGCTGTAGAATTACTTGACTAGCTTCCTGATGGTTGGTAATCTTTGTCAAGAACAGAATCATCTGAATCAAATTGTAAAATCTGGCTGGCAGAAGTTCCTGGCACTTTCTGCCATCCTGGAGACGTTGGAGGCGCTGGAGTCAAGTTTTCAGATATAGAGTCAGAGGGTGGCAACTTATCATTGCGCATTAAGTTAATATTAGGATCACAGACCAGACCAAGCAAATCATCAGCAGAATATGAGCTTTAAGTCAAGATAACGTCAATATTTTGTGTCTGAGTTCTTTTAGGAAAAGCCTTTTTAAGTATATTTATAGTAGTAGCCAAGCCGTTCATGTAATAAGAATTAAATGTGGTTTAAGTTTCGCAAAATTTGCTGAATACTTGTCCAGTCATTGAATAAGAGCGTGCATATAGTGCTTTTTCAGAAACACTATTCTTTTTTTCTATATTTACAGCCGGTCCTATTGGCGGATCAAGGTTATTATAATTAGGTATCATGCTTAAGATAGCATTAGATCTAGCGGACCTGAAACAAAAACAAGCAAACTTCAACCAAAAAACCGAACTAGGCTATTATCTTATTTAATAACCAAGAAACAAAATAAGATTGTAGTAATAGTCTTTTTCGATAGGTAGGTACAATTATTTATTTGGTAATTGCGAGCTGAATCTAATGAGCCCAAAAACGAGTATTTTACTATTATTTAATGAGGAGTTCCTTGAAAAACATCCTGCCTCCATCATCATATCAGATCACTGTAATCATCAGATCACATTATCATTGAAACTTAATAGATACATCCAAGTTTCAACTCAATGGGTATATTTGCTGAAGAGTTGAATAGCTCCTGATTCCATCATCAGATGAGATTGAGATTGATTGATTGATGGGATTGAGTCAGCTTGTTGTTACCATATTATTGCATTGTCATAATAAAATCATTAGTGTGCCAAATTTCAGCTCAATCGGTTGGCGGGAATTGTTTTCAATTCAGTTGCAAGATTTGACCCAAACAAACATACCTAAACTAAGCTTGTAAAAATTCTACTTAATTCAAATAAGCGTAGGTAAGTTTCTTAGATAATAATATAAGCAATGACTTACCGAGACATTTTGGTGTTTGATTGAAATCTTCAAAAGGTGTGCGGCCGAGCCGCGTGAGCAACCGATGACGACCAATAAGTATATACCTAATCACTACGATGATGAAGACTAATTTAACTCGCCCCTCCCTCAGGATATATTAAACGCTATGAAGCGGGGAGAGCGGCGTCAGAGCAGATAACTACTTTTTAGCTAGGGAATGCTATACAACTGCGGTTTAGTTTAGCAATCTGTTTATTATAAATTTAATTTCATTTTGAAAACATGGTTGACGGCGTAAGAGAGTTGTAATAATAAAGTAAATAGTATCAAAAATAAATAGCTAAAAAGTAGTTAAGTGATTTTAACTGCGTTTATGCCTGGTATTTACATAAAACGATTTTTTAGCTTTGGTTTGTGCACAACGAAAGAAAATAGAACTTGGTTTAAATAACGTTAAGATGCCATAACACCGTTTTAGCGTAGTAAAGTTTAATAACGACATTTTAGCTATGCATCATCCGGGTAAGTTCCAAAATGACGGACACGTCAAGTAACTTTAACTGCTTTTAAGCCGAGTAATGCTACTTAACAACGTTTTAGAATTGTAACTTAAAGAAAAAGCGTTAGATAACCACTTTCTTACTATCTCTATCTCGGAAACTATAAACAATACAAACACCGTTCCAAGACAGATCGATAGAGAATTTCGAGCTTTTTAACATGGCATTTAAAAGTGAAATTCGACCACATGTCACTTAGCCGCGTTTTAGTTAGCGGACGGCAGTAATATCATTCGGTATTATATTCATTTACAAACACTTTTTTTAATTATGACCTAATACACATAGGATTGAGGTGCATGGTCGAAAAATATTTATTATTTATTTTATTTTTTTTTATTTTATTTGGGACAACAAACGATTACATAATAAGGTAAAAAAACAAATATGGATACTAAAAATAGGTAATTATGCAACCTGCACCTGTTATTATTTAATTAACAACTGAGGAAAAGTCCTCAATGGACTTTATATCAAGGTACAGATACTGATTTTTTAATCATATCTATCACGTCGTAGTCAATATGAATTATGGACCATGTAATCAATACTTAATTATCTTTTCTTTTTTTTTTTTTTTTTTATATAATATCTTGGGACAATCCACACACGGTCATCCGATCCCAAACTAGGCAGAGCCTGTACTATGGAAACCAGACAACTGATACTAATACTTATATATTTTTTTTTTGTAAATACATACTTAAATAGATAAACAACACCCAGACACTTGGCGGGAATCGAACCCACGACCCATCGGTTAGCAGGCAGGGTGTCTGACCACTAGACCAACGGGCCCGTCTAAATCTGTTAATTTTGGTACTTACAGCAAAATTGCATTTTACGTAGTGGTTAGATACGTCCTTCGGAGTCGCTGGACGTTTGGGGTGTGAGCCCTAGACGTCGACGGGGGAATAAAATGCGCCCCCCTGGGCGGCGGGCTCAAAGGTAAGGCACTGAGGGATTCCTGGTGCAGATCCCATCGACGTGCCGGGGTATTCCCTCTCATGTGGCGATACGACAGCCCGTGGGGCTTAAGTGGGTAAGAATCCCACATACCCCGGCTGACCCCACAGGTCCCACCCGAGAATCTATCGAAGATTTTTCCGCGAGTATAAAAAAAGTGGTAAGACACATTGGCTGCTAGCCAAAAGGTCGTAGATTCGATTCCCACCCAGGACAAACATTTGCGTGCATAAACATGTCTGTTTCTCCTATATCTGTACAGGACAAAGGGATTATTTATCGATGTAAGGATGTATTGCCCGTGGGGTGTCCGGGTAAGAATAGCACCCACCTATTTCCCTCTGTTGGGTGACGGCGTCAGGGAAATTAAAAACACGGGCAGCAGCATCTTTCTATTGGCTTATCACCTAGGTATACTGCGATTTCCTACACGCCTGCCAAGAGTGAGGATTTATGAGAACCCCTCCCTATTAAGGCCTTTGTCCAGCTGTGGACATCTTTTGGCTGATGATGATGATGTATGCATTTACAAAAAAGCTTAAAAGTGTTGCATGTCATTTTGCCGTTTACGTTTCAGGTAAATCATGTGGTAAATGTGGATCCGTAATCGTGGGAGTTATTGTATATATTTCGTTTATATGGCACAATTAATTGCCTGTACATAGCAACATAATCATGAAGTCATTCTACGGTGATACCGCTACAAGCGAAAATTGTTCCTGCACTTCATATTATTATTCAAGTGAATCAGATAGTTTGACTATAAGACGATTAATCGAGCGAAGATCAAGAATGAATAGATTATTCCGTGAGAACTATTTACCATCAAACGATATAAAGCTATTAGACAAACTGGTGAGGACAAGAGCCGTTTATGATGATATCAGAAAACAGCTGTTGTCGGGCAGCAATATTAGTGTAAATGAAAAAGCTGTCTTAAAGCCAGTAAAATTTACTTCGGCTAAGGGAAAAGAACTCAGAGAAGCTGAAAAAAATAGTGATATTTTTGCAATGATTGATTTAGTCGATAAAGGTATTGCTTGTGGCTCCAGAAAGTTAAGTCAGTGCTGTAGTTGCTGTAGCTGTGGCTCCAAAGCTCGTTGCTATATGCACGCTCCTAAAAGTCGTAGACGAAAATGTCCCTATAAAAGCGGATATAGCAATACTAAATCAAGTGATGTGTCGAATAAGACCATAACTAAAGAAGGTCGATTTAAAACGAAAAGCATTAAATCTGAACCTTGCACTTGTACGACTAAATCATACGAGTCAATAAAACGACGATCAAGAAATTTTGGTCAACAGCCTTTTCTTGGATATTTTCCTATCAATGAACATGAGTTACACACAAATAAAGCGTCTGTTAGTAATTCTAAGCTACCGGAAGCCAATTTAACAAAAACTGGAGAGTTACCCGTAAAGAAATTACCACAATCTAGGTCTTGTTACCGAAAAAAATCCCAAATACAAGAACACAAGCAGAAAGTTCATACTTTAGACAAAGATAAGACTAGTATAAAAAAGTCCATATGTAATGATGTCTCCGGAATGTTGCTGAAAAATATTGCCAAAGAATACAGTATGTATATAAAAAAGCTTCCTACGGAAACAATTAAAAACACTAACCTAAGAAATAAATCAAGAGCTAGAAATGCAGTTGATAATCCATTTCCTACAGTCTCTACTAAAGGATGCGTAAAGCGGGGATTTAATGAGGAAAAAATTAAATATTTACAAAGTACAGACAACATGTTCAAAACGGATAGCGCAGTAGACAACATTCTAATAAAAGATCCCCTTGACAACAATATTAGTACAGAAAATGACCAACCTACGCAATTCAGTAATAAACTTTGGAACATAACAAGACATCCTAACGTTGTTTATCGTTCAACTTCAAATCAAAAACAAATCGATGATATGAACTCGTCTCGGAACATTGGATATCACGTTACATTAACAAAGAATTGTGAATCTGCAGGAAGAAAGCAAATCAGAAATAAACATCTAACTAATACCACCTGTCAGCGTGGCTTATGTACTACGAAGAATTATAAAAAAAAATATAATTCTAAGACGAAGACATACATATTTTCACAAGATATAATATCGCGGAACCTTTCGCATAATTTACGGACCAGGAGTGCTTCAGCGCCAAATATTTCGTTATCAACTGCAGGGCCTTCCACTAAACTTTTTAAAAATACGTCCAAAGAGAGTCTTCAAATTAAAAATAGAAGAGATTTTCCCGTTTTGCTAGAAGAAAACAGAACCGCACCATCTCAGGTTCTAACAAAGTTTGCAATAGACATCAAACATTATCAAAATCCTTTAAAAATGAGTCCTAGTTCCAACGTTCATCCAAGTAATCTAAAAAGAGTTGGTAAGAAGAGTCAGTTAGTTGCAAAGAATACGAAAAAAGGGCACAGAGTTAATTATAAAGAAACCATTAATCCACGTAAGATATCCAGTTTTACAGTAAAGTCGGGGCATACACTAAGAAAACATAAATTGCGACAGTGCCTTTATAAGTTAAAACTAGTTAAATCTGAAAAGAAAAAGCCTAAATTAATTACAATATCAAAAGGTGCTCATAATATTCAAATACTCAGCTCACAATCTAATTTACGTAGTTCATCTTCAGCCTGTAAAGAAAAGTCTCGTACCAAATTATTAAGATCCAATTACAAAATATGCAATGGTAAATGTTCAACAAATTCTGTGTATAGTTTAAATTCCAGTTCAGTATCACAATCTACAATCAGGCCACTTCAATCGTCTTTATTATCCAAAAACAGAGATACCTCCCTTAAATATCTTCGGACAAAATCACTATGTAATGCTAAGAAGCCCAGTTTAAGTTTTGTTCATAAATATTCGCAATCACAGATTTTTATAGACCATAATAACATCTTTAAACGTCATGAAGCTTCTAACATCGCTGTGGGTTCTAATATTAATTTAGAAAACAAATCTATCACTTGTATAGTACAGAAAAATAACCAACAAAGAAAGTTAGTATTATTAAAAAAAGAAAAGAAAGCCAAAGGCTTGATGTTAGGCACTGTCGTAAAACGTTGCTTTTGTACTTTAAAGTTACATAAACAAGGTAGGAACAAAAATAATCATGATATTGTTAATTTCGACACAAAAAACAAAGAGAAAAATCGTTCAGAAGAGCGCTGTTCAAAAAAATATTCGCTTAAAACTTTGAAAGCTTTGAATGAAACCGCAGTATTGACGGCAATATGTGATTTAGCAAAACAAAATGATATTTCTGAAACTATGCAGGTTAAGTCGCGCCTCAAAAAAACAGCTATTGCTAGTAAAAATTATAAAATGCTTAAAAGATCCCAGGACAAACTAAAAGAATTTAATGAAAATTCACAAGTAACATCCAAGATAAAAAGCTGCTGTTGTACGTTACAGTCTTTAAAAAATAACTACCAACATATCTCTAATAAGCTGTATGAAAACAAAAATTCTACAGCTCTACAGCAGCGTACATCTGTTACTTATGCTAATTATAATGTAATTTTTCCCCAAATCTCTTTACCATACAAAGCTCAATACCAAAAAATGGCTTCACAAAAAATTGTACGATTTAAATCACAATTTAGCCTGGAGTTTGACAATCTCAAAAACTTTAATTTAGCTAAAGACAAAAATGAGGATTTTCATAGGGCACTGGCCGAGGGTTCGCACCCAATGAATCGAAGCCACGCGTTTTGGGAAAATAGCTCACATGCCGCTAAAGCTGATAATTCGTCGTCTAAATGTACCGGCATTAGTCAGTTTTTGAGAAAATGCTATTGTACAATGAACGTACAAATAGCAAACCGTGGTAAAAGTCATCGTAACAAACTTAAGCCTTATGAATGTGAACCTGGAATTTGTGTACCAGGTGAATGCGATCCTATTGAATGTCAAAAATTAATTATGAAAAGACTAATGAAACAATCTTCTACCATGTCTGAAACTAAAACACTAAGATCCAGCTCAAGTTCTACAGAAGGGTTTGGTTTAAGAAATAAAAGACATCAGTACAGTGCGGAGCCTGAATCTAAAAGAATAGAAAAAAAACATATCACCTACACTTCACCACGTCGTGAACCATTACAAGCATCAGAAAAACAAGTGGTACGTGTTGGTTCTACTTTTAAATTCGACATCGAATTTTTTAAAGACACTAAATCTGGGATCCCTATCAAGAACGAACATAGACCATCTATGTCTTCTAAATCTTCAAGAACAGGTTATAGAAAATTAAGGACTGAAGGAACTAAAGGCAGGGGCATTAAAAAACGCGACATAGAATCACAATCAGTGAAAATGAGAGATAGATCATCTAGTGTCGCACCCATGATGAAAAGATGTTTTTGTACGTTAAAACTGCAGAAAAGAGGTAGAATAGATCCACGTGCTATAAATGTATCACAAGGTACATCAACACCAATGAAAATAAAAATTGAACCGGTGGCCATGGAAGCTAGTCAAAATACAAAACCTCTGAAACCAACTAAACTACTTCCATATGAATGTGAACCTGGTATCTGTATTCCTGGTGAATGTGATCCGTACGCATGCTTAGATTTAATTAATAAACGACTGAAAAAAAGTAGGGGAACTAACTCAACACGGTCGAATTTGACATCAAGCTCAAGTATGACACGCAATCGAAGGATGCGAACTAAAGGAAAACAAGCGCAATCTCGCGTAATTTATTCAAAACCAGTTAGGTCTACGGCAGCTGTTGTTAAACCTAACCGTGAAACAATAAGGCCTTCGCGACAGGCAGTACGGATAGGATCTTCTTTTAGTTTTGATATAGAATTTTATAAAGATCAATTCCCGAGCTCAGATCAAATTGCAATGGCAGCTAAGACTGTAAACTTAGCCCGTCATAAAAGTCATGAAGTGGAATCGGGTGTTGTAACTAAAGATAAAGCATTAGACGGTAAATCCATTGATTCTTACAGTCGTGATTCTCAAGCAGTGCCAAACAAGCGAGACCGGGGTATGGGTGTAGGACCCATATTAAAACGGTGTTTTTGTACATTAAAACTTCAGAAGCCCAAAGAAACTACAAAACTAAAAACTAAAGAAACGCCGTGTGTGTGTGAAAGTACTGCAACTCCTGCTATTAAACAAACTCCAGATTTTTATACTAGAAGTACAATGGTAAATAAACCACCCGTGCACAAATTATTACCTTATGAATGTGAACCTGGAGTTTGTGTACCTGGCAGTTGTGATCCTTATGAATGTGAAAAGCGTATTAAACGGAGACTTATGAACCGTGGCTCAGGCACCAGACAGCGTGGGACAAGATCAGTATCAAGCTCTGTTAGACGTGGTAAAAAACTTAGAGACAGCCATGTACAATTTGCTGGAAAACAAAAGAAAATATATAATCATATAGCGGAGAGAAAACCAGAACCAAAGAAATCATTTGAAACAGCTGTGTCTAAACCATCAAGACAGGCTGTAAAGATAGGTTCTACATTCAGCTTTGACATAGAATTTTACAAGAATTCAGGTAACACAGGGCGTTTACCTCAAACACCAGTTCAACAAACTGCTAAGAAAGTTGCAAGTAGTGTAACAAACAGATACCCAACTTCTACAAATAAAAAAGTGCAGGAAAACACTTCGACTCGTAACACTGATTCGCAAATTATAGCTAAAAAGATGCGTTCCACCATGACGGGGGTAAAGCCCTTTTTAAAAAGGTGCTTTTGTACTTTACAATTACAGAAGCATGAAAACACGAGAAAGCCTGTGGAACATAAGGTTGTGTCGACTAAAACGCATAAATATATTGATAAATCAAAAATAGAAGCAGCTGAAAAAGGTACTGGGACTAAGGTATGTCCAATTCAATGTACAAAACTTGAACCCTATGAATGTGAACCAGGAACTTGTACACCTGGTGAATGTGACCCATATGAATGTTTAAAAAGAATCAAAAGAAGAGAATTAAGAAATAAACAGTCAGGTACTGATAGACCTAAAGGGCGTTCAGTGTCAAGTTTGGTATCTGGATCAACAAAATATCGGACTAAAAAAGCTCAAGCTTTCACAAACACTAAAAAAATAAGGACAGAGAGTCAAGCTCGACATGCATCTAAAGAACACAGACAAAGACAGCGATTAACGCATAGCAGTAATCCACCGCGACAAGCTGTTCGCATTGGTTCTTGCTTTAGTTTTAATGTCGAGTTTTATAAAGATTCATCTCCACAAGCGCCCTGTAGTCCAATATGTCCACCAGAATGTAAACAACCTGTTTGTAAACCTACATGTCGTGAGGAATGTAAAGCAACTGAAGCAAAATTGCAAAATATGAGAACATTGTCAACTTACAGCAGAGGAGTAAATATACGTCATAATGAAACACAATCAAAAGATATGAAAATGGAATCTAAAGGATCAGGTATGAAACCTGCGTTAAAAAGGTGTTTTTGCACACTGAAACTTCAGAAAATTGGTAATAAGCAACAAAACATTAAAAAAGTCGATTTTGCTCCTAACCATATTGGTACTTCTACACCCATAACGAAAAGGGCTGAAATTTTAGCCAACGCTGCTAAAGAAGTTGGTACTGTAACAAAAAGAGAAAAAGTTACTCATAAACTAGAGCCATATGAATGCGAACCAGGTTACTGTGTGCCTGGGCAATGCGATCCATATGAATGTTTAAAAAGAATAAAAGAGAGAAAAATGAGAAATTTAGGTACGGAGACAAAGAGTCCTCGAAAAAGAACAATGTCTAGCTTTACATATCAAAATAGAAAACTGAAATCTACAAAAACACAAAATCACATGGAAAATCCACAACGGGAAATAAAAGCAACATATAAACAGGTTACTGAACAACCACCTCGTCCAAACCCTGCTGTTGAAAATATAAATCGTCAGGCCGTGCGTATAGGTTCTAATTTTAGTTTTAATATTGAATTTTTCAAAGATGCTAATGGATTATCTAGCCCGACGTCTCATTACGTACACGTAAAACCTGAAAAAAGCAAATCGACATCCAGTATTTATACAGGTAATGCAATAAAAACTAAAAATAGAGGATTACATTATGAAAATTATGGTCACCATAAAAAGTCACAAGTTGCACGTGTTCAAACGGAATCAAGAGGCTCTGGAATGGGGCCGCTATTGAAAAGATGTTTCTGTACATTAACACTTCAAAAACCACCTACTTATGAAAGGCACAAAGAACAAACTAATCTTAAAAAACCTGCACTTGTAGTTACTGAAAACAAAACTACATCAACTAAGAAAAAATATATACCACCTATAAAGCAAATGCATCTAGAACCATATGAATGTGAACCAGGAATTTGTATTCCAGGGGAATGTGACCCATACGAATGTCTGGAGAGAATAAAAAAAAGAGGAACTGCACGTAAATCTCAAACAGACAAATGTAAGTACAACTGTAAAGGACTACAACACAATGGAAACCCCTTTAAAGTAAATAGACAAAACGAAGCTATGATTGCACCACTGAATAAAACTACAACTATTCCATCAAAAGAAACAATGATTGTGGAGCAGCCTCGTTTTCCTTTACTTTTAGAAGGCAATAACAAACAAGCTGTAAAAATTTCCTCAAATTTCAGTTTTAATATTGAGTTTTATAAAGATATAGCACATCAGTATCCCATGACTCCAAAACGGTTGCTTCGGACAGCGACCGATAATCTCTGTAAAGTTAAACAAACAGAATGTTCAAAAAAAGTAAATAAATGTGAAAAACAATGTGGTTACTGTGATAATTCCCGTAGTTGTCAATCACAATCAGACTCCCCAAAGACAGAAAATAAATCATCTGGTGTAGGAAAACTCTTAAAAAGGTGTTTTTGTACAGCAAAACTTAATCAACAGATTATTCCGCCCCACCATCGAGGGGCTCTTACTGTTGGCCGAGTAGAGACTATTAGACCTACGTTTCCTTTTACGCAACAAAATTATTGGGTCCAATATCAAACACAGCAATCGATTAAACCCAAAAAGAAGGATAAAATAAACATAAAAAGGGATACTTTGTGTAACCAATGCCAGGATCCTAAAACTACATCGAAATCCAAAGTTTCTACAGAAATGAAAACTATACTTCCATATAGTCCCAGTAAATTTAAAAAGAAAATTAGCAAGTCTGTTATTCGTAATAATATAACTTCAGATGAAGGATGTACTCCTACAACATGTACTGAACGTGGCATGTTGCAAGATACAAAAAAAGCCAATTTAAGAGGTGCAAAAAGATTGACTGAGAAAAAAAGTAAAAGTGCTATTGTAAATGAACGAGCAGGACTAAGTGTACAAAATTCGGCTATTAAAAATTTTGTTTGTAGATGCATGAAACTGTTTTCAAAATCAAAAAATCAAACTAAAAATGATCAAAATTCTACAAATTGTTCTCCTATATGCGAAAATAAACCGCTTGGTCAATTAAATACATCTAAAAGTGAGCGTCATCGTAAAGCTGATAGTACAAATACAAAAACTAAAAAGTCCAAAAGTTTAAAAATAACAAGAACAAATCAAAATTTAATGGATGTCAATAAGAAAACGAAATTTTCAAAATATCAATCAGGTGATGGTGGTCAAATTAATAATGCTAGAAAAATAGATTGTCCACGCTGTGAAGCTCAGGTAAGCCAAACAAATAAAATTAAGCAACGAACATCTAATAGGGTTCGTTTTTCATTAACAGCTGAAAGTAAAAATAAGAGTGGTAATGTGTCTAAATCAATATTTAAAAAAGCGAGCAAAGTCAAAAATACCAATAATATTACATGTATTGCCATGTGTCCTTGTTGTGGAGGCTTTAAAATAAATAAAGTTGCTTCTACACCTGAACCTAACACAAATGTTAAATCTTGTCGGTGTGTTGGTAATTGTCTTTGTCCTAAATTAAAACCGGCAGGGAAATCTACATCTAAATGTGTCTGTGGCAATCGCGAATGCTCAGAAGAAGCTAAAAAACTTAGACGAAAGCCTAAGCAGGTTAAAAGCAAACCATCTGAACCCTGCGTCTGTGGAAGTATGATTTGCGATAGCTTAAAAAAAGAAAGTAAGCGCCGTAAATCTGCATTAGAACATTCACAAACAAAGTCTCGCAAGAAAGAATTGGCAAAAAAAAAGCTGTTGCTTCGTAAAAAGGAAAAGGAATTAGCTAGTAAGAAACAAAGAGAAGATTCAGAAAAAGAAAAAGAACTTATTGCAGAAAATAAACACAAGGCTTTCCTAGAACGTCAAAACAGATACAAA
Source organism: Furcula furcula (assembly GCA_911728495.1). Classification (NCBI taxonomy): domain Eukaryota; kingdom Metazoa; phylum Arthropoda; class Insecta; order Lepidoptera; family Notodontidae; genus Furcula; species Furcula furcula. The sequence continues at coordinate 7,236,484 of OU452246.1, read as the reverse complement.
AAGGAAGACGAGGCGCGTAGAAAGAGGCGAATGCGAGAGGATAAGAGAATGTTAGAAGAAGTAGGTAAATATAAAAACGCCGGTGATTGTTCTCTTATTACAGAATCAGTTTTGGATGTAGCTAAGCTGGGATTTGTTAGTGCGGGCGACATTCTACGTTGTGCGGGTAAAGCAGCAATCGATCCGAAATTTACTTATGACAATATAAAGACGACAGTAACTGATCCAAGTCGTGCATGGACTAAACTGAAATCTTCAGCTGACGATAGTCCTGGTATCGCTACGTTAAAACGACTGAAGTTGAGACTGAAGGAAACGAGTTGTGTAAAAGTTGGTAAAGAAAAACTCGAGTTGAACCCTTTAACTCATTATTGTGTGCATATGTGTGATAAAGATCCCAAAAAACGAATGCGTAACACCAAAAAACAGAAGGTTGATTTTCAGTGTAGTCCATACATGTTATCTCTTCGAAAGAGGCCGCATCTTAGTGTTTACCTATGCTGCCCGTGGTTTTATCCCCACTGTATAAGCTTATTAAATCTTTGGAAACAATTTACTGATATCATACTATTTTTGTTAGCTGTAACGGTGTGGAGTCCTTGCATATTATGTATGGAGGCTTGCAGGGCTCTAATGTGTTGCTTTTTATGTACAGGCTAATTTTTTTGGCCCGAAATATACGTATACATTTTTGTTAAGATTATTTGTTTTATTTTTGTTGTAAATATTTTATAAACACGTAGCTCCACTCCACCCGCGGTTTTTTACGTTGACACTCATTTTAAACAAAAATAAAAATATTCAAATCAGTCAAGCCGTTTCTGAAATTTAACGAGACTAACGGACGGACCATTTATTTTGATATACAAACAATATCCTGAGATAATACACGGCTGTCTGATCCCAAACAAAGTAGAGCCTGTACTAATGCTATCCGATAACTTATAAACATCTGGACAGAACCGGTATAGGCATTCTGTCTCAGTGTCCAAGTAGAGTGATTTCACGCGGACCTGTAAGAAGAAGTTGGAAGCCCTCGTCACCAACAATGGAACTAGTGGGAATGAAAGGTCTCAGTAACTCCATTGATGTGGACAGTGGAACTGCTGTGATTAAATAGTCTCACTAGTTCCATGGAACAAAGATCAATGGAACTACTTAGAATAAATAGTCTCACTAGTTTCATTCCTGTGGACAATGGAACTACTGGGAATAAATAGTCTCACTAGTTCCATGGAACAAAGATCAATGGAACTACTGGGAATATAATAGTCTCACTAGTTCCATGGCTCAAAGATCAATGGAGCTACTTAGAATAAATAGTCTCACTAATTCCATTCCTGCGGACAATGGAACTACTGGGAATAAATAGTCTCATTAGTTCCATGAAACAAAGATCAATGGAACTACTGGGAATGAATTAGTCTCACTAGTTCCATTCCTGCGGACAATGGAACTACTGGGAATAAATAGTCTCACTAGTTCCATGGAACAAAGATCAATGGAACTACTGGGAATAAAATAGTCTCACTAGTTCTATGGAACAAAGATCAATGGAACTACTTAGAATAAATAGAGTTCCATTCCTGCGGACAATGGAACTACTGGGAATAAATAGTCTCACTAGTTCCATGGAACAAAGATCAATGGAACTACTTTGAATCATCCAACATTTTCCTATTTGGCTAGGTTATGAATCCGTTTCAATCCTATTGGGTAGTGGCCATGATGTCTGAACCCCAACGAATGCGTCAATTATTTTTTTAGTCACAAGGTTCCCATTTGCCAGTGTACTATGGAGGAGTCACTGTGTTGAGAGACTGGCGGTGCAATAACACCATAGTGTTATTGCACCGCCGTCCTCAATACTTATGTGTGTAACCTCCATGGCGCAGTAGGAATCCAATCGCTTTGCAAACCGGAGGTTGCTGGTTCGAATCCCGCGGGGAGCAACAAGTTTGTGTAGTTGTTACTTACTGGCTGGGACAATGCAGGCCGATCACCTGATTGTCTGTAAAATAAGATGATCCATGCGTCGGATGGGTATGTAAAAAGTTGGTCCTGCGCCCGACCTCTCCCCGTTCGTGTCGGTCTTCCGTCTCATCGGATTGTGAGAGGTAAAAGGAAGAGAGTGCACTTGTGTCTACGCAAGCACTTGTGCACTATAATATCTCCCGCGTAGATGGCTGATCTTGTGAAAGATTGGCCGCTAAGGTAAGATTTTTACATTATTATTCATTATTACTTATCTCAGCGCAGCGATTTTTGGTAATAAACGGTTCGGAATGCTTTAGTGATGCTTAATAGCTGGATCTACACCACTCGCCGATCAATCCTGCGATCAGCAACTCGGGATCGTGGAGCGTGGAACATAGATTTGGATCGTACTCGTCTGACGGCTCGAATTTTCTTACGGTCCTGCCGCGCCGTTTCAACACAATCAACACCGCCTCCCTTAACCGAGTTGTTATTATACAATACGAAACGCTAGAGAATAGATGTGGAGGAATGGCATATCTCTTCGCTAAGTCACGTGACGAAATTTGTCATTTACATACATTTGTTTTCTATTCTAGAATGACAACTTGGCTACAGGTTAGTCCGCCAACGCCTACGCTATGGAGTCACAGGTGCAGCAACAACATCGAATGGCCTTTATTTGGATCCCATAAGAGTTTCTTTTAAACCACCCCTGGGTTAGAGCGAACTAAACAAAACATATTCAAATATGTCAAGCCGTTTTTGAGATTTAGCGAGGCTAACGGACAACTACACATTTTTATGTATTAGAAGATATATTGATATAGATTTAAGTAGGTGTTAGGCTCCTTATGCAAGGAACTGTTCACGTAGATGCCAACAGATTTTTTGCCGTGTGCAGATGTGTTCCGGTGTGACGGGACACTGTAGCTGGTGAAATTACTGGACTCTATCGGGTGACGGTCGGCAGTGGGTTGTTGTTGGGTGGGTTGTCTACAGGCGTACCACATACCATTACCATACGTAACGCATTGCTAGTCGCGTCACTAAGGTTAACAAAAAAACCCTCGTAACTGTCCGTGCAGGCACCCCCTGGTTCAATGACCGATGAAACCCTAACATAAATGAGGGGATTGCTTTTCATATTATAATAAAACACATACGCAACAATTTTTGAAGTTGGTTAAAGAAGACTTTTTATCATTCGTTTGATTATTAGGCATTACTTACTAGATGGTAGGTTCCATGCAACGGACCATCCAGGTTGGTACCACCCCAGTGTCAGATACTCTACCGCCAATCAGCAGTGTTTAGGCATTACTGTGTTCCGGTGTGAAGGGCACCATAGCTGGTGAAATTACCGGACACTATTGTCTCGGGTTACTAGCGTCAGTGCGGATCAGCTGTCTATAGGCTGGCCTGTCGCTTACCATCAGGCAAACGTCTGGCTTGTATAGTCAATACGTTATAAAAAAAAATGTTCTTCTATTGTTTTTACCTCCTACGGTTTTTTACTATTATAAAATACTAGCTGACCCACGCAGCTCCACCTGCGCTATTTTTACGTTAACTAAACTTTTAATAACGGACATTCGCATCGTATACATAACCTCCTTTTTTATAGTCAGTTTTTTAACTGACTATACATACTGACATTTGAACTAAACGGTCACCCATCTATTTAATGACCTTACCTAACGTTGCTTAACCCGATCGATTACAAAACCTTGATAACAACTCTCTGTGAGTGTTCCCTTACTAATATTTATTATATTATAAAGAAAAATTGATAAAATCGGACCAAGCGTATAACCAAGTACCCATTTTGACTTTAATCCCCTCTCCCAAAAGAACCGTGCTAGATTACGGGATAAAAAGTATCCTATGTCCTACCTCGTAGTAAGATCTCAAATCATGCCAAGTTTCATTTGAATCCATTCAGTAGTTTCGGCGTGATGCTCAGCCGTGATACAGACAGACAGACAGACAAAAATTAAAAAAATTACATTTTCGGCCTCAGTATCGGTTATAGAATGCCCTCCAAATATAATTTTCAATGTACAGAATTGGACCTGTTACAGTTTTATTATATGTATAGATATAGATAGTTATCCGCATCTGTTGTGTTCACTTACTTCTAAATTACGCAATTTTGATGCGGTTTGCTGCATTTTTATTAAAATTAAATTCTCTCCTGGGGAAGGTTTATGTGTGTAATAGAAAATTACATTTAGGTTTAGAATCTTTAAAAGCCGGCTGAAGTTGCCACGTTTTCGATTATTATGGGTTGTGTAGTGTAAATTTTTTGTCTCAATAGTTCTATCAATAATATTAACCCCGCACAGTTCGCAGGTTTTGGGCGTGCGTATCATTAGTATCGACGGAATGAGACGGATTCGTCTCACCCGACGTAATCTGTTTTGAAAAGATGAACTAACTTGAGAAATACTTTTTAAACTCTCAGGAGTTTGCGGTAATTATTTATTAATATTAATTATTTATTGCGGTAATATTGTCCTCACAGTAGTGTTTTATTTGTGTTGTATTTGTACGCTACTCTAAGCATCCAACTTGAAAGTAAACAACACTAAATGTATACAAACACTAAATAACGGGCTCTACTATTTGTATTTTGCCGATTTTGTCGGCTTTAGGGCTAAATCAACCGTAAAGCTAGTGTTACAATAACATTTATCCTCACAAACTATTCTCAAAATAATGTTTATACTAATACAGTGCACTCAAAACCGTTAAAAAAACATATCTGAGTAGCATTTACTATATATTAGGTACTTTAAATAGTGTGCACTATCACGAAATCGAATCGAATGCTATACAGTGCGTTCAAAGTGCGAAAACAAAAGAGAGCAATATCGACCAAACCCTCAAAAGTGAAAGGGAGAACGCCACCCTCTTTATGAGTCAGAGGGGAGGACCCTTGCACGTAGATATCGCGGTGCCTACCCTTAGTACAGTGTACGCGGTATGCACTCCGCTCATATCTATCGATCTGAATTTTGCCTGATCCAACATTTAGTTTACTGCTGTGATAAGAATAAAGCATAAACCAGTAAGTGTTGTGACTTATCGTATCATAGGTACTTTGAGTTTCACCATTTACTAACGGCGGCGGAGGATAATACAAATTATAAAATAATAAGAATAAAATATCACGGAGATCATCAAATCGCAAAGATCACAAATGCAAATATTTCAGATTGAATCAAATATTACGTTTATTCCAAGTAGTCCGATTGGTCGTCCGATTGATCATCGGACAGATTGGAATATTGCTGTGTCCATCCCTTCGCATAATGGTTTATTAACGGACTCTGAGAAGGTACGGAAATTAGAGACGCAATCTTTACATAATAAGATAGACGTATGTATAGTCATCACGAGAAAAGAACATGGCTATAACTACTTAATTTTAACCTTGACACTTGAATTTGGATACACACAAGTCTATTTCTTGATGGGCAGTGAATATATATTTCTAATTATAAACTTATGTGCCTTTAGAATGTAAATCCTGAGCGAGTTGGTTTATTATATTAACAGGTCCAAAAACCAATCCCTGTTGTATCCATCGATTTAGTCCACGCAAAGCGGATCTCTGTGTTAGCCGATTTGTTCATTAGCATATTCCTGTGTAGTAAACGCAACAGCTGTCATTGTACTAGCATAAAGCTGCGCCGAAATGGTTAAGCCCAATTACTAATGCATATATGAAACCATCTAATGCTCAGATTCGATTTAAAACTGGTCTGGGCAATTGCGTTATAAATTGCTTGGGATTGGGACATTGATGATTTTAATTTTTATTAGGGTTTTGATCTGTGTATTTTAAGCTCTGAGTGTTCTATGATCTATTAGTTCAGTAGCGCTAAATTTAGTTATTGTTATCGATGTATTAGGTTTTGCTATGACCTGCGTGTCTCTCTGACGTATATTATTATATGTATAAACTTGAACTTGAGTACGCCATAAAGCCCGCTCTTCCAATAATTATTCAGAACTATACTTATAATAAAACTGTAACAGGTCCAATTCTGTACATTGAAGATATTTTGAAAATTATATTTGGAGGGCATTCTATAACCGATACTGAGGCCGAAAATGTAGTTTTTTTAATTTTTGTCTGTCTGTCTTTCTGTCTGTCTGTCTGTCTGTATCACGGCTGCGCATCACGCCGAAACTACTGAATGGATTCAAATGAAACTTGGCATGATTGGAGATTTTACTACGAGGTAGGACATAGGATACTTTTTATCCCGTAATCTAGCAAGGTTCTTTTGGGAGAGGGGATTAAAGTCAAAATGGGTACTTGGTTATACGCTTGGTCCAATTTTATCAATTTTTCTTTATAATATAATAAATATTAGTAAGGGAACACTCATAGAGAGTTGTTATCAAGGTTTTGTAATCGATCGGGTTAAGCAACGTTAGGTAAGGTCATTAAATAGATGGGTGACCGTTTAACGCCATTTGAACTAAACGGGTCCGTGCTTCGGAGAGCAAGTAAAAAGTGGGTCTCAGTTTTTAACCGACTATAAAAAAGGAGGTTATGTATTCGATGCGAATGTCTGTTATTAAAAGTTTAGTTAACGTAAAAATAGCGCATGCGGAGCTGCGTGGGTCAGCTAGTCAGTAATAATGACCGATTTCAATGGATGTGAACCTGTGTTATGTTATTTTTATTTTTGCTAAAATTATTGAGGATAAAGAAATAGGTATAGGCTATTTAGATTCCCGAATTCACTCAACAGTCACGATAAATAGTGTTTATTTACAGACAGAGCGGCCCTAAACGTGCCTAAACACCATGTGCTGGGGTAAAATATAAATTTCTCGCACCACTGCCTGCGTCGTATTAATATAGACAAAACACGTCACACTTGCTTTATTCATTTTCAACATCTCATTTGAATACTAACATTTGCGGGGTGTATAATTTGTATTTCTAAAAGCGAAATAGAACTTTACGTAGGTACATTACTTATATCTATAAAATTAAATAAAAACTACACATGACGGGCCCGTTGGTCTAGTGGTCAGACACCCTACCTGCTAACCGATGGGTCGTGGGTTCGATTCCCGCCAAGTGTCTGGGTGTTGTTTATCTATTTAAGTATGTATTTACAAAGAAAAAATATAAGTATTAGTATCAGTTGTCTGGTTTCCATAGTACAGGCTCTGCCTAGTTTGGGATCGGATGACCGTGTGTGGAATGTCCCAAGATATTATTATTATACTACAATTTTTCTATCGGAATCCTATGGGAAATAATTTCGATTTGTATGTAAAATGTCCGTTTTTAACATTGTTTTGTCGTATAAGTACATAAGTACTTGATTTTTTTTATTGGTAATAAATATTGTTGGTGCCATATAAATACAAATTGCAATTATAATTACAATTAATTGAACACATCGCATACTTTTTTAACCAACTTCAAAAAAGGTGGTTCCGTATTCAACGCGTACCTGTAAAATTAATAAAAATGCGTAATAATATGTAAGCTAAACAAATGTACCGGATTTTGGCGGTGCATGTATGTAAGGGGAGAGCGGCTTATATTGTACCACTTTTTGGTTTTAGAGAGCTATATATTTCATTTTGGTGTCATCTCGTCGTGCCAGACAGTGCCAGTGTTAGTTGCTTATGATGTGCTTAGCATCGACTTCAGTATAATTTCGTTATTTTGTGTTTTTAAGATAATTTTCTTTGAAGTTCGTTATTGTTATATTTTTAAATACGTTTTAATTTCCATTACGAGCAGATATTACAAAGTGTAACTATACTATCTTTATAAGCTGTAGTCAAGCCTTCTGTTGATTATCATCTACCTACACACTTGAAGTTTTAATTACGTTCTCCCGGCTCTGTTATGATTATACGAAACGAGAAATCGTTCCTGATAAGAAAACTTTGTTAGCTTAACGCCAGAGAAAACCTTACAATCATAAAGTTTAATGACTGTCTTTTTCTATTTTCTTATATTGTACTTAATTCGTTTTAAAAAAAACGTCAACGTAATACATACTTACATGCTTTTTCTTCTCTATAAAATTCAGGATTTAAAATATCGTATTTATTTACCCTCTAGTTCTTCTTCTTTAACAAAAAATATGGTTTTCATTAATTATTCATGATTTCGCCAGTGTCAAGTAGTTAATAGCAATTGCAAAATAAAGTAAGTACTTATATTAAGTAGGTATCAAGTAATAATGAGACAACGAAAAATAGAAAATTTGTGTTCACGGTCGTTACCACCAAGAAGACGGCCGCGAACCAAATTCCAAATACTCTCTAGTTATTAGATAAAGTAATTCACATACTACATACGAAGTTGTTCAATTCAATAACAGCCAAAATAGCGTACTTAACTATTTTTTTTTCTACTTTTGGTTTTCGTAGTAATTCTATGTTTTTTATTATTTTGGTTTTCGTATCCCTATATTAAAAGTGGATATGTTTATCCATATAAATAATTCAGGACAGTGCTTTCATCGTTAACGGACAAGTATCAAATAAGTAGTTAAATGATGATCGCATCATTGAGGAATATTGTCCGCGGTCTACCTAACCTAATCTTAACTTAATCCACAATCTTAATTAAGGATTGATTTGAAGTCGAAAGATTATTTAATATTTTCTGTCAATATCCTTCATGATAATAATATTATATTAGAAATGGAGCTAAATACTTTTCCAAATGAAACTCAACATTCATAAATGCAATCGGGATTTCCCTCCAAAACACACGCCACGTTTCCAACATGGCGGACCACGAGTCGGTCTCTTTACGACTTTACTTCGTGAAAATTATAGCCCTGTACGTGTGTACGTTAAACTTTTATATTCTCTGTTAGCAACGTATAACGTCCTTATAAGTCCAATATATTACTAAATAAAATGAACTTCACAAGTTCTGTTCTTGTTTTTATAAAAACTTCTGGAAAGTGATTTACGGGACGGACACAGGATACTTTTAGGTGCTTACTCAATGTTATGATTCGCTTTGATATATGTATTAGACGATAAAATACGTAACCAAGAAATAAAAAAGAACAATATACAGAAATTTTACGAAAGTACCGGCAAGACCCTCAAATAGAACGGCCTTTAACATGAATTTAAATCAATTAACATGTAGCGTCTTACGATTCACGTTCTAGTGGCAAAATATTTTTTTTCTTACTTCCCATGTGAACTTTAATTACATATTACAAACAGAACAACGTTTATTGTTTTCCCTTATTCACTCCAACAGTAGTTAAAAAGGTTTAGTAAACATAAACTTGGTTTAGTAAACATAAACTTAGTTTAGCAAGTTGTCTCCGTTGAAACGATCGATCATATGATTCATCCGGGTCTCTTGCCAGCTTTTTTTTTGTGGTGCAAATCATAAACTCATCCCGTCTTATTCCAAAAAATATCAGATCCGGCTTATTACGAAAAACAGTTTAACGACCAACCTACGTTTAGACTCAGGTTTATGGAACAATTTCCTTAGTCTAAACCTAGGTTCGTTGTGAAAGTGCTTTTCTTAATGGTTAGAACTGGTTTATATAGTATAAATGCAAGTAAGTATATACACGGATTGCATTTAAAATTGTCTGTAACTGAGATTACAGCTAAGATGATATCAGGGTCAGCGGCGTAGCTACCGCCGTATCAGCCGTATCAATGATACGGCGCCCGCGGGCTACTGGGGCCCCGAACATGTGTAATCAACAACGTAAAATCCATGTTCTTCATTTGGGCCCCCAACAAATTTTGATACGGGGCCCATCTAAGGCAAGCTACGCCACTGATCAGGGTCCATATCATGAAGTAAAATATCTTCTAGCAAAAAACTCCTTCTGTTTGCACCATACACTTTAATTGTAAGCATATGGGCTAAAACATTTGTCAGTGGCTGTAGCATTTTATTACCCGTTGTAGAAGCGCTACGGGGTGGAACTTGAATTTCGCTTGCCAAAACAATTATTTCGCGACCTTATAGGATTTTTCTTACAATGAATTTTAAAATAAGATCGTAAAAAGGGCTTTATAAAAACTAGTCTGAATGTAGTTTGCAGATTATTTATTGAATATCTTAACTTTTGTACTAAACAAATGGTTAATTCGTAGCGAAGTTGGGATATATTTTTGTGATACGAATAAAAAAATTGGATTCGTTGTTAACCTCTGGAATGCTTTGTCAAGTATACTTGCTAACTGATCGTATTGCAGATGTAAATTATACGTTTATTTTATAATGTTAGGGCTTTCATCTGTTCAATAATACGATAAAGGTATGTGTCATAGTTTTTTTTTTGACGCGGGGGTAATCTTCAAAAGATCCCCAGGAGCTGTGGGCCTCGACCGGGGTATGTGGGATTCTGACCCACTAAAACCCCCGCGGCTGTCGCATCGGCACATGAGAGGGGACCCAGGTCTCTCCGATGGGATCTGCACCAGGGGCCCCTCAGTATGTTGCCTTTGAGCCCGCCGCCGGGGGGCGCATTGTAGCCCCCCGGGAACCAGTCACGGTGCTCATGGGGACGGGGTCGTAACCCCGCTGCCACCGTCCTCCTCGGAGTCGCCGCCATACTTAATGGTCGTCCTAAGAGCCCCCGAACGTCCAGCGTTTCCAAGGATGTGCCGTAGCTGGGCCAAGACGCTTAGTTGACTACAATATTTACATGGTTTTTCTTTACAGAAATTACAACTAATAATTAGATTTTAAGTTTGCATGAGGTTTTGTAATAGATACAACGTCATGAGAGCCGAGGCCGACAGTAACAACCAGCCTTTTACTCCATGAAATTAAAATGATTTAAAATTTCAATAGCTTCACGAATTATCCTTGGACGCAATCAGCGCAGCGTTCATTTAATATCAGTTTCATTTAAATATTAATATTTAACTAAATGACAGCAATCCTTGTATAATAATGGTATATAACACAGTTTACAAGCCATAAATTATATAGTACTTTATTGAACTTGTTAAGCTTAAAACAATCTCCCGTGGTCATCCATCAAAATTGAAAAATCAACACGCACGTAGAAGCTGTCAGCGTAGTGCCATGCGGTATTGCTTTTCATTTTCCTATAGGCATCTTGATAGGTACTTTTGACTCTGGTATATATACATTTATCATTGTCTACAATATGATATTGTTCTACGGAGGTACTCGTAGCAGAATTGTACGTAAGCATCTGAAGATGAGAGAAAGAGAGAAAAAAAATATATGCGCCCACTCTAAACAATTTTTTATTTCATTTTATTACTACTACTACCTACTATAAGTAATTTATTTGCAATACTTAACTATTTAATTCATCCTTGGGAAAAATATCCTAAATCAATCAATTCAATATAAATTGTGTAAAAGAGTTAATTTAATAAATATAATTAAAGAAAGTAATGTTAAAAATACAAAGAATAGTAGTGTAAAACTTTAACAATAAAAAAACCGTTAAAAGTATTTGACCATAACAAAATAAAATCACATTTAAAAACAAAATCGGAATAGGGGATGACTGTGAGTTACATAAACTATTTTTTAAAAAATTAAAACCGGCTTCAAAGTAAATTAACTAAAAAACATAAAATAACGAAAATATTATTGAAGTTGGTGTTAGCGTACCTGCTGTGTATATTCTGCACCAACTTCAATAATATTTTCGTTATTTTATGTTTTTTAGTTAATTTACTTTGAAGTCGGTTTTATTTTTTTAAAAAATAGTTTATTTAACACTTTTTAGTGACTTATTTTACCAAGATAGGTATCAGCACTATCACGCAACTCGAACGTCTACATTACAGTAACTTACTGAAAACATAAAAAGTTTATATCTCTTAAACTACTGGACCGATTTTGATGAAACTTGTACTCTACCCTAAGTTGAAAGATACTCTAACTATTGAAAAAAGAATTTTCGAAATCAGACTTGTAGTTTCTGAGAAATCCGCGGACAAACCTACATACATACATACATACATACATACATACATACATACATACATACATACATACATACACTCGTGAAATTTGGTAAATTCGTTTAGAAGCCCACATAGACTAACATATATGAATATTACGCATTTTTATTAATATTACATACATACGCGTCGAATACAGAACCTCCTTTTTTGAAGTCGGTTAAAAAAGCAATAATAATTTATCTTTTTCCATAAATCAGAGATGTACTTAATCTCTTCCATCCGCGATACGGTTATGAGAAGTATTGTGAAGCCTGAAAAGGTAACGTACTGAAACGCAATTAAAGCTTATTGGAGTCACGTCCGCTGGCTGTTACAAATGGTTTTTATGATTTGAAGACAATTTTACTGTTGAAAATAATTTGTCGCATATTACATTTTCAGAATACCTCAAATATTATTAATTGACGCATCTGTGAGATCGGTGTAAACTGTAGCGACAAGCCGTCGCTAATTTTCTGGCGTAGGAATGAATGGGTTATTACTTATTTGTTTATTTAACAAATTATGTACCTACACACAAACACAAGACAGAAAAAGTAAACCTTAGGATAATACAAGTACAAATTCACTACGAATTTCATAAGAAATCTCTTTCAGTAGGTTAGTAGGTAGTAGAGGACTAGAGGTAGCTTATTCAGTATCTGCCATTGTTCGGGATTAGAAGTTAAGCACAGATTCAATTCGACTATATACGACGAAGATAATGGTTACAAGTTTAACTCCCGCTTTCACAAACCACTAAAATTTAACATTAGCAGTAAAACAAGTAAGTAATAAGTTTTAAAAACTAAAACCCGACTACGGATAAAATAGCAGTCTAATAATATGATATTATATAGCCTATAACCAACGGACAATCAAGACGCTTCTAAAGACACCCTACTTGTCAAATTATGTTAAGTAGATTAGAAGAGATGCGGTGAACATACATACTTAAATGCATACATTCTTGTTAAAAACATAACCCTCCCTCCGTTCCGTAGTCGGGTAATAATTATTATTTTCGCTAATATGAAAAAACAAAACTAAGAAATTATTTTAACACCTACTGTCTATTGGTATGGGAAATATTATATAATGGTCAATTGGCAATGCATACAAAACCGAGCGTTTGAGTTTCCTGAGCTTTTTACTTGGCTAGCCAATCATACAAATCGCTCTTTATATTCATAAACACACATTCAGCAAATATAATACTTGTAAAAAAAGAAAACGGAGCATGGCTTTGAAGATTAAAATACGTATACAAAAATATCATAGTATGGATTAAATTAATGCACTATACATTACCGATTTCCTTTGTTTAATGTCAGCCATATTACCCTGTGCGGCAGCAAGCAATAAAATCAACTTTATAGATACAAACGACGCTACGTTATGTATAAAATATTCATCTAGGTATTTTATAGTTGGGGAGTTCAGTGAGGGTAGGCCCCTCTCAAAGGCCATTTGTAGATGAATTTTCAAAATTAAAATATACACTTTAGGGACTGTCTGTGGGTTTGATTACTTTAAAACCAGACTGTCTGTCTGATGCATCTGTAAGAGTCGTAGTACCTTTTTTTTTTTTTTTTTTTCTAAATCTTCGAAAGATCCCCGGGAGCTGTGGGGCTCGACCGGGGTATGTTGGATTCTTACCCACTAAAACCCCCGCGGCTGTCGCATCGGCACATGAGAGGGGACCCTGGTGTCTCCGGTGGGATCTGCACCAGGGGCTCCTCAGTGCCTTGCCCTTGAGCCCGCCGCCGGGGGGCGCATTGTTGCCCCCCGGGAACCTGACACTGTGCTCACGGGGACGGGGGTCGCAACCCCGCCGCCGTCCTCCTCGGAGTTGCCGCCGCCGTACTCAATGGACATTCAAAGGGCCCACACCCCGAACGTCCAGCGACTCCGAAGAAGAGTAGTAGTACCTACTTTTATCTCTAAAAGTCATATCATATACTTGCCTTTTATCTTTTTACCAAAAGATCACAATCATCATCAGCAGCCGCCGAATAGTAAACAAAGACCTCCCCCTTAGAAGGGAGGGGTGGCAGGCGTCTTGGGGATCACAGTATAGGTGGTAAGTAAGGCTGCCTGTAACCTTGTTTTCCCTTAGTCGTCTCTTACAGACACCCAACGGGAGGAGATGGGTGGGTGCTATTCTTACCCGGACACACCATGGGTTTTCTTGTTCTCTCAACCGTCAATCGTTATGAACTTATTTAGTTTGCGTGAAACAGATTTAGTTTCATGTATGATCACTCTGTGAAAATTGTCCAATAAATAATAACATTACCGTCTCTTGAATTATCCGTATTTTAACGACCTACCTAATTCCTACCCTATTCTAAATAAGGCCCGAACATCATTATACCATTACGGACAGAAATCTAATTTAGATTTCTCTGTAATTACGTCATTAGCCTCTGTGGACTATACTTATACTTTTTGCATATACGAGTATACTTCAGTTCTATCATACATTGTGCCTAAAACTAGGCATAGCCTATATTATGGTAACCAGACAACTGATACTAATACTTATATACTTTATTTTTTTAATACATACTTATACTATAGATGTAACACCCAGACACTTGGTGGGAATCGAACCCACGACCTATCGGGTGGCGGCCAGGGTGTCTAACCACTAGACCAACGGGCCTGTTACGATCCAACAATAATAATTAAGGAGACTGAGGATAAACCGTGAACATACTCCCGTGAACATATTGGGTGCTGCAAAGCATTCGAAACGTCGGGAAAGTAAAATCAAAAATAAACCGCGATATAATCCGTAAAAGTAGTTTTATTTAATGTGTAGTATTCGCGTAAATAAAAGACAACATCCTATTATTTATTTTCATAAACTATCTTAAAATATTATCTAAGTATTCTGTTTATTCATAACTCTAAACTAATTCGTGTCGCATGCGCTCTGTGTAATACCCTAAATAATACCCTAGACTACTCCGATTTTAAGCGAGTTTACTTTTGAAATGGTAACTATGTGATGATCGCACTTTTAACTATCCACGCGTATTTCTCCACATCGCGCGACTCGACCGGCGTGCGTGACGTTTAACATAAACGTAGAGTTCTTAGTAGAGTTATGTTTTATTCGTGTTTTCACGATAATCGCGCCATAATACTATGGCGTTCAACGCCCTTTTACTAGGAATCGAATGTTTATTAGAAAAGTTCAGGCGTGGTCCGAGGGGACGCCAAAAATGGACAATGTTGATTAAAAACTAAAACTAGACGTTGACCATTTTACTAGGCCCCAAGTCCTTTGACCGTCCAAGTAGGTACCACTGCAGTGTTAAAAACTGTTGGATCACGATAGCCAGTCGGACAGATAGAAATTATTTTTTCCTAACTGTCCGATGATCCAACTACTAGTCGGACTACTTGGAATAAACGGATATTTTAACGTCAAACATCAATATGGAAACGTTCTGTGTTCCGGTGCGAAGGGCCACAGGAGCTGGTGAAATTAGCGGGCTCAAGAGACTTAATAATTAGTTTCGGGTGACGAGCGGCAGTGTAGTGCAGCTATCTAGATTGCTTGCTCGTCATTAAGTAAAAATAAAATAAAAACTGTTCAAACTAGATAGGTTACGTTACCCTTCCTCCTCCCCAAATCTATATTAGCTATATCTGGACATAAATAGAGCCTGCTATTATCTGAATATGATATTCCCGCACTTATTAATATCCATATGTACCTACGCAGTGGAAATATAGAAACGAAATCCAATTAAACATTCAATGAATCACGAAACATTCGCATAAGGTCTTTGGGGCCCCAAATCCCTAAAACATTAGGCTACCCGCGTCCTAATCCAAGGCTATTCCCGGTTCAACCCGTCCGTTCAACAAAGAGTATGGGTTCGCACGATAAGGGGATTAAAATTTATAAAATTTATAGCGATGGATTAAATGCGTTCGCGTGTGAAGGGTTAAAGCTACACTACACATTAGAAATAGATAGACAGCAAAAGTCTGCATATTTTTTGTAGATGCAGAGTGTGAATGAATACGTATTAAGTATATACGCAATTTTCATTACATTTTATTGCTATCAATAACACAACACGATCTATGATTAAAGCCAAGAACATATTGACCGCTCTGTAAACTAGCAATTACCTCATTTCCTGCCCAGTGTGGAAATGTAATCGATCATAACCGAGTAAAGACATTAAAAAGTGTGATTATTTTAAACTAGCCCTTCGCCCACGCTTACAATTATCGTTACCGAAGCGTATTACATTATATATAAACAAGTTGAATTTACATGAAACCTTAAGAAATTATATATCAAAATTTCCTCATATCACTATCTATTGGTGAAAACAGCATCAAAATTGCGAAGACAGACAGACGCGACAGAGGATTGTTTTATAATATGGACTGATGAAGTATTTGATAAAGAATTGTCATACCAAATATGTCATACACTTTACATGGACCCATAGATTTAGAACTTTTTCTAGACTCGAGGGATTGGGGTCGCGATAGGAGCTGCTCGACTCGAGGTTAATAGCACCCTTTACCCTGTCTAGATTTGTATAATTTAAATTCTGATTCACCAGATACTCTAACTAAATGACTGTTAAAGTACTAGGTTTACTCACACAGTTTGGGTTGCCTACTAGGGTTTGTTTGTATGTGACCATATCAATATTACGAAGCTATTCTTAAAATAGTTGAGCTGCATTCATTTAAGGTTTTATTTTATGGTTATTAAAAAAGGTAGTTACTCCTTAGCATGGAACGTTCATATTTTCAGACTTTCGAACAATATTTTCATCGTTCGTTGTAGTTAGTTACTGGCTCGCTTGTTTATTACATAGAAATCTAAATAACACTTATTATTTAGATGTCTGATATGTACCTAGTTGGTGGAATTAGAGTTATTTTTATGGGACGCTATAAATATACTGTAATATTAAGAGAGTTATTTTTGTTTTAAATAACTAGTCTAAAATAATTATTCAGGTTATAAAACCCATAATTTTATGTATTAAGTACCTAACCCTGTTCAGAATTCATAAATTAAGCTCCTATGGCACCACACTAATTAGAAATGCCAGACGGCTTTTAGCTGCCGACCACATCAAAGACTGGGGCTGACGGTCGGGTCCACAATTTAACAAGACTACTACCTGTAGATTACCTAGCTTCCAAGTTGTTTTAGCGGTACTTCAATACCTCTGTATACATACAGTCAGTATATTTTAATTATATTAATTACAAGTGATTCTTCTATAATATTTCGGAATTATCGGTTAGTTGGAATTTACAGTTATTTCTCGGTATTTAAATATGTAGTAAAATATCTGATGGTATGGTGGTCTATCTAGTCTAGATGGTCTCTTTCATAAGGGACCTAATACTTAATGGATCCATAGACTGAAGAAAACTGAGAGTTTCATTCCATTGATCTCCAATAGATAGCTAAAATTGACACTATAAAACGAATAACAACAACATCTTCAACAACAACAATAAACAATCTTAAAATTAAAGCAGTCATATTTTCTATTAATTTTGACCACATATCAAACTTATTTTATAATCCAAACGATAAAGTATCACGGTGAAGCTGCTTGGGAATTGTTATGGTCAGTAATTAACCATGATTTAGGTGCGAAAGCCAACAAAAAATGCTTACCTGACCACATTTTGGAGCAGGCATCTTTTTTGTTTTAAAGGTAACATATGCACCTGCTATAGAACGATTTTTAAACGCATTGTTGTAACATTTATCAGTATTTGCACAAATTATTAGTAGTGTGTTGTTGCTTATCTGCTTTATTACAATAGGATAGTTTGAATCCACTCAATTTATTTTCTCAATTGCTCTAAGCTGAAGACGAGAAGTCGAATTGGCGCAAACAATATTTCTTCTTGCAAAAATAAGTTTAATCTTATATGTTTAACAGGTACTATGTTTATAAATAAGACTTTTTATTAGATAAATCTATACTTATAATAAAACTGTAACAGGTCCAATTCTGTACATTGAAGATATTTTGAAAATTATATTTGGAGGGCATTCTATAACCGATACTGAGGCCGAAAATATTTTTTTTTTAATTTTTGTCTGTCTGTCTGTATCACGGCTGCGCATCACGCCGAAACTACTGAATGGATTCAAATGAAACTTGGCATGATTTGAGATCTTACTACGAGGTAGGACATAGGATACTTTTTATCCCGTAATCTAGCACGGTTCTTTTAGGAGAGGGGATTAAAGTCAGAATGGGTAGTTTTTTATATGCTTGGTCCGATTTTATCAATTTTTCTTTATAATATAATAAATATTCGTAAGGGAACACTCATAGAGAGTTGTTATCAAGGTTTTGTAATCCATCGGGTTAAGCAACGTTAGGTAAGGTCATTAAATAGATGGGTGACCGTTTAACGCCATTTGAACTAAACGGGTCCGTGCTTCGGAGAGCAAGTAAAAAGTGGGTCCCAGTTTTTAACCGACTATAAAAAAGGAGGTTATGTATTCGATGCGAATGTCTGTTATTAAAAGTTTATTGAAATTAAACTACTTTTACGGATTTTATCGCGGTTTATTTATTGATTTTACTATCCCGACGTTTCGAATGCACGCACCACCCATATGCAGCACCCATGGTCACGGGAGGACTGAGATGTTGAACGTCCTTATGTCACAATTATGCCGGTGTACCCTCAGGTCTTCTTAGTTATTATTGTTGGTTATAAGTAGTTTAATTTCAATGTGTAATATTCGCGTAAGTAAAAGACAACATTATTAAAAGTTTAGTTAACGTAAAAATAGCGCAGGCGTAGCTGCGTGGGTCAGCTAGTAATTAATAAACCCATCAAATTGTATGCGCTATCGCTATTAAAACAACCGATTTTATTTAATGTGTTTAAAAATGGAATCGTTACAAACTCTTTAACATTCCATTTTAGGTGTTCCTCTAAAAATCTAAATACTTTATCGTTATTAAGTTTCGTTATCATTATTACTTCCGAAACCGTTAAACATTTTTTATTACTACAAAGAAATTCCTTTAAACACGGTATAGGGTCCGCTGCATTGCATTAAAGTCAATACGTAATTTGGTGCTCTAAATTATCTTTTATTTTGTACCCAATAATTACCGAAGAATCTTCGGCCGGACGCGCTCTGGCGTTGATTTTGTAAAAACAAGCATACATTCGAGGTAATAAGGTAAAAAATTAATCGTAAGTATTAGTTGAATCAATTATTTGACCATTATTGTGTGCCGGGAACTGGTTCTTGGCCTTCGGTTCGAAGATGGATTGATCTAGCTACTGACTGAGACGAAGCGTCCATTTTTAAGAGAAAATACTTTCGATAATAGCTTATAGTTCATTGGGGCGTAACGTTAATGAAATAATAATTCCAGATGATGTTTTAATTGGTGATGCTATCAGACATTTGAATAGATTTTTCAATGTACAAAGCCAAGGCAATGATACATTCTTAATATATAGTGAGCGTATTATATGTTTACGAACGGTTTTGATCGTTAACTAAAACTTTTATACTTTTAAAGGCTCTAGTCTAGGACGAGTTTGATAGTAAGTTTGTTACACTTCTTCACACTAGCGGTAACTATAAAAAAACGAGCAAAATGTACGAGAGAAACGTGAACGAAAAGTTGAATCGTTTTTGTTAACGACAAAGTTAACTAATAGTAGACCCCACGTTTGGCTCCATACATTTCACACCAGCGCATCACCACTTGTAATAACCATAAAAAAGATCATTTTTATTTACCTACAATGGGAATATGAAATCTTTTTTAACCATTCTAAAAATAAGTCTAAAAAACACCAAAAAAATATTCTACATTACAATCTCTATATCGTAAAACTCATTGTACCCGCCGAACAATTTATTTCGCGTTAGGTCTACGGACTTTTTATGGTTGTACCCGCCCCGGGGTCAAAACAACCCTTTTCAAAGTAACCGACTTGTGCGTGGAAGAATCAAGCGTTGTGGCTGTGGTATGTACGGGTTATCATGTTCCTGTCCGGAGAATAGGAAAGTGAATATTTGGGTTTAATCTTTCCCTAACGTTAAAGAATTCAATGAGTTCAACACCACTCTTATATCCACGTGTGTTAATACCTACTACAGATATCTGGGTGACATGCTAAATTATTTATTGCTGTATATATTTATACCCAATTATAAATTTTAGAAGCGTCCAAAAGCGTCACTATTTCATTATTAATAATTATAGAGTCTTCTATTTGTATATTTTCATCTAATCTCTTCCGTGGTTTATTCACGAAGTCGTAAAGGAATCATTGATTAATCAGCAAGATCTTCTAGGGATTAGAGAAACTAAAATATATTTTTTCGCCTTTCGAGTAGGCTCCACATGAATCCTAAACTTTTTATTTGACAAGTTAATTCAATAACGATTCATGGTTCACGCTAAATATTCTTCGCTCAACAATCGAAAATAATCTAAAAGAATTGAATAAAGTTAACTTAGGATATGAATATTTCGAAATAAATACAGGTAAGTACCAAACAAACTCATGCTACTATAGAGTAAATGACGACCGGAAATGAAAAATCCTGAGTAAGGCAAAATATGCTTTGCATACCACTATTCAAATTAATGTATATTACTGATTCATTTTATAAAAACAATTTAAAAAGCCTCATACTTAAAATAAATCATCACGTTTTCAATAACTGCCGAAGGTAAAAATAATTTCATCGATCAAATTATTTTGTTATTGTTGTTGAATTTCAATTTGGCATCGCAAATAACGCCTTTGTCTGAAACGAAAACTCATGCCAAGTTCCGTGAAAGCTATTCTTTTCCACGTGAAAATTCCAACGTTATTTGTTGATTCCACGATATTTCAGCATCGATCCTTTACGTTTCAATAAATTCGATTGCAGAGTTTTGCTTAATGGGATTCCTTGAATTAATTTCAATATCTCGTGCTATAGAAATTTTTGCAATGGTCGTCAATTTCTTTCTAAGGCTAATTTAATTATAATGAGACCTTAGCGGGCTAGGCAGGTCTTAAAATTAACTTTTTTACCGGTGACGCTAAAAGGAGAGTCTAATATTTTCTAACCAATATGTCTGTGTACACATATAAGTATGTGACTATGATATCGTAGCCTCCAAATGAATGGGCAGCCTAATGCATTTGTTTTATTTAAAAACATGGTTAATCGGGGTATTTCTTAGGTTCAAACCATTTCATAGTAATCTCAAATGTAATTAAACAGATTCAGCTACAGTGCCATATGAAATGCGATAAAACACTTAGAGATCTTGATCTACATACGTATACGTTTATGTTTGGTTCAACGATGACAATTACTATTGATGCTCTATCATTTTGAAGGTCTGGCTATCGGAGCATGGCCACAATAACCCAAACAGTTATTGGCTGGCTACACGTTTGTATTATTTATGTGCTAGACTGTATTTTGATTACCGCGATGGCAAGCCTGAATTTTATGTAGTTCTAGTTTCACTATACTACCTTTATGCACAATTCTCTTACAATTTACAATACACACGCTATTAATTCATCCGTTTTGGATACGTTCATTATAATTTAAACAGATACATCAAAATGGTTGCAGTATAATCGAAGTCGGGTTTCAACGAGCTTGTCCTGCATTATGAATACTTATAAATAAGAAAGATAAAATCTTTACATTGCTACAGTGGTATTGCAATGACGTACCCGTACTATACTGTTATCTTTGACTTTCAGAGCTGTAACTGTATAAATAATAGAAACTTCTGTACTGAAACTGTAAAGTAAACTAATTTCAAATAGAACAGCTTTACCAACTAATACTCCATCCATATATCAAAGTTAGTTTACCGACATTTACCTTGACCACATAAAATTATAGAACGATAGTTCTCATTCTGTGTATCTACAGAATGTAAGATAATTATGTTAATAGGAATAAACAGAATTACTAGAATAAAACTGGCTATTGTTATTTAAAGTTCTTAGCTTTAATAGCTAACATATCGTAATATAGGAGACTTCAAATGGTTTTTTTTCCATAACATTATGGATGATTATCACGTCCGTCTTGTGTTGGAAAGCGAGCTCAAACCAATCACAGTTGAAACATCCTCGCTAGTAACAAGATGAAAATTCAGAGACAAGTTGCTGGCGCGACTTGAATAATAATGTTAATGGATTCAACCGTGAGGAGCTTATAACATTATAAATTATGTATCTGTTTGTTGTATTCAATCAATATTGTCCATTACATTCTCGTTGGGAAAGTTGTAGGTAAGTAGAATGTGGATAACTTCTCAAAAATTAAAGTTCAGCACGATGCTAAGTCACAATAAGTTTGCATTTATAGCGTATATGTTAAAAGTACTTTTACTTATAGCATTGTTAAATAGCAATGTTTTTGTAACGTTATTATTTTTTTTGTTTGCTATCATTATCCACTAGCGTACATCCCTAATTTCTTTGTTTTGTTTGATTCTTTCTTTGTATTATCATTACTTAGAAACTATGCTTATTATCCCATGCTTTCATTAGCAAGCGATTTGTTGTTCATTAGCAATTTGTTTACTTGTAAATGGACTTAAAAAGTCTCATCTAGTAGTACGCTTTCATGTTAGTGATATTTATAGAACTTACGGTCATTTTTATTAGGTGCTGCACCACATCCCACGATTACACCAACAATAAACACGGTTACTCTTAACGGAGTCATGTTTGCACTACTTAATGTCATCCAACAAACAAGGTATATATAGTAGTGACCCTGACTGCCCACAATTTATCATTAACTTCATGCGACACGGCCTTCGCAATTGGATAATCGTTGATCCAACGTGGTGTTTTATTGTCATTGAAATTTATTGTATAATGTATTCACTATTGTGAAAATCTTTTGTTTCTGTTCTGCTATCAATAGTTAGTATTCAAATATTTACACTAACATATCCTGTATCACTTACAATCTCAAATGCTAGAACTTATTATTTTGATTGGTCTAATCTAAATGGACGAGTAGAAAGAGTGTCAGATGAAAATAGATGAATTTGCTACTTGCTATCGAGGGTGACTCAGACTTATTTATCTTGATCAAATTGATCGGGGTTTATTTTAGGGAGGTCTCAGAAATTCTTTTATTTTTTACTCGGGAGGAGGTATGTGACGTATTTGGTACTTTGCGGAAACACGGCAATGTCTAAAGATAGTGTAGCCAAGAATAAATAAAATATTTAGGGTTGAGGTTATATTTTGGGTTTGGTTGTTTATTTGTTGCTAAATTATTATTTTTCGCCTAATGTAAGCTTATTTGGTATGCAACAGAGGAATTTCACCTGTAACATCTTTAGATTTCTATGCATTTAAGGCGTGTTCTGTATGTCATCCTTAATTTTTACTCGCAATAGTGACACTATGTGTATCTTCCATTAAAAATCTTGACACGAGTTATCAATTTCTCTTATATTCATGTTTAGGTTGTTTTAATTTGTCATTAAACTCGCTCAAGTTGTTGTAACAGGTGATCACTCAATTCAAATAGTAACATGATGTGAACAGCCTCATTATAAAGCGAGAGCGCTCTCATTTTATTTTGTCTCATAACATAAAACAGTTCATATTACGTTGCAGGTTATAATTTTTTTTCTCTCGTCTGTTGCATATCGTTAAAAATGACAAGAGAGTGACGAGATACCGAGTATGTTTCTTTGTAAGCGTTAATCCCTTTTGCATAATTAGGCTAAAATACTTTGTTAGAACGGAGTTCTTTTTATATCTATTTGTGAGTTAAGTATATCTAAATGTTAGAATACTTACGTCTTTTATTATTTCTATGTACGCAGATAGAAGAGGTCAGCTATATTGTTCAATTCTGTAATCGTACCTATTTCCGAAATATGGGTAAAACATTACATTTTGGTGTTATACACACATCAAAAGTGTCTAGGGATCAAGCATTTTTGGGCAAAAAAATGGGCAGAAGAACAATGGCGTTTCGTGTGCTTTTCTGATGAGTCTCGTTTTGGTATGAGACCGGATACAAGACGTATACGACACTGGAGAACCCCTGGACGCCAACAGCGATTAAAATCCTGCCAGGAAGTCCATCCTTATAGTGGTGGAACCATCATGGTATGGGCGGGTATTTGGATCGGCGGAAGAACTGAGTTGATTTGGATCAGAGGCAACCTCAACGCTCAAATTTATGCTGAGACGATTGTATCAGACGTCATCGTTCCTCTACAAGTGCAAATCGGTCCCTTATTTCAGTTAATGCATGATAATGCACGACCGCACACCGCAAGAGTTGTAAGACAGACTCTCGCCGCAGCTAACATCAATGTCCTGCCCTGGCCTGCTCAGTCGCTAGACTTGAACCCGATTGAGCATGCATGGGATATGCTACAGAGAAGAGCTCTGCCGAATATGGAGGGTATCCAGTGGCAAGAAGACATTTTTTTGTTGTTGCAACGAACATGGGCGGCCATTCCACAGCGTGATTTGGATGAACTCATTTTGAGTATGCCAAACCGATGTTCTTGTGTTGTTAGTGTTCGCGGTAGAAACACGGATTATTAATTGTTTAAGTTACCCAATAAAATTTTAAAGAAAACTGTTATTTCAGTCTTTTTTTCGAACTTTTGTGTTAGTGGTTCAAATGTCAAAAATCCCTTTATTAGGAAAATGGCAAATTTCTTTATTAATGCAAAGGTGACTTGGTTTATCGTTACTGTGACAAACGAAAACACTTTATTTGATGAATCCTTAAAGAAAATTTTAATTAATATCAATCAGGAGAAAAGTTATTGCAAAAATATATGTTGATCCCTAGACACTTTTGATGTGTGTAATTATATTTGTACATATTTCTCCATATTCAGCGAATTGGCATGCAAATATAGTTTCTGGGATCAAACATTTTTAATTAAACATTGTTATATATTATTATCACAATCAGAATCTTCAGATCCTAATCAATTTTTAGTCCCAGATCTACTTATTTTTTTATTATTATTCTATGGTTTGTTGTCCGTATAACACAATGTTTGGTCGGTCGAGTCCGCTCGAATCGATACAAATGCGTTAGCAACCGTCTTTTGTTGTTAGGGGATGTTAGCCCCCTAAGTGCACGCCACCCCAAGTGCATGGTGATTACCGCCTCGCTTTTTGTGATTTAAAGCGCTTGTTGCTTAGTTTATAAATTGTAATTTTATTTCGATAGTCACAGGTAGGATTCGTTATACCTACACATCTGTTATATCAAAATGTATCTCTATTTCCCTTGGTCACGCCGCCATTCTTTGAGAACGTCTTTAGCGATTTCATCTGTCTTTTTTCCGTTTTCTAATGCTATGTAGAAGTTTCTTACGGAAAATTTTATAAAATTAGAAAATTACGTGGGTAAACGGGACAACTAGTCAATTATAAAAAATAATTCTTAAACGTCATTGATGTTTGGCACTGACTTTTTAAGTAATTTAATGCACCCACAATTAATGTTTAGTATTATTGGTTAGTAGAAGTAGGTACAAAAAAAAAAACTAAAGCTAAAATGTATTATTTAAATTTTTATCTCCTTGTATAAATGGGCTTAATTGAATAGATAGGTTTTTTTTAAGTATCGCAGTTCATTGACTCTGAAACTTATCAAGATGTCCGCCATCAGAGTTGCGTTCCAATTTACTTAACGCAAATTTATTTTTGTTCCCGTACCAGACTACTTTCTGCAGTTGAGCGTAAACTTGGCTCATAATTCTGTCGTACAGCGGAAACTTTACAAGTTAAACGGGATGTTTTCGGAGTTCCTTAAGACTTTTTTTGTGTAGGTACACTTTGCAAAGAAACGTCCCCGGATGTACATGACTCACGGATTGAATAATGGAGTCTGTACATGTTGGTTATATCAGACCAAAATAATAAGATTAGATGGAGCGCATAATACTGATGGCACTGGCAAAGTAATATTATCCGTAGTTCTATAATTAGTAATGGATGAAACGAGACCGTTTATCGTCCACGATAAACCAGTTTATAAAACAGTCTACAATTTAGACTTGTTTATACCGTTGACGAAAAGTTTAGTAGTCGACGTTGGACGTATTGCATAGAATCCACCATGAATTCGCCAATAAACTAGCTCATTATTAGACTAGTTTATCTGTAGACTGTGAACTATTTTATTCGATGCCGACAAAACACAGTTTGATCGATCAACGCCCACACCTACTGTATTATTCATACGGTGTGCGGTATTACTTTTAAATTTGGTATTACTTTAGGTGGCTTCACTTACTAGTGTTGTGGGTCCTGCCTATTCTTACTCTTTTGATCGGAGGCCCACTTACACATTGCTGAAGATGGAAATTAAAAGTGCGATGGTCCTACCTGGTCAGTCATATTTAAAAATGTTTACCTTAATTCTAAGCATTGCTATTCTCTCTATCTTTCTCTGTATTAATTTGTCAGTTGTTTCATTTTCGTTTAGTCTATAAGCAATTACGTAAACTTCTTATTTTACACAATTTAATTAGAGCAAAACTTCTAAGTAATAATAATAATAATATCTTTGGACAATCCACACACGGTCATCCGATCCCAAACTAGGCAGAGCCTGTACTATGGAAACCAGACAACTGATACTAATACTTATAAGCTTCTTTTTTGTAAATACATACTTAAATAAATAAACAACACCCAGACACTTGGCGGGAATCGAACCCACGACCCATCGGTTAGCAGGCAGGGTAGACACCCTGCCTGACTTTGACGGGCCCGTTGGTCTAGTGGTCAGACGACCACTAGACCAACGGGCCCGTCAAAGTAATCAAGTCGTCAAGTATTTAGTGAAAATGGCAATGTCTTCAAAAAAGCTGCCTTTTACAAAAAGCGTGGCTCCCCGTCAACGCGCTAATTCCTGTGAGCAACCCCATTGAGCACCGCGGACTAATCTCATTACCGGCCCCGCGGGTGCACTCGCTCAAATGGACCCCCACATCTGACAAAAGACGTCTAGACTCTAGTTTGACAGCTTTGTATAGACATCATGCGTAAAAATTATTATGGTAACTATATATGATGTGACATTGATGTGATGTATATCATTATTAAATAATTATTGTACATATATCCCAATACACAGTATAAATAAAATAAAATTTATAGTATTATTTCTCACAGTCGCTGTTTACCTTTTTTATTATCATTTAAAAAAGAATACTCACAAACTGGGCATTTTTTTGCTGCGCCCCTAGGTTATGCAGTTCTCAAGACAGGATGTTCTAACTTTGAGTGGGCGATCTCGATGTCCTCATAGTAGCAGGAAGGTCAAATTGTGACCTTCCTCCCTTATTATGGACTCATAATAAGGGAGGAAGGTCACAATTTGTCAAACACAATTGTACACACAATTGTTTTGGACATAATTTGATAAATGACTATTTATCAAGTATGAAGAAATAGTAAGTATTTTATTGTCATACGCAAGAGAGCCTAAGATACAGAAACAAATGCAAAACAAAAGTATTTAAAGGAACAATAAATATTAAAATCAGGAACTAATATTAGGTACATATAATGTTCTCCTGACCAAAAAGGTCACCAAATGTAGGTATTTACTTACTCATCACCATGAGCAGAATACTTAGGGCTCCTACCTGTATATCTGACTGAACTAAACGACAAATTTATCATCCGAGACCAAAAAATATTCTTAGAAGTCTTTTAACTCTTTTGATCTGAGCCTAGATCATGGTGTGTGCAAAAAGATACCTTGCTCGAATGCCGTTAAACAAGTATGCAACCTGAATTATATTAGACCATAGATTAAAAACTTAATTAACTTAACTTAATTCCTTTGTTTCAGATAGCAGATACAGCAGCAAAACATACTTCAAAAGTAAGTTATGGATTACATAAATTAAGTTGTTACAGCAAAGGTCCCATGTTGGGCGCCAATGACATTAGTATCGGAAAATAATTGTACGTACTTCAGGACCGTGCTTTAGACAGTTTATATATAGAAAGCATTTATATAGACGACTGTGTGAGTTGGCGTCGGTGAGTCATTCGCAGTTATCGGGTGGTGAAATCATTGCAGGGGTTACCCACACCCCAAAATCGAAATTAAAATTCCGACCGTGACACGAATATAATACGTGGCTTAAAATTTGAATAGATAATTACAAGGTTTTGTTAGAAGTACAAAAGAGTCCAATAAAATATGTTAGTTGCGGGATAATATATTTTTTTAAATCCTTCTGCCTGCGTAGGCTACAGTAGAACTGTAGGTAACTAAATAAATCTTAATAGTATTGTTGATACTACTATGTAGTAATTTTATTATTTTTATAAAAATAGCGAATTGATCCATTAGACTATAATGAAATAAAACATGAAATAGTCTATGGGCATGACATGCATACAAGCACGCATGCGGTTATAGAATATTTGAAAATAGAACCTTAAACATGGCGTAACCACATGGGTAGATAATATAATCACAGGGAAAGCATCCTACAATCGCACAGGATCGATGCATATACCATTAGCTGATAATAATGATTACTCATGTCGCTAACGGAATAGTAGCGGTAATTTATAGACCCGGGAAAAGAAAACACAATTGCTTTTGTATTTTAAGCGAAAAACGAAGAATTCAGCAGGCGGAAACTACATAAGTTGTAACCGTGTTGTAAAGTTGGTATTATATATATATTGGTACTTCAAATCTTCTAAAACAAAGTATTGCACCATTATTGTGAATTTTAACGCAGTAAATGGTTTTATACCTTATATCACCAGACGCGAAAAATAGAAGATATTTTTTTCTATCCTGAACATTTCATAAATATTTGATTTCAAGCTGTCATATTTTCCTTGTTTTCGCTTGGTGTGAAACGATTACATCTTGAACCAAAAAATACTGTCTATTTTTTAATCTTAACCTTTATCGTGAAAGAGGTTTTAAGCTTTATTTCGTCTATGTAGTTTACCGTCTACGATTTTAAATAACTGCCAGATTCAAACATCGCAGTGAACGGCACGGTGGCGGGGTGCTGAAGCCGAGGGGGATGCAATATGGCGACTAATTGCACCAATTCACAACTACCCGCGACACTGGCGCCACCCGACTTGATTGATTATTATTGTTCGTAAGCGATATGGAAATCACTTAAGCTTTTAGCCTATTATGGACCAACATCTACTGTTCTCCCGTATTATAATTTTGAATTTTTACGCACAATGCGAGCGTTAGTTGAGATTATCACTTCATTAGAGATTATTTTGAAATTATATAAAGGCTGGTAGAATTTTTAGATATGATAGACTGGAGTCGCTTGCTAGCTAAAAATAAATTCGTGGTAAAAATGGTTTCTGAATTCACATTCCAACTAACACTTACAAGTCTATACGGGCGAGTCAAGACGGGCCTTTTGGTCTAATGGTTAGACACCCTAGCCGCTACCCAACGGGTCGTGGGTTCGATTCCCACCCAGTGTTTAATCTATTTATGTATTTATAAAAGAATGTATATAAGCATTAGTATAAGTTGTCTGGTTTCCATAGTACAGGCTCTGCATAGTTTGGAATCCTTGGAATCGGATGACCATGTGTGTATTGTCGTAGAATATATTATTATTATATTTCTACCTTGAATAGTATAAAAATACAACAGATGCAAATAAATCTAAATCTGTGAGTCTGTGACTAAGCTGTATTGAGACGGTTCCGCTTTCTGTTCAGACGGTCGGCGCCTTCGCTAAATGTATTTCCGATCTCCCTTAGGAATTCACTCATTCTTTATCTCGGAAGACTGAGTAACAAAGGATTTGCTTAAACCGATCCGAACATAAAGCGACGGATATGTATGTACATGTTTCACTGAAATTTACTCCTATTACTCACGCTGTTGATTGAAAGCCCCTGACACCTGTCTTATACAGCCTACACATGCGTATACATAAATATAATATTCTATACATTTTATATCCATACTTACATTTAAACGTCGTTATTATTAGTAACGTCTAAAGTATTTCTAATATGTTTTGTTACTTTAATAGCATCAAAATCCACCCATTTTATTTGTAGACTGCTATGAACAGAAATACTCTTCCGATTCAGATTTCAGAATGTGGGTCCAATATAGTATGCCTGATAGAGAATCATAATATGTCATTCGATTGGCTGTCGTATATTACAACAACCAATAAATGGTTTATTATGTTATGAGGAGACCACAGAGGGTCAATTTTTTCTGAATTTAGATGGTACACACATATCTATAACCCACTTACTATAAGTAGGGGGTATAAGATACTTTAAGTTCTTCGTGCGTAGATCGAAACTAAAATAATATACTCTGAGAAGACCGGTCTTGATCTTTGCAACATAAGGTTATCCCAAACCTCAGACCCTACCACGGGTGTTGCAAAGCATTCAAACAGTCTGTCGAGAGCATAAAAATATAAAATGACATCCAGGAAAATATTTTAATTAAAAGAAACTGTCTACTAAAATTTTAATATGATATACTGCTTGGTGGGGGATCTGAAGTAAGGATGATTGCACGCACTAAAATCAGTCAACTATCTCCCCCCCCCCCCTACCAACCCTCCCTTGCAGACGTGTGATGCTTGCATACCGTGTGCTTGTATAAGGTTTGCTCTTCACTCGCATGCTTCTGGCACGTGCTTGGCATGCTAATAGGCCATTGTCTTTAGTGACACTATCCGTTTCTTGTCTCAACGTCTACTTATATCAGAATTCTTCGTTTGTTGCTTTTTGAAAGACTATGTCTAATACCCTTTCACACTGATTTAATTTATTAACTCCTCTTTTAGTTCAGATGGAAATTGCATATTGTCCGTGTTGTTGTAGAGGATATTCTAATGTCACAGCGTAAGCAACTTTTATTTGTAATATTCAAACACATTTATCTGCTATATTACCAGTAATGTCACAGCATACCTACTAACTATGCCCTTTTCCTTCAATAGAGTCGGGGGTCCACCTTGCGAAGTGTCAACCAGGGTATGTGGATTCTTACCCACTAAAACCCCCGCGGACGTCGCATCGTCACATGAGAGAGGGGCCTGGGCTATCCGGTGGGATCAGTACCAGATAAACCTCAGTGCCTTGCTTTTGGGCCCGACGACGGCGGGAGGCGCTTTATATCCCCCCCACCCCCCTGGGAACCTGTCACGGTGCTCACGAGGACAATTCCGCCGCCGTCTTCATCGAATTAGCCGCCATAGTCGATAGACGTATAGGGTCTAAACGTCCAGCGACTCCAAAGCCGCTAACCATGCCCTAGGAATAAATGCCTACTTATGCATTATTTATTCGAAGGTCGTGGCGTGCATAATAATCGACCATTGTCCTTGAGTTGGTTACATGTTCGTTCCATCGACACTATCGGTGTAACACGGCAAGAATTATGATTTATCTGTATGTTCTTTGATGGACATGGAGGAATTTGATATCTGGTATATGGGAAACTTGCTTGTAGTTTTCTAAGTATAAGATAAATAAAAATACATCTCATATCAAAAATATAAATCGAAATATAAAAAAAAACTTCAACAAAAGAATAGTTCATACTTCACCATCATCAGCCGGAAGATGTCCACTGCTGAACAAAGGCCTCCCCCCGTAGACCACCACAATGAACGACAATTTGCCATGTGCATCCACCGCGTTGCCTGCGACGCGAACAATGTCGTCGGTCCACCTAGTGAGAGGCCTGCCTACGCTGCGTCTTCCGGTTCGTGGTCGCCACTCGAGAACCTTTCTTCCCCAACGGTTATCGGGAGTTCAGTTCATACTTACTTAGTTGTAATAATAAAAGATGCCCGATTTCTTTTTTTAAATTCTCATCAGCCATAATTTATAACCACCAGACCTTTTACGTGTTCTCCGAAGCACGGCGATGCTTAGTTCTAATGCGTGTGTCGGTCTTCCGACTCATCGGGTTGTGAGAGTAAATGAAGAGAGTGTGTTTGTGCATACGCAAGCAATTTTGCCCTATATTATCTTCCCCGTAGATGGCTGATCTTGTGAAAAACTAGCCACTGTGGTCGTATCGGCGGTCTAGATTAAAACAAAAAAAAGAACCATTACGCCAAAAGTTAAATAATGTTCTCGCGTTTCAAGAAATCAATCCTAAAATAGCTTCCGTCGGAAGCTGTTAAAGGTTGGCTACGATGGAGTTTTAACAGGGAAGCAAATCCGGGCCTAAGCCGGGATTAAGTCGAGGTGCGGAAATATTCTCGGCGCTAAACCGCCACTTTCATTACAACTCGGAAAATCACACCTCATGTGTAGCTTAGGCTCCAATTAGTCTGATTCGATTAGATCTTTCGAGCTTTATTAGTTGTCGACTTTAAGACATTGTTTAGGAAGAAAAAGTACCTTTTTTGTGAATCTTAGAAAGATCCCCGGTAGCTGTGGAGCTCGATCGGGGTATGTGGGATTCTTACCCACTAAAACCCCCGTGGCTGTCGCATCGGTACATGAGAGGTCTCTCCGGTGGGATTTGCTCCAGGGGCCCCTCAGTGCCTTGCCTTTGAGCCCGCCGCCGGGGGGCGAATTGTAGCCCCCCGGAACCAGTCACGGTGCTCACGGGGACCGGGGTCGCAACCCCGCCGCCGTCCTCCTCGGAGTCGCCGCCGTACTCTATGGACGGCCTAAGGTCCCACATCCCGAACGTCCAAAGAAGAAAAAGTACCAATGCTCCATATAACTCATTGACAGACTGTAAGTGCGAACTTTTGACGTTAATAATATGTAATGTTTCAATAAATTACTGTGATCACCAGCTGGAGCTCCCGATTTTCTCTTCCCGTTTAATTAATCAATTAATATTGTTAAATCAATAAAACTTCGTAATATATGGGGTTTATTTAAGCGTGAAATATTATGCGCTTGGTCAAAGTTAGCCGAGCCGCGAAGGCCGCGAACTAGACTTTTATTTAATAACTCGTTCAGCATTCGTTCCGATCTGCACTTTTTATTTACGGCTAGCTGTGTGTGATATGGTACTATAGTACCATGTTAGGGTAATATGGAGTATGGTTTTTTTATGCCACGGATAAAATGTTTGTACCCATAATTATCCCGATCGCTTAAGTTCAATATCCTCTATATAAAATTGTTCTGTGAGCAGCCAATGCACTGGTGACTGTGAAGCAATCAAGAGAGGTTAGTGCGGTGCTGTTAGTTGCGATGAAAAAACCGGTAAACAGCAAGTCAGACTTTTGCACTAAGGATTCCAAACCTTCTTTGAACCTATTAAAGTTATTTTACTATTCGGCTAACACCTCAGATAACAAAAAACCAAACCGCAAATTAAGTATGTTTTTCAGTTTACCTACTAAAACTCTTAGGAAGATTATTTTATTTTTCCTAATAAAATATAGATAGACATGTATTACCTAGAATTATTTCAGATTTTTTCCTTAAAATAATATCTTGGGACAATCCATACACGGTCATCTGATCCCAAACTAGGCAAAGCCTGTACTATGGAAACCAGACAACTGATACTAATACTTATATACATTTTTTTTTTGTAAATACATACTTAAATAGATAAATAACACCCAGACACTTGGTGGGAATCGAACCCACGACCCATCGGTTAGCGGACAGGGTGTCTAACCACTAGACCAACGGGCCCGTCACACGATAGCGTCCGTTAGGGGTTCCTGAAATATATAGGTGTGACACACAGACGAAGTCCCACCTTAAGGGTTTCTTTTTACCTTTTAGGTAACGAAGCCTAAAAAGAGCATATACAAGAATCTTTAAGTAACAATTCCTTACAAAAAGAGCATATGCAAGAATCTTTAAGTAACAATTCCTTACAAAAAGAGCATATACAAGAATCTTTAAGTAACAATTCTTTACAAAAAGAGCATATACAAGAATCTTTAAGTAACAATTCTTTACAAAAAGAGCATATACAAGAATCTTTAAGTAACAATTCTTTACAAATGTTTGTTTGATGATGAAAGCATGTATGTGGTGTATTATTACAAATGATAATGTCCCTAGACAGAGTCCTAGAAAGTAAATGAGCCGTTGAAACATTAGTGAACCAAGTCTGTATGGTATGGAGCTAAAAATGAAACACTTATTTTGTTACGATTCCCTAATGTCCTTAACATGAGATGCCTAATGATATGCATTATGTCTCATACGTACATTATTACGTTTCAAGTTTGTAATAATCATATAATTAGGATTATTTCAGTAGTATCACTAATTATAACTATCTAAGTAAGTATATTATTAAATACGTGCGTATTTACATCATTAGACAAAATTGTAAAAAAGTAACAATCAAAAATAATAGCAGAAAAAAATAATATACCTATGTAATAAGAACAAGAACTACATATGCTTGGTCATAAAATACCAAAAAAAAAGAACATTAGTATAATATAAAATCATCTCATTTTTAGAGGACAAAAAATATATAAATTACAAGATATTAAAATTGACAAATTAATTATTTGGTATTTTACGCATTTGTTATGTAGACGATGATCCCGGAAAACCAAATCACATTTTTTAAACATTTCTGAAACATCTGAAACTTATTATTATCAATATCTACGATAAAGGAAATAGAATAATAATAATTATTATTCTACTCGTATCTCGTACCGATTCGGGGTCATTGTCACAAATACGTCCTATTTTATAGATTCGAAAAAGCAGAGAGGACAGTTTGCTACAAAAGATCCTTGAGACAAATTTCTCCCGTGGGTGGCGTATTGTGTTTTCGCAACTCAGCTTGGGCTTCACCACAATCGGGCGGAGTTTTGAGTGGACCAGATTGGTGAAGTACTTTTTGCTGAAGCTTTTCGCTGTGGGTTTGTTTAGTTTGTGGCTTTCTATATTCTTTGACAAGTTCGTATGAACTTCACCCTGTAAATAAAACTGTTATTAAAATATTTTTTCTATTATTTTAAACCACTGATAGAAAATTGATATCATAGCCAGGTAGAGAAGAATACATATCAAAACTCACGACTTTTTTACTACTCTCCTACATCCCTTTATAAACTTGACCCTATGATATTGAAATAAAACAACTTTTACGGATTATATCGCGGTTTATTTTAGAAGTAGTTTGATTTCAATGTGTAGGTAGTATAAGTGTAAATAAAAGACAAAATTTACCTACTGATAATGACTATTAACAAAACCCATACATGTACCTAACATAAAAAGCGAACTTAAGAAAAAAATCTTCTATCAAGTAACGGTTATGAAAGTTTCTTGTTTAGATAAATGATAAAAGAGAGGAATTAATTAAAACGCGGTTCTCGTGAACCCGGGAACGAAACCCGGTTCCCATGCGACGAACCGAAACGCTCTCCACACTGTTTTACCTTCATATACGCTATTTGATACCAGAGTACATTACAATTGTATGTAACACAAGCTTCTGGATAATGTATTTTAACCTTAGACGCGAGGCGTAGAATAGTAAAGTGGGGCTCGACCGGGGTATGTGGGATTCTTACCCACTAAAACCCCCGGGGCTGTCATATCGGCACATAAGAGGGGACACCAGGGCTCTCCGGTGGGATCTACACCAGGGGCCCCTCAGTGCCTCGCCTTTTGAGTCCGCCGCCGGGGGGCGCATTGTAGCGCCCCGGGAACCTGACACTGTGCTCAAGGGGAAGGGGATCGCAACTCCGCCGCCGTCCTCCTCGGAGTCGCTGCTGGAATCAATGAACATCCTGGGGCCCACACCCCGAACGTCCAGCAACTCCGAAGGCTGCCCGTTGTTTATAGCCCCGGCCTCAGGGCTGATAAAGTAGGTATAAATCTGACGTTTTATCGTAACAGAGGACAAATAAATCTTATATTTTCAGTGTCCTATAAAGTGGGTATAATCTGAAGTAGGAATAAATTAACCTGAAAATAAATTTTAAATTTATCTCCTTCGTAAAATTCTTACTGTTTGAATTAATTCAATTAACTGGTCCCCAGTAATTGGTGCCATCCTCCGTCAAAACTCAGATCTCTCGAGTGGCTTGAATTGCTAATTCCTTAAAGAGATTCATCTTAAGCTCACTGGATCAAGAACCAATGAATATCCATTTAAATTCGCTGTTAAATATATTATTTTAAGTTAGTAATTATAATTAATATTTAATAGTAATTGGCAAAGCCTTTTTTCCTGAAAGGCATATATGGGCATCAAATGTTGAATTCAGAAATTACCGATAGCGATCTAGCTATTAAATGAAAATTACATACTAATTAATTCCACTCAAATCACTCAGGTGATTTGATTCTGAGGTGATCAAAGTGGAATAATTTTTTCCACTCAAATCACCCAGGTGATTTGATTCCGAGTTGATCAAAGTGGAATAACTTGTTGCACTTTAATCACCCAGGTGATATCACCCACGTGATCAAAGTGGAATAGACCCATAAGACAAGGTAATGAATACGCTGCTAATAAAAAAGAGACTCAATAGCGGGGAAGAAGACATAACAATAACATTAAATCAGTACCAAGCTGTGCAATCCAAAAATGGCTATCTCAGCTTATTGCTGCAGCAAAAATCGAAGCTACAACGCTGATTTTCAGATAGGTCAATCAATCTAGTAGCTTAAGTTCGAGTAAAATGTATACTGTATACAACCTGGTTATTACAAAATGTATATCTGGTTGCTAGTCAAAAATGGTATCAAGCCTCATAAAAAATCTCTTTTTACTGCGCTGCTAGTGATCGAGATCGTTCATTTCGATTGCAGGCATGATCGTGTTATGTTTGATAATATTCAATGTGTTTACTACGAATATTAGCGACATTTGCGACGTTATAAGCTATATTCCTAGATATTATATGAGCTACCGCCGACGGATTAAGTTATTTTCTAAGTTTTCTATATGTTTTATTTTCGATGTACAAATAAAGAGTATTTTATTAACCGACTTCAAAAAGGAGGAGGTTCTCAATTCTTCTCTATGTATTTTTTTTCTATTCCACCTATCTGGAACTCTGCAGTCAAATTAGGTGTTTACTATATTATCCCCGGTGACCGAAATTATCATAACGGTGTAAATACGAAAATGTATAATTTTAAGTTCACTAATTTTACTGATAATTTTGTCTGAATATTATTATGATAATAACCGAAGAAATTAAATTTTAGTTACCCTAACCTTTGACTTGTCGTAGATTCATGCGATACATTTGTATCCCTTACCAACACTGTTCATTCATAGTAATAATGACTCTATAACAAATTACTGAGATTTTTTAATAACTTTAAAAGTAATAAATGGCTCGTAAAATTAAATCTCTCAAAATTGTTTTATTACGCCTTTAAAATCATAACAGTTTTTAATTTAAGAGGTGAGGTAACTGCTACTTTAAGGCCATTTTAACGACTTAATAATGGACCGAATGCTTACTATAAAACTTGAAGTTGCTACGTTTCCATGAATTAAGATAAATCAATATTTCATTTGTGATATGCCTAGTTAAAGTCACACTAAAGAAGTTGTTTTTTTCTTGTACAGTTATTGAAGAAGTCCGACACCTGGAAGTCTTAGCGTACCCAAGGATCATGTAATTCCAGCGATTCTCGTAATGGATACCGTCTAACGTATTCGAGTCTAACTATTCGGATTATATCGCGGTTTATTTTTGAATTTGATATCACGACGTTTCGAACACTTTACAGCATTCATGGGCTACTATCGCGTGATAAATATAATTATATCTATAGACAAGCATTCCACTGCAAGCTTAGAGGAGATACACTGCAAGACCTCAAGATACTGTAAGCTCTTTTTTGCGTAGATCAGACTGACAATAATAATTAGAAAGATTTGAGGGTATCCTGAGACAACTATGACATATGGACAGTTACCACGTCAGTCCGCCCGTGACCATAAATGCTGTAAAGTGTTCCAAACGTAGGGATATTAAAATCAAAAATAAACCGCGATATAATCCGTATAGTGACTTTCATTTAAATGTGTAATATTCGCGTAAATGTCAGAAATCATTATGTATTCAGAACTATTATAAATTGTTAGCTAAATCGCCACGACTTATCCTGCCTTAAATATGA
Organism: Furcula furcula; assembly: GCA_911728495.1. Lineage (NCBI taxonomy): Eukaryota > Metazoa > Arthropoda > Insecta > Lepidoptera > Notodontidae > Furcula > Furcula furcula. The sequence continues at coordinate 7,198,375 of OU452246.1, read as the reverse complement.
TGAAAATTATATTCAAAATGTGCTGCTTATTATAGCATAGTTCAATTTAAAATTGTCAACAGTATCCCTAACTGCGGACGATGCAGCCTGCGAGCGAGACACATAGAATACAAATGTACTGTTTCCGTATAATGAGACGTCGAGCTCGTATGACGCCATGACACAATAATGCGTATGCTACATTCTGCTAAATATTCTATTATAATGGACAACCTGCACACGACGACTCCGGTACCTTTGCGTGGGCTTGCGGTATGAGATGAGATTGAAGAATAATATATCAGCTTTAGCGGTAATACCAATTTATAACTATAATAGGCATGATGACTAATTTTGAAAAAATACTCTATAATGTACTTACGGGTCTACTATTGCCGAAAATAATCATATTTTTGTATTAAATTTACAATTAATAGCAATATTTTCAATTTTTAAAATAGAGTTTGAATTTCGTTCCAAAACGATGGCCGGTGCATGGCACCATGTTGTGACGTCACTACGGCGGCGGTGTAAATAAACATCTGTCTATGTATAAAAGTTAAAAGTGAATCATTGTATGAAAGAAAAAGTTGAGATGACAGTTTGACAGTTGTTTATTTACACAGGATTGACGTCTTTCACTCTGAGCAGCGTTTATTACAAAATGGCGATTAGCTGTATTTGAGTAATTTATTTTCTTAAATATCACGAAAATCTCTCTATTATTATGAAAATGAGATGCATTTTTGGAATCAGTGCAATCTGTTCTAATATTTAAAACCACAGATTTATTGGTATTGTGTTACAGTCATCATGCCTATTCTGTCTGCTAATAAAAAAAACAACGTAAGCAAATACTTAGTCATGAGTCTACTAATTGTCTAGTGACTTTTCTTTATCTTTCGCCCGTGGGATGTCCGGGTAAACACAGCACCCACCCATCTCCTCCCGTTGGGTGTCGTAAAACGCTACTAATGGAAATGAAGAATTCGGGCAGCAACGTCTTTCTATTGGATTACTTACCAGCTATACTGCGATTCCCAAGCCGCCTACCAAGCGTGGAGATTATAATAATAATAATGTGTTCCACACCTACCACTAATTTCTCCCAACAGGCCTCTACGTGTTGGATTCGTCCCCACGCAAGCCTTTTAAAAGTCCGGGTGTAAAAGCCCGTGTTGTCAAAAACAAATCCAAAAATAATAATAATATCTTGGGACAATCCAGACACGGTCATCCGATCCCAAACTAGGCAGAGCCTGTACTATGGAAACCAGACAACTGATACTAATACTTATATACTTTTTTTTTGTAAATACATACTTAAATAGATAAACAACACCCAGACACTTATTTATTATGGCAATATCTCCCTTCTAAGGGGGAGGCTTTTGTGCTTTAGTAGACGTCTTTTGGCTGATGATGATGGCGATGATTTTCTTTATCTTTAAGAAAAAACAAATCTTTAAATTATCTTCTGATCATAAATCCACAGATTACGCGAAGTATCTAAAAGGATATATTTCTCAGGAATTCCATAAACACTATACCTACCTAAAGGTACGTATACACTTCAAAAACAAAAATTAGCACTCTCTTACATTCCTGGAATTACCAGCAGTCTGAAAACTTTTTAAGAATCTACCGCTAGACACAAATAACCCATTCGACTGAACATTAACATTGTAACTTTATTTCACTCGCTACCTTTGAGATACATAAGATTCACATACTTGTAAGCTTTTGTTTGTGTATTTATTTTTAATTGCATAAATTTTAATTTATTTCTGAATATTTACAGTAGAATAAGTTTCATAGTTTATATTCTATATTTATATCTATAAACAATAAATATTTCTGTTTGCTTTTTGCCACAAAATATTTTTTTATAATATGTAAAAGTTCTTGATTCCCACGGGACAGGCATTGCCTAGTGTGGGGACCAATGTTATTTTAGAAGTGTTTAATGTATATTTTATGGCAAATAAATATTTTTTCATTTTTCACTTAGAAAGGATTTGTGAAAATTCATCCCCTAGTACCATTATTACTTCCAGTATTAGTATAAACATTTATTAAAATCTATAACTAAGCACTACTGAAACTACTCTTCTAGCAAAATCTACACTGTTCACATAAATTTGTGGTACTAAATTTTAAATACAAAAGATACTACAAGTCTGCATCAGACAAAGTTCAATTCAAAGGAACAACAACCGTCAAGGTCTCAAGATGCACAATTTAATAAACAGAACAAGTCGACGAAACTAGAGCAACTGGGCTTAACATTGCGTCTAACTTGTTTAGTTGGGTCCACTAAGTTTGCTGGATGCTTGATAAACAAGTTCTATAGTAAGCAATGGAGTAGTTAGTTAAAGAACTACATAATTCAAAAATAAAATGTTTAAGTATATGGTTAAGTATAAAAATTTAAATATGGCATAGTGTCGCAAGGAAACCATATACTTAACAATTTTTTTAAATATTTCATACATGAATTTGGATTTCCTTTTTCTGTTTGAAATGATGTATGAGCAATGCAGTTTATTTAATATTTCTTGCAACAATATCCAATAGGTTGTTAATACATAATATCAAACTCGTTCCTAAAATACTGAAGATGATTTTCTTCATTGATAAATACTGAATAAAATAAACCTTAATGTAATTCGAAGTACTAACAGATAGAGATCGGTAACTTGTTCAAGTTGTCGGTTCGGGATAGAGGCAGACAGACCTGTTCTCATAATTCAAGACAACATCGCAGAACTGGAACTTTGTTAGTTTCTCTAGAGGACAGTTGAAATTGATGTGTTCATAAAATCAATATATTTTGTTATACTATTGCCTTACAATTTCAAATGAATGCTAAACGCGAAGGTTTTAATTACATCGAATACACTTACAATAACTAAGTAGATTTACAATATAAGTGAAATCGATTTGATATGTTTGTTTGGATTAAAAATATGGTGTTATTATACTCACCATGTAATCTTAATTGGTTAAAACGATTTAACAGTATCTACACAGCCTATTAAAATTGATTTTAAAGTAATAAAAAATGCAGTCTAATTTAAAACACAAGCAATTTAATTCTCATTTATACTGCGTATTAATAAAATATTATACAGCAATACTACTCATTTTTGAATGCCAAAAGTATTTGTTGAAAGGAAAACGCGGCGAAGCATCGTTGATTATGTGAATAATACAGATACTCCTTGCGAATACTAAAACCCGGCTCAAGGTTGTATCTTACGTATTTTTAAACTTACATCTTTGGGAACTTCAAGTGACACGTGAGAGTAACGTCTTAAGAGTTGACATTTTTACAAAACTTTAACTGGAAAAAGATCGACATAATATATTTACGTTCTTTAAGAAAAGGAAAGTTTAGTAAATGTCGCACTTTAAACTTCAGGACTTTGTTTTCAACAGGCGCAAAAAGAACATACCTAAGTTTTACACAGTATCATGAGTAAATTATTTAACACTTAATATATTGTCTTACCATTACATTAACATAAGTTAACATAACATTCAATTTCAACAAACCATACTCTTATACTTTGCGCAGTCACTTCACAAGAGGTTTTCGTCCCACGGTTGAATTTGCACAAACTTGAAAATTTAATGAACTTCGTGTTCAGTTTTGATTAGATAGACTTCAGTTACATACTGTATTTTACAGTGAGTCCAATCACTGTCTCGTATAAAACTAGATGCTCATTTTTTCTTACCGAATTGAGTTAAAAGTGATTCCATAAAAAAGTGTGCCATGTTCATTATAACGCGTGCATGTTAATTTCACAAAACATGTGTACCTATACACATTTTTGTTCATTATTAGCTATAGCTTACCCCAATCCATATCAGAATAGTTAAACATTAATTAAATAAAAACTTGCTATATAAATATACCTCTCGGAGTGAAGACCTCCTAAATAAACCAAGCCATTGTTTCGTGGGTTCAAGGCCGACATTCCGCTAGTCTCTAATGGAGAGACGGTTATTGCCGCGTTATGTGTGAAACGTATTTTAGTAACGAAATAGACATATGAATTTAAAATTTCATCTGATTTGACAATGTAAATAAAAAATACTATTCTAAGTCTCATGTTGTTAAATATAATCTTGAATAATTTAGTCTAGTATTACACGTCGTAATCGCTAGCTAACTACAGAGCAGCGTCGTGATGTCTTCGACCAATTTTTTATGTTCAGGGTGATTTCTCGCCAGTCGCCTCTGTATCATTCATTAGCGCGGTAGACATTTTTGGTTCAACTCTTTTAAATCAAGATGCCTGCTGCTGCTTTAGCCTGCGCTCTCTTGATCTCATTCCTTCCACCTTGCCGGTAACTATTAGTCTCTTCAGGTTATCAGAAGGTTTTCTGGCTGTAGCCCAATATATTGTAGCAATCTTTGCAGGCATATGATTGGTGAGAGCTTTTTTTCACATTCAGTTCTCTCTCAGGTCTCTTCAGCTTCTCTATATAGGTTTTGTAGAAGCGCCTCCAACACTACATTTCAAATGCTTCAATCCATTTTCGATCTACTGCTTTTATTGCCCAGGCCTCAACTCCATATTTTGAGAAGAAATAGATAAGACTAGTGTCCAGACAATGAATTTATAGTTCTTATTCATTTTCCATATCCATTGCGATATGTATCCATTCAACGATATAGGCAAACGGCTTGCACAAACTATGCTCAAGTACGTTGTGCACATAGGTTTTAGATTGCAATTGCTACTACGCTACCATAATAATATGGAATTCCGTAATCCAATTATTATACTGCCAACCATTTGAGCAAATTGTTGGCGCATGCATGCTTGTATAGTCGGCCGGTACTTTAATGTACGTGTCATAATGATAGCGAAAGTTTTTGCCGTTATAACTGTACGTGTGAGAGTAAATGATTAATGTGACTCCTTTAAAACTATTATTTGTAGAGTACCTACAGTACATACAACGGATTTTTGTGTATCTGAATTTGTGTTTGGCGAACCATTGCGCAACTACAGTCGTGAGTTGGCAATACAAAAACACAAAAATAGTTACTACGCAGTGTCTTGCAGCCAACTTCAGACTTACAAAGATCCGTTGTGACTACTGTACTTTACATAATACTTCCTCCCATAGTTAAGTAAAAATACATTGTAAGAGTATTTCTCCTAGCGAGCACCGCAATGGTGCTGGGGAGCGTGCATTCTCTGCTCCCCCGGGACGCTGGAGAGGCTCTAGCGAGGTTAGAATGAAGTGAGTGAGTTCATATAGTCGATGAAGGCCACCAGGAAAGTTTTAGTCAAGAAACTTAGTAAATAATGCTCTAAATCAGGGATTACCAAAATGGGTTCAGCGGAAGCGAGGGATGCCGTAGAATAGTCATCAAGGTTCCACCAAAATGATTGAATAATGTGTTTCAATTGTATTACACATTTAAACAAAAAATCTAATAGAAATTTAACTAATGATTTCTGATACCTACGCGAATATTACACATTGAAATGAAACTAATTTTACGGATTATATCGCGGTTTATTTTTGATTTTAATTTCCCGACGTTTCGAATACTTTACAGCATTCATGGTCACGGGCGGACTGAGGTGGTAGCTGTCCATATGTCATAGTTGTCTTAGGGTACCCTCAGGTCTTCTAATTATTATTGTTAGTCCGATCTACGCAGAAAGAGCTTACAGTATCTTGAGGTCTTGCAGTGGAATGCTTGTCTTTGGATTTGACTATGTTTATCACGGAAAATTAAGTGTTCATTTGTAATCATTTGATATGGGGTTCCATGAAATAATAGGTATTTTGTTGGTGTTCCGTTATCTTTAAGGTTTAAGCCTCTGCTCTAGATGACGAGAGCTGTGACGAGGTGACGAGAGGCAGTGCAATGCAATTGTCTGTATAGTCACGTCGCTTATCATCAGCCGAACATCCGCTAAAATTGAGACTAAGTTGTATTAAAAAAAATAGTGACCGATTTGAACAAAAATCTCGGTGTACTGAATTACGTTGGAAGTGGACCTTGCATTTGGCCAGCCGTACAAAAAGTGATAGGTACCCATTAAGAATTTCACGCATTTTATAGCACTAGCACGGATTTCCAACAAAAACTTATAACAACTCCATTGTTATGAACAGAAATTCTGATAAAATATCTAAGCGTCATTAGATATTATTGCCTAAATCAATTGCGTAATACTTGTAAAACGTTATAAAAACTATCAAAATTTATTATAAGGGTTAGATTGATATTAAACTTTTGTAGCTCTTTATTTATGAGAGACTTATAAAACCATTTTTGGAAGATTTACCTTGATATGTGGGTGTATTTAATTGAGTATTGTGTTTATTGTGGCGAATTTATACCATTTCAATGGTCTGAATAAATTATCCACGCTGTTGAACCTTCTTCAAAGGTTCCAAAATTTCCCTCAACAAAAAGCTTGGACATTTTTCTTGCTGAATAAAATATACACACTGTTGATTCAGAGCCAGTGGAACTCGGATAATGTATCCTAGACCGTAAGATATCACGACAGAGGCAAGCTCTAAACCGGTTGTCTAACTGTAATCGACGATAAATCTGCCTTAGTGATGCGTCTATTTGAATTTGTGATCCAGCAATCAATCTATCTTTCGTAATCGAGTTGTGAATGTCAGAAAAATATCTTTGCGCCAATAGAGCGACATTTGGTTTTTTTTTATACTTAAAACGTTATCGCTTTTTACAACCCGCCACCTTTATTATATTCTTCAGTATGTATTACCAAATATATATGAAAATCAACTGTAGTCTCATTCATAGTGAAATTTGAAATACCACTAAAAATATTTTTGTTGATTTATTAATGCGTTCGAACGTTGAATTACTGTTCTGTAGAGAAAATTTTCAAGAGCAGAGGGTGAGGAAGAGGAGGAAAAAGAATCGCAGGGTTAAGGCGAAGATATAATACCAATGTTGCTTCATTGCAACGTGTGTGTATAAATATTGCATTAATTATACTCTGTTAGGTACATTTTGTTCTTAATACCTATGAACTTACAACCGTTGAATTTTTCTGGAGTTGTTAAGATGTTAAAAAGGAGAATTTCTTTATAAAAAAATACACCATAAGTATATTTTTTCACAAACGAAATGTGTCGGATGTGTTCAGTAAATAAATTGTTGCACATATTTCAATGAATTTATTGCATTTATTTATTTATTTTCCACGCACCTAATAGTACATACATACGCGAACTTAATTCCTAAAGCAATTCCGTTACTTTAACAAGATAGCTCATGCTAACTGGAATACTTGCGAGAAAATAAACTACTACTTTAGTTTTTTTGACACACAAAGAAAGATAGTGGTTTACAAAATGAACTGTGAATAATTTACGTAACATGAGCTCGTAAAAGTATCACTTAAGTTGTACTAAGTAAAGACTACGACATAAGCTCTTACGGTGTTGTTATCGTCCGCCCTTCAATTAGAATTAAAGTCATTGTATCCGACCATATCTAAGGCTTCATAAAAGGCTTCTCTTTAATTAACCGATACTTAACACTTTTTTTTACTAAATTCTTAAACATGTATAGTCGTAAGAGTCGTTACGTAGATACTACAAATAGTTTCAAACTTTAACCAGATACATTAGAGTATAAAATAGTATGGGATGTAAGCTAGAGGCAGCTGGAATTAATTTGCATACGGCTAAGCCAGTTTGACTTGTTTTCACTTTATAGCGTCATTGTAGCTGCAAGATACCAGTCAAAATATTTTTATAAGAATATAAAAATGTCACAATCAAATAAATGAGTTTATTTAAATATACGTCAGCTAAGATTACTCGTAAACATCATTAGATTTTGAAACTTTACCGTAATCCAATAATATTGTATTTATTCATCGAGATATCGGAATTAATTTCTCTCAATATCCAAGAGGTGATAGAGATATTTAACTTTATTGAACAGCTTCCAATTTGTAAGCTAATCTTATAGATCCATATCAAATCATTATGGAACGTAGAAACATGTATTTTTTAATCATTTGGAAACTATTGGATGTTATATTTTATATATCACCATAAAACTCTTCGAATTTTAGTAATCTTCAGTAGTTTTTAGTGTCCAAACGAGATCGAGGAAGTGGTTATCATCAAAAGTAATTCATCATCATCGTCAGTCGAAAACCGTCCACTACTAAACAAAAGGGGAGGCCCCTGAGAAGGGACCAGGTTGCCATAATCCCCACGCGTGGCAGGCGTCTTTGGGCTCGCAGTATAATGTGGTATGACCTCTGCTGGGATATGAGGCTCTTGTTATGGCCCTCCATTTAACACGATCATGTGCCGTTTGGCTAGTTACCTGCCTAGTCATATTTAGAGCTTTAAGTTCTCGTTCAACTGAACGGCGCCATATCTAAGGACGACCTCTTTTCTTTCTGCATGCGGCACTCGAATAGAAGACTCGTGACGATGGGTGGTCGTTCGATCGTCTGAGAATATGCCTCAGCCAACCCCAGTCTCCATAGTTCCGTGTTTGTGGCTCTTATCCCCTAGACCTGTATGTTGAAATGAAGTACTTTAATTTGGTTTGGTTTATTTTTAGTAGTAGTAATATCAAATTACTCGTTAATATTAAATGTAATCCAACCGCAACGTCTACCGCTAAAAAACTCGTATTTTATTATCCAGGTAAGTTTACCCTCTCTTCGTTCCCAGCATATTAAAGCATAAAATAAAAGGTGGCTGTTTAATTTACTAGCAATTTTAGGTTCAGAGTTGAGGACCGTATAATAGGGCCTATTAAAAAACAAATAGAAACATATTTCGCTCTAAACCACAAATGATACAGGTTTCGGTACTGGTTTTCTTATTACCGTATCTAAAGTCATTTAACACGGAGTTGATTGCAGTTGAAGGAACTGATACGGTTAGGTTTTGTTCTCTGAGTTGATTGTGTTGTTTTCTCTTTTAATAGTTGGTAACAAGTATTAAGATTTTAGAAAACTGGTTGGTACTTCTTTTTCCTGCTGGGCACGAATAATCAGTTTCACTTTTTTTTTTTTTCTAAAACTGCATCTGCATTCATAAATATGTAACTACTTTCCGTCAACTCACTAAAGTGAGTTTTTTTTTGCTTCTAAGAAAAAAATACAACTGAGTATTGATTTGAAATTAAGAAGGTCACTTCTTAATTAAACACACACACACACACTTCAGTTCAGTGAAGTGTTAATTATCATGAGACGAATATCTTGAAATCAGATTATTTCGACACTCGAAACCAATAAATACTTTATACTCAGATAATGACTGGATGGTAGGTTCCTTGTACAATTAACCGTCCATGTAGGTACCACCGCAGGGCCAGTTATTCTGCCACCAAGCAGCAGTGTGTAAATATTGCTGTATCTAATGTCTTAAGGGTTTGCCGACCCTTAAGACATTAGATATAGCGACGCGCTAGTGATTCTTATGGTATTGCTAGCGTCTATAGGTTGCGGTGACTGCTTACCATTAGGCGGGCCATAAGCTTGCTTGCCACCTTGGTAGGAAAAAAAAAGGCATCTGGTAGTTAATAATTAGACATAACGGCTCAGAGCCATTTAAGCATAAGTCGAAACAATCAGATTCACAAACATGACTTAATTAGAATTAACGATAACCGACAGTTGTGAGTGCGGCAATATGCTATTAAAAACCAAAAATAAATTGAAGAAACGAATAAAATTTAGACATCGTGTACAAAACATAACTATAATCACATATACACGAGTTGTAATTATCGCAATTAACATTTTGTTCGATGGTGTACCTCAGGGCGGCGTTTTAGGTCCCGCTACGTACATTATGGCTTGTAATTTATCTTCTGTTACTTACGGTTGACCAGCCGTGCGTGTAAAACGTTGAGTTTCTTCTATTTGTGACTTATTAAATTGTTTGTTTAGTTGTCTTATAAGTGAAAGTAATTTATTCAACTAATTAACTCAATAGATGTGGGAACTGAATATTGGTTTCATATATAAATCCAACTCTTTATGTCTTTATTAGAGCTTTTGTACGGCAGTGTTGTGTTTATTAAAAAAGTGATTTATATTTATGAGACTTATGGTGATTAATGTAAATATACATATAGTTTACAGAAGTAGTAGTTTGCAGAACATAGTAGCTATAAAATGATATTGCTAATAATGTTATCACGAGATAATTCGGTTGTAATCCAAAGATCAAAATACACTTTTTCTAACTAAATTGACACTTTAGAACTGGAATTAAAGAAAAAACTGATTTTCTGTCTATAAATCATAGTAAAATTATGGAATCTTTTAACAGCAATAACATTATAGAACAGTTTTTATAGAAAAACAGAACCGCTATTCTGTAGTTTTTAAACTTTCGAAAGGAATTATCTAAACAACGGTTCAAACATAACGTGCATTCGAGAATAACTAAAACAACAAACGAACGTACTGACTTGGCTGAAGACTTAGTCATCTACAATTTAGAGATTTACGACGACACACCAAACTATGCGTTTACGCACCACAAAACAATAAAGCAAAATTTATGTAACGCTTAATTGTTTCTATCTTTACCTCTCTTGGCACTAGAATGGAGACATCTATTCTACTAATGACGTCATCAGCTTAGAAAGGCGTCCTTCACGTCGTGGCTTAGCTGGAAGACATCAAATTGATGTACGACATAGTTCCAGTAGTGGTGTCGAGAGCGAAAATTTTCGGTCCACCGGTCAACCATAGAGCACGTTATGAGAGTACAATGTCGATTACGTAATTACTTAACGGCTTTATGCTTGCATGAGCTTAGAGTGTAGAGGCGAGACGAAAACGATTACTCAGACATATGTAGTGGATGTGTCCATTTGATTACGGTTTTATGAGCAGTCGGTGAACATGAGTCATTCGTGCTGGTAGTGCTAGCACAAGTTTGCATGAAAATTGTAATAGATGATTATGTTATTTCATTGGTCCATAGCAAAATACTACAGAAGAGAGCTGAATAATTGGAAAAATCTGAAGTATTAGAAGCATTAGTGTGACCAGCGAACAATAATCATTTGTTGATCGTGAACTGATAAAATAAAGATAAGAAGAAGACACGAGAATTCTGGTAAAGAACTCGTATCCTTTAATTAACAGAACATTATGTTTAGTATCAATTATAGTTATCAACAATGCTCAATTTCGAGACAGTGATTGCAGACTCCACTGATGATTTACATAAAATAAATTACCATAGCCATGGACCCAATAAAAATAACACGCACAGATAATTTATTTATCCAAACAAACAAAAATAAAACCATCAAAAGGTTATTATTAAAACAACTTCTAAGAAGTGGCTTCTATTATTCATATCCCCGGGCAGTTTATAAATTACTTTTGACTGGATTTGTCCACAAAAATCATTCAACTTCACCCAAAGTTTCGTTGTAAACGAAACACGAAATAGAGCTTTTTATCTTTGACTATGATTACTGTGTTGTTGAAATTTCATGCCACTTTGAAGGTGATTTGAATGTTCCCAAACTTAAGGCAAAAGCTAAATTATTTTAATCTCAGATATGAAACCAAAAACGTGGCATTAATATGGTCAGATGTAGACAATACTGCAACAAAGATCATTAAGATTCAGCACTTTGAAGATAAAATTCCTCTGTAACCCTAACGAATTTCCAGAAGCGCCCGAAGGCTTATAAAAGAAACTAAAGTTAAATCAAAGAGATATAATCAAAGGTTTAACTTTGATTGATTACTTTACATTTCCGCATCGCTAGTTAATTAAAGAGAGTTGATGATGTTCTAGTTGACTAAAAGTATGAAATAAACGGTCTTGTTAAACTCTTGTTAGGCTTTTATTAATTTAACCCCGGTTTAGTGAACTTGAAGGTTAACTTACCAAGCCAGCACAGACAGAGGAACCTACATCTTCCTATCATCATCATCATTATAAGCCGGAAGACGTCCACTGCTGTATACATTCAACGAGAGTTATCCATTTGCACACACCGGTTTCCTTCGACGCGCACATTGTCTTCTGTCCACCTAATGGGAGGCCTGTCTACGCTGCGTCGGCCGGTTTGTGGTCGCCACTCGAGAACCTTTCTTCCCCATCGGTTATCGGTTCTTCGATGTGGCCTGGCCCACAGTGAACTTGGTTCTTCGGCGAATCTTCTCATTGAAGATTTTATCGCGCAAAGATACTCTGAGTACTCTCTCCATAAGACCACGTTTCGGTACCACATGTCATTACTGACAATACACACTGGTTATTAAACTTTGTCAACAACTGCAGCACTGCAGAATTTCAAAAAGTAAAAACATTTACTAAAAATGAGACTGTCGTAGTCCGTACGGAATAACCAGAGCCTCTTTCCAGGGCCGATGAAGAACATCGGTGAGGTTTTAGTGCAATTAGAGTCCTACACTGGCCTACGCCCTCCTCAGAGAATAAAAATGTATTAGGCATTTTAAAGGTTTCCTCACCGACAAAAAAGGACATCATTACTCACATTATAGAACATAGCAACGTCTATGCAGCTTTATCAACAGCGTTAAATACTCCGTAACTCTAATTAGAGCGCAGGGTACGCTTGTTCAAACTTTTGAAATTTCAGCCAAGAATTTATTACCGTTGAAGTAATTTAACAAACTTAGCAGAGACACTTGTGTGGTACTTACATCTGACAATTGTTGAGGGGATTAACTTGGCGTACAAGTAGCTTAGAAGAAATGTAGCCTTTGTTCCGAAGTTATGTTCTGACAATACATTTTCTTGTTGTTAAATAGTTTTTACTAATGCTCCGGTTTTGCTTCTTCTGTTGTTTTGTGACGAAATCCAAAATTGGTCACAGTAAATTTATTTAAAACAAGTAAATGAATTTAAAGTCTAAAAGAATATGAGTCTCATGTGAATCGTTACGAGGGCTCACAGTAATTAACAATTCTTAAAACGAATCACCATTTCTAAGAACGTATTTAATTACGAGTACTACCACCCTTATTGAAAGATAAATGCTCTGTTACAAACTTAACAAAGAAAATAAACACATTATCAGATTTCGCCCAACGTCGTAATCCAATACAGGCCAACTGATATGTCGCTAATGAACCGGGCCCGGCTGGTTATCCGGCAATCCGACCGGACGTACGGGATATCCCTCGAAAGCAGATTATCCCCACCCTTCGCTAGGAAGTGCGTGGTTGGAGATATATCAAGTTGCTTTTGTAGTCATTAACATTAGTACGTATTTGTCAACCACAATCATACGGGCAGAAATTCTAAATCTACTGAACATATCCATATAAGAGAATAATTTAAAGACCATGGATTTATAATGTTCTTCTGGCTGATTCCTATCAGCCAGAAGAACATTGCCGCATTGGCGCAGTGGCCTTTCATCAGCAACACGGGAGATGTTATAGTACACAAGTGCTTGCGTAGACACAAGTAGAATGCACTTGTTCTTCTACTCATATAATCCGATGGGACGGAAGCTTACATTTTACTCACCAGTACCTAAAGATTACCTACACAAAGTTGTGCTCCCCGCTACCTCCAAATGTGACAATTATATACACGATTTTTGTCCTGATTAGGAATTTAACGCAAGACCTATTGGGTAGCGGCCAGTAGCCTGATTCTCGTAATCAAAACAATAACGTTAACGTAGCAACTCAGTCGTTTAAACACTTTTCGTATTCACGTCCGTAGATTTTACTTCAACGGCAACGATTTAAAAGCCGTTGGAGCGTATTCTGGTATAATAATCGTCGTTCAATCGTTTTATAACGTTGACTAAATGGTATTCTCGTATGAAAATGACTTCGCTACCGATCGGATGCCAACGAGTAAGCGTCAAATTCCGCGATTCAAGAGTCGTTGAACAAACGTTGGTTAATTGAGACGATTTTTCCTTTTCTTATTCTTGTGGTGCGAGTCAAAGTAATAAAATAACTTTTAAATGAGCCACGGACTTACGCATTTACTATCAAATTCGTCTGCACAGCAAGAAATACAAAAAGAAAGCTGATAAGGCGAAATATGTAAAATATATATAAATACGTAAAATTTGGGATATGGAACGCGACTATGTATGATAGAGCTCATGTTAGAGATATATTGATTGTAGCACTAAGCTGGAACATGAGAGCTAGGAGTGAGTGAGTGAGATGAAAATAGGATCGTACGCTGTGAGTGAAGAGAGTAATTAGAAGATAGTGTGAGCGAGATGGTTTTAAGGTAAATATAATTAGAGTAAGAGAGATAGAATAAACTAATAAATAGAGAAAAACACGTATTTTAATTAATAAACAATTAGTATGTTTGTGGAGGGAACGGAAACGAATTGATCTCGAGTTTCCCAAAGCCTAAGCTCTTAGCTTATCTCACAAAACTCCTACCAAGACCAAAAATTGATTAGGACGACATCTATCATGGAATTGCAAAACGTACAGAACAATGACTCGTTGACTAATCGTTTAGTTTCGATCCAATTGAGTTGAAGTCCTATCAAACTACGTATATGGTATACGAGAATACCGATTTTGGATAGGACTTCGATCTAACGACAACAAAACGTCACCGCTATTTGGACTGTTTGTTATTACGAGAATCGGGCTACAGGGTGTCCACTAAACCAACGGGCCTATTTTTAAAAACATCTCAGTGGAGGCCGCATTGCTCGTTATAAAAAAAATTACACTATGTTGTCAAGAGCCCTCATGAAACCTAGATAATTTTATTGTTTTAATAAATAAATACTATAAAATCTTATTTTTTTGTGACTTGACAGGTTTTGGGTATTTTAGCAAGCGTGGATATAACTATTCATTTGTGAATAGTTATATTCATTAGAACTTTATCAAGCAATATAAAGAGCTATGAATTCGAAACTTTTGAGAGAGGACTACATAATAATATATAGAATTAAAACGAAGCCTAACCTTTTGGTTGTTAACCTTTGAGCTGTATAAATAAATGTGCCGTGAAAAGGACATTATGTGAAATGAAATCGTTGCTATCACATGTGACATTGCGATGTATAATTAGATTAGTCTGATCCCTCGAATACGACTCGTTAGGTACCATTATGTCGTAAAATTAAATTGAAACCTAGTTACGGATTTTCGGATTTAATTTAGTACTCAGTCGTATATTAGAAACAGGATAGTTTTAATAGGATTCCGTAATGAGAAATGAACTAATTTCAATACCAATACGCGAAATATATAATATGGTTCATTACATTATTTGCAGCATTATCACTGTCTAGCTTCATGCTACAGCTCACTCACTTCTACATCGTTTGATAGAGACAAAGAAATTCAAGTAGTTACCTTCATACGTTTCACTCGATGTAGAAATTCGCAAGCCCGCCGCCGTCCTAGATGGGCCCTCACCCCAAACGTCCAGCAATTCCGAAGGATACAGTCTGCCTTGGCGACTACACCGTTACGCGACTTAACTCTAACACCGTTACGTATTTTAACTTCTCAATTTCAGGCCCGCCTCTCCTCGGCCTCGTTGACATTTAAACTCTTTTTACAGCCACTGTTGGGCACGGGCTTCTCCTCAAGGTCAAAGGGCTTAGGCCATAGTTCACCACGCTAGCAAAGTGTGGGTTGGCGGACTTCACACGTCAATCGAAAGCTACTTATGCTTTCTCAGACATGCAGGTTTCCTCGCGATGTTTTCCTTCGTCGAAACCTAGTAACAATCGCAAATGATTAACTAAAGAAATCAGAGGTGCGATCCGGGGTTCGAACCTGCACACCTTGTTTTGAAAGGCAAGCGCTCGTCCACTGACCTGTCACTGCTTACCTACCAATACTTTTTTGCTTGTACTTCAAACTTACTTTTTTTGAGACCCTCTCAAATAACTGACGCAAGCTTAGCAGACCAGTTCTAGTGCAGAATTTAATAAAGTCTTTTCGTTTTATGATACCAACCGTAAAAGTTTTGTGACCGGCGTCGCAGCGTGAACTAAAATATTTTGTACCTATATTTACGAGGCGACTCTTCACCGGATTGGGTATCCTGATCTTATCTTCAATAATATTAAACGATTTAGACTTTATATGGTAATATTACAGACTAAGTAAATTACCATAATGTTCGGAATTACCCTATCATCGTTCGTAAAATTTTACGATGGATTATGAAAAAAAACGTCGAGAGACACATCCATACAGAATTCATCCACGCACCAAAGTTATCGGAAGGAGTACCAATTTTTTACTGATGCGACCCCGAAGAGGGTATAAATACGAATTTTATTCCTATCGAGGGGTGTTTGCCGGGCCGGTCGTCTGTCCCGACATAATTCAAATTAAGCTCATGACAGGAGGGTCGTGGACAAACGGGGATGAATGTCCTGAAGGGTGAAAAGTATTTGGAGAAGGCAGAATTTTTGATAAAATTGGTGCAATTCGTTTTTATTAAGGAAGTCCTCACGGTTAAGATTACAGAGGTGGTCTTTTTAAAAATTGTTTCTGTGTATATTTTTGTTATGTATGTAAGTATAAAGATATGCATTTGGGTCAAAGTTTTATTTTTCCAAAAGGATAAGGTTATGAAGCAGCTTATATCCCATAGGTTGTTGCCATAAATACGTGTCTTCCTTGTGATATGATAATTAACAAAAAAATTACGATTTAACTTGCCTCGTGGTATTAATGTGAAGCATTTTAATCCACACACATAGGTCTGTACATAGGATTTTGCTGTTTGAAATTCCTAAAGCTTTGAATAGGTAATGCGTTTCATTTTCATTTTTTTTAATTCTAAATATAATAATAATTGATGTGTGTACTTTAGAATCGACATAGGTCTGCTTTATTCGCATTTTCAACAAGATCATTGTCAGATGCGCGAAAAAATCGGATAAATTAGCTTATTTCAATAAAAGATATACCACGTTAAATATTATGAAACCGAAAACAAAATCTTCAACTTCAACAAATATAGCTGACAAATAACCATCAAATAACACATTCATTTCATTCATTCATTATTCCTTGTTCTGTTCATGGTACTGATTGTGGAAACCAGACATGTCTTGCAAACAGAATAGAACTCCTTCTGCGATTCGTTCCCATGCGCAATTACAATTTTAAATTATAAAATTGTTAACGTGATAATCGTGCAAATCAATTTTATACGAGAACACACATACTTTACTTTACATACCTAAATATAACTGCTTCTGCTCTTTGTAACTTCTTTATTTTCCTCTCCATCCAAAGGTTGCCTGGAAGAGATCGCTTTTAGCGATAAGGCCGCCCATTGTTGCATGTTTTATTAATTCGTGTCTTATTCTTTTTGTATCTGTTTGTTTGTGCGCAATAAAGAATTGTCTATCTATCTATCTATCTATAACTTACCTTTAGAGTGCGTTTTCACAGTGTTAGCGGAGCGGAGTTTCAAATAACATATATGCAGACGTGGCCCCGAACTGGACATAGCGGAGCTAAGCGGACATTCAAATCTATCTATATCTATACTATATTATAAAGAGGTAGGCCTTTTTTGCGTGACTGACTCAACACCGCAGAGCCGAAACTACCAAAGCTAGGACTACAAAATTTGGACAGGAGGTTCATTTTATGGTTTAACCAATCAATAAGAAAGGATTTTTGGAAATTCGAACTCTAAGGGTGTGAAATAGGGGTTGAAAGTTTGTATGGGGTGGGTGTAAAAACATTGTATTGTACTCTTTACTAAAAATAATCAAACACGTGTATCACCATTTATCATAATTCGTTAGTTAAGAGTGTAAATAAATAATTATTATAAAGACGTGGGCCTGTTTCGCGTGGGTGACTCAACACCGCAGAGACGAAACTGCTGAAGCTAGGACTACAAAATTTGGACAGGAGGTTCATTTTATGACTTAACCAATCAATAAGAAAGGATTTTTGGAAATTCGAACTCTAAGGGTGTGAAAAAGGGGTTGAGACTTTGTATGGGATGGGTTCAAAAACAATGTCTTTTGACTTGAAATTTAGTACTTAGACTTTTTATAAAAAATAATAAGACACGTGTATCAGCGCTTTTCAGAATTCCTTAGTTAAGGTTGTAAAATAGAAGATGAAAGTTTGTATGGGATGGGTGTAAAAACATTGTCTTTTGACTTCAAACTTTGTAATTAGACTTTTTATTAAAAATAAAAACATACGTGTATCAGCGTTTTTCAGATTTCGTCAGTTTAGGGTGTAAAATAGGGAATGAAAGTTTGTGTATTAAAAAACATTTTGTATCTGTCTATTGACCTGCTGCCCTACCACCCCCTCTATTAGCAGTATTATTATCATCTTACATGACATGAGGTAGAGACGTCAAAATACGTAGTCTATAGCTCTGTCACTTTCTATCGAGAAAGTAAGGTGAAAATAATATTGTTATTAGAGGTGATGGTACAGGGGCTGCAATTTATTTTATAAGAATAATAAGACACATATTTCTGTTTATATGAAAATACATCACATACGGGAATAAGATAAGATTTGAACCTTTGTATGGTGATTTTTTTTGTTTATTGAACCATTATCCTCATTGGATCAGCATATGGTCAAACTGTGCACATTTCTCGCATCCCTTTAATCCCTACAGACAGAGCTTTCAATTTAGCGTCAACAATTTCCGGTGAAAATTCTTATGTTATTACTATAAACGAATTTCAAGGTCAAACTTTAAAATATTTTGTTGGGCTCGATCTACGAGAAGAATGTTTTTCCCGTGGTGGTTATATGGTTGGTCTCTATAGAGTACTCTATAAGTACATGCTAAAAACCTTGATGAACCATCTTGATGATACATCTTGATGAACACTAATTGGAAGAAAAAAAGTCGTGTATTTATTAATTTTACTTTAATGGTTTTATTCCTTCTTCATGTACAAAAACTATAGTCTAAGTCAGCCCCGGATCTATGATTTTTTCGAACCGGGGCAGAAACTTGATAGTGGCGCCCTCTTTAGCGATTCAGATAAATTACTTAAAAAAGTTCACAAATATAGGTAATATAATGGTTGGCATTTTTCCGGAATGGGAAATAAAGAACCCTTAAATGAATTTGTACTATTTATTAACTATTACTCTGATTTATTTAATTAATCATATGCGAATCGTCATTGTGCGATTGTTACCAGGAATACATCGTGAGGAAACCTGCATGTCTGAGAAAGCCTATCTTTCGAATGATGTGTGTCGTCATCCAACCCGCACTTGGCCAGCGTAGTGGACTATGGCCTAAGTCTCTACATTTTTAGAGGAGGCCCGTGTCCAACAGTGGGATAAAAACAAGGGCTGGTAAAAAAAATGGGTTTCCATGGAGTAACCTAAAGTTTCTGGAACGTTCTATAGTTTGTGTATGCCACCTGTCGCCAAGTTGTATATTATTTTTTTTGGATTGTTTCTTCTAAGAAGCAAAATAGAGAAGGAATGCTTGAAATATGTCCAATTTACGTAAAACTTAACTTGGTTAATCCTCTTCAACTAATTATTTACAACGGGTTATTCAAAATTCAATTTATAAGGGTGTTAAAAGAAATCCAAAAATGTTTTAATTATGGTAAAATTGTTAGGGGAAATCTTATTCCACGAAAATCTACTGTAGGTATGGTAAGGTATTATTCTTTACACATATTATAATTTAAACATAACATTTTCCACCCGTGCGAAGCCGGGGCGAGCCGCTAGTAACATAATATAAGAACACGTGGCCCCGAGCTAGAGGGAGTTCCGCTCCGCCCCGCTCCGCTCCGCATATGTATTCTGTGGCTCCGCTTCAATGGAAACACTCGCCACTTTTCACTGCTTTTCTTCGCTCCGCTCTGCCCAACCCCGTTTCAGTGGAAACGCACCCTTAGATAAACGGTGTGCAATGTCTGATTATGATTTTTCATTCATTACAACTTTATGGTAGATACATACACATGCACGTCTACGTTTACACATCCACTGTGCTCTGGTCTATAATTAATAAATTCCAATATTTGTAATTGAAGTCGGAAAACAGGCGGTCTATTGAGAAAATCAAATACAATACATACTCGTAATTGCTCCTTGAATAATTATAATGGCAGCTTCAATTATGAGCAGGCTCAGACTGTGCCTTTTTATCTCTCTTAATTCATATTTTATTTTATTGTATTTATGTATTTATATTATTTTTATTTTGTAATGTACTTTTCCTAACTCAGAGGTTGGTTCTGGTTAGGGTCTGTAAAGGATTTCCAATATTCATAAATAAAGTCCAATCCCATGACATCGTTTTAGCCATTAACGTGAAATATAATACAGGTATTACACACAATACGTTTTTAAACTGCGTCGCCATTGTTTCATTAATACATTTTCTGCCCTAAGGGGAGAGGGCGTTGTGATTCTCTGTTATTTATATATTAAAGTATATTTGTGTACGATTTCATTTCTGTACGGAAAGGTGAATATTTTTAATGACAGTCGCTGCTGCCATTTTTATTGAACTTATATGGAAATCATATTCAGTAAAAATCTGTCGTAATCCGTTAGACTTTTTATTATAATATACTATAGTATAATAATAGGTATTTATTATTATAAGATAATGCATACACGGTCATCCGATCCCAAACTAAGCAGAGCTTGTTGGTGTCTGGTCAGGGTGTCTAACCACTAGACCAACAGGCCCGCCGAATACTTATAATATATAATAATATATTATTTGTTCGTATTTTATTACGAACAAATAATAATACAATACAAACTATCTATACTTATAATAAAACTGTAACAGGTCCAATTCTGTACATTGAAGATATTTTGAAAATTATATTTGGAGGGCATTCTATAAGCGATACTAAAGCCAAAAATGTATTTTATTTTTATTTTTGTGTGTCTGTCTGTCTGTATCTCGGCTGAGCATCACGCCGAAACTACTGGATGGATTGAAACGAAACTTGGCATGATTTGAGTTAATACTCCGAGGTAGGACATAGGATACTTTTTATCCCGACATTCGGCACGGTTCCCTTGGGAGAGGGGACTAAAGTCAAAATGTGTAGTTGGTTATACGCTTGCTCCGATTTAACAATTTTTCATTATAATTATAATAAATATTTGTAAGGGAACACCCATAGACAGTTGTTAACAATGTTTGGAAATCGATCAGGTTAAGCAACGTTAGGTAAGGTCATTAAATAGATGGGTGACCGTTTAAAGCCATTTGAACTAAACGGTCTCCGTGATTCGGAGGGCAAGTACAAAGTGGGTCCAAGTTTTTAACCGACTTTAAAAAAGGAGGTTTTGTATTCTATGCGAATGTATATTATTGAAAGTTTAGTTAACGTAAACACAACGCGGGCGGAGCTGCGTGGGTCAGCTAGTACACAATATTTACAAGTATTTTTATGTATCTATCATTTATCTTTTCATTTTCATAACATTCCCACGAGCATATTCCTATCATCATCGTATATTTTTGTAGTATTCCTATTATGCTCTGAAAAATGTCGTTTTAGTGTAACAGAATAAACCCACCATACGAGGATGATGGCTATGAATAATTCATTGATGGGTCGCTTTAGCATATACAAGCGAATTTCGCTTCCAAGGACGCAACCCTCAGCGCTCAATTTTTTCACTCGTCACATTCCGCGAGTGTTGACGATGGAACATTTTAATTAACGACATGCAAACTGGTGTCCAACTCAAGTGTGTTATTAAAATTCGCGACAGGATTTCGTTTGTGATTGTACGAGTATCTGTTGTTTTCTGATGGGTGAATACATTTTTATCCGACTGTCCTAGAAGGAGAATAATTTGAGGGTGCTTAGAATAAATGAGTACAAATATAAATACATTTTTCAACTACAAAACGTGTTATATTGGTATCCAACTAATCCAATGGATATGGCGTCAACGAGCCGACATGTGTAATGCAGGCATTTCGTGCAGACATGTAATATAACGAATTTGAGGACATCTATAACAATACCTACTCTTAAATTTAACTTACCTACTTTGGAAGTCATAAAAATGATTAAATGATACAATTAAAAAAATAAAATTAAAAAAATAATTATTGGCATGTATACTCTTTCATGGTGATGTTCAAAGTATAGATCTTTGCTCATGTATGATATACTGTTTCATAGTATATCACACATGAGGACATTTTTTTTGTAAATGTGATACTATATCTATATTCACAATATACGATTTTCATTTCTTATAATTTAAATTAAACTATAAGCCGCATAGTATGCTTTACAATTTTCAGTAAGATTACAAGCTAAATTAATTTAAATCTACACCTTTTTCGGTGTTCCGCAAGTAACGTTCTAGAATCCATTCCAGACGTAGCATTCTAGAATACATTCCAGACTGTGTTAAGTATACAATACTTCTAAGTACAGCTACAACCCCTAGATTTCTACGCACCAACATTTGAAAAGAAAATTAATGGTCGGTGAAGGGTGTTACGTCATTTCGGGCACCTAATTAATCAGGTCCCTTCTCATGTGGACGATTAGTCTTTCACTGTCACCTAACGATATGAACGGATGGCTTATCAATCCCGTGCAATTTATTACGACCACCCGACCACATAGTCGGACCTTTTCCAGGGTTTTGATATCGTTCTTCACTTTGTTACCTGTGGAAGTTACCGCCATTTTCGAATTCGGTACTTGTGCGAAAAACTTCTTCATTTATTTAAGAAACTTCGATTTTGAATAATGTTTTTTATAATGAATGTTACCTAGAGGATAAAGCTGCGTGGGCTTGAACTGCCTGACTCATGCAAGCTTTGAATTTTAAGGCTTACAATTTGTAACACCATATAAAGTGTTGGATAACTGATGGCTGCTGCACTAGTCAATTAATTGATGACATCAATAATATGTTAAAGTGCTTTGTGTCTTGCCTGACGAGGCACTGCTTAACAGCAGAAGTTAAATGTTAGACGTGTGCCACTGTGATATTAGATTGGTCATGCTCGCCATCGAAAGGTCTTTGCTTGTGGCGGCTTCGTGTGGCGGGTCACCCCCTTCCCTCCAATATGGTTGAGGGGAGTGATGGCTGCTGCTCGAGTCAACTCGTGCGCGGGTGCTGCTTGGGGGGACTG
The DNA here is from genome assembly GCA_911728495.1 of Furcula furcula. Taxonomy (NCBI): domain Eukaryota; kingdom Metazoa; phylum Arthropoda; class Insecta; order Lepidoptera; family Notodontidae; genus Furcula; species Furcula furcula. Next base: position 7,175,260 of record OU452246.1, on the reverse strand, counting down.
GTCCGACTACTATCCCTTTGGCTTTTTAGTTTGTTGTACCTACTTTCGTCGTATTTTATTATTTTTTTCCCTGTATTATTTGATCTTTTGAACGGCAAGACACACTGTCGCTCTGATCTAACTGTAACATGACACACTGTTTAAAAAAAAAAAAGTGATAAAATGACAAGCCCGCTGAGTTTCTTGCCGGATCTTCTCAGTTGAGGCCGCGTTATGATCCGGTGGTAGCTTTTTAAAAAAAATAAAAAAATACATGACCTTTCAAAAGTGCTAGCGTTAAGCCTATTTGAAATAAACTATTTTTGACTTTTTGACTTTTTAACTAGGAAAAAAACTATGAATAACGTTTGTGAAATGAATTAATAATTTGCTTTATTTTTCTCTAAGAACTTTATTTACCATGCTACTTTGGTACACACAGAAACTACATACAGAAAAGTATTTACAGTTTATTTACAAATATACTTAAACTAAGTGAAAACCTTCCTCACTTTATCTAAGTAAGTAAAATATTGTCCTACAAAAAGATTTTACAAACTTAACGTGACCATTCTATCGTGTATAGCTATTAAAATCCTCTAGAATAATCGTTCGATTTCTATAGACGTTTTTTAAGTCTATACGAATTTAGCTGAAACGGCTCTTCATCAAAAAGCTTGCTCGATTTTCGTGTAAGTAGGTACATGAATTTGATCATTCAAGTCGGAATGTGCTTTTTCTCAGCATGAAGTTGGATGTAAATTTAATTTAAATACGTCTATATTTTTTGTGAGTTCAAAGGTTTACTTTCTCAAATTACTTAATTAGTATAACGCAAACACGTTATCTTTATGAAATGGCATTTATTATAAGTGGATCACTCTACCAAGCCTTCAACCAAACCAGTTTACGTTGAAAATTAAGCTATGCTGGCGGTTTCTTAGATAGTAGCCATTAACTTTAATATATATGCCTTTAAATTGTCTCTCCGTTGATGTCAACGGTAAATATCTTGCGGTCTATTCGTAGCAAAATTATAGCCGCCGGCAGTGGTGATTCTTCTAATGAGCGGCTTTAGTATTTCAAGGCGTCTATATTTATTTTGGAAGTGATACTTTGCAAACAGAGCTTGATACCGGATAAGTGCACATCATCTTCTAAATCTTCTAAAAAATTTTGATGTTGGACAGAGTGGTTATTCTGTAAGAAGATTTAACAAACTATCAAATTAATATCAATTTTGTTCAATGAATTTGATATCTCACTACGGATTCAGCTTTCACTTTGGTAAATGTTCTTACAGATTACCAATATAGAATGGTTTATTAATTACGTAAAGGTAACTCAATCAATGAGTTCTTCTAGGCCTGATTGTCCCGGGTGGACCAGGAGAACGTATAAACTGTTTTATGACATTGAAATCAAACTACTTTTACGGATTTTATCGTGGTTTATTTTACAATAATAACGAAGAAGACCTGAGGGTACACCGGCATACGAGTAATTGTGACATAAGGACGTTCAACATCTCAGTCCTCCCGTGGCCATGGGTGCTGCAAAGCATTCGAAACGTCGGGATAGTAAAATCAAAAATAAACCGCTATAAAATCCGTAAAAGTAGTTTGATTTCAATGTGTAATATTCGCGTAAGTAAAAGACAACATTATGTTTTATGAAATTTGAGGACCTTTTTTTCAACACAATAATGTTTTTCGATTAAGCTAACCGATGGTATTCGTAATTGTAATCTTATCTTGCGCAATATTATGTAATTCTCAATGTTAGTGTACTCATCGGAATGAGTAAGAGAGGACTAGGAATAGGATCGACTTGGTTAAATTACAATATATTAAATGTACCTATTTACACTTACATAGCATTTCGCTTTTGAAATTCAGACGGCTATCATTTAAAAAATAGCCCCCAAAGTAAACCTTCCACTTTTGGCTTTCGTTGCGTTTAGACAATGGTAGCTAAGGTTTTACTAGAAAAATAAACAGCTTAGCTAGGTTTCCATTAGCTAGGTTACCAACAGCTTAGATAGTATGATGGTCTTGGTTTAGACATCTAATTTCAAGCCACTAAATAATAGTAGTTTATGCACCAAGGGGATAAAGAAGTGTCTTATGTCACGGGCGTGAAATTGAATCGCGAGCATAACGAAGGATTCTAGTAACTCCCGAGCGTAGCGAGGGAGTATAGAGTTAACTCCCGAGCAAAGCGAGGGAGTTAATACTAGAATCCTGAGTACAGCGAGAGATTCAAGCTCGCCCAAGACAAAGACACCTTTATCCCCGAGGAGAATATACTACTTTTCACACCTACTGCGAGGTAATGAAATACAAGTAGTAGGAGGAGATTGCTTAGGTTATCTGGAAGAGATTGCTTTTTAGCGATAAGGGCTACCATTTTACATCATCAACATATTGTTCAATTGACATGTAACTTTTGGTGTAAAATCTCAATGGTACAATGAAGTATATTTATTATTATTAAATACTTACTTACTGCTAGAAATAAAATAACATCAACACACCGATTTCCAGCGTTCGCGCCCACACCTACTGCGAGGCGAGACAGTAAAACTGGTAGAATTAAAATAATTTAATATCAACAGCGTTAGCGCTTTCTTTTTATCAATTTTTTTCTTTTCCTATAACCTAGAAATAGGTTCGGCTCCAATTCGGCTCCTGGCGCTCGGTTCGATTTTCAAATGTATGTATGTTTTTCGTGCAAGTCTTTGCTTCGAGAGAGTGGTAATACTGTAGTCTGCGCGGTAAAAAAATATTTGACGTTCGTAATTCAAATTACATTTTAATGAAGAATTTGCTTCGGCCTAAAAATATAAATGGAAAATGACAACAATTTAATGAAGCATTGGCTTAGGCCTAGCTACAAATTGATTTATTACTAGATTACTTATGACGAGGCTGTATGAGCTAGAATTCTTTGCCTAGGGATATAATGAGGTTCTTTATGTCATCTTTATATGACACATAATGCAACATTATCGAGCAGGTGGTGTGAAAAATAATAAAGCTACCTAAAAAGGTAGGATTTTGATATTTCTTGGTTATTGCCACAGCCATATAGTTATTGATTCTACATCGTATTAGTTTTAATCATAAAACCAATCTTTAATACCTCTTTGTCTTCATCTTTATGATGATCTTCGTCAAAGATAAAGACCCGATACTGTTCTAATAATAAACCACTATCGTCATCTTGCTATTATAAAGAAAGGCTAAAATTATCTGGACTCACAAATTGCAGTATCGTCTATCACAGATACTATCTAAACATTAAACTCCGATATAGCCGCAGATTCGATATTTTAAGGTTCATCTGATCGAGTGCGCCTATAAAATACGCGAGATAGTTTTATATGGTCGTTTTTTTATCGCAGACCCGGTTAGTATCTGCCTTGTTGTTTTAAATTGTGAATTATTATGACAGTTATTATTTTCTACTCGATGTAGAATTATCATACTGGGAATGTTACTTTGGAATCAATCCGTTGATTTGATTAGGTACATTGGATTCATCTCGCAGTAGAATGCAAAAGGAAACACCTTTTGCATTCTAGTGCAGTGACCGCAAAGGTGCATTCAGACTCATCAATGTATTCTGATCGTAGATTTCTAAACATCCCGTAAATTATAAATTCGCTTATAACAAGGAAAAGAAGATGAATAAATTCATTTCATCATACAACACTCTTGATGATTCAGACCGGTAGTTAGGAGGCATATTGAGAAGACTTACCACCACACTCACAAACGTCAGTTATCTTTAATTCTAATTAAGCCCTTTTATCATGTAATTATTTCGTCTCTCTGAGTAATTTATGCTTATTTCCCAATATTGAGTAGGTACGAGAAAATCGAAATCGCTACTCACTATCAGGGTTTTAAGTATTCATTGGCTGCATTATGTTGTAAAAATACAATTTCAAAATTGGATTATGGATAATGATCATTAACTCTAATTAACTTACGTAAGTGCAGCAGTTAATGCAAATTCAGTAACTGCAATTATACTTAACAGCCCCGATGTTAGGTATCATCGCGGTGAGTGGCGTATCGTTATAAATAATCATTTTAATGTTCACTCACCTAACATCTCTATCCTATATCTTTACTAATATCTGGATACTGTGAGTTTAATCTTCAGAAATTATAGTTAACTTGACTACATAATTCTAAGCCTTGTAAATTGCAAGATACGTACTTAACTACTTCTAGAATCTAGATAGTTTTTTTTTGTTGCAGTGGGGTAATGAAGACATCAACTGACGTCATTTATTCCCCGAGTTTAGTCCCAAGGAGTAGATAGATAGACAATTCTTTATTGCGCACAAACAAACAGATACAAAAAGAATAAGACACAAATTAATAAAACATGCAACAATGGGCGGCCTTATCGCTAAAAGCTATCTCTTCCAGGCAACCTTTGAGTAGTTGATGGACAAATGATGATCAGGGTTTGTGGATGGGGCAGGAAGATGGTGAAACGCAGCTTCATAAATGACTTTTTATGAGTTCTTTTTCAAGAATCGAGGGTTTTTAAGTTTCAACTTGCATGTCTTGTATCGATATCAAACCCACTTCTGTGATATCGTTAGTCGTTGGTTGTGCTACAATTTGTGTTCATTTTTTTACGACAATAGTTATCAAATAAAATCTACTCATACATTAAAACACGGAAATAAGTCGAATTTATGAAAGCATTTAAAATTGAATATACTTAACTGATTATGTACAATGACTAAGAAAGGTAGCGTAGGTACTTGGTACCTAGTAGACGTAGCCGTGTGTGGATTGTCCCAGAATATTATTATTATTATTTTTTATTTTTTATAACACGGGCTTTTACACCCGGACTTTTAAAAGGCATGCGTGGGGACGAATCCAACACGTAGAGGCCTGTTGGGAGAAATTAATGGTAGGTATGGAACACACCTGTCAGGATCAACTGCTGGAAATAAGATATAAGCAGCAGTTGACTCTGACAGGTGTAGGGACTATTGCAAGTATGTGGAAAGATTTCTAGATTTTATTAATGAGCATTTGGTGGATTGAATACTGGGCTATTGCAATAGGCCGGGGTCACTTGCCATAATTAGTGTACTAATTATATTTTGGCAAGCGGTGACTTGCCCTTATTATTATTATTATTTAGTTAAATAATATATTTTCCCTTCCCCAGTGTGTGGCATGCAGGCCTCGCACTAGAACAATTAACAGCTATGTTGGCTGTTAGGCGGTCGGCCAAAATGCATTCGTCTGGATCAGTTGAATGTTGCAACAAAACGTTTGTGTTTCAATCTCGATATATATTTTAACACGCTTTATTCAGACAAACAGTAGTGTAGTGGTTATCCCTAATTCCCTACTATTTTTAATATTATAAATGCGAAAGTAACTTGCCAGTCTGTTTGTCTGTCTGTTACACTTTCACGCCGAAGCCACGGAACAGATTTTGATGAGGTACAGAGATAAACTAGACCTTGAGAAAGGACATAAGCTACCTTTTATCCCGAAAAAAGATTGAAGGGGTTGAAATAGCAAATGAGTAGAAAAAAATAAAAATAAGGGCGCTGGTGCTGCGCACCCACAATGGGCCTAAAACACCTATGCTTATCCCGAGGTGTTTGGCACCGTTCGTTCCTGTTACCGGTACAGCAGTTTATATTAAACATTTTATATTTAATTAAGATTTTGTACAAGATGCAACCCAACGGCCACTTTAGGTATAATATAAGCCATTTATAGTAGTACTTTTACATAAAACCATAGTTGATTAATGCAATAAAATCTTTTTTTTTTTAAATTGAACCGACTTCAATATCACTGAAAAGTATAAAATAATTTAAATATTATTGAAGTTGGTGTTAGCTTACCGGCTGTGTATATTTGGCACCAACTTCAATAATATTTAAATTATTTTATACTTTTCAGTGATATTGAAGTCGGTTCAATTTTTTTTTAAAAAGATTTTATTTTAAACTTTATAGTGATATTTTCATATATAAAGATTGAACCATCGAAAACCGTAAAATTATCTAGGTAGGTTATGATCACATTATCGTATACATAGTTTTACATAATTCATGTTTCTTCAGAAAAAAATATCCGGTCGTAATGAAATTTGCATGGAATCATCATAGTAGTTTACTCTCTCGAATAAAAAAAGAATCATCGAAATCGGTTCATAATTGTCAGAGCAATGTAATGGAGAACATCAGTTTTATGGTTTTTACCAGATAAATTGCTCCACATCGTTCATGGTCCTCCAGGAAGTTCTTATCCGGTTGTAATAAAATTCATTCAGATTCAATACAGTGGTTTCTTCATTTGAATAAAAAAATAATCATTGTAATTGGTAAATATTTGCCAGAGTTATGACCATTTTTGTCCTTAAAAAGCGACTAAAACGTCATCTATATAGGCTTTCTTGCAGCTCTCAGTGCGCAGTCACCATTCTTGTTTTTTTAGGAACTACTTATTACTAAGCAATATTTTTTTTATGGGACCCAATCAATGGATTGAAGAATGGATGGAAGAAAGATTTTTTTCAAATCGGTTAATAATTGCCAGAGTTATGCGCGAACATACATAAAAAAAAAATATATATATATACAGACAAATTGAGAACCTCCTCCTTTTTTGAAGTCGTTTAAAAAGTATCTACATTTTAAAGTACCTATGCTACAAAACAGTTCATAAGAATGTCGTAAAAGCGTATTCCTATTAGCAACGGTGCAATGCACCCCGTTACAGACTATAAAAGTAGGTCATGTAAAAATAAACGCTGTAATGTATATGCGCTTAAAATACATTAAGGTCTAGACTATTTTTATGTAAAACACGATGCACATTGTATAAGCTTTAGGTACTGACTATTTAAGCACATTTGTGGCATCGAGTAAATTTATTCGATACCCACCTGCCATATACAACACCCGTGGAGTGGCGGGCTAGAATAGCATCCCCCATCTCCTCTCGCTGGGTGTCGTAAGAGGCGGCGGAGAGCGAGAACAGGAAGACGGGCAGCAGCGTCTTTCTTTTGGATTTATCTTCCACCTCAAACTACGATCCCCAAGCCGCCTGCCAAGCGTGGGGATTATGACAACCCCTCCCTTTTAAGGGGGAGGCCTTTGTTCACCAGTAAGCTCAGAGTAATTAGAATGGAGCTAGTATCGTGTGGATTTGCCGAACAAATTTTTCGTGGCACTTTTGCGGTGTGCGGGAGGCGAAGTAAACACACACAGATACAATTTCACGCATACCCACACTGTAATAAACTCGCAACACATTCAAAAAGATACGCACACAAATAAAGAATGACCTGAACATATGAACAAAATTTGGCAGAGGGGTTAGCGCATCATGCTATCTCCAGTGGTATCTCCTCTAAGCCAGTAAGCGTCTTTCGGCGGCTAATGATATACAACACTTGACTATTTCAAGTTATAGTTGCGTTTTGTTTTTGTTCTATTTAATCTAACTGGTCATAAATTTACACATTTTGATTGTCTCTTCTTCTTAACTTCTAAAGCCAATAATATTCTTCTATTTAATCTTCTTCTATTTTTACGGGCCCGTTGGTCTAGTGGTTAGACAACCTGTCCGCTAACCGTTGGGTCGTGGGTTCGATTCCCACCAAGTGGCTGGGTGTTATTTATCTATTTAAGTATGTATTTACAAAAAAAAATATAAGTATTAGTATCAGTTGTCTGGTTTCCATAGTACAGGCTCTGCCTAGTTTGGGATCAGATGACCGTGTGTGAATTGTCCCAAGATATTATAATTATTATTATTTATAATTTTATTGTGCTTCTGTGTTTTTCTTCTTTGAAATCATTGAAATCAAACTACTTTTACGGATTTTATCGCGGTTTATTTTAAATTTTACTATCCCGACGTTTCGGATGCTTTGCAGCACCCATGGTCACGCAACAATTATGCCGGTGTACCCTCAGGTCTTCTTAGTTACTATTGTTCGTCCGATCTACGCAGTAAGAGCTTACAGTATCTTGAGGCCGTGCAGTGTTTTGCTTGATATTGGATTTAATTATATTTATTACAGGATCCCAAGCCGGTGGTAACATCCAATCATCTTCTTTGTTTTTCATTTCACACTAAATACAAATATGCAGTTTATTTTTGTAAACTAGAATAGAGTATAGTTTAAGTTGTTTTTTGTAATAAATATAAGATTCCAGGAGAACCGCAACATAACATGAATAATAGCTGATTTGTAAATAAGTACTTGGAATTCAAACCATTTGTCATTATTGTCTGTGAAATTATGACATTATCTGCAATGGTGCTTAGTGAAAGTTGCTCAATGTTCATTATGTGTGACATATCTTCGGAGTAATATGATACAGATTCATTTCGCTGATAGAATATTATGTTTGCAAATGTTCCAAAGTCATTGTCTTAAATTCAGCATTTTGTATATTCTGAATATATTCGTTTTGTATATCTATACTTATAATAAAACTGTAACAGGTCCAATTCTGTACATTGAAGATATTTTGAAAATTATATTTGGAGGGCATTCTATAACCGATACTGAGGCCGAAAATGTATTTATTTTTATTTTTTCTGTCTGTCTGTCTGTCTGTATCACGGCTGAGCATCACGCCGAAACTACTGAATGGATTCAAATGAAACTTGGCATGATTTGAGATCTTACTACGAGGTAGGACATAGGATACTTTTTATCCCGTAATCTAGCACGGTTCTTTTGGGAGAGGGGATTAAAGTCAAAACGGGTACTTGGTTATACGCTTGGTCCGATTTTATTAATTTTTCTTTATAATATAATAAATATTAGTAAGGGAACACTCATAGAGAGTTGTTATCAAGGTTTTGTAATCGATCGGGTTAAGCAACGTGAGGTAAGGTCATTAAATAGATGGGTGACCGTTTAACGCCATTTGAACTAAACGGGTCCGTGCTTCGGAGAGCAAGTAAAAAGTGGGTCCCAGTTTTTAACCGACTATAAAAAATTAGGTTATGTATTCGATGCGAATGTCTGTTATTCAAAGTTTAGTTAGCGTAAAAATTGCGCAGGCGGAGCTGCGTGGGTCAGCTAGTTCTGAATATATTCTGCCTCAAAGCAGCAGCAAACATTGTTGTGTTTCGTCGTGTCATTCACCATATCGCTATTTAATCAATGGTAAATATAAGACACATGCAAATTCCGAAGTTGCTGACTAGTTTATTCCAAAGAATTTGCGCGCGTATGTAAGTTCAGTTTCCGTTTATTATTATTGACTGCGTTTACCTTGTCACTTTATTAGAGTGACATAGTGACAAACCAAAAGATTTGCTGTACAAAACGGTTTGCGTTTTGTTGTCGATATCCGATGCCATTGTAACATCATTACCATCATCAGCGTAAAAACGTCCACTGCTGAATAAGGCCTCCCCCTTCTCTCTTTGAAGGGAGAGGTTGCTATAATCCCCACGCTTGGCAAGCGTCTTGGGGATCGCAGTATAGGTGGTAGGTAATCAAATAGAAACACGCTGCTGCTAGTCTCCTTGTTTTCTCTTAGTCGCCTCGCCTCTTACGAACCCCCAACGGGAGGAGATAGGTGGGTAATATTCTTACCTGGACACCCAACGAGTCAATGGGCTATTGTAACATAAATGTTTATTAAACGAACCGGGACCTTACAAATCGCACAAAACATACAAGTAACATAATGGAATTCTTACCTTACAATATTGAAACATAAAAACGCAATCTCTGTACATCTCAATAATACCGATGCCAATTTAATTCGGTCCACTATTACCGCGAGTTTTACGGTCGGTAAACTCGAGATTACAATCGTAAAGTTGGAGAAAAAAAGATTAACTGCGGAGCGATTCGTATTCAAGATGCGTTGTTACTCTTACATGGGGTCAAATGCGATTACATTAAGACGAGTGACGCTTTTATTGAACACTTCCATCTGTGGAGTTCTATTTGTATAATTGTAGCAGAACGGTGAAACGTAAAATGCTTTTTATTTTGCTCGCATAGAAGCGGAGACTTGGAAGTTTAGTTTTTGTTGCGTTGGCAACACAGAACAGTCTGCCGGATTCTTTTTCATGTAAACCGCAGACGGACAACTTATACATATATTTTTTTAATCATACTATCACAGCAGTATACTTACTTGTATTTTAATTTGTGCACCAAACTTAACATTTTTACAAATACAACAGGCTGCCAGTGCCATAATTTAGTTATTTTTGCTCCAATGCCCCAGGCGGAGGGTTATGTTTTTTCGAAAGTATGTATGTAAGTATGTATTTATGTCTATTTCTTTGGCACGGCCTACAGCCTAAACGGCGTGATGGACAGTGATTTATAATATGTCATTAGATTCGTCTTAGTTGTGGGAGTGACATAGGCTAAATATATATGTAATTAAAAAAAAAATCATCATTTTCGTCATCAAACATCGATATGGGTATCAAACGAAAGTTCTTAACGAGACTAGTTGAAATATATATAGGTACATATGTATATACGTAACCTATTATGTATTTATAATGTAATTTAGGACCATTTTGTTTGTTTGCAGTCGGGTTTTTTTATGCTTTTATAATTTATACTTGTTAAAAGAAATAAAGTAATTAAATTTCCATAAATCTGTCCTAGACACTTTTTGTATTGCATTTAGCTTACCGCGAATTTTAATGGATTACTTTAACAGTAATGTACAAATACATAATCCATAGGTCGCTGGTTCAAATCCGGCTCGAAGGACCAGAAAGAGATGTAGGGTCCTTGATTGACCACTACAACTCTTGTCGTGATTGATTAATATATGAATTATACTCGAGTATATAATTAATTGATTTATTGAGCACTTGATAGTTTATGATTTATCATAAAGATAATGATAATGGCTGATAGTGCGAGAACACGCGCGATCGCCTTACTGCTGCCGAACGTACTAATTATAAAATTACTAATAATCGCGCACCTGATGTATATTGCCGACGCAGCAAGATGTACAAATTGCCTCGTAACAGTTACGTCATTTTAGAAGTGTAAAATAATTTTGACAGTTAGTGGTCACAAATATAGTATACGCACACTATACGGTTATATGTCATCACTTTCCAGAAATACATCCTTTTTTAAAGTAGGGTCAATTTAATAGATCACATTTGACATCTGTCAGTTTCTTTGTTCTGTCTGTTTCGTTTAACGACGAACCTAGGTTTAGACTCAGGTTTAAAGAATGATTTCCTGAGTCTAAACTTACGTAATAAACGGTTGGTCGTTTGCTGCCTTTCATAATAAGACGGTAAAAGTCTCCTAAAAGTTATTCCTATTATTATCTCAAACTCAAGATCGAAATTGAAATCCAGTGTATGATAATAAAATTTAAGTGCATTCGGGACCAAATTGAGAAGGAACTGGCACACGTGAGATAGTACCCTAAGTATTTCAGATACCTTCATTATGCTCCAAGTAAAGGGGGAACTGTATGAAATATGGCCTTTTGGGGGAAACTGTTTCTGTGCCGTATGATAACAAAATGATACGCACCGACCTTCCGTTTGGTTAACAATGCATTTATCTTTTTAGGGTTCCATACCTTAAACGCAAAAATGGAACCCTTATGGTGAGATTTCGCCTGTCTGTCTGTCTGTTTGTCACACCTATATTTTAATTATGTACCTATAGGCTAACTAGTTTTTTTTTTCTTTATTTAAAGAGCTTTTTCTCTTTAGCGAATATGTCGCTCTGTAAGGTAACAAAAAAGATATAACAAAAAAAAGAAATACACACATAAATAGTTAAATCATTTCTAGGCAAAGTGGTGGTATTTACAAACTTATGTAAAAATAATTGCGTTCAAATTAATTGGCTGTAAAATTTTACAACAGACAATTAGAAGGCCCTTTATGATTGAGACAGCCTCAAATTTATGACAGACTTCCTGTGTTTCAATTAAAATTAATGTAATATTTCTGACTAATATTTTACTTTTTTACTATGTGGTAGGTTTCTTGTGCCATTAACTATCCGTACAGGTAGGTCTATCTCTGTAGCTGCTGAAATACCAGGGGTCAAATTCCCTAGCGGTATTTCAATGAAATTTTCTATCGCAGTCGATCGAACCGGGAAGACGCATCGCTTACTATAAACCTAACTACTCGTCTAGTCAGCAAAACGCGTAAATTTCCTTATATTAGATAAATAATTACTAAAAATCCTCCAATCTTCCCGCCCGTGTGTCACAGAACGGCGCAAAACCGATGTCCCGTTGAGATTACGGTATGAACAACTCGATAAAGACATTAAAATATGCAAGTTAACGCCTCGGGAGCTTATACACTTCCACCTAATTAGAGGCCGAGCTACCCCGCGCCTTCACTATTATAACGTTACCGAACGCGCTTCATTAAATTATTGTCATATTTCCTCTCAGATACCGTCTACAAGGGGCTTAATAGGCTATTGTGTATTAAATCCTAACTGTTTGTAGTTTATGCACTAGATCAGAGGTTCTCAACCTTTTTTACATCATGCCCCCTCTGGACAAGAGCTGAAATTTTCATGCCGCTTTCACTTTATATCCATAGCATTTACGCTTTTGAAACTGTCAATAGTCACATGCCCTCCCTTCGATTACTTTACTCCCCCCGGGTGGCGTACCACACCACCACCCTCGGTTGTGAAGTCCTGCACTAAATATGTAACGTTTATTTAATAAGGTAAAATGAAAAACGCGCACGTAGATATCTCTATTAGCAGGACGTGCGAGTATACGTAAAATGTAAACTAATGAGACAGGTGTGAACAATATTTTTAGAAAACATAACATATTTGAAAAAATATTAAGGAACGAGCAAAGGAAAATGTTGTTATGAAATTTTCTATTTACCTACGGTTTTGCTCACCTGAAATGTTATAATTTTTTTATGGTTCCGTAACAAAAAGTAAAAAAATGCAAACCCTAAAGTGCGACGTTGTCTGACTGTCTGGCAAACCGACATTGCAACTATTATGCTATCAATGCTATTGCGATTTGAAAATTTTTAAGGGTTTTAAATATTGCGTATGGAACCTCGTTAATAGATAGACAGATAATTCATTATTCTAATAATCTTAATAAAAATGCAAGTAAATAAAATAAACAATAACGATAAAATAAAAAATCACAAATTAAAATCAAAAATCTTATATTTTCTTTTCAATAGGGCCTCGCTCGCAGGGCGTCGCAATTTCGAAGCGAAACTACGAGGCCTGCCTTTTAAGTTCTGTGTTTAAATTTTGAATCTCAAAACAGTTGAAAGTATTAGGATTAATGCTATTGTTTAGTCACAGCGTCGATTGGAATCTGTCAGGTTACATACGAAAATGAATATTTCTAAGGAAAATCTTCGTGCAATAATTTTCTACAACTTTAGAAGAGGCCTGACACGGCTTCAGTGTTTTGAAGAGCTAACATCTGAGTTCAGTGATGAAGCCCCATGTCTGCGGACTGTCGAACGCTGGTATTTAGAATTCCAGCGTGGACATACTAGTGTAAGTGACAAATCTCGCGAAGGACGCCTAAAATCCGCCTTCACTGAAGATAACATCATTGCTGTGAGAGAACTAATTCTCGAAGATCGTCATGTGACGTATCGAGAGATAGAGGCTCTATTAGGCATCTCGGGGACAACCATTCAGAAGATCTTGCATGAAGCGTTTGGTGTGAGAAAGCTAGTTTGCCGTTGGATACCGCATCTGCTTTCCGACGATCTCAAGGCGGCCCGCGTCAGATGGTGTAAGAAAACTCTGCAAAGGTTCAACCGAGGAGAGTCAAATCACGTCTACGACATCATCAGTGGTGACAAATCTTGGATCTATGCCTACGATCCTGATTCCAAACAACAATCTACAATCTGGGTCTTTCAAAACGAGCCAAAGCCGCCTAAAGTTGTTCGTTCTCGAAGCACTTCAAAGAAGATGGTTGCCACGTTCGTTTGAAAAACCGGCCACGTTGCGACTATTGCACTTGAAGATCATAGAACAGTTAACGCAGAGTGGTATACCACAGTTTTTTTACCACAAGTCATCGCCGTACTTCGAAAATCTAACTCAAAGCGACGCATCATCCTGCACCACGACAACGCAAGCTCACACAGCGCTCGTCAAACGATTGAGTATTTGAAGCAGGAAAAAGTAGAAATTCTTGACCATCCTCTATATAGTCCTGACCTAAGCCCTAACGATTTCTTTACATTTCCTAAAATTAAGAAAAGTCTTGGTCAAAGGTTCCAGTCCGGTGAAGAAGCAGTCGACGCTTTCAAGTCAGGCATTTTAAACACCCCCACTTTAGAGTGGTATAAATGTTGTAATAACTGGTTTGAGCGAATGGAAAAGTGTATTAAGCTACGTGGTGAATACTTTGAAAAACAATAAAAAGTACTTTAAGGTTCTAGTTGTGTTTTTTTCTTCAAACTACAAAACTTAAAAGGCATATCAAGTGTCACATTTAACACTATTTCTTGGTAAAGATTTGAGCTTGGAATCTGAAAATAGTAATTGAGAATTAGGACCCTGTTTTTTTATGTCACGTAGTTTACGACCGCAAATTAAAAATGTCAAATTAAATACAGATCTGCTACCCCTTTCTCCAAAGTGTTTGTAGGGAAAAATCTCTAACAGGTAAAAAACCTTAAACTGATTAAGTTACGAGTACAAGATTCGGAAATTTGATACCTGAGGTGTAAATAACAAACAAACTTTTATACATCCAAAGAAGGTATAACTCGCACTGCACCCTTTCTTTAAAATAACAAATTAATAATATACCTACACCTCTAAGAGTATGGTAACGTAACGAGTAACGCGAAAATCAAATTAGTAAATCGTGCCGAGCGATAACAAATTGACAGTAATAAAGGGGGACATTGATAGACGACATATTCTTCCATTAGATATAAGAGTGGAGGGTTCGGGCCATCTGTGGCCCGCAGATGTCCAACGGTAATTGCGCGATCAAAGATAATGATGTCTCATTACTTTACTTGACCCAATATCATGATCACGATGTGTTTTTGTAATTTACATCTGAGTAATGTGAAAGTAAAACTGAAATATTGGAATAGTTTCGTATATTCAATAATCTAAACGCCTTGTGCTATTCGGAAAGATAAAAAGAGACACAGTCGCAAAAGCTAGGCTTGTAAAAATTTCAACCCAAACTTTGTATTGGACCTGAAAAGCCACGTCATATCATATCAGTCACACTTGCTACCGCTGAATCATAGCGACAGTTAGTAAATAAAAAAATAAAATCAATTAATAATACCTTGCTATATTGTACTATTACTAAACAGTATCCAAAATTACATTTTCAATAAAACATCGTAACGTAATCAAAAGTTTCGGTAGCAAAAAAATATGCGGCCGACTTTGATTACAATAGCGTATAGCAAGCCGCCCAACCGATAGCGATGTAATTCCGCCCGCCCGCTAGATGATATAATAAACTTGCCTGTTTGTGCCCACGCCCTAACACTTCGAGCATCCTGAAATTAACTGTGAGGTTCTGTTTTTGAACGAACCCTTTTTTTTGTAATTTACCTTTGATGCCAATGATTACTCTACTAAAGTGCTTTTACACTTGGGTTTTACTTTATACTCAACATATTTAAGTTTTAATTTTCGCACCCCTATTATTCGCAGTAACTACTGTTGTTCTGGTAGATAAATGTCATAAAATAACCTTTTTTCTCGGGTTAGAAAACCTTCAAAAGGTACCCGATACTCCTTAGGGGTGGAGGCTCGGTTTTGTGGAAATTGCAGCCACTAAAACCTCCCCGGTGGAAATCGATGATGTGGAGATACTGGGGCACTCGGCTCGGACCTCGTCAGAATCCCTCCAATGCCGTAAACGAGAGCAGCTAGGGAGACCAGATGGCCTAGACTCTTTCTTCAATTCACTATAATTTTTCACGTGAGGTTTCCAAATCTTATTCCTCTAAATCGTAAATCGTAAGCGTAAGTTCGAACCCCGGCTCGCACCTCTGATTTCTTCAATGAATCATGTGCGAATCGTCTTTGTGCGATTGTTACTAGCTTTCGGTGAAGGAAAACATCGTGAGGAAACCTGCATGTCTGAGAAAGCCTAACTAGCTCTCGAATGACGTGTGAAGTCCGCCAACCCGCACTTGGCCAGCGTGGTGGACTATCCCCCTCATCTTGAGGGGAGGCCCGTGCTCAGCAGTGGGACATAAACAAGGGCTGGTATTATTATTATGACATGATATAGACATTAGAACAAAATAGTAGAACATTTTTGATTACTTTATTATACAAACTTTTCCTCTGTAAAAAAATATTCTGGGAATATTTCGCTCATAATTAACTAACTCCGACATTATATTGCACAAGACGGTGGCAACACTGGCACTAATTAAGAATAGGCCACAGCGAGCAACACTTAAAACGTAAGGTTGAGTTGAATGCAAATCTTTGTATTATGCAAATCTTACTGGATCATGTTGTTCGTAATTTATCGAGGTAAGGCTAATTTTGACTTAGTGAAGTTCGTCAAGGGTACCCCTTAACGTGGATTACCGCGGCCTAATTTTGCCTAACCTGAATGACTGATGATTTCTAATCCTAAATATGCGTCGAATTTAACGGCTTTTTATAAAAATAGTCAACACAAAAATATTCTAAAAGTAATAAAGGATGTACGTGAATAATTCTAGAGTTCTCAATTTAGGGTATTTAGGTTTAAGTGCTAAGTAATAAGGGGAAATTAAATTAAGCTAAAAAACTAGCTCGGTTGGACATCCTTACAATGTTTTTTTGTAGTTCTAACGGTGTGTAAATTTGTCAGTACTCAAAAAGGGGGTACTGTCACCAACTCAGCGATTTCTCTGTTTAATCAACTTATGGCTTTACCGTCTTTAAGGCGATGTTCTAACTAAACGCGATCACGTGATCATCGCAAGTTCGCGCGAGTTTTGTTCGCGCAACCGCATCGCGCAACCGTTAGGACACTCGTTCGACGTCCATATGTTTGAGATTTCGTTCGTCGAGAGAGATTCGAACTTGCGATGATCGCGTGATCGCGTTCTATTAGGACACTCCGTCACTGTATCACAGCTTCCCACCTATGACGTGGGATTGCAATCAACCACGTGTAAATTAATAAAAAGTTATTTATGATGCAAATAGTTTATTTTCAAAATATTAACAGTCTATTTACAATATACTAAATAAATACTTAAACTAAGTAAAACACTTAAAGAAAAGTAGTTTAAGTAAAAAAACAGTCCTAATAATGTGTCCTTACGTTTATCATTGATATTATGTATATTGATCAAGCCAAGCCACTAGTAACATCGGTCCAATAAATCTC
Source organism: Furcula furcula (assembly GCA_911728495.1). Classification (NCBI taxonomy): domain Eukaryota; kingdom Metazoa; phylum Arthropoda; class Insecta; order Lepidoptera; family Notodontidae; genus Furcula; species Furcula furcula. The sequence goes on along the minus strand of OU452246.1, from coordinate 7,157,889 downwards.
ACTTACATATCGATTGTAATAAATCAGTACACCAAGTTGTCCCCAAGCACCTCCAGAACACTAATAGATTAAGTAACTGAATAATTAATGCAATTAGTTCGGTTATAACACCACTCTATTGTTACCAATAGTGATCAAATAAACTAGCTATACTAACGCTTGTATTTACGACGCTATGGTACTTTTATTTTTTGTACAGACGAGTACATAATAGTTAAAAATAATAGAAATAATTAACACGAGCAAGCATAACTTTGAATCTTTGGAATGAATGATATTTATTTATTTTATTTATTTATACACATTTATAGCACCAATACAGTCTCACTATGGTAATTTAAATTATGAGCCCCCTCTTATTTTTATAAAAGTAAGTGGTGAAAGAAGCAATGTACCTGATGATAGTGGTATCGCTTATCACATCCATAGACAGTTTTTTTCAATCTGCCGCTCGTCACCTAAGACAGTCTCTTACGCCCACTTTTTTTCCACTTGAGGAGCCCCTCGGTACCTTGCCTCTGAGCCTGTCATCAGGGGGTGCATTATAGCCCCCCGGGAACCTGTCACGGTGCTCACGGAGACGGGTGTCGCAACCTAGCCGCCGCTCGCCGTCTTCCTCGGAGTCGCCGCCGTACTCAAACTCAAAGTCAAAAATCTTTATTTCAAATAGGCTTAACGCTAGCACTTTTGAATGGTCATTTTTTTAAAGCTACCAATCTACCAAAACTACTCAATGGACGTCCTGGGGCCCACACCCCGAACGTCCAGCGACTCCGAAGCCCTTGAGCTCACTATTCCAACCTTATAGTGCTTGTCAAAACTCACACCGAAATTCCGCATGGTTTACACGGTCTTCTGCTTTGTGGTTGAATAGCCTGGCACTGCCGAACACCGTAGTATAATCAGTATAACCAAATTACCTACACGTTTCGCTACACAAACTACCAAGTAAAACGTACATACTATCGATGATATTTTCTCTCTCACAATGCTAGCACTTAAGTCACCGAGTGTACTCCCCGCCCGCTCGTATTTGTATTGAGTTTCACGGTCCCACAATTAGCTAACATTACAACTGTTTGTATCGTCTGTACACTCACAAAGAATCGAACACATCTGTGATTAGTTACTTTTCTTTTGTGTTTCTATTGGACAATGTTCGTTTGTTTTATTTAACAATATCACACGACATAGATGATACTGTTCGTACCTAATAATAATTGTGTTCAGGTGATAATAATATGTCCATAATACAGACATCAACGCCATGTAGGGGACTTTAATGAGATCGGTCTATGTATATAATAATAATAAATAAATTTATTATCAGACAAACAAATCCATATTAACAATAAAGTAAAATAGAAACAGATCCACCAATAATTATAAATTACAACCACAAGATGATCCCCGATGCCCTCAGCACATTCACTTAACTGCATGCAGTCGTATCCAGCGCTGAAGGATCGGAGAGTCCCAGTGGTCCGCCAAGACGCTCAAGATGCCATTGGTATTGCCCCGCAACCGCTGCATCATCGTAGCACATCTCTTGCGTATAATCGCACTAAAACTATCCGTACGAGCTTCAGCAAACATGCCCGACGCACTACAGAAGCAAGGCAAACCCAACAGCATCCTAAAGGCATTATTATACTGAACACGCAGATCGTTGTATGCACTCTGCGTGTAGTCAACCCACAGGTTGCACGTATAAAACGACTGACAATATGCTTTAAACAGTGTAATCTTAACTTGAACAGTACTTATATTATACTTATATTGTACTTATATTAGTATTATCTTAACTTGTATAGTACCTACTAATTTACCATATTTTCTTTTTAATTTTGCTTCTGTTGCTGGGCTCGGTCTCCACTATGACGATCAATGAGAAGGTATAGATCATAAGTGGACAATGGTTACTACTGTAAAAGCTGGGATAGGATTTGAACCTGCGTCTCGTGGCCATCTGACTGGCCCGTTACTAGGCTAATAATACAAGTATGGGAACCATATTGATTATATTGAACTACCACATCGTGTAAGTAATATTGCCGTAAACTTATATAATTCGCGTGGCATGCGCTAAAATTACAATAATTTATCATTATTAACATTTTTTAAAAAATTTCATTTAATTTTGTACTAATAAACATGTGTTTGTTACAGGTTCGCTGCTAAACATTCCGCTGCTTAAAAAGGTAGGTACTTAGCTATTTCGTATTTGTACTTTGAAACATCAGTAGTGGCACAGCGGGCATACTGGGGGGCGTAGAGAGATCGTAGAGGGGGCGTGGTACGATTGCCGGTGTCAAAACAAAAATCCATAGTCATAAATACGTTTAACTAAATGCAAAAAAAAAATTGCTAGTACGATTCAAATCTACAAAGTGAACGGGACAGGGGCCCTACCACCACCTCTATTAGCAGTATTATTATCATCTTATTTGACTTGAGGTAGAGACGTCAATATAGCTCTGTCACTTTCTATCGAGAAAGTAAAGTGAAAATAATATTGCTATTAGATGTGATAGTACAGGCCCTGGTAGAGGAAGAGGTAAAAAGTAAAAGTAAAGGAGTTCGTGAATTGAAAATGAAAAATTTCAAATATAGTCCCCCTTGGCGTGATTTAAAAAAGGTTGGGAACCACTGTTGTAAAAGACGCTGTGGCCTTATCAGTCTGGAGAACATTATTATTATTATATATCTATGCATTAAAGTGCTCTTATAAAACAGTCTATCTGTATGTTCGCTTCATCTAAACTACACATTGGATTTTAATACGGTTTTCGACGTCATCTTTCCGTTCATGTATGAAACTTATGTAGGTAATTACTGGCTCATATCCTCAAAACCGCAGCGGGTGTGATCGTAATTTATAATACAATTTCATCTTACATTGAAAAGCCTATATTTCTAACCGCTATCTTATTAACTACAAGCACCTGACATGTCAATAAAGGTACTAGCGGTACCGACATGGATCGTGTCCATAAAACAGTAATTGGACATTTACAACCACATAAGCCAACAAAGCCAATATCACTAAAAGGTTTTTCCAAGTTAGTTTAAAAGTTCCAACTTCAGGAAACAAATAAAAAGTATTAAATTATAATTTAATACAAAGCGTACAAACTGTATTAATATATTTTTTTACTTAGCTTAGTGACGCGCCGAGCAATACATTCGCGACACGGCGAGTGGTACAGTTTGTTACGCTGCCGCTACTCGTCTTTAATTAAGATATCACACATAATACTGTTCTTACTAAATAAGACAGTCATGACAAATTTACTATTTTTACTTACTGCACAGAAACAACTAGGCCTTTGTTTAGCAGTGGACGTCTTTCGGATAGTGGATAATGACACAGAAACATAGCAATGGTTGCTACTTAGCGGTACAATAATTATGTAATACTGCCGTGGTAACGACTTGGATGGTTCCTTTTTTTTTTTTGTTTTTTTTTTTGACTCGGGGGAAATCCTCTAAAGATCCCCGGGAGCTGTGGGGCTCGACCGGGGTATGTGGGATTCTTACCCACTATAACCCCCGTGGCTGTCGCATCGGCACATGAGAGGGGGACCCCAGGGCTCTCCGGTGGGATCTGCATCAGGGGCACAAGGGAATTGGTCCCTAGTAAAAATTTAATAGGAAAACATAAAAAAGTAAAATGTAGACTAAGCTCTGGGTGAAATACGAAGTAAAGGAAGTTGTTTTTATAAACTACCTAGCTGGCGAGCAAACATGCGACCCGCCTGATGGTAAGCAGTCACCACAGCCTATAGACGCTAGCAATACCAGATGATTCACTAGCGCGTTATCGACCCTTGACATTAGACAGTGGCGTGCACAGACTTTCATGACAGGGTAGGCAAGATAGCAAATTTCTTAGATTATTTACTCTGAAAAGATCATTCAGAGAAGTTGTAGGGTAGGCAAAGTCTTTTTGTGTGTATGGAGTGCACGCCACTGACATTAGATATTAAATCTTTGTGTCCAGTAATTTCACTAGCTACAGTGCCCTGTTGCTTAGTGGCAGAATATCAGACACTGCGGTGGTTACTGATCAGCGGGGCTATTGCGTATCTCGTTTGATAAATAAAGTGATTATCACCAAAGCTAAGTGGCTATCAAATAACTGTCAAATGATGCATTCGGTATTGCCTAACTTGAGTGACCAACTGAAATGACGTCATGAGCACTGATTCTCGGTGATGATCACCGTAAACAATATTTGAAAGATGTTTCTGTATCGATAACCTATAATTGGTATTAAGTTAGTAAAGTATACATCAAACTGACGGTCATGCAAGTTGCGATGACCATTGTGAAAGAACTAATAAGGAGCAGTGTTTTATATTCTTGAAGGTGATCGACACTATTAGCCGGCTATTTGAAATGTTGACTAAAAGCATTATCAACGTAGTAAAAATGTGTCAACTATTTTCGAAGGATTATAACTTTTTTTTGTGACCTAAAGAAAGTATTTGGTTGGAGTGTATCCTTGGGGGCTATGTGGGGGTGCTGTGAAGTTGAGATTTAGTTGAGATATTTTTTTCGTGATGTAGGTACTCTCGCGGTACGGACCTTTAGGACGATAAACGCTTGCACGAGCTGGCCCTAAATGCATGCGGGCGGGGTAAGAACACGTAGGTAACGACGACGTTCAAACCCTTTTGATTGTAAACTGGTGCAACGGGCTGTAATGTACCTACTGAAGTAGGTGCATACTTTGTCCTATTTGACGCGTGCTCTTCAAGCCGCAGTCGACGCCCTGGGTCAATGGTTCCGTACGTGGCGCATAGAGGTGAACCCGGAGAAGAGTGCCGCGGTGGTCTTCTCCCGGGGACCCGCCAATATGTTCTCCGCGCGGAGCCTTCGGCCCAACAGAGGACTAGCCCCAATATCCCTATTCAATCGCCCTATCCCCTGGACTAGGAAGGTTAAGTACCTCGGAGTCACCTTGGACTCCCGCATGACTTTCGGCCCGCACATTAGGTCCGTCCGCAATCGAGCGGCTTTCGTATTAGGTCGCCTGTATCCCCTTCTCTGCAAGCGGAGTAAAATGTCAAGCTTGCATTCGCCCTATCATGACTTACGCGAGTGTAGTTTTCGCGCACGCCGCCCGCACCCATATCGATAGCCTCCAGGTTATCCAGAATCGTTTCCTCCGTCGCGCCGTCGGTGCCCCGTGGTACATGCGGAACGTAGATCTGAGATTCCGATTTCAAATTAGATCCCCTTCGTAAGTTCCTCAAAGAAGCGTCGAAACGCTACTTTGAATCCGCGTCCCGTCACGCGAACAGTTTAATCCGCGCCGCCGCCGATTACGCCGCTAGTCCTTCTGACTCGCGCCGCAGACCACGGCACGTACTGCTCGACCCTCCTGACCCCATGACGGTCCTATTGGACCGGGATGCGCCGACCCCTCCCCGACAACCGTATGCTACACTAGCTATCAGACACCGGTCTCGCCGGCGAGGCCGAAGGGTCGTACGTATGCGACCGCAACGACGTGCATCACCCCACTGAGTTTCTTGCCGGTTCTTCTCAGTGGGGGCGCGTTGTGAACCGGTGGTAAACTCAGCCCTCTCTTAAGCGACAGCCCAAGCCGAGGCAGTGCCTCCCTGAGGTGCCCTTGTGCTCGTCGCTACTTCTGCCGTAAAGGCTAGAGCGCTTCAAGCGCTCGCCTCCTATTGTCCGGTGAAGCTGCAATGGCCATCTGCGGCTAACAGCGTCTACACATACTTATCTTTGACTAGCAGTAGCCCGCGGCTTCGCCCGCGTTTACTTTGTTAAAATATTTTCTTACATACAAACTTTGGTACCTCATTTGTCCCACGGGTTGATTTTCAAATAAAACATTGCACACGACATAACAAAAAAAATGAACCAACTTCAACAACACTAAAAAGCATAAAATAATTTAAGTGTTATTGAAGTTGATGTTGGCGTACCTACTGTGTATATTTCCTTCAGGAACACTTTATGCGGTCCTAATAAAATTTGCATGAAATCATTACAGTAGTTTACTCCCTTCAATAAAAAAAGAATCATCGAAATCGGTTCATATTTGTCAGAGTTATGTAATGGAGAACATCAGTTTTATGTTTTTTTAACCGACTTTATAGAAGGAGGAGGTTCTCAATTCGTCTGTATATATTCTTTTTTTTTTACCAGATAAATTCCACCACATCAATCATGGTTCTCCAGGAAGTTCTTATCCAGTTGTGATAAAAATTATACATATTCATTACAGTGTTCCTTCTTTCGCATAAAAAAGAATTATTGAAATTGGTAAATACTCGTATTTGCCAGAGTTTGACCACTTTCGTCCTTAAAATGCGATAAAAATATCATCTTTTAGGCATTCCTACAGTTTTTTCTGAGTCGCCATTTTTGTTTTTTCAGGAACTGCTTATTCCTAAATGATTTTTTTTTATGGGACCCAATCAGTGGAGCGGCCTATCCGTACCAGAAAGATTTTTTAAAATTGGTTCATAATTGCCAGAATCATGCGCGATCATACATAGAAAAAAAATGTACAGACAAATTAAGAACTTCCTCCTTTTTTGAAGTCCGTTAAAGATGCTGAAAATTAGTTTGTTAAATTGTTGTGTTGAGTTTACTTACCGAGTTTCGTGACTGTAGCTGTATTATAAATTAAATGGAAATCCGCATACAAACTTTGAAACCATTAATTGATCTTAGGGGTTTTATTTTTTGATGAATGCAGGAAACAGGTTTTTTAGATTCATATGTGCAATACATGAAATAAGTCTTGTGACCGTAGGGTAAAACAAAAGGATTTGGACCCCAATTAATCCCTTTTGAGAATCAAATAAAAAAAAATTGCACATGGATTTCTTTAATTTCATGAATGCATCCGCAGTGTCATCAGTGCAGCATGATGTTTTTCTGCATTCATGCTCAAAAACCGTGCTTAAACCCCGTCAAGGGTTGATTTTCAAAACAAATGTGTCAGACGTATTTCTAAACTTCTTTTGATGACAAAGTTTTGTATCCGTGTGATGAAAAATATTTTTTTGCAAAATTTGATACCCTATTGACCCACTTAGGGGTTGATTTCCAAAAAATGCAGAAAATTTGTTTGTTGTTATGTTGAGTTTATTTAATGAGTTTTGTGACTGTAGCAGCATTATAGCTAAAATGAAAATCCTTCCTCATGCAAACTTTGAAACCTCATAAAATAACTTTAGGGATTGTTTTTTGAAGAATGCCTGAAATAAGTTTGTTAGATTATTGTGTGCAATGCATAATATAAGTCCTGTGACAGTAGGACAAAAATAACATTTTGGACCCAATTGGACCCTTTTAGGGGTTGATTTTTAAAATAAATTGCTTCAACTTGATGAATTTATTCACAAAGTTTCATTAGTGCAGCATGATTTCCTTTCCGCGTTTAATACTCAAAAACCCCTTCAAAAAATAATGTGCGACACGTGTTTTTTATCATTACACTGATAAAGTTTCGTGTCCATGCGATGAATAATTTTTTTGCATAGTAATTTTGATACCCCATTTGGCCCACTTACTCGTAGGGGTTGAGTTACAAAAAATGCTGAAAATTAGTTTGTTTAATTGTTTTGTTGACTCTATGTAGGTACCGAGTTTCGTTACTCTAGCTGTATTATAATATTCAATGGAAATCGTTCTATGTGTAAACTTTCGAACCCCATTATACGACTTTAGGGGTTGTTATTCGCTAAATGCCGGAATTGGGTTTCTTAGATTCTTGTGTGCAATACATAAATTAAGTCTTATGACTGCAGGTCGAAGAACATTTTTGGACCCCAAATGGACCTCTTTATGAGTTTATTTTCAAAAACTATTTACACATGGATTGCTTTAGTTTGATTAATGTATTCGCAAAGTTTCATCAATGTAGCATAATATTTTTCCGCAGTTCAAACTTAAAAACCATACTAAAACCCCTTTAAGGGTCGGTTTTCAAAAAGTTGTGATACAGGTGTTTCTTCATTTCTTTTGTTTAGTACGTTGACAAAATTTCGTGTATATGTGGTGAAAAAAAAAAATGTTTTCCATACAAACTATGAGACCCCATTTGACACACTTAGGCTTGATTATCGAAAAATGCTGAAAATTAGTTTATTCAATTTTTGTATTGAGTTTATGTACCGAGTTTCGTTACTCCAGCTGTATTATAGCATTAAATGGAGATCATTCTAGGTGTAAACTTTGAAACCCCATTAAAAAACCTTAGGGGTAGTTTTTCGAAAAATGCTGGAAATAGGTTTCTTAGATTCTTGTGTGCAATATATAAACTAAGTTTTATGACTGTAGGTCGAGAAACATTTTTGGACCCCAATTTGACCCCTTTGCGAGTTGATCTTCAAAAAAATATTATTTGCTCTTGAATTGCTATAATTTCATTAATGTATTCGCAAAGTTTCAGCAATGCAGTATGAATTTTTTTTTTCGCGTTGCATACTCAAAAACCAGGCTAAAATCCCAATATGGGTCGATTTTCAAAAAGTGTGATACACGTGTTTCTTTATTTCTTGTGTTTAGTACACTGACAAAGTTTCATGCCCGTGTGGCGAAAAAAAAATTTTTTCCCATACAAATTTTGGGAGCCCATTTGACCCACTTAGGTATGGAATTTCGAAAAATCCGTTCTTATTGTTCACCTAGACTATTTGAATAATGTTGGTTCCAAATTTCAAGATTGTACGTTAAGTATATGGTTTTTGCTGTATCGTGATTCCTAGAAAACACCCTGCTCTTTTATTAATATAGATAGATTAATTTCGGATGCTGCCTTTCTCTTGTCACTGACTTATAGTTTAGCGGCAAATGGTAGTAAAAGATGTAAAACACCTCGAATTTCTTAAAAACTTTATTTTCATAGATTTAGGATTTTTCACAATATCTTTGGTTTTTTTTATTAAACTTTGGTTGTCTATGCTCCCAAGTGCTAGTGGATACTAGGCGAAAATACCTACAAATTAAAAAGTACCTCCAAATGTTCTTTGTTTAAAGGTTCGGGGGATATTCAAATTGGTCGCATAATGTCGATAAAAAAGTAGAGATGGCTAAAAGACAAGTGATGAGCACCGTAGCACACTGTAGGTTGATATCCACCGAAAGCCATACGTAATACCAATATTTTATCACACTTTCGGTTGACATCAAAGTTCCGTGGCCAACTGAAGCTTGATAGTCACTTGGGTGACTAAAGATAGCCCTGCTGGACGGTTCCTAGCACAAGGCACCAACTAGTAAAAAGTTAATAGGAAAACGTAAAAAAGAAAAATGTAGACTAAGCTCCGGGTGAAATACAAAGTAAAGGAAGTAGTTGGCGTGTTACCACGGTGCCTGAAATAAAAACACTCGAACTAACGTATATTATTCATTCAGCTTTGGCCTCTAGCTGCTGTTCTACAGTACTTTTACACATTACCTTTAAAGTATACATGATAAGTTTGTGTTTGTGATTTTATTAACACATTTGCAGTAAATATTAGTATGAAGTTTTTGGTTAAGTATAAACTTCATTATTTTATGAAAATGTACAGATTGAAAATGCAAAGTAGGATTATATTAGCTTCCATCTTTAATCAAACTGATTACATTACTGATTGTTAAACTGTGTAATTAATAAACATCTTGTCTAAAACTAAAGCCATTCACATTAATACCAAAACTTGCATTACAAGTACTTAGTCTTTAGAACGGACAAATTAAATAAAACAGAAAAAAAATCAGGCTCCTCAGATCTCTGTCGTTTATAAACCGATTTGAAAAATTATTTTTTTAATTGAAAGGATATGCTTCCAGATTGGTCCCATTTTTTTCAAAATCAAGTTCTAATGATGGGAACCATGAGTAACAGAGGGAACTCCTTAAATATTATAGGCATACATATAGCGTTTTTGGTATTTTTAGAAACTAGTCAAGCATTTTCATTCAGAAAGTATCATTTGGTGAAGTGGATCTGATGAAGAAGGCCATAGATGGCCACCGGAACTCTGTAATAAAATTAACAATCCATCCTATCCTAGCCGTGCCTACTAAACGTAGAACTACCGAATTTGGACGCGATGGATAGTTCTCGACGAGTAGTTGTTAGAAAAATGGAGATCAGGGTCTGATGGTGGAGCAGGACGGTTGTCACGGGATCCGCCGAGATAAACGTAGATCCGCCGAGTTTGGGCTCGTTGAGTAGCTCTCGATGAGTAGTTGTTAGAAAAATGGTGATCAGCGTCTGATGATGGAGCAAGAAGGTCGTCACGGGATCTCGGCACCAATAAACATAGACCCACCGAGTTTGGGTTCGTTGGGTAGCTCTCGACGAGTAGTTGCTAGAACAATGGTGATCAAGGTCTGATAATGGAGCAGGAAGGTCGTCACGGTATCTCGGCACCAACAAACGTAGACCTACCGAATTTGGACTCGTTGGATAGGTTTCGACGAGTAGTTGCTAGAAAAATGGAGATCAGGGTCTGATGATGGAGCAAGAAGGTCGTCACGGGATCACTGCACCAATAAACGTAGATCTGCCGAGTTTGGGCTCGTTGGGTAGCTCTCGATGAGTAGTTGCTAGAAAAATAGTGATCAGGGTCTGACGATGGAGCACGAAGGTGGACACGGGTTCTCGGCACAAATAAATGTAGACCCACCGAGCTTGCAGTCCATGGTTCTCGAGAACTACGAGTATAACACCTAGATATCTTCAGTTTATGGCAATTGGTTAGTTTATTAAGATACTAGCTGACCCGCGCAGCTCCGCCCGCGCTTTTATTACATTTTGCTCCCCTTTTCTCCCTCTTCCCTTGATTTATTTCTCTCTCAACAATTTATTAATAGTTAAGTATTTCTCATAAAAAGTAAAGGATAAAAAATGGTTATTGTGGGTTAACCCTAAGAGATAAACATATACCATCGAGGACTTTTTGTAAACCTTGTTAAGGTGTACAATACTGTAGTACATTATTTTGATCTATCTGGTCCCTACCAGAACCCCCAGCGTTTGCAATGTAAGCGTAAAAAAAATGTGTTTATTTGCGACATCACATTAGAAACCTCTGAAATTATCAGTTTTCCTCTACTATATAATGCATATATTATACATATAAACCTTCCTCTTGAATCACTCTATCTATTAATAAAAACCGCATCCAAATCCGTTGCTTAGTTTTAAAGATTTAAGCATACATAGGGACAGACAGACGCGGCGGACGACTTTATTTTATAATATGTATAGATTGTCACATCTATTTTTTTTTTAAATTTTGCTTAAGCTTATATTTTAGTGATGGTCCATAGTTGTGTTATGTAGTGGGTGTTTTTAAAATAAATATAAACTGGCTGTTTGTCAGAATAAAATATAAGTTGTTAAAACTTAACCTAATAATTCACCAAGGGAACCACTAAAAAGAATAAAATAAAAATAATTTTTACAAAAAAAAGAACCGCCTTCAAAATGCAACTAAAAAGCTTGAAATAATTTCTATCTAAGAATTAGTGGTTTTTACATCTACATTGTTAGACTTGGGCTACAACATATTATAAATACATATTACTATCGAAGTCGGCGCCTAATGTCTAGCAAATACTTACAATGGCAGTAGGTACCTAACTGTTTTCCAGTTTGGCGCCGTCTTTGATCGTAATATGTATTTATAATATGTTGTAGTCCAAGTCCAACAATGTAGATGTAAAAACCACTAATTCTTAGATAGAAATTATTTCAAGCTTTTTAGTTGCATTTTGAAGGCGGTTCTTTTTTTTGTAAAAATTATTTTTATCTATAAACAGCAAAGGAGCAGCGAGTATTCTAGTTCTAAAATAAACTCTCACGACAGCATTTGATTAAGCCGTCGTTCGTGTAATAACCCGTCTTATACCTATTACCCCTTGAAGTAATAGATGCTGGCCCTCCAGCTCATATCGTGTAATTGCAGGATATGCTAATAATTGGCTAAAGAGACTAAAATTGGCTAATTCATGTCTCCCATATGGCATATGTTCCTCCTTTGACTCATCATATCGTTTAAAGTTGTTATTATTACTGCATCTAGTATTGAGTTTGTCGGTATAGGTACAAGACGTTTTTGAGGCAAACACGCGTTTATTATGTTGTGTGTTAGACAGGGATGTGTAGCGTCGCCGTGGCTATTTAATCTGTTCATGAACAATTGCTTGACAGATTTAAAAGAGATTGAAAGTGGTTTGAGAATGAATGAGTCACTCGTCAAATGTTTTCTCTATGCTGATGACCAAGTAGGTATTACTTGCGTCTTCGGCCGAGGAGTTGCAGGAGATGGTAACTGCTATGAGTGGAGCTTTTGTTAGAAAGGGAATGAAGGTGAATGTAAAAAAGACGAAAGAGATGAGGCAGTGACAGACTGCAACATTGTGATTGGAGATGAACAAATTGAACAAGTGAATGAGTTTGTGTATCTGGGTTCAAAGTTTACAAGAGATGGAAAGTGTGAGAGTGATATTGAAAGAAGAGTGAATGCAGGAATGGAGCTTTGCACTCCTTTATGAACAGTCGTAAGGTGTCTAACAAGTTTGGCTGTGCATGAGGGGGTGTTGGTTCCGACACTCATGTACGGAAGTGAAAGTTGGGTATGGCAGAAGAAACATGAATACAGAATAAATGCAGTTGAGATGAGAGCGTTAAGAAGTATGATAGGAGTTAAACTGAGTGACAGGATAAGAAATAGTGAGATAAGGAAACGTTGTGGTCTGAAAGAAGATGTAGTGACAAAAATTGAGAAAGGTATGCTGAGATGGTTTGACCATGTCGAGAGAATGAATGAGGAACGATTGACGAAAAAAGTGTATAAGGCGAGTGTGAATGAAAGTGTTGGAAGGGGTAGACCTAGGCGGGAGTTTAAGACCAAATCAGGGACGTCTTGAAAAAAGGCCAGGTCAAGAGTACCCTAAACCGAAGAGCATGTATGAAGGGAATAATGAAAATGGACGAAGCGAAACAAGTATGTAAGGATCATAGCAAGTGGAAAGAAGTGGTATCTGCCTACCCCTACGGGAAAGAGGCGTGATTATATGTATGTATGTATGCACGTAACAAAAACTCTGTTCGATCGTTCATATTTGTAAGAGTTACATAAGTACATGTTTTTAGTCCCAATAAAGATTGTTTTATTATATTATACTAGCTGACCCGCGCAGCTCCGCCCGCGCTTTTATTGTTTTTCTCAACTGTTTTCATGGATTTTCTCAATTTTTATATTTTAACCTACATTCAAAAATTTAAAAACACCGAATAAATCTTTTTTATAAATTATTATCTTTTTTTTTCGGGTTCAGTGGCTTAGGCGTTATAGAGTAACAGACAGACAGACAGACATAGTTACTTTCGCATTTATAATATTAGTATGGATGGATAGGGAAGTAGGGATGTAAAATAAAGTCTTTTCTTTAACAATGGCGAAATTCCATACTAAATTTCCTTCCCTATTTCAACCCCTTTCATCTTTTTTTCGGGATTAAAAGTAGCCTTCCTTGAGGTCTAATCTATCTCTTTACCAAATTTCATCAAAATCGGTTCAGTGGCTTAGGCGTTATAGAGTAACAGACAGACAGACAGAGTTACTTTCGCATTTATAATATTAGTATGGAATATATGGAATGTAAAATAAAGTATTTTCTTTAACAATGACGAAATTCCATACTAACTTTTCTTCCCTATTTCAACCCCTATCATCTTTTTTTTTGGGATAAAAGTAGCCTATGTCCTTCCTTGAGGTCTAATCTATCTCTGTACCAAATTTCATCAAAATCGGTTCAGTGGCTTAGGCGTTATAGAGTAACAGACAGACAGACAGAGTTACTTTCGCATTTATAATATTAGTATGGGTTACATACGGGGTGTAAGGGACATCGTACCGAAAACCGATACCAGGGATCCAGTACATGATTCTGAACATTCTAGTGTTGAAATTTTTCATCGGCTTTTTCATGAATTTCCAAAAAAATGCCGCGGTTTTTTTTATAAAATTAGGATAACGTCATTATTGGTATAATAATAAGGCCTAATTTCAATTTAAAAACAATAAATTACTTATTTGTGCAAAATTAGCAATCATCAGCAGCCGAAAACTCCACTGCTGAACAAAGGCCTCTCCCTTATAAGGGAGGGGTTGCCATAATCTCCACGCTTGGCAGGCTGCTTGATTGAAATTAGCAATGTAATTTGAAAAATAAATATCATTCCGCACGTATTCATTACATACTCAAAAATTAACAAGTTAGTCATTTGTCGTTTTCCATATAAATTCCGGTTTCTGTAATGTTGTAACGGACAATATGAGAACTCTCATAAAAGTTTTCGGTACGTAGACCCTGTATAATTATATTGATACACCGAATACATCATCATCATCATCAACAGCCAAAAATATACTACTGAACAAGGACTCCCCCTTTGAAGGGAGGGGTTTGTCATAATCCCCACGCTTGGCAGGCGGCTTGGGGATCGCAATATAGATATATAGGGTGGTAGGTAATCCAATAGAAAGACGCTGCTGCCCGTCTTCTTGTATTTGGTATTTTGTTACATACTGTATAATTTCCTCCTGGCAAATATGACCACAGCGGCCAATCTTCACGCGGGAGATACCTATTATAGTGCATAATTGTTTGCATAAGATACTTACAAGTGCACTCTCTCTTCCTTTACTCTCACAATCTTATGGTACGGAAGACCGATACGACCGGGGTGAAGTCAGGCGCAAGACCGACTTTTTCATGCCCGTTCGACGACAATAATATGAAACCGATTTCTGTAAATTTTATTATACTAAGTTAAGTATGCCAAATTCAGTTGAATTTTGTCATAGCAATTAGTTTGCGACCTTTTAGTTAAATGCTAGCGCTTAATGTCAATTTTCTAGAATACAAGCAGGCACAAATTTCTACTTTCCCGTACCAAGCAAATGAAGTTACAAAGTTATTAGTTTTAGTGCAAACAGCGAGGCCTACGGTAAACAGAGTCTACGAACTCACATAGACGCTACATGACCATACAAACAAACTAACGGTACCAAACTCCTCTCCGAGATGAAATTAAATATTCCACTGTCCAGATTTCACCGGGTGATATACTCGCCTCGACTCTGCGACAAAAAACGAAACACGGCAAAAAGAAGGGAAATATGAACTCATTAAAAACGACATTTCGTTCCCCCCTTTTTTGGTGGAAATGCCAAGACGGAAGTATTATAACGTGAATGAGGAAGGGATTGTACACCGTTATAATATAATTGTGTTAGCAAAACAAACGAATTTTTCAAATTTAATCATTTTAAGTTTCATGATTTTTTTGTCATCTGTGGACGGTTAGCCGTGTATGAAAGTGCACAGCTATTAACCAATATGAAAAAGGGCCTTGCGTCAGATGTATCGCAGTGTACCTAGTAAAAGGATTGAACTTGTATCCGTCAGTGTCAGCATAGAGATTCTTCATAGTGCACTCTCAACCTTACTTAATACATTAACACACCACTCAAAATTGGCGTAATTTAGCTGAAATCTTCTGTAGGTCTGCCGTTGTGCTAACCAATTCTGGCTACTCTTATTTTAAGCTAAAACGTTTGTCAACGTAGTTTATACCTAATCATCATTGTAATTTCTCTTAAACCACATGAGCATTTATAGTTACTAGAACCAGAAAGAAAGTTTCCTACAATCCACCAGCTGACAAAAACTATTTTCGGAACTTTTTCGAAAGCTTCCTCTCTAGCTGTAGACAGTTGCTCACGTGCCGAAACTATAATACACGTCTGCCTATAAAGATGTCAATAACTGAACAACATTTCACGTACATCTACATTAGCAATGTCAAGGCGATAGACATCTAGTGGCTCAAACACCCGGAACGGCAGGCGCCTAAAACCGCTGTTAAATTCATGTATCCCTCTTGTATTTACGATGCTATAAAATGATAACTTTAGCGTCTCAGCCATTCCGAGGCACACAAGCTCCATGGAATACATATTTATGTATGAGTATGTGACGTGTATCGTAACTGAGCATACTGTCGAAGGTAATGTTAGCGGAGTTTGTTTTTATGAACTTTGTAAATGGTTTTATGTAAGACCTGAATTCAAGAAGTAACCTATATGGGTGCTTGCAGTTCAGTTTGCAGCGGCTGCAGCGCTGCAAATCTGAAGTCACCAAAAATAATTTCGTTTAAATACCTAGTGACGTAGCTACAGCAATCCCATTAACGTTTGTACCATCCTCCTTTAAAGATCACTCGAATTTGAAAGCACTTGACACATTTCCACCCTACCGCGCAATCGCGTTTGTCTTAAAATCATTATAGACCGACAGAAGGTAGTGATTTACGGTTCGAATGCGGTGCAAAGATGCAAATAAACCTTCCAAGCGATTTGTTCGAGAGACGGGCCCCTCTTGAGCCAGATGCAAGCGATTTATGTTCGGAAATTAAAAATATCGTCCGCACGAACGACCAGAAATCGTTTCACTGATAAATATGGAACAATTTCAGAATTCCGTTCGCTTTTGTTAATGGAATCTGTTTTGATTTTAATATTATTCTTTTGATGATAACGACTGTATTTACATTCCTTGGGCCTGATCACCCAACTGAATCACTGTATCATGGTCGAGTAGATTTTTCTCACACATCAAGTTATACTTTTAGATTACTGGACAAGGTACAATATCTACTTGTGTGCCTTAAATTTTAACCAAAATCCTAACGTTCCAATAAAACTAGATATATGTATTTATAAAATAGGTTTTAGTCTTATATCATCCGTAACACAACATAAACACAACACCCATAGTGCGATGAGATATTTTATCTCCTGCGCTGCTATTATTTTTAATTCTCGTATATATTTTTTAATATTATTTACATAGTTGTATGAAACGTTCCAATTAATATTTATAGTTCTAGTGTGCATTCGAAATACATTAGATACTGATACGGTCCACACGACGACGAACGACAGACACCGGAATGGAGCTTCGTAATGGCACCCCCGATACGTGATGTGGCGTAATTGATCCTCCATCTAGGGACTTAGTAGTCATGACTTCGTAAGGAGGGCAATGATAAATTGTGCTTCCGTAGAAGATCACAATAACATGATGAAGCGTAGCTATAAAATTATAATTGGGGTACATTTCTATCGACGGTTTATCCGCGTCTAGTCTAGCTGCTATAGCTATACTTAGTGCTTCATAAAACATATATGTGTGTACATGATTTCTTTGTAATTTGCGTAGTTAAAAAAATGAAGGAAAGAATGGTGGACCATATTATGCTGCTATTATCATTCGATTATTATTGGAAAAGGAAAATCAATACAAAAAAAGATCATTTTATAAGCATTTTTCAAAAAAATTATTTACTTAATTGAAATATCAAAACTCTTGATCAAATATCGGTGTCGCTAGGAAATTGGATGAAGTCATCCAATTTATTTGATCAAATCTACATTGGACAAAGAAATTTGACATGTGAAAACCAGGCTTAGAAACTTTTGCTGAGTTTCTAAGGCTGGTATTACATGCACGAAGGTAACATTTTATTTAGCACTCATCAAAAATAACTCTCTTATGGTTGTCGCAGCTTAATCTATTCTTGTTTGTATAAAGTAGTATTACTGCATTGTAGCATACCGACAATGCACACATAAATTATACACCAAATAAAACACACATAATATACCTACTAACATTTGCACCATATAAAACTATTCGATATTGAACCGAGATGAGATAGATCTGATTTTACGGTTGACTCGTATACCTGTTTTGATAACTATGCCAGTAATAGAGCATTATTATCTACGCCAAGTATCGATGCTTTCCTCAGATGCTTTCAAGCGAATAATCGATTATAACGGTTGATATCGATTATGTAACTGTTTTGATACGTAATAATAAAATGTTACTCCAACACTCTGATGAATATGCCATAGTTTTTGGTTTAATTATTATGCCAGTATGGTTATAATATCACTTGACTGGATCAACCCCATGGCTCTACACGAGTAGCAAAGGCACACACGTTTGTAGAGCTACTTAATTATAGAGGCAATTAAAGGATGAAGGCTCTCAGTCTAATTCCAACATGATGTCTACCGTACTTTGTAGCCACTATAACTAGACTCCCGCGTCTATTTTTAGTACGTAAAAGTTGAGCTTTCACGATTAATGTGCCGAGTAGTTTGAGGTCTTGTTCACTGGTTATACACATTCAATGTTATTTTTTTTTATCTTTATCCATGTTCCCGAGTTGAGTTGTAATATTTTTGGAACTGAATTTTCAGTAGGAAAGCAAGAGATGTTTTAATTAGACTTGTATTTTAATTAACGCCCAGATGTCTAACCTAAATATAACCCTACCTATGTATGTATGGTATTAACTTCGCAGTTTCAGTTATAAGTCAGTGACTTTTTCTATGTATCCAATGAGTTTTAATCGTGAATGAGAAATAGTGACTGCAATTTGTTGATTACTGCCTGTCAACAAATTGAAGTAGCCTGACTGAGGATGTACCTCGATGATTGCATTACGGAAGATAGATTGCCATAAAAACGAAATCTTCTAGTTGTGTTGTATCCAATGAATGAGGATTCTAGTGTTAAGTATAATTTGTTGTACTGGCGGCTTAGGGTCGGTCTTTTGTTGCTGTCCATGCTAGTTCCATTGACTGTAACCATGACACTCGTACCTGAATGTCATAAATGAAGACTGATCTTATAACCAATGTCTCCTTTATTTCACGCATTGAGATACTATATTTGAATCCGTCAAGAAGTTTGGTCTACAAGGTAAAGAAACAGTCAAACATACATATACGCGAGAAACGATGCTCTCTTCGGAAAATCTAGTAGCAAGCAATCATTTCAACGCGTCTACAAGATTACGTCGAAGTAAAGGTTCAACACTAATTTTGTTGTCTCGCTCAGTTTTAAGGCGCGTCGAAACGCTTGCCAAACCTCGGCATGAGTTAACAAGCGCAAGCGTGTGGTGGTGGTTTGGCTTACACAGGTCTTGGCCAGTAAAGGCATCGGCATTGCGTAGTGTTTGTAGCAGAAGTGGGTGATAAATAATATTACTCTAGAATTCACTGTGATCAGCCGTCTCGAAATATTACCGTGGCTTCCTAGAATGGAAATGTGTTTAGAAATAACATAATAATATATCGTTACTGTACTCGTATTCCAACTGATTCTAAAATACTCTGAGTGTCACTCATATCATAATTATGAATCAACGTTATGAGGCTTCTGTCAGTTGGTAGAGCACACGGTTTGTGCGTCTTGCTTGGTAACTCGAAATCGAGTCCAGTCAGTTTTTCTTATTCGCACTCGGTGCCAATGTCTAACAAGCGTGACTTGGATTATTGAAATGGAACTGATTAAGTGTTGGCCGTGATGGCGACGAGACAAAGTCACTGTGAAAGGAGTCACATGGTAAGCCACAGTCTCAAGTGATTTTACCAGAAACGGATACGACTGTCACGATTATAAACAAAAAACATTTTCCCTCAAATTCTGTTTGTATTGGCTCGGCGTTTGCGGCAAACCGCAATCGTGTAGGCTCGGCATTATACCAGCGTAACTCATGTAAGGACCCTGCATTTACTGTACCCTAACACGTAATGGGCGTGCTTCCCAAGTTTAATTAAGGTCCGCTAACAAACTTACACGTACACATTAATGGCTAGTAAAGTGTTCAGCCACTAGGCTACCATCGCCTATATATTTGCGACACCCTAATATGGCCGTTTTGATGTTTCTTTTATATTCCTTCTTCTTTTCCTTTAGTAGGTTCGCTGAACCTGCAAATGTAGTTGTCAGTTTTTTACGAAGAGTGAGCAGGAAAGAACAGCGAGGAAACGACGTAGGCGTCAGGACGGCCATCATAATTTGCCGCAACTATACCTCTCTCTACCAATCCTTTTATGTAAGACATCTTTATACTTATCTGTAATATTTAATCCCAATTTCAATTTCGAATACACACAAAAACCGCATTGGGTATAAAAAAAGATGAAATTTAAACCATAACTAGCTCACGTCCTAAGTCAATCCAAACACCATCATTTTAGACGAGATGTAAAAAAAGTGGTAAGTTGAGACCGGGTGTGCGTGCAGGTAAACACGAGTGCAACCGGTCCATGGGTCTTGTATTAACGCAAATAGCTTACCAAATTACCCCTTTATAAGGAACATAACATTTTAAACTTTATTGCTCTTTTATTATAATTGGAAATGTAGTGGACGGCCCGTCTCGAAGGATTCGCGTGAGTTGATAGGCACATTTTTGATGATAATTTTAATGCAGGGTGCACTTCAATAATGGGGTGTAATGAGGTTCTTATATTAAGACATCATGCATCACATCATGCATCATGGCATAATTTTCTACTATCCATAAAATATTAAAAAGCTTTAATATAACATTATCAATCAGTACTTTTAGACTTTCGCGTTCCATTGTCTAACATTATTTTAATCGGGAATGAACGCGATTTACCTTATATTTTGGCTTGTCAATCGGGAAGAGGGTTTCAGATTATCAGCCACATGGGACCCAGTGATTAAAATGACGAAGCCTCGATATTTGCCTGTGGTTAAATATACAGATAATGTGACTGTAATGTGTGGTGGATTTAATGTTTCAAGTGAAAGAATAGGGATATCCGGCCGAAACGTCGAGTCAAAATATAAGGTAAAATGTTTTAATTCCCGATTAAAATAATGTTCGATTATCGAACAATTCTTTTAATAATAATAATGCCCTCGTGGCCTATACGACCACAATGGCCAAGTTTTCACAAAACCTGTCATCTACACGGAAGATATTACAGTGTACAAATGCTTACGTAGTAGACATAACTGATCTCTATATTCTTTTGCTTTCACAATCCAATAGAACGAAAGACCAACAACACCGGAGACAGGTCAGTCGGGCGCAGGACCGAGTTTCTATCACACCGTACCACTTATAAGAATAACGTGTTTTTAACGTGTTTAAAGTGTTATGCACGTAATGCTTAGGTTAGCCCATACAGAGAACGTACAAGTTTAACTAAAGTACATAGTAACGTCCACCAAGTCCACGGTTCATTTCCTGGGGGACTGGCTCCTAGTTTCTCGCCGACGATTTTTATACAAACGACATGTCGTCTATAAAGTTTCGGCACAAGTTACAGAATACAGCGATCAAATATTTTGTACATCATCAGTATTTATTTCGACATGAAATATACAGTTAAACTAAGAAAGATAAGACTTTCATCCTCGTCACAAATCAACAACTTCGATCTTTTATAAATTACCATCTATCTGTCTATTAGATTTGGATGGGTCAGCTGAAGATCGAAGCCAGTGGCGTGTAATTGGAGAAGCCTATGTCCAGCTGTGGACGATGATATAGGCTGATGATGATGATAAATTGCTAACGATGTGTCTGTATGTAATGGTCAAATCTAATGCAAGTTCGCAAAAAGTGGAACCATAAAATAGTTGGTCACTGATTTCTAATAAAAACACATTTGATGGATTCCAGCTTTTGCTTTTTATTTCACTTCCTTCCGGTTACGGACACCTTTAAACAAATCTACATTATATGTTTGTTTTGGTGCTTTCAGCGCCCATTGTCATATGTTTATTGATTAATCGTCTGAGATACAATGAATTGCGATATTTACTGTAGAAAAAAGTTGTTATTATTTTAATACGGTGTAATTTACAGTTATAGTAATGAATGTATATTACTGTATTTTTATAAAATGTGATTTGATTATCACAATTTTTAAATAATATGTATTAGGTACGTCTTCAACTTCATTCTTAGACCATGTCCAGCTGAAATTTATATCGGATTTTTTTATTTCGGGATAAAAACATGAAAAATCGTCTGCCATTTTTGTCACACATTAGTTATTTTCGATCGCACTTCGTAAAAGCTGTAATATTTCACGCATGAGGAGGAATATGCAACCTAATGGCACGCGTCCTAGAATATTTATTGGCTTCCAACGTACATACTGTATAGCTTAAAAGCATACTCACTGACTTTAGTGTCAAAGTTATGAGCTTAAATGTTATACATAGTACCAATTGTTGTCGTGTTTGTGATCCGGGGCGCCTAGTAAATGACAAAACGCTAGCCTGTTGTCTCCAACATTTGCCCTCATTACGTGGATGAAATCTTATTCAAATCTCCACATATCAAAATATATGTAAGAGACATGTCTTCGGTGCCACGAGGAAAAATCCTGCGGAATAAAGGATAAAAACGTTTTCGGACAAAGACCGTATAGTCGTAATTCGTTCCCGGAACTTGTAATATAGGGCATTGAAAGGATAATCCCGGAACTCCAATTTGTCAAGCTTCCCCCGGCCAGTGCAGACACCTTATATGTGCAGTGTGGTATACTTTGCTGTTATATTGTACTATTTATTTATATCGTGCGATGAACTTTTGTGACGTCTATTGTTTAATCGGCAAAGATTGTGTGTAATATGTTGGTCATCGATCTTTAATGAAATAAGAAATTGAGTAGTAGGTATAAGCATTATTATAACAATTGGTAGTATAAACATTATTATTATTAGCTTTTATTATAGGTATGTGGCATCTTCTTCTGTACTTTTTAACCGACTTCAAAAAAGGAGGTTCTGTATTCGACGCGTATGTATGTAATATTAATAAAAATGCGTAATATTCATATATGTTAGTCTATGTGGGCTTCTAAACGAATTTACCAAATTTCACGAGTGTATGTATGTATGTATGTAGGTTTGTCCGCGGATTTCTCAGAAACTACAAGTCCGATTTCGAAAATTCTTTTTGCAATAGTTAGAGTATCTTTCAACTTAGGGTAGAGTACAAATTTCATCAAAATCGCTCCAGTAGTTTAAGAGATATAAACTTTTTATGTTTTCAGTAAGTTACTGTAATGTAGACGTTCGAGTTGCGTGATACTGCTGATACCTATCTTGGTAAAATAAGTCACTAAAAAGTGTTAAATAAACTATTTAAAAAAAATAAAAACCGACTTCAAAGTAAATTATCTAGAAAGTATAAAATAACGAAAATATTATTGAAGTTGGTGCAGAATATACACAGCAGGTACGCTAACACCAACTTCAATAATATTTTCGTTATTTTATGCTTTTTAAATAATTTATTTTGGAGTCGTTTTTTTTTTTTAATAGTTTATTGGTACCTTACGAAGCCATATGAAGACATCGACAAAAAAGTGTTGTTGTGTCGTGCTCCGACTTTCTTGAAGATCGATTTACACGTGGTATTAAGGTCATATAACAACTTGCTGTTTTGTTTCCGGCACCGGAATAGGAGCGACATTCGTATTTGATATATTTGATGATGGAATAATTTGGTCTATTTTCCTATTAGAACCGTTCAAATTTTATCACAGTTTAAATGTGTGTGTGCACATACCCACTCTCATACACACACATACTTACTTAACATTGTCATTTACTCCCTTCCGCAACACTAGGACATTATTAGGATACTTTATATTTTTACGTTGGATATTAATTGGGCAATAAAAGCATTTTTAAATTTTGACATAGTCCGCTCTTACATCGCATACGACGTAAGTAATAATAATAATATCTTGGGACAATCCACACACGGTCATCTGATCCCAAACTAGGCAGAGCCTGTACTATGGTAACCAGACAACTGATACTAATACTTATATACATATTTTTTGTTGTAAATACATACTTATAATAGATAAATAACACCCAGACACTTGGTGGGAATCGAACCCACGACCCATCGGTTAGCGGACAGGGTCTCTAACCACTAGACCAACGGGCCCTTCAGTAAGTATATCATACATTTTACCTTCAATTTATCTGCACCCGATATCGGACGGAACGCGGATCGTATATTGTCAAAGCGCTGCAAGAGAAACATTTTTCCATTCATATCATTCATACATCAATCTTCATGTACCTATTTAAACTCAAGCAATAAATAAGTACGTAATATGTTGTAATAAACTCTAACTCTAGTTAGTACTACTTATAATGTCTTATGTATCCGCCATTTGTCCACGCGTCGGCACCAGCACCAGCCAGGACCAACAGCAATTCGTGGCCTCTGTCGTAGACTCTCCAGACTCAGACCCTGACTCTCTCAGACTCCAGCTCAGGCTCAGACTCTCCCAGACTCCAGCTCAGACCCGACTCCGTTATTTCCTCTTCAAACTTGACAGCTCCGGTTGTCTCTCTATAAAATTTAGAATATTAATTTAAGACATTATAAGTAGTACTAACTAGAGTTAGAGTTTATTACTTAAACTATTTACTTTTCCTTTTATTTTAAACCTTTGTCTTATTACTCTGTAATGCGATATCCGCTAGGCCGCTCGCGCCTCTATAAATGGCAACGAAGCAGTAGAATTCAGGAATATACAGGATAATATTTGTATAGAGAGAGATATTCCGTTCACAAATAATATTTGGAATTCTTTACCGTAACTTGGTATGTAATGAATGCTATAAATTTTGTGGAATTCTGCCATTTCTATAATAATTGAACGAATTTTTAAAAGGCACCTGACATTGTTTTTGATCTTATTCTAAACTGTATACTCCGTCTGCTTTGCACACAAATAGGTCAAATAGGACATTCCTTTTTTGGTTTTTTAAAAATAGTCAGAAATAAATTACTAAACATGTTATAGTCATAATTTAATGTGACAATGGATTGAAATTTTTAGGTTATACACAACGGGTAGAAAATTTTAGGCCCTCACAATACAAGATGTAGTCTAACCTAATGCCAGGAGTCCAGGACCTCAAATATTAGATTTTGTTAGTTCCTTGTATTTTAAATGTTAAGGTTTCATACCGTTTTATGTAGGCATTTCTTAGATTATATTTTATTAAGTACTTTTTTGTTGAGTTTGAAATACTAAACAAACGTTATTATTTAATTTACGTTTTGTATCCTTACCAATAAGTAATTAAATTACCTATCAACAGTTACGTGTTTGTATACTACATCTTTGAGCTTGTTCGTATCGATCTTGGAAACTGTTACTTTCTACTATAATTCGTAGACACAGTTTTTAAGAAAATTGAAATACTTGCAAGCATACATACATATCTACTTCCACTCCTAAGTAGATAAAAAAAGAAAGAAAATCCTTTTAAAGGTTCTCAAAATACACTCGTTTCACCCACTCACGCTCCAAAGAAAACTGCTGAGGGCTCCCCTTTTCGGGTAAGAATCACGAACCCACACTTGACTCTCGAAGGACCCTTAAACCATGTATCCATCCTTCAGTCCCTCAGTCTCAACAGCTGCAGAATTTCTGATACTACGTGTCTAGTGTTCTCAGTTTGAAAGTGATCAGACCTTAGAAGAATATTTATCTTTTCCAATTTCATTGTTCAGTGAAGTTTTATTTTCGATACCATTTATATAGCAGCGGTCAATTCCAATGGAATTATTCTCTCTGAAGCAAAAACTTTTTTATAAATAAATTGTAGTATTTGCTTTTATCAAGCTGCCATATCGTACGAATAAAATTGAGTAAATATAGGCTCTAATTTAATTTTCATTCAAGTATCTTTCATCATTATTGTTCAAAACGCTCGTTCATGCTTAGAAATCAAATTCAAACGAACATTAAAATTCATTGTTCGGTAAGTACTCGTATGTAATTACTTACCTATTTACGTGGTACAGAAAAAAAAACTTGATTTATAAGGCCGAGTCTGTATACAAAAAGCTGTTTCTTGGTAAGGTATTTCATTTCCCAATTAACAATCTTCATTATTTAATAAACTCCCGGAGACATTATCAAAAAATTCCTTTCAATTTATACAATAGCTGGGAATGTCTGCTTGAATTTCAGGATACTTTTAATATTTTTCATTACGCCTCCACGAACACGATATGCCTGGATCGGCTCTGCATAGAAATCTACACTTTATGCCTGTTATGCAAGGGTTAAATTGATATAAGATGAATTTTTACTAACGTGAATTCTGCTGTATTTTTTTGTAACATCTTCTAGGCGGAGCTACGCTTCATATTTTTAAAATTTTGACGTTTTACTGCTAAAGCTACTCAAGGGCTAAAATTTAAAAAAACTTGTTTTGATTTATTTCAATCGATTTAAATATTGTAAAGTAATATCATGTGTATAAAAAACACACGGTCTAAAAAGGCCACTGTCGGTGAATCATAATATGAGTAAGTTACAGTTTAATTTTATTCGTACGGCAGCATTAACATCAAATATGAGTCTACTAATTAGTGCTAATAAATGACTTGAGTATGATTGACCTAAAATGTGTGATCATTCTATGAAAATTACAGCAATTGCGAAGAATTAGCTGGAAATGCAAAATTCGAATCGTTTTTATAGGAAATGCTTAAATGTGGCATTTTTAGACCCGCAGTATAACGTCTAGTCAGATATAATTTTCTTTTTCTTTTCATGTTGGCTTGAATAATATTTAAGCAAACATTGGTCAATTATTAAAATCTTTTACGGTTGATTGTTCAGGCTGTGCTATGCTAACATCTACTTATACTATCATTCCGCCATTCGCAGACAGCTCCTTTCGCGCATCCCCGATATTTACAATATGACAAACACCTACCAATTACCATGTTAACTTTAGAGATTCTTGTTGGCTGTAAATTGGGCCCAGTAATTACCGGAACCCACTTCGGACCAGTTCGATTCATTGTGCATAGCCTAGGTCGTACTCTGTTGTTGACAGATCGAAGAGTTCACTGAGGTACGCCACGATTGCGCCAGTTCGCAACTGTATATAATAATCTGGAGTTTGGAATGGAGTGGTGATATTTAGCATCCTTTAAATAAGGTATCACCTCATTTAATTCGTTCAGTAATAACCTACATTCTCAATTAAGTCTTAAACAAAAGTACCAAGCTATATAGAACCGTAAAATATGAAATTCACGTATTTCCAAGAAAATTTTCACTGAGTTTTCCCTCGCCATATGGCACATTCTCGCATTACTTTATTACAAAATTTTCCCACAAACGTAAACGATAATCTACCTTATCATGTATGGGATTAAGGTGTATTTTTAATAGTATAATGATAATTCGCACGGCTGTATGAAAGCGACAAAATATCCAATTAACCGTGACACTTAAGTACAAACTGATGATGTTTTAGAAAAGATATTTTTAATTGGACACCATGTGTAGAGTACCTACCTAATAGATGACTATTTCACTGTCTTTATTATTTTAGTATGTTTTTGTATGTCACTGCTTCATGGTATAAAATAATAAATAATAATACCAGCCCTTGTTAATGTCCCACTGCTGGGCACGGGCCTCCCTTCAAGATGAAGGGGCTTAGGCCATAGTCCACCACGCTGGCCAAGTGCGGGTTGGCGGACTTCACACGTCATTCGAAAGGTAGTTAGTTAGTCTTTCTCAGACATGCAGGTTTCCTCACGATGTTTTCCTTCACCGAAAGCTAGTAACAATCGCACAAAGACAATTCGCACATGATTCATTGAAGAAATCAGAGGTGCGAGCCGGGGTTCGAACCTGCACACCTTGTTTCCAAAGCAAGCGCTCGCCCACTGAGCTGTTACCGCATTTTCATCTTCATGGTATACGTGAAAGCTATTATAATGGAGTTTATTAAGTAACTATTGACCAGAATTTGAATGATGATATAGGTGATATTTTTTATTTTTTATTATTATTTTATTATTAAAAAGTTAATCTTTGAAGATTCAGGTGTAGATAGATACTGTGGCGTCCTGAGGTGGTAGTACTAACCCGGTGTGTTAGATATTTTGCCGTCAGGCAGGTAGGTAAACATTACCTGTATTCCTGTATAAAGAACACTATCTGACGAAATCGCTGACGCATAGACTATTCCTCAAAATTTAGTAGTCTGTAGACTAACGAGAATCAAAACTAATATCGCGTGACGAGCGTCATTACAGTGCAGCAAGTTAGTATTTTACCCAACTAAGTATTTACTAGGAAGTATTTTGGAAAATGAACTTCTTCATGTTCGTATATAAGACTGAAAATAACAGCTACTTATTAAATACTCTCTTTTTGATAGTCGACAGCGTCTTTATTGTAACCATTCTTGTCCATAATATCATTGGCGCGATCATATTCTTTGTCCCCTTCAAAAATGTATTATGATTTCAGCCATTGTGTATGGTATCCTATTGAGCGCATTGTACCTACATGAATGCGAGCAATCTGGCGACCAACCACAACCATTCCTCTCCCACAATCCCCGCTAAGTATGAAAACCTCCATACAAAGACAAGGGGTTGATATCATTAGGGAGATCAAGTTTCCATGGACATAGGTCACTGGCATGTAATTTGCCCAATCATTGCAGATCGAGGTGTGAAGGATTTATGCGACAGTATCTAGCACTTCCTTTGTTCGGAATACGTGTTCATATGGTTTTTACAGCGGATATCACATTTTACGACGAGGCGAGCGGGACTATAAGCGATAGCCGATTTGATAGTATAGCCCCAATTTGTTTTATGCCCACCTATTATAGGATTTTGGACATAGTGTGAGTGATACAGATATTTTTAGATATGGAATTTGTTCATCATTATCATCAGCTGGAAGACGTCCACTGCTGAAGAAAGACCACCCACTTAGAATGACATAATGAACGATAGTTAGCCTAAAGATAGCTCAGTCAGGATAGAGCGGCTTTTTGGGTAACACTTCAGAAAAAAGAGATGTAGGCGTGTACCAGACGAAACTAAATGACTTATTACCACTTGGTAACAATTTTTCAGACGATGATTATCTTCGCTTTGGCCCTAATCATATAACATACTCAATATGACATAATTCAACCCTACCAATTGTCTTTGGCTGGCCACCCGCCATCCATCACTCCTGTATATTCATACATCTATTGTTTCGATTTTGATCTTGTGAAGAAAAAACAGGTTATTACTACTTATTTTATATCTTTGTACTACTCCCAGTCTGTAGACAAATCTAATTATATTTTCGTTACAGCGCAACGTTAATTTTATTGATTTTATTTTTATTAAAATTAAATCCCATAATACGACCACATAATGTAAATTCAGCCATATCCGAATAAAGAAGACAGAGGCTGTTCTCTATACTATGATCGAAGACCGAGATAAATAATTCATAGGACCAAACCCAATATTCCGCAAACACGGTAATCTTTACTCGATATTTTCACACCCCGTCGTCTTAACAACGTCATACATCACCCCATTGAGCCGCCCCATGGTTAGTTCAACGGGAAGAGTAACCAACACTTCAATAGGACTAAACCCTCTTACGTCTATTCAAAAGGAACCCTCCAGATATGATTTTCACACGGAATTGCTTAACACAAAGGAATCGACCGCTTTGTTGGTGGTGTCGCGAATTTATCTTGAGTAGACGTATTTTGTGGTCCCGTGTGGATTTGTATTCTTTTTGAGGTTTAAGTTGGTAATAGCTATTATGGTACATACATATTAGCAGTAGGTGTGAGGTGTTTTATATCGAAACAGTTTAAAAAAAAAGTATTTGATAGCAACAAAACGGGACTATTTCATCTACAACTAAGTACATTGCGCTTTCATAGGTCGTAGGTTCCTTATTCAAGGGACCGTCTATGTAGGTTAACACCACAGTTGGGCGCTGGGACGTCCATTGAGTACGGCGGCGACTCCGAGGAGGACGGCGCCCCTGTCCCCGTGTGTACCGTGACTGGTTTCCGGGCTACAATGTGTCCCCCGGCGGTGGGCCAAAGGCACGGCATTGAGGGGCCCCTGGTGCAGACCCCAGCGGAGAGCTCTCATATGCCGATGCGACAGTCGAGGGGATTTTAGTGGGTAAGAATCTCACATACCCCGGTCGAGCCCCACAGCTCCCGGGGATCTTTTGAAGGTATCCCCGCGGAAAAAAGGTACCACCGCAGTGTTAAATATTCTGCCGCCAAGCTGCAGTGTGTAAACAATTCTGTGTTCGGTTCTATAAGCGGGATACCTACTGTAGCTGGTGAAATTACCAAACACAAGAGACTTCATAACTAATGTCGCGGGTGACGAGCGGCAATGCGATCCAGCTGTCTATAGGCTGGCCTGTCGCTTACCATCAGGCAAACGTCTTGTTTGTCTCGTCACTAGGGTGAATAAAAAAAAAAACAATAAAAATAACCGCTTTCTTCGAAACGCAGACAGCCGTTACTGTTTAAAGCTTGTCTATAGTCTAGAACTGTTGCAGGTGCTATATTCTTTTTCAATTGATTTAAGTTACAAAAGTATTGAAAATTTTTCAGATGCCAAGCTGTTGCTGTCAACTTGGAACTGCTCGTTGTTTCTTTAACCCATAGCATTTGAAAGAGATGCCACCAGTTACATTTTTATTTTTTCTTTTCAAATGGGGGTCGAAATGAGCCGTCAAAATTTCAAAGTGAGATTACTATATCGGGTAAGGTAAGGGTATCATATGTACGGGCTTTATTTGCAAATTTCAACTATTTTTTTTATTTTGTGACGTAGTTATTGGCTTCTATCAAAAAAATACAGTCCCCCACTCATTATCTCCAAACTTTGTGGAGGGAAAAGATCTGAAATAATTACAGCTAATAAATGTTGTGTAGGTATTTTACAGGAAAAATAAAATGATGTTTCTATGTTGTACAGTTTTTTTAGAAATTCTAAAAAACTTCTAACTAGCTGTTAACAAATAGGTTTACTGTTTTTTAAGTTATGCAAATTTTTAGTGCTTATTTTTAACAAACATTCGGTGCCAAGCTGTGCTTGGGCCTACAGATTTTTTAAGAATCTGTATGATTAAGATCATTGTAGTAATATATCCTACGAAGTACTAGTAGAATGAGTTATGAAACATACAATATCACAAGTTAAAATCATATAATTTATGAAACTGCAATAAATAAACATAAAATCCTAAACGCTACCGACTTTCTTTGTTTAAAAAAAATTTACGCACTTAAAAACAATCAAATCCTAAATTATTTTTGAAACCATTTTCTTGCAATCAACCCCGCCTAAATGGAACATTAAAAATAATGATTTCTTTCGCTTCAGAGAACAAACAAACACTCATCCGTTTCGCACTTAAAAATAATTACAGACGACTCGAACGCCGTCTAACCTCACAGTACGTTCAAGGCACTCTTTGTAAAGCCTCCAGCCCAGGTGGGAACGTGAAAGCGATCCAAGAACAATAAGGCACCCTCAAAACCAGGATTCCTGGGCATTGTGCACCGCCTACGCTTTCAGTGGGTACACTCTCCGCTCTTAATTAAGGGGGGCAATACTCCAATGGTTCTCAGCGGCGTCGAATGGGGGCTATTCAGACGTGTGCCGTCTGCGTCGAGATAACGAAGCTCTCTCGGTTATTACCGCTCATTTTTTTCTGTCTATTGTTGCCATACCTACAATGTATTTGTTTTCTCGGAATTCCTTTTAAATTTATGTAAGAACTTTAAATAAATAATGTTTTTTTTTTACCCGGGTGCGGATTACCCTACCATTGCGGGACTATGTTTATGTTTACCAAGGATGATTCGAGAGGCTATTGAAATTAAAAAGCATCCAAATTTCAATAGAGAAGATGGCTGGGTGCTACCACCAGCTTGGGATCCCGTGATAAACATAGTCAAATCCAAAGACAAGCATTCCACTGCAAGACCTCAAAAAACTGTAAGCTCTTTCTGCGTAGATCGGACTAACGATAATAATTAGAAGACCTGAGGGTACCCTAAGACAACTATGACATTTGGACAGCTACCACCTCAGTCCGCCCGTGACCATGAATGCTGTAAAGTATTCGAAACGTCGGGTAATTAAAATCAAGAATAAACCGCGATATAATCCGTAAAATTAGTTTCATTTCAATGTTTAATTTTTTTTTACGGGGTATTTTGTAACACGTTGTATAACAGTTACTTCTTCTAACTTACACTTCACTTCACACGTCACTTCCTGTTAGTAGCCTCCGTGGTGCAGTGGGAAACCGCTTGCTTTGTAAACCGGAGGTCGCGGGTTCGAATTCTGCGGGGGGCAACAAATTTGTGTAGTTGTTCCTTACTGGCTAGGACAATGCAGGCCGATCACCTGATTGTCTGTAAAGTAAGATAATCCATGCGTCGGATGGGCATGTAAAAAGTCGGTCCTGCGTCTAACCTCTCCCCGGTCGTGTCGGTCTTCCGTCCCATCGGATTATGAGAGGTATTATATAAAGGAAGAGAGAGTGCACTTGTGTCTACGCAAGCACTTGTCCACTATAATATCTCCTGCGTACATTGCTGATCTTGTGAAAGATTGGCCGCTGTGGTCGTTTCGGCCAGGAGGACATTATTATTATTAACTTACACAATGGCTTTAGGATTAATACCTTTAAATGTGCGGGCAAAGCCGCAACAGAACAATAAATAAGTACTGTTCTGAAGTAACTTTACTTTTCTGAGATATCAACATCATCATCAGCCGGAAGACGTCCACTGCTGAACATAGGCTTTCCCCTTAGAACGCCACAATGAACGACAATTGGCTATTTGCAACCATCGGTTACCTGTGACGCGCAAAATGTCGTCCGTCCACCTAGTGGGAGGCCTGCCAACGCTGCGTCTTCCGGTTCGTGGTCGCCACTCGAGAACCTTTCTTCCCCAACGGTTATCGGTTCTTCGAGCGATGTGGCCTGCCCATTGCCACTTCAACTTGCAGATTCTGAGAGCTATGTCGTACGTCGCTTTAGTTCTTCGGCGAATCTCCACATTTCGGATTCTGTCGCGCAAAGAAACTCCGAGCATAGCTCTCTCCATGGCTCGTTGTGTGACTCTGAACTTCTCTAAAAGGCCAGCCGTTAGAGACCACGTCTCAGTACCATATGTCATCACTGGCAACACACACCGGTTAAAAACCTTCGTCTTCAGGCACTGCGGTATTTTGGACGAGAAGATATCGCGTAGTTTCCCGAACGCTGCCCATCCGAGTTGGATTCTTCGGGCGACCTCTTTGTCGAAGTTGGACCGACCTAACTGGATATTTTGTCCTAGGTATACGTAGCGGTCAACAACTTCGAGTGTATCGTTCCCAACAACTACCGGTACGGGTGCAACATGGACATTAGACATGATCTTCGTCTTGTCCATGTTCATTTTAAGACCCACCTGTTGGGAAACGCTACTGAGGTCGTTGAGCATCGTATTGTGGTCCTCCAGCGACTCTGCCATAATGACTATATCATCGGCAAAACGAAGGTGAGTGATGTATTCGCCATTGATGTTGATGCCGAATCCGTACCAGTCCAAGAGCTTGAAAACGTCCTCCAATGCGTTTGAGAACAGTTTCGGAGAAATATCGTCTCCCTGTCTCACACCTCGCTGCAATGGGATTGGTTTCGTGCTCTCGTCCTGTAGTCGGATCGACATGGTGGCGTTGCTGTACAAACACTTCAACACTTCGATGTACCTATAGTCAATGTGGCACCGCTGGAGGGACTGCAATACCGCAGATATCGACATACTTTACACTTTATAATTATGTTTATGATTGGTACCTACTTTTCTTACATAAATTAATCATACTTATACAAAATAAATGAACTCCTATAAAATTTGAAAACAATCTGTTTATTAACTGAACTAAAAATTCCATGTGTGGTGTAACGTGTGACAAATTTGCTTGATTAAATAACGTGGGAGTCTACACGGGCGCCATTGACTTCATGAAATTGGTATGAAAAAGATGATTGTGAAAAGATAACGGCGTTTCCGCCTCTTATCTTTTTATATGAAAGCCTCTTTGTTTGATTAAATGCGTCGCTTTTACGTTTCGTCGCGAATATCAAATGAAAAAAATATTTTTCTGAATTTATATTAGGATCATTGGAGCAAAAATATTAAGACATTTGCTATGTATTTTGTTTTGAGCTAACTCAATTTTTGCTAACAGAATTATTAGTCAATTAAATTATCAAGTGAAAATTAAAAGGTCCTAGCACAAAAAAAAATTGTTTATAATAAGTTCAACAGATTTTTTATTAAACATAGTATCTAAAAACTAAAAAGCTAAAGTTGCTTATTTTTTCAGAGCTACAACAGCATAACACAAAT
This sequence comes from Furcula furcula, assembly GCA_911728495.1. Classification (NCBI taxonomy): domain Eukaryota; kingdom Metazoa; phylum Arthropoda; class Insecta; order Lepidoptera; family Notodontidae; genus Furcula; species Furcula furcula. The sequence continues at coordinate 7,123,719 of OU452246.1, read as the reverse complement.
ACCGTAACTAAAGGTTACGATGCAAAATCAATGGATGTCATAGATACATTGGTTATATACACTTACCGCTACCTTATAGGCCGTAGGTTCGATTCCTGCGCAGTACAAACATTTGTGTGCATATCCATGTGTGTTTGTCATGTGCCAGTCGCAAGACAAGTAGGTATCAACTATCTAATCTACAAGTATATATTTACAAGAAATTATAATGAATCAGTTGTCTGGTTACCATAGTATAGGTTTTGTCTGATTTTCGACTAGATGACCGTGTGTAGATTGTCTCAGGAAATTATTGTTATACAGACAGACATTAGGTGTTAACTTATAGCGCACCTACTTTTTGCACCAGGCAGAAATAAAATCAGGATTCTAAGTCAGTAAGTAAGAAACTTAATGTTCTTAGAAGAAGATATACCTAAAGAATTAGATTCATACCTACGTAAAACCTCATTTGTCAACATACTTTATCTGTATTCCAAGTGCCACACATTACGATCTAAATAGGCTTTATTACATCTCTGCTAGAGCAAAATTACCGTAACTTCTACACCATAGCAATACATACCAGGCTTAGTATGGATGTGCAGGTTGGGATACCGTTATATCTAGCCTTGGGAAACGGGATTGAATGGAGCACTCGTACTTTATAGGTATAATTTTATTATTAAAACATAAGGATTTGTACAGGTACATAAATAAAGCTGACACTTCGCTAAAAAGGTTCTATCGTAAAGTGTATAAAGTACATATGTATATCACCGTGGGTATTTGTTCGTTTTTGTATATCACAGTAAGCACTTTATATATAAAATTAAAATTAAAGCGTGAAAAGGCCGCTGTTAATATAGGATCAAGATTTTTAGGATTGTAATAAAAATAAAATTGTGTGTTCATAAAAGTTCGCAGAAACTTCTCATGGGTAATAATGACTCCATTTCTACGACAACTATTTATATAAAGATTCTTAAAGCAAGTTTATCAGAATAGGAATTTTGGCCAATATGTTGAACAGCGTGTCCGGTATTGTTTAAAACAATCAAAATTCAATCAAATATATTGATCTATTTATGTAGTAGCTACAGAAAAATAATCATTCTTTATGATTAAAATAATGATGTTTACATGAAAGCTTATATTTTTTTGCTAATTACAAAGACATTTAACTAATTAGGAATAGACTATATAAGCCCTAAGCAAGCATTTTTTTGTAATTAATGTATTCTTACGGATTTTTTTTTTAATTTTTTATTTTATTTATTTGTTTACTTCTAACAACAACTATCATTACAGGTGCAGCCTAATGCGATAGTGGTGCCTTATTATATCGCGATTTATTTTAATTTTCCCGACGTTTCGAATGCTTTGCAGCACCCATGGCACCATGGTCACCATGGTCACGGCCCCGCCCGTGTGTAGTATTCGCGTAAATAAAAGACAACATTAAGTATTTTTTTACTACAGCTAACGAACGCTACTCCCCAGCCCTCTCTTGGGAAGCCTTTGTTCAGCTGTGGTCGTCTTCCGACTGATGATGATGAAAAGCCCAACAGTTATGAACAAACAAAATGGTCTTAAATTACATTAAGCATATATAAACATATATACGCATTTTTTAATATAATATAGCTTATGTCACTCTTACAAAGAATACCTCTCTACTTTCAAGACGAATCTAACGAGATCATAAATCAAAATCCATCCTGCCACTTAGGCCGTGCCAAATATATTTTAATGTATACTTAGATGATATACATATATTACATATTTTAATATATACTTACTTAGATTTACATATTTTAATGTTAGCCCACAAACATTGTTTAGCGGACATTAATTTATTTATTAAACTAACAATAATTTATATTTTATTAACACGATAGCGAAAGTTAAGAGTGAGAGAAGAGTTAATAAACGTAGCTTGGATCACATTTTGTGAAATTATCCACCGAATTTTCCTGCTTATATAATTTGTTACTTCCAAATTCCAGCCCATATTGCCGCCGGAGCCCCTTTTAATTTTAAAACGAATATCTTGTTACATTGATACATTAATTTATCGGCTTTTCTGATTACCTGAACTCTACCCAAATTGTTCAACCAAATTAAGAAATAAAACCTCACATCGGTAAAAATTTGGATGTTCTAAGTTCCCAAACACGGGTCCCAACATTTTACTAGAATCTAGTAAAATGTTGGGACCCTTGGTCGGGAAACGTTGGGACGTACGATCTAGTTACTAGATCATCCGTCGTTTGGTATGGAGCTAATATAGACGCACAAGTTAAAAAATTGTAACTTATTTTGTACTAAATCAATCATCATCATCATCAACAGCCGATAAACGTCCACTGTTGAACAAAGGCCTCCCCCTTAAAAGGGAGGGGTTGCCATATCCCCACGCTTGGCAGGCGGCTTGGGGATCGCAGTATAGGTGGTAGGTAATCCAATACAAAGACGCTACTGACTGCCCGTCTTCTTGTTTTCCCTTAGTCTTCTCTTACGGGCACCCAACGGGAGGAGAAAGGTGCTATTCTTACCCGGACACCCCACGGGGTAAACCACTGCATCAATTAAACAGTTAGATCAATATTATTTTATAAATAAAAAAAATCATTGAAAATATGTACAACCATTGTTACATTACATTGTTGTGTTCGGCATTAAGCATTTCATAGAAATGTGAAAGCCAAGGTACAAAGCTCGTGTACTGTTTGTTTACCTGGCAATGTCAGGCATTTGCAGCACATAGAAACAACACAACAACAACTTGTCAGAAAGCTCTAAAATCTAGATTTTAAAGCTTTCTGACAAGTTGGACACAAACTTCAATCGGTCAATGACCTACAGCCGCACAAATGTTAATTCTCAATTAGCTCATCAATGCTTATGTTCTATTATTGAGTACGTTTGATTGATTAACACCACGAACCTGTATTATAACTGGACAGCGCAGTCTACTAAAGATCACGAGCCGAATGAGAGGTCCAAAAGTAGTAGTGTATCTCTGTCTAATAGGGTGTCCACGCATTACTATGTGGAAGGATTCTTTTTCTCACTTCTAAGGTCTTTTGGCGGCGGATCGGGTCACAACGGGCGGTGCCACATCGGTCGGTGCCCCTGCGTGACCTCCGTCAATCTGAATGTTGCGAGGCGCATGAGATGATTTTTGCGTTCAAATCGTAATGTATTAAGCAATTATTAATTTTGAGAATTTGTTGCAATCAATTTATTTAAATTTAGAGTCTTATTTTACTTATTTCAATATTACATATAAGATCTGCTGTACTTACCACAATTAAGACAATAAATTATTTGAATTTGTCGTAATACCTAGCTAAAGTTTTCTTCCGGATATCTATATTTCATTACAAAATTCAGGTTGAGTTAACCAACGTTTGTATGGAAACCATCATCCGAGACGACCGCGACGCCATACATAACAATGGTCACCCTACTCTAACAGTACACCGCGACACCAGATTACTTACTACGACAATGTCGACAATCACACGACAGCTCAGTGCTGCTACCTTTATAATGATAAATTGTTACTAATATTATTGTTAATAAAAGTATTGCATGTTGTTCGTGTGTTAATTTATAATATTACATTTCATCGTCCTAGATGTATTATATTTCGATGTTTTATTACACGAAAAACTTATAAGCAAATGTAATCAACTTTTAAGAAATCTACCTAACACTACTAAAAAGAATCATATTTTGCGTTGGCAACTTACTTGACAAGGGGGCAGACAAGGACACACATCTACTTTTGTGCTATCTCACTCGGCTCGTTTTTCTACTTCGACTTGTGTCAATGAAAAACAAACCTTAAGAATGTAACATAAAGTTTAAATTAGTGATATTATTATATTTAAGTGATCTATCCAGTTTTTACGAAGTAAATGTAAATCCGTGATTAACACTAATCTAAATTTGGTCCCAGCCTCTTTAGAACGTGCCTTTTCTATAAGTATTTACTTACCGTATGTTAAAAATGACTGTGTAGTCTGGTGGTTTAAATGTCGAAGATATAAAAGCAGTTGCAGCACTAAAGGCTCCCACACATAACTGCGAATTCGCATCGCATCGCAAATATCTGCGAAATCTATCAAATTTTCGATACAAAAATTCATTTGTTTCTCGTTTCTCGTTTTCTCGTCTCGTTTTGTCCTAACTCCTACAAAAATGTTTTTTCATGGGCTTTCAGGGGTATTCTGACTTGAGTTTAGGGAGATTCGCAGCCCTGTAGGTACGTTTAACTAATTATGGTATTATCTATACTTATAATAAAACTGTAACGGATCCAATTCTGTACATTGAAGATATTTTGAAAATTATATTTGGAGGGCATTCTATAACCGATACTGAGGCCAAAAATGTAATTTATTTAATTTTTGTCTGTCTGTCTGTCTGTCTGTATCACGGCTGAGCATCACGCCGAAACTACTGAATGGATTCAAATGAAACTTGGCATGATTTGAGCTCTTACTACAAGGTAGGATATAGGATACTTTTGATCCCGTAATCTAGCACGGTTCTTTTGGGAGAGGGGATTAAAGTCAAAATGGGTACTTGGTCCGATTTTATCAATTTTTCTTCATAATTATAATAAATATTAGTAAGGGAGCACTCATAGAGAGTTGTTATCAAGGTTTTATAATCGATCGGGTTAAGCAACGTTAGGTAAGGTCATTAAATAGATGGGTGACCGTTTAACGCCATTTGAACTAAACGGGTCCGTGCTTCGGAGAGCAAGTAAAAAGTGGGTCCAATTTTTAACCGACTATAAAAAAGGAGGATGTATTCGATGCGAATGTCTGTTATTAAAAGTTAACGTAAAAATAGCGCGGGCGGAGCTGCGTGGGTCAGCTAGTATTACATAATAAAGAACATAACGGAATCTTTATATTGCATAAATTAATGCAAATAGTACGAGTACTAGTGGAATCGATTAGACATTGAATATGAATCATTCAGTCCTTAGTTTGAATTTGAAATACTCGCCAACTGCCACCGCGACGCCGAAGCCTGTAATCATAGGCTGGTGACCTCTAGCGGTCGATACTATACAATTATTTATGTATTTTTAACTTGGTAGAAGCAATGGCACACCACTATGGGCATAAAAAAAACTATGTCTCGAGATGAGAGTACCTTGTACAGTAGTTAAGTTCGGGTTACATTTTTTCTTTCTTTGGTACTCAGAATACTATCAAGGAATATTTTCATTATAGAATCAATGAGCCATATATACAGACGAATATAAAATGTTTTGCCTTCTACATTGTAAATTGAGTTTAAGAAAGAAAAAAATGTGGATAAGATTTGTATCGTGTATTAATTGAATTGATTTCGAATGCGTAATATTCGTGTTATAATTTCATAACATTGTCGTAGGTACCTAAGAAATATCCAATTTATAAGTTTTACTATAACACTACTTCAAGAACTACAAATGTGTTCCATAATAACGTGGATTTTTTTATAATACGCACATCAATCGCATATCTACTCGTTATTTATTATCTACTATTTAAATAATGTAAATATTGGCAAGTGAATTTCCATTTTAAACAATGATATATCATAAAAGTGCTATTTGAATTTGTGAGTAAGTGGCTATATTTTTTTAAATAATATGTATTTTTGTTGATTCCGGAGGTCCAAAGATGCGGTAAAAACGGTGCGTAGGTATGGCAAGTCCACCATCAAGTAGGTAATTGTTGGTACAGTTACTTGCAGTTGCAATAAAATGCCAGCGAACCAGTTCTTTCAATTATGACATCTTGTTTAAAAATAAAATTTTCTCAGTTCTCAGATTGAGACGTAATCTGAATATTTTATACTTACCAAGCCGTAAGTTTTTTAAAAATAAAGAGAACGTTGAATTTATAAGAAATTATTTTTTTACTCAATTTGCCAGAGAAAAAAGAAAATATCGTGATTGTGATGAAGAACATTCTTTTCAAAAGACAATTAAGCTAATCCTATCGATTACAATTATGCTGTAGGTAAGCTTTGTTTCAATAAATCATTTACAGCAATCAGTTTTGTTGATGAGTAATTTTCGACTACAAACTAGATTTTCTACGGTTGCGCAAACGGGGCAGCTAACGATGATAATTTCCTTTCGCAATCGTAAATTACTCGAATGTCATTGTGGTTTTCCACTGTACATGGAAGATCGAGCGATTATTTAGATTAAGCCTGAAATACGGCCGTCGGTTGCTCTAGTGGCCTATTAAGCTCAAAACGCTTTAATTACACTACCAAATGGAATTAAAACAAAAGTTAATACTACCTACCTAACTTTGTTGGCTAAACTAGTTTCAGGGCGAATAGTCCGTGATTACAGAGGGAAATGTGTTAAGTTCGTTTTCCTAGATATTCGACCAGGATTTCTACTTTGAAATATCTGAAAACCCAAATTACTATGGCAAATCTGGGTACCCTTGGAGAATTAACCACAAGAAAAATGAACAGCAATAAGTTATCTTTACCCCAACGGCAAGGTAACTCTGAATTGGGGATAAAAACTTTTTAATGGGAATGAAGGAACGACTCATCTGTAGGCTTAGCACTGCATGCAAGTCTTGACAGACCGGTGTCAAGTACTATGTAGTTTTCCACGAAAAATGATATTAACTGAACAATGACTATATTTATAAATAGAACTTCATCATAGATGGTCATAGAGACGTCACACCGATTTTTCAAAACTTGCACGTTGTGCTAAAGTACACCGAATCACATAGTTTTTATTAATTTCATACTCAAAATTCAAATTGGAGCTGCTGCTAGCTTTCTTTACACGACATGTTCTTTGATTACTCACGATCCGAAGCGTGCGGTATAAGCAGGATTTAACACCTGAATAAATTAAGTATATTTGTTAATTTTATATGCGCGCTCTTTTCCGCGCCGAAGCTTTTTCGTGAATAATGACTGACAATGGTAGTCCAGTGATTAAGTTGGCTTATACCACCGGAACGTGACAGAAACCAGCAATTTTTAATTGATTTTGTATCAGATCACACGTACTGTGACAATGAAAAATCAGCGTAAGTTCAGTAGCTATTCAAATTCAGTTTTAGGGATCGTGTCAGTACAGACGAGCTACTGACGACCGACGAATAATGGATGCCTATAATGTATTGTATTATCTAATAAGTAGTTGTTTGTATAATCATTATACATTTAATCTGAATTTCAATGTAATATTCTGAATTTGCATGGTTGGTGCAAGAACGTATTAGGCTCAATTCATACCAAGATGGCAGCGGCCGGCAGCGCACTTTCAGTGTGAAATAATTTTAAACTTCATCTACAATACGTAAAATACCAGTATCGCTTTAAAACCGCGACGCCGCATTTTTCAAGCGATACTGGTGTTTTGAGCCTTAGACTGAGTTATTACTAACAGATTTTTTTCATATAAGTACGATCTTTTTATTAGAACAAGGAAGGAAAAGTCGAGACGACGTTATAGCTTTATACACATAAATGTAGAAGCCAAAAGATGTTTGTGAATAAAGTTATAATATACCTAAGTTACTTATTTGCAACTCTCGCAGACTTTAGCATAGTTTATGTCATTTAGCAGACGAAACATACACACTTGTGTATCGAAATATAGCAATAATAAGAACAGGAGCAGCTGCATAATTCTGTTTGACTAAAAGTGTATAAATAAACGCCCGTCTGCACAGTACCCATCGCGTCCACAGGAAACGTTCCTATTCATCAAAGCACACGTGAATCGATTTAAATCTCTCTCGTTCCGTACGTACGACCGACGCACGCACTACCTCACCGAAGCCCGCGCGTGCCTCGACTGATAAACTACCTCAATACAGCATTTTAAAAAGTGAAAAGAATTTTTTTATTTTTTATTACCGAAAGTTCCCAGGTTATCCGTTTCATAAGCGAGGTTATCTTCAGGCTTGTCAATGTCCCACTATTCAGACATAAAATACCTAAATGCAAAGTTGTTATGGCTTTATGTTTACGCTATCAGGTGATCAAAGTAGAATAAACCATCGCAACGTTTAGCAATATTTTGTAATAACAACAAAAATTAAACCAGTTCAAATGTAGGAAAATACCAGTAGAATTATTTAACCAATAATTTACATGGTTTAAACTTTTAATCCTTTAACAGAAATACCGAAGAACAACTGAAAACAGCTTGATCTCTCTCATCTACCACTTTGCCTATCTTAGTCTCTCTGTATATTAGTAGTCTGTGTCTGTGCTACCTACCTTACCACCGCTATAAGAACGGACCTTTGTTCTTTTTTCAGCTACATAGCGTTTGATTATTTTTATTTGAGGTTTTGGATACTAGTCCTTTTGCCTGCCATAGCACCGTTGGAAAAACGGGCCAGATCACAATAAGGCGCTGTCGCCATCTATCGATTTCACATTATAAATACTCATGCAAAACATACATATTACCATACATTTGAAATGAAAAACTAACAGCTCAATATTTTTTTACATTACATTAAATTGCTTAAATTCTGGAAAAGTAACGCATGACGTTACCACGCCATGGTGCATGCAAATGGATGATTTTCCTTTTTATATTCTTCAATATCGCGAGCAATGTGTCTACTGTACGTGCCGAGTACTTAAAACGATATTAAACTGGGAATTATTACAGAGCTAATGAAAAAAGTGTAAATTTATTTTTTGGAATGTAGGGTTCTAATACTGTGGCCTGTTGTTCTGTCCACCTGTCCATGAGTATAACCTGTGGAAACCTTTTGAAAAAGTGTGTTTTATTTGATATAATTTAAAGTGCAGGTACACACATCAAAAGTGTCTAGGGATCAACATATATTTTTGCAATAACTTTTCTCCTGATTGATATTAATTAAAATTTTCTTTAAGGATTCATCAAATAAAGTGTTTTCGTTTGTCACAGTAACGATAAACCAAGTCACCTTTGCATTAATAAAGAAATTTGCCATTTTCCTAATAAAGGGATTTTTGACATTTGAACCACTAACACAAAAGTTCGAAAAAAAGACTGAAATAACAGTTTTCTTTAAAATTTTATTGGGTAACTTAAACAATTAATAATCCGTGTTTCTACCGCGAACACTAACAACACAAGAACATCGGTTTGGCATACTCAAAATGAGTTCATCCAAATCACGCTGTGGAATGGCCGCCCATGTTCGTTGCAACAACAAAAAAAGGTCTTCTTGCGACTGGATACCCTCCATATTCGGCAGAGCTCTTCTCTGTAGCATATCCCATGCATGCTCAATCGGGTTCAAGTCTGGCGACTGAGCAGGCCAGGGCAGGACATTGATGTTAGCTGCGGCGAGAGTCTGTCTTACAACTCTTGCGGTGTGCGGTCGTGCATTATCATGCATTAACTGAAATAAGGGACCGATTTGCACTTGTAGAGGAACGATGACGTCTGATACAATCGTCTCAGCATAAATTTGAGCGTTGAGGTTGCCTCTGATCCAAATCAACTCAGTTCTTCCGCCGATCCAAATACCCGCCCATACCATGATGGTTCCACCACTATAAGGATGGACTTCCTGGCAGGATTTTAATCGCTGTTGGCGTCCAGGGGTTCTCCAGTGTCGTATACGTCTTGTATCCGGTCTCATACCAAAACGAGACTCATCAGAAAAGCACACGAAACGCCATTGTTCTTCTGCCCAATTTCTGTGTTCAAGAGCCCATTGATATCGAATCCTACGATTGTGCATTGCTATAGGTGGTACCCGTAGCGGTCTTCGGGAATGAAGGTTCACTTCATGCAAGCGGTTTCTGACTGTTTGGTCGCTAATTAAGTTCCCTGAAGAGTGATGAAGCCTCACGGCTAACATCATGGCAGTTATTGTTGGAGCTCTTCGAGTTAAGATTTGAATATATCGGTCTTGTCTCCGTGTGGTGCAGCGATACCGTCCTCCATGGCGCTCAGCCACGGTACCAGTGCTTCGGTAACGTGTCCAAAGTCGACTGATAACACTCTGACTTGTATTCAGAGCTAAAGCCACAGTACGTTGCCGGGAACCAGCTTCTATCATTCCCACGGCTCTGAGCATTTCTTCCCTGCTTAAATGACGTCGCCGCTCCATAATAACGTTGGTTTTAATCAGTAGTAGGGAAACAGTAGCACTAATAATGTCTTCAATGCGTTGTATGTTTTTATAGGGAAAATATTGACAGCTGATTTTCATCTTTTACTCGAATTTGATTCACAGTTCCTGATTCAAATTATGAAATGCACCAAAAAGGATCCATATAAATTTATAAAATCATAGATTTATTACAGAGCCACATCTCAATCTCAAGAAATCCGCTTAAAAATGCTTGATCCCTAGACACTTTTGATGTGTGTATATAAAAACGTAATTAATTCGAATACATAACCTCCTTTTTTTAAAGTCTGTTAAAAACTGGGACCCACTTTTTACTTGCCCTCCGAAGCACGGTGATGCTTAGTTAGTACCTAGAAGGCATCCGATCTATAAAATAGTAATATCGATTAGTAAATAAATTATTGCATTGATTATTATGATTGCGCCTATTAAAAATAAAACCGTTTACATCCTGCGCAGTCCTGGGGTCACTCGGGCTCTTACGTTCATACGGAATATTTAAGCTATCACTGCCATATTTTGGATGAAATTTAGTAGGTGACTGCTTATCTGGTTACTTATTATATATCGATGGATTATTACGATGCGTACCTATAAGACCTATTTTTTATACATATTACCTATTCGTTATCTTTTTGCATAGGAATCCTTTACCCGTAAAGCTATATGTAACCACAGAGTATTTTGTATTATTTAGTTTATACACCCAGTGATACTGGGTGTATAAACTAAATAATCTATTTTTAAAACTGTTCTTTCTATGAAGTACGACACTTTAAATTGTTATGTCCTAACCTTTGATTATATATACGTCTAGATAGCGTGTTCGATGTTCAAACACTTGACAATATCAAGTATGTACACCAAAACATCAAATTGGTATACTTGGTTGTTTAGTATCACATGAACTGTACCGATGGTTTGTGCTCGCAAAAAAAAAAAACATTATGCCGAATTGTGTAATCAAATCGTGAAAACATTAACTAAGTAAAATTAATAAAGATCCTAACTTAATTTTCCATTCATAAGTCTTAAGATTCTGTGAAGGATTATTATAAAAACTCGATTGTTTTTTACGACAATTTATACATTGTCCGACTAGACTGGTGTTGCTAGGTAATAATGGGGGAATATATCTTAAGTCTGGGGTAATTTTTCTTTTAACAAAAATGAATTCAATGAAACGTAATACGGTAGATAGTGACTAAAACATTAAATAAATCAATTAAAATAATAAAAATTTATATTTTTTTTTATAAATTAAGGCAAATAAGACGTCCACCTGATGGTAAGGGACACGCCATTTAATTTAATTTAGTTTAATTTCAATTTCAATTTCAATTTCAATTTCATTTTATTTTATTTTATTATTACACATTTACACAGTACATATCAATGCATAGCCCACAACGCTATCGCTATTTATGGGAAAAATATTTATAATTGGAAATCCCCAAACACGCACACAACCACAGATGACGCGAGTGTACAACGAGGCCTGCACGCACACACGAATTATGAGGTTGTGATGCTTATGAACGTAACGTTACAAGACTATTAGGTATCTAGACGTATATATAATCAAAGGTCCTAACTGTGATTTATTTTATTTTAGTATATATTACGATATTATCGTATACAAATTGCATATACATATATAAATAATAATAATAAACAACACCACATTTTATATTCATATATGCGTCAGACACCCACTCAAATTTTGCTCAGCGTTTCTTACTGTAAAGTAAAATTGTCATTAAATATAAAGAAAATCCTTTATTGGCTGTATTAACAATTAGTCTGCACGTTGTACTTTTATTGTAAGGGCTGTGGATTTTTGTTTGAATAAATAAAATAAAAAATTGGCGAAATAAACGCAGAAAATTAGCCACCTCCATATTGAAACAAAGCCTTCATTAATCAAGATCCATCTCCCGCCGTATCCCGGGCTAATGGGGCCTTGATTCATTTGTCAAAATTACTAGCCTTTTGTCTCGCACAAAAATAATTTTCATGGCCACTAATTAATGGCCAGGTAAATTTTATGAATGGTTTTCAAACATATTTTATTTTTCTTTACAGATGAGACTGACATGAATAAGCTGAACGGCACCGCTCACTAAGAAAGGTAAAATATACCTATTATACATCATACCGATAAACATGTACAAATTTACATTTTCCAGCGAGAATGTCGCTAGTTTCGTTGCGAAACGGACAATAATATTAAATAGGTACCTACCCATAACAAAACACCGATTTACCCAGGTAAGAATAGCACCCTCCCATGTCCCGTTGGATGTCCGCAAGAAGCGACTAAGGGAAAACAAGAAGACGGGCAGCAGCGTCTTTTTATTGGATTACTACCTTTTTTTTGCTCGGGGGAAACCTTCAAAATTATTTTTATTTTCTTTAGTATTATTATTTTTATTTTTTATTTATACTTTTTAAGCAGGGATTAGAGACGGTACCTATTCATCTTTATCAGTTATTTGTTTGGTGATTATATTTATAAATATTCGTTACCAGTAAAATAATGTTGCGTCCGTTAATTAAGTTACCGTTAAATGTAACGATACTTTATAACGGATATTTCGAGCCTCTGAATGTACCATGAACTATATAGATTTAGGTTTTTCTTTTTTTTTTATATAATGTAATTCACTGTTTTTATTATAATAATCTATTCTGTTTTTATTTTTGTTTGTATGTGTACTATTTTCACTGTAATGTGACGTCACCCAAATGGTCCTAGCGGAAGACCAGCGCTGGTTGTCCGCAGCCAGCATATAGACCTTTTTGTGACATGTCTGTAACTTGTACTTCGTTTTTACTGTGTTGTTTCTTCTGTGTGTCGTGTCACAAATAAATGCTTTCTTCTTCTTCTTCTTCAAAAGGTCCCCTGGAGCTGTGGGGCTGGACCGGGGTATGTGAGATTCGTACCCACTAAAACCCCCGCAGCTGTCGCATAGGCACATGAGAGGAGACCCCCGGGCTCTCCGGTAATATCTGCACCAGGAGCCCCTCAGTGCCTCGCCTTTGAACCCACCTCGGATAGCCGCACTATAGACCCCCCCCCCCCCTTGAATCAGATCGGGGACGGGGGTCGGAACCCCGCCACCCGCCGTCCTCCTCGGAGTCGCCGCCGTACTCAATGGACGTCCTAAGGACCATACCCGACCGTCCAGCGATTCTGAAGTGGATTACCTACCTACTGCGAACCCCAAGACGCCTGCCAAGCGTGGGGATTATGGCAACCCCTCCATTCTAAGGGGGAGGCCTTTATTCAGCAGTGGACGGCTTCCGGCTGTTGAGGATGATAATGATAACAAAGATTTTAGCTCTACTTTTTACCACCGTATTATATAAGTTTATGCACACATAGCTACAGCACATTGCACGGGTAGCGAATCGAATGACCGAAATAGGGTCGAGATGAGAATCGAATCGGCCATTCGTGGCACGTTTAATTGATAGCGCCATTAGCGCTCTAGTGTCTATTGGTCCGAAGAATTATAGGATAGGGGTCCAAATAAAAAGGTTCATTGTTATTGTAGCCGATTAAAGATCGAGAATAATTGGCCTGTTTGGTGTGTTAAGGATCTACAATTCGCAAATCTATGCAAAATATTTCAGAGCTTTTTTAAAAGATAACGCTAGCTTTAAATGGATTTAATGCTTACTACTGACACCATAAATGTTAAGAATAATATCTATATCTTCTATACTTATAATAAAACTGTAACAGGTATATTTCTGTACATTGAAGATATTTAGAAAATTATGTTTGGAGGGCATTCTATAACCGATACTAAAGCTAAAAATGTATTTTTTTTTATTTTTGTCTGTCTGTCTGTCTGTCTGTCTGTATCTCGGCTGAGCATCACGCCGAAACTACTAGATGGATTGAAACGAATCTTGGCATGATTTGAGTTAATACTCCGAGGTAGGACATAGGATACTTTTTATCCCGACATTCGGCACGGTTCCCTTGGGAGAGGGGACTAAAGTCAAAATGTATACTTGGTTATACGCTTGCTCCGATTTTAACAATTTTTCATTATAATTATAATAAATATTTGTAAGGGAACCCTCATAGACAGTTGTTAACAATGTTTGGAAATCGATCAGGTTAAGCAAAGTTAGGTAAGGTCATTAAATAGATGGGTGACCGTTTAACGCCATTTGAACTAAACGTCTCCGTGCTTCGGAGGGCAAGTACAAAGTGGGTCCAAGTTTTTAACCGACTTTAAAAAAGGAGGTTTTGTATTCTATGCGAATGTATATTATTGAAAGTTTAGTTAACGTAAACACAGCGCGGGTGGAGCTGCGTGGGTCAGCTAGTTGCTACATAAAGAAGCGATCTCTGGCGGGATCCAAGATCCTCCCCCCTACGAAGAACGGTAAAGTCGTCTGTATGTTCACTCACATTGAATAGGGCGCGTGAAAAAAACGCGCGTGCCATTTCCCATAAGTACATAATATTCATATTTTGTTTTTATCGTATTTGTCGCTGTGTGGTAAATTATTTTGTTATTTCCTCGCAAATGTGTTGATAAACGTCGTATGAAACTCGTGAGCTCTGCTCAATACACACTAGGCTGTGGTTTGCAGCCCGAGCCGTAGGCGAGGGTGTGTGTGTAATGAGCAACTTAACTCACTTGTATCATAATATAATATTACGCGAATGCTAGCACAGTATAGTTATTTTTAACTTCCAATTTACATATCTACTCATACAAATGTGTACAATGATGATAGACTCTTACATACTTACTTGTGTAGTAGTGATTCTTACATACTTACTTGTGAAGTAGTTAGTAGGTAGTTGTAGGATGAAAAGTTGCGTATGCTTATTAAAAGCTTTACATGTTTTAAGAGCAGATCCCTGTAAGATCTCTACCGTCCATAGAGTCAGAGAGGACAAAATATCCCCACTATGACTTATTACAAAATTTCAGTGAAAAACTTATTAAAAATATCACTAACAAAGATGATACCAACACATTATTAAATACCTGACAGCGGACCTCATTACATCGGACCCTGCGTCATAATTACGCTACCCTGCCAAAGTTACCCCATTTCATAAAGGGTATTCCGTTCACATTTAACGGGGTAACTGCTCTATAACTGGAATGGTCCATACTCCATCGCTTGGTGCAAAGAATAACATCATTTTTATGCCCTTTGGCCCTCTGTGAAATAAAGGCTTTTAGGTAAATGGACTCAGGTGTAGTTTTATGTGTTTTGTAGAAGTGTATCTTCCACGTTCACTATGCGCTTACATTTTTGTTTATACATAGCGAAATCAGAGGTTTGTTTGTTTTTTAAAGTTAATTGTACTTATAGTTTAAAAAACTATTCCAAAAATTGCTTTTAATTAAATCTAAAAAGGATTAACTACCCAATCACCCAATCTACTCCTAGTATTAACGTCGGTGCTAGCTGATTTTGGTGTTAGTTAACATGCTTAGCACCGACTTAATATGATTTTGTTTAATTATTTAAGCTTTTTTTAAAGTTTTAGTGACATTTTTTATTACCAAGATTAGAAATACGTGGGCTGTATCGAATCTGTTAATGTAAAATATCACTGACTGATTATACTTTCTGAGTAATATAATACCTAACTCAATGGATTGTACCAAAGAAATACAATATTGGATTGTACCCATTACAACCACCTTAGATCTACACCTAATACCTAGCAGCGTTTTTTTTTTACTCTTATCAATAAAATATTAAATACACTCAGTAAATCTCAGTAGAAGTGGCGTAGTGCCTCGATATTCTTAAGCAAATTTTGTGGTGACTGTACAATTTGTAGGCTACTTACATACTTCATGTACTGACGATAATAAAAGTAGGCATGCTGCGATTAGAATATTTTATTATGAAAAAAATTGTCTATATGCGAAAGTAGGAATGGTGCGATCTAATGTATGGTGGTTTTAAAAAGTTTGCATTGTTCTACCGATTACCTACATTAAAATACTAAAAAGTTACCAAAGTGCGAAAGAAGGCAGCGCGCGACGAAGCCCTTCTCACTAACAGATTATAATAACTTCTTCTCTTAGATCATATATAGTCTAAGCTTCTTCTATATTTAAATTAAAATTTTCAATACCGTGATCCACGCTGCAACAGTCGTATGTTAATTACACAGTGCCAACATTGCCGAACAACACATCCACTGGCCCAGGTGTAAAGCGATCCTCATTCCTCCCCTCGCGGGAAATTGGAAAACGCGGATATTGGCGGGCGCACGAGACGGTCGCCATAATTGATGCCATTAATCTTTTGACCGTTGCCGAGGCCGTGCCGAGGCCCAAAACACGAGTCTGCACGAAGCCGGCCGAAGCGTGCCGAATCCGAATAATTGCTTGAAAAGTACCGAACGATGTTATTAGATGGCGTTTTCCTAATGGTGGATTAGGCAGCTTCCGTTTATTTAGGAGTGTTTGTTTTAGTTACAAGTTACTTACACGATTACACTGAATTTGTTATTATGAAATGGAATTCGAATATATACACAGAAGTATAGGTATACGCACAATATAATATTATAAATTGTAATATAGGTAGATACAAATATGATCTGTTTTGAGGGACGTTCTAAACAAAATTACTTACCTTTGTTTAGTATTTGTTTCAAATTCCGTGGGGTGTCCGGGTAAGAATAGCACCCACCCATCTCCTCCCGTTGGGTGTCCGTAAGAGACGACTAAGGGAAAACAAGAAGACAGGCAGCAGCATGTTTCTATTGGATTACCTACCACCTATACTGCTAACCCCAAGACGCCTGCCAAGCGTGGGGATTATGGCAACCCCTCCCTTCTATATAAGGGAGAGGCCATTGTTTAGCACTGGACGTCTTGCGTCTGCTGAAGTTGATGATTTTTTTTAAAAAAAGCTCAAGTATTTCAAATTGATCTGCTCAAAGAAACTTATTTCAATTCAAGATTAAATATTTCCTTGAAAACATAAAGTATACTCGGAGTACAAAATAAAAGGCATAAGTCAATTGTATTGTAACAAAATGTTCAGGTGCTTTTATATTCTTTCAATCTTCTACACGGTAAACAAAGCACGCGAGACCAACAGTATTTCCGAGCGATTTATCTCACGTCCGCGCGGTCCCAGCCACGGATATAAAACTTTTATATGCGTCGCAAACAGAGTGTTATCAAATAAACTTTTTACGGGAACATTATCTTATATCGTGTCTTGTGCGAGTAGGTAGAATATTGTCGACACTGTTTGGTAGTTATTGCAGCAAGTAGGTACTTAGCTTACTTTCCATTGTATAATTTAATATTGTTAATAAAGATCGAGAGTAGTTTACTGAGTTTATCACATAATACATGAACTCGTATTTAGTTTATAATTGGATCTTATTTTTATGAAAGATATTACCATTTACCGAATTTATATAATTACAAACTCTGGTCTGCTACTAAAGATGTTCCTGAAAACACACACACCTACCACTTAACGTCCCCACTTATTCCCAAAGTGGGAATCGAACGCCCCATATAAATTGGAACCTCAAGCACTTGCGGCAGCTAAATCAGCCGTGGGGAACGTAGGTACTTTCTCTGCTCCCCCGGGACGTGGTCCAGCGAACGTCCGGAGTTAGCGAGATTCTGGCGAGGATTCTCCTCACCACAGTGTCAATGAAGGCCATTGGGGGGATTTTAGTTGGTAAAACTCGCATAAAATCCGCCCTCCGCCCTACGGAGACCTTTAGAAGGTTTCCCCCGCGACAGCAAAACCAGCGGGGCATTCAAAGAATGAGTGTAACTTTATTACTGTTATTACATTTTGTAATGTTAAAATCATTTTCTTGTTCCAGATGGACAACCGAACGGATTGGTGGACGCGGCGGCACCGCTGCAGGTGAACTGCAAAGATCATGGCGCGGCCGTGGGCGTACGTGGGGATCGCCCTCTTGGCGTTGGCCACCACGCGCGCGTACCTCATCCTCGTCCCCGACACCGCGCCAACGGGTCACGTGATCCTCGACGCTGCAGTATACAAGCTCGGCTCTGAGCGCTCCTACTCCATAGATGTTCATCGAACGGCCAACTTCGTCCATCACATCCTCAGAGTCAACAGAACATCAGGCCTCGTGACGCTCCGGAAAAGGCTCAGATGCGATGGAGTTCTCTATCCGAACCTCTTCACTTTCTACGTCGATTCCACTTCAGAACGCATCCGCGATATAGACTACTACAGTTTGCCTATTAGAATCTTAGTGACAGGAGAAGATTGTAGCAGAAGACACGCAAAACTTTACGATATAGATTTCGATAGAGTGTACGATCAGAATGACGCAGCGTTACAGTATGATGACGAGCCTGTAAGAGATAAAAGAGAGGTAATATATCAAGAGAGTATAGACTGGAGATTGCTGGAGAACGAAGAGTTATTCCCTAGTCAGTATAACGTACTGTCCACGGCCTATCCGTGGTCTAACACGATGTTCGAAGACTATGTAACGGCGAATAGGAGTAGAAGAAAAAGATCTCACAACTTAATACCATTCGATATGGCCATAGATGTAAAAGTAGCTGAAGCGAAGCAATGGATATCGGAAACGTACGCCAGCTTTGCGATACCGACAACGGATCGATGGCAAGGGATTTGTCTGAAGCAATCTCAATTTGTGAATTCCCTTACAGCCTTTCTACCGAGAACGATACAAAGAATGTGCAAAGTACAATTTTTGGATGTGAGCGACCCGAGATTTGTGATTGAAAATAGTCAAGGCGATTTAGTCGCAAATGGTGATTTTTGCATTCAGGAGCCGATGTGGAAAGTGTCGATTCTATTTACGTTCAATTGTGACAGGACTAACATCATAGATTCCGACCATAGGTTGAAGATAGTTTATCATCATCAAGAGCTGAATGACACCGATATTGCGAGGAGAGTGAAGAGGGAACTTCGGAATCAGTCGCCATATTTTGAGCAGGCTTTGTATGTGGCGTCTGTGGCAGAAGAACAACCACCCGGTGTTCTCGTCACAACTGTAAGAGCTCGGTAAGTTAACTCATATTTGATTATATTGATTGCATAGCAGAATAACCCTATACATAGTTGACTTGTTATTTAAATCATGTTTTCCTAAAAAAATCTAGTTGGGAGTACATCATAGACACCCTTATATTTAAATCATTGCGCACCTTAGATGGATCTTGATGTAAGCAGCAATCACATTAAGGAACAGTTAATACTAATTGACTTAATTAACCCAAAGGCCCGTAGTGTCAGTATTTTATAAATAAAAAAACAGGACGTCTGTGTGCATCCTAATCAACATTCGGAAATGCTGCCCATATCGCCTGTCGTCGTATATCGTCGTTTTAATTGACTTCAAGCTTGTTGAGCATTTATGAACTCATCTATTTTATGATGTCCGGAACAATTGTACAGGGCAATTGGGCACATCATCAGGCTATGAAGCTTCAATTTACGAGCATGACGTTATGATTTTTTCAAGATTATTATCTGTTCATTCCCAATAGACGGATCGTTTAATTTAATGGCAGAATTAAGTATATGAGGTCCCTAAAGTTATTGTTCCCTATGAACTTTTCTTTTATAGTCTTATTTGTCTTCTGGTCCAAGTTTTTCATTTCAAAGCACGTCTAATAGCTATTTTTATTGGCACCACTTAAACGAGTTCCACCCATTGATTTTCAGTAGTTTATTAACTATAAATATTTTACAACCGTTGCGTGATTTTATGCATTTCACCTTAAACCTGCTCCCCACTGAGCCTAGTATTATTAAGTGCATCACGTACGTACTCCGACATTAATTTTCCAATGGCATGAAACTTATTGGATTCATTTGTCTTTTAATTACACTTACCCTGGTTAAATACTGGCTAAAGGCCTAAAGGCCATATTATTTATGTGTATACAGAAAATTGAATTACTAATACCGGTATTTAATGAGCAAACTATTTAATGGTAGATATTGTAAAATATAAAACATAATGTAGTCTTATGAGGATATTGAACATTTCATAATATTAGTATTTCTGATTTGCACTTAGCAAATTTTCTAAGACAAGATTGTGAATCACAAGTTCACTCACCCTCGTAGCAAAATTGATTTAAAATATACCAAAATCAGGAGGTGTAATTCACTTCATTAGCACTCCATCAACGGTGATGGTCGGATAATTATCCCAGATTCATTTCTGAATTCAAACCGCAGCGCGTAATGATTGTGGATTCAGTATGTGTGCAAATGCAGAAACGTTGATTTTGTAATTAGTCTCGGTAATTCTAGAATAGCAGCTAGTCCAAAACATTGTATACACATGACCATACATATTCATACAAGTAATCTTTTTACCAATATTATTATTTACGGATTTTTAAAGTTAGGTATGTACATCGCCTCTTCTAGGGATCCAGAAAATAGTCCAGTGACGTATTCTATGTCAAGTCTCTTGGACTCGCGGTCAGCGGGTATGTTCGCGGTGGACTCTAGAAGTGGTGTGGTGACCACGCAATCAAGGCTCGATAGGGAGAGGCTGGACGTCCACTATTTCAGAGTGGTGGCGCAGGACGATACATTTCCACCCAGAAGCGGGACCACAACATTGCAGGTAAGAATTATCTCATCATAGATTAGCCATTAACTTTGCACTATGATGGTCTTATAATAACGAAATAAAATAACGTACGATGAATATCACAATATTCAGTTTAAAAAAAGGGATTTTTAGTTGGAAAATGATTCTAAAGTACCTTACTGAATTAAGAAATTACATAATGCAATAAGAATAAAGATCTTCAAAAATACACAAGACCAACAACATCACGAGATGATCATATTAATCAGAACCTTAATATGGTATGTTCAGATCAACGTGCTGGACTGTAACGACCATTCGCCAATTTTCGAAATGCAGCAATACGAGGCATCAGTAAGAGAAGGCGCAAGTCCTGGTACGACAGTGCTGACGCTGAAAGCCACAGACCAGGATATTGGCAAAAACGCCGAGGTAAACTATTAAACTGTTTATGTTATCACAATATCTCTTTATTAGACAGTAAAAAAATAATTACAGAAAAGAGTCTTACTAATATTAAATCTGATTAAGACTAAATTGCGTCTTTGCCGACTTTTTTAACAACCAATTGCTTTACAAAAAACAATCAACTCTGCTTCGATGAAATTCCATTAGTTGATTAAACTTAAATAGTTCTATCGAGCTTGCAAAACATACTAACGAACTCTGCTATTCTAATCAAATTACTATCTCCAGGTGGAATATTCAATAGAATCCGTATCAGCTGACAGTCTGAACCCCGAGGAAGAGAACGAATCTGTCGATAACGACCAGGGAGCTCAGGATGTGTTTAGAATAGACGGCAGGAGTGGTGCTCTGCTGACTAGAGCACCGTTAGACAGGGAGAAAGTGTCGCGGTATACTGTGATAGTAAAAGCAACAGATCAAGCTAGTCCTGTATCTGATAGGATGTCTAGCACGTGAGTAAAAACTTCTTACCTTTAATTTGTTTTTATTATTGAATTGTTCACACATTAAATAAGTGAAGTCCATAGGTTATTGAAATTTAGCACCTAAGCAGTCTAAAACATCTTCATGACTTTTACATCACACATATCACGAAACATGGATTCGTTTTACATTTTCTGATTATCCATTGGATCTTTTTTTATTACTATTTTTTACGTCATTGGTTCACTACAAATGGGTGGGCCATTGGTGGTGTTACGTTATTTCTACTAATCATTCTATCACATATTATCATGTCAGTGTAACAGTATTTACTGTACAACGTTTACAGTAAATACTGTACAGTACAGTATTTATTGAAGCAAACGTGTTGGGCAAATGCATCCACTAATAGATTTGCTTCGAATCAAATTAGGTGGAAACAGGGAACATTTTTACTGTCATTACCTACTTGCTTCATTAACTTTTCTATTTTTCCTATTGTCACATTTGTTTTCAACCATAGATAAGAGTATATTACTTAGAAATATATAGGTAACTCCCACGTCAAAACGCGCCCCCTAACACCAGCGCCTCCAGCGGTGTGATTTGAAACTTTAATAGCCTCGACAATTTTTAATAAAAAAAATAGCTAAAACTTTGTAGTATTCGATATAAAGTACGCGGACGTCAATAGTATATGCATTAAGGAATGAAATAAAAAAAGAAAAATGATTTCGAACCCCATCCACAGCCCCACCCATGGGTTGGGGTTCGAACCCGCGCCCCCTAGACTTTGTATTAATTTGATTCCAACCTATTTACCGCTACCGCTGTAAGTCATATGACGTCAGATGCAAAATACTGATCTACTATCTCAGTTTCATTCCGAACAGAGAAAAGTTGCAAATCACGCGGCAAGAGGGTGCTACTGGTAGCTTTTTCCATTTCTTCTAAGATACCATACCATGTCTTCAACTTTTAACCTAAACATAGTAAAACTGTTACTTACTCCAGTGCAACCGTCCACGTGAATATTTTGGATGACAATGACAACTACCCTCAGTTCAGCGAAAAGACTTACACAGTAACCGTCGACGAAGACATCAGTGTGGCTGACAACCCAGTTATTGCCAGGATCAAGTGAGTTACTAATCATACATACTAGTAATACTAGTATGTATGATTTTCGTAGGGGTTCACTAAGGATTTTTTAAAGTTAAACCATAATAAAACCTCTAAAAAGGGCTATGTGTGCAATAGGAAATTCAAATGATAGGACTAGTGATTATGAAGGTATTTTGAATCCTTATGTAAATAAATTTATTAATTTACATAATGTAAATATTTATCTAAGACAGTGAATAGCCTAGACGACATTGTGCGCGTCGCAGGTCGATGCATACAGCCTATGTTTTGCAGTGGACGTCTTTCGTCTGGTAATGATGGTGATGATGATCAAATATTTAAGTGCAGAACGATTTTCAGACTTTATCGATAGATATTATAATATCTATTTAGATTTCGATAGAGTATTTTAAATTGCCTTTACATAAATCTTTATCGAAACTGCAGAAGCTACTGCTTAATATTTATTGTTTCACTAGCCACGTCGAACTAGGGCAATAAATATTTCATACGGGCATTGTGGTTTGTAAGCTTATTGCTTAAGTCTTGGACCGCTAAGTTTTGCTTTGTTCAAAAGCGTAAAGTAGAAACTTAAAGTAAATCTCATCTTAAAATTACTGATCAAAATAGTGGACATAGGTACCTACCTACCGACTGTAGGCGAATAAGATATAATCATCATCATGAGCAGCAGCCAAAAGACGTCCACTGCTTGAACAAAGGCCTCTCGCTTAGAAGGGAGGGATTGCCATAATCTCCACGCTTGGCAGGCGTCTTGGGGATCTCAGTACAAGTGGTTGGTAATAGGATAGAAAGACGCCATAAGGTATAAATAGGTACGCTATTAGAGTAGAAGTGGAGTGGAGTAGTCATTTATAGCTGCTACACAAACCGCAGGCTTAGCATGATGTGCAAATCTTGACAGACGAGAGTGAGTATGACGTCACTATGACGTAGTATTTCGCATTTTTGTTTGGAGAATGGACGGTTCGGTGTTGAAAACTACGTCATACTCCACACCGAGCTGTCAAGATTGCAAATCGTGCTAGGCCTGCTGTTGTGAGTTTGATAGGTATTTGTTTTGTCTCAGAATGCACGACCTTCACCTGATGGTAAGCAAAACCCCGGCTTGTAGACAACTGCACTGCACTGCCAATGTCACCCGCGAAAGGCACTTTGCTCTTATTGTTCACCATTCCGTTGGTACTTCGAACGGGCGTGGATTTTTTGGGCGAATTAAATGAAACGTTAACATTTTAGTATGTGGTTAGTTTAGTTCTAATCAAAGCTTCACAATGATTGTACTAAATATAAACTCTAGAACGCTATCTAAATTCGGAGACGCTTAGTCAAATCTTAAAGATACTGCACCAAACACGTAACGCGCATACACTGGGATTGTTACAACTCCACAATACGGCGCTTATAGCCAGGTGTAACCACTGTAAACGATCAGTTGGGTAAGCAACGTCAGGCAAGGGCAGTCCTTAGATGGGTGACCGTTTAGTGGCATTTGAATGAGCGTCTCCGTGCTTCAGAAGGCACGTAAAAAGTCGGTCCCGGCTGTTGTCATCTTGACAGTAGTCGTTAAGCTAAGTCAGAGACGACAAAAAACACAATTCTCTTCATCAGTCAAACACATCTCTACGATCTGGTAGCCGTACAGGAGTATTTTTAATAGATTGAAATTAAACTACTTTTACGGATTTTATCGCGGTTTATTTATTGATTTTACTATCCCGACGTTTCGAATGCTTTGCAGCACCCATGGTCACGGGAGGACTGAGATGTTGAACGTCCTTATGTCACAATTATGCCGGTGTACCCTCAGGTCTTCTTAGTTATTATTGTTGGTCCGATCTACGCAGTAAGAGCTTACAGTATCTTGAAGCCGTGCAGTGTTTTGATTGATATTGGATTTAATTATATTTATCACAGGATCCCAAGCCGGTGGTAGTAAGTAGTTTAATTTCAATGTGTAATATTCGCGTAAGTAAAAGACAACATTATTGTATTTTTAATAGTATACTAGCGACCCGCCCCGGCTTCGCACGGGTGTAATTGAGAAGAAAAAGAAGTGAATAATTTAGTTACTGCCTTTGATTACAGAAATTCTTCATAAATAATGCTTGTAGCTGACTTTTCGTAACGCAATATGAACAAATTTTGTTTAGAAGTGACGCGTGAAACGCTACGTACGTATAGCTGTCTCTCCATAGGCAAACTCAACTCTTAGGTTTAAGCCTGCAACGTTAAATCTCTGAGCTTGTGATTTGTTAATTGTATTTATAATTTTATTAGAAACTGCAGACGTGTACCGGTGCACAATTTGGGTGGGTTAAGGACAGGAACAGGACACCATTTCTTTAAAACCAATTTATGGAAGCAATACGGGCTTCCTTGTTCGGTTTCATCGTTAAGACGTAAACGGGGATCAACCGGGGAATTCTTACCCACTAAAACCCCCGCGGCTATCACGTGGGCACATTAGTGGGCGGACCTGGGCTATCTGTCGGTATCTGCACCAGCTGATACCACTCAGTGCCTTGACTTTGAACCCGCCGCCGGAGAGGCACATTATAGTTCCCCGGGAACCTGTCACGGTGCTCACGGTTACAGGGGCCACGGGGGAAGCCTTTAATGAGATTTACGGGACCCTGTTGGTGGTCAACCAGGTATGTAGGATTCTTTAGTGTATAAACCCCCAACGGCCGTGCTATCAGCACATAAGAACCCCTTCTTGGGCTATGCGCTTGGACCACGATACGCTCAGTGGCTTGCCTTTGACCCCGCCACCCGGCGGCACAATAAAGCCACCCGGGAATCTGTCACCGTGCTCACGGTTACAGGGGTCACGGGGGAAGCCTTCAATAGGTCCCCGGGACCCTGTTGGCAGTCAACCGGGTTATGTCGGATTCTGATACACAAAACCCCCAACGGCCGTTAAATCAGTGCTATTAGTTACAAAGTGAACGTTACTGTATTAGGTTAAGGCCTGTAAAGGTAATGTTTTTATGGTTAATAAATAATAATAATAATAATAAGAAGGAGACCTGGGCTATCCGGTGGGATCTGCACCAAGATCCCTCAGAGGCTTGCCTTTGAGCCCGCCACCAGGGGGCACAATAAAACCACCCGAAAAACTATCATCGTGCTCAAAGATACGGGGATCGCGGGGGAAACCTCCAATAATCCCCCAGGATCCTGCGGGCGATCCACTGCGGTATGTGTCCCTCACGGCTGTCCACACAAAAGAGGGGGGCTGCACCGTGTACCCCTCAGTGCAAGGCAAGGGCCTTTGAAGCCGCTGCCGGGGGCGCATTATAGCCCCCCGGGAATTGGTCACCGTTGTCACAGTTAAGGGGTGGCGGGGGAAACATCCAATATGTCCCCGGGATCCCGTGGGGAAGTCAACCTGGGTATTTGGGATTCTTACCCACTAAAACTCCCGTGGCTGTCACATCGGCACATGAGAGGGAAACCTGGGTTCTCGGGTGGGATCTGCACCTGGTGTCCCTCAGTGCCTGGCCTTTGAGTCCGCCGACGGGGGGCAAGCATATTATATCCCAGATTTACCTTATATTATATGGAATGATAATGATATATAGAATGTCTTACTTGATTGTTAAGTATGTAGGTACCTCTTTAGGTTTAGTCAACGTAAGCTAATTAAATTTATTTACTTAGATAAAACTTCTAAATAAATTCAGTTAATATATAAACCTTCAGTGAAAAATTAAAAAAAAAAGACAAAATGATCAAAAATATAATGTTTAAAAGTACACAAAAAAATCCCAAAGAGAGATTTGAACCCGGACCCTGCTGTGCTTAGAAGACGCTTCCGTAACCTCCAGACCATGGCTACTCTCTATTATTCGAATTACTTGATCATATTCTTGTTATATGTCTGCTCAGTCCCTAATGCATATAGCGTGATATTTTACCTTAGATCCAATTGTACAAAAATTAAGTTTCCACTAATAACTAAATCATAACATTAGAGAGAAGCTAATCATGTATGCATGATTTTAAATTAAAAAAGGTATTAAATATAAAAAATACATTAGAGATAAAAAGTGCTGGAGTTAATATGAGTAAAATATTTAAAACATCGAATCTTAATATAAATAAAAAAAATCAAAGTTTAATAATACAAAAATAAAATCTGCTCAGAGGTAGCGAACCCGGACAGTCCGTACATAGAGGACGCTTCCTTAACCACTTGGCCAAGGATCTTTTATTGTATTTCTCGAATTATCGTATCTTATTGTTGTAATATATTTGTACCGCCATCGGTTGAGTAATAATACTTCTTTTTTACCCTGTAAAGGGATAAATTATAAAAAATATGAAATACTAATTCAATTAATTTTCTTAACGAATGTCTGTGCAAAATTTCAAGTCAATAGGACCAAGGAATCGCGTTCTCCCATACAAACTTTGCCCCCCTGTTTGACCCCCTTAGAGGTTGAATTCCGCAAAATCCAGTCTTAGTGAGCACCTACGTCTTAAAAGGAACCCCCATGCAAAATTTGAGACTCTTAGCACTTGTAGTTTCTGAGATTTCGTGATGAGTGGGTTTTTGTCTACTCTTTTATATAATAAGATAAATAAGAGAGAGAGTTAAGTACAAATAAATGGTTTATTATAAGCACTTAACCCTAGTTGATATGGAATGGTTATGAGAACACGCGAACCGATTGCCTATCAAACGTGGATTGACTGTGAAATCGTTGTAATACTCCATCTCGGCGTAAATGATGACACAGCGCAACATAATGCACGATGCTTGCACCGTACAACATCCTTGTCACGGTCAGTAATATCGAAGTGACACAAATAACTTTAATTACATTGCTAATCCATAACTGCTTCTCCCAGGGCGACGGACGCAGACGTAGGAGCTAACGCGGCGATACGCTACGCCATCATCGGTGGCAACAACCAGTTGCAGTTCTCTATAGACAGTTTGAGTGGTGACGTGTCTCTTGTGAAGCAACTGGACTACGAGCAACTCAGGAGCTACAGACTTGTCATTAGAGCTCAAGGTTCGTGAATACATAGTATACTGCACAGAGCTACCTCTACCCTGAGAGAGATAGGTGGTAACTGTTTTACACTTCATCAGCATCCGAAATACGTCCAATGTTGAACAAAAAGCCTCCTCCTTGAAAGGGAGGTTTTGCCATAATCCCCACGCTTGGCAGGCGTTTTGAGGAATACAGTATAGGTGGTAGGTAATCCAATAGAAAGACGCTGCGGCCCGGGACGTACGATGGGACGAAAGACGGGAGGAGATGTGTGGTTGCTATTCTTACCCGGACACCCTACAGTCAACCTACGGCCAACTAACAAAAGGGGGTATCCCTATCGGAATCAGTTGATTTAGAGGTCTATCAAATAATGCCAACATGAACAAAAATCTACTCATAATTGCCTTACCCCTGAGTAACCTGTATTGGCCCCTCGTCCCCCTGTAAGGAAAATTGGATCTCTTCACACCAACTGCTGTATTCGCGCCTCATCCACTTTGATACGAAATTTGCTCCAAATCGGGCAAACTCCTATATCCTAACCTCATTCATTTCTAGACAAAATTGCCACTTCCCCGGGCAAACTGTGGTAACCGCTACTTTCCCGGGCTTTTCCTCTAGGAATTGGCTTTCTCCCCGGGCGAGCCTCTGTATCCTAGCCTCATTGACATCTAGGCAAAATTGGTTCTCCCTGGGCATCCTCCTTTATCCACGCCTCATCTAGGCAAAATTGCTTCTCTCCGGTGCAATCTCCTGTATCCGCGCCTCATCCACCGTTAAACCAAATTGCTTCTACACTAGGCAACCTCCAAAGATTTTTCTTTTCGCAGATGGTGGTAGTCCATCCAGATCCAACACCACACAGCTGCTAGTTAACGTGAAGGACATCAACGACAACACGCCGAGGTTCTACACTTCACTGTTCCAGGAATCCGTCAGCGAGAACGTGCCCGTTGGATACAGCATCGTTAGAGTAAGCTGCTATATTTTTAACAACCCTTGTTTTTGTCCCACACTGTTCGGGCACCGGTCCCCTCTCGAGATTATGCGGATTGGGGGACTTTACTCGTCGTTCGAAAGCTAGGCTTTCTCAGACATTCAGGTTGCCTCATGTTTTCCTTCACCGAAAACTAGTAACAATCGGACAAAAACGATTCACACATGGTTAATTGAAGAAATCAGAGTTGCTAGCCGTGGTTTGAACCTGCGCACTTTGTTTTCAAGGCAAGTGCTTGTCTACTGAGCTGTTACTGCTTGCAGCGGCTATAATGGTTTCAGTGACAGCAGTAGAAGCACTTGTCCAGCCAACTGCTTCAATATCTACATTAGATTTTATTTAATTAGAAATGATTTTATTCTAAATCGTTTATGGGCCAAAATATACGCTTTTATAACAAACTGCCACAGGATATCCGAGATCTTCCAATAAAGAAATTTACCTTTGATAAAAAGCCGATTGTCAAAAAAGGCTTATTATAAAATCTCGGATTACCTGGAGGATAAAGCGTGGGCTTGAACTGCTCAACTCATGCAAGTTTAGAAGTTTAAGGCTGACTTATGTATAATTTGTAAAACTGTATAAAAGAAAAACAAGCCCGCTGAGTTTCTTGCCGGATCTTCTCAGTAGCGACCGCGTTACGATCCGGTGGTAGTTTTTGAAAATGATTTTTGTGTAAGTGCCTCCGTGGGGCCTATACATAATAAAGATATTTTGACTTTGACTTTGACTTTGACTACCAGGTACAAGCTTACGACGCCGACGAAGGTGTGAACGCAGAAATAACATACACCCTTATTGACAAGGAGTACAACGGCAACAATGACTTGCCTATCACTATCGACCCTCGATCTGGATGGGTGTACACGTCAAGCCAGTTGGATAGAGAAGTGCAAGCGAAATATCAGCTACAGGTATGTATAAATGTCAGAATAATAAGAATGTCATAATAGTGTGAAGTTACTAAAGTACCTATCACTATCGGCAGCCGAAAGAGTCCACTGCTGAACAAAGGCTTCACCTTTAGAGATTGAGGATCGTAGTATATGTGGTAGGTAACCCAATAGAAAGACGCTGCTGCCCGTCTACTTGTTTTTCTTAGTCGCCTCCTACGGGCGATGGCGAGGAGATGGGTGAGTGATATTCTTTCCCGGATGACCCACGGGTACCTAATAAACCATTAAATGCCTTTTTATTTTACTATAACAAATTTTTAATGTTCTAGTTTAAAAATAAGGATTCAAATGTTACTAATAAAATAATAAATGATTATAAATGTACCAGTATATGCAGACTTTTACTATAAGAAACGATTAATATTCTAGTTTTAAATATATATACAGTCGAATGGAAAACCTCCTCATTTTTTGAAGTCGGTTAAAAATAATGATTTAAATACACTTTATTGTACACCAAAACATAGAAATAAATTAGACAAACAATAGTTTAGAGTTAACAATACAGAAACTTATGGCTGAAAAGCAATCTCTTTCAGACAACCTTTATTTAAGGAATAAAAAAAAGAGATAGAAACCATCACTGTTACCATCAGGTTAACGTCTTGCTTGTCTCACAATCTTCCTCATCTTCTTTTCTTTAGGTTTATTTTTTAATCTAGTGATAAGTAGGTATAAGTATATTCATTACCACGTTCTACTTTTTAGGTAACGGCCACAGATGGTGGTACTCCGCCACGGTCCGCGACTGCATCGGTCGTGGTGGTGATACAGGACGTGAACGACAACGACCCGGTGTTTGCGCCGGCGCAGTATGAAGTCGAACTGGCCGAGGACGAGCCTCCTGGCACGCCTGTTGTTACGCTCACCGCTACTGACGCTGACGAGGACAATAGGTTTGGAGATTTACATTCATACGTCTTTTTATCACTATCACTATCACTACATATTATAAAACAAAGTCGCTTCCCGCTGTCTGTCTGTCCCTATGTATGCTTAGATCTTTAAAACTACGCAACGGATTTTTATGCGGTTTTTCTTAATAGATAACTCTATCTATTAAGAAAAACCGCATAAAAATCCGTATAAACCTTCCTCTTCAATCTACTCAGATTGAAGAGGAAGGTTTATATGTATAATACATGCATAATATAGTAGAGATACACTGATAATTTTAGAGGTTTCTAATGTGATGTCGCAAATAAACACATTTTTTTGCGCTTACGTTGAAAACGCTGGCTGAACCCTACGAGATAGATCAAAATAATGTACCATACACCTTAACAAGTTCTACAAAAAACTCCGCGGCGATATATGTTTATCTCTTAGGAATAACCCACAATAACCATTTTATATCCTTTACTTTGCACCCTTGCGAAGCCGGGGCGGGTCGCTAGTATCTTTATAAAATATTACGCCCGATTTCCCTTATAAGTGTCTATTAAACATTTATATTCTGGTGGTCCTGAACTCCTGGTCTTTTAGAAAACCTCCGAGGCACACAGCGAGATATGTTCGGAGTTTCTTTGCGCGACAGAAACCGTAATGAGGAGATTCGCTGAATAAATAAGGTCACTGACATAGCTCTCCGAATCTGTAATAAGTGGAAATCTCAATGGGCAGGCCACATCGCTCGAAGAACCGATAACTGGTTGGGAAGAAAGGTTCTCGAGTGGCGACTAACCGGAAGACGCATTGTAGGTAGATCTCCCACTAGACGGACTGATGACATTGTGAGAATCGCAGGTAACCGGTGGATGTAAATAGCCAATAGTCGTTCATTCTGGTGTTTCAAGGGGGAGACCTATGTTCAGCAGTGGTCGTCTTCTGGCTGGTAGCTACTGAAAAGATCGAGATTTTGATTTGCACTCAGGACAAACAATGTTTAATACCTTGGCCGCTATCTAAAAGTTAATCATTTGGGTTCCTACCAGAGACAAACAAGGTTTATTATTATCTGTGGTCCCAACATCGTCCACCCTCCGTTTCTTTTCAGAATATCATCGACCCGTCTACCGGATAGTATACTCTGTACCCCTTAGCGTCCGTTCACACAGATCGGCTCGGAGAGCAGAGCAGATGTTGATGGCAATTAAAAGGTTTATTTTGACATTTCACTTCTTTTGTCATTGAGGATGCTTACGCGCCAACCTAACAAATGAAGTGAAATGTCAAAATAAACCTTGTTACAATTATCCAAAACTCTATTTTAATTGCAATCAAAATCTGCTCTGCTCTCCGAGCCGGTCTGTGAGAACGGACCCTTACAATCTTAGTTACATTACAGCCTTCCACATTCTTTTAACAATATCAAATCTTATCACCCTTAATTCAGGTTACATTACGAGATAACAGGCGGCAATACTCGAGGAAGGTTCTCGATCACCTCCCAGAACGGTCGCGGTCTGATCACGGTGGCCCAACCCCTGGACTTCAAGCAGGAGCGCCGGTACGTCCTCACGGTGACGGCCACCGACAGCGGCGGCCGGTCCGACACTGCGATGGTGCATATCAACATCACTGATGCGAACAATTACGCTCCTGTGTTTGAAAACGCGCCTTATACTGCCTCTGTAAGTATGGTTTCCTAGTCTTTTGAAAATTGAATATTTCTTACCTGTCCGGTAGTTGTGGTATAGTATACGGGTATGCGACCCCGGCTTCCCTAACTATTACTGTCATATCCCTTGCCCTCCTGGGCGGTAATATCCTACTTTTCCTATTTCCCGCTCTAACTTGCCAATCTTCCTTTTCACAACACCTATCCTTCCCTTTCCCTCCTTATTCGTGAGAACGCAATGGTCAATATATATGGCGGCGATGTGGTCCACCCATCACCCATCACGTCTCGTTTCTCACGGAGGCGAAAAGCGGCCCTTGGGCTCTGCCTACCCCTTACGGGAATAAGGCGTGATTTTATGTATGTATGTATGTATATTTCTTCCTCAGGTGTTTTTTTTTTCTTTTCGGTTAAGTGTACGAGTCACTGCTGAACAAAGGCCTCACCCTTAGAAGGGTGGTCATAATGCCCACGTTTGGCACACGTCTTGGGGTTTCCAATACAGGTGGTGGGTAATCCTATAGAAAGATACTGCTGCCTATAACCTTTTTTTGCATTAGTCCCCGTGCTGGACTTCCAACGGGAGGAGACGGGAGGGTACACTTCTTACCCAAACAAGAACCCAAAGAAGAGAAGCTTAGGTACTTCTTGTACCTAAGCTATATTTTTTTGCTCTAAGTTATGAGAGTTAGTTATTCACCATCGAAAGATTTTTTTGTTTTCCTATAAGTAGGGAAATAATAATTCTTTGAGATCCTTACGCCATCTAAAAGTGTTTACAGGTCAACTAAAATATCTTTTCATTCAAATCAGTGGATTGTGGAATAGCCTTAGAGCATTAGGCTTAATGCTCTAAGGGAATAGCCGTACTAAAGTCGACAAAAAAAGTTTAAATGAATCTAAATAATTGTCTATATAATCTAATTTCCTTTCACGGTACAGGTGTTCGAAGACGCACCAGTAGGAACAACAGTTCTTGTAGTATCGGCGACCGACAGTGACGTAGGTGTGAATGCTCAGATCACATACAGCCTCAGCTCCGAGATATCCAATGAAGCAGTTGCCCATCACGACCAAGAGTTCGTTATCAACCCACAAACGGGGGCTATTACTACCAACAAGTTGCTGGATAGAGAGACTATGAGCGGTGAGTTTTAAAGTTTAAAAAAAATAGATCATCGCAATATCATTGTTCTTCTGGATTTAAAGGTAATCAAAAAGAGCTCTGCCACAGAACTTCAACTGTCCTGTGCGTTTTGCTACATCTACTATCTAGGAAATCGTAAGAAATCTTTGGCTCATTCTTTCATTCCGTTATTACGCCTATATTTGGGTCTGCCTTGAACCTGTTTGGTATAGCTATCGGTTGTTTTGCTTTATGTTAAACTATAACTAACCCGGAGTCTTCTCCGGGATAGTTTCTGTTTTACTTTATTGCACTAAGTATATTTCGATTAGTACTAATTTATGCGTTATTAACCTAAGATAGGAATTCATCTATCGAAATCAAGATTTATGGCCGTTTTTGTCTTTGTTAAAGCTAATACAAAAGTGCAAAGAAACATGGTGAATATACTTCTTGTACAACGTTCTTCACATAATGTTTCAGGGTATTTACTGACGGTGACAGCTCGCGACGGAGGCCAGCCATCGTTGTCGGACACCACTGACGTTGAAATATCAGTGGTGGATGTTAACGACAACGCCCCGATATTCAAACAGCAACTGTACACGTCGAACATTGTCGAGGACGCTTTAGTTGGTAAGTTTAGATAACAATGCTTTAACTGATTAATTGGTGTAGCTATTGTAAGAGAAAAGAAGAAAGTAGGAGATGTATCCACCACTCACCTGCACTTGAATAGCCGGTACCTTCGGGGCACCCCAGCTGATGGTGGCTTAGGTCGCTGATTTCTCTTCAGGAACTTCGGTTTTTCAGGCACAGATCTAAGAGGTTTTGGTAGTAATATGTATAAATATGGAACAGCTATTCTTTATTATTTTTTAAGATAGAATTAACTGTTGTTTATAACCATGTGTGCGTTCTAAAGTTCAATACAATCGAAAGTAAGGGCGTTGTTCGGACCCATATATGAATCGTTTAGGGACCATATATAGAACGGTTTTATGGGGTTTTGGGGCGCTCATCTCTAATAGTAATTACTAATCGGTTCAGTCCATATATGGGGCACTATTTAGTGGTATTTTGAATATCTCCGTACTTTGGAGAGCACGTAACAGTCTACAGAGTTCTTGTCATATTCTAAACGGCGTTATTGAGCCAAGTCAAAGGAGACACGGACAGCTAGAATGAATCTAGTTACATATCTAATCTATTAAAATAGTTCCAGACTGGAACTGAAACATCCAGTTACCAAATACGTTGTTTACGAATATGATAACGCTACAGTGCACATCAATGTTTACACAATGGTTGAAGAATATCTGACACTGCGGTGAACTTATCTGGGTCTTCCTTTGCACATGGGATTTACGACTTAGTAGTTAACAACCTAGTATTTGAGACTTTTCTTGTGTTTCAGGTACATCAGTAACTCAAGTCAGCGCAACAGATGCCGATGTGGGCTTAAATGGAAGGATCCATTACGAGTTGGATCCAAAAGACAGAGAGGAAGGCTCGTTCGTAGTGGACCCAGCGTCCGGAGTGATTCGCACTAACAAGGCGCTAGACCGGGAGTCCGTGGCCACGTACGATTTGAAGGCATTGGCCATTGATGGGGGAACCCCACCATTGAGCTCTACGGTAAGAAAAAAAAAATTGTGTTATAAAATTTAAGTCTATGTCGTATTGTATATCTGTCCGCCTGTTTCTCTCTGGCATCGTAGCTTTCGTTTGGGAATAAATTACAATTTTTATTTTATTATTTGGAAGTAATTTAATATGAACTCGTCTAATGTCTGGTCAGATTTTTTAAAGTATTTTTGTGAGCCAGCAACCAGAGATCGAAAGGAAAGATCTTTATTTTACTAGGTCTCTTGTAGGATCGTCCAAATAAGTACACCGCAGTGTTAGTTGCTCTGCCGTAAAGCAGCTGTTACATTTCTAAAGGACACTGTAGCCAGTGGCGGTCCGAGAAGGTGGGTCGTAGGGGTCATGAGCCCTCCAAAATCTCAAACTCATTCACGTCAAATTGACAAACTTAACTTCTTGCTTTAAAACGTCTAAACAATTTTATCCAAAATAGGTTACGCACTTGAAACACCCAGACGCAAGGTGGGAACCCACGACCTTAGCTAGTGGCTAGGGCACTAGACCAACGGGCCCGTCAACTATGACCCCCCCCCCCCCCAAATCGTAGGCTATGACCGTGCCTGACTGTAGCTGGTAAATCTATTCTAACTTTTTTTCATTACAGGTAATCGTGCATATTAAAGTGGAGGATATAAATGATTCGCCGCCTGTGTTCGAGAGTGATTGCCTCGTGTTTTATATCGCTGAGAACAGTCCCATTGGTACCACAGTGGGAAAGATATACGCTCACGATCCTGATGAAGGACCTAACGCTGTGGTGCATTATTCTATCAAGGGTACGTTCAAAATTAACCTAATCTTAACGGTTATTTTGTGGCTTGGTTTTTGTTGTACTTTCCCGACGTTACGAATACTTTAAAGCATCCATGGTTAGTAGTAGAAGACAAGTATTCAGTTTTACAATGCTAGTAGCATTGTAAAACTGAATACTTGTCTTCTTCTTCCGATGGCGATACAACCCTTTGTGGGTCTTGGCCACAGAACAATAATCAGTACAAGTACTATAGAATGCTCAAATGCAAGTTTCTTACTTGCATTTGAGCATTCAGTAGGCACCGGTAAGAACATCAAAATACATAAATATCAAGTACACGACAATAGGTACTATACCGTTAGCTGTATTTATCGACATTTGCGCTAGTAACAGATCAAACCTATTACTAATTATCATTTACTATCAATATAACTCTTGTAATATAACTTTAAATAGTTCAATTCACCTGCCTCGTAGAAGAAAATCTGCCTACGCTTTGTTTAATGGGACCATAGACAAACGCGTACTCTATTCCTAATACTTAACTCTATGGTCTTGCCTTTCTCCACAATCTTGTCGCGTTGTCGCGATGCTTGGCGACCTTCTTCCAGTTGGTATATTTTTCCATCTTTCTCAAATCCTCTTCCACACAGTTGACCCAGAGCTTTTTAGGCCTGCTCTTTGGTCTCTTTTGTTGCGGCGTCCACCGTGTCTTAACTTTTGCGTCTCTCGCGTCTGGCATTCTCTCAAAGTGGCCCACCCGTCTCAATCGAGTGCTAGATGTCCATTATGTGTTAAAAATCGGACTAACAATAATAATTCGAAGATCATGGTTTTCCCATGACCATGGACGCGTAAACTGTTCGAAACGTCTCGGGAATGTAAAAGTAGTTACATTTCAATGTGTAATAATCGCTTATTGTATCAGATGTCATTATATGCCGCACTCATAAACGTCGATTGACGTTGATAACTAATTCATTTAATAAATCTGATTATTTTTACTCTCGGAGCCGTAGAGATAATAGATGTCTGCATATAATACTCACCAACTGAGTAAAGTATACAGTATTTGGCTTCGAGAGTTAAAATAATTAGAGGTCCGAGCCGGGATTCAAACCTGCGCACCTTGTTTCCAAGGCAAGCGCTCATCCACTGAGCCCTTACTGCATAGCTTTGCTCGGATTAGTGATAATTAACGGGAAGATTAATCTTGTTATTGGAAAATTCACTAATTGGTTTCATTCTATACTTGTCTTAATTTCAACAAAACTCCAATTACTAGGGGGCGAGGATTCCAACAGCTTCTCACTGGAAACTCGTCAAGGTTCTGACAAGGCCGAGCTAGTGACCATGGTGGACCTGGACTACGAGTCTCCTCGCAAGAAGTACGAGCTGGTGGTCCGAGCCGCCAGCCCCCCGTTGTGGAACGACGTCAGGGTCGAGATACTGGTCACGGATGTGAATGACAACGCACCCATGATGAAGGATTTCCAGATCATATTCAATAACTACAAGGACTGTTTCCCCGTTGGACCGTTCGGGAAGGTGCCGGCTTTTGATGCTGACGTCACGAATAAGGTGAGATGCTACTTATGTATGCTTTTGGTATTTTTAATCGGGCCCTAGACGTTCATCGACAGCAGAGGTATCTTCGAGGGAGACGGGAGTGGAGTTGCGATCCCCGTCGCCGCACCGTGACAGGTTCCCGGGGGTACCCCGGTGGAGGATTCAGAGACAAGGCATTTAGGGGTATCTACCTGATGCAGATTCCACCGGAGAACCGCGGGTACGCTCTCCGGTGGAGTCTGTGTGATGATGTGACAGCCGTGGGGGTTTTAGTGGATAAAAATCCCACATACCCCACAGGGTCCTGGAGAATTTTTCATCCGTACATTTTACTAGTTTTTAAAAGTTACCGCTAGAGGCGCTGGTGTATGGAGAAGGCTGACTGTTTGGTCGATTTCATTATCTATTAAAACCCATACTAGACCCCTGATTACCAGCTCTGTAGTTTCATTACCAACAGCTCGTTGCAATCATCAGCCGGAAGACGTGGGGGGTGCGTTGCCATAATTCCCACGTTTGGCAGGCATCTTAGGGTTCGCAGTATTTGGATATCATACAGAACACGCTGGTGCTCGTCTTCTAGTGTTTCCTTAGTCGCCTCCTATGACATCAAATGGGAAGATATGGTAGGTTGTATCTTATCGGATACCCCTCAGGATGTATTATTATTAATTGAGAATTATTTTCGTTTATAACAGCTTCAATACCGAATACTTTCCGGCAACAACGCTAACTTGGTCCTGCTAAATGAGACAACAGGAGAGATGACGCTATCTCCGCAGCTGAACACCAACGTGCCGAAGCTTGCTACCATGGAAATATCTGTTACTGGTCAGTTATAACAATAAAAATAATCTCCTTACCGATAAAACCATAGCGGCCAATCTTTCACAAGATTCGCCATCTACGCGGGAGATATTATAGTGCACAAGAGCTTGCGTAGACACAGCTGCACTCTCTCTGCCTTGCCTTCCTCAATCCGATGGGACGGGAGACCGATGCGACAGGGAGAGGTCAAATGCAGGACCGATTTTTTACATGCCCATTAATTAGTGTTTTAATTATTACACTTTTTATTGTGGTATCTATTGAAGACGGTTATTTGTATTTTTTTTAGGTATACTTTCTTGAATAAAGGTTAAACGATTGAGGTAGGTAGAGTATAGCGAGTAGAGGTACCTTCGGAGTCGCTGGACATTCGGGGTGTGGGCCCTAGGGCATCCATTGAGTACGGCGGCGACTCCGAGGAGGACGGCGGCGGGGTTGCGACCCCCGTCCCCGTGAGCACCGTGTCTGATTCCCGGGGGGACCATAATGCGTCCCCCGGCGGCGGACTCAAAAGCAAGCCACTTAGGGACTCCTGGTGCACATCCCACCGGAGAGCCCTGGTGTCCCCTCTAATGTACCGATGCGACAGCCGCGGGGATTTTGTGGGTAAGACTTCCACAGGTCCCGGGGACAAGCGCGTCGTCCTTATTATACAGAGTATTATAAAACCTCTGTTCGATCCTTAAGGGTATAATTCAGTCTCGCAATATAATCATAAATTAATAAGAATAATAATAATGGGTGGCAAGACACTGCTTGCCAAAATATAATTAGTATACTAATTGCCTTAAGTGAGCCCGGCCTTTTGAAATAGCCCAGTGTTAAGTCCACCAAATGCTTAGATAAAAAAAAACCTAGAAATCTTTCTACATACTTACAATAGCCCCTGCTGTTTATAATTTATTTCCAGCCGTTGATCCCGACTGGTTGTGTTCCATGTCATTTATTCCTTCCAAAAAGCCTCTACGTGTTGGATTCGTCCCCAAGCAAGCCTTTTAAGGGGGTAACATGCGCCAATGACCTTGAGAATCTGGCCGCTCCGACGAGTTGTCATCGTAGAGGGCGCTACCAGCAAATATGAATATTACATTTGAAAAATCATAGACTAAAAATATGCAGATGTGTCGAATGGAGTTTTGTTAATTTTAGATATATTATATATAGAATGAAATGATGCAGTTTAATAACGATACCTAACCCACTGTTTTATATCTTGATTTATACCTTGGCGTGCCACCTAATTACAATCTGACAACCCAACCACTTACAATGGTAACGTAGTTGACGTGTTGCATCAGGATACGGATTATTGCATTTCATATTCCAAACTTCTTTCATATTCAAAATCTGTATTCTACGCAAATAAATGATTCTTATTCTTATTCATATCAAAGTTTCAGTCCGTCTATTATAGAATGGTCAATGCCTGACTAGTGAGACTTATACATACTTCTATTCTATTGTT
Source organism: Furcula furcula (assembly GCA_911728495.1). NCBI lineage: Eukaryota > Metazoa > Arthropoda > Insecta > Lepidoptera > Notodontidae > Furcula > Furcula furcula. The sequence continues at coordinate 7,084,032 of OU452246.1, read as the reverse complement.
GGTGGTTATTAGGTCCGGTTACAACCGGAACGCACTTCGACCCAGCTGAATACATTGTGCCTGCCATTCGGAATCCATATACATTCGTACTACTTATAACTTACAATCACAGCGGATTTTTGTGTGTCTGAAGTTAGGGTTGACGAACCATTGCGCAAGTACAGTTGTGAGTTCTGAATACATAAACATAAAAATAGCTACTGTGCAGTGTCTTGCCGTGATTACTGTAAGCGTACTTGAAATGAAACTATGCACAAAGTTCTAAGGTTTCTATTCTGCAAGTCAAAACGAAAGCGTTTAACAGAGCCTTCAAAATATAGTTTTTTTCTTAAAATTGGACCTTTTTAACATATTTCCTAAATTAGTTCCAAATTCTCTAACCAATAAACATCCATCTGATGTTTGAGCTTTTTGATCCCTGGAAAAATGAACTGAAACCAAATTGATGATTGATTGCGATGTTCGAGTATGACAAAGAGAGTGACTTAAGATGCTGCAATGCATGCCAGTAGCCCTGATGAGATGCTAGCGGTATTATTAAAGAAGCGTGTAACTGTAATGTTTCCTATTCTAATACGTATATTTTCTTTAAGAACGGCACAAGTACCCGAATCTTGGAAGTTTGCTAGCTTTCAACCTTACTCAAGACCAGATACCCAACGTCGACCCAAGTCGTGCAGACCTAAAAATCATAAATTATTTTTATTACGACAATTAGTTCCGTGATAAGAATAATAGCGCACCCATCCATCTCCTCCCGTTGGGTGTCCGTAAAAGGCGACTAAGGAAAAAGAAAGAAGACGAGCAGCAGCGTCTTTTTATTGGATTACCTACCACCTATCTGCGATCACCAACCGCCTGCCAGGCGTGGGGATTATGGCAGCCCCTCCCCTCTAAGGGAGAGAGCACCTTTTATCAACAGTGGACGTTTCGGCTGCTGATGATGATGATGAGTTCCGTGATCGACTCCGTAATGGTCATCGAACTGAAACTATGATAAGATACTTAACTTTTTCCATAATTAAGTACAGGTAAAAACGACCCAGACCCAAGACAAACAGATTATGTTCACGCATATGAATGTTTGTCCTGTGTGGGAATCGACCCCAAGACCTTAAGGTCAGCGGCCAGGGTAGCAAACTACAAAATCAACGGACCTGTGTTGTTATTCAATATACGTGGCTGCCAAAGGAATCCGTAGCACTGTTTGTTTGAACACACGAATTCAGTAATAGTCAAATAGTCAAAGTACGTAACGTAACTTCATCTTGAGTTCTGTACCCATCGCGGGGTTTGAACTACGCGGAACATTTGACATTTTATTTTATTTATTCTTTAGCACACTTAGATATTTAATTTACATTGATTCTAATAAGCAATCTGGTTTTAGAGTAAGTAACATTTTAACGCGGTGGTATTTTTCCTCGTGCCTGCCAACAACACCAACAGTTTATTGTTACGCAACTTAGTTAAGTAACAAGGTATCACCTGATAGTAATCGAAGCACCCACCCATAGAAAAGTCTCTTCCTGTCCCTGTCATCCAAAACTATAATTATAGCCTTTTGGTCCGATAGTTTTTTTGCCAGCTACAGTGACCTTCTACTTATGTTAGATAGCGGGAGAAATCTAAGATTAAAGTGGCGCCACCTAGATAGCACACGAGTACCCTTCCAACTTAACCATCCAGATGTCTCAAAAGACGAGCAACTGTCCAATGCAACTGTCCGTAGGTAAGCGTGTCGCTCACCACCAAGCCAACCACCCAGGTACTCGACTCGTTGCTAAGTTGCAAAAACCAACATGATAGTAATAATAACACCGTTCATGTTTTGACAAAAAAAAACATAATGTAAAGGATATCGTAATGTATGTCATTTTGTCGGCCTACACAGTATTAAATACGATTTCAATTAGTAAGATCATATATGACTCTGATACGCTTTAAAAGTTAGGCATAATAATTGGCAACGATACTTTCGCATATTCTATGATGAACCAAAAATATGGTATTACTATAAAAATATCTTTAATTAAATATAGAAGTATAGAATTCATTTGAAATGATTTATAATGTTATAATTATACCATATGTAACATATCTTAATTAAAAACCTGTTCAAAATCATTTAAATTAAATTCGTCTTGTCAAAAAAAATTTGAGCACGTCCACCCTCCATAACAGTCCACGAAAGACTGGTGGAAGGCGATCGCGGGGGCGCTGCAAGGGGAAATGCATCTCGTACGTGGTTTTTCTATAATTTCTTGTAAAACATGAATGAAATTAAGAAATGTAATCAATACAAATTGTAGAATAGGTTATTATGCTTTTTATAGTCCAAGTTTGACGTCTATCCGATGAACGGATATTGAACGCTAACACAATTCATATCCAACGTAGTACATTTTTTAAATACATATTGCTTGAAAACAGTATATTTAATCCAATATCTAATCAATAAAACTGTTTGCTGAAGATCTGAGGTATAAGTACATATAATTTTCATAGCCAATGCAATAGCGGATTGATCCATCGAACTCTTTAAACTAAGGCTATTTTTGCAATTTTACCCTTGTTACCCCCTTAAAAATTCGGGTGTAAAAGCCCAAGAAAAAAAACAATAATAATATGTGTCATGTGTATGCGAATATTCTCGTCAGGACAGGGTAACATTCTGTATACGAAAAATGTAACTGTTCTCAGACGGAGTGAACGAAGTGAAAGCCATGATGCAACTCTCAGTGCGGCTGATAACTGAAGAGATGCTGTTCAACTCCATCACTGTGCGGCTCAACGACATGACCGCGGAACAGTTCCTGTCGCCGTTGCTCGGGTTCTTCATAGACGGGCTGGCCGCTATCATACCATGTCCAAAGGAGAATATTTATGTGTTCAGTGTACAGGTAAGTGGATATTTCAGGCGATTTTTTTTTCATTCAGCTTGGTGACGAGACAAGCCTATTATCATCATCAGCCATCGCGTCCATTGCTGAATAAAGATCTCCCCCTTAGAAGGGAGCAGTTGCAATAATCCTCACGCTTGGCTTGTCTTTGGGATCGCAGTATAGGTGGTAGGTGATCCAATATAAAGACAATGGGGACACCCCCTTTTCAGTGGGGGTGCGTTGTGAACCGGTGGTAAACTCATATTCTCTAAGCGGCAGCCCAAGCCGAGGCCGTGCCTCCCTGAGGTGCCCTTGTGCTAGTCGCTACCTCAACCCTTCTGGCTGGAGCGCTTTAAGCGCTCACCCTCTTGTCCGGTAAAGCTGTCATGGCCATCTGCGGCCAACAGTACTACCACTACAAAAAAAAATGAGCTGTAACTACCCAACGAGCCCAAACTCGGTGGTTCTACGTTTATTGGTGAAGAGGTCCCGTGACCACCTTCCTGCTCCATCAGCATCAGACCCTGGTCACCATTTTTCTAGCAACTACTCATCGAGACCTACATAACGAGCCCAAACTCGGTGGTTTTACGTTTATTGGTGAAGAGGTACCGTGACCACCTTCCTGCTCCATCATCAGACCCTGATCACCATTTTTCTAGCAATTGCTCGTTGAGACCTACCTAACGAGCCCAAACTCGGTGCGTCTACGTTTATTGGTGCAAAAATCCCGTGACCACCCTCCTGCTCCATCATCAGACCCTGATGAAGGTTACCTTTTAATTTAGTATCATCGGATTTACATATGTTCTAAATTTCAGATTTTACCGACTAATAGAAGTAATGAAAAATGTCTATTGTATACAAAATATCCCTACCTCGACTTTGAAAAGAGCTGATGGTCTTCAAATGGCTGGACCGATTTTCATGAAACATAGCTATGAACCATCTCGCTTAAACTAGCTTTCAAATTAAAAAAACCGCATTAAAATCCTTTCACTGGTTGGACCGCTACGATGCCACAGACAGACATACATACCGACAGACAGACAGACCAACAGACAGACTTCCGGACATAGGCGTCAAACTTATAACCCCTCATTTTTGGTCGGGGGTTAAAAAGAGGTGACGTCACGTATATCTAGTATTAATAACTAAACTAAGCTCACATTAAAAACATACTAGTCATGGCACTGCATTATCAGTATATAACATTTTGTCAGGACGACACGGACGTGTCGGGCAACATCCTGAACGTGTCGTTCTCGGCGCGGCGGCCGGACGCCGAGCTGGGCGCGGCGGGCGAGGCGGCGCCGCACTACTCGCCCACGCACCTGCGCGAGCGCGTCTACCTGCACCGGGCCACCCTCGCCAGGCTCGCCACCGTGCAGGTTTGTCACACTATCTACGTCACTGCCGTATAGGTTTGTCACACAACTAGCGGCGCCGCACTACTCGCCCACGCACCTGCGCGAGCGCGTCTACCTGCACCGGGCCACCCTCGCCAGGCTCGCCACCGTGCAGGTTTGTCACACTATCTACGTCACTGCCGTATAGGTTTGTCACACAACTAGCGGCGCCGCACTACTCGCCCACGCACCTGCGCGAGCGCGTCTACCTGCACCGGGCCACCCTCGCCAGGCTCGCCACCGTGCAGGTTTGTCATACTATCTACGTCACTGCCGTATAGGTTTGTCACACAACTAGCGGCGCGGCGCCGCACTACTCGCCCACGCACCTGCGCGAGCGCGTCTACCTGCACCGGGCCACACTATCTACGTCACTGCCGTATAGGTTTGTCACACAACTAGCGGCGCCGCACTAGTCGCCCACGCCCCTGCGCGAGCGCGTCTACCTGCACCGGGCCACCCTCGCCAGGCTCGCCACCGTGCAGGTTTGTCACACTATCTACGTCACTGCCGTATAGGTTTGTCACACAACTAGCGGCGCCGCACTACTCGCCCACGCACCTGCGCGAGCGCGTCTACCTGCACCGGGCCACCCTCGCCAGGCTCGCCACCGTGCAGGTTTGTCACACTATCTACGTCACTGCCGTATAGGTTTGTCACACAACTAGCGGCGCCGCACTAATCGCCCACGCACCTGCACGAACGCGTCTACCTGCACCGGGCCACCCTCGCCAGGCTCGCCACCGTGCAGGTTTGTCACACTATCTACGTCACTGCCGTATAGGTTTGTCACACAACTAGCGGCGCCGCACTACTCGCCCACGCACCTGCGCGAGCGCGTCTACCTGCACCGGGCCACCCTCGCCAGGCTCGCCACCGTGCAGGTTTGTCACACTATCTACGTCACTGCCGTATAGGTTTGTCACACAACTAGCGGCGCCGCACTAAGCGCCCACGCACCTGCACGAGCGCGTCTAACTGCACCGGGCCACCCACGCCAGGCTCGCCACCGTGCAGGTTTGTCACACTATCTACGTCACTGCCGTATAGGTTTGTCACACAACTAGCGGCGCCGCACTACTCGCCCACGCACCTGCGCGAGCGCGTCTACCTGCACCGGGCCCCCCTCGCCAGGCTCGCCACCGTGCAGGTTTGTCACACTATCTACGTCACTGCCGTATAGGTTTGTCACACAACTAGCGGCGCCGCACTACTCGCCCACGCACCTGCGCGAGCGCGTCTACCTGCACCGGGCCACCCTCGCCAGGCTCGCCACCGTGCAGGTTTGTCACACTATCTAAGTCACTGCCGTATAGGTTTGTCACACAACTAGCGGCGCCGCACTAGTCGCCCACGCACCTGCGCGAGCGCGTCTACCTGCACCGGGCCACCCTCGCCAGGCTCGCCACCGTGCAGGTTTGTCACACTATCTACGTCACTGCCGTATAGGTTTGTCACACAACTAGCGGCGCCGCACTACTCGCCCACGCACCTGCGCGAGCGCGTCTACCTGCACCGGGCCGTGAAAGTATGTCGCACAACCTGGGTCCGCCACCGTCAAAGATTGTCACATAACCAGAGTCGCCGACGAGTTGGTTTGTCACAGAACACTAAAGAGGTTGGTCACACAACCATCATCATAACTGGGGTGTAAACACCTACTTAATGAAATACTGGAATTTTAATAAATGCCCTGTTGTGATAGCTAAGAGGTACAATTTATCAATCAAGGGATCAGAACTAATGTCTTAACGCTGAAAATAGCACACTTCACAGCGTCTCAAGCAGGTTTTAATATTTATTTAACAATTTATTCTGAGGCTAATGCTTAAATTAGAGAACTCAGCATTAATTTGTCTATAATATTGTCAATTCCACCAGGTGCTACCGTTTGACGACAATATCTGCGTCCACGAGCCGTGCCTCAACTATGAGGAGTGTCTCACGGTGCTAAAGTTTGGAAACGCTTCAGGCTTCATCGCCAGCGACTCGGTGCTGTTCCGCCCGATATACCCCGTCACTACATTCACCTGCCAGTGTCCACAAGGATTTACAGGTAATCTTGTTAAGTACTAATTACTTAAATAGTTGTCCGGTGTTGGATAACATTACATAGCTTTGTAACTTCTTAAGCTTTACATTGCCCTTCATACTGGAACCGGAGTATCTGACACTGCGGATTACCGTATTCCGTGTGATGATAACCTACCTGAACGGTCAATTGAACATGTTGTTAGCTGGTAGACTAATAAACCGACACACATACACACACACACACACAATTATTTCTTTCAAATAGGCTTAACGCTAGCATTTTTGAATGGTCTTTTTTTTAAAGCTACTACCGGATCACAACGCGGCCTCAGCTGAGTAGATCCGGCAAGAAACTCAGCGGGCTTGTCATTTTTTCACTTTTTTAAAACTCTTTTTGTCCTGTTACAATAAGATCGGGATCAGCGACAGTGTTACCTGCCGTTCAAAAGATCAAATATGGGAGAGAAAAAAATACGACGAAAATGCAACAAACTAAAACTAAAAGGCCAAAGCGATAGAGTCAGACCGGACCACGCACTTATTTTACTACCTACTTCAAGCTTTATTATATTGTTCTAGGGTCAAGGGAACACTACATGTGTGATACCGAAGTGGACTTGTGCTATTCTTCGCCGTGTATCAATAACGGCACTTGCGTTCGTCGTGAAGGCGGCTACACTTGCGTCTGCGCACCTGGGTATACTGGTAAGTGTTTTAAGAAAAAGAAAGCATTGGAGCCTCTTTTGTTTTATACAATTTAAAACAGTTAATAACACTTTGTACCGATCGTTCAGTCACGGTATTTGGTGGCTCAGAGCTAAATTCGGTATGGAAGCATTCACAGACTGTCCTGCAGGTAACACTCATCTATAAAATTTTAAATTTAGACCCCTGCTGCACTAGCACACTAGTGTAGGGCAAATTTAATAGGTCACATTTGACATCTGTCAGTTTCTTTGTTCCGTCTGTTTCTTTGGTCATTAATACAATAAATATGTAATCGTAATTGAAAAAAGTAAGCGAATTGTCCATTTCTGACTTTGAAAAAATTAATAATATTTTATGCCACAAGGATTCTTTGTTAAAATTTGACGATCTAATGCATCACACAACATGTCAAGACCACATATTTTCTAAATTAGGATTTACATTAGAAAACAAGTCGAGTAAAGTTTGGATCAAGTAATAGGAAGCTCACGTTAATGAACCACTTTGATTGTAGGAGTCAACTGCGAAACGATCCTAACAAAAGCGACCTGCGACATAAACGGTGACGGCACCATCTGCCGCAGTGGATCACAGTGCGTTGCTCGGAAGGAGGGCGGAATACTTTGTCAGGGGTGTACCATCGACGCCGCTTACACTACCGCCATGTGCGAACTGAGGGCCAGGAGCTTCCCTGCCACTTCTTTTCTGACGTTTCCCGGCCTGAAAAGACGGAATAGACTGCATTTGAAGCTCAAGTAAGTGTTGTATTGTACAACGTATTTATAATTAATCTCAGATCAAAAGATTTTTTTTTTCCATTTAGGTTGTTTCGCTTATTTGGTTATGTTATGTTTATTGAATTAAGTAATGGCAGGAGAACGCAATTTGATTGTATTTAAGTGCCATTGAAATCCTTAAGGCGTTCGACAATTGAGCTGCCGAATCGTATAAAGGATTTCAATGCCAAGGGATCAAAAGAATCATGAAGCCATGTAATATTACCAAATATCAAAGTAATGACCACAATGTAAATAATATAGTACAAATTACCGGCTCTAATCACACTTTCAAGCTACCGTATTAGTTTTTTTTGTACTAACAAGGTGGCAAGCATGCGGCCCGCCTAATGGTAAGCAGTCACCGCAGCCTATAGACGCTAGCAACAACAGAAGAATCACTAGCGCGGTGCTGACCCTTAATACATTAGATATTAAGTCTTTGTGTCTGGTAATTTCACCAGCCACAGTGCCCTTATCACCGGAACACAGCAATGTTAAATAGATAAATAACACCCAGACACTTGGTGGGAATCGAACCCACGGCCCAACGGTTAGCGGACAGGGTATCTAACCACTAGACCAACGGGCCCGTCATTTGACACTGCGGTGGGACGGTTCCTTGCATAAGAATCCTACCACCTAGTAAAACCTAGTAGTAATGCTTCAACTATTCTGATTATTTTGATCAGAACTACCTAAGTAAGTACTGTCCAAAAAATATGTTTGTTGAATTCAAAATATCTTTATTATGCATAGACATCACGAGGACACTTACTTACATATTGACAACTTTTGTACAGCTATCATACGAACAGGTTTCTTTTAAATTAAATTAAGTATATAAAGGAGATGTTCCATTTTGGGCCAACACTATGTACACTACATGGAAAAATAGGAAAAACATAGGAGAGTTTCATAAAAATACTTGTAAATTAATTTGAAGCAGAGTACAATTGTACATAAATGATTACTTATCGAGTTATTTAGTATGTCCACCCTGTTTTTAAGGCAGCCATGACAGTTGCGTTTGACGTTGGTTTACTACTTGACAGCTAATGCTATAGGTGACGTTTCGTAATAGATTGTTTACACGTGGAGTACATAATGTATTACGGAGTTTTAAGTGATTATTTATGTTTACGGACATTCAGTGACTGTTTATTTCTTGACCCCTTGCTTTACTGTATTGATTATCGCCTGTGATTTGGATTGGAATCCGTTAAGTGCTATTTCACAACAAGTTCAATCGCAGACATTTTTGACATTTTAGTTACGTATTTCCGATCCATCATATTATTGTGTGGTGTTGCTACAGTAGTATTATATTCTCTTTGGTGTTGCTCTCCTTGACCAAGATGTCTTAAATGTACAATAAAACGAAGCAATATTAAAAAAAAGAGAACATTACAAAACAGTGATTATACTGCATAGTTATATAAACATATAGTGTACATGGTGTTGGCCCAGGCTCCATACATTTCTGGAACAACTCCTTTGCCTAGTGTTTGATGTTAATCACTTGTAGTTTACTAGGTGGTGTGAAGTAACCGTCCAGACGTAGCACGTTGCCTGACAATGCGTCCTATAGTAGATGAGATCATCTAGAACCTTTGAACACCGAGGCATGCAATCGTCGTTTACCTCTATATCTCATCTTTAGATTCGCAACACAAACAGCATCTGGACTCCTGATCTACAACGGACGATACAACGAGAGACATGACTTCCTCGCCCTAGAGACGATTCATACAGGAGCCGGGATGGACGGAGGACCAGGCCTCAGGTTCACGTTTGGACTTGGAGGCACGAGAACAGAACTCACTGTTGCTGGAGACATTGCTGACGGAATATGGCATACTGTGGAGATTGAATATTATAATAGGGTGAGTAGCATATAACTGCCACACTCCCAATTAACTTTAATTCTAATTAAGACATTTATTGAAATTTATTTATTTCAATTGTCGGAGCCGTTTATGATTAATTTCGATTATTGAATTCATCCATATACTATACCAACAAGATTAGCTGTCACGAACAAAATGACATCGAAAATGTGGTCGCGGTTACATATACCTACACAACTATACACGTACACGCAAAACAATAATATGTTCATATAAAAAGATGACTTACATACTATAAAATAAGGTTCAATAATAATTGCAGACAATTGAGCGACAGCCGTCTCCGTAGCTCTTATTTTCTTATTTTCGTGACCACTTTTCGGGTCGTGACAGCAAATCTAGTTGGTATAGTATATCGATGATTGAATACGAGATAATTGTTATCTGTACTGGCTATCTGCGTATTAAGTACTAATTGGCTTCGAGTGTCGAAATAATCAGATTTAAAAAAAAAAAATAATCATCATTAACTTTAATTGACGTTTGTAGGTTTGGCAGTTAGTGTGTTTGTATACTGTGCGTGCGTTTGTGTGGAAGTTTTCCTCGGTTTTCCTAGATATCTGGTTGAGCGCAGATATCTAGGAAAACCGAGTAGAGGCGTATCTAATCTAATTTCTCCTTGAAATAAAGCTAGGAGTTTTGTAACCTGCGCGGATGTTTGACTTGAGATGAACCTCTCTTCAACCGTCACGCGAAGTATACTTATTATACTATAGTACGCCATATTGTCATGGTAAATAATGATATGTAGCTTTACAACTGAGCCATTTCTAATGCTTAGTGAGTAGTCTGTCAGGCGGGATTAAAGTCAAATTGCTTCAATTTTGAGAAGAACGTGCCCTTGTGCCTTACCTCTCTCGTGTAGTCTGGATGAGTGGCTCATAATCTGGCTTTATACATATAGGAGGTTTACATATATAGGCTCCATGGTGCAGTCAGAAACCGCTTGCTTTGCAAACCAGAGGTCGTAAGTAAATTCAAATTCCGCGAGAACAACATCTTTGTGTATCTGTTTACCTATGCAGGCTAATCATCTGATGATGATCCAAGCGTCGAAGGGGCGCGTAAAGAATTCGACCTGCGCCTGATCTTTCCCCTCTTCGTGTCGGTCTTCCATCCTATCGGATTGTTAGAGTAAAGAGACACTTGCGTCTACGCAAGCACTTGTGCACCATAATTCTTAATGGCTGATCGCTTGTGGTAGTATCGGCCAAAAATACTTCTGTGTTAAAAGCCTTAACAATGATAATTGCGATACTCGGATCAACTGACTTAAAATCTCCACTGCAGACCGCAACAATGGTTTTGGATGACTGTGACAAAGCATTGTCTCTGGCTGGAGCAGCGGACTTCGGCATCAAATACGCGTGCGCCAACTTCACTAGGAAAGTGCTGCCGCCTCGCTGCGATATACCAACTGAAACTTGCCACAGGTAACTACTTAAACAAGTTTAAGAAACTTTGTACACTGTGAGTAGATAATACGACTGCAACACTCGTGTTATTCTCCATCTAATGTTCTGGAAATATTTCTCATCTTTCATTTTTTAAGCAATTTGATCGTCGAGTCATTCGTCAGCCTGGTAGTTTCATAATAAAAGAGATACCGTTTTCTTTTGCTCTAGCTAGGAAATCATACTGTAGCCCACGGGGACGAGGGTCGCCACCCTGCCACCGTCCGCCGTGCATCTAAGTCACCGCCATACTTGATAGATGGAGGCCCATACCCCAAACATCCTGTGACACCTTAGAAGAGGAATACAACTGCAATGTACTGCGTCTCGTTACCTAAAACTGTAGTTATTCAGTCACTTGACCCCGATAATCACACCAGCTACAGTGTCTTTGACATCGGAATACGGAAATATCTAGACATTGTTGCTTGGCGGCAGAATATATGACTGCCAACTATCCTAAAGATAACATTTTGCTAATTATGTTCATGAAAAAATATGCCTTTACGATTGCCTCAACAAATATGTATTAGCAGTGTTGTTTTTTGTTCTTTTGATATTAAGTTCTAGTAGCTGCCTGCTGTAAGCAGTTACCAAGCATATTATGGACACTAGCTGCAGTACCAGGAGTATATGTTTTATTGACAAAACAATTTATTTCTTTAAAAGTTTATTTTTCCACAGATTTCTTGACTTAACCGGCCCGCTACAAATCGGTGGTTTGCCGAACATCCCGAGCAGTTTCCAGGTGAAGAACAAGGATTATGTAGGCTGCATATCGGACTTCCACATTGACCACAAATTCGTCGACCTAAACAGTTACGTCGCGGACAACGGAACGTTGGCCGGGTGTCCGGAAAAACGATCTCATTGTGGATCGGCCCCATGCTACAACGGGGCGGAGTGCAAAGATCTATGGGACACATATCTGTGCGAATGTACTGAAGGATATACGGGAAAGGATTGTGCTGATTGTGAGTATCAAAGCTCGTTAACACACTTTAATTTTCCTAAAATAAAAATCGTGACAACACAAATGTAGTATTATTTGTGATTTCAGTCCTCCTAGTATAATAACACTTTTGCAAGATGTCGCGTTTGCAATTCTTCACGATATTTTTTACACTTACAATGTTACATTCACAATTTCAGATAGACAAAATCCAAGAAATAGAAAACATTTCAAGCGCTTTCAAGTTTCAACAGCCAATCATTTATGTATCAAAGCGTATAAAGGCCTGTTTTCCATGAATTTATATTTAGTCGTCCGTTTAAATCCACCTCCAGTGCATAATATTGTATGCAAGGCTAGCACATGAGAATACACAGCTACGATTCTTGCTGGAGCGCTTTAAGCGCTCAACCTCTTGCCCTTTGAAGTTGTAATGACTATCATCTGCGGCCAACAGCGACTGTCCTAAAAAAACACAGCTACGATATGTAATCCTTAAATCGCGTTGGACTGGTTGGACGTAACTGTGAAACATAATTATTATCTTATCTTTATATTTAATCGTCCATTAAAATCCGAGGTAGTTTTTAATATCTCTCTCTCTCTCCATATTGTATGTCTAGCACATGTGAATACACACTACAGTTGTGTAGTATGTTATCGCGTTAATTCCCGATTAGAATAAAGTTTGATAATGGAACGCGAAAGTCTAAAAGTATATATGTAGTAGTAGTTAGTAAACTTTAAATCTCGTCGGACGAAGCTGTGAAACTAAATTAATCAAACTTCACGTAAGGGCGAATTCGTTTTAATTATTAAACTATTCTGTGTTTTACACAGCCACCGCTCCTCCATGGCGGTTCAATGGTGATGGCATGCTATCGTTCAACCCTCTCCTGAGGCCAATACAATTGCCGTGGCTCAACGCGCTCTCACTACGGACAAGGCAACAGGACGCTTTCATCATGTCCATAGAAGTCGGACAGAACAGCACCATTTTAATTACAGTAAGCCTAATTATTTGACCATATCTTCACTAGATAACAGATCCAGGTACCATCATAGTGTTGAATATTATTCCGCCAGGCAGCATTGCTGTGGTACGCAATTGCTGTGTTCCGGCGTGAGGGTCACTTACCTATCATCACTATAGCTGGAGAAATTACCGGGTTTAAGATACTATTAAGAGTTTTGAGTTTTACTAGTACAGCCTTCAATGTTACTCTTACGATAGTGCACAACTTAGTTATTATCTATGTTCCTTGTATTTAGAGTAAGAGTAATTTATACATTTTAATGAATAAATACACATCTGTCATTCTGTCATACTATTAGCTGTCAACTTATAGTGTCAACTTGGTTGGCTTGCAATGTCTTCTCACTTGATTTTCGGTATGTTCCAATCACGTTCCGATTAACGCATATTATTTTTTTAATTTGTTTTATTTGTATCTTTTTGTGTTAATGTATCTTGTTGGTATTGGTACCTACTTATATAGTTCATATTTGTATGATACCTTTCAGTTAGAATTTTTTGTTTTTCTTGTTTTCACTGTTTCAAAAACTTCTTTAAATGTTGGCTCCTATTGTAATAATATAGTGTTTTTCTTTACTACTTACTTAATACTACTTACGTACTACTTATGTAGCTGGCGGGTGGTGCAGGGATTATTGAGTACAACTTAATTTTTGTTTTTTGTTATTTTTATTAGTCTTTTTGTTTTTCTTTTACTTTATTACTATATACTTACTTATTTATTATATATAATTTATTGTATTTTTAATTATGATTTTTGCTAATGATTCCTTTTATTCTGCAAATGAATCGGATAATTCGTCTGATTGTAGTTTTTGCTCCGTTAGTAGCGACCTTGGAGACCACTTACGTAGAATTACTAGTCATAACTCTGGTCACTTGCTGAATGTATGTCACATTAATGCTCAAAGTGTCCCTAGTCATTATAACGAATTATACGACACATTTTACAACAACAATAATTTGCATGCCATCCTAATTTCTGAGAGTTGGCTCAAGCCTCATCTTTCTTCAACTTCCTATTCTCTTCCCGGTTATGTTCTTATACGAAATGATCGTGTAGGCAAAGGCGGGGGTGGTGTTGCCATATATCTTAGAAGTGACTTTCCATATAAGATAGTTACTTCGTCTTCTTCTAATTATTCGGCTACAGCTGAGTTTCTCTTTTTAGAGGTTTGGGTCAAAGGAGCTAAAAACTTAATTGGGGTAGTTTATTGTCCACCCACTGTTGATTACTTTAGTGATTTAGAATTAGTTTTAGAATCTTTGAGTTCAGATTACGTAAACCACATCATCATGGGCGATTTCAATACCAATCTCCTTGATATTAATTCCTCAGGTTCCCGTAAACTCCTACGCCTAATCGAGTCAGTTAATCTGCATGTTCTGCCTCTGCAAGCGACACATCATAATATTGTAGGTGATGATACCTGGCTTGATTTAATCCTCATTTCCAATCTTTCATTAGTCTCTTCTCACGATCAATATGATGCTCCAGGCTTTTCACATCACGATCTTTTATTCCTTTCCTATATCCTCAAACCCCCGAAACCTAATCCCAAAGTCCTGTACAGGCGATGTTTTGCACGTATAGATTTTGCAAAACTTAATGAGGACGCATCTAATATTGATTGGGAACCTATGTTGATGGCTTCGACTATCGATAATAAAGTTAGCGTTTTCAATGATGTAGTGACCAAGTTATTTGATGACCATGCTCCTGTTCGAAAGGTGAAATTGAAACGACCACCGGCCCCTTGGATGAGCAGAGGCATTCGTATGGCGATGAGGCGTAGAAATCGTGCTTTTTGCAAGTTCAAAAAAGATCGCACTGATGAAAATTGGATCTCGTTCAAACTAGCCAGGAATCGGTGTAACAAGATGATACGTGATGCTAAGCGCCGTCATATCTTCGATAACATTTCTTCTTCTTCTTCTTCCGCTGAAGTTTGGAAATTCTTAAACTCCTTGGGTGTTGGCAAAACTTGCAACTTTGACTTTCCTAAGTTATTAAGTTTGGATGATCTCAACCTACACTTCACTTCTACTTTTTCACTCGATCGTCAAACTATTAATCAAACAATTACTTATATTTCAAGTTTAGAACGTCCAGCTATTACTCCCTTTGTTTTAGTTCCAGTAGATTCGGAGAGTATTAAAAAGATTATCCTTTCTATTAAATCTAAAGCTATGGGTTGTGATAACATAAGCCGCTTTATGATTACATCCTTATTAGAATATTTACTTGTTCCCATCACGCACCTTATCAATTTCTCCCTCACGTCTGGTGAATTCCCATCTTTATGGCGTAAAGCTTACGTCCGACCCTTACCTAAGATTCCATCCCCTTCGCTTCCCAGTCACTTTCGCCCTATATCTATCTTACCTTTTGTGTCTAAAGTTCTAGAAGCTTGCGTGCTTAAGCAGTTTTCGTCCTTCATTAATGTTCATTCCTTAATCAATCCTCTTCAATCAGGTTTTAGACCAGGTCATAGTACAGTTTCTGCCCTGCTTAAAGTGACTGATGATATTAGAGCAGGTATGGAGGATACAAAAGTTACTGTGCTTGTGTTAATAGACTTTTCTAATGCTTTTAATACTGTCTGTCATGATATCCTCTTAGCTATCCTTTCTCATCTTATGGTCTCTCCAGAAGCTCTGGAATGGTTCTCATCTTATCTTCGGGATCGTCAGCAATCGGTGCTTGTTGATGATTCATTCTCCAATTGGAGGTCTCTTGTTGCTGGCGTCCCTCAAGGCGGTATACTTTCTCCTCTTTTGTTTTCTGTCTTTATAGATCTCTTAACTCCTGTACTTCAGTGTTCGTATCATCTTTATGCCGATGACTTGCAATTGTATTCCCAAGCTCGTGTAGACAATTTGTCGGATGCTGTCAGTCAATTAAACCGAGACTTAAATGCCATTCAAAATTGGGCGGATAAATTTGGGGTGGCGGTTAATCCAGACAAATGTCAAGCAATAATAGTAGGGAGTTCCAGAATCTTGTGTAGGGTGGACGTTTCAAATTTACCATTGATTGAGTATAACGGGTCCAAAATAAATTTCAGCTCCAGTGTTAAAGATCTTGGTCTATTCATAGATAAAACTCTTAGTTGGGATAGTCAGGTTAGTAATGTTAGTCAAAAAGTTATGGGGTCCTTGCGGTATCTTCAGCGATTAAAGAATTTTCTCTCGCCTAATGTCAAAGCAATGCTTGTACAATCCTTAATCTTTCCACTTATCGACTATGGTGATGTGTGTTACTATGACCTGAACTCTGAACATCTTAATAAACTTGACAGGCTTTTAAATAATTGCATTCGATTTGTTTACAATTTACGTAAATATGATCACGTGTCAGAGTGTAGATCAGAACTTAAGTGGCTAAATATTCGGCAGCGTAGAATTTTTAGAGCTTTAACTACTCTGTATTCTTTACTTCATTCTAGTTCTCCTCCTGCGTATCTATCTTCACATTTTCAATATTTATCTTCTTTCCATAATAGACACCTTCGCTCTTCTAACAACCTTCTTCTGCAATGCCCCTTACACCGATCTGATTTTCTGCACTCATCCTTTCATATTCAGACCATACTCCTTTGGAATGCGCTGCCTCAGGATATCAGGATGGCCAAAACCATGTTTTCTTTTAAAAAGCTTTTGCGGGAGCACATTAATAATTTGCCTTTGGAATCATTTCAACACTAGTCTTTGTTATATATATATATATATTCATTTATATGTTGTTATTGTATTTATATCTTGTTTTGCAAATATTTAATTTTATAGATACTCAATATTTATATTTAGTCTATAGTATTTATTTTTAGTTATGAATTTTATTTAATATTTATATATTTTTATAAATTAGTTTGTATTAATTATTTATCTAAGTATATTTTAGTTAATAATTTTTATCTTTGTTTTGCCTGGTTTATTTTGTTTCTTTTTATTTGCACCTACCTCGAATCTTCTCTGAATCACCCTAAGGTAGACTGGCAGAAAATGCCTAAGGCATTAAGTCCGCCTATGTACAATTGTGCATGAAGAATAAAATAAATAAATAAATAAATATAAAATAATATAAATAAGTTAGCTAGACCGCATTACGATTTTATAGTAAATGTCTATGCGGTCCTGTATGATAAAGCCCACTAGATGAAGCATGAACTAGCAACAGATGCATCGTCGCACTGGTATCGAATGGAACTCTTTGTAAAGCATTAACAAGCAAAGTCCAGTCCAGTTAAAATAGGGTTGACACTTTTTTTGAAGAAAAAATTGTATTTTTCGTTTCATGTTATAAAAATTAGTACATTTGGGAAATTTGGGCAAAAAAATTGTACGAATTAATTTAACATTATTTATTTAATACATTATTTATTTTCCATACATATTTATTATTACTCTTTGCTTTGGCCAACAAAGTTTTATTATTTGTTAAATAATCATATGAAGCCAAACAAGTCAGATCCATATTGAAATAAATTAATAATTCATTTCTAATAAAATTAATTACTGATTTCTTTCTTTCATCTCGCCATTTTACGTTCATGACCGATTTTTTTTTCTCTAAAGCGGGAATGGATAGGTTAAAATATAGTACGATACTATATAATATAGTAAAGGTGGCAACCCTAAGTTAAAAGTAACATTATTTTCTTACGGTCACTTGAAACGGAAGTGGACACTTACCCTAGTCGATCTACCTCCATTGTTTTTTCTTGAGCAGTCAATCCTCTTAACGCTTTCTCTTTCTTTCCTTTAGCTAAAATCTGGCCACATCCACTATTCCTTCAACGGGGAGTCCATGTATCTGCCAACCGCGACTCTCTCTGATGGCAACTGGCATCGTTTGGAGATCAAATGGCTTGGCACTGATATCGCGGTCAGCGTCGACTACGGCCTCCGTAACGTGTTGCTGCCAATGTTGGCCAATAAGATCCAAGGCCAATATATTGGCAAGATCCTGATTGGAGGTCCAGACACCACTGCTGGGCTGTTGGCGTCCGAAGTTGGATACTTTGAGGGTTGTGTACAGGTAAGGGAAATTAAAGAGGAATAATGTGTATTAATATTTTGTATGGAAATAAGAGAACTTGATACAATAGGCGTGATGACTGTAACACAATACCAATAAATCTGTGGTTTTAAATATTAGAACAGATTGCACTGATTCCAAAAATGCATCTCATTTTCATAATAATAGAGAGATTTTCGTGATATTTAAGAAAATAAATTACTCAAATACAGCTAATCGCCATTTTGTAATAAACGCTGCTCAGAGTGAATGACGTCAATCCTGTGTAAATAAACAACTGTCAAACTGTCATCTCAACTTTTTCTTTCATGCAATGATTCACTTTTAGCTTTTATACATAGACAGATGTTTATTTACACCGCCGTAGTGACGTCACAACATGGTGCCATGCACCGGCCATCGTTTTGGAACGAGATTCAAACTCTATTTTAAAAATTGAAAATATTGCTATTAATTGTAAATTTAATACAAAAATATGATTATTTTCGGCAATAGTAGACCCGTAAGTACATTATAGAGTATTTTTTCAAAATTAGTCATCATGCCTATTTGAATAGGAATCGTATTACAAAGTTGTTTATTATTTGTAGCTGTAAGTTATAGGTGTTTGCTTTTTCTTTTCTTCAATACTAACTGTATTTTTTTTAATTTCCTAAATTTTTAGTTATGTATTTGTCTTTGATTATATATACGTCTAGATAGCGTGTTCGATGTTCAAACACTTGACAATATCAGGTACACCAAAACATCAAATTGGTATACTTGGTTGTTTAGTATCACTTGAACTGTACCGATGGTTTGTGCTCGCAAAAAAAAAACATTTTGCCGAATTGTGTAATCAAATCGTGAAAATATTAACTAAGTAAAATTAATAAAGATCCTAACTTAATTTTCCATTCATAAGTCTTCTATGAAGGATTGGAGTTCTATGAAGGATTATTATAAAAACTCGATTGTTTTTTACGACAATTTGTACATTGTCCGTTTAGACTGGTGTGGCTAGGTAATAATGGGGGAATATATCTTAAGTCTGGGGTAATTTTTCTTTTAACATAAATGATATTCAATGAAACGTAATACGTAGATAGTGACCAAAACATTAAATAAATCAATTAAAATAATGTAATTTTTTTTGATAAATTAATTAAGTACTTTTATATAGGTAAGTACTTAGAAGTATTTTTTCTTCCTGGTCATGAGGCAATAAGACGTTCACCTGATGGTAAGGGATATGCCATTTAATTAAATTTTATTTAATTGTATTTAATGTTTTTTAATTTAAATTAATTGATTAATTATTTTATTTTATTTTGTTTTATTTTATTTTATTTTATTTTGTTTTATTTTGTTTTATTTTGTTTTATTTTATTTTGTTTTATTTTGTTTTATTTTGTTTTGTTTTATTTTGTTTTATTTTATTTTATTTAAGTACTTATATACATTATATTTTACAAAAATAGGAATTACACATTTACACAGTACATATCAATGCATAGCCCACAACGCTATCGCTATTTATGGGAAAAATATTTATAACTGGAGATCCCCAAACACGCACACCACAGATGACGCGAGTGTACTACGAGGCCTGCACGCACACACGAATAATGAGGTTGTGATGCTTATTAACGTAACGTTACAAGACTAATAGGTATCTAGACGTATATATAATCAAAGGTATTTGTGTAATTTATTTCATTAGCAGCCGATAGAAGTCCACTGCTAAACAAAGGTCTCCCCTATAGAAGGGAGGGGTTGCCATAATCCTAACGCTTGGCAGGCGGCTTAGGGATCGCAGTATAGGTGGAAGATAAATCCAAAAGCAAGACGCTGCTGCCCGTCTTCCTGTTCTCGCTTAGTCGCCTCTTACGACAGCCAACGAGAGGAGATGGGGGAATGCAATTCCAACCCGGCACCCCACGGGAAACTTATTTAGAGTACATACTTGAATTACTAGTACTTACCTCTTTTCAAATATAGCTGAAAAGACCATATCTGGTCATCATAACTATCCATATACGAAATTATAGGATAGTAGTATATTCATCATGTATTTTGGCTTTATTGGAGCTGCATTAACTGCTTTAGTTCCTTCTATTGTTTACGTCATTAATAAGAGTGTTTCTTACAGGACGTGAGAGTAGGAACAGCCCAATCGCTGCTCAATAGACCAACAGTCAGAGAGAACGTGAGAGACGGTTGCCAGTCGCGGGCCGACTGTATGCTTTCTGTCTGCCCTCCATATGTAAGTCTTTTGTTGTTTTTTTATACTACCAAGGTGGCGAACGATCATAGGGCCCGCCTGATGGTAAGCAGTCACCGCAGCCTATAGACGCTAGCAACACCAGAAAAATCACTAGCGCGTTGCGAACCCTTTAAGACATTAGATATTAAGTCTCAGTACAGTACAGTGCACTTCACACCGAAACACAGCATTGTTTAAACACTGCTGCTTGGTGGCAGAACACCTACAGGTTCTTTGCGCAAGGAATTGACTTATCACGTAATAAAATGATGATGTTTCTTTCTATATTCAATTTAGTTCTGGAGTTTAGAAAGTATATCAGACTAGCAATTGACGGGCCTGTCCCAAAAAAAAAACATTTCCTGCGACTTCGCTAACTAATTTTTTTTACAGAGTTTACCAACCCCTAACACACCCCCAAAGGTTGTTTTTAAAAATTCGCGAAACACGTATTGATTTATTTTATTTAGAGAATCTTTTCAGTAAATTTCAAGTCAATCGAAACAAACAATAAAAAGTTTCATACAAAGGAAAACACCCCATTTAACCCCTATAGTAGTCGAATTTTCAAAAATTCTTTCTTAGTGGATGCTTACGTCATAAGAAGAACCTACTATCCAACTTTCAGCTTTCTGGGTCCAACGGTTTGGCCTGTGCGTTGATGAATCAGTCAGTCAGTCAGTCAGGACAAGTAATTTTAAGTATATGTATAGATGAACTAACTGAAGACTGTATTTTTGAAGTGAAACTTCTTATGCGACTTCCAGTGGGTGAGTGGGTGAGTGGGTGGAGTGGGTGAGTGGGTGGAGTGGGTGGAGTGGGTGAGTGGGTGAGTGGGTGAGTGGGTGAGTGGGTGGAGTGGGTGGAGTGGGTGGAGCGGGTGAGTTGGGTTGAGTTGGGGTTGAGTTGGGGCAAGTTGGGGCAAGTTGGGGTGAGTTGGGGGTGAGTTGGGGTGAGTTGGGGTGAGTTGGGGCGAGTTGGGGCGAGTTGAGGCGAGTTGGGGCGAGTTGGGGTGATTTGGGGCGAGTTGGGGTGAGTTGGAGCGAGTTGGGGCGAGTTGGGGTGAGTTGGGGCAAGTTGGGGCGAGTTGGAGCGAGTTGGGGTGAGTTGGGGCGAGTTGGGGCGAGTTGGGGTGAGTTGGGGCAAGTTGGGGCGAGTTGGGGCGAAATGGGGTGAGTTGGGGTGAGTTGGGGGTAAGTTGGGGCGAGTTGGGGCGAGTTGGGGCGAGTTGGGGCGAGTTGGGGCGAGTTGGGGCGAGTTGGGGCGAGTTGGGGCGAGTTGGGGTGAGTTGGGGTGAGTTGGGGCGAGTTGGAGCGAGTTGAGTTGAGTTGAGTGTGTGTGTGTGTGTGTGTGTGTGTGTGTGTGTGTGTGTGTGTGTGTGTGTGTGTGTGTGTGTGTGTGTGGGTGTGTGTGTGTGTGTGTGTGTGGGTGTGTGTGTGTGTGTGAGTGAGTGAGTGAGTGAGTGAGTGAGTGAGTGAGTGAGTGAGTGAGTGAGTGAGTGAGTGTGTGAGTGAGGGACCGACCGATCGACCAATCGTCTGAGCGAGAATGAAGTTACACTTCTTCCGCGCGGAGGGACTCCACGCACGCACATTTTTTTATTATAGAGTACATGTGTATCATCGTGGGATAACACGGATTGCGAGTGTTCCCGTGGACGTGTAGGTCCTCACTGTGTGGCTGCCTGCGACCTGCGGCCCTGTGGTCAGAACGCTCGTTGTGTCCCCGACGACACTGAGAAAGGGTACACGTGCAGCTGCGACGTCGGTTATCTGCTTACTGGTAAGTTAATTTTAATAAGGAACATTTTAGGTCGTAATATTTTTAAATGGTTGTATGCGCTGGAACCCGCAGCCGTGGTTGCTATCGTCACCTGCAAACCGCGGCCCGCGTTGGAACCCACAAATAATCGCACGCACCGCGGGAGTAAACCGCGCCGCGTCGTAAAATTTGCTATCGAAATTTCCATAGTACTTGAGTGTTGCGGTCCAGCCACTGCGCGCGAACGAAGGTGCATTCCGCGCCATGAGATCCTAGTCTAAGAAGAGTTTCTGGCTATGGGCGCCTCTCACTGGTGTTTTTAACCCCCGACCAAAAACGATGGGAGTTATAAGTTTAACTCCTATGTCCGGAATCTGTCTGTATGTATGTATGTATCTGTCTGTGGCATCGTAGAGGTCCAATCAGTGAACGGATTTGAATGCGGTTTTTTTTTATTTGAAAGCTATTTTAAGCGAGATGGTTCTTAGCTATGTTTCATGAAAATCGGTCCAGCCGTTTCAAGACCATCAGCTCTTTTCCGAGTCTAAGTAGGGATATTTTGTATACAATAGACATTTTTCATTACTTCTATTAGTCCGAAATATCTGAAATTTTGAACATATGCAAATCCGATGATACTAAATAAAATGGTAACCTTGACCAGGTTCTGATGGCGATCAGCAAGAAGGTGGTAACAGGATCTCCGCCCCAATAAATGTAGACCCATCGAGTTTGGGCTCGTTGGATAGGTCTCGACGAGTAGTTGCTAGAAAAATGGTGATCAGGGTTCTTTTTTTTATGTTTGTTACCTCAGAACTCTGCCGTTTATGAACCGATTTAGAAAATTCCTTTTTTTTATTCGAAAGTTGGTCCCATTCTTTTTAAAGCAAAATATGCTTGTCTACGGTCTCGCCTGTTAGTAACCTGACCTTCGTGATGCCTTAGGCTATTGGTGTGTCGGCATGGCAGCATAATGACTGACTAACAACAGTTTTTTTTCTACTACAAATATGCTAGTTGAATTATGAGTCAGAATGCGGTGCCGTGAGTCGTCGCCTAGAAGGGGAAGGTGAGAGGCTAATATTTCGTCAATTTTTTTTTTCTTAGGTGCAGGATGTATAGAAGCAGGCGAGCAACAATGTCCTGGGGGGTGGTGGGGCGCGCGCGCGTGTGGCCCGTGTGACTGCGCCTCCGCTCGCGGCTTCCATCCGCACTGCCACCGCGACACCGGACACTGCCACTGCAAGGTACATTTCGTACAGTCTTGCTTGACGAGACTAGCTTTCGATGTAGGAAAACATCGTGAGGAAACCTACAAGTCTGAGAAAGCCTAACTAGCTATCGAATAACGTGTGAAGTCCGCCAACCCGCAATTGGCCAGCGTGGTGGACTATGGCCTGAGCCGCTTCATCTTGAGTGTAGGCCCGTGTTGGGCAGTGGGACAAATAAAGGCTGCTATTATTTTGACGAGATATGCGAAACTTTCATGTGATCGTAGGCGACGCATTTGTCAATAAACAGCTGCACTATAATACACTGCTGTTCGTCACCCGTGACATTAGACATTAACTGCCGCACTCACGATCATCAATTAAAGCTAAGTATCCCTTATCCAGATTTTGAGATTAGATTATTTTGCCACTCGAAGCCAATTAATACTTTATACCAGTGCCGGATTAGCCATATAGCAGGGGTCAGCAAATGCTACGGGCCCCGCGCCCAGGAGGGCCCCGCGCATATAGCAAAGAAAAAAAAGAAGAACTTAAATAAGATAACGTTTTTATACCATCCACCGTCCATTTGGAATAGGTAGTATATCAGTGATACCTACTATATCAGTGAAATAAAATTATTTTTCTTTTCATTTTTAGTTATCCTAAATCATTGGCCACATCATACTTATGATTTTGCAAGTTGTCAACACGACAATACAGAAACTTCCTTGGAAAAGACAGGCTTGAATGAATGTATAGGCATCTAGATATTCTTCTAGATGCCTATATAGTCTTCAAGCCTGTATTTTCCAAAGAAGTTATATAGCCCTTACGCTTCAAGCTGTTCGTATAACCGAACCATTTGCAATAGTTTTCAGTTGATAGACTATTGACTACTTTCTTATTAGGAAGACCTGATCACATTAAATGTTCGAATGGACAAGGGCGAATTTAACCTCGCTCGCTTTAAAGCTAAAAGTAAGATCCAACAGGTACCCGTCCTGGAAACTGTTTATGTCGATGTATGATGTCTGCCAGTTTGCAGCGCTTGCAAGGCTATCTAGAAAGTTTATACGCATCCTATCAAAAATTCGGTTTAGCTATCAGTACCCGTAAAACTCAGATTTTGAAACAACCTGCAAAAGGTCAATCTGCAGATGACGCTGCAGTAGATCTAGCTGAAAAGCCACTGGATGAAGTTGTAGCCTTTCGGTATCTTGGAAGTCTAGTGCGCAATGACAATCGTCTTGATTCTGTACCGGTCTCTCCGGCGAGGCCGAAGGGTCGTGCGTATGCAACGTAGACATGCATGCCCTCGCTGAGTTTCTTGCCGGTTCTTCTCAGTAGGGGCGCGTTGTGAACCGGTGGTAAACTCACTTTCTCTAAGCGGCAGCCCAAGCCGAGGCCGTGCCTCCCTGAGGTACCCTTGTGCTATTCGCTACTCCAACCCTTCCGGCTGGAGCGCTTTAAGCGCTCCTCTTTTTGTCCGGTGAAGCTGCTATGACCATCTGCGGCCAACAGTAGGTACCTACTACTCCTACAAAAAAAAAGTTTTGTTTCTGAGATACCTGCCAGAATCGCGAAAGCTGCTGCAACCTTTGGAAAATTAAGACAACATGTTTGGAAAGCGCAAGACCTGAAAGTCAAGACCAAAATTGCCGTATACAAAGCTATTGTGCTTCTTAGACTGTTTTACGCCTCGGAAACATGGTGCCTTTACAGGAAACATTTTAAACGCCTCGTATCTTCCATCTCCCATTAAAATCTTCCAATAAAAATGACTCCGCGCTATTTTAAGCCTGAGATGGCAAGATCATGTAGCTAACAGGGAGGTACTTCGACGTATAGGGTTTGGAGGGCTTGTTAATGAAAAGCCAACTGCATTGGTGTGGGCACTTAGTTCGTATGGGCTCATCTAGGTTACATATGATTAGCTCCAGCGCTGAGATTGGCTCAGGTAAGCATACACCCGGAGGGCAGTACCTGCGCTACAAAGGCGTCCTAAAACGTCACTTTAAATCATGTAGCATAAGTGGTGATACGTGGGAGGGGATTGCGGCACAAAGACTGAAGGGTTCTGTCGCAGCTCCTGCTGAATCCGAGTGGCCCAAGTGACAGTGTTGCCGTCGCCTATATACCGGTGTAGTACGATCGAAGTCCCTTTATGGCGCGCCAGTGTGGGCGGACATCCTGACTGCCCAAACCGACCTCACTGCAACCACCATAGAGGGTCATCTGTGGTGGGTGATACGTGGATACCGCACAATTTCGTGCAAGGCCTCATGCGCGCCGGCGGGGGCCATAACCTAGGACTTTGAGGTGCTGGTGTTGATCGCAGTTTACTGGCAGAACATATAAACGCGGAGCCGGGGTGGAGCACCTGGGTGATGTTTAGCACAA
Source organism: Furcula furcula (assembly GCA_911728495.1). Classification (NCBI taxonomy): domain Eukaryota; kingdom Metazoa; phylum Arthropoda; class Insecta; order Lepidoptera; family Notodontidae; genus Furcula; species Furcula furcula. The sequence goes on along the minus strand of OU452246.1, from coordinate 7,058,207 downwards.
GACGATGCCCTTGTGTGGTCGCACGAGCATATCGGTGGTGCGCCGGCCGGGTGGTAAAAGACTGGGTGCATCGGAAATACGGCACGCTCACCTTCCTGGTGGCTCATAGGCGAATAACCGCTGGTGGGACGAGTATACGGCAAAGCTACGCACTCTTACGTTGTTAACGTCCTGTGTGAACGAACAAAGCGATCTATTTCGTCATTTACAATATGTACCTACAAATAAGGAATGAAATTGCGTTGCCCAGGCAATAAAATAATGTAATAATGTAAATAATCGTACCTATGTATTTTCAAGGCCAGATTAAATAGGGTTTTATAAACTAGAGTGCTTTACTATCCTAAATAGAATCGCCGCTTGCCATCAGGTGGGATTGCGGTCAAGCACTACCTCTTATAACGAGTAAAAAAGGTAGTGAAGTGTAGTGTATAACAAAACCTATGCAAGTCAAGGGCCCCGCGTTCATTTTTGCTACGGGCCCCGCGCTGGCTTAATCCGGCACTGCTTTATACTCGGCACGTAAATAGAAATAAGTATAGATTTTTCTCGAGCACAATTTTTTTTTTTGAATTTTTTTTTTTTATGTAGGCTTAACGGTCAAATTGTTTAAAAGCTACCACCGGATCACAACGCGGCCTCAACTGAGAAGATCCGGCAAGAAACTCAGCGGGCTTGTCATTTTTTCTCTTTTTTTTGTCTTGTTACAATTTGGTCAGCATTAGGTCGCTAATGCTAATGCGGCAGGACACACTGTCGAGTGTGTCCTGCCGTACGAAAAAAACACAAGGGAAAGAAAAAAAAAGACAGATTACGACAAAAATACAACAAACTAAAAGGCCAAACGGATAGTAGTCGGACCAGTCCCCCCAAGCAGCACCCGCGCACGAGTTGACTCGAGCAGAAAAAAATAGTTGTTCCACTGCTGGGAAAAAATAGTTTAGTGAGGCTTAACGCTAAATGACGTTTGTGAATGCGTTAGTAGTGTCTTGGCCCCAGTAATGTTCCCATCACACCAGAACACCGCAATTTTATACATTGGTGCCTGATGGCAGTATATGGTGGTGGTACTTCCTGGACGGTTCCTTGCGTAATGGACCACAAAATACTCTACCGAAATAACTCAAACTAAATCCCGTTGATACTGTTGACCAATTTGACTAATAACCCAATAATCACAGGAGAACCACTACAAGCCAGAAGGTTCAGAGGACTGCCTACCCTGCCAATGCTATGCAGCGGGCTCAGTCAACAGCTCCTGTGAATCCACCAGCGGGCAGTGTTACTGTAGAGGAGGGGTCATCGGCAGAGCTTGCGACTCCTGCGCCAATGTCTATGCTGAAGTCGCCCCTAATACCGGCTGTGAAGGTATGTTTTGGAGTAGCAAATAAGAACGGTTAAACGTAAGAAACCGATTTGTGTAGGCAAGTGTTTCTTTAGTAGACATTGTTTAGGGAACTTATACTGTCTTTGGATTTTATCATATGCACAACCGCTGGAAAGAATTGGCATACCCTCACTGGATCGTGTCGCGGTTATTGCAATGGGTATAATGCCCACTTAATGTTTATGTGATGATGATGTCCTCCTAGACGTATCCGTTAACGGCTAAATATGACATCTTTAGATTTGCGACTGAATACGGCTGGCAAAACCAAATTTTGATTTAAAAGTCAATAGGACTAGGCGCACAGTACAATTGACCTTGAGAATTGTAAATGTAAACGTACTTATAGAAAAGACTGGGTCAGATCTTTTTTGAAGGCCAGAACGCCTTCAAAATCGAGATCGTGATCTTTCAAACGATTCCAAAGTTGTTAACAGATCTGCGCCGTTCTTGTCTCTGTTGCGCAAGCACTTCCCAAATCTTAATTGGTATGTCACATGCATTTTTATTATAGTACTGAGAACCAGATTTCAGATTTCCCTTAGCATTCACAAAAACAAATGTTACATGTAATTAATTTGTTCACAGTTGTATACGACGGATGCCCCCGATCGTTCAGTCACGGTATTTGGTGGCCTAGAACTAAATTCGGTATCGAAGCATTCACCGATTGTCCTGCAGGTAACACTCATCTATAAAATTTTAAATTTAAACCAGCGCTTCAAACAGTAATGTCATTAGCACACTAGTGTTTGGCACCGAGTTCAATACATATAACCATAATTGCAAAATTTTCAGTTGTTTTTGAGGTAGGTTTTTCTTAAGAAGATGTTTAAATCACTGTTACTTCTGTTTGTTTGCGTACTAGGCCTGCCATTTAAGTTCTGTCGTTTCCATACTTCCCGGCAATTTTGAATTTGGAACTGTTCTATATTCGAATGTGTTTAAATTTTGAATCTCAAAACAGTTGAAAGTATTAGGATTAATGCTATTGTTGTTTAGTCATAGCGTCGATTGGAATCTGTCAGGTTAAGTACGAAAATGAATCTTTCTAAGGAAAATCTTCGTGCAATAATTTTCTACAACTTTAGAAGAGGCCTGACACGGCTTCAGTGTTTTGAAGAGCTATCATCATCGTTCATTGATGAAGCCCCATGTCTGTGGACTGTCGAATGCTGGTATTTAGAATTCCAGCGTGGACATACTCGTGTTAGTGACAAATCTCGCAAAGGACGCCCAAAATCCGCCTTCACTGAAGATAACATAATTGCTGTGAGACAACTAATTCTCGAAGATCGTCATGTGACGTATCAAGAGATAGAGGATCTACTAGGCATCTCAGGGACAACCATTCAGAAGATCTTGCATGAAGCGCTTGGTGTGAGAAAGCTAGTTTGCCGTTGGATACCGCATCTGCCTTCCGAGGATCACAAGGCAGCCCGCGTCAGATGGTGTAACAAAACTCTGCAAAGGTTCAGCCGAGGAGAGTCAAATCACGTCTACGACATCATCAGTGTTGACCAATCTTGGATCTATGCCTACGATCCTGATTCCAAACAACAATCTACAATCTGGGTCTTTCAAGACGAGCCAAAGCCGACTAAAGTTGTTCGTTCTCGAAGCACTTCAAAGAAGATGGTGGCCACGTTCGTTGGAAAAACCGGGCACGTTGCGACTATTGCACTTGAAGATCGTAGAACGGTTAACGCAGAGTGGTATACCACAGTTTGTTTACCACAAGTCATCGCCGAACTTCGAAAATCTAACTCAAAGCGACGCATCATCCTGCACCACGACAACGCAAGCTCACACAGCGCTCGTCAAACGATTGAGTATTTGAAGCAGGAAAAAAGTAGAAATTCTTGACCATCCTCCATACAGTCCTGACCTATGCCCTAACGATTTCTTTACGTTTCCTAAAATTAAGAAAAGTCTTCGTGGTCAAAGGTTCCAGTCCGGTGAAGAAGCAATCGACGCTTTCAAGTCAGCCATTTTGAACACCCCCACTTTAGAGTGGAATAAATGTTATAATAACTGGTTTGAGCGAATGGAAAAGTGTATTAAGCTACGTGGTGAATACTTTGAAAAACAATAAAAAGTACTATAAGGTTCTAGTTGTGTTTTTTTCTTCAAACGACAAAACTTAAAAGGCATGCCTCGTATTCTCTTCATCTTATTACTCTTCCCGTCCGATCCGATTCCAGTAAATTAACATTCTTACAGGTACGACTGGTAAAGCGACCCGTATGTGCGATGAGAGCCAAGTAGTCCCGTGGCAGGAACCGGATATGTTTAATTGCACCACATCTACCTTCTTCCAACTTCAAAAACAGGTACCTACACGTTCGGTATTATTTACTTCATTACTTCCATTGATATGTTATTTGATAATTCGATGATAAATCCGATACATCGATAGAAGCCCACTGGTTTATTGTCCACACATGGACGAGGCTTCTGTGTCAGAGGTATCGTTGTATCGGCATCTAAGATGAGACAGTAACCGTATCAGACATGCGAAAATGCATTATATTCCACCGTATTAAAATTGGCTTTTAAATCATCAAAAGACCTAGTAACGTATTCAACTCTTCATATTTTAGCTAAACAAAATAGAAATTGGCGAGCTATCACTGAACACGTTCGTTGGGGTCCGCCTTGCTGCTGATCTCGCGTCCGCCTGTTCTAACACGTTAAGTCTTTATGGTTCCGATATCCTGGTCACTGAGGGAATACTATTGGAATTGATACAATATGAGCTGAAGCAAGGTGGCTTGAATCTCACACACAGTCAAGACAAGGATTACGTTCGGGTAAGTTTGATACTTAAAATTAAAGCATGAAGGTTGGAAATTGTGTGTCACCATCAACAGTTGTACATGCCTGCGTGTGCGTAGAGTGCTGCACATGAATCTCTTCTGCAATATTTGCTACTACTTATTAAGAGAAGAATAACTACGCTATTTTTTGGTTCTTCGATCGACGTGGCCTGCCCATTGCCACTTCCACTTGCAGATTCTGAGAGCTCATTACGGATTCTGTCGCGCAAAGAAACTCCCAACATCGCTCTCTCCATAGCTCGTTGTGTGACTCTGAGCTTCTCTAAGCAGTTAGGGACCACGTCGCAGTACCATATGTCATCAAGCCTCTCGAGTCTCAATTTTCTTAAGCTCAATTAATTCTCCGGCTACAGTGCCCTTCTCACCGAAAACACCATAGCACTATATACACTTCAATGTTAGCTAGGACCTAGATGATTTCTTGTACAAAGCATCAACCACTTAGGGGTCGTCCATTAATCACGTGAGGCTCGAAAGGGGGGGGAGGGGTTCTGAAAAAATCACGAAATATCACCAGGAGGGGGAGGGGTATAATGAGACATCACGTGTATTTATTTTTCGTTGAACGCACGATTTCTAAACCAAACAGCGGCACGTGGCCTTGACTCACCGTTGCCGGCAACGACTTCCCTTCAAAATTTAATCAGTTAAGTACCTGTATTTAAAGATAATTTTCCGAAAATTTCAATATAAAGTATATTGAAATTTTGTACAAAAAATACACGTGATTTTTGATGGGGGGGGGGGGGTGTTTAAAAACCTCACCACATATCACCAGGAGGGGGGGAGGGGTTAAAAAGTTGCTAAAAAACATCACGTGATTAATGCACGACCCCTTATCTAAGTATTAGTTAATGTATGCTATTGGTGAATTTCAGCACATGTAACGTGATTGATTTAGTACTCGAGCCCCGAACCATTTGGAGGGATTCCGTATGGAACATATCACCAAGCATTATATGCACATGCTAGGAACGAACACATGAAGGAATGGAGGGCAGCGTCAGGCCTAAACCACTCCAAAGCGTTCTCTAGCACAAGGGTGGACTGTGGGGTTAAATTATTAAACCTAAGCAGATTACAAATAAGGCACCTAATAGGTGCACTCACGGGACATTTTGGTACCAATGAGCACCTTCACAGAATGAGGCTAAGTACTATTGATACTTGCAGATTTTGTAAAGGTGGAAAAGAGTCAATGCGACACATATTGTGTGGCTGCGACGCACTTGCGAGACGTAGGTTGGGTCATCTGGGAGTAGCATATCCTACACCACATGATTATGTACAGCTCCAGGCTGGCGCAATCGTTGCGTACCTGAGGGAACTCTTCGACACGCCAGCGACAGAGTAAGAGCTAGGGCATGCACAATGGATCCAACTGGGTCGAAGTGCGTTCCGGTGGTTTACCGGGCCCGATTCTTAGCCACCAACAATAGAATATAATAGAATAGTACTCGATTCCTTGACTTCTCACTAACAAAACTCTAATGTTCCTTCTAAAATCCACAGAACCTAATAAAATCAGCGAACACGATACTGGACGTTCAATACGAGAAGCAATGGAAGCGTATCACGGAGCTGACGGGTCATGGAGTAGAACTGCTTTTGCAGAAATTGGACAAGTACATCGGTGTGTTAGCCGAGAGCCAGCACGATACATACACTAGCCCTTTTGAGATCGTCACTAGCGATATAGGTAAGTGGCTCTTATCAATCTGAGAATATGCATACAGTCGACTCTATAAACTATACATATCATAAAATCGAGTCTACAAAGTAATCAAATAAATCCTACACACCATCTGATTCTAAAGTAAGTAAAGCCTGTGCTTGTTCAAGCACAGAAATGCTTGTCGTGAAAAAAAATATTGAACCCATTAGCTTTTGGACAGCAGCCAAAGTGTCTAACCACTACGCTAACGGGCTCGTTTATTGAACCAATGAAGTAATTAGATTTGGTGTTCTGTGTTAACTCCAGGGTAATACAGGTGGAAATCTGTACCCTGCGTTATTACATAATATATCCCTCATGACGAAATCTGGATTTTGATACTTTAACGATTCTGTGGTATGATCCTACATAGCATACCACATGGTAACTAACCATAATACTAGAACTCTTGTTAGATTGCCTTTCTTGGACTTGTAGGTACTTAAGAGATTTCCAAATCATGAATATTAACAACAATTTTTCTACAACAGTTATTGGCGTGGATATAGTAACAGCAGAATCGATATACGGCTTTGAGCCAACACAACTGAATCGATACAATATCGATTCGTACACGACGGAGCGCGTTATTCTTCCCGACACATCGTCCTTCATACATTCGCCCATACAAACACCCATTTACTACGGGAACGGGAAAGTCAACAAGAACAGGAAGCCATCAAGTCCGACTGTGTCCTTCCCGAAGTACAATAATTACGTGAAGAGTAAAAATAAATTCGATAAATTCACGAGAGTGTTGCTGCCTCTGGACCTCATTGGAATTAATAATAATAATGTACAAGGTAAGACTTCCTTTCAAACCAAAATTGTTCAAACAAGAAGTTACCAAGAGCCTATTTTTCTAATTCACTACCACTGCAGCGATTCCTCAGATACACCTTGTATCGTATGCTGTACACTTTACCATCCACAATTATTTCAATACTTACCATCAGGTAGGATTGCGGTCCAGCTAGCCCTAGAATGTAATCACGTGGATTGAACAAATATCCTAAGAAGGAACTGAACTAGTGATCTAGTATTTAACTAAAACGATTAAAAGAGTCCGAGTCAAAAAAAAACAATTCGATAATAAGCAGCGCCTCCTCTGTATTTTATTCGTTGTTCAAAAAACGTCTGGTTATTCATAATAACAAAAAAAAATAACAATAAGTTTTTTTATAGAAAACCTAGACGCTAACTACGAATCCCGTGCGGTGTTCTCGTACCTCCAATACTCGCGTAACTCGTCCCAACTCATGCCGCTCCGCATGGACGAGTCTGTCAGTCGACGATGGGGAGTCAATATCACTGTCGGCTCGCCGATACTGCAGATCGCACTATTCGTACCTGAGTACGTGTGGGTGAAAGAAACCAATGAGAATACAGATGACAATTCTCTTGAGAATGCCAATGACGATTTGGAGGGTAAGTTTTACGCGTCACTTACTTTGGTTTTGTTTGATATTTTTAATTCATCCGCAATTATGTTTTATGAGTTTAGTGAAGAGTCACAAAACATTGAGATTCAAGACATCCAATAATTTTCATAACCCTCATTCAAAATCGACAACCATTATATTGTTTTGTCAAGATACTCATAATAAATTTGACCGTATTTTTTTATATTTTTATCAGTATACTACTGCTGCTCGTTTGTTGCGTCGTATGTTTTCACAATATTACCGTCCTCAGGTATCGTATACGCCAACAAAGGCACCCATCACACCCACACAAGCAACAACATAAATACGAATCCACAATCCAAAAACACCTGGTCCCACGATGACTCCCAGAACGACAACCACGGCCCCGTCCTCATAGAACCAGCTTCCAAAAAGCAAGAGAAATCGTACGCAAGCGATGGCTTCGAAGAAAACGAAGCGAACTTTGTAGCAGAAAGACTCGAAAGTCTCGAAGGACCCAAAGCGCTAGCTTTAATTATGGAACCAAAGGACAACTCGACAAAAGACGACAAGAAGTTAGTGTATAAAAGCTTGAACGGGATTCGCTTGAAGCGACCGATAAGACTGCAGATGTGGTTGGATATTGATAGAGAGACTTTTAGTTCGAGAACAAATCCGCAGTGCGTGCATTGGTCTACTTTGAGAGGGTAAGAACTTACTACATTAATTAAGATAGCTTTGTTTGAGATCAGAAGAAGGTGACCCTAATTTTCTTTAAGGATACTGTTTCATCTGCTGGTCCAATACAAAATTGGTTCTTCAAACTATGTTTTAACACGGAAAATCGTTTGAAAATTGCTTTGATCTCTATTACAGTAGCACCTCAATAAAAACGTAAATTGAAAGTTATTTTTTTCTCCTAGATCTGGTGAGTGGTCCCGCGTTGGTTGCCATACAGAAATCGACTACGATTGGTCGCCGTACTCCGGTGAACCACTACTGATCAACTGCACTTGCAACCACTTATCCACTTTTGCTGTCCTGGTCGACGAAGTAGACATTGAGGTAATCGCCTTTGTTTAATTAGTCACAATTATACAGTGATTGGTGTATTTTACAAATAATCAAAACTTCAGAAATCGACATTAGTCAAATAACCTAATTTTACGCGCAGATATAACTTCCTCAACACCTTGCAGTCACATGCTACTTATTAGGACAGATTACATTAGGTTCCCAAAATTGTTAAACTTTTTTGCCGTTATAATAATTATAATAATAATTAGATTACATTATTCTTTAATCATAATGCCAAGTAATGTCTAACTTATTTTTTCCTACAGTTCATCCCGGAACCGTCACTTCTGGAATCAGTGACGTCATACACCGCATTCAGCATCTCCCTACCTCTTCTGCTGGTCACGTGGGCAGCACTCTGTCTAATGCGTGGCGGCGCAGCCACCGTCTCCAACTCAATACACAAACACCTCATATTCTCTGTGTTTATGGCGGAATTGCTATACCTCATCGCATTGAAGGCTAGGACTTCGCTTGTGCAGAATGAGGTACGTAAGAAATCTTTTTAGAATTAAAAAGCCTTTAAAGGTCTATCTTATTTTGCCTTAGAGGAGATACCACTGGAGAGAGCTTGATGCGCTAACCCCTCTGCCAAATTTTTGTTCATATGTGAACATATGTCATTCTTTATTTGTGTGCGTATCTTTTTGAATGTGTTGCGAGTTTATTATAGTGTGGGTTCATAGAAACATGAAGAGTTTGCTTTAGACATTTGCAAGAGTATGCGTGAAATTGTATCTGTGTGTGTTTACTTCGCGTCCCGCACCCCGCAAAAGTGCCACGAAAAATTTGTTCGGGGAATCGACGCGATACTAGCTCCATTCTAATTACTCTGAGTATTTTACCTTATTATTCTGAATTGCAATTAAAGATAACACTTCTTCAGCAGCCGAAATACGTCCCCTGCTGAACAGAAGGCGTCCCCTTTAGAAAGGAGGGGAACGATAACACTTGTATAGTCAAGATTTTAACGTGGCCTCTACTGAAAAGATTAATAGTTCTAAGTGTAAAAAGACTAAGAGAATCAGTGTTTACAGCTCTATGTTTAAGAGAGTTCAAGCGACTATGATGACAGACCTCTTTGCCACCCTTGAGTAAAATTTATGAAAAGTTTTAAATTTTAATAAAAATAATTTTATTCATGATACATGATAGTTCGACTTTAGAAAAAAAAAACGCTCAACTACTGACGTGGGAGTCGAATTATTAAATATATATTTACCAGGCTCGGTAGGAGGAATCACAGGATGCTCTTGGTATATTCTGTGATTTATCCAAGGCTTTTGATCGCGTAGATCACGACACGATGGTTAGGAAATTACGCCACTATGGTACAAGCAACAGAGCTCTAGACCTTCTGACTTCATATTTGAATAATAGAATTCAGATGGTTGATATAACCGGTGAGAGAACTTCAGGCTCTGTGGTTTCCATGCGCGTCCTTCAAGGTTCAATATTAGGCCCATTTCTGTTTTTATTAAGTATATTATATTAATTATGACGAAGTGAACAACATCTTGGTTCAATGTTTACAATTTAAAACTGAATCAGCAAAACCAATGTGGAAATTAATGGAGCAGCAATGGAGGACTTTTGACTTAAGTTGAAATCGCTAGAATTGTCTATTTCAGCTATTTCCACAATGTTATGTCTTTATGGTATATTATACTGTAGGGATCTTCTGCATTTTTTGGCACAAACAATCATAATTTGGAGTCGGTTGCTTTATGTAGAATTGCAAGTTAGAAAATTTTATAATTTATTAATTTTATAACTTGGGGATTTCATTTTGATGATCATTTACTCTTTCGGCAACATAAAGTAGTTACTGTTATTTGCCGTTACTTTTACTAGATCTGGTGATTAGAAAACAAACATAAGCCCAATAAAAGCCATGTGCATCGATGTTGTGCGATTCTCTCGTGTTCTATTAATGTGGCAGTGAGTAGTGTGTGTGTCTACGATTGCGCAGTTCGCGTGCAAGCTGGTGGCCATGTCGCTGCACTACTGGTGGGTGTGCGCGCTGGGCTGGGCGGCGGGCGACGCGCACCAGCTGCGGCGGCTGGTGCGCGAGCTGCGCGACGTGAACCACGGCGGGCTGTGCGCGCACCTGGCCGCCGCCTACGCCGCGCCCGCCGTCGCGCTCGCGCTGGCCGCCGCGCACCACCAGCACCAGTACGGGAACGCGCTCTTGTGAGTCGACTCAACTGATTACATCTCTCTTCCTTGCCTTCTCTCTCTGCCTCTTCTCTATCTATCTTACACACCCTCACTATTTATTCTTATTTCTTTTCCTATCTGTCTTTCTCTTTCACGCTTTCCATCTTTCTCACCCTTTCTCCCTATCCCTCTGTTTGTTAATCTCTTTGAATTTCTAACTCTCTTTCTTTATACGTGTCTGTATTTCTCGCTATCTATCTAAGTCCTTCTAGCTGTCACTCTATCTCTCTCTCTTTTTGTGTTCCTATCTGTGCCACCCTCTGTCTTTGTCTGTCTTTCTCTATTTGTATACCTCCCTCTATATTTATCTCAGTCCTTTTATCTCTCTTTCTGAGTCTCTATTTTTCTTTCTCTCTCTCTCTCTCTCTCTCTCTCTCTGTCATGGCTCTATTTGACATGTTTACTATTTTATGTTTTCATTTGGCTAAACACAAGAAATCTATCTTTGCTAAATCGAGAAGATACTTAGAAACAGATGTTAAATACCTATTATCATACTACTCTAGATAGGCTGCTTCCATGTAAAACGAGTGCTTCCACTGAATCTTACCTCTCTTATGCACTGGTCTCGTTCGGGTAACGTACAGAAGAACGAGTCTTTTACCTTACTAGCTGAATCTGTTCCTCGAAAAAATCTTATTGAACGCCAAAATATGCTAGTAGGTTACGCGAGTGTCTTTGAATAGCAATAAATGATTGCTTTACACACCCTGTACAATTCCTAAAAAGATTAACCATTGCCTGCTGATTAACCAATCTTTATAAGGAAGAAATATTAGTTTGATTACCAATGGTTCCTGTGCCGAATGACGGATTGAACAGTATCTTGTTCTTCATGTAGTTGCTGGGTGAGTTGCCACGAGCCGGTGGTGTGGTGGGTGGTGATACCGGCCAGCGTGTACGCGGGGGCTGCTCTCGTGTTCCTAGCGGGAGCCACGCGGGCGGCCTTCACTGTAAGGGACCACGTGATCGGCTTCGGCAACCTGAGGTGAGTGTTGCTGCAGATTATTGGAATATTGACAGACCGGTATAGAATAAAACAATTTTTAAGGTATTTATTTTTCATTTGATAATGTTCTTGGTAAGGATCTGCGGGTATGTTTAACACTTAATCCTAAATGACATTAAGCTGGGATAATCTACCTACACACTGAATCGAACAACTGATCGGTCGCCTTTCTGACATAAGAGATCATTACAAATAATTTAATATTGAATGATTGATCTATTTTATAATTTGTACTTTATGTACCTTACCTATGTAATTTACGTGTGTTTGTTTTAAAGTTTTCATATATGGTTGGGTATATGGTTCCTTCAGGGTTCTTCTCCAGTTAACACACAGACAGACATATACTTTTAACTTCTTTATTATAATAAAAACAATCAGAATACTTTTACAATCACGACGACAGACAATGAGGAACGACCATAGACTACAGCTTAAGTGATTAATAGACTACAACTTATTCTATGAATAATAGATACTACACGATTCGTGTGTGTCGTACACCACAAAAGTATGTGTGTTTTTTAAATAAGCTTAAATTTTGGAGTTCCCTTTGTTAATGATTATTAATCATTATGATTATTAATCTAGCAATAATAAATGTACCTACCTACTTAAATTGATCCCATAGACTAAACTTTTTCTTAGTGTTGTATTCTTTACGCAAGGGGCCGTCCAGATAGGTACCACTGCCTCCAAGCAGCAATGTGAACACATCGTCGTGTCCCAGACTAAAGAGCACTTTATCTGGTGAAATTACCGGGCACAAGGGACTAACTTAATTCTCGGGTGACGAGCGGCGGTGCAAGGCGGCTCACTAAAAATAACGAAAACACCCGCTTCGTTGTACAGAATTCTGCTGGCAGTTAGCATAATATGCTTACCGCTGTTGTGCGTGGCATGGGCAAGTGGTCTTCTACTGGGCAGCGAGGCTGGGGACAGGAGGAATGTACTGAGCTCAATACTGGCCGCAGCTGTAGCGTTACATGCGGCTGCAGCCAGCCTCGGTTACATCGCATTCAATGTACGCGTGAGGGACAACTTGAAGAGGTGAGTGTTGGCTATGAACTAATTTGTATGGACACAGAGACCAGGGGCCCAACCATCAATCCTTATGGTAGTGTTGAAGTAATCTTATTTTCGATAGAAAAAAAGAAACCGAGCTATAAACTATGTATATCTGCGTCTCTTTCCCACGTAAAAGTAACATTACTATAACACTGCCATAAGTTCGGAAGTTGCCAAGTCAGAGGCATAAATGTAAGGGCTAAGCTTGAACTCTGACACCAGGTTAGCCACTAACCATACGAAAAAAATGTGGCCTGGTTACAGTTTACAGTTCGTAACCTGTCTAAACATGGCGCAGAACCAGAATGTGGTCGAGAAGTGGATATTTTCGGCGACATCTCATGGAATCCTACACTAGTAGATAGTCTCCGAAAGGACCTTGAGTTGTGCTAGAATTGAGGGGAGACATTTGCACACATTGAAAGATAGAGAAACAAAGCTAGAGAAAACCTGAGTAAACGAAGTCATTTTAAAATTACACTGCAGTTAAAAAAAGGAAATATTTTAAAGTTCCTCAATTCGAATACACACGTGTATAGGTATAATTCGCAAAGCCTTACTTGTTTTTTGTTTCAGAACGATCTTAAGATGCTTAGGAAAGAAAGTTCCACTGGTCGACACATCCATTATAATAAGCAGTAGCGCTCAGAATCTATCACAAGTGAACAGGTTAGATCACTGCATACAATTTACAATTTTGATATTTAAGTGTATAGCAACAGAGTTGTTATTTGATTGGGGTACCTTTACCAGATCCTCGCTGGCGTATCACAGTAGCACGGAGCAAGGACGTCAAATGAGGAATATTGGTATATCAGCCTCGTCTACTACTTCAAGGTCTACAACCAAAACAAGTTCTAGTCCTTATAGGTAAGAAACGTTCAGTACTAGGGAAAGATTTTATTTTTATAACTTAAAGATCAAAGCTCAATTCAGTAAAGTTAACTATCTATAGGAAAGGGTGATAAAAAATGTTTATATAGAAATTTCTAATGTTTAGGTGACTTGGTACTCAATTAAAACTTGCAATTAGTACTTATGAAGTTCTACGTGTCTCCCAGAAGCCTTGTTTTTTTTGTGGTCCCTTAATAGGAAAATTAAAAACTTAACTGCCTATTTTATTTTGTACTTAGTTACATAAAACTTAATCTCAGGCTCCCATTGAAATTTTATCGTCAATGATGTTTACCAAATCCACTGCTCACTTTCCAACGGTTGTTGTTATTAAAGACAATAGCCTAGTGTAGTATTATCTATTGAATATAATGGGAAAGTATATAACAAAATGTCAATTTAAACAGTCGCAGCGATGGCCAGTTAAGGCACACGAGCACTTCGACCTCCAACTACAATACCAGTGCCAGCGATATGCCCGCTTACTTGAGAGGGTTCGACTCTTCATTGCACACCAAGAAAGATGGTGTGTATATCAGTATGCATATTAATAACATATAAACCTTCCAAAATAATCTTCTAATGACGACATGATGGATAACGCCGTATCGAACAAAATTCAATCTGTAATTTAAAAAGAACAAGCGAACAGGTTTTTTCGCTTTTGTCGTCGCGGAGAAAACAAAAGAGCAACGCGACATCCGGGCTAGAATCTCCCCCAGCTCCCCCCATTACGTATCTCGTTTGATAACTAAAGTGATGATGACTATAGCAAGTGACCATCAAATAACAGTCAGATGATTTATTCGGTATAATATTGCCTAACTTGAGTGAGCAATAAATAGGTACTAACACTAAAACACTTTCAGTTGACATCAAAGTTCAGTGGACAACTGAAGCTTGATAGAAACTTGGGTGGCTAAAGATAAGCAATAGCGCTGCAGGATTGCTGTACACCTAATATAGTAAAGCCAATCTAAATCTATGCCCTTACCCACTGAAACAATACTAAATCTATACCCTCGCCCAAGCAGATACTTCGAAGTGCCAGTTGAATAAGAACCTCACTTATTTTATTCAGACGAAGGTAGACGCCGTCGGAAAAGGGAAGCGGGCGGGGAGACGGGCGAGGAGGCCGGCTCGGGCACGGACAGCGACAGCGAGGGCAGCGCGCGCAGCCTCGAGCTCGCCTCCAGCCACTCCTCGGACGACGACGAGACCAGCACCAGGCGCTCCACACATGCGCCCTCTACCAACAGTGAGATAATAGCGACGTTTTTATATTGACAGTATCGAGCACATACAATCGTGGACTGTAGGTGTTGCAAAACTAGAACATTTTTCTAGTACAATATAAAAGAGTACAATTGGGGACTAAAATGGTTTACCACCATATTAAAGGGTGTCGCCAAAATTCCGCCTTCTGCCAACAGTGAGTGCACTGTTAAATGTCGATATACTGGTATGATTCTACCTATACCTATAGCACTTACAATAGGAAACTAATGTTTACGACCATTATAGGAGTGTCGACAAATATGTAGAACCCGCCTTCTGCCAGCAGCAAGTGTATTGCTAAATGTCATCATTGATGTGACTTCCGATCATGTGACACACAATCGGGAACTATAAATACACTTATAGTACATGCGAGGATTATGGGTGCTGGTAAACTTGAACTTATTCCTATAACATATATAGTATAGTATATACACACATCAAAAGTGTCTAGGGATCAAGCATTTTTGGGCAAAAAAAATGGGCAGAAGAACAATGGCGTTTCGTGTGCTTTTCTGATGAGTCTCGTTTTGGTATGAGACCGGATACAAGACGTATACGACACTGGAGAACCCCTGGACGCCAACAGCGATTAAAATCCTGCCAGGAAGTCCATCCTTATAGTGGTGGAACCATCATGGTATGGGCGGGTATTTGGATCGGCGGAAGAACTGAGTTGATTTGGATCAGAGGCAACCTCAACGCTCAAATTTATGCTGAGACGATTGTATCAGACGTCATCGTTCCTCTACAAGTGCAAATCGGTCCCTTATTTCAGTTAATGCATGATAATGCACGACCGCACACCGCAAGAGTTGTAAGACAGACTCTCGCCGCAGCTAACATCAATGTCCTGCCCTGGCCTGCTCAGTCGCCAGACTTGAACCCGATTGAGCATGCATGGGATATGCTACAGAGAAGAGCTCTGCCGAATATGGAGGGTATCCAGTCGCAAGAAGACCTTTTTTTGTTGTTGCAACGAACATGGGCGGCCATTCCACAGCGTGATTTGGATGAACTCATTTTGAGTATGCCAAACCGATGTTCTTGTGTTGTTAGTGTTCGCGGTAGAAACACGGATTATTAATTGTTTAAGTTACCCAATAAAATTTTAAAGAAAACTGTTATTTCAGTCTTTTTTTCGAACTTTTGTGTTAGTGGTTCAAATGTCAAAAATCCCTTTATTAGGAAAATGGCAAATTTCTTTATTAATGCAAAGGTGACTTGGTTTATCGTTACTGTGACAAACGAAAACACTTTATTTGATGAATCCTTAAAGAAAATTTTAATTAATATCAATCAGGAGAAAAGTTATTGCAAAAATATATGTTGATCCCTAGACACTTTTGATGTGTGTAGTTGACTTTGTAGAACCCGCCTTCTGCGAACTGGGTAAAAAACATATGGTATGTCAATTCAATAGACTGCCTCGGTGATTCAATTTTACATATTTAACATAGGAGAGCGTGTCACCACCGGCAATGGGAGCAACTATCTACCAAATATAACTGAAGGCACTCCGCTAGCTATTACACCAAGATGGCCGTCACACATACGAGAAGGTAACTTTACTTATTGTTACGTATGGTAGTAGATTTTCTTTATTACTACTTAATAGATTAAAAGATGTTTTACCATAAAACTTGCGAGCCAACCGCACTTTTGCTGTGACATTTATAATGTTTAAAACTAAGAATTAATAGGTTTTGCAGAAGAAATTTTCTTAAATGATGGTAATGAAAAAGCAGATCATAACTAGATATGTATTTATCATTCCGGACACGGATAGCGACTGTTTTCCTTACATTTAGAGTAACTATACATCACTCTTATCGCTAAAGATAATTCTTACAAGTGCCTCAAATCTAATCTATTTCAACCAGAATCAAATCGTCCGGACATGGGCCGCTGGTCTCAAGAGACCGGATCAGATAACGAAGGCGTGAACGCTGGCCTTGCATCTCCATCACCAAACCCACTACCCAACCCTGACCTGACCTCCGACGTCTACCAACTGAGCAGGCACAGGATGAAGCCTTCAATATTGGAGAATGTACACGACACGTACGTGGCGACTGTCGACGCTTCTAGACTACCCCTCGATAACAGGTTTGTAGATTTTTTTAGCGTATGGATAGTGTTCTACTAAGTGTCAGAGCTGTTCAAGCTGCCCTAACCCTAACCAAGAAGCCTTTTGTCTCTGACTTTGGTAAACGACTGCTCTCTAGATGACAACCGGGACTGACTTTTTACGTGCCCTTTGAAGCACGGAGATGCTTCGTTCAATTGGTAACTCATCAACCTTGCTTAATTTTCCTGACCTTTTCCGAAAATATACTCTTGAAGCTTGTCAGCAGGTTTCTGCTTTGAACGGAACCTATCTTAAGATTCTTATCGTGGTTGTATAAAGCCCACAGACCCGCCTGCGGATATAAAATGCCCGCAGACTCTCATGAGTTCCTGAGTAAATTACTGATGTAAACAAGCCATTAGGTACAATGGGATAAGTTGGCCATTTATAGGATTTTTGAGTAGGTAATCTTTGCGAATCATGAAACTCAATCAGCTCAACAAATAAATAAAACATTACAGATACGGAGTTATGGAAGACGAGTTGATGTACGGAGTACTCCCCAACGATACAGAAAAACAAATCCCCTACGATCCCAACTACCCAATATCACCGACAATGTACAGATTGCCGAACAATCCCTACGGCTCCAAAACATACCTAGCATCGAGGACATCCGACTATGGATACAGCCCCACAAAATACATGAATACGGACACTAATATCTACGGTTCGAGGGATTTTAGGGATTCCGGAGTTTCTACCAGGGAACACGACGGATACCCGCCGAGGGATTACAGGGATTCGGGGATCGCGACGATGCTGAAGAGCGACTATCAGAGGAAGATTGAGGGGCATTACGGCGGCGATTATAATGATAGGATGTCTGAGGGGTCGGATAAGCACCACACGCATGACAAATATCTGTTCCCTTATACAGGTCGGTGTTTGTATTAAATAATGATTTATTGTGATGTTGTGATGTTGCCTTAGAACTTAAAATTCAAAACACAGTTAATAATAATAATAATATCTTGGGACAATCCACACACGGTCATCCGATCCCAAACTAGGCAGAGCCTGTACTATGGAAACCAGACAACTGATACTAATACTTATATACTTTTTTTTTTTGTAAATACATACTTAAATAGATAAACAACACCCAGACACTTGGCGGGAATCGAACCCACGACCCATCGGTTAGCAGGCAGGGTGTCTGCCAACTAGACCAACGGGCCCACCAAGTTGCTTATACATAATCATCATCATCAGATGTAGATGTCCAGTGCTGAGCAAAGGCCTCCCCACGCTTGGCAGGCGTCTTGGTGATCGCAGTACAGGTGGTGGGTAACCCAATAGAAAGACGCTGCTGCCCGTCTTCTTGTTTTCCTTAGTCGCCTCATACGATACCCAACAGGAGGAGATGGGGGCTATTCTTACCCAGACACCTGACGGGCTCATTATACATCATTAGTTTAAAAACTTACTCATTTAAAAATGCAACTTGAAAACCTTGCTGTAAGGTTTAAAATATTCCTGCTGTCTGCTGGTTTCCTGGAAGAGATCGCTTTTAGCGATAAGGCTGCCCATTGTTGCATGTCTTATTAATTTGTATCTTTTTCTTTTAGTACCTATCAAAATAAGAACACACTCATGTTTGTTGTATTATTTTTGTGACTGTTTTTCTAATCGATTCACTAACTGCCGCACTCACAAACCCCAATTAACTTTAATTCTAATTAAGTCACTTTTTAAAATCTATTTATTTCGACTGTCGGAGTCGTTTATAATTAATTTCCATTATTGATAATAATAATAATATCTTGGGACAATCCACACACGGTCATCCGATCCCGAACTAGGCAGAGCCTGTACTATGGAAACCAGACAACTGATACTAACAAAGAGGATTTAACACTACGTATAAGAGTCGGCACTCCCATACAAGCCCCTGAATCGAATCATGAACGTACTTTTCCTAACTTAACAAACATAAAATTTAATGGCTACCAGTTGGCCAACCTACCATTTTTTTTAATATTGTATACCACTAGGGCTTGCTACCCCTCAGTATGTTTGTCTATCGATATCGATGAAAATGAAAGAACACAATATAAGGGTGTTTTTATTGTTAAGTTTAATTCACGCAAAGTTACCTATGTACAATAACTATGTTTTCAAAATAAAATTAAGCAATTTTTACAAATAAAATAAAGAAATATTTATGATTTTTGAATGCTTTACGATCATTAATCTCAAAATTCGATTCACAATGGAGTCGTCATACTAGATATGCTTATTTATATGCTTTAGAATAACTAATAAGTTATTCTTCATCCTGATAACACGTTGTGCCATATCTTTGTATGGATGAATACAACAAGTCTTCATTTCCAATTAACTTCACCCATCTGAAGAAAAAAGCATAATAATATTATAAAAGCACAAAAAACAACTACAAATAAAAACATACATACACAGACTTAAAAAATATAGCCTTCCTTCTGGGTTAGTCAGGCAAAAATATCGATATTTATGGACTTATCAGTATATAATATGTACATCACTATTTATTTTGTTCAACAACTAAGTTTTATGAATAAATTCATAATTCCATTACAAAACTTGCGATCGACTACTAAATAAGATTCAAAAGTAATGTAACTGCTACACCACAAGAAATATTTACATTTTTATATTGATTTATCATAATATTTTACCTTGCCGGGTCATGTGGAAATCTGGCCAAAAATATCTCAGAAAACCTTTTTGTGACTCGCCTAACACCATATATTTCACATTTTCTTAACGATTTACCACTCATAATATTAACACAACGCCCATTAAGGCTTAAATAAATGCAAATAATATAATAACTTATTAGCCGCCAAAATTCAAACCAGAATAAAATTTTCAAATGTCAAGTTACATCCACAGGTTAGACAACAAAAAAAATAACAAATTCGTATTATAATATAATACGTCCAAATTAAAACAGAACTTCATACAGTTGAAGCCAATACGTATTAGCAGTCATTTTAATTTGGTAACTTTATATTGCCTACCTAATTAGTGCCATTATTTCTAGTAAGTACGTTCATAACTCCATACAAATATCGGTTTCTAGGCAGTGTCGACGGCCTGGATACTAATACTTATATACTTTTTTTTTTTTTTTATTACGAGATAATTATTGGGTATTAAGTATTAATGGGCTTCTAGTATCGAAATACTTCGATTTTAAAAAAATATTTGATCAGCATTAACTTTAATTGACGTTTGTAGGTTCGGCAGTAACTGCCGAACCTATAAACGTCAATTTAAGTTAATGTTGATTAATGCATTTATTGCAATCGGATTATTTCGTCACTCGAAGCCAATTAATACTTAATACGCTGATAAATAGATTTTAAAAAGTGACTTATTTATAATTAAAGTTAATTGGGGTTTGTGAGTGCGGCTGTTAGTCTATTACAAATATATATATATATTAGATCGTGGATCGATGTGTCGCTTAATGATCTGTAACTTGGAGGATACTTCCACAACACGGTCTCATTTTTAAGCAGGCTCTTTACTTTATGGGGATAAAGTAAAGAGGAGCCATAAAATTTTACTAAGGTATTGATTCAAATGTAATTGACAATTAGGGTTACTCTGAATACCCTTATTCAATACAGTTCAATCCACTTCTTTTGATTTAGAATCCTAAATTTGATCTGATTGAATTTTTCGTCACATTTCTGGAAACCAGACTACTAGAAGCACCGTAGTAATTCCTCCAATTCAAGTGTATACCGTATTGTTGAATCGCCACAACTTTTTATTTAATTTTACTGATTTCTTAATTTTTGTACAAGCTTATCTTTTCGTATTTTTTGTAGTTTATTTTTGTTTATAATTGTTTACCAGCTTGGATAGAGTTTGAGAGTTGTGAATTGCTTTTGACGTGTTATTTTGCCTTGCCTTAGCCGAGGAAGACCATGCTCACTTGCGTGGGAGCACCCAAGCACCGCAAGTCCATAGTAATATGGCACACCCAGGTAAATGCCTTGCTCACATTTCGACATTACTTTATTCTTCTTAATCTGTAAATCAATAAATTTTTTAATTCCTTCAATAGCAGTTTTCAGTCGAAGTGTGTAGCTGCTTTTTTGTTTTTTTTTTTTTAATTTTACTCTGTAGGTAACGCTAAGTCCATAGTATTTGCAGTTTTTGTAACTTTGCTGTTTTTTTTATATTATGGTGGTCATGTTTAAAAAAAGTTATATTTTCCATTTAGGAGAATCGCAACAGCCATTGGGAGCGCCGTTAGCGAGCATGGGGGAAACTAGCGAGTAAGAAATAATTTAATAAAAATTTTGCATGAACACTTTTTGTGCATGTCCAAACTCGAATATCATATTTTATGAACGGACCGAGGTGGATTATTATATATAGAAAGTTCTAATGATTGCCAATCTACCGCTATTGAGCATCAATTACATTTAGATCCGTATTCATTATTCACATGCAGGCACATGAAATGGAGATTTAATTTATAACATATGTTAAACATCAGTAATCCTGATATCATCTGACTTACCGCACGCAAAATACGCGCTTTGTCGTGGAGTTGCGGAAACCAGACCGCTATACCAATACTAATCATCTGAGTTTAGGTAAGGTCGCGGTCACGAACGCTTGACCACTTTTTAATCAAAATCGCTTGAACGGCGTTAGGTGCGCTGTATGCGCATACCCCTGCCTGTACATTTCGGCCTGCTCGTGCAAGCGATTGTCTTCCTAAAAGTGGTCAACCGGAAATGTCTCCGTACCATACATTGTTAGGGCTCTCTTGAGATTTCAAATTCCCGTTTAGAAGTTATTAAGTATATATGCAACATAAATTAGGAAAGCTTCATATTGCGAAGTTCAACTACTTAATAATAATTGTACTTTAGATTATCACAAGGAATAGTTCATAGACGGGATTGTATGCGTTGTATCCCCGTTTCATTTGCGTGCAAATTCTAATATTATCATACTTAGATCTAAGATATACACCATATAAGAACAAACCTTAACGGCATACTCGTAAATGCATAGAACTTTTATTTCTTAACTTGGATTCAAATTCCCAACTGTTTTCATATTACGAACCTCATTAGACGCCATATTAAATCTGGTCCGGCTCTCCTATGTCAGTTCACATATTTGGATTAAGTTATGTTCATATTGGTGTACTATCGCGGACACGAACGGTGTACCAGTTTTCAATCAAAATTATCGTCCTAATGGTGATACACCGCTTGTGTCCGCTATGGTACATATAAAAATCACATAAAATCTAGTGACATTAATGAAATTGTCAATAGATGGTGGCGGTTGTATGAGAAACACTCATTGTAATCATCTTTTGCTTTGCTAACTGGTGGTGTTGCCGCGCGCACAATCATCTTCAATCATCTTAGGGACGAGGTAAACAAAAATTAATATTTGATTAAGTCTCTACGACACTTCTGTTTGATTTTCATCGCAGAGTACGAGAAAAATTGCTCCAGCATTTGCACTGTTATTTATTATCTTTACAAAATTATGATCATAATGTTGAAAATCGTTTATAGGTATACTTTGTTTCGCGAGCAAGTTTAACCTGTGTCAAGTAGATTTTTGTATACCTACCATTTTCAAACTCTTTTTTTTTATGAGATTTTTTGACACAATACTTTTCCGCATACTGGAGTGGCAGAAGTGTTTTGGAGACTTACGCTTGACCAATAATACTATGCATGGAAATTATCATTTTTTCTTACGATTTCCTACCATACTACGTGTATGTAAACAGTGGTGTTTTTGAATAAGCAATACTTTAAATAAGTTCTACCAGTACCTATCTATATTACCTACTGCATGTTAATCGATATATTTAAATGCAACATTCCACCACCGTCCAGTTCCTTTAGTGGTTAGATAGACACAAATCGATAGGTCGTGGGATCGAATACCACCCAGACAAACAATATTTTGTACCTATGCATGACCATGTATGTATGTTTGTCTTCTATTTAAGTGTTGTCTTTATATGTACATATGTGTGTTTATAAATTATTTGTTTTTATATCGGTTATCTGGTTACAGGCTCTGCCTAATTTAGGTTGAGATGGTCTTGACAAATTTTATTTCATTATAATGCTGATATATCCTGTCAGCAATCATATGCATTTGGTATTTAATATAACACATATTCTTTAATGAAATGATACAAAAAAATCATTTATATTATCTATTTGCCTGACTATTATGATGATCTACTTATCATACATAGCATATACGCGTGACATTCAAAATTGAACTTTAGTTTTTTTTTTTTTTTTTTTTTATTCTTAAAAAATAGAGATGGGAGTTTGTTCATACAAGGCTGAACATGCCACTCCCGAAAGGTAAACAAAGAACATAACAATCATTAAGTAAGGCCTATCCCAAAGTGGGCTACTTTATACAATGCTTTAGCCTCTTGAGACGCAGGGATCGACAAAACACTATTGTACCAACCAACATGAGCAGGAAGGACACTATAATGCTGCAAAAAATCCTGTCTGCGAGCATCGTTCCGGACACACTCCATCAGTATATGCACGACATCCTCAACTATATCACATTCACTACAATTCGGGGAGATAGCTTTGCCTATCATATATTTGAATTTATTCAAAGGAATGTGACCAGAACGAAGTCTCAGAGCTAACAAGATATCCTTCCTACTCATGTCAATCTTATCAAACCAGGGGAAACGAAGAATAGTGGGTTGAATGGTTTTGTACCAAATGCCTTTTTGTAGTGACCTGGCATCGAAATATTCCGACCACATACTATTACATTTTTGTTTAACAACGTATAAAACATTCGAATAAAATGGTAGACAATCAAACACCACGCCTTCCACTGATGCTTCCTTAGCGAAGCTATCAACCTCTTCGTTTCCTCTCAAACCGACATGGGAAGGGATCCATTGCAGCATAACATATTTGTTAGTGTTCCTCAGTTCTGCAATTGTTTCAATTATAACATAAGCCAGTGGAACACACCGTGACAAAGATGTACATTTTTCTATATGTTTGAGAGCACTTTTTGAGTCTGTATAAATCACAAATTTAGTACCGTCTAGCGACTTAATATACGAGAGTGCTTCTGCTATAGCCACCAGCTCAGCATACATGATTGAAATATCTGCGTTAATCTTGAATTTCATGCAGACTGCTGCTTGCGGATCGAAAAATGCTGCCCCGATGCCATAATTATTCTTGGATCCATCGGTATAAATTTCGTAATAATCGGAGTATTTATTTAACTCAAACAACACTATGTCATGTAATTTTGTTGAATCATAATACCGCTTGGCTTGTATCATACTATCTATAGTGGTACTTAGGTGTGTTTTTACTGGCATACTACTTATCCATGTATCAAGCGAAAACATTTCCAATTTGCGACTAGAGTGTATTTGCATTGACCCAAGATCAGCGTGCGTAATAGCTAGCAAAGGTTTTTTTTTACGAGCCCAAAACGGCCTATTACTACTAAGATCAGATAGTTTATCCAGCGCACCAATTAAGAGGTTATCTGCCATGGACTTGGATTTAAGCCAGAATTTAGCTGCTAAATAGCGCCTGCGAATCGATAATGGCTCCAACGCTAGTTCCGACTCCATGACATGGATAGGGGTGCTCTTTATAAACCGGCCAATCACGCGCATGTACTGGTTCTGAACCTTATCTAATTTCGATGTGTGAGTCTGATAACTATTGTCATATAAATAACAGGCATAGTCTAAGCGGCTACGTACCAAAGATAAATATAATTTCCTTAAATGTGAAGGATGAACACCCTGTTTTAAACCGCCAAGAAACTTAAATATATTTATAAATTTTAAAGCTTTCTCTCGAATTTCATTAATATTTTTAGCCCATCTAAGATTTTTATCTAACCAAACTCCCAAATATTTTATACTATCTACCATTTGAAGGCTAATCCCATTTATCTTTAAGTCAATACACTCATTTCGAAATCCCCTTTTAAACAAACGTATTTTAGATTTCTGGGGTGAGATCTCTAAACCTAAATTAAGTAGCAACTCATACAAAGTGTCCGTTTGCGACTGTACAATTTCTAGGCATACATGCAAGCTGCTGTCGGAGGCATATATTACAAAATCATCAGCGTATTGCGAAACAAAGGCATGATTCTCAATATTCTTACAGATTTCCATGGTTGCAACGTTAAATAACAACGGCGAGAGGGGATCACCCTGCGCTAAACCTTGGCCTGTATTTCTACCAAAGAACCCGTCTTCTGTTCGAGTTTTAATATGTCTCTCTTTGAGGAAGTTCCATAGGTATTTACATAATAATTTACCTGCTCCTAGTTGATCTAACTTGGTGAGCAACACCTTCACATCAATGTTATTATATGCGCTATCCACGTCAACAAAACAGGCAACTGTTGTAGCCCCTTCAGAAAAAGAAGTTTGTATTCTAGAAACGAGAAGACTTAAACTGTCCAGACAACTCCTGCAGCGACGAAAACCTACAGTATTTTCAGAGAAGTGATCATTCTTTTCTGTAAACCACTCTAATCTTTTATTAATGATCGAGTGAAAGATTTTACATATAGCTGACATAAGGGATATGGGTCGTAACGAAGAGGTCTCATTAATGTCTCGTCCAGGTTTGGGAATTGGGATTATAACAATATCTCGCCACTGTGAAGGGACATAAGATGAATTTAAAAATTGGTTAAACAAGTTAAGTAGAATTTCTTTACCATTGCGGGGCAAGTTTTTAATCATAGAATACGTTATATCATCACATCCAGGAGATGTATCCTTATTTTTGATACACTTTTCGAGCTCCTGCATGGAGATTGGCCCTTCTAATTTCTGGTTCTCCGAATGGAAAACGGGTTCCGATGGTATGACGAAATCAGGCGAAAGGGACTGGAGCAATTTTTTGGACTGTTCCAGGTTAACATAATTGAGTGGAGATCTGTTCCCTTTTATCCATCCTAGCTTACGCCATACCTCTGACGAAGAGGATTTACTACTCACTGAAGAGAAAAAAATTGACCATTCGTGATCTTTAGCTTGTCGAATCAAACGTTGAGCACTTTGTATCTTATCCTGTAATATGTCTAAATTTTGTGGAGTCGGGTTACGACGAAATTTAGCTAAGGCCAGCCTGCGTTTTGCTACTGCTTCCGATAATGAGGGGTTCCAGTAGGCCTTCGGGGTGAAATTCGAATTAGGATTTTGACAAATTTTAATAAAAGGGATATGTAAATCTGCGGCAACCTTTATATAATCAATAAAAATATTATAAGCTAATTGGGGGTCATTAGGCAATTCTAAGCTCTGAAACATATTTTCTAAACATGTTGTGTATGAAGGCCAGTCAGCTTTTTTGTAATTTCTTTTTTTTGAAAATTTCATCTCCATGTTAACCCTTAGCGACAGTTTAATTATGAGATGGTCACTTCCCAAACATTCATTTAAAACGTTCCAAGAGAGACTCAACGCAATATCTGTACTTACTATCGAGATATCAGGCGAAGATGACTGTAAAATCCCGTTACACATTCTAAACCATGTATGGTCACCATTGTTAAGTACAATAAAGTTGCTGTCAATAAGTGAGTCAAACAATTGCTGTCCCCGCGAATTGATCCTATTTGACCAATTCGAGTGATGAGCGTTAAAATCTCCCAATATTATAGTTTTTTTAGTAGAATATGATAACAGAGAATCCCAATCACTGGCCGTTGTTGTTATTGCCGGGGGACAATAAACAACAATAATATTATCAACCTGAGGGTGGTTATAAATTTTAATACATAAAGTTTCAATGGACGAGTTGTTTACGTGTAACCGGTTCATTTGCGCTTTGACTGATTTGTGTATAATAATAGCTACGCCACCGTACGAGTCTTGTCTATCGCTGCGAAAGATTATGTAATCAGAGATTATAATTGAAAATCAAACGAACTCACCTGAGTGAAGTTCGATGATAATTATGCAAGCAGTTTCATTCGAAGCGATTTGTTTACATATTGTAGGAGCGCCACCTAGCGTCAGCCTTGCACGGATTTTTAGAGGGTAGATTTTTTTTTTTTTTTTTTTTTATACCCTCGTCTCTTACTACTTTCCTTCCTCAACGGCCCGGTTGGCATCTTTAAATCATTATGTTTAGAGCTATACCTGCATAACTGCATTAAATTTCGCATTTTATTGTAGCATAGGGTAGGGTGAGAATGAAATATTCTTAAAGGGTGGGTTTGTATAAATCGCTTCGAATGAAACTGCTTGCATAATTATCATCGAACTTCACTCAGGTGAGTTCGTTTGATTTTCAATTATGCATAGCAGTTTCATTCTTTGCGATTTGTTTACATATTGTAGATGTTTAGAGTACCCACGAAATAAAATGCGAATTTTATAAAATCTTTTTGCAATAGAAAAAATACTGGTAAGTATTAACATTAATCACTAGTAAACATAAATGACTAAATACATCATTTGTTTTTTGCATCAGTACGAAAACCATTTGCTTGTTGCAGGTTACCTAAGGAGAACTGCATAACCAAAATCATTAGGCTTAATATCAATAATAGGTATATTGCAAAACTTAGTAACGTAGTATTTAGTACTGAAGAGGCATTGGATTATCCCGGTCATCGATATAATATTTATAGTATTTTATTTCTGGTATTCCTTGATATGAATATTGTCTCCAAGTCTATTGGAAATTTGGAAGTAGATGATACACATATCACTCGACATACTGCAAGTGCCTCCGTGGGGCTATACATAAAAGATATTTAGACAGAGTTAGGTGCACTAAAAATAGAAGTAACCCCGTAACTTACATACCCGTATAAGGAATACCTATTAATTTTTTCCATTTACCAATTGTGTGCGATGAAACTTTGATTCTGAATATATAATACCCTTTACTTATAAACTTGTGTTTTAATTAAGTATGTATGTTTCCAGACATCTTGGACCTATTTCAGAGCAAGTCTCAAATAAAGGTAACCTCAGAACTTGCTGGACAGAGTTAGGTTTTTAAATCCTGATTATTCATAATCAGCCATATCTTGGGTGCATTCAATACTAACATCTTTTAATTTGATTAAATATTGATGAAAGTTTGTATATGATGTGCAGTTTCTGAAGTCAACAAAGTTGCAGTGTTTTTTGAGAGCTTCCGAGTCCAGTCCAGAATTAATAGATAAGATTTCATGTTACTGTACCTGGAACTTGTATCAAATATCTCAAAGATAGAGAGAGAGAGAGACCACGGTCTGAATCAGTCCTGTAATTATAATTCTTATTGATCCATACACTCTTCACCTTTACTTACAAGTGTCGTACCCAAGATACATTAACCAAATCTCCACTGTGATAGACGATAGCATATTTTTATTAGAATTTGCCTGAAAGCTTCGCGGCAACTAACGTTAAAGTTTTGTCAAGGTTGTGTCTGTAAGAAGAAATTGTAAGTATCAGGTTCAACAGATGTAATAGATCTGGCGCAAAGGTTTTTTTTTTTTTTTTTATAATATTAAAAATGTAACAAGGTTGAAACCCCAGGTTGAAAGGCCAGTAAGGTGACACAATACCTTTGGATTTCTCATTAATGGATTTTTGAATAACCTTTGCTATAAGGCGAATGGTGGAAATACGTTAAATAATCTATCTTTGCAAGAAGTTGTAGTCTTCTGCCGAGTATGTAGCATTTAGTCACATATAGAACAAATCTTTAATTGTATCTGCTCGCAAATCAATGAATATCGGAAAGTCCAAAAAGTGACTAAGTAGTGATTTCACTTTGGGCAGTGTCCAATCTGTATCCTGGACACTTTTGAGTGATAAATGATAGGCTTTAATTAATGTCTACGTAGAATACAAAAATAATAATAATAATAACTATTAGTTATTCCACGCATTTCGCACCATTGCCAGATATTAAATCAAATTATTATTTCATCATCATAGTAAGCATAGTTCTTACTAACTAAATAGTCTATACCGCAGTGGATAGCAGTTTTATTACAATTTATTTTTTATATATTTTTTTTTTTTTTTTGTCCTTTTTTTTTTTTTTTTTTTATTTATGTCAATAAATTTATGCAGACCGGTTTTTTATTTTATTATTATTATTTTATTACAATATCCATCCATCCATCAAGTACTTAGAGCTCCAGCGAATAGGTATAACTATATTTCCAAAAATAAAACAAATTTGTTGATGTGATTTTTACGATTTGGTTCTTTGGTAACTAGAATTATCTGCTTAAAGTACCTATAATGTACTTATTGGACTGCGGGATAAGCGGAATAGCTTAAAAGTGGTACCAGTTTGTTTAACTTGTTGTAAACTAATTATTATTATTTTTATCATCGACGAAACATAAAATAAAAACCTATGTACTCTCGCGGTCACGAATGGTGTACCACCTTTAGGATGATAATCGCTTGCATGAGCCGGCCCAAAATGCATGCGGGCGGGATAAGCGCACGGAACGTGTCGTTCAAACGATTTTGATTGAAAACTGGTAAGCGTTCGTGTCCGCGATAGTACATCGCTCTTTAAGTAGGTACACAGCTACTTATAGTAAAGTTAGTAATAAATTTCAAATTTTTAGTAATAATAAGTATTCTTGGTCATTCCACACACGGTCATCTGATCCCAAACTAGGCCGAGTGCTATGGAAACTATTAGAAATCAGATAACTGATACTAATATACTAATTCATTCCTCTTCTAAGTTTTCTATATGATTTTAATTTGGTGTGCAACTGCAAATAAAGAGTGTTCTATTCTATCCCTTAGTATGAAATAATATATCCTTCACATTCCGACAATGATCTTTTAATACAAAATAGATCAATGAGGTAAATTACTGAAATAGATTGATAAACCTTTCATAACTGGTCTTCCATAACTGGTTTTAAAATTCTGGTCGCAAACATAAGTTTATTGTATACAAAAATAATTAGGTAAACAGTTCAATTGATAAAGATTATTTTATATCATAGGTATTTTACACACCTTTGTGGACAAGTACCCTAAAATAAGCATATTTTAGGTCTTAAGATGTCCTTAACAATATTTACGTAATGATCCAAATGAATTTGCGCTTGTTTAGCTTAGAATAAACATTTGGAACATCAGTCCGATACGGGATATATTAAAATGAGATAGATATACTAGATATGCCTTATATCCAAGCCAAAAGACATATTTTGTCATCAGTAATATTTTGATCAATTTCCTAGAAAATACTCTAGCCTACCGGGACCGGCCGATTTCGTACCTGGTAACGGTAGACGGCTGGTTGCGATCGTTGGGGGTCGAAAAACGTTGTTTTGCGCCTGCCCCTGAAAGTGGTTGGCTAGTCGCTGATTGTTGATTTGTTTAGGCAACTTTTAGATACGATTTCTCCAAACAGAAGATTGTCTCTACTGGACTCGATGAGAGTCTGTTTTAGTATTGAATTTATAGAAAATATGACAAAACTGCGATTTCTAGATAAAGAATAGTGACTTTTACAAAGTATACGGCAGGCCCCACTCAATGGCTTCATAACTTTTGCTTCGATGTTTCCTTTGATATAACAATTTCTGTTAGGTACTTACTGTACGTAAATTGAGATCGGAAGCCTGCACATAATCGCAGTTACGCGGAATGAATAATCCTTCGTTAAGTTACCTTTCAACACCTTTGGAAGGCATTTCAGAAGAACATCTTGCCATTAACGAGCAATGTATCTATGTATAGACGGCTCAAAAGCAGTCTGTGCCTTAGGGGACATCGCCAAACAACTGAAGAAGGTTATCGTTAAGTTCCAACTGCTTCCCTAAATTGTCTTCAACCATCGCTGGTTGCCGCGGTAATTACAGGGTTGGCTGCGGCGCGGGCTGAGGCTCGGTCTGCGGTGAGGCCGGCAATTATGGTCCTATTTGCAGTAACAGTGGATACAGCTGAGATAACAGTGTATACGGAACCATCATCATATAATTCATATATTTGCAGGTCCGACATGAATGTAATCTTGTACTTGGATATTGAACTACCACCATAATCACAGTTTACATTGGGGTATCTGTGACATTTTTTTTTTTTTTTTTTTTTTGGACGGGACCGGTCCATGTAATAAAGCAGTATGCCTCACTTTTATTAAAAGCAGGCCCCCAAGAGGTAGACCTCTCGCATTATAATAAATGATGGTAGGAGTCCATGAAATAATGCAGTAAAGCATCACTTTAATATTGACAGAGGATACCCAAGTATGGTAAACTCGCATCATGATAATTATGTGACGATAGGAGTCCTTGAAATAAATGCCTTATTTACCTTACCTTAAGAGCATTAAACGGCAGTACGCATCACTTCAACATTGACAGAGGATACCCAGGTGTGGTAAACTCGCATCATATTATTTATGTGACGGTAGGGGTCCCTGAAATAAGGCGGTACGCCTCACTTTAACATTGACAGAGGATACCCAGGTGTGGTAAACTCGCATCATATTATTTATGTGACGGCAGGGGTCCCTGAAATAAGGCGGTACGCCTCACTTTAACATTGACAGAGGATACCCAGGTGTGGTAAACTCGCATCATAATAATTAAATTGTGCAGCAATGGCTGCCAGATTTGCAATCATTTGCAACTAGTACGTAATTTTTGATCAAGCTTGTGACAGTAACAGCCCAGGTTATAGCAGTACGCATCACAGCATTTGAAAGAGGTAACCCAGGTATGGTATCCTCGCATCAAATAATGACCAAAAACTAGGTAGCATACGTCGTAATTTTTGATCAAGCTTGTGACAGTAACAGCCCAGGTTATAGCAGTACGCATCACAGCATTTGAAAGAGGTAACCCAGGTATGGTATCCTCGCATCAAATAATGACCAAAAACTAGGTAGCATATCTCGATCCTCGTGAAGTCTGACGTATTTCTTCCTCCGTTTTCTCTTCCGTCCCATCTTTAGAGCTTGGTCTTCAATTTACTATTATATAGATTATTTATTATAGAATTTTTATTTTCATAAAGAATTGTTATTAAAATTAACTATTATTAGGTAATAATTTTAAATTGTTCAGGAGACGTGCGAAGGCTTGAGCACGGAAACGCAGAATGATTTAAAGATGCCAACCGGGCCGTTCAGGAAGGAAAGTAGTAAGAGACGAGGGTATAAAAAAAAAAAAAAAAAAAATCTACCCTCTAAAAATCCGTGCAAGGCTGACGCTAGGTGGCGCTCCTACAATATGTAAACAAATCGCAAAGAATGAAACTGCTATGCATAATAGGAAGGTTGTGCGTTCCACTGAATAATATTAAGATTAAATAATGATATGTTGCTATCCATTAAAACAATGCAAAACAACACCCAGCCACGGCCAATCTGAAATGTTATCCACCGCTATGAGAATTAACCATTCGATACATGTTTTAACGACGCTCTTAATTTTAGCTGACACATTCAAATTTTTTAAAAATAATATGTCTTTTATCCTGGAAATCAGCTCACTGAAAGAAGGTTTATTACTACTTGACATGTTTACGTTCACGTTCGCTTCATCTCGATATGAACCCTTATCCGAAGGTATAGAAGTATCCATCTGTAATGGGGCCTCCCAGACTGAGCTTTGACGACTGGCTGGCTGCGTTTTCTTATTGAGGCGGGGAACCGGTTTTAGAATTGGACGGCCTTTCTTTCCTAATCGATCGTCTTCCATGTTTGCTTCGGTGTTGTGGTCCATCTGAGTATGGTTGGAGTTATCCTCTGACGGGGAAATGGTTGGTGGTTGGTTGGTGGTGGAGGTGGTGGTATCAGTCATTAAATTTCGGTTGAGTGGAGGCTCCGGGGGGATATACATAGTAAGTGCTCTTTTGTAGGTGCAATTAAACTCTGCCATAATTTCTCTGACCTTTTTTTCCTTTAAATATACCGGACACGTTTTAGCCAGCGACATATGTTTTCCAGAGCAATTAACACACTTAAATGATAGCGTCTCACAATTAGCATGGTTTCCGCTACATTTAGGACAGGTTACCTTATTAGAGGGACATACCTTCATAGAGTGGCCAAACTTCCAACATTGCGAACATTGAGATACCGCGTGAACGTATGGTTCCACTTTCAGCCTTACTCCATCAGTGTATACATAAGGAGGTAAACTGCTGCCTTTAAAACCCAATCTTACAGCCTCACTTGGCCACCACCCGTCCTTGTTTATCACTCGACGATTCAGACGTTTTACGGAGATAAGTTCAGTGGATTCGCCGCATTTTATTATTTTCATAATTTCTTCTTCTTTTAAGTCAATCTCCACGTCTTTAATTACTCCGTATGAAATATTAACTTCAAAATCTCTTTGAAATCTCCATCCCATTGTCATAAAAGCCTCGTTAGATCTAAAGTTAAGCAAATTATCTTCATCCGCAAATTTTATTTTAACTTTGAATGGATTTATATATTTAACTCTTACCACGTTTTGTATATTTTTCTCCTTTAATAATCTGGCCAAAGCGAATAATTTTGGTAACTTTTCTTTCGAGGATACACATATTTCCAACTCATCATTTTGGTTATGGTTATTTTTATCGTTGTGTAAATTTTTCCTCTTCTTCGATTCTACCGTGGTCCACTCTTCATCACTATCTCTTATCTCCCTATATCTTTTATTTATTCTCCCTAAGTCCAACTCCTCTTCCCCTTCCTCAGAATCTGGTAAACCAACCCTCTCGTGCTCCATAGTCTCCTCCATCTCACTCTGCTCTTGTCTCCCATTGCTTTTTAATACATTCTCCTTAGCTCCATCAGATAAATTCATTATTCACAGAGAAACATGCGCCGCCGGGCGGCGAACGCCGGCACGCTAGCTTCACAATATAAAAAAACAAACAGGTTTCTAGGAGACACAACGTTATCGCACGCGTGTCGATGCGAAACTGGAACTTTAGTTCATCATCAAAAAGCTCTTTATAATAAGTTTTAAGCGGCTTTCTAATAATTATTATAAAATTGTTTTTACAGGAAATCTACTACTGAAGACGACGCAGAAACAAGAGTATGACAACATTCATAGTACAATGTTTCCAATGAATCTCAATTAGTAATAAGTTAAATCGTTTTTAATACGTAATTTAATTACATTTAGTGTTAATTTATGCAAA
Organism: Furcula furcula; assembly: GCA_911728495.1. NCBI lineage: Eukaryota > Metazoa > Arthropoda > Insecta > Lepidoptera > Notodontidae > Furcula > Furcula furcula. The sequence continues at coordinate 7,024,016 of OU452246.1, read as the reverse complement.
GACTGTCAAGAACAATCAGTACCCACTGCCATAGTTAGAATTATTTATTTTGATATTTCTAAGTAAGTAGGTAGCTACATTAGTGGAACTGATTTAGGATTAGTTATTAATGTATTTAAATACTCATTTTTCTTGGTTTAGCGTTTTAAAGTCTGCTCTTAGGTGTGTATTTTAATAATTATTACAAAGATACAGTAGTGTTCTTCACTTTATTATTATTATTATTAAGGCAAACATTGTACAAAGATAGGTATGATTATTATCATCATACATAGGCACATAGCGGTGCATTTTTTTCTTTAAATCTCTTCCATAGGATTCTTTTCTACAATTTACAGTAATAGAGGTCTCGTCTGACAAATCGACAACAATTGACCAGCCACTAGTGGGTCTACATAGTACGGCTTTTACTCGAACTCGATCAAACTGAGTTTTCTCCATACATTTCATCCCAGCGCCCCTAGCGGTAACTTTTAAAAACTAGTAAAATGTACGGGAGTATACTGATAGTTTGATCTCGAGCTGATCTCTCAGCTCGCTTAGGACTATGTGCCAATCTTGTCAGCTAAGTGTGACCCAAGAAGCTTATAGATGTAACCTCACTATGACGTAGTATTTCAAAATTTGTATAGAGAATGACATTTTGGTGTTGAAAACTACGTACGTCATACTCCACAACGACCTGTCAAGACTGCAAGTCGTGCTAGGCCTACAGGGGGTCAGTAGATACGGCTTATGATTTTTATCGAAATCGACTATATTTAACTAAATTGGATTACAAATAAATAAAAAAAACTTAAATCAGTAATATAATAAATAAATGATGTAGAAATGTCACCCAAAGTACTCAATCACTAGGCTATACCAGCCTAATATATGAGACAAATACAGACTTTGATTAGTTACTATTAAACCTAATTATTTTTTATGACGCTGGCTATCTTAAAATAGTAGGTAGGTATATAAAGTTGAAAAAAAGGAATTGAATGTCTCACGGGTACCCACACTTTATTTAATATCTTGGACTAATGTATGTAGGTACCTACCTACATATATACATATAAACATGTGACAGTAAATAGGTTTTAAAAGCCTAATAATTGTAGAAAAATTCATTGGGATGTATATTGCAAAGTTTTGTTATTTTTATATAAGAAAAACCAAAACTATTCTAAACCAATTAACGTAAGTAACTATTGTAAGATTTGAGAGTATGTAATGTTTTGTGTGAATTTGCCTTTTTTGTATATTTGCAATTCTTGTTGTTTCCAAAGCCAAGGAAAAAAATTAAGTACCTACCTCTAATCTCACCGATACCCACTATCTTGGGGAGATTAGGTACGTTTTTTTTCTATTGAATACTATTTTTAAGTACTGTCTTATCATTCAGCACTACCTACAAAAAATTTCGTTATAGAACTGTAAATATTTAAACAAACTTGTCTGTGCGTATAGGTAGGAACTAAGTATATTTTTTTCTCAGTAAATAGTTCTTGTAGCACAGACTACTCAACATTGAGTAGTCTGTGTTGTAGGTTAATGATTTCTATTATTTTGGGTTATTTTTGCAAATTGATGATTGTATTATATAGTGTTGTGTGCATTTTTAGCATTCTAACGAAGAGTCCACCTATTTTGTAAATAAATAGATTTTTACACTTTTGGTAGTTAAATAGAAACTACTTTATTAGTGGAATAATAAGGGAAAGCTTTATTTAGATATTCTGTAGTACATATTGCCATAATAAAATAATAAGCGATTTTGTAGGATTCACTAAAGAAATAAGATATAAGATTAAAAAACTATTTTCTGACGCAGCTAAAATATCTTCTACCATTTTATGCAAGTAAAGTGGCGAATTTTTTTGCTCAAAATTAGTCAAATACTAAAACTATTCTTTATGCCCTTTACCTATAAAAAACAATCATCCCACCATAAACGCTTCACATATCTATTCCAATACTGCATTTTCTACGCTACTGATAATGCGAATATGTAAGAAAGCGCATGTCATGAATCTATTTGTCCTATCTATTGAACCCATCGCAGTTTTATGAGACGACACGACACAACATATAGTTTTTGCCGCAGTGGTATCGTGCAATAAAACAACGACTTAGTTTCTAAACTACCTAAAATGTTTAAAAAATGCAACAGAAAGTATTGGATAAGTAGATTCATATGCCGCGAGTCGCGACAACTCGTTACGACATTGCTGTAAATTTAAGCGCGACGTTTCGTCGCATCACAATGTTACGTACGGATGGACGGTACTCACCTGGGGGTCTAGTGCGAGTTCTGGGGGTCTAGTACGGGTTCTGATAGTTTACGGGCTCGATCAAACTGACAGTTTTCTCCATACATTTCACACCAGCGCCCCTAGCGGTAACTATCAAAAATTAGAAAAATGTGCGGGGGAGAAAACTGACAATTTGATCGAGCTCGTAAACTATGAGAAAAAAACTATTCATTTCTTTCAATTATTTTCATTTTAATTAATTCTGTTTGATAATTTAATGTTTAATAATTGGGAACAACTATTTTATTATCCAGGTTGTTATCGCACTTGTATTTGCGCATGTCGTGGTCACTTATAATTATTACAACATTTAACTCATGTTCTGTGCTCATGTTCTTCATTTTTGATAATGTATGTAATGTTGGTGATCCTTAATAAATTAAATTAAATGAGAACTCGTACTAGACCCCCTGAACTCTTGCGGCTGCTAAGTACACCTATTCAATACCTCAATTTTTTAGTGTCGTGTACCCACGCTTAACTACAAAATCCGCTGATACCTTGATAGATCATTAGCTCGTCAGTTAGGTACCAACTGCTGCACCGTTGTATTTGATATTGAAATCTACACTGACGATATATTGAATCGGTTGCGGTTAACTATCGCACTCAGATCCCAGTATAATAATTTGCGACAGTTCGTGTTTATTGTCTTCTATTGATTAAAAATAACATCTCTATTCATACTTTTTTTTTTTAAATTGCTAAAAGAGTTTGGTCTGATTCGGCCCTGACAAAATATAATTGTAATACCACTTTATGATGTTGACATTGTATAATACACATACCTAACAGGCCCGGATCTATGGGGTGGGGGGTGCAAAAGGGGGCACCGGCGCCGGGCGGCACTTTCAGGGGGCGCCAAAATCATAATATAATATGATTAAAAATAATAAAACTTGCTCCGTAAAGCGCCTAGCATACGGAAGCCTGGTTAGCTCACCTTCGACTTGTAAGAAAAAGGCGCCACACAGCCCCACGTCACAAGTGAACATGTGATGTCGATTTAAGATTTGAGTTTTTTTGGTAATTTCTCAAACTCTGAGGGAGTGGCGCCACTATCAAGTTTCTGCCCGGTTCGAAAATATCGTAGATCCGGGGCTGATACCTAAACAAATACTAAGTACTTTTGTATTCTCGGCTCATTTTATAAAATGTTGACATTCCATCTTGTGATATTTTGATTGTTTAACTTTTCACCATTTTGTATGTAATTTTTAGGGCAGTGTGACATCAGAACTGTTTTTTTATATAAAATAAAATATTTTATTGCTAAATGATTTTGTGTTTTATTTTATCCGACTGCTGCCGTAACCACATAAATTTTAAACATTTTTTTTCCTAGTAGTCATACATGTAGAACTACTTCGCCTATATCGGATTCCGATGAAAATTACATAATTATTTAAAATCTGACAAAACTTAGGGGGTCTATTTTGATAGAAATCGACCAAACTGACATTAAATTCTCTCGTACATTTTACGAGTTTTTGATAGTTACCGCTAGAGGCGCTGGTGTGAAATGTATTATCGTAGACCTCAGAGCGTAGACAGAATGTTTTCTTCCTCTAAGCCTCAGAGTAATTAGTGGTATCTCCTGTAAGTCGTAGACAGAGGGTCGTATTACAGAACCAAACTCAAGTCTCAAGTACTACTTAAATCTAGTTTGGTTTGAAGTTTTAATTTTAGAACCTTACTTGAGCACTGTCAAGTCAAACAAGAATCACCTGAGCATTGTCAGTGCGTGATGACGTTTATGATTTATTTTAGAACATTACTTGAGTGTCGACTACCGATTCCTATATTTTTGAATCGTAATCAACTCAAAATCTCTGCTTGAGTCGAGATTTGATCTTTGTTTTCGTAAGTGTGGTCGAGACCACGCTTGAGTAGAGATTTTGCAAGTAAAAAAGGATATTACCGAAGCAATCGATTACTATGAAAATAAATTCAAAATCTCTACTCAAGACTCGACTCAGTTGATTTGAATTTGAGGATTGTTTTGTAATACGTTGGGTGCTCAAGTCTTGATTCTCCGCTCAAGCAGTGATCAGTTGAATGCAGTTTAAGAGCTACTTGAGTCAAGTTCTGTAATACGACCCAGAATCTCTAAGTGTATTATGGAGAAATCCATAGACTAATAGAACGCGATCATCGCAAGTTGCGCAAACGAAATCTCAAACATATGGACGTCGAACGAGTGTCCTAACCGGCGGTCGCGCGAACAAAATTCGCTAGCGCCCTCTCTAGCGTTTGAAGAATTACTAAAAAAAACTCAATCACGAGTCCACTTGTGGTGTAGGCCTATGTGGCGCCCACGTGGCGCCTTTTTCTTAGTTGAAGGTGAACCAACGAGGCTTCGTATGGTAGGCGGTTTATGGAGCTAGTTTTTTTATGTTTAATCATATTCTATTATGATTTTAGCGCCCTCTAAAACTGCCGCCCGGGACCGGTATCCAGTTATACACGCGTAGCTCCGGTGCCGCCACAGACTACTCAGTAAGAACTAACGTTATGCCGCTGCGCAGGGAAGTGCACCAGGGTCTCCAGATTGGGGGTTTTTTTCCCCATTTTGGGGAAAAATAAAAACTTCGGGGAACTTTTGGGGAAACAAAAACTGTGGGGAAAATTTTGGGGAACACAATTTTTCTTGGCGAAAGCTTGGGGAGAAACAAAAGTCTAATTCAGAAAGGTTAAAATCAAATATATTTCACTATCTCTCACTTAAAACAATACAATGCTGTAAACAATACAATGCTGTCAACATTACTCTTACGATAATGTTCCCCTTACGGCCAAAGGTCAGAATGGCGGGTGAGGGTGTGTTTTTTGATGGGTAAAGTACAGGATCTTATTTAAATAATCTCCGCTATAGTTTCATTTCATACTAGCTATGTGAATTTCGCTTCCTGTTGTCCCTTTGGAACAGTTTAATATTTTTTTGACAAAAAGTAGCCTCTTATCTGTAAGTTCAATTAAGTGAAAAACCAACATACTTTTACTTTTATAACATTAGTAGGGGCTTAGCTTTCCATTGATTGCCAACGAGTTGGGGGTTGATATTTGTTTTACAGAAAGGTTACATCATTATAAGCACACACGCATAGTTTCAACATGCGGAGACGCGAAGTTTTTGAGAAAAAAATTAGTGAAAATCAATTATTTTACAATTATTATTATTATTTTTAATTATTTCAATCCCTACCACAGTACTTCCCCCCAACCCCCTCTCACCCCTCAATTTGACAGCAGTTAAAAAGTGATGTAAAGTCGTACTTAAGTAGGTACAGATAAAGGAGGATAAGATACGAAATCAATTTGGGGAAAATTGTACAAAAACGTATCTTTTTGGGGAAAAATAAAACCTGATTCGGGGAAATTTCACATGCATAACCTGGAGACCCTGAAGTGCACGGGTAGTTGCTTAGTGCCCACTGCCCACCCGTGCAGATTCGTCCAAAATTAATAAAAAAATCCCTTTTTAAAAAATTGAACATTTTATTCCATTTTTTCATAAAATTAAACTACAAATTCTTACCAGTTTCTAATACTATGCCAAGTATATCAAAATACTAATACAGTTTTAATACCGCTTAACATCTGAACAATCAACATAATTACACATATAGATACGTAATAACAGTTCAATACATTCAGTTCATCAATACGTTCAGAAGAACCGATAACCGATGGGGAAGAAAGATTCTCGAGTGGCGACCACGAACCGGAAGACCCAGCGTAGGTAGGTAGGCATCCAGCTAGGATTGTGCGCGTCGCAGGTAACCGGTGGATGCAAATAGCCAATTGTCGTTCATTGTGGCGTTACAAGGGGGAGGCCTGTGTTCAGCTGAGAACGTCTTCCGGCTGGTGATGATCATGATGATGACATTCAGTTAAACACCTATTAGAGAGAAACCATTTTAATGGTAATTACACATTTTAAGTAAAAAGGTTAATTTATTACGGCATATTTTAATAATGTTATATCAAAATACTATTAGTCCAATATACTTATAGTATATCGGTTTCTGTTTTTGTAGTACATCAATATCGTGCCACTCTATTTTGCTTAACATAGTTGTACATTCTAATTAGGTACACATATTAGGATAGCATCAAACCATAGCCTTGAAGTAGTCTACAGAATTCACCCGCGTTTTGACAGATATGGGGGGTGAGACTAATGATATTGACTATTAATAACTCAAGTTACATCCATCCACTATTTGAAAGGTCTGCCAAACTCACGGTGCCATTGAGAAATTCCAGAGAAAAACCAAAAATAACGCTGCTAAATCTCGGAGTCAAATCGAGAAACATGAGATAGACCACAAAGGAAGTCTAATGTAAAGTGGCGCCCAGACTGTCGACTGTACAGTATAAATAATATACTTAACAAACGGTTTTAATATTAGGCAAATGTTAGGCAACGTCGCCGGCTATGCAATTTTTTTTTAAATTCTGATAGGAACGTGCATGCCACGGCCGAATACGCGACGGGGTAGTGAGCGTTGCTTCATACAAATATTTTTGTGCCTGATACGTTCATAGCACGGTCAACTCCTGTCATATGGGATTTCTGTAATCGGAAAGACTGATATCAGACCGTCCAAGTTAAATTTTGTGTAGATAAACTACTCGTACCAGTCCAAACATGTACTGTCGCGGTCACGAACGGTGTACCAGTTTTCAACCAAAATAGTTTGAACGATGTTACGTACGCTTACGCCCGCACGTATTTTGGGCGATTGTCGTCCTATAGGTAATACACCGCTTGCGACCGCGAGAGTACATAGTTGATCGCATATTGAAGCATCCACTTACTAACAGTACAAATAAGTGCTTCACGGTTTCACACTTATGAAGTAAATTAATAAACACGATATGATATGAATGATAAAAACGAACTATACATGTATATTACAGAAGTCATAACGGATCTTTGTGTGTCTGAAGTTAGCTGCAAGACGCTGAGCAGTAGCTATTTTTGTGTTTTTCTAATGACAACTCACGACTGTAGTTGCGCAATGGTTTGCCAAACCCAACTTCAGACACACGAAGATCCGTTGTGAGTAAGTACTGTATAACATTACAACTAATGTGTGATGTCTCAACATACATCTTAGCCAGAAGTAGGTATATTAATTTTTATGCAACATAGTGACGAAAAAAGAATTTTTTTTTGGTGGTACACGACACGCCTGTCCCCATATACATACAGGTTATAGAACCTCTGTCCAACTTGTATGTGGAATATTCACATTGCCAAATCAGAAAAAAATATTTATGCGATATTCAACAAGCGAGTTAGTACTTAGGTTTGTATTGAGACACCGATTACAGTGGCGTAGCTTGCCTCGCCGTCAAAATTTGCCGTCAAAATTTGTTGGAGGGCCCAAATGATGGTACGGCCTAAGAAATTTATGTGAGAACATGGATATTACGAATTTTTGCTTACACATGTTCGGGGCCCCTGTAGCCCGGGGGCCCCGTATCATTGATACGGCTGATACGGCGGTAGCTACGCCCCTGACCGATTAATACCCTCAGCGATCAGACATGGTTTTATAACACTCTGTATAGCTGTCATTTGATACATAGCATCAATTTTCCCAGCTGAAGTGCCCTTGACACCGAAAAAAAGCAATGTTATAATCCATTGCGGGTTGGTGGCAGACCAGACACTCCGGTGGTACCTACCCGGACGTCTTGTACGGTACGAGTGAACGTCCGGATAAAGTACCTACCTAGTACCTAATGGAGAAAAAACACAATTTTCCTTGAGCGCCTACGCAACTTTAATGGGCAAATAAAACATGTGGGCCACTGAATTCAGCAATAATGACAACTGATCAGTGCCAGATTAAGCCAGCGCGGGGCCCGTAGCAAATCATATATTAGGTATAAAAGTTTAGAGGTATAAAGTAAAGCATATGCTAATTTCTAGGGCACGCACATACATGCGGGGCCCCTTATGGCGCGAGGCCCGTAGCATTTGCCGACTCCTGCTATATGGCTAATGCGGCGCTGCAACTGTTAATAACTATACTAATTTAACTTTGAAATCTGAGATATAAAACTTTTGCGCCGGGCTTGGGTTTTTTTGGCCATTCTCCTTTTTGTACTTTGATTTTAACCTGTGCATTTTATTTATTAACAATTTCATCGTGTCCGATTCTCCGAATTGACGAGATTTACAACAGCATTTACACAATTTAGTAGAATTTCGAATATTACAAATACAGTACAAAATAACAATGAAATTCTGTATTACCTCCACCTACATTTACACGCTATTAAAATAAGATAAATAAATACTTATATAAAAAGTAAATAATACAATAAGTACATTAAGCTCCGATTCAAACAATCTTTAATTTTTAAGCTTTATCGTCCCTGTACTTTCTGGTTTCGGAGACTATGGTTTAATATTATTATTAAACACGAGACGCACAGGGGATATTTTTGACGCATAGGACTGTCTAGATGTCTGTAGCATTGTAGATGCTAAACGAATGGACGGATTGTTTCTTAGCTATGTTCATGAAACGCGTTTCTGACGAGTTCTTTTTCTTGTTTTTCGTGGGATGTTCGGGTCGTCCAGGTTCATAATAAAATATTAATGTAGGGATATCGTGTGTACAAAATGAATCACTTACTTAGAGGATAACTCTTACTGAATCAAATAGTCTAACTGGCTCTTCACTATTTCAAGTAGTTAAAAAATAATTTCACAGAATCCCAGTTAAAATCATAGCTAGGTTAAGCAACAGAATTCAAGCTAAGCTCGATAACATTTCATATTATCGTGTATGAATATAATAATATATGTAATTTATGTCATTTATATCATGATAATTATTGTCACATCGATCGTTCCTACAGTGATTTCTACTATAAAACAAACAAGACTATTTACAATCACGATTACTATGAATAAAATAAAATTAGTAAAGTAAATAATATAGCTAAAGTAATACAAAAACAGTTTCAAAAATAATACTGCAGTATAAAAATTACTACCTAGAAGTATTTCTTAACAGTCTATTTGTTTAGGTCTAAACATTCAGTCATTTTCGGAAACTATATTACTTGTATTACTAGGTTTCCTAACAACTTTATTATGAAAGTTCTCAAAGTCGTCATGCAAAACAACAGTCGTGGCGCTAACGCTCGAGGGACTGTGTGAATGGGTGAGATTCGTACGATTGCTGTCAGCTAAGTGCTCCAATTCATGGCTCTCTAAATTGGGAACTCCTGAACATATGGAACTAACTCGCGACATCGATTTTCGTTCCTCAGGTAGAGACTCCTTTTTGGAGTTGGATCCAACCACATATAGTAACGAACAGAGGAAGAATGTTGCATAGATCCAACTGATAACCATTATCAATGCTAAGAAAGAACCTATTTGTGAATAAGGGAGGAGATTTGAGCGTAAAAGAAATATACCAGCGAAGCCTGTCGTCAAAGCGGCTGCGGCGGTTGGACCAGAAGAAGCTGTCAACGCATACTTTATTCTTGCGGCTTTCGCGCCGCTCGCATTTGTAAAACTTAAGGCGTAATGGAGACTGAAGTCCACCGCTAAGCCAGCCGAAGTCGATATAGCGACACTTTCTAGTATATTGAGTCTCCAATCGTTTAATACAAGAATGGCAATAGTAACCGTCGCGGAAAATATCATAGCTGCTAACGCACAAATACTTACAATTAAGTTTAAGGTTGCCGGTATAAGTACAACGAAACCCAAAGTAGCAGAGAGGGCTAATGTCATTACGGTTCCACTAGCCAAAGTTTTTTGCAGATCATAAAATTCCAGATCGGATAAAAACCAACCGCACTGCATACCCGCTGGAGCATTTTTCATCTCGTGCTGTGTCCAATTTTCAACTTGGACAAAGAATTCATCCATTTCTGTAAAGGACATGGAATAAGGAACGACACTTTCGAATTCAACTACAATTACTGAGACTGTGGGGGGTGAGGCACTTCTGAGGAACTTCGGGCCTGCCACACCCGGCATGAACAGTTCCCGCGGCGTTTGATACAAAGATTCCATAGCTTTTATTATACATAGCTCAAACACTTCCTTTTTATAAGGGAAATGAGACGATTCACAGCATGGTGTGCGATTAATTTTGTCGATATTATCGATACATCGTCGACTCATATACATTTTAAAGCTTTCAATAAAACAGTTGGGGAGCAGAGGCCCCAAAGTCTGTTGATAAAATGGTTGTGCTTTAATTCGCGCACAAAACCCTGATAACCACAACTGAGAATTGGGATCCGACATGTAAAAGTCTTCGTCGAAAATCAGATGTCCTTTAGACGCTGGATCCATGTGATTCCCATTATCAATAGCTTTCACTCCCCATATCCATCTGAGAGGCATTTTACTACCAGTTCCAATGTCTTTGCCAAATCTTTCAAACAGGAACTTGTCTCTATAAAACATATCATATTGTTCAAATGGATGGGAAGTTTGGAACAATTGAAACTGTTTGGAGTCTGGAAGTTGAAGCCCAGGAAAGTAGAAAACTACAACAATGCTAGTGATCCCAATAGCACCCAACATTACAACAAATAGTAAGTGCAGCTTCATAATACAAGTTATAATAAACCTGTTCAATACAACTCTGATATCTTCCCAAAATTCATTTATATATTTATTAATTACACCTAGAAACTTTTTTTGTCTTATACACAATTTAACATCGATGATAAATACTGATACAGGCAACCAACTTATCATTAGGATGAAGTTGACTAGAACAGCTGTGCCAGCAAAGATGCTGAAACAGTTAATAGCTGGAATGTAGCTGATATAGGAAGCGAAGAATGCGACTGCAGTCGTCACGGTAGTTATGAGCATAGTCATGATAGAATGTTTCATGGTCTCTTCAAGAATTTGAACAAGAATAGTTTCTCCGGCACTGGACACATTTTTTATATCACTGAGACCATTCTCCTGGCAAACAACATTGTCTCGAATCAGTTGACTACCAACCATTTTCCACACCTTGACATAAAGGAAAGCATCATCTGCTCCAATTCCTATTACAACAACTATTACTAATAAATTCATGAAGGGAAAAAACTCCAAATTGAACACATAAATATACAAAAAGTATGCTATACCGATTGAATACGATATAGCTGTGAACAACAGTACAGTGAGAATAAGAGATTTAGTATATACCCATACACACATAAATACAAATACACCCCCTAAACCTATCAACCACGTATCTTGTATTACCCATAGATCAAAAAGGGCATTTTTCAGACCAAAATCTATGGCAGGTATAACTAGTTTATCATAAGATAAATTTGAACTTTGCAGTTTTTTGTAATAAGGTAAAACGGTACTACTGCTCGGTAATGGTAAAAATATCATGACATTTTTAACAAATGTTTGTGTAAGATCATGGGGTGAGAATGCTTCTGAATCTATTAAATAAAATAACAAATTATATACCGCATCATACTGAGAACAATACTTAGGTACTTTACATCTATTTAAATCACACGAGGCCATCAACGTAAAGTTATGAAAATAGCCTGCACACTTTTTAAGAATATTAAGAGTGTGTTCTACATCATCCTTACTTAAATTTTCACATGAACCTTTGCCAGATATTAAAGCTATGTAATTTGGCACGCTCCAAACAGGACAACAAAGCTCTTCAGAGTGCGATGACCTTTGACACATTTTATAATATTCATCCGTTCCGAATTCTACAAGCATTGATTGTAGTCTACACATACTTCTTACATTGTCAAATGATAATAATGTTGTGTTCTCTGTGTTTGTAATAACTAAGTGAGCATACTCTGATACAGGTGGTCCGCAGGTCCCTGATGCATAATTGTGGTGGATGGGCTTGTCAGGCTTACGCTGCATCTCCTTCAGTGACAGCCACTGTTTCCTTGTGTGGTCCTTAAGAAAATCAGCATTTTCATCTTCATAGGTTTTATTCTTTCCAAATCCCCAATGGACATGGCCATTAGACACGTTGGGTTCTGGCGTTGACCACGACTTTGCGAAGACCGTGTCGTTGCGATCCACTTTTTTCTTCTTGTTATGACCTTTATTCTTTGAGCGTCCATGACCTGATGTCCTAGGTCTGTCCTGCCGCGTCCTGTTGTAGTACGTTTGATTCATGCGAATTTGGTCTTCAATTTCTTTTGGGTTAACCGCAAGTCTTCGCGACGGTCTGGTCTCATCAATAAGGTTTTCCCACGCAATGAAACGGTGAGCTAACGTGGTCCCTCGCGTCTCGAAGCCTACTATAGGGTCAGAAAATGATGGTAGCTCGTGACATACCAACGGAATCACTGTAAGGGTAGTGGAAATCACGGTTACAGTAAAAAGGATAAGGTAGGAGTGGCGGACTATAAATCTGGCGTAAGCTGACATTTTTATGTAACGATTTCACGGGCTTCATAGTTATTATTCTACTCCATCTTCTTATAGTGTTTTAGTATATGTCCAGCTTAGCAAAGGGTCACAAAACAGGATCACATTTTGGTTGTGTGATGATTTTGGTCAATAAAAATACAAATTCAACACATTGGAATGGAAGGATCAAAAATTTACGCGCACTAAATTAAAAAATAAATAGAATCATAGAGAATAAAAATACACCCACACCACACCACAGACTAGAGATAGGGTTAAATTACATTACATTCTCTTTGCAATTATTTATAATTTGTCCATCGATTTGATTTGTAATAGATTTGTCGATTTGATTTGTAATCGATACTTTGATAATGTTTATTTTAGTCGTATTTTGTCAATAAAAACCAAAGAAATAATATAGTCTCTTCATTACAGCTTCTAATCGTTTCTAATTTCGACCAAAAGAACCATTGATATACTAGTATATCGATGCAAAGAAGATTCATCTACAACATTTTTTGATTTTTGAATCGCTCACAAGAAATTAATTTAGCATTCGTTTTTGAATGTGGCAATCTTTTTTGTCTATGACAACTTGTGATCACAAGACCTCCTCCGTTTTGAGTTTTCTGTCAAGGCAAAAATTGGGCGAAAAAAGGCCGTCCCGATCGGGATAAACGGGTAAAACAGCTCCAATTTGCTCAAAAAAACATCTCAAGATGAGGTACTTCCTGACTTACCTGTTTGTGCTGCTGGTGGCGATCGTCATACCGATATTTTCTATGTACTATCTTCTCAATGGAAAGGGTGAGCAAATAAGTATCGGATGGTTCCTGGAGAATACGTCGCCCTACATGTGGGGGACGTTGGGCATCGCGTTCTCCGTCGCCCTGTCGGTGGTGGGCGCGGCCATGGGCATCCACACGACTGGAGTGAGCATAGTCGGTGGAGGTGTCAAAGCGCCCAGAATCAAGACCAAGAACTTGATTTCCGTCATCTTCTGCGAGGCTGTCGCCATCTACGGACTGATTACCGCCATCGTGCTGTCGGGTATGCTGGAGAAGTACACGGAACCTCTGACTGATGTGGCGATCAAGCAGCAGAACTGGATGGCTGGTTACGTGATGTTTGGAGCTGGCCTCGCCGTGGGACTCGTCAACTTATTCTGTGGTATCGCCGTCGGCATCGTGGGCTCCGGCGCCGCCTTGGCCGATGCAGCTAATGCTGCTCTCTTTGTTAAAATTCTTATTGTAGAGATTTTCGGATCAGCCATCGGTCTGTTCGGTCTGATTGTCGGGATCTACATGACGTCGAAGGTCAAAATGGGCAACCAGTAATTTAAGAAGTTATACATACTTGAATATAAGAGTAAGTATTTGTCTTTTGATTATTTTGTGTCATCTTTTGTAATACTAAACGATTGTATTTTCTGTGTTGAATTATTAACAAGCTACATTTTATGTTGGAGACAATTTGTATAATGGGCTGGTTTCCGCAACTCCACAACAAAGGGTGTATTTTGTGTAATGTTCGACACTATTTGTGTTTTAAATATACTTTTGCCAGTACTCTATGAGCATTGTCTGTGGTGGTTGGCTGCGGGATTTTTGTTCATCACTTATTGCTGGCACAGTGACACGTCAGACATGGGTTCCTTTTCCTTGTGTGGGTCCCTTTTGCTACCGGCACAGTGACACCTCGGATATGGGTTCCTTTTCCTTGTGTTTTTAATAATTAGTGCATCTAATATTGCAACACCACTTACCTATCTACTATTAATTATGATAGGTTTATAGTTCAAGTCTTCTCTTTTAAATAAAACATTTTAGATAATTATTGCTTTGGTATTGCTATAACAGGCTGGTTTCTGCAACTCCACGTCAAAGCGGTATTTTGCATTAAACATTCTATTAAAGCAATATTCCTGCATGCAAAATAACATTCTATTAAAGCAATATTCCTGCACGCAAAATACTGCTTTGACGTGGAAAGTATATGGAAAGTTATTGGTTTCATTTCTTTTTGCCTGAATGCCCCGGGAAGAGGGTTATGTATAAAATTGAAATGGCGTCTGCCAGCCGCCATTTTATATTTTTTTCTACTTCCAAAAGCCTCATTATGTGTATCAAATGAAAGGTTTTAAAGAGACGCATTGAAATATATATGAATGTGTATATGTATTATGTATGTATAATGTAATTTATATCAATTTTGTTTGTTCACAGTTGGGCTTTTGTAGTTTATACTTGTTAACAAATTTCTTAATAATAATAAATTACATACTGAATGGTATTGATAATTCTATCAAAATATTTAAATTAAAAATACTATGCTTGATCAAATTAGCTCAGCATACACAAATAAATTATAATACAACTGTTTCAGTATACATATTTGTAAATATTTAGTTTCATTAGATGTTTTTACTATACAAAAAAAACTGTTTCAGCTGCTCTCTGCCTAAATTTAATCTTTTTATGAATATTAGAGTTGTATTTTCATAATAATGTGAGCTAAAAAATAGCATATTTATTATTATAATTTAATGACAAATCCTAATATTAAATTTAATGAAGTTAGGTACGATAATAATAACTTAGTTATTAACATTTATTTTTTTTGTTTTCAGTACACACCTACACTGGATACCAACATCCTTGACTTTGACCTGATTAAAAATAGAAAATCCAGTGTCTAGAATGAATATAATTATTCATTGCCGAAGAACAGTCTTCAAGTTATATAATTATTGCAGTGTTGAACTTGTGTATGTTTCCTGCCACACACTTAATGATGTGTTTCTTTACTATAATTTTTTAATATTATTTTTTTGATAAAATATCTGACCTTAGCACCATAATCTTAAAAAAAAATACTTAAATATACTGTTTTTAATAGGCGTAAAATAAGAGCGTTTCGTGCTAAGGTTGCAGATATTTGTGCAAACAGGTTTGGATTGTATTGCAGTGTTTTTGACAACTTTTATGATAACCAATCGTGATTGTGTCGTGTAAAACCATTACAGTGTCCTAATGTTGAAATGACTAGGTGCACATTACTGGTCCGTCTGTTGCTCCATCCTGACATAACACAATGGTGTATCTAGTCGTTTATAAGGCTTATACATTCCATAAAACCTAATTTCAAGTTTTTTAAAAAGCTTTCATTGGTCAGTCAGTATCCCATATTGTGCATAGAAATAAAATGTAAATAAACTACTATATTTTTTGGTGTAATGAAGTCATTTTCCATTGGACACAGATGAGTTACACTAATGTTGACATCGCTGTACGACATGGTGTTGATATTGTAATAAAACAAAAGTATTAAAATATTTACATTCAATCCAAAATACTCGTTTGTTTCAAATATTTTGTACAAACTTTGTTTATCCTATTTATACCCTCAGATTTTTAAAAATTGCTGTTATCTGTGTCTCCTTGGAAAATACCTAAATTGTTAAATGTTACCTGGTATTTATAAAGCATTATTCCCATTTTTATTCAAATAAATAAAATCAATACTGTTACTTCCATTTGTAAATATTAGTTTGCTTCCCTTACTAATTTATTATACTTGTAAATTCATATCCATTTAAACTTAACTAGGTGTTGATATAAATGGTATAAGTATTATTGGTTTATAAAAATATCGATAATCGGTATTGGCTATTAGTCGCGAACAGTGCGCACACTGGAACAAAACGATCGAGAAAGTTTTATATCAGTTATAAGTACCCTCTACTGATGTAATTCTAATTTAAATATTATTTTATTTGTGCAAATGTAGATATTATGTACGTTGATGAATAAATAGACAAAAGTTATTGGGCATTTTTATTACTCCCTTTACCTCAATGTGTTTTTCTTCCTCACACTTTAGTCTTTAATACAATTTTAATTAATTTTGTTAGTGTGTGCATTACCCCAGCAAGAAAGATGCTCGTAGAGAAGATTGAGTTAAACGAATAATTAGAGCATAATCTGCTGTAAATGTGCGCGGAATAAAAAATTTGTGCATCATTTCGTTTTCGAGAAAAATCCGAAAAACGATTCTTGCTGGGGTAACGTTGTTCCAGCAAGAAGATTTTAAACCAATGATCGGAGAGAAACATAAACTTCAGGAAAGATAGCTTATATTTGTGCGTAATTGTGCGCTGAAAATGAAATTTGTGCGTCTTAAGATTTCAGAGTTATTACAATTCCTGCTGGGGTAACGTTTTGCAGAATCGTGTTTCTCGGAAACCAGTAATTGTGCACCTGTAGAATAAACGATTATCAGTAGCTCTTAATTTGTGCATTAATTAGATTTTCAGAAATATTTACCGTTTTAGCGTAATAATGGATTTATGAAAACCAAAAAAAAGGTCCTAGCGCTTAAACGAACAAAAATTCATACACACTGAAAACGGTATTCGGTCCTTTTTAATACTCTTAACATCCACGTAAAGTTTCAAAACATATATACGATATACGCATTATTGAATAATATCACTTAGAATCAAAACTGATAATTTCTAGCTTTGACGTCAAAATACAAAAAACAAGACCAACCCTAGAGTTTTTGGTATAAACCAAGAATTAGAGCACTTAATGAAATACATATCCTGAAAATTTCAGCTTCAAATATCTCATAATAAAGAAGATACAAACAAAAACTAGAACCCCTGTTAGATTACTGGTTATCCGACCAAATTGGAATGAACCCAAAAAAGCGAGGATTTCATACATACTCGTGACCTTCTTAACTTTGCACACAAACAGCTTTGCCTGGGTACACTGAAGTATAAAACTGTTAACGGAAGTTACTTTTATTCTAAATTTAAATATAATCAAGAACCAAAGTTGGTGCCATTCTTTTTATAAAGTATGTACTATGCGTTTCAACTAAGAATGTGTCCGCCATACTGCGGAACTTCACTCGTTTTTTACGATTTTTGTATCGGCAGCAGAGTAAACACAAAATGAAAAATTTGCCTCGGTTTTGATTATTTGATGTAATGTCTTATTTTGCTATCTATTTTTGTTAAAACATCATTTTTAGTAATTATATATTTGAAATGGCAAGATGGCGGCCACATTCTTAGTTGAAACACATAGTATCTAGTTACTTATAGTTCATGTAGGTGAAGAGTTCAATACAATGTCAGTTATATTATTACGCAATTAAACTTTATTTTAAAACTAAATGTAGGTTGCCTGGAAGAGATTGGTTTTTAACGATAAGGCCACCTTTGTACATTGATTTCTTCAACGTATTGTTCAATTTACATGTAACTTTTGGTGCAGAATAAAGTGTATTTATTATTATTATTTTAGTTTTATTTTCCCTTCCTTCCTTCCTAGTTTTCACACCCGGACTTTTTAAAGGCTTGCGTGGGGACGAATCCAAGACGTAGAGGTCTGTTGGGTGAAATTAATGATATGAAAGACATCTGTCAGAATAAACTGCTGAAAATAAGATATAAACAGCAGTTGACTCTGGCAGACTACTCTGGCCTATTATAAGTATAGTGCCTAACCTAGTATGTGGAAAGATTACTATATGTTTTTGAGTGGATATTTGGTTGACTGAACACTGGGCTGTTGTAAAAGGCCGGGGTCTCTTGCCACCTAGTCATTATTTTTTGACAAGTGGTGACTTGCCACCCACTAGATGGACTTTCCATACGGCCGTCATAAGACGGCGGAAGGCAACAACGGTGTGGGTGGCTCAACACCCCTGTGTTGAGAGGTATGCTGCGCTTTCTCCGGAGTTACTCGCGGCGTTATGACTTTTAGCACTTCCACCCCTGGAGCATATAGCTCTAACAACTCCTCTCTGGACGGCCAATTAAGGTAAGCCAGAGCTGAGTCCCGCGGGTCCCCTTCGGTTTTCACTCGGCCGACGAAGACACGCCAAGGTGGGAGCCCTGACCAACTCGCTGGAGTACTCGGGTCCTTGGTGTCGTTACGCACCAAGACTAGTAAGTAGACTATCTTTCCATACATTTACAATAGTTCCCTTGGCTGCCGAGGTAAACTGTTATTTTTTCTTCAATTAAGTAGTTGACCTCGGTAGGTACCAACCAACCACACACCATTTAATTGTAAAAAGGGCCTCTATGTGTTGGATTCGCCCCCACGCAAGCCTCTTAAAAGACCGGGTAAATCCCGTGAAACAAAAAACATGAAAATAATAATAATATTTTGGGACAATCGACGAACGATCTTCTGATCTCAAACTAGGCAGAGCCTTTACTATGGTAAACAGGCAGCTGATACTAATACTTATAAGTATACTTTTTGTCATTGTGCGCGTCGCAGGTAACCGGTGGATGCAAATAGCCAATTGTCATTCATTGTGGCGTTCGAAGGGGGAGGCCTATGTTCAGCAGTGGACGTCTTCCGGCTGGTGATGATGATGATACTTTTTTTTTAAATACATACTGATATACTTATGACGCCCAGACACTTGGATGGGAATCGAACCCGCGCCCCTCGGTTGGTTGCCAGGGTCTCTAACCACTACACCAACGGGCCCGTCAATTGTGAAGTGGAAAACCAGAAATTAAATTAAAACTGCATTGCAAATTCAATATGAGCAATGGAAAACGAAGATTTGCTACAAAATTCTTTGACCTTCTACCTGGATGGACGAGCTATAGTTACCTTTTCCTTGTCATTAGATTCTTCAGTGGGCGGGAGTTAAATAGTGTAGTGTTCTAAGTTCCTTAGTTTAGCCCATAAAATAAGATATATGTTTTTTTTCACCCACCAATTTTGTTCATGAAACTAGTTTATCCCATTGTAAAGTAGGCAACACTGATCCCTGTTTAAAAAGCTATGCTCGAGTGCTACGCTAAGAAAAAAAATACGAGAAAATACAATCAAACTGAAAGGCCAAAGGGATAGTAGTCGGAGCAGTCCCCCCCTAAGCAGCACGCGCGCACGGGTTGACTCGAGAAGCAGCCATCACTCCCCTCAACCATATTGGAGGGAAGGGGGTGACCCACCACAAGCAGAGCGATTCGATAGCGAGCATGACATATATTTTTGTGATGAAACTGGGAAAGACAAGTCTTTCCCAGTTTCATCACTAACAAGTATAACTTTTAAAAAACCCCAACATACATAACATTATATCAACTGATCATTATATCAAATAAAATTATAAATTCATTTGTTATATCTTGTAAATATTAGAGATTTTGTAATTATATCAAATATTACTTACCCCAATTTTATGGTCTTTACCAGATAAATTCCTCCAAATAAATCATGGTTCTCCAGGAAGTTCTTAATCGGCGGTGATCAAATTTATACAGGTTCCTTCTTTCGAATAAAAAAAGATTCATTGAAATTGGTCAATATTTGCCAGTGTTATGACCAGTTTTGTCCTTAAAAAGCCATAAAAGCATCAACCTCCAGCATTCCTACAGTTTTTTCAGAGTCGCCATTCTCATTTTTTCAGGAACTACTTATTCGTACGTAATAATTTTTTATGGGACCCAATTAATGGAGCGGCCTATCTGTACAATTTGAATTCGAATTGAGAACCTCCTCCTGTTTTGAAGTCGGTTAAAAAGGAGGAAGTTCTCAATTTAATTGAATTGTATGTATTTTTAAAACGCTTTTACTTGCTTGAGCTATATGTATGATGGTAATGGAATCTTGCAATGCAATTTTGATTTTGACTCAATGTAGTCTCGCGGTCACGAACGGTGTCGGTCGATAATCGCTTGGACGAGCCGCCCCGAAATACATGCGGGCGGGGTAGGAGCACGTACGTTCGTTCAAACGATTCTAATTGAAAACTGGTACACCGTTCGTGTCCACGATAGTTCGTACACAAAGGTCAGTGAACTTTCTCGGAGAGCGGTTTTTATTATAAGTATTGGAAATATAGATTTTTTATTGCAATGCGAATCATTGCTATTTACACCTATAAACTTGCAATGCATTCTGTGGTTATCGTAATTAAATAGTAATTAACAGAACTGTAACAATATATTGTAAAAATAATGACAAACGATGATTGTTGATAAACATTATGAACGTAACTGTACAGACAACAGCTTCACATAATACTGTCATTTAAAGAAGGTCACGAGTATGTATGAAATCCTCGCTTTTTTGGGGTCATTCCAATTTGGTCGGATAACCAGTAATCTAACAGGGGTTCTAGTTTTTGCTTGTCTCTTCTTTATTATGAAATATTTGAAGCTGAAATTTTCAGGATATGTATTTCATTAAGTGCTCTAATTCTTGGTTTATACCAAAAACTCTAGGGTTGGTCTTGTTTTTTGTATTTTGATTCAAAGTGATATTATTCAATAATGCGTATATAATATGTTTTGAAACTTTTCGTGGATGTTAAGAGTATTAAAAAGGACCGAATACCGTTTTCAGTGTGTATGAATTTTTGTTCGTTTAAGCGCTAGGACCTTTTTTTTGGTTTTCATAAATCCATTATTACGCTAAAACGGTAAATATTTCTGAAAATCTAATTAATGCACAAATACGCACAAATTAAGAGCTACTGATAATCGTTTATTCTACAGGTGCACAATTACTGGTTTCCGAGAAACACGATTCTGCAAAACGTTACCCCAGCAGGAATTGTAATAACTGAAATCTTAAGACGCACAAATTTCATTTTCAGCGCACAATTACGCACAAATATAAGCTATCTTTCCTGAAGTTTATGTTTCTCTCCGATCATTGGTTTAAAATCTTCTTGCTGGAACAACGTTACCCCAGCAAGAATCGTTTTTCGGATTTTTCTCGAAAACGAAAGGATGCACTAATTTTTTATTCCGCGCACATTTACAGCAGATTATGCTCTAATTATTCGTTTAACTCAATCATCTCTACGACCATCTTTCTTGCTGGGGTAATGCTCACCTGTTAGTCTATCGGTTAGCAGCCCCCTTAGAGGAGATTCTAATTACTCTGAGGCAGCCCCTGGCCGCTACCCAAGAGGGCTTCGATTCCCGACAAATGTCTAGGTGCAATTTATCTATATAATATACAAGAAGTATAAAATTAAAAAAAAATTGTATGTAAGTAGGTATAATATGTATTTGTATCAGTTGTCTGGTGTTCATAGTACAGGCTACAGGCTCCGCCTAGTTTGGGATGGAGAGCGTGTGTGGATTTTCTCTGTACGGGATGTTACTAGACTGTATTCGATTTAATTATGTTTTATTTATCTTTGGGGGGTTGGGGGAGTCAAACTGGGGCACCGGCCCCGGGCGGCAGTTTCAGGGGGCGCCAAAATCATAATATAATATGATTAAAAACTTGCTCCGCCTAGCATACGGAAGGCTGATTGGCTCACCTTCGACTTGTAAGAAAAAGGCGCCACACAGGCCCTCACCACAAGTGAACATGTGATGCCGATTTAAGATTTGATTTTTTATAAGTAATTTCTCAAACACTGAAGGGAGGGGCGCCACTATCAAGTTACTGCCCCGGTTCGAAAAAATCGTAGATCCGGGGCTGCTGAGGAGCGGCAAAGAAACTCAGTGAAGGGATGCATGTCGAGGTCGATTAAAAACATTTCACCTTCCTGGTCCAGGGGATGGGCGCGCCCTAGGTGGTGATTTGATCTAACCGGGAGAAAACACTTCTTTGAAACTCCCAAAACTACGAGAAGGCATTGTTTTTTATGTGGGGTATGTGTGGACATAGCTCTAAGAATCTGCAAGTTCAAGTGGCAAAGGGCAGGCCAAATCGCTCGGAAAACTGATAACCAGCTATTTTGGGGAAGAAAGGTTCTCGAGGGGCGACTACAAACCGGAAGACGCAGCGTAGGCAGGCCTCCCACTAGGTGGACAGACGACATTGTGCGCGTCGCAGGTAACCGTTGGATGCAATTGTCGTTCATTGTGGCATTCTAAGGGGGATGCCTACGTTTAGGTGTGGACGTCTTCCGGCAGCTTCCGGCTGATGATGTGCGGGGTACTCATGTACCACCGGAAATGTTTTTATCGTATTCGAGACCGCGATTTTCCGAAAGATTGATGATAGAAAAAACTTATGGAGAAAGAAAGAAAATTTTTGTGGTTGGGTTGGGGGTGGTGAGCATATGTAATCTATGGTGAGAGTTTGGTGAGATTCAGCCAATGTCATTGTCATCCAGAATGTCAGTTTTGTACATCTGTCAAACATGTGTCCAACCAAACTGTCAAACATTTACGCATTATGTATGTGGTGGAGTCGAAGGAAATAAAACAATTTGATTGATGATTCATTTAGACAAGTAAACAATTAGATCGTAAAGGAAATTTTATTATTACAATTTTGTGAAGTGTATGTGTGTATTTGAAAATTAGTTAAAATGTTCTCATCAAACCCTAACTATACAAAACTCAAGACCCATTTAAGATTGTCGGTAAATCGCTTAAAGTTACTGGAAAAGAAGAAAACTGAGTTGGCACAGAAAGCAAGGAAAGAAATCGCTGAATACATCGCCGCTGGCAAGAGCGAGAGAGCTAAGATACGAGTGGAACACATTATTAGGTTAGTACATGTAAATAAATCACAAGCAATTATTATTTGATTAAGTTGGATTACATACTTTTACTATTATGTATGACGCATCATACTGACGCACCTATGTTATGCTAAATCCCTACGAACGCTAATAATGATAGATAGAGGTAACATTTGTTTGTTTGTTAGAGGCGATCTCTGAAATTGCTGATCATCAAAGCAGCATTAGAAAATTATTTTACTGCAGGAGGAGGAGTCTTTACTATTCTCGAGTAATGTAGGCCACTGGCCAGTACCCATAAACAATGAATACTAGGCAAAACATTAAGAAACATTAATATAAAAAAATGTATACAAGTATTCCTTGCTATTGCCTCCTCTATTTGTTATATCAATATTTTAGATCTGCTGCAATTATTGTCTTCACTGCCATATGATGGAATAGTGCTTAGTTTGTTACTTACATTTATAATTATTGTATTGTTACAATAATATTATATTGATAGACTTTTTATGTGTTTTAATTGCATGTACTCAAAAGGGAGGATTACATGGTAGAAGCTATGGAAATAGTGGAGATGTACTGCGATCTGGTGCTGGCGAGGTTTGGGCTGGTCACACAGATGAAAGAGCTAGATGAGGGTCTGGAGGAGGCCATTTCCAGCCTCTTGTGGGTAGCACCTAGGATGCACACTGATGTACAGGTAGTTAATGTTAAGCACTGCTATAAACTTACAGGTTTACTGCCAGAATTATTTTTGGGTTTCCAGTATTTTAACGGTGTTACAAGCATCATGATGACAGTATAACTGCTGGATGTGGGTAGTTTGTAAATACATTAAGAACAGAGAAAGGGATTTTTAATGTGTAATGTCACAAATCTAGGTTTCTATAAAGCGATAGTATAAGATAAGACAGTAAGGTTATGTACAAGCACTAGTGAAGCCAACACAAAATGTTGTGGTGCACATACTCAGTTGTCAAATATTAGAGTCTGGCACATAGAGTTTGTAGCTTTATAGCATGTTTTATAAACTAGATAGATAGATAGATTAATACTTTATTGCACACATTTTGTTGAACAATACATGAAACAGTTACATAACTTATTGTGAGCAAAGGCGGTCTTATCGCTCAAAGTGATCTCTTCCAGACAACCTTTGTAAAAGGAGCTATACTAAAATAAAACTGCAGTATAGTGCACAGTAATAATACAAAGTAGACAAACAATAAATAATATATTAACAACACATTATGCATATATAAAAATGTTTTAAACTAGTTGCAATATCTTTTTAGGCTTCCACACCTAAAATGTAGAAAAGAAACCTTTATGGTAAGACTTTGTCTGTCTGTCTGTCATACCTATAATTTCAGGAGTTTATGTAGGGAAAAGTCTGAATTAATTATGGGTAATACATGTCTATCTATATATTACAGGAAAAATAAAATGATCTTTCTCAATAATAGTTTTTTAGTAATCCTAAAAAAAACTCGATAACAAATTTAGTTTTGCGATATGTTTTTTTGCTATCTGAGGTGTTACATGAATTCTTCTCAATTGTCTGCAATTAGTATTGAACCTTATTTTATAGTATGTAAGTTATCTTTTTATATGAACATATTATTGTTTTGCGTGTACGTGTATAGTTGTGTAAGTATATGTAACCGCGACCACATTTTCGATGTCATTTTGTTCGTGACAGCTAATCTAGTTGGTATAGTATATCGATGGTGTGCGAGCCCGACTCTCACTTGTCTGGTATTTTTTAGTGTGTTAGTAATATTTTTTTTTATTAATCAATAATAACTTACAGGAACTAAAAGTGATATCAGATTTATTTACTGCAAAATATGGTAAAATCTATGCTGATGCATGCAGGAATGAAAACGTGAACACCATCAGTGAGAAACTGAAGCACAAAATGTCTGTACATAGTCCACCAAAGATACTTGTAGAAAAATACCTAATAGAGATAGCAAAGAATTACAATGTGGAATATACACCTGATGAGCAAGTTATGAGGGAGGAAGAAGGTATGTAAAATATTTCTTTAGATTTATTTTGTAGGCAAGTATAATATTAAGGCTCATTAATCAGCAACCGAAAAATGTCCACTCCTGTACATAAGGGTCCCTTAGAAGGGAGGGGTTGCCATAATCCCCACGCTTGGCAGGCATCTTGAGGATTGCAGTATAGGTGGAAGATAAATACAAAAGAAAGACGCTGCTGCCCGTCTTCTTGTTTTCCCTTAGTCGCCTCTTACGGACACCCAACGAAAGGAGATGGGGGATGCAATTCTAACCCGGCAACCCACGGGGAAACGCTCATTAAAATAGATTAATTTTAAAAAAGGGAAATATGAGAAACCTTCTGAATTTGTTCGCGGCTCTTCTCTGTTGGGGCTGCATTGTGGTCCAGTGGTGGTATGAAATATACAGACCAGTGCAATAAGCTTATTTCAATTATAATTTCATTTTAACCATCTCTGTTCCACCTGGTAATTTCCAAGCTTCTTGATTTTGTTGGCAACACCTTGGAGAGGATTAGCAAGTTGAGTACCTGTACTTAATCTATCCCTTGCTATCTAATGATTTATGGACAGCAATTAGTTTTTAATGTCATGGACTGTTAGTGATACCTAAACGGGATATTTGTCTGGTAAAATTGTAAGTTACAAGACGTATGCCACTCTGGTAAATTACAGTAGCCTGATTGGGGGAATACCTCTACTTTACCAAAGACCATAGACAAATAATCATCATCGTCAGCAAAGGAAATACATCCACTACTGATTAAAGGCCTCCCTCTTTAAAGGGAGGGGTTGCCATAATCCTCACGCTTGTCAGCCGTCTTGGGGATTGCAGTATAGGTGGTGGGCAATCCAATAGAAAGATGCTGCTGCCAGTCTTCTTGTTTTCCCTTAGTCGCCTCTTACAACACTCAAAAGGAGGAGATGGGTGGCTGCTATTCTTACCCAGACACCCCAAGGGCAATAAGACAAATAATGCTGGTTCCTAAAAGGCATGATGACTAATTTTGAAAAAAATACTCTATAATGTACTTACGGGTCTACTATTGCCGAAAATAATCATATTTTTGCATTAAACTTACAATTAATAGCAATATTTTCAATTTTTAAAATAGTGTTTGAATTTCGTTCCAAAACGATGGCCGGTGCATGGCGCCATTTTGTGACGTCACTACGGTGTAAATAAATATCTGTCTTGGTGTAACAGTGAATCATTGTATGAAAGAAAAAGTTGAGATGACAGTTTGACAGTTGTTTATTTACACAGGATTGACGCCATTCACTCTGATCAGCGTTTATTACAAAATGGCGATTAGCTGTATTTGAGTAATTTATTTGCTTAAATATCACGAAAATCTCTCTATTATTATGAAAATGATATGCATTTTTGGAATCAGTGCAATCTGTTCTAATATTTAAAACCACAGATTTATTCCTATTCTGTTGCAGTCATCATGCCTATTGCTCTGTCTTTATGTGGTGAGTATGGATGCCAGTGTTCAACTACGAGTTGTTGGCCTGGTGGCATCCAGAACCCCTTTTCGTCACTGTTGCTGCCACACCAGTGTACAAACTTAGAATCCAACCAAATTACTTATTATCTCATAAGTTATGAATCTATACTTATAATAAAACTGTAACAGGTCCAATTCTGTACATTGAAGATATTTTGAAAATTATATTTGGAGGGCATTCTATAACCGATACTGAGGCCGAAAATGTAATTTTTTTAATTTTTGTCTGTCTGTCTGTATCACGGCTGAGCATCACGCCGAAACTACTGAATGGATTCAAATTAAACTTGGCATGATTTGAGATCTTACTGCGAGGTAGGACATAGGATGCTTTTTATCCCGTAATCTAGCACGGTTCTTTTGGGAGAGGGGATTAAAGTCAAAATGGGTACTTGGTTATACGCTTGGTCCGATTTTATCAATTTTTCTTTATAATATAATAAATATTAGTAAGGGAACACTCATAGAGAGTTGTTATGAAGGTTTTGTAATCGATCGGGTTAAGCAACGTTAGGTAAGGTCATTAAATAGATGGGTGACCGTTTAAAGCCATTTGAACTAAACGGGTCCGTGCTTCGGAGAGCAAGTAAAAAGTGGGTCCCAGTTTTTAACCGACTATAAAAAAGGAGGTTATGTATTCGATGCGAATGTCTGTTATTAAAAGTTTAGGTAACGTAAACATAGCGCAGGCGGAGCTGCGTGGGTCAGCTAGTTTGTAAATAAATATTGACATATTGTATGTCTGTTTGCTTGCCTATATTACTGAACCATTTTTGTTCATAGTAGCATACATAGCTTAAGAATCCTAATTACACAATAAAATCCATACAATGTGTTTGCAGGTAGAGATGCAATGTTGATTGATATCAATGGTCCACCAATGCCGCCTGGCTTTATTGGTTACCCGCAACCACCCATGTTTCCGCCGGGACCCCCTGGACCTCCCGGGCCTCCAGGGCCACCTGGACCATCTTTCAGCTACCCTTCTGTAAGTCTAGAGTGTAGTATTATTTGCCAGATAGAACCTTGTAGAATAATCCAACTACATGCAATAAAAAATGGGTCTAATCCCACTATTGTGACTTGTCAGCCAGGATCAGGTTTTTTTTTTACTACATCCAAGAAAATTAATAAAAAATTGAGTGTGCTTGGAATGAACACCATAATTTTTTTCTGATTATCTTTCCATTTCAAGGTAGGAAGTAGGTAGGTCTCTTGGTCAAAAGGCAACCAGTGTGTAAACTTTGTCCCTGTGTTTGCATCCTGTTACTATTGTGTTCAAACATTTCAGTTATCTGGTAGTACAGGCTCTGCCTAGTTTGGGATTAAGTGTGTGTGGATTGTGCCAAGATATTTATATTATATTATGGTACTATTGCGGCCATGAACGCTGTACCAGTTTTCAATCAAAATATTTGAACAATTTTACATGCGCTTACCTTTACCTCGCCCGCACGTATTTTGGGCCGGCTCGTTCAAGCGATTATTGTCCTAAAGGTGATTTAACGTTCGTGACCGCGACTGTACCTGCGTCATTTCATTATAACAAACCGAACCTTATTCTCGTTTACATACAGTTGCCATCTGGCGGCAAAGTGGGTGGATTCGTAGCAACCCCACCGCCGTCGTCGTACGGTGGACCTAGTCAGTCACCGATGGGGTACAACTTGCCTCCTGGAGCGGACTCGAAGAATTTGAGCAATAGTTTCTTACAGGTCTGTTTGAAACGAATAGCGTTACTGTATTTTTTTTCCAATGCACAGTATGTTTTTTTAAATGCACAGTCTTGTTTTTCAATTAACCGTAGTGTTTGTAAATATACAGACGGTTTTTCTTTCACAGTACAGTATTTTTATGCACTATCATTTTTTTTTCTATGCACAGTAATTATTGTGACATATGTGAAGTTGTACTGTATATATTTATTTAATATAGCAGTGTTGTGTAGCTTCATTTGAAATCATGTATTTTCATTTGCAGGACGAAATGAGCAACTTACCACCAGCTTATGACAGCATTCATCACGATTTGGTACATCTTTTATATTATTTCATTTTTGCACAGTTATCTACTTGGGTTTCAAATTGATTGTTGCTTAGGGCCCTATCTCATAAAAACACCGAAAGCAAAATGTGTGCAGTTGTATGGACCTCACCTGGTACCAGCTTGGTTGCGCAACCATTAATATGTATAGAGCTATTTGGCGTCTCACTCACCCTACTACCAGTTGCGCTACCAGGGACGCACCTCCCCTCTCACCCGAATCAACACTGTCCGTTTACGATGTAATTAGTTGTTGTCATTGTTGATTGATTTTTCACTTGATCGCATACACTACGATGTCGCAGAAATTAAGTAATTTTGATACCGAAACAACAACAAACTGACAGTCCTGGGGTTGTTCCGCCATCTGTTAGAGCAGTATTGTTTTAATATTATTTTCGCGAGAGTTAGGAACTGAGCTATAAGCTGGGTTTATATGCGTCTCTTTCCTAAAGAAAAGTAAGATTATTTTAACATTGACATGAGATAGAGACGTCAATATGCGTAGTTTATAGCTCAGTCACTTTCTATCGAGAAAAGAAGGTGAAAAAATATTGCTTTTAGAGGTGAAGGTACACGCCCTGGTGTTTCTCGCTTGGTAGCTCAAGATAGTGGTATTAGCACCGTGGGGTGGCGCCGTCATGGCGTCCTACTGAGATAGGACCCTTTCACTTTGGTGCACTATTTTTTCCATAATTTTTTTGTTCTTTCATTACAAATAGATCATAATTATTGTATTATCTGTAGAGAGGATAATGCACGACCAACTACATATTATATTTCCTTTTTACTTAGAAACATAGCAAGGCTAATCGGAATGAGATGAAGCCCTGTAGTCTTTGCTAGTTATTAAACTACACTACAGTCTATAGCGTCTTCATCTTCAAAATAATTCAAGAAATAATACAAAACTAAAGTAGGTATACATCTCTAAAATAACGAAATAAGACAATTATATATTTGTGTATGTGGGATTTTTCTGTTGGAGTGATTAACGATTGTATTTGAATGTATGAATATCACTTGAAGCTTAATTTAAAAAAATACTCCCCTCTTTCTAGTTGCAAATATGTTTTAATATCTGGATTCAATTTAGTGTGAATTGAAAAAGGATAAAAATCATATTTATATTTTTAAACTAATAGATTACTATATTCGTATTAAGTAATTGAGTTTTTTATCAATTACAACTAAGTAGCATTCCATCTATCCAATATTTATACTAAATTAATAAGCACGAACGAAATTATAGGCAAAATGTGGTAACACTTGCATAGAAACATAAAACTTAAATACTACAAAATAAGGTTTAAATTATTTGCAGATCATACTTAGATTCTTTTTTTTGTGACCGTTTTTCGAGTACACACCATTAAGTACAAATAAAAAATCGATAGTCCATTCGTTTCGAACCTGAACTGTCACAGATAGGTGTCAACTTATATCACCTCGAGGTTTAACTTACGATTGTATTCCAGCCCGCACATGTGCCTACACCGCAGCCTCGATCAAGAGTGCCCAACTCCAACCACTTCCCCGAGCTGCCGGAACTGCCGTCAGTCCCCTCCGACCTTCTACTACCCTCGGTACCTCACAGCCGAGACTCCAACACTAACAACAATAAGACCGACGCGCCACCGCCCGGCGCTCCCGACGAGATTGATTTCGACGACCTGAACCGAAGGTTCGAAGAACTTAAAAAGAAAAAGTAATCCCTTGCAGGGTCCGGGGGTGAGGTATCGCTTCATTGTTTAAGGATAGATTTTTCACTAACTGCCGCACCCACAAACGTTAATTATCGTTAATTGTAATTAAGCGAAAATCTAACGATTTCAACTCTTGCTGCCGTTTATGATTATTAAGTACTTGATAATTCATATATCTACTCACTATTAGCGTATTAAGTATTAATTGGTTATGAGTCCTGAAATAATCCAACTTTAAGAAATGGATTAATGATCATTAACTATAGTTGACATTTGTAGGTGCGGTTGGACGTATATATTTTGTACCTACTTTTGTTACTGGTCAAAAAATGTCAGCTATTTTTTTGTCTGACAATATTTTGCTAATAAATAAAGAAATAATTTATTATTCGGATTATGCTAAGTTGAAAGTTTTAAGTTAATAGAAATAAGTTGTATTATTTGAGATAAAATCTTTAAATGTATAAACGTCAAATTGTCTGGTATCTGTCAATCCAATTTGAAGCTTATTTCTGTTAACATAAAGTTCACAGTGGCATATTAATGTTTACTCATTTTCGCCATTATTCTTCTAAGGTACAATATTTGTGTAAACCTTATTATGAAGACACCTAATATAATGCTGCTCATCAAGGTCATTTGAATCTATTTCTCTAACATGTTTTTTAGATTTGTGTTACATTACAAAAGTGGTGTGTACAGCTGCAATTTATTGCCCTCCTAAAATGGCACCTTTTAAATTCCGCACATATTTGAACAGCTAAGCAAACTTTCTTGTTATATAATCTTTATTGGAAGTGTTATTCATTAAAAGAAAATTAGATGGTTTTTCAGTTAGAATTAGCATCCTACACTTCTATATATACATGAAGCGATCGCATTCCGATTTGTGATAAGGATATTTGAAGTTAAGAATCACAAAATTAAATCTCACGATCAAAAATAAATACAAATTAGCTTTCATCGCCTTTTAGTACTTTAAGACGACAGTATTCGCTGTTTAGAATTTATGCTAGATTGTCTGATACACGAATGCTATGTGCACTTAGAGTGCGCGATAGGTCGACTGGGCAATGGCGGTATGAGTTGAGACGCGGGAGGGGACCGTGCCGTCTTACGCGAACGATGTGCGGGGTGTTCACTTCTATTGAATCTATTCCCAATGTATAATTGTTGCTCATAAATACTATTTCTAAGATAATACATAAACATGTTCCATTTGTAAACCATTGGTGCAGGAGCTCTCAAAAGATCTAACTTCCTTACAGAATGTAAGAATTCCTATCATTTGTTAGTATTTTATATCCACTACGCCACAAGTGTTGCGCTGTTCTTTAATTTAATTACTATGACAAGTTACACAATACAAGTGTATACATAATCTTCGACTCTATAAACTCTGATTCAAATGAATGTGTAAATGATTACAAATTTATTTTACGGTCCAGTGTAAACAGCTTGGTAATACAGTTCTTTTGAAAACCGCTTGGTAATATACAAAGTTATTTATGCTGTCACACGGAGTTGACAATACATATAGGCATGATGTGGTTACAAAGATGCAAATTAATTTATAATCGCTTGCAAATTCATTTTAAACTGTGTATATTGTTTATAAATGTTATTTCTTAAAAGTATCAATAAATCTCAAAGCATTGATGTATAGTTTTGTATTCAATTATTTACCTTATAACGTTATAACTATTTTTTTATTTGCTTATAAAGAATAATCGTCTCAAACGATATTTATAATTGTGTTATCAATTACTGTATAATATTGTAAAGATAGATTTTATGTAATAAAAGATTTATTTCAATATTTTATACAATTTATTATTATTATTTCTGATGTACAAACCATTCTTCCAAGGCTAACACTTCTAGCGGCTAGCTTATACCAAATATTGAAAAATGATATTTTACTAGGATTCCATCAATTTATAATATTTTGCAAGTACATATATTTTACATTTGGAAACCGATCTTTATGGACTTGCTCAAAATAATTGTTAAAAAAAATATATACAGTGGAATTCAGAACCTTCTCCTTTTTTGGAGTCTATTAAAAAATAACTAGAATGGAATCAATGCTATTAGTCTATGGTTATTATTATTAGTTTGTAAGTAGAAAACATATATTTAGGTATTAAAGAAACCACTAAACTACCGGTGCCGTAAAATAGCAGTCGCAGAGAAAACAATGATTGTAGATCATAGGTTCTCTAAAACTTAGCGTCCCCTTTAAGAACCATCAACTTTCTAGAGACCCCAAATGTTTTAAAGTCCATATGCACTTATCAGTTACTACTTTTTAAATGTTTATCCCATTTCTGGGTACGAATTTAGCGGTTCCTATTTCTTTTGTGACCGATGTAATAGGCTTTTAATCATAGTTAAAAAAAAATTAAAACAATTCTTATTCGCCTATTTAAATTAGCTACGATCCCCGGTACATAACATCAACACATTCCAATTTCCTTTGGGCTTTTTACTGCCCCCTCTGAAGGCTTGGATCCTTATAGCCCACTTTAAAAAAAACTGTTTCCTCAACGACGGCAAAAAAGGTCTATTAAGAGACCGTCCATCTTAGTCAGATATTCTTCCGCCAAGCAGAAAAGTGCAACCCTTACTGTTCCGGTGTGAAGGGGACGATAGCTTATTTATAAATTATTAGACTAAAGAAACTAACTAATTTATTTTTTCTCAAATGATATATAAAAATGAACTGTTGAAGCTATGATTTATCCAATCTACCGTTAGTGTAGTATGGCGCCAAAATTTTATATTTAACGGTGCCATTTGTAAATTTATAGTTTCATCATTCTTCCATGTGGTTTGTTACAAGATTCCCTGGTCTACAAAATTCGTACAAAAACATCTAAACATTTAACAGTATTTTACCAATAATCATGTCAAACTAACACCAACATTATAAGCCAGCATAACATGTTAACAAAATATAAAAAAGATTCATTTATGTCTAATATAAATAACAGCCTTATCCAGTACGCATTAAGGTTCAAGTTCATAAGAGCTGCGCTATCTGTTGGGAGCACGCGACGATCTTGGCGTAGTTGGCGTCTGCGTTGCTGATTGAACAGTCTTTCTTGAGTTTGTTGTTGAGTTGAGTATTTGATACTATCTTGGCCTGTATTTGTAGCTTGTTAGGTGATTCCGCTAGGAGAGTGCCCAGAGCTACAATACCTCTAAAGAAAAAAAAAGGATTTTTACATATACCCTTGTGCACACTTCGACGGAGTAAATAGAGGTTAACAGTGTTGTCAAAAGATACATTTTAAACAGGAATGTACCCCAATTTAAAATTGTATCAATAAAACAAATAAAAATATATACTTATCCTATAAATATAAAAAAAATGTTAGTTGATGATAACTGTCATAGAATTTAAGTTCAAGCACTTCGAAGGCAGTGCACTAAATATTTTTTTATGCATATATAGTAGTATGTTTTTTCATTCACTTCTAGTAAGACTCCAAGACCAACTATTGTACCGATGCGGTATAATCGTTCTTGATCGTGATTTTTACAACCACAATTAATAAAGAAGTTGTTGCAAAATGGGCTAGGAATATGTACACCACCTCAAAAAATCGAGAAAAATCCATAGAATCCGGAAAAAATATAAATATTTCGTTTAATTACTATTATTGTTGTAATTTTAATTATAATTATCAATTATTTTATATCTATATTCAACATGGCGTCCTAAGATGGCGTCTCACTGATGTTGAATTGAACCATGAAGCTAATAGGTCAACAATGGAGTCCAAACTCCAAATACTTGATTGAGGCATACGCTATCCCTATAATTGAGGTCTGATCTCTCGTTCTAAGAGGTCCGATGTGTGGCCCATGTTATAATTGAAATTACCCGAGATATTGATACGCTATTATAAAAATGCTCTACTTCAACATCAAAAGATTGTTTTTCCACCCGAAAATATGAAAAGCAATAACAATAATGTATATTAAACATTTTTAGTACTGTTCTTCGAGTTTTCTTAAAATAATGCTGTATTGCGCATCCGCCAATTGCACTCAAATGCTAGTTTAAATCCCGCATGTAGGGGTCAGTATTTTATGGCAATACTGACGCTTGTTGTCAGTAAGAAACTGCCTGTCAGGGCGGGCTATTTAAATCGTTCCCAAACAATATACTATAATTTCACGATAAAGTGGTTTAAAATAATAAAAATGGTGTTACAATGCGTTGTACGTGGTTGTACGAGCAAGTGGTATCCAGGATGTAATATCAAATATCACTCGTAAGTGCGATTTGGTGAATAATTACCTGACGAAGATATCTTTACATTAAGCACCAAATTTCCGATTACTTCTTCTTTCGATAGGTACTATATCACGTTTTCAGTTCGTTTGTTAGTATAGGGTTTAAATTTCTATTAATTTGTAGTTGAATTAACTGATTTAAAATATTTCCCATTGTTTTAATAGAGTAACCATGGTAAAGATTTTATGAAGACTTTCCGACAGAGTTTTTGGTCTACCGCTATTTTATTATCAAAAAATAAACGATTTAGTCAGTTCAAAGAAATGATATTACAGAAAAAAAATGTTTATTAATTTTACAAGGTTGTATGTGTATCTTTTTTAACATTATTATGACCCTATGTATTCTTGACGATTGTACATTATTTGAAATAAATAGGTAAATATTAATTTATTTCTTATTTTCTTGTAGATTTCCTAGATATTGAACGAAGAAATTTATAGATAGCCAAGGTGCCGTTCAAAAATCAAATCATATTTTATTGGAACTAAGACAGATGTTAACATTTACATAAGTACGATAATAGCTACATTAGTTAAAACTGTGTCGCAGCTATTAACGCCCACCTCAAAAGGCCCACCTTAAAATAAATTTTATGCAGCTGCAAGAATTTGCAGTATACATTTGGATGAGTCTCATTATGATAAGTTTACAAAGCGTTTAAAGGCAACAGCATTACCATTGTTTATTGAAGAACAGTCATTAGTGGACGAGGTGAATTAACTGATCTACAGTGGTCACCAGACACCAAGGCCAAGACACCAAGGTTTGACCCTCGGCGAGTCCCGTGGAAACGCTAAATTGTCTTGGAACCCACAACAAATTTAATTAGAAATCTATATAGGAGGAGTAAGAAAAATATAAATTCCACTTTTCTCCTTTGCAAAGCGGGAGACAAGTAAAAATCACACAGGTCGATATAACCTCAGAACGAAAGATTCTTACAGGTTTACCACCTAGAGTTAGTCCACCTGTAAGACACCACGGAAGTTACTAGATTTGAAGGGCCTATATTTAGATTTCTACTATTTAACTCGTTTCCAATAATAGGTATGGCGGAAAGTTCTTCCGTATATTTGGACCGATTATATAACTAGACTTATTTAATAGGTTTAAACAAACCAAGTAAGTCGTATTATGCGACTAAATTAAGATGATGTCCTGATTTTTCATGAAACATCAAGGTTACCCTCTTAGAAAGAGAGATCTGACCTCAATGCAGGGGATAGCGTTGACCTCAGTCATGTATTTGGGAGTGTTGTATCCATTGTTGACCTGTTAGCTTCATGAATTGAACTGTCAGCCAGCCAGCTGTCAATAGCTACTGCTGCTGTCACACTTGTCACCGTTGGCTGTGTGCGTGTATTGTATGTAGTGAATTGATTATCATTGATATTTTAATTATTAAAATGATGTATGAGAAAACAGAAGCAAAAATACATATAACGCCATTGATAATAAAAATGACACATGATAGTGACACTTTTCCGCCATGCCAGTTTTATGTTATGTGTTGCAATTTTAATAAAAAATTCTTAAGTTTTACGAGCAAATAAAGCCAAATTAAAGTAAATTGATAGTTAAAAACTGTTTTATGTGTGTTTCTATTTTAGAGTATATTGTACAAAGTCCTAGCCCAGGCTCCATACATTTTGGAACATCTCTTACTAAAATATTTCGTACAAGTTCTCCATTGGCAATCTTGTGGAACGCCAAGTGACACGTACTTACTAGTTAGTAACTTGATAACGAAAAGGTCGCTGTGACAGCAAATCGATGAATATAGGGACCAATTAACGTATAAATGTTACCTGAAATATGCTTCGTTATCGGTAATCCTGTTGAGTAGTTTGACTAAGCACTCCGCGAGGTCGACACTGTCCGGCTGCTGGGCTAGTGCGACCGATAGATTCAATAGAAGTGAAGTCGCCGCTATCTGTAATACACCTTTCTTATATTTCAATATCATTTTTGGTAAGTTTTTTTTTGGTGATGCGGTAACAGCCCCCCTAGACAATGTAACATTCTACAATCGTTATCGCTAATACAAAGTATAAAAATGTATGAGAATGACATAAGTCATCGAAAAATCACGTGACAAATTATAGGGAATTCACACCGTTAGCGAATGAAGAAATAGATTCGCTATGAAGCGATTGCATCTTGTCTAGGCCCTCTACTCAGTGGGCGAGCGCTTGCCTTGGAAACAAGGTGCGCTGGTTCAAACCCTGGCTCGCACCTCTGATTTCTTAAATTAATCATGTGCAAATCGTTTTTGTGCGATTGTTACTAGCTTTCGGTTAAGGAAAACATCATGTGGAAACCTGCATGTCTGAGAAAGCCTAACTAGCTTTCGAATGACGTGTGAAGTCCGTCATACGCACTTGGCCAGCGTGGTCTACGGCCTAAGCCCCGTCAAGGGAGGCCCTACAGTGGGACATAAACAAGGGCTGGTATTATATAATTTTAGCCGAAACAAGCAGTTGCTGTAAGTCTGTAAGCGCCTGCCCATAAACAGTCGCAAATTTTAGATAGTTCCTTGTGTCCGGCAATTTCACCAGCTACAGTATCCTTCACACCGGAACGCAGCAATTTATATTGCCACTTGGCGGCATATCTGGCATTACGGTGGTACCTACCAGGACTATCAAGATGTAAAATGATTATCAATCTGTTTTGTGTGATATGTTTGAGGGGAGTGATGGCTGCTGCTCGAGTCAACTCGTGCGCGGGTGCTGCTTGGGGGGACTGGTCCGACTACTATCCCTTTGGCCGCCTAGTTTGTTGTAATTTCGTCGTATTTTATTGCTATCTCTTATTTTATCTTTTGAACCGCAGGATAAACTGTCGCTGATGCTGATCTAATTGTAACAAGACACTGTTTAAAAAAAAGTGAAAAAATGTCAAGCCCGCCCCGAGTTTCTTGCCGGATCTTCACAGTTGAGGCCGCGTTTATGGTGGTAGCTCAAAAGTGCTAGCCTATTTGAAATAAACAATTTTGAATTTGAATATCATTTCATCCATTCATCAGCAGCCGAAACCCTTAGTAGGGAGGAGTTGCCTTAATCCCTACGCTTGGCAGGCGTCTTGGCAGTCGCAGTATAGGTGATTGGTAATCCAATAGATGGACGCTGCCACCTGTTTCTTCTTGCTTTCCCTTAACCGCCTCTTACGGACACCGAACGGGACGAGATAGGAGGGTGCTATTTCTAAATTTTTAGCCGGGTATAATTTCATACTTAATTTAAATATTAAGATATAGGCACTTACCTGAGCGTTATTGTTGATTTGTGTAAGACATATGAGGGAGTGTATGACGCTTTCCCTGGCTGCAAGCACTAGCATCTCCCCGGGCAAGTCGCTGAATGCGTTCACTAACACACGCATCGCAAGCATCTGATTCGCTGGTATATTATCTGAAAATTTTATGTATAAATTGGTAAAAGACCTTTTTTAAATGGCGTTTACCAGTAGTTATACATCCTGATTCATTTGTCGTTATTTAGCAACTAGACAAACAGGACTCGGTTCGTCCGATGGCAGAATATCCGAGACTGTGGTAGTACCTACTTGGACGGTCCCTTGCATAACGGATCTACTACTACCTAGAAAAATATCGAAGTGAAGATTGAAAAGGCAGTATACAGGTATAAAGGTACTCATGTTTTGACTCACGGGTTTACTGCCAAGATGATTTATTATTTCTTTTCGATATTTCGACGTTATTGCAAGCGCCATGATCACTGGATAACTGTATGATGCAGGTGGGTGAAAGAACAAATTAGGAACAGACCCACCCACCCGCATCATAGTTATATTATCCTTATCCCAAAAAATATATAAACATCCATATTGGTAACCTCCTCCGTTTTCAAGTCGGTTAAAAAGCAAGTTTTAAAAAAATGCAGTACCTGGTGTTAATAAAGATAATAAATATTTGACAAATGTTGGTCCATATGTTGTGTCAAATATTTGTGCATTGACATCTTTATTTCTAACAGCTAGCCTCGTTATGTCCAACACCGGGAACAGTATTTCTGGAACAAATGATGACACACATGTACTGAAATCATTCCAGTTTTATTCCATTCAATTTTATACCAGATAATTTTTAGTTACCTTTTGGCCATTCCAACATTTTTTTTAACGACGTAATTGTGTCTACAGTGAATGCGTTATTCTGTAAAGACAAGTTTATGGTACAAAAAGAAAGAAAAAACATATACATATTAATTCCATTTTTAACATAGTTAAAATCCATCGCTAAAATGACATAAATAAAACATTATTGTATCAAAATACATCCAGATATCATAAATGCCAGTGGCAATGGTTGCTAGCATTTTTGGCATTTGACGTTTGTAGAAAACTGTAGGTAGGATAGCTACGCTTCCCGATTCGCGGTCTACACTCCAGAACTAGCTTACCCCTAACTTAGCTAACCGATGGGTCGTGGGTTCGATTCCCACCAAGTGTCTGGGTGTTATTTATCTATTTAAGTATGTATTTACAAAAAAAAACGTATATAAGTATTAGTATCAGTTGTCTGGTTCCCATAGTACAGGCTCTGCCTAGTTTGGGATCGGATGACCGTGTGTGGATTGTCCCAAGATATTTATTTTACCCCAAATATAACCAGCCCACTGCCACTTCAACTTGCTAATCCTTTGACCTCCTGTTTGTTTCGTGCTAATTAAACAACTCAACTTACCAGTTCTCCTAGTTTGACAACATTTTCTAGTTGTACGTCGGTCATGGCGCTCAATCCATCCCCTACTTTACTGTTAAATTCTTTTAGTTTTTCGTATATCGCTTTGAAGTTTGCTTGGTCGAACCTGAAAATGAGAATTTAGGATTTATGATTTGCTTAATATGCTCTCGCGTGAAACGACCACAGCGGTCATTTTTTCACAAAGATCAGTCTTCTACGCGTGATATATACATATAATAGTGCACAAGTGCTTGCGCAGACACAAGTGGAGTCTCTCTTCCACGACCGAGGAAATGTCAGTTGTAGGACTGACTTTTTACATGCCCATACGACGCATGGATCTTCTTACTTTCCAGATAATCAGGTGATAGGTCTGCACCATCGATATACTATACCAACTAGATTTGCTGTCACGAACAAAATGACATCGAAAATGTGGTCGCGGTTACAACTATACACGTACACGCAAAACAATAATATGTTCATATAAAAAAGATGACTTACATACTATAAAATAAGGTTCAATAATAATTGCAGACAATTGAGCGACAGCCGTCTCCGTAGCTCTTATTTTCGTGACCACTTTTCGGGTCGTGACAGCAAATCTTGTTGGTATAGTATATCGATGGTCTGCACTGTCCTAACCGGTACGAAACAGTTACACAAGGTTCTTGCTTCCCACAGGATTCAAACCCGCGACCGCTGGATTTTAAAGTAAGCGTCTTCCCACTGCGCTACGGACGGACTAGGACGTCATTATAACGAGGCTCTCATACTCAGTATCACTGTTCAGTAATCAGTCGGTTAAGCAACGCCGGGCAAGGTCAGTTCGTAGATGGGCGAAACCGGGTTGGCCACTAACCATAATATGATTAAAAATAATAATAATAAAGCGAAACTTGGATAAGTGGGGTCTGAATGGGGCCTATATTTTTTTATTACTCATAGAGGCTTTCTATTTCGTTTCCCAAATGGGCAGGTTCACATGACAGTTGTCTCATTGATAGAGGGTTCCACTAACTATATTTATCCAGTAAGTAATAATTAGTATAGTTTTTTTTTTAAATGCCTAACTTATGTTTCCATTACCGACCGTGGCGTCACCTTTTGCAGGTGTTGCCAGAATACCAGCGCTGCGTTAGATATATTTTTAGCCCATCAACATGCTGAGGTAGCATCCTTTTTGGCCCCACACAATTTTTGTTTTTATTTTTCATTCTGTTATTTTTTTACCTATTTTGTTGTTGTGTGATCGATGGTTGTGTGTGTCAAATAAATGTATTTTCTTTCACTATGAGAGGTCAAAATGTACCATTTTATACATTTCATTTATTTGTTTATCCTACAAATTCTTACATAATACCATCGATATACTATACCAACTAGATTAGCTGTCACGACCCGAAAAGTGGTCACGAAAATAGAGCTACGGACACGGCTGTCGCTATATTTCAAATTAGTACGAGCCGACAACAGGATGTATCGAAATTCCTTATTGCGCGTTTATAAACTGTCCAAATAATATAATACTTATCGTAATACTAAAATTACAGATGGAGAATTTTTTTTTCGTTTCGTGTTCTTATTACTACTAGTTTAAATAATAAATATAAGTAAGATATCATTATAATACGAAATAAAAATTATTTATTTGATATTTTCTCCGCTAGAGACTGACAAAATTAATGTTGCCGATAGGCGTGTCGCCACTGTCTATACGAAACTGTTAAACTACACGTCATTACCATAATAAAAAAGTTAGTTCTCATTTTTGCCACCAGCACGGATAAGTTTGTAAGTCAGTACACACACAATGGAAACACACCTGTTTTGAACCTTATTATATAGTGGTTAAGATTTTCTTTTATGAGTACATTTTTGTTTAAGTCAAAACAACTACTTTTTTTCGTATAGCTTTGGCGGTTTTATTGATTTTTCTTTGTCTCCGATGTAAAGGTTTTATGTGCCAACATTACTGCATACAGAATTAGACTTTATTACTACATGTGAAGGCTTCTATTAGTCCGACGTTCCGAATTATTTAAAACTATTTTCTACAATTTCTAGCTACGTGTATTGTTTTGTAAGTATATGTAACCGCGACCACATTTTCGATGTCATTTTGTTCGTGACAGCTAATCTAGTTGGTATAGTATATCGATGCATAATACTGACAAACAAAGCAAGTATGGAAGAGATTAAACTGTGCCCCACCTAAACGGGCTATTTAGCTACAAAGTCCGAATTAAAGAGGTTTACAAAGGTTTGAAAATTCCCAGTAACAGAGGTATTTCAATGCAAAAGTGTCGGGATCTCATTGTACTTATCATTATTTCTGGAATATCCGGAGCCCACGTATCCACTTTAATAGTTACCTGATGTAAGAATCGTGGGGTATGAGGGCCTTGCCGCTGAGGGTGGGCACTGAAGCCGTGCTATAGGCCGCAGCCCCCGTGAAGGGGTCCGCAGCCCCCACCGTGGGCAGGCCGGTGGCAGACCCGGACCCCGGCACGTATCGACACGAGCCCGTAAATGGGTCCGCGAACCTGGTTGTGATTTTACATCAAGATACAGTAGTCGCAACGGATCATTGTGTGTCTGAAGTTGGCTGCAAGACATTGCGCAGTAGCTATTTTAATGATTTTGTGTTCATAACTCACGACTGTAGTTGCGCAATGGTTCGCAAAACCTAACTTCAGAGACACAAAGACCCGCTGTGAATGCGATCGCTCTATTTTTTTGTAGAATAGGATAGAGTATCCTTTACTCTAAAGAGTACTTTGTACAGCACAAATTCATTTAAAAATAATGTAACTTAAATATATTACTGTACAAATGGCGTTGTTATTGCTAAAAGCAATCTCTTCCGGTCAACCATAAAGGAAGAAGGTTTTTTGTACTAGTATATGTACTATATTTAGCCATTTTTTAAAGTGATTGTTTCGAGACCCTCATAGCCGTTAATACGTATGTGCATTATTAACTACGGGATAATAGATATTTATACTTACTAAAAGAGAATACAGTATTAATTGACTTTTCGAGTTCGATAACAATAGTCAATTGGAATCAAACTACTTTTATGGATTTTATCGCAGTTTATTTTTTGATTTTACTAAACAAAAACAATAGTCAAGTTAAATCATCATCATTATAAAGATTTCCACTGTTGATCGAAAGCCTCCTCCTTAGACGGGAGGGGTGGCATAATCCCCACGCCTGGCAGGCATCTTAGGGATCGCAGAATAGGTAGTATCCAATAGGCAACCCGTGCCTTCTATTTTCTTCTGCCGATGATGAATCCAATAGAAAGACGCTGCTACCCGTCTTTCCCCGACTTTTTTCTTAGTGGCCACTTATGGCACTCAATAGGAGTAGATGGTTGGGTGCTAATCTCCCGGTCACCCCATGGGAACTTGAATGACATCTTATCATGTGAGTACATGGATAAAAACTAAAAATGAGCTATTTATGTCAAGTGGTAAGAATTGAATATAAGCTTACCCATTGCTAGATGCAGGCAATGTGTCCAACTTCGCGTTGGTGATAATGAAATTGGCTACCTGTTCCAAGTACACTTGAGGCAGATTGTTTCTGGAAACAAACGAAAAGAAGAATAGATTAGACATGATGATAACGATTTTTGACGCGCTTTTATTAAGATTTTATACAATTTGACGGCCCTAATTCTCTGTTATTTGGTTATAGTTTGTAGTATTAGCGGAGAAGTGAGTCAATACAAGAGGAATAATGACAGAGTTTACCTCGAGGAACAAGATGAGTAAATAAGAGAAAGAATGTATCTTCTTCACCTTCCCTGCTTAATCTTTTAGAGGTCTAAATCAAACATGAAAAACGTTTCTTCTACTGCTTTGCATAATACATTTCATTATCTAATCGATATGATTCAGTTCAGATTCAGATCAGTACAAATAATAAACTTATTTGTTCTATTGAAATGAAACTAATTTTACAGATTATATCGCGGTTTATTTTTGATTTTAATTACCCATCATTTCAATGTGTAGCATTCGCGTAAATATCAGAAATCATTATTTGTTCTAAATAGTAATATAGTTAATTTCAAAAGTAAATCCATCGCTCTATTTGTCAACCCAACCCTCTATTTTGCGTACGCGTAGAATTGTTTCCAATGAAGCAAATAATTTCAAAATGTCAACATTTTGTGCAAAAATTAATGACTTACCAAAAATGGTACCTAGACCAAAGAAGCTACCTCTAAGAGTTTATTAAAAAACAATCTCATCACCAGCCGGAAGACGTCCACTGCTGAACATAGGCCTCCGCCGTGGAACGCCACAATGACCGACAGTTGGCTCTACCGGTTGCCTGCGACTCGCACGATGTCGTCAGTCGACTTGATGGGAGGCCTGTCTACGCTGCGTCTTCTGGTTCGAGAACCTTTCTTACCCATCGGTTATCGGTTCTTCGTTCAGCGATGTGGCCTGCCCATTTTGCCACTTCAACTCGCAGATTCTGAGAGCCATATAGAGACTTTAGTTCTTTGGTGAATCTCCTCTTCCGGATTTTATCGTGCAAAGAAACTCCGAGCATATCTCTCTCCATAGCTCGTCGTACAAATTCAAAAATATTTATTTCAAATAGGGTTAACGCACTTTTGAACTGTCAATTCTTTTAAAAGCTACC
The DNA here is from genome assembly GCA_911728495.1 of Furcula furcula. Taxonomy (NCBI): domain Eukaryota; kingdom Metazoa; phylum Arthropoda; class Insecta; order Lepidoptera; family Notodontidae; genus Furcula; species Furcula furcula. Next base: position 6,979,846 of record OU452246.1, on the reverse strand, counting down.
AGCAGATCACAACGCGTCCTCAACTGAGAAGATCCGGATCGTGGCTTCCAGATTAACACTGTATATGTTTGTGTGCGTCTTACTTGTGTATAAACGCCTGCGCCGCGACCCACGGGTCTTCATTCTTATTGAACGGCAGCTTGATAGCTGGCGCGCCGTCCTTGATGTCCACACTGAACACGAAATCATATTCCTGCAAAACGTTTTACTAGGCGGTAGGTCTCTTGTGCATAGGACGTCCATTGAGTACGGCGGCGACTATGAGGAGGGCGGAGGAGGGCGGAGGCGGGGTTGTGACCCCCGTCCCCGAGATCACCTTGTCTGGTTCCCGGGGGGCTATAATGTTCCCCCCGGCGGCGGGCTCAAAGGCTAAGCACTGAGGGGCTCCTAATGCAGATCCTACCGGAGAGCCTGGGTGTCCCCTCGTCCCCGTCGACCTTTTGAAATATTCCCCCACGAAAAAGAAATTTCTTGTGCAAGGGACAATCCACTTGTATAATCAAATATAGCAACAGCGCTCTCTCTCCCCTTTTCTGATAACAATCCGATGGGATGGAAAACCGACACGACCAGGGAGAGGTCAAGCGCTGGACCCACTTCTTTACATGACTTTTCACGCATCGATTATCTTACTTTTCAGAAGATCCACCTGATCTTCTGAAAAGTTCAATCAAACTGTCAGTTTTCTCCATACATTCCACATCAGCGCCCCTAGCGGTAACTATCAAAAATGTATTAATATGCTTTTAATTAATATTTACTTGATGCCATTATCTTGCGAAATTTTCCTGTTATACCCTACTCTCAAAACAAATCAAAGTTTTTATCACTGTCATGTATACAGTAAAGGTGTACTCTCTCACGGTCTCTCACAGATATGAGACCTTTATAGTCCTTTATAGGATTATACTTTTACAGAAAATTTAATACATTAATAGGAAATGGTACCCTCAAATAAATAAAGATAACACACACACACAACACACACACACACAACACACACACACACACACACACATTCATACCTACAAATTTTTACCTAACAGCAGACACACCGAATAATACCCTCACGGATCGGACAAAAGTTTTTTAACACTCTGTATATTTATTTTATTACTTACCTGTCCGGTAGTTGTGGTATAGTACACGGGTATGCGACCCCGGCTTCCCTAGCTACTACTGTCCCATCCCTTGCCCTCCTGGGCGGTAATATGCTACTTTTCCTATTTCCCGCTCTAACTTGCTAATCTTCCTTTTCACAACACCTATCCTTCCCTTTCCCTCCTTATTCGTGAGAACGCAATGGTCAATCATATAAATAATTTAATTAACCAAAATGGCGGCGATGTGGTTCGCCACCCATCACGTCTCGTTTCTCACGGAGGCGAAAAGCGGCCCTTGGGCTCTGGGTAGGCAGAGCCCAAGCTACGGGAAAAAGGCGTGATTTTATGTATGTATATTAGTATATTTATTATAGTACGCTTACCTTTCCCTGGTACATGGTCTTGCCTTCGCTGGCCGGGTTCGCGCCCATGACGTCACCGATCTCGTTCCAGGTGCTCTCAGCGGCACTCCACGAGTAGCACTTCACATTAGTACCACGACGGACCAGTTTGGTCTGACCGTCAGTTCTGCCCGGCTCTAGTAGGACTTCGGGGCCCGGTAGCCTGGAAAACACAAAATGGTAACTATTTTCCAGTTATTATAAGCACTTAACCCTAAATGGTCTGAAATGGTTAATGGTTATGAGCACACGCGAACCGATTGCCTATCAAACGTGAACTGACTGTGAAATCGTTGCAATACTGCATCTCGGCGTAAATGATGACACAGCGCAACGTAATGCACGATACACCAGCTTGGACCGTACACCAGTAGTTGTTTTAGTAACGAGAAGTTCGTCTGCTGGGCACGTATCAAACTCAAACTCAAAATATCTTTATTATGCATAGGCCTAACGAGGGCACTTACATACTGTCAACTTTTTTACAATTACCACCAGATCACAACGCGGCCTCTACTGAGAAGATCTGGCAAGAAACTCAGTGGGCTTATCATTATTTAATATAAGTATGTATTTCTTTTTTATAATTTATACATTAAATATTTCTTAAAGTTAGAGGCTTGCATGAGCATCGCAGTTTAAGCCCACGCAGCTTTATCCTCCAGGTAATCCGAGATTTTATAGTATGTAGCCTTTTTTAGATAACCGGCTTTTAATAGTGCTTTTAAACTTATTTATTGGTAGGTCTCGGATATCCTGTGGCAGTTTATTATAGAATATATTATAGAGTATACTTAAGTATACGTGCCCAGCAGACGAACGTATACTTAAGTATACGTGCCCACGACGACGACACACTCTCTCGACGTCTCGGGGACGAGACTCAGTTCTTAAGTCTCTTGAGACCGGTTATTTTACAAGCTAAAGTGCCTGTGAAATATCTGACACTGCACTGCCTGGAAGGTCCCTTAATAGGTACGTTGTGGCGACAAGATATAACGGAAGAGATAAAGCCACATGTGGTATAACAATGTAGCGGAGTACCACATTACATACCCTAGATATATACTGGGTGTCCCGGAAAGGGTATACGAAGCTGAAGGTTATGTATAGTATTGATAGTAAAGACTACGGAAAAAAAAAAATGTGCGTGCGTGGAATCCCTCCACGCGGAAGAAGTGAAACTTCATTCTCGCTCAGTCGATCGGTCGGTCGGTCCCTCACTCACTCACTCACACACACACACACACACACACACACACACACACACACACACACACACACACACACGCGGACACACACACTAACTCAACTCAACTCAACCGAACCCAACCGAAACCCACCGAAGCCCACCGAACTTCACCGAACCCCACCGAAACCCACCGAAACCCACCGAACCCCACCGAACCCCACCGAACCCCACCGAACCCCACCGAAACCCACCAAACCCCACCGAACCCCACCGAACCCCCACCGAACCCCACCGAACCCCACTGAAACCCACCGAACCCCACCGAACCCCCACCGAACCCCACCGAAACCCACCGAAACCCACCGAACCCCACCGAAACCCACCGAACCCCACCGAACCCCACCGAAACCCACAGAAACCCACCGAACCCCACCGAACCCCACCGAACCCCCACCGAACCCCACCGAACCCCACCGTACCCCACCGAACCCCACCGAACCCCACCGAAACCCACCGAAACCCACCGAAACCCACCGAACCCCACCGAACCCCACCGAAACCCACCGAAACCCACCGAACCCCACCGAAACCCACCGAAACCCACCGAAACCCAACGAACCCCACCGAACCCCACCAAAACCCACTCACCCACTCACTCAGTGACGGCGTCACATGAGCGCTTTCATAACCTTAACAAATTTACGCCTATCGCCTATCGTTTAACACCTATCACTTAACGCGTTATGGTGCTTCATTTAACGTTTGACGCGTTATGTGATAACATTTTTGGAAGTCGCATAAGAAGTTTCACTTCAAAAAATGTGCGTACGTGGAGTCCCTCCGCGCGGAAGAAGTGAAACTTCATTCTCGCTCTGTCTCTTTCTATTCCACATCCCCGCGCAACGAAGTCAACAAAGTCAACAAAGTCAACGGAATCAGCGGAGTCAACGGAGTCGGCGGAGTCGGCGGTCACTCACTCACTCACTCACTCACTATCCACTCACTATCCACTCACTCAGTGACGGCGTCACATGAGCGCTTTCATAACCTTAACAAATTTACGCCTATCGCCTATCGTTTAACACCTATCACTTAACGCGTTAAGCGATAACGCGTTAAGGTGCTTCATTTAACGCTTGACGCGTTATGTGATAACATGTTTGGAAGTCGCATAAGAAGTTTCACTTCAAAATGATATTTTATATAAAAAAAATGTGCGTGCGTGGAGTCCCTCCGCGCGGAAGAAGTGAAACTTCATTCTCGCTCTGTCTCTTTCTATTCCACCTCAACGCGCAACGAAGTCAACGAAGTCAATGGAGTCAACGGAGTCAACGGAATCAACGGAGTCACCGGAGTCAGCGGAGTCAGCGGAGTCAACGGAGTCAACGGAGTCAACGGATTCAACGGAGTCAACGAAGTCACTCACTCACTCACCCACTCGCTCACCCACTCTTCCACTCACCCACTCACTCAGTGACGGCGTCACATGAGCGCTTTCATAACCTTAACAAATTTAACGCCTATCGCCTATCGTTTAACACTTCATATAACGTCTAACGCGTTAAATGATAACATTTTTGGAAGTCGCATAAGAAGTTTCACTTCAAAAAAAATTATGTCATCTTAAACCTGTTCCTAAGCAGCCCTGAGTCATTGTGTCTATGGAGCTACTGTTTTGTATTGATTGCGTGTCTGCCCTGTTTAATAAGAAATTCATTAATTTGCACTGAAACTGTTGACTATTTTCATTCACAAATTGATTGCTTGTTGTTACACAACGCGTCATTACCGGCTTGATACCCCATTTCTGGGACACCCTGTATACAACATCCCGACATCAACTATCGGGTGATTCGACCAGAGGATCTTTCCTTTAACACCACCGTCGCCACAAAGTAAATTAACTAGGACATACCCGATCCTAGTTTATCTAGTAAATCTAAGGTACTTTAACGAAGTGTTCATGTGTCAATGTGAAGGTCGGTGCCTCTCTACCAGCGGGAATACCTATAAACAATGAAAGATGTAGGACACTAAATGTACATACTCGGAAAGTTTGAATCCTCCGATCTCCTGTTGAGTTGCAGCCACCATCTTCTCCACCTCTTCTTCGTACTGTTTCAGTGTAGCTTCGTCGGCGTACCTCGCCGGGTCCTTGGTGAACACTCGCACTATACCATCACTTGATCCTGGTAACAAGTTTTTTTAATCTGAAGTGAAATCAGAACTTCATTTCTGTACCTAGTTGATTCTAGTTGCTCTTGCATCACTCTGAGTATTATATATAAGGGTGTGTGGTACCCGTGACGATGTCCCCGTTGTCGAGACAGGCGACGCTCCAGACGGAGTGCGCGGGCAGGCGCAGCTCGCGCACGCAGTCGCCGCCCGCCCACAGCCGCACGCTGAGTATTATATATAAGGGTGTGTGGTACCCGTGACGATGTCCCCGTTGTCGAGACAGGCGACGCTCCAGACGGAGTGCGCGGGCAGGCGCAGCTCGCGCACGCAGTCGCCGCCCGCCCACAGCCGCACGCTGAGTATTATATATAAGGGTGTGTGGTACCCGTGACGATGTCCCCGTTGTCGAGACAGGCGACGCTCCAGACGGAGTGCGCGGGCAGGCGCAGCTCGCGCACGCAGTCGCCGCCCGCCCACAGCCGCACGCTGAGTATTATATATAAGGGTGTGTGGTACCCGTGACGATGTCCCCGTTGTCGAGACAGGCGACGCTCCAGACGGAGTGCGCGGGCAGGCGCAGCTCGCGCACGCAGTCGCCGCCCGCCCACAGCCGCACGCTGAGTATTATATATAAGGGTGTGTGGTACCCGTGACGATGTCCCCGTTGTCGAGACAGGCGACGCTCCAGACGGAGTGCGCGGGCAGGCGCAGCTCGCGCACGCAGTCGCCGCCCGCCCACAGCCGCACGCTGAGTATTATATATAAGGGTGTGTGGTACCCGCGACGATGTCCCCGTTGTCGAGACAGGCGACGCTCCAGACGGAGTGCGCGGGCAGGCGCAGCTCGCGCACGCAGTCGCCGCCCGCCCACAGCCGCACGCTGAGTATTATATATAAGGGTGTGTGGTACCCGCGACGATGTCCCCGTTGTCGAGACAGGCGACGCTCCAGACGGAGTGCGCGGGCAGGCGCAGCTCGCGCACGCAGTCGCCGCCCGCCCACAGCCGCACGCTGAGTATTATATATAAGGGTGTGTGGTACCCGTGACGATGTCCCCGTTGTCGAGACAGGCGACGCTCCAGACGGAGTGCGCGGGCAGGCGCAGCTCGCGCACGCAGTCGCCGCCCGCCCACAGCCGCACGCTGAGTATTATATATAAGGGTGTGTGGTACCCGCGACGATGTCCCCGTTGTCGAGACAGGCGACGCTCCAGACGGAGTGCGCGGGCAGGCGCAGCTCGCGCACGCAGTCGCCGCCCGCCCACAGCCGCACGCTGAGTATTATATATAAGGGTGTGTGGTACCCGCGACGATGTCCCCGTTGTCGAGACAGGCGACGCTCCAGACGGAGTGCGCGGGCAGGCGCAGCTCGCGCACGCAGTCGCCGCCCGCCCACAGCCGCACGCTGAGTATTATATATAAGGGTGTGTGGTACCCGCGACGATGTCCCCGTTGTCGAGACAGGCGACGCTCCAGACGGAGTGCGCGGGCAGGCGCAGCTCGCGCACGCAGTCGCCGCCCGCCCACAGCCGCACGCTGAGTATTATATATAAGGGTGTGTGGTACCCGCGACGATGTCCCCGTTGTCGAGACAGGCGACGCTCCAGACGGAGTGCGCGGGCAGGCGCAGCTCGCGCACGCAGTCGCCGCCCGCCCACAGCCGCACGCTGAGTATTATATATAAGGGTGTGTGGTACCCGCGACGATGTCCCCGTTGTCGAGACAGGCGACGCTCCAGACGGAGTGCGCGGGCAGGCGCAGCTCGCGCACGCAGTCGCCGCCCGCCCACAGCCGCACGCTGAGTATTATATATAAGGGTGTGTGGTACCCGCGACGATGTCCCCGTTGTCGAGACAGGCGACGCTCCAGACGGAGTGCGCGGGCAGGCGCAGCTCGCGCACGCAGTCGCCGCCCGCCCACAGCCGCACGCTGAGTATTATATATAAGGGTGTGTGGTACCCGCGACGATGTCCCCGTTGTCGAGACAGGCGACGCTCCAGACGGAGTGCGCGGGCAGGCGCAGCTCGCGCACGCAGTCGCCGCCCGCCCACAGCCGCACGCTGAGTATTATATATAAGGGTGTGTGGTACCCGCGACGATGTCCCCGTTGTCGAGACAGGCGACGCTCGAGACGGAGTGCGCGGGCAGGCGCAGCTCGCGCACGCAGTCGCCGCCCGCCCACAGCCGCACGCTGAGTATTATATATAAGGGTGTGTGGTACCCGCGACGATGTCCCCGTTGTCGAGACAGGCGACGCTCCAGACGGAGTGCGCGGGCAGGCGCAGCTCGCGCACGTAGTCGCCGCCCGCCCACAGCCGCACGCTGCCGTCCTCGCCACACGACGCGAAGCCTTGCTCTACGCCCGGGTTCATGCTGATGCTGAACACAAATATCAAAGTTTTTGTAAATATTTGAGGCCACATCAAACCTCAACGTCGTGCAGATGTCGTTTTCAGGGTCCTGTACCTAAAATGTAAAACAGGAACCCTTATGGTGAGACTTCTTTTAGACCACAAGTTCCACACCTTTTTTACAATACGCCCCTGGACTATACCTGAAATTTTCATACCCCTTTCAATTTGTACCCAACTTAAGAGTTGTTGCGTTTGGTGACTGGAATTTATTAATATGGATTTGTCTTCTGAAACCGTCAATCTTACAACTTCTATATTTAACCGATAGTTGAGAATTCAGCCAATACCTGTAAATATAGTTGGAATGTCCATAGTAAGTGTTCAGACACTGTCCACTATTAGTCCACAGGCGGATAGATGCATCATTAGAACAGCTTAAGAAGGTTTCTGGACTCGCAACCACCAGACCTCTGACACAGTCCGTGTGACCTGCAAAAAAGGTAACTTACAATAATTTACTGAAAAAGAAGATTAAACAAATCATATTATGAGGCCAGCCATGTGTATTAAGCCATATAATTAGTAATTCAGTAAAATCTAATAAAAAATTTACTTTGTTACGTAATTTTTTAAGTTTATGACTTATTGATATTGTACCACCTCATATACCCATAAGTTAAAGATTTTAGTAAAACCAAACTTTTATGCAACATTTTTTTATATTAAAATTGTTAGACTTTTTATACTTTGTCCATTTTATTATAGCTTTTTTGACAGTTCGACGTTTGAAGTTTATAGGAACGTGAACATAGTAAACGAAATAATCTATATCGAAAAATGTACATTCGATTAAATATTTTTTTGATTCTGACGACTCATGTTAATGTTTCACCTTAAAAATTTGTTGTCTTTCTTTGTTATATTATGCATGAGGCCCTCAAAATAAAATGAATGAAAGTTAATGTAAACAAGACGAAAGTAATGAAAACGCATTTATTTCTATCGATTATTTGTAATCTGTGGCACAATCGTAGTAATAGATATGTGTGGCAACTCACAAAAGTGCAGTACGCGTCCATGAAGTACAATATTATTTCTGTGAATTTTGTAACTTTAATAATACGAAACTTTATGGGCGTCAGCTGTCAAAAAACCAATAATAAAATGTACAGAGTATAGCCCATTAGACTGCACGCTGTATACATAAGTGTGAACTTGGCTTTAGATTTATACTCTGTACGGTGTAGCTGGGTGCAGGTTAAAGTTGTTTCAATTTGATTTTATTTGTAAAAAATAACAATTTGGCTAGTACTATGTAGTTTACTACAATTATTACTAGTTACGTATTTAATGTAAATGTGTTATATTGTACAGATTTCCATCAATTATTTCCATTATATTTAGAATATCTGTTGTAATAATCGAAAAAATATATCAGTAGTAATAACCACCTACACACACCCACACCACACACACCACAGTACCTATGTCTTGCACACTCATTATTAGCATTCTATTAATAAATAATAATAATGTCCTGGCCGATACAATCACAGCGGCCAATCTTTTGCAAGATCTATGCGGGAGATATTATGGTGCAAAATTTCTTGCATAGACTCAACTGTACTCTCTTTTCCTTTTACCTCTCTCAATCCGATGGGATGGGAGACCAAAGAGAGGTCACGCACAAGACCGACTTTTTACATGCCCATCCGCATGCATGGATCATCTTACTTTACAGACTATCATGTGCTGATTGGCCTGCATCATCCTTCTATTACAATCACAACCAATATTTAGTCTGGATCCAATGTCTTTTTCTGTTGATGTGGTCAACATGGTGTTTTACCTGTTAATGTGGTAACAACAGTACCATTCTTCAACCACAGTTTAATAGTTTTATCAGCTGATGCCGTAGCATAAGTACTGTTGTGGAGCTCTATCGCTGACCAGATAGCTGCTTGATGGCCTTTAAGCGTTGTTGGTGCAGTCTTTGGACTGTTGACATTCCAAACCTTTGCTGTACTGTCCCAACTAGAACTGAAAAACACATCAGTTTTTATATTATTAGAGCACACTTTGTAATGGTTGTATTACTTCTACCTTGTAACAAGACAAGCAAGATGTATGCTTGATAATACTGACACAGGCTAAATATTAGTAATTAAGTCTCTATTTCAGCAAATTTCACCAGCTACAGTGCCCTTCACACCAGAACACAGCATTGTTTATACACTGCTGCTTGGTAGCAAAATATGTATATATTATGACACTGTGGTGGTACCTTTTCTGTTTTTTTTTTTGTTATCGCTGCTATGGTCCTTGCACAAGGAACTTACCACCTAGTTAAAAAAATTACTGTTTGTCTTATGAGAATAAATACTAAACATTGAAATTAAACATCATCATCATCAGCAGCCGAAAGACGTCCACTGCTGAACAAAGGCCTCCCCCTTAGAAAGGAGGGGTTGCCATAATCCACATGCTTAGCAGGCGGCTTGGGGATCGCAGTACAGGAGGAAGATCAATCCAAAGGAAAGACGCTACTGCCTGTTCTCACTTTGTCACCTCTTACGTCACCCAACGAGAGGAGATGGGGGATGCGATTCTAACCCAGCACCCTACAGGTGAAACATCAGGAATGTAAAAACTATAATAAACTGCAATATAATCCGTAAAATTAGTTTCATTTCAATAATTATTAATTTACGAGTATGGTTGTGATATACTGAGCACTGATAGCAACAAACCTTAATAATATTCCTGTGTCTTTTCCTGGTGTAACACTACACACTGCATTCTCGTGGCCCTCTAGAGTGATCTGTATCAACCCATCCTGCAGATTGTATCCTAGTATAACGTTGTCATTACTGCCAGTCACCACCAATCCGTCCGGAAACGCTTCACAAGGAGGCAGCCAGCATACACACGACACAAAGTTCCTATGACCCGTGTACGTAACGACGTTCACAAAGTCTTTCACTCTGCAAAGGAAATGGCCAGGTTCTATACTTTGTAAATTTTAGATCAAGTAAAATAACCAGCCAATACTAACCCTTCCGGATGCCAAAGTTTTGCTGTTCTGTCCCGTGATGCAGAAAGTATACAAAACTCTTTTGTTTTTGCAACACATCGGACGTCAAGCGAATGACCACATAATACAGCACTCAATTTATAGTCTGGTACAGCCATTTTAAATTGTATTTATTTTTGAAAGTATCCTGTATTTCCGAAACAATAGCGGCGACGGTAATCAAAAGCTACAAAAGTTGTCATGTCATGTTGACATGCAGGGTTGCCAGATATCTGCTACCTCAGTTCGCCTAATTTTGCCTACAGAGTAGCCTAAATCGCCTAATATATTTTTTCTTGACAGATAGCCTAATTCACCTAACATTTTGAGCTAAGTATATTTATCAGAGAACACGCTAAAAAAATCATGTAACCGTCTCTGTCATACAGTGAGTTGCAATGAGTAACTTAAATTGAAACAAGCTCGCTTTTTCGAGCTTATCGGGAACTTTGCACCACGCTGGTGCAAGTTAACTCGACCGGGTAGTAGATATTTTCGGGATCGGGACGTTTCCGTGGTTTGTAAATACAGACCCTAGATTCGTGACGTCTCATTGCGGCAGTTCTAGGCAAGGATAGTTTTTTTAAGGATAATCCACACACGGTCATCTAATCTCAAACTAGGCAGAGCCTGTACTATGTAAACCAGAGAACTGATTATAATATCTACTTATAAACTTACTTTTTTTGCAAATACATACTTATATAGGTACATAAAATATCCACACACTTGGTGGGAATCAAACCCACGGCTAGCGGCTGTCCCAGGCTGTCTAACCACTAGACCAACAGGCCTGTCAATTGCATAGAATCTTTATCAAAACATAGAATATAGCAAGAACCAGAGGATTCCTCAGACTTCTTTCCTCAGTGACGAAAGAACGTAAGATGTGCATATTACGTTTCGTCCAACCATACAATTAACAAGAAATTATTTAAATTTGAAGTAATCCTGAAGTAGCCTAAAGCGCCCGTTCGTTTTCTTCTAGGTAGCCTAAATGGCTACTGGTAGCCGATTGGATTTTTTGGTCGCCATTTAACCCCCCAAGGTAGCCTAAATGGCGATAAATCGCCTAATCTGGCAGCCCTGTTGACATGGATACATTATTTGTCATTGTCACAGAGCAGGGTTGCCAATCATTTGAAGTTTTCCCACTCAAGTGAGAATACTCCTTCCTTTTCGTTGTATTTTAACGCTGCAATGCCAGCTGGATCTCCGGAACATAATATGTGCTGTTATTACACCTTCATGAATTTAGGAAGCTAAATGAGTTAGTCACTGAATTTAGTGAAGTGTAATCGCATTTAGCAAGTTAGGATTCTAAATTCAGAGGCCAGGATGGTTTCTAGCTGACTAAATCATTTAGAATGTTAGTTAGAAACGCATTTAGGAAGGTGTAATCGCATTTAGTCACGTAGGTAGGTTTGTTATGTATTCAAAAAGTCAATTGAGAGTTCTTAAGTATATAGTGTATTATCTATGATTGAGAGATTCATAAAATTTTGGCAGGTTGCTATAAAATTTTGGCAATCGATCAGGTTAAGCAACGGTAGGCAGGGTCATTACAAAGATGGGTGGACGTTTAATGCCATTTGAATCAAGCGTCTCCGTGCATTGAAGGACTTATAAAAGTGGGTTATAGTATTTAATCGACTTCAAAAAAAAGGTATTCGGTGTATTCGACGCAAGTGTACTTTCCATTCTAATGTTCAAAAATTAAAAAAAAAAGACTATATTAATTGTTGGCAATTAAGCCAACGGCCAGGGCTAGGCAAAGGCCAATTTTTGGTGTCTGGACAAGACTGGCGCCATCCTTCGTTGCAAACGACACGTCTGACTTCGTCGCACCCTAACGGGTAACTGATTCAGTGAGTGAACGAGAACGAACTGGAACGAACTATGAACTAGACCTGAGTCGATCACGATTGATAGAATCACTTTGATTCGATCCCTACCCAAACGCGAGCGATCGAGTCTTGAAGCATTAAAAGATTCAATCATTTGGGTACTCGTAATCTTAAAGAGGATTGAACTCTATGCGGTATTATTTAGATTACACTCTAGTACGCTTACAAAATGACCCAAACTACCGAACTTCTAACGGCGACCTAAATACGGGATGGCGCACTAGAAATGTGTTACTTTCTCACTCTAGTATGGGTCGTGCGAAGTCGCGCGCGGATCGCAGAGCCGGGACCTATAACGGCGACCCAAATACGGGATGGCGCGCTAGAAATGTGTTACTTTCTCACTCTAGTATGGGTCGCGCGAAGTCGCGCGCGGATCGCAGAGCCGGGACCAATCGATGATCGAGTGATTGAATTTTGTATGAAGAGATCCAATCAGCTGGGTTCAGCATTCGTTCGTCATGACGAACTGCGACCCAAATGATCGATATGATTGAATCTTTATAACCCGATCACCATGCGAATGGGTCGTGATCGACCCGGGTCACGACAAATGATCGATCGACACAGGTCTAATTCAGTCAGTCACTGAATTAAGGACAGTGCGATCAGAAACTTCTAAATCGGTCTCTGAATTCAGAGACCGATATTTAGGAAGGTGTAATAACAACAATAGGCTGAGGCCCCATTAGGCTCAATTTACACCAAGATGGCAGCGGCCGGCAGCGCACTTTCAGTTTGAAAGAATTTTAAACTTTATCTACAATACGTAAAAGACCAGTAGGTATCGCTTGAAATACGGGGCGCGCGGGCGGCCTCCGGCGACCGTGAGCGGCGTCGTGCTTTTTCGCTGCCGCCCGCTGCCATCTTGATGTGAATTGAGCCTTATGCAATAATTTCCTTTTTTTATTACACAACACCGGGTTTGTTTCCAAAAATCTTTATTTAATTAAATGTATTAATCCATGATAACAGTTCAGGATCTTCTTCCGATACAAGTGACTTTGATTTCAACGCCGTGAGAACATTTTCTAATTTGGCCACTCTTATCTGATATCTTCGACTTTTTTCTTGTAATGCCTTCAATTTCTTCAGGCGCTGCTCAGATTGGTGTTTTGCTTCAGTAATTTTTTTCTGCAGCGTTCGCAGTGTATCTAGTGTTTCAGCATCCTTAAAATATTTATTTTAAAACTAATTGTACACTGTTTAAATATTATAACTAATGGATTTTATACTATCATATAATGTTTAACGTGCCCGTTGCTTAGACACTTTGGCAGATACCCAATAGGTCATAGGTTCGATTTCCAACTTACGTTGAGATGTAATTACTATTAACTACATATGCATCTATTTAAAAAAAAAAGTATCGAAGTATTTGTATCGTTGTCTGATTACTACATTACAGGCTCTGTTTAGTTTGAGATGAGATCAGATGACCGTATGTGGATTGTCCCAGGATATTATTATTATAAATTAAAATTTTATGTAAAAATAAATACATCCAATAATAACCATCACAGTTCAGTTAACAATTAGTTGATTAGGCGACGTGACAGTTTAGTGGTGGTGAACAAAGTGACTCTGTGCTTCGAAGGGGGGCACGCAGAAAGTCGGTTCAGCTCAAACTCTAACATATGGTTGAGTACTAAATATCTGTTCTAGTATGAGAAAAAAAAAATACATACTTAACACTTTTAATAGATCAAATAATATATTTCATAGTAACTGGCTACTACGTTGCATAGTTATATTTTATTTATTTTGAGCGCTTCTCATCACTACTGAATTTATAGATCTGATTTTAATTGACTGAATTAACTCTGACTCTTTCGAAAACTAATGTTTAAAAGATACTTACATAAAACATACTCGAGGTTTCTTCAGAAACATTCGGTTTCCTATTTGCTATGTCTGTGATAGTGTTCAATATAGATTGAGCTATGTCATTGGTTTTAGATTCAATATCTGTAAACTGTAAAACAAGAATTAAAATATAATCAATGGTTAACACTACAAAAATTGAAGGTATTCTTAACTTCTCATACCATATTCGGAACGGCATCGTGTTTAAGAAATGTCCTATCTCTTCTATTCCGTATATATTTCTCATCAAAGTGCAGACTACAAATTCTGGAATTATCATTTGGAACCCAGTTAACTCTTCTTGTAGCTGCTATCCATAATTTAGCCACGTCACTGTCAGGAAATCTGAAATAATGATATTTAACTTTGCCTTTTATTTACGCGAATAATAAAACTAAGTACTTTTACGGATTATATCGGGGTTCACTTTTGATTTTACATTCCTGAAGTTTCAAATGCTTTGCAGCATCCAAGAGTAAGGAGGGCTGAGATGTTTATCATTAATTCCTAACATTAAAATTATGCCGGAGTACCCTCAGGTCTCCTTAATTATTATTGTTGGTCCGATCTACGCAATAAGAGCTTACAGTATTTTGAGGCCGAGCAGTTTTGCTTAGTTATGGATTTAATAATATTTAACACTTTTTCATAATATAAAGGCATAGAAATTTAATACATGACAGATTTTAACAGTTTCCACTACAGGGAAAAGGTGCAGTGCATTTGGCAACACTTATATAGAGCTGTAGCAAACCGTATGTATTCGTTACTAAGTAACGGGTACGCCATCTAGTACCGAGTAACGAAACGTTACTCACGAATACTTTTCGTTACTCGCATGTTTCGTATCATGGTTACATACGCTGTTTCAATGACCGATGTGCGCGCATTATGGTGTCAAAATTTCAAATATTCAAAACAAAGGAGTTGTTCCAGAAATGTATGGAGCCTGGGCCAACACCATGTACACTATATGTATATATAACTATTCACTATAGTAACAGTTTTGTACTGTTATCTTTTTCTAATATTGCTTCGTTTTATTGTACATTTAAGATATCTTGGTCAAGGAGAGCAACACCAAAGAGAATATAATACTACTATAGCAACACCCCACAATAATATGATGGATCGGAAATACGTAACTAAAATGTCATTTTGACAACTGACTATACCTGCGATTGAACTTGTTGCGGATTCCAATCCAAATCACAGGCGATAATCAATACAATAAAGCCCCGGGTCAAGAAAGAAACAATGAATGTCCGCAAACATAAATAATCACTAAAAACTCCGAAATACATTATGTACTCCACGCGTAAATAATCTGTTACGAAATGTCAACTATAGCATTAACTGTCAAGTAGTAAACCAACGTCAAACGCAACTGTCATGGCTGCCCTAAACACAGGGCGGACATACTAAATAACTGCAAAAGTAAGCATTTTTGTACAATTGTACTCAGCTTCAAATTAATTTATAAGTATTTTTATGAAACTCTCCTATGTTTTTCCTATTTTTCCATGTAGTGTACATAGTGTTGGCCCAAAATGGAACATCTCCTTTTCTTTAACAGAGTATGCAGTAAAAAAAAAAGTAGATACTTGTGAAAAAGTGTTTTCATAAAATTTTGCCACTAAAATTTCATAAATTTTATGTAATAGTATGAAATAAACGAAAGTAACGAGTAACGATACGATAGTAACGAGTACTGAATGTATAGTAACGAATACATACGGGTACGTGATTTTTTCGTTACTTTTACACCTCTACACTTATACAATCTTAGGTTATGTTATGAAAATCTGAGATGAAAATACAACACGTTTTATAGCACCCACCTACCTAAATAAGTAATTTATCCAGCTCATAATTAAAACATTAACTAAATATATATTTCTAAATGTAATCTCTCCCTAACTCTACTCTTACCTGTGAAAAGATAATCCAGTAATTTTACGTTCACTATCACTTTTACAGTTCTTTATACAGCACCGCACCATTCTTGGAAACACAAGACTTTAGGTATTTATAAAGATATACAGGCAATTAGGAATAAAAAAAGATATTAATGTTATTACGTCAAGTTCTAAGTTTGTTTAGCACACAAACAATTTAGTTAGTTTAGCACCAGCCAAAGAGAATTGGGCCGATTCTATCTATTTTAATGATTGAACCATAGATTAAAGTAAGGTGCTGCAATCATTTGAATCAAATCACCCTAAATTCAAGTTAGAATACCCAAAAAAAAAAAAACATTTTAGTTGGAGTAGGTAATTTTAATGCTCCTTCGGAGTCGCTGGACGCTCGGGGTGTGGGCCCCTTGAGCGTCCATTGAGTACGGCGGCGACTCCGAGGAGGACGGCGGCGGGGTTGCGACCCCCGTCCCCGTGAGCACCGTGACAGGTTCCCGGGGGGCTACAATGTGCCCCCCGGCGGCGGGCTCAAAGGCAAGGCGCTGAGGGGCCCCTGGTGCAGATCCCACCGGAGAGCCCTGGGGTTCCCCCTCTCATGTGCCGATGCGACAGCCGCGGGGGTTTTAGTGGGTAAGAATCCCACATACCCCGGTCGAGCCCCACAGCTCCCGGGGATCTTTCGAAGATTTCCCCCGCGTCAAAAAAAAAAAAAAAAGGTAAGTAATTTTAATGCTGGTGTGGGCCCTTTGAGCGTCCATTGAGTACGGCGGCGACTCCGAGGAGGACGGCGGCGGGGTTGCGACCCCCGTCCCCGTGAGCACCGTGACAGGTTCCCGGGGGCTACAATGCGCCCCCCGGCGGCGGGCTCAAAGGCAAGGCACTGAGGAGCCCCTGGTGCAGATCCCACCGGAGAGCCCTGGGGTTCCCCCTCTCACGTGCCGATGCGACAGCCGCTGGGGTTTTAGTGGGTAAGAATCCCACATACCCCGGTCGAGCCCCACAGCTCCCGGGGATCTTTCGAAGATTTCCCCCGCGTCAAAATAAAAAGAAGGTAATTTTAATGCTAACAGACTTTGAGTATTAAACCAACTTTGGATTAATACTCAAAGATAACAGAGCATCCGAAGTTTATATTTTAACGCTAATTTACCAAATCTATTTTTAAAAAGGCACGTTCTAAATGGGCCATAAGTAACATCAGCCCAAAAGACTTCACAATAACCTAAGAAAACCCCTTCAAATATTTTTTTCCTAAATCTAAGGGTAAAACATGCTCATAAAGCTTATCTATACGTCCTTTGACCCTGATTCTTGTTATCGTATCTGTCACTTCTGGATATAGACATAGACGATCTGAGTACCAGACATGAAGCTTGGTACCAGACGATTGTTGCCATAGTTACGGATACGCGATGATCTTCGATATCTGCACGAATTTATATTTACTTCGTAAAAACTGGATAGATCACTTAAATACATTAATATCACTAATTTAAACTTTATACTACATTCTTAAGGTTTGTTTTTCATTGACACAAGTCGAAGTAGAAAAACGAGCCGAGTGAGATAGCTCAAAAGTAGTTGTGTGTCCTTGTCTGCCCCTTTGTCAAGTAAGTTGCCAACGCAAAATATGATTCTTTTTAGTAGTGTTAGGTAGATTTCTTAAAAGATACATTTGCTTGATTACATTTGCTTATAAGTTTTTCGTGTAATAAAACATCGAAATATAATACTACTAGGACGATGAACTGTAATATTATAAATTAGCACACGAACAACATGCAATACTTTTATTAACAATAATATTAGTAACAATTTATCATTATGAAGGTAGCAGCACTGAGCTGTTGTGTGATTGTCGACATTGTCGTAGTAAGTAAACCGGTGTCGCTGTGTACTGTTAGAGTAGGGTGACCGTTGTTATGTATGGCGTCGCGTCGGTCGTCTCGGATGATGGTTTCCATACAAACTATATCCGGAAGAATACGATAGCTAGGTATTACCACAAATTCAAATAATTTACTGTCTTAATTGTGGTAAGTACAGCAGATCTTATATGTAATGACTGCGGACTTCCATTAAATTCCATCCAATTATACAATACAAATAATAATTATAATTAGTATTATGTCACCAAAACTACGATTTGAACGCAAAAATCGTCTCATGCGGTGCGCCTCGCAACATTCAGATTGACGGAGGTCACGCAGGAGCACCGATGTGGCACCACCCGTTGTGACCCGATCCGCCGCCAAAAGACCTTAGAAGTGAGAAAAAGAATCCTTCCAAATAGTAATGCGTGGACACCCTATTAGACAGAGATACACTACTACTTTCAGACCTCTCATTCGGCTCGTGATCTTTAGTAGACTGCGCTGTCCAGTTATACAGGTTCGTGGATATCTGTGTCTTCGATGATTGAATATATAATACTTAAAATATGTCCAAGGCCAGACCTGGAAATGTCTTTCGTTCGATTAATGAATAGCATCATGACATGCATCAATGGCATCAGCCAGCATCGCTATATACTCAAGTCAAGATATACTTTATTAAGTATCTATCGATGGGCATCAGGTATCACCGTATCTATGCATATTTCAGATGTTTAAAAGCGTATTAACTATTCTATGGACCACAATGACGAGCATACAGAAAGTCTGTTTACTCTGTTGAGTAAACAGACTTTCTGGCCGGATCTTCTCAGTGGGGGCGCGTTGTGGTGGTAGAATCAGCCCGCCCAAGCTGACGCCGTACCTCCCGGAGGTGCACTTGAGCTCGTCATCGCTCCCCTGTCCTTACATAAGGCTCTTGTCCGGTGAAGCAGTAATGGCCATCTGGGGCCAACAGCGACTATCATTCCCAAAAAAAAGCCTTTCTTCCAACTATACATATGCTTTCTTGATCGGTGAGCAGCTCGGGCGGAGTCCGAATTCCCATTGTTACCGAGCGAGACGGAGTCGGAGAGACCGGTGCGGTGACCGCCCGCCCGCCGCGCCGCGCCACCTAACCGACCGGTGCAGAGTGCGGGCGGACGGACTGACTATAGTTATAGATACTTTCTGTACATACGTAGTGTAAAAATGGCGTCTACGGTGTGTGTTTCTAGGTGCCGATTGTTAGCAAATTTAGAAATAAATCGTGGTTTGTGTTTATCACCGATATTTAGGGATTTGTCCTATAACAGGGTAAGTGTAAAATATTTTACTTTGCTTGATACCGTCCAAATGACACAGTTTCATATAAGATTATGATTTCCGAAGCCGATTTTGACTTACACGTGCATTTAGCTCGTATACTTATTTATCTATAGCGACTGTCAAACGTCAACAATAATGTTTTTTTTGTGTATTTTTTTTTGTGTAAGTAGGTATTTCTATTTTGTGAATATTTTTAGCCATTATTAACACGCTTTTAATATAAGTGAAGTGAAGTATTTTAAACCTAACTGTTTTATTTATATACACATCCAGTAACATTAATTATAATAGCAAACCAAGAAAAAAACTATTATCTATTTGATAGTATTATTATATTTCTGTCTTTTATACGCTTAAATTTTTAAGCGAATATTTTAGCTGGTATTTTTATAGGAAATTACTTACCTACAATAGGTACATAATTATTGATAATAAATTATAGACGTACGATACAGTAAGCCCTACTGCCGCACTCACAAACGTCAATTAACTTTAGTTCTAATTAAGTCATTTTTTTAATTTATTTATTTCGACTCTCAGGGCTTCCTATAATTATTTTTTATGATTAATTGCAAGATAATTGATATATCTACGTACTAAAGCGTATTAAGTATTAATTGACTTCGAGTGTCGAAATAAAATGGCTTAATTATAATTAACTATAATTGATGTTTTTAGGTGCGGTAGTAAGTGTATACTTAGCTACTTACCTATTTAAAATAAAAAAACCCATCAATATTTATTACGATACCAGGTAAGAGTACCTATTAATAATTAAGTACCTACTTACTAGTTACCTAAACAAAAACAATGATCTAAACCTAAGTACATACCTACCTGCTATGTACCTATGCTATTATTTTTAACACGAGTAATACCTATATATACCTGCGGAAGCTATTATAAAATTAATACTTAATTGCTGCACCGCACTAACAAACGCCAGTTATCGTTAATTCTCATTTAAATTTTTTTTCGTCTATTTAATTTAAGATAGATTTTTTTAAAATCTGATTACTCTGAGCCGTTTCCATTATTCATCATCATCATCATCACCAGCCGGAAGACGTCCACTGCTGAACAATGGCTTCCCCCTTAGACCGCCACAACAATTTGCTATTTGCATCCACCGGTTGCCTGCGACGCGAACAATGTCGTCGGTCCACCGAGAACCTTTCTTCCCCAACGGTTATCGGTTCTTGGAGCGATGTGGCCTGCCCACTGCCACTTCAACTTGCATATTCTACGAGCTATGTCGGTGACCTTGGTTCTTCGGCGAATCTCCTCATTCCGGATTCTGTCGCGCAAAGAAACTCCGAGCATAGTTCTCTCCATAGCTCGTTGTGTGACTCTGAGTTTCTCCAAAAGGCCAGCTGTTAAAGACCACGTCTCAGTACCATATGTCATCACTGGCAACTTCCATTATTCAGTAAGATATCATTTATATCTTACTAATGGAAAGTAGACTACTCACTAACAGTAACTTTACTCACTAACAGAGTAAGCAGTATTTATTGGCATCAATTGTCGAAATAATCCGATGTCATGAATTGGATTAGTGATAGAAGATTAACACTAATTATCATCCGTAAGTGCGGAAGTAACAGTAATCCTATTCTAATTAGTGTGTACGTCAAAAATAGATACAGCGACACAACATTTTTCTCATTTATTGCCTGCATTGCCTGTTTATTTTATACATTTATTACTTACATAAACTTGCCTAAAAGTGAATCTAGGTCTTATATATGTAAGGTGTTCTGCACCGCACACCTTTTAAATAAATAAATAATTATTTATTATGACGCACCACGAAACAACACAACTAAACAACAAGGACAGAAAAAATAAATTAAGGATAAGGGTTATTTTTTCGTGGATGGCCAGAGACCTTAGAGCATTAAACAGATGATAAGTTAATAAAAATTAAAGCAGTCCGAGCCGTTCGAGGCTACTATCTATCCCCACCCTAAAAACACAGACCTAAATAAGAACGTAGCGAAATGACGTTAGGACTCAAAGATCGGTAAGCTTACAGGTCTTGGTCTTCTTTATTGTTGGAGCAGCGTTGGCGGCTAAGGGTAGGAAAACTCTTGCCTGCTGCTGTCGTCAATGTACCTACTCGTAGCAGCGATCCTTCGCCTTGAGATGCCTTGTCGTGGGGTCAAGGACGCTGTGTTATCTGATACACTGTTGGCTTGTTAATAAGCTTATTGTTTTTATTCATGAATAGCAGTTTTCCGCGCGAGTTCGTTCACGTTTAGGTAGTTAATATAGAAATACTAAACTAACCATAGGACTGCCCGCTTAGAATCTGCAGTCAGAAAAATCATACCCTATTAAACATTGCCAGACCGAGGAATCAATTACAGGACCACGCGATTAAAAGCTGCACTCGCGTCCACAGTATTACCAGCTACAATAAAATTTATATATTTACCCGTTTCCTTACGTTAAACTCTAATGTTTAATGTTTTAACGGGAGTCTCATTTTGGTTTTGAGACCTGGAGTCTGAGGACCCATGATACTACTATAATTATATACCCATACCTAATTTTTATTCTTATCACGGGAAACGTTTCTTAATTCCCCTGTAAACAACACTTGAGATTCTTAAATATGAGAACCTGTATTGACCTTAAGATCCTCAAAATATCTCAAACTTTACTTTTTCAGCTTAACTAACAGATCGTTCATTTTGTGTCCAAAAACATAAATCATAAAACCCCCTATTTGGATCTCTGGCCTTCGAACCTTGAAAATTTATTTCTAAGTGTGCGCTGACGTGTTGTGAGGAATACATCTCCAATATATCAAGCCCCTAGAGCCAGCAGGTTATTATCTTATTTCTGTAAGTGGCTTGAACGCGATCACTTCACACCTCATGGCAAGCGATGCAGCTTTCGATAGAAGCTTACTGGCTTATTAACATCACAAGAATAAGGGATCTTGTTTCTTAAGGATCCAGGAAGTGAAAATTTCCGGAATCTAAATAGTTTTGAAAAGTTGATATTTGCGGATGTCTACTTGTTTGCTTCATAATTATCATCATCAGCAGCCTTAACGTCCACTGCTGAACAGAGGCCTCCCCTTAGTAGGGAGGTGTTACAATAATCCCCACGCCTGGCAGGCGGCTTGGGGATCGCAGTATAGGTGGTAGGTAATCCAATAAAAGACACTGCTGCCCGTTTTCTTGTTTTCCCTTCGCCTTTTACGGACACCCAACGGGAGGAGATGGGTGGGTGCTCTTCTTACCCGGACACACCACGTTGTTTGCTTACTTATTCCAAATACTGAATGCATTTTGATGCGGTTTTTACATAATCATTTAACTATTTTTCCTTAAGACTTAGAACGTTAAAAGGCCGGGCGAAGACTCACAACGGGAGACAATTTAATAAACATTTCGTCCTAAGTTATTTATATAATGTTATGTGTACATTGTATCATACAAGTAAACATAAAACGTACTGCACATTGAACCTACATTACTTATTGATTTCTGTTCGATTCACGGGACATTAATTTAAATGCTTGTATGATATCGATATTCTAAGTACATTCGTATGTAGGATACAAGTAAAATAGAGACCATTATTTGCTTATCGATTATTGCGTCCTCTTCCTTTGTGATAATTTTGCTTCTTTGACATTCTCACATAATGACGTCATTAATAAGATTTAACACACGGGATTTACACGATGTTCAATTTTAGGCTATCTAAGCGATGCAACTCTCCGTTTCCCATTAGTGTAGAAAGTGGGGTCTTATGCTGTTTGTTCAACCTAGTCACTAGGTTTTTTGACCTGTAAGAAAGCCTGAATTGAGGACAATTGTAACTTGCTTATACAAAACGTTACATGTTTCGCATAAAGATGAGATTACAAAAGTCTACTGGTAAAAAAATCTTTTCAGCTTCCACTATTAGAATAGGTAACCAAAAAACATTGAATATTGAGTAAGGTCAAACAGCAATAAAACAGTTTTTTAATTTAAAATTACTGTACATTGTTGTCCTATCGCATACACGAACGGCGTACCAGTTTTCGATTAAAATCGTTTGAACAACGTTACGTGTGCTTACCTCGCCCGCACGTATTTTGGGCCGGCTCGTGCAAGCGATTGTCGTCCTAAAGGACCTGAGATAAATTTACTGGGTGGTAGGTTAAAAGACTCCAGACCGTCTAGCTAGGTATTTGTCAGATATTCTATTACCTAATTGATTACCTAGCAGTAAAGTGTAAATATTGAACGACTCTATTGTGAATGGCACGTTAAAATTGCTGTGTCCGGTGTGGAGGACACGTTATCTGGTAAAATGACTGCGCTCAATAGACTTAATAAATAAAAAATAGGAAAGCGAGTCGCTTACCATCTCAGGCGCACGTCTCGCTTGTTTGATGGAATTGGGCATACATAAAACGAAAATAGTGACGTCAGGCAATCAAGACAAGCAAAGCAAAACCTGCAAGGCTTCTTCGAGCCTTTGCAAATAGAACATACATACCTTACCTACCTATCTAATTTAATATTCTAGCAGTAATCACGATTTCGAACAATCTAAAATGCGAGAACGCTCGAAATTGCCCGTCAGTTGAATAATGCTTGATTATCTTTCTTCACCCATATTTGATAACACGGATCTAGATCAGTATTGTTATGTGACTGACTCCTGCATTCATGACCATTTTAGTATAAATAACGCAAATTCTATGAAATGAGTTAGACTTATTAACGGAAACCAAATGAGATAATGATTCAACAAACGGTTGAGTGCGGTAGTCACGAGACGAGCTAAATTCTAAATTATTTATTTTTGCGCCTGCCGCTCGATCCTGATATATGAGATGTTATAAGGAATTAAATAGATAATTACATAGTGCTGCCTCCCGGCAGTGTATATGGTACTTACCACGAAGTTGTTGTTATAAGTTAATTCTTACAAGAAGTACTTCGTTTACACAGTTCAAAACTTTAGCTGAATTATTGTCAATATTTTGCCAGCTTGCCTGGCTGGTTATGTTATTAGCATGTTCTGCACCGATTACAAAGAAATATCTTTGTAATCGAATTTTAGGTAGGGATACATTTTGTAAGGGGAGTGTGGCATATTATTATCTTCGTAAAATTTTTTTTTTTTTTAAAACGACGGAGAAAAGAAAACGATTATTGACTATTTACTATTTACTTGTGCACTCTCGCAAGTTCAAGTGTTCCACGCTATAACTGCATACGATCCAGACGTTTGAGTTTCCTCTAGGCTGTTCTATTTTCAAATGCTTATAAATCCGAATTTCGCATCGCAATGCAGAAGATGCGGTTTCATTCAACCTCACAAAAATAAACGTATTATTCTATTCGAAACTGTTAACTTTTTTCTTCTCCAAAACCAAAGATAACGGCCGCCTAGGAGTTAAGAATGATTCATTTGAAACTATGTCACCGCACCAAGGCTATGCTACGTAAAGGCTACGTACATAATCAATTCAGAGTTCGTTGCTCTTAAACCAGTATGTAAATTGTTTGATAATATATACGTGCTTTATGTCTTTGCACTGTTTGTTTATAAATAATTCCTGTGTCAAATTTGACCTATTAATGAGTGTGTGTTTCAGTGATACCAAATGAGTAACATAAATTAGTATTAATAGGCCATAAAAATGTAAATAACAAGTTTGTAGAAATCGTAAGTAATGAAATTATAAGTACGTAGGTACGTACGTAAGTATAGTTATTCCCGGTTTGTACGACTGGATTTAATGAGCTTGTCACCTTCACCGTGGAAGGTAAACTTCGCGTGTAATTGTTGCCTCCCCTGAATAACTTGATGGTTTCAATGGTATATAGAAATGTCACAAATGTCTGTTTCTGAATTTGATTTATAACTTTACGGTTATCCAATAGTTTTTTTATAATAACATCTTCATTACAGATGGAACTGTCAAAAATTCGATGGAAGTTTTGTGAATAGCGTTACCACCGAAAATATGTGATCGGTATTATATAAGTATTTATAGTTTTATGAACAAAATTCTCCAATAGTTACAATTTTATTGTACGAAACTCTTCTCTACGAAATTGATAAACGTGAGAAAACATGTGGTTATCAATAAGATAAATGTTATCGTTATACGAAGCGCAGTTATTGGTAGGGTGATTGATATATTACATAAATTAAAGTAATAAATAAATTATATAGATACTTACCACATTACCCACCGATCTTCCATAATAAAACGATAAAAGATTACTTTGTTAAATATTATTTCATATCGCTACATCTCTAGCTGATAATGACTTGAAGATAAGGTTAATTTATTTATTTAAATTCGGCCACTAAGCAAAACTTCTCGTTATTATCTTCAAGTAGTTTATGGATGGACAACAAGCTAATTTAAAAGTTCGGATTGTGATGAAAATGAAAATATCTTTATTTACTTTAACATTATTACATTTCAAAACATAGTTTCTGGAAACCTCTTTTAGACATATATAGTGGCCTGCCTGTGTCAGAGACCTCCGCTCTTCCATAGCATCATGTTAAATTAAATATTATGTACATTATAAAGTGCAATTAAGAGGAGAAAACAAAGTGTTATATGTGCCTGTGTTGATGTACCTATGTAGTGTGTGTGTGTGTGTAGGTATGTTTCATATCTGAGTATAGATATATGATTTGTGTAGTAGTACGTGTAGTGTGCCTTTGTGTCCAATCAGATAAAACTAGGTATTTAGTTTACACTCTGTAGTACTTCCGTTACCTCGAAACTTAAGGTTTTAACCATAGATTTAAGAATATAGTAGTGAAAAATCCTAAATCTATGGACTGTCTGTAAATTAAGATGATCCATTCGCCGGATGGGCATGTAAAAAGTTGGTCCTGCGCCTAACCTCTCCCCGGTTGTGTCGGTCTTCCGTCCCATCGGATTGTGAGAGGTATAAAGGAAGAGAGAGTGCACTTGTGTCTACGAAAGCGCTTGTGCACTATAATATCTCCTGCGTAGATGGCTAAAGATTGGCCGCTGTGGTCGTATTGGCCAGAAGGACATTATAGTATTTTTATATTTCACCTGATCGGCCTCAATGAAAAATGTATGAGAATATTTGTTACTACATTACGTATTACCTGTTGTTACGAGGCAGGCAAATGCCGTGCATGTATTTGAATTGAAATGAACCGGACGAGGCGCGTTGTTCCATGATTCATGCGACATTAGCGTATTTTGGTGAGTTTTTCTTTATCACTGGGTGATACATCAATTTCCTTGAAATAGAACTACTTTTACAGATTACATCATGGTTTATTTTTCATTTTTACTTTCTCGACGGTTCAAATGCTTTGCAGCACCTATGGGCACGGGAGGTGTTGAACGTCCTTATCACAGAGTACATTAATATTGGTCCTTATGTCATAATTATTCAGATGTTGGTGGTATTTTTTGTGTAAGTTTGTGTGTACAATAAAGAGTATATCTATCTATCTATATTGACACCTTGGAGTGTTATGGTTGGTTTTGGATTTAATTATATTTATCACAGGATCCCAAGACGGTGTTAACAGCCAGTCATGTTCTTTATTAAAATAAGGGTGTATTTTGATTTCAATATCCTCACGAGTCATTGTTGGTAGGAATCGGTGTTCTTGTGTTGTTGTTGTTAAAGCAGTTTACACTTGCGTCGTAA
The DNA here is from genome assembly GCA_911728495.1 of Furcula furcula. Lineage (NCBI taxonomy): Eukaryota > Metazoa > Arthropoda > Insecta > Lepidoptera > Notodontidae > Furcula > Furcula furcula. The sequence goes on along the minus strand of OU452246.1, from coordinate 6,952,973 downwards.
CAAAACATCTTCATTTAGACTAGAAATTATGGCAAGACCTTTAATGATAGTAGCGGTCAAATTAACTGCTTTTTTTTGCCGCGGGGGAAATCTTCTAAACATCCCTGGGAGCTGTGGGGCTCGACCGGGGTATGTGGGATTCTTACCCACTAAAACCCCCGCGGCTGGCGCATCGGCACATGAGAGGGGACCCAGGTATCTCCGGTGGGATCTGCACCAGGGGCCCCTCAGTGCCTTGCCTTTGAGCCCGCCGCCGGGGGGCGCATTGTAGCCCCCCAGGAACCTGACACAGTGCTCACGGGGACGTGGGTCGCAACTCCGCCGCCGTCCTCTTCGGAGTCGCCGTCGCCGTCGTACTCAATGGACGATTTTTAACTGCCTATCCCAAGTTGTGTATATTTTTAAAGTTAAGAGTATTTGCATACATTGCATTAAACGTCTAATTGTTAAGTTTAGTAGGAACTCAGTAGGCAGTTATATAATAGGCGGCCCCGTATGTTGACGGACACCTACACTCGCACGGCACAGAAATAATATTTAGTTCGGTCGAAGAATATAAAAAGAAACGACTCTATGTCGCTTTATATTATTTATGTTATTGAATTTAACGTCAAATTCTTAAGTTCAAACTATTTATACAGAAAAATTGACGCCCTAAAGACACTTCTCGGCACATTAGTAATACAGTCGGGTCGAAGAATATTAAAGAAGAAAACCGACTCTACGTCGCTTGAGAATATATATACACTTAGATTGAATTGATAATCGAATTCTAAAGTTTGAACTATTTAGTCAACTTGACACTCTCACTCCTCAGCACATAATATTCAGTTCAGTTTAAGAGTATACATAAAAATAAAAGGACTCTATCTCGATTGAGACTAGTTGTGTAGATTGAAATGAACGCTGAATTCTTAAGTGACCTCGCACTCTCACGACTCTTCGGCACATAATATTATTCAGTCCGGTCAAAGAACATAGACTTAAACGGACCAAACTACTTCACCTAAGATTTTTCTAGGATCTTAACTTTTGATATTAGGATACAAAGGAATTACTAATCGGGAATGAATATGGATCTAGGTTTTGATACAAAATTCACATTTTCATTATAAACATAGTTTTTTTTAACTTGATTTACTGTACGACAGATGATCAAAGCATGTTTAATGTTTACGTTGTTTAATTTACAGTTTCAGCATCCATGCCAAATCGATAAAACATACAGTATATTGACGTTATAAAACTTGACGCAGGCAGAATTTAAATCTTACGAAGTTTATGTTCAATATGATTTTTGAAACTAAATTGTCGTTAAGGTACCTACTTCATAAATAAGACTTAGGGTCGAATTTGTGTAAGAATTTATTCTTAGTATAAGTGATTAGATCGCTAAACGAAAATAAAGTTATTTTGATTATTACCGTAAACAATTTCAAATGCTGAGCAAATGACGAAAAAACGTAGACTCGTACCGTATCTACGGGAGACTATTGCCATTCACTAGACAGCAGTCTTTCTGTAGTTGACAGAGCTTTTCTTTGTCGGTAACCGGCCCATGAATAATTTAAGGGAAATGACCCTGTGTCGGAACGTTATCTCTCAGCCTCAAGCACAGCGGTTCCTCAAAGCACCGGCGATATTTTACTTTACCGCTGAAAAATAACAATACGAAAACTGCATTGTTTGTCTACGATCTTCTATAAGGTATACTCCTTTAAGCCCGACTCCAGTTTTAAGCGGTCGTTCCCGGTGTAAAAGAGGTACTCTGAACATAGGCTTTAGGATATTTTTTGGAGTCGCTGGACGTTTGTGGTGTGGGCCCTACGACGTCCATTGAGTACGGCGGCGACTCCGAGGAGGACGGCGGCGGCAGCGTCACGCGGCGGCGGGCTCGAAGGACTGAGGGGTGCAGTTCTCACCGGAGAGCCCTGTTGTCCTCTCTCATTTACCGATGCTGCAACCGCGGGGGTTTTAGTAGGTAAGAATCCCACATACCGCGATTGACCTCCACAGGTCCCTGGGTCGATGCTGGGACCTTTTGAAGGCTTCCCCCGCGAGAAAAAGAAATATATTATTCTGATAACGCTTATTTACACTAGCAGAAAGCGTCTCGTACTCTTTCTAAACCACTTTTGACTCTGCAAAGGAGAGAAGTGGAATTCGTGTCATTCCAAATTTTCCTATTTAGCTTTTTAATTAAAGTTGCGGGTACCTAGACAATTTAGCGTTGCCCGCAAATCGCCGAGGGTGTATCCTATGTCTTCACTGGTGACCACAGTAGATCCTGACTTACAAGAGTAACAGTGGTGGGAATGAGTAGAGGGATTAGTGTACCCACCTTTAGATGGACTGGCAGATAATGCCATAAGCATTAAGTCCGCTCAAGTAATAAAATAGATGGGTACAAAAATATTAACAGAGCGGTACAATTTATACGGCGGTAAATTTTGATATAACCACTGATATAATATACTAGTTGCAGAACATTTTCTTCCACGGGAAAGTATTGTGTAGTTTCACGTAGGCAATATCCACAAAGATGTCGTATAAGACATCATCTGAGTACTTTATTACGACGGCAAAAGTCTGATGTATGATTAAATTGTTTTGTCAACATAATTATGTACGTACAAAGCCTAGAGCACAGGCGCAGAGTAGCCAGCCTCTCGGTATTCTACAGGCTGCATTTTGAAGAGTGTGCGCAGGAATTACATGAATTGATCCCACCATCACCCTTCTATCATCGTACGACGAGACTCACAGCGCATACGCACGCATATGTGGTAAATGTGCCTTCAGTCCGGACCAAGAGATTTGCTTCTTCGTTTATAATAAGGACAACTGGAATAGTTTGCCTGCGTCGGTTTTCCCGCCCGATTATAATGTAGATGTCTTCAAGACTAGAGTGAATAAGCTAGTGTGCTTTACCATCCTCGACTGCGTCACCGCTTTCCATCAGTGGGGCTATTACGTATCTCGTTTGACAACTAAAGTGATGATCACCAAAGCTAAGTGGCTATCAAATAACTGTCAAATGATGCATTCGGTATTGCCTAACTTGAGTGACCAACTGAAATGACGTCATGAGCACCGATTCTCGGTGATGATCACCGTAGACAATATTTGACAGATGTTTCTGTATCGATAACCTATAATTGGTTTTATGTAAGTAAAGAGTACATCAAACTGATGGTCACCCAAGTTGCGATGACCATCGTGAAAGCAACTAATAAGAAGCAGTGTTTTATACTGTTGAAGGTAATCGTCACTATAAGCCGGCTATTTGAAACGTTGACTAGAAGCATTATCAACGTAGGTAAAAATGTGACAACTATTTTCGCAGGATTATAACTTTTTTTTGTGACCTAAAGAAAGTATTTGGTTGGAGTGTATCCTTGGGGGCTATGGTGGGGGCGCTGTGAAGTTGAGATTTAGATGAATCGTTGAAGATTTTTTTTCGTGCCGCGAGTGTACCTACTACTCTCGCGGTACGAACGGTGTACCACCTTTATGATGATAAATGCTTGCACGAGCTGGCCCAAAATGCATGCGGGCGGGGTAAGCGCAAGTAGGTAACGACGCGTCGTTAGTTAGTAGTTAAAGTTATAATCAAAATGGTTTGAACGTCGCGACGTTCAAACCATTTTGATTGTAAACTGGTACAGCATTCTTGTCCGCGATAATACATTGAGCTATAATGTACTGAAGTAGGTACATAGTTATTTTTGATTAATTTCGGATGCTGCCTTTCTCTTGTCACTGACTTATAGTTTAGCGGCAAATGGCATGAAAAGATGTAAAACACTTCGAATTTCTTGAAAACTTTATTTTAATTTAGTGAGTTTGTTTTTTTTCATAGAATTAGGATTTTTCACAATATCTTTGGGTTTTTTTTATTAAACTTTTGTTGTCTATGCTCCCAATATCCACTAGGCGAAAATACCTGCAAATTAAAAAGTACCACTAAATGTTCTTTGTATAATGGTTCGGGGGGAAATTCAACTTGGTCGCATAATGTCGATAAAAAAGTAGAGATGGCTAAAAGACAAGTGATGAGCACCGTAGTACACCGTAGGTTGATGTCCACCGAAAGCCATACGTAATACCAATGTTATCACACTTTCGGTTGACATCAAATTTCGGTGGACAACTGAAGCTTGATAGTCACTTGGGTGGCTAAAGATACGCAATAATCCTGCAGATGGGACTGTGGTCAAGCACTGGCTTATATCGGATAAAACTCTCGTAACCCGTACGTAACCAACTCGCGTGCACTTTCCATACAGATTGCTAATGTAACTGTTTATCTTCCACCACAGGCAAATGCAATTTTTTTTTCAAGCGAGATGCTTACCTGATGGTAAGCGACAGGCCTGCCTAAAGACATCTGTACTTACTGCACTGCCGCTCGTCACCTGATACATTATTTTTTAAGTCTGATAAGCTCAGTTAAGTGTCTTTCACACCGGAACACAGCAGTACTATCACACTGCTGCTTGGGGGTGGGCTGACACTGCGGTTTAGCCGTTTACGTTTTTATACATTTTATTAACGAGTTGAGTAGGACTTTATTACGGTGTACGAAATGCATGTGGTATGGATTGTTAACAGTGCAGACATTAGTTAACAGTGCAGACATTAGTTTTTAAGTCTGATGAGTCTAATAATTTCTTCGGATGTAAATGCCCTTTACCCCAAAACACGGTTATAATACACTGGAACTATATCGGACCATATTAGACTTTTTTTTTATACTACCAAGGTGGCAAGCAAGCATACGGCCCGCCTGATGGTAAGCAGCCACCGCAGCCTATAGACACTAGCAAAACCAGAAGAATCACTAGCGCGTTGCCGACCCTTAAGATATTAGATATTAAGTCTTTGTGTCCGGTGATTTCAGCTACAGTGCCCTACACGCCGGAACACAGCAATGCTTACACACTGCTGCTTGGCGGCAGAATATCTGACACTGCGGTGGTACCTACCTGGACGGTTCCTTGCACAAGGAACCTACCACCTAGTTCGGTTACACTACGTTTCTTTGACAAGGGAAGATAAATATTGCGTTGAATTTGTTGTTACTGAACTGAACCAACAATAATATAATAAACGTAATATTTACATCGTTATGACATGTCGAGAGATTTATATGAGTCTGGAGATAATGTGTAGAGTATTGTTGTATACTGGAGGTTAGTGTGTAGCGCGCAGATATACCTATTCTTTTGGTCACTTAATCTATACTTATAATAAAACTGTAACAGGTATAATTCTGTACATTGAAGATATTTTCATAATTATTGTTGGGGGGCATTCTATAATCTATTCTATTCTATAATCGATACTGAAGCCGAAACTGTATTTTTTAAATTTTTGTCTGTCTGTCTGTATCATGGCCGCACATCACGCTGAAACTACAGAATGGATTCAAATGAAACTTGGCACCTTGGTCCTACCTCGTAGTATTAGCTGATATCACAGCTAATACTACGAGGTAGGACATAGGATACTTTTTATCCCGTAATCCAGCACGGGTCTCTTGGGAGAGGGGATTGAAGTCAAAATGTTTACTTGGTTATACGCTTGGTTCAATTTTATAAATTTTTCGTCATAATTAGAATAAATGGCAATCGATCAGGTTTTTATAATTTTTTTTTTTGAAGAAATTTGCCTATCCTGCTGCTTTTACTTATGCAGTAACTTCAATTCTGCTGTTTTCCGTCTGTTATAATTTTTTGTAACACAGGGTTTTTTTTTTTTGGGGATGGGATTTTTTTTATTTTTTTAATATAATATTACTGTTCGCTCGTAGCTTCGTTGTATGGTCCATGACTCAACTAAGTTTCCTTTGTTCCTGTAGGCACCACAACACCTCGCGGAAGGCAAAACCACTGATCCGCCAAGATCCTGTCACAGTTGATCTGTTGCACTATTTTTACCATCCGGGAGGGTGTATCCCCATACTCCTCCGTTTCGCCTAACAGTTCGACCCACGACGTCCATGGCGAAGCGGAGGAATATAGGTCTGCTCTGGTTACAGTTTATGACGGAGGCCAAGGACTTTTCATCCAGAACCCGACCCATCCTGCTCTCGCAGTCCATCCTGGGGCCCATGTACATGGGGCACTCCAGGAGAACATGCTCCACCGTCTCCTGCACCGCATCGTCGCAGGGGCAGGATGGGTCGTTGTGCAGTTTGAACTTATATAAGTAGGCCTTAAAACCTCCACGGCCCGTAAGGACTTAGGTCAGACCGTTATTCATGGTCCCCATTCTAGCCAGAGTCCTGTAGGCCGTGTCTTCGTCCGGGAAGAATCTTTTTGTGGTTGATCCGGTGGCCGCATTCCCATAGTCCTCCTGCCAGGCCGCCACTGTTCCAGCCTTGATGAGGCGCTTGGCGAAGGACAAGGGTACCGCATCATATTTTGGTCTTGTTCTCCGATGTAAGGCCGCGTCCTTGGCCAGGTCGTCGGCCCGCTCGTTTCCTGGGATGCCCACATGCGCTCTCACCCAGACTAGTTGGACTTCCCCCCCTAGTTCTGTAATTTCGGCAATCTTGGCCCTGATGTCGAAGACCAGGGGGTGAAATGAGTCGGTACTTGCTAGGGCATCCAAGGCCGACCTGGAGTCACTGCAGATCCTAGCTGCTCTGTACTGGGGTCGCTTTAGTGCCATTTCAAGAGCATTCTTGATTGCGTATAGTTCCGCCTGGTATACAGAGCAGTAGTCCTCGAGGCGAAAAGCGGCACGATGCACCTCCGAGCCGTCCCTCCAAAAAGTTGCCGCGCCTCCAACCTTGCCCTCCAGCTTACTACCGTCTGTGTAAATGGATAGCCCCTCCGACAATTCACTCGCCTCGTCGAGGCTGTTTATGGTGACGTAATCCAGACGGCGCCTCTCAGCCGGGTGGGGCAGGCTCTCGACGGGAACGGGTTTTTGTAACGGCCGTCCGGGCAGCTCCTCTATCTCCCTGCCTCTCTTTATCTCGTGCAGCATTGCACGCTCCTTAGCCCTCAGGTGGACTGGTAAAATTCTGGCCAGAGTTGCACTCGCTGTCAGGGACACGGTTCTATGGGCCTTGGAGATCATTATGGCGAAGGCCCTAGTCACCCGATCCAGCCTCTTTCTGACATGACTCTTATCTACTCTATGGGCCCAGATGCTGGCTGCGTACAAGATTGTGGGTTCCACCACCGACGAGTAGATTAGCCTGTTGATATCTGCGTTGAGGCCCCAGCTGGCTCTAGCCTTCTTCATCTCCATATTATCATTATCAACAGCCGAAACACGTGCACTGCTGAACTAAAGGCCGCCCCCCTTAGAAGGGAGGCCTTGCCATAATCCCCACGCTTAGCCGGCGTCTTGGGGATCTTGGGGGAGAGTACATACGTACTTATATATATTTCTGCAGTAATTAAGGTTCTGACATCTTTATTCACCTCGAGAACACGATGCTATAATTTGACTGAGGTCTAATAATAAAAACAAAATCTATACATATAAAATTACTTGTCCTGACTGACTGACTGTCTGATTCATCAATGCACTGGCCATACCGCTGGACCTAGAAAGCTGAAATTTGGACAGTAGGTTTTTCTTATGACGTAGGCATCCACTAAGAAAGGGTTTTTGAAAATTCGACTCCTAAAGGGGTGAAATGGGATGTTTTTCTTTTGTATGAAACTTTTTATTTTATGGTTCGATTGACTTGAAATTTACTGAAAAGATTCTCAAAATAAAATAATTAATACGTGTTTCGCGAATTTTCAAAAACAGCCTTTGGGGGTGCCTTAGGGGTTGGTAAACTTCGTAAAAAAAATAGCGTGCGAAGCCGCAGGAAATTGCTAGTTATTTATGTATTATCCACGTTACAGTTAGATATCCAAATATGAAACTGATTAGCTTTGCAAATAGTTAGAGAAATGATTTTAAAAAGTAATTTGCTAATGTTACTTCCACAGCTAGTTAATTAGAAACACATTTAAGTAATTAAAGCTGTGTAAATTTATGTTTAAGGTCAAACCTTGATTAGCCTTTACCAGTTAGCATGGAGTTAGCAACTTGTTTCTTGTGAATGAATTTCACTTTTTAGGGTTCCGTACCTAAAAGGTAAAAATGGAACCCTTATTGTGAGACTTCGTCTGTCTATCTATGTGTTCAGAAACCACTAATGCTATCGATTAGTTTTAGATTTTACTTTTCCCACCTCATTGAAAATGAAAAAAAAAATCTTTTATTTTCTTATCAACTCTCATTGAAATTCAATTTTCAAATTGAAGTACGCTTACCGTCAGGTAAGCATCTGGCTTGTCTCACTTGGTTAGGTAAGTTGACAAAAAAAAGATTTGCCTGTGGTGGAAGATAAGCGGTAATATTAGCAATCAGTGTGCACGCGAGTTGGTTACGAGTTACAAGAGTACCTACCTACTTATGTTGACATAACAATTTAATCATACTTCAGCCTTCTGCCGTCATAATAAAGTACTCAGATGACATAATATACGACATATTTGTGGAGACTGCCTGCGTGAAAGTTACACGATTGAAATTTGGAATAGTTTCAGATTTTACATTTCCATCAGCAAAGTGGCAGTACTATATCAAGTGGGGTATCATATGAAAGGGCTTCATTTGCACATTTGAAAATAGATTTTTGTTTTTGTTTATGACCCGTAGTTTTTGGCTCATAATCAAAAATATCAAAAAAATACTGTTCCCCATTATGTCCGAAGTTTGTAGAGGGAAAAAATCTGAAAGAATTATAGGTAATTGACGTCTATATATATTTTACAGGAAAAATAAAATGATGTTTCTAAGTACCTAGTACAGTTTTTTTAAATCTTAAAAAACTTCAACAAACAAACTTAGTTTTGCGGTTTGTTTTTGTTTGCTCTGCGTGCCCGTGCCTTCTGAAGCACGTAGATGCTCAGTTTTAATGCCACTAAACGGACAACCGTTTAGTGGTAGGCAAGGTCAGTACCTTGCCTGACAAACAGCACTTGAACAGTTATTACAACTGGACATGAGCGCCCCCATTTTTCGGTATAATTAATTTCAATTTCACTTCTATTCATAGCCTCATCATCATCATTACACATGTCCAAGAGATGGGTTAAGTTATAGCATAACTAAAAATAAATAAATAACTAATGGTTTAGTCCATATCAATCACACCAAGTTCCTTGTGTCAGAGCCAATAAACGCTGTCTTCCTAATATGCCTTCTCTCACTTTAGCTATTTTTTCCGTGCATGCTCGCCGTCTTCTGATCGAGACCTCTGATCATATAATATACATATTATCTATAATTTCCTACCTATGCGTTTTTAGTGCTGGCGAAAAAAAGTACAGTACTTAATATTTTTATGAAAACAACACAATCCCATTAGAACTGGTTAATTTAGTAGTGTTTACTCGGTTAAAGTAGATTTTTGGAGTGCTTATTGACGGCGGCTTGCCTGTAATTTATTCGTAAGCTGTTGTCATGAAAGACGTAAATAGGACAAAATAAAATGTAATAAATAAGTGATAAAATGGACTTAATAAAACCTTTTTAAAAAAAAATTGAACCGACTTCAATATCACTGAAAAGTATAAAATAATTTAAATATTATTGAAGTTGGTGTTAGCGTACCTGCTGTGTATATTTGGCACCAACTTCAATAATATTTAAATTATTTTATACTTTTCAGTGATATTGAAGTCGGTTCAATTTTTTTTTAAAAAGGTTTTATTTTAACCTTTTTAGTGATTTTTTCATATATAAAGATTGAACCATCGAAAACCGTAAAATTATCTAGGTAGGTTATGATCACATTATCGTCTACATAGTTTTACATAATTCATGTTTCTTCAGAAAATAATATCCGGTCGTAATGAAATTTGCATGGAAACATCATAGTAGTTTAATCTCTCGAATAAAAAAAGAATCATCGAAATCGGTTCATAATTGTCAGAGCAATGTAATGGAGAACATCAGTTTTATGGTTTTTACCAGATAAATTCCTCCACATCGTTCATGGTCCTCCAGGAAGTTCTTATCCGGTTGTAATAAAATTCATACAGATTCAATACAGTGGTTTCTTCTTTCGAATAAAAAAAGAATCATTGAAATTGGTAAATATTTGCCAGAGTTATGACCATTTTTGTCCGACCGAGCGAGTCCGAGCGACTAAAACGTCATCTATATAGGCTTTCTTGCAACTCTCAGTGCGCAGTCACCATTCTTGTTTTTTTAGGAACTACTTATTACTAAGCAATAATTTTTTTATGGGACCCAATCAATGGATTGAAGAATGGATGGAAGAAAGATTTTTTCAAATCGGTTAATAATTGCCAGAGTTATGCGCGAACATACATAAAAAAATAAAATAATAATAAAAATATATACAGACGAATTGAGAACCTCCTCCTTTTTTGAAGTCGGTTAAAAAATACTAATAGAATTCAATACGTTTCCTTCGCTATTCTCTCTCACCAATCGATAATATGTACGAGTTATAGTAAATATTTAGCAACAGCAACGGTTTACAGTTAACGTTTCTTTTCAGGAGTCGTGGTGTCGGCGATGGCGGCCTACACGTCGTGCTTTTTTCACAAGCGTATGCGCACACGGATCCAAAACCGCACCAACAAAAGTCGACATCGATAAATCTGATGGTAAGATTTAAAGGAAGAAATAACACATGATATTCGTAATTCATTTATTACAGAAAACAAGAGACCATCACCTAAACAGTAGTAAACTTTAACATGGAACGCTATCATCAATTTAAGTTTTAAAAAAACGTATGGACTATCTATCTATATAATCTATCGTTATTAGATAAATGATTATTCCCTATATAATAACTATTGATACGTTTACTAGCAATAATTTAAGTGTTATATGAATACAGATCACATTTTATATAAGTAAAAGCTTATGATACATATTCTATTAATTTAAAGACTTATTGCTATTTAAACTATCGTAACATGATTCTAAAACCTCAAATTCCTCAAAAACCATCTCACCAAATTTTTCCGTTGTTGCTTTATTTTGTTCCAAATTATCGTTTACGTAATAAAATTTATTTTCAAATGTGTTAGTTGTCGATTTATCGGTTTCACCTCCCATTTTAGTATTGCCAGCGGGTTCCTCCCTTTGTTCAGATCTTGATTCTGCTTGTGTTACAATGGGAGTAATATTTTGTAATGGTGGAACTTCATTTTTCTTTTGATTGGCGTCATTCTGGTTGATAATGTCCACTTTAGCCTTTACTATATCTTTTTTCATTTCTTTGTTTTTGTTTTCAAACGGCGTTTTAGTGATCCCCTTACTGTAGCTCTCTAACCTGCAAATTTTGTTTTTCACGGAGTTTTCGTCATCACAAACTAATGGAGGATCTTCTTTAGATAGTTGTTTTCTGTACTTAGTACGAGGGTTTTTATTCTCATCTGTACCAGTTAACTCCAGTCGGCTACTACAGCTATTTGATTTCACTAACTTAAACTTAAAACCAGGAAAACTTTCCGTACGTTTATTGATGTCTTGAATTTGTTTTATTGCATTGGTTACGTTTGAATTTGTATTATCTGAAATCATTTGTTTATGTTTATCGGCTACAAGACATGAACATTTATCTCCTCGACAATTTGTTTGACATGAATAACAGTCTCTGCTGCAGTTCTTTTGAAGGCTTTTTATTTCATCCATTATAGCTCTGGTCATGGGACTGACAGAAGATCCCGTTTTAGAATTTAAAACTTTGCCTCCATAATAGGTCACTGACGTACCACATTCTCTGATTTTTCTCAAGATATCCGGGCTTACGTATTGACTTTCACAACAAAAATCCTGGTTCATGGAATCGCATAGGTACTCGTCGCTTGAACTGTATGCATTATCTTTCAAATTCTTTTGAGAATAGGGGCTTAAACCCTCATTATCATACTCATTGTTAGAACTGAGATCTCCACTAGATACTCCACTTGAAAGACTAGCGTTATCCCATTTTTTGCTGTTGAAATTCGTATCAATTGTTAACTGTCTTATGACCTTCTTCCTGCCCCCATTTTTGTTTCCTTTTGATTCTTCGTTTAAATTTCTGTAAGAAGTGGCTCTTCGTGTTAAACCAACGTTTTCCTCTATTAATGGTGGATCGTGAGTCATAGGACTTTTCATTTTTAAAGTATCTTCAAAAAGGTTTCTGACTTTTTTTACCGTATCCGGATTCGGAAGTTCCTCTTCGATAATTTCTTTATTTACTCGAATAGGATGATAAAAAAAGTGCCGTTTAGTGGCATTTTTTGGTTTATCATTATGGATGGAATTATCACATCTTTTTAGCAAATTTTGTGGAATTTTACATGTATCCGTATTTTTTCTAGGTGCTGGTTCAACTTTTGTTCTTACTGGTTCAATTATTACAATATTATTGTTTACCAAAAGTTCTTGAAAACTGTAATCTTGCAAATATTGTAATAAGCCATCAAATTGCGCTTCTTTTCGATAGTTTGCTATCATACTATTCTTAAACAATTCCGATTTCATTACTTTGTAGCGAACGTGATCAAAGTCATCACATCCTTTCTCATAACTTTTAGCTTTTATTAGTGTCGCTTGAGTTTTTTGATTTTCATTGTCATCACTACTCAGTTCTACTATTTCTATTTCAGGTGTATCCCTCGATAGATCTATCTCAGATTTCTTAATTTCCGCTCTTTCATAAATATTAGAGTCACTTTCTTTTACAATTTTATCTAAAGTAGATTCCTCGATTTCTGAGTCACTTTTGACCTTCTCTGTTTCATCTTTCCACAAGGGTAGTTTAGTTTGGCTGATTTTTCGAATACTGTCCACAATTTTGACACTTTCTAAAGACTTGATGATCTTTCCTACCGATATATCGGACAAACATCTAGTGTCATCGCTTTTTTGTTGATTTTTGGCTTCCTTAGGATTGCTGTTAACATGAATATCATCTTGTCTTGCTTTTGGTTCTTGATTAATATTTTCTTTACATTCTGGATTACTATCTATGAGTTTTGACCAATAGTTCTTCACAGAGTTTAATTTTTCTTGAAATTCTATGTCCGTTTTAATAGCATTGTTCAATTTTTCCTTAAAATGACATTCATTTTTAGGCTCTTTTGTATCTTCTGTACTTTCGGTCGCTAGCACCTTGTTTTTAGCTGGTGCAGTAATTTCATTATTGTTATACATATTTTCTTGATTATTTTGCTTTTTCCCTTTGGAATCTATTACTTGTAGTACTTGAGGACGTGTCATATTAGTACTTATCTTTTTAAACGTTACTGTTGTCTCAGGGCAGTTATTGTTATCTTTTATTATTAGTTTTGATGGAGGTTTTTTACACTTATTTTGAACCAGTGCAATCTTTTTACTAGTTTCTTTATTAAGTTTAGGTATAGTTGTCTTGACTACTTTATTTAATTTTATAGTTATAAAAGGATCCTTCGGGGTGTAGTAACTAGAAGTATCAATAAAATTTTCAGTGGCAATTTTGTTCGTGCCTATAGTTAGATCAGTTTTTGATACTTGACAAGTGTTATTCGGTTCGATTTTTTGAGCAGGTTCAGTTTTTGTAAATTGTGTTTCCTGGGGTTGATTTATACTTTGCTGATCGCCTAAATTTTGTGCGAGTGGTGGATCGATGACTATAGTTTGATGACCGCTAAGTGGTACTATAGCAATATTAGATTCTGCCGAAGTCTTAAAAGATTGAACTCGTGATAATAAAGTATTTGAGTCTTCTGCATTCACTATTTTAGCGACACTGCTATCAGTAGGCTTGGTGAAATTTTTTTCGACTGATTCTGGACTAGGAACACGTTGAATTTCGTCTTCTGACGGGTCTCGTTGTCGTAAAGAATAATGTTTTTTAATTCCAACTCGTGGCTTCTTTTGACTCAATTTATTAATATTATCATTCGATAAAGATTTAATAATAGCCTCAGGCTTGTAATTACAGTCAGAATTATTTAAACTTTCGGATTTAGTTATAATTTTATTGTTTCGTATTGTACCTTCGATTTCGTTTATTTCTCTTTCGTTTTGGTGACTATCAGAGCGAAAGTAATTCAAATCTTTATCATCAGCGTTGGAACTGTCAATGGTGATAATAGACTTTAAATCATCTTCAAGCTTTGTAAAGTCTTGCAATAGTTGGGAATCAGAAAACTCTGGGAGATAAATACAATTGTTAGTTGGAATTTTAGTTTTATATGCAGGATTAGCAAATGGTTTATTCAATTGACCGTAATTCTGAGTTCCATTTGCAGATAATATTTCTTGAAAATTAGTTTGTGCTATTTCGTAGGTGTTTTCATAAGATATATCTTCTGGATCTTCTTCTCTCAATTGTGCATCGATTCTTTCAGACTTTCTTAAACATTTGCTTATATTTATATCAGGAAGAGAATAATATTGGTTTTCTACAAGCGTGGTAACGAAAGGTTCAGTAGTTATATTTCTAAAAGAGGTACAGTGGCTTTTGGTAGAGTAATTATCACTTTCGATATACGTGTTACTAACGTATACTTCGTTGTTTTGCTTTGTTAGAATTTCGTTGAATAAATTACCGTTCTGATTTAAGAACGAATCTCTTCGTATATCAGCAAATGTTTTTTTCTTATTGATTTTAGTGTATATGGGGTCGGTTTCTTGATTATTGCTTTCGCTGTGATTAGTCTGTGTTGTTACTGAGTGATTTTCTTTAAATTCTGAATCACAGTATTCATCAATTTTTTCTGCTAGAGAGTTAGCTAGATATTCTAACTTACGTGATTTGTCTGATGAAGCAATAGATATCGAAATGTACGAAGTAATGCTATCAGGTGGGCTCGATGTATTTTCGTCGTTTTCAGAGGCTATAGATTGTGCATCATTATCGTTTTTTGCTTCATTATTTTCTATTGCCACTTCAGGCTTTGGACTTGTCCAACTGATTTTGGTATTTATTGAGATTTCGTCAAAAGATTTTCCTGTAGCCGTATTTTCTGGTTTTGGTTCACCAACGTGGTTCTCTTTCTCATACCTTCCTAAACTGTCGTTTGTAAAAGCCGGTGGTGTATTATTTTTAGAAATAACTTTATCTTCGTTATCTATACCGTGTACGTCTGTAGTTTCATATAATTTTATACAGTTATTAGGTGATGTAATCGATCGATCTGTCTCAGGGGAGCTATCTTTGTAGCTTTTTCTATGGGCATCAAAATTGTAATGCTTTCTTACGTAGTTCGAATCTAAGCTGTCGATTTCGCTTGGGTTAAGTGAATGCCCGATGCTGTCTTCAGATAGATTAATATGTTTTATTTCGTCGTTTAAATTGGGCCAACTTCCACCGACCGATCTTGAACAACGGCTTTCGTTGCGCGATGCCGCTTCGCCTTTATCAGACTTGTTTTCTGTATTTTCCGGCTTTTCGTTTTCTTTTTGCGCGTTTATTTCACCGAAACAAGAAGCGGTGCTCTCAATGTAGATACTTTCTAAAACTTCTTCTTTAGTTTGATATTTGGAACGTCCCGTCAACCTGTAAAATAATATAAACAGACCATTAGATTAGATTTTTATTATGGGAATAAAAGTGTTTTGTAGGTTTAGTAAACGCAAGCGCGACTTTTGGAAGAGATATTTATTATACCTAGGTATTATGAGGAGAAATCACAATTAGACTATTTCAAAAAAGCTTTTCTCAGAAGAAGCGAGAAGCTCAGAGAGAGAGAGTGCTATGCTCGGAGTTTCTTTACGCGACAGAATCCGTAATGAGGAGATTCGCCTAAGAACCAAGGTCACCGACATAGCTCTTAGAATCTGCAAGTTGAAGTGGCACTGGGCAGACCACATCACTCGAAGAACCGATAACCGATGGGGAAGAAAGGTTCTCGAGTGGCGACCACGAACCGGAAGAAGCAACGTAGGCAAGCCTTCCAGTAGGTGGACCGACATTGTTTGCGCGCGTCGCAGGCAACCGGTGGATGCAAATAGCTAACTGTAGTAACTGTGGCGGTCTAAGACCTTTGTTCAGCTGTGGACGTCTTCCGGCTGATGATGATGATGAAATAAGCTTTGACGTTTTGGCGCACAATCAACATTTAAATACATTCATTTATTTAATTTAATTTATTTAATTTCATATATGTCATTTCATTTATAGTATTTCATATATTTTATTTCATTTATATTATTTCATTTATTTCATTTCATTTTCAAATTATATGTAAAGTCCATAGTATTGTAATTACTGATTGTTTTCTAATTTAATAAAATACTTTTAATATCAATCAAAAAAATCAATCTTTGTGAATCCTTAATACTGTCAAAACTAAACTACGCAGACACTGTTATTGGTGCTTGTATTCTTAGTCATACCAAGAGACTGATTCAGCGTGTTCAGAACTCATGTATTCGATTCTGCTTTCCAGTACCACCTAGATCCCATATCACTCCCTATCTAAATCAAGGTAATTTCCTTACTATGGAGTCCCGACGTTCTCTTCACTTCGCCTGCCTTTTGTTCGGAATCGTCCAAAATTAGAGTCCTATCTATCTCTATAATAAACTGAATTTTTCAGAACGTCGAGTGAGACTGGGTACGCGTTTACTTTGTCCAAAGCATAGTACGGCTGCATTTCGTGGCAATTTCCGCTACTTAGCCACGAAATGTTGGAATAACATCCCTCCACCGTTCAAAAGCTTGTCTGCTGTTAGTTCTTTTAAATATAAGTTTAAAATGCATTTACTTTTACAACAAAAAATAACTCAATAGCCGTACTGTGCTTTATTCACTACATACATACTTTCACACTCTTTTATATACATCTATCATACTACATACATTTAACCACGGGATTTACTTCATTTACTTCACCACTAAGTTTATTTTTAATTTTATATAGACTAAAACCGTCACTTTTAAATAATTGTTTACTTCCATGTTCTTGTATGTCTCCTGGTTTGCATGTGATTTTTTATTTTTTTCTTCCATTCTTTGTTAAACTTAAGTATATTATGTGGGGTGTATGCTGTTGCGCTCAGATGCGCTCTCGCCAACGGGTGTCCACAGAAGATCAGCGTCGTTGTTCCAAATAGGAGCAACGGCACATGCTGAGTGGATAACCTTCACCGGCATTGTTTAAAATAAAAAGTGTAATAGATAAGTTAGATTTAGATGTCGCCGAATAAATGTTTTTCTTTCTTTCTTTCTTAATACATATTATTAAGTTTCATATCAAGCTATGTTACGCACTGATAGCCTGTGCGCCGGAATTTTATAGCTTGTTCTCCTAGTAGAACTTTAGTAAATATTTCATTATAAAAATGTGCACTGACTGCTATTTTCCTAGCTTTTTTATTATTCAACATATGCTATAGTCTTCATTATACCATTAGATTAGTTCACGTACAAAAGGAAAAAATACTAACTACGTCAGCTAGGATTACAATACAGCAATCTATTTTCCTGTATACGCGGGAAAAACAAGTATAAATTATAGTATGTTAATTTAGTACCTGTCTTTGAAGCACGGCTTGTCAAACAGTCGGGCGCGGGGAATGAGCTGCGATCTTTTTTTACTCTTAGCGTGATTTTGAATTTGAAGATCAGTGAAGGTTTCTTCTCGAATCACTGCCAAACTTCGACTGCGTCGTAAATTAGCGCCTTCAGGTTCTTTATGCTTGCACAATCTCCCGTAGCTACCGCTAAACTCTGTATCGGAATTCGAAAATCGTTTCTGTAAAAGTTCCTCTGCAGCTTTAGATCTCGTCAGATGTTGATAGAATTCGTCCTGGGGCAACTGTACGGGTAGTTTATAGTAGTCAGCTAATTTGCTCTGGTACTTATCTTGTTTCTTGCTCTTACTGTCGTAGAGTTCTTTTTCTTTGTCTTTACTTTTAGATAGTTTCCTTTTCTTTGGACGTTCCTCTTGGCTCTTTTTGGATTCTAACGAGCTGCGCGGCCTGTCAAACTCCAAAGTCTCTGCGTGGTTCTCAAAGTATTGAATATCACCGACGGTGTTTGCCGCGGACTTGTGATCGTCCTGACTCGATTTCCTTTCAACAAGTTCTCGAAGGCGGCTTCTTGTTGAGCTACTGTTGGATGTGACGCTCTCTGGTCGTTTGTTCGGATATTCCAAATTGGACGACGAAGAGCGCCTAAAGAGGCTTGTCTTGATCGAGCCGAAGTCGCTTTCGTCTTGACAAGAAGCCGCTGAGAAGTTCTGTGCCCTTATACGGTCAACGTGATTCTGGCTAGAATACGACGCGACCGAGTCCACCGAGTGTCTGAAACGCAAAATAGATTAGATTAAGATGTATTCTGCCGGCTTGATAAAGATGTTTGCATAAGATATGTAGCTTCGGGATTGGTACGGTTGAGTCATGTTTATAAAGACATCAGTAGGTTAAATATTGTTCGTCAATATTAACTAGTTAACTAGTACATGGACTGTGTATATTGGGATTAAATAATAGGCGATACTATATAGTGAATGGGCCATTGTCAAGGATGCTGGTGTAAGTCGGTCGTTGTATTATACCCGGGTCTATACTGGCACATTGCCATGTTTGCAGCTACGCCTTGTTGACAACCACTGCGTGTTCAGATAATTATTCATCGGGAAAAGCACTTCACAAAGTAATGTATCAGTTGACAAGCTAGGCTGAAACAGAACAGCCAATACATATTGAGTTTCACCGAAAGGTATTTTACGAGTTGACGTTAATTAAATTGCCTTTTCCTGAAACGATGGCAATAAACCCGGGGTTTTGTATTAATGAAGCTGCTGAACACGTAACTTTGGATGAAACAATATAAAAAATAAATGCTGCCGGCGCAGTGATGCTCTAACAGGACGAGACATTTTCGCCTCGAGTTACATGAAAGGAATTTATTTTTCTTACTTTAATTATTTGTCTCGTTTCACAGTTGAAAAGCTCTAAAGCATTATTATCTTATTATAACACGAGGTCGAGCCTTCAATAGTCGTGTTTTATGGCCCTGTCACTTTATTTCGAGAAAGTAAGATTAATAGTGCTATTAGAGCTGGATAGTGGATTCCTGATATAAAAGTATTGGTTTACAGATTATAAGTATGATTATAGCTAAGTATATTTTATTTTATTATGATAACACAACGACAGTCAAGGATTCTTATTTGTCATACATTATCCATTTAGACTATTAACCTACCAGAGGGTGTATCAAATTTTGCCATTTGGTAAGCACGCTTCTGTAGTACCCTTCCTTTTAAAAATTAGACTGGGCTTTTTATGCGACCACAAGTATCCTAAATGTATGCGACAAGACTGCTAATGGACAGTTGCATTAAGTACACTGTCGCTCGACACCTGAGTCTCCTGAGCTCGATGCTTTTAACAGCTACAGTGCCTTTCACACGAAGAGACGTAACAATATTTACACACTGCTGCTTTGAACTAGAATATCCGACGTAGTAGTACCTACCCGGACAGTCTCTTGCACCATCTTGCATTAAATCGCCTGTTACAACAATAAATGATAGCTAAAATATATCTATGGAAACGTACATAGTTTGCTTGGTGACTTTCTGTTCTGTTTTAACGAGTCCTACCTAATGATAATCATCAACAAACGCTTGAATCCATGCCAGCCAGACGCGTCTGAGCTGGTAATAAAGAGTTGGCGCCTTATTGAATCTTATTATACGAGGACTGTATAGGGCGCTGACATGAATGTATGTTTTATATGTTGATGCACTTGCTGTCGCTATCCGCGTCCGTCTGTTTGCATTATTCTTATGCTAATATGTATAATACGGCAGTGCAGTGCAGTTGTCAATAAGCAGGCATGAAGACCACCAGGTATACGTCCTGAGGGCCTAGACAAGATACAATCGCTTCATAGCGATTTTATTTCTTCATTCGCTAACAGTGTGAATCCCCTATAATTGGTAACGTGATTTTTCTATGTCTTATGTTATTCCCATACATATTTATACTTTATATTAGCGTCAACGCTTCTAGAATGTTACATTGTCTAGAGAGTCTGATTATCTTCGCAATAGGATACTTAAAAAAAATTCGTACTTTCGATCGAGAAAAGAATCTTTACGTTTATTGGTGGACTACAATAGTACCAATTTCTGCCTCAAGCAGATTTTTTGCGCTAGTATTTAATATTTTCTTGGGCATCAGAACTTTTACTTAATTCAACGGAACGAGTGACGTATCTCTGTAAAGACCGCATATTTACAGGAGCTCGTAAAGTAAGCAATCATGTAAAAGCAATGAGCTGAAAAGGTTTACAGCTTGCGATATTTCCGCGGTGGAGACATTTTATTCCCATCGTATTTTAGGCATGAAGTACGCTGTAAAGTGGGACGGAAGAGAACAAGCGAATGTACCATCTTTATTAGAATCCGTAGGAAGTTCCGAATTATTCGTTCCGTCTGCGAAAGTGCGGCTGTAAAATTACTTTCAATAGAAAAAGTTTTAACAAGAAAACGGAGGCAGTGTTGTGCTTTCTGGATTTATGGGCCTTCAGGCCACATAAGGTTTTTTAATGAGTCTGTAGTCATTGCTCTCTGCAGACGTGATTCCACAGCCGTAAAATCTTTAGTGAAGACGGGCGTGGTATATAAATATATTTATATACGACGGTAGGCTAATTACAGTTTTATACGATATATTCGAGTACGTTTACGATATATGTGTACTTGAGTTGTATTACTTGTTTAATCTGCTGAAAAGAAATATGGCCTTAACTTCGTTAACTCTGCAAACTAGACCTTTGCCTTTGAGCCCCACATGAAGGACGCTGTAAAGTAGAGACCTTGTATCTTCCAGTACATAGCGGGTACTGTACTAAAGTACATAGCGGTGGAGACCAGGAATGTGCTCCGCCACTGATGAGATTGAGGCTAAACCGATTCTATGGGGTATCTGAAACGATTTCTGTTGTAGAATCTCAAGTGTCTAAATTTCACTGGACTAGACCAGAGTGGCTCATTAGTGCACTGTTCTTGGACGACCATGTAGTCGTCCGAAATAGTGCTAATCTAACTCATCAGATAATTGGCATATAGGCGCTTCCAATTGGCAGAAGCTTGCACTAAACCGTGAAGCATTGCGTGCTTTATTATCGCCGCGCCGGCCGAGGCCCACTTTGGGTCACTGAGCCTGCGTATTTAACCGAGTACACAACTATATACATAGGACTACGCCCGTGTTAATCATCATAATGTAGCTTTTTTATAGTGATGATGAGAGGTATCCGGATTCCGCGGACATTTATCGCGTGTTTATTGTTTGAATGCACGAATTTGTATTAATTTCCTTAAAGCATTTGGTTCAATGTACACAACTGAATACGCATGGAAACCGTTGAAATGAAAGGCATTATCGAAGTATTTTAATTCTAGAAAAAAGATTAGTGGTATAAAAGATACCGTAGCTGAAGATAAATGTGCCCAAGAAAGTTACACATGTATTCACAGACAAGAAAACTTTTGAAGGACCCTTTGCTGTGCGAATTTTAGTATTGAATGCGTCGCTGTGATTGGTTAAAGTACCGATATTAATACGACACGGGTGACCACCAACCGGTAGTGCTAGATAAGCAGCTGTCTAAGGGCCATGGTTTCCCTTACCGCTTGGAAAACGTCCTGTACATCTCGTTGAACTCATGAACCTACTTAAAGAAAGAAAAAATGATTACTTTAGAAATATTCTTACAAGTTTTCAGGTCATTATGATAGGTAAAATTTAGAAAAAAAAAACTAGTCTGAAGACGCAAACTATCGTAGCTTAGAAATATCTATAGTCCAAGTGGATGGCATTGGCAGCATGCAACATCTACATATTTCCCTGGAACCGTCCTAGATTTGAGCAGCTAACGGCCCACCATCAGTAAAGAAGAGGCACTGCAAGCAGTAGAAATCTGGTTTGTAAAAAATATTATTAAGAAATAATAAATGACTAATAATGATGAAACGGCTCCTTTCCGCCGGGAAAGTATTCGGTAAGTTTTAACAGAGAAGATATCGATAAAAATCTCTACCAATGACAACTGAAAGATTTCCGAATACGGCGCCTACATTAAAACCTATGATGTGGCAAAAATGATAAGAATTCGTAAATTAGCGGCTATATTTTGAATTGATGCTAATGGTCTCTATTCATATCCACTCCTATATAGATCAGATTAGTGAAGCGAGGCCCGACAGCTCTGTGTTAATCGACCAAATAATTATGTAGTAGGTACAAATACATTATGTAGGGATGTACATACGTGCGATGATTAGCTGATGAGCGAGCGGCCCATTCATGTACTAAGTGGTTGCGGGAGTTTGCAGATAAGGAGTGAATCCGAAATGTGTGTTAGATGGGCCTAATTTCACGCATCCACATTTTGGATAGATAATATTTTTTGATACAGAGTGACTTGTTTCTTTATACCGGAAAATTGCTCAAGAACGAAACCCTCGAAATACTAATCTAAGGCTTTGTTCGACGATAAACCTTTAATAATAAACAATTAAAAACCATAACCGTAAAAGATCTCTATCTTTTGAGTTACAATGTTAACCAGTAACTCAGGATATGATTCCTTCCCGTATACATTATGCCTGGTTTTCACGCAACACCACTTTAGTTAAAAACAGCCTCATCACCTGTCCCCGTCGCATGATCTGTATCCTACCTATTCTTTATTTGAATGATCAAATCTATCTGACGGGCCCGTTGGTCTAGTGGTCAGACACCCTGCCTGCTAACCGATGGGTCGTGGGTTCCCGCCAAGTGTCTGGGTGTTGTTTATCTATTTAAGTATGTATTTACCAAAAAAAAAGTATATAAGTATTAGTATCAGTTGTCTGTCAGGTTTCCATAGTACAGGCTTTGCCTAGTTTGGGATCGGATAACCGTGTGTGGATTGTCCCAAGATATTATTATTATTATTATGTGTAGTATTGAAAAATCATTCCACCGTTTTGCTCGTGGAGCCATCATTCTTCAAGATACCTATCTATATTTTTAGTAAGAATGTCTATAAATATTCACAGCTCCACTCGCAGAGACAGCCGTTCTATTTCGTGACAAATCGCTTGGGAGTTAAAACGACCGGTGGCAGGTAGAATTTCGATGGCCACAAAAACAGCTCGATCTTCGTGTTTGAAATATTATTAATGAAATCCTCTCTTATTTTATTACAGAAGTACCCATGAATAAAATCCTCGACTATCCTACTGGCACCATTACAATCCAGTGTCTAGAAGTATGTAATTATTCATTAGTCAGTTTCTTTCCTATACCCTCCGTAGTTGACTAATTCTTTGAAAGAGCTGAGGCCGGATTGGCCAGGAGGATAACCTAACCGCAAAATTATAGAAATGTTACAAAAAACGATCAAGTTTGGAAAGACCAACTCTATTATGTACAGGATCTAAGATTTGAAGTTTATAAACCTTAAACGATATTTTTCCAATACATGGTGTATTATATATTGTGTATTCTGTCGCTGTCGTTTCATTGAGTTAAGGGAAAAACAATCATTTTTATTTTATTATAAAGTTGCAATATGCAAAACAAACCACTTGCTTTTCAATTATTCATTATACACGGGTTTGTTTTTGGATTCTGGCAACAATTAGCAACGATTAGACGGTAAATATGATGTCTGCATTGCGACAGATGGGCGTGTTTTGCGAACAACACAAGATGGGAACATAATTTTCACGAAGCGTGGAATTCGTCTGTAGCCAAATGTTTTTCCTTGTCAAATTCTACATTTTATTTCTATGTGTGCATGCTAATTAAATGCGATATGTTTACTACAGTCCCATAAAAGCTACCAACAGTAAAATATTTTATAGGAATATGAAAGCTCTCAGTAAAACTTGTGCTTTTTGGTTTATTAACTTAGAAATATAGAACGAGCTATAGTCTATTTTGCTGTTAGCTCAGTGATTTCTCTGCCATAGGGATATAAGTTAACTGAGGGGCATAACCATCCAGTATCATTGCTTAATATTAGCTTGTGCGAGAAAAGAGTCTCTTCCAATAACGGAATAATATATGTTCGCTGTGTGCACTCTGAATTTATAAGCTCTGGACAATGGCGTAGTTTGCTTTAGACGGGCCCTGTATTAAAATTTGTTTGGGGGCCCAATTGATGGTACGGCCTTAGAGTTTTAGCGTGATCGTGGATTATAGGAATCTTTGCCTCCACACGTCCGGGACCTCTGTAGCCCGGGGGGGGGGGGGGGGGGCGTGTGTTACGGGGGCGTAACATTGATATGGCTGATATGGTGGTAGCTACGCCCAGGACGCTGGACGATCTTGCAGATTTACCAATCTTTCCATAAAGACTTCAATAACTCAATGTTATTGTTGACACGAAAAGAAAAAGTTCAAGTGGGACTGCGGTTAAGTTCAGCGTTATTTTGAGTAAGCTAACAAACTCCACCAAAATTTGGGTTAGGTATAACACACATTAGAATAAATTTTCCTTGGACAATATCCATTCTTTGTTATCCTTTGTTCCTTATGCAGTGAGCATACATAATCAGTATGACTTGTTTTATTTTTATCGATACATTCCCAGCCATTATGTTCCTTTTCACGTAGATGTCGTAACAAAAGATAATAGAGATGTTCGTATTCCGGAATTAATTTCTTTGATTGAAAGTACTCGTCAGTGAGCGTGACAAGTTTCACCACCAATAATATTGAGTTAGGCTCAATTGACACTAAGATGGCACCGGCTGGCAGCGCACTTTCAGTGTGAAAGAAATTTAAACTTTATCTACATTAAGTAACGGACCAGTATCGCTTGAAAAATGAGGCGCGCGGGCGGCCACAGGAGGCCGCGAGCGGCTTCAAGCGGCGCCGCGCTTTTCATGCGATAGTGGCCTGTTACGTATTGTTGATAAAGTTTAAAATGCTTTCACATTGAAAGTGCGCTGCCGGCTGCTGCCATCTTGGTATGAATTGATATTTATTTGATTTCATGGTTCACTATTTAAAAAAATATTGACAATAACAATGCGCTCTTTAAAAAAATTGCTATTATTATAGACTTAGGCCACCAAGTAACTTGCAGAATCGTTCGTGCAGAAGCATGTGGATCGCGAAATAAGATCGGAACTTTCCAATAATGCCAACAATTTTCCTAAAAAAGTACTTAAGTATTTTGTTAAGGGCGAAATACTTAACCTATTATTATTTACGGATTCTTTATTGGATCTTTTATGTTTTAGGTGTAAGTTCTAGTAAGTTTATCGTAAGAAAAAGGCGTAGCTGTACGTATTAGGTATGTTTCATCCATGATCAAATTACGTTTTGTAGACCTGTGATTTATACACAACTGGTTTAGTAATGCATTCATGATCTTCTATTTGTTAATCGCAGGACCTTATCAATTTTAAACATTAAAGTTTTTTGCTTCTTTTATGTATGTAGAAGTATCAAAATACACTATTCATTATTGGAGGAGTGAAAATCCATGCTGGGAACGAATTTAGCTTGCGTCCGCGAATGAGATTTATCTTCACATAATTATATTAGGTACATTGCACAAGGGACCTACTACCGAACCTAAATTAGTAAACGCGATTATGTGATCTTCGAGTATAACTTGTACACAGTCATAGTTAAAATTAATATTCCCTTGTGATAGACTGCTATCCTATCAGAGGGTAAGCGGTGTATAGTAGTAGATGGTAAAGCATGCTAGCTACTGCACAAGTACCATGTGATATAAGAATCGCTGCACCGACACAAAAGGGTCAAAGCAGTTGAAAAGATAAGCTTGTGATCGCCTTGTATCTTAAAATAAATAGTTACAATGTTTATTTACGTTACGAAGTGACTTACGATGGTACCTACACGAACTTTTTTTATGAACGTATTGTCCGCAAATAATCTCTGATTTCTGGCACGTACCACGAACTCTGGTTCTAATGCACATACCGGTTTATTCTGGATTTTATTATATTTTTTCTGTAACCTAGTTGTTATATTTAAAAGTAAATTGTGTAGTTTTGATATTTCCTCAAATAACACCAATTTTACCTCCTAACGTACCTACTTGGGGAATGATAATAGTAATGTGTCATACGGTTTTAGCGATAAACAAGTCAAGCTTTATCGACATAATATGGTTTCGTGACTTGACCCATTAAAATCTTATTAAAGCAGAGGCTTATTAGTTTCTAATTTGTCGGGTTGCCAACCCATGTTAAGAGATACGACCATGTACTGGAAATAGTATGAAAATACATAATATCTTTGCACACGCAATCTCACATGAACTACATAATCTTGGTAATCGCTGCTGTATCTTGTTAGTAACTAGCCGTAAGTCCAATAGGAAATATCGGGCCCTCTAGAGATGAATTTTCAAGAAAGGTATAAAGAGCATCAGTACTGAATTCCGTGCTTCTAGGCCCACCCGTTTGGGCTATGCATTGTCAGTCAGACGGTGTTTGGAATTTTATAAAGTGAATGTGAATGCATCCTTATTTGACGTTTGGGAAAACGGATCATACATATTCTCCCCTACGTCAATAGACTGTTATCCCGGATGCTTCGTGCTCGATAACTTGCGAGAACATTGACACAGCGAATAAAAATAATCTTTTGACGTATGTGTACCTACTTTTATGTTAACCACCTGGGTCCACATTGACCTTATTTTTTATTATTATTGTGTCTTTAACTTGATTCAGTTGATTAAAAAAAGGAGATATTTTTTACATATGCATGCATGATACCCTCTTTATTTTATAATTAACTCAGCAGTTTTAAAAAGAGTCAGAAGTGACCTAATATAGTCTTAATTTGTTTTGTACCGCAAACTGCTGGCATTTAAATGGATTTCAATAATTTCAGCCACAATTTTTGTGCATTGTTTTATTTTCTCCGTCCAAAATGAAAACCCGTTATCATTTCTCTCATTATATCTATAAAATATAAAATACCTGTTTGTAAAGACATCTATATATATATATATAAAAGAAAGTCGTGTTAGTTACTTCACTTATAACTCAAGAACGGCTGAACCGATTTAGCTGAAAATTGGCAGGGAGGTAGTTTAGAGCCAAGAAACGGACATAGGATACTTTTTATCCCGGTAGGTTAAGGTTAAGCAACGTTAGGTAAGGTCATTAAATAGATGGGTGAACTGATTTGTATGATTTATTTTGTGCATATCGGGTAGGTCTGAGAATAGGTCATAAAGTATATTTCATACCGCTAGGTTAAGGTTAAGCAACAAAGGCCAGGTCATTAAATTGATGGGTGAACTGATTTGTATGAAATTTTGTGTGTATTTCGGGTAGGTCTCAGAATAGGTCGTAAAGTATATTTCATGCCGGTAGGTTAAGGTTAAGCAACATAAGGCAAGGTCTTTAAATAGTTGGGTGAACCGATATATGAAATTTTGCGGGTAGGTCTGAGAATAGGTTATAAAGTATATTTTATGACGCTGATACCATGATTGACGAGGTTATATAGAACGAGAGGAGGGTGCAAGAGAAGGAGAGGGGAGGGTGATGGAGTGAGTGATCGGAGGAGTTAGGTGGAGCAAGGGGGGAGAAGAGAGAGGAGGGAGAGGGTTCAGAGAGGACAACGGGGAGAGGAAGAGGGGAAGTATGACGGGGACCGAAGCGGGAGGGGAGAGAAAGAGCATAGAATTCGATTTTTCTTATAAGAGAGAGAGATAAATCAAGGGAGTAGGGAGCAAAGGGGAGCAAATTAAAGCGCGGGCGGAGCTGCGCGGGGCAGCTAGTTCATAATAATGAAGATTTGAAATATATTCACTGCAGTATACAGAAATATTAGTGAAGTGTAAATCGTTGAAAATTTACCAAGATAGCTTCAATAAAACAAGGGTTTGCTCGCTCTTCCGGTCAAGTGTTGCCGATTACGGAAAAAAGATACGACTGTTACAAAGATTGCTTGCTATATTCGTATCAAGAAGGGGATCCTAATCGAATTTGTCTTAACTTTTGCCATCAAGCCTTTGGGTACTTTTAACTATCGACTTTTATGGGGGAAGATTATTAGCGTGTTGAGGAAATAAATCAAGAGATATTAAAAGGAAGTTTTATCGCAAACATCGGCAATACTGGGACGTACAGGGGCCACCCCTGTCAAACTCGTCTTAGTCCACTTAAGCCAGTTCGGAGATTTTAGTAATCTATATCTGTATTTACTCAGCGCAGAAAATTGTACCTTATTTTTTATACTTTAAGGTACTGAGCATTGTCCACAGTCTAGCATTTCTAGCGTCCATAGGCCATGTGTAAGTCTGAGGGTCTAGAGCAGCCGTACTCAACCTTTTTTACCCTTGGGCCACATAGTCGCTTCTGCTTTACCCTGTGGGCCGCATA
Organism: Furcula furcula; assembly: GCA_911728495.1. Classification (NCBI taxonomy): domain Eukaryota; kingdom Metazoa; phylum Arthropoda; class Insecta; order Lepidoptera; family Notodontidae; genus Furcula; species Furcula furcula. The sequence continues at coordinate 6,924,597 of OU452246.1, read as the reverse complement.
GTCACTTCTGCTTTAGTCTGCGGGCCGGAATAATCTAGCCTAAATTGTATGTTTAATTATAACTACCCTAAGTATATTAAATTACAATAAATCGCATAAATGAAATATAGCATTTATTTAAAAATTAAGGGATTTTTCACTAACTGAAAACATTTCTTTACTTAAATTCTGTGTGCGCGCTATTTTATGAGTGAAAGCGAGTGAAATGAACATTTATTCATTCGAATGACATTTTTTGCATTACTTTTGTACACATATCAATAAAATACTACTGTTAATATAAAAATACTGTACTAGACTCCGGGCCGCATAGAAAAGGCTAGCGGGCCGCAAGTATGGCTGGTTTAGAGCCTAGGCTATCATTTCCGTGTTGTCTACACTATCGTAATTGAGCACTGGCAATCATACTCACCGCATTTACAGTAAAACTCCCTTGAAGATGACTGACAAAATCTTTGTACCGTAAGTGGTCGGCCACACTGCAGGCCTAGCGCGGCGGCGGCGGCGGGCGCGAAATATCAAACATATGAAAACGCCGCTTGCGGCCACACTGAAGTGACTTGCGCGGGAGCCTAGCGCGACCGGCTTGCGCGAGTTTGCGGGCGTACTTTTCAAACGTTCCTATCCGCTCGTTCTGGCCACACTGCGGGCCTAGTCAACAAGCGACCGATCGCGCGGCTGGCGGGGTATCAAACCATTTCGGTCTTGTCGCTCGTTTTAAGTATTTTTTTATTATTAAATAACTTTAAATACATGTATAAAAAAGGTTTTTTTGGACATTTGAAATTGTAAGTGTATAATATGTTTATTGTTAATGTTCCTTAATAAATAAAATAAACTTTTTTGACTACAATTTCAATTCTTAATTTTTTTTTTTTAAATCTCCATTCATTTAACTGTTTTTAGTTATTTCGTGCGCACCCAGCACACCATCTCTTATGATCAACGCCTCCTATCTCAGGATTGGCCTAGCCAGTAAAAAATACAGAATCCTCATAAAAGGGTTGCGACACCTGCAATAAGTGTTATCGCCACAACAGCCCGCGCGTCACTGTGGCCACCCGGCGCGCCCGCCGCCGCGCCCGCGCTAGGCTCAAGTCACCGCGCGTTCACTGTGGCCAACCACTAAGAATGAATGAAGGTTATCAATGGTTCGGCCATTCACGGTCCAGCGCCAACATGTAGGGCGGCTTGTAACAAATTGCAGGACATCACGCTGGATTTAAAGCTATACAATGACTCGTCCTGCACGCCGTTGGCAGCCGCGCATGTTCGCGATTGGTGTATTTAAGGTGGACGTACTTTTTCACTCGGACTTCCCCTCACCGAGTATCTTGCCGGTTCTTCTTAGTGCAGGGGCGCGTTGTGATCCGCTTGTAAATTCATTCACATCTCTAAGCGGCAGCTCAAGCTGAGGCCGTGCCTTCTTAAAGTGCCCTTGAGCTAGTCGCTACCCCAACACTTCTGCCTGGAGCGCTTTCAGCGCTCACCCACTTGCCCAGTGAAGCTGTTAGCTGTGTGGCTGTATAGCCATCTGGGGCCAACATAAAAAAAAAAAACACTCAGACTGGTATAATTTTATGAATGGCTATTCCCAATGTTGCTCAATCTCTTTGGAAACTTTGGAATCATGTTTTAACACATTTGTAATCCTATATACAAAGCTTGTGTAATCGAGATTTTCTTAACCATCTTTGATGAAAATCAGCTGCGCCGTTTATTATGAGTCCGGTTTCTTGTACACAAATTATTTTATTTAGTTTATTTGTGTACAAAAGTTTAAACGAATAACGCTAGACTAGCGTTATATTAGTGAACTTGTGTACATTCCAGGAGTTGTTAGGGTTGTTTGTTTTCACACGTAGCGCTCTGTGTTTGTTCCGAAACTTATTGCATGTATCTTGACGTAAGGCGCTCTAAACATGTTGTAAGTTAGCGTAAGTTAGATGCAAGTAAACTATTCTTGTTGTTATTATTATATTTTTGAAGGCAAGTATAAATTCAGTTTAAGTCAGAGGTACAGCACTGTAGGAAGCCGACTGGAATAGTTTCTCAACCTTAAAGAAGATCGCAACCACCTTAGAGTTTGAGTTGGGTTGTTCTCCTACGTATGGTTGTCAGTATCCTATGACCGTGGCGCAGCGGGAAACAGCTCGCTTTACAAACCAGAGGACGTGAGTTCAAATTCCGAGGGAAGCAACTATTTGGTGTTAGTTGCTCTTTACCGGTTAGGACAACACAGGCCTATCACGTGACTGTCTGAAAATGATTTATGCATCGTATGCACATGTAAATGGCACATTCTACAAATGGCATTCTTCTTAAGGAAGATCTTATTGGCACAATCTAGAATCGTCTGAGCGATTGTGCACGTCGCAGGTAACCGGTGGATGCAAATAGCCAGTTGTCGTTCATTGTGGCGTTCTAAGGGGGAGGCCTATGTTCAGCAGTGGACGTCTTCCGGCTGATGATGATGATGATGATGCACATGTAAAAAGTCGGTCATACGCCTGACCTCTTCCCGGTCGTGACGGTCTTCCATTCCATCGGATCTTGAGAGTAAAGGAAGAGTGAATGCACCTGTGCTTGCGAACTGAGATCATAAGTCTACAAAATCAGCAGTGCTGCGCTTTATTGCAAAAGAACAATTTTGAAAAGGACTGTTGACTATTTACTCGTTAAACCAATCAAAATATATCCCTATCAAACCCAGCAGTTAACATCGACCCTAGTGGATGATGTTCATATTGTCTGTAAGTGAAAGTGAAGGGAGCTTTATATGTGAGCAAAGTAAAATATATTATTATGACTGTTAGTCATCATTTAGCTTTCTAACCTTTATTTTAATTTAGGTTCTTTATATCCAAAGTTTGGTAACACGCGACAAGTTCCATCATAGAAATAGATTTTTTTATATCAAGGTTAGTTATTTTTATTAAAATACTTCGTGCTTTCTTTGATCTTGTTTAAATATTCGTGACTAAACCTAGGTATAAGTAAATATTATTTATTAAACTTGACTTTTGTTACTTTATTCAAAGTCGTTTTTTACGCAGTACCTACGATTTAAAGGTCGATGGAGAAATATCTTGAAAAAAAAAAACGATTGACACAACTGCAAGAGGAATAAACCATCGTTTAACAAAGTAAACAAGTAAACTTTGTATCATCGTACATTTCTCGTGAAGAAGGGGTTAGCAAGTGGTGTATTACAAGGATATTCCAGTATTTGATACCTATTTTGGGTCGGTTTAGGCATTTAATGGCAGATTCTCAAAATTAATTTGCAAATGGCTTAGCCTCAGAATGGCAGATTCTATAAACGGCACCTTTTCGAAATGGCACATTCTACAAATGGCATGTTTTTTATGGCAGATCTTATTGTCACAATCTAGAATCGTCTGAGCGATTGTTACTAGCTTTCGGTGAAGGAAAACATCGGGAGGAAACCTGCATGTCTGAGAAAGCCTAACTAGGGCCAACCCGTACTTGGCCAGTGTGGTGGATTATGGCCGGGCCTAAGCCCCTTTATTTTTAAGGGAGGGCCGTGCCCAACGGTGGGACAAAAAGAAAGAAAATCTAGAAACACTAAATATTAAACTACACCACAGTCACAGATGACGCGATTCTTGTATGTTTTTTACCAGCTTTGTCCTCCTCTAGGTACTTGTAATGGGTATTTTATATACCTTGCGTCTCCGCCAGAAAATGATCACCCGCATCTCCTTGTCTTAAATAATTCTAACTGCCTATTATAAGGTCGACTTTTATTTTATTTCCCGCCGAAAAAGTGACGTAACGTTTTTTTTGGCAACACCACAGTGACGCCGACAATTTTAAATTAAGAATGCCGTAAAGATAGCAGTTTTGTGATCCAATGTAGGAGATTATTTCGGGAGACTAAACAGATTAAGTCCGCACGCGTACGTAAGCAAGTGTAAATATCAGCTGAAACTAGTTGGTGATATCTATTTGTTCAATTTGAATAGTAGTATGTAGGTAACATACGGAATAAGAAAGAAGGAAAAAATAATAGGCATTAAATGTTAGTACTTATTCTTGAGTTCTTTACGAGGCTGTTTCGCAGGAAGTCATTCTGCAAGACTGTCTGTTTTTCGTATATTTATACACAAATTACATTATGTAGCGTAATTTTAAATTACATTATGTAGGGTAAATAGCAGTCCATAGCAGTACCACATGTCTAACCGTCACGCATGTTTAACTGTTTAAAGGTTTAATGTGTTTAGAGACGATACTATTACACGAACAATAATATTAATGACCCGTTTTAACCGAAGAAATCTTGAAATACATTAATTATTTTCAAGATTTCTTTGGAGAGATATTTGAAACTAATATTTTCATACCCAGGCCAACGTTTGTTTTTCTAGGTGGTTCGTTGTGCAGGGGACCGTCCAGGTCAGATATTCTGCCGCCAAGCTGAAATATGTAAGCTTTGTTGTTTACTGGTATGAATGGCACTGTACAATTAACTGTACAGTTGATGAAATTACTGGGCTTAAGATGATTTGGGTCAACTCGGGTGCCCAGTGACAGTGCAGTGCAGCTCTCCATGGCCAGGGTTGTCGCTAACCATCAGGTCATCATTTATGTACTACGTATCACGTCACAAAATTAAAAAAAAAAATGTTTTTAATCATCGCACATGGACTCTTAATATGATTTTGTAGAGCGACTCTTCCTACTATATGTCTCTACATATATCTCTACATATGATGATATGATTAAAAACATTTTTTTTTATCGGTTTATATTTTTTAAAATAGTTTATTCACGTTATATTAGGCGCTTAAAGCACTCCAGTCAGAAAATTATATTAGGTTGCTGACCACACAAGATCGCGTTTTGTGTAGAGACATGCAGAACCTTCAATTATGATCAGTTAGCTAAGGTTTGGTATTCTGATCTTAACCATACAAAATACGTTTTTTTCACGGCAAATCTATACTCTAACCATTGCAAAAATAATTTTTGAAATCGGACTAGCAGTTTCTGAGAAATCCGCGGACAAACCTACATACATACACTCATAAAATTTGGTAAATTTGTTTAGAAGCCCACATAGACTAACATATATTAATATTACGCATTTTTATTAATATTACATACATACGCGTCGAATAGAGAACCTTCTTTTTGAAGCCGGTTAAAAATATATCAGCAAGTGCCTAGTAACTTTTTAATTTTAATGATGGTAACCCTGTACGTGTGTGCGCTGTCCATAATGGCCACAACTTTATACTCATATCCGCCATTATCCACAATGGACGCTTTCTTCCGGCCGTGACACCCCAGTTCCGATCTGTGCCCGCTCCATAGTAATTATTTAATTACATACTCGTAAATATAGGGTATCAGCTCATTGACAATGAACAAGGTTATCATTAACGCTGTATGTATTGTCTATCGATGATTGTCTATGTGAAAGCATTTGATAATGCATTCAAGTATTCATTATATTCTTTCTCTACTACAACGTATACTAACTAATATTTTTTACTTTAAGAAAGAGATTATTAAATAGCAGTTTTGTTTTTAAATATTTTTATAATATTTTTATATCTGATTCAATTTAAAATTCTTTATTATGCCTATACTCATCATGTCAGCCACAAGACGTCCACTGCTAATCATAGGGCTCCCCCATATACTTCCATTGCGACCGATGTTGTGCCGCCTGTATCCAACGGCTCCCTGCCACCTTGACGAGGTCGTCCGTCCATCCAGTGGGGGGCCGACCACACTGCGCTTTCCAGTCCTTGGGCGCCACTCGAGAACCTTTCTTCCCCACCGGTTGTCAGTTCTCCGGACTATATGACCTGCCCATTGCCACTTCAACTTACTAACTACTAGAACTATGTCGGTTACTTTAGTTCTTCTACAGATTTCCTCGTTCTGGATTTTATCACGTAGAGACACTCCGAGCATAGCCCTTTCCATAGCACGTTGAGCTACTCTGAGCCTTTTTATGAGGCCAATAGTCAGTGGCCAAGTCTCGGATCCATAGGTCATCACTGGCAGCACACACTGATTAAATACTTTGGTTTTTAAACATTGAGGTAATTACCTATGCCTATACTGTGTGGCCTATATTCAAGGGGGCTCTTACATGTGTCATCATTTTTACAACGACGACCGGATCGTAACGCAGCCTCAACTAAAAAGATCCGGCAAGAAACTCAACTCTCTCTCTCAACTCAAACTTTGGTTTTTAAAAAATAATTTTGGTCTTATATAAACAGTAAGTCATCACTAATTTTATCTCTGTTTTAGATTGCAAGCTGCAAGTTGTTGTATACATAAAACTTCAGCATGTTTATGAAATGTTGGCTTTAGACGTCAACCGATTGTCACTAAACAAACTTTAGCGGATTAGTTTGTACAAGTTGAACGAGAACACCGCAAACCAAGCCGTGTTTATTCTATCAAGATACCGTATCTAGTTATTTCGCTTAAATTGGAGTTGTTTTCAATAATAGAAGCATCTCAAGAATGTCTTTGAAATCTACTTGCTTGGTCCGGGGGGTCTAGTGCAAGTTCTGATAGTGTACGAGCTAGCTCGATCAAACTGTTAGTTTTTCCCGTACATTTTATCACGTTTTGATAGTTACCACTAGGGGCGCTGGTGTGAAAGGTTGTTCCTTTTTAATATTTTCGTCATACATATATTTTTAAAACAGAGTATATACTATGCAGTCATATTGTTATTAGATATAGCTTTAAAGTTAAATTCTTTAAATACTCATTATTAAATGGTTTATTAAGTAATTGATTTTCATGTAGCTCTTAGAAACAAGGCTTTGGCTGCACCGGTAAGTTTACATTGCTTTTTTAATGACTTTCCTCACCTAATAGAATGAAAATCGGGTTCAATCAAAATTAGTGTCGTACAGTGCGTTTATTCTTTAGCAACATTGAAATGAAACCACTGTGAAGTATTATGTTGAAAGAAAAAATGAAAAATAAATCGCGCTACAATCCGTAAAAGTAGTTTCATTTCAATGTGCAGTATTCGCGAAAATAAAACAATATTCTATGGTACCTAACACATGAATTTTAAAATAAACAATAGACACCTATCAGCCAATACAATAGCGTGCCATGCAGTACCGAGATAATGTAGACTCTATAGACTACATTGTAGACTGTCTAACGACGTATAACTTTCATTTCAGTCATTTGAAAACACTGTCCACTTGCCATTTGGCCGACTTATTAATGATGCGAGACGAAAGACGCGTCCGAAATAAACATAGTCATATGACGACCACGTTTGAGGATTGAATGATAAATCTACTTTTTTGTATTTTATTGATTATTTTGTTACTATATAGGTAACACGGAACAAAATTGTATGTTTACACTCGAAAAAATAAGGAAAATCGCGAATTCAAGCAAATTACTCAAAAATTAAGTTCTATTTTTTTTTTTTTGTGTGGCATATGTTGCGTCGCAACCAGATAAGATGACGCCTTATGAAAAACAACTATGGCTAATAAATGGTAAGACATAATAATGGTGAGTCAATTACATTAATTTGTTACACCTTCGAATAGAGATTTGCTACAGTGTTTAAATAAGCTTTTTATAACTGAACCATAACATTGTCGCGACACACAAAATGTTGCATCAGAACACTTCGGCAATTAACATAGACAATTAGACAAGTGTAAGATAATTAACGTAGATAATTGACATCCGTACCATGTCAGGTATTGTATAACATGGGTCGTCCTTGTGTGAAAACATTACGTTATCTCGCGACACGCGCAGAACTTTCGAAATAGATAGTGGACTAATTATGTTTTTACCTGTGTTGAACTCGTAAAAGATAATCCCTTTTGCGCCCACAGTGACATAATTATCATTTATAATCCAATCCTTAATATTGTATTACCTATTTTTGTTTGCGAAGACCGATGTTAATATTCCTTTGGTAGTTGAAGAAATGTAATATTGTACCTATTTTATTTTGTTAGCTATAACTTAGTGTTGTTGATGTTAGTGCGCTTCTGTTTTGCTGTTCTGCAGCTTATGAAGCAAATAATCTGTACAAGTCATCCCCGGTGCTAATTGTTATATGTTTATGTCTAGTGTCTACGGAGTAACTATTACGTCTGTGATGAAGACATCGTCTGACGCATTAAAGAACATACCTACTAAATACCTAAGTGTTTTAATGTAAAATATATTTTTATTGAAATGAGCTCGTTTTTCAACGTAATACGACACACATAAGACACTATGCTGTGATACTACATCTTGTCCTAGGTATCGTGTGTAATATGGAAATACGGCCAGAGGCTGTTGCCTCTATTAGACTGTCTTTACTGCTCACATTATAATAATGGGTACACAATAATACACTAACAACCATTTAGAACTAATCTGTTATGATTTCATAAGCTTAGTATTATTTTTATCTCCTATCCTTTTCATACTAAAATTGACTAAAAAAACTGTAAATCTAGTTTTTTGTTAGTAAAATATTTGTATTCAGCAAGTGGAGAGTCATTTATTCCCGGCCAGATGCGGAGCAATATTTACTGGTGCCCACGGTGCCTATTAAAGTAAGTTTGGCACAAAATCACACTGGAAAACATCTGAATTTTCTCGGATTTTTCCACGGTAAAAATTGTTAAACTCTGTTGACGAAAAGGTTCGTGGTGGGAATATGTAATTTTTGGCGCATACAGCAAATAGTTGAAACTTGTTATTACAATTTAGTGACGAGTCGAGTAGGATGTTCACCTAATGGTAAGCGATGCGCTAGCCTAAGCCAGTTGCGTTACCTGAAACGTTAGGTGATAAGTGTTTTGTACAAAAAAAAACATACATACAGTCTTGAAACTAATTTTACGGATTATATCGCGGTTTATTTTCCATTAGTTTCATTTCAATGTGTAATTTTCTCGTAAATATCAGAAATCATTACATACATACAGTCGAAAAAAAACACTCTTTTTGGGAGCTGTTGTGCTAAAGAAAGAAGTGATTATAATTTTTCGTAACCTCCTATTCATTCAATAAATTCTTTGCGGATTCCAACAACATGAAGATGCCAATACGAAAACTGAAGAAGATCGCAAAATGTAGGCAGCTATGTATACATACCTCTATTAACTGAGGCTATGTTTTCATGCTAAACATTGTTGATATTTTTAATTTTACGGCTTACTTCCAAAACAACAAAGCAATCCATTTTCATAGTTAGTTTTTAAATAACGAACTGTAAAATAAGTACATAATTATTTAGACATCTTTGTTATTAATTCTAAAAGAGAAAGTATTTACTTGGTATTTAGTATTTACGTATCTGCATTCATCGCCTTACTGTACAGCAAATGTTTGTTTTGGTAAGACTGTTTAATAACTTCGCTGATGTCAAAATGGGGATATTTAGAGCTTCGCGCTCAGCGTTGCTCAGTGAAACTGGCAGATTTGTGCCGTACGATTACTTTTGAAACTTTCATAAATTTTCGGATAGTGTGCGGAAAGTTTTCTCGTATGATATATCGTCTTTTTTCCTTCAAAAGGTCCCCGGGAGCTGTGGGGCTCAACCGGGGTTTGTGGGAAAACCCCCGCGGCTGTCGCATCGACACGTAAGAGGGGTCCCCCGGGCTCTCCGGTGGGATTTCCACCAGGGGCCTCTCAGTGCCTTGCCTTTGAGCTCGCTGCCGGGGGACGCATTGTAGCCCCAGGGAAAACCTGTCACGGTGACGGGGTCGCAACTCCGCCGCCGTACACAATGGAAGTCCTAGGGCCCATACCTCAATGTCCAGCGACTCCAAAGGATGGTATATATCGTCTGGCGCGACCAGTCTGGACAATGAACCCCAGAAGATCAATCCTCTTTCCAACCATTACGACATAAAGCTTAAAACATCGATACGGAAAGATATCACCTAAGTGATTTCGTTTCGAGCATAGAGGTAAGTATTATTTCTTTCAATTTGTTGTTGTAGGTATGTTTCAGTGTCTAAAACGTTTTATAATACTGTTAGCGACGCTATGAGTAATAAAAAACTATGTTTTGACAAGTTGTCAATGTGTAAAAAGGCAGCGGTCAATTGGCGTACAATATAATTTTCCTATAATACTTTGGGGTTTCAATAAGCACATTCTACATCTTACAAAGTGGTCCTTCGAGCCGGATCTTCATGTTTACCACGCCACTGTCGAAGAAAACAATGGTAAACACCCGAAGTACAGCATTGCAAGAAAAGGGAAAATTTTATTGTACGCCAATTGACCGCTGCTTTTTTACACATTGACAACTTGTCAAAACATAGTTTTTATCACTCATCGCGTCGCTAACACTACATATTTCAAAATGAAAACATAATACATATTTATTATTCGTTGTGAAATATTTTTATTTACAGACTACAAGTTTAATTCTTGGCTTTGAAACTCGAGTCATTATTTACACTGTTTCTACGACGAAGAGAAATAGCTCTGCAGTCTACAGTTAGTTGTAACTTAGTGTTAAACAGACAAATTCATCTTGAAGTGTACTATTTCACGAATTATGTAAGTATATAAAACTAGCAAGCCGGGGCTTCGCACGGGTGTAATTTAGGAGACTCTGTAGCTAAATATTATTTTTTATTTATCTACATAAAAAAATTATATGCATAATTAAACCTTTGGTAAAAAATATCTACTATGCGTTTCAACTAAGAATGTGGCCGCCATGATGACCGCGACTGCGGAACTTCACTCGTTTTTTACGAGTTTTTTTACCGGCAGCAGAGTAAACACAAAATGAAAAATTCGCCCCGGTTTTGATTATTTATTGTAATGTCTTATTTTGCTATCTATTTTAATTAAAACATATTTTTTAGTATTTATATATTTGAAATGGCAAGATGGCGGCCACATTCTTAGTTGAAACGCATAGTAACTGACGGCGAAAACCGCTTAAATCCGTTTCATAGTTTGGAAGTAGTAAGTTTGGGATATAATTTTAATCAATGAAAGTTTTATTTAATAGGCACGTGAAAGTATGTTGTGATTATTTTTTATAAATTCAGACAAGGTGACATTACAGTTTAAATGCCGGAAATATTTCACAGTAGCAATGTTGCTAAGTCCTATAAATGTTAATTATTTGCTTGTTTCTCGCTTTGCAAAGGAGGGAAGTGGAATATATTTATTTCCAACTCCTCCTATCTACCTTTTTGATTAAATTTGTTGCGGGTTCCAAGACAATTTAACGTTCCCCTGGGACTCGCCGAGGGTCAAACCTTGGTGTCTTCAGTAGTGGCCACTGTAGATCCTGGCTTACAGGAGTAACAGTGATGGGAATGGGTGGTGAGATTAGACCCAACAAAACTCCTATAAATCAGAGTCACTAGGCTTAATATCAAAAGTCTCTAACACTAGTTCTACCAGAAGCACACTTTAAAATTAAAATAAAACAAGACTTTATTGCTGTTTTTCTTTTTTTACAATATTCTGATGAACCAGTCGATTCTTAAGTTTCCACATATTAAGTTTGTTATTGGCGGTCGGTATGTTTTACAACAGCTTGTCCTTCGACATAGGCCTCCTCTAAAGATTTCCATACCTCTCTGTCTTTAGCCATCCGAATCCACTCTGGACCGGCTACTCTTTTGAGATCATCTTCCCAACGTTTTGTTTGTCGCCCTTTGCTCCTTTTGCCATCCCTTGGGTACCACTCTGTTATTATTTTTGTCCATTTCTCATTTTTTTCTCTTAGCATATGTCCTGTCCATCGCCATTTTTGTCGTTTACATTTATTGTTTTTGCATCTTTAAATTTAGTTATATTTTTTATTTCTTTTAATCTTACTTTGTCTCTTATCTTGACTCCAATTACTGAAGCACACTTTATTTTGTATTAATAGGTGTGGAAAAGTACACAGGTAATTATGTTTTTGTAAACAATCCAGGTATTTATTTATAGGCGCTGACATTGAGATTCATAATGTTGAAATTATTTGACAGAAGTAAGCGGCTCGTTCAATGCGTATGAGCTTATTGGGGCCAATTACATTTTCTTATTGACCGAAGATAAAGACCAAGGTGTTCCACATGAAAAACCGGTGTTCTTAATCCCAATTACATTGCCCAACAAAAGTAAATAGCGGTTTTCCTTACAACGAGATGAAATCTAAATAAATTTGTACCTTTTTAGGGTTTCGTACCCGAAGTGTACCAACGGGACTCTACTAAGCCTCCGCTGTCCGTCCGTCTGTCCGTCTGTCTGTCAGCGGGGTTTATTTCATGAACCGTAATAGATATAGAGTAGAAATTTTTACAGAGTTTCAATTTCTAGTGCCACTATAACGACAAATACTAATATTATTGATAAGTACTAATTAAAAATGGTACGGAACCCTTTGTGTGTGGGTCCGACTCGCACTTGACCGGTTTTTAATTTGTATGTATGCATCCATAATTAAATATTGGCTGACAAATACTACCCTTTCTTTTTGTTATCGCGGGGGAAACATTCAAAATGTCCTCGGGACCTGTGGTGGTGGTCAACCGGGATATGTGCGATTTTACCCATTGAAACCCCCGCGGCTGTCGCATCGGTACATGAGGGGACACCAGGGCTCTCCGGTGGGATCTGCACCAGGAGTCCTTCAATGCCTTACCTTTGAGCCCGCCGCCGGAGAGCGCATTATGGCCCCCCAGGAATCAGGCACGAAACTCACTGGAACATGGGTCGCAACCCCACCGCGTCGTCTTGCTCGGAGTCGCCGTACTCAATGGACGTCCTGGGGCCCACACCGACCGTCCAGCGACTCGGAAGTGACAAATAATAGCTACGAGAATTTATCTGCACCTTTCTACTAAATATACGATTAATCCGTAACAGTAATTATGGTATCATGTGTATTTCCAAATAACATTTTAATGAAAGTGCACAGAGATATGAACTCAATCAGCCTTGCAAGAAACTATGTCACGGGTTAAAATAATTTGGCAAGAGGTACTTTAAAAACATGTTAAAAACATGCGGGTGGAGTCACTAGCCTTACTCTTTCGCAATATGAATGTGCTGTGGCTTGTAAAGAGATTTAATTAAATCCATTAACATATGATACTGCGAGTAGTGGAACTATATAAGTACTTACAATTTTTTTTCCAATATAAACGTCTGATTGCAAATAATGACGCAGCCGTGCAGTGGCGGACTAAGCCTGCCGGGGGCCTGGGGCGGCAAAAACTAATGAGGCCCCCAGTCAGAAAATGACGTATTTTTGCCGGACTACCCCTGGAAGGCTGGCCTTTTACAGAAGTTCAGAGTCACATAACGAGCCATGGAGAGAGCTATGCTCGGAGTTTCTTTGCGCGACAGAATCCGAAATGTGGAGATTCGCCGAAGAACCAAGGTCACCGACATAGCTCTCAGAATCTGCAAGTTGAAGTGGCAATGGGCAGGCCACATCGCTCGAAGAACCGATAACCGTTGGGGAAGAAAGGTTCTCGAGTGGCGACCACGAACCGGAAGACGCAGCGTAGGCAGGCCTCCCACTAGGTGGACAGACGACATTGTGCGCGTCGCAGGTAACCGGTGGATGCAAATAGCCAATTGTCGTTCATTGTGGCGTTCTAAGGGGGAGCCCTATGTTCAGCAGTGGACGTCTTCCGGCTGATGATGATGATGATGACCCCTGGAAGGAGTATGTTTTTTGAGAGTATGTATGTATGTATGTTTTCTTAGACACAATGGATTTTGACTGGTGATATGTCTGTCGTTAGATTCGTCTTGTGGTAGTGACATAGGCTATACAGGGTGGGAACGTTAAATGTCGACAGACGATATTTTTACGGTGACCTCATGACTGAGGGACTAATGCAGACTTTTGCCACTACTCTTCTCTAAGCTGCTCGATCTTGAACTTGCAATCTCTATCAATCTATGTATGATTTCCTGTAGGGGCATTCTCGGAACCGCTGTAATAGTATCTGCCCGTCGCATCGGCATGTGTCCGCTGCTTCTCCTGCCGTCCATTTGGCTTGTCACCATAAGCCTCTAGGCTATCCGATTTTCTCCTGCCCATGTGCCCAAAGAAGTTGACGCGTTTAACGCAGACAATGGAAAATCATTCCTATATATTTAGCTCTTCGAGTATAGATAGATGCATTAGTGGGACGCTCGGTCCATGATATGCCTAGCATTCTGCGCCAACGACGTTTCAAATGCATCTATTCTTCCAAGGAAAGGTTCACACCTTTAATGTCCAGGTTTCAGAGGCATATAGAAAGACCGAGAAGACCAGAGTACGCATTACTTTGATTTTTATAGCTTGGTTAATACCTCTGTTCTTCCATATCTTCCAGAGTCTTTTTACAGTTGTTTTGGCCATATGGGATCTTCTAATTACCTCTTGAACACAGTCGCCCTCTCGGTCCTCTATAACTATACGCATTATATGTTCGTCAATTAGATTAAATAGTTGTGGTGATAGTTTGCAACCTTGACGAACCACACCTCGCTCCGTCTACTGAGCCTGCTGCACAAGATGGTCATCCGGGTCGTTAAAAGGGTACCGTAATGTCCTCTATGAGGTGAAACAGTCTTGGCGCGCTTTCCGGTCCTGAACATTCCAGATTTAATGGATGCGAGGGTCACTGATGGTCAACCAATGTGGAGGGTCCTTCTGTGAGACGGTCATCTCATAGAAGAAGGCCAAAGAGAATCTGCTTTTTTGTTTTTAGTAAAACATGTCTGCAGTATACATACATTCATTTAATTTGTCAATTTTGTATATATTACTCTCCTTTCACAAATCGCTAACTGATTGATTGGGTTATCATTCTACAGTTTACAGTCTGTATAAATTCCCTGCTGACTAGACCACAGGTACCACAAGCACATTGTTGGTGTGTTAGTATTTTGGTTACGTGCATCATGGGGCCCCCAACTCTAAACTGCCTAATGCTTACAACACATAAGATTATAGCCGTCTTTGAGATTTAATTGAAGGCATATAACGTGTAGATAATTTCAAAAAAGCTTTAAGATTTCCGTCACACAAACTCAATTATCTAAAAGTCGCAATATCATAGACTAACAGAGTTTGTGCGCCGGAACTCTAAAATAATCTATGTAGGTATGATGTACTCTTCTATATGTAGTAGGTACTTAAATACCTCAATGATTAAAAAAAACTTTTGGAGATTGGAGGCCCCCTAGGACCCGAGGCCCGGGGCGGACCGCCCCCTCCGCCCCCCCGTTAGTCCGCTACTGCAGCCGTGGAAAAGTGCATCGTCATCATCATTATAATCATCACCACCAATAAGACGTTAATTGATGAACATAGGCCTGCCCTTGGAGTGCCACAATGAACGACAATTGACTATTTGCATCCACCGGTTGCCTGCGACTACCATAATGTCGCCTGTTCACCTCGTAGGAGACCTGCCTATGCTGCGTCTTCCCGTTGGTGGTCACAACTCCAGAACCTTTCTTCCTCATCGGTTACCGGTTCTTCGAGCAATGTGGCCTGCTCATTGCCACTTCAAGTTACATATTCAGAACTATGTCGGTAACTTTAGATCTTTGGCGAATTTCTTTATTCTCGATTTTCGTCGGACTAAAATGGTTTAGCTTAGTAATACAAGACAAGAAATACCCTATGTGAGAGGTATCGTTGTGTCGGTAGCAAAAGGGGCCAACGATGGCACCTCAAGGCGGGTCTTCCTTTAGTCAGTGTTCCAATTATTCTAAGAAGTTATTCCCGTTGTGGACTATATCTCTCTTAAATGTAAATGGGACTGATCCCGCCACTCATTCCCACCACTTTTACTCATGTAAGCAAGGATGACTACTGTATGGTCACCATTGAAGACACCGAACTTTGAACTTCGGCGAGAACCCGGAAAACTCTAAATTATCGTGGAACCCACAACAAATTTAATAAGAAAGGTACATAGATAGGAGGCGTTGGTGTCTTAAGTGTTAGTTGACTCATTGGTAATCTTAAAAAATAAAACCATAGACAGAAAACATGAAAGCATGTTGTAGCTGCCGCAGAATTAATAAAGCAATTAAATGAAACAGAATTCTTCTGATCTTTGAAACGATTGCTACAATGCCTACCCTACTTTCAAGTCAAGTTTTACTGTATAATTTGTTTGATGAAAGAAAGTTTTTGTGTGTAGGTACTTATCAAGAACATTTTAACGTTTTCATACTTTCTACTAGTTCAAATCGGCGTGTATTCACCGGTCACAGTGCAGAGTAAAAGAGAATACTCTTTTTCTGAGGTACCTCAGATAGTAAAAACTTAATCTATAAAAATGTTACCATTTAACTTGTATTCAACAATGAGAAAATTAAGAGAATAAGAGAAAAAATATTTAAACGTTTACGACACGTTTGTTACCTAATGTGTAATAGTGTAAGTAATAGAAATTCTTCTTATTGCTTTTCGTATTCTATGCGAGTAGGTACACATAAATAATACATATAAATTATATGTATTTATGAGTTGAGAATGTCAGATATCTGACATTCTCAATAAGTTTAAGTTATATATAGTTGCAATAAGTTTACATAGATCATACTTCGTTTGTTATAAAAAAACGTCATTTACATGTGATGATTATATGTAAGTACCTATTTATGTATGAGTGTGGTGGTGTGCAAGTAAGCAATTATATCGGCTACTAGAAATGCTATTATTATTATATATTAATTTAAAGTCACAACACGAAATATGACATCTATTACTGAACAAGCTGTTAAACAAAGTTTTGAAACTACATGTGGGCTGGACGGCGGCCAATTAAAATGGGCCTAATTCTAACTTCGCTATTTGAATTGTTTAAATGTGATATTCATTCCATTCCAACTTAATAACAAATTTTTAATGAAAGCCATTTAAACTGAAGAGAATTCGAGCCCGTATAGTCATGACTCCGCAAACGAAGCACAGAATAAACAGTAGGTATGTCATGGGTTCTGTGTTCATTTATTAGACCTAGTTATTTTGTTAACTGTATTTTTTAAACTGAAAAGTCTTATCAGACACCCTGTGTATTATATTTTAGCAGCTACCTTTTTTGAATTGCTACTGGACGATAAAGGGTGGTATGGTGAGATATATAGATGAATGTTTACCGTGGACTTGTGCAAATGCATGTTCCAAAGTATGTCTAAAGCCATTTTTAAAACTATTCCAAGTTACAAATTGATAGCGTCAGTGGTTCCTGAAATATATAGGTGTGACAGACAGACTAAGTCTCACCTTAAGGGTTCCTTTTTAACCTCTTAGGTATGGAACCCTAAAAACGGTGAAAATGTAGTTGAAAGTTAAATCTGTTTAAACATGGATTCTCGATAATGTAACTGTAACCTAATCAATGATCTAACAAAACATAGACAGCTTATCAGTATCATGTAACTAGCAGTTGAATAGAGATTTTAGAGTACAGAACTGGTAAAAAACAATTGTTGACCGTAAAACAAGTACAAAGTAGTAATATCTGATTGAATAATAACACTCATGGATTTTCGAGGGCCTTGACATTTATTTCATATGAATATAGACCGTTACAATTAGAACCATTTCAAATTAGCATTTGTCATACGCATGCAAAGTCATATGGGTATGAAATGAAAGGTCTTTATGCAAAGTAATTATAGTGAGATTATCAAAGGATATCACGTGTTTTAGTTATGTTTAATGGAAATTAGTGGTTCTAAATGTGAAATGTACAATAGCAGAAGGATTTTTAATGGAAAGAAACTATCATAAATTAAATGACGACCCTATGGTCATCATTACTGGCTGGTCGAAGAGTGAGCGGCTACGTGATTCCGTAAGCACCTTGGGGTATTTGTTGGTATTTCTTAATCATAATTCAATTCAATCTAAGGCCGGCAAAGTATAAGCGTTTTTCTGTCAGAAAATTTCTGACACTGCTCATATGGTTTGTTTCTGACCCCGCATACTATCAGAATTCTGACGTGTTTTGATAATATGCCTTTCGTCGGGCGTCTGAAATTTTTGAAAGAAATATTTTCGTATTATGTGGCCAGCATTAATCTGCCCAAACTTCTACATCAAAATTCATTTCATCTTTGTCTATTCTTATGCAAAGAAACTCCGTAACAGATTATATACTTAAATCATATGGGGCATGAAAAAGGATGTGAAATGTATTCCAAAACAATTTGTCAAAAAGCAAAGCAAGAACGTAGTAGAAGATGGAAGTTTGAAAATTAATAATATTGTTTCATATTACAGCCATGATAAAATATTTTGAAGCAGCTACTCAAAATGTTTAAGTAAGATTTATTCCTATATAAAAGATAGGTTAGGGTATAAAATTAAATGAATCATATTCAGTGATGATACGAATCAGTTCAAGAGGCTATGCTTTAGTCGGCTTGATCGCGTCGAACGCTGGCGTGATCTTATCATTTCTGTATGCAAATCTTTAAGAAAGACTTTAAATAGGTATACTTACCTACATAATATCTAAAAATATATCTTGGTTTGCAGCTGCAACATAAGGAAAATTTTACACGATGTGTTATATGTGACGTAAGCGAGCGAGGTACGAATGTTTTATACAAAATTAGAGATCCGCCCTGGCTTCGCACGGTTGTATTTAAAGTTAAAACTTCAGTGAAAAGTTATCTAACTGTTGGTGAAAACCGTTTAAAAATCCGTTGCGTAATTTAGAAGGAGTTAACGGATATACAGACATGCGGAAAGCGACTTTGTTGTATTATACCTACTTTGTAAAGATAGGTAAGATATTAGATAGTTGGGTCTAAACACACTATTATAAACAAAATAATTAGAACTCGTTTCTAAGATGCCACAATGTTCGCTTAGCGTGATGTTTGGGCTCCTTGCGTATGTGCTGACAACTCTTAAGAGTTATTTTTTTAATATGAGAGACATCTTCTTTTTACCCTGAGTAACGTTTGCGCGATCACGGTGACCGTGATAATTCATGGCGACACGCAACGCGTCCTGTTTGTATAAAATAAGCTATTATACTCATAATAGGAATAAGATGTCAAACGGATGGTTAAATATGTATGCTAGCTATGTATCGACTTATATCAAAATTTATTGAAAATTAAGTGCTAGAGAGATATTCAAGTTTGGAATTTCAAGCGATATATTTATGTTATGTTTGTTGTTGTTTATGTATAGAGATTTTAAACTACAATAGTCACAGCCACACTTTCTTCACTTCATTAATTCTCATTTAGCCATTGTTTCACCTGATTATTCCGACTAAAAGCCGTTTAATGCTTATGTTCTATTATTGAGACGAGATAATCGATATATTTACTCCCTTATAGAATATACAGTATTTTTAAATATTTTTTTTTTCTGGGCAAGACAGACGCTGTTGGCCGCAGATGGCCATTACAGCTTCACCGGACAATAGGAGGCGAGCGCTTAAAGCGCTCTAGCCTTAGCGGCAGAAGTAGCGACGAGCTCAAGGGCACCTCAGGGAGGCACGGCCTCGGCTTGGGCTGTCGCTTAGAGAAGGCTGATTTTACCACCGGTTTACAACGCGCCCCCACTGAGAAGAACCGGCAAGAAACTCAGTGGGGTGATGCTCGTCGTTGTGGTCGCATACGTACGACCCTTCGGCCTCGCCGGCGAGACCGGTGTCTGTTTGATAGTGTAGCATACGGTTGTCGGGGAGGGGCAGGCTCAATGCCATGGTCCAATAGGGTCGACATTGGGTCTGGGGGATCTATCAATACGTGTCGCGGACGGCGGCGCGAGTCTGAAGGACTAGTAGCATAATCGGCGGCGGCGCGGATTAATAGGGCAATCCAATAGAAAGACGCTACTTCCCGTCTTCTTGTTTTCCCTTAGTCCCCTCTTACGGACATCCAACGGGAGGAGATGGGTGGGTGCTATCGTACCCGGTCACCGCACCCCATGGGTTCGAGTGCGTCATCATCATCATAATGCGTTGACAGTATTGCTAATTCTGAGACTGAATTCTGAGAGGCTGTGTCAAACGATCTCGAGACTGCCCGCATCACTGGTTTATGTCGCGTTATTGCCGCGTAAGTTGACAATCGTGTCAAGGTCGTCCACGAAGGTTTTTTCTATGTACAATATCATTTGCTAACGGGACATTTAGGTGTATTTTTTTTTTACAAAATATATCTGTCTTCGGGTGCAATTAAAATATTAGCATCCCCAAGGTAAAATACGTGCCGGCGTACCTAAAAGAGAGTCATGAGATTTTTCTCGTACTTTATTGACTTTTGTAATTTATGTAAAGTTCGGAACGAGACGGAAAACGATGTTAGTCAGAGTTGAAGGAAAATATTGTTAGTGCAGTTAACTTTAGTAGGTACTACTTTTAGTAAAAAAAGATAGGTAAGTATATGTAATGATATTCCTCCTAAATAACTGATAAACTGTAAACAATCAGTTTTTACCTTGGTACAAGGCCACATGGAATCGCTAAATTCTATGTAAATTTTGCATCACGATTTATTATTTCATCTATTTAGGACACGTTATTATTTGCATAAACTATAAGTATGGTTGCCAAGTCGTGATTTGTCTACAGAAAAACTAAAATATAATTTGGTCAATTTATTAGTCTTTGTTTGAAATTGTTTTGTTTAGAAATGAAACTCAATATCATATGAGACAGTTTTTAAGTATTGAAAGTGTGCCATTTTGCATTCGGTCTAGTGTCGGATTTAAATTTCGAACGTAAAATGGTGAGGAGAAAGCCTGTGTCTTTTTTATTCAATTTCAAGTGATTCGATAAGTAATATCTGTTATTCTCTTACACTGAAACAATAAATAGCGTGCAAAAAATACGTACCTCCTGTACAAAATTTAGTGATTTAAATGTTTCTTCTGCTAATACGTATTCGTTGTCCTCTGTTTTGATATTATCTGTGGTCGTTTTAAATATTTTAAAGAAGCCGTACCCGGGGATGGGTAAATATGTCTCTACGAAGCTTTTACGTTTATTATCTTAAGAAAGAAAAGAAAGAAAGAAATTAGGTTGCAGTCCAGGTTCCGACCAAAAGAACACATCTAGAAACAAATAATTTTATGAGAGTTATCTTAACTCTACCAACAAATCTTTGGTTACAAAAATTGAAATAAATTTAACTGATATCAAAATCCTGGCTAACAGGCGTCACAGTAGTGGGTACTGCTATTACCAAAATCGTTAACACGCTGTTAGACCCCACAGCAAAATCATGCAGCATTGAGCTAGTCCCCAGATGAAAGAGTTATCGTTCTAGTCTGTAGTCTAGCACCTACCTAATACAAAAGTAGCATTCCCGTTTAAATAAAATACCAATATATACTTAATACCAGCGCTTGTTTTTGTCCCACTACTGAGCACGGGCCTCCCCTCAAGATGAAGGGACTTAGGCCATAGTCCACCACGCTGGCCAATTGCGGGTTGGCGGACTACACACGTCATGCGATAGCTAGTTAGGCTTTCTCAGACATGCATGTTTTCGTTCACCGAAAGCTAGTAACAATCGCACAAAGATGATTCGCACATGATTAATTAAATAAATCAGAGGTGCGAGTCGGTGTATGAACCTGAGCGCCTTGTTTCCAAGGCAAGCGCTCGGCCACTGAGCTATTACTGCTTAGTAACACTATATATACTTAAGTATATCATTTTAAAAACGTAACGTCGGTTTTAAATTATTGCTGTGTTGTATCAAAGCATGACATCACAAACGTAAAAATTATGTTTGCAAACTATCTATTGAAATAAGCGCTAATATTGGCAGATTTGCATAGCGTTTAGCGAAAGCGTGCTTCAGGCAAGGCTATTGATAAATCAATAAACATGCCGCACGCCGTGACCCTATCGTTTTTAATGGTATTATTTTCCTACTAGCTGCCTTTATTGTGAAAACATTTATCTATATTCCTCGTACTTACTTACTCGATAAATTCTTAAGTTGAGCAAAGCCGGCCGGATTACGTACGTACTACCTCGGTGTTAGAAATTATTCTGTCGCAAAACAGCAGTGTGTAAATATTGCCGTGTTCCGCTGTAAAGGACACTATAATTGGAAAGACCTCGGGCCCAAGAAACTTAGTAAATAATATCTCAGGGGGAGTAGTAGAACTAGTTTAGTAGTAGATCAAGTTTTTGACCATATATTTTAGACCAGTCAGCGCCTCTGAAAGTTTTATACAAGTTAGATCGTTTTCATTAACTATCAGAACTATTATTAAACCCCCCTGAAGATGGGCAGCGCCATATATCCTTCTGTCATGTCGCTTACCATTAGGTCTGTAATCTGCTCCTCTCGTCACTAACTTGCGTAAAAAAAATTAGTACTTATCTACAGCATTTGTGTTTCGACTTAATCATCTTAGCTAAACTCCATCAATTTATAGTCGTAAAGTGAGATACCTAAGTACACAAATTACATCGACTTTATAGATAGAACATACAATGTAAATTTACCCCTGAAGACGTTAAGTATTCATGACTCAATCTGAGTATCGATTGGCAGATATTTATTTCAGTTTAGCTGAACGCTCTCTCGTTAAATAACGAAATGACTAAGCTCGACGAATCAATAACTAATCTACCTATAGCAGATAAATCCGATTTATTTACACAATTTGTATAAACTGGAGTCAATGTATTATTGTATATAAATTGGCGATTATCTCGTAAGTATATTCTTAACAATAAACATCGCTATTAAAATGAATACTAAAGAAACTTTCGAAAGCATTGTTTTGAATATTCCACATGCCTTTAAGAAAATGTTCTAAATGTAATGGTGCCTCATCCGGCACAATAAGAAAACTATTATGCGTTTCAACTAAGAATGTGGTTGCCATGATGTTCACGACTGCGGAACTTCACTCATTTTTTACGATTTTTGTACCGGCAGCAGAATAAACACAAAACGCAAAATTCGCCCCGGTTTTGATTATTTATTGTAATGTCTTGTTTTGCTGTCTATTTTTGTTGAAACATCATTTTTAGTAATTATATATTTGAAATGGCAAGATGGCGGCCACCTTCTTAGTTGAAACGCATAGTAATTGAGAGTAGAATTATAAAATAATTGGTTTGGTAATTACAATATATGTATATCTCTTCTATCTCTTCACGTCTATGATAGGTATAAAGAACTATAAATTAGAGAAGATAAATCCCAAATGATATAGCTCTTAAAATTAAACTTGTTCAAAATGCCTGAGTAATTCAAAAGCTAATTCTACTAGATATCCATCGAGCTGGCAATATTGTCCAGGAATCTTACGAGGTAGAGATATAGCCTAGAACTACAAATTTGATTCGGGTCACGTGCCAATATCACTGTAATTTGAAAGCAAGCTGATGAAGGTAATTTATCATCGTTAACGTGGACTCAAAGTCACTTGGCCGGGGTTGTCCTTACTAATTTATCTTTTAAAATTTCAACTGATTACGAATGCGAATGAAACAATACTTGTTTTGAAATATAATGAATGACATTCGACGCAAAAAATTGTTCTCTTCTCGTATTTTTTTGTTTAACTCTGTATTCTTTGCTTCAAAAGTGTTGCTTGTGTCTCATTACATCAGTTATTCAAGAATAATAATAATGACGTCCTCATGGCCGATACGACCACAGCGGCCAATCTTATACAAGATCAGCCATCTACGCGGGAGATATTGGTGCACAAGTGCTTGCGTAGACATAAGCGCAGGAATGACTTTTTACATACATTTTACACACCCATACGACGCATGGATCATCTTACTTTCCAAACAATTAGGTTATCGGCCTGCATTGTTCTAACCAGTAGAGAAAGCAGCAGGAGATTTGCAAAGCAGGCGGTCTTCCGCCGCGCCAAGGAGGCTACACAAATAATAAATGTTGTATTCAAGAATATACTCTTATGAAATGCACTCCTTAATATTCCTGTCTGGCAACTACACTTTCATGTGACGAAGTAAGTTACGTTCATTAAAATTGTACGTTAACTTTCAAGTTAGTACCGGTAAAAGTTTGATTTTACTCTAGAACTTATTCTCCACTTCTTTTGCTGTGATTTTGCACTTTAAAATTGGTTTCCAAGTTTCTATTTTGCTGTCCACCGTAAGCGATTCAGCTTTAAAAAGGTATATCATAACATCTTTAGCCAAACACTTAATAATAAGAGTAGTTTGTCAATTATCTGCCTTATGGCCGTTCTAACTTATAATTGAATTGTTAGTCAGAGGTACGGTACGCCCGGCAATGGAGAACTTTACCAACTACCGTGTGTCCTGTTTGCTCACGCTTCGTTACATTTTGACTTATGGTTAGTTACTGTGCTGCTAGACAGAGTACTGGGAAAATTAGTTAGTATTGTTAATAGTGTTCGTTGATTATCTCGCTGTTGTGAGAAGTTATAGAACTATGATAAATTGGCAAAAATTACACTGTTACGGCTGAAAAAATATTGTAATGTATGTACATATTTTAATTACTTACTTCAGTATGGAACTCATTTCATATTCAGAAAAAAATAGAGTTGGAAAAACTAGTAAGAAGAACCTAAAAAAATAACTTATTCTACGGTAATAAGCATACTAGCTAATACCATCACCAGCTACCTATATATTTTGATAGCGTTTCTCGTGCAATGATTGTCTGGAAGAAATTGCTTATAGCGATAAGACCGCCATTTGTACATTTTATGATTTAGCTCTAAGTTTATATTGTAAATATATTTTTGGTGTACAATAAGGAGTATTTTATTCTATTCTAATGCGATGATCACATATCATGATTTTCAATAAGGATAATTCGAACTATTTATTTGAAACAAGGAGTCATACACTTTAATATCTTTGAAATTAAGCAAAATTTGTGTTCAAGTAGCTAGAAGATTGTGATAGGAGTAACTGAAGTCCATTATTTATTATTTTGAAGACTCGTGCATTCTTAACAGTATAAAGAATGTAGAACGTATTCTTTATTGTTCATAATTTTGGTTCAAAGCTTCACGACATCGCTCAAGCTCATAGATGATGATGTAATGTAATTGTGGTTTCACACTGCTAAAAGCAAATCGTCAACTCTAACGTGACAGCATTCTACTTGCTTTAAAGCGTGTAAAACGAAAAGCAAACGTTTAACATTTGTAAGTTTATTTGTCTGTTCAGTTCCCGGCACTTTTAGAGAGGTCCCTTATTTGTTTTTACACAAATCCTTTTGTTGAAGTTCACGATTGTCGCATAAAGCAGGGAATGGCGATGTGTGTTTATTTGACTAGCCTTGTGTAATGCTTTTAGTTGGTAATAAAACAACAGTTGTGTATTGTATTTGTAAACACGTGTAAGACGTGTGTATCGTACCTATTGCAGATTTAACTATTTTATAATTTAACCGAGTTAAGTACTTTAGTGACTCAATATGCTGTCAAATAAGACTTGACTACCAGAGGGCCCAGACACGATACAATCGCTGCATAGCAATTCTATTTCTTCATTCGCTAACGTTGTCAATTCCCCATAATTAGTCACGTGATTTGCCTATTTCTTATGTCATTCTCATACATTTTTATACTGTCTATTTGCGTTAACGCTTATAGAATGCTACTTTGTCTTGATGGGCAGGGTAGTTTTGTAATGACAAGCTCGCTCGTAGATATTGCGATATCGGATCGGATTTAAATGTTCATGTTTTTTCATTTTCATTTTCCTATATCTTACTAAAATTATAAGGCGTTATTCGGCATGAGTAGACGGGCAGTTAGGACTAAAATTTACAACAAAACGTAACTCTTGGACGAATACAACCGAAAAAGAAGTAACACACAATTTCAAAGTTATGAAAGGGCAACAACAAAAGACCCCGAATTGAATTTTCCGCCTGAGATAAGATCGGAACCGTTTGCGGCTGAATCGTAGAAAATGGGGACCTAAATAAGCATTTTGCTCTACATTAGGGTACTTTTACATACTCGTAATTTATGTTTATTGTTTTGTAGATACTGCTTTTTTAGTTTTCCTATTGGAGGATTTAAACTTAGCTCTTTCACATTCGAAAACAGCTTAACTTTTGGAGAGAGCTTTAAAAGAAAGTATCAAAGTGGAATTACACAAATAGCGAACTTTGGAAGTTGTAAAAGATGGGACTACAACTTCTATGTTCCTTTTGACTCACATTAAGACAAACAATTGCAAGTAAATAAATGACCAGGTGCAGTTTTAATTGTTTTACTAAATCGCCGAGATTACAGGTGGTAGACCTGTAGAAATGTCTTGGAAGAAATGAAATTTCTATCGAATTAATAGTAATAATTGAGAATTTAAAAAAAAAACAACACAATCTACTATATGCTGAAAAATATTTGAATGTTATAACTTTATGAGTAGGGGCTTCCCGCACATAACTGCGAATTCGCATCGCATCGCAAATATCTGCGATAAACAAATTCATTTTCAATACAAAAATTCATTTGTTTCTCGCAGATATTTGCGATGCGATGCGAATTCGCAGTTATGTGTGGGAGCCCTATAAGACTACTCTGAACCGGAAATCAAATAAGTACCTACCTACTTTTATGGTGAGATTTTTTAAAAAGATGACATTTAAAAAAAAACAAGTCCGGGTCATGAAATCCCTCTGTATAAAAACAAGTATCCGGGAGTAACTGCTACATAAACTTTTGCAATCATCCCAGGGCCTCATCAAAGTTAAATAAGTCGAAACACGGAAGCTGTGTAAGAAAATACTGTGACAGTTTTTTTAGGAAGAATACTTTATTGCTAACAAAACGTTATCGGTTACAAGGTGTAGGGTAGGTAATCATTATCTGAGATATATATATTTTATAAGTTAACTAGTAGCTTAGAATTTAATATGTAAATCATTTCAGTTGAGTTCGCTATATGCGAACTTGTTTTAGGTCTCATAGGTAAATGATTAAATATTTACATTGAGTTTGAGCCAAGTAAATATCGTAGACTCATAGACTATCATCAGGGGCGGATTTAATACGTTGGTCGCCCTAGGCCTATGAAAGATTACTGCCCCCTATCCGCTGCATAAAGCAACAAAACTTAAATGAACTATAGGAGTAATGAAAGCTAGTTAATGATAAAATAATTTCAATTAGTGTCTTTTGATACTGATACTTACCACTTCTATTTGTGAGTAACAATGAATTGTTATTCACAAATTGGGTGACACACAACGGGTGGTTTCACAGAAGGCAAGGCTACTAAAAAAACTCACCATGTTGCCGCCCAGACCCCCTTAATTTTTCCGCTCTAGGTCCGGGCCTATAGGGAAATCCGCCCCTGATAATCAAATATTTTATAGATCGTTGGCAGCCCTAGCGTACATCGTGTCCTATCACCTTGTTACATCATCGATAACAAACTATCAGTATTTTATCGATATGTTGAAATCTGTCAGCGGGCGAACCTTTCACATCTTTTGTATGTAATATTATGTAGATATGCATACGTACAGAAACATGTATTAATAGAATTTGTTACTAGGACTTATACAACTATTTGAAAGACAGTGGATAAATGAAAAGGTAACTTTCACAAGTATGTACTGGTGTAGCAAAATCGAAAAGAAAAATGTTTCAAAAATGATTATAGTTTCGTGTTGTTTAAATAAGTTAAAAGGGAAAAATAATTGAAAGACTTATAACGATCGTTATAAGTCTTACGAGAAATCTTGCGAGGCCAAAACAGACCAGGTTGGCTTACATTCCAACAACAATTGCTTATAAAGAACTACTTATTTCGCAACAATTTGAATTTCCCTTCGTTATCATATCTCCGCCAGCATTAGCAGTTAAATTTTCAAAGTAAGTTTGTTTGTACTTTAAGCCTGCTACGTAAGCAGGTGATACAGATCCCATGTCATTCAAGACATGTTCGCAAACTTTTGTTTGAACCAAACAAACGGATAAGAGATGTTCGTAAACGTGATGGAACTCTCTTTTATATTTACTTGTAATATACACGAAGGGATCATTGGCTCCTTTAGGATATGAATTTTTATAAATGTTTTAAATTGGCACATGAAACCGAACTTTAGGTTGACGATACGGTTACATGAACCATAGGACTTAAATTCCAGAAAATGTACTAACGGAGCTGCGAGGCTAGTAAATAACAATGATTTATTTAATAAAGATCTTAATTAAAGTACAATCAAGGTGCTAAAAATGTAAGAGAGTAAGGTGTGCCCCTGACTCGTAAATTAGGAAATAACCTCTATTTTCTAATGTAAGAGGTCGCCATCACTCGCTCCGAAAACATTAAAACAATTATCTAGTTGATGAAGTATTGAAAGTTAATGGCACATATTATTTGCAGTTCTTAACTAAGAGTGCTTTGTGAAATGTTCTAATGTAGGTGTATTTTAGTATAGAATAGAAAGACAAACATATTGTGAAGTAGAATAGATACCTACCTTTTACTGTAGGTCTAAACTGGATAACGTCAGACTAATGTTGTCAGTCTACTGTAGCTAAGTTACATAGTAAAAGCAATTATACCTAACGAATTACCTTGTTTGATAAAACATAACCAAAAGTGAAAAGCGATTTCATTTTCTGATAGCACAGGTGTAGATGGAAATCGCTAATGAACCAATGAAGGGAAAGGTGGTTTTTCTGGCTCCATTCTTTATTGCTTAAAATGATATGATTTTCATTTTAGATCTGCCGCACAGTTTTAAACGAACCCACAACAAAATATACTGACAGGTATTTTTTTTTATTAATATAAGTTTGGTTTTATATTATTTATAGTTATAGGTGGAGTAGGTACATCATGGGTATAAAGTACCATAAACTTAAAAATGTGAACAGTCTTAATAAAATCAGAAAAAATAATTAATTGAATGCTCCATGGAATAATAATGAGATAATAAATATATACTTAATGTATATATAATATCCTTCTACGAATACACAGGGAATTTTGAAGTTGCTTAATACAACTTTGTTTAAGTTACATAAAGCTTGCTTATGTTATCTTAAGTTAATTGGGTTATCTGTAAGATATATAAAACAGGCTTTACAGGGCTTTTGCATATATTTTCTTTCTTTTAATGGGCAACATATAAAGCTTATCCCACCCGAAACTTCAGAATCGGTTCGGTAGTTTCAGAGATTACCTTACCAAACATACAAACTTTAAGTGTCTTGTATTAGTAACATAGAAGTATACACTAGATATAGGTATAACGGGCTGGTTTCCGCAACTCCAGGTCAAAGCGCGTATTTTGCGTATTTTAGTATAGGTACACTATTAGTTATTTAATGTACAAAATATGCACGAGTTTCTAGTGTTCTGTTTGTACGAATGGAAGTAAAATATAGCACCTACGCCTTACATAGGCGTGGAACAAAAAGAGCAATTTTTCTAATTTCTTTGAAGATATTTTGTAATTTAAATCTCTAACATTAGTCCTACATACGCATCTAATAGTGCGTGAATGATCTGTTTGCGATGATAATGTCGATTGATCTATTTAATCATTCACTGTTGCGTAGGAAATCGTAGTTGTAATAATTGATGTTCCTTTTACCGCTTAGCCTTAAATTTCCAGGTATTGTATTATTTAGACAAACGTGGTAGTTAACATTTTTATGTTATTGGTTAATGCGGCATTTTATAATAAATACTCATACACATCTGGTCTGGAATACCAGATATTTGCATGTATTTTGAGTATTTATTATACTACACTGCATACGTGATCTTGTGTATTTTAGGGTAACTTTAAGTTTGATTTGTTTTGTATGGATTTACAAAGCACAGCTGCAAATTTGAATTCACCCTAAGGCAAAAGTGGTAGTTAATGTTACTTGTTTTAAATACCGATTTTTAATAATAATACTTAAACCTATATCAAAATACATAATCATATATCGCTATTCCAGATATTGAAAGAAATACCAGATAGGTATACCTACTTGTATAACAGACACATTACTAGTTTGGCGTGCTTTTTACATTAGGCGCGTCGTTACCGTACTACTCCTATAACATGATGACAATGCCTATGACTATATCTTAAAATAGGCCGATGTTAAGTGCCCATTTTATTTCCACTTCCATTTCCATACCGGAATGCCAAAAAATACATTGAGGCTACGTCGAGCCAGACTTAAACGTTTACCCCTAATGACGGAGCATTTTTATTAAAATCACAATGGCGCCGGGCCTGTGACGTCAGATAGCTCTATTTTCGTCTTTAGGCTTTTAAGGCTATCATCCTAGGTGACATCTGACGAACATATTGAAGTTCGCCAAAACAGACTCGTCGCTTTTGTCCATACGAGTAAATCATATGTTAAGGATTTCTTTCGTAGTTTCCAAAAGATTTAGCTACGCATTTGTTCTTAGTTTAGTTGACAGATTTTTTTGCAAATATTTCTGTAAGTTAATTATTTTGACAGAAGCAGACACCTCAGTAGGCGAGTGCCTTGGAAAACAAGGTGGGGAGGTTCGAACTCCTGATTTCTGTTCTTAATCATGTGCGAATCATCTTTGTGCGATTGTTACTAGCTTTCGGTGAAGGAAAACATTTTGAGGAAACTTGCATGTCTGAGAAAGCCTAACTAGCTTTCGAATCACGTGTGAAGTCCACCAACGCGCACTTGGCCAGCGTGGTGTACTATGGCCTAATCCCCTTCATCTTGAGGGGAGGCCCGTGCCTAA
Organism: Furcula furcula; assembly: GCA_911728495.1. NCBI lineage: Eukaryota > Metazoa > Arthropoda > Insecta > Lepidoptera > Notodontidae > Furcula > Furcula furcula. The sequence continues at coordinate 6,893,905 of OU452246.1, read as the reverse complement.
TAGTGGGACAAAAACAAGTCCTGTTAAAAAATATATAATGTGCCGAAAAGGTGTTCAATTGGTCTGATACCCTTGTTTACGAAATTTAAGCACACAATTTCCATGCTACGTATTATATTAGAGTTTTATTTCCCAGTCAATGTTCGGATAAAGATAATGTATACATTAAGCTAGAAATGTTTTAACCACGATATAGATTTACATAGATAACGCAAGTATCACTATTTGTATTGAAACTTGATTGAAACCAAGCGTGCCCACTTTTTATCACTTTCTGTGACGTCACGGCCGACATTTAGGTGACGGGATATCCAAACCGATGCCGCCGATACCCCACTGATTTTTTTTAGTTTTTGCGGCCGACCGGTTACAAGGCTGCAACAGACCCGCCTGGACTGTGAGTTAGCGGCGACCAACCCCGACGGTTCGTCGGGGTTCGGACACGCGACGTACATGCATTTGCGTTGTGTCTATGTAAATCTATATCTGTGGTTTTAACAATATAATCTTGCCTCGTTTGTAGAACAATGCTATTCTTAAACTTAATGTCGGCCTATCATCGTGAGTATCTAGTTGGCAAACACGCACAATTTGTTTAACGACACAGCTGCAGTTTATTTAATTAACTGTTATTACATGACTCGGGTTTACGGTAATAGGTAGTTAGGTGGGTCAGTGATTATGACATACATTGTTAGATTTATTAAAAGCAACTTTGTATAGAGACTAGCTAGAACTTTGCTAGTGGTAAGAAACACACCTCGCAATAATCTACAAAAATGTTATTTGTGTGGAGAACTAGCTTATTACTCACTTTATTAAACACAATGTCAATATATTTCTATAACAACACAAACGTAACAAATTTGTACATAAGTGTCGACTCCTCAAAACGTAGTATTAAATCCTCTGACTTTTACGACAGGGTCAGCAAATTACCAAATGTCTTGGCTCTATGATGTTTTTATTGTATCTCTTAAAATATTCATAAATAAACTGATATTACCGACATATTCGACTTTTAAAAACTAAACTTAATATTTAAGATTATTTACGAGAGTTATAATCATCCAAAAAAGTCATAGAGCAGGCAAAGTCTGCACGCTATAAATCTCCTAGGACATTATTTGTGATGAATATTGGAGTTGGTAGTAGGATAATAGTAAATAACCTAATTCATTACCAAGCAAAAGTTTAAATAATGAAATTTTACGATACCTACTACACTCTCCAACAAATCTACAGCGCTTAGGGAAACAAAATTGTGTTTTTTCAACGGCACGGCTGTGTACTCGACCCCGTTATAATGAATTGCCATAGTGTGACGTCACACGAATTAGAATAATGTGACGTGTGGGAGTTTCCTCGTAGCCAATTAGCGAGAAATGCACGCTAATTTGTGCCTTATCGCGTAATAAATAAAGGTGAGGTTTAATGAAGATTTATTGCAATCGGTGTGCAAACCATGGTTCCTGCCGCATTGTCTCTGCAAATAGTTGTTTGATTCTCAGATAAGCGATGTTTTGTGTGATATATCATGTTGGGTTTTGGTGATTGTACATTCACACAACGTGGATCATGCAACCATATCCAGCCATTCTTAGGGCTATTTTAATTATCTTTGGCGAGGTCCTAACGTCAAATTTTTATTTTTGGACTCTATAGTCCAGAGTTACTACTAGTCCTACATTTAGCATGAATGGACGCCACCGGGGAGGGTTTCGTGAATAGGAATCCCCTTTAACCCGGCTTCCGTAGGGGCCTACGGAAACCTTTCCTTACTTTACCTTTTGGTAAATTTTTTTGATGGTTTTCTCCTCGTCAAAACAGGCCACCTTTAATTAATAATAAAATATAATATGACGAAAGATATTTAGCTATATACATATATTTAAATTCTTTTAATTTAACCCATTATCTATCACTGTTGTTCTGGGCTAAAGCTGGACTGCTGGAATCTTCACTCTTCTATCACGACAAGGGAAAGATTATGAAAAAATAATAACAGCGGAAGAATATACGAAACTCAGGCTGTTTGCGAGTAATTTCTATTAATTTCACATCCGTCACAACTTAGACTCTCATGAGATTAATGTTGAGTAAAACGTTGTTACCGAAGCTATAAACTTTACAGTTACTTTGTAAAGTACTAAACCGTGTGAAAACTAAGCTTAGAATTTGGGGTATACCTACGACCGCAACACACAACTCCAGACAAGAAACCAACGACGCAACAGGCTTAAATAGAACTTTTACCCGCACTATTTTTCCCATGAAACATCGAGGTACTCATAGGCTAGATAGTTGTAATCAATGTTCTGTAACTGTCAGTTGGTTAAGCAATGCCAGGCGAGGTCAGTCTAGATGGGTGACCACCATCACCACGGGCACCGTGTCTGGTTGCCGTGGTGCTATAATGCGCTCCCCGGCGGCGGGCTCAAAGGCAAGGTACTGAGGGGCTCCTGGCGCAGATTGCACCGGAGAGCCCGGAGGTCCCCTCTCTTGTGCAGATGCGACAGGGTTTTAGTGAGTAAGAATCCCACATACCGGTCCCGGGGAGAAAAACCGACCGAGAAAAAAAAAATGGGTGACGTTTTAGTGACATTTAAACAGAGGCCAACCAGCTAGAACTTTGACTCCACTAACCATATCACAAGAAGAATAGAAACATCGCAGGTAAATCGGTTGGGTCTTTTGGGCTCTTCTATGCCACAGACAGATAGAGACGCACGAGCACATTAGGCTTCAAAATTAAAAGACCACTCCTTTTCCTATCGAGGATTAAAAATATAGAAGAAGAAGAACTACATTTATTTGGCGGATAACGACACACACAAAAATATACAAAATAAAAACTTACAAACTTACTAAGTACTTAAAAACAAAAAAAAACTTAAACTTAGAAAAAACTTATGAGATACATGAGGCAACTGTGCGTCGCGCTTCCGCCAAACGAGGTGGGCAACTCAGCGATATGCTGCACCGGAAATCCAGATTCCCGGCGCAGCGCTGTTTTTCAGTGTCAACCTCAATATCTACAGTTTATTTACAAATATACATAAACTAAGTAAAAAACTTCCAACAAGTGGTCGCCGCATTGGGAGGGAAGGGTACCTAAAAGACTGGCGGTGTTTCCTCTTTGTATGGCCAAGCCGTTGGCAGAAAAAGCTATCAGCCTGACGGTCTCCTGAGACTTCGATAAGTTTGGATGAAATTTCTTTCACCAAACCGTACGCCTCATAAGACCAAGTCTTATGGCCTCCTCCGCAAAGGGCGAAAGGATTAAATATATTTTATATTAATTTTACAGCTGTTAATATAAAATACAGCAGGGTAACGTTAAGAGTTTTTAACGTTATTTCAAGCCCTGGCTTAAAAAACGCGAAAGGTTGTTTACAAAATCGTAAATAATATAAATGATTCAAAGCTGCTATTTACTTAGCAATGTTTGTCCATTGTCCGTCGACAGTAATCTGATTACAAGTTCCAAGTTTGCTTAGTCAATATTTGTTTTATGTTACAAAGTTATGACAATATTTGCGGAGTGGTGTCAAATGAGGTCCTTTTAATAAAATACTTTTTTTATTTTGCTCTGCGTGACCTTTGTAAGGTGGCGTGGGAATTGTTTTGATAAGCCTAAGCCGTATAACCTTTGAATTACATGACCGCCTGTTTACTACAAAAAATGTATAATATTGCGTTTTGTTTTTGCTATTGTAATAGTATTACATATTAAAATTACATTATCTATAACATAATATAATTTTATTTCAACAATAACCGTTGAGATTTTATTACCGAAGTTAACGTTAATATCGGAAAAATTAAAACAATATGTAGTAAACTTTGAAATGCTGTCTGTTTACTACAAATAATGTGTTTTTAAACTTAAAGTTTTTGCTATTGTAAATAATATTACATAATATGAAAATTACGTAATCTAATTTTATTTCAACAATACCCGTTGAGATTTTATTACCGAAGTTAACGTTAATATCGTAAAAATGAAAACCTTTGAAATACATGACCGTCTGTTTACTACAAATAATGCGTTATTACACTTAAAGTTATTGCTATTGTAAATGATATTACATATTATATTTATTAATTACCTATATTATATTTTATATGAAAATTACATAATAAAATAACAATAACAATATGAAGTAATAAAAAGTTATGGAAAAAAAAGTATTTAACAAAACGCGATAAGTAATGCTGCGTTGGCTGCGTATAATAAAATCTGTTGCGATTTCCAGTGGTAAATTTTAAAACTACGGCCATAATACCAACTTTCAAATAAAGCAAAGTAAAAAAATCTGTACAAAAACCTCTGAAAAAAAAATGGTTAGGTACTGTAACACGCGGTAACACGCGTCCGCAAAAATACGTCTTAGGTTAATTAAATGCATGTAAACAAACAGCGGGGATCCGGTCTCGCTTCAAACTAGTAATCGATTCGACAGGTTTTTTGAATACCGCACTTTAAACAGTTACCCAAAGCAGAATGTTTATCTGATTATCATTCTAGGCAGCTGCATGTCCGAACCGCCAAAACAAAATTCGGCACAATGCACTTTCTAGTACACCTACTTCAGAACTGGACTGATGTGACCCGATGCGAAGTGGCTCACTCGGAATGTATTACACCGAGAGAGTCGACTCGCAAATATTATATAAACTTTACCTGTTCGGCCGCTTCCTTATGAAAATTCAACTAGGTCAAGTTACTCGGCCATACTTGCAACTTGTTGCAAGAAGGTCCTTTATTATTTGCATAAACACGTACTGCCTCCTCACGTCAAAAGTAACCACTAAAAGCAGTCAGTTAAATTATTTGGACCCTCATCATCAGCCGGAAGACGTCAACTGCTGAACATAGGCCACCTCGTTGGAACGCCACAATGAACGACAGTTGAATATTTGCATCCACCGGTTGCATGCGACTAGCACAATGTCGTCAGTCCATCTAGTGGGAGGCCTGCCTACGCTGCGTCTTCTGGTTATTGGTCGCCACTCGAAAACTTTTCAGCCCATTTCCATTTCAACTTCAATATTCTGAGCTAGCTATGGAGAAATCTATCTCCATAGCTCGATGTTGGATTCTGAACTTCTCTAAAATGCCAGTAGATAATTTCAGTACAGTACCATATGTCATCACTGGCAACACAAACTGGTTAAAAACCTTCGTTACGGTTCGCATGTGGTCAGCGGGGTCGTTGGCGGTACGCTCGCAGAAGTGTGCGTTCTGTCTTAGTGAGCAGTGGCAAGTCAGGTGATACCCACGTTCACATTAGTGTTGCCTAACATTGCCTTCGCTATCACTTGTTCTGTGACAACACATTTACCTAATTACGAGGACACAAATTAATTTCGTGTCTTACGTGTAATGTACATATTTATATTTACATAACTGGTAACGCCACAACACTGGTGAATGTATACGTATACTGTATGAATAAAAAAATAACTGTGGTTTATAATTACGATGATTTCAATTTCAACTCAATTTATCTGAAAGTGGAGGGTTCAACACCTGTGTACAAAATGTTTATGATAATATAATAATGTCTTGGGACAATCCACACATGGTCATCTCACGATCCTAAACCAGGTAGACGTCGGTACTGTGGAAAACCAGCCAACTGGAGCAAACGCTTATGTACTTTTTGTGAATGCATACTTATACATATAGATAAATAACACCCAAAGACAAACGACACGGTCATGCAGACAAAGGTTTTTCTAAGTGGTAATCGATCCCACGACCTATTGGGTAGTGGCCAGAGTATCTAACCACTATACCAATAGCCACGACGGTGAACTCTTGCGCACAAATTACAAATATGTAGAAACCTGCACCGGCTATTCTCCCATTACTTTTTGCCTTCATCGATATAGCACCGGGCTGGCGAACCATTATCTGTCACCGTGCCCGTTTTTATAAAGTATGTTGAAATAAGGCCTACGTGCCGTCAAATAATTTTGTTTTCGTAATTATTGAAAAAATATACTACTAAAAATAATACTAAATATCCCTACTACATAATCCCTACTAAGCCACCACATCCGAACACTCTGTAGCGTAATACTTCACTGAAAAAAAAAAATACAGACAACTTTTTTTCTCTGTGCATAATGAACTTTGGGATCAGTAGCGTGCCTAAAATATTGCGTCACGTGCCATTGGTTCGCCATCCCTGATATAGCATCTACTTTCCTAAAGCCAAAACAATACCTGCCTTTCTTTCAAATACATACAAACAGAGCACATAAACTTTATATTACTGCTTAAAAACCGATACATCAACTAGTATAAAATAAAACATAACCGTTCAATGTATGACGCAAAAAAACTTATTGCGGATGATAAGTGTGCCAATATTAATGTCTACATTTGTTGATTACGCTATGCAGGTTATTAATATCATTTTAATAACACTTGCATACATTATCACCCGTTCTGTACGCAAAAAATGCGAGAGAACAAAAAGTATTGTCCCATTTGCCTCATTCGGAGCTTCTGTCAAAAGCTTTGTGGTATACATTGAAATAAGAAACATCGCAACACAATTGTTGGTCGAAACTAATTAGCCGGCAATTCGAATGTAAATTGAACTTTTAATGCTATTCGTGCGTTGATAGTAATTAAACGAGCTGGAAACGAAGAAAAGCAGGTAGAATCTCTAGTTTTATTACTGACCCGACTGGAATACGATAAGTTTCCTTTCGAAGACGTCCTAAATTCACCAAGCTTGATTCCTATTTATCTCGAGGCTTGTCGCCGTCAGGCCGTTATTTCAATTCAATATCTGAGGTAAAACGCCGTACTAGAGACGCCATCACAACTAGATCATGTCAAACAAACTTTAGAGCTTGCTCGCAACAAACTCTGTTATCAAATAACAACCACAGATTAACAAAGATTAAGCATCGGAACTTCAAAATTTAGTTTAAAATGGGTTTAAAATAATCTAGGAGTATTTATGATGACGTCTAGTACGTTAGTACTTATACCTTGGTCTGCCTCCGTGGTGCAGCGGGAAACCACTTACTTTGCAAACCTTAGGTCACGGGTTCAACTCTAGCGGGGATGATGACGTTTTGTTTACTGGCTGAAACAATGCAGACCGACTGATTGCCTAAAAAGTAAGCCACGCATGGATCAGCGTCGGATTGGTATATAAAAAGTCGGATCTGCGCCTGACCTGTCCCCGGTTGTGGGGGTATTCTGACTCAACGGATTCAATTGAGAATTCGCTTGTGTCTACGCAGGCACTTGTGGACTGTAATATCTTGTGAAAGATTGGCCGCTGCGGTCATATCGGACAAGAGAACATTACATATTACCTCAATGCAATACAATATGCCATCAATGTTCTCGGTTCCTCATCTTACATAAGGTGTTGTGAAGCAGACAAAAAGGGTAGCACGTCCACGAGAATTACGTATGATACGGACATCGCATTAGAGACATCGTCATACACCACACGTACGAAGTTAAGAAAGACCGTAATACACTGAAGGAGAAAGTAGCAAGCCTCCCAACCTTGATACCGATCCAACGATAACATACGAATTCGGGATTTGGGACAGATCTTATGTTTGCAGTCTTGATAATTTTGTTGAACAATTATCACAGTATAAACGTGAGTGTAATATATTAGAAGGTTCTACAGTATTTAGATATGATAAGGATCTCTGCTGACGTCACTGCGGACACGTTCTAAGTTTGAGATCACGCTCAATTTAGTCATGGTATATTAAAATGCTGGATGGGTAATGTGATAATGTTTGACGCGGTAGCGTAATATATTTTCGTCACGAATTTAGCGTGTAATAGCCTCATTTTGAAGAAAGCAAAAGTGTTTAGCGAGCAATCTTTAAGATTACTAGTATTGATAAGATACATGAAGCGGGGAAAGTTAAAATATATATGGCATGGTTTTGAGAAAGAATAAGATAACCTGATACTGTCTCACAAATAGTTATTTTTATACTTGGGAAGATGATTAAATGTCATGACTCTACATATTTAGAAGATGGGTTATAACTGTTTTAGCATTGAAACTTCGGTATATATATTTTATTCGTAAAATACACAAAAAAAAATCTTAAACCTGTTAAAAATCTTAACATAATAGCGTATGTAAAAGGCTGGAAAAAAGGCTTTCCTATTTTTCAGCTTAGTATTGTAGTTGGCACATTGGCACCGCAAAGCTGCCAAATTACCTCGCTAAATTATGCCTATCTGGACGCCTTGTCTTTGCCATTCCAGGTTTCCGTGATATGATAATAATCTTCATTGACGTATTTTTATAAGCATACATTATGTTTAAACTAACCTAAAATTCATAACATTATATACTGTACCTAACATTATATACATTACCTAATGTGAATATAAAAAAAAAATACGTCTCTATGTGCTCGATGACAAAACCCATCGAGCTCTGCTAGTCATTAAATAGGTTGTTTTTATGTTTTTGTCTTCACGGGTTATTCCCAGACTTTTTATAGGCGTGAGGGCAGATTCAACACGTAGAGGCTTTTTTTAAGAAATAAATGGTGTGTGTAAAACACACATTATTACACATTAGTGTTTATTATTAGTACGTGTTTATTGGACAACGTTCTCACCTGCTCATCAATCTATTGATATCACGAGAACAAATCACCGAGAGCGCATTAGTTATGCCATTCAGTAAATATAACTATGTTTCGTTCGCATTCATATTAGCGTGAAACATTCGTGACCATCAGTTGTCGTGTTAATATTCAAGAAATATAATGACTGTTAAAATTACAAAGCCATTTGCAAATTTAAAAGAAAAATATAGTTATGGTATACACGTAAGCTGTGGCCAAAGTGACACCTGCAACCCAACCACCGTCTCCCAGTAGTAGTATTAATGCAATCTTTCTTTATCGGTAGAAAGCGACGTAGCTATAAAATTCGTATATTGACGTCTCTACTTCGCGCCATAGTGAGATTATAATAATACTGCTTTAGAGGTAATGGTAAGGCTAAACTATTGTGAAGGTCCTTTTTTCTTCTAACCAGTAGTATGTATAATAGTAAAATCTTATAATAAGTGGCGCAGGCACTTTAAGAGAACTTTCAAACCTAATTTAACATGTTGACGAAACCTGCATACCTACCCCAAAAATATCTTTATTAGACAGACAGATAGACAATTCTTTATTGTGCACAAATAAAAACAGATACTTGCTAAAAAAAGGCATAAATTAATAAGACATGCAACAATGGCTTAATTAGGTTTGATTCAAACAACGCCCCGCTTTCTCTCCAAAATTAATGTCTAAATCCCTATAAATGTATATTCGCTAAACTAAAATGTAAACCAAATTACTACTAGATCAGAACATATATTACCCTTAATATGTGTTGACTAAAACGGTGACAGATTACATAATCCATCACCAGCTATATACGACACAGAATCATCTATCACTTTTATCAACGTCTCAAGTATCTCGCGTTTAAGTAACTCAATACTGGCATTTGTCAAAACAAGTAGTTAATATTTGTAAACTTTAATATCTATACTCAATGCTCGTTAAGTCAAATTTATGATTGCTGTAAGATTTATGATGATACGTGCTTATTGTAATTACTTGTAGCAAAAATACGTGACCGGACGTGGTATGATGCAGCAGTACTTATTCCGATTCATTAATGAACTACTATTTAAAATACATAGTCGTTAGACACCCTGGCGGCTAAACGACAGGTCATGAGTTAGATTCTCACCCAGGACAACCATTTGTGTGTATGAATAATATGTCTATTATTTATATAAAATATATAACACCTAGTCATAAGACCAACAGACATGTTGGTCATATGTCTTAAGTTTTATATATTTTGTCAGGTTACAGGCTTAGCCTAGTTTGGGATCAGATGACTGTGTGGATTGTCCCCGGGTATAATTATCTAACGACTAGCAATTCCCAGCGGCTACGCCCGCTATTTTGTTTTCCACCCCATTTAACCCCTTTAGGAGTGGAATTTTCAAAAACCCTTTCTTAGTGGATGCTTACGTAATAAGAAGAACCTACTGTCCAAATTTCAGCTTCCTAAGTCCAGCGGTTTGGCCTGTGCGTTGATGAATCAGTCAGTCAGGACAAGTAATTTTATATGTATAGATTAATTCACGCCTCATAAATCATAAGTGCTACGAGTGCATTATCAGAAACATGAAGACTTAGTTGTAGAGAATGTGGAAAGAGCCTTCTCGAATGACGAAATGTTCTACGTTTTCCTGACGGCATTCTGGACAAACAGCTTTATGAGACATTGCTAAATGACCAATCTTTCCACAACGACATAATATATATAATAACGTATACCCTGTGTATCATTGCAAGGTCAAAATCGGAGCAATAAATATAAGAACGCAGGAGTGATGGCTCACCGGTGGCCAGCCAAAGACGATTGGTACGATTTTGTAAAGAAAAACAGGTTGTAGTATCAGCAGTGGCGTGCACTGAAAGCAGGCAAAAATATCTGCGAGTTGTTTATGCTTTATGCTATTTGTTCGTGTTCCAGCACAAATATCCTTAAATTAACCAATATTACCAACATATCCATTTACATAAAAAAAAAATACGTTAATTCATGTCCAAACTAAGATTTTTTAAAATTAAGACTGTTTAGAGAAATCCTAGGGTAGGCAAAGTATTTTTGTCAGTATGGAGCCGCTGAATAAACTTATTAATGTTTTCAAATGCAAATTAATATGTCTATAGTATTTGCTTGCTTATGGATATTTGAAATGGTATACTAACATACTTAAAATAGGTTAAACAAGCCGAATACATTTGTTTGCCTACCCTCTGTGCACGCCACTGAGTATCAGTTAAATTTACGACCTCAACAGACGTGGGAAAAATGTTTCATGTCGCATCGAAGATCTTTACCGTAATCGAATTCTTTCATACGGGAAAGGGAAATTTGATATATATAAAAGGGATGATATTGCAACGGCATGCAATGGAAAACGGTCAATGGGTCCGTGTTCAGTCCGTGCGGCAACTAAACAACTAAAACAAAGCGGGGCCTTTGCGATTGTTGCGATTTCACGAACTATTAGCAAATTGTCCGATACAGAAAATCCAATGGAAAACAAGTCGGATGAAATCTGCTTCGCTACGGGTTCCGGCCGCTGTGTAAAAATGGTTTCTATAATAATTTGTTCCGCACATTTGTCGCTGATTTGTAAAAACAATGTTAACGCGCATTGTGTCTAATATATCTCATTATATTATTAAAAAAATACTATTACATAATTAATTTCCAACAATAGCCATAGATTCATATCCATGAGAGAAACATAGCTGCAAAGTGTTACGCGAACAATGTTTACAAATAAAGAACTTGTCCTTATTCAAAGTCAAGGTAAAGCAAACAGAACAATAAGTCTAAAAGATTACCTCAAAAGACATGATATCTGGTTCACACAGTCTCAGAGCACAGGTTCACACAATTAAAAAATATTAAAAAAAAAACACTTTTTCACTCGCGTTAAGCACTGATAAGTGTGGCGTTGTCAGTTGTGCGCGGGAGGCTGTCGCGCGGCATCGGCGCGTTTGGTGGTGTGCGCGAGCGCATGCATCACGTGCGACGACAAGTGGCGCCCTCGCCTCCGGCTCTTTGCGGACTGTAGGGGAACTAACGCCGCTTTTCACGCTCCAACAGTTCTAAGAGCTGAATGGTTGCACTGTGACGACACAAGTTGCAGCCTAATGAACGCTTATGTAGAAATAATGATATTACAAATAATCGTACTCGTATTATCTGTTATGTCAATCTTGTTATAATTGCTTACGTAATTGTGTTAGACCATCAATCTTTGTTATGGTAATCTTGTGTGTATATGATTACCGAAACACAGATCTGTGAACATGAAACCATTTCGAAATTGAAAATTGATTAATTGATATAGATTCCATAAAAACATAATGTTGCGGCAAGTATACTCGTAAAGACACAATTTTACGAGAGCTTTGGATAATCATTTCATAATCTATATAATATTTTTCATAATGGAGAAACTTTATTTAAGAAACCATTAGTATCTCAATGTATTGAAACTGCCTTCCTGGATCAAAATTTTAGCGGTTGTAAGTGCGCTGCCCTATAGTGTATGAAGTTGGATTGACATCCCAATATGAACACTTCTACTGCGAAATATGTGGCAGCCCATAGTTAATAATGGACCGAGTCAGTGGATACAAAACAAGGAAGGTTGTCTCAACGCTTTTTTTGACGGGCCCGTTGGTCTAGTGGTTAGACACCCTGTCCGCTAACCAATGGGTCGTGGGTTCGATTCCCACCAAGTGTCTGGGTGTTATTTATCTATTTAAGTATGTATTTATATTATTATTAGAGAGATATTATTATTATTATAAAATGCCTATTTCTGAATGGAACCATGATTTATTAAAAAAAAAAATCTAGGACAAACCACACACGGTCAACTCAACACACACACTCACACACACACAACACACACACACACACACAACACACACACACACACACACACACACACACAGTCACCTCTACAGTCAACTCTAATAATAATAATAATAAATACACTTTATTGTACACCAAAAGTTACATGTAAATTGAACAATACGTTGAAGATATCAATGTACAAAGGCGGCCTTATCGCTAAAAAGCAATCTCTTCCAGGCAACCTAACTAGAAAATGAGAAAGAGAAACATAATAAAACTAAAATTTTATTCTACTTATTCGCGTAATCTATGTGCAATAGTAATTTAAACAATATTGACGGGCCCGTTGGTCTAGTGGTCAGACACCCTGCCTGCTAACCGATAGGTCGTGGGTTCGATTCCCGCCAAGTGTCTGGGTGTTGTTTATCTATTTAAGTATGTATTTACAAAAAAAAGTATATAAGTATTAGTATCAGTTGTCTGGTTTCCATAGTACAGGCTCTGCCTAGTTTGGGATCGGATAACCGTGTGTGGATCGTCCCAAGATATTATTTATTATTATTTAATATTGCAATCGGGATGCTGCTAACTTTTTGTAAGACCACCTACCAGCTACCAGTGATGCCCTTTACACAGGAACTCAGCAATGCTTGCACACTGCTGCTTTGCAGCATAATTGTATCGTTTAGCGCTACAGGTTAAGAAAAGAAACAAGATTTAAAAAATAACTGTAAGTATTAGTGGTCGAAAAACATGGTGTTACATCTGACACTAGTACCTCTTGGTACCTCTGTACCCTCTGTACCTTAAAAGGGCGGGTTATGTGGGATTCTCACCCCTTAAGACTACCTCGGTGGCCTTTATTGACGTCGCCAGACTCTCTTCAGCGCCAGACGCTGGCTAGATCACATCCCGGGTTGAGCAGAAATGCTTTTACCCGGCACCCTCGCGGTACTCGAGGCGCAAGGGTTCTACCTCCTATAAAATGTCTAAGACAAGTTCTGAATCCACCTGAGACCGTCGTGGTCTGGCAGTTTATTTTTATGTAAAGACTAGCTGACCCGTGCAGCTTCGCCCGCGCTTTTATTACGTTTTGCTCCCCTTTTACTCCCTCCCCCCTAGATTTATCTCTCTCCATATCTCTCTCTCTTATAAAAAAAATCTAATTATATGCTCTTTCTCTCCTCTCTTTTTCCCCCTCCCGCTTCGGTTTCCGTCACACTCCCCCTCTTCCTCTCCCTGTTATCCCCTCTCTGAACCCTCTCCCCCTCTCTCTTCTACGAACTTGCTCCTTCTCACTCCCCCCTTACTCCACCTAACTCCCCCGATCCCTTACCCCATCACCCCCTCCTCGAATCCCCTCTCCCTCTTTCTCCTCTCCTGCACCCTCCTCTCGTTCTATATATCCTCGTCAATCATGGTATCAACGGCATTAAATATACTTTATGACCTATTCTCAGACCTCCCCGATATGCACACAAAATTTCATACATATCGGTTCACCCATCTATTTAATGACCTTTCCTTATATTGCTTAACCTTAACCTAGTGGCATGAAATATACTTTACGGCCTATTCTCAGACCTACCCGATATATACACAAAATTTCATACAAATCGGTTCACCCATCTATTTAATGACCTTGCCTTATGTAGCTTAACCTTAACCTAGCGGTATGAAATATACTGTATGACCTATGCTCAGACCTACCCGATATGCACACTTCCATACAAATCGGTTCACCCATCTATTTAATGACCTTACCTAACGTTGCTTAACCTTAACCTACCGGGATAAAAAGTATCCTATGTCCGTTTCCTGGTTCTAAGGTACCTCCCCACCAACTTTCAGCTGAATCGGTTAGGCCGTTCTTGAGTTATAAATAGTGTAACTAACACGACTTTCTTTGATATAATAGATTAAAGTTCTATAGTGATTGTATGTTCAATTTCACCGATAGATGGCGCTGTTCATAATGTAAATCACGCTAGCATCGTAAATTAATGTCTAATGATATTCGATAGTGAAAGTTCTAAGCTTTTCGCATCTTTTATTGTTGCGACTTTACAGTCGGGTAGGTATTGTATTACTACAATACCTATCTATACACTACCTGGACTTGGGGAGTTTCATTAAAATTTTATGAACAGAAATCTAATGAAAATGTCCTGGGTGTACCGGACCGGCTTACCCCTTACAAAAATTGACCCTTCGCCAATGCTATATCTTATGCAAACTAAATGTCTGCTCAGTCCCTATTGTATATAGCGTAATAATACACACATCAAAAGTGTCTAGGGATCAACATATATTTTTGCAATAACTTTTCTCCTGATTGATATTAATTAAAATTTTCTTTAAGGATTCATCAAATAAAGTGTTTTCGTTTGTCACAGTAACGATAAACCAAGTCACCTTTGCATTAATAAAGAAATTTGCCATTTTCCTAATAAAGGGATTTTTGACATTTGAACCACTAACACAAAAGTTCGAAAAAAAGACTGAAATAACAGTTTTCTTTAAAATTTTATTGGGTAACTTAAACAATTAATAATCCGTGTTTCTACCGCGAACACTAACAACACAAGAACATCGGTTTGGCATACTCAAAATGAGTTCATCTAAATCACGCTGTGGAATGGCCGCCCATGTTCGTTGCAACAACAAAAAAAGGTCTTCTTGCGACTGGATACCCTCCATATTCGGCAGAGCTCTTCTCTGTAGCATATCCCATGCATGCTCAATCGGGTTCAAGTCTGGCGACTGAGCAGGCCAGGGCAGGACATTGATGTTAGCTGCGGCGAGAGTCTGTCTTACAACTCTTGCGGTGTGCGGTCGTGCATTATCATGCATTAACTGAAATAAGGGACCGATTTGCACTTGTAGAGGAACGATGACGTCTGATACAATCGTCTCAGCATAAATTTGAGCGTTGAGGTTGCCTCTGATCCAAATCAACTCAGTTCTTCCGCCGATCCAAATACCCGCCCATACCATGATGGTTCCACCACTATAAGGATGGACTTCCTGGCAGGATTTTAATCGCTGTTGGCGTCCAGGGGTTCTCCAGTGTCGTATACGTCTTGTATCCGGTCTCATACCAAAACGAGACTCATCAGAAAAGCACACGAAACGCCATTGTTCTTCTGCCCAATTTCTGTGTTCAAGAGCCCATTGATATCGAATCCTACGATTGTGCATTGCTATAGGTGGTACCCGTAGCGGTCTTCGGGAATGAAGGTTCACTTCATGCAAGCGGTTTCTGACTGTTTGGTCGCTAATTAAGTTCCCTGAAGAGTGATGAAGCCTCACGGCTAACATCATGGCAGTTATTGTTGGAGCTCTTCGAGTTAAGATTTGAATATATCGGTCTTGTCTCCGTGTGGTGCAGCGATACCGTCCTCCATGGCGCTCAGCCACGGTACCAGTGCTTCGGTAACGTGTCCAAAGTCGACTGATAACACTCTGACTTGTATTCAGAGCTAAAGCCACAGTACGTTGCCGGGAACCAGCTTCTATCATTCCCACGGCTCTGAGCATTTCTTCCCTGCTTAAATGACGTCGCCGCTCCATAATAACGTTGGTTTTAATCAGTAGTAGGGAAACAGTAGCACTAATAATGTCTTCAATGCGTTGTATGTTTTTATAGGGAAAATATTGACAGCTGATTTTCATCTTTTACTCGAATTTGATTCACAGTTCCTGATTCAAATTATGAAATGCACCAAAAAGGATCCATATAAATTTATAAAATCATAAATTTATTACAAAGCCACATCTCAATCTCAAGAAATCCGCTTAAAAATGCTTGATCCCTAGACACTTTTGATGTGTGTACATATCTTAATGATTAACTGATCAGTCTATAATTACCCTATTCACATACAAAGGAAATTACGTGGCAATATGTGCAAGTAATGTTTCACTGCTTAGCCCCTATGAAACATAGCGTGATGTTTTATATACCAACTTATACCTTGACATCTACACAACACATCAGTGAAAGTCCTATCAAAATCCATCCACGGGTTTTCAAATGATACCTGGACGAACAGAACGACAGACAGACAGACAGACAATAATTAAAAAAAAAATTGTTTTGGCCTCTATATCGATAGTATAATATCCCCACATAGAAATTTTGGAAAAATATTCAATGTACAGAAAAAGTGCTCTTTGAGTTTTATTATAGTATAGATATAAGCATCTGCTTCCATTGAACAGAAATTTAGTCCTTTAGTAAATCCACTTAAGCATTGCATCAACTCAAAGGCGTAGTGGAAGGCAAATATGTATGAGCAACATTTCATTCCGCTAGATTTACCGACAAATAAATGGGCCACAGTCTTTGACCCTCGGGAATCAACTTCAACTTTTCCCTGATAGTGATTCACAACGGAATATCTTATTTTCGGACCAATAGTGTGGAATGGAAATTCGGTTTGTTTTGTTTACCCTTTTTATAGAGGAACTAACTTTGCATCAGCTTTATTTATTTTATTTATTTATATACACACAGACAAACATAAATAATACGTACATGTTATAGGTTAAAACATGTACACAGATTATTAGAGAGTGTGCAGAGGTACACAGATTATTTCAAAAGAAACCTCTTCCCGCAGGCCCGAGAGGACAAATTGCACAGAGTGTAGGAAGATAAATAAATAGAAGTAACGACACAAATATCTGAGAAAAAAAAAGAAATAATTATTTTTATTATTATTATTATTTATTTCCAACAACAACTATCACAGGTGCAGCCTAATGCGATAGTGGTGCCTTATCGATAAGATCTTATCTTATAATAGTTTAAAATGCCTTAGCAGTTATTGCAATCAATATAACTACAATGCATTAGTTTATTGTTTAAAGAACTTGGAATTACATGACTGGCCACACTTAATGCCACTGGAGTCTAGTAGGTAGACCATAGTAGGTATTTTATGCCACATGTATTTTTTACCCCGAACCATAATTGGTTTGAAACCTTTGTCTGTTTATGGCATTGTAACTTCCAAACAAATAGCTTACAGCTTTCAAACAAATAGGCGGATTTGAATCATCATTAGCAGCCGATAGACGTCCACTGCTTAACAAAGAACCGGAGATGGGAGTATGTAATTCTAACCCGTCACCTCACGGGTACAAATAGCTTACAGCTTTCAAACAAATAGGCAGATTTGAATACGGTTTTCTGACTATTTTAAGTAGGTTTAATTGGGAAAGTTCTTAGCTACGTTCAATGAAATCTGTTCAGCCGTTTAACAATTCTATCAGTTATTTTTATAGTTGTTATAGAGGCGTCGGATACAATAGATGTTAATATACAGTCTAAACTCCATGTAACGTCACTCGATTTAACGACAAACTCCCTAAAGCCTCGAAATCACATGGCTTTGGTTGGTTTAGCTTGCCTTCCATCCTTCGGAGTCGCTGGACGTTCGGGGTGTGGGCCCTTTGAGCGTCCATTCAGTACGGCAGCGACTCCGAGGAGGACGGCGGCGGGGTTGCGACCCCTGTCACCGTGAGCACCGTGACTGGTTCCCGGGGGGCTACAATGCACCCCCCGGCGGCCCTTCAATGTTGCCAAAATTAGTAAAAATTGCACATCAGCTGTGTACGTTCTTCTGTCGCTTTATTATCCTAGCCCGTAATAAACTCGACTGTCGGCATCATGCATACCGAACTTTCTAAGAAATTCGTTTCTTTGTTTATAAATTGGGATTGCTTGCATGTGTAGACTGTTTGATCATGACTAATCATATTCTTAGTTGCTCACAAACTTACAACAAAATTACTGGTGCAGCAAACGACATTAGACAAAAATAACAGACTTTACGGTATTCCGTAAAGTCTGTTATTTTCAAATAAGATTGTTTTTTTTATGTACATAACTACTAACCCTAGTCAAAAATAAACTTTTTATTTTTATAATGCTGATTTTTCTTATAATGTTGTCTTTTACTTACGCGAATTACACATTGAAATCAAACTACTTTTACAGATTTTATCGCGGTTTATTTTAGATTTTACTATCCCGACGTTTCGAATGCTTTGCAGCACCCATGGTTACGGGAGGACTGATTTTCCTTCTCTCTATTTAACGACAACTCTATAACGCAATAAAATGCACAGTCCCTTCAGTGTCGTTATATAGAGTTTACACTGTAATATCTATTTGAAAAATAAATGGTACTTCTAATAGGCAAATTAGTCATTGAATTGCCGACAACCTGTATTTTTTTAACTTTCTAATGAGTTTACTGTGTATTAAATTATTAATGTTTTAAAAGGGTAATAAATCCTAACTTTTCTGCGCCTAAATGTAGTACTTTCACTGTTTCACGCTATTTACACGACTCAAAGCGTAAAATGGAAAAAACTTTTTGAATTTTTGAATGAGATTTATTACTTTGTTAGCACGTCATTAGGAGGCTTTGCACAAGGTATAATAATAAATACTTACATATTAAAAGGACACAATATATTGCTTGTACTGTGCTTCGCACAACACGTAACGTTCTTTTACTCGTGATCCGGGGGTCTATTTAGTAACGGGTTTTGACAGTTAACGTAATCGATCAAATTATACTCTGTCCATTTTATTATTGGTTTTTTGACAGCTCGACGTTTGACGTATATAGGAACGTGAACATAGTGTGAACAAAATAATCGATATCGAAAAATGTACATTCGATTAAATATTTTTTTGATTCTGACCACTCATGTTAATGTTTCAACCTTAAAAAATTGTTGTCTTTCTTTGATATAATATGCATGAGCTCTTCAAAATAAAATGAATGAAAGTTAATGTAAATAAAACGAAGTAGTGAAAAGTAATGGATAATAATAAGTAATAAATAATAATAACAATCGTAGTTATCGTTATGTGTGGCAACTCACTAAAGTGCGGTACGCGTCCATGAAGTACAATATTATTTCTGTGAATTTGTCAATGATTTGTAACTTTAACAATACGAAACTTCATGGGCGTCAGCTGTCAAAAAACCAATAATAAAATGGACAGAGTTATAACAGTTTACTCTCCAAATTCCTTGCGTATTGCGTACATTTTACTTGGTTCTGATAGTTACCGCTGCTGGTTCGAAATGTATGGACAAGTCCTAAAAGAGTCCTAAGGACAAGTCGACTTCGTTATCTTTCAAAATAACGCGGGAAAATCGCGCGCACTGCCGAATTCCGAGTTATTGTCATTTTAAACAAACTTCAAAGTTCCCTCTTTACCGGTCGCGTCTATGGTTTTTGTTGACTATATGCATACGGTGCATACCTACTCTTTCCCGATAAACTGTGTGCTTGGCTTGAAGAACGATCCGTTAGTTCGTGTATCGGTCGTCGATGGTAGGTACGTAAGCGTCATGCCTGCAGTGAATTTCTTATATTCTTCAAAAAGCTTTACGTTAATAACATTACCACATAACAATCTCTACATACTCGTAATAAATCTAGTATCAATTTTTTTGTGTTAATGCAATTATATTGCTTTTTGTTCGAGTGTGCCAAGCACAGAAATGTAATTATTTAGATTTCTGCGATCGCAAATATTCCTTGACGTATTGGAGTTTTATGAAGATGTCACGTTCGCGGAAAGTCCGCTTTTATCACATGCTCGTTATTGAATCGGGTTACCATACGACCTTAGATATATTTTCCTTTGTAGTATTTCACACAGATTTTTCCTTAGAATGCCGAAGCTTTATATAAGTAGCAGAATGTAAAAGTGTGTATGTTTAGCTCGTAATATTTGCAAATGTTTCTTTTAAAGTTCCTTTAATCCTATATTATTCCTACATATAAAAATTAAATAACACACATTGTAATAAATTCGATGTACACCGGCGAGGTGAACTCATACATGAGTTTTCTTCCAAGAAACCTTTTAGTGAGAGATTATTTAATAAAGAGGCCAGCATGAGGTGTAAAACAAGACAGAAAAGAAAAATAAAATAAATAAATATAATCCTTTAATATACTACATACAAACAAATACATGAATAGACAAATAAAATAAATAAAACACTTTTCATACATAAATATAAATAAACATACATACATAGATATACATTATATTACAAGGAAATTATGATTCCTTTGTAATGTTTTTGATATGCATATTTAAGATTATTGATTCAATAAATTAGACAACAGCTAAATACACACACCTAAATCACATAGAACATTATTATTATTTGAAATGTATTTATTATAAGTATAACATCGATTTGGATATTCTGTAATGGTGTTATATTCAATAAATAAAATAGAAAATTAAAATCGAATCGAAAAAAGAAACTTTATTTTACGTAAAGATTCCCAATATAATGAATACATATTGTGTAGAATGAGAGACCGAAGAGTCTCTTAAACTTATGTAATTTTCTAGTGTTTATAAAAAAGCATGTGTACTTCATAATAATAAATTCATATAATTTCGTGGGAACTCACCCATCCTTGCGATATGCTAAGTAACCTTAGCTGGTGCGACTTGGGCTAGGTCGTCTTATTAACATCTTAACCAGTTAAGATAGATGTTGAGGTCAATTTCCAAGTCAGCAAAGAGTGTCTAACTGTTAGACCCTCTTTGTTATGTTAGCCTCTTTAGTATGTTAGACTCTAACATACTAAGTCAGTTGAATAAATAGTGTAAGTATATCTAGAGTCGTCAGCTCATCAAAGAAAGCGGATAAGTATACCAGTATAGAGTAAAAATAAAAAACAATACCACAAGACGAATGTATTGCTAAATGAAGCATAGGTAAAAATAACCATTAAAATTAGTTTATTCGTTGTAGAGCTGCGATGCCATAGACATTATAAATGTCTGTTTGTGTGTCTGTGAACTTATAACCCCTCCTTTTTGTTACTTTCAAAAGAGCTCGCCTAGTACGTGACTTTCATAGAAGTAGGGGTTGCTAGAATTCTGCTTTTATTTACCAACTTTGTCTTGCTAAATTCGAAGTGTGAAGATTTCTTCCTAATAGAGAAATGGAGGCAGCAAATAGAACACATAAGATGAATATCTATAAGAAAAATCTTTAATCATTTCAAATATTTACCGAAGTCAAATTAGCTCTAGATACTTCGTTCTAACATAATAATGTGTTATGTCATATGATCAAGCAGTTACCGAGATTTCCAACCTTGAAGAATATAAACTTATAACATCGCTCTGTGCAACCTCGTGAAGTCATATCCATAACAATGGGTAATAAGTTTTCTAAATTGTGTTATTTATCGAACAGAAAACGATTTGATATTTTTATGTATACTTTGTTTTTCTTTACAAGATCAAAATAGGAATAACAAATGTATACAGTGTTATACATATTTATGTTCAGTGGTTATCATCGATATAATATTATATTGATGGTGGTTATGATTTTTCTTTATACTACCAAGGTGGCAAGCAAGCGTGCGGCCCGCCTGATGGTAAGCAGTCACCGCAGCCTATACACGCTAGCAATACCAGAAGAATCACTAGCGCGTTGCCGACCCTTACGACATTAGAAATTAAGTCTTTTTGTCCAGTGATTTCACCAGCTACAGTGCCCTTCACGCTGGAACACAGCAATGCTTACACACTGCTGTTTGGCGGCAGAATATCTGACACTGCGGTGGTACCTACCTGGACGGTTCCTTGCACAAGGAACCTACCACCTAGTAAATACCCGGTGGCAGCGGAGTTGCGACCCCGTCCCCGTGAGCACCGTGTCAGGTTTCCGGGGGGCTACAATGCGCCCCCCGGCGGCGGGCTCAAAGGCAACGCACTGAGGGGCCCCTGGTGCAGATCCCACCGGAGAGACCTGGGTCCCATCTCATGTGCCGATGCGACAGCCGCGGGGGTTTTAGTGGGTAAGAATCCCACATACCCCGTGGATCCCCACAGCTCCCGGGAATCTTTTGAAGATATCCTCCTCGTAAAAAAAGGGTTCTTTTACCCCTTAGGTATATTACTGCGTTACCACAATAAGGTGGGAGAAAGCATGATCGACTTACAAAAATAATGATATCTAAACACCAAATTCAGTGGTCATATTAAGTAGGTACTTATAGAAGTAAACCGCTGTAAGTCGGCTTTACTGTAAGATAAAGTTTAGTTTCCTTTAACTCAACAAGTTAGAATTATTGAGTATTACTTTATTTTCAGTTGTCGCTTTCAGGATGTGTTCTTGTGACAAGTTGTAGGTACGATTATTATATTTTTTATTGCTATTATATAATCGTTCGTTAGTGTAGTGGCGCTGCTGTCGCGTAAACATTGAGCTCCGAGATCATTTTGTACTTAAAAATTGTTTTATCGCGTAAATCAGTGTTAAGTGTCGTTAAAAGTGAACTTTCATACCCCATACGCAAGCATAAATGTTATTTTCCAAAACAATTAGCGTACAGTTGAAATTAAAGAACAATTAATAGTGAAAAAAAAACTGTCTAAATAGCCCCATTATTGGTACTTTTTCAAGTATTACCTAACAAGATACGACTGTTAATAGTGCTTATAGTGAAATACAACAAAAAAACGTGATAAAATTGGCAACAAGAAAATCAAAATAATGCTGGAATGTGGAAAAAATTCCTGTCATAACCGACTCTTTACATTTAAAAATCAGATATCTGTTTAAAACAGTTCACTATTTTCGCCAAAGCACGTAGAAGCATCGTAGCCCAGCGGTTAAGGCCGCTGCGCGTATGATTAAGTGACTCGAAACGATCGATGGTTCGAGCCCCGACGTGGGTTTAATGCTTTTTGTACATAAAATAAGAATATTAATGCCTGTGTCAAGAAAATTAAATCACGTATAAAAGAATAAACTACAGCTAAAAATAAACTTACCTACAAGTTGCACTGCAGAATTACACGATCTTTGACGGTACCTGACAATTTAAAATCCACTTGGAAAACAAAATACAGAAATAAGCAGGCGGCAACAGTAATAAATAAAACATACATATACCATACCACCACTACCACATCCTGGTTACTGGTGTATTACGATAAAATACTTACAAACATAAATAATGGATAGTCAAATTCTAGATCACCAAATGCAAACATTATTGGTTAAGATACAGGAACAAATGGACAAACAAACAATAAACATAACAGAATCCGTAACAGTAAATATTATGCAACAATTAGATGAAAAATTTAAAAAGATAGATGAAGAGAACAGGCAATTGAAATCTGAAGTTAATCAACTAAAAGAAAAAGTGAAAGGGTTAGAAATGGAGAAAAAAAGAAATAATCTATTGTTTTTCGGAATAACAGAGGATAAACAAGAGGAGATAAATCTAGTTACATTTATGCAAAAAAAGCTCAACTCTTTGCTAGGAATGAATATTCAAGATCATGAAATAAAGCCTTTAGAGTTGGAAATAACAATAATAAGATCAGGCCTATTTTAATATCATTTGTAACAAACTGGAGAAGGTCTGAAATACTAAAAAATAAAACCAAACTACCAAACGGAGTATATGTGAAAGAGGACTACACTAAAGAAGTATTAGAAATAAGGAAATCGCTACAACCAAAACTAGAAGAGGAAAGGAAAAAAGGAAACATAGCTTTCATTAAATTTGATAAGCTAATAATTAAGGGACAGAGTGATGCGAGTCGGGAGAAAAGAAAACGTCAATCCTCATATTCCCCCCAACAAAAAGTCAATACAAAAGATCAATCGCCTACAACTGCTGCTTCCAAAAAGCCTAATAGAGCTAACGCATTTGAATATATGGCTCGAGCAAGATCAAACTCTATGAAAGAAAAGATTAGTAGCTAGCAATTACTTAACACGAGTAACCAGCTCAACATAACCAAAAATAAGTCAAACCAAATAACTGGAAATGAATCTCCCCCCAGCCGGCTGGTCCCCGGGGGGGAAAATGACCACAACCCTCTAGCGAACTCTAAAGAATTAAATAAACCTCTTGAAATTGGAACGTACAATGTAAGATCTCTAGCATCAACAGAAAGGCTTATAGAATTGATGTACTCAATAAAAAACATAAAAATTGACATACTTGGCTTAGCAGAAGTCAGAAAAATGGGATGTAATATCGAAGAACACGAAGATTTTATATTTTGCTATAAAGGTGAAACTCTCGGTTTACACGGTGTAGGATTTCTGATTAAGAAGGAACATAAAAACAAGATTATAAATTTTTCAGCATTGTCAGAGAGAGTCGCACTGTTGCAAATAGAATGCGGTAGCAAAATTCTTTCCATCATTCAAGTATACGCTCCAACCGAGAGCTCCAGCGACGAAGACATCAATAAATTTTATGAAACTTTAGAAACGACGCAAAATCAAGCAGGAAAAAACGTACTTGTGATTGGCGATTTCAATGCCAAAGTGGGTCAAACAAAAATGAATGAGAACTTAATTTTAGGTAAATTTGGTTACGGAACCAGAAATGAGAGGGGGGAGAAACTAATACAATATGCTTACGAACAAAAACTATCCATTATGAATACCCATTTTAAAAAGAGAGGCAACCGCAAATGGACCTGGATTTCGCCTGACCAAAAAACAAAAAATGAAATCGACTATATCCTATCCAACCAACCTAAAAACATATCTAATATAGAAGTTTTGAATAAAATAGAGTTCCCATCTGATCATCGTTTGGTTAGAGCTACCTATCATATTGATAAAGCAAAATTATCCCGTGCATCCTTTAAATCACTACCTAACCCACTAAAAACCGAGAAAGAAATAACCTTGTATATCACACATCTAAAGGACAATATTAAAAAACTAGAGCCATACCAGGAAGATAACGATGTCCAGATATACTATAACAGATTGGAAACAGCGATCAAACACAGCACAATACAAACAAAAGGCGAAACTCAAGATATGGTAGATAAAATTCTTAGCACATCTACAAGAGACCTTATTTCTAGACGCTCAGAACTTATGAAGACACAATGTAAAACAAAGGAAATGAAAGAAGAATTGAGTAAACTATTTAAAACAACTAACAAAGCCATTAGAAAAGACTACCGAAACCACAGAAATGGAATCATAGAACAAAATTTAAGACGACACAGAAGTACAAAGAAAGCTTACAAAGAATTGACTACGCATAAAAAATGGATTCAAAATCTTAACAGTAAAACAAAAGAAACTAAAACTAGGCAAGATATCATAAATTGTGCTTCAGAATTTTATGAAAATTTGTACAAAAACAAAAATTGCTACTCAATAAACTATGGCGAGCAAAAATCAACAGTCCCGAGTAATAACCCGGCACCAATAGATGAGACTGAGGTGATTAACCATATTCGAAAACTGAAACCAAATAAAAGCCCTGGACCAGACGGTATACTAAATGAAGCTCTAAAAACAGCAATGGCTCTATTAGCTCCACCACTGTCCTGTCTATTTAATAAGATCCTGAATACATGCCGTGTTCCAGAACAGTGGAAAAAATCGGATATAATATTGCTTTATAAAAAAGGAGATCCAACAGATATAGGGAACTATCGGCCAATTAGTCTTCTTGCAAGCACGTACAAATTATTTATGTCAATTCTACAAAGTCGAATGAGTCCAGAAATTGACAACAGACAGTCAGTCGAACAAGCGGGCTTTCGGTCTGGCTTCTCCACAATAGACCACATACATGTAATGAAACAAGTGATGGAGAAGTATAAAGAGTTCAATAGTCCACTGTACATTGCTTACATAGACTACGCCAAAGCGTTTGATAGTATTTTTCACAATTCCATCTGGCACGCACTATACAATTGTAATATTCACGAAAAATATATTAATATCTTAAAAAACATCTATGACGGAAGCACCAGTCGAGTGAAATTGGAGAAAAGAGGGCCGGAAATACAAATAAATAGAGGAGTGAGGCAGGGGGACCCATTGTCCCCAAAACTATTTATCGCAGTACTACAGAGTATTTTTGAAGAACTGAACTGGCAGACAGAAGGAATTAAAATGGCCGGGCGTTACCTCAGCCACCTTAGGTTCGCTGATGATATCGTTATCTTTGCTGAAACAAGTAATAAATTGGAAGAAATGATACACGCACTAAACGAAAAAAGCGAAAAAAAGGGCCTCGAAATCAACATAAATAAAACAAAGTTAATGACGAACTCAACAGCAAAGACCATAAACTTGAATGGAAAAGCTTTAGAATACGTTAGTAACTACATATACCTGGGGAAACAAATGTCCTTCGGAGATAGGAGTGAGGAAGAGGAAGTAGAACGTCGCATAACTATGAGCTGGAAAAAGTATTGGTCACTAAAAGAAATTCTGAAAGTGGACTTTCCGCTACACCTAAAAAAGATGGTGCTAGATACGTGCATTCTGCCAAATCTTACCTACGGATGCCAAACATGGACATATAACACTAAAATTAAAACTAAATTGGTCACGTGTCAAAAAGCGATGGAAAGAAGCATACTAAAAATAAGAAGAATTCACAAAGTCAAAAGTGCACACATAAGACAGAGAACAAAATTAACAGATGCCCTACATCATGCTCTGAAACTTAAATGGAAATGGGCAGGACACCTGGCACGTTATACCGACAAAAGATGGACAGTGTAGGCGACGAGGTGGAAGGGACCAACTGGAAAGAGAAGAAAAGGGCGACCGAAGAAAAGGTGGACAGACGACATCATAGTCACAGCGGGCAAAGAATGGATGATGAAAGCGAAAGACAGAGAGATCTGGAATAAGCTGGAGGAGGCCTATACCCAAAGAGGGGTTCCTATCCAAGAAACTTAATTATTGACAAATAAGAAAGACAACTACTAATTACCTACCTGATCATAATATAAAACATAAGTGTATTATACTAACTATACTGTAACCTGTAATGGATATGGAAATATAGAGGCTTTTTTATTATTATTATTATTAATCGTTCATCCGAAGTTGAGATGCGTCACCACAGTTGTTTAGTAATGATTGCTTCAATGAGTTGTCTATAAAAATGTAAACATATTGAGTAGATTGTCTGCCAAGTGATTGTTATTTGAAGCCAAGGCCGCTAACGATGCGGCAAATGAGTCAAAACAATTAGCAAAAATAATCACTTTCAATCGGGAATTTTCGTGGTACTCGGCGTTTGATTATGTAGTCTTAATTTTAATTAAACCAAAACCAGGTGGGGTGCCAATATATGCAAAACAGTCAGCAATGACTGGATGAGGAAAGTCGAAGACCGGGCTCATGGGGGAGGCCTATGTCCAACAGTGGAGTAATGTAGACTGATAATGATGAAACCAAAAATTAGTCTTTTACAAATGAAAATACATGTATAGAGTCAATCAAAATCTTATCACACGCGGCACAGTACAAAAGTCTGATGAATTAACTTTTTATATTCGTTCACATAAATTGTTATTGAGCCTAACAATGATAATGGTGGTTTAAAGATTTCCGTCACTATATTTTTTTAAACGTATTCATTCAGCTATTGTACAAAGCTAACATTCTCTTTGCGAGAAAACTTGTTATTGTACGTGTTGAAGTTTTTTTAATTTATCAGGAAGATGATATCATTATAAAAATTGATTGAGCCGCCGCTCGTGGCACGAAGGCTGCGCCAACTAGCGGAATTGCATTGGATCCACCTCAATGCTATTTTTTATGCATTCTGTTATTTGTACTCTCTGTTATACCTACGTGTTTTGAACGCTACCGGGTTTTAAGGTATAATTGCACGAGTATTCTTTTTTTACATTTTTTTTATGATTTATCACTGACTTACTAATAATTTTATAAAACCGTAGAGCTTGAGCCAATCTGCAAGTTGAAGTGGCAATGGGCAGGCCACATCGCTCGAAGAACCGATAACCGTTGGGGAAGAAAGGTTCTCGAGTGGCGACCACGAACCGGAAGACGCAGCGTAGGTAACCCTCCTACTAGGTGGACAGACGACATTGTTCGCGTCGTAGGTAAGGGGTCGTCCATTAATCACGTGAGGCTCGAAAGGGGGGGGGGGAGGGGTTCCGAAAAAATCACGAAATATCACCAGGAGGGGGGAGGGGTATAATGAGACATCACGTGTATTTATTTTTCGTTGAATGCACGATTTCGAAACCAAACAGCGGCACGTGGCCTTGACTCACCGTTGCCGGCAACGACTTCCCCTTCAACATTTAATCAGTTAAGTACCTGTATTTAAAGATAATATTCCGAAAATTTCAATATAATCTATATTGAAATTTTTTACAAAAAAATACACGTGATTTTGGATAGGGGGGGGGGGTAGTTTAAAAACCTCACCACATATCACCAGGAGGGGGGGAGGGGTTAAAAAGTTGCTAAAAAACATCACGTGATTAATGCACGACCCCTAACCGGTGGATGCAAATAGCCAATTGTCGTTCATTGTGGCGTTCCAGGGGGGAAACCAATGTTCAGCCGTGGACGTCTTCCGGATGGTGATGATGTAGAGCTTAAACCAATGAT
Source organism: Furcula furcula (assembly GCA_911728495.1). Taxonomy (NCBI): domain Eukaryota; kingdom Metazoa; phylum Arthropoda; class Insecta; order Lepidoptera; family Notodontidae; genus Furcula; species Furcula furcula. Next base: position 6,864,955 of record OU452246.1, on the reverse strand, counting down.
ATTGGATTGTGGAAATACATTTCTAAATTCTAAATCTATGGGCTATCTACACATCGCAGTAATATAATTTAAAATAACGTTACATTTTGAAACTAAATAACCTTTACATAACTAATTTCATTTATTCATGAAATACACCTCGCATTATTTACGTACACGTAAACAAATGCAAAAAGGGGCTTTATGATATTATTCTAATTAGGTTTCATAATGATTTTATCGTGACGCCGAGGTTTATAAATTCAATGTAATTAAATACCGGTATTAGAGTTATAACGGGTGCGTTCCCAACCCCTCGCTCCGTTCCTGATACCTTTATGAATTTTGTAGTACAGCCTTAAATCAAAGTATAGTCAAAGGATTATATAGGAACAAGCGGGTGTAAATTTATATAGCGTTATTGTTATTTTTAAGAGATTTTATTAAGACTCAATGTATTCGCATCTGCAAAAAAATATATATCTCTCACGCATGCAGTACGGTATGCAGACATTTTCGTAGTTGACCCACAGTCTGTTACTTTCTTGTACAAACTATCGGAAGAAATAATTTCAATCATATCATTATTCTAAATTATGAAGATATCCTTCAATATCTGCATAAGTATAGAAGTATCATGAAAATAAACCCATCCACTTATCATGCAAGAAGCCACTTGTCAGACATCACGTTCCGGACTTTATGCTCATGAAATTTGAAATGGGTCAGACCATGCTAGCTGTTTGGATGCACGCGAGGAACATTGCATAAATATTTGAAGTTACTGAATTCTAGTGAGTTTGTATCCAATCAGACATCTTAAACAGTATGAGAGCACTAGTAAACTATAATTTGTCAGTTGACTTTTAGAAATAATTCTAGTAACGGCGGTTTCCAACAATTTTTTCACTTTCCGTATTAACTTTTTAATATTGACTTCTCAATTGGCAAGTAAGTCCAAAGATTTTTAATTCCATGGGACAACAACAATTGGAAACAAGTCCATGTGCCGACCCTAGATTAACAATTAGGTACTCCATATTCTTGTTATAACTGTGTATATAAGTGAATTTCTTGTAAGGCTCAAATCTTGAATTGAACCTAAGGATGAAAAGATGTGGCAGTAGGAAAAAAAAGAACAATGGAGACGCATCTTAATGTGTCTTGCTATACATTATGAAACCCTTTTTTTAAATATCCAGGGCCCGAGTCTCTTCTAGGTGGTAACAAAAGTCAACTTTTCTCATCCAATAAATTGGTTCCTTGGACCGAGTTCCGCCATGCCATTGGCTACATCGGGTCAGTTAATTTTGGATCGGTTGCCAACTCGATAGTTGGATTTAAAATTGCTTTTATCTTTGCATGTTGGTTTTAAAAACGGTAATTGGACGGTAAACTGTTATTTAACAATAACTCAGTATTCTGAAGAGAACATGTAGAATTTAAATTTTCATTAAAGGTTTAGAAATCATAGTCACATATATATAAGTATCTTAAATGTTTATAACGATTTCAAAAGTTATTTTTAAACACTTTTTAAACTTTCATGGTGATTTACAGTAGTATACTCATCACGGTTTTTCTGCCAGGATGATTTGTTATCATTTTCCAATATTCCGGTGCTGTTGCAAGCGCCATAATCATGATTGAAAAAAATATGATTTTTACTTTGTACTGCCGTAATAATATTTTTGTTGCAAAAAATGTGGTTTACATTAAAAGTTTTATTTCTTATGTTTCAGGTAAATAATGTAATAAACGGATCTTTAATGTATTTATTTGTAAATACGCTGGTAAGTTTTTGTTAAGTTATCATGTTAAAGCATCTTTTACCCACAAGCTAAAGGATTTTATCCTCCTGATATCGCTGTCAAATTTTATGTACCATCAAGGGTAAATGTATATACACAACAACAATACCAACGAATTCTAGAGGTAGCTTTTTAGCGATTTTGCCCTATTTCTTGTAAACAATCTCAAAATTAGTATCAAAGATTCAGCATTTTAATTTTAATGTGTTTGTCATACTAGTCAGAGGTTTTCCAACATTCGATATAAACAATTACTTAAACTTCATAAGTTATTACTATACAGAACGTCAATACGCAAGTTTGTTCGTATGCATTTACTAATTAAAATGTATTTCCAATATAAAAGTTTTGTGCTTAGTACACCTGTTTCCTAGTTCCAAAAAACAACCAAGAATTATTTTACTCTTTGCTTTGAACTAAGTCTGCCAGCAGTTTCGTCAGACTAAAGTTTTGTATTACGAGTGCTTTTGTTTTCTTGTTTACTTTCCTCCCCAAAACAGTTTGGTGGTAAGTTTTGCTTCAATTAAGGTAATACGTGTTGTTTTATACGATAAGGATCACTGTTCGGATATTTGGTAGGTCCTTAACACACTTTAACAGAAGTTGAAGGAAAATTTCTGATTTGTAATTAAGATTTAAAGTTTGGTAAAATAATGTATGAATTAAATGTGAAAATTTAACAGTCTGTTTTTATAAAGTCATTCAACAATGGAACGTCTAATCCAGAAGGAAAGAAACCAGGGCCAACACGCTTAACCTATACTGTAGAATATAATCTACATGACTACCTATAAACGTACTGTCTCAGTCTTCAGTAAGGTGGCGGTTCTTCTACATACCTACCTCTCAATCGTTACCTTTATTTGAAAATTCACTTTCTCCTCCTCCTCCTAAATCCTTTCGCATCATTATCTCATTTTCAGGGTTTTTTAGCTCCCCATCTCTTTGACGAATTATAAGTACTTCTCGTATGGCGATCATACCTTAGCAACTGAACTGAAGTCATAGTAAAAAAAAAATATCTTATCTTTTCATTATCATCAGCTAGAAAACATCCACTACTGAACTTAGGCCTCCCCCTTGGAAGGCCACGATTAACCATCATTGACTGTTTGCATCCACCGGTTGCCAGCGATACGCACGATGTCGTCAGTTCACCTAGAGGCCTGCCTTCGCTGCGTCTTTCAGTATCTTTTACCTTCTATAAATGTTAGGAAACAACGAACCTCTGTCCCTGCATCACTGTGTATGCAACGTTCGGAAGAGCTACGCTTAAATCTTTTCCTTATTCGTTACCCTCATCATCTTCATTTATGGTGCTCATACAAACCATAGCTTTATTTTGTCGCGTAGTATAAAAAGCTTTATGTTAATACTAACAAGGGATACATTTCCTTTGCGGCAGAAATAAAATCTGGCATGAATGTAAAATATATTCTTATTAAGATGGATTGTTTAGATAGACCTCAAACGTGAAATACAACATTCAGATATTTAATCACATCCTCAGGCGTTTTCTTACTTTTTTTGTGTACGCACGTAATATGTTTCCTTACAGCTGATACATCTAATAATGAATGCTTGTGATTGATCCATTTTGTATGTTTACCCGAGTGAGGAAAAATCTTATTTCTTTGATTAGATGCTGGCGTGTATTTACTTGGGCTCGTGTTTGGCTATCGCTTGTAATTTGTATGAAGGCGTATGAGGTCCACAAAAATGCGAAACTTGTGTTGACGCCTTGATATTGCTGGTAATTGCAAACGTGATTTCATTTCTAAAGCGCGCGTGAGTTGAAATTGAACTTTATAACATTGCCATAGGAGTCATTGAACTTGCTTTAGATCGTTATCTATATGTATGAAGAAATGAATTGAATAATTGATTACAAAGCGAGCAACTCAAACAGTGGTATTGTTGACTTAACAGTTTACTGAAACATACATGTTCAACTCAAAGTAATGTATGGATACTTTCCGCAAAGTTATTTAATACAGGAATGGGAGGGAAATTAATGTTTGCTCAAATTGTGCTGAGTGTGTGTGAATATGTTGTATTTTGTATCAGCAAGGATGATTGAGCTGGCGACCGTGATTGACGCTGAAGATCATCTGATATTGTTGGCGGTTTAGCTCCAAACCAAAGCTCCTAACTGACTAAAACTCATTTTCGCTAACTAAACACCTAACAAAGGCGGCTTTGTTTATTGTTATCCCACAGCATATATATATACATATATAAAAAGAACACAGAAAAGTACATTTAAAGACTGGCCCGATATACATGCCACTTACGGGTTAACACAGCTTACATAATAGGTCTTCGGAGTCGCTGGACGCTCGGGGTGTGGGCCCTTTGAGCGTCCATTGAGTACGGCGGCGACTCCGAGGACGACGGCGGCGGGGTTGCGACCCCCGTCCCCGTGAGCACCGTGACAGGACAGGACGTGATAGGCAAGGCACTGAGGGGTCCCTGGTGCAGATCCCACCGGAGAGCCCTGGGGTCCCCCCTCTCATGTGCCGATGCGACAGCCGCGGGGGTTTTAGTGGGTAAGAATCCCACATACCCCGGTCGAGCCCCACAGCTCCCGGGGATCTTTCGAAGATTTCCCCCGCGTCAAAAAAAAAAAAAGCTTACATAATAGGTAGACAACACAATGTGCATGTTATTATATTACAAAAATGGCTATATTATATTTGGATGCAGTCTTCTGTCCAGTTTATTCTGACCACACCGTGCTCTACCTCTTTTCTTATCTTCGTTTTATGCTATTCGATGTAAAAACTATAAATATTTGGCCATGTATATTTTTTGCCTGTTATGCATTAAATTCCAAATTGACCCAAATGTGTTATTCAAGTTTTTGGTTACCACCAGGCCGCGTCTTCAATGATTTGACCTAGTTCTCATTTTAACCGCTAAGTCATAAAACCTATAAGTTTAAATATACATACTTAATAACGTATGGCTAGTACTCTTGTAGTGTTTTGCAATAAATTTAAATGTCATTTCCAGGCCACTGAGAAAACGTTTAATCTATAAACTTTAAGCTATGATCGAGTATCAAAAAAACATACTTCTAGTGAGTTTTTGGATCATTAATCTCAAGTTGATCATGTTTAAAGTAAAACTAAAGTTAGAATAAGGATTCCTTAATTAATTCAGAAAAACTTTTTTGGTTGTACAACCTTATTTGATGCCTTGCAGACACCAACTTTATAATTGCTCGGGAAGACTGACGCAAGCAAATTATTCTACTAGTACTTCGTAGTATTAAAATCTAGGTTTAGTAGTCTAGTTCTAGTAGTAATAATACACGAAGTAGTAAAGAAAAAAGCTTTGTTAAGATTGTCCATAAAAGGGTGATATTTTGTTGGTTGGTAGTTAGAACTGTTTAATTAGAAGTGACTAAACAACAGGATTTATCCCAAAGGATTAGGTACTAAACGCGTACACGGAATTAAACAGGATGTTAAATATCCATATGTTTATCAAAGCTCTGTCATTAAAGTTATAATGAAGCGGCAAGTTGGTGAATAATTGCAACTGGGGCGGTCGTTATGCCTCGCGGGGAGTCGGTTCCTAACAAGCTATGGTGTGACTCCTCGTTGATATTGTTTAGTAGCGTAGCTTGCGGTTAACTAAAATCAAGCTGTTTTGATTATGCTGTGCGGTAAGTATACATTTCAGAACGTTCTACGATATTTTCTGACTGCAAACTCCATTGTCTGACTTTTGTTTTCGCTCTTGGTTAGCTTTTACTCTTTTATCACCTTAGTCTACCAAATTACTTGACATTTTGACCCAGAAAGACATAGTCACCGCATGCAAACAACAATCCTTTAGCTGCTAGCACAACGGCAGATCTTCTTAAAGGATGTAAGTACTTCCTCGTTCGGATTACTATAATAATAAGCTGGGATTTCCATGTTCCCTACATCTCTTATAAGAATTAACGACGAAGGTTATATGTTGTTATATGTTGTTTCCAACGTTGAGTTTCCTCAGCTTAAAATTTTCGGAAGCCTGTTCTGAAAATAAGCCTCCGGTACCATTGTTATTATGACGTCGTATTTTCGTGGTGAGCTTTTGTCTTGTTCCCACGATTTTTTCCCCTGGAAAATTTCCTTGTAATATTTGTCTTTGTTACTTTGTTAGCATAATTTGAGGCTGTTTTGGTTGAGTCAGTTGGTATACAAGTTAATAGGTAGATTGCGATGAGAGATTACTCTTTACGATTGAGTTTTATCCAAGTTTTTTTTTATAAATCTAAGCATATTGTGTTGAGCTTCAACATCTTTATTTATGTTTTCAGTTGATTACTTTTTAGTGATGAGATTACTTTTTATTCTACTTACGTAGTGAAGAGTGACCACTTGCCTTACAGATTCATTAGTTATTTGGACCCGACTACAGTGCTCTTCATGCCGGAATACACCTATGCTTACATATTGCTGCTTAACAGCAGGATATCTGACACTACGGAGGTATCTACAACCAACGTGGGACCTACCACGTGGACAAGGAACCAACCATCTAGGCATAAAGTCAAAGTCAAAATTATTTATTTCAAATAGGCTTAACGCTAGCACTTTTGAATGCTTAATTTTTTAAAAGCTACCACCGGACCACAACGCGGCCTCAACTGAGAAGATCTGGCAAGAAATTCAGCTGTAATTTTTTCACATTTTTTTTTAAATTTGTCTTGTTACAATTAGACCAATATCAGCTATAGTGTGTCCTGCCGTTCGAAAGATAAAACAAGAGAGAAAAGATAAAAAAAATTACCTACTACAAACTAAAAGGCCAAAGAGATAGTAGTCGGACCAGTCGAAGCAGCACCCGCGCACGAGTTGAGTCGAGCAGCAGCCATCACTCCCCTCAACCATATTAGAGGGAAGGGTGTGACCCGCCACACAAAACCGCCACAAGCAAAGACTTTTCGATGGCGAGCATATTATGAACTCTTGTCATCTTGTACATCAAATAATATAATTCCTATAAACTCTAGACATTATTACTGTCCTGCATGACTGAAGGCCATTTACTTATACCATTGTAACACACGTGTATTATCTTAGGATGCTAAACCTTTTATTAATAGTTTGCGTTTCAACGGTCTTCGTGACCGGAAAGGCTTATTACCTGTTAGGTAAACTATAGTGCTATGTAGACATACTTGAATTATGAAGAATCACGACAAATAACAATATGAATTATCCAAGAAAATTTATTCAAAACCGTCATACATCGATGTTCAAAACGCCAATTTTTTAAACCTGCTACCTTCCGTGAACATTACTTTTATGCTGTTCTAAAGCTATTGATTGTAAATTATATACCTGGGGGTCTAGTAAGAGTTCTGGTAGTTTACTAACTTGATCAAACTGTCACATCTCACACCAGAGCGCCGCTAGCGGTAACTATCAAAAACAAAAAAAAAAAAAGGTTAAATGTACGGGAAAAGACTGACAGTTTGATCGAGCTCGTAAACTATCGTTTTAAAACAGCATAGAAGTACATATTATTATCTATATCTATACTTATAATAAAACTGTAACAGGTCCAATTCTGTACATTGAAGATATTTTGAAAATTATTTTTGGAGGGCATTCTATAACTGATACTGAGTCCGAAAATGTATTTTTTTGAATTTTTGTCTGTCTGTCTGTCTGTCTGTCTGTCTGTCTGTCTGTCTGTATCACGGCTGAGCATCACGCCTAAACTACTGAATGGATTCAAATGAAACTTGGCATGATTTGAGATCTTACTACTAGGTAGGACATAGGATACTTTTTATCCCGTAATCTAGCACGGTTCTTTTGGGAGAGGGGATTAAAGTCAAAATGGGTACTTGGTTATACGCTTGGTCCGATTTTATCAATTTTTCTTTATTATATAATAAATATTAGTAAGGGAACACTCATAGAGAGTTGTTATCAAGGTTTTGTAATCGATCGGGTTAAGCAACGTTAGGTAAGGTCATTAAATAGATGGGTGACCGTTTAACGCCATTTGAACTAAACGGGTCCGTGCTTCGGAGAGCAAGTAAAAAGTGGGTCCCAGTTTTTAACTGACTATAAAAAAGGAGGTTATGTATTCGATGCGAATGTCTGTTATTAAAAGTTTAGTTAACGTAAAAATAGCGCAGGCGGAGCTGCGTGGGTCAGCTAGTAGTATATAATATTATAGTATATATTATTATAGTTTACAACATATGTGTTTTTATGTGTCTTTGTGTTAATGTTACCTATTCATGTTTAGTGGGCGCACCCTCTGTTCTTTGTAACTTCTTTATTTTCCTCTTCATCCAAAGGTTGCCTGGAAGAGATCGCTTTTAGCGATAAGGCCGCCCATTGTTGCATGTTTTATTAATTTGTGTCTTATTCTTTGTTTGTGCGCAATAAAGAATTGTATATCTAAGTACTGTTCGCGGAAAGTATTAGGTGAAAAATGTAGACCTTGTTCTAAACCCCCTGAATACACTTCAACGTTACTTCGATGGAATGACTTTTAAACCGTTGCCGCTGAAGTTGAGGCACGATGTAACGAGGTGAATACGAAAAGCGTTTCAACGACTAATTCGGTATTATAGTTAGGTACCTTACTGTTTGAGAATCGGTCTACAGACTCTTGAGTACCTAAAAACTTTTGGTGTCATTTTAATTTGTATAATTTACGTACTGTACTTTAATTAATAATAATAATATAATAATATTCTTTATTAATTTGCCTTGTACATTTTATCAGTTAAACAAACTAGACAATTCACGGTGCTGCGCGCCGGCGATGAAAAGGACACAAAGTCTACAATACTGTGTATGGCTGTGCATACAGCGTAAGAGGCAAAGAAGACATACTGTAAAGTACGAAACGTCCCGCACCGCCATAGCACAGAGCCGCGAAATTATAATTAAATCATAGTAGAGGCACTGGACCCCAAACTAAGCTAGCGCTTGTATTTTAGGTTTCCAGGTCTCCACACCCAGATCGCAGTAAAATTTATTTATGTATACATGCAAGGTTTAATTTAGGTACGCATAAGGTTTGTGTGTGTGTGTGTGTGTGTGTGTGTGTATGTGTGCGTGTGTGTTTTGTTTTACGAATAATATATACCTACTTTACATTTATCTTTTTTATTTTCTCATTAAATATGTATGACTATACACTTTTCCAGTAGTTCTTCTGTCTCAATCGTAATTTAATTTAAAGTTAACAGCCATTCAGTTACTTTCTTCTTACAAACTATTTTACTATCTCTATTTATCGTTACTATCTTATTTGTGTAATTGTACATCCGTCCACCCCGAAACCCATAGAAACGATGTGCAAAAAAAGTCCTGCAGCCTAAGGTTTCACACACAATATAATCTCTTCTTGACAATGGTTTTAGCGGTATATTTTTAGATAGGTTAGAATTATATATGTGTACTCTTAACACCGTTTGTAGAATATACAACTGCCGTACCGACAACACACCTGCTTCTTTGCAATTATTAAAAGTTCGTGTTTTCTACTAATGCGATTATATGGTTTCCGAAATTCGGTCTGTATTCATGAAAACTTAGTTGTAAAATGTAAATCCATGTTTATTACGTACCTACTTATTTCTCTAAAGTACGACCCCTAGTCACAAAATACTGACAGTACAGAAGGCAAGCTCATGTATGTACCTCGCTTTTCATACCTACGCTCGGCGGTCGCGCTAGGGTTATCAACTCAAGCTAACTGGCTTGTGCGAAAAAACTCATGATAGTGGCACTCCTATCTAGTTTTTTTGATTGATTGTTGAGAATAAAACTGGAAAAACGGAAATAAAAACTAATAATAACTAAAAAATTCGCTCGCAGTAAACCGTTGCTCGAACGCCTGTTGTATGAAGCTTGCCTTCTGTACTCTCAGTATTTTGTGCCCTAGTCTTACTATTTATTTTATTATATCAGTCTGTCGCGTGTCACATTGTATTAAACCTTCATATAAATGGCTACGTAAGAAACAGTTTAGGGGTAACCAGTTTTAGAATTGCGTGACGTAGTATTGTTATCTCAAAATCTGGAACTCGTTAATGGCTCAATTTTAAATTGGGTCAGTACACTCAGGATAGTAATACTTCGGTCTAAACTAAGTTCATGGCGGGAATTGTTAGATTCATCGATATACTATATCGATGGTTAGATTGAAAGAGGGAGATTAACATCAGATAGATACTGGCCTCAAAAATAAGCTATCTGGGGTATGGTAGATCTGAGTACCGATTTGGAAACATCTTATCGAGACATATCTGTAAAGGATACATATAACAGAATCCCTACCATGCCCGTTTGTTTGTTCGCTAAATTCTAAACTATACATCGGACTTTGAAAAAAAAAGCGTAGTGGATGGCTAGTAAACTGAGTTTTTTATGTCTAGATACATAGCAAACTTAGTTAAACTTATAAACCCACTCCTAGACTAGAGTCAGGCAGGTTTAAGTTATAATCTACCAGGTGAGGACAAGTGCGGATTATGGAGACACGCTTTTTGAATATATTCTAGGGTTGAGAGCAACTTATTCACCGTCTATAAAAGAAAAATTTAAATAACTTCATCATAACATAACTAACTCATAATAAACAGCTGAGCAGAATGTCTTAGTTCTGCCTTAAACGACCCTGTTTAATAAGCTTTTAAAAAAGAAAACTGCATTTAAACCCAACCATTCGTGTAAGAAACACGTATAGGGGTAAACGTATAACATCCCTCCTTTTACTGCTGGGGGTTAAAGATTGGTATATTTGAACATGAAGTGTTAAGGCGGCACCCGCAGCCATGAGGCTACCGTTGCATAAATTACTAATTATAGAAAATATAGAAAATAGAAAATATAATTATGCTATCTATGTAAAAATTACCAAAACCCACATTTCTCGAAAGCATATATCAAAATATACATGAAGCTGAACATTTAAGTTTTTGTATAAAACAAGAAACATACTTTTCCATCAGTTTTAAGACGGCTCTCTTTGGTGAACCAAATCATTTATTCAAAAATGTCTCCTTTGCATTGTTTTATACAAAACTGAAATACATGATACTGGTATAGAATAATTTGCATGTCGGAAACATGAACACAGAAGGCACGTCTGCTTTCTCTTCATAACTTGTTCGGTATATCATCGAACAAGAATACGTTTGCCAGTCGCCGTCACTACATATTGTTCCCGTGATAAAACCGGTAGATATATTCCGAAACAACGTCATAACTACAAAATATGCCTTTCTTTCAATTCCATCCCTATCCTTATTTATAAAGATCTGAATATTGCCTCCTATAGAATCTTCATATAGAGTATCTTGTTAAAGCATAATATTAATGAACTACAAAACTTGCTGGCAAATTAAGGAGATATCGCGGCATCTTTGAGCTATCAACAAAGCATTTCCCTCATTTATTTTCGTGTTATCTCGACCGAGGTAATTGGTTTTTACATCTGTTTACATTACGAGGTTTATATTTTCAAAGCGGTTATAGAAACCTTTAATTGCTTTTAAAGGAGATTAAAGGATGAAAGGGGAAATTTTGAGGTATTTGATATTAAGATTTATTTTCCTCAATTTTGAAAATTGGTGATTTAAACGTTGGTAATAGGTCATTGTACGAGTATTAATATACGCATAATAGCACGCGTAACAGTTATAATAACGATATCTGTTACGCGTATAGTTTCCCTTTTTAAACGTCCTAGATATCTATGTAGAAGTTAGCTGAAGAACAACTGGTAATTTTATAGCCAATAATGCAATATTCAAATGCTCAAAAGAACTTCGACTAATTTAAGACTCTAATGAATTAGATATTTATTATGATCATTGATATCATGCTTAAACTCCCCATTCCTCATTTTATGTTATTTGTAACTCTTCTTTGCAACGCTAACATTTTAAAAGAGTATTAAGTAGTTCCATAGTGACTGATGAAAAGGTATTTTGACTTTAATCCACTTCGATAGTACATGGCTCCATTCAGCTCTTCTCTATCGGCTAAGAGCTTAAATTTATTGGAAAAATTCGTACAAAATACGGCCATAAAATGTCGTGCTCTTAAAGTCAAGTCTGAAAAATGCTCGTCTAGCACCATTGCTAAAATATAGTTGGTTGTTAGTTGCTTATTTATTTATTTATTTATTTTACATAATTAGAACGGCCAATGACCACTTACACTAATTATCAAAAGTTATAGAAATAAAATTGGTACACAAGAAAATATAAAGCGATATAAAAAACAATAAAAGGCATTAAGTAACATAAATTTAAAAGTAGACAACAACATTCATACATCTTTCTCGATGAACAACAACAGAATCTTCTGCCATTCATCCGCAAACAAGTCTAACGTAGGACTTGAGTCCAAGAGACGGTTGAGAGCGGTGAGAGCACGCGGGATCGGAGAGTTGGCGCGGGCAGTGGTGCGCCGATCTGCTATCGCGAATAACATATGTTTCCGACTGCGTCGATAATTGTTAGGTACATAAAATCGAGCCAGCTCATTATGGAGTTCAGGTGCATCGGTAGCCCCACGTAGAATCTTGCACATAGTTATAAGCAGAGCACTATTCCTCCTAACTTCGAGTGAATTGTAATCGAGACAACCTAAAAGAAACTTAGTAGGATACAGAAATGGGTAATACATATGATTTTTTTTGTAAAGATATCTAAGAAAAGCTTTCTGTACCTTTTCTAAGATAAGTGCGTATGTACTTTCATAAGGGTTCCATACACACGCGTAAAAATTGTAACGCGTAAAAATTGTAAATTGTAAAATTGTAAACGCTTATAAATTGTTCATAAAATAGTAAGTAATATTATTCTGATACATATACTGACGCAGCGTAGGTAGGCCACCCACTAGCTGGACAGACGAATTTGTGCGCGTCGCAGGCAACATCATCATCATCATCATCACCAGCCGGAAGACGTCCACTGCTGAACATAGGCCTCCCCCTTAGACCGCCACAATGAACGACAATTTGCTATTTGCATCCACCGGTTGCCTGCGACGCGAACAATGTCGTCGGTCCACCTAGTGGGAGGCCTGCCTACGCTGCGTCTTCCGGTTCGTGGTCGCCACTCGAGAACCTTTCTTCCCCAACGGTTATCGGTTCTTCGAGCGATGTGGCCTGCCCACTGCCACTTCAACTTGCATATTCTACGAGCTATGTCGGTGGTCTTGGTTCTTCGGCGAATCTCCTCATTCCGGATTCTGTCGCGCAAAGAAACTCCGAGCATAGCTCTCTCCATAGCTCGTTGTGTGACTCTGAGCTTCTCCAAAAGGCCAGCTGTTAAAGACCACGTCTCAGTACCATAAGTCATCACTGGCAACACACACTGGTTAAAAACCTTTGTCTTCAGGCACTGCGGAATTTCTGATGAGAAGATGTCTCGTAGTTTCCCGAACGCTGCCCATCCGAGTTGGATTCTTCGGGCGACCTCTTTGTCGAAGTTGGACCGACCTAACTGGATTGTTTGTCCTAGGTATACGTAGTGGTCAACAACTTCGATTGTATCGTTCCCAACAACTACCGGTACGGGTGCAACATGGACATTAGACATGATCTTCGTCTTGTCCATGTTCATTTTAAGACCCACCTGTTGGGAAACACTACTGAGGTCGCTGAGCATTGTATTGAGGTCCTCCAGCGACTCAGCCATAATGACTATATCATCGGCAAAACGAAGGTGAGTGATGTATTCGCCATTGATGTTGATGCCGAATCCGTACCAGTCCAAGAGCTTGAAAACGTCCTCCAATGCGTTAGTGAACAGTTTCGGAGAAATAACGTCTCCCTGTCTCACGCCTCGCTGCAATGGGATCGGTTTCGTGCTCTCGTCCTGTAGTCGGATCGACATGGTGGCGTTTCTGTACAAACACTTCAACACTTCGATGTACCTATCGTCGATATGACACCGCTGGAGGGACTGCAGTACCGCCCAGGTCTCGATTGAATCGAAGGCTTTTTCGTAGTCCACAAACGCTAGACATAATGGCCGATTATACTCCTCGGTCTTCTGTATAATCTGGCGGAGCGTATGTATGTGGTCTACGGTGCTAAAGCCTTTTCGGAACCCGGCTTGTTCGGGAGGCTGGAAGTCATCAAACCTGCGTTCGAGACGGTTCGTAATGACTCTCGAAAACAGCTTGTATACATGGCTCAGGAGTGAGATGGGTCTATAATTCTTCAACAAGGTGTTATCACCTTTTTTGAAGAAAAGAACCACCACACTCCCGTGCCATGCTTCTGGCGTAGTACCCTGGAGTAAGACGGAATTAAATAACTTCTGGAGGACTAATAGTACCGGTTTTCCACCCGCTCTCAGAAGTTCTGTTGTGATTCCGTCTTCACCCGGCGCCTTGTTGTTCTTGAGCTGTTTGAGAGCCATTCTAATCTCGTACAGGCTGATGTCTGGGATGTCCTCAGTGTAGTGTCGGGTTAATATGGCTCTGGTGTCCTGAGCTGTTCTGGCAATGGGTTCCTGTGTTGAGGTGTATAACTGTCCGTAAAACCTCTCGAGCTCTCTCAATATCTCCGGTTTCGATGAGATGACACTGCCGTCGTCGATCTTCAGCCTGGTCATATGGCTGCGCCCAATAGACGAATTCTTTGCGAACACTTTAGAGCCTTGGTTCCGCTCAATTGCGTCCTTAATACATGCTGTATTATAGGAACGCAAGTCGTGACGCATGGATTTCGAGATTCGTCTATTGAGTTCAGCATATTCTGACATATCAGTTGAAGATTGCAGTCTCATCTCAGTCCGGGATTCCATTAACTTAATGGTTTGATTGGAGAGCTTCTGAGGCTTATTACGGCGTGGGGTCTTAAAGAACTTGGACCCCACTGCATGGACAGTTTGCACCAACCCATTGTTTAACTCGTCCGCAGTTTCGCATTCGGCTAGGCACTGAAAGCGATTGTGTAGTTCGAGTTGAAAGTCTTCGGGGTTTCGGATTTGGGCGGTTCCCGGACGGAGCGTGGACTTCATCAGACGAGACCTCTCGAGCTTGACATTGATATTCAATGTGCCTCTAACAATGCGGTGATCGCTACCGGTTTTCACCCTGCCGATCACGTAGACATCATCGAATATATGCTTCTTGGTCGTCATGATGAAGTCGATCTCATTTTTGGTTGAACCATCGGGGCTTAACCACGTCCACTTCCTGGATGGTCGCTTCTTGAAGAAGGAGTTCATCGCAAAGAGTCCCTCCTTCTCCATGAAGTCGACCAGCCGCTGGCCCCTTTGGTTCCGCTGCCCGTACCCATATGACCCCACTCTCTTTCTCCCTTGCTTTATGTTTCGAATGGCAGGACACAATATCGCTAATGTCGATTCATTTGTAACAAAACAATGTTTAAAAAAAAAAAGTGAAAAAATGACAAGCCCGCTGAGTTTCTTGCCGGATCTTCTCAGTTGAGGCCGCGTTGTGATCCGGTGGTAGCTTCTAAAAAATGACGATTCAAAAGTGCTAGCGTTAAGCCTATTTGAAATAAAGATTTTTGAGTTTGAGTTTGAGTTTGAGTTCTCAACTCATCGCCATTCCGTGTGCCCACCTTCGCGTTGAAGTCCCCCATAACAACGGTGAAGTGTGTTTTGGAGGTATGTATGGCTTCTGATATCTCCTCATACATAGCCTCTACTTCATCGTCAGGGTGTGCCGAGGTCGGCGCGTATACCTGTATAACCTTCAACGAATACCGACTGGTTATTCTGAGTATAAGGTACGCTACCCTACTCGACACACTATCGACCTTAATCACGTTGTTAATAAGGGACTTACGGACGAGAAACCCGACACCACCCTGGGATTTCCGGTCTCCTTCCCGGAAGAAGAGCATGTTGCCAGAATCAAGGGTTATCGTATCCTGTCCCTCTCGCCGGATTTCAGATAATCCCAAGATGTCCCAACGCAACTTGCTCAATTCTTCCTCCAGCTCGACAATCTTCTCATCGGTCCTCATCGTGCCGATGTTGTGTGTTGCCAGGGCCAAAGTTCGGTGGGGGTGGTAGCGGGGCATCTGCCGGAGATTCTTAGCACCCCCTGCTCGACCGTTACCCCGCCTGCTACCAAGGCGGGGAATAGAGGAGCCGCCGGGGACTGGGGGCCGTATGCAATTATTGTCTATCATTGTTTGGGGGGGGGGGGGGGGGGGGGGGTTGCCATAATCCCCACGCTTGGCAGGCGTCTTGGGGATCGCAGTTTTTGTGAAGAGATGGAATTTAAAACAGAAGACGCTGCTGCCCGTCTTCTGATTTCCCTTAGTCGCCTCTTACGTACACCCAAAGGGAAGAGATGGGTGGGTGCTATTCTTACCCGGACACCCCACGGGAACGGCCGCAGGCAACCGGTGGATGCAAATAACCAATTGTCGTTCATTGTGGCGTTCGATGGGGGAGGCCTATGTTCAGCAGTGGACGTCTTCCGGCTGGTAATGATGATGATGACATATACTGTGTATTCATAAATGTCGAAAAAAAAAAAGTATTTTTTATGTATTACTATAATTATCTTTTAAATGTGGCATGTTGTCATCTATAATTCCCATTATACCTTACTACATGTAGCAGTTAGCAGACTTATGTGATTGTTTTGTCTTTCTTGATACCCCTTATCAATAATCGTGAAAAGACAACCATTACACATAGTTACTTTCATCATCATCATCACCAGCCGGAAGACTGCTGAAGGTAGGCCTCCTCCTTCGAACGCTACAATGAACGACAATTGGCTCCTTGCAGATTTTGAGTTACTTTCACAATGATAAGGCTCAATTCACACCAAGATGGCAGCGGCCGGCAGCGCACTTTCGTATCGCTTGAAAAACGCGACGCCGCTCGAGCCCGCGCGCCGCGTTTTTCATGCGATACTGCCCCCCTAGACAATGTAACATTCTACAAGCGTTATCGCTAATAGAAGGTATAAAAATGTATGAGAATGACATAAGTCATCGCAAAATCACGTGACAAATTATAGGGAATTGACACCGTTAGCGAATCAAGAAATAGATTCGCTATGAAGCGATTGCATCTTGTCTAGGCCCTCTGGTCTTTTACGTATTGTAGATAAAGTTTAAAATTCTTTCACACTGAAAGTGCGCTGCCGGCCGCTGCCATCTTGGTGTGAATTGAGCCTAATATTACTTAGTTTAAATAAATAAATAAATAATATCTTGGGACAATCCACACACGGTCATCTGATCCCAAACTAAGCAGAGCCTGTACTATGAAAACCAGATAACTTATACTAATACTTATATACATTTTTTTTTGTAAATACATACTTAAATAACACCCAGACACTTGGTAGGAATCGAACACACGACCCATCGGTTAGCGGACAGGGTGTCTAACCACTAGACCAACGGGCCCGTCAGTTAGTGTTTTCTTAGTTCGATCTGGGTTCTGAATTTCTTATGCCGTAGTTTTGTAGTGTTAACAACCTATTGAAAAAAAGGCCAAAACACTAATATCCGGGTCATGTTTCTGATTGGCTGTAAGAATCTTTATCATAGACAGGATGAGGGTAAGTCAATAAACTTGGTCGAGTGAAACGTTATCCTAATAGAAATCAGTCACTTCGAGACCTCTCAGTAGTCTCAGTGCTTTTCTAATTCCATCGTACACTTGGAAAAATTCTGTGAAACCCTTGTTTGCTGTTAATGTTAATTTGAACTTAGTTTAAACCTGATACAAAGCTTGGATATTGTTTAATATTCTTATAAATAAAGGTTTTGGTATCTTTCAGAACATGGTTAAATTACTTTGTGAAAGTTTAATTTAAAAGTTGTAGTTTTAGAGGTTAGTACTTATACAATGTTGTTAGTTAATCCGACGATAATTCTAAGATGACATAAAATTTACCTAGTGGAGTTGTCTCTGTTATTACCTACACATGTCCCGCATTGAAGTGATAAAATCCTATTTCCTTAAGCTTTTCCAATGGAAGAACTTTTATAAAGTTTACAGTTGCGGGCTAAACGAAGTCCGTATAGAGCCCGATCCGCTAGCAGTGGAAGCCGGGCTTAATAGTCCCCATAAAAAATAGTTTTGGTTTAGTTTAATAAATATGCATCTGTGGAGGATATAATCGAAGTTTGACTATATTTGTGGTGACTATATTTTAAGAGCAATACAGTTATTGCAACACAGGCAAATGCTACATTAACATGTACATTCAGGGTCGCTTAGATTGGTGGCAAGTGCTATACCAACAAGGACAAGTGCAGTTATACAGGTCCACCTGTCTGATCTCAATAAATTTAGAAGAAACATCCACCCTTAATAACTGAAGGGTCACATAGCTTCTCGAAACTCGACAATACCGCGTACTGCTGCAGATTGTTTAAGTTGGAGGAACGTTCCCGGTCAGACTGCTCCAACATTGTTGATTAGGGCTTTCAGATTTCGTTTGCTTTATCCTCGAAAAATAACACTTACATAGATGTAACTAACGCTATAACGTGTATATTACAGTATCCCCGCACATGTAATTTACCAACTTCCAATGACACACACGAACGTATTAATTCAGCAAAGTTTCGTTAAGCAATGTGTCGTTTCGGTAACTTGTTCTTAACGTTTTCATCAGTATAAGAGTAACTCTAACTTGACAATTCTTACTCATAATGTATATAAATTTTATGTGATTTAGTGAGACGAGCAGGAATTTAATTATAAGTAACGAACATTTCCATGAACGTATTCCACTGTCGCTTGTCGCCTGAGATATTACTTGTTCATTATTTTGTGCCCTTTTTACTGTAATACAGTAGGTACGTTTCCACAAAGCTATTTAGCTGCATAATATCAGACATACATAAAATATACGATCTGTAAGTGAGGTTTAAGTGAAGTAGTGTATATTCTTTAGATGAAGACCGTTCGGGTTTCATGCAATTCTTGTTGCATTGTTTTGTTCGTTTCATAAGCATTGCATCCATTATCGGTTATGGGTAAGTATATTTTTAATGATGTCGCTTTTGTTTTAGTTTTATCACTGTGTTTAAGGTAATGGTAAACGTCAGTGTATATGCAAAATAATGCTGGAAATATTAGTGTTGACTTTAATAATCAGCATTTTTTATTTTTACACTATGCAATTAGTAACGAGATATGTTTTGATCCAAATATATCATTATTAATATCTAGCTACGAAAAGACCAAAGTCATCAACAGGGACGCCTAAGTTTCTCCGCGAACATTTGATGAAAAAACTTATTATACTCAATCTCGACTAGCGGCCATATCGCGAATTGTGTTATTATATACGTTGGACGTTTATTAAACCCTTACCTACTTAATATTTTCTAATATATATTTTTTCGTTGTGTTCTAAAGAAGGATAACATTCAAAGGTATTTGAACTGTAGGGCTAATTTAATAGATCACATTTGACATAAATGTCAGTTTCTTCTTTTGTCATTATTATAGTAAATATCTAATCGTAATTGAAAGAAGTGCAGTTATAACTTCGAAAAAATTAATAATATTTTATACCCGCCGTTACAAGGTTATACGTTGTTCAATTTTGATGAAGTGTCAAATGTCCCTACTTTAACATATTGAACATGGAATTCACGAAACGTGTAACCTTTATCACTTAAATGTTATCTTGTGTACCCTGTCCAATAACGCAGACGGTATCGCCATAGCAATTAAGCTATAAACCCTTTTCATTTTATTTGTTGTTCCTTAAAAGCACTTGGTTTGTAGGCACGTGAGTCCCATAAAGAGTGCCGCTGGTTCCCGTGTACATTCTAACGTTATGACCAGCCATTAATCGAATCAGCTGTTTATGGTGTAGACAAGAGTTGTACAGGCGTGTTGAATTTTTGCTGGTGCTGCTCTTCTAAATTTGGAGACTGTTATCATAACAGTCACTACGTGTAAATAAATTTACCTAAAACCATAACAGTGAAGTTAACTGGGCTGATTTTCATAGTACCCTAGCAAGGTTTAGCCGTTTGATAGATAGGACACATATACTGTGAAAACGTTAACAGAACGACTTCTATTAACAAGTAATTTAAAATTTACAGCTTAATTATGGGTCATAAACATCGATATACTATACCAACTAGATTTGCTGTCACGACCCGAAAAGTGGTCACGAAAATAAGAGCTACGGAGACGGCTGTCGCTCAATTGTCTGCAATTAGTATTGAACCTTATTTTATAGTATGTAAGTTATCTTTTTATATGAACATATTATTGTTTTGCGTGTACGTGTGTAGTTGTGTAAGTATATGTAACCGCGACCACATTTTCGATGTCATTTTGTTCGTGACAGCTAATCTAGTTGGTATAGTATATCGATGGTCATAACTTATAAATTTTGCATTACGTATTCATTGATAATGGCCACAGCAGTGCGGGTGTAATGTTTTTTTCTTCTTGGAAAATAAGTTGTAGGAATAGGTAATTTTTGTTTACATCCGATATCCTCTTGATGTTGGTGGAATCACGTATTGTAATTACTCAAAAAGGCTTTGGTATGTTTGTACCAATTACATATTTATTAGGTTTGTAATCACTAACCTTCTTTATTTAATGATACCAAGGCTGCTCTACTTAAATGTTCATCTTTGCAAACCAAAACTCGAGATATCTGTCCACCGTCTGATTTTTCTCGACCAAGACAATTTTCACAATCGGACTTCCTTTCTTCCGTAATAAGTTTTAGAAACCCATATATTTCAAGCCAAAGCACGTGACCCCAGATATTTCTTTTCTCTACGTGACTGTGCCATCATAGGATTTTTCATTTTTAACCTTTTGAGTTTACTGATATTGCTTATTGCCCAGCTCTTATATTCGAGTGGTTTGTAGTATTTGAGAGCTTGCATCACAATATCCAAAGAGCTCTTTATTTGAGTAGGCTTTGAATCTGTTTGCTTTATAATTTAGTATTATTAGGGTTTGCAATTTTGTAGAGATTTATCGCAAATTATTTAATTCTTTATTTTCATTGTGTAATATTTTAATATACTGGCAACTACTTTTAGAGTACTGACAGAAGTAGAAGCTATTCAATTGATTCGTAGCGCCGGCCAATCACGGGGCCGCATTAAAGAGAACTGATGCGGGCTGTGATTAGTCGTTGTGAGACGTTTGGGGGTTTTGTGATGGTAGGGATTTTTACCGATAAAACCATGGTTGGGAGCACAATGCGGGTATTCGAGTGTCAACCACGAGACTGTTAAGAGTTGGAAGTAACTGTGTATTGTGAATTTAATTTATCTAGTTTTTAGTTTGGAAACAGTGTGTTATAATAAAAGTGATTTATATTCTGTGATGATATCTTCTATTATTCTCCTCGGAGCAAGGTCGTCCTTATAGATCAGAAGTGGCTATCGCAACTAACTTCAACAAAACGTAAGTACACGCCCAAACCTACAATTTTTAGACAAGAAGTGTTTTGAATTAAGTAATCTTTGTCTTTTGAATTAGTTTGAATTGATATTTATCTCTATGCGTTGTAGTTTTTCTATATCGGCTTGCTGCTTAAAATTTATTATCGTGCATTGTGATTTCTAAATGAAATGAAGGTACCCGCAATACCTGGAAAAATAAAAATGTTTAAATATTTTTAAAAGTACCTACCCCTTTTTTTATGTACAACGCTAATTGAGCAAATCAAACTGTTCGTATATTATATTTTGTATTTTCTCTGTAAGTGATTATCTTGTAATCTTTTGAGAAAATAAATGTCTTAAACCGTAGTATAATCCGCTATTTTCTGCAAATAAAAACAGAAGACGGTCAAGACGGAGAAATTTCAATAGGTAGTCCAATGATTGACCGATACATCCATACCAATTGTATTCTTATAAAAAAATACATAGGTATGTAACAGTTTCGGATAGCCTATAACTAATAATATAATTGGGAGATTGTATTCATTTCTTGCATGATATGGAATAATATGGAAGATGATAGCACTGCCTGTATTGTATCAAATTATAGCTGAAGTGCGCAGTATTAGTGTCATATTGCAGTATTAGTAATGGTCTCGTCGGTTATTGTTGGGTGACGTGATACCAAAATATTCCTACAGCGTATGGCAGTGATTGTGTTAGGTAGATAGGTAGTAATTTTAGCTTGCCTATATAAAATGCTCTCTACTACTATTTACAAGCTACCGTCATAATACGATACACGTGTAAGTCTGTAGCATAATATTCACACAACCTTTTTGTTGCGAGTCGAGCGTGAGCTACGGAATGACGGCTGCGAGGATGACAAAGGTGGATCGGAATCAGCGTTAACAATCACGGCGGGACAACGACCGACGTGGAAGGAGCCATCGCAATCGGTCCGCTGACTGCCGGTAGCACAGAGCCACATGTCGACGCGGGACAATCTAACAGGTCACGTAGTCCTTCATTTAAAAAAATGTGGTTTTCGATATTGTAAATGCGTTACGGATGGTCTTGCAATCTTCCCAGGACGCAAAAACCGAGACTTAGATTTTGGATCCTTAAAATCACGCATGCATGCTTTGTTAAATTAATTATATTTGTTTAACAAGTGTGCATCGCTATACGGGAGGGTGATAGAACTATCACTGATTTTGGTATTTAGAAGTTCTAGGATCTGGCCGAGGTCTGGTAGTTCGATTCTATTGGCCTGGTAAGAATGGCAAGAGAAATTACTGTTTGTTTTTCCTTTCGAGCAGAACATAGCCGGGTCTTATGTCTTGAAGGGGGGGGGGGGGGCTACTTAGGAGTCTTAGGACGAAGGAGTAGGTACGAGGTTTATTATGTAGAATTGACACACAATCAACGTGATATTGTAGGGAAAACGTGCGGTAGATTGTATTATTCGCAGATATAAGTATCGAACTTTGAGGTCTGGCTCTCTGGCATCGCGATGCTCATATCCTGATAAACTCTTGCAATATCTTTGTGGCATTAAAGATCATCAGTCCTTTTTAAGATCCAACTCTCTTTACGAGCCAAAGTTGCTGACTGGTCCCCAGTATGAGTTCACCAGTATGAGTTCACCAGTATGAGTTCACCAGTATGAGTTCACCAGTATGCGTTCACCAGTATGAATTACTGGTGCTATCCTTTTTCTATTAAAATGCATTGCAAAAAGCGACATGTATAGGTTTAATTAAGTCAGAATAGCCGAGCCGTTACTCAAAATTTATGAATGAAGTACGGAAAATAGGACTCTTCACGGCCTTTGTACCCTTTGGCAGTGACTCCACTTTAACGAATGGATATGTTGTACAAAAATTAGGACTTTGTCTAATCATCTCTCATCGGTTTTACAAAGGACAATGCCCATCTGTGCCCCATAAATGCCCAGATAAAGTAATTTATAAGATTGCTCTAATAAATAAAAAACTATAATTATGTTGTTAATTTTAAATCATATGAAGCACTAGATATAAAAAAATAATAAGACGTTATTGTTAACATTGCAGTACCAGTGTATCTAACCAAATTGTTTTCACATACATATTGACATTATACAATGGAGACAGACTAGATAATTCTAAATAACTGACATGTTTATCTGATAACATACAGATAAGTATATAAAAGAACACTGATCTGACTTAGTTTATGTGATGATCATGAAGTTCCTAGTGAAAAACTAATAGCAATGCTGTCTGTGAACGATAAAATGAAAAAAAAAACCAGTAGGAAGTTATCATGTTTAATGTCCAATATCTTTTGAACCGGTGCTATAAATAACATTAAATCTAGATATCATATAAATACTGTTAAAAAGTTATCTTATGACATAGAGTGCAATTTGGGCATTGCATTGCTGACTTTCAGCTCCATACTATGGACATGGTCCTTTGTTAAGTCTGGGTATGTTATCACCTCAACTATGCATGGACGTTACTGCCCAAGTTGTATCAGGGGGTGGTGAATGCATGTAAGACAAGCCAGTGTTGATGCGGCTTCAGCGGAAGCGCACGAACATTAATCGCTTATAAAAACTTGACTCAGTTGCAATTTCTTGATGTAGGTAATAAATTCTCCTTAACCTGAGTTTGACAAATGAGTGAATGTTCCCTTACAGCTTGATCAGTCGATGTCTTTGGGTTGTACGGTGCAGCCACGGTATTGGCTGATTTATCTACCATTTAGTAGCAGTATTGAAATAAAAACGCATTGCACCCGAATAGTACACATGAAAGAGAGTAGAAACAGTAATACATGTCTAAAGTACTCTTATCAAGCTAAGTGCGGACGTGTTGATGTTGTGATAGTACCATCATCAGCCATTTGTCGGATCTTGATAGATTTTGTATTTTGTCGTTAGAATAGTGCAATTTTCGGACAAGGCCATAACGGGACCACCGTCAAATGTAGTCACAATCACAGCATTATAATAATCAGGCTCGTTGGAAAAAAAATGTGTCTGAAAATTAGCAACGTCTGTTAGAAAATGTTGTATCCTGGAATAGTTAGCCCGTCTCAAACTAGTCTTAGTTTGCTTGTTCGTAAAAGGGATGGTTCATTTAGAATGTGCATTGATTATCATCGGCTGTTAACTTGAAATTATCTTATTCCTGTCATTGAAGACTAGATACCTCTACTTGCTGAACAGGCCTGTCATCGGTATTACCCGTAGTGCTGTTCTCTAAGCAGCAAGGGCTCGATGCTACGACAGTGGCTTGTCACGTTTTCGTGTTCAATAAATTTGCTTAAGCAGCACTACCGTCACGAGGGTTATGGTTTTCAGTGAAACTACTTAAGGTCTAATAGTTTAACGGTCAGCTCTACGTTGAGCAGAAATTCGATAGTGAGTACGGATCCCAGCAGCGTTAGGCTCTACGTCTAATTCGGTGCTGGCTCTACGTCTAGCATGCACTGCTACAATAAGTTGGGATGATAGCTGGGTTCCAATTTCTGAGCAGAGCAAGCATATCGTCGCTTACTATACTACATCACAGACTTTAGCAGAAGCGAAGAACCTCTACTCAGTTATAAAGTTTAGCTGTTATTTTCCTTCTGCGAAAGTTTAGGGTTATCTGCTAGGTACGGTATTTTAATAATTACCGGTCAGTGAACTGCCTTCCACATTTCTGTACCGGGGTTAATTCTGAGAATCTCTAGTGGGTGGCTGTATGTGTAAACTTTGCAAGAGTTCGATTGTTCTGTAACATAGGACTGGTTCAAAAGTGGGTCATGTCGCCAAATAAGCTACCGCGAAATCCCGTAGTCGTCAATGACCAATTTCTGAGTGTAATAACAATATTTAATGACTACTGGTTGCACTGTCCAACTGGGAGACAAATCTGTAGGATCAAAAGTATTAACAGCGATTGTGATGAAAAGTGCCTAAATTACATAAATAATTACGTTTTAAAAGACTGTGAAGTATTAAGTTATTTACATGGTAATAAAAGCAGTATTCGATGGGTAGTTCCGAGGGGTGACAACTGTGTCGTATGAACCACGGCGACATTGAACATTTCAGTGTCAAAAGAAGACCTTAGAATAGACAATTCTGGTTCGTCAGTCAGAAAACAATGTTAAAATTAATATATTCATATCGTTTATTGCATTCCATAATACACACATCAAAAGTGTCTAGGGATCAAGCATTTTTAAGCGGATTTCTTGAGATTGAGATGTGGCTTTGTAATAAATTTATGATTTTATAAATTTATATGGATCCTTTTTGGTGCATTTCATAATTTGAATCAGGAACTGTGAATCAAATTCGAGTAAAAGATGAAAATCAGCTGTCAATATTTTCCCTATAAAAACATACAACGCATTGAAGACATTATTAGTGCTACTGTTTCCCTACTACTGATTAAAACCAACGTTATTATGGAGCGGCGACGTCATTTAAGCAGGGAAGAAATGCTCAGAGCCGTGGGAATGATAGAAGCTGGTTCCCGGCAACGTACTGTGGCTTTAGCTCTGAATACAAGTCAGAGTGTTATCAGTCGACTTTGGACACGTTACCGAAGCACTGGTACCGTGGCTGAGCGCCATGGAGGACGGTATCGCTGCACCACACGGAGACAAGACCGATATATTCAAATCTTAACTCGAAGAGCTCCAACAATAACTGCCATGATGTTAGCCGTGAGGCTTCATCACTCTTCAGGGAACTTAATTAGCGACCAAACAGTCAGAAACCGCTTGCATGAAGTGAACCTTCATTCCCGAAGACCGCTACGGGTACCACCTATAGCAATGCACAATCGTAGGATTCGATATCAATGGGCTCTTGAACACAGAAATTGGGCAGAAGAACAATGGCGTTTCGTGTGCTTTTCTGATGAGTCTCGTTTTGGTATGAGACCGGATACAAGACGTATACGACACTGGAGAACCCCTGGACGCCAACAGCGATTAAAATCCTGCCAGGAAGTCCATCCTTATAGTGGTGGAACCATCATGGTATGGGCGGGTATTTGGATCGGCGGAAGAACTGAGTTGATTTGGATCAGAGGCAACCTCAACGCTCAAATTTATGCTAAGACGATTGTATCAGACGTCATCGTTCCTCTACAAGTGCAAATCGGTCCCCTATTTCAATTAATGCATGATAATGCACGACCGCACACCGCAAGAGTTGTAAGACAGACTCTCGCCGCAGCTAACATCAATGTCCTGCCCTGGCCTGCTCAGTCGCCAGACTTGAACCCGATTGAGCATGCATGGGATATGCTACAGAGAAGAGCTCTGCCGAATATGGAGGGTATCCAGTCGCAAGAAGACCTTTTTTTGTTGTTGCAACGAACATGGGCGGCCATTCCACAGCGTGATTTGGATGAACTCATTTTGAGTATGCCAAACCGATGTTCTTGTGTTGTTAGTGTTCGCGGTAGAAACACGGATTATTAATTGTTTAAGTTACCCAATAAAATTTTAAAGAAAACTGTTATTTCAGTCTTTTTTTCGAACTTTTGTGTTAGTGGTTCAAATGTCAAAAATCCCTTTATTAGGAAAATGGCAAATTTCTTTATTAATGCAAAGGTGACTTGGTTTATCGTTACTGTGACAAACGAAAACACTTTATTTGATGAATCCTTAAAGAAAATTTTAATTAATATCAATCAGGAGAAAAGTTATTGCAAAAATATATGTTGATCCCTAGACACTTTTGATGTGTGTATTTACAAGGTGGTTATTTATTAAATTGGTAGCTTAAAGCTAAGTATAATTATGGACCGTGTAGGGCTACAAAAAAAGTAAATAAAATTAAAATTATGGTACAATATCGTTGGTGTATATATGTATAAACGTTTGCATAGAAGTCGCTTATTAAAAAAAAAAACATAATTTAAAAGCGAATGAGGGATTACTCCACAATGTCGCAAAAACAAAAATAGTGGTGCCGTTTCATGATTTGTATGTTGACCACCTTAGGCCCTTCGTAAGATCTAAGTAAGGTTATACGCACCTACTTGTAGTTGTGGGTGTGTTTACTTGATTGATTATACCTGTCAAGAAAACAAACAATCTGTGTTCGTTTTTGAAGATTATAATTTACACAATTAGGGTCGATCAGGGGATCGCTTGGCAAGCGATCACTGTAGTTATTCTGCATCACATGCTTTCACAAGATTTGCTTTTGAAAAGGTTTTAAACACTGTTTAGTCGGTGTTGATGGTTGTTGATTCATTCGTACTATCCTTGAATCGCTAAACGCACTAACATGATGAGAAAGATTGAGATAGGCTTTAGGGGAGGGTTCGCTGGATACTTAACAACGTTAAAATAAAACATAGGTGTATTCAGAGGTGTTATTTGGTGGCAGCATGAAATGGTGGGTCAAAGCTCATTCTTAACGTGATACTTGATAGTCGATTAAAAACTCCTTAATAGCGGTCTGTTATTCGCAGTGGGGTTCAAGATAGGTAAGATAAGACAGAAATATAAACCCTGCATTAACAGTGATTGGCAAAGCAAAAAGCTTATGTCCATGGATCCCTATCAAGACATTAATGTTTTGCGGTTTAGCAGCACGCATGCAAAACAAAAGTATGAACTACAGGCCTTTGAGCCACATAAGTTCAATAGAAGTTCACGAAAATGAATCTAAAGCTAATGTAGTAGAATAGTAATGATGGTGATTAATTTGAATCCATAATTTTGTGTGTATAATTTGAGATGTTAAGAGTAATGTTGCTACAGAAGGTATTTTGTATCTTTCCAGATAAATCGCAAGCAATCGATCGGTTTGTGCGCATCGACCCACTACGCCGTCGCAAGTAATCGATCGGCTTGTGCACGCCGTTGGTTTTAATCTGATTTCGAATTGGTAGTCGGGCGGTCATGCATGGTATCGAATCGATCGTGCCATGTTTTGATACGTTCGGTGCCACGACGGTGCGTCTCCACAAGTAATCGATCGGCTTGTGTGAGCCACCACAATGCATCGACCCACTGTGCGGTATCAAGTAATCGATCGGCTTGTGCCGCCAGTTGGTGTTTCGAATTGGTAGTCGGCCGGTCATGCATGGTATCGAATCGATCGTGCCATGGTTTGATACGTTCGGTGCCACGATGGTGCGTCTCCACAAGTAATCGATCGGCTTGTGTGAGCCACCACGATGCATTGTGCCACTGTCCGGTATCAAGTAATCGATCGGCTTATATATCCGCCAGTCGGTGTCTATATTATTTTGAAATGGTAGTTGGGCAGTCCTCATGGACTCGATTCGATCCCAATGCCATTAAGTAGTCTCACCTGCGCCGTGTGAAGCAATCGATCAGCTTGCGCTGGTGTGCCAGTCACCAGTCTTTCGTAGACCTGAGTAAGTCCATATATGTACATATTGATATTTCGATGTGGTTTCGATTCGTTGTCTAATAAATTAGAATAGAAATACAAGTGTACAGTTTTCCTAACGGCAATTATTGATATATGTACATATTGATATTTCGATGTGGTTTCGATTCGTTGTCTAATAAATTAGAATAGAATGGATAACTAGATGTTTACAATATTATACACGTGTACAGTTTTCCTAACAGCAATTATATTGATGATACATTTGTTTTTAATAAAATAAAAGGAATGGAATTAATTATCTAATTAACTAACGAAGTTTATTGTAATGTAAAATATTTAAATGATGTAAATAAAATAAAAATAAAACAGGTTTTAAACTATAGTTTGTACAAATTGTTGATGTTTAATTGATTGTATTAGAATGTTTAATTGTTAATTCATGTAATGGTTATAGTATTTGGGGACTTTCGTGCTGCTGACCATGTACTCGATACCGATTGTTAGGGTTTCCACCTGGGTCGTGTGCGGGGACGCACACGTCGTCAGGATGGTCGATTGTTAGGGTTTGCAATTTTGTAGAGATTTATCGCAAATTATTTAATTCTTTATTTTCATTGTGTAATATTTTAATATACTGGCAACTACTTTTAGAGTACTGACAGAAGTAGAAGTTATTCAATTGATTCGTAGCGCCGGCCAATCACGGGGCCGCATTAAAGAGAACTGATGCGGGCTGTGATTGGTCGTTGTGAGACGTTTGGGGGTTTTGTGATGGTAGGGATTTTTACCGATAAAACCATGGTTGGGAGCACAATGCGGGTATTCGAGTGTCAACCACGAGACTGTTAAGAGTTGGAAGTAACTGTGTATTGTGAATTTAATTTATCTAGTTTTTAGTTTGGAAACAGTGTGTTACAATAAAAGTGATTTATATTCTGTGATGATATCTTCTATTATTCTCCTCGGAGCAAGGTCGTCCTTATAGTATGTAGGTAGAAAATGCAACGGCCTGCCAGATAGTATTCTCCGTACCCTCAAATATTCATATTTAACTGTGCTGTCCCTTTTTTCCCCTTGCCCCGTACTGTTGACTGACCATTGCGTGGATCGGACGTGTCCGCTGCACCTTAATAAGTTAATTCGTGTGTGCCTCCGAAAAGTCTATTACTGTTGTGACCTAGTGAACTTTGTGAAGCGCTTCTAGTTTAGTGTGCCTGAAGACCAGCAGAGCCACCCGTCCAGTGAAGAGGAATTTACCTTTTTTTTTTTTTTTTTTTTTTTTTTTACGCGGGGGAAATCTTCCAAAGATCCCCGGGAGCTGTGGGGCTCGACCGGGGTATGTGGGATTCTTACCCACTAAAACCCCCGCGGCTGTCGCATCGGCACATGAGAGGGGAGACCCCAGGGCTCTCCGGTGGGATCTGCACCAGGGGCCCCTCAGTGCCTTGCCTTTGAGCCCGCCGCCGGGGGGCGCATTGTAGCCCCCCGGGAACCTGTCACGGTGCTCACGGGGACGGGGGTCGCAACCCCGCCGCCGTCCTCCTCGGAGTCGCCGCCGTACTCAATGGACGCTCAAGGGGCCCACACCCCGAGCGTCCAGCGACTCCGAAGGAGAGGAATTTACCTACACCAAGTGCCGGTAATGTACCACGCATGACCTTGACTTGACCCTTTTTCTTTGTTTCCCCTCTTGCAATTTTATTTTGTATTTACACCCTTTTGACGCCCAGCACACTTCCCCGCGACAGAATCTATTTAGAAGATTCAGAAATGGTAACAATGGAGCAAAGCTTTTTTTAATAACACCTCTTACATAACGGTCTCTATCAACAAATACATATGTATCGAATACAATGATTTAAGCCTAACACCTCAATCAAGTAAAAACCGGCGGTGAATTGAAAAAGGTTCCTGTAAACAGCCTACACAACGACATTGTCGCGACACACCGACGCGTTGTCGCATGAATATTTATCGCTCCGACACCGTAACCGACAATTTGGAAAATAATTATGATGACACGTAACGATCGCTTTAGAAAATTGCTAAAGTCGTGTTAAGGGTTGTGTGGGGAGGATAAACAAGGGTTTCTGTTAAACAGACATTTAAGGAGAGAACAGTCCTAAACAAACAAAATTATCTTTCTAAAACTGGTGGCCAACTGGTCATAATTTATCTAATTTCCCGTTGATTTATTTCAAATATGAGTTAATTCTTCCGAGAGACCGAACAGAAGACCGACACGGCCAGAAACGAGTCGGGAAAAGGATCAACTTTATACATCCATACGCATGGATCATCCAGACAATAAGCTGTTCGATCTAATCAGTAAGGAACAACACTAAACAAAGTTGTTGCTCTCAGCCAGTGGCGGTCCGAGAGGGGGGGTCGTAGAGGTCATGACCCCCCCAAAATCCATATTCGTATACGGCAAAATTGGGTAGCGGCTAAGGTGTCTAGGTACCCCCTATAATATGACCCCCCCAAAATCGTTGGGTGCGACCGCGCCTGCTCTCAGCAGGATTTGAACCCACAACAATCGGTTTGCAAGCGGTTTCCCCCTGCGCCACGGAGACTACTAGAGCCTACCATATAATACGGTAATGTCTTCATCTATTCGACTGAAGACCTCCTTAATCTTCCGACCTTGCTAATGCGCACTCCACTAATTATAATTAAGGTTGGATTATAAAGAATTACAACGGAAAGGGTCTAATGGTTTCGTTATCACTGAAACAAATGATTATTAGGCTATTCCCATTGTTTGTAAGGCAGGTATTTCTCGTGATAACCTGTTGTATGTGTGTAATCTTTATCTTTGACCTGACAGCATGCACAGCCTCACCTACTGGTAAAGACTTGGGTAGGGCTCGGTACTCTTTACATACGTAGACTGACACTGCTAAAGGAATTTGAAAAGTTCACGTTACAGAAGTCAATACATTTAATGTTATTTATAGTTAAGTAAGTAAACTTACAAAAAAAATGACTATGATTATAACCTAAAATGATTGTATTTGAGTAGGTAAGGACCTACTAAAACGTTGAAATTGAATGCTCTTATTAAAATAATAATTGACGTTCAAAATAGGTCGCATCGGCACATGAAAGGGGACACTCGGGCTATCCGGTGGGATCTGCAATAGGAGCCCGTCTGTCCCTTGCCTTTGAGCCCGTCGCCGGGGGCTCATTATAGCTCCCCGGGAACTAGACACGGTGCTCACGGGGACGGGGGTCGCTGGACGTCCCAGGGCCCACACCCCAAATGTCCAGCGACTCTGAAGAAACACCTCAATCCTACCGCGAGCCTTGGTGCTGCGAAGTAATCAAAACAAAAAAAAAATATGTAAAAATATTTTAATTTCAATGTTTAGTATTCGCGTTTAACCTAAAAAAAATGTACTTACAGCCAAAATGTCTTGCATCCGAACATAATTTCTTAAAGAATACTGTTTTCGTTATTGAGTAGGTATGTGATAAACGCCTGATGGATGAACGATAGCAACGATGCTTGCGCTTGGATGCAAGTCGGACTAAATCAGTAGGAATCTAATGTTTTTTTGTCGTATGGTTAGTGTCCAACCTGATGTCAGAATTTTCAAGCTTAGGTCTCTAGCCGGGACCAACTTTGACCTCCGAAGCACGGAGTTTCTGAGTAGTATACTATTATCTATGGCAATGGCACGGAGACTCTCATTTCAAATGCCAATAAACGGTCTACCATGTAAGGACTCATCTAATAATAATTTTTATATGAATTATATAATACCAGCCCTTGTTTATGTCCCACTGCTGGGCACGGGCCTCCCCTCAAGATGAGGGGGCTTAGGCCATAGGCCACCACGCTGGCCAAGTGCAGGTTGGCGGACTTCACACGTCATTTGAGAGCAGGTTAGGCTTTCTCAGACATGCAGGTTTCCTCACGATGTTTTCCTTCACCGAAAGCTAGTAACAATCGCACAAAGACGATTCGCTCATGATTCATTGAAGAAATCAGAGGTGCGAGCCGGGGTTCGAACCTGCGCACCGTGTTTCCAAGGCAAGCGTTCGCCCACTGAGCTGTTACCGCATATCTTAATAGCTTATAGCCAATAGCTTGAGAAACAAAATCATTTAGGTGGAAGATCCCATGTGTAAGGGACCTTCCAGGAAGGTACAGATCCAGGTAGGCAGTGTCATACATCCTGTCGCCAAGCAGCTATGTGTAACATTGCTGTCTACCGGTGTGAACGGCCCTTTGGCTGGTGAAATTACCGGACACATGAGATTTAATAGCTAATGACTCGGACGACGAGCGGCTGTACAATGTAGTTGATTATAGGCAAGCGTTTTCTCTTATCATCAAGTAAACGTCTTGCTTACCTCGTCCCTGGATTGAATAAATAAAAAAGGGTGCACCTCCCGAGCTTACTTTGGATAGCGTTGGAAGATAGTGCTGAATGACAAGAGAAATAAAAATAAATGAATAAAGAGTATAAATAAATAATAATAAATACTGACTAATTTTATTCACTACGATATAGATAGCCTCTCAGCATGTGGACTCGTTAAGAAGAAATAGATAGTCAAAGTCTTAAGAGCGGTTTACACAACGCTCTAACGGAAGATAAGCGTCAAGTTACAATAAAAACAGATATACAAAACTTACGTTGAACGATACAAAAAGGTGACAATTTAGTATAACTGTGAATTGTTCAAAGTTTTATGTTTATAGGAGTATTCCGGTTCGCCCGAAAACCCGCGTCGTTGCTTACAATTCAGTTTTTACTCCCAAGAGATCTACAAATTCTCTTGTCACTTCATTGTGTGATAGTATTTTTTTTGTACATACAGCGTCACCTCAACCTAGACTGTTTGGTTTTCGAACTATTAAAAGTTGAACGCTGCGAAACGTGCAAGAGGGTGCGATATGTTGTTGTTATTTCGTCCCACTCAGCACGTACGGCTAGTCCTGTCCCTTTCCAACAATTCTCTGTGTTGTATGTAGCGTACCTATTTATCGTTATATAGGGTGTCGAACTGGAAGTGTAGCCGTGTGTATAGACTCGCTCTGTATAGTTTTAGTGCATTGTACGTAGATTTCTTCGGAAGTAAAAACCATGCAATTATCTATTGCCCGTGCAGAATATATAATTAGAGACTCTACTACATTAAATTAGAGTTAAAATTTGCTGATACTCTTATTAAACATACGTTATGTTGCCAAGTCACGTTAGTTCATTCATGTCGCGCCCGCCACCGTTCATGTCAAGTCAAAGTTCATTGAAACTGAATTATCGACCTACGAGTACCGTCATAACGACTTCACTGGAAGGTAACTATTCGACTTCAAATTATCAGGGCATTAACCGAATGACTTGTTATTATTCTTCTTTAAGTTCGAAAACAGCGTGAAGGGTGAATTATAAGGCAATTTTCTTCTATGATTTTGTGCAGGAATTCAGGTCAATGGGAAAATAAGTATACGGGAAAACTATTTTCAATGTATTTTACTATTCGTAAATGTACTTTCGGGACAGATATAGTACTAGGCAGTTTTGGGATAAACATGTGGTAGTTCTTTCGATAATATTCTAATCTAAGATTAGGCATCTTTTTTCGGTATCTATTAGACATTCAAATAATTATGTAGTTTCATTTAATTAAAGAAAATATTCATGTATTAGAGAAATATTTTTTATCATTTTACCCGACTGTCTCTTACGTAGAGTAAATTTTTTTGTGTGTGTATGTATGTATATGGACTTATGGCACTTTCTTTGGCCTAAACACGGATTTTAACTGTGATGTAGTAAAATTAGCCTTAATTAAGTCTCACAATTGTGAAATAGTCGCAGAATTTCCTTATTTTTTTCCATAAATTAAACTTTACATTTTTATTACTAGTACAATTTGAGTCTCGTTCGAGGTTGACTTTTGTTCTTTTTATAATATGTTATTGTCAAAGAACAATTCAGTGATTGCGATTTACTTAAATGTTATGTTGTTAACGAAATTTAAAAAAAAAATAGTCAAATCTCGCTTTTTTATATTTATTTATTTAAGGAAAACATACAGCTTTTATAACACATAAAGATACATTTAGATGTTTAAAATATTAGCAAATCAGTTTCCACGAATAGGTAGCACAAAGTGAAGACAATAGAACACAAGTAATTGTATCAGGCAGACAAAGATTAGAATTTTACATACTGATGTAACGTATTTAACAAAAAACAAAAAATATTGATTATATGACGTAAACAAAAAAAAAAGTTAAATTAAAAAATATATATGAAATAGAAAGATATTTGCGTCTTAATTAGTCATGGAACAGTGACTGTAAGGTATGAAATGAATTTTACTATTAGATATTTGGCATCCAACAGTCACGCTATATTATCATACGGATGAATAGTAACAAGTTTTTTTTTAAACAATTGACAGTGATTTAATGCCGTTTAAGATTTCTAAGTATTTTTTTACACAAGCAAAAAATCTGTATAAATTCTAACGTGTCTGTCTTACTTACTGTAGTCAAGTGACACTTTCATATATATTAAGACATCATCATCATCATTAGCAGCCGATAGACATCCACTGCTGAACAAAGGCCTCTCCCTTAGAAGGGAGGGGTTGCCATAATCCCCACGCTTGGTATTGGGGATCGCAGTATGAAGTTGGTAGGTAATTCAATAAAAAGACTACTTTTTTTTTATAATGAATAGGTTTGCGCTTGACCACAATCTCACATGATGGTAAGTGAAGATGTGGTCTAGGATGGACCGCGCTTACCCATAAGATGCCTGTTCACTCTAGACTTGAATACACCCAAGTTATATTTATCAGGGAAAACGTTGTCCGGGAGGATATTCCACAGCTTGGCCGTGCGCATGAGAAAAGAAGAAGCGAAACGCTTAGTGCGGCAAGTTGGAGTGTCAACGACAAAGCGGTGGAGACCCTGCCGGCGCCTGGTAGTCCGGTAAAAGAAAGGGGATGTCTACTACCTGTCTTCTTGATTTCCTTTAGTGGCTACCCAACGGGAGGAGATGGGAGGGTGCTATTCTTACCCGGACACCCCACGGGTATATATTAAGTCATACCTACGTTACTCTGAGCTACGGGTAACTGTTGAATTTTTATACCGCCGTAATTGCAGGTATCGACTTGGCGTTTGGCAGTAATAACAGGGTTAAAAACTCTTACGCCCGGTTTCCGAAAGGATGATCAACGCAAAAATCAACTAACAAGATGTCAAATCTCCTGTCAAGCGTATTTTGGGTTGCAGAAAGCATGATCAACTATTTTAATTTGAACATCATGTCAGTTGACACGGCTGTTAAATTTTGCTTCAGAAAGTTCATGTCAAAGCCAATTTGGGTTTCTGAAAGGCTAATTAAGCCATGATCATAGATTATTCTCTTGTCAAATACAATGTCAACTAATCGGTGTAGGTCGACCAATTAAGTATTAAATTATACTATTTGTTTTGGATAATCTACTAGTTTATGACAGATTACGTAATTATTAGGTATAAAAAGTCCTTTGCAACAAAAATACCAAGATTGTATTAACAATTGCTACTTTTGAAATTTACGATAGTGAAATGCGCACTCCACATCCGCGCGGGATGAAGGCCCACGAAATAAGAGTGTGGAGCCGCTTGACAATCAAAAATATTATCTCTATGGGGTACCACTGGTGCTTTTCCTTCGAATCTTGACACATGCTGAAGGACAAAAAATACTCTGTTTCTTTCTATCACATGTAACCTATATAAATTCATTCTTTTCTTGTGCGAATGAGAAAGGAAGTGACCATCCCTCCTGTAGATCCTCCATCTATAGTTACAGATTATAATATCTTTGAATTGAATGAGCTATTGAATGAAATATTGAACTAAATAGGAAATGTAGCCATACTTAAATAATATTCTTCATGTCAAATTAAAATGATCATAGATTAGTAAATTTTTCTCTAATTAACGTTTCAGAAACCCGAATTGATTTGAACAAGCTGTCAAGTTAACAGTCATGTTAGTTGAATATCCATTTGAATAGCCTTTCAGAAACCGGGTGTTAATGTTACTACACAATAAAATTAAACTTTTTATTTCTACTATTAAGTCAAGTTCTCCCGTAACCGGGTGCTGCAAAGCATTTGAAATGTAGGGGAAAAGAAACACTAGCTGTTCGAAAAGAAGCACTAGCTGAAAATTCAAGATCCGTTTTATTTCAGGATTTCTGCAGTCCACGCTTAAAAATGGTCACATTAAATGATCCGCCAGAAAATCACAGTAAATAGAAAGATGAAAAAAACAAGAATAAACAAAGATTTAAAAATCCCCTAACTACGGAAAATTTCGAACGTAACCTATGTCACTTACTGCCGGTCCCAATATCCTATCGATCCCTAACTATAAGTTAAAATCATCGATCAAGTCATCGATATCCCGCGATAAACCTCAGAAATGGAGCGATAACTAAAACCCTGACAGACTGTCATTTGAACAACCAACAGTAAGCTGCTAATATGTTAGTATTGAAACGGAAATATATCATTATAGCTAGACATGGTAACTATTTTATCTTATAGTACGGAATCGATAGGATATTGGGACCGGCAGTTACTAACTACATAAAAAAAATCAGATGAGTACTTTAAGCGCTAAGGTACGTAACACTCCTTTTGACTTACTTACCTACTGCTAATTTGGGTAAAAAAATGTAGCGATAGTTATACAGATAGTACTATAGCAAAAGCTTCCAGCTAGGGACTCATTGATTGAAGTGCCAATCCACCGAGTAAGCATTAGCAATGTGATTTACCTACTAATCACTCGACTATCGATACAGTGATTAGGGTCAAGTACTCAGTTTGATTACCAAATCTTACAAAACTACGACATTTTAGACTTTACATACACTTTGTACACAAAAAAGGATCCTCTGTCGTACTAATATAATTTTATTTATGCGAATGATGCATTGTGTTTGCTATTTATTGCCGTTCAATGACTCAAGCATGACAATCGATCGATTATTATGAACCTTATACCTGCACATCCTTAGCTTTCAACATAAGACAGCATACAGTAAGTGAAAACCTATGATAATATAATAATATAAAATATAATAATAATATTCTGGGACAATCCACACACGGTCATCTGATCCCAAAATAGGCAATGCCTGGCCAATTTTGTGTAGTTTATTTATACACTACAGAACTAGATGTGCCAAAACTTTTTTAGTAATTTTGTCGGATTATTACTAAAATGTTTTTACGCTTACCACTCTCGGAGTTAGTTGTTATGTCCCAAATATACACTGTAGTGTATTAGTAGTTTATGCACCAAGGGGATAAAGAAGTGTCTTATGTCACGGGCGTGAAATTGAATCGCGAGCATAACGAAGGATTCTAGTAACTCCCGAGCGTAGCGAGGGAGTATAGAGTTAACTCCCGAGCAAAGCGAGGGAGTTAATACTAGAATCCTGAGTACAGCGAGAGATTCAAGCTCGCCCAAGACAAAGACACCTTTATCCCCGAGGAGAATATACTACTTTTCACACCTACTGCGAGGTAATGAAATACAAATAGTAGGAAGAGATTGCTTAGGTTATCTGGAAGAGATTGCTTTTTAGCGATATGGGCCACCTTTTTACATCATCAACGTATTGTTCAAATTACATGTAAGTTTTGGTGTAAAATCTCAATGGTACAATGAAGTATATTTATTATTATTAAATACTTACTGCTAGAAATAAAATAACATCAATACACCGATTTCCAACGTTCGCGCCCACACCTACTGCGAGGCGAGACAGTAAAATACAAACTGGTAGAATTAAAATAATTTAATATCAACAGCGTTAGCGCTTTCTTTTTATCAATTTTTTTCTTTTCCTATATGCTAGAACAAGGTTCGGCTCCAATTCGACTCCTGGCGCTCGGTTCGATTTTCAAATGTATGTTTTTCGTGCAAGTCTTTGCTTAGAGAGAGTGGTAATACTGTAGTCTGCGCGGTAAAAAAATATTTGACGTTCATAATTCAAATTACATTTTAATGAAGAATTTGCTTCGGCCTAAAAACATAAATGAAAAATGACAACAATTTAATGAAGCATTGGCTTAGGCCTAGCTACAAATTGATTTATTACGAGATTACTTATGACGAGGCTGTATGGGCTAGAACCCTTTGCCTTCCCAATTAGGGTCAACTAAACGACAAAAAAAAACAAATCACATTATTACCCTAGGGAGTTTAGTACAACATTATTACCCGGCTAGACTATAGGGATATAATGAGGTACTTTATGTCATCTTTATATGACACATAATGCAACATTATCGAGCAGGTGGTGTGAAAAATATAATAATATATTAGCATATTATATATTAGTATATTATTGTATAGTATTGTAATACTATTTACTAATAGGTGTATTTTTGGGTACATTACTAACTTACAGTGGCGGACTAAGCCTGTCGGAGGCCCGGGGCGGCAAAAAGTATTGAGGCCCCCGGTCAGAAAGTGATGTATTTTTCCAGACTACCCCAGAAAGAGGGCTATATTTTTTATATGTATGTATGTATGTTTGTCTATTTCTTTGGCACGGCCTACAGCCTGAACGGCTCAATGGATTTTGACTTGTGATATGTCGTTGGATTCGTCTTAGTTTTGCTAGTGACATAAATACTTTACACTACAGGATAGAAACGTTATAAATGTCATCAGACAATATTTTTGCATACTTTTGCCGCCACTCGTCTCTATGCTGTTTGATTTCGAGCTCTATGTAGGATGCTTTCCCGTAGCATCGCTCTCATAACCGCTTTCAAAGTGTCTGCCCATCGCATCGACATACGAGCTCTGCTTCTCTTGCCATCCATTAGGCTTATCAGGATAAGCCTCTATAGGTTGTTCGGTTTTCTCTTGTTGTTGACGACGCGTTTAACGCAGACATGACCGTCAACTAACCTATGGCACCTTCTGGTTATATGGGCCGAATCGCGATAGATGTGGGCGGTGAGAAGTCACTGCTTGATTTTAAGCTATTCAAGAATAGATGCATTAGTGCTACGCTTGGTCCACGATATGCCTAGAATTCTGCACCTAGACCACATTGCCAATGCACCCATTCTTCGAAGAACGCCTGAATGTCCAGGTTTCAGAGGCATATAGAAAGATCGAAAGAGCAGAGTACGCATTAATTAGATTTTTAGCGTGCGTTTCTTCAAAACCATTACATCAATCATCAACTTTTTCAACAAGATCGGCCAGTTCTTATTTCGAAGATCGTATAATTTAGGTGTCATCCGCGTAGCGAGGATCGTTTAATTGGGTCTCACTAATCAGGATACTTCCTAGTCCTTTAAAACTGTACGCATTATATGTATACACCAATTATTATATTCAAGCTGTAGTGATAATATGCAACCTTGAGGCAAACCTTGTTCCGTATAAAAAGACCCTGAGCCTGCAGCGCAAGATGGCCGACCGGGTCGTTATAAGGGTGGGCAATGTTCTGTATGAGACGAAACAGTCCTGGCGCGCTTTCAGGGTCAAATGACTCCAGTCGGAGGCGGATAAGGCACGCACTTGAACAATTACGCTCATGGCCTTCTGATGAGTATACGCGAGCAAAGGGAATTGTCAGTATTGTCCTGCTAGTCTTCCAAGCCTGGATGCGACAGAAACCTGAGCAAACAACCTGTAGACTCACTTGGAGAATCAGGGTATGCTGCCGTCATAAAACAAAAGGACGTATCTACCTAAAGTTCAAAACGGAGAAATAAAATGATAAGTATTTTTGAAAGTAAAAAATTCGCTGTGCTGATGAAAATAATAAAAATAATATTTTTTCTGTGAAAAAGTATGGATTAATGTTTGGTCTATTGAATTAAAGATGTAAATATTATTAAAATAGATTTTATATATTAAATAAATTACATTTTCTCTTTTTTCTTAGTAAAAAAAATACAAGAAAATACATAATACTGCAATGAAAAGACGTTTCTGGCTAGATACTTCCTTTCAGCGATAATGGATTAGTAGATTGTCGTTACGTAAATAAAATAGACGTATTTAGCCATTTACTGCTTTTCAACTTAGTGATTCTTACCTACAGTCGGTGAACTTACAATAATACCTGTAGAAACGCCAATGTTGCATAATTAACTGTCAGATACTTAACTGCCCATATTTAAACGGAATTATATTTAAACATAAAATAAAAATGAAATATATGTAGCTTTTGATGGTACTCACTCATACCACCAACAAACGTGAAATGTTAAGGTTTTGGGCGGAAATTTATAATAAACTTCTTATTATTAATCGCTTAGCTGATTACAACTGCGGATTAAACAAATATCTGAATTTCCTATAGATATAGCTCTAGACAAACAAATTTCTATCAGCGAAATTACTGCCGCCATTCAGCTACAACGGAACAATAAGCCAGTTGGGGTTGACCAGGTTGACCAGGTTTAAACTTTCTAAGCAAATGTGGGATGTTGAACTATGTAGTTCCCAAATATTTTACAGTGTTAAAAATCTTAGCACTGTTTGAAAATAAAGGTATCCCTGCTGATTGAAATTCTTATAAAGGTATCTCACTTCTCACGGTTTCCGGAAAAACCTTGGCCAGAGTACTCCCCAGCCGTCTCATAAATGATGAATGAAAATTTTCTTCCCCAAACTTAATTTGGCTTTCGTCTACCTAAAGGCAATATTTCGATTGGTCAATTACAAGAGAAAAGCAGAGAACAACATCGAGCACTATTTCTTTGTTTTGTAGACCTCGAGAAGGCCTTTGATAGTGTGCCTCGTGTGATTTTTTGGATTCTGCTACTCAAACTTGGTTCTACAGAAAAGTTTTCACGATGTTAAGACTGTTACATGATAACATGACCTGTGTTTCTGTAAAGGGTGAGCGGACAGAATTCTTTCCCGTGAGTTGTGAAGTGAAAGGTTGCGTTTTGGCACAAATGCTATTTGGTGTGTACTTTTTAGTGTTAGTGGCATTAAAAACAGCCAACAATATACACATTTCAATATCATACTTACTAATGGCGAACTTTTTTATTTGTCCCTGCTAAAAGCTCAAAGAATGGTCTCCCATGATATAATCACAGAGATTTGGTATGCCGATGATCTTTGTTTTGTGGCGGAAACTTCGAAATTGCAGACATACGAACATTAGATAGATTTCATCTCCAGTGCCTCCGTGAAATCATGAACATTCATTGGTCTTATCGTGTTTTGCGTTGAGGTAAAGTTTATGGGATGAGGCGCATCTAATGAAACGTCAATTGCGCTGAAGTGGCCACGTAGTTAGGATGTTGAACGATAGAGTAGTAAAGCGCATCTTTTATTTTGAACTAGAGGAAGGTAAGCGGAAACAATGTGGCTAACTTCTCAGGTATAAATATGGT
The DNA here is from genome assembly GCA_911728495.1 of Furcula furcula. Taxonomy (NCBI): domain Eukaryota; kingdom Metazoa; phylum Arthropoda; class Insecta; order Lepidoptera; family Notodontidae; genus Furcula; species Furcula furcula. Next base: position 6,822,982 of record OU452246.1, on the reverse strand, counting down.
CTGATCTGAAAAGACATGAAGGGATATAGAGTAAATCACTATCGCTAGGAAACTTTGGCTAAGCAACGAAGTACAAGAAGACAAAAAGTACATGGCCTCGTTCGAAGAGCAAAGGAGGCATGTATTGGATGCTAAGTGGGATGCGATTTAGAGCAGGCCACCCTCCTTAATCCAATACAATTATGTAAATGGTACTCTTATTTCCACATTGCACTCGTATGTGCAGTACCAAAACAGGCTATAATATTCGTGTTATAGAGTTCATCGTGTAAACACATGATTTGTAGAGTTTTTAAAAGTGACCGTAGATAAAATAGATGCAGTAACGTCTTTTCATTTTATGATTAAATACATTATTGTGCAAACAAATAAGACGGTTCTACTTAAATGCGTCTTTTCAACTTATTATATGTAAGAAATGACTTTCTTATTTAGTAAACATTATGACTTGCAGCAGAAGCGTCTTAATTAATAGTGAGATTTATAGGGTTCTGGTTGTTAAGGCCAGAATAAAAAAATACTGGTAGATGCGTCATGTTTTTCTGATCCCGATGGCGTATTTAACTCAATTATGAAAAAAAAGTCAGATACGTCTTTTTTCCTTATGACGGCAGTATGGGTGTTTCAGTGATTATCTGAGTGAGATAGGGTGAGGGGTGACAACGACTTGCCATCATTGTGGTGTAACTTGCGGCGAAGCCATGTCAGCCAGATTGGACACAACCAGACCAAGCTCTGTTAGCAGCAGTATCTACTATATTGGTAGAGGAATCCATGTGGAGGGTCCTTCTGTAAGACAGTTATGTCCCAGAAGGAAACCAAGACGACGAGTCGAGGCAGGGGTGCAATATTTTTTTTTTTTGGGAATGATAGACGCTGTTGGCCGCAGATGGCCATTACAGCTTCACCGGACAATAGGAGGCGAGCGTTTAAAGCGCTCTAACCTTAACGGCAGAAGTAGCGACGAGCTCAAGGGCACCTCAGGGAGGCACGGCCTCGGCTTGGGCTGTCGCTTATGAGAGGGCTGAGTTTACCACAACGCGTCCCCACTGAGAAGAACCGGCAAGAAACTCAGGGTATGATTTTCGCTTGGGGGGGGGGGGGGGGGGCGGTGGTGCAACTCGCATCGCCTTGGGCCCAATAGAAATGTGACTCGGTATCTTCAGTCTTAAGGACGCCTCGTGTGCGTCCGTGTGCACTCTATATTAAATAAATTTGTAAATTTTGTATTATACTTCTTTTACAAATCACTAATTGATTTATTGTCTTATCATTCTACTATTTACACACAATGTACACTACATTTTGTGTAAATTTCCTGCTGGATAGACGATAGGTACTACAGATACATTGCAGGTTCGTTTGTATTTTAGTTACGTGCATCATGAGGCCCCCAACTACAAACTGCCTAATACTTACAACACATAACATTCTGGCCGTCTTTGAGGTTAAGGGACCGTATCGGCTAGATTATTATAACCAAATTTTGTGAGTTTCGACTTCGGATGCACAAACTTAGTTGTCTCATATCAATCTAAATGCAATTGTCAAAGACTATCAGGGTTTGAGTACCGGAACTATAAAACAATCTAGGTATGATGTACTCTCTAATACGTAGTAGGTACTGAAATACCTCAATGATTAAAAATAAGTTTTAGAGATTGGAGGCCCCCCTGAACCCGAGGCCCGGGGCGGACCGCCCCCTCCGCCCCCCCGTTAGTCCGCTAGTGCTAACTTATATACGTTTTATCGTTTTAGCTCGTAAATCGCTTTGTGTAACGTTTCTTCGCTTAATAAGGTACTATGTGTATTTAATATCCTTCCTAGATTTCGAAAAGCATACTATACATATTTTTTTAATCCGTAAATTGACGCACGCATTTTAGTTTGGTTAATATTCTGAGATTAATTAATTCAAAATAGTTGTTATTTATTTTATTTTGATTTATAATGCGGCACACCATCAGTATGCATTTCAAACATTCATTGAAAAACATTACAGAGGGCACAATTCCCATATGTACACCAGGTATGCACAGCATTTACCAACTAGATATAGAACAGTAGCAAAAGATTATGTTAGTAGTAGGTACGTTAGTCGATTTACTTGAATAATTTACTTGAAAAGTTACTTAACATCACAAGAGATATTTGCGATATGTTTGTGTGGTACAGGCACTGGACCAAAACAGGGCCAAAATAGTTTAAAATACTCTTTTAGTTGAAAGGAACGCTTACATTATATCGTTTTTACAGATCAAACTGGGTTTAATGGTCGTTCAAGTCAAAACCGAAGATTATATGATATTTTTAAGGCATAAAATTGCTGTTTTAAGAATTTTGTTTTGCAATATATTTGATCTGTAGATAAATGAGATTATTGTTTTTTACAAAATTTAAGTGTTTTTTTGGCAAAAACAGACTGTGCATTAAGAAGTTCTGGCAACGGCAAAATTTCTCCACCTTAAACATTATCACAGAGTACTTGGAGGAATCTTTAAATGAATGGTTCTTGGGCGTCCTTGTGATTTACTGCGCTACGATAGTGAAATGTGCTACGAATACTTAACGATGACTACGAAACCACGCAACGTGAAGACATAGTATCACGTTGCGTAGTCTCGTAGTCACGTAGTACGCTACTACGCGGGTTACGACGGCCTAATTATACAGTACTTAAATTATATACTACAAAGATAATGAAAACGATTATTATAATATCATGATCTGCCAGTGTTTTATTTTTATTTTAGATAATTTACTGCTGAACCTACAAACGTCAATTATAGTTAATGATCATTAATCCATTTTTTGATTTCGGATTATTTCACACACTCGAAGCCAATTAGATAGATAGATTAATTATCATTAAAGTTAATTGGCTTTTGTGAGTACGGCAGTTAGACTTTATACTCCTGTTTAGATTAGTCTGTCAAAGAGTAAAACAAAAATAAGTCTGCTGGTTTTTTACAGGCTTGTAAAGAGCTTTACGTAAGATTTCATTATTTCTTCTACATATCGTTATATGAAAAAATATCACAAATATTATTTCGCGATGTGGGTATAATAGTATAACTTATTGCAAGATAACGTGTACTGTAAAATCAGTATACAACAATTCGTTCTTCTTCCCTCTCATTAATTCAATTTAGATCAGAAATGTTTATATTCTTTATTGCGAAAATGTTTCGACTCTGTAGTCTCTCTAGTCTTCAAGGTTAGAGTGAATAGGCTTTTAACAAGCTAGTGTGCTTTACCATCTTCGATTACGTCGCTGCTTTCAATCAGTTGGGACTTTAATCAAGCTCTAGCTTGTGATGAAATAAAAAATGATTCAGGAAAGCCCGGTCGGTCGTTTACACGTCCAATGGCATGAATTGAAAGCCTTTGATGATGCTAAATAAAGAGGAAGTGCTAGGCTTATCCTACAGGCTTAATGATAATATTCTTTTACTGCTACCTCTTGTGTCTTCCGTAAGTGGTCTGTAATTAGCTAGAAACGAGAAAATGTTAGGTAAAAAAAAATCTTCTTAAAAATTTAATGCTTTGATATTTTTTTTTACTATTTATAAGCTAGTGCTTGACTGCAGTCCCACCTGATGGAAAGCGGCGACGCAATCGAGGATGGCAAAACACACTAGCTTATTAGAAGCCTATTCACTCTAGTCTTGAAGACACCCACATTATAATCGGGCGGGAGAACCGACGCAGGCAAACTGTTCCAATCCTTAGCTGTCCTTATTATAAATGAAGAAGCAAACCGCTTAGTCCGGACTAAAGGCACTAGGCACACAAATATAACTGGCATCTTATTTAGTTTTAAATGAACGAATCGTACCTTTTACAATTTGCTTCGATTATTTAAAAATGTTTGTTTACTTTTCCATTTTTACATTGCAGATTCCCAGACGTGTCGAATTTTATTGGAAAACTCATAGTATATAGGTATGTAATGAGAAGTTTACATAAGAAAGCGTCCTTCGTAAACAATATTATGATCATAATTTTGGGCTTATTATACCAATTCTAATGTTTTATGAAACCGACAAAACTTGATGAATGTAATAAAAAAACTCAGGTTACCTTTACAGCTCTGATTGAGGAGAATTTTAGTACAAGCGAGATAAACGGACATTCTTTGTTACGAATACATAAAACTGGAGAAAGCGACAAAACAGACGTTATCCTGTACTGGTGTTAAAAATACTTTGTTGGAATCCCGAAGTGGTAATAGTGACGTAACTAAAACGGTGTCCTGCTATATCCTGTAGCTGTTAAAATGCAGAAAGTAGCAGTTTGTAAAACATTGTTATCTTCAGTGTCTTCTGATGCCTATAGTTGCTACACATTAAGCCAACATTCTGCTAGTCTCGTCAACACGTTGTTTAAAAAACAAAAAATATATATTTTTTATTATTTAAAAGCTCGTGCTTGTCGACAATCCCACCTGATGAAAATCGGCGATGCAAGGAATGATTGTTAAGCACACTAGTTTATTAAACGCTTATTCACTCTTGCCGCAAAGACATTATAATCGGACGGACAAACCGACGCAGACAAACTATTCCAGTCCTTGGCTGTATGTAGGTACTATAATGATTTAGAATTTCAGAAACATGTAATACAGTTGCAAGTTCAGGTCTAGATTTTATAGTTAGTAAATGTAAGGTTTTGCAGCGCGATTTCACGTAAAAAGCTTACAAAGCAAAGCTTACACTTCAGTGTAATATAACTGAGTGAATTTTCATGTAACATATTCTTATAATACAACCCTCTCGGTGTGTAACAAGAATATTTTCCCAGCTTATCTCGACGGTGGTGCCGGTGACATATGCATGAGATTGCGCCCCGGCTGCTCTCTCGTTTACCTCTTGAATACCCAAGATCGCATGCATTCTGAAGCGTTCAATATTGTTGGATCAATGAAAAGGTTAAAAGGATCGAGTTACCTTGCAAGCACCGCGGGTGTGAGCTGTTTACAATATACTTAGTTTTGTTGTCTACGTTTATCTGGTACAGAATCTTTGCTTCGTAGGGAAATTTTATTAAAGCAACTAGTGACGACATTAGCAAGTTTATTACCTAGTAGTAAGTCGCGTCTGCCTGGAAACAACTGCGCTGTTTTGTCGGTAACCGTCGCCCGAGGTATTAGTTTTTTGAGCCATGTAATTTTACCAGCTTTACCAGTGTCAGCGGAACTTAGCAATAAGTTAAATGCTATGTTTACATATACTCATCCTTTATTAAATCATAAATTTAGTTATAATAGGTATAATGTCAAGGGTCACTCATCACTGGATTTGACAACTTATCGTTACTGGATCGGCCTCTTGAATTTCCAGCTGTTGCTATCTTGTGTGAAGGAAGGGTGACCATGTCGTTTATCTATCCAGTGTCTGCTACTTGCCATATCTGCGTCTCTACTGTTCCTAATCCCTGACTAAGTGAGTTCTGATTTTGATTCCAATCTGACCGGATGATCCAGCTTATCGCCATTCTTCTTTGTACTTTTGTAAGAGGCGACTAAGGGAAAACTAGAAGACGGGTAGCAGCGCCTTTCTATTAAATAACCTACCACCGATAATGCGATCCCCAAGACGCCTGCCAAGCTTGAGGATTATGGATTATGGGAAGCCTTTACTTCATCACGTAAAGTAGGACTACTTTTGGCTGAAGATGAAGTGATGATGATGATTTTCTTATGAAATTGATATGTAATTTATGATTTGACTGTATTTAACTGACGTGTAAAATAACTTTACTAATAAATGATTATGATTACCTTTATTTCGGTCATTTAGTTTTCCTGAATAATATTTTAATTTACCTAAGTGACAGGCGATGTTCAAATGATTAATTCTGAGTAAATGTAGAAGTGCACAAACCATTTCCATTGATTGATTGCTCACGCAGCCATTAAGGCTTCGACCGTCCTGCCATTAAATAATTCAGAGACATCGGTTCTATTACGTCAAACTATGGGATTATATGAAATAAAGAACGACCTGAACATATGAACAAAATTTGGCAGAGGGGTTAGCGCATCATGATCTCTCCAGTGCTCCTCTGAGTTTAAAATAGGAGACTTAAAAAGAAATACTTGAATCTGGATTTTTTTTATAAAAATGGCACTTGCGGTTCCTGGTTAACGTAATAGGCTAGCCGGGCAATCCTTGTTTATTTCTTATAAGCTTTGACACTTAAAATATGTTCACGGCTTGGTCACCATTGTACGAGTTTTAGATTTTAAGGAGCAAAAGAAGCGTATAAATCCTTTTGGCGTTCGTATCTTGATCAAAAGACAAGATGAAAGCTGAAGATATGTTATACGTGTTGACACATTTTATATGTCAGACATGAAAGCTTTTTGCGAGGATTAAATATCAACGAACCTTTATATTGTTCACTGCTATTGTTAAGGAATTCTTGCTTTGTCACATAATTTTTTCCTCTTTTTGTGCTTATCTGGGATGTTTCTATGTCCAGCTTTATTTTTTCGTGTCTCAACATCATCAGGCTTATGTATTGCGTTATTTCGTGGATATGAATGCTCCGAGCATAATAGGGTCCATCTTTCTTGAGTGATAAAAAATCTCGCCTGTGTCTGTTTTGGCGTTCTATTATAATGTAGATGTATTCCAGGCGAGAGTGAATAGATTTGTAATCTGGTATTTTTTTTAGTCTAGCAACAGCCGTTTAGCAAATTGTTATCATTAAATTCGCGTTTCTACTCCATTTTGGACTTATTCTACGAAGATATTTACGGGCATTGAAAATTTTGTTTTCGTTGAATAAAATAATTGTAATTCATCGGAGTAATATACATATATGAAACGAAAAACACAGGGTGTGTTGTAAGAGAGTAACGTCAAGTTGGTAGGCTCTGAATGATTTTATTTGTCATTTGTTACATCCGATTGGTGCGTTGCCAACAAGAAGTTTATGTCCTGGTTGCCATCGTGTATCATAAAGTCAATTGTGTGAATCTCCAAGGTGTGAATCGTTTAATTAATTAACGTCTTTGACAGCCGAGTAGTAACTTGTTAACTTAACGTCTAATTTAACATTATACCTACTATATATACTACTAGGTTTAATGGTTCAAATTTTTGTAGTAGATATGCTAACGCATGGAACAAATAAACGCCAGAATTTTAAAAATATCCTGTTGTTAAGTGTAAAAATATTCTAACTTGAATAGGTATTACAGAAAAATATATTTAATGTGGGTCAGTTATACTAAGAAATCTTACAATGCTCTGAGGGTCCAATATAATAATGCATTTAGGGTGCTGCTGCGACTGCCGAAATTTTGCAGTGCGTCGACTATGTTTGCAAATGCGCGTATAGATGGATTTGATGCCATCTGGCGCAAAAAGTCGGCGTCACTTGTATCTAGGGTGCGAGGCAGCCCCAGCAGCAGCCTAAATGCGATAGCAACAAGGCCGGACAGCCCACTGATCTGGGAACTCACCCAGAGGACCAGATCACAACTAGTTATTAAGTACTAACATAGCGTAAGTTTTAGAATAAGTTTTACTAACATAATGGATCTTTGTTGTCCGATATTTTTAATAAATAATAATAATAATGCCTATCAGAGTTTAAGAACGCGAAGAAAAATATTTCGTACTTTAAACTTAAAATATTTATCAAAATGTTGATTTGTATGTAGAGCTACCGTTGAAGATCTATTAACAACGATTTCCTATCATGTCACAAAAATATGTTTCGGAAATTCTTATACTGTACTAGTATTTAAATTTTGCATTTGAAGAATAAACCATTGAAGCCGCACTCTGCATTGCGCATTCCATTGTCTACAGGCCAAGTTTGTGACCCAAAAGCGTATAGCCATAAATATAACAACAGTGCTTTTTACAATAGTTCTGTTTTGGCGAGGACATTACAATCACTGCCAAGTGCCGGCTTTTATCAGGACGAGAGAGTAAAAAACAATGACGATGCTTTTAAAAATATTGCTTTCACGACCACAGCTAAAGCTAACGATGTCATTTAAATTGTGGAAAATAGATCAAATAATCAAATAGATTTACAGGCGTTATTAATTGAAATATTTAGAGATAGACATGACTGTGCTTCTACATGTGCGTAATATAATTTTAAGAGAGATGTTACAAGCATTTTAAAGTACCTACAACCCTTATAAAATATGTACGAGTATAATGGAGCAGCTGATGCTAAGGCATCAGATTTATATAAGAACTTTGGTCGCGTAAACATATTATCAACCTTATGTACTTCCTTTATATACTAACGTCTGTCAAAATTCGGTTGTACATAGTCGGCAGAGCAAACAACCACATAAACATTCTTATCTTAATACGGATAAGTACTACCGTTGTGATGTTTTTATATCTACATATTAGGAACTGAGAATATAACCACTTTTGGGTAAAAAAACTCTAAAATTATCCACGAAACGATCTGAATCGAACCGAAGAAAATTCTTGAATCTGGTTAATCAGGTAAAAATTAGATCAGTCTAGCAACAAGCGATTCAAAGATATTATAAGAAATACTGTTAACTGATCATCATACTCAGACCATTGAATGGTGTAGGATAAAATATTGTATATCTAACTATATTTGGATCATTCCCAGTAGTTCCTTACGGTAAATCAGTATTTTCTAACATAAAAAAAACACCATTCTATGTACAAGTCTTTTTGATGAAACGGATTTTATTAAGCTTCTTTCTTTTGAAAGAACACTGAAAAAACTAACTTAGATAATGACGTCACCAAAAGAACGACCTTGTTTGTTTCTCGCGCACACAAACCCGATTAAGATAAATGAGAGTATATGTAAACGTCCTTAGATCGTTTCCGTGAACATTGCCCTTACATATCCGTGTGTGAGGCCCTAAAATATGAATAGGGGTAGGAACATTGAAACACCTTGAATGATACATGCCAAGGGTTGACTTGAGGAATTCACTGCTGCGTAGAAGGTCGCGTCGAAGCCAGGCATAAATCTTGGTGAATTAAATATTTTGCGGGTTGTTGTACTAAGGTATTTTGTTATTTTTAGACTTTAAAATATTATACATACTATCTACGTCACCATGGTTCAGTGTACTGCCGCTTGGTTTACAAACTGATTGTCTGAAGAGAGAGAAATGCTAATCCATACATCTGATATGCAGATGAAGGTCGGTTCTTCACTGAATATCTTCCTGGTCGTGACTGTTTTTTGGTTCCTTCAGACTATAATCACTTATATGACGAAAAAGTACAGCAAATATTGATAGTATTTCATCCGTGGTTCAGTTATTGGTTTATCATTAATTTATTGCGGTGGCTGCAATAAGGCGGGCATTACATTAATTGTATTAAAAATCCGTGTATACTTCCCGAATTCAATAATAAAATTTATAATTACCTCCGAGCTTCAGATGGGTCCATAAAAATATTCAATAACTTTCTGTTAACAAGAGTGCTGTGAAATTTCAATTAAGAATCAGTTAGGCAAGAATTGGCAGGTTGTTTAATTAATTTAATTTCGGCTTGGCAACATGAACATGAATGAGAAGTGTGTTAATTAAACGGAATTTAAAATTTAAATTGCTACGATCTCAACTGAAACGGAAGGCATTTCTCGTGGTACAAGTTGACGTGTCACGTTCAAACTTTGTGAGAAGGTTAAAGATATTAAGCTTCGAATATTAAAAGTTTATAATAGAGATCTAAGATCCCTGTTTGAACAAGAAGACTGGCCGCAGCGTCTTTCTATTGGCTTACCCACCTTTATACTGCGATCCCCAAGACGCTTGCCAAGCGTGGGAATTATGATAACCCCTTCGTTCTAAAGGGAAGGCCTTTGTTCAGCAGTGGACGACTTATGATCCTTATTTGGCTGCGGCGGAAATACATTTAGCTTTTATTAGGATTGGTGATCCTGCTCCTTTATTCGAGAAGTAAAAGGATAAAAAAAATGTGATAAATTCATTATGTGTTTACTAAAATTTTATTATTTGCTATACTTTCATTATGTGGGGGTTGACTGTTCGCTTGAGGCTTGACTAAATAAATTAAATTAGAATAAACGTAGCTATATAACAATTAGTTTTGATTGAACAATATTTATAATTTAGTTTGTGCGGTTTCGTTAAAATGAATTTTGTACGGCAAATTGTTTAAATATCGAGTTATATGCGCTGAAGCTGAAAATTGATACGTCTATGCAATAAAACACCGAGATTCGGACTGACTGGCATTTATTGTACAAATTGTCAAGAAAGTTTTAGTATTACCCTCAATGCATATTTGTAAATATTTTATACATACATAACAAAAATAATGATTAATTTTCAAACTGAATTTGTTCCATTCGTTTATACATAAATAACCTGGGCTACCGGAGCCCAGGCTACCTTAGGCTTATTTACTGTGTCCTTTCAGAAACATATTTCAAATGAAATATAACGCAGATTGCTGAATTACATTGCACCATTTTACATCACATCGTAACAGATTAACGATTTGACATTGTTTGAAAGAGCTTTAACGCTATAAACGTGAAAAATCTTAAATCTATGCTATAAACAACATCTCTCTCCAATTGAAAAGCTGTGGTGTGTGAAGAAATTTCCCTTCCGATCAATTTATATGGCTTTATTTTATTTTTTTTTATTTTTTTTTTATTCTAAAGAAATAGAGAAGGGAGTTTGTTCATACAAGGCTGAACATGCCACTCCCGAAAGGTAAACAAAGAACATAACAATCATTAAGTAAGGCCTATCCCAAAGTGGGCTACTTTATACAATGCTTTAGCCTCTTGAGACGCAGGGATCGACAAAACACTATTGTACCAACCAACATGAGCAGGAAGGACACTATAATGCTGTAAAAAATCCTGTCTGCGAGCATCGTTCCGGACACACTCCATAAGTATATGCACGACATCCTTATTTATTTTGACTTCCTGATCCTGGATTTTGATTCCTCCCAATTTTTCTACTACCTGTTTCATTAAACTTCGCCTTGGTCTTCCTCTGACCCTGTTTCCTTGTATTTTACCCTCCACTATCGTATTAAAGAAGGAGTCAATGGCATATTTTTCACTATTTTTACGTGTTAATAGATCTAGATTCTGCATATTGCTAGATATAGTACGTTTTCGAGGCCACAGCAGTTTTGCTAACTCCCAATAAAAATGGAGTGTCGTTAAACGTTTGACGCGTATATCTGTGGTTTCGTAGCTTTAAAACGAATTTACGGCTGCTATTAAAATGCTGATGTGTTTTATTTTATTTGAAAGCTTAGGTTTAATCTTACGATCCTAAGCTATATTATATTTGATGACCTATGATTACAGGCGTTTATTATGTAGTAGTTTTGTTGTGCCGGAGCAGAGATGATTTTTAATAAATACACAATACAATTCATTTGACACTTTTGCTTGTAGGAGGAGATAGACAAAACTCTAACGGTCTTATTACTAAAAAAAAATATATACAGACGAATTGAGAACCTCCTCCTTTTTTGAAGTCGGTTAAAAAGTTATCACACATTTATAGGCTCGCTATAGTATGATTTTCAAAAAGTATTATTCATAAACGCATTTTAGCACTAAAGCGTTCTTTAGCTATGTTGTAAAGTTATAGAGGGCAGACCCCTACTATAACAGTGCTATAAGCATCGATATACTATGCTATAAGCGTGATATAAGGTAAAAAATGGCCGACTTTCAACAGCTGATTATTATTTATTAAGAAAATGACATTTGTGTCACATCCATCAGTTCATTTTTTTTCTTTAGTTGAGCCTCATTGGGAAAGCAAAGAGTTCTAGCCCATACAGGCATCATATCAGTTCAATTTCGTAAGAAATCAAAATAGCAGAACCTACACTACAAACTATTATGATTTATTATTTTATTCAGTACTTAACGTTTATTTTATTATTATTATACAATTTAATATATTTTAATTTAAGTTTATTTTAGGTTAGTTATTACGCGCTTGTTACAACATTATCAAACAAACATTAATAATCAAATAACAATGACAATGATCGATGGATGTATGACGTATTCCGCATGGGCGTTATAAATAAAATAAATAAATAAATATTCTGAGACAATAATACACATGGTCATCTGTTCCCAAACTATGGAAACCTGATAATTGATATTTATTCTTATATAAGTACTTTTTTTTATTGTAAATACATAATTAAATAGATAAATAACACCCAGACACTTAGCGGGAATCGAACCCACGACCTATTGGGTAGCAGCCAGGGTGTCCAATCACTAGACCAACACGCCCTTCAAATCGACAGTCGTCATCGTTTCGCAGACAATAAAATGTTTTATAATCTGTAATCATGTCTATGATCACCACGGATTTATATTTACTTCACGGATTTATATTTACTTCGTAAAAACTGGATAGATCACTTAAATATAATAATATCACTAATTTAAACTTTATGCTACATTCTTAAGGTTTGTTTTTCATTGACACAAGTCGAAGTAGAAAAACGAGCCGAGTGAGATAGCACAAAAGTAGATGTGTGTCCTTGTCTGCCCCCTTGTCAAGTAAGTTGCCAACGCAAAATATGATTCTTTTTAGTAGTGTTAGGTAGATTTCTTAAAAGTTGATTACATTTGCTTATAAGTTTTTCGTGTAATAAAACATCGAAATATAATACATCTAGGACGATGAAATGTAATATTATAAATTAACGCACGAACAACATGCAATACTTTTATTAACATTAATATTAGTAACAATTTATCATTATGAAGGTAGCAGCACTGAGCTGTTGTGTGATTGTCGACATTGTCGTAGTAAGTAATCTGGTGTCGCGGTGTACTGTTAGAGTAGGGTGACCATTGTTATGTATGGCGTCACGGTCGTCTCGGATGATGGTTTCCATACAAACGTTGGTTAACTCAACCTGAATTTTGGAATGAAATACAGATATCCGGAAGAAAACGGTAGTTAGGTATTACGACAAATTCAAATAATTTATTGTCTTAATTGTGGTAAGTACAGCAGATCTTATATGTAATATTGAAATAAGTAAAATAAGACTCTAAATTTAAATAAATTGATTGCAACAAATTCTCAAAATTAATAATTGCTTAATATATAGTAATTTCATGACTTGCGACTAAATTCCATCCAATTATACAATACAAATAATAATTATACCTAATTAGTATTATGTCACCAAAATTACGATTTGAACGCAAAAATCGTCTCATGCGCCTCGCAACATTCAGATTGACGGAGGTCACGCAGGGGCACCGACCGATGTGGCACCGCCCGTTGTGACCCGATCCGCCGCCAAAAGACCTTAGAAGTGAGAAAAAGAATCCTGCCACATAGTAATGCGTGGACACCCTATTAGACAGAGATACACTACTACTTTTGGACCTCTCATTCGGCTCGTGATCTTTAGTAGACTGCGCTGTCCAGTTATAATACTGGTTCGTGATTTACTTATGATCACACCTAAGCGGTGTGTAGACACATATTATCTGTGGACGATTGGGTGTATTCGGTCAATTTGATGACCAACTTCATTATAATGGCAATACTTTGATTGAAAAACGTTCTATAGAGACGTATTAGTTATAGATGGTTTATGAAACGTTTATGAATAAGCAACTTTATAGAACGTTTTATAACCATATAGAACACTATTATAACTAATCAGTGCTTAAAACCTTTGATAAGCTTTTTACGAATAAGACCGTAAGTGTTTGAATAAATTATGTCATGTTTAATTCAAAATTTCGTTAACAATATTACGCTCATGTTACACGAATATTCATAACAGGAAACTTGATTATCCAAGCGAGATTTCCTTTGAGAGATCTTCAATAAACCTTTCAGAGATGAATATATATGTAAGTCTCTCAACTTGGTTTTAACTTTTACAATAATCGGAATAAGTTAGGAGTTTAATCACCTGAATCATTATCTATATTATAAATGGATTATGTATGTATGTTGTTATAGTTAAACATTATTTAAGTTCTAATTGATTGTTCACTCTCACATGTCACTAGCAATCCTGTAGCATATCTCTTGATGCATAAAAATATGTTCTAAAGGAATGAAAATAGAGTCTAAAATTGTTACGTACCGTTCTGCTGTGCCACTAAGTGAGTGCCATATCGTTGTAGAGAGGGACGGCAGTCTGCAAAACGGCTGACATTTATTGGTTAAGCCTGCGTCGAGCAGTTAACTGACATATTGCTGAAGCTATTAATATCATAGCCTACTAGGCTGCACCAATTAAAATAATCTCAGTTGACAAAATATATCAGGCTATTTCACAGATGTTGATCGCTGCAAGGTTAAATTTTAGTTTGAAATAATCTTATGATGGCGTTTCTAGTACATTGATATTTAAATTATCTCTATCATGAATGATTTGACAGAACCGTTGGTCTAATGGGGTAGGATATTATTATATTATTATTATATTTGTGTCGCAGCCAAAAGAACACTTGTTAAAGGTCCCTGTGTCACCGGCGGTGTAAGGGCCAGCCTTTGTTCCCTGCACCAGAACCGCAACTCCTGCGCGATGTTCTGTAAGGGGTAGGTATTTTTAACCGACTTCAAAAAAGGAGGAGGTTCTCAATTCGTCTGTATATATTTTTTTTTTTTTTTTTTTTTTATGTATGTTCGCGCATAACTCTGGCAATTATTAACCGATTTGAAAAAATCTTTCTTCCATCCATTCTTCAATCCATTGATTGGGTCCCATAAAAAAATTATTGCTTAGTAATAAGTAGTTCCTAAAAAAACAAGAATGGTGACTGCGCACTGAGAGTTGCAAGAAAGCCTATATAGATGACGTTTTAGTCGCTCGGACTCGCTCGGTCGGACAAAAATGGTCATAACTCTGGCAAATATTTACCAATTTCAATGATTCTTTTTTTATTCGAAAGAAGAAACCACTGTATTGAATCTGTATGAATTTTATTACAACCGGATAAGAACTTCCTGGAGGACCATGAACGATGTGGAGGAATTTATCTGGTAAAAACCATAAAACTGATGTTCTCCATTACATTGCTCTGACAATTATGAACCGATTTCAATGATTCTTTTTTTATTCGAGAGAGTAAACTACTATGATGTTTCCATGCAAATTTCATTACGACCGGATATTATTTTCTGAAGAAACATGAATTATGTAAAACTATGTAGACGATAATGTGATCATAACCTACTTAGATAATTTTACGGTTTTCGATGGTTCAATCATTATATATGAAAATATCACTAAAAAGGTTAAATTAAATCTTTTTAAAAAAAAAATTGAACCGACTTCAATATCACTGAAAAGTATAAAATAATTTAAATATTATTGAAGTTGGTGCCAAATATACACAGCAGGTACGCTAACACCAACTTCAATAATATTTAAATTATTTTATACTTTTCAGTGATATTGAAGTCGGTTCAATTTTTTTTAAAAAGATTTTTTACAGTCAAGCTTGTTGGAGTGAGGTGATCCCACTTCTGACAGTCTAAATAAGAATCTTAAGATCCTATCTTAGAACAATACTACATTTCGTATACCCTGTTTTGATCAGTCAATGATCAAATTCGGAATAGTAAATGTGTGAACAAAAAATGAACTAAAAAATAAATAATAATTAATCGTGGCTGGCGTGGTAGACTATGGCCTAAGCTCCTTCATCTTGAAGGGAGACCCGTGCCCAACTGTGGGACAAAAACACGGAATGTTAAAAAAAAATATATTAATTGAATAGATCTTGTAAATAAAAACGGCCTATACTTAAAAGCAGTACTAAATTTATGATTTCGTAAAAGGAGCTTTATGATAACTTGCAAGAACAGCGAGTATCCTCTCAACAGCCGGCTATTAAGAGGCATGAAATGGTGTGCTTTATACCTTACTTGGAATGACTCGGGATAAATAAACCATTTGTTATATTATGCAAACATATTCTGGGACTACGAATTCGGACTTTGGGTGTTCGGGTGATCAAAATGAGGGTCTCGTTCGGTTTAATGTTGCATCTCATTTACACATCAATGTCACGTTTAAGGATATCCAGCAGTTCCTTAAAGGAGTAGGAATATAAATGTAATTTCCAACTTCTCCTATCTACCTTTTTAATTACATTTGTTGCGGGTTCCAAAACAATATAGCGTTCCCCTGGGACTCGCCGAGGGTCAAACCTCGGTGTCTTCAGTGGTGACCACTGTAGATCCTGGCTTACAGGAGGAACAGTGGTGGGAATGAGTGGTGGGATTGAAAACTGGTACACCGTTCGTGTCCGCGATAGTACATATCATAGACAAAAAACATTAAAATAATTAATTGCTGGTACACACGGCTACACATACAGTTCGACACCCTATATAACGATAACTACGCTACATACAACACAGAATTATTGGAAAGGGACGGGACATGCCGAGGACAGCGCCACCAACCGCACGCGCAGAGTGGTACGAAATAACAACAACATATTCTCATCTTCTCGCACGATTCGCAGCGTTCAACTATTTTATTTATTTATTTTATTACAAAGTGTACAATATTACAAAACTTAGTGGTCTGCCAAACTGCAATACAGTTTGTCGGCAGTGTTCTCGTAGTTCAAAGCCCAAACTATCTATGTGGAGGTGTCGCTGTGTGTACAAATGGCGGTCTTAAAGTCTCTTCCAGGAAACCACGATGGTAGAAGAAATTATGATTAAAAAATAATTTATCTCTATTTTTAGTTTAAGGCCAGGTATTCCTGTAAAAGTAGGCATTTAGCGCTGTCCCGGGCTGCGCGCGAAACACTTCACGCGTACACCGCGGCAGTGAACTCGTGTCACCCCGCCAGCGACACAGTATAGCAATAAGCAGTAGGATCATTTTATTTCAATTTAGATATACATTTTTTATGATCAAATTTCGTTTATACTAGTGATAAATTAGAGTTTCGTAAATGGATGAAGTAATCTTTCTATTTGTGTTTAGTTAATCTGTTTAAATTTTTGAATTATTATTCATGTATTTTGGTATCTATTTTTTTTTTTTTTCAATTTTGAAAATAATTATTAAAATAAATAATAAACACCAATTATTATTATGTTATCATTTTTTTTTTCATAATTATTTTTCTTATGGAATGTAGCTTAACTTTATAGACTAACTATCCACCGGAGAAGATTGCAATGTTTTTAATTTCAAGGCTATTGGTTTTGTGATTGTAAGTAACTTTGGCAGAAATAGAATAAAGGGTATCAAATTAAACAAATTATATATTTTTAAAATATTATTATGTATAATCTCAAAATTCTTTATAATTAATTTCTCGTGTCTTTGGACCCTGTTGCAAATATGATTGTGGATCAGGAGATGATAGGGCTATGGACTCCACAGATTTAACATTTTCCATTTGTGGTTCATGTGATGGTAAGGCTGGGGAGTCTACAACATTTACATGTTCTTAGTAGAAGTAATCATTTTTAAATTATTTAAGAACTCTTCTTCTGCTTTCTTTAATTGGAGTGGAGACTGAGCTCGCTGGACCATAGTCGTGATGCTTCTGATTAAGTTCTTTTAATTTTCGATTCGTTTTTACTGGGTAGTCTAATAATGATTTCTGATATTTACGCGAATACTACACATTGAAATTAAACTAATTCTACGGATTATATCGTGGTTTATTTATGATTTTAATTACACGACGTTTCGGATACTTTACAACTTTCATGGTAACGGGCGGACTGAGGTGGTAGCTGTCCATACATCATAGTTGTCTTCGGGTACCCTCAGGTCTTTTAATTATTATTGTTAGTCCGATCTACGCAGAAAGAGCTTACAGTATCTTGAGGTCTTGCAGTGGAATGCTTGTCTTTGAATTTGATTATATTTATCAGGGGATAATATCTTAAAGCGAGTTTCAATAATAAAGATTTATTGAAACTAAATATTTACAGTATATTTACAAACATATACACTTAAACTAGGTAAAAAACTTCCTCAAAATCGCCGCACTAGGAGGGAAGGGTACCTAAAAGACTGGCGGCACTATCCCTTTGTATAGCCAAGCTTATACGTTATTAGGTGGAAGTGTATGGGGGAGACCTTTGCCCAGCAGTGGGATACAACAGGTTAATAAAAAAAATAAAATACGTTGACTGAAAAAGCTACCAGCCCGGTGGTCTCCTGAGACTTCGATAAGTTTGGATGAAATTTCTTTCACCAAACCGTGCGTCTCATGAGACCAAGGCCCCATGGTCTCTACCTCAAAAGGCGCAATTAAAACATTTTTCAAGCCACCAAAGAAGATTAGTCAGTTTTTACCATCAGTCAAGTGCCATGTACCTCTACAAAATGAAGGAGTATACAAACTGGACTGTGATTGTGGGCTCTCATACATCGGGCAAACAAAGCGATCAGTAAAAACCCGTGTAAAAGAACATATAGCTGACGTTAAACATCGACGCTATACGAAGTCTGCACTCTGTGAGCATGTTCAGGATCGCACCCGCCATTATATTAGATTTAACAAACCCGAAATCCTAGTTAAAGAACAGGGATTCGTGCCAAGGATGATTCGTGAGGCTATTGATATTAAAAAACATCCAAATTTCAATAGAGAAGATGGCTGGATGCTACCACCAGCTCGGGATCCCGTGATAAATATAAACAAATCCAAAGACAAACATTCCACTGCAAGACATCAAGATACTGTAAACTCTTTCTGCGTAGATCGGACTAACAACAATAATTAGAAGATCTGAAGGTACCCTAAGACAACTATGACGTATGGACAGCAACCACCTCAGTCCGCCCGCCCATAAATAAACCGCGATATAATCCGTAAAATTAATTATAATTCAACGGGTGGTCTAACTTTAACTTCAGTTTTTGTGCCCTCCTTCTTTCAATTACCTTAACTCTATCTTTAGCACTTTTATTTAAAAAAACTTTTTGTATTGCTGAAAGTGCGGATTTGCAGTTAAAAGAAACAACAGCGGCTGAGCACCTCCCTTGGTAACCTCCTTTCAGAGCAAAATTTGTTCGTTTTCCACCAAAAAACTTGGCAATGACACTATTAAAACACTTCTTCGACTAAGCTGCGTGATTTTGCAGCAACGTTTGAAACAATCGCGTTTATCCTGAATATGAATGTTGAATTCTAGATCTTTGTGAGCTCTTCGTTGTGATTTTATCCTTGGTACAATAATACTCTTGGCACATTCTATAGTCGCCGAAAGCATATGCTACACAGTTTATAATATCAATGTGCAGACTTGATATTGCTACATTGCGAGGACGTTCAGAAGCTTTATGGTGTTTAATACATTGTTCAATTGATTTCCTCATCGTCAAAATTTTTACATTAGTAAGCATTTTAAGGTGTGCTAGAACATATTTTGTGTCTGTTGTGTCTGACAACAGAAACAAAATATGTACTAGCACGTACGTTTTTTGCAAAAGTTACGCAATATATGATTCCGACATTCAATTTTATCTACACTTACATTTTCAGACTCATAGGGTCTGGCTTTGAGGATTGCAGCGTAAGTAGAAGCATCTCCGTCTCTTATCATTCGCTCATAGATGATGCCATACATTGGGATCGACGCTTTAAATCCTTCTACAATTATTTCTGTTTCCATGGCACTTGAAGAACCTTCATAATTTTTAAAGCATTTGTGTTGCTTTGGTGACGTATCTTTGTGCTCAGCTCGAGCGCATACCAACCAATATTTATTTTTATTATCGATATTGATAAAAATATTTAAAAAAGAAAATTGAAACGACTTCAACTGAAAAGAATAGGAAGAAATGGTGTTAGCGTACCTGCTGTGTATATTTTGCACCAAATTCAATAATATTTAAATTATTTTATACTTTTCGGTTGAAGTAGGTTCAATTTTTTTTAAATATTCTATTTTATACTTTTTAGTGATATTTTCATACATAAAAATTGAACCATCGAAGACAGTAAAATGATCTAGGTAGGTTATGGTAACATTATCGTCTCCATAGTTTTACATAATTCATGTTTCTCCAGAAATTATTCATCTGGTCGTAATGAAATTTGCACTATGATGATTCATAGTAGTTTACTCACTTGAATAAAAAAAGAATCATCGAAATCGGTTCATATTTGTCTGAGTAATGAACTTCAGTAGTTATACTGATATTCATATACTATGGCACTACGACCGTAAGTTTTAGGCATGATTACATAATCTTTGTAGTGCATTATTTTTATTTGTTGTTTTTATGGCTATTCACGACTGTTTTCGCTAGCGTTGTTTATTGCTCATTATCAATAACTTGCAATAATAATATAAATTTGTCTAATACTAATTGATTAGAGAACAAAATTGTCGCGGAAAAAACTGACACAGGTCCGTCGTCCGTAAGCGCTAGGGCGCGACTGTTTGGGTCTGTCGAGCCGCCGCGTTCGAGCAATTAGTAGGTATTTAAACATAGTAATTTAAAAAAAACATTTTATCGTTTCAAACTATGCGAATTTGTCTAGAAATATTTAGTGGCTTTAATTGAGTACAAAAATTAAATGTAAAATATCAATAGTTTAGTCATAATATCGAAAAAACATTACAAAAAGGGGTAACTTTGTGTTTTTTTTTATCGAGTGAAGTTTATTAGATCTCGTACCTGAATGCGACTTTGACTAAACAAGATCCTTAATTAATACATATCTTTTTTTCAGAATTTTTAACTCAATTTTCCACGTCTCAGATGGTTTTAAAAAAGTCAAAAACGCGGTCTCTGCAGGAATACCTAGCCTTAAGAGTCTACTAACGCGTTCTGACAAATGAACTTTTGGTCACTGGTGAGACGAGGAACTAGAGTTCAGAAACGCTTTATAATCGTGTTTAATGCGACCCAAAGTAATAATTTAGATGAGATTGTACTCGTAGATAGCACAACTTTGGGATAAAAAATTCAGTATTATTCTGCGAAATAGTCTTAAACTCCTATATTTATTCCGAGTTAGCGGTGGATGGTGGGGTATAAATAGCCTATAACAATGCCCTTGGGCAAATTACCCTTGCCCGGAGATAACATATATTGAAAAAGCTCTCGGTTTTCACTCGATTATGGAAAATTCTATTTTAGTCATACGTATTTTACGTAGGTATTTGTTTGAGATTCAAATTGCAGCTACATTGCATTTTACTAGGTGCTAATGAGTGGTCCTTTTCGACGGACCACTTAGGTACCACCGCAGTGACAGACTTTTTAACCACTAAGCAGCAATTCAAACTCAAACTCAAAAATAGTTATCAAACTTAATTCTAATCGGACCAGTCTGCTTGAACCAGTCTGCTTGTGACCACGGCTGGTGCAACCCGCCCGAAACGTCAAGCCAAAATATAAGGTAAATCGCGTTAATTCTCGATTAGAATTAAGTTTGATAATGGAACGCGAAAGTCTAAAAGTATATATTCAAAAATAGTTTATTTCAAATAGGCTTAAGGGCTCGTTTACGGAGGCGCGGGGCGTCACGCGTCGCGTTGGGCGGCGCGGCCCGCACTGAGATAAAACATATGGCTTTATAGGAGTGAGAGAGAGATGCGAGACGCCACGCTACACGCGACGCTCGACGCTCCGCGCCTCCGTAAATGAGGCCTAACGCTAGCACTTTTGAAAGGTCATGCATTTTTTTTAAAAAGCTACCACCGGATCACAACGCGGCCTCAACTGAGAAGATCCGGCAAGAAACTCAGCGGGCTTGCAATTTATCACTTTTTTTTTAAACAGTGTGTCATGTTACAATTAGATCAGAGCGACAGTGTGTCTTGCCGTTTAAAAGATCAAATAAGGCAGAAAAAATACAACAAAGACAGAAAGTACAACAAACTAAAAAGCCAAAGGGATAGTAGTCGGACCAGTCCCCCCAAGCAGCACCCGCGCACGAGTTGACTCGAGCAGCAGCCATCACTCCCCTCAACCATATTGGAGGGAAGGGGGTGACCCGCCACACGAAGCCGCCACAAGCAAAGACAAATGTGTATTACATTGCTGTATTTAGTTGTGAAGGGCACTTTAGTTGCTGAAATTACCGTCGTCAAGAGACTTATTTATTTATTTAACTTATGCGCAGTACAGAGCGGACTTACTGCCTTATGCATTTTTAACAGCCTTGCTTTGGGTAGTGCCGAAATATTTAGTGGTAGGTGCCAAATAAGTGTAAAAAAGAAACCGAAGAACCTAAATATTACTATTGACAACTATTATTATTGACCATTATTATTCATTATTATTATTGACTTAGTAGCTTATGTTCTAGGTGACGAGCCGCAGTGCAGTTCAGCTGTCTATAGGCAAGCGTGTCGCTTACCATCAGGCGATACCTTTTAACAGTTTCCTTCCCGACAGCTTAAAAAAAGCTCCCAAGAAAATGGAATAGATTTAACTTAATGATTTCTGATATTTTTACGCGAATAATACACACTGAAATGAAGCTAACTACCCGACTACGGAACGGAGGGAGGGTTATGATTTTAACAAGAATGTATGTATGTATCTATTATGTATGTATGTTCATCTGTTCCCGCATATCTTCTAAACTACTTAACATAATTTGACAAGTAGGGTGTCGTTAGAAGCGTCTTTGACATGAATACTGTAAAGAAATCGAAACGTTGTCGGGTAATTAAAATAAAAAATAAACCGCGATATAATCCGTGAAATTAGTTTCATTTCAATAGATTTAACTTACTTTTATTTTACTAAATACCTAGTTTAATCAAGATGGCGTTTCATCGTGTAGTTTTCTTTTGATTTATAGGTACTTTTAATTCACAATGATTGAGCCGGTGACAGATTAATCTCGACAGAACATCCCCGGACGTAAGGGAATTGTGCAATTTCCTTTTGCCGAGGACAATTTTCCGATTGAAAGGTAACTGGCGTAGTCTTAACGATGTCGTGATGAATGGATTAGGATTAGTTCTGATAGGTATGTACTAGGTCCTCGGAGACCGGGTACCTTTTGAAGGATTCCTCCTGGACAAAAAAAAGTGTCTTCTAGGTAAGTAAACATAGCTAGGAGTGTGTAAGTAGCTAGGAATTGTTTGAGTTTCTGATATCCGCCGTAGAGAGGCCAGAGTTAGCTACGCGTGAAAAATGATTGGGAAACGATTTGTTTGAAAAGTATTATTACGCTACACAAGCATTATCTAGCAATATTTTTTTTTCATTTTCACTTGTTAGCATGGATAAACGCCGTATTTATTACGGTTTCGTGCGAACTGACGCGTCAAGGTTTTATTAAAATCGTTACTTGGCTTTGCTTTGAGATATGATTTTTAACATGGCAGAAATTTTTTTTTGTACTTGACAAATATTTAAAATGTAAAAAACTAATGCACATTTGGTGCTAAACATGACTGATGTTTAGCACCAAATCTGCAGTAGTATTGTCTTTTTCTTCTTTATTCTTTACATAGTATAAAACAAAGTCGCTTTCCGCTTTTGTCCGGCTGTCTGTACATCCGCTAACTCCTCCTAAACCATGCAATGGATCTTTAAGCGGTATTCACTATTGGTTAGATAATGTTTTACTGAAGGTTTATGGATACAAAAAGCTACTTATATTTTTAGTGCCTAAGTAAAAAAACAATGTTTTATTTATTTTATTTTATTCAGGAAACAAACAGTCATGCAAGTAAATCGTAATACAATAAATGGTAGTAAACAAAGACTAACGAGTTCCATAAAAACAAAGCAACAAAGTCTTCTAATTTACGCTCGTGCTAAGCCTAGTGGGTCATTAGTATTACTATTCACCAAATAAACTTTATTAACCGACTTCAAAAAAGGAGGAGGTTCTCAATTCGTCTGTATATATATATATTTTTTTTTCTATGTATGTCCGCGCATAACTCTGGCAATTATGAATCGATTTGAAAAAATCTTTCTTCCATCCATTCTTTAATCCGTTAATTGGGTCCCATAAAAAAAATATTGCTTATTAATAAGTAGTTCCTGAATAATCCTGGAGGACCATGAATGATATGGAGGAATTTATCTGGTAAAAACCATAAAACTGATGTTCTCCTTTACATTTCTCTGACAAATATGAACCGATTTCGATGATTCTTTTTTTATTCGAGAGAGTAAACTACTATGATAATTCCATGCAAATTTCATTACGATCGGATAAATTGTTTCTGAGTTTCTGAAGAAACATGAATTATGTAAAAGTATGTAGACGATAATGTGAAATCATAATGATGTCATAACCTACCTAGATCATTTTACCGTGTTCGATGGTTCAATCTTTATGTATGAAAATATCACAAAAAATTATAAAATAAAATATTAAAAAAAAAATGAACCGACTTCAATAACACTAAAAAGTATAAAATAATTTAAATATTATTGAAGTTGGTGCCAAATATACACAGCAGGTACGCTAACACCAGCTTCTTTAATATTTAAATTATTTTATACTTTTTAGTGTTATTGAAGTCGGTTCAATTTTTTTTTTTTAATATTTTATTTGCCTATAATACCGCATGCATATTGGGGACAGTACTTCGATTGTGCCGCCTCCCAGCTTCCAATTACACAATTGGAGACGGATTGTAGATTGACTGACCTGTACTGCCCTATAATCAGTCCTTTACCGGAGTAAAGTACCTCTTTACTCTATCGAGCAATTAGTGGGACACTATTCATACTAAGTACCAGGGTTCTGTATGTTGCAAAACATACATACAGTTAGCGTTCCTTGTCTTGTGGAAAAGTTAGCGGCATGTAATGAGTTTCTTAAACAGGGTTTTAATTAGGGCTTGAAGTCATTAAAATTATAAATAAATTATTATAACCAATTTCTGGTGTCGTGAAACCCTTATTCTGTAATTAAGAGTCTAATTAAATATTTATTATTCATTTATTTAACCGAGACGAAAAGTTATATTACAAAATTATCACTACAATAATAATTCTACATAATTAGGACCAAATTCAGTTTTTTTTTCATAGTAAACACGCCCGCCACGTCTATGATTAACAAGTATGATAAATAAATATTTCTCAGGAAATACAACATTATTAATTTGCAGTTCTTACCTACAATTATGTCTCCAGAAAAAGTTAGGTAAAAGAATGAATTAATTCAGGAATAAAAGAATTTCGTATTATCTCTACGGTCGTTTATACTTATCTCTAATTCCTAGTTGGTCTTAGAGGCCAAGTTCGCGAACCCAATTAATTAACGGGCCGTGAAGCTTGCGAAGTACGTGACAAAGACTAGATTTGTGTTGCCAAATTGAGTTGGGTTAGCCACGAGGAAACTGACATTCATTTAAAATATTATTTCGTTCTCACAGAAATTAATTTTAAGCCTTAGAATATGTTTAAGTAAGAAGTCCTATAGAATGCTTATTTTCCACTAAGAACCGTAGACAGAACATCGAAAAGCATTATACACGACAATACTTAGGTTCTCTACCTGTATTTATCGACATTGCGCTTGTGACAGATTAAACCCATCACTTCTTGTTACTCACTATCAATATAACTTTAAATAATTAATTTGTCTCTTGAAGGGAGGACTAAAGAAATCTGCCTAGGCTGCCTACGATTTGATTAAGGGGACTGTATACAAACGCGTACTCTATTCTTAATATATATATACTCTATGTTTAAGGCGTATTTACTTCTTTTCGGCCTGATAAAATAGAATTATTTATTGTAACGTCCGTGGCGTAGCAGGAGACCGCTTGCTTTGCAAACTGGAGGTCGCGGGTTAAAATCCCGCGGGGAGCAGCAACTTGGTGCAGCTGTGCCTTACTGGTTAGGACAATGCGGACCGATCACCTGATTGTCCGAAGAGTAAGATGATCCATGCGTGGCACGGGCACGCTAGATAATCTTGGAAGCCTCTAAGCCAAGCCTCAACAGTTCCTCCTACTCCCCTACCACTTAAATAGAAATGGTGATTGGAGGAATTGGAAAGCTACAAATTTAAGTTCCCTTTTGTGCAAAGCGGGAGAAAAGCAATGAGCTATACAACTTTGAAGAGGAAGATTCTGACAGGCGGACCAACGAAGGCAAGACCATAAGGCATCACGTATGCTACTAAAATTTTATGGGGCCTATTTTAATTCTCAAACCTTTATTCAGTGATAGGTAAGCCGAAACGCTTGAATGCGCGAAACATGCGTGAAACCGGTTGCCACACAGTTTATGACTCTAGGTATCACAACCAAACTAATATTGTGTACAAAATCTAGACAATAGTGACCTTTACTAAGCTGAAGTGGTGGCAGAGTCACTCGTTCGAATAAATTGTGTTGTCACCGACCGCGCGACAAATGACCTCGTTTATGAGCTCGACCTCTCACCTAATAATTCCTATCGTTGTTCTAACCTCATACATAGGTTCCAAGAAAACAGGATGTTTATTTAAACATTAAAGAATAAAATCTTTACTGCAAACAAAATGGACCCAAATTAAATTTATTTGTACTAGACAATATTATATCCAGGTACCTACTTACGGCCTTTCCCAAACTAGGCAGAGCTTCCTCAGCTAACCAGACAGATACAACACACTACTCGTGTTAAATATTAATACCCAGATATAAGATAAACAGACATGTTCATACCCCTTCGGCCGTTTAATAATAATAATAATAATAATGATCTTTATTTCAGGCATAGTTCCCATAAATTACAGTAATAGATATAAGTATACAATTGTCCACAATAGTGGGCACGTCATAAAATAAAATAAAGTAAAAAATAGGTATATAAAAGTATAAATAAAATTGTAAAAGTTGTATATCATTATAAACTTTCGAGTCAGAACTGAAAGATCATTTCCTATTCGCATCGTGGTGCACAGATAACCAGCTCTTATATATAGGATTATCGAAATACTCAGCTAATGTACGGAGAATCACATTGTTGGATTCTCTTATTCGGGACCAGAACGACGCGATTCGCATTCTTCGTATCGCAAAAAAGTCGGGAATTCGATTGATAGCAAACATGCTCGATGCGCTGCAATATCTTGGGAGTTTCATTAGAGCACGGTATGCATTATTATACTGCACTCTAATGGCACTCATTGCACGTTTCGTGTAGTTTGTCCAAAGCTGGCATGTATAGAAACTTTGACAGTAAGCCCTAAACAATGTCAACTTCACTGCATCACCACATTTAACAAATCGGCGAGCGAGCATGTTGCATCTCACAGCCAAGGAGCGACGTTCACGTTCTACGTCCTCATCATCAATGAGATTCTCCGTAAGTATATGTCCTAGGTACCGGAATTTAACCACTACATCAATACTTGTACCGTCTAAGAAAACCGGCGGAACCGTCTTCGGACCTGCCCCTGACCTGAACACCATTACATGCGTTTTATTAACATTGTACACCAAGCCGTGACGTGAAACATAATCTTCGCATACCTTTAAAAGTTGTCGTAGTCCCTTGATTGAGGGACTGAGAAGCACCATGTCATCTGCATAACTAAAATTGTTCATACAGACGCCACCAATATGGCAACCAATCTTGGTGCTTCTCAGTTCCTCTATCAGGTTATCCATATAAAAATTAAATAGGTCAGGCGAGGTCAACCCACCTTGACGTACTCCACATTCTAGTCTATAATCACTAGAAGTGGAGTCGCCCCATCTTACACAATTCGTTTGATTTTCGTACCAGTATCTCAACAGATTCACATTACATTCTAAGACATTAGACTTGTTCAGTTTTTCCCACAGTAAATTATAATTTACTAAGTCAAAAGCGCGACTTAAGTCTAGGAAGCAGGCGTAAACGGAA
This sequence comes from Furcula furcula, assembly GCA_911728495.1. NCBI lineage: Eukaryota > Metazoa > Arthropoda > Insecta > Lepidoptera > Notodontidae > Furcula > Furcula furcula. Next base: position 6,795,167 of record OU452246.1, on the reverse strand, counting down.
GTGTTCCTACTTTTGTAGTAATTGACGGTTGATTTCACACTAAATATTGCAGAATCTGTTGAGAGACCAGGACGAAAACCAAACTGCGCATCATCCACATTCAAATTACTCTTAAGGTCAGGGTGAATAAGTCGCTCTAATATTTTACCCGTAATGGTACCTAAAGAGATAGGCCTGTAATTTTTAAGACTAGATAGGTCACCGGTTTTATTTTTAGGTACTGGAACTACCACTGTTTTCATAAGTTTACTTGGCAAGTAACTGAAAGACGAACAACAATTATAAAGTTCAGCAAGTACATGATAAATCGAGTTACCAGCATTTAAAATGTGTTCCAAGCTCAGGTCATCATGACCTGGTGATTTACCAGTTTTCATCTGTTGAACTACTTTTCTAACATCGTCTGGATGGAAACGGGAATGTCTATTAGCTGTCATAAATTGCGACTGTCGTATCACATTAGGTTGTTCAAGAAAAGCAGAACTTAAAGAAGAAGAAGTAATTTGTTGAGGTTTAACTTTGAAGTGATGCGAAAACAAGTCGGCAATTGCTTTGGAGTCATTTTTACCTTCGACGCTTATGGGAACAGTTGTTTTGTAATTAAGCTTTTTAGTAGCATTCCAAAATTTCATAAAGTTTTTGTCAGCTTGATGCATAGCCAGAATATCCATTTTTATTTTGTCCTCGTTGTTTTGGCACCACTTTAGCTTATTTTTAAATATTTTACGACTAGAAATCATTTTTTGGTATACGTTACCCGAGTCAGGTCTATCTGCCATTAACCAGCAATCGAAAGACAGCTTAGCTTCATTATGACTTGCCTTCACATGATAGTTCCAGCCCAAAACTTGACTAGATTTTCTCTGTGCACCACAACGATTACTTGTTTTTATTGCACTTGTTCTCAATATATCTACCATACAATTATAGTAAGAGTCAACCAATACCTTACTTCTACACACATTACTCAGATCACAATTAGCTAGAAGTCTAGTACTAAATAGCTTATCTAGACGGTCATTACAGTAATTAGTGTAACGTTTAATCTGTTCGCTGTCCCTTAGTCCCCATTTCACACCTTTTACGGCAGAAAAGTTTGTCACCGACTTTTTTGTTACTATAGTATCTAAATCACAAGTCACGGTCATGGGGAAGTGATCTGACCAAAACACTTGATTATTAACCGATATGGACACAATAGTATCCATCGCCGCACGTGTCGTGACACAGTGATCCAACCAGCGACGTGATCCGTGGACTTCGCTTAAAAATGTAAATGTGTCGTTCGCCAGAATTACATTGTCAGCACACAACAGGTTATGTTCCACACAAAAAGCTTTTAGCTCTTCACCAAAACGCGAGCCTGGGTGGGCGTTGAAATCCCCCAACACATACGCTACCTCACTTTCACTATCCTCGATCAGAGCAGCTATATTAGCAAGCACATCGGTAAACTCTGTCAAGTTTTCTTCTTTATCCACTGGCAAATATACGCTGAAAACAAGAAAGGAGCTACTCTCCAGATTTACTCGAACTGCAGCTATTCTGTCGCTACAACAGTCCACTATTGACACGTTCGGGAACCTTGTTTTCCGCCACAGCAAAGCCAGTCCCCCATATGGACGTCCTTTATGAACACCTAACGATGTATCAACCGATGATTTGGCAAAACATCCAAAATCATCACTAATCTCATTAATAAAATTTAAATCATGGGGGAAAAGCCATGTTTCCTGTAAAGTGATGATATCCGCCCCGTGACATATCGCTCTTACTTGCTCCACGGACCTTTTAATTGATTTACAATTAAAGGTCACGATATTTATATAGGATGTTTTATTGTCCGTATCGTTGTTATTCATGTTGAATGATTATTAGTGCGGGTAACACGTTCGCGGTATCTGCGGTAAACAACACCAACCGGCCAGAAGCTGGCGTCTAAGAACGTGCTAATTTTACTATTCAGTATAACAATCTTAAAAGAATTGAACGTTGTTTCACGGTTCTGTTTTAACAGCTCGATACTTATGCATTGTTCTCCCCTTTCCATTATATGTTCGCGTATATCGGCCTCCGTAACAGATTTTTTAATACGAGAGATATATAAGGAGTTAATTGAATCGGCTACCTGGATTTTACTCTGTACCTGTAAGCTTCCACGCATATTTGTATTTCTAGGTTTATACTTTTTATATTTGACCACTTGGAATTCGTTATCCTCTATCCCTTCATTGTTAGGTAAACTTTCTGTCATCGGCATCTTATTTAATTGATTTACCACATTTGGCATGCCAATGTGGTTTTTATTTCCGTGCGCATTAGGCGTTGTTTTCTTGGGTTGCAGTCTTTCAACATTGGATAAAACTTTACTATAACTCGGTGTGCCGACTACCTCCTTATGTGAGTGGATAGTCTCTGGTCCAAGTGCAGGCGGCGGCGGTTGCACTGACGATGTTATCTTTGAGGGTTTTTGAATATTTTCGTTCGTAACATCCAATGTACTCCTCATCTCTGATATTTCAGTAGTAATTTGGGATTGAAAATTCATCATTTCCGATCTCATACTTGTCATGTCTTTTAAAAGACGTGTAACGTCAATATAATCAAATGTTACAGGCGGAAGTCTATTCAAGTCTTTAGCAACAAACGTTGGCTGCGCCGTCGGTTCAATCTCTTTCAGTAACTTAATAACGTCTTTTATATTCTTCTTCTTTTTATCTTCTCCTTTTCTCTGTACGTTCCGCACACCATCACCACAATGACTATATAGTACATTTTTCCCTTCTTCAATTTCGCTCTCTGAGTAATGACCCGCACAGATCTGGGTTACACTCAGTTCGTCTAAAATGTCAATTTTGTTCTGAACAAAAGTTAAGAACTCGTTAATTATTATATTCGCCATTGCTTGTTCGTTTACACCACCGGCTAAGACAACATTGTGATGTACACTATGCACACGCACGACTAGCGGGTACGACTACCGACAGCGAACTCCCAGGATTTAGGAAACCAGAGATTGACACTAACGTTTGTTCTAGTTAAGAGTCGCTAGCCTTTGGGCTCTCTATCTAACCTACATAAATAACAATAGCCTGTCTCTATATGGACTTTGGACCTTTTAAAAGAAGTAAGGTATTTATATTCTGAGCATGGAATAATCGGATTTCGCGTGGAACAGTTGGCGACGACTTTGTTACGGCTCATGAACTCCGGTATTCCAGGGATGCAACGTTTCTGTTCCCTGCAGTTTCAAGGAAATTCCAGTTCAGTTTTATATGCGAAGGTTTTGGTTTCTTTCTTTCATGGAAGGAGTGAAGTGAATCCAGTTAGATGCCCTGTTTCCATGCCTATGTGAAACTATTTACATTAAAAATATACTAATAATCCACTTGACCGATTCGGCCAAGATTAGGCTAGTGCACAAGATTAGGTAATTATATATCAGATTAACTTATAAAGATACAAATACTCTCTTTTTTTTCTTTACTCTCACAATCTGATGGAGCGGAAAACCTACCCGACCTTTTTCCTACAGCTTCATGTAGGAACATGACTGCTCGACAGGAATTTTTACATTACATGCCTTGAATCATTGTAGTAAGTAGTGAAGAACAACTACATATATGAAATTCCTCTCGCCATCTGTGCAATGAGCGTGTTCCCTCTACGTCAAGGAGGTTACAATTTTGACAAGCAGGCTACAGTGTAAACAAATAAATATGTCTTCATATATCGAATACATTATTAGTATAGGCTTTTATCTTAAGTATGTACTCGTAGGTAGTAAATCTGTTGATAATTAAATTTTCACTGAACGGATTTTGATATGGCTATCATTGATATGGGATATTTATGTTATCCTATAAGTTCCCTATATGAGGAACCAGTTGGATCCGAAGTGCCTTGTTCATATTTATGGTACACGTTTCGTTTCGTCGTAAAAAACCTGGATGGAATACGTGAGAACTAAATAATTCAGTGGAAAACTATAACTTGATAGTTTGGGAGAGGTGAATTGCCTTAACGCGAATCGTAAAATAAATTTTCAGTGCATGCCAAATTAATCGAACATTTGGTGCAAAATTTCATGAAAAGGAGGAAAAAAACATCAAACACATCACAGAAGACCATAGATAGCTAAGTAAGGTACGTTCGAGTTAAGTTGCGCTTCTGCGGTGAGTAAGCTGCCAAAGCAGTTGTAGATGAGGCATTTTATTGGTGGCTGAGTGAGATAATCCTGTTTAGTCCCTTTAGATATTATGTAAATGCTATCTAACAGCTAGAAACTAAGTAAAAAACTTTAGTTACTAAAAGCCTAGTGTTTAGGGGCTAATTTGTGATCCTGATTTAGTTGAGACCGATAACCCAGAGAACACAAGCGCAGGGTATATCCAGCTGCTAGCTTCCACAGGCACAGGTCCCAGAGACCTATCGAAAGTTTCCCCAGCGAAAATAAATAAAAGGGTATACCCAGCTTGGATGGAGAAAGAGGCGCATTGCGTAGTGTATTTGCTCCCATATCCTTATCTAATATTATACAACCAGTCAATACAAAAGAGGACCAGGTGGTATGTCCCTTAAGCATAGGGACCGTACAGATTTATACCACCGCAGTGTCAAATAGCTATTCTGCCGTTAAGCAGCAGTGTGTAAGTGTTGCTGTGTTGCGGTATAAATGGCATTGTAGCTGGTGAAATTACCGGGTTAATAGTGAAACCATATTAGAGGGAAGGGGGGTGTCCCGCCACACTAGGTGTGGCGGGACACCCCCTTCCCTCTAATATGGTTGCGGGGAGTGATGGCTGCTGCTCGAATCAACTCGTGCGCGGGTGCTGCTTTGGGGGACTGGTCCGACTACTATCCCTTTGGCCTTTTAGTTTGTTGTAATTTTGTCGTATTTATTTTCTTTTCGGAAGGCGCAGCGTAGGTAGGCCTCCCACTAGGTGGACAGACGACATTGTACGCGTCGCAGGTAACCGGTGGATGCAAATCGCCAAGTGTCGTTCATTGTGGCGTTCCAAGGGGGAGGCCTATGTTCAGCAGTGGACGTCTTCCGGCTGGTGATGATGATGATTTTCTCTTCTCTCTTATTTTATCTTTCAAACGGCAGGACACACTATCGCTGATGTTGATCCAATTGTAAAAAAAGTGAAAAATAACAAGTCCGCCGAGTTTCTTGCCGGATCTTCTCAGTTGAGGCCGCGTTGTGATACGATGGTAGCTTTTAAAAAATTGACCATTCAAAAGTGCTAGCGTTAAGCATACCTACTTGAAATAAATATTTTTGACTTTGACTTTGAAATATAGCTGCGTGTCGCTTACCATTAGGCGAACGACTTTCGTCACTATGTGAATTAAAAAATAAACTGAATTATTATCACACTAGTCAATTGTTTCACGCAAACGGAGCTGCGCGCCGCTACAATTAAACATTACTCACATAAGGGCATTAACTCCGCAATCTCGTGATCTGAAGAAAGTGAAACGCACACTTTTAATAGAAACAAAGCTACAATATTAGCATATTACATGTAACTGCAATACGCGTTACCGTTACTTCATTCTGCACACATCACATGAGCCATGCAAGATATTGAAGCAATATTTGTTGTTCCATTTGCATTGTGATACTAAATGGCCATTAAACAACTATTAATATTGGGATTAAAGCCTTTCGATGATTATTTGTTATTTGGTTAGCGGCAGTAATCTCGTATCAGTTGTTTAAACTTCTGTCTTGGCTTAACAACTGCTGTCTCGCACGAGTTGACTCGAGCAGAGTGATGGCTGCTGCTCGAGTCAACTCGTGCGCGGGTGCTGCTTGGGGGGACTGGTCCGACTACTATGCCTTTGGCCTTTTAGTTTGTTGTATTTTCGTCGTATTTTTTTTTCTGTCTTATTTGGTCTCTTGAACGGCAAGACACACTGTCGCTCTGATCTAATCGTAACATGACACACTGTTTAAAAAAAAAGTGAAAAAATGACAAGCCCGCTGAGTTTCTTGACGGATCTTCTCAGTTGAGGCCGCGCTGTGTTCAGGTGGTAGCTTTTTTTTTTAAAAACTGGTCCTTTCAGAAGTGCTAGCGTTAAGCATACTTGAAATAAACTATTTTTGACTTTGACTTTGTCTAAATGACAACGGGATCAAATTTTTACATGCCCTCTAAAGCACGGCGATGCTCTGCTATAATGCCACTAAACAGTCACAAAAGGACTGACCTTACTTGTCGTTGCTTAATTTCTGAACGTTTGCAAATCGCGTCACTAAATCGTAGCGTTATACTCCTGCCAAACTGGCGCGGAGTGAAATTTGCTTCGGCCCGATGCTGCTACTAGCAGCAAAGCAATTTTTGCAGCGATACCTCTGTTTTAGTATTATGCAAGTTATTTACCATTCGCGACTACTTAGCCCCTTACCGAGAGAGAGAGAGAAGCAAACAAGCTTTTATTTCTATTGTGTACATAAAACTTTAAACTGAATACAGTATAGTCCCGATATGAAACCCTTCGGATATGGATGCCGCCCCGTAAGCGATATAGCAGACTTAATGTTCTTCAAAAGGATAACCCGCCCTAAACAAACAAATTTTGTGTGACAAATCAATCGACGCGTTATTCGACCTATCGTGTACGTGCAGCGGTTCCATGAAAGCCAATATTTACATTTTGAGTGAAACGTAATCGAATTTTGTATCGATAAGGATCCTCTCGTATTGTTGCGTTGATCTAGTAGCGTGAAGCGATCCAAGATTACATGTGTGTCATAGAGAAATATGTGGTGTGGAGAAACGCGAGAGAGGCTTGCACGCTCCGCTGAACGCTTTTTTATACGTAATATTAACAGGGTGGGGTTCTAGTGAGGGCGGGGCGCGGAGCGACAGTCGTCGCATTGTTTGTTTTGATGCTATAATGGAATGGAACAGCATTGTGACGTCAGAGTGTTTAATATTAATTGCTCATTTATTAAGCACAGGTAGGTATAAATTATAAAAGCTTATAAAGCCTGACTGCGAAGAAACAAAATGGTCCTAAATTACATTATGCATACATAGTACGTATACATATGTATATATATTTCAACTCGTCTCGTTAAGACCTTTCATTTGATACCCATATTGATGTTTTTGGAACTAATAAAAATACAAAATGGCAGCCACCAGCCGCCATATTAATTTATTTAGCAAAATATATAGCCTATGTCACTCCCACAACTAAGAAAAATCTAACGACATATTAGAAATTACTGTCCATTACGCCGTTTAGGCTGTAGGCCGTGCCAAAGAAATAGACATACTTAGATACCTACCTACTGTCGAAAAAACATAACCCTCCCCTGGAGCAATAATAATAATAATATTGTAATTTATTACCTATAGGTTAGTATAATGTTATAAATAATAAGTTTATGTGTTCTTTTTTAGAATGTAGTAACGAGACAAGCAGTACGTTTACCCGATGTAAGATTTACGTCAGCTCATGGACTGCCGCTCGTTTCCGAGACTTTAGTTATTAATAATAATAATAACCCAGGACAATTCACGCACGGTCATCTGATCCCAAACTAGGCAGAGCCAGTACTATGGAAACCAGACAACTGATACTAATACATATATACATTTTTTTTGTAAATACATACTTATATAGATAAAACACCCAGACACCTGGTGGGAATCGAACCCACGACCTGTTGGGTAGCAGACAGGGTCACTAACCACTAGACCAACAGGCCCGCCGTATTGAGTCTGCTGAGTCTGTTGTTTGACTTGCTACAGTATCCTTCACACGGAACTAAGCCATGTTTACATTGTGGTATGATGGCAGAATCTGACACTGGGCAGTCCCTTGCTCTCCTTCCACTTTATCAATTCATAAAATTCTAATAAAATGTTTCACGGTCGCTCGCACTGGAGCCTTAGTACTTTATTACAGAGAGCCGGGTGGGCGCGCACAGTACGCAAAAACACTCAATTAAACACTTCGAGCGACCGCCATTTAAATTACTATTTGCCCAACGAGCGAACACCGAAGATTTTACTGGAAATTGGTAAAATAAGCATTCTAATACTGTACCGTACTACGGGATAATTTTTGAAGAGCCAAAAAGTTGAAATCTGTAAACATTGTTATTTCGGCGACAAAAGCAGTGTTGAGAAGATTTTTTTAATAGTCCTTGCTTTTGTCCCACTGTTGGGCACGGGCCTCCCCTCAAGAACAAGGGGGGGGGGGTGGACTTAGGTCATAGTCCGCCATGCTGGTCAAGTTCTGGTTGAAAAGATTACTGGGTTCAAATCATAACTAATTCGATCCTGATGAGTGAAAAAAATAAAATAAAAATGTTTTATTGTCAGGCCTAGCTCAAAATAATTTTGATTTAAATACTTACTTATACGCGTAATATTCATTCACTTACTAGACTAATAAAAATTATAGGGAAAAGAGGTAAGTAAATAGGTTAATAAAAGTAAATGTTTTGTATGTGAATAGTGAGCACTGTTGTGTAAGATGATTCTATAATGTAAGACAAAAACGAAATGGAATTAGATGTATTTGGATTATTTTAAATTTGGTAAAAATCCTTCATACTCTATCTAACAATCTTGGATGGTACGATGTCTGGTTGAAGCAGCATTAATTCCGTCATCTCAGAAAAACAAAGATATTTTTATTTAACTTGGTGATGAGACGGGTGGGAAGGGATGGTCGCTTGTACAAGGAACCTACTTCCTAGTTCGTACATTACCAGACATAACCGTGAAAAGCTTATCCTAATCGTCTAGGCGATTCGTCTTATTCTATTCGTGGCGACATGAGCACCTCAGATATAAATATGTTATTATCGTACAAAAGATTGGTCGATAAGCAAGTGCGTATAATTGTCCAGTAGTATATGTACTGATATAAATAAAGCATAAATGAAACAATTCGGTTTCTGGCTAAATGGCATTGATTGTGTTCAGATGCGCCTCTAGACGCACTACAGTAACGACTAATTCCATGAGGTAGTGAAGTTTCGTCGACGCATTTACAGTGAAACGAAAGACGACGAAATGAGACAGATTATCGTATAAACCGGTTTATAGAACAGCATCGATATACTATACCAACTAGATTAGCTGTCACGAACAAAATGACATCGAAAATGTGGTCGCGGTTACATATACTTACACAACTATACACGTACACGCAAAACAATAATATGTTCATATAAAAAGATAACTTACATACTATAAGGTTCAATAATAATTGCAGACAATTGAGCGACAGCCGTCTCCGTAGCTCTTATTTTCGTGACCACTTTTCGGGTCGTGACAGCAAATCTAGTTGGTATAGTATATCGATGTAGAACAGTCTAAAGTTTAGACTAGTTTATACTGTGTTGATGAAAAGTTTAGTACTCGATGTTCACAGACTACCTACGTATTGCATGGAGTTCACCGATAAACTAGTATATCATTAGACTAGTCTATGGGTGCACTATGACATGATTAAATCGTTGAAGCCAAAAAAAAATCGAATACAAAAACAGTTTGTCCGTTCAGTGCCCAACCCTACCATGAGGTCTGAAAATGTTGCACACGAATACCATCCAATGACCTCCCCACATAATCAGTCCAGAGTTGGCGATTAGTGTAGAAGGATAGTATAATAATAATAATAATATCCTGGGACAATTCACACACGGTCATCTGATCCCAAACTAGGCAGAGCCTGTACTATGGAAACCAGACAACTGATAGCACCTGGACCTGTTGGGTAGCAGACAGGGTCACTAACCACTAGACCAACAGGCCCGTCAGTATGATCTAATAAATGCACTTTAGTTTGATCATTAGCATTAAAAAATCTTCTTACTATCATATTTCCCACAACCGAAAGTGCCCGACGCTGGCGATCAATATAGGCATCGTCTGTTATATCAGATGACAGAATGTGACTAAATTAATATTTAATGAAAAATATATCGATGAAATTAACGTTTTGCAATAAACACTGTGTTAAATACGAGTAGAATCTGCGTGTTACATTTCGCGTGGAATTCTGATGAAGCAGTTTCCATGTTCCTATTTTTTCTGTCGATATAAGCAGTATTTATTCGAGTTTCGTTTATAGTGTTTGCACCGAAATCCGTTTAGCCGCCTTTACGTGATCTGAGCACAAATGATCAAACAACTGACAGGCTATACTTTTACATGTGCTTAAAAAGACTTGCGATAGTCTTTACCGGTATACAAATTGTATAAACACTCCATGGTTTTACGTCCCACAAAAAGCACAACGTTATTACAAGTAGCCATTAACAATGACAGCTCCGACGACTAATTATTACTATGATTTATAGTAGCGTCCATACTGATAAGTTAAAAAACGTTGATAACGGGCTACCGCTGAACACGTCCAGTTACAGCACGCTCCAATTGTTTTATGCCGCTCTGTGCTGCGCCTGCACATCTGCCGCCGGACTAAGAAAATCGCGATCTGTGCTCGTTTTTAACTAACTGAATAAAGGGAAAGGTTTATCAATCCGAGACATATATTTTTCGCTTTCGATTATTTGTCACGTGTGGTCGTATTGAATTTATTTTTACTTGAGTTGTAAATAAATAGGTAAGTACTGTTAGACATGAAAATCGAAATCAACAATATCATTATGGTCGGGGCACCTCACTCAATTACCGATTGACGTGTCCCCGCACTAGACACGCTAGTGACACTTCACGTTTTCGCGCCATGTGTTTTTGTGCTTTGTTTGTGCTAATAAATAATTAACTTGATTAATTCAGTGTTTCTCTACTTTCTGCCTTACAGTACATGATTAATTTTACTTAGTTTTCGCCAATGATATTTTACTAAAATATCATTGGTTTTCGCGAATAGTCGGCTCATATAATTTTCATTTTCGCGTCATAAGTGCTAGAAAGCGCCGATAAGCGCCAGTAAGCGCCGGTATACGCCGACCAGTTGCGATCAATTCCGAGGTCGTTTGGTGATATTGACATAGGGTATATGTACACTAGTTGTATACACAATAATAGAAACTATGATTTTCAAGTCATTAATAACTCCGTCGTTCGTGTTGTGGCATCGGCGGCGTCGAAAGGCTGAACAGCGCCAGCGTTTGTCTTTCTAAGCTTTAATCCTTTATATGTTGGTATTGTATACACTTTATTACATTGTGATGTGATTTTAATTTCCAGAACAATTTTTCACATAATAATTTATTATGTTAGTAAACCATAATAAATTATCATTGACTGTTCTCGACGTGAAACGGGAGTAAATACGAAATAAACAATGTGTTTTCAATCTTACTTGAGTTGCTTAACGATTTTCCATTCAATATTTGAGATTACGGCGTAACTTAAGGTTGATTTTAGCTTGATCAAAAAATATATAATGTTTTGATAGACAGCCAAATATTGATAATGGTCTTGGCCGATTTCTAGAAGGTACTTGACCGGATCTTACCGAGGCTCACTAATCTCTCCGTATTAATAGCGATTGAGTTACTCATATTTATTTGTAAATTGTTCGGAAAATTCGCTGACGTTCTGTATGATATATTTCCATTTGCAATCCGTCGCTGGAGAATTTATATTTATTCATTACACAAATATATTCTTGATAATCTCGGACACGATATCGCTGATAAGCTTCAGGAGAGTAGGCTGAGATTGTTTGGAAACGTAAAGAGGAGTCTTCCTAGTTACATCGGAAATGTGGCAATCAATATGAACCTCCCTAGTTCCAAAATAATAGGAAGACCAAAGCTGAGATGGACTCAATGTAGTAACTAAATACAAATTCCAAATCATTTATTTCATATAGGCTTAATGCTAGCACTTTTGAATGGTCAATTTTTTTTTAGAAGTTACCACCGGATCACAACGTGGCCTCAACTGAGAAAATCAGTTGAGATGTGGATTGTAAAAGATCTGTAGTATTGCAATGTTTCTAAAAATGACACGTCTAATGGAGCAAATTCCACTTTGCTCTGCTAGCTAGCAAGAAAAGAGCAGACCCCACCATCAGATAGGATCAATAAATGCTGATGGGGTTTAGAGAGAGATTAAAGGTAAATTCGAATTGCCAAAGAGAACCTTCTCATGTGTGTTCAAAACATTGCAATTGCAATTTTTTATTGACATTTGTTAGTTCCATGTAATTACACTATCAGTAGAACCTATTGTCGACTCCAGTGGAATCTGAATTCCGGAAATATAGGGTGAGACACAGGTCCTGGGGGTCTACCACCATCTGTTAGAGCAGTATTATTGTAATATTATTTTCGCGAGATCAAGAAACAGATATGTAAGCTGCGTACCTATATCTGCGTCACTTTCTAAATAAAAAGTAAGATAAAAAGGAAGATGAATTAAGACTGCTATAAAAGCTGAAGGTAGGTTTGTATATCCCGTCCGTAGTGTCCAATTATATTCTACCGGCATCGGTAGTATAGCCTACGATTGGTAAAATTATAAATTGATTTATATTGGCGATGGTTTCCAAAGTAATCTTAGTAGTCGCCACAATAGAAAAGCTTTGACAGTTATAAACATGTTATTTAAGCGAACGTTAATTAAAATTAACAATTTAAATAGTGCACGTATAACCTAGTTAATTTAAATTGACAATTAGCTTATGTAGGTTAGATGCTAAAAATACGGCTCCTTAGTTTAATCAAGTTATAAAGATACGCATGGTGTTTCAGTTTGGTGTGCTAGTAGTAATCAATTACGTTTAAGTCATAGACATGAAGTTTGATGCTTATGTCTTTAAATATAAGATTCAGACTCTATCGTTTGCGTATTTCTTTTGGGTCCTAATGTTTCTGAGGCACAAATTAAACCGCCTACAATTGCTGTCAATTAATGTAAAATTCCATTTTAATTACTCTAAATATTACATAAGAAATAACAGTAGGTACGGTCTTCAATTCTACACATAACTGTGATGAAATGGCAATAGAAAAAGGTGAACTAAGAAATACGTTTTCAACTCTAATCTTAAGAATTAAAGTTTATAATGGGTTTATATGCGATCTCCATTAACAACAAAGTCTTGGGCGTATTAGGGCGTAGTAAACGCATTAGATTCTTTCATATTAGTATGGTCAGGAAATAGTAGTATAATTTCTTTATTCCATTTTCAATTTAAAAATAATGCAAACTAATGAAGTCTATACCTAGTTATCTTACTTTTATGTATGACAGAGTACGTATGTCGTCTTATTTGCGAGTGCCAAATATGACATGGGATTTTAATCTTCTCGATGGATAGCTTCTATAAAACAATGCTTAAACATTTCAGAATAGTCACCACCAAGTTAACACAGAATTAGTTTGCGTCATTTGACATGTTGACTATTTAACGTAAATGATCAGTAGGCAGAATTAAAAGTTTTTGAAATCGTCTATCCTTATCTTATGGTCTTTATTCGACGGAGACGTACAGTTTATCAGCAAAAAACTCCACAACGTGTGATTATTGCCACTTTCATCTCAATCTTACAAATTTAATCTTTGCATCTTAAGGGCACAATTACCATAACGGTGTACATAATGATTTCTGATACTTACGCGAATATTACACATTGAAATGAAACTAATTTTACGGATTATATCGATCAGCTTGGGATCCCGTGATAAACATAGTCAAATCTAAAGACAAGCATTCCACTGCAAGACCTCAAGATACTGTAAGCTCTTTCTGCGTAGATCGGACTAACAATAATAATTAGAAGACCTGAGGGTACCCTAAGACAACTATGACATATGGACAGCTACCACCTCAGTCCGCCCGTGACCATGAATGCTGTAAAGTATTCGAAACGTCGGGAAATTAAAATCAAAAATAAACCGCGATATAATCCGTAAAATTAGTTTCATTTCAATGCATAACGGTGTAATTGAATTCTGAACTCTATCATTTGCTTACCAAGTATCATGTTTCAATAAAATTAAAATCTCACCTCCGCCTTCTGCTCTGTTTCTTGCGCCGTTCTCGGGCGGGCGGATCGCTTGCGTACGCGCCGCCGTCACCCTCAGCGCTATGTCCCGCCCCCATCTTCACCCCATGCCACAACACACACCGTCACTGACTGACACACGCGCCGAGCACCCGAAAGAGAAAATTGGGACACGAGCACTGATTTTTGGGGTAGGTTCGGGTGTCTCGATGCAGAGGATGGCCCGCTAACGTTGCGCCCGGGCAACTCGCGGCGCGAATGTGAAGTGTACCGTGCTCGCGATTCGGTGCGTGCGCGACTCTTGTGTTGTATTAATTAGATTCGGTTAGAAGCGAGTGGCGATTTGAATTTGGAACTGTTCTTTTCTTTTGTTTATATATTTTTTTGGACTTAAACTTAAAATGTTGCCAAGCTATTACAAACTTAGCTAATGTGACCAGCTCACAGAACAATAATCAGTACAAGTACTATAGAATGCTTAAATGCAAGTAAGAACCGTAGGCACAGGTAAGAACATGAAAATACATAAATATCAGGTACACGACAATAGGTACTATACCGTTAGCTATATTTATCGACATTTGCGCTCGTAACAGATCAAACCTATTACTATTTATCACTTACATATCAATATCACTCTTGTAATATAACTTTAAAAAGTTCAATTCACCTGCCCCGTAGAGGAAAATCTGCCTACGCTTTGTGTAATGGGACCATAGACAAACGCGTACGCTATTCTTAATACTTAACTCTATGGGCCAGCTGCTATTTATGTGATATCCTGGTACCTATTTAATATTACGGTCAAACATAAAGCCAATATTTTAGAAGTTTCAAAAAATGTGCCTTTCCGCTCCACCTACCGGACGTAGAAACCGAAATTAATAAGACTATTTTATTGGGACGCAGAAGTGTAAATATTGTTCATGTTTAAATTTAACTCATCTATATTACGAGTATGATACTATCTACATATGAAGAGGCAACCGTACAGATGAATTAAAATTCGCCTGTCACTCATAAATTGAATTATGAGTTTCTTACGGACTGCTAATTGTAGCGCGGTCCGCCTCGGAAATCGCTTCGCTCTCGTTTCTACTAATTACACGAGTGGGTGCTTTCCCAATGGAAAGAGTAGCCGCCGGAAGGAACCGCGAAACACCCACCAGTATGTTACTCTATAGCCGTAATTAAAGGACCCTTTGCTGTGCTAACTTAAGTATTGCGGCCCTGTTATTTGGCTACAGCTGCGATAGATAATGACTCCATAACTCACACTCGTATTTACAAATTAAGTGATTGCATAGTACAATACGGGTGATCTAGTCATTATCACCATACTTAAGTCATCATCATCATCAGCCGGAAGACGCCCACTGCTGAACATTTGTCTCCCACTTAGAACGCCACAATGAACGACAATTGGCTATTTGCATCCACCGGTTACCTGCGACGCGCACAATGTCGTCTGTCCACCTAGTGGGAGGCCTGCCTACGCTGCGTCTTTCGGCTCGTGGTCGCCACTCGAGAACCTTTCTTCCCCAACGGTTATTGGTTCTTCGAGAGATGTGGCCTGCCCATTGCCACTTCAACTTGCAGATTCTGAGAGCTATGTCGGTGACCTTGGTTCTTCGGCGAATTTCCACATTTCGGATTCTATCGCGCAAAGAAACTCCGAGCATAGCTCTCTCCATGGCTCGTTGTGTGACTCTGAACTTCTCTAAAAAATACCATACATAAGTAGTAAAAAAAAGGATTTCTGTGTTTTCTAAAAAAGTCTGTTTTTATTTCCATACGACTGTTTGAAATGACACCGCAGCTGTCTAAATGACAATAACCGGGACCAACTTTTTACGTGCCCTCCGAAGCACGGAGACGCTCAGTTCAAATGCCACTAAACGGTCACCCATCTAAAAACCAACCTTGCCTGACGTTGCTTAACCAACTGATCGTTTACCGAACAGTAAATTCAACTGGCTACGAGGGCTAGAAACAAAATAGTACAACAATACAAAAACAGTTCTATTTTTCTGTATTACTTACGTATGCACGAAGAAGATCGCAACGAGTCGTACTTACTGTAAATTATTGTAATGTATATCTGTAAGTGTAGTCTTTCCTTAGTGGGTCATTCTGCAGTAATGTATCCATTTTGAATTGCAAATGAGACCACAATTACTTTGAGCGCACTATCTATAGCAATAATGATAATGCGTCCGCTTGATAAATGAGAATTTCCCTTCGTCCATGATTAAACAAAGTAACACACATCGTACGTAATAAATTTGTTTTCTTGTCTATTAAAAAATAAATAAATAATAATAATTATTTTTAAAAGTATAAATTTATTGAAATGAAACTAATTTTACGGATTATATCGCGGTTTATTCTTGATTTTAATTACCCGACGTCACCACCACCTCACCCCATCCCCCCCGCCCATGACCATGAATGCTGTAAAGTAAATTCGAAACGTCGGGTAATTAAAATCAAGAATAAACCGCGATATAATCCGTAAAATTAGTTTCATTTCAATGTGTAGTATTCGCGTAAATATCAGAAATCATTAGTATAAATTTAAATCACAATTACTTGTATTTGTTTGATTTTTTTTTACGGCCACGGCGTATTATGCATTAATAATATATTCTATACCTATCACGCTATGTGTTTACATCGAACGAAATTAATTTGTTGTTTGTTGTATTTACTAAATTTATATTTCAAAAATATAAATCTTAATCTTTTTTTTTTGTTTTAACTATAAGAAGTAGGTTATTATTTTCTTTACGACCTAGCAAAATTTCTTACCTGTGCCTATCTTCTTTTTTCTATTTTTTTTATGCACGTAAGAGATGCCGCCCAAATGTAGGCAACATTTTGCATTGAAATTTTCCATTCCTCATTCCTCTCACGCCGGTAACTAGATTTCGGACGTGATGCATCCACTTAACGAAGTCGTATCTTGTAGTCGAACATAAAACCGTTTAAATACGGACAATCCACTGACTGCTGACATTTCTGCAGGAGATAAAAGTGGAACAGATAAAATCAGCTCATTCAAATAATAGACCTACTTTTAGATCTTGTAAATAAGTTTACGAATGTGTTCATTAGGTATATGCCATAGTGCAGACCGTTCTTAAATCCGGTGCAGCAGGGGCCTTACTATGGACTCTTATAGCAGGGCAATTTTACACAAAAAGTGACCTGTGCACTTACCATGAGCGCACTAATTAGCAGTCCACCCAGCTATTACGTCACCCAAACAGGTGAGTGGTCACGTGATAATATTATTGTCACGCTAATTAGTGCGCATGGTACAAAAGAGATGTTCCAAAATGTATGGACCCTGGGCTAGGAATTTGTACACTATACTCTAAAATAGGCAAACACACATAAAACAGTTTTTAACTATCCATTTATTTTAATTTGGCTTTATTTGTTTGTAAAACTTAAGAATTTTTACTTGAAATTGCAACACATGACATAAAACTGGCATGGCGGAAAAGTGTCACTGTCATGTGTCATTTTTATTATCCAATGGCTTTATAAGTATTTTTATTACAGTACTCTTTGTATTTTTGTTTCTGTTTTCTCATAAATCATTTTAATAATTAAAATATCAATAATAATCAATTCACTACATACAGTTCACGCACACAACCAACTGCGACAAGTGTGACAACAGTAGAAGCTATTGACATCTGGCTGGCTGACAGTTTAATTCGACATCAGTGAGTCGCCATCTTAGGACGCCATGTTGAATATAGATATAAAATAAATTATAATTAAAATTACAACAATAATAGTAATTTAAACGAAATATTTATATTTTTCCCGGATTATATGGATTTTTCTCGATTTTTTGAGGTGGTGTACATATTCCTAGCCCATTTTGCAACAACTCCTTTGTAAGACAGGTCACTTTTCGTGTTAACTGCCCTGCTATAAGAATTCATGGGAAGGCCCGGTGATGCATCAATTCTTGGCTTAACGCCTATAGAATTTAGTGGTATTATATAGCTATGTCTGAAATAGGCTACGCTTTTGTAGCAACAGCAAAATGTACAGGCATTTCTTTTATTTTTATGTAGTTTTTATCTGCTCGTCTTACTAGATCCATGTAGGATGTTTTAGCTTTAATAATTATCAAATATGAAACTATTACCATTTCTCGTGCATAGTATGAACATATTTTACCCGATTCTGGATTCAAAAACGATATTAATATCATACCTGGGATTTCGTTGGCCAAAACAAAATTTGTCTCAGGTTTACAAAGCCTACTTGCACAAGCCTACTTGGCACAGCACCCCTGCACTTACGGCCGGTACGTCTAGCAGCCGCCAGCCATACTCACTGCATACCCCGACTCACTGAGGGGGAATACGCGGCATCAGCCTCGACTCACTGGGACTACGCACTGGAACTGCATCCACCGGCAACTGGCAGAGACTGGAGCGCAAGGACGAGCTACCACAGCCTCCGCCGACCCATTAATTTAATTTTTGTTCTAGTAAGGCAGACTCCAAATATATTCCACTCATCCACCCTGAGTCGGACCCTGAGCTGATTCCACTTATCCACCCTGGTAGGGAATAATGGAAAAGAAATCCACTTTTCTCACCTAGGTCGGATAACTGGGTGGGAGAATTGGAATAAAATTAAATACATAGTCAAAAAGGTTATTGATCGAAACAGCATTAGGTACTTACGTATTTCGGTGACATTACTATTACCTTGGAACTCCATCATGCATTCTGGGTTCCCTATAAAAATATTTTTAGAATGATACCTAGCCTTTTCCCCTGTAAGTTCGTGACAGAATGCCGAGCATTTTTCATTCCCAACGGCAGCGGTAAGCGGATTCAGGGGCCACCTCGGGAATTAACTTGTACCCTTAAATTGAAGCGTTTATTAAAGTTGGCATTTCATACGAATGGGTGTTATTAAAGATAAAAAAACATGTATTTTTTAAAATTTCACTTATAGTTTTGATACTGCTCTATGATAGTAATAGACTATGACTTTCGTTTTTTTTAGTTTTTTATTCACAGTAATTTTTATTTGGTCTCTTATCTAGGTCACTTTACTAGGTCCAGATCATATGGATCACTGACCACAAGGTAAGATATTCTGCCGCCAAGTAGCAACCTGTAAACATTGCTGTGTTTCGAGGGGCAGGGCATTGCTGGTTAAATTACCAAGCACAAGGCACTTCATGTCTCGGGTGATGAGCGGCAGTGGATTGCAACTATCAACCTGTAAACATTGCTGTGTTTCGAGGGGCATGGTATTGCTGGTTAAATTACCAAGCACAAGGCACTTCATGTCTCGGGTGATGAGCGGCAGTGGATTGCAACTATCAACCTGTAAACATTGCTGTGTTTCGAGGGGCAGGGCATTGCTGGTTAAATTACCAAGCACAAGGCACTTCATGTCTCGGGTGATGAGCGGCAGTGGATTGCAACTATCAACCTGTAAACATTGCTGTGTTTCGAGGGGCATGGTATTGCTGGTTAAATTACCAAGCACAAGGCACTTCATGTCTCGGGTGATGAGCGGCAGTGGATTGCAACTATCAACCTGTAAACATTGCTGTGTTTCGAGGGGCATGGTATTGCTGGTTAAATTACCAAGCACAAGGCACTTCATGTCTCGGGTGATGAGCGGCAGTGGATTGCAACTATCAACCTGTAAACATTGCTGTGTTTCGAGGGGCAGGGCATTGCTGGTTAAATTACCAAGCACAAGGCACTTCATGTCTCGGGTGATGAGCGGCAGTGGATTGCAACTATCAACCTGTAAACATTGCTGTGTTTCGAGGGGCATGGTATTGCTGGTTAAATTACCAAGCACAAGGCACTTCATGTCTCGGGTGATGAGCGGCAGTGGATTGCAACTATCAACCTGTAAACATTGCTGTGTTTCGAGGGGCAGGGCATTGCTGGTTAAATTACCAAGCACAAGGCACTTCATGTCTCGGGTGATGAGCGGCAGTGGATTGCAACTATTTATAGGCTTGCGTGTCACTTTCCATCCGCCTTGTCAAAAAAATAGTAAGCTTCAAGTAAACTCAGTTAACTTAAAACACTATCTAGTACGTACATGTCAGATGAGGAGGTTACCGCGGGCTTTTTACACCCGTGAACAGGTCTGTGAGCTTTTACACCCACAGACGAAAGACGAAGAAGAGTTCGCCGCAAGGCAGAAGTTCGCTGGCGGGACTCTGAAGAGTATGATAGTACCCGCCGCATAAAGCGGAATGAGCACACCGTGAAGTTTTTGTCGGGTACGAGTTCGACCACCGTGGCGGTGCAGGTCCATGAAGATCTGTGTGTCCCTACTAAATGCGACTCCGAGGTGGACGACGACACGTTTTTTTTTGGGAATGATAGACGCTGTTGGCCGCAGATGGCCATTACAGCTTCACCAGACAATAGGAGGCGAGCGCTTATAGCACTAGCCTTAACGGCACGAAGGAGCGACGAGCTCCAGGGCACCTCAGGGAGGCACGACCTCGGCTTGGGCTGTCGCTTAAGAGACGGCTGATTCTACCACCGGTTCACAACGCACCCCCACTGAGAGGGCGACGACACGGTGTACGCCCTGCGACGCGATTACTGCGAGGTTGCCGGGGGGGGGGGGGGGGAGGTCTTGCATTTCTACTCCCCCCGGGACGTGCTTCTAGCGAGCGTCCGCAGTTGGAGACACTCAGGCGAAGGTCCGAACGTAGAGCCCAGAGTTGTTCCATAGTCTCGATGACGGCCACCGGAGGTTTTAGTGGATACAAATCCCACTAACCCTTCCTACGCCCCCTCGGCGACCGGGTACCGTTTGAACGATTCCTCCTTGACAGCAAAAAAATATCCAAGGAGGATTTCCTCACGAAAAAAAGGTATATGACAGATGCTCAACCTTTATTTTATTTTATTTTCAAGGGAAACATACAAACTATTGTACTTATATACAGTTAAATATGGTAGGTAATACATAAACCAATATAGTTTCCACAGACAACTTGTACCTACTTACAAAACTACTACTAATTACGATTATTTATAAGTACGACTAGCTGACCCACGCAGCTCCGCCCGCGCTGTGTTTACGTTAACTAAACTTTCAATATCACATTCGCATAGAATACAAAACCTCCTTTTTTAAAGTCGGTTAAAAACTTGGACCCACTTTGTACTTGCCCTCCGAAGCACGGAGACGTTTAGTTCAAATGGCGTTAAACGGTCCCCATCTATTTAATGACCTTACCTAACGTTGCTTAACCTGATCGATTTCCAAATATTGTTAACAACTGTCTATGAGTGTTCCCGTACAAATATTTATTATAATTATAATGAAAAATTGTTAAAATCGGAGCAAGCGTATAACCAAGTACACATTTTGACTTTAGTCCCCTCTCCCAAGGGAACCGTGCCGAATGTCGGGATAAAAAGTATCCTATGTCCTACCTCGGAGTATTAACTCAAATCATGCCAAGTTTCGTTTCAATCCATCCAGTAGTTTCGGCGTGATGCTCAGCCGAGATACAGGCAGACAGACAGACAGACAAATAGGGTTGAATTCAATGCCTCTAAAACACAGGCCTGTCTTTTTTCTGCAAAGAAACATCCTTTTCAGCTTGATCCCGCTTTTTGTGGTGTATCTATACCGACATCCAACCATCTAGATTTGTTAGGTTTCAATTTATCCTCCGACCTTAATTTCGGACGATCCATTGAGTCAAAAGCCAAAATCTCTGCTAAAAAACTTGGTATCTTGAATAAGGTGAGGCGGTATTTCACAAAGGAACAGCTTTTGATTCTTTACAAAGCTCAGGTTCGACCCTGCATGCAGTACTGTTCTCACCTGTGGGATGGCTCTGCCAAATATCAACTTGACTCTTTGGATTCGCTAGACAGACGCGCTCGCAGGATAATTGACGATAACGACCTAACAAATGAAAAACTGCAACAATTGGATCATCGCCGCCTAGTTGCATGTTTATCGGTTTTTTATAGATTGTTCCACGGTGAATGCGCTCAAGCACTTTTTGACCTTGTACCACCATCCCCTTTCTTTTACCGGACTACCAGGCGCCGGCAGGGTCTCCACCGCTTTGTCGTTGACACTCCAACTTGCCGCACTAAGCGTTTCGCTTCTTCTTTTCTCATGCGCACGGCCAAGCTGTGGAATACCCTCCCGGACAACGTTTTCCCTGTTAAATATAACTTGGGTGTATTCAAGTCTAGAGTGAACAGGCATCTTATGGGTAAGCGCGGTCCATCCTAGACCACTTCTTCACTTACCATCATGTGAGATAGTGGTCAAGCGCAAACCTATTTATTATTAAAAAAAAAACAGACAAAAATAAAAAAAAATACATTTTTGGCTGTAGTATCCGGTTATAGAATACCTTCCAAACATAATTTTCAAAATATCTTCAATGTACAGAATTGGACCTGTTACAGTTTTATTATAAGTATAGATTATCTTGAACAATCATTCATATAAATTTAATTGCTTTTTTGAACCGGTTAAGCACGTCCTGTCCCGTCCCAAGTGTGTCGTAAACTGTGACCCGGTGGTCAACTGGCACTGTGTTATTTCACTGTCATAAAATGAGGCACAATTGCGCCCAGGCAGTTATTGAAAACGCCGCGCGTAACTTTCCACCGCAGCAAAAAGGCTTTCCGGAACCTAGCAGGGATAAAATTACGGGTAACAGACATTTTATGCTGCAATAAAAACCTACTAAACTGGTACAATAATTTTCAATGTGTCCAGCACTGATGCCATGTGTAATAATGGCGTTGCGGCTTGGCTGGTTAATATTCTACATAAGTTACCTATCGCTGTTAGGAATTTATTATTAATTGAGCCTAAAACACCAACAATATTATCTATTCGATTTCTAATTTAAATAAAAACCGATCAAACGTTACAAAAATATCTTGGCATTAACTCAGAGTTAAGAGAGGGACTCTGACATAAAGGCCCTCAAAATAAATAACTGAAAGCGCATACTTATAGGATAGGATAGGTAGATGCGTAATCCCAACTTGTTAATATATTGGCCAATTAAAATTACGTTTATTTATCCTTCTCACTTTTTGCAAACAATACGTGCATTAATTCGACAGTATCCTTCGATTCTGCGAATCAATGCATCGTGTGCAATCAGGAATTATGTATTGGACCAGAATAATTTATCGACAATGCCGCAATTAGGGCTTTGTTGTGCAGAGGAATAATTTGGTAGACTGTATTGTATCCAATTTTGCATATGTTTTATTTGATGATAATTGCTTTTGAGTCCAAGTATCTGTAATTTTATAAGAATCACTTATATACTCGCCAATTCGTTCGGTTTAGCTTAAAATTTATTTGGTATAAATAAAATATTATATGATACCAAATACGGCACTGAAGCACGCGACACTAAAAACTTCAACTAGCTAGTAGACAATATTTTTTAATCAGTGTTTTAACTGTGATACATACACCTGTATAATTACATAAAAAAACCAACGGGATGCACTCCGGGAGTGCCGGCAGAAGTGAAAACTTGAATAAAAACGTTGTGCATTTTTGATATTTTGGGATGGTTTGGAATTTTGCACAAATTGCTTTAATTATCAGTATAAAAGTACTATCATTTATGTGGTAAAATACAATATTCATATGCGTTATCTTACACAAACATGAAAATTTACATTACATTAAAAATTTAACACTTCAGAACTATTACAATTATTTTACATTAACTACATAGACAGTCGAGCCATCAGCAGTCACCGTCCATGGATGCGCGTGGCACGCTGTAACACAAACACACACGAACAATCGTGCAAGCGCCCTGCGTTACCTACGTCTTACCTTACGAGTACTACGGTCACGTGTGCTGACGCGAATTTAACATTTTTTTCCCCATAAAAAAAGAACACAGCGCCGCTAAAGAAGTTTTCACTTCCAGAAAGAGAATATTTTCGTTTTCGGTTGGGCAACTTTTCAAATTCCCAATTCGAACGGAAATTTACAAATGTTTGTTTCCTTACAGTATTGCGTAGGCGTAAATTGACAAATCGTAACAAATGGCTTCCAATTTGTTCGTATCATGCTATGAAAAGACGAATGACGGAAAAGCAAAATAAAATATACCTAAGTATATAATATCGACTTTAGAGGAGACTTAATAGAGAAACATTTTTTTCTTATACAATACATATTCAAGACAATAAGTTTCGGAGAGTTGTAATTACAAGTGTTTTGATGTTTTTTCATCCTATAATCATTTATATTTAGTTTTGTAATGATATTTTGTGAATTCTGTGAGAGGTATCTCTTCAATAAAATATGCTAATGCTAATATTTCGAGCCCATATTCTTATATTGAGAAAGTTCGATATAAGGTGGCATTATTAAAAAAAACAATCGTGATAAATTATCGACGACGCTTTGTTTTGATTCGTGAGTATAATATTTATAGTACTTAACCAATAGTAACTATATGTAGAATATGTTTAACACATCTAAATCTAATTGTTTCGGCCGTAAGGACTGAAGAGAGTAGAGTGGGTGTAGCGCCGCCCTGGCGCCTAAACGCTTTCCAGACAAGTTACTGTGCTATACTACTCGTAGGTTATCATCGCATTCTTTATAAACATATTTCTTTACACGTAATCATCAGTCCACTAGTGGACATAGATCTCCCCAAGGCACGCCACTGAGCCACATCTTCGGCTTTCCCCGTCGAGTTACTGCCAACTGCCCTGCTAATATCGTCACTCCACCTGGTCACACCGCTACTTTTCTCGATTCGTGGCATCCTCACTAACTAAACCCAGTTTACTCCAACGATCATCGGTTCTGGGGCAAATATGGCCAGCCCGCTGCCACTTCAGCTGGCTAATCCTTTGAAATGTATCGGTCACATTGGTTCGATAGTGAAATACTTTATTTCGTACTAGATCCCTTAGAGAATCACCGAACATAGCTCTCACCATAGCCCGCGAAGCGAACTTGAATTGGTGCACTAGTCGTTCCGTGAGTGCCCACGTCTCATCTCCGTATGTCATAACTGTTTGTTTTATCCAATATTAGCTATAGCCCTCAACTCCTGTAAAGCATGATGCATCAGATATTAAAAGCGCATTAGCTTGTTATTGATAAGTATAAAGGGAAATATGATATTTCTAATTTTTTATTTAAAGGCAGCGAATGAAGGTCCCTGAACCTCCAGTAGTCATAGAACTTATCTCCCGAGGAACAAAAAAGTGCTGGGCCGTCAACGAGACCGTTTCTACTACTACTACTTTATACTGTTGACGAAAAGTTTAGTAATGGGCGCGACGTTCACAGATTACTTATGTATCGCATGGATCGACTGAGGTCTGCAAACTGGTTTACTCGTCGAAGACATAAAACAGTCGAAAAATCAGTTCGTACGTTGAACGCCCTCCCCAAAAACAGAACGCCTGTCGAAGTAACGCTGTTTGACTGCCATTTCTGTAAGGTGAAGGAAATTCTTCAGACAGGCTGCTCTGTGCGTTCCTGTTATACCTTACCGAGGGTTAAGGTTAATTATATTCTAATAATTGTAATTAATTATTTAGTCGCATGCAAAAGTGATAGATATAAATCAAACATCGAAAAGAAACCGACGCAGTGATAATTAAGAAAGTGACAGGGCAATTACCATATCTGCCCATACTAGTGTATGCACAGGCGTCGCTTGGCGCGTACTTGCATATTCATTAAATAAACTTTACGTCATGGGAGGTAGCGGGTTTGCGACCAATAATTTAACAGCGTATTTCTAACGATTAGTCTTAATAAATTTAATACCCTTTTTTTATTAAATAAATAATTAAAAAAAAAATATATATATATATATTTTTAGGGGTCAAAAACAAACCGCGATATAATCCGTAAAATGAGTTTTATTTCAATTTGTATATCTGTCTTGTAAAAAGGACTTCATTGACTCACTTTTTCAATTAATAAAACATAAAAAGTAAACTCTTTCAATATCAGTTTCGTAACGTAATCGTATGTCTATCGAAATACTGCGAAGAGTTATAAAATATAATAAAAGGAACCTTTATTATCGTTTTGTGCGTAAAGCAAAATAAATACCTACGGTGTTACCTGGTTAAGCAATAATAATTTAGTTGGATGTTAAGATAAATTTTGTTTCAGCCCCTAAAGTATTTGATATGCTAAATATGACCTGACAGAGTTTCTATTGTTTCTCAGTTCATGTAGGTTTAATAATTATAATGAAGTTAAATAAACATTCCTTAAGAAAAGCTCAACAGTAAGTGAAATCCTAATGCGTTTTTATTCAAATAATTTCCATACGCAGTTTCCACATTAATCACGCTTTATTCATAAAGTGCCTTTGTATTAGCTTCAAAATTAAACAGATTGATTGATTGATGCCGTGTTTATATTTTTGCAGTTTATAAAGAATAAACCTGTTACGTAAACTGCTATTATAGCAGTTTAGCTTTCTAACGTTCAATACACATTTACATCGCAGACTGTGAGAGGTTCAGAGCTAGGCGCTTTATTCGGTTTCACGCTAATCGCTTGTCACATCCATTGCAAGCGATCGTCGATGTCTTTAGTTAACCACCCCGTTTGAAAGTTTATCGTATTCCGTACATTCGTGTGCAAAAGTTAACAAATACAATTTGAATACTTCATAAATATTAAAATTATTAGTCATGCAACGGATTGTCTATTAGCCTACGGTGTGTAGCCACGTTTAACGCAGAAACCCAACTAATGTTATTATTATTTCTTCTTTATTCGGGTCGACATTGAAATGTTGGGATTTTTCATATCATTATAGATTGGTCAATTAGCAAGATCTTCTAGTCTAGGGATTGTCCAGGAGGCACCAGTTTTATGTATTTTTAACACACGAGACGACTCTTTTTGCGCATTCCAAACTTATTAATGAGTTTTGAACTTTTAAATTATCCTTTCCAGTTTATAAATCATTTTTTTATCATTTTTTTATATTGTCCTGCGAATTTATAAAGATTTTTGCACTCCTTAATTTTTTTGTAGCTATTAACATTTCCATAAATTACAATAAGTGATGATGATTTTTTGGTAAAGCTAGGTAAAAAAAAACAATGAAATATACGTAAAATATAGATAGATAGATAATACTTTATTTTTCCACCATTATAGAAAAACACAAAAAATACAAAAAAAAACAGTAAAACAGAATGAAACAATGGGCAGCCTTATCACTAAAAGTGATCTAATAATAAGATTAATAAAGTAGAGTAATAATATTCTATATTAATGAATCAAAAGTCAACAGAAAAAAAAGTTGTCTATAACTTTTGTTCATGATTGTATCCAATTGCACAATTGGAGCATAGCGGCTAACGCGGTGCGTCCATCGCAACGAAACAATTACATACTAGAAGTTGGACCTTATCTCTATTACCCGTACGGATTATATTCCACTAGCCCCAATCGATAATTACAATAGAATAAGCAGATTAAGTTAAACAATATTCTGACTGTAGATTATATTAAACAATAATCTGTCTCATCACCGTATTATTATATAGGGTTTTAAGTCCGTTTCCATTTTAAGTCTTGCATTCAAAGACCGTCTAATGAGTCATCAGCTAAAGTTTGTATTGTTTGTATCAACGCTAAGTGATTAGATAATAAAGCATTAATTTGCTCTGAGTGCGGCGGTTAATGCGGTGGTATTATGTGGTCAAGTATCAATAGCTTTTTTTTTTGTATAGTTACGTGTATAGTGTACGATTGTTACGAAGATTTTGATGTCAATTTCTCTCAATTAGTAATACGAGAAACAATAAGACATAGGCGCAATTATAAAACAATAAACAGAACAATTATTGATAGGAGTAACAAACGTTCAGACGCGCTTATAATTTCAATTTAGTTGTTCAGTTTCGGTGGTTATAAGCTGAACTGATCAGGAAAGCAACATCGTTTATTTATTTATTAATTTAAACTTTAATTTTTAATAGTTACACAAGACGGAGTAGCCTTATTTATGACTTAAGGTTTTTATCTCATAATACACGGTGAAATAACATTCTATTTAATCAAAAACGTATTTATAATAATCGGATAAACACGGTTAACAAACAAAGCTAAGGATATTCCTGATTTAAAAAAGTCGCATTCAAGTCTACGTAATCGTTTGGGTGTTATGATTTCAGACAGACAGACATCTTTATAAAACCTTCGTCCTTTTGGCGCTTATAGTGCAAAATAATTACTGTCTTTTTTCCACGCTTTTTACCTCGCCTCCACTCCACTTTATCAATGTCAATTAAATTCGTCCGTATCGGCGTTAATAAAATCTGACAGAGTAAAATACAAATATTTTTATAATAATCAATCAATAAAATACGTGATTGATTATTTTCCACATATTTGTTTTTGTTGTTTTTTTCGGCTGCTTGGTGCTTTTAAAATTGATCATCGTAACTGGGAAAGACTCGCTGGGAATCGGACCAGACCTGCTATATCTATTCTCTAAGCCAGGGGTTCCTAAACTTTAAAGATAACGGAACACCAACCAAATACCATTTATTTTATGGACCCCACATCAAAAGATTACAAATAAACACTGAAATTTATATAAGAACATTTTTTTTAAATGTGTAATTTAATTGAAACACATTATTCAATAATTTTGGCGAAACCCTGATGACTATTCTACGGAACCCCCCTAAGTTCCGCGGAACCCAGTTTGGGAATCCCTGCTATAAGGAACATAACCTCGAGTCCGACGCTGCGGGCAGCGGCGAGTTGCGTTCGTTGCGGCGTTCGTATTCACTAACTTTTCTTACACTCCAAACCAAATAAGCTTGATGGCGATTACAACTTTATTATGCAGTCATAAAACACCCCCGCTGTATATTTGACCGTTAACGCGGCAGCAAAAAAAGGTTGGTAATACAAAGTTGTTTTTGCTGACGCGCCTAGTTGACAATGTATGCGTTATGAAGTTATTGAGCCGCAAACGAACTTGTAATCGCCTTCAAGCTTATTTGGGATGGAGTATACATAGCACTACCAACACGAGAATTACGGTTTTCAGTTCAAAGAATGCGATAGTCGGCGACGTGGCTCGATGTCGAGCACAGCCACGATAGTTCACGTTAGAGAATAGTCTATTCTATTCAGCCCAGCTATCCAGCTATCTGGAGAGGGGTTGAGGGTCGCAAGTTTTGTGATGAAGTTTGGTTCGAAGCACTCGCTGACACGAGCCATAAACGTCATCAAGGCAATTCTGCACCCATCAGCACAAACTTCTTTTGTGAGCGTTGCAGCAGGTTATATCTCTTTCTCCATGAATGCTCCATGAATTGTCTGTAATAGACCCAAAGGCCGTAGTACTCGTAGTAGTATTAATTTATTCGTCCTCGTCTTGACAAAATATTTCGTGAATTTTTGTCACATCACATCACGAAGATCTTTTCACCAGTACTCAAGACAAGTGTTTGCACGACAACGCAGGAACAAAGGGTAGCAATAAGTGTAAGGGCGCTCACCACGAAGATCCCTTTTAAAGAGGCTTTGAGAGGGCCGGAGAGGACTCGTGTAAAATGCCTGTTGCTCTGTTGTTGACACGCGAAAGAGGGTCGGTTTCTGAATTGATAATTGAAAAACGTCCTGAGTGTGTCCTAATGGCGTGTTTTGTTTAAGATTAAGTTTGAAAATTTTGTTATATTTAAATGTTCTTTTCTTATGTCGTGGTGGGATAGATTGGTCATTTAGCAAGGTCTACTAGGGTGCGGTAGACAAATATGTTTTATTCAGCTATTCGAGGAGGTATTTCACGAACCCCTTATATTTACTTAATAATTTGTTCCTTTGCGTTCTTTGCAATCTTATCTTTAGAAGTCGTACTTTACGAAACACAAAGTCACTTGAATATGGAGTTATTGGGTTGCGCTCTATTTAATGAAGAGGTAATGCCCTAATCAGGGTTTTCCTATACAGGGTGTAAAAAAACACGTGTCCGATCCTTGAGGGTCTTATTCAGTGTATCAATACAAACACATGTATAGAACTCATTTGTTGAATATCTCATATTTTTTTTCCTACTTTGTTCCAGAAAAACGAATCTGATCTTGTATTTTTGGTACAAATTAGAAAAAAAAAATTGAGATAATTAACAAATGAGTTATATACATGTGTTTGTATTGATACACTGAATAATACCCTCGCGGATCGGACACGTGTTTTTTTACATTCTGTATAGAGCGGACTTTTCCGCTGTGCTCTACAGTTATATTTTTTTAAACCACGGAGGTGCCAAGCAAACATGTGGCCCAACGGATGGTAAGCAGTTACCGCAACCTATGGGCGCTATCAATACCCAAAGAATTACTAGCGAGTTGCCAACCCTGTAGTTTTTAGAAACTTCTTGCTGTAATTACCCAAGAAAAACTCGGGAGGCATTTCATTACATAATCTAAACGTGCGCAAAGGCAAACCACAAAGTACGGGAACACATTGTTATCAAAAGTTTTTTTTAAAATTTCACTAACGAGTTTTTCCATTGTTGCAGAAGTTACGGTGACGTACCGCCGCGGCTTGCCTGTAATCACCGTGCCGCTGCCGTCGCGGCGGGAGCTTTGCCGGTTCACACTTCGGCCAGTATCACAGACCGTTGGAGACCTGCTAGCACAGGTCAAAATACTTTTATTAGTATCCTCCGTACTTGGGAAGGCACCTGAAAACTCGGTCCTAGTTGTTGTCATCTGGATAGCAGTCGTTAAGCGAAAACAGAAGCCTAAGGGTAGCTTGAACAATTCTTAATACCTGGTTGGCCACCACTAGACTATTGCTATTCTGACAAAGGAAGAAAAATCTTTTTTTATAATGTTACGTCAATGGAATATGTTCAATATGGATCCACTGTGGAACTTGGAAATGAAAGTTAGTTCAAAAGCTTCTTACAAAAATCACCTAGTCTTAGTAGTACGTTGGAATTACCTAGTTACAGCCAAAAAGAGTAACTTGTTGAAATCTCTACTAACTTTTCGTTTTCTTTTTACTTATCAGTAACGTCTTAGACAGATCCTCGAAGCCACTCTAAACATAATTTTGGCGGTTTCCAACGGTCGAGGTCTCCTGAGATGAGCGATAATTACATTTACGAATTCGCTGAACTTCAACCATCCCGTTGAGTAATAGCTTTAGGGATTACCATAAGGCCACCAATTTATGAAGTTGGGGCTATTAGTAGATTGATTTTAGAGACTTTGGCAGTATATTTGATCGGTTCGCGGGGTAACCTGTGAAACTGCTAGTAATTGATTTAAAATTTAATATTAATCTTCTGAATTGTTATTACATTTTGCTGCAAATGAACTCGTAAACGATTACAAATTCGTTTGCGCTTCAATAGCCATATAACGCGTACATTGTTAACCTGCCGCATTGCATTGCTAATACGCTACGATGTCCATTACACCCCCATCGTACCGAAAACCGATACCAGGGATCCAGGACCAATACCAGGGATTCTGAACATTCTAATGTTGAAAATTTTCATCGGCTTATTCGTGAATTTACAAAAAAAAATGCCGGTTTTTTTAATAAAATTAGTGTAACATCATTATTGGTACTTATAATAATAAAGCCTAATTTAAATTTAACAACAATAAATTACTTATTTGTGCAAAATTAGCAATCATCAGCAGACGAAAAGTCCACTGCTGAACAAAGGCCTCTCCCTTAGAAGGGAGGGGTTGCCATGATGTCCACGCTTGGCAGGCTGCTTGATTGAAATTAGCAATGTAATTTGAAAAATAAATATTATTCCGCACGTATTCATAACATGCTCAAAAATTAACCAGTTAGTCATTTGTAATTTTCCATATAAATGGTTTCTGTAATGTAACGGACACTATGAGAAATCTTATATAAAAGTTGTCGGTACGTAGTCCCTTACACCCTGTATAGTGCGGGCGTGTTTTAGGACTGCATAATAAAGTTGTAATCATTTTCACGTTTATTTGAAATGCAGTATAGGTGGTTGGTCTCTCGTGCAAGGAAACGTACAGGTACCACGGCCAGAGTCATATCTTGCCGTCCATGAGCAATGTGTGAACATTTCTGTGTGCCGTTGTGACGAGCAATGTAGTTGGTGAAATTACCAAGATGACTGTCTCGAGTGATGAGCGGCAGTGTAGTGCAATTTTCTATACGCAGGTGTGTCGCCAGAAGGCAAGTGTCTTTCTGGTCTCTTTAGCAAGTTGAATAAAGAAAAAAATAAACATTTTTATTGACTTTGACTATTACACACATTATAATATTAACGATAAACGTTCGTTCGTTCAGTGCCCAGAGGATGAATTTTTAAAATCCTTATGGCTTACGTACGTTATATAACGAACCCCTGTAGAAGTTCAAGATTCTAGCTAGACCCACAGTGCTTGTCAGTCAGTAGATTGTTTCATATAACTTCTGATATCCAGGTGAAGGCAGAGGACCGCGGCGTGGAGCGGGCAGCGGCGATAGCGGCGGACGAACGCGTGCGCATCGCCGCCAGCGACACGATAGAGTCGTTGCTCGAGACAGACTTCAGACTCATCATCAACGACACGGAATACTACGTGAAGACCCCACCGCAGGTACTACATCCTTATACCATCATCATCCGCCGAATGACGTCCATCATCATCATCATCAGCCGGAAGACGTTCACTGCTGAACATAGGCCTCCCCCCTTCGTCATTGTGGGAAGGGGGGAGTTGCCATAATCCCCACGCTTGGCGATTCCCAAGACGCCTGTCTTAGGAATTGCAATATAGGTGAACGATAAAACTAAAAGAAAGACGCTGCTGTCCCTCTTCTTCTCGCTTAGTCGCCTCTTACGACACCCAACGAGAAGAGATGGGGGGATGCAATTCTTACCCGGCACCCCACGGGGGAATGGCGTCCTCTACTGAAAAAATGCCTCTACCTTAGAAGGAATATAATTATGGCAACCCGGCCATAATTATAGGTAGTAGGCAATCCAATAGAAAGGCGCCGCAAAAGGAGGAGATGGGTGGGTGGGTGCTCTTCTTACCTAGACACCGCTTAAGCTTGAATAGACCGGTTGTAGCAAAAAATTAGGTATGGGTATCTTGGGTCTAATAATTTCTTTAGCTATAGCATCAGATAAGAGCAATGCTTAACATGCTCCTTCTAAAACAGAATATCTGACACTGCTTTAATATCTATATAAAAAATACCGATCAAGTGCGAGTCGGACTCGCGCATCGAGGGATCCATACCGTCTTTGGACGGATTATAGTAATTTTACTACTCATGTAACACTTCAGATAGCAAGAAAACCAAACCGCAAAACTAAGTTTGATTGTAGAGGTTTTTTTAAGATTACTTAAGAAATGTACTAAACTACTTAGAAAGATTATTTTATTTTTCCTGTGAAATATAGATAGACATGTATTACCCATAATTTCACAATTTTCCCTCCACAAACTCCGGAGATAAGGGGGAACGGATTGTATTTTTGCCATTTTTGATTATCAGCCGAAAACTACGATTTTTATTTTCGTTTATGTCAATAAACGAAAATAAAAATCTGTTTTGAGACGTGCAAGAAAAGCCCTTTCATATGATATCCTATACTCGATATAGTAGTCTCACTTTGAAATTTTGATGAGCCATTTCGACCCCTAATATAAAAAAAGTAAAAAATATAATATATTTTTTTTCATTTGCGATGAGGTTGGGTAAGTAAGATCTAAAACTATTCCAAGTTTCCAATCGATAGCATCAGTGGTTCCTGAAATATATAGGTGTGACAGACAGACGAAGTCAGACCATAAGGGTTCCTTTTTTTACCCTTTAGGTATGGCACCCTAAAAAGTAAGTAATATTATGATCATTGTAATGATGATGATAAAACAGTAAAAATATTTAGAAATACTTTGTATAATATTTGTAAGATCTTTATTGGCAGTCACAAATCTATAAACACTGCTCTGTTTGCACACATTTCAGAATATACATGTCTTATTTTTATACTCCATGACTTCTCTAAACCAGTAGTAGTACGAAGGGAACTGTTAAACTGGATCATAAGATCTACTACCACAGAACAATACTGAATACAACAGAATAATACAAATCTACTGCGCAGATTGCATTCAACAAGTTGAGTTTTAAATAAAAACTAGACAACCTGACGTGAAAACTGTTTCATTTTAAACATCACTCTAAATTAAGCCTATTACGGACATAATCGGTTCACAAATTAATCATGCAAATTAACTCCATACATAAATTATTTCACTACAGTATAGTTTAATTAGTGCGCTTCAAGTGCGTTTGTGTTTGTCAAATGGTTTAATTGTACGCCGGTAGATGGCGGACATTCATCAAATGCAGGCTCAATTAATCGGTCCATAGTTCGAGTTTAGAAGACCGATTACCGCAATCACACCGGTATTGTACTTCCTAAACAATTTGTCAAGCTATTTATTTGCAACTTGCGCTATTTGCTTCCGAAAATGACTACAAGATTCGGTGGCAATTTATAAAGTCAATTGAAGGAAATGAAATGACATTACGCCGAATATTCTCGGTAAATTAATTTATTTAAGATCAAAATCTAAAATAAACCGCGCTGTGATTATATTATGTTGTGGTATTTTTAGTTTATTTAATGCTTCGCAGTTTCAAATGCTGTGTAAAGTCCATGGTCAATGTTAAGGGTAATAGGAAAATTCGAAATATATAATTTTATTTCAATGTGGATTATTTTCGTTCACTCAAGTTAAGAATGTTACCAGTAAATAATATCAATTCAAATAGAAATATATATTTTTTATACTACCAAGGTGACAAGCAAGCGTACGGCCCGCCTGATGGTAAGCAGTTACCGTAGCCTATAGACGCTAGCAACACCAGAAGAATCACTAGCGCGTTGTTAAGTCTTTGTGACCGGTAATTCCACCAGCTACAGTGCCCTTCACAGCAATGCTTACACATTGCTGCTCGGTGGCAAACTATCTGACACTGCGGTGGTACCTACCTGGACGGTTCCTTGCACAAGGAACCTACTTACCACCTAGTAAAAAAAATATTTTCTAAAGTATTGTAATGTCAATAAAAATGATTGTGCCGCCAAAAATATTGTTAGTTTATTACATTTACATGTTTTCTTGTGTAAGAAGAACCAGGAAAATTAGTCATAGTTTATTAAAATTTACAATTTATAGTCAGCTGAATCTGTGGCTGAATGTAGGGATGGCATATTTCCGATGTTACAGGTGTGAATGTGAGTATGAGGTAGCTATATACTGCAATGCCCTTGCCAAACTACTAAACACTTGGGAAATTAAGTATGCTCCGCTGGCATTCGATTTTGAGCTCTCTCAATAACCTTTCATTCTTTACCTAGAACCTTCGCTATTCCTTTGAGTGATCGATTCAACTTTCAGTGAAAGACCCTATGTTGGCATTGAATATACCGTTTCTAAGGAAAAAGTGATTATAGTTCCATCATATTTTATTTACTGATTGATTTACAAATCTACAGTGAATCGTGGGATATTAAATGTAGTGCGATGTTTCGTGTATTCTTTTTTTTTATACTACCATAGTGGTAAGCAACCATGCGGCCCGCCTGATGGTAAGCAGTCACCGCAGCCTATAGACGCTAGCAAAACTAGAATAATCACTAGCGCGTTGCCCACGCTTAAGACATTAGATATCAAGTCTTCTGTGTCCGGTTATTTTACCAGCTACAGTGCTCTTCACACAGCAATGTTTACACACTGCTGCTTGATGGCAGAATATCTGACCTGGATGGTCCCTTGCACAAGGAACCTACCACCTAGTAAAAATATGATGTACTAGCTGACCCACGCAGCTCCGCATGCGCTATTTTTACGATAACTAAACTTTTAATAACAGACATTCGCATCGAATACATAACCTCCTTTTTTATAGTCGGTTAAAAACTGGGAAACACTTTTTACTTGCTCTCCGAAGCACAGACCAGTTTAGTCCAAATGGCGTTAAGCGGTCACCCATCTATTTAATGACCTTACCTAACGTTGCTTAACCCGATCGATTACAAAACCTTGATAACAACTCTCTATGAGTGTTCCCTTACTAATATTTATTATAATTATGAAGAAAAATTGATAAAATCGGACCAAGCGTATAACCAAGTACCCATTTTGACTTTAAATCCCCTCTCCCAAAAGAACCATGCTAGATTACGGGATAAAAAGTATCCTATGTCCTACCTCGTAGTAAGATCTCAAATCATGCCAAGTTTCATTTGAATCCATTCAGTAGTTTCGGCGTGATGCTCAGCCGAGATACAGACAGACAGACAGACAGACAAAAATTAAAAAAAATACATTTTCGGCCTCAGTATCGGTTATAGAATGCCCTCCAAATATAATTTTCAAAATATCTTCAATGTAAGGAATTGGACCTGTTACAGTTTTATTATAAGTATAGATTAGTATTATGTATTTGTGCTCTTATTAATTTTCACAAAGTCGTTTACTTTGATGGTATATTAACATTTGAGGTTTTGGTTCGTGGATAGAGTGGTAAGAGGGTGCTTAAGCTATTCGCATGTTTGGTACAAGTTTACAGTGTCAATATTAATATAGACACTGTAAACATGTACCAAACTTAGTAGTTCACTTAAGTGAACTACTAAGTTTCACACAGTTGGTACTATGTAGATGGATTGTTATTTAATAAAACGGTACGGAACTCTGTTCAGTGATTATCTTTTACTTTTTTATTTCGCAAAATGCGTGTTTTTATTTATTAAATTTTATGGACAATATTGGTACATAAGCCGGATAAGCATAGACTTAATTCGTACTTTTTTTTTCATAAGGCCATATCATTCCAAACTAGGCAGTATCTGTACTATACTAGCCAGACAACTGATACAAATATTTAAACTAGTACTAGGTACTTTTCAAAAGCAATTGTAGGTACTTAAATTGATAAAGAGACCCTAACTGGGGCTAATGTTATCACGCTCCCCTGTGGATTAAACTCGAACTCAAACTCAAACTCAAAAATCTTTATTTCAAATAGGCTTAACGCTAGCACTTTTGAATCGTCATTTTTTAGAAGCTACCACCAGATCACAACGCGGCCTCAACTGAGAAGATCCGGCAAGAAACTCAGCGGGCTTGTCATTTTTTTACTTTTTTTTTTAAACATTGTTTTGTTACAAATGAATCGACATTAGCGATATTGTGTCCTGCCGTTCGAAACATAAAGCAAGGGAGAAAAGAAGAAAACAATAAATTACGACAAACTAAAAGGCCAAATGGATAGAAGTCGGACCAGTCCCCCCAAGCAGCACCCGCGCACGAGTTGACTCGAGCAGCAGCCATCACTCCCCTCAACCATATTAGAGGGAAGGGGGTGACCCGCCACGTGAAAGACAACAGAAATCCAATTCGAGGCACAGATTGGTTTGCCACAAACGTGTGTACTTAGTTAATTAAACCAGCTTTCGCTTTAGTCTCGAAAACACGCAGAATTAGTTTTCAAGGGTCCTGTTAATCGTGCTTCTAAGACAAAATAGTCCCCATCTATATAATGGTTGAATACTATTGGTTTAGAGGATTTACCATCAGCCTTTGTCCATTAGACAATATAGCTAATTTACGCGATCACCTGCTGCACTCATAGTCAGTTAATGAATAATTATCTCTTTACTTAATTGAAGCTTTCATCTATACTTATAATAAAACTGTAACAGGTCCAATTCTGTACATTGAAGATATTTTGAAAATTATATTTGGAGGGCATTCTATAACCGATACTGAGGCCGAAAATGTATTTTCTTTAATTTTTGTCTGTCTGTCTGTATCACGGCTGCTGTAGGTAAGGTCATTAAATAGATGGGTGACCGTTTAACGCCATTTGAACTAAACGGGTCCGTGCTTCGGAGAGCAAGTAAAAAGTGAGTCCCAGTTTTTAACCGACTATAAAAAGGAGGTTATGTATTCGATGCGAATGTCTGTTATTAAAAGTTTAGTTAACGTAAACACAGCGCGGGCGGAGCTGCGTGGGTCAGCTAGTACTTACTAAATCTATATACTTAATATATTTTAACCGAGGAGATAACGTGTACAGTGTATATTAAAGGAAAGAGGTCTGATTAACAGTGTAAATGCGGTAAACAGCTCATTCTGAGGAGCAATTGTGAGGAGCTATCCCAGTCGCTGTTATAGGTTCTAAAGTCGCTGATAGTAAAGACTCATTTATATGATGCCATTTTCTTGTGTACAAACAAGAGCAATAATTGAATGCAATAAATGAAGCGCAATAATTGACCTTCAAGGATAGTAAGTAACTGTTTACACGCGGATACTAGTTAAAAATTTGAATGTAATTTTTGAATGTAAATCTTGCCCAGTAGAGCAACAATGTGACATGTTGTTCAGACGATGCAAGGCAATTATTGCCTCAATATTATTGTATGCAACAGGCAAGAAACTTGCTTCGTGTAAATGGGCCGTAAGCGATTTTCATTTTCACGCTTGCTCATAGATATTACACCAGACTATCACCCATCACCAGAGATATTTAAAGCAGAACGTCTAGCAATGCTTACTCACTGCTACTTTCCGGTACCTTAGAGGAGATACCACTGGAGAGAGCATGATGCGCTAACCCCTCTGCCAAATTTTTGTTCATATGTTCAGGTCATTCTTTATTTGTGTGCGTATCTTTTTGAGTGTGTTGCGAGTTTATTATAGTGTGGGTATGCGTGAAATTGTATCTGTGTGTGTTTACTTCGCCTCCCGTACCCCGCAAAAGTGCCACGAAAAATTTGTTCGGGGAATCGACGAGATACTAGCTCCATTCTAATTACTCTGAGTCCGGTAACCATGTACGTACTAGCTAAATGGTCTTTTGCACAAGGGACCTAGTATAGTATTAGGTATAGTATAGTATTGTATAGTATACTGTGGGCTCACTACATTCTATTTATTTATGTCCACATAGGTCCACATATATAATATTAAAATATCTCTCTATATAAATATATACACACTTACACATAAATAATAATTTCTATTAATATATAAATACATATAAACATATTATTCACATATACATTTCCTAAACTAAACTTTACATTTCTTACTTATTTTCCAAACTATCTATCATTATAATATTTAATATTTCATTTCCCGCACACGACATTAAAATCGTGTGTCGTGCGAA
This sequence comes from Furcula furcula, assembly GCA_911728495.1. NCBI lineage: Eukaryota > Metazoa > Arthropoda > Insecta > Lepidoptera > Notodontidae > Furcula > Furcula furcula. The sequence continues at coordinate 6,755,935 of OU452246.1, read as the reverse complement.
TAGGGTGCAACGGAACCGTGTTCGTGAACGAGTTTTTTAATACTTGGTCGCACGCGCAGGGTAGACGCAATAACATTGCTTGGACACCTACCGCTCACGGCTATGTAACATACCGAGATATCATCCGTTGATCCGCTGTGCTAAATGATTACGTGCTTAATATTATCGTGTCTTTCGTATTATATTTTACGCTTAACTTTCCGTCACGCTATCTCTGTTTTTCTCCTTCAATTCTACTTCTTGTATGGAACTATATTGTGTTTGTGATTGTGAATATACTTTCCTGGACTGTGAACTTTGTGTATAATTATTTGTGTCGTCACTTAAAGGACCTACCAGGTACAGACATTTATTTCATACCTCATCTACACTAAATCTATACTAAAATCTGGTGACCCTCGTTTAGAACACTATTAAAACAATGAGTGATAGCAGTGACTGGATAAAAACCGCCGGGTCTAGGGGCGAAAACGTTACCACGCGTCGACCTAGAAACCGGCGCGTTTCCACTGATCGGCACGATACGTCATCTGACCGACGGAAGCTTACACTGAAGGTGCCTACATTTTCTGTTGAGGATCCAGAACTGTGGTTTGCGCTCCTAGAGAGCCAATTTGATAGCCTCGGAATAACAGAAGACTTTGTAAAATTTAGCAGTGTGACCACCAATCTCGACATTCAGCATGCAAAGACGGTTAAAGATATTATATTGCATCCGCCTACCAATAACCGGTACGAGAAGATTAAATCCGAGCTTCTTCGTCGTCTATCAGCCTCGCACGAGATGAAGGTGAAGCAACTGCTTACGCAAGAGAAACTGGGTGACCGTAAGCCTTCACAATTTTTGCGCCACCTGCAGGACTTAGCTGGATCGTCTGCTCCTCACGATATCGTAAAGCAGATCTGGAGCAACCAATTACCTATTGGGATCCTGACGGTGCTGGCATCCCAGCTCTCGCACTCCCTGGAACAGCTAGCTGATCTGGCGGATCGCATCCAGGAGTTAACTTCGCCACTTGTAGTTGCATCAATATCTGCGGTTGCTCCTGCCAATAACAGCTCACCTAGCGAAATCGCTGAACTACGGAAGATGGTGGAACACCTCGCATTGAAGCTTGACGGGCAATCGCGTACGTCTAATCGGTCACGGCATCGATCCAGGACTCATCGACATCGATCACCTTCACGTCGCAGGTCCCGATCGAACTCCAGCTACCGCAAGTACCCCATGTGTTGGTACCACTCCAGATTTGGGTCCAAAGCTCGTGACTGCATAGCTCCGTGTGACTACGGCAAGTCGGGAAATGCCACAGGCAGTTGCTAATGGCGGCTGACGCCTGCCCGACATCTTCAGGCCGCCTCTTCGTCTCCGACCGCAACACGGACACTCAGTTTTTGGTAGACACCGGAAGTGACCTATGTGTCTTCCCTCGTTCTGCACTTCGTGAGCGACGAACTAGGACTGAATTCCAGTTATGTGCGCCCAATGGAACCTCTATAGACACTTTTGGTAGCATAGAATTAAATTTAAACTTAGGATCAAGACGTGATTTTCCATGGCGATTCACAGTTGCTAATGTAACAAAAGCTATAATTGGTGTCGACTTTCTTAGCCATTACAATCTCATTGTAGATGTTCGAAACAAACGCCTTATTGACAATACGACTACTTTGTACTCTATTGCTAGTATAGCTAAGACCAATGTTTGTTCGATTAAGGTTGCAACGGGCGATACCAGGTATCATGTTTTGTTGAGTAAGTACCCTGAAATTACTCGTCCATCAGGTACTCCGTGGACACCGAAGCACAACACCGTGCATCATATTCGCACCACGCCAGGCCCTCCTATATTTTGTACTCCCCGCAGGCTCGCCCCTGATAAACTCCAGATAGCTAGAAAGGAATTTGAACTCATGCTTAGTAACGGTACAGCTCGACCTTCTGAAAGCTCCTGGGCTTCTCCCTTACATCTAGCTCCCAAGAAGGATAACGGCTGGCGACCTTGCGGAGATTACCGGATGCTTAATGCACGGACTGTTCCAGACCGTTATCCCATTAGACACATCCACGACTTTGCTCATAGCATAGCTGGTTGTAAAGTCTTTAGCACCATAGATCTGGTAAAAGCTTACAACCAGATCCCGGTCTTTGAGGAAGATATACAGAAGACGGCTATTACCACACCCTTTTGCTTGTACGAATTCCCCTGTATGACCTTTGGTTTGAGGAACGCAGGTCAAACTTTTCAAAGATTCGTCGATGAAATGACCAGAGGACTTGATTTTGTGTATCCCTATTGCGATGACTTCCTTTGCTTCTCCCAAGACGAGGACGAACATGAACGTCACCTTGAGCAGTTGTTTGAGCGTATGAAAGAGTATGGTGTCCTAATCAACACTGCAAAGTGCGTTTTCGGAGCCAAAGAGGTAACTTTTCTTGGCTACCATATATCCGAATTTGGCACCAAACCTCTGGACTCTAAGGTCAACGCCATCATTGACTTCCCAGCCCCAAAGACTGTTAGGCAACTGAGGCGCTTCTTGGGCATGCTGAATTTTTATAGGTGATTTTTGCCCAACGCAGCTTTAATCCAAGCTCCTCTCAATGCCTTACTCGTTGGTTCCCTTAAAGGCTCCCAACCTATTGATTTAACTGGCGAGGCACTTCTTGCCTTTGACCAGTCTAAGCAAAGCCTTGCTAATGCTGCACTACTCGCACACCCAGACACTAATGCTAAACTGGCGCTAGTCACTGACGCGTCTGATTTAGCAATGGGTGCAGTTTTGCAGCAACTCAAGGATGGCAATTGGCAGCCACTCGCGTTTTTCTCGCGGAAGTTTAGCCCCAGCCAACAAAAATATTCGCCTTATGATCGCAAATTGCTAGCGATATACGAAGGCATAAAATACTTTCGGCATATGTTGGAGGCCAGACATTTTATTATATATACTGACCACAAGCCGATTACTTACGCCTTTCACGAAAGAAAGGCTAATTGTTCGCCTCGTCAGTATCGACACTTGGACTACATCTCGCAGTTCACGACCGACATCCGACACATATCTGGCAAAGACAACGTCGTAGCCGATACATTGTCGCGAATCGATGAACTGCAGATGCCTATTGACCTTGATCAACTAGCAGAGTCCCAAGCTAATGATCAAGAGCTACTCCAATTTACCAGCGGTGAATTTTCACTCCGCCTCGAAAGGCTCAAAATTCCTGGCAGCAGTAAGGAACTTTACTGTGATGTGAGCACATCACGACCTCGTCCTTTTATAACTAAGCCACTTAGAAAGCCACTATTCGACAGCCTTCATAATCTCAGCCATCCAGGCGCTATGGCAACCACAAAATTGGTGGCTGAGCAGTTCGTCTGGCCTGGCATGCGCAAAGACTGTCGGGAGTGGTCTCGTAAGTGCTTGGCTTGCCAACGAGCAAAGGTAAATCGCCACGTATCTGCACCCTTGGGTACATTCGATTTACCTCGCGCTCGCTTCGCATTTATCCATGTGGATATCGTTGGCCCCCTTCCTCCATCTCAAGGTTATCGCTACTGCCTAACTGTGGTGGACCGTTTCACCCGTTGGCCAGAAGTCACGCCGATGATGGACATAACAGCAGAAACCGTAGGCAAGGCACTAATATCCTGGATATCCAGATATGGATGTCCTACGGATATTGTCACTGATCGCGGTCGGCAGTTTGAATCCACACTCTTCCAATACCTTGGAAGAATGATAGGATTTAAACATCGCCGTACAACCGCGTACCATCCGGCGTGCAACGGCTTGGTGGAACGGTTCCACCGTCAGCTAAAAGCAGCCATCATGTGCCATGCGGACTGCAATTGGGTGGACAATTTACCATTAGTACTATTAGGTATTAGATCATCCTATAAAGAGGACCTAAAGGCTTCATCAGCTGAGCTGGTTTATGGCGAACCTCTACGTCTGCCTAGTGAGTTTTTCCAGACCACTGTCCCAGATTCTACGAACATGTCGGTATCTATACTATTAGGTAGGTACTAAACTACTGGAGAAGGCATTACAACTAGATTATTTCAAAATTTGAAGTCCTGGCGCTCTACTCTAATCTAGGTATATGTCCTACTCGATATTTGACAACTGAATTCGTGTCATGAAGATGAAACTGAGGCTTGTTCGAAATAATGTAGTTGTAATGGCTTCCTGTATACCTACTAGATAAATATTACCTAAGTACTAATTGTTGTGCTTGAAGCCTAACTAGCTAGCTAAGTTCGAGAAAAACAAAACGCTGTTTTAAAATAGTCGGACAATGTCCCGAATTAAAGTTAGTACGCTCTACCTTCTCTGAATGGACGGCGCGACGCTAATGCCATTAGTGTGGAAGAGAGTTCCCGGCGCGGCGTGGCAGGTGAAATTTTAATTGTCACTTCGGCTGCACAGACGGCAGCGCGCTTCAGTAAAATGGCGCTTTTTTTAATTCGAATCTTGTTTTTAGAAACAATGAAAGGAAGTTTTTTGTCGCAGACAAGATAACTAATGTCTCTAGTGAACCGCAGTGCAACGTAGCTGTTATTGGGTTGACGTGTCACTTACCATTAGCTGCTAATTTTAATAATAATACCAGCCCTTGTTTAAGTCCCACTGCTGGGCACGGGCCTCCCTTCAAGATGAAGGGGCTTAGGCCATATTCCACCACGCTGGCCAAGTGCGGGTTGGCGGACTTCACACGTCATTCGAAAGCTAGTTAGGCTTTCTCAGACATGCAGGTTTCCTCACGATGTTTTCCTTCACCGAAAGCTAGTAACAATCGCACAAAGACGATTCGCACATGATTAATTAAAGTAATCAAGAGGTGCGAGCCGGGGATCGAACCTGCGCACCTCGTTTCCAAGGCAAGCGTTCGCCCACTGAGCTGTTACAGCTTTTAATAAAATTTTATTAAAATGACATAAAATTGCCATTCCAGCGACACGTTATTGAGACTTCATTACGATTGTGACAAAATCGGTATTCTGCTAAAACAACCATAACTAGCAGTGGTGTAACACACCACTGAGAGGCTGAGGTTTTAGGTCTAAATAGTGTGTCGCTGGAATGGCAATTGTATGTCATTTTATTAAAATTAGCAGCCTTGGAGTCCAGGTCAGTGACAAGCCACTGGCCTTTCGCTTCCGATGATGTATTTTCGGCTTAAAGCCGAAGATATATGGGGAAGGATCTCAATTATTTGAGACCTTTCCCCATATTATATCTTTCCATACGTCCCTCGCAATAAAGAAAAAAAATACCAGTGAAATATCTAAAGAAGCGATAACGTTTATTGTTTTACCATAAATTGTGACCTTGTCAATAATAATTTCATTCAGTAAGCAATAAATTCTCTTTTTAAATCGAGTTTGTTGCGTAAATCAGCATATGATAGAGGTCCCAAGAATATTAATGGGATATGGTATTTTCTTTATATATCGATATACTGACACGGATAGATCAACCAGCCATGCAATTTATCTATTACTACTGAAACTTTTGCGGATTATATTGCGGTTATCGCTCTGATCTGATTGTAACATGGCACACTGTTTAAAAAAAGTGAAAAAATGACAAGCCCGCTGAGTTTCTTGCCGGATCTTCTCATTTGAGGCCGCGTTGTGATCCGGTGGTAGTTCTTTTTTTTTTGTTTAAATATACATGACCTTTCAAAAGAGCTATTACTAGTTAAGCCTATTTGAAATAAACTATTTTTGAGTTTGAGTTTATTTTAGTTTTTTACTTTCCTGAGGTTTCGAATGCTTTGCCAAATAAATAATTAGCAAAAAATAATTAATTATAATCCATGCAAAGTGGCTTAATTTGAGTAAGGCCACCTTTTCACTCATGCTGCTATTTTTTAAAACGATGACGCATCAACAACGTACGATAGGTACATTTGCAAATTTTATTCGCCGCCTAAAAAAATCATACTTTTAAATTATTCAACCGCACGCCCGCTTCTACTATATTCCACGTGTAACCCTAAAGTGATAATTAATCTTTTAGACCACCGCGCTGTGCAAAAATAATGCAATAACGTGAGAGGTGTTTAAGTGATACCAGCTTATGAACCCTCCGGCTGACGACGGGGTCAGCTATAAGAAACACTCTAAAACATTTTCGTTCTTAATGTAATAAAATCATTGAAGGAGTTTGAAGGCCAAGGTTAATTTAAGTTAATTTTGAATTTGCTTATAATAGGTTAGGAACAGTCGCTTGGCTAGGCCTTATCCATACATTCACTGGTATGGATAAAGCCTAGCCTGGTGTAGAGGTTGTTCAGGCGCCCTTAGGCTTCGACTTGGCTTGAACACTCCTGTCTAGAGAACTTTTACGTGGCCTCCGACGCGATTGGGGACATTCTTTCACTTTAAAGAAGATTGTGGCGTTATATTGTAACGTAAAAACGTAGCAATATATAATCCCCACGCTTGGCAGGTGTCTACATAGGTGGTAGGTAATACAAAGTCGCTGCTGCCCGTCTTTATGTTTTATCTTAGTTGCATCTTATGTACAGCCAACGGGAGGAGATGGAAGGGTGCTATTCTTACTCCATGGGTAGTACAGTATAGCATCATCATAATCAGCCCACATCTACTGGTCATAGGCACGCCACTGGGCATGATCTTTGGCTCTCCTTATGCCGTCAAGGGCCAAGAAGCTCTATCATCACAATACGTCCTACGCTAAACAATGGCGTGCAACGGTGCAACTAGTACTTTACTTCAGCAAAATTTGTACGTAACTGTGCCTAAGCCCTAAGCTCATCTAAAGTGAGGCGAGCTATTAACGAGCGCACCTGCCAACGCAAAGTGGACATTCTGAGCAGCTGTAGCACCACTTTGCGGATTAATTTCTTTGCGGATAGAGCTACGACTTAATCTTAGTATTAAATGACGACTAATAAACTTACGGTCATCTGCAGGGCTATTGGTGCCGCCCAAGTGACTATCAAGCTTCAGTTGTCTACCGAACTTTGATGTCAACTGAAGTTTTTTATTAATGGCATTTATTTATTGGTCACTCAAGTTGGGCAATACGGAATGCATCATTTGACAGTTATTTGATGGTCACTTGCTATAGTGACCATCACTATAGTTGTCAAACGAGATACGAACTAATTATATTTGTAAACTAGCTGACCCGCGCAGCTCCACCCGCGCTTTTATTACATTTTGCTCGTCTCTCTTTCCCTCCCACTTCGGTACTCGTCACACTCCCCCTCTTCCTCTCCCCGTTGTCCCTTCTTGGAACCCTCTCCTTCTCTCTTCTCCCAACTTGCTCCACCTAACTCCTCCGATCCCTCACCCCATCACCCCCTCCTCAAATCCCCTCTCAGCCTCTCTCCTCTCTTGCACCCTCCTCGCGTTCTATATATCCTCGTCAATCATGTTATCAGCGGCATAAATATACTTTATGACCTATTCTCAGACCTACCCGATATGCACACAAAATTTCATACATATCGATCGGTTCACCCATCTAGTTAATGAGCTTGTCTTATGTTGCTTAACCTTAACCTAGCGGCATGAAATATACTTTACGACCTATTCTCAGACCTACCCGATATGGACACAAAATTTCATACAAATCGGTTCACCCATCTATCTAATGACCTTGCCTCATGTTGCTTAACCTTAACCTAGCGGTATGATACATACTTTATGACCTATTCTCAGACCTACACGATATGCGCACAGAATTTTATATTAATCGTTTCACCCATCAATTTAATGACCTTACCTAACGTTGTTTTACCTTAACTTATCGAGATAAAAAGTATCCTATGTCCGTTTCCTGGTTCTAAGCTAACTCCCCACCAATTTTCAGCCAAATCGGTTCAGCCGTTCTTGAGTTATAAATAGTGTAACTAACACGACTTTCTTTTATTTATATTAAAGTTCTATAGTGATTGTGTGTATAATTTCACCGATAGATGGCGCTGTTCATAATGTAAATCACGCTAACATCGTAAATTACTATGTAATGATATTCGATAATGAAAGTTTAAGTTTTTCGCATCTTTTATTGTTGCGACTGTAATACAATCCCTATACACTACCTGGACTTTCATTAAAATTTCATGAACCCCCCCCCCCTTCTCAATACCTACCTCTACCAATATAGCCTTGGTGGTGCAGCCGACCTAACCGCTGGCTTTTAAATGAAATGAAATGGTATTTTTCCCTTGCCTATTTCTTTCCTAATCTAGTTTAGACTCGCTCGGGATTTACAGATTTTAACTTTTCAAAGATTGTCATATTGCTATCAGCAAAGTACTTAGAACAATACAGAAATCTAATGAAAATGTCCCGGGTGTACCGGACCGGCTTACCCCTTACAAAAATTGACCCTTCGCCACTGCCATATCTTATGCAAACTAAATGTCTGCACAGTCCCTATTGTATATAGCGTAATAATACATATCTTAATGATTAACTGATCAGTCTATAATGACCCTATTCACATACAAAGGAAATTACGTGGTAATATGTGCAAGTAATGTTTCACTGCTTAGCCCCTATGAAACATAGCGTGATGATTTATATACCAATTTATACCCCTACTTCTACACAACACATCAGTGAAAGTCCTATCAAAATCCATCCACGGGTTTTCGAATGATGCCTGGACAAACAGAACGACAGACAGACAGACAGACAGACAGACAATAATTCCAAAAAAAATTGTTTTGGCCTCTATGTCGATAGTATAGTATCCCCACATAGAAATTTTGGAAAAATATTCAATGTACAGAAAAAGTGCTCTTTGAGTTTTATTATAGTATAGATAGAAGATTTGACGGGCCCGTTGGTCTAGTGTCCGCTAACCGATGGGTCGTGGGTTCGATTCCCACCAAGTGTCTCGGTGTTATTTATCTATTTACGTATGTATTTATTTAAAGAAAAATGTAGTATAATATAATATAAGTATTAGTATCATTTGTCTGGTTTCCATAGTACAGGCTCTGCCTAGTTTGGGTTCAGATAACCGTGTGTGGATTGTCCCAAAATATTATTATTATTATTTTTTATTATTATTATTGTTAAATCATATATAAGTAAGTACTTACTTTTAAACTATTTACGGTTTACATAATGTTGTCTTTTACTTACGCGAATATTACACATTAAAAAAAAAAAAATATACAGACGAATTGAGAACCTCCTCCTTTTTTGAAGTCGGTTAAAAATCAAACTACTTTTACTTTTTTGTTTAATCCTCCCGTCGGGATAGTGAAATCAAAAAATAAACCGCGATAAAATCCGTAAAAGTAGTTTGATTTTAATATTTACGGTTTTTTAACTTAAGCGACTTGACGAATATAATGTATGTGGTACATGTTTATAGTACATTTACCATAAAATTCAGTCTATTTTGTTCGCGAAGGGTTTTTGTTCTTGTAATTAATTGTACTTGTTCGTGTTTTATTTAAGACACCAGAATATATGGGCTTAGTCTGTCACATAGTCGGCTCGTGTTCACGTCCGTAAAAGCTCATATGTGGAGATAAAAGAAAAAGCGAAAGCCTTAGGGAAATCTAAATAAATGTTTCGCAACGTTTCTTCTAATTCCTTTTCAGTATACATATTTGTAAGAATTGCAGAATAATATTAAATTCAGTGTGAATATAGGTGACACCTCTATCATGGGGTACTTGTGACATTTTGGCCTTTCAGATAAAATCTAGGTTATGCCTGGCTTTCATCATGATGTTTTTTTGCAGCGTAAGCGGGTGTTAGATCTATAGACCTTTTAGTCGCGTGATTTGAGATGAACCCAGTGTCAGAGTTAATAATAAATTCCTTAAGGTACTTAAAAAAAACTTTAATATTGAATGGTGCGAAAATACAAATAAAACGATTTTCTTCGTGATAAGTGTATTCAACACTAATCACGAAGGACAGCCAGCCACAATTGCCAGAACCCTTGACGTCAAAGCAGATGGAAAACTTGTACTGAAGTGTTATAAACCTGTTCATTTCAGGAGCGTCTAAGTACTGAAGAAGTCACTCGGTTGAGTGACGTTCGCAACTTGGTCAACCAGCTGTATGAAGCACTCAATGTACGTGAACACCAAATCAAGAAAGAGCGCGAGCTCAGATCGCAGCTGGAGAAGTTAAGCACCGAGCTGCAGCCTTTAGAAGAGGTATACACAATAAAATAATGTTTGAACTCACTCGTCATTAGAATGTCGTCAAAGCAAAAAAAAGCACGTATTTATATAAATATTTTTATAATGAAGTATATAACTTATAGGCTAGGGGTTGTAATTAGCCCAAAAAGATTATCTTATACCTACGCAGATGGAGATCGAGGAGGGTGGGAAACATTGGGGGCCTATTAATCATCAATCTAATTGTAAAAAGATAAACTTTGTTTAAAAAAAAAATGTGAAAATATGACAAGCCCGCTGAGTTTCTTGCCGGATCTTCTCAGTTGAGGCCGCGTTGTGATCCGGTGGTAGCTTATAAAAAAAATGACCGTTCAAAAGTGCTAGCGTTAAGCCTATTTGAAATAAAAATTTTGAATTTTGAAAATTTTGAATTTTGAATTAACAAACAGCTGTTGACACAAAGGTGGATCTTTCTAGGTTCAGGTATTCTAACTAACTTGAACCAAGGTCAAGCCGTCGCCTCCCCTTCATCTTATTACGGTGCCGCTACTAAACGGATATCTGCTATGACCTAAAAATTAACCTGACCTGAAAATCAACCTGACCAGAAAATCACACCCTAAAAACTGGTATTATCTTCCAGAAACGAATGAGCCTGGAAGTGGAGACGTCGCGGCGCACTTCAGCCCTAACATGGGTCGGCCTGGGTTTAATGGGGGTGCAATTTGGAGTCCTAGCCCGGCTCACATGGTGGGAGTACTCCTGGGACATCATGGAGCCTGTCACTTACTTCGTCACCTACGGCACCGCGATGGCCGCTTACGCGTACTTCGTTTTAACAAAGCAGGTACTAAATGAAACCTATGTAGGTTAATGATTATAATTTTTGCCATTTGTTTTTACGAGTTTCTTTAGTAGTTTTAAAGCAACAAAGCGATCATAAGAAAGTTTAGCGAGTTAATATAGTAGGTACATCTTTATCTCTATCGACTGCATACACACAAAACTGTGAAACTTCTTATGTTAAAATGACTGAGCCGAAAACATTTTCTTCAACTAACCAATTTAGAACGGCTTTACAGACGATATGAAAAAAAAAATAGGAAATCAATCTAGGCGACAAAGATCTTAATTTTATTTTTGTGAGGACTGGCTTACTATCGATATGACTTATAATAATTTAGTTAGACACAGCTGTTAGGTGATTCAAATGATGCTCATCTTTGTGCGATTGTTACTAGCTTTCGGTGAAGGAAAACATCGTGAGGAAAACTGCATGTCTGAGAAAGCCTAACTAGCTTTCGAATGACGTGTGAAGTCCGCCAACCCGCGCTTGGCCAGCGTGGTGGACTACGGCCTAAGCTCCCTCATCTTGAGGGGAGGCTCGTGCCCAGCAGTGGGTCATAAAGCAGGTCTGGTATTAAATGATGAATAATATGTTTCCAGGAGTACATATTACCCGATGTGAAGGATCGACAGCACCTACTTACGCTGCATAAAAAGGCGAAAAAGATTGGGCTTGACATCAACCAATACAATCATCTAAAAAATGAGGTAAGACTTTACTTCATTCTTTTAGGTGTAATAGCACATATTTTGGCAATTGTTACAACAATTGTAGTAAAGACACATATCTATATATACCTTGCACAAGAACCCAGCCTACCAACTAATAAAGAAATTAATCAAAATCAGCTATTCCATCGTTACAGATAGCAAAAGTAGAAAAGGATCTCGGCCGTCTCCGGGATCCACTACACATCCACCTACCAACGTTCGATGGCAAGGGACCAGACGACAAACGTTCCCCCCTCACCAAGATCAAGGATATGCTCGAAGAGACCAGCAAGAAGATGAAGATCACGTAATATTGGCTCAACGCGTCGAGCCGAAGGAACTAGAAGCTTCTAGAACGAGTCAGGTATACCTGTTGTTTTATAGGGACTATTGTAACGCTTGTTGATACTCTAAGGGTGTAACCAGACCAATCGATCGATCGACGGCATCGGTCAACGTCGATCGAAGTTGGTGAACAGGTCTGGTGGCTTTAATTGATCGACAGATACCGTTCGACTAACCAATCGATCGATTGCCGGTCGATGGCATCGGTCAAAGTCGACGATCGATTGATTGGTCTAGTAACGCCCTAACTCGCTGCTCGTGTGGTGTGGAATTTCTAGGATCAAGATTAGTTTGGGCAGAGTATGGTACTACCAAGTTTGTTAAGTTTTTTGGTAGTTTTGGTTAGTAGCAATGAATTCTTTTTTTTTGTTATTGTGTTAGAAGTTGCAAGAGAAAAGGTTAAATTAAGATCATTGTTTTATTCAATTTATACATTTGTTCTGCTTATCTCGAAAACTGCTGCATTGATTTTCATAGTTCATAGATAAAAGACCAGCTTTCGTAACAGAAAAATCTCATGAAAATTGATCTTGTAAGTAGTTTTCCGAGGCTGACACACGTGTTAAAGGTTAGTCGAATTCAACAAGTTTTATAATATAATTCATAGACTATTTTAAACCTACTAGTACCTAATCATTGTAACCTGTTGAAGATATTCGTGCAAGACAGCGGGATTATCCTTTTTTAAACTTTAAGTTAGCAATTTTATGTTACAGGTACCTAGATATTAATATCTACATTTATATATATATATAGTTGCGATGACTGATATTTATATTATATTTATGTTTACGCAAGTGATGCGCGTTACGTAAATATTAAGGTTTTATATTTTCTTTAGCATTTTAAAGATAAATAATAAAATAATTAAAAAACACGTCCACACGAGCATTTTGTTCTTTAATAGAGTAATCTTTTGTAATATATACTAAAATAGTTAGTTCCTCTCTCACGATAATTAATATAATAATTAAAATTAAAAACAGCAGTTATACAATGGTAAGTCCCATAAACCAAAGTTATATTTAAATTTCTTGCCTTAGAAAGAAAAATACTTTCGCTGAAAGTTTCAAAATGTTTTTGTAAAATATGTATTTTACAAAACAAATATGCTCAGAAATATGTTTCCTATTATAATTTATTATTTGAATTTAAATATGAACATTTTAAATTATATTAACTTAATTTTGTTCTATGTGCAATAAACTAACAAAGCTTAGGTGCCAATGATAAATTTTTGAATTGATTTTTGTGGGATTTTGTTTGAAATCTAACATAGATAATTGAAAAAATCTAGTCGATTCACTAAGTATTTTTTGCGATCTTGTTACATTGCAAAAAGTGTAATTTTAATGATAATAAAAAATGTAGCAAATTTGTTATGATTAATGCGTTATACTTAATGCGAATGACGTATGTACAACGTATCAACGCAAAACCTGAAACTATAGTTTATTCAGTATCGAGAGCAGATTAAATGCTCTACTTTCCTATTAAAAGTAATTTTTGTATTATTATTTTTTATTATGCCAGGTCTAAATGTTCACGCCCTCTGGCCAATACGGAGGGAGTAATAGATTATTGATCTCCGATGTGCGTATAAAGTCGGGTCTGCTGCGACAATTCTTGTACAAAACATGGTTCAGTGAACATTGAACATTTCCCGTCCGCTGCGACATGTTCAGTAAACAATGTTTTTTAAACATCTCGATCCGGATATTTTATTATTATTTTCATTTGAGGTAGTATCCCAAATCACGGTTCTTTCACGTACCAACGCAATTAATAACAATATCGTATCTGGACTCCACTCCACAGTCAAAGCAAAACAATGTCAACGTGCGAAAAAAATATTCCGGGCGAAACGTCTTCCTTCGTCAAAATCGAACATAAAATGAACGATCACAAGCTCCGGCAAAATGTTCGTGAGGTTTTGTTCGACAAATCACTCAAGCCACGCCCCTTATCAACGTTTTCGAACAATGTTCTGTTCAAAACATGGCGCAGCAGACCCAGCTTTAGCCATGCATACTTAGAGCTATGAAAAACCAGAGCAGGTATGATACTAAAATCAGACAAATACTTGGACGATGATTCATGAAAATAATAGTGTGCTATGTAAGATTTAATAATAAAATTAATTTGAGGTGTCAGGTTTTGCGTTATTACAATAAAAAGTTGTATATATATCTAGTAAATCAGTCACTTATTTATAATCTATAAGTAAAAATCGAATTTGCTGTTTTAAGGTAAGTTTAAAGTATTTAAGTAGGTACAGATGTTAAAATAGAATTTTATATATGGTAATTTTATTTGTTATAGGAGAGCCTATCCATAGGCATGACTTTATACAGCTGTTTAGCACAAAATTAATTAGTATACCTATTTATTTACATCGCGGGGTACGTTTGTTTTAGCTTATTTTTATCGAGGCTTATTTGATTTGTATCAAAGCAAGAAGTTGCCAATTGTTTATTTTTTAATTAAATGAATTTCTGTAAGTATTTTTTTAAATTAGTGATTAACATGTCTCTTATTACTAATTTTGCCATTTCATAACATTACATTAATAACATTGACATTTTCATTTTATTTTTTCTTTTATTAAAATTAATTACGGGATACATTTGAAAAATATTAGTTTTCATCGACGATGTATAAAAAGTTACTGATTTAAAATACATTGTTGTTTTACTTATTTACTTAAATAATTAATGATTATTTCTGAAAGTTAATATTTTCAATTTTACTTTCAATATATATTTTAACTAATAAATGTTAAATATTGGCTGTGAAATTAATGTGAAAATGCATTATTCAGTCCATACTAAAATTAGTACCAATTTATTAGACAAATAAAATGTTATCGTATATTAAATCACAGTTATAAACATTTTTAATACGGAAACATCCCAAAAAGGCTTTATTCATATTAAAATATTTGCATATTAATTTAAAAATAATAAGACATAAGGTTATATTATGTATACAGCTCGTCCGCTGTATATATCCTTATATAATAGCATAAACACATATACCATGTGTCTGGTTGAACATGGGACATATTAATACAGGTTGCTCAGTGCTCGTTTATCGTCCTAAATATGTAATAAAAATAGGTACTTACTGTTTGACACAATTAATCATCGACATAATATACTGGGTGTCCCAGAAAGGGTATATCAAGCCAAAGGGATAGGGAAGGGAGGGTATAGTATTGATAGTAAAGACTCCGAAAAAAATGTCAAATACGGCAATAATTGATATTTTGAATTACATAAAAAAATATTGATATTGTCTTAAAACTGTTTCTAAACAACCTGTGTCATGTTGCCTACTCCTATGGAGAGACTGCTTTTTATTGATTGCGTGCCTGCCCTTTTGTTATAGGAAATTCACACATTTTCGAGTAAATAACGACAAAAATTTTGGGCTCACTGCACTAAAACTGCTGACTTATTCATTATTTTCTTTCACAAATTGATGCTTGTGGGTTACAAAGTTCGTCATTACCGGCTTGATACCCCATTTCTGGGACATCCTGTATAAACTAGATAAACATTCACTAACAAAATGACATCTAAAATGTGGCGCGGAGGTCGCGGACTTATCTGTCCTGGTGGTGGAAACGTGAACTAACGGTTTTATTATGATAATACCGTGTAGTTTGACAGTTTCATATACAGTAGCGACACTCCTATCAGAAAAAATAATTTTGTCAGCCTGAGGCTTGTAAAGAAATAGCGACACAAGGGCGCTATTTCTATGTGCCACTTTTCGGACCGTAACAGCTATCTAGTTTACATAATTATTATATCGATGCGATGAATTTTCGGTACGCAGCGCTAAGTTTTAATGTTCCATGTTCAACATCAGCCTGTATATTAAAGCTACAATCTAACTTCATAATCTGATCTGAGTAGTATAACATAATTATAATCTAATGAATAGTAGTAATATGTAAAAAATATTGTAAAACCTTGCATTGATCGTTCACATGAATGTGTTCTTTGCCTTATACTATTTAAAGTAACGTGTAAGTAAGTTACACACTAACTTATCAACTTTTTTGATATACACCTTAGCAAAATATTTTCAAATGAATCCTAGTGGTCTCCTTACTTAAAAAGAACCTCTTATATATATAATAATTTCCAGAATTTATTTCTATCTGTTTAAAAGTAATCTACTACGGGTACAGGGGGGTTTAAACTTTGTTATAAAAAAAAAGTAAAATTTATATTAAAAAATTAAATTATCAAATATATATAAGTACTTATTAAATTTTGTGATGAAAAGGTGAAAAAAGCAGACCAAAAACTTCTGGGGAAAAATGTTCTTTCTTTTATTTATTTAGTATACTATACTTAAGGCCTAGGAAATACGGTCTAAAACCCATTGTACATATAATCTTAGCATCTATAAGCACGCACATAGGTACAATTATTATTCGCTCAATAACAGCTTCTTGTTGTGATTTGCTATTTTGCCTTCATAGTCTTTTTCTATGTAATGTTTTTCTATCTATATAGGTATATAAATAGAAAATTTTATATGCATAGTATTATCTAGTAGTAAGGTGGTGCAAGGCTTTGGATGATTGGACACTATAGTATCATGTAAAAATCTGTTGATTAGTGAACAAGTTATTTTGTTTTTTTTCTAAATAAAAATAACTTTTGGTAAATTGTTGCTCGTAGACTTACTGACGCACTCACACAGTCAGCTGAAGTTAATTCTAACTAACCTATTTTTTATCAGATTCTGTTGGAGTAGTTTTTACTTGTACCCTGTTTTTCTATACAAGATCGAATAGGGCCAGTAGGGTCGAATATGCAAACCCTACCAATTGTTTTTGGTTGGCCACCGGCCATAACGCCTGTGTTCATTCTTTGTTCAATTTTTGATTTTGTAAAGAAAAAAAGTAAAAATACTCCAACAGTCGAAATAATCTGATAAAAATGCTATGTTCCATTGTTGAGTAGGAGATAATAGATTTTTTTTGGAAGGTCTGTCGCTGTTGGCCGCAGATGGCCATAACAGCTCCACCGGACAAGAGGGCGAGCGCTTAAAGCGCTTCAGCCAGAACAGAGATAATGGATATATTTGCTAGGTGGTTGGTTCCTTGTGCGAGGAACCGTCCAGGTAGGTACCACCGCAGTGTCAGATATTCTGCCGCCAAGCAGCAGTGTATAAACATTGCTGTGCTCCGGCGTGAAGGGCACTGTAGTTGGTGAAATTACCGGACACAAAGACTTAATATCTAATGTCTGGGTCGGCATCGCGCTGGAGATTCTTCTGGTGTTGCCGTCTATAGGCTACGGTGGCTGCTTACCATCAGGCGGGCCGTACGCTTGCTTGCCACCTTGGTAGTATAAAAAAAAACCTAATATCAGAGGAATGAGCGTAAAGCATTATTTGGCTTGTGTGTGTCATTTCAAATCCGTTCTCAAGAACACAAGAATTTGACGTTTGTGAGTGCGGCAGTTAGTGTTCGTAACATTTGGTAGGATTGCTATTTCAATGGCTTTAAATATGTTTTAAACTGGTGACTTGTGCATTATTTCTAATGTATTTATTCCCTAGTAGCATTTTCTGTTGACGCCTAAACGGTTGGAAACCTTTTGGAGAATGGTTGGATCGCCCCAACTGCTACAACGGTTTCATCTTGCACATTTTGCCCAAACGTTTGCTAACGATGGGTGAGTAGGGATCAGTGGCGTGCACAGAAAGTAGGCAAAAATATCTGTGCGTTATCTGTAGGTACTCTTAGCTTTTTGTTAGTGTGCCACCACAAATATCCTTGAATGAACTAACCTTACAGACGTATCCATCTACATTTAAAAACAACACGTTAACCATGTCATTACAACATATTTTAAATTAAGATTATTTTGAGAAATCGTAGGCGTAGGGTAGGCAAAGTCTTTTTGTGTGTATGGACCCTCTGAATAATCTTATTACAGTTTTTAAATGCAAATTAATATGTCTATAGAATCTGCTAACTTATGGATATTTAAAATGGTAAGTATACTAATAAACATATAACAGGTTAAACAAGCCGAATACGTATCTTTACCTACCCTCTGTGCACGCCACTGGTAGCGATTCAAGTTAGGATAAAAATATTAATGCAGGGCCAATTTCATCCAGAGACACATAGATCCGTCGTGTACACCTATTACTCAACGATTTTCTTAAGCTTTTGAGCTTACATTGGGTTACGCATTAGTACAGGGGGCGTGCGAGCGAGTGAATGCCTATTTAACTTTATCGTCAATTTCCTCTTCTTGTTTCTAGATTAGTAAAAGTACTGAGTGAACTTCTTTTTCACAGCATTCTGGACTGAACCCAGTGCTTATTCAAATTAATTATTACACTAATAAATATCCACCCGTTTACCTGTATTTTCAATTGTCGTTGGGCTTTCATTGGGAACCCTACTCTACAAAAACAGCATTCCAATTATTCATGTTGCTAACTAACCATAGGCCCAACTACATTTCAACGAAAATGCTACCAGAGTTTTGTTATGTACAGTTTAATTCAGATTTTGTATTATGCATTAGTAGGTCTCGGAATTAGTTATATGAATGTCTTATTTTAGTTTTTATTAACATAATGATTGAACTGAAGTTTTGATTAGCTAAACATACATACGAGTATAAGTATATAATACATTATATAGAGTGTTAAAAAACCCTGTCCGATCCGTTAAGGTTTATTTTTTTTCTAATATGTACAAAAAATATGAATCCGATCTTCTATTTCTGGAACAAATTAGGCTACAATATGAGTTATGCAACAAATTAGGTACACAGAATACAGGAGTTTTTTAAATCTCTTTATTAACAACATATATTATTACAGTTAATTTCTCCTAGATTGTACTGTATCCAATATATATGTTTTTAGAAATATTAACAAAAAATATTTAAACATTGTTTGATCAATTTCACAATCAAGTAGATAGGGTATTTAATTAGCTAAAATATATTTAGACTAAATTAATTTTAACACTAATAACTTTCCTGTTAATATTCACTAATTGAGATTGCCAAAATTAACCCTTCCAACTAATATTTCTTGTTGACTTTGTTACACCCTTTGCATTGTAATCATTCGTACTTATATTGTTATATATTTATATGTTAGTGTTGGGCAAAATTTAATTGTTAATGTATTGGATGGATTTAAACGTCATTTAATAGATATGTAATAGCTCCAATAAATTATTATCTCTTCTAAGTTTTATCTTCTATAAATGAAAAACAAGTGTCACAAATAGGCCTAATCATATTAGCTGTTTAACATATAATGATAGATAGATGTAGGTCTTTAATAGTTAAGTATAAAAAAATATTCAGACAATTTGATTCTTGAAAAAATTTAACTGCAATCTAAAGAGATGTATCTACGGAGGCGCGTGAGTTAAAAGGTGAAGTGGCTTTAGTTTAATGAAAGTCAATATCCGATATTTTCGGGTTAGATTTTGCCCAGCATACATACCTTTTGGAGTGACTACGGGAGTGAGGCATGGAGTGACGTCACGCATGTAAATACACACACAACCCGACTCCTTGTAACAGTTACTATTTTGCATTTTGTTATATTTACAGTCGTGTTGTTCGAATAAATTTTGAATGAAATATTTGAATTAGTTTAATTCCTTAACTAATATTACCCCACAGGTCTGATACTAAATTTTAGATCAGTACATTTAATGTTTTTGATTGCAAAATGAAACACTGATGCTTAATTAAAATATTTATTACTTTCATTAAAATCACAATCCATATGCCTTATAAGACTCGTGTAAAGGAACCGTATTCTTATTACTATTAGGTGTGATCATTTTCTAAAGCTTCAGAAGGCGAAATTGGTTTAGAACCGAACGGGTATAAATCAATGCTTTGAACATGGGCCCTAACCGAGACCCCTGGGGGAACCCCAAAGTAATCCTCGCCTATGTTTCTAATAATAGCAGTACCGGGTCTACTGTGTTGTATATCAAATCCTACAGCGAATTGTGGAGTGTCTTTATCACCCCCTTCATCATATACACCGTTGGTAATGTCATTCGTTGTCTGGAAAGGTTTAAGTGGCACATACGGTTTCTTCGTCGGCCTGAAAGGCTTGGTCGCCGGTCTCCCCGGTTTGCCTGCAATTGTTCAATCATTTCAAATGTCTTTTATCTCTTGCCATGTTTTTCATGTTCTTATCATTACTAACGGTGCTTTGTGTGCTGCGTGCCGCAAGGTGTTGGTGTAATAAAAACCAAATTGGTTGTGAATAATATTTATTGCATTCAAGCAATTATAATAAATAATATTCGTGTGCAATCTTCAGCCTTCGTAAGCGGATTGAGACTCGTGATCTTGTATCACTTTATTTTATTAATCGACTTTTATGATTTTGATATTAAATTTCATTTATTTCTTTCAATTAAAAGAATTCTGAAATTCATAATTTATCAATTCGTTATTTCGTAGGTTAAATTAGTAAAAAGTAAAATGGGATTATTTGAAATCCTAAGATTATTTATCAAAACAGTCATTCGCCAGCAAAGTCAATTCTGACGAACGCGATGCTATATTGCATCTTATCAACCATTGTTTACAGAACTGACTTCATCGAGCGTACTATTATCATTATAAACAAGATCACTAACATCAATCATTGCCGGTGCTTATTCATCACCTGGTCCTTTCGTCGGCTGTGGCGGTCCAAAATTGCCAGAGTCTTCATCAACATATCCTAAATCTTCACTTGCTGTATTCTGAGCGAAGTTTGGCGGTGGAAAACCGTTATCAGTATTTTCTTCTGGGTTTGCTTCGGGAGGAATAGGTCCTGGTGCCGTTGCAGGGTTGGGCGGTCTATCAGCTTCACTGACGGGGAATGGAGGTGGTTTTACATGCCCTGACGCTGCAGTGCCGTCTGGTCCTGAAATGATAAATAATGGAATGATATTTGATAAGATAAGATAAGATTATTTATTTGCAATAATGTGGTTTACAAAGATCTTATGGCTAAATAACAAGTCTCTTCACATTAGTTACGGTCGATAACATGCAAAATATAATTATTAGGTAAGTATACATAAATTAGGCCCAATTTAGGTAATCAGCTTTTCTTTTCTTTGTACTCAAAAAACTCCTTAACTGTATAAAAACATTTCTCTATTAACCATTATTTTAGGCGACTCTTAAACTTACTGAAAGGCATTTCCCTAAAATATTTAGGTAAATGGTTATAGATTTACTAGAATTTAGTGTAAGGTGGGTAGATTTACCAGATTTTTTTACTATAAGATTTCATTTGCTATACAATTTATTTTTTAATCTGTACTTGGAAAGTCAGATTTATAAAAAAAATAACACTTCTATTTGGCAGTTACCTTTGAAAATATCGTCAGCCGCCGCTGGCGCCGGTTTACCCCCGGTCCCGTAGTTGGTGCCAGCGTTCACGAACTCAGGATCATACGGACTGGGGATTGTGGGGAAGAAAGGGGGGATGTATGGATCGTTGCTATTCTTCACTATGCGATAGCCAATACCGGGGCCGGCTATGTAGTTCACTGTCCTGGAGAAGATAAGCATACTCTTTATTCTCTAACTATAGGTAAGTACTTAATGTTTGGTAATATATCCATCCAACAATACGATTTGAAATTTTAATTAAGGATTCAACTGACTTAGACTTCTAAAGTGTAGTCGATTATCTAAAAGCTTTTCGGCTACTATTCTATTTTTTTTTAATATTTCTAGTAGCAGATCTCTCAGACTCAGATCAGACAGTCTCAATTTCTTACATACTTAGTTTAAACACTCTTGATTATTCAAAGATTTTTCTAGTATATCGGTGGATTTTTCGGACAATTTTGTACACATTTATGAGAAAACTTGTTCATATCATGAAAATTTCTTGACAATAACAGAATTTTCTGTTATTTAAACGATTGCCTATTACATACCTCTGCACGCCTTTGTCGTCCAAGAACGTGTAGGAACCTCTGACGTTGCCTTGCGAGTCGCTGCTCTCTGTTCTTCTTTGATCTGGCCCTGCCGATATAAACCTAAACAATGGAAACATTTTATTAGGTACACACATTTTATTGGGTTCGTGGGAAATTCTACGATAGGTCGGATTCAGCCAGCACCATTATCAATGATAGGTAGATTAGTTTATAACACTAGCGTCGATGAAGGTCATCGGGGAGATTTTAGTGGGTAAAAATCCCACATAAGCCGGCCTTCCCTTATGGGTTAGTTACCCTTCCAATTCGAGCCCCCAGTTAGATACCCCAGACTTAATGTCGGCTCTACTGGACCAAGGCATTGTACCTATCCCTCATGGACAACCGTGTGCTACACAATAAATCAGACAACGGTCTCGTCGGAGAAGCCGAAGGGTCGTACGTATGCGACTTCAACGATGAGCATCAGCCCATAGAGTTTATTGCAGGATCTTCTAAGTGGGGGCGCGTTGTGAACCGGTGGTAGAATCAGCCCTCTCTGCGACAGCCCAAACCGAGGCCGTGGAACCCTGAGGTGTCCCTTGAGCTCGTCGCTCCCTTACCCTTCTGGCTGAAGTGCTATAAGCACTCGCCGCCTTGCCCTCTATTATTCCAAAAAAAAAAAACATATACAGGATGTCTGACCACAAGACCAACCGGGCCCGTTGGTTTCTATTAATTAAAGCAAAATATTACCTATAAGAGCCATCTCGCCCCCTCTGCACCGCAGTCCTCCCCCGCTGCTTCGTCTCCCCTCTGACGAGTGGGGCTCGGTGGAACGGGGACCCGATTACGCTGGGATTGTCTGGGTGTGCTGAGGACACATGGAAGCCGGTGTCCCGACCAGCTATGTACGTTACTTCGTGGCGCTCACCGACGTCATCGACGAAGGAATAGTGACCTGGAGAGTGCAGCAGTTTAACACTTAATTACAGAAGGAAATGGGGGTCTGGTACGAGATCTGATAGTTTGCGAGCTCGATCACACTGTCAGTTTTTTCCCGTACACTGTACTAGTTTTTGCCCGACTGTACCAGAAGGTTCGGTCATGTTTTTAGAGAGTATGTACATATGTATGTAAGTGTATTTCTTTGGCATGGCCTACAGCCTACAGCCTAAATGGCTTAATAGATTTTGATTTATAATATGTCTTTAGATTCGTCTCAGTTGTGGGAGTGACATAGGCTAAGTAAGTATATATTTTTTGGTATTTTTTTCAAAAAAGGTACCTAATATGGCGGCAATCAGTTGCCATTTTGTATTTTTTCTTCCAAGAGAATTAATATGGGTATCAAATAAGAGGTCTTAATGAGACGAGTTCAAATCTATGTATATATAGTACATGTGTATTACGTACGTATGTATTACGTAAATATAAGGAAATATAAGTCCATTTTGTTCGTTCGCAGTCAGGCTCGTAAACTATCAGAACTCGTACTAGACCCCCTGGATAGTACAGGTGAGGAGGTATTCCGTACCCGTCACATCGCCCCTGCTGTCAGCATTTTCATTTTTCGTGTACGTCCGAGTGTCGATCTTGAAGGAGTAGCTCGGGTCTTCGCTGGGGTCGAAATAGGGGTCGTCCTTGTTGCCAATGATCCCCCGGGGCCGCTGGTCGAGGTCCATTTTTCGATGAATGTTCGCGCCTTTTGCGCGGAAACTGGGAAGAAATTTAAGGAAAGATATCGTGTGCAGTGCCAATCTGGTAATGAAAGTAACCAAAACCAGGAATGTTATATGGAAATATTTTGGAGGTTTTACTGCCTATCTTTAAAAACGCCAATTAAAGTTAGATTTAATGATCCAGGCATTGGGTACCACTCAGTTGGGTACCAGACAACCCTATAGTCTGTCTAGAGTTATAGATTATTCAGCATTGAAAATTGTGACGTATGATATCCTTACATAGAGTCCTTGTTTGCTTACCCTCTCGGTCCCGCAGTATACACTGTCTCCTTCACGGTATCCGTGGCAGGGTCTTTGGAGCCGAACCTTCCTCCGACCACGCCATTCGCGTTGCCATGCGCCAAGTGGTAGCTGGACCCTCTGTCTTTGGTCGCGTAACTGGTTAGCAGAAAAAATACATAGTTTAGCGTTTTCTAGGTGTATGACAAACGCAGTCTTTAGTGGGTCCTATTTGTGATGATTAGGGACCGGATTTATGTGTTTAAAATTGCAAAATATGGACATATAATATGGACCAAAAAGCGAAAATATGGAAAAATATGGAGTAAAAAATAACCATAAGTTTCATATGGTATATGGCAGTTTTTTCAGTATTTGTGTTGTTGCAGTACACGGATTTCATGTTTTGTAACCCCCAATGCAAAAAAGGCAAGTTTGTACGCTTATGTACATACAGAGAGTGTCTGTCTGTGGCATCGTAGCTTCCTAACGAATGGATGGATGAAAATTCAAGGTCGTTCTGTTTGGTCAAAATAAGGCTTGGTACTGGCTGAATAATCTTTCAACGTCGCAGTATGTGACTGGCCTCCTGTTGTAGCCTCAGTGGGAAACCGCTTGCTTTGCAAACCGGAGGTCGCGGGTTCGAATCTGACGGACCGCTATTCACGACAGTGATTTTTTAAAGGTGGTTTTATAAGGTGAATACGAGGAAAGTACAATAAATTCAGCGCCGAAAGTTTACTGTAACGACTTGACTGCGATGTGACACGTTTACAGAATAATAAATATTTTGCTCATTCGCAAATTGTTCCCACGCCGTATGACAATTTTTTGTGTGAATGAGAAGCGTAGGTAAGTATCGTAAGTACTTTGCGTCGTATAAGTACATCTACTTGCTACCCCTTTTACAGAAATATATTCATTTTTGTAAAAAAATAGACTTATCTTTGATGCCAAAATATGGAAAGTAAAAATTGCATTTTCTCATTCCAAATATGAAGAAAACAACACACTGAGCAAAAACCATTGAAATTAAAAATATGTATTTACATATTCATCCGGTCCCTAGTGATGATACACGGAGCTAAGGTGGCCTCTCAAGCCACGTCACGTAACTGGTTCTGGATTGGAGATCCCGAATCAGATAGCGTACCAGGTAGAGCGACGATATTTGCAGAGCGGTTGGCAATTGCTGGAAGAGGAGAGCTGAGGATCGGGCTCAGTGACATGTCTTGGAGAAAGAAGTGTTCCAGCAGCGGAATGATGTGGGCTGAGTATTCCACTTAGATCTTAGACTTGGATCTTTTTGCCCGACTGACCCAGTAGGAGGGTTGTGCTTTTCGAGAGTATGTATCCTATGTATAAGTAGGTACCTGTATCTATATGTTTAACGCGGAATATGTGGAACGCAACAAAGTACCTATACTTGCCCTGTTTTTCTTTACAAGATGAAAATCGTGGCAATGTATGAAGACAAGAGTAGTGGCTGACCAGGGACTGTACCATCACCTCTAATAGCAATATTATCTTCACCTTACCTTCTCGATAGAAAGTTACAGAGTAAATACACTACGTATATTAACGTCTCTACCTCATGTCAAGTAAGATGATAATAATACTGCTATTAGAGATGGTGGTCCCCAGGTCAAGACAACCGCTTATAATGAGTGTGCTAGACACAAGTAAGTACTTATTTCCCGTCTGCAACATGTTTTCTGTGAACATGTTCCCGTAGCTTCGGACACAATTGAATGAATAATCAGATATCTTACAATCCGTTGTTTAATATCGCATTGTCCGATTGTACGACGGCCTTTTACGACAAAATACAATTTTATCAACAATCGGAAGTGTCCTTGAGTGTCTGTAAGTGCATACTTACATAATTATTATTCTGTTTCCTTATACATATTTGGATGCGTCATGTCAAATTTAGCTTTTTAAAGGAGTGAGCCCTCGGTGAGCCACAATGCCCAGCGATACCTACTGGTCTTTTACGTATCTATACTTATAATAAAACTGTAACAGGTCCAATTCTGTACATTGAATATATTTTGAAAATTATATTTGGAGGGCATTCTATATCCGATACTGAGGCCGAAATTGTAATTTTTTTAATTTTTGTCTGTCTGTCTGTCAGTCTGTCTGTAACACGGCTGCGCATCACGCCGAAACTACTGAATGGATTCAAATGAAACTTGGCATGATTTGAGATCTTACTACGAGGTAGGACATAGGACACTTTTTATCCCGTAATCTAGCACGGTTCTTTTTTTAATAAATATTAGTAAGGGAACACTCATAGAGAGTTGTTATCAAGGTTTTGTAATCGATCGGGTTAAGCAACGTTAGGTAAGGTCATTAAATAGATGGGTGACCGTTTAACGCCATTTGAACTAAAGGGGTCCGTGCTTCGGAGAGCAAGTAAAAAGTGGGTCCCAGTTTTTAACCGACTATAAAAAAGGAGGTTATGTATTCGATGCGAATGTCTATTATTAAAAGTTTAGTTAACGTAAAAATAGCGCAGGCGGAGCTGCGTGGGTCAGCTAGTTGTAAATAAAGTTTAAAATTCTTTCACACTGAAAGTGTGCTGCCGGCCGCTGCCATCTTGGTGTAAATTGAGCCTTAGGCCATAGTCCCCCATGCTGGCCAAGTGCGGGTTGGCCATACATAATATTAGGTGATCTAATCATAATGGCGTTAGATTTTGAATTTTCAATAGCCTCGATATTAAAATAAAGAAACCTTTACATATGCTATAGGTACATATTCTTTGCATATCCTTTAACATAAAATACAAAACAAAATTAGCATTAACTTCATTTATATTGGTATAGGTTGGGAACCAGTACATGTGGTTAAAACAAAAATTTAAATAGCATAAACCACCTTTCTGAAATTGAAGAAATTGTTGACTAAAAAAAAAATAAAGACCAAAAAAATAGTTAATAGTTGAGAAAAAATTGTTAAGAATTAAGGTGGTGAATGGTGAAGTGTTACATTCTTTCAATTTTATGTATGGTTCCGAAAGTAAAGCATGGCCAATCTTAGTTCCCGTTGACTATCGAACATTAAATGATCCACTGTAAAGTTAAACTCTTCAAGCAAGATACATTGCACTTTAACACATCTGCTATTTTAAGATACATTGCACTTTAACACATCTGCTATTTTTATCACAAATCTAAATTGGATACACATCATGAAGACTAATTTACAAGCTCAACTGTATTGCCTTCAGAAAGTAAATAAAGCAACAATTAATTATTTTTCTACACTTTTGTAAAAATACAAAAAGGCCAGTGGCTGGACCAAGCGGCACCTGCAGCAGCCATTACTCCCCTAAACCATATTAGAGGGAAGGTGGAACATCACAACATATGAGAGAGTTTACCGATAATGCACTACGCGGGCCAAGTGCGGGTTGATGGATAAAATACCTCTTCTAAATAAATTCTAGGACAAGGCGATGACGCGTTGTAGGCTCTGCGATGCTGCGCGCACCGCGGAAGTGTCCGGGGGGAACGTGCATTTCTGATGTCCCTGGGACGTGCTCTACCGAGCATCTGGCGTTTAAGAAAGGTGCTCTACCGAGCATCTGACGTTTAAGAAAGGTGCTCTACCGAGCATCTGGCGTTTAAGAAAGGTGCTCTACCGAGCATCTGACGTTTAAGAAAGGTGCTCTACCGAGCATCTGGCGTTTGGCAAGGTTCGACAGGTGTAAAAATAAAAAATAATACCACCCCTTGTTTTGTCCCACTTGGCACAGGCCTCCCCACAAGAAGAAGGGGCTTAGGCCATAGACCACCACGCTGGCCAAGTGCGGGTGGGCGGACTTCCCACGTCTTTCGAAAGCTAGTTAGGCTTTTCAGACATGCAGGTTTCCTCACGACATTTTCCTTCACCGAAAGCTAGTAACAATCGCACAAAAACGATTCGCAAATGATTAATTAAAGAAATCAGAGGTGCGAGGCGGTGTTCGAACCAGTGTACCTTGTTTCCAAGGCAAGCGCTTGGCCACTGTGGATTTTATAAAGTAACTTACTAAAATAATTAATCCATCTGTAAAAGTGAAATCTAGGAAGACTGAGCCACTGGATACCGTCGTTACACTAGCTACACCACATACTCACTAGATTTTAATAGCTTGTCCGTTGGACCTTGGAAATAAAGTTAATATTGTGTTTTTTTTATATAAAGTAGTTGTAGGTACCATCTAAATAATAAGTACAATTACAAAAGATTAACTCGCTAATACCTCATTTTGGACTGAAAAGCGAAAATCAACCTGATTTGATCAATCCGGTCGGGTCCGGCCGGAATCCCTACCACTGATCTGTTACTGCTCAGTGACCGGTGTGCCCAGTCTTTTCACAGAGTTAATGAAGGTCATAGGGGAGGTTCTGTTGGGTAAAAATCTCACATAACCTGACCTACACCCCTACAGAGACCTTTTGAAGGTCTCTTCCCCATCAGCAAAAGACGGATATGAATATATTTTTCACTATACTGAGACCATCCTGGACTTCTTTAACACTTCTGAACCAGTCGGGTCAAAATTACGAAATAATAAAATGATTGGTTGTTGCCACCTAGTCCATAAAGATTTACTTACTTATATCTAACTATTTTTATGATATAAATTGTATAATATGAAAAGTTTAAACAGTGGTACATACCTAACTAAATGGCCTTTAGTTAGTAGCTAGAGACCTTACCACCTATTCCAAATTAATAGAACTGTTTAGTAAAAATATACTAACTTGTATCTGTTTAAACTCATACAGTCTTATGACAAAAAGCAGTTTAAAGATAAACCTAGGTCTAAACCTGAGTATAAACTCAGGTTTAAGGAACGATTTCCTGAGTCTAAACCTGGGTTTATTGTTAAGCTGCTTTTCGTAATAAGACGGATGTAGTTTTTAATTCCACGCGTTGATGTGAATATTAAATAATTGCAATATTTAAACAAGATTGTTAATATAACCAAAAATTGCACCAATTACCCAAAATCGAAAGTCCCATCAGGATTCACGCTGTTGTAATCCCCGTCGTTGGTCCTGGACTTCCCCGGTATAACCTGAGTCCTTACTATAGCACATAAACACACCAGGCAAACACTATTCAAAGTCCAAGACATTTTTAACACTAGCAATGTTGCATGTTCCACGAGACGATTGGCTCAAAGTTTTGGGTTAGACTATGTGGATATAAACAATGGCTCCTTATATATGGCGGTCAAAATGAGAGACCAGCGGAGTTAGAGTGCGTGAAAACGGTCTAACTTCATTGTTATTAAGGTAAGGCTTGTCGCATAGTGAAAGATTTGCGAATTATATTCAAATAAATTAATATTTATTTCGAATTGGTTTAACGATCACTTTTGAAACGTTAATTTATTTTTTTTAAACTAACAGTCCTGCCGTTCGAAAGCTAAAACAGAAGAGAGAAAAAACACGACGAAAATACAACATACATGAACGTAAGAATAGAACTGGTAAGATTGATGTAAATCGAGGTTTAGTAAGGTAAAGAATCTAATCCTGCTTATAGAGATATAGTCAAGATATAACGTAGGTTGATAAAGTCCCGCTTTGCCTAGGAGCGAAGTGGAATTTGTATTTCCTACTCCACCTGTTTACTTTTCTGATTAAATTCGATGCGGGTTCCAAAACAATTTGGCGTTTCTCCGAGATTCGCTGAGGGTCAAACCTCGGTGTCTTCACTGGTGACCACTGTAAATCCTGGCTTACAGAAGTCATAGTGGAGGGAATGAGTCCAAGTCATGAGTCCAATTCAAAGAAAAAAGTCTAAAATCATTTAAGTGGGTGGAGATCACTAGTAAGAAAGCGTAGGTCCTTCACTATAAGATAATCGGCCACAATTATGAAAGAAATCTGGGTTCAAGAGACCTCCTAAATCATCAGCATTCATAGGCAAGCGTGAAGCTAGTTATAAAGCTAATTTAAACAAATAACTTAGTCCTAAACAAAAGATAAAATAATATCAAATTTATTCTAACTGTGGTAAGAACTCTTTACATTTATAGTATAGCGTAGTATATCTGCCTGTATAATGCAGTATCAATACGCAGGAACATGAGATACGGGGGCCATATCCTCTCAGTGCGTGCTAAAAAACCGTACTACATAATTTTTGACCGATTTCAAAAAAGAATGATTTGTATTTAAAGCAAATTTATGAAATATTTAAACAATACATAAATTCACATGTAAGTCACTATAGGCATCTAAACTAATGTATCAAAAGCCCAAAGACGTCCACTGCTGAACTAATGCCTACTTAGAAGGGAGGGGTTGCCATAATTCCCACGTTAGGCAGACGTCTTGGGGAAGATCTTGGAGGTCTTGGGAAGTGAATGTATTACCCTGCTTTTCCTTACAAGACCAAAATCGTAGCAATACATGTATGAACACAGGAGCGATGGCTAACCGGTGGCTAGCCAAAAATCATTCCAACCGTATGGTAAAGAAAAACAGGGTACGTGTAGGTATGTTGGTTTGTGCACGTATTTCTCAGAAAGTGTAAAGCGATTGCAGTTCTTAATTATTATTTTTGTGACGTTTTAATTATCTTTTAGCTTATGGAAGTGTACATGTTTTAATAAAAGATATGGACTGTTTATCTTTCCTGTAAAATTTGAGACTTGCCACGCATTGCGATCTTGGTGTTAAATAAATAATTTAAGGGATATTTTACTTTGTAAGGTTGTCGATACCTGTGTGATTTCGAAGCAAAATATTAATTAGGGTTTAGTGGGAGTTACCCACTAAACCCTAATTAATTAGTTATTTATTAGTTCTATTAACTATTATTTTATTATTATTTATTAACTATGTTTATAATTTTCTAATTACTTCCATGGTACCTTCCAGGTGGACAAACTCTAGTTGGTGCACTTGTAAGAATCTTTTGTTCTGATGTTATATCAACCTGTGTGATCTTCACATCTCTCCCACTTTGCAAAGGAGAAAAGTTATACTCACTCATTAACTCTATATACTTTTCTAATTAAAATTGTTGCGGGTTCAAAGACAATTTAGCGTTTCCCCGGGATTCGCAGAGGGTCAAACCTCGGTGTCTTCACTGGTGACCGCTGTAGAACCCGGCGGACAGGAGTCACAATGTCCACGTCGTTTTTAACCACACATTCCCGTGTGGTTAAAAACGACGTGGACATTAAAAAAGACGTGGGATTTAAGTACTTACTATTTATTTATTCTAATTTATACTTACTTAAGTAATTAAATGACGAGACATTTTCCAGGACAGCTTAGCGTTTTTTCTGGGATTCGCCGTGTGTCAAACCAACACACCAGTGTTGACTGCTGACCACCGTAGATCATAGTGACCAGGACAAAATGGTGGGAATGGGTGGTGCGATTAGTCCTAAAAACAGAAGCTAGATTCCTGCTGTGTCCTAACTCGCTTAAAGTACAAGTTACATAGCATATTCTTCTCCAAAGATATTGGCAGGAGTGTATTATACTGCAATCATTGTTCGTCAACTGTATTAGTTAACAAAATGATAGAAGTTTTTAGGGTTCCATACCTAAAAGGTAAAAAAGGAACCCTTATGGTCTGACTTCGTCTGTCTGTCTGTCTGTCTGTCACACCTATATATTTCAGGAACCACTGATGCTATCGATTTGAAACTTGGAATAGTTTTAGATCTTACTTACCCAACCTCATCGCAAATAAAAAAAATATATTTTTTCTTTTACTTTTTTTATAATAGGGGTCGAAACAGGTCATCAAAATTTTAAAGTGAGACTACTATATCGATTGGGGTATCATATGAAAGGGTTTCATTTGCACGTCTCAAAACAGATTTTTATTTTGGCTTATGTGACGTAGTTTTTGGCTGATAACCAAAAATGTTAAAAAAATACCGTTCCCTTATCTCCGAAGTTTGTGGAGGGAAAAATCTGAAATAATTATGGATAATGCATGTCTATCTATATTTTACAGAAAAAATAAAATGATCTATCTAAGTAGTACAGTTTTTTAGTAATCCTAAAAAAACCTCGTCAAACAAACTTAGTTTTGCGGTTTGTTTTTTTTTTGCTATCTGAGGTGTTACATGAATAGTAAAATTACTTTAATACGTCCAAAGATGGTATGGAACCCTCGGTGCGCGAGTCCGACTCGGACTTGACCGGTATTTTTTTTTACGATATCAAGATATTATTAATACATATTATTATTAATATATGAAATAATATGCAAGCGTGTGACTTTAGAGACACCCGTTTTCACACATTTTGGCTTCGACATCACTTCTTCCTAGTTCCTTTCTCGTATGTTCAAACTTATTTCTGTTTATCGTGCACGATTCCAAACTTAAGTGGTCAGAATCTTATAATAGGCAACTGCAGTTACATTCTGCCCGTGTATCGAATCTGGGTACCAAACTCACCATAGATTATGGAGATTTTCACAATCATTCATCTTATATGCCCCGGATCTACAATTTCTGCAACGGGTGTAAAAAATTGATAGTGGCGCCCCTCTCTCCAGCGTCTAATATAAGATCCGGGGGTGCTTCTTGTTAGAATATTCTTCTGACTAGCAGGTCTAATAAAATTAATCATATCCTAAATTGAATTCTGTCAGCTTTTAAAGGGGGCAGAGCAATGTATCCATTTTATTAACCTCAGATTAATACAATATGTAGTTAGCTTACATAATAACAATTTACAGTCTAGCTTTTTTGCTTTGCCCTTTTTTTCGTTCTTGTTCAAATCGGTGAATCATAATATGAATAAGTTATGGTTGAATTTTTATTCGTATTAACACCAAATATGAGTCTGTTGTCCGTGATGACATACGGAGCCGAGACGTGGCCGCTCACGGTACGACTAGTCCACCGATTCAAGGTCGCTCAGCGGGCTATGGAGAGAGCTATGCTGGGTGTTTCTCTGAGGGACCGAATACGGAATGAAGTAGTTCGCCAGAGAACCAATGTGACCGACATAGCTCAAAGGATTAGCCAGCTGAAGTGGCAGTGGGCTGGTCATATTTGCCGAAGAACCGAAGACCGTTGGGGTAAACTGGTTCTTGAGTGGAGACCGCGAATCGGGAAGCGTAATGTAGGACGTCCTGTGACTAGGTGGAGCGACGATATCCGCAGAGCAGTTGGCAGACAATGGATGAGGAGAGCCGAAGATCGGGCTCAGTGGCGTGCCTTGGGGGAGGCCTATGTCCAGCAGTGGACTGATGTGGGCTGATGATGATGATGATGATGAGTCTGTTAATAAATTAATTGAGTATATAGTATAATAATATCAGCCCTTGTTTATGTCCCACTTTTGGGCACGGGCCTCCGCTCAAGTTGAGGGGGCTTTGGCTATAGTCCACCACGCTGGCCAAGTGCGGGTTGGCGGACTTCACACGTCATTCGAGAGCTATTTAGGCTTTCTCAGAGGATTCCTCACGATGTTTTCCTTCACCGAAAGCTAGCAGCAATCGCATAATGCCGATTCGCACATGATTAAAGATATCAGAAATTGAGTATAAGCCACCTAAAATATGTGAGCATTTTACGAAAATTATAGGAATTGCGGAGGATCCACTGGGAATGCAGAATACGAATTTCTTTTAGATGAAATGCTTAATGTGGCCTTTTTAGGCCCGCTTCGGGCCTTCTGGAGCCGATTGTCCCCACCCTTTAGGCCCACTTCGGGCCTTCTGGAGCCGATTGTCCCCATGTTCTGGCGCAGCACTAGAAAAACTCTGACGAGGTCCGAACGGAGAGCCTAGAGTCTCCACAGCGTCGATTTCATCATCATCATCACCAGCCGGAAGATGTCCACTGCTGATCATAGTGGCGGGGAGGCCCTTGCGACGCGACAAATGGCTATTTGCATCCACCTGCGACGTGCTCAATATCGTCTGTCCACCTAGTGGGAGGCGTCGATTTACTTGAAGGCTATTGGCGAGTAAGGTAAGTTCTATTGCGGGAGGGTTTAGTAGGTTAAAATCCCACGTGACCCTTTTGAAGGTTTCCTCACCAATGGCAAAAAAGAAAAAGGGCTAATCGTAGCGTAGGTATAGGATGCAATCTTTACACCGTTCAAAGTCAAAGTCAAAATCATTTATTTCAAATAGGCTTAACGCTAGCTTACTAAGCTTAACGCTAGCTTATTAGGCTTAACGCAAGCTTAATAGGCTTAATGCTAACTTTTGACCGGTATTTTTTTTTAAAAGCTACCACCGGGTCAGAGCGCGGCGTCAACTGAGAAGATCCGGCAAGAAACTCATCGGGCTTGTAATTATATCACATTTTTTAAACAGTGTTTGTCATGTTACAATTAGATCAGCATCAGCGACAGTGCATCTTGCCGTTCAAAGGATCAAATAGTAGAGAAAAACAATAAACAATAAGTACGACGAAAGTACAACAAACTAAAGGGCCAAAGGGACAGTAGTTGGACCAGACCAAGCAGCACCGACGCACGAGTCGACTCGAGCAGTTCGAAGAGGGGAGAGCCTCTATCCATGTATATAATATTTCAAGTTTTAGCTCGGTTGTACCTAACCATTTTAGTAGGGATATCAAAACGAAAATCACGGTCCAAGAAAGCGCCATCGCTGTGTAAAATATTTCACCGCAAGACAGCAGGAATGTTTTGGATTAAAAGACATTGAATCTGGTGATGTTCTTAGCATGTCAGGGTAAGATACAGTTGAGGGCAACTGCTCACGCTTTCATGGGAGTTTCGCTTTCCTTAATCCTCATATCTCGTTACTATTTTGTTATAAAAGATTGCCTAGCATTGGGTACTTATTCACTTTTCATGATACTGACTAGTTTAATGGCAAAGCCGTGTTTTATCATATGGATTTTAAAAATGCATCAGTTGATGAAAGGCTTATAAAAAGAAAAGGAGTATCTAAAGAAATAATGTGCACTACGAATGGCAATGGGCTTGATAAGACTAGTCATATTGCTAATCATCCCTTTAGGAATTTCCTTAATTAATACATAGGTATTTTCCTGATTTCTTAATTGTCTCAAAAATCTGATTATATTTTTGCCATTGGTGAGAAACTTCTATAAAGAACTCTGAATAAATAATTTGGGGTATCTATGTGGAATTCTAAACCATTAAAACCCGCCAATGGCATCCCTAAACCGGCGATAATTTTTGTTACCTAAACAATTCCTACAATTAATGTCTATAATTATAACTCAGCATAAAATCCTTTCAAAGTCAGATATGCCATTAAAATATCAAACTTACAATGCACTAATGATTTGATATTACATGAATATGCATTCATAATAGGCCATTAATTTTGTTATGAACGCTGTAACAAAAACATTGGGAATTCAGATTTATCTTTACCTAGATTCTAGACTTCAGTAATTTGAGGCCACCGCCATTCGCTTACAAATAAGATAAACTAATTTGCTGCCTGTGTTCACCCTTGCAGATATGTCGTGCTAAAGTGTTTTCGGCAGGCCGTCTGATGAGATTCTGCGGGCCTTTTACAACGGCAGGCAGGTCCGTGGGCAACCACGGACGAGGATGGGCTCGCTGGCCGCTGTTGGGACTCGGAATAGTAAACGGGGCCGTTCCCAGGGCCCGTCAACACGTACACGTACAACACGTATGTGAACAGGTTTCGATTCAGTAGGAGTCGTACATAACCCACACTGCCACTCCCGTGGTGGGAATTTTCCTACGAGAAAAAAGTGCTTGACAAACATTGCTTGATTGAAAGAAAAAAGAAAGAAAGAATTACTTTTATTTGACACACACAATAACAAAATAGGTAAAAATTAACAGAATGAAAAAAAACAGCTTGATTGAAGCTAAGATTACTTTAGTTCATGAAAATTACTGGCTGCGTGCAAAGCCGCGGGCACTGCTAGTTTAAATAATACAAAATAGTATAAATATGCTTAAATTAAGTAAGAAACATCCTTAAAGTTGTCGCCTCATTCGGAGGGAAGGGTACTTAAATTACTGGCGGCGTTTCCTCTTTGTATGGCCAAGTTAATACGTTGGCAAAAAAGTTATCAGACTGACGCGCGACAGTCTCCTGAGACTTCGTTAAGTTTTGATGAAATTTCATCAAAAAACGATATATATTCAATTACGATCCCCATCAGTTATATAGTTAAGTTATGTCAGAAAAAATGTTCTTGAGTAGTGACCACGAACCGGAATGCGCAGCGTAGGCAGACCTCCCGCCAGGTGGACTGACGACATCGTACGAGTGTCGGGCAAGCAGTGTCGTTGTCGTCTCTTTGTGGCGTTGCAAGGGGAGGCCTATGGTCAGCAATGGACGTCTTCCGGCGCCGCAGCCCTGGATAGTAGCGCAGTTCGTAACGTTTTTCGGCATTCAACAGCTGTTGTAATATGAATTTACCTATAATATCGATAGTTAATAATAATAATATCCTTAGAAAGTAGTGAGGGAAAGCATGGAAAAGTCTATTTTATAATGCAAAATATGTTATGTATATTATTGATAGTGTCTTAATTATATGTATTATCGATATATTATGTAATAAATATTCGTACTATTTTACTACTTTTGTACTATTTTTTGAAGTAGGAAATATTGTTTCGTTAAATTTTTTTCATTATAGTTTTTTCGCATCGTTCGCAATAATGACTCCGTAGCCAATGGTCTCCATTCTTTATCGGGTTAATTAATATCGTAGCGTCCGCCGTTTGTTTCACTTCCCTGTCCACTGGGCCTTGTGGATGTAGCACAATGCTGTAATAAATGTAAGTTCTGATGAGAGACCTTTGCGCGGTGCGGCTCCGCTGTAATACGACATTTGAGTGACGTCATTTGCCAATGTACTTCTTCTTTTACAAAAATATGGCTTCCATCAGTTAATAGTGTCAAGTAGTTAAATAGTAATTGCAAAAAAAAAAAAAGTGATAATGAGAAAACGAAAATCGGAAAATTTGCGTTCGTGGTCGTTACCAACAAGATGGTGGCGGTGAACCAAATCCATTTGCCAATGTAGAAGTTTTTGCAAGTTATTGACTTTCGTATGATGGTATACACGTTCGCCCTTGGACAGCTGCAAAGGTATTCTGTAATATTCTGTATTCTGTAAGAAAATTTAACACACCTACTTACTCGAAAACTGAATTCGCGGTGAGATATCAAATTCGCCCAACGAATTCGAGTATGTTAAATTTTCTTACAGAATCACCCAAGAGATATAATTTAAGTAAGTATATAAAAATGAATACCGATTTGCCTTCGTCACGGCATCACGCATAAACGACTGGACCAATTTCGCTAATTGTTTATTTACTGTGTTTGTGACAGTCAGGAGAAAGTTCTTATGAATAAAATTAAAAATCGCGCGGGACAGCTAGTTAGTTATAAAGTTTCATGAGCACTGATAATTTAACTAGCAGTAGTGTTATTTACACCAGAGCACAGCAATGTTTGGACGTTGCTGCTTGGCCGCAGCATATTTGATACTGCTATGATACCTACCTGCGTGTCCCTTTGGCCACCACCACCACCATGTAGACACCAGCGCACTGGGTAGGATAGGTCCCTTGCAGAAGGATACCTATCCTAATTCGCAAAACATATGGTTTTCCGAATGAAATACATATTGTTTTAAATTCGCAAAACATATGATTTTGCAAATTAAATTCATATTGTATAAGACTATGTTCTCCTGTCAAGAAAATATTAGTTATTATCATTTACCATGAAAAAATATGTAAGTTAAAATTTTTTTTTTTTTTAAATCACTATGTAATTAAGACGTCGTAGGATAATGGAAACAGTGCATCTGATGTTCGTTCCGGTGCGATCATCTCGGATTATAGTGTCGAATTGTGCTCACTGAGTTGTTAAACCATTTTTACAGGGATCTCTCACAACGTATATGAAAATTCTAAGATCTTTGACCACCAGAGGTCTTCCTAAATTGGTCATTTCTGTCCATTTGTTCGCGTCCTTCCTCTAGTGGTATTGTTTTGTGCATTAAATAAGTTTGGTTTGGTTGGACTAAAGATGAATCGCGATACATATGTAGTATAATAGAGAGTACAATAGAGATCTATTTCTGACTAATGATAATTATCTTTGGGAGGATTATTGATTAGGAGGTAAACCAAGGCCATTGTAGAGGGACACAGAGCAGTACTTACCGGTTTTTATTTAAGTAAGTATGTAGTAGCTGGTAGTAGCAATGAAAAGTTAGCTTTTAGGGCGGGAAGAATATGGGCTCTATATAAAGTAGAAATGTCGGAATCTTAGAGGAGATATCAAAATGGGTATGGTTAAAAAAAATTGATAAGTATATCAATATCGATTTCGAAATATCGAAGAAAAAATATCGATATCGGTAAGATGTGACTGCTGTTATAAGGATTTTAGCAGCTTTATTTTTACCGATCACTGAAGAAAAAAACATCGTAATCTAAAAAAAAATATTGTATTTCGATACTTGATAGTTTAAATCGTTGTATCGATATATCATAATATTAAATATTGCAAAAAAATCCAATATATCGATATTTTGAACAAGCCTAATATGAATTTGCACGCCCAGGAATCTCTTCCACTTGATGTGATTAGTTAATAAAATAACTACCCTCTTCCTGAACTTAATCACAGAACTAGGTCAAGAATGTTATTGAAGGTTCCGGTATGTGACCATAGCTGCGGAACCGCTCATTGAATGGAAGGTAGCTGGATGATATCCCTCGCGAATATGATGCACCGGTGTGCGTACCTCCATTGTATTGAGCTGTGCTTTGTTTTTGTGTAGTGTGGCATTCATAAATGTGTAACATTATTATAAGTAGGTAGGTTTTTTACCAGTGTCTGTAACCAATGATGATATATGATCCTGAATCGTGCTCCTTAACTGCTGGCCGTTTGGAGAAGCCAGAGTCACACAAAGAGTCGCTCGGAGTTTCTTTGCGCAACAGAATCCGAAATGAGACTATTCGCCAAAGAACTTACCGACACCGACATAGTTCTCAGAATCTGCAAATTAAAGCGGCACTGATGGGCAAGCCACCTCGAAGAACGGTGTGACGAAGTGGCGACCACGAACCGGAAGACGCAGCGTACGCAGGTGGATTGACGCCATTGTACGAATCGCAGGCAACCGGTGGATGCAAATAGCCAGTTGACGTTTATTGTGACGGTGCAAGGGGGTAATAGGCCGATACGACCACAGCGGCCAAGCCTTTACACAATACGCGGCAGACATTATAGTGCACAAGTGCTTGCGTAGACACAAGTGAACTCTCTTCCAGGCGCGGTCGCAGCCAAAGTTTTTGGGGGGGGTCATATTTGACGGGCCAATTGGTTTAGGCCAATAGGTCGTGGGCGTGGGTTATGTATCTATATAAATATGTATTTACACGCCCCCCCCCCCTTTTTTGAAGATGCCCTGCTACAACCCCCACCAAACTTTGGCTCTGGCATCACACAACGTCCGCACACATAAGACCGACGAGAAGATTATCGAGCAGGAGGAAGAATTAGCAAGTTGCGTTGGGATATTTTGAGAATATCTGATATCCAAAGAGAGGGATAGGATACGATAACCCTTGATTGCGGCAATATGCTCTTCTTCCGAGAAGGAGGCTAAAAATCCCAGGTTGGTGTTGGGTTTCTCGTCCGTAAGTCCCTCATTATCAGTCATAAAAGTCGATAGTGTGTCGAGCAGGGTAGCATAAACAGTATATGGTTATACTCAGAATAACCACTCGGTATCAGCACATGACGCAGCCTGACGAGAAAATAGTGGCTTTGTATGAGGAGATAGCACGAGCCATACATACCTCCAGAAGCATACTTCATCGTTATTATGGAGGGACTTCAACGCAAAGGTGGGCACGTGGAATGGCGATGAGTTGGAAGTAGGGTCGTATGGGTATGAGTGGCGGGACCAAAAGTGGCCAGGAGCTGGTCCAATTCATGGAGAAGGAAGGAATCAATGCGATGAACCTTCTGCAAGAAGCGATCATCTAGGAAGTGGTTCAACCACAATGGTTCAACCAAATGAGATCGACATCATCAAAACGTCCAACAAGCACATATTCAATTATATCTCCATGATCAGCAAGGTTTAAACTGGTAGCGATCACCGTATTGTAAGAGGGACATCGAATATAAATGTCAAGCTTAAAAGGTCTCGTCTAATGTCCACGCTTCGACCAGGATCCGCTTTAATCCTGAACCCC
Organism: Furcula furcula; assembly: GCA_911728495.1. Lineage (NCBI taxonomy): Eukaryota > Metazoa > Arthropoda > Insecta > Lepidoptera > Notodontidae > Furcula > Furcula furcula. The sequence continues at coordinate 6,715,756 of OU452246.1, read as the reverse complement.
GAATACACAATCGTCTAGCCAAATGCATAACTGCAGACGAGTTAGACCATTGGTTGATGTAAACTGTCAACGCAGTAGGATCCAAGCTTTTTAGGACCCCACGCCACAGAAAGCTTCAGAATCTCTCCGATACAAGGAAAACCGGATTGGGATAAGACTGCAATCTTCAGCTAATATGACGGAATATGACGAATCCAATAGACGAATTTATAAATCACTGCTACACAACTTGCATTCTACTAATACGGCATGTATTAAGAACTCAATTGAAACGAAGGCTCTCAAGTGTTTGCAAAGAATTCATATATTAAGTAAAGTCGAATGACCAAGCTGATAATCGAAGATGGTAATGCCATCTCATTGAGACCGGAAATATTGAGAGAGCTCGAGAGGTTTTATAGACAGTTATACACCTCGACATGGAAACCCATTTCCCGAACATCTCAGGACACCAGAGCCAAACTAACCTGATACTACACCGGGTACATCCGTCAGCCTGTACGAGATTAGAATGGTTCTGAAACAGCTTTAGAACAACAAGGCGCCAGATGACGGAATTACAACTACTGAGAGTGGGTGGAAAACCGGTCATTTTATTATTCCAGAAGTTATTTAATTCCGTCTTACGGAGGTATACGCCAGTGATGACTTCCAACTGTAGATTGCATTCATACGCTTCGCCAGTTTATACAGAAGACCGAGGAGCATCGGCCATTATGTCTAGCGTTTATGGACTACCAAAAAGCTCACGATTCAATCAAAACCTAGGCGGTAGCCAGCGAAACCACATTGACGGTATATCGAAGGGTTGAAGTGTTTGCACAGCAACGCTACCATGTCGATCCGACTACAGAATGAGAGTACAAAATCAATTCGATTGCAGAGAGGTGTAAGACTTATTCCTCCGAAACTGTTGACGAACGCATTGAAAGACGTTTTTAAGCTCTTGGACTGAAAAAGGGATTCGACATCGAATTCATATCACTCACCTTCGATTTGCCGATAATATACCTACTGAGGAGCGTTTTACAACAAGTTGGTCTTAAAATGAACACGGACAAGACGAAGATCATGGCTAATTAATGTCCATGTAGCACTCGTTCCGATAGTTATTAACGACACACTTGAATTTGTTAACCACTATGTTTACCTAGGACAGACTATCCGGTTAGGTTAATCCAACTTCGACAAAGAGGTTCATCAACAACAAGAACAACAGCAGCCGAATAACCACGAAAAACCTTCACTGTTGAACAAAGGCCTCCCCCATAGAAGAGAGGGTTACCATAATCCATCAGTACAAGGGGTAGGTAAACCAACAGAACGACGCTGCTGCCCGTCTTCTTGGTTTCCCATGGTCGGGAAGAGATGGCAGGGTGCTGTTCTTACCTACAAAAAGACAAAGAGGTTGCCAGAAAAATATTTAGAGGAGCTAAATGAGCTAAACCTTTCAGTCACTCTTCTAACGTGGTTGCTCTCATCCTTGTTTTTCAAAATGATTTTGATAATCTATATTTTTGATTTAATTGTTTTGGTGTTTCAAAGAAGGAAGTTAAATTTGTCAATTTGACGTGTAAGATTTTGGGATTTTGGGGGGGGTCATGACCCCTACGACCCCCCCTCTCGGACCGCCACTGCTCTCTTCCTTTTACCTCTCACAATCCGATGAGACGAAAAACCGATACGACAGAGGGGATATCAGGCTCAGGACCAACTTTTTACATGCCCATCCGATGCATGGATCACCTTAATTTACACACAATCAAGTGATCGACCTGCATTGTCCTAGCCAGTAAGGAACAACTACACAAAGTTGTTATTACCCCGCGGGACTCAAACCCGCGTCCTCCGGTTTGCAAAGCAAGCGGTTTCCCACTGCGCCACGGAGGCTACAGGTATGAGTACAAAGTTGGTAAGTTATGGTATGTGTAGATGGGCTCGTGCACCGTGAAGATGGCAGATGCCCTTCGAGAGTCCATTGTGCGCCCTCCGACCTCCGTCCTCCGCCCTCCCTTACCGAAGTTGTGAAACGCATTCTACAGACCTTTCCAAATGGACATACTAGCGAACAATTAGGCTATGGTTTGATTAAAAATAAATTAATGTTATTATTGTTGCAAAATAACAATTAGGTATGATTGAGAATACCTCTATTTGAAGAGGTAGAAAAACTAAAAAATATACTTTTTTATTTGGGAATATTTTTAGTTTATTCTCTCTCTTCATAACTTTTTTACCTGGGATCTTTTTTTTTTATGTGTGATGTGACAAATTGTTATAAATAAACCACGTGCGATTAGTAATATAGTCCTTTCCTTCAGTCCTAAATATTGAACCTACATTTTAAGAGCACTGGATATTTTGGACAGTGTTCATGAGTTTTTGGACGTATCTCTGAAACAATTATTTATTTTTACGGGCCTGTTGAGTCTAGTGACCTGCGCAGCTGCGCCTGCGTTTATTTTTAACTTTTACGGGATTTTCAAAGTTTGTTTATCTTTTAAACCAATTATTCAAATCGGTTAAACCGATTTTAAATTTTAGCGAGACTAACAGATAGCTAGATAGATAATGATAAGTACGTGTTTTTGCGAAATGCGCAACGAGTGAAATACAACGCTACGTGTACTGCTTCAGATCAAGATCACACACGGAAAAATAAAAATGTCTCTACTTATTCCTTTATTATTATGAAATTATTGAAATCTTTTTGTACAAAATTTGTGATTTTTTTAAAGTACTAAAAAACATTAAAATTCTAAATGCGAATCCTTACACATTACATCTAGGAAAAACCTACATCTATGATAATTAACTTTTAAGGTTGAATCTCACATCCGAACGGATCCGGGGGAGGTCGTGGGACAATCACACAATGCTATGATAGTGATCATCAATTTTGTTCGCGCTTTTATGGCGTAGTTTTGTGACGAGGAAGCATATATATTGCTTGTTAGTATGTTGATGTCGGGTTTCATTAGAAATATTGCGAAAAAATATTAATTAGTATTTAAATTTATATTATTGTTTTTTATAATATTTATGCCTGATTATTTCGTATTAGTTGTTTTGTTTGCACCTACTTACCATGATTTGTCATATTGTGCATAAAGTATAAATAAAATAAATAAAAATAGAATTTCTAGGTGGCAGATTCCTCCCTTCGGAGTCACTAAACGTTCGGGGTGTGGATTCTAGAACGTCCATTGAGTACAGCGGCGACTCCGAGGAGAACAGCGGAGGGGTTGCGACCCCTGTCCCAGTAAGCACTGTGACAGGATTCCGGGGGGCTGTAATGGCGCCCCGGGGTAGGGCTCAGAGACACTGTGGGGCTCCTGGCGTAGATTCCACCGGGGACCCCATTTATTCCCTCTCACATGCCGATGCGGCAGCCACGGGGGTTTTAGTGGGTAAGAATCCCACATACCCCGGTTGACTCCCACGGATGACCCCGTCGGGTCCCGGGGACCTTTTGAAGGTTACCTTACCTATCAAATCTCTCAAGCCCGCTAATATCGCCAGCTACAGAACACTGCTGCTTAGCGGGAGAATATTTGAGACTGCGGTTCTCTGCGACTCGCACAATGTCAGTCCACTTAGTGAAAGCCCTGCCCTGGTCTCTGCACCAATCCCTTATTCAATACCTACTTCAATGTTTCACGTTGGTTGGTTCCTTGTGCAAGGAACCGTCCAGGTAGGTACCACCGCAGTGTCAGATATTCTGTCGCCAAACAACAGTTTGTAAGCATAGCTGTGTTGCGTAAAGAGCACTGTAGCTGGGGAAATTACCGGACACAAAGTCTTAATATATAATCTCTTAAGGGTCGGCAACGCGCTGGTGATTCTTCTGGTGTTGCTAGAGTCTATAGGCTACGGTGACTGCTTACCATCAGGCGGGCCCCACGCCTGCTTGCCACCTTGGTAGTATAAAAAAGGTATACCTACTGTGGCGTTTACTAACGAAAACCAGTAAAATGTACTAAGAATATTTAATACCTTTGGCAAAGTAGGTAATATCATATATCTCACGGCTGCAAAGGTCCGTGGGCTGAGAGTTAATTATAATTTTTAACACGCAATAGATATTTCGTCGGTGATAAAAGCGGACTTAATTGAAACAGGAAACAAAAACTCGTGGGAGACAGATTATGGATATTAGCGGTTTATCTTAGAATATTATATTTAGAAGCTAGGTGTAGGCACTGGCGTCATCCGATTTTCGATTATGATGCCAATTAGTTTATAATAATAATATTCTGGGACAATTATACACGCGGTCATCTGATCGCAAACTGTGCAGAGCCCGTACTATGGAAACAAAGCTACTGATAGTAATCTTAAAAAGACATAATATAGGTACTTTTTTGTAAAACGACTTAACGACTTAAGTAATAAGTAAACAACATTGAAAAAAAATGAAAAAGGGAACAAGCATTTTAACAAAATATCCTATAGATACTACTACTGTGGTGTCTCACAAAAGGACGCACTCTGCTTTAGTCGTGCTTAATTAAACACGACGCTGGTGTTGAAATAGTACATACTTATGTAAATAATGTATTTTTTATAGGCTTCACCGGACAAGAGGGCGAGCGCTTAAAGCGCTCCAGTCATAAGGGCTGGGGTAGCGACTAGCACAAGGGCACCTCAGGGAGGCACGGCCTCGACTTGGGCTGCCGCCTAGAGAATATGAGTTTACCACCGGTTCACAACGCGCCTCCACTGAGAAGAACCGGCAAGAAACTCAGCGAGGGGATGCATGTCGAGGTCGCATGCGTACGACCCCTCGGCCTCGGTCTGTGTTGTGTTTACGACTCGTGACGCCGTTGTCGGTGTTGTGTCGTGGTCCAGGAGGCCAGTCATCGGGTCGGGTGGGTCGAGCAGTACATGCCGTGGTCGGCGGCGATGTACGGCGGTTCGACGATCTAAGGGATAAATAAATAACACCGAAATATGTACTTGGTGGGAATCGAACCCACGACCTATTGGGTGGCGGCCAGGGTTTGTAACTAACCGACAGACCAACAAAGTTTGGCAGATTACCAAAAATGTTTGTGTTTTAATTTCTGTTATTCATTCGAAATTAGTCACCCCGCTACGCTGCCCAGCGTCTATAAAAATATTCTATAAAAATGCGGACGAACCTGCAGTTTGCCCTTATTACTACTAGTACTATCTTTTCTGTTCTAGCGGGGAACCCTTCGATAGGACCTGGAACCTGCGAGGGTCTACCAGTGTATGTGGGATTCTTATCCACTAACACCCCCGCGGCAGTCGCATCGGCACATGAGACCTGGGCTCCGGTGGGATTTACACCAGGCACACTTTTACTAACAAAAGCTGCCGCTGACTCACTGTCTCCGCTTGTTCTTTTATAAGTCTATAAGATTCTAAATCTATAAAATAACCATTACACACAATTATATCATTGATTACACATCAATGATTTCAAAAATATTTTAACGTTTTTGTCGGCAGTCGAAAAGTTGAAATCTGCGCCATCTATTGAGAATTGAAATAAGCTCACGACGACATAGAGTTGGTAGAGAACACGAAGCATAAAGGGTAGAGAACTTGGTATAGAAGCTTAGGTGCACGTCCATAGGCACGCGCCGGCCGCACCGCACGCAACGGATTTTAGTTTGCTTTCTATGATTTTGACGGCCCGCATCGGAAAATGCCGGCGCGGATAATGGACGCAGCGCTATGTAAAATCATACAAAGCAAACTAAAATCCGTTGCGTGCCGTGCGTGCGGTGCGTCCGGCGCCTGCCAATGGACGCGCACCTTTAGCTTGCTGCTGTTCTGAGTAGTATCCAACTTCATATTTTTTACTAACTATGAGGTCCCGTCTTTTCAGCCAGTCCACGCGAGAAGCGAGAAATAATATCTTTAAAAAAATCCAACGTAACGCGTAGGTAGACGTAGAGTCCATTGAGTATGGCGCTGACAATTCCCGTCACCGTGACAAATTCCCGGGGGACTGTAACGAATCCCCCGTTAGGCGGGCTCAGGTCACGGAGCCCTGGTGCCGATCCCACCAGAGAGCTCAGGACCACTTTTACGTGATACAGACACGGGGGTTTTAGTGCAGTAAGAATCCCCCGGTGGACCCTCATAGGCCCTGGGTAATCTATTCAATTGTCAGTAGCTATTAACTGGGCACTTCGACCCAGCTGGATTTATTGTGTCCACCGTAGACCTGATGACCTGACCTCTGTTGCTGACGTATCGAAGAGCGATTGCGCCAGCTTTTAGCTGTGCATATTCATCTGGTAAAGGATAGACTACTTCTGGAAGTAAAAACATCTGGTCGGCATCTGGATGCCTCCAGACTGACTGCAGGCATGGCCATGGGTAACCAGTATAATAGTAGTAGTAGTGTAGTATAGTAGTAGTGGGTGGGTAAGAGCAAAAAAGCCGCATGATTTATTTATTGCCATAAGTAAACTATATTTACAGATTACCCTACAATAGTGTCTCATTACAATTAAATTCAGATTAGATTACAACTAGGTAAATTAATATACAAATAAATTAAATTCCAATTTGATGATGTGCGTTTTCCTTTACTAGTTAACTGCCGCACTCACAAACCTTAATTAACTTTAATTCTAATTAAGTCCCTTTTTTAACCGACTTCAAAAAAGGAGGAGGTTCTCAATTCATCGTGTATGTATTTTTTTTTTTTAATATTTTTTTTTTTTAAATTTATAATTTAAAATAATAATTCTATTTATTTCGACTGTCGGAGCCGTCGGAGGATTATTGATTACGAGATAATTGTTATCTCTACTCACTACCAGCGTTTTAAGTAAATTGGCTTCGAGTATCGAAATAATCCGATTTCAATAAATGGATTAATCATCATTGACTTTAATTGACGTTTGTAGGTTCGGCAGTAAGATGATTAAAGTAGGCGCTTAAACATATTTATTAATTTTGCAATAGCTATATTGCCATTAGTCACCTGGTGAAAATTTTCTATTGGCTGATATTACTACAGCGGCCAATTTTTCACAAGGTCAGCTATATAAGCGGGACATCTTATATGTTTTTAGTACTTGCGTAGACACAAGTGCCTACCCTCTCTTTCTTAATTCTCACAACCCGATGGGATGGAAGACCGACACGACCGGTGAGAGGTCAGGCACAGGCCCGACTTTTTATATGCATATCCGACGTATAGATAATGTTACTCTCCAGAGTGCAAACAATTGCTTTCCCGCCCCGAGACCTACAGACAGTTTTATCAAAGCAAGCGGTTTCCCATTCATCTATAATAATTTCAGAAAAAATAATAGGCAAGTTTGAATATATACAGATTTTTTATTAGGTAAGTACATACCGCTTAAAGCTATATTTTTATTAATCTATCAGTTCGTTAAGTGTCCGTTAATTTAAGAAGGTTTAATAGGATATATACCAAAATAGTGCGATGCTTGTTAAAATAATTAGGTACAAATAAATGTATTAGGTCAATAAACGACTTTTCATAAAATAAAATTATAATCCCAATATATTTTATATATACTTACATACATAGCTATTACATATATACGTTACTTTATTATTTAGTAATGACATAAAAAAGTAATGGTTTTATATTTTTTAGTTGTTTTGGTTGAAGATTTGATATTTGCGGGCTGTAGACAAATATACATTTTAGATCGACACATAGACAAGCTATAGGAAGAATAAAGCTTTAGATAAGTAATACACAAACTAAATGTCGAAAGTGCGAGAATCTTATATAACTAATGCATAGTTAACGAACATATCATCACATTTTAGTATAGTTAATTACAATTAGTTTATATACACCTTAAATTTAACGGTTTTGTTCATTTTCTGGTAACTATTCGGCATGTTTTCCAAACAAACAGTTTAGGTAATTGAATAAAAGTATACTTACATAAGTTGTAATTAAAAAATATTTCTATTAAACAAATGACGTACGACCAACGATATTTAACTACTTACGAATAGACCGGACATAGCGGGTAAAATTTCATTACAAAACTTGTTACATGTGTAAGAACTTAATACCTAAGAAAGAGATTACCGCTTATTGCCATAAGTAGGTATTATATTATATTTACTGAAGAATACACTAAAAGTGGCAGTTGCAGTAAGTGATGACAGATTTTGTATAAAAATCCTATAGGCCGCTCTATACTTATATTTAATCTTTTTGCATATAACAATAGGCATGATGACTAATTTTGAAAAAATACTCTATAATGTACTTACGGGTCTACTATTGCCAAAAATAATCATATTTTTGTATTAAAATTACAATTAATAGCAATATTTTCAATTTTTAAAATAGAGTTTGAATTTCGTTCCAAAACGATGGCCGGTGCATGGCGCCATGTTGTGACGTCACTACGGCGGTGTAAATAAACTTCTGTCTAGGTATAAAAGTTAAAAGTGAATCATTGTTTATAAGAAAAAGTTGAGATGACAGTTTGACAGTAGTTTATTTACACAGGATTGACGTCATTCACTCTGAGCAGCGTTTATTACAAAATGGCGATTAGCTGTATTTAAGTAATTTATTTGCTTAAATATCACAAAAATCTCTCTATTATTATGAAAATGAGATGCATTTTTGGAATCAGTGCAAACTGTTCTAATATTTAAAACCACAGATTTATTGGTATTGTGTTACAGTCATCATGCGTATTACACAGAATGTAAAAAAACATGTGTCCGATCCATGAGCGTCTTAGGGCTCCACATAACTGCGAATTCGCATCGCATCGCAAATATCTGCGAGAAACAAATGAATGTTTCGATACAAATTCCTGCGATGCGGCGCCGCATCGCATCGCAGTTATGTGTGGGAGCCCTTAATCAGTGTATCAATACAAACACATGTATATATAACTCATTTTTTAATTATCTCAATATATTTTATTCTAATTTGTACCAGAAATACAAGATCAGATTCGCTTTTCTGGAACAAAGTAGGATAAAATATATGAGATATTCAACAAATGAGTTACGCAGGTACATTGTATTTGTATTGATGTACTGAATAATACCCTCACGGATTGGAAACATGCTTTTTTTTTAATTTCTGTATATTAGGTATAATATAAAATCGTTAATGTATGCTTTTATGCTTTTCGAATGGACTGTACAAAAATACTTGATCTATAAGGTTAGTACAGTAACAACGACGAGTTTTTGAAGGTGTGGATCATAGACTCGTATATTGGTGCGTCGATGGGTGGAAATGTCAGGTCTTCTCAGAGGCCAGCTGTTCCACAGTACTCGCCGATACGGTCCGAGATACACTCGAATATGTCGAATGAAATGTCGCAGTTACGACCGTTGTCTGTAAACAAATCACATAGGTATACAACGTGAAAATGAAATTTTCAAATCCTCAGACATCCCCCGAGAAAACAAAAAAAAATAAAAAAAAAATTTTTGCTAGTTTAAAATATTTAACTAGCATTTTCATAAATTATCGTCAAGGATATTCATCATCATCATCAGCCGGAAGACGTCCACTGCTGAACATAGGCCTCCCCCTTAGAACGCCACAATGAACGACAATTGGCTATTTGCATCCACCGGTTACCTGCGACGCGCACAATGTCGTCTGTCCACCTAGTGGGAGGCCTGCCAACGCTGCGTCTTCCGGTTCGTGGTCGCCACTCGAGAACCTTTCTTCCCCAACGGTTATCGGTTCTTCGAGCGATGTGGCCTGCCCATTGCCACTTTAACTTGCAGATTCTGAGAGTTATGTCGGTGACCTTAGTTCTTCGGCGAATCTCCACATTTCGGATTCTGTCGCGCAAAGAAACTCCGAGCATAGCTCTCTCCATGGCTCGTTGTGTGACTCTGAACTTTTCTACTCTGAAATTTTTCAAGGATATTACTTAAAGCTTTTTGACGGGTTCGTTGGTGGTGACTAGTGGTTAGACACCGTGGCCGCTACCCAACAGGACAATCTAGATCAGAAGCCAAAATATGTCCACTGCTGTACAAAGAGCTCCTCCTAAGAATTGGCTTGGCAGGTGGCTTGGGGATCGCAGTATACATATTTGTGATGTTCTACTAACCCGGACACTCTACGGGTGATCTAAGTATGTATTTAAAAAAGTATATAAGCATCTATCAGTTGTCTGGTTAACACAGTGCAGGCTCTGCCTCGTTTGTGATCAGATGGCCGTGTGTGGATTGTCCCATAATCATATTCATAATCATTTATTTCAAATAGGCTTAACGCTTTTGAACGGATTGGAGTTACCGCCAGATCACAACGCGGCCTCAACTGAGAAGATCCGGCAAGAAACTCAGCAGGCTTGTCATTTTATCACATTTTTTTTAAACAGTGTTTTTCATTTTACAATTAGATCAGCATTAGCGACAGTGTGTCTTGCCGTTCAAAAGATCAAATATGAGAGAAAACAAAAAAAAACGGCGAAGGTACAACAAACTAAAAGGCCAAAGGAATAGTAAGTAGTCGGACCAGTCCCCCAAGCAGGACCCGCGCACCAGTTGACTCGAGCAGCAGCCATCACAAGCCCAGAATATTATTATTACACTTTTTAATATTATAACTATTATGTATTTTCATAGCTCTGCATTTATTTCATGCAAGCTACGTAAGTTTCTACCATATTATTCAGTAGGCCGCATGCACTGGTAAATTTTATACCCCAATAAATGGAATCTAAATTATCGTCAGTAGGTAGACGACAGAGAACAGTGGTGAAGAGTTAATTTTAGTAATACTTTAAACCAATCATATAGGTAACACAAAAAGACGGGCAGCAGCGTGTTTCTGTTAGAAACTGCGATTCCCAGCCGCCTGCCAAGCGTAGGGATTAATGGCAAGCCCTCCCATCTGAAGCCTGATGATGATAGTCAGCAGAAGACATAATCGCCGAATTAGAATTAAATAGTGACAATACCGACCGAGTAACCGCCATTAGTACTATGATAAAAGACACGCCTGCCTATAGCCTGCTGCTCGTCATCTCTTGAGCCTGGTAATTCCAATGCATCTACACATTACGGATGGATATCTGATCGACCTAAACAGTCTCCATTTGGACCATCATCCTTACTTATACATTTTTAACCTTGGATTTACATCTATCATTTCATCATCATCACCAGCCGGAAGGCGTCCACTGCTGAACATAGGCCTTGGAACGCCACAAATGAACGGCAATTGGCTATTTGCATCCACCGGTTGACTGCGACGCCGCTATATCGTCTGTCCACCTATAGAGCGTCCAACCGTTTATTTTCTTTTTGACAGCACCAATAGAACGTAACTGCGTCATGTTAACTTAAACACGCGCGAAATATCATACATATGAAACCGCCGCTTGCGGCCACACTGAAGGTACTTAGGCGGGAGCCTAGCGCGACCGGCTTGAGCGAGTTAGCGGGCGTACTTTTCAAACGTTCCTATCCGCTCGTTCTGGCCACACTGCGGGCCTAGTCAACAAGCGACCGATCGCGCGGCTGGCGGGGTATCAAACCATTTCGGTCTTGTCGCTCGTTTTAAGTATTTTTTTATTATTAAATAACTTTAAATACATGTATAAAAAAGGTTTTTTTGGACATTTGAAATTGTAAGTGTATAATATGTATATTGTTGATGTTCCTTAATAAATAAAATAAACTTTTTTGACTACAATTTCAATTCTTAATATATTTTTTTTTAATCTCCATTCATTTAACTGTTTTTAGTTATTTCGTGCGCACCCAGCACACCATCTCTTATGATCAACGCCTCCAATCTCAGGATTGGCCTATCTAGTAAAAAATACAGAACCCTCATAAAAGGTTTGCGACACCTGCAACAAGTGTTATCGCCACAACAGCCCGCGCGTCACTGTGGCCACCCTGCGCGCCCGCCGCCGCGCCCGCGCTAGGCTCAAGTCACCGCGCGTTCACTGTGGCCAACCACTAACATGACGCAGTTACGTTCTATTGGTGCTGTCAAAAAGAAAATAAACGGTTGGACGCTCTATAGTGGGCGGCCTGCCTACGCTGCGTCTTCCGGTTCGTGGTCACCACTCGAGAGGTTTTCTCCCCCATCGGTTATCAGTTTCAGAGCGATGTGGCCTGCCCATCGCCTCATTGGGAGTAAATTTCAATAAACTCTACATTATAAACTCACCCATAGGTACAGTCCTGGAGAACTGGTCGTGGTTCTTCATGAGGCATTCCCTGGAGGCTTCGAGCACTGCCATGAAGTAGCCACGTTCGTTCACCCCGTCAGAGTATAGGCCGACGAGCCCTTCCAGGGTTGGGAAACCGTAGCCGTCAACCTGAAGACGAGGACATTTTATTTTACCAATTACATTGATGTTTATAATTCATTTAATTTTAGTCATATTATTGTCGTCTACTGTACGGTGAAACAATAAAATTATATTTATTTCTTAATAAAATAAACTTGGACCCAGCAGCTGCAATTTTTCTCCAAGGCTTAAGTCATGTTATAGGCAATTTACACGAATGTAAGTCATAAAACAAAATTTATTAGATACTGTAATAGGCTATATTTAATAACATCCAAGTGCCGTGCTTAAAAAATGAAAAAATATTTGCCAATCAGAGACATCACAAGACCTCCGTCACTGCAATAAATTTAAAATTACTTCGTATAAAATAACGTTTATAAATATAACTCCGTCCCAACCACGTCCCAACTCATGTATTTAATCCAGGTCGCTTCTAACTAGCAATCCGCAATAAAATATCAAAAGGATGCGCAGAAAAAAACCACGAATTGAGAACCGCCTCCTTTTTGAAGTCGGTTAAAAATTTAACACTTACGACAGAACCTGACTATTAAAATAGTATATCGCTGTTTTCGATAAAAAGAAAACCGAAAAAATTATAGCGTGATCCGGGACTTTTTATGACTGCAATATTTTTGTTCAAAGGATTTCAAGTATGGCTCTCGAATTTTACTTTTTGCAATTTACGTGTGGATCATAAACATCACATGTTTTATTGTAAACAAATTGGAGCAATACGTTCGCGACAGAACTATAAAGCATTAAAACTCGATTTAAAATGATTTTTTGCTATCTTCTATTTTGTTTATATATCTGGTTGACCTCGATGCCGCGATTTTAATGGGAACAACCGCTGGATAATAAATAAATGGGGTTTTTCATATATAATCTTCCGCAGCTGATGTGGGCGCGTTTATTGTCCGAGTTAAAAAGCCTTTGATGGCTTTTAAATTAGTACGTCCGTGCATATATTCAGTTTGGATTTTGTATGTACTTTTTAAAGGATATGAACGGCAAAAAAGGAACGGAAAAATTGCATCTGAGAAACCTGCTGTTTTAAAACTTATTATCTTTTTTCCTGACATTGGTCCATCAAAACTCGATTCAAAAATAATGATCATCGTACAAAATGGATACGACCTGATGATATTAAATTTTACTTAAACAACAGCTACCTGGCAGGCTTGTCAGCTTAAACTAGGTACTCTGACACCAGAGGTCTTAACATGAACTCTTAGGGCAGTTTAACACGAAAGTACGATGCGTTTCAACTAAGAATGTGTCCGCCATGAAGATCGCAACTGCGGCAACTTCACTCGTTTTTTACGATTTTTGTACAGACAGCAGAGAAAACACAAAATAAAAAATTCGACCCAGTTTTTATTATTTATTGCAATGTCTAACGCCCGGTTTCCGAAAGGATGATCAACGCAATAATCAACTAACAAGATGTCAAATCTCCGGTCAAGCGAATTTTGGGTTGCAGAAAGCATGATTAACTATTTTAATTTGAACACCCTGTCAGTTGACACGGCTGTTAAATTTTGCTTCAGAAAGTTCATGTCAAAGCCAATTTGGGTTTCTGAAAGGCTAATTAAGCCATGATCATAGATTATTCTCTGGTCAAATATCAATGTCAACTAATCGGTGATGGTCGACAAATTAAGTATTAAATTATACTATTTGTTTTGAATAATCTACCAGTTTATGACAGATTATGTAGTTATTAGGTATAAAACGTCTTTTGCAACAAAAATACCAAGATTGTATTAACAATTGCTACTTTTGAAATTTACGATAGTGAAATGCGCACTCCACATCCGCGCGGGATGAAGGCCCACGAAATAAGAGTGTGGAGCCGCTTAACAATCAAAAATATTTTGTCTATGGGGTACCACTGGTGCTTTTTCTTTGAATCGTGACACATGGTGAAGGACAAAAAATAGTCTGTTTCTTTCTATCACATGTAACCTATATAAATGCATACTTTTCTTGTGCAAATGAGAAAGTAAGTGCCATCCCTCCTGTAGATCCTCTATCTATGATTATAGATTATAATATCTTTGAATTGAATGAGCTATTGAATGAAATATTGAACTAAATAGGCATTGTAGCCATACTTAAATAATATTCTTCATGTCAAATTAAAATGATCATAGATTAGTAAATTTTTCTCTAATCAACGTTTCAGAAACCCGAATTGATTTGAACAAGCTGTCAAGTTAACAGCCATGTTAGTTGAATATCCATTTGAATAGCCTTTCAGAAACCGGGTGTTATTGTGCTATCTATTTTTGTTAAAACATAATTTTTAGTAATTATATATCTGAAATGGCAACATGGCGCACACATTCTTAGTTGAAACGCATAGTACTTACAATGAGCGCACTAATTAGCAGGCCACCCAGCTATTACGTCACCCAAACAGGTGAGTGGTCACGTGACAATATTATAGTTATTAGAGCGCTCTTGGTATATATTTGTAAGCAAGCCAGGTCCCTTCTCTTGTTAAAATGCCCTGCTATAAGAGCCAATGGTAAGGCCCCTCGTTAACAACTAAACGTGCGACAAAAAAAGTAAATCTATACTTATAGATAGATAGATAGATATACTCTTTATTGTACACAAACTCACCTACACATAAAATAAAACACATAAAAACACTTAAAAACTGAAATATGTACAAAGGGCGGCCTTATCGCTATTCGCAATTTCTTCCAGGCAACCTTATAATAAAACTGTAACGGGTCCAATTCTATACATTGAAGATATTTTGAAAATTATATTTGGAGGGCATTCTATAACATATACTGAGGCCGAAAATGTAATTTTTTTCATTTTTGTCTGTCTGTCTGTCTGTCTGTCTGTATCACGGCTGCGCATCACGCCGAAACTACTGAATGGATTCAAATGAAACTTGGCATGATTTGAGATCTTACTACGAGGTAGGACATAGGATACTTTTTATCCCGTAATCTAGCACGGTTCTTTTGGGAGAGGGGATTAAAGTCAAAATGGGTACTTGGTTATACGCTTGGTCCGATTTTATCAATATTAGTAAGGGAACACATAGAGAGTTGTTATCAAGGTTTTGTAATCGATCGGGTTAAGCAACGTTAGGTAAGGTCATTAAATAGATGGGTGACCGTTTAACGCCATTTGAACTAAACGGGTCCGTGCTTTGGAGAGCAAGTAAAAATGGGTCCCAGTTTTTAACCGACTATAAAAAAGGAGGTTATGTATTCGATGCGAATGTCTGTTATTAAAAGTTTAGTTAACGTAAAAATAGCGCATGCGGAGCAGCGTGGGTCAGCTAGTATGTGTAATAATTTAGGCTTTTCTATTCAATAACAAGAAAATTGGCACGCTCGCCCTTGTTATAAAATAATTGCAATTGTTTTATGCTATACAGGTACGGGCATCGATATAATATGGTACGGGTATAGAAACTAGTGTAGTGTGTAGTGTGTGCGTGTGTGTGTGTGGAACTAAGGTAAATAGGTATATTCTAATTACATATTATCTGATAGATTTTATGATCGATGATAGAATAGGTATTATTTTTCCTTGATTAAATGTCAAATTTAATTAATACAAATAATACCTAGATAAGAATAATGGTCACGAGAGGTATGCAAGAGGTGTTTATTTGAACCAAATTTTATAGGGTTTAAGTTTTATTTTTAAACGAGCTTAGTTTTTTATTTAGATGCTAGTTATATGCAACCGCTACCATGTTTTGGATCTCACTTTGTTCATGATTATTTATCTAATACAAATAATAGATTGTTGAATAGCGGTGATTAAATATGCCTATACCTATGATCCGTGGGGTATCCGGGTAAGAAAGCACCCTCCCATCTCCTCCCGCATGTCCGAAAGAGGCAACTAAGGGAAAACACGAAGACGGGCAGCAGCGTCGTTCCATTGGATAACCTACCACTTATACTGCCATCGCCAAGACGCCTACCAAGCGTGCGGTGCCGGCGGCGGGGCTGCGACCCCTGTTACCGTGAGCACCCTGTCTGGTTCCTGGGGGCTATAATGCGCCCCCCCGGCGGTGGGCTCAAAGGCCACTGAGGGGCTCCTAGGGGCTTTAGTGGGTAAAAATACCACGTACCCCGGTCGAGCCCCACAGCTCCCGGGTACCTTTTGAAAGTTTCGAAAAAAAAAGTTATTGAACCAGGTTTTTATTATTCGCCTCCACCATCGCCTGATGGTAAGCGACTCGCCTGCCTATAAACAGCTGCATCATTAGTATCTTGTGAAGGGTAATTTGACCAGCTACAGTGCCCTTCACATCGGAACACAGCACCTTGGTGCTTGGCGGCAGAATATCTATCACTGCGGTGGTAACTACCTGGACGGGTACTTGCACTAAGGAAACTTACTATAAACGCAGTCAGTATTTTATTTCTTAACACATTAAAGTACTGAAATAAGTATAACCGCGTGCTAAAGTAATTCAGAAGGGACATAAATTTATTTGTAGATATTATGGCGCATTAAAATGAGCTCATGGGTGGCAGTTATTTATTTCCTGAATTTTCTTAGTTTCGGAAATATACACAATACACACATACAATAGGGAATTTACAATACATTACAATATAAATATAAATACAATATTAAAAAAAATTGAAAGCTTGTTTTGATATTATTTGTCGCAGCGACTTACCTAGCCCACTGCGCTACCTGTTTGAGGTATAAAGTAAAGTGTTTTAAGCGGGCTTGCAACGTGTGTATGATTTTTTGTTTACGTATCATCACGCAGCACCGTCAAGCGGTCAAGCTAACGCATCCTGAGAAGGGTTTTGCACGTGGGTGTCGTAGTGATGAGTTGCATGAAAAGCCAGAGTCAGGCAATCGCTTGACAATAAGACTTACAAAGCAGCTCTGCAGCCGCGCTGCAAATTTGAATGCAACTTAGGCTTGCATTACCCATTCGGGCCTGCCTCTTTAGGGTACATAATTAAATGTTTTGTCATTCTTTGCTAGATATTAATCTACCTATTTACATATTATTTTGTACCAGAACAGGTCTTCATTGTGCTGTTCAATTTTTTTATTTATTTTGTTCTTTTAATACGCTGTTAGCGTGTGCGTAGATAACCATTAGATGTGTTTTTCCATCCTATCGGACTATGACAGCTAAAGAAAATTGACCGCAGTACGACGCTAGTGGTCAGATGGAGATTATTATTACCAATCTCACGTATTCGCATCCACTTAGGCTCAATTCACACCAAGATGGCAGCGGCCGGCAGCGCGCTTTCAGCGTGAATGAATTTTAAACTTTATTTACAATAAGTAAAATACCAGTATCGCTTGAAAAGCGTGGAGACGAGGGCGGCTGCTCGCGCGGTTGCTCGCGCGGCGTATTCCATGTCATCTTGATGTGTATTGAGCCTTAGACTGGACCGCGCAAAGAAACGAAGTGCGACGCGTGATTTTCCGTATGGTTGTCTTGCTTGCAGCTAAGTAGAATCCAAGCGTAAAATCACGCACCATGGGATGCGACCCTTACAATATGGTGGACGTAATGGTTTATACTTACAGCTTTTACTTTTCTGTACACGCATTGTAGCAGGCACTGGAAAAAAGAAAATGTTCATTGTTTATTACTGGTTAACTTTCGCTGGCTTATATTATATGTTGTTATTGAATTTTAGTGTTGATCGTGTTCAAGTACTATCGCGGACACCAACGGTGTACCAGTTTTCAATCAAAATCGTTTGAACGATGTTACGTGCGCTTACCTCATCCTCACGTATTTTGGACCGGCTTGTGCAAGCGATTATCGTCATAAAGGTGACCGCGAGAGTACACCCTTATTACCAAAACAAACAAGTTCTATCAGATCTTTGTAATATCTATCAAGCTGTAAAGCCTACAGCAGGTATGAAAAAAATGTAAAAGAAAAGAGCCAATTAAAAATAACATATTTTTAAATACGGTAAGACACAATTACCCTTGCGGTATTCGAGTAAGAATAGCACCCTGCCATTTCCTCCCGTTGGGGTAAGGGGGGTTAAGAGGCGACTAAGGGAAAACTTGAAGACGGGCTCCACCATCTCACATATACTGCGATCCCCAAGACGCTTGTCAAGCGTGGGGATTATGGCAACCCCCTCCTTACCCAGGGGGAGGCCTATGTTCAGCAGTGGGCGTCTTCTGGCTAACGATGATGATGAACCCACAATTAAAGCCACATCACACATATCTATAGTCATACTACAACATTCAAAAATATGTGAAATTTCTCAGATATTAAAAACAATAGGTTACTAAGTAGGCATGTATTTCACAGGTGAACTAGGTCTTATTCCATTCGCACATTAGTTCCCAGATATGTCGCCATAGTTCACCGAGTGACCTCTTGCTATAATTTATGTGATACAATGCTTAACGTTATGAAATTGTGTGCATCGGTGGGAAATGCTTTTTACAACTTACGAAACAGACTTTGTTATTTGTTTTATGCTAGTTCTACGATCCTACGTGAATACCTACAAAGGAAATAACCTTGTGTCCATCGATATCAATATTGTATCAATATTGTAATAATGTGCATGATATGTTTTGATTTGTTTTAATTTATTACTCAAATGAGGAATGTGCGACGCTCGGACAAACCCTTGGTGGTTTATGAGCGCCAAGATCATGATTGTGTAAATTAAATATTTAATAAATAAATGAAATGAAAAAATTAAAAATGAAATATAATATATAAACTAAATAAACATTCACGAACAAAATGACATCTAAAATGTGGTCGCGGAGGTTGCAAACTTATCTGTGCTGGTGGCGGAATCGTGAACTAACATTTCTATTATGATAATTACGTGTAGTTTGACAGTTTCATATAGACAGTAGCGACACTCCTATCGGCAAAAATAAATTTGTCAGGATGTGGCTTGTAAAGAAATAGCGACACAAGGGCGCTATTTCTCGCTACCACTTTTTTAAAAGTGACACCAAATCTAGTTTATATATTATATCGATGCTTGTGTCGGAAAAATTGCGGTATTAATAGCAATAGGGACTCGGAACGAAAGATTCTTACAGGTGCACCAACTAGAGTGGCTTAGCATGACGTGCAAATCTTGACAGATAAGTGTGAGTATGACGTGACGATGACGCAGTATTTCACACTTTTGTATAAAGAACTGACGTTTCAGTGTTGAAAACTACGTCATACTCCACACCAATCTGTCAACATTGCAAGTCGTGCTAGGCCTGCTGTAAGGCATCACGGAAGTTACTAGATTTGAAGGGACCTATATTTAGATAAATTTGTTTCCAAACGCTTGAACGCTTTGCGTAGTTTGGGAATAGATCACCATGTGTGGATTGTCCCAAGATGTATAATTATTATATTGGTCAAAGATTGTTTGATGAATGAATGTATAAATGAATGAATGAGGAACGATTGACGTAAAATGTGTAGGTATAAGGCGAGTGTGAAAGGAAGTGTTGGAAGGGGTAGACCTAAGCGGACGTTTCAAGACCAAATCGGGGACGACTTGAAAAAAGGCCAGTTCAAGAGTACCCTAAACCGAAGAGCATGTATGAAGGGAATAATGAAAGTGGACGAAGCGAAACAGGTATGTAAGGATCGTAGCAAGTGAGAAAGAGGCGTGATTATATGTATGTATGTATGTAAGATTGTTTGATGGCCAAGCGAGATATTCTTAGACAGATTGTTCAGTTTATGATGGACGAACATATTATTTGAACATTTGGTTAACAAGTAAGTAAGTTAAGAGGTAGATACACACCCCGGCAATTCGTTTCTCGTCGTGTGTGAAGGGCACTTCTCGCTTGTCACGCCGCCTCTGCGCCGGCATGGTGTGCTCCTCCTTTATTACGTCCAAAGCCTCTGAAAATTTACAAATTAATGCAATCTACTACTACTACTGAATGGATTCAAATGGTAGGACATAGGATACTTTTTGTCCCGTAATCTAGCACGGTTCTTTTGGGAGAGGGGATTAAAGTCAAAACGGGTACTTGGTTATACGCTTGGTCCGATTTTATCAATTTTTCTATAAAATATAATAATTATTAGTAAGGGAACACTCATAGAGAGTTGTTATCAAGGTTTTGTAATCGATCGGTTTAAGCAACGTTAGGTAAGGTCATTAAATAGATGGGTGACCGTTTAACACCATTTGAACTAAACGGGTCCGTGCTTCGGAGAGCAAGTAAAAAGCGGGTCCCAGTTTTTAACCGACTATAAAAAATGAGGTTATGTATTCGATGCGAATGTCTGTTATTCAAAGTTTAGTTAACGTAAAAATAGCGCAAGCGGAGCTGCGTGGGTCAGCTAGTTAGTAATAAAAACATATATTACCTATTTCCCATCCTGACCAGACACTATAACTAACAACAAGTCTTATGTAGATATAACTAAAGAAAACGAGAAAGCCAACACTGTATATTTGGGACGATATTAGAGTACCTACTTAGAAGAAATAATTAAGAGTAGGAATGTTCTTCGAGAAGCCCTAGGGGACAGTGCTGAAAAACATGACAATCTGACTATAACCAGCGACTTTTTGTTAAAATTACTGAGTTCATTTATGAAGGGCACTGTAGCTAGAGCAATGCAATGTTTTCATCAACATCATCACTAGCCGAAAGTTGTCTACAGCTGAACAAATGCCTCCCCCTTAGAAGAGAGGGGCTGCTATAATCTCCACGCTCGACATGCGTCTTGGAGATCGCAGTATAGGTGGAAGATAAATCCAAAAGAAAGACGCTGCTGCCTGTCTTCCTGTTCTCGCTTAGTCGCCTCATACGACACCCAACGAGAGGAGATGGGGGGCTGCAATTCTAGCCCGGCACCCCACGGGTAAACTAGTTGTACAATAAAGAGTTACCTCTCTATCTATAATCCCCACGCTTGACATGCGTCTTGGGGATCTTAGTATGCAGTAAGTGATCCAATAGAAAGACGCTGCTGCCCGTCTTCTTGTTTTCCCTTAGTCGCCTAATACGGACACCCAACGGGAGGAGATAGGAGGGTGCTATACTTACCCGGATACCCAACGGGTTACTTAAAATGAATACCAGTACGAAATAAACACGGTGAGTAACATAAATACCAGAATAAGTACTTGTTTATTCATGGCAGACAGGTCACGATGTGATGTTGCAATACTCACTTTCGATAAAACATTTAGATTGCTAGCTATTTCGTTAAAATACATTTTATACTCGTACTCAATATAAATACTTAAAGTAAATTCAGGTATCTGTGATTCTAGATTTTATCGGATTTTGATGTATTTTTTCTTATAATAAGTTAAATCTATGGACTAGATACTTTCGACCTACAGATTTTAATTTAATATAGATTTTACGGCGTTACCATAATCATATTACTATGAAGCAGCAAACCCTGCGTTGGTTACGGTAGAGTACCTATCATCGTTAGTACTATCAATTATATATCACCACCACCAATCCACACCAATCGATTGTGAGGATGAAAAATTATGAAAGACGACCGCCTGACTTTGCCTGGTATTTCAAAAACCTAGACAGACACGAATATCGATTTTGTTTTATAGGTACGAGTATTTCCCTTTATATTACATATTTTGTCTGCTTTTTTTTCTTCTATATTTTACTTTATATACTGTAGGGTAAAAGTGGGATAGTTACCACACTTTTTGAAATTACTTTATATCTGTCAGTGAAAAAAGCAAAATTCTTTATTTTTAATACGGGTAGGTACTTTGATTTATTATCTTTAAACTTATGAAAGGAAAAACCACCATCTTTGATATTTCCAGAGTATTAGCGATTTTTGCGGACCTCTAAATTTTGGGGCATCTATCCCATATAGGGGATAATTGCCTAATCTATGTAAATTACGTATAGGATAGATGCCCCACTGAAAAAGAGGCCATATATACCGCAAAAACTTTGATTTCACCTTGCCCTACCATGCAATCGCACAGAGACATGCAACACGGTCAACTTAGTGGTAGTTGTAGAGTCTCTCGAAAGATAAATAAAATAACATGTGATCATCCGCCAAACTAGAGAAATTACAATCGAGGCAACTATACCCCTAGGGCAACTATCCCACATTTACCCTATATATTAACTCCTTTAACACAAAAATGCATAGACTTTGGAAATCTCCTATACTACTAAAGTATAGGTTCATTTAAATTTAAATATTATTTAAATATATTATTTAATATAAAAATATATTATATTATAATATATTCTTGCTATATGCGTGTGTAGTTTTCTTGTTTTATATTGTTATCTATCTCGTTATCATTAGTTCATGTACACCATGCCTAAATATTTAATCCTCTCCATCCAAAGGTTGTCTGGAACAGGGCCTGTACCATCACCTCTAATAGCAATATTATTTTCACCTTACTTTCTCGATAGAAAGTGACAGAGCTATAAACTCCGTATATTGACGTCTCTACCTTATGTCAATTAAGGTGATAATAATACTGCTAAATGAGGTAGTGGTTGCCCCCCTGATCGTAGCTAGCGATATACCGTCCAATGTATACCAACAATGATTATTCTTCTTTGTATTGTTATGTTATTTTGGTGTGCAGCAAAGTGTTATCTATCTATTATTTAGACTCATACATATCAGCTACAGCACCGTAGAACAACAAAAAATTTCGTAGTAACAAAACAAGATACATTTAACAGCAACACACATGTGCAATCTGTTAACCTAATTAGTTAAACGATAAGCGGTCGGGTTAAGCAATTAACTACGAGTATGTTACAATATCCAGTTTGAAGGGAAACTGCATCGCACAAATCTTACGGTTGCGCAGGAGTTTGTGAAATTCGTATAGTTTAAATTAATATATAAATCCCACGGTGGGCTGCCCTGCCTATTTTGTATTACAAAATCTCTAAGTTCTTGCCTACTAAGAAATAACGTCGCTATTTGCATTTATTTGTTTAATCGATTACTTTACACAATATTTTTTGATGCGGTTTTCTTATTATTTAGAGAATTTCTTTGGAATGGTTTACATGTACACAATATACGATATATTATACTTATATGTATATAGCCTATTAGGTACGTTCAGTTTAGAACCGTCTACAAGGGCACACGTTAAAGCTTCTCGCCAGCATCCAAAAACGCCAGGAAGGTAAAATAAAAATAAACCACTTTATCATCTGTAAAAGTAGTTACATTGTTGAAATGAATGTATGGAATTAAAATAAAGCCTCTGAATATGATCCTCATTTATTTCAATTAGATATAATGTCCACATTTTCGAGAAGTTGAGAGTCACACAACGAGCCATGGAGAGAGCAATGCTCGGAGTGACTTTGCGCGACAGGATCCGAAATGTGGAGATTTGCCGAAGAACTAACGTCACCGACATAGCTCTCAGAATCTGCAAGTTGAAGTGGCAATGGGCAGGCCACATCGCTCGAAGAACCGAAAACCTTTGGGGAAGAAAGGTTCTTGAGTGGCGACCATGTGGCGACCACGAACCGAAAGACGCAGTATTGGCAGGCCTCCCACTAGGTGGACAGGCGACATTGTGCGCGTCGCAGGCAACCAGTGGATGCAAATAGCCAATTGACGTTCATTGTGGCGTTCTAAGGGAGAAGCCCATGAACAGTGGACGTCTTCCGGCTGATGATGATGATGATGATGACAATGTCCACATATCATAAACGATCAATGAAACTTCTCAGCTTTCTAACGTCTCATCTTTTCAGTTTAAATAAAAAATGATACATCTTCTATCCTAATTGTACGAGCACTATAAACAACAAGATTAAAGCCAATTTAATATGTGGAAACAAAATAGGACCATTAGGCAGCCATTATTTCCCCATGATTTCCCACCCTATAACATATAGGAAGCAATAAAGTACGCTGGTAACACTGCAATCATTTCGCAAAACCGCAAACAGGTAACACACCAGTGAGCATCGCATGTCGCAGGCGACGGGTTGCGGCGCGGTCCCAACTTATGCAACCACTACGCAACCGGTATATGGGCCACTATGTTGCTTGACAGTTGCCGCTTCAATATATGGTCTTGGACCTGATGTTGGTGTATCTTGAAATGATATCTATCTATCTATCTTCTATCTATCTATATCTATACTATATTATAAAGAGGTAGGTCTTTTTCGCGTGGGTGACTCAACACCGCAGAGCCGAAACTACCAAAGCTAGGACTACAAAATTTGGACAGGAGGTTCATTTTATGGATTAACCAATCAATAAGAAAGGATTTTTGGAAATTCGAACTCTAAGGGTGTGAAATAGGGTTTGAAAGTTTGTATGGGAAGGGTGTAAAAACATTGTCTTTTAACTTGAAATTTTGCACTTAGACTCTAACGAAAATAATAAAATACGTGTGTCAGCATTTTTCATAATTCGTCAGTTAAGGGTGTAATATGAACTAAAAGAGGGTACGCCTTTTTCGCGTGACTGACTCATCAACGCAGAGCCGAAACTACCGAAGCTGAGACTACAAAATTTGAACAGGAGGTTCATTTTATAGCCTAGAGAACCAATAAGAAAGGATTTTTGGAAAATCGATTCTTAAGTGTGTAAAATAAAGGTTTAAAGTTTGTATGGGGTGGGTGTAAAAACATTGTATTTTGACTTGAATTTGTGTACTTAGACTCTTTACTAAAAATAATCAAACACGTGTATCAGCATTTATCGTAATTCGTTAGTTAAAGGTGTTTTTTTTTTGTTTATCGATTTGATATAAATGCATTAAATACATATGAACCACACATACTCTTACTTAAAAGCACCTTCATCTGAATTAAATTAAGGGATACGATTTGTATTGTATGATAGGATAGCAGCTAACAGTAATGGGTATAAAATAATTGATACGTTTGTGGTGGATACGCGTGGTGTAGACACGGAAGACACAATACATTAGAGTGTTTTAAACCAATAACAGTTTTTGATTTCTATCAATACGTCATGACTTCCACCTCATAGCCTCAAATTATAGGTAAGGTATCCAAATATTATAATTTGATAAGTAATTTTAATCCCCTTCACATGTGCAAGTCTGCAAGGGGATAAGATTACAGTTTCGATTTTATAAAATAATATTATCGAAACCAATATCCTCATTATGTCACCTACTTACCTACCTACAGACAGATCTTTTCAATTTAGCGTCAACAATGTCCGCTGAAAATTCTTATGATAATACTATAAACGAATTTCAAGGTCAAACCTTAAAATATTTTGTTGGAGTCGATCTACAAGAAGAATGTTTTCCCATGGACAGTTATACGGTTGGTCTATAGAGCAGAACATTCTAAAAACCTTGATGAACCTTGATACATCTTGATGAAAACTAATTGGAAGAAAAAAAGTCGTGTATTCATTAATTTTACTTTAATGATTTTACTCCTTCATGTACAAAAACTATAGTCTGATCCGGATTTATGATTTTTTCGAACCAGGGCAGAAACTTGATAGTGGCGCCCCTCTTGCGATTCAGATAAATTACTTAAAAAAGTTCACCCGTGCGAAGCCGGGGTGGGCCGCTAGTCTATATATATAAAATTACTTGTCCTGACGAAAATTACGTGACTGACTGACTGATTCATCAACGCACAGGCCAAACCGTTGGATCTAGAAAGCTGAAATTTGGACAGTAGGTTCTTCTTATGACGTAAGCATCCAGTAAGAAAGGATTTTTGAAAATTCGACTCCTAATTGGGTTAAATGGGGTGTTTTCTTTTGTATGAAACTTTTTATTGTATGGTACGATTGACTTGAAATTTATTGAAAACATTCTCTAAATAAAATAAATCAATACGTGTTTCGCGAATTTTCAAATACAACCTATGGGGGTGTGTTAGGGGTTGGTAAACTCTGTAAAAAAATTAGCGGGCGAAGCCGCAGGAAATTGCTAGTTTATTTATAAACCATCAGGTCAATGAACTAATGGTGGTAAACTAGGTATATAATTTTATAAAACCGTTGGGCAACTTTGTGCTTTGCGGAAAAAGAGAAGAGCAAGGAATGTGAAGTAACTTACCCGCATGCAGTTATAAGAATTAATAAATGTAAATGTACTGTACATTCATCAGTAGCCGAAACACGTCCACAACTGAACAAAAGGCCTGCCCCTTAGAAGGGATGGGTTGCTATAATCCCTACGATTGGCACGCTACATAGGTGGAAGATAAATCCAAAAGAAAGACGCTGCTGCCCGTCTTCCTGTTCTCGCTTAGTCGCCTCTTACGACACCCAACGAGAGGAGATGGGGGGATGCAATACTAACCCGGCACCACACGGAGCCACTATACAAATGAAAATGTTCCTTAACCCTTAGATAGATAGAGAACTCTTTATTGCACACCAAAATGTACAGGAAAACAAAGAAGTACAAAGAAAATATACAATGGTATACATTGGGCGGTCTTATCGCAGGGTCTTACCCTTCTCAAATATGTAAAGCTAGACCCAAATCCTTTGAACAATTCCATTTCATTAAAAAATGTAACTACATTGTTTACTTAGTGTGGTTTAAGAATTATGGTAAAGATATTATTGACTGTCGACATAATATTGTTACGACCGGGACATAAAAGTGTTAATTACTCCGTTAATTATTACTTAATTGCAATGATCTCAAAATGCATTGTTAGTCTATAGGTCTACTATCGATCCGTGTAGAAAGATCTCGAATCCTCAATAGAAAGTTGTTCCCTCCAATTCGCAAGTACTTGTGTAAGTACCTACCGCTCGCTCGCTTACGGGTCACTGCCCCCACCTATTGTTAGTTTATTCTCCAAGGCCGCGCCGCTATTGTATCTCGCGAAAGCACTAGAAGTAGGTGTTTACGTGAATGATCTAGAAGTTTCCACCCCTCTGTTAATTTAGGTATATAAGCCGAAGCATAGAGGCTGACAAGGACACGGAGACAGTTTGTGTTTACAAGCGACAGCGGAAGGAAGCGATCGAAGAGAATTGTACCAGCGACCCTTGCGAAGACTTTGGACTACTGTGAAGTACTGTGCGACTCGGACTACTGTGCTTTGTGTGTATACTGCGTGTATAGTATATACAGTGTGAGTGTACGTGGAATAAAATCTTCTTTACGTTAATCGGCATTTTAATACCCACCCGCACGTAACAATTGGTGTCAGAAGTGGGATGCCGATTCTGCCGCGTGAAGAAGAAACGCGTACTCCGCGAACAAGGAGACAAGTGGAGATGGATGCTGCACGTCGGCGTGGTCAAGAGGAGGAGTCTCAGCCTGAGACTGCCACGTCGTCTGGTACCACACCACCGGGAGACTCGACGGAGCTAAATCTGTCAACCCTGCTGGCCGCTATCCAGGCGAACCAGGAGGCTACTCGCCGCGATATCCAGGCGAACCAGGAGGCTACTCGCCGCGAGATCCAGGCTACCCAAGAGGCTATCCAGGAGGCTACCCGTCGTGACATCCAGGCTACCCAAGAGGCTACCTGCCGCGAGATTCAGGCCAACCAAGAGGCTGTTCTGTGCAAGATTGACGCCGGCATTTCTGTACTCGGCGAGAAAGTCACAAAACTGGAAGTGGACGTCAAAGAGGTTACTCTTAAGACGGAAAACCTGGAAGGCCGCATTGATGAACATGATAGTCGTATTCATTTACTGACTAATAAGGTAACGAAACTAGAGACTCGCCAACCACTAACCGTGGCTTCACCATCACCATCAGCAGCGAAACTGGACCTCCCGCACTTTGACGGGTCTTCATCGTGGACAGCTTTCCGCTACCAGTTCGAAACACTGGCCAAGTGGAATGGATGGTGTGATGACCAATCCTTCATGGCTCTGGTGCTTGCCCTACGAGGTGACGCTCAGCTCATACTGGAAAACCTGTCACATGAAGATCGGACGTTGGATGCTCTATTAGAAGCATTAGATACGCGTTATGGTGAGGGTCACCTAGAACACGTATACCGAGCACAACTCCGCGAGCGTACACAGGAGGTTGGTGAAAGCCTTCAACAGTGGGCGCTTGAAGTGGAAAGGCTGGTTCGTCGTGCGTACTCTTCGGCACCGGCAACAGTTGAAGTGACGCTGTTGCAAGCATTCGTCGACGGCCTACGGGACGCGGAAGTCAGAGCTGCTGTTCGTCTGGGCCATCATTCGACTTTGAAGAGCGCTCTGGCCCATGCTCGCGTGGAAGCTGTACGACGGGACACTCGGCTATATTAGATCCAGGAAGTGGAGCCGGATGAGACAAGGCCCCGGTATGTCCCCACTTGCTATGGCTGTGGAGCAAGGGGGCACATAAAGCAGAGTTGCCCAGTAGAGAAGACCAAAAGTGTTTCAAGTATTGGGATACAGGTCGAACCTGTGAAACAAGATACGCGGGCACATAGGGTAAGTGATGTTGTAGCCGTCCGTCGACTCGGTATCTCGCGACGTCCGTGTTTTGAGCCCCTGTGTTATACCTGCTGGAAAAGGGGACATATACAGCTAGAGTGCCCGAACCGGAAAAAGAATAGTGCCTTATATGCTGAACCCCAAGGGGATGACTGTCGAGTAGTACGATGGCAAGAGCAACCGCAGAATGTCTACCATGTAACGGAACATCACAACGGGAATGGACATAGCAACGTGAAAGATGTGATGCGAAGGCCTTGTGCCAGCAAGCACTGTTCTAAGAATGAAGTCCGAGAAGAAGTCAGGATTATAAGGACGCATGGCTTAGAAGATGAGTGGACTGGGACCAATATGAAGACGGCACAAGCGGAGGATGATGACCTTGGACCTATACTACGCTGGAAGCAACGTGGGAGCAAACCACAATGGAAGGATGTATCTGCTTGCAGTGCAACGACTAAAAGTTATTGGGCCCAGTGGGACAGCTTAGTCTTAGAAGACCATTTGCTGTACAGGAAATGGGAGTCCAGCAATGGAAAAGAAGTAGTCATGCAAGTAGTGATACCAAGAGTTATGGTGGCTTTTCTTTTACGGCACGTTCACGATGGCGTATCTGGTAAGCATCTTGGAGTCAAGAAAACCCTCGTGAAAGTGAGACAGAGGTTTTACTGGCTGCGATGCCGTAAAGATGTCGAAGACTGGTGCCGTAAATGTTTGGTGTGTGCCGCAAAAAGATCACAAACTGGAAGTAAAGGAAAACCTAAGTCGCAAACTGTTGGGCCGGAAGAAGTGCACAACCGGGTACGGGAAAATAGCCTGGTGACCAGGGAAAGGATGAAGACCCACGACGATTGGAACGCCAATACCAACGGCTTCGATGAAGGGAAGTTACTGTGGTGTAAAGGATTGTTATTACAAGGATCAACGACGTCACCTACTCCTACCGCATCAAGAAGGGTCCCCGAGGCAAACCTAAGATAGTTCACCTGGACAGATTAGCACGCTATCATGGAGCTAATGATGCTCGGGACGAGCATAACTAAGAGGGGGGTAGTGTTACGACCGGGACATAAAAGTGTTAATTACTCCGTTAATTATTACTTAATTGCAATGATCTCAAAATGCATTGTTAGTCTATAGGTCTACTATCGATCCGTGTAGAAAGATCTCGAATCCTCAATAGAAAGTTGTTCCCTCCAATTCGCAAGTACTTGTGTAAGTACCTACCGCTCGCTCGCTTACGGGTCACTGCCCCCACCTATTGTTAGTTTATTCTCCAAGGCCGCGCCGCTATTGTATCTCGCGAAAGCACTGGAAGTAGGTGTTTACGTGAATGATCTAGAAGTTTCCACCCCTCTGTTAATTTAGGTATTTAAGCCGAAGCATAGAGGCTGACAAGGACACGGAGACAGTTTGTGTTTACAAGCGACAGCGGAAGGAAGCGATCGAAGAGAATTGTACCAGCGACCCTTGCGAAGACTTTGGACTACTGTGAAGTACTGTGCGACTCGGACTACTGTGCTTTGTGTGTATACTGCGTGTATAGTATATACAGTGTGAGTGTACGTGGAATAAAATCTTCTTTACGTTAATCGGCATTTTAATACCCACCCGCACGTAACAATATATTTATGTAAAAACGTACTGATTGAAAGGCTAACCACTTTTTCGACCCATTTTAAAACAGAACCTTTGTGGCTGTATTATTTAAATTAAAATCTATCAAATTGGTTCTGAGATACACGCACTATTTATGTATTTATTTGATGACGAAACATTGTTTAAAGCCTATGTAGCGACACGGCCCTTACTACCTACCTACTAACCGCTCGATCATATGATCGACGAGACCTATCAACGGCTGCCGTTAGTTATCAGGTTCACTTCTACATATTTTTACAATAAAACATATTTTTTTTAATAAAACATATTTTTTTTAATAAAACATATTTTTATAGATTTGGATAGTATATTTACGTTACCTGGTTCATCCTATTGAATCTTACGAGTAGTTAAATCGACACGACAACCTGTATACTTTAACTAGGTACCGAATGGCTAATACGGCAATCTCGGATTTAAAACCTCTCCTTTAACCAATTGAGAAGGGAGAAACAATCTTTAATTATTTCATAACAAAGTTAATATTATCCAACTTCATCCTTACATAAACCACATAACGTAAAAATGTATTTAAAAATGTAATAACGAGTTTTCAGAATTACTTTTAAACTTTTTGCACTAAATTTTCAAAGGAACTTTGGCAATGCAATGTTAAAACGGTTCATTACGAGTGTATTGACCAAGCTAATTGCGTTGAATGGGAAGTAATGTGACAAAAAGTATGCGAGGCAACTTCGCCATCGGACTTTTAGTAATTTTGACCATGTCCGTTGAATGCCCACCTTGATTTCAATAACGGGAGTAATGAATCTCGTATTTTTCTTTTAGGTATTTTAATTTCAGAGGTCATCCATGTTTATATGGAAATAAACCAAGCCATATTCTAAAAATGACGCGCGTTTGGCTCATCAAACGCGTACCTAATTGTCAAGGAGGTGTACTGTAAGTTAGTTCATTACTGAAGAAACATTCCCTAACATTGGAACAAAAGTTCTTAATTCGTCTACGTTAATTACCATAAAAGCTTCTATTTTCAAGTTTAGTTGCAATCTACAAAAATCCTTACTACGTTTCAAAAACTGTATTTTTATGCAACTAAGTGACAAGAAGCGGTAACAACTCAGTGGGCAAGCGCTTGCCTTGGAAACAAGGTGCGCAGGTTCGGACCCCCTCTGATTTCTTTAATTAATCATGTGCGAATCGTCTTTGTGCGTTACTAGCTTTCGGTGAAGGAAAACATCGTGAGGAAACCTGCATGTCTGAGAAAGCCTAACTAGCTTTCGAATGACGTGTGAAGTCTACCAGCTCGCACTTGGCCAGCGTGGTGGACTATGGTCTAAGCCCCCTCATCTTGAGGGGAGGCCAGTGCCCAACAGTGGGACATAAACAAGGGCTGGTATTATTATTATTATTAAGTGACTAGCTTGCAATGCCGCATAAAATTAAAGACAGTTGTTAACATACAACATAAACAAACAAACTTTTATTACATTTTACAGTCGGCAACAAAGCAACACACTGATGAGTTGCAGCACTGCAGAATGTACTCACAACGCTGCGCTGTTGTTACCGGTAGGGTTACTCTGGAAACCAAATTTAACAATCTGGTCCAATTTTAAATTTCACCAAACGAGTGGCTTTGGCGTCTAGTCAGTACGCAACTTGATCAGTAGAATTTAAAATTGGAATGGATTCAACTTTGCGTTGGTATCCAGAGTAATTCTTAAAGGAGCGACAACTGTTACTGAGTTAGGTAAATACAGGTCGATCACTGATCGTGTGAAAGGTAAGATGATTCATGCGTCGGTTGGGCATGTAAAAATTCGATCTGAACTCTCCTCGGTCACGTTTTCTGACACATTGGATTGTGAGTATAAAGGAAGAGATAGTGCACTTGTAGTGTGTCTGCACAAGCACATATGCACTACAATATTATCTCCTGCGTAGTTGGCTAATCGTGTTTAAAAAAAGGATTTGCCGCCGTGGCCGGATGCGGCTGCGAGTTCTTTTGTTTATTTTATTATTTAATCCTTTTGGAAAGTCTCGTTGCAAGTCTCCTCAAGGTTAGTATCCTGCTTGAGAGTGGCCGGGCATAAGATCTTTTAGCAATCACATCGCGCGTCAACTTGGGGATGACCTCCGAATCCTCCGATTCGTTATATGCTATGAATTTGAGATTGCAATGTGATTATTTTTTAATTGATTTTTATTATATTTTTTCTCAATGATTATCCCTCTCTCTATTATTTGACAGTTCAGGGGGTCTAGTAGGGGTTTCGATAGTTTAATAACTTGATCAAACTGACATTTTTCTCCATACATTTCACACCCTAGTTAGCGCCGTTAACTATCAGAAACTAGTAGAATATAAGTACGGGAAATAACTGTCAGTTTGATCGAGCTCGTAAACTATAAAACCCTGTACTATACTCGCAGATTCCGACAGTATAAAGCCTTTTACTCACTTTTATGTCTCAATTAAACTTAAAAACAACCACTTAAAATTACACACACAACTTTATTTAATAGTTGCTCATATGTTGCGTTTGAAAACTCAAGTTTCCTTAAAAATCTGTCATAATACTAGTAATTAGTTGCTAAGTATGACAATTTGTTGCCGTGGACGAGCTCATGTGACTCATATTATGATCTCAGTCGATACAGTTAAAGAGTTTCAACCTTCCATATCGGTACAGTGTCGTAATTGAGAAATATTACAGTAGTTTTAAACTTTGGGCAGGCAAACAGATAAACTTCGCTGTACGTTCGGGGTGTGCGTCCTAGGACATCCATTGAGTACGGTGGCGACTCCGAGGACAGCGGCGGAGTTGCGACCCCCGTCCCCGTGAGCACCGTGTCAGGTTCCCGAGGGGCTACAATGCGCCCCCCGGCGGCGGGACCAAAGGCAAGGCACTGGTGCAGATTCCACCGGAGAGACCTGGGTGCCTCATGTGCCGATGCGACAGCCGCGTGGGTTTTAGTGGGTAAGAATCCCGCATACCCCGGTCGAGCCCCACAGCTCCCGGGGACCTTTTGAAGAATTCCCCCGCGTAAAAAAAGGCATACAGTAAAGCGACTCCGAAAGAGATTATTTAACCTACGATGGTACCCAAGGGGACGGTCCTTTGCATAAACCTACCACCTAAAATAGTAAAGTATCATTAAGATTTGGAGATATTGTCGAGTCTGTTTTTGAAGGAATTAAAATATTTAAAAAAATTAGCTTGTTAATCCTGGCTGGCAACCTAAAGGACAAACTGAGGTCTCCAGTCTCCACAGTCAGCACAGCTGTAGAACAATGGCAACCCTGACCATTGTAGGAACACAACTCACCGTGAAGATGGCGTTATTTTAAGTTGTGATTTTCCAACTAGCAGACGTCTCCCTGAGTCCCTGTGCTATATTTATACCTCTCTCAAAACTATACTTAAATAAACGCGATATTTGCTATCTTGTTCCAAGTTATACTTCTTTAGTTTATCTGGTATGCGACTAAGCGCCCGCGCATACTAAACTTGTCAATATGCATCGAGGACAACGTCAAGTTTGACGAATTTAGCGTTCTTTTACAGAACGTTCAACAACGGCCTTTACAATACAAATTTTAACCTCAATAACACAGACCGTAAGCCTTCTTTCTACTTTGTTAAATGAAGCCAGTTAAAAATATTCTCCATTTTCTATAGATACTTAACAGGTTCTTATTTGAGTTTTTATTTTAATTGAGGCACTTGCCACAGATTACATTTAATGTTTTTCTAGAGATAGCGTAGTATTTATATAGTGTTCTATAATAGGCATTAGCCGGGAATTTGTTTGCCATAAAATAATATTTATTGAACAGGACAAAATAAGTGTATCGTTTTTAATGACATCGTAAAATCTGTGTGGTTTTACATGTAATCTTGCCACTTTGAATCATGATAATCCTTTCAAAGGAGACAAAGTTAAGGAATCCCTCTGAGTAGGTATTGTGGTAAATGAGTAAGGCTCAATTCACACGAAGATGGCAGCGGCTGGCAGCGCACTTTCAGTGTGAAAGAATTTTAAACTTTATCTACAATATGTAAA
Organism: Furcula furcula; assembly: GCA_911728495.1. Lineage (NCBI taxonomy): Eukaryota > Metazoa > Arthropoda > Insecta > Lepidoptera > Notodontidae > Furcula > Furcula furcula. The sequence continues at coordinate 6,681,382 of OU452246.1, read as the reverse complement.
AGACCAGTATCGCTGAACGTGCGCTGCCGGCCGCTTGGTATGAATTGAGCCTAAGTATGCGCAAAGAAAACTATGAAGAAGCTAATCTTAGTAATGAGAAGAAATTAGATGTACGCGTTGATCGTTTTGATATAAGATAAACTATTTTAAACAAAATAAAAACCGACTTCAAAGTAAATTATCTAAAAAGCATAAAATAACGAAAATATATTGAAGTCGGTGCTAGCACATCATGTTAACTAACACTAGCACCAGCTGACACCGACTTCAATATATTTTCGTTATTTTATGCTTTTTAGATAATTTACTTTGAAGTCGGTTTTTATTTTGTTTAAAATAGTTTATTTAACACTTTTTAGTGACTTATTTTACCAAAATAGGTATCAGCACTATCACGCAACTCGAACGTCTCCGTTACAATAACTTACTGAAAACATAAAAAGTTTATATCTCTTAAACTACTGGACCGATTTTGATGAAACTTGTACTCTACCCTAAGTTGAAAAATACTCTAACTATTGCAAAAAGAATTTTCAAAATCGGACTTGTAGTTTCTGAGAAATCCGTGGACAAACCTACATACATACATACATACATACTTACATACATACATACATACATACATACATACATACACTCATAAAATTTGGTATATTTGTTTAGAAGCCCACATAGACTAACATATATTAATATTACGCATTTTTATCAATATTACATACATACGCGTCGAATAGAGAACCTTCTTTTTGAAGCCGGTTAATAAATTATTCTGTAACTTTACTGATTGGGCTAGATATAAGTACATAATTATGTTTCGAGAAAACTTTACAGCTATAGAAATGAAATAAAATGAACACTGTGCGTGCACTAAAATAGTAATTATAAAACACTTATGCTACATTAGTACTATTTTGTAACTATCAATTGCGTGCATACTAACACACACACACACACACAACGTAAAAAAAAACGTCTCTCAGGAGATACAATACGATTTGGCAACCCCCTTGGTTTTTAGTGATACCTTTCTTAAAACACATAGTGGCATATTCTAGCTGCGTAACGGAGGCTACATTTTTTTTACAAAACACTGCAGTCTGTCAAAATAGTTTGAACACTTCGAGAACTAACTTACAAAATATTTCATACTAATAATATTACGGCATACTTACCTGATTTGAGACAGGTTTGTAACATTACTCAATAATATTGTAGAACAATCTTACAAAATATCGAAGCTGATTTATTTAATTTTGTGAGATTCGTAAATATACAAATATCTTTATTATGTGACGAAATTATGTCAACTCACTGTCGAACCTACAAACGTCAATTAAAGTTAATGTTGATTAATTCCTTTTTTGAAATCGGATTATTTCGACACTCGAACCCCGTTAATACTTAATACGCTGATAGTGAGTAGATATAACAATTATCTCGTGTTCAATAATCGAAATTAATCATAAAATACTCCGACAGTCGAAATAAATAGATTTTAAAAAGTGACTTAATTAGAATTAAAGTTAATTGGGGTTTGTGAGTGCGGCAGTCAAACTTTACTCTTCTATAGACCCTGACGAAAAAAAGGATAATATTCGTTTGACAACTATCTGTATTGTTTAACCTTGTAAACAGCAGTGAGTATAATAACAGCTCACTGGTAAACAGGTGAATTTGTTTAGCTGGCGTGGATGGCTAAATCCGGAATTATGAGGAATTGCGAGAAATACTCAAAGGAGTCACGGGCCGATTTTGATAAACCCCAGAACAGCGTCATTTGATTTTTATAAATCCATATTTCTAGTCAGGAATCGAACCAATTGAATTTGAAAAAGAAAACCATACCTGTATCGTCAGTCTGTATACAAATAAAATTTTTGGCAGTTGAAACATGGCCAACGTTAGGAAAGTGCTCAATTTTAACATATACTATTTTATTTTTCAGCCTAGGTTCAGCAGTGGATGTCTTCCGGCTGGAGATGTGGTGTGTGATTTTATTTTTACTGTGGCTCCTGTCAGCCAAAATCTACAATGGTCACCAGTACAGATACCAACAGGTATGACCCTCGGCGATTCCCGGAGAAACGCCGAATTGTCTTGGAACCCCCAACAAATTTAAAAACTGAACAAGTACTTACACGAATACACCTGTCTTTTCAACGCATAGATCACACTTTTCAGACACTGCGGTGTTCTCTCCAGTAAGTTGTAGTTTCCACAGAAATAGAACAGTCTATTTTAACCATGTTTATTCTCACGTAGGTACCTTTTTAGATAATTATCATTATCAAACTACAGAACAATACCTATAGTATATATCAAACCCAATCATATTATAAACCATAGATCTGTTAAATATCCATACTAAAGTATGCCAAAAATGACCCATGTCATTAAAATATTTTGCATTTATTTACATAATTTATGTACTTAAGTATATGAAAAATATTTAACTACATGTTAAGGTATGTCTTAACATATCATAGTTAAATATAAGGTATGTCTGTACTTTATGCATTTTCTAAATACGCATGACGGCATTTTATTTTATTTATTATTTATTTATACTCTTTATTGTACACACATAAAAATAAAATTAAGAGGACTTGAAGAAATTTGTACAAAGGGCGGCCTTATCGCTCCCGCAATTTCTACCTAATTGCAAAGGTACACTTCACGTTCGCTACATTTTACCGAGCGACGCGGGACTACTGCTAGTTTATCCAATTGGGTGAATTTCATGTCTTCACTTTTAATGCTCTAATGGCATATCTATTGTTTTAATATTATTTATCAAACCTATCAATTTTACAGCTACCTACAAGGAACTTCATCATATTTGAACTTTTTTAGCAATGTGACCTTTCGCATCCAATATTTTCAAGCAAGGCTGAATTGTGAACAACGTATGCATTAAGATAATATATTTCATAGGAAATTATTACTAATTTATTCAATTATACTAATGGATTTTGAACTTCGAAACATTTTGTATATGTATTGTTGTTATATCGAACACTTCACGAGTTTTAAAGATTTTAACAGAATAACAATAATATATTCTTGATCAATCTACGCACGGTCATCTGATCCCATAATAAACAGAACCTGTACTAGGAAACCAGACAACTGATACTAATACTTATATATTTTGTTTTTGTAAAGTACTGCTACATAAATAGATAAATAACACCCAGATTACACCATACTCGAACCCAAAACCTATTAGGTAGCGGCCGGAGTGTCTAATAGATAACAGAAAACTACATACACCACAGATTAAAAAGAAAAAAAATCAGACAAAGATAGATATAAAGATCAGACATAGGATAGATTTGGTAGACCAGGATGTGGTAGTTCATTTGTGCAAGAGACCTAGATAAGTACCATCGCAGTATCAGATATCACTACAGTTTGCAAACATTGCACTCCGGTGTGATAGCCAGAGTAGCTTGAGATATTACTTAGAAGCAGTGAGATCCATGTAGATTTCAACATGATTGATGTACACTATAATAATAATAAAACTACTTCATATTTTACACTTATCAAATTAGACTCAATACTTGCAGATGCGACCGAAACAAGGCCTGCTGGTTATCCATGGTATTTTGGTAAAACAAAAACAATACACATCAAAATGATTTACCGTAAAGCAACAAAATAGTGTCAGACAATGTGCCACCAAGCAGCAACGTGTAAACAATGTAAACAAACGTCTTATGACGTGAAGGGCAATGTAGCTGGTGAAATTACCGGGATAACAATACTTCAAACAGATGTCAACAAGCAGGCGTTTTGCTTACGATTAGGCCAACGTCATGTCATATGGTACTTGGCCTTTTAAAGAAACTCAGGGGAGAGCTATGCTCGGAGTTTCTTTGCGCTACAGAATCCGGAATGAGGAAATTTGCCGAAGAGCCTTCAGAAACTGCAAGTTGAAATGGCAATGGGCAGACCACATCACTCGAAGAACCGACAACCGATGGGAAAGAAAGTTTCTCGAGTGGCAACTATGAAACGAAAGACGCAGCGTAGGCAATCCTGGGAGAATCCTGGACTGACGACATTGTGCGAATCGTAGGTAACCGGTGGATGCAAATATCCAATTGTCATTCATTGTGGCGTGCCAAGGGGGAGGCCTATGTTCAGCATTGAACGTCATCCAGCTGATGATAATGATGATGGGGCCAACGCTTTACTCCTCACGTCATTAAGTTGATTTTTATAAAGATGGAAAGTTTTTTTCTCTCTCTTATTTTGTTGCATTTTAAATTTTAAATTCAAGTCCATATGTCTAAGATCTTCACATCGTGTGCGGAGTACGTAGCGAGCATTCACTTTCACTGGTGCGCGTGCGCCGACCTTGACTATGCGTGACCGCCAATGATCGAGTTTTGATAGCAGCCGAACTGCAGCGATGCCTTGGTTTCGATCGGTGGTAGTATGAATATTTAATTTTGTTATGTAAATATATCAATTAATATTTTAAAAATATGTTTATTACCTCAAATAAAATTATGGTTCAGAATGTACAATTAAAAAATCCGAGCAAAAATAACATTAATATCATGACGTGACATTGATTTAAAGCATCGATATAATATATAAACTAGATAAACATTCACAAACAAAACGACATCTAAAATGTGGTGGCGGAGGTTGCAAACTTATCTGTGCTGGTGGCGGAAACGTGAACTAACGATTTTATAATGATAATGACTTGTAGTTTGACAGTTTCATATAGACAGTAGCGATACTATTATCAGCAAAAATAAATTTGTCAGGATATGGCTTGTAAAGAAATAGCGACAAAAGGGCGCTATTTCTCGCTACCACTTTTTGAACCGTGACACCAAATCTAGTTTATATATTATTCGATGATTTAAAGTTAAATTTATAGATTAGTAGTACTATGTAAAATAAAAGAAATGGATACGAAAATAACCTAAAACTAAAACAGCGTAGGTAAGACAAATGAAAATCAACCCCTTATTTACACTCATGGAAATTAAAACACTGGCTGGCTTGTAAGAAGCAGTCCAATAATCAGAATTGGTTGATTTATTTTCGATAAAATTATAAATAAACATTCAGTTCTAATACAGAACGTCCTTTTTTGATGTCTATGCTTTGGAAAGTTTTTATACGTAGCGAGTGTCATTACGTAGTTTAAGTAAAGACATACATCATACATACAAACACGTTCTTTCCAAATAAGTTCTAATTCCAAATTTAGAAGGAACTAACTGACCCGCGCAGCTCCACCCGCGCTTTTATTACATTTTGCTCCCCTTTTCACCCTCCTCCTTTGATTTATTTCTCTCCATGTCGCTCTCTCTATTATAAGAAAAATGTAATTCTATGCTCTTTCTCTCCTCTCTCTTTCCCCCACCCGCATCGGTCCCCTTCACATTCCCCCTCTTCCTCTCCCCGTTGTCCCTTCCCTGAACCCTATCCCCCCCATCTCTCTCTCCCAACTTGCTCCATCTCACCCCCCCCCCCCCCCCTTGCTACACCTAACTCCTCCGATCCCTCACCCCCTCCTCGAATCCCTTCTCCCTCTCTGTCCTCTCTTGCACCCTCCTTTCATTATATATATCCGTCAATCATGGTATCAGCGGCATGAAATATACTTTACGACTTATTCTCAGACCTACCCGATATGCACACAAAATTTCATACATATCCGTTCACCCATCTATTTAATTACCTTGTCTTATGTTGTTTAATCTTTACCTAGCGGCATGTAATATAATTAATGACCTATTATCAGACCTACCCGATATGCACATAAAATTTCATACAAATCGGTTCACCCATCTATTTAATGACCTTACCTAAAGTTGCTTAACCTTAACCTACAGGTATAAAAAGTCCGTCTCCTACTCCTAAGCTACTTCCCTGCCAATTTTCAGCCAAATCGGTTGAGCCGTTCTTGAGTTATAAATAGTGTAATTAACACGACTTTCTTCTAAATATATAGATTAAAGTTCTATGGTGATTGTATGTTCAATTTCACCGATAGATGGCACTGTTCATAATGTAAATCACGCCAACATCGTAAATTACTGTCTAATGATATTCGATAATGAAAGTTCTAAGTTTGTCGCTTCTTTTATTGTTACGACTGTAATACAATACTTATACACTACCTGGACTTGGGGAGTTTCATTAAAATTTCATGAATCATTTCATGATCTAGTTTGGACTCGCTCGGGTTTAACAGATTTTAACTTTTCAAAGATATAATGCCATATTTCTATCAGCAACGTACTTAGAACAATACAGAAATCTAATGAAAATGTCCTGGGCGTACAGTAATTGACCCTTCGCCACTGCAATATCTTATTCAAACTAAATGTCTGCTCAGTCCCTATTGTATATAGCGTAATAATACATATCTTAATGATTAACTGATCAGTCTATAATTACCTTATTCACATACAAAGGAAATTACGTGGTAATATGTGCATGTAATGTTTCACTGCTTAGCCCCTATGAAACATAGCGTGATGTTTTATATACCAATTTATACCTTGACTTCTACACAACACATCAGTGAAAGTCCTATCAAAATCCATCCACGGGTTTTCAAATGATACCTGGACAAACAAAACGACAGACAGACAGACAGACAAACAGACAATAATTCCAAAAAAAATTGTTTTGGCCTCTATGTCGATAGTATAGTATCCTCACATAGAAATTTTGGAAAAATATTCAATGTACAGAAAAAGTGCTCTTTGAGTTTTATTATAGTACTAGCTGACCCACGCAGCTCCGCCCGCGCTGTGTTTACGTTTACTAAACTTTCAATAATATACATTCGCATAGAATACAAAACCTCCTTTTTTAAAGTCGGTTAAAAACTTGGACCCATTTTGTACTTGCCCTCCAAAGCACGGAAACGTTTAGTTCAAATGGCGTTAAACGGTCACCCATCTATTTAATGACCTTAGCTAACGTTGCTTAACCTGATCGATTTCCAAAAATTGTTAACAACTGTCTATGAGTGTTCCCTTACAAATATTTATTATAATTATAAAGAACAAATGATAAAATCGGACCAAGCGTATAACCAAGTACCAATTTTAACTTTAATCCTCTCTCCTAAAAGAACCGTGCTAGATTACGGGATAAAAAGTATCCTATGTCCTACCTCGTAGTAAGATCTCAAATCCTGCCAAGTTTAGTTTCAATCCATCCAGTAGTTTCGGCGTGATGCTCAGCCGAGATACAGACAGACAGACAGACAGACAGACAGACAGACAGACAGACAGACAGACAAAAATTAAAAAAAATACATTTTCGGCCTCAGTATCGGTTATAGAATGCCCTCCAAATATAATTTTCAAAATATCTTCAATGTACAGAATTGGACCTGTTACAGTTTTATTATAAGTATAGATAGATAGAAGATAGATAAGTAGATAGACACATAGCAACACTTACAACCTAATCTAAAATTTAAATTTTTAATATTTACCTCTAAGTATGGACAGCTTAATTTCATCTTGGCACAGGGTTATGACCCGTTCGATTTTCTGCGGAGCCGTTGGAGGGTTTCGACATCTCGATTCCTGGAAAAAAGCATCCGATATAGCCTGTGGTTAAAAAAAACAAAGACAGAGGTTATTGCCCTAATTTGTATTATGGCTTCACTGCAACCAAGGGCTTATATACGATTGGGACTAATAAAACCCCTACGAGTAACGTAGGAATTTGTGAGTTAAACGATCTGCATTTTAAATTAAGAGAAAGCAAATTGGTGAATTTCTGTCACCACTAAGGAATTAAGAACACTGCAAATATTTCTTTCGACGCTATAAAAAAACTGAAGTAAGTCCAATAATAGACAGATTTTAATATGTTATTTTTTACCAGAGCCCTTACCATGAACTCATAAAGCAGGGCAGTGACCTGCGTGCTTACCATGAGCGCACTAATAGCAGGCCACCCAGGTCCCCCAAACAGGTGAGTGGTCACGTGACAATATTATTCGCACGCAAATTTGTACGAAAGGTCACTTTTCGTATTAAACTATAGTGCTTTATGAGTTCATGGTAAGGCCCCAGGTGAATTTAGTTGGAATATAACTTAATTAAAAAAAAATGAAAATAATAAAATTTTTGTGCAATATAAAGAGAAGTTCATAATATGAAAAATAATGTTCCTATAAATGAAATATAACAAAAGAACAAAACATATGCAATAGTGAGGATGTCTCGTGACTAGTACGTAACGGTATCATTTGTAGAGTCAAGCCAATGGGAAGGTAAGTGCCTTTGTAAGTTCACTTTCACTTACGCAATTACGTCATAAAATAGTGGTTATTTATTATTACTAGCTACATTCATAAATGAACACTGGCTGACTAGGGCTGACTAGACTGGATAGGTCAAGTTATATCATCTTTGACATTTTGTTTTGGATCTGCAGTGTAGGTTTTCAACCCTTACGTCTTATTCCTTACTATAATAAAAAAAAAATACACGATGGGTCGTGGGTTCGATTCCCACCAAGTGGCTGTGTGTTATTTATCTACTTAAGTAAAATATTAAAAAAAAATGTATATAAGTATCAGGTGTTTGGTTTCCATAGTACAGTACAGGCTCTGCCTAGTTTGGGATCGGATAACCGTGAGTGGATTGTCCCAGGATATTAAGGATCGGAGGATCTCAGGGATAACGTAGATATTGAGAGGGAACGAAGGGCATTGGCTGTCCGGGGGAATATGTTGGCCCGTAGGTTCGCGCGTTGTACAAAGGAAGTGAAAATCACTCTTTTTAAAGCTTATTGCCAGACATTTTACACGTGCAGCCTATGGGTCGACTGTACTCAGGGAACACTCAGTGCCCTTCGTGTTCAATATAATAATATGTTTAGGATGCTGTTGGGACTGCCGAGATACTGTAGCGCATCAGGAATGTTTGCCGAAGCACGCACGGATGGCTTTCATGCCATCCTTAGAAAAAGGGCTGCTTCGATGCTCCACCGTGTCCGAAACAGTTCCAACAGTCTTCTAAAGGTGTGGGCAGACAGGTTCGACTGTCCAATGTTGAGACATTGGATCTCACTCCATGTCTAGTTTATTGTTATTTATTTTGTATATTGCCTACTAACATAGATTGTAAGTGCATAATAACAAATTATGAATCTTAGTTATTTGAAATAAATTGTTTATTATTATTATTATTATTATTATTAATATTATTGTTATTAATAATATGTATATACGCATTAAAATGTACAAATTACTCTTACTCTAAATACAAGGAATAGAGTTAATAAGTAAGTTGTCCATCATACACGTATACAATACATATACGTATACATTAAAAGTGAGGCAAACAGCGTAGTAAACGAATATGATATTAGTTTGTAAAAAAGAGTAAAGTCAAGAGACTGTAGTTATTTTAAATAGTAGCTCTATGGTCGCTCGAATTCATATAAAAAAATACAAATTATTTGCGAAGTGAACATTTTGCAAAGTGGACGTTTTTTGAAGTGGACTTTTTTACAAAAAGTCGTTTTTCATCGAGTTGGCAGTATTCGAGGTGAGCATTCTGCGTCAAAACCAATATTCTAGATAGTATCAACCTATTAATTTGATCCCAGAGATCAAGTTTGGGATCAAATAATTTTTAATTTTTTTGATGAATTCGAGCGACTCTAGAGCTACTATTTAAAACAGTATACTTAGTCTCTCGACTTCACTTTTTTTTCACGAACTAATATCACTATTCGATTACTACGCTATTTGTGTATAGATAGGTACTCATGTCTACCGCTCAAACTCAAACTCATAAATAGTTTATTTCAAATAGGCTTAACGAACTTTTGAAGGGTCATGTTTTTTTTTTTTAAAAAACATGACCTTTCAAAGGCAAGAAACTCAGCGGGGTTGTCATTTTTTCACTTTTTTTTAAATAGTGTGTCATGTTACAATTAGATCAGAGCGACAGTGTGTCTTGCCGTTCAAAAGATCAAATAAGACAGAAAAAAATAATAAAATGCGACGAAAGTACAACAAACTAAAAATCCAAAGGGATAGTAGTCGGACCAGTCCCCCCAAGCAGCACTCGCGCACGAGTTGACTCGAGCAGCAGCCATCACTCCCCTCAACCATATTGGAGGGAAGGGGGTGACCCGCCAAAATACCTACTTAAAAAAATTAGTATATTCTAATCTTAATTTACAGCTAGTGGTAGTTGTCATAGGACAACCAGACAATTGTCGCTGGTGGACTAGACGCTGTAGTTGTGTTGTCAGGAGTTATATATCTATTACTATTAATTATTTGTTGTATAAATAAAATAGGTAGGTACATTTTAAATAGGATTGATGGTAACTAGGCTGTCCATCTAGTGCATGCAAACGCGGGACATTGGACACGGTCACACAGCAATGAAACAAAGACATTATCTACTTTTTATCCATTGTCCCTTTGCAATTCGCAAACGTGGGAACAATAGGCGCTTAGTAATTGTTTCGATGACCATTTAGTTCATCGGGTTGCGGGTCAAGGATTGTGAAATGATATATACCAAAAAGTTATATCAAATTCTAATATAGCGACCCGCACTTGCTTCGAGCGGGTGTGTATATAGTTTTTTATATATATTTGATAGAACCATACAATAGTACATTTAAGATATGAAATGTTTGAACACAACGCCAATATCTTTTATTTTTATTTAATCTCAAATGCTAATTCTGGAATTTTTCAAAATAAAATTAAACAATTGTAACAAAAAAAACTGGTGTGGCAAGTAATGAGTTATATGGCCTAAATAAGTAGCAAATTACCTCTTCTGTCGGCCAAATCAATTTGGCAAATGATCCACCAAACACCCTGTATAATAATAATATTCTGAGACACACACGGTCATCTGATCCCAAACTAGGCAGAGCCTGTACTATGGAAACCAGACAACTGATACTAATACTTATATACTTTTTTGTAAATACATACTTTAATAGATAAAACACCCAGACACTTGATGGGAATCGAACCCACGACCTATTGATCAACGGCCAGGGTGTCTAACCACTAGACCAACAGGCCCGTCAACGAATAATCGACGTCGACATAAAAGAACTGAAGGGCTCTGTAGTTGGTGATATTACCGGACACAAGAGACTTAGTATTCGAGAGTCGGCAATGTGCTAGTGATTCATCTGGTGTTGCTAGCGTCCATGGGCTACGATAACTGCTTACCATCAGGCAGTTCTTGCCGCCTTGGTAGTATAAAAAAATACGCGAAAGTTACTGACTTCAGTGATGACATATGGTGCTGAGACGTGGTCTCTAACGGCTGGCCTTTTAGAAAAGTTCAGAGTGACACAACGAGCCATGGAGAGAGCTATGCTCGGAGTTTCTTTGCGCGACAGGATCCGAAATGTGGAGATTCGCCGAAGAACTAAGGTTACCGACATAGCTCTCAGAATCTGCAAGTTGAAGTGGCAATGGGCAGGCCACATCGCTCGAAGAACCGATAACCATTGGGGAAGAAAGGTTCTCGAGTGGCGACCACGAACCGGAAGACGCAGCGTAGGCAGGCCTCCCACTAGGTGGACAGACGACATTGTGCGCGTCGCAGGTAACCGGTGGATGCAAATAGCCAATTGTCGTTCATTGTGGCGTTCTAAGCCTGTGTTAAACAGTGGACGTCTTCCGGCTGATGATGCTGATGATGATGTCTGACTGCGGGCGAAGCCAGCACATACAGCTAGTCACCTAATAAAGTAAGAGACCTCATAATGATTTAAGTAATGTTCTCCATATGAGTTTTCTTGGGTCATGGTCAGATCGATCTACTTATATTCACGATGGTATTGCTTCAGGGTGAATACTATTGTGTGATTGGCAAATCAGTGGCATTGTGAGCTAGTCGTGAGAATGTTGTTAAGAATACAGATCTAAAATTGCTTTTTTGGTTAGAAATACGTATTTAAATATTTCTTTAGAACAAGTGTAAGCAATATCTATAACAATGTCTTATAGTTTGCAATCTAATACCAGGTTAGGGTCTAGTTTCCAAAAATCTATTTCCAATCTAGGGTTTGTGATGGGTTTGGGTTGCTACTTTTCATTAAACTAATTTTAAAACTAATATGTTGGTAAACAGATACTAAATTTTTGTTACAGCGACGCTCTTGCAAGACGTAGATTGAGTCATATGGGAGAAGCCTATCCTACAGTAGATGGTTATATCTCTAATCTGGTGCAATCATGGGGTACCTTAAGGAACTCTTCGATAAGTCAGCAACAGAGTAGGTAAGGGCTAGGGCAGGCATAATGGATCCAGCTGGGTCGGATTGCGTTCCGGTGGGTACCGGGCCCAATTAATAGCCACCAACAATAGAATAGAATACTATTTTTTTTTATATTGTAGTGTTTGTATCTATGTAATACATACATACATTGTCTCATGTACAGAGATGTCAAGGGTAGTCGGTCTGGTCAATGAGTATATAATCACTACGTGGTCTGATGACGATGCACGGACAGGACGTGCCCGCGCTCGGGGCTGGTGTAGTGATGAGCCAGTGGTACGAGTCTACATATATGAAACATACTTATAAATAGTACATAGTGAAATTGGTAAAGCAATTTATTTACATAATGTCAAACTGGTGTTGAAAATAATTGAAAATTAACTATGCTTTTTTTTTTAAGTTTTTTTTTTTAATAAATACATAGGTATGTAGTAAGAGCTCTATGGCTGTTCCGACAAAATTTTCATTCGATGCACATGCAAGATCTATTTTATGTAGGGAAAAAAATGAAAAGATAGATAGATAGACAGATAGACAACTCTTTATTGCACACCAAAAAGTACAGAAAACAGAAGTATAAAAAAAATATACAATGGTATACATTGGGCGGCCTTATCGCAAGTTGCGATTTGTTCCAGACAACCTTAGATCTTTTATTGAAGTTTGACCTAATTGGCTCTATATATCCATCACACTAACCTCGACCATTCTGAGTCTGGCATTTCTATTTGTAGTAAAATACACTAAAATAGATATCTTAATTTCTTATATTTGTAATAATTATTAAACCGGATTTCAGAGCAAGTTGCATTGCACCACCAAGTCTCGACTCTAATCGTTAGGCAATAGGTTCCAGTTGACATAAATAGAAGTTTGCGCAACGTTAAGACAAAAGTATTATATAATTTTGTAGTTGACATTAGTGCTCAGAATTATCTTAAGTAGCTTTAGCATCTTAATTCATATTAGTTTTAAAACATAGGATGAGGTGGGAACGACTATTTATGAATATTCTGGAGGAGGCAACCAAATAACCTTCGAGTGGGTACCATTGTTGTAATAAATGCTCACGGCCGATACGATCTCAGCGGCCAATCTTTCACAAGATCAGCCATCTACGCGGGAGATATTATGGAGCACAAGTGCTTGCGTAGAGACAAGTGCACTCTCTCTTCCTTTCTTTGTGTTATGTTTTTTTTAGATATCTAATGTTGTAATTACACCTGCCCTTCAATATACTGTCTGTACCACAAGGTGGTCTGGGAGAGATCGCTTTAGCGATAAAACCGCCTTAAATTGTCACACTGCAATTTTTATTTTCTTATTTATTCTATTGCACCTCCCACAATCCGGTGTGACGGAAGACCGACATGACCGGGGAGAGGACAGGCGCAGGACCGCCTTTTACATGCCCATCCGACGCATGGATTATCTTACTTTACAGCCATCAGATGATCGACCTGTTCTAGCCAGTAAGGAACAACTACACAAAGTAGGTGCTCTCCGTGGGATTTGGACCCGTCACCTCCACCGGTTTCCCGCTGCGCCAAGAAGGCTATAGCGTTGTAATAATATCCTCCTGGCCAATACCCCATGACAGTGGCCAATCTGGACCACAGTAGTCACAACGGAGTTTTGTGTGTCTGAAGTTGGCTGCAAGACCCTGCGCAGTAGCTGTTTTTGTGTTTTGTATTAACAACTCACGTACCTACTGTAGTTGCACAATGGTTCGCAAAACCTAACTTCAGACACAGAGAGATCCGTTGTGAGTGCTGTACTAGTCTAGAGACAGGCGCCTGGCGCTCCATCCATCAGGCAAACGTCTTGCTTGTCACGTGTAAAAAAGGTATTTGCTCACAAAGCGATATATTTACATGTGAATCAGTATTCAGTCACCTCATTTAACGTGGGTGTGGCCTTGCTAATACGTCTGCTGAACGCTATAAAAGGTATTGTGTAGGACGCACCTAGCGGTCACGGCGTCTTGGGAACATATTTTTAAAGCTAATATTATCGGTCTGCTGTTTGACTATAACCATCGATGTATTACTTACTAGATTAATAATCTATAATCTATACTTATCATCGATATACTATCTAAACAAGATAGCTGTCACGGCCCGAAAAGTGGTCACGAAAATAGAGCTACGGAGACGGTTGTGTTGCTATTTCAAATTAGTAAGAGCCGACAACAGCTAGCGTAAAGACGTGTCGAAATGCCTCATTTGCGTCTAAAAACCTTAAGGGGGTAACAACGGTAAAATTGCAAAAAAAGCCTTTGTTTAAAGAGTTCGATGGATCAATCCGCTATTGCATTGGCAATGAAAATTATATGTACTTATACCTCAGATCTTCAGCAAATAGTTTTATTGATTAGATATTGGATTAAATATAACGTTTTCAAGCAATATATATTTAAAAAATGTACTACGTTGGATATGAATTGTGTTAGCGTTCAATATCCGTTCATCGGATAGACGTCCAAACTTGGACTATAAAAAGCATAATAACCTATTCTACAATTTGTATTGATTACATTTCTTAATTTCATTCATGTTTTACAAGAAATTATAGAAAAACCACGTACGCGATGCATTTCCCCTTGCAGCGCCCCCGCCATCGCCTACCATCAGTCTTTCGTGGACTGGAAGGTGGACGTGCTCGATTTTTTAATTTGAATGATTTTCAACATATTTTTAATTAAGATATGTTACATATGGTATAATTATAACATTATAAATCATTTCAAATGAAATCTATACTTCTATATTTAATTAAAGATATTTTTAAAGTAATACCATATTTTTGGTTAATCATAGAGTATGCGAAAGTATCGTTCCCGAGTATTATGCCTAACTATTAGAGCGTATCAGAGTCATATATGATCTTACTAATTGAAATCGTATTTAATACTGTGTAGGTCGACAAAATGACATACATTATGATATCCTTTACATTATGATTTTTTTTGTCAAAACATGAACGGTGTTATTATTACTATCATGTTGGTTTTTGCAACTTAGCAACGAGTCGAGTACCTGTATGGTTGGCTTGGTGGTGAGCGACACGCTTACCTACGGACAGTTGCATTGGACAGTTGTTCGTCTTTTGAGACATCTGGATGGTTAAGTTGGAAGGGTACTCGTGTACTATCTAGGTGGCGCCACTTTAATCTTAGATTTCTTCCGCTATGTAACATAAGTAGAAGGTCACTGTAGCTGGCAAAATAACTATCGGACCAAAAGGCTATAATTATGGTTTTGGATGACAGGGACAGGAAGAGACTTTTCTATGGGTGGGTGCTTCGATTACTATCAGGTAATACCTTGTTACTTAACTAAGTTGCGTAACAATAAACTGATGGTGTTGTTGGCAGGCACGAGAAAAAATACCACCGCGTTAAAATGTTAGTTACTCTAAAACCAGATTGCTTATTAGAATCAATGTAAATTAAATTTCTATTTAAATTTTACATTACCTATGCACCTACCACTATTACCCTCTGCAACATCCAAAGGTAGACTGGCAGAGAATGCCTAAGGCCTTAAGTCGGCCTTGTACATATTTAAGTGTGCTAAAGAATAAATAAAATGTCAAATGCTCCACGTAGTTCAAACCCCCCGAAATGGGTACAGAACTCAAGATGAAGTTACGTTACGTACTCTCGCGGTCACGAACGGTCTAACACCTTTAGGACGACAATCGCTTCCACGTGCTCGCCCAAAATACATGCGGGCGGGGTAAGCGCCCGGAACGTCGTTCAAATTATTTTGATTGAAAACTGAAACTTACACTAAAAAGACTATTACTGAATTCGTGCGTTCAAACGTTTGTTTGTTTGAGCACTGTTTAGTGCTACGGATTCCTTTGGCAGCCACGTATATTGAATAACAACACAGGTCCGTTGATTTTGTAGTTTACTACCCTGGCCGCTGACCTTAAGGTCTTTGGGGTAGATTCCCACACAGGACAAACATTCATATGCATGAACATAATCTGTTTGTCTTGGGTCTCGGTCGTTTTTACCTGTACTTAATTATGGAAAAAGTTAAGTATCTTATCATAGTTTCAGTGCGATGGCCATTACGGAGTCGATCACGGAACTCATCTACATCATCATCAGTAGGCAAAACGTCCACTGTTGAAAAAAGGCCCTCTCTCCCTTAGAGGGGAGGGGTTGCCATAATCCCCACGCCTGGCAGGCGGTTGGAGATCGCAGATAGGTGGTAGGTAATCCAATAAAAAGACGCTGCTGCTCGTCTTCTTGTTTTTCCTTAGTCGTCTTTTACGGACACACAAAGAAAGGAGATGGATGGGTGCTATTATTCTTATCATGGAACTAATTGTCACAATAAAAATAATTTATGATTTTTGGGTCTGCATGACTTGGGTCGATTGGTCTTGAGTAAGATTGGAAGCTAGCAAGCTTCCATGATTCGGGTACTTGTGCCGCTCTTAAAGATAATATACGCATTAGAATAGGAAACATTACAGTTACACGCTTTTTTAATAATACCGCTAGCATCTCATCAGGGCCACTGGCATGCATTGCAGCATCTTAAGTCACTCTCTTTGTCATACTCGCAATCAATCATCAATTTGGTTTTAGTTCATTTTTCCAGGAATCAAAAAGCTCAACTATCAGATGGATGTTTATTGGTTAGAGAATTTGGAACTAATTTAGGATATATGTTAAAAGGTCCCTTTTTAAAAAAAATACTATATTTTGAAGGCTCTGTTAAACGCTTTCATTTTGACGTGCAGAACCGAAACCTTAGAACTTTGTGCATAGTTTCATTTCAAGTACGCTTACAGTAGTCACGGCAAGACGCTGCGCAGTAGCTATTTTTATGTTTATGTATTCAGAACTCACAACTGTGCTTGCGCAATGGTTCGTCAACCCTAACTTCAGACACACAAAAATCCGCTGTGACTTTATAAGTAGTACGAATGTATATGGATTCTGAATGGCAGGCACAATGTATTCAGCTGGGTCGAAGTGGACCTAATAACCACCAACAATAGAATAGAAGTATGTATAAGTCTCACTAGTCAGGCATTGGCTATTCTATAATAGACGGGCTGAACCTTTGATATGAACTTTGGAATATGAAATGCAATAATCCGTATCCTGATGCAACACGTCAACTACGTTACCACTGTAAGTGGTTGGGTTGTCAGATTGTAATTAGGTGGCACGCCAAGGTATACATCAAGATATAAACCAGTTGGTTACCGTTATTAAACTGCATCATTTCTTTCTATAACGGAATAGGCAAAATTAACAAAACTCCATACGACACATCTGCATATTTTTAGTCTATGATTTTTCAAATCTAATATTCATATCTGCTGGTAGCGCCCTCTACGATGACAACTCTCGGCCGGATCGGCCAGATTCTCAAGGTCATTGGCGCATGTTACCCCCTTAATACACGTCGCAACAGCAAATTTTCATACGGAACATAATATATTTGCCATTAGTAGTAGTTAATAGTATTAGATTAAATGATAGATATCAGTAAGATATCACTAAAACACGAAATAATAAATATTTCATTAAATATCGCTGCTACTAGTCCGCCAACCGCCAAGCTACCGGCCGACCAAATTAAGTTTGCCGCTACTGTCTAAACAAAACACTCAAACTACAAGTAGTTCCCATAAGATTATAGTCCAATTCTCGTTGCGACACCAGCAAAGATAAGTTGGTCGGCCTACGTTGAGACTTGTTCGGTCGGCCCCCGTGCCTTCGTTTATCCCGTTCTCCCTTTCACGCGTTGTCCGCCACTATCCCTGTCTCGTTCGTGGCGTGGCTTGAACGGTACTACGGGTATAATGCGCTACGGTAGTAACGTCGCAGAAATAGTTTTAACGCTATACATCGTTGTTTTTGTAGCGTAAATATTGATACAGCATTGTACAAACATGCGGTAACAGCTCAGTGGGCGAGCGCTTGCCTTGAAAACAAGGTGCGCAGGTTCGAATCCCGGCTCGCACCTCTGATTTCTTCAATGAATCATGTGCGAATCGTCTTTGTGCGATTGTTACTAGCTTTCGGTGAAGGAAAACATCGTGAGGAAACCTGCATGTCTGAGAAAGCCTAACTAGCTCTCGAATGACATGTGAAGTCCGCCAACCCGCACTTGGCCAGCGTGGTGAACTATGGCCTAAGCCCCCTCATATTGAGGGGAGGCCCGTGCCCAGCAGTGGGACATAAAAAAGGGCTGGTATTATTATTATTATTATTGTACAAAAAAATTAATGTACAATGACCATTGCGCCTATAAAAACCGTTTACATCCTGCGCAGTCCTGGACGGGTCACTCGGGCTCTTACGTTCATACGGAATATTTAAGCTATCACTACCATATTTTGGATGAAATTTAGTAGGTGACTGCTTATCTGGATACTTAACACGCTCGCTGCGGAGCCGTTTTTCATGGACTTTCAGTCAGTGCGTATGAGGTCTTTTAGAGGCAAAGTTGAACTTCTTTGCAGTGCGTAAGATACCTTTCCGGCCTCATAAAACTTTGTTTCTAAAAACACCTTATATATAGCCCAAATGTGACAATAATTGCTTGAAACTCTACCATTATAAACTTAAATAGATGCTAAAGTTGAATCCAGCTTCGCCCACAGTTATGACTTTTTAGTATTGAATAATATAAAAAAATATATATGACATCTGTTCTGCCTCACATCGCACTAAAAGAAAGTTCGATTTGTGTCTCAACTAGGGATGGGAACAAAAGAGAGTTGCAGTTACGATAATATTAAAATATTTATTCAAAATGTTCAGTAAAAATGTTTTTCATTAAAACAGGGCAATCAGAAAGATTTCGCACACTGGACACAAAAAGTATTTTTTTTTTATTTAACGTAAGCTTTAATTTGTCATAGCAACCTACGCAGCGCATTCGTTGACCACTTTTTTCTTTCTTTCTTTCTTTTTGAAGCACATGATCAGCACATCTTCCAGGAGGAAATCCTGAAATAAACGCTTACGTTAGGTGTTTCTATAAGCGACCACTGAAGTAATGTAGCATGGTTCCAGTGGCCCACCAATAAAGGCGGAGAGGGCACACGGCGGGTTTATTTAGTGGGTAAGGGCCCTACACTACCCTATTCGTTGCCCCGAATTACGGGGTGTGCGGTTGGGAACATTTTTTCCCGCCTAACAAAAATGAAATGTGTCTATAAGCGGCATTTTTAAAGACTTTAAATGTATATGTATGTGTATTAACGTGTGCGTGTGTATGGATATTTGTGTGGGTGGATGAGTGACACAGATGAGTGTGTGTTTATGTTAGTGTCTAGACGTGTGAGTATGTGTGTATTTGTGTAGGTGGATGAGTGAATGTTTGTGTTAGTGGATAGATGTGCGATAAAAAAAGTGTATGTACGCTTACTACTTACATGAATCCTAGTGTAAGTAGTAAGCGTATGAGTATAATCGTGCTATGAAAACATTAAGCTTGAGTAGAATAGTTAACAGTTACAGCTTGGCTATTGTTGTTGGAAGTATGACATATCTACCAAAGATAATACGAGTACGTCTAGATATGGAAGGAAGATCGAATCAAAATGACTGTCTTAGGAAGTACTATTTATGGCATAGATGTTATGCTTTTAAAAACAAATAACAATACCGACGCAAACAACTAGTCTATACTATTATAAAGCTGTAACAAGAGCTGTGTCTGTACATTTAAGATATTTGAGAAAAAATGAATGTATTAGGCTATATAGGCGTGTCTAAACACAAAACTTTTTTTTTTAGATTTTTTGGCTGTCAGTTTATCTGTTTGTTTGTTCGCGCATCACACAAAAACTACTGAACGGATTTTGATGCAACTTTTTTTGTTTGATGGCTCTTGATTAGACTTAACAACTGGTATACATTTTATCGCTATTATATCGGGAACCTGAGATAAAACTAAATAAACCTACCTTTTGACTGCGGCGGAGCCGCGGGCAAAGGCTAGTATGAACATAAATAAAAAAAGTACGGATAAATTGTCGAAATTAAAACTGTTGCTATGCCTTATTTGAATGCTCTCTCGCATTGTCAATACTTTCTATTTCAGCTGCTTGGTTGGTTCATCTACTTCTACGCCAGATAATTCTGAGCTCTCAATCGAAATATCTGTGTCTTCATCTTCTTCGTTAACATTTCTTCTAATAGTAGCTTGAATTATATTTTCACTCTCTGTTTCATTTTGTAATTGCTGTTCATCGTAATCTTGCTCTGGATGTTGCTTTTCCTGCTCTTGATGTACCTCTTCCTGCTGTCGATATTTCTCTTCCTTTCTTTGATGTCTTTCTCCCTGCTCTTGGTGTTCTTCTTTTTGCTCTTCATGTAGATTTTTCTGTTCTTTTTGCTTTTTTGCTTGCTCTTGTTCTTGATGTTCTTCTAGGTGATTTTCTTCTCGGGGTACTTGGTGTGTTTTTTGGTATTCTTTTTAATTTATTGTATACGTTTCTAGATGTTCCTTTTGTTGTTTTTCTAGTTGTAGTTTAGAGTCATAGTGGTGCCATTTTTGATGTCCTTCTTTCTGTTCTGTTTGCTTTTCTAGAGTATGGTTTTGATTTTTATATTCTTTATTTGTACTCTTTAACAATTTTAACTGTTTAACTTCATCCGATCCACTTGACGAATCTGAATCAAATAATATAAGTTTCTTTTTGCACTGTTTACGGCTTGATTGATCCATAATTCGAAAACTAATTATTTATAGGTACACTTATGAATCGTAAAAATGCAAGCGCGCCGGCCAGCAACGTACTACTGTATCGTAAATTGTCACAACACTAAGCTAGGATGCGTTACGCCCGCGCCGCCCGCGCCGTACTCCGTGCGTCTATGAGGCCTGCAATTTTTGAGGCAGATTAGACCTCCCTCCGCACTAGACGGAATTAATTTTTATTCAGTGCGTATGAGGTCTATCCAACCTCATATAGTATTAACTGCGCTGTTAGGCTAAGCTTCGTGAGAAAATAAATTTTATATATTTGTCTCTGTTATACTCATAGAAATGTTAACATAAATGTCCTCCGCACAGAGTGAAAGAAAGCGATTTTGACTGCCGCACCTGCGCGGAGACATGCATGTGGCTTGTTAGACCTCATAATGCAGTGAGCGTGTTAATATATATCGATGATACTTATAATAAAACTGTAACAGGTCCAATTCTGTACATTGAAGATATTTTGAAAATTATATTTGGAGGGCATTCTATAACCGATACTGAGGCCGAAAATGTAATTTTTTTAATGTTTGTCTGTCTGTCTGTCTGTCTGTCTGTCTGTATCACGGCTGCGCATCACGCCAAAACTACTGAATGGATTCAAATGAAACTTGGCATGATTTGGGATCTTACTACGAGGTAGGACATAGGATACTTTTTATCCCGTCATCTAGCACGGTTCTTTTGGGAGAGGGGATTAAAGTCAAAATAGGTACCTGGTTATACGCTTGGTCCGATTTTATCAATTTTTCTTTATAATAAAACTAGCTAACCCGCGCAGCTCCGCCCGCGCTTTAATTACATTTTGCTCCCCTTTTCTCCCTACTTCCTTGATTTATCTCTCTCCATCTCTCTCTTATAATAAAAATCTAATTCTATGCTCTTTCTCTCCCCTCCCGCTTCGGTCCCCGTCACACTTCCCCTCTTCCTCTCCCCGTTGTCCTGTCTGAACCCTCTCCCTCCTCTCTCTTCTCCCAACTTGCTCCCTCTCACTCCCCCCCCCCCCCTTGCTCCACCTAACTCCTCCGATCACAGACTCCATCACCCTCCCCTCACCCTCTCTTGCACCCTCCTCTCGTTCTATAACGGGTGTAAGGGACATCGTACCGAAAAAAAATTTATAAGACGTCAAGGATATACACGGTGTATATCCTCGTCAATCATGGTATCAGTGGCATAAAATATACTTTATAACTTTATAACCTATTCTCAGACCTACCCGCAAAATTTCATACATATCGGTTCACCAGACTCTCGTGCACGTAACTCAGAGGTTCTCAGATTTTGTTGTGCAAGGCGTTGCGTTCGACACTCGACTCTCGTGCGCGTACCTGAGAGTTTCTCTGATTTTGTTCAGCAAGGCGTTGTGCACGTTCAGGTGAAGATTCTCCCATACGACGTATTCTTGCTGCCCGTGCTTGAGAACTATGTTTAGAAAGTTGAGACCTGGCTCTCTTAGGCATTTTCAAATGTTTAAGAAAATCCTAATAGCGTGTAATATTCTAGCTCTGAAAAGAACTGTTGTTTAGTCCTGAAAAGAACTGTTGTTTAGCCCTGAAAAGAACTGTTGGTTAGCCCTGAAAAGAACTGTTGGTTACCCCTGAAAAAATCTGTTGGTTAGCCCTGAAAAGAACTGTTGATTAGCTCTGAGAAAAAACTGTTGTTTAGCTCTGAGAAGAATTTTTGCGTAGGTGTAGTTTTAAGAAAGAAATCTAAAAGAAATCGCATGAAAATAATTAGAATTCGCGCACGACCGCTGCGTAGGGAGCCGACCTCGCGTCTAATGGTGTGGCTGATATATTAGTATTAGTTAAGAGATTAGTAATATTGAAGGGATTCGTGGATTAGTAATCCGACGAACTATGATATACTAATATTTTATATTAGCCTAATCTCTGTAATGACCATCCTAAATAGACCGGATAATACCATTCGGATTAGTTCGGATTCACTCGATTGGCGCTCATCAGATTCGTGAAGCGATCATTCATACAAATATTAACGTACGAATGAGATGGATAGGTAATATTCGTAATATTCAGTAATCTGTCTGTAGATTAGTGATACGCCTGCCAAGTCTATTTTAATGATATTAGTGAAATGTAAAATATTACTAATACTGATATATTAGTTACAATATTATAATATTGCCAGGCGAATATATTAGTATTACCTAATCTTGAGAAATATCGGTATCCATCTTTACTCGCGTCTGAGCCGCGCGGATACCGTAATTACTCAAGTTACTCATAGATCTAAACTCCCCTCCCGCATGCGCACCCCTGCCTTACTGCCTTGGTGACGCTCACTTCGCAACGGGCCGTGCAGCATAAGCAGTAATATTTTAATTTCGCCATAACTTCAAAACCAAATGTCCAATTTTAATAATTCACAGACCAAATGTTATCTACATAAACTGTACTCAATGATGAAATAATTTATTTTGATAAGGATTAATAGCATGAGTAAAATAAATGCGTTTAAATGTAGTCCAAACAAAATTCAAGATTTTTAAATAAAAAAATTGTTGTTGGGCCTCACTCGACATAGATACGTGCGTGTGCCGCGGATTTTTTTGTAGATATTTATAAGATCTACAATTAAATAGAACATTTTATGGTTCTATCTTTTATAGTTTAGGCAGCGTACGCAAAATAAGTAACTTTTCTGGTTGATTTTTTACACCTTGTGTCCGAAAAAACCCAAATATCTTACGGAACTCTATTTTTTTCCAAAATAAAATATTACCTATGTTACTCGTGGATAATGTAGCTTTCGAATGGTGAAAGAATTTTTAAAAACGGTCCAGTAGTTTTTGAACCTATTCATTACAACCAAACAAACAAAGTTTTCCTCTTTATAATATTAGTGTAGATAGTGTAGATAAATATTAGTAAGGGAACAGTCATAGAGAGTTGTTATCAAGGTTTTGTAATCGATCGGGTTATGCAACGTTAGGTAAGGTCATTAAATAGATGGGTGACCGTTTAACGCCATTTGAACTAAACGGGTCCGTGCTTCGGAGAGCAAGTAAAAAGTGGGTCCCAGTTTTTAACCGACTATAAAAAAGGAGGTTATGTATTCGATGCGAATGTCTGTTATTATAAGTTTAGTTAACGTAAAAATAGCGCAGGCGGAGCTGCGTGGGTCAGCTAGTCACGAATAAAATAGCAGTCAAAATATGGTTGGAGTTGCGCATTTAAGATATAAAACTTCAATTAAGTATTATTTTCTTATGGTGATGATGATGTCCTCCTATACGTATCCCTTGACGGCGACACCCTGGTAGTTAACGGATCTAGGATGAGAGCGAACATAACTGGCAAAACCGAACTTTGTTTTCAAAAATTCGGTGGCAAAGATTACCTACAGAAGAACACAGAGAGCTGTCCGTCCGATAAGTAGGTATACACGTATAAAGGCGGAAGATGAGGAAGGTATTGATGATGAAGGTACAAAAAATTTGCAGATAATTTGATCTTAAAAAATCCTATTTAATACGAGTAGATACGTACATATAAAGAAATCCGGCCTTACCGAGCAAAATTTTCGTCAAAGGCTTGTTTTGTGTTGTTGTTACACGTGTGAAAATTCAGTAAGTAAAAATTTCAATACAACCTAGACCCATACCATTACTACCATAATAATAATAATAAATAATAAATACACTTTATTGTACACCAAAAGTTACATGTAAATTGAACAATACGTTGAAGATATCAATGTACAAAGGCGGCCTTATCGCTAAAAAGCAATCTCTTCCAGGCAAACTAACTAGAAAATGAGACAGAGAAACATATTGTGCAGTTGATGGTGCACTACCATCAATTTTACTACGATGATGGGTTTAAGTTGAAGAAAATACACAAAACTAAACAGGACACACTTTTTTCGTTCCTCGTCTACTCGATCTGTAAGATAAGAGGTAGGTACCGGACGTTCCGTATACTTTTTTGTGTCAAAATGAATAATATCTCGCTTGACAATCAAACAATAAAGATTGTCAAAGGACCAATATAATTTAATAATAATATTCTGGGACAATCCACACATGGTCATCTGATCCCTAACTAGGCAGAGCCTGTACTATGGATCACACTAATACCAGACAACTGATACTAATGCTTATTTTTTTTTGTAAATACATACTTATATAGATAACCCAGACACTTGATCAGAATATTATGAAGTTAACCATATTGCGATAAAAATATTGGATAGTCAGCAAGACCGATAATCCAGCGTGCGCTGCCCGGCGACCCTAACAATTTTAAACTCTTTTCGTGCACCCTAATTATATAAATACTACTACTATACTAATAATACTATATAATATGTTAACTTACATAAATTCACTTGAATACGTAGCACATACAAGTTTTGTTAAAATACTAGATAGTTCACTAAGTGGTTGGTCGTTTGTGCAAGAAACCGTCCAAGTTGTTACCACTGCAGTGTCAGATAATCTACTGACAAGCACCAATATTGCTGTGTTTCTGTGTGAAGGGCACTGTAGCTGGTGAAATTACCAGTCACAAGAGACATAATAACTAATTCGCGATTGTCGCTTACCATTAGGCAAATGTCTTGTTAGTCTCGTCACTAGGTTACATAAAAAAATACTAACTCGATACACGATTGCAACTGTTAGTGTAACAGTAACTTAAATAAAGGAGTCATTATAATTGGAACAAAACGGCCCGTGTTGCTAACGAAAATAAATCTCGTCGGATCTATACTAATTTCGTTAATTGCTGTTGAACATAAAATCAATTTAAATCATATAAAAACTGTATTTTTATAACTGTAGTAACTGTATGTTAGAATTCTTTCTAGGGTTCCGTAAGTACCTAACTATAAAGAAGTCCGTCAAAAGGGACCCATAAGGTGCAACTTCATCTGTCTGTTTGTGCACATATTGGTGATGGCACAGTGCTGGTTAGTTTTAAATATTGTTAATGAGAGTCAAAATGGGACGTTATAATTTGAAATTGGGACTACTGTATCAATTGCGGTTTCATTTACACATTCAAAAACAGATTTTTACTTTAGTTTGTCACGTTTTCACATTGCAAAATAGATTTTTGTTTTAGTTTGTTTGTTTTTGGCATATAATTAAAAATGTCAAAAAATACCACTCTCCGATGTTTCTGAACGAAAAATCTGAATAAGTAACGAGTAATAAATGATTATGAAAATTTTACAGGATAGTAAAATCATCAAATAACTTCTCGTTGCATAATTAGAAACTAACTTTTATGTATCTAAAGAAGGTACAGGACCCTAGGTGCGCGAGTCCAACTCGCACTTGAGCGGTTTTTCTTTATTCAGATTTCTCGCTGTTACCTTCCTATTTATTTAAATATTAATAGTTCTAGACTAATTGATACATGGATATTTACGTAGAAAGGTGTAGAAAGAAGACTATATACTAGCAGGTATTTATTATTTGTTATTCGTTTCTAATAAGTATATTTTTATTTTATATAAGAAAGGGCTAAGTACAGTTACTGTTGACAATTGTACTATATCATTATCATGTATGATCATTCCTGTATTTCCATATTAAATATGTAGGAACTTAAGGAAGACAAGATTTGCATCACATCTGCAGTCCGGAGCGATTGCATCAGGGCTCGCAAACCGTTGGTCGCATCATTCGCCCAGCAAATTGATCTATTACGTGAAGTTTAATTGATTCGTTACTCTTTGCAAATCTCCGTAATAACGCGGTTACAACTTGCATTGGAGCAACCTCGTTGTGTAATCGACAGACGAACTTTTTAAAACAGGGAAAACTGGTTTAATATTTGTGTAGAGATTTTTGTTTTTTTAATAGGTTACAAATTAATTACTTACTATGCAACTAAATAATGTGTGGTAGTTTGTAGTAAGTAGGTGGTAAACAGACAACTGATACAAATACTTTGTAGCATGGTAACCAGACAACTGATAAAAATACTTAGACTTTTCTTTTGGAAGCACGTACATTACATATAGATAATATAAAATACTCAGGCTCAAGACAAACACAGATTTTCATGTACACACATGTTCAAGAACACAAATGTTGGTCCTGGGTGGGAATCGAGCCCACGACCGGGTAGCGCTAGTGGCCAGGGTGTCTCTTGCTCCTGACCAGCGTACCCAGATAGACGTGTTAACAACTTTTAATTTCTATTTTTTTAATTAATACGTTCTAGCAGTACAGCTGTTGTAAATTATAGTGGAAACAAATAAAGTATTTTCGTTTATAAAAGGAATTACGGCCAATTTTATTTCTGTACACAAGTATTATACAGAAAGTTGACCACTAGACCAACCGGCTATAATTATTTGAAATTTAGAAGTTTATAATAATATCACACGCGATTATAATTATTGGACCTACTTGTTTAGGTAAATTGATACCAATAGTATGTATACGACTCAAGTAAAAAATGATAATTTAAAACAATAGTAGGTATTGATTTGTTTTTTAAATAAAAACACTGTTTCCACTCTACTTCAAAAATCACAGAGTGTACAAAAATAGAAAATTAAATCTGATGAGATTTTTTTCCATTAGCTTTCATTCTCATACAATTCAACTCTTATCTGGGCAACAAAACGAATGGTGAGCTATAATTAGCATACACCATAACATGTGCAATTACTCACTTTCTCATTCACTGTTTCACTTCACTGATTGCGGTTAGCCATGACCAGCCTGTGGCCAGTAGACTGTATTAAATGATGGGCCTATTTTGTTACAGTTATGCATAATAAAAGGGTTTATTGATATCACTATCACTACTTAACAAATATATGTAAATATAAAAGTACAACTGAAAACAAAATAGCTCTTTTTTTTTGTTTAAAACTTACTTATGTGTTGGATAAATAATGTAGCTTATAGCCTGTTTTTTACAGGATCAAAATCGTAGCCATAAATGTATGAATACAGGAGTGATCGATCTTGTGAAGAAAAAAAGGGTAACATACGTTTGTTAGGTACTTACACAGGTTTATTAAAAACAATGCGACTGACCTTTAATTATTTAAAAATACCCATCACTCCGACAGTTAAAATGAATCTAACACCATGTGTAAAATTCATCAAGCCATTTAGTAAACAGAGCAGTCAAACAAACAGTCATACATATAGTCATACATACATATACATTCCAGAAAAATACTCTCCTTCTGGGGCACGTACCCAATTAATGGAACAATATCATATAGGTAAGGGCAGAAAGAACTTAAGTATTCAAAGATATAACGGACTATAAGTAGATTGCAAATAAAAAATGTATCAATTCTTTACTAAATTGATTTAAACGGTCATTTCACTTTCTCGGCGTTTCAATTCCATGCTCCAATTGTTGATGAGAGCTGGTGTTGGCACATTGATGTACACTGGTATTGCATTAACATGATTTAATTAGTCCTTGCATGGCCTATGAGTAGATACTAGTACTCAATGTATAAGTTCTTGTTTGTATGTAATTGTTTTTAGATCACTATAAATTCGTATCGGCCTTTCGTACCATCGGATTATACATAAGACTAAAGGAAGTGTGTGTTAATTTTTTTGCGCGCGCAGTTATAATATAATTCTTGCGTAGTTGGGTTAGATGTCTTGGTTTTTCGGGGTATGGGCCCTTAGGACGTCCATTGAGTACAGCGGCGACTCCGAGGAGGACGGCGACGGGGTCGCGACCCCCATCCCCGTGAGCACCGTGACTGGTTCCCGGGGGGCTATAATGCGCCTCCCGGTGGCGGGCTCAATGGCAAGGCACTGAGGGGCCCCTGGTGCAGATCCCACCGGAGAGCCCTGGGGTCCCTTCTCATGTGCCGATGCGACAGCCGCGGGGGTTTTAGTGGATAAGAATCCCACATACCCCGGTCGAGCCCCACAGCTCCCGGGGACCTTTTGAAGTTATCCCCCACGTCAAAAAAAAAGATGTCCATGTTTGCGATACAAATATTAACTCTATATTTGGTGAAAAAGGTACGGGTAAGTAAGTAGATAAGTAAAATTCGGCAATTGGCTATTAGCATCCACCGTTTACCTGCGACGCGCACAATATCATCTGTCCACCTAGCGGGAGGCCTGCCTACGCTGCGTCTTCCGGTCCGTGGTCGTCACTCGAGAACCTTTCTTTCCCATCGGTTATCGGTTCATCGAATAATGTGGCCTGCTCATTGCCACTTGAACTTGCAGATTCTTAGAGCTATGTCGGTGACTTTAGTTCTTCAGTGAATATCCTCATTACGTACCTAGCAAATAGTGCGCTTCAATCCATGTCTGCTTCATCATCATCATCATCAGTAGCCGGAAGATGTCCACTGCTGAATAAAGAGCCCCCCCCCCCCCAGAATATTTGCTTACCATAATCCCTACGCTTAGCAGGCATCTTGGGGATCGCAGCAGTGCCATATTAAGCCAGTGCGGGGACCGTAGCAAATTATATATTAGGTATTAAAGTTTAGAGGTATAAAGTAAGGCATATGCTAATTCCTAGGGCACGTGTGGGACCCCCCAGGCGCGCGGCCCGAAGCAAATGCTGACTCCTGCTATATGGCTAATCCGGCACTGAATCGCAGTATAGGTTGGGTAATCCAAAATAAAAACGCTGCTGCCCGTCTTCTTGTTTTTCCCTTAGTCGCCTGTTACGGATTACGGATACCAGTGGCATAGCTTGCATTAGATGGCCCCGTTTCAAAATTTGTTGGGGGGGCCCAAATTATGGTACGGCCTAAGAGATAATGTGAGAACATGGATTTTACGAATTGTTGCTTACACAATGTTCGGGCAGTGGCGTGCACAGAGGGTAGGCAAAAAAATGTATTCGGCTTGTTTAACCTATTTATGTTATGTTATTATACAATTTCAAATATCCATATGCAAGCAAATACTATAGACATATTAATTTGCATTTGAAAACATTAATAAGTTTATTCAGCGCCTCCATACTGACAAAAATACTTTGCCTACCCTAGAATTTCTCTAAACAGTCTTAATTTTAAAAAATCTTAGTTTGGACATGAATTAATGTAATTTTTTTAAATGTAAATGGATATGTTGGTAATATTGGTTAATTTAAGGATATATGTGCTGGAACACGAGCAAATTGCATAAAGAACTCCCAGATATTTTTGCCTGCTTTCCGGGCACGCCACTGTGTTCGGGGCCCTTGTAGCCCGGGGGCCCCGTATCATTGATTCGGCTGATACGGCGGTAGCTAGGCCCCTGACGGACACCCAACGAGAGATGTGATATTCTTGCCCGGAAACCTCACTGGTTGTCTGCTTTAGAATTTACTTAAAGCACTTGCTTATATTGATAATAACAGACACCTTTTATGTAGACACTAGTCTGTCAAGCCAGTATGACAAGTTACATTCAATATTGAAGGTCGCACTGGAACTGGAGCAAATCTTAGCCGAACTAAGGTCAAATGTGTTAGCTCTACCGAGCGAGATTAGTCACCGACGTACGATATTTGTGTTTTATATATTAAATTATAAGGTCCATATATCAAGGAACTTTGACACTGATATCAAACTTTTTATTTACTATCTTCACCATCCTTCACTATCTATATGCATATAAACTTTTAAAATTTGAATTTAGAGTAGAATGCACAGAACAGTCTGATAGTCAGATAATAAACCAGCCGAATGATAACCGCTTTGTAGTCTAGAGGTACTAGATTATTATAATGTTAAAAAAATAACGCAATAAGGTTACAAAATAAACTTACGCTTTCTGTAGATATAGCGCTATCGCTCAAAGAGATCCCGAAAACGCAGAGACAACACAAAAGTCCACCGATTTTGCGAACCATTTTTAAAATCACTGTAAACTATAGTATATCGATGCTGTAAACACTAAATTAATTAATCAGCAATTAATTTGTTGAATTATATTTTTTATAGACGTTCGAATTTTAAACAATTCGAGTATACACGAACTTTTTTTTAATCGGCGCAAAAAACGTGCGGCGAAAGGTGCGCTGTGCTGCCGGTCGCAGTGTGGTTCAATACTCGCGAATGTGGGGATTTTTGAAAGGCCCGCGTAGGAGGGTTTCGCGCCGATTTCCAATACATCTGCCACAGATTATACAGTTGTATGTGACAACTGCGTTCCGTTTCACGCACAGCCACATCACAGCAGATGCTTGAAAGGTATTCACTGTAAATGTACCGGAGACTTTTACCGGTTATTCTACAAT
The DNA here is from genome assembly GCA_911728495.1 of Furcula furcula. Classification (NCBI taxonomy): domain Eukaryota; kingdom Metazoa; phylum Arthropoda; class Insecta; order Lepidoptera; family Notodontidae; genus Furcula; species Furcula furcula. The sequence goes on along the minus strand of OU452246.1, from coordinate 6,650,127 downwards.
AGTTAACCGGAGAATCTCCGGAAATTATTTCATAATTTATAAGTATTTAATTTTATTCAATAAACGAAATGTTAATGTTGTCTTTTACTTACGCGAATATTACACATTGAAATCAAACTACTTTTACGGATTTTATCGCGGTTTATTTTTTGATTTTACTATCCCGACGTTTCGAATGCTTTGCAGCACCCATGGTCACGGGAGGACTGAGATGTTGAACGTCCTTATGTCACAATTATGTCGGGATAGTAAAATCAAAAAATAAACCGCGATAAAATCCCTAAAAGTAGTTTGATTTCAAAACGAAATGTTATTATTAGATATGTATATGTTTACAACACTCTTTGATACCTACCTATCCATGTGTAAGATGTATACTTAGTTAAGATATTGCAACTTAATTTAATTAGATCATATACCGAAAATGTCTCTCACTGAATCTATAGCCTAAGAAGGTCCTTGCCTAATAGGATTGTGTCATAGGGTAGATAGTAGTAAAAGTGTGACAAAAATTAGGTACGCCACGCTAGCAACGCCTGTCAGAAAATATAGATTATTATGCAGCGCGTTATTTGCTCACTTAAGAACATAGGCGTGATTAACTATCAGATGACAATACAATACATGTAGAGTTATCCTTATCATATACTAAACGAGAAATAGAAATGCCAGTTAACATGAAAAAGAAATTGCCGTGTTACAAAAGGCGGTTTTATCACTGAAGTGGTCTCTTTTAGTCCGCGATACATGTATGCACGCTCCCCTGACACTCGCAGTGCACACGATGGTGTAGGTTCTCGTAGGAGCGAAGGCCGGGTAATGTGGATTTTTCACCCAATAAAACCTCCCCGTGGCTGTGGCCAGTGGCCTTCATAGACAGTGTGGAGAGACTGCGCATTTCTTTTTTAACCGACTTCAAAAAAGGAGGAGGTTCTCAATTCGTCTGTATATATATATTTTTTTTTATGTATGTTCGCGCATAACTCTGTCAATTATGAACCGATTTGAAAAAATCTTTCTTCCATCCATTCTTCAATCCATTGATTGGGTCCCATAAAAAAATTATTGCGTAGTAATAAGTAGTTCCTGGAAAAACAAGAATGGTGACTGCGCACTGAGAGCTGCATGTAAGCCTATATCGATGACGTTATGTCGCTTTTTAAGGACAAAAATGGTCATAACTCTGGCAAATATTTACCAATTTCAATGATTCTTTTTTTATTCGAAAGAAGAAACCACTGTATTAAATCTGTATGAATTTTATTACAACCGGATAAGAACTTCCTGGAGGACCATGAACGATGTGGAGGAATTTATCTGGTAAAAACCATAAAACTGATGTTCTCCATTACATTGCTCTGACAATTATGAACCGATTGCGCTGATTCTTTTTTTATTCGAGAGAGTAAACTGCTATGATGATTCCATGCAAATTTCATTACGACCGGATATTTTTTTCTGAAGAAACATGAATTATGTAAAACTATGTAGACGATAATGTGATCATAACCTATCTAGATAATTTTACGGTTTTCGATGGTTCAATCTTTATATATGAAAATATCACTAAAAAGTTTAAAATAAAATCTTTTTAAAAAAAAAATTGAACCGACTTCAATATCACTGAAAAGTATAAAATAATTTAAATATTATTGAAGTTGGTGCCAAATATACACAGCCGGTAAGCTAACACCAACTTCAATAATATTTAAATTATTTTATACTTTTCAGTGATATTGAAGTCGGTTCAATTTTTTTTAAAAAAGATTTTATTTTATACTACCAAGGTGGCAAGCAAGCGTGCGGCCCGCCTGATGGTAAGCAGTCACCGCAGCCTAAAGACGCTAGCGACACCAGAAGAATCACTAGTGCGTTGCCGTTGCCTTAAGGGTTTACATTCGACATTAAGTCTTTTGTGACCGGTAATTTCACCAGCTACAGTGCCTTTCACGCCGGAACACAGCAATGCTTACACGCTGCTGCTTGGCGGCAGAATATCTGACACTGCAGCGGTACCTACCTGGACGGTTCCTTGCCCAAGGAACATACCACCTAGTAGTAAAAGATTTTAACAAACTAATTGCGTTTGTAACTGTGGCAGTAAGAGTCGCTGTGTTGGTGGAAAAAATTTCATTTTTGGCTTTAGTATCGGTTATAGAATGCCCTCCGAATATAATTTTCAAAATATCTTCAATGTACAGAATTGGACCTGTTACAGTTTTATTATAAGTATTAAAATACTTTAATTAATCTTAGGTATTAGAGTGTTGACCTAGTGCAATCGGCTTTGCAGTAGGTTCCACAGAACAAGCCTAGCCTAGTGTGGAACCACGGCTAATCTGGTTCATCTAAAGATGTTCGTTTTCACAATATTATTGTCAAATTAGAATATAACTCATGTAAAAAGATATGTTATAAAATAAATTTAAAAAAAAAGTAATAATATCATTTTTTGCTCGTTGAAAATACTTTAATTAATCTTAGGTATTAGAGTGTTGACCTAGTGCAATCGGCTTTGCAGTAGGTTCCACAGAACAAGCCTAGCCTAGTGTGGAACCACGGCTAATCTGGTTCATCTAAAGATGTTCGTTTTCACAATATTATTGTCAAATTAGAATATAACTCATGTAAAAAGATATGTTATAAAATAAATTTAAAAAAAAAGTAATAATATCATTTTTTGCTCGTTGGTAAGACAAATAAAGTGTCCCCAACCACATCTAAATGATAATGTAATCATTAGACCAGCTACATAATCGAAGTAATATTACTAGTTTTTGGTCCAAATCGCGAGCAAGTGATTTACATAATTAAATTAGCATATCTGACTGACTCGACTGTGGGGATATAATAATATCTCTGAGCATATCATGCTCTGCGCTGTAAGCTACAATAACATACATAATACGCTATCCAATGATACTCTAGATCCTATCTAGAATGAGTCTAGTGCTATTTAAGATGGTTTTGTATGAAAACAACACTAAACATAACAGTAACAAGTAATAAGTTTTAAAAACTACAACCCGACTACGGATAAAATCGCAGTCTAATAATGTGATATTATATAGCCTATAACCAGCGGACAATCAAGACGCTACTAACGACACCCTACTTGTCAAATTATGTTAAGTAGATTAGAAGATATGCGGGAACAGATGAACATACATACATACATACATAATTACATACATACATACATTCTTGTTAAAATCATAACCCTCCCTCCGTTCCGTAGTCGGGTAATAAACATAATAGTAAAAAGCAACAACGCAGTGGTCGAGCGCTTGCCTTAGAAACAAGGTGCACAGTTCGAACCTGGCTCGCACCACCCATTTCTTTAATTAATCATGTGCGAATCGTCTTTGTGCGATTGTTACTAGCTTTCTGTGAAGGAAAACATCGTGAGGAAACCTGCATGTCTGAGAAAGCCTATCTAGCTTTCGAATGACGTGTGAAGTCCGCCAACCCACACTTGGCCAGCGTGGTGGACTATGGCCGTAGCCCCATCTTGAGGGAAGGCCCGGTCCAACAGTGGGACAAAACAAGGGCTGGTATTATTATTATACAAAACAAAAACCCTTTTCGTGATTTGCATTGAACAAAAAATATGTTTCTTTTGATGCTTTTAGTTTGAATTGTAGAGTAGCTTTGTTCATACTTTTGGTTAAAGTTCTTATGTTCTTATGATTATTTTTGATTGTTGGATACATTATGGTTCCAGGTAAACTTTCCAACTTTTCGGGTGTTACAAGACTTACGTTAGTTTTTTTTTAGATAACTGTAGCTAGGACCTGTTTTTGGTGTCAGTGAATGAATAAAGAATTATGAAATATTATTCTATTAATATTTAGTCGACTAAACTTGGAACAAACTAGACTAAGCACAATAACCCTGCTTTTTTGGTAGAGCTACTGATAACATGTTTTAAAAATCTTTTAATAAAAATTGAACCGACTTCAATATCACTGAAAAGTATAAAATAATTTATAAATATTATTGAAGTTGGTGTTAGCTTACCGGCTGTGTATATTTGGCACCAACTTCAATAATATTTATAAATTATTTTATACTTTTCAGTGATATTGAAGTCGGTTCAATTTTTTTTTAAAAAGATTTTATTTTATACCCAAGGTGGGGAGCAAGCGTGCGTCCCGCCTGATGGTAAGCAGTCACCGCAGCCTATAGACGCTCGCAACACTAGAATAATCACTAACGCGTTGCCGACCTACATTAGATATTAAGTCTTTGTGTCTGGTAATTTCACCAGCCACAGTGCCCTTCACGCCGGAACACAGCAATGTTTACACACTGCTGCTTGGCGGCAGAATATCTGAAACTGTGGTGGTACCTACCTGGACGGTTACTTGCACAAGGAACCTACCATTTAGTAAATTTCGTTCGGATGCTCAGAGTAATTAGAATGGAGCTAGTATCGCGTCGATTCCCCGAACAAATGTTTCGTGGCACTTTTGCGGGGTGCGGGAGGCGAAGTAAACACACACAGATACAATTTCACGCATGCCCACACTATAATAAACTCGCAACACATTCAAAAAGATAGGCACACAAATAAAGAATGACCTGAACATATGAACAAAAATTTGGCAGAGGGGTTAACGCATCATGCTCTCTCCAGTGGTATCTCCTTTATGTTCGGATGTCGTTCCGGGGGTTGCAGAAATGCTCGCTCCCCCCGGCACCCTCCCGGTGCCCACGGCGACGCAAGGCCTACACAGCCTCGGAGGGATCTAGCAGCTAGAGAAACATAATATAGTTCATTAACACTAAAGGCTCAAAGCAAATTGATATATTGAATTAGGATTCGAACCCACGACCATTTAGGTAGCAGCTATCTATCCAACCAATCTAACCACTACACCAACCATACAAATATAAGACACACCAACAGTCTCGTCACTAATATGTATATATGAATATGTAAACACCTTTTTAAATAATATTTATCTGTGGTATATTTGCTATTTGAGCATTCAGATAACAAAATTATTGTAACCTACATTAGTCTCGTTCAGAATACGCGCCGATTAGTACGCACTCCACAGACGCTGTAAATAAAAAACTAAAAATATCCAACATCTAAGTCAGAGTAATGTCTACTATATCGAACCATGACGAAGTGATACAAAGGTTGAGAGATTATTTGCGAATACCTTCAGTACATCCGGATGTTAATTACAGTAAGTGCAGTTTTTTTCTGTAGCTGTCCGTTTTCTAACACCTGTGGGCTGGTTTTGAAAATGCATAGAGTTTATATATCAAGAATAGAGTACACGTTTGTCTATGGCCCCCTAAACAAAGCGTAGGCAGATATTCCTCTAAGAGGCAGGTGAATTGAACTATTTAAAGTTATATAGGGTGTTTGGTGTATCATTTGCCAAATTGATTTGTCCAAAAGAAGAGGTCTTTAGCTACTTCTTTAGACCATAAAACTACACTACTACATGCCTCACCAGTTTTTTTTTTGTTACATCTTCTTAATATTTTTTTGAAAAATCCAAAATTCAGCACTTAAGCTCAAATTAAAATAAAAGATATTAGAATGGTGTTCATATTTCATTTTATTTCTTAAATGTACAGTTGTAGGGTTCTATCAAATACAAAATTACTTGCTAGTAACATCTAGTTTTTTTTTTAAATACCATACAAAGTTTCTGCAAAAAGAAACAAAAGGTAAAAATTAAATCTAAATTGTTATAAAAAAAAAACTAACAGCAATTCTTTTAGAAACTTATCTAGTCTGTCCTCTTTCTAACGGTATGAAATATGCCCAAAAACCTTTTATTAACTTCACTAATTCCCTAAGTTTGTGTATCTAGTAAAAATCTAGTCTAGGAAAAATGCCTCTTTGGAGAATTTGTTTGCTGTAGGTCTCTAGAGTCAACTCTATGATAATCACGTTACAATCCCACTTCATCATCATCATTATTAGCAGCCAAAAATGTCCACTGCTGAATAAAGGCCTCCCCCTTCGGAGGGGCTTCCATATCCCCACGTTTGGCAGGTGGCTACATCCACCACACAATAAGACGCTGCTGCCCGTCTTCCTGATCTCGCTTACTCACCTCTTACGACACTCAATGAGAGGAGATGGGGGGATGCAATACTAACCCGGCACCCCACAGGAACCCGGCACGCTTTTGGTTCATTATAAGTTAATAAACCAGTCTCGCGTAAGCATCGATAAATGTTTTGTAAAATGGGGCGGGAAGGTAGTCGTCTGTTAGAAAAGCGCTCCTGATAAATTCTTGTGCTTCACGAGGAACACCATCGGCTCTTCATTAAGCCATCAAAATGCTAGCGTATTCTTCATTAGAGAATGTAGCCATTGTAAAACGACAAATTAAATTAATTAAATTTAACAAAAATATGCAAAATACAAAACGAAAAGAAAATTACATTAACAAAACATCGATGCGTTATTTTCTAAAATTTATTTGTAAAATACATAACCAGTTTGCGGCTTTCCCCCATGATAAAAAGATTCATAATAATATGAGGAATGCGATTGTGCAAGATGTAGGTGTTGTATTTTAGTAGGATTGTTATCAAAATTAAGGGAAAACCTGTTAGTTTCCCTGTTTCGCGCGTGTTATTTTCTGTGAATTCTACGTCCCGATACTCAAATTTAGCGAATTAGTGAAGTTAATACAAGTTTTTTTGGGCATATTTCATACCGTTGGAAAGGGGACAGACTATAGGGAAGTTTTTAAAAGAATTCGAAGATCCCGATTGCTTTTAGTTTTTTTATAACAATTTAGATTTGGTTTTTACCTTTCTGTTTCTTTTTTCAGAAACTTTGTTTGGTATTTTTTAAAAAACTAGATGTAATACCAAGTAATTTTGTATTTGATAGAACCACACAACTGTACATTTAAGAAATAAAATGAATTTTGAATACCATACTAATATCTTTTATTTTAATTTGAGGTTAAATGCTGAATTCTGGATGTTTCAACAAAATATTAAAAAGATGTAACAAAAACAACTGGTGTGGCAAGTAATGAGTTTTATGGCCTAAAGAAGTAGTGACCTCTTCTTTCAGCCAAATCAATTTGGCATATATTGATATGCAAGTGATAAGTAGTGATGGGTTTAATCTGTCACAAGCGCAAATGTCGATAAATACAGCTGACGGTATAGTACCTATTGTCGTGTACCTGATATTTATGTATTTTGATGTTTTTACTCGTGGCTATATGTTCTTACTTGAATTAAGCATTCTATCTATAGTACTTGTACTGATTCATATTCTAAGTATACATGTATGAACCATAGATTTAGATTCTTTTCACTATGGTATGAACAAAGAAGTGATGGTTGACCCAAGATTGACCCATAGCCAAAGACAATTTGTAGGGTTAAATTCTCAGGGTGGAATATGACATACTAAAGCCTACCGGTAGTGTTATTAGTAATTCTCTAAGCAACACAACCTCGAGTTCGACGCTGCGGCATCGGCGAGTTACGTTTTCGTATATACTAACTTTGCTTACGCATCACTAGCGCCACGAGAATTTGCGATTGTCTACGGAACTACTTAAGGTCGAATAGTCGAATAGTCTGACAGTTCGCAGATCAAAAATGATTACCTGTTTAGTTTGGTATGCAAACTTCGTCGTTAGCCTCGACTTCGACCTCGGCCACAGCTTGTCCTTTTCTGGCCACTGGCACCGGTCAGCCATGCTCTCTGAGGCTATGCCTTATTAAGTGTTTTATAAAAATGGCACTATGTTACATAAAGGTTCGATACTCCTGACATTGGTGAATGAATATAAAACATTCCAATATTTGCCTCCTCTTTCAGTTAGCTAGTGTAGTTCGTTTGTAGATTCCCTCTTCTTTACTAACATTGTTTAAGGATTTGTCATGTCCTCTATAATTATATAGGTCTCTATTATTATCATCCTAAGATCTTTTATTGTGTGCTATATTCAGCGACCACGAAGACATTTACGTTATACATTGCCTGTTTTCCCTTAGATGACTGCGTATCGTTTCTAAAGGAGCAAGCAAGCCAGCTCGGTTTACCAGTGGTGGTTTACGAGTTTGTTCCATTAAAACCAGTCGTGGTGATCACATGGGAAGGTCTCGAACCTTCACTGCCATCAATACTCCTCAACTCCCATATGGACGTCGTACCGGTATATGAGGTAACTATCCATGACCTTAACCAACCTTGACCAAGAAGTTCGCCTTATTTAATAAAATAAGGCGAACTTCTTGTTAAAAAAAAAAAAAAAACTTAAAAAAAAAAATCCTTTTGTCCTTAAGTAGGTACCTACCAGATTTAAATTTTTTTGTTATTTTAATTTGTAGTCACAGTTTGGTAACACTGGATGTCTCACGAAAGGGGAAGCCTCCTTGTGCCCTCTGTTGCCCTAGTACTTCTGGTAAAAATGTTTAAGAATGCGCAATTTTGCGCTTCCACGCGCTATTTCATCATAGTGGGGATGCCCTTTGAAATTCCGTCTGGAGCTACCTTATTCAGCCGGTATAACTACTTGGAATATTTACACAAAATTTATTTTCTTACTGTTCGATCGCGGAAGCCAGTCGGACAGACAGGAATTTTGCCAGCAGAAAAAATTCCCGTCTGTCCGATGATCGGACTACCAATCGGACTACGAGGAATAAACGTATTTTTCTATTATTTTTTTTGTTTTAACAAGAAGTTCGCCAGTTTGCCTGTTGGTAAGCGACCCGCCTGCCTATAGACAGCTGCACTGCACTGCCGCTCGTCACTCGAGACATTAGTTAATGAAGTCACTTAGTCCCGGTGATTTCACCAGCTACAGTGCCTTTCACATCAGAACAGCAATGTTTATACGGCTGACACTGCAATGGTATCTACCTGGACGGTTCCTTGCACATGGCAACCATCACCTGATAATGTGAAGACACCTCTCACAATCCGATGGGATGGAAAACCGACACGACCGGGGAGCGGTCAGGCGCAGTACCGACTTCTTACTTGCCCATCTGACGCATGGATCATCTTACATTCCAGAAAATCAGGTGATCAGCCTGCATTGTTTAAGCCAATAAGGAACACAAAGTTGGTGCTCCCAATGGGATTCGAAACCACGACTTCCGGTTTGCAAAGCAAGGGGTTACCCACTGCGCCATGCAGGCTACTTAAAACGGACGCTACAGTAAATGACATAGGTGCAAAATAGTCGAAATAGTTTAAAACAAACTGTAGTCGTATTAAGTCATGTTACAATTGTAAGTTTTGCAAATAACGCCACATTAGGCATAAATGCCTATGAAGAAGATATTCCTTCAAGAATATTTTTTCTCCGTATAACGAATACGCACGTATGTCATAAGACGAAAGTTCTTTTCACCATTTGTAATAAGTTTTGGGGTTAACATTTAGTTGGCAATGGCTAGTCTACAATAGGTACTCAAGTATTGAAATATTTCAAATGTCTTTGACGCCGACCCACTTAGTTTGTGTTTGCCATCGATATAATATATAAACTAGATAAACATTCACGAACAAAATGACATCTAAAATGTGGTCGCGGAGGTTGCAAACTTATCTGTGCTGGTGGCGGAAACGTGAACTAACTATTTTATAATGTTAATGACTTGTAGTTTGACAGTTTCGCATAAACAGTAGCGACACTCCTATCGGCAAAAATAAATTTGTCAGGATGTGGCTTGTAAAAAAATAGCGACACAAGGGCGCTATTTCTCGCTACCACTTTTTGAACCGTGACACCAAATCTAGTTTATATCGATGGTGTTTGCCTCAAATTGATAAAGAGTATGCATGTATGTACCTACGTGGAGATAGATATATAGTCTCGTTGCTCGTACTAAGTATATTTTAAAATTATCTTTAGTTATTATGACATTTAGATAACGCCTAATAAAAGGATTTTAGTAGTTTACATAGGTACCGAAAGATAAGATATATGTGCATAATAATAAAAATAATATTCTGGGACAATCCACACACGGTCATCTGATCCCAAACCAGGCAGAGCCTGTACTATGGAAACCAGACAACTGATAATAGAGTATTTCTCAAAATTAATGTACGTAACGAAATAGTTGTTACGAAATAGTAAATTTAAGGCTTGTTACATGATGGCGAAACATAATTTATTTAATCGAATATTGTTGATGTTTCATAAGTACCTATCTTCTTATTTATTTTTGTAATATTTACCTATTTATGTTTTCTACTGTCTTTTGGAACATTTAAAATACAACAAGGAAGTTATACATTTATTCATGTTATTATAAAAAAAAAGCTATCCAAATTTAAAAAACAGCAAGATCTGTTCTTTTAAAGAATTGAACAAAAAGGTAATATAATTTCCAGTGTTTCTTCTTTAAAAATAGGCCACGTATTCTGTTGTAGATTGTATTAGTATCTTCAATATGCATGACATTCTCATTATTTATATAATTACGTTCAGGTTTAGTGTTATTTTCTATCGTATTATTATTTTCAGCATAAGTGTATTTATTTCATGTTGGCAATGAATGTTACTATGCATAATTAGGTTGTAACTGTATACACTCAGCTTTATAATTTTTTTTTCGTAACGTTACGAAAACGTAACGAAATTCTAAAAAGGATTAGACAAAACAGGATTCTAAAAAGTTAACAGTATGTTATACCATGAAACTGCAATAATATATATACGCTTCTATGTTCATACCACAGGTATTATAATAAGAAAAACAAATCAAGGCTCTCCACATTGTGAAAAACTGCTGGTAATAATTTGTGTTACGAAAAAGTAGTTGAAAAATGAAACCGGTTTTAACTGATTTTCATATTCAAAGATATGATTGAGACGCCAGACCAACAACCAATTTGAAAGAAGCTAGGCTTGCCCATCTTAAAATTTAACAAATTCATTTAGAAATTACATGGAAGTAGAAATAAAATGTAACTAAAGAGTAATAACGAAAAAGTAAATGGGCATGACTCATGTTGTTTTTCTCATTTAATTAATTAATTTACTATGGAAACCCATATAAAATTACTTTTCAATAGAAACTACATTTAATATGGACTTGTAATACACAAAAGTGGACAATATTGACGTGACATAACGTATTTTATGTAGTATAATACGTATGAGGGTGGTAATCAATTTATTTTTGTATGAAAAGCAAAAAACATGGTTATTAAAAAAGTGTTTCATAATTAGTTGGATGATAGATTATACTAATCATGTATAGTAATTTTAAAGTTTAATATGTTAACTTTACAATTATGTTTTCATATATGAATAAAAACGTGTAACTTTTTAAATATTACGAGGCACACTTTTTTTTTCACAAATGTACATTTATTTTGAGAAATACTCAATAATACTTTAGCGATGCGGCGGCGTTGCTAAAGGGAGGATCCTCCGACCGAGCGAGGTGTGATGCTCGGCCAGGGCCGAAGCCCCCGACAGTTGTTGTCGGGATGTTGTATACTTACATTTTCAACGTTTGAGAAACTTCGCTTGCGAGATTCAGGATTCGGAGGTGTCGCCATCTATCGCAATGTATATGGTACTACTCGCTTTTCATCGCGTCGCTGTACCACATGTGGCGCCATCTGGTTGTGTCGAGTCGCCACATCACTCCCCCCCGAAGACTGGAAGTCGATCAACTGTCTTCATATGCCAGCTGGTCCTTGCGCTCCAGTCGCTATGCCAGTGCCAGTGGATGCAGTTCCAGTGAGTCGGAGCTGCTGCTGCGTCGTCCTCAGTGAGTCGAGGTGTGCAGTGGGTATGGCTGGCGGCTGCTAAACGTACCGGTGAGAGAAATGCGCTCTTCTTACATGGACCGGCCGTAGTGCAGGGGTGCTGTGCCACGTTGTGGCCGAAGGCAGACCAGGCTTGCATCTGCAGCTGCAATGCGGTGGTCGTCCGATGAGGCCGGGATACTGGCTGGCTTGTGACTCGCTGGTTGTTGCTGGAGAGTTGCTGCTGTGGGGAGAGAGCAATGGCGAAGCTGCGCTGTTGTCCGGATCCGAAGGCTGCGTCGATGTTCTGTACGGGGTCACCAGTTTAGCGATGCGTCGGCGTTGCTAAAGGGATGATCCTCCGACCGAGCGAGGTGTGATGCTCGGTCAGGACCGAATAACGCAGTTTTTAGCAATAGATAGAGCGATTCAAGAGGATGGTTTATATGAAGTATGCGCGGGCGGAGCTGCGCAGGTCAGCTAGTAGATAATAAAACCTCTGTGGCGCGACATGAAACCAACTTATTGTACAAACCATCTATCTATATAATTATATATTTACGAAAAAAAAGTATATAAGTATTAGTATCAGTTGTCTGGTTACCATAGTACAGTCTCTGCCTAGTTTGGGATCAGATGATCGTGTGTGGATTGTCCCAAGATGTTATTATTAGGTTGTGGGTTCAAAGTTTGCGGGGAACACATTGAGTTACGTTGTTTCATGCAATACACAAACAACACAGATTCATGATTAGCAGGAATTCTCTTGCTTTACAAAGTGCAGGTCGCAGGTTTGAGTCCTGCGACCTAGGCCAATCACCTGATTAAAAAGTAATATGATCCATGCGTCAGATAGGTCTCTCAACAGTCGTGTCAGTCTTCCGTCCATTTAGAGTATAGAGTGCACCTGTTCTTGGGAAAACACTTGTGCGCTGTTATATCTCCTACGTAATTGACTAATCCTGTCAAAGATTGGTTGCAGTTCATTAGGTACCTACTCTTCAGACGAAGTTTCGTTACCTCAACATTTATGCATTAATTTGACACTTGGACTTCGTTAAATTGACGTTACTGAATCTTAACACTTAGTAAAACAACTATCAAATAACAGGACAAGTGGACCTATCCGCCATTCGATGCCTGTCTCACAGAAGACGGGTTCATATACGCTCGTGGCTCACAAGACATGAAGAGTGTTGGCATGGCGCATTTGGAGGCAATCAGGAGGCTGAAGAACTCTGGAACCCGGCTCAGAAGAACCGTGCATGTTAGTTTTGTGCCTGGTAAGTGTTAAGTACTTAAAGACGATTTGTCATTGCCTTAGTTTTTTGGACTTTTAAAAAAATTTGGCCAATATCATATATTGGCTTCCATCAATTAATGATGATTTCGCCAGTGTCAAGTAGTTAAGTAAATAGGTATAGTAATTGCAAAATAGATTGCAATTGCAATCAATAACAATGAGGATCAATAATAATCAAGTAATAATGAGGAAATGAAAATTAGAAAATTTGATTTCGCGGTCGCTACCACCAAGATGGCCGCCGGGAACTTAGACTATATGATCGAAGGCCGCGAACCAAATTTCAATTCATTTCATGGCTTAGTCATTTCTTCGTCTACGAGTATAATTAACATACATACCATCTTTACACATCGCGACAATGTCTTACCCTGTGGTGGCCTGAGACTGAGGGTGGCCTTGGCCTTACTACATGGATGGCGTATGGGATTATTTAAGTTAATTATATTTACGTCGCTTGTTACGACGCTCCATTTTGTACTATATTGACCAAAAAATGATGACGAGAAACCCCTCGATGTGAGCAACCAATTGAAAAGTCTTGATGCTTAACATCGTCGTTACATTAACTTTAGTAATTTCATAATATAAGTCACCGGGCTTCATGAATAAAGATCACGAAATAAAGAACACATCTATTTTTGGAAAATTTACAAAATATAACACCAGCAGAAGTTGCAGTCTCTGCTATTCTAAATTTATCTTAAGTTTACTCCTAACCTACGTCTACTGCTATGTTAGGTTGTATTTTACAGATGAGGAAATTGGCGGCAGGGACGGCATGAAAATCTTTTCAGAATCTGAAGAATTCAAGAAATTAAATATTGGTTTTGAATTGGATGAAAGTGGACCCAGTCACTGTTCCGATGAGTTATTTGCTTTCAATGGCGAAAGGACATGTTTGCGTAAGTTGATTTGTTTTTAAAGGATATAATGGATACAACTGTTTAAAACTTTCTAGATGGTAGTCTATGTCCAAGGAATCGTCTAGGTAGGTACCATCGCAGTGTCATTTGTTCTGCCGATAAGCAGCGTTTACATGTAAACATTGGTGCGTTCCGGTGTAAAAGGCACTGTAGCTGGTGAAATTATCGGACCCAAGATACATGATAACTAATGTATCAGGCAATAATACTCGTAGATATATGTAGAAGCTATTTGAAGTTGTAGTGTAGATATTATATATCTACTATTTGGTCATTACTTTGGCTGTTATTCAACATACAAATAATACAGTAGGTACTTAAGAACCACTAGGTTAGTGGAAGCCAATCTACAAAGCCTAGAGCACAGGCGCAGGGTAACCAGCCTCTCAGAATTATCCTGGATACATTTTAGAGTGTGTGCAGGAATTGCAGGACTTGATACCACTATTCCCCTTCTATCATCAGACGACGAGACGCACAGCGCATACGCACCCTTATGAGGTGAACATGCCCTCAGTCCGGAATAAACGATTTGTTACTTCGTTTATAATAAGGACAGCTAAGGACTGGAACAGATTGCCTGCGTCGGTTTTTCCGTCCGATTATAAAGTGGGTGTCTTCAAGGCTAGAGTGAATAGGCTATTAATAAGCTAGTGTGCCTTACCATCTTCGATTGCGTCGCCGCTTTCCAGTTGGGGCTGCAGTCAAGCACTAGTTTAATAAAAAACAAATAGTGTATAGAATAGTTTAAAACGAAATTGCTGTATAATCGAAACGAAGTACCTACCTTTATTTATGTTCTCAGAAATCAAAGTGACGTGTGGTGGTGTACCTAGCCATGCTTGCTTTCTAGTAAATGATACAGCAGGTGATAAGGTGAGTCAAAGGGAACATTTTACCATTTTATTTTAATCATTCCAACCAGAATGCAAAGAGTGACATTATGGGAATAAAACCGAGACACCGAGTAGACTTGCGGTGCAGTAAGAAGCTACGAACGACGAGCAAGAAAGAGTGACATAATGGGAAGTGAAAATAATGGGAAGCGACGGGAAGGAAATAAACCATTACAATTAGCCGTAGCAGATCGTACTCGTTAGCTAAACCCTTCCGTCTTTCAAGGAAATCCTTGTGCCTGAGTTACAAAAAATGACGGTTCAGTTATTT
Organism: Furcula furcula; assembly: GCA_911728495.1. NCBI lineage: Eukaryota > Metazoa > Arthropoda > Insecta > Lepidoptera > Notodontidae > Furcula > Furcula furcula. The sequence continues at coordinate 6,635,003 of OU452246.1, read as the reverse complement.
ATGTTCTAGTTGAACTACATAATGAACAAGTTTTTGAAACTACGTGCTGAGGAAAAGGAGAAAATAGATAAGAGAGGAGTGTGGATGGGCGACGTCACTTCAATCAACTTGACCCAGATCGAGGTAACAGATCTAATAAGTTCAAACAAGTATCTAGTTTTCGGAATAGTTTAGCTATGTCTATCATTGCCAAGATTATAAATTTCTCCTTGTCTTCATGAATGAAAAGATTTTTATTTTATTTTACAAGTGAAAAAACAAGCAATACGTTAGTATTTCCTAAACGTATTCTATCCTTTCTTGTTTATTATGTGTAAGTACCTACGTAAATAATCAATGATTTAAAGTTGGACGTTTTCCTGATGTTAAGCGACGGGCCAACCTGTAGACAGGTCGTTACTTAAGATATTAAGTCTAGTAATTTCACTAGATACAGTGCCCTTCACACCGGAACAGCAGTGCTTACCTACACGTTACTTCTTGGTAGCACGATCCGGTCTCTTGTCTAAAGAATAATTCGGTACCATATTATAATTATAAATATTTCAGGGAGGAGTGCAAATCAATGTATTACCGGAGAGTCTATCAGCGTCATTTGATATAAGAATAGCAACTGATGTAGACTACGACGAGTTTATAAATATGGTTAGTTTTAGAAAAAGTATTGTAAGTAAATAACAAGAAACACCATAAAATATTCTACTTAAGAGGTCTGATCAGTGACCCTAGTTACGTGAGGATCAATTTACAAAGCATGGCAGAGCACAGACGCAGAGTAGCTAGCCTCTCAGTATTCTACAGGATACATTTTAATGTTAGAAATCAATCCTCATCTATCATCAGACGACGCACGGCCCTTGGAACTACTGGGAATAATAGTCTCACTAGTTCCATGGAACAAAGATCAATGGAACTACTAGGAATCATCCTTACGTTAACGTTGTGAACGAGCGAACGATTTCCTACGTCAATTTTATAATACATACTCGTATAACTAAGTACTGGTATAGTTTTCCTGCATCCTGGCTGATTATAAAGTGTGGGTTTCAATGATATAGTGAAAATGCTACGCTATTGTGCTTTATCATCTCCTATTTCATCGCCGCTTTCTATCAAGTAGTATTGCAGTTAAGCAATATCTTAATGTGCAATATATACTTTTAGACTTTCGCGTTCCATTATCAAACTTCCGAAACGTCAAGCCAAAATATAAGGTAAATCGCGTTAATTCCCGATTAGAATAAAGTTTGATCTTAATGTGCAAGTCACGTTCATCACATCGAAATATAGAATCGAAAATAAAAATATTATTCAAATCCATCCAACACATAAGTACTTATATCAAAACATTTCCAAGTCAATCATACGTAACTAACAGTATCTATGTGGATTTCTTCAAATCATTTCAGATTCACAGTTGGTGCAAAGAAGCTGGGGACAAAGTGACAATAGAGTACCTATCCAAAGATCCACAAGTGGCAAATACGAAAATAGAAGGAAACTCTCCCTTTTGGACCGCCATGAAGAAAACTGTAAATGAAATGTAAGATCAACTTTAATTCTTGGAAAATAATACCTAGGTAAATTCATGTAGTCTCATTAAAAGTATCGCTACATTAGCTACTAACTAAAGTCTCACTAAGCCTCGATGAATCTTTAATGTCTTACGTGTTACCCCATGTATGCGATAGATTTAGGTCCAATCTTGAATAGCGATCTCATTTTGATATGAGCAACCTAACGATATAATTCGGCAAACTCGAATATATGATAGAAAGGAAGGTTAATTAACGCATTCGAATCGGTTAGTTCCTCTTCCGTATGCCAGCCTGTGTTTGAAACTTTAGCCCGTAGATGTTATTCAAATTACTGTGGTTGTTTTGGCCTTTCATAACAAAGCAAGGACCCGTTACATATTCCATTACTTTACTAAGCTATATAATTGGTTTACTAAGCTAGAGAAGTTAATAAGTGTGGGATACTCTGGTAAAACGCCCCAGACGACGGGCTCCTATGAGGTGGTCTGATGATATTAGGGGCACCATGGGTGGTAGTTTCCAGCGGATCTTGGCGCACACGATAGGAACCCTAGAAGGAGAATCCTTAGAATTTAGCGAACGAGTATGAAGAGAAATAATTGATTTTCCTTCTGCGATTTTCAGGGGTTTTAGATTGAAATCCTTAATTTGTCCGGGAACTACTGATGCACGTTTCATAAGGCTACAGGGGATTCCAGCGATCAATTTCACACCTTTTGTAAACACTCCCTTGCTGCTTCATGCTGACGACGAAAGGATACATGTGGATGTGTACAAAAAAGGCATAGACATAATGGAAAAAGTTGTTGAAGCAGTTGGCAATGTTTAGCGTATCTATAAAATATATTTAAGGAAAACCCATAGAGATATCTTGTTGTACCCATAGAGTATTCTTGATTGTCTTAAAATACTTATACAATATTGAAAAAATGTTATAAAGAAATAAAACATTTAATTTATGGATTATATTTTATTTATATTACCCTATAGCAAATTATTTTTTACATTGATGCTTTAAACTCATACTTTTAATAAAAATAAATAAAATTAAGATACCTGTTTTCAAATTCAATAATTAAACCAGATTTAACATCATAACATTTGCTGTCTTATTAATAAAAATCGCTTATTTTTCTCTTACTCCAAAGCTACATCGGAAGTAGTTAATTCTAGACTAGTCACAGAATAGCTACGTCTTAATAACGGTATTAATAAATACGAAGTAGGTTCGGACTAACAATACAATTCTTACACTGAGACTAAGGTGTATGTTATGGCAACCCACTGAAATTAAAAGTAAAAAAAATGAACAAAATGACTAAAAAGACACTGGCAGTTAGGTAAATTTTGATATTTGACACTTTTATTTGACAATCACAACTTTCACTCTATATTTATCTTACATCATAATATTCTATATTTCTCTTAAATCATAATATTCTGTATTTCTCTTGTTGAATTCAAGTGGTTTTAGAATTTGTGTTTTTTTATTAGCAGAATATTATCTATAAATCAAGAAAGTATATAACAAGTAGGCCGGGGATCTAGCCTGTTACACACCGTCCCTAACAAGAAACTACAGTGCACCTCAAAAAACGCGTGTAAGAGCAGAAACCACGGTGGGCCTCAAGCACGAGCCGGCGCGTGTGATGCAAAACTTGCTGACAATGCAACCTATCCAAGAACAGAAGGGCTATTGTATGGACGCATCCAGCATGTGTACCGAAAACCAGCTGACGGCGCACAACTAGATCCATTGTATGGACCCATAGCGACGGAATCGGCTCTTCACTTAGCTTCTAACATCGAAGCGGTCACTACATATTTAAATTAGATATTAAAAATGTAATTTAAATTAATAAAAATTAGTTTTAAAATCTGTTCTAAGTTATTTCTGAATCATCCGGCTGTAGCCTACATAACTAGCCTAATAGTTTAGTTTATTGAGACAGTTTATTTACCTCTCCACGAGCCCAAGTCCTTTTTGCAGCTAAAACTTTCAAGTGAGGTGGTATAAAGCCTACTGCATCTCCAGCCAAATCATTCTACCATTTCAGTAATGTAATATGCAGTTGAGCGTGTAAATCTATATTTATATTTAAACTCGTCTTCAAGGTCTTCAAAAGGGATATTGCGAGGTTTATACAATTAGGTTATGTTTAGTATATATAATTATCTCAATGGAAGTTAGAAATACAATACAAATCTATGCTTACTCAAACGTTAAACCATGGGGCTCCGCGGAGTAACTTTTACTCCGGGACTCCGGGAGTTTATTAATACCATAATTGCCTAATCTTTGCGCAAGTCTTGGAGTAAAGTTGTTCTGACGCTAATCATAGTTTATTAATAAGGCTGAAGTTTAGTGAATTATCATCATCATCTACATATTACGATGATTATTAAAACATGGATCAGCTAAATGATTTACAGTATTTACACTACTTATCAAACAACACTTAACAATAAAATCAATATCGTGCGCGATTTTATTTTAAATGGGAAATGGATTATGATTCAACTTGACAGCAATTTAAGTTTCATTTGAGTTAATATTAATTAAACAACCGTTTATAATTTCAGCCACTTTATATAAATTTGTGACTAAGAAGTTTGAAATTTACTATAGGTAGGTACACATTTTGATGTGTTTAAAGATCTAAGCAGTCTTCAGCGGGGTTTTACACTATTTATGGTGAGAATAAAACCAGTGATCTGAAGGCTACCACAGATTCTTCAGCTCAGCTCTAACACATAAAACATAAACATAACATAAAATCACGCCTTTTTCCCGTAGGGGTAGGCAGAGCCCAAGGGCCGCTTTTCGCCTCCGTGAGAAACGAGACGTGATGGGTGGCGAACCACATCGCCGCCATTTTGGTTAATTAATTTATTTATATGATTGACCATTGCGTTCTCACGAATAAGGTGGAAAAGGGAAGGATAGGTGTTGTGAAAAGGAAGATTGGCAAGTTAGAGTGTAAAATAGGAAAAGTAGGATATTACCGCCCAGTAGGGCAAGGGATGAGACAGTAATAACTAGGGAAGCCGGGGTCGCATACCCGTATACTATACCACAACTACCGGACAGGTAAGTTGGGATGAGTATCCCATGACCACACAGATAACACAGATTATATTAAACCGTATACCTATAGATAAATACCCTTTTTGGCACGCCTAATAGTATTTTTCCCTTAAGCACTAAGGCGAGTTACCATATTATAAATATCCATTATAGCAATAGAATACAGAGCTTTAAATCGTGCATTGCCAGCATCTATATATCATTTATATACTTGTTCAATTGATGTATTTGTTAGGGTTTCATAATTTACAGGGGCACTTCATATGTGGCCTAAGGATTTTTCTAATCTGATATAAACAGCTTATTTTGATTTCTGTGCATTAGTATCATCAACATCATCGTCTTTGTCCTCCGCCTCTTTATCGTTAGGTGGTGTTTCATTATTATCTTGTTTTTTATCCCCTTTCTTTTTCAATCTATCCATAATCTTTACTTTTGTCTTTTTAGCAGCCATTACTCCTTCATTACTTTTTGCAGTAAGGTTTGCTTTAGATTTTGAAGAGATTTTCTTTGATAGGTCTACACCGCTTTTGCTGGAAGCGATACGAAGCTGCATGGACTTAACGCGGCGACGTGATACGAGGGTAGAGCGAATGTCACTATAGTATTCTTCGATATCTAGCAGCATCAGCAGTTTTGTTTCAGGGAAAAAGAAAGCCAAAAATAAGCAGGCTGAAATAATAAGGATGTTTTAAGATTTCGTAAACCACATTTGATACCTTCTGCAGTATTTGTTATTCGAATTTAAACTTACCCGATAATGAAAAAACTCCGAATGATATGATAATGTTGGCGAATCCCAAAAAGTCTCTTACGTACGGGTAGTAATAATTAGTAACAAACATTAGAACGTTAGTTAAAGATACCGTGATTCCTGATAAGAACCCGCGAATCTGCAAATTAAATAAACACTTATCCAATTAAGTTTAATTCTGCTACATGAATGAATACAGTAGCGACGTTCAGCTTTGTTAGATAAATAAAAAATAGCAGTACACTGACCTGCAAAGGATATACTTCAGTCATAGTCAGAAACGGTAAGGTATAATACCCCAAAGTGGCGAAAGCCGTATTCACTATATAACAAATCGGTGGCACTATAGTAGGATCTCGAGCATTATGAAAATAAATTCCCAGACCGATGCATGTAATTCCGACTCCTAAAGCTGAAAAGTATTTGTGAAATCAGATTTCTCGACTTATGGAAGCACATCTACCTAATCTATCGCTATTAACGAAAGATCCAACATTAATAATAGTAGGTTACAACGAAACATATAAGTATAATAGAATATGTAATAGAATAATATAGGGATAAAAATACCTGAGATTAATACAAATGGTTTTTTGCCAATTTTGAATAGCATAATTGACATCAAAATCACAACAGATAACCGTGTCAATGCCACAATTAATTTTTTTTCCTGAGAATCCATCAAGGTGTTGTAGTACTAAAAAATAATATCAAAGAAATATTTTATAATTTATGCTGAGATGGTTTATTTAATACTAGCTGTAGCCCGCGGCTTCGCCCGCGTTTACTTTGTTACTCAAACGTGTTTTGATTTATGGATCGAGGTTTTTTAAAATATTGTTAACACTAATGCTGTCTTATAATTACGCGAATGCTGCACATTAAAATCAAACTACTTTTACGGATTTAATCGCGGTTTATTTTAGCTTTTACCATCCCGACGTTTCGAATGCTTTGCGGCACCTATGGTCACGGGAGGAATGAGATGTTGAACGTCCATAGGTCATAATTATGCTGGTGTACCCTCAGGACTTCTTAGTTATTATTGTTGGTCCGATCTTCGGACGATCGATTTCAATATTGTTCACACTTTTATTAACTCTGATCTAATAGGTATCAAGTATAAAATGTAGACTGTATTTTTGTGTAAGCTATCATAGCGCCCAATTCTTAAATTTTTACTTCTTTATTTAAAACTAGCAGTAGCCCGCGGCTTCGACTGCGTTTACTTTGTTAAAATATTTTCTTACATACAAACTTTGGTACCTCATTTGTCCCACGGGTTGATTTTCAAATAAAACATTGCACACGACACAACAAAAACAAACAAAAAAAAAAATGAACCAACTTCAACAACACTAAAAAGCATAAAATAATTTAAGTGTTATTGAAGTTGATGTTGGCGTACCTGCTGTGTATATTTCCTTCAGGAACACTTTATCCGGTCCTAATAAAATTTGAATTTTTTTAAATTTTCTCCCTTCAATAAAAAAAGAATCATCGAAATCGGTTCATATTTGTCAGAGTTATGTAATGGAGAACATCAGTTTCATGTTTTTTTAACCGACTTCATAGAAGGAGGAGGTTCTCAATTCGTCTGTATATATTCTTTTTTTTTACCAGATAAATTCCTCCACATCTATCATGGTTCTCCAGGAAGTTCTTATCCAGTTGTGATAAAATTTATACATATTCATTACAGTGGTTCCTTCTTTCGCATAAAAAAGAATTATTGAAATTGGTAAATACTCGTATTTGCCAGAGTTTGACCACTTTTGTCCTTAAAATGCGATAAAAATATCATCTTTTAGGCATTCCTACAGTTTTTTCTGAGTCGCCATTTTTGTTTTTTCAGAAACTGCTTATTCCTAAATGTTTTTTTTTATGGGACCCAATCAGTGGAGCGGCCTATCCGTACCAGAAAGATTTTTTAAAATTGGTTCATAATTGCCAGAATCATGCGCGATCATACATAGAAAAAAAAATTTACAGATAAATTAAGAACCTCCTCCTTTTTTAAAGTCCGTTAAAGATGCTGAAAATTAGTTTGTTAAATTGTTGTGTTGAGTTTACTTACCGAGTTTCGTGACTGTAGCTGTATTATAAATTAAATGGAAATCCGCATGCAAACTTTGAAACCATTAATTGATCTTAGGGGTTTTATTTTTTGATGAATGCAGAAAACAGGTTTTTTAGATTCTTATGTGCAATACATGAAATAAGTCTTGTGACCGTAGGGTAAAACAAAAGGATTTGGACCCCAATTAATCCCTTTTGAGAATCAAATAAAAAAAAATTGCACATGGATTTCTCTAATTTCATAAATGCATCCGCAGTGTCATCAGTGCAGCATGCTTTTTTTTCGAATTCATACTTAAAAACCGTGCTAAAACCCAGTCAAGGGTTGATTTTCAAATCAGATGTGTCAGACGTGTTTCTCAACTTCTTTTGATGACTAAGTTTTGTGTCCGTGTGATGAAAAATATTTTTTTGCAAACTTTGATACCCTATTTGACCCAGTTAGGGGTTGATTTCCGATAAATGCAGAAAATTTATTTGTTGTTATGTTGAGTTTATTTAATGAGTTGTGTGACTGTTGACATTATATCTAAAATGAAAATCCTTCTTCATGCAAACTTTGCAACGTCATAAAATGACCTTAGGGATTGTTTTTTGAAGAATGCCTGAAATACGTTTCTTAGATTATTATATGCAATGCATAAAATAAGTCCTGTGACTGTAGGACAAAAAAAATTTTTTTGAACCCAATTAGACCCTTTTAGGGGTTGATTTTCAAAATAATTAAATTGCTTTAACTTGGTCAATTTATTCACAAAGTTTCGTCAATGCAGCATGATTTCCTTTCCGTGCTTGATATTCAAAAACCATGCTAAAACCCCTTCAAGGGTTGATTTAAAAAATAATGTGATACACGTATTTTTTTTTATCAGTACACTGAAAGTTTCGAGTCCATGTGCTATGAATATTTATTTTTCCATGGTAATTTTGATACCCCATTTGACCCACGTAGGGGTTGATTTTTGAAAAATGGTGAAAATAAATTTGTTAAATTGTTTTGTTGAGTCTATGTACCGATTTTCGTTACTCTACCTGCATTATAACATTCAATGGAAATCGGTCTACGTGTAAACTTTCCAACACCATTATATGACCTTAGGGGTTGTTTTTCGCTAAATGCCGGTAATGGATTGATTCTTGTGTGCAATAAATAAATTAAGTCTTATGACTGCAGGTCGAAGAAAATTTTTGGACCCTAATTGGACCCCGTTAAGAGTTGATTTTCAAAAAATGATTTTTTATACAATAATTGCTTTAGTTTGATACATATATTCGCAAAGTTTCATCAATGCAGCATGATATTTTTTTTCCGCGTTACGTACTTAAAAAACCATGCTAACACCCCTTTACGGGTAGAATTTGAAAAAGTTGTGATACACGTGTTTCTTAATTCCTTGTCTTAGTATATTTACAAAATTTCATATCCGTGTGATGAAAAAAATTGTTTTTCCATACACACTTTGAGAACCTATTTGACCCACTTAGGGGTTGATTTTACAAAAATGCTCAAAATTAGTTTGTTCAATTGTTGTTTTGAGTTTATTTACTGAGTTTCGTTACTCTAGCTGCATCATAGCATGAAATAGAAATCCTTCTTTGTGCAAACTTTCCAACCCCTTAAAATGACCACCACCATGATGGGTTGTTTTTCGAAAAATGCCGAAAATATGTTTCTCAGATTATTGTGTGCAATACATAAATTAAGTTTTATGACTGTAAGTTGAAAAAAAAATTGTTTGACCCTAATTGGACCCCTTTAGGAGTTGATTATAAAAAATATATTATTTACACATAGATTGCTTTAGTTTAATAAACGCATTCACAAAGTTTCATCTATGCAGCATTAACTCTTTTATTAGTTTTTCATACTAAAAACCATGTTAAAACCCCATAAATGGTAGATTTTCAAAAAGTTGTGATACACATGTTTCTTGATTTCTTTTGCTTAGTACAGTGACAAAGTTTCGTGTCCGTGTGACGAAAAAAAATTTTTTTTTCCATACAAACTTTGAGAGCCTATTTGACCCACTTAGGGGATGATTTTACAAAAATGCTCAAAATTAGTTTGTTCAATTGTCATGTTAAGTTTATTTACTGACTTTCGTTACTCTAGCTGCCTCACAGCATGAAATGGAAACCCTTCTTTGTGCAAACTTTCCAACCCCTTAAAATGACCTTAGGGGTTGTTTTTTGAAAAATGCCGGAAATAAGTTTCTTAGATTCTTGTGTATAATAATAAATTAAGTCTTATGACCGTACGTCAAAAAACATTTTTTGGACCCCAATTGGACCCCTTTAGGAGTTGATTTAAAAAAAAATATTATTTGCACTTGGATTGCTATAATTTGATTAATGTCTTCGCAAAGTTTCAGTAATGCTGTATGAATTTTTTTTTCCGCATTGCATACTCAAAAACCAGGCTAAAATCCCTATAGGTTGAATTTCAAAAAGTGTGATATACGTGTTTCTTTTGTTTATTACACTTACAAAGTTTCATGTCCGTGCGACGAAAAAAATTTTTTTTTCCATACAAACTTTGGGAGCCCATTTGACCCACTTAGGTATGGAATTTCGAAAAATCCGTTCTTATTGCTCACCTAGACTATTTGAATAATGTTGGTTCCAAATTTCAAGATTATATGTTAAATGGTTTTTGCTGTATCGTGATTCCTAGAAAACACCCTGCTCTTTTATTAATATAGATAATTATAATTTATAGCATATTTACGTTTATAAGAATTTTTTTAACAGTAGGCTAACCTAATAAAGCACTCGTGGATATCAGCCACGAAGTACCTACAATAGTTTGTTTACGCTACTCAGAGGTGAAATTATTTGTTTGCAAAGTGGTAAATACTTTCGCCATGAAGAATCCAATTCCATCCCATCCCATTCCGATCCCTTTCATTGCAGCCCATCTGAGCTGCTTGGTTTATCTTAAACGAGCACTCCTGCCTGCATTGAGGCTCTGCCTAGTTTGGGATCAGATGACCGTGTGTGAATTGCCTCTCTTGCCACTACTCCACTGACTACCGCGATTTCATTTGTTTACATTTATGTGGCATTTCAACATAGTATTATGTCCTTTATTTTATTGTTTGTGCATAATCTTGATATCAATCGTTGCATTGTTTAATATAAGTAAGTATATTGTTTATGTTCATAGCAGATTTGATCTTTTGTTGATTGCAAAATGAATCTTTCACGCATTCTCTAGCCCTTATTTTTAGTTCATTCTGATGCTACAATTATTAAAATACTTTACCGATGGTATTTCAACAGTCCACAGCATAACAATGTTTACGCCAGAGAGTTCAACGAAAACGAAATAGCCAAGGGTGAGGCCGAAGGGACGACACGCGGATTTTTTGAAGAATGCCCTTATTTTTTTCTTAATCGGCAATCTGTGAACATGAGAATCAGAGGAATTAACAAAGATGAAACGTAGGTATTTTTTGTATTGAAGTAAGTATATAAATACTTGGCATGGGTCCATGGGGTGTTTGCATAAGAATAGCAGCCACCCATCTCCTCCTTTTGGATGTCTAAGTGGCGACGAAGGGAAAACAAGAAGACGGGGAGGAGCGTCTTTCTATTGCCATAGACGCCTGCCAAGCGTAAGGTTTATGGCAACTCCTCCTTCCTAAGCCCACCGCCGGGATGCCCATTATAGCTCCCTGGAAGCTTGTCAAAGTCAAAGTCAAAAATCTATATTTCAAATAGGACACTTTTGCATGGTAATTTTTTTAAAAGCTACCACCGGGTCACAACGCGGCCTCAACTGAGAAGATCCGGCAAGAAACTCAGCGGGATTGTAATGTTTTCACTTTTTTTTTCTAAACATTGTTTGTCTTGTTACAATTGGATCAACATTAGCGATAGTGTGTCCTGCCCTTCGAAACATAAAGCAAGGGAGAAAAGAAGAAAACAATAAATTACGACTAAAATTACAACAAACTAAAAGGCCAAAGGGATAGTAGTCGGACCGGTCTCCCCAAGCAGCACCCGCGCACGAGTTGACCCGAGCAGCAGCCATCACTCCCCTCAACCATATTAGAGAGTGACCCGCCACACGAAACCGCCACAAGCAAAGACTTTTCGATGGCGAGCATGCTTGACACGGTGCTCAGGGAACAGGGGTTGTCACCCCGCCGCCGTATTCGATAGAGTCTAGGGCCACACTCTAAATGTTCAACGACTCCAAAAAAACATACTATCTTAAAATAGCCAGATCGTGTACTATTGACTACCTTATGAATGTATAATCACATTTTTAATAAATACCTATATGAATACTGGGTGTAAGGGACATCGTACCGAAAACCGATACCAGGGATCCAGTACATGATTCTGAACATTCTAGTGTTATAATTTTTCATCGGCTTTTACATGAATTTACAAAAAAAAAAACATTTTTTATATAATATTAATATAACATCATTATCTACACTAATATTATAAAGAGGAAAACTTTGTTTGTTTGGTTGTAATGAATAGGCCCAAAAACTACTGGACCGTTTTTAAAAATTCTTTCACCATTCGAAAGCTAAATTATCCACGAGTAACATAGGCTAAATTTTATTTTGGAAAAAAATAGGGTTCCGTAAGATATTTGGGTTTTTTCGGACACAAGGTGTAAAAAATCAACCAGAAAAGTTACTTATTTTGCGTACGCTTCCTAAACTATAAAAGATAGAACCATAAAATGTTCTAATTAATTGTAGATCTTATAAATATCTATAAAAAAGTCCGCGGCACACTATCTATGTCGAGGCCCAACAACCATTTTTTTATTTAAAAATCTTGAATTTTGTTTGGACTACATTTAAAACGCATGTATTTTAATCATGCTATTAATCCTTAACAAAATAAATTAATTCATCATTAAGTACAGTTTATGTAGATAATATTTGGTCTTTGAATGATTAAAATTGGACATTTGGTTTTGAAGTTATGGCGAAATTAAAATAATTATTACGATTTCTGCTGCACGGCCCGTTGCGAAGTGAGCGTCACCAAGGCGGGGGTGCGCATGCGGGAGGGGAGTTTAGATCTATGAGTAAGGTACCCGCACGGCTCAGACGCTAGGTCGGCTCCCTCTCGATTTTTTTTAGATTTCTTTCTTAAAACTACACCTACGCAAAAGTTCTTCTCAGAGCTAAGCAACAGTTCTTTTCAGGGCTAACCAACAGATTTTTTCAGGGCTAACCAACAGATTTTTTTCAGGGGTAACCAACAGTTCTTTTCAGGGCTAACTAAAAGTTCTTTTCAGGGCTAAACAACAGTTCTTTTCAGGGCTAAACAACCGTTCTTTTCAGCGCTAGAATATTACACGCTGTTAGCATTTTCTTAAACATTTGAAAATGCCTAAGAGAGCCATGTCTCAACTTTCTAAACATAGTTCTCAAGCACGGGCAGCAAGAATACGTCGTATGGGAGAATCTTCACCTGAACGTTCACAACACCTTGCTGAACAAAATCTGAGAACCTCTGAGTGCACGTAGCACGAGAGTCGGGTGAACCGATATTTATGAATTTTTGCAGGTAGGTCTGAGAATATAGGTTATAAAGTATATTTTATGCCGCTGATACCATGATTGACGAGGATATATAGAACGAGAGGAGGGTGCAAGAGAGGGAGAGGGGAGGGTGATGGAGTGAGTGATCGGAGGAGTTAGGTGGAGCAAGGGGGGGGGAGTGAGAGGGAGCAAGTTGGGAGAAGAGACAGGAGGGAGAGGGTTCAGAGAGGACAACGGGCAGAGGAAGAGGGGAAGTGTGACGGGGACCGAAGCGGGAGGGGAGAGAAATAGCATAGAATTAGATTTTTATTATAAGAGAGAGAGATGGAGAGAGATAAATCAAGGGAGTAGGGAGGAAAGGGGAGCAAAATGTAATTAAAGCGCGGGCGGAGCTGCGCGGGTCAGCTAGTTGGTAAGTATAATAATAAAGCCTAATTTCATTTTAAAAACAATAAATTACTTATTTGTGCAAAATTAGCAATGTAATTTAAAAAATGAATATTATTCCGCACGCATTCCATTACACATGCTCGAAAATTAACAAGTTAGTCATTTGTCATTTTCCATACAAATAGTTTTTGTAATGTTGTAACGGAAATTATTTGAAATCTATATACTTATAATAAAACTGTAACAGGTCCAATTCTGTACATTAAAGATATTTTGAAAATTATATTTGGAGGGCATTCTATAACCGATACTGAGGCCGAAAATGTAATTTTTTTAATTTTTGTCTGTCTGTCTGTCTGTCTGTCTGTCTGTATCTCGGCTGAGCATCACGCCGAAACTACTGAATGGATTCAAATGAAACTTGGCATCATTTGAGATCTTACTACGAGGTAGGACATAGGATACTTTTTATCCCGTAATCTAGCACGGTTGTTTTGGGAGAGGGGATTAAAGTCAAAATGGGTACTTGGTTATACGCTTGGTCCGATTTTATAATTTTTTCTTCATAATTATAATAAATATTAGTAAGGGAACACTCATAGAGAGTTGTTATCAAGGTTTTGTAATCGATCGGGTTAAGCAACGTTAGGTAAGGTCATTAAATAGATGGGTGACCGTTTAACGCCATATGGACTAAACTGGTCTGTGCTTCGGAGAGCAAGTAAAAAGTGGGTCCCAGTTTTTAACCGACTATAAAAAAAGAGTTTATGTATTCGATGCGAATGTCTGTTATTAAAAGTTTAGTTATCGTAAAAATAGCGCATGCGGAGCTGCGTGGGTCAGCTAGTCTTATATAAACGTATTCGGTACGTAGTCCCTTAGACCCTGTATATTATTCTCAAAAAAATGAAATTATATCTGAAAATAACCTACGAATGTCGTTATCGTTCTTGAAGTCCATGAGTTCATCCATTTCTACATCTAAATCGTAGTTACGAGATCTGAATTTTGCCAAAGCATTCCTCACATCAGTTTCGCTGTCTTTCAACAGCATGTAATACGGAGTTTCAGGTAGAAAATAGTTGCCCACCATCAATACCATTGCAAAGACCCCGTAAATGTAGCAGGATGTGTTCCATAGGATAACTGAGCCTAATCCAGCCTGGAATATAAAGAACGTTCATACTGAAATGCTCGAGTCATCATCATCATCATCATCATCACGTCTTCCGGCTGGAATACGTCCACTGCTGAACATAGGCCTCCCCCTTGGAACGCCACAATGAACGACAATTGGCGACTTGCATCCACCGGTTACCTCCGACGCGCACAATGTCGTCTGTCCACCTAGTGCTTCCACTAGGTGGACAGACGACATACCGGTGCCTACCTACGCTGCGTCTTCCGGTTCGTGGTCACCACTCGAGAACCTTTCTTCCCCAACGGTTATCGGTTCTTCGAGTGATGTGGCCTGCCCATTGCCACTTCAACTTGCAGATTACCCGGACACCCCACGGGGGACGCAACTACTTATTATGGAACTTATGTGTTGTATTAAGCTAAAAAGTATACCTAGGGGAGAGGTATTCATATATTTTAGCCTTAGAATATGTGTTCCATAAGTGACCCTAAGGGCTTCCACACATAACTGTGAATTCGCATCGCATTGCAAATATCTGCGAGAAACAAATGAATTTTCGATACAAAAATTTATTTGTTTCTCGCAGATATTTGCGATGTGATGCGAATTCGCAGTTATGTGTGGGAGCCCTAAAGTAAGACTGGAAGAAAAATAAAGCTACGTACATCGAGAATGTGCTGATATTATGCTCACCTGTATGGTAATTCCTACAGCCATAGCTATATCAGGAAACACTCCAATAGCACCACGCATATTAGGCAGCGATATCTCTGTTGTGTAAACTCTAGATGGGATTATGGTCATTCCACATCCAACTCCTGTTATTACTCTACCTGATGATTGTACATTTCGCTTTAGATAATAACTACTATATTATTTCATAATTATTTATGTAGTAAATTGTATTGATGTTTGCAGTCGTGTTAGTCATGTAAGAAAACTCTGCCCAAACTGAAAAATTGGGGGTGGAAAATGTCGATAAAGTATTATGCCTACAGGATAATTATTGGATTTTTAAAAAGGCATCCTAAAAAGCTCTAGAGGATCTAATAGATTAAATATTTAATATTCATGCTGACACGATAATAAGAAGAAGATTTTCTTAGGCCGGCCGCACTTTAGACTCTGTGTTTTTCGTACGAATTTGGCTATTACGAACTATTCCGAATACGAAAACGAGCTAGTCCACACTACTCGGAGGATTGAGATAGGTCGCGCCGAATTCTAATTCGTACGAAAACGCTTCCAAAGTACGGCCGGCCGTAATGAACAGACAAGGTTTCTGATCATTTTGTATGTAGCTAATTCTAGTAAACTTTAAACTTAAGTAATATTATTTAATTTAATTAGAGAAGCTCAGAATCACACAACGAGTTATGGAGACAGCTATGCTATGAGGAGATTTGCCGAAGAACCAAGGTTACCGACATATCTCTCAGAATCTGCAAGTAGAAGTGACAAAGGGCAGGCCACATCGCTCAAAGAACCGATAACCGATGGGGAAGAAAGGTTTGCAAGTGGCGACCACGAATCAGAAGACGCAGCGTAAGTAGGTTTTTCACTGGGGGGGCAGACGATATTGTGTGCGTTGCCGTTGAGATAACCGGTGGATGCAAATAGCCAATTGTAGTTCATTGTGGCATTCGAAGGGGGATGTCTTTGTTCAGCAGTGGACGTTTTCCAGCTGGTGATGATGATGAATACCATTTATGCAATGTTCCAACAAAGTGTGAACTGCTTCAAAGATTCTTGTCAACTAATGTATTTTCTGATTGATCAAATCAGAATTCAGAGGTCAGCGAACATTTTGGAAACGAAATAGGATTGCGAAGTACCTAACAAATACGGACTAAATGAGAGCCTATTATAGAACAAGACTCTTACTAACTTAATTTCACACTAGCAATTTGCGAGTTTATCACTACCTACTACTGCCCTTGTAACTACTGCTTACACTATGAGTGCACCAGTTACACTAGTTATTTCACACTGAACGTTAAACGCTTACTAAAAACTGGTTTGCAAATCGTTAGTAGATTCAAACCTATAATAAGACTTTCAGTCGTGGTCGCAAATCCTGTGTAGAACCATCCGATAGCCATTGGAAGCTGGCATACCAGGAGCATGAGCCGACGCCCGCATCTGTCCAACACCGACCCACTGATAAGACATCCGATTGGTGCTGATAAACTTAGCACAGTTGCTGCAAGCAATTAGATTCCTGAACAACAACAACTAGCAACAAGTGAAAAAACCTAATGTAAAGTAAAGTAATGTTGATTAGATGACTAGGATGAAGTGAAGTGAACCAGAAAATCATTTCCAGATAGAAATAAAACTCAATTTATGAATTCTATCGCTATGTTTTGATTCCCTTGCAGCATCCATGGTCAACTTACTCCTCCTAAGGTATTGAACGTCTATATCTATTAATTATAGCAGTGCTTCGTCGTATCCTCAGGACATATGTGCTACAAATCATTCGAAATGCACTGGTCCTGTGAAATCAATGTTGACGTCGATTGACCACTTAGAGAAGCTTTTGATTCAAATACTACATAGTCATTATGTATTCAGTAACGGAATGCTTTAAAAAATATGAATGATGATTGAAAATTGCTGGTTACTAACCACCAATCCAGGCATCGTCAATATTCGACATTTTGATGTCCGCATCCGCAGCCAGAAGATACGACACCGTCACAGCTTGAAACCCAAAAGCCAGTCCGATCCCGATTTGTGTTAAATTCACCCAAGCAGCGTACCCTATCTGAATCCATGACGTTATTGTCCAAAAGCCTGGTTCCAGTGGTCTCTGGGCCATTTTTCTTTACACTATGTAAATAATCTATACTCGTAATCTCAGTTGACTTATCATTGCAATTTTGGGGTTTTTACATAAAAAAATATTCTTAATCTAATACATTATTAAAATCAAAACAGTTTTGAGCAAAGTTTTGAGTGAATACCCATTGACTTATTACTCTATCACTAACGTCAGTGATTATATACTCTTTGGAGTCAGATTGTCTTAGTATTAAATTCTCTTTTGGATTTTCCGTCTCACTCATGGTGCGTCTGAATAGGTCTGAATCTCAAGTCTAAAACTTTTTTTGTTGAGTTCCCAATCTTGGTGGTTCTCTAAAACATTTTAGGAAACTTCGTGATGGTTCACTTCTTTTGAAATTAAATCGGGGTACCTGGTACTTAGTCATAAAGTTTTTATTAATTATATATATAATAATAAAAGCCTACCCACGCTGCATCTTCCGGTTCATGTTCGCCACTCGCAAACCTTTTTTCCCCATTCGGTTATCGGTTGTTCGAGCGATGTGGCATGTCCATTGCCACTTCAACATGCAGATTCTGAGAGCTATGTCGGTGACTTTAGTTCTTCGGCGAATCTCCTCAATCCGGATATGATCGCGTAAGAAACTCCGAGCATAGCTCTCTTCATAGCTCATTGTGTGACTCTGAGCTCAAGAAATAGAATCAAAAGTAGGTAAATAGCATAATTCCTAGTTCAAAAAAACCTTGGTTACTATCTAGGTACATTTTTTTAAAACAAATAGGTATTAGGTAAGTAGTATCAATATTCATTTTATTTTATTCTACATTCGATATGTGTTCATGCAGTTGGATTTCTTTTTCTTTTCATAAAATAATAGATTCAATGGTACGAGTATATCGGTTTAATTGACAAGTTTAGGTTTGACAAAAACGTTCGGATATATGTAAGGTTTGGAGTACTTGTTGTTAGCGAACTGTGCTGTGAACACCGGCTTCATTTTTGTGTTCGAGAGCCTCCCTTTGATGCTCTCCTCGAACGCCGCCAGGATCTTGAGGAGTGTGCCTCGAGAGATTTTGTCGAATTCCACACCGTTCGTGAATCTTTGTGATTTTACTTCTGTAAGAGTTGAAAACACGCGATTATATGATGAGGGCAATTCCGCTCAGGTGATGTTTATAATTAAGGTATGTACGATTCTTACCCACGACTGTCCCATAGGCACATTAAAGGCTCTTCGGTAAGATCTGGTGTGAGGGCCTTGCCTTCGAGCCCACCTTTGGGAGGCGCATAATAGCCCCCCGGGAACCTATCACGGTGCTCATGGGGACGGGATTGGGGATTGTAGCCCCGTCGACGTCCTCATATCAAAAAAGAGGCGCGCGCGTCTGCTAGCGGCCAGCATAAACAGGCGCACGCGTTTTCGCAAACTTAAGCGCAGCCCCGTTAATCACTAATTCGATTTGGTTTCAAAGACCCGCGAATATGTGCACAGTCATGATGACGCTTCGACTTGACGCTGACCTTGCATGAATTGATTGATTGAGAGTCCCTGGACGTTTGAGGTGTGGGGCCAAACTGCGGTGACACCGAAGAGGACGGCGGCGGGGTTGTGACCCCTGTCCCCGTGAGCACCGTGGCAGGTTCCGCGCGGGCTGTAATGCGCCCTCCGGGGGTGGGCTCAAAGGCAAAGCACTGAGGGCTAACTGGTGCAGATCCCACCGAGAAGCCCAGGTCCCCGCTCTCATGTGCCGATGCCAAAACCGTGGGGGATTTAGTGGGTAAGACTCCCCCATATACCGGTTGACCCTCCACGGGGTCACGGGGACCTATTAAAGGTTTCCCCCGCGAGAACAATTAAAAAAGGTTCATGCTTACCAGGTTCGTAATTATTATACACACTGCCTTTGCACAGCACAAGCAAATACCACAATAAAATGCACGCCTTCATTACTTAGATCTGAAAATCAACTGTCTATCTACCTATCTACCAACAGTTTACATGTATACCTATAAGTTTTAGAGAAAATAATCCGTGTAAGTATGTATTATCGTACTAATGATTCGTACTTAACTCAGGCACGACAAAATTTAAAAACAAAGAGGATATCACAAGTAGCACATTGGTTGTTTATTTTTAAGCATTGTGTTCTTAACTTCTTACTCTAGGGAGACGCGGTTTCATTCTTATTTTTATGACAAACTAGCTGACCCACGCAGCTCCGCATGCGCTATTTTTACGATAACTAAACTTTTAATAACAGACATTCGCATCTAATACATAAACTCTTTTTTTATAGTCGGTTAAAAACTGGGACCCACTTTTTACTTGCTCTCCGAAGCACAGACCAGTTTAGTCCAAATGGCGTTAAACGGTCACCTATCTATTTAATGACCTTACCTAACGTTGCTTAACCCGATCGATTACAAAACCTTTTTATAAAATCGGACCAAGCGTATAACCAAGTACCCATTTTGACTTTAATCCCCTCTCCCAAAAGAACCGTGCTAGATTACGGGATAAAAAGTATCCTATGTCCTACCTCGTAGTAAGATCTCACATCATGCCAAGTTTCATTTCAATCCATTCAGTAGTTTCGGCGTGATGCTCAGCCGTGATACAGACAGACAGACAGACAGACAGACAAAAATTAAAAAGTTTACATTTTCGGCCTCAGTATCGGTTATACAATGCCCTCCAAATATAATTTTCAAAATATCTTCAATGTACAGAATTGGACCTGTTACAGTTTTATTATAAGTATAGAAGTAGTAGGTGCATACTTGGTACCTTGGTGTGTACTGATACTAGACCGTCATTTACTGTTTTGTTAGCTATGCATTCTAAAGACGTAAAATTACAACTGTTTATTTCATTTTTAACCGACTTCAAAAAAGGAGGAGGTTCTCAATTCGTCTGTATATATATATATTTTTTTAATGTATGTTCGCGCATAGCTCTGGCAATTATGAACCGATTTGAAAAAATCTTTCTTCCATCCATTCTTCAATCCATTGATTGGGTCCCATAAAAAAATTATTGCTTAGTAATAAGTAGTTCCTGAAAATACAAGAATGGTGACTGCGCACTGAGAGCTGCAGGAAAGCCTATATTTTTTAAAAGATTTTTTTGTTGTATTTATAAAATAAAAAATTCAACGCTTAATAATATTAAGCATTGAGTTAGAAAAGAGTATGTACTTGAGTGATTACACGCACCATATCTACATCATAATTTAACACAACTCAAGACAGGTATCTTGTAGGTACATATAAGATTACATAAGCAGACAGAGGCTGGAAGATTTAGCAGTATACCCATACTTATGTATTACGTGGCGAGTAGGACGTCGCCGTCCGAAGTACAGCAGCGCGAGCGCCTAAAAACGAAGGTTTTTAACTAGCGTGTGTTGCCAGTGATGACATAATGGTACTGAGACGTGGTCCTTGACTGCTGGCCTTTTAGAGAAGTTCAGAGTCTTACAACGATAAACGCGATAAAATCACCAACATAGCTCTAAGAATTTGCAAGTTGAATGGGCAGGTCACATCGCTCTAAGAACGGATAACCGATGATAAAGAAAGGTTCTTGAATGGCGACCACGAACCGGAAGACGCAGCGTAGGCAGGCCTCCCACTAGGTGGACTGACGAAATGTCGTCAGTGGCGCGCACAATGGTGCGCGTCGCAGTTAACCAGTAGATGCAAATAGCCAATTGTCGTTCATTGTGGCGTTCCAACTTGGAACGCTTGGAACTTCCAAGGGGGAGGCATATGTTCAGTAGTGGACATCTGCTGAACATATGCCTCCCCCTTGGAGCTGGTGGTGAAAGAACGTTGCCTGATGGTAAGCGAACCATTTACCCATAATCAGCTACACTAGTAACTACTGCCCCCGTCACCCAAGACATTAGTTATTAAGTTTCTTGAGTCTGATGATTTCACCAACAACAGTGTCTTCACAACCGGAACACAGTGATGTTTTACACATTGCTGCTTGGCGGTAGGTCTGTCACTGCGGTGGTAAGTAGGTACCTACAGGGACGATCCCTTGTCCAAGTGAGCTACCAGCAAGTAAACCACCGTAGATAATAATAGATGGATGTCGCAAATGTTCTGTCTGTACCTACTCATCAAATATAATCATCATTAGCAGCCAAAAGATGTCCACTGCTGAACAAAGGCCCCTCCCTTAGAAGGGAGGGGTTGCCATAACAACGGGCTATTGACATTGACGGGCCCGTTGGTCTAGTGGTTAGACACCCTGGCTGCTACCCGATGGGTCGTGGGTTCGATTCCCACCAAGTGTCTGGGCGTTATTTATCTATTTAAGTATGTATTTAGAAAAAAAAAATGTATTTAAGTATTAGTATCAGTTGTCTGGTTTCCATAGTACAGGCTCTGCTTAGTTTGGGATCAGATGACCGTGTGTGGAATTGTCCCAGAATATTATTATAATCCCACGCTTGGCAGGCGGCATGGGGATCGCAGTATAGGTGGTAGGTAATCCAATAGAAATTACTCTAATTAAATAAATTGATTGAAATATATTTTTTTAATACAGTTGCTCAAAAGGTGGCGTATTGCAGGGATGTATAGCGTTCGGGATGTAGGCTATTACGCACTAGTGCTTTTTCTTTACCTTTCCCGCACTCGTGCGTTTTCTTTCCCAACTGTCAAAATAATGTCTATTAAAAAGAGAAAAAAAAAACAACCACGAAGTTTTTACTAAAAAGAATTCATAGAAGTTTTTACGATTCAGCTACTAATTTGTTTCAATATCAGATTTGGCTGTATGGGCATATTTCCCTTTGCCTACCCAGAATGGATAAAGAAAACAAAAAACTGCTTATATTATTTTACGGTTGGCGCCATTTTCCAAAAAAATTCCTTGTACTTTGTTGTGAGTTTAGTTGCTTGTTGCACAAAATGAGTAATTTCGACGATATGTTTTTTGAATTAACACCACCCGAACTCAGTATAATTGCACAAAATGCTTCGGAGAACATTTTACCGGAAAAGTTAAAAAGTCGCTACATATCTACATACGACGAATTTATTGCGTGGAGAGAAGAGAAAAAAGCAAATAGTTTTTCAGAAAATGTTATGTTGGCATACTTCTCCGAACTCTCAGCAAAATTAAAACCTTCTACGTTATGGTCGAGGTTTTCGATGATAAAAAGTATGCTGAAAATAAGGAACAACGTGGATATAAGTGAATACCCAAAACTAAATGCTTTCTTAAAACGACAATCAGACGGTTTTACAACTAAAAAGTCGAAAATATTAACATCTAATGAAGTGGAAAGGTTTTTGAACGAAGCTCCCGATGATCGTTATTTAGCCACAAAGGTACTTACCTAATTTATTAATAAGTACTTATATTTTTCTTTAGTATTCAGTTTACGAAATCGCAAAATACACTTTATATATTATTTTAAAAAATATTAATCAAATCCCTTTTGTAGGTTGCGCTGACTTTTGGTGTTGTTGGAGCTTGCCGCAGAGAGGAGTTAGCCAATATTACTTTAAAAGATATTGCAACCCATGGGAAAATGCTACTAATCAAAATTCCGAATACAAAAAATAAGATACCGAGAAGCTTTGTTGTTGAAGGAGATTTTCTTAGAATAGTGCAAAAATATATGATTCAGCGGTCCCAAAAAGCAAAAACCGACCGTTTTTTCCAAAATTATCAAAAAGGAAAGTGTACAACTCAAGCAATCGGGATAAACAAATTTGGTAATATGCCAAAAGAAATAGCTACGTTTCTTGGTCTGCCGGATGCTGAGTGTTATACTGGGCACAGCTTCAGGAGGACCTCTGCTACATTATTGGCAGATTCGGGAGCCAATTTGACGTCCTTAAAGCGACTAGGAGGTTGGAAATCAGACAAAGTTGCAGAAGGCTATATTGCTGATTCATTAAACAACAAACTAGAAACTGGGAAAAAAATCACACGATCCATTAATTTAAAGTCCAGTCCGTCTCCTTCACATGCCAATACTGAAGAGAACATTCGTCCATCTACCGTCGTTGATAACGATAATTCATCAGATCCTATTCCATCAACTAGCAAACGCCAATGTTTAACACCTTTGACAAATATACATGAACAATCATACGAAATTAATAATAGTTTGTCTCAAACAGTAAATATGCAACCTAAAACTTCCCCAGTTACTATTAAAAACTGTACCAATTTCAATGTACATGTGAATTATAACTTTTATAAGAAACAAATGATAAGTTAGTTGAGTTTGTTGTGTATTTTTATTATTTTATTAAGTTGCTTCGTTTTTTCGCAACTGTATTAAAAATAGTTGTTCAGTACACGTGCGGAACCGTCATTGCAACTTGTTCCGACTGTCAACCCTCGCCTTCGGCTGCGCCTCGGCTCGGGTAGACATTTGTCGGAACTCTTTGCAATGACAGGCTTTCCGCACTCGTAATGAAATATACTATTTCAGTATTCATAAGATTTTTTTACTAGAAGGTTTTAACAGAAACTTCAACAGACAAGATAATTAAATATTCTTTACAAATGCAACTTGGCTGTCGCTTAATAATGTAGCAAAAAAAAATAAAAAAAAGAAATTAAATAGTGAAATAATTTATCTTATTATTTAATAGGAATAGGAAACCAATTATAATAGGAATAGGAAACCAATTATAATAGGAATAAGAAACCAATTATTTAATAGGAATAGGAAAATAATAGGTACGATAATTATATTGAATAGTTTCGTTTATTTTTCTAATAACATCAGATTTCCAACATATTACATACGTAAGTAACTATTCTAAAAACTCTTATCACAAAATGCTTCACTATATTATAACATAAATTATTTAATAAATAAAATGCATTGCATGCTCAAGGTATTAATTTCTACTATTTATATTTTTTTTACATTTTAAAATTATTATGCAATCTGCTATTGTATAAAATGGCACAAGATATTATGTACAATAGGTACAACTAATTAAGAATATTATTAACACTAATTATTAACAATATTATAATACTTTAACAAAATACATATAGCATGCACAATAACATGATAATGCATCACATATCTACATTCAGTCACATTCAAGGCCCGGTTTTATACATTGTTTATTACCTTAATTAAGATTGACAACTATGTTGTATATATGTATAGGTATAATGTGTCATTAAATGTAGGAGTTATCAATTTTTATAACAATTTGTATAGGTATGTACTTAGAGAGTTTACAAAGGCGTAAGCATAGTTAGCAAAGTAATGGGGGACACGATATTTATCAATAGGGATTCAGCGATGTCTGATATAAAGGCCACATTAAGGAGTTCGTATCCTGCATTCCCAGCAGATCCTTCGCAATTCCTCTAATGTTCGTTAAAAGATCACACATTTTAGGTGAATCATACTCAATTCATTTATTAACAGATACATATTTGGTGTAAATGCTGTCATACGAATCAAAATCAAACCATAACTTACTCATATTATAATTCTTGTGGACTTTTTAGACCTGTAGGACAGATACCTCTCTCAGAGTCAGCTTTGAGGGGTGAATGGTGAATCAGTAAAAAAAAAACTTAGTATGGCTTAAATCAGACACTTAACTGGCCTAAGTATAAGAGTATAACGCTCTTTGGCTCATATAGAAGAAATCTTCAATGAAATATATAATACTGGTGGTAATCCCAAGCTGGTGGTAGCACCCAGCCATCTTCTCTATTGAAATTTGGATGCTTTTTAATTTCAAAAGCCTCACGAATCATCCTTGGTAGGTAGCGCTGTTCTGTCCTGAACATGTTCAGGATCGCACCCGCCATTATATTAGATTTGACAAACCACAAATCCTCGCAAAAGAACAGCGCTACCTACCAAGGATGATTCGTGAGGCTATTGAAATTAAAAAGCATCCAAATTTCAATAGAGAAGATGGCTGGGTGCTACCACCAGCTTGGGATCCCGTGATAAACATAGTCAAATCCAAAGACAAGCATTCCACTGCAAGACCTCAAGATACTGTAAGCTCTTTCTGCGTAGATCGGACTAACAATAATAATTAGAAGACCTGAGGGTACCCTAAGACAACTATGACATTTGGACTGCTACCACCTCAGTCCGCCCGTGACCATGAATGCTGTAAAGTATTCGAAACGTCGGGTAATTAAAATCAAAAATAAACCGCGATATAATCCGTAAAATTAGTTTCATTTCAACATTTAACTGGCCTAGGATATAAGAGTATAACTTTGGCTCATATACAAGAAATCTTCAATGTACTACTATTCTACTTATTAAAAATGATATCACGAAAGTCAAACCTTATTATGCTATGCAAAAATCGGGCCTTGAAAATACATCAACAATATCACACGTATTTTAAGTAATAAGAGGCATCAAAGGCACATTAGTGTTTATTTTCCATATTGCCTCAAATTGCCCTCAATTCATCCAGCAGTTACAACCGCAATGGGACAACTCATAGGTAACTTTATACAACAATAATATTGTTTTATACAAATATAGTGGCCTACAAAAATGTTTAAATACCTTAATTATTTAAAGTGATTCGTTTTCTGAGCAAATCTAAAGTTCTACTTTTTAGTTTGTTCTTAGAACAATAGTTATAATATCGTTGATGTAAATAGATATTACCTGCAAGTTGTGTTTAAAAATACACTTATAAGATTCTAATTTTATTAGAATCTTGGCCAAATCAGTACTTACTGTAGAAAAAATATAACGTATCAGACGACGACTTTTACGTGCCCTTTGAAGCACTGAGATGCTTAGTTTAAATGCAACTAAACAGTCACCCATCTATAAATTGCCCTAACTTGACGTTGCTTAACCACTATAGGCTAGGCTAGTAAAATAACACTTGTAAATTCCTACAATGTAAAATTTTAGGTACATTTTTCCAAAAATATAAAAACAAATTCACTCTGAAAATGGCACTGTAATAGGATTTTAGCCAATGGCTTGGCAATTTTTCTTAAGACGGGGCAATTTCTGGCAGTAATCTGCATTCTGTGCCAGACCTTGGCTGGACCAGTGACAAATTATTGTATTCGTCTATTAGCAAAAGTAACTATTGAGGCTAGCCAAGTAAGTACGACGCGACCTCCGATCTAGCAATACTTTGCAGATTAAAAAAGCAATCGAGCAAAATCGGGGTTCGAAAGTGTTCGTCCAGCCTCTGGGTAGGAGCCACCTGGTGAAGCTGACAACGCCAACAGGAAAAGTCGTCGCATCCAAGTCGGCAATTCTATCAGAAGTTAAGGACTTTTACAGTAAGCTCTATGCCTCGCATGCTTCTCAGCCTGAACCCAGTTCAGAGGATTGCAGAGCCACCCTTACCCGCCACTTCTCCGAAGATCTGCCCGTAATAAGCCAAGATGAGATCGTGATGGCCCTTAAACAGCTCAAAAATGGAAAAGCCCCGGGTGAGGACGGAATCACAACAGAGCTCTTAAAAGCTGGAGGAGCTCCCGTGCTGAGAGAACTTCAGCAGTTGTTCAATTCTGTCCTTTTCACTGGGAGAACTCCAAAGACATGGAACAGTAGCATAGTAGTTTTATTTTTCAAAAAAGGTGACAAAACCCTTTTAAAAAACTACCGACCAATTTCGCTTCTGAGCCATGTGTATAAGCTGTTTTCAAGGGTCATCACGAACCGTCTTGCGCGAAGACTCGACGAATTCCAACCCCCGGAGCAGGCCGGGTTTCGAAGCGGGTATAGCACCATAGACCACATCCACACGGTAAGGCAGATTGTACAAAAGACTGAAGAGTACAATCAGCCCCTGTGCATAGCGTTTGTGGATTATGAGAAGGCTTTTGACTCGATCGAGACCTGGTCTGTTCTGGAGGCCTTGCAGCGCTGCCAAGTTGACTGGCGATACATCGAAGTGATGAGATGTCTTTACGATGCCGCGACTATGACCGTGGAAGTACAGAACCAGCAAACTGAACATATCCACCTATGCCGAGGAGTGAGACAGGGGGATGTTATATCCCCGAAACTGTTCACTAACGCTTTAGAGGATATGTTCAAGACGCTGGACTGGGAGAGGTCTGGCATAAATATTAATGGCAAGTACATCTCTCACTTACGATTCGCGGACGATATCGTCATTATGGCCGAGACTCTGCAAGACCTACAACGAATGCTGAATGACCTGGCTGATTCTTCTCATCGCATCGATCTCCGGATGAATTTGGATAAAACCAAAGTCATGTTAAACGAGCGCGTTGTTCCGGGGCCGATTGCCGTCAAGGGGGTTCCCCTCGAAGTTGTCCAGGAGTATACCTACTTAGGGCAGACGCTACAGCTAGGTAAAGACAACTTTGAGAAGGAAGCCAAAAGGAGAATACAGCTAGGCTGGGCAGCATTCGGAAAACTTCGTCGAGTCTTCTCGTCGATACCGCAATGTTTAAAGACAAAAGTCTTTAATCAGTGCGTCCTACCCGTGATGACATACGGAGCCGAGACGTGGCCACTCACGGTACGACTAGTCCACCGATTCAAGGTCGCTCAGCGGGCTATGGAGAGAGCTATGCTGGGTGTTTCTCTGAGGGACCGAATACGGAATGAAGTAGTTCGCCAGAGAACCAATGTGACCGACATAGCTCAAAGGATTAGCCAGCTGAAGTGGCAGTGGGCTGGTCATATTTGCCGAAGAACCGAAGACCGTTGGGGTAAACTGGTTCTTGAGTGGAGACCGCGAATCGGGAAGCGTAATGTAGGACGTCCTGTGACTAGGTGGAGCGACGATATCCGCAGAGCAGTTGGCAGACAATGGATGAGGAGAGCCGAAGATCGGGCTCAGTGGCGTGCCTTGGGGGAGGCCTATGTCCAGCAGTGGACTGATGTGGGCTGATGATGATGAAGTAAGTTTAGCGCTGTATTCAATAAATAAAACAGTTTCTTAGACCTGTTCAGATCTGTTCCGCAACTGTTGTTATTCAATAGTAGAAACTGAATAGACTACTTTTAGGTACTAAATTGGATATTACAATATAGATTGTAAATCTATACAAATGTGGTTCTGATATAAATTTTATATTAACTTTATCCAACTAATAATAATATTTTAAATAAATAACTGCACAAACTTCAATTAACTTTAATTATAATTAAGTCACTTTTTAAAATCTATTTATTTCGACTGTCGAAGCCGTTTATGATTAAATTCGATTAATGAACGCGAGATAATTGATTTCTCTACTCACTATCTATTTGTTAAGTGTTGGGCATCGAGTGTCCAAATACTCCGATTTCAAAAAATGCAGTAATGATCATTAACTTTAATTGACGTTTGTAGGTTCGGTAGTAAATCTTTTTTTTATGTTGGCTCACGCTTATGACTAGGTACTGTTTTGACTTTTGATCGTCTTGGTGCTACCGCTCAAATGTAAATATCGACAGTGTCCTTTTGATATTTGTTTTATAACTTTAGCCATTGCCTCATAGCAGTTTAAACTGGAACCTCATTTGTTTAAGGTTGGCTCACACTTGTGATTCGGTAGTGTTTTGACATTTGATCCTCTTGCTCCTACCACAGAAGTAATAAATATCGACAGTGTCCTTTTGATGAATGTTTTATTAATAACTTTAGCCATTACCTCATAACATTAAACTGGTACCTCATTCGTTTAAGGTTGGTTTCACGCTTGTGACTGGGTAGTGTTTTGTCTTTTGAGCGTTTTGGTCCTACCGCAGAAGTAGTCCTCTATCTCTTGAAGCGTTCTGCCTTTCGTTTCAGGTAGGAAGAAATAGAAGATTACGAGACCTGTGAATAATAAAAGAGGTCAATGTCAATGATGCTCCAGCGGCCTATACAGGGTGTAAGATACCACGTACCGAAACATTTTTTATAGGACGTCAAATAATGTCCGTTACAACATTACAGTAACCATTTATATGGTAAATGACAAATGACTACCTTATTAATTTTCGAGCATGTAATGAATATATGCGGAATAATGTTTGATTTCCATATTACATTGCTAATTTTCTAAAATATTAATAGTTAATTGCCTATTAATTAATTGCCTATGCACTGTTTTTGTGCATAAAGAATAAATAAATAAAAAAAGTGTGCGTGCGTGGAGTCCCTCCGCGCGGAAGAAGTGAAACTTCATTCTCGTTCTGTCTCTTTCTACAGTCAGTCAGTCAGTCGGTCGGTCGGTCGGTCGGTCGGTCGGTCGGTCGGTTCCTCACTCACTCACTCACACACACACTTACACACACTCGCACGCACACTCACACACACACACACTCACACACTCACTCACACTCACAAACACGCACACACGCACTCACGCTCACACATACTCACACACACTCACACAAACTCACACATACACTCACACACACACACACACTCACACACACTCACACCGACTCCGAAGATGTACATTGGCTAGCTTAACTCAAACATGAGTTTTCTAACAGCAAACCAATTTAGAAAGAGACATATGTAATGGGGTACAATTAGTGTACAGTACAGCACACCTAAATCATACAAGTTACTTTAAAAAATGTTTCTGATTTTCAGCAGACCCTACCTTTGATTGACCTAAGTAGTCTAATTCTTGCTAGGAGCCGCGATCCAGTTTTCACTTTAATATAAACTCAAAACTCACCAACAAGAGACATGCCGCCATACAAGCCAAAGGTGCCGTAGTCGTGGATCGAACCCTTGAGTAAGGGGAATGTCTTCACCACTGAAAATACCGCAAGGTGAGCCACACACGTCGTCATACCACCTATGATGCCACGGACCTGAAGAGTAAAGAATATAGGTCTTGTAAAAATAGGTGAAAATAAGAGTATTCTTACGAGATGGCACGGCACTCATATGTGGTGAACGGGCCTTCAGTCCGAACTAAGCGATATGCTTCTTCATTCACAATAAGGATAGTTGAGGACTGGAACAGTTTGCCTGCGTCGGTTTTCCCGTCTGATTATAATGTGGGTGTCTTCAAGACTAGAGTGAATAGGCTTTTAATAAGCTAGTGTGCTTTACCACCCTCGATTGCGTCACCGCTTTCCATCAGGTGGGACTGCAGTCAAGCACTAGCTTAAAAGTAGGTAGTAAAAAAACAGTTGAATGTCCAATATTTTCAGTATATGTCTGTCAGTCAAAGTCTTTCTTCGCATGTTTCTATGTACAGCCGTCATGATTGCGTCTTGTTGGGTCAGATAAATGGGTACTTTTTTAAACCAACACCAGCTTCAGGTCGATTTCTAGCCAACCATTAGCGAAATTCTTCATAGTGTGGTCTGTGGATGTAATGGTTTCAGATATCTCGCGATGGTTTAGTCAGTGCATAAACCATGCATATTGGCATGACGGACCCGTTGGTCTAGTGGTTAGACACCCTGTCCGCTAACCGATGGGTCGTGGGTTCGATTCCCACCAAGTGTCTGGGTGTTATTTATCTATTTGTATGTATTTACAAAAAAAAACAATGTAAGTATATAAGTATTAGTATCAGTTGTCTAGTTTCCATAGTACAGGCTCTGTCTAGTTTGGGATCAGATGACCGTGTGTGGATTGTCCCAAGATATTATTATTATTATATATTCATGCGTGAATATGTGTTTCTAGGTGGGAATCGAATCCAGGAACTCTAATTGGTCCGTCAAATTACTCATAAACTGCAGATAAAGCACTAACTGGTGCACTCACAAACATCAATCGACATTAATTCACATAGAGCCATTTTTTAAACTTAGATTATTTCGACTCTCGACTCGCCTTTTATGCTTATGTTCTATGATTGAGAATGTGATACTCGAGATCTCTTCTAACTAACCGAGTCATCATCATCATCATCAGAACTGCTGAACAAAGCCCCCCCCCCTTATATGTCATAACCCCCACGCTTGGCAGGCGGCTTGTGGATCGCAGTATAGGTGGTAGATAATCCAATAGAAAAAGGCTGCTGCCCATCTCCCTGTTTTCCCTTAATCGCCTCTGACGAACCCTCAACGGTAGGAGATGGGAGGGTGCTCTTCTTAACCAGACACCCGTTGGGTCTCTAACAGAGTATCAAGTATTAATTCATTCGAGTGTCGAAATAATCCGATTTCAAGAATTTAATGAATGCCAATTAACTTTAATTGACGTTCGTAGGTGCGACAGTAAATGTGATTCGAAAACATTGAACAATGGATATAACTAACCTGTGTAGGATAAACTTCTCCAATCATGACCCACGGTATGATCAAGTAGCCCAAAGTGCAAAATATGATGAAGAGGTAGATGACGACCACAGGGATCCACGTGTGCTGCGGCTCCATTTTGTTAGTTTTCCAGAAGTCCAAGTAGTACATGTATACGCTGAGAGATACCATGGTGACGCCACAACCGATCGCTGTTGGGAAATAAAAGTAAAAGGTGGTTTCAAATAAGAATTACTATGTGTTTCAAATGATACTGGGTTAGTGGAAGCCAATCTACAAAGCCTAGAGCACAGGCGCAAAGTAGCCAGCCTCTTGGTAATCTACAGGATGGAGAGCGTGCACAGGAACTGCATGACTTGATTCCACCATCCCCCTTCTATCAACGGACGTCGAGACGCACTGCGCATACACACCCTTATGTGGTGAAAGTGCCTTCAGTCCGGACTACACGATTTGCCTCTTCGTTTATAATGAGGACAGCTAAGGACTGGAACAGTTTGCCTGCGTCGGTTTTCCCGCCCGATTATAATGTGGGTGTCTTCAAGACTAGAGTGAATAGACTTTTAATAAGCTAGTGTGTTTTACCACCCTCGATTGCGTCACCGCTTTCCATCAGGTGAGATTGCAGCCAAGCATTAGCTTATATGTAGTAAAAAAAAAACTACGGAAAATGTATTCATCAAAGGGGGCTGGTGAAATGTCAAGGTCACGCGCGGTCTCCGTGTGCGTGATCTCGGCAATTGGCGAAAGCCCGTGACCATGATCATTGCGCTAGTTGTGTATAATTTCAAGTGAACTATTTTGATATTTCTATATTTACCAAGGTAGGTAAAACCATAAAAAGACGCAATCTTTATTTTTCAATAATCTATAAGTATACAAAATACACGCATTTAAAAAAAATTGTATCTGTGGTCCGTAAATTCTTACCTGAGACGAAAGTGAGTGGTCTTCTCCCGCACCTCCGACACAAAATACAGCCGACCACTGTGAATATAAGACGCAAGGTGCCCATCGCTATAGCGTGCATATTCTTATTTGATGCTGCTCCAGCCGCCTGTAAAACAAAAACCATAACTCTTTGTACCCAAGCAGAAAACACAGTGAACTAACGATCTACCCCGGATTCAAAGTATGAACTTTTGAATGGTAATTATTTTAAAAGCTACCACCGGATCTCAACGCGGTCTCAACTGAGAAGATCCGGCAAGAAACTAAGCGGGCTTATCATTTTTTTTTCTTTTTTTAAACATTGTTTGTTTTGTTACTATTGGATCAACATTAGCGATAGTATAACCTGCCATTCAAAACATAAAACAAGAGAGATAAGAAAAAATATTTACGACAAAATGACCACAAACTAAAAGGCCAAAGGGAAAGTAGTCGGACCAGTCCACCCATTCGTTTTATCTTTCTATGGTTCCAAACTAAATATGATCATCATAAGCAGCTGAAAAACGTCCGTCTTTTTAACCACCTAATGCCTATTTACTTCCTATTCGTCTATATAGCCTATATGTCTTTTAAGCTAGCCGGCCAATGCCTACCTATTGGATTCTTGATCGAAAACTATAGCATTGTAGAACTTGTCTATTTCACTTCAACTTCACTAGGTGGTTGGTTCCTTGTGCAAGGAACCGTCCAGGTAGGTACCACCGCAGTGACAGATATTCTGCAGCCAAGTGCAGTGTGTAAGCATTGCTGTGTTCCGGCGTGACGGGCACTGTAGCTGGTGAAATTACCGGACGCAAAAACTTACTATCTAATGTCTTATGGGTCGGCAATGCACTAGTGATTCTTCTGGTGTTGCTAGCGGATGTTTACCATCAGGCGGGCCGCACGCTTGCATGCCACCTCGGTAGTATAAACAAAACTTCGTCACACCAAATTACCTTCCTTTTTCTTGTTATTTTTGTGGGATACCCGGTAAAAGGGAATAATGGACTTACGTCTTACCTCAAAGACCTGGACAGCATAAAATGTGACAGTGTTGACTCCACACCACTGGTACACTATGAAGTACACCGCGAGGATTGTGAATGGCTTGAGGGCAGAGGGAGCCAACAACGCTTTGATTATCTCTTTGGGGCCGTGCAAGCTATAAACAGAAACATATTAGAGACGTTAATGACGCATTACGCGTTATGCATAAACGTAACATTTTTAATATTAATACAATATTATTAAGTAACAAAGATAATAATGATTTCTGATATTTACGCGAATACTATACATTGATATAATCGGTAAAATTAGTTTCATTTAAATAACAAAGATAATATTGGAATTTGTGACTTTTTCGTTACCATTCAACAGGCCTAGGTAGCTGCTTACAAATCTTGACACATCGATTTGGAGTATGACGTAGTTTTCGAGACAGAAACTTCGTTTTCTATACAAAAATGACGTTTCCACGTGGAAGACTACGTCATTGTGACGTCCTGCTCACATTAATCGTCAAGATTTGAACATTTTGTCCAGCCAATCTTTCACAAGACCAGCCAAGTATAAAATAAAATCTTTAAAAAAAAAGTTAACTGACTTCAACATCACTGAAAAGTATAAAATAATTTAAATATTATTTAAGTTGGTGCCAAATATACACGGCAGGTAAGCTAACACCAACTTAAATAATATTTAAATTATTTTATACTTTTCAGTGATATTGAAGTAGGTTCAATTTTTTTTTTTTAATTTTATAAGACTATCGGGTGATCGACCAGCACAATAATAGCAAACAAATAAATAATTTAAGACAAATATTTGTGACACCAATAATAAACTTATTTGTTGTAATAATCTGTACTGTAGGTTTGCACCGATGGTTTGCACCGAGACGCGACGTGCTAATCTAATTTAAGACACCAATCCATTTACACAGTGCAATATGAAAAACAACTTTATGACTAAGATTTCGGAAACATGTAAGAGTGTGTTATGCGGATATTGCTACCATTTACTAAGTTTTGTATTCACTTCATTGAAATGAAAAGTGAAGTGGCAATGTGCTCGAAGAACGAATAACCGATGATGAAGAAAGGTTCCCGAGTGACAACCACAAACTGGAAGACGCAGCATAGGCAAGCCTCCCACAAGTGAAATGATGACATTGTGCGAGTTACGGGCGGACGGAATCAGTGGATACAAATAGCCAATTGCAGTTCATGGTGGTATTAATGTCCGGTCTTTGCAGAAAGAGCTTAAAGTATCTGCTTGGTTTTGGATTTAACTTTTCAAGCAAGCTATCATTTGAAAAGTTGGGCAAGTAAAAACCAAGAATAAACCGCAATATACTTAATCAGTAAAAGTAGTTTCTTGTCAGTGTATAGTATGCACGTAAATAGAAAAAAACCATTCGATTTCTTTGATTTCACCTGCAATATTTAACAATAAGCAGTTACACTTACGGTTCAACATGATTCTTCTCTCTAAAAGCAATCATCTTCTGTATTTCGGCTTCTAGATTGCACGTGGACCCTCTCAGTTTAGCCAGCGAGCTCTCAGCCCTCTCTCTCTTGTCCTGCGTGAGGAGGTAGTTGGGCGTCTCCGGCAGCAACAACATTCCAAGGAGTGATAGCATTGGAATTGATGCGTTGACTCCAGCCAGTATATACCAAGTTGTCGCACTGCCTATTATGTACTGAAATAAAAATAGGATAGTAAGAATCGTTATTGTATCGTTAAAAGCACAATGCCCATCTGTGCCCCCGAAATGCCCAGTTATAGTGTATTTGACATTGTTGTATTGACATTGCAGTACCAGTGTATCTAACCAAATTGTTTTCACATACATATTGACACTATACAATGGAGACAGACTAGATAATTCCTAATAACTGACATGTTTATCTGATAACATACAGATAAGTATATAAAAGAACACTGATCTGGCTTCGCTTATGTGATGATCATGAAGTTCCTAGTAAAAAGCTAATAGCAATGCTGTCTATAAACGATAAAATGTATAAAAAACCAGTAGAAAGTTATCATGGATAATGTCCAATATCTTTTGAACCGGTGCTTTATATGACATTATAATATACTGCTTTACATATTATCTGATAACATACAGATAAATATATAAAAGAACACTGATCTGGCTTAGCTTATGTGATGCTCATGAAGTTCCTAGTGAAAAACTAATAGCAATGCTGTCTGTAAACGATAATATGTATAAAAAACCAATAGCAAGTTATCATGTTTAATGTCCAATATCTTTTGTGCATACTTAGCACACCAGCGCCTCTAGCGGCGTTGCATTCATGCTTCTTTATTGGACCCCCTCAATATTTATTCTACACTTGTCAAAGCACGTGTGAAGTAGGTACATAATTCATCATGATAATGTAATGAATGACTATTCATTGGTCTTCCTACATAATTCATCATGGTTAGTTGTAGAGGTTATTAATTTTAGATGACAATTACGCGGTTTTTGATGACATGCGATAGTAAATTGAATAAACAGCTATAAACAGTTTTGAATATTAACTGTACCTATATCCCTGACCAGTGACCAACCCTAGCCTTACTACTTAGATATTTTTTTATTAGTTATTAATTCTATTTTTACAGTGTAGCTGGATTTTAGCAATATACATAAGCGTGTATACAGGTAATTTTTTTTTCAGTGCGTATATTTTTATCACGTAATCAGTACCTACCTATCGTTAATAGATTATATTTAAACAATAAAAAAACATAATTATATATTTTTGCATTTATTAAATTATCCACCACAAAATTACGGAAAAATGCGCACTAAGGTGCGTTTACGTAGCGGCGGCGCGTGAAGCGGCACGTATCATCGCACGCGTAAACGCAGACTTATAGCAATATACGATGTTGTTTATAGAGTCGCGAGGCGGGAAGAGTGGCGGTGCCCGCCACTGCGCCCGCGGCGGTCACCGCCGCGGGCAACAGCGGTGCAACTCACTTTTTAACATACAATATTATACTAAAAAAAAATCGTTCATATCATACTCCATTGCGACGATGACTACGTTTGTGTTGCCAAATTACCAAATAGACCGGCAGACGGTTTCGCCACAGGCATCGCTTCATCGAGAATCGCCGCTGCGTTTATCGCGTCACGTCTAGACGTGACGATGCCATCCGCGGGCTCCGACGTAAAACACGCTCCATTTCAAGCAAACGCGTGTAAAATCACTTCTCCGTAAACGCAGTCATCCAACGCCCTACATTTGAATTTGGTGCGGGCAACACGCGACGCGCGACGCCCCGCGTCTCCGTAAATGAGGCCTAAGGACGCTATTTCCTTAGTTACACTGTCCCTTCAGTGTCTTTATATCCGGTTTCCACTGCTTAATGCTGGCGGGTTGGATAAACTAAAATATTGGACGTAAGTTGATTTTAAAATATGTTATGTAA
This sequence comes from Furcula furcula, assembly GCA_911728495.1. Lineage (NCBI taxonomy): Eukaryota > Metazoa > Arthropoda > Insecta > Lepidoptera > Notodontidae > Furcula > Furcula furcula. The sequence goes on along the minus strand of OU452246.1, from coordinate 6,598,117 downwards.
TATCACAAATTTCGTAGAATATTTTCAAGGCTACAAGCATCTGAGCTCACGCACCTATCCACCATCAATCGTCAGCGAATTATTTTTTTCTTGTGCAGGCGACACATCTAAATTTAACTAAACCAACAAACCTCTACATTAAGGGGGTAACATGCGCCAATGACCTTGAGAATCTGGCCGTTCCGGCCGAGAGTTGTCATCGTAGAGGGCGCTACCAGCAAATATGAATATTACATTTGAAAAATCATAGACTAAAAATGTGTAGAAGTATCGAATGGAGTTTTGTTAATTTTGCCTATTCCGTTATAGTATCAAATTTCAATAAAATTATATCTATTGCAAATATACTTAATAATATAACTTTTGAATGTTTTGTTGATTATGTATACGTAAAATAAATGACTGATGAATTATTTAAATGCATGATAATAACCGATTTTAACTCTGGCAAAGCTTTTTGTCATTTCATAGTGGCACGGAAAGAACAAGACTCATGCAGTTTAAGAACGGTAATCCACTTGTTTTATATCTTGATTTATACCATGGCGTGCCACCTAATTACAATCTGATAACCCAACAACCGACAGTGGTAACGTAGTCGACGTGTTGAGTCAGGATATGGATTATTGCATTTCATATTCCATACTTCATATTTTTATATTTATGGTTCAGTCCGTCTATTATAGAATGGCCAATGCCTGACTAGTGAGACTTATACATACTTGTATTCTATTGTTGGTGGTTATTAGTTAGTTCCGATTACAACTGGAACGCACTTCGACCCAGCTGAATACATTGCACCTGCCATTCGGGATCCATATACATTCGTACTACTTATAACTTACAGTAGTCACAGCGGGTTTTTGTGTATCTGAAGTTAGGGTTGGCGAACCATTGCGCAAGTACAGTTGTGAGTTCTGAATACATAAACATAAAAATAGCTACTACGCAGCGTCTTGCAGCCAACTTCAGACACACAAAGATCCGCCGTGACTACTGTAAGCGTACTTGAAATGAAACTATACACAAAGTTCTAAGGTTTCTATTCTGCACGTCAAAACAAAAGCGTTTAACAGAGCCTTCAAAATATAGATTTTTTTCTTAATAAGTAGATCTTTTTCTTAAAAAGGGACCTTTTTAACATATTTCCTGAATTAGTTCCAAATTCTCTAACCAATAAACATCCATCTGATAGTTTAGTTAGAAGCTTTTTGATCCCTGGAAAAATGAACTGAAACCAAATTGATGATTGATTGAGATGTTCGAGTTTGATAAAGAGAGTGACTTAAGATGCTGCAATGCATGCTAGTGGCCCTGGTGAGATGCTCGCGGTATTATTAAAGAAGCGTGTAACTGTAATGTTTCCTATTCTAATGCGTATATTCTCTTTAAGAGCGGCACAAGTACCCGAATCGTGGAAGCTTGCTAGCATCCAATCTTACTCAAGACCAGATACCCAACGTCGACCCATGTCGTGTAAACCTAAAAATTATAAAATTATTATTATTGCGACAATTAATTCCGTGATAAGAATAATAGCACCCATCCATCTCCTCCCGTTGGGTGTCCGTAAAAGGCGACTAAGGAAAAACAAGAAGACGAGCAGCAGCGTCTTTTTATTGGATTACCTACCACCTATATTGCGATCCCCAACCGCCTGCCAGGCGTGGGGATTATGGCAACCCCTCCCCTCTAAGGAAGAGAGGGCCTTTGTTGAACAGTGGACGTTTCGGCTGCTGATGATGATGTTGATGAGTTCCGTGATCGACTCCATAATGGCCATCTAACTGAAACTATGATAAGATACTTAACTTTTTACATAATTAAGTACAGGTAAAAACGACCCAGACCCAAGACAAACAGATTATGTTCATGCACATGAATGTTTGTCCTGTGTGGGAATCGACCCCAAGACCTTAAGGTCAGCGACCAGGGTAGCAAACTACAAAATCAACGGACCTGTGTTGTTATTCAATATACGTGGCTGCCAAAGGAATCCGTAGCACTGTTTGTTTGAACGCACGAATTCAGTAATAGTTTTTTTTATTGTAACGTCATATTATGTACTATCTCGGACACGAACGCTGTACCAGTTTACCGCTGTACCAATCAAAATCGTTTGAACGACGTTCCGGGCGTTTACCCCGCCCGCATGTATTTTGGGCCGGCTCGTGCAAGCGATTGTCGTCCTAAAGGTGATACACCGTTCGTGGCCGCGAGAGTAAGTAACGTAACTTAATCTTGAGTTCTGTACCCATCGCGGGGTGTGAACTACGCGGAGCATTTGACATTTTATTTTATTTATTCTTTAGCACACTTAAATATGTACAAGGCGGACTTAATGCCTTAGGCATTCTCTGCCAGTCTACCTTTGGATGATGCAGAGGGTAATAGTGGTAGGTGCATAGGTAATCTAAAATTTAAATAGATATCTAATAAGCAATCTGGTTTTAGAGTAACTAACATTTTAAAGCTGTGGTATTTTTTCTCGTGCCTGCCAACAACACCATCAGTTTATTGTTACGCAACTTAGTTAAGTAACAAGGGATTACCTGATAGTAATCATAGTAATCGAAGCACCCACCCATAGAAAAGTCTCTTCCTGTCCCTGTCATCCAAAACCTTTTGGTCCGATAGTTTTTTTGCCAGCTACAGTGACATTCTACTTATGTTACATAGTGGAAGAAATCTAAGATTAAAGTGGCGCCACCTAGATAGCACACAAGTACCCTTCCAACTTAACCATCCAGATTTCTCAAAAGACGAGCAACTGTCCAATGCAACTGTCCGTAGGTAAGCGTGTCACTCAACACCAAGCCAACCACCCAGGTACTCGACTCGTTGCCAAGTTGCAAAAACCAACATGATAGAAATAATACCACCGTTCATGTTTTGAAAAAAAAGATCATAATGTACAGGATATCATAATGTATGTCATTTTGTCGACCTACACAGCATTAAATACGATTTAAATTAGTAAGATCATATATGACTCTGATACGCTTTAAAAGTTAGGCATAATACTCGGCAACGATACTTTCGCATACTCTATGATGAACCAAAAATATGGTATTACTATAAAAATATCTTGAATTAAATATAGAACTATAGATTTCATTTGAAATGATTTATAATGTTATAATTATACCATAAGTAACATATCTTAAGTAAAAATATGTTCAAAATCATTTAAATGAAATTCGTCCAGTCAAAAAAAATTCGAACACGTCCACCCTCCTTAACAGTCCATGAAGGACTGATGAAAGGCGATCGCGGGGGCGCTGCAAGGGGAAATGCATCGCGTACGTGGTTTTTCTATAATTTCTTGTAAAACATGAATGAAATTAAGAAATGTAATCAATACAAATTGTAGAATAGGTTATAAGCTTTTTATAGTCCAAGTTTGACGTCTATCCGATGAACAGATATTGAACGCTAACACAATTCATATCCAACATAGTACATTTTTTAAATACATATTGCTTGAAAACGTTATATTTAATCCAATATCTAATCAATAAACCTATTTGCTGAAGATCTGAGGTATAAGTACATATAATTTTCATAGCCAATGCAATAGCGGATTGATCCATCGAACTCTTTAAACTAAGCCTATTTTTGCAATTTTACCGTTGTTACCCCCTTAAGATGTTTATCACCTGTTGGACTGCGTGACTGACTAGATTGATCACAAGCAACTGATAATAATGTATTAATAAAGTATATTTGCATGTAATTACCGTAGTCACGGAGGTGTGATGTCCCCTTTCTTAAACCATTCATAATTATACATCAGGTGATACGCTAACCATATAATCACGCGCAAGTTGTTGAAAAGAAAAATGCATATAGCTTTTGGAATGTAAAATGCACGTTTATGGTTTACTTCTTTTCTCCCTTGCTTTATGTTTCGAACGGCAGGACACACTATCGCTAATGTCGATTCAATTGTAACAAAACAATGTTTAAAAAAAAGTGAAAAAATGACAAGCCCGCTGAGTTTCTTGCCGGATCTTCTCAGTTGAGACCGCGTTGTGATCCGGTGGTAACTTTAAAAAAAATTACCATTCCAAAGTGGGGGGGGTTGACTATGACATTTTGATCCCTACCAATTGTCTTTGTCAGGCCACAGTTCATACATTTATTGTTACGATTTTTATTTTGTAAAGCCGGCGCGAACCGGGGCACCGGCCCCGGGTGTCAGTTTCGCCAGTTTCAGGGGCCGCCAAAATCATAATATCATCAGATCAGCCGAAGAACATCCACTGCTGGACAAAAGCCTCTCCCTTAGAAGGGACGGGTTGCCATAATCCCCACGATTGGCAGGCGTCTTGGGGATCGCAGTATAGGTGGTAGGTAATCCAATAGAAAGACGCTAAATCATAATGGTTGGCTCACATTTGACTTGTAAGAAAAAGGCGCCACCCAGGCCCACACCACAAGTGAACATGTGATGCCGACTTGAGATTTGAGTTTTTTTAAGTAATTTCTCAAACGCTGAAGGGAGGGGCGCCGCTATCAAGTTTCTGCCCCGGTTCGATAAAATCGTAGATCCGGGGCTGTGTATAGTCATTGCTGTGTTCCGGTATGAAGAGCACTGTAGCTGGTGAGATTAACGAGTTCAAGAGACTAACTAGTGTCTCGGGTGACGAGTGGTTGTGCAATGCAGCTTACCATCAGGCGAAAGTCTTGCTTGACTCGTCACTAGCCTAGTAGGTAGAAGCAGTGCAAATTTTGACCATACGGTTTTGACAGGGTTTTTGACACAAACTGGCATCAATCTGGTGTGGATTGGCGAAAAATATAAAGATATTTAAGATATTTTTTTTAGGCATTAAGTCCGCCTATGTACAATTGTGCATGAAGAATAAATAAATAAATAAATATTTAAAAATCCGTCAATCTGGATTATCAATCCATCAATCAGCATATTACACGATCAATCTGATGTCAATCTGCTATCAATCACGGATCGTATTGATGCCAGATTGACCGTGTAATCGAAACTATGACGGGAATTAAGGCCATTTGAGGAAATAAAATTGTTTAAATATTTTTTATTTTTTATCACGTTTAAAATTTTAGCTTCCTATCCATAAGTGATAACACCCACTTCGTACGATGAAATAATTGTCGTTTCTTTCAAGTTGACAATAAGTTCATGTAGGATTATGTTCCTAAATCACATGATTTATTTATTTTTATTACGAAGAAGTAAGTACCGGATTTTGTTAGCCAGAATGCGACTCACATTAACACTTTTATTACGCACATGAGTGATAATTTTCACAGTACCTTAACATTATGATTTTGATAAATCTCGCAGTTGAAAATTACGTTTAGCGGCGCTGTGCACTTTTTTCTGATGGGAAAACAATTTTAAATTCGCGTCAGGCCACGTGACCGTAAGACCTGATTGAAAATTCGTAAGATAAGCTTCTCAGCAGAAGTGAGTACACCGCAGTCTATGGATCTATATAGAAACTACGTCGTAACTGGCTTCTATAATTAGTTCATAAACTTTTTAAGCAGCTGTGCACTTTTTGTGATGGGGAAAAAAAAAAAATTCCGTCAGGACACGTGACCGTAAGACCGTGAGATTTTTAATGTAATATATATCGTCATGTTTGTGTACGATAGCAGAATAAATGAATATTGTATTTTACCACATAAATGATAGTACTTTTATACTAATAATTAAAGTACCTAATGCGTGCAAAATTATTCCCTAACCATTCCAAAATATCAAAAATGCTCAACGTTAATATTCAAGTTTTCACTTCTGCCGGCACTGCCGGAGTGCACCCGTTGTTTTTTTATAGAATTTCGAAAAACGACAACAAAAACATACCTACCACTTATAAAACCAAACCGCTTTCTTACTCATTTAGTCATTACAATAAAATATGAAGAATGTGAGCATATTCTGGAGGTCATATCCATTAATCGGTCATCGCCAATGTCATGCTATACTTAACGTCAGCCGTTTTAAATTAAATTAATCTCTTAGCGCCAGATAAGAACCCATTAACTCCCTGACTCCCAACCCAATAAAGAATAAGACAACCGATTATGCAAGCTATCCATTCGTGCTGCAGTCTATTTTTCATTGTCAATAGCGTGGTTTATGCAGGTGTAAGTAAAAAGTCGTGAGTTGATGATTAGCGGATATCTGCATCAAAGGAAAACACGCGTCACGGTGGGTGTGTACCGTCTTATTTACTTTTAAACAATTGTTTAACTATTTATAAATTATAACTGCATGACGCGTGACGCAGTGTCGTTGTTGTTTTTCTTACATAATTTTTGTATAGCACGACATAAATGTAGGGAATTACTTTAAAATATAGACGCCGAGCGTGCTGTGGGGTGGAAATCAGATAATTCAAACATAAGATTTTGTAGTTTGGTAGGTTCCCTGTGCTTCGGTGCTACTGATGGGTCAACGACGCATTTACTACCAGTCATTCAACGCCCACCCCTATTCGGGGCGTGCATTTCTGCTCCCCAACCATCCGGCGCTTAGGAATCTGGTGTCTGAAGTGAATTTGGCGAGTTCCGAACGCAATGCCCAGAATCTCTCTACAGCCTCAACGAAGATTGGGGAGGCAATACTTTTTGTTATAAAAAGACGCATTTAAAAAAAAAGTTCATCCATCGTATCTGAAATTATTGTATCCTATTATGTATGAGGTCAACAAAGTCGTTCGTTTCCACATCACTCATCGCTATAAGCTCCGCCTCTATAAACATGAATGACGCCTAAATAAAACTGTGGCAAAAACTAAATCATACCTGTAACAACACGCCAGTGGAGACTCCAACAGAAGCCAAAGCACCGAGCATCCCTCTTAGATGGGGTTGTGATACTTCGCAAGTGTAAACTCTAGCCGGAGCCCCGACCATACCCGAACCAAAACCTACCAGCAGTCTTCCTGCAATACAATGTAATCATTAAAAGGGGGTAGGATACTGTGGAGATGTCCGCTAAGTTGGAACAGTCCAACCGAGGATGACATTCCCTACATTCAGTAAGGTTGAAGGTTAAAACCTTCAACCTTACTGAAGATCGTAGGCAACCTTATTTAAAGCTACCTGACATGAGTTCGTCGCAGATATAGAATCATATTGCAGAATTTTATAATCCATGTTCGTCCGAAGGGTGTGTTAAAAGTCGGCTCAGGGTATGGTCATTCGAAAGTCCTGACAGTCGAGAGTTATGGAATAGAGAGTGCAAGTTCTATAGACCAGCAATTGTGCTTTAAAAGATCTCTTGAATAATCGGCGTTTTAAAGACTGGCTGCGGCTATAGTGATCAGCATCGTTTGGGCATTATTGTATTAATTTCTTTAAATTTGTGGTCAATCAGGTGAACAGATTAGTTCAACAACGTTTCTTCAAGCTTCAAAACGCCGGCCTCCGTTTTGTAAAACGAGTGGCATTCCGCTATGCCACAAAGGCTACACAAATCCCAATTTATTGGAAGCATTGAATCGATCCCCACGAACAAAAAATATAAGCAATTCTTACCTATATAAATCGTGGTAACATTTGGAGCGAAAGCAATTAACAGCCAGCCCAATATGAGGGGTACTTCCGTGATGATCAGAGTTCTGCGACGACCGATGTTGTCCATTAGGTACCCACTGAGGATACACCCTATTGGAGTGCCGGCTGAGCTTAAACTCGCTGCAATAAAAAATAATCTTTTAATCTAACAACATACTATGGCGCCTTAACCTGAAAGAGTCGGTTAAACTTTAAAACAGATAGAATACGCCAGCCACGTTAGGTTTCACGTTGACCCTTCGTAAGGAGTCGCTAGACGTGAGCCCTGGGACGTCCGTTGAGTACGGCCACGACGCCGAGGGCGGCGGTGGCGGTTGCGACTTCCGTCCCCGTCAGCACCGTGCATGGAACGGGGGGGGGGGGGGGGTTTACAATACAAAAGGCAAAGGCACTGAGGGGCTCCTGGTGCAGATCCCCAGAGTCCCCTCTTATGTGCCGATGCGACAGCCGTGGGGGTTTTAGTGGGTAAGAATCCTCTCGAAGGTTCCGTAAGTACGCCTTAATATCAAAGATCGCTGCCGTGTTAAAGAAATAAACGTATACATTCATACCATTGACAACATAGCCCTCCTTTTGGAGCACTCCGGCAATTTTTTTAAAAATAATCAACGGTTCTCACCGATCCAACTAGCTTGATCGTCCGTTATGGGAATAAGAGAATCAGGCAGTTTGAGTTGAGGTAATGCAGTCGCGGAGAATCCGAAGGCCATGCCGGTGTTGATAGTTCCCAGGTTGGCGATGAAGGAGGCCATCACCTGCTTCAGGGCTTTGCCCCTACCAGCATACTTGGGCTTCACGGCGTCCGGTATCGGAGTTTTACTGATCGCCACCGGAGCCCCATTCTTTATGAATGGTGCAGAATCGTTCCTGAAACAAAAAAAAAGTACGTATTAAACTTAAACTACGCTAGCACTTTTGAATGGTCATTTTTTAAAAGCTACCACCGGATCACAACGCGGCCTCAACTGAGAAGATCCGGCAAGAAACTCAGCGGGCTTGTAATTTTTTCACTTTTTTTGTTAAACATTGTTTTGTTACAAATGAATCGACATTAGCGATAGTGTGTCCTGCCGTTCGAAACATAAAACAAGGGAGAAAATTACTTTATTAGACTTAAGATAGATCCGTTCCATTGAGTACGGCGGCGACTCCGAGGAGGACGGCGGCGGGGTTGCGACCCCCGTCCCCGTGAGCACCGTGACAGGTTCCCGGGGGGCTACAATGCGCCCCCCGGCGGCGGGCTCAAAGGCAAGGCACTGAGGGGCCCCTGGTGCAGATCCCACCGGAGAGCCCTGGGTTTCCCCCCTCTCATGTGCCGATGCGACAGCCGCGGGGGTTTTAGTGGGTAAGAATCCCACATACCCCGGTCGAGCCCCACAGCTCCCGGGGATCTTTCGAAGATTTCCCCCGCGTCAAAAGAAAAAAAAAGACAGATCCGTTGGGGCTTCGAGGAGCATTTCGAGCGCCTGGTCCCCCGAGTCGACAGGGTTGCAGCGGCCTTGCACAGGCTGCTCCCCAACCTCGGGGGGCCGAGCGAGGAAGTTCGCCGCCTCTACGCCGGAGTCGTGCAGTCCGTAGTCCTCTACGGGGCGCCCATCTGGGCGCCGAGGCTGGCCATAAGACGCTGTAGAACGAAAATCTACAGCGTCCAGCGGAGGATGGCACTGCGGATTGCACGAGGATACCGAACGGTGTCCTTTGAGGCGGCGACCATACTGGCACGCTTTCCGCCCTTAGACATCCTGGCGGGCATGTATGCGAGGGTCTATGACCGGATCCGCATCGCCCACCAGAGTGGCGGAGGCGAGCCGGTGGCGCTCGAATCTATAAAGCGGCAGGAACGACACATCGCTCTCGCGACGTGGCGCGAGCGGCTCCAGCCGGAGCACATAGCGCGCAAACGCGTCGTTGAGGCATTCCTGCCGCATCTCGAAGCCTGGATACAGCGACGGAGTGGACGACTCACCTATGGGCTTACGCAGATAATCACCGGTCACGGTTGTTTCGGTGATTATCTGCATAAGATCGGACGTGAAGCGACGACGAGATGCTTCCACTGCGACCAGTCTGACTCCGCCCAACACACGCTGGAGGCTTGCCCCGCGTGGTCGTTGGAGCGTCGAGACCTGGTCGCAGTCATCGGATCGGACCTCTCCCTGGGCAGCGTAGTGTCGGCTATGCTGTCCGGGGATGCGGCGTGGGGAGCGATGGCCGCCTTCTGCGAGACTGTCATGCCCAGAAGGAGGCCGCCGAGCGGGAACGCGAACGCGCTGATCCCGCTCGGCGACGAAGGCGCAGGCCGCGTCAAGCGGCCGCCCAACGTCTCGCTCCCCAGCCCTGAGCCCGGGGCTATAAACAATGGGCAACCTTCGGAGTCGCTGGACGCTCGGGGTGTGGGCCCCTTGAGCGTCCATTGAGTACGGCGGCGACTCCGAGGAGGACGGCGGCGGGGTTGCGACCCCCGTCCCCGTGAGCACCGTGACTGGTTCCCGGGGGGCTACAATGCGCCCCCCGGCGGCGGGCTCAAAGGCAAGGCACTGAGGGGCCCCTGGTGCAGATCCCACCGGAGAGCCCTGGGGTCCCCCCTCTCATGTGCCGATGCGACAGCCGCGGGGGTTTTAGTGGGTAAGAATCCCACATACCCCGGTCGAGCCCCACAGCTCCCGGGGATCTTTCGAAGATTTCCCCCGCGTCAAAAAAAAAAAAAAGACAGATCCGTTGGGTCTCCGGGTAAAAATAGCACCGTAAGAGCCGACTAAGGGTAAACAAGAAGACGGGCAGCAGCGTCATTCTATTGGATTACCTATCGGTAATCACAATAATGATGATAGGTTATCACCTATCATCATTCTATTGGATTACCTATCGGTAATCCAATAGAATGATGATAGGTGATAACCTATACTTTGATCCCTGTCTGCCAATCGTGGGGATTATGGCAACTCTTCCCTTCGATGATGATTCTCAATCAAGCGAGACGACTGCCTGATGGTAAGCGACACATCTGCCCATAATTAGACAGCTACATCTAACTGACGCCAGTCACCCGAGACATTAGATATTAAGTCTTGTAATTTCACCAGCTACAGTGCCCTTCAAATTGGAACACAGTCATGTTTACCTACACATTGCTGCTTGGTGCTGTGTAAGCAAAGTTAGTGAATACTATAAAATATTTAAAAAAAAAATTGAACCGACTTCAATATCACTGAAAAGTATAAAATAATTTAAATATTATTGAAGTTGGTGTTAGCTTACCGGCTGTGTATATTTGGCACCAACTTCAATAATATTTAAATTATTTTATACTTTTCAGTGTATTGAAGTCGGTTCAATTCTTTTTTAAAAAGATTTTATTTTGTTTTAGATGTAATTGAGTGTTGTATTTATTTAATGTATTTTGTGTTTGTTAGTGCTTGATATGGGTTATCTTACCTGAAATAAAATTGTTTATTTATTTATTTAAACTTTTTAGTGATATTTTCGTATATAAAGATGGAACCATCGAAAACCGTAAAATTATCTAGGTAGGTTATGATCACATTATCGTCTACATAGTTTTACATAATTCATGTTTCTTCAGAAAAAAATATCCGGTCGTAATGAAATTTGCATGGAATCATCATAGCAGTTTACTCTCTCGAATAAAAAAAGAATCATCGCAATCGGTTCATAATTGTCAGAGCAATGTAATGGAGAACATCAGTTTTATGGTTTTTACCAGATAAATTCCTCCACATCGTTCATGTTCCTCCAGGAAGTTCTTATCCGGTTGTAATAAAATTCATACAGATTTAATACAGTGGTTTCTTCTTTCGAATAAAAAAAGAATCATTGAAATTGGTAAATATTTGCCAGAGTTATGACCATTTTTGTCCTTACAAAGCGACATAAAGTCATCGATGTAGGCTTTCCTGCAGCTCTCAGTGCGCAGTCACCATTCTTGTTTTTCAGGAACTACTTATTACTACGCAATAATTTTTTTATGGGACCCAATCAATGGATTGAAGAATGGATGGAAGAAAGATTTTTTCAAATCGGTTCATAATTGACAGAGTTATGCGCGAACATACATAAAAAAAAATATATATATATACAGACGAATTGAGAACCTCCTCCTTTTTTGAAGTCGGTTAAAAACGCAAGTCGCCGCTGTCGCAGAGTCGAGTTCGGGACTGTGCTGTGCAGTTCACGAGAGCCGTCAACGAGGTTGGAGTGGTGTACAGTGTACTCTAGCAGTCACAAGGGGTGTATCACCTTTAGGGCGAGAATCGCTTGCACGAGCTGGCCCAAAATACGTGCGGGCGAGGTAACCGCACGTCGTTCAAACGAGTTTGATTGAAAACTGGTACACCGTTCGTGTCCGCGATAGTACATCGATGGGGCAATGAAGGTAAGGCAAAAAAGGCGTTACAATTGACACGTGACATTCTGATAAAAAGGTGGTTATTTCTTTTTCTATTTCTGCACTTCAGCCTGGTAATTTCACCAGCTAAAGTGCCCGTCACACCGGAACAATAGATCGTTTAGACATTGTTCCTTGGCAGCAGATTACCTGACTGACACTGTGGTAGCACTAGACCATCCCTTGTACAAGGGAATTACCAGCTAGTTGCCAGCTAGTCAAATAATGTCCCTAATATAATTATCCTATACATCGTTATGGCGTCGTAATTACCACCCATTGAGCTCAATAGGGGATGTCTATGACGTCAAACCATTGTTATCTTCACTCGAATTGGAGTGTATATTTGGAACTGTTTATGTACCCATTCGTATGACCGTAATCAATTAGAAAATCTGTACGTTTCAGCCATGCACGATGCACGCTATTTACTTAGTCAACTTTGCGTTTAGTCATGGCAAAATCGTAAAAAGAAAGTCCACCTTACTTTCGTGTTTGTTTTAAAATAGATATTATAAGTGTGGGTTCAACAAAAATATTGTATGAAATACCTACCAGGTAATTGCTGCACATTTTTTTGGGGAAAGTGATATTACTTATGAAGGCCCCGTATTGGCCACGACAAATGTAAAGCAGAGAATACAAAAATCGGCATTAAACTGTTTATTATTCTGTCAATACACGAAGGAAGTACAGAGTCTGCCATTGACATGGTACACGGCCATTTTATATTCACTAATGGATCCAACTCCAACACACTCGAATGAATACCAAATTGTAAGAAGGCCGTCGACGGATTGTGAAAAAACAGCTAAATTTTGTAAAACAAACGATTAGTGATAGTCGTCGAGTCCTACTACGTAAACCCGTCCTTCCGGAAGACTTCCACGAGTACTGCAGTACGCGGTTTGTATACACCTATGTCTGGTCCTAGAGTAAGTTAACCTAGAACTTTAACTCGCTTGTGTCTATATATAAGCCCGAGAGGTTCAACCCTCAGCGAATCTCGGGGAAACGCCAAACTTAATAGAACGTAATGGAAAGTGGCTGTACTAGTATCTACTGAGCCATTTTATGTTGGTGGTGATGTCTTGTAATTAGGTAGGTACGTTGTTTATATGCAAACAAATAGTATTGCAGTGACTGGAACTAACTAATTTAATACTACTATTTTATTCATTAGCCCATATACCTACATATTATCATAACCTCTAAATAATTGCTAATTGAATGTGGCTTTGTTTTATGACTTTAGCAAATATTCCACCCTCATTTTCCCTAACATTAGTATTCATTTACGCTGTAATGTGTCGCTAAAGATTTACCAGCCCACACATTAGTCAATGAAAAGTGCATAAAATTGAAGGAAACAATTTTTATGAGACAATAAACACGCATACCGCATCTAAGGTTTCACGTTCCAATCATAGACTTACTAAATAGTACCTACTACTAACTTCTGTCGTGTGTGTTACTAAATAGTAAGTCTATGGTTCCATTATTATATATTTAATTGTTAAAATAGAGGAAAACATTCTAAACAAGAGTTTGTAGCAGTTACACCGAGCTTTTGCAATTGGCGGATCGCCACGTTATAAAATTGGGCTATCTTTCTTTCAGACATCTACATATGTATACATTTCATTTTTATTTCTGGTCATTTCTAAATGATGGCCTGTGCATCAGTTCTTCTACGCGAGAGAGAGACGACTTTGACGCGGCGTATAAAATTAGAAATACCTCCGATCTAGTCAGCGGCTTTAAAGATGTTTATCAATCATGGCTTAGATGGCTCCTGCAAATAGGAGGAGATGCATGTAAGAGATGGTGTGATGACTTGAACGCCTTTGAGACGGAGTGGGCGGAGATCGCTATGGACCAGGGTCGCTTTGGAGGTGGAAGTGTATGGGGGAGACCTTTCCTTGGGGGACAGTGGGACACTACAGGTTCATAAAAATATGGCTTAAATATCATGAACAACAAACCATCTTTTAAATAAAAAAATCTAACAACCAAACTATTTTTTTATTAGTTGGTAGGATATTTATATAACGCAAAATTAAAGAGAGATTTTAATATAAACTACGCAATTTATTCTCGTCCCTTTAAAAAAACTCTATTGTTTCCTATAGCTACTAGTCGTGTGTTCGTACTACAAATTAAACATCGTCTACATATAATATAAGTCAACAGTATTCTGTTGTACTGATAATCTATTGTTTGCTTCAATTATTTACACAATTCGTGTGTTTGGCCCTGGCACACTGCTGTATTTACATTAATATAATATTGCTCCACTTCTGTCGTGTGTGTTCACGTGTTGGATGGATTCACGTTTCGTGACCCGACCTAATCCAGTTTAAAAAAACACTCTTTTTTACATTCTACCACTGCTGAACACAGGCCTCCCCCTTCAAACGCCACAATGAACGACAATTGCCTATTTGGATCCACCGGTTACCTGCGGCGTGCACAATCTCATATAACCCACAATAACCATTTTTTAAAACGCTACTTGTATTGTTATAAAGTTGCTGCTCTCCGCGGAATTAAAACCCGCGAGGTCTGGTTTCAAAGCAAGCGATTTCCCGCTGCAACACGGAACATACACCAACCACACCTCCAACATAGACAAGTATGTCCACATTAATTGCATCCACATAAAAGTGTATTCAAAACATCGATCTACAAACATATAATATGTGTGTGTAGGACATAGGTGTATTTTTGGAATATGAACGAGCCAATACTTAGGTAGGTACTAATATAAGGCCGATTTATTTAATAGATCAATCACATTTGTCATCTGTCAGTTTCTTTGTTCTATCTGTTTCTTTTGTCATTATTATAATAAATATGTAATCGTAATTGAAAAACTTCGAAAAATAATAATAATAATTTAGGAAGCGGTTTTTATATATTTTTAAATGTACTTAGGTACTTGTTTTTATATTTATATTTAAAAATGTAAAATATTTGATCAAAAATGAATAAATGGTATAATAATTTATTTAAATGCCACAAATAGTTTAAAATAAGTTGTAAGTACAAAAATTTATCAGCGATACGATAATACAATGTCGTCACAGGATACTGACGAAGCCCAAACTAGACAAAAAGCCTGTATCTTGGGATTCTGGAAAAAAAACATAATATTTTATGCCTGCCGTTCATCGATATAATATATAAACTAGATTTGGTGTCACGGTTCAAAAAGTGGTAGCGAGAAATAGCGCCCTTGTGTCGCTATTTCTTTCCAAGCCACATCCTGACAAATTTATTTTTGCCGATAGGAGTGTCGCTACTGTCAATATGAAACTGTCAAACTACAAGTCATTCTCATTATAAAATCGTTAGTTCACGTTTCCGCCACCAGCACAGATAAGTTTGCAACCTCCGCGACCACATTTTAGATGTCATTTTGTTCGTGAATGTTTATCTAGTTTATATAATATATCGATGCTGCCGTTACAAGGTGTGTCAAATAATATGATCTATTACATTGGCCCTACTTTATTACGAATTTAGAAATGCTATTGTCCATACAATTGGCAATAGGTACTCTATACCGAACAAAATGACCCGTTGACATTTGAGGTGACCCAATAGATTTAGAATTTTTTCGCCAAATTATTAAACGGACATTTGTAAATTGACCTGATAGCAAGTTCATCAAGACGTTGTCAAAACGTTGCAGAATAAATATACATACACATTACTTATGTGTACAAGCCCTCCCTTGCTAAATGAGACAGAGATGATTCTATACAATTTTGGGTCCAGGTTGTAAAAAGCTGTGTCTGTTGATAGCTTTTATTTTATTTTATTATATATATGGCCCTGCGCTGTGTGCGCGCATTCAGCCAAAAAAACGAGGAAACGTGAATTGTACTGTTAATAGCTAGTATATTCTTAAATTAGTCTTTCCTCCAAGTTTATGACAAATAGCCATAAACTCAGAAAAAAAAAATGACTTGTCAATGCAGATACTAATCTGCATTGACAAGTCATTTTTTTTTAGAAATTTTTTACAGATTAAAAATACATAATTGATTTAACGCGACTAATAATGAGGCTATTCGTGAACTTCAATCGATTTGAAGATTACTCTTGTAAATATTTTTAGATCTCTTTATATATCGCAATGATTATTCACAACATATAATTAATTAACAAAACACACAGTTTGATATTAACGATTTTCAATTATTAATAAGTTTAAGGGCACATTAATCGATTATAGATTAATAGATCTAATTGTCGGGCCCGTTGGTCTAGTGGTTAGTGAACCTGTCTGCTAACAAACAGGTCGTGGGTTCGATTCCCACCAAGTGTCTGGGTGTTTTATCTATATAAGTATGTATTTACAAAAAAAAAAGTATATAAGTATTAGTATCAGTTGTCTGGTTTCCATAGTACAGGCTCTGCCTAGTTTGGGATCAGATGACCGTGTGTGAATTGTCCCAGGATATTATTATTATTATATAATAGATAATCGATTTATGAACTGCCTAAACTTTTTTGTTAAGATTCCTCTGTTTCCAGCTTGATTTAATGGACTGGTTTTTTACATTTTTAAATAGAAATATAATAACCATTTTTTAGGCCGTAACACATCTTTTTACAAGTTGGACCCAATAATCCCAGTCTCCTTTGTTGTAAGCAAAGGGTGATCAAAAACTAAATGAATTATTATCAATTGATGATGTTGTAACTTTCGCATCAAAGGACGGAAGCGACGACGAGCCAAAACTGTGTTCAATTGTCCTGATCAGCTATAATCATGGTTAATACAGAATCCGTCCGTTCATGTGTTTATGCCCTATATCGTTCCGTAATAGCTTCTTTGATTAACTACTGCCGACCAGTCAAGCAGAAGCACAGAACTGTAATATAATGAAAGCCAGATAGCTCTTAAAAGCTCATGAATATAGCTCATATAGGCTTGTTTCTCATTGCACGTAAGCATTTCTGAGAGACAATTGGAAAAAGGAAAAAGAAGACATTTGTCCAGAAGAAAGACGCTAATATAATGAAAATAAATTACCAATGCATCGTAGAGAAAATCACATGTAATTTTAGTCTAAAGTGGACAGTTTCATGTAAGACGAAACTTCGTGAATCGAGTGTGGAACAAATCATATTTGCTTCTTATAAATAAAACTTCAAAGCATTCAACAGTATATACCCACGTACAATTACAAAATGATATTATATCAGTTGGCACCATGCGAATTGCAACACAGACTAGATAATAATAAACAAAACTCATATAACACAAACTAAAAAAATAATAAATCAAAAGCCCTGCAACGCAAAACCTTCACCACCACCACTTTTCAGAACTACGCCCAAATGAACTAGGATCCATAAGCGACAATTTTTGGACGCTGACCTTGAGACCCAAAAACACAAAATACTTGATAATCCCAAACCTTATTTTGAAAAAACTTACATAGATCCATAATTGGGAATATCATTACAAGATGACGACACTGAAGTCTGGCATGAAGAACTGCTCCTTGAAAACAAAACATTATAACTTGGAGAATGATGTTAATTACAAATCATGCTAAAACCTTGGATTTGCCCTTGAAGCATAAGTATCAAAGTTTTGAATTAATAAAATAGGTATACAGTTTCAGTCTTCATCCTTTGCGCAAAAGATCCTTCATCGCATTATCGGATATTCTGCCTCTAAGCAACAGTAAGTATATCACCATTGCAATGTCCTTGCAGAAGCCTAAATAGCATAGGATCTGGAAAATAAAATAAAATTAAAGTAAAAGAAGTCGAAACAGACTCGTAACGAGACGGGATACAGCTAAAGTTAGAAGTTATGTTATCCTAAAACCATGGCATCTATACTTATTCCATACAAACTTAATGTAAACTATTCTCAAAATGTTAACCGATTATCAAATTCGATGGCTCTAACAGTAATCGTCGTGGCTGATTGTTATCTCAATTTCCAACATGTGATCCAATCCATAAGACCGGGTATTTTAGAAGCTTACCAAACATTCCTAACGATAACAATACACCGCAGTGTAGGACGTTAACATCAGCAATTGACGTCAAACAAGCCAAAAATGAGCCAATGTGATGTTAGAAAAACTCTAATAATACGTTTTTAAGTATTTGTTTATTTGGAGTTCATTCTACAGTTGTAGACGGAAGTTTATGTAAGAATCACATGATATTTAAACAGGTGTATTTTCATGACGTTACGATGTATTTTTATCCAAAACATACATAGGTACCTACGAGTAATTCAATTGTTTAATTAAATTAAGGTGGAGGCCATTCTATTCCATTGTTGGTTGCTATTAATTGGGCCCGCTAACCACCGGAACACACTTCGACCCAGCTGGATCCATTGTGCCTGCCCTAGCCCTTACTCTGTTGCTGACTTATCGAAGAGTTCCTTAAGTTACCCCACGATTGCGCCAGCTTGGAGCTGTATATAATCATCTGCTGCAGGATAAGCTACTCCCAGATGACTCAATCTACGCCCTGCAAGAGCGTCGCAGCCACACAGTATGTGTAGGTAACATCGACTCTTTTTCATCTTTACAGAATCTGCAAGGTGCAGGCCAACTTTTAGGCAGGTCCCTGAAGTCAAAAATTTTGTATCTACTTATTTGTAAGTAACCAATAGACAATATATACACTATAGACAAAAAAGTCGAGCAACAGCGTCTTTCTATTGGACTTTACCCCCTTACTGCGATTCCCAAAGCACCTGCCAAGGGTGGGGATTATGGCAAACCCTGCCTTATAATGGGAAGAAGCGTTTCTCCAGCAGTGGACGACTTTTGGATGACGATATAATATATAAGTATATATAATTGTCGTCTTTGTTATCCATAACAATTCAAACATATTACTTCGCCATTCGAGACAGGACTTTCCGCTAAAGGATACTATTGCATTATTAAGGCATAGGTACATTACATATGGTTATATACATGGTTACACTCTGTTCCAACTAATACTATCCCATTTTCATTCATATATATTTACATCAACAGAGCCACGCAGACTCTTTTATAATCAATCTAAACTAAAACATTCGACTATGTATTTCCAAGAAACATCTGAAGAATACGCCTTATTCCTTTATTATCGCCAGATAATGTATCTGTTTGCTAAACAATAGACAATTAATTATTACATTAATATGTTGAGCAGTCGAACTGTGAACGGGATGGTTGTATATTATCACTGTCTGCCGTGTTGTTATCTATATTGTGGTACTGATAAAACTATACAGTTACAAATTAGTTCATTTAATTTTAGCGAAATTTTTAAAGGCGGTATTATAAAATCATATCAATATAAAACTTTTATACTACAAGAAAACTAGTATATAAGAAATTAGTAGGTATGAAGTGGATGTCTAGTCGAAATTAACTAAATTACCAAAAATTAAATTAAATTCTCCACTCAACCGATACGCCACAGAGGCCAACGTTTGTCTAGTTCAGACAATTGCACATACTTAATATTTAATGCAAAATCACAGGTTGCATCTGTATTCAGTGTGACCAGATTTAGCTGAATTCTGCTATTTTAGCAGAATTGGGCCTATTTTAGGGCTTAGCAGATTATGTTGCAGATTAGAAAATTTTAGCAGAATTCGGTATTCAGTAAAAATAATAAACTATTTAAAAAAAAAAAAATACTGACTTCAAAGTAAATTATCTAAAAAGCATAAAATAACGAAAATATATTGAAGTCGGTAGCACTTCATGTTAACTAACACTAGCACCAGCTGACACCGACTTCAATATATTTTCGTTATTTTATGCTTTTTAGATAATTTACTTTGAAGTCGGTTTTTTTTTTTTTTAAATAGTTTATTTAACACTTTTTAGTGACTTATTTTACCAAAAAAAATAGGTATCAGCACTATCACGCAACTCGAACGTCTACGTTACAATAACTTACTGAAAACATAAAAAGTTTATATCTCCTAAACTACTGGACCGATTTTGATGAAACTTGTACTCTACCCTAAGTTGAAAAATACTCTAACTATTGCAAAAAGAATTTTCAAAATCGGACTTGTAGTTTCTGAGAAATCCGTGGACAAACCTACATACATACATACACTCATAAAATTTGGTAAATTTGTTTAGAAGCCCACATAGACTAACATATATTAATATTACGCATTTTTATCGATATTACATACATACGCGTCGAATAGAGAACCTTCTTTTTGAAGCCGGTTAATAAACAAAATTTCACTTGGTGGATAGTTGCACAATACACGTAGGTATTACATCTACCACTCTATTTATGTCTGACTTTTATTGTTGTTGTGGCAACCCTTTACCTTTGATTATATATACGTCTAGATAGCAAGTCGTCTTACACGCTGGCTACACGGTTGTAAACCACAGGCACTAACTTGATAAAGTGGCTATGATTCCAGGAAAAATATCGATATGTCGATATTTTATGTTTAGTAGTCTTGTGTACTACAAGAACGGTGAACGGTTAGGAACCGTTGCGCAGTGCTCACCGAATAGATTCGATTCCCTAATCATAATCGTACATCGGACACTTGTTCTTTTAGTTCAGCTTGAACGATGAACAAGCAACCGTACGAAGTACTACGTACGAAAGAGTCCAGTCCTCATCTTGCGGATGTTGTATGTTGCCAGGGCCAAAGTTCGGTAGGGGTGGTAGCGGGGCATCTGCCGGAGATTCTTAGCACCCCCTGCTCGACCGTTACCCCGCCTGCTATCAAGGCGAAGAATAGAGGAGCCGCCGGGGACTGGGGCCCATTTGCAAGTCGTGTCTGTCATTGTGTGTTTAGGGGGGAGTTGCCAGAATCCCCACGCAGGGGCAGGTGTTTTGGGGATCGCAGTATATATGAAGAGATGAATCTCAAACAAAAGACGCTGCTGCCCGTCTTCTTGATTTCCCTTAGTCGCCTCTTACGATACACCCAACGGGAAGAGATGGGGGGATGCAATTCTAACCCGGCACCCCACGGGTATTTTACACTACATATGCAAAATTCCTGTGACCAGCCCCAAACTATGTGATGATAATGATGATCGTTGTGTGATGATGATCTTCATCACCAAGATATGAACGAAGTTGATGATGTGTGATGATGATTTATCTTTTCATGTGTACTTATGTATACATGAAAAATACACGATGTATTTATTTCAATTTGTAAATAAAATTCGTTTATTAATCGGTTGGTAAAAGTAAACAAAAAGACTAAACTAGTTTTGAGGTTGAAAAAACGACGGATGCATCGTCAACGATTGACAACGACGTCGACAGCTAAAAACATTCTGTTTACGATATAAACTAGTCGAAACTTTAGACTGTTTTATAAACTAGTTTATCGTGGACGATATTACTAGTTTATCGTCGACGATAGACTGGTGTAGTACATGAGAGAACTATTCCTTTTAATTTTTAGTACAACACTCTTTTAGTACTTCGTCTTTCGGTATGTATTCGTAGTCTCTGGCTCTATGAACGAATAGGAATAGCTGACCAGTTATTACAGATAATAACTGGTAAGCTATTCCTATTCGTTTTTAGTACATCATTCATTTGGATTAATTTAGTACTTCGTCTTCCGCTCGAGATTTATTCGTCTCTGGTTCTGCACGAACTGGTCCGATCAGTTACTCGTTGACACATAGAACGGGACTGAATGAGCGGGAATTATATGTACTAAAAGTACTAAAATAATAAATTTTTACATTTGAAAGATTATACTAGTACGTAGCGCTCCGTTCAATGTCCGAGCAAAATAATAAATAAATAATAAATAAATCTTTATTCATTAACCAGAAAGATTACAAACTTCGAAACAAGGTTGGGATCGCCTTTTAAGTGTAACACCTGTGCCAGACGATTCCGCTCTCCCATAGCCATATGTATTTATACATTTCAATAAACCTAGCAGTAAATTGTGTGTTATTGTAAATATTAACATTAACAGACAAAAAATAAAGAAAAGGTAAGTTTTTTTTTTGTATTCTGTATCTGAATGTATGTTTGCCTATGTGTGTGTGTGTTTGTGTGTAGGTGTGTGTGTGCGTGTGTGACTGTGTGTGTAGTTGTGTGAGAGAGAGAGTGTTGATATTTAACTATGTATAAGTATAAATATAATCCAAAAACGTCTCATACGAATGATTCAAATTCATGATTTTTAATTTTTATTATAGGTACTTACTACAATATAAATTACGAAGATGATTGTAATAATGTTTCTGTATCTTCATATGTTAAAGATTTTAACCAATTAGTTATCCTTAATTTACAAGTACGAGTATCCATAGGATAGATGTTTAAGATTTTATTAACTTTATTATATAAGAGGGCCGATTGTTTAATATACTGTCGTTGAGCAAAAACAGTTTTGACATTGTCTATAGTGAAAACGATATCTTTCCTCCTTTTAGTTAAAATACTGGGATCAAAGACTACAGATTTATGCCTTTTCAGTACTACAAATAAAATATACAATTTTCTGACGGTCAATAAATTACTTTCCATGTAAAGCTCATTTGTGGGGTACATGTACGGCTTAAAATACATCACTTTTAAGAGCGCCCTTTGAGCTCGTTCCACTTCCAAAAAAATTATTTTGGATGCCCCACCCCAGACAGAGACACAGTAACCTAACACAGACTGAGCTAATGCTAAATATATTCTATTCAAAAGTGATTCAGAGGCTACATATCTTAATGTTTTAAAAATCCAAATTAACTTTCTTATTCTGGTAGAAACTAAATCTATATGACTGTGCCATGATAATCATTACACCTAGGTATTTAGTCGAAGCTACTTTATTAATTGTAGAGCAATTGCAATTTATTTCAGGTGAATAATGAGAAGTATGTAATTGAATACTAAAGTTAGTAGCAGGCTGGGTACGAATATTTTTCGAAAAACATATATAGTTAGTCTTCTCACTATTGAGCGAAAGAAGGTTCATCCTTAACCAATGAGCCACCTGCATAAGTGCCAGTTCAGTATCGTTATGATCGTTCAGTATTCCATGAAGAACCATTAACAACCAAGACTGTGTCATCGGCATAGCAAAATATATTAGCACCTTTAATTTGTAAATTACACAGCCCGTTGATATAAATCAAAAACAGCGTCGGGCCCAACACACTGCCTTGTGGCACTCCGTAAGATATATGTGTGTCATCACTGACATATTGTCCAACTATTACTTTCTGTTTCCGACCACTCAAATAGTCTTTAAAAAGCAGTAGGGGTACCCCTGATGCCTATGTTCTCAAGCTTTTGCACCAGAATGGGGACAGAAAAGGTGTCAAATGCCTTTTTTAAATCTAGAAATACAGCAAGACTCTTGTATCCTTTATCTAAATGTGTTAGCTTAAAGCTATTAGTGAGCTTAAAGCTATGACGGCATCCTCTGTCGACTTGTTTTGCCTAAAACCGAATTGCGAATCAGATAAAATGTTATATTTACTCAAATAATTGATTAATCTTTTGTTCATTACTTTTTCTACTATCTTAGATATAGAAGATAGTACTGAAATAGGACGATAGTTGTTAACATCGTTTTTGTCACCATTCTTGTATACCGGTGTTACGTTGTAACAACGTAAAATCATTAAAATAGTAAAATAAAAACCTTACGAACAAACAACTGCAATAAATATTTTTACTATCGTACGGAACCCGCGCGACGCAACTAGTATTAGCGCTCACAGCGCTATTCAGTGTCAACATCGGGAACAGTCTAGAAATCATGTCTACAATTCTCACACCTTCACCGTCGAGATTCTTCTATGTATGCCCCTTCTCGCTCGGAAGCATTAGTGTTTTCTATTTAGTATCTCTGTCGCACTTGTTTTGTTGGCGGATAGAAGGGATGGATCGGAATTCCATTCTAGATCGCGTCGCGACCGCCGTAGGTCATTTGTTGGTATATATTTAAGTATGGGCGAGGGAATCGGATCATTTTGATTGTTGGTGAAGTGACACGCGTGTGATTTGTGAGCAAGAGTTCTGTGCTACGTACGAAATTGCTGTTCCCAGTGTTTAGAGTAGTTCTTTTTAAAAAAACCGGATTGGAACCCCCTGGTAAGTTCATACAATTATCCAAATTAATTAATTTTCATGTTAGGTAATCCAATTACAGTCTAGCAAGTAATATCTCAACCTTTTTATAGTATATTAATGTTGCTATGGCTATTTTATTTCTTAATTTCATTTCTTCTAGGTAGTGAATGTGACAGGATGTTTTAATGTCAATCAATTATAACCTCATTTATCTATTCATTCCAATAACTCTTATATATGTTTTGACACGGTATTTTCCTTATAAAATTCCTATATCTTAATATTTTAGCCCAATCAGTTTTAGCCATCACAAGAATCAGGTGAAATATAGTCTCAATAACTAATTCCATTGTGAAGTCTATGCCAGTAATTTTAACCTATATTCTAATGAGTAATTGTTATTTTAGAATGTCCAGATAGATTAAACTCCATAATATCAGTTCATACTTGCAAGGAATAATCATTGTGTTTTTCATAATTAGTAGTCTAATAGAATTTTCCAGAGTAAAAATTGTTTACAAGTTTGTCATTGTAAATTAAACTTATAGTCTTGTATGAGTACAGTGTTGTATAAGAATGTCTTAATTTCCTTTAAGTGTTAAAGCCAACTGTAATGTAGTTGCTTACATAAATTATTCTTTATTCTATTAGTTCATCACATAGCTGAGAGATATATTTAGTTTTGGTTATTATAAGGGAAAGTACCGGGGAAACAAATATTAAAAGTCTTTGTTCCTTCAATATGTTTTATTATAATTGTTAATGGTAAAATGTAATATTTTCCTTGTTCTGCTTGGCGTTGTGGAATGGTGATTATCCAGCATATAAAACATTGGGGATTTGATTCTGGGTTGGGTAAAAATATTTCATTTAAATATTTAATTTTCTTTAAATTACATTTCAACCGGAAATGCATTTCACCACTCCATTCCGCATAATATTTAATTGTTTTGCGAAAGATACCGACGCCCATATCTGGTCACACTAGTGCCAGGGCATCGGATCTTTCGCGCTACAGAAGATGTTTCGACGCGTTCCAGGATTGGGGGTGCACCGCTAGGGTTGCACCGCTAGGGGTTCACCGTTCCCCGCTGAAATTCACTGTTGGGACTGCACCGTGCCCGCTTGGAGTTCCCGTTGTACCGTTCACCATTGGAACTCCACCATTCACCGTACAGATTGACTGTACAAGCGGCGACGCTTCAGGCTGCACTGTAACACCCGAGCCACCGGTGCCCTTCAAGTAACCGAGTGTCAGCTGAAGGCACTACCGAAGACCCCCAAGCGTCGAGGACACGGACGGCCAAAAGTTAAGCCCCAGCCCTTTTATTTTGTTCCGACCAGATAACTTCCCTGTGCCGCGAATCCACACCCGTGTGTTTTGTCTTAGTTTTAGAGACCTTAGATATCGGTTCTAGTGCAATTTTAGAGACTTTAGAGTTTTAATTTTATTAGTGGAAATTTAATTCCTGCCGGGTTAACGTATATGTTTTTATTTTCGATTCAATAAACAACTTGTAATTTTACTGGTTGTTTTTATTCTTGTACCTAGCCGTCAGGCGAACGTAACAGTAACGTCCAACGTACTGTCCACGTAACAGTGGCACCCAACGTAACACCGGAGTAATAAGAGCTTGCTTAAGCATTGCAGGAAATACGCCCAGTTTGAAGCATAGATTGACCAGATGACATATAATTGGAGTAACTTCGTTTATGGCAAGTTTTAAAAAACTAGAAGGTATATTGTCCCAGCCTGGAGCACTGCTAGATTTCAACGAATTAATCACATCATGTATTTCCATTGGGTCTGTGTCCAGTAAGGCAAAAGATGAAAGCTGAATATGACGCTGGAAGTCGCTAGACGTTCGAGGTGTGGGCTCTTTGAACATCCATTGAGGAAGGCGACGGGGTTGCGACCCCCGTCCCCGTGAGCACCGTGACTGGTTCCCGGGGGGCTACAATGCACCCCCCGGCGGCAGGCTACAATGCGCCCCCCGGCGTCGGGCTCAAAGGCAAGGCATTGAGGGACCCCTGGTGCAGATCCCACCGGAGAGCCCTGGGGTTCCCCCTCTCATCGTTCTGTTTTCCACTTGCATCTGATAGTCGTGTACCCATACTTCTTCATACTTAGTACATCGAGCGGTTTCTTGCACATCGTTCAAGCTGAATTAATAGAGCGAGTGTCCGATGTACGATTAACGGTTGGTGGTTAATCAGCATTGCGGAATGGTTCCTAACTGTTCACGGTTCTTGTACTACACACAAAAACTAATTTGAACTTTCAGTGTGTTTAGAACTCCGGCGTCCGGTAAACACGCATCTAGGGATTGGTCGTCGACGCATTTTCGGTTGACGAAACGAGGCCGTTTATCGTCCACGATAAACTAGTTTATAATACAGTCTAAAGTTTCGAGCAGTTTATATCGTAAGCAGAATGTTTTTAGCTGTAGACGTTGATCGTCGACGTCGTTGTCTATCGTTGTCGTTGTCGTTTGGTCAACGACGAAACTAGTGTAGGCTTCTCGTTTACGTTTACTAATCGATAGATCAATGACTTTAATTACAAATTGTAATCAGTATATTTTCGTGTAATTATTCATGTGTACTTCTGCACACCATCATCACCATTCATCATAATCATCATTTTTCACATCTTCATCAGCATTATCACACATCATCATCATCATTATTCACATCTACATCACCATTCACATATTCATCACCGTTCATCATCATCATCAAACACCATCATCGCCATTCATCATCATCAACACTATTCATATGTTTATCACCATCATCACACATTTTCACTATTCATCATCATCATCATTCACATCCTCATCACCATTATAACACATAATCACCATTCATCATCATTCACAACTTTCACACCATCATCACCATTCATATCTTCATCACCATACAACATCATCATTCACATTTTCATCACGTTCATCACACAACTATCATCATAATCATCACCATCATCATCTATATCATCATCATTGTTCGAATTGAAGACGCCACCACCCCACGCATTTCAGCCATTTAATTATCTTGTTTTTTTTTGTTAGCTTTATTTTTTTACATACTGCGTCATACAACAATAATATTAAAACTATTAAAATCACAAACGTTACATAATTAATATTCAATAATAACCTAATCCTCATGTTCTTTAACATTCATATAGGTATGCATATCTTCTAGGCTTGTTTTTGCTCGGACATTGAACGGAGCGCTACGTACTAGTATAATCTTTTAAATGTAATAATTTATTATTTTAGTACTTTTAGTACATATCATTCCCGCTCATTCAGTCCCGTTCTGAGTGTGTCAACGAGTAACTGATCGGACCAGTTCGTGCAGAACCAGAGACTACGAATAAATCTCGAGCGGAAGACGAAGTACTAAATGAATCCAAATGAATGATGTACTAAAAACGAATAGGAATAGCTGACCAGTTATTATAGAGCTAGAGACTACGAATAGTCGAATACATACTGAAAGACGAAGTACTAAAAGAGTGTTGTACTAAAAATGAAAAGGAATAGTTCTCTCATGTACTACACAAGTCTATCGTCGACGCATTTTCATTCGACAAAACAAGACCGTATATCGTCCACGATAAACTGTTTTATAAAACAGTCTAAATGGGGCTGGTGTATTCCACCAGAGCAAAAGCCCCGAAAAAAAATTAGATAAAAAAAAAAACAGAAAATTTTCGACTACTTTATATCGTAAACAGCAGACGACATAGTCTTAATTGAAGAGGATGGTGCAGTATTGCAAAGCCACCTTAACAACTGGCAGCACGCACTAGAGACTGTAGGATTGAAGATAAGTAGAACCAAAACGGAATACTTATTTTGTGATTTTGGTGGTGTCGCTAGTGCCGTGAATATCACCATTGACAGCAATGTAACACCATCATGCTCTGACTTTAAGTACCTCGGTTCGTTGCTTCAGCCCGACGGAAATGTGGACCGGGATGTTAAAAGGCGAGTCAAGGCCGGATGGCAAAAGTGGCGACAAATAACCAGTACCACATGCGACCCAAAAATGCCGCTGAAACTTAAGGGCAAAATTTATAAATCGGTCATTAGACCAGTTATGCTCTATGGTGCGGAATGTTGGGCCGCTAAAGCGCAAGACGAAAAGCGTGTCCATTCTGCAGAGATGAGAATGTTAAGATGGATGTGTGGAGTGACGCGAATGGATAAGGTGAGGAATGTGTATGTAAGAGGAAGTATGAAAGTAGCGCCTGTCACCGATAAAATTCGGAGTCGGAGGCTATCTTGGTTTGGACATGTATTGAGGAGAGAGGAGACGCATGTCACGAGAAGAATGATGAGCTTGAATGTGGATTGATATAGAGCGCACGGAAGGCCGAAGAAGAGATGGATGGACTGTGTTACGAATGATATGAAAGTAGCTGGAGTGAGTGAGGAAATGACTGCAAATAGAGATGAATGGAAGGATAAAACATATTGCGCCGACCCCAGTTGATGGGATAAGGTAAGGAGAATGATGATGATATCGTAAACAGAATGTTTTTAGTTGTGGACGTCATTGTCAATCGTTGACGATGCATCCGTCGTTTTTTCAACCTCTACACTAGCTTAGTCTTCTTGTTTACTTTTACCAACCGATTAATAAACGAATTTTATTTACAAATTGAAATAAATATATCGTGTATTTTTCATGTATACATAAGTACACATTAAAAGATAAATCATTATCACACATCATCAACTTCGTTCATATCTTGGTGATGAAGATCATCATCACATCATCACACAACGATCATCATTATCATCACATGGTGTGGGGGCGGGGTTTTTTTACTGGTCACAGGAATTTTGTATATGTAGTATAAAATACCCGTGGGGTGCCGGGTTAGAATTGCATCCCCCACCTCTTTCCGTTGGTATCGTAAGAGGCGACTAAGGGAAATCAAGAAGACGGGCAGTAGCGTCTTTTGTTTGAGATTCATTTCTTCATATATACTGCGATCCCCAAGACGCCTGCCAAGCGTGGGGATTATGGCAAATCCCTAAACTAACACACTAAACACACAATGACAGACACGACTTGCAAATGGCCCCTAGTCCCCGGCGGCTCCTCTATTCCTCGTCTTGGTAGCAGGTGGGGTAACGGTCCAGTAGGGGGTGCTAAGAATCTCCGGCAGATGCCCCGCTACCACCCCCACCGAACTTTGGCCCTGGCAACACACAACATCCGCAAGATGAGGACCGGACTCTTTCGTACGTAGTACTTCGTACGGTTGCTTGTTCATCGTTCAAGCTGAACTAAAACAGCAAGTGTCCGATGTACGATTAAGATTACCGAATCTATTCGGTGAGCATTGCGCAACGGTTCCTAACCGTTCACCGTTCTTGTAGTACACAAGACTACTAAACATAAAATATAGACATATCGATATTTTTCCTGGAATCATAGCCACTTTATCAAGTTAGTGCCTGTGGTTTATAACCGTGTAGCCAGCGTGTTACACCGTGGCTACACGGTTATAAACCAGCCTCCAACCAAGGTCAAGAGGTTGGGACATCCACCGTTGGCGTGCTGGCTACACGGTTATAAACTACAGGCACTAACTTGATAAAGTGGCTATGATTCCAGGAAAAATATCGATATGTCGATATTTTATGTTTAGTAGTCTTTTGTACTACAGGAACGGTGAACGGTTAGGAACCGTTGGAACGTTGCACAGTGCTCACCGAATAGATTCGCTAATCTTAATCGTACATCGGACACACTCCAAAGGAGTTAACGTACGTACCTATATCATTAGTTAATAGTAGTTTTACTTCAGTTAGGCGGTGTATTGTGTACACATGGGTCTTGTTGTGGTACAAAAAGAACTTTCTAGATTCCATACATTGCATACATTTGATAATACCTAATTATACTGTAAGTTGTAGATTAAAATAAAATTACAAGACAGAAGTTAGTAAACAGGTGCAATCGTTCTGAATCATTTGTAAACTACCTATTAAGTACCGTAGTACCGTACGGTTAGTGTGAACTCGTTCACTTCCGAAACTGTACTAGTACAGAACGATCTTTCAAATCAACGAGCAGGCGCACAAGACTGCTGACTGACTGGCACTGAGAAGTATTGTCTAGGTTTATTGAAGACATATCTTCGTCCATCATCGGATCCTGTTCACAATATTTCTACCACCTACTCGTCATGTCCTGTCCAGAGAGTATAAATTTAGTATGTCTACGTTTATTGGTTCAGTGATTGTGTCATTAAACCCTGGCCAAGATTACCACGTATTCTTTAGTAGCACTGGATAAACACGTGTACATTTCGTGACTTTTGGACGAATGGAAGTACTAGAAAATGTATGTTACTATCTATATAACTAATGTATCCCTACATCTATTTGGAAAAGAGCTGATCTTTAAACAGCTGGACTGATTTTCATGATATATAGCTATGAACCCTATCCCTTTAACTAGCTTTCACATAAAAAACGCGCATTGAAACCCGTCCACTCGTTGGAGCGCTATGATGCCACAGACAGACTACGTCGAACTTATAAGACCCCTCCTTTTTGATCGGTGGTTAAAAATATCGTTACAATATAATTAAAATAAAAAATAAACCGCGATATAATCAGTAAAAATATTAAACTATTTTTCATTTAAATATCGATACGATGTAATATCGATACCTTATCTTTGCTTTTGCTACATCTCGTATTGGTTAGAGCTGCCGTTGCCAACGACGCTTCCCAACCGAGACCGTTAGAGCTATGAAGGTCAAACGAAATCCAAGGGTGTTATAGCTACAACGGCCTTGGTTGGACGCCAACGGCACGTGTAACGTTAGAGATGTCCAAGAGCAAAAATAAGGTGTCGACATAACATCGTATCGACATTTTTAAAATATATGTCGGGTAAGATTATTAAATGAAAAATGTCGTTATTATTTAAAAGAATATTGGCGGTTTCAAGTTTTAGTTATCTACTTAAGTATCACAAGAATATCAATTTTAACCGTCCAAACATTGTCAAAATAGAAAAGACACTTGGGTGGTGGGTGCCCCAACTCTTTATATCCCTCGCTGAAGACAAAGATATTGTAATCTAGACAAAAAAAATTTATTTTAATATTATTTTTCGATAATTCATTTTTATATCGATATATCTAGGTAAAATATCAAGTATGTCGATCGAAGGAGATATCGAAATATTAAATATCTCGGAAAAATATCCCTCTATCTAAACATAAAATATCGACATATCGATATTTTTCCTGGAATCATAGCCACTCTATCAAGTTAGTGCCTGTGGTTTATAACCGTGTAGCCAGCACGCCAACGGTGGACGTCCCAACCACTTGACCTTTGTTGGAGGCTGGTTAGTAACTGTGTAGCCACTCTTTTAAAAGTGACGTTCACACCACGCTGGCTACACGGTTAAGCAGTGGCTACACGGTTATAAACCACAGGCACTAACTTGATAAAGTGGCTATGATTCCAGGAAAAATATCGATATGTCGATATTTTATGTTTAGTAGTCTTTTGTACTACAAGAACGGTGAACGGTTAGGAACCGTTGCGCAATGCTCACCGAATAGATTCGGTAATCTTAATCGTACATCGGACACTTGCTGTTTTAGTTCAGCTTGAACGATGAACAAGCAACCGTACGAAGTACTACGTACGAAAGAGTCCGGTCCTCATCTTGCGGATGTTGTGTGTTGCCAGGGCCAAAGTTCGGTGGGGGTGGTAGCGGGGCATCTGCCGTAGATTCTTAGCACCCCCTACTGGACCGTTACCCCACCTGCTACCAAGACGAGGAATAGAGGAGCCGCCGGGGACTAGGGGCCATTTGCAAGTCGTGTCTGTCATTGTGTGTTTAGGGGGGATTTGCCATAATCCCCACGCTTGGCAGGCGTCTTGGGGATCGCAGTATATATGAAGAAATGAATCTCAAACAAAAGACGCTGCTGCCCGTCTTCTTGATTTCCCTTAGTCGCCTCTTACGATACACCCAACGGAAAGAGGTGGGGGATGCAATTCTAACCCGGCACCCCACGGGTATTTTATACTACATATACAAAATTCCTGTGACCAGTATAACCATGTGATGATAATGATGATCGTTGTGTGATGATGTGATGATGATCTTCATCACCAAGATATGAACGAAGTTGATGATGTGTGATAATGATTTATCTTTTAATGTGTACTTATGTATACATGAAAAATACACGATATATTTATTTCAATTTGTAAATAAAATTCGTTTATTAATCGGTTGGTAAAAGTAAACAAGAAGACTAAGCTAGTGTAGAGGTTGAAAAAACGACGGATGCATCGTCAACGATTGACAATGACGTCCACAGCTAAAAACATTCTGTTTACGATATAAACTAGTCGAAAATTTTCTGTTTTTTTTTATTTTTATTTTTTCGGGGCTTTTACTCTGGTGGAGTACACCAGCCCCATTTAGACTGTTTTATTTATAAAACAGTTTATCGTGGACGATATACGGTCTTGTTTTGTCGAATGAAAATGCGTCGACGATAGACTTGTGTAGTACATGAGAGAACTATTCCTTTTCATTTTTAGTACAACACTCTTTTAGTACTTCGTCTTTCAGTATGTATTCGACTATTCGTAGTCTCTAGCTCTGTAATAACTGGTCAGCTATTCCTATTCGTTTTTAGTACATCATTCATTTGGATTCATTTAGTACTTCGTCTTCCGCTCGAGATTTATTCGTAGTCTCTGGTTCTGCACGAACTGGTCCGATCAGTTACTCGTTGACACACTCAGATCGGGACTGAATGAGCGGGAATGATATGTACTAAAAGTACTAAAATAATAAATTATTACATTTAAAAGATTATACTAGTACGTAGCGCTCCGTTCAATGTCCGAGCAAAAACAAGGCTAGAAGATATGCATACCTATATGAATGTTAAAGAACATGAGGATTAGGTTATTATTGAATATTAATTATGTAACGTTTGTGATTTTAATAGTTTTTGAAATATTATTGTTGTATGACGCAGTATGTAAGCAAATAAAGCTAACAAAAAAAAAACAAGATAATTAAATGGCTGAAATGCGTGGGGTGGTGGCGTCTTCAATTCGAACAATGATGATGATATAGATGATGATGGTGATGATGATATGAATGGTGATGATGGTGTGAAAGATGTGAATGATGATGAATGGTGATTATGTGTTATAATGGTGATGAGGATGTGAATGATGATGATGATGAATAGTGAAAATGTGTGATGATCGTGATAAACATATGAATAGTGTTGATGATGATGAATGGCGATGATGGTGTTTGATGATGATGATGAACGGTGATGAATATGTGAATGGTGATGTAGATGTGAATAATGATGATGATGATGTGTGATAATGCTGATGAAGATGTGAAAAATGATGATTATGATGAATGGTGATGATGGTGTGCAGAAGTACACATGAAAAATTACACGAAAATATACTGATTACAATTTGTAATTAAAGTCATTGATCTATCGATTGGTAAACGTAAACGAGAAGCCTACACTAGTTTCGTCGTTGACCAAACGACAACGACAACGATAGACAACGACGTCGACGATCAACGTCTACAGCTAAAAACATTCTGCTTACGATATAAACTGCTCGAAACTTTAGACTGTATTATAAACTAGTTTATCGTGGACGATAAACGGCCTCGTTTCGTCAACCGAAAATGCGTCGACGACCAATCCCTAGATGCGTGTTTACCGGACGCCGGAGTTCTAAACATACTGAAAGTTCAAATTAGTTTTTGTGTGTAGTACAAGAACCGTGAACAGTTAGGAACCATTCCGCAATGCTGATTAACCACCAACCGTTAATCGTACATCGGACACTCGCTCTATTAATTCAGCTTGAACGATGTGCAAGAAACCGCTCGATGTACTAAGTATGAAGAAGTATGGGTACACGACTATCAGATGCAAGTGGAAAACAGAACGATGAGAGGGGGAACCCCAGGGCTCTCCGGTGGGATCTGCACCAGGGGTCCCTCAATGCCTTGCCTTTGAGCCCGACGCCGTGGGGCGCATTGTAGCCTGCCGCCGGGGGGTGCATTGTAGCCCCCCGGGAACCAGTCACGGTGCTCACGGGGACGGGGGTCGCAACCCCGTCGCCTTCCTCAATGGATGTTCAAAGAGAAGCTATGACGGCATCCTCTGTCGGCTTGTTTTGCCTAAAACCGAATTGCGAATCAGATAAAATGTTATATTTACTCAAATAATTGATTAATCTTTTGTTCATTACTTTTCTACTATCTTAGATATAGAAGATAGTACTGAAATAGGACGATAGCTGTTAACATCGTTTTTGTCACCATTCTTGTATACCGGAGTAATAAGAGCTTGCTTAAGCATTGCAGGAAATACGCCCAGTTTGAAGCATAGATTGACCAGATGACATATAATTGGAGTAACTTCGTTTATGGCAAGTTTTAAAAAACTTGAAGGTATATTGTCCCAGCCTGGAGCACTGCTAGATTTCAACGAATTAATCACATCATGTATTTCCATTGGGTCTGTGTCAGTGTGTGCAAAAGATGAAAGCTGAATATGACGCTGGACGTCGCTGGACGTTCGAGGTGTGGGCTCTTTGAACATCCATTGAGGAAGGCGACGGGGTTGCGACCCCCGTCCCCGTGAGCACTGTGACTGGTTCCCGGGGGGCTACAATGCGCCCCCCGGCGGCAGGCTACTATGCGCCCCCCGGCGTCGGGCTCAAAGGCAAGGCATTGAGGGACCCCTGGTGCAGATCCCACCGGAGAGCCCTGGGGTTCCCCCTCTCATCGTTCTGTTTTCCACTTGCATCTGATAGTCGTGTACCCATACTTCTTCATACTTAGTACATCGAGCGGTTTCTTGCACATCGTTCAAGCTGAATTAATAGAGCGAGTGTCCGATGTACGATTAACGGTTGGTGGTTAATCAGCATTGCGGAATGGTTCCTAACTGTTCACGGTTCTTGCACTACACACAAAAACTAATTTGAACTTTCAGTGTGTTTAGAACTCCGGCGTCCGGTAAACACGCATCTAGGGATTGGTCGTCGACGCATTTTCGGTTGACGAAACGAGGCCGTTTATCGTCCACGATAAACTAGTTTATAATACAGTCTAAAGTTTCGAGCAGTTTATATCGTAAGCAGAATGTTTTTAGCTGTAGACATTGATCGTCGACGTCGTTGTCTATCGTTGTCGTTGTCGTTTGGTCAACGACGAAACTAGTGTAGGCTTCTCGTTTACGTTTACTAATCGATAGATCAATGACATTAATTACAAATTGTAATTAGTATATTTTCGTGTAATTTTTCATGTGTACTTCTGCACACCATCATCACCATTCATCATAATCATCATTTTTCACATCTTCATCAGCATTATCACACATCATCATCATCATTATTCACATCTACATCACCATTCACATATTCATCATCATCATCAAACACCATCATCGCCATTCATCATCATCAACACTATTCATATGTTTATCACCATCATCACACATTTTCACTATGCATCATCATCATCATTCACATCCTCATCACCATTATAACACATAATCACCATTCATCATCATTCACAACTTTCACACCATCATCACCATTCATATCTTCATCACCATTCAACATCATCATTCACATTTTCATCACGTTCATCACACAACTATCATCATAATCATCACCATCATCATCTATATCATCATCATTGTTTGAATTGAAGACGCCACCACCCCACGCATTTCAGCCATTTAATTATCTTGTTTTTTTTTGTTAGCTTTATTTGTTTACATACTGCGTCATACAACAATAATATTAAAACTATTAAAATCACAAACGTTACATAATTAATATTCAATAATAACCTAATCCTCATGTTCTTCAACATTCATATAGGTATGCATATCTTCTAGGCTTGTTTTTGCTCGGACATTGAACGGAGCGCTACGTACTAGTATAATCTTTTAAATGTAATAATTTATTATTTTAGTACTTTTAGTACATAACATTCCCGCTCATTCAGTCCCGTTCTGAGTGTGTCAACGAGTAACTGATCGGACCAGTTCGTGCAGAACCAGAGACTACGAATAAATCTCGAGCGGAAGACGAAGTACTAAATGAATCCAAATGAATGATGTACTAAAAACGAATAGGAATAGCTGACCAGTTATTATAGAGCTAGAGACTACGAATAGTCGAATACATACTGAAAGACGAAGTACTAAAAGAGTGTTGTACTAAAAATGAAAAGGAATAGTTCTCTCATGTACTACACAAGTCTATCGTCGACGCATTTTCATTCGACAAAACAAGACTGTATATCGTCCACGATAAACTGTTTTATAAAACAGTCTAAATGGGGCTGGTGTACTCCACCAGAGCAAAAGCCCCGAAAAAAAATTAAATAAAAAAAAAACAGAAAATTTTCGACTAGTTTATATCGTAAACAGAATGTTTTTAGTTGTGGACGTCATTGTCAATCGTTGACGATGCAT
This sequence comes from Furcula furcula, assembly GCA_911728495.1. NCBI lineage: Eukaryota > Metazoa > Arthropoda > Insecta > Lepidoptera > Notodontidae > Furcula > Furcula furcula. The sequence continues at coordinate 6,561,494 of OU452246.1, read as the reverse complement.
CCGTCGTTTTTTCAACCTCTACACTAGCTTAGTCTTCTTGTTTACTTTTACCAACCGATTAATAAACGAATTTTATTTACAAATTGAAATAAATATATCGTGTATTTTTCATGTATACATAAGTACACATTAAAAGATAAATCGTTATCACACATCATCAACTTCGTTCATATCTTGGTGATGAAGATCATCATCACATCATCACACAACGATCATCATTATCATCACATGGTGTGGGGGCGGGGTTTTTTTACTGGTCACAGGAATTTTGTATATGTAGTGTAAAATACCCGTGGGGTGCCGGGTTAGAATTGCATCCCCCACCTCTTTCCGTTGGGTGTATCGTAAGAGGCGACTAAGGGAAATCAAGAAGACGGGCAGCAGCGTCTTTTGTTTGAGATTCATTTCTTCATATATACTGCGATTCCCAAGACGCCTGCCAAGCGTGGGGATTATGGCAAATCCCTAAACTAACACACTAAACACACAATGACAGACACGACTTGCAAATGGCCCCTAGTCCCCGGCGGCTCCTCTATTCCTCGTCTTGGTAGCAGGTGGGGTAACGGTCCAGTAGGGGGTGCTAAGAATCTCCGGCAGATGCCCCGCTACCACCCCCACCGAACTTTGGCCCTGGCAACACACAACATCCGCAAGATGAGGACCGGACTCTTTCGTACGTAGTACTTCGTACGGTTGCTTGTTCATCGTTCAAGCTGAACTAAAACAGCAAGTGTCCGATGTACGATTAAGATTACCGAATCTATTCGGTGAGCATTGCGCAACGGTTCCTAACCGTTCACCGTTCTTGTAGTACACAAGACTAGTAAACATAAAATATCGACACATCGATATTTTTCCTGGAATCATAGCCACTTTATCAAGTTAGTGCCTGTGGTTTATAACCGTGTAGCCAGCGAATCACTACTCCATTATCCGCGTGTGCGTGCAGGCCTCGTACTACACTAGCGTTATCTGTGACTGTGTGCGTGTTTGGGGATCTCCAGTTATAAATATTTTTCCCATAAATAGCGATAGCGTTGTGGGCTATGCATTGATATATACTGTGTAAATAGAATGGAATAGACTGGAATGGACTGGAATATACTGGAATAGACTGGAATAGACCGGAATGACTGGAATAGACTGGAATAGACTGGAATAGACTGGAATGGACTGGAATGGACTGGAATGGACTGAAATAGAATTAAATAGACTTAAATAGACTGGAATAGACTGGAATATACTGGAATAAACTGGAATAGACTGGAATAGACTGGAATAGACTGGAATAGACTGGAATAGACTGGAATAGACTGGAATAGACTGGAATAGACTGGAATAGACTGGAATATACTGGAATAGACTGGAATAGACTGGAATAGACTGGAATAGACTGGAATAGACTGGAATAGACTGGAATAGTCTGGAATAGACTGGAATACAATGGAATACAATAGAATAGAATATTAAATTAAATTACATTAAATGGCGTGTCCCTTACGATCAGGTGAACGTCTTATTTGCCTCATGACCAGGAAGAAAAAATATACTTCTAATTAAGTACTTACCTATATAAAAGTAATTAAGTTATCAAAAAAAAATATATTTTAATTGATTTATTTAAAGTTTTGGTCACTATCTACGTATTACGTTTAATTGAATTCATTTTTGCTAAAAGAAAAATTACCCCAGACTTAAGATATATTCCCCCATTATTACCTAGCAACACCAGTCTAGTCGGACAATGTACAAATAGTCGTAAAAAACAATCGAGTTTTTATAATAATCCTTCACAGAATCTTAAGACTTATCAATGGAAAATTAAGTTAGGATCTTTATTAATTTTACTTAGTTAATATTTTCACGATTTGATTACACAATTATACACGGCATAATGTTTTTTTTTTTGCGAGCACAAGCCATTGGTACAGTTCAAGTGACACTAAACAACCAAGTCGACCAATTTGATGTTTTGGTGTACCTGATATTGTCAAGTGTTTGAACATCGAACAGCATGTTCGATGTTCAAATAATCTAGACGTATATATAATCAAAGCCCTTTACTATATTTTTAGGGACATACCGACTGAATACAGATTGACCAACTTATCTGTATGGGTGGTGCAAATAGGAACTAAAATATTCTCATGAAAATTACGATCAGTTTGACGTATTTGCATAGACAGTGGTGACACTGACAGCTTACAGGTAAGTTGGGTAGGTACACTATACGACAAATTGTTCTCACTTATACGTGCTCAGATAATGTACTATACTCAAGTCTACTCAACTTGAGTAGAGTACATTATCTGAGCAGTTGTTGGCTGGGATATATTCGAGATCTATCTACACACATCAAAAGTGTCTAGGGATCAACATATATTTTTGCAATAACTTTTCTCCTGATTGATATTAATTAAAATTTTCTTTAAGGATTCATCAAATAAAGTGTTTTCGTTTGTCACAGTAACGATAAACCAAGTCACCTTTGCATTAATAAAGAAATTTGCCATTTTCCTAATAAAGGGATTTTTGACATTTGAACCACTAACACAAAAGTTCGAAAAAAAGACTGAAATAACAGTTTTCTTTAAAATTTTATTGGGTAACTTAAACAATTAATAATCCGTGTTTCTACCGCGAACACTAACAACACAAGAACATCGGTTTGGCATACTCAAAATGAGTTCATCCAAATCACGCTGTGGAATGGCCGCCCATGTTCGTTGCAACAACAAAAAAAGGTCTTCTTGCGACTGGATACCCTCCATATTCGGCAGAGCTCTTCTCTGTAGCATATCCCATGCATGCTCAATCGGGTTCAAGTCTGGCGACTGAGCAGGCCAGGGCAGGACATTGATGTTAGCTGCGGCGAGAGTCTGTCTTACAACTCTTGCGGTGTGCGGTCGTGCATTATCATGCATTAACTGAAATAAGGGACCGATTTGCACTTGTAGAGGAACGATGACGTCTGATACAATCGTCTCAGCATAAATTTGAGCGTTGAGGTTGCCTCTGATCCAAATCAACTCAGTTCTTCCGCCGATCCAAATACCCGCCCATACCATGATGGTTCCACCACTATAAGGATGGACTTCCTGGCAGGATTTTAATCGCTGTTGGCGTCCAGGGGTTCTCCAGTGTCGTATACGTCTTGTATCCGGTCTCATACCAAAACGAGACTCATCAGAAAAGCACACGAAACGCCATTGTTCTTCTGCCCAATTTCTGTGTTCAAGAGCCCATTGATATCGAATCCTACGATTGTGCATTGCTATAGGTGGTACCCGTAGCGGTCTTCGGGAATGAAGGTTCACTTCATGCAAGCGGTTTCTGACTGTTTGGTCGCTAATTAAGTTCCCTGAAGAGTGATGAAGCCTCACGGCTAACATCATGGCAGTTATTGTTGGAGCTCTTCGAGTTAAGATTTGAATATATCGGTCTTGTCTCCGTGTGGTGCAGCGATACCGTCCTCCATGGCGCTCAGCCACGGTACCAGTGCTTCGGTAACGTGTCCAAAGTCGACTGATAACACTCTGACTTGTATTCAGAGCTAAAGCCACAGTACGTTGCCGGGAACCAGCTTCTATCATTCCCACGGCTCTGAGCATTTCTTCCCTGCTTAAATGACGTCGCCGCTCCATAATAACGTTGGTTTTAATCAGTAGTAGGGAAACAGTAGCACTAATAATGTCTTCAATGCGTTGTATGTTTTTATAGGGAAAATATTGACAGCTGATTTTCATCTTTTACTCGAATTTGATTCACAGTTCCTGATTCAAATTATGAAATGCACCAAAAAGGATCCATATAAATTTATAAAATCATAAATTTATTACAAAGCCACATCTCAATCTCAAGAAATCCGCTTAAAAATGCTTGATCCCTAGACACTTTTGATATGAATACGGAAAGGTTTTGGGACCATATTTGAAAAATGACTAAAGCAGATGGAACTGTGTGTGAATTGCGTGTTACATTGCACGCTACATTACGCAAATCTGTACGCGGCATAAAGATGTACACAATGTATGTGTAATTACTATCACCGCCAAAGAAACAGGTTATCACGCAACGACGAGATGTACTCCTTATCATTCTATTTGTTATCTTTAACAAACATCAAAAATATAATGCAATGAACACTAGAAAATCACATAGTGCTGTGTGTGTATATTTACCTAAGGAATAAAATATTTTGCAAACAAGTTTCAAAACTTTATTAGGTTTCTTGTGCAAGGGACCGACACCACATCGTCATACTTTCTGCCGTAAAGCAGCAGTGTGTATAAATGTTTTGGCGTTTTGGGTGTATTTGATGGGAGAGTGATATTCTTGCCCGTGGTGTGTCCGGGTAAGAATAGCACCCTCCCATCTCCTCCCATTAGGTGTCCGTAACAGGCGACTAACTTTAAATCTAGTAACTTCCGTGGTGCTTTACAGGTGGACTAACTCTAGTTGGTGCACCTGTAAGAATCTTTCGTTCTGAGGTTTTATCGACCTGTGTGATTTTTACTTGTCTCCCGCTTTGCAAAGGAGAAAAGTGGAATTTATATTTTTCTTACTCCTCCTATATACTCGTAGATTTCTAATTAAATTTGTTGTGGGTTCCAAGACAATTTAGCGTTTCCCCGGGACTCGCCGAGGGTCAAACCTCGGTGTCTTCGCTGGTGACCACTGTAGATCCTGGCTGACAGGAGTTACAGTGGTGGGAATGATTAGTCCCATAAAAAAAAAGAGGCGACTAAGGGAAAACAAGAAGACGGGCAGCAGCGTCTTTCTTTTAAATTTATCTTCCACCTATACTGCGATCCTCAAGACACCTGCCAAGCGTGGGGATTATGGCAACCCCTCCCTTCTAAGGGGGAGGCCTTTGTTTAGCCGTGGACGTATTTCGGCTGCTATGATGACGATGTAGGGCACTGTAGCTGGACAAGTTACTGTACGCTGTAGGGCAAGCGTCGCATCCAAGCGAATTTCATGATGCATCGATACTGTGTCTTATCTCGGCGACTCACTGCGTGTGAACATAATGCAGTAAGAGTTATTAGTGAGCTTAGATGGCTTAGAGCTCGGCCGCTGCATCCTGCATCAAATCTTCAGAAATGCGAATAAATCGCTGATCTCCGATGTTAAACACTGTGTATACAATTACAAAGCGCGTTCATCATCAAACGAAATAAGTCCACTGCTGAACAAAGGCCTCTCCCTTAAAAGGGAGGGGTTGCCATAATCCCCACGCTTGGCAGACGTTTTGGGATCGCGGTATATAAGTGGCCGGTCATCCAATAGAAAGACTCAGGTGTTCGTCTTTTTTTTTTGGGAATGATAGACGATGTTGGCCGCAGATGGCCATTACAGCTTCATCGGACAATAGGAGGCGAGCGCTTAAAGCACGGCAGAAGTAGCGACGAGCTCAAGGGCACCTCAGGGAGGCACGGCCTCGGCTTGGGCTGTCGCTTAAGAGAGGGCTGAGTTTACCACCGGTTCACAACGCGCCCCCACTGAGAAGAACCGGCAAGAAACTCAGTGGGGTGATGCACGTCGTTGAGGTCGCATGCGTACGACCCTTCGGCCTCGCCGGCGAGACCGGTGTCTGATGCTCGTCTTCTTGTTATACCTTAGTCGCCTGATACAACAACCGACGGGGGAGATGGGCCCTCCCATCTCCCCCGTTCAGGATGCTATTCTTACCCGGACCCTCTACGGGCAATAAAGAGGCTATATTAAGTTCAAAACAAAATACATTTTTTATGCCAAGAATGTGACGTCAAAGTAGTAATATCCTAAATTAAAGCTATTCACTTAACAGCCAAGCCGATATGTGTTTATTTTAGTACATATTGTCTCGTAAACTGCGAACAATTCAGAACAATTAACCAAATAATGTAACGTGAGACATTTCAAACATAACCACGGTGGGTGTGGCGCCATTCAGCCTAAATAAATAGTGAACAAAACAAAATAATTTGTGAACTATTGAACGCGCCCGGTAATGAGAAATGGCGGTTCATGCCAAAAGCCGAACGAAATTAGCGAACGAAAGATGCATGACATTGGTCTATGTCAAAGGAAAACTGTTGCGCACATCTGCCTCCAGTAGTTGGTTATATAATCGCCAAATGATGGAGATGAATGAAAATTTCCATGTTTTTATTTTTCAAGGCAAATACGTTGTACCATGAGGAAGCTGCTTTGACGTAAGTAGCATTTGGGTGAAAGATATGAACGTTCATCGATACGCCCACTTTTTTTTAATTTAACCATGTTACGAGACAATCACACGCCTTCGTAAAGATAGCTGCACTCAGCACTGCACTGCACGGTTACTCTTCACCCAAGACATTAGTTACAGTCTTTTGGGGGCCTAGACAATGTAACATTCTACAAGCGTTAACGCTAATAGAAAGTATAAAATTGCATGAGAATGATTTATGAGTTAAAATAATCACGTGCCGAATAGAATCGCTATGAGGCAATTATATCTTGTCTAGGCCTTCTGTGGCAGGTAATTTTACCCTAGCCGTTTACTCTGTAACACAGCAGTGTTTACAAACTGCTGCTTGGCGGCATAATATCTGACACTGCGGCGGTACTTTGAGCAGACGTGTTCACTATGCCTATCTATACCAATAATTGAAATTGTCCAGGTTTAATTGTTTCAATACTAACGACCCGTCTCGGCTTCGCACGGGTTTATATGAGTATAGTTATAATATACATAAACCTTCGGTGAAAATTCATCTAACTGATGGTGAAAACCGTCTAAAAATAAGTTGCGTGGTTTAGGAGGAGTCAGCGGATATACTACGGACTCTGTTTTACTATGTAAGGATAAGGAAAAGGAAGGAAGGATAGGTAAGAATATAAGATACTATTCTCCTTTGTGAGATGATTTGTTAAATTATGAGATAAGAAAAATACCTGATTATCTGCGTTAGATGGGTGTGGAAAAGTTGGTCCTTCGCTTAAAAAAAGCACACTATTAGGTAATTATATCTTCTGCATAGATCGCTAATTTACAAAAAGATTTGCCGCAGTGTTGGATCGAGTAGGAGTACAATATCATTCAAATAACATTTCTTAGTAGATACCAGTTGGTCTACTATTTTAATAGCCTCGAGAACTTGTCTGGCCAGCATAAAATAAAAGCTTTATCTAAAACTATAAAACCAATGTTGTAGCCTAGGTTATGTCGGACTGGCTAGGTTTCCACATACTAGTCGATGAAATTAAATGTACCTATGTAGGTATTCCTACCTACTTTTGCAAGCAAGTATGTAAATGATTGTCCATTATTGTTTGATGTCCTTTTTTTTAATTTTTATATTTATAATGTCACTAAATAAATTAATATTTGGTAAGAATAGCACACTCCCGTCTCCTTCCACTGGGTGTTCGTAAGAGGCGACTAAGGGAAAACAAGAAGACGGGCAGCAGCGTCTTTTATTGGATTACCTCCCATCTACGCTGTGAATCCGAAGTCGCCTGCCAAGCGCGAGGATTAATGCAACCCCTCTCTTCTAAGGGGAAGGCCTTTGTTCAGCTGTGGACGGCTTTTAGCTACTGATGATGAAGATTATTGATGAAGAGATTAAGTGTCCACACTTAATTCACTGGTTTTATGGCAATTTCGACTATTATAAGTACTAATGCGTTTCAACTAAGAATGTGGCCGCCATCTTGCCATTTCAAATATATAATTACTAAAAATGATGTTTTAACAAAAATAGATTGCAAAATAACACATAACAATAAATAATAAAAACCGAGCCGAATTTTTCATTTTGTGTTTACTCTGCTGCCGCGATACAAAAATCGTAGAAAACGAGTGAAGTTCTGCAGTCGCGGTCATCATGGCGGCCACATTCTTAGTTGAAACACATAGTATTTTATAAATATCGTAAGTAGTTAGTATCTTGCGCCAATTTTTACGCGGAAAAGTACGGAATTATAAAGTAAAATATGACTTTGGCTACATATTCTTACAGTCATTCCGATAAGCGCATTTGGTAAGCCTGACAATTGTTTCTCAATATAATCGCATTGACCTGTTTCATTGACACAAAAAAAACTTCAAAAACAGCTGTAATGGCCACGACTTTAAATTTGGCAGTTACTGGCTATAATTTTTTAAACTCAAATGATCAGTGTCTAAGAAAAACTACGTTTTTGGTACAGATTGAAATGTATTCTTTAGAAAACCAGCCAAGTTTTTTTTTCTCATTCAATCCCGCAACCCAACTCACGTGTGGAAAAACGTGAACACATTTCTGAACGTACCGATATAGAACTTGCTGAAAAATGAAATATTTTTCGCGTTTCTTTTTGTTTTAGATATTCGTTGCAAAATGTTTTACTTTTGTAGTTTGGTAGGTACTAATTTTTACTGGCGCAGAATTTGACTAAACAGTTCAAGAACGATATACTGCATTCTAAATAAACTATCCTGATTCTCATAATTCAACCGTCCCAAAATAGCATTTACTAATAAAAGTTTAATAGTTATTTCATTAGTCTCGAATGTGTACATATTTTTAAGAGAAAAGCCTAGTCTTCTATGTAGCACTGATTACAAAGGTTAATCTGATTCTATTAATATTTCTATTATTTGCTGAGTGTAATTTTCCATCGTTTTTAACTATATCTAGATTGGCAGAATCCGGATCAGGAGAGCCGAAGTTCGTGCTCAATGGCGTGCCTTGAGGGAAGCCTATGTCCAGCAGTTGGCTGATGTGGGCTGATGGTAATTATGATGATAATATCTAGATTACAATTACTCAATCGGAATGCGATTGCATCAATTAACCTGTTACTAAGTAGGTATTAGAAACCTGAATTATAAATTATAATCAGTCGGCGATTACATGCATTTCATGAATGTAACGAATGTCAATAGGTACGAACGATGTGTTGGTGTTGTCAAACGATATTAGATATCTTATCTCTGTGGTAATTGTTTATGTCTAAGATTATTGTATCACGTTTATTTGTGTTATCTTTATGCCCAGTTCACACAATATATGCCAATTCCTTGGGTTCACATTATTCCAGTAGTACTCCAGTGTTGATTTCAACTGGAATAACTTAAACATGCTCTCGAATGAATTACATCCAGTGAGAGATCCAGACCAGGAACTGGATTGGCGATCAGCGCACCCATTTCAGTGCAACTGGAATCTGGTAGACGGACTAGTATCAGTGCTGGATTGGCGATGGATGGCTAGAACGCCATTTCAAGGCTGTTATTCCGATTTCAATGTTTTCTTTTTGATATCACTCTATCTAAATGACTGGATTAAATAGAAGTTCTCATCCAATCCAATAAAACGCTGAACCCGACTGGAATAATGTGAACTGGGATGTGTGTGATGTATGTGTGTTTGTGATTAGCCTACATAGTGCGAGCGCGACTGCCATCCGCTTCAGACACGCGTCTTGTTATGTTTGTTTATGCAGATTGAATTAGTTATTATTGTTTTTTATTTCCGTTCTTCCCGTTTTATTCTCAACAATCAATCAAACAACCAGATACGAGTGCCACTACCACGAAAGTTTTTCGCATAAGCCAGAGTTGATAACCCTAGCGCGATCGCCAAGCGTAGGCTACCCCCATCCCCGTGAGCACCGTGCCTGGTTCCCGGGGGGCTATAATGAGCCTCCCGGCGGCCGGCTCAAAGGCAAGGCTTTGAAGGGTTCCTGGTGCAGATCCCACCGGAGAGCCCAGGAGTCCCCCTCTCATGTGCCGATGCGACATCCACGGGGGTTTTAGTGGGTAAGAATCCCACATACCCCGGTTGAGCCCCACCGCTCCCGGGGAACTTTTGATGGTTTCCCTCGGGAAAAAATAGGATGAAAGGTGGTACATACATGAGCTTGTCTTCTGTAGACGGATTATTTTTTATTTTGTGCTCTAACTGAGATATTTACGTGTCAATGCTAGTCTAGGCTATATTTTATTTGAAACATTTTTGATGTGATTGTTCATATGCCCCATTAGGCACTGACATCAGTACCTATTACATACTATATGATAACGAACGATGTTCTCGTACGAGCAACAAAATTGCTGTTCAAAATGGCATTCACGGAATTATTATTTCTCACCTATACAGCTATTTAAAGCTAGTTTTGTCTGTGCTAAAACAGCTGTCACTGCACGCGACTACTACATGTTAAGGACGGAAATAAGGGTTTGGCAAGTAACCCGGGAAACGTTACAAATATTATTTATATACCGATCATTAATATTGGTGTTGAAGTATTTTTTTTTTAGAATTGGTGACAGAGACCAAATCTTGACACGTCATGACAATAATATCTTGGGCTCTGATCATAGATCAGCTGAATGTCTGGAAAGAAAGATGATCCGTCAGATGGAGTATTAAAATTTGGTCCTGCGTCTATCTCCCCCAATTGTGTATGTCTTCTGGGGGTCTAGGTTTTGATCGTTAATGAACTCGATCAAACTGTCAGTTTTCTCCATACATTTCACACCAGCGCCCCTAGCGGTAACTATCAAAAACTAGTAAAATGTACGGGAGAAAACTGACAAGTTTCGAGCTTGTAAACCATCAAAGCCAGTCAGTACTACTAGACCCCCTGGTTGCATCGGAAGAGATTGCACTTGTGTCTACCAACGCAAGCACTTGTGCACTATACAACCCCCGAGTAGATGGCATGTTCATATGTTGTGAACAAATTGTTGTGTGAACCAAAATAAATAAATAAAATAACAGAGGTATACACGTCTACATGCACACATATAACAGACGTATACATGCATACATTACGTTAAGTATTACATACAATTTCCCAAAAAATAATTGCAATCAAATTCAAGTGCAAGATTAAATAACGCTGTAGTAGATAATGTACTACAGGTACCTGTCACTTATACTTATTACTTTACTGTTTAATTACTTTTTATCTGTACATACTAGGGAGATAGATACGTAGCGATAACAGAGTGAAATTAGAGTGCTTTCGACTTCGGTCGATTTGATTTGACTGCTGTCTTTTGTATAGTCAAGTAGTATATATAGTATTTTCTTCAACGATAGCATCGATATATGTATAAATATGTATTATATCGATGATCAGGACTTTTTTTAAGCAGCCGTTCTCGATATACCCTCATTATCATCATCACCAGCCAGAAAACGTCCACTGCTGTACATAGACCCTTTAAACTCCACAATCCACCGGTAGCTTCAGACTTTAACAACGTTAACAGTTCACCTAGTGACAGGCCTCTGCATCTCTCGATTCGTGGTCGCCCCACGAGAACTTTTATTTTGCATCGTTTATAGGTTCTTCGAGCGATGTGACCTGCACATTGCTACACTGTCTGTAACTCAGGGTCTTTAGCGAATTTCCTGTATTCCGGATTCTGTCACGCAAAGAAACTCCGAGCATAGCCCGCTGCATAGTACTTTGTGTGACTTGCAGTTTTTACAAAATGCCAGCAGACCACGTCCGCTATACCGTACTACTTAAAAATATAGGAAAAATACCGTTAATTATTCATACAACAATAAAAAATAATTAATAAAAGTAATATATAGATCGAAAACATTGTCTATAGAATAATACATTAGCGGCATTAGATGTAATGTGTTGAGACGCTCACAGCCAGTTGTAACTACTGTTCGGAAAACAATCAGTAGGGTAAGCAACGTTATGCAAGGTCAGTCCTTAGATGGGTGACCATTTAGTTGCATTTGAACTGAGGTTCTCCAATATGCTTCGGAGTGCAGGTACTCGTAAAAAGAGTCGGTCTCGGCTAAAATTGTCGTCTAGACAGCAGTCGTTAAGCTAACACAGAGGCCTAAGGGCATTTTGAAAACTCTGACACTAGGTTGTCCACTAACCATACCTACGACAAAGAAATTGATGTAACTATGTAATACTAACTATGCTAAAGTATTACAACATAAAGTATCTGCCTTCTATACAATAAGCCAGAATACCTATGTGATAGGTAATTATCATTCATGTTCAATATTCGTATGTGTTACATTGAACACGTAATTTTACACGTATGTACCGCCACCAATCATAAATCAATGATGACAGTAAGTATATAAATTGTATTTAAGTATATTTTTAAGTATATTATTTTAAATAGTAGTTCTTTATCGAAATAAATTCGCTAAAGATGAACAAAAATAATCGTGACGATACCACAGCCATGCTTTAGATAGGTGTTTCTGACAATCTAGGTACTTTAGTTCTGATCTTCCATCTCGAGGAAGGGAAACCGTTCCTATTAGTGGCCCACACCACACATCATGATAATATTTTAGGACAATCCACACACGGTCATCTGATCCCAATCTGGGCAGAGCCTGTACTATGGAAAGCAGACAATTGATACTAATACTTAGATACTTATTTTTGTGAATACATTCTTATATATAAAACACCCAGACACTTGGTGGGAATTGAACCCACAACCTATTGGTCAGCGGCCAGGGTGTCTAACCACTAGAACAACAGGCCCGCCATAATATTAAAATTTCCTCTTAAATTCTTTAGATTAAAACAATTCATCTTCAAAGCTTATAATAGTTTGGCACAATGTAGGCGTAGTTATAAATAAATGATCGTTGTGAACTTCACATATCGCTATAAACATGCCTATGTCTTCTAAAATAAGTTTCCATTTATCCGCCCGTCCCGGGCTGCGTGTGTAGACGCACGCATTTATTTCCTTCCAAAATAAACTAGTACCCATTCATTGAAAATTCAATTAATCTCCGACATAAAAACACTAGCTGAAAATAACCTGCTCTAAAGATTTTGATCGAACATAGCCATAGATTTATTAATATTATATATCCATTATCAATTGAACATACATTCATGCAAATAAAGAATTACGATCGTGATTTTAAACCAGCTTTCAAAATTTATTTCTGGGCGCTACATACAATACAAAAGACAGTCGTTTAACTTTAACATTCCTCCTTTCTGCGTAGAGGGAACTAAAACACCTTTGATGTTTTATTCTTCAGTTTGAAATCAAGTTAAGGTAATTTAGTGCACAGCCCATTATGAATGCCGTTTAGACATACACTAAGGGGATAGATGCGATTCAGCTATTGAGCGTCGTAGTCTAAGATCTGACTCATGCATGTGATTCTGGAAACATCAATCCCCCAGTCGTTGGATTCCTCGCATATTCCAAGACAATTTACCCTGGAGCTCGCGGTATCTGCAATATAGTTGATGCTACTAGAAATCTTCGTTAGTGACTTCTGTAATCATATTTTAAACTTAGAGTTAGTTCGCCCCGATTATTCCCAATATCTATACAATATACGAAGCTTGCATAATTTCCTTATCTAGCCTCTTATCGACAACCACATCCCTTATACTACATTAAGTCCAAAAAATATTGGGAATGGATGATTTGCTTATGGTTCCAACTATATATATATTTTTTTTTATTGTTGTTGTTAGATTGGCACAACTGTTTTCCATTTTAGCGCGGGGTTTGAGTTGCATCTGTTATTTATATTAAATACATTGCTGTTTTTAGTTATATCATATCTAGTGTGTATTGAGAATATCAAAATGAACAAAAACATCGAACAAAGAGTTTGTCTTAAATTTTAAATCGCCAATGAAATTTCGTGTTCCGAGTCACTGAAAATGTTACAGAAGGCTTACGGTGAATCGACTTTATGAGTGGTACAAAGCGTTCAAAAGTAGTTGAGATGTGATAGAAGATTTGCCTCGCTCTGGTAGGCCATCAACGTCTACAACTGAAGTTAACATCGCAAAAGTGAAATAGTGACAAAAAATCCGCATAAAAGTTTAAGAGAGATAGCCGCCGAACTTCCTGTATTTCACGAGTCAATTCCTACTATTTTAAATAATCACTTGGGTATGAAACATGTTGCCGCTCGGCTAGTCCATACCTGAATTTTCTCCAAAAAGTCTATCGCATAAGAGACGCTGAGGACATCCTAGAACGTGTCAATTCCGACCCAACATTCATAGTTTATAGTAGTTTATTTCCACAATACGGCACCGAGTGTACTTCGGACAAACGAATGCATGTGCAGCATGCGTACATACGGAGTCGCCACAGACGCCATGGCCTCGTCTGTCGGAGAAACCGTATGTAACCGTATGTACCGAATTCATGTAACGCATTGTTACTGGTGACAAAATCTGGGTTTACGAGTTTGACATGCAAACTAGTCAACAAGCTTCGGAGTGGAGCATTCCAACTGAACCGAAACCGAAAAAAAAACACGCCAAAGTCGATCAAAAGTCAAAGCATGTTGACTATTTTCTTTGACGCGGTTTTGAGCACTTGGAATTCTTGCCGGAAGGTCAAACGGCAAATAAAGAATATTATTTGAGTGTTATGCGGCGTTTAAGAGAGCAAATTCAACAAAAACAAAATTTTTGGGTTTTGCATCACGATAATGCGCCTTCGCACAAGGCCATCATTGTAAACGAATTTTTGACCAAAAACTCAACAAATACCATCGAGCAACCATCTTATTCACCAGATATGGCCAGCTGACTTATTTCTCTTTTCTAAACTCAAATTACACCTTTGTGGCACCATTTTTCATTCGGTATAGAAGACTTATAAGAGAATTCGCGGCGAGAACTAAACTCAAACTCAATTCCGGAAAAAGCGTTTAAAAAATAGTTTATCGTTTCTGAAGGGGCATACTTTGAAGGTGATAAAATAAATTTGGATGGGTAGGTAAATACTAACATAAACACTAGGGTTGATGAATGAAACATGGTAATAACTAACATTTTGTGTATTATTGATCTTTTCCCGGTACTTTCTTGACTGAGTAGTATTATGAGTGTATAATGATTATCACAACACCCACGTAATCCAAATCCTCACCTACACAGTTTTGAGTAAACACGTGACTAGGTGACTAATATGATTTTTGAAGCGAAGTTGCACGGTGCCAAATTACGAGGCAAGGTGAAGGGCGGTGGCGCTGAGCCATCTCTCACCCGGCTAGCCATCTACGTATTTGTGCAGATCCGGTCGACAACCCGCCTGATATAATTGCCGAATGCGGGGCGGGTGATGTATAATTTATAAACAGACTCGACCGCCTTTCACAGATTTGATACGATCGCAACATTTTTACCGAATCAAGTTGGAAGGTGGTGCACTGTTTTTAACGTTTTGTCGTATTACCGCATTTCTCATACTAGACGATTTACGGCCGGTCCCAATACTCTAGCGCCGATAGCAAGCTCAGTTACAAAGTAAGGTAAGTTTGGTAAGTTTAAACTATCTGTTACTGCTGTTTCAATAACAAAATTGACGACGTTTATTCCATAAACGACAAACACATGTTGCTAACTAAATTATTTTAGGGTTCCGCAGGACCCCCTCACAGGGTCCTGGGGACCTTTTGAAGATTTCCTCCGCTTTAAAAAAAAAGCATTGGTAGTAGCCCGGGGCTCTAAATAACGATAAACCTTCGGAGTCACTAGTATACCTGGGGTGTGTGTACTAGCCATCGAGTACGGCGGTGGCTACTAGGAGGACAGTGGAGGGATTTTGACCTCCGTGCCCGTGAGCACCGAGACAGGTTACCGGGGGCTATAATTAAATAAGTATACGTCCCTACGTACTAAAACCCTGACAGACTATCATTTTAACAACCAACAGTAAGCTGCTAATATGTTAGAGAAACACTTGACAGTCATTTTCTATGAACCTACTTAACTTTGGTAAGCTTTGGGACTACGGAAAAATAGATCAATCAGTCAAGGTATATATTTTTTATCTGTCATAATAGCTATCGATGGTAACTATTTTAACTAATAGTAAGGGATCGATAGGATATTGGGACTGGCAGTTAATCTTCACGATTGGCTTGCGTTTTGCTATGTCGATCGCTTGTAAATAATCCTAACAGAAAATCAGTACCTAAGTCAACATAATAAGCATTTCTTGATAAGCTCCATAACTTACATCGGTTATCAAGGGGCAATGACACATTAACGCTGTTTGTCTATAACGAGATGTATATTTATAGTTCTTATTTTCCTTTTTAAATCTATTCTGTTGTTTTGCGAACTGGAATAGTGGTGTTGTATCGGCTGGTGGTTGAGTTTGAAATTGTAAGCCAAAAGGCTTGCCATAATTCCCACGCTCGGCAGACGTTTTGGTGGTGCAGGTGGTAGATAATCCAACGTAAGACGCTGCAGCCCGTCTTTTTCCTTAGTGGCCTGGTACAAGCAACGGGAGGAGACGGATGAATTCTTACCCGGACATCCCGTGGTTATTTTAAAATTGTATTGGACTTAAATTTATTGCATTGGAGAACTTATGGATATAAGAAATTGGCATCTGCTTGATCTGGCTTGTCATTTTGAAGTGATGTTTTATTTTTGAAAATATGATATTCCGACCAATTTAGCCAACCCACTTCTAAAATAAAAAGTAGAAATATGTTTGTCTGAGTCTGAATGTCTGTCGATAGCAAGTAGGTTCCACACGAAGAGACATAGTTTGAATGTCCGGATTAATTAAGTAGATCTGGGTTAATCGGGATGGTTCTCAGCTATGTTTCGTGATTATTTATTCAGCCGCTTATTATACATTCGTATTTTTGAATCTGTGGTTGACCTTATTCATATCGCTCTATTAAAATTATTCGGTATTTTTGACGCAAATGGATCACGTAAATTTCTGCCAGTGTGATTAAATTAAATGAAAAACACCTCTCTTATCAATCATATTATATTTGTATTATGTGATACACACACTGACACAGGAGACTTCATAAGTAAAGTGTCGGGGGACAAACGGCAGTAAAATACAGCTGTCTATAGGTAAGCGTGACGCTTCAGCTTCAGGCGATCGTCTTGTTTATCTAGTCACTAGGCTGATAGATAATTGCACTGCATTTATTATTATTATTATTATTATTATTATTTTATTACTGACTGGTCTACCCTATTTTTTCGTACTACCCACTAGGTATCCTAATAAACGTAGGTATACGTGTAGGTACGCAAGAGAACTCGTCTCAAGAAAGAAATTGACCACATAAAATAAAAATAAAAAAACAACAATATAGCGATATTTTGTCACCTTCTACAGTTTTGGCAATTCTAATAACACTTTACAAACTCACCAATGCAATGGAAGTTTTTGACTTACCAAGTTACCATTATGCACACATCTTGATTGTATCAACAATATGTTGTGAAAATAAATAAAAAAAAATAATTTAAACGTAAAAGTGTTATTAAAACGTATAAATTAATATTAAATGTCAATGCGTTATCGGTATTCGTATATGTACCAATTTAAATAATAATTATAATTGAAGTCACAATGTTAGGTATGTTTGTATTTCGGATAAGTTAAGTAAGTTATTCTGTCTAAGTATATTAAGTATAATAATTTTAATTCCGCATTAGATTTACTCACTTTTCATCTGCCATTATAGAATACCTAATTTACACTATAATTACAATAAATAAAGTATCTGTTCACAATATCACAGGGTAATTTTATCTACACTTTTAATAAATTATCACATTATTAATAAAATGACTCAAAAGCACGTTAGCTTTCGTTGATTTTCCCGCGCATACTTTTTGACAGCTAGACAGACGCGTGAACGTCCTCCAACGTTTGCGCGCGAACTGGAACTGCCTCGAAATAAGTTTTTCACGCCATAAAATATACTAGAATTAAGTATAGATAATATTATCGCACGCGCGACGCGGGACGACGACGGCTAAGCAAGCTCCGGATGTGCACGCATGATTAGTAGACACATGCTCATACCAAAGCATCAATATGTATGAACATGCAAAGAGCATGCATATAGATGCATAGTTTTACGTGCCTGCTAGCATTAAGCACGCTTGTTTTAAGCATACTCTCACATGGGAACTTACACGTTTAAATTAGTATGCAAAGCAAACAACTGAAAACAGGTGCTAGTTCAACTCAGGCTCTCGACCAAAATGGAAGCTTTTGCATAATAATGCGTGCAATGTTAGGTACTCTTATTTAAAACTTTGGGTGAAAACAAAAAAAAAACAAAAATAAAGCGATGTGAGTCAGCACGCACACGTGTTGTGTACTGATGAATCAACATCCTAGGAAAGATGCTTATTTTAATAAGCGAACCTTTTCATTTTAGATTCGCTCAATACGTCCAGCCATCCCCAACCATCGAAGAAAGCAGAACACCCTGAAACCGAGTAGATCCTGATCACAAGTAGATTTCTCCGAGCATAGCATAGGTACTCAAAATGAGCATTTTCATAAACATGCTCATGCTGCGCAAGCGCATACTCAAATGCTACTAGCTTATCATATGCTTGATCAAAATGCTTATTACAATTGATAATAGGATGCTTTCCTGCTAATAATAATGAATATGTTTTTAACTGAAGTAGGTACTTTGTATGTGTTACATGCGTAAGAACCGTCCTAGCCTGGCGTGTGTGTTACATGCGTAAGAACCTTCCCACCTTAATGCTTAAAAGGACTCACACAATTTGTTATCATCAACCATCCAATCTTATCTCCCCTAAGTAATGTCTCATATTGAAGTGTTAACTTATCGATTAGGTTAATCATGTAGATACTTGCTCTAATATTATGGTATTTACCTTCACGTATATACGTCTATACGTAGGAACTCTACAGGAACACTAAGTGTTCCTGAAGAGCTTATACTGCAATGTAATCCTTAGTCGGTCCCCCATTGCTTCGGATCGTGATTCCTACTGACTGCCGTCTCTGTCGAGATGCTCCACTGTTGTCGGTCTTCGGCTGTGTGGAACGCCGTACTCAAGGGAATGTCCAAAACTTTGATCTGTCCATCTCATAGGACTACTACCCCTCGATCTCTTCCCCTCTATCCTTCCGGTCACTGACAGCTTCTCTAGATTGCCAGGCTGCCGGGGCTATGTGGCCGAAGTATTGAAGATTTCGCTTCGTGCATACTATTGAGAGCCGAGGTTATAATATAAATACTACGTAATTAAGGTTTCGTCAGGACTTCCCAAGCAGGTTCACGCCCTTCGTAGATACATCGAAGGCCCCTCCTTCGACGTGGGACGAATGGCGGTTTCAAAAATTCGTAAGTTAGTAACGGTACGGTAGTGTAACAGTATTTTTTTTACCTTTTTGATTATCAGACAAAAAACTACGTGACATAAACCAAAATAAAAATCTGTTTTCAGATGTGCCAATGAAGCTCTTTCATATAATATCTACCCCACTCAATATAGTAGTCTCACTTTGAAATTTTGATTACCCATTTCGATCCCCATTATGAAAAAAGTAAAAGAAAAAAAATATTTTTTTCATTTGCGGTGAGGTTGGGTAAGTAAGATCTAAAACTATTCCAAGTTTCAAATCAATAGCATCAGTGGTTCCTGAAATATATAGGTGTGACAGATGTCTGTCTGTCACACCTATATATGTATTTCCTTTTTTACCTTTTAGGTACGGAACCCTAAAAAGGTTGGATACCCCTGACGTAGAGTATCATCAATTCGTCACAAAAAAGCGGCAATGCTAATTGAAATTGATTTGCGGAAACTAGTAAGTAGGCATGTGTTCTTAAAGGAATGTGTTCTATTTCAACGCAAACCAAATTGGGTTACAAACACCGTTAATAGATCGGTGCAGTAAATAAATTTAAATAATGAAAGGGACAAGATTGATGTATACGTTTAAATAATAGTTCTTCCTTAAAAACGCCATCGTTATGATACAATTCAGCTGATATTGGCACAAGCATCTCTTACGGGTTGACGTTCCTTAAGAAGAAAAACAAGGGGGCAAGGAAAAAACCTTTTCTCCTGGCACACTAGGCAATCAGCCTGAGAATATTCCTGAGAATCTGACCAGGTCCGAACAGAGTGGCCAGAGCATGAAACTAGAAGTTAAAATTAAGAAAACATGGAATGGCAAGACACACTGTCGCTCTGATCTAATTGTAACATGACCCACTGTTTAAAAAAAAAGTGAAAAAATGACAAGCCCGCTGAGTTTCTTGCCGGATCTTCTCAGTTGAGGCCGCGTTGTGATCCGGTGGTAGTTTTTTTTTTTAAAAAACAGGACCTTTCAAAAGTGCTAGCGTTAAGCCTATTTGAAATCAACTATTTTTGAGTTTGAGTTTTGAGACACTTCCCCTAATATCGCGATCCCATTCTCTGTGGTCTGAACTCTCTTTCTAATAGTGCTGCTGTAGGCCGTGCCAAAGAAATAGACATTACATACATGCGTACATACATACACACACACTCTCGAAAACATAACCCTCTTCCTGGCGCATTTGGGTAAAAATAATGTTATAGGTAAGATACTACAAAACTATTTATGTAACTAAGTATGTGCGTGAAGATTTTGCAAACACAATCCGTCATTTGCTATTTGCACGCCACGAGGAACATTGTGATATAGTGCGTAAAGATAAAATTTCCATTGATTACAATTTTACTAATTGCAAAAACATTCTATAATGAAAACTCGTGATAAACTCACTCATTTTGTAAACCTTCAGAGTCTGAAATAGATAACATCCTAAGCTTATCTAAATACAAAGCGCGTTGGTCTTCACGGGAAGGCCTTTAGGAGTAAGCTCGCCTGTGTACATGGTTTTCATCAATAGCCGATAAACTTCCACTGTTGAACAAGGGCCTCACCCTTCGAAGGGAGGGGTTGCCATAATCCCCACGCTTGGCAGGCGGCTTGGAGCAGTATACTTGGTAGGTAATCCAATAGAAAGACGCTGCTGCCCGTCTTCTTGTTTTCCCTTAGTCGTCTCTTGCGGACACCCAACGGGAAGAAACGGGTAGGTGCTATTGTTACCCGGACACCGCACGAGGTAAATGATTTTACTTATTTTGTTGTTGTTTTTTTTGTGTACAATAAAGAATTAACGAATGTTGTTAGGTTACGCCATTCTTCCGTTGCCACGTTGATCTTTTATCTTTGTTATTTCGTGGATGTTGGCAAATACGTTTTTTTGCGATGCAGCGTAAAAGAAAAACCTTGTGAAGAGAATAAGGTGGGAGTCAGGGCAGTCGTGGCGATTAGCATAGTTTATTTAGTTTGGATTACTGCCAACATTATGAATGAATCTCTCCCATGACAAAATTAGAATTCTTCATTCTATATTCACGGAATTTACCAATGATTTCTATAAGTATATTCTATCGGGCCCGGTAAACCACCGGAACACACTTCGACCCAGTTGGATCCATTGTGCATGCCCCAGCCCTTACTCTGTTGCTGGCGTGTTGAGGAGTACCCTCAGTTACGCAACGATTGCGCCAGCCTGGAGCTGTACATAATCATCTGGTTTAGGATAAGCTACTCCCAGATGACCCAACCTACGTCTCGCAAGAGCGTCGCAGCCACACAATATGTGTCGCATTGACTCTTTTTCACCTTTACAAAATCTGCAAGTATCAATAGTCTTTTTATACTTTTTATTTATATGTGAAAACTTGTAATTGGCCTTCCAGTATGTACACTTCTTATATATATTAATGTATGTTAGCTGTTAGTTTTCTAGATTAATAAAATAAAATAGTACTTAGCCTCATTCTGTGAAGGTGCTCATTGGTACCAAAATGTCCCGTAAGTGCACCTATTAGGTGCCATATTTGTGATCTGCTTTCTATAAGTAGGTTTAAATGCAAATAGGTTCCTAAGAAAAGCTGAAATCAGGTAGGGATTATCTTACAACCCACCAGCCGGTTGGTCAAAAAAATATTCACAATACACAACGAAAAGAAAATTACATTAACAAAACAACGATGCGTTATTTTCTAAAATTTATTTGTAAAATACTTAACCAGTTTGCGGCTTTCCCCATGATAAAAAGAGACATAATAATATGAGGAATGCCATTGTGCAGGTGGTAGGTGTTGTAGTAGGATTGTTATCAAGAATTAGGGTAAACCTGTTAGTTTTCCCTGTTTCGCGCGTGGTCTACATCCCTATACTTACTCAAAGGAGATGTTCCATTTTGGGCCAACACTATGTACATTACATGGAAAAATAGGAAAAACATAGGAGATTTTCATAAAAATACTTATAAATTAATTTGAAGCAGAGTACAATTGTACAAAAATGTTTACTTATGGAGTTATTTAGTATGTCCACCCTGTTTTTAGGGCAGCCATGACAGTTGCGTTTGACGTTGGTTTACTATTTGACAGTTAATGCTATAGTTGACGTTTCGTAATAGATTGTTTACGCGTGGAGTACATAATGTATTTCGGAGTTTTTAGTGATTCTTGACCCGGGGCTTTACTGTATTGATTATCGCCTGTGATTTGGATTGGAATTCGCAACAAGTTCAATGGCAGGTATAGTCAGTTGTCAAAATGACGTTTTAGTTACGTATTTCCAATCCATCATATTATTGTGTGGTGTTGCTACAGTAGTATTATATTCTCTTTGATGTTGCTCTCCTTGACCAAGATATCTTAAATGTACAATAAAACGAAGCAATATTAAACAAAGATAACATTACAAAACAGTTACTATATTGAATAGTTATATATACATATAGTGTACATGGTGTTGGCCCAGGCTCCATACATTTCTGGAACAACTCCTTTAGCGAATTAGTGAAATTAATTTTTGGGGATATTTCATACCGTTAGAAAGTGGACAGATTAGAGAAGTTTTTAAAAGAATTCTAAGATGCAGATTGCTTTAGTTTTTTTTTAAGTAAGTATACATTTAAGAAATAAAATGAAATTTGAACACCATACGAATACTAATATCTTTTTTTCAAAAAAATATTAAAAAGATGTTACAAAAAAAATTGGTGTGGCAAGTATGGCCTAAAGAATTAGCCAATGACCTCTTCTTTCATCCAAATCAATTTGGCAAACGCCCTGCCAAACACCCTGTATTATCTTAAATAATGAGTGCTCCAAACTGTATAGAATATTACTACTATTTCAGCTCAAAAATCAACAAATGTTTATTTAATTAAGTACCTTACTTTAAAATTATTACATACGAGATTGGATCCCTCAGTTAAGCATAATAATTACTTGTGTTTGAAGGATCCGCTCTTCTATAGCTATATAAGCTCTATTTAACAGTTAAATTTAAATATACTTACAGTTGGGAAATAATACAACATAACAACTTTATCAGCTGCATATTGTGTTTGTTTATGTGATTCATTTTGTACGCCTATTCACTCCAGATTAAGCTTAATCAAAACTAAGATGCTTAAAAAAAAACATTGAATAAGTTAATTTTTAAATAAGTTCCACACTATTTAACATAAATTAAGAATTATTTCAAGCTCATCCACCTTCTATTACTATAAATAATTATACATACGTAAGTACATATATTTAAATGAAAATACATACATAAGCTAAACAGTCAAGATGTGCAAAAACCACTGCGCTGGAGGTGCACATAAAGTTTTAATATAAACCCATAGCCATAGCTCTTCACCATACACTAAGTGTAGTAAACCAATACGTAGAGCTCATAGAGCAATTTAAAAATCCACAGGCTGGAGCGATTTCTTCCATATAATTAAGGTATTATACTATACTATATAGAACATCAATGTTAACCTGTAATGATAGTTGTTGTTAGAAATAAATAAATAAAATAATATATAATCAACACATAACATTACATTAGTGTGTAACATGCATTATTTATTTTATGTATGAACACATGTAAGTAAGTATATCTATTTTCTTTGTCTCCATGTGCACTGTGTCTTACTTTTCTCTCGTTTTTCCACTGACCTTTTTACAGGTCTGCTGGAAGTGATTTTTCATTTGAAATAAGCAGCGCCTTTGTAAGTACTTTTTTCCTATTAATTTTATGCAATTCTTGTTTCCTTTTGTGTAGGTACATAAATAAATTAGACATCAAACTTCACAAGGTAAAGTTCGTTTGATTCTTGATTATGGCAACACCTCCCTTCTAAGGGCCATTGTTCAGGATTGTTAGATTTTTATATTTTCGTCTTATTTTGTTTATTTCTCTTATTTTATCTTTCGTACGGCAGGACACACTGTCGCTGATGCTGTTCAAATTGTAACAAAACAAAAACTGTTTTCTTTTAAAGTGAAACAATGACAAGCCCGCCGAGTATCTTGCCGGATCTAATCAGTTGATGATCGTTGTGATCTGGTGGTAGCTTTAAAAAAAAATACCAGTACCAGTAATTTTTTGACTCGTTAAACCTATTTGAAATAAGTATTATTGAATTTGAATTGTAGGAATTTCGGCTGCTGATGATGGTTATGTAAAGAAAAACTACAGTGTCGCTCCCGGCATGATTCGAAACCGCTACCATCGGTGTGTATATCCAGCGACTTCCGGCTCCACCACCCCGGCGTGTGGCGGGTCACCCCCTTCCCTCCAATATGGTTGAGGGGAGTGATGGCTGCTGCTCGAGTCAACTCGTGCGCGGGTGCTGCTTGGGGAACTAGTCCGACTACTATCCCTTTGGCATTTTAGTTTGTTGTATTTACGTCGTATTTTTTATTTTATTTGATCTTTTGAATGGCAGGACACACTGTCGCTGGTGCTGATGTAATTGTAACAATACAAACTTTGTTTAAAATAAAATGTGAAAAAATGACAAGCCCGCTGAGTTTCTTGCCGGATCTTCTCAGTTGAGACCGCGTTGTGATCCGGTGGTAGCTTTTAAAAAATTGACCGTTCAAAAGTGTTAAGCCTATTTGAAATAAAAAATTTTGATTTGTTTAATTTTGACCACTGAGCAATTATTCCTTGCCATCTCTGCGTGGCGGATCAGACCAAAAGTAATAACAATTCAAAGCACCTAAAGTTATCCGAAATCTCAAAGTACTAACCAAAGAGTTATATCCATCGATATACAATGTTATATCACAAATATAAATGGAGAGATAGACACAGTTTTGCTTCACCAAACCTGTATTCCTGGTTAAGGTAGACTAACGATTGCTTCAGCCCCGGGGCTATAAACAACGGGCAACCTTCGGAGTCGCTGGACCCCCCACTGAGTTTCTTGCCGGTTCTTCCCAGTGGGGGCGCGTTGTGAACCGGTGGTAAATTCAGCTCTCTCTTAAGCGACAGCCCAAGCCGAGGCCGTGCCTCCCTGAGGTGCCCTTGAGCTCGTCGCTACTTCTGCCGTTAAGGCTAGAGTGCTTTAAGCGCTCGCCTCCTATTGTCCGGTGAAGCTGTAATGGCCATCTGCGGCCAACAGCGACTATCATTCCCAAAAAAAAAAAACAGGAGTCGCTGGACGTTCGGGATGTGGGTCCTTTGAACGTTCGGGATGTGGGTCCTTTGAACGTTCATTGAGTACGGCGGTGACTCCGAGGAGGACGGCGGCAGGGTTGCGACCCCCGTCCCCGCGAGCACCGTGACTGGTTCCCGAGGGGTACAATGCGCCCCCCGGCGGCGGGCTCAAAGGCAAGGCACTGAGGGGCCCCTGGTGCAGATCCCACCGGAGAGCCCTGGGGTCCCCCCTCTCATGTGCCGATGGGACAGCCGCGGGGGTTTTAGTGGGTAAGAATCCCACATAACCCGGTCGAGCCCCACAGCTCCCGGGGATCTTAGGAAAATATCCCCCACGTCAAAAAAAAAAAAACAAAAAAAAAAGACTAGCGATTGCTTGCTGTGACCACTGAGTGTATGGTTCTCGTCTCAGTTCCAATAATAGATACACCGTCTGTGGTCCCAACAATAAAGACCTGAAATATGTGATGCAAGTCTTTAAACAACCCTCTGCTGGCCAGGCAAAGGCCGTCTCCTTGATCTTTTACAAGTCTCATATTTATTATGTTACCTATCTACCTATATATATAAATAATACAAAATCGCTTGCCCCAAGGGAGCAGTTACCTTGTAGGATGATAGCAGTGTCAACGCCTGACATCTACGCTTCAAACATATATAATTACTTACATATTTATTTTGTTATCATGTTAGTATAAAAACATATTTTTATCCAACTCTTTATGTCGCGTCAAACCAAGGTGATCATCTGTTTCTCTGAAGCGTGGTGTCTGCAAGATAACTTTGTAAAATAGTGCATTCTAAACAGCAAAGTACATAATATTATTTGTCCTGGGACAATCTACACACAGTCATCTGATTCCAAAATAGGCACATCCTAGCTGATGCATGGGCACTAGCCCACACGCACCAGCAATTATCGCGTGCTTAACGGAAATAAATGATCCTGGCAGTAAAAAAGTAAGTAAAATACTTAGTAGGTACCAGTACCATATGAAGTACGCCTCACGGCTCACACCTTTTATTGATGGGCGGGGGAAACCATCGATAGGTCTCTGGGACCTGTGGGGTCTACGTGAGATTCTTACCCACTAAACTCCAACTAAAAGCACATGAGGGGGGACGTGGGCTCACTGATGGGATCTGCACCAGAAACTCCTCAGCGTCTTGCCTTTGAACCCGCGCGGGGGCGCATTATAGTCCCCTGGGAACCAGGAACGGTGCTCACGGGGACGGAGGTCACCCGCCGCCGCCGTTCTTGGAGTCGCCACCATACTCAAACGACGTCTATAGGCCGACCGTTTAACTCGCGTGTCGCCTGCGCTGTGGGAGGGGAGCGGGGGCGGGTAACGCTACACACGGAGTCAATAATCCAAAGATTTATCTCGAGATAGACATTGTTGGTAAAGAATAAAATAATAAGTATCTTTTTTTTAAGTATTTATTTTTAAGTTTTACAAATATTTTATAATAGCTTCATAGGTACAAAATCATAAAACAATAATTAACTCCGTTTAAGAAATATTTAACCACAGATAAAAATTTTATAGGACTATTCGTCACTAATATTCATATCGCTTCATCACTGTCTGTGTAGCTTGAGGAGTCAGAATCTTGCAAATTAATAATAAATCGGTCCATCTCTTCATCAACGAACTGGAAGAGCGATTCATCTTGAGATTTATCTTGGCAGTCGTATACCTTGTGCGTTTATCTTCAAGCGTCCGTAACAAAAACACCAACCGCGCGCTGCGAGCACAGCCAGCGCACTGCCGCATTTGACGTAAGCTCTCTGCTCCGCGCACCCCTTTCACCCATCCGCTAACATCTCCCCTCGCTCCCTTCTTGCCGCGCAGGCGATGCGCGAGTTAAACGGTCGGCCTATAGGGTCCATACCTCAGTGTCTCAAACTCCATACCTCAAAGTGTCTCAAACTCGTCCAGCGTCCAGTAGGTAGATATGCACGCCCCCCCCCCCCCCTAACGTACACACGGAGCCACGGAGCCAACGGCTGACTCGATTAGAGGACAATAAATCATACCGTTTGCAACCCCCCGTCACATGATAGCTCCAGTTATGTTATGAATCATTTACCTTATCTAGTCACTGTTTAATTTGTATTTAACTGATGCTCGTGATGTCAGTGCAATTAAAATATTATTATATTACATGTAGCAAGGCAATTCGGTTAACTACAGTCTTAAACTAGAACAGTGTCGGTGATAGTTACTTTGGAAAACGAATTCTAAAGCAACATTCTCTTTACCAAAAAACAAGAAGACGGGTAGCAGCGTCTTTCTACTGGATTACTTACTTATGCTGCGAATCCACAAGACGCCTGATAAGCGTACAAATGATGGCCACTGCTCTCTCCTAAGGGGAAGGCCATTGTTCCGCAGTGAACGTCTTTCGGCTGTAGATGATAATAACTTCTATTTGCATTGGCTCTAGTGGCATATTGTGTACAAATATGGTATTGAGCCTACCTACTATACCCATTTACCTCTCTTGAGAATGTTTGAAGTTTAAAATCAATGACTTGATTGCTAAATATTAGCCTTTAGAATTTATTCCCGAACTTTTTCAACCAAGGCCTCAATCAACATTGTAATTACTGTTCAAGTGTCAAGTTAGGTGATTCCATAGATCGTCCCCGTAGTTGTAAAATTAAATAAGTCCGATTTTGGCGATATTGACTTTTCCCTATTTTCAAAACACCTAAAACATGCCGCATATTTGAGCCTTACAGGCATTTTCAAAGGCAAAAAGATAGCCATTTTTGTCGGACAGATGGAATAATAAATATTTTCAGACAAACACTATTTTTTAAAGGAAAAATAAATAACTCAGTAAATAAATCAATAACTGTGGTCAATGATAAGTTGAATCTCCAATAAATTAAATAACATGAGCTGTTGAATTTTTCCTCAACTTAAAAATTCTTTCACAAAACTAACTAAGTTCCAGGAAAACTGAATAACTCTTAATTCTGCTGTTCAGAATTCTGATATAACGTACCAATATTTCGAGTTCGATAAATTCAATAACTGCAATTATTTCACCAAATTGTACTCTACCAAATATATTTAGCTTGTGGGAAAACTAAATAAATAGCCTAAATAAGTAGCTAATTGTAGTTACGTTATAAATAACAGTTGTGACAAAATTAAACAACTTGATTTTTTATGTGTTATTTAGTTATAGTTAACTATAGAGTTCAGTTGGTTAAAGCATAATGTAAAAGGTAATCAAATTCACAAAATATAAAATTACCTACAGTAAAATGGTCTCACGTTTTTTAACAAATGTACATTAACTGAGAAAAAAACACTAAATCGCGTTTATCTCAGAACTACAAAATCAGAGTTATTTAATTTTCCAACTACTGAGACGACATAGGTGACCGCTTTGTGGCATTTGAACTCAGTTTTCCGTGATCCTACGAGCACATAGAAAGTAGTCTCGAGGTTTAAGCGTACCTTGATCAAATCTGACACCGGGTTGGCCACTAACCAAACGACAAACCAACAACGAACCTATTTGATTCTATGGGTAATGGGGAAAAAATCAAAAATAAACCGCGATATAATCCGTAAAATTAGTTTCATTTCAATGATTCTATGGGGTTTATAAAACTAAAAGACGTAAATATAATATGAGTAAACGATATATTTATATAAATAACAATTGTTTGATTACATCATATTTATTACCCATTACATTGGAATGTATTGCAAATACATCAGATCCATAAATGCATATATTCGAAACTTAAATCTATAGCTGTATGTTTAAGAACATATACATGTTCTTAAAAATCTACAATTGAACTATGAATTAGCCTTAAAAATAATATAGGTATCACTTAATAAAAATGAGCTACCCGCCCTCCAATATTCTCTTTTGCCCCAAGTTATCTGGATGAGATCGCTTTAGCGATAAGACCGCCTAAAATATAGTTATTAACTCTCTCGTAGTAGCAGTTGAGTTTTTCTGTAGTGTTCTTTACCGGACCACAGTATAAATTATATGTATGTGCCTAGACGACCTATAGCACGAGAGAGGTATTACCTGGTAAAATTATTTGTACCCCCAACCAAAAACGATGAGTGTTATAAGTTTTAAGCCTATGTCTGTCCGTCTGTCTGTCTGTCTGTGGTATCATAGTGCTCCAACGAGTGGACGGATTTGAATGCGATTTTTTTTTATTTGAAGAGAGTTCTTGGCTTTGTTTCACGAAAATCTGTTCAGCCGTTTTAGGACCATCAGCTCTTTTCCAATTTATTTACTATGTAGAGATTATCAGGTGTATATAGACCTTTTTCTATTTACTATCTTTGGTCCGAGATACATTAAGAACATGGTGAAAATTTAATGATACTAAAGAATATGTGGTAACTGATGGTGGAACAGGAACATGGGCAAATGATCTCTGCACAAGTAAAACTAGACCCACAGAATTTCCTTCGGAGTCGCTGGACGCTCGGGGTGTGGGCCCCTTGAGCGTCCATTGAGTACGGCGGCGACTCCGAGGACGGCGGCGGGGTTGCGACCCCCGTCCCCGTGAGCATCGTGACTGGTTCCCGGGGGGCTACAATGCGCCCCCCGGCAGCGGGCTCAAAGGCAAGGCACTGAGGGGGCCCCTGGTGCAGATCCCACCGGAGAGCCCTGGGGTCCCCCCTCTCATGTGACGATGCGACAGCCGCGGGGGTTTTAGTGGGTAAGAATCCCACATACCCCGGTCGAGCCCCACAGCTCCCGGGGATCTTTGGAAAATTTCCCCCGCGTCAAAAAAAAAAAAAAGACCTACAGAATTTGGACTCGTTGGATAGTACTCGCCGAGTAGTTGTCAGAAAATGGTGATCAGGGTCTGATAATGGAGCAGGAAGGTGGTCACAGGATCTCTGCACCCACCGATTTTAGACTCATTGGATAGGTCTCGACGAGTACAGGGCAGAAAAATTTTGATTAGGGTCTGATGATTGAGCAGGAAGGTGGTCACTAGATTTCTGGACCATTATACGTTAACCCACCGAATCTAAACACGACATGAGTCGGTTGACAGATCAGGGTCTAAAAAACACCCCCCTAGACAATGCAACATTCTACAAGCGTTATCGCTAATAGAAAGTATAAAATTGTATGAGAATGACATAAGTCATCGAAAAATCACGTGACAAATTATAGGGAATTGACACCGTTAGCGAATGAAAAAATAGATTCGCTATGAAGCGATTTCGTCTTGTCTAGGCCCTCAGAACAGGAAAATCAATTTCAGAGTTCAATATAATAATCAGATCCATAAATGTATATTATTCGAAATTTGAAACGAAAATGTATGATCTAAAAAACTGCAGTACACTATTATGTCCGATTTGATGTGTGTATCATACCTCATCGCTCTTTTCTAGTTTAAAGGAACAGTAGGTAACTATTTCTTCGGGATTTGGATATCGTCCGCCATCTGTCTGGTTGCGATCGCAATCATAAAAATTTAATTTTTTACACGCTAATTATTTTGTAATTGCTATTTAAGTACTATATACCCGTAGGGTGTCCGGGTAAGAACATCACCGTCCAATCTCCTCCCGTTGAGTGTCCGTAGGAGGCCATTAAGGAAAAAAAATATACAGACGAATTGAGAACCTCCTCCTTTTTTTGAAGTCGGTTAAAAAACAAAAGGACGAGCAGCAGCATCTTTCTATTGGATTACATACCTACCACCTATCCTCAAGACGCCTGCCAAGATTGGGGATTATTGCAACCCATGCTCCCCCTTATAATAATAATATAATAATATCTTGGGACAATCCACACACGGTCAACCGATCCCAAACTAGGCAGAGCCTGTACTATGGAAACCAGACAACTGATACTAATACTTATATACTTTTGTAAATACATACTGTTACACCACACCGCCTCAGCCAACCATAGTGAAGGAAGCCATAAACAAGCAATACAGCCAAGCCATAGCCAACCAATGCCTAGCCTGCCAATCACAGCTAAGAGAGCCAGCCATAGACAAGCCTGCCAATCAAAGCCAAGCTGCTACTCCCACTGCCCCACTGCTGGACATCTCCGGTGGGGAGGTGCTATAAAACATCCTGCAAGCTCTGATCGATACCTTTTTCGACTCGGATCACAGCGGCATAATATTACCTATAATTACTGCCTGTCATTGTTACGCTAAGTAATAAATCATTCATTAATTTGTGCAAATCGCCTTTATTTATACCACTGTAATAATACTTAAATAAATAAACTACACCCAGACACTTGGCGGGAATCGAACCCACGACCCATCGGTTAGCAGGCAGGGTGTCTGACCACTAGACCAACGGGCCCGTCAAATATAATATTATAAGGGAGGCCTTATAAGGGGGAGTCCTTTATTCACCAATGGACGTCCTTCAGACTCTGCTGCTGATGATTATGTGTTAACTACTTCTGACATCATCGATGAAAAGATAGATACAAGATTTTTTTCTTTCAAAGGTAAGTCGTTAGGTTTTTTTTTGAGAGACCAGGCGGACTTAGCACTGACATGATTATATGACAGCATGGCGATGATTATGTTTATTTTTAGTACTAAATAGTATATTGACAGAAGTATACTCTACTCCAGTGAACAGGCAAGTACTATAAACTTCCTATAACATGCATACTTACACATGCATTAACAACATTAACACTAACTGCCGAACCTACAAACGTCAATTAAAGTTAACGATGATTAATCCATTTTTTGAAATCTGATTATTTCGGCACACGAAGCTAATAAATACTTAATACGCTGATAGTGAGTAGAGATAAAAATTATCTCGTAATCAATAATCGAAATTAATCATAAATGGCTCAGACAGACGAAATAAATAGATTTTAAAAAGTGACTTAATTAAAATTAAAGTTAAATGGGGTTTGTGAGTGCGGCATAATTCATCAACTTAATATTAGCACTTTATTATTTCACAACAAACAGTCTTTATTGTCCTTAGTTCACATTATTTGCACTAGAACGTTTATTTAGAAATCATTGCGTTTTTATTGTTTCTTATCGCATCGTTCGTCTCTCGGTTATCACGAATTATAGTATTAAACTGTTTGTATAAGTATTTATCACTAAAACACATTACAGTTATTAAAAGCACGTGATTTTCTACAATAGCTGTAATCTTGCGGTAGCTGCGTATGACATTGTAGAAAGTTTATCACATCGCGTTGGGACGGTCTGCTGTTTTAATCACTATATTATCACTCCACAATTACTTTTGCTAGCTGATATAGAATTCTTTCAGAAGTGATTGTGTTAAAGCCTCATTTAATTCTTCAAAGCATTCTACGGCTCTTATACTATTTTGACGTTTTTGAATACACATAAACACTGTAAAAATTTATCATTTGTAGTTCATTTCAACTCATTGCTGACATCTTCGTAAGTACAGGTCCGTGACGTCGAAATATAGGGGAAAAGTGGGATAGTTGCCCCAGGGGTATAGTTGCCTCGATTGTAATCTCTCTAGTTTGGCGGATGACCACATGTTATTTTATTTATCTTTCGAAAGACTCTACAAGTACCACTAAGTTGACCGTGTTGCATGTCTCTGTGCGATTGCATGGAAAGGCAAGGTGAAATCAAAGTTTTTGCGGGATAGATGGCCTCTTTTTTCAGCGGGGAATCTATCCTAAACGTAATTTACATAGATTAGGCAATTATCCCCTATATGGGATGGATGCCCCAAAATTTAGAGGTCCTTAAAAATCGCCAATACTCGGGAAATATCAAAGATAATTGTTATTCCTTTCATAAGTTTGAAGATAATAAACCAAAGTACCTACCCGTATTGCAAGTAAAGAATTTTGCTTTTATAACTGAGAGATATAAAGTAATGTCAAAAAGTGTGGCAAATATCCCACTTTTACCCTACATGGCTTATTCTGTCGCATAAGATAACAACGGTTGTAAAAGAGATGCATTATAGTTGCGTTGTTACTGCTTCGAATCTATGCCGGTACGCCTTGGTAAGGGGTTTCAAATGTTGGGTCCTCTGCAACACACTCTTCATGGTGTATCATATCATCGGTAGACGTTGTTGTGCCCGGGAGCAGGATATAACGGGCCTCCCTGTTGGTAAAAGAAAAACCATTTAAGAAATAATGATAGACCAATTTTTATAGGGCAAAGTTTGTCTATCTGTACCCTTAGCCAAGTGGTCATTCTACAATACGGAACGATAGAGAATATAAAACAAATGTATGACATATTACTTCGCTAACTCACGTGAAGAGATATGTTACTAGCCGCGTCCACACAGGCCGCACGCGCTCGCGCGGCAGCCTCGCAAGTCAAATGTGTGGTCGGTGTGGACGAGCCTCGGGTTGCTCGGGCGCACGTTACCTCGGCTGAGCGTGGCTCGGAGTCAAGCCGTCGTGTTTATTTCGGCTGCTCAGCCACAGTGTCGTAGAAGAAAATTTTCCGCGCAGTTCTCCATGTGTCGATCGCACGGCCACGGTTATCCCTTCATAACTTTCTGAGTATTGGATCTGCGAATTTGCAACCTCATTGCTAGTGTTTAGCAAATACCTTCGTAATGGTAACGTAGTCGTTTTTCTTCTGCTCAGCCACAATGTCGTAACACTGTGGCTGAGCAGTCGAAACGGACATATGCGGTGGGCTGTCGGTAAACGGAACGCGCTCAAAGGTGCCTCGGTGTTCGTCCGGTGTGGTCGGTGTTTTTTTGGCTCGCGAGCCAGCCTTTACGGAAGACAGCAGATATTAACACAACGGTCCATTTGATCGCCTTATGGCTCGGCCTGCCTCGCGAGTCACGGTTAGGAGTTCCCGGGCAACAGTCTCGCGAGCCAAACAACGAGGCTGCCGCGAGCCCGTGCGCTTGGTGTGGACGCAGCTGTTTACATACATTTGTTTTCTATTCTATAGCGTTTCGTATTCTAAAATGACAACTTAGCTACGGCCCCAGGAAGTAAAACAGAATTGTAGGTTACAATTTACAGTAAATTGTATTGTGGGTTTTTCTCAAGCAGGAGGTCGCTCTGAAGGTAAGCATAACGCCTGCTTATAGACAGCTGCACTGCCGTGTTGCAGACCTTACTCACTACCATAGTTGTTTACTAATCCATATGTACCTATGTCTAGCTTTGCAGACTTCACGCTCACAACCATAACATCATTAGTATTAATTACAGGGGCGTAGCTACCGCCGTATCAATGTTACGGGGCCCACGGGCTACAGGGGGAACATGTGTACCTAAGCAACTCACAAGGTGTGTAAGTTTCTCTCGACTATATGCCCTGCCCATTGCCACTTCACCTTACTAACTACGAGGGTTATGTCGGTTACTTTAGTTCTTAGACGGACTTCCTCGTTCTGGACTTCGTTATGAGGCTCATAGTCAGTGGCCAAGTCTCTGATCCATAAATCATCGCTGGAAACACACACTGATTGAATCCTTTTTTAGTTTTTATACATTGAGATAGGTAATTGAGAGGCTAGGTAGGTGTATGTGCACCTTCGGAGTCGCTGGACTTTCGGGGTGCCCTTAGGCTCAATTCATACCAAGATGTCAGCGGCGTGAAGCGGCTTCGCGCGGACGCCCGCGCCGTCGCGAGCAGCCGCGCGCTGCCTCGCGCCTTGAGTCTAGTTCGTACATTCTACAAGGAAACTCCGCCCCAAAAGGCGCGCGGCGCCGTACGGCCGCCTGCGCCGCCTACGGCCGCGCGAGTCGCAACGCGACTGCTCGCGGCGGCGCGGCGCGGGCGTCCGCGCGGCTTCTTTGAGCTTTGCAAGCGATACTGGTCTTTTATGTATTGTAGATAAAGTTTAAAATTATTTCACAGTGAAAGTGCGCGCCGGGCCGCTGCCGGCCACTGCCATCTTGGTATAAATTGAGCCTTAGAACGTCCACTGAGTACGGCGGCAACTCCAAAGGAGGACGGCGGCGGGGTTGCGACCCCCGTCCCCGTGAGTACCGTGTCAGGTTCCCGGGGGGCTACAATGCGCCCCCTGCGGCGGGCTCAAAGGCAGCCGCAGGGGGCGCATTGTAGCCCCCCGGGAACCTGACACGGTACTCACGGGGACGGGGCTGAGGGGCCCCTGGTGCAGATCCTACCGGAGAGCCCTGGGGTCCCCTCTCATGTGCCGATGCGACAGCCGCGGGGGTTTTAGTGGGTAAGAATCCCACATACCCCGGTCGAACCCCACAGCTCTAGGGGATCTTTCGAAGATTTCCCCCGGGTCAAAAAAAAAGTGTATGTGCAATAATTTATTAAACCGGTAACGCGCGGGTATGATATGCAGACTCTCCGGTCACTAAAACCATTATGCACGGATATGATACGTAATTGGTACGCTCTAGTGGGCATAGTAGAGCGTATCGTGTTGCTTTCAGATCCTGATACATTCATAGGATGGTCATTGTATGGTACGTAATAATGGGCAGACTCATATGTGTAGCGCCCCACCAACGCTTACACAACTTCAAGAGGGGGGGAGCCGTTAGTTGCACGATTCCATAGATTATACAGCACGATTCGCTTCTTCAAACAATATTACCTTATACAAACCAGTGCCGCTGTCTCGGTCACACACCTAAAATCCTCGGGAGATCTAGTTGACGGCGTTATAGAAAAGAGAGAGCATGTTTTAAAAAGTGTGGTGACGCCTCGTCTTATCTAGACTCACACCAGCTACCTAAACGTTAATTACTTGATTTCCTAGCTCTTTACAACAGGGGATTCTCCATACATCATAAATATACATGTGTACCTAAGCAACTCACAAGGGGTGTAAGTTTCTCTCGACTATATGCCCTGCCCATTGCCACTTCACCTTACTAACTACGAGGGTTATGTCGGTTACTTTAGTTCTTAGACGGACTTCCTCGTTCTGGACTTCGTTATGAGGCTCATAGTCAGTGGCCAAGTCTCTGATCCATAAATCATCGCTGGCAACACACACTGATTGAATCCTTTTTTAGTTTTTATACATTGAGATAGGTAATTGAGAGACTAGGTAGGTGTATGTGCACCTTCGGAGTCGCTGGACGTTCGGGGTGCCCTTAGGCTCAATTCATACCAAGATGTCAGCGGCGTGAAGCGGCTTCGCGCGGACGCCCGCGCCGTCGCGAGCAGCCGCGCGCTGCCTCGCGCCTTGAGTCTAGTTCGTACATTCTACAAGGAAACTCCGCCCCAAAAGACGCGCGGCGCCGTACGGCCGCCTGCGCCGCCTACGGCCGCGCGAGTCGCAACGCGACTGCTCGCGGCGGCGCGGGCGTCCGCGCGGCTTCTTTGAGTTTTGCAAGCGATACTGGTCTTTTATGTATTGTAGATAAAGTTTAAAATTATTTCACAGTGAAAGTGCGCGCCGGGCCGCTGCCGGCCACTGCCATCTTGGTATAAATTGAGCCTTAGAACGTCCATTGAGTACGGCGGCAACTCCAAAGGAGGACGGCGGCGGGGTTGCGACCCCCGTCCCCGTGAGTACCAGTGGCGTGCACAGAGGGTAGGCAAAAAATTGTATTCGGCTTGTTTCACCTATTTTAAGGATGTTATTATACCATTTCAAATATCCATATGTAAGCAAATACTATAGACATATTAATTTGCATTTGAGAACATTCATAAGTTTATTCAGCGGCTCCATACTGACAAAAATACTTTGCCTACCCTAGGATTTCTCTAAACAGACTTAATTTTAAAAAATCTTAGTTTGGACGTGAATTAACGTATTTTTTTTTAATGTAAACGGATATGTTGGTAATATTGGTTAATTTAAGGATATTTGTGCTGGAACACGAACAAATAGCATAAGGCAAAAACAACTCGCAGATATTTTTGCCTGCTTTCAGTGCACGCCACTGGTGAGTACCGTGTCAGGTTCCCGGGGGGCTACAATGCGCCCCCTGCGGCGGGCTCAAAGGCAGCCGCAGGGGGCGCATTGTAGCCCCCCGGGAACCTGACACGGTACTCACGGGGACGGGGCTGAGGGGCCCCTGGTGCAGATCCTACCGGAGAGCCCTGGGGTCCCCTCTCATGTGCCGATGCGACAACCGCGGGGGTTTTAGTGGGTAAGAATCCCACATACCCCGGTCGATCTTTCGAAGATTTCCCCCGGGTCAAAAAAAAAGTGTATGTGCAATAATTTATTAAACCGGTAACGCGCGGGTATGATATGCAGACTCTCCGGTCACTAAAACCATTATGCACGGATATGATACGTAATTGGTACGCTCTAGTGGGCATAGTAGAGCGTATCGTGTTGCTTTCAGATCCTGATACATTCATAGGATGGTCATTGTATGGTACGTAATAATGGGCAGACTCATATGTGTAGCGCCCCACCAACGCTTACACAACTTCAAGAGGGGGGGAGCCGTTAGTTGCACGATTCCATAGATTATACAGCACGATTCGCTTCTTCAAACAATATTACCTTATACAAACCAGTGCCGCTGTCTCGGTCACACACCTAAAATCCTCGGGAGATCTAGTTGACGGCGTTATAGAAAAGAGAGAGCATGTTTTAAAAAGTGTGGTGACGCCTCGTCTTATCTAGACTCACACCAGCTACCTAAACGTTAATTACTTGATTTCCTAGCTCTTTACAACAGGGGATTCTCCATACATCATAAATATAACACCAGCGCCTCTAGCGGTGGCTTTTAATAACATAATGTGTTTTAGTTTACAATCAAAACTCTTTACTTACTAGGGGTTTGGGTGTAACGAGCCACTAGTGCATATCAAATCGCATCGAAGATGTTCTTCGTACAATGCTTATGTACAAAATATTGCTGCATAGTTCTACTTTCAGGCATTTACTACGGTTTGGGATCAGTGTAACATTGATTGCTACACTTAGGTATACTGTGTAACTGCAAGTGAGGTTAATTGACTGGGATTAGCGTATACTACATCGTATGATTACGTAGATACAACTCCAAGTTGGCGCAATCGGGAAGTAAATACCTTCGGGAACTCTTCGAGACAATAGTTAAGGAGTAAATGGCTAAAGCATACACAATGGATCCATGAGAGTTTAAGTTCGTTTCGGCGTCTTTCGGGACCAACTTATAGCCAATAGAATAGAATACTAACAAGTCTGTGCCGTAGGTACATACGTCATCAAAAACTATAAATACGTAAAAATTATTCTGTTTCCCACGTTTAAACTGTTATAGATTACAAACTAAAACTAAAATAAGAGTTCAATGACCTCGTGTTTTTTGTTTTCATTTGTATAAATAACTCTAATGTATGTAAGAATTTACACAATACACTTGAATTATACAAGATTCAATAATAACGTAATCTCGTATACAAATAGCTGAGTTCATTCGCTTTTGTTTTTTATTCGCCTTTGTGTTATTGTTTCAATAGTAGGTACT
Organism: Furcula furcula; assembly: GCA_911728495.1. Lineage (NCBI taxonomy): Eukaryota > Metazoa > Arthropoda > Insecta > Lepidoptera > Notodontidae > Furcula > Furcula furcula. Next base: position 6,522,808 of record OU452246.1, on the reverse strand, counting down.
TACCTACCAGAAATTTTACTGTGACCCAGACTTTGTTAAAATTTGAAATAATGTCCGTAGATAACTTGAATACATACCTTTATTATCGTTGACTTTTTTCATATGTTGTAAATCAATTGAGAAGTATGTTCAACATGGCAGTGTTAGTACATACACTTGATAAGAAAATTATATTATTGTTTTGTGTGAAACAACGCACTCCTTCAAAACCGGTGCATGTGTTTGTTATAATAGATCCAACCATTTATTATCTTTTTGACAGCACCAATAGAACGTAACTGCGTCATGTTACGCAAAAGTTCACTTTTAAAAGTTCACTTTAAGTGAACTTTTGCGTAACATGACGCAGTTACGTTCTATTGGTGCTGTCAAAAAGAAAATAAACGGTTGGACGCTCTATAGAAGTGCAATCAGCGATTGTAAGTGCGACTTCAAGTTTGCAGCCTTGGACAGCCAGCGAACTTGAAGTCACTCTAAACGATGCAGCGCTGCGAAACTATGCGACATACCCTGAAATCTGTACATTCGTAATCTTAGTGTTGTCAATTTCTAGAGAATAAGGGGAGGCATATGTACAGCAGTGGACATCATCCGGCGATGCCTGATTACTGAATCATCCATAAAACACTGTCTAAAAAAAATTACGGTGTAATCGGAAAATTAAGCATATCAACTTGAAGACATCGCCTTTACTTCTTGCGGTCGTCAGACGGCACTTATGAGGCGGGATAAGTCGACCTTTGGCTTATATGAAAATAAACAAAGTGTCTTAGGTTCCGATTCTTGTTTATTTTCTAATTAATGTTGTTCATTATAAATCTAAAATAAAAAGTTGCAGAAGCGAACTGGTATCCCGAAGCCTCTTAGAATTGAATTTCTCTGACTATACAGGGATAATTTTAAAATACTAAAAGTCTATTACACATAGCTTATTTACATAATACTTCACAAACTTTGTTCTACCACTTTAAATAATTAAAATTTATCATAATTCTTAATTTTTCTCAGACTTCAAAACCGAAAATGATTTTATGAAGTTTTTTTTTAAAATGGCAATAACGCTACGCGTTCGCAAGAAATGGGACCGCGTAGATTTATTTGCTTATAGGGTAAATGATTAATAATTTTACTATTCTTTTGGCCGATGTTAGAAAGTAATGACGGGCCCGTTGGTCTAGTGGTCAGACACCCTGGCTGCTAACGCGATGGGTCGTGGGTTCGATTCCCACCAAGTGTCTGGGTGTTATTTATCTATTTAAAAATGTATTTACAAAAAAAATGTATATAAATATTAGTATCAATTGGCTGGTTTCCATAGTACAGGCTCAGCCTAGTTTGGGATCGGTTGACCGTGTGTGGAATTGACCCAAGATATTATTATTATTAAAAGTGGTACCAAAAATGTCCTTCAATTATAATGTAAAGAAGCTATCTCCAAGATTTTATTAGTATGTTAAAATTAGCCCCGTGAAGAGAGAAATTTGTGTAACTCTGGATAGTCCCAAACAGGTGGAGATATACTTTGATATAGGGCATTCAATTGAAACACAGCAAAACCAAGATCAATTTATTGAAATACCATAAACAAAACCTTACATACTATTTAAATATAATTACATTAATGTATTAACCAGATATCATACTTCAATTTAAATAATAATTTAGAGTTACGGCAACATTTTTTATGTTTAAACTTTTTTACGAATTGAATTTTAATCAACAATATATAAAATTCGAGGGAACTAATAATAACTTAAATATAAATTTAGTTTAAATACTCTATAGTTTTAAGGATAAGGATAGGAAAAGGTTAGCTCTGTCTTTTTTAAGGATGGCAATCAAAACAGCAGTGATAAATTTGTACACATTTTAATATAAAATGTGTTTTTCCATCACAGATCATTGGAAATAATGACTATGTCATTTAACAATAAATATTTTATATTATAATTAACATTTTTAAAATAGGTATTGGCATAATACGTCCATTCATGTACTTTAATAAAATTTAAAATAAAAAATAACCGGTCAAGTGCGAGTCGGACTCGTGCACCGAGGGTTCCATACCTTCTTTGGACCTATTAAAGTTATTTTACTATTGTATAACACCTCAGATAGCAAAAAAAACAAACCGCAAAACTAAGTAATTTGTTGAGGTTTTTTAGTATTACAAAAAAACTGTACTACAAAGATCTTTTTAATTTTCTTGTAAAGTATAGATATACATGTAAGTATATTACCCATAATTATTTCAGATTTTTCGTTCCACAAACATCGGAGATAAAGGAGGTGGATTTTTTTGACATTTTTTATTATCCGCCAAATTTGTTTTGAGATGTGCAGATGTACCCCACTCGATATAGTAGTCTCACTTTCATGACCAATTTCTACCCCTTTAAACAATTTTTTTTTACATGCGATTTCATGAGACAGATAGATAGACAAACAGACAGACGAAGTCTGACCATAAGGGTTCCTTTTTTACCTTTTAGGTATGAAAGTATCCTGAATACGTCAAACCTTTGGTTACCTTTAGTAAAAATAATATTAAAATTATAATAAACAAATCTTGTACGATTTTTCTCCGTTTTGCAATTGATTAAAGAAATTATTTTGGAAAAAATAGTAATTTAATTACTACGATTGTTAATGTACGCGAATGTACTTTTGTTAAAACGGATCGATTAAATTACAAATAAACCTATCGTTAGAGATCCTAACGATCAAAATCATTTTAAACTAAAACAATAAACGCATTAATTTGTAGTTCTCAATTCGTATGTATAATATATTTTCTTCAATAATCCAACACCGTTTTGAAGACATTTTCTTCATAACGATTAAATGCATGCCTTTTAAAAAAGTAACCTGACTACTAACGGCCGAGTATCAATAACTGATCCTGATCCAAAAAAATTAGATGCAGCTGTCATTTTTATTTTAGACTTCATTCTAAGAGATTGACATTTAAAATGTTCTATCATATCATATTTATTTATTTATCCCTAGATATGAATTAAAATCAAATATTAATGCTGGCCATAGTTCCTTCCAAATTCAAATTAAAATACAATCTAAAAGAACGCATCTAATGCGCAAACGAAATAAATACATATTTCCTAACAAATTATCGCTGTAGTGTTTTTATCCTCATATTTATATAAAGGACGTATTAAATCTAAGAAATAAAAAGTATACTTATAGCAGTCTGTAAGTATGTTTTCCAATTAATACGTCAGAGGACAGGTGGCACATCGATTTCGACCTAATTATGCTATACAACAAGGTCTATATTACTATTGTCTTCACACGACAGGATTCGATGTCGAACGTCAGGCTTCATCACGCTTTGATGTTCAGGTCATACTTTTTCTCATCGGCATGCCTAAAAGTACAAAAATATAAGAATATCTAACAAAATAAAAATAAATAGGGGGTGGCAATTTAATAATTTTATTATATTACTATTAATGAAAAATTATGACAATTACTCCCTTCTTTTATCATGGATTTGTTTTAAAACTCCGAATCCTTAAAAAAATAACTTAATACATTTAAAATTACCGAGTTGCGCCGCGAGGTCATGTACATGTAGGTCATGTACTGCAACGCGGCTTATTAATTTGTATTAAAGTGCAACGAGCAAAATAGCAAAATCAAAATGCAGACTTGTGTTCGGAATATAGACACTAGCTTGACAGCTGTCAAATAAAATAATGCTAGCAAAAAAATACCTCTAAAAAAAAGAAAATTAGTGTTGCCACCCCCATTATTTTCTACCGTCATCGCAAGCTTAATCTACGATAGTTAGATTGTATTTACAGCGTTGTTACTCGCGGATAGGCAGGTGCAATACATACCAATTGTTGACCAACAGAAAAAACTCCCGCCCATCGCCACTGCTCGTCATATTAGAATCGTCGTCACTACTGTTTACCCTTACAAAATGTTTGTCCGCTCTGAAAACATCAAACCAACGAAATGTTCCTTTATCTATGCTAGTTTTCCGCCATTTTGGATCCCGTTTTTGTGCGTTAGCGTCCGTAAGCGAAAGCTGATGATCCCCGATGTGAAAATCATATTTCCCGTAATCTTTTTTTGCGATTACAAAAAATATTCGCGTGATTGTGAATACGTGTGTTAAATGTCCCTATACGTGTTCGAGAGAATTCTGGATATCTTTCCGTAATTCCTTACGATTCATTCTTATTTTAAATCCTTTAGAATACTTCTATCGTCTTGGATTTTTTCTTTGTTTAGTATTCAATACCACTCCATGCAATCGGTCGGCCGGTTTTTTTTTAGTATATTCATTAATGTTGACATGATATTTTTGACACGCTCTTGAAACTTTCATGTGATATTTTTGACAGGCACTTATATGATACTTTTTTCAGGCTCTTAAAATATTATTAATATTTTCTTTCGGTTCGCTCTTTTTTTCTCAATTTGTTTTTATTTCTTACTCTTAATTATCGTTCCATCTATATGTCTAATTTTATATGACTTATCACAATTATGATGACGTGATATTTTTGACATGCTTTTGAAACATCGTTGTTCTGTGGCTTTGATCCATAGATATTGTCGAAAATTTCGATTGTATTTGCTTTTCTTTATCAAACTCATTATTTATCTCTTTTGCAATTCGAACCTTGAAATATTTGTATACAGTTCAATTTCTAGAACTGATAACAGCGTTCTCAGTTACGCTCTTTTGTCAACTTGTAGGCTGGTATATTGATAACTTTTCAATTTGGCTTAAGATATTCTTCTTTTCTTCATTCTTATTGTCTTCAGTCTTGACTAACTTACAAGTAGACGATAGCAAAGAACATGATAGAGTAAAGAATTGTTAGAAGTATAGAAGTGAGTGTAAGCGTTAGTGGAAAACCGTTTATGACTATGTTATTCCGCCCATCTCTGCGCAGACGTGGAATGTAAGTCCATACCACGTCTGTAAGAAGCACCACCAAAACAACTGGGAGCTGTCATGCTTTATGATAATATATTGCATTTCAATTTATTTCCATAATTTAAAGAAATAAAACAAGAGAATTTTTGAAAATAGAATCGAGTTAAAATTTCCAATACGTATGAAATTGGACTCCAATCGAAATGTTTGAATTTCGATCGTATTTTATTACCACTGTATCGATTGAATTCCAAAACACACGAAAAAACATGAAACAAATGAGATGAGTACACAAAAAGTTAGTCAAAAAACGATTACACATAGAAAGGAGACAAACTGGACTATTTCTAAAATATAATTACAACTAAGAAACCGTATATCATGTTTAATATTACAATCCGTCCATAACAAAGCATATGTTCAAATTAAAAAAAAAATGAACGCTTCAGCATTATTAAAACATGGTCACGATATGGTAGGCAGATTGTGGAACAACAATTAAAAGAAAAAAACATGACAACCCCCATTTGAAATAAAATCAAAATAGGCACGTACCTATAGAACACGTAGTGTTGCAACATGAAGAATATATCGAAGACGAGACTGAACAGGCCGAGGCCGAACTTGGTCGCGTCGCCGAAGAACGAGATCCAGTCGTTGTAGTTGTACGCGTTCAGGGTCATCTGCAGTACCGAGAGGAACCCGCCGACGAAATCGAGGAATATGTTGCCGATGCTCCATCCGACGGTGGACTTGCGTTTGTAGTTCATGTACGCCTGGAAACGGAATAATTATTTGTTTATAATATTGGGAAACCTCTGAATTAAAATAAAACTCAAATAGGAACGAGAATGGGCTCTAAAATATCCAACTTTAATATATTCGAAATAGGAATCGGGCAGGGCGAAATTTCTTTGTGTTTTTCTACTTAAATAAATCACCTTGTTTGTTAGCAGGCCGTGATATGAATGAACAAACAAACATGATTAAACTGTCAGTTTTCTCCATACATTTCACACCAGCGCCCCTAGCGGTAACTATCAAAATCTAGTAAAATGTACGAGAAAAAACAGACAGTTTGGTCGAGCTCGTAAACTATCAGAACTCGTACTAGACCCCCAGTGGCGTGCAGTCCATACAGGCAAAAACACTGTCTACCCACTCTATGTCTCCTACAAATGATAATAATATAGTAAATAATCTAAGAAATTTACGTTTTTTGCATACCCTGTCTTAAAGATGTGTGCACGCCATTGATTAAGATGCAACCTCGGCGTGTTCGAATTAATTCGAAATAATTAGTCATGATAGATAGAGGATTAAGCTGGTTTCAGACTACGCTATAATATAATAGTATATAGCTCATAGCACAACAATATCGCGCACCATACAGTGTTATGGACACGTTCACACTGTACTGTACTATATATTATTGGCTTACTATACGCTATACATTGGTGCGATGTCCTGAGTTCATGCTGTGCTATATCGCGCGGCCCCCTTTCCTTCCTCCCTCACCCCCGGCCGTCCCGCAAACGAAACGAGCGAAATACTATAAATGCTTGCGATAATATCGCGTAATGTGAACGCCATGCTATATAGTATAGCATTAGGTCCTTCTTTGCTATACTATATAGCTCAATAGTATAGCGTAGTCTGAAACCCGCTTAAGGCTCGAAATAGATGTTGTGTGGTATTGTATCGCGTCGTGTTGTAACATCGGCCCCGGATCTAAAGTTGTAGTGGCGCTTTAATCATAATATGATTGAAATAATATATAATAATGAATGTTTGTCTGTATGTCCTTTATAGAATCGTAAACTATGCATTTGATGATCTTCAGCATAGTGAAAGAGCGCGAGCGGAGCTGCGCGGGTCAGCTAGACAATAATAATAATAATATCTTGGGACAATCCACACACGGTCATCCGATCCCAAACTAGGCAGAGCCTGTACTATGGAAACCAGACAACTGATACTAATACTTAAATACTATTTTTTTTTTTTTTTTGTAAATACATACTTAAATAGATAAACAACACCCAAACACTTGGCGGGAATCGAACCCACGACCCATCGGTTAGCAGGCAGGGTGACTGACCACTAGACCAACGGGCCCGTCTAGATGAAAATTAAAAACTTTCTCCACAAAGCGCTTAGCATACGGAAGCCTGGTTGACTCACCGTCGACTTGTAAAAAAAAGGCACCACATAGCCCACACCACTTGCGAACTTGTGGACTCGGGATGCCGATATGAGATTTGTGAGTCATTATGTTATTTATCTCAAACGCTGGAGATAGGGGCGCCACTATCAAGTTTCTACCACGGTTCAAAAAACTCGTAGATCCGGGGCTGTGTAACGTGTCGTGTTGTGTTATGTCGTGTCGTGTCGTGTGATCGCACCTGCGGCATGTACTTGATGAGCGTGATGGAGAGCTTGATGTAGCTGCAGTAGTAGAGGAAGTCCAGCCAGGCCACTTGCCGCGCACCGGCCAATGCGGCGGAGACAAGTGCGACGCCGCTCAGGAAAGATAATATCAATCGGCCCGTCGTCGACACACGTTGCTGTTCGCGCTGTATTAAACACAAAACACCTTAAAGGCAATTGTCCAATAGGCTAGATGACGTCGAGATCCGTCATTTAGATTATCAAATAAACTATTTTCAAAAAAATAAAAACCGGCTTCAAAGTAAATTATCTAAAAAGCATAAAATAACGAAAATATATTGAAGTCGGTGCTAGCACATCATGTTAACTGAGACTAGCACGAGCTGACACCGACTTCAATATATTTTCGTTATTTTATGCTTTTTAGATAATTTACTTTGAAGCCGGTTTTTATTTTTTTGAAAATAGTTTATTTGACACTTTTTAGTACACTTTTTAGTTGTTTTGACACCAAAATAGGTATCAGCAATATCACGCAACTCGAACGTCCACGTTACAGTAACTTACTGAAAACATAAAAAGTTTATATCTCTTAAACTACTGGGCCGATTTTGATGAAACTTATACTCTACCCTAAGTTGAAAAATACTCTAACTATTGCAAAAATAATTTTCGAAATCGGACTTGCAGTTTCTGAGAAATCCGTGGACAAACCTACATACATACACTCATAAAATTTGGTAAATTTGTTTAGAAGCCCACATAGAGCAACATATATTAATAATTCGCATTTTTATTAATATTACATACATACGCGTCGAATAGAGAACCTTGTTTTTGAAGCCGGTTAAAAATATTGGACACGTATTTTTTCTTTTGTCGATTAAACAAAAGATGACGAAGATATAGTGCTTTGAAATGCCGCGTGACGTCACGCCGGTATACAATTTTTACTGAGGCGTGACGACACGAGCCCCCACTGTCGAACTTTGACGCTCTATATCTTTGGCAATTTTTATTGACTTGTGAAATAAAAAAAATACCCAATATTTTTTGATAATCTATCTTGAAGGACTAATGAGAATTATTATTTTTTTACCCCGTCATCATTACCCATTCTTAGCTTATTTTATGACCTTTATTCCAAATACTATAATTGAACGGACACTCTCTATTAATCAAATAAATAATAAATAGGCATTTTATTAATTTTGCGATGTGGTTGTAGTCAAAGTAAAAAAAAAAAGTAAAGTTAGGAGTTTCAGTTGGCGGAGGTTTTAGTGGGTAAGAATCCCACATACCCCGGTCGAGCTCGGGGACCTTTCGATGGTTTCCCCCGCGAAAAAAAAGCACAAAAAATAAACAAATCCTTATTTCTTATCCTTCGGTATCGGTTCTTCCAGCAGTGTGGTCTGCCCATTGCCACTTCAACTTGCAGACGCTGAGAGCTATGTCGGTGACCTTAGTTCTTCGACGAATCTCCTCATTTCGGATTTTATATAAAGAAACTCCACGCATAGCTCTCTCTGAGCTTCTCTAAAAGGCCAGCAGTCAAGGACCTAGGTACCATATGTGCCAGTACACTGTTTAAAAACCTTAGTCTTCAGGCGCTGCGGTATTTCGGACGAGAAGATATCGCATAGTTTCCCGAACGCAACGAAACATACCTCGTATATAAAGCACTGTGTGATCGTGATGAGAGTGGCGAACGCAGCGTGGAGCGAGAAGAACACGTCGTTCAATTGCACTGGGTTCAAACCACGAGGGTGCCTCGCGAAGTATTCAGACTGAAAGTAAAAAAAAAAAAACGGTCAAGTGCTAGTCGGACTCACGGACCGCGGGTTCAGTATGCCTTCTTTGATGTATCAAAGCTAGTTGTTATTCATCTAACATCTTAGGTAGCAAAGAGACCAAACCGCAAACCTAAGTTTGTGTGTTTTGTATTTTGATGATTCTAAAAATACTGTGCTGGTTAGAAACACAGCTTTATTTCTCCCTCTTTCAATATGTATTTGGTCTTAAACTTATCAACCTGTCTTTATAGTAACATCTATTTTTAAAAACTTGTAAGTTGTTTACATAAATATATCCTGCTATACCGCGCCATAATATCAGTAAAATTATTAATGTAATTTCTTTTGTAAAGTGTGAACCATTAATAAGTTTTAGGTATATACCACACAATAGGCGATTTTCCCTTCGTGTTCGCATTTAATCATATCGCGTGACACCTCTTAGATCAGTAATAAACAACGCACGTTAATTGTGTTATTTACCTTGCATGGATTCGCTCATTACACTTGCAAAAATATTAATTAAAACAGCAAGTTTATTAAACTCTACCATCTCGAGCAAAAAAAAAATAGCCTTTAATGTGTGTGTGTTTTTTTTAAACAATGTGTGAAGTTATATAATGCTTATTTCTCAGATGGTATACAGAGTACCGTTACTTGGTATTATTGTATAATAGAGTATGCCTTTATGTAAATGCCGTTATAAGGACGATACGTTCATATACGTCCGGTTTATAATATCAAGTCGTAACGTAATTCTCGATCTTAGATTTATTTGTTAAATGGTAAATGGAAAATACATCAAAAAGAGCAACAATCGAACCTGAATCTAATAATTTTTAATCGAATAATTATGCTGTTATTGAAACCAACCTGTTTGTATACTTTTAATGTTGATAAATAAAGTATGTAGTTTTGTGCTCACATTAAAAGGGACTGGAATATATTACTATATTATATCTTTATTTATCAGACCTTGATGACTTATAAATAGGCAACAACGATGAAGATACAAGGAAATCCTTATATATGTATACTTCCGCTTTTTATCACGTACCTAATGTAACGTAGATTTTTATAATAATATCGAATCCTAAAAGACTTTTTCTTTTCTAAAGCTCCCTTAAAATCCTACCGATAGTAAATATGAGTTTTGATGATAACGACGAAACTGTTAGACGAATATCGGCCACTAGATGTTAAATAAAGTAGTCCATCTATCTATACATATAACATTACTTGTTAACTTACTGACTGTTTCATCAAAGCACAGGCCAAACCGGGACCTGGACCTAGTTGGCTGAAATTTGGACAGTACGATGTAAGCATTCACTGAGAAAGGGTCTTTGGTAATTCCATTCCAAAAGGAGTTAAATGGGGTGTTATACATTTGTATGAAACTTTTTATTATAAAATAAACAAATACTTGATTCCCGAATTTTCAAAAACAACATTTAGGAGTGCGCTAGGGGTTGGTAAACTTTGTATGGAAAGAAGTAATAACGGGCGAAGCCGCAAGGAATTGGTAGTACATAAAGAAAACAGTAGCTAACCAATCTGCAGGGTATTCTAACCAATCGTTGTAAAACATGAAGAAATAGCGAGTTGTTATTACCTGGATCTCCTTAGAGAAGTACAGCGCGCAGTTGAAGAGCGAATACATGGTGAAACCTAGTATGTTCATCGCCAGGAAATCGAAGTTTAGTCCGACAACACTCTTCCTCTTGAAGTTGATGTATATTTGGGGGTAGAAGGAGACCGACCACGCCGCGAAGTAGATCCAACCCATTATGTACGAGATGATGTTGATCGCGTTGGAATGCATCACTGTTATGCGAAGGAAAACAGTGTCGAGGCTGGAATTGAAGAAAGTTATGTTGATCAAATCATGGACAAATTTTGCGTCGCATATAAACAACGAAATGATCGTTCCATTTATAATGCCGACCAAGAATCCGCGTCCCGAAACATTCTCTTGTGGAGGGGCCTTAAAACTAATACATTGTAATAATAAAAAAAAACATTACCCTTTGGGCTAAGTATATAAACATATTAAGCTAAAGTTATCCTAGCGGTCAAAAACCTAGATGTAATGGTCTACGAGGGTGAATCAAAAAGTTCTTAGAAGTGCATATATATGAAACCTTTTTGGATCAAGTTCGATATTCAAATTAAAGAGTGTCTATCACACTATATTTATGCAGACTGTCACTTGTTTTTGTCAGTTCGTTCGCATGTAATAATTTTTTTTGTGCAACGAGTTGCTAAAAAGTCAAAATTATGGATAAAAGTGAGTTACGTGCGGTGATAAAATATCTCAGTTTGAAAAAAATGTCTACGAAGGAAATTTTTTTGGACATTCAGCAGACATTAGGGGGTGATGCTGTACCCTATTCTACGGTTGCGTACTGGGTGGCTGAATTTAAAAGAGGTAGATCAAGCTGTAAAGATGACCCGCGTTCTGGGCGGCCTTCAACCTCCGTTACAGAAGAAAATGTCAAAAAGGTTGAGAATCTGGTTTTGGAAGACAGAAGAATGACTATAAAACATATAGCTGAGATCCTAAAGATATCTTTTGGTAGCGTTCAATCCATTTTAATTGATTCACTGGGGTTCAAAAAAGTGTCTGCAAGATGGGTGCCACGAATGTTAACCGACGAAAACAAAAAGCGACGTTTGGAAATTTCCAAGCGTAATCTCGAAATGTTCCAGCGTGATTCGGATAATTTTTGCCGTCGTCTTGTCACCATGGATGAAACGTGGGTCCACCATTTTGATCCTGAAACTAAAAGACAAAGCATGTCTTGGAAACGACCATCCTCTCCATCCATTAAGAAATTTCGAGTTGCTCCTACCGCTGGCAAAGTTATGGCCTCTGTGTTCTGGGATAGTGAAGGAATCCTTTTTATTGATTACATGCCAAAAGGCCAGACGATTACTGGACCCTATTATGCAAATTGAATCCCGAAAGTGCGTGAAGCGATTAAAGAAAAACGTCGTGGAAAACTGTCGTTGGGCGTGTTGTTCCTTCAAGATAACGCTCCTGCTCATCGATCGGAAGTTGCGCTCAACGCAATCCGCTGTGCTGGCTTCAATCTCCTTGACCACCCACCATATTCTCCGGACTTAGCCCCAAGTGATTTTCACTTATTTCCAAAATTAAAAGAGGAAATTCGTGGAACAAAATTTCACGATAATGACGCGGTTATAGCTGCCGTAGAGGACTTTTTCGAGAGTCAAGAAAATATTTTTTTTTCACAAGGAATAAGGAAGTTAGAAACGCGTTATTCTAAATGCATTGCATTGGAGGGAGATTATGTAGAAAAATAAAATATTATTATTTAAATCTTTGCATTATTTAATATTGATTCCAAGAATTTTTTGATTCACCCTCGTATATCAAAACAAGTACTAATGTGAAAGTTAATCATAAGAACACTGAGACTGACTCAGTGTTCTGATGTGTATTTAATTAAGTACTTTATTTTTATAATCTATTACCCGTTGCAAAAAAAAACGATTGTGAAGCGGCTTCTGCAAAAGTTTGCAAAAGCTTGCATGCAGCAATGGAAGCTACAAGGATTAACTAAATGTTCAAGTTCAGCGGAAAGCCTTCTACTGGAGTAGATTTTATCAAAATTCGTAGGCATTTGATCAGCCCGTAGTATGGAAATTGCCTACACAGACTTCCAGCAAGACTCGTCGTCTATAGGTGCTAGAGGGTCTAAGTCCGCTGTCACTTTTATACAATGAATACGCTTTAACCTACACGTAATATACATTTTGTTATTTCACTGTATCAATAGCAGAGGAAAGACGTCCACAGCTGAACAAAGGCCCCCCTAGAACCCCTCCTGCTATAATCCGCACGCTTGTCAGGCGTCCTGGGGATCGCAGTATAGGTGGTAGGTAATATAATAGAAAGACGCAGCTGCCAGTCTTCTTGTTTTCCCTTAGTCGCCTGTTACGGACACCAAATGGGAAGAGATGAGCTGATGCTATTCTAACCCAGCCACCCCACGGGAATTTCACTGTATATTAAGTTAATTTTCGACGAAGACTGTACGATAGTATACTCACTTGACGAAACCAGTAGGTGTCACGTTAAACGTGACTTCCGAGTGGCCCGGGCTCTTAGCGTACGCGCATATGTCGTGCGTTATCTTCGCCGTAGTGTTGGGCTCTTTGGAGCCCGGTATCTCGACTGTTTGCGGCACGAACTGAACGATGTCCGGGTGTTGAATGTTCGCGGTCACTTGTAGTGTGGTGTTGTATTCCCCGCTGTCAAGCAATTGATGTTTTACTAGGTGCCAATCTGTCTATAATTGTTATACTCTCAACTGGCATTGAGCTTCGATATTCTTTTAAACTTTTAAAGTTATTGTATCACATATTTATACAAAACTGGATCGTAACGGGAGAGAACAGCATAGTATGTTCTCTATATTTCTTACGAAGAAAAAATGTTGTACAAAGCGAAAGAAATTTGTAAGAATGAAGGATATCGATTCTTGTCTGTGATTCGTAAGGGTCATCATTTGAACAGAAAAAATATGTTCGATGCATCTATATTTATAGTTAGCTATGAATTCATGTTTACTTATGGGCTTCAAATGTCCAGTCAGAAGCGTCTAAGAAAATTTCTCTTTCGAAGAATCACGCTCAATAATTTCAAATCCTTTTTGACGTGGTCAATGCCATTGCCCTTCCCCTACTAAAACTGCCGCAAAAATATAGCTAACAAACTTTGGTAATGATGCTGCTGTACTTACATTTGTATTATATGCATGAGATAGGTGTCGTCGACGAGTATATTGAGATCTGTTGCGTCTAAATACATTTTCTCTAGCTGGGAATGTGCACTTGGGATACCTGCAAAACAAGTAAGATTAAAAATCAATAACATCCCTCCGCGCATAAAAAATCCAGATGAAACTTACTAGGTCGACTATATATTCATGGATCCTAAAGGTGCGCGTCCATTGGCTGGCACGCGCCGGACGCACCGCACGCACGGCACGCAGCGGATTTTAGTTTGCTTTCTATGATTTTGACGGCCCGCATCGGAAAATGCCGGCGCGGATAATGGACGCAGCGCTATGTAAAATCATACAAAGCAAACTAAAATCCGTTGCGTGCCGTGCGTGCGGTGCGTCCGGCGCTTGCCAAAAATATAAAAAAATGTATAAATGAAGCTAAATATATCAAAAGTATAGCTGTAACAGCTCAGTGGGCGAGCGCTTGCCTTGGAAACGAGGTGCGCAGGTTCGATCCCCGGCTCGCACCTCTGATTTCTTTAATTAATCATGTGCGAATCGTCTTTGTGCGATTGTCACTAGCTTTCGGTGAAGGAAAACATCGTGAGGAAACCTGCATGTCTGAGAAAGCCTAACTAGCTTTCGAATGACGTGTGAAGTCCACCAACCCGCACTTGGCCAGCGTGGTGGACTATGGCCTAAGCCCCTTCATCTTGAAGGGAGGCCCGTGCCCAAACAGTGGGACATAAACAAGGGCTGGTGTTATTATATCAAAAGTCTGCGGTGTAGAGTTTTCTAGAGTAGGAAACTATTTCTTATCATTAAAAACAAAAAAAAAACTTACCTAATAATAAAACAATAACAAAACACATGCTTAAACTATGACTAGATGCGCACGCGGCTCCACGCGGCTTGAATACTGTTGCTGAACCCGCCATCTTGCTCTTTATGCTTCTTGCGTCTGAGAACAAGAAAAAATAAAATGTCTTTACTTCTTATTAATAAAATTCATCAGTAGTCGAAAGACGTCCACTGGTTAAAGGCTCCGGCACATTAGACTGACGTGTCGTGACTCAACGCGTCAGCAGCCAATCGGATAGCTCGAACTGCGCCACGACACGCCATAATAGTGTGTCTAACTATACAAAATGTATGTAACCGATATGCTGCTGACGCGTTGAGTCACGATACGTCAGCCTTATGTGTTTCTGGCTTAACAATGGTCTCTTCCTTGGAAGGGAGGGTTAATAAAATAACTAGGCTCAACAAATTTAAGTTCTATTAATAATTTCGCGCGCGCTCTTTCACCGAAACGTGGTAATCTATTGAGAAATCCCTTAGAACTCGTATAGTGCCGGTAATCTTTACTAACAAAACTCTTACTACAGATACTGATACTATAGTTGCTTTCACGACGAAAAATAAATGAAATTGCGGACGTAATCGGCAAAATTATATGAACTTCGATAGTTACGTACGGCAATAAACTGTAATTCCAACATTGTGACTTATGATGTAAGTATAAATGGACGGTTGTAAATTAAAATTCATACTTCTTTCTCTTTGTTTGTCGTTTCTAATAAATATCATCGCAACTGCCGGAAGAATAACTCGTAAAATCAGATAACCGATTTCATTTGCGTCACTACTAACTCTTGTCGCACACTCTTTAAACTTAAGACTACTGCCGCATTTTTCTTACATTCTATCTGAATTTAGGATGACCAACACTTTTCCATTAGACAAATAAAATAAACTATTTTTCACAGCACATCGTGTTATTTAACACCAGTACCACCGGCGAACAACCGACAGCGTCAAGTCCGTTTTTCTAAAAACACTTTTTAGTGACTTATTTTACCAAGATACGTATCAGCACTATCACTGTCTATCACGCAACTTGAATTTACTTAAAACATTAAAAGAATATATGAAAAACGTAATAAGTGCCTATAAAATTTGAGGGTTGCCCTAGATTTCCCTGGGATTCCATCAGGTCCTGACTTGGTGGCAATGGACCAAATTGGAAGTATTGACGGGCCCGTTGGTCTAGTGGTTAGACACCCTGTCCGCTAACCGATGGGTCGTGGGTTCGATTCCCACCAAGTGTCTGGGTGTTATTTATCTATTTAAGTATGTATTTACAAAAAAAATATGTATATAAGTATTAGTATCAGTTGTCTGGTTTCCATAGTACAGGCTCTGCCTAGTTTGGGATCAGATGACCGTGTGTGGATTGTCCCAAGATATTATTATTATTATATTATTGTGGGGATGGAATGGGACCCTACTAAACAAAAGGAAATGTTCCGTGAAATCTGTCAACAATTGGCGGAGATATCGGTGAACATACATAAAAAAATATAGGTATAAGTTTAAACAGTGTAACCTCCTCTTTTTGAAATCGGTTAACATGTGTTTGTTTATCCGTATATATAATTTTACTACATCAACGCCATATAAAGCACGACTATGGGATTTGTGAAGGCTAACCGGTATTGTCTTGCTACCGTGGATTGCAACCAAGTAACAAATTAGGCACGACATGCTTACATTAGAAGGGACTAAAATGTATTTTAAATACCTTGACGATAAAAATGGTAAAGATACTATGAAATTGATATTTATGTGCTTTTTAAAGAGATATAAGTAGGAACAATATATATACCTATCGCTGATTTTTATATCTACCTTGACAATTATACCGCACCTTCAGTGTTTTTTTTTTGCTCCAAAGGGAGGTCTATTTTTTTCGAGAGTATGTTTTTTTTTGCTCCAAAGGGAGGTCTATTTTTTTCGAGAGTATGTTTTTTTTTTGCTCCAAAGGGAGGTCTATTTTTTTCGAGAGTATGTTTTTTTTTGCTCCAAAGGGAGGTCTATTTTTTTCGAGAGTATGTTTTTTTTTTGCTCCAAAGGGAGGTCTATTTTTTTCGAGAGTATGTTTTTTTTGCTCCAAAGGGAGGTCTATTTTTTCGAGAGTATGTTTTTTTTTGCTCCAAAGGGAGGTCTATTTTTTTCGAGAGTATGTTTTTTTTTGCTCCAAAGGGAGGTTTATTTTTTTCGAGAGTATGTTTTTTTTTGCTCCAAAGGGAGATCTATTTTTTTCGAGAGTATGTTTTTTTTTTGCTCCAAAGGGAGGTCTATTTTTTTCGAGAGTATGTTTTTTTTTGCTCCAAAGGGAGGTCTATTTTTTTCGAGAGTATGTTTTTTTTTGCTCCAAAGGGAGGTCTATTTTTTTCGAGAGTATGTTTTTTTTTGCTCCAAAGGGAGGTCTATTTTTTTCGAGAGTATGTTTTTTTTTTGCTCCAAAGGGAGGTCTATTTTTTTCGAGAGTATGTTTTTTTTTGCTCCAAAGGGAGGTCTATTTTTTTCGAGAGTATGTTTTTTTTTGCTCCAAAGGGAGGTCTATGTTTTTCGAGAGTATGTATGTATGTGTATTTCTTTGCCACGGCCTGCAGCCTAAACAGCTCGATGGAATTCAACTTATGTCGTTAGATTCGTCTAAGTTGTAGGAGTGACATAGGCTAGATATTAAAAAAATATATATCGCATCCACCAGCCGCCATTTTGAACATATTTCGTTTTCAGCATATCACCGGAAATATTTAAATCGGATCTGAAAATAGGAATTTCAGACGGTTGCGAACTTCTACCGGTCCGGATTCGGATACGGTGAAACAGAACATCTAACAAAAATTATAACTATTAGTTATTTAAAATAATAATAGTTCGTACATACCGTTCACCTGTGATCACAGATGTTATGCAATACCAACAAAAATCTATTTACAAAACGCATATAAATTCGCTATATATTAGACTCAACACACCTGCAGGTATTTTATTATTGTATGTGCGGGACAAATCGAAATAGCCTATCGGCGATATTACACCGTTTTAATGCCCCATGACGGTTTGCGATCCGATTGCTTGGTTTAATTGCATTTTTTTACTATTGTTGTATAAGTTCGGCATGGATTTTATAACAGTGTTCTGATGCCCTTGACTTTGAGAAGTTTACTCGGTGTGCAGTGAAACAATGCATTGGTTATTGTAAAACAGTCATTGCGTGTTTACCTATTGTTTAATATTTCAGGATTACTCAATCGTGTGAGCGTTAGGTCACAGATTCGGAAAGATTGGGGCTCGGCTGTAGCACTGGGCTATTTTCAGAGGAATGTTTCGTAACTTGTTCATATCTGTAACATGATCGCTCGCATGCCGTTGTCACGACAACTGTAGTAAAATTTGGAAGAATGTGCGATTGACGCTATAAATTAAATAAGACTATGCTTGTAATTTTTTCATTCATAAAATCATCTTCATTTAAACATTTAGTTAGACTAACACTTGAGATTGGATTAGATACTTATTAACTTGAAAAATAGAAAATAAAAACATTCCGAACTACGAACAACTAACCCCTCAACTGGTGCGAATCGAATGGCGAAGAAATTAATAAAATACATTTTAGACAAGATTTTCATAAAACTTGTACGTGTTACATTAACTAATGTAAAGAACGAATCGTCCACAGTATCAATGTCAAATCAATTATATCGACAACACAATCCATTAGTATTTGTGATAATAAACTATTTAAAAAAAAACCGGCTTCAAAGTAAATTATCTAAAAACTATTTAAAAAAAAATAAAAACCGACTTCAAAGTAAATTATCTAAAAAGCATAAAATAACGAAAATATTATTGAAGTTGGTGTTAGCGTACCTGCTGTGTATATTCTGCACCAACTTCAATAATATTTTCGTTATTTTATGCTTTTTAGATAATTTACTTTGAAGTCGGTTTTTATTTTTTTTAAATAGTTTATTTAACACTTTTTAGTGACTTATTTTACCAAGATAGGTATCAGCACTATCACGCAACTCGAACGTCTACATTACAGTAACTTACTGAAAACATAAAAAGTTTATATCTCTTAAACTACTGGACCGATTTCGATGAAACTTGTACTCTACCCTAAGTTGAAAAATACTCTAACTATTGCAAAAATAATTTTTGAAATCGGACTTGTAGTTTCTGAGAAATCCGCGGACAAACCTACATACATACATACATACATACATATATACATACATACATACATACATACATACATACATACATACATACACTCGTGAAATTTGGTAAATTGGTTTAGAAGCCCACATAGACTAACATATATGAATATTACGCATTTCTGTTAATATTACATACATACGCGTCGAATACAGAACCTCCTTTTTTGAAGTCGGTTAATGAAGTCGGTTAAAAAGCATAAAATAACGAAAATATATTGAAGTCGGTGCTAGCACATCATGTTAACTAAAACTAGCACGAGCTGACACCGACTTCAATATATTTTCGTTATTTTATGCTTCTTAGATAATTTACTTTGAAGCCAGTTTTTTTTTTTAATAGTTTATTTAACACTTTTTAGTGACTTTTAATTTAGCAAACAAAAAAAAGGTATCTGCACTATGACGCAACTCGAACGTCTACGTTACAGTAAATTACTGAAAACATAAAAAGTTTATATCTCTTAAACTACTGAACCGATTTTGATGAAACTTGTACTCTATCCTAATTTGAAAAATACTCTAACTATTGCAAAAAGAATTTTCGAAATCGGACTTGTAGTTTCTGAGAAATCCGCGGACAAACCTACATACATACACTCATAAAATTTGGTAAATTTGTTTAGAAGCCCACATAGACTAACATATATTAATATTACGCATTTTTATTAATATTACATACATACGCGTCGAATAGAGAACCTTCTTTTTGAAGCCGGTTAAAAAGGACAATGTTTACTACACTGACACGCAACGAATTGGCCACATGCAATTGGCAACAGCCATTTATTTTTCTCAATATCTATAAGTACAATGTTTTTCTTTAAAATATTAATTTGGGAACAATAAATGTGTGGCCAGCCAAAGACAATTGGGAGAGTTGAAATAAATGTCGTATTATGTCATATAAATAAGCCCTACCAATTGTCTATCGAATATATGCGAGTTCATGCATTTATTGTTCCGTAATTAGGGCCAAAAACACGCTAGGATTTTTTTGGAAAGTGTTTGGGACAATTTAGAATCGATATACCGTTGTGTTGTGGTATTTCGTGACGCTCTTTCTTCTACAGAAGTCGGAGGCAGCACACCACAATATTATAGTGTAAGAAAAATAGTTACAAAATACAGCACAGTAATGTGTGCGCAATCGCTTCATTAATTCGATACTCGTGTGGTGCATCACTACTTACTCTTTATCAGTAATGCATTACTAGCAGAAGCAACCTCAGTTTACAAATAAAAGAAATCGAAGCCTTGACCCTGAAATACGTAGCCGCTTCCGATTGAAAGATGTCTTGTGCAAACGTCCAGGTAAATTAAAAGACTCAGAGTCTGCTAATTTACAAACGGTTCAATTCAGTTTTGATAGAGTGTCAGTTGTATGGTTTTACACATTTGGTTGTTTGCTAATTTTATAAGACTTCGTCACTGGCCTGGGCCCCAAGGCTGCTAATTTTAATAAAATGACAATTGCCGTTTCAGCGACACACTTTTGATACCTAAATCTATAATGGCGCCTTAGCGGTATGATTATTTTAGCAGAATACCGAATTTGTACAAAGAATTTGCATAATTATGTCATTTGTCACAATCGCAATGGAGTGTCGCTGGAATAGCAGTTGTATGTAATTTTATTAAAATCAGATGATTTGGCGCCCTGGTCTGTACAACCGCAGTTTCATATATTCTGCAGCCAATCGGCAGTGAGTGGGCAACCTTTCAACGTCATAACTCGTTTATTTACACATATGGTACGAAGTTTTAAGTTAACTATTAAATGTATTTGTGAATTAACCTTTTTTTCTTTCTTTCAGTGTTCCGGTGTGAAGAGGACTGTAGTTGAAAATATACCTGGTTAAAGAAACTTCATTAACTAATACCCGTGGGGTGCTCGGGTAAGAATAGCACCCTCCCATCTCCTCCCGTTGTGTATCGTGTGGTGTGGAAAAGGAGAAGACGGGGGCAGCAGCATCTTTCTATTGGATGCCCTGCCAAGCGTTGGGATTATGGCAACCCTTCTAAGCTGCATGCTCATAATGAATAATATTCCACAAGTTTTTATAATATGAGAACAGCGAAGATACACTTGGTACTGTGTACAGTCGCGTTCTAAAAAATGTTTACCACTTTAAAGCCTATTATTGCCTGCACAATTCTGTTCCAAAAGGTTGGGAAATAATACGACTATTGATAGACCACAGAGTGATAGACATGGTTTGTATTTGACATTAAAAATGATAAACATATCAATATTTTTTATAGGTGTAGGAATGTGTTAGTTACATCCTATTAGTATAAAAATAATTAAATGAGTTTACATAATTCTTGGTAGCCTAACGTGGTAGCTTTTTTACTATGTTCGGTACATCAACATTTCACTATTATATAATTTAATATGTTTATTGCTATGACAGCTTAGACTTTATGGCACACAGCTTGAGATGGAATTGAAACCTGATAAACCCTTCAGTCCTCGATTGTACATACTGTTTATGACCAGTCGACCTTAAAACCGTTCATTGTCAATGCTTTACAAACGTAAAATAACAGAATCCTAACGCAACCTTGTTCCGTGGTTGGGCCTGTCTACAGAATATTAAATGACTCGTAAAAAAATAAATGAATTAGTAAACATTTACTATATACGTAATAAATTAAAGTGGTTATACGATAACGTTTAGGAGCCAAATAAAATAGAACCAATAATAGACAGTCGTGATTTAAAAGCGAAAAATACAAGACATAAAATAGATAACAATTTCAGTACGTATTATCAATATGCAGTTCTATGACGTAAAGTCAATCAGTTTCTACTAAATAATCTAATAACCCAAATTGATTGATAAGCTACTGATTAGATGTTTATACTATCAGAAGAAGATAAGAAAGGGAATTTAACTTTTTGCGTATGTTATTTGATAAGGAACAAGTAGAAAAAAAGTTTTTTACTATTTATTTTTCTACACCGTTTAGCTTAGGTACATTACACTGATTTAACAAGGAAAAACCCGGGCGGAGCTGTGGTGACTCTTGTGTAAACTATATTGAGATTTCGAGATTAAAAAGAAAGAAAAAAACGTTTAAGACAAAAATATATACCTAAGTACAACGTAACAATACATAAAAACATACTATGACTAATGTGTCACAAAAAGCAAAAACGAAACATTATAGAAGAGATACGACTAAACCACGATGTCAGGTACAAAAGAAGGCTTTCGTGCGCATAGAGTTACAAGATTCCCGGACTTTAACATGCGTTTATAGTAGGTACCAAAACAGAATACATAAAAGTATGGTACCAACTACTATAACTACACTCAACGAAGAGCAACAGTACACACACATTCAGGTCAATTCCACAGAATACCGCATATGCTTGAACTGTATATTTTTTTGTAGCGCAGCATTGAAAGTATAACGTCCGATATTCGAACCGGTACTTGTAAGGTAATCAGTACGAACCTTGCTCTTGAAGGTGAAAATATCTGATTAAAATATACTGAGCTATCTAGTGACACGGTTGCTTCCGTGTTTACATTGTATAGATAAGAAAAAACTAACAAGAGCGACTGAGTGACAAGCGAATTGTTTTTATCCATTTGCACCCCAAACAATCTTCGATTGACCTTGACGTTGCAGACGATTAAACAACTCGCAATCCAAAGATCTGCCTTCTAAACTAGTTTGTTAAACCAATTCGTTACACTTACTCCACAGGTATAAATGTGTCGATACAAAAACCACGCGTCCGTTTGGAAACCAGTCGCGAATGCGTTCCAGTAAGCGGACAGTGGACACGTTTAGTAAACATCGATACAGACCGACCAAGTTATGCGTGTCGGTGAGGAAAATTGGAACTAACATTATTATTTAGGAAATGTCGTTTATTTTGACAGTTCTACGTAGACAGTAGCGACACAGCCACCGGCACAGATACATTGGTGATATCTAATTTATATAACATGATGTTGCAATTATGAAAATCAAATCAAATTAATCATCTGAAATGTGTTATATTTATATATTTACTAAACTAAATTATGACATATTTATTGAAGCAAATGCCCGTTTTGAACTAATAACGAAAGTTTAAATTTTAAACAAATCAGTAGTTTGAAATGTTAATCTGGTTATAAAAAGTATATTATGTGGAGTGGATCATACCACTACAATGGTATTTCGTAGATAAATTTTTTATCGATACTTACTACGTATGTACTCGAACAACTCTAGTGAGGAATAAGTATGCATTGTGTTCACTGAACATGTCCAAGGAATTTCAATGTTGGCCCTCATTTCACACCGACAGATGTGCGACTTTACAAGATAT
The DNA here is from genome assembly GCA_911728495.1 of Furcula furcula. Lineage (NCBI taxonomy): Eukaryota > Metazoa > Arthropoda > Insecta > Lepidoptera > Notodontidae > Furcula > Furcula furcula. The sequence goes on along the minus strand of OU452246.1, from coordinate 6,499,538 downwards.
TTGTAATGTATCCCTCAAAAATCAAAATAGACCTAAAAATATGCTAAATATACCAGCAGATAAGGGGTCGCTAATATTCCAAAGACGAGTATGTTGAGTTATATTGTTATTGTCAAAAAAAAACTGAGACAATCCACACACGGTCATCTGAACCCAAACTAGGCAGAGCCTTTACTATGGAAATCAGATAACTGATGCTAATACTTATATACTTTTTTTTTGTAAAGACATAAGTTAATAGATAAATAACACCCAGACACTTGGCGGGAATGGGTAGCAGCCAGGGTGTCTAACCACTAGACCAACTGGTCCGTCAATATACATAAATATGTTTACTATAAATTAGTACGGTGTACTGACACCGTACGCGTAAATGTCTTTACAAATAATTCACTCAAAAGGTTATATTGGCAAATTCGCCCTTATCATTAAAATGTCAATAATAAAAACCCTAGTTTACGCAAAGTAAGATAATTGTTTTCACCGTTACACAACACAGTAACCCACATGACCAAAATTGTATATTCGTACATATGTATGTGTTTGTCTTCGCAATTCACAACATGGTTAACACGATGTCTCTGAGAACAGCTCAAAAAGGACACTGGTAATATTGAATCACTATAAAACTTTCATTGTTTTTTTGTAGTACGGTCAACCTGCTGTTGGAGGTGTCAGAGTTATTCAAGTCCAGACCGTAGTCTAGATAACCGGGACCGACTTTAAACATGCCCTCCGAAGCACAAGACGCTCAGTTCAAATGCCAATGAACGGTCACCTAGCTAAGGACTAACCTTGCCTGACATCGCTTCCAAGTGATTGTGTAGCTAATAGTGTAAGATTACAACTTAGTAAAACTCTAATATTGACAGGATAACAGATATAGCACAGCTTATGCTGATGTTTTAAAAAAAATTAACCCTTATGGGGACCGTCAGAGCACATCATTTTGTTAATGATGTTACAATGTCATTTTAAACTGTGATTCACGATAACAATTGGTAACAAATTTTCCATTGTGTATTAACCACTTTCACTTGCATCTTATAAAAAATAAATAATCGGGAAAACGCAATAGTTAGTACACTTGATTAGGAGGTGCACTAATTATTCCTTTACCTTATTGGTTATACCGACTACCTATTGAATAGGTATAGGTAGGTGTGCGTTCAACAGCATAGGTATACACTGATACTACATAAAATGAAAGAAAATAAATTACAAAAATGTGTGACTAAATAAAAAATATTTTTTAATTAGTACCCGTAATAATTCATTTAAAAGCAATAATATAAATAAAAGAATTGAATTTTTATTATAGTTAAGGGTACTCACCACCTCTTTATTATTAGCAATATTTTTAAAACATTTAAGACCAGTTGGCCATAGAAACAGTGAACGACCACTGAACGCATTGCAGACTGCCTTCAATAAGCATGTACACAAACTAATATGTTACGTATAGTATAACCTTCTCAACCGAATGATTACACGTATTTCAATTATTTTTAAACATTGATAACGTTATAATTATGTTGACATTATTGGTGTCACGGAAAGCTATCATTTGCCATGAGCATGATCAATCGCGAATGAATGGAGTATGATTATTTAATCTGCAGATAGCATTCTTTCAAGAATTACCATTGATATTTAAACAAAATAAATGATACAGACTATCGCAAAAGGAGGATTATGTTTTTCGAGCGCATCAATGTATGTAAGTATGTGTATTCCTTTTGCATCTTTGTGTCTATCAGAAGCGATGTCTCTGAAAAGGATGAAGAGGACTGCCGACCCCATATAGATATGGGCCTGAACAAGACTTTGGGCCAAAATCCGAGATTAAAGTGATTCCTCAAAAAGCATTGGCAAGGCAATATTGCTTTTTGCAGGAACATCTACAATCGGTGGTAGTTTCCTTAAGGACGAGGAGAAGCACATCGCTAGTCAAAAAATATTGCTGTGGACCATTTTTTAAACTCCTGCTCTTTATACCACTCTCAAAGAATTTGATATCAATACGGTTGGTACACAATAATAAACATTAATTCGAAATTGAAGGACATGGCGAGTTAAATATATTTATATCACGTACCTACTCACAATCAATGAATTCTTAATGTTTTAACAGCTTTATACGCTCAAATAAATAATTTACAATTAATTTAGGATGTAGGAAATGTGTCAGTATATAGATGAAATTATTAGCAACAACCCCCAGGCACGTCCATACCGACCACCCATTTGGCGAGGATGTGTGGACGCGGCTATTAACATTACTTTCGATTTTTTACTGGTGTCGATGTAACGAATAAAAACAGTTTGTGGATATATAAAAGTAGGTAAGTAGGTACTTATAACCAGTCGTAATATTGACGTTCATCTAGGATGCATCGTGAGCATTCAAAGCTTCATGTGATCGAACTCACTTGCCTTGAAATACTGGACAAACCCAGTCAAAATATAAGTACATGTATCACAATATAAACATTCCATCAACACGAAATAGTAAAATCTTGTTACAGTCCACTCACAATCGTCCTAAATTATACAAAACCTATGTACTACAGCAACCAGCCACAGAATCCTGCAGGGGGCAAAAAAATTGAGTAGTTGTTCCTTACTGGCTAGGACAATGCAGGCCGATCACCTGATTGTCTGATGATCCATGGGTCGGATAGGCATGTAAAAAGTCGGTCCTGTCGGTCTTCCGTCCCATCGAATCCGATGATCATAATCATGAGAGGTAAAGGAAGATGGAGTGCACTTGTGTCTACGCAAGCGCTTGTACACTATAATATCTCCTGCGTACATGGCTGATCTTGTGAAAGTTTGGCCGCTGTGGTCGTTTCGGCCAGGAGGACATTATTATTATTATTACATCAACCAGGTAACTACTACACATACATGTGTATATGTATAATTATACATACTTAATTGATACTCATGACAATCTGACACGTTCCTACACACATTTTTTGCCTAGATTGTAATTGACCCAAAACCTTTCGGGCAGCAGCCAGAGTACCTAATCAGCTCTATCAATGAGACCGTTTATGTCGAAGTTCAATCCCTAAATAGCATGTATTTTAGATTTGAATCATGATAACAGCTGCTCGACGGAGCACGGAGACCTTGGGGCTGTATGACCGATGTATACAGATATATATTCGCTGTAGCAGAAATAAGAGGTGTGGTAAATTGGTATGAATAAAACGCAAGTGTCTTTATACACCAGGACATTGCAACAGCTGTAGTATTGTGATAAAATATTGGCGACAAAGCAAGCAATGAAGGAACTATAATATTTTAGTCTCAAACGGAATGAGGTATACATGCATTTAACCATCGCTATAATATCGATGCATTAAACCTTATATATGGACGAATGTATGTCCGTCACAAGCAACAATATGTAACACAAAATTTCAATTTATTTTTTAAATAAGTAACTGTAATTGTCTTTGACAATGTCTTATTGAACGCCTATTTTGATAGTCAAAATGTTGTCATAACTTTGTATCGTAATTTCAATCAATTTATTTTGTGACTCTTGTGATTACACAAAACGAATATAAATGGAAGTTACTTTAGAAGACTATCATAGATGTAGTGCTACTTGATTTGCGGCGGTCTGCATATCAATGTATATCCGATTTGAGTCCTTAATAATTCGTCTGATATAAATGAAGAATATTTGTTTCGTTTTGTCGTATCTTTAGTGACCAACTTGGTGTCCGCCTCTGACATGGCTTAACGACTGCTGTCTAGAATCTAGAAAGTCCAACCCAGTTGTTGTCATCTAGACTCTAGATGACAACAACTGGGTTGGACTTTCTACGTGCCCTTCATAGAGACACCCAGTGCAAATGCACTAAACTCTCTCTTATCTATGGACCGAGCTTATCTGATGATGGTAAACCAAATGATCAAAGAATAAATTACTTAATTCTGTTTACAACATTTTAAAGGTTTATTTGTACCAATTCTAATTTGTCCCAGTATGTCAGTAGCACGTCAAGACATCACGACACGGTTGTACAAACGTTAATTTGCACAAATAAGCATGCTCAGTGTAGAGATGTTTCCGCATGCAAGCCGCTGTCACGTGGATGCCCATTACACACAAATATATGTATCTGTCCTCAGACTATTAACTTTCGTGTCCGCATGAGTACATGTTTTAACTGGAGTTATTATTTAATGTCATGAGCAGGGAATCTAGTAGAGCATCAGAGCTATTGCAAATCTTTAGCACCCCCAAGTGACTATCCAGCTTCAGTTGTCCTCCGTACTTTGATGTCATCTGAAAGTGTGTTAGCTTTGGTATTGATTGGTCACTAAATACCGAATGAATCATTTGACAGTTATTTGATGGTCACTTTACTATAGTGATCATCACTTTAGTTGTCAAGTGAAATACTTAATATGGTTTTCAGCAAAAATTGATACAGCATAGTATTACGTCCGGGAACATATACGCAAAATTCCGAGACAACCCCGGAATTTCTTGGTACATGGTCATGGTATACGTTTGCTGTACCTACTTGTCAAACTCCTTTCATGCTAACCTGTCTGCTGTCGCGGTTCCATTTGCGGCGTATAAAGAAGTTCAACAATGAAGTTCATATAATTGCAAGTGACTATTATTGTATATGTTACGGCTAAAACCCGAAGCGCGGCTGCACCTAGTTTTAGCCGGTTAGAACTAGGTGTAGCCACTTACTCTTGGTTAAACCTAGTACGAGCCGATCCTAGTACAGCTGAGGAGGCAGATAGTTCGACGGAGTGACAGTAGTTATTCTGGGTGGTCATAAAAAAAATAACCACGAACGCTAAGGCGGGAGCTCCGCTACGCTTCGCTCCCGCCTTAGCCTTCTAACCTAACCCATCCGAGTCGGATTGCTCTGAATCGAGGTGTTAATCATGGAATGGCTGGACCTAGTTGTAGCCGGCATGATGAAGGCTAGACCTAGTTTTACCCGAAAACAATCGGCTCGTACTAGGTTTAACCAAGAGTAAGTGGCTACAACTAGTTCTAACCGGCTAAAACTAGGTGCAGCCGCGCTTCGGGTTTTAGCCGTAACATATATACAATATGTAATTCAACTCGAAAACAACACTCCAGTGTTATCGTATAATGTTGTATTGCGATTTCAATTATGATTCACAAATTAATAAACGTACCATCGAGCCTTTGTAAAGTGGCTCTATATTGTTATGGATGTTAAAAAAATCATACAATGTTTAACAAATGGGTTTTATTTGAGTGGTTACATTCTGATAACGTATGATATCAGTAAATACATAACCACTTACAGTAATTGTAACAGACGGCGACAAGGAAAATCAAAAAGTGTGAATTATATTCCATCAATATTTATATGCTGAAGTAGCAAAAATATGAAGATAAGTAAGAAGAACCTGAAATAATGCCGTTCTACTATGCAATTACTTCACAATATAAACGGCATCAAACAAGTAAATCAGTTATACTTCAAGGTATAAGCATAATAATAACATTTTCCTGTAGTCATAGTATGCGCCTGACTAGAGAAATACCCATTCAATAGGCTGATGCACGCATGCATTCTAAATGATCTCAAAACATCCTCATTTTGCAACTAGTTAATAATCGTATTGTAGGTACTTTTTACTGCAGAGAAAGTTGCAGACAAACCCTATAAATGTCGCAGACGTATCTTTAAGTTGTTAAGGAAGTGAGTGACACGGTCATCCCATAAGAAAGCGCACTGCTTTCGCGAGACATTCTATAATGTACTAGTGGTGTGAAACAATCTCTGTTGTTGCAATATTGTGAAATAATATCTTAGCCTGATCATTACAGGAAACCATAAGTCAATATCAATTCGATATAATAATAGTAATAATCCAGGATAAGACAACTGCGGCGGCATTTCTAACTCCATACTATAGTCCAATTTAGTTAAGTACCAACACTAAAACACTTGGCCCTTCTTCAATCAAAAATGACTATCCATCATTATCAGCAAGTGAGTGAAGAATATCAAGCAGCCTGTAAGGCTACAATGGCGATATAGATAGATACGTTGAATTTTTTTAAATTTGGTAACTTTTTTTATAGTAGACGCAAGTTCAAACTAGAACAGCTGTAATGGGAAACGGAAGAAGACCGTAACTAAAGATATAACAAGGGTATTTTCTCGTGGTCCCATTATTTTGTCCCATCAATGGGACCACGAGAGAGAATTATTTCTCGTTATCCCATTGCACTCTACGGTTACTAAATCTTCCTCTTGTATAATATAAGATGTATTGTCATTGTGTTTCTACAATAGCAAAGTTATCACTACTCGCAGGATCGCTACTATGAGTCGCCCTCTTATTTTTTTTAATACTGTCAACTTGGCAAGCAAGCGTACGGTCCGCCTGATGGTAAGCATTCACCGCAGCCTATAGACGCTAGCAACACCAGAAGAATCACTAGCGCGTTGCCGACCCTCATCACCCCTTATATATTAAGTCTTTGTGTCCGGTAATTTCACCAGTTACAGTGCCCTTCACGCCAGAACACAGCAATGCTTACACACTGCTGCTTGGCGGCAGAATATCTGATACTGCGGTGGTATCTACCTGGACGGTTCCTTGCACAAGGAACCTACCACCTAGTCAAAACCTCACCACCAAACCTCGTCGCCTAGTCATTGACAGCAGAGCAAGTCTACCTTTACAAGTTCCTAATCGCAACCTAATTGTGCTAGTGCATTTTATCATTCACAACTGCATCATATTAGGTAGAATTGCAGACAAGCATAAGCTTATATTGAGTAAAAACCTAGTCATCATTTGCCGAATGAATGACGTTACTTACGTCCCTAACATATATGACATCTACATACAGATGTAGGTGTACGGTCATGAGTCGGGTCATTGACCGTTGCACGTCTATTTCAATCATATGTTCAGTTACGCCGAATAACTGTAAATATAATAATGGACTTGTAAACTGGGCACAGGCTAAATCTAGTCTGCTTTCTATTTTCTGTACTTACCTATCAGTATTATATTAAAATCTTTCGTCTCATTACGTGGCCTGTTTGACAAAAAAATTGTTTGTCTGTAGGTATAAAAAAAACACTATTTTTTAACGTACAGGCTATGCTCCGCTAATCATAGCAGCTTGAAAACCTCGAAGACGAGTCCCCGATTTAATAAGGGACAATTAAATTTACGCAAGAAAGTGAGTTGAAAACTTTTACTTGATGATTTCCCCACGTAAAAAATAAAAAAAGGTTTCGGTATTCTTGGTAGATATATTTTGGAGAGTGTGCACGGGATTTTTAAACGATTTGATTCCACCTTCTTCTGTCTATCACGGACGATGAAACCCTCGACGAAGTTACGCACTGTAAAGTTGAACGTCCCATCTGAATAGATAGAGCAATTTGTTTCTTACGTACAAATAAGGACTGGAAGTTTGCCTACGTGCTTTTCCTGCCAGTTGCCTAGTTAATTATAATTATGTGTTTTTTCAAGGACAGTTTAAATGGGGTTTTATAAGCTACAGTGCTGTATCATCCTAGATAGCATCGCTGCCGTCAGGTGGGATTGCGGTCAAGCAAGCACTAGCTCTTACATGAAGTAAAAAAGGTCGCGAACTGTAGCACATAAATAAGTAGCAATTTTTTGTCTTCTGAGAACATCTAAATATATATCATTACATCAACAACAACTACAAGTCAAGCCCCCCCTGGTTATATTTGCTATAGGCCCCGCGCTGGCTTAATCCTGCACAGGTCAGTCATATAGTATAGAAGAATAACAGTATCGAAAGTAATTCAATTAGTGTTAATTCTTTTGTACAATTGTATATAGTGCTGTGTCACGTGAGACCATGCTAGAAAGGTCACACGTGTTATGGCACACATGAGGGCTGAATCAGAAACCTACAGCCTCGTTTAAACATAAATAAGACATTCATAATAATACACAAATTAATGCTTGTCAGGACAATAGTTTCTAAATGTAAACAAATAAACTTCTTTATTTTATCAATGCATGATTTTAAAAAACAAAACATCAGAAACTGGTCCTCACCTTGAAGTTATTTGTTATATACTTACACGAGACGTAACGAAAATTATAGTTTATTTATTAAGTTTTTGACAAATAAATGAAATTAATAACAGAAAAACAACTTTCATAAAACTAAACACACTAATATACATATGTACCTATAGATTACCTATTATTAATATAGCAAATATAAGTTATCATAACATATTATTGTTTTTCATATCGTTTCACATGGTCTTTCATTGCAAATCCATTGATGCCCTGGTGCATGTTATTACACTATTATTGCCACAAATGTGTTGACACACATACTGACGTCCATGATTTTATTATTATTGTTATTAATATAAAGTCTAATGACTAGCACACATATGTACTTTCAGTGACAAACTCCTGTTTAAACTCAGCTGTTTTCGCCTATTGTTGTATAAGGTATACAATATGGACGAGTATTGATTTATACTGAATCAGCTGTTTAGTTGCTATTGGATCTGCCTAGTTTGAGAACCAATGGTCATGTTTATAATATCCCAGAATATTACTATTGTTATACAATTACTTCAATTTCACTCTTACTACTGGCATACATAATTAATATAATTATCACGACTGTATATAAACATTTTGAGAAAAGCCTTTATTTTATCAATTTCTAGTAGTACAGTCGTAATTATGAAGGCAATAACAATACTTAAGGAAAATAAAATGTTGACATCACTAACTAAATTACCATGAGTAATTAACTTCCATTCATGAGTAATTAACTTCCATTCAACTGGAAAAGCTAAATGCAATAAATATGTGTCTTTCACATTGTCCGCTTCTATATCGGATCCATTCACATCACATCAGTGTGTCCAGCATAATGTCTTGGCTCCTAGCCAAGGGTAGGCACCCTTTCAACCTCACAAGGGTATATGTTACCTTTATCTTAGTTTTTAGTTAGAACTTACTGCCTATGTCGTTGATAAAAAAAACTTTTTCGTTTCGATATTCGATACGAATATCTGGTTGTGAAAAAACCAATCGGCAGTCCGGCTTCTTTAAGCTTAGCTGAAGCTTTCGATTAGGAACATCGCTACAATAAAAGGTTCTTATTATAATATGTGTATATTGTTCCATAAGAGCGATCTCACAGTAGCAATTTGCAAGCTTGCGCAACAAGGGAGGTTGCTGCGCTGTGGTGTCGATCCCACCTAGATCAAACATTTGTGTGTGAACGTATTATAATGTTTGTCTTGTGTCTGGGAGTAATATTTACCTAGTGTATTTAAAAATATATAAAATTTGTATTTGTATCAGTTACTTGTTTGCCTACCATATTACAGGCTCTGCCTAGTTTGGGATTAAACAGCCGTTTATGAACTGTCCTAGGGTATTATTACATCATATATTACGTGTTAATAACATCAAACTAATATAACATATCATGCAGTAATTATTATTTTGCATCATAGTCCGATACATAATGACATAATATTTATTTTTCTTACAAAAATCACCAATAAATGGTTTAATCCTATTCTTGTCACATAGTTCAACCAAAATAAAAACGGCGTAGAAGTTTGATCTACATATTCATTACGTTTCCAAACCGAAATTGTAGTACACGCAAATTAGGTTCACAACCTTTTCCACAAATGGAATGGTATAGAAAAAATATTCATGTATAGTAATTGGTGCGATAGGTATTAGAACTTTGATTTCGTAAGATTTTAAAACATTAAGTGGTATTACAGCTAAGAATACTTGATTTTCCTCAATAAAAGCCAAGCTGCTCAAGCGGTGGGGCAAATTTACCAATGGGTGTAATAACGCCCATTGGCAAATTTACTAATGGGTGTAATAACACCCATTGGTAAATTTGCCCTACCGCTTGAGCAGCTTGATAACGTAGAACCTGAAGAATCTAGTAGTAAAGTGTACTAGCTTACTAAAGACAAACAGTGGAACCTATGTCCAAAAGAGGACGAACCAGCCACAACACACAGCACCACAACGCCACTCCAAAACGGCGTTATTTGACTGCGGTTTTCTTCTGCGCTTGCCTTAATAAAAATATAACGTGTTAAAAATTGTATAAATGTTATGAAGTAATAAAATACTGATTACACCTACATAACAAATTAACATACTTTTAACTACTAGCTATGTAACCGATGTGTGAATAAATGTATGTAATGGAATATTCCAGTGTAATTTTCATTTATTTTCAGAATGAATGTTTTTATGATTGGCCTCCACAATGTATGTATGTATGTACATTTTCTAGCGTCGAATAAGTCTTCAAACACATAATATGTCTTATGACAATAACATACTCATCGATGGTCTGATTTAAGGTACGCGTCCATTGGAACGCGCCGGACGCAACGCACGCACGGCACGCAACGGATTTTAGTTTGCTTTGTATGATTTTACATAGCGCTGCGTCCATTACCCGCGCCGGCATTTTCCGATGCGGGCCGTCAAAATCATAGAAAGCAAACTAAAATCTATTGCGTGTCGTGCGTACGCGGACCTTTATATTCCGGTGTTACGACATGGTTATGTAACAATTAATATCTTTTTATACAACTTAATTTATGACGAGACGAGAGCGGAGTAGGTGGGCGTTGAACGGAGAAACTGTCTTTTCGACTGTTTTTGCCTTCGACGAGTAAAATAGTTTACAGTCCATCGATAAACAAGTCGAATGATTAGACTACTTTCTCGGTGGACTATAATATGCAATAATACGTCCAACGTCGACTTCTTTACTTTTCTACAACGGTATAAACTAGACTAAACATACGAGTAAGATTGTTTTTCAGGAGGTTTAAGTATCAGTGATGATAAACGGTCTCGTTTCGTCGACAATAAAAGTTTCGACGACCTATTACGACGGTAAGCGACATGCTAATCTATCTATGTCTTAGAGGATGTACGTATAAAAAGTTGCATTGCACTGAACAGTTGAGACACGTGTCTTTTTTGCTGTCGGAAAGAAAGCTTTATAAGTTATTTGTGACTTTTACCCACTAAAATTCTTCCTGGTGGCCTTCAATGACGCTATGGAGTCTCTGGGCACTCCGTGGAGACTTCAGACCTCGCTAGAGTCTGCAGTTAGAGCACGTCCTATGAAGGGCAAATAATGCACTTTCCCCGGCACCGTCGCGGTCCTTGCGATGACGTAGAGCCTACATCAAGTTATCGTCGGTCTCGGGGTGACACATTCGAAGGCTCAAACGTGTCACCAAGAGTCCGACGACGTAGTAGTTTCTCAAGCCAGATTCTCCACATCGATGTATAGGAATGTTTATATATTGCTGCTTTGCGGTATGATATCTGATACTTATCTGCAGAGTCCCTTGCACAAGGGTGGTAGGCACCACCTATTAAAACGATCGTACTGTTTAAAAACTGAAACAGATGGGGTTAGCCCTTTTGTCGTGACAAGTAATGGTTAGTAAATAACAACCTTGGTGGCAGATTTGTTCAAACTACCTCTGATTTGGCTAAATGATCGTGACAAACTTTTTAATTGCCCTCCGAAGCACGGAGAACAACTAAGTTCTGATGCCATATGTCACCCATCTAAGGACAGACCTTATCTGACGTTGCTTAAGCTACTGATCGTTTACCGAACAGTGAATTTACTATCTATGTTTCAGATGACGAACGGCAGTGCAATGTACCTATGTATGTTTATCGGCCGTGTGTCGCTTACCATAGGGCAAACGTCGTCCCTTAGAACGTCCATTGAGTACGGCGACGACTCCGAGGAGGACGGCGAAGGGGTTGCGACCCCCATCCCCGTGAGCACCGTGTCAGGTTCCCGGGGGGCTACAATGCGCCTCTCGGCTGCGGGCTCAAAGGCAAGGCTCTGAGGGGCCCCTGATGCAGATCCCACCGGAGAGACCTGGGTCCCCTCTTATGTGCCGATGCGACAGCCGCGGAGGTTTTAGTGGGTAAGAATCCCACATACCCCGGTCGAGCCCCACAGCTCCCGGGGAACTTTCGAAAATAACCGCCGCGTCAAAAAAAAAAGGCAAACGTCGTACTCGTCTTCTTACTAAATTGCATTAGATAAACAACTTCGATACCTTCTTGTGCCACTTAATTTTTTTTTATACGTGATTTATTCATGTTTTTTTTTAAATAGTAACAATCGGGTATTACTTGTGAAATCTAAACAGTATTTGTAATAGTGATGTGTGCGCACTAGACACGTGTAGACAGACGATTGTAGACATTATTGCATTAGAAATCTAATGTCACTTATTAAATATGCCTTTACCATAGCATCAGAATTTCCATTTCTTATTAAAAAAAAGCTTCCAAATATACGCTACGCGACCGCGATATACACAATGCGGGACACTGGAGACCCACAAACATCTGCCTTAATCTAAAAACCAATGTAAATTTTAATCAAAACCAATTTTAAATCTAAGCAATCGAGAAGGAAAGAAGTTTGTCTATCACCATATGACTTTTGTACTTCTAAATGCATGCAATTGAATTTTAACACAGAAGTAGATATGAAATTAGAGAAGAATATAGAGTACTATACACTGATGCTACGTAAATCAAGGCAATAACCAGTTAAACAAATATTATTACATAGTTATAAACAAAGAAACCCTGATATAATAAAATATGTAGCTTAATAAGCTTCTGAGACAATTCTCAAGAGACTGTCTTTCAATAAACATCGATGCCACAAAATATTCAAAACTACAGTAACCTGAACAATAAGGGGTCGTCCATTAATCACGTGAGGCTCGACAGGGGGGGGAGGTGTTCCGAAAAAATCACGAAATATCACCAAGAGGGGGGAGGGGTATAATGAGACATCACGTGTATTTATTTTTCGTTAAATGCACGATTTCTAAACCAAACAGCGGCACGTGGCCTTGACTCACCGTTGCCGGAAACGACTTCCCCTTCAACATTTAATCAGTTAAGTACCTGTATTTATTGGATGGGGGGGGGGGGTTAGTTTAAAACCTCACCACATATCACCAGGAGGGGGGAGGGGTTAAAAAGTTGCTAAAAAACATCACGTGATTAATGGACGACCCCTAAGCAAAAAAATCAGAAAGTAATCTTGTTTCGACAATAATCTCCTAGAAAACAATGAACAATTTAAAACTGGACGGACTGGTGTGAGCTTTCCCACTGTCTCTTTGCAATTCCCTAAAAAATTCACGATATTGCACAATGATTCCGATTAATTTAGCATCATTGTTTTGGTTTACGAAATGTTTCATGAAGCTAATTGTACTATTGCATCTCTCAATGATTTAGCGATAGGTAATTGGTAATTAGCTAGAATATGCTGTGGACTATTGAAATTCTTTATAACGTTACATAAAAGGCAAAGCAAATAGCGTTTTCTTTTCTCTTTATTTTTTCGAGTCTTTGATTGTTTACAATCATGCCAGCCCCATCATAGCCTAATCTAAAGAGAGACAAAACTTAACCATTACATATTCTATAAACATATTTGTAAATTTTAAGCGCATTAGGACTAGTTGGCTCAGCCATAATACTTTGGAAAGCTCCAATATCCAAATAATTAATATTTAATTCGATGATTAAGATCTCTCTCTCTCTCTCTTTTATGACGGACACACTCCACTAATAAGTGGTATACATCCTCTACAACTCCAAATTGCGTTGTATTAGTCAAGTTCAATAGTATACAAGAATAAACTAAGCCAAAATAACGATACAAGAGAAACCATTAAACTAAACATATTATTAATGAAGGTAATATATAGCTAGGCAGTTATCCAGTTTAGTATGTTATGTTAAACTTTTAGGTGACCAATGTTAATATTATCATAAAACCACGGATTGTTGAAGTTTAAACTATCCAATTAGCAGCAATAAAAACACCAAAATGTACTACTATGTATGTACTACTACTATGTATGTACTACTATGTAATGTACTACAAAATGTAATACTACATATCCCCAGACTACAACTGATACAGGATTTAATAATTTGTGATGTAAACAAGTTACTAATCTAATCACAGAGAAAGTTTTTGATACCAAATGAGAGTATCAAGAAGTGTAATAATGACTAATGCAAAAATATGATCTAAGTATAATCATGGATTAAAAATCTAAATGACGTTACGTGATCATATTTTCTATTCTATTGAATGTTGTTCTTTTACTGATTTAAGGTTCAACAGTCGCAACAATTTATCATTGTAAATATAAATTAAAACATTCTCATTCTCAAGGGAATGTAATGTATGTAAGGTAATGTAATAAATGAAAGGAATTAAGGTCAGATATCTTAAAAAACCAATGATTTAATTATTAATCATATTATTTTACATGTTTAGCTGAAACTCGTTGGACGGGGTTAATGACATTCTACTGATTTTGGTTACCCCAAACAATGGATATTAGCAATACCACGTGATACATGATTTTTGTAACACTAATAAAAATTTTTTTTTAAAATTGAACCGACTTCAATATCACTGAAAAGTATAAAATAATTTAAATATTATTGAAGTTGGTGTTAGCTTACCGACTGTGTATATTTGGCACCAACTTCAATAATATTTAAATTATTTTATACTTTTCAGTGATATTGAAGTCGGTTCAATTTTGTTTTAAAAAGATTTTATTTTAAAGATTTTAGTGATATTTTCATATATAAAGATTGAACCATCGAAAACCGCAAAATTATCTAGGTAGGTTATGATCACATTATCGTCTACATAGTTTTACATAATTCATGTTTCTTCAGAAAAAAATATCCGGTCGTAATGAAATTTGCATGGAATCATCATAGTAGTTTACTCTCTCGAATAAAAAAAGAATCATCGAAATCGGTTCATAATTGTCAGAGCAATGTAATGGAGAACATCAGTTTTATGGTTTTTACCAGATAAATTCCTCCATATCGTTCATGGTCCTCCAGGAAGTTCTTATCCGGTTGTAATAAAATTCATAAAGATTCAATACAGTGGTTTCTTCTTTCGAATAAAAAAAGAATCATTGAAATTGGTAAATATTTGCCAGAGTTATGACCATTTTTATCCTTAAAAAGCAACATAAAGTCATCTATACAAGGTGTAAAAAACACGTGTCCGATCCGTGAGGGTCTTATTTAGTGTATCAATACAAACACATGTATATAACTCATTTGTTGAATATCTCATATTTTTTTCCTACTTTGTTCCAGAAAAACGAATCTGATCTTGTATTTTTGGTACAAATTAGAAAAAAAAATTGGGATAATTAACAAATGAGTTATATACATGTGTTTGTATTGATATACTGAATAATACCCTCGCGGATCAGACACGTGTTTTTTTACATTCTGTATAGGCTTTCCTGCAGCTCTCAGTGCGCAGTCACCATTCTTGTTTTTTCGGGAACTACTTATTACTAAGCAATATTTTTTTTATGGGACCCAATCAATGGATTGAAGAATGGATGGGAGAAAGATTTTTTCAAATCGGTTCATAATTGCCAGAGTTATGCGCGAACATACATAAAAAAAAATATATATATACAGACGAATTGAGAACCTCCTCCTTTTTTGAAGTCGGTTAAAAATATAAATACGTATTCAAATCACAAATACTCCGGAAGATCTGAGCAAATACCTATTACACAAACGAAACAAAAAAAATATAACATAAGTAGGTCGATTTAAATACTTTAGATAACAAAAGTAAAGCATAATTTTTTCAACGTTAACTGAGATACGATATAAATGATTATATGTTAAATTTCTTGTCAATCATTAGGTACTGATCTGTTAGTTTACGAATAAAGTATAAGTTGTAATAAGTACATTTTCTAGGCTTTTAACAAATTCACACGTGGAGATTCTAATACAATAATAGTCCTCCTAGCCGATACGGCCACAGCTGCCAATCATTTTGCAAGATTAGCCTTCTACGCGGGTGATGTGCTAGCGTAGACATAGTGCATTCTCTATTCCCTTTACCTCTAACAATCGGATGGGACGGAAAACCGACACGACCGGGGAGTGATCAGGCGCAGGACCTAATTTTACATGCCTATCCGACGCATGGGTTATCTTTCAATCAGGTGATCGGCCTGCATTGTTCTAGCCAGTAGGAAACAACTACACAAAGTTTTCGCTCCCCGCGAGATTAGAACAGGCGACACCCGGTTTGCAAAACCAGCCACTGCGCCATGGAGGCTACTATAATAATGTAAATACGTATTCAAATCACAAATACGAGAACTACAGAAGATGATACCTACCTACCTATTACTCAAACGAAGCATAAAAATAGTAACTTATGTAGGTCGATTTAAATACTAAAGATAAAAAAGTTAAACATAATTTTGTCAAGGACGTTGATGAACTGAGACATGATGCAATAAATGATGAATAATTGAAATTACTTGTCATTACAGATGTGAATAAGCTTTTAACAAATCAACTGAAGACTCTAATGTAAAACGCAAATAGCTTTCTACTTATACTTTCTTGTAAGCACATTTGTATGTGAAATGTATCTGGAAACATTCAAAATGCCTATATATTTATTTCTGATGCAACTCACGTGGAAGTTTCAATACGTAACAGAATTTCCGATAGACGTACTCTGTGTGGAAACACGTTGAGGGATTTACGACGATGAGTAGGATGTTGCAATTATTGTTTTGTAACTTAACATTGTGTCCGACACAGGGTATCAAATCGTTATGGAATTTGCGGTATTTACAAATACGAAAGATCCGGCCTTTGTTCTAATTTAATGGAAGCAACGATAAATATAGCTAAGCATAGTAGTTGCAAGCAAGTTCATCAAGAAAGCTATATATAAGACAATCACAAATATCTATAAATATAAAATTACTTGTCCTGACTGACTGACTGACTGATTCATCAAAGCACAGGCCAAACCGCTGGACCAAGAAAGCTGAAATTTGGACAGTAGGTTCTTCTTATGATGTAAGCATCCACTAAGAATGGGTTTTGAAAATTCCACTCCTAATGGGGTTAAATGGGGTGGGAAAAAAATAATAACAGGCGTAGCCGCAGGGAATTGCTAGTCGTTTAATAAAACTAACCTCACATACAATACTACTGGCCCCCAACCCGCCCTGGCCTCCGCCCCTACGAAGACTGGGGTACCTTTGGAAGGTTTCCGCCCCGACAAAAGAAAAGACTCTTGCGCCCGATAATTTCACAAACTACACAGCCTTCCCACCCTTCACATCGGAAAACTGCAATGTTCACTCATTGCTGTTTGGTGGCAGAATATCTGACACTGGGGACCACCCCAAGGAACGACGATTAATTACAAAACCGATTATTATAATTAGAAAAACTTGGTTTTCTAAAAACTGCCATGACATGTAATTGACAGTACAAAGCTTTGGCATCAGAATGCATTTAATTAATCGTACTGCAGAAAGTTAATTTTCGTTTATTGTGCATATTTGCTTCAGCAAACTGAATATATTTTATGAGATAAACGACATAATACAGTTTGCTACGAGCTATTTAGTTATTTGTAAAACCAGATGCCTCGTGCTCACCCACTACAATGTCACAGTGTAACTAACTCTTGTAACTCATACTACATATCAAAGAAAATAAATATACATTCAAACATTAAAAAACTTAAACTGTCCTGTTCTTCAAACATAGAATTTCTTCATAAAAGTATACTTTATGTCGAGGAACAATGTGAGGAAATATAACAGCGAAATAAACGACAACTATAATTGTACTATTAGAACTGATTTATCAAAAGGATTCTTATTCCATTTTCGATTCATGCAAAAATACGTCTACTCTACATTCTATCTACAGTTCCACTAGGCCTCATCAATCCGTTACTAAGCAGTAGCAGCGTATAATTTTCTTTGAATACACAAATCATGCTAGTTAACTAGAGGCGGAATTAAAGTATCACCTAGTCTAGTTATATGTGTAGTAGCCTTGGATCTAATTCCAGCTACTTTGCAGAGTATCTTGCAGAATTAAATAATCTTCAATTCAGAAATTGCATATCAGATTTATAATTTCAGAAGACGTTAATAAAATCGAAGCGTGACAATAAAAATATAAGTATGCAGATTTGGCCATATATATCATACAGAGCGAAAGCTACAGAGACAGATAAACGCTTTTCGAAAAGACATATCTTGAGCACAAGAGAGTTACTATTATTTATTCATGCTCTTGACCCCGATAATTGCACTATCTTTGCAGTCTAACACGTGAAATGCAAGAAGATGAAACAAAAGATAGCGTAGATGCAGAAAACGATGCAAGATCATCTCGAGCAGAAGCATACCTAATACTTAGACACATAGATTATCGTTAATGTAATACAAACGTTTCTGCATGTTCGTTCATGCATTCAATTAATCGAATTTTCGATTACCCGAATGACTTACCATAAAAATTAGACCGGTTAATCGAGACTCCATTATATGCTTATTACTAGTAGCTTTTTCTTGGAGTCTGTTTATTCTGTGCAAGGAAGTTCTCCTGTTTATTCTGTGCAAGGAAGTTCTCAGTAACCTTTTCAATACCTCCACGACATTGGACATGGTCAACATTTATTCTGAATCGAGTTCAATTGAGTCGGTCGGCATCTTCTGAAGTTTGGCCTAATATACTAATCTGCTGTATTACATTGACAATGCGATATGTCAAGTGATAGTTAACCGCCGTCAGTTCTAATCCCCGAGTGATGGATTCAAGTACTGCACGTATTGTCTCATATTTGCAGGTTAATGGAATAAACTTTTTATTTAAAACACCATGTTAAGGATTCCCTGTACGGCGCTAATTATAAGCAAAATTAAATAAATAATAACAGAGTTTTCTGCACATCTTGAATACAAATTATTTTTAATGGTCTTAGAAACTCGGATAACATCCGCAGGCAGATTCCGCAGTGTAAAAATGTCATAAAATTATTTAACATATTACGATACACATTTTATTGTGCCAATTATTAACTTTTCTAATACGTAGTTATCTAAAGTTGGGTTGAGAACATCTCAACTCAATAACATCTTATTAAACATTTGCATATCTCGTCAGCTTTATCGGGCTAAGCGCGGAATGTACGCTTCGTATAATTTGTACTAAAGGTACAAGACAACTGCACTAACTAATATGCACTGCTGCGGAGCGGCACGACAAGACGCAGCTAAACATATTTTCTACTATATGAGAGACGAGTAGGAAAGTAGAATCTCATTACGATATAAGATTCTACTTCCCTCCTTGAAATCCGCTTCACAAAACTACACATTTTGCGAAGCATTGCAGCAGTGTCTAACATTTTTGGTACTAACCGCACCAATACGTAAGTTCCCAAGTGGGGATCCCAAAATGCTATATCTATTTGGAAATTGTTTTCTATCAAGAGCACATTTTGCTTAGTGCACACTGTGTCCCTGTTTCAATGTAATGAAGCGGTCACGGTACGCATACTCTGTTAATCGATTAATAAAGATCAGAACTAGCTGGAATGTACGGAACATTCCAAAAGTCAATAAGAATCGACAAGGCAGTTTACGAAGGATTGGTGCCATCAGCATAAGAATTAATTCTTGAGCCGATTTTCCTCAAGCAAGTCTTAAAAATAATCTTAAAACTGTTAATTGTTCCAAATTACTGTCGATGCAACTCATGATTGAATGATTGATTGAAAAACATGATTTATGATTTAAATGTTTCGCGAATAAAATCGTTGTCTAGGAGATGTGAACACCTCTTGAACACTTTGTGTCAAATCGTCCTAATAACAGTGTATAGTACTCTATTAACTCATGTTACAGATATAAGATCTTCTATTTTACTAGAGAATACCAAGTTAACAATATGTATGTATTACGTTAGCATGTAACTTAATTGTTTCATGAGTGCACTTCTGGCCACACACCAAAGTCCTGGTTAGTTGGGCTGTCTAGATTAGATTTAGGTGGGATTGATTGTGTTCAAATAGCTTATATTTTGTACTTGGTAACCTTTATGCGAGAAACCGGTTAGATAGGGAATTGGTACAGTCTTAAAATAACGTAAAGGGATATCGCATTCTGACTTACTGCCGCAATGCAGCAGTGTGTAAACGTTGCTGTGTTTCGGCATGAAAGATATTTTAGTCTGACAAATAAATGGATTTAAGAAAATTAATGACTAATGAATCTGTAATGATTTAGGTAATAATAAAGTTAATGCGATATAAATTATCTAGTTTTTCAAGTTTCTAAAGAAACAAACGATTTAAAACAGATGGAACAATTTCCACGGTCATATCGATCAGGCTCTAATATCTGTATTCTATAATCGCAGATTGTCTCGGACGATAGAATAGTCGTTATTTATTCAATACGCCAGTTCAAAGCAGTATCGATTAGCGCAGCGAATCGCAAGACGTAGGGCAAAAGTGTAATACACTATTTTCAGATTTTATTTATTCTAGAAGACTTAGCTTCATGTTAGTTGAAGTGTAATGTCATTTTTTACGAATATCACAAAGCCAGCCTTCCTATATTATTATCGTTTATTAAGGCACTGTGTGTACATGTGCCAACGCTCTGTGAAGAATAGCTATGTTAACACCTGAATGACCACCGTTCGTCCCTTATGCGGCCGGAACAGGGCCACCTCTAAAACAGAGTACTTGTCGATATTAAGTTAGTGCGGTCCCATAAACGACTGCATAACGATTTGCCCTCACCGCAGTAGACTGCGATCCCATGCGATGCAGCAGTACTAGAGCAAAGAAAACTCCAGTAGGGTCACTCTGGAGGATTGCATCTAAACGATTTAAATTATCCGCTATAAATTCCAAATCACTAAAAAATACAACTTATGAGAAGGTCATACTGAGCCGCTAAAATAACCGCAATGATTTAAAGTAACCCGTATAGGATGGTTTGAATTCTAAAACTAGGTAATAAAGTAATTTTAAAACCAGCTCTTGGTATCGGTTTACACGTGAGCTCAGCCAGCGTTAACTAACACACGTGAAATTGATACAAGACAGTTTCACAACCCACTCTAGTATAATCTTTCTGCTTGGTTACATACCATGTACCTGTCTACTAGTCTACATTAATTGTATCTAAGACGTTCCGTTCAACGACCAAACCAATGTCTGCTAATAAAAGAGTTCGATATACATTAAAATTCTATAACATATCGTTTAATCGAAGCTTTAAAAAGAGCATTTTAGAATATATACATGTACCGACCAAAGATTTAATTGGCGGGCCCGTTGGTCTAGTGGTTAGTGACCCTGTCTGCTAACCAACAGGTCGTGGGTTCGATTCCCACCAAGTGTCTGGGTGTTTTATTTATATAAGTATGTATTTACAAAAAAAAAAGTATATAAGTATTAGTATCAGTTGTCTGGTTTCCATAGTACAGGCTGTGCCTAGTTTGGGATCAGATGACCGTGTGTGAATTGTCCCAGGATATTATAATTATTAAAAAAAAAAAAAAAACTACGTTAAGGCACGTGCCACACACTCTTATAACACAAATCACGCCTCGTCCAGCCTTATCACTAACACAAAACATTCTGTAACTGTTGCGTACAGTAATTAAAACTGTGCCATAATTGTACAGCATTGTAAGTGTATTTAATAACTCCTATTTAAGCATTTACATTAACACAGATATAATGTGATGATAAATATTTAAATTCAGATACATAATCTCAAAAAAAAAACTAGGCATTTGTAGGGATGTATAAGCAAGTTATTATTTTAAAATAGTATGTAAGTATGAGTATACACGTGATAATTTACCTTTTCTAACATTTTGGACCCTAGCCTTTATAACTTTTCAGTGAAAGCAGTATTCTTAGATTTAATAAAATTTATAATGTTAACAGAAAAATAAAAACCACGGAATGACGCCAATAATTTTAGAAGTTTTTTAGTGAATGAATTTTATGTTACCGAGATATCAGCAGTGCAAGGGCTACATCAAATCAGTTACCTAATATCAACTGTATACAAAAAGATACTTGGCTCTGGCTACCCTTTTTCGGAATATAGTCATGAAGTCAAAAAAAATTACAAGCTAAGCGATTCACTATTATTAACAGACTTCTTCATTATCATTACGCAACTCGAACGGCGATGCTAGAATAACTTACTGGAAACATTACAGGCCATAACTTTATAACCACTGAACCGATTTTGATGAAACTTATACTCTTCACAAGGTTGAAAGATACTATAACTAGTGCAAAAAGAATTACAACAATCGGATTAACAGTTTCCGAGTAATCTGGTTACAAACCCACATACATACACTCATGAGATTTGTTAGATTTATTAAGAAGACTAACATATATGTGAATATTACACATTTTTATTAATATAACATTGCTGCTATTACTTATCTTATCATGCTTTTTGCACTTTTAGGTTATTTTCTTTAAAGTCGATTTTTTTAAAGGGTTATTTTGCACTTTAGTGAGTTCCTTGTATTCCCATCCTACCAAGATCTCAGCAAAACGTGGGCTGTATCAAATCAGTGAAGGTGAAATGTGTACAAAATATCTCTGACCACCCTTTTGTGGGAATATCGTCGGTCGTGAAGTCAAAAAAATGACTAACTAAATGCGACTTATAACATCATGATAACTCTCCGAATACTCGCAAAACGCAGCTCAAACGGCTATGCTAGCGTATCTTACTGGAAACTTAAACAGTCTTTATCCTTCGAACTACTAAACCGATTTAGATGAAAGTACTACTCAACCCCAAGTTGAAAGACACAAACCATTATAAAAAAAATCTCAATCGGATTTGTAGTTCCTGAGAAATACGTGGACAATTCTACATACATAATGTACTCTAATGAAATTCGGTACATTGGTTTAGATATGTACATAAGTAAATATTAATTAATATTTTTACGCGTATAAAAAAGGAATCCTCGTTTTTTTAGTCGTTTAATAAATTATAAACCGAACAAGAATTTAAACAACTTATTTACAAAACCCACTCATTCATTCATTGTTTCTTACTACATAGTAAGAATAATAAAAATCTATTTATGCAAATAGATAAGATACATCTTATTTTAAGAATACCTACGTTGAAGGTCAATTGGATCTTGAATACCCAATCAGACGTGCTTGTTTTTTTTCTATTCTGTAGGCATGTAGGTAATTTATTTTATTATTAGACTAGTGGCCCGCCCCGGCTTCGCAGGGGTAGTAAAATATGTATTTATACTTAATTGGATAAGGAAAAATGGTGTATTGCTTAAAATAGCTTCGTAAATAAGCCATTATTTCTCATAAAAATTAAAGGATAAAAAATGGTTACAGTGGGTTATCCCTAAGAGATAAACATATACCATCACCGATTTTTTTGTAGACCTTATTAAGGTGTACAATACTGTACAACATTATTTTGATCTATCTCGTAGGATTCAGCCAGCGTTTACAATGTAAGCGCAAAAAATGTGCCTAAAATTATCAGTGTTTCTCTATTATATTATGCATGTAAACCCTCTTGAATCACTCTATCTATTAAGAAAAACCGCATCAAAATCCGTTGCGCAGTTTCAAAGATCTAAGCATACGTAGGGACAGGCAGACATCATGAAGCGACTTTGTTTTATAATATGTAGATAGATTACTTTCAATTAGGTATAGTTTGTAATATGCCGCCTAGTAATATATATCGAGATAAGAACGTCAAAATTCGAATAATTGAAAAATTGATTAATTTTTGATATTAAACCTGCAACGCCTGTAAATATAAAAGGTGTGATCAGCGGGGCTATTGCGTATCTCGTTTGAAAACTAAAGTACCTAATGATCGCTATAGCAAAGTGACCATCAAATAACTGTCACTCATTCGGTATTGCCTAACTTGAGTGATCAATAAATACCAATGTTAACACACATTCAGTTGACATCAAAGTTCGGTGGATAACTAAAGCTTGATAGTCACTTGGGTGGCTAAAGATATACGCAATAGCTGCAGAGCTATTGCGTATATCTTTAGCCTTTAAGATCCTTAAAAGTATTTAATATCTTTACAAATACAGGGATCTTTTTTACCTTTTGAAGGGTTCCCTCCATCAACAAAAAAAGTATTTCAAATCTTATTATATACATTCACTATGTGTACCTAAATTTATTGTCTAATGATGTAGTTCTCACTAAAATTTCATATTACGACGATAAATTACATATTTTCATTCTAAAACCAATATGTATACCTAATTATATTTTTATTTGTTTAGGTGTATTCAAAGGTTGTAAAGGATTAGGTATACGTTTAATTTGGGTACTGTTTATAGGTAAGTATATAAATTAACATTAGGAATATTATTAGGATAATTCAAGAAATTGACGAAATTTTTTTCCGCTAGTGCAAATGAAATTCGCTTAGAAAAATATAACAGAATGTGTAGGCAATTTTTTTCATTATCACATTTGGCATACTGGAATTCCGTTAAAAAAACACTTATTTTTGCCGGGTCGTTTTTATTGGGGTATTGTGTTTACTTCAAGACCTAATCTAGTAAAGTAACATGTTCAAATATGTATAGCATAACATACAATCAATGTCTCAGTAAACGGGCGTAATTCCTAAAACAAATAAAAATATCTGATTTAAAAATACTCACATAATAAAAATACAAAGCCGAAAACACACAACACTACACTCAAAGCAAAAACGAAAAATTTAAATTATTGGCGGCAAAATAATTCGAAACTTTTTAAACTTGCGGAGCGCGCGTCTCTGACGGCGGTACGTCGGTGAATGATAACAGGTTGCTGTAGCCCCGACGTAATTATATCAATGTGGTCTCCAGTACCTAGTTTCTGAAGAGCTCAGGTGTAGGAGTCACTAACATGTCTTTAATGAATGCTTCAAGTGAGTAATAGCATGATTTTGCTGTATCACACACGGTTGCAGTTATAACTACGATGTAAGGAAAACTAGTCAACAAATGCCTATACTATAAGGTAGGTAGTTTATCTGTTTCATAAACTTATGCGAATTTTTATGGCGTTCGTTTTCAGCACAACTGATTTTTAATTCCCAACCAAAAACGAAGGATGTTTAACGCTTATGTCTGTCTGTCTATATGTGGTATCGTAGCTCTCTAACTGCCGGTCCCAATATCCTATCGATCCTTAACTATAAGTTAAAATCATCGATCAAGTCATCGATATCCCGCGATAAACCTCCGAAATGGAGCGATAACTAAAACCCTGACAGACTGTCATTTGAACAACCAACAGTAAGATACTAATGTTATTATTGAAACGGAAATATGTCATTATAGCTATCGATGGTAACTATTTTAACTTATACTAAGGGATCGATAGGATATTGGGACCGGCAGTTAATAGTGGCCGGATTTAATGTTTTTTATAATTTATTTCAAAGTTGGTTTAATCGATCGGTTTCTAAGCTACGTTTAATGAAAATCATTTTAGCCGTTTAAAGACCATCACCTCTTTTCGTAGTCAATGTAAGGATATTGGGTATACCTACCATAAATATCAAATTTAGTAGATATGAGAATCCTATGATACTGAAGAATATGGTACCCTTCACGATGATGAAACGGAGACCCAACGAATCTGGACTCGTGGAATGGGTCTCAACGAGTAGTTATAGACAGATGGTGATCAGAACACAATAGGCAACATGACTAAAAAATGTTTTTTTAATTCCATGCCTCAATTAGTATGGCTTAAATATGACATTTATTCAACCCTCCAAATAGGCTAGATGACTAAAAAAAATTGTTTAGTCCGCCATTTAGATTATCAAAAAATATTGGACACGTATTTTTTCTTTTGTCGATTAAACAAAAAATTACGAAGATATAGTGCTTTGAAATGCCGCGTGACGTCACACCTGTATACATTTTTTTACTGAGGAGTGACGTCAAAAGCCCCCACTCCCGAACTTTGACGCTCTATATCTTTGCCAATATTCATTGGATTGTTAAATAAAAAAATACGTGTCCAATATTTTTTTTAAATCTAACTGACGGACTAATTAGATTTTTTTTTCTACTCAGTCATCATCCCTATTGTCGGAAATTTTGCGTATCCAAATATAATTAAAACGTATTCGATCAGATCAGAGAATAAAGAAGAATATGTGTGTCTTACATAAAGACACTTGTTATTTGCCAGAAAGAATATTCTCAAGTGCTGGTTACGTCTGTACTCAATAAACCGAGCGTTTAAAAAAGTCTAGTCGACCCATTTCGATGAAACCCGTACTGTCTGTCGCAAAGGAGATAAATTACTATGCCATATGGTGCGAGTTAAATACATGCTCTATTATCTTACAGAGACCGGAGTTTATTAAAATCGCCCGCTAATTTGATGAATGGGCACAATTGATTTATTTTGGCACATGCTGCACGTCAGCAGGCTTCATATCAACTCGGAGAGACGGTTTACTTAGGAAGGTCTTGATTCAACCGATCTGACCAGGCGATATGCAGTAACCTGAAAGATTGCTAATAAGGCTAGCAGCTAACTGAACTGAACCCAAGTGAAATACCGTAAAAATGTCTTAAAGCCAAGATCACCCAAAAGTTATTGTAACTGTTTAGTAGTCAGTTTATGGAGTTTGTCGCTTAGGTAGAGCTGTTTTTTAAAAACCCGTGCATCAATAAAATATTTTGAACAATAACAGCGAGACTCAAAGAAACAACCCGACTTGTCAAACGATCTTTGCTTTTACTGCTCACGAAATCGCAAGATCTCAACCAGGCTCGAGAAACTAACCGTTTTAATACGTATATTATTTACATACACAATAGATATCTTTTCAACATTTATTCGGTACCGTGGCTCAAGCCGAACCTCACCAAATCTCACATGTGGGAGATGGAGGGTCTCAGCAAATATCACGTATTTTTTCCGCAACAAACACTAAAAATAAATAAAAACTAAAATCAAATACATCGCCTCACGTAATTAATGGACGGCCCCTAAGCAATTCTTTAAATTGTAGCAGACATGTCATGGGGCTTTCATGATGTCATCCCACTCATCAATTTACCATTTGACGAACATGACTCGGCATGTTTTGTATTTCAGATACTTGCGCAACTCAGTGTTTTAGGTATAATATCGCTAAATACTTGGGTAAACACTGTTTTAAACTTTCATGGCGATTTATAATCGTGCGCGGGTGCTGCTTGGGGGGACTGGTCTTTGGCCTTTTAGTTTGTTCTAATTTTGTCGTAATTTATTTTTTTCTTCTTTTCTCCCTTGTTTTATGTTTCGAACGGCAGGACAAGGGCAGGACACACTATCGCTAATGTTGATCTAATTGTAACAAGACAAACTATGTTTAAAAAAAAAAAATGACAAGCCCGCTGAGTTTCTTGCCAGATCTTCTCAGTTGAGGCCGCGTTGTGATCCGGTGGTAGCTTTTAAATAATTGACCGTTCAAAAGTGCTAGCGTTAAGCCTATTTGAAATAAATATATTTGACTTTGACTTTGAATACTACACACATCAAAAGTGTCTAGGGATCAACATATATTTTTGCAATAACTTTTCTCCTGATTGATATTAATTAAAATTTTCTTTAAGGATTCATCAAATAAAGTGTTTTCGTTTGTCACAGTAACGATAAACCAAGTCACCTTTGCATTAATAAAGAAATTTGCCATTTTCCTAATAAAGGGATTTTTGACATTTGAACCACTAACACAAAAGTTCGAAAAAAAGACTGAAATAACAGTTTTCTTTAAAATTTTATTGGGTAACTTAAACAATTAATAATCCGTGTTTCTACCGCGAACACTAACAACACAAGAACATCGGTTTGGCATACTCAAAATGAGTTCATCCAAATCACGCTGTGGAATGGCCGCCCATGTTCGTTGCAACAACAAAAAAAGGTCTTCTTGCGACTGGATACCCTCCATATTCGGCAGAGCTCTTCTCTGTAGCATATCCCATGCATGCTCAATCGGGTTCAAGTCTGGCGACTGAGCAGGCCAGGGCAGGACATTGATGTTAGCTGCGGCGAGAGTCTGTCTTACAACTCTTGCGGTGTGCGGTCGTGCATTATCATGCATTAACTGAAATAAGGGACCGATTTGCACTTGTAGAGGAACGATGACGTCTGATACAATCGTCTCAGCATAAATTTGAGCGTTGAGGTTGCCTCTGATCCAAATCAACTCAGTTCTTCCGCCGATCCAAATACCCGCCCATACCATGATGGTTCCACCACTATAAGGATGGACTTCCTGGCAGGATTTTAATCGCTGTTGGCGTCCAGGGGTTCTCCAGTGTCGTATACGTCTTGTATCCGGTCTCATACCAAAACGAGACTGATCAGAAAAGCACACGAAACGCCATTGTTCTTCTGCCCATTTTTTTGCCCAAAAATGCTTGATCCCTAGACACTTTTGATGTGTGTATTTTGATTCACGGGTTTACTGATAGGATGATTTATTATCATTTTGGACGATCCGTGAGTCAAAGTCAAAGTCAAATATACGTCCAATCGTACCTAGTTTATTGCAACAAATATATTTTTTTCGTGATATACCTAAGTAATAGAAAAAACCTCTCAAATGTTTACGTTAATAACATACGGTTTATCACATCACCAGCCGGAAGCTCAGAGTAATCTCCTCTAAGGCCGGAAGACGTCCACTGCTGAACATAGGCCTTCCCCTTGGAACGCCACATGAACGACAATTGGCTGTTTGCATCCACCGGTTACCTGCGCAGCGCACAATGTCGTCTGTCCATACGGTTATTGAGTATCTACTACTAATACGCTTTTATCGTTGTTGGTTTCACCAACACAAGAAGACAACGGTACGTACTCAAAAATGTCGTGATTTGGCAGCGGTCTCATTTAACGTTGAGGTTCTTCCCTGTCTGCTCCAAGTTTTGATGGAAGTTCCGGCTGTTCTTTTTAAGGTTCCTTATGGTCCGACTTCGTCTGCCTGTCACACCGATATATTTTAGTAACTAATTGGAATAGAATATTTTGTTTTTTCACAGCCAGGACATAGACGTTTAATGTAGTCGCTGTCGCCGGATACGGTGGAGAGGATATCATCATAGGAGAACATCGTTACAAATCAGTATTTAAGATGTGACGTAATGTTCAAATATTGCGGTACATTAAACTTACGGTAGCAGTCCAACACTTTCCCGCCAGTCATAATTAAATCAGCGTAGAATGCATGTTATAAGAAAAGTGAAACGGACCGTTCGATACATTTTAATAAACGCACTTCGACAAATCGTCCATGGCATGACGTAAAACGTTCACGCTTCGTGAAACAAAATGTATTAATTGCATCATTCCATCTTAATAGCTATGATTTAAATCAGTCTTTCTCAAAGTAGGCATTAACGCCCCATTGTTCGTAGAGGTAGAAATCGCCGAGAAAAATGGGAGACATCGGACGTATTGTTAAGGGGTGACGACTGATTTTAAGACGAAAAATTATTGCTTCTTAGTACACAATTAATTATTTAATTAATCATAATGCGAATCGTCTTTGTGCGATTGTTACTAGCTTTCGGTAAAGGAAAACATCGTGAGGAAACCTGCATGTCTGAGAAAGCCTAACTAGCTTTCGAATGACGTGTGAAGTCCGCCAACCCGCACTTGGCCAGCGTGGTCGACTATGGCCTAAGCCAGGGGGCTTAGGCTTGTTTATGTCCACTTTTGGGCACGGGCCTCCCCTCATGATGCCGTAATGATGATTAGGGCATCATGAGGGGAGGGGGGAGGACATGAACAAGGGCTGGTATTATTAGTATACAATTAATTAGATTGCTTTGCTTATTAAAATAAAAGTATCTACAATTCTAATGTGTTTGTTTAAGAGTGCGTACGAATGGGAAGTAAAAAAATTAGTTTAGGAAACTATTGATTTTCAAAGTGGGGTGGGTTAAAGTGGGGTAAATTATTTGAGAACATTTGGTTTAATTAAATCTTATAGTTTTTGCGATGTCAACGCGACAACAATGCAGAGCCGACGTTGTATTGCGCAGAGTTTTAAAAACCAGGTTAGGTAGGTATCTCAGAGTAATTAGAATGGAGCTAGTATCGCGTCGATTCGCCGAACAAATTTTTCGTGGCACGTGGCACTGGGTGCTGGAGGCGAAGTAAACACACACAGATACAATTTCACGCATATAATAAACTCGCAACACATTCAAAAAGATACGCACACAAATAAAGAATGACCTGACCATATGAACAAAATTTGGCAGAGGGGTTAGCGCATCATGCTATCTCCAGTGGTATCTCCTCTAAGGGTAGGTATACATTTTATACATATTAAATATCGCTCTAAGAGTATAATAATATCGAATCAAGAAGTGGGCCTAACAATGATATTTTACTAATATCATTGGGGCCGAATTACAATTAAAAAATGTTGTTTATTTTTAAGTCCATTTTTATCACCAACATTTCTTCACTGATGGACGACACTGATTCAAAACTCGATTATTATGCGCTTGCGACAACCTAGATCATGTGGCAGTCTGAACATATAAAAATATATTCCTATTCTTAGTTACAAAGATGCTCAGCAATTGTCCCAAATTACTAGCGCGTCTAGCTAACACGAACTGTTTGGAATAATTATCATTAGTAACAATGTTATAAGCGACGTGACGGGTAATTTGACCAGTGCATTTAGTAAATTGTGCGCAAAAATATTAATTAAATTTAAAAAAAAACGGTTAAGTGCGAGTCAGACTCGCGCAACGAGGAGGGTTCCATACCTTCTTTGGACCTATTAAAGTCATTTTATTTCAGATAGAAAGAAAAAAAACTACATAACTAAGTTTGTTTGACGAGGTTTTTTAAGGATGACTAAAAATCTGTAACTAGGTAAGTACATACTTAGAAAGATCATTTTATTTTTCCTGTAAAATATAGATAGACATGTATTACCTATATTTATTTAAAATTTCCTTCCACAAACTTCGGAGTTAAGGGGGAAGTATTTTAGTATTTTTTTAAATTAATTCGCTAGAAGCACCTCGAATAACATGTTATGTTATATAAGAACCAATTTCAATGTTCAAAAATACTAAAACTATTACAATATCTCGCAATCACAAGTGAAGTTTTTGAGACATACATGGACAAACACAGAACCAATAGATAAAACTATACGTATTTATTAATTCTATGTGGACAAACCTACATAGTACGCATGCAACTGTGGAGCGGTACACATTTACTTAGATGCCCCACCCCCATAGATTTGTTTATTTAATACAATATAATCTAGTTGTACACAATATAAATGCAATCCCAATGATGAAAAGCGGTGAGGCAAACGGTGATGGTGAAGCACGCTAGCTTATTAAAAGCTAACTCATTCTTATTTTGAAAAACCCACAATACGATCAGGCAGGAAAACCATTGCAAGCAAACTATTCTAGATAATTGTATGTATTGTAAATGACGCAGCAAACTAAAATAATAGAACTTATTATATAAGAACTTATAAAAAAGAAGAAAGGAGAAGGGCCTGTCACGTATTTCTGGGGACTTAATCGTAAGTGAAATACCTGAAATATAATAAATCAAATCGTAAAGTTACCACAGTATAAAAACACAAGCACTGAAGCACTAGAACAGTATTATTTACACTGTGGTCATCTTCTTCTATTTAAGTATATAAAAATGAATGGCTGTCCGTTAGTCTCGCTAAAACTCAAAAACGGCTTGATGGATTTGGCTAATTTTTGTTTTGTTTGCTTTAATCCAGGAGTGGCTTAAAACAAAAAAAAATGCAAAATCCGGAGCTGCGCGGGTCGGCTAGTTACTCAGAAAAATATAATGTTTTTTTGCTGACTGGCATGCTAGCTATGATGAAAGTTTTAAAAAGTACTTTCCAAGGTAGGTATATTTTCTAATTGTTATAGCGACGTAAACGTACATTTTATAAGCCAATAATCATGTTATTATTAACATTTGACATGGATAATGGTATCCAGTTAAAAAGATCGTCACTCCCAAATGTCAAGAACATATCGATTATAATGTGTTGCGTCATTCCTCATAAGATCCTGCTATAACAAAGTTAATTAGAAGGTAATAAATAAGTAACTAACTTTAAAAAAAAAAGTTTTTCAGTTGACCAGCACTGCAATCTTACAAAATTAAAGAGAGAAAGTAAAAAAAATACATAATTTCTAAATATTATAAATAAAAGGTCGCTAGCCGTATCTTTTTGTCTATCTGTTCGCCTAATTATTTAAAGAAAACATTGAGTTTTGATGTCGTTTTTACCAAAAAGTAGCTATTTCTACTAAAAGCATTTGAGTGCTTATTACATAATGCTTCTTTTAGAAACTCCGGGCGAAACAACGCCATTTCGCTAGTTACATACTAAAATTACAGTTAAAACTTACCTGACTTAATCAACCATCTTGTATTTCATAATGGTGTCCTTCGGAATGTATGATGCCGCTTCGCTGCCACATGTCTACAACAAATATCAACATTAGTTTCTCGGCAGGTCAATCGAGCATAGATTATTAAACATGTCGCCTCCGGGTCATTAGTATGGGTCGTCAATCGACTACGAAACACAAAGGATCGTGTTGATTCTTAAATGTAGGGTAGATGTCATTTCATAAATTGTAATGGAGAGGGAAATTAACGATGGTCTTTATAAGAAGTGTTCCGAGCGCGGAGAGATCAGTCGGTTTGTGGCAGTCTGTCTGGGAAGGTCTGTTTGAGGCAGTCTGTCTGAGTCGTTATGTCGTGACAGTGAGTCGGTCTATTGTGATATTTCTGATGTAGCTTGAAGGTCGGAGTAGGAAGCTGGTCGGTCAGGGTTGGCTGTGAGGGGGTATGGTGGAGGCCAATCGTTAGGTAGGTAGGGCTTCGATGCCCTGCTCTAATCATGATCTGGTGGTATCCTTAGTGACGCAAGGGTCATTCAAGTAAGGTTTTGTAAGAGTTGCTTCTGGGTGCTAGCGAGTGTGTTGAGTATTGAAGAGATGAGTGACTGGGCGAGGTTGCCGCTGCCGTTCAGTTTTGTTCTTGTTCGTTATGTACCTGAGGCCATGATCCGACAAACAAGTATAAATTATTCAATAACCCGTAGGGTGTCCGGGTAAGCACAGCCCCCTCCCATCTCAACCCGATGGGTATCCGTAAGAGGCGACTAAGGGAAAACCAGAAGACGGGCAGCAGCGTCTTTCTATTGGATTACCTACCCTGCTATCCCCAAGGCGCCTGCCAAGCGTGGGGATTATGGCAACCCCTCCCTACTTAGGGGGAGGCCTTAGTTCAACAGTGGACGTCTTTCGGCTATTGATGATTGATCAATTATAAAATCACAAAAAGCCCGACTACGTTCAAACAAAATGGTCACTTATTACGTTATACATACCTACATAAAACGTATACATACGTATATCAAATTTCAACTCTTCTCGTTAAGACCTTTTTTTAACCGGCTTCAAAAAAGGTTCTCTATTCGACGCGTATGTATGTAATATTAATAAAAATGCGTAATATTAATATATGTTAGTCTATGTGGGCTTCTAAACAAATTTACCAAATTTTATCAGTGTATGTATGTATGTATATATGTATGTATGTATGTAGGTTTGTCCGCGGATTTCTCAGAAACTACAAGTCCGATTTCGAAAATTCTTTTTGCAATAGTTAGAGTATTTTTCAAATTAGGGTATAGTATAAGTTTCATCAAAATCGGTCCAGTAGTTTAAGAGATATAAACTTTTTATGTTTTTAGTAAGTTACTGTGACGTAGACGTCCGAGTTGCGTGATAGTGCTGATACCTGTCTTGGTAAAATAAGTCACTAAAAAGTGTTAAATAAACTATTTAAAAAAAAAAAACACCGACTTCAAAGTAAATTATCTAAAGAGCATAAAATAACGAAAATATATTGAAGTCTGTGAAGGGCTGAAAAACTGAAGAGATCTTTCCAGCCACAAGTTGTTGTCGTAAATAAAACAATCGTTTACTGATGCAATCACTAAATAACTTATATTGAATCCAACACAGCGATATTACAAACTTTTCTTTCTAACAAGACCGGCAGACATTAATTTTCACACACAAAGACTCTGACAACTAAAAAGGCGGGACGTCAAAGACGTTTGACGTTTACGTTCAGAAATATGTTTAATTATCTTTAACACCCTCCCTAATTAAACATAATATTAGCCTCTATGTCTAAACAGATTTTTAACAAGTCATCTTAACATAACAATAACTGACTC
Organism: Furcula furcula; assembly: GCA_911728495.1. Lineage (NCBI taxonomy): Eukaryota > Metazoa > Arthropoda > Insecta > Lepidoptera > Notodontidae > Furcula > Furcula furcula. Next base: position 6,465,219 of record OU452246.1, on the reverse strand, counting down.
AATATTCAGAGCATTACAAGATACACTTACTGAGTACCTATAATTAAAATTTCTACCTGTTCTAAACAGTTTATATACTTATAAAACAAAATTACACAGTTTACAATACTAACCATGTCTAAACAATAATTACTGTCAATCAGATGTTTAATGTATCTGTTCATCATCCCTCCCTCATTAAACATAATTACCTACAACATAAATCTTTGTTTTATTTTAAACCTATTCCCTCCCTCAATTTTATAAAAGTAGTCTTCAACAGAGGTTTAGTAAACAAATCACCAAGTTGATTTACAGTAGGTATGTAATGGAGCTGAATAATTTCCGACTATTTTTTCCCTTATAAAATGGTATCTGATTTCTACATGTTTTAATCTTTTGTGAAACTGTGGATTCTTTGCTACCTTTATAGCTGATTGATTATCTTCAAACATAACTATCTGTAAGTTGTCAACCAATTCAATTTCTATCAATAAACTACGTAACCATATTCCTTCACAAGCAGCTGTGCTAAGGGCCATGTACTCTGCTTCGGTTGAGGACAGTGCTACTGACTGCTGCGCCCTAGAACACCATGATATAGTACAATCATACAGTTTAAAAATGTACCCTGTGGTAGATTTCCTATTTAAACCATCTCCTTTTATACCTCCCCAATTTGCATCTGCATAGCCTTCCAAGATAGTCCCAGATTGAGCATTATTATTATATACTAACTTCAAATTTAAAGTTCCCTTTAAATATCTTAGAATCCTTTTTAAGGCATTCCATAGCTCATCACTTGGACGATTTTGGAAACGACTTAGAATACTTAAAGCTACACAAATATCTGGCCTAGAACCAAGCATTGCATACATGAGCATGCCTATTAACTTTCTACACTTATGTTCCAGTATTTTATCATTTTTAATATTTTCCTCTAAATTAACATTTGCCTCCATTGGAGTACTAACTGGATGACATTCTGACATACCATATTCATTTAGGATATTTTTAATATAATCTGTTTGATCAATTTCTATAGTACCATTTTTAATGTCCTGTTTAACATGTATTCCCAAAAAATTATTAATCACTCCTAAATCCTTCATTTTAAACTGTTTTTCCAATTCAACTTTAACCCAATTAATTTTAAAGTCATTTTTACTAAATATCAGTATGTCATCTACATAAAGTAAAATGTAAGTCTTAATATCCTTATCATTCTGATAATACAAACAATAATCATTCTTACTCCTTTTAAAACCTAAATTACTTATAATGTCATTAAACTTAGTGTTCCAATACTTAGGTGATTTCTTCAAACCATAGAGAGATTTATTCAATTTCAGTATCTTATTGTTTGTGTTATCCATACCTTCAGGTTTATACATATACACACTTTCCTCTATATCCCCATAAAGAAAAGCGCTAGTAACATCCATTTGATATATTTTCATCTTAGTTTTATTTGCAACTGCTAACATTGTACGAAAAGTTTGAAGTTTAGCTACTGGACAATATATATCATCTAAATTAGACAAACTTTGTTGAAACCCCTTCGCCACTAATCTGGCTTTGTACTGTTTTTGCCCCAAATTACTTTTACATTTAAAAACCCATTTACAATTAATGACACTATCTGGTGCTTCAGACTCTTCAACCTCGGAAAATATATTATTTTCTTTTAAAACTTCTAGTTCCTTATCTATAGCCTTATTCCACTCATTACAATTACTAGATGCCATAGCTTGTTTATAACTAGTAGGTTCACATGTTACACTTAGCAGTCCATAGTCACACTCATAATCTTTTAACTTGTCTGGTTTCTTAATAACTTCACGATTACGCAATTTATAAGGCTGTTCAACACTCACCTCCTCGCTTTGAGAAGTTACCTCACCCAGGTTATTCTGGTCATCGCAGTCATCATCGGATGGTGTTTCCTCAGGATCTGACATCATGGTTGCAAGATCATCACTCTTCTCCGGTGGTTGGCCAAGGCTGCTAGCCTCCAAGCTATCACTGCCGTCACCTGATACTGAGTTACTGTCAAACCTGAAAGAAACCGTCTGCTGCTGTGTTGAGGCAGACTTAGTGACTTTTTCTTGAACCTCTTTCCTCAATGATTGAGTCTCTTCCCATTTAATTACATCTCTTGTTATCTCTATTTTATTTTTATGTGGCAAATAAACTCTTATCCCTTTTGTATGTTCTGAATATCCAACAAAAATTCCTTTTTGACTTTTTAAATCCCATTTCTTCCTTTTCTCATCATTGACATGTATATATACTGTAGAACCAAATTCATAACATAGGTCATTTGGATTCACATTCTTCTTATGCCAAATTTCAAATGGTGATTTTCCTTCCACACTCGGTCCTGTTCTGTTAATTATATATGTGGCATTATTTACTGCTTCAGCCCACATATGTTTTGCTACTCCATGTGCTGCCAGCATAGTCCTTCCAGATTCTACCAATGTCCGTATGTCGCGCTCTGCGCGGCCGTTTTGCTGAGGTGAATATGGTACCGATTTCTGGTGAATAATGCCATGGTGTTTGAATAACTCTTGTACTTGGCTATTTGTGAACTCTGTGCCGTTATCAGTTCTTACACATTTCACACATTCACCTGTGGTATTTCTGACATATGCTATATATTCTTTGAGTCTTTGGACAGTTTCATCTTTCGACTTCAGGAAGTACACAACTCTAAAACTTGAAAAATCGTCTTTCAATATTAAAAAGTACCTTGAACCAGCTAGGGACGCTTCTTCCATTGGTCCACATAGGTCGCCATGAATAAGTTCACCCACTCTTGTTGCTTTTGACTCTGACCTCATAAAAGGTGTTCTGTGGTGCTTCCCTTTTATGCATGCTTCACAAGAGAAATCATTATTAATAAAATCTATTCCTTTTTCCTTGAGATATCTTTTAACATGATCTTTGTTTTGGTGTGCTAGCCTATTGTGCCATGTTTGTAAAGTATCCATCTTATTGTATGCAACATTACTTGAGCCGATGTTCATTTTAAAAATCATCATAAATAATTTACCTTCCCTTTTAGCCATTGCTTTAACACACCCATCCTTCAGGAACAACCACTGGTCACCTTCACATTTACATTGATAACCATTTTTCAATATGGGACTCATGGCTAATAGGTTAATCTTTAACTTTGGAACATACAATACTTCATTCAATGTAGTTTCGATCCATGTCCGTCCATTGAATGCTAAAACTTTTACTATGCCAATACCTTCTGCTTCCAGCATCGAACCATCTCCCAGAGCAATTTTTCTTCCTTGAATAGGCCTGTAGTTTATTAAATTATTTTTCTCACCAGTCATGTGCTCTGTCGCACCACTGTCTAAATACCAGCCATTCCTTTCAATCGCTCCATCAATTAACGCATATGAGATGAACGCATTACCTTCTTGCTGACTCGGGTTTCCTAGCTTTTTATTTTTATTCGCAAACCAGCAGTTTTTCTTAAAATGGCCTTTTTTCTTACAATAGAAACATTCTATACTTTTCTTGTTGTTATAATTTCTATTTTTTGCTGTTGTAGAAAGAGCTACTGACTCATTACTAACCTGCTCTCTATTGTTCTCTCTTTCCTCTTCCAATAACAACCGGGTTCTTAAGTTTTCAAGCGTTTGCTCTGTTTCTGGTACACTTTCCCAGGCTGATGTGAAGTATTGAAATTTATTTTTCAGAGACAATAGGATTTTTGTAATGATCATTTTGTCTGACACTATCTCGCTGTTCTGTTTTAGTTGACTTGTTATTAGTTCTAGATTGCTCAGAAACTGATTAACGCCTTCACCTTCGTATTTTAAATTGAAAAATTGCTGTTGTAAATAATGCACACTTACAGCCGTTTGCTTTTCATACACTGAGCATAACTTGTCCCACATCTGTTTCGCAGTAGTAGATGTTAATAGATGGGTCATCGGGCCTTCGGCGATACTTGTTACCAACAACTCTTGAGCACGGCAATCCTTTTTGGCAAAGTCGACATCCGGTTTATCACCCTCTTGTTTGTTTGGCACACCTGTGACGATGTCATATAAACCGTTGGCTCGCAGTATAACTGTGATTTGAAATTTCCATACATTCCAGTTGGAGCCATTAAAGACAATCACGTTTCTTTCTTTGCCGCTCATTTTTGCCAGCGAACATAAGCCCATAACCTGTGAAGGGCTGAAAAACTGAAGAGATCTTTCCAGCCACAAGTTGTTGTCGTAAATAAAACAATCGTTTACTGATGCAATCACTAAATAACTTATATTGAATCCAACACAGCGATATTACAAACTTTTCTTTCTAACAAGACCGGCAGACATTAATTTTCACACACAAAAAAATGTCAGCTGGTGCTAGTGTTAGTTAACATGATGTGCTAGCACCGACTTCAATATATTTTCGTTATTTTATGCTCTTTAGATAATTTACTTTGAAGTCGGTTTTTATTTTTTTTTAAATAGTTTTTTGATACTCATATTGATGATTTTGGAAGTAAAAAAAATACAAAATAACGTTTTACGGACGCGATATTAATCTTTTGTAAATACAATAACCTGTCACTCCCACTACTTAGATGAATCTAACGAATATACTATAATGTGTAAGTATTCGCGTAAATAAGATACAGCGTGGCATGTTATATTTATAACATTGAAATAAAACTACTTTTACGGATTATATCGCGGTTAACGCGGTTGCGGTTTAAGACATACATTATAATATGGCATATTATAAGTCAAAATCCAACAAGCCTAAGCTGTAGGCGATGCCAAGTAATATACATACATACATACCAACTCTCAAATTACATAGCCCCTTCTGAGGCAAAAAAGTTAACAAACAAATCTTCAATAGAACTATTCTTTAAAATTTTCCAGAAATCTCTCCTCGTTAATACGACGTAAATCCGAGTACTGACAGGAGTACGAACTTCTGTTTACCATGATCACTGTCTGGAATCGAGACAAAGTCAATATGTATAATCTTTTCAAGTAGAGTTAAATTTTTCCGAGATGAAATTATGAAAAAGATTTACTTTGAGCGTGATTTCAATAAACGATTTCTTCTATCGTCATCTAGAGTAGGGCTTCCCAGGGCGGAAAAGCCGTACAGAGATCGCAGGGCGTGGGACAATTGACGGTTCCAAAAGAAAAATCCATAGTCATAAACATAAAATTCGTAAGTTGGGTACAAAGCTACCAGTGAAAGGGGACATGTTGTAAAAAAGGTTGGGAATCCCTGATCTAGAGACTAGACAGATAATTCACAGCTTTTTTTTAGAGTTCCCTACGCTCGTATTGTATACTAGCTGACCCACGCAGCTCCGCCCGCGCTGTGTTTACGCTAAACACTAAGTTTGTGTTTAAACTTTCAATAATATACATTCGCATAGAATACAAAACCTCCTTTTCTACACATTTTGACTTTAGTCCCCTTTCCCAAGGGAACCGTGCCGAATGTCGGGATAAAAAGTATCCTATGTCCTACCTCGGAGTATTAACTCAAATCATGCCAAGTTTCGTTTCAATCCATCCAGTAGTTTCGGCGTGATGCTCAGCCGAGATACAGACAGACAGACAAAAATAAAAAAATATTTTTTTTTGGCTTTAGTATCGGTTATAGAATGCCCTCCAATATAATTTTCAAAATATCTTCAATGTACAGAATTGGACCTGTTACAGTTTTATTATAAGTATAGAAGATGTCATACTACCACATTCCAACGAACAAATGCAATCAGTAGTTGTAGTGAGCATACAGCCTTACTTTATCAATTGCAATAGTAATATACCTATGCAATCACTTTCTTTGCCCCTGATAACGAAAGAAAGGTAACATCGGTTTGATCTTAGACCAGACACATTCATCCTCATGAAGGTGTCTGGCATTTCCTTTTAAAATGAAACTTCGAGTACAATTACTCTAAAGCCTAACAAAACATGTTATTTCAGGGATCGTTCTAAGCCACAGTCTGGAAAATTAGGCTGTGGCTTCTAAGGTGCGCCTCATTATCCGTCTTGGGGTCTCATAAGCTATTAATTTTAACATCCGAAAAAGTTCAATACCGGGCAAGACAGTCCTAAAAGATGAGAAAGATTGGTGACCGCAAGTAATTTGCAAACGCGCGCGCCTCTTATCCTATCATCCTATTGATTAGAGAGTTGAGAGTTCGGTTGTATTGTTATGGCAATTGGAAAATTGTCCGGTCGTTAAAGAGACTTATCTCCTGTTCCAGTATAGAAAGCCGGGTCAGATAGACATCCAAACCAAATTAAGAGTTCGTATGGAAAATAGGAGGTTTACCGATCTAGGGAAGTCGTCCGCTAAGCTTGACAGTATTTTTTCTAGAATTCAGGCCTCTACTAGCTTCCAACTGGGAATTATATTTTCTTAAGAGTTTAATGTTAACAGCTACGAGTATATGATCTAAGTATTTTCAAGATACATAGCTATGTGACGTAAGGACTTTCGCATGATACCTAATAAGCAAATAGCGATGCCTACGCCTACACAGACTGTAGCTTGACACTCGCAACATTAGCTAGCTTCTCTTGAGCTAGTGCTCAAGAGATGTGATGTGTGTGTAGTGATGTGTTCCTAGTGGAACACATCAATGTTAACACACTATTGATTATAGGCAGAATCTGACCTGCGGTACGTCTAATTTAACACGGGTATTAAACACGGTGTCTGATCCTCCAATCCACACTCTGCCCATGTGGTAGGCTAAAGCCTAAGCAATACAGGCCGATCACCTGATTGTCAGGAAATAAGATGATCCATGAGTCGGATGGGCATGTAAAAAGTTGGCCCTGCGCCTGACCTCTCCCCGGTCGTGTCGGTCTTCCGTCCAATCGAATTGTGGGAGTAAAGGAAAGCAGTTGTGCACTATAATATTTCCCGTCCGCTTAGATGGCTGATCTTTTGAAAGGTTCGGCCGTTGTGGTCGAATCGGCTAGAAGGACTTTGGAATAGAATAGAATACTCTTCATAAACACACACCAAAGTAAAACATAGAAAACTTAGAGAATAACTTAAATTAGGTAGGTACAAATGGCGGTCTTATCGCTAATAGCCAGACAACCAAATCTTTAAAAAGAAGTTCTGAACTGAAGTTATTGGGTAGTTGGTGGTGTACGGTGGCGGGTCACCCCCTTCCCTCCAATATGGTTGAGGGGAGTGATGGCTGCTGCTCGAGTCAACTCGTGCGCGGGTGCTGCTAGGGGGGACTGGTCCGACTACTATCCCTTTGGCTTTTTAGTTTGTTGTACTTTCGTCGTATTTTTTTTTCTGTCTTATTTGATCTTTTGAACGGCAGGACACACTGTCGCTCTGATCTAATTGTAACATGACACACTGTTTAAGAAAAAAGTGATAAAATGATAAGCCCGCTGAGTTTCTTGCCGGATCTTCTCAGTTGAGGCCGCGTTGTGATCCGGTGGTAGCTTTTTTAAAAAAAAAACAAATGACCTTTCAAAAGTGCTCGTTAAGCCTATTTGAAATAAACTATTTTTGAGGTTTTTTTTTTGAGTTTTGAGTACATACCTACCTTCAATTGTACATCTTATATACATTATAGAATTACAGTTTCTTAACTGCACAAAATCGTACTACGGATCCCTGCCCGTACAGCCGTTTAAATTTAACTAATGCATTGAGCAACAGTAGGTAGGGTCATGAAACGGGGTCACATATTTAGGTTTGCGCATAATAAAAAATTTGATGGAAATTTTCCGCCAGCCAGCTTTGATTAATGTTGACAAACAAAAATGTGAGCATTACCCCAGCAAGAAAGATGGTCGTAGAGAAGATTTAGTTAAACGAATAATTAGAGCATAATCTGCTGTAAATGTGCGCGGAATAAAAAATTAGTGCATCCTTTCGTTTTCGAGAAAAATCCGAAAAACGATTCTTGCTGGGGTAACGTTGTTCCAGCAAGAAGATTCTAAACCAATGATCGGAGAGAAACATAAACTTCAGGAAAGATAGCTTATATTTGTGCGTAATTGTGCGCTGAAAATGAAATTTGTGCGTCTTAAGATTTCAGAGTTATTACAATTCCTGCTGGGGTAACGTTTTGCAGAATCGTGTTTCTCGGAAACCAGTAATTGTGCACCTGTAGAATAAACGATTATCAGTAGCTCTTAATTTGTGCGTATTTGTGCATTAATTAGATTTTCAAAAATATTTACCGTTTTAGCGTAATAATGGATTTATGAAAACCAAAAAAAAAGTCCTAGCGCTTAAACGAACAAAAATTCATACACACTGAAAATGGTATTCGGTCCTTTTTAATACCCTTAACATCCACGAAAAGTTTCAAAACATATTATATACGCATTATTGAATAATGTCACTTTGAATCAAAACTGATAATGTCTAGTGTAATACTTCAGGTAATCAGGATGGTCACAATAATCAACACATAAGCATTTGACGGTCAATTATATTTTATAAACAATCGTGCAGAGTTTCCACTTACAACTGTTCTCAACGACGGTGACAGAATGAATGAATGAAACGTTGTGACACTTCTATTTATATAGACAAACAGATACAATAACTATTACATATTTATCATTAATTAATACTATTTAGACTGGAGATTGAATAAGAAGAATTATCAATTAATAATACCTATAAACATAAACTAGATTACTCATAATGTGTATTTTGTTACGCCGGAAGCTGTCAAGCGGACGGCGATATAATAACATTTTATTTAGTAGGTAGTTTAACACGTATCAAAATAATGCAAAGCTACAGAACAAATAAGATCACAAATATAATCGATATATAATTATGTAAGTGCACTAAAAAGTTGAGCTGGTGTAAACAGATACCGGAAGTCTGTAACACTCGGCCATCCTGCATTTGCCGTGCCCCACGGCGATCAGTATTATCACGTCCAGCCTGGTTTGTCACTTATACGGCATCTGAAAACAAAAAGACACAAAAGCAGAACATCTATCCATGTAGTCGTAATTAATAGGCATTAAGCTTGTAATCTTAATTACTAAACCATAAATTATATCCCAGTCTCAGTTTCTATTATTGCATTCATGAATTACAACATCTATATGTATCCTATATCACAGAGTATTTATTTATCACATATCACACAGCATTTATTTATTCCATATCTCGCAGCTTTAATGAACCCCATATCACACAGTATTTATGAACTCCATATCGCACAGATTTAATGAACCCCATATCAAGCAGTATTTATTTATCACATAATATTTATGAACTCCATATTGCACAGATTTAATGAACGCCATATCACACAGCATATATTTACCACACAGTATTTATTTATATAGAATACAGGCTTTTTTATTGCATTCATGAATTACAACATCTACATCCATATGCATCCTATATCACAGAGTATTTATTTATCACATATCACACAGCATTTATTTATTCCATATCTCACAGCTTTAATGAACCCCATATCACACAGTATTTATTTATCACACAGTATTTATGAATTCCATATCGCACAGATTTAATGAACCCCATATCACACAGTATTTATTTATCACACAGTATTTATGAACTCCATATCGCAGATTTAATGAACCCCATATCAGACAGTATTTATTTATCACACAATATTTATGAACTCCATATTGCACTGATTCAATGAACCCCATATCACACAGCATTTATTTATCACACAGCATTTATTTATTCCACACACTTAGCATAGATTTTATTATCCCATATCACTCATCTAGTTTATTTAATCCATATCCTACAGATTTTATTAAATCCATATCACACAGATCTAATCTAATCCACATAACAGGCTTTATTTAACCCATATCACACAGTTTTTATGTACATATTGGATGGTGAAATTCAGTTTACATTGATTTGTTGGGATTATTAATTACATCAGTAATCATTGATAATCACTTTCGTGAGTTACCAATAATGAGTATCACTCTTACATATCCCCAAAACTGGCGCGCGACGCGTAATAATATTGAAAGTCTGGCGCGCGATGCAGCTTCCTGTCAAACTAAACTTTTATGATTATGTTAGATACATTAACTTAACTTTCTAACAAGTCTAATTTCTCAACCCTATCTATTTCTATTTATCGGAGGATACTACTATGTTCTCATTAGGTATGGGTGAAGTATATGGTGTAAGGACTTCACCACGTACTATTCGAATAAATTTTCGATCTTTTCATGCCCTTGATATAACTTATAACATATCTATTGAGTGGTCGGCTTTACATCCTTTATAGGTACAATCCGTTATTTTTTTCTAGTAACATACGCATTTTACGTTGTCCTACAGAGTAGTTAACGCACTTCCTATATACGTGAATTGATGCCCGAATAATGGCTGAAAAGGAGGGAACCTAGCGATCGCAAAATCAGTATTATAAATTAGCGAGATCATGGTAAGATTTGTATACATGCAGATGTTTTAAATGTTATAAAGTTACGACATTATTACAGTTTACGAACAGCTTTAGAAAATACTTTCACACGGTCATAGTCTATTAGTAGATCAAAGTCTTTTAAATTGAAAGCCATCAGCAAGCTATGCGGGGAATAATAACTAAGGTGGTCTCTAATGCGGCGCAGTCCAACTCTGCATCCACGGGGATGCCAATGAAATATATTCGATAACGTTTTAGTGACCAACTGCTAATGTATCTAGCTCGTAGCTATGATAAAAATTGTTTCTCTCTAGTCAATTACTAAATATGCAATCTGTTATATAACGCCAACAGATTGGTTTTGCAACAGTACTCCTCTCCACCTAATCCAAGCGTACTTGCTCAGTATGGAATGTAGATTCTTGGACAGGACCCCGTCTATTCTACGTCCTTCTTGGTCTACTGCGTGGGACCTAGAGACATCAGCAAATCCGCGAGTAAACCTAATATACAACATTAATCCTAATTGACGCATCCCAAACAAATTAGTAAGTTTTTTTTTTTATATTCAGCTATGCAACGAATTTGAGTCTATCCCGGCCGCAGTGTTACCGCGGAAATCTTGTGTTCTAAATAATTAACGCTTGTCTAAGGACATGAGGCATATTCCTATGATGGATATTGCTATTTAGCAGTACGTGCATTGTGCGCTCTGTAGTCTAATTATATACTCTAGAATAAACCCCTTTTTCCACTACAACTCCTAGACTCGCATAGATAGTGAGAGAGATGCGTACAGTGCGTGGGAGTAGCAACACCATGCTGAATGTTATTAGTACCTAGTAAGCCAGATTGTCCAATTATGGGGCACTGGGTACATTCACATGAGCTGAGCTGAGCACACCCGGTGTGTCAAACAGCGCGGGCAGGAACTTAAACTAAAATTATGTATTAAGTAATTAAATTCTGTATATAACCCATTATGGACCTTGTCGGTGTCTGTATTTTATTGTATTTCACTGTATTTTACTGTATTTTACTGTATTTTACTGTATTTTACTGTATTTTACTGTATTTTACTGTATTTTACTGTATTTTACTGTATTTTACTGTATTTTACTGTATTTTGCTGTATTTTGCTGTATTTTGCTGTATTTTGCTGTATTTTGCTGTATTTTGCTGTATTTTGCTGTATTTTGCTGTATTTTGCTGTATTTTGCTGTATTTTGCTGTATTTTGCTGTATTTTGCTGTATTTTGCTGTATTTTGCTGTATTTTGCTGTATTTTGCTGTATTTTGCTGTATTTTGCTGTATTTTGCTGTATTTTGCTGTATTTTGCTGTATTTTGCTGTATTTTGCTGTATTTTGCTGTATTTTGCTGTATTTTGCTGTATTTTGCTGTATTTTGCTGTATTTTGCTGTATTTTGCTGTATTTTGCTGTATTTTGCTGTATTTTGCTGTATTTTGCTGTATTTTGCTGTATTTTGCTGTATTTTGCTGTATTTTGCTGTATTTTGCTGTATTTTGCTGTATTTTGCTGTATTTAGCTGTATTTAGCTGTATTTAGCTGTATTTAGCTGTATTTAGCTGTATTTAGCTGTATTTAACTGTATTTAACTGTATTTAACTGTATTTAACTGTATTTAACTGTATTTAACTGTATTTAACTGTATTTAACTGTATTTAACTGTATTTAACTGTATTTAACTGTATTTAACTGTATTTAACTGTATTTAACTGTATTTAACTGTATTTAACTGTATTTAACTGTATTTAACTGTATTTAACCGTATTTAACTTTATTTAACTTTATTTAACTTTATTTAACTTTATTTAACTGTATTTAACTTTATTTAACTTTATTTAACTGTATTTAACTGTATTTAACTTTATTTAACTTTATTTAACTTTAAACTTTATTTAACTTTAAACTTTATTTAACTTTAAACTTTATTTAACTTTAAACTTTATTTAACTTTAAACTTTATTTAACTTTAAAATTTATTTAACTTTAAACTTTATTTAACTTTAAACTTTATTTAACTTTAAACTTTATTTAACTTTAAACTTTATTTAACTTTAAACTTTATTTAACTTTAAACTTTATTTAACTTTAAACTTTATTTAACTTTAAACTTTATTTAACTTTAAACTTTATTTAACTTTAAACTTTATTTAACTTTAAACTTTATTTAACTGTATTTAACTGCATTTTACTGTCGTAAGATTGTTATATTTCATATATAATTCTCATCAGTACCTATTTCCCCGCTTGCTAAGAGTATATTATGCTTGCTACTCTGTGATAATTATTATCTCAGAGGATAACTACAAAAAACAATTCCTCAACCTTATGATACGACTACTGTCAACTCCACTACAACAATAAGTATTCGTGAGAAATATAAGGTTCGGGTTGATATTGACGTAAATTTGTACAAATGCATAATATCGTGGCGGTATTACATTACTCTATTCTAAATAGACTAGGAATTCAATTGCTTGTTGCATACTAAGTTTTTTTTTATATTAAAAGTTATGAATTAATCTTATAAAATGTTCTGAGGTAACTAAAAATATCTTTTGATTTACCATTGACTACCCAATTATTAAGACTAATTATCAGCAAGATTTTCATGATCGAAAATCAACATTACCGCACAAAACCTGAACATTATAATAATATAAGAAGTTTCCAATGAGTTTGAATATCAACCACCAAATCCTTTCATTTTAACTATAGAAGGTTTGATCCTCGGCTTTAAATTACGAGCTTCGTAAGCTTAAGTACTGTAAGAATTTTTTTTTTTTTACTACCCGTGTCTGCGCATGCAACAAGGTGCTAACCATTACTATTACTATTTGCTATATTCCTGTAAAAGTCCATATAAACATTTTAAGTTATAATTAAAACGCTACTGACCTTTTGTGCCGATGTGAAGAGCCAGCCGCAGCGCCTCGTAGCACGGCATCTTGCAGCCCCGTACTACATGGCCCTCTCCTAACCGCGTAGCATTTCCGATCTCTTGTGGATCCTTGAAGACTAATCGGTGAGCTGTCGAACAGTTTCGCCACAATCATACATGTCGTCCCACTGGTTAATTTAATTTTTTGTCGTTGCTTGATTCTTCATCCGGTAGTATAATGGAATAATCTCATCATCGTTTTGAAGTCCGCGGCGCCTTTTTCGTTGAACATGCCTTATCGATCTCCTCGTAGCCAGGTGAACAAGAAAAAAAATCTTAGTTTTCTTCGTCATCTCTTGAAATTGTTGTGTAGTTTCCATAAATCTTTGTACCAATTCCACCTGAATATATCCCACTTCTGAAGTGTAATACTTCAGGTAATCAGGATGGTCACAATAATCAACACATAAGCATTTGACGGTCAATTATATTTTATAAACAATCGTGCAGAGTTTCCACTTACAACTGTTCTCAACGACGGTGACAGAATGAATGAATGAAACGTTGTGACACTTCTATTTATATAGACAAACAGATACAATAACTATTACATATTTATCATTAATTAATACTATTTAGACTGGAGATTGAATAAGAAGAATTATCAATTAATAATACCTATAAACATAAACTAGATTACTCATAATGTGTATTTTGTTACGCCGGAAGCTGTCAAGCGGACGGCGATATAATAACATTTTATTTAGTAGGTAGTTTAACACGTATCAAAATAATGCAAAGCTACAGAACAAATAAGATCACAAATATAATCGATATATAATTATGTAAGTGCACTAAAAAGTTGAGCTGGTGTAAACAGATACCGGAAGTCTGTAACACTAGATTTGACGTCAAAATACAAAAAACAAGACCAACCCTAGAGTTTTTGGTATAAACCAAGAATTAGAGCACTTAATGAAATACATATCCTGAAAATTTCAGCTTCAAATATTTCATATTAAAGAAGATACAAGCAAAAACTAGAACCCCTGTTAGATTACTGGTTATCCGACCAAATTGGAATGAACCCAAAAAAGTATAGTACCTTGTGTCAAGTCAAGTACCTTGGTGTCATCCTAGACAGCAAACTAAGATGGAGCAACCACATAGATAGTAAAATAAATAAGGCCAGTATCACCCTGTGGCAGTGCAGGAGAATGATTGGGAAAAAGTGGGGTTTAACACCCAAAATAATCCTATGGCTGTACAACGCGTTGATCCGCCCGATGATGACATACGGCGCTGTAGTCTGGTGGCCGAGAACCAAATTGGACACAGCATCGAACAAATTACAACGCTTCCAAAGACTTGCCTGTATGGCAATTACAGGTTGTATGAGGACCACACCAACAGCTGCATTGGAAGCCATGCTGAATCTTGCAACGCTGCACTTATTTATACAACAGGAAGCAGCGGTGACGGCGCTACGCCTGAAGACACTGGGCCTCTGGAAAAACAATAATACCCCACATACGGTAATACTGGATGAACTTACCGGTGACATCCCTATCATGCGGGCAATTAATGACCGCGTACCAAAACAATTCATCTTTGACAAGAAGTATAAGAACCAACTGCATGAGGACAATCAGTGCGAAGGTTTGAACATCCAAGAGCTGAGGATCTTCACAGATGGATCGAAGACTAACGCGGGAACTGGTGCCGGGATTTTCTCGGAAGATCTCGACATACATATCTCTATACCTCTGGGAACCCATAACACAGTGTTCCAGGTTGAGTGCATGGGTATCTACATGGCTGCATCAACTATCTCCAATCGGGAAGTAAAAGATTTTCACATCCGTATACTCTCCGATAGCAGGTCAGTTTTACAAGCCCTAGACGGACACACCGTTAACTCCGGGCTGTTGTACGAATGTCACCAAAAACTGAATCAGGTAGGCAATTTCAACAACATAACCATTCAATGGATTAAGGGACACAGTGGCTCCCGTGGCAATGATGCAGCGGATGAGCTCGCTAGAAGAGGATCATCTATGGCCGCCGTAGGACCTGAACCTATAGTGCCAATCCCCTTCGGACACCTACGCACCCTGGTAAGACAGCGCACTAGGGACAAACATAACGAATTTTGGACGAACCATGGCGAGTGCAGGCAAGCCAGAGAGGCGCTTCCAGCCCTCGATGGCAGCATCACCAAACAGCTGCTCCGACTATCCAAACAACAATTGCGCGTAGTCACGGCGGCCATAACTGGACATGGTTCATTTAATAAACACCTTTTTGTCATAGGTATCACGGACAGTCCTCTGTGCAGAGCGTGCATGGAGGAGGAGGAGACAGCGGCCCACGTGCTTCTTAGTTGCCCTGAGGTCGCAGCATACAGGGCTAAGTACTTCGGAAACCCGAGTACTCTCCGAGAGATCGTCAGCGGCATTAGGCGCCTGCTGGCCTTTCTCGAGGAGTTGGGGTGGATCGAATAAGTTCATTCCCACCCGCACGCAAAATACGCGCTTTGACGTGGAGTTGCGGAAACCAGCCCGTTTTACCTATACCTATACCTATAATTACTTGTATATTGTTAAACTTTAATCCCGTTTATTAGTAGGTATATCGATGCGTTCATTATTAAATCCAATCAATGATGGTGAGATTTACTAAACTACTAGATTGCTTGCGAGTGATAGGATAGATACGAGACTGATCAATAAAGGACTATATCAAAGCTATGAGAAGCATTGTATATGATAAAAAAAGATTATTAGTCTTTTAAAAAAAAAGATAGCTATCTTTATAGCTATCTTTTTTTTTAAAAGACTAGACTTGTAGAAGCCATAGTCATAGGCTTATGTACTCTAGAAACATTGGTTTCCAGAGTAGGTCAATGTACATAGATCAGTTTATTTGTAAATACATAATGTGGTCAAATATTATCTCACCAAAACACAGACTATCTCTTTGAACAGTTAAGGTCAGTGTCATATATGCTCTATTCAAGCATATTTAACCCTTAATTTGGCAACGTATACCCTGTCATACATGAACTTTACTGTAAGAAATTGTTTTAAAATTAATAAAATACTTTTGAGAAATATTCATTTTTAAGTTGCAACACAATCAATATATGGGAGAAAAATTAAAACACATGTCCCACAATAAGAATTTTTGACATTATCGTGAAAAAATGGCTACCTGACGAAAGTCAGCTGAGCCTTCCAAAGTATATAAGTTATTTTTATGATTTTTACTCTATTTAGGACGAATGTAATGACTATATTTGATGCTTGATAGAGTAATCAAATAACTATGACAATAATTTTGCAAGTTTTACTTTATAATATTGTTCTATCTAGGTCACTAAACTGCTGTATGCTGTGACATACACTGCCAAGTTCATAACAAAACACTCTCCTATTAATTTGTATGTCGTGGCATACATTGCCAATTTTACTTAGGATTGATTATTAGCTTGCTTTTTGTTTTAGTATGTTATAATTCCTAGTCTAGAACTATTTTTGGTACTTATAATATAAGAAATGAATATATCAAAAGTCTATGGCATATTCGTATCAGAAACGATTGGTTGAGAGGAGCTGAAGTAGTTCTACCCGCAGAAAACGTATAGAATGAAGACGGCCCAGGGCAGTCACTTTCAAGTAGTATTTGCTAAAAACTATTTAGCTATAGCACCGTGGAATGATAACAAAGCAGTGAATTTATTAAGTTTTTATATATCTAGGCGTGGAGACCGTCTGAATAAAAAGGACTCTACATCCAAAGTGGACTTAGACTCTCCAAAACACGTGAAGGAATACAATAGATATATGTTGGGAAAAGATTTAGCTGATATGCTTATTTCTCTACATAGAACCCTATTTAAGCCCTGCCGATGCTACATCGGTATATCTGCAAAAATACTGGACTTTTGCATCAACAATTCGTGGCTTGAATAACTCAAGCAAATCAGGCAAACGATCGATCTCTGAAAGATTGCGGATTCGAGCTTTACGGAACTCTGAAAAAAATCGTACGCACAAAGTACCCTCATTGGGATTCGTAGTGGAATCATCAGGATTTGACAATGTTGATCATTTTATGATAATGACCACTCTAGGTCGATGGTAGCTGACTCAAAACTAATAACGATGCAATGCATAAAGTGCCAAGTTCGATTAAGTTTCGTAACTAGCGAAAGTTCAAGGAATTGTCGACTTGACTATCATTTGCAACCTTAGTGGACTTATATTTTAGCCTTTTTATATTATTATTCTTATTATTTTAGTGATATTTTAAGTGCCATCATAATTGGCAATGTATGTCACAGCATACAATACATTTACTAAATGGAGTTCTGTGCATTTGGCAATGTATGCTGTGGCATACATGGGTTTTCAGGAAAACTGAAAACTACAGATTTTTTTACTACTTTTCTATACTAGTTTTAAGTGTATTTAGGCTATTTTTAATAAAATTTTGAAGTTTCTTTTGTTTTATACTCTTTGCCAAATTAAGGGTTAATTTAAGGCCTGATAACAATTTTTTTTACTCATTAAAAGGTAAAGGTTAAGTTCTTGTTTTGTCATTGATTTTGGGAAACAATAGAAATCTTAAAATATTAGTAAATCTATACTTATAATAAAACTGTAA
The DNA here is from genome assembly GCA_911728495.1 of Furcula furcula. NCBI lineage: Eukaryota > Metazoa > Arthropoda > Insecta > Lepidoptera > Notodontidae > Furcula > Furcula furcula. Next base: position 6,447,223 of record OU452246.1, on the reverse strand, counting down.
CAGGTCCAATTCTGTACATTGAAGATATTTTGAAAATTATTTTTGGAGGGCATTCTATAACTGATACTGAGGCCGAAAATGTATTTTTTTGAATTTTTGTCTGTCTGTCTGTCTGTCTGTCTGTCTGTCTGTATCACGGCTGAGCATCACGCCTAAACTACTGAATGGATTCAAATGAAACTTGGCATGATTTGACATCTTACTACTAGGTAGGACATAGGATACTTTTTATCCCGTAATCTAGCACGGTTCTTTTGGGAGAGGGGATTAAAGTCAAAATGGGTACTTGGTTATACGCTTGGTCCGATTTTATGAATTTTTCTTTATAATATAATAAATATTAGTAAGGAAACACTCATAGAGAGTTGTTATCAAGGTTTTGTAATCGATCCGGTTAAGCAACGTTAGGTAAGGTCATTAAATAGATGGGTGACCGTTTAACGCCATTTGAACTAAATGGGTCCGTGCTTCGGAGAGCAAGTAAAAAGTGGGTCCCAGTTTTTAACCGACTATAAAAAAGGAGGTTATGTATTCGATACGAATGTCTGTTATTAAAAGTTTAGTTAACGTAAAAATAGCGCAGGCGGAGCTGCGTGGGTCAGCTAGTTTCTTATAATAATGTACATACTTACTTACATGTGTATACATTTAAGTTATGTACAGTTTTAGTAAAATCAGAGGTAAACATACATAAATTATTCTGCAACAATTTTTATATGCCATCTTAATGATTTCTGATACTTACGCGAATATTACACATTGAAATGAAACTAATTTTACGGATTATATCGCGGTTTATTTTTGATTTTAATTTCCCGACGTTTCGAATACTTTACAGCATTCATGGTCACGGGCGGACTGAGGTGGTCATGGTATTCTACACCTCAGTCCATGAATGCTGTAAAGTATTCGAAACGTCGGGAAATTAAAATCAAAAATAAACCGCGATATAATCCGTAAAATTAGTTTCATTTCAATTTTATATGCCATCTTATCAATGAGATGTGAGTGTGGGATACCAAGTACCTGTTTGACATGATGTTGGTAAATGCAAAGAAAACTTTGTATCCGGAGAATATTTTGGACTTATTCAAAATAATAATATTTTGAACATTTTTTTAGTCTTCATTCATTATGTAATGTTAGTTTTAAGAACTTTGCTCATCACATTTATGTTAAATGAATACAGTGGCACAACCTACTCCACGATCAATGGATTGACTTGTGCCTGACCTATACGCTATGTGAAACGGGAATGAAGCAAATCATTCAGTGTTTATGGGCAATAAAAATAAATTGATAAACTCGATAGTGATGTTTACATAAGCTTAGAAATATTTTTATAACTTGTTGCCAAGTCAATTTCTGATTTCACTTTTTATATTCTGCTTACTTCTTTTATGTATGTTGTATTAAATCATCAGCAGCAGCAGCCACAAGACGTTCACTTCTGAACAAAGGCCCCTCCCTTAGAAGGGAGAGGTTTCCTCAATCCCCACGCTTGGCAAATGTCTTGGAAATCGCAGTATAGGTGGCCGGTATAGGCACAGGTAATAGACAAATGCTGCTGCCTGTTTTCTTTTTTCCTTAAGTCGCCTCTTACACCACCCACCCAACGGGAGGTGATGGGAGACCGCTATTCTTACACGAACACCCCATGGATGGTATTAAATATGTTAACTATTTTGATTTTAACACATTACGACGTTACGCATATAGCAGGCATATAATTGGCATATAATTGATACGGCTGATACGGCGGTAGCTACGCCCCTGGTGGCTTATCTTATCCATTATCACAGTGTGTAGTGTACAATATAATGGTAAGATTAAGGGAAACGTTGATACATTTATTTTACGGTGTTGCTATTGTACTGCTATAGCAATATATTCCCTATATAAATACATTGGATAATAAATAGGTACATTTAATAAAACCTACAGTAAATAATTATTATAAATAGGTTTAGATCAATGTTAGGATTAACATCATTGAGGTAGGTTAGTATACATACCAAGATGACCATTTTCGCTCTCATGCCATTGCACAGAAAAACATATGCTAACCTTTAGGGTATAATAATTATCTTACAGTCATTTTAATTAATAATACACCCACTTTTTAAACTTTCGCAGAAAATCGCAAATTTAGCGATTTGACATTTCCCTCCCGCCCGCACGCACGCTCACGGTCAGTATTTTATTTTTTATTTTATGGCTTGGTATCAAGACCTTTAAGCCAACACGGTCAGCTTGACAGTTTATTGTGGGTGGGGCTTGATCTATAACCCTAAAATTTTATAACGTTACCATGCCCTAAAAGCGTTAGCGTTAATATAACCGTTAATAAATTTAATATTACTTTTGCTCATCATTTAGTATTAGAGTATTTCTCAAAATTAATGTACGTAACGAAATAGTTGTTACGAAATAGTAAATTTAAGGCTTGTTACATGATGGCGAAACATAATTTATTTAATCGAATATTGTTGATGTTTCATAAGTACCTATCTTCTTATTTATTTTTGTAATATTTACCTATAATATATTTTCTACTGTCTTTTGGAACATTTAAAATACAACAAGGAAGTTATACATTTATTCATGTTATTATAAAAAAAAAGCTATCCAAATTTAAAAATCAGCAAGATCTGTTCTTTTAAAGAATTGAACAAAAAGGTAATTTCCAGTGTTTCTTCTTTAAAAATAGGCCACGTATTCTGCTGTAGATTGTATTAGTATCTTCAATATGCATGACATTCTCATTATTTATATAATTACGTTCAGGTTTAGTGTTATTTTCTATCGTATTATTATTTTCAGCATAAGTGTATTTATTTCATGTTGGCAATGAATGTTACTATGCATAATTAGGTTGTAACTGTATACACTCAGCTTTATAATTTTTTTTCGTAAATTTACGAAAACGTAACGAAATTCTAAAAAGGATTAGACAAAACAGGATTCTAAAAAGTTAACAGTATGTTATACCATGAAACTGCAATTATATATATACGCTTCTATGTTCATACCACAGGTATTATAATAAGAAAAACAAATCAAGGCTCTCCACATTGTGAAAAACTGCTGGTAATAATTTGTGTTACGAAAAAGTAGTTGAAAAATGAAACCGGTTTTAACTGATTTTCATATTCAAAGATATGATTGAGACGCCAGACCATAGATAATACACTATATACTTAAGAACGCCAGACCAACAACCAATCTGAAAGAAGCTAGGCTTGCCCATCTTAAAATTTAACAAATTCATTTAGAAATTACATGGAAGTAGAAATAAAACGTAACTAAAGAGTAATAACGAAAAAGTAAATGGGCATGACTCATGTTGTTTTTCTCATTTAATTAATTAATTTACTATGGAAACCCATATAAAATTACTTTTCAATAGAAACTACATTTAATATGGACTTGTAATACACAAAAGTGGACAATATTGACGTGACATAACGTATTTTATGTAGTACTAGCTGACCCGCGCAGCTCCGCCCGCGCTTTTATTACATTTTGCTCCCCTTTTCTCCTTCCTCCCTTGATTTATGTCTCTCTCCATCTCTCTCTCTATCTCTCTCTCTCTCTCTCTCTCTCACTCTCTTATAAGAATCTAATTGTATGCTCTCTCTCTCTCCTCTATCTTTCCCCTCCCGCTTTGGTCCACGTCACACTCCCCCTCTTCTTCTCCCCGTTGTCCTCTCCCTAAACCACCTCCCCTACCTCTTCTCCCACCTTGCTCCCCTTCACCCCCCCTTGCTCCACCTAACTCCCCCTATCCCTCACCTCAACACCCCCTCCTCAAATTCCCTCTCACTCTTTTGCACCCTCCTCTCGTTCTATATATCCTCATCAATCAAGGTATCAGCGGAATGAAATATACTTTATGACCTATCCGATATGCACACAAAACTTCATACAAATCGGTTCACCCATCTATTTAATGACCTTACCTAACGTTGCTTAACCTTAACCTAGCGGTATGAAAAATAGATATCGAGGGAGTTTTTTGTAGACCTTGTTAAGGTGTACAATACTGACCTACATTATTTTGATCTAACTCGTACTCGTCGTATGGTTCAGCCAGCGTTTGCAATGTAAGCGCAACAAAAAATTGTTTATTTACGACATCATATTAGAAACCTCTAAAATTATCAGTGTTTCTCTACTATATTATGCATGTATTATACTTAAAAACCTTCCTCTTGAATCACTCTATCTATTAAGAAAAACCGCATCAAAATCCGTTGCGTGGTTTTAAAGATCTAAGCATACATAGGGACAGACAGACAGCGGGAGCGACTTTGTTTTATAATATGTATAGATAATACGTATGAGGGTGGTAGGGTTTCAATTTATTTTTGTATGAAAAGTAAAAAACATGGTTATTAAAAAAGTGTTTTATAATTAGTTGGATGATAGATTATACTAATCATGTTAGTAATTTTAAAGTTTAATATGTTAACTTTACAATTATGTTTTCATATATTATGAATAAAAACGTGTAACTTTTTAAATATTACGAGGCACACTTTTTTTTTCACAAATGTACATTTATTTTGAGAAATACTCATTAAGAGTAATAATAAACTTTCGTAACTTTTATTGAAAGTAACGTAAAACGTTAATCATATCGAAGCACATCAAACCACATCAAATCGACCAGCAGCAGCTGTGAAGGGCAATGATATTTTAAGTAATAAAATCTGTTAAAAAAAAATTGAACCGACTTCAATATCACTGAAAAGTATAAAATAATTTAAATATTATTGAAGTTGGTGTTAGCTTACCGGCTGTGTATATTTGGCACCAACTTCAATAATATCGCACCCTTAGAAATAAAAAGATGCATCTCAAAAATCACAACTTTTGGGAATTTGCTATAGAAGTTTTGCACTTTTTTCCAATTGTCTTTTATTTAAGATTAACAATTACTTATAATACTTTTCATTACTTTTACTGTTGAAATCATAAGTTTAAACTATAGAGATTTTGAAAATAATACTAATAATTCACACTGAAATCTATTATAGTTGGAAAATGTTGTTGAAAAAAAAAGTTCGAACTTAAATCACTTTATTCAAAAAAATCTCATCATATGTATATTTTTTTTATGCTGCAAGTCCAAAAACATCACTTTAGTTTTAAAACAGAAGAAATTAATTTGTAATATTCCTTAATATTTCATTTTATGATTATTCAAAATGTGGCGGAGAGGTTGTATGTACTATTGTATCACTTTATAATAAAAGTAAAACTGGAATTCATATATTTTGTTGAAAATGAAACTAAATAATTTTGTATAGATTGGCATTTTAATTTCTCTATAAGGTTACCAAAATATAGTTATATAGTTTTTGAATAAAAATAAACATAAAAACCTTCTAAAACACTAAAATACTATATAACAATCAGTTTTGGTTATTAGGAAGGTACCTCACAAAATCTGTTACAATTAAGTGGGAAAATAATTAGTAGATAATAATATAAAAAATAAATATGTCTAATAACAAAAAAACTAAATTTTCAATTAATTGAATTGACATTTGAAACTTTTATGGACTTAAAATCCGACACTACGCTGAGGACATCCAGACAGCAGCCTGTACGATATTAGAATGGCTCTCAAACAGCTTAAGAACAACAAGGCACCGGGTGAAGACGGAATCACATCAGAACTTTTGAGAGCGGGTGGAAACCGGTACTTTTTTAGTCCACCAGAAGTTATTTAATTCCGTCTTACTCGAGGGTACTACACAGGAGTGTGGTGGTGCTTTTCTTTAAGAAAGGTAATAACACTTTATTGAAGAATTATAGACCTATCTCACTCCTGAGCCATGTATACAAGCTATTTCCGAGAGTCATTATACGAACCGTCTCGAACGCAGGTTTGATGACTTCCAGCCTTCCGGACAAGCCGGGTTCCGAGAAGGCTTTAGCACCGTAGACTACATACGTATGTATGGCTCCGCCAGATTATACAGAAGACCGAGGAGTATAATCGGCCATTATGTCTAGCGTTTGTGGACTACGAGAAAGCCTTCGATTCAATCGATACTGAGCAGTATTGCAGTCCCTCCAGCGGTGCCACATTGACAGGTCGAAGTGTTTGTACAGCAACGCCATCATGTCGATCCGACTACAGGACGAGAGCACGAAACCAATCTCATTGCAGCGAGGTGTGAGACAGGGAGACATTATTCTCCGAAACTGTTCACAAACGCTTTTGAGGACGTTTTTAAGCTTTTGGACTGGAACGGATTCGGCATCAAAATCAATGGCGAATACATCACTCACCTTACTTTTGCCGATGATATAGTAATTATGGGAGAGTTGCTGGAGGACCTCAATACGATGTTCAGCGACCTTAGTAACATTTCCCAACAGGTGGGTCTTAAAATGAACATGGACAAGACGAAGATCATGTCTAATGTCCACTCGAAGTTTTTGACCACTACGTATACATATGACAAACAATCCAGTTAGGTCGGTCCAAGTTCGACAAAGCGGTCGCCCGAAGAATCCAACTCGGATGGACAGCGTTCGGGAAATTACGCGAAATCTTCTCTTCCGAAATACGCCAGTATCTAAAGATGAAGGTTTGTCCCCAGTGTGTGTTGCCAGTGATGACATATGGTTGGTCTCCACCAAACGAGCTATGGAGAGAGCTACTATGCTCGGAGTTTCTTTGCGCGTCCGAATCCGTAATGAGGAGATTCGCCGAAAACCAAGGTCACTGACATAGCTCTTAAAATCTGCAAGTTGACGTGGTAATAATGCCACGTCACTCGGAGAACCGATAAGCGTTGGGGAAGAAAGGTTCTCAAGTGATGACCACTAACCGGAAGACGCAGCGTAGGTAGTGGGAGGCACCACTAGGTGGACAGACGACATTGGGCGCGTCGCAGGTAACCGGTGGATGCAAATAGCCAATTGTCGTTCATTGTGGCGTTCTAAGGGGGAGGCCTATGTTCAGCAGTGAACGCCTTCCGACTAGTGAGAATGATGATGATGAACTTAAAAGCACTTCAAGAGGAGTGGGGTTATAACTTTAATGTTGATAGAGATGGAAAAACTGTAAATTGGAACAAATCGGATCCATTAAACAGATATCTAATATTTACGCAAATATTACACGTTGAAATGAAACAAATTTTACGGATTATATCGCGGTTTATTTTTGATATTAATTACCCGACGTTTCGAATACTTTACAGCATTCATGGTCACGGGCGGACTTAGGTGGTAGCTGTCCATACGTCATAGTTATCTTAGGGTACCCTCAGGTCTTCTAATTATTATTGTTAGTCCGATCTACGAAGAAAGAGCTTACAGTATCTTGAGGTGGAGTGCTGTTTTGGATTTGATTATATTTATCACAGGATCCCAAGCTAGTGGCCCAGCCCAGCCATCCTCTCTATTGAAATTTGGATGTTTTTTAATTTCAATAGCCTGATGAATCATCCTTGGCAGGAAGCGTTGTTCTTTTGCGAGGATTGTGATTTCGGTATCAGTTTCTTTTATAAGACTTCGCACAATGACACTATCTTCAAACAAGTTGATGTTAGGAATAAACAACAAAAAAAAAAGAATCAAATATCAGTAATTTCATTAATTAAAGCTTATTTAGCTAAAGAAAAGAGCTGAATGCTAATAAAAATTAAGATTTAAAGAGTCATTAACAAAGAATTTGAGTCCTTCTTTGTATTCAAGTGTCTATAATTCAATCATTTAAATAATAACCTATAAACCACACAATGCAAACCGACTTAATTCTCATGCCGTTACTAATAAAAAGAATTAACCTTGAAGATTAGTTTCAATTTTCTGCCATTCTAAATAAAAACAAGAAGCAAATCGAAATCATCTTTGACATTTAGAGGTACTTTTTACAATAAAGCGATTGTTACTCCAATAACTACGCCGTGATTTTATAACTAAACCGATGTATTAGGCGTTAGCTTTGTAAACTTTTTCCAATTTTAGAACAAAACAGAATTAAATCTGAATGTTTCACACTGCCATTGAATGCGTTTTCTAGAAAAAAGAAATATCGCAAGAATCATGCATTTTATAATAAAACTAGAGTATAATTTCATAGTACCCTTTAATTCAAAATTGAATTATTTTATGTTACACCAAACGACAACGCTACAGACTTCACTCATTGCCGATGCAACTCTGAATCACACCACTTTATAAGAATCGACTCGTCAGTTCTTGTTGATTGAAAAAAGAAGAACGATCCCGCATCTCGTTCATTTGTATCGAAATGGTGCGGCTGTCGAATTCTACCTATTCGTTACACTATGAAGACGCGTTTTATTAGAAAATCTCCAAAAACATGAATTTTGACTTACATCTTTTTATTTTTAAGCGTGCGATATTTAAATTATTTTATACATTTCAGTGATATTGAAGCCGGTTCAATTTTTTTTTAAAAAGATTTTATTTTAAACTTTTTAGTGATGTTTTCATATATAAAGATTGAACCATCGAAAACCGTAAAATTATCTAGGAAGGTTATGATCACATTATCGTCTACATAGTTTTACATAATTCATGTTTCTTCAGAAAAAAATATCCGGTCGTAATGAAATTTACATGGAATCATCATAGTATTTTACTCTCTCGAATAAAAAGAAAGAATCATCGAAATCGGTTCATAATTGTCAGAGCAATGTAATGGAGAACATCAGTTTTATGGTTTTTACCAGATAAATTCCTCCACATCGTTCATGGTCCTCCAGGAAGTTCTTATCCGGTTGTAATAAAATTCATACAGATTCAATACAGTGGTTTCTTCTTTCGAATAAAAAAAGAATCATTGAAATTGGTAAATATTTGCCAGAGTTATGACCATTTTTGTCCTTAAAAAGCGACGTCATCTATATAGGCTTTCCTGCAGCTCTCAGTGCGCAGTCACCATTCTTGTTTTTTCAGGAACTACTTATTACTAAGCAATAATTTTTTTATGGGACCTAATCAATGGATTGAAGAATGGATGGAAGAAAGATTTTTTCAAATCGGTTCATAATTGCCGGAGCTATGCGCGAACATACATAAAAAATATATATATATATATACAGACGAATTGAGAACCTCCTCCTTTTTTGAAGTCGGTTAAAAAGCGATAGATAGGTTACCTATAGGAGATCAGCATAACTATTCACAAATGTCGGGAACGTTCCGTTTCGGATCGGAAAGTCAGATGACATGTCAAATTATGATCCGACGGATTGTCAAACGCCATTCACAGTTCCTATCGGAAAGGGAGTTTAAGAATTCGATATGAGTGTGTTTACGGAGAACATTATAAAATGGTAGAAAAAGAGATTATAGTGGTAGAAAGTTTTTAAGTGGTTAAATAATTGTTTTTTATTGAAATTTCAATGTATTTTGTAACATATCATATAGGAAATAACATAATTTATATAATGTGGCTTATTTAGTCATCTATAGGAATGTATTTTATTGACATAACGTTTTTGCGAATTTACTTCTAAACTTGCGTCGTAAACGCTTAGTCTTTTTTTCCTATAGTGCCGTATACACACCTTGGAGGAAGGAATGTACACACCGGGCAAACGGACGGGATTCGTTGGTCTTTTAAGGATGTTTCAGCGAAAGCTAACTATTGATTACTGCTTTTCTATGTATAGATTACCAAACAAACCCAGCTAATGTGTTCCTTTGCCTCTATTGATCCTATTTGGATGTTTAGTGAATGAGTAGTTTGTTGGCGTAGTGTGAATGCACCATTCTCAATTTAATTTTACTAGTTACGCGAGTCTCGAATATTCTTTAGATAAGTGAGTGTCTATAATTATTGTTTTTGTAGTCTTTTTTAAAATGTAGTTGTATAAAAACCTAATATTCTTGTGAAATATTAACCTTCCCGACAGCAAAAGGCTCGCGGAATAGTTTCCGTGAATTATCGTCTTGTTATCGAATCGAACTGTCAAAACTTTTCGGTTACGGATTTGTGAATAGCGTTTGAAGGAGAGCCTCGGACACTTTTCTATCGGATTCGGATACGGGACTTTCCGACGGTTCTGAATAACTGAAAGTCAAAAGTGGCGGTATTTTTGTTTTCGTTTTTTGAAAGGACTTTGTCGCTGAGCGACGATGCCGTCCCGTAAAAACAATCAACATCTTACAAACTTAAATTAAAAATGTAGGTACTACATATTAGCGTCCGCCTAAACCTAAAGCTGCTAACTCAATCAATATTTGGGCTTCTTTCGACATTGGACTAGTTAACATTGAATCTATGAGTCCGATGAGGGCATTATTATTATTGCCAAAATTTAAATTTCTAAATGTTTCATTCCGGACACATTCCAACAATATGCTGTACATCCTCATTATCCCCACAATAGTTCGAATCCAGTTACATAGTTTTAAAATCTTTTTTTCGTAGCCGTAGCACATTAGGCGAGGCTTTCGAAAGCGAACCGTGAGATGCGAGTTCGAATCCAGTTAGTTTTAAATTTTTTTTATGTTAGATATTTTTATTAATTAATATATTCTTTCTGTGTGTGTGAATACATAAAGTAGTTTGTGCGTAGTATTTCTCTAAAGGCGATTTAGGTATATGTTATGGTATGAATGTAAATTTGGAAACAATTACTATCGTAGCCGTAGCACATTACACGAGGCATTCGGAAATGAACCGTGAGACGCTATTTCGAATCCAGTTAATTTTTAAATCTTTTTTCGTAGCCGTAGCACATTAGGCGAGGCGTTCGGAAACGAACCGTGAGACGCGAGTTCGAATCCAGTTAGTCTTAAAATCTTTTTTGTAAGATATTGTTATTAATTAATATATTATTTAATATAATAATGAGAACATACAATTGCAAGTAGAGGACGTGTAAGCAGGTTGTACTTTTCAAAATAAAATATTTAATTGATAAATTTGAATTGTAATTTAATTTGGATTTGGTTTGGTTACTTCGTGGTTACGTCACTGTCTATATACCATACAGCAATGATAATATCATTGCCATACAGTCATTCAACGAAGTCGTCTAGAGAGGGTATCGTGCGGGGTGTGAGGCGCGGGTAGGCAAGCCTGAGTTGCGTACCCCGAATTACCTAATTACATAGTTAGCTAGTTACTATAACAGGACATGACTGACCCGACTGGGTCCGTTGACGCGTATTTATTTTAATTTGTAGCATGTTCGTGGACATGTTGATAGACATGCTCGTGGACATGTTGATAGACATGTTCGTGGACATGTTGATAGACATGCTCGTGGACATGTTCGTGGACATGTTGATAGACATGCTCGTTGACATGTTGGTGGACATGTTGATAGACATGTTGGTGGACATGTTGGTAGACATGTTGGTGGACATGTTCGTGGACTTATTGATAGACATTTTCGTGGACATGTTCGTGGACATGATGATAGACATGTTCGTGGACATGTTGATAGACATGCTCGTGGACATGTTGATAGACATGCTCGTGGACATGTTGATAGACATGCTCGTGGACATGTTGATAGACATGTTCGTGGACATGTTGGTAGACATGTTGGTGGACATGTTCGTGGACTTATTGATAGACATTTTCGTGGACATGCTCGTGGACATGTTCGTGGACATGTTCGTGGACATGTTCGTGGAAATGTTCGTGGACGTGTTGATAGACATGTTCGTGGACATGTTGATAGACATGTTGGTAGACATGTTCGTAGACATGTTGATAAACATGCTCGTTGACATGTTGATAGACATGCTCGTTGACATGTTCGTGGACATGCTCGTTGACATGTTGATAGACATGTTCGTGGACATGTTGATAGACATGTTCGTGGACATGTTGATAGACATGCTCGTTGACAAGTTGCTAGACATGCTCGTGGACATGTTCGTGGACACGATGATAGACATGTTCGTGGACATGTTGATAGACATGTTCGTGGACGTGTTGATAGACATGTGCGTGGACATGTTGATAGACATGCTCATGGACTTATTGATAGACATTTTCGTGGACATGCTCGTGGACATGTTCGTGGACATGTTCGTGGACATGTTCGTGGAAATGTTCGTGGACGTGTTGATAGACATGTTCGTGGACATGTTGATAGACATGTTCGTAGACATGTTCGTAGACATGTTGATAAACATGCTCGTTGACATGTTGATAGACATGCTCGTTGACATGTTCGTGGACATGCTCGTTGACATGTTGATAGACATGTTCGTGGACATGTTGATAGACATGTTCGTGGACATGTTGATAGACATGCTCGTGGAATTGTTGATAGACATTTTCGTGGACATGCTCGTGGACATGTTCGTGGACATGTTCGTGGACATGTTCGTGGACATGTTCGTGGACATGTTCGTGGACGTGTTGATAGACATGTTCGTGGACATGTTGATAGACATGTTCGTTGACATGTTGATAGACATGCTCGTTGACATGTTCGTGGACATGAACGTAGACATGTTCGTGGACCATTTCGTGGACAGGTTGATGACATGTCCGTGGACATGTTCGTAGACATGTTCGTGGACATGTTCGTGGACATGCTCGTGGACATGTTCGTGGACATGCTCGTGGACATTTTCGTGGACGTGTTGATAGACATGTTCGTGGACATGTTGATAGACATGTTCGTAGACATGTTGATAGACATGCTCGTTGACATGTTGCTAGACATGCTCGTGGACATGTTCGTGGACATGTTCGTGGACATTTTGATAGACATGTTCGTGGACATGAACGTAGACATGTTCGTGGACTTGTTGATAGACATGTTCGTGGACATGCTCGTGGACATGTTCGTGGACATGCTCGTGGACATGTTCGTGGATATGTTCGTGGACCAGTTCGTGGACATGTTGATAGACATGTTCGTGGACATGTTCGTGGACATGTAGAATTAAAATTTCTTTTCTTTTTAAATACGCGTTGGATGTTTAAAACAATTGATACCTTTTTTTATATATCACAAGGTGATCGCTACCTAGGGATTCATTGTATATTTTCCATGAAAACAATGTAGCCAGATCAGAAGAGACAAAATGAGATGTCAGGTGACGATTGTCGTAAGGATCCACCAACCATTCGTACCCTAGTGGATTCACCGTTATTTAAATGTAATATACTTAGTTGTGTTCTATCATAGCATCAAAAATTTGAAAGCCTCTTTGATCTGTTCTACCTGACCAATTAATGTGACGTGCATTAAAATCACCTAATATTAATGTTTTGTTACTCGCAAGAGAAAACGTAATCCCAATCATTTTGCGTTGTTTGTGCAGTCGATGGACAATAGATGGATAAAATGTTCTCGATATGCCGGTAATTAAGTACCTACTTTAATATGTAGGAGTTCAATACCTGCATTTGGGCTACGTGACCTACAGATAGTGCTTTTAATAGATTTATGTGTTAGAATGGCTACACCACTATAAGAGTCGGAGCGATCTAATCTATAACTATTATAACCGTTCATGTTATAAAATATTAAAAAAAAAATTTACCGACTTCAATATTACTGAAAAGTATAAAATAATTTAAATATTATTGAAGTTGGTGTTAGCGTACCTGCTGTGTATATTTGGCACCAACTTCAATAATATTTAAATTATTATATACTTTTCAGTAATATTGAAGTCGGTTCATTTTTTTTTTTAAAATATTTTATTTTAAACTTTTTAGTGATATTTTCATATATAAAGATTGAACCATCGAAAACCGTAAAATTATCTAGGTAGGTTATGATCACATTATCGTCTACATAGTTTTACATAATTCATGTTTCTTCAGAAAAAAATATCCGGTCGTAATGAAATTTGCATGGAAATATCATAGTAGTTTACTCTCTCGAATAAAAAAAGAATCATCGAAATCGGTTCATAATTGTCAGAGCAATGTAATGGAGAACAACAGAACAGTTTTATGGTTTTACCAGATAAATTCCTCCACATCGTTCATGGTCCTTATCCGGTTGTAATAAAATTCATACAGATTCAATACAGTGGTTTCTTCTTTCGAATAAAAAAAGAATCATTGAAATTGGTAAATATTTGCCAGAGTTATGACCATTTTTGTCCGACCGAGCGAGTCCGAGCGACTAAAACGTCATCTATATAGGCTTTCTTGCAGCTCTCAGTGCGCAGTCACCATTTTTTTTTTCAAGAACTACTTATTACTAAGCAATAATTTTTTTATGGGACCCAATTAACGGATTAAAGAATGGATGGAAGAAAGATTTTTTCAAATCGGTTCATAATTGCCAGAGTTATGCGCGAACATACATAGAAAATATATATATATATACAGACGAATTGAGAACCTCCTCCTCCTTTTTGAAGTCGGTTAAAAATAACTTTCAGGTTCTAGCCATGTCTCGCTTAATACAGCTACTTATATGATTTTTTTCTTGTGTAAGTAAAGCCTCTAGCGCTACTGACTTTGGGCGTAAGCTCTGACAATTCCATTGTGCAATATTAACATTAATTGTGTCTCTATCCATTATTGACAAAAATATTTAAAAAGGCGTCCGTTGAAAATCCGCTTACAATTTTAGATAGAGTCTGTCTAGTCAAACTTGAGTGGAAAAAGGCGGCAAATTTAAAAAAATTAGGTGGTGCAACCCTGTTTAAACTAGGAATAATCATACTTGATACTTTAATATATTTGTTATACTTTAGAAGACCAAGGTCTCTATTGTGCTGATGTCGATGATGCCACTGGGGTGTTTTAATGGGTAAAAGTCCAAGGTAACCCGGCCTCCACCCCTACGTAGACCGGGTACCTTTTGAAGGTTTCCTCTCCGAAAAAAAAGGGGTTAGGTCCCCTACCCTCCAGGTAGGTACCAACGCAAGGTCAGACAATCTGCCACCAAAAAGCAATGTGTAAACATTATTTTATTCCGGCTTGAAAGGGTCTATAGATGCTATAACCCTCCTTCTGGGGCATTCGGGCAAAAATTACCGCTTCAAAAGACTTCATAACCCATGTCTCGGGTGATGAGCGACAGTTTCATATATCATCATCACCAGCCGGAAGACGTCCACTGCTGAACAAAGGCCTCCCCCTTAGACCGCCACAATGAACGACAATTTGCTATTTGCATCCACCGGTTGCCTGCGACGCGAACAATGTCGTCGGTCCACCTAGTGGGAGGCCTGCCTACGCTGCGTCTTCCGGTTCGTGGTCGCCACTCGAGAACCTTTCGTCCCCAACGGTTATCGGTTCTTCGAGCGATGTGGCCTGCCCACTGCCACTTCAACTTGCATATTCTACGAGCTATGTCGGTGACCTTGGTTCTTCGGCGAATCTCCTCATTCCGGATTCTGTCGCGCAAAGAAACTCCGAGCATAGCTCTCTCCATAGCTCGTTGTGTGACTCTGAGCTTCTCCAAAAGGCCAGCTGTTAAAGACCACGTCTCAGTACCATATGTCATCACTGGCAACACACACTGGTTAAAAACCTTTGTCTTCAGGCACTGCGGAATTTCTGATGAGAAGATGTCACGTAGTTTCCCGAACGCTGCCCATCCGAGTTGGGTTCTTCGGGCGACCTCTTTGTCGAAGTTGGACCGACCTAACTGGATAGTTTGTCCTAGGTATACGTAGTGGTCAACAACTTCGACTGTATCGTTCCCAACAACTACCGGTACGGGTGCAACATGGACATTAGACATGATCTTCGTCTTGTCCATGTTCATTTTAAGACCCACCTGTTGGGAAACGCTACTGAGGTCGCTGAGCATCGTATTGAGGTCCTCCAGCGACTCTGCCATAATGACTATATCATCGGCAAAACGAAGGTGCGTGATGTATTCGCCATTGATGTTGATGCCGAATCCGTACCAGTCCAAGAGCTTGAAAACGTCCTCCAATGCGTTTGTGAACAGTTTCGGAGAAATAACGTCTCCCTGTCTCACACCTCGCTGCAATGGGATTGGTTTCGTGCTCTCGTCCTGTAGTCGGATCGACATGGTGGCGCTGCTGTACAAACACTTCAACACTTCGATGTACCTATAGTCAATATGGCACCGCTGGAGGGACTGCAATACCGCCCAGGTCTCGATTGAATCGAAGGCTTTTTCGTAGTCCACAAACGCTAGACATAATGGCCGATTATACTCCTCGGTCTTCTGTATAATCTGGCGGAGCGTATGTATGTGGTCTACGGTGCTAAAGCCTTTTCGGAACCCGGCTTGTTCGGGAGGCTGGAAGTCATCAAACCTGCGTTCGAGACGGTTCGTAATGACTCTCGAAAACAGCTTGTATACATGGCTCAGGAGTGAGATGGGTCTATAGTTCTTCAACAAGGTGTTATCACCTTTTTTGAAGAAAAGAACCACCACACTCCCGTGCCATGCTTCTGGCGTAGTACCCCCCAGTTTCATATATAAAACACTAATATACTGAGAAGCAGTGCAGTGTAGCTGTCTATAGGCACGTGTGTCGCTTACCATCAAGCAAATGTCTAACTTGCTTCGCCATTAACTGCCGCACTCACAAACCCCAATTAATTTTAATTCAAATTAAGTCACTTTCTAAAATCTAATTAGTTCGACTGTCGGAGTTGTTTATGATTAATATCGATTACTGAACACGAGATATTTGTTATATCTATTCATTATCAGCGTATTAAGTATTAATGGGCTTCGAGTGTCGAAATAATCCGATTTCAAAAAATGATTTAAGCATCATTAACTTTAATTGACATTTGTAGGTTCAGTAGTAAGTCGATTAAAATAAAAGAAATAAGGTAAATTAAGATTAGATATTAGATTTTAAATACTTAATTGCACCGTATACATATTGCTTAACATTATTCTATGCATTCAATAGAATTAAAAAAAATAGAATAGAACAAATTTGTTCTTTATTTGTTTAATTTAATAATCATCATATCAAATTACAGGATTTTAAACTCAAAATTAAAAATCTTTATTTCAAATAGGCTTAACGCTAGCACTTTTGAAGGGTCATTTTTTAAAAGCTACCACCGGATCAAAACGCGGCCTCAACTGAGAAGACCCGGTAAGAAACTCCGCTGAGTTTCTCTGCCATTTCTTAACTATTTTACAATGTTTTGTTACAAATGAATCGACATTAGCGATAGTGTGTCCTGCCGTTCGAAACATAAAGCAAGGGAGAAAAGAAGAACACAATAAATTACGACAAAAATTACAACAAACTAAAAGACCAAAGGGATAGTAGTCGGACTAGTCCCCCCAAGCAGCACCCGCGCACTAGTTAAACTGGACTATATTATTAACGAGCCACAGTATTATCATAATATTTTCTTTTGTTCTTGTCTTCGCAATTTCATAAAACTTATTTTTCATTTACCATAGAGTCATAGAGTACTATAAGTACTAATGCCTGAAACAAAATATGCAATTTTACTTTATTATAATTCATTTGTATGGCTACAGATACCTTACTTGTAATATCTGAGATTCCATAAACAGATGACATACTTATACAACTGTTTACATTAACCCAACAGACATACATAATAACAAAATAGTACTAGAAAAATCCTTTAGGCGTACTGTATTTTGCTCAAATGTACTGCTACTAGAAAACTGTATCTTTACCCAACTACCAAGACGATAAAGAATTATAGAATTAATATTTAATATAATTTAATTTAATTACATCAAGATATTCCGCTGTATGCGCAAGTTAGTTCCAAGTTAAAAACAGTTATATTCCTATAATACACCAATCTCATACAAATCCTTAACAATTTATTAGTAAGTATCAAGACTAACCTGTAATTTCCGTTGCCGTTCCGAACAATTTTACGTTTTCATGAAATACAGCATCGGATTCACTTTTCCTTTGATCGTATTTACTTATCATGTTGTATAACATTGCTCTGACACTGCATTTAATAGTTTAAGGTAATATTTAATTTAAAATACGGAGATTTATTTACAATCATGTTTACTCTAGAGGTTATGTAAACAACAAATGACATTTGTCGCAATGTTGTCAGTTTCTAAAACCGCAAAACTAGTAGTGTCAACGAAAACTAGACAGACTCTAGTATCCACTCTGTGCAAATTCTAACCGCCTGTTGTATTTTGGCCTCAAACGACTCCCTACTGACTATAATTTTTTAGTAATCTAATAAAACTTATTTTGTTTAAACCTATTTCCCTCTGTTCTTTCTTGTTAACATCCGCGTTATCTTCTGAGTCTTTATTCCAATCAGTATCCATAGTAGGCAGGGCTGGAGAAGCAGCACGAGACGGAAATGGAGTAGAAGGTGAAGGCTTTTTACGATGCTTTTTCTGTTTGTTACATTGTGTCACTTTAACTGAATTCTGTTCCGAGGAAGTAAACAGCGGTTTTTCTTTTCCAACCTGCTGAGTGGTAATGTCATTGGTTGGTTCAGGATAAGGCTGTGGTGGTATATAGTTCTGTACTTCAATGTGAGCTGGACTTGGTGACGTGCTTCTATCAGGGACTGGGGAAGGCGGTACGTATATTTCAAGAGCCTTTCTATATGTGCAATTAAATTCTGCCATCAACTCTCTAATCCTCCTTTCTTTTTTATACATTGGGCAGACCTTCTGAAGAGCCATATGATTTCCCGTGCAGTTGACACAGCGAAATAATACTGATTCGCAATTTTCGTGGTTTTTTGTACACTTAGGACATATTATTTCTTTAGATGGACATAATAATTTAGTGTGGCCGAACTTCCAACAACGGGACCACTGTGTCACCGGAAATATATAGGGAACTACCTTCACCCTCAAGCCGTAAATGTATACGTACCCAGGCAGATTGGAACCTTTAAAGGCAAGACGTATAGTTTCACATTTAATCCAGCTCTCACTCTCTTCTGTATAAAAATTTCTCTCTTGTCGTACTTTCTGCGAAATGTCTTTTCGCAGAAAGTATTTGAATATCGCATGACAGAACCTTGACTATGTCCTCATCGGTAACATTCATATCGATATCCTTGATAACCCCGTATGATACACCTACCTCCGAGGTCTTCTGCCTCCGCCATCCGAGGTCGCAAAAGGTTTTGCACTTAATTAATTGGTCGGTTTTTGCATCGTGGTCAAGTCACAAGAATTTTGAAATTATGGACGTATTTTACGCGAATAATTCCGCTGATGTTGTTATCTCTAAAGAGTTTAGCCAATTGCAATCTGAACTACATGTCACGTGAACTTGAACATTTTCATTGTTTTCCTGACTATTCCTACGAACAGATTTACGCCCTCGATATACAGTCTGCCATTCTTCTTCTGAAGAAGTTTCTCCACGCATCCTTGTCATTTCATCCTTAGAGGAGATACCACTCTGAGTTTTATCCACATCTATATTATTCATTTTATTATTATTTCTCAACTCTTCGTGTTCACTGCAATTCACTGTACACCCGATACCCATATCGTCACCTTCACTTGTCACGCCATATTCAACCGATTCCTCTACTACTTACGGTACATTATCCATTGTATCCAAAGCCCGACCTGATAAGGTCGGGCTCGCGATTATCGATATAAAAGAAAAACTTAAGTGGGTAGTACGTGGATTTTTCGCGCTACACGACCTATCCGTACTAAATGTAAGATCAAAATGGTGAGCTGATTAACACAATTTGAATGAGTAGCACACCACCCACGGAAGCATTGTCACTTTTTTTTTAATATAATAGATAATCGCATCAAAACAGTCAAAAATACCACACTTCTATCAGTAAAATTGTATCACTTCCCTTTTTAATAAAGTTACCACGTAAACAGATTCTGGATTTTGCTAATGATATAACGTTATTATTATTCGGTTAATGAGAACCAATAACGTTAAAATATTAACGTAAGATATCATACCGTTACGAAAGTATCGTTAAGGAACGTTACTTAATAAGTACCTAACAGCCGCACTCACTAATGTCAAATATCGCTAATTCTTTTAATTAAGCCACTTTTTAATCGAAATTGTTTCCACTCTTGCAGTCGTTTATGCTTAGTTTCTTTTATTGAGTATGAGATAATTGTTATATATCTACGTACTATCAGAATATAAGGCATTAATTGGCTGAGAGTGTCAATTAGATTCCAACTTGATTCCAACCAACCATGTTAACATGACTAAAGTATCACACTTTTACTTTATAATAGGTATCATTGGCTGACAGTCTTAACCATTGTGTTGAACTTTTTTGTGTTATCTCTGAAATTATATTTTGTTTAAGTACCTACCCACCTACTCCATGTATTTACTACTTATTTAAATAGAGATATCGCTTATATTAGAAAGGAATTAAAAAATAATAAAGATATTATTTATTTCATAAACTTAATATCCACTTGTATAACCAATCATACTATAAATATACAAATTATATAAAACAGTTTACTGTCTAGGTCTCTTCAAAGACTTTTTCTCCTTATTCAATTTATAAGCCATTGACATCTTCTGACAATTCTCTTTATGTACTATATCATGATCAACAATCCTTTGAGGATAACCATCTCCTATAACACAGCCTGCTGCCATTTGTATGGACTTTGGTGCCTTCCATGGCTCATAAATATACTCAGATGGGTACTTTTTTAACTCAGGTACATATTTCCTGATATACAAACCTTCTTTATCAGTTTTCTTACCAAAAGCCACAGGACTGTACACTCTAAAATATTTGTAGAAGAATGCTGAAGCAGATAGCCACATCCAGTTGCCAGCATTCAGGGACCAGTCATAATCCAACAAGTAGTCCTCAAACACTTTAGCTCCTTCCTCCCAAGATATCCATAAATCTCCTCTGGTGAGAAAACAGGCAACCATGTGGCGAGCCAAGTGATGAATCCATCCTTCTTGTTTTAGTTGACGCATGATAGCATCCACAAATGGGTAGCCAGTCCTACCTTCGGCCCATGCTTTTAAATACTCATCATTTTTGCCCCATGGGATTTGTGTGCAGACTGGATTACCAACCATTTTATCAAAATTTTCTGTACCAGCTCCAGCCGTATAGTAAAATTCTCTCCACATTAATTGACCCATTAAAGATACAGGTGGTAATGTGTGTGGCATGCCATTTTCAACTTCTTTCAGCTTATGATAGAATAACTTTGATGATAAACATCCATGACTCAAATATGGACTTAAAACTGTTGTACTCGGCTCTATACTATTTGGAGAAGATTTTGGTTTCTCAAATTTGCATACCCAATGCTTCCGGCTCATATATTCATGCATTCTTCGTAATCCTTCAGTTTCTCCTCCTGGATACTTGGAAGGGCCTAAAGCAGATTCATCCATATTTAATTCCTGTAGAGTTGGTACATCATACTTTGTAGAATTCTCATCAGGAGGTTTACAAGAATCAGACAATACTTTTGTAATTTCAATAGACTCCTTAACTTGGACTGCTTTAACCAGGGACAGAAATTTCTGGTATGTCAAAGGTACATTGCCATTATTGTATTTCAAAACACTGTGAACATCATATACAGTATGTTGCACTCGTCGGACTACAAATATATCTTTATCTGTAGCAACTGCATCAATGACTTCATCTTGTTTGACAAATTCTGGATCTATATCTACCTGACATGTTAAATATTTCACTTGCCATTTGTCAAATAGCTTTGGTAATTGTTCTGTGGCTTTTCCTTTAATTATGTATAATCTTGTGTTTAGCTTTCTCAAGTTAGCGTCCAAGTCTTGAAGACTTTGTATAAGAAATCTTAATCTATTAGCTCCAACCTTACTTTTAATGTCTGGATCTATGAAGTATACAGGCCTCAAGCAATTTTTACGATTTTCTGCCTGAAAGAAGAACATAATATACTACAACCACAACATTCATTAAAGTTGATAAGTAATAAATACAAATTGTAATTACCTACACAACAGTGAGTATTTATTATCTACTTACTTCATTTATGGCATTACGCAAAGCAAGGTTATCATGTATTCTTAAATCTAACCGGAACCAGTGAATAACTGACGACACTTTGCTCATTTTCTCTTTAGAATACAACCATTAAGTAACATATAAATAAACTTTCTGTAGTATGGGCTCAGCAATAGCTGAGCAGCAGCAGCTGAGCCAAAAAAGAAGGTTGTTGCAAATCGATTCAACAAGTCTCTTCTGTATATAACAATACACCCACAACAGACCCGCACTGTATTTACCTACAATTAACAGCCTTGCTGAATATTTAGAAACTATTAAAATATCTACAGAAAACTTTAAAAGTCTGCAAGCTAGACATAAATTATTAATTAGTAATAACTTAATAAGTACTTCCATGAAATTAATTCAAGGAAAGAACACCCGCGCGCGCGTAATTTTGACATTGACATAAATGATATGACAAACAACAGACATTCTTTGTTTGATATCAGCTATTCTATAAAAAATTTGGCAGTATGGAGAAATTCCTTCGCCTGTCCTGTATATGGACGAATCTTGGAGGAAGGAATAAAATGGAGTCGTTCTAGGAATTCGAAACCAACCACTTAGTATCCATCCTCTTTCCCCATATAGGACATGCATCAAGACAAACAAGGACACCTATATATTTCTTAATGCGTCATTTAGAAAGGTTGAACACACTTTTAGATTTAAAAAATAAAAGTTAGTGGTGTCCATGCAAGGATACGCATATCGATATTTAGACAATGTCATCGAAACCATTTTTAATGCAGCGTTTCAGTACTTTAATGTTTTGAATCAATATATTTTGTTAGTATGTTTAATTAATGAAAGTAATAATTTATTTCAAATAGGGTAAAATTGCCACTTTCCTATTGTTATATTTTTCTGTAAAAGCTACTACTGGATCATAACGCGGCCTCAATGTAGAAGATCTGGCAAGAAACTCAGCGGGCTTGTCTTTCTCTTTTATTATTAGTAAGTAATTAAGTTTTATCTATGTTGATGGAAAATAAAACTCTTTTTGTTATTATTTTTATCTAAGAAAATAAATATGCAATACAGGCAAAAAGGTGACGGTGGCCCGGTATTTAAAAATTTCAATAGCTAGATTATTAGTGAATCATATTAAAAATAATTATTGGTACTCGTGAGGTGTCAGAATAGCAACTATCCATCTCCTACCGTTGGGTATTCGTAACAGGTGACTAAGGGAAAAAAAAGAAGACGGACAAGCAGCGTCTTTCTATTGGATTACCTACCACCTATACTGCGATCTCCAAGCCGCCTGCCAAGCGTGGGGATTATAGCAAGCGTTTGTTGTCCGTGGTACCACCAGTGGTACCACGGACAAAAATAATTGTCCGTGGTACCACGGACAACTCCGTGGTACTACCAGAAATAAATTAATTCGATTTCAATAATATTTTATTATTTTCTTTTATTTTGTTATCGTTTACTTGGTATCTGGGTTGGAAGTACTAGGGTAGCATAAAACAGGAGGTGCATTGCTCTGGTTCTAACATACATACATTGTAGCTTCCAATGTGTCACTGTATATATTATAGCCTCCGTGGCGCAGTGGAAAATCGCTTGCTTTGTAAACCGGAGGTCGCGGGTTTGAATCCTGCGGGGGACAACAAATTTGAGTAGTTATTCCTTACTGGCTAGGACAATGTAGGCCAATCACCTGATTGTCTGTAAATTAAGATGATTCATGCGTCGGATGGGCATGTAAAATGTCGGTCCTGCGCCTAACCTCTCCCCGGTCGTGTCGGTCTTCCGTCCCATCGGATTATGAGAGGCATAAAGGAAGAGCGAGCGTACTTGTGTCTGCGCAAGCGCTAGTGTACTATAATATCTCCTGCGTACATGGCTGATCTTGTGAAAGATTGGCCGCTGTGGTCGTTTCGGCCAGGGAGGCATTTTTTTTATCTAACATACATAAATTATAGGAAAATGTAGTGATAAATAAAAACAAACTTATATTAAATTATTTAATATAATAATATATTGGCCTTATCGATAACATTTGTACTCATCCTGTAGTTCCAAACAGCTGTTGCAGAACGTATTCGCAGAGGAAACACATTTTCATTGATGTCCATGGGTTCCGCACTGGTAAACTGGCAACAAAGTATACACTTATTAGACTTATGAATTGCAGTACCTACGTACCATTCTATGATAGACATTATCAATTGATGTTTGACAGGCCTTATTAACATTTTTCAAAAGTGTATACTTCGCCTATGTCAGAATCCATCAAGCCATTTAGGCTATAGACCGTATTAAAGAAATATGTAGACATACATACATCCACACTCTCGAAAAATATAGCTCTCCTCCTTAGGCAGTGAAGGCAAAAATGTATACAGGTATTCGTATCAGTTGATTTGATACCATGGTACAGGCTCTGCATAGTTTAGGATTAGATGGCCGTGTGTGGCTCTCCCAGGGTATAACTGTAAACAATTTATAAGTACTTTAATTCCTAAATTTGGATTCATTCCATATAACTTTAGTTCGTAATAAACATTTTAACTTTAAATTAATACATAATGTTAATTAAGCTCACAGCGGACGGTGATTCCGTTCTGCACCATGTTTAACACGGGATCCGCTTAAGCACGATCACGCGTCGACCGTCGACGGATTAATAAGTATCGATAAAAAAATCCCATCACTACGATAAAATTTTATAACCTAAAAGGTTAACTATTCTGATCGAAATATCTCAAAATATTGCGCATTTCGCAAATATGCTTTATCCTTCGATGATAATTAATGTATTTAAAGAGTTTTAATGAAGTTATAACGCTTTGTTATTTGCACTTTTATTGTAAAAACATGAAATGTACTTACCGATGAAAACTTACATATTCAACTTCATTTCGCTTTCGCCCCGTAAGGAATCGACATCCACGCACAACACACGACATATACAAGTTGTTTTTATATGAATACTAATGTAATTATTATAATAAACACATTTTTTTTTCAAATCAAAACATCATCGAGAAAGTAAACAATGCTGTCAATTTATATGACTAAATTAAAAAGTCTATCACTAAGTTCCACCATAGACAAATATTGACTTTTAAATTTTGTAGTATTCGAAAGTAGTATTGTGGTCCCATGGGTCCATTGACGTTTAAAAAAAGTGTACGGCTGAAAAAGTGGGACGTGAGAAACATTATCTGTCTCTTTTTTTCTAATGCTCATTCTCCATAAGAGTAAACGAGATAAATATTTACTTTAGTTAACGCTTTTAGCTTATTTTTGAGGCCCTCTCTGTATTACTCTGTGGGACGAATAAACTATCATCATCATTCTTTGTTTGTACGACGTTTGTTGTCTTGTTTGTTGTACGCCCATAGATGATACTTATTATTGTACGCCTGTCAGTCATGGTAGTCATGACAACGAAAAAATAAAAATACGCATTTTTCTGCATCTGCATTTGATTTAGTTTTGTTTGATTAATTAAAAAAGGGTTTATTTTCACTTCACGTGTAGCTTTAGACTTTTATGTCATACATAGCGTTTTTAAAATTACCTGTTATATAAGTTCGTTCGTAAACAAGGAAATGTCATAATATTTTGATCTGACGATTTTGATAGTATGAAAAACTGTGATGAAAAATCTTGAAAGTTATGGGTTATGGGGAATATTTAAAGTAATTTATTAAACATGATTTTTTCGTAAGTATGCGCAACGCCAGTGTAATGCTGCAACATGCCAAAGATTATCGAACTAACAGTGGAAATTGATATAGAACGAGTAAGTACGAGTTTACTAGTTTATAAGTTAAATCACAGTGCACAATCCTAAGAAAACCACGGCAGTGAAGAGTGATAAGATATCCTGGTCCAAAGCATGCAGTACAAGCCAACAGTGTATGGACATTGGTGTATTCTGATTAAAGGCACTGAAGCTGGAGAAATAACCAGGCTTTATCGATAATGGTCTTGTTATGGGTACTTGTGGATTGAGGGTTAATAACATAAAGTGGTGAATAAGGAATTTTCCCCTTGTTTCATTGGCTATTATGTGTTCTGCCCATAGATTGTGAATGAAGTGATAAGTACTTGTTTTTAGTTATTTTCTAGGTATCCTGCCCTGGTGTGTGGCTCTGTCAAGATGGTCGAGTCTCTCTCACAGTGTTTGCTCTCGGCACAAGCTACCAGACATGTCTACTGCCTCCGGTCTTTCCGCTCATGTTCAAAGACATATTTTACTTCCGCAAAAGGTTTCAAGAAACTTGTGCTCTAAATAATATCTGCTGTTTGTTAAGTAAGTTTAATCTAATGTGATCAACTTTAATATACAGAGTGTTATAAAATCCCGGTCGGATCGAAGACGGTATTAATCAGTGTTGCAATACAGTTGTACATACATACATAAATAATTTGTTAAATATCTCATAAATAATTTTCCAGATTTTTAACCAGCATTGTGAATATTCTCCTGACAGACAGGGGTTTCTTTTACCATTTTGTAGAACTAGATATTTCAGTTAATCTTAGTCTCAGATTTAAATCTTAGTAACAGTCTTTATTAAGCATTCTTGTAGTTACTACTTTTTCTACTGTATTTCACTTTATTGTTCCACAAGTGAAATAAAAATTCAAATTCTTCATATTTTTATCGTGTGCATTACCCCAGCAAGAAAGATGGTCGTAGAGAAGATTGAGTTAAACGAATAATTAGAGCATAATCTGCTGTAAATGTGCGCGGAATAAAAAATTAGTGCATCATTTCGTTTTCGAGAAAAATCCGAAAAACGATTCTTGCTGGGGTAACGTTGTTCCAGCAAGAAGATTCTAAACCAATGATCGGAGAGAAACATAAACTTCAGGAAAGATAGCTTATATTTGTGCGTAATTGTGCGCTGAAAATGAAATTTGTGCGTCTTAAGATTTCAGAGTTATTACAATTCCTGCTGGGGTAACGTTTTGCAGAATCGTGTTTCTCGGAAACCAATAATTGTGCACCTATAGAATAAACGATTATCAGTAGCTCTTAATTTGTGCGTATTTGTGTATTAATTAGATTTTCAAAAATATTTACCGTTTTAGCGTAATAATGGATTTAAGAAAACCAAAAAAAAGATCCTAGCGCTTAAACGAACAAAAATTCATACACACTGAAAACGATATTCGGTCCTTTTTAATACTCTTAACATCCACGTAATGTTTCAAAACATATTATATACGCATTATTGAATAATATCACTTTGAATCAAAACTGATAATGTCTAGCTTTGACGTCAAAATACAAAAAACAAGACCAACCCTAGAGTTTTTGGTATAATCCAAGAATTAGAGCACTTAATGAAATACATATCCTGAAAATTTCAGCTTCAAATATTTCATAATAAAGAAGATACAAGTAAAAACTAGAACCCCTGTTAGATTACTGGTTATCCGACCAAATTGGAATGAACCCAAAAAAGCGAGGATTTCATACATACTCGTGACCTTCTTAATTTTGCACACAAACAGCTTTGCCTGGGTACACTGAAGTATAAAACTGTTAACGGAAGTTACTTTTATTCTAAATTTAAATATAATCAAGAACCAAAGTTGGTGCATTTCTTTTTATAAAGTATGTACTATGCGTTTCAACTAAGAATGTGTCCACCATACTGCGGAACTTCACTCGTTTTTTACGATTTCTGTATCGGCAGCAGAGTAAACACAAAATGAAAAATTCGCCTCGGTTTTGATTATTTGATGTAATGTCTTATTTTGCTATCTATTTTTGTTAAAACCTCATTTTTAGTAATTATATTTTTTTTTTATATATTATCAAGTAAAAATTTAAATACAAACAAAATGTTTACATAGCATTGAGAAACCACTAAGGTTTATGGTAATGCTAATACACCTCAAGACACTACATACTAAAGTAACATATTCTGCAAAAATAATTTTTTTAAAGTATACTTAATATTATTTGGCTTAATATTATCACGTACATTTGTAGGTAATTCGTTGATAAACCGAGGAACTACCTACAAATGTACGTGATAATATTAAGCCAAATAATATTAAGTATAATAATAATATTATTATACCATTTATTAAAATTCTCTCAGTTTCTTACATTTTCAAATATAAATATAAACAATAAATACATTTAAAAATATAAAAAACACCTTCCAACCGGCTGCGGGAACAGGGTCCTAGCAGACGGTGGTTAAGGCTCCAGCGAGAGGAACTTCCTCACAATGCGTGCCGTCTCCAGGAGCACTGCCTTCTGCATCTGGCCCTTGATCCAGCCGTCTAACGCGAGCCTCTTGAGGTGTTTATCGAGGCTCTTGGCCATTAGGCCATGGGCAGAAACGACTATAGGTACAATGATTGCCCTATCAATGTCCCACATGTCGACAACCTCGTGCGCGAGATCAAGATATTTGCATTCTTTATCTTTCTCCGCTTTCACGAGGTTCTCGTCATGGGGGACAGTGACATCTACAATCATTGCATGACGCTCGGTGCGATCTATCAACACAATATCAGGCTTATTGGCGACAATAGTCCTGTCTGTGATGATAGATCGGTCCCAGTATAACGTGATATGGCCATCCTCCAGAACTGGTTCTGGCACATACCTGTAGTACGGTACCTCCGACGTCACAAGGCGGTATTTCAAAGCAAGTTGCTGGTGGATTATCCTGGCTACTTGGTTGTGTCTGTGCAAGTATTCGCCATTTGCGAGACGCGAACAACCGGAAATAATATGCCTGAGGGATTCACCAGGGCGATGACATGCCCGACAAATGTCAATGGTGCCATCCCTCAGGATATATTTCCGGTAGTTGTTCGTCATCACAACTTCATCCATAATTGCACAGACAAAACCTTCGGTTTCCCCAAAGAGGTCACCGAATCGTAGCCAGGCCACGGAGGCTGAGAAGTCTACATCGGGCCCATGAAGAGCCCGGTAGAACCTTCCGTGTAGCTCCTTGCTTTGCCATACCGCCTCTCGATCGCCAGTGGTGAGCACCACAGGTTTGCGCCAGTTCCCTTTGGCTAAGGATAGAGGGGTCAGTCCATTGTCCACAGCAACCACATCCGTATGCATCTCTCCGCCGCAGTGGAGGAAATATTCCCTTAGGTTACATATCTCACGGTTGTGTAGGGTCTTGGCATTTAAAAAGCCTCGGCCACCGCATTTCCGTGGGATATATAACCTCATCACTGAAGAGCGAGGATGATGCATACGGTATGTGGTTAACAGTGTACGAACTGTTCTATCCAGGGTGTCTAGTTCAGTCTGAGTCCACTTGAGTATGCCAAAGGAGTACATTAAGACTGGCATGACCCAACCGTTGTAGGCTCGCACCCTGTTTCCGCCTGACAAAAGACTTTTAAGTACTTTTCTCAGGCGGCCCAGGAAGCGTTCCCGCAACGACTGTTTCATGTCAGTCTCATTGATGCCCAACGCCTGTGACATACCCAAGTATTTGTAGGTTTCGGTTGCAGAGAGTGTCCTCAGATCGGTAGAGTCTGAGAGCTGTACGCTCCTAGACTCAACCAATCTCCCCCGCTTTACATGCATAACTGCACACTTGTCCACACCAAATTCCATCCTGATAGAATTACTGAAGGTTTCTGTGACCTTCAGTAAGCCCATCAGTTGGAGCTCAGTGGGGGCAAATAGTTTCAAGTCATCCATGTAAAGCAGGTGAGATATGACCTGACTACCTCTCCGCAACCGATAGCCTAACCCTGAACTCTTTAAGAGAGTGCTTAAAGGGTTCAGGGCCAGACAAAACCACAAGGGACTCAGACTATCACCCTGAAAGATACCCCGTCCTATCCTTATTGGATCACCGTTCCCAAGGGTCTGTCGAGATCCCGGATAGAGAAGGACCGTTCTCCACTGCCTCATACACGACGCCAGGAAGGTGCGTAGAGTTGCATTTACTTTATACAACTCTAGCACCCTCATAAGCCATGTATGAGGCACAGAGTCATAGGCCTTCTTGTAATCTATCCAGCATGTCGACAGATCCTTTCGACTCCGGCGAGCCTGCTGGCAGATGGCCATATCAATGAGGAGTAGCTCCTTAGTACCACGGGCCCCACTCCTACATCCATTCTGAGACGCAGACATTATTGAGTTGTCCTCAACATGTCTGTAGATTTTTGCTCTCAGAATGGATGTAAGAGTCTTATAAACTGTAGGCAGACACGTGATCGGCCTATAGTTCTTTGGGTCCGTGGTACTATTGTTCTTATGGAGCAGGTGGGTTATACCTGTAGTCATAAATTCTGGCAGCGACCCAGATTCCAAGGCTGATTGGAACAGGGAAGCCAAGCAAATATGCGAGCTGCGTATCCATTTGAGCCAGAAATTATGCAGTCCGTCTGGTCCTGGTGCCTTCCAATTAGGCAACTGACGGACTGCATCTGCTACATCTTGGGGCCAGATGGTGATGGCCCCCATTTCTGGCAATGGCTCACATACCTGCTCAACATCCCTGATCCAATCACCCTCGGAATGAGTGACGGGTACCGACCAGATGTTACACCAGAACGTGGTCATGGCGTCATCATCCGGTCGCCGCACGTCACCCTCCGTCTGACTAGGTCGCTCCCAGGACCTATAAACCCACCTTTGGTCTCTTTGAAACATATTGTTCTGGAAGTATCGGTCCACACGCGCCTTATACCTGCGTATCCGGTTCGCCCATGCACAAACTTTCTGCTTCAGAAAGTCAATGCGCTCTGTGACACGTGATAAGTATTCCCGGGGGCCGATGCCGGTCCCCGAGAATGCGCGCCTCACAAAGCGCATCACTCTAGGGCGCGTATTGCCCTCTCTGAAGCAGGTGAGCTTGCCTATGAGTACCCTAGCCTCGCCAATGCGGCGCTCTATCCTGCACTGCCAAGCCGGTACAGCAGGTCTCGGTCGCGTAGCTGCGTCAGCATTAGGGACCTTGACGCGAGCTACGCGACATGCTGTCATGGCTGCACAGTACAGGAGAGAGTGGGCATCAGCGAGGTCTTCACTACTGTCAAAATAACTTAACAGTAGTGAATCCAAGGCACACACAAGCGCTCTATTTCGTTTGTGCATTGGCAAACGGGGCAAGCGAGGTCTAAGGTTTTGCGGCATGGTCCGATATTCCCGAACAACATCTTCCAAAGTACTCCTCAACTGGGTAATTTTGTAGGTACTTACGTTGGTAGTAATGTCGTCCCCATCATTGTCGCTATTAGCTTCGAGCCGTGGCGCGGGCGCGGTGTAAATCACCGGGGCCACAGCTTGCGACGACGGTATACAGGGGGCGACACGGCTACCTTGTACCTCCGAGCGTAGCCGATCAAGCACAGCGTCATCCAACATGTTACCACGTTGGATGGCCCGCACCTGATCAGACAGCCGTTGCGCCGAGACGTTGACAGCTGGCTCAAGCGTCTGAAACAGAGACAGCATCCGGTTGCGATACGCAGTGAGGTTAGTTCCTCCCGCTGTAGCCTCGTAGTAGGCGCGCATGACACTCTCATTGATGGTTGAGGTCCATCGCATGCGCCGCACTACACCACCGGGAACGAGGACCCTGTTCGGAGCCGGTTGCCCCAAACGTCCCAAATCCCTCGGTGGCCGGCCTCTCCGCCGACATACTGGTGGTGGCGACGTCGGCGGAGAGAAGTATTCGTCGCTCTCGCTCGACGCAACTGCAGCCGGCGAACCATCAGACCTGCGGCCCGGCAGCTGCGAGGCGGAGCGAGGCAACGAACCCGGGGATCTCTGTCGTGCTTTGCTTCTTGTCAACATATTGTCTTTCTCTTCAGTTTCCAATATATATAATTACCATCATTTTTATTGTTGAAAAATCCTTTGTCCATCTAAAAGTGCGGTTGTCATTCTTAAGTAGTTTTTCCAAAATTATTGATGATTCTTGTTGAAAACGATTTTCCAATTAAAATAATTATACACATAAATTGATTTATGGGTTATGGTTAATTTTAATAGCAAAAATATAAAAATACATATTAGAAATTATTATTATTATTATTATTATTATTATCATGTTTTATTTACTCACGGGCTTAGCCCGGTCTTTTAGAGGCTTGCGTGGGGAGGGATCCAACACGTAGAGGCCCGTTTTAGAAGAAGTAAATGGTGTGTAAAACACCTCCCGGGGTCAACTGCCACAATGATGACCTTACAGCAGTTGACCTCGGTAGGTGGTAGGGACTATTGCAAGCATATGAAAAGAAGTCTAGGTTTATGGGGTTGAGCGTTTGGTGGACTGGCGATTGGGCTATTGCAAAGGCCGGGGTCACTTGCCATAATTACATTCATAACTATTTTGTGGCAAGTGGTGGCTTGCCACCCACTAGATGGGCTCCCCAAATGATCGTCCGATGACGACAGAGAGCAACACCGGTGTGAGTGACTCAGGGGTGTCGAGAGGTGTGCTGCGCTTTCTCCGTAGTTACTATTAGTTAGTTATTATTATTATTATTATTATACTTAATATTATTTGGCTTAATATTATCACGTACATTTGTAGGTAATTCGTTGATAAACCGAGGAACTAGGTAAGCAGATGTTCGCTCGCCATAGCAGTTATTTACGCGGGTGGTACACGTACAAAGTCGTTTCTGAGCGACTGCACGCGTGAATACAGGATGTTTAATTTCGACCCAATATTTTTTATTAAAAAAGTTTTCTTTAAGCATTGTATATTTAAATTGCACTTGTACTGGTAAAATATTACAATGCTTAAAAAGTCCATAGTCTTCGTCATTAAATTGTTTTTTAATTTTTGGTGATACTAGTATTTTCAAAATTCTTTTTTGGAGTATATATATTTCATTTAAGTAAGTTTTATATGTACGGCCATAACTAGATAAACCATACTGAATATAAGCTTCGGCTAGTGAGTTATATAACATTAATTTAACCTTAAATGGGATACGGTTCTTCAGTATTTGCTAAGAACTGTCGTAATTTATTACAAATATTATCGATATTCTTACTCCAGTTAAATTTACTATCAATAATTAAACCAAGATATTTTTGATTCTCAACGACTTCTATATACGGGCAACTACATGTGTTATTCCCTGTTGAATCCAGGCATTTATGGTCGTGAGCAACTAAAGGACGTATAAGAGGAACAGATTGCAAATAGGGTGATTTAATAATTAATAATTTTGTTTTAATAGGGTTTAAGACCAAACCACAATCATGACACCATTTAGTTAGGGCTTCTAAATCAGCTTGCAATAGGTCTCTAGTTTTTTGAGGATCTTTATCAGACGAAATCAAGCACGTGTCATCTGCAAATTGATAGCATGCACAATGCTTGAGAACCTTGTTCATGTCATTAACGTATGATAAAAAATGGAGGGGGCCTAACACAGATCCCTGTGCCGTACCTTCTGATACAGACATAAGGTCACTGTAAGCGTTGTCAACTTTTACAGTAAATTTTCGGTTTTCTAGATAGTTTTTACACCAATTTAATAAAGGTCCACGTACTCCACATTCATCCAGTTTAGTAAGTAATAATTCGTGTTTCAAGGTATCAAACGCGCGAGAAAAGTCTATAAATAAAGCTAGAACATATTGTCTTTTATTTAAATACATGTTAGCATCATCCGTAAACTTTGCTAATAATTGACTAGTACTTTTGCCCGATTGAAATCCAAATTGATTTCGGTAAATTACATCATGCTTGTTATAAAATTTATGTATTTGTTCACATACATATTTCTCAACAATTTTATCTATTGTAGAAAGCAATGTAATAGGACGATAATTTAAGTAATTGCTTCTTTTTCCTTTTTTAAACACTGGTCTAACACACCCAATCTTTAGTTCATTAGGATACTCGCCAGTCGCTACACTACAGTTAATTAGATTAGCTGTAGCCACCGATACTGCTTTACCGACTATTTTAATATTGTCTATTTCTGGAGCTTTTTTATAGTGTAATTTATCTATTATATTATTAATTTTGTCACTAGTAGCTTTTTGAAAATATATGCTTGAATTGAGTCGTTTATCATTGCATGCTGAGTCTAAAAGTTTAAGATTACAGTTCGGAATTATATCTTTCACTGCTTTTTCAAAGTTAGTAGCAAAATTGTTGGCAATTGTTTTATTGCTTAGTCCTTGACCCTCAAAAGCCTTAAGTATCGCTTTATCAATTGATAAAGTTATTCGACCAAGCATTTGGTTAATAATAACATACATTTTCTTCGGGTTTTTAAAATTATTTTGAATTTGTTGCATGTAGTATGAATTTCTTTCATTTTCTAGTATTTTATGAATTTTATTACGAGTTTTATTATATTCTAACCTTAGCAGAGAATCATTGAAGCTTCTTTTCCAACATCTAAATAATTCATCACGCTTTTGACATAAACGTGTTATATTTTCATCTATCCAAAGTAATTTCAATATTTTATTTTTACGCATCTTAATATTTTCCGTAGAGGTTGCTATTTTATTTGCATTTTGAAAGGATGTACACATAAAATTGTAAATTTCAATAGGGCTACTCATGTTCATAGTTTCCAACCAATTAATTTTATTTAATTCCTGACACAGCTTATTATAATTAATAACTTGTTTACAAACATCCTGTATACACTTCGGTCTGTCATGGTCGATGCATGCAAATATTATTGCACGGTGATCAGCCAGTACGACGTCTAACACCGCTGAGTACGGATGCATAGTGGGGAGGCGTGCAAAAATGTATATATTTGATATATTTGAAATGGCAAGATGGCGGCCACATTCTTAGTTGAAACGCATAGTATCTAGTTACTTATAGTTCATGTAGGTGAAGAGTTCAATACAATGTCAGTTATATTATTACGCAATTAAACTTTATTTTAAAACTAAATGCAGGTTGCCTGGAAGAGATTGGTTTTTAACGATAAGGCCACCTTTGTACATTGGTTTCTTCAACGTATTGTTCAATTTACATGTAACTTTTGGTGTAGAATAAAGTGTATTTATTATTATTATTTTAGTGTTATTTTTATTTTCTCTAGTTTTCACACCCGGACTTTTTAAAGGCTTGCGTGGGGAAGAATCCAAGACGTAGAGGTCTATTGGGTGAAATTAATGATATAAAAGACACCTGTCAGAATAAACTGCTGGAAATAAGATATAAACAGCAGTTGACTCTGGCAGACTACTCTGGCCTATTATAAGTATAGTGCCTAACCTAGTATGTGGAAAGATTACTATATGTTTTTGAATGGATATTTGGTTGACTGAACACTGGGCTGTTGTAAAAGGCCGGGGTCTCTTGCCACCTACTCATTATTTTTTGACAAGTGGTGACTTGCCACCCACTAGATGGACTCTCCATACGGCCGTCATAAGACGGCGGAAGGCAACAACGGTGTGGGTGGCTCAACACCCCTGTGTTGAGAGGTATACTGCGCTTTCTCCGGAGTTACTCGCGGCGTTATAACTTTTAGCACTTCCACCCCTGGAGCATATAGCTCTAACAACTCCTCTCTGGACGGCCAATTAAGGTAAGCCAGAGCTGAGTCCCGCGGGTCCCCTTCGGTTTTCACTCGGCCGACGAAGACACGCCAAGGTGGGGGCCCTGACCAACTCGCTGGAGTACTCGGGTCCTTGGTGTCGTTACGCACCAAGACTAGTAAGTAGACTATCTTTCCATACATTTACAATAGTTCCCTTGGCTGCCGAGGTAAACTGTTATTTTTTCTTCAATTAAGTAGTTGACCTCGGTAGGTACCAACCAACCACACACCATTTAATTGTAAAAAGGGCCTCTATGTGTTGCCTCTTAAAAGACCGGGTAAATCCCGTGAAACAAAAAACATGAAAATAATAATAATATTTTGGGACAATCGACGAACGATCTTCTGATCTCAAACTAGGCAGAGCCTTTACTATGGTAAAGAGGCAGCTGATACTAATACTTATAAGTATACTTTTTTGTCATTGTGCGCGTCGCAGGTAACCGGTGGATGCAAATAGCCAATTGTCGTTCATTGTGGCGTTCGAAGGGGGAGGCCTATGTTCAGCAGTGGACATCTTCCGGCTGGTGATGATGATGATACTTTTTTTGTAATACATACTGATATACTTATGACGCCCAGACACTTGGTGGGAATCGAACCCGCGCCCCTCGCTTGGTTGCCAGGGTCTCTAACCACTACACCAACGGGCCCGTCAATTGTGAAGTGGAAAACCAGAAATTAAATTAAAACTGCATTGCAAATTCAATATGAGCAATGGAAAACGAAGATTTGCTACAAAATTCTTTGACCTTCTACCTGGATGGACGATCTAGTTACCTTTTTCCTTGTCATTAGATTCTTCAGTGGGCGGGAGTTAAATAGTGTTCTAAGTTCCTTAGTTTAGCCCATAAAATAAGATATATGTTTTTTTTTCACCCACCAATTTTGTTCATGAAACTAGTTTATCCCATTGTAAAGTTGGCAACACTGATCCCTGTTTAAAAAGTAAGTAGGTTGCGCTCGCTTAGCTCGAGTGCTACGCTAAGAAAAAAAATACGAGAAAATACAATCAAACTGAAAGGCCAAAGGGATAGTAGTCGGAGCAGTCCCCCTAAGCAGCACGCGCGCACGGGTTGACTCGAGAAGCAGCCATCACTCCCCTCAACCATATTGGAGGGAAGGGGGTGACCCGCCATACGAAGCCGCCACAAGCAGAGCGATTCGATAGCGAGCATGACATATTTTTTGTGATGAAACTGGGAAAGACAAGGCTTATGTCTTTCCCAGTTTCATCACTAACAAGTATAAATTTTAAAAAACCCTGGCATACATAACATTATATCAACTGATCATTATATCAAATAAAATATAGATTCATTTGTTATATCTTGTAAATATTAGAGATTTTGTAATTATATCAAATATTACTTACCTCAATTTTATGGTCTTTACCAGATAAATTCCTCCAAATAAATCATGGTTCTCCAGGAAGTTCTTAATCGATGGTGATCAAATTTATACAGATTCATTATATACAGGTTCCTTCTTTCGAATAAAAAAAGATTCATTGAAATTGGTCAATATTTGCCAGTGTTACTCTAAGCAGTGTTATGACCAGACCTTTGTCCTTAAAAAGCCATAAAAACATCAACCTCCAGCATTCCTACAGTTTTTTCAGAGTCGCCATTCACAACTACTTATTCGTACGTAATATTTTTTTTATAGGACCCAATTAATGGAGCTGCCTATCCGTACAATTCGAATTCGAATTGAGAACCTCCTCCTTTTTTGAAGTAGGTTAAAAAGGAGGAAGTTCTCAATTTAATTGAATTGTATGTATTTTTAACACGCTTTTACTTGCTTGAGCTATATGTATGATGGTAATGGAATCTTGCAATGCAATTTTGATTTTGACTCAATGTAGTCTCGCGGTCACGGACGGTGTTGGTGGATAATCGCTTGCACGAGCCGCCCCGAAATACATGCGGGCGGGGTAGGAGCACGTACGTTCGTTCAAACGATTCTAATTGAAAACTGGTACACCGTTCGTGTCCACGATAGTTCGTACACAAAGGTCAGTGAACTTTCTCGGAGAGCGGTTTTTATTATAAGTATTGGAAATATAGATTTTTATTTCAATGCGAATCATTGCTATTTACACCTATAAACTTGCAATGCATTCTGTGGTTATCGTAATTAAATAGTAATTAACAGAACTGTAACAATATATTGTAAAAATAATGACAAACTATAACCACCTGACGGACTATTAAGATAACCGCGATTGTTGATAAACATTATGAACGTAACTGTACAGACAACAGCTTCACATAATACTGTCATTTAAAGAAGGTCACGAGTATGTATGAAATCCTCGCTTTTTTGGTTTCATTCCAATTTGGTCGGATAACCAGTAATCTAACAGGGGTTCTAGTTTTTACTTGTATCTTCTTTATTATGAAATATTTGAAGCTGAAATTTTCAGGATATGTATTTCATTAAGTGCTCTAATTCTTGGTTTATACCAAAAACTCTAGGGTTGGTCTTGTTTTTTGTATTTTGACGTCAAAGCTAGACATTATCAGTTTTGATTCAAAGTGATATTATTCAATAATGCGTATATAATATGTTTTGAAACTTTTCGTGGATGTTAAGAGTATTAAAAAGGACCGAATACCGTTTTCAGTGTGTATGAATTTTTGTTCGTTTAAGCGCTAGGACCTTTTTTTTGGTTTTCATAAATCCATTATTACGCTAAAACGGTAAATATTTTTGAAAATCTAATTAATGCACAAATACGCACAAATTAAGAGCTACTGATAATCGTTTATTCTACAGGTGCACAATTACTGGTTTCTGATAAACACGATTCTGCAAAACGTTACCCCAGCAGGAATTGTAATAACTCTGAAATCTTAAGACGCACAAATTTCATTTTCAGCGCACAATTACGCACAAATATAAGCTATCTTTCCTGAAGTTTATGTTTCTCTCCGATCATTGGTTTAGAATCTTCTTGCTGGAACAACGTTACCCCAGCAAGAATCGTTTTTCAGATTTTTCTCGAAAACGAAAGGATGCACTAATTTTTTATTCCGCGCACATTTACAGCAGATTATGCTCTAATTATTCGTTTAACTTAATCTTCTCTACGACCATCTTTCTTGCTGGGGTAATGCTCACATTTTTATCTTGCATAGGCTTTATGGCGACTCTTATAATAATATAGTCATATTTATTACAAACATCAAGTAACGTGAACTATTATACAAGGTACACAAAATTTGAAGCTAGTTAGTTCATAATCGAAAGTTTTAATATATCTAACATTTATAAAATAACTACCATTGCATATTAGATCAATAATCTATACTTATAATAAAACTGTAACAGGTCCAATTCTGTACATTGAAGATATTTTGAAAATTATATTTGGAGGGCATTCTATAACCGATACTGAGGCCGAAAATGTTTTATTTTTTATTTTTGTCTGTCTGTCTGTATCACGGCTGAGCATCACGCCGAAACTACTGAATGGATTCAAATGAAACTTGGCATGATTTGAGATCTTACTACGAGGTAGGACATAGGATACTTTTTATCCCGTAATCTACCACGGTTCTTTTGGGAGAGGGTATTAAAGTCAAAATGGGTAGTTGGTTATACGCTTGGTCCGATTTTATCAATTTTTCTTTATAATATAATAAATATCAGTAAGGTAACACTCATAGAGAGTTGTTATCAAGGTTTTGTAATCGATCGGGTTAAGCAACATTAGGTAAGGTCATTAAATAGATGGGTGACCGTTTAACGCCCTTTGAACTAAACGGGTCCGTGCTTCGGAGAGCAAGTAAAAAGTGGGTCCCAGTTTTTAACCGACTATAAAAAAGGAGGTTATGTATTCGATGCGAATGTCTGTTATTAAAAGTTTAGTTAACGTAAAAATAGTGCAGGCGGAGCTGCGTGGGTCAGCTAGTAATTAAAATAAAGTTAAATTTTGGTTTCTGGGGTTTTGATGACCTGTGCCCCATCACAGGTCCATAGGACAGGTGGAGGTGGAGTATAAGGTAAAATCATTGTATCCCTATTTTGCAGAAGACGAAACAATATACTGTGAGCTAGTGCAATGGTGCAACGACTGCACCTCTGGCGAGTGCGTGATCCTAGCACAGTACCTGGGCGCGCTCAACGACGTACTCTTCCCCCCTAACATGTGTTCTAATGATGGGGTCGACTTGTTGATGAGGCGCTCCAAGGAATTCCCGGTAGAATATTATAATTTTATTTTAAGAAATAATGTGACACTTAGGTGTTCTTTTTTTGAAAACTAGTTATTATTGTAGGGTATACTCTCTCCAAAAATTGAGATCGCAACGAAAGTGAGGATTGACGAGGTGTGGAATCAGCCTTGCAGTGGGAGCGCCTTTAAAGTCAGTCCGTGTAAATGCGCACCACCTAACCGTGATGGGCCTAAGCAGAAACCGGTTTGCCACTCGGCCAGATATCATAGGTGATAAGGGTTATTTTACCTTGTATTTGACATGGTGGTCACACCTTTTTAGAAATAATGAAGTCATATATTTCAGACACAAATGCAATACTAGTAACACGCTAAGGTCAAGATCCAGGTCAAAGTCACGGTCTGACGAGTCGAGGTCATGTTGCAGCGTTGTACCACAAAACCAGTGTTCTTGTCAAAAGTATGTATAACCTGTATAATGTTTAACAAATAACAAAAACGTAGTATGAAATAATAAACACTATCTATCCTTCCGCGCTTCTTCCTCCTACTTAAGTAGCAGAAATTTTAGGTGTTTAGCTAAATTTAGTTGCTTAGAATAATCCTTTAACATTGAAGCATGGGCGTACCCAGCATTTGCTCAGGGGTAGTGCAAAAGTAAGAAAACTTACGTTAAGTAGTAGGAATTAAAAAAAAGCTTTATTAACTGACCTTCCCTTCTTTATCAATAACCTTTCCCTGGTGTGGAAGAAACCTACAAAAGTTCATAACCCGATCTCCGTATAGAGACCACAGATATACGAGGGGTGATCGAAAAGTAATGATAATCAATATCAAATACGGATATTTTGAGGCGTCCTCGCGATGTTCATCTTCTGTGGATGTTTCTACCCAGCTTAAACTCCTTTGACCAGCGCGCAACTGTGGAATATGGAGGAGCAGAGTCCCCTAATGTTTCCACTAGGTCGCTGTGTCTTTGGTAGACATTTTTTTCTAACAGAGGTACTTGATGACCGCTTTGATTTAGTTTTTCTCCATTTTAATGTTGACTCTCCGACTGTTCGTATACAAATGAATGTAGCTCCTTATTTTATTTTTTTTTGGGAATGATAGACGCTGTTAGCCGCAGATGGCCATTGCAGCTTCACCGGACAATAGGAGGCGAGCGCTTGAAGCGCTCTAGCCTTTACGGCAGAAGTAGCGACAAGCACAAGGGCACCTCAGGGAGGCACGGCCTCGGCTTGGGCTGTCGCTTAAGAGAGGGCTGAGTTTACCACCGGTTCACAACGCGCCCCCACTGAGAAGAACCGGCAAGAAACTCGTCTGCCTCTGCACGTCGTTGAGGTCGCATACGTACGACCCTTCAGCCTCGTATGCGACCTCAACGACGTACAGAGGCAGACGAGTTTCTTGCCGGTTCTTCTCAGTGGGGGCGCCCACTGAGAAGAACCGGCAAGAAACTCAGTGGGGTGATGCACGTCGTTGCGGTCGCATACGTACGACCCTTCGGCCTCGCCGGCGAGACCGGTGTCTGATAGCTAGTGTAGCATACGGTTGTCGGGGAGGGGTCGGCGCATCCCGGTCCAATAGGACCGTCATGGGGTCAGGAGGGTCGAGCAGTACGTGCCGTGGTCTGCGGCGCGAGTCAGAAGGACTAGCGGCGTAATCGGCGGCGGCGCGGATTAAACTGTTCGCGTGACGGGACGCGGATTCAAAGTAGCGTTTCGACGCTTCTTTGAGGAACTTACGAAGGGGATCTAATTTGAAATCGGAATGCAGATCTACGTTCCGCATGTACCACGGGGCACCGACGGCACGTCGGAGGAAACGATTCTGGATAACCTGGAGGCTATCGATATGGGTGCGGGCGGCGTGCGCGAAAACTACACTCGCGTAAGTCATGATAGGGCGAATGCAGGCTTTGTATAATGTCAACTTATTTCTAAGTGATGAATGTAGCTCCCAGTAGTCGTGGCCTATTTATATGATTTTTTTATGCTGAACTAGTGGATATATGAGAAAGCAAAAAAATAATAATTCATAATTTTATGTGCTCTACAAATATCCGATTATCATTACTTTTCGATCACCCCTCATAAAAGAATACCACATGGTATTTTTATGCACTAAAACCCCCTCGATGGCCTTTATTGATGCTGCGCCTTGGTGTGGAAAGACTCTAAGCGCTCGGTTCGAACCTCCAGAATTTTGCTAGCTTGCTAGAGAATATCCCTGGGGAACAGAAATGCACGTTCCCCTCGGCAACCTTGCGGTGCTCGCAATGACGCAGGGCATCGTCAGGGCAGAGCAGAACGATCGGTAGTTTAATGGGGATATTTATATTCATAATTGAATTGCAGACTTGGTTTTTTGTATGTAGTTTAATGAGAGTGTGTGAGATCTTGGGCTTATCTGTTGTTGGTAGTATTAGACCCTTGGTGACCTGTCCCCCCGTCCCCTACCCGCAGTCCCCTCCCCCGCACCCGCGGCTGCGCTCCTCGAGGGCGTCGATGTCCGCCGCGGACAAGGCCGTGCCCGCAGTACCAGCAGTACAGCGTATACAGCGTGCAGGCTAGCTCCGACTTCCAGCACAATCCTGGGCCCGGGATCTGCCCGGATGGCAGCGACGACGACGACAGCGGAATGTTGGTATATTGACAGCATATCCGTTTACTTCTTATATTTAGCATTACATTACGGGTAGTATTACAGCACTGGAAGACTAATTCGTATATGCAAAATATGATACCGAGTTTTGTTCATCGATTTTATATTTCTAATGATTGAAATATTTAGCTTTATGTACATAGTAAGTCCTGAAGTCCATATTAGATGTAACGGATAATAACTTATTTTAGTTACTACATATTTGATTTTACCCCATGGTCAACAAAGTCGTCCTTGTTCATCACTGGGCGTCTACCGGCTGATTATGGTTCTAAATTACATTAGAAAATATTTTATTACTAGAATTTTCTCGTTCCTATCAACAGTCTAATGATGAA
The DNA here is from genome assembly GCA_911728495.1 of Furcula furcula. NCBI lineage: Eukaryota > Metazoa > Arthropoda > Insecta > Lepidoptera > Notodontidae > Furcula > Furcula furcula. Next base: position 6,404,571 of record OU452246.1, on the reverse strand, counting down.
GTTAACATTATTAAAGATAGTGTTTGGAATTTGCAGATCTAATAATGAAATAAACAAGTCACCCAACGAAGTAATCGAAGACAGGCTGCAGAAAATAATCTTAGAAAGTCGCTACATTGACCAGGACAAGTCTGAAACAAAGCATAAAGAGAAACAGAAGAAGATAGCTAAAGTTAAAATATCGCCATGCGTTTGCGAAATATGCAGGAAATACCACGAATTGTTTCACAGTAATGAGGTAAATTCTAGGGTTAATAAGAATTTTTGACTCAAAAACTCATATAAATATTTAGAGCCAACTCAACGTTGTGAATAGGTCCCCTTTTGATTGTACCAGTCTATAGTGGTTTAGGCGACTTTAAATATTTAATTCCGAATTATGTAATCGTCTGATTCGATTAGTATTTGGATCTTAGCTTATTATGTTATGTAGAAATTACATCACAGTTAGCGGTTCTAAAACGTCACGCCGTTTCTTAGATATTTTCACTAATGAAAATTAACAAAAGTAAGTCAGACTAACGGGCCCTAAAGTTAAAATGCCGTAAATATGGATTTTATTGTTTCATCAAGGTTTTTTTTTCTTTAGAGATAAAGATAGGTACTACAGTGAAGGTCAGTACTATTTTTCTGCGCCTCATGACACATGCAGTATAAATTCATGTTTATGGCGCCACTGCAGACGAACACCCTTTACAGAGTTTTGGTACTAAAACTTAATTTTGGAATACCATAAAATCTTAAAATCATGGCTATAATAAAAAAAAAATACTTAATAGAAAAAAATATAAAAATAATTGAATTTTACTGATAAGCACCATAAAACACTGTTTTCACTTTTAAAACACCAAATACAGTTATTATTATCATGGGAATCAAAAATATTATGTTCTTTAAACAATTTTTTTTTGTTTTATTATTTACGCTGTTTTTCCTGTGGGGCCGTTCGTATTACTCTCCCTATATACCGTCGGCAATGCGAAAGTGTATACACTGTTTTGGTAGATTTTATGATTACGGCTCCAATATATGGACGTACATACATATATGACCAATGAGTAGGTACCGCGGAAAACGGGATAAATAAATTAAATGTTAAAATAAATATAAGAGTGAACTTGAACTTTAGATAATAATGAAAACTGTCAAAAAGATTCACTGAATAAATGAATAAGAAAATTATGTTAAGTTATAATATTTTATTCTATGAATTGTACAGAAAATAGTTTTGTTTAAGTACCGTTGCAAAGCATTGTGTTCAATTAATTATTATTCTATTTATTATAAATTAACTAATTATTTATAAATCATTGTTGTAAATTTTACTTTGTTATGAAAATACAGTGGATAATGAAATAAAACTTCAAAATCATTTCAAATTATTATTATTTTTATAATATTTATATTATTAGTATAGCTTCGGGCTAAGGTAACTTAATAATAACCCTTAAAATTAAGTGATATGGCTTCACTTTAACAACTAATTTGACAAAATGGGCTTAACTTAAGTTACATAGGGACATTGTGATCTGTGAATTTGATTAAAGTAATAGTATATTCAGTATTTATAAATATTTTAATACAATTTATTTAATTTCTATTTTGCCAGATGAGTTAGGGTAACATATTTCAGTGGGATAATCAAATCATTGAAATCAAAAGTAATGAAGTAAATTTTCTACTTATACTTAAGTACATATTTATTATTTCCGAATCTTAAAATCAACATAAACTGAATTATCATTAATGGTTTATAAGGAAAATAGGTAGGTATATAACCTATTTGAAAACATATATTTTTCCTAAATATAGCGTTTACCTAATCACTTATTTACAAAGCACTCTCTTAATTACCTTACATTTTATTAGGTGTTAATAATTACGTAAGAAATATATTTATGACCATCAATTATTTTGATTTCATTCTACTAAATAAGAGGTAGAGAAAGGAATGAAAGAGTAGAAGATAGATAATCACATTTCTTAAAAGAAAGGAGGGCTTTAAAATATTGATGAATTTGGTAAAATCTTATAATTAATGGGACAAATAGAAATAAACTAAAAAATAAAGGTACGTGTAGTAACATTTTCAAAAATGTTTATATTACATTTTTTATACAATGTGTTTATGTATTAAGGCAAATTCTCGGACATCCCAGCTTAATTTTACTGTTAAAAAAATATCTAACACTATTATTTATTATCATAAATTATTAGTGGAAAATATTTGACTTTTGCATCACATCTATTATGTTTGTTTATCTATAAAAACTATACTCGTTCGTGTCGTATACGCTTGCTGAAGTTTGATAACTCTTCCTACCTCCGTAACGAGTTGGCCGCTTATACTTTTAGACTCGGCATGATAAATATATAGAAATATAGCAATCTAGGTCAAAAAGTAGTTTAATCTGTTCCGTTCTCAATACTAAACAAACTACTTTCCAGTTTTGCATCAATTCGTTAACACGTTGTATAAAACTTGTCCTAAGAAAGAATGTTCATATTACTAATGTTTAAATGGATATTTTTATTTAGGTTTAGATCCTATTTACCCCATTAAACAAAACATATTATTACTACTCAACTCATACTTGGATTATAAAAATACCTAATTAATCATTATTAAGTAAGAGTAAGTAATAATCGGAAGACCAATAGTCAGCCTTGTTTATCAACCATAAAGTTGATTTTTAAACTTATCATTATTTAACTTTATTATGACAATTTATTAGCTTTTGTACATCGTTAAATTTATTTTCGAAAAATATTTATATTTATTATTAGTCTTAACTATTCGCTCCAAACTTGAGCAATTCGCAGAAATTAACTAATTTCAGTGTATCAACAAAATTAGTTAACTATTTTTTTTTTCGGATAGCAAACGCATAATTAATAGATGCTGTTCTACATATAAATAACTAAATTTCTAAAGATTTAGAAACATTTTTGTTTTTAATCTTCACTGGCATTCACACTAGTAATTGAAATATAATATTTCCAGTTCTAATAATCCAGATTTTTTCCTAGCAAATGCGCTAAATAGCACCTAAATATCACTCATACCAGTACTATATTGCTCACATTTTCGTAGCTAGCAGCCAAAATTATTTTTCTCCTTTAATGTACTGGAAATTTTGCACTCCATACTTCAAGGCGTATTAACACTAATCTTATGGCCTCTATAAGCAGCTCTCTCTTTGCTCTTAGCGTACTTAGTACAGTCGGCGACAAACGCGATTATCGCTATTATGGCGAACACAGCGTAGAATATCGCCAACGCGACCAAGAAACTGTCTTGGTCCCACTGCCAAATATGGTCAGTAGATAAATAGTCGTAGTTGGATAGGACCTGGGTCCCGTTCGGAGGGGGACACGACGATTGTACTATGATGTCTTGGTAAGACTTCTGTAAAGAAACAGTTTTATGGTTATCTTAAACCTTTTTTAGCACTCTTATACTTAATCAAATTACAATTTAGAATCTAAGATTATTACAGCACAATCGCATTAGATTAGAGACCAAAAAGAGGCTATTTTGTGGTAAGTAAGGTCGCCAGGGTTCTTTAGATAATCGGTGTGCTTGCGGCGGGGAGTTCATTTGCTATGTTTTGATTCAGAGAGATTCCGTGGTATAAACTTAAGTATGTTTTAACCATAATTCAAAGAATGACTGTCGCTTGTCTACTGTGCAAGTATAATCAGGGCGAAAAGGTTTTTGGAAAACATTGGGCTCACGTTGATATAAAAACTTGAAAAAAGCAATTTTCATAGCTAATGTTTTTCTCAAATTAATTTTGACTATTGGTAACAATTGTGCAATCGGTGAGTCTTATTTGGGATCATCCAAAACTACATCGTGCCCTTTAGTGTGAATTCCACAATAATGTATTTCTAAATAAACTATATTTCATAGTTAGAAGTAAATTGGTCGACGATGCTAATTAATCACTTACCTGTTTATTAGTACACCTCATCTCCTTATTGATACTGGTCCTCAACGCTACTTCGCTCAGTTCTCTCTGCAGTATTTCCGGCATGGCCCACCTAGATGGCGACACGTATTCTAGCCACGTGACGTAACTTGGAAGATCTATCCTCTGCAACATCACACCGTTGACGAGGGTGCTGAGCAGAAGACAGAAGCCTGATATAGCCGCAGCTGTCTTTTCCATTGGCACGATGAAGATGGTAGCTCGACACAGCATTTGTATGCTTATTAAGTAGAGTAACATGTAACCTGTAGAATGTAAATTTCGTTCTATGATGGAATATAATAGTAGAATAGCTTCACACGCAATCGCTAAATACATCATATATACGTTTGAGATGCTTTGAATATTATTGCTGGCAATTTTAAAAAGAGCTTAGAATGTGTGATATGTTCAAGTTACATACAATTACAATTTGCTAAGTAGAGGACAAAATTGCTTTTTATAAATTTATTTTTGGACATTAACACGCTTATAAGCGACGCTTATTTTCTAGCCCGAAGTATTAATATATAAAACCGTTTAACTGTTGAATGCTTAACAGTTAATCAAAGCTAAAGTTGAACTGGCTAATTCGTTTAAAAAGCTGCATATTAGTCTTCGCACAGCCAAGATTTTCTACTGATTTTATTAAATTAGCTGCATTAAAACTTCTTATTTGAGACCGTGATGGTCAACGTGAAAATAATTTCCACAGTGAGTGGGTGTAGATGTTGGTAGATATACTAGCCTAAATATATGTAGAATCCGTCGAAGGAGCCCGGCGACTGCGCGTAGAGGCCACTCATGGCGTAGCTTGGCACCAGGTAAGCTAACCACGTCAACGCGCCCGACCACAGCTCCAGGAATTGCTGCAATTTCATATTTAGTGATGAGAAAAAAGAATAGAGCACATCGATATAATATATAAACTAGATTTGGTGTCACGGTTCAAAAAGCGGTAGCGAGAAATAGCGCCCTTGCGTCGCTATTTCTTTACAAGCCACATCCTGACAAATTTATTTTTGCCGATAGGAGTGTCGCTACTGTCTATATGAAACTGTCAAGCTACAAGTCATTATCATTATAAAATCGTTAGTTCACGTTTCCGCCACCAGCACATAAGTTGGCAACCTCCGCGACCACATTTTAGATGTCATTTTGTTCGTGAATGTTTATCTAGTTTATATATTATATCGATGATTGAGCATTACTGAACCCATAACCAGCCACAAAAGATTGTAGTCTGATAATTTTAGTTAAATGATGTTCTGTATTTTTAAGTATTTCGGGTAGATTTGAGGATAAAAAAAACGCTTTAATTATCACAGCTGGTTGCGATAAATATCATAATTGCTTAAATGCATGTTTCTGGTTCTTCAGGAGGGGATGCTCGTGCCCAACAGTTTTTGTCCTACAAGGGCTGGTATTATTTTCTGCTTCATTAGAATACAGACTTTTAATTTTAAAACAATATCTATCACACAGTTTTGTACATATTAATATATGTTTATTTATCACATACCAAGCAGCAATGTATCGATCGAAGCAGCAATCAATCGAGGCTGTGTCCCGGTGTGAAAGGCACAATAGCTGGTGAAATTACAAGGTTCAAGAGACATAATAACTAACACCTTTGATAACGAGCGGCAGTGCGCAGCTATGCATGGGCAGGCAAATAAATCAGAGAAAAATTTTGCTTGACTCCTGGTCGCTGAGTTGATTAAAAAATAGTTTAGTAAAGATACTAACATCAAACAGTATGAAGACAGTCCTAGAGTACAATCCGACGGCGATGTCGCGTTCGACGTGTGGCCGCATAGCGCTGGCGTCCCGAACAGTGAGCCACAGGAGAGCCGGCCACAGCGACAAACACATCACCGCGTAATGGAACCCCACCCTGTCGTTCTGTGTTAGCTGACGACAAAATAAAATCATTATTGCTTGTTTACACTTAGATCCAGCTCGACGAATCACGACAACTCCTACGAGTGAATGACTAAGAAGTTATCACGACCACTATGTCACGGATGAAAAAGAAGTGTAGTTAAAGTAAATTATGTTAAGTATGTGATTACTAAATTTAACGTGTAAAGAGACACTTAAACATAAGCTTACGAGTAACTAAAATATTTTCTCTGTTCCTGTCTTCCAGATGTTCTTGTAGTTAGTGACGTAATCCCCATATACTCTTCACAAGGAGGGGGATACCTACTGCTAACAATGTATTCATACTTGCATATAACAAAGTCTACATCAGCTTATTACAGTAACTAAGTTTACTCACCTTAGCATCAGTCGTTGGTAAGTCCCAAAAGATAGTGCCAGTAATGAGAGACATGATGGCTGCTATCAACACGCGGGTGATCACGTTGGATAGTGTCGTCGCTTGAGTGAATACCAGGCTTTTTCTGAAAGAATTATTCTTAATGTTAAATTGAAAATAGCTATCGGATGTGTTTTTAAGGGGAAAAATTACTTACACGGATGCACGTAAGTATATTGGTAACCTTATTCAATCAAAGAGTAATGACTTTTATCCATACATAATTCAGTAATCCCTGCGCATCACTAAGGGTTGTTTTCGAAAATCCATTTAACAGATTTAAATTATCTTACTTGAAAAGCTTTTTCAATAAGTTGCAAGTGGATCAACCCGTGAAATAAAGTTGAATAATATGTTAAAACCCCCGTTTCATCCCCTTGGGGGTTGATTTTCCTAAAAAAGTGAGTGTACCTACCTAGTACGTAATGAACCTGTATGCGCCATTAAATTTTTTTATGTGAGAATAAATCACCCCCTTTTAGATGGGTTTGAGGTAGATTTAGGAAAAAATAAATAAACTATTTAAAAAAAACCCGACTTCAAAGTAAATTATCTAAAAGCATAAAATAACGAAAATATATTGAAGTCAGTGCTAGCACATCATGTTAACTAACACTAGCACCAGCTGACACCGACTTCAATATATTTTCGTTATTTTATGCTTTTAGATAATTTACTTTGAAGTCGGTTTTTTTTAATAGTTTCTTTAACACTTTGTAGTGACTTTTATTTTACCAAGATAGGTTTCAGCACTATCACGCAACTCGAACGTCTACATTACAGTAACTTACTGAAAAAATAAAAAGTTTGTATCTCTTAAACTACTGGACCGATTTTGATGAAACTTGTACCCTAAGTTGAAAAATACTCTAACTATTGCAAAAATAACTTTTGAAATCGGACTTGTAGTTTCTGAGAAATCCGCGGACAAACCTACATACATACATATATACATACATACATACATACACACACACATACACACGCATACATACATACATACATACGCTCATAAAATTTATTAAATTTGTTTAGAAGCCCACATAGACTAACATATAATAATATTAAATATATAATAATACTAGCTGACCCGCGCAGCTCCGCCCGCGCTTTTATTACAATTTGCTCCCCTTTTCTCCCCCCTCCCTTGATTTATTTCTCGCTCCATCTCTCTCTCACTTATAAGAAAAATCTAATTCTAATTCTCTCTTTTCTCTTTCCCCTTTCCCGCTTCGGTCCCCGTCACAGTCCCCCTCTTCCTCTCCCCGTTGTCCCCTCTCTGAACCCCGTCCCCCTCTCTCTTCTACCACCTTGCTCCCCCTCACTCTCCCCTTGTTCTACCTTAATACCCCTATCCCTCACCCTATCACTCTCTCCTCGAATCCCCTCTCCCTCTCTTTCCTCTCTTGCACCCTCCTCTCGTTCTAAATATCCTCGTTAATCATGGTATCTGGGATTCTTACCCACTTAAACCCCTGCGGCTGTCGCATCGCCATATATCAGGGGAGACCTGGGCCCTCCAGTGGGATATGCACCAAATACCCCTCAGTGCGCATTATAGCCCCCGGGAACCTGGCACCATGATCACAGGGACGGGGCTTGCAACCCCGTCACCGTCCTCCTCGGAGTCGCCGCCGCCCGTCACCTATCTATGTAATGACCTTGGCTAACGTTGCTAAACCTAGCGACATGAAATATACTTTACGATTTTATTCTCAGACCTACCCGATATGTACACAAAATTTCATACAAATCGATTCACCCGTCTATTTAATGACCTAGCCTTATGTTGCTTAACCTTAACCTAGCGGTATGAACAACATTCACAGCTTTTTTGTCATTGGTGTATATATTAGTGAAGTTTATGTTATATTGAAGAAGGGACAAATTCATGCTAACAACAATTTATTAATAGTTAATTATTTGTCATAAAAAGTAAAGGATAAAAAATGGTTATTGTGGGTTATCTCTAAGAGATAAACATATACCATCGCGAACTTTTTTGTAGACCTTGTTAATATGTACAATACTGTAGTACATTATTTTGATCTATCTCGTAGGGTTCAGCCAGCGTTTGCAATGTAAGCGCAAAAAAATGTGCTTATTTACGACATCACATTAGGAACCTCAAAAATTATCAGTGTTTCTCTACTATATTATGCATGTATTATACATATAAACCTTCCTTAAGAAACACTCTACCTATTAATAAAAACCGCATCAAAATCCGTTGCGTAGTTTAAAAGATTTAAGCATACATAGGGACAGACAGACAGCGAGAGCGACTTTGTTTTATAATATGTATAGAAATATTACGCATTTTTATTAATATTACATACATACTCGTCGAATAGAGAACCTTCTTTTTGAAGCCGGTTATAAACACGTAATTAATCAGCTTGTTTCAAGAGCACTTTCATAAAATTTCCAATCAATCGAACAACGAAGTAGTTTTTCTCCATGCTGCATGCATGCAAAGTTTACTAAGTCCTTTTTTTTTTTTTGACGCGGGGGAAATCTTCGAAAGTTCCCCGGGAGCTGTGGGGCTCGACCGGGGTATGTGGGATTCTTACCCACTAAAACCCCCGCGGCTGTCGCATCGGCACATGAGAGGGGAGACCCCAGGGCTCTCCGGTGGGATCTGCACTAGGGGCCCCTCAGTGCCTTGCCTTTGAGCCCGCCGCCGGGGGGCGCATTATAGCCCCCCGGGAACCTGTCACGGTGCTCACGGGGACGGGGGCGCAACCCCGCCGCCGTCCTCCTCGGAGTCGCCGCCGAACTCAATGGACGCTCAAGGGGCCCACACCCCAAGCGTCCAGCGACTCCGAAGAAAGTTTACTAAGTCCTAGCGCATCCCTAAGGGTTGTTTTTGACAAATCGCGAAATACGTGTATTTATTTTATTTCTAAAATCTTTGTACGAGTGTCAGTGGGTGTGCGCAAGTGTGTGCTTGTGTGTTTGCGAGTGTGGGGAGGGGGTTATAGGTACTATGCGTTTCAACTAAGAATGTGGCCGCCATGATGATCGCGACTTCGGAACTTCACTTGTTTTTTATGATTTTTGTACCGGCAGCAGAGTAAACACAAAATGAAAAATTCGCCCCGGTTTCGGTTATTATTGTAATGTCTTATTTTGCTCTATATATTTTTGTTAAAAAATCATTTGTTTGTAGTAATTATGTTTTAGAAATGGCAAGATGGCGGCCACATTCTTAGTTGAAGGGCATAGTATATGTCTCGGTATACTGACTCGACGAGCGCGAACAGCTGGTGTGCGGCGTGATGGCGGTGCGCGGGCGCGGGCAGCGGCACGGGCGGCGGCGGCTCGGGCGGCGCGTGCGCGGCGCCGAACACGCCGCCCAGCGCCTCGATGCGGCCCGACGACTCCAGCATCGCCGCCGCCGACAGCGAGTCCAGCGTCACCAGGTCCACTGCCGCACAACAATACACCGTCACCGGGTCCGTACCCTGTACCTACCCATACACCAGTTGCCTGCACTCCATACAGGCAAAAAGACTTTGCCCACCCTATGACTTTTGATGCTGTTCACGACTTGAGATTGAGAACTTTTGAGATTCTGTTTGGAATGATAATTTCATAGAAACTATTTGTGAAAAGCGTTTATAGTAGGCATGTACAATTACCACAATTCACCGGAACCCAACTGTCGATTTCTTCACTGTTGACCACAGTAGATTAGAGAAGTCACAGCAGTGGCTAGAGGCGTGAGTCACGGAAGTGGCCACACACATTTACGGCCATATAAGAAGTTTTAGGGACACAAATAACACAGAAACTAAGTAATTAAAACCATTGGAGTCTATGGAAAGAGTGTCCTCGAAAGAAATATTATTAACGGGTGCAAGTCGGATCATTTAATCCTAGAACATCTTACTGACTGAGAAATCTTTCCACTACGACATTAATACCTCCGTGTTATTAATACTTACGGTAGTAATCTGATGGATTCTTAAAAGCTGGACAGGGATAATCGATAGAGGCGAAATATGGCAACATATCCCTTCTATATCCGCTGAACATAGTTCTGCCAGCCGATATTAACACCACCTGAAAGATTAAGGATATTGAAATCACCACTGCATCAGCAAAGAGGTATAATTGGAATGGAATAATGAAACTAGCAAATACTCTAAGATTGCAATTGGAATAACAAGGAGACTTGAAAACGTAAGCAGCTTTCCAGGTCTTAAACTTTCTAAACTTTAGAGGTAAGAAAAATAAATCAGTATTATAATGAAGATGAACGAAGTCTACTAGTTTTCTATCTGAAACTAAATGCTTAATCTACTTAAAAGATTCTTACCTTCGTCAACATTGCGAAAATTTCATAAGTAGGCGGATGTAACGACATGATCACCACACGTCCGGTACTGGCCCAATTCCTCAAGTACTCTACTAAGAAGAATGTATCGAAGATATCCATTTCCCCGGTGGGCTGATCCAGGATAAGAATCGCCATGTCTAATAGCAGTTGACATGCGACATTCAGACGACGGATCTCAGAACGAGTTAAACGACTCACATTGGTGTCTCGAACTTGTTCTAGCCCTAATTCTTCTATTAGTAGATTTATCTGTAACGGTTGAAGGTTGTTTATAGATATCAATTAAAGCTGGAAATTGTCCGTAAGAATCCAAACCATAATAATAATAATGCCCTCCTGGCCGATGCGACCACAGCGGCCAATCTTTCACAAGATCAACCATGTACGCAGGAGATATTATAGTGCACAAATGTTTGCGCAGACACAAGTGCACTCTCTCTTCCTATAAACCTCTCATAATCCGATGGGACGGGATACCAACACGACCGGGGAGAGGTTAGGCGCAGGACCGACTTTTTACATGCCCATCTGACGCATAGATCATCTTACTTTACAGACAATATAAGTAAATGAAATCTTTAAAGATTTGCTTCTGTCAATAAATAGTTTAGTAAGAGAGATTGCTGATATAGCATAAAATATGGCTGCTATTAAATTCCCAAGCAGTAAGATCCATCAAAAACCTGAACATACTGGATGGGTACATAACTTATCTCTACTTACCCTATCTCTATCATTCATCTTGACCTGGTTGTGATTGTTCCTGGGCCTCCGGAGGGCGGCGTGGAATCGCAGCGTATGTTCTACCGTCATGGCGGGACATAGCGACGTGTCTTTACGTACATACGCGGCAATCTTCCGCAAGGTCGATGACGCAACCGGTTGCCCATTCAGGATTATATCACCAGTTAATTTCTGGAATGTCACACTTTAAGAAATTACACTGTTAAAGATAATCATTATTTAATTAATACTTCACTAAGGTTGACTGATTTACCTTTCGAACTCCAGCTAATACGTCCAATAGGCCAGTGGCTTCGTTCTGTGACGTTGCTAGCACTGCAAGGATCTCTCCAGACTTTACTTCAAAGCTAAGACCAGAAACTAGCAGTGTTGACTTGTTCTCCGGTGATGTTATTTCTAAACTGTTTACCTGGAAAGGAACAGATGGGTTATAATTCCAGTTCTTTTTTTGAAGATTACGACCTAATGTTTTTACCAACTACTTCGTCGTCAGTTTGCGTTTGCGTCAATTTGCCTCTAAGAGGAGGTCTTCTTGCTTAAAAAGCAATTTGGGCAAGAAGTGTCTCTAAAGTTAAGCTAGAAAAGGATTAAGCTGCTTACATAATAATTAGGATAGATGTACGCCGAATGCGTGAATCCGTCCAGATGGTCTCCCGGTCTTAACGTTGAGTGTTTCCTGGACTGTGCCACCGACATGTGGCTTCCCGCTTTTGACATTCGGCCGCCGAGGTGGGATGGTGACATAAGATAACTGAAACAACCCAAGAAGATTCATTTGATCAATTATTTCGGTGATCCAAAGAAAATTCCAGAAACGTGACATGCTTTTTTTGTCAACGTGTCAATTTAGCACAATTCGATAAAAACACGCCAAATGTGTAACTATTGACCCATCGAATAACTTTTCTTCTACTCTTATGTGTTTAATGTAGCTGATACATAAGAGAGCAACATCGATATACTATACTAACTAGATTAGCTGTCACGAACAAAATGACATCGAAAATGTGGTCGCGGTTACATATACTTACACAACTATACACGTACACGCAAAACAATAATATGTTCATATAAAAAGATAACTTACGAACTATAAAATAAGGTTCAATAATAATTGCAGACAATTCGGCACTTACACAGTTTTGGAGCTGAGAGTTGTGTGCTTCCATTGAGTTCCATTGTTTTTGAACGCTTAGACGTACAGTAAGCTAAGGAAAGGTATGGAGTTGCTTACGTTTATTTTTTCCAGAATAACCGTAATATAAATATATGGTAAGTTACGTATAATGTTATGCTAGCCATAAAAGAAAGCATTACTTTGTACCCAACTTCTCCAGAATGATTGTTATGTCTTTCTAGTAGTATATCTGCATTTCTTTGTTACAACATTAAGCTCTCAACGGCCGATGATTCCGATCGCATAAGCGCTATGACGCGTCGACCGCCAACGGATTAACATGCGTATCAAATGAATCGAAGACGCTTCATTTGATACGCATGTTGGTCAAGAAAACGACTGGATGAAATAAGACATACATATAAATTCAAAATTCTTTATTATGCATAGACCTAAATTAATTAGGTTTCGTTAGGTACAATTTTACAAAAAGCGTTACAAATGTTACAAAAAGCGTTAAATAATGACAATAGTATTGAAGTCGGTACTAAACATGGCATATTTAACGCTTTCAAGTTTTTATTTTATTTTAAGTCTAATTTATCTACACTGAACATTAATAATTAATCAAGTTTAGTGACAATGTATTTGACATTATAGTTTAAAATTATATTTAATTGACGGGTCCGTTGGTCTAGTGGTTAGACACCCTGGTTGCTAACCGATGGGTCGTGGGTTCGATTCCCACCAAGTGTCTGGGTGTTATTTATCTATTTAAGTATGGATTTACAAAAAAAAATTATATAAGTATTAGTATCAGTTGTCTGAAAAAATAAATGTTAATTACCTTTAAACAAATTTAATTTATTATAAATCTGTCTTTTTGAATCATTTTTTGTCTGAGCGGTTTCTTTTTTACAAACATAATGCAGTCTTACATCGATGAATTTTTCTACAACTAATCCCAGTAAATCAATGTTATGGTTATGCTCATTTTCTCCGACAAAAACATCTTTATTAATATATAATTTTAAAACTGCAACAGATATAAATATTTTGTCATATTTCTTGTGTATATTTTTACCACCACTTAAACGAACACAGTTGCGTATAACGCGTTCAGTGTTCATGCAAATGTCAAATACATCATTTGCACAATAAAATAAGCCATTCATATCTCGTAAATCCACTAGTTTGTGGAACCATAATTTTTCTTTTGCCCATAATTTTCTTTTGCAGTCCTCGCACCTAAGCTTTTTTACTAGACTACTTACCACAAAACCAGAAATGTAACCTACTATTTGGAAAACAATTTCCAGAATTGGGTTTTGTTCTAATTTTTGAATGAGTTCGTTGCAATTTATCTGGTATTTATCAAAATTGTGCTGTATAGATTTATTTTTTATGATTTCTATAGCACTTAAATTTTCTTCACATTCATCAACACGATATCCCGTCGAAGAACTATTAATTTTTTTGAGTGCCGATAATCCTGATAAAATTGGTATATTTTGTATTGGTACACAATTCCCAGTAAATTTGGAGCCTACTTCCAAATGAGACAGCAGTTTTTTAAAACTGGCTTTAAATTTTCTCGTGTTGGGATTATTATTGTGTCCGCCTTGACTCCTTATGTTGGGAAAAGTAAATAGTTGGGTCTCTATATAGTTAAGATGTTTTAAAGAATAATGTACATTATTCTTTAGACCAAGTTATTAATAAATACCAATAGCATCAATAAATGCCATAATAAACATTGTCTACGTATTTAATAACTATTCGTATTCATAAGTAACCTGATAAAAATCCGGAACAATTTATATATGGTCATCTGATCCCAAACTCTTGTATTTAATAAAAAAAAAAAAAAAACTACAAACCTGTAATTTTGGAACCGCAGATTTTAACAATCTACGTCTTCGAGTATTACATGAAATATTTGATTCATCAAAATGTAATGAGCAAATTGACGAAAATGCGTGAGGTTTATACAATTCATCTCCTCTTTCTTTAGCGACTATTGAAACCCATTCAGCACATCGAAATGGATTACTAGGGAATCTACAAAAAATGAAACAATAAAAAAACATCAAATAAAAAAAAAATTGTGTATCATTGAGACTATTTTTCATTCATCATATTAAACTACTAATTTAGTTAATGTTAAAAAAACCGTTCTTTTAAAAAGTATAGTGATACACATAATATTAATACACGGAGCAACCACGTTCTTGTTGTAAAGTAATAATAATATTTGAGGACACACTGCCGTGTAATCCAAAACTGTCCAGAGTCTGTACTATGGTAACCAGACACCTAATATAAATACGTATATACTTTTTTGAAAATACATACTTATCTAAATAAATGACACCCAGAGTAAAAGTAGCAATCTGACCCACAACGTATTGGATAGAGGCCAGGATGGTTAACCATTAGACCAACGTGTTTGTTCAAATGATGGTATTGTTAGACTCCAAAACCGATATAAAATAAATTGTGGGTAGGATAGCTGAACGCACTCAGCGAATGCGTATGTAAGTCACTGCTCTAGCGGTACCGCAGTCATTCGTTTCTCAGATCTCGTACAGTGCGGAAGTCTCAGTGAAGTTGCTGCGTCATGGTGATTACAATGTATTCCTGCTGCAGGAGTGTGGTAATAATTCTTCAGTGGTATGTTCAGTTTTTATTTTACTAAGGTGGTCCAGTGACAATGGTTTCTAGACAGATTCTCTTTTTTTAAATAATCTTATTTAGGGTTTCTAATAGTATAATAATACAAACTTACACACATCTCATCATCACTTTTTCTATTTTACGCAGTTGTGAAAAAAATTGCACAATTTTATAACAATGAAACTCCATGCATTCTTTGTTCGAGAACTACGTAACGCTCGTGTACTGATTTACCAACTTATGTATGCTGGTGGCGTAAATGAGAACTAACTTTTTTATTGTGGTAGTTACGTGTAGTTTGACAGTTTTGCATAGACGGTAGTGACACTCTCTATCAGCAAAAATAATTTTGTCAGCCTGTGGCTTGGCATATGGCGAACTACTAGCGGAGAAAATGTCAAATAAATAATTGTTATTTCGGATTTTAGTGATATCTTACTTATATTTTGTATTTAAACTAGTAGTAATAAGATTACTAACCGAAAAAAAAATATTCCACCTGTAATTTTAGTGTTGCGACGAGTATTTGGACAGTTTTTCAACGCGCAATAAGACATTTTGACACGTCTTACGCTAGCTGTTGTCGGCTCGTACTAATTTGAAATAGAGCGATAGCCGTCTCGGTAGCTCTTATTTTCGTGACCACTTTTCGGGTCGTGACAGCAAATCTATAGTATAGTATATCGATGGAGAGCAATGCTACTTCTCTTTGTTTAGGAATTGATTTGTTAACCGGATTCAAAAAGAAGGTTCTCTATTCGACGCGTATGTAGGTATTTAATATTGATAAAAATGCGTAATATTAATATATGTTAGTCTATGTGGGCTTCTAAACAAATTTACCAAATTTTATGAGTGTATGTATGTAGGTATGTATGTATGTAGGTTTTTCCACGGATTTCTCAGAAACTACAAGTCCGATTTTGAAAATTCTTTTTGCAATAGTTAGAGTATTTTTCAACTTAGGGTAGAGTACAAGTTTCATCAAAATCGGTCCAGTAGTTTAAGAGATATACACTTTTTATGTTTTCAGTAAGTTACTGTAACGTAGACGTTCGAGTTGCGTGATAGTGCTGAAACCTATTTAAAAAAAATAAAAACCGACTTCAAAGTAAATTATCTAAAAAGCATAAAATAACGAAAATATATTGAAGTCGGTGTCAGCTGGTGCTAGTGTTAGTTAACATGATGTGCTAGCACCGACTTCAATATATTTTCGTTATTTTATGCTTTTTAGATAATTTACTTTGAAGTCGGTTTTTTTTTTAAATAGTTTTTTTGTCTGTCTGTGATAAGTAAGTAGGTATCATTGTTTACACATAACGTAAATACGTATGGTCTTATTAGCCTTGGCAAAAATGTGACCAAACTGCATAACTCAGTCAAAGCAAATCATCTTTATTTTATTACGGGGTTAATTTACATAATTATTTCACTACATCGAGTACAACGTAGTATTATGCATTACGCTACCTTTGATGATCGCCGTCCGGAACAAAATCTGCGACGCTATTTCTTCTATTACTGTAATGAGTTCTCTGTGGTCTTGCATCGATTCCGAGCAAGTTGGCCTCGCTCACGGACTTATGCCTCGGGTTAGTCCATTGCCCTTCTCCGCGGATGCCTGCTTGTTGCATCGCTACGACTGGTACACCTGTATTTGGCTAAAGGATAGAGATTTTGTCAGAACTAAGCTATTGTGATGTGCATGAGACTTGTATTCTTGAATTAGAATAGTTAATACTTTTGGGTTAAATTATTAAGTTACTGCTTGAAATAAATGGATCCTTTTTAGAAATTGAAATCACAGTCTCACTTCAAAAATCGTTTGGCTTTATTAACTTTTGTTGATAAATAAAATATCTATTCATACTAAAGTCCTAATTTCTGTCGTCCTGTCATTCCGTGTCTTCGCAGCCGGCGCAAATGGTAGAGACACGAGATTGTTATCTTAAACAGGTAACGGCAATAACGTCGCTGCGTCTTACTTATGTTAGAAAGCGCATACCTGATACGAGGGATGTAGATTCTGCATCCTAAAATCCGGGTCAGAGCGGTACTTCCGGCTGTGCTTGTAATTTGTAGTCGTCTCGTTGTCTGAACTGTCGTACCCTGAGGACGTCTCCCGCATTCCTCTACTTTGCCTTTGAATTCTAAAAAAAACGATTCTAATCTTTTATGTGTATCTCCATCTGCCATCTTTCATATGTTAGATCATTTAATTTGTAGGTTCTTTAAGATTTTTTTTTAATTATACGTGGTGTAAGGGACGTCGTACCAAAAAAAGGGATCCAGGGCATGATTCTGAATATTCCAGTGTTGAAATTTTTCATCGGATGTTTCATGAATTTCCAAAAAAAAAACTAGCCGCTTTTTTTTAATAAAATAATGTAACATCAATATTGGTATATTTCAATTTCAAGCCTAATTTCAATTTAAAAACAATAAATTACTTACTTATTTGTGCAAAATTAGCAATCATCAGCAGCCGAAAAGTCCACTGCTGAACAAAGGTCTCTCCCTTAGACGGAAGGGGTTGCCATAATCTCCACGTTTGGCAGGCGGCTTGATTGCAATGTAATTTGAAAAATAAATATTATTCCGCACGTATTCATTACATGCTCAAAAATTAACAAGATAGTCATTTGTCATTTTCCATATAAATGATTTCTGTAACATTGTAACGGACAATATGAGAAATCTTATTAAAAAGATTTCGGTACGTACTTAGTCCCTTACACCCTGTATGTCGCGCTAATGAGCACATGCTGCAATTATAATGTCGAATACCTAATATTCTTGATGTAGGTATATCTTCGACTAAGCCGCGGTATATACTCACTCTGTCCTTATATAAATTGACTAAATATTAAAAAGAACGAAACAACTTCAAATTTCAAATTAAATATTAACAAATTAAAACTCACCTGGGCGCCGGTTTCATTCCGCTTCCGATGGACGTTTTAGGCTTCGGCGTGCCCGACCTCTGCGAGCCGTTATGGTTCGGCGGAAACACGCGCGGCAGCCCGAA
Organism: Furcula furcula; assembly: GCA_911728495.1. Classification (NCBI taxonomy): domain Eukaryota; kingdom Metazoa; phylum Arthropoda; class Insecta; order Lepidoptera; family Notodontidae; genus Furcula; species Furcula furcula. The sequence continues at coordinate 6,386,361 of OU452246.1, read as the reverse complement.
CTTCAGATACGTGTACATGTTCGAGCCCAGGGCCGATCTGTTGGCAATCCTATCCTGTTAGCTTCATATTGAGAAGAGGATAATGGTTGAAGACAGTGAGATGCCTTTTTAACGTTCTCCATATTATATCTCTGGAATTCATATCGGTAGGTACCACATTCTTAGTTATATCAATCTTGAAGGTTAACTAACCTAAGTACAATATCAATTCTATAAGCCATTGCAAACGAATATGAAAGAGATTACAATTATATTTTTCTGTCAAAAACCTCGCTAATCGTATATTCCAAAATAATCGCCTTATAATTCATTCGCAATTAGGTACACACGTAAACCTTCTTTATGGTGCCATATCTTTTGCTAAAGACTTGGTAGGTAGGTACAGCATTGTTTGGGAGTTCACTGTCAATGAGCGATCCGCTCCTCTCTGTGTGCTTGCTACCTTTATTTTTATCATCAGCCGAAAAAGGTCCACTGCTGTTCAGCTTATGTCCATAAGCCAATTCCACCCCAAAGGGGAGCTTTGGGGTGGAATTGCTATAACCCCCTTTCCTGGCAGACGTCTCCCTAGACAACGCTACTATCAATCGCCTCCTACGACACTCAACAGGAAGAGACGTAAGGGTTCTTTCTAACCCGGACACCCTACGGGTAATATGAAGTGACGAAAAATATAATTAAATAAATGTTTTACTTGGGTCCATATCTAGGATGAGCCAGTATAGACTGGACTGTAGTATCCCTGAGCTGGAAGTTGCCATACGGTAAGGGACTCTTGTCGGTGCTGCCCAGAGCACTGTCCGTGAAGTCAGAGTTCAGATTTTGCCTATAAAAAACGATAATAGTCACCTCGTTAATACTTATAATAATTATTTACAGGCAAACATCAAAACAGGGTCAAAAGTGGGATAATAGAAATTCTGCTACACGAGATTGGTTTGGCCAGTCTATTTACCGAACACTAAATTGTTAACAAATAGTACAAAACTACATAATATATGTTTGATTTATGTTTAGACGATAGCAAATAGTGTTAACGTAAGTAGTTATTTTAACAAGCACTAAATATAGTAAGTACGTGTAGTCATGAATGCTTTAGTGCACAAATATTTCCTGATACAAGTTTTGGAAGATACACTTATGGTTAGGCGAGTTTGAAGGCTGAATCATGCTATTTAGTTTGAGTCATGATTTTACGTAATATTTAACAGGAAATAATGAGTTGTAGCGCGCACGGTATCAATAAATGCTTAAATCAAATCCGAATTCAAGATTCGGGCATGATGAAGATGAGGTTGACTAGCCCGATGGTCTAGTCGCTAAACCATGATTGGCACCTAAAAGGTGTGTATGAAAATGTCAGTTGGTCTGGGTCTGATTTATCGGATCCATCCATCCTTGGACCCCTTGTTGGATCCACAGGAAGAGCATTGTTGAATTGTTGCCCACTTGAATCCCCTCAACAGAAATGACCATTATAGAGCGTCCAACCGTTTATTTTCTTTTTGACAGCACCAATAGAACGTAACTGCGTCATGTTACGCAAAAGTTCACTTTTAAAAGTTCACTCAAAGTGAACTTTTAAAAGTGAACTTCACTTTAAGTTACACACGCACGCACACACGCACGCACAGTTACGCAGTTACGTTCTATTGGTGCTGTCAAAAAGAAAATAAACGGTTGGACACTCTATAGGTGCATTAATTTGTACCTGTATATGGACCACGCGTGGAGATCCTCGGAGTGCATGCCGCGATGATCATGCATCAGCGGGTTGGATGGCACCGAGTACCGCCGCTCCCCGCCGAGGCCCAGCGCCGACTGAGGCATTGTCAACTGTTTGTCAACATCTTGTAAAGACAGAAAAAGAAAATTAAATGCTTACCTAATGCTAATTTCATTTAACGTAGTCTTACGTTCGGCGTTCGTTTGAAAAACAAGACAATCTCTTCCCAGAGAAGAGACATTATTCACATTGATATCGAAAGATTGGATTGGATTTCTTATCCAAAATCGTTTAGCTTTTCACTACACGTACAAGTAGACTATACAAGGTGATTTACCAGAGTCATCCCAAAAGTGCTGTTCTTTGATTTCTTGAAATAACACATTCAGACTTCAAGTTTCATCTGCAACAAACAAAAACAAGTGTTGGTGATTAATTTATAAAGAAAATCGAGGGCTCAATTGATTTACGAAATTAAAACTTACAGAGTTGTTAATTATTATGGCTTAAAAATGTTTAGCCGTATTAATTAACTTTTGGTCAAGGCTTTTTTGTGGCCGTTTTAGCTGTGGGTTCTACTCGCACGACCGTTGAGTACGGATTTTAAGGTGCCGGCGGTGTGGATGTAAGCGACGGGGTTACTACCTCCGCCTGGTCCCTGTTAGGTAACACAGTGACACGATACTAGAGGAATGACATAGGTGCGTTCTCCGGCGGCAGAGTCGAAGGTTAGGCATGGCTTTGACTAGTTACCCTGGTGCAGACCCACCATATAGTCCAGAACCTCCTCTTAAGTGCCCATGCAACATGCAACAAGAATCCTTAAGTGCGATAAGAACAAATGATAGGTAGGTTGCGGGTATATCTCATAATTACACTCAAAATTCTGGCACTGTCAACGCCATTTTCTATACATTCTCACAGTTTAGACCGCAGTGATCGACATTGGCCATATCCTATCGGACAAAACCCGTCTGGCGGATAGCATGTCGAATTGTAGAGGCCGCACGCAGCTCGCTGGTTGCATCACCAACAGTTGGTCATCCATAATACTAAGGTTGCCAGATTTTTAGTAATAGATGCTGTCTGTTTTCTTCATACCGATTTTATTTCTCAGTTTTAATTAAGGTACGTTGTATTAAGTCCCGTATAAAACAGAAAAAGAGATTGTCATTTATAACAGATAAAGTATCTTAGATGTAATTCAGAGTTTCCGAAACCAAAATACTTAATTGGAATAGTTTAAACGCTCCCCTCTAGTCCGATGCATATGTGGCAGACAGTAACTTTCAATCGAGAAAAAAGCAAATCCTGCCTCCTTAGACTATAGAAGCCATGACACCATGACAGCTAACATTTTGTATATTTTTTTATTCAGTTTAGTGACGAGATAAGCAAGTCGTTCGCATGATGACAGGTTACCAGGTTACAGGTTGCCTATAGACAGGTTACCTACACTGCACTGTTGCTAGTCACCAGAGACATTAGTTATTTAGTTTTTTAATCCCGGTAATTTCACCAGCAGTGCCCTACCATACCGGAACGGAGCAATTTATAAACATTGCTGCCAAGTGGCAGAATGTCTAACACTGCGTTGGTTAAATGGAACCTCCCTGTACCATCCACTGTACAAGAGACCGATCGTCCATTAGAACAAACTGCACTAGGGTAAGCGGGGGAAGACGAAAGGCAAAAAAGGCGGGGTAACACAAAAAGTCGCCTATAACGTGATCGTGCCTTTCGTTTTCCCCCACTTACTTACCCAATTTTTTTTTAAACTTCTATAGTTTGGCAGCCCTGCACCGGACGCTATCGCGACAGTCACACCCGGCAATCTCACCATCTCATTGTTGCTGTTACGCAAAAAATATGAGTGTGTCAGCGAGCATTTGTTTAATTGAATTAACTATGCACGATGTGTGTATGTAACACAGATTGTAGTGAATGGCTGTTGACCTTCGTCTTAGTGTCATGGTGTTCATTGAATTTATAATCGCTATTGCAGGGGTATACGTCAAATCTAAAACTATCGTTGTAGCTTTCAGATGTAAAAGGTAATAACACGCAAGATTTTTATAGTGAAACATGCTAGTGTTCATGGGGGAAGATTAAGACATTTTTAAACCCTGTATTTGGTGTTAGTTCATTTTGTCGTTAAATCCACAAACTCAAAAATGGTTTTAATTAGAATCTTAGTTACATTTTTAAACGTAAAGCAAATGTAGTATCATGGATAAATGAACTAAGATAAATGATTAGTTCATTTATCCATGGTAGTATCTAAGTCCGTACATACCTCTAAATTAATTTATAACCACGAAACAAATAATAAACGGCTGAACACATTTTTATAAAACATAGTTAATACAAGTATAAATTTAAAAATTTTAAAGAACCCCCGACATAGGTAATCGAACTCATAAAACGACTTTCCTGTGCTATTATCAGACCCTGATCTGTTAAACTACTCATCAAGATTAAACCATAGATTTATAATTCGGTGGGTCCTACATTTAATGGAGCAGAGTTCCTATTGCCACCTTACTGCTTGCTCCCATCACCAGACACTGATCAACATTTTTCTACCTACTACTCGCAGCAACCTATCCAACGAATACAAATTCGGTAGGTCTACGTTTATTAGAGCAGAGATCCCGTGACCACCTTCCTGCTCCATCATCAGACCCTGATCACAATTTTTGTTGTAACTACTCGTCGAGACCTACGCAACGAGCCTAAACTCGGTGGGTCTACGTCTATTGATATAGAGATCCCGTGACCACCTTCCTGCTCCATCATCAGACCCTGATCACCGTTTTTCTAGCAACTGCTCGTCGTGACCTACCTAACTAGCCCAAACTCGGTGGGTCTACGTTTATCGACGCAGTGATCCCGTGACCACCTTCCTGCTCCATCATCAGACCCTGATCACCGTTTTTCTAGCAACTGTTCGTCGAGACCTACCTAACGAGCTCAAACTCGGTGGGTCTACGTTTATTGGTGCAGAAATCCTGTGACCACCTTCCTGCTCCATCATCAGACCCTGATCACCATTTTTGTAGCAACTACTCGTCGAGACCTATCCAATGAGCCCAAACTCGATGGGTCTACGTTTATTGGGGCCGAGATCCTGTTACCACCTTCTTGCTCATCATCATCAGACCCTGGTGAAGGTTACCATTTTATTTAGTATCGGATTTACATATGTTCTAAATTTCAGATCTTTCGGACTAATAAAAGTAATGAAAAATGTCTATTGTATGTATACAAAATATCCCTATGTACAAACGGCTGGATCGATTTTAATGAAACGTAGCTTAGAACCATCTCGCTTAAACTAATTTTCAAATAAAAAAAAAACCGTATTCAAATCCGTTCACTGGTTGGACCGCTACGATGCCACAGACAGACATACATACAAACAGACAGACAGACTTCCGGACATAGGCCTCAAACTTATAATTCCCCTCGTTTTTGGTTGGGGGTACTTACTAAGAACAACGATTAGGCCAAGCTTTCAAATAATAACGACCGCATTCACATCACTTGGTTCGTTAAAGGGACAATGCCACATAGATACATTTAATAACCGTCAAATAGGACAATGTTGAATAATGGTGGCTTAAAATAACTTTTATTATGATAACTGTTTAAAACCCAGGGAAATATCTATACTTATACAAAACAGGACATCTTCGTCTTCAGGCTTCTACTTACTGCTCTTTTAATTGTCATTTCCAGGTTACAAGTCTTTTGAGCCACTGCGTTGGCACGTTATTCGGGCTAGTGTTGCTACTCAAATGCATGGCGGGTTGCCAACATAAGTAGTACCTACTTACCTCGTAATATATTTTTTAATATAATAAAAACAATAAAGAAATAAATAAATAAGACCCCATAGAAATCTAACAAAGTGACATACCTATCACTAGTGAGGTACTGACGAATGAATCAATAAATATTGAAATTAAACTACTTTTACGGATTTTATCGCGGTTTATTTATTGATTTTACTATCCCGACGTTTCGAATGCTTTGCAGCACCCATGGTCACGGGAGGACTGAGATGTTGATGTTGACGTCCTTATGTCACAATTATGCCGGTGTACCCTCAGGTCTTCTTATTTATTATTGTTGGTCCGATCTACGCAAGAAAAAAAATATATAAGTCAATAAATCTTGTCACCTAAGCTTTGAACTAGACTCGTGTTATGTCTCACTAAACGGAACTATTTACAATGCGTGGGATCTCAGACGCATTGTTACGCTGTTACGAAGATAAGTACTTGCAGATTTATGTGTCAATTTCACCAAGTTCACTATTGTTCGTGGTGGGAATGAATTGAAAGAAAGATCGATACAATAATTATGATGTGTTACACTTTGATAATTACAGAAAATTAAAAATCTAACTATTAGGAAGCATCACCAGAAGAGTAAATAAACTGAAGTGGAAATGGACAGGACACATCATACGTGGTATAGAAAAATGGAACAGGAGTATTATTTTCTGGTACCCAAGAAATATAATAATAATAGAAAAAAGAAACCGAGGGCGGCAATTCAAACGATGGGAAGATGGCTTAAAGCCAAGAGCGGGAAAGTTATGGACATGGACAGCAAGCGATAGACAGAAATGGAAGGAAATGGAGGAGGCCTTTGCCTAAGGCAAACCGATCAAGTTGTCGATGTCGAATATATAGTTTAAGTAGATTAAGCGCAAAAATTTTAATACTTATCTGAATAAAGGCTATTTATTATTATTATTACACTTTGATTATTGATTTATCTTTCCTATAGTCTATAGTTATGAGGAGATTCGCCGAAGAACAAAGCTCACCGACATAGCTCTTAGAATACGCAAGTTGAAGTGGCAATGGGCACCATCGTTCGGAGGATCAATAACCGATGGGAAAGAAAGGTTCTCGAGTGGCGACCACGATCCGGAAGACGCAGCGTAGGTAGGACTCCCACTAGATCGGCAGACGACACTGTACGCGTCGCAGGTAACCGGTGGATGCAAATAGCCAATTGTCGTGCGAAAGGGGAGGCCTATGTTCAGCAGTGGACGTCTTCCGGCTGGTGATGATGATGTTGATGCTAGTCTACTATACTTAGTTGGAATAATTCCGGTCGTCCTGTGAGAAGTTAAATCTGCGAGTATCCTACAAGATATACACGCAACTCGTTGGTGGATAAAGTCAGTAGTGATATTCTATTTGGAGTATCTAGCTGCCATTTGGCTGCGATTTTCTGTAAGATGGAAATTTGTACCCCCTAGATCAGGTTACTCAAATTTCAAGTAATTATGCATTTCCAGTGCATACATAATTTTAATTTAAAAACAATAAATTACCTATTTGTGGAAAATTTATTTAATTATTTATATATTTTGCAGCTGTAACAGCTCAGTGGGCGAGCGCTTGCCTTGGAAACGAGGTGCGCAAGTTCGATCCCCGGCTCGCACCTCTGATTTCTTTAATCATGTGCGAATCGTCTTTGTGCGATTGTTACTAGCTTTCGGTGAAGGAAAACATCGTGAGGAAACCTGCATGTCTGAGAAAGCCTAACTAGCTTTCGAATGACGTGTGAAGTCCGCCAACCCGCACTTGGCCAGCGTGGTGGACTATGGCCTAAGCCGCTTCATCTTGAAGGGAGGCCCGTGCCCAGCAGTGGGACATAAACAAGGGCTGGTATTATTATTATATATTATATTTATATATTTATTCTTTACGCACTAAAACAGTACATAGGCAATTAATTATTATTATTTTAGAAAATTAGCAATGTAATTTGAGAAATAAATATTATTCCGCATATAGGTATTCATTACATGCTTACACAATTAATAAGTTAGTCATTTTCCATATAAATGGTTTCTGTAATGTTGTAATGGACATTATTTGACATCTTATAAAATTTTTTTCGTTACGTGCTCCCTTACACCCTTTATAACAAACAAAACCACATTAATCCAGGTCCAAGAATAGTCTCAGTAGTAAGGTTCCATGTATAAGGGATCATACAGATAGGTACCAGCAGTGATAAATATTTGCCACCAAACAGTTCCGGTGAATGTCACTGTAACTGGTGATATTACCCGAATGTCTCAGGTGACGAGTGAAATTTCGATAGCTTCATAGGCAAGCGTGTCATTTACTAAATTGAACAAAAATCACGGTAAAATTCGAAAATTTCAAAATCAATTAATGTATCTGCATTTCCCAATACCTATGTAGTGAAGTAACCAAACTAGTATTGGTAATGTATTGCGTGTCCTACTTTAGCACATCGACAAAATATTTCATTGTCTTAACGCATTCGGAAATCACCCTCACCTACTTAGATAGCGTTTCTGCTACCGGTTCCAGAGACATTGCGTGATGGAAATAAATGGTAATTGGGAAATGACATGGTGTTTTTACCGATGTCGCAGCTATTAAGTATTGCGGTAGGTAATGAGTGTGAGTAGATGGATAATAACAGGTAGAGTACAGCAGTTACTACTGCGTTTGCTTAGGGGTCGTCCATTAATCACGTGAGGCTCAAAAGGGGGGGGGGGGGGGGTTCCGAAAAAATCACGAAATATCACCAGGATACCCCTCCCCCCTGGGGGATAATGAGACATCACGTGTATTTATTTTTCGTTGAATGCACGATTTCGAAACCAAACAGCGGCACGTGGCCTTGACTCACCGTTGCCGGCAACGACTTCCCCTTCAACATTTAATCAGTTAAGTACCTGTATTTAAAGATAATATCCGAATATTGAAATTTTTTACAAAAAAATACACGTGATTTTGGATAGGGGGGGGGGGGGGGTAGTTTAAAAACCTCACCACATATCACCAGGAGGGGGGGAGGGGTTAAAAAGTTGCTAAAAAACATCACGTGATTAATGCACGACCCCTTAACTGTAGATTTTAGTTGATTTGTAAATAGAGGGATCTATTCAAAAAATATTTATTGTTACTTAATTTAAAACTGTATTTTATCTTCGATCATTTTATGCTGCGTGTGCGACTATACAATTCATAAAATGATGCAAGGAATGCTGTATTTTAATTTTTTTAATTATACTTAGTAGGTATGATTTGACAGTAGGTGGTATGCTTGGTATGCTTTTGTATGCTAATTGATGTATCTCATATGAACATTACCTAGGCAACATCTGTACATCGGACGGAATGAGGAAGTCGAAATGCCAAAGTGATTTATGACATAAAATATGAGCTTTTTTTCGCGGGGGAAACCTTCAAATTGTCCACGGCCCCTCAGTGCCTTGCCTTTGAGCCCGCCGTTGGGGGGCGCATTGTAGCCCCCCGGGAACCGGTCACGGTGCTCACGGGGACGGGGGGTCGCAACCCCGCCGCCGTCTTCCTCGGAGTCGCCGCTGTACTCAATGGACGTTCAAAGGACTGAAAGGGCCCACACCCCGACCGTCCAGCGATTCCGAAGGAACGTTAACGACCCTTTTTTTTTTCCCGGAAAAAATGGCCGACCCATGCTACCGCGCCGCGGGAACGGCGCGGTGCAATGTGGGGCTCGAACCCACTAAAACAACCGGGGTGTCCTCATCCCGCTTTTGTGGTGGTCCCCGGGAACGTACGTTGTACTCGTTCGGTTCCCGCCAGCGGCCGTCTACCTTGCGGCGGACTCTACCTCGTCTGTGGGTGTATAAAGTCCACAGACTCGTCCACGGGTGTATAAAGCCCGCGGACTCCTCAGCCTGGAGGCGTGCCGGGACACTTCGGCACGCCTTCCTGCATCAGGGCGATCACTGCGCAGGCAGCAGGTTCGCCCGTTCTTGCTGCCCGCACGCCCTTTTACGGGGGCATTTGATCGGCGTGGGCTCGTCTCCTACGCCCGGGCCTCCTGCGGCGGCGCGGATCAGCGAGGGGATCGCTCTCCCTGATCCGCTCCGCCGCTTCCTTCTGCGACATTACGCACTCGCAGAAGGAGACCACCGCCGACCACGACCTCTCGCTGCCCACCATGGATTGGATCACGGCGGGCAGCGACAGGTCGGCCCCAACCGCGGCACGCAGCAAGCTGCGCTCCGCCGCCCACGCCGAGCAAACCTCGAGTGTGTGCTGCGCCGTATCTTCGGCGCAGCCACACTCGTGGCAGCCCGGGGTCGCCTCCCTTCCGGCAATCTTGTGCAGATACCTGCCGAAGCAACCGTGCCCCGACAGGATCTGCACGAGCCGGAAGGTGATCGTGCCGAACTTACGGTGCACCCAGTCCTTTAGAACCGGGCGCACCGCCGCTATGGTCAGATGGCCGGCAGTTGGTTCCGCCAGCCGATCTTCCCACTTTACGAAGGCGGCCTCTTGTGCCTCCTGTCGCCATCGCTGGACTTCAGCGGGAGATGCTCCGCCCCGGCAACGCGCTTCTGCGCGCTGCCGGTAGACCACGGTCAGCACCTCCGCCTCCAGGTCCCAGGGTGGTACCCCTGCCAACGCGCACGCGGCCTCGCACGATATGGTGCGGTATCCGCGTATCACCATAACTGCCATGACCCTCAGCGCTCTCCGCAGCAGGGTCTTAGTTTGGGCAGTCAGGGCTTCCGCCCACACTGGCGCGCCGTACAGGGCCATGGATTTCACCACCCCGGTGTACAAGCGACGGCAACTGGCACTCGGGCCGCCCAAGTTCGGCAAGAGCCGCGACAGGGCTCCCGCAATCCGAACCAGCTTCGGCGCTAGACCCTTGAAGTGGTCGACGAACTTCCACTTCGGGTCGAGGACGAGGCCTCTGAGGGCGGTCTCCTCCGAGGTAACGTTAACGAGCCTAAGCTAACATCACTAGGCAGAGCCAAGAATCTATACAAATGTGTATAGACAAATGCACACAGCAAATATACATGCACACAAATGCTTGCACTAAGTGCGAATAAAACCCACGTCCTTGCGTGTAGTAGATGCCGCACTGGGATAGACGCGTCGTTTCTAAAAACCCAATTACCAAAAGACAAAACAGCAAATGCGTTGTTTAAATAAGCGATACATACTCCCATCATACCCACATCGCGGACATGCAAGGTTTTGTGCGGGGCGGACGTTTTTCGCTTGGACGTTTAAATACATTCGTAGCGGAGGCGAAAAACTTAATGTAATGGGCTTGTCATTTAAAATTTGATACTCATATCCACCTGCTTAGGTCTACTTGAGGGATCGTGTGTAGCACGGACCACTTATGCGTGGGTTTCCCCAGGACATTATTATACTACAATGTAGGTCCTCGCTTAGTCTTGGAAATCCTGTTGAAGTTGGGCAGAATTAATCATAGGTGTTACTGTGTATTAGGTAATATAACAGTCTAGTTTAGCTCATTAGCAATTGCATTTAGTGACCTAAAAGCTTACTGCTGAACATCGCTTAATAAGTGTAGTATACGAATGATAAGTCAAGTGATCAGACAGCAACTGATTTTATTTATATTTTATTTACCACTACCCACAACATCTTCCCCTTAAATTTAAATAGCTTAAATTAATAATAAACTTAATCTCTAATTATTAAGTAAACAAAAAAAAAAACTAAAGTAGGTAGTCTTATTTACTTATAAATAATATAGTTAATTTCTAGCTAGGATACATTTCTGCAATTTTTTCCCCTATATACATAAAAAAAGTAATGAAATATAAAAACTAATGAAATGGAAACACGCATTAACATTTTTATTTATCTGCATGCATTAGGCGGTGCGCAGCGATTGTTTTGGCTTTGCGTGTTAGACGGAGTGCCGGCGGGGTTGTAGGACGAGGTGGACTGATGCATTTTTGTTGCATCCTCGAAGCTTCCTCCTTACAGTCCACATCCTCGCAAGCATCTTTAAAGATATCGTTTTCTCCATGCGATTCTTCACTTTCACATTTAATTAAGTGACGCCTATTGCGTCTGTACTTAGAACCTTTGATATTTTTTACAATAAATGACCGAGGAGTATATGAACGACCTACAATCGTACTTCGGCTCTTAAGTTTTCCATCTATGCATATTACTGAATCACCCACCTCTAATTGGGGTAAATTTTTACAGTGCATATCGTAATATTTTTTTACATTGTTTTGATTGTTTAACATCCTATGATATTCTGACGGGTCGATAGATTTTGGCTTTAATAAAGTAGAATGTACTGGTAATTGACAACGTAGTCTACGTCCCATCAGAAGCTGTGCAGGAGAGCTCAACCCGTCCCTCGGAGTATTTCTATAGTTGAGTAAGGCCAAGTTGAAATCGGTATTATTCATAATAGATTTTCTTAAAAGCATTTTAATAGTTTGAACTGCGCGCTCACTTTTGCCGTTTCCTTGTGGATAATTTGGAGACGACGTTATATGATTGAATCCCCACACACAAGAAAATTGCTTAAATTCCTTGCTACTATATTGCGTACCATTGTCACTAATTAAAATTTCAGGTATACCGTGACGTGAAAAAACTTCTTTCATATTTTGAATAACCGCAAAAGATGTTAAATTGTTCAGTTTACAATCTTCAATGTAATTAGAATAATAATCTACCAAGATAAGAAAATATTTATTTTTTAATTCGAATATGTCGGAACCAACTTTGTTCCACGGAAGGTCAGGTATTGTAACAGGTAGCATGGGTTCTCGCGAGGGGGCGCTCGAGCACTCCTGGCACGTGTGGCATCGTTTCACATACATTTCTACCTCACGCGACATACCCGGCCAGAACAATACTTGCCTCGCGCGTCGCTTACACCGGTCTATACCTAAGTGACCTTCGTGAATTAATTTTAACATTTCATTTCTAAGCGTTTTAGGTATAAAGACTAAATTATTTCTAAATATTACACCATCAACTACAAATAACTCATCTTTTATGGACCAGTAAGTTTTTACTCCGTTCTTTAAGCTGCATTTGTTAACTGGCCATCCTGATTGTATGTACTCTAGTAGTATAGATAATTCAGGATCTCGTTTGGTTTCTTTTTTTATAAGACATAATTTATCATTCGATATAGGCATATTATTAATGACCATTTGTACCTGATAGACAACGTTATTGGTGATCTCGTCATTATATAACTCTGGAAGCGGCGCGCGGGACAACATGTCGGCAATAAACATATACTTGCCGGGAACATAGGTAACTATGATATCGTAGCATTGAATTTTTAATAACATTCTTTGCAGACGCGCCGGGACAGAATTTAATGATTTCTTGATAATACTTTCTAAGGGTTTGTGATCAGATTCCACCACTACGCCTCTTTGACCGTAAATGTATTGGTGAAATCTCTCACAGGCGAAAACAATGGCCAACATTTCTTTTTCCACCTGTGCATATCTTCTCTGCGTGTCGGTGAGCGTGCGCGAGGCGTACTCGACCGGGCGGGCATCCTGCATGAGCACGGCGCCGAGCGCATCCCGCGACGCGTCCACCAGCACGACCGGCCGCGAGGGGTCGTACAACGCCAACACACTCGCTCCACACACACACTGCTTCAATTTTTCAAATGCATTATTCTCGCTCTCTTCCCAACGCCAGTCATTTTCTTTTCTTAATAAATTAGTTAAAGGTATTGCTGTTTCGGAGTAATGAGGAATGAATTTTGATAAATAATTGACACTACCTAAAAATCTTTCTAAATCTTTCCTGTTTTTCGGTGTCGGCATTTCTTTGATTGCTTTTATTTTATCATAATCGGGTCTCATACCACCTTTATCAAAAATGTGCCCTAAATATTTCACTTCTTGTACACCGATTTTACACTTGTCTTTATTAAATTTTAAATTAATCTCTCTAGCCCTTTCCAACAACGCCTTTAACCTTCTGTCATGCATCTCTTTCGTTTCTCCCCAGACAATTACGTCATCAATATAATGATCGACCCCTTCGAGGTCCTCTAAGTGCTGTCGCAACTTAGCATGATAAACCTCTGATGCACAATTTATGCCGAATGGAAGGCGAAGAAATTGATAACGCCCAAATGGCGTACTGAACGTGCATAAGTCCGCGCTCTCATCATCCAGGACCACGGCCCAAAATCCTGCAGTTGCATCTAGAACCGAAAAGAATCTAGCTCCGTGCAATCGAGACGCTAACTCAGACACTGTAGGAAGCTGAAAATAAGCACGTTGCACGGCGCGGTTCAAATCTCGCGGGTCTAGACAAACTCTGATACAGTTGTTCTTTTTTGCGACTAATACCAGAGGATGTACCCAATGTGTCGGATGATTGACTTTCCTAATAACTCCTAATTTTTCCATATTTTTGAGTTCCTCAGCCAAACGATCACGTAAGCCGTGTGGGACTTTTCTAAAAGCACATACTACAGGCGGAACGGACGGATCGACTACTATGTGATATTTTCCCGGTAAACGACCGAGACCCTTAAATACGTCAGCGTAATTCGATAACTCGACCGATTGAATACGTTTGACTAAACTTAACGCCTCACATGATTTCTGTCCCAGCACGCTACTGCATTCCATATCTGCTACGGCAAATTTAAGTTTATATGTTACATTTTTGTACACCCACGGTAATATACAAATACCTATCATAGGTATGACATCGTGCGTGTACGACAACAAAGGTATCGATTTCTTAATTATAATATCATCAGTGAAACCTAATTCTAAAAATCTTCTATACGAAATAATATTATAGTCGGCGCCCGTATCTAATTTAAACGTTTCTGTGCCGTTTTCACACTTCAGTTCTTGGAACCAATTATTAGATTTGCATCTTTTGTCCTCGATCGACGAAATGTAAAAGTTATCTTCGTCGGATTCACTGTCCTTATACTCATCGTCATCACACGTCAACTCATACACGCGTTTCACTCTACCGCGATCGTTGTTATTAAATGAATCGGTCAACTTACACATTCGGGCGAAGTGTCCACGATTACCACATACGAAACAGTCGACTCGCTGCGCCGGGCAGCTCGGTCCTCGATAGCAGCGCGCTGCTCCGCAACACTCGCACGCGTAGGACGGGCCGGCGCCGACGTCGCGGCCGCGCCCTGCGCCGCCGCGGCCAGCGCCGCCGCGCCACGCGCCAGCCCGGCCCGCGCCGCCGTGCGTCGCCGCCGCTACGCCCGGCCGCTGTCGGCCGGCGCCTGCGCCGCGGCCTCGTCCGCGCCCGAATACACTATCTATGTGCACTACTCCATCATGTTTGCCACTCATTTGGCGTTCACTCTCTTGTGACACCTCCTCGGCTTGACAAATCCTTATGGCTTTATCTAAAGTGAGCTCCTCGCTATGCAGGAGACGGTCCCGGACCGTCGACTGGCGTATGCCACAAACGATTCGATCGCGTATCAATTCATCATTTAAAGTGGAGAACTCACACGTTTTGCTCATGAGACGTAAGGCTGTGACGTATTCTTGAATAGTCTCTCCTTCTTCCTGATTACGTGTAAAAAATATGTATCTCGACATCGTAACGTTCGGTTTCGTGCCGAAGTAATCATCGAACTTTTTCAACACTTCCTTTACGTCATCTCGTTCACTATCGGTTTCAAACGTAAACGTTTGGTAGATATCAAATCCGTCCGGGCCGATTAAGTTCACAAGCAGACTCGCTTGGACACTTTCGGATTCAGACTTCACACCCGAAGCCTTCAAAAATAATTCGAATTGCTGCCTCCATTTTTTCCAAGCGTCGGCCCGGCTAACGGGTCCACCGACGCCGTCAATATTCAACTCAGCGGGCGGTCTAGCGTGCTCCATATTAAATCACTCGTATATATTTAAATTAAAATCACTAATTATCACTAGAAATTCACGAACAATTAAGCTTATTTTAATTAAAACACCTGGCACCATGTAGTATACGAATGATAAGTCAAGTGTCAGACAGCAACTGATTTTATTTATATTTTATTTACCACTACCCACAACAATAAGAAATGTACCTTAGTACTCAGGTACATTTCACATATTAGTAAAAAAAAGATATTCATCTAATCAGTCTTAGAGCAAGCGACCTCCATCGGGACCTCAAAGTGGACTTCGTGGCTAAAGTAATCAAGGACTACGCTGAAGCGCATGAACGTCGGCTTCATCACCATGTGAATGTCGAGGCTATCCAGCTCCTCGACAACACGGACATAGTGAGAAGACTGAAAAGGACAAAACCTTTTGAGTTAGTTTAAGTGTTAAATTAGTGCAGTGTAATGCAGTGTAGAACACAATAACAAAGTGTCTTCACCTTAATAGAGACAATAAGAAAAGTGCCATTGGACACATTCTTAATCTAAGTAACTTATTCGTTTAGGTCAAAATAATAGTACTGATTAGCCTTAGGCTAGATTGTAACTTTTATGGTGCTACATCGTGGGAGCAGATTTAAGAAAAAAAAAATCTAATCAGTCTTAACCTGACCAAGATTGTATGTAAACAATACAAGTCAAGGTTGTGTGAAATTAACATCAGTCTTTACAAAGTAGTTAACGACTCAGTATGCGCGGGCGCACCCACCTTACATAACGTTGTCCTCCAAATTCCATATACGACATTAACACTTGCAGCATTTGCGTGACGAATTAGTGCTTATTTGGCGGTCTATTTCTTGATTCTATTAACACTGCAGAGAACTACTTTTAGTACCTACATACCTATGTCGGAGTTTGTCAATGTAGGTCGCTACGTGTACATAATATACCTACACAACTACAGTTGAGTATCTTTTTTTTGTCGTATGGTTAGTGGCCGACCGTGTCAGAGATGTTCAAGCTGACCTTAGGCCTCTGACTTGGCTTAACTTAAGAACTGCTGTCTATATATAGCTGGGACAGACTTATTACGTGGCCTCTGAAGCACGAAGAAGCGCAGTTCAAATGCCACTAAACGGTCACCCATCGAAGGACCAACCTTGCCTGACGTTGCTTAACCAAATGATTCATTGCCGAACAGTGATTACAACTGACTATGAGTAACTGATTTGGGAAAATAGCACTCATATTCTGGTAAGGCCATAGTTGACTGGCGATCTGTAAGCGCGTTGACATCGCTCATACTTATTCCGTGACGAAATGGGTTGAATATGTTAACAAATAGACAAGGGCATATATGTGTTATTATTTTAAACGTGACATTAGTAGTTTATGCACCAAGGGGATAAAGTGGTGTCTTATGTCGCGGGCGTTAAATTGAATCGCGAGCATAACGAAGGATTCTAGCAACTCCCGAGCGCAGCGAGGGAGTATACAGTTAACTCCCGAGCGTAGCGAGGGAGTTAATACTAGAATCCTGAGTACAGCGAGGGATTTAAGCTTGCCCAAGACAAAGACACCTTTAGCCCCGAGGAGAATATACTACTTTTCACACCCACTGCGAGGTAATAAAATACAAATATTGCTAGAATTAAAATTGTTCAGGACGACTACAATAGGAAGAAAGGACAAAATAGTGTTTGTGTTACAGAGTGTTGTGTTTTATAGTAATATATAGTTAAGTTTTATAACTCTGCGATAGTTAAGAGCCTAGATTTAATTACCTAATAAATTATAATATAGTTTTGTGTATAAGCTCACTATCCCGAGGAGGGGTGAGCTGAATCAGTTATAGATAGCCTAGCCTAGGTCTCATAGTACTTGCTATTTATAATTAGCGTAGGGTAATAGTATAATAGAAGTACCCACATGCCCTAGATGTGCTAAGCACATATATGAACGGCAAATAGCTATTTGCAGCTAGGTCCCAAATCTAGGAACCAACTCAGGACCTAGATCTGGGTCCGCCTTGGTGGGTCTAAGTGCCTAAACAGCACTGATGTACATATTTCCATAGTTATAGGCAGTTGTTCTATCGCATATCATGTTTTCTAGGGTTTTCGCTATGACCTAGGCCCCTAGGTGGTCTAGATCATAGATATACAGATAGTACACATCGCAGGCTACCTATCGGTACTATTTGTGGGCATGTGGATGCTACGGGCAGGGCGCAGGCGAAGTGACAAGCGGCCAAAGCATGGTCGTCGCGCCCCTATTACAGTATTTATCGGCCTGTAGTTCCCTAACAGAAATAGATAGATAAACCCTATGTACACCGTTAGAAAGCTGCTTACACGCACTTTCTAACGGTATAGGTATCATGTATGTGTCTAGAATAGTCTAAGTAGAATAAGCGAAAATGTACAGTTTTTATAATAAAAATAAAACGTTAGTGGCTGCCTCGGTGGGGCTCTCGTTACGGTAAAGTTCCCTGCAAGGATAGTAAATGCGCATTCGGCGCCACTGTCGGTGAACAAGCAAGCGGTCGACGCGGGAACTAAAAGCAAGATATAAATAGAAGAAAAGAATATTCAGTACGAAGAGCGCCACCGTCGTAGCCACTATCAAGCTTGCTATCAAATTGGGAGTTCTTATTTCACGGACACCTTGTAACCAACCTACATTGTAACCAACAGCGTCAACACTCTTCGGCGGGTTCATACCGTACCAGCGATAGCTACAGACACACAGGACGTCAGTGGCTCGTGCATTCGGGTCCGCCCGTCCTGCACATTCGCTGGTCGCATCGAGCCGGATAGTTGAAGAACCGGCTGAAGAGTACCAACCAGCATTCGCTGGTCGCGTCGAGCCGGATAATAGAAGAACCGGCTGAAGAACTGAAGAACTGAAAATTTGGACTGAAGGCTTACAAGATGCCCATAACGCGTTCAAGAGGACGGGCTCCCGAGGCGTGGATGATTGAGGTGGGGGGGGGCCCCACCCCCAGAGAAGAACCGTCCGTTCGCCACGAGCTGCCGCCGCGTTCCCCGTCGACCGTCAGCACCGACCCGCCGCGGCCCGCGACCCCGCGGCGGTCCCCTCCGCCGGCCCCGAGGACTGTTCCAGAGAGACCAGAGCCGCCGAGCCAGAGGAAGGGGAAACATACAGGAAAACATTCAGATGCGACGCTGCGCCCCGCCGACGAAGCACACCGACCGGACGCAGCGACCGTAAGCCGGGAAGAAGAAACCCGGACCGAAGAATCGAAGAGGCCGACCGGCCCACCGAAGTCCCACAGGACTCATCGATCCCAGAAGAGGATACTGAAAGCCCGTGAAGAAATACTGAAACTCAAGTTGGAATTAGCCGAGCTAGCGCTACAGAAGGCTGAAGAGGACTCATCGGAGGACGACTACGATGACGACGGTCACTCCAAGACAGAATTCGTACGTTCCTGGCTGGAAGAAGCACCGGAACCAGAGTCACAGCCACGCCCAGAAGAGGACGAGACCACCGGGAGGGATGCCGACGCCGCCGACGCCGCGCAGCCCGTTCAGACACTGCCGCTCTGCCCGGAGGACATCGCGCCGGCTCAAGACAGAAGACTTCACGAGCATCGACCGGATCCCGACGCCGCACAGAAGACTGGGGTTCCGGATACAGAAGAACAGAAGTGTGCTGATCCAGTGAAGATCCCGAAGGAAGGCGACGCACTCGGTCCGTTCATCAGCGAACTAACGTCCGCTATCGCCGCGCTCGCCGACCGAAGCAAACCGTTCGAGACGTACGCAGTCACGCCGGTTGCCGCCGCATCGAAGGTCATCATGGACCTGCCAATCTTCAGTGGAGCACACACCGAGTGGTTATCGTTTCGCGCCATATATGACACCACTCGCAGCTACTTCAACGACGTTGAAAATACAGCAAGACTAAGAAGAAGTCTCAAGGGAAGAGCCTTGGAAACAGTTAGCTCGGAACTCATCGGGCACGCGAAGCCGGACGACATTATGAAGGAATTGGAACTACAGTTTGGCCGTCCGGACTCCATCGCTCAAGCGGAAACAGAAAAACTCCGAACTTTGCCGCGCTGCACGGAATCGCCGAAGGACATCTGCACCTTTGCAAGCAGGGTCAGAAGCAGCGTGGTCACACTTCGCGCGTTGAAGAAAGAATATTATCTCATCAACGCCGAGCTACTGCGGTGTCTCACCGAGAAGCTACCGAACTCTCTGCGCGTCCAGTGGTACAAGATGTTCACCGAGAAGTATAATTCAGTTCCGGACTTAGCAAGATACAGCGACTTCGTCACCGAGCAAGCCCGCTACTGCAGCGCCTTCGCACCGCCGGAGCTGATCACCGAACCACGGGCCAGTCTACGGACGACGCCGACGCACAGAGCGCACACCGCAACAGAGAAGCAGACGCCGCGGTGCAGGGTCTGCAACAAGGAGGGGCACGCCATTACAGATTGTGCCAAGTTCAAGGAAGCCGATTCAGATGGAAGGTGGGATCTCGCGAAGAAGCACAGCCTATGCTTTCGCTGTCTGAAGCCAAGATACGCGAAGCATCACTGCAAGATCAGAAGGTGCGAGATCAAGGGATGCAAGAGGACGCACCACCGCCTTCTCCATCACGAAAAGGCGGCGTTGGTAGCGTCCACCGAAGAGAGGAATGCGGAGGAAGCCAGGGAGACAGTCGCCAACGCATGGATGTCGCAGAAGCCTCAAGCCTATCTGAAGATAGTTCCGGTACGAGTCATCGGACCGGCGGGAGAGACCTCGACGTACGCCCTGCTGGATGACGGGTCTACGGTGTCTCTCATCGACGAAGAGATCGCCAAGCAAGTGGGAGCCGAAGGACGTCTGGACCCGCTCAAGATGGAAGCCATCGGGGACATTATCGTCGACACGCCAGAGTCTCGTCGCGTTGCGGTCTCGCTCACGGGGACGCAAGGACAGCGCGTTAACCTACGCGCGCGCACCGTACCAGGACTGCACCTGTCGCCGCAAACCGTGGACCGGAACGACGTCACGGGCTGCGAACACTTGGAAGATCTGCGCGAGAAGCTCGCCTACGAGGGAGCGGTGCCACGAATACTCATCGGGCAAGACAACTGGCACCTGCTTCTTGCCAGCAACGTGCGAAGAGGCCCGCGACATCAGCCGGTAGCTTCGCTCACTCCGCTGGGATGGGTGCTACACGGCGCGCACACCAGAGCATTGGGTCAGCGCGTCCACTTCGTGAACAGATTGACTGCCAGCGAAGACAGCATAGAAGAGCAAATGAGGGAATTTTTCGCCATAGAATCTCTCATCGTCAACCCTCGTCGGCCGGCGAACGATCCCGAGAAGAGGGCCGAAGACACGCTCAATAAGCACACACACCAGTTGGAGGACGGACACGTACAGACTGCGCTGCTATGGAAGAAAGAAGACATAACGATGCCAGACAGTTACGGCACCGCTATGAAGAGGCTTGTCTCCACGGAGAAGAAATTGGATCGCAATCCCGACCTGAAGAATAGGTACGGCGAATACATGGATTCGCTCGTACAAAAGGGATACGCAGAGATAGCACCGAAGAACAGCGTACCCGGAAGAACCTGGTACCTGCCCCACTTCGACGTCCACAACCCGATGAAGCCTGAGAAGCTGCGGATCGTACACGACGCCGCCGCAAGATCAACAGGAATGTCTCTCAACGATTACCTGCTCACCGGACCGGACTTGCTGCAGTCACTGCCAGGAGTGATGATGAGATTCCGCCGACACCCCGTCGCAGTCTCGGCGGACATAGCTGAAATGTTCATGCAAGTCAAAGTGAGACCAGAAGACAGAGACGCGCTCAGGTACCTGTGGAGAGGACACCGGCGGGAGGGAGCCCCGCAAGAATATAGGATGACGTCGATAATTTTCGGCGCAGCAAGCTCACCGTGCACCGCCATCTTCGCCAAGAACTGGAATGCACAGAAACATGCCAGCAAGCATCCGGAGGCGGTTGAAGCAATCGTCCATAATCACTACATGGACGACTATCTCGACAGTTTTCGTACAGAAGAGGACGCTGTGCGAATAGCGAAAACAGTACGTGACATACACCGAGAAGCACACTTCGAGTTACGAAAATGGGTCTCCAATTCAGAAGACGTCAAGAAGACGCTGGAACCAGAACGGGACGCAGTCAACACAGTCAGTATAGGCTGCAAATCAACAGAAGAGAAAATTCTGGGACTGATCTGGAAGCCGGAAAAGGATGAACTGAGCTTCAATCTAAAGCTAGCACGTCTACCAGAAGACATACTGCACAGAGTCGCGCCGACCAAGAGAGAAGCCCTCAAGATCGTGATGTCGCTATACGATCCCCTCGGCCTCGCCTCACCGGTCACAATACGGGCCAAACAAATACTGCAAGAAGCCTGGAGAAGAGGAATCGGATGGGATCAACAGTTAGACGAAGACCTGGCGCATCAATGGAAGGAATGGGTCGAGCACCTCAAGAATCTCAAGACCGTCAGTCTGCCGAGAAGCTATCCCGGATACACAGACGCAGAATCTCTCCAAGTACACGTATTCACCGATGCCAGTGAAGCCGCCTACGCTGCTGCCGTCTACTGGAGGACGACTTCGCTCGACGGAACACCGCACATCAGCCTGGTCATCGCCAAGGCGAGGGTGGCGCCGCTCAAGACCACGTCAATCCCACGTCTTGAGTTGCAAGCCGCCGTAATGGGAAGTAGACTGGCTGCTGCCGTCGTGCAAGAACACCGGGCGAAACCAGAGTCGGTAACATACTGGACCGACAGCAAGACCGTTCTCACGTGGCTTCGAAGCGGCGCGCGGTCGTACAAACCGTTCGTCGCTCATCGCGTGGCCGCCATAGAAGAGCACAGCAGGGTGACGGACTGGCGCTGGGTGCCGTCCAAAATGAACGTCGCCGACGTCGCTACCCGCGACGTGCCGCCGAACTTCAACGCCGGACACGAATGGTACCGGGGCCCGACGTTTTGTATGAAGATCCGTCACAATGGCCGAACGAGAGACCAAGCATCAACGAACCAACGGGAGAAGAGAAGACTCTGACAGTAACAGAAGCTCGCAGCGCACCGAAACACAGAGAAGTCGTTCCCGATCCGCACAGATTTTCGAAGTGGGAACGATTACTGCGGGCCACGGCAAGAGCGCTTCAATTTATAGCACTGTGTCGAAAAACCACAGCGAAAACGTGCTACAAAAGGACCAGAAAGAATCCGGAACAAGATCCCGACTGGAGACGACAGAAGAGGACTCAGAAGACCTGCAGACCTCCACAGAAGGCAGTCACCACTCGAAGATTCGTCACGTTACCGGCCGAATTCCTAAGGGAAGCAGAAGTACTACTGATCCGCGTAGTACAAGAAGAGTCCTTCGGACGGGAAATCAATGACCTCCGGAAGGGCAACAGTATCGCCACCGACAGTCGCCTGAGATCGCTGCCGATAGAACTCCGCAACGACGGCATCATCACGCTCAGAAGTCGCATCGCCGCTGCTGAAGATGTAACAGAAGAGACGAAAAGACCGCCCGTGCTAGACGGCGATCACTACATCACGCAGCTCTACATCGACTGGACGCACCGCGATCTACACCACAGTGGAACAGAAATGATCGTAAACGAGGTGCGCCAGCACTATTGGATAGTGCGACTTCGGCCCGTCACGAAAAGCATCGTGAACCGTTGCTTGAGATGTCGCATACGACGAGCACAACCTCCAGTACCGTCCACCGGCGACCACCCGAAGACACGACTGGCGCATCACCAGAGACCGTTCACATTCACCGGTCTGGACTACTTCGGACCGTTCTCCGTCACCGTCGGTCGTCAACACCAGAAGAGATACGTGGCCCTCTTCACCTGCCTCACCACACGGGCCGTACACCTCGAAGTCGCGGCCAGCCTCAGCGCGGACTCCGCCGTGCTCGCGCTGCGAAGGTTCGCGGCACGCCGCGGGTGCCCCGCGGAGATCTATTCCGACAATGGCACCAACATGCACGGCGCGGACAGGGAGCTGCGCGACGCACTCGCCGAGGAAGCCGGCCGTCGTGGGATGGCGTGGCGCTTCATAACGCCCTCAGCGCCCTTCATGGGAGGCGCCTGGGAGCGTCTCGTTCGCTGTGTCAAGACCACACTGAGCACAGTACTACAGGAGAAGCACCCGCAAGAAGAGGTTCTGGCCACGCTGCTCTGCGAGGCCGAATACACAGTCAACAGCAGACCACTGACGCACGTATCAGTGGATACCGGGGACGACGAAGCCATCACGCCCAATCACCTGCTGCTCGGGGGGTCGGCGCGGCTGCCGACACCCGGGACGTTCGACAAGAGCGACCTAGACAGCAAGAAGCAATGGCGACGCTCGCAAGCGCTCGCCGACATGTTCTGGCGACGCTGGGTGCGCGAGTACCTGCCCGAGCTACAGTACCGGCGGGAGCCCCACGGGAGGGGTCCCAGTCTCCAGGTGGGCGATCCCGTCCTGATCGCCGACGGACAGCTGCCGCGCAACACTTGGCCGCGCGGGAGGGTCGAGGCAATCTACCCCGGAGCCGACGGAGAAGTCCGCACTGTGGAGGTGCGCACTGCGGGGGGCATCTTAAAACGCCCCACGAAGAAGATCGTGCCACTACCGAAATAGAAGCGTCGAGAGCGCCGGAAGCGTCGCCCTTCACCGGAAGAGGATGCAGCATCGCTCCGGCCCGTCGCGCTGCAGCACGGCGGGAGAGATGTTCAGGACGACTACAATAGGAAGAAAGGACAAAATAGTGTTTGTGTTACAGAGTGTTGTGTTTTATAGTAATATATAGTTAAGTTTTATAACTCTGCGATAGTTAAGAGCCTAGATTTAATTACCTAATAAATTATAATATAGTTTTGTGTATAAGCTCACTATCCCGAGGAGGGGTGAGCTGAATCAGTTATAGATAGCCTAGCCTAGGTCTCATAGTACTTGCTATTTATAATTAGCGTAGGGTAATAGTATAATAGAAGTACCCACATGCCCTAGATGTGCTAAGCACATATATGAACGGCAAATAGCTATTTGCAGCTAGGTCCCAAATCTAGGAACCAACTCAGGACCTAGATCTGGGTCCGCCTTGGTGGGTCTAAGTGCCTAAACAGCACTGATGTACATATTTCCATAGTTATAGGCAGTTGTTCTATCGCATATCATGTTTTCTAGGGTTTTCGCTATGACCTAGGCCCCTAGGTGGTCTAGATCATAGATATACAGATAGTACACATCGCAGGCTACCTATCGGTACTATTTGTGGGCATGTGGATGCTACGGGCAGGGCGCAGGCGAAGTGACAAGCGGCCAAAGCATGGTCGTCGCGCCCCTATTACAGTATTTATCGGCCTGTAGTTCCCTAACAGAAATAGATAGATAAACCCTATGTACACCGTTAGAAAGCTGCTTACACGCACTTTCTAACGGTATAGGTATCATGTATGTGTCTAGAATAGTCTAAGTAGAATAAGCGAAAATGTACAGTTTTTATAATAAAAATAAAACGTTAGTGGCTGCCTCGGTGGGGCTCTCGTTACGGTAAAGTTCCCTGCAAGGATAGTAAATGCGCATTCGGCGCCACTGTCGGTGAACAAGCAAGCGGTCGACGCGGGAACTAAAAGCAAGATATAAATAGAAGAAAAGAATATTCAGTACGAAGAGCGCCACCGTCGTAGCCACTATCAAGCTTGCTATCAAATTGGGAGTTCTTATTTCACGGACACCTTGTAACCAACCTACATTGTAACCAACAGCGTCAACACTCTTCGGCGGGTTCATACCGTACCAGCGATAGCTACAGACACACAGGACGTCAGTGGCTCGTGCATTCGGGTCCGCCCGTCCTGCACAAAAATAATAATAATATCTTGGGACAATCCACACACGGTCATTTGATTCCAAACTAGGCAGAGCCTTTACTATGGAAACCAGATAACTAATATTAATTAAAAGTGAAATAACACCCAGACACTTGGTGGGAATCGAACCCACGACTTGTTGGGTAGCGGCCAGGGTGTCTAACCACTGGACCAACGAGACCGTCAATAATATCAACACAGTGATTTTCCGCGTTATCATCTAAATATTTTATTTTCTTTTCTAGAACACTGGCTTGTGCTCGTCGCGCTCGGTTCGATTTTCAAATGTTTTGTTTTTCGTGCAGATCTCTGCTTAGAGTAATTTAATATATATGTGGTAAAAGTGTTGAGGAATTTTCGTTTGACGTTCGAAATACAAACACATTATTACCCAAGGGAGTTTAGTACAACATTATTACAATAACATTATTATTATTTGGGTCGTGGGTTCGATTCCCGCCAAGTGTCTGAGTGTTGTTTATCTATTTAAGTATGTATTTACAAAAAAAAAGTATATAAGTATTAGTATCACTTGTCTGGTTTCCATAGTACAGGCTCTGCCTAGTTTGGGATCGGATGACCGTGTGTGGATTGTCCCAAGATATTATTATTATTATTACCCGGCTAGACTATAGGGATATAATGAGGCACTTTATGTCATCTTTATAAGACATATAATGTGACATTATCGAGCAGGTGGTGTGAAAAATATATTATTATTACGACGTGATATACTTATTATTATTTTAAACCTGAATGAGAGTATCGCCTGCTGATCAGTTGCTTTAAACCTGCCACAGACCATTCGTTACAGATCTCTTGTGCTCATTATTTTCTCCAACTACAGTGAGCCGAAATACGTCCACTGCTGAACAAAGGGTAGTGAGGACGGGTTGCCATAATCCCCACGCTTGGCAGGCGTCTTGGGGATCGCAGTATAGGTGGCAGGTAATCCAATAGAAAGGCCTGCTGCCCGTCTTTTTGTTTTCCCTTAGTTGACATCCACGGGAGGAGATGGGAGGGTGGTATTCTTACCCGGACACCCCACGGATGCTAGTACAGTGAGAGACATTTCCGGTCGATACAATCAAAATACGTGTATGTGGGCGGGGTAAGCGCACGTCTCATCGCTTAAACGATTTTCTTTAAAAACTGGTCCACCATCCGCGACAGTACCTTTCACAACGAAACACATCTTACACTGCGGCGGCGGCTTCTATCTGAACATAATATACTGTCCTGTTCCGTTTTTTTCTTCAATGTGCACTATGATAGCGTGACATTGAAAAATGTACCACTAATTGTACGCTGTTCAAAAACAAAAGAAAAGAAGACAGACATACTTATTGCCATCATTATAATTTACTCTCAGAGTGTAATGACTGCGAATTGGAGAATGCACAATGCACTGACTAGAATAAATTGCGCACAGAAGAGAATAAAAGGCTGTTGTAGATGCATTCAGTATTGTGTATCATCAATGGTAATAAATCTCAATTATTCTTAACCTTTGCAATGTCAGGGACTATGAAAAGGGCAAATGACTAAGATTAGAGATAAAGATACGATATATTTACAACAAAACTGCAGGTATACATCGATTGGAATTGTATGAAAACGATGATCGATTTTACACTATCGGTCGTGCTATCCAGTGCTAAATCAGCCTGATTGGTCGATCTCAATCGATTGCAGTTAGGTTACAAATTAATTTATAAGTCCACTAATTGTTATTTATTGCGTAAATATGTTCAGTTAAAATACATTACACAATATATTTTATGTTTTCGAATCCAATGAATAAAGTACTCAGCGGCTAATGAAACGGTTAATTTAATTATTATGTTTCTCAATTACTGGTATTAAATCCTTGGTCAAACTTGAAGTTATTGACGGTTTATAGGTATGATTTTAAACATTTTGTAGCAACATATCCTTATTATAATAAGATATTATCATAAAAATTAAGATAATGACAATTGAAATACTTAAGACATCTACACTTATTACATCCGGAGGTTGTAGTGAATGATTTATTTTATGCAATAACATCTATTTAACCATCGCACAGATGACACTCCATCCATGTACAGAATTTATGCTAACGTAATGTTAAGTAGATATTGTTTAAAACTTATACCACCGCCTTAAAAAAATCTAGCTAGGAATATGGTGTATTGAGTACTTATTAACGTATGTAGAAAGGCTAATAGACAATGGCGGTCCGAGAGGTGGGGTCGTAGGGGGTCATGAACACAAAAGGGTCCCAAATCACAAACTCATTCACGTCAAATTGACGTTCTTGCTTTAAAACAACTAAACAATTTTATCCAAAATAGGTTACGCACTTGAAACACTCAGTAGCAAGGTGGGAATCGAACCCATGACCTATTGGCTAGCGGCTAGGGCACTAGACCAACGGGCCTGTCAACTATGACCCCGTTCGTCAAAATCGTTGGCTGTGACCTCACCTGCTAATAGTAGAATCTATATCTGTGGTAGAAAGTATGTGAATGGCTAGAGAACCACATGATCAAAAAAAAAGCCGTATTTGTCTTGGATATTGAAGGAACCGCCTCATAACTTGCTTTGTTTTTCTTTTCAACAACCAGAAACATGAACCAAATGTCTAGGTACAAAGTACCTATGCAAAAAAAAAGCGCCTATATAGGTACGCATGAGATCGACTCACGCATTTTATGCACTGCTAATGTTGCACGCAAATTTCCATAGTTTCTAGGGAATGGCAGACGTGTAGAAGGCTATAGATAGTTATTTTTACCTGGGATGGCATGCAAGCCTGGCGCCTGCGGGTCGGCGACCCGGGCGGACCGGACAGTCCCGCCATACGCTATTCTCTATTGTACGTGCTGTCTTGAAGATAACGAAACAAAGGCATTAAGAAAATTGCTTCGTGATTGGGAATAGATTTTGACTTAGTATTACATGAAATATGTTCTGGTAAGAGCGAAGGGAAGGCCGAAACACAGGCGGTGTTTAAGGCGAGTCAGGAGGCTCAAGTTTCATTATTTCTACATAGCTGCATACAATCTTTAGATAAAACAGTAGAAATATAAATTGCTCATTTGCTGTAACGTGATTACTGCATAATTGTAAGACAATACAATTATTATTGAAATATGGATGGAATGCGGATCTCAGTAAATACCTACAATTATCTACTTAGGTGAATAAAGGTACCTTAGACATGTTTTTGTTTATATAGGTGTGAAAAGGTTTGGTTGGTTCCATGTTGCTTTGAAAGTAACAACAAACTATTAGAAAGTTAAAACCTGTGTAGAACCAAGCCCTTTTTGTCTGTTATGTCTATTATACATCTTGGTTAAAGAATTAAGAAGGCGTTATGCCTTTCGTTAGATATTTATGATAGTACGACTTTATAGTTTATGTTAACGATCTGACTTTCGTTTTCCATACATTATACACCAGCAACTATGTATAAAAAATTTTGAAAGTGTCCCCATGGTGGTTACTATAAGTACCTAATACAGATATTTTGACTACACAGGACTTGATTACCTAAATGAGTAAAATAAATGGAGAAAACTCAATTGTTTTTGAAACTTTTAATAGATCTTCAATAAAAAAAAAATGTAACAAATCGATGACTGAATTGGAGTTATGACCGAAGCAAAAACTAGTAGAAATTGTTATCGTACATTCACTGCTCAATAAAAGATTGTTAATTGCATGTTCGTTATGAACGTTATGGATACGGTCGATAACGCGACGCGGGCGCATCCGTTGGATAAATTAGAACATAAGATTAACTAATTGATGTTGTAATGAGAACAATTTAAGTAATCTCATGTAGTAACAGAGATCTTAAGTTATGAAACTTGTTATACAACATACAAATATACTATTTTTTTATATACTTACGTAGGTATAGATTTATTATGTACAATACATCTATGTTTCACCGCTTTCCACGCTTCTTAGATTTTTTGTTTTATAATAAAACATTGTCAGCATAATACACGTTTGCATAATACAGAGTTTGTAACACCTCTTAATCTGGTGGATTACTGATGGCTGTTTCACAAGTCAATTGATTGATAATATAAAGATTATGTGAAAGTGTTTTGTGTCTTGCCTGTCGAGGTACTACTTAACAGCAGAAGTTAAATGTGAGCCACTGTGATTTTGGTTCGGTCATGCTCGCCATCGAAAAGTCTTTGCTTGTGGCGGCTTCGTGTGGCGGGTCACCCCCTTCCCTCTAATATGGTTGAGGGGAGTGATGGCTGCTGCTCGAGTCAACTCGTGCGCGGGTGCTGCTTGGGGGGACTGGTCCGACTTCTATCCATTTGGCCTTTTAGTTTGTCTTAATTTATTGTTTTCTTCTTTTCTCCCTTGCTTTATGTTTCGAATGGCAGGACACAATATCGCTAATGTCGATTCATTTGTAACAAAACAATGTTTAAAAAAAAAAAGTGAAAAAATGACAAGCCCGCTGAGTTTCTTGCCGGATCTTCTCAGTTGAGGCCGCGTTGTGATCCGGTGGTAGCTTCTAAAAAATGACGATTCAAAAGTGCTAGCGTTAAGCCTATTTGAAATAAAGATTTTTGAGTTTGAGTTTGAGTACAGGAAAGTGCATGCCGCGGGCGTACCGAGGTTTTGCCGAGGTATGTCGCAGGATGTTTGACAAATACAAGAATTGCCGAATCGAAGTCTGCTCGGGCAATCGAGTGCCGATGAATAACCAAACGAAATAATACTTACAAAAGGTTTCAAATTCTAAAAATCATTTGTGCATTATCGTCTTATCGGTGAATGCTAACGATTCCGACTTTGCGTTACAACTTACGCACGCAGTTACGCTTCTAAAATAATAGGTAAACAAATGAAGCAATCAGTTTAAAATTACTGAAATAGTAACCGTAATATCTCTTATACAGACGAGTCAAGTCGGTCACAATGGTTTATTCGTCGTCATCGTTCACTTTTAGGGGTTAGGCCACCAGGAAGGTATTTCCGGCATAAACCACAAAGACCTTTACTTAGGCTTGAGACTAATGGGCCTAGTAAACTCAATGAACTACGCGAAATGTCGGTTTTTACGAGTAAATAAATAAATATACGCTTACTTTGGGGACTTCTAAATTTGTCAGATCCTGGTACCTATATTTTGCCAAGTTTTATTCCACCTTTCGTTCAGATAACTGTCGGTGTTGACATACGGTGGCCAATCTGGAAATCCTTGATCCGCTTAACTCAATTTGGCCGATGCAATGAAAAAGTGGTATTTTGTTAACGAATTACAAACATTATGCAATTTTCTTTTTATCTATCGGTACCGGATCATGAATTATCGATGTTTTCATTTTACATTCATGGTATTATTTCGAATTCAAGACATTTGTCTTTGCAAGCCGATATACATAGATAGGTACATATGTATTATAACTGGCATCAAATGCGGCTGCCGTTCGCAGATTTGTATGTGTACTGCATCGCAATAATGCACCATAAAATTCAATGTGAACATGTTCTTGTGGCTGTCGGTTGACTCACGCAAACCACGTTCCATGTAAAGGTTGTGTGAACCATTGGAACGCTATATTGATGCTATTATATCGACGATAGTAACAGAAAAGTTACCTGCAATGAATTTCATATTTTGACTGGCCTTAAATAAGTAAATAATAATAATACCAGCCCTTGTTTATGTCCCACTGCTGGGCACGGGCCTCCCTTCAAGTTGAAGGGGCTTAGGCCATAGTCCACCACGCTGGCCAAGTGCGGGTTGGCGGACTTCACACGTCTTTCGAAAGCTAGTTAGGCTTCCTCAGACATGCAGGTTTCATCACGATGTTTTCCTTCACCGAAAGCTAGTAACAATCGCACAAAGACAATTCGCACATGAATAATTAAATAAATCAGAGGTGCGAGCCGGGGTTCGAACCTGCGCACCTTGTTTCCAAGGCAAGCGCTCGCCCACTGAGCTGTTACAGCTCAAGTAAATAATAACAACTTAAATTATTAAGTCCGACTTATACTTTAAGGACCTCAAGATAGACTTTTTAAAACTTTATTTATTTTAAGACATTATACATTTGACCTGTAAATACACGAACAAGTATGGATGTTGAAGAAAAGTATTAAGGTTATCTCTTATTGAAATTTTCTATCAATATGCTACAATATCATAACGATTGTATTCACAATAGGTATTTCCCTCTAAATTAACAATGTTTCTGTTACGATAAAATAACGTTACTATAGCCGTGTGAGAAATCCATGATAAGACCGTGTGAGATTTATTTCCACTGAAATCAACGTTGATAAGTGAAATGGAGCGAAGTGAGTTTAATAGTACATATTACTTTATGTTTGTTTTTCTTTATACATTTTACTTGAATAATAGTACCTACTAATATCATAGAACAATTCACACACGGTCAAGTAATCCCAAACTAGCAGGCCTAGCAC
Source organism: Furcula furcula (assembly GCA_911728495.1). NCBI lineage: Eukaryota > Metazoa > Arthropoda > Insecta > Lepidoptera > Notodontidae > Furcula > Furcula furcula. The sequence goes on along the minus strand of OU452246.1, from coordinate 6,354,581 downwards.
GACTTGCAATCTGGACAGATGAGGGTGGAGTATGACGTAGTTTTCAACACCGAAATGTCAATTCCCCATACATAAATGTGAAATACTACGTCATAGTGACGTCATACTCACACTAGTCTGTCAAGATTTGCACATCATGCTAAGCCTGCTGATCTGTGGTAGCCAGATGTACTGATACATATACCTACTTAATATACTTTTTGTAAATACATATAGCCTAGTTAAATAACACCCAGACGCAAGGTGGGGATCGAACCTACAGCCTATTAGCTAGCGGTCAGGATGACTAACCACTAGACCAACGGGCCCGACGAGGTCGAGAAGGCATGTTTTGTAAACATCACAAGTAGTACCGAATACTGTTATTTTACCACACCGGATCATGGAAACTACATTGTAGGAGTACATGCAATATCAGTAATCACTCGACCCACGACGAAATGCCGAAGACAAAATAAATGCGAAAAAGATGACAGTGTAATGGCATAAAACGTAAAATTACCAACAGCACTGTTCGGAAATCAGTAGAATTACGACCATTGTCGACCTTTACCGTGATAGGAAATAGTAAATTAAAATGGCATTAAACCTACTATTTGTGTAAGAAAATAGTTAGGTAGCATCAACGGGTCTTACGAGCGGCCTCTGTGACACTCTTGTATAATAGGACCCTGACCTCAAAATGAAACTTCATTGTATTGAAACTAGATTTGAAAATTCGCATGTTTATAAACTACTTCCGAGTATTTTTGTTAAGTAGGTGCGTTTTTTTTTTTGCTGTACGGTACTTTCTGATTCTTTTTTTCTAATGATAGATTATCATCTTGAATACGAAAGTTATAGCTATTGTCAAAGATTCTTTAGCTAAAGCTGTGATAGATAGCAATGTCCAATCAATACGTAGGAATAGTGGGAGCTATATGTCTATCTACTTTACTACTATAGTGAAATTGAGAAATTGAGACATGAGAGAATAATCTTTAATTTATATCGTTATTATACTCCTAGAGTGGTGGGCGTTAAACGAATAAACGGTTTCTTTTACTGTTTTTTGGATTTGTCGAATAAACCAGTTTATAGTCCAACTATATACTATTCTAACTAGTAGTAAATATATACTAGTCTAATGATAGACTACTTTATCGGTGAACTCCATGCAATACGTAAGTAGACTGTGAACATCGACTACCAAACTTTTCGTCAACAGTTTAAACTATTTTAAACTGTAGACTGTTTCTTAAACCGGTTTATCGCTGTCGATAAACGTGTCACGTTTCGTCGACGGTAAATGCTTCGACGACCGACCACTAACTTCTAAGCAAACCCACTGCATCGTTCAACCTTCGCTATTATACCTACTATGAAAATAAATGACATATGGTAGATTGACTCGCACCCACCTTAGCAAATGGAATGAATCTTCACCGCTTCGCTTATCAGGCCCTAAATCAGCAGATTATTATTAAGTTGCGAAGCCATTATAAATTATGCTACCTATCCTAATTTTAAAATGTGAAGCTGGAAATGTGGTGTATGTAAACAACGTTAACATTGTTGTTAGAAATATCACTTAACCAAGAAAAGTACCTATTTGTCTAGTTGCAATTGTTTGCAAAAACAATAGATATACGGAATACTGAAAAGAAAACAGAAATGTAGCACAGATAGGTAGCGTAATCAATAACTAGCAATTTCTTCCAGGATTTTATTGGAAAATCTTTTTATAGTATGCGACATGATTTTCATTTAAAATCATAACATTAGCAGCAGAAACACGTCTACTGATGAACAAAGGCCTCCCTTAGAAGGGAGGGGTTGCCAAGAGCTTGACGTCTTGAGGGTCGTAGTATAATTGGTAGGTATTAAATCCAATAGGAAGACGCTGCTGCCCGTCTTCTTGTTTTCCATTAGTCGCCCATTACGATATCTAAGGTGTGGATGCTATTCTTACCCGGAGACCCCACGAGATTATTTATGCTAGAGCTTTATTACAGATATTAAGCTCCATATTGCAATCAGCAATACGAAACAGAATTCATGAACTAATTAATATACATTAATGTACCAAATATCTACTTGATCAATTTCTATTTAATTTCTAACTTTCTTTATAATTTTATTAGTGTTATTTTTCTAATAAACCACTAATAAATAATGTCGTCCATAAACATTTCACTAGCCGATGATTTTCTCCTCACATACAAGTGTATAATTAGCATATGATTTCACTTTCGAGTCCGCTGAAGTGTTGTAATTATTTATGCAAAACAATTCGCGCGTCTTTATTCAATATCTATTGTAGAACTAACCGTTAAGCGCGAAATGCGTAATTCAGACTACGCGGAAACGAAGAGAATTTATAATACCTATAAATCAATGGATTATATTAGTTTTAAATTAGGACAATGGGTTTGTGACGTTTTTTTTTAGTGAGTTCTAAGGCTGTAGATATAATTGTTGGAATAAGAATAGATGAATTAAAACCGAATCCGCCGAGTTAGATGAAAATGGATGAAGCATATGTCCAGAAATGTACGACTGATGCTGAAGAAGAAGAAGAAAACAAGTCTAAATTATAAAAACTCAAAAAGCCTGACTCAAACAAACATATTTCAACTCCTTTCATTTGATACCCATGTTGATGTTTTTGGAAGTAAAAAAAAAAAATTAAATGACTGCGGACACCATTTTATTCCTTTGAAAAAATGTAGCCTCGAATACGAATGTAACGAGATTCGTTGTAATCGTGACATATTATAAGTCAAAATCCATCGATCCGTTTAGGCTATAGGCCTTGTGAAAGAAATAGACATACTTTAATATCTTCGGAAAACATAGCCCTCCTTTTGGTGCATTCAGGCAAATAGGTGGAGTAACCATATTTATTTGATGTCTTGTGTAACTCTTGCATATCGACGGAGGTGTAATTGAGTAATAACAACATTTATTTGTTTAAATTGTACGGATTTTATTAAATAGCGTCAAGGAGGAGTTGTGAAACTTTAAGCTTCACGATGCGTGTTCAGGCATATATTATACTAATATGTTACTTTTTTTAAATACCAGATAAAATCTTTATAAAAAAATTGAACCGACTTCAATATCACTGAAAAGTATAAAATAATTTAAATATTATTGAAGTTGGTGCCAAATATACACAGCCGGTAAGCTAACACCAACTTCAATAATATTTAAATTATTTTATACTTTTCAGTGATATTGAAGTCGGTTCAATTTTTTTTAAAAAGATTTTATTTTAAGCGTTTTAGTGATATTTTCATATATAAAGATTGAACCATCGAAGACCGTAAAATGATATAGGTAGGTTATGATCACATTATCGTCTACATAGTTTTCCATAATTCATGTTTCTTCAGAAAAAAATATCCGGTCGTAATGAAATTTGCATTGAATCATCATAGTAGTATACTCTCTCGAATAAAAAAAGAATCATCGAAATCGGTTCATAATTGTCAGAGCAATGTAATGGAGAACATCAGTTTTATGGTTTTTACCAGATAAATTCCTTCTCATCGTTCATGGTCCTCCAGGAATTTCTTATCCGGTTATGATAAATTTCATACAGATTCATTATAGTGGTTTCTTCTTTCGAATAAAAAAAGAATCATTGAAATCTATACTTATAATAAAACTGTAACAGGTCCAATTCTGTACATTGAAGATATTTTGAAAATTATGTTTGGAGGGCATTCTATAACCGATACTAAAGCCGAAAATGTATTTTTTTTTATTTTTGTCTGTCTGTCTGTCTGTCTGTCTGTCTGTATCTCGGCTGAGCATCACGCCGAAACTACTGGATGGATTGAAACTAAACTTGGCATGATTTGAGTTAATACTCCGAGGTAGGACATAGGATACTTTTTATCCCGACATTCGACACGGTTCCCGTGGGAGAGCGGACTAAAGTCAAAATGTGTACTTGGTTATACGCTTGCTCCGATTTTAACCATTTTTCATTATAATTATAATAAATATTTGTAAGGGAACACTCATAGTTGTTAACAATGTTTGGAAATCGATCAGGTTAAGCAACGTTAGGCAAGGTCATAAATAGATGGGTGGCCGTTTAACGCCATTTGAACTAAAAGACTCCGTGCTTTGGAGGAAAACAAAGTGGGTCCAAGTTTTTAACCGACTTTAAAAAAGGAGGTTTTGTATTCTATGCGAGTGTATATTATTGAAAGTTTAGTTAACGTAACCACAGCGCGGGCGGAGCTGCGTGGGTCAGCTAGTTGGTAAATATTTGCCAGAGTTATGACCTTTTTTGTCCTTAAAAAGCGACATAAAGTCATCTAAATAGGCTTTCCTGCAGCTTTCCTGCGCAGTCACCATTCTTATTTTTTCAGGAACTACTTATTACTAAGCAATATTTTTTTTATGGGACCCAATCAATGGATGGAAGAAAGATTTTTTGAAATCGGTTCATAATTGCCAGTGTTATGCGCGAACATACATAAAAAAAATATATATATATATACAGACGAATTGAGAACCTCCTCCTTTTTTGAAGTCGGTTAAAAAATAGCCAGTAGCATGCATTCAGAATTTTTAATCGCTCTCGCTACCGCTTCCTCTTCAAATTTGTCCATTCCACTTTTGATTACGCATAGTTATAATACGAGTATGTAGTTAAATTCCTATGTTGATTTGATTAATATATTTATACCCGTCGTAAATTAAAAACCATACTCTTTTCTAGACGTAGCATTTATGTAATCACCGGATTACTTAATAGCTCCAGCATGTAACTAAGAATGTAAACGCAGGCAGGCCCGGATCTAGGGTGGGAAAACCGCCCATTGGGCGCCCATTTCATTGGGGGGCCAGAATCGTAATTTCATATGACTAAAAATAAAAAATACTTGCTCCACAAAGCGTAAGGATAGTGGAATGGATAATAAAGAATACAAATTCATTAAAGGGTTCTTAATATCCCATTCACGAAAAATGCCAACCATTAGGTATATAATATAACCTATAATTGTGAGTTTTTTAAGTAATTTATCTGAATCGCTAGAGAGAGGGGCGCCACTATCAAGTTTCGACCCCGGTTCGAAAAAATCGTAGATCCGGGGCTGAACGCAGGGAAGTGTGTCAAAAATAATAATCGTGGGCAAACTGTCGCGTGAATAATATACCTAGTTGGCACTCCAACCTCCGCGTTAGAGCCACAAAGAATTTGATCCAATACGCCAACAATTGGCGCAAATATACTGCTCTACATTTATTAATGTTTTTTTAACAACTGCAACCTAATTCAGCTACTGTAATGGCTGGGGCACTAATTTTACTTAACTTCGTGATTCGTCACGAAGTTAAGTTAAGTAAAATTATTAAAATTATTAAAGTATTAATACAAACAAGAAATTCGCCTGATGGCGATTGACAAGCCTGCCTATAGACAGCTACAATTCACTGCCGCACATACCCGAGACATTCGTTATTAAGTCTCTTCTGGAGCCCGGTAATATGAACAGCTACTATGCCCTTCATATCAGAACACGGCAATGTTTATACACTGCTATTTGGTGGCAGAAAATCTGACACTGCTGTGGTACCTACCCAGGCGGTTTATTGCACAAGGGAGGGAGGACAGGGAGGAGGAAAGCCTTAAAAAAGTACCCGGATTCCGTAAGGGCAGAGGCCGGGCCGCTCGTGGAGTGCCGGGTTAGAATTGCATCCCCTAATTCCTCTCGTTGAGTGTCCTTACGACATATAGGCGACTAAAAAAAACCTATCTATAAAAAAAGGGAGACAAACATATAATAAATAACTATAGACCCATAGCACTAATACCAATATTTTCTAAAATAGTAGAAAAGATTTTATATAATACATTTTATGCTTTTTTTGAGAAATATAATCTCATAGCTAAGGAACAATATGGATTTAGGAAACGACGATCCATAAACATGGCAATATATGAAATATTAAATAAAATCATTACCTGTGTTGACACAAAAACTCCAGTTGTAGCACTATTTATGGATATGTCTAAAGCATTCGACTATGTAGATCATGGCACACTCCTGAATAAGTTCGAGCGATACGGTGTCAGAGGAAATGCATTACAAATCATAAAATCCTATTTATCTAACCGTACCCAAATAACTTCCATTAATAGGCTTTGTGCGGATTCTAAAACGACGAATACATACATGTCTCGACCTAAGAAAGTTTCTTATGGGGTTCCACAGGGGAGTATACTTGGCCCCTTGTTGTTCAACATGTACATAAATGATATGCCAAAAGTGACTAATCACGAAATGGTCTTGTTTGCAGATGACTGCACCATTCTATACTCTTGTAAAGGTATGCACCTTATTGAGAAAGAAATAAATAACGATATAAAAAATATAATTCAATGGACCACTGTAAATAACTTAAAAGTAAACCTTACTAAAACAACTTTAATGAAATTTCATCAAAAAAAGATGCAACCGAATTTGGTTATTAAATATAAAGAAACGCGCATTGATGTAACAGACAATACTAAATTTCTTGGCCTCTACTTAGATACACATTTGACATGGAAAAATCACATAGATTCTCTTTCAAAGCAAATAAATCAATTCGCATTTGCCCTGTACAAATTACCAAAAACAGTGAATCGCTCAACCGTATTAATAGCTTACAATGCTTATGTTGCTTCTAATATTAGATACGGGATTATCTACTGGGGTAATTCAACTGACAGAGACATTCCCTTTAAAGCTCAAAAAAAATGTATTAGAGCCATATGCAGGTTACATTCGACTGATAGTTGCAAATCCCTATTTAAAGAACTAAACCTGCTCACTCTACCATCTATGTATATTTACGAAATGGGAGTGTAATTTTCATTTATTTAAAACATTGCGTTCACGACGTCATCAGAATACTATCAGTGTTACTCCCCATAACACAGCTCTATTTGGTAAAAGTGTTCTTGGTATGGCAGCTAAAATATATAACTATATACCAGTTAATATAAGGAATATGGAATGCCTAGTAACATTTAAGAAATCTTTGTTCAAATTTTTAATAGACAAGAGTTATTACTCTATTACAGAATTTACCAATGATAGACAGAAATGACTAAATCCGACTTATTAATGATGACCAGAATCATAGTATTACATAATATATTACTAAGGTTATTAAGTGAGTACCTGTTTGTTACCAATGCTTGCTGATAAAATGTTAATGTGATCATGACAAACTGTTGCAGTAACTAGTTGTAATCACTCGAAATCCTAGTTATAAAATTATTATTAATGTATTCCAATTTTTGTACGCCATTCGTTGGCAAACATAGCGGACTTGTAATTATCTATAACATCTATGTGTACCTATGTTTACAAATAAATAAATGATTGATTGATTGATTGATTGATTAAACAAGAACAGGAAGACGCCTGTTCTTTTTATACAACCAAGGTGGCAAGCAAGTGTACGGCCCGCCTGATGAGAAGCAGCCACCGCAGCCTATAGACGCTAGCAACACCAGAAGAATCAGTAATGCGTTGCCGACCCTTAAGACATTAGATATTAAGTCTTAGTGTCCTGTAATTTCACCAGCTACAGTGCCCTTCACGCCGGAACACAGCAATGCTTACACACTGCTGCTTGGCGGCAGAATATCTGACACTGCGGTGGTACCTACCTGGACGGTTCCTTGCACAAGGAACCTACCACCTAGTAAAACCACCTAGCCACTGCTAAACAAGAACAGGAAGACGCCCGTCTTCCTGTTCTTTCTTTTAGATTTATCGTCTACCTTTACTGCGATCCCCAAGCCGCCTGCCATGCGTGGGGAATATGGCAACCCCTCCTTACTAAGGGGGAGGCCTTTGTTCAGTAGTGGACATCTATCGGCTGTGAATGATGATGATGATGATGAGAGGCCGGTTATGTAGGGGTTTTATCCACTATAACCAACACGGTGGCCTTATCGACTCTGTGAAGTCCCGGGAGCAGGAGAGAACGCCTGCACATTCGTGGTGCTTGCGATGACGCAGGGCTTACACCATACACTTACACTTGGTGTGGCAGTTAAGTTAGTACGGCCTACTGGACCCAATAACTACTTAAACCATTTTTATTAATTTGATTATTTCCCTGAAACTTAAGTGAATTAATAATAATTAACATTAATTGACGTTTGTGCGTGTGGCAGTTAATTAATTAGCAAACAGAATTGTGTTACAGTATGAGTCTGTATAATTACTCATAATATAATTATGGTTTGAGTAGGTTCAGTCTCTTGATTGGGAATTTCAAGCCATAATCGTAAATTGAAACTGACGGAGTTTGCAGAGTGTGAATCAGTATACATTATCGTGTATGTCGGCCGTCACCTAAGATGCTGTGAATCGTAAATATCAAAGATTTATAGCGTTTTCTTCTTATTAAACTTTTCTCCATGAAGTGTGTACCTGTGTAGACTCGCTCCATCGAATCGTGTCCACGCAAAAGGACGCTTATTTTATACTATTTTATCAACGACATATTTTATTAAAAGTTCTGTTTTTCCAAATAAGTTGCTCTATACGTACAACTAAAGTGACATTAGATATAAACAAAGTGTAAATCACTTTCCTTACAACTTATATGACTATAGTGTTCTAATAGATTGTAATTTATGGAAAACGAAGAAAGTGAGTATGTAAACCGGACTTATACAACATGCTACCATTACATGCAAATAAATAGAACCGTATCGTAAAGAAACCAAGTGACCAATATAATTAGTTATAAATATTTTCTCTCGTCACAAATATTCACTTTCGTTAATTTCGCTTGATCATCACGGTGCCGATGAGAAATGAAACTTACACAACTGAGTCTTCTTTCATTGCTTTTAAATATAAAGCACGGTACTGTTATGGTGCATTGTAGTAAGAGAATAGGCTTATAGTATTGTTAGAATAACAACAATGACGAATTCTTAATTCCTTGCGAGTTTCAATCATAGACGGAAACATCTACGAGTATACTATCAGTTTTCTCTCGTAAGTTTTATTAGTTTTTGATAGTTATCGCTATAGATATGCTGTACTGGGGGCCTAGACAAGATGCAATCGCTTCATAGCGATTCTATTCCGTCACTCGCTAACAGTGTCAATTCCCTATAAATTGTCACGTGATTTTTCTATGTCTTATGTCATTCTCATACATTTTTATAGTTTCTATTCGCGTCAGCGCTTGTAGAATGTTACATTGTCTAGAGGGCCTGGTGTAAAATTTAATTTAGTCGTATTTATTTATTAACTATGAAATTCGAACTAGAATATCAATATAGTATCTATATATAGTATAATATCAAACTAGACCTCCTAGCTAGATGTAGGGTAGAGCTTTCTCGGTAAGCGTTAGGCGCCATTATTGTCCTTAATAGGTAAAATACTTCTTATGATTCTTAAGATATTGGGACATATCATCCGCAGTGAAAGCTCTTTCGAACGACTGATACCTACAAGGAAGAGTAGAGGATCAATATTCTCGCGGCCGATCACCCACAAGTCGAACATACCTCATAAAATCATCTGCTAAGTGTTCCCTACTACAGTGGCGTGCGCAGAGGGTAGGCAAATTAAATGTATATTAGTATACCATTTTAAATATCCATATGTTAGCAGATTCTATAGACATATTAATTTGCACTTAAAAACTGTAATAAGATTATTCAGAGGGTCCATACACATAAAAAGACTTTGCCTACCCTAGGATTTCTCAAAATAATCGTAACTTAAAAATATTATGTACTGACATGGTATTAACAATTGATGTTTTTCAGTATAAATGGATACGTCTGTAATGTTAGTTCATTTAATTTAAAGACATTGTGGTGACACACTAACAAATAGCTTAGAGTACAGATAACTCGCAGAAGTTTTTGCCTACTTTCTGTGCACGCCACTGCCCTACTGAATGTACACGAATTGGGAGAGATGGAGAAGTCTCGCAGAAGCCATGACCGTCGTGATCACACACAAGAAGAAGAAAGTAAAATGCAATAAAATTCAAAACTTCAAAACATGGCAGCAAGTGACCTTACCATGAACTGTTTAAAACGAAAAGTGACCAGTGTACTTACCATGAGCGCATTAATTAGCAGGCCACCCAACTATTACGTCACGCAAACAGGTGAGTGGTCATGTGACATTATTATTGCCACGCTAATTAGTGCGTATGGTACAAATTTGTAAGACAGGTCACTTTTCGTGTTAAACTGCCCTGCTATAAGAGTTCAGGTAAGGCCCCTGGTCTGTAACTGGCAAATAGGGCACAATTTTGTAAGACAAGGCCATGAATTAAATAACAACCAAATCATGAAAAATTCGGAGAAACTCCAAAAGAAAGCCTCAGTCATTTTGTTATTAATTCGATCAATCGTAGCGGGCACTTTCGTTTTATCGATAATGTTTACTGTATAACTACGTTTTAAAATCATTGAATTAATTTAGCACAAAACAAGTAAGTTTCGTAATTTGTTAAATTGAGTAATGATAAAAGTAAATGTCCTATGAATAGCGTAAAGCGGCAAGGTGAAATTGTTATAAGTAAATTGTTATAAGTAATACAAGGTCTGAGGAACCCTGTATAGGTATGTAGAAACAAAAATGGATCTATAATGATCGTATTATGTTATTTAATGATTTCTTCTATAGCATAAAATATCAGGTTGGATATATATATTTTTTTTAATACTAACATGACAGTTCATCTTTAAATAAAATTATCTGTAAAACTGTTATTAAGAATCATCCCTTAAAAGTATGTTGTACCAGAAAGTAGTTATAATATTGATTATCACAGCCCCGAAAATAAAGTCAAACTGGAAAATTATATAAATGGTTATCAAGTTAACAAACAAAATTACACTCTTGTAAGAAATCCCAAGTCATCATGGTAGCCTTACCTACTACGCGTATGAATTCGCGATTGTACTGACCACTAGCCAAGTAGTAAGAAATTTAATTAATTCTTCAGCGAGATTTAGTTCTATTATCGGCATAATACTCCACTACGGAGTAGCTTGATATTTATAAGTACACTAGCTGACCCACGCAGCTCCGCCCGCGCTGTGTGTACGTTAACTAATCTTTCAATAATATACATTCAATAGAATACAAAACCTCCATTTTTAAAGTCGGTTAAAAACTTGGAACCACTTTGTACTTGCTCTCCGAAGCACGGAGACGTTTAATTCAAATGGCGTTAAACGGTCACCCATCTATTTAATGAACTTACCTAACGTTGCTTAACCTGGTCGATTTCCAAACATTGTTAACAACTGTCTATGAGTGTTCCCTTACAAATATTTATTATAAGTATAATGAAAAATTGATAAAATCGGAGCAAGCGTATAACCAACTTCACATTTTGACTTTAGTCCCCTCTCCCAAGGGAACCGTGCCGAATGTGGGGATAAAAAGTATCCTATGTCCTACCTCGGAGTATTAACTCAAATCATGCCAAGTTTTGTTTCAATCCATCCAGTAGTTTCGGCGTGATGCTCAGCCGAGATACAGACAGACAGACAGACAGACAAAAATTAAAAAAAAAACATTTTCGGCCTCAGTATCGGTTATAGAATGCCCTCCAAATATAATTTTCAAAATATCTTCAATGTACAGAATTTGACCTGTTACAGTTTTATTATAAGTATAGATAACATTCAAATTATTATAAATTTATATTTACAAGGTTCAAAGCTAACAAAGAATACATATTTTAACAATTCCGTGAAATGATACGGCGATTATTGCTAATAACATTTTTTTCATAATTAAAAATTACTCATACTTTAGCACGAGGAAACTGAATACACATAATACATAATAATTTATATATTATCTACTTTTCGGATAGTTTCCTATATTTGAAAACATAGAATTCATTGAATAATCTAAATTTTTCTTATAAGTACATTATTTCCTTCCTGTGCTGAACCTAACTACCGATGCGTGGTTTATCATGAACGATGAGTTTTCACTTCCTAATTTATATAACGATCGTATCGACACACGTGGGCGTGGGCGAATCGATTGCTCTACGCATAATGAATCGAGTAAATTGTCGATCGATTTGCATTAACAAACAGCTTGAGGGATTTGATTCATTTATGAATAGAACAATGATTGCACAATGAAAATGTGTGATAATTTCTGCAGTTTATGATACTGAGCCAAAGAGATTAAATATACAGGACAGGGTGTAAGGGACCACGTACCGAATTCTTTTTTTATAAGACGTCAAATAATGTCCGTCACAACATTAACCAATAAACAGTAACCATTTAAATGGTAAATGACAAATGACTAACTTGTTAATTTTCGAGCATGTAATGAATATATGCGGAATAATATTTATTTTTCAAATAAATAAATAAAAACACAAATAATTATTTTATTGTTTTTAAATTAGAATTATACTTTATTATTATACCAAAAATGATGTTATACTAATTTTTAACCGACTTCAAAAAAGGAGGAGGTTCTCAATTCGTCTGTATATATATATATATTTTTATGTATGTTCGCGCATAACTCTGGCAATTATGAACCGATTTGAAAATATCTTTCTTCCATCCATTCTTCAATCCATTGATTGGGTCCCATAAAAAAAATATTGCTTTGTAATAAGTAGTTCCTGAAAAACCAAGAATGGTGACTGCGCAGGAAAGCTGCAAGAAAGCCTATATAGATGACTTTATGTCGCTTTGTAAGGACAAAAATGGTCATAACTGGCAAATATTTACCAATTTCAATGATTTTTTATTCGAAAGAAGAAATCACTGTATTGAATCTGTATGAATTTTATCACAACCGGATAAGAACTTCCTGGAGGACCATGAACGATGTGGAGGAATTTATCTGGTAAAAACCATAAAACTGATGTTCTCCATTACATTGCTCTGACAATTATGAACCGATTTCGATGATTCTTTTTTTATTCGAGAGAGTAAACTACTATGATGATTCCATGCAAATTTCATTACGACCGGATATTTTTTTCTGAAGAAACATGAATTATGTAAAACTATGTAGACGATAATGTGATCATAACCTACCTAGATCATTTTACGGTCTACTATGGTTCAATCTTTATAAATGAAAGAAATCACTAAAAAGTTTAAAATAAAATCAATTTAAAAAAAAATCGAACCGACTTCAATATCACTGAAAAGTATAAAATAATTTAAATATTATGAGTATTCATGAGTAAGCCGATGAAAAATTTCAACACTAGGATGTTCAGAATCATGTACTGTCCCAGGTATCGGTTTTCGGTACGATGTCCCTTACACCCGTTATAGAATATCGAAGCTATAGAGCGGCATATGGGATTTTTAACCGACTTCAAAAAAGGAGGAGGTTCTCAATTCGTCTGTATATATTTTTTTTTTTTTATGTATGTTCGCGCATAACTCTGGCAATTATTAACCGATTTGAAAAAATCTTTCTTCCATCCATTCTTCAATCCATTGATTGGGTCCCATAAAAAAATTATTGCTTAGTAATAAGTAGTTCCTAAAAAAACAAGAATGGTGACTGCGCACTGAGAGTTGCAAGAAAGCCTATATAGATGACGTTTTAGTCGCTCGGACTCGCTCGGTCGGACAAAAATGGTTATAACTCTGGCAAATATTTACCAATTTCAATGATTCTTTTTTTATTCGAAAGAAGAAACCACTGTATTGAATCTGTATGAATTTTATTACAACCGGATAAGAACTTCCTGGAGGACCATGAACGATGTGGAGGAATTTATCTGGTAAAAACCATAAAACTGATGTTCTCCATTACATTGCTCTGACAATTATGAACCGATTTCGATGATTCTTTTTTTATTCGAGAGAGTAAACTACTATGATGTTTCCATGCAAATTTCATTACGACCGGATATTATTTTCTGAAGAAACATGAATTATGTAAAACTATGTAGACGATAATGTGATCATAACCTACCTTGATAATTTTACAGTTTTCGATGATTCAATCTTTATATATGAAAATATCACTAAAAAGCTTAAAATAAAATCTTTTTAAAAAAAAATTGAACCGACTTCAATATCACTGAAAAGTATAAAATAATTTAAATATTATTGAAGTTGGTGCCAAATATACACAGCAGGTACGCTAACACCAACTTCAATAATATTTAAATTATTTTATACTTTTCAGTGATATTGAAGTCGGTTCAATTTTTTTTTAAAAAGATTTTTTTATACAAAACTGTCATAATTTTCTACAACCTTCTCTTTATTATATTCTTCAGTATATCCACTGAATACAATATGTATATATAGATAAACTAAGGTCTCATTTAGTCATTTAATTTAATCATAGTGAGATTTCCAATATCGCAACGCTAAATTATTCCTTCAATCAAAAATATTTTAGTTGGATTAGTTGACACTGAATGACTTATTAGCAGTGGTTATAAGTTTGGCGATGAACATTTTGATGACTTGTACAGAGGTAGTGTCACGAACTATTAATTGAGTAAATAAATAAAGAATGAAATATATACCTACTTACTATGCGTTTCAACTAAGAATGTGGCCGCCATGATGGTTGCGACTGCGGAACATCACTCTTTACTATTTTTGTACCGACAGCAGAGTAAACACAAAATGAAAACTACGCCCCGTTTTTGATTATTTATTGTAATGTCTTATTTTACTATCTATTTTTGTTAAAACATAATTTTTAAAAATTATATATTTGTAATTGCAAGATGGCGGCCACATTCTTAGTTGAAACGAAAGTTCACGGTTAATAGGGTTTTCAATGTTAATTACAGACAGGTCGAATATTTTGATTGCGGTTCCTTGCAGTCATATTGTGTGATTGATCTTTTTAAACAGAAATTGAGCTTTATACCGTACAAAACAACTTTATCAAGCAAACAAAAGTGATTGGCATAAAATCCTCCTATCTTGACGCATAACGAAAACTCTACATACGAACGAAGTTTTAAGTAAAGTAAAATCGCACTTTATACAATGCAAATTAATGACATTTTAAAATAAATTACAAGTATCTTTTATCAACCTGTCCGTTATAAAATTTCTTTCTCAAGCTACTAATAAACATGATATAAAAATACGCTTATCTCTTAAGTAGATACCCGGGTCATTTAAAACACTTACTTTGCAATTCTTCAAGAGAACGGACATCGACAGTCTCCAAAAACCAGTTAAAATCTGCAACAAAAATTAAAGAACTTCAATAAGGTAAAAACGACCTTTTGTGAAAGCGAATAAGTATAAATTCGCAACGGTCACGCATGCAAACCTACAATTCTTTACGTACGTGCCAATTGTAAACATCTCTACTCTAGAACTAATCTTTAACAGGATTTACATCACAGGTACCCTTATTATTGCGTAATAAAGTCGAAATTGCAACTGTATGGGGTTTGTGAGACAATCGTCGAATACTTTCATTTAACTGTCGCACAGCGTAGCAAACTAGCAAAGTGACAGGTTAAGGCTCAATTCACACCAGAACGGCAGCGGCCGGCAGCGCACTTCAGTGTTAAAGAATTTTAAACTTTATCTACAATACGTAAAAGACCAGTATCGCTGGAAAAACGCGACGCCGCTCGAAGCCGCTCGGGGCCGCCCTCGCGCCGCATTTTTCAAGCGATACTGCCCCCCTAGACAATGTAACATTCTACAAGCGCGATCGCTAATAGAAAGTATAAAAATGTATGAGAATGACATAAGTCATCGAAAAATCACGTGACAAATTGTAGGGACTTGACACCGTTAGCGAATGAAAAAATTGATTCGCTATGAAGCGATTGCATCTTGTCTAGGCACTCAGGTCTTTTACGTATTGTAGATAAAGTTTAAAATTCTTTCTCACTGAAAGTGCGCTGCCGGCCGCTGCCGTTCTGGTGTGAATTGAGCCTAAGTCGGGTGAAATTCCAAACGTGATTGCTCTTCGTTTCTATGTTTACGTGTAATGGTGATGATAAAAATAAAGTAGTGAGTCACGTTCGTTTCGCTTTTTTATAGAATCACAATAGTTAGGGTCAGGTTGTCGTTTACCGTAGAAAATTAAGCAATAAACATATTATAGAGAGTGTCGTCAACGCAAGAGTGTTTGGTAATCAGACCAAATACTCGAAATTTCTAGTTGATAGGTCTCTGTGCGCGGGACCATTACAATCTCTCCTGCTAACAGAAAAGGTGAATAACCTACGCAACGCACATTTTACAGACAATTTTTTTACAATACTTAAACTATGGTAATATTATAGAGCCTTACTTCAATATACTATACTTTGTTTTCAATATTTCCAATTCACAGTCGAAAGGGAGACGATTTGTTCCCATAGTTTCTCAAGCCTTCATTTCTTACTGCCTCTGACAATTGGCTATTTGCATCCACCGGTTACCTGCGACGCGCACAATGTCGTCTGTCCATCTAGTGGGAGGCCTGCCAGCCAACGCTGCGTCTTCCGGTTCGTGGTCGCCACTCGAGAACCTTTCTTCCCCAACGGTTATCGGTTCTTCTCAATTAAGGTTAATGATCTTTAATCCAGTTCTTGTACTTAATTGAATAATTTTGACACTCGCAGCGAATTAATTCTTTATTCCTACTGTGTTAGCGTGTAGAGATATCGTCACGTACTCAATAATTGAAAATTAGCATAAACGGCTCCGAGTCGCAATAATAACATTAAAAATGGCTTATAAATACAATTGTCAGTTCTAAACGTTATGAATGAGCTTTAGCTTATTTAGATGGCATTCTCATACCGTATCGCAAAGCACAGTATATTGGCAGCCTGCTATTACCTACCGATAGGATATTGCAAAAACACCATTTAGAAAACGAATTAACTCAAAGGCTATCAAAAGATTGTGACTTTCATATACGGTGACATATGCATACAGCCTTATTACCATAACATAAGAACATTACGCAACTTAAACTAAAAATGTAGGTTAAACAGTCGTAGGACTTGTCACGTTTAAGTAGATTGGTCAAATATTTACTCTTGAGCAATAAATAAAACTTATTATTCTTAAACGCATTAGCATTGCAAAACAATGCCCGACGTGATGGGACTATTGTACTCGTGAATCCAAACCACCCTTACTGGGCAGAGACAAATGATCAACTAGTATCTCGTTATAATCAACCAAGTAATCGATCACCGTTTATCATATTGAATGAATCGATTTTTCAATTCATATTCGCAATCGATAGGTACCTAACGATTAAATGTTACGTTCAATGATTTCAATTAATTGCAATTTGGCGACTGTTTCAAACGGTTGGGGTACCGAGCACAATTACTGTAGGTGTCTTAAGATCTTTAGAGTTTTGTGGAGTGCTCAGTAGTTTAAATTGAGAGACACGAAAATGACAATAGATATAGATAATAAGAACATTTTGATGGAAACTTTCCCGTGGGGTGTCCGGGTAAGAAAAGCACCTACCCATATTCTCACATTGAGTGACGCACGAGGCGACTAAATCAAGTTAAGAAGACAGGCAGCAGCTTTCTACTGGATAGTACTACCTATACTGCGATCCCCAAAACGCCTGCCACGCGTGGGAATTATGTCAACCCCTCCCTTGCAAAGGGGAGGCCTTTGTTCAGCAGTGGACGTCTTTCGGCTGATGATGATGATATAAAACTAAGTGCAAGACACCGTGTAGTTAGGTACCACCGCAGTGTCAGATATTTTGCCGCCGCCGTAAACGTTGATGTGTTCCGATGTGGGCAGCACTGTAGCCAGTGAACTGTAGGTTGTAAAATTAGCGTGATAAATTGACTTAAGAATGATGTTGTTTTTTATTTACGCAAATACTGCACATTGAAATCAAACTACTTTTACGTATTTTATCGCGGTTTAACAACAATAATAACTAAGGAGACCTGAGGGTATACCGGCATAATTGTGACATAAGGCTATATTTTGTGTAAGGACGTTCAATATATCAGTCCTCCCGTGACCATGGCATGGGTGCTGCAAAGCATTTGAAACGTCGGGATAGTAAAATCTAAAATAAACCGCGTAAAAGTAGTTTGATTAGTGACGAGCAGTAGTGCAATGCAGCTGTCTATAGTCGTGTTACTTATCAAGCGAACGTCTTTTTTTTTTTTGGGAATGATAGACGCTGTTGGCCGCAGATGGCCATTACAGCTTCACCGGACAATAACCGAACGTCTTTGATAAATATATTTCACAAATTTTGGACGGGATCTGCTAGTCTCTGATGTGATGTAAATTATATGGAGATAATTTGAAAGTTAGGTCGTTTTCATTAACAGACTAATAAAACACAGTTGATCACTTTTCGGCAACGATCAGATGGTAAAGCAACGTAAGGCAAGTTTAGACCATAGATGGGTAACTGTTTAGTGGCATTTGAACTGACACGATGGTCAGTTCAAATGCCACTAAACAGTTCTTCGGACCGTACTTCGGAGGGCACGTAAAAAGTCAGTCGGTCTGCTATCTAGTTGTTATCATCTAGGTAGCAGTCGTTAAGTCAAGTTAGAGGCCAAAGGGCAGTGTGAACAACTCTGACACCACTAACTACACGACAAAACAAAAAACTTCTAGCACAAGTTTGCGATGGCTGTCTAATATAATATCTATTATTAATTTGTCTAATATGTCTACTTTATCTTTCTTTATTTCTTGTTCGTACCCAGTACCATTAAATATCAACAGACAGGCTTATTTAGAGCTTCCATTAACAAGTTGCAACATTTGCAGGCTCTAGATAATTTGGAATCGGTTTATTAATCCTTGTGCTAATCTTAACCTTGTGTTAATCTTAACTTAAACTGGGTCATAAGTATACATAAACCGGCTTGGAAATTAAACCCACACAGCAGCACACGGTGTGATAACAATAATGATGGTTAACTTATATACACTAGAAGATTAATAAAGTACATAAAATGATGTAATTACTTACATCATTTTATTCGTTATAAACATGCATAAAGCCGATGACCGAATCACGGAGGGGGATTAAGATGTTTGGAAGATGTTTGGCGTTAAATCACAAATACGTTAATTTCAAATCACAGCGATTCATTAGAGGCTATAGAGAGACCTTAGCGGACATAGCAGTTACCTGATATTTTGATAATTTCTTACACGGGTAATAAGACAGTCGGTCTCGTATATCTACCAAAGAAATTAAGGAAATAATAAGTCTATTGGAAAACGACTGCACAGTATTATGTGTAGTACATTTGTGTATTCATTTTGTATATTTACCTTATTATTTAGAATATAGTTTTTACTACGAGATTTTTCTACCTACAATATTGTTTTTGATTCACGCCCTCTGTTGTTCTGTAGCGGTACTGTTGTTTCTGTTTAGTGTTTTATACGTAGACAGTTTTAAATGATCGTAGTTGTTTATAATAATTATAAACGTTGTGTTTTTGTATATATATTATATTTATATTATTATTATCTGAATAGTTTACACATAAATGTTTATATATGCCATTCATTCAGTGATAGCTGGATTTAGTTTTAATTCCTAACATGTTTCGTCTACTTATCGCTAGGTGGCACTTTTAAAAATGAGACGGGTTACCCCTGGTCAGTTTCCTTACTCGTCAATATCACTAATTCCGCTTGCATGGAAACTCCAAAAGCCCATCTCTATTGAATATCTGTGTTTCAAATATTATTCTAATCTATTACTATCTAGACTTTAGTTGACGTAAAACGTTTTTAAAAAAAAAAAATATATACAGACGAATTGAGAACCTCCTCCTTTTTTGAAGTCGGTTAATAAGAATACTTGCGTTACGTATTATGCGCAGTACAGCCGAGTTCAGTGGACGCGACGCGCGGAGGCGGGCCCACTAATTTGCACATCGGTAATAATTAAAATAATAAATAATACACTAATCTGGGTCAAGATTACAATGATAGGTTGTGTAACACGAACGACTCGCTCTATTCGCGATTACATTTTTGTAGGATTCTTACACGGCTGAAGCAAGGAAAAATAAAAGAATGTACTAAGTATGAGGTATATTATTTATCAGTTTTCGAGGTAATTTTGGCATATATTTCACATCAGCGCCTCTGTCAGAAAGAATACGAGGCGGTAGATACATTTTGCATGGTACTGTCTAGGTAGGTAGTGTCGCGGTCACGAACGCTTGACCAGTTTTCAAACAAAATCGTTTGAACGACAACGCTACATGCGCTTACCCCGACCACACGTATTTACGTTGTCTAGTGCAAGTGATTATCGTCTGTCACCGCAGTGTAAGACAGCCGTCTGCCGCCAAATAACTAAACACTGTTGTGTTCTGGTTTGAAAAAAAGCTGTACTTAGCTAGTTAAATTACAAATACATGTGAATCAAGGTGCGAAATCATAAATTTCGATGTATTTTGGACAACAGTGACTTAATTTGATGAAAATGACAGCTGTTCCTAGGTATAATAATTATAGATAGCAACTGATTTGATTAAGTATATTCCTACTCCAATTTAGTTTACCTTTGTATTCCAACAATAACAGTTTATTCAAGCACACTCAACGAACAAGCCCTTAGCTATTTATATGTGGAAACATGTAAAGGTGTTTAATCTACCCATATTGTTACTCACTTTGTTATTTATTGTAAGTTAGGCACTGGTTGTTTTCCTAATAAAATAAAATAAAAATAAAATAAAATAAAATTTTGTAGTGGCATACATCAATACCTGCATCGCCACGCACGCGACCGAAGTCATAAATATGACCCGCGCGTTCCGTACCGCAATAGTTGTCCAGCTGACGCAGCGGCGCGCGGACACACAGCAGCGCTGCGCGTGCGTGGCGATGCAGGTATTGATGTATGCCACTACAGTTTTATTAATAAAATACATATACCAACATATACATAATGGGATAATTTTTTTAAAACAGTAATAATAATAATAATAAATACACTTTATTGTACACCAAAAGTTACATGTAAATTTAACAATATGTAACACACAACAACACAGTATAACAACACACACACAGTTTAACAGTATGTAGGTAATAACACAATATCGTTATAATTTTGTTCTTATTAGTATCACATTAGTATTGTGCAAATTCTGTTAAGTAATATTTTTTATGTGTTTATTCTTACATCATTACAATCCTGTATTTTACATGATCGTGGCTCTGCCCGAACAGCAACAGATTTATTATACAATAATTTCGGTTTATTGCCTTCATTTACATACAAATGGCATTTCTAAATATGATTTATAAAAGAACGAAGCTTGTACAATGATTTGTTAAATTTCTCAATTCTAATTTAACGTGCAAATAAATGTATCCTTCGGTAAGTATTGTGTAACAAACGAGTCCTCTAAGCTTTAGAAAAGATTAAATTTAACTGCATGAGGCGACGTAGCTTTAAAAGCTATACTATAAAAAAGCTTACTACAAATAGGTATAAGAGTAAGCACAGAATATTAAAAAAAATAGTAATAACCTTTATTGAAATAATCATATTTTTTGGATAAATAATCATATTTTTTATATGACACTAGACATAGTTACCTTGACCGCGGGTAACCTAGTGCGAGCGACATTAACATAAGAAACGACCGATTTACGATAGCAATCTTGTTCGCACGCCTTATGTGCCCCATTCACAGTGCTGCATGCATGCCTACAAGCTGGAGCAGTTGTTCATTAAGCGGTCCTGCTTTGCACTACTTATCACACACTAATAAACGTAAACGCTTACCATCAAAGCGCATGCCAAAAAGAAAATCATTGCACATTCTTTGTTTACTTTGTTGGCTATTATTACATAAAACACAATTTTACTAGTCTATTTAGGTAATTTGCTTACAGCCTATCCCACATACAAGTTCTTTCCTTTAGTGAAGTTAACACGACCTGATGGTCTGGAAGTTAAAATTAGCTACTGATGTACCTAACCCGAACTTCCAGAAAAAAAGCTTATGCGGATACCGGAGCAAAAACAGTGCGGGTCTTTCCAAGTTATGGCCACTAATCGTTCTATGCGGTGACAGACGTGCAGGTTTGTGAATGGCTCACTTTAGGTTTGCACCTAATTAAACCGCACTATGCAAGAATGCAGCATTCGCAGACTAATTTAATTGCGTTACATTGTCGAAGAGATACGAAATGATATCACATGGACAATCTTTGCTTTAGCTTGAGGTAGACTGGTAAAGATTGCCTTAGGCATCAAGTCCGTACTACTTTCTCCCTTTAGTCATTTGCCTTTCATTAAATTAACGATACTATCTTCAAGCAGCATATCAGTATCATTTATTGTATAATTTCAGGTTTTACCCTGTCATTAATTTTTGATTAAGATAATTTCGTCATTTGGTGATTGCACTTACAATTGCTTGCTAATATTAAGAACGTCGATAATATATCGATGCTTTGCTCTTCAGCCTAAGAATATAGCAATGTACATTACTGCTTTCTAGCAGGACATCTGATATTGCCATCTTTGTACGAGAGACCGATCACTCAGTGATTATAAAGAATATGGAAGAAATAATGACTTCTCAAATCATTTTTGGATTCGTTATTGGATCTGCATGGAAGAACAATACCGGAACAATGCCTACGAAAGTTTAATTGTAAATGTAATTGTTACACCCTTTTTGCTTGTTGTGATTGCGTGGTTATTGTAATACCGGTTTGTAATCTTAGATATAATTGCTTTGGCTATTGTAACGTTTAGGTACTGTGTTAGGTGCGCATGCTACGCATGTGGAAACCTTCGTGCATTCTTGGTTCAGGTGTGTTATGATATTGTTGTCGTTATTAAAACGAGCTTTTTATAAATAGGAAAATCACTAAAAATATTTATCAATCAATAAAGACTACATCTATACTATGTATCTCAATAACTAGAGGACTGTATATGTAAAAAAACATAACTAGGTACTAATTGCCTACCTCCTCTATATGAATATTGAATGAATCTGTACGATGGATGTTATGCTAAAATTATATGCTTATGGTGAATCCATTATAGTAAAACTACTTAAGTACTTACAAACTTTTTCGCCGCGTTTTTGACGTTGATTCAGTGGTGGTTTCTTTCATTTTGGTATTGTTCTAGCTTAAATAACATACCTATTTCCTGCTCCAATTTTTAATATTCCATCAAAAATGCGACTTCGTCTCGCTCTGTGGGAATAACGGAAAGGTTTAACTCCATCCGTTATGTTACGGTAACCGAAATTTTATCTATTATAGTTGCCGACAGCGCTGTCCATATTGTCTTGAGTTTTAAAATACTTTATCTATAAATGTTAATTTAGTTTTAGCCACAATTTAATTTGTTTGATGATTCTATAATAAGTATGGTTTTAAAATTCTTTGATGTTCAAGAACAATTCAATTTGTTCAATTTGAAAGAATCAAGGAACATTTCCTATCTTTGTGATTTATTTATACATCTTTTTTTTTTGTATGTATTAGTGTATATTATATACATTTATATATATATTATTGAAGTATATATAGATTTATGTGTTTATATATATATATATATATATATATATATATATATACATATATATATATATATATATATATATATATATATATATATATATATATATATATGGTTGTGTATTTATGTATGAATTGAAATAAGTATATGTCAACATTTTACTTCTATCTTTTACCCGCTTTTGTGCACTATTTTGCTTTTACCCCTGATTTTGTCTCAACTCACTCAATGCACCTGGGTTTGCTGGAAGAAAACTCATTTAATGAGTTAAGCTCGCCCTTTGTAATATCTTTACTTTTATAAATGTTTTTGTATGTGTTTCTGTGTACAATAAAGGATAAATAAATAAAAAATTATGCCCTTGTTTTGCTTCTGGCATGACATGATCTGACTTGGCCAGCCCAAGTTGTTACACAGATTTTATTACTTGCGGTCCGCTCTGAATTTTTGGCTTCGCACTTAGGTATCTTACTTAGCATCAAGCCAGAAATTTTCAGGATGATGGTGCCGCATCACAAAGAATTGTGTTGTTATAGATAAAGCAAAAACAGACAGAATCTGTTTTATATTGTTTAGACGTTACTTTTAGATTTTAATATTAATATTATCCTTCGCATTAGTCTTCTTATGAGATTTTTGAAATATTTTTCAGGGTATCGAGTTTACGTAAGCGGCATACGGCGGAAGTCTGAACTAGTTTTTTTTTCGCTAACTGCAGTCTTTTTAGAATCGCTTCAAACAATCATTTCAGTTTGCTTTTCCTCAATGAGAATCACAACATCATGAATCAGGCTAGGATTTCCCAGATTTTTGCATTCATTTCTACAAATAGATGCGTCATTCTACAGACTCTCGGTGCTACCAACCGTAAAGTTTATTTTTTATGAACAACTGTCGAGTTCTTCTTTTTAGTTTCTTTGTTCATCATCATCAGCAGCAGCAGCCGAAGGACGTCCAATGCTGAACAAAGCCCCCCCCCCCCCCCCCTTAGAAGGGAGGGATTGCTATAATTCTCACACTTGGCAGGCGTCTTGGGGACCACAGTATAGATGGTAGGTAATCCAATATAAAGACGCTGCTGCACATCTTCTTGTTTTCGTTTAATCGCCTCTTACTGACACCCAACGAGAGCAGATGGGAGGGTGCTATTCTTACCCGGGCATCCCACTGGTAATCATCATTTTTTTTTTGTTATGTTTTTATGCATGAACAAGCTGTATCCAAACGCTGCGAGCGCTGTCTAAGAAGATCTCTCGAATAACAAGATATTATTGAGATACTGTATACTTTTTCTTTATTGAAACTGAATATTTACGGTTTATTTACAAATATACCTACTTAAACCATCCCCATGGTCTCCATCCACCGAAAAGGGCGCGAATATATAGCTGGAACCTAGAGCTGCATACTTGCGCCACTTTGCATCACTAGCGGTCGCTGCAGCCGCCCTACAAGTTGCCGGGGTGTGGGACGCAGCAAGTGTATCGACACATGTCGCATCCCACACCAACGGCAGGCATTCCATGTTGCCATGATATTAAAGTGATACCATCAGGAGATTGAGATTAATTATTAAGATTAATTTATGCCCACTGACTAATAATAGTACTTGATTACACTACAAACATGCGGAATACATAATTAGATGTTAAATGCCATTTTATAAGTGAAGTCCCGTTAGCAAACCTGTACGAATAACCAGATATTTCCATTCCTAAGCCCGTAATCATGTTCACAGTGCAATGGCACACAATTTGCTTGCCATATGGACTGAGACGGTAAGTGACACGACTCGCGCAGTTACTCACATTGAGTGACAAGTCTAGCAGTCAGTGTTTGATCCTCATTTTTTGAACCATAAATGCTGATCCGCTATTCTATTATAATTGTTGTTTTGTACAGTAAGGGCTCCCACACATAACTGCGATGCGATGCGATTCGGCGTGAAACAAATGAATGAACAAGTTCGAACTTGTATCGAAAATTCATTTGTTTCACGCCGAATCGCATCGCATCGCAGTTATGTGTGGGAGCCCTAATCAGTAGGGATGGCTATTCACAAGCATCGGAAGTTTATGTATCCGAAATTCCGAATCCGATAAAAATGTTTCAGTCTGATGATATTATGTAAACATTATGCACAAATCTGATTGCTTTTACACCATCATTCCGACGACATCATCATTGTGACGGGCCTGTTGGTCGTGGATGTGGGTGTTATTTATATATTCACGTTCACGTCCCTTGGTCACAAATCAGAATCGCCTCTATATATAAGTACCAACTCTACCGCTGCGCTGCAAATTCCTTGCGCCATCGAGTTTGGCACGGGACATAACTCGAACATCGAATACTTAGTTATTCGATACAGACCCACTTCGTCTTTTTACCCAAACATTCAGATTTATTCACATAAAATTAAATTTCGAATTGTAAATTGGTCTGACACCATCAAAATCATATTCCAAGTCATAATATACATAATTACAAATTCAGCATTTTTTGCATAATGCACTTTAACATAGCTATTAACTAAATTGTTATAGACTACTATTTAGATATTTTAATTTGCCAGTGAATTTTATGGTTTACAATTGCCAAATTCGGGTTCAATGTCGAAAAACGAGTTTTATAAATGTTTATAATCAAGAATTTCTCATATTTTATGGCATTGACATTTCCGTCGGCCATTGGTGAATGTAACTCTCTACACAGAAATTTAAATTTAAATGTTTTTTTAAATAAATCAACTCACCTACTTTTGTTTTGCAACTTGAGATGAAGTTTCGAAATGAGAATTAAATAAATTAAACATTGTAAGGTAATTTAATTTGAATACTTTAAATGATTGTACGAATTATCAATAAAAAAAAAATGACTTAATAGTTTAATTTAATTGAAATACTTTTATTATCAATGAAGACATGATTTCAAATGATTGTGGCCATTAAGTATGTAAGTGTTCTAAATTTAAAATAAAACGTTCGCGCATCTTTGCATAGGCAAAAGCTACAAACCATACAGCCAGACCCTCATACTGTATAAATTATTTAAAAAGCGGGATGCACGACGCACTTCATCAGGCACACAGGAAAGACACAAGAAAAGACAGCTGAGCTTAGTGTTGGTGAGAGCAAAATAACCTTGATGCGACCGAAGAAAGCGGCTGCACGATCGGAGAGATGCCAATTAAACGGAATACGAATATACTAAGGTGAAAACGCGGAATAACCTTGATACAAACGTAGAGACGACGTGATCTGCGTTTGATAGTTAAAAAAAAAACAGACAACGAGGTTCTAATAGTTATGTCTTTACGAAATAGTTTCAATTACGATTTCTCGTAGCACAAAAAGTGGTTAAATTAAATAACACTGCCGTTTTATTGCATTGCGTGGTTTCGTCTCGGTCATTATATTGATTGGGAACCTTGACATTTCATATTGATGAACTTCCTAATCTCGTAAAAAAAAATGTTGATGTTTTTAAATATCTGATATTGCATGATAACGTAATTATCTTAGAATATGAATCAGTAGGTACAAGTACTATACCGTCAGCTGTAAGTATTTATCGACATTTGCGCTTGTGACAGATCAAACCCATCACTATTTATCACTTACATATCAATTTATCTCTTATAATATAACTATAAATAGTCCAATTCACCTGCCTCTTAGAGGAAAATCTGCCTACGCTTTGTTTAAGGGGACCATAGACAAACGCGTACTCTATAGAGATCCTTCCTCTAAGATTCTTAATACATATATATACTCTATGGTAATTATCTATGTTAAAGTGTTAGCACGATACGTCTGCGAGCAACTGCAGTTATTCATAAACCCAGGCCGTCGACACTGCCTAGAAACCGATATTTGTATGGAGTTATGAACGTACTTATTAGAAATAATGGCACTAATTAGGTAGGCAATATAAAGTTACCAAATTAAAATGACTGCTAATACATATTGGCTTCAACTGTATGAAGTTCTGTTTTAATTTGGACGTATTATATTATAATACGAATTTGTTATTTTTTTTGTTGTCTAACCTGTGGATGTAACTTGACATTTGAAAATTTTATTCTGGTTTGAATTTTGGCGGCTAATAAGTTATTATATTATTTACATTTATTTAAGCCTTAATGGGCGTTGTGTTATTATTATGGGTGATAAATCGTTAAGAAAATGTGAAATATGTGGTGTTAGGCGAGTCACAAAAAGGTTTTCTGAGATATTTTTGGCCAGATTTCCCGGCAAGGTAAAATTTTATGATAAATTAATATAAAAATGTAAATATTTCTTGTGGTGTAGCAGTTACATTACTTTTGAATCCTATTTAGTAGTCGATCGCAAGTTTTGTAATGGAATTATGAATTTATTCATAAAACTTAGTTGCTGAACAAAATAAATAGTGATGTACATATTATATACTGATAAGTTCATAAATATCGATATTTTTGCCTGACTAGCCCAGAAGGAGGGCTATATTTTTCGAGTGTGTGTATGTATGTTTTTATTTGTAGTTGTTTTTTGTGCTTTTATAATATTATGCTTTTTTTCTTCAGATGGGTGAAGTTAATTGGTAATGAAGACTTGTTGTATTTATCCATACAAAGATATGGCACAACGTGTTATCAGGATTAAGAATAACTAATAGAGCATATAAATAAGTATATCTAGTACGACGACTCCATTGTGAATCGAATTTTGAGATTAATGATCGTAAAGCATTCAAAAATCATAAATATTTCTTTATTTTATTTGTAAAAATTGCTTAATTTTATTTTGAAAACATAAGTTATTGTACATTGGTAACTTTGCGTGAATTAAATTTAACAATAAACACACCCGTATATTGTGTTCTTCCATTTTCATCGATATCGATAGACAAACATACTAAGGGGCGGCAAGCACTAGCGGTATACAATATTAAAAAAAAAATGGCAGGTTGGCCAACTGGTAGCCATTAAATTTTATGTTTGTTAAGTTAGGAAAAGTACGTTCATGATTCGATTCAGGGGCTTGTATGGGAGTGCCGACTCTTATACGTAGTGTTAAATCCTCTTTGCATAAACCTTTTTCTCTACCATTTCGCATTGACTTTTAAAATATGATTTACACAAAACGCTGTTGGCAGTTCACAATAATTTAGTTCCGATTTATACCACTAATCATGCCGGTGGTAGCTTCGGATGTTCGGGTAAGAACATCGAGTTGAGTGCCGTAAGAGGCGACGAAGGGAATACAGGAAGACGGACAGCAGTGTCTTTGTATTGGATTACCTACCACCACCTACGTACTGACGCCTTCCAAGTGTGGTAATAAAGGCAACCCCTCCCTTCTAAGGGGGAGGTCTTTGTTTAGCAGTGGACGTCGTTCAGCTGCTGATGATGAAGATGACAACGCCTGTTGGCAGTTTTCAATTATTTAGTTCCGATTTCTGCCACTTATTGTGCGTGTGCTTTAGTCAGTAGGTATTCCCAGTGCAACGTATTCATAAATTATCACCATGATGATTTCTGATATTTACGCGAATACTGCACATTGAAATGAAACTAATTTTACGGATTATATCGCGGTTATATAATCAAAGCCAAAGACTGCTTGTCTTTGTATACCCACGAGATTCCACGAGACCAGATATTCCACTGCAAGACCTCAAGATACTGTAAGCTCTTTTTGCGTAGATCGGACTAACAATAATAATTAGAAGACCTGAGTGTACCCGAAGACAACTATGACGTATGGACAGCTACCACCTCAGTCCGCCCGTGACCATGAATGCTGTAAAGTATTTGAAACGTCGGGTAATTAAAATCTATATACTTATAATAAAACTGTAACAGGTCCAATTCTGTACATTGAAGATATTTTGAAAATTATTTTTGGAGGGCATTCTATAACCGATACTGAGGCCGAAAATGTATTTTTTTTAATTTTTGTCTGTCTGTCTGTCTGTATCACGACTGAGCATCACGCCGAAACTATTGAATGGACTCAAATGAAACTTGGCATGATTTGAGATCTTACTACGAGGTAGGACATAGGATACTTTTTATCCCGTAATCTAATCACGGTTCTTTTGGGAGAGGGGATTAAAGTCAAAACGGGTACTTGGTTATACGCTTGGTCCGATTTTATCAATTTTTCTATAAAATATAATAAATATTAGTAAGGGAACACTCATAGAGAGTATTTATCAAGGTTTTGTAATCGATCGGGTTAAGCAACGTTAGGTAAGGTCATTAAATAGATGGGTGACCGTTTAAAGCCATTTGAACTAAACGTCTCCGTGCTTTTGAGGGCAAGTACAAAGTGGGTCCAAGTTTTTAACCGACTTTAAAAAAGGAGGTTTTGTATTCTATGCGAATGTATATTATTGAAAGTTTAGTTAACGTAAACACAGCGCGGGCGGAGCTGCGTGGGTCAGCTAGTCATAAATAAACCGCGATATAATCCGTAAAATTAGTTTCATTTCAATGTTATCACCATGACATCATAATGGTGTACATTTAAGTAACACGACCTAGCTCAATGTCATTTGTAGAGGCAACTGACCAATCCAATATTTATTGGTCTCATCAGCTTATCAAACATTCCATGCGCATACAATGTCAACTATTTTTTTTACTGAGGTCAAATACTTGTACCTACTGAATACATATTTTATTTTTAAATATAAATAATTCAAAAATACAGGTGTTAGGTGTATACAGGGTTAAAGGTTAAGTCGACCGAGATCCTTGAAGAGGTTATAGTTTCCATCAGTCTGACTGATTTGACTGAGAAACATCATGACGAAGGACTCCCAGGTAGTAGTAAAGATAGACAAAAAATCGGCTATTTTTAAAAATAACTCCAAAGTCCAATATCTTGATACCTAACGGTTTAGTTTGTAGTATGATGTTTCTCAGTCAAATCAGTCAATCACTAAAACCTCTTCAAGGTAGATCCTTGAACGACCGGTCGACTTAACCTTTAACCCTGTATATATTTGTGATATATTTTTATGTTATATTTTTCCAAATTTATCGAAGTCTCAGGGGACCGGCGCCGGCGGCGCGGCGTCGCGTCCGCGTCGTCGGGCTGGTAGCTTTTTCTGCCAACGCAACGTACTCGTATAAGCTTGGCTATACAAAGAGGTAACGCTGCCAGTCTTCTAGGTACCCTTCCCTCCCAGTGCGGCGACAACTTAAAGGAAGTTTTTTACTTAGTTTAAGCAAATAAGGAGTTTTTATTTACGGAATATATAATACCTAGGTATTAGTATTTATAAAACGCATCTTCTTCTACAAATATTTTAGTCAGTAAGACAGTAATTAGGTAAACTAATGAAATACATTTATTTATATATATTTATTTTGTTTCTCAGTTTTTATTATTATTATTATTAAACCTTTATTGCAGGCAACTATGGCCCATAGAAACAAATACCTTAAAGACTAACATACATATTAAATTATATTAATACTAATTAGTGACACTGAGAGTCGTTGTGTCGCGCACGGTGTCATGTAGCCGACCTCTGAAGCGGCGAAACACGACACCCTTCGGCCAAAATTCCTCCTTCGTGTAGGTCGATAGATGGGCGGTCGGTATTCTCACCACAAAGGAATTAAAATTCACCCTATGGCGAGACACCAACCGTTCGACCCTCAGCACGAATTTGGTCTTCACTCGCATATATTCTACGATCTCCTCTGCCTTCGTAGAATAATGAAGCCTGGACACGTAGAGTAGCGCGTCGTGGGTTCAGCCGGACGCAGCAAATGGTTCGGTCCTGTCGGGGCGACGCCGCACTTGTTGCGGTTGGCAGGTTTCTTCTTCTTCCTTATCACCTTCACGAAACCCTCCTCATCACCCTGGTCCTTTTGTAGACCCGTTGAAGTTTTTGTTTATTGTTTTCTTTATAAACAAAAGTTGAAGAAAATATTTCAGAGATACGTAAAATTGTATTGAATTTTCACATGGCGATTATTAGTGCTAAAAACTCTAATATTCGCTTCGGCCGCGTTGGAAACCAGTTCTATTACCTATATCAAGTAAACACTAAGGTTAAAATGAAAAAAAAAACATTTTATATAATGTCGTACTTACTTACTTACTAAAATGTATAAAATGTTCATGTGGCTTACGAGTATGAACTTAAAACACATGTAGCAGAACAAATGGTATCAGATAAGGTCCAATGTTGGACTAATAATTTCCTCTCCAAATTATCTAGCAAGTAGATCAAACGTAAGTGAGGTAACGGTGGTTTATGCACAGGTAGGTACCTACTTCGTATAAACTTATAACGGAAAGCCTTGACCAGATTCATAAGGCTTGCATTATTCGATAATGTTTAGACCGTTATCATCGGTAAGTATATTTTTTTAAAGACTTCATTCACTGGTGCCCAAATAATGGTTAATTCCGTTCAGGGCCCTAATTTCCTATGTCCACTAACATTCCGCACCTATGTCTTGTCCTGCCAAGACGAAATTATCACCTAAGAGACAAATATTTAAAGTTTTTTTGGATAAAAGAAATTGTATTTACACGTTGGTATTAAATTCTTAACATACCTAGCTACATAACTTTTTACTATAGCGACGTTAAGGTGATTCCGTAGACAAGCTATGTGTGGATCATAAAGTAGTCATAGAGAATTAGGGCCAAGCAGGGCTATTGCGTATCTTTAGCCACCCTTTTTTTTGTAGGAGTAGTACTGTTGGCCGCAGATGGCCGGACAAGGGCTTTAGCCACCCAAATGACTATCAAGCTTCAGTGGTCCACCGTACTTTGATGTCAACAGAAAGTGTGTTAGCATTGGTATTTATTGATCACTCAAGATAGGTAATACCTAATACCGAATGAATCGCTTGACAGTTATTTGATGGTCACTTTGCTATAATATCGAATAGTTTGACAGTCTGTTCGTCGTCAAGCCGAAATGCGATAGTAACATCGAATTCAAGGCTTTTTACTTTTTTTCTTTTTTTTTGACGCGGGGGAAATCTTCGAAAGATCCCCGGGAGCTGTGGGGCTCGACCGGGGGATTCTTACCCACTAAAACCCCCGCGGCTGTCGCATCGGCACGTGACCCCTCTCACGTGGTCTCTCCGGTGGGATCTGCACCAGGGGCCCCTCAGTGCCTTGCCTTTGAGCCCGCCGCCGTGGGGCGCATTGTAGCCCTCCGGGAACCTGACACGGTGCTCACGGGGATGGGGGTCGCAACCCCGCCGCCGTCCTCCTCGGAGTCACCCACACCCCGAACGTCCAGCGACTCCGAAGGTTGCCCGTTGTGTATAGCCCCGGGCTCTGGGCTGGATCGAATTCAAGGCTGGCTCAACGTCAAGCTCGCCGTCGACGACAGCCATGATGGGTTACGTTAGAGAATAACATCCAGAACAGATTTTCCAAGTTCCGACTAACCCTGAATCCAGTCTGCTTACTGACTTCCAGACTTTAGCATCTAGACCTACGCCCCTAGGAAAAGTTTATTTGTAGATACCGCTGCGCTGTAAGTAATGTTTGTACATTTATATCGGACCATGGATACATAGGTATGTACATGTATTTCACACTAGCTGTAGGAGAAAATATTAGAAATCTGTAAAATATGTAGAAAATAGACGCAGTCACACTTAAATTACGTTTACTATCACATCTTAGTAAGCACCTACTACTAGCGAAGTTAAAAGTGATGAAGTGAAATTTTTACTGGTAATATAAGTATCTATAAGTACATATAAAATTACTTGTCCTGACTGACTAATTCATCAACGTACAGGCCAAACCGCTGGACCTAGAAAGCTGAAATTTGGACAGTACGTTCTTCTTATGACGTAAAAGGTTTTTGAAAATTACTCTCCTAAAGGGGTTAAATGGGGTGAAAAAATTGCTAGTCTTTATCTAGCTCTAGATTCTGTGACTGAAACACCTTTTTTTTTTTTGTTGTCGAGGAGGAATCTTTCCAAAGGTACCCGGTCTCCGAGGGGGCGGAGGCCAGGTTATGTGGGATATTTAACCACCAAAACCTCCCCGGTGGCCTTCATCGACGCTTATAGAGAGACTCTGGGCCCTCCGTTCGGACCTTCGCCAAAGTCTCTCCAGCGCCAGATGCTCGCTAGAGCACGTCTCAGGGGGGAGCCGAGATGCACGCTCCCCCGACACCCTCGCGGTGCTCGCGACGACGCAGGGCCTACACCGTGTCGTCGCCCGCCTCGGGGCCGCATGTGACTGAAACACCTACGTGTCGACATTGGATAAAAATTGGTAGGAAATTAAAAATATTGAACCGTTCTTAAAAAACGTAGCTATTAGTTTACTATTATGTCCCAAATGTCTGTAAACGAAACAAAATAGTAAGTTCTAAAAACATTAATTGCGTGAAATGTCCCATTGGTAGATACCGTTTTAATTTAACTGTTACACCTTTTGAAAGCGTAAGCGACTCAATTCGTGAGATAAAAATGCAGTTAATAACTGTTTTGTATTCTATTTTTGAAATGACAAAGGTATTTTAGATAATTTAGTTTTTTAGGGATTATTATTTTTGCGATCCATTGATTATCTATATGTACTTATTATACGGTTATCAATGACTTAAACATATAATACCTATGTACTTAATAAAAATAGCGTAAGCTTTGTTTTTTTTTACTTAGCCATTCATACCTAAGGTATTATAGGTGTATGATTATACAAATATGCATTCTCTATAGCTTTAAGTCACATGCACCTTAGGTACCTATTTAGTCGCGCTGTGGTCGAACTAAGTACTCTAATCTTGAGTAGGCATTGCCGATATGCCTTACCTCTCAGCTGTTTCAAACTACTAAAGATTTTTGCCTTTTTGATTTTTTAAGCCTACGTAAGTACTTAACTTGACTTTGTATTTTAAGCCAATAAAAAAAAAAACTTAACTCATATCAATTAGATCTAAATTCATTTTTAAAATCAAAAGGCAAGTTCACACCAGCTTCGACATTAAAACACATGGATATGCTCGATCCGATAAAAATGTAAAACAATAGTGTCCGTTCCGTGCCGACGCCACTCTTGCGCAGCTCAGCTTGCTAGGAGCCTATCCTGTGTTGCGAAAAACGCTATAAATTATATTAATTGTACCTATTTAAAAGCAAAAATACTGTGATATCTATCGGACTGTAGACGGGCCTTGGGCCTTGTGTTAATTGACGAACAATTAAACGCATTGTTTAGTAAAATAATTTATCATTTGACGGATATGTTTGTCTTATTGTTGTGTTAGCGGATAAAGAATAAATCTATTGAGAAGAGACGGATTTAATACACGTACCTATAACCACATAGGCGAAGAGACCATACAACGTATTCTGAATCCGTTAAATGCAGTGTGTGTGCGCATTACTGAATTCCGGTGCACTGTTTAAATTATTGTGCGATAACCAGGTATTTGTTCATCGTCTTTTCCAAATTCCAAGAAAACTCTAGGTGTAACTGAAAGAAATACATGTTTTGCATTATTTTATAGGTACCTATTCAAAAACAATTGCTGACGGGACTTGTATGTACTTTCCTCACATGCCGACGTTACAGGGGCCCGCCGCACAAAGCGGAATGAGAACACAGTCAGTTTTAGTCGGAAACCATGAGGATTTCCCCACGAAAAAATAGGTACCTATTCCACAGCATCTTTATCTTGGATCAAATTTTCATTGACTAATAGACTGTTTGTATGGGGCTGTCATGGTAATCTACTGCCCTCGTCCACAACTGGCAACTAACAGCATCAAACAAGGCACAAATAAGGTAACTGTAACGTTAATAAATGATATCGAGTTACTTAAACAGATTTGTGGGCCATTGTTGTGCTCAAATACATAACGTGCGAAAATTTGTTGCCATCAAGGGTCAAGCTACACAGAAAGCTAAGCGAGTAATTAGCTTTACGTAATATACAGATACCCGTGGAGTGCCGGGTTAGAATTGCATCCCTCCATCTCCTCTCGTTGAGTGTCGTAAGAGGCGACTAAGCGAGAACAGGAAGACGGGCAGCAGCGTCTTTCTTTTGGATTTATCTTTCACCTATACTGCGATCCCCAAGCCGCCTGCCATGCGTGGGGATTATGGAAACTCCTGTCTTCTAAGGGGGAGGCCTTTGTTCAGCAGTGGACGTCTATCGGCTGTTAATGATGATGAATGATAAATATACAAATTATTATTTACATAAAGACACATTTTTAAATCTAGAAAATATTTAGTCATAAAAGTCCAATTTAGATAATGTACTAGACTAACGACTGCACACCACTTTTACTATACCCTGTTTTTCTTTACATGATTAAAATCGGAACAATAAATATATGAATACAGGAGTTATGGCTGACCGGTGGCTAGCCAAAGACAATTAATTGGTAGGATTGAAATGTGACATATTCAAAGTCAAAGTCAAAAATCTTTATTTCAAATAGGCTTAACGCTAGCACTTTTGAATGGTAATTTTTTTTAAAAGCTACCACCGGATCACAACGCGGCCTCAACTGAGAAGATCCGGCAAGAAACTCAGCTGGCTTGTCATATTATCACTTTTTTTAATCATTGTATGTTTTGTTACAAATGAATCGACATTAGCGACAGTGTGTCCTGCCGTACGAAACATAAAGCAAGGGTGAAAAGAAGAAAACAATAAATTACGACAAACTAAAAGGCCAAAGGGATAGTAATCGTACCAGTCCCCCCAAGCAGCACCCGCGCACCAGTTGACTCGAGCAGCAGCCATCACTGGATTATTGAAATGACATATTAAACCCTACCAATTGGCTTTGAAAGAAAAAAGAGGGTGCGACCACAAGTCTGCACAAGTGAAAGGTACCGTCTAGGTAGGTAGGTTGGTATTGACACTGCGGACCACCGAGTCAGTGTCAGATATTCCAAACAGGAATGTATAAAAATAGCTTTGTGAAGGTCACTGTATGTGGTGAAATAACCGGGCCCAAGAGACTTAATTACACCTGTCCGGGTAAGAATAGCACCCTCCCATCTCCACCCGTTGGGTGTCTGTAAGAGGCGACTAAGGGAAAACAAGAAAATGGGCAGCAGCTTTCTATTGGATTACCTACCATCTATACTGCGATCACCAAGTCATACCAAGCAAGGGGATTATGCCAACCTCTCCCTTCTAAGGGGAGGCTTTTGTTCTACAGAGGACGTCATTCGACTGCCGATGAAGAGACTTAATAACTAGGTAATGTCTCTGGCGACGAGCACTGCGGCTCTCTATTGACAGGTCGTGTCGCTTACCATCAGGCGAAACCTTCTCCTTTTTTGAAGTTGGTTAAAAAAATAAAAAGATTTTCGTCAACACAGATATCCAAAAATGTCTAGCCAACAACATTGTGGAACAGCTATGTTACAGCTACCACAAAATACTGAGGGTACAGAAGGCAAGCTTCATACAACGGGCGCTCGAGTAACGCACACATAGACAGCGCACTTTTTTTTTTTTGGGAATGATAGACGCTGTTGGCCGCAGATGGCCATTACAGCTTCACCGGACAATAGGAGGCGAGCGCTTAAAGCGCTCTAGCCTTTACGGCAGAAGTAGCGACGAGCTCAAGGGCACCTCAGGGAGGCAGCGCTCACAAACCGATATCTCGGTATATCTCGGTTTAGTGCGAGCGCGAATGCCGTCCGCTTCAAACACTCTTCTTCCGTTCTTCCTCTTTTATTCTCAACAATCAATCAAAAAACTAGATAGGAGTGCCACTATCAGGATAGTTTTTTCGCATAAGCCAGAGTTGATAACCCTAGCGCGACCGCCGAGCGTAGGTATGAAAAGCGAGGTACATACATGAGCTTGCCTTCTGTACTCTCAGTATTTTGTGCAGCTACCTAGTTAAAATTAAAATGACTGTATATCTTGCTGTGTGACATTGCTTAAAACAAACGAAGTGCTGTCATTACGCGATAGACCTTGTAAATTGTGGGAACAGACTTATTATTTGGTGTTTCCCGCAAAAGATCCCGTTTCTTTATGTGTAAATTTGCGAGCTTACTGTTGTTTACTTGATATAAATGGTAATATGAGACCTTCTTTTATATATTTCAGTACGTTTCACGGTATTCAAATGTGTTTATATTGCTTAGAACCGAGTCGTTAGCTAAGTGCGCCTGATTTTGAGGTCTCGAGTTGATGTAAATGTTAGACATAGTGTTATTTGTGTTTTAACGGTTTTATAACGGTAAACTTGGGATGCATTCCGTGGTTATCTGCTGCTATACTTATATATCCTTTTTTTTTTTTTTTTGACGCGGGGGAAATCTTCGAAAGATCCCCGGGAGCTGTGGGGCTCGACCGGGGTATGTGGGATTCTTACCCACTAAAACCCCCGCGGCTGTCGCATCGGCACATGAGAGGGGGAACCCCAGGGCTCTCCGGTGGGATCTGC
This sequence comes from Furcula furcula, assembly GCA_911728495.1. Lineage (NCBI taxonomy): Eukaryota > Metazoa > Arthropoda > Insecta > Lepidoptera > Notodontidae > Furcula > Furcula furcula. Next base: position 6,316,643 of record OU452246.1, on the reverse strand, counting down.
ACCAGGGGCCCCTCAGTGCCTTGCCTTTGAGCCCGCCGCCGGGGGGCGCATTGTAGCCCCCCGGGAACCTGTCACGGTGCTCACGGGGACGGGGGTCGCAACCCCGCCGCCGTCCTCCTCGGAGTCGCCGCCGTACTCAATGGACGCTCAAGGGGCCCACACCCCGAGCGTCCAGCGACTCCGAAGGATACTTATATATCCTAATGCAACTTACGAAAACTTCTCTAACATCATAAGCAGCCGAGAGACGTCCACTGCTGAACTCCCCCTTAGAAGGGAGGGACTGCCATAATCTCCACGCTTGACAGGCGTCTTGGGATCGCAGTACCTACAGGTGGTAGGTAATCTAATAGAAAGACGCTGCTGCTCGTCTTTTGTTTTTTCTTAGTCCCTTGTTACGGTCACCGAACGGGAGGAGTTGGTTAGTTCTCTTACCTGGACACCTTACTACGTATCTATACATACTTATACGTATCTAATTTTTGGTCGAAAAATGAAAACTATGTAAAAAATGTTAAGCTATTCATGTAATCAACTGACTGACATTGTGAATCATAATAATATGCTAGATTAACATAATATGCTATTGAAATTAGAGCGTGGAAAAAACAAATGAAGAACGTTACCTTTTACGTTAGTTAGTGAAGTCATCAAATTCGCAGAGGCTTATAGTTTTTCAACTGAAAGCCTTTTTGCTGGCCAAAAGGCCAAACGAGTATTTAAAAGATTAATGAACAACAAGAGTCTTCTTAACTGAAGAATATGCTATAAAACTTTAGCGCTTAGAGAGAATGTAGAGAATAACTTTTATAACAAACTTGCTAATAGTTGCGTGGTTGTTATAGCTCATATTGTGGTTCGAGACTCATTATTAGAATACACCGTGTATATATTGACTCGGAACAGAAAGTTACAACACTCGGTAACACTACCGTCCAAATCTGCAGTCCCTCTCTCCGGACGCATATTAAAATTCCGTGGTTTTGTTTACGTTTCTTTTATTCCGGTCAAATGAACCGTGAAACTGGTTCCGTTTTCACTAAATGCTTGTATCAACACAGAGTTGGACTGGTGCCGGATGACGTCATTCATATCGAACCCTTTTTCCGCTTATGAAAATTAATTTAGTAATAATGATAACTAAGTTAGTATAGTTTCGTTTTTGTTATTAGATTTATGTAGATATGTTGTACTTAATCTGTTTTGAGAATGTACTTGATTTTTAAGTAGGTATTCCATGTTTTATTGTTAGCTCTCAAAATCAAGTTTTTAATCTCTTTGTTGAAGTGGCAATGGGCAGCCACATCGCTCAAAGAACCGATAACCGATGGGGAAGAAATGTTCTCGAGTGGCCACCAGGAACCGGAAGACGCAGCGTAGGTAGGCCTCCGGTGGGCAGACGACATTTCTGTATTTACATTTCTGTAATGTCAATTTTTTTATACGTTTTTCTCTAACCAACTGATCGGATTTGGAAGAATAGGTACATTTTGCATCGATCCACTTTTTCTAAATTAGGTTCCAATCTCTATTAAGAAATCTGCACATCAATAAATATCGCGCCGTTAACGTAACTCAATCACCTTCTAATGTCAAAATACCAATGATCTGTGACATCATCAACGTGTGTGACGCAACATACCTTCATCCTACACAGATGCCAAAGGCATTGCTAATATAGTAAGTATGTGCATAATGTATTATTAGTTATCTGTTCTGTTGCAATTTTTTGTCGAGTATGTAAATCAATATTAATTGCTGTGTGGCAGTCACGTTTAAGTTTGTTTAGTTTTGTTACTTATGATGATAAGTATCTTAGTGTAGTCTATCTCAGGAAAAATATGAATTAAATTTTAAAAAACATGTAAATACACTGATACCGTAATGTAGATTTTTGTTAATCGTAGAATTGGGTTGTAAAGCAAAATATGAACTGCATAATGTGTCCCCATGGGGTGTCCGGGTAAGAATAGCACCCACCCATCTCCTCCCGTTGGGTGTCCGTAAAAGGCGAAAAAAGGGAAAACAAAATGACGGGCAGCAGTGTCTTTCTAGTGTCTTTTGCTTACCACATATACCTACTGCGATCTCCAAGCCGCCTGCCAAGCGTGGGGATTATGGCAACCCCTCCCTTCTAAGGGGGAGGCCTTTGTTCAGCAGTGGACGTTTTGGCTGTTGATGAATGTGTACCTACTTACTATTATGTAGGTATGCAAGAAGCTATAAGTCTGAAATAAGTTTCACGACATTTTTAACGCCACAAAAAGGGGGCTGTTTGACATCTTTGGCTTTGGAGCTCCTAAACGCATGGACAAATTTGAATGTTTTTTATTGGAAAATCAGTTTTAATCGGAATAATTCTTGGTTCGTTTATTTCGTTGTTTGTTCTTTGATGTTTTTAACCGGCTTCAAAAAGAAGGTTCTCTATTCGACGCGTATGTATGTAATATTAATAAAAATGCGTAATATTAATATATGTTAGTCTATGTGGGCTTCTAAACAAATTTACCAAATTTTATCAGTGTATGTATGTATGTATGTAGGTTTGTCCGCTGATTTCTCAGAAACTACAAGTGTTAAATAAACTATTTAAAAAAAAAAAAACCGACTTCAAAGTAAATTATCTAAAAAGCATAAAATAACGAAAATATATAGCTCGTGCTAGTCTTAGTTTAACATGATGTGCTAGCACCGACTTCAATATATTTTCGTTATTTTATGCTTTTTAGATAATTTACTTTGAAGTCGGTTTTTTTTTTAAATAGTTTATTTTTGTTATTAAGAATTCAATTTCTTGTACCTGGGGGTTTTAACTAAATTTTAATTTATGCATTACGTAGTGTGTGGTACCTACGTTAATAAATAAACTATTTAAAAAAAAAAAAAAAAACGACTTCAAAGTAAATTATCTAAAAAGCATAAAATAACGAAAATATATTGAAGTCGGTGTCAGCTGGTGCTAGTGTTAGTTAACATGATGTGCTAGCACCGACTTCAATATATTTTCGTTATTTTATGCTTTTTAGATAATTTACTTTGAAGTCGGTTTTTATTTTTTTTTAAATAGTTTATTTAACACTTTTTAGTGACTTATTTTACCAAAATAGGTATCAGCACTATCACGCAACTCGAACGTCTACGTTACAATAACTTACTGAAAACATAAAAAGTTTATATCTCTTAAACTACTGGACCGATTTTGATGAAACTTGTACTCTACCCTAAGTTGAAAAATACTCTAACTATTGCAAAAAGAATTTTCAAAATCGGACTTGTTTTTTCTGAGAAATCCGTGGACAAACCTACATACATACATACATACATACCTACATACATACATACATACATACATACATACATACATACACTCATAAAATTTGGTAAATTTGTTTAGAAGCCCACATAGACTAACATATATTAATATTACGCATTTTTATCAATATTACATACATACGCGTCGAATAGAGAACCTTCTTTTTGAAGCCGGTTAAATAGCAAATCATTTGTCCTATAATTTTACAAAACCATCGCCTCAGCCTCGGATGTGAAAAAAATCAACAAACAATGGCATTGCGCAAACGCACGCCCCATTGGATGGGACGGGGACGGCTCGCATATTGAGTATAGATGATTTGTGGAACGTTTCGTGACCTGAGTGGTACATGGTTGCCATGGGCACAAGGCCACCAGCAGGAAAACCATACGGCAAGCATGTATGATATTCAAGTAGTCTTTGTGCTGCTAGATCCGTCGCCCACTTCTTAGATTAAAACAAAATTATTACGTAGTCGTGGTGTGGGATGATCTTACGATTTGTGAAAGGAATTAGTGATACCTACTGAGTTGTGAATTAAAGATTGTGCTGATAGATGATGCTAGCAGTACTAGACTCGAGATCACGTCTAATCATCATCATCAGCCGAAATACGTCCACAGCTGGACATAGGCCTCTCCCTAAGAAGGGGGGCTTGCTACAATCCGCAAGCTTGGCAGGCGTCTTAGAGATCACAAGACGATAGACGCTGCTGCTCGTCTTCTTGTTTTCTCGTATTTGCCTCGTACGACAACCAACGGGAGATGGGTGGCCGCTATTCCAACCCTGCCACCCCGTGGGTAGACGAACTCAGAAAACGTCTAATTACCGCCAATTCCCAGTATTTTGTGCGAACTAGTAATAATTACACCTTTAAAACCTTCAAGAAACTACTTTAGCGTAGTGCAATTATAACGTTCAAACGGTGAGCACAAAGCTCGCATTATACTTCGTTTATTTCACGAAGACAAGGCTGATTTACATGCAGCAGACGAGAGATCATGCTGCCCAAGTCACATATTTAAAGATAAAAATACATATTTTTAAAAATAAAATTCATTATTATGCATAGCAGTTTCATTCTTTGCGATTTGTTTACATATTGTAGGAGCGCCACCTAGCGTCAGCCTTGCACGGATTTTTAGAGGGTAGATTTTTTTTTTTTTTTTTTTTATATACCCTCGTCTCTTACTACTTTCCTTCCTGAACGGCCCGGTTGGCATCTTTAAATCATTCTGCGTTTCCGTGCTCAAGCCTTCGCACGTCTCCTGAACAATTTAAAATTATTACCTAATAATAGTTAATTTTAATAACAATTCTTTATGAAAATAAAAATTCTATAATAAATAATCTATATAATAGTAAATTGAAGACCAAGCTCTAAAGATGGGACGGAAGAGAAAACGGAGGAAGAAATACGTCAGACTTCACGAGGATCGAGATATGCTACCTAGTTTTTGGTCATTATTTGATGCGAGGATACCATACCTGGGTTACCTCTTTCAAATGCTGTGATGCGTACTGCTATAACCTGGGCTGTTACTGTCACAAGCTTGATCAAAAATTACGACGTATGCTACCTAGTTTTTGGTCATTATTTGATGCGAGGATACCATACCTGGGTTACCTCTTTCAAATGCTGTGATGCGTACTGCTATAACCTGGGCTGTTACTGTCACAAGCTTGATCAAAAATTACGTACTAGTTGCAAATGATTGCAAATCTGGCAGCCTTTGCTGCACAATTTAATTATTATGATGCGAGTTTACCACACCTGGGTATCCTCTGTCGATGTTAAAGTGAGGCGTACCGCCTTATTTCAGGGACCCCTGCCGTCACATAAATAATATGATGCGAGTTTACCACACCTGGGTATCCTCTGTCAATGTTAAAGTGAGGCGTACCGCCTTATTTCAGGGACCCCTACCGTCACATAAATAATATGATGCGAGTTTACCACACCTGGGTATCCTCTGTCAATGTTGAAGTGATGCGTACTGCCGTTTAATGCTCTTAAGTAAGGTAAATAAGGCAGTTATTTCAAGGACTCCTATCGTCACATAATTATCATGATGCGAGTTTACCATACTTGGGTATCCTCTGTCAATATTAAAGTGATGCTTTACTGCATTATTTCATGGACTCCTACCATCATTTATTATAATGCGAGAGGTCTACCTCTTGGGGGCCTGCTTTTAATACAAGTGAGGCATACTGCTTTATTACATGGACCGGTACCGTCCAAAAAAAAAAAAAAAAAAATAATAATAATTGTCACAGATACCCCAATGTAAACTGTGATTATGGTGGTAGTTCAATATCCAAGTACAAGATTACATTCATGTCGGACCTGCAAATATATGAATTATATGATGATGGTTCCGTATACACTGTTATCTCAGCTGTATCCACTGTTACTGCAAATAGGACCATAATTGCCGGCCTTACCGCAGACCGAGCCTCAGCCCGCGCCGCAGCCAACCCTGTAATTACCGCGGCAACCAGCGATGGTTGAAGACAATTTAGGGAAGCAGTTGGAACTTAACGATAACCTTCTTCAGTTGTTTGGCGATGTCCCCTAAGGCACAGACTGCTTTTGAGCCGTCTATACATGTATACATTACTCGTTAATGGCAAGATGTTCTTCTGAAATGCCTTCCAAAGGAGTTGAAAGGTAACTTAACGAAGGATTATTCATTCCGCGTAACTGCGATTATGTGCAGGCTTCCGATCTCAATTTACGTACAGTAAGTACCTAACAGAAATTGTTATATCAAAGGAAACATCGAAGCAAAAGTTATGAAGCCATTGAGTGGGGCCTGCCGTATACTTTGTAAAAGTCACTATTCTTTATCTAGAAATCGCAGTTTTGTCATATTTTCTATAAATTCAATACTAAAACAGACTCTCATCGAGTCCAGTAGAGACAATCTTCTGTTTGGAGAAATCGTATCTAAAAGTTGCCTAAACAAATCAACAATCAGCGACTAGCCAACCACTTTCAGGGGCAGGCGCAAAACAACGTTTTTCGACCCCCAACGATCGCAACCAGCCGTCTACCGTTACCAGGTACGAAATCGGCCGGTCCCGGTAGGCTAGAGTATTTTCTAGGAAATTGATCAAAATATTACTGATGACAAAATATGTCTTTTGGCTTGGATATAAGGCATATCTAGTATATCTATCTCATTTTAATATATCCCGTATCGGACTGATGTTCCAAATGTTTATTCTAAGCTAAACAAGCGCAAATTCATTTGGATCATTACGTAAATATTGTTAAGGACATCTTAAGACCTAAAATATGCTTATTTTAGGGTACTTGTCCACAAAGGTGTGTAAAATACCTATGATATAAAATAATCTTTATCAATTGAACTGTTTACCTAATTATTTTTGTATACAATAAACTTATGTTTGCGACCAGAATTTTAAAACCAGTTATGGAAGACCAGTTATGAAAGGTTTATCAATCTATTTCAGTAATTTACCTCATTGATCTATTTTGTATTAAAAGATCATTGTCGGAATGTGAAGGATATATTATTTCATACTAAGGGATAGAATAGAACACTCTTTATTTGCAGTTGCACACCAAATTAAAATCATATAGAAAACTTAGAAGAGGAATGAATTAGTATATTAGTATCAGTTATCTGATTTCTAATAGTTTCCATAGCACTCGGCCTAGTTTGGGATCAGATGACCGTGTGTGGAATGACCAAGAATACTTATTATTACTAAAAATTTGAAATTTATTACTAACTTTACTATAAGTAGCTGTGTACCTACTTAAAGAGCGATGTACTATCGCGGACACGAACGCTTACCAGTTTTCAATCAAAATCGTTTGAACGACACGTTCCGTGCGCTTATCCCGCCCGCATGCATTTTGGGCCGGCTCATGCAAGCGATTATCATCCTAAAGGTGGTACACCATTCGTGACCGCGAGAGTACATAGGTTTTTATTTTATGTTTCGTCGATGATAAAAATAATAATAATTAGTTTACAACAAGTTAAACAAACTGGTACCACTTTTAAGCTATTCCGCTTATCCCGCAGTCCAATAAGTACATTATAGGTACTTTAAGCAGATAATTCTAGTTACCAAAGAACCAAATCGTAAAAATCACATCAACAAATTTGTTTTATTTTTGGAAATATAGTTATACCTATTCGCTGGAGCTCTAAGTACTTGATGGATGGATGGATATTGTAATAAAATAATAATAATAAAATAAAAAACCGGTCTGAATAAATTTATTTACATAAATAAAAAAAAAAAAAAAAAAAAAAAAAAGGACAAACAAAAAAATATATATATATAAAAAATAAATTGTAATAAAACTGCTATCCACTGCGGTATAGACTATTTAGTTAGTAAGAACTATGCTTACTATGATGATGAAATAATAATTTGATTTAATATCTGGCAATGGTGCGAAATGCGTGGAATAACTAATAGTTATTATTATTTTTGTATTCTACGTAGACATTAATTAAAGCCTATCATTTATCACTCAAAAGTGTCCAGGATACAGATTGGACACTGCCCAAAGTGAAATCACTACTTAGTCACTTTTTGGACTTTCCGATATTCATTGATTTGCGAGCAGATACAATTAAAGATTTGTTCTATATGTGACTAAATGCTACATACTCGGCAGAAGACTACAACTTCTTGCAAAGATAGATTATTTAACGTATTTCCACCATTCGCCTTATAGCAAAGGTTATTCAAAAATCCATTAATGAGAAATCCAAAGGTATTGTGTCACCTTACTGGCCTTTCAACCTGGGGTTTCAACCTTGTTACATTTTTAATATTATAAAAAAAAAAAAAAAAAAACACCTTTGCGCCAGATCTATTACATCTGTTGAACCTGATACTTACAATTTCTTCTTACAGACACAACCTTGACAAAACTTTAACGTTAGTTGCCGCGAAGCTTTCAGGCAAATTCTAATAAAAATATGCTATCGTCTATCACAGTGGAGATTTGGTTAATGTATCTTGGGTACGACACTTGTAAGTAAAGGTGAAGAGTGTATGGATCAATAAGAATTATAATTACAGGACTGATTCAGACCGTGGTCTCTCTCTCTCTCTGAGATATTTGATACAAGTTCCAGGTATAGTAACATGAAATCTTATCTATTAATTCTGGACTGGACTCGGAAGCTCTCAAAAAACACTGCAACTTTGTTGACTTCAGAAACTGCACATCATATACAAACTTTCATCAATATTTAATCAAATTAAAAGATGTTAGTATTGAATGCACCCAAGATATGGCTGATTATGAATAATCAGGATTTAAAAACCTAACTCTGTCCAGCAAGTTCTGAGGTTACCTTTATTTGAGACTTGCTCTGAAATAGGTCCAAGATGTCTGGAAACATACATACTTAATTAAAACACAAGTTTATAAGTAAAGGGTATTATATATTCAGAATCAAAGTTTCATCGCACACAATTGGTAAATGGAAAAAATTAATAGGTATTCCTTATACGGGTATGTAAGTTACGGGGTTACTTCTATTTTTAGTGCACCTAACTCTGTCTAAATATCTTTTATGTATAGCCCCACGGAGGCACTTGCAGTATGTCGAGTGATATGTGTATCATCTACTTCCAAATTTCCAATAGACTTGGAGACAATATTCATATCAAGGAATACCAGAAATAAAATACTATAAATATTATATCGATGACCGGGATAATCCAATGCCTCTTCAGTACTAAATACTACGTTACTAAGTTTTGCAATATACCTATTATTGATATTAAGCCTAATGATTTTGGTTATGCAGTTCTCCTTAGGTAACCTGCAACAAGCAAATGGTTTTCGTACTGATGCAAAAAACAAATGATGTATTTAGTCATTTATGTTTACTAGTGATTAATGTTAATACTTACCAGTATTTTTTCTATTGCAAAAAGATTTTATAAAATTCGCATTTTATTTTGTGGGTACTCTAAACATCTACAATATGTAAACAAATCGCAAAGAATGAAACTGCTATGCATAATTGAAAATCAAACGAACTCACCTGAGTGAAGTTCGATGATAATTATGCAAGCAGTTTCATTCGAAGCGATTTATACAAACCCACCCTTTAAAAATATTTCATTCTCACCCTACCCTATGCTACAATAAAATGCGAAATTTAATGCAGTTATGCAGGTATAGCTCTAAACATAATGATTTAAAGATGCCAACCGGGCCGTTCAGGAAGGAAAGTAGTAAGAGACGAGGGTATATAAAAAAAAAAAAAAAAAAAATCTACCCTCTAAAAATCCGTGCAAGGCTGACGCTAGGTGGCGCTCCTACAATATGTAAACAAATCGCTTCGAATGAAACTGCTTGCATAATTATCATCGAACTTCACTCAGGTGAGTTCGTTTGATTTTCAATTTTGACTCATTTCCCGGCAACGGCACGCAACCAGTCGCCATCTTCATTACGTGATTTTGTGATGCCCGAGTCACACGTAAATTTACCTCCACAAATCAAATAAGATTGGATTTAAAGAAAATTTCCGCTAGTGAAGATATTGTATCGTCATAAGATGTGTCAGCATAATATTGGTAAATTCTTTACTTGTTGTAGTTGTCATAAAACTTCAAGGTGAGTACAAAATTATATCTCAAAGTACAGACTAATATTTTTCTTTTCGGCAACTACCCACTTATTATATTTTTATATTAATTAAATAATCTACATTGTGATTAAAACATCTCAATCATAAATACGCCAAGGTATGTCGTACGTAAATGCTCAGTATCACAAAACGTGTATTGTATGTGTGTCCCAACATAGTATCTTAAGGGCGCCGGGCGTTTGCGCGCTTTTGTGTACTTTGGCATTTGGAAAAAACATAAATAATTAAGGTAGGTACCTATCATGAACTATATTCTATTCGATGCTCATCGTATGATGTACTCGTGATATCCCAAAGTATTTATTTTGCGCGGGGATGACGTGATATAGGATATTTACCTATTTGAACCCACAAATTAATCATAATCAGATATACCATTTCGATATCACAATTTCAATGTTACGAAAATATTACTACTATAATATACACTACCTACTTTGTGTTATGAAAACGTGTTACCTACGTGAATACACAATACACGTATATAGTGTACGGAAGGTGCCATGAAATAAATAAATATAATTATAACCATACTTTTCTGTGATGTCTTTTTGCTGTGGTGTTTGTGAATAGCTAGGAGCTGTCATCGTCTTCGGAGTTGGTCAAGAGGCGTTAGTCGTATTGTCCTCACGTAAACCGTGTATGGATCTTATGACATATGTATACAATGTTACCTATGATGTGTATTCATTGTTTAATCCTCGCGCTAGTCGTGTAAGGATCATTTGACGTCTAACTACACTGCGAGGCGCATTCATCGTTTAATCCTCGCGCTAGTCGTGTAAGGATCATTTGACGCCTATCTCCACTGCGAGGCGCATTCATCGTTTAATCCTCGCGCTAGTCGTGTAAGGATCATTTGACGTCTATCTACACTGCGAGGAGCATTCATCGTTTAATCCTCGCGCTAGTCGTGTAAGGATCATTTGACGTCTATCTACACTGCGAGGCGCATTCATCGTTTAATCCTCGCGCTAGTCTTGTAAGGATCATTTGACGTCTATCTACACTGCGAGGCGCATTCATCGTTTAATCCTCGCGCTAGTCGTGTAAGGATCATTTGACGTCTATCTACACTGCGAGGCGCATTCATCGTTTAATCCTCGCGTTAATCATGTATGGATCATATGACGTCCAACCACACTATAATGTGCATTCATTGGTTAATCCTCATGGGCATCGTGTAAGTATCCCGTGTAAGTATCAGATATCCAACTACGTCGCAGTGTGTACTCACTTGATCCTCATGTGAATCGTGTATGGGTCCTGTGACAAAATGCACAATATGTGTTTATTGATTAATCCTCACGTAAACCGTGTATGGGTCCTATGGCGTGTAACTATCTTACAACGTGTATTTATTGTTCGATCCTCACGTACACTGTGTAGGGTGCCTGTCACATCAAAATATGTACCTTACAAAGTGTATTTATTGTTTGATCTTTGCGTAAACTGGTTACGGGTCTTATGACATCAAACTACCTTACAATATGTATTATTGTCGGATTCCCCCGTATACCGTGTATAGCTCCGATGGCATCAAGCTAATACATAAAACAATCTTTAATGCTATGTATAGTACCAGACATAATATCAAATTGTCAGGCACATACTGCTAGATATGGATTTTATGAACCCCAGCTAGGTATGCGCCACCTGAGGAGGTAGCGCATAGACCGAGTTATAGCAAAGTATGTCTCCCAGTAAGTGTAAATCAGTAAAAAGGTATAAATAATAATACTGATTGTGACTACTGGTCGTGAATAATAATATTGCGCATAACTTGCGTATACAAAACATAATCTTGTAAATTATGAGATCCTAATAATCAATCAGATTTACCACTTTCAAGGACATATATACTTAGCAATTATTGGGCCAAGGCCCTGCGTAAAATAAATCATTTAAGCAAGCTTCCGCCGTACTGGAGTTAATACTACTACTAGTACTGAATTTAAGCATTCTATAAACATATATTTCAATTTCAATTTATTTACTCGTAAAACCTTAGAACAACCTATATTATGACATATTTGTACCTATAGGTAGTAACAATATCAGTTTTGTAAATTTGGCAAGGCAGGGAAATCAAGAAGGTCCAACAGCGTTGCCTGCACAGCTCGAATACTTTAAATTCGTATCAAGTAATTGCATACCGCAAAGTCAAATATGATGGTACTTTATTTGTATAACACCTGAAATTAACTAGGTACTCATATTTTGCAATACATGAATTGAATTGAATTGAAAAATGTTACTAACCACAGCGTATACGGTAATAAAAAAAAAAAAAAAAAAAAAAAATAAGTTATACGTAATTTAATTTCGCACCGCATTTTTCAGAAGATTTTAACGTATGGGGGGTGGACAGCCTAGAAGCCGTAAGTTTATCCCTACCACAGGCCTGCGCAGATCCTTGCACAACGATGACGTCGCTTTCATCATGCCCGCAGTCCAGTAACTACGCAGAAAAACACTACGAGCTGAATATGCTACAGGTATGCTTTGGAATACTATATTAGTAGCTGACTGTATTGACAATTTATAAAAAAATCCCCTAAGCCACACACTGCAAACATTGAGCAATGTCTGTGCTACGGCGGCACCCGGCCGCCGGCGAACATACAATGACATGTGTATGTACAAATATGAATACATAATTTATTGTAACAACCTCATGCTGGATGTGTACATGCCAAACAGTTGTTGGGAGTCAGCCCTCGACTTTGGGGTGGCGGTTGAGGTTTCTAGTCACCGCATTATCCGTCCCGTCAAACATTAGTTTTATATAATAAGTTACAAGATCATTTGATTAATCGATCATAGACGGTAATACAGGATAACATGATAAACTCTAGACGTCTATGTCCACTATCATAATAATTACTCACATCAATTATTGGTTTATGTAATTCTGACTTATTAGCATCGATGTACCTACTTATATTACTCGTATTATAATCGAATTTTATTATTTCTTGCAAAATACCTAGCGTTTCTTCTCACATTTTAACTGCAGTACCTACTGTAGTCTAATGGTAAAAGAAAATAGTCTTTATATACACATGAAATACACTAAAAATTAATATCAATTAGGTCTAAAAATAGAGTAAAAAGATGTTAATACAGACTTAGAATCTTAAATTTTATGTGAATCGCCTAATGATAATTGGGCATATTATAGCCTTATCGATAGGATACCGCTATCCCTTGATAATTGCTATGCTATCATTTATTTTACAAGACATTATTCTGGTTACACTCACATTACTTTAACTGAAATCAGAATCTATCATTGTTACACTAATCGACAACAACGATAACAGTAATATTATAATAATGAACTTATACTCGTATACCCAACGAAATAAGGTTCTTCAAAGTAGTAAAGTAAAACATTTTTACTATTGCACCAAATATGAAAATTTATTTGGAATACAAGTTGGCTATTAAATTATCTTAGAAAATGAGTGCTCGTAACTGTGCAACATTACAACTTTTTCAGCTGCTTATTATGTTTATTTATGTGCTGTAGTTTGTATACATGTTCACACCAGATTAAGCTTAATATAAAAAAAAATAAAAAAAAATTGCGTTCTAATCGAATGTTAACCTCTACGTTCTACACTATTTAACAGAAAATATGAATTGTTTCCCACTCATCTATCTTCAATTACTATACCTACTTATAATTAAACATACCTATATGTATACGAAAGTGGGAAGTATACATGGGTCGTCGATATCCTTCGATACGTTTGTTTATGTATAAGATGCACATATATTATAAATATGGAAACTTTTTCTTCATGTGCACTGTGTCCACTTTACTCTTTCTTTTTTTTTCAACTCTCCTCTTACTGGTCTGCTGGAAGAGATTTCATATGAAATAAGCAGCACTTTTGTACATTTTTTCCTACTAATTTTATGTAATTGCTTCCTTCTGTGTGCATAAATTGAAAAATAAATAATGAACCTTGCAGGGCAGGTTCTTTGAATGGGGTTGGAGATCGCTTTCTATATTGTTTGAAAATTGAAAACTAGAGATACCGCAGAGAGATCTCTGCCATTACAGAACCGAAAGTCATTGTCGCGGTATTTAGTATACCTACTTGTATATCTTGCATGAAAAGTAAACAAGAAATTTATTAAGTATATAGATAGGCAATATGCCTTAATAACTTTAATTAATTTTTATCGATGCTCTAAACATCCTGCATGTAAATCAGCCTTGTCTTCGTGAAATAAACGAAGTATAATTGAGAATCAAACGAACTTACCTTGTGAAGTTTGATGTCTAATTATATGAGTTTATTGAACGAAGACAAGATACTCCCGCCCTCCCTCAATACTCCCGAAAAGTATCGAAAAAAATTGGCTCTAAAAGTAATGAAGATGGCGACTGGTTGCGTGCCGTTGCCGGGAAATGAGGCAAAATAATGAATTTTATTTTTAAAAATATGTATTTTTATCTTTAAATATGTGACTTGGGCAGCATGATCTCTCGTCTGCTGCATGTAAATCAGCCTTGTCTTCGTTCAATAAACTCATATAATTAGACATCAAACTTCACAAGGTAAGTTCGTTTGATTCTCAATTATACGTAAATATACGTCCACTTGCTGCAGATAACAGTAAATATTTACAATAACACAATATTCCGTGTCATATTACCTTATTTTTACACCGAAACCTTGTTCTAAGACGACTTAGAACATGCAAACAAGATACAGTACAAACGAACTAAGCGGTTCAATGACCCCACTTTATCATCCTTTGCAATCGGTACACTGACTGGCTATGTAGTCGCCGACGCGACGTCACGAAGTTCGAATAATTACTACTTCGACTAACTACTAAGTGTATTTCATGTTTCACGATTAATTTTAAATACCTTGCTCCACGTCTTTAAACCGAAAATAAAGTAAAAAGGTATAATAGACCAGAAAAAAAGTTAAAAAGTTATTCTGGTACCTATCCCATCATTTTTTAACAGTCTGAAAACTCTCAGTCTTAATAAATGGGTCACTTCCCGGGATGTTCATTTTGACTACCTGTACAACCTTTTTTAAAGGTATAGACGTTATCATTAGAGTTACAAGTTGCTGGATATTTAGCTACACATGCATATTCTTTTAATTTAATAAGGTATCAGACATCCGAGTGTCACTGGGGTTGGCTCTGAAAATCAGTGCTGGAACGGTAGCATACCCTATCGTTCTAGCTATATGCTGAGTAGCCAGCCTCTGTTACTAAAACAGCGACAGCGTATTCTTTTTACATGTATTTTATTCTCTTATGTTAAGCTATTATTTTCTTTGTATTCTTTATTGTATATGTTGTTTTTAGTGAATGAAAAATGTTCTTCTTCTTCTTCTATATTAATAATAATTATTTACGAACAGATATCTTTACGCACATGAATGTTTGTCTCTGGTGAGAATGGACGCACGATCTTGTAGGTCAATATACCAATCCTAACCACTATTCCAAATGGCCACACATGAGCAAATAAAAAGTTCACTCTACCGGTCCCTGTCATTATCATTCCCCCACGAACCTGTATTATAACTGGACAGCGCAGTCTACTAAAGATCACGAGCCGAATGAGGTGTCCGAAAGTAGTAGTGTATCTCTGTCTAATAGGGTGTCCACGCATTACTATGTGGAAGGATTCTTTTTCTCACTTCTAAGGTCTTTTGGCGGCAGATCGGGTCACAACGGGCGGTGCCACATCGGTGCTCCTGCGTGACCTCCGTCAATCTAAATGTTGCGAGGCGCACCGCATGAGACGATTTTTGACGACATAATACTAATTATAATTATTATTTGTATTGTATAATTGGATGGAATTTAATGGAAGTCCGCAGTCATTACATATAAGATCTGTTGTACTTACCACAATTAAGACAATAAATTATTTGAATTTGTGGTAATACCTAGCTATCGTTTTCTTCCGGATATCTGTATTCAGGTTGAGTTAACCAACGTTTGTATGGAAACCATCATCCGAGACGACCGACGCGACGCCATACATAACAATGGTCACCCTACTCTAACAGTACAACTCGACACCGGTTTACTTACTACGACAATGTCGACAATCACACAACAGCTCAGTGCTGCTACCTTCATAATAATAAATTGTTACTAATATTATTGTTAATAAAAGTATTGCATGTTGTTCGTGTGCTAATTTATAATATTACATTTCATCGTCCTAGTAGTATTATATTTCGATGTTTTATTACACGAAAAACTTATATGCAAATGTAATCAACTTTTAAGAAATCTACCTAACACTACTAAAAAGAATCATATTTTGCGTTGGCAACTTATTTGACAAAGGGGCAGACAAGGACACACATCTACTTTTGAGTTATCTCACTCAGCTCGTTTTTCTACTTCGACTTGTGTCAATGAAAAACTAACCTTAAGAATGTAGTATAAAGTTTAAATTAGTGATATTAATATATTTAAGTGATCTATCCAGTTTTTACGAAGTAAATATAAATTCGTGCATTCCCCAAATTGTCAGGATAGTCACATCTCTAGCTAGTGTTGTAAGCTTCACACTAGGTTCACAGAAACACCAAAAAATAGGTAAGTAGGTTTATTTTGCGATGTTTTCTATAACATTTTAAATATCAACAAGATTGTTTTGTCTAGTTATATTTGTGTAGAGTGTATGACAAAACATGAGATAGAGACATACCTAGCTTTATTTACACCTACTTTGCTTTATGCAATACCCAGTGTCCGATACACTGCATTGTATTATTTTCAAATCAACTTCGCAACCGTTCCGAGGTAAGTAACATGTTTTTTTTTTTTTTTTTTTTTTATACTACCAAGGTGGCAAGCAAGCGTACGGCCCGCCTGATGGTAAGCAGTCGAATTCGTCGATGTCGAATTGTTTTCAAAATTTCACTAGCATTATGATGTCTCGCGTTTCCTTACGATTTCTTAAATATTGTGCGGTACGCGTTGTGAATATTATAATCAGAATGATGTAGCTCTCTCAAGTTCTTGTATAACGAGAAAACATTTTTATTCTGTGGCTAGCCGCACACTGCAATAATATTGTCAAATTGTCCATACTCTACAACCCGTGCGTCTTAACTGTGCACCTGGCGCTGAGACGTCGCGTTCCAGCGAGGTGCACATTAATTCAGGCGAGTTGTAGAATATTGACAATGTTATTGACAGTGTGTGGCTAGCCCAACGTAAAAAAATCCTAAAGCTATGGGCTAGCCTAGCCGGTGGTAAAACGTAAAATTGTCCCCGTCACCCTTGGGGTGTTCCGGTAAGAATAGCTCCCGTTGGGTGTCCGTAAGAGAAGACAAAAAAACGAGCAGCAGCCTCTATACACCTGCCAAGTGTGGGGATAAAGTTTTGAGAAGCACTGAGTGACGCGTCGACGCACGACAATGAAGTCACTACTAAAGTGACTTCATTGTCGTGACAGACGACAGACAGGTGGTTGAATATAGGAACCCGGCACTATCACACACCGAATCGGCGAAAACCTGCATGCCGCCGTACTTAAGTGTAGATAATTTAACTCAATTTGTATGAGCATGCATTAGTTCTTCATTACATTAGATATCTTAACTGGAGCAACTCGAGTTCATTGCTCAAACAACGGCTCCGCACACATGTGTGGCGTTAATTAGCCATTATGTAGTCTAGTACAACGCAGACGACCTACTTGTTTCAGCAAACTGATAACACAGAAACGTAACAGATAATGTGGTTCACGCAAAATGTAACTTCGAGAGCGCAAGAGCACAACGCACTTATCGAACTGTAGTGTAACTTATTTACACATAAGATATATTTATTTTGAAATACAAATAAATAAAAGACGTCATATAATAAAAGAGATAGGTAATATGTGTTGCCCTGTTTTTCTTGACACGATCAAAATCAGAGCAATAAATTTCAACACAGGAGCGGTGGCAGACCGGTGGCCAGCCAAAGACAATTGTTAGGGTTCAATATGGCTCCTTCGGAGTCGCTGGACGTTCGGGGTGTGGGCCCTTTGAACGTCCATTGAGTACGGCGGCGACTCCGAGGACGACGGCGGGGTTGCGATCCCCGTCCCCGTGAGCACCGTGACTGGTTCCCGGGGGGCTACAATGCGCCCCCCGGCAGCGGGCTCAATGGCAAGGCACTGAGGGGCCCCTGGTGCAGATCCCACCGGAGAGCCCTGGGGTTCCCTCATGTGCCGATGCGACAGCCGCGGGGGTTTTAGTGGGTAAGAATCCCACATACCCCGGTCAAGCCCCACAGCTCCCGGAGATCTTTCGAAGATTTCCCCCGCGTCAAAAAAAAAAAAAAGGGTTCAATATGGCTTAATCAACCCTACCAATTGATTTTGGCTGACCACAATCAATATATCATATTCAACCCTTCCAATTGTCTTTGGCTATTTATTACTCCTGTATTGATTTATTTCTTATACCGATTTTGATCTTGTAAATAAAAACAGATATAAATACAAATCAGCAGCAGCAGCCGAAATTCGTCGTCGACAGGCCTAGCACGACTTGCAGTTTTGACAGATCGGTGTGGAGTATGACGTAGTTTTCAACACCGAAACGTCATTCTCTATACAAAAATGTGAAATGCTACGTCATAGTGACGTCACACTCACACTCATCTGTCAAGATTGGCACATCGTGCTAAGCCTGCTGAACAAAGGCCTCTCTTAGAAGGCAGAGGTTGCTATAATCCCCACGCTTGGCAGGCAGCTTGGAGATCGCAGTATAGGTGGTAGGTAATCCAATAGAATGACGCTGCTGCCCGTCTTCTTGTGTTCCCTCGCCTCTTAAGCCAATCTCCTCCCGTTGGGTGGCAACGGGATGAGATTGGTGGGTGCTATTCTTACTCAGACACCCCAGGGGTATCTTCAGATAGCATAGTCTCATTCATAATGGAATGATGAAAGGATCGATTGTTAATTAATGTATTGTGAAATATATTTGAATAGTTATGAAGTGTGTGTTTAAATAATTTTCATTACATTATAAGTAGATACTTTTTTTTTACTCTACTCTACTATTATATATCGATGACTCTGCTTGCCTGCATGAAACTAGCGACGCAATCGAGGATGGTAAAGCACACTAACTTATTAAAAGCCTATTCACTAGGCTTGAAGACATATACCTAAATCTATGTGCGCTATGATTGAAATAGAGGTATAGACCTCTACCTACAAGAAATCTATAATTATTAGACATTTTGTTAGTATGATTGATAACACATTACAGATTATTAATTAATAGCACCGACTGGGGGGACTGGTCCGACTACTATCCCTTTGGCTTTTTAGTTTGTTGTACCTACTTTCGTCGTATTTTATTATTTTTTTTCTGTATTATTTGATCTTTTGAACGGCAAGACACATTGTCGCTCTGATCTAGTTGTAACATGACACACTGTTTAAAAAAAAAAAGTGATAAAATGACAAGCCCGCTGAGTTTCTTGCCGGATCTTCTCAGTTGAGGCCGCGTTGTGATCCGGTGGTAGCTTTTTAAAAAAAAAATACATGACCTTTCAAAAGTGCTAGCGTTAAGCCTATTTGAAATAAACAATTTTTGAGTTTTTTTTTTTTTTGACTGCTTGTCTAAAAAAAGAGTAATTTGGTTTGTTATAAAAATTCAAAGGAACCGTGTTGTACAGCTAAAAATACAAGAAATATGAAGGCGGTCACGGTCTGTTGCCGGGGTAACTATAATTAATTGGAGCCTAATGGAAACAGAGCAGAGAATAAGAACTAAATACAATTACTTAACTAATATTCGAAATGTCAGCTTAGTAACAACATATTATGATAGAAAGCCACATATAAGTAACTAGACACCCGGCGCAAGCTACGCATGTTATTTTAAGGCTCTACGGTTGTTTCTAGCTTCCAGTACGGGAAAAACAATCTCTAAATACAGGTGAAAACCGCATCAAAATCCATGGTTTACTTTAGAAGAATAAAGTGAGCAAATAAACATACGCGGATAGCCACTATATGTATTGTATGCTATTAAGAGAATATCTATTATTAAACCATTACCCTAATTTCTTTTTTAAGCTTGGAAAATCAATATCCATCTAAGTATTTACTGATTTCCTAAATTATTCTTATAATTCAAAGTTAAAGTCAAAATCTTTATTATTCACGGTTTTACATAAAATATTTTTTTTAACAAATTAGCACAGGTTTATTATTACTTAACTAGTTTATTAGTAAGATATTTTTATATACCTTCTATTATTGTATTAAAACTGTTTTCCTAGTGTAAGGCCTTGACGGGAAATAGGATAAAAATCTTTTTTTTTTTTAAGTTTAGAAGTATAAAATTAAGTTTTTAAATTTAGAACCTAAATCTGTCATACCCTTAGATAGAACTCATATGTACCTCACCGGCACTCATATAACTTACTTTAATATTCCTTACATCGATGACTAACAAAATACTTATTTTCTTGTTAGGTACAAGGGAAATGCCCAAAATTCTTGCATGCATCCGCATCACACATAACCGAACGAACATTTTAGAAATATTTACGATTATATTCAAAAGTTCTGAATAACAACATTATTTTAAGCTGATAGAACACTGTTATTGAATAAAAATCAAACAGACTAATCAGTAATTTTAATAAGTATACACATGTATTCTTGACATGACAAGGTATAATGATTATAAATATGTTTACTTGTAAAGTATTAAATGAGCTTTCTAACCTAGAGTTTATCCTCATTTACTTTTAAATAATCGATGGCCAAATGTTAGTTAATGATTCTTGATACGGCATTTTGTCGTGTCTCATACTACATATAGTGTTTACAGAAGAAAATTAGTGTCAGGGGGTGTGCAATTGCGCTTGCCCTTAACATCATGCTGAGCTGATGACTTTTTAATCGTTGACCTTTTAAGCATTTTAGTTGATAGGTCTACTGTGTAAAGGACACCAATGCAGTGACATTCTGCTGCAAAACAGCGGTGCATTGTGTGAGCGGCACTTTAGCAGCAGATATTTCCGGGCTGAAATGATGAAAACGATTACGTAATTCTGTGTGTGGCACCATTTATACTTAGTTTGAACTTAATGTAATTGATTTATGTGTCTGACATAATAATATGTTTGTTTATTTTAATTAATAGCATGCATTTATCAATTTTAATGTGTTCGACGTAACAGTCTATTTTTAAATATTATTTTAGGCAATTACGCATGTTGGATGTTGTCGAGAGGTCACCGGTTTGCGAGCAGACTTGACACCTCACACCGGTCTGTTGGGTTCCAAGACATTGACTCATACTACCGCAGAGTTCGTTAGCTTCACTTTATTGTTTCGAGTGTTTTTTGTTGACTCACAAAATGTTGTTAGAGATTGGACCTGCTGATGATATTTTTTGCTGGTGATACAGACATCGAGATTGTTCATCAGAGAATTTTTTTACGCTCGCAGTAAGATGGGAAGGGAGATGAGGGAATACTTGTTTTGTCGCCAACACCGTAACATCTTGAATATTGACAACCTTAGCGACAGGAACTTGTCTTGTTATTGTGTTACTATCTCTTGTAAGATCCTCTATAACTAACTCCTCTAACTTCGTGTTGTTTAAGCGAGTCATTTCTGTTCTCGCTTCCTGAAATACCATGCCATAAAAAGATGTATATATTTGTTACGACAGACAGTCATAGGTTTCCAGCTTATGGAATCCCTCCGTTTAGATAAATAAGTGACAAGTGTTTTAAATAGGAAAGAGTATAAATTTTGAAGAAGTCTGGGTAGTTCTATGTCCAATGAAACGTCTAGATAGGTACGGTAGATAGGTAATGTGTAAACATTTTATTCCGTTTTCGTTGTATTCTGGTGTGAAGGAAACTGTAGCTGAAATTATGAAGCTTAGGAGAAGAGAATCTATCATTTTAGGTGACAAGCGGCAGTGCAATGTAGTTGTATAGACTATCGCGTATCGCTTACTATCAAGCGAACATCTTTGTCTCATCGTCAAGTCGAAGTAAAAAAAGTCGATACTTTTTCTTTATGTTACAAAATACGACTGCAAAAATAAATGTATAGCAACATATGTAACTTAAAGTATTACGAAACAATACCGCAAACATTTCTTTCACTTCCCATTAGCGAATTTAGAAAACATACAGTTTAAACTGCAAACTTTTACCAAACATTAAGCAATTCTCGGTACTCGTGATGAATTGATTTGTGATAAGTAATCCGCGACTTTAACGCTTCATTGAGGCCTTAGAGTGACCTTATTGTGGACTACTACCGCTGTGGTTGGATGTTTTTGTTATTAACAGATAGATTCATTTGTATTCAGTCTGCGTTTGTAAAGCACTAGGTTTTTGGCACGACCGCGACGGTTTGGACGAAAAAAATGGTAGCTTTTCCGTGTCTTAGAGATTTAATGACGGTAAAGTTCTGTTATGAACTGGATTTTTCTATTTATATTAGAGACAAAGTAATGAAAGCAATTTCTTTGTATATTTAAGGTATAGAGCATGTTTAGTGATGGATTCAGGCCAGATCCAACATTACAGCAGACCCAGATACAGCATTTCGTCTGAGATTTGCTAATATGGCACAGTCACAACATGCTGAGTGGCGGACAGGCCTAGCTTGGTGCTGGTTCTGCTTGGGGGGACTGGTCCGACTACTATCCCTTTGGCATTTTAGTTTGTTGTATTTTCGTCGTATTTTTTATTTTATTTGATATTTTGAACGGCAGGACACACTGTCGCTGGTGCTGATCTAATTGTAAAAAGACAAACTTTGTTTTAAAAAAAAATGTGAAAAAATGACAAGCCCGCTGAGTTTCTTGCCGGATCTTCTCAGTTGAGGCCGAGTTGTGATCCGGTGGTGGATTAGATAATTAAGGAGACTGCTTAGAAAGTAAAAACGTGGCATTATAACCAGTAGCGGACTAACGGGGGGGCGGAGGGGGCGGTCCGCCCCGGGCCTCGGGTCCAAGGGGGCCTCCAATCTCCAAAAGTTATTTTAAGTCACTGAAGTTTATAAGTACCTACTAAGTATTAGAGAGTGCATCATACCTAGATTATTTAAGAGTTCATTTCAGGCGCACAAAGTCTGTTATTCTATGACAATGCGATATTTAAATCAAAAGATTGATTTGTGACAACTGAGTTTGTGCGTCGGAATTCTTAAAGCTAGTTTAAAATAATTTGTACCCTCAGTTAAATATCAAAGACGGCCATGATGTTATGTGTTGTAAGTATTGGGCAGTTTGGAGTTGGGGGCCCCATGATGCACGTAACCAAAATTAGACAATGTACCTGTAGTACCATAGTGGTCTATGCAACATGGAATTTACACAAAGTGTACAATGATGATAACCCAATAAATTGGTGGTTTATTGAAGAAGAAGAATTAGAATATACAACA
The DNA here is from genome assembly GCA_911728495.1 of Furcula furcula. Classification (NCBI taxonomy): domain Eukaryota; kingdom Metazoa; phylum Arthropoda; class Insecta; order Lepidoptera; family Notodontidae; genus Furcula; species Furcula furcula. The sequence continues at coordinate 6,293,221 of OU452246.1, read as the reverse complement.
TTGACAAATTAAATGAATGTAGAATACAGCCATGTTTTATTTTAAAAAAGCAGATGTCTGCTGGATACAAGAATGTTATAAGTTTATATAGAGTAGCACATCGCTGGCTGGACATGATTGTTGGATATGAATGACTATGCCAAGTTCACAAGAGCATCTGAAAGAAATTATTTACTTCAAATAGTTAGCGCTAACATTAGCTACCATCAGATCACAACGCGGCATCAACTAAAAAGATCCGGCTCGAAACTCAGCGGGCTTGACATTTTCCTTTTATTACACAGCCTGTTTCTTCTTATTTTAATCATACCATTAGCCACCGCGTGTTTTGCCGTTCGAAGGATGATACACAATACGAGACATTCGTGCCCTGGGAGCAGGAATGTGCGCTTCCTGCAGCACGCTCATGGTACTCTCAATGATGGACGCAGATTCTACCTCGAACGCATCGTCACCTAACAAGAGGTCGCATTTAGTTGGGACTTCAAAATAGTAATGTTCTTAGGATGGGACGCACAGAGCACCCGACCTGTGTCGACCGCGACCCACGAGGCCTCTTTACTTCGTCTCACTACTGGCCCCCTTCTGGGACATTAGCGTCTCACCGAAAGACCGAGAGGAATCGATGTGGAGACATCGATTGATCGGTTTGACTGGTTGACATTGATTGTGGTGTGGATGTAGATACTGTTGCTGGCAGAAAGTCGTGTCCAATCCAGCTGACCAGTATACGCCGTTTTAAGTCCCACGCAAAGTATACTTGGAGCGCATGTTGGGTACAAGCTCACCACAATGATGGCAAGTCGTTGTCACCGCTGGCCTCATCTCCCTCAGATAATCACTGAAACGCCCAGATTATCTAAGTGAGTGTACAAATTATTCGCCCACTTTTCTGTTGCTGCTAGGCTTCGAAGACTGGCAGGACAACACGATAACTCTTTGCTCGTGTAGGCTCATCAGAAGGCCATGAGCATAATTGTCAAAGTGCGTGTCGTCTCTCCTCCTACTGGAGTTATTTGAGCGCGGGTATGCTTGCTGCCAGCGGGCAGTGGACGCGAATTTGATCATTGACGTCCATTTTCTGTGGGATGTTCAGGGCCGGAAAGCATTGCATACTATCACCACAGCTATTTAATCTAATTGGTGAATATATAATGAGTACAGTTTTAAAAGACTGGGACTGGGTATTGGAGAGAATTATTGAACTCCGCTTTGTAGATGACGCCGCAATTACAGTATCTTCGGAAACTGACCGAACTTCTTCAAAAAATTGAGGGCATCAGCAGGAGTAAGAGAAAATTGATATTCATCGACCGCAGCGGGACCATGGAACGAACCATCGAGTTGCGTGACCTAAATTTGAGACTGTGTGTAATTAGAAGAAGCCAGCTGTAAAAAAACTCGAGAAGATATGGAAGAACAGAAGTACTTACCGTGCCATAAAGATCAATTTAATGCGTACTCTGATCTTCTCGTATCTTTCTATATGATATATGAAACCTGGACATTAAAGTCTCGCATTCTTCGAATAATAGATGCATTCGAAATGTGGTGTTGGCGCAAAATGCTAGGCATATCGTGAACCGAGCGTCGCATTAATGCTTCTATTCTCGAAGATCTAAATACACACATCAAAAGTGTCTAGGGATCAAGCATTTTTGGGCAAAAAAATGGGCAGAAGAACAATGGCGTTTCGTGTGCTTTTCTGATGAGTCTCGTTTTGGTATGAGACCGGATACAAGACGTATACGACACTGGAGAACCCCTGGACGCCAACAGCGATTAAAATCCTGCCAGGAAGTCCATCCTTATAGTGGTGGAACCATCATGGTATGGGCGGGTATTTGGATCGGCGGAAGAACTGAGTTGATTTGGATCAGAGGCAACCTCAACGCTCAAATTTATGCTGAGACGATTGTATCAGACGTCATCGTTCCTCTACAAGTGCAAATCGGTCCCTTATTTCAGTTAATGCATGATAATGCACGACCGCACACCGCAAGAGTTGTAAGACAGACTCTCGCCGCAGCTAACATCAATGTCCTGCCCTGGCCTGCTCAGTCGCCAGACTTGAACCCGATTGAGCATGCATGGGATATGCTACAGAGAAGAGCTCTGCCGAATATGGAGGGTATCCAGTCGCAAGAAGACCTTTTTTTGTTGTTGCAACGAACATGGGCGGCCATTCCACAGCGTGATTTGGATGAACTCATTTTGAGTATGCCAAACCGATGTTCTTGTGTTGTTAGTGTTCGCGGTAGAAACACGGATTATTAATTGTTTAAGTTACCCAATAAAATTTTAAAGAAAACTGTTATTTCAGTCTTTTTTTCGAACTTTTGTGTTAGTGGTTCAAATGTCAAAAATCCCTTTATTAGGAAAATGGCAAATTTCTTTATTAATGCAAAGGTGACTTGGTTTATCGTTACTGTGACAAACGAAAACACTTTATTTGATGAATCCTTAAAGAAAATTTTAATTAATATCAATCAGGAGAAAAGTTATTGCAAAAATATATGTTGATCCCTAGACACTTTTGATGTGTGTATAAAGAAGCGGCTTTTCACTGTCAGCATTAAACGCGTCCTCAACTTCACTTGATTGGGTAGGAGAAAATCGGATAGCGTAGACAGGCTTATCGTGACAAAGGCGGCAGGAGTAGCAGAGGACGCATGCTGATGCGATGGGCAGACACTTTCACAGTTGTTACGAGAATGACGATACAGGAAAGCATACAGAGAGCTCAAGATCGACCAGCATAGAGGAGAGTAGTGGCAAAAGTCTGCATAAGACACGTCCCTCAGTCATGAGGTCACAACTAAAGAAAGAATATCACTATAATTTCCGAAAATATTGTCTGTTGACATTTAACGTTTCCACTCTGTACAGCCTATATCACTACCACAACTATGATGAATCTGACGACATATCAGAAGTCAAATGTATTGAGCCGTTTAGGCTGTAGTCCGTGCCAAAGAAATAGACATACATACCCAATCACGAAAAACATAGCCCTCCTTCTGCGGCAGTCAGGCAAAAATACGTCACTTTCTGACCGGGGGCCTCATTACCTTTTACCGCCCCGGGCCCCCGATAGGCTTAGTCCGCCACTGATTATAACACGTCCATAATGTAGCTTAGATAACTGTTTTGTTAAGTTTGAAGTTGCCAAAATTATTATGTTAAACTTCTTTAAGGTAGTTTTTGAAACTTTTGGACCTCCGTCAGGCAACTTTGCTTTGTGTCCCATGCACCCATAAGATAGTGACGGATCTGACCAAATCATTAAGTTAACTGTCTGACTTTTTGGGCAGATTCCATTTCACACTCACAGTACCTATGTAAGTAGAAAACAAAGCCTCTTCAAAAAAAAATACAGGATTCTGTTGTCTTCGCTTTGTACATGGTTACAAATCTGAACCTCGTGAGTAATATTTTAAGATTATATTTAGAACTAGCTGACCCACGCAGCTCCGCCTGCGCTATTTTTACGTTAACTAAACTTTTACTAACAGACATTAGCATCGAATACATAACCTCCTTTTTTATAGTCGGTTAAAAACTGGGACCTACTTTTTACTTGCTCTCCGAAGCATGGACCCGTTTAGTTCAAATGGCGTTAAACGGTCACCCATCTATTTAATGACCTTACCTAACGTTGCTTAACCCGATCGATTACAAAACCTTGATAACATCTCTCTATGAGTGTTCCCTTACTAATATTTATTATATTATAAACAAAAATTGATAAAATCTGACCAAGCGTATAACCAAGTACCCATTTTGACTTTAATCCCCTCTCCCGAAAGAACCGTGCTAGATTACGGGATAAAAAGTATCCTATGTCCTACCTCGTAGTAAGATCTCAAATCGTGCCAAGTTTCATTTGAATCCATTCAGTAGTTTCGGCGTGATGCTCAGCCGTGATACAGACAGACAGACAGACAGACAGACAGATAGACAGACAGACAGACAGACAAAAATTAAAAAAAATACATTTTCGGCCTCAGTATCGGTTATAGAATGCCCTCCAAAAATAATTTTCAAAATATCTTCAATGTACAGAATTGGACCTGTTACAGTTTTATTATAAGTATAGACAATAAATATTGACAGAGATTGCGTATTGTGCTATTGTGAAGTCCTTCATTTATTTAACAGATTAATAAAATGATCATGACACAGAAAAACAATTGGTCATTACAACTATTGTTGTTAGCAATGAATATTGAAGGTGCCACGACCCATTAGGTACTCGCATGCAATTTCACGCATAACAATCATTTCACGTCAGAAATAAATGGAGCAATCTGTTTAAACATAGAAAACAGTATACAAGAAGTAAATACATTTATAGGAAGCTTTATAGAGTCAACATTCATTCAGCTTACCCGCTAACACCGGGCAACGGGACTCCAACCGATGTTGAACACTTGAATCCCACAAATTCACTTAACACAAACCCATAAACACCAAACCACAATGATATTTACTTTCATAAAATTTTCAATAAATCTTTCAGTCTTTATTTTTCGTTTATTATTCGTTCGTTTCGATAACTCGATACAAGTTATTATTTTAGTGGTGTAAGGCTCTCTTGCGGCTATTCGACTGTGCGGAGCCGTACTGAGTCAGTGACACTGCGCAGGTATGCCCCTCTCTGTCTAACCTTGTCCGGTTTCTTTAAAAAGAGCGGGACATCTAATCATTGGAATGCATCAACATAAAGAAGGTTGTAGTACGTGGGTGTCTCGTGTCTGTGTCGAGTTTTGTGCTAAGTGCGAAAGGGACGGACAATGGTTAGGCTTTCTGAGGTTCACGGTGAATATGTGCGGCAACGGTGTATAGAAAATATATGGAAAATTGAGGCTTTCGTTGTTAAGGGCAATAACTATACAAGTCGAGTGCCACACGATACGCGTTTATTTAATGTGTATACCCTGTTTTTCTTAAGATCTAAGATCAAAAATGCAACAATAAATACGCAGGCTTGATGACTGCCCATTGGCCAGCCAAGGACGATTGGTAGGGTTGAATATGTCATATTCGACCCTACTGGCCCTATTTGGTCTTGGCTTCAATTTATGATCTTCTAAAGAAAACCGGTAAGGGTACAGCAACACCTGTGCCTCCCTGAGGTGCCCTTGTGCTCGTCGCTACTTCTGCCGTAAAGGCTAGAGCGCTTCAAGCGCTCGCCTCCTATTGTCCGGTGAAGCTGCAATGGCCATCTGCGGCTAACAGCGTCTATCATTCCCAAAAAAAAAAAAAAGCACCTCTTATTTGTTAAGTAATTAATATAATTTATTCTTGGAGATTTTTAATGTTTTTTTTTGTAATCTAGGACGATGCATGAAATATATTTTCTTGATGATAAGCAAGCCGCTTGCCCTTTGACAGTTGCAATCACTGCCGCTTGTCTGAGAAATAAGTTGTAAAGTAATTTCATCAGCTACAATACCTTTCCCGCGAATCATAGCAATGTGTAACTAACTACTACATAATTGTGATTACGGTGGTAACTACTTACTTAGACGGTTTATTACACACAGGGCCTACTTAACCAATACATAGTTATCCAAACAAAAAAAAAACAAACAAGTACTTTAATCCAAATCGAACAAATTGTAAGTTACCAGTAAAAACAACAAAGACGTAGAAAGGCAACACATTTCACGAAGCATCCTCTATTCCAGGGGTTCCTAAACTTCAAACACACCAACCAAATACCTTTTATTTTATGGAACCCCATATCAAATGATTACAAATCAACACTGAAATTTATAGAACTTTTTTTTTTGTAAAATAATTGAAACACATTATTCAATAATTTTGGCGGAACCCCTAGAATCCGCGGAACCCAGTTTGGGAATCCCTGCTCTATTCTATGTCCAATGTAGAATTCTAACAACCCATAATATAGTCTTCCCCTTAAAATTCACTAGAAGACCAAAATAAACCTTACGTTTTTTGAATAAAGTATATATTCCTTTTACATCGCTATGCTCTCAAAATAAAGTACAGTTAGTGCCACGAAGTTAGCAGCGAATAAGTTAGGCAACGTCGCTACTGTCCCATTAACTTTGAAGTTAACCGCAATTAAGTTAGTTTGCGATTGACTACTGACGAGAAGGCTGCGTCGCTCAGAAATGTAACTGTTTATATTTTTAATTAATATTTCGTGTTTTTCAATATAATTTTAAAGAAAATTACTTAAAACATGATGGGAAGCGATTACATGTTGGAGTTGTGTAATGTTTTTCACTCAGGACAGGTGAGTTTAAGTTTTGTATTTTATAGCAATTTATCGTCAAGTTAGATCGGTACTTGTGAAATGTGAACTCAGTTTTGAGCTAATGCCTCGAATGCAACGTTCGCCTAGCAGTGAATTGCTTGGCTCGGGATGGGTAGACTGTAGGTTCAACACCAAGCTGTGATTTTATTTTAAGCGCACAGAAACTCCTTATACTTTATATAATACAAACTGTAGAAGCTTAAAGGCGGCATGCAATACCTCTCCGCTTTACTCATCCATTTTTGCCATATTGTGTTTGACCCTTATAATGAGGGGATGTCGAAAGTTTGGATTTTGGTTGTATATACCATACTGCGAAGTACTGAAATAATTTTCCTGCCTCCAGTCCTTCCTCCCATTATAAGCTTTTGAATAGGTTTTTTTTTAAATAAGAATCACACCAACCCTCTAATGCATCACCACTTACCATTAGATAGGATTGCTGTCAATCGCTAAAGAAAAAAATGAATTTTATATTAAACTTGCAATCTAAAGTTTAAAATGTTTTACTAAAAATACTATTTTAGAAATATTTATTCACTTTCACCGTAGACTACTCTAGAGAATCAATAAATTGACATTTGAAAATGTTAAACATTCCATTCTTTCATTTTAAACCATATATTTCGTTTTATTTTCTGTACGTTATAAACACCTAATAAAATAAAAATAATATACAAATGTATGCATAAACTCGTTGATGTCTTTTATAGGACAAGGTCAATCTGGAACAAATTCCTTTCCAAACAATTCTCAAAATTAATACATCTTTACTTTTAATCTCAAGATTGACCTGAAAACTTATTTTTTTTATCACTGTCATCTGTGATATGCATTCAGGTGGAACCAGGAAGCTTCTTCCAACGATTGACCGGCGGAGTGAAGACAGGAGTAATTCTCAAGGATGTCTCGTTCACCACCCATAGCGGCGAGGTCACTGCTATACTGGGATCGAAAGGTAAACAAACTTACTTTCCTTCCTTACTTAGATTAATTTTAAAGTCTGAAAACATCCTCGCATTCCAGCGAAACAAGCAAAATTAAAGCATATTCACTTAAGAATTAGGTTTGTATTTAGACAATAGCAAGATTTTCCCTTTCTTTTGTTATCTCAGACCATGGTTGGGAAGAAGATACTATGTGTACCTACCAATTCCATGAGTACTTATATTTTTTTCTATGTGATTAAGGTTTGAAAAGAGAATACTTTCTTTAATTTTAAAGCCATTTTTAAGTAGGTAGGTACTGAACACATTTCTTGAGAATATAAGTTCCAACAATGAAATCACATATTATAAAACAGGGCTAATGACTTGGGCACTTATGAATGCATTATATTATAACCACCACCGGGGTCACAGCGTGCCTTCAATCGAGCTTGCCTTACTTTTCTCTATTACTTTTTTTATTACAATCACTTAATGAAAGCCGGTGTCTTGCCGTCAGAACAAAAATATATTGCACTACACCCTACTGATACTAGTTATCTTAGGTAGTGGAAAAAGAGCTCTTCTCGACGTGATCGCCGGCCGCGTCCCTGCCAAGGGCCACATTCTGTTGGAGGGCGTGCCTCTTGATGCCGACCAGTTTAACGGCACGTGTGCGCTGGTACGTCACAGCACGAAGCTACTGCCAGGCTTGAGCGTACAGCAGACCCTGGCATTATCACTTACAAAGGTAAGTTAAGTTAAATTAGCCTTTTAGTTTATTGTATTATCCTAGTATTTTTTCTCTCGTTTTATCTTTGGAACGGCAGGACACAATGTCGCTGATGCTGATGTGATTTGTACCAAGTAAAAGCAGTTTAAAAAAAAAACAAGCCCGCTGAGTTTCTTTCCGGATCTTCTCAGTTGAGGCTGCGTTTAAATCCTTTTGAAAAAATTGACTGTTTAAAAGTCTAGCACTTTTAACGGTTCAGTTGTAGTAAGTAATTTAAATAAAAGTTTATTCTGTTTGCAACCAGCAAATTCCACCCTTCGGATTTTTTTTTTATTTGTAGAAAAATTAAGAGGCTAAGGAAGCCAAATATACTCTTTCTCTCTGTCTCTATACTATACATTTTTATATAGGATGACTGTCTCACCCTCAGAGTAATTAGAATGGAGCTAGTATCACGTCGATTCCCCGAACAAATTTTTCGTGGCACTTTTGCGGGGTTCGGGAGACGAAGTAAACACACACATATACAATTTCATGCATACCCACACTATAATAAACTCGCAACACATTCAAAAAGATACGCACACAAATAAAGAATGACCTGAACATATGAACAAAATTTGGCAGAAGCGCATCATGATCTTTCCAGTGATATCTCCTCTAAGGTCTCACCTTACTTCTGAGAGTCGAGAAGGATTTTTGGTGAAGAAGTAAATATCCCAATCACAGTAAATTCGGCGATTCATGCAGAAAATTATCATCTGATTGAGTTCCTCATCCTTGGCTCCTGCAAAGCGTAACCTAAAAAGAAGATAGCTTATAATAGTAACCTATATTTGAAATTTTAGGATTTGGGATCTTTAACTGCGTGGTATTTAGATTTCAGGATACTTGAAGTCATCGAAAGTAAAACAAGTTATGGCAGATTTAGCACTATCCAATGTAAGTAGCTAACAATACATACTGATAAATTGATTAAACTAAGTGTGTAGTTGTAGTTCATATTTTGTAAACACATTATTTATGTAATAGGTTGCACACAAATGCGTCACAAGCCTTACGAAAAGCGAATATAGAAGATTGGTCATTGGAGTCCAACTAATCCGCGATCCAAGTAAGTCTGAGAAAAGTATTTTTTTTTTAGGTCTAATCTCACCACTCATTCCCACCACTGTGACTCCTGTCAGCCAGGATCTACAGGGGTCACCAGTGAAGACACCGAGGTTTGATCCTCGGCGAGTCACGGGGAAACGCTAAATTGTCTTAGAAAAATATAAATTCCACTCCCTCCTTTGCAAAGCGGGAGACAAGTAAAAATCGCACAGGTCGATATAACCTCAGAACGAGAGATTCTTACAGGTGCACCAGCTAGATTCAATCCACCTGTAAGGCACTACGGAAGTTACTTGATATAAAGGGACCTAGATCTAGATTTCTACTATTAAACTTATTCCCAATAATAGGTATGGCAGAAACGCATGAAAGCACGGAAATTTTCCGTAGTCGCCACAAGGTCCAAGTAATATACAGCTCCGGATGTTATTTCCAAACTGTTCCAAACATAACTTTGCGCTCATTGTCTGTCTGAGCAGAGTACTTAAATATTATATTAAAGGTGATTTTAGGAAAGTGGTGACCTTGTTTTTCTTTACAAGAACAAAATCGTCACAAAAAATGTATGACCACGTAATGGCTGACCGGTGGCCAGCCAAATACAAGGGTAACAACAACAAGGTCACAAGCGGCGGACAAGTCAGGATTGAATATAACATATTGAACCCTGCCAAATTGTCTTTGGCTGGTCACCGATTAGCCACAACCCCTGTGTCCATTGTAAACAAAAACAGGGTATGGGTATATTTCCTTCCATCGAACAATACCAATTCATTAACAAATCTTCTTAATTCTTTAGTCATTCTGCTTCTCGATGAACCGACCTGGGACCTGGATCCCTTGAACACGTATCTGGTGATTTCAATTCTGTCCAACGCAGCCAAGAAGTATGGAACCGCCATCATTCTAACAATGGAGAAGCCGAGATCAGGTAATTTACTAAATCAATATTAGATCACAATAGAAAAAAATAAAACAACATTAAAAAATTCATGAACCTTGTTGTTTAAAGTGGCTTGCCGCTGCGTTGGCCATTTTGTCGATTTGTAAAAATAATTTTGGAAAGCAGTCTGAATATGATCCGATATCCGATGCAAAAAGTAGGATCTTTTAAAACAGAATAAGTCTACTACTGTCTGTAGCATCGTAACGGAAAATAAATAGACGAATCTGAATGTGGTTTTATTTAGTTAGAAAACTAGTTCTTATCTATGTTTGATGCAAATCTCTTCAGCCGTTTAGTAAGTCCTTTTGGCAGTTTTTAAAACTTTTATTTTGTACTTACTAATTTGCGTCAACAAGGAAAATAAAAACGAATATTTCACGCAACAACAATTAATCTTCATTTTTTTTGTATGTTGTCTATAACAATAGGTCATAGTAATGAAGACCTAAATAAACATTTGTTTTAAACAAGCACTTTTACTAATGAGTGCGTCGACATTTCGGCCACATACACATACTATGCATATACTGGTATTATTATGCTAATATATAGCTACCGCTGGTTCAAACCAGCACAGTGTGTTCCTACTTTCGGTAAACTTTTGTTTAAAACTGTTGATACAGATGCGCTACAACAATTGTGTCGAAATATATCAATGGTTTCACTTGTGTTTCATAATTTCGTCACTGGGTCACTGTACTATGTGTATAAATATTATTGTGTAAATTATATAGTGAAAAAGAAATTCTTTTTTGTTAAAGTTCTGACTTTAGGCAATTCACAGCGTTAGAGCCGCCATTTATTGCTAAGCTTTCTCAAAGCAAAAGGTCCATTAACTGTTAGATAGATAGATAGACACTCTAACTCTTTATACATTCTATACACATAAGGGGCGGTCTTATCGCTAGTTGCGATTTCTTCCAGACAGACTGTTATTTGTAAATACATATTATATGTGGAAGTCTAATTCATAATAAACATAAACCTGCATTCAAATCTGTTTAATCAAAGGCTTCAGGCTCATTACCCCTGGTTTTTTTGCGTCGGAGGACAAATAATTACGCGGGCTCTTTGTTTCAAATACACATTTTTGAAAAGACGAAATATACCCTACGTATTTCGATCTAAACAACTATACAGTTATACCCGACATAACGCTGTTTTGGCCTAAAATGGGTTGGTAGCTGTGGCGTGTACTCCATATAAGCAACAAGACTTTGCCTACCCTACGACTTCTCTGAACGATTATAATATAATGTAAAATCTAAGAACTTTGCTTTTTTACATACCCTGTCATAAAAGTGTGTGCAAGCCACTGGTTGGTGGCTTAGGAATTCAAACTAGGTACAAATAGGAAAATAATCTCCTATATCTAATTTCAACCAAAGATACTTATGAATGTCTTTATCAACCATACAAAGACGGTGTACTTTTTTCAGATGTTTTTCCATTTCTGGACCGCGTAGTATACCTATGTCTTGGGGACGTGGTGTACGCTGGACCAACGAGGAACTTGCTCGATTACTTCGGAAGCATTGGGTTTCCTTGTCCACAGTTGGAAAATCCTCTCATGTATTATTGTAAGTAAGCAATCACACATTTAATGCTATCACAGTTATCATGTTTTACCTGGTGGAATAGACGATTGGAACAGATGATTAGTTTCATATAACAATGTGTTATGTATGACTTATATTGTTGATGATGACGGGCCTGTTGGTCTAGTGGTTAGACACCCTGGCTGCTACCGAATAGGTCGTGTGTTCGATTCCCGCCAAGTGTCTGGGTGTTGTTTATCAATTTAAGTAAGCGGTTAACGCACGCGGCGTGCTTGTTATTTGGCATATAAGAAGGGTATCTGAAAAATCAGTTATAGAAGGTTATTTAAAAAAAAAAGTATATATGTATTAGTATCAGTTATCCACCTTCAATAGTACAGGCTCTGCCTAGTTTGGGATCGGATGACCGTGTGTGGAATTGTCCCAGAATATTATTATTGCAAATCCTCTCCTTTCAATATCCTTATTTATAAGGTATTCTTAATTTTTAATTAGTCTTATATCGATCCTTTTTGTCGCGGGGGAAACCTTCTATAGATCCCCGGGACCAGTGGGGGTCTACTGTGGTAGGTATGTGGGAAAAGAATGGGTAATAACCCACTAAAACCCCCGCGGCTGTCGCATCGGCATATGAGAGGGGACATCAGGGCTCTCCGGTGGGATTTACACCAGGAGTCTCTCAGCGCCTTGCCTTTGAGCCCGCCACCGGAAGCGCATTGTAGACCCCTCCCCCAATCCCGAAAACCAGACACGGTATTTACGGAAACGGGGGTCGCAATCTCGCCGCCGTCCTCCTCGGAGTCATTGCCGTACAAAATGGACGTTCAAGCCCCCCCACCCTGAACGTCTAGCGGCTCCGAGTCTTATATCGATCCTAGGCTTATATACTCGTAGATCGGCTGAAAACGAGTTAGTTAAACATATTTTTGCCTAATTTGGTGTTAGTAGGAGGAGGTTCTGAATTCAACTAACTACGTGTAATTTTAGTGTTATTTACTTTGTACATGTTCTTCTCCTCAAAGTAAGTTAGAAACCAGACAAGAAGATATTATACAGGGTTACAGGAAAAGTCGTGCTAGATCCGTTGAGGGCGTGGAGTACCCATCATTTCTGACTTATTTCACTATGAAACACACCACCCTAAACTTAACCAAAATAAAAAAAAAAAGTAAAAAAATAAATAAACTTAACTTAAACAAAATAAAATTTAATAGCCTAAAAATCGGCATATTTCAATAAAAAATTTAAAGTCGAAAATCTCGAAAAGGGTTAAGTTTAGGGTGGGGTGTTTCATAGTGAAATAAGTCAGAAATGATGGGTACTCCACGCCCTTAACGGATCTAGCACGACTTTTCCTGTAACCCTATATACATATGTATTTACACTGAGATAACTTTGCCTCCAGTATGCCTATCGACAGTGGACAGAAGATCTCGAGAACGTTTCATAGAATCCAACCATCAGATCGCAGCGCTGGTGGAGAAGTTTAGACTCGAAGGGCAGGGCCTCATGCAAGGCAACCTGCATGAGAACAATCGCATCGTAAACCCTAACAAGATACAGTTGAACTACGGGAAGCCGAGCGGAATGCATGTTATTTGGATGTTATACTTGTAAGTAAAAATGAAGCTCTATTTTTTTGGAAACTTCCAACAGGTAACTGGTACTTTTAGGCCCAGGTTCTTGTTCCTTGTGTGACATATTCAGTGATAATAGAGATTCCGTGACATATATTCAGCCGCCAAGCAGCAGTGTGTAAGGGGGCATCCATTAATCACGTGAGGCTCGAAAGGGGGGGAGGGGTTCCGAAAAAATCACGAAATATCACCAGGAGGGGGGAGGGGTATAATGAGATATCACGTGTATTTATTTTTCGTTGAATGCACGATATCTAGAACAAACAGCGGCACGTGGTCTTGACTCACTGTTGCCGGAAACCAGTTCCCCTTTAACATTTAATCAGTTACCTGTATTTAAAGATAATATCCCGGAAATTTCAATAAGTATACTTAGTCTGTACAAAAAAAAATACACGTGATTTTGGGTAGGGGGGGGGGGGTAGTTTAAAACCTCACCACATATCACCAGGACGGGGGGAGGGGTTAAAAAGTGGCTAAAAAAACATCACGTGATTAATGGACAATCCCTAAACATTCCGGCATGTGAGGCACTGTAGCTGGTTAAATTACTGGACTCAAGACTTAACCTAATGCCTAAACTTAATAACTGGGTGTTACGCCTATAGCTACATTGCGCTGTCGCCCGAGACATTCGTTATAGGTCTCTTGTGTCAGGTAATTTCACCAGCTACAGCGCCCTTTACACCGGAAATTAGCAATATTGCCTTTTTTTTTTCTGCTTGGCGGCAGAATATCTCACAATGCGGTGGTACCTACCTAGACGATCCCTTGCACAAGGAGGAGGAGGAGGAGGACCTTTCTTTTTTTTTGACGCGAGGGAAATCTTCGAAAGATCCCCGGGAGCTGTGGGGCTCGACCGGGGTATGTGGGATTCTTACCCACTAAAACCCCCGCGGCTGTCGCATCGGCACATGAGAGGGGAGACCCCAGGGCTCTGCACCAGGGGCCCCTCAGTGCCTTGCCTTTGAGCCCGCCGCCGGGGGGCGCGTTGTAGCCCCCCGGGAACCAGTCACGGTGCTCACGGGGACGGGGGTCGCAACCCCGCCGCCATCCTCCTCGGAGTCGCTGCCGTACTCAATGGCCGAAGGAGTACCTACTAACCTAACCTAACCTACCACCTGGAAATTTACTAGTGCACTTTTATCAACGGCTGGGTCACTACTTATCAGATGGGATCACCATTACACGCTAACTTATATAAAGCCAATAGGAATCATTGTATTAAGCTTATACCTATAATTTATAGTGAGCTCGAAAGACTTGCAGCAACAGATCCCTTCTACATTGACAATGTTTTACAGGAGAATGCTGGCTTCTATTTTCAATGTGAAGAAGAACGGTATCAAGCAGATATTCATGCGATTATTCAGCTTGCCAATCTACTTTTTCATACTTTGGCTATTTTACAACGAAGCTAAGGTAAGAATCTTGAGGTATACAGACGACTCAACATTTTGATTGAATATTCATTTTATTATTTGGTATATTTTAAGACAGTAAATAATCTGAATACCGATAACATTTCTGCAGGATTACCAGAGGGCGTTTATAACGAAAAGCGGACTGATATTCAATGCGATGGTGGGCACATACTTTATCAGTATCATGAACACAATATGCTTATGTAAGTATAGTTATTATCACTTTTATTTTAGTGGATCCACGCTGTCTAGGGTTGCCAACCATACTTTATAATAACGTATCCTACTTTATTTTTGGTAATCATACTTTATACTTTTACATACAAATAAAGTATGTGAAAATACTTTATTTTCAACCTTTACTGTGATGCGTAAAACAAAATACCTACTCCTTATGGGTACACAGTGTACCGTTAAATAGTTAAGTAAGTAAGAGTTTTTTCAGCAATGAATCTGGCAATGAAGTGGCGAGAAGAGAGAAATAGAGCGTCAATAAATTTAATTAAAAAGGAATTGTTTATTTATTTAAATTTAAATATTAATTGTCAAACCAGCTTTGAAACATTTAAAGATAACAAAAAATTGATAGCGTGTGCTAAAAGCACACAAAAATACGTTTTTAATACAATAAAAACATAAAATTTGAAAAATACTTTTTTTCTTCCAAATACTTTATTTTTTTCCTATCCAAACCATTTTATACTTTTTTTGTGTCAAAAAAAGTTGGCAACCCTAACGCTGTCCTATGTAAGGCTTCCCACACATAACTGCGATGCGGCGCCGCATCGCAGGAATTTGTATGGAAATATTCATTTGTTAGATATGTGTGGGAGCCCTTAATTGCTTTATGTTTACCAAATCAGCTGTGGTCTGGCGAACTCAGTAATCACATAATTCCGATAATTGGGGTTGATTAACTTACCTACCTTCTGCACTGCCTACAATCGCAGTCACAACACCGGTCTGGGGAGGACGTGTGTTACAGACTTACAGTATCGGCAGCCGACACACGTCCACCGCTGAACAAAGGCCTCCCCATAAGCTGGGAGGGCTGCCATAATCCCCACGCTTGGCAGGCGTCTTGGGGATCTCAGTATAGGTGGTAGGTAATCCAATAGAATGAGGCTGCAGTCCGTTTTCTAGTTTTCCCTTAGTCGTCTCTTATGGACACCCAACGAGCAGTCTTTTTTTTTTTGACGCGGGGGAAATATTCCAAAGATCCCCGGGAGCTGTGGGGCTCGACCGGGGTATGTGGGATTCTTACCCACTAAAACCCCCGCGGCTGTCGCATCGGCACATGAGAGGGGGGACCCCAGGGCTCCCCGGTGGGATCTGCACCAGGGGCCCCTCAGTGCCTTGCCTTTGAGCCCGCCGCCGGGAGGCGCATTATAGCCCCCCGGGAACCTGTCACGGTGCTCACGGGGACGGGGGTCGCAACCCCGCCGCCGTCCTCCTCGGAGTCGCCGCCGTACTCAATGGACGCTCAAAGGGCCCACACCCCGAGCGTCCAGCGACTCCGAAGAGAGATGGGTGCTATTCTAACCTTGATACTGTACACAGGTACGGAGACTTACATAACTCCTAAAATTAAGTAGGTATATATTTTATCAAAGCCACAAAAGTTGTTGAATTTAGAAGTGTCACGGCTTCGCGATAAATAAATAAGTGCTTCTGCCTGACCACGAACGCTTTCCTCTCGTAATTCCAGATGGTCCATATCGAACCCGGTACTACCAGGAATCG
This sequence comes from Furcula furcula, assembly GCA_911728495.1. Lineage (NCBI taxonomy): Eukaryota > Metazoa > Arthropoda > Insecta > Lepidoptera > Notodontidae > Furcula > Furcula furcula. The sequence continues at coordinate 6,276,848 of OU452246.1, read as the reverse complement.
CAAGAGGGTCTGTACAGTGGCGCCAGTCTGCTTCTCTCCTGGAACTTGGTCTCGCTGCCTTTCTCGTTTTTAAGCACGCTAGCCTCAGCCGCTGTTATTTATCCGTAAGTTAGCAATACTTGGACTAGCAAGAGAAAATTTAATAAGTTTTGACTAAATTTGAAGACGAAAACAGTTTTGGAAGTGAGAAATATGAACGATGAGACGAAAGATGGTATTCTGTCCCATTAGTGTTGTATTCCTCCAGGTATACCTATCCCACTCTAGTGTTACAAGAGACTGTGAGTGTATACTATATAAGATTGATCCTAATATAGGCTTGATTCATAAATAGCCAATTTGTTGAAAATTCAATTTTGATATACGCTACCTGCTATTATGAGACGAAAGCGTACTAGATGTTAAATAACTAATCGGTCTCGTTACAAATATAACAATATGAGATTTTTAAACAGTTTTGTAGGCGTTGGAAGGGCTTGCGAGATTATGTTATCCGAAACATAAAAATAATCCCAGTATGGGATAAAGCTAAAAAGATAAATACCTAATCCTTCAGTGTTTTGCTAAATTGCCAGTAGGTACTATTATTTGACGGGCCTGTTGGTCTAGTAGTTAGATACCTTGGCCGCTACCCAATAGATCGTGGGTTCAATTCCCATCAAGTGTCTGGGTGTTTTATGTCAGTACACATATATGTACTTATGTATTTACAAAAAAAAAATATAAAGTATTAGTACCTATCAGTCGTCTGGTTTCCATAGTACAGGCTGTGCCTAGTTTGGGATCAGATGACCGTGTGTGGATTGTCCCAAGATATTATTAATATTATTATGCGATAAAGCTAAAAAGATAAATAATCAGTGTTTTGCTAAATTGCCAGTATGAAAAGACTACGATGTCTTCCTTTTGCTTTGACTTATTATAACGTTATTCCCAGGATCTTATCCGACTTATCGGATAGCATGGACTTCCTGTACTTCGGGCTGGTGCTGTGGTCGTGCTATGTGTACGCGGAGCAGCAGGCGATGGCCGTCATGATGTTCGTGAAGAACGGCCTCATTGCAGCCGTTGTCAACATTTACATCACATGCATTTATGTCATGCTAGCTAGCGGTGTACTAAGGTAATTGGTTTTAATATTTAACGGCCTCGTTGGTGCAAGTGTATAACACTCAGGCCCAATACTTTGTGAGATCATTTTCCAACCAGGAGAAACATTTGTCTGTCAATTAAGTTTGCATTTAGAATAAAAGGACCTGGGTGGGAATTGAACCAAAAACCCATTAACCGCGTCTCCACCGAGGCGTACCGCCAGAGCAGTTCCAGATTAAGCCAGCGCGGGGCCTGTAGCAAATCATATATTGAGGTTTTTCGTAAGGCTCTGGACTTGTATTAGGTATTAAAGTTTAGAGGTATAATGTAGCATTTGCTGACTCCTGCTATATGGCTCATACGGCACTGGGCCAGAGTATCTGACCACTAGATCTACGGGCCCATCAACTGTGTGTTGCTGTTTCGGTGTTATCAATAAAAAATATTAAATGATAAGCGGAAAGCAACTGTCGACGGGCAGTCTCTTCGTCACTAACGTCATAAAACAAAATATGGCTTCGTCGCAAAATGTCCCTTTCGCAAAATATCCCCTTCGCATAACGTCCCTTTGATATTTTTGGTTTTATGATATTTGGGTTGGATTTATCCATTAATGTCAACAACTATTTCGGTTTGCACTAGAATCTATACAATTACATAAAAGGGACATTATGCGAAACGGACATTTTGCGAAAGTGACAAGATGTGCAGGGGAATTTTGCGAAAGGGACATTTTGCGAAAGTGACGTTTTGCTACCAGGGGAAATTTTGCGAAAGGAACATTTTGCGACGAAGCCCAAAATTTTACCTACTAGGTAGGTCGTTTGTGCAAGGGTGTCCAGAGGGCCTAGACAAGATGCAATCACTTCATAGCGAATCTATTTCTTCATTCGCTAATGGTGTCAATTCCCTACAATATGTCACGTGATTTTTCGATGACTTATGTCATTCTCATACAATTTTAAACTTTCTATTAGCGATAGCGCTTGTAGAATGTTACATTGTCTAGGGGGACAGGTAGGTACCCACAAGCAGAAATGTGTTAACATTAGTGTGTTCCGGTATGATGGACATTGTATCTGGGGAAATCATCAGCACCAACCGAAAGACGTCCACCGCTAAACAAATACCTCCCCCCCTTATAAGGGAGGGGTTGCCATAACCCCCACGCTTGGCAGGCGGCTTAGAGTATTATTATGTCAAACTTTTGTCACAGTATAGGCGGTAAACTAATAGAAAGACGCTGCTGTGCCCGTCTTCTTGCTTTCCCTTAGTCAACTCTTACGGACACCCATCGGGAGATGGGAGGGTGCTATTCTTACCAGGACACCCCACAACTATAGATAATATATAAAGCTGTATTATAGTAGGTATATACACTAAAACTAAACTTAATTATTAGTAAGTAGAAACTTTGTTGGCTAGACGTTTTAATTGTATGTTCGATATTGTATGTTTCTCTTATCTAATAGTAGTTTATGAACCAAGGGGATAAAGTGGTGTCTTATGTCGCGGGCGTTAAATTGAATCGCGAGCATAACGAAGGATTCTAGCAACTCCCGAGCGCAGCGAGGGAGTATACAGTTAACTCCCGAGCGTAGCGAGGGAGTTAATACTAGAATCCTGAGTACAGCGAGGGATTTAAGCTCGCCTAAGACAAAGACACCTTTAGCCCCGAGGAGAATATACTACTTTTCACACCCACTGCGAGGTAATAAAATACAAATATTGCTAGAATTTAAATAATAATAATATCTTGGGACAATCCACACACGGTCATTTGATTCCAAACTAGGCAGAGCCTGTACTATGGAAACCAGATAACTAATATTAATTAAAAGTGAAATAACACCCAGACACTTGGTGGGAATCGAACCCACGACTTGTTGGGTAGTGGCCAGGGTGTCTAACCACTAGACCAACGAGACCGTCAATAATATCAACACAGTGATTTGCCGCGTTATCATCTAAATATTTTCTTTTCATTTCTAGAACACTGGGTTGTGCTCGTCGCGCTCGGTTCGATTTTCAATTGTTTTGTTTTTCGTGCAGTTCTCTGCTTAGAGTAATATAAATATCTGTGGTAAAAGTGTTGAGGAATTTTCGTTTGACGTTCGAAATTCAAACACATTATTACCCAAGGGAGTTTAGTACAACATTATTACCCGGCTAGACTATAGGGATATAATGAGGCACTTTATGTCATCTTTATATGACATATAATGTGACATTATCGAGCAGGTGGTGTGAAAATAAATAAATATTATTTCTTGCAGATCATACAAAGGCTTCGAGGAGTGGCTGTACTACGTCACATACATCACCCATACACGGTACGCGTCGATATTCCTGCACAGGAACATATTCAAACAGCCCACGTTCAACATCCTGTCATACAGTGACCAAGACAACTGCACCTCCATCACAAACCTGATACAAACATCGTCAAATCTGAACACAAACTCTAACGCAAACTGTCGGTATGCAAGCGGAAAAGCCTTTCTGACTGAACGATTTGGATCGAAGACTTTCAATGGAGATATCTACCAGTCTGGAGATTTCAATTTAGAATTCAATATGGGTATATCCTTCGCATTCTCTGTTGGCATAATGGTATTCAACAAATTCTTGTATCTCATGCCGTTGCCTGGATATATCATAGATAAGTTTAGGGAGTAGATGTGTAATAGATTAAATTGTGATTTTAATTAAATTATCAAAATACAATAATGTTAAATGAATGTAGTCTTTTCACTAATGATGTAAGTTCAGTGAATCTTCAAATACCAGTTACACTATCACACGATTATGCTATTTAATTTATATATTAATAAATACCCAATTAAGGTCTCTCAAAGGCTGATTAGATATCAATACCCAATTATTATTAAGATCTATCAAGGGCTGAAAAATAAGCTAAAGACCGGGATAAGCTAAAATATATGGGAGGATTTGCCCTTTTTTTGGTCCTACAAGGGCTTTACCATGAACACACAATAGCAGGGCACTTTAACACGAAAAGTGACCAGTGTACTTACCATGAGCGCACTAATTAGCAGGCCACCCAGCGATTACGTCACACAAACAGGTGAGTGGTCACGTGACAATGTTATTCTCACGCTAATTAGTGCGCTCATGGTACAAAGGACCATGCCCATATTAGTATGGAGCTGAAAGTCAGCATTGCCACGCAATGCCCAAATTGCAGCTCTGTCATATGATAACTTTTTAACAGTATTTATATGATACATAGATTTAATGATTCAAGATTCAAAGATTCAAAATTTTTATTTCAAATAGGCTTAACTTAGGCACTTAAATAGGCACCTTTGAACGGTCAATTTTTTAAAAGCTACCACAGGATCACAACTCGGCCTCAACTGAGAAGATCCGGCAAGAAACTCAGCGGGCTTGTCATTTTTTCACATTTTTTTTTAAAACAAAGTTTGTCTTTTTACAATTAAATCAGCACCAGCGACAGTGTGTCCTGCCGTTCAAAATATCAAATAAAAATAAAAAATACGACGAAAATACAAAAAACTTAAATGCCAAAGGGATAGTAGTCGGACCAGTCCCAGTAATGTCATATAAAGCACCGGTTCAAAAGATATTGGACATTAAACATGATAACTTCCTACTGGTTTTTTATACATTTTATCGTTTACAGACAGCATTGCTATTACTTTTTCACTAGGAACTTGATGATCATCATCACATAAGCTAAGCCAGATCAGTGTTCTTTTATATACTTATCAGTTAACATGTCAGTTATTTGGAATTATCTAGTCTGTCTCCATTGTATAGTGGCAATATGTATGTGAAAACAATTTCGTTCATTGTCCGGTGAAGCTGTAATGGCCATCTGCGGCCAACAGCGTCTATCATTCCCAAAATAAAAAACATACACTGGTAGTGCAATGTCAACAGAACGTCTTATTTTTTTATCCAGTGCTTCATAATGATTTAAAATTAACAACATAATTCTATTTTTTATTTATTAGAGCAATGTTGTAATATACTTTATCTGGGCATTTCTGGGGCACAGATGGGTATGGTCCTTTGTAAGACAGGTCACTTTTCGTGTGAAACTGCCCTGCTATAAGAGTTCATTGTAAGGCCCCAGGTTAATACCACCACTCATTCCCACCACTGTGGCTCCTGTAAGCCAGGATCTAAAGTGGTCACCAGTGAAGACATCGAGGTTTGACCCTCGCCGAGTCCCGGGGAAATGCACAATTGTCTTGGAACCCGCATCGAATTTAATCAGAAATGTGAACAGGATGAGTTGGAAAGACGTCATATTCCACAAGGCCCCAGGTTAGTAAAAAAAAGTAATTAACAATTAAATTAAACCATGCACGTAATTAATTGATTATTTATTCCTAACAACAATAATTACAATGACCACATAATTCCTCTTAATTTCTATTGTGACGTCACCACACACCATAATAAGAAAAATATTTCCACGATCTTTTTCGTCCTTATCACATACGCACTTAGCTTTCATATAAGACACAAATACTTTTAGTTTGATTTATCCTATAGTGTAGTCTTCAATAACTTTGGGATTATATGCATACAATACTGCAGACTCTGTTTGTGTTTCATTATCGTTGTCAACTGGTACACATGGTGTGCCATCTTCTGTAAAGATAATAAAACGTGTTTTTAAAAACATTACTTATATTGTTACGACGGCGACATAGAAGTGTTAAATTACTCAGTTAATTATTACTTAATTGCAATGATCACAAAATGCATTCTTAGTTTATAGGTCTACTATCGATCCGTGTAGGAAAATCTAGAATTGTCTATAAAAGAGTAGTCCCCTCAACTTCGGCAAGTAGGTTAAAAGTTCACTGCCCCCGCCTATTGTTCGTTTACGTCTAGAACTACGAACACACGAGAAATAAGTAGGTACATATTAGCAAGTTCTCGTAGTTTCCACCCCTCTATTAATTTATAATAAGCCGACGCATCGAGGCGTCCGGACAGTTTGTTTTACAAGCAACAGTGAAAACATCTCAAGAAACAATTCAACACAGTGAAATTAAATTTAATAAAATGACATACTTAATAATTAAATACATAAAAATTAATGAAATGAGTAGGGGAAATTGGACTGTGTTATTAAACTTTTACAATTTTACGCTACAAAGCCCACATAATATATGAGAACATTCTAGGTAAAAAGGGTTTTTGCAATTGGAACAAATATACTGGGGTTTCCGTTTCTTTTTAGGATCACTGAGAGCACATTTGCGGACTGTCAGCCTTTCTGGTTGTTCAGAACTACTTCCTGCAGTACCAGGAAGTGTATCTGTGTAGGTAACGTAAGTACCTACCTGGAGTCTATTAGACTCTATTTACTGACTAGAGAACAAAGGCGAGCACGTGTGACATCGACGAGAGCAGCAGACGTGATACTGCGGGTAGAGAGCGGAAGGTACATGGACGCTTGAGGACTAAATACGCACATACGACTATTTACGACAAGAAACAAATTCGCCGGAGTCTGAGAGACTCCTGGTAGGTAGTTAAGGGTTAATTATTTTATAAGGCTGCGGTACCTTACCTCCATAAAGTACTATTGTTTTGTTCAGCTTGTTCATTGTTACCTGAAGTATAAAAAAATCATATTACTGCACCTGGTAGGCAGCAACACCAAAATAAAACAAATTCACAATATATTATGCATAGGCTCCACGGACACTCTTACATTAAATCATTTTTACTAACAACTACTGGAAGGTAATACGGCTGCGTCTCAGAAGATCCAGCAAGAAACTCGGCAGTCTTTTCTTTTTTATCATGACATTCTTTGTTAAACATCTGTTTTAGATATAAATCTTCTTTATACTTATGTGTTTTCAAATTCAATAATATTTATTTCGAATAGGCTTCACGCGAGCACTTTTGAATGGTCAATTTCTTTAAAAGCTACCATCGGATCACAACAGGGCCTCATCTGAGAAGATCCGGAAAAAACTCAGCAGGCTTGTCATTTTTAACCGGCTTCAAAAAGAAGGTTCTCTATTCGACGCGTATGTATGTAATATTAATAAAAATGCGTAATATTAATATATGTTAGTCTATGTGTGCATCTAAACAAATTTACAAAATTTTATGAGTGTATGTATGTAGGTTTGTCCGCGGATTTCTCAGAAACTACAAGTCCGATTACGAAAATTCTTTTTGCAATAGTTAGAGTATTTTTCAACTTAGGGTAGAGTACAAGTTTCATCAAAATTGGTCTAGTAGTTTAAGAGATATAAACTTTTTATGTTTTCAGTAAGTTACTGTAACGTAAACGTTCGAGTCGCGTGATAGCGCTGATACCTATTTTGCTAAAATAAACGTCACTAAAAAGTGTTAAATAAACTATTTAAAAAAAAACCGACTTCAAAGTAAATAAATTATCTAAAAAGCATAAAATAACGAAAATATATTGAAGTCGGTGTCAGCTCGTGCTAGTCTTAGTTTAACATGATGTGCTAGCACCGACTTCAATATATTTTCGTTATTTTATGCTTTTTAGATAATTTCTTTGAGGTCGGCTTTTATTTTTTTTAAATAGTTTTTACACTTTTTTTTTAATCAGTGTTTGTCTTGTTACAATTAGATCAGCATCAGCGATAGTGTATGTGTGTTTGGTAGCTGCTTTAATGAGGATGGTTCTCAACTATTTTGGTATTCCCATCTCCTCTCATTGGGTGTGCTCTAAGGGAACATAAGAAGATGGACAGCAGCGTATTTCTATTGTAATACATACCTACCTTTTATGTATACTGCGATCCTCAGGATGCCTGCCAAGCGTGGGAATGATGCAATGATATGGATTATGGCAAAACCTCCCTTCTAAGGGGAAGGCCTTTGTTCAGCTGTGGACGTCTTCCTGATGCTGACGATGATGTTGATTTTGGTCTTGTGTCAATTGTTTTTTAAGCAGATTGTTAGTAATAGATTAACTCACATAGTGACGGGCCTGTTGGTCTAGTGGTTAGACACCCTGGCTGCTACCAAATAGGTTGTGGGTTCGATTCCCGCCAAGTGTCTGGGTGTTATATATCTATATATTTATTTACAAAAAAAGTATGTATATGTATTAATTAGTAATAGTTATCTGGTTTCCATAGTACAGGCTCTAGTTTGGGATCAGATGACCATATATGGATTGACCTGGAATATTATTGTTGTACATGCCACGCGTCTCCACAGAACAGGCAAATTGTTTATGGGCCAAAGTATACGCATGTATAACAAACTGCCACAGGATATCCAAGATCTCCCAATGAAGAAATTTAAACCTTTGATAAAAAGCCGATTGTCAAAAAAAGCTTATTATAAAATTTCAGCGTGGGCTTTAACTGCTCAACTCATGCAAGCTTAGAATTTTAAAGCTACTTAAGTATATATATTGTGTAAAACTATTCACACAATTGTTTTAAAAAAATATGACTGAAAAAGACAAGTCCGCTGAGTTTCTTGCCGAATCTTCTCAGAAACGGCCTCGTTACGATCCGGCGTTAGTTTGTAAAAATAATATTTGTGTAAGTGCCTCCGTGGGGCCTATACATAATAAAGATATTTTGACTTAGACTTATTATTAGGTATAACAAAATGCATTCCATAAGATACATATATTGAAGTGTATACTTTTAGACATTCGCACTCCATTATCAAACTTATATTGAAGTGATATAATCACAGTATTCTTCAGCCTTAACCATCGATATACTATACCAACTGGATTAGCTGTCACGACCCGAAAAGTGGTCACGAAAATAGAGCTACGGCGACGGCTGTCGCTCTATTTCAAATTAGTACGAGCCGACAACAGCTAGCGTAAGGACGTATCGAAATTCCTTATTGCGCGTTTATAAACTGTCCAAATACTTATCGTAATACTAAAATTGCAGATGGAGATTTTTTTTTTCGTTTCGTGTTCTTATTACTACTAGTTTAAATAATAAATATAAGTAAGATATCAATATAATACGAAATAAAAAGTATTTATTAAATATTTTCTCCGCTAGTAGTTCGCAACTGCCATGCCGAGACTGACAAAATTAATGTTGTCGATAGGCGTGTCGCCACTGTTTATACGAAACTGTCAAACTACACGTCGTTACCATAATAAAAAAGTTAGTTCTCATTTTTGCCACCAGCACGGATAAGTTTGTAAGTCAGTACACACACAATGGAAACACACCTGTTTTGAACCTTATTTTATAGTGGTTAAGATTTTCTTATAAATGAGTACATTTTTGTTTAAGTCAAAACAACTACTTTTTTTCGTATAGCGTTGGCGATTTTATTGATTTTTCTTTGTCTCCGATGTAAAGGTTTTATGTGCCAACATTACTGCATACAGAATTAGACTTTATTACTACATGTGAAGGCTTCTATTAGTCTGACGTTCCGAATTATTTAAAACTATTTTCTACAATTTCTAGCTACGTGTATAGTTGTGTAAGTATATGTAACCGCGACCACATTATCGATGTCATTTTGTTCGTGACAGCTAATCTAGTTGGTATAGTATATCGATGGCCTTAACATTGAAATGCAAATTTCATACAAACAGTTCATCCGTAATCATTTTATGACACCAAGACCAAACATCGAAATGATCTGTCATCATAACAAATTATTTCACCAATACTTACAGAAGTATGTTCAAAAAAAGTACCAAACCGGACTGAAAAGGCATTCCAACCAACAGGCTGTGCAACTTAGCATATCAGACTGTGTGAATAGATTAAAACGATGCAACATCTTACAACTGGATAGCTTATAGCTACAGTAGTTCATAGGAGGTGTTTCCAATGGGGAACAGCTCTACCTGTCTGAACCCCTTACAACAAATCTGCTAATAGTTTAAAACTGATCATAAAATTCGGCATTCAAAAAAAAAATACTTACAGGTGTTGATAGTACAATCTCTCTATATTTCCTTAAGTACACTTTGAGAGGTTCAACATAATTATCGAATCCAAGTGCATTCAGTGCGAACAGCACATCTTCACCATTAATTGTCTTTCTCTTTTCCACTTGACACCGATCACTAGCTTCACTTGTCACAAATGATATAAACTCTGATATACATTCTTGTACACATTCTCTCGCATCTTTTGCAATCTGTAATATAGTTTATTATTTGTATTTAAATATGTGTCGAAACTAGTGAGACAACTGCCTATAGACAGCTGCAGTAAACTGTTGCTCATCATCAAAAACTTTAAGCCTGGTATTAGTAAGTCTCTTCAACCCAGTAATTTACCAGTTACAGAGCCACATTGGAAGACAGCCATGTTAACACATTGATGCTTAGGCTGGTATCTGGACATACCAAATAGTATGGGTAATCAAAAATCAAGATAATGGAATTTATCCCTTTAACTGAGGTCCAGGTAATGGTTACCACTGTACACTGTTTCCACAAGATTGTTTCTTTATTGAAGACTTCAGGGGCCCTACCATTACCGCTATTAGCAGTGGTATTACCATCATACTCGACATGACGTCAATATACGTAGTTTATAGCTCTGTCACGTTCTGTTAAGGAAATAAGGTGAAAATAATATTGCTCTTAAAGGTGATGATACAGGCCCAGATCAGTTTTTATGAAATCATATGTGTATGCCATTTATTTATTAGAGTGGGAGAAATTTGGTTAGGGTCATAATCATAAAGTATCAGATCATAACAAAACTATTCCCTCCCCTTAATTAGATGCTATATAACTTATTATAAATATTTTGAATCCAAGTCATAATGTTGTCTTAACAACATTATGACTTGGATTCAAAATATTTGGTTTGGTCTCTATAGTGATTTTAGCTTAGCACACGCACCATCAGCAGTGGCATGAATTTCATACAGGCAAAACTTCTTTGCCTATCCTACAGCTTCTCTGAGTCATGATAATATAAATGATAAAAGTATTAAGTTTCGTTTTTTTAATTACATTTTTTCGCAGAAGCTCGGGCGTGTCGGAATACATTAGTCGCGAGAGCCTGGGCGTAGCAGTGGTTAAAGGTGAAATATGTATGTTACCACATTTCATTATTGTAAATTTGAGGTAGCACAATAAAAACATTTTAGACTAAGAAACCACAGCTATTTTGGATGCTTGCTTATTTTACCTACCCTGTAATAAAAATGTGTGCATGCGGCTGACAAATAGGCATGTACTGCTTAGTTTGTCTTGAGAGGGCAATTTTAATTGACTGTATATTAATATTTACCTTTCCATTGTCTGGGATAGCTCTCTTCATAATCTTAGCAATATTTGCAATTGGTAGGAATCTATCCTGTTCCCTTAGCACAGAACTTTTACCGCCTGAGTCTGAGTTGTTCTCTTCATCTAAAACAAACCAATGGAAATTAATTGAGAACTCCTTCGTCTTTAATCCCTTGCCGGCCGATGCGTGATCGTGCTATTGTGCAGATCCGAGCCATGGTGTAGGGGTTAAAGTGGTTTAGAAATAGACAAAGATCACCAGACATCCCACATAGGGATATGTATCTGGCTCAAAGGACTAAACACTGTACAGGTCATTTATTAATTATTTATCAATACAAAAGATGACAATTGAGAATGTGTGCAACTTGGTTGAATACTTTATTAATACTAAAAATTTATTTACAAGAAAAAAGCATGTGAACACAAAAATGCATACATTGCATGAAAAAAGACATAGTACAAAGCTTACTCATACAAACTTTATGTTTGACTCTTTCGTTTCTTTCAGTCATTTTAACATTTAAGCAATACTGCAACATGAAATAAGGCATATTTCCTTCAAAAATACTATTGTTTGGCTTAAAAAATACACGTTTCTACTGACTTATTACAACACAACATGTACGTGTATGTATGTTGGCCATCACTATGAAATTATTGCACCGAATTTATATGAAAATGTGACGACACGGCCATGAGTTTTTGTTGATAACTTACCCAACACATCGTCAGAATTAACGACGTACTCGCATCGTATATTATTCTCCTCGTCTACCAGGAACCCGTTGTCTAGTCTGATTAGATCGTTTCCAATCTCATCGTTTTCCATGATTTCGCATTAAACTTCTTATAACAAGCCAAAGGCTGCTGTTTCAGTACCTATATATATTAATGTACTCTGTGCTGCTGATGCTGAACGCAAAGGAAGGTGATTGTCACTAAAACGGCAGTCGGCAATTTTGTTGGTAAATACGTGTAAAATTTGAAAATGATCTAGATTTTTCTTTAATCTTTATATATATTTAGACAGAACTATGTTTTCAAATAAGAAAATCACACAGAACTATTCCTAGATCGAAAATACAGAATTCACGAATTCACAAGGATCCATACACATACACACAAACAACACCAATCAAACACCAATGAGATGAGTAGTAAGTATCAATGACACTGACACAGACGTATTATGCCTGATTTACACGTATTAAGTTGTCAAGTAGGTAAGTAAATTTTTAGTGACTTAATTTTAAGTATGCGTTTACACGTCGTTTTTACTAAATTTTAGTTAAAGTCTTTAGTTCTTTAGTTCGCCTCAATGGACGGTCCACAGACGTATTAGGGATGCTAAGCATCAGACGGTGAACTGCCCTAGAGGTAAAATCACATTACGGATTTGCAGTAATAGAATATGACGTCTGTTTTTTTTTTTTAATTATACGCTCATATCATGTGCCGTGGGTCAGGACTTTTCGCCCAGTTTTAAAAAAAACGGAGACTAGTCTTTTAAGCCGCTTTACTTTTCATATTCGTATTCCATTTTTCTTTAATATTTCATATTCAGGTTTAGAATAAAATACAATATACATAATTTAAATTATTTTTATTCTTTATAAAAAAAATATACATTTAAGGTAAATAAGGTTAATACTTTGGTCAGGATGTGACTCTCCGGGTAGTTTTTAGTTAATTCATTTGTTTGATAAACTGTCTCCATTTATAATAGCGGCTAGTTAAATAATATTAAAGAATGGGTTAATGCCATGGTCGAGATGTGGCTTGTCACAGCTTTTTAGAGATATGTTTGTTTGTCCGATAAATTGGCATTGTTAACAGCATCAAAGGGACCATCGCAGAGTGTACAAATTCCAACTGAAACAAAAGTGGCATGCTTTAGTATTTTGTATGACACACACAATTACCAGAGAGAGAAGATAAGAGAACCTAGTGCAAAGTGAATAATTCCGGTTAATTATGATTCTATCTTATTTTTACAGTAATAAGTTTTCAGCACTTGCAGATTTATTAGCCTAGCCTAATAGTATGGAACTGTCCTACTACAGCACAAAATTTACATCATTATCATCGGAGTAAATGAGGACAAATTAGGTACAATAATGTATAGTATAAATACAAGACAACTGTGTAAAATATATAAAACTAATGTTATAAATGTTAATTCATATATTGCATGATATAGTAGATTATAAGTTAAATTAGGTAGCATTCTAATGAAAATATTCGTAACAAGGTAAGTACTTACCATTGTGGTCAGTGTGCTGTGCATTGTATAAGGAGAGCATTTGTTGATTTCGTAAGCCAAAAATAACGTAGCATAGGCTTCAACACGAAGACGAAGCCTCACTGGTATGAGGCAATGAACTTTTCCGTGAAGAATATCCTTTCACAGTTCATGTTTATATGTTACAGTCCTGCATATTACAATCTTGGGGAAAAACATTAAATCGATTGCCGTCCTTACTCCTACAAGCACAATTCACGACACAGTCTTTTAAAACGTAATGCAAGTTGTTATTTAAAGATTTTACACATTCATTATGTACAAAATTTGGTAAAACGAACTTGGTAAAATCACAATTTAACGTAGTGATTATATACTCATTGATCACAATGGCGTCCTTGTTTCCTGTCTTATTAAAATCAAATATGGCGTCTATATTACAGACGACAAAGGAATGAAGTATGAAGGAGGGAGGAGGGAAACTGTCAAAATGGATAGTTACAATATGGCTACAATGCGAGGAATAGAAGTACCGAGATTTATAGCCGTGGGACGGTCGCACGATCCGTGTAGATTTCACAGTACTTTGTAGCGACGGACAACTAATATATTTTTAGGATTAAATTATATAGACAACTAATACAGATTATTATTATTATTATTTTTTTTATAATATATATAGGTACTATAATTATAATATTAGATATAGAAAAGTAAATAACTTCGTGTCTTTCTTGATTACTGAATTTGTGTTTGATGTAAATATTTAACCATTTTACTTGTTTATTGCCTTCCATCCCCGTAAGCACCATGTCTGGTTTCCGGGGGACTACAATGCACCCCCAGTGGCAGGCTCCGAAGGAAACGCTCTGAAGGACTCCTGGTGCAGATTCCACAGAAGAGCCCAGGTTTCCCCTCATGTGTCGATGTGACAACCACGAGGATTTAGTGGGAATGAATCCCATTTACCCCGGTTGACCTACACAGGTCCTGGGACCCATTGAACAATTCGCCGCTAGAAAAAAAAAAGGATGCGAGATACAGGCTTAAATTACCCCAAAATTTCTCCGTTGATCTAAAAAATCCCGAGACTATTAGCCAAATATCTCTCGAATCACTTAATTATACGGCAGTATACTAGGAAAAGTAAAAAAAAAAAAATTTGATTGCAAATATTAATATCTACAGCGTAGTAGGTATTTAAAAATTCCAGGACAATACAAATTCTGGAACAATCCCGTATTTCTGGCAACCCTAAATATACGTTGGTACAACGAAAACGTGACGAAAACGACTTCGCTCATAATATATTTGTATATGATCTATGGCTATACCTTTGCACGCACACCTGCAAACGTGCATTATACATGTGTGTGTCCAAACGTATCAAGAATAAACCACGCCCACCTACTTACCCGAAAAATAGAAAAGTTTCTATTCTACTTCATAACTTGCGTACTAAATTTTAACTTGGGACTTTCTACTAAAGTGATTGTTTACACGTAATAATTTAGTAAAGATTTAGTTACCAACTTAATACGTGTAAACGAAAAATTTTACTTATTCACTTAAGTACTAAATTTTAACTTGGAACTTACTACTAAAGTGTTTGTTTACACGCAATAATTTACTTAAACTTTAGTAAAGATTTAGTTACCAACTTGTAACTTAATACGTGTAAATCAGGCATGCTACGCATATCAATGAGTATATATATAATCACTATAATACGTTATAGGCTTGATGAAAAAATATCGATACATCGATATATCGATATTTTTTCTTTCGATATATCGATACTTTCATCCGATATATATTTTTTGATATATCGATACATCGATATAAAATATTAAGTATCGAAAACGTATGAAAAACGATATTTTTTTTTGGGAAAAGATCATATCTGTTTTATTATACCAAATTTTTTTTTAACGGTAAAAAGACGACGCTGGACCTTCATCACACAAGATCAGTGTAATTTCTTTACAACGAAGCCAGCCATCCTTGTACAAACTACACAAAAAAAAAGAAAGACAAAAGAAAGGTTATCTCTAGTCAAGCAGTAAGCTTCATTTAAAGTTTATGTTATGCCTCATGTCTTGCCTCTAGCCCTTACCACAGACAGACCTTTTGCGTTATCTTTGATTGCATCAAAAAATATTTTGTTCGATCGTTGGTTGGTATTGTTAATTTAGTATCTTTGGTTGCATGCGTGGATACATTGCTTGTGATATATTTGTTTGAGTTCAATTAAATAGTTTAATTACTAAATAATTAAGTTTATGTTGAAATTCAGTTGCTTTGTGGACTTTATTTCCGATCTGATGGTAAGCGACACGTCTTTCTATAGACAGCTGTAAGGCATTGCCACTCAAGAAGCATTTTTATTTTGTTCCGTTAGTAAGATTTTTTTTGTTCCCGATATATCGATATTTTTTGTTTCGATATATCGAAGTCGATAACGATATATTTTAAAAATATCGATATTCGATATATCGATATTTTTGGGCATTTCCAACATCCCTACTACGTTATACACAACACAGAAATTCACAGTATTCACCGTGTTCACCTTGAAGGAAGGATAAAAAAAATTACTCTGTGGACCTGTGGTCATGAAGCTAGTAGGTCAGCAATGGAGCCCAAACTCCAAATACTTGATTGAGGCATACGCTATCCCTTTCATTGAGGTCCGATGTGTGGTCCATGTTATAATTGAAATTACCCGAGAAATGGATACCCTATTATAGAAATGCTTTACTTACACATCAAAAGAATGTTTTCCACCCGAAAACTTAAAATACGATGACAATCATGTCTAATAAAAAAAATATTGGTACTGTTCTGCGAGTTCGATTAGAATAATGCTCTATTGTGTTTTCGCCAATTATACTCAAATGCAATTTTAATTACCGATTTTAAGGGTTCGTATTTTGTGGCAACACTGTCGCTTATTGTCAGCATGAAACTGTCTGTCATATAAATCGATCAAACATTTAAATACCATAATTTCACGATAAAGTGAATTAAAATCATAAAAATGGTGATAAAATGTGCAGTACTTGGTTGCAAAAATATGTTGTATCCAGTATTTAATACCGAATATCACTCGTAAGTGCGATTTTGTTCAATAATTACCTACCGATGATCCCTGTGCATTATGCACCATATTTTCGATCAGTTCTTCTTTCGATAGGCACATAACACGTTTTCAGTTCGTTTGTTAGTATTGGGTTTAAGTTTATATTAATTTGTACTTGAATTATTTAATTTTAAAATATTTCACATTATTGAATTATTTAATTTTAAAATATTTCACATTATAGAGTAACCATGGTAAAGATTTTTTGAAGACTTTCCGTTTTGGGGATTTTTTACCGCCTCTTTATGATCAAAAAATAAACGATGTATTTAGTTCAAAGGATTGATATTGAAAACATATTGTATGTTCATTAATTTTACAAGTGTGTAGGTATGTAGGTTAAGTTTAGGTACAGTTAGTTTTGTAACTTATTAGATACATATTATTAAAATCATATTTATTCTTGTCGCCTCCTAGTCCTGTCGCGTCTAGTAGCCTCCGTGGCGAAGTGGGAAACCGCTTGCTTGCATACCGGGGGTCGCAGGTTCGAATCCTGCGGGGAGCAACAACTATGTGTAGTTGTTCCTCACTGGCTAGGATAATGCAGGCCGGTCATTGTCTGTAAAGTAAGATGATCCATGCGTCGGATAGGCATGTAAAGTACACTTGTGCACTTGTGTCTACGCAAGCATTTGTGCACTGGATGATGGCTGATCTTGCGAAAGATTAGCCGCTGTGGTTGGATTGGCCGTATCGGCGAGAGTACCTATATCATTCCATAAATATACATACTGTTTTATTTACCCCTGGTCAATATTAATACATTTTTTATTTTCTTGTAGATTTCCTAAAAATATTGAGTGAAGGAATGTACCTATGACTATCCATTGTCCCATTGGAAAATAAATTTGATGAAGCTGCAATGATCTGCTGTTGGTCCAATGGAAAACTAAATTTACCGCGAATGCTTTTTCTATCGTCTAATGTGTTGGTTAAAAGGTGTTTTAGTTGTTTGCATATAATGCTAATTGCTATTCAGTATCTTGTGATTAATCGGAGATCGTTAAACGTACTGAATAAATGATTTTATAGCACAATATTTTTTTTAATCATAACTTCATATGCTTTTATTTTCACAACCATTAGCTTATTATTTATCCCTTGATTTTCTGTAAAGTAAGATGCTCCATGCGTAAGATGGGCATGTAAAATGTTGATCCTGCACCTGGTCTCTCCCCGGTCGTGTCGGTTTTTCATCCCATCGTATTTTGAGAGGTAAACGGAAGAGAGAGAGAGAGAGCAGTTGTGTCTACGCAAGCACTTGCGCACTATAATATATTTTGCGTAGACTGAGATCTTTCAAAATACCCACTGTGGTCATATCGGCCAGAAGGAGGTCCTTATTTATTTATCATCTGTTTCCCTATCAATCACAGTTTGTTCTTCTTGTACACAGTTCTTCCGTATTTGGGCTGCTCCAACCCATAATCAGACTGATTAAGCAACTAGACATATTTAATCGGTTTAAACTTAAAGCATAATAATAATATAATAATATCCTGGGACAATTCACACACGGTCATCTGATCCCAAACTAGGCAGAGCCTGTACTATGGAAACCAGACAACTGATACTAATACTTATATACTTTTTTTTTTGTAAATACATACTTATATAGATAAAACACCCAGACACTTGGTAAACAAGCCAAGTAAGTCGTATTATGCGACGAAGTTAAAAAGATGTCCTGATTTTTCATGAAACATTAAGGTTGCCCTCTTAGAAAGAGAGATCCGACCTCAATGAAAGGGATAGCGTTGACCTCAGGCATGTATTTCAAAGTCAAAAGTCAAAGTCAAAGTCAAAATATCTTTATTATGTATAGGCCCCACGGAGGCACTTACACAAAAATTGGGAGTGTTTCCTCCACTTTGACCCTAATAGCTTCATGCCTGTGGTGTTCACCATGAAGATGTTGTTCACTCACGGGTTCACAGATTACATCAATTCAATATAGTATATATATTATCTATGGATTACATTTACAGATTATACATAGAGAGCGCGTTCCACTTGACGTTCACAACGATCACGCTCACGACCGCAGTTTTTCCCGTCCCACTTGCTTACGAGCGTAAGGCTGCCTGTCCACCGAAGCGGAGCGAGGCAGCGGAGCGTAATATTGCGTCATAATTATTGTATCAATAAATTTACATTAAAAAAAAATTAAGTATAATAATAATATTCTGGGATAATTTCACACACAGTCATCTGATCTTAAACTAGGCAGAGCCTGTACTATGGAAACTAGATTACTTACTTGAAATACTTAACCTCTCGGCGCCCGGCCACGTGATTACGCTATTCTTCAGATCCGAGCCAAGTGGCCGCGAGAAGTTAATTAATTTACGTTCAAATGTAATTAACATGTCTTTTGCTGCAGAAACATTCATTTCTACTAAAATATCTCTTTCCGCATGAAATAACGTAAGTTACACGGGCGCCATCTGTGATACTTTGAGTTCTGAAAATACCGCCAATTTTCTCAACGACCACAACAACCCACCTTTTGAGATGGGTCGTCGTGAGCTTCGCGTGAGCGTAAGTCATGACTTCATGAGCGACGTTTAAGCCGCGACCACATCGCCCGCGGTCAATAAGTGGAACTAATGGAGCGTTTTTTTGATCGTTGACAGAACCAGTGTTGCTTATGTTGCCTTGCCGTTGCCCGCCCGCCCAGCAGGTAGCGATGGGCGATTATTACTAAAACTAATCGAATCGGTTGATTGTACAGTTTAGTCGATTAAAGTCGATTACAATCGAAATTAGTCAATTACAGCGTGCGGCTGATAATGACTAATAACACTAACAACACTTTTAGAATGTTGCAAATATAAGCTTCTTGATCTATACTATCCTTGGAGGACTCTGAGTTGGAGGAACTCAGCTTACTCAACACAACATCCTCCAAAGATCCTCCACGGACATGTTTGACATAAACTGTAGAGTAGACATACATACATCGATATACTATACCAACTAGATTTGCTGTCACGACCCGAAAAGTGGTCACGAAAATAAGAAAATAAGAGCTACGGAGACGGCTGTCGCTCAATTGTCTGCAATTATTATTGAACCTTATTTTATAGTATGTAAGTCATCTTTTTATATGAACATATTATTGTTTTGCGTGTACGTGTATAGTTGTGTAGGTATATGTAACCGCGACCACATTTTCGATGTCATTTTGTTCGTGACAGCTAATCTTGTTGGTATAGTATATCGATGCATACATACCTATAAAAACCTCAGAGCCGAAAACCCTACCCTATAATGCATGCCCCCGCCCACCCCCATAAAACTGTAATAGAATACAAATCGATATTCAGATTGATATAGGGATATAGGTTTTAGACATTTAATTACGGTGGTTTGGCGAGTACAAATAAGTATTGTTTAAAAAAAAAATGTGATGGATGAAGAAATATCTATTAATTGGTGTTTGAGAACTGTCTCATATTTTTCACAAAAATAAAAACCAAATTACTAAACTTAGTAAAATATTTTTTGTGAAATATCGACAAAAACATCGATACATTGTTTATCGATTTGATTTTTGGTTGGCAGTTTGGTGGATGTGTAGAATATTTATAATACAAAGCTCATACAAAGATACATTCTGGACACCATACTTTTTTACCGTTCTCTGAAGTTTTAACTTATTACACGACAGGCCCGTTGGTCTAGTGGTTAGACACCCTGACTGCTACCCGATAGGTCGTGGGTTCGATTCCCACCAAGTGTCTGGGTGTTATTTGTATTTCTCTATTTATGTATGTATTAACAAAAAAAGTTTCCATAGCTGTACTATGGAAACTTTTTTTGTTTGCCTAGTTTGGGATCGGATGACCTTGTGTGAATTGTCGCAAGATATTATTATTATTCCATTTATTCATTTTAAACTAATTATTTTACATTTTTAAATATGAATATAAAAACAAGAACATTTAAAAATATAAAAAATCCATTTAATTAAAAATAGATAATCAAGAATATCAAAACATCGATACTTTTTCAAAGTCCAATGATTATATCGTTGTTTGCAAATTGCAAGTTGTTTGCTATCACCATGTGGACAACACTAAAAATTCTCCGTTCCGCGATGTAGGTTGCAGAAAGATAATTTTTCACAACATAATACCGTATTGGTTCTATAAAACGAAACAAAAATAATCCACACCAGAAAACGCCTTTGCGGGACCGTTTTGTGTAATCGTACAATACACATCTGTAGTGAAATAGGTTATAACAGCTTGTTCACCTGATCACCACAAACGCCAAGCTCTAACGATAATAAATCTCAAAGAAATCATTCAGGATGGGAGTACCAAAGTTTTTCAGGTATACTAGCGAGAGGTACCCGTGCCTCAATGAACTGGTGAAACAATATCAGGTATTTAAGTTTTCTATCCATTAAAATCATTCATTATTTTGTGCCTATGACAACTTTCTCTGAATGTTGAATTTTTGTTTAGAACTGATGAATATTTTTTCTTTGTAGATTCCTGATTTTGACAACATGTACTTGGATATGAATGGTATAATACACAATTGTTCACATCCAGATGACAGCAACCCTCACTTTCGCATCACTGAGGAGAAAATATTCCAAGATATTTTTCACTATCTAAGTGTCTTGTTTCAAATCATAAAGCCTAAGAAACTGTTCTTTATGGCTATTGACGGTGTTGCTCCTAGAGCAAAGATGAACCAGCAAAGAGGACGAAGGTAAGTTGTTTTCTAATCTACGAATGCTTAAAGATAAGGCTTAACAATTTGACATAGGCATTAAAAAACCTGAATGTTTTTTATTTGATGTGGTTATTAATAAAACATACAACTATAATTATAGAATGTTTTTGGCATTGTCCCTACCACAACACTTATTTATACACATAATAAGGAAGTAATAGTTGAGTTTTCCTAACTATAGCCAAGTAATTGTATGTATAAAATATCATAGAGTAAAAGTATTAAACACAGGTGTTTAACTATCTGTAAATTGTAGCTATTGTATTTTTTATTCTGTATAATGTGAACACCTTTAGGTATTTATTTTATTTATTTATTTATCAATTTATGTACACACAAATACAAGACAGAGAAAATAAACCTTAGGATAATACAAGTATAAAGGCACTACTTATTTCATAAGAAATCCCTTCCAGTAGGCCCAGGAGAGAAACATAAAAGAAGGAAATTAGATGCAGTGTATGGGAATATCAATACTTATTTATATGTAGGTACTCATTGATTATCTTTTGGATGGGAGACGTAGACAGAATATAACAAGACATCTAGCTAGCGTGCCGCTGATAATGCCATAATAAATATAAAATAATCCATATAATAATAATAATATCTTGGGACAATCCACACACGGTTGTCCGATCCCAAACAAGGCAGAGCCTGTACTATGGAAACGAGACAACTGATACTAATACTTATATACTTTTTTTTTTGTAAATACAAACTGAAATAGATAAACAACACCCAGTCACTTGGCGGGAATCGAACCCACGACCCATCGGTTAGCAGGCAGGGTGTGCTAGACCAACAGGCCCGTCACTCTATTGGTTTCTTTCTCTAAGATGGGAGAATTCTCTTCTTAACAATTGAATGATCAAACGAACTTACCCTAAGTGAAGTTCGATCTTAATTATCCAGTCCTTGACGAGAAGATATTCCATCACTAGTAGTAGTACCTCGTAGGTACGATCCGGAGATATCGCACAAGTTTCAGAGGTTAGAAAGAGAAAACAACATTATTATCTCTTTCGTATCCACCCCGCCTTAGCCGAGCGACAGCCACCTCATTATCTTTAGAGTAAAATGAAATACAGCTGCAACATTGATTTAACAGGGTCATTAATGGGTAGGGAGGGACCTTATATCTTCTCGTCAAGGACTGGATAATTAAGATCGAACTTCACTTAGGGTAAGTTCGTTTGATCATTCAATTATCCAGTCCTTGACTCCAAGATATTCCATCACTAGTAGTAGATGTTTAGAGATACAAAATCAATGTTGCAATTAAAGAGATTCGAGAATAAAACAAAGTTAACTTAACTTGTTGCTTAAACTATTAGTTATAATAAAGCCAAATATATTTTGCAATTTTTTGCAGAATACATAAACACGTAGGTACGTATTAATTAATTTGATATAAGTAATTATGTTTTTATACATATTATTTGATGAATTAAACTTATTTAATATACAATGATTTAAAATTTTACATTAACATTATTGAACATGTAATCCCAAATAGTATAGCCTGCTAATCGTGCAGACTATCTTGCGACCAATTTTCTAATAGTTTTAATAATAAAGGCGTTCTGGACAGCTGCTGAAGCCAGTCTCGTCTCGTATTGTAAGTAATAAGATAGAAGTATCGATTGTGTTGTTAAATAATATCTCTTTTATACATCGTCCCATGGCTTGAGAAGACATATACTTATAATAATATACCATTTATTTTGTTTGCTGTATAGTAAATAATATACCATATTTGGGACAATCCACACGCGGGCATTCGTCCCCAAATCAGGCAGAGCCTGCACCACGACAACCAGACAAACGATATCAATAGGTACTTATACCTTAAATACCTTTCCTTCCTGCAAAATATATCAACCCAAACAGACAAACTACACCCAGACAAGGTGGGAATCGAACCCACCACACATCGGGCAGCGGACAGGGTGTCAAGATGTGAGCCATGTCATGGAGAATAAAACTGAAAAGTTAATGTTGTTACCAGACAAGTGGGAAATCAATAGGTCTTTGAATGAATTGATGCAGATTTAAAATGGGTTAACATCTACAAATTCCGTACCTAAGGTTTTTAGTCTGTGTAAACCTTACAACACATTTGGTAAATTCTAATAGTTTAGTTAATGACAATTATTTGCATATTTTGTTTACTCTTTAGGCAGAGAATTAAAGGTATAAATATGTATTTTTTTTGGTTTGAATAATATTTTCTAAACTAATAATATCAGTAACTTTATGTAATGTTTTTTAAGTAACTAAAGTTATTGTGACTAAGTAATCTAGTAATTAGATCCTATGCAATGTAGAACATAGCGAGGAAAGATTGGTTTCAATTTACAGGTTCCTTGAAATAACCGTTTTTGCATCTAATAATATTGCCAATTTTATTTGTGGATATCAAAGAAATAGCTGGTTGTAAATAACCATACAATATTCAAAAAACAATTTAGTCCAGAACTTATTAAAGAAATAACGTAATTGTCATCATCAAATCAATGTTGTTTGTTTGAAACTAGACTTATGTTACCAGTAATGGGTGAATTAGGAGAGAATAACTTCAAAAGCTGATTTTTGTATGTGTTGTCTACGAAAATGTACCAGACTAACAAACATCCTGCTAGGGAAACATGTCGATGTAGTGAATCCAATACATTCACTACTTGAATGCGTTGGATTTTGAGGAAGAAAGAAGATATTAATTCGAAGGATTACTGAATTGTCTCGAGAGATGTAAAGTGTGATACCAGGTTAAGACAGCTATAATAGGATAACTCCTAATCACGTTATCTACAGGTTAATAAAGGTTTATTAGCGTTTATAAAATATTCACAGCATTGAAAGATTTTTCCATGACATTTAGTGTCATGGAATAACATACTCTGCCCGGCAGAGTATAAAAAGAAAAAACCCTGAGACTGCAGACAATATACAAAAGGTTGCAATATTTTTGTAATAGGAACCGAACACAAGCGGAAATATTACAATTGTGACTCATAATAATCTCTATAATAATAATAATGTAAGGCCTGCTGGAATAACTTTCTTTAGAAATAAGCTGTGCCTTTGTATTAAGAATAGTATCTTGCCTTTATTCCTTCTATCTTTTATTGTTATTGTGTGTACATAAATGATAAAATAAATAAATAAATGTCCCCCTGGCTGATAGGTCCACAGCGGCCGATCTTTCATCAAATCAGCCTACTACACGAGAGATATTATAGTGCACAAGTGCTTGCGTAGAAACAAGTGCACTCTATCTTCCTTTACTCTCACAATTCGTTAAGACGGAAGATCGACACGACTGGGGTGAGGTCTGGCGCAGGACTGACTTTTTACATGCCCATGTGACGCATGAATCATCTTGCCTGCATTGTCATAGACAGCAAGGAACAACTACACAAAGTGGTTGCTCTCCACGGGATTTCAACCCGCGACCTCCGGTTTGCAAAGCAAGCGGTTTACCGAGGCTACAATAAGATTCATAAGTAGAAAATAAAATAAAGGCCTCTTTGAGGTCAATTTTTAATAAAAACCGCCTTTTGTAGTAATTTTGGTAGTGGTTATGGCGCTTGCTCGCCTTTTCTTTGTATAATCTCCATCTCCAACTCACTTAGAGGATCATGAATATGGCTAGGTAAATCTTTCCCCTTTCATAAAGATTAAATTTTAATACATGCCTCATTTCGATCCGTATCGCTAAAGAATAGTCTTGGAAAAAATTACATTTTTAGTTTCTTACCCTTGCATTAGGTTTTTTTTTTTAATATGAGGGTACCCCCCTAATTAAGTCGAATATTCACAATATTTTTTGGTTTAATATTATTGTTTTAATTGTATTATACATAAAAATATATATTAATTATGTATAAATAATTATTTTTTACACACGATCTCTCGTTCCGTGTCTGCATTTATCCTATTATTATTATATCATATCAGCCTCAATAATATAATAAAGAATGAATATATATATGATGCAAATATGAATTTGTTAATATGTGCACCCCAATTCCAAATGTTAGCCTATCCCAATATTAGCTAGGGTAATAAACTCTACTTATTCTGTGTGAATAAGAAAAGGCAGTGGTATTAGGTATACACACGAAAGTCACTTTTTTTTTGTCTCCAGAGACTAAATCAATATAACAATGGATTACCATTACTTTTAGCACACTGTATGTAGACCAATGCTCACCAGTTTTTACGAACCACTTGCTACGCTCCAACTTTAGAGTTTGAGTATATGGGTCAAAATCAAAATAATTGACTATTTACTCTATGTTACTTTTATGTCACAGTAACATAAAAGTAACATAACGGAAAATAAAGGCAGCGTTCACATGTAAAACAAAAGTTAAAGATTTTATAAGTATATTATTTATTTAAATTAATCTTTTACTACAAAATAATTTGTTTTTGATTTTGGACTTAATTCTGTAACATTTTCCAATTCACTAATAAAGTTGATTTCTTTTTCTGCATTCTCCTTATTATGCTGCAATATTTTGTACCTATATATTTTTTCTTTAACGCTTTATTTTCTTTGACAATTAAATCAATCTTTTTCTTCAGTTTTTCATTTTCTTTGGTCAAATTTCTATATATTTTTTTATATTTTCTTTGGTATTTTTTTCGAGTTTCACACTTTTCTACAGCTTTTTGGCTAAGATCACACTTCTGCTTTGAAGTCTTCCAGTACTGGCGTCTTTCTTCCTTCTCCTTCTCTGAAAGCACGCCTATTTTTTTATAAAACTTTTTAGCCCAGTCCAAATTTTTTTCCTGAATAGCCTTCCATTTTTCGGGGTTATTCAATTTTAAACGCTCCCGATATGTGCCTTCACTCATGACGCGACGCGATACAGTATTGCATCGATTGCAGTACCTGTGTATCATGCACGTTCAATTCAAACCGTCAGTCAATTCCGTATCGCTCGCATCAATGAGAAAGTGTTGTGAACTCACCCTAAATAAATTTTATGTAACGTAACATAAAAAATGTTACATAAACGTATCATAAAATAAGATAAAAGCATGTTTTTTAAGATGTTCATGTCGATTCTACAAACTCTACTCACTTCGTAGTTATAGCAAATAATCGACTAAATAACACATACAAGACATTGTCCATAGAGCAAATATTAATGAAATATACTTATATGTCCTTTTTTTAGCAATTCGGGTTCAAAATACGAATTAATGTTTAATTTTGTCTCGCACAACTATAACGCACCTTGTGTCACGAGAAAAAAAAGTCTGCCACGCGGTGATTGGTCGTTTGGCAACTTGATGTTTCCATCAGTGATGCCGGTTGTCATTCTGAATAAAATACTATTTGTGCAATTTAATATTGCGTTACGTAATTGAAGTAACATAAAGGAAATATTTTTGGGCCCAATTTAATTTAAATTATTAAATAAGCATATATATGTTTTACTAAATTTTTGATGTTTCTATGAATAAATCATACTTTTGAAAGAGGTGATCATTAGGTTTTTTTATAGAAATAGTACTGTTTTCAATGATTTTTTCAGGGCTAAACCAATAGCGTCAAAGGTAGGACACACGTTTTTTCTATGGAAACCACATTTCATTGTTAACATATTTTCCGAATATGTAATTAAATATTATAAAATAACAAAATTTATAATTAATATTAAATATTTTCAATATTTTCTTTATGAAATTCACTATTTTGATAACGTCAATATTACAGAGTTTTAGTAAGAATGGCGAGAAGTAAAAGGACAAGCGTTAAATGTAAAATGGTCAATTATTTTGATTTTGACCCATAGATGAGCACGCTACTCGTTAGAAATGCGTCCGTGAAAATCTGATGAAAATATTTATCTTGATATCAAATTAACGACTAAAGTAAACGTAAACTATGTGTCAACGTCATAATGATATCACAGTTATCATTCATATAAGCAGGAGCTTAGTATCTATTTTGCTATAGCGACATAGTACAATTACATTCTAATTGTAGTTAATAGTTATAACAACATTCCCCAAATCCCCAAGCCAAGCCAAGCCAAGCGTGGGGATTATGGCAACCCCTCCCTTATAAGGGGGAGGCCTTTGTTCAGCAGTGGACGTCTTTCGGCTGCTAATAGTTATAAGTCGTAATGAAATTAATAATTATATATATAGTATATATATATATATATATATTTTAGAATATCTGTTGCGCGCCAAATCAAGCAAAAGTATGGACCCAGCATAAAACTTACTTTACTAGAAGTTTTTGAATCAAACATTATACTGGTAATTAATGATGAAACTGAGAGGTTCATTGAATTGTTGCGACGCTTGGACTCGTGGCGGACACGGTCGGCAATCAGTCAAGCGGAGGCGATGATTACAGTCCTCGACGCCGCGCTAGTGGCGGTTAGAGTGCACATTAAAAACTTCACTGGTTTCAGACCACTGACTTTGTCAGTGTAGTGTGTGACTTTGTCGGTCATCGCGCTGCTGCTAGAATCGAAAAATAGTTTTTCGGAGCCTTTCCCGTTTAAATTTCCAATAAGTATGAAATGTGGGCAATTTTTTTTTTGTTTTTTTTTTTTACAAAATCGCCTACCTACTTGTTCTAAAAAAAAAGAAATCTGTTTTACCCGCCCGTTGGTCTAGTGGTCAGACACCCTGCCTGCTAACTGATGGGTCGTGGGTTCGATTCCCGCCAAGTGTCTGGGTGTTGTTTATCTATTTAACTATGTATTTACAAAAAAAAAGTATATAAGTATTAGTATCAGTTGTCTGGTTTCCATAGTACAGGCTCTGCCTAGTTTGGGATCGGATGACCGTGTGTGGATTGTCCCAAGATATTATTATTATTTATTATTATTATTACAATCTTAAAAGGATCTGTCAAGGTTTGATCGATCAGTAGAATGATAACCGACTGACAGGTATCAGTTTCGGCATAGTGAGAATAAGCCAAGAGTGTCCCCTTCGTTTAGAGTACGGATATTATCCGGCATATCATATATTTTTATTTTTTTTAACATTTAAGAGGCTTGTCCACCTTTCATGAAGCCAATTAAGCTTTACTGACTAATAGCCTTCTAACTATCGATCAGCATGGTGCCAAACTCCAGGTTCAGAGTAGCTATTACAAATTGAGTAATGAAGATTCATAAGTGAATCAACTTCGTTAGAGATTCCTTCCACCACACCAACAAAACTGATCAGGGACTATTCTGTGGCAACATTTGTAACCGTGATTTGTTGCCTCCGCACCTTCGAGCACAAATTCCGATACCACGCGAAGCTTGCATTTGACTGATGATTACCATTAGGTATCTATGCATAGATATAAATTTTTCTTTCGATTATAATTGAAGGTACAACAACAGCGAATATTTATTCGCTTTTATCTAAAAATAGACGAACTCACCTGTAGTAGTAAATAATGCGGGTAGTTAGGCCAAGAAAAAAAATGCAATATCTGAAGAATACAACAGATAAGCTGTATGATTTCCGATGAATGCAAATGTCGTATTTAGGACATTGTGATAATTAGGCCAAATAATATCCGAAGAATACAACGGATAATAAAAATTAGTGCTTCCCAATGAATGCAAAGGGTACACAAACTCAGCTCGAGCGTATAAATCTTCGCAGGTACAGCAGCAGCAGGCAGGCAGAATAATATTTAGGCACAATAATATCCGTAGAATTCTACGGATTAAACAGTAGTGATTCCCAATGAATTCAAAGGGTACACTTTAGCTCGAGAGTATACGTCTTCGTTAACAGCGACACGAACAATGTTCCACTTTTAATTTTATGTCTTCTTTATTTTCGATTTTTCATGATTTCAAAGATCCCTTGTATTTGAACTCGTGCGAACGCCGTGATCGCACGGACAAGAATGAGGTGGCTGTCGCTCGGCTAAGGCGGGGTGGATACGAAAGAGATAATAATGTTGTTTTCTCTTTCTAACCTCTGAAACTTGTGCGATATCTCCGGATCGTACCTACGAGGTACTACTACTAGTGATGGAATATCTTGGAGTCAAGGACTGGATAATTTATATCCTGTGTGGTCAAAATACTAAGGCGCTGTCCTATTGCCATCGCTCGCGCGATTATGCATTACGGCCGACGAAAATGATAATGCAACCGTGCGTTCAATCATACTGGTAACAAAATAATGTCCTATTGAATGTTGTGCAGTCATGTGATGCACCGAATGCGGTTTCATCGCACAATCAAATCGCATCGCACCATCGCCCGAGCTATTACAATCGGACAGCGCCTTAGTATTTTGGCCACACAAGATATAAATTGTTAAGAAGAGAATTCTCCCATCCAAAAGATAATCAATGAGTACCTACATATAGTAACATAAGTATTGATATTTCCATACACTGCATCTTATTTCCTTCTTTTATGTTTCTCTCCTGGGCGCTCTAATTGTGTTATGCTATCTTATAATAAAAACATTATTATTGTTTTGCATGAGATACTGGCAAACCTCCAATACAGGAAAATTCAATGAAAGAACATAAATATATATGGCATATACATACACTAACATATATATAAGTGTTTTTTACTTTAGCATACTATAGCAGTAAGGTATTTAATAAAAGTGTGTTAAAAAACATGCAGTGTTGAATATAATATGACTACCCACAACAATTGAATAGAGGACATAAAATATAGTAATATTAAAGTCCTTTATTACCATCAGGTGTTAACATTATCATCTTGCCTATTAGACTATATTTTTTTCAAGTATTTTCATTTATGTTACCAGGAATACTTCTAAATCAATTTCCTTTTTTTAGGTTTAGGTCTGCAAGGGAAGCAGAAAAGCTAGAAGACACAGCCAGAGAAAAGGGTATGGATAAAAAAAAGACTTATTGATAGTTAAAGTTTGACTGGTAGGTTCCTTGTGCCATCGTGGGTCGCGGACGCATAGGGTGGAGGCTCTGTGCGTCCCTACTAAATGCGGCCCCGAGGCGGGCGACGACTCGGTGTAGGCTCTGCGTCGTCGCGAGCACCGCGAGGGTGCCGGGGGGAGCGTGCATCTCAGCTCCCCCTCGGGGCGTGCTCTAGCGAGCGTCTGGCGCTGGAGAGACTTTGGCGAAGGTCCGAATCGAGGGCCCAGAGTCTCCCTATAAGCGTCGATGAAGGCCACCGGGGAGGTTTTGGTGGGTAAAAATCCCACATAACCTGGTCTCCGCCCCCTCGGAGACCGGGTACCTTAGGAAGGTTTCCTCCTCGACAACAAAAAAACTGTCCACCAGGTAGGTATCACCGTAGTGTCATATATTCTGCCGAAAAGCAGCAGTGTGTAAATATTGCTGTGTTCCAGTGTGAAGGACACTGGTCGGTGACATTACTGGACACTAAAGACATAATATCAAATATCTTAAGGGTCGGCATGAGCTTGTGTTTTTTATGATGTTGTTAGTATCTATAAGTGAATAGTGATTACATACAATCAGGTGGGCTGCTTGCTTGCTGGCCAACTTGGTGGTGTAAGAAAAAAGCAGACATATATGTGCAGAGAGAAAAGAAATAACATCTCAATTTACTTACAATTCTTGACAGCTCATATCTAGAGTTAATGTGAGATTTTGTGTAAAAATGTGTTACTAGTTTTTTACCTCTGCAAAAGTTTGGGGGAATGATATTGAGTATGTATTTGTGGATATCTATTTGGTTGACATCTCTGATCTCTAAATGGTTTAATAAATTTTATCATTTCGTTATATTTTTCTTGTGGAAGTGATAAAAATTTAATATAATTGTGGCGACTCGACACAACCAGATGGCGCCACATGTGGTACAGCGACGCGAGGAAAAGCAAGCAGTATCACATACAACGCGATAGATGGCGACATCTCCGAATCCTGAATCTCACAAGCGAATTTTCTCTAACTTGGAGAATATTATACAACATCCCGACAATAACTGTCGGGGGCTTCGGCCCTGACCGAGCATCACACCTCGCTCGGTCGGAGGATCCTCCCTTTGGCATCGCCGCCGACGCATTCGCCAAATAATAATTGATTATGTTTACAAAGAACAATGGAAAAATTTGTATGGACCCCGTCCCCAGTAGTGTAGCACTATGGGTCATATGTGGAAAAATAGATAATATTCTGAATAACAGATCACTGAAAGAAAGTATGAAAGAATTAATGTAAGAATGTGGGAAAATATATTTTAATTCTAAATTATTTTTATATTACACTGCTCTTTATGATTAGTATTTTATGACTAAAATCATGTTATTACATTTTAAAACAACAAAGTAATCATAAGATATTACAAATTAATAAGTATACATATGGTTCAGTACAGTAATAATCAGTATCAGCCAATAAGTGGTCAACACAAGAAACAACAAGAAAGAAGTTACAAGATGCTATTAACGAGTGCAGCTACAACTGCCTGCATTGTTTAAACATGAACAAATAAGTAGTCATACTTATAAAAAATGATGAAATAGGTATATTGACTACTTGAGTGCGTGTGAGTGCACAACAATAGTTGTCAAAGCGGCAACGCACGCACCCGCCGGCGCTGAACACGCTCATAGTTATCACCTTAATCTGTCTCCATCACATATAAGGTGCCTGTAAGTAGCGGACTGCTCACAGCAGTAGCAGACTAAGTGTCACTGCGACACGTCGCAGCTACATGATGCTGCGGTCATGAATGACCGTAGACGGTTGCAGCAGACGGCAGACAGCCAATAAACGCAGTATTTTATTGTGTTGTTGTTATTTGAAGTATGGACCCCCGTTTGGTTGGCACTACTGATCTGCAGTCGGACGACACGTCGTCTGCTATGGTGCGATGTGTAGTCGGGCGACGTGTCGAACGCTGCGGAAGGTATTTCATAGAAATTCATAGAAACCAGTAGTGTCACAGCGACACGTCGTTTGCTACGGCTGTGTGCAGTCCGCTACGAACCGGCGGCACCGTTATTTTTCCGTATTTCCTTCGCTAATAGTGTAGCACTATTATTTATTCTGTGGTATTAGTGCCGTCTGGCACGATTCTCGGTTATAGTTATTATTTATTTGCGTGTAATTGAGTGCTCAAACAATATTTCTCAGTAAAAATAATTTATCTTTATGGATAAATAACTTTTTTTCTCTTATTATTCACACATTTGCTGCCATACAATAAAATGATGTATTTATTACGCTTTTTCATTTGATATATGTGAAAAAGTGCTACAAGGGTGGGGACGCTTTTACCCATTGTTCTTTAAAATAGATTTTTATTTTATATATTATGTTATTTTATCATCGATATACTATACCGACTAGATTAGCTGTCACGACCCGAAAAGTGGTCACGAAAATAGAGCTACGGAGACGGCTGTGTCGCTATTTCAAATTAGTACGAGCCGACAACAGCTAGCGTAAGGACGTATCAAAATTCCTTATTGCGCGTTTATAAACTGTCCAAATACTTATCGTAATACTAAAATTGCAGATGGAGAATTTTTTTTTCGTTTCGTGTTCTTATTACTACTAGTTTAAATAATAAATATAAGTAAGATATCATTATAATACGAAATAAAAATTATTTATTTGATATTTTCTCCGCTAGTAGTTCGCAACTGCCATGCCGAGACTGACAAAATTAATGTTGCCGATAGGAGTGTCGCCACTGTCTATACGAAACTGTCAAACTACACGTCATTACCATAATAAAAAAAATTGTTCTCATTTTTGCCACCAGCACCGTAGACCAGCACGGATAAGTTGGTAAGTCAGTGCACACACAATGGAAGCACACATTTCTCAGCTCCAAAACTGTGTCAAGTGCCAAATTATCTGCAATTGTTTTGAACCTTATTTTATAGTGATTAAGATTTTCTTTTAAATGAGTACATTTTTGTTTAAGTCAAAACAACTACTTTTTTTCGTATCGCGTTGGCGATTTTATTGATTTTTCTTTGTCTCCGATGTAAAGGTTTTATGTGCCAACATTACTACATACAGAATTAGACTTTATTACTACATGTGAAGGCTTCTATTAGTCCGACGTTCCGAGTTATTTAAAATTATTTTCTACAATTTCTAGCTACCTACGTGTATAGTTGTGTAAGTATATGTAACCGCGACCACATTTTCGATGTCATTTTGTTCGTGACTGCTTATCTTGTTTATAGTATATCGATGTATTTTATACAGCATGTCCATTTTTTCATCTTTAATCTTCAACGAGGTTAATTCGCACAAGATACACTATCCATATCAATAAACTAAATATCTATTTTGTTTTCAAGTCCAAGTCAACTTAAAAGTATAATGCGGTCAACATTCTATTATACTAACAGACAGAGGATTGATATTGGTATAATTTTTAACCAATCCTTGTAACCCCCAGGTGAAGTCCTCCCAACTGAGAAGCGGTTCGATAGCAACTGCATCACACCCGGCACAGTCTTCATGGCGAGGCTTCACGAACAGCTCAAGTACTTCGTCAAGCACAAGATGTCCACTGACCCTTTGTGGGCTAAAGTCAAAGTCATATTGTCGGGGCACGAGGTGATTCATTGGATTAGAACATATTTCTTATAGACTCTAAAATACATTACAATGTTTGTCCATTATTTCGTGGCTGATGCTGTTATTACCTGTTCTCATTTACATTACGACAACAAGTAACAATGTAAGTCAGTGGATAGGCGCGCTAGGAACCTTATTGTAACCCTGGGTTAGTAGAGACCAGGAGCCAGACTCTCGATGCATTTTGGAGAGTGTGCGCAGGAATTGCATGACTTGATTCCACCATCCCCCTTCTATCATCGGACGACGAGACGTACGGCGTGCACACACCGTATGTGGTAAACGTGCCTTCAGTCCGAATTAAGCCATTTGCTTCGTCATTCATAATAAGAATAGCTAAGGACTGGAACAGTTTGCCTGCGTCAGTTTTTCCGATGATGATTATAATGAGTGTGTCTTCAAAACTGGAGTGGATAGGCTTTTAATAAGCTAGTGTGCTTTACCATCCCAAATTGCGTCGCCGCTTTCCATCAGGTGGGACTGCAGTCAAGCACTGGCTTATATTAAGTCAGAATCATAACTTAATAGGTGGCTGGTGCCTTTTGCAAAAGTCCTTTCAGGGACTTCAGGGAGGTACGCCTGCGGTTTCAGAAGTTCTGGGCGCTGTAGCAGGTGAAATTACCGGGCTCAAACGAGTCACTAACTAATATCTTAAAGACAGCAGCAGTGCGATGCATCTATCTGTAGGCTGATTTATTAAAAACATGAAAATAACGCCCTTGTGTCATCACTAGCTTGCTTAAAATCACTCTTACGAAGGGATCTCCCTGTCTTGACGTCTGAAAGGCATTGAAATAATATTACTTTTATGGATTATATCGGGTTTATTTTAGGTTTTCCTTTCCCGATGTTTCGAATGCATTGCAGCACCCATGGTCACTGGTGGACTGAAACGTTGAATGTCCTTATGTCGTAATTATACCGGTGTATCCTCAGGCCTCCTTAGTTAGTTATTATTGTTGGTCCGATCTACGCAATAAGCGCTTACAGCATCTTGAGGCCACAGTATCGTATAAGACAACATTATGGTCTGAAAGTCATACTGAAGGTATTGTTGTCCCCTCAGACGCCCGGTGAAGGGGAACACAAGATAATGGACTACATAAGGTGGGCCCGGTCACAGCCTGACTACGACCCCAACACTCGGCACTGCCTGTACGGACTGGACGCGGACCTCATTATGCTCGGGATGTGCACTCACGAGCCGCACTTTGCACTTCTAAGGGAAGAGGTAATTAAAACATTCACACAAATTATATTCAGTAAACAGAAACACATATAGAAGCCTTTAGGCCCAATTCACACCAGAAGAGCGGCGGACGGAAGCGGCCAGAAGCGGCGCGAAGCGGCCGGCAGCGGCGCGGCGCGGCCGGCAGAGCAGGCGCAAGAGGCCGCGCCCGGCCGCTCGCAGCCGCCTCGCGCCGCTCGCAGCCGCCTCGCGCCGCTACCGGCCGCCGCTGGCTCAGTCTAGTTTGTAGATTCGTTCGACACACTGTGTGTTTTTTTTTTGTTTTGGAGTAAATAAACTAAAAGTAAAAAACTTTTTAAAATGGAATTGGTTATCATAGCACTTCTTTCTGAACAAGAAGAAGAAAGAAAAAGAAAGCAAAGCAGAAATTTATTTCATTTTATTCATACAATTCATTAATTTAGTTAAGTTATATAATAAATTCAGTTGTTATCTTAACTAAGCTTATCATTTCTAAAACTTTAATATCGTACGGTTTACCAAGAAATCATACACTACTATTATAATTTTTCAAAAATCCGAGCAGTCGCGCGGCGGCTCGAGCAGTCGCGCGGCCGCTCGCGCAGTCGCGCGGATGCCCGCGCAGCCGCGCGGACGCTCGCGCAGCCGCGAGCGGCCGCTTTGATGAGTCGCGCGGCCGCCCGCGACTGCTCGCGCAGGCGCGGGCAGCCGCGCGGCTTCTTTGAGCTTTTCAAGCGATACTGGTATTTTACGTATTGTAGATAAAGTCTAAAATTCTATCACAGTGAAAGTGCGCGCCGCGCCGCTTCCGTTCGCCGCTCTTCTGGTGTGAATTGGGCCTTATACTAAGGTGGGATTCAAGAACTGGGAGCCCGTTTTGAAACCCTGTCGGCGGCTGTCGTTTGGGCACATGGGAGCGGCCAGAGATCTCCTGTGGTATCTGGATCACCTCGTTCAGAGACCAGTACGGAGGGACACCTGGCCCGGAGGCCAAGAGTGGGCGTTGAATGAACGAACTGTTTTTTTTTTGCTTCAACGTATAAACCAGTTTACAGTCCACCGACAAACTAGTTTAATGATAGACTAGTTTATCGGTGACTTCATGCAATACCTAAGTAGTCTGTGAACGTCGACCACTAAACTTTTCGTCAACAGTATAAACTATTCTAAATTGTTATAAAAACCGGTTTATCGCTGACGAAAAACGGTCTCGTTTCGTCAACAGTAAAGGCATCGACGACTCACCTTTAAACCGTGGAAGCATTGTAAACCCCTGGAAACTGTCACGGGCCTTACGGGGACGGGGGTCGCAAACTCGCCGCCGTACTCAATGCACGTGTAATTCAGAGACATAAGAACCTAAGTTAGTGGTTAGTAAGCACCGTGATAGGTTCCCTAGGGCTACACTGCGCCCGCCGCTGGCCACAGGCTTAAAGGTAAGGGGTACCTGGTGCAGATCCCAGACTTTGGCAGGAGGGGCCTGCCAAAGTGATAGTTTCTGTTTTAGTAGGTAAGAATATCACATACTTCAGTTGACCGAACTCCCGACTCCCACAAGGTCACCTTTCGAAGTTTTTCCTTGCGAGAGCAAAAAGTAAGTGAACATATTTTTCCACAGGTAAAATTTGGCAAAACGACGCAACGCGCCACCAGTCCGGAAGAGACTAACTTCTACCTTCTACACCTATCTTTGTTAAGAGAATATTTAGAACAAGAGTTTATAGCTATTAAGGACAAGCTGCCGTTCCCATACGACATAGAAAATATTGTGGACGACTGGGTGCTCATGGGATTTCTAGTGGGCAACGATTTTATACCGAACTTGCCCAATATGCATATAAATAATGATGCGTTACCGCTGTTGTATAAAACTTATATGACTGTGTTGCCTACTTTAGATGGTAAGTCTTATTTCTTTCCTTTCCATTTCTTTATCCATCTGCAATCAGCCACATAGCTTTCATTAGATTTTATTTATGTCTCTTTCACGTTTTGAGGCATCATATTGCATGACATAAGTCTCACGTGTTTTTAGATTGAAGCTAATGGTGTTCTTTTACGCCGGAATACATAGTCTATAAGCAGGGGTTCCTAAACTTTAAAGATAATGGAACACCAACCAAAATACCTTTTGTTTTATGGAATCCCATATCAAAATTTAATGATTACAAATCAACACAGAAATTTATTTAGGAACATATTTTTTAAACACATTATTCAATAATTTTGGCGGAACCCTGATGACTATTCTACGGAACCCCTAGGTTCCACGGAACCCAGTTTGGGAATCCTTGGTCTATAGTATCCAGGAATGAGGTGGCCAGCTGGTTTTTATGACGCTCCAGACAAGGGGTTCCTAAACTTTAAAGATAATGGAACACCAACCAAATACCTTTTATTTTATGGAACGAAATTTCGTAATTTATATAAGAACATTTTTTTTTATGTGGCGGAACCCTATGACTATTCTACGGAACCCCTAGGTTCCACGGAACCCAGTTTGGGAATCGCTGCTCTAGACGTTGTTTTTAGCTCCCACAGAACTTCTCTATCTCTTCCTATATGGTGGGGATTTCTAAATACTGGTGGATTTCGGTATTCTTGATAAACCATTGTGCATTAGTTAATGTGTTTAGGAGTTTATTTTGGAATCGTTGTCATTTTGGATGTTAGAGTGGGTTGTTGATCCTTATAGCTCAATAATTCTTATGTTTAAACACACATTTCTGTAGCACTTTTTTCAAATTAGAGACGCGGCACGCCTGCATATCACTAATGCTCGTTAGCCGAGACATTAGTTAGCTACAGTGCCCCTAATACTGGAACACAACAATGCTTACACACTACTGCTTGGCGGCAGAATATCTAACACTGCACTGGGTACCCTACCCTTGCAAAAAGGATTTCTTATCTCTGAATCTTATCTGATCTTTGGTGATGGTGGTCTGATGTTCTTATTTCAAATTTGCTAATAATTTGCCTCCTTTCAGCCTTATTGTTAGTTTTTAAATGTAAAAAAGGTTTTTCTTTTATTTCTAGGCTATATTAACGAGGCCGGTAACCTACACCTGGGACGATTCGAAATATTCATGCAAGAACTGGCTAAAATAGATAAAGAAGCGTTCCAGGATACTTACGCCGACCTGAAATATTTTGAGGCCAAGACTGGGAGGCGGCCAAACGCTAATGAGAGGAAAGAGGTATATTTGCTGGTTATATAATTAATAGATGGCAGGTCCCTTGCGACAGTTAAGAGCACAAGTCTTCTAATTTGAATAAAATGACATTCCAGCGACTCACTATTGTGATTTCATTACGATTGTGATATATTTGGTATTCTGTTACTGTTGGATTACCTACCAACTATACTGCGATCCCCAAGCCGTCTGCCAAGCGTGGGGGATTATGTCAACCCCTCCCTTCTAAGGCCTCGTTTACGGAGGCGCGGAGCGTCGCGCGTCGCGTGTGGCGTGGCGTCTCGCATCTCTCTCTCACTCCTACAACGCCATATGTTTTTTACTCAGTGTGGGCCGCGCCGCCCAACGCGACGCGTGACGCCCCGCGCCTCCGTAAACGAGGCCTAAGGGGTAGGCCCTTGTTCAATAGTGGACGTTTATCGGCTGTTGATGATGATGATTTATTACACTTTTACGATGGATAATTGTGTAACAAAATAACGTACCTTCACTTCAATAGACTATTTTACATTTCAGTACAAACCAAATAATGACGACACATTTAACGTGAATATAGAAGAAATAAAAGCCAACAAGCCGGACGATGAACTGCAAGCGCTAATCAACGCTACACAAGACTTGGTACATATTTCATTATTCAGCCTTAGTTTTAATAGACAAGAAAGGGAAATGAATTGGGAAAACCTTAGGTAAAGTTTATTTTATATCTGAGTGCCCAATAAGTCGAGTTTTTGAAATGAAACCATCGTTACGGATATAAGGATGTTGTTTATTTTAGATTGTTACTTTCCCGACGTTTCGAAAGCTGTACATCCTAGGATGAGTCAAATATCGTCTGTATATTAGGGAGACACAAAGTAAAATTCTGATTTTAAACATAATAAGTGCAGGCAGGGATTTATTAATAGGATGTGTGTGTAGAGCAGGGTTTCGAAACCTTATTTAACCCTGTTGTACATAGATAGATTTTGAATTAGTGGATCCATTTCTTTTTTATCCAACCCCGTTTTAAATGGATATATTTTGAATTAGTGGATCCATTTATTTTTTAACCAACACCGTTGGACATAGATAGATTTTGAATTAGTGGATACATTTATTTTTTAACCAACCCTGTTGTACATGAATAGATTTTGAATTAGTGGATACGTTTCTTCTTTGACCAACCCCGTTTTACACGGATAGATTTTGAATTAAAATGGAATGAATAGAATGGATCCATCCATTTCTTTTTTAACCAACCCCGTTGGACATAGATAGATTTTGAATTAGTGGTTCCATGGCTTTTTAACCAACCCCGTTGTACATGCATAGATTTTGATTTAGTGGATCTTTTCATTTTTAACAAACCCGATATATTTTGATATAGTGGATCCATTTATTTTTTAACCAACCCCGTTGTACATGGATAGATTTTGAATTAGTGGATCCATTTATTTTTTAACCAACCCTGTTGTACATGGATAGATTTTGAATTAGTGGATCCATTTCTTTTTTACTAAATATAAGGCAGTGCTTCACTGGAGTCCCACCTGATGGAAAGCGGGCAACCGAATCGAGAATGGTAAATCACGCTAGCTTATTAAAAGCCTATCCACTGTTGTTGTATATGTTAATATGTTATTATCTTTACAGTTTGTTGACGATGACAATGGTGACGAGTATGAAGAAACTAGTGATGGTGAGTTTGAGTTCGCCCGACTGCCTCAAACGACAGGCGTCGTTTTTAGTTTTTTCTCTCTTATTTGATCTTTTGAACGGCAAGACACACAGTCGCTGATGCTGATCTAACTGTAACATTACAAACACTGTTTAAAAAAAGTGAAAAAAAAAAAAAAATCTTGCTGGATCTTCTCAGTTGAAGCCGCATTGTGATCCGCTGGTAGCTATTTTTAAACAAAAAACAAATTGACCGTTCAAAAGTGCTAGCGTTAAGCCTATTTGAAATAAATGACTGAAGCTTTTTATTTTAATTTTTACTGTAAATCACTATGTCTATTTCTTTAGTGTGGCCTACAGCCTAAACGATTTGACGGATTTTGACTTACATAATTATGTCGATATGCTTACTCGTGGGTTGTCGGGTAAGAATAGCACCCTCCCATCTCCTCCCGTTGGGTGTCCGTACTCTTACGGACTTACGCTCACCCAACGGGAGGAGATGCGACTAAGGGAAAACAAAAAGACGGGCAGCAGCGTCTTTCTATTGGATTACCTTTTTTTTTTTTTTTACCGGGCCGACTGGGATATGTGGGATTCTTACCCACTAAAACCCCCGCGGCTGTCGCATCGGCACGTGAGAGGGGAGACCCCAGGGCTCTCCGGTGGGATCTGCACCAGGGGCCCCTCTAGTGCCTTGCCTTTGAGCCCGCCGCCGGGGGGCGCATTGTAGCCCCCCGGGAACCTGTCACGGTGCTCACGGGGACGGGGGTCGCAACCCCGCCGCCGTCCTCCTCGGAGTCGCCGCCGTACTCAATGGACGCTCAAAGGGCCTTCTATTGGATTACCTACCGTCTATACTGCGATCCCTAAGACGCGAGCCAAGCGTGCACCCCCTCCCTTCTAAGGGGAAGCCTTTTGTTAAGCAGTCGACGTATTTCGGCTGAATATATGAATATCAATAAATGGTCTTAGCAAGAGCTTTCTTCTTCTTTCTAGGAATAATTGATACAAATGTTTCTTTACAGAGGAAGCGAACATGGAAATGGAGTTTATATTACATAAGAAAGATTATTATATGAATAAGTTAGATTATTCTAAAGTAACAGAGTGAGTTTTACTTTTAATTATGTTTTATATTGTAGAAAATTGAACCATACAACCATTGTGTCAAACCGGAGTGCTGCTATTCTAAATTATCTTTTCTACATACAAATTTCTTCATGCTATTTTATCCGATTATGGCCCAGCCAAAATGAATGTTTATGATTTTAGCAGTCTTACTGCCGCACTCACAAACATCAATTATCGTTAATTCTAATCAAGCCATTTATTTAAACCCAATTATTTCGACTTTTGAAGACGTTTATATTAATTTTCTTTCTATAAATTAGTTTTGGCTGGGAGTGTAAAAATAAACCAATTTCAGGAACCGAATTAATGGTAATTAACGCTAATTGAAGTTTGTAAGTGCGTAATATTTGAAATTACTATCCACCAGGTTAACCACTTTTTGACTAATATAATTTCTGTAAGAAGTCATAATTTAGATAATGTCTGACTTATGTCAGACGGCAGTTAATATATTTATTATTTTTCGCATTTTAAAGTTAACTTTTACGTAATCTGGTACAGTACGTTCTAAGGCAGCTGTCAAAAATTGGTTAACCTGGTGGATAAAGTATAAAGATTGGAATATGTAGTAGGTAGGTTCTAGGTATTATTTATACTTTTATTTGTAGTGAAGTATTAGCGGACCAAGCAGAGGGATATGTGCGAGCGATCCAATGGAATTTATTCTACTACTACAAGGGTTGTCCGTCGTGGTGCTGGTACTACCCACACCACTATGCTCCCTACATATCAGACATAAAGGGCTTTAAAGACCTGAAAATAGAGTTCGAAATGGGAGAGCCCTTCAAGCCCTTTGAACAGGTATTTCAGTTCTTTTCTTGTTACAAACGTTTGTTCCGAGGTTGATGTGTCATTTCGGTTGGTTAATAGAGAATCTCCATCCCTAAGCGCGCGCTAATAAAATCGTTGGGTATACGCCGTTTCTATTAGATTCGTTTTTAGGGTTCCATACCTAAAAGGTAAAAAATGAACCCTTATGGTCTGACTTCGTCTGTCTGTCTGTCTGTCTGTCACACCTATATATTTCAGGAACCACTGATGCTATCGATTTGAAACTTAGAATAGTTTTAGATCTTACTTGCCCAACCTCATCGCAAATGAAAATTTTTTTTTTTCTTTTACTTTTTTTTATAATGGTTGAAATGGGTCCTCAAAATTTCAAAGTGAGATCACTATATCGAGTGGGGTATCATATGAAAAGGCTTCATTTGCACATCTCAAAACATTTTTTGTTTATATCACGTAGTTTTTGGCCGATAATCAAAGATTTCAAAAAAATACCGTTCCCTTATCTCCGAAGTTTGTGGAGGGAAAAATCTGAAATAATTATGGGTAATACAAATGTCTATCTATATTAAACAGGAAAAATAAGATTATCTTTCTAAGAAAAACAGTTTTTTAGTAATCCTATAGAATATAATATAATAGATTCATTCAATCCACCCCTACTCCTCGAAAAAAGCCAGTAAGCTCTGGATGATAGTGTATTGGCTAAGGTTCATGATCTGGCACAAAGAATCAATTAATAATCGCCTCAGATGATAGTTTCCTAAAGTCATCAATACATTTTCCCTATCAGTTGTTAGCCGTATTACCAGCGGCGAGTAAGAATCTACTGCCGGCTCCGTTCCACGATCTGATGACGGACGAGGACTCGCCGATAGTGCACTACTACCCGGTGCACTTTGAAACGGACCTGAACGGCAAGAGGAACGACTGGGAGGCAGTCGTGCTCATACCCTTCATCGATGAGGTGAGATTTGGTATAAGCTTTGAGAGAATTAACTATTCTAGCCCGACGAAAAGTGCAGCCTGAATGTAGTTGCTCGTGGTGTGTCCGGATTAGAATAGAAACATCTCGTCCTGTTGAGTGTCGTAAGAGGCGAGTAAGGGAAAACAAGACGGGCAGCAGCGTCTTTCTATTGGATTACCTACCACCTACCCATGTATACTGCAATCCCCAAGAAGCGTTCCAAGCGTGGGGATGATGCAGTGGCGTGCACAGAGGGTAGGCAAAGAAACGTATTCGGCTTGTTTATCCTATTATATGTATATTAGTATACCATTTTAAGTATCCATAAGTTAACAAATTCTATAGACAAATTAATTTGCACTTAAAAACTGTAATAAGATTATTCAGAGGGTCCATACACACGAAAAGACTTTGGCTACCCTACGATTTCTATAATAATAATAATGATACCAGCCCTTGTTAATGTCCCACTGCTGGGCACGGGCCTCCCTTCAAGATGAAGGGGCTTAGGCCATAGTCCACCACGCTGGCCAAGTGCGGGTTGGCGGACTTCACACGTCATTCGAAAGCTAGTTAGGCTTTCTCAGAAATGCAGGTTTCCTCACGATGTTTTCCTTCATCGAAAGCTAGGAACAATCGCACAAAGACGATTCACACATGATTAATTTAAGAAATCAGAGGTGCGAGCCGGGGTTCGAACCTGCGCACCTTGTTTCCAAGGCAAGCGCTCGCCCACTGAGCTGTTACAGCTTACGATTTCTCTAAATAATCTTAATTTAAAAATATTTTGTACTGACATGGTATTAACTTGACGTTTTTAAATGTAAATGGATACGTCTGTAATGTTAGTTAATTTAAGGATATTTGT
This sequence comes from Furcula furcula, assembly GCA_911728495.1. Classification (NCBI taxonomy): domain Eukaryota; kingdom Metazoa; phylum Arthropoda; class Insecta; order Lepidoptera; family Notodontidae; genus Furcula; species Furcula furcula. Next base: position 6,232,976 of record OU452246.1, on the reverse strand, counting down.
AGTGGCACTAACAAATAGCTTAGAGCACAGATAACTCGCAGTTAATGTTGCCTACTTTCTGTGCACGCCACTGGGATTATGGCAACCCCTTTCTCTTTCTTCTAAGCGGGTGGCCTTTGTTGAATAGTGGGCGTCTCTTGGCTGATGATGATGACGAATATTGCATTGGATTTGATAGATGTTACTGCTGGAACTAAGTGAGAGCTAACAAATCGAATTCGAAATTGTTACTTGTAGTTTTGTAATATGTGCTTCTTTCTTAATATTGAATATCAGTATCCCGGTAACCATATTTAATCATCAGCAAAGTTCACTTATACAACGTGTTACAAACTACCCCGTAAAAAATCAATAACAAAATATTGTTATTTTCACTGATGTGCAAACCTTATTTCAGTAAAATTAAAAAGTAAACTACGCAGAATGTATCTACAATTCTACCTAATTCGCGGAACGACAAAAATTTTAAAAGACCTAAGCTTACTGGGGTTGACAACATTTTTGGCTTTGATAATTAAATATATTTTTTATGGGGTATTTTGTAACACGTTGTATACCTTATTTTCCCTTTTGTGTACAACTTTGTTCAGAACACAAAAATCGCTGTCAAAATCCATAGGTCAGCCCGCACACTGACCCGCCCGAATTAAATAGGCACCTCGCTGGAATGCGACGTCACAGCGCCAGGTGCACAGTTAAGTCGCACGGGTTGTAGAATATTGACAATACTATTGACCGTGTGCGGATAGCCATACGACTTTACCATGATTGGCCGGGGTTGTATAAACATGGCCGCGCGGCTTGAGTGGTATAAATTGTTTTAGGTAAATTTACTATCAGCAATGGAACCGTGCTATCAGAGGTTGACAGAGGAAGAGAAGAAGCGAAATACTCACGGACCTATGTTGGTTTACAACTGGAGTTCGGATAGCCAAGGTACGCCTGACCGTTTGCCAACTGATAGAATTACCTAGGGTAGGATTTAACATAGAGAGATTAACAGAAAGAATTGTTAGTTTGCTATTTGAAATATCACCTCACCTCACTTTAACACCTCATTTTAATATTGTTTTTATTTTTATATTCTGACTAGCAATTCCCTGTGGCTACGCCCGCCATTATTTTTTTTCCACCCCATTTAACCCCTTTAGGAGTGGAATTTTTAAAAACCCTTTCTTATTGGAAGCTTACATCATAAGAAGAACCTACTGTCCAAATTTCAGCTTTCTAGGTCCAGCTGTTTGGCCTGTGCGTTGATGAATCAGTCAGTCAGTCAGAACAAGTAATTTTATATATATAGGGCTCCCACACATAACTGCGAATTCGCATCGCATCGCAAATATCTGCGAGAAACAAATGAATATTTCCATACAAATTCCTGCGATGCGGCGCCGCATCGCATCGCATCGCAGTTATGTGTGGGAGCCCATATAGATGAGTTTCTTAATTTTAACTTTTACTAAACTTTACGTAATTTTATAAAACGTTTTGCGAATGTGACATTTTATGAAAGTGACATTTTGCGACGGAGCCTTCAAAAACCAGCACACTTGATTTTCATAGTTATCTATGTATGTTTTGTATATATTACCTATGTAGTTTTATGTCTGTAATTAACGAACCTCGCAATTTTAACAGGCACAGCTGTCGCGCCCGAGTATTTCCCGCCGATAAAAGAGTGCCATGCGATAGAGCAAAAAGTCTGGAGGCAAGAGCTTGAAGTACCTGAACACCAGCTGAAGAGAGGCATGCTGCCTAACGCCAAGCGAGAAATGCTGTTCCCCGGCTTCCCCACTATGAGACATTTGAAGTATCAGGTCAGTGGGTTTCATAGTTATTTACTAGATGATAGATTCCACGTGCAAGGAACCGGAGATGGCAGATATTCGTGTTCTAGTGTGAAGGGCACTGTAGCTGGTGAAATTACCAGATACAAAAGACTTACTTCCGAACCTACAAACTTCAATTATAGTTCATCATCATCATCTTTAACAGCCGATAGACATCCACTGCTGAACAAAGGCCTCCCCCTTAGAAGGGAGGGGTTGCCATAATCCCCACGCTTGGCAGGCGGCTTGGGGATCGCAGTATAGGTGGAAGATAAATCCAAAAGAAAGACGCCGCTGCCCGTCTTCCCGTTCTCACTTAGCCGCCTCTTACGACACCGACAGGAGATGGGATGGAATACAATTATAGTTATTGATCATTAATCCATTTATTGAAATCCGATTATTTCGACACTAGTAGCCAATTAATACTTAATACGCAGGATAATGCGTAGAGAGATATTAATTCCCTCGTATTGAATAATCGAAAATAATCATAAACGGCTCCGACAAACTAAATAGATTTTTAAAAGTGACTTAATTCGTATTAAAGTTAATTGGGGTTTGTGAGTTCGACGGTTAATATCTAATGTGTTTAGGGTCGAGAACGCGCTAGTGATTCTTCTGGTGTTGCTAGCGTCAATAGGCTGCGGTGACTGCTTACCATCAAACGGGCTGTATGCTTGCTTGCCCCGCTGCGTTGGTTTAATATAAAAAACAATTAAACCCTGACTATCGATTTGTTATTTGTACTAGATTGAAGTCTTCTTGCTCTAAACCATCGATATACTATACCAACTAGATTTGCTGTCACGACCCGAAAAGTGGTCACGAAAATAAGAAAATAAGAGCTACGGTGACGGCTGTCGCTCAATTGTCTGCAATTATTATTGAACCTTATTTTATAGTATGTAAGTCATCTTTTTATATGAACATATTATTGTTTTGCGTGTACGTGTATAGTTGTGTAGGTATATGTAACCGCGACCACATTTTCGATGTCATTTTGTTCGTGACAGCTAATCTTGTTGGTATAGTATATCGATGCTCTAAACCATACAAAATCAGTCCTATGAATGTGATATTGATGTAAAACAATGCCTACTAGACCGTCCCGTCCAACACTGAAGCGTGCTATGACCGGACTGACATAAAATTCACGAGTAAGTGCCGGTATGTCCAGAGCATGGTATACGCCGCTGCTGTATTCTGGCGGAGTGGCAACGACAATCTGGGCCTCAATTCTGCTTATTTTAATAAAATGACATACAATTGCCATTCCAGTGACACACTATTAAGACTCCATTACGATTGTGACAAATTCAGTATTCTGCTAAAATCTATCTTCTATCTATTAAAATTTATCTATCTATATATCTATACATATAAAATCACTTGTGACTGATTCATCAACGAACAGGCTAAACCGCTGGACCTAGAAAGCTGAAATTTGGACAGTAGGTTCTTCTTATGACGAACGCATCCACGAAGGAAGGGTTTTTAAAAAATTTACTCCTAAAGGGGTTAAATAGGGTGTTTTCTTTTGTATGAAACTTTTTATTTTATGATTAATTTGCTAGTATTTTCGCCTAGTGGATACTTGGGAGCATAGACAACAAAAGTTTACTAAAACACCAAAGATATTGTGGAAAATCCTAAATCTATGAAAATAAAGTTTTCAAGAAATTCGAGGTATTTTACATCTTTTCATGCCATTTGCCGCTAAACTATAAGTCAGTGACAAGAGAAAGGTGAAATTAATCAAAAATAAGTATGCACCTACTTCAGTACATTATAGCCTAATGTATTATCGCGGACACGAACGCTGTACCAGCTGACAATCAAAATGGTTTGAACGTCGTTACCTACGCGCGCTTACCCCGCCCGCATGCATTTTGGGCCAACTCATGCAAGCGTTTATCGTCCTAAAGGTGGTACACCGTTCATACCGCGGGAGTACCTACATCACGAAAAAAAAAATCTTCAACAATTCGTATAAATCTCAACTTCACAGCGCCCCCACCATAGCCCCAAGGATACACTTCAAGCAAATACTTTCTTTAGGTCACAAAAAAAAGTTATAATCCTTCCAAAATAGTTGACACATTTTTACCTATGTTGATAATGCTTTTAGTCAACATTTCAAATAGCCGGCTAATAGTGTCGATCACCTTCAACAGTATAAAACACTGCTCCTTATTAGTTGCTTTCTCGATGGTCATCGCAACTTGGGTGACCATCAGTTTTATGTACACTTTACTTACATAATACCAATTATAGGTTATCGATACAGAAATCTGTCAAATAAGGTTTACGATGATCATCACCGGGAATCAGTGCTCATGACGTCATTTCAGTTGGTCACTCAAGTTAGGCAATACCGAATGCATCTTTTGACAGTTATTTGATAGCCACTTAGCTGTGGTGATCATCACTTTAGTTGTCAAACGAGATACGTAATAGCCCCGCAGGTCGGTGACACGCCACTGGTCCCATACAATTAGTAGACTGCCAAATGTGTAAAACCATCCAACTGACAAACTATCGACACTCAATTGAAGCGTTTGTAAATTAGCAGAATTGGAACCTGTACGTGCGTATGGTAACCGTATAGTATGGTTACTGAAACAATTGTATATGGGCATGGCAGTTGTTGATACGTTTTTTGTGCGGAGTAGTCTTTGTCATTTCTTTTCCCGTGTCTGATTACATTTATAGCATGGTTTAGTGTGACTGACTTGAAGACCTGTATAGAGACTATAAGGGCGACTTCAAATTTGCCGCCGCAAATGCCGTGCGGCTGCAGTGCTGAGCCCGTGCTGCTTTGTAAATCCAAATTAATAAAAAAGCAGCAGCGCTGTGGCCATGTATCTGTTCATCGATTGACTAATGACGTTGCGCACGTTAATTTGTATTAAGAGAATATTAAGAACAGCGTTTCTTCTTCAGAGTCCATCGTGAAGATAAATGTACACCACTATGAACGTAGCGACAGCAGTGCGGCACTTTGCGTCAAATTTGAAGTCGAAAGCGTGTGATCTTATTTAGGATTCTTATTCCAAATTATGATCACTCTTTTTCTAGTCACCAATGGTTATCTCGTATTCCGTTAACAGACATTCATAAAGAAATGCAAGGTGAAAGTGTTCGACCAGCCGTCTCGTAATGAGAACATGATCGTTGAGATCGTAAAGGACACGGACAAGGAAGATTCGTTGGAGAAAGTGGCTCAAGAACTACTTGGTAAAGTCATATGGGTTGGCTGGCCGCACCTCACTAGAGCCAAGTAAGTAAACCTGATATTTTTAGATAACTTTTATTTTGTTAGGAATGGGTGTACGCTTGATTACTAAGTAAAGGTCTAGGATGGGCCGCGCTTAACCAAAAGATGCCTGTACCAGTCTATAATGAACCCAACTTATTTTTTTGGGTAAAAAGGTTTCCGGGAGAGAATTCCACAGCTTGACCATGCATATAAGAAATTATGAAGAGAAGCTCTCAGTGCAGCCAGTTGAAAATTGGAATAAAGTGATTGAGACCCTGGTACTTGAGCGCATTCTTCGTAGAACAACCTGTGGGACTGGTCACGAACATGCACGTCCTGACACAATCTATCATCTTCTTCTTCTGATGTTCTTTTCCCTTTTTTGTGTTAAGGATTTTGGCAACTAAAGTTAAAGAAATAATAACGGTTGCTTCCATCGCAGAGGTAAATGACAATGCTATTTGTTGCAGAGTAATTTCGGTGTCTAATGAAAAGATGAGACTTCATCACGTCGACAAACAGAACAATAACGTGAATGGAGTGCCAAGTTACACCACAGAGGCCAACTCTGGCAACTTGCATAAACAATGGATATCAGAGAGATCAACTATACTGGAACAGTATGTTTTATATTATTCAAAGGTGCTATTGGTATTGTATTTATTAAGGCGAACTATATCTATGTTGACCTTTACTTTATTTTGCAGCAATATGAATCGTCTCGGTATTGAATTGGGTGATGTGAAGATTATAATTCATGCAGTGAATTTAAAAGGTAAGATCTTATTAAACTTTACAGGGCTCTTTTTTTTTAACAGCCCTGGTTTTTGTCCCGTTGTTTGGCACGGGTATCCCTTCAAGAGGAAGGGGCTTAGGCCATAGTCCTCTGACCAAGTGCGGCTTGGCGGACTTCACATATCATTCGAAAGCTAGTTTGGTTTTCTCAGATATGCAGGTTTCGTCACGACATTCTTACACCGAAAACTAGAAACAATCGCACAAAGATAATTCGCACATCATTAATAAAAGGAATCTGAGCTGCGAGCCTGCAGGCCTAGCACGACTTGCAGTCTTGACAGATCGGTGTGGAGTATGACGTAGTTTTCAACACTGAAACGTCAATTATGTATGCAAAAATGGGAAGTACTACGTCATAGTGACGTCATACTCACACTTATCTGTCAAGATTTGCACATCGTGCTACGCTTGCAGGGTTGGAAACTGCGCACCTTGTTTCCAATGCAAGCGTTCGCCCACTGAGTTGTCACTACTCACACGTGTCGCTTTTTGCCCATTGGCCGCAGGAAGAGGTTATGTTTTTGAGAGTATGTTTGTATGTATGTATGTCTATGTCTTTGGCACGGCCTACAGCCTAAACGGCTTAATAGACTTATAATATGTCGTTAGATTCGTATTAGTTGTGGGTCACTTCCAGATCCCCATCGGCTATATATTTTTCCAAAAAAATAATGTGGCAATATGTATAATTTTTACTTCCAAAAACATTAATATGGGTATCAAATGAAAGGTCTTGCTCGATGAAAGGACGAGGCGAGTTGAAATATATAATCATGTGTATACATTTTATCAACTATCGTTTTTTTAATGTAATTTAAGCCCAGTTTATTTGTTTCCAGTCGGGCTTTTTGTGCTTTTATAATTTGTACTTGTTAATTTTTATTCTGACTGTTGGTATGGTGTTTCTGCATTGGCTAAAGTGCCAAGTTTGCCAGTGCTCTTATAGGAGTTGCTATGCTGGTGACTGAAGGATACCGGATTTATTGTACTATTTAGGTTTGTTTGCGATTACTGCTCAGACAGGCTGTTATAGTGTTATGTCACTGGGTTCTTAAAATACCCTTTAGTTAGTGACTATGATTTTTTTTATACTTTGAGTCCGTTATCAGAAGATTGAGTATTCATTTTATATCTCTTTATTGTATCGTGTCGATTTGCTTTCGGCATCGCTGTCGAAACATCATTCTAGTCAGTGACTTAACAACACTAAGAATGTTCGAAACTGGTCACGCAGCGTCTTACACAATAAATAAACTAAAAAAAAAAATCAAAAGGCAGTTCTCAAAATCATTAAAAAGCGATGGTCTATTGTCTTTAATACTGGTATATAGCCGTTGGAAAATACTCGGTGACAATCAGTAGTCTTCACTACCGCACTGTCAGATATTCTACTGCCAAGTATAGTACCCGGCAAACAACTTGAACATAAATCGGCGTAGTGGGGGAAAGTTCGCGCACGTACACTTTCGTGCAAAATAATTATCACATTTTAATATTTGAATTAAAATAAGTATTAGTTAATATTGAATATGTAATAATATTTGTTAAATAAATAAAACAACGCATATTTTTACAATAACTAAACTATAAATGTTGTGTATAAAGAGATTCTTTAACAGCATAGTCAGCTTTTTGATTTTTTTCTCTTTGGAACAACCCATTGGTCTTTACCTTTCATGTTATGTATCTTTATAAGTCAATGTAAAATAACTTTTGAACTTGAAGTTATCTGCAGAAGTCAGATTAATTTAGAACGCTTGGAAATTTTATTTTAAAAAACAGCGGAATTGCAAGGTTAATCAAAAACTAAAGTTGGATGCAGTAACTATTAAAGGACTTATGCTGGCGTGCTCGACAAAACGCGGGCGAGGCTGCGGGTTGAAGCTAGTCAACAATAGTTTATAATAGTTTTTTGGTCAAAATAAAAACAAAACACAAACAATAACAATGTCTGTAACTACAAAAAACAATAACTAGAACCAATAACAAATAACAATAACTTTTATCGAAAGTGTGTCAATAACACTGAACGCGTGTGTACTCGAGAGCCACCGGGACGTAGACTCAATGCGGGACGCAGGGGCCGGTTAATCTAATTTGCCGGGCACTGTAGCAGTGTGTAAATTAACGGACACAAGAGACTTACGAAATAATGTATCGGGTAACGAGCCGAGCTGTCTTCACGGGACTGGAGCCCTAATAAACAGTGTAATTCGCGATGCATATTTTACACAATAAAGAGTCAAAAGGACAGTTCTCAGAATAAATAAAAAACATTATAAGGCTATTGTCTCCATTATTCCTAAATAACCATGGTTAAATACTCGACGAAACATCACTTACCAAAGACGACAGAAGTCCCAAACATTAGCGAGAATCTGGCCATAATAAAAATAATACAATTTTCATAGACAAACAATATTCCCTACCGCGGCTAGGTTACAAATACCTGATCCACGAGAACGTGCGCATGGTGCAAGAGCCCGAGTGGTGCTCGGTGCCTTGCGGGTACGCGCAGCAGGCGGTGGTCCGTGACGTCAGCGCCCACATCATGCAGGACAGCACGCAGTACAGCACGCCGCACGAGGCCTATCCGCCTGGAGACACCGTGTTCCTACTCACATACGGACAGCACTACGGCAGTCTAGCCACGGTCAGTGCCTCCACTAGCCATGAGCTGTAGCTACGTCCAGCAGGCGGTGGTCCGTGACGTCTGCGCCCACATCATGCAGTACATACTTACATACGGACAGCGCTACGGCACCCTCGCTTCAGTCGGTTCTAATAATATACTACTATTACACTTTCGACAGAAAACGGAAATGTTAGTTACAATTTCCGATCTTTTATAGCAGAGTTTGAAAATGTTAGAAAGACCGAATATTAAATAACGTTAATTTCTATGTAACGTTAAGTTCAGTTAAAAGTAATCAAGATTACCGTTAAAAGTAACATATCTTTTTTTTTGAGGCGGGGGAAATCTTCGAAGCACATGAGAGGGGGGACCCCAGGGCTCTCCGGTGGGATCTGCACCAGGGGGCAGGGCCCTCAGTGCCTTGCGTTTGAGCCCGCCGCCGGGGGGCGCATTGTAGCCCCCCGGGAACCAGTCACGGTGCTCACGGGGACGGGGATAGCAACCCCGCCTCCTCCTCCTCGGAGTCGCCGCCGTACTCAATGGACGTTCAAAGGGCCCACACCCCGAACGTCCAGCGACTCCAAAGGAAAAGTAACGTATCTAACTTAACGTTGAAATGAGTGATTTTATATTAACGTTACAGTTTTTTCTTCCTTATTTCAAGCCCCGCTTGCTTTGCCATTACGTCACGTGTAAACCTTAACATCCAAATATCCATAAAAGATCCGGAAATCTAAGTCAGCCTGGCTATGTGCAGGTGCTGGAGTCAGAGTCGATCCGTAGCGGCAGGATCCGCGTCCAAGTGACGGAGCGCGGGGAGCCCACGCCCGCCGCCAGCTCGGCCGCCAGCCCGTACCGCAGCGCCAACCATGCTGCCGCTTCTTGCGGTAACGTACCTACACTCACCCTCGCCTAGCACGATGCGCAATCTTGACAGATCGGTGTGGCGTATGACGTAGTTTTCCACACTGAAACGTCAATACTCCATACAAAAATGTGAAATACTACGTCATAGTGACGTCATACTCGCACTTGTCTGTCAACATTTGCACATCGTGATAAGCCTGCTGACGTTGCATGTATACATTGATGTAATATTTAAACCCGTGGGGTGCCGGGTTAGAATTGCATCCCCCCATCTCCTCTCGTTGGGTGTCGTAAGAGGCGACTAAGCGACAACAAGCAGACGGGCAGCAGCATCTTTCTACTGGATTACCTACACTGCGATCCCCAAGCCGCCTGCCAAACGTGGGGATTATGGCAACCCCTCCCTTCTAAAGGGGAGACCTTTATTCAGCATTAGACGTTTTTCGGTTGCTGATCTCATCCTTAACGGTATCCCGGTTGTATTAGTATAGTTCACACTAAAACCCCTTCCTTCTCCGTAGTCAGGTAAAAAGGTACTTTTTGAAAAGATATTTTTGACACCTGTAAACATCGCTGTGGTCAGATGTAAGGGGACTGTAGGTGTTGAAATTAATAGGCTCAATAGACTTAAATAACTAATAACGAGCGGAAGTGCAGTATACATTTATATAGGCAGACTGGTCGCTTACCATCAGGCGAACTTCTTGATTCTCTCGTCACCAGGTTGAATACAAGACCCTGATCTGTCCATTGAACATGGTTTAGTATTCATGACGATACGAAAGAACAATAATTGTTTACAGGTATATCAGCGCAGATGCTATCCCGACTCACTGGCACTGTGCTAGTCGTCACCGGCGTTAGACACGACCAGCCCACGGAGACCCTAAGCAAAGTTAATATTGGACTCAATTTGAAGTTCAACAAAAAGGTATGTTATTTTAAGCATTGATTTGTGGCCGAAATTTCATGTATTCTAAAACATCAGCTTCAACCGAAAGACCCACTGCTGAACAAAGGCCTCCCACTTAGACGGGTTGCCATAATCTCAAGCTTGGCAGGCGTCTTGGATCGCAGTACAGGTGGTAGGTAATCCAATAGAAAGACGCTTCTGCCCGTCTTCTTGTTTACCCGGATACCCCATGGGTAAACGGTTATTCTAAGTAGGTACAACTAACGCCATGCTCCAGTCTTTTCTATGTATAATCCACATCTATCATCTTCGCGTCTACAGTAGACGGCATGAGTCCTGAGCTATGACCTCGATGTGACCTCGATGCTCGAGCATCAATAATTGAAGTAATTGCCCCTCAATTAGCAGTGATATTTAATAGCTGTGTTATGAGTGGAGAGTTTCCTGACCTTATGAAGCACAGCAAAATTGTACCTATATTTAAGTCTGGCAGTACCGCTGAGCCTACGAATTTCAGGCCTATTTCGGTGTTGCCAGCCTTAAGTAAAATTTATGAAAAACTTATATTAAATCAAATATTAGATCATTTTAATAAAAACAATTTTATTCATGATAAACAGTTCGGCTTTAGAAAAAATCGATCAACTACTGACGCGGGAGTCGAATTATTAAAATATATTTACCAGGCTTGGGAGGAATCACATGATGCTCTTGGTGTATTCTGTGATTTATCCAAAGCTTTTGATTGCGTAGATCACGACACGATGGTCAGGAAATTACGCCACTATGGTTTGAGGAACAGAGCTTTAGACCTTCTGACTTCATATTTGAATAATAGAATTCAGAAGGTTGATATAAATGGTAAGAGATCCCCAGGATCTGTGGTTTCCTTATGCGTCCCTCAAGGTTCAATATTAGGCCCATTTCTGTTTTTAATATACATTAATGATTTACCCTACTTCGCGGGGGATAAATTTAATGTTGTATTGTTCGCGGATGATACCTCTCTTTTATTTAAAGTTAAGCGTAAACTCCATGATTATGACGAAGTGAACAACGTCCTCTCTAAAGTCGTCCACTGGTTCAATATTAACAATTTAAAACTGAATGAGAGCAAAACTAAGTGTATAAAATTTGTAACACCTAATGTAAGACCGGTGGCTACCAATGTGGAAATTAATGGAGCATCGTTGGACCTTGAGGTTTCGACTGTGTTTCTTGGTATAACAATAGACGCTAAGCTACAATGGGGCCCACAAATTGAGAAACTGTCAGGTAGACTAAGTTCCGCGGCTTATGCAGTGAAAAAAATTAGACGCTTAACTGATGTTGAAACCGCTAGAATTGTCTATTTCAGCTATTTCCACAGTATTATGTCTTATGGTATATTACTGTGGGGATCTTCTGCAGAACTTAATGCCATTTTTATTCTGCAGAAAAGAGCTGTGAGTGCCATTTATAATCTGGCTCCTACCGATTCACTTAGAGAAAAATTCAAAGAAATAGATATTCTAACGGTTGTTTCACAATTCATATTTGAAAATTTAGTTTATGTTCAGAAAAATATTGGATCTTTTAAAAAATATAGTGATATTCATGGTGTTAATACCCGGAACAAACACGATCTTGTTTTGCATTCCACGCGTCTCCACAGAACAGGCAAATCTTTTATGGGTCAAAGTATACGCTTCTATAACAAACTGCCACAGGATATCCGAGATCTTCCACTGAATAAATTTAAACCTTTGATAAAAAGCCGATTGTCGAAAAAGGCTTATTATAAAATCTCGGATTACCTAGAGGATAAAGCTGCGTGGGCTTGAACTGCCTGACTCATGCAAGCTTTGAATTTTAAGGCTTACAATTTGTAACACCATATAAAGTGTTGGATAACTGATGGCTGCTGCACTAGTCAATTAATTGATGACATCAATAATATGTTAAAGTGCTTTGTGTCTTGCCTGACGAGGCACTGCTTAACAGCAGAAGTTAAATGTTAGACGTGTGCCACTGTGATATTAGATTGGTCATGCTCGCCATCGAAAGGTCTTTGCTTGTGGCGGCTTCGTGTGGCGGGTCACCCCCTTCCCTCCAATATGGTTGAGGGGAGTGATGGCTGCTGCTCGAGTCAACTCGTGCGCGGGTGCTGCTTGGGGGGACTGGTCCGACTACTATCCCTTTGGCTTTTTAGTTTGTTGTACCTACTTTCGTCGTATTTTATTATTTTTTTTCCCTGTATTATTTGATCTTTTGAACGGCAAGACACACTGTCGCTCTGATCTAACTGTAACATGACACACTGTTTAAAAAAAAAAAGTGATAAAATGACAAGCCCGCTGAGTTTCTTGCCGGATCTTCTCAGTTGAGGCCGCGTTGTGATCCGGTGGTAGCTTTTTAAAAAAAAAAAATACATGACCTTTCAAAAGTGCTAGCGTTAAGCCTATTTGAAATAAACTATTTTTGACTTTTAACTTTTGCGCAGAAGTGATTTTTTGGGTCTGTTGGGCGGTGATATGTGAGGGACGGGAGTGGGGCGTGACATGTCGATTACCTAATTCGATCTTCCCGACTCGCGTCATCGCGGCCACTCGTGATTGGCTCCCCGTGTTGTACTCGCGCACCTGAGGCAGCAACTGCACTTTCGTGCAATTATATTAACCTCATTTAATTAATGTCGGTTTTTTAGTGTCATGTAAGTTTTAATTATAAATAAAAATATGTACTCAAATAATTATTTTATTTGCATCATAATTTAATTTATACTATAATAAAAATGCAAATAGTAACCCAGTGGTAACGAAATAGGCGTTATTTCTGACTATAATACGAGCGAAACCGCGGGCACAAATACAATAAACATTACAGAATTATTAACGCATTCTGAAACCATAAATGAAAAAAGGTAATTTTATCATAAAATGGTTATAGGTAAATGAGTGAGCCATTTTATTTTACCCATAGTGTACAATGCGCAGACGAACCCCCACTCTTTTATCGAGAGCTCACCACTCATGCCGACCACTGTACTTAATGTTTTGACGCAAAAAAGGAGGGGTGTTTTTACTTTAACGCCTATATCTGTCTGAGAGCTGCCTTGTAGTTATCCAACTTTAATATACCCAAGTCACTGTATTTATAAACGCATACTGTCATCCGTTAAGTATCCTTTATTAACATGTTTTGTGCTTCGTGCAAATAATATTTTTTTCACACCACCTGCTCGATAATGTTGCATTATGTGTCATATAAACATGACATAAAGTACCTCATTATATCCCTATCGTCTAGCCGGGTAATAATGTTGTACTAAACTCCCTTGGGTATTAATGTGATTTGAATTTCGAATGTCCTATCAACACTTTTACCACAGATATAATACAACACCAGAAGCACGAAAAAAACATTTGAACATCGAACTGAGCGCGACGAGCAGAACCCAGTGTTCTAGAAAGGAAATCGCTGCAAATCGCTATGTTGATATTATTTTACTTCTAGCAGTATTTATATTTTATTGCTTCGCAGTTGGTGTGAGTGTGAACGCTGCAAATCGCAATGTTGATATTATTTTAATTCTAGCAGTATTTGTATTTTATTACCTCGCAGTAGGTGTGAAAAGTAGTGTATTCTACTCGGGGATAAAAGTGTCTTTGTCTTGGGCGATCTTGAATCCCTCGCTGTACTCAGGATTCTAGTATTAACTCTAACTCCCTCGCTACGCTCGGGAATTAACTCTGTACTCCCTCGCTGCGCTCGGGAGTTACTAGAATCCTTCGTTATGCTCGCGATTCAATTTCACGCCCGCGACATAAGACACTTCTTTATCCCCTTGTTGAATAAACTACTGTAAATACGGGAGTGAATTTAGTTATTTATTAATAGAACATAATTATAACTTATCGCTTACAGTACCGCACACAAAATACGCGCTTTGTCGTGGAGTTGCGGAAACCAGCCCGCTATACCAAACATTAAATCACCGCTTACATTAAATCTTAATATATTTAATGATTTGTGATATTTATGCGAATACTACACATTTAAATGAAACTAATTTTACGGATTATACTGCGATATAATCCATAAAATTAGTTACATTTCTTAATATATTTGCTCTTAGTTGAAGTGTTCTACCACTCAGATCATCATCCATTGCTCGTTACTGTCATCCAGAATCAAGAGGTGTCAGGCTACACGCGGCGGTGCCCCGTGAGCAACTCGTGGCTGTACTCGGAGCGCTGCGTGGACCTGGTCAAGTCGTACGCGCGCCAGTTCCCTGACGTGTTCGACAACTTGGCGCTCTCGCTCAACAGAGATGTGTTCTTCGAGAGCGATCTCTTCCCGGACGAGATGGGGTGAGGATTTGATTCTTACTTTTATTGATTTTTAACCGACTTCATTAATCACCGATATAATATTTTAAACTAGATTAGATGTCATGGTCTGAAAAGTGGCACACAGAAATAGCGCCCTTGTATCGCTATTTATTTGCAAGCCATAGGCTGACAAAATTATTTTTGCCGATAGGAGTGTCGCTATGAAACTGTCAAACTACACGTCAATATCATAATAAAACAGTTAGTTCTCGTTTCCGCCACCAGCACAGATAAGTGTGACGACCCCCGTGATCACATTTTAGATGTCTTTTGTTAGTGATATTTTATCTATAGTTTTAATAAACTTACTTAGTTTTAGGTCATCGTGAAAATATCGTTATAATATAATTATTATAACGATATTTTCACGACGATGACGCAAAAAGGACTGGTGGTTTATACATTTGATGCCAATGTTTGTCTGTCTGTGTATTTATTTTAAATATAGAACAGTTATAAGATTTACTCGATCTCATCGCCAATAAAATATTTTTTTAATGTAAAATTATTGACTAAAGCTTATTATGTTTGTTGTAGTGAAGGCAAGCACCAAGAAGTGGTGAAATGGTTGAAGAGCCAGCCTCACAGCTCTGCGGTGCGCCGCGAGTGCGGCTCCGAAGCCCTGGAGCCCGAGGAGATGAGGGTGCTCGCCGACTGCCTCGACAAACAGCTGCGGCAACTGAAAACCAACGAGAAGAAACTCACGCTGCAAGTGCGATGGGACCTGCTGTACAAGGTACCAGATTGTACTATAGTTATCCGGAGTCTCGTTTTTTTTTTCGTGAGGAAATCCACTAGGATATAGCAGTAGTGCGTTATGTCGAACTAGTAGCGACTAAAACCCCACGGCGTCCTCTGTTCACTTTATATGGCGGGCCTTGAGAACGCTGTACTCCGGACTTTTTTTTTCGCGGGGAAAACTCAAAAGGGTTATGTGGGATTCTTACCCACTAAAACCCCCGCGGCTGTCTCATCGGCAAACGAGAGGGGACCCCGGGGCTCTCCGGTGGGATCTGCACCAAGAGCCCTTCAGTGTCTTGCCTTTGAGCCCGCCGCCGGGGAACGCATTGTAGCCCCCCGGTTACCTGTCACGGTGATCATGGGGATGGAGGTTGCAATCGCACCGCCGTCCTCCTCAGAGTCGCCTCCGTACTTCGGAGTCTATGACTTTTTTCATGTACGTGGGGAAATCCAATTGGATATAGTAGCAGTGGGCGTTATGTCGAACTCATACAGACTAAAACCCCCGTGGTGTTTTAGTCCTCCCAAATCCAGTTAGCGGCCGCAGGATATGCGACAGGCTTCGTCTTTTTTACTATGCGTTTCAACTAAGAATGTGGCCGCCATCTTGCCATTTCAAATGTATAATTACTAAAAATTCTGTTTTAACAAAAATAGATAGCAAAATAAAAAATTACAATAAATTATCAAGACCGTGGCGAATTTTTCCTTTTGTGTTTATTCTTCTGGCGGTACAAAAATCGTAAAAAACGAGTGAAGTTCCGCAGTCGCGATCATCATGGCGGCTACATTCTTAGTTGAAACGCATAGTAAGTGTCATTATCATCATCATCATCACTCACAAACATCGATTAGCATTAATGCTCATTTAACCACTTTTTTGGAATCTAATTATTTCAACTCGACGCCGTTTATGTTTATTTTCCGCTAGTGAATAGCATCAATATACTGTTACGACCGGGACATAAAAGTGTTAATTACTCCGTTAATTATTACTTAATTGCAATGATCTCAAAACGCATTGTTAGTCTATAGGTCTACTATCGATTCGTACCGAAAGATCTCGATTTCTCAATAGAAAGTAGTTCCCTAGTACTTGTGTAAGTACCTACCGCTCGCTCGCTCACGGGTCACTGCCCCCGCCTATTGTTAGTTTATTCTCGAAGGTCGCGCCGCTATTGTATCTCGCGAAAACGATAGAATAGGTAAGTACATACGAGTTCATTCGAGAGAGTTCCACCCCTCTGTTAATTTAGGTATATAAGCCGACGCATAGTGGCGTCCGGACAGTTTGTGTTTACAAGCGACAGCGGAAACATCTTAGGGAAGCGATCGAAGAGAATTGTACCAGCGACCCTTGCGAAGACTTTGGACTACTGAGAAGTACTGTGCGACTCGGACTACTGTGCCTTGTGTGTATACTGCGTGTATAGTGTATACAGTGTGCGTTTACGTGGAATAAAATCTTCTTTTACGTTAATCGGCATTTGATTACCCACCCGCACGTAACAATTGGTGTCAGAAGCGGAATGCCGATTCTGCCGCGTGAAGAAGAAGTGCGTACTCCGCGAACAAGGAGACAAGTGGAGATGGATGCTGCACGTCAGCGTGGTCTTGAGGTGGAGTCCCAGCCTGAGACTGCTACTTCGTCTGATACTGCATCGGGGGGAAACTCAACAGAGCTGAACCTGACAACCCTCATGGCTGCTATACAGGCTATTCAGGCAAACCAGGAGGCTTCCCGCCGCGAGATCCAGGCGAACCAGGAGGCTACTCGCCGCGAGATCCAGGAAGCTATTCAGGTAAATCAGGAGGCTACCCGCCGTGACATCCAAGCTATCCAAGAGGCCACCCGCCGTGACATCCAGGCTACCCAAGAAGCTATCCAGGCCAACCAAGAGACCGTCCTATGCAAGATTGACGCCGGCATTTCTATACTCGGCGAGAAAGTCACAAAACTGGAAGTGGACGTCAAAGAGGTTACTCTTAAGACGGAAAACCTGGAAGGCCGCATCGATGAACATGATAGCCGTATTCATGTACTGACTAATAAGGTAACGAAACTAGAGACTCGCCAACCACTAGCCGTAGCTTCATCATCACCATCAGCAGCGAAACTCGACCTTCCGCACTATGATGGGACTTCGTCGTGGACAGCCTTCCGCTACCAGTTCGAGACACTGGCCAAGTGGAATGGATGGAGTGATGACCAATCCTTCATGGCCCTGGTGCTGGCACTACGAGGGGACGCTCTGCTCATATTAGAGAACCTGCCACATGAGGGACGGACGTTGGAAGCTCTGTTAGAAGCATTAGATACGCGTTATGGTGAGGGTCACCTGGAACACGTATACCGAGCACAACTCCGCGAGCGTACACAGAAGGTTGGTGAAAGCCTTCAACAGTGGGCGCTTGAAGTGGAAAGGCTGGTTCGTCGTGCGTACTCTTCGGCACCGGCGACAGTTGAAGTGATGCTGTTGCAAGCATTCGTCGACGGCATACGGGACGCGGAAGTCAGAGCTGCTGTTCGTCTGGGCCATCATTCGACTTTGAAGAGCGCTCTGGCCCATGCTCTCGAAGTGGAAGCTGTACGACGGGACACTCGGCTATATAAGATCCAGGAAGTGGTGCCGGATGAGACAAGGCCTCGGTATGTCCCCACTTGTTATGGCTTTGGAGCAAGGGGGAACATAAAGCAGAGTTGCCCTGTAGAGAAGACCAAAAGATTTTCAAGTATTGGGATACAAGTCGAACCTGTGAAGCAAGATACGCAGGCACATAGGGTAAGTGAGGTTGTAGCCGTCCGTCGACTCGGTATCTCGCGACGTCCGAGTTTTGGGCCCCTATGTTATACCTGCGGGAAAAGGGGACATATACAGCTGGAGTGCCCGAACCGGAAAAAGAAAAGTGCCTTATATGCTACACCCCAAGGGGATAACTGTCGAGTAGTACGATGGCAAGAGCAACCGCAGAATGTCTACCATGCAACGGAACATCGCAATGGGAATGGACATAGCAACGTGGAAGATGTGATGCGAAGACCTTTTGCCAGCAAGCACTGTTCTAAGAATGAAGTCCGAGAAGAAGTCAGGATTATAAGGACGCATGGCTCAGAAGACGAGTGGACTGGGACCAATATGAAGAAGGCACAAGCAGAGGATGATGACCTTGGTCCTATACTACGCTGGAAGCAAAGTGGGAGCAAGCCCCAATGGAAGGATGTATCTGTTTACAGTGCAACTACTAAAAGTTATTGGGCACAGTGGGACAGCTTAGTCTTAGAAGACCATTTGCTGTGCAGGAAATGGGAGACCAGTAATGGAAAAGAAGTAGTCATGCAAGTGGTAATACCACGAATCATGGTGGCCCCTCTTCTACGGCACGTCCATGATGGTGTCTCTGGTGGTCATCTTGGAGTCAAGAAAACCCTCGTTAAAGTCAGACAGCGTTTCTACTGGCTACGATGCCGTGAAGATGTCGAAGATTGGTGCCGTAAATGTACTGCTTGTGCCTCGGTAAAAGGCCCTCAAACCAGAAGTAAGGGACAGCTGAAGCTGTACAACGTTGGGGCACCATGGGAGCGCATCGCGATTGATGTAGCTGGGCCGTTTCCACAGACTGACGATGGGAACAAGTACATAATAGTAGTGCAGGATTACTTCAGTAAGTGGCCTGAGGTGTTCGCAACACCCAACCAAGAAGCAGTAACGGTAGCCAAGAAACTGGTCCAGGAGGTGATATCTCGATTTGGTGTTCCCATGGAAATTCATTCGGACCAAGGACGTAACTTCGAATCTGCCGTATTTCAAGAAATGTGCAAACTTCTTGGGATCCACAAGACCCGTACGACACCAGCACATCCGCAATCAGACGGAATGGTCGAGAGATTTAACAAAACTCTAGAGAATCACTTGGCCAATGTAGTGGATGATCATCAAAAGGACTGGGATCAGTACATCCCTTTGTTCCTGATGTCCTATCGTTCTGCAGTACATGATAGTACGGGGAACACGCCAGCCAAGGTGAACTTCGGCCGAGAGATGAGACTTCCGGTGGACGCAATAACGGGTACCCCACCTGACAGTCCTAAACCCGTTACGGACTATGTGTGCGATCTTCAAAATCAGTTGGACGAAGTGCACAAGAGAGTGCGGGAGAACAGTCTGAAGACCAGCGAGAGGATGAAGACCCGCTACGATCGAAATGCGAATACCAACGGTTTCGATGAAGGAACGCTAGTATGGTTTCACAATCCGCTTCGCAGAAAAGGGAAGTCTCCGAAACTTCAAGCCCGCTGGGAAGGACCCTTTACTGTTATTACGAGGATCAACGACGTCACCTACCGCATCAAGAAGGGACCCCGAGGCAAACCTAAGATAGTTCACCTGGACAGATTGGCACGTTATCATGGAGATAATGATGCTCGGGACGAGCATAACTAAGAGGGGGGTAGTGTTACGACCGGGACATAAAAGTGTTAATTACTCCGTTAATTATTACTTAATTGCAATGATCTCAAAACGCATTGTTAGTCTATAGGTCTACTATCGATTCGTACCGAAAGATCTCGATTTCTCAATAGAAAGTAGTTCCCTAGTACTTGTGTAAGTACCTACCGCTCGCTCGCTCACGGGTCACTGCCCCCGCCTATTGTTAGTTTATTCTCGAAGGTCGCGCCGCTATTGTATCTCGCGAAAACGATAGAATAGGTAAGTACATACGAGTTCATTCGAGAGAGTTCCACCCCTCTGTTAATTTAGGTATATAAGCCGACGCATAGTGGCGTCCGGACAGTTTGTGTTTACAAGCGACAGCGGAAACATCTTAAGGAAGCGATCGAAGAGAATTGTACCAGCGACCCTTGCGAAGACTTTGGACTACTGAGAAGTACTGTGCGACTCGGACTACTGTGCCTTGTGTGTATACTGCGTGTATAGTGTATACAGTGTGCGTTTACGTGGAATAAAATCTTCTTTTACGTTAATCGGCACCCGCACGTAACAATACTATAAACAAGATAAGTAGTCACGAACAAAATGACATCGAAAATGTGGTCGCGATTATTTAATACGTAATGACGTGTAGTTTGACAATTTCGTATAGACAGTGGCGACACTCCTATCGGCAAAATTATTTTTGTCAGCCTGTGGCCTGGCAGTTGCCAATTACGAGCGGAGAAAATATCAAATAAATAATTGTTATTTCGTATTATAATTATATCTTACTTAAATTTATTATTTAAACTACTAGTAATAAGAATACTAAACAAAAAAGTTTCTCCATCTGCAATTTTAGTATTCCGATAAGTATTTGGAGAGTTTTTAAATGCGCAATAAGGTGTAACGTTACGCGTGTGTACGCGCCTTAAAATATTAAACCGTTATAGTACTATATAGCTATAACCATACTATATGCGCCACGGCGAGCCATTTCGCCGCGAGCTCGCGAGTGCTTGTCTCACGATTGTGGAGTGCGCACGTATGTTACTATTTCAATAAGTAAAACCTTGTAAATTCAATTTGTGCTCTAAAACTACCTACGAGGTC
Source organism: Furcula furcula (assembly GCA_911728495.1). Classification (NCBI taxonomy): domain Eukaryota; kingdom Metazoa; phylum Arthropoda; class Insecta; order Lepidoptera; family Notodontidae; genus Furcula; species Furcula furcula. The sequence continues at coordinate 6,212,012 of OU452246.1, read as the reverse complement.
CTACTTACGAGGTCCTACCTACGAGGTCCTACCTACGAGGTCCTACCTACGAGGTCCTACTTACGAGGTCCTACCTACGAGGTCCTACCGACGAGGTCCTACCTACGAGGTCCTATCTACGAGGTCCTATCTACGAGGTCCTACCTACGAGTTCCACTACGAACTCCCTTGCACGAGGCGTCGGACGCAAGCTGCTGTCGACCCCTACCGGTCGAGCTTGAGGACGGCTGCTGAGCCTGTCCACTGCCGGACCAGCTGCTAAGCTGGTCGACCTTGGAACTGCTGCGCCGTGCTGCGCCTGGTGCTGTCGCGCCGTGCCGTCACCGTGCTGCTTCTGCTACGACGACTCTGATAAGTTCACCTCACTTAGAAGGGGAACCTGACCGATTCTCAGTGCGCGTACCTCGGAAAAACCGTTAGCCTACTCACGACCCTTGCTCTCTAGCCTGTGCCTTCTTTGTAAATATAATTCTTTATTCTTAGTTCTTGTTTTCTTTATTTCGTAGGGCCACTATCCCCGCTACGCGACAGTGGCGCCTTAACGCGGTTATAACGGTTTTTCCTTCACATTTCTTTCTTTCCTTCTTTCTGTATTACTTCTGCTATCACTGAGTTCGCGGTCAGGTTTCGTCGCGGGTTTTTGGTGACGGTTCTTTTTGTACTTTCTTTTGTGTATTGTAACGGTCGCGGACAATTTTTTTCTTTTACACCTTGTACGGCTAGCACAACCACCCCGTAGTAGTTTCTTTTGTAGCAGTATCTCTATAATCTGGTTCCCCGTATGGTTCCCGGGTTAGAATAGGGCCATCCCATCACATCCAGTGGGTCCCGTAAGAGGCGGTTGATGGAAAAAGTAGTACCACCATACCAACTTATTATCATCTCGTGTGCTACACTTACTACACATACATCTTACACTTATTACTACACAGTGTAATAGATTTGTAGTAAATCTACGTGCGTACTTGCGCTGGCAAGCGTACATATTTTTTTTATTTTTCTTATTATTTTTCTGTTACACTAAACTACCTTCAACTAAATTATAACTTAGTCACTTTTAAATAAACTTTAGCGTCCTATATCTATATATCTTATTCAAGTATCTATCAATTTTAAACTATAAAAACTAACTAGAGGAACTACCTTATACTTATTATCTTGAATTTTAAACACTAAAATGGACACTTACCCAATTAAGTACTTTTTACTTAACAAACAAGAATTATCTTACGAACTGTTAATACGTGGAATAGAACCCGGTACTACAGTGTTAGAATTGCGCAAGCAACTCAATAAACTATCACCATTGGTATCACCATTGGAAATATACGAGTCTGGCATCGACCTTAAGTCGGATCTGGAAGGGGTCGCGATCTCGATCAAGGATCTTGAGCCCAAACTCAAAAATCTTGAGACTAAAATCGACGTTAGCTTATTCGAACGTACGAGAGCTTTATTAAATCATATCTACCACAGAATTAAAAGAATACGCACAGTGGAGTCCACTGACTTCAACCAACAGGTACAGTCTGCGATAAAAACATTTAATAGTTTATTTACCAGTTTTACTAAATTGGAAGATAAGTACGGGAAGAAGCAAAGCGCTGCAACCGAACCTAGTTCCGCTAATGATGATACTACATCATTAGTAGTACCTATATCTCATTCATCTAACTGCGATCATGCGCATATCACAGAATTACTTAAAATAAAATTTAATGGCAAATCATGCGTGCACGCCTTTGTGCAGCGCATAAGTGAACTCAGCGAGTCAAGAGGTATTAACTCGGACCGGTTATTGCGGTATGCGTCCGAGCTGTTTACTGATAACGCGTTGCATTGGTACCGTAGCGTTAAAAGTACAATTAATACATGGAATGAGTTGGTATCCTTGTTGAAGCGCGATTTTAGTACTTACGACTACGATTACCGCCTGATGACGGAAATACGTAACCGTACTCAAGGGGGAACAGAAAATATAACTATATATATTGCAATTATGTCAGAATTGTTTTCAAGATTGTCTAATCAATTACCGGAACGGGAAAAGCTTGATATACTACTACACAACATTAAACCCTGTTATTCCAATACCCTAGCCTCTGCAGTCTCGGAAATAACCACTATAGACAAATTGAGGACTATTTGTTGTAATTATGAGAACATTCAGTGTATGACGTCACAGTTCCGCGAACCTCCACGCCTTACGGCGGATACGCTAGCACCGGATCTAGCTTATAAGAAGGTCGATACTAGAACGAACTATAATATGTCTTATCCACAAAAGAATAGTTATACCAGGTACAATGATCGTAACATTCCTAACACTAGTAATTACTCCAAGAGTTATAATTATAATGCAGACAATCGTAGTAACAGTGCTCACAACCCTAACGCAGGAAATAATAATAACCGGAACATATCTCAATATGGGGGGCAAGGTAAGGCCCATGTTGCGGCTATAACAAACTCCCAAACAAATTATAGGCGCGTCTTTTGTCCGCGTTGTCGCACTCAAGACCATCCCTTATCGGAATGTAAAGCCGAACGTTTCGTAATTTGCTTTAAATGCGGGAAAAAAAATTATAAGACCCCGGATTGTCCTAAATGCAATTCCAACCAAAAAAACTAATAAGTGAGGATTGTGGCAATGCTATTACTACTACTAATTCTACAAACTTTGATAAGGAGGACTGGCAACGCTGGTTGCTAACCTTAAAACTTTACCTAAATAGCTATTCAATTGCTTCAATCCTTAACAAGAAGCCTACTAAGGATATTCGACCGTATGCCACGGTACGGGTGAATAATCAATCTTTATGCGGACTACTAGATTCAGGTTCGGCAATAACTATACTCGGCAACTATTCGCACTTGCAACTATTAGCAACAGGTTTTGAACTACAAAAACTTGTCGCAGGGAAATCCTTTGCAGCCGCTGGTGGTCAAACCATGCAGGCTATAGGTTACATCAATTTACCGGTTTCCTTCGAGAACCAATTTCATATCTTAAAAGCGTACGTGATACCTACTGTTACGTCACCACTAATACTTGGTGTAGATTTTTGGTCAAAATTTAAATTATTTCCACATTTTATTAATTCTATATCCTTTAATAACTATAACGATTCCACACTCGTAAATATTATTTCGGAAAAGAACGATGCCTTACGGTCCTATTCTGAATTGACACACGCACAGCAGGTAACTGCCGATAACATTATCGAGCAATTTGAAAATATTTCTGCTGAAAAACACGGATTAGGTCGTACACAGTTGGTTACTCATCGCATCGATACTGGTACCGCGCAACCAATTAGGCAAAGGTATTATAGACTGTCTCCCGAAAAACGACGTATACTAAGTGAAGAATTAGATGAAATGCTACAACTAGGCGTGGTGGAGTCATGCGAAAGTCCATGGTCTTCTCCGGTACTGCTAACGCCGAAAAAAGATGGTAAATTACGATTTTGTCTTGACAGCCGTAAGTTAAACTCGGTAACAAAAAAAGATGCCTATAAATTGCCGTATATCTCCGAGATTCTAGACAATCTAAAGGATGCCCACTACCTGAGTAGCATCGATCTTTCCAAGTCTTTCTGGCAAATTCCTATCGTGGAATCTGATCGAGACAAGACTGCTTTTTATATTCCCAATCGCGGAACTTATAGGTTCGTCACTATGGCCTTCGGTTTAACCAACGCACCAGCCACTCAGCAACGACTAGTGGATACACTATTTAGTGGACCAGAGTTCGAAAATTCGGTCTTCGTTTTCGTAGATGACGTCATCATAGTGTCAAAAGACTTTGAATCACATATCTCCTTGCTCCTCAAGGTATATAAAAAACTAAAAATTGCAAACTTAACCATTAATTTTAAGAAGTCAATGTTTTTTCGTGACGAATTGAAATACCTCGGCTACGTAATTGATTCAAACGGCTTACATGTCGACCCTTCCAAGGTAGAAGCTATTCTAAACTTTCCTACTCCCACAAACAAAAAAGAAGTAAAAAGATTCCTAGGTACGGCATCGTGGTATCGTAGATTTGTACCGCAATTTAGCACAATCGCTGGTCCATTACATAAACTCACCACTACTGGTAAAAAGGCTGCACCCTTTTCCTGGTCCGTCGAAGCGGAAGGGTCCTTCCAGAAACTTAAAGAGTGCCTCGTTTCAGCACCAATACTTTCTTGTCCGGACTTCAACTTACCATTTGAAGTACATACCGACGCTAGCGATTATGGCGTTGGTGGTCTCCTCACGCAGACTAAAAATGGTGTGGAACACCCTATAGCTTATATGAGCAAAGCCTTATCACCCCAAGAAAAGAACTATAGTATCACTGAACGAGAAGCCTTAGCTGTCCTAGTAGCCATCGAACACTGGAGGTGTTACTTGGACAACGGCATGAAGTTCATCGTATACACGGATCACTCTGCTCTCAAATGGTTCCTTAACTTAAATAACCCTACAGGACGCTTGGCGCGTTGGGGTGTACGTTTATCTAGTTTCAATTTTGAAATAAAACATCGTCGCGGTAAAGACAATATAATCCCAGACTTATTATCACGTGCCGGTCAAATATCCGCTATCGATACTAGTCCTATAACCGCCACTACTACCGACCAATGGTACCTTAATATTTACCACGGATGCAAAAGCTCCCCAACATCTTTTCCTAACTATTTAATTAAAAACGATCGTCTATATAGATTCACGAAGGGCAAGTGCTCACTCACTAAGGAGTTCGAATGGAAGGAGGTCGTTCCTGCTGAGTTACGACACTCTGTAATTATTGAAAACCATTCAGACCCCACTGCTGGTCATTTTGGTATTTTTAAGACATTTAAACGACTAACATTAAAATACTTCTGGCCAGGAATGCATAAAGATGTGGTAAAATTAATCACTTCCTGTGACACCTGTATCGCTCATAAACATCAAAATCATGCTACGTTAGGCGAAATGGGAAGACCTAAGCAATGCTCTAGGCCTTTTCAAGTCTTAAGCGTCGATCTCGTTGGACCACTAACTTCAACAAGGAAACAAAACTGCTACATATTAGTAGTAACATGTTGTTTCAGTAAATACTGCCTGTTATTCCCTATAAGGCGTGCTACAGCCGAAATTGTCACTAAAATTCTCGAAGAAAATGTCTTCTTAGTACATGGTATTCCTTCCACAATTATCCTAGATAATGGCAAACAATTTATTAGTACAACACTAAAAAATATGTTATTAAGGTACAAAGTACCTAAACTACACTTTACACCAAAATATTCTCCTCATGTAAATACAGTTGAACGTTACAACAAAACTATAATGACTGCAATATCGAGTTTTATTCACGACGATCATCGCATTTGGGACACGCTAATACCAAAAATCCAGTTTGCTATTAACAACTCAGTTAATGAAGTAACACAACACACACCATCATTCCTAGTATACGGTCGGGAACTGGTTACTTGTGGTTCCCATTACATACATAACGATAGCGATTCGTCTGATGATATAATCTATCAACCACGTGACTCTTACGCTGATAACTTAGGGATATTATCATCGATTTTTGACAAGGTACAGTCATTATTATTACAAGCTCACAGTCGGAATTGTAAAACGTATAACTTGCGACGGAGAAAAGCTGAATTTAACGTTGGTGATACAGTATGGAAACGAACGTTTTATCAAAGTGATAAGGATAAACATTTTAATAAGAAGCTAGCTCCTAAATTCATAAAGTGCAAGATAATATCTAAGAAGTCTCCACTTGTGTATGAACTTGCGGATATGTCCGGAAATCCTTTAGGCGCTTGGCATATCAAAGACTTTAAACAAATAAACTACCAAACATAACCTTATATTTACTATATTATTTAACTAAACTTGGCACTATAATTAACTTATATACACGTAACCATCATAATCTTTCATCATTAGCAACCGATAGATGTTCGCTGCTGAGCGGAGGCCTCCCCCTTAGAAGGGAGGGGTTGCCATACATGTAATAAAACAACCTAAACGTTTTATTAATTTTATTCCACTACATAATTATACTACACTATATTAAGCTACTTAGCTACATAACTTTATACTTACCCTAGCTATATGATTTGAACCGTTGAGCCTAAGTCCAACGCGGGTTCGATTCCTATGCAATGCACACTTACATATTTTTCTTAATAATTTTTTTTTTATTTAAAAATATACTACATCATTACACTAATCTCTATTACATTATCTAACTATAACTACTATTTACATACAACACTAGTAATGACACCCTGCGTTGTCTATCATAATTTTAATTTATTTACAATCTTATTGCTTTTATAACACCTATAGCTAGTCTAGACTCCTACCCTATTCATGGACACTGATTCCATGATGGCGTCCATTTCTATCCCTTAATCCTACCCTAGCGTGTATCCTTGCTGCCCGGGAATGCTTCACATTCACCGGATGGACACAACGCTATCCTTAAGGTCCTACCGGACAGACGGTGCCCTACACACCGCTCTTCGGTAGTCACTTATCCTTTCCTTGTTAAGCTGTTGGCAGATGGTGCCCTACACACTATCCCAGCAGTCATTAATATATAGTTTGGCTGACGTCGCCTACTCGTCGTCTGGTCGAATTTCAGGCTAAACCTGAGTCCTTGATGTATGTCCTTGCTGCCCAGGAACGCTACTACGTGACTGGATGGGCATACATCCTTGTATTGTCCTGCAACGGTGTCTACCCACCGCTATGCCGGTCAATTTCCCTACATACCTAAACTAGACTAGACTACAACTACACAATATTACATTACATTACCCTGCTACCATAACCAACACCCCTCTCAGAGTATTGTAATCACTACATTACAATATTCCTTACTTCCTGTCTTGAGTCTACATTGCTCTAAATAAATGTACACTCTGTCTGTTAGGGTCTAAGGTCATGTAAGGACCGAAGACTGAATGAATGGTGAATGATTGATGAACGATGAGTGAGTGAATGGGTTGGAATAAATGCTAAGTTAGTTAGTAGAGAGGTAGACGGATTTTGCTTCATCTAGGCAAAATCCTACACTATTTCCCGGGGTACTGTAACGTTACGCGTGTGTACGCGCCTTAAAATATTAAACCGTTATAGTACTATATAGCTATAACCATACTATATGCGCCACGGCGAGCCATTTCGCCGCGAGCTCGCGAGTGCTTGTCTCACGATTGTGGAGTGCGCACGTATGTTACTATTTCAATAAGTAAAACCTTGTAAATTCAATTTGTGCTCTAAAACTACCTACGAGGTCCTACTTACGAGGTCCTACCTACGAGGTCCTACCTACGAGGTCCTACCTACGAGGTCCTACTTACGAGGTCCTACCTACGAGGTCCTACCGACGAGGTCCTACCTACGAGGTCCTATCTACGAGGTCCTATCTACGAGGTCCTACCTACGAGTTCCACTACGAACTCCCTTGCACGAGGCGTCGGACGCAAGCTGCTGTCGACCCCTACCGGTCGAGCTTGAGGACGGCTGCTGAGCCTGTCCACTGCCGGACCAGCTGCTAAGCTGGTCGACCTTGGAACTGCTGCGCCGTGCTGCGCCTGGTGCTGTCGCGCCGTGCCGTCACCGTGCTGCTTCTGCTACGACGACTCTGATAAGTTCACCTCACTTAGAAGGGGAACCTGACCGATTCTCAGTGCGCGTACCTCGGAAAAACCGTTAGCCTACTCACGACCCTTGCTCTCTAGCCTGTGCCTTCTTTGTAAATATAATTCTTTATTCTTAGTTCTTGTTTTCTTTATTTCGTAGGGCCACTATCCCCGCTACGCGACAAAGGCATTTCGATATGTCCTTACGCTAGCTGTGGTCGGCTCGTACTAATTTGAAATAGCGACACAACCGTCGCCGTGGCGCTATTTTCGTGACCACTTTTCGGGCCGTGACAGCCAATCTAGTTATTATAGTATATCGATGGTGAATAGTGATATTAATTATCTCATATTCAATAACAGAGAATAAAGTATTCATTGGCTTCGAGTGTCTGAAAGTTCTGATTTCAAGTTCTTAATTAGTGATTATTAACTATAATTGACATTTGTTAGTGTGGCAGGTTTTTTATTACTAATGATTAGTTTTATAGGGTCAGTCCTTAGAGATATCACTGGAGAGAGCATGATGCGCTAACCCCTCTGCCAAATTTTTGTTCATATGTTCAGGTCATTCTTTAAATATGTTGCGAGTTTATTATAGTGTAGGTTCATAGAAACATGAAGAGTTTGCATTAGACATTTGCAAGAGTATGCGTGAAATTGTATCTGTGTGTGTTTACTTCGCCTCCCGCACCCCGCAAAAGTGCCACGAATATTTTGTTCGGGGAATCGACGCGATACTAGCTCCATTATAATTACTCTGAGGGTCAATCAGATTTCCAATTTAAGGCTGATTGTACAAGGGATATATTATTTCGCCATTCGAAGAGGCTTCTCTCGCATCCAAAAATCCGTATTGTATTTAATAAATTTTTGCCCGACTGCCCCAGAAGGAGGGTTATGTTTTAGAGAGTATGTATGTATGTTTGTCTATATCTTTGGCACAGCCTACAGCCTAAACGGCTTGATTGACAGTGACTTATAATATGTCGTTAGACTCGTCTTTGTTGTGTGAGTGACATATGTTAGGTATATATTTTTCAAAAAAGTTCATATGGTGGCAGTCAGTCACCATTTTCAACCGGCTTCAAAAAGAAGGTTCTCTATTCGACGCGTATGTATGTAATATTGATAAAAATGTGTAATGTTTATATATGTTAGTTAGTACGTCAAACGCAACTGTCATGGCTGCCCTAAAAACTGGGTGGACATACTAAATAACTCCATAAGTAATCATTTATGTACAATTGTACTCTGCTTTAAATTAATTTATAAGTATTTTTATGAAACTCTTCTATGTTTTTCCTATTTTTCCCATGTAGTGTAAATGGAACATCTCCTTTAAGTTCATTTTGTTCGTAATCGGGCTTTTTATGCTTTTATAATCAGATGTTGTATTCTCCCAACAGCCGGAGCTACATTCGGGTAACATCCAACCGGACCCAAAGGCGGACTACAAGCTGTACGACCGCGTCGTATGCGTGGCAAGGAACATAACAGTGCCTATAGGGTCCCAGGGGACTATCACAGCCGTGTACAAGCCAGCTAACTCCAATACAGTGCGGTTGTCCGACAAGCTGAACGCGGATCCGACTTATCAGGTCATGTTCGATGAGCCCTTCCCCGGCGCTGTGGTTGAGGATCTGTTTGAAGAGCCGAGGTTTTACCGGTAAGTTGCTAGATTTAAGGCTTTGTCCATCAACCAGGGGCGTAGCTACCGCCGTATCAGCCGTATCAATTATACGGGGCCCCTGGGATACAGGGGCCCCGAACATGTGTAAGCAACAATTAATAAAATCCATGTTCTCACATAATCTCTTAGGCCGTACCATCCTTTGGACCCCCCTTACAAATTTTGATACGGGGCCCATCTAAGGCAAGCTACGCCACTGCCATCAACCCCCACATAAATCGAGAGAAAGAAGTATTAATAATACTAGTGTTATTTATTTAAACAGTATCTGCCGCACGTCAATTAGATGTTAATGATCATAAATCCATATTATCTATCATATTTTGAAATAGGATTATTTCGACACTATAAGCCAATTAATACTTAATACGATAGTGAGTAGAGATGTTAATTATCTCGTATTCAATAATCGAAAATAATCATAAACGGCTCCGACATTCGAAATAAATAGATTTATAAAGTGAATTAATTAGAATTAATGTTAATTGGCGTTTGTGAGTGTACTATTCAGTGGTGGATTTCTAAGTAAATTTTCGTCATCATTACTAGCCGGAAGATGTCACTGCTGAACATAGGCGTTCCAAGGGGGAGCCTTAGAACGCCACAATGACCGACAATTGGCTACTTGCATCCACCGGTTACCTGCGACGCGCACAATGTCGTCTGTCCACCTAGTGGGAGGCCTGCCAACGCTGCGTCTTCCGGTTCGTGGTCGCCACTCGAGAACCTTTCTTCCCCAGCGGTTATCGGTTCTTCGAGCGATGTGGCCTGCCCATTGCCACTTCAACTTAGAGATTTTGAGAGCTATGTCGGTGACCTTGGTTCTTCGGTCAATTTCCACATTACGGAATTGGTCGCGTAAAGAAACTCCGAGCATAGCTCTCTCCATAGCTCGTTGTGTGACTCTGAGCTTATCTAAATAGCCAGCAACAAGAGAAGCCAAAGTCAAAATTATTTATTTCAAATAGGCTTAAAGTGCTAGACTTTTAAATGGTTATTTTTTTTTTAAACTACCACCGGATCACACCGCGGCCTCAACTGAGAAGATCCGGCAAGATACTCAGCGGGCTTGTCAATTATTCACTTTTTTTAAACATAGTTTGTCTTGTTACAATTGGATCAACATTAGCGATAGTGTGTCCTGCCGTTCGAAAGATAAAAAAATTACGAAAGAATAAAAAATTACGATAAAATTACAACAAACTAGGCGGCTAAAGGCATAGTAGTCGGACCAGTCTCCCCAAGCATCACCCGCGCAGCCATCAATCCCCTCAACCATATTAGAGGGAAGGGGGTGACCTGCTACACGAAGCCGCCACAAGCAAAGACTTCGATAGCGAGAATATTTAAACATTATTCGGTGTCCATAAGAGGCGACTGAGGGGAAACAAGAAGGCGGGCAAGTAAGACAAGCAGCGTCTTACTATTGGATTATATCTACCACCTATACTGGGATCCCCAAGACACCTGTAAAGTATGAAGTTTTTTTTTTTTTGGGAATGATAGACGCTGTTGGCTGCAGATGGCCATTACAGCTTCACCGGACAATAGGAGGCGAGCGCTGTCACGGATCTAACTTCAAATTCCGTCCCACAGGATGCTACCAGTGAACATGTTGAACATATCGTTTGGTCGCAAACTACGGAGCGCCATAAACACGGCTCCTCCACAGGACAGCTTCGGACTGAACCAGACGCCCAATGTACTGCGACGCGAGGACGGACACCACTCCGCCTTCGCTAGCTACAGGTACTTACACTCCACTTTTTAGGGTACATAAAAGGTAAAAAAGGAACCCTTATGGTCTGACTTCGTCTGTCGCATCTATACAACGTTTTACAAAATACCTCGTAAAAAATATAATTAATTTTGTCAACCCTAGTAATGTTAGGTCTTTTAAAATTTTTGTCGTTCCACGAATTAGGTAGAAATGTAGGTAGGTAATGTAATGTAGTAGGTACATTCTGCGTAGTTTACTTTTTAATTTTACTGATATAGGGTTTGCACATCAGTGGAAATAATATTTTTTTATTAATCTTTTTTATTAGGTATTTTGTAACACGTTGCATATTTCAGTAACCACTGATGCGATCGATTTGAAACTTAGAAAGTTTTAAACCTTACTTATCCAACCTCATTGCAAATGAATATTTTTTTTTTGCTTTGAAAAAAAAAATATTCATTTGGGTAGTAATGGCAAACTAAATTTATTTATGCCGGATTCCTGCTAATTAAATAGAGAAGTAGACAAAATAAATTTTTGTTTCCTAGCCCGCCTGGTGACAGCAAGTCTCCCGACAACCGCAACAGCACAGCCAATGCGGTGGCCAACAACGGACCCCAACAGGTAAGTGGACAAAGGAGTTGTTGCAAAATCGGCTAGGAATATGTACACCACCTCAAAAAATCGAGAAAAATCCATAGAATCCGGGAAAAATATAAATTTTTCGTTTAAATTACTATTATTGTTGTAATTTTAATTATAATTATCATTTACTAGCTGACCCGTGCAGCTCCGCCCGCGCTTTTATTACATTTTGCTCCCCTTTTATCCCTCCTCCCTAGATTTATCTCTCTCCATATCTCTCTCTCTTATAAAAAAATCTAATAATATGCTCTTTCTCTCCTCTCTCTTTCCCCCTCCCGCTTCGGTTTCCGTCACACTCCCCCTCTTCCTACCCTGTTATCCCCTCTCTGAACCCTCTCCCCCTCTCTCTTCTACGAACTTGCTCCTTCTCACTCCCCCCTAACTCCCCCGATCCCTCACCCCATCGCCCCCTTCTCGAATCCCCTCTCCCTCTTTCTCCTGTCGTGCACCCTCCTCTCGTTCTATATATCCTCGTCAATCATGGTATCAGCGTCATTAAATATACTTTATGACCTACTAGCTGACCCGCGCAGCTCCGCCCGCGCTTTAATTACATTTTGCTCCCCTTTTCGCCCTACTCCCTTGATTTATCTCTCTCCATCTCTCTCTTTTATAATAAAAATCTAATTCTATGCTATTTCTCTCCCCTCCCGCTTCGGTCCCCGTCACACTTCCCCTCTTCCTCTCCCCGTTGTCCTCTCTGAACCCTCTCCCTCCTCTCTCTTCTCCCAACTTGCTCCCTCTCACTCCCCCCCCCCCCCTTGCTCCTCCTAACTCCTCCGATCACTCACTCCATCACCCTCCCCTCTCCCTCTCTTGCACCCTCCTCTCGTTCTATATATCCTCGTCAATCATGGTATCAGCGGCATAAAATATACTTTATAACCTATTCTCAGACCTACCCGCAAAATTTCATACATATCGGTTCACCCGACTCTCGTGCACGCAGGGGTCGTCCATTAATCACGTGAGGCTCGAAAGGGGGGGGGGGGGGTTATGAAAAAATCTCGAAATATCACCAGGAGGGGGGAGGGGTATAATGAGACATCACGTGTATTTATTTTTCGTTGAATGCACGATTTCTAAACCAAACAGCGGCACGTGGCCTTGACTCACCGTGGCCGGCAACGACTTCCCCTTCAACATTTAATCAGTTAAGTACCTGTATTTAAAGATAATATTCCGAAAATTTCAATATAAACTATATTGAAATTTTGTACAAAAAAATACACGTGATTTTGGATAGGGGGGTAGGGGGGGGGTGTTAGTTTAAAAACCTCACCACATATCCCCAGGAGGGGGGGAGGGGTGAAAAAGTTGCTAAAAAACATCACGTTATTAATGCACGACCCCTCAGAGGTTCTCAGATTTTGTTGTGCAAGGCGTTGCGAACGTTCGACACTCGACTCTCGTGCGCGTACCTGAGAGTTTCTCTGATTTTGTTCAGCAAGGCGTTGTTAACGTTCAGGTGAAGATTCTCCCATACGACGTATTCTTGCTGCCCGTGCTTGAGAACTATGTTTAGAAAGTTGAGACCTGGCTCTCTCAGGCATTTTCAAATGTTTAAGAAAATGCTAATAGCGTGTAATATTCTAGCTCTGAAAAGAACTGTTGTTTAGCTCTGAGAAGAACTTTTGCGTAGGTGTAGTTTTAAGAAAGAAATCTAAAAAAAATTATTAGACTTCGCGCACGACCGCTGCGTAAGGAGTCGACCGACCTCGCACTGGATCTGAGCCGCGCGCGCAGGTACCTTACTTAGGCCCGTAAGATCAAAAGTAGTTTAAAGCACAGATTATCAAATCTAAGATCATATTTTATCGATCGTTTAAACCACTGTCGTAATATCAAACGAAAAAAGTGAACGGATTGGCTAAACTTCGATTAATGTTTCCCGTATGGCAACATTGTTTATTTCGGACCCAGTTCATTCATTTTTTTACAAGCTTTTTCTACTGAATGCAGCAAAAAATAAACCATCTTGACACATGTTTGGCAATAAGTGGTCATTTGTCTCATTGTCTTTCCGTAGTCTTTGTTCCAGGTAGCTTTGTAGAGTCGTAGATTTTTTTCGAATTTTATTAATGAACCAATTTTATTTCAAGTTTAGTAATATTTTAATAACAGAGAAGGCACCAATTTTTAAGTTCTGTATCATCCAATTGATCCCAATGATTGTTTTTGAAAGACTTGGTATCTTGTAACACTTCTTAATATCGTAGAACTATTATTTTATTATATTGAACCTAGTGACGAGACAACCAAGAGGTTTGTCTGATGGTAAGCGACACGTCTGCCTATAGACAGCTGCATTATACTAGTTCTGAGCCACCTGCTACAGTCATACCGGAACACAGCGACGTTTACACACTGCTGCTTGGTGGTAGAGTACTTAACACTGCGGTGGTAACCTGAATCTGGACCAGGTAAAAACATGTAATATTCCGATAAGACTTCTAATTACTACTAATATAATATTCCATTTAACCTTATGTATAGTAAACAACCAACAACAATTATGACGACAGTATAGTACTATCAAATACTTCAAATGAAGACAGTTTAAGGACACGCGATGGTTTAACCGTGGCTTGGAGCAAGTTTAAACTGATCGGTAGTTTAAATTCGTCACAGTCGATCAACTGCTTTCGATCTTACGAATTAATCGAAGAGAGCAGATTAAACTCTATGTCGTAGTTTAAACCACAATTGATCTTACGGGCCTTACTCATAGATTTAAACTCCCCTCCCGCATGCGCACCCCCGCCTTGGTGACGCTCACTTCGCAACGGGCCGTGCAGCAGAAATCTTTTAATTTATAAGCAGTAATATTTTAATTTCGCCATAACTTCAAAACCAAATGTCCAATTTTAATCATTCAAAGACCAAATATTATCTACATAAACTGTACTTAATGATGAAATAATTTATTTTGATAAGGATTAATAGCATGAGTAAAATAAATGCGTTTAAATGTAGTCCAAAAAAAAATCAAGATTTTTAAATAAAAAAATGGTTGTTGGGCCTCACTCGACATAATGTGCCGCGGACTTTTTTGTAGATATTTATAAGATCTACAATTAATTAGAACATTTTATGGTTCTATCTTTTATAGTTTCTGCAGCGTACTCAAAATAAGTAACTTTTCTGGTTGATTTTTTACACCTTGTGTCCGAAAAAACCCAAATGTCTAACGGACCCTATTTTTTTCCAAAATAAAATTTAGCCTATGTTACTCGTGGATAATATAGCTTTCGAATGGTGAAAGAATTTTTAAAAACGGTCCAGTAGTTTTTGAGCCTATTCATTACAACCAAACTTCTCAGACCTCCCCGATATGCACACATAATTTCATACATATCGGTTCACCCATCTATTTAATGACCTTGCCTTATGTAGCTTAACCTTAACCTAGCGGTATGAAATATACTGTATGACCTATTCTCAGACCTACCCGATATGCACACTTTCATACAAATCGGTTCACCCATCTATTTAATGACCTTACCTAACGTTGCTTAACCTACCGGGATAAAAAGTATCCTATGTCCGTTTACTGGTTCTAAGCTACCTCCCCACCAATTTTCAGCCGAATCGGTTAGGCCGTTCTTGAGTTATAAATAGTGTAACTAACACGACTTTCTTTGATATAATATATAGATTAAAGTTCTATAGTTATTGTATGTTCAATTTCACCGATAGATGGCGCTGTTCATAATGTAAATCACGCTAACATCGTAAATTACTGTCTAATGATATTCGATAATGAAAGTTTTAAGTTTTCCGCATCTTTTATTGTTGCGACTGTAATACATACATAATCTAGTTTGGATCCGCTCGGGATTTACAGATTTTAACTTTTCAAAGATATAATGTCATATTGCTATCAGCAAAGTACTTAGAACAATACAGAAATCTAATGAATGTCCTGGGTGTACCGGACCGGCTTACCCCTTACAAAAATTGACCCTTCGCCAATGCCATATCTTATGCAAACTAAATGTCTGCTCAGTCCCTATTGTATATAGCGTAATAATACATATCTTAATGATTAACTGATCAGTCTATAATTACCCTATTCACATACAAAGGAAATTACGCGGTAATATCATCTCCCGGGCAGCGACAAGCGACGCACGCGCACGCTAATTGCTAAATAAGTTTTATTCGGCTACCTGATATTATTACGTTTTTGAAAATAAGTGTTAAATCATGTGATCTTAAGAATGTCGGGCGAGTCTAGCCTTGTAATTAACGAATTATTATGTTTTATTCAAAACAAATGTGATTTAATGGACGAACTTTCTATGGTGCAAATATGTAGCTCATGGTATAACGATGAAGATATCGAGCAGGCTAAAGCCAAGTTATGCGAAACGACTGGAGTACGTAGAATCATAAGAAAAGGCGACAAGAAGAATGCTAGCAATATAGCCGATATTATAAAAATGATAAAAGAAACGGAATCTGTACCGACGTTCGTCGCGAGGGATCTCAGCAAATTACCCCCTGTGACTTTCGATCATTTAGACGTCAGCAGCCTCTTAAAGTCGATTGCAGTGATTAAAAACGAAATGGAGATCCTGAAAAACGACTCTAGTGCGAAGTTCTGTACATTGCAGAGTGAAATAACTAACTTAAAGAAAAAAGAATTAGGAAATCGATCGCCAGTACATTTTTTCGACCAACCGCGACCTGCGACTTTAACAGTGCGTGAGCCGGTTAACGAACGGTCGGAATTTCAAAATTTAAAAACGAACGAAGCAAGTGAAGTCGCCCCACTGGCAATGGAGTTAAGTGAACCACCAGTTGCGGTAAATCCCGTATTGAACTTCCGGCAGGCGGTAATAAGTAATAAGGCTGATGATGAGGGCTTTACGCCGGTCACAAAAAAGAGAAAATATCACCGCATTGAGAATTATACTGAAAACACACATAGGCAAAGACATCAACCGAAGAATAAACGTGGTACGAACACATCTTCGGCCCTTAAAGCAGTAGAACAGGTAGTACCAATATACATATCTAGATTTGCTCTGGAATGCAAGGAGGAGGATATTGAAAAGTATTTTATTGAAAACGGACGAAGAACTTATGGTATTGAAACACTAACGCAAAACCGAGCTACTAATTTTAAGTCATTTAAAGTGAATGTTTTGAAAAAAGACCTAGATATAGTACTTAAAGAAGACTTTTGGCCAGAATCGATTGTGTTCCGAATTTATAAAAATAGTAAGAAGACTCAGTAAGAAAACAAAAAGACTTCCAACTGTTTTATATATTTTTGATTTATTTATTTATTTTTCTCTCATAAATCTAAAGAAAAATCCTTAAGTACAATCTTACATAGTTACATCAATTTAGAGACCAGTTGACAGATACAGTTACCTAATTAAGTAAAGGAATAATGGGAACCAACGTAAGATTTGTCAGTTTCAATTGTAAATCTATAAAACGATCACAAACATATGTGGAACAGATATGCGAAAAAAACGATGTAGTTGCCCTGCAAGAGTTGTGGTTATTGCCAGAAGACCTTGGGTTCCTGAGTCGTATACACAAGGAGTTTGAATATCATGCTATCTCGCCCATTGATTCGTCAGCAGGAACGCTAAAAGGAAGACCTTATGGAGGTGTGGCAGTCTTGTGGCGGAAAAGTTTATTCACTAGTGTGGAGCAGATTCAAACTACTTCCAATCGTATTGCAGCAGTGAAAATAAAACTCATAGACCGCTATATACTTGTTATATCAGTATATATGCCGACACAATGTGCTGAGAATTTACCTGAATTTACACAATGCTTGGGGGTCATCAGTTCGGTTATAGAAGACAGTGGCATAGAATGTGCAGTGGTGCTCGGTGACTTTAACGCGGACGTGGGCAGTATGTTCGGTGCAGAGCTGGCTGTGTTCTGCGAGGAGCAGGACTGGGTTTGTGCTGATCAACGGATTCTCGGTGAGTCATCAGAGACCTTTACGTTTTTAAGTGACGCTCACGGAACTTGCAGCTGGTTGGACCACTGTGTTGTGACATCTGCAGCTTGGAACTTAATCAAAGGCGCGAGTGTTATTAACGACGTCTCCTGGTCAGACCACTATCCTTTAATAATAGAATGCGATCTCTCCGTAGTACCAGTTAAAATTGTAAACACAGTAGTGAAAGACAGTGGGATTGTGTGGGGTCATAGAAATGGGGATCAGATATTACGGTATAAACAACTGTGTGAGAATTTTCTACAAAATGTCAATGTAAATAAATTTAATTTAGACTGTAGAGGGGGCTTACCATGTAGTAATGCCGAACATCATAAGGCAGTTGATAATTTATATAACGAATTGGTAAATAGTATGACTAAGGCAGCAAAATTGACATGTAGCAGAAATAATATAAATATACACGGTAGAAATAAGCAAGTAGTTGGTTGGAACTTTCACGTAAAAGACCTACATGAGAAGGCAAGGTTAGCATATCAGTTATGGTTAAATCATGGTAAGCCTACACAGGGTCGTATATATCATGATATGTGTAATAGTAAAAGAAGGTTTAAAAACAAAATAAAATGGTGTCAGAGTAACGAAATGCAAATAAAAATGGATATTATAGCGAAACAAAGATGCAACAATGATTTTAGCAGATTTTGGAAGTCAACAAATAAACTATCATTTAAACCTTCTTTACCGTTAACGGTGAATAATAGTCAGGATCCAGATAAGATTGCAAATATGTTCGCGCAGAACTTTCGGGAGGTAAACTTACCGACGGGTGTCGCACCATGCACATACCGTTATGGAACACTGGCCAATTCGACCTATGCTGACATTTCTATTACGACTGACTGTTTAGTGCAATGCATAAAGCAAATGAAGAGAGGTAAATCACCCGGCCATGACGGTCTGAGCATTGAGCACATTCTGTATGGGGGGTTGACGCTGCATAACCTACTTAGTAAGTTCTATAACATGTGTCTGTCACACAACTATTTACCAGAAAATTTTATGAAAACTGTTGTAGTACCCATACCTAAAAATGGGACTAGTGATCCATCGAACATAAAAAACTACCGCCCTATTTCTCTTGCAACAATCATATCAAAAGTGTTTGAGAGGCTTTTACAACCAGAATTACTTAAATATATGAACATACACAGTTCACAGTTCGGGTTCCGTGCGGATCTGTCTACAGATATGGCTATATTCGCTTTAAAAAATACCGTTAAATACTATCTTGCAAGGAAAACCAGCGTATATGCCTGTTTTTTGGACCTAAGTCGCGCGTTTGACACAATTAACTATAACATACTTTGGGAAAAGATGAAGAAAGCAGGAATTCCACAAAACATCGTATGTGTTTTTAAATATTGGTACGATAGACAGACTAACATGGTTCGGTGGGGTAACAGCCTCTCCGAACACTACACACTTAGCTGTGGGATGAGGCAGGGCGGTTTGACCTCGCCGGTACTATTTAATTTATATATTAACGATCTGATAGAGGAGCTAAGCGGGGCAGGTGTCGGCTGTTCCATAAATAACCAACCTGTCAACAACTTGAGCTACGCCGACGACATGGTTCTGCTGAGCCCCTCTATCAACGGCTTAAGGCAGCTGATAGCAATATGTGAGAAATTTACTCTGCACCATAATTTATCATATAATGTAAACAAGTCTGAGCTTTTGCACTTTAAGTATATAAGGTCATCTGCATACTCTCCTCCTGTGACGCTTAATGGCTTACAGCTGAATTATGTTTCTAAATTTAAATATCTAGGACACGTAATTAGAGATGATCTCAAAGACGATGATGACATGGAAAGACAAAGGAGATCTGTAGCGGCAAAAAGTAATATGTTAGCACGTAGATTCGCAACTTGCAGCTATGAGGTAAAAATCACTCTGTTCTGTGCGTACTGTCAGTCGTTCTATACTTGTCAACTATGGAATAAGTATACTCAACGTGCCTTTCATTCACTACGTGTGCAGTATAACAACGCTTTTAGAGCTATGCTTGGCTTGCCATGGCGGTGTAGTGCGTCTGGCATGTTTGCCGCGAACAGGGTCGATGACTTTTATGCCATACTTCGTAAAAGGAGAGCGTCCTTTATGGAGCGGATCAGAGTAACTTTAAATCACACCGTCAAAGCCGTATATGATGCCTGTAAATTTGATAAAACCTGTGGATTGTGAAAAAAAAAAAAAAAAAAAAAAAAAAAAAAAAAAAAAAAAAAAAAGGTTTCTCGAGCAATTAATATGTATCCTCCTCCGTAGTATAGAATATGTAATGAAATGAAATGTAATGACATGCAATGAAATGTAATGTAATGCAATTTAATTTAATTTAATGAAATGTAATGTAAATGTTTATATGGGTGTATACCTGAAATAAATGATTATTATTATTATTATTATTAATATGTGCAAGTAATGTTTCACTGCTTAGCCCCTATGAACCATGGCGTGATGTTTTATATACCAACTTACACCTTGACTTCTACACAACACATCAGTGAAAGTCCTATCAAAATCCATCCACGGGTTTTCAAATGATACCTGGACGAACAGAACGACAGACAGACAGACAGACATTCCAAAAAAAATTGTTTTGGCCTCTATGTCGATAGTATAGTACCCCCCACATAGAAATTTTGGAAAAATATTCAATGTACAGAAAAAGTGCTCTTTGAGTTTTATTATAGTATAGATTTTATATCTATATTCAACATGGCGTCCTAAGATGGCGTCTCACTGATGTCGAATTGAACTGTCAGCCAGCCAGCTGTCAATAACTACTGCTGCTGTCACACTTGTCACAGTTGGTTGTGTGCGTGTATTGTATGTAGTGAATTGATTATCATTGATATTTTAATTATTAAAATGATGTATGAGAAAACAGAAACAAAAATACAAAGAGTACTCTAATAAAAATGACACATGACAGTGACACTTTTCCGCCATGCCAGTTTTATTTTAAGTAAAAATTCTTAAGTTTTACAAGCAAATAAAGCCAAATCAAAGTAAATGGATAGTTAAAAACTATTTTATGTGTATTTCCCTATTTTAGAGTATAGTGTACAAAGTCCTAGCCCAGGCTCCATACATTTTGGAACATCTCTTTTAAATTAGTAGTTAGTAAATTTTTTATAAAGTTATAGACGCCTTGTGTAGGGGACCAACCGATGAACCACCGACCCCGTGAGCACCGTGTAAGGTTCGGGGGGGGGGGGGGGTGGCTATAATGCGTCAGGGTGTGGATTCAAAGGCAAGGCACTGAGGAACACCTGGTGCAGATCCCACCGGAGAGCCCAGGTTTCCTCTCTCATGTGCCGATGCGACAAACGCGGGGATTTCAGTGGCTAAGAATTCCACTTACCCTGGTTGACCCCCACAGGTCTCCGAGACCTAGTGTTTTCCCCCGCTAGTACAAAAAAAGATACCCCGCAGATCAGATGTTTTGTCCTACTATATCTATATCGGACAGAGGTTTTTTTTTTTTACAGAAAAGTAAGTAATGACTAACTGCCGCACTCACATACATCAATTAACTTTAATCGCGATAAAGTCATATTTTGTAATCTATTTTTTCGACTCTGCGAATCTCTTATGATTATCTTTTAGTATTAATTACAAGATTATTGATATATCTACTCATTGTCCGCTTATTAAGTATTATTTGGCTTGGAAAGTCGAAATAATCCATTTACAAAATATGACTGAATCACAATTAACTATAATGACGTTTGTAGGTGCGGCAGTAAGCATTGGTGTCAGTTGTCTGGGTGTCATAGTACAGGCTCTGTCTAATATCATATGACCGTGTGCGAATGATCCCAAGATATTATTATTATTTTTATAGGATAATGCAACACATCTACTTAAAAGCTTATTGAACATAAGCGGCAGCGATCCGGAGTCGAAGAAAAACAAGGTACTGGCTCTTGATATTTTTTCTTCAAATTTTAAAAGGATTAATGCCCGTTTTCACCAACAAACTTGTAAAAGTGTCTTACGTAGGAGCTTCTTAGGATAAGTGACCCCCAATGCCTGGCCCAATATGTATGAAACGAGCAGTAACATTTTTTACCAGACGTTTGCTAAAACTGTTCCTATAAAAAGAATTGACGTAAAAGTTTCTGGAGCACTGAGTCCACGCCACGTTAGCAGGCGATTACCGTGCCAAACGAGACGGGTCGTTGAAAATAGGCATAAATCGGATTCGTCAAATGAATCGAAGGAAATGATGTGTTATTTTTTATAGTGTCAAACCTGCCTGTTGGTGAAGCAAACTGGATGATAACAGGTTTTAAACCAGTCGTGAGTGGTTACCCGTGTGATTATCCATTTATCCTTCAGGTCGGACAGGGTTTTTAAACACTGTATGTAACATTACAGTGGTCATATTACATTAACTAGCAATATCCTGCGGCTTCGCCCGCTAATTTTTTTACAGAGTTTACCAACCCCTAACATACCCCCAAAAGTTGTTTTTGAAAATTCGCGAAACACGTATTGATTTATTTTATTTAGATAATCTTTTCAGTAAATTTCAAGTCAATCGCACATAGCTAATAAAATGTGATTGTTTTAGAATTCACCGGATCAAACTCAGAATTGGCGAGTGAAGAATGAAAGTAACGCACACGTGACACCGCCACAGAAGTAAGTTGCTCATGTGCTGTCGCGATCACCAACGCTTGACTACTTTTTACACAAAATCGCTTGAACGTCGTTACCTGCGCTTGCGGCTCGTGCAAGCGATTATCTTCCTAAACGTGATCCACCGGAAATGTCTCCCACCGTACATTATACAGGGTGTCTGGCAAGAGGTATAAGTATCTAATATTTTGAGAGGTATTTATTGTAATGTCCTCGGAATATATGTCAAACACAGTAAAATTTGTATGAATTTTTGAAACGGTGAATAAAAAGTTGATAATTATTATCCCATTTCTGAGACAACCGGTATGTTCAAAATCAAAAAGTATAATGACCTACTTCAGGTAATATTAGGTCTAAAAAAATATTTATAATCTGTAGAAGTAAAATATGAACTAAAAACCATAAAATAAGTGAAACAAAATTATATTAATCGTATAACTTTTTTGTCACGCAAGCATTCCATTAATACACCCATTTTGGAAATTATTCACTGGGTAAGAGTGTATTGTTTGGATAAATGCTTTTCATACATACCTTTTTATTTTGTTTATTGTTGCTTGCTTGGTACCATGTTACGGTTCGTGATAAACACGGGACGCGTTACAGGACACCGTGACAACGACAAGGATGGCTTATACAGAGCTATTTTCTTTTATTAATAATATTAGTACCATTTTAGAGGTAACTTCTATACATTTTCATTAACGCTGATTTCATTCATCATTCTTATTAAATTGAAAAAACATAGTAAAAGTAGATAAGTTATTGTTTGATTTATAATTCATCACTTTTAATCGTCCTCATAATTCTACTTATACATTTTAGTGGAAAAAATATTTAAAGCAATTATCTCATATGGTAATTAATAAGACTACGCAATCGCAGGGTTTGGGGAGTATCTGTAGTAGGCGACAGAAACAAGCGACCTTGACAATGACAATTCTGTAAAAATTTAGCTCTTACTTGCTACCTTAAGACTCACCATTATACAAATACTTTATACTGTAGCCAAAAATGCCAGGAACATAGCCACTCGGCGATGCTTTAACAATGTAGATTTTCTTTAGTCTAATAGTTTGGCTACGTTGCGTTCCAATCCTCCATAAACATCGAATCGTCATCATTACTGTGTATATATTTCTATAAACCTTACATTAGCGATAGATAGGTACTATGCGTTTCAATTAAGAATGTGACCGCCATCTTGCTATTTCATATATATAATTACTAAAATAATTTAATTTGGGGGATGGGGCTGCTCACGTCCGTAGGAACTACTTGAGTTTTGACCTCCCTACACGTGTCCCCTGGGTAGTGCTAAACGAGCAGCAATAACGGTGGTAGGCCATTACATCGGCTGCCGGCTATCAGTTACCACCCACCAGACAAAATCATGCCGCCAAGCGATTCGTCGTGTTCCGACATGCTGTCTGGTGAAGCCGTATGGAGGGCGGGTCTGAGCAGTTGTTTTGCGATTTGTACCGGGTACAATGTGCTGGCTCTTGCCGTGTCGGGTGCTTGGTCGTGGAGGGCAGCGGGATCCGAAGCACGGTGCTCCGCTGGCCGACCGCAGGTAGTAGGGGGCCCAAGTAGTGTGCCAGCCACACATGAAAGGCTGCCCCACCAACTGTGAAAAATCCCAGGGTGGCTCCATCGTGCCGGTTGGCGACCGGACAAGAGGACCCGATGGCGACCCCTGGGGGGGTTCGGGCGTCCCCGCGGTCTCCAGATCAAGCTCCCACGGGCATGGCAAATCCAGTTGTGTTGTTGGGTTGGATCGCAACGCCTCGTTCAACTGCCGTGCTCCAACCTATTCACTCCCCAACTACAACAACATGAAAAAGGCAAGAAAGAAAAGCAAGTTTACACAGCGGATGCACGTCCTCTTGCTCCAAGTGCACCTCTCAAACATTCGAGGTCTGCACTCAAATCTCGACGCAGTCCACCACCACCTTGAGACTGATAAGCCACACTTGCTTTTCTTGACGGAGACGCAGATTCGATGTCCGTCAGATGCGGCGTACCTCGACTACCCTGGGTACATCTTAGAGCACCATTTCCACCAACGCGCCGGAATTTGTGTGTACGTCCGCAATGACATCTGCTGCCAGCGTCTCCGTCACCTTGAAGACCCCACTCTATCTACGCTATGGATGCTGGTGGACACTGGCATAGATAAAATTATTTATGCCTGTGTCTACCGATCGCACAGCGGTGACCAGGAGACGACTCGACTGTTTAACCACCTGAGTGAGGCCGCTGATGTGGCCCTACATAGCTACCCTGATGCGCAGCTAGTCGCTCTGGGGGACTTTAACGCCTGCCACAAGGATTGGCTGTTCCCATACCAGAGAACTGACCACGCTGGGAGAGAAGCGCGGAACTTTGCATTGTCGCTTGGCCTATCCCAGCTGGTAAAGCAAGCGACTCGGGTACCTGATGTAGTTGGACACACGGCCAATTGCCTGGACCTTCTGCTGACTACTGATCCAGACAGGTGCGACGTCACGGTTTGTTCACCATTGGGAACCTCTGACCACTGTCTGGTTAAATCTGTATCAACCTTTTCCCCACCTGACTGCGATTCCCGCGGTGTACGGCGAATGTGGCGATACAAGTCAGCAGATTGGGATGAGATGCGGCATTTTTTTGCGTCTTATCCCTGGCGGCAGGTATGCTTCTCTTCCGAAGATCCGTCGAGTTGCGCGGATGCTATAACTGATGTGGTGCGTCAAGCGATGGACTATTTCATCCCTTATACCGACGTACCCATCGGTGGCAAAGCTCGCCCATGGTTCAGCGTCGAATGTGCTCAGGCTGAACGAAGGAAGCATTCGGCGTACCTTTCCTGGGTTGAAGCTCGAGAGCGTAAAACTCCGGATATTAGCCACAAGAAGAGAGCCTTTAACCAAGCCGCCAAGTCCTATAAAAAGGTATTGAAGAAGGCACGTTTCGACCGTATCAACCACATTGGCTCGAAGCTCTCAGCCCAGCCATCAGGCAGCAGAGCTTTCTGGTCTTTAGCCAAATCAGTCGAAACGAACTTCTGTCGGCCTTCACTGCCTCCGCTGGTAAGACCAGATGGGACTCTGGCTCACACGGCAGGGGAGAAAGCAGGTTTATTTGCATCTCTCTTTGCCCACAATTCACGTCTAGACACTGGCAGTGCTGTTCCACCACAGCTGCCTCATTGCGGGTCATCCATGACCGAAGTCCGCATTACAAATAAGGAGGTGATGAGAGCACTGTGTCGTCTAGATGTGAATAAAGCTAGTGGACCAGACGGTATTCCTGCGATTTTACTTAAGGCATGTGCACCCGAGTTGGCTCCGGTATTGACACGATTATACCGCCTCACATTTAGAACTGGAATCGTGCCCAAATCCTGGAAGCTTGCTAATGTGCAACCCGTGCCCAAAAAGGGCAGCCGTGCCGATCCATCGAACTATCGGCCGATTTCAATAACCTCCATACTCTGTAAGATTATGGAGCGTATATTGAACTCCCGCCTCATGGCATACCTAGAACAGAATGATCTCCTCAACGACCGGCAGTACGGGTTTCGCCGAAATCGGTCGACTGGGGACCTTCTAGTGTATGCCACCCATTTATGGGGCGAGGCCCTCGAGAAGAATGGGGAATCGCTAGCCGTTTCCCTGGACGTCTCGAAGGCCTTCGATAGGGTTTGGCACGCTAGCCTTTTGAGCAAGCTTCCAGCATACGGGATATCCCCTGGTCTGATCGGCTGGATAAAGGACTTCCTGAGTGATCGGTCTCTTCGAGTTGTTGTCGACGGTTGTTCATCGGAGTCGATGACGACTAATGCCGGAGTTCCTCAGGGGTCCGTTCTCTCTGCAACCCTCTTCTTGCTGCATATCAATGACCTGTTAATGCCCGGTATCTATGGGTATGCAGATGACAGCACTGTTGTGGAGAGCTACATGCCGAGTGCTCGGGCCAGTAAGGATGTGATCCAGTCCGAAAGAGTAGCGATGGTAGAGCGTGCTAATCGCACACTTCAGGCGGTCTCCGAATGGGGTGATGCCAACCTTGTGCGATTCAACGCCGCTAAAACACAAGCGTGTCTTTTCACCGCCAAACGGAGTCCTTTCACCTCGGCTCCTACTTTTCAGAATGTATCCTTGGAATACACCGACCGCCTTCAGTTGTTGGGAGTTGAAATTTCCTCAAACCTCAACTTTGGGCGGTTCATTGAGTCCAAGGCCAAGGTAGCTGCAAGGAAGCTAGGTGTCCTTGCAAAGGTCCATCGGTACTTCACACCGGAGCAGCTTTTGATGTTATATAAAGCGCAAGTCCGATCGTGTGTGGAGTACTGTAGTCACATATGGGCTGGTGCTGCGAAATGCCATCTTTCAGCTTTGGACTCAGTGGAGAGGCGCGCTAAGAGGCTTATTGGTAACTCTGGGTTAGTAGAGACCAATTTACAAAGCCTGGAGCACAGGCGCAGAGTAGCCAGCCTCTCGGTATTCTACAGGATGCATTTTGGAGAGTGTGCGCAGGAATTACATGACTTGATTCCACCATCCCCCTTCCATCATCGGACAACGAGACGCACGGCGCGCACACACCCTTATGTGGTAAACGTGCCTTCAGTCCGAACTAAGCGATTTGCATCGTCATTCATAATAAGGACAGCTAAGGACTGGAACAGTTTGCCTGCGTCAGTTTTTCCGCCCGATTATAACCTGGGTGTCTTCAAAGCTAGAGTGAATAGGCTTTTAATAAGCCAGTGTGCTTTACCATCCTAGATTGCGTCGCCGCTTTCCATCAGGTGGGACTGCAGTCAAGCACTGGCTTATAGGGAGTAAAAAAAAAAAAAAAAAATGTTTGTACAAAAATAGATAGCAAAATAAGACATTACAATAAATAATAAAAACCGGGCCGAATTTGTCATTTTGTGTATACTCTGCTGTAGGCTTGTTCTTGCTCGGACACTGAACGGAGCGCTAAGTACTAGTAAAATCTTCCAAATGTACTAGTACAGTCTTCTAGTACTGTAGTACACTGAAGGAATAGTGAATTAAACGTGGAGGGAGTATCCTCAGGAGGAAGTGATATCTGTCTCTTTCTAACAATAGAGAGGGATAGGCTTACGGCTAAAGAGTAGTAAGAAACGAGATAGAGATACATTACAATATCTTCTATTTCACCCAGCGTGCCGGGAATTGATCTAAATATTTAGCCCACAACAAAGTACTGGCGACATTTTGCTTGCACTGCTTACATGGGATCTATATATCCTCTATCTGTTGAATTACATTTTAAATATTATATCGATAGTAGACCAACAGTAGACCCCTAATAAAGTTCAAAATAGTTTCATGAATCAGAGATCAACGTTGACAGGTGAAAAGTATTATGCATCTCACTCTTTCGTACATGGTTTCCATATCCTTACCTTTCGCTCGTTCAGTCGCGTTCCATGTAAGTCAGCGAGCGGCTGATGATCGGACCAGCAGTGTTGCCAGATTGGCCCCTGGGAGCCGATCCTCGGCCTTTTCAAAACTATGCCTTCGGATACCATCGGCATTTAAGCCTCCGACTGCCAGTCCATTGAAATCATTGGTTCGGTTGAGCAATCCCTCTTGTATAAGCATAATACATAAAAAGGAATGGACATACATAAGTTCAAAATATAACCCGTAATATATTTTTTTAATGTCGGCCTTTACTGCCTAAAACTGGCCACCGCTTTCGGACCTTTTTTTAATTATCTGCTGGCAACACTGCGGACACGTTCGTACAGACCCAGAGACTAAAAAGAAATACATCGCTCGCGAACGAAAGACAAAGTACTATGAATGATGTACTAAAAAGGAATAGGAATAGCTGACCAGTTAGTACAGAACCAGAGACTAAGAATACATCGCCAAAGACGAAGTACTAAAAGAATAATTTACTATATAGGAAAGGGAATAGTACGTCCTATTCAGTGTCGGGAATATATTCTTTTTAGTACTTAGTACATGTACTGCACAAGCCTACTCTGCTGGCGGTACAAAAATCGTAAAAAACTAGTGAAGTTGCCGCAGTCGCGATTATCATGACAGTCACATTCTTAGTTGAAACGCATAGTACTGCAGTTGCTTCAGTTAAAGAAAACTTAATACTTTTTTTAAAAAAAAGAGTTCATTTTATTAAATATCCATATTTAGACATTTGTACAATTGTTTCATTTAATATTAAGCCTTTAAAATACATTTGTTTGGTGCAGAATACAACAGCTGAATTGGCGTAAAGAGGCAGCTCCCGCCATGAACGCCAGGCCGCCGCCACAGATGTACGCGAACGAATGGGCGAACAACGCATATAAGGTAAATAATATACCTGATAGTAAGCGTGATACATTCATAGATGGTGAAGGGAACTCAATTATTAGCTGAAGAATTGCTGAGAGTGTCTCCCAACTGCAAGCACAGCCACTTTCCTATATTACAAATTTCCTTTTCTTTACTTTATTGGGGATAATACACAATTACACCGACAGATTACCAGAAGGGGCCAGCAGTAAACATATTAGTTTACTGTCAGCATAACCAGCACCGTTATACAGAAATTGGAAAATCTTATCATAAAGTGAGGTGGTAGTCTCCAAAACGTGCGAGTCGATAGTGGAAAATTACAAAGGTAGTAAAATAAGTCTTCAAAAGTTGCGACTCCATAGTGGAAATCTTTGCAAAAATACAAGCAATGATTATAATAAATACATCGATATACTATACCAACTAGATTTGCTGTCACGACCCGAAAAGTGGTCACGAAAATATGAGCTACGGAGACGGCTGTCGCTCAATTGTCTGCAATTATTATTAAACCTTATTTTATAGTATGTAAGTTATCTTTTTATATGAACATATTATTGTTTTGCGTGTACGTGTATAGTTGTAACCGCGACCACATTTTCGATGTCATTTTGTTCGTGACAGCTAATCTAGTTGGTATAGTATATCGATGAATAAATATGTATATTCGATGCAAATACAGTTCAAACAACTTCCGGAATAGTTAAAAACCTATTACTAAAGTGCTCGCACGATAAGACTGCGCGTAAATCTTGTGCTGTATTCTGCTTATAGTCAAAGGAAGTACAACTATCGCTATGAAAAATGTCTAACTTGTCGCACTTACTGCTACCTTTTCTTTGTCCTAAAATGAACTTTAAATTATTTCTGATAAAGCTTCAAACAGATCACTACTAAACAGGCTTGGAATCAAAGTACATTTTGATGCTTGCGATTTTAGTATTACCATTAATGGATGTATTAATTATATCGTTAATATTTACAGGCTTTGCGACGTCTAGGTCGCGTTATAATAAGATACTTTTACAAGTAAAACATGTAGGTACTTGTTTGTTGAGTGATGAGTAAATCATACGCAAACATTATTCACGATATTTAGTCATGAGACATCTCAAGAAAACATTTAGGATCAGGTATAATTCACTACATTATTGTTTGAATGCTATAAAGACATCGATAACTACATATTTTAGTAACATCAAATAATTCACGACAGTCATAGTGTTTTTTAAATAAATATTAACAATTATTTTAATTTATATTAACTAAGAATAGGGAGCTATTCTCTCTTGGTAAACGAACATGTGTTTGTTTCCTGTTCAAAAACTAAACGCCTGAACTGGCCTGGATCAAATTTGACATAAATATTATAGTCCATACGAGTGCATTCCAAAAATAAACCTTTATATCTCATTTTAAGTGAACTGTAAGTTTTTTATGAGAAATAAAGTCTTTAAACCTAAATTGATGCGAATGAAACGCATAGGGTACTTGAGAAAAAGAAACCTTAAAGTTCCTCTTAAAGACTAATGTTAAAATATTGCAACAATGGTATTAATATATTTTTAGGGCGTATCAGGCTGATTGGGATAAAAAGGCCTTAATATGGGGCAGAGAATACACCTGCCTTTAATAATTCTTCTTGCGTTAAATTGCCATTAAAGATGGTATGTGTCTCAAAGTATTATTGAGAATTAATTAGGATAAAGCCTTATGCCCGGTACACACGACAACGATATAACGTAGCGATCTGACTGCGCAGACCGTTTGTGCAGTTTTATCAAACGTGTGTACGAAAATTGTCTAAGATTTTCCTGGTTGGCGCAAACGATCGTGGCAGTTTCAAAATCTCATTCGATAAGTGCGATAAATCGTTGTGATCGCGTTTGCACAGTTTTTTCGTAGTGTGTGGACGGAAGTCGGAGCAATCGTTCAGTTCGTTCACAACCCTTTCTGTAGGTGCACGTCAACATGCCACAAGACGGGAACTGACGATCGACGCAGATATCGTAAACGTCCAAACACTCCAAGGGCGTTCGATTGACTGCGCAAACGGTCTGCGCAGTCAGATCGCTACGATATATCGTTGTCGTGTGTACCGGGCATTATTGGTGTTATATCTAGAACAGGAAATCCTTCGCTTAACGAAAATTAACGATCGGTTTAGCTTAGCCCTTTGTGACTATACAACTTAATTTTATATTAATTAGTCTAAAAAATAACCTTATTTCTTTCAGAATCAACAACCAATCCCACCCTACCCCACCTTCGGTCAGCCCTTCCAAGGTCCAGGCCCTACCCAGATCCCGTTCCCCCAGTTCCAGAACCCACATTTCCAGCGCAACCACAGCTACGGTTACCGCAACCAAGAGCCGAGCCTGCGTCCACAATACACTCCACCGAGATACGAGCCGGCTCACAACTTTCCGAAGCATTTGCCCAGTGTCAGCGGAGCCAATGTCACATTGGAACCAAGTTGGGCGCAAGGGAATGGACAGGTAATAATCAGCACCTTAGAAGGGAGGAGTTGCCATAATCCATATACCCTGTTTTTCTTTACATCATCAAAAATGTACGAACACATGGCCCTAAGTCTGCTAATTTTAATAAAATGACATACAATTGCCACTCTAACGACACACAAAAAAAATGTACAATTTATAAAATGAAAAGTACAGAGTCCTTAAGACTAGTATTCAAAGAAAAAGGTTTCCTCGCTCTTACTGGTATCTATATCCTTGAACTAAGTTTATTTGTAAAAAAATAATACGGAATATTTTAATTTTCAAGCTGCTAATAAACCTAATATTCGTTTAAAATATAATATAAATCTACCCATCATTAGAAATAAAATATTTTTTAAAAGCACTTATATTACAGCCATACGCTTTTAGAACCGTTTACCTATATATATAGTTTAAGTTTAAGTTTATTACCAAAAAACACATTCATGATACAGATGTCAAAAGGTATAAGAAAATAAATAATACAATTCAATTAACAGTACAATCTTGATCAATTGGGTAATTTAGAATGTGAATTAGAAATTAGTTTGCCAAAACTTCTCGCACTAGGCTACGCCTGTCTCGCGAGGAGCTTTTTTTTTTTTTTAAGTATTTTGCTATTACAATTTCAGGCATTTAGTTATAAAACAAATAAAAATAAAATAAAAATAAAACAAGCAAATAGATGGAAAACTTTAAAGAAATGGCTTAAGCAGAATGTTTTTTTTTTATGATTTAAAAGAGTATTTAATTTTAAAAGTTATTAGTATTTTTTTGTTTAGTCGTAAGTAACCAATACCTATTGCATGTCCGAGAGGATAAATTGTTGTTTCTAAATTTATGATACAGAACACCTATTGTACACATTAGAGCAATAAAATATTCTATTCTACTATTAAGACTCCATTAAGGTTGTGACAAAGTTGGTATTCTGCTAAAATAAACATAACTATAGAGCGTCCAACCGTTTATTTTCTTTTTGACAGCACCAATAGAACGTAACTGCGTCATGTTACGCAACATGACGCAGTTACGTTCTATTGGTGCTGTCAAAAAGATAATAAACGGTTGGATCTATTATAGTGGTGTCACACCACTGAGATGTCATTATGGTTTTAGGACTCAATAGTGTGTTGCTAGAATGGCAATTATATGTAATTTTATTAAAGTTAGCAGCCTAGGGGCCCAGGTCAGTGACAAGCCACTAACACGCCACTGGGCTTATAAAATTAGTAGACTTTCAAATGTGTAAAACCATCCAACTGACACACTATTGAAGTCTTTGTAAATTAGCAGACTTGGACCCCAGGAGTAAGGGTTGACCGGACTGCAGCCAATTGTCTTTGGCTGGCCAAAGGTCAGTGTTCTTTCAATTTTTGATCTTTTATTGAAAACCGGTATATACGTATGGCGGTAGGTAATCCAATAGAAATACGCCGCTGCTCTTCTTTTTGTTTTTCCTTAGTCGTCTCGTACGGACACCCCACAAGTAATCCTATTTACCTCATCAGGCATATAAAAGAGCAGTAGAACTTTCTATTTATTGAGTAAAGATTTCAGACCTGTTAATTAAGAAGGAATCTGACCATATTTTTAAGAAAATTGTGACCTTATATTGTTGAAATACAGATTAAGTCAGTTTTAAGCTATATAAAAAGTTTACCGGGAATAATTAAGGTTAGGATTTTTTTTTATACATCCAAGGTAGCATGCAAGCGTGCGGCCCGCCTGATGGTGAGCAGTCACCGCAGCCTATAGACGCTAGCAACACCAGAAGAATCACTAGCACGTTGCCGACCCTTATTTAAGACATTAGATGTTAAGTCATTGTGTCCGGTAATTTCACCAGCTACAGTGCCCGTCACGCCGGAACACAGCAATGCTTACACACTGCTGCTTGGCGGCAGAATATCTGACACTGCGGTGGTACCTACCTGGACGGTTCCTTGCACAAGGAACCTACCACCTAGTTAAATTTTTGGATTTCTCCCCTTATACCACTAACATAGGGTGTTTTTCTTTCTTGTAAAAATGAAGCTAGTTTAGTGGGTCGGTCAAGCCTTAGTATAGTAATAATAAGTAATTGTTCCAGAATACAAAACCTGCAAACACAAGCAGACCTCCAAACGCGCCACCAGCTAATAACGCAGAAAAAGTTAACAATCCATTTGTCCCGCTGCAAGTTCAAACTAGTCAAAGGTGAGTGTAAGTTTAATTTTGGGTCTCGGACCATAACAGCAAAATTGCATCTTATTGCTGTTTAAATTAGGTTCATAATGCCATATTTCTTATTTCCCCCATGCCATTCCAAGGGGAAGATTTTTTTATAAAATGTACATGGTGCTAATATGAATAAAGATAATAGGAGATAATTATAGTGCACAAGGCACAGGTGCACTCTGTCTTGCTCTACTTTCTCATCGCCCTCCCCTTCTATTTACCCCTTTAACCCTTTCAATATCAGCCAAATCTCTACAAAATTCTGAATTTAGTTCATTTTGACACACAAGACAGTGAATATAACGTAGTAAATGTTAACAGGAGAACCAATCCAAACCCCGGGGCATCTTCAAATAGAAGAGATACTGGAGAGTTGCCGGCACCCAAGTCCATTCTGCCTAAGCCGCAAGCTATGGCACCGGTGAGTATTAATACAGCTCAGCTTTATTAAATTTTCAGACAATTGAACAAAATTGATTCTCCTTCCTAGTACCACAACATGTTGCGCAGTGTTAGCTATTGTACTGCTAAGCAGCAATCTTGCAATCAGTGATCCTCTGTGAAAGGAACTGTAGCTGGTAAATAAACGGGCTCAAGGGACTTTTAATAAATATTGTCTGTAGGAATAACAGTGAAGTCAACTGTCTGGAAATAAGCATTCCTCGTCGAAGGTATCTGAATTCCTTTTTCTTTGTTTGCAAAGCTCAGCTACTATTAATTTAGCTAAATGATATTTTTGAAGAAGTTCAGCTGGTTATAATGAGTTGAACTCGAGTTTTAAATTTTCAAGCTTGATAAATTAATACGCAGATGGCACAACACCAAGACCCAACATCGCGGCCGATGAAAAAAAGGAAACCGAGAATAGCAGCCAACTTGCCCTTCCAAATAGAATAAAAATTATCTGTGTAATTATAGTGTTGCCAATAAGAAAATATTTTTTAGAAATAGCACTGGTAACATTGCAGGCTATGAAACTTTTACATACGGTCTCTTTCATTTTAAATTGCTACTAACGTGACCTGTACAATATTAATCTATCATAAAATCAAATAACAATTAGTGACGAGAAATAATAATTATAAGGATGTGTAACTTAATATTTCATAGCCTGTATTGTAATCGGTTTTTATGACACACATGATCTTAAATAATTGACGTGTTAAAATAAAAAAAATTGAAAAAGCGTGTTTTCAGAGTGTAAACGTGAATTGACTCGAATGTTATAGATGGTAGAAATTCTTGTACATTTTGTAAATAAATATGAAGTTGTTAAGAATCTATGCTGAATGAGTGCGACCAATAAGTGTTTTAAATATGAGGTGGGTTGTGACTGAAAGCTAACACGACCATGCGGACTTCTTGTTCGACTGATCGGGCAACATGTCCGTTATTAAAATCTAAGTATACACACTCCGCTTCAAATGAACTTGTAAACGAATAAAAATACGATCGCCGCGTAGGAAGAATTTGGTACGTTAACCTGCTATTACCTGTCTCTGTTGCTCTCGGGCAAAATACATGGCGTCACGCTCGCACGGATGCAATGACCGCGTATGGACAAGCGTGACGAAACACATCCCACGCATGAGCGACAGAAACAGGTAATGATAGGTCAACGTACCAAATTCTTCCTGCTCGGCGATCGTACGATCATAACGCTTAAATTCTTTATTTTAAAATAAATTGTTAAGAACCAATCCGTTTTTGCTGCCGCATTGCATTGTCAAATATACGGACGGGTTGTTTTTCAACTGCATAATAAAGTTGTAATCGTTTTAAAGTTTATTTGAAATGGAGTATATGATCTTGACTATAAACTACATTTCACTTCAAATGACTAGATGTGGTTATTATGAGAGATAGTTTTTAGTGCACCAATGTTCCTTGCTTTTAATTTCTTTTTCTAAATAAATGTTATCCCTTCAGGCCCGGGTGATACGTATTTGTATCATAACATAACGCACCGCAATGACTCCCTCAGGCCCGGGTTGATACGTATTTGTATCATCCGCCGTTGACGGAATTCACCTTTTTTTTTATGGTAGAAATTAAATTTTTGTATGGGAACCCTATGCTTTATGGTTACATCATAGTATCATCTTTAAAATAGACCCGTTATTCATTAGTTCTTTTGACATTTTAATTCATAAATTCAGTTACGAAAGTCGGCTGGTCTCGGTCGGACGGACTAAAAGTTGTGGTCACGGAATGTTAGTTTTAAATCGTAAGTATTCTTTTATTTCAGGTGAAATGTTTTATTTTTTTGTTTTAACGTAATAATAAAGCTGTGTAGAGGGTAGTTAGTGTGTATTTTGTCAAAATATTGTATATTTTCGAACTGAAAAAACGAAAAAAATCACCTAGGTGATTTTTTTGTTTGTTTGTTTACTTTTGGTATAATTCCGTTATTATTTGTAATGTAATTGTTGTAAATACATCGTAATTACATCATAACGATAATAACTCAAAGATAAAGTCATAAAATCCAATCTAACTATCGAAAATTTTGCATACCATGACGTCAAATCGCGCAATGACGTCATTTTTAAAAAAAATTGAGTTCATTTCGATTTTTTTGGTAGTGTTTTGTTTAAAACTTGTAAAAAAGGAGTTTGGATGCAAAGAATGGATCTTTCTTAGTGCCTGAGTCAATATTCTACCCTCAAAATCGAATTCAAAAATAGGTAAAATCAGCTTTGCCAAAAAATCACCTATTTTAGACTTTCCCTTTAAAAAATCGATATTTATAACTCTAAAAAAGCATATACTGGATAGTTAATACCTGTCTCAGTAGAACTCTGTTTACAGAACGCAAATCGGTTAAGTGGTTGTGTTTATATAACGTTCGTAATTTGAAACCACGGCGGGCCGCCGAATAACATAAACAGTTACGTCATCACAAAACGTACGCGCGCGAATAGCGGCCGGGCGCGGCCGGGCCCGAAGGGCTAAGCAGATAAGTTTTATTACGTAGTGATTCGACAACTTTATTTCATTCGGTCACAAAATATATTTTTAATTATTTTTTTCACTTATTAGAGCAAATCCTTAAGTTCTATATTTAACAATATTTATTTTGTTGGCCAGATATAATGTGGTAATGTTTATTGGTTATCAATAACAACTTTCGTCGAAAAGCAATCGTAATATAGTAGATAATACGACTGCCATTCAGGCAAATCTTATTTATTGTTATGATCATAAATAAGAATATTTATTATATTTTTATACCATGTGTCGAAATTTCACTTGAAAATTAATCAATTTCTAATCAAATAACTGGCGTTAAATCACCGTGGCTCCATATGCGATGCATAAAATCGTTTTATCAAATTCCTTTTTTTTTATTTGCTTATTTATTATCAATTTTCATAAAAACGGCACAGGAATGTTGCTTACTTTCGGCGTGATTAATGTGGTTCCAAGGCAACTTGGTCCAAAAAGATAATCACCCTTAATTGATTGATAACGTGTAGCTTTCTAAAATACCCCCCAAACATTTATTTGTTCACCCTAGCGATGTATCCGTCAACCCGCCAATATGCGGCATTATGTTCCTTTAAATCGCGTTTTGGCGCAATCAGGGCCCTGATAACAAGATTATTTTGAGATTCCACGCTAAAATCTTACCACCAAACCAATATTGAAATATGTTTTGTAACGCAATATTAATTTGGTGTTTGTTGGGGAATGACTTGAAATGTAAATAGATAATTATGGCCCTGATAAAATTTCGCCAATAGTCTTAATTACATTTCTACATTATTTTCTCGCCTTTTTATGTTATTTATTTCTCCCCGTAATTCTCTTTTTTTCCATAATGTACCTACTATTGTACCACTTTTTGCTTTTCGTATAAATATTACAAGTCATGTTCCTATTTGGTTTTACTATCAATGCATACTTGTTTGGTCTTTCCTTTTAACATTCGTTTTAATTGATAATTCTTAATTTAATCTTGTAATAAACTAGTAGTTTTCCAAATGTTGCAGTTTCGTATAGTACTCGATCAAAGTGTTTCATACCAGTATTATGAGTAGCTAGATATTAACTGGCTTACTTTTCTTGGATGTGTAGGACTAAAGTAGTACAATAATTGTTTGATGTTACATATAAATATATTTTACTGTACAATATGAAGATCTAAGAATTATAATAAAATATTGTAGTTTCAAAATTCATTAGGACCGATTTGAACAATCTCCTTTAAACATTGTCCTTATAATAATTTGTCGGATAACTACATATGTATGCTGAGAATATTGTTTTGTTTCTATAAATTTGGTCAAATTGGTCCTGAATGTACTGTAATTAGAGTTAAATTAAAAAAGTGTAGACACACTTCATTAATAGTACAGATATTTGTTGAAACATACATTTCTTTATATAGCTTACACTTTGAACTGACAATATTATAATGCTAGCATGGTAAGCCTGCACTTGGCAGTTCTCTTTATACAGTACTCGCAATAAACTGCTAGCCTGAAAACAGGGTTGTTGGCCTGCTCGCAAATGTCAAACCTCATGAATTACTACTAGATAGCGCATGAATTTGTATGCCACCAGTTGTCATAACTGCTTTCTTTGGCTTGGCCAAGTGGATTATATATAAGCTTACCTACCTTAAACATACAAAATGCGCGCAGGCACAGAGCAATATCACCTTACACTAAGTTCACGGCAGGCAAGGTATTTTGCTACTGATGATGGCAATAATGATTCTGATTGCTACCAAATGCAGATTTATCTTGCTAAAAGTCGACATTCGAAATGCAGAAGCAAAGGCATTATAAATACAGGAATTTGGATGTGCTAAGTCTATCAGAAAAAATATTCAGTGTTTTCACATAGCCTAACCAAAAGGTTTTGAAGCTGAAATATTTATCATTTGTTTTGAAAACAACATGTATAAATCATTTCCTTTTGTTCCTAACCTGTTGTAAACCTTTAATTTAATAAAATCAAGCCTAAATTAGTTTTGTTAAAATATTTTTATATAAAATCAATAATTACGATACAATAAAATATAATTCCCACTCTGAACACAAGTTTTTTTTCGTAATGTTGACATGTGGATGTTGAGCTTAGGGTTAATTTGAACAAATTAATATTCACGCAATGCGGTAAATCCTTGTAGGAAGTCCCAAACCGCAAATCAATCCGCTAAGTCATGCCCTAAATATGACGGACCATGGAAAATCGACAAATTTTAGACTTGAAAACTTCCAATTAAAATCCATATTTAATAGTAACCCTTAATAATGAATAAAGGCTTTTAATTTATTATTATTTTATGACTGTACCAACATGATTTCACTTTTTAATGTTTCCTTATAATTTTACTGTAGAAATCCATCAGAAGTCCATTGCACCTTCCAGAAAGCATAAACAATCCACTTTATTGATGACCATGTCCAAATCCTTTTTAGCTATAATTTTCCTCTTGTTTGTAGCTGTGTATGCATATGTCTCCTTTGCAATAGTTTCTAAAAATAATTCCTGAAAATAAAGAGTGAATTTAAAGTAATAATAATATTTCTGGGCCAAAGAACCTGTACTATGGAAACCAGACAAGAGATACTAATACTTATACACTTTTTTTTTGGTAAATACATACTTAAAGATATAACACGCAGACACTTGGTGGGAAACAAACCCACAACCTATTGGTCAGTGGCCAGGGTGTCTAACCACTAACTAGACCAACAGGCCCGCCAACTCTACAACCAAGTCTACAACTTTAGACAGCAAATCCACATTAATTTGATATAACTTTAAAAGTAAATATAACCCCTAAAACCTATTAACACTTGGAACTGTGCTACATTGGACAATACAGGCAAGCGCTTCAGCCACAATCAGGGACGCACACCCCAATTTGGGCTGGCTTTACCACCGTATTTAATATTAAATACTCACAGTGGCCTTAGTAACTAAAAACACGGCATCGCTAGACACTACGCTAACGTCTGGATCCATTTTCATTATGTTCTTTATCCTGGCTATAGGTAATCTCGTCGAACGTATCACTTCACTCTTGTTCTGGTTCGTCGGCTTCTTCTCTTCCAGTAGTTGTTCTTCAGAATGTACTATTTCAGAATCTTGTATCGTGTTTACAATCTCAGTGTCGGTCGCCTCTGTATGTTGCGGTTCACTGTCGAGATAATGCTCCGTATCTTCGATTATATCTGATATATCTACATCACCGTAATGTTCTTCTTCAGTCATGATTCTGATTGAATGCAAATTTATGTTAGTAAAATATAAAAACAAATTAAAACTATTGTCGTTCTTATAGCTTTCGCGCGATTATTTATTTTGTTTGACATTGACTGACAGCCAAGATCTGTCTGTCAGACAGTGTCTGAACGTCTGACATTCATTGTCAAATCAAATGTCAATTTATTGACTGAAGTGAATGTCGACATTCCGTTTTACGCAAATTCTTTGGTTTTTAAGTTATATTAAAGGATTTTTTACGTCCGGGGAACCAGTGAAGACACCGAGGGTTGACCCTCGGCATCCCGGAGTCCCGGGGAAACGTTCAATTGGGTTTTTGAATTTAATCAAAAGCTTAAAGTCGAGTCTGTTGATCAGTAGCTTGCACACGTACAAGGAGTACGTGTGCAAGCTACAGGGAAGGCATTCCTGTTCTGTACGTAAGTACTTTCTGTGAGTGACTCATTGTAAACAATGTGATTGTAGTGGATTAATAAATAGAATAGAACTTAATTGATAATAAATAAATAGTATGTAGAATTTATTTATCCATATGTTCCCGTCAAGTTCTCATAGTCTTTGATCCATTTTTAGTAGGTAGTTCTCTCTGGTTAACGGCAATGCTCTTGCCTTTCTACCGGCCTACTTGTATTTATTTTCAAGGAATTTATCACACGTTGTGTAGTCGTTCCTTAGTGGGTAGGACAAAGCAGGCTGACTGATCAACTGATTGTAACTGTAAAGTAAGCCTAGATGATCCATGCGTCGGATGGGTATGTAAAAAGTCGATCCCTTCTACGCCTGAGCTCTTCCTGGCCGTGTCAGTCTTCCGGCCCATCAAATTGTGAGAGTAAAGGAAGAGAGAGCCCACTTGTGCAATATAATATATCTCCCGCGTAGATGGCTGACCGTGTACAGGATTGGCCGCTGTGGTCGTATCGGCCATGAGGACATTATTATTATTGAAAGCGAGCTAATAGTCATTTAATTCCTATACTGATCCAGACCAATCAACTACACTGCAGGTTACATCAATATTTTTAGACAATCAGATGATCCCAAAGGTTGACTAGTAGAGAATGCCTAGAGGCATTAAGTCCGCTTCGTGTACCACTAGTACATCAAGTTTAAATATATACTAGCTGACCCACGCAGCTCCGCCTGCGCTATTTTTACGTTAACTAAACTTTTAATAACAGACATTCGCATCGAATACATAACCTCCTTTTTATAGTCGGTTAAAAACTGGGACCCACTTTTTACTTGCTCTCCGAAGCACGGACCCGTTTAGTTCAAATGGCGTTAAACGGTCACCCCTCTATTTAATGACCTTACCTAACGTCGCTTAACCCGATCGATTACAAAACCTTGATAACAACTCTCTATGAGTGTTCCCTTACTAATATTTATTATATTATAAAGAAAAATTGATAAAATCGGACCAAGCGTATAACCAAGTACCCATTTTGACTTTAATCCCCTCTCCCAAAAGAACCGTGCTAGATTACGGGATAAAAAGTATCCTATGTCCTACCTCGTAGTAAGATCTCAAATCATGCCAAGTTTCAT
Source organism: Furcula furcula (assembly GCA_911728495.1). Lineage (NCBI taxonomy): Eukaryota > Metazoa > Arthropoda > Insecta > Lepidoptera > Notodontidae > Furcula > Furcula furcula. Next base: position 6,170,810 of record OU452246.1, on the reverse strand, counting down.
TTGAATCCATTCAGTAGTTTCAGCGTGATGCGCAGCCGTGATACAGACAGACAGACATACAAAAATTTAAATAATTACAATTTCGGCCTCAGTATCGGTTATAGAATGCCCTCCAAATATAATTTTCAAAATATCTTCAATGTACAGAATTGGACCTGTTACAATTTTATTATAAGTATAGATATGATCAGCATGAATTGCCCTAGCAAGTCTACACGAAGTTAATGCTCTCCGTAGGATTCAAACCTGCGTCTTGCGACTAGCATGTGGCTACACCAGGTGCACCGCGGGTTACAGAGGCCACTCCTTTTGAAAGTAAAACTGCACACATTTGCAGTTCTAAGCGATAGGTCTCTTTTGCAAGGGGCCTTCAATCTTTTAGGCTAACATGTTTTGACTCACGGGTTTACTGCCAGGATGATTAATAGTTTCATTCCGATATTTCGACGCTGTTGCAAGCGCCATGATCACGGGATAACTGTCTGATGCGGGTGGGTGAAATAATAAATTAGGAACAGACAAATCTATCTACCCCCTTTCTCAGTCTTTTGCTACGACTACTACTGGAACTCGAATTCGATTGGAAATCACGATAAAACACACTAACAGTATTACTTTGTTCTACAGAGTCAACTTTGAACGACCGGACACTATTTTTAATTATTCGTATCACTGGATTCCACATACTAGATAATTTAAACCCATCCTCACGATTGAAGTTTTTATGTTTCTTAATTTCAATCGCTTCTTTAGTTAATCTCGGTATATAATTCCGATCCGAGGACAAAACTTGTGGCTTTGTGTGAAATTAAGAAACATAAAAACTTCAATCGTGAGGATGGGTTTAAATTATCTAGTATATGGAATCCAGTGATACGAATAATTAATAAATTAATAGTTTAAAAAACTAAAAATACAAGCTTTTATAAGGACTACTGCACTAAAAAGCTATAAATAAATTATCTAAACCGCGCTTTCTTTCTTTCTACCTCGTTTTTGTAAGTTATGGATTATATATATATGTAAAAGCGTGGGGCGCTTTTTCTCTGTAAATGATTACAAATTATTGTCATGTGAATACAAATACTTAGCGTTCTTGAAATTTGACAAAAATGTTAAGCTGTTATTCAGAAAAAGCACCCCACGCTTTTACACATAAATATAATCCATAAATTACAAACACGAGGTAGAAAGAAAGAAAGCGCGGTTTAGATAATTTATTTATAGCTTTTTAGTGCAGTAAGTAGTCCTTATAAAAGCTTGTATTTTTAGTTTATTAAACTATTAATTTATTTTATACTTTTTAGTCTTAGAAATATTCGCCTAAACTACGAATAAAATTAGCCCAAGTATTGATTTGTTCGTAGCTTGAATCGTAGGCAGGTTGTGGCAAAACATATTTTTACTAGACTAGATATTACGCGTAGGTATCTGATTGAGTTAGCGAAGTTTAAGAAATTTACCCTTTAAACAGCCGAAAGTACGTTAAAGTCACAAGTAGTATTCAAGGAATATCTAATAGTATAACTGGTATTAACTACTTAGTACCACCTATACCATTACAGGTATAAATGGGACAACTTAGTACCATTTAAGTATACCATTAATGGTATAATTCAATGGTATAACTGGTCCGAAGCCGTTCTGTGGCGTACCAACCTTCCGGGTCCATCAACGTCCACGTTATTAGGCAAAGTAAATATAACTCCTTAATACAAATCAAATGAGTCCAAGATACTAGTAAACCCATAGACGTTTACTAGTAATCATTCCATGGTTCCGTCAACCACCTTTCATTTCCATCATCAACCCTGATTATTGGGCAAAGTAAATAGAACTCTTTAATACGAATCAAATGACCTTAAAGTCGATGAGTTTACTAGTAGCCGTTCTAGGGTTCCGTCACCAACCTTCCTGTTCTATCATCAGGCCCTCAGTAATGGTCAAAGTGAAAAGAACTCTTTAAGACAAATCAAATGAGCCCATATTCGATGTGTTTACTAGTAGCTAATCCAGGGTTCCATCTCCCACCTTCCTGTTCCATCATCAGGTCCTCATTAATGGTCAAAGTGAAAAGAACTCTTTAAAACAAATCAAATGAGCCGAAACTCGATGTGTTAACTAGTAGCCATTCCAGGGTTTCATCACCCACCTTCCTGTTCCATCATCAGGTCCTCATTATAGGTCAAAGTGAAAAGAACTCTTTAAAACAAATCAAATGAGTCCAAACTCGATTAGTTTACTAGTAGCCATTCCAGGGTTCCGTCACCCACCTTCCTGTTCCATCATCAGGTCCTCATTAATGGTCAAAGTGAAAAGAACTCTTTAAAACAAATCAAATGAGTCCAAACTTGATGTGTTTACTAGTAGCCATTCCAAGGTTCCGTTACCCACATTCCTGTTTCATCATCAGGTCCTCATTATTAGTCAAAGTGAAAAGAACTTTTTAAAAAAAATCAAATGAGTCCAAACTTGATGTGTTTACTAGTAGCCATTCCAAGGTTCCGTTACCCACATTCCTGTTTCATCATCAGGTCCTCATTATTAGTCAAAGTGAAAAGAACTTTTAAAAAAAAATCAAATGAGTCCAAACTCGATGTGTTTACTAGTAGCCATTCCAGGGTTCCGTCACCCACCTTCCTGTTCCATCATCAGGTCCTCATTAATGGTCAAAGTGAAAAGAACTCTTTAAAACAAATCAAATGAGTCCAAACTCGATGTGTTTACTAGTAGCCATTCCAAGGTTCCGTTACCCACCTTCCAGTTCCATCATCAGGTCCTCATTAATGGTCAATGTGAAAATAACTCTTTAAAACAAATCAAATGAGCCCAAACTCGATTAGTTTACTAGTAGCCATCCAAGGGTTCCCTTAACCACCTTCGAGCCCCAGCATCAGATCAGCTCGATGATCCCATATTATTGTATTGTCACCGGTCCTTGATACATGTGCAAAATTTCAAATGTTTTGGACGTGTAGAAGTGGGTCAAAATTGCATCGCAAGATTCCATTACCATCATACATACATAGTTACATACATACATACAGGTCAAGCTAATAAAAGCGTGTTAAAAATAGTGTCCGGTCGTTCAAAGTGGACTCGGTAGAACAAAGTGATACTACTGTTAGTGTGTTTTGTCGTGATTTCCAATCGAGTTCGAGTTCCAGTAGTAGTCGTAGCAAAAGACTGAGAAAGGGGGTAGACAGATTTGTCTGTTCCTAATTTATTATTTCACCCACCCGCATCAGACAGTTATCCCGTGATCATGGCGCTTGCAACAGCGTCGAAATATCGGAATGAAACTATTAATCATCCTGGCAGTAAACCCGTGAGTCAAAACATGATTGATAATCGCCATTAAAATTTTAAAACTTTTAGGCTAAGCACGGCGGCGGCGCAAAAAAATTGAAACTTTTGTCCAGTAGCAATTATTAGGTAGGTATGTAAACTCAGTTATATTTAAATGATATTGATATTGTATGCGATTATACCCTTGTTTTATCCATTTACTGAGAATGCGCGTTGTAACAGCAAAAACTGGTAGTGCCCAGTTGCTACCATAGACATTCTGTGATAATTACGGCGGCGCAAATACATATGTAAGTACTTGCAAATTTATTTGAATCAGAGTAAGTATGTACCTATAGGTGTTTAATAAATGAAACGAACATAAATTATGATAAAATATAATTATCAGTTCCTGTTGAGTATCAAAACAACATTATAATAACTATTCTTATATACACCTATAACAATAATGCTAGTTAAATAACAGTGAATTATCTCCTACTGTACAATAATGAATACACCAATAAAACGCGTGTGGCATAGATTCGAAGTTCATACTGTAAATATCTGATTTTCTTTGTGAAAATACATAAGTATTATATTTTTAGACAATAATTAACAGGAAAAATGTCGAAATATTTCTATGAATGTACGTAATAAGAAGGTACAAAAACGTTTAAATTAAAGCTGAATGTTGTTTCTATTAATAGCATAATTACGAAGAATTATATTTTTAACTAAATTATTCATACCAATGTGTATGACGAAAAATGAATTGGTAATTCTTCGAATGTACCAAGCATTATATTATTCATACACTATTTTAGGTATAGGTTTACAAATTATTGTATTTGAATTTGCAACGCCTTTATCAAAACAGTTTATGTTCTGAATAACTTCCTACTATGCACTCCATTCGGAATAATATATGATCTATAATAGTAGGTCGCTTAATATCGATTAACAAACTAGGCCAAGGCATTTGCGAAGTCTTGCAGTTTCATACAAACAAATGTATAACAATAAATATGCGTAAGTAACGTTTCAAGTAAGTACTAAACATAACCGACTAATAGTATGTTGATTATGGTCGAATGTTTACAACATGGTTATAGTTTTTCTATAGGAATAGAGGGCGCTACTATAGCTTGTGCTTTTTGTGATGCTTTATTGAAACGTCGTGTATATATGGAATAACTATCTGACCGTTTACAAAAATACAGACTAACCAGTTTAGCACAATGCGCTAAAGTCGCAACACTAAGGCACTCCAAAATTCAAATTCAACTTTTGTGTGCTAATCTTCATAATATCTGTCAAACATAACTTTCTTACAAAAATACAATCTGTCCGTGTTACTATTATGTAAATTCCTCTGCCCGAGTCTATTTGATTGCTTCTATGAAAAATATTTTCTGGGCAATGGGTACATAAGTAGGTACCATTGTTTCTAAAAGTGGTCCATTATGGTAGTTACACTTTACGTCAATTATTTGTAACTGTACACCGGAATACGATTTTAAGGGAAATGGTTCATTTCAGCTAAAATATTTTAACATAAACAAAATAATCTCTTCCAGAACGGTCGTTTACTTTGTATTACTGGCAACCCTGCAAGAATGGCGGCGTCGAAGGCGTCTTTCAGTTGTTTTCTTGTTTTTGATGATGTCTCTATGTAGACTGCGTTGATTTTGGCTGCCAAAGCCTTCGCCTCAGCTTCTGTGATGACGTGTTCGCCTCGAGTCTGAAAAAAAATCGTTTATATTATTAGTACCAAAAATCAAAAATACTTATACGTGATTAATGTCTAACGGACTTGTCAGAGCACATAAATTTAGCGTACTGTAGGGCTAAACAGGTGCAATACCTAATACCAATTGGATTATGTGCAAAAGTTTTAGAAATAAAAGTATCTGCATCCAAGAACAGGTACTAGGTACTCCCGTCCAAAGCACCAACTGTAAATTATTCGAAATAGTTCGAAATTGTGATAGAATCGAGAACTCGATATGATAGAAAATATTAGTTTTTTTTTCTTAAGTAAGTAATTAGTTTTAGCCAGTGTTATTTTACTATATCATTGGTTTTAGCTCATTTCAGAGACCTAGAACCAACCTAGAACAATGGATAGCGCGTGAGCCAGAGAAGTAAGTAACTACTTACTTCTCTGGCTCATCCATTCTAACAGATACAAATAAGTACCTACCTATGCATAGGTACCTACACAGCTCTTGCCTTTTGCGTAAGCGTTCATAACTTAAATATGTACCCATAAAAGGAAATTAACCACGATATGACACGTCTTCATGGAATTGTTGACAAATCTTACAATTATGTAAGCTGTCTTAAGGTAGAATCGTACTATGATGTTCCGCGTGTCACATACACGTAAAATAAATAAACGTAGCATGGAAGATAACAGCTGAGGTTATGAATAAACGATACGCCTCCATTTCAAGAAACTTTTAAGGTAATTTATTGTTGCTGATATAATGAATCATTGCTGTATGCTTAGTACCAACAATGATAGGTAGAAACTGAGTGTGCCGAATCAAATACTATAAGTGAATTATTATTGAAGAAGAAGAAGAAGAAGAAAAACATTTATTTGACCACACAACTTAAAAACTTATTGAATATAGTTTTATTTTTAAATTAAAACGCACGGGTTATGGAATATTTATACTCCATCCCAAATAAGCTTGAAGGCGATTACAAGTACTTTTGCGGCTCAGTAACTACATAACGCATACATATTGTCAACTAGGCGCGTCAGCAAAAACAACTTTGTATTACAAACCTTTTTTTGCTGCCGCGTTAACGGTCAACTATACAGCGGGGGTGTTTTATGACTGCATAATAAAGTTGTAATCACCTTCAAGCTTATTTGGTTTGGAGTGTACAATATTATTGACCGTGTGCAGCTAGCCTAACATCCTCCGGAAAATTAGTCTAACGGCCGTCTTCAGAACCTATTAGTCGCGTAGGTGTCCATTAATTTTAAAATATGTATGTGATCAAGTTCGACACACAAACAAGTTGTTAACAGACAATCAGGTATTCGGCCTGCATTGTCCTAGCGGCCAGTAAGGAACAACTACACAAAGCTGTTGCTCCCCGCGGGATTCGAACCCGCAACCACCGGTTTCCCATTGCGCCACAGAGGCTACAAGTAGGTAATAGTATAATATTTAACATTATAGTATAGGTATGTATGTAGGTTGTGGTACTGGTTGGTACTTTGTTGCTAGTATATCTATTGTATTGTATAGCTGTAACAGCTCAGTGGGCGAGCGCTTGCCTTGGAAACGAGGTGCGCAGGTTCGATCCCCGGCTCGCACCTCTGATTTCTTTAATCATGTGCGAATCGTCTTTGTGCGATTGTTACTAGCTTTCGGTGAAGGAAAACATCGTGAGGAAACCTGCATGTCTGAGAAAGCCTAACTAGCTTTCGAATGACGTGTGAAGTCCGCCAACCCGCACTTGGCCAGCGTGGTGGACTATGGCCTAAGCCCCTTCATCTTGAAGGGAGGCCCGTGCCCAGCAGTGGGACATAAACAAGGGCTGGTATTATTATTATTTATTATATCTATTGTGTTTGTGTGTATGTATATGTCACAGTTCAACTAAATGCGAACTCATGCTCGTGTGTGTCATGTCATCGCGTGACACGGCATAAAATAATATTAAGACCGTGTTCAATATACATTTTTAATTCAGCCATTCTAATCAGCTTTGAATGCCAAAACATGTCCTATTAAAAATGCCGTGCAAAAACTAAACACAGCAACACAGTGGAGCCATTCCATGTGATCATCATTTATAGCTTTATTTTTCAAGATTTGAATACTTAAATACATTAAGTATTCAAATCTTGAAAAATAAAGCTACTAGCTAGCTAGCTAGCTAAATCTTCAATAGTAAAACGTCTAAACTGCCTGTTAATCTAAAAGTGTTTTATTTGTTTATTAAATACGATGGGATCATGGTATTTTCCCGATTTGGAAATCCGAAATTATTTCAGTATGCTCTTTAATATTTTTCTTTGCATGTCGATACTTTGTACGAATAACTGTGTATTATTATTCTCGTCAAAAGATCTTGTCAATCATCAATATCTGGGAAGCACATTATGCCCAGGAAAGTTGTATACTCATATACAATATATTTTACATATGCTGGGTATACACCCAGCATACATACTTAACTATTAGTATTATTACAAGGAAATAAATTATTTTGGCCAAGATTTTGGAGGCTGGTATTTCAGCGATAGTGTATATGGAAATGGAAGTAAGGATGGTGTTATAGATAGAGATATATTTTTCCTTACCTTTAATGTATGCAGTACTCTAGCGTCAGTGGCCAAGTCGCTCTGCGTGCCCACCAGGACGAGAGGCGCGTTGACGTTGGCGACAGCCTTCGTCCACCTCTCCGCGACAGATCTGAACGTCTCAGGCCTCACCACGGAGAAGCACAGCATCAGGACATCGGTGCCAGGGTAGCAGAGCTCGCGGAGCTCCGACATAGAGTCCTGGAACATTGACATTATACAAATTAATCTTCGCTTATTGCTAACCTCAGCATTCAGTATTTAAAAGAGCTCAGGCGCAGAACTAGAACCGATAACCGATGGGAAGGAAAGGTTCTCGAGTGGCGACCACGAACTGGAAGACGCAGCGTAGGCAGGCCTCCTACTAGGTGGACAGGCGGCATTGTGCGCGTCGCAGGTGACCGGTGGATGCAAATAGCTAACTGTCGTTTACTGGGGCTCTTGGGTCGGTTGGTAAAGACTTTGTTTAGCAGTGGATATCTTCCGGCTGATGCTGATGAGGGCGGAGTGGGAACGTCGATCTTCTTCCTATATTAGATAGCAGTGCTATCTTTTAGGTATAAATACTATGTACAAGTTTACCATGGGTAAGTGGGTATCTATACAAAGTGTTAGGGGTTTTTAAAGATATTCGCATTTCTAGTTCATATATCAGAAAAAAATATTTTTAAGATATTTAAAACATACGTATGACTATTGGGTCACCGAGCCAATAGCCTCGGCGATCGGACATATTTTTAACCGACTTCAAAAAAGGAGGTTCTGTATTCGACGCGTATGTATGTAATATTAATAGAAATGCGTAATATTCATATATGTTAGTCTATGTGGGCTTCTAAACAAATTTACCAAAATTTCACGAGTGTATGTATGTATGTAGGTTTGTCCGCGGATTTCTCAGAAACTACAAGTCCGATTTCGAAAATTCTTTTTACAGTAGATAGAGTATTTTTCAACTTAGGGTAGAGTATAAGTTTCATCAAAATCGGTTCAGTAGTTTAAGAGATATACGCTTTTTATGTTTTTACTAAGTTACTGTAACGTAGACGTTTGAGTTGCGTAATAGTGCTGATACCTACTTTGCTAAAATAAAAGTCACTAAAAAGTGTTAAATAAACTATTTTTCAAAAAATAAAAACCGACTTCAAAGTAAATTATCTAAAAAGCATAAAATAACGAAAATATATTGAAGTCGGTGTCAGCTCGTGCTAATGTGCTAGCACCGACTTCAATATATTTTCGTTTTTTTCTTTATTTGTTTTTTTTTTTCGAAAATATAGGTAGATATCACTGAGGCCAGACGGTGAACAAGTCGTGTATAAAGTTCAATGACCATTTTATGTGATAAGTAAAGGTACTTAGATCGTTATAATTATAATTATAACCGGCTAATTACTTTGATAACGTACCTAATGAGAGAAACCAGTTTACACACATATTGCCAAATTGTTATTAAAAATGTATTGATAAGAATAATAACATTGTGTACACATTCATCCTCAGCCAAAGACGTCCTGATAAAGAAAGCCCTCCTCCTTAGAAGGGGGGGGGGGTGCCCTAGGGGGACTATAATGCGCCCCCCAGCGGCGGGCTCAAAGGCAAGGCATTGAGGGATTTCTGGTGCAGATCCCACCGGAGAGCCCAGTTCACCGATGCGGCCGCCACGGGGGTTTTAGTGGGTAAGAATCCCACCACCCAGGTAGAAACAGCGCCCGGGCACCTATTGAAGTTTCCCGCGAGAGCAAAACAAAGTTTCTGCTTAGTTTGGGATAAGATCGCCGTGTGGAATTGTCACAAGAATTAATGAATTTTTATTACCTTGTATAGGTAGGTACTTTGCTATCGTACTGAGCTAGTTGGCGTTATTTTGCAGAAACCATAAAACACGTTTTGTAGTTAGAAACAAAATTAATCATTATATTTAGGTGACTGCAGGGCGCTATTTAATTCGTATCCCCCAGCATTATTTAACATAAATAAATAAAAAATACTGAAGTCGACAGCACGGAAGTTTATTTACGTTTTCCCATGAAAATACCAATAACACAATACAAATTATACATTCAAAACGTTTAGAGAGCGGCTGCAAACAAAATAGTCATAGGTGAAAGTAACCAGAGGCAACCGACAATGAAGCACCATTTCTGGATGGTTAACCTCGGTTACGCAACCACCCTTCATACGGGATCATGATGTAGCCATATACTGCTTATGATTGCATTCTGATTGTTAGATTAGTTAGCCGAGTGTGGTTCTACAAATTGCGACAAGTTATCAGAGAGAAATATCGATATATTCGAACTGAAAAAGAATCGATACGCAAACAATATCATCGAATATAGAAAATTCTCGAATCGCGGTGTTTGTTACCAAACTCCTCCGAAACGGCTGAACCACAAAATATAGCTGAACCGATTTGTATGAAATTTTGTGTGCATATCGGGTAGGTCTGAGAATAGGTCACAAAGTATATTTCATACCGCTAGGTTAAGCATGTGTGACCAAGCCTATGCGGGCATCTAAAAACGTAAGGCGGAGCTGCGTGGGTCAGCTAGTAAAGTATATAAGTACTTAAGTATAAGTTATTCTATTCTGTTAACGGCTATAAATTGAGTGTTCAGTTACCAGTGCTCACTTAGGCCTCGTTTACGGAAACGCGAGGCGTCGCGCGTCGCGTGTGGCGTGGCGTCTCGCCACGCGTCGGACGTTTTTATTGTTTACGTAGCGGCGGCGCGTGAAGCGGCGCGTATCATCGCACGCGTAAACATAAACTTATAGCAATATATGATGCTGTTTATAGAGACGCGGGGCGGGAAGAGTGGCGGTGCCCGCCGCTGCGCCCGCGGCGGGCACCGCCGCGTGCAACGGCGGTGCAACTCACTTTTTAACATACAATTTTCTTCTAAAAAAAATCGATCATATCATACTCCATTGCGATGGTGACTACGTCTGTGTTGCATGATTACCAAATAGACTGGCAGAAGGTTCCTCCACAGGCATCGCTTCATCGAGAATCGCCGCTGCGTGCGTCGCCGCGATGAACGCCGCGTGAGACGCGGCGATGGCATCCGCGGGCGCCGCCGTAAAACACGCTCCATTTCAAGCAAACGCGTGTAATATCGCTTCTCCGTAAAAACACTCATACAACGCCCTACATATGAATTTAGTGCGGGCCGCGCCGCCACACGCGACGCGCGACGCCCCGCGTCTCCGTAAATGAGGCCATAGACCGTCATAGAACAATTGTGTATGCCCCAGCCCTTTACTCCGTAGCTGACGACTCGAAGAGTTTCCGAAGCTAATTATCTAGAGATAATAGGTGTTGGCGCAAGTCATTTTCAAAATTTGAATGGTTGTTTTAATTCTATTGGCATCGACAGCTTCTAACGCTCTTAAATGTAGTCAATGCATTCTTATAATAAGGGTTTCTGCTAGGGTTCCCACCCGTACTATATTATATAGTACCCTTCAATATTTTAAGCCAATTGTACTAAGAATATATATAAATATATAAAATACAAATAAATAATGAGAAATAAATTTATATAACTTACAAGAAAAAGAAAACTACTTTAAAATAAATTACTAGTTTAAAAAACTAAAAATACACGCTTTTATAAGGACTACTGCACTAAAAAGCAATAAATAAATTATCGAAACTGTTCTTTCTTTCTTTCTACCCCGTGCTTGTAATTTATGGATTATATTTATGTGTAAAGGCGTGGGGCGCCTTTTCTCTGTAAATGATTACAAATGATTGTCATGTGAATACAAATACTTAGCGTTCTTGAAATTTGACAGAAATGTTAAGCTGTTATTCAGAAAAGGGCCCCACGCTTTTACACATAAATATAATCCATAAATTACAAGCACGGGGTAGAAAGAAAGAAAGAACAGTGGTGCCGATTCTGTTGTCACACACTAGACTAAACTAGACTAAATTTTAGTTTAGTCGTGTCTTTCCTATTCAGTGATCCATGAATTAAACTAAATTAGGTATAGTTTGATAGAATATAATGGTTTTAGTTACTCAACTTAGTTTTAAACGTATTTTGCTATTCTGTTGTGCACAGTTTACGTCATTTATGCCTAATATTAGAAACTTCAAACTAAAATTAGATCAAAATAGTCGGCATCTAAAAGACGTCGATTAAAATAAAATAGAATAAGTAGACTAAAATAGAATGAAATAAATATTAAAATTAATATTAAAATAAATATTAATATAAATAATAAAATAAACATTAAATATTTTTTATAAATAAATAATATAAAATGTTAAAATAAAATAAATATTAATAATTATTAAAATAAATATTAATAATTATTTAAAAAAATATATAAATAATAATAAATAAATAAAATATATTAACAAATATTAAAATAAAATAAATATTAAAATAAATATTAATAAATATAAAAAATAAATAAATAAATAATTAAAAAAAATATTAATCAAAATTATTAATTTAATATTTATATATTTATTTTTTAATATTTATTTTAATATTTATTTATTATTATATTATTTATTAATATTTATATTTGTATTTATATTCATATTTATTCTAATATTTATTAATATTTATTTTATTTTAATATTTGTTAATATTTTTTTTATTTCTTATTATTTATTTTATTATTTATATATTTTTTTTAATATTTATTAAGATTTATTCATATTTATTTTATTTTAACATTTTATTTATTAATAAAAAATATTCAATATATTAATATTTATTTTATTATTTATATTCATATTTATTTTAATATTTAAATGTATTAAAATAAAATTAATATTAAAATTAATATAAGTATCGTAGCCGGAGAATTATTTTAGTTTAGTGTAATCAGATGAACAAGAGAATTGTTTTCAACTAACATGATTTGACCAATGAAAACCTCACTATCAACTCAATTTAGTAGCTGTCGAAATCAAATTAAGCACTTAATCATTGTTTGACACCACTAAACTAAAATTTAGTCTAGTTTAGTGTAGTGGTGACAACAGAATCGGCACCAGTTTCGATAATTTATTTATTGCTTTTTAGTGCAGTAGTCCTTATAAAAGCGTGTATTTTTAGTTTTTTAAACTAGTAATTTATTTTATACTTTTTTAGTCTTAGAAATATTCGCCTAAACTACGGATAAAATTAGCCCAAGTATTGATTTGTTCGTAGCTTGAATCGTAGGCAGGTTGTGACAAAACATATTTTTACTAAACTAGGTATTACGCGTAGGTATCTGATTGAGTTTAAGAAAGCACTAAGGTAAAACCCCCAATCATCGACACTTTAAGGATCGAATATGAACATTTTGTTAAATATCTAGTTGATTTATGATATTATACGATACTTTCATGCACTAGGTATAAGTTTAGGGTTCATTCTATATCATCTTAAAGTAAAAACGAGTGTAATACCAATAAGTAGATCAATAAATCAAATTACATTTAGGCTCTTTTTGGCCTAGTTATCGACAAGGAAATTCCATATATCGACACCCAGTAATCGACATGATCCAATAATCGTGATCTAGTAATCGACATGTTCTATTTATCATCACCCAAATATCGACCGAATCCCAACACCATGCCCAAAAAAGTCTTATTAAGTACTTTAATTATAACAAACAAACAGGGACATGTACATGTGTGTGGCATGCTTAAACTCATCTAAAGTTATGTAGTGACTTTTTAATGCTATTATAACAATATTTTTTTATTCAAAAATCCTTTTGGAAAGGATCTAAACTAAACCCGTTACGTACTTCCACTATTCTTTATCACGTCTGAATTATGTTAATTAATCAAATATTTAACGTAAATTGTAGAACTGTTTTTAATTAATTGGTATTCATCATCATCATCACCAGCCGGAAGACGTCCACCGCTGACTATAGGCCTCACACTTCGAATGCCACAATGAACGACAATTGGCTATTATAATAAAGATAAATAAATGTCGTCTGTCCACCTAGTAGGAGGCCTACCTACGCTGTGTCTACCGGTTCGTGGTCGCTATTCGAGAACCTTTTTTCTCCATTGGTTGTCGGTTCTTCGAGCGATGTTGCCTACCCATTGCCACTTCAACTATGAGAGCTATGTCGGCGACCTTGGTTCTTTGTCGACTCTCCTCATTACGGATTCTCTCACGCAAAGAAACTCCGACCATAGCTCGTTGTGTGACTGAGCTTCTCTAAAAGGCCAGCTGTTAAGGACCACGTCTCATTACCATATTGTCATCACTGGCAACACACAGTGGTGAATGAACTTTGTCTTCAGGCACTGCGGAATTTCAGATGAGAAGATGTCACCAAGAAACGCCAAGTTGGATTCTTCGACATAGTGATCAACAACTTCTTGTGTATCGTTGCCAACGACTATCGGTATGAATGCAACATGGACATTAGACATGATCTTCGTCTTGTCCATGTTCATTTTAATTCCCACCGGTTGGGTTAACGCTACTGAGGTCGCTGAGCATCGTATTGAGGTCCTCCAGCGAATCTGCCGTAATTACTATTTAGCGATGCGACGGCGGCGCTAAAGGGACGATCCTCCGACCGAGCGAAGTGCGATGCTCGGTCAGGGCCGAAGCCCCCAACAGTTGTTATCGGGATGTTGTATATATTCTTCGAGATGGAGAAACTTCGCTTGAGAGCTTGATAACGTCCTCCAATGCGTTCGTGAACAGTTTCGGAGAAATAACGTCTCCCTGTCTCACAACTCTCTTCAATCGGGTTGATGTTGTACTCTCGTCCTGTAGTCGGATCGGCGTGGTGGTCGTTACTGCACAAACACTTCAACACTTCGATGTACCTATAGTCAATATGGCATCGCTGGAGGGACAGCAATACTGCCCAGGTCTCGATTAAATCGAAGGCTTTTTCGCCCACAAACGCTAGACATAATGACCGATTATACTCCTCAGTCTTCTGTATCATCTGACGGAACGTATGAATGTGGTCTATGGTGCTAAAGCTTTTTCGGAACCCGGCTTGTTCGGTAGGCTGGAAATCATTACACCTGTGTTCGAGACTGTTGCTATTCCTTCGTTTCGAAAACAGCATACACATGGCTCATCAGTATCACCTTTATTGAAGAAAAGCACTACCACACTCCTGTGCCATGCTTCTGGCGTAGTACCTTCGAGTAAGGCGGAATTGAATAACTTCTGGAGGACTAAAAGTACCGGTTTTCCATCCGCTCTCAAAACTTCTGTTGTGATTCCGTCTTCACCCGGCACCTTGTTGTTTTAAGCTGTTTGAGAGCCATTCCAATCTAGTACAGGCTGATGTATGGGATGGCCTCAGATTAGTGTCGGGTTAGTTTAGCTCTGGTGTCCGTGTACATTTTAAACACTTTTTCATTCGGTCAAACCATTTTTGAAAACATGAGGACCTGATTGGTCTGGATTGGACTGGATTAGTCTAAGGGCATTTTTTTCACGTGCTGGTTATAAGCTAACGGCCCCGTAAATGTCATGACAGTAGCCATATTTTCCTATTGTCCGCAGTTGAGGGCCGAACTTCACGAATTTTGTCATGGAGAGAAACACGGCCTCGATCAAACTCTGCATACCAACGTATTACGGTGCTCAAATGACGTGCTTTCCACCCAATAGCATTTTGAAGTCGAGCAGACTGACTGCGTTTATCCCCTGTGCCATTTGAAAAGACGTGTATCTTTTTAGGCGCAATTTTTGCAAAATATGTCGGTTATTGGAACACATGGAATATCCAATCATCGACACATCTGTCGATCACTGGAAGCAGTTTGACGATTTAAATGAAAGAACTATATTTTAAGAGTGCTGAAGAAACACAGCCAAGTAATAAAATAAAGTGCGCAAAATAATAAACAAAAACCTATCGACATGTGTCGAAGTTTGGAACAAGCGAAGATAAAAACTCCAATGACCGACAGGCATATTTTCTTATTTTCTTATAACCTCACCCTTGTCAAACAATTATTAATAACTAGTCAATTTATGTCTTATTTTTATAAATAAATAAAATTTTCGATACAGCAAAACAATTAAAAGTTATGAGCAATAAATCTTACTCACCTCCTTAACGATTTTACTAGTAAAACTAGACTTACGATGGAGGATCACTTGCGGTCGAAACTTATACCAAGCCATTTTCTTCAAAATGGCCGAATGTATGAAATGTCATTTGCAATGACAACTAGATAATCCGCGTTTATTGTTTATTCTTGAAATCCATTCAGAAAGGAAAAACTACTCTTATTTTTTATAATAAACTTTTTAGATGTCGGACAATGGTGCGTTGTCGGACACTGGGTTGTTTTACCTTACGTATTTACCCTTTAAACAGTCGAAAGTACGCTAAAAGTCAATAGCTTCACAAGTAGTATTCAAGGGTTCCGTTACCAACCTTCCGGGTCCATCAACAGGTCCACGTTATTAGTTAAAGTGAATATAACTCCTTTATACAAATCAAATGAGTCCAAGTTCGATGGGTTTACTAGTAATCATTCCAGGGTTCCGTCAACCACCTTTTATTTCCATCATCTACCCTGATTATTGGGCAAAGTAAATAGAACTTTTTAATACGAATCAAATGAGCCCAAACTCAACGAGTTTACTAGTAGCCGTTCCAGGGTTCCGTCACCCACCTTCCTGTTCCATCATCAGGTTCTGATTATTGGGCAAAGTGAATAGAACTCTTTAATACAAATTAAATGAGTTCAAACTCGATGTGTTTACTAGTAGCCAATCCAGGGTTCCGTCACCCACCTTCCTGTTCCATCATCAAGTCCTGATTAATGGTTAATGTGAAAAAAGCTCTTTAAAACAAATCAAATCAACCCAAACTCGATGTATTTACTAGTAGCCATTCAAGGGTTCCGTCACCCACCTTCCAGTTCCATCATCAGGTCCTCAGTAATGGTCAAACTGAAAATAACTTTTAATACGAATGAAATGAGCCCAAACTCGATGTGTTTACTAGTAGCCAATCCAGGGTTTCATCACCTACCTTCCAGTTCCATCATCAGGTCCTCATTAATGGTCAATGTGAAAAGAACTCTTTAAAACAAATCAAATGAGCTCACACTCGATGTGTTTACTAGTGGCCAATCCAGGGTTCCGTCACCCACCTTCCTGTTCCATCATCAGTTCCTCATTAATGGTCAAAGTGAAAAGAACTCTTTAAAACAAATCAAATGAACCCGAACTCGATGTGTTTAGTAGTAGCCATTCAAGGGTTCCGTCACCCACCTTCCAGTTCCATCATCAGGTCCTCATTAATGGTCAAAGTGAAAAGAACTCTTTAAAACGAATCAAATGAGCCCACACTCGATGTGTTTACTAGTAGCCAATCCAGGGTTCCGTCACCCACCTTCCTGTTCCATAATCAGGTCCTGAATAATGGTTAATGTGAAAAGAACTCTTTAAAACAAATGAAATGAACCCAAACTCGATGTGTTTACTAGTAGCCATTCCAGGGTTCCGGTACACACCTTCCTGTTCCATCATCAGGTCCTCATTAATGGTCAAAGTGAAAAGAACTCTTTAAAAGAAATCAAATGAGCCCAAACTCGATGTGTTTACTAGTAGCCAATCCAGGGTTCCGTCACCCACCTTCTCCAGTTCCACCATCAGGTCCTCATTAATAGTCAAAGTGAAAAGAACTCCTTAAAACAAATCAAATGAACCAAAACTCGATTAGTTTACTAGTAGCCATCCAAGGGTTCTCTTATCCACCTTCGAGCCCCAGCATCAGATCAACTCGATGATACCATATTATTGTATTGTCACCGGTCCTTGATACATGTGCAAAATTTCAAATGTTTTGGACGTTTAGAAGTGGGTCAAAATTGCATCGCAAGATTCCATTACCATCATACATACAAAGTTACATACATACATACAGGTCAAGCTAATAAAAGCGTGTTAAAAAGGTGGCAAGTTTCTGCGTAGATCAAACCAACAAGAATAGGTAATAATAAAAAATGACACTAGGCTAATTATTGTCTAAGGACGTTCAAACACTACGTCCTCAAATGACTATGGGTGCTGCTAGGGATCATGCCTAGAAATAGTATAATGTATCATATGACAATGTGTGATATTCCCGTGAATAAAGGAAACATACCTACTTGCTTACTAAAGAAGATGGAAAGGTTATAAACGAAAACTGCAAGTAGAAATCGATGGTATTCTGTCCCCATGGACAACAAATCTACATGTTCATCAATGATTATCTGACTAAAATTGTATAAAGTTTATAAAGTCAACTAATTCTAATTTCACGTAACACTACTGTAGATTTTCATGACAGTTGAAAAGTAACTTTTTCTATGGTATTGATTTGGCTACAGCCTGGATTGGATAGTTTCTTGAGCTACATAATCATCTATACCTAGTAGTAGGTAGGTGTAGGTAGTAGATATGTATTCAGACAAAAAAATATAATACGTGCCTACATACGTTATAATAATATGTTTTTTACTAATGCCTTAGAGAGCGGTTTCTCTAATTTATCATGTACAAAGAAATTTATCGGACGTGAGACCATTCACTTTCGTCGTTATAATTCATTTGTCAGCTCCTACGCGCGCCGTATCAAAGGATTAGTTAGAGTAAACATACCGACAAACGGTTTGTTTATATCAATTGTATGAATATTAATTAAGTAATAAGTATATGAAATTAGATACGTTAGTCGTATAGGTATATTGTAACGGTTTTATTAATAAAACTATTATAAATTTATATTCTGGAACAACGGTAGGTACCTTTAATATAGTTTTCTGAAATGCATCGAAGTCGCATGTGTTAATTTTAGATAAGGGGTGTTACAAACATTTTGTTTTTACTATATTGCAAATGGAATAGTTTTTTTTTAATTATGTAGCAGAGGACGATGAGCTTGATAACAAAAATCGCGTCGAATTATTAAGTACTTCCTTCTTTTTTGCAGTGTTTTAAAAATCCCATATAATTGGTTGCAATACTAAATGTTTGGCATGTTTTGTTAGGAGCGTCTGAACCAACAAATCAGATTTAGGTTAGGATATATTAAAATTAAAAACTGTATAAAAAGAAAAACAAAATTGATCCTGAATCTAGATTTAGAAGAATATCAAATTCAAAACTGCGAAATCACCAGTCGACTATAGTAATAACAGCTCACTGGAAATCGCCGAATTATTAGGCTAATCATAAAGCCCTTTTCAAATTTTACAATCAAGATTTACTGCCGCACGTACCTAGAATTAATTAATCATCTGGTACTTAATATCAATTTCATTGATTCATCAATAAGACATTATAAGTTTCATTATAAGTTTCAGTTTGACGGGCCCGTTGGTCTAGTGGGTAGACACCCTGTCCGCTAACCGATGGGTCGTGGGTTCGATTCCCACCAAGTGTCTGGGTGTTATTTATATATTTAAGTATGTATTTACAAAAAAAATGTATATAAGTATTAGTATCAGTTGTCTGGTTTCCATAGTACAGGCTCTGCCTCGTTTGGGATCAGATGACCGTGTGTGGATTGTCTCAAGATATTATTATTATTATAATTCAAGGGTTCAAGTCACTTCATTATTTCGGCGTCTTCCTTCCTTCCTCTACAGCTTTGGAAGATGTTCCTATACAATACCTATGTTGTTAACCTAGTTACGTGACAAGAAAGTAGTCCTCCTCATTATAAGCGACACGCCTGCATTATGGACAACCACCATTGATTTTAGTCACCCGAAACATTCGTTATCAAGTTAGTTCATTGTTGATCGCGCTCATGAGAAATCCCTAGAAAAAAGTTTCTTTTGTCTAAGTACGATGACTCGCGTTTAAACAACGTGAATTAAGAAACCTGACGTCAGCGTAACAAGAGTTTAATTTAACCTTGGCGACCTTGCTTTGTTAATTAAAACTAGACAATCAGACTTCGAACGACTGCAGTATCTATCTTGAAAGTTTTGCTAAGTTAGCTCTTAGCTGAACTCAATAACTTCGACTGGTAACAATGAATTTAAACTTTTAAATATCTCTTATTAACAAAATGTGTAGCGAACAATTTTATATAGGTAGGTAATATACACTGATTATTTTGTAGTTATTAGATTAGATAGTAGACATAGACTCACGGGAATACTACGCATTTTTAATAATCTATACATATAAAATTACTTGTCTGACTGACCGACTGACTGATTCATCAACGCACAGGCCAAACCGCTGGACCTAGAAAGCTGAAATTTGAACAGTAGGTTATTCTTATGACGAAAGTATCCACTAAGAAAGGATGTTTGAAAATTCGACTCCTAAAGGGGTTAAATGGGGTGTTTTCTTTTGTATGAAACTTTTTATTGTATGGTTCGGTTGACTTGAAATTTACTGAAAAGATTCTCTAAATAAAATAAATCAATACGTGATTCGCGAATTTTCACAAACAACCTTTGGGGGTGTGTTAGGGGTTGATAAACTCTGTAAAAAGCGGGCGTAGCCGCAGGAAGTTGCTAGTTGTTACATACATACGCGTCGAATACAGTACCTCCTCTTTGAAAGAAAGAAAGAAAGAAAGAAAAACATTTATTCAGCGAGTGAGCTTTGAAGTCGATTATAAAATGTGACAACGTCAAGTGCAGTGTCATATGAAAGGGCTTCTTTTTACCGACTGTAATCGACGCGTATGTACCTATGTAAGTAATATAATTAAAAATGCGTAATTTTCACATATATTATGTTAGTCTATATGGGCATTTAAACAAATGTATCAAATTTCATAAGTATATGAAGTAGTGTACTGTATGAAGGTTTGTCCACCGATTTCTCAAAAACTACAAAACCGATTGTAATCATATATAACATCATCTTTTTGCAATAGTATGTAATATATTTCAACTTTGGGAAGAGTAGTAAGTATAACCTTTAAAAAACTGTCAATATGACTAACTAACGTGACGATTAAATTACTCTAACGTTGACGGTCGTTCATTGTGGCATTCCAAGGGGAAGGCCTATGCTCAGCAGTTAAACGTGATAGCGCCGATGCCTATCTTGGTAAAATAAACGTCACTAAAGAAAATTAAAACGATGTTTCTAAATAGTAAAGTTTTTCAGAAATCATCAAAAAACTTTGACAAACAAACAAACAAACTTAGTTTTGCGGCTTGGTCTTCATTATCTGAGGTGTTAGAAGAATAGCAAACTAACTTAAATACCTACGTGCGCGAGTCCAACTCTCACTTGACCGGTTATTTATTCATAGGGAGGTCCCTGAAATACATATCGTCCCCGTAGAGCGAAAAATCACCAAGTCCCAAAATGTCCAAAATGAGTTTTAAATGTCACCAAACTCACCGTATTTTTCTCTATCCACCTGTCTAACAATATTTTCAAAAAGTCAAATAGTTTTAGTTTTAGCTAGTGCGAAAATTCACCATGTTAGCATGTTGGATCTTCAAAGTTAACGGAACAAATACCTAAGTAGACTTAATAACTTTAATCCTTTTTCTTTAAACATATTTACCCAAGTTTTCTTTGTGTTCAAACTCACTAACACGATATAGTTAATTTTAAGATAAGTGTTTTGCGGTGTTTTGTAACAAAATGTGAAAGCGAAAACTAATTATAGTTTACTTGGTGATTTTTCAATTGACGCATGAAGACAGTATGCATTATTCTGCAAACGCAAAAAATAATTAAGTCTTATTAATTACTTTTTTATAAGTCGAAAACTCACTAACTGAGTTTAAACTGTAGGGTAAAAATTAATTAACTTAGTTTTTCTTATTTCTCTTTAAAACAAATGACTTTAATTCGATATTTAGAAATATGCGATTTTCGATATTTAGATTGTCAAATATGCCTAAACCAAATACCAAAAAGATAAGACTATAAATCAAACAATAACTAATGTTAAATGAAAGTTATGATTTTTTTTCTTTTTTCCATCTTTGAGAGCTCATATCTCAAATCAGTGTTTTTCGACTTAGTGACTTTTCGCTCTACGGGGACGATATACTTATCGTGTAATTAAGGACTATAGTCATATATGAGATATTACGGCCGACACCTTTATTTATTTTTCCCAGATGTCCGTGAGCGGCTTGATAGACCATGGGTAAAAGTGTCTACTTCTATCCATGGTCACTGTGTTGCACAATTTATGACGGGGCATGGCAACTTTAAAAGCAAACTTTTCTCTTTTAAATTGGGTTCTTCACCTCTCTGTCAATGGTCTACGGTGTATAAGGAGTTCGAACAAACTGCGCATCTACTTTGGGACATCTACTTTTGTTTGAAATGGAACGCAAACATATTTTTTATCCGTGTGCTGTGCACTCTGCTGTCACTCGTTTTTGAATATTCCTTCCTTGGTTGTCCGTTGTACTTATCGTTACTATACAATAAAACTAATTCTCTTTATAAATATATCTTTTAATCCTCAAAAAGTATAAACTTTGGCAGTGTGATCTCTGGCGCAATGACCACAATGTTATGTTGAATAATTTGGAAATATCATCCGGAGTTGTATATTACTCGGGACTCGGACCTTGTGGCGACTACGGAAAATTTCCGTGCTTTCAAGCGTTTCTGCCATACCTATTATTGAAAACAAGTCTATTAGTAGAAATCTAAATATACTTAGGTCCCTTTAAATCTAGTAACTTCCGTGGTGCTTTACAGGTGGACTAACTCTAGTTGGTGCACCTGTAAGAATCTCGTTCTGAGGTTTTATCGACCTGTGTGATTTTTACTTGTCTCCCGCTTTGCAAAGGAGGGAAGTGGAATTTTTATTTTTCCAACTTCTCCTATATACTTTTCTAATTAAAGTTGTTGGGGTTTCAAGACAATTTAGCATTTCCCCTGGACTCGCTGAGGGTCAAATCTCGGTGTCTTCGCTGGTGACTACTGTAGATCCTGACTGACAGGAGTCACCGTGGTGGGAATGAGTGGTAGGATTAGTCCCAAATTAAAAAAAAAAAATGAGATATTTAAAATGTATATTTCAATTACTTACTTTTACGAGATTATTTATTGAACGTACCTACGAGATATTTGTAATTCATCATGCAGACAACCCAGGATAGACAACCCAGTGGGTTGTCTATCACTCGGGGCCGCCACGCGCTTGCGAGCGCACATCCGTGCAGAACGGAAGTAAAAACGCAAAGGGATTTAAGTAGGTATATTTGTGTGTTTATTGCATCAGTAATATCACCACATTTTATTAAAATACAATATAATGGGGAAGCGTAGCACAAATAATTGTTGCGTGGACGGCTGTCGCAATAAAAAAAAAATTAAACTGTCGTTTTTTAAATCACCGCAAGATTCTGTAAGGTAAGAAATAATTATAGTCTGTTTATTTTATACGGTGTTTTAATTAGTACCTATGCTTATTAAGTAAGTAGGTACCTAGGTGCAGTTACAGCATCGATATATATACGTATAGTATATCGATGAATTACAGTTAGTAATTAGATGTTAGGTATAAAGGTATCTGACCGCGCTGTTGCCGCACCGCACACAACGTCTCATCAGACCTCCGTCACTCGCCAATACCTACAGCGATAAATGCCTACAGCGCTCGACGCCCCGGGGGCGCGGGGGCTTCTGCGTCTGTCTATCAATTCACTCGCGGCTGCCACGCGCTTGCGAGTGCACGTTATTGAATAATTCGTGCAGAACGAAAATCAAAACGAAAGGATTTACGTATTAATTTGTGTGTATATTGCATTAATATCACCGCATTTCGTTAAAATAACTACAATGGGGAAGCGTAGCACACCTAGCACATATAATTGTTGCGTGGACGGCTGTCGCAATAAACAAAATAATACTAAACTGTCGTTTTTTAAATTACCGCAAGATTCTGTAAGGTAAGAAATAATTATAGTTTGTTTATATTATACGGTGTTTTAATTAGTATCTATGCTTATTAAGTACGTAGGTACCTAGGTGCAGTTACAGTTAGTAATTAGGTGTTAGGTATAAAGGTATCTGACCGCTCTGTTGCCGCACCGCACCGCACACAACGTCTCGGTGGTCTCGTTGCCGCGATCGCTAGACGCGCCGCACTGCATTTCGCGTTGTTATAATAGATCCAACCGTTTATTTTCTATTTGACAGATCTAATTTGACAGTTAGTGTTGTGACCAGGTGATTATAGTGGACACGATATCGATTCATTTTTCTATCGAGTCTGTGCGGAAAGAGAACAGTCGTAGGAATGGCGCTAGTAAGTAGTAGAACGTCACTCTATTATCACTTTTGTTACATTGACACGTAATAATAATCTTCCTAAATATTAGAGCGGGGTTTTTAAAACGTTCTATTACTTACCCCATTTTTTGTCTATGGGTAAGCAGTAGTATTTTTTCAAGGTAGCAACACTCAATGGTCCACCGCCATTTTGTGTTTGTCACTGTCATCTGTCATTCGCAACAAGACGCCCGTGCTAGTCATTGTTTGCTGAGTTTTGTATTGTTTTATATTCGAACTATAAAATGCGGAAAGGATCAGTGCTGAAAGGACAGACGAGAGAAATGGTGATCAAGCTTCGTAATTACTTTGAAGCAGAGTATCAAAATGGCGGCCCACTTTTACCATTGTCGCAAGTGCGAGAGCGCGTTGCGGCCTGCGTTAGGTATTAGTGCACCTACGGTTACAAAAATTACTACCGAAGCCTACGGAACAAGCGGCATGCAGGAGAATAAGCTTCGTACGCCGAAGAAAAAACGCCAACCACGTCGTGTGACATCGGTTGACAACTTTGACGCAGACGCTATACGCCGTCATATATATAACTATTACTTACGTAAAGAAGTTCCAACACTTAAAAAACTTGTTGCTTCTTTGCGTGAATGTGATTTGTTCCGAGGCCAAAAATCGTCATTGGCAAAGGTCTTGAAAGAAATTGGATTTACTTATAAAAAATCGGACAAACGCAAAATATTGATGGAGCGTCGCGACGTAGCTTTCACTCGTTGTGAATTTTTGAGCGAAGCCAAAAAAAATGCAGATTGGTCAAATGTTGTTTTCACTTGGCTGAATGCGAACCACACAGTGTCTAAGAACTGGACTGATGACACCGCTGCTTCCACTAGCTCAGTGCCGATGGGAAAAGGAGAACGCCTAATCATTTGCCATACAGGGTCTATGAAAGGATTCATGCCAGATGCTTTGTTGGCCTTTAAATCCAAAAAAAAAGTTGAGTACCACGAAGAAATGAATTCTGAGGTTTAAGTTAGTAAGAAAGTTGGTTTAAGGAAATGGTGCAATCATTGGAAGAACCGTCAGTCATTATTATGGATAACGCATCCTATCACTCACGCCAAATTGATAAAATGCCGACCCAGGCCGACAAAAAACAAGTAATCATTGACTGGCTTCAACGACTAGGCGAAAATGTTGATAACTCCTTACTAAAAGTAGAATTACTAAATATATTACGAACAAAAAAACACTTCCCAAAACGATATGTGATCGACGAAATAGCTGCAGAACATGGTCATTGGGTTCTTAGACTTCCACCCTATCATTGTCAATACAATGCCATTGAATTAATATGGGCTCAAGTAAAAGGACACGCCGCTCGAAATAACACAAAACCCCCATTCACGGCAAACAAAATGCTTGATTTATTAAAAAATGTATGTGTGGAAGTAACTGCGGAAAATTGGCAAAATGTAATTCAAAAAACACAAGAAACTATAATGGCAGATTGGGATAAACACGTGGCGATAGATAATATGAATCAACAATTAATTATAAATGTCGGCGATAGCTCGAGTGACAGCGACGATGAATCTGATTTTGATTAATAAATAAATAAAAGTAAAAGTCACAATAATTGTTTCATATCATTTCATACCAATCTATATTTATACTACATTAGAATGCTACATTATACCCGTGTAAAAATAGTTAATAAACAATATCGATATCTCAATCGTAACATCACTATGTTGATAGCCATAGAACGTAAATTTTTAAAAACGTTTGTTATTTTATGTAATTTATAAAAAAAACTACTGCACTTATGGACTCAATTTGTCAAAGATGATTATTATACGGGATCAAGGAGCAAACTTAGGCAGTTGTCATATTTTGTTAAAAGTGTACTTTTGCGTAACATGACGCAGTTACGTTCTATTGGTGCTGTCAAAAAGAAAATAAACGGTTGGATCTATTATAGCTAGCTATTATTGGTCTGTTATATACATACATAATCATATCTCAGCAACTACTACTTCCATAGACTTGAAATTTAGAATAGAGTACAATAATACCTATTATTGTACTCTATTCTAAATTTCAAGTAAGTAAGTATTTCGTGGGTAAGTACCTACTTACCCACGAATTTTAGAAATGAAATAATTGCAAAATTATTTGTAGTTTTTACCCGACTACGGAACGGGTTGTGATTTTAACAAGAATGTATGTATGTATGTTCATCTGTTCCCGCAAAAGCAAGCGAGGTATCAAACATATGATTTTATAGGTCTTTATCGCGGCTTATTAACCCCCGACCAAAAACGAGGGGAGTTATAAGTTTGACGCCTACGTCCGGAAGTCTGTCTGTCTGTCTGTCTGTGGCATCATAGCGGTCCAACCAGTGAACGGATTTGAATGCGGTTTTTTTTATTATTTCAAAGCTAGTTTAAGCGAGATGGTTCTTAGCTTCGGTCCAGCCGGTTGAAGACCATCAGCTCTTTTTTGTTATGCTTGCTTATGTTTCCCGACGGAGTACCTTTTAAAATTATTTGTGCGGTTTCGAATTTTCGTCACCCTAAAGTTTAATAACAGATATTTCAGAGATGGTAAAAAATATATAAAACACTACATAAAAGTAAAACAATTTTAAATCTATTAAATGTTTCTAATATTTTCGTTGGTATTCTATTTTACTTTCCTTGACAACCCTGACGCTCTAACGATCGTGTAATTAAGTTCTGAACACAAAGAAATTGCTCTCTAGTACGTGTGGCGGTAAGGTACAATTTAGAATGAACGCAGTGCTCTGTAAATTTTGTAGGCTATTATAACGGCGCGGGCGGCATTCTCTCAACATCAATGCAGTGCATCTTCTGTCACTTTTGTTACTATATGTATTCTGTGTTACTGCTTTGTCTGCTACATCTTCATATCTCAGCAACATAGAGTTTATATATTAAGAATAGAGTACGCTTTTGTCTATAGTCCCATAAAAAAAAGCGTAGGCAGATTTTGATTTCTCTACGAGGCCGGTGAATTAAATTATTTAAAGTTATATTACAAGAGTTATATTTATATGTAAGTGATAAGTAGTAATAGCAGGCCTACGTCACTCCATGTACTTACGCGTTATAATTACCTACCGCCCGGCCAAGCGGTCACGGGTCGTTTGCGGACCAAATTCAGTGCGGTTTTCGCAAGCGAAGCGCATGCGCGTTGTTCAATTTTTAACCGACTTCAAAAAAGGAGGTTAAGTTATTTTTCACTTTTTATTGTGGTGTCTGTTGAAGTCGGTTTTTTTTTATAAACATTTTAAATTCGTTCCATTCGTTTGTACGCGTACCTACGATGCCGTCTGGTGCCTTATGTGCAGTAGATGGGTGCAAATCAAATAAAAGAAGGGATAAACACCTAACATTTTTCCATGATCTCTATATTTATGTTTTAGATGTATTGCACAGTCAGCACCAATTTATAAAAAAAAATATTTTTCATTCCACCTGCTCGATAATGCTCCATTATGTGTCATATAAACATAATATAAAATACCCCAATTATACCCCTATAGTGTAGCTGGGTAATAATTTTGTACTAAACTACCTTGGGTAATAATGTGATTTGAATTTCGAATGTCCTATCAACACTTTTACCACAGGTATAATACCACACCATAAGCAGAGTCTTGCACGAAAAAAACATTTGAAAATCGAACACTGGGTTGGGAAAGGAAATCGCTGCAAATAGCTATGTTGATATTATTTTACTTCTAGCAGTAAGTATTTATGTTTTATTGCCGCGCAGTTACTAGAATCCTTCGTTATGCTTGCGATTCAATTTCACGCCCGAGACATAAAACACTTCTTTATCCCCTTGTTGAATAAACTGCTAATAAACGATACAATTTTAAACTACCACCTATAGTCAGAACATATTCACAGTTCTCAATAAAATAGACACAAATAGTTATTTATGTTAATTTAATTTTATCGAAGAGGCAGCCCTGCGATTGCTGTGGGATCGCGCGGTACGAAGCAATCACAATTGTACGCTTGAGTATTTAGGCACATTTTAGCATGCAGCGGTTGCTGACGCGACAGAGTAGGCTATTATAGCAGTAGGTATTGATAATTTTCTTCCGAGTGAAGTATCTGTTCCTTATTAATCTGTGGTAATAGGTTTGATCTGTCACAAGCGCAAATGTCGATAAATACAGCTGACGGTATAGTACCTATTGTCGTGTATTTATGTATTTTGATGTTCTTACCTGTGCCTACGGTTCTTACTTGCATTTAAGCATTCTATAGTACTTGTACTGATTTTTGTTCTTTGCTCAGCAACTACAAATTCCATAGACTTGAAATTTGGAATAGAGTACAATAATACTTACCCAACAACTATAGAAATGAAATAATTTGAAGTAATAATTGTTGTTTTCTTACAGGGCCTGAAATAGGCAATTCAATTTTTTTTTTGTTTTTTTTTATATGTCTTAATATTTTACCTTTCAGAAGGGACAAATGGTTAAAAGAAATAGGGAGATCTGACTTATTAAATAAAGCTGATTTAAAGCCCGACAGTTATAAAGTGTGCTCTATACATTTTGAAAGTTCAGTGATGTCTGAAATAGTTACACGGAAATTACTCCCTAGCGCAGAACCTACAAAATTTCTTCCGGATCAACCTCAGCCGAGCACTTCAAAATCTTGTGTAAATTCTGACAAATCTACGCAAACCAAAGATTCATTCGTAAATAGATTGTCTATAGTAAAAATAAAAAACGCTTCTACAAAAGACATTGACGTAAAAACTTCCAAACCAGAGAAAGACCAAGAAGCACAAACGACGAAAGCTGTTTCATCATGTACGCCAAGAAAAAGGGAGCTTCGTAACAAATTACAGACGTCTGAAAAGAAAAGAAGAAGAGTACAACAAGATGATAATTCAGAGATGGCAGAAAATATACAAAACACTGAGTAAAAGTAAAAAAAAATTAAAATAATAATTGTTTCTAATAATTTTGTTGGTATTTTATTTTAATTTGCTTGAAAACCCTGACGCTCGAACGATCGTGTAAATTCTGAACACAAAGAAATTGCACTCTAGTTCACGTGGCGGTAAGGTACAATTTAGAATGAACGCAGTGCTCTGTAAATGTTGTAGGTTATTAAACGGCGGCATTCTCTCAACCAACATCAAAGAAGTGCATCTTCAGTACGTAGTACTATTATGTATTCTGCGCCGGTACACGACCACAGTGGCCAAGTTTTGACAAAATCAGCCAAATACGCGGTAGATATAGTGCACACCAATGCACTCAAGTGCTTAGCTGCTTACGCAAACGTGCAGGAGTAGGAGAGATCAGCGCAATACCGACTTTCAACATGATCATCTGACACATCATCTTAGTTTTCAAACTATCAGGTCAACTGCCTGTACTGTCTTAACAGTAGCTTAACTGTAGGGTAGGGCAGCTGGCGAAATAACCAGGGCCCGCAGCCCGATGTGGCACCCGGCCCGAGGGGTCGCGCCCGAGGGCCCCATTCAATGAATTTGCCATGGGCCCCAGATAGTATAGTTACGCCACTGGATCCTAATCAGTACGGAGCAATTACCTACCTCCTCCTCGCAGAATTTGAACCCGCAAACTCCGGTTTAGAGAACAAGTCAAGCGGGTTAGGCTACGTGTACCTATAATGAAGATATTGGGCCTAGTATTACAATGATTGGAATTTGTAAACACAGATCTCCATCGGTTTATGCAATTACTCAGATCTTCCAGCCAGTATATCGTATGTTCTCTGTGACGATGGCGCTTCTACACACGGGGTCAATAATCCAAAGATGTATCTCGAGATAGACATTGTTGGTAAAGAATAAAATAATAAGTATCTTTTTTTTAAGTATTTATTTTTAAGTTTTACAAATATTTTATAATAGCTTCATAGGTACAAAATCATAAAACAATAATTAACTCCGTTTAAGAAATATTTAACCACAGATAAAAAAATTATAGGACTATTCGTCACTAATATTCATATCGATTCATGATCTTGTTTTCTGGCTTTAAAAAAGGAATATACATTGTATGCTATTTGTTTAGCTTGCTTGTTAATTTTGTTCGCAAAACTGGAAGAGCGATTCATCTTGAGATTTATCTTGGCAGTCGTATACCTTGTGCGTTTATCTTCAAGCGTCCGTAACAAAAACACCAACCGCGCGCTGCGAGCACAGCCAGCGCACTGCCGCATTTGACGTAAGCTCTCTGCTCCGCGCACCCCTTTCACCCATCCGCTAACATCCTTCCTCGCTCCCTTCTACCCCCTCAGGCGATTCGCGAGTTAAACGGTCGGCCTATAATAGTATTTTCGATTGATGCGGTTATTCAACAAAATTAAAACGAAGTGACACTGTCAATGCTTCCGTGGGTGGTGTGCTACTGATTCAAGTTGTGTTAATTAGCTCACTTTTTCCACCGCTTTGGGATCGCCTATAACCTATTTTCTGTTTACCTCTTTTTATTTTTTAATATCATTGCCGAAATATTATTATTTTTATCACTATTTGTGTTAGCAAAAGATTAATTTCTTGTCCAATTAATATTGTCCACATTTGCAAGTTAAGTGCGTGCGTGTCCTTTCTTCGAACGTCAAAGACGACCGGTAGTCGTTCGCGGAAAGACGACGACGCTCTATGATCGCTGAGATCTATGTAAGTACACACATCAAAAGTGTCTAGGGATCAACACATATTTTTGCAATAACTTTTCTCCTGATTGATATTAATTAAAATTTTCTTTAAGGATTCATCAAATAAAGTGTTTTCGTTTGTCACAGTAACGATAAACCAAGTCACCTTTGCATTAATAAAGAAATTTGCCATTTTCCTAATAAAGGGATTTTTGACATTTGAACCACTAACACAAAAGTTCGAAAAAAAGACTGAAATAACAGTTTTCTTTAAAATTTTATTGGGTAACTTAAACAATTAATAATCCGTGTTTCTACCGCGAACACTAACAACACAAGAACATCGGTTTGGCATACTCAAAATGAGTTCATCCAAATCACGCTGTGGAATGGCCGCCCATGTTCGTTGCAACAACAAAAAAAGGTCTTCTTGCGACTGGATACCCTCCATATTCGGCAGAGCTCTTCTCTGTAGCATATCCCATGCATGCTCAATCGGGTTCAAGTCTGGCGACTGAGCAGGCCAGGGCAGGACATTGATGTTAGCTGCGGCGAGAGTCTGTCTTACAACTCTTGCGGTGTGCGGTCGTGCATTATCATGCATTATCTGAAATAAGGGACCGATTTGCACTTGTAGAGGAACGATGACGTCTGATACAATCGTCTCAGCATAAATTTGAGCGTTGAGGTTGCCTCTGATCCAAATCAACTCAGTTCTTCCGCCGATCCAAATACCCGCCCATACCATGATGGTTCCACCACTATAAGGATGGACTTCCTGGCAGGATTTTAATCGCTGTTGGCGTCCAGGGGTTCTCCAGTGTCGTATACGTCTTGTATCCGGTCTCATACCAAAACGAGACTCATCAGAAAAGCACACGAAACGCCATTGTTCTTCTGCCCATTTTTTTGCCCAAAAATGCTTGATCCCTAGACACTTTTGATGTGTGTATGTACCTATCGTTGAAAAATCCCACGCGTGAATCGCATATTCGGTGAAATCCATTGTGATTTGTATAATGTGCCACCTCGTGTCAGGTGAACGATGCATGGTGCTAAGTGCTATTGACCAAAGTACCATTAGTACCTACGACCACACGACTTTGATTGACGATAGCGAAAGGGATCATACAGCTTTGTAACGTACATTTTATTAGTTCCAATAGTTTCCGCAAGAGGCTGTGAAATAGGTAAAATGTATGAAGAACAAATTGATTGATGAAAGCACAACTGAAATTATGAATATTTAATAAAACTCGTACTATGGGTTAACTGATAGACATCTACGTATAAGCGCACCGCTATTCTCTCTACAATAGACAGCTATAACAAGGTTTTTCTTATTTGAATCTTGAATCCCTGAATTAACCCATGAAATAGTCACTTTCGATTTCATTACTTCGCATAAAAGAATATTGTGTTTCTGTGAGCTTTGCTTTTGTATGGTTTACACTTAAACATATAATACTTACATATTTACTTACGTAAATATTATGTACTTAGTAAGTAGGTACTTACTTATATACTTACATTAAGTACCTACTTTGCAGCAGTTACTTAGAGTAATTTTAAAGGAAATTGCGAAACCGTGCGTGGCGTGTGTAAACACATGAATGTTTTGTACGAATCTAATCTCTTTATTTTTTGCTATTGTATGCACAGGTAGGGAAACTGTGGGAATAGCACCAGATTGGCAATCGTTGGTGGAAAAAAACGTGATCCGGTGTGTCAAATAATAACCAACGCCAGCGTGACGTATTTCTATCCCATAGAATAGTGCACGTGCTATTTTTTAACCGACTTCAAAAAAAGGAGGAGGTTCTCAATTCGTCTGTATATATATATTTTTTTTTTCTATGTATGTTCGCGCATAACTCTGGCAATTATGAACCGATTTTAAAAAATCTTTCTTCCATCCATTCTTTAATCCGTTAATTGGGTCCCATAAAAAAATTATTGCTTAGTAATAAGTAGTTCCTGAAAAAACAAGAATGGTGACTGCGCACTGAGACTTGCAAGAAAGCCTATATAGATGACGTTTTAGTCGCTCGGACTCGCTCGGTCGGACAAAAATAGTCATAACTCTGGCAAATATTTACCAATTTCAATGATTCTTTTTTTATTCGAAAGAAGAAACCACTGTATTGAATCTGTATGAATTTTATTACAACCGGATAAGAACTTCCTGGAGGACCATGAACGATGTGGAGGAATTTATCTGGTAAAAACCATAAAACTGATGTTCTCCATTACATTGCTCTGACAATTATGAACCGATTTCGATGATTCTTTTTTTATTCGAGAGAGTAAACTACTATGATGTTTTCATGCAAATTTCATTACGACCGGATATTTTTTTCTGAAGAAACATGAATTATGTAAAACTATGTAGACGATAATGTGATCATAACCTACCTAGATAATTTTACGGTTTTCGATGGTTCAATCTTTATATATGAAAATATCACTAAAAAGTTTAAAATAAAATCTTTTTAAAAAAAATTGAACCGACTTCAATATCACTGAAAAGTATAAAATAATTTAAATATTATTGAAGTTGGTGCCAAATATACACAGCAGGCACGCTAACACCAACTTCAATAATATTTAAATTATTTTATACTTTTCAGTGATATTGAAGTCGGTTCAATTTTTTTTTAAAAAGATTTTATTTACGTCATGTAATGATGAATGTTTTTTTTTCTTATTGCAAGTACAGATGGAACTAATGCAGGTGTTGACCGTGGGACTAAAATGATAGAATAAAATCCATTTAAACTTTAAGAGAACTAAACTCAATCTCATGATATAAAAAAAAGCAAAATTTATTTCATCGTCTCGTACGTTCTTCGGATGAACTTAAGGTACTCTAATGAAAGCTTACGAATAGAAAATGTATTAAAGTTTTAATCCAAAATCATGTCTTCCTATCCGATACGACGACATGACGAGCCCATCTTTCACAAGATCTGACATCCACGCGGCAAGTACTTGTACACAAATGCAGTGCACTCTCTTCCTTTTTACTCTCACAATCCGAGAAAACTGACACGACAGGTCAGGCGCAGGACTCACTCTTTACATGCCCATCCGACGCATGGATCATCTTACTTGCCAGACAATCAGGTGATCGGCCGGCGTTGTCCTAGTCAGTAAGGAACAACTACACGGAGTTGTTGGTCCGGGATTTGTAATCACACCACAGAGGATACAATATAATATTATGTTCTCACGGAGACACGTCACATGGACCTAGTCTGTTTGGACTTTGAACTATTAGAAGTTGAATGCAGCACCGTACCTTTCCAATAATTCTCTGTCATGTCATACATCTGTGGTTGTACGTAGCAAAGTTATCGTTATATAAGGCGTCAAGCTTCATGTTTAGCCGTGAGTACATATATTAAATTCAATACCTATTACTTTATGCTGCACACTCACCTGTCCAGCAGTATCACAGATTTCCACGCAGACTGGTCTGTCGTCCACATCCACCACAACTGGAATAAAACAAAAAGTAAATTAAATCCCTCCATCTTAATGTTGTCTGGAAGAAATCGCAACTAGCGATAAGACCGCCCAATGTATACCATTCTATAAAATTATTAAAACCTGTATTTCCAGTTCTATAAAGAGTTAGGTATTATCTATCTATCTATTAAAATAGAGTTAGTTACATATAGTTACCTCCATCTGAGGGTGGGGAGACTGGGTAAGAATAGGTGTCGTAGAGGCGACTAAGCGAAAACAAGAAGACGGGCAACAGCGTCTTTCTTTTGGATTTATCTTCTTTGATATATACTACGATCCCCAACCGTGGGGATTATGGCAACCCTCCCTTCTAAGGGGAGGCCTTTGTCCAGTAGTGGACGTCTTCGGCTGATGATGAGTTCCATCTTATTTAAAACTGCAAAGTTCTCGTAATTCTATGTCCTACTTTCAGGCAGATAGGCACCACGCAGTGTCAGTCGCCTTGAGCTCGTCGCGACTTCTGCCTAGAGCGCTTCGGCTAGAGCGCTTTAAGCGCTCGCCTCCTATTGTCCGGTGAAGCTGTAATGGCCATCTGCGGCCAACAGCGTCTATCATTCGCAAAAAAAAAGCAGTGTCAGTCATACAGCTTCTAAGCAGCAATGTACAAACAGCTGCGTTCCGGTTTGACTAGCACTGTAGCTGGTAGAATTCACGGGCCCTAGAGACTAAAGATTTAGCCACAACTTTACGTGTTTGTTATAAATAATGTCAGCGATGTAGAAACCACTAGATACCTGCCATTTAAATAACTTGTTACATTTACTAACAATTCGATGAATATTTGTACTTATTGCTTTCATATTGCGTGTGCATTGTGCAATTGAGTAATATTTAAATGCCAGTGTTACTACCTCCGATGCCAATACAATATTAGGTAACAGAGTTAGTTCTAGTGTTTAACAATTTCATTAAAATGTGTCCAACAAAGAAGAGATGCAAAAAATTTTTGCATCTCTCTTTTAGGAAAACAGTTAAATCAAATATTTATGTGTCCATCATCATCATCACCATGAGCCAAAAGACGTCCACTGCTGGACATTGGTCTTCTTATGTGTCCACGAGTATTTTACTTGGTATACTTACGTACAGTTAAAGTAATTTTTAAAAAATTACTGAAAACTCCTTCAGACTAGGGAGTGGGGATAACCCATAATAGAATTAGTAGCTGTTAGGTTTACGTCCTCTTTGGACGTCAATATGATTGGGATGCACATACCACTATAGTCTATGTTGGCATCGTTAAATAATTCTCCTATTTGACCTTTAGATGGACATCGACTAGACCTTTCGAGCGAGACTCAAATAAAATATTCAAAAGACATGTGGATTAGCCGACCCGTTCAAAAAGTTGGAAGAGTTCTACTGAAGAGGTAACAAAAAAAACTAACTGTAGAGGATACCTTAGGGTAGACCTCAGGGTAGACCAATCTATGGAGAGCACAGACCACTTATAAAATTAAATATAAGTATAATGTTAAGTAGTCTGTGATTGAGAGTCACTGTTCTGCCGGGTGGGAGACGTCCCTTTTGCTGTCGCCATAGTTGATCATTTTTTAGGGTTCCATACCTAAAAGGTAAAAAAGGAACCCTTATGGTCTGACTTCGTCTGTCTGTCTGTCTGTCACACCTGCATATATTTCAGGAACCACTGATGCAATCGATTTGAAACTTGGCATAGTTTTAGATCTTACTTACCCAACCCCATCGCAAATAAAATTTATATAATTTTTCTTTTACTTTTTTTATAATGGGGGTCGAAATGGGTCATCAAAATTTCAAAGTGAGACTACTATATCGAGTGGGGTATCATATGAAAGAACTTCATTTGCACATCGCAAAAGTGATTTTTATTTTGGTTTATGTCACGTAGTTTTTGGCTGATAATCAAAAATGTAAAAAAAGTACCGTTCCCCCCCTTATCTCCGAAGTTTGTGGAGGGAAAAATCTGAAATAATTATTAATAATACACGTTTATCTATATTTTACAGGAAAAATAAAATTATATTTCTAAGTTGTACAGTTTTTTAGTAATCTTAAAAAAAGTTCGACATACAAACTTAGTTCTGCGGTTTTTTTTTTTTGCTACCTGATGTGTTACATGAATAGTAAAATTACTCTAATAAGTCCAAAGATGGTATGGAACCCTAGGTGCGCGAGTCCGACTCGTACTTGACCGGTATTTTTTATTTAACAATTTCATGTCCGAATAGGGTAAGTATAGTGGTTCTTCTTTCGGGCAGGGATCATGTTTTTTTCATGATACTATTTCCGTCAACGAGGTAGAAATAATTATTCAACTAGCAATGATAGTTATAAAAAAAAAAGATTAAGTAGTTCTCATTATTGCAATGGCAACATTGTCTGTCATCGGATACACACCACCTCGGCCCGGATACGCGCGGTAAGCATCGAACGCGCCCGCCGAACATCCTGGCTATTGTTGGCAAACCTGTATTACCAGCCAGCCGTTGGCGTTCGCTTTTCAAATATTTGCAATTGTTTCTTTCCTATGTCCACTGTTTATTCATAGTGTGGCTAAGTACAGTTAAATGTTAATGTGGTTACCTATTATTTATGCATTACAATCTACACACATCAAAAGTGTCTAGGGATCAAGCATTTTTAAGCGGATTTCTTAAGATTGAGATGTGGCTTTGTAATAAATTTATGATTTTATAAATTTATATGGATCCTTTTTGGTGCATTTCATAATTTGAATCAGGAACTGTGAATCAAATTCGAGTAAAAGATGAAAATCAGCTGTCAATATTTTCCCTATAAAAACATACAACGCATTGAAGACATTATTGGTGCTACTGTTTCCCTACTACTGATTAAAACCAACGTTATTATGGAGCGGCGACGTCATTTAAGCAGGGAAGAAATGCTCAGAGCCGTGGGAATGATAGAAGCTGGTTCCCGGCAACGTACTGTGGCTTTAGCTCTGAATACAAGTCAGAGTGTTATCAGTCGACTTTGGACACGTTACCGAAGCACTGGTACCGTGGCTGAGCGCCATGGAGGACGGTATCGCTGCACCACACGGAGACAAGACCGATATATTCAAATCTTAACTCGAAGAGCTCCAACAATAACTGCCATGATGTTAGCCGTGAGGCTTCATCACTCTTCAGGGAACTTAATTAGCGACCAAACAGTCAGAAACCGCTTGCATGAAGTGAACCTTCATTCCCGAAGACCGCTACGGGTACCACCTATAGCAATGCACAATCGTAGGATTCGATATCAATGGGCTCTTGAACACAGAAATTGGGCAGAAGAACAATGGCGTTTCGTGTGCTTTTCTGATGAGTCTCGTTTTGGTATGAGACCGGATACAAGACGTATACGACACCGGAGAACCCCTGGACGCCAACAGCGATTAAAATCCTGCCAGGAAGTCCATCCTTATAGTGGTGGAACCATCATGGTATGGGCGGGTATTTGGATCGGCGGAAGAACTGAGTTGATTTGGATCAGAGGCAACCTCAACGCTCAAATTTATGCTGAGACGATTGTATCAGACGTCATCGTTCCTCTACAAGTGCAAATCGGTCCCTTATTTCAGTTAATGCATGATAATGCACGACCGCACACCGCAAGAGTTGTAAGACAGACTCTCGCCGCAGCTAACATCAATGTCCTGCCCTGGCCTGCTCAGTCGCCAGACTTGAACCCGATTGAGCATGCATGGGATATGCTACAGAGAAGAGCTCTGCCGAATATGGAGGGTATCCAGTCGCAAGAAGACCTTTTTTTGTTGTTGCAACGAACATGGGCGGCCATTCCACAGCGTGATTTGGATGAACTCATTTTGAGTATGCCAAACCGATGTTCTTGTGTTGTTAGTGTTCGCGGTAGAAACACGGATTATTAATTGTTTAAGTTACCCAATAAAATTTTAAAGAAAACTGTTATTTCAGTCTTTTTTTCGAACTTTTGTGTTAGTGGTTCAAATGTCAAAAATCCCTTTATTAGGAAAATGGCAAATTTCTTTATTAATGCAAAGGTGACTTGGTTTATCGTTACTGTGACAAACGAAAACACTTTATTTGATGAATCCTTAAAGAAAATTTTAATTAATATCAATCAGGAGAAAAGTTATTGCAAAAATATATGTTGATCCCTAGACACTTTTGATGTGTGTATTTGGTGACTTAATAATTTTATTATGTACTTACCTACTGATTATACTTATAGATATATCTGCGGCAGTGAGAATCAATAAAGAATTACAAATTTTTTCCTAAACCGTTAATACAATCTGTACAAACTTCTCGATCATAAAGAAAGAGACAAATACTTATAAGTACATACTATTATAGCAGAAGACACTCTTACGTTTTTACGAAACATAATGAAAATGGAACACATTAAAAAGCCACAATAATGAGACACGAAATAATCATATCCAGCTCCAGTAATGTACGGAGTCAAAAAGGTCCGCATAAAAGTACAGTTTTGAATAAAAAGGAGGTCACGAGACAGTAATAAAATAGGAAAAAAAAAGAATCAGAAATCGAGAGCGTAACAAGCTGGCTCCGAACAAAGTCCATTGCGTCGCATGACTCACAGCATAACTAACTAACTGCCATAGGATAAGCCGGTGTAGCCGTGACCATGTGCCACGATCCCCGTGTACGTATTAGTTATGTCATTATTCCTAATGTTCTTTTTTTGAATCTCCACGGATTGCCTATTTCTCTTTTTAAAAAGTAGCCGTTAATGATGGCGCCGTCTTTAGTATCGCCAGTGCAAAAATAAATAATAATATGGAAATGGAAAGTATTATTATCTCCCATCAAGCTGCATTAACTATAACTAGTTCACAGAGCGTGTTATAGAAACACCTAGATACACTGAAAAAAAACCGGTCAAGTGCGAGTCGGACTCTCGCAACAAGGGCTTGTATCTTCTTTGGACGTTTATAAGTTAGTACGCTATTCATCCAACACCTCGGGTAGCAAAAAGACTAAATAGCATAATGCGGGAGACCGGTAATTTTAAGTCTCACTAAGCAATTTCGACTCCCCATTTCAGCCCTTAAAAGAAATTAGAACTAAAAGATATGTTTTCAATATGTGACGAGGTTGGGTAAGCACTATTTAAAACTAATAGAAATATTAAATTCAAAGCTTATTTAGATGTTGAAATAATTCCGTGTGACGGACAAATAGACATACGAAGTTACAATATAAGAAGAAACCCATACGGATAGTAGATTCTTAGTACTTATGAGACAAATAATAAATAAAAGTAACTTGAATTTCGTAATGTTTTTCATAAAAAAACCCTAGAGGTTTATTAGTAACAAAGGCGATCAGAGGGCAGAGATAATTCAATTCGCAAGGTTCGCAAGAGTACTTTGCCCGTCGTTCGACACAGTTCGGCGACCTTACTAACCTAGTCTAGGTGGCGCCACTGTGACCTTCACGGGGCCCGATGCAATTGACCTATTACACATAATGGATCTATTTAAGGGGTAGTTTTCTCGGCATTTGAGGTTCATCACAACGTTTTTTTTACCGCCTATAAACGCTAATCGACCCAAAACTACAGTTCTATAGCAAAACATCCTATTGGTATCATCTAACTAAGTTGTGGATCACTTATGTCGCCCCCAGTAGTCAAGAATCAAGATAATAATGCCACAGTCCAGGTACCAGTGTGAATTTTGCTGAAAAGCAGCAGTGTGTAAACGTTGCTGTGTTTCTGAGTGAAGAATTTAATAGGTACTTGGGTAGTTAATTCTAAGAGACCGGCTTGTATGCTAATTTCTACGGGCAGACTAGACGCAACGAATTAAGAAATCGTAATCCGTCACTTAAGAGTAGATTTTAATACAAAATGTTAACTAATCTTTACTTTCTTCTTTTGGCCGTATTGTTCGTGGCCAGCCATAAAACATCATCATTATCATCTGCCGATAGACGTCCACTGCTGAACAAAGGTCTCTCCCTTAGAAGGGAACCACCATAATGGGGATTTGCCTTAATCCCCACGTTTGCCAGGCGTCTTGGGGTTCAACCATAAATACAATACATAAATTTGAAAAAAAAAATACACCAAACGCTAATGAAGGCTAGCTAACGCTATTTAGTTTATTAATTAGATTATTATATCCAGAACCGTGCCAATATAATCCAGTTAACATAAGCATCGGATTGAATAGCTACGACTTCAGTTCGATATTTTGCGGTCGACATCGCCGATTTCCACGGACAAATTAAACTCAATTACGATTGGATCGCTACTCGATATTTGGCATCGATTTGATCAATCAAATTACCTGTGCGATGAGAGTGCTATGCTGTGGTTAGCGCGGCAGGATGAATGCGACGGTTTAGTCATCCGATCCTAGCTACCGTCACTAAATGGCTTTGGTCGTTAGACTATGTCCGGTCAGATACGGAATTATTTTAAAGTGACGTCACTGGCCTTTGTTGATATGACAATAGGGAGTAGTTTCAGGAGAAAATATGAATCTGGATTAAACCTGCTCCTCTGGGTATCAAAAAATCTTGGCACGAGTAATGATGGACGGGTAACGACGAAACGACAAATAGCAGTTTCAAGCATATTCAGTTCGTTTCTTTTTTTAAAATAAAATAACAGTTATCGTACTTGCCATATATTTCAACGCTCCCATTGCCGTATCATGATGCGAGTTCTCTTAAAGCTCGTTCATCTTCAGTGAGTGAAATTGTAACGACCGTCTAACATAATTTCCACATTATTGTTGTTGTTGTTGTTGAATAATGACGCCAAGTGTCTCAATCCTATTAACATCTCCACCAAATGATGTGGATTTATTAGTGTGGAAAATGTTACTCTTACAGATTCGCAATATATCCAACGATAATTCGTGGCCTTAATAGCTGGACTTTAGTGTCCCGTTAAATTAGGACGAATTTTACGATGTCTCGTGGATTTTATAGTGGTCGGCTTTACGACTGGCCACGACGATGGGATGGAGCCTAACAGTTTTAAATATTGCCAGTGCACACAATGAGAACGCATTAACACCTGAACATGAGTGCCCACGTCCTGTCCCCGCCGTACTATGGACACGGTTGTTTTTATGACACGAACTAAAATAAACTTTTTAAAGGAGAATATCGAAATCCATTGTTAGTTGAAAACGTAAAAGGTTTCATGGAGAAGCACATAAGTAGGCTGTTTTCGCATTTGTTTTAATAGTGATGATTTTTGCAGTTTTGAGGGATCTAGTAGGTCTACCATAAAGTAGATAATTATATAGATAATGCAATTTGTTATATGACCAAGGTGTAAATGTAAAATACTTGGTAGGTACTTAGTAGTACTTACATTCAAAAGATTTTGTCGTTTTGTAATTTGCCATAAATATACAATGTTTCAAAAACATGATAATTCAAAAAATGACACACTTAAGACTTTATACTGACAATTATACTATAGTTGCAGTTGACACATTTTTATTATCATACTTACATTTCAATAAAATATTCAAAAGTAACGGGTAACTTAATCACGTTCGAGAAACCGCAAGGTCTCAAAGTTATGAGCGAGGGCTTAAATCGATACTGCGGACTACGAGGAAGTGATTATCGATTTCAGAATACAGTATTCCGAGTTATCGATGGATCGAATTCGGCCATCGAATTTAATGGTGTCAAAAAGGACGTGATCCGTTATTAAGATAAAACGAAACGTATTCTGATACATCGTTATTAATTACATTTTTAACTGACTTTATTATGTAAATTGATATTTCATTTGACCTTTTAACGCCGCGATTTTTTGGACGAAAAGAGAAAAAGATTAAGGTTCCAAATGAATTTTTGAATTAAGTATATATGTATACTTAGATAGTTAAATATTTTTTATTGTACAACCAACATAAGAAAACAAGATAAATACAGCAATACAGGAAATGTACATGTAGTAATCTTTTCCAGGCTACCTTTGGATGGAGAGGAACTGTAACGTTATCCTCCTAAGAACGCAAGACTAACCCGCAGTTCATATCTCTATTTGGGAATTTATGCAGATAGCAATTCAACTGTTCAAAAGTACCCGTGGGGTGTCCGGGTAAGAATAGCATCTGTCTCTTCCCGTTGGGTGTTCGTAAGAGGCGATCAAGGGAAAACAAGGAGGCGGGCAGCAGCGTCTTACTATTGGATTATCTTACCACCTATACTGCGATTCCAAAGATGCCTACCAAGCTTGGGGATTATTGCAACCCCTCCCTTTAAGGGGGGGGGGGGGGGCCTTTTGTTCAGCAGTGGACGATTTCGGCTGCTGATGATGAGTAATTCAGTTCATGATGAAGTAGAACACCTTCAAGACAAAACCCAAAAGTTAGTTGAGCTTTGACGGGCCTGTTTGTCTATTGGTTAGACACCCTGGCCGCTACCCAACAGGTCGTCGGTTCGATTCCCGCCAAGTGTCTGTGTCAGTAGTAATTAAAAAAAAAGTATACTTATAAGTATTAGTATCAGTTATCTGGTTTCCATAGTACAGGCTCTGCCTAGATCCCAAAATCAGATGGCCGTATGTGGATTGTTCCAGAATATAATTATTATTCTCCTTGTGTAAAGGTATTTTACAGATAAAGTGGCAAACAACAATTAGGTCACTGTAGAAAACCCCACCACTTCTGACTGTCCAAACAAATCATCCGTCGGTATAACGGACGACAGATAGACATTGTTTGTAAACACGTCATTGTTCCAGCTATTTATCCTCAATACCGTAAATAACACTCGTGCAATTATTGTGTATCTATCCGCCACCATTGCTATTTACATACAAGACTTATGTAGGTTTCAAGAACGTTTGCTTGACATTAAAGGAAGATAAACGGAACTGTTTATGTTTTGGCTGGGTTTACACGGGTTTTATTGCACCCGGGCGTTGTAATATCAAATCAGACCACCATATACTTGACATTATTAGTAGTAGATATTCTTTTGCATTTGTGTTTGGTAGACCGTAAACTACTTTTGTAATATAATAGGTATACTAATTAATTATATTCTCGCCGCATATTTATTTAATAGCGTCTGCAAAACAAGAATAGCAATAGAATATAAAGAGGCGTCAAATTAGTCTACAAGCGTTCATACACAAGGTGAGCTGACTTTATGTTTGCAATGATAAGATAGTGTATGAACCGATCTTATAGGCGGAAATGAATACTGATATACATTAATATCTATATACATATATATGTTTAGAAATATGTTACCTTACGTATACTTAATTGATTTTAATTTAACTAACTGTATCTATTACATTCACGTAGCACAGGCAGGTGCAGTAATCTTCGTTGGTCCCCCTTTGTATCTTCTTTTCTTTGGTGTTACCAAACTATAATTTTAATTATGCAACTTATTTTTGCTGTGCAAGGAGAAATGTGGAATTTAACTACACACTCTTTTTATTAACTTTGTTAACTGATCCAAGACATTTTAGCGTTTTCCCAGGATTTGTTGGTTATCATGCTCTCTTTACTGATGACCACTGTAGAACTTACAGAAATGTGGTAGTGGTAGGAATTAATGACGAGGTCCAATAAAAAAAATCTTCAAAAAAAAAAGTTGAACAGAGTTAGACTTTGTTCAATTTGTGGACTTGTAGAGTTGTTGTTGTATTCGAGAATCGTCTAAGAATCTTTAATCCAGTTTATTTCGAATTTAAATCAGATTATTTTGACATTCGCAGCCAATTTATAATTAATACTTTGATAGTGATATCGATTATTATCTCATACCTACTCTACGAGTATAATGGAAAATTGGTATAAACCACTCAGAGAGTCAAATAATTAGATACAAAACAAATATAAAAATGTAATTTAATTAGAATCAACAATAATTCTGACGTTTCTGATTGCGACAATAAGTCTCTTGAAATTCTTCAAAATTATATAGGTATTTATTTTCCTGATACTTATAATGCAATGTAGAGCAATACACGATATGTATAATTTATTTCTATCAATGTGAACGACAATCTGTATCAATTAAGATAAATGTGTAATTACGAAAACAAATCGATGTTATCATGTTGATAAATCAGTTAATATAGGTCAGTAGTTATTCTAAGGTCAGTAGGTATACATTTTTAAGAGACCTAATTAAATTTTTCCATTTGTTCATTTCAAGCAAGTTCATTTAGTTGTTAAATTTTCTTTTGTAGAGTGTACTAAGCATTTATATGTTTGTTTGTTTCTTGTTTTTACGAAAAGCGGTTTGGTTTTATACCTATTTACAGATTAGAGATCATGTTTTAGCTTCTTCCTATCTATCAATTTAATCATATACTTTGTTACAAGAATAGGTAAGTATTTCAATAAGAATTT
The DNA here is from genome assembly GCA_911728495.1 of Furcula furcula. NCBI lineage: Eukaryota > Metazoa > Arthropoda > Insecta > Lepidoptera > Notodontidae > Furcula > Furcula furcula. The sequence continues at coordinate 6,126,425 of OU452246.1, read as the reverse complement.
AGGTCTAAATAACGCATAGTCTTTGTGAAATTTATCTTTAGGTATCGCATTTCTTGAACATTTTTGATTACCAAATATGCTCCTCGTTTTTAAATCTTGTAATATTATTTTCTTATAATGGCTTAATTATACCATAATAAACTCTCTCGATCTGACCGATCAACATTTAACAGAATAATTGTCGGCAATTAGGCTCGAGTTTACTGATATTATGTTTAATGAGATTTTTCTCGTAATTATACCAACCTTTAACGGTTCAGTGAGTATTTCTGATAATACTTAATTGAAACATTTAACTTCAATTATAAACTGCAAATCTGGCAAGGTGTTATATCTGTATGTATAACTATATACTTAATGTTTTTTTTAGACGTATTTAAAATACATTTTTTTTAGTAGGTCCGCCAAATGGAGTCCTTTTACCTGGCTCCTACGGCTCCTACGTTTCAGAACGTATAGAATACCATTCACAAGTGTAAATTGTAATGTACAAAAAGCGCGACTGCGAACAAACAAAATGGACCTAAATTTCATCATACGTACATAATACATATACACATGTATTATATTTTAACTCGTCAAGACTTTTCATTTCAACGGTACTTTATTTGACATTTTATTAGACATAAACCAAAATAAAAATCTGTTTTGAGATGTGCAAATGAAGCCCTTTCATATGATACCCCACTCGATATAGTAGTCCCACTTTGAAATTTTGATGACCCATTTCGATCTGCCATTTTAAAAAAAAGTATGTTTTTTTAATTTGCGATGGGATTGGGTAATTAAGATCTAAAACTATTCCAAGTTTGAAATTAATAGCATCAGTGGTTCCTGAAATATATAGGTGTGACCAAAGATATGTGAAAAATTTTATATCTATGGGTGTGGCAGACAGACAGACGAAGTCATACCATAAGGGTTCCTTTTTTACTTTTTAGGTATGGAACTCTAAAAAGACAAAGACATCTGAACGTAAAGGAGTGTTACAGATGGCGCTGGTGTCCAGAAACACCTTTGAATCATTCGTCGTGCATCAGAATCTAAGCAATAACTCAGTTGAGTACCACCTACGAAGCGAGCGGAACCATGTAAGGTATAAAATAAAGCAGGGTCCCATTCCTTAGTGACCCAAGATGAATGGTACAAGCGAGTAGATGCCACTGATAGTTTAATTCATTTTGAAGCCACGTTTTTGCCAAGCCATGGGGTCACTTTTACGGAATTTAGAGCATGACTTCCTGCCTCTGTATTATATACTCCCTGTATTATAATGAATATAGGTATAGAGCGTTCAACCGTTTATTTTCTATTTGACAAAAGTGAACTTTTGCGTAACATGACGCAGTTACGTTCTATTGGTGCTGTCAAAAAGAACATAAACGGTTGGACGCTCTATAATACCTATAAAAATATCGCAGGATGACGAATTCTTTCGCCCCTCCCTTTAAAATCATTGTAAGTGTTTCATAAATACCGATTTATAGGTACATACCTACAACAAGTCAACCAGGACAAATTCGCGCCAGCATTGTCACAAAATATAGGCATTGTCTTCAGTTTCCACAGTGTAAGTTACGAAAATAAAATTCTTAAAATGACTTGCTGATATCGTTTAAATAGCCATACATTAGTTTAGATATCTCAAAAGACTTACATTACCAACCTCAAAATACTCTAATTGTTTATGGCAAGTTTATGGTTAATCAATGTCAAGCATCGGTTAATAAATTAGATTATTTTTCTTTAATTAGTTTTTTAATTTTTTTATTTAAGTACTTGGTTTTGTACTTGTTTGATAGGTAAGCAAATGGTTCCGTTATTAAATTTAACTTTTGTGATTTACGTTGGCACTTAGGATCCATCATGTGTCATGGAAATCTAGCTCTGCTCATATTGAGAAATGAATATATTTTACATCTTTTTAACCCGCTATTTTCTTACTTTTCGTGCCAAAGTCAAAGGCTTTACAGTCATACATCCGCAGGGCAGTCATTGTGCCCATATCTGTTCTACACATCCAGGCACATATTAAATAAGCTTATTTACAATCGCCAGACCCAAACATGGATCGTCTGGTATAAAACACGGTAAAAATAATTATCAGTCTATGGATTTACCGCATAACTGGCATTGAAGGTATTAGCGTGATTCATTTGATATGAATGGACAAGTAGTCGTTTTATGAAACGTGTGTGTTTCAAGAGATACTACATCATCATCATCATCAGCCGGAAGACGTCCACTGCGGAACATAGGTCTCCCCCTTAGAACGCCACAATGAACGACAATTGGCTATTTGCATCCACCGGTTACCTACGACGAACACAATGTCGTCTGTCCACCTAGTGTGAGGCCTGCCAACGCTGTGTCTTTCGGTTCGTGGTCGCCACTCGAGAACCTTTCTTCCCCAACGGTTATCGGTTCTTCGAGCGATGTGGCCTGCCCATTGCCACTTCAACTTGCAGATTCTGAGAGCTATGTCGGTGACCTTAGTTCTTCGGCGTATCTCTACATTTCGGATTCTGTCGCGCAAAGAAACTCCGAGCATAGCTCTCTCCATGGCTCGTTGTGTGACTCTGAACTTCTCTAAAAAAATACTACTTACATACATATTACATACTTAAAGCAATTCTTACTTCGGTCGACAAATCGATTAAATATATTAGATTAGAAAAGAGTGATTATTCAATAGCGTATCCATAATGATGAATAAGGTTAGGTAATCGATTATGTTTCTAGTTCCTGCTATTAAAAATTTACACGGTTATTAAGTTAACGATTTGTGGAAACTGGTTTTCACTATTAGCAATGGGGACTAACTAACGTAGTGGTAAACCAAAATGTAAGATATAGGTACTTACTATATTTCCGATATGAAATCATACTTAATTATATACCTATTATACGTTTTTTGAAAATACATATTTTAATATTGCAGATAAAACTTAAAAGGAGAATTAAATAAACAAGCACACAAATTTCCAAGAAATAAACAATTATAGAACCTATGTAAATGTAACACGAACTATTAAAACTGAAATTGGTTGGAATTAAATCAGAATATAATATAATCACTACCCACATATTTTAAAACAAAGTCCTCCGCCGCGCCTGTCTGTCTGTCGGTTCGCGATAAACTCAAAAACTACTAAACGGATTTTCATGTGGTTTTCACCAATAGATAGTTATTCATAGTGCATGAGGAAGGTTTAAATATTTAATTTGTTAAGGTTTTCTGTGAATTGGTTAAAATATAACAATAATTGTTGAAAGTATTGGAAAAAGTGCGGGCGAAGCTTTGCGCGATTTTACTTTCTGAAATGAACCTAAGTATGGATGGGATAACTTTGCTAAAATCCTAAAGCCCTAGTTTTTTACTGTGCAAATTTTTACCTTGTGTTTTCTCAGACGTTATGCTATATTTGTAATTTTAAGAGAATCATTAAAAGCAGAGATTGCAGACCAAGATAATATCGCGGAAAGACATGGCGCCACAGTTATAAATACAATTCAAAATAAAATAATAGTGTTTACAGATGCGTGTTACTCACACGTGCCCGCTGGAAATAATTTTGCCGTCCTTGATGATCAGTGAGTAATAATATTGGAATCTATACTATAATAAAACTCAAAGAGCACTTTTTCTGTACATTGAATATTTTTCCAAAATTTCTATGTGGGGATACTATACTATCGACATAGAGGCCAAAACAATTTTTTTTGGAATTATTGTCTGTCTGTCTGTCTGTCTGTCTGTCGTTCTGTTTGTCCAGGTATCATTTGAAAACCCGTGGATGGATTTTGATAGGACTTTCACTGATGTGTTGTGTAGAAGTCTAGGTATAAATTGGTATATAAAACATCACGCTATGTTTCATAGGGGCTAAGCAGTGAAACATTACTTGCACATATTACCACGTAATTTCCTTTGTATGTGAATAGGGTAATTATAGACTGATCAGTTATTCATTAAGATATGTATTATTACGCTATATACAATAGGGACTGAGCAAACATTTAGTTTGCATAAGATATGGCAGTGGCGAAGGGTCAATTTTTGTAAGCGGTAAGCCGGTCCGGTACACCCAGTAAATTTTCATTCGATTTCTGTATTGTTCTAAGTACTTTGCTGATAGCAATATGACATTATATCTTTGAAAAGTTAAAATCTGTAAAATCTGTCGTTCATGAAATTTTAATGAAAATCCCCAAGTCCAGGTAGTGTATAGGTATTGTAGCACAGTCGCAACAATAAAAGATGCGAAACAGTGGAAACTTTCATTATCGAATTTCATTGGACAGTAATTTACGATGTTAGCGTGATTTACAATTATGAACAGCGCCATCTATCGGTGAAATTGAACATACAATCACTATAGAACTATAATCTAGCTAAATAAAAGAAAGTCGTGTTAGTTACACTATTTATAACTCAGGAACGGCCTAATCGATGCGGCTGAAAATTGGTGGGGAGGTAGCTAAGAACCAGGAAACGGACATAGGATACTTTTTATCCCGGTAGGTTAAGGTTAAGCAACGTTAGGTAAGGTCATTAAATAGATGGGTGAACCGATTTGTATGAAAGTGTGCATATCGGGTAGGTCTGAGAATAGGTCATACAGTATATTTCATACCGCTAGGTTAAGGTTAAGCAACATAAGGCAAGGTCATTAAATAGATGGGTGAACCGATTTGTATGAAATTTTGTGTGCATATCGGGTAGCTCTGAGAATAGGTCGTAAACTATATTTCATGCCGCTAGGTTAAGGTTAAGCAACATAAGGCAAGGTCTTTAAATAGATGGGTGAACCGATATGTATGAAATTTTGCGGGTAGGTCTGAGAATAGGTTATTATGTATATTTTGTGCCGCTCATACCATGATTGACGAGGATATATAGAACGCGAGGAGGGTGCAAGAGAGGGAGAGGGGAGGGTAATGGAGTGAGTAATCGGAGGAGTTAGGTGGAGCAGGGGGTGGGGGTGAGAGGGAGCAAGTTGGGAGAAGAGAGAGGAGGGAGAGGGTTCAGAGAGGACAACGGGGAGAGGAAGAGGGGAAGTGTGACGGGGACCAAAGCGGGAGGGGAGAGAAAGAGCATAGAATTAGATTTTTCTTATAAGAGAGAGAGATGTAGAGAGATAAATCAAGGAAGTAGGGAGAAAAGGGGAGCAAAATGTAATTAAAGCGCGGGTGGAGCTGCGCGGGTCAGCTAGTTAATTAAATAAAAACAAAATCTATATATATAAAAATGATTGTTTGATAAAAATGAAATTTTGAGTGTACATTCCAATACCCATTGGAAATATAATTGGACCCGGTAGGTGGCGCTGCTGTCGATATGTCAACAATTTAATCTTACTGGAAATACTTGAAAGAAGGAAACTCTCATAGACAGTCTTTTTTTTTTTTTGGGAATGATAGACGCTGTTGGCCGCAGATGGCCATTACAGCTTCACCGGACAATAGGAGGCGAGCGCTTAAGGGGGTAACAACGGTAAAATTGCAAAAATAGCCTTAGTTTAAAGAGTTCGATGGATCAATCCGCTATTGCATTGGCTATGAAAATTATATGTACTTATACCTCAGATCTTCAGCAAATAGTTTTATTGATTAGATATTTGAATAAATATAACGTTTTCAAGCAATATGTATTTAAAAAATTTACTACGTTGGATATGAATTGTGTTAGCGTTCAACATCCGTTCATCGGATAGACGTCAAACTTGGACTATTAAAAAGCATATAATCTATTCTACAATTTGTATTGATTACATTTCTTAATTTCATACATGATTTACAAGAAATTATAGAAAAACCATGTACGCGATGCATTTCCCCTTGCAGCGCCCCCGCGATCGCCATATATCAATCAGTCCTTCGTGGACTGTGACGGCGAGTGGACATGCCCGATTTTTTTTTGACAAGTCGGATTTAATTTAAATGATTTTAAACATATTTTTAATTAAAATATGTTACAAATGGTATAATTATAACACTATAAATAATTGCAAATGGAATTTATACTTGTTTATTTAATTAAATATATTTTTATGTTACTAACATTTTTGTGGTTCATCATAGAGTATGCGAAAGTATCGTTGCCGTGTATAATGCCTAACTTTTAAAGCGTATCAGAGTCATATACGATCTTACTAATTTAGATCGTATTTACTACTGAGTAGGTCGACAAAATGACATACATTATGATATACTTGACATTGCCTTCTTTTTGTCAAAACATGAATGGTGTTATTATTATTATCATGTTGGTTTTTTCAACTTAGCAACGAGTATAGTACCCAGGTGGTTTGCTTGGTGGTGAGTGACACGCTTACCAACGGACAGTTGCTCGTCTTTTGAGATATCTGGGTTGGTTAGGTTGGAAGGGTACTTGTGTGCTATCTAGGTGGTGCTACCGCAATCTTAGATTTCTGCCGCTAAGTAACAAAACTGGTGAAACTACTGGACCGAAACGCTATAATTATAGTTTTGGATGACAGGGACAGAAAGGGAGTTTTCTATGGGTCGGTGATTCGATTACTATCAGGTAATACCTTTTTACTTAACTAAGTTGCGTAACAATAAACTCATGGTGGTGTTGGCAGAAAAAGTACCACTACGTTAAAATTTTAGTTACTCTAAAACTTGTTTGCTTATTAAAATCGATGTCTACTGCTCCGCGTAGTTCAAACCCCGCCATCGGTACAGAACTTAAGACGAAGTTACGTTACGTACATACGACGTTACACTAAAAACTCTTCTTCTTCTTTCTTCTTCTTCTACTAAATTCCTGCGTTAAAACAAACAGTACTACGGATTACTTTGGCATCCACGTATTGATTAACAACACATGCCCGTTGATTTAGTAGTTTGCTACCTTGGCCGCTACCCATAAGATCTTGGAGTCGATTCCCACACCCATGTGCATGAACATAATCTATTTGTTGGGTCTGGGTGGTTTTGACTTGTACTTTATTATGTAAAAAAGTTAAGTATCTTATCATTGTTTATATTCGATGGCCATCACGCAGTCGATCACGGAACTAATTGTCATAATAATAATAATATACGGTTTTATGGGTCTGCACGATTTGGGTCTACGATGGGTATCTAGTAAGTATGGGTTTAAGTATAGGTGGAGTTAGGTTCTTTGTTATTTGGGTACTAGTGGGAATAGGAAACAATAAAGTTAGACGCGTCTTTAATAATAACGTTGACATCTCATCAGGGCCACTGTCATGTGAGAAGTCTTTGCAGCATTTTAAGTCCCTGTCGTTGGCAAATGCGAACATCTTAAATACAGTTCGTTTCAATTCCTTTTTCCACGTACCAAAAAGCCTTACTATCAGATGGATGGTTGGAAGAATTGGAACCAATTCAGGAAATATGTTCAAAATATCCTTTTTCTGATATTTTTTCTATATTTTGGCGGCTCTATTAAGCGCTTTCGTTTTGACGTGCATAACAAAAACATTAGAATTTTGTGCATAGTTCCATTTCAAGTACGCTTACAGTAGTCACAGCGGATCTTCGTGTGTCTGAAGTTGGCTGCAAGACACAGTGCAGAAGCTATTTTTTGTATTTTTGTATTCACAACTCACAACTATACTTGCGCAATGGTTCGCTAAACCTAACTTCATACATAGATCCGCTGTGACTACTGTAAATTATAAGTAGTACATACGTATAGCGATTCCGAATGGAACTACCAGCATTACATGCAAACGCTAGGAAGGAACAAACGAAAGCATGGAGGGCAGCGATTGGCCTAAATCACTCCAGAACTTTCCCCAGCACAAGGGTGGACTGTGAGCTTAAATTATTAAATCTAAATAGATCACAAATCAGGCACCTAATGCGTGCATCAAGAAGCTAAATGAGCCTAAGTACCGTAGGTACTTGTAGTTTCTGTGAAGATGAAAAAGAGTCTATGTTATAGATACTGTGTCGCTGCGACGCTCTAGCAGGACGTAGATTGAGTCAACTGGGAGTAGCCTATCCTACACCAAATAATTATGTACAGCTCCATGCTGGTGCAATCTTGGGGTATCTAAACAAACTCTTCGATAAGTCAGCAACAGAGTAAGGGCTAGGGCAGGCACAATGGACCCAGCTGGGTCGAAGTGCGTCCCGGTGGTTACCGGGCCACCAACAATAGAATAGAAGTATGTAAAAGTCTCACTATTTAGGCATTGACCCTTCTACAATAGACGGAGAGAACCTTTGATATGAAGTTTGGAATATGAAATGCAATAATCCATATCTTGACGCAACACGCAATTACGTTACCACTGTAAGTTGATGCGTTATCAGATTGTAATTAGGCGGCACGCCAAAGTATACATCAAAATCAAGGTATAAAAAAGTGAGATACAGATTTCCCCAGAGAGTGATTATGGAGGATAAAATGACTTCGTATTTAGACATTTGTCTAGATCAGTCACCAGCAGAAGGTCCCAGCAGTATGCAGTGTGGTTCTCGGTATTCGTGTTGGTAGATCAACAAGCTAAGTAAGATTTATCGGCAATGTAAATTTCCCCGTCTTTCGACTGACGTAACAGAATATGTTCCAGTGAACGACGAGTTGAGCTGGCGGGGGACCGTTCTTATACTGCATCAGTCTTGTTCTTTTCGCGTCACTATGAACTAATATAATTTTCTTATCATGCATTTTTTATCATGTATTATTTTAAGTTCCCAATAAATTTTATTTTATTTATTTTATATTTCATCAGTTTCTTCTCCTTTTATGTATACATAATCAATAAAATATTCAAAAGTGATATCGTTAAGTATATTTGCAGTAAATGTAACTATATTGAAATTTCCTTCCTTAACGGAATAGGCAAAATTAATAAAGCTCCATTTGACACATCTGCATATTTTAGTCTATAATTTTTCAAATGTAATATTCATATTTGCTGGTAGCGCCCTCTACGATGACAACTCTCGGCCGGAGCGGCCAGATTCTCAAGGTCATTGGCGCATGTTACCCCCTTAAAGCGCTCTAGCCTTTACGGCAGAAGTAGCGACGAGCTCAAGGGCACCTCAGGGAGGCCCGGCCTCGGCTTGGGCTGTCGCTTAAGAGAGGGCTGAGTTTACCACCGGTTCACAACGCGCCCCCACTGAGAAGAACCGGCAAGAAACTCAGTGGGGTGATGCACGTCGTTGAGGTCGCATACGTACAACCCTTCGGCCTCACCGGCGAGACCGGTGTCTGATAGCTAGTGTAGCATACGGTTGTCGGGGAGGGTTCGGCGCATCCCGGTCCAATAGGACCGTCATGGGGTCAGGAGGGTCGAGCAGTAAGTGCCGTGGTCTGCGGCGCGAGTCAGGTAATCGGCGGCGGCGCGGATTAAACTGTTCGCGTGACGGGACGCGGATTCAAAGTACCGTTTCGACGCTTCTTTGAGGAACTTACGAAGGGGATCTAACTGGAAATCGGAATGCAGATCTACGTTCCGCATGTACCACGGGGCACCGACGGCACGTCGGAGGAAACGATTCTGGATAACCTGTAGGCTATCGATATGGGTGCGGGCGGCGTGCGCGAAAACTACACTCGCGTAAGTCATAATTGGGCGAATGCAAGCTTTGTATAATGTCAACTTATTTCTAAGCGACATTTTACTCCGCTTGCAGAGAAGGGGATACAGGCGACCTAATACGAAAGCCGCTCGATTGCGGACGGACCTAATGTGCGGGCCGAAAGTCATGGCGGAGTCCAAGGTGACTCCGAGGTACTTAACCTTCCTAGTCCAGGGAATTTCGGAAAACGTACAGGTTAAGCAACGTCAGGTGAGGTAAATAAATAGATGGGTGATCGTTAAGGGGCATTTAGACTGATAATCTCCGTGTTTCGAAGGGCAAGTGAAAAAAGGGAGTGATGGGGTGAGGTATAGTGAGAGACATGGTGGAGTGAGAGGGAGCAAGGTGGGAGGGGCGAGAGAGAGAGGTAGAGGGGGGCTCAGTGAGAAGGGGGAGAGGAAGAGGGGGAGTGTGACGGGGACCGAAGCGGGAGAGGGAAAGAGAGAGGAGAGCGCATAAGATGGAGACAGAAATAAATCAGGGGAGGACGGAGAAAGGGAGAGCAAAATGTAATAAAAGCGCGGGCAAAGATGCGCGGGTGAGCTAGTAAATAAATAATAATACCACGCTGCGTGCTATACAATAATATGCTGGATGGGTCGTCTAGCACGGTCTGTGCATTATTATTCAGACCAGGATTACCTGCGGCCAGGCTCGGACCCAAACTAAGTAACATTTAAATAATAATTTAATACTTTTGACATTATTATATACAAAGCGATGAATAAAATCTATTTCAGTGACGTCGCAGTTGTCATAAAGTCAAATAAACTCAGGTAACGATTCCATATTAAGCACATTAACAACACAATAATGTTGTCTTTTATTATATGCAAATATTACACATTGAAACAACTTTTACTGTTTCTTTTACGAGAAAGTAAAGTTAACAAAACAACATTTTAATTATACGTGTTCTAAGGCCCAAGTGTACCGACATTTAATCGTCCGTTATCTATTTTCGATTATCTATTTTTCACCACCACCATAACCCCGGTTATGGACCCCTAACAGTCCATTATCTTAACCTAGCTGGACACCCCCGGTCACCGTTAAGGACTGTTAAGTAGTTAAATAGATAATCAATTCTGAAAAATAGATAACGGATGATTAAATGTTGGTGCACTTGGGCCTAAAAGTAGTAAGTAAAATAATTATAGTTTATTCCTCTCACGTGGTCAGGACAATGCGTACTTCATCTAAACTTACAAAGACATACTTACATCTCGGGATGATTAATAACACGTACGACAAAAACGTTTTAGCTAAGCGGATAATAATATTTTTGCTGGCCAAACAAGTAGGCTGCTGGACAGATGGATATTCAAGGAACTAGAACAGGTTTCACTAATCAGTTTCAATTAAGCTAATTATGTCAGTAATTGTCGCTGTGCAATAATGATTAATTCGATAAGGCCGTCCAGATAGGTACCACCCGTTGTGTGTGTGAGATATTCTGCCGCCAAGTAGTAATGTATGTATAAACATTGCTATGTTATGGTGAAACACACTGTTGCTAGTGAAGTTATCGGACACAAGATACTTAATAAAATAACTACTCGGATGGTGAATGAATTTCTGTTCTCGTCAGCGTAATGAATAAAAAAAATGTGCGTGCGTGGAGTCCCTCCGCGCGGAAGAAGTGAAACTTCATTCTCGTTCTGTCTCTTTCTAGTCAGTCAGTCAGTCAGTCAGTCGGTCGGTCGGTCCCTCACTCACTCACTCACACACACTCATACACAAACTCACCCACACTCACACACACACTTACAAACACACACTTACACAAACACACTTACACACACACACTCACTCCCACACTCACACACCCACTCGCACACACGCGCTCACACACACGCTCACACACACTCACACATATCCCATCAGTGACGTCTTACCTCGACGTGAACACTGGACGGCTATGTCAAATATTGCCATATAAAAATGTCTGAGTATAGAATAAGAGAATGGTTATTATTATCTTTTCGCATTATTGTCCAGCTTAAACAATAAAAATATTAGCAGTACGTATTTAACTTTTACGTCAAAGGTTTAAAAGTTCAGTTGTTTCTTATTTCGCATTTTTGCAGACAATTCAATCATGCGTCGCGTTAAACACTGTAATTATCCTTTGTGTGTAAGAAAAAAGTAATGTCAATGTAAAACTGTTACTTTCGAACAAAGAATAACAAGTTCTTGAACACTTATGAAGGCTATTAACACATTTTTAAACAAAGAATGTACTTATACGAAGCAAGTAATTTCGCTTTCCCAAAAAGGAAAATTAACCGACATGTTTGCGATATTTTTACGGTTAATATGTGACTATAAAATTATCCTCTTTTATGAATATCATATTTCGGTACACTTTTAGGTGTATCTTCTCATATTCTTGTAAGTAATCGTGACTTAAAATAATAATTTATTAACATTGAATCTGTTTACTTTTCAAATATACTTTTCATTCCCCTCAGTTAATAGGTATTAGGTAAATATCTTGTAATAACTAGTGATACTTTTCCAGAATCCCGACTTGCCACCCATAGTCTTATTGTACCGTAGTAATTATTCTTAATCTCAAACAACATTCCTACAGATACTTATCTGTACAACGTTCATACGACTTATACATCGTTAGCTTGTCAGTTCACATATTTCCCGCGTGATTGACAGCTCTAACATGTTCCAACGCAATGATATACGGCATATTAATTATAATGTCTGTGTTCCGACTTTGGTAACCATAAACTATGACAGGTACAGAACAGAGCAGGACAACTTTGACGCAGCGAGCCTCTTATGGTGGTCTCGACCTTAAGGGCTCCCACACCTAACTGCGAATTCGCATCACATCGCAAATATCTGCGAGAGACAAATGAATTTTTGTATTGAAAATGCATTTGTTTCTCGCAGATATTTGCGATGCGATGCGAATTCGCAGTTATGTGCGAGAGCCCTTAGTCATATCGAGATGAGGAAGAAGAATACTATGACCAAAATAACATCTTCAAACGTGATGGCCCTATGCTTATAGGACCGTAAATATTCATACGTAATCGAGGCATGTCTTTAGATTTAGCCGTAGTGTATGCGCTACGTTCCTAATTCATTTAGCATTACCATTGATTACAAAAATATAAATTGGATAGTAAGTTAACTTCATCAGCAGCCGAAACGTCCCCTGCTGAACAAAGGCTTCTCCCTTAGAAGGCCATAATCCCCACGCTTGGCAGGCGGCTTGGGGATCGCAGTGTAGGTGGTAGGTAGGGTTCCCACCCGTACTATATTATATAGTACATTACTATATTTTAGCCTATTGTACTAGGAATATATTAAATAAAAATAAACAAATATATAAAATAGAGATAAATAATGAGAAATAAATAAATACGTACTAAGTAGTTGTTTTTATAAATTTCTCAAAAGTACTATATTTTATATAACTTACAAGACAAAAATGCATTTTTTTTTAAAAAGGTGGCAACCCTAGTGGTAGGTAATCTAATAAAAAGACGCCCGTCTTCTTGTTTTCCCTTAGTCGCCTCTTACGGACACCTAACGGGAGGAGAAAGGTGCTATTCATACCCGGACACCCCACGGGGACGGTTAGGGGGTAAGTTAACTTAACACTAAGAAATTTTCATATGTCTAACATAGGGGAAACCCCTCGGAGATGGCAGATGTACGCCTTGAACTGTTTTTTGTATGAATTTTGCCCATATTTACGAGTAATTTTTGATAATTTTTTACACGTGTGATACACTGGATACCAATATGCAACCGAGGATGATAAATCTATAATTTCCAATATACAAAAATAGATTGCAAATAACTACGGGACCTTGTCACAATTACCTAGAGTTTGATAACTGTTGTATATGATTAGATGATCGCAAGACTGACTGAAGTGTGTTTATCGATATAATAACTACGCTGATAAGCGATTCGCTATTGATAAGTACTCGTGAATAATGTTTCTAGAAACGATTTCATTGTGCTGTAAAAGGTAAGTATCTATATTTTGTGATAAATAATATAATAATAAAGTAACCATAGTCAAAATAGTCATTTATACAACCGGGGTCATACCAAAACAGTTACATCAGTCTCTCAAAACCCTTAACCTACCTCCAAACATTTACCTATTACTTCAAAAAGCCGTCATTCTGAACACATGACGTTTGGTTCGCAAATTTTTACAAACTGAACAGGAGAGGCCTAACCCAATTCCTCAATCAACTACACACGTCCCACCCCCTGATGAACACTTGGCTTAGGCCCGTGCCATCAGGTATACCGGTTCATTTGCAACCGAGATAAACTAAAGTTTAAACTAAAATAATAATAATAATAAATGAATATGTGAAGTAATGATCGTGATCAACTTCCTTTAAACTGCCGGCAAAATGGCACACGGGCGTATCTTTGCGTTAGACAATTGTAGTCGTAGTAAAATCATGTAGAAAGAAATTTCTTAGTCATCATCATCGTCCACTGCTGAACAAAGCCCTTCCTCTTAGAAGGGAGGGGTTGCCATAATCCCCACGCTTGGCAGGCGGCTTGGGGATCGCAGTAGGTAGAAGTGGTAGGTAATCCAATAGAAAGACGCTGCAGTCCGTCTTCTTGTGTTGTGAATTTCTTATTAAATTTATATTTGAACGAAATCGATTCCACAGAACGTTAGACGAGCTTGTGACGCGGATTGGTACCCGGACTGCTTTAAGCCGGGAAAAGTTGGATGAGGGAAGTTATGCCTTTGCCGTGCAGTAGGCTAATAATAAACTCCAATTAATAGAGAATAATTAATATATAAATCATATTCCACAGCAGAGAACCTACTTACATCCCATTTTGTACGCACTAAAGATACTTTTAAACACGTTAATAAAATCTTTTTTTTAAAAAATTTAACCGACTTCAATATCACTGAAAAGTATAAAATAATTTAAATATTATTGAAGTTGGTGTTAGCGTACCTGCTGTGTATATTTGGCACCAACTTCAATAATATTTAAATTATTTTATACTTTTCAGTGATATTGAAGTCGGTTCAATTTTTTTTTAAAAGATTTTATTTTAAACATTTTAGTGATATTTTCATATATAAAGATTGAACCATCGAAAACCGTAAAATTATCTAGGTAGGTTATGATCACATTATCGTCTACATAGTTTTACATAATTCATGTTTCTTCAGAAAAAAATATCCGGTCGTAATGAAATTTGCATGGAAACATCATAGTAGTTTACTCTCTCGAATAAAAAAAGAATCATCGAAATCGGTTCATAATTGTCAGAGCAATGTAATGGAGAACATCAGTTTTATGGTTTTTACCAGATAAATTCCTCCACATCGTTCATGGTCCTCCAGGAAGTTCTTATCCGGTTGTAATAAAATTCATACAGATTCAATACAGTGGTTTCTTCTTTCGAATAAAAAAAGAATCATTGAAATTGGTAAATATTTGCCAGAGTTATGACCATTTTTGTCCGACCGAGCGAGTCCGAGCGACTAAAACGTCATCTATATAGGCTTTCTTGCAGCTCTCAGTGCGCAGTCACCATTCTTGTTTTTTTCAGGAACTACTTATTACTAAGCAATAATTTTTTTATGGGACCCAATTAACGGATTAAAGAATGGATGGAAGAAAGATTTTTTCAAATCGGTTCATAATTGCCAGAATTATGCGCGAACATACATAGAAAAAAAATATATATATATATACAGACGAATTGAGAACCTCCTCCTTTTTTGAAGTCGGTTAAAAAGTAGTGCCTTTAAAAAAATCAAATAAGGAGGTACTCAATTCGTCTGTGTAATATTGTTTTTTGTTCACAAGATACATATTTCCGTGATCGCAGAGTTATCTTACGTGATAAAAAAATAAAAAGTAATCATATGCAACATTTCCGAAACGTAAACTGTCACCTGATAGTGAGTGATACCGTGAAATATGCCATCATTGCCCTCAAGGGAAACTTTGCCCGAAAAACCATTTGTAAGCTTATCTTTGATGTGCAAGCGTATCTTAATATTATGGCAATATTCATTGACTTTGGTGGGAAATAGGTTATATTTATGGCAACGCTGACTATCCCAATTGCTGCTAACTTTGTTTAGTACCTTGTTTGGAACTCGTCGAGTGAGATGCGTGTTTTTGCGGGCAAATTTTAGTGAAAATTTATAAGTAAATTCTGCGAGATGGCGAAAACATAGGTAAACTTAATTTATATCATGTGCTAATAAATTATTTGTAGAGTTTATTAATGCTAGTGTCATTTTGCAAAGTCTTTTAAATGTAAAGTTATGATGGTGGGCAAAGTTATCTGGTAATGTTCCGACCTACGATTGTCAATATTGCCCACTATTAAAATAAGCTTAGGGTTGGCTCAATACGAACGATAGATTTTTTTTACTTTTTTTTATTTATGGATTCCGCTGAGCTTATTTATTAAATTTTAAACATTATTAGGTATTTAATTAGATGATATTAGAAAAAAGTTAAAGATGACATTAGTTGTTGGGTACAGCTGCGTGAGTACCTGCTCCGCAGTACCTTATTATTTGAACTTTTTTTATTATTCTCATGCTGGTCGACCCCTTAGCCTTGTTTGTATTATGCCTGCCTACCAAACACAGGCAAGCGAAAGCATTCATGTGATGAACACGTGCTTTTTTCTTGTGTCTGGATGTTATTTCTATGTAAATATCTATCTATATTGTATTTATATTAGCTGTCTGGTGCTTAGTTTGGGGACAAACGGCCGTGTGAGATATGTCCACATATTTAAGTATTCTTACTATATTCTTATCGTATTTGTATTCTTACTATATTATTAGTTCTAATATCTTTTGTTGAGAGCTGCGTGGTTTGTTCCATAAAAATACACATAAATCTCGAATTAGACAGAGGAAGTCAAGACGAATAATTATATAAAAACTACACTGGAGAAATGTTAAAACTTGCATGCGAATCAGTGGAATCTGACCAAATTTCTTCACTAGACAACGGCAACTTGGTATCCCAAGACGTACAGAAAGGAAAATAAATCAGCATTTTTACTATGTGCCAACCCTAGCAATTTTAAAAGGTGAAATGTGGATTGTATGAAAAAGATAAAAAATGCCAGGTTAACATTGCCCAGTCATTTTGGTAAGAAACTTTTCATTGTATAGATTAAATTTCTAAAGTAAACGCCATTTTTACCAAAACTCTTAGACTGGTTTTTATGTCATCTGTATAAAGGCCATATTTGCGTCAAAAATCAATGTGGGCAAAGTTTACCAAAAGTCCAGATAACTTGGCCCGCCAACAAAATCGAAGAAATATTGAATTAAATGTTGAATAATAGCTAATTTAGCTATACAAATACATGCACATTATCTCACAGTTGTAGCTGATGACGGAAAATTCTTACGTGTCCATAGAAAAAACGTATTAAAATTGTAATTATTTGATAAAAGTGGGCAAAGTTGGCATGTTTCACGGTACATGCAAGTATGTAATATACCTTCTAATTTCCGTCAAGTTCACCAGCTCTACGTCATAAACTTATCAGCTATCAGTCATCAATATAATATGTAATTTGTCACGCGTTACTTTTAAGATTTTCTTATCTAGAAAACATATCAAATGTTACTTTTTTTGTCATTTTACAATGATCTGTTGAAAATATTGAATTACAAAACTTACTAACACGAATTACCCTTAGAAATAAGTTGAAATGTATTGCTACCATTTTATAGTGTACGCATGGTTGAAAAGCTAAATTAAGCTAATTAAATACAATAAAAATATGAATTCCACCAAACTGACAGTTTTCTCCATATATATTTCACACCAGAGCCTCTAGCGGTAACTTTCAAAAACTAGTAGAATTTACGGGAGAAAACGAGAAAACTGACACTTTTGATTTCAGATAGGTATAACACCTAAATGATTATAACACGTTGTATAGGGGTTATTAAAAATATCCATCTCAGTTCATAAAAACTGTGGTTAAATATTCTATGTTACCTTACCTAGCGACCAACAATTTTTACGTCTCTTCCTTTTGAAGAGAAATGTCGTTAAAATGTTCATGCAAACAAAAATTAAGATGGCTTACGACTTTCTTTGTGGGCATTGTGACGAGAACTGGCGCCAGTTTTTGTTCACATATTTTTATTAACAATACGAGTTCGGATTGCTTTAGTTAGGGTAATAATGGACAATGGAACAAGTAAAGAAATATATTTTTAGAACTGATATAAGACACATCGTTGTTGGTTTACGTAGTTATTCGCTTAAATTGTATGTTACCGGTATGTTTGTATAACAACATAAAGCTCTAGGTAAGTATGTGGTTTGCTCTTTGAAGTGATTATGTGATTTCAAAAGCTCCATGATTTCACAGCCTTATTCGCAAATCTATACGAATACAATGTAAAGATAAACCATCAAACAAGCGCCTGTTGCACCATCAAACAAGTGATTACTACCTATACTTACATAATTTTGCAAGTGCATGTTAAGTTATTAATATATCTTATCGCATAATTACCAAAGACATTTAACTACTTAGTAATAAACCGGCCTCGCTTGTTACACGTGTAATAACTCAAAAACGTCCGTCTTATAAGTCGACAATTATTATTTGTGGCACTTTTTTTTTTCTGTGGCATCCCTACGGCCTATATCGGTTTTTTATAACTCTCGTTTTAATTTTTAAGTTTATTTATTATTTGTTCGTAATTTATGTCTTAAATCAATTTATTCACTAAATTATCTCAATGTTATAGTGGTGCACGTTAGTTTTTTAAGTAATATCTGGTGATCGACGTCAAAAACTGATGTTCAAAAGTGACTGTTCTTCGCTAAGTACTTGGTGCCGGTTTATTTGAAACTGTATAGTTATTTTGAATTTTTTACGTGTCTCACATTTAGGAAAACAGGATAAGTTATTTCAGGTTACTTTACATCTTTATTACCTACGTAACGCAAGTACTTAATCCCGTATTACGAGCGCCTGAAAATTGATTGTTACGAACAACCGTCAACATCAAATCCTTAAATAGTTTGTTAACACAGTTTCGTTTGTTTGATAATATCTGAATTGTCTAGATAATATCTAATTATGATGACTCGTAGTGCACATGCTCGCCAGGAAGAGTCTAAACTCAGACTGGCGTTAACAGAGTTGAAGGAAACCAAAGAGCTGTGTTGTCAAATGAACAAGGAAAGGGAGGATAACGAATTAGAATTTATAAAAATTTTAAATGAAAATAAAAAACTTAAAAGTGAAATGGCTAAATTGCATACACAATGTATTGATGCCCTAGATGCTCGGGACAGGCTCCAAATTGTCGTAAATGATTTTGATAAATGCTCAGAAGAATATGTTTTGGCCCTAAATCGCATTACCTTCTTAGAGGAGAAGCTTAGAGTGTCCCAATCCCAAATCTCACAGTTAGAAACTGCAAAGTTAACTGTTACCACCTCGCTGAACCAAAGTCTTTTCGATGAGTTGGTTGGCAGTGCCCCGAGCATGGTTCCTGCTGCTCTTAGGCAAAGACCCATAGCAACTATTGATTTAACATCTGGAGATGATGTTCCACTAAGTACATCTGGGGGTATGACTAAGTGCAGTAGCAAAAAAATAAAGAAATATATAAAAATTAATAGATATATAAAAAAAACTCAGAAACTGGTAAAGAAACATAAATTCTTTATTAAAAATGTTAAATTAAACCGGGAAAGACTAAATTTGATTGATACATTAGATATATATGCATCTAGGTTAGATAAGTGCACTCTGAAGCACAAGATGGACACCCAAAACTTGCAAGAAGATATCTTACACCTTCAAACTAAACTAAAATCAATATCAGATAAGTATTCAGATTCACAAAAATTAATGAAAGAATACACGCTGGCTATGAATGAGCTCATTAACAATAATTCATTGAGTAATAATATTAACCAGCCCTCAGTGTGCTCCTCATCACCGGCATGTAGCTCTATTCCTTTACAAACTTTAACACAACCTTCCCTTGATGTTGTTGGTGATTATATACCTGTAAGTAAGCACTCTGTTAATTATGTAACCTCAAATCCCACTGAAATTGTTATGTTTAGTGATGAAATTGGTAAGGACATGGGCCACTATTTGTCAGATATTATGAAGGGACATTCTGTCATAAATCATTGTATGCCTGGTATGACCTATGCCAATTTAATGGACAAAATATCTAGACATATATTTAGCCGGGATTCAACATTGATTATCTTGATAGGAAATAGAGGAAATGTGTCCAAAAAACTGTTATATAAATATCAAGAGATGTTATCAAATATTGACGTTAAAAAAGTTGTAATGTTCACATTTCCCTACAGTAAGGGTTTGCCACAGGATGAAAATACTAGTAGATATAAGTTAAACTTGACATTACACACATTGACACACTGTAATGTTTATGACATGGAAAATAAATTTAATTTAATAGACATTAATAACTTTAAAGTTAATTTTTATATGACAAAAGATAAATACACACATCAAAAGTGTCTAGGGATCAACATATATTTTTGCAATAACTTTTCTCCTGATTGATATTAATTAAAATTTTCTTTAAGGATTCATCAAATAAAGTGTTTTCGTTTGTCACAGTAACGATAAACCAAGTCACCTTTGCATTAATAAAGAAATTTGCCATTTTCCTAATAAAGGGATTTTTGACATTTGAACCACTAACACAAAAGTTCGAAAAAAAGACTGAAATAACAGTTTTCTTTAAAATTTTATTGGGTAACTTAAACAATTAATAATCCGTGTTTCTACCGCGAACACTAACAACACAAGAACATCGGTTTGGCATACTCAAAATGAGTTCATCCAAATCACGCTGTGGAATGGCCGCCCATGTTCGTTGCAACAACAAAAAAAGGTCTTCTTGCGACTGGATACCCTCCATATTCGGCAGAGCTCTTCTCTGTAGCATATCCCATGCATGCTCAATCGGGTTCAAGTCTGGCGACTGAGCAGGCCAGGGCAGGACATTGATGTTAGCTGCGGCGAGAGTCTGTCTTACAACTCTTGCGGTGTGCGGTCGTGCATTATCATGCATTAACTGAAATAAGGGACCGATTTGCACTTGTAGAGGAACGATGACGTCTGATACAATCGTCTCAGCATAAATTTGAGCGTTGAGGTTGCCTCTGATCCAAATCAACTCAGTTCTTCCGCCGATCCAAATACCCGCCCATACCATGATGGTTCCACCACTATAAGGATGGACTTCCTGGCAGGATTTTAATCGCTGTTGGCGTCCAGGGGTTCTCCAGTGTCGTATACGTCTTGTATCCGGTCTCATACCAAAACGAGACTCATCAGAAAAGCACACGAAACGCCATTGTTCTTCTGCCCAATTTCTGTGTTCAAGTGCCCATTGATATCGAATCCTACGATTGTGCATTGCTATAGGTGGTACCCGTAGCGGTCTTCGGGAATGAAGGTTCACTTCATGCAAGCGGTTTCTGACTGTTTGGTCGCTAATTAAGTTCCCTGAAGAGTGATGAAGCCTCACGGCTAACATCATGGCAGTTATTGTTGGAGCTCTTCGAGTTAAGATTTGAATATATCGGTCTTGTCTCCGTGTGGTGCAGCGATACCGTCCTCCATGGCGCTCAGCCACGGTACCAGTGCTTCGGTAACGTGTCCAAAGTCGACTGATAACACTCTGACTTGTATTCAGAGCTAAAGCCACAGTACGTTGCCGGGAACCAGCTTCTATCATTCCCACGGCTCTGAGCATTTCTTCCCTGCTTAAATGACGTCGCCGCTCCATAATAACGTTGGTTTTAATCAGTAGTAGGGAAACAGTAGCACTAATAATGTCTTCAATGCGTTGTATGTTTTTATAGGGAAAATATTGACAGCTGATTTTCATCTTTTACTCGAATTTGATTCACAGTTCCTGATTCAAATTATGAAATGCACCAAAAAGGATCCATATAAATTTATAAAATCATAAATTTATTACAAAGCCACATCTCAATCTCAAGAAATCCGCTTAAAAATGCTTGATCCCTAGACACTTTTGATGTGTGTATTATCTTTCTAAATATTGTAAAAGAGAGATAGCTATGTCGCTATCATATTATTTTTACACATCAGCCAAGAACTTGGCTACACAGGTTGCTTCTTTTGAGCAACATAAATTTGACATTCATGTTAATCCAGCCAAGAAGTTGGCTATCAATAATGACAATCTAATTAATTTAAATTAGACTATACGACAACAGAGACCAACTCTGGCATTTTTGATAAAAATAATTGCAATATAAGCATTATGCAAAGCCCATGTAATATTAATACTAAGTTGCATCAAAATATAGTACCATGTATCAACCTGGTGCATCAGAACATACAAGGAATGTTGGGCAAAGACTTAGAAATTGAATTGTTCTTGAACGGTCACAACATAGATATTTTTTGTGTTACTGAACATTGGCTAAAAGATGACCAGTTCATGTTCAATTTTAACAACTACCAGGTTGCCAGCTCGTTCAGCAGAGTAAACATGATACGCGGGGGCTCTTTAATTATTATGAAAAATAATATTAAATATAAAGAACGTACTGATGTAGTGAGCCTTTCTGTTGAACGTGTTATTGAATTAGCTTGCATTGAGACTGGGCAGTTTTTGGTGCTGAGCGTATATAGACCCCCTTGTGCATCATATGATGTTTTTGAAAATATATTAGAAACTGTTTTACACAAATTGTCACACACTAATAAATCTATCATTGTCTGTGGAGACTTCAACATAAATATACTGGAAAATACTAATGTAACTAGTAAATTTATAACCTTATTTAGATCACACAATTTGTATAATATTTTCTTTGAGCCAACTAGGATAACCTCTTTTAGTGCAACATGCATTGACAACATTTTTACAAGTTTGAAACCCACACACAAAGAAATTATTAGTAAACTGGATTCCGACCACTGTGGTCTAGTTGTTACATTTCCTAGTAAAATCATCAAATTTCAACGAAACATAACATTTGTTCCTATAAATAAACACCGCTTATGTCAGTTTAAAGCCGCCTTGACTGACAGCCTACCTGTGTTGCCCTGTCATGGCGATCCGAATATATTATACAATTCTTTGTTCCGAGAAATCGATAATCGATTTGTAAAAATTTTTAAGCCCAAAACTGTATCGATTAATAATTGTGTATCGTTTAATGACTGGGCGACTGTTGGTATACATACCAGTCGGAGAAAACTGTATGAGCTTTATAATGAAAAATCTGTTAATTCCTCTCAGCTCTTTAAAGAATATGTAAAAAAATACTCAAAAGTTTTCAAGCGAGTCTGTTCGATAGCTAAGTCGAATTTTTTAAAAAATAAAATCCGAAATGCGGATAATAAGATTAAAACTACATGGAATATTATAAATAGCGAGACTGGTAGGTCATCAGTAAGAAATAATGATTTTTGTCTACATGTTAACAATAAAGATGTAACAGCGGATTTAGATGTAGCGACAGAGTTTGAAAGGTTTTTTAGTGATGTTCCTATTAATATAACGAAAACTCTGAATTCCTCGTCCACTTCCGCTGAAATAATATTAAATGAAAATGTACCACAGTGTGACACAGCTTTTAAATACTCTTTTGTGACTGCTAAAGACATCATAAAAACTTTTAAACAACTTAACCAGAAAAAGACGGCTGATGTATGGGGGCTTTCTGTCCAAATAATAGCTTATATAATTGACATTATTGCTCCTCAATTAGCAGTTATATTTAATAGCTGTGTCAAGAATGGAGAGTTTCCTGACCTCATGAAGCACAGTAAAATAATACCTTTATTCAAGTCTGGTAGTACCACTGAACCTACGAATTTCAGACCAATTTCGGTGTTGCCAGCCTTGAGTAAAATTTTTGAAAAGCTTCTTTTGGATCAAATGTTAGGTCATTTCAATAAATATAACTTGTTTCATGATAAACAGTTCGGCTTTAGAAAGAATCGGTCCACCACTGACGCGGGAGTCGAATTAATAAAATATGTATATGAGGCTTGGGAGGAATCACAGAACGCCCTTGGTGTATTCTGTGATTTATCCAAAGCTTTTGATTGTGTAGATCATGATACGATGGTCAGGAAATTACGCCACTATGGTATAAGGGACAGAGCTCTTGACCTTTTAACTTCATATTTGCATAATAGAATTCAGAAGGTTGACATTAACGGTAAGAGATCTCCTGGTTCTGTGGTCTCCATGGGCGTCCCTCAAGGTTCAATATTAGGCCCATTTCTGTTTTTAATATATATTAATGACTTACCCTACTACGTAGGGGACAAACTAAATGTTGTATTGTTCGCTGATGATACCTCTCTTTTATTTAAAGTCAGGCGTAAACTCTATGAATACGACGAAGTAAACAATGTACTTTCTAAAGTTGTCCATTGGTTCAATGTTAATAATTTGAAACTTAATGAGAGCAAAACCAAATGTGTGAAATTTGTAACACCAAATGTAAGACAGGTGGCAATTACCACCACCAATGTGGAAATTAATGGAGCGAAGTTGGACCTTGAGGAGTCGACTGTGTTCTTAGGTATAACAATTGACGCTAAACTACAATGGGGCCCCCACATTAAGAAATTGTCAGGTAGACTGAGTTCCGCGGCTTATGCAGTTAAAAAAATAAGACGTTTAACTGATATTGAAACCGCTAGAATTGTTTATTTCAGCTATTTCCACAGTATTATGTCTTATGGTTTATTACTGTGGGGATCTTCTGCAGAACTTAATACCATTTTTATTCTGCAGAAAAGAGCTGTGAGAGCCATTTACAATCTGGCTCCTACTGATTCACTAAGGGAAAAATTCAAAGAAATAGATATTCTAACGGTTGTTTCGCAATTCATATTTGAAAATTTAGTTTATATTCAGAAAAATAGTGTATCTTTTAAAAAGTACAGTGCGATTCATAGTGTTAATACCCGGAACAAACACAATCTTGTTTTACATTCCACACGTCTCCACAGAACAAGCAAATCGTTTATGGGCCAAAGTATACGCTTCTATAACAAACTGCCACAGGATATCCGAGATCTTCCACTGAATAAATTTAAACCTTTGATAAGAAGCCGGTTGTCGAAAAAGGCTTATTACAAAATCTCGGATTACCTAGAGGATAAAGCTGCGTGGGCTTGAACTGCTCAACTCATGCAAGCTTAGAATTGTAGGCTTACAGTTTGTAACACCTCTTAATCTGGTGGATTACTGATGGCTGTTTCACAAGTCAATTGATTGATAATATAAAGATTATGTGAAAGTGTTTTGTGTCTTGCCTGTCGAGGTACTACTTAACAGCAGAAGTTAAATGTGAGCCACTGTGATTTTGGTTCGGTCATGCTCGCCATCGAAAAGTCTTTGCTTGTGGCGGCTTCGTGTGGCGGGTCACCCCCTTCCCTCTAATATGGTTGAGGGGAGTGATGGCTGCTGCTCGAGTCAACTCGTGCGCGGGTGCTGCTGGTCCGACTTCTATCCATTTGGCCTTTTAGTTTGTCTTAATTTATTGTTTTCTTCTTTTCTCCCTTGCTTTATGTTTCGAATGGCAGGACACAATATCGCTAATGTCGATTCATTTGTAACAAAACAATGTTTAAAAAAAAAAAGTGAAAAAATGACAAGCCCGCTGAGTTTCTTGCCGGATCTTCTCAGTTGAGGCCGCGTTGTGATCCGGTGGTAGCTTCTAAAAAATGACGATTCAAAAGTGCTAGCGTTAAGCCTATTTGAAATAAAGATTTTTGAGTTTGAGTTTGTGAAAAATATTGCCTAATTTCGTGTTGCGAAATTGCAAATCTCGCTATGATAAAATGACTGAATGAGACTACAGTTTATTTTAACGTACTTAAGTATATATTTTGTGTAGGTATATACTAAGAATTTAATATAGGTTGTAGTTGTAAGGTTGTCACAAGTTTAGTAAGTATAAATTATAAAAGTACAAAAAGCCCGACTGCGAAGAAAAAAAAAGGAATTTAGAAATTATATTATATATTAATATATAGATACTTACATAAAACGTATACATTGTATATTTATATTTGAACTCGTATCGTTGAGACCTTTAATTTGATATTGATATATTGGAAGTAAAAAAAAATTTAAATTGCGGCTGACGGCTGACATTTTAATTTTTTTGTTCCCACAACTAAGACGAATCTATCAAGTCATACATACAATACATACATACTTACTTACATACATACTCTCGAAATACATAACCCCCCTTCTAAGGTATTCGGGCAAAAAGTATAGACAGTTTTGTATGGAAAAAATCCCAAATGGCCGCTCTTAGGCCTTTATTAAAACTGTCTTTGGTATAATAATTTTCGTTGTAATTGAAAAGTGTGCTTTCAAAGTAGCGTTTTTTTTTTTTTTTTTTTTTTTTTTTTTTTTTTTTTTTTTTTTTTTTTTTTTTTTTGGAATGATAGACGCTGTTAACCGCAGATGGCTATTGCAGCTTCACCGGACAATAGGAGGCGAGCGCTTGAAGCGCTCTAGCCTTTACGGCAGAAGTAGCGACGAGCACAAGGGCACCTCAGGGAGGCACGGCCTCGGCTTGGGCTGTCGCTTAAGAGAGGGCTGAGTTTACCACCGGTTCACAACGCGCCCCCACTGAGAAGAACCGGCAAGAAACTCAGTGGGGTGATGCACGTCGTTGCGGTCGCATACGTACGACCCTTCGGCCTCGCCGGCGAGACCGGTGTCTGATAGCTAGTGTAGCATACGGTTGTCGGGGAGGGGTCGGCGCATCCCGGTCCAATAGGACCGTCATGGGGTCAGGAGGGTCGAGCAGTACGTGCCGTGGTCTGCGGCGCGAGTCAGAAGGACTAGCGGCGTAATCGGCGGCGGCGCGGATTAAACTGTTCGCGTGACGGGACGCGGATTCAAAGTAGCGTTTCGACGCTTCTTTGAGGAACTTACGAAGGGGATCTAATTTGAAATCGGAATGCAGATCTACGTTCCGCATGTACCACGGGGCACCGACGGCGCGACGGAGGAAACGATTCTGGATAACCTGGAGGCTATCGATATGGGTGCGGGCGGCGTGCGCAAAAACTACACTCGCGTAAGTCATGATAGGGCGAATGCAAGCTTTGTATAATGTCAACTTATTTCTAAGCGACATTTTACTCCGCTTGCAGAGAAGGGGATACAGGCGACCTAATACGAAAGCCGCTCGATTGCGGACGGACCTAATGTGCGGGCCGAAAGTCATGCGGGAGTCCAAGGTGACTCCGAGGTACTTAACCTTCCTAGTCCAAGGGATAGGGCGATTGAATAGGGATATTGGGACCAGTCGTCTGTTGGGCCGAAGGCTCCGCGCGGAGAACATATTGGCGGGTCCCCGGGAGAAGACCACCGCGGCACTCTTCTCCGGGTTCACCTCTATGCGCCACGTACGGAACCATTGACCCAGGGCGTCGACTGCGGCTTGAAGAGCACGCGTCAAAAAGGACATGTTCCTATGGGAATAATAGAGAGCGGTGTCATCCGCGTAAAGGGCGAGTTGGACTCTGCTCGAACGAGGAATGTCGTTCGTGAACAGGCTGAACAAGAGGGGAGAGAGCACGGAGCCCTGAGGGACTCCGGCCTGTATAGGATGGGGTGAAGAAAACGTACCTTCGACCCGGTATCGAAAGGTACGATTCGAGAGAAAGTCTCGTATGATGAGTACGAGCCTATCGGGGACTCCTAACTGGAAGAGCTTGTATATCAAGCCGTTGTGCCAGACCTTGTCGAAGGCCTTGGCAACATCGAAGAATAGGGCGCCTGTGTAGACGGGCTTGGGCTGGTTGAGCCCGGTCAGGATGTGCTCCGTGA
Organism: Furcula furcula; assembly: GCA_911728495.1. NCBI lineage: Eukaryota > Metazoa > Arthropoda > Insecta > Lepidoptera > Notodontidae > Furcula > Furcula furcula. The sequence continues at coordinate 6,098,938 of OU452246.1, read as the reverse complement.
GGCGGTGCACCTGGTGGACGCAAGAGTGTCTGGTTCGAAAGCCAAACTGCTCGTCAATAAGGATATTATTAGAACTGACAAAGTCTTTGAGTCTCGCTAATAGCAAGCGCTCATAGAGTTTGCCGAGAGACTTGAGAAGACTGATAGGCCGGTAGCTCGCAGGGCTGCTGCGAGGCTTACCCGGCTTAGGGATACCTACTACATCCGCGTCTTTCCATTCGGCAGGAAAGACGCAGTGGGACATGGCTGCGTTGAAGATAGTCACTAAAAGACATATCAGATGGACAGGGAGAACCTTGAGAACGCGATTGGAGATGCCGTCGGAGCCCGGTGCTTTCTTCGGCTTAAGGCCTTTGATCAGGTCTTCCACCTCGGTTTGCGTGACCGGGGAGAGGGATTCGGTGGGAGGGAGTGAGGACCTGCGCTCTACTTCCCTATCCACAAGATCGAGGTGCGCCGGATCGACGGGAGCGGAGCTGGGTGTGCACTGACTCTCTAGAGAGTCAGCGAGAACCTCAGCCTTCTCGTCGTCCTCGAACGCGGGTGGGTCGCCTGAAGGGCGGGTCAAGGGGGGCATGGTAGCTACGGTGTCGGTTTTGAGGGATCTCGCGAGCCGCCAGTAAGCCTGGTGTGACGGCGAGATCTCCTCTAGAAACCCTCCCCATCGAGCCTCCCTAAGTTCCGCGATGCTGCGCTTCACGTCCCTCTGCAAAGCACGCATGCGGACCCGATTGGCATCGGTGGGGTAGGAGTCGTACGCGCGAATAGCCGCGTTTTTAGCGCGGACTAATTCCCTAATGTCATCGGGCAGCTTGAAGCGCACAGCGTAAAAGTTGTCCGCTTCAACCTGCCGGGAGGACTGGCTGATGGCCGATTTGAGATGATCGGTGAAAGCGCCGATCGCTTGGTCGGTGTCCTGAGGGGACGAGATTTGCGCCGGGAAGCGGGCAAGATTCGGAGAGTCGGCATCGGCTAAACAGGTGTTTAGCTGATGCCAGTCCAGAACGGTCCTAGTGACCGGCTGGGAAATGGGTGGCGGACCTAGTTCCATTAGGACCGGTCGGTGGTCAGAACCTAGCTCATGGAGAACCTCTAAGGAGCGCAACCGGAGGGTCACGCCCTTCAGGAGGGCCATGTCTAAGATATCGGGGCGGTGATTGACATTATTGGGATAATGGGTCGGGCGCATAGGTGCGATGACGTCAAAGTCGAGAACGTCGACCAAGCCGTCGAGGCACCTGCCGTTGCCGGTGGTGACGTTACAATTCCACCTGACATGCTTGCAGTTGAAGTCGCCGGCCAGAATGACCGCGTTGTCCAGGTCAAGGAGTGACTCGATATCACTCCTGAGGGGCCGCTTATCAGGTGGAAGATAGATAGAGGCGATAGTGACAGCCGAATGGCCGGAAAGAGAGAGGCGGCAAACCGAGGCCTCTATATTAGTGAGCGCAGGGGGATCGATAGGGATGCAGTGCAGGGCCCTTCTGTAATAGATGGCAGTGCCACCTCCGAGGGAGGTGTCACGGTCATTTCGCACAAGATGGTAGTTGGCGATATTCGGACTCCTATGAGAGGGTTTCAGGAGGGTCTCCTGCACCAGCAAGACATCAACTTGGTGACTTCGCAGGAAGTCAGCAACCTGATCTCTTTGTCGGGAGAGGCCATGCGCATTGAAAAATGCGAGGGAAAGGGAATGGGGTTTTTGTCTACTCTGGTGTAAATCCATTTACGGGCCTACATTTGAGTTTACGGGGGACAGGGCGTAGTACACGTCCTCGAATTCGGCGATAGCTTGTACTCTATCGCAGGGGTTCTGTGCGCACCGAAGGCGGCTCGCGAAAAGGCGGATTCTATCGATGTTAATACCATCGATAGAGCGTCGGACCAATTCGAAGTCCGAAGCGAGGCTGGACGCGTGCGCTGAAGGCGCAGGCGCGGCCGGTTGCTTGGCGGGGACGCTCGTTGCTTTAGGAGCAGCGGCGGGGCGGACGTATGGCAGTGTCTTATCCCACGCGTTCGGTGGACGCACTGCGGGCTGGGATGCTGAGAACGGTCGCGGCGCAGAGGGCGCGGGGACGCGGGGGGCCGGAAGCGGCTGCGTAAGAGGCGCTGAGGGCGCCGGGGCCTGAGGCGCTGAAGGCGCGGGCGGGTAGGACTCCAAGGGTGGAGGGGCGGGGGGGAGCGCGGAGATTGTTGCGCCTCGCCACCCGGCGGTTCCTCCTCGGGGCCCTCGGGCAGCCGCGATAGTTCGCGGTGTGCCCGATGGTCCCGCAGAGGACGCATCCGGGAGGCTCGGTCGCCGTCTCCCTATTGCGCTCGCATTGAGACGTCGCGTGGTCTCCTGTGCACTTCACACAGCGAGGCCTCGCGAAACAGTTGCGGGAGGAGTGGCCGTACAACTGGCAGTTGTGACACTGCCCGGGTAGGCCACGTTTGTGGGGGGCTTCTACGGCGAAGCCGGTAAGACCGCAAACAGTCTTCAAATTGAAGATCTGCTTGCCCTCGTCGGAGCGCACGAGATGGACCAGAACCATCTCGTACGGTTGGAGCGGGCGGTTGCCAGGGTGCATACGGTGCACCTCCATCACCGGTAAGGACTGCGACAGAAGGTCGTCTTTAATAAACTCAGTACTGAGTTGGGTAGGGACTCCGCGGATTACGGCGCGGATGATGCGGTCCTCGTCGAGAGTGTAGGTATGAAAACCTATCTTCTCGGCTCGGAGAAATTTGGACAGTTCGCGGTGTTGGTCCGCGGTGGACATAATTACCTTAATGCCAAGGGGTGTGTTCATCGCCTTGGTATATGAGATTTTTCGGGCGTAGATCGCCTTACTGACGCGCTCCCACGCAGCCTTGTCTTGAACGACAATGGGCGGGGGCGGGGGGGACTTACGCGGTGGCCGCGTGGGCGGAGGGGTATTGCGGGGCTCGGGGGCCGGAGAAGCCATCGGCGAAAAATATGTCGGTGGCGGGGTCGAGCGGATCGGGGGGGTCACGCGAGGTGGTGACTCTGGGCTTTCCGACTCAGTACATATGTACTTGGTCGGTGGAAGGTCGCGGGACTTGAGCGCGCGTTTCTTCCTGCTGACTAACGTGAAACCGTCAGCAGGCGTGGTGGGACGCGGCGAGTTAATGAGCTCGACCTCCATGTCGGAGCTCGAGGCAGACTCAGAGTCCGTCTCGGGCTCCGCACGGAGGGCGGGCGGCAACGGAGTCGCGGACGCGGCGGGCGCGGTCGACGCGGGGCAGGACGCGGTCGCGGGGATCGCGGACGTGGAGGGCGCGGCTGCTGAAGGCATCGCGGAGGGCGCGGTATGGGACGCGAAGTCGTTGACCATCTCGGGCCAGCGCGCTTTCACGAACTCAAAGAATTCGCGAAAGAACTCCATGCCCGGACGGTCCATACTGCTCTATAGTACGGGGGGAACGCACGACTGGGGGGAGACACCCCAGTCGGTGTGTACTGAATGGCTTCCCCCACCGGGTGAAGGTGGGGGAAGGGTGAGTGCCTAACGTGTAGGCCCTAACGTGAGTCTCTCGCCAATCTCAATGTGCGAGAGGTGAGTAGCCCTAGCTGCTCCGGGGCAGAGACAGCAAGCCGACCGGAGCCGACTTGGTGCCAAACAGCACCCGAAGGATAGGATCAGGAAGAGGAGGGTGGGAGGGAGACGATCAGGGTCGACTAGGGGGTCACTCCCAGGGCCGGTGAACCTGATCCCGTCCGAGTTGCGCGGTTCCGGGACGAACCGCGCGAGCGCTCGGGTCCCGCTCCGCCAAAGCAGTTGTCACCGTAGGGTACCCTTGGCGACCACGTAAACCGGTGGATTTAGCAACCCGTGAAGCTAAAGTCTCTAGGAAACAGAAGGATGTGCTTTTGTCGTGAAAACGACAATCGCAGATCAAAAAGCGGACGCGTAAGTATAGCAATCCGCTATATATCCAACGTTCGATTCCGAGCAATGCTGCATGGCCGCCTATTGGGAACGGACGCAGGAATGCACCGCGCATGCGCTGGATCCATAATGAAAATGAGTGCTGTACCCGGCCACTCGTCACGCCGACTTGACCACTAACCGGTAAATATTACAATGCAGTTCATGAATCACAGCTAAAAAAGACCATACAGCATACGGAACCACGTGCATTATAAAATTTGCAAGGTGTTCCAACCCCAACCCAATGTAGAAAGTAGGTATTGAACATGCACCGCAGATTAATTGATCGATCAATATTTTATTCCCGATACTTTTCTTTTGTCGATGTTTATGCGGAAATGTAATTGATATTATATCTTTATTATATTAATGATGTATATTAATGATTAAACTTTATATCAGTTTTTTTTAACAAAGCAGGTCCATTTTTGTTACTTTTTACTCAGCACTTTTTACAACTATTTAAAAAAGTGTGTTAATAATAATCGTATCTTCTGAAGAGCAGCTGTTACACAATTTAATAAGAAAATGCATACTTTAATCGGTACAATAACAATTACCGAAAGTAATGTATATTTAGAAATTGAAATTACGAAATATAACATGGCAAAATTCAAAATTCAAAATTTTTATTTCAAATAGGCTTAACGCTAGCACTTTTGAACGGTCATTTTTTTTTAAAAGCAACCACCGGATCACAACGCGGCCTCAACTGAGAAGATCCGGCAAGAAACTCAGCGGGCTTGTCATTTTTTCACATTTTTTTTTTAAACAAAGTTTGTCTTTTTACAATTAGATCAGCACCAGCGACAGTGTGTCCTGCCGTTCAAAATATCAAATAAAATAAAAAATACGACGAAAATACAACAAACTAAAATGCCAAAGGGATAGTAGTCGGACCAGTCCCCCCAAGCAGCACCCGCGCACGAGTTGACTCGAGCAGCAGCCATCACTCCCCTCAACCATATTGGAGGGAAGGGGGTGACCCGCCACACGAAGCCGCCACATATTGTTACTCTGTAACATGACGTCATATGTGCAATTTACTATAACCACAATACACGTTAAGTAAGTAGATAAGGGGTAATTTACGATAAGATCGCAATTACAATAGAATAAGCTTTTAAAATATTTTGTTGACATTATTCGCAGAAAGAGCGATACGGGATCTTACGTCATCTTATTCTTTCACCTTTCAACATTCAAGTATTGTAATATAAACTTATAATGCATAATTTTGAGTTTGAATGCGTTTTTTTGAGGGTAGGTGTGGAATAATACAGACGCAACATAATCTTTTAAAGTATATTTAAAATATAAATAAAACTTTTTTCACCTTTATTCATATATTTGCTTAGTGATAAACAGTTGAAAAAGTACTACTTACGTTTGCTGCTAATCTATGTGACTCTATGTCCAAGACTAAACCACCTGCCAGCTTAGCATTTAGTGACTGCACAAATTAAACTATTACTACTTTCACAAGTGCACTATGTCTCAACTAGATGAAGTGTTATCTGTCCAAAGGAGTCTTGAAGAGAATTTCACGAAAAAGTTGAGTCAACTCGAAGCACAAATCCAGAGTGCTGGGCCTGCCAAGGACACCGTGGCAAAGGTTGCTGAAGAGTTCCGGGCTTTTAGGGAACTCATTTTCTCAATGCTTGGGCTGCTTCGTAAGCAAATTAGTGAGTGTGTCAGACAGCTTGATGGTTTGGAGACCAAGAATCGACGTAAAGCTCTCGTCTTCCAGGGTATCCCAGAGGTAGATAAAGAAGACTGCAAGACAGTTATCATGGGCATAGTCAATACCAAATTGGATTTAAAGGACTTCACTGGATCTTCCATTGCGCACTGTCACAGACTTGGAATGCCCGGCAAAGAACATCATAGGCCCATATTGGTGTGGTTTTCAAATGTGGAAGATAAATTGTCTGTCTGGAGAGCGAAGACACGGTTGAAGGGTACCAAAATATCAGTCAAGGAGTTCTTGACAAAAGCCAGGCAATCCATTTTTAGTAAGGCGCGTCTTCATTTTGGGATGCGATCTTGTTGGACACAGGACGGCGTTATCGTGATTAAGGCTTCTGATGGGAGTCGGCATAGGATCACTTCGGCGGAGGAGTTCAACCCCTTGTTGGCAAAGTATCCTAAGGTACATAGCGCATCCATAACAGTAGATAACACCTTACGTAAATGAAGCGAATTGTCACGGTACGGGTTATAAAGGTTTATAACGTTTAATTTAATTATGTTTTCTGATAGATAACCTATCATATTAACATACTTTGCCATGGTATATATATCTGAATATTAATACTTTTTAGATGTACTTCTCTTTTTTTTTTGTGATAACCATTTCTTTTTATTTTTATTTGTTATTGTCTGATTTAGGAAAAAAACTTTAACCTTATAATGTCAACTGTCAGATGTCAAGTTTGTACATTGTTATGTCAATTGTCAGGTGACATTGTCATTGCTGTGGTGCGTTCCATAGACAGACTGTTTATGTTTTTTTTTGTCATATTTTGTGTGAACTTTACATTATTATTTTTTGTTCTCTTTCATTTTTCTAGATGTTAGCTGGCGGGTGGTGCAGAGATCAAGTGTTGCACCGCTTATCGGTATTTAGTGTATTAAGTATATAATTATATTTGTATTTATTTTATATGTATTCTGATAGTGATTCTTTTTGTTCTGCTATTGAATCTGCTGATTCTAGTGATAATAGTTTTTGTTCCCTAGATAATAATCTTAGTGACTTTTTGCAACAAAATTTTAATCAACAGTCTAATAAGTTACTCAATGTTTGCCATATTAATGCTCAAAGCGTACCTAGCCATCACAGCGAATTGTATGACACTTTTATTAACAGTAACGTCCATGCCATCCTGATTTCTGAAACTTGGTTTAAACCTCACCTTCTATCAACAACCTACGCACTACCTGGTTTTATTCTTGTTCGGAATGACCGAACTGTTAAAGGTGGCGGTGGTGTTGCTATTTATCTACGCAGCGATTTCCCATATAGAATCTTAGCCACTTCGTCTTCAAATGTTTCATCTTCGGCTGAGTTTCTTTTTTTAGAGGTTTGTGTTAAAGGAGTTAAAATTGTGGTTGGTGTTGTCTATTGCCCGCCTGCAATTAATTATTTCACTGATATAGAAGCTGTTCTAGAATCTTTGGGTTCTGAATATGCACATCACATCATCATGGGCGATTTTAACACTAACCTCCTAGCACTTAACTCTTCTCGCTCCCGTAATCTTCTTCGTTTGATTGAGTCAGCTAGTCTGCATGTATTGCCTCTTCAAGCTACTCATCACAATAATATTTCTGATGACACCTGGCTTGATTTAATCCTCACTTCCAATCTCTCTCTTGTTTCTTCCCATGGCCAACATGATGCCCCTGGTTTTTCTCATCATGATCTTATTTTCCTTTCTTATATCTTAAAACCTCCTAAACCTAACTCTAAGGTTCTGTATAGGCGTTGCTTTGCTCGCATGGATGTCTCGAAGCTTCATAAAGATGCTGCTGAAATTTGCTGGGAGCCCCTTGTAGATGCTAGCACAGTTGATGATAAGATCAACATCTTTAATGACATGGTTAATAAGCTTTACGACGTGCATGCTCCCGTTAAGAAGGTTAAATTGAAGCGATTACCTGCACCGTGGATGACTAGGGGGATTCGGATGGCGATGAGGCGAAGAAACCGTGCTTTTCGGAAATTTAAAAATGATCGTTCCGAAGACAACTGGACTTTCTTTAAAACTGCTAGGAATTTGTGCAATAAGATGATACGTGACGCTAAACGCCGCCATATTCTAGATAATATATCTTCTTCTTCTTCTGCTGATGTTTGGAAATTCCTCGGAACTCTTGGCATTGGTAAACAAAGTCATTTTGACCTTCCAACCACAATAAAGTTAGATGATCTGAATCAACATTTCACCACAGCTTCTACATTAGATCATCAAACAATAAACCAAACAGTAAATTATATAGCTAGTTTAAAGGCTCCAGCAATCAATTCTTTTAACTTCATTCCGGTTAGCTCTGAAGACATCAGGAAGATAATTTTGTCCATAAAATCTAATGCCATTGGCTGTGACAATATCAGCAGACACATGATTGTAACAATACTGGACTTCCTTTTACCGGCTATAACGCATATTGTCAACTTTTCTATTGAGTCCAGTGTTTTTCCGTCCTTATGGTGTAAAGCCTACGTTCGACCTCTTCCCAAAATCCCTAATCCCTCTCTTCCCAGTCATTTTCGTCCAATTTCTATTCTTCCTTTCTTGTCCAAAGTGCTTGAGGCTTGTGTCCATAAACAATTCTCTAATTTCATTCATCGTAACTCCCTGATTAATTGTTTTCAATCTGGATTTAGGCCCGGGCACAGCACTATTTCTGCGTTACTCAAAGTGACTGGTGATATAAGAACTGGTATGGAGAACAATAAAGTTACTGTTCTGGTGTTGGTTGATTTTTCCAATGCTTTCAATACTGTCAGTCATAAAATTCTTCTATCTATCCTCTCTCACCTGATGATGTCTGATGAGTCATTGGAATGGTTTTCTTCTTATCTTCGGGAACGTCAGCAGTCAGTTCGTGTAGATGAGTCGTCATCGGCTTGGTGTAACATTAGTACTGGCGTTCCTCAAGGCGGTATTCTTTCTCCTCTTTTATTTTCAATTTTTATAGATCTCTTGACTCCTGAACTTCAGTGTGCGTATCATCTTTATGCTGATGATTTACAATTGTACTCACAAGTGGATGTTGATAGCGTCTCTGACGCAATCAATAAATTAAACGTTGATTTAGTTGCTATTAAAAAATGGTCTGACAAATTTGGTGTGTCAGTTAATCCTGCAAAATGTCAAGCTATCATTGTAGGTAGTTCACGAAATTTCCGAAAAGTTAACGAGTCATCTCTGCCTGCCCTGCAGTTTAACGGTGCTGTCATCCCCTTTAGTTCTAGTGTCAGAGACCTTGGATTGTATATTGATAACACACTCAATTGGCAAACTCAAATTAAGAACATCAGCCAGAAGGTCACTGGAATTCTAAGATCTCTTTATCGATTAAAAAACTTATTACCATCAAATATAAAAGCAATGCTCGTACAGACCTTAATCTTTCCGATAATCGACTATGGCGATGTGTGCTATTATGAACTTAATGCAGATCTACTCAATAAACTTGATCGCCTTCTGAATAACTGCATTCGGTTCGTTTATAATCTCCGTAAATATGACCATATTTCCACGCATCGTGCCCTGTTGCAATGGTTTCCTATTCGTGAGCGCAGAATTCTAAGAGCTTTGACTACTCTTTTTTCTATACTCTTTTCACCTAACTCACCTCCTTATTTAACTTCGCAGTTTACTTATCTATGCTCTACTCATGATAAAATTCTTCGTTCTTCTAATAATCGTCTTCTTCTATGTCCTTCTCACAGAACTGATTTTATACATTCTTCTTTTTTCGTCCAGTCCATTCTCCTCTGGAATGCGCTCCCTCTAGAACTCAGGATGGCTACAACACGTTATACATTTAAAACAAAGTTACAGGAATACTTGCGCAGTAAAATGGCAGATTCTTCTCGAAGATAATTATGTATATAATATATATATTAAAATATATATTAGTATATTTTATTTTCTAATATATAAGTATTAGTATTATATTAATTATTGTAAGTTAAATTATAGTTTTAAAATATTTATCTATGATTATTTAGTTTCACTTGTTTTGTTTGCACCTACCACGATTTGTCTCTGCATCACCCTAAGGTAGACTGGTAGAGAATGCCTCTGGCATTAAGTCCGCCTATGTACTGTTTTGTGCATAAAGAATAAATAAATAAATAAAAATAAAAATAATTATTTCAATTATTAACGGTTATTATTGTTATTTTTATTGTGACTTGTATTTTTTCATTACCTATCCTAAAGTATAAGTCAATATGGCCGCGTTATGTCAATATTCCATTATTGTGGGAACTAGGAAGACGTTGGAAATGGTAAACAGAATCTTAAGAACAATGTTCGCATTGTTATACGGTAGTTAAACAGTACATAATATAGGAAAATGCAAGGCAAGTACTCTCTACTGAATGCAAGCTTATACAGAGTGTTAAAAGAAACTATGTCCGATCCGTCCTTAAGCATTTCTCAATAGTACAAAGTAGGAAAATATTTATGAGATATTTAACAAAAGAGTTATACTAGTACGATTCTATTGCAATACCGAGGAATACCTTCACTGTTCAGACAGAAGTTTCATAACACTGTGTATAAACATATTTAAATATATATAATATACGTATATTATGTCTTAATTTGTCTTAACTTACTGGGGCCCTACCAACTCCCTCTAAGAGCGATATTATTTTTACCTTATTTTCTCGATAGAAAGTGATTGACTTATCTACCTCATGTCAAGTAAGATGATAATAATACTGCTAATAGAGGTGGTGGTCCCTGGTCTACATAAAGAACAATACACTAAGTTTAGCTAACTGATATGGTCTTTCCAGTAAGCACCTGACTTCAACTCATATTATTGACGGGCCCGTTCGTCTAGTGGTTAGACACCCTGGCTGCTACCCGATGGGTCGTGGGTTCTATTCCCATCAAGTGTATGGGTGTTTTATCTATATAAGTATGTATTTACAAAAAGAAAGAGGATAGATATGTATTAGTATCAGATTTCTGGTTCCATAGTAAATGCTCTGCCTAGTTTGGGATCAGATGACGTGTGAGAATTGTCCCAGGATATTATTATTAAAAATATTTTAAACTAGTGAACGCTTTCTAGTACCTAATTTACTCTTCACGTTTTCTAAATGAATCCAATACTCCAGTATTTTTAGAAGGTCCTTATTACAAACCGCACCCCTAGGACAATGTCTGGACCTGCGTCATTTGTCTCTGCATCTATATATTATATGGATGGTCTCCCCTCTCCGGCCATATTTTATCCGCGACTCGTTCGTCGTCGGGCAGCAAAATCACGCGTTTTTTGCTTTGTTCAGCTGGTTCCCTTTATGTACTGGCTTTATTAGCAGGTGCTACAGGATCGTTAAGAATAGTGGCTACTCGAAACCATACTTTAAGTAGAAAACGAATAGACGCTGTAATCCAAGACACGTAAGCTTCATAATTGCATGATTTTGATTATAGACCACCAGGCTCAGCTCAATCAGACCACTTTTTACCGACCTATGTAAATAGCGTTTTATCTCAAACAATAAGTAAGATACCAGTAGTAATTCTTTTATTTTGTAAGCAGCTGATCGATTCATTTGCATCGTTTCCACTCGAGTCATGCTTTTAAAATGCAGTAAATAAACTATTTAAAAAAAAATAAAAACCGACTTCAAAGTAAATTATCTAAAAAGCATAAAATAACGAAAATATATTGAAGTCGGTGCTAGCTAATCACGTTAACTAACACTACCACCAGCTGACACCGACTTCAATATATTTTCGTTATTTTATGCTTTTTAGATAATTTACTTTGAAGTCGGTTTTTATTTTTTTTAAAATAGTTTATTTAACACTTTTTAGTGACTTATTTTACCATGATAGGTACCAGCACTATCACGCAACTCAAACGGCTACGTTACAGTAACTTACTGAAAACATAAAAAGTTTATATCTCTTAAACTACTGGACCGATTTTGATGAAACTTGTACTCTACCCTAAGTAGAAAAATATTCTAACTATTGCAAAAAGAATTTTCGAAATCGGACTTGTAGTTTCTGAGAAATCCGTGGACAAACCTACATACATACATACATACATACACTCATAAAAGGAGGCAGTCCGTTGCGCGCCCCGATCTCCCTTGGCGGAGCGGGACCCGAGCGCTCGCGCGGTTCGTCCCGGAACCGCGCAACTCGGACGGGATCAGGTTCACCGGCCCTGGGAGTGACCCCCTAGTCGACCCTGATCGTCTCCCTCCCACCCTCCTCTTCCTGATCCTATTCTTCGGGTGCTGTTTGGCACCAAGTCGGCTCCGGTCGGCTTGCTGTCTCTGCCCCGGAGCAGCTAGGGCTACTCACCTCTCGCACATTGAGATTGGCGAGAGACTCACGTTAGGGCCTACACGTTAGGCACTCACCCTTCCCCCACCTTCACCCGGTGGGGGGAGCCATTCAGTACACACCGACTGGGGTGTCCCCCCCAGTCGTGCGTTTCCCCCCGTACTACGAGCAGTATGGACCGTCCGGGCATGGAGTTCCTTTGCGGATTCTTTGAATTCGCGAAGGCGCGCTGGCCCGAGATGGTCAATGACTTCGCGTCCCTTACCGCGCCCTCCGCGACCTTGCCTTCAGCAGCCGCGCCCTCCGTATCCGCGATCCCCGCGACCGCGTCTTGCCCCGCGTCGACCGCGCCCGCCGCGTCCGCGACTCCGTTGCCGCCCGCCCTCCGTGCGGAGCCCGAGACGGACTCTGAGTCTGCCTCGAGCTCCGACATGGAGGTCGAGCTCATTAACTCGCCTCGTCCCACCACGCCTGCTGACGGTTTCACGTTAGTCAGCAGGAAGAAACGCGCGCTCAAGTCCCGCGACCTGCCACCGACCAAGTACATATGTACTGAGTCGGAAAGCCCGGAGTCTCCACCTCGCGTGACCCCCCCGATCCGTTCGACCCCACCGCCGACGTACTTTTCGCCGATGGCTTCACCGGCTCCCGTACCCCGCAAGTCCCCTACGCCCTCGCGGCCGCCGCGTAGGTCCCCCCCGCCCCCGCCCATTGTCGTCCAAGACAAGGCCGCGTGGGAGCGCGTTAATAAGGCGATCTACGCCCGAAACATCATTTATACCAAGGCGGTCAACACGCCCCTTGGTATCAAGGTCATCCTGCCCACCGCGGACCAACACCGCGAACTCACAAAGTTTCTCCGAGCCGAGAAAATAGGTTTCCACACCTACACTCTCGACGAGGACCGAGTCATCCGCGCCGTAATCCGCGGAGTCCCTACCCAACTCAGCAATGAGTATATAAAAGACGACCTTCTGTCGCAGTCCCTCCCGGTACTGGAGGTGCACCGTATGCACCCCGGCAACCGCCCGCTTCAACCGTACGAGTTGGTCCTAGTCCATCTCATCCGTTCAGACGAGGGCAGGCAGATCTTCAATTTGAAGACTGTTTGCGGTCTTACCGGCTTCGCCGTAGAAGCCCCCCACAAACGTGGCCTACCCGGGCAGTGTCACAACTGCCAGTTGTACGGCCACTCCTCCCGCAACTGTTTCGCGAGGCCTCGCTGTGTGAAGTGCACAGGAGACCACGCGACGTCTCAATGCGAGCGCGATAGGGAGACGGCGACCGAGCCTCCCGGATGCGTCCTCTGCGGGACCATCGGGCACACCGCGAACTATCGCGGCTGCCCGAGGGCCCCGAGGAGGAACCGCCGGGTGGCGAGGCGCAACAATCTCCGCGCTCCCCCCCGCCCCTCGGTGCCCTATGCACCAAGGGCCTCCGCCCCTCCACCCTTGGAGTCCTACCCGCCCGCGCCTTCAGCGCCTCAGGCCCCGGCGCCCTCAGCGCCTCTTACGCAGCCGCTTCCGGCCCCCCGCGTCCCCGCGCCCTCTGCGCCGCGACCGCTCTCATCGTCCCAGCCCGCAGTGCGTCCACCGAACGCGTGGGATAAGACACTGCCATACGTCCGCCCCGCCGCTGCTCCTAAAGCAACGAGCGTCCCCGCCAAGCAACCGGCCGCGCCTGCGCCTTCAGCGCACGCGTCCAGCCTCGCTTCGGACTTCGAATTGGTCCGACGCTCTATCGATGGTATTAACATCGATAGAATCCGCCTTTTCGCGAGCCGCCTTCGGTGCGCACAGAACCCCTGCGATAGAGTACAAGCTATCGCCGAATTCGAGGACGTGTACTACGCCCTGTCCCCCGTAAACTCAAATGTAGGCCCGTAAATGGATATACACCAGAGTAGGCAGAAACCCCATTCCCTTTCCCTCGCATTTTTCAATGCGCATGGCCTCTCCCGACAAAGAGATCAGGTTGCTGACTTCCTGCGAAGTCACCAAGTTGATGTCTTGCTGGTGCAGGAGACCCTCCTGAAACCCTCTCATAGGAGTCCGAATATCGCCAACTACCATCTTGTGCGAAATGACCGTGACACCTCCCTCGGAGGTGGCACTGCCATCTATTACAGAAGGGCCCTGCACTGCATCCCTATCGATCCCCCTGCGCTCACTAATATAGAGGCCTCGGTTTGCCGCCTCTCTCTTTCCGGCCATTCGGCTGTCACTATCGCCTCTGTCTATCTTCCACCTGATAAGCGGCCCCTCAGGAATGATATCGAGTCACTCCTTGACCTGGACAACGCGGTCATTCTGGCCGGCGACTTCAACTGCAAGCATGTCAGGTGGAATTGTAACGTCACCACCGGCAACGGCAGGTGCCTCGACGGCTTGGTCGACGTTCTCGACTTTGACGTCATCGCACCTATGCGCCCGACCCATTATCCCAATAATGTCAATCACCGCCCCGATATCTTAGACATGGCCCTCCTGAAGGGCGTGACCCTCCGGCTGCGCTCCTTAGAGGTTCTCCATGAGCTAGATTCTGACCACCGACCGGTCCTAATGGAACTAGGTCCGCCACCCATTTCCCAGCCGGTCACTAGGACCGTTCTGGACTGGCATCAGCTAAACACCTGTTTAGCCGATGCCGACTCTCCGAATCTTGCCCGCTTCCCGGCGCAAATCTCGTCCCCTCAGGACACCGACCAAGCGATCGGCGCTTTCACCGATCATCTCAAATCGGCCATCAGCCAGTCCTCCCGGCAGGTTGAAGCGGACAACTTTTACGCTGTGCGCTTCAAGCTGCCCGATGACATTAGGGAATTAGTCCGCGCTAAAAACGCGGCTATTCGCGCGTACGACTCCTACCCCACCGATGCCAATCGGGTCCGCATGCGTGCTTTGCAGAGGGACGTGAAGCGCAGCATCGCGGAACTCAGGGAGGCTCGATGGGGAGGGTTTCTAGAGGAGATCTCGCCGTCACACCAGGCTTACTGGCGGCTCGCGAGATCCCTCAAAACCGACACCGTAGCTACCATGCCCCCCTTGACCCGCCCTTCAGGCGACCCACCCGCGTTCGAGGACGACGAGAAGGCTGAGGTTCTCGCTGACTCTCTAGAGAGTCAGTGCACACCCAGCTCCGCTCCCGTCGATCCGGCGCACCTCGATCTTGTGGATAGGGAAGTAGAGCGCAGGTCCTCACTCCCTCCCACCGAATCCCTCTCCCCGGTCACGCAAACCGAGGTGGAAGACCTGATCAAAGGCCTTAAGCCGAAGAAAGCACCGGGCTCCGACGGCATCTCCAATCGCGTTCTCAAGGTTCTCCCTGTCCATCTGATATGTCTTTTAGTGACTATCTTCAACGCAGCCATGTCCCACTGCGTCTTTCCTGCCGAATGGAAAGACGCGGATGTAGTAGGTATCCCTAAGCCGGGTAAGCCTCGCAGCAGCCCTGCGAGCTACCGGCCTATCAGTCTTCTCAAGTCTCTCGGCAAACTCTATGAGCGCTTGCTATTAGCGAGACTCAAAGACTTTGTCAGTTCTAATAATATCCTTATTGACGAGCAGTTTGGCTTTCGAACCAGACACTCTTGCGTCCACCAGGTGCACCGCCTCACGGAGCACATCCTGACCGGGCTCAACCAGCCCAAGCCCGTCTACACAGGCGCCCTATTCTTCGATGTTGCCAAGGCCTTCGACAAGGTCTGGCACAACGGCTTGATATACAAGCTCTTCCAGTTAGGAGTCCCCGATAGGCTTGTACTCATCATACGAGACTTTCTCTCGAATCGTACCTTTCGATACCGGGTCGAAGGTACGTTTTCTTCGCCTCATCCTATACAGGCCGGAGTCCCTCAGGGCTCCGTGCTCTCTCCCCTCTTGTTCAGCCTGTTCACGAACGACATTCCTCGTTCGAGCAGAGTCCAACTCGCCCTTTACGCGGATGACACCGCTCTCTACTATTCCCATAGGAACATGTCCTTTTTAACGCGTGCTCTTCAAGCCGCAGTCGACGCCCTGGGTCAATGGTTCCGTACGTGGCGCATAGAGGTGAACCCGGAGAAGAGTGCCGCGGTGGTCTTCTCCCGGGGACCCGCCAATATGTTCTCCGCGCGGAGCCTTCGGCCCAACAGACGACTAGCTCCAATATCCCTATTCAATCGCCCTATCCCCTGGACTAGGAAGGTTAAGTACCTCGGAGTCACCTTGGACTCCCGCATGACTTTCGGCCCGCACATTAGGTCCGTCCGCAATCGAGCGGCTTTCGTATTAGGTCGCCTGTATCCCCTTCTCTGCAAGCGGAGTAAAATGTCGCTTAGAAATAAGTTGACATTATACAAAGCTTGCATTCGCCCTATCATGACTTACGCGAGTGTAGTTTTCGCGCACGCCGCCCGCACCCATATCGATAGCCTCCAGGTTATCCAGAATCGTTTCCTCCGTCGCGCCGTCGGTGCCCCGTGGTACATGCGGAACGTAGATCTGCATTCCGATTTCAAATTAGATCCCCTTCGTAAGTTCCTCAAAGAAGCGTCGAAACGCTACTTTGAATCCGCGTCCCGTCACGCGAACAGTTTAATCCGCGCCGCCGCCGATTACGCCGCTAGTCCTTCTGACTCGCGCCGCAGACCACGGCACGTACTGCTCGACCCTCCTGACCCCATGACGGTCCTATTGGACCGGGATGCGCCGACCCCTCCCCGACAACCGTATGCTACACTAGCTATCAGACACCGGTCTCGCCGGCGAGGCCGAAGGGTCGTACGTATGCGACCGCAACGACGTGCATCACCCCACTGAGTTTCTTGCCGGTTCTTCTCAGTGGGGGCGCGTTGTGAACCGGTGGTAAACTCAGCCCTCTCTTAAGCGACAGCCCAAGCCGAGGCCGTGCCTCCCTGAGGTGCCCTTGTGCTCGTCGCTACTTCTGCCGTAAAGGCTAGAGCGCTTCAAGCGCTCGCCTCCTATTGTCCGGTGAAGCTGCAATAGCCATCTGCGGTTAACAGCGTCTATCATTCCCAAAAAAAAAAAAAAAAAAAAACACTCATAAAATTTGGTAAATTTGATTAGAAGCCCATATAGAATACCATATTTTAATATTACGCATTTTTATCAATATTACATACATACGCGTCGAATAGATAACCTTCTTTTTGAAGCCGGTTAAAAAGTTGAATGTCAATCGTGACCGTTCATTCACTAGTTGAACTCTGCGAATTACTTGCTAATAATGCTTGCTGTGCTTGGCTGTGCATTTTATTTATGGATGGATACTGGGCGTAGTGAGTCATGAGCAGTACCTACGTAAATATTTTATTCGCATCGCGTCGTTTAGTACTTGACACTTCCCTATATATATCTTTCTGATTTATCCGTTCATCTTATCATCTGTAATCGAAAGCATTATTGCTTGTTACATATTATTTAGAACATTTGAGTAAGTATACATATAAAAGCTCAGGGCCAAGTCAACCGAACGTAATGTACCTAAGATTTTTAAAATTTGTGCGGATATTACACATTGAAATAAAATTAATTTCACGGACTATATCGAAGTTTACTTTTATAAATAAAACTCGACTCATTAATCATAAATTACTGTTTTATGCATAGCTAAGTTACTCCAAAGATAATGTTTTTATACGAGGTTGCTCGAAAGTTATGTACTTGCTTAACTTCTGAGAAGCAAATGGTTAATTGATTATTATTAATCTGCATATTAATTAGTGTATCACTATTATTTTTAAATACCCGTGGGGTGTCTGGGTAAGAATAGCACCCTTCCTCCCATCTCCTCTCGTTGGGTGTCCACAAGAGGCGACTAAGGGAGAACAAATTCAAATTAATTTATTTGTTAAACATAGGTAATAGAGATGATACAATGTTAATTAAAAGTGCACAACAAGAAGGGCAAGAGAGTCTTTCTATTGAATTACCTATACTGTAATCCTCATGATGCCTGCCAAGCGTGGCGATTACGGCAACCTCTTCCTTCTAAGGCCTTTGTTCAGCTGTGAACGTTTTTAGGCTGCTTATTATTATTTTTAACTAACAGTGCAAGGCGTTACATTTCTATTTACAAATCACGCTTTTCGTTATTTAAAACAATCAGTCAAATTGTGTATTTGCAAACTTTACTCATATAAACAACAAAGAGTGCAAATCCATTAAGTTAATATGAGCCAATTAGTACATGTTTCACAATGTAATACTAGTACGGAGACCGCGAAACTTATTGTCCATTTCACTAATAACCCTCTTCCGCTCTGCTCCAGAAGCCGTCGCTTAACGGCCCAACAAATTACAAGCTTGAACGAACTTGCTTTAGAAATATATACTTACCTGTTTGCAAACTATTATGCATTTACAGCCGACTGACTAGTGATAATCTTGACAATCGTATAATAAGAGAGATAGGCTGAGCGGTTTAATTCCTCTATATACGCTCAATCCCTGTAATCTTTGGCCGTTTGCACATTTGTACCAAGACGTTAAATTAAAGCTTCTTGCCCATATCCTGTGCTATAACTGCTATTAAAAAGGGCAAAGATAAATAGTACTATGATTCAATATTGCTTGGCTCTGCATGTAGGTATATCCATGGCAATCAAATTATAATTCTCAGATTGATAACGACTCGACGTGTGAATTACGAATCCAGATCCCTGGATTCCCCCCCTGATGGGCTGGACCCCTCTGCTTATATACCAAACGAACTATGGCCAAACTAGAGCTCACAGACACCCTGATTCAACGTCAAGTGTTAGACAACGTAACAATATGCCTACCAGAAGAAAACAGGGTATAAAATTAAATCCTTTAATACTAACACGAAGATATACGAAGATTTGAACTTCTGCAAGTCCCGAGGAACGCAAACTTGGCTTGAACCCACGTTGAATTAAATCAGAATAGTATAAAGTAGAAGTTAAAGAACCCGATATGGAAGTAGAAATAGGGATGGTCAATTCTGATGCACCAGAACGGCAATTGCTAAGTTACTGTTTATTAGAAATCCAGTCACTCCCTTGTCATGACGATGATGAAATTGCTCTATACAATAAGACATAAGATGTTACAATCTTGTTTAACTTGACTCTATGGAATGGATTATAATGATATCAAGAAAGATATGATAATGAGTATTGTATGCAAACAGAAACAATGCGATTCAATCAGACTGGCTTTATGAAGTTACACAACATGCCGAAGACCGTGACTTGTGAAAAAGTTGATGTCGACGCGAGATTTAAAGTTCAAAATATTAATCAAGGGCCGTTAAGTAATTTCGCTTTAATATTTTTTTATTGGCGTTCCATATGGAGGGTTTTTGTCCATAATCGCCACGCTGGGCATGGGCAAAAGTCTTTAATCCGTGCGTCCTACCCGTGATGACATACGCAGCCGAGTCGTGGCCACTCACGGTACGACTAGTCCACCGATTCAAGGTCGCTCAGCGGGCTATGGAGCTATGCTGGGTGTTTCTCTGAGGGACCGAATACGGAATGAAGTAGTTCGCCAGAGAACCAAAGTGACCGACATAGCTCAAAGGATTAGCCAGCTGAAGTGGCAGTGGACTGGTCATATTTGCCGAAGAACCGAAGACCGTTGGGATGAACTGGTTCTGGAATGGGGGCCGCGAATCGGGAAGCGTAGTGTAGGACGCCCTGTGACTAGGTGGAGTGACGATATCCGCAGAGCGGTTGGCAGACACTGGATGAGGAGAGCCGAAGATCGGGTTCATCGGTTCGGCGTGGCTTGGGGGAGGCCTATGTCCAGCAGTGGACTGATGTGGGCTGATGATGATGATTATGATTATTTTTTTATTGAAATACAACTACTTTTAGGGGTAATGTGATCTTGCGTAAATAAAAGCAAACATTATATTTTTAATCTATACTTATAATAAAACTGTAACAGGTCCAATTCTGTACATTGAAGATATTTTGAAAATTATATTTGGAGGGCATTCTATAACCGATACTGAGGCCGAAAATGTATTTTTTTTAATTTTTGTCTGTCTGTCTGTATCACGGCTGAGCATCACGCCGAAACTACTGAATGGATTCAAATGAAACTTGGCATGATTTGAGATCTTACTACGAGGTAGGACATAGGATACTTTTTATCCCGTAATCTAGCACGGTTCTTTTGGGAGAGGGTATTAAAGTCGAAATGGGTAGTTGGTTATACGCTTGGTCCGATTTTATCAATTTTTCTTTATAATATAATAAATATCAGTAAGGTAACACTCATAGAGAGTTGTTATCAAGGTTTTGTAATCGATCGGGTTAAGCAACGTTAGGTAAGGTCATTAAATAGATGGGTGACCGTTTAACGCCATTTGAACTAAACGGCTCCGTGCTTCGGAGAGCAAGTAAAAAGTGGGTCCCAGTTTTTAACCGACTATAAAAAAGGAGGTTATGTATTCGATGCGAATGTCTGTTATTAAAAGTTTAGTTAACGTAAAAATAGCGCAAGCGGAGCTGCGTGGGTCAGCTAGTTCTTAATAAAATTGAATATGAAAAGCTTCCTTTCGTGTCAATGCTCGTTGAAGTATTAGATTGATCATCATATTTTTAAACGGAAAGCAGGAACGTAATTTTTTAGTTTATTATTATTCAATTTACAGACACTAAGTACTACTTTTATTTAACTAGGTAACTCTAGTCTACAGATGCATCCACGCCCATGTTTGTTTTTGAAATTGCTAACTCTCAAATCTATTTACAAATGACATTCAAATATTTTTGTCGCTGAACTTCAAACCTTTTAAGTTCAACTTCATAAGTAAGACAATGATAGATCGTTTGTCCATTTCAGTCATAAACATCAAGCAATGCAAAGACAAATTTGAGTCATGATATAATTATCGTTATCTTAAACTTTATGCATCACAAATCGAAAGTGCAGTGCATATGGAAAGTTTCCTTCTAAACGGTGAAGACTAATTGTAGCGAATTCCCCGGTTATTAGATAACGGGTCGAACCCGGGACCCCTTCATTAAGCAAGTTGACCTGTTAATGGGGCCACACAACTGATTGTGGCAATCAACCGCGATTGATTGGACAAAATTAGGACTCGGTTTACTCGAAGTCGAAATAGTTGAAATTGTTTTAAGGTAACTAAAAATGTTTAAAGGCGAATTCACAGTTCAGGCAAGAATATATAAGATGAATACTCTTTAGTACTGACTAAAATTGTTTTAAAAGAATTATACTTGCCGATTTCTTAGAAACGTTTTCGTTTAATAAATCGGTAAGTATAATTGTTGACTATTTATGATAAAGGCTTTTATTTTAGATAAGTTTTATTTTAATAGGCGATAGAATCAGATACAATGACAAGGTATATATTGAGCATAGAGTAGCATACCTCAGTATGTTCTAACATAGAGTATAATTTAAAAGGAAGTAAATTTTAATACAACACTCTCTCCAAATTTAAACCCTTTTAAAATAAGTACAAACAAAAGAGATTTAACATAAGTTCAATCAATTAAATTTTTAATTCCTATTTTGTTTCTAAGATATTGAAATTTATCTCTTGGAAGAGCTTTTGTAAATATGTCTGCAAATTGCTCTTTTGTACAAACATACTTTAAATCTATTTGTTTCTCTAAAAATTTTTCTTTAATAAAATTATATTTTACATCAATATGTTTGCACCTTTTATGATAATCAACATTTTTTATTAAACAAATCGCACTTTGACTGTCTATATTTAAACACACTGAATCTTGATTAAAAGAGTTAATATCAATTAAAAGTCTTTTTAACCACAAAGCTTCTTTTGTCGCAGAACATGCGGCCATAAACTCCGCTTCTGTAGTGGATAAAGCAACACTCTGTTGATGTTGTGTTGCCCATGTTACGGCAGCTCCATTTTTTATAAAAACATATCCAGTCAGAGACCGACGTGAGCATGTGTCTTTAGCATAATCTGCATCACTAAAGCCTTCAAGTATATTATCCTGTGTTGAGGTATAACACAGACCATAGGTTTTGGTTTCCTTCAGATATGTCATTATCTTTTTAACGGCATTCCAATGAGTGTGATCATAATTATTAAGATATCTACTCACCAGACTGACTCCATACATGATATCAGGCCTGCTTACTATTGCCAGGTGCATAAGTGATCCCACAGCCTCTCTGTAAGGGATGTTTTTATCTGGAGGGGTGCTGCTCTTCTCCAGTGTTGTATGAGGATTAACTGGAATATTATTGCAATTGGCATTTTGCATATTAAATTTGTACAATAATTGTTCAATATACTTTGACTGGTGTATGAAAATATGTCCATCAGACTTTTCAATTTGTAACCCTACAAAATTCTTAGGTTCACATTCTTTGATTTCAAAATTATTCTTCAACTCCTGTATAAATTGATTCAATGCTTCGATAGAGCTTGATAATAGTAGTCCATCATCAACATAAAGTAATAAGTACACTTTATAATTATTTATATTTCCAATGTACACACATCTATCAGCATGACTACTTTTGAAACCAAATTTAATTAATATACTATCAAATTTCTGATTCCAGCACCTTGGTGCTTGTTTTAGACCATAAAGTGAACGATTCAGTTTACATACCATATTTGATTCAGCTTTCAAACCTTCCGGGGGTGTCATGTAGATGTCTTCTTTGATGTCCCCATATAGAAATGCTGTTTTAACATCAAACTGAACAATATGTAAATTATGTTGAGCAGCTTCTGAGAGCATGACTCGAACAGAGTCATATCTTACAGTAGGAGAGAAGATTTCATTGTAGTCTACACCCTGTCTTTGACCACAACCTTTAGCACATAATCTCGACTTAAAAGTTTGACCAGATGACTCATCTTTTATTCTGAAAACCCATTTACAGCCGATTACCCGAACTCCTTGGGGTTTTTCCATCAATTGCCAGGTCTTATTTTTAGCATGTGCATTCAACTCCTCTTCTATTGACTGTTTCCACTTTGCTGCATTCACATTATTTGAGTCTATTGCCTCACTATATGTTTCCGGGATATCCTGCTTATCAGCGATTTCCTCTGTGCACATGTAAGTATTAGCTGAAGTTTTATTCATTCTAGTTTTAGCTCTTGTTGTTACATTTTGACTTAAAGATTGTAGATCTATAGTCTCATCCGGTTCATATAAAGAGTCTTCATTCGAATGAAAAGAGTCATCACTTATCTCATTATCCTCAGATGTGAATTCCACAGATGTATCATCTTGACTGGCATTATTTTCATTTACAGTTTCTTTGACTGGCTCTGATAACGGTACCATTGCATAATTTCTTTTCACTGAGTTTTCCAAGAAGGTCACATCTCTACTTATTACAACTTTCTTAATTTTGGGATCAAATAGCCTGTAGCCTTTAGTTTGTTCACTGTAGCCTATGAATATCATTTTGCTTGCCTTTGAGTCCCATTTTTTGGCTTTTTCTTTGGGAACATGCACCATCGCTTCACAACCAAAGACTTTCATATGGCTAATATTGGGCTTTTTACCAGTCCACATCTCCTCAGGCGTAGAAAATGTTAGAGCTCTTGTTGGACAGCGATTAGTGACATATGCAGCAGTTGATATTGCTTCTGCCCAATAATGCTTGTCCAATTTAGCATTAATAATCATACACCTAGCCCTTTCTAATAGTGTGCGATTCATACGTTCGGCTAAGCCGTTCTGTTGAGGTGTGTAAGGTGTAGATGTCTGATGTTTTATTCCTTCCTGCTTTAAAAATGATTTAAATTCATTGCTGAGATATTCAGTTCCGTTATCTGTTCGGAAAGTCTTTATACTTAAGTTACTCTGATTTTCAACCAAGCTTTTAAATTCCTTAAATTTTTGGAACACATCAGATTTCTTTGACAGTAAATAAACAAATACTTTTCTTGTAAAATCATCAATGAAGGTGACAAAATAGCGGGCTCCTCCTAGAGACTGCACCTCCATTGGTCCACAAACATCCGAATGAACAAGTTCTAGCATAGCTTTTGCCCGGGAACCTTCAGATGAAAATGGGCTCCTAGTCTTCTTACCCTCTAGGCAGGATATACAAATTACTTTTTCCTTGTTCATTAATTTGACTCCTGCAGTATCTGTCAATTTAAGCAGATCTTCAAAATTTAAATGTGCCATTCGCTGGTGCCACAGATATAAATCATTTTCAGATATGTAATATGCTGGAATACTGAGCGTATTCAGCCTGTACATGTTATTTACTAATCTTGCTGCTGCCACTTCTTTATTTTTGTTGTATATTTTACAGCTTTCTTTGTCAAATTGTATTTCACAACCATTCTTTATAATTTGACTAACAGAGAGTAGGTTAGTAGCCAGCTCCGGAACAAAGAGAACATTTTGTACCTTTATCTCGTCCACATTGCCATTCTTATTGACTATCTTTAAATTCACCTTTCCACAAGCTTTCACTGTTAATTTCTTGTCATCTGCCACTTTGATAGTGGTAATCGGAGGTGTAATTTCATCATAGAGCCATTCACGGTGCATCGTCATATGCATTGATGCTCCTGAGTCAATAAACCAGCCGTTGTCATTGTGTTCTGTTGCAGAAAACACAGCCACATAACTACTGTTCTCATTTGTCCTTTCTTCTTTCTTTTTATTTCGACAATATTTACTAATATGTCCATATTTATTGCATACAAAGCACCTAGGCCCTTTACTTGACTTACTTGTCTTATCTGGAGCTTGTTTAGCATACTGCAACTGATTTCTTTTACCTTTATTAACATACAATGCAGTAGACTCGGAGTTTCTTACATCTTGAAGAAGCTTAGTCTTCACAGAATCAGCTGTGATTGCTACACCGGAGCTTTCAAGTGCCATAATCATCGGTTGGTATATTTCAGGTAAACCGGCCAGTAGCAGTGTCCCCAGCCATTCATCGTCTACAATAAAACCAATGTTTCTAAGTTTATGGGCGGTTGTCATTATTTTATTTACGTAATCTTCAATATTCTGACAACTATCAAGAGTTGTTGTTATTATGTCTCTCAACAAACCAACACGCCGGGTCAGGCCCTTATCATCAAATGCCTTTGCCAAATTGTTCCACACTTCTTTTGCTGTTTTGGCTTCTTGTATATGTATATAATTAACAGGATGAACCAGTAATATAATTTTCGATTTCGCTTTTGTATCGAGTTTGGCGTCGACATCTTGGTCTGAGGTGATGCAACTCCATAATTCCTCGTGCTCAAGATAAGTTTGCACTGTAAACCTCCAAGTAGGATAATTGTCTCTTCCCGTCAGCTTTTCAATCAGTGCCATCGTATTATTTGAAGACATTTTTCACTTTGTACTGATAAAGAGATACGGCGAGCACGTTTACTTTTAGGTTATGAAAATTATATTTTTACTTTATTATAGTCAATCACTTCAATTATGTATTTTTACACTTATTTGCCAAAACAGGTGGACACTGGGCCCATAACCTGTTGACTATTTATGATAAAGGCTTTTATTTTAGATAAGTTTTATTTTAATAGGCGATAGAATCAGATACAATGACAAGGTATATATTGAGCATAGAGTAGCATACCTCAGTATGTTCTAACATAGAGTATAATTTAAAAGGAAGTAAATTTTAATACAACAATAATTCTATACAACTACTTTTTTGACCTAATACATACCCCATATTCACTTTCACATCAGTTATAGTTATTATAGATGTACAAAAATTCAACTCAAATTTTATAGTTATTTTTTAAAAATTGGCGCGAGGAAATTACTTTGTAACTATGCCTATGGTAGTCATTCATACTGATGTTACATACTAAAGTAACGTGGAGATATATAATTAAGTTAATAATAAGTTGCATGTACATCGAACGAGGCACACGACTTCTTGCATCGAACATAATATGTAAACGACATAGTCTTACCGTGTTAATATGCCTATCTCCATCTACCCATTCGAAGTACCTTAAAATGTCTTGAATTTGCCGATAGTCATCTAAAGAAAGGTACATCTAAAGTGGTATTGTGATAGATATAACACGAGTAATAACTTGGAAGTCACGATACAAGTCCCGAGCCGCTAGCCGGCCGCCCCGCGCCGCGGCCTACCGACCCACGTGTCTCACCGAACTGGTTTCTGATGTATTCATTCGATACCTTGGGATGCTTCCATTGCACGGAGATATTGGCTCCTTGACTACTGTCTATCGATAAACGTTATGTATTGGTGCATATTACAGGATGTACTATGACAGAACAATATTACAAGTACCAAGTACACCGAAATACCAATTAATTAGGAGATTTAAAATAAAAAGTGAAGTAACTCTGGGAAAGTAGAAGGAGACTTGATTTTCATTCTACCACAAAACAATATTAAATGTACTAATATGTACTTACACAGAAATACCAATTACTTAGGCTATCAGAGAATACAATATCAAACAAAAACTGAAGTAGCTCTGTCAAAAGTAGAAAGAACCTTGATTTTCTATATAATCTACTATTATAATTACAATAAATGTTTTGAATAACTCTGTAGGTACTTCTGTGACTCGTAGTTCCATTGTTGTACAACTCAAGAATTACGAAATTATAGGCTGCTAATTCATGGATCACAAATTCATACGGTACTGTTATAAGCTGGCTCAACTTGTACAGCACTATGGACGATGTGGGTGCTTACATTAAGTGTGCATTGCATTAAAGATAACGGGACACAAGTGTAGCCCGCGTACGCATACTTACGCAACGCCACTGTGGTGGAGTGATAGACACGAACGAAGGTCGTGAGAAGCGATCAATTTATATGTATTTCCGGATACTGAGAGTTAATTTGTAATATAGAACATTCAATCAAATAACCTTTATAGAAACTTCACTTTGGAAACGATTTTTGCGTCCAGCAAAGCCATCGTAAAATCCAAAATTGTATATGGCGTAGGAAATCATATAAAAGTACATAAACAATTATATTAAGTAAAAAACTATAGCTAACAAGTGAGCAGTCATTTAAGCTCAAAATTACCATAAAACTTAGCCAAATAACGTCTATGGTCAATTTATGTTTCCATCCTTGTTCAATGAAGTTTAGGCTAATGTTATGAATTTAATTTGCTCTTTCATTGTATAAATTAATTTCAAATGTGGCGAGCTCTCAAGTAATAACATTGTAATATCCATTTCATTTAATGCTGGGCATCTGCAAAGAACGATGCGCGTGAACTCCTGCGCATTCAAATGGCTTGTGATCAAAATTAAACTGTTCACAGAAGCGAGTCGTACTTTCACCCGATCGAAAAAGAAATGCTTAGTAATTATAACCGAGATACGTGAAAGTAGGCAATTTATAGTGGCCATTTGTCGGGGGCTCGATAACATTTGTGAAACGTTACGCTTGTCAACGCCATCAATAACAAATTGCTCGGATAACAGATTAATTGCTGTTGCGGCTGCTAAACGGTCATCCTAGAAGTTTTGCAATTCACCGGTTTTTATTACATCATTCCACATTTGAATAAATTGGACAGTTGAATCTTTCGTTGTTAATTCTTCAAAATAGAATTTCATTAGAATAGGACTAAGTAGTATGGCAAAATTTCTATCTACTGAAATGTGATAAAGGTTTATTATTTTCGTCTTGTTTTTTATCCTTCTCGTTTCGATCACAGGAAAGAAACTGATAACAACTAACTTATTTTATGAGTTATGTAGTCCTTTTCCTAATAGTGCAATGCAAAAGAAAACAGCCGATGCACTACGAAAAAGCATACAAACATTTTTGGAAATAAAAGGACGCTGGAACTATACTTACAATATAACTAAACATTTATCAGAGATGTTCAAAGAAACGTATTAGGTTACAAAAGAGAAATGTTATCTTGATAACATCGAAATTCTTAGCAGTGGAAACGTTTAATTACGAATTATGCGTAGAACGGAGCGCATCCACGACGAGGCAACCATCTCGTATTACATCATTACCGCATTCCGTTCCATTATTCGGCGTTCAAATTAAATGCACATGTCTGCATTACATGATGTGCCCTTGATCAAATCTGCTCGAGATTCTAGTGCCACCAGGCAAACAGGTACTCTACATTTAATGGTTTTGCATTTTAATTTATCTGTATTAATTTTACTGTATTTTTTATTACTTTACCTTTTAATTCTTTAAAATCTACTTAGCCTATCTACTAAAGGGGTTCTGTTTCGTAATACTCTAGAGAACTGACCTCGTCGCCATCATCCCGGCCAACCATGACGCATGCGGTGCTTACTGTGGATAATACTGGGACCGATGCCATAACCTAAATGGTGTATTATCTACTGAATATAGAACTTCACTATTACAATGTTCATTTTTATCACCTGTAGGTACGGCTCATTAGGATAACATTGAATAAGCTTATTGGATATTTTAGACGGAAATATTTGATTTGCTACTGTCTAAAGTTCTAAACCGTCTTACACATCATTAGTCTTATGTATGAAGTTTTACAATCCGCTGGGCTGGGTGGCTTCTTACTTTGTTCAATGCATTTTCGTGCCCTTAACAAATCCAAAATGCTGCTACCATTTCCAATATATTTTACCGACCTGACAAACATTTCTGATAAAAATTATGTACTATTTATAAATCAACACTAATATCTCTGTGGTGAACTTATGTATGTTTTCCGGCTTCGATGACGTTTCTACAACTAGCCAACATCCATAAAACCCGTCGAAGTTTTTCAACAAAGATGTTGAAAAATAGTTTTCATGATTAATGCAAATGATGTCCATTCTAAATCATTGTTGTGAAACAATAAACTGCAACACTAACGAATGCTGTTTAATTTATGTGTAAATGTTTAACCCAGTTAACAATGTGGATTGAGGAAAGTACGTCTGTGTATAATGTGTAACTACTATTTGTTGGCAATAAGAAACAGGCGCAACCTAGTTGTTCTTACCCGAGAAGGAGAGTATTTATTGTTTTTCGAGTGTATGTATGGTATGTATGTACATTTCTTTTGCGGACTTTTAAGCACTGGGCGCGTTTTCCAGGAAGGGCAACTAAGTATTAGGTTTTTTGTCGAGATATTCTCAGAGCTGGACTTTCGACCTGTGCCTAATAAACACCTCTATAATTTCTTTATGAGTTATTAAATAACTAAGTACCTACATAATGGCGCATGGCATTTGTTTGCCATTCTAGTGGCTTAGCTTGTTGAGTTTTATGTTTATTTTTTTTTCTTTATTATGAGTTATAAGTACATATGTATTTTGGTTTATTAATAAAACACACAAAGTTTGAAGTGTCCTGCGAGTTGCATGACCATGACGACCAATGACAACCAACAAATCTGTATTATAATTAACATTCTCAGGCTGACGCATTACTTTAAAATTCAAACTTTTTTCGACATCAAATGTGCCGGTCGTAATGGCCTCTGAAGGGCTCGGTATAAAAAAATAAAGGTACGAAGGTGCGTCCCTGAGGCATGAGGCGCCTTTTCTAAAAGGTAATCGCCCGGAGGTTCATTTTTTTTATTTCGTAGAAGCGAACGCACAAAGAGTTGGAACAGCTGCCAAGTACAGCTGGCGAGTTTGGATCTGTGAATGTTTTTTTAATGTCACCTGGACCTAGATGCCTGTGGCGTTACTCGAATAAAGCCGCGGATAATCAGATAAATAGTAAATTACTTAGTACCACACTCAGAGTCCGTTAATGAATCAGTGTCTCGTCACTTAGTAAAGATTTAATTGCATGATTTCATGTACTAAGTTGACTTTGAGTACGATCATCTTTCCAACAGCCAAATTTTACAGACGCAGAAAACATGCAGATCACGAACTATTCTCCCAATATTCAAGCAATAATAATGGTAAGTTTTTTTTTTAAACATTGGTAAAATAATAATAACCGGTAAGTTTCATAGGTCCGTATTATTACGATTGCTTTTCTAGAAATTGACATAATAAGTAAACTTTTTTGCGTACCGAATGGAAAATCGTTTTTATATTTAAAGGAATACACAATCGAATTTCTTTATAATTCCTTACACGGAAATTTTATAGTCATTACTCTGTCAACTTGATGTATGGGTTTGCGAGCAACGCGTGTTCAATTTCCTTCTTCGAAGACGAAACTTATGCACATACGTGACAATCACGCAAACACCATAGGTATATCTATAGGTAAGATATTTAATTTCACTTACTTTTGTTCAGAAGAAGTATGTAAGACTTGCATATAATGTATGTATGTAGACTTGCACTTGCCAATAGCACGCCTTTTTTACATGTTCAGGTGTTTCTTTCACCTGATGCGACGAAGTCATTGTGCGTCACGTCGTCCAATCATAGAAGCGGATGGAATAAAACCATGTAAAAAAGTAAGTTTTAAGTAATTCCTTCCTGCGCACACCGAAATGTAGGTATCCTAAAGTAATCAATACACCGTACAGCAAAGCATAGATTTACTTAAGTTCACCGAAAAAGTATATTTTGCTACAATTTAAAATAAATATGTTATCTCCAAAAGCTTTGCATATTTCACTGGGCCACACTAATTTCAACAGGCAGAACTGAGTAACTGACAATGTGATGTGTTGATCCTACCTAGCTGGTCGGTATTTTGCAGAGGCCATGGGTCTTCCGCTTAACGGAATATTACGAGAATTTCACAATCATATGCAGTGCTATCTAGCTAAGAGAAAATACATCACGATAACAACAGAATTTCCCGTGGGGTGTCCGGGCAAGTATAGCACCCCCTATCTCCTCCCGTTGGGTGTCCGTAACAGCCGACAGCGTTTTTCTATTCGATTACCTACCACCTATACTGCGATTCCCAAGCCGTGGGGGTTATGGCAAACCCCCCCTTCTAAGAGACTGGCCTTTGTTTAGCATTGGACGTATTTCGACTGCTGACGAACAACAGAATGTACGCATTTATGCAAACATACCAAAATACATTTACGTAAACATAAGTCGCACCATGTACAGGTCCTCATTCTAGCAGAACCGTCAACAGCACTTTCGTGTCTCCTTGACCCAGTATACTTGAGCACCTCATATTGTTTCCGCTACGGAGGTAACGGACACAGCTTGAGACGAAAAATAATAGATATTTTCTTTACATTCTGAACAAGCTTACTTGTCAAGTTTCCAACGCAACCCATTACATGAAAACCATACAGTATTAGGTAAGGGTACTGTTAAAAGTGGGTAAAAGAAGATATTTGAAAGAAAATTATGTTAGGCGAAATTTCACCTACAAACACCATGAATAGGGCCGTAAATTCGTAAACGCAAGACATATTGGATGCATTATTAGCAACAATGTCATCTTGACTTGGCGGAAGTAGGCTTTGTTCAGATATCACTACCATATTCACCTTTCGGTCCATTCAACTCGCTACGTTGAATGGGTTTAGATATTTTATTTATTGTGACAGGGACATTTCCAAAATCATTACTTATACAGTGACACGTCAGATATAAGTACCTTTTATTATTTTTATCGTGACCAAGTTGCAAAAACAGTATATTTTACGAGGATATGCCGATGCCGTAATAAAAGCGATTCGGCTTTTATTCACAATGTTTACCCGTGGTGCTTCGTTGCGACAGAACGCTCAACGTCCTATATTCTTTCGATAAACTTTCGAACAGGGAGGGACGTGTTGCAATCAATTCGGGTCACAAATTAATAGGTAGCCTGTAACCGTTTTGAGAACAGTTGCTCCATTGAACTAGTTACTCCGTGATAATGTTAAACTGTTAGAGTGGTCCTATATAAATAGACAGGTACTGCATTCGTTTTATAGTCTGATGGAATCGATTGAGAACAGGTCGATTCGATGTAACCGATCGATTTCCGTGTCTGACAATAACTGTTTTAACTAGCCTGGATTGAAAGTCTAGAATGGAAAAGTTAAAGTAGCTTAACACCTTGAAATAGGAAATTAATCATTATCGGACGTAAATACTTCAGATATAACATGAGTAATATGATGGAACAAAAAGACTGATTAATCTGATAAGTAAAAAAATACTTTATTATTATCAGTAAAAGGATCGTACAAATATTAAAGTATTCAAACATAGGTCTTTGTAGAAATGAATCTTAATAGGTACTAAAAACCTTTCTCCACTGCACATATGCGTTTCATAGACATGATCGCCATCATATTTTTATACACTATGAATCCTAAGAACCATAATATTATATATAACTAAAAATTCCGGAAATGCGATGGCAATGTGTCCTCCACTTTGCTGTAAATCATGGGTTCTGATCGAAAGATTTGCCGCGACACTAACGGTTTACCGTTTATAGAGAATATCGTGATAAAACCCAAGCATGCTCTAGAATTCTAAAGGCGTCTCAGCACCATCAATCTGGCCTGTTTGTGTGGTTATAAAGATGGAGAGACCAGCATTGCCTGAAACCGGCTAGAAGAAAAAAATCGTTTAGAGGCACACAAGTATGTCAATAGTTTTATTGTGAAATTGAAATGTATGAATGTTGAAATGAAACTAATTTTACGGATTATAACCGCGATATAATCCGTAAAATTAGTTTCATTTCAATGTGTAGTATTCGCGTAAATATCAGAAATCATTATGTATGAATTTTATTTCATGCAGGCAGCGGCACGTACGAATGTTATTTATGCTGGCTGTGACTTGCCATTTCTGTTTTTTTTTTCTTATATATCCCTAGGATAGGTAAATTAATGAAATACTAAATCTTTTGTCAGATCGAGTTCATTGGGATTCATGTCCCACTCAGTCACAATCAAAATATGTGGCCATGGGCCAAAATATGTGGCCCGCCATGCTTTGAAGAAAAGAAGAAAATAGACCAAATTTAAATATGGAACTAATTTAAGAAAGAACAATGACTTTTGTCGATGAGTCGATAGATGTTTTACTTCTAGGCCACCACATCCACATTAGCTTTTTAAAACCCAAGGCAATTTGCATGCAAACGCAAGAGCCGGCGAAAGTACCTACATTGTCTTGACACTTTCACATTAACATGCAGACATAATACCTTCGCAGTGTTGCCAGGAAACGATCATTATAAGTTATAACTCTTCTGTATAGCATAGGCAATGTTTTTATGTGCTTATAGTGTTCGCAACGCGGAAGATTGCGTACCCGGTCGGTTCTATTTTGTCACGGCATCGAACGTTTATAGCGAGAAATCGCATGAGAGTTGTACATTGAAAACTTAGACTTGAAAAGTATTGACTAGGACCACTTGAAACTTAGAGGAAATAAATCAACCACCCACTAGCTACCCAAATAGTTCAGTTTCTTCTTTTTAAAGTTTTGGTTGTCTGGAAGAAATCGCTGTTAGCGATAAGACCGCCATTTGTACCTAAATTAAGTTATTTTCAAAGTTTTCTATGTTTTACTTTGGTGTGCAAATAAAGAGTTTTCTATTCAATTCTATCAACTATTGCAAAAGTGTACACGATTCTGGGGCCAGTGGCAACTGGAAATAGGCTACGTGTTTACATTTGAACGACAATTTGGTTTCGCAAGTTTTCCATAACGAATGAAAACAATGTTGTCTTTGCTGCCTCGCGAAGAAAATACACAGCCTATATAGTTGCTCAGTCTGCGTCCAAACATTGTACTTTTAATAAATTCCAGTATCAAATTGTGCATTGTTTTCACTTTAGCAATTTTATAGAGGGATGTGAAAAAAACGTTCTTACTTATCTTGTTCCGTTCTGCGCGTAGTTATTTTTTATACAACCAAGGTACCAAAGAAGCACCCGGCCCGCCTCATGGTAAGCCTCAGAGGGGTAAGCAGTCTCCGCAGCCTATAGACGCTAGCAACACCAGTTGAATCACATGCGTGTTGCCCACCCTTAAGACATTAAAGTATTTTACCAGCTAAAGTGCCCTTCACACCGGAACACAGTAATTTTTACACACTGCTGCTTGCTTGGTATGGCTTGATTGCTTTGCTGTACTGGTACCAACCATTTCCGATTAAGCTTTGTACGTAAAATTAATATGGTTTTTAAAAATTGTTCTGTAGATTAATTTCGCCGTCATATTTTTGTCTTACAGTCCAATATTCTGTATCGAGAAATAATCAAAGCACGATCAATCAACGTGACCTTAAACTTCAAAACGAACAGAATAATAGCCGCAATATCACATATATTTATACAGATGTTGATACGTACGCAAAATATTGCAAACACAAAGAAATATTGACGATAAACGCACGTAAATTGGTGTTTCTCCTTTTTCATGTAGTTTATAATTATGAGGTGTCACTTATTATGTTTTATGTAGGTATTGTTTGATATGTAATTTTATTACGCTTGGGCCTCAGGTTAATCGCATAACCTTTAAAGGGATTTGTTTACTATGGTTTCTTTAACCTTCAAGACCCAACATAGTAGATGTACTAGATATCTACATAGGTACATATTTATACGTCTAATGACTTTTCTACATGAATTACATGTCTAAATCTGTTGTATCTCCTATTTCCTATGTTATCCTGAAGTATAAAATTTTGGTAATAATAATGATATCACACCTAATCTGAATGCAATAAATTCTTTGAAATATATTTTAATTCGAATTTTAAATTCGTATTTTATTTTATTATTAGCGCGATTCACTGGCCGGCAATAAAAAAAACAATATATAGGGGATCCATCATGTAGTGAAAAAAAAATATAAATCTATGACTCCATGAGACGTTGCTTTTAAAATATTTCATAACTGACCTATATTCTCAATTTATTCCTCGAAACGCTTCGTCTGAAATCCGTTTCTTTGTAGTATGACTAAAATAATTACCAATGTATGATGTGTTAAACTTTGTTTGAAGATTTAAATATCTATCTTCTGAGATTTATCTATTTACAGCGATATTTTTTATATTTCGAACTAAACCAGCATAGCATATTGAGGTACAACATAAACGTAGTTTTAAATCCTCTTTGATACAACACATTGATTAATGAACCACTGTCAAGTTCCAGTTCGTATTAAATCGAAGACTGTGAAATATTAATTGGTTTCGGCATGTAATAGTTACCACATTAGGTCAAAGACCTGGCCCTACGTGCAGGAATGTTGGGAATTCTTGTCTTAATTTTTTTTTAACTCTCGGATAATATTATTCTATTGTCATTATATGGCACTACGTGATAGGAATCATGTACTCATCTATTTATACATTGGAAGGTTATTGGGTAGATAGATAGACATTTTGTTTGGTGCCAATGTTGAATGTTAATTATAGGTACTTTTAGTTATTTGTCTTTAAACAGTCACATTGTTAACTTTCCTATAAGTTAGTACATACTTATGCTTAGAAAGCTTTTTAGTATTTTAAATGTTTCCGTATTCATCAATGAAAAAAATATTTCAAGATTAAATAATTAGGCTGTACATACCCGCACTTGGCCAGCGTGGTGGACTATGGCCTAAGCCCCCCCATCTCGAGGGGAGGCCCGTGCCCAGCAGTGGGACATAAACAAGGGCTGGTATAATTATTTATTACATACATACAACCTAGGTTGGTTGTAGAGTTTATTAATACTGTCCAAACCATAGAGTTAAGTATTAAGAACAGAGTACGCGTTTGTCTATGGTCCCATTACACAAAGCGTAGGCAGATTTTCCTCTACGGGGCAAGTGAATTGAACTATTTAAAGTTATATTACAAGAGTTATATTGTTATGTAAGTGATAAATAGTAATAGGTTTTAATCTGTTACGAGCGCAAATGTCGATAAATACAGCTAACGGTACAGTACCTACCTATTGTCGTGTACTATGCGTTTCAACTAATGAGGTGGCCGCCATCTTGTCATTTCAAATATATCATTACTAAAAATGATGTTTCAACAAAAATAGACAGCAAAACAAGACATTACAATAAAAAATCAAAACCGGGGCGAATTTTGCATTTTGTGTTTACTCTGCTGCTGGTACAAAAATCGTAAAAATGAGTGAAGTTCCGCAGTCGCGATCATCATGGCGGCCACATTCTTAGTTGAAACGCATAGTACCTGCTATTTATGTATTTTGATGTTCTTACCTGTGCCTACGGTTCTTACTTGAATTTAAGCATTCTATAATACTTGTACTGATTATTGTTCTGTGGTCCAAACACTGTAATTTAATTTTCGAATCAGTATTCATCGTTCTCTTTATCGAATACAGAGATCGAATACGGTATTGTTTTTTTATTTATGATAAATGATGTACTTATTGTTAAAAAATCTATAAGAGAATTCAGAAATTATCTTTCTTTCGTTTGATAATCATTATTATATCTAGGCATTCAAGGATGCAGTTACAGTTCTTAGAACTGCATGTTTACCTTGATATGTTATCAAATGTTGCGGAAGCCATAGGTTGTATACACAATGGGCTAAAAGCGTGGTTGGTGGTAACACAATGGTAGTGATGCTAATATTGTCAGATTTGTTCGCCGACAATTTACTATTTATTGAACTGACCGTTCAAAATAAACTGACTCGTATAAAAATGTAAATTTTACTGCCGCACTTTCAAAGGTCAGTTAAGTATTTTTTATCATTATGTTAGTCTAATTAAGCCATTTTTTCAATCTAATTATTTCGTCTCTCGGAACCGTTTATGCTGCTACTTTCCATTATTGAGTACCTACGAGATAATCGATATCTCTACTCACTATCAGAGTATAAAGTATTAATTGGCTGCGAATGTCAACATAATCTAGCTTCAAGAATTGGATGAATAATCATTAAAGTTCGTTAGTGCGGCAGTTAATGAACATAAATTATCACTCTCAGACAGATGGTAGAGTTTTCACTTTCAAATCACTATCAAACCAACTTAAGCCTAATAATAAATCCAACTTTGATAACCTTTGTGAACACCACCTAAACATTGATATCTTGACAGCCAGTGACAATTCTGTTTAAAACTAAACAACGAAACACGATATTTTGACGATAAGTTATCAGAGATAAAGTTAATTTAATGAAAGGTAAGAAAATTCAACGCAAGTCGGATTTGGAAAAATCCATACATCATGACCGCAGCGTAAAGAACATAGTATTAAATCCTCTTTGGAAATCGTGAGCAAATAGATTTATTATGTGACCGTGTTTGTTTAGACGGAACGCAGCGCGCAGTAGGTACTAGTGTTAAAGCCTCCTAAAGTAATACCAAATAGTAAAATAATGATATAGTGTAAATAATACTGAAGAATAAACCACAGAAACAGCACTTGTTCTAGTTCTTCAACCTTATTATTTACGTACACTGTGGTTGGTATGCAGTCCTGCTCCTGTTTTGATATCGAGTATGGGTGAAGGCTAAAAATGCGAAGAAGTTTTTCTACTAGCTATCCTTTTGTTTCTAATATGGGTGGACATTTACGACCACCACCTCCATTTACCGGGGACTATTTTCACGGACCCATCGGATTATTTTTAACCTCAGGCAGGATCTCGATCTAGTTATTACAAAAACTGCCTTTTTAACGCATAAAAGTACATTGTAGCTCCCAAACGAATGAACAAATGCAGTTTTTTAGCTACCTATTCTTCGATGTTTCATGATCGGCTGAACATGGTTAAGAATGCACGAGATAAACTAGCATACTCTACATCATTTGTTTTTTATTATTATTAATACTTGTTAGTAGTTGTTAGTATCTTGATGGCTTGAACTAAACTTATGTAACTTTCCCAAGATCTATAAAAATTAACAATGTTACAATTTAAATGATGTAATATAAAAATGTATCTGAATGCCAGTTATAAATTGAAATGAGAAAGCGTAAAAAGAATTTTAAATAAGATACGGCCAGTATTATTGGTACGTATGTTTAAAACAAGTTTCTTTTGTTGATAAGCCAACAGAAAATGTCTGGACGTGTCATTGACTCCTGCTGTGTTTTAATTTATACATTTATGTATGTACTTACTACATTGTACACACATATGTACGTGTAGCATATCAGAAGCATATTATTTATTGTACTTAGCACTTATCTATCGAATGCTAATAATGCATCATGTAATTTTTTTTAGGCATTAGCTTTAAGTAAAGCCAGTTGTTATTACTGTCTGATTAGGTACTTTTGATTTCAGCCCAATTTTTATAATTATTAGTCCATTAATTCCTATGTACTTATTAACTGCGTGCAATGCAATGTTCACATCATTAAAATATTTAGACATAGTTAGGTAGGTACATATTACATGGATGAATGTTCAGGAATTTCATTAAGTTTAACAGAGCATGGAATTGAATAACCTTAGTTTCAGTAATCAGTAAATTAAGATAACTGACTAGAATGTGCTTATTTCTTCTTATTGCTTCATGACAGGTTTCATGCATAAAAAATTTTGCAATTAGGTCGGTTTAGGGTTATGTAGGTTTATTAGTGCATCAGGTAGGTACAATCTCCGCGTGTTTATCAATCTTGTTTGGAGGTAAGCAAAGTAGATGCTATGACCTAGTATAACTTTAGTTTTATTACAAGGTTTAGTAAGAAATATTCAGAAAGCTGTAGAAAAATAATTAGACTTATTTTCTTCTTCTTTAGCTAATAAAACATCGTAACATCTCTTATAGTTTGAAATTGTTTCAACAGAAGAATAGATAAAACTAGGACAAATCGGTAGGTAAGTAGGTAGTCACTAATAAGATAATTTTATCCTTGTTTAGTATTGTACATATTTATCTAAAATTATCTAATAGAAATAGTTGGTGGCGCCAGTAATAACAAAACACACATTAGTATATCATACAACTAACGATACAATCTGACGAAAACCGATAAACGAGTAGCAATCAGTAATTATCTACACAAATCAGGGTCATTTGTGATAAGTCACGCGAGTTTCCAGCGATACCGCCTTTGTCTGAATTACTTCTTGGAAAATATCCAAGTGTTCGTTTCGAATAATGTAGACGAGCATAGGTACATCCCTACTTTAATATTTTTTTGAATAGATATCTCTTGTTTACTGTGTAGCGTTCTGCGAAATACTGAAGTTTAAACAGCTGAATTTCTCTCTTACCGTTGAATGTGTCGTGTGCCGTTGGCTGATATTCTTCTCGGAACGTGTCCTGCGCATACGCCGCTATCAGTGAGCTCTTGCCCACAGCTCCGTCACCCACCAACACACACTTTATTTTCTCTTTCTTCCCACCTTTCACATTCCTTCTATCCTTTATCTGAAACATCCGATTCAAGGTCCGCCTGCTCTTTTTGTCCCTCACCGCCCAATCGTTCACTTTATCACAGCAATTTAAGTCTTCTGACACATCGTCTCGTATCACTGCACGGCCGTTCTCCTCCGCCACTTCTGAGTAATCGTAGTCATCGTCATCCCGTCGCGGGAGCGGGAACTGGCTTGGACTGTGCACTCCGAACACGAAGGGCCCGTCTCTCTCGGGCGCACGGGTAGCGAACCCGTTCGCCGGAGTCGGGGGCTTCGCATAATGCACCGTCGGGGCACGATACTGGCTCGCCAAATACTCGTTGGACGCCTCGGGATCGAACCGAAACACCAATTCCGCTTCTCTTCGGTCCAAATTCAACTCGGGAGGCGTGACTTTATCTTGAAAGTATCCAATTTTTTCGCGTGCTCGCGCCTCCTGCAGTCTTCTTTCGAGTTCGACGTTCGAAGGTTTCCAGTAATCTGGACTGTAGGAATAGTCCGTGGGCAGGTTCCTCGGCGCGGGCAAGGGCCGATGCGGGCCATTGTCGCGGGGAGGCGCGCGTGAAGGGACCATTAGAGGCTTTTGCGCCTCGGCCAACAGCGGCCGCCGCGCCGACAGATTCGCGTTCCTGTTGAACATGATACCTTCTAGACTGGGAGACATTTGCACCGTCACGAGTGGCTGCCGTCGAGAGGGTTTTCGCGTGCGTTAGCGCACATAACTCGCGCGATGTACTCGATCGAAATGTATCGCGGTTTGTGGAACTCGCGACGACATTCAGCGTATAGTCACTGCGGAGGACAAAACGCGACTGCCGCGCGCGCGAGACGCGGCCTCGGCGCGGTGCGGCCGATGGCAGCCGCGCTCTCCCCTCGCCCGGAGAAATGACCTGTTGCTTCTGTTACCTGTTCAGGTACAAGCGACCGTTTCGCAACGAGCGCAGCTGCTCCGAACAAAGCCCGTCATATGGCGACGCCAGCCGCAACACATAGGCCCCACAAGGAAACCCATTCACTATATCCAGCGATGAATGAACGACGCGGCAACGACGTGTTTTGTTTACCAAACGTTCTATGTTTACTTACATGTTCGGTAAAGCAATGTATAATTTTGGTTGACTGATACCCGGTGTATACATACAGTCGATAACTCTAAGGCCCTTATTCATTATAATTTATAGCAGTTCTTGCGTGGTATGACATTGAGCTTCCGTGGCGCAACAGGACACCGCACATGTTCCAAACCGCAGCCGCGCAGGTCGCAGGTTCAAATTCCGCGAGGTGCAACAACTTTGTGTAGTGTAGTTCTTTTTTTACACAAGCATGGTGAGCAGTTACCCCAGCCTATGGACGCTAGCAACACCAGAAGAATCACAAGAGCGACCCTAAAGTCATTCATTAGATAAGCATTGACTCATACGTACTTACTCATACACAGGTTGATTTTTTCAAGTGGTGTTGTTGGCTTATCCGGAACTATATGGAATAGCGACAAATTCTCAAATTAGTCACGGGCCCAATTTTGATAATAAACTATAACTGCACCATTTTTTATAAGTAAATGAAATATTCCTTGCCAC
The DNA here is from genome assembly GCA_911728495.1 of Furcula furcula. Lineage (NCBI taxonomy): Eukaryota > Metazoa > Arthropoda > Insecta > Lepidoptera > Notodontidae > Furcula > Furcula furcula. The sequence goes on along the minus strand of OU452246.1, from coordinate 6,058,172 downwards.
CAGGAATCGAACCCGTTAATTGTGAAAAAAAAGCACACCGTCCGATTCCGATCGATAGGCAATGTCATATGGACAAAAGTAAAATGGGCCATGACCTTGGCCGTGACTCCTTTGAGCCTTTTTCCACTATTCCTTATAGTTTCGGACTTGGTCTTTCACGGCCAATTAAAAAAATCAGCCTGTATATGGCTATCATTGAAATTAAGTCTCTTGTGTCCGGTAACTGCACCAGCTATATACAGTGCCCTTCACACCTCCGGTGTGAACACAGAATTAATATTGACATTACTGCATAGTGAGGGCGGTAAAATAATGACATGCGATGAGTATCTATTATATACCATGTTCTAAGGCTAGCCGCACACTTACAATATTATTGTCATTATAATATTGTCAAACTTATTCATCAATCCGCACAATACGCAATATTGTTGTCAATAAATCGTGGTATAATCTGACTCAGTCGTTTAGTCGGTTAGTAGCCAGATTCGTGAGTACACGTTTTATATATTTACAAAAAAGCAATCCAGAAAGAAACGATGAACTAAATATGGTCTTGAAAATTACATAAATTAAATCATGTCAATTTAATAACAGTTCGGTTTCCGACAGGGCCGTTCGACCGTGGATGCGATAACTCGCGTCCGCGCCCTGTCGGAGCAGGCGGTCTCCCGGGGCGGCGGCGGCATGGCGTTGGCGGTGTCGCTCGACATTGTCAACGCCTTCAACTCCCTGCCCTGGGATGCGATCTGGGAGGCACTGGTCTACCATGGAGTGCCTCCCTGCCTGCAGGCCCTGATCAGGGACTACTTGCGCGACAGGTATATCCTGTACGTGGATCGAGACGGTACGAGGATCCGGAGGGAAGTAGAGCGAGGGGTTCCGCAAGGGTCAGTCTTAGTCCCCTTGCTATGGAACCTCGCCTACGACGCGGTTCTGCGTGTCGATCTCCCCGCCGGCGTAAGTGTCGTCTGCTACGAGGACGACACGTTAATCGTGGCCGGTGAGGACACCTTCGAGAGGACCAAAGAACTCGCCGAGCTTGGGGCGGAAATCGTCGTCGCGAAAATACGCGAGTTGGGCATGGAGATAGCGCCTCAGAAAACTGAGGCGCTGTGGTTCCACGGACTACCTAGGAGCCGGGAGCCACCGCCCAACTTGCGCGTCCGTGTGGGTGAGTCGGAAGTCGGGGTGGGGCCGCACATGAAATATCTTGGTCTCACCCTTGACAGTCGCTGGAGCTTCGAGGAGCATTTCGAGCGCCTGGTCCCCCGAGTCGACAGGGTTGCAGCGGCCTTGCACAGGCTGCTCCCCAACCTCGGGGGGCCGAGCGCGGAAGTTCGCCACCTCTACGCCGGAGTCGTGCAGTCCGTAGTCCTCTACGGGGCGCCCATCTGGGCGCCGAGGCTGGCCATTCGACGCTGTAGAACCAAAATCTACAGCGTCCAGCGGAGGATGGCATTGCGGATTGCACGAGGATACCGGACGGTGTCCTTTGAGGCGGCGACCATACTGGCGCGCTTTCCGCCTTTGGACATACTGGCGGGCATGTATGCGAGGGTCTATTACCGGATCCGCATCGCCCGCCAGAGTGGCGGAGGCGAGCCGGTGGCGCTCGAATCCATCAAGTGGCAGGAACGACACATCGCTCTCGCGACGTGGCGCGAGCGGCTCCAGCCGGAGCACGTAACGCGCAAACGCGTCGTTGAGGCATTCCTGCCGCATCTCGAAGCCTGGATACAGCGACGGAGTGGACGACTCACCTATAGGCTTACGCAGATAATCACCGGTCACGGTTGTTTCGGTGATTATCTGCATAAGATCGGACGTGAAAACGCGTGGTCTTCAAGCCGCAGTCGACGCCCTGGGTCAATGGTTCCGTACGTGGCGCATAGAGGTGAACCCGGAGAAGAGTGCCGCGGTGGTCTTCTCCCGGGGACCCGCCAATATGTTCTCCGCGCGGAGCCTTCGGCCCAACAGACGACTAGCCCCTAAATCCCTATTCAATCGCCCTATCCCCTGGACTAGAAAGGTTAAGTACCTCGGAGTCACCTTGGACTCCGCCATGACTTTCGGCCCGCACATTAGGTCCGTCCGCAATCGAGCGGCTTTCGTATTAGGTCGCCTTCTCTGCAAGCGGAGTAAAATGTCGCTTAGAAATAAGTTGACATTATACAAAGCCTGCATTCGCCCTATCATGACTTACGCGAGTGTAGTTTTCGCGCACGCCGCCCGCACCCATATCGATAGCCTCCAGGTTATCCAGAATCGTTTCCTCCGACGTGCCGTCGGTGCCCCGTGGTACATGCGGAACGTAGATCTGTATTCCGATTTCAAGTTAGATCCCCTTCGTAAGTTCCTCAAAGAAGCGTCGAAACGCTACTTTGAATCCGCGTCCCGTCACGCGAACAGTTTAATCCGCGCCGCCGCCGATTACGCCCCTAGTCCTTCTGATTCGCGCCGCAGACCACGGCACGTACTGCTCGACCCTCCTGACCCCATGACGGTCCTATTGGACCGGGATGCGCCGAACCCTCCCCGACAACCGTATGCTACACTAGCTATCAGACACCGGTCTCGCCGGCGAGGCCGAAGGGCGTAGGGGACGTATGCGACCTCAACGACGTGCATCACCCCACTGAGTTTCTTGCCGGTTCTTCTCAGTGGGGGCGCGTTGTGAACCGGTGGTAAACTCAGCCCTCTTTTAAGCGACAGCCCAAGCCGAGGCCGTGCCTCCCTGAGGTGCCCTTGAGCTCGTCGCTACTTCTGCCGTAAAGGCTAGAGCGCTTTAAGCGCTCGCCTCCTATTGTCCGGTGAAGCTGTAATGGCCATCTGCGGCCAACAGCGTCTATCATTCCCAAAAAAGAAAAACACTAGAGGTTTGTCCCGCGTGGTCGTTGGAGCGTCGAGACCTGGTCGCAGTCATCGGATCGGACCTCTCCCTGGGCAGCGTAGTGTCGGCTATGCTGTCCGGGGATGCGGCGTGGGGAGCGATGGCTGCCTTCTGCGAGACTGTCATGTCCCAGAAGGAGGCCGCCGAGCGAGAACGCAAACGCGCTGATCCCGCTCGGCGACGAAGGCGCAGGCCGCGTCAAGCGGCCGCCCAACGTCTCACTCCCCAGCCCTGAGCCCGGGGCTATAAACAACGGGCAACCTTCGGAGTCGCTGGACGTTCGGGGTGTGGGCCCTTTGAACGTCCATTGAGTACGGCGGTGACTCCGAGGAGGACGGCGGCGGGGTTGCGACCCCCGTCCCCGTGAGTACTGTGTCAGGTTCCCGGGGGGCTACAATGCGCCCCGGCGGCGGGCTCAAAGGCAAGACACTGAGGCCCCTGGTGCAGATCCCACCGGAGAGCCCTGGGGTCTCCCTCTCACGTGCCGATGCGACAGCCGCGGGGATTTTAGTTGGTAAGAATCCCACATACCCCGGTCGAGCCCCACAGCTCCCGGAGATCTTTGGAAGATTTCCCCCGCGTCAAAATAAAAAAAAATTCAATTTAATAAATGAACTGCGAGTTATAGCAGATTTATTTTATATTTTTCCCTCCTCATACTTCGGAGATAAGGGTTAACGGTATTTTTTTGACATTTTTTATTATAAAAAACGAAATATAATAATAATACCAGCCCTTGTTTATGTCCCACTGCTGGGCACGGGCCTCCCCTCAGGATGGAGCTTAGGAGGGGTTAGGCATCCCCTCAGGATGGAGCTTAGGGGGCCATAGTCCACCACGCTGGCCAAGTGCGGGTTGGCATTTTTGATTATCAGCCAAAAACTACGTGACATAAACCAAAATAAAAATCTGTTTTGAGATGTACAAATGAAGCCCTTTCATATGATACCCCACTCAATATAGTAGCAATAGTAGTCACACTTTGAAATTTTGATGACCCCTTTCGACCCCCATTATAAAAAAAAAGTAAAAGAAAACAATTTTTTTTCTTGTAATGAGTTTGCGTAAGTAAGATCTAAAACTATTCCAAGTTTCAAATCGATAGCATTAGTGGTCATGAAGAAATAGGGTCAAAGTGGAGAAAACACTCCCAAATACATGACTGAGGTCAACGCTATCCCTTTCATTGAGGTCGAATCTCCCTTTCTAAGAGGGTAACCTTGATGTTTCATGAAAAATCAGGACATCTTTTTAACTTCGTCGCTTAATACGACTTACTTGGCTTGTTTAAGCTTTAAGTTTAAACCGATTAAATATGTCTAGTTGCTTCCGTTTACCTCTCAAAATACGACGGGACGAAAAACCGACACGACCGTTGAGAGACCAGGCGCAACATTTTGCATACCTATCTGACGCATGGAGCATCTTACTTTACCTTAGAGGAGATACCACTGGAGATAGCATGATGCGCTAACCCCTCTGCCTAATTTAGTTCATATGGTCAGGTCATTCTTTATTTGTGTGCGTATCTTTTTGAATATGTTGCGAGTTTATTATAGTGTGGTTATGCGTGAAATTGTATCTGTGTGTGTTTACTTCGCCTCCCGCACCCCTCAAAAGTGCCACGAAAAATTTGTTCGGTGAATCGACGCGATACTAGCTCCATTCTAATTACTCTGAGTACTTTACAGACAATCAAGTAATAAATAAATAATAAGTTAATGGTTGTGAAAATAAAAGCATATGAAGTTATGATAAAAATAAATTGTATTACAAGATCATTTATTCAGTACGTTTAACGATTTCTGATTAATCACAAGATATTGAATAGCAATTTCCATTATATGCAAACAACTAAAACACCTTGTAACCCACACATTAGACGATAGAAAAAGCATTTGCAGTAAATTTAGGTTTCCATTGGACCAACTGCAGATCATTGCAGCTTCATAAAATTTCTTTTCGAATGGGACAATGGATAGTCATAATATTCCTTCGCTCAATATCTTTAGGAAATCTACAAGAAAATAAAAAATGTATTAATATTGACCACGGGTAAATAAAACAGTATATATATTGACAGGTGACAGGTATAGTGACAGGTTAAGAAATAGTGACATAAGGAAACGTTGTGGTATGAAAGAAGATGTTGTGACAAAAATTGAGGTATGTGAGATGGTTTGGCCATGTCGAGAGAATGAATGAGGAACGATTGACGAAAATGGTGTATAAGGCGAGTGTGAATGAAAGTGTTGGAAGGGGTAGACTTAGGCGGACGTTTCAAGACCAAATCAGGGACGTCTTGAAAAAAGGCCAGGTCAAGAGTACCCTAAACCGAAGAGCATGTATGAAGGGAATAATGAAAGTGGACGAAGCGAAACAAGTATGTAAGGATCGTAGCAAGTGGAAAGAAGTGGTCTCTGCCTACCCCTACGGGAAAGAGGCGTGATTATATGTATATTTATAGAATGATATAGGTACTCTCGCCGATACGACCACAACGGCCAATCTTTCGCAAGATCAGCCATCAGCCAGTGCACAAATGCTTGCGTAGCCACAAGTGCACTCTTTCTTCCTTTTACCTCTCACAGTTTAGTGATACGAAAGATCAACACGACCGGGGAGAGGTCAGGCGCAGGACCGACTTTTTATATGCCTATCCGACGCATGGATCATCTTACTTTACAGACAATCAGATGACCAGCCTGCATTGTCCTAGCCAGTAAGGAACAAATATACAAAGTTGTTGCTCCCCGCAGGATTCGAACCTGCGACCCCCGGTACGCAAGCAAGCAGTTTCCCACTGCGCCACGGAGGCTACTAGACGCGACAGGACTAGGAGGCGACAAGAATAAATATGATTTTAATAATATGTTTAAAACTACATACACACTTGAACATACAATATTTTTTCCATATCAATCCTTGAACTAAATACCTACATCGTATATTTTTTATCATAAAGTGGCGGTAAAAAAATCCCCAAAACGGAAAGTCTTCAAAAAATCTTTACCATGGTTACTCTATGAAAACAATGTAAAATATTTTAAATTAGATAATTCAACTACAAATTAATAGAAAGTTAAACCCAATACTAACAAACGAACTGAAAACGTGTTATATGCCTATCGAAAGAAGAACTGATCGAAAATATGGTGCATAATCCAAAGGGATCATCGGTAGGTACATTATTGAACAAATCGGACTTACGAGTGATATTCGGTATCATCTAAGGGGTAAAACATATTTTTGCAACTAAGTACCACACATTTTATCACCATTCTTATTAGTTTAATTCACTTTATCGTGAAATTATGGTATTTAAATGTTGGATCGATTTAAATGACAGACAGTTTCATGCTGACAATAAGCGCCAGTGTTGCCACAAAATATGAACCCTTAAAATCGGTATTTAAAATTGCATTTGAGTACAATTGGCGAAAACACAATATAGCATTATCCTAATCGTACTCGCAGAACAATACCAAAAAAAAAATTATTAGACATGATTGTCATCGTATTTTATGTTTTCGGGTGGAAAACAATCTTTTGATGTTGAAGTAGAGCATTTCTATATTAGGGTATCCATTTCTCGGGTAATTTAAATTATTACATGGACCACACATTGGACCACTTAGAAAGAGAGATCCGGCCTCAATGAAAGGGATAGCGTATGCCTCAATCAACTATTTGGAGTTTGGACTCCACCTTGACCCTATTTCTTCATGTTAGTGGTTCCTAAAAAATATAGGTGTGACAGACAGACAGATGAAGTCAGACCATAAAGGTGCGCGTCCATTGGTACGCGCCGGACGCATCGCACGCACGGCACGCAACGGATTTTAGTTTGCATTGTATGATTTTACATAGCGCTGCGTCCATTATCCGCGCCGGCATTTTCCGATGCGCGCCGTCAAAATCATAGAAAGCAAACTAAAATCCTTTGCGTGCCGTGCGTGCGGTGCGTCCGGCGCGTGCCAATGGACGCGCACCTTATGGGTTCCTATTTACCTTTTAGGTATGGAACCCTAACAATACATGAGAATGAGAGATCGATTCTTATTTAATCGATTCTTTTCCATTAATCTCACATCCCTAGATTCGGCCGATTCGCACATGATTTAATAAATACTTAGGTAGAATACCTACCTACCTAAAGAAATCAGAGGTATGAACCAGGACCCTGCGCACATTGTTTTTTTAAGGCAAGCGCTCGTCCACTGAGCCCAATGATAACTAATATCATTGACTGAGCCATATTTCAATAATATTTCCAAGTGAAAAAAATCTATACCTATCTACGAATATTAATTCACTAGCTTAGCTCTATCCACCAAAACCACATTCTTCACAAAACACACGCTATGGATATGTATTCAAATACGGCTAACATATTTCATAATGCAATTCAGAACACCAAAGCTAGATCGTGGTGACCGAAAAATCTTCAAAAGTAAAAAGCACCACGGTGTTTTTTCTTCGAGTCCGTTGCTTGTTGCTTGATTTACACGTATTAAGTTGTCAAGTAGGTAACTAAATTCTAGGTGACTTAATTTTAAGTATGCGTTTACACGTCGTTTTTACTAAATTTTAGTTAAAATCTTTAGTTCTTTAGTTCGCCCCAATGGACGGTCACACGATCCGTGACGATTTCATAGTAGCGACGGATTATTAAATTAGAATTTCCTTTATTATAATATATATACATGTACTATAATTATAAATTAGTAAATGACTTCGTGTCTGTCTTGATTACTGAATTTGTGTTTGATGTAAATATTGAACTTGTTTATTGCCTTCCATCCCCGTAAGGACCGTGTCTGGTTCCCGGGGGACTACAATGGACCCCCAGTGGCAGGCTCCGAAAGAAACGCACTGAAGGACTCCTGGTGCAGATTCCAAAGGAGAGCGCAGGTTTCCCCTCATATGTCGATGTGACAACCACGGGGATTTAGTGGGAAAGAATCCCATTTACCCCGGTTGACCAACCTCAGAGTAATTAGAATAGAGCTAGTATCGCGTCGATTCGCCGTACAAATTTTTCGTGGCACTTTTGCGGGGTGCGGGAGGCGAAGTAAACACACACAGATACAATTTCACGCATACCCACCTTAGAGGAGATACCATAGATTGGTACTTTCTCTGAGATACCCACACTATAATAAACTCGCAACACATTCAAAAAGATACGCACACAAATAAAGGATGACCTGACCATATGAACAAAATTTGGCAGAGGGGTTAGCGCATCATGCTATCTCCAGTGGTATCTCCTCTAAGTGACCAACACAAGTCCTGGGACCCATTGAACAATACGCCGCGAGAAAAAAAAAAGGATGTCAGATACAGGCATAAATTACCCTATTTCTCCGTTGATCTCAAAATTCCCGAGACTATTAGCCAAATAGCTCTCAATCACTTAATTATACTAGGAAAAGTATACAGGAATAATACAGGGCAGTATACTAGGAAAAGTAATAAAAATATTAATACAATAAAATGTGTAGGAAGGAACGATGAATTCTTTATTTGTGTGCGTATCTTTTTGAATGTGTTGCGAGCATGGAAGTAAATATAAATTCGTGAGCCGCCGATAAGGACAGAAAATAATAATTCGTACACATAACACACGTTATGGATATTTACTCAAATGCGCCTATTATGTAGTTTAGACGATATTTCATAATGCAATTTAATTTAAAACTCCAAAGCTAGATCGTGAACGAGAAAATTTCATGAGTACTCGAGTTCCGTTCAGCACCTGGCGCACCGCCCCGCCGCGGCGGGGCGGTGCGCCAGGTGCTGAACGCACGCTAAGGGTGTATTATCTATGCGCTGAGGGATAAAATATCATATGCTCTGTTTCTTTCTGTCACATATAATATTTAAAAATGCATTCTTTTCTTGCGCGAATGAGAAAGAAAGTGCCAGCTCTCTATTGGTTTCTTTCTCTAAGGTCTGAGGTCTAAGCTAATAACCATGAAGCTAGTAGGTCAACAATGGAGCCCAAACTCCAAATACTTGATTGAGGCATACGCTATCCCTTTCATTGAGGTCCGATGTGTGGTCCATGTTATAATTGAAATTACCCGAGAAATGGATACCCTAATATAGAAATGCTTTACTTACACATCAAAAGAATGTTTTCCACCCGAAAACTTAAAATACGATGACAATCATGTCTAATAAAAAAATTATTGGTACTGTTCTGTGAGTTCGATTAGAATAATGCTCTATTGTGTTTTCGCCAATTATACTCAAATGCAATTTTAATTACCGATTTTAAGGGTTCGTATTTTGTGGCAACACTGTCGCTTATTGTCAGCATGAAACTGTCTGTCATATAAATCGATCAAACATTTAAATACCATAATTTCACGATAAAGTGAATTAAAATCATAAAAATGGTGATAAAATGTGCAGTACTTGGTTGCAAAAATATGTTGTATCCAGTATTTAAAACCGAATATCACTCGTAAGTGCGATTTTGTTCAATAATTACCTACCGATGATCCCTGTGCATTATGCACCATATTTTCGATCAGTTCTTCTTTCGATAGGCACATAACACGTTTTCAGTTCGTTTGTTAGTATTGGGTTTAAGTTTATATTAATTTGTACTTGAATTATTTAATTTTAAAATATTTCACATTATTTTAATAGAGTAACCATGGTAAAGATTTTTTGAAGACTTTCCGTTTTGGGGATTTTTTACCGCCACTTTATGATCAAAAAATAAACGATGTATTTAGTTCAAAGGATTGATATTGAAAACATATTGTATGTTCATTAATTTTACAAGTGTGTAGGTATGTAGGTTAAGTTTAGGTACAGTTAGTTTTGTAACTTATTAGATACATATTATTAAAATCATATTTATTCTTGTCGCCTCCTAGTCCTGTCGCGTCTAGTAGCCTCCGTGGCGCAGTGAGAAACCGCTTGCTTGCATACCGGGGGTCGCAGGTTCGAATCCTGCGGGGAGCAACAACTATGTGTAGTTGTTCCTCACTGGCTAGGATAATGCAGGCCGGTCATTGTCTGTAAAGTAAGATGATCCATGCGTCGGATAGGCATGTAAAGTACACTTGTGCACTTGTGTCTACGCAAGCATTTGTGCACTGGATGATGGCTGATCTTGCGAAAGATTAGCCGCTGTGGTTGGATTGGCCGTATCGGCGAGAGTACCTATATCATTCCATAAATATACATACTGTTTTATTTACCCCTGGTCAATATTAATACATTTTTTATTTTCTTGTAGATTTCCTAAAAATATTGAGTGAAGGAATGTACCTATGACTATCCATTGTCCCATTGGAAAATAAATTTGATGAAGCTGCAATGATCTGCTGTTGGTCCAATGGAAAACTAAATTTACCGCGAATGCTTTTTCTATCGTCTAATGTGTTGGTTAAAAGGTGTTTTAGTTGTTTGCATATAATGCTAATTGCTATTCAGTATCTTGTGATTAATCGGAGATCGTTAAACGTACTGAATAAATGATTTTATAGCACAATATTTTTTTTAATCATAACTTCATATGCTTTTATTTTCACAACCATTAGCTTATTATTTATCCCTTGATTTTCTGTAAAGTAAGATGCTCCATGCGTAAGATGGGCATGTAAAATGTTGATCCTGCACCTGGTCTCTCCCCGGTCGTGTCGGTTTTTCATCCCATCGTATTTTGAGAGGTAAACGGAAGAGAGAGATAGAGAGTGCAGTTGTGTCTACGCAAGCACTTGCGCACTATAATATATTTTGCGTAGACTGAGATCTTTCAAAATACCCACTGTGGTCATATCGGCCAGATGGAGGTCCTTATTTATTTATCATCTGTTTCCCTATCAATCACAGTTTGTTCTTCTTGTACACAGTTCTTCCGTATTTGGGCTGCACCAACCCATAATCAGACTGATTAAGCAACTAGACATAAACTTATATGTTTAAACAATAATAATAATATAATAATAATATAATAATATCCTGGGACAATTCACACACGGTCATCTGATCCCAAACTAGGCAGAGCCTGTACTATGGAAACCAGACAACTGATACTAATACTTATATACTTTTTTTTTTGTAAATACATACTTATATAGATAAAACACCCAGACACTTGGTAAACAAGCCAAGTAAGTCGTATTATGCGACGAAGTTAAAAAGATGTCCTGATTTTTCATGAAACATTAAGGTTGCCCTCTTAGAAAGAGAGATCCGACCTCAATGAAAGGGATAGCGTTGACCTCAGGCATGTATTTGGGAGTGTTTCCTCCACTTTGACCCTAATAGCTTCATGCTAATAACGTAGGTAGGATTGTCTTTGGTCTAGTTAACTGTCAATGTCAATTAATTGACAAGACAGTTTGACAATTTTGACATTGCATTTTGCATTACCTACATGTGCAAAAAGTGTGGTTATGTTGTACATACAGAAGTAAAAGCGATAGACAGAAATTAACTCAATAATTAATAAAGAAAACTGGGACTTGAGATATCTCTTAAGTTGGGAATTATTGCAATATAATGGCTAAGTTCAAACTCAGTAAGTAATATTCAAAATTTATCGTTACCCAGTTCCTAGTTTATTGGCATTGTAAACACGTGAAATTTGTATTTTATTACTTATTTTTATAACGTGTTTAACTACTTTGCATTCGATTCTTGAAACTAAAATCAAAATACAGTATGCTGTCGTTCATAAATTGAAAAATATTCTTTGTATATCTACTATATTTTCAAACAGAGAATAATTACAGAAACTCAGAAAATAATTACATTTACTGAAAATATCTTTTCAGAGAAGCCATCTAAGAGACAGCCGGCACGTCTCCGCTACAAAATAGAAAAAAAAGTAAAGGAACACAACAGGAAAACAAAAAAAGAAGCAAAAAAGAAACCCAAGTCCAAGAAACCTAAACTAATTCAAATACCTAATGTCTGTCCCTTCAAAGATGATATTTTAAAAGAAGTAGAAGCTGTTAAAATGCATAAGGAAGAAGAGAGACAAAAGAGGAAAGAGCAAGCCAAGCTGGAGAAACAGAAGAAGATGGAAGAAAAGCAAAACAGTAATGTTAGCATGGATACATTGGTTAGTTTGTATACACTTTATTGCTCTCCAAGATCACCTTTGCGGTTAGGTTTGTGTGCATGTGTTACATGTCAATATTGTGATTAATTTCAAATTAAGGCCAGTATGTCCTTTTCTAAAATATTGTAAATTGCATCAGATATTAACAGACTGACATTTATCTGCACAGTTTTGCAACTTACATAATTATGTGTGACTTGTAATTTTTTTAATTAAAACAACATGGATTACTATAATACCTACCAGGCTTAAAAGAGTTAATTTTGCTAACGTCTCTGATGATGACCACCATTACAGTGAAGTTGTCTAAAGCAGGTGTGTTGATTACCATCACATCAACATTTTGTATCTCTCATCAGTGGATTGATTCAAAGAAATTGGCCCTTTTTCTAATATCCATAAGATATTTACTTGGATAGGATTGATCACATCAAGTCACGCATTACATTGTCTGGCGTTTCAGCCAGATGCTATAAATTCTAAGTAGTTCCTGTAAATCTGAACATTAATGTCAAAATTATCTGGAAATACTTTTAGGGATTTTACTGTGGTCTATAAAAGTATAGTAGGGCCAATTTAATAGAACACATTTGACACTTCATCAAAATTTAACAATGTAACCTTGTAACGGCTGGCATAAAATATTATTAATTTTTTTTTGATGTTAAAACTGCACAATTGCTTAACTTTTTTCAATTACGATTACATATTTATTGTAATAATAACAAAAGAAACAGACAGAACAAACAAACTGACAGATGTCAAATGTGTTCTATTAAATAGGCCCTACGTTAGTTTCATTTAAATTTCCAGAGAAAGCAATATGAAACATTATTGTTAAGTATTTTTACACAGGTAGCTAATGCAGCGGCCAGGGGAAAGGTTCATGACACTTTTAAAGTTAATGAGACAACAGATGAAGTAGGGTTTGGTAAAGACAGGAAACAGGAGAACTCACTGAAGACATACTACAGGGAGTTCAAGAAGGTTATATCAGAAGCAGAAGTTATTTTGGAGGTGGTGGATGCGAGGGATCCTTTAGGTGAGTGATGTTTAAATAATATAATATAATTGATCATAAAACTTTTGATGGATTACTATGTAATAGGGTATGTAGCCTCCTTGGCGCAGTGGGAAACCGCTTGCTTTGCAAAGAGGAGGTCGCGGGTTCGAACCCCGCGGGGGGCTACTACTAACTACACATAGTAGTTGCTTGCCGCGGGATTGTAATCTGTGAACAAAGCAAGTGGTTTCCCGCTGCACCGGACCCCGGAGACCTCTTTAAAATAATAATAATGTCCTCCTGGCCGACACTTCCACAACGACCAATCTTTAACAAGATCAGCCATATACGCAGGAAATATAATATTGCACAAGTGCTTGCATAGACACAAGTGCAGTCTCTTCTTTTTACCTCTCACAATCTGAAGGGACTGAAGACCTGCACGACCGGGGTGAGGTCAAGGGCAGGACCAACTTTTTACATGCCCATCCAACCCCGGGATCAACTTACCTTACAATCAGGTGATCGGACTGCATTATCCAAGTCGGTAAGGACCAACTACACAAATTTGTTGCCCAGCCCCCCGCGGGGTTCGAACCCGCGACCTCCTCTTTGCAAAGCAAGCGGTTTCTCACTGCGCCACGGAGACGCCAGAGGAAGTATATTTAATTTCATCACATACTTAGTAGGTTATACAAAAGTATTTTCTACTCGCCTGTACCCAATGTATGGAGAAAAAGTATTCATCAGTATCTTTTTATTTACTTGCCGAATAATTCTGTAACTTTGCGACTAATTTCGACTAATTAACGACTAAATCTACGTGCCGGCAGATTTCCGCAAGGTGCTTTGATTGTCGAGATATAGTGGTGGCCCTGCCAGAAAGAGTCCTCTCTGGCAGGGCCACCGGGGTACCCCTATAACTTTTAAACCACTGACCGACTAATTCCAATACTTTACGACTAATTTCGACTAATTAACGACTAAATCTGAGCGTCGTTACATTTTCGTGGGGTGCTTTGGTTGTCGAGATCCAGCGGTGGCCCTGCCAGAAAGAGTCCTTCCTGGCAGGGCCACCGGGGTACCCATATAACTTTTAAACCACGGACCGACTAATTCTCAAATTTTACGACTAATTTCGACTAATTAGCGACTAAATCCCTGTTCAATCGCCATTAAGCCAGAAAGTGCCAGACATTTATTTCGAATGTCTGAGCCGTTTATGATCATTTTCGGGTTTTGAATACAAAGTTATTGATGTCTCTACACACTATCTGCGTATTAATTGGCTTCCAGTGTCGAAATAATCCGATTACAAAAATGGATTAATGATCATTAACTATAATTGACGTTTGTAGTTTCGGCAGTAAGACAATTCAGGCTGATCACCTGATAGTCTGAAAAGTAAGATGATTATGCCTCGGATGGGCATGTAAAAAAGTCAGTCCTGTGCCATAACTACCTGGTCGTGTCGGTCTTCTGTACCATCGACTTTTGAGAGTGTAAAAGAATTAATAGAGAGTGCAGTTCTGTCTTTGCAAGCACTTGTGCACAATAATATTTCCTGCATAGGTGGCTGATCTTGTAAAAGGTTGGCCGCTGCGGTCATATCGGCTAGGAGGATATTATTATCATTAGGATATAATCCCCTAACCGCCTGCCAAGTGTGGGGATAGGTATAGGTATAACGGGCTGGTTTCCGCAACTCCACGTCAAAGCGCGAAGTGTGGGGATTATGGCAACCCCTCCTTCTAAGGGGGAGGCCTTTTGTTTAGGAGTGGACGTGTCTCGGCTGCTGATGATGAGGATATAATACATTGCACTATCATATTTAAGTAATATTACTACATCAACTATTAATTCTTATAATTCATTTTAATTCTTCTTTAATTCTTTATTGTCTCTGTGTATGTGTAACACAGAAAACACAGATAAAATACAATACAAGAAAAAAGTACAAAGGCGAGCTTAACTCATAATTGAGTTTTCTTTTACTATTTCACAGAAAAATCTTTAAATGAAAAAGGAAACAATTTATTTTATAAATTCATTACAGTCTTTTTTCTTTTATTACATATAATTTTTTACAAGTAATCCTAATAATTCCTTAAATTATGCATGCTCAAAAATGAAAATGAAGACTAAAATAGTTAGTGACAAAGCAATTAATAAAAACACTAGTTCTTAAGACCAAATAGGAACTGATGCACTCATACACAAATAGCTTTAAATCCATTTACTTGTCTGTGTTACATGAAAACAACGGTTATTTTAAACACTGATTTAAACCCAATTTACTAAACTTCAGGTACTCGGTGTGCTCAAGTGGAAGAAGCAGTCCGTGAGTCTGGTAAAAGACTAGTTATTGTCCTTAACAAAGCGGACTTAGTGCCGCGCAACAACCTGGAGGCATGGTTGAAGTATCTGCGTCGGACAGCACCGGCTGTACCGTTCAAAGCATCAACACAAGACCAACAACACAATTTGGGCACTAGGAAGATGAAGCATGTTGTCAAAGAGAAGCAAATGAAAGGTATGGTTGCATGCAAAATTTTTTTTTAGTTCTCTGCTATCAGTCTCATGACTATAAGTAGGTTTGTTGAGTGATTCGTTGACGTTATTGGGATGGAGCCGTTGCCCCTTCTCCCAATTTAGGGTAGTGGCTTCCTCTTCAATCTTGATACCACATTAGTTTTATTTAACAATAACTTAGCCAACTTATTGTAGCATGCAAATGCAGCAAATTAAAAAACGGTTTCTGATCTTTATGTTAGTACAATTCGTACATGTATGATCACACTCAATGCGTTAGATGTAATCGCTAAATGATCACTTGGTTATACATCAGACGAGGTCTGTCTATAGATGGTGTCCATTTAGTCGCATTTGCCAGACAATTATAGAGGCATTCCAGCCCCCTTAACTAATTTGTCATTCTACAAAACAAACAAAATGTGTGGGACTGACATATCTCTTTGCTGAGTCACATGAACAGAGATGCATTCCCATACATTTATATTCTCTTCTCTGGCGTTTCGTATTGTAGAACTGCTTGGCTAAGGGGCCTAATTGTTATCATCTAGATAGCAGCAGCATCTAGGCAGTAGACCCAGGGCCCTAAGTCTCATGATTATAAGTCTCATGATTATAAGTCTCATGATTATAAGTCTCATGATTATAAGTAGGTTTGTTGAGTGATTCGTTGACGTTATTGGGATGGAGCCGTTGCCCCTTCTCCCAATTTAGGGTAGTGGCACAGTCTATAAACCAATACAGTCGTCCGACGAAGTTTGTAAATAGTATAAAAAAAGTCTGCTAATTTTAGTAAAATTACATACAATTGCCATTATTAGGTATTCTGCTAATATAACCGTATGCAGTGGTGTCACACCACTGAGACGCCATTATGGTTTTAGGTCTCAATAGTGTGTGTTTTTTTTTTTATACTACCAAGGTGGCAAGCAGGCGTGCGGCCCGCCTGATGGTAAGCAGTCACCGCAGCCTATAGACGCTAGCAACACCAGAAGAATCACTAGTGCGTTGCCGACCCTTGACATTAGATTTTAAGTCTTTGTCTCCGATAATTTCTCCAGCTACAGTGCCCTTTACGCTGGAACACAGCAATGCTTACACACTGCTGGCGGCAGAATATCTGACACTGCGGTGGTATCTACCGGTTCCTTGCACAAGGAACCTACCACCTAGTAAAAAAAAAGTAAAGTATTGGTGTCGCTGGAATACCTTAGAGGAGATACCACTGGAGATAGCATGAAGCGCTAACCCCTCTGCCAAATTTTGTTCATATGTTCAGGTCATTCTTTATTTGTGTGCGTATCTTTTTGAATATGTGGTGCGAGTTTATTATAGTGTGGGTATGCGTGAAATTGTATCTGTGTGTGTTTACTTCGCCTCCCGCACCCCGCAAAAGTGCCACGAAAAATTTGTTCGGCGAATCGACGCGATACTAGCTCTATTCTAATTACTCTGAGTGGAATACATACAATTGCAAGTAATTTTATTAAAATTAGCAGCCTAGGGTCACTGGTCTTATAAACTTAGTAGACTTCCAAATGTGTAAAACCATGCAACAGACCCACTATCGACACACAATTGAAGTCTTTGTAAATAAGCAGATTACTGCCCCTGATAATAGGCTGGCTACAAATCATGCAATAAAAATGGATAGATTTTGTAATCAAACTACTTTAACATATTAATTTCAGTGTGTAAATAAAATTAAACAATTAGAGATTTTGTATTCAAATTGTCAAGTTTTTATTTTATTTATTAAACAACCAACAAGTCACACAACGGCTTAAAGTAAATACAATAAGTCAGTCGGATACATCGAACATATACTTTTTTTATACTATTTACTAAAAAGGTACACCAACAAAAAGTATATCGTGGCATACAATGTCAAATAAAGTTTAGCTGTTTTTGTGCTGTACAAATTCTACTTAAAGGCGTACACAACATTTCCAAAACACTAGTCGACATAACATTTAAAATTACAGGTTGCCCTGACATGCCAAATGACAAACAAAGTTTCGAAGTTACTGTAGAGAAATTGTAGAAAATAATATAAAATGATTAGAAAAAGAAATAATAAAAAATAATTTTGTAAAGTTAATTTATTATTATTTTACTTTAAGTGCAGCACCTATTTAAAAACATCTTTATATTGCAGGCTCAGCATGTGTAGGCGCAGAGCTAGTAATGGGTTTGCTAGGTAACTACTGTCGCAATAAAGGCATAAAGACGTCTATCACGGTGGGCGTGGTCGGGCTGCCCAACGTTGGGAAGAGCTCCATCATCAACAGCTTGAATAGATCCAGAGCTTGCAACGTTGGCAGCACACCTGGTGTTACGAAGTGGGTATTATTTTTATAGCCAATGTAGCAGTAAGCAGCTTCTTGCTGCTTTGTGGTTTCAATTTTTGTAGGTAGCAACAACTTTGTATAGTGAGTCCTTATTGGTTAGGACAATATAGGCCAACTTTGTGAAATGCTCCATGTATCGGATGGCAATGTTAAGACATAGCCCTTCTTCCGGGGCAGTTGGGCAAAAAGTTGGTCTTTTCTGTTGGTTGGTCTGTTGGGCTTTCGTCCCATTGATTGATTGAGAGTAAAGGAAGTATCACCAATACTGCAATCCCCAAGCCGCCTGCCAAGCGTAGGGATTATGGCAACCCCTCCCTTTTAAGGGAGAGGCGTTTGTTCAGCTGTGGACGTCTTTGGCTGCTGATGAAGATGATGAAAGGAGGTATCATATCTCCTGCGTAAGATGACTTAATCTGAAAGATTGGCCGCTATGGTAGTCATGAGGACATTAATCTCACCTCTTAGTATAGATTTTGTATTAAACTCCACACTAGCTGCCTATAGTTATCTATTAACAGATATTATCAATGAGTTAAATAAAAATAATGTTTCAGGCAAATGCAAACTGTCCAGCTAGACTCGAAGATCAAGATCCTCGATAGCCCTGGTATAGTGTTTCAGTCTGGTCCTGAGAGCGACTCCTCGGTGGCCTTGAAGAATGCGATCAGGGTCGGCAGCCTGAAGGATCCAGTAACCCCGGCGACCGCCATCCTGCAGCGAGCCAATAAACAGACCCTCATTGATTTGTACTGTGTGCCCGAGTTTACTACGCCACAAGTAAGTGTGTGTTTACAAGGTAGGTTTAGATACCGTCTAGGTAGGTTACTACCCCACAGCAGGCAAACCTTGACAGCTAAGTATGAGGTCACACGTATAATAGCAACTTAGTTAAATAATGGAACTAATACAATCCAGTGCTAAAAACATATAAATAAATTCATTAAAATGTAGTCATGAATATTATGGTGCTGCAGGCTTAGCACGATTTGCCAAGACTTCGTAATCTTGACAGTTCGGTGTGGAGTATGACGTAGTTATCGACATAGAAACGTCATTTTCGGTATTAGCTAGCACGAATGGTGTGAGAAGGGTGTGAGAACAATCTTGTCCATCTTTGACAGGCAACCAAGAAAGAATCCCGACAAAATGTCTTAAGTGCTAACATGACTTCTCTAAAAACCGTGACAAGGAGGCAGTTTGAGTATTCGTGGAGTTTCTTGTCGCATACAAAATAGGTGGCGACAAGGTGTGAGAACGAGTGGATTGTCGTACTTGCTTACAAAGACATCAAGTTGTATCCAAAATTCCTCATACATACATACTAGCCTATAGTAATTTTGTATTGTCGCGAAGAGGGGAAATTAATGAACGGAAAATCCATCGCCGGCCAGAGTAATCCTTTCGAAATACCACATAATGAGTTCATGCAACTGTTTAAAAGAAATCGCACTATATCTCTGCACAAGCCTTGCCGAAGCTTTGGCACCAAGAAACGGCAACGGTTTACCGTGCACATCAAGGCATAGACTTACTAAAAAATAAAGTCGTTTTTCCATAGGACATTCTATAGGTACCTACTTAGGTAACCAAAATTTTACTTTTGTCAACGTGGTGAATAGTGCTTGACAGAGCATTACCGGTAAAGTTCCGAAAACTACGGTTTTTTTACGATATAGATTTTGGGATATATATAAAATAGAAAAAGTAAAATTCAATACAATAAACTAGAAATTAATAATAATTGTACTTACAATACCTGTTTTATTGTGAATATTTCAAACGTTAAAATGTCAACCAGACAACTGAGACAAATATATATATACTTTTTGTACAGCCCGACGTAGGATAAACGGACATGTTAGGCACACAAATATTTAATATTTTTTGTAGTGGGAATCAAAACTATTGACGAACTTCAGCTTTTACATTATAGGGCTGCTGAGGAATATACCTTTCATTACCTACCTAACCACAGCACTCTTTCAGCTTCACTGTTATGGCATAAAATATACTGTCTTAACACTATAACACTAGCCGTAAAGTTGGTTTGTCAGCTGCCGGGCCTGTTGGTCTAGTGCTTAGACACCCTGGCTGCTACCCAGTAGGTCCTGGGTTCCACCAAGTGTGTGTCATCTAGGTCTAGCTGAAAATCAGCGCGGTAGATACATTTATCTGCAGCATATGCTGAGCTGTTTACCTTTTTCAAAACTGTACATAGCAGCCCTCAAAAATATGATTAATGTTAATACCTTGTTTTATTATTTATGTACTTATGTACTTACAGTTTTTGAAATAAAATTATTTCTTCTTCATCTTCTATTTACAAAAAAAATATTATTTAAGTTTACTAATACTTAAATACATTTTTTTTTATATTAATCAGTTGTCTGATTTCCATAATACAGGCTCTGCATAGTATGGAATCATATGGCCGTGTGTGGATTGTCGTACAATATCATTAAAAAGAAATTCCCGCGTAGGCCCCTCTATAACATTAACAAATTATAATGTTCCGTAAACTGTTTATCGGAACAGCAGTTAGTGTAAGAATAAAATATTATTGTATGATTTCAGTAGTATCTGAGCTATGAGCGCACATAGTACCTACATATTTTGGTTAGGTGATTGTAACTACATCTGTAGATTATTAAAAAAAAACTAGTTTGAATTATAAACGCTAATGTAGTAAAGTAACAAGATGAAAAACTCGTCCTAAACTTAGTAAAGTATACAGAACCAAAATGGCTCGTGAAATACGCGTGGCTCGTGTTCTCGATTTTACCGGTATAAACCGAAAACCGTAAATTATATTTGTTGGACGTTACTACGATTGTCCATAAATGAATGAAGTGAACGAATGACTAACAGATTAAATATGATTTTACTCTATGGTCTCGGTAACCACATCACGGCCTTGTCCTTGTCTTGTGGCGCGGGAGAGCGTGACAAGGGTTGATGCCGGTGCATGTCGTGCTAGCATATAAGACAAGAAGGGCCGTGAGAGAGTCTGTCTTGTCGCGTGAGGCAAGACTACTTCTTGCGCATCGTGCTAAGGCTGCTGGTCATGTATGGTAGCGAAACCTGGGCAATTAAACAGAGCCATGTCCGTGCCATTCAAGTTGCCGAAATGGAAATGCTCCGGTGTATTGGTGGCGTCACCAGGCTCGATAGAATCCGCAACGAGTACGTGCGAGAAAGCCTTGGTATACGCGACATCGCCGAAAAGATACGAGAAAGTAGACTACGATGGTATGGACATGTAAAAAGGAAAAAAGGAGGCCACTCAATTACATTGGAAACAAAGATATGCATCTTTCTGTCTCCGGTCGAAGACCAGAGGCAGATTAAAGACACAATGGAAAGATATAGTGCTGAGGGGCATAAGGAAATGCAAGGTATCAGAAGATGAGGTGCAGGACAGAGCGAAATGAAGAGAGAAGTCACAGAAGGCTTACCCATCACGATGTGGGATATAGTCAGGAAGAGAGAGTCGTGAATATTATTAATTTATGTAATTAATAGATCTGAATAAAGTGTATTGTATTGTATGAGGTCACTATGAGTGTTGAAAACTACGTTATACTCCACGTCGACCTGTCAAGACTGCAAGTCGTGCTAGGCTTGCAGGACGTGCTCTAGCGAACGTTTGGCGTTAGAGAGACTAGGGGATGTCCAGACAAACAGTCCAGTCTCTTCATAGCATCAATGAAGGCCATCGCGGCAGTTTTAGTGGTTGAAAATCCAACATAACCCGGCTCCTACCCCTACGGAGACTAGGCACCTTTTGAAGGTTTCCTTCCTGACAGCAAAAAAAGGTTCGCTAGTGTTAGATATTTTACAGACAAGAGCATTGTGTAAAAATTGCTGTGTCCCAGTGTGAATGGCACTGTAGCTGGTATAATTATCGAAATCGAAACTTTTTAGCACGGGTGACAAATGGCTGTACACTGCAGGCAAATTATAATGATAAATAATGTGAATTTAAAGATTTAATTAATTAGATAATCCTGCCTGTTCGTGTACACCGTATCTACTTATTATTCTATACATTCTCTTCATTTACGTGACATTACTTTAGAGAAACAGCAAAGCATAACCATTCGCTGAGAAAAAGGTCCCAACCGACGCTTTTACGCTTAAATACACTACTGAGTAGACAGAGAGCGTTCTCTCTGTCTACTCAGTAGTAGTTTATTTATTAAATAATAATAATACATTTATTTATTTATTTTAAATTTATTTATTTTTTAAACTATTCATTATTTTTTTGTTGCAGGAATTCTTCGCATACTTAGGATCCCGCATGGGTAGGTTCAAGAAGGGCGGTGTGCCAGACCAGGAGGCGGCAGCGAGAATACTTCTCAATGATTGGAACACTGGCAAGGTACTTTAACTTATGCTAGAGGCACAGATAAATTAAGGGGCTGATCTTTTTTAACCGACTTCAAATAAGGAGGAGGTTCTATGTTCCACTGTATTGTTTTTGTTAACAATCAAACTCGTATTAGGCCCCCTTCAATTATATAATAGGGCTAGGCAATAGGCATGATGACTGTAACACAATACCAATAAATCTGTGGTTTTAAATATTAGAACAGATTGCACTGATTCCAAAAATGTATCTCATTTTCATAATAATAGAGAGATTTTCGTGATATTTAAGCAAATAAATTACTTAAATACAGCTAATCGCCATTTTGTAATAAACGCTGCTCAGAGTGAATGACGTCAATCCTGTGTAAATAAACAACTGTCAAACTGTCATCTCAACTTTTTCTTTCATACAATGAATCACTTTTAACTTTTATACCTAGACAGATGTTTATTTACACCGCCGTAGTGACGTCACAACATGGCGCCATGCACCGGCCATCGTTTTGGAACGAAATTCAAACTCTATTTTAAAAATTGAAAATATTGCTATTAATTGTAAATTTAATACAAAAATATGATTATTTTCGGCAATAGTAGACCCGTAAGTACATTATAGAGTATTTTTTCAAAATTAGTCATCATGCCTATTGCAAGAGGTTCATTTTACTAATAAGATTAAGAATACGATCTAAATTAAAAATATAAGCTTGCAATTTTCATTATCAGCCGAAAGACGTCCACTGCTGCATAAAGGCCTCCCCCTTTATAGGGAGGGGTTGCCATAAACCCCACACTTGGCAGACGTCATGGGGATCGCAGTATAGGTGGTAGGTAATTCAATAGAAAGATCGGAGCACTGCACATGAAATTAATATACAACAAATAAAACAAGTACAAATATAATAGGACTTACTATTTAGTGGTAACGAATGCACTCTCGTGGTCACAAGCGGTGAATCACCATTAGGACGACAATCGCTTGCATCTAAATAGGCCTAAAATACGTGCCGGCGGGGTAAGCTGTTCAAACGACTTTGTTGAAAACTGGTACACCGGTCGTGTACGCGATAGTACGTCGTCTGACACAGGTTTTGAACTGATTTTTAACCAATTCAGGTGAGATATTTCACTGTGCCGCCTGAGACCCCGGAGTCTGAGATCCACGTGGACGCCAAGATCGTGACATCAATAGCGCAAGAGTTCGACATCAACTCCTTCGAAGCGATGGAGACGGAGGCTATGAACGAGTTGGCCGCACACGACACGGGAACTGAGGGGATTAAGGTAATATACACTTTGTTTTTAAGTGTAGTAAGGTTGAGAGCGGCGGTAACAGCTCAGTCGGCGAGCGCTTGCCTTGGAAACAAGGTGCGCAGGTTCGAACCCCGGCTCGCACCTCTGATTTCTTCAATGAATCATGTGCGAATCGTCTTTGTGCGATTGTTACTAGCTTTCGGTGAAGAAAAACATCGTGAGGAAACTGCATGTCTGAGAAAACCTAACTAGCTCTCGAATGACATGTGAAGTCCGCCAACCCGCAATTGGCGAGCGTGGT
Source organism: Furcula furcula (assembly GCA_911728495.1). NCBI lineage: Eukaryota > Metazoa > Arthropoda > Insecta > Lepidoptera > Notodontidae > Furcula > Furcula furcula. The sequence continues at coordinate 6,034,370 of OU452246.1, read as the reverse complement.
GGACTATGACCTAAGCCCCCTCATCTTGAGGGAAGCCCGTGCCCAGCAGTGGGACATAAACAAGGGCTGGTATATTAAGATTGAGATCACTATACATTTTTCTTGAAATGTACCAGCATGTAAATATTCCACTTACAATTTTATTAATAGGACATGGGTTTTTTAACGCTCAATAGAGCGTGGCAAAGAAATATATATATATCCTTCTTCAAGATCGGGTGGGGTAAGAACGCAGACCGTAAAGTTTTTCTAACATGTTTTTTTAGTTTAGGTGCAGACAATGTGCTATTTTAAGGCGACAATTATAAACATATTTTCCACAGATATCGAGCACCGGCCCAGTCAAAGCAGCACTAGAAAGCGACATGCAAGTTGACGAGGAAGACGCGAGTTTACTACCTAAAACCATAAGCATAAGGTCCAAATTAGAAAAAACTGGTAACGCGAAGGGTCGCCAAAAAACCGACCCAGAGATGCTTTTAGAGGGCAACACCAAACTGAATAAACTAAGAAAAATGCAGTTTAAAAAAGATAAAAAGAAAAAAGCCAAGGACGAGAAGCAAGCGGTGAACTTAGCTGATGTGTTAGAAAATGTAACACTTACTACGTATAAGAAAAAAGATGATTATGATTTTAAAGAGGACTTTTCTCTCTGATAGTACATTCTTTTGTTCGTAACATGTTTATGGATGATCACAGATGATGGGCCATGTTTTGGAGCGATAGAGCCATAAATTTAAATTCTATTGGATTGGAACAAAGCAATCCAGCAGTTATATAATATCTATCTGTAGTCTAGTACAGTGTGCTAGCATTATAAGTCTTTGCCGAAATCGGAACTTATAATATAGTAGCGTATGTATATATAGCTTGATGATTCTTTTCCGACTTGGCATTTTAGAAAATCTATCAGATTTTGCATATAATAATTCTGTACTTTGGAAGTTTAAACGACGGAAATAAGTAAACGCTAATGTGTAATTTAGAACTAATGTAAAGAGTAATAAGTTTGAAATTAAATTGGCGAACACAGGGCAACTTAGCTTTTACGGTTCTAGAATCCAGAAATATACCAAACCACCAATATATATACCAATATACCAAAATCGTACTTTTTTCTATATAGAAAAAAAGTACGATTTTGGTTACTAAAAACTCAAGTTTATGAGCTAATAGGGAGGGGAGAATCGCGTTAGGAGTTTATTGTTTTGTCATCGGTCCTTGTTCCATCTACAAAATGTCAAGCCACAACTACATTCATTTATATGTACGTGGTAATTACATTGTAATTTTCACATTTACATACATTCGTCCATATCATGTACAAGTGAAGCTAATAAGTGTTTTAAAAACGATTTAGATTAATAGTAACAAGCGCATCGTCTCACTCATAGACTCTCAAACTTTAACCCACTGCACACTTTGAGAATAGGCATGATGACTAATTTTGAAAAAATATTCTATTATGTACAGGTATACTATTGCCGAAAGTAAACATATTTTTGTATTAAACTTACAATTAAAAGCATTATTTTCAATTATAAAATTACAACAGTTTGAATTTAGTTCCAAAACGAAGGCTGGTGCATGCCGCCATTTTGTGACGTCAGTCCGGTGTAAACATCTGTCCATCTGTGGGCTTTATTAGAGAAATAGTATTGTTTTATTCAATTTTTACAAGAACCTGAAAATTAATTCTAAATACAAGCATTGTGGTGTGCCTCCTCCTCCTCTGTAAAAGCACGTCAATAAAAACCCCTGATAAGTTATATGTTTATGTTTCAAACACGAAAACAATACGAGATAAGTGGCTAACTCATGCACGACGGGCCCCTTCTGCCATAAGTCTAAATTCGTCGATTTATTTCTGTGAAGATCATTTTTGATGTAAGTTATTTAGTTACTAATAAGTATACTATTATTAGTAAGATGTAAACCTACTAAATAATATTGGGTGTAAGAAACTATAATTGTTGAGGTTAGATTTTTTATCGTATACAAGGTAACAGACATTACAGTTTGTTACAGTTTGACAGTTGTTTGTTATATACCACCGGTATGACGTCATTCACTCTGATTGGTATGATTAAATAAAAAATGGCGATTAGCTGAATTTTAGTAATTTATTTATATAAAAAATCACGAAAATTTCTCTATTATTATGCAAATTAGATTCATTTTTGGAATCAGTGCAATCTGTTCTAATACTTAAAACCACAGTTTCATTGGTACTGAGTTACAATCATTATGCCTATTATTTTTAGACACCCTAAAATTTTTCAAATCACCTTGCCCTTTTATTTTGCTGTTGTTTTATTATTTTAAACACAGCTATCGCTATTATTTTATTGTAATCCTATCCTATATATCTGTTTTCAATGTTTTAATCATACATTTCTTGTGGGTTGTAGTTTTTTATTGGTTTGAAATATCAGGAAAATATTATTTTTGATCAGCAATCGCCATTCTACATAACATTGCTCAGTTGTCTTTGGGCTTTCTACCGCCCCCTCTAAAGGCTTCAAGGGGGGCGTTATCGCTTACTTTGAGAAATGTTGAACATTCACTTATCGCGTTTTACGATACAAACTATGTTATTTTTTACTATCTATTGTAAAATTAGCTACTCAGTACATAGCGACATTTGATAAAAATTACCCGGGAAATTGTTTGAACAATGCTACAGTAAAAAATATATGTGTTTCATTCGAAGGCCACTCCGCAAGGCTATCCTCGCCGTCTGTGCAAATGTAAACTACGGCAACCGATGTGATGTTGAAATAAAAAAAGTAAACGTGGTAATTTGTTTTAATTTGCATTTTCAGCGTCACGTTCGTGTAGACAGCCAATACGGCATCAATTATGACTGATAAACATGCAAGAAATGTTTTGTGAATATGAGTGCTTACCTACCTAACCGCCAGCACAGCATTAATAACTAACTAAAATACGATGACGCGGGGAAAACCATCATAATATATCTTCAACCAGGAATAACTAACTAAAATACGATGACGCGGGGAAAACCATCATAATATATCTTCAACCAGGAATAACTAACTAAAATACGATGACGCGGGGAAAACCATCATAATATATCTTCAACCAGGAATAACTAACTAAAATACGATGACGCGGGGAAAACTATCATAATATATCTTCAACCAGGGTACGTGGCATTCTTACCCACTAAAACTCCCGCGGTTGTTGCTCCGGCACATAAGTAAGTAGGTATATACCCTGAGTTCTCCGGTGGAATCTGTACCAGTAGCCCCTTGGTGCCTTGCCTTTGAGTCTGCTGCCGTGGGGTGCATCCTCTGGGAACCTGTCTCGATGTTTTTGGGTGTCGTAACCCCACCGCTATTCTCGATGTAGGTACGTCTCACACACCCTAAACATACAGCGAATCAAAGCTGGAAAAGGCTACTGGTGTTCATTGTTCATCATTTACAATTGGGTATTTGAATTTAGAGACGGAAAGCTAGATGAGACGTTTGTCGCACCAGCGCAGCGTCTCTAGCGGAATCTATGCTTGAAGTGTATGGAGAAATTCAACTTGCAACTCTATTGAAAACGTATGGGGAAATTCAACACGATAGTACCTACCTAGATAACAATACCAGCCCTTGTTTATGTCCCACTGTTGGGCACGGGCCTCTCCTCAAGTTGATGGGGCTTAGGCCATAGTCCACCACGCTGGCCAAGTGCGGGTTTGCGGACTTCGCACGTCATTCGAAAGCTAGTTAGGCTTTCTCAGACATGCATGTTTTCCTTCGCCGAAAGCTAGTAAAAATCGCACATGATTAAATAATGAAATCAGAGGTGCGGGCCGGGGTTCAAACGTGCGCACCTTGTTTTCAAGGCAAGCGCTCGCCCACTGAGCTGTTACTGCTATTTGCTCTACCTACGAGTAGTTAGTACCGCTTATTTTCACCATCATCCGAACTCATTAGTTAGGGGTGATTGAAATGTTGTAAGTATTCATAGAAAATATACACAGAACTTTCCTAACTTTTTTTCGTCAGAGGGGAACCTTCTAAAGGTCCCTTGGACCTTGTGAGGAGGTCAACCAGGGCATAAGGGATTCTTACCCTCTAAAACCCCGCTTGGCTGTCGCATCAGCACATAAGAGGGAAACCTGGGGTCTCTGGTGGGATCTGCGCCAGGTACCCCTCAGAGTCTTGCCTTTGAGGCCGTCGCTGGTGGGTAGGTACATTATAGCAGATTATAGCCCCCCGGCGGGGGGCTATAATCTGCTATAGCACCGTGACAGGTTCCCGGGGGCCCCCCGGGAACCTGTCACGGTGCTCACCGTCGACGCTGCCGTACGCAATGGACGTAACGTCTTAAGCCCACACCCCATAGAAAGAAGTTTTGTACCTATACAAACGTTCTCTAAATGACTGCAAAAGTGGCATCAATATCCGTTAATTAAGTACTATCGCGGATACGAACGTTATACAAGTTTTCAATCAAAATTGTTTGAACGACGTTACGCGGCGTGCGCCTTTCCCGCCCGCCGGCTCGTGCAAGCGATTATCGTCTTAAAGATGGTAGGACAGTATATCACATCCTTTTGGGTACACCGTTCGTGACCGCGAGAGTAAGTACTTACCTACTTTAGAAAAACTAAGCAGGCAGTTACAGTTACAACAAAGTATTTTGCATTACCTATTCGTAATCAGGAGTGACGTCACTCCATAAGGAACATTGAGGTATTAAGGTAATCAGACCTACATATTATGTACCTCATTAATTTTAATCACGATTTTGTAGCCTACAATCTTTATTAATGGCATGTCCAAAAAAAACCTAAGCTACGCTACTTGCTCAGAATTTAAAATACTGGTGTAAAATCGTTTACTCCAAAATTACTATCTTTCAAAAATCTTCTATCTTCTTTAGATTATTATCATCATCAGTAGAGATTCACTGTTCAACAAAGGCCTCCCCGTTAATCCCCACGCCACGCGCCAGATGTCGGGATCGCAGTATAGGTCATAGAATTCATAGATGATACCTAGAGAACGTCCAATAGAAAGACGTCAGTATGCCCGTATTCTTGTTTTTCCTTTGTTGCCTCTTACGAAACTTAACAGGAGATGGATGGATTCTATTCTTACCCGGACACCCTATGGGCAATCTTGTTTAAGTACCTACTAATATTATTAATAATTTTTGTACTTATTTATTTTGTGCGAATCTAGGGTTGTTTTAATAGAAAAAGAAATAGGGAAATCCGGACGAACTCCGTCCGACGAGTTCCGCTGATGGTGAAAATACGCGGGTCAGCTAGGTAGTTATACTTAATTATTGAATCATTATCTACATAATTTAATTAACCAATATGAATATAACCGACCATTCGATAGTAAACAAAAGATGAAGGTCGAATTCATTGTTGAACGTGCAAATACATAGTAATATATTAAATTACACATTCGTGTAATTAATACATAATTAACTATGTATGTACAGAATTATTGCATTAATTATTGTTAACAACAACTAATGTAGAACCACCACGACATTAAATATTTTTAAAATTGTGTGGAGTCCACGTAACAATACATATTTTATCCCTTTTTTATACGTTACTGTTTCTATACGCATCTCGCTCTGATGCGATGTTCGCTAGTGATTGGTGCGTATGTAAAATATTATTTTCAATGATAATAACATAATTTAACAATATTATAAATATAATAATACCTGCCACAATACTAACACCCTGCAAGGTTATTTTAACTTATATGTAGTGTATTAATAAAGTTAGTAATCTCTAAAAATAAGATAGTAATATTTAATGATGAGAAAACTAACACTTTTTCCATAAATATCACGACCTCACTTAAATCTCCCGCGTCTAGATTTATTAATTTGGTGCAGTGTGTTCGCTTCTTATTTGTTGAAATTCCACCAATAGCAGCTTTCCATCTGTCTGGCGTAATTTATCGAGAAACGACAAAGAATTGTGTTGCTATTTCTATCGCACCTAGCGTGTATTGCGCTTAGCAAATTTTTACTATCTCGCTTTGTCATTTCCCAATAAAATGACGTGTATCGCTTTTCTCTATCACACTTGATGGATTTTCTTAGAACAGAGTGAGATAACAAACAGATGAAGCTTGCTAACCAGTCAAAGTAATAATAGAGGGAAACGCCAAAATTTGAAGTTATTCGTGGCTAGTCAATCGCAAACGGAGGTGGTTACTGTGAATCAAAAAATGAAGTCCCTAGTATTAGCTGTTGTCAGTTTACTGGCAATTTCTTCAATAAACTGTGATGTGTTCTTCGAGGAAAAATTCCCCGATGGTAAGTGTGTAATTTTTATTCAAAAAAAGCTGTGTTTTTGCGTACACCGGCTTGCCGCGTGTGCTATCGATCGGTCACGAAATACTCGCGGCACCGGTTTATTTTGGGTACTTCGATTGCTAAATTAACACTTTTACGGTTTCAGACAAGTGGGAATCAGAATGGGTGTACAGTGAACACCCTGGCAAGGAATTCGGCAAGTTCAAGCTGACTGCTGGCAAGTTCTTCAATGACCCGGAGGAAGATAAAGGTAGGCGGTTTCATTTCCCTTTCTAATTCTATTAGCATTGCATCTACTATCTTACTATAACTACACTTGAAATGGTTTTACATTAGAGGGTTTAAGTTCCTATTAAAAGGTCATCGATCTCTGTAAGTGCCGTGCGGCCCTTATATACCTAAGTACTTACCAACAACCGCTTTTTCGATATCTGTAAAATTCTGTTATCCTGGTACTTCTCAGGTCTGCAGACCTCAGAGGACGCGAGGTTCTACGCTCTCTCGCGCAAGTTCAAGCCATTCAGCAACGAAGGCAAGCCCTTGGTGGTACAGTTCTCAGTGAAACATGAACAGGACATCGACTGTGGAGGTGGCTACCTGAAGGTCTTTGACTGCAAGCTGGAACAGAAGGACATGCACGGCGAGAGTCCCTACGAAATCATGTTTGGCCCTGACATCTGCGGTCCTGGTACCAAGAAGGTAAGATTTTTTTTGTATACATTTCCCATTCCCCAGGATATTAAGCAGTTATGATGACCAGGGCTGTTTTCTCTCATTTCTGAGAATAATGGACAATATACATAAACTTATTTACAACCCCCTTTTATAATCATTGAGGTAATTAAAATCATGAGTCTGTCATCTAGTAGCCCTGAGTGTATGACTGCTGCTGGCATGGGTTCAGTCTTAGATCAGACAAAATACGATTTTATTTTTCTGTTATGTCACTCATGAAATAGCTTGGAAGTTGGGTATTAAAATGAAATATTACATTATAATAAAAGACATAACTTAGTTGGTGAAAGATGGGTGCATGTAGTTATACACCTGATTACACCACTGCCAACGTCTTCATAGGGTGATATATTTTTTAAAAGTATTTTTCAGAGAGCTTGTAATAATATTGTCTGTTAAAAAATAAAACACTCACTTTATTACCTGTTATGCAAATGTTAGATAACTCAAAATTAATGGTTGAATGAAGTTGAAATACTGGTTTTCTTAATGGCATACCTACTCATTTACACCACATAGATATCTTCTTAAATTAAATGTATAAAGTTTAATGACATTAACATGGGAAGATAATGTATTGATGATATATTAGCACAAAATAGCAGAATTTTGCCTTTGTTCACAATATTAATTAAGAATAGATTAGATGTTTCTACTAAACAACATTTAATTTAAATGGGTTCAGAAAAATAAACTGAAATATTAAAAACCTCATACCTACGTAATATATTTCTGTAATTTGCGCTAAAACTGCACATTGAAAGTTCAAAGTAAGGCTCATTCACACCAAGATGGCAGCGGCCGGCAGCGCATTCTCAGTGTGAAAGAATTTTAAACTTTATCTACTATACGTAAAAGACTAGTATCCCTTGAAAAGCGCGGTTGCTTTAAAATTCTTTCACACTGAAAGTGCGCTGCCGGCCGCTGCCCTCTTGATGTGAATTGAGCCTAAAGCGTTTGAATCATAGTAGTAAAATCAAACAAAAAACCGCAATATAATCCGTTAAAAAATAGGTAGGTAAAATGTTCGTGTGTCATTTAAATATTTATCAATGTAGTTATCAATATGTGGATCTATACATTAGCCGATCACATAAATGATATCTATATAACCATTAGATACTATCGCATAATACTAAATGTCTCAATTAAATAAAATGTTTAATAAAGTATGTCTGGAATTCCATGTAAACCTTATGGATGGAATTTTATAAATGACTAAAGAAGTAAGAGAACTAAAAGTCATGGAACTTTAACACTATTCACAGACGAGATTAGAGATGAATGGTTGGATCTCTAACCATATCTCTCTCTTATTTCCTTCTCTTAAATCTTCATTGGACCCTATGGATCTTATGCAATGGAATAAATGGATTATTATATTATATTTAAATGAATTAATGGATTAGATATTATTTAGAATTTTGCATTGCATAAATTGACCTTCGTTCCCTTACGTCGTTTTTAAACTCACTATCTCTATCATAGTACTAAACAATATAAGTACCTATAGAACTTTCAAAGCTATGATTATTACGTAGTTATTGAATAAATTTTCACTCATTTATAAATGTAATGATTACTTAACTATTATCATTATATTATGATTTGCTCATACCCATACTTTGGTAAACGATCAGTGGGTTAAGCGACGTCAAGCAAGGTCAGTCTATAGATGGGTGTTCTGTGGCTCTGAGTATTCCGTGCTTTGGAGGGCACGTAGAAAGTCGTCAGAGGCCTAGGTACAGCTTGAACAAGTGACAGTGAAGTTGGCCACTCTGGACAACCTGGTGCCACACGATAGATTACAATAGGTATATTCAAGAATCGGTGTGAAATGTCTGCTGACCTAATTATCCGACATCTGATTAAATATGTGAGTTATCATCGTTAATGCAATTAAAAATTACAAGGTGATAGCTACCACCTCATGTTGTATTATTGATTTAAATGTATGTGCACGATATTTTTTTTATAAAATTCTAGAACTATAATAACTAAGGACTAACTTAGGGACCTACATTTGAATTAGCACAAAGGTACTTAACGAATTTTTATCTTAGTCTGATGTTCTGACACACGTTTTATTTTAACGGTAACAATTTCATCTATTTTCTATTAACAGTTTTTTTTTAGAATATCGCTATCATCCTGTTGTAGACTTGTTAAACGATTTCTGTTATACTAAATCATCATTCTAACTGGCTGTGTAAACTTGTAGATGCAATAAGTAGATACCTACTAATATGTAGTGTCAAATTAAAGTTATTGACCGAACTGTTTACTAATAATGACTATCTAAGTATACCATCGATATAATATTGATGAAGACCATTCGCCAGAGGGTTGAGTAGGTCGTATTCATATGTGTTCACGAATTTATTATAGAAAATATTATATAGAAAAACGTAATGAAATGCTTGTCATTAGAAAAAGCGCGTTCAAAAAAATAGGTAGGCAACTATAATATTCGCTAGAAAGAAAATTCCAAAATTATGGTTAAAGATTATTTTTCGGAAAATATGTAGGTATCTAATTAAATTATAATTTATTTAAATATCAACCGCGTTCACCTTGACTGTACAGAAATTATCAGTGAAATCGGCTAGGTAGGAAACTGCAAAATTGAATTGTTACGCGCCAGTTTCACACGATTGTTTGAATATTAGCCGGAAGAAGAACTTGTTTTCATTGTCTCGTATTTGGATAATCGCCATTATTGTTGCTTAAAAATTGCAGAACATCTCGATGACAATTTCATGTCTACCCGGTGCCCTGCGCCCCGCACCTCGGCCTCGTGCTCAATTGTCTATAAATACGTTATAATTTTTTAATAAATATATTAGTCACAACATGCAAAATATGTACCTAAATTGTATTATCTGTAAGTATAGTAACTAACATGTCCAAAACGATCTCCGAGAAAGAAAGGCGTCACTGAAAACCAGCGCTAAGAGCACTTCGTCGTGGCCCAGGTCGAGTGCGGTGGCATGCGCACATTGTATAGATATTTAGTGTAGGTTAGTTAAGCTTGCAATATTTAGTGCATGCACAGTGCCCGACGAATAAATTTATTTGATTTGAGTTAGGTAAAATTCATTGATTGATGACGATGGTGACTTGGTGAGGGATGGTGAAATAGTAGCTAGATACCGTGTGTCGTGTATAAGGTTATCACATAAACGCAATTACGATGGGGTCGCTATCAATTTCATTACGGGGAAAATACAATTATACTGTTTAAAACTTTTTTTCATTCGTTTTAATGGCAATAATCGGCACGTACAGTTCAAATTATTAGATAAGAACACTAGTTCTTTCGATTGAATAATTACGGTATAATTTCTAACAAACAAATATAATGAAAAAATAAAATTGGACCTGGTTATGGTAAACATTTTGGTTTTAATCCTCTCTCCCAAGAGAACCGTGCTGGATTACGGGATAAAAAATATCCTATGCCCTACCTCGTAGTCATTTGAATCCATTCTGTAGTTTCGGCGTGATGCGCGGCCATGATACAGACAGGCATACAAAAATTAAAAAATACAGTTTTGGCTTTAGTATTGGTTAGAATGCCCTCCAAAAATAATTTTCAAAATATCTTGAATGTAGAGTGGACATGTTACAGTTTTATTATAAGTATACTATAGATTATCATTAGGTACCACCACCTGACACTATATTATTACGATAACGTCGTTAGCCACCAAAGTCTCATTGAGTCATTTTAACATACTGGGATTTCTTCAAAAATATATTTGTCTGCTTAAAGCGTACGTGAATTACGTTTCTGCAAATGCCACTAACTAACCATAATAGTAAAATTACGTTTATTTTTTAAAGTTTTACGATCACGATGCGATCATAAAATTTTATTTGAATGTGTTGTGTGAATGTTGAATGTGTTTGTAGATAACTGTTATTTATCCTGTGCTCTTTAATAAGCTAGTGCAGTACTCTTACGGCCGAACCTTCAAATGTCAATTAACCTTAATCGCAATTAAGTCACTTTTTGTAATCTATTTATTTAGACTCTCCGAGTCTCTTATGATTATCTTTTAGTATTAAGTACGAGATTATTGATATATTTACTCACTATCCGCGTATGAAGCGTGTATGCGTATTATTTGCCTTCTAAAGTCGAAATAATCCATTTAGAAAATATGTCATAATCACAATTAACTATAATTGACGTTTGTAGGTTCGGCCGTTAGATCAGATCGTGGTCTAGTAATCACTATTTTACTCACAAAAAAAATTGTTTGTCACAGGTCCATGTCATCTTCAGCTACAAGGGCAAGAACCATCTGATCAAGAAGGACATCCGTTGCAAGGATGACGTGTACACTCACCTTTACACCCTGGTCGTTAAACCAGATAACACTTATGAGGTCCTCATCGACAATGAGAAGGTGGAGTCCGGCTCACTGGAGGACGACTGGGACTTCCTGCCTCCCAAGAAGATCAAGGTAATTCGCTAGTGATATTTCAAGTATTTATGTTGTTGGCACTATTCCATGGTTCAATGACACGTTTCAGTGTGAAAGTTTAAAAAATAAAATATGTATAATATAATTTATCACCATGTTTACAAAGAATATGACATGAATATGATATTTCTAACTGTATTTCACTCAACCCAGGAAGAAATTAAGATTGTAGGTAATTTCAGAACATAAGAAATAAAGTATGCATGGTAATAAACCAAATTTCCCAACTTTTAAACACATTTTATTTCCATTGCCCAGGACCCTGAAGCCAAGAAACCAGAAGATTGGGAAGACAACCCCACCATGCCTGACCCTGATGACAAGAAGCCCGAGGACTGGGACAAACCAGAGCACATCCCTGACCCTGACGCCACCAAGCCCGAAGATTGGGACGATGAGATGGACGGCGAATGGGAGCCTCCTATGATCGACAACCCTGACTACAAGGGAGTCTGGGCGCCTAAGAGGGTAATTATTTTAACGCCTTATTTATTTATATTACCTATAGCTATATTTTTAGTCATCATAATCATCAGCAAAAAGACGTCCACTACTGAGCAAAGGCCTCCTCCTTGGAAGGGAGGGGTTTACATAATCCCCACGCTTGGCAGGCATCTTGGGATCGCAGTAGAGGTGGTATGTAATCCAATAGACCCAACGGGAGATGGGTGGGACTTATTTTATCCAAAGCTATTTTTTTATTTAGTCATCATCATCCGAAAGACGTCCACTGCTGAAAAAAGACCTCCTCCATAAAAGGGAGGGGTTGCCATAATCCCCACGCTCGGTACTGTCTTGGGGATCGCAGTATAGGTGGTAGGACTCCAATAGAAAGATGCTGCTGCCCGTCTTCTTGTTTTCCCTTAGTCACCTCTTGCAACACCCGGACAAGATGGGTGGGTTCTATTCTTACCCGGACACCCGATGGGCATATTTTTAGTACATACTTATACATTTTTACTTGTCATATTTTCCAGTTGCCCGTATGTAGCCATAGCCAATTAGTACAATTTTATCAGTGTCAATGTTGTTACTGAACTTTAACTATTATTTATTAAAGTAATGGTGTTGTTAGATTTACTAATCTATTAAGAGTTAGAAACTTCTAGTTTTTTGTACAAGTAAATTTAGCAAATTAATTAAAATTTCTGAAATTCGATGTGAAATTTGAATTTTTAATATCACGTTCTTTGGAATGTGAAATTTGAATTTTTAATATCACGTTCTTGTCACCCTTTCGATGCAGTCGAAAGACATAACTGACTATTTCATAGAAACATGCTAGTGACGTCACACTTGCTTACGCTAACAAGGTGTCGTCTGACTGTTTGCAAGTCCATTGACCCGTGCTATATGTACCGTTAGCTGAGAATTATGATTCAATGGCACTGTGTAAGCTCAAAAAATGTTTTTGATAATTATCGGTAATGGACCGATGTTATTTGTTTTTGGTAGCAACTGTGACTTGCGCGGTACAATGATTATGAATAAGCGGTATTACAATGTTTTTCCACTGAAACACTCAAATCCAACATGAAGGCAAAAAAGCAATTTTCTAAGATTGTTTCCTATATTATAAACATTTAGAGAAGTACTTGGGTAGGCAGGCTTTTTGTCTGTATGGTGCACGCCAGTGGTTGTTATGTTACAATCGCGAAGTTATAGACATGCTCTTACTAAGCATCCGGTGCTGGACTGTCGGCGAATTCCGTACGTACAGCCCAGAGCGCCTATACAATGTAACATTCTATAAGCGTATAGAAAGTATAAATGTATGAGCTGACATAAGACATAGAAAAATCACGTGACAAGTTATAGGGAATTGATACGTTAGCAAATGAAGAAATAGAACCGCTATGAAGCGATTGTATCTTGTCTAGGCCCACAGAATCTCTCCATAGGGTCGCTGAACGCGATACACCTTCTCCACAGCGTTTTAGTGGGTAAAAAACCGACATACCCCGACCTCCGCCTTCTACGGAGACATTTTAAAAGTTTCCCCCCAACCTAAAAAGTTTGTTTACAAATAACAAGTCTACTAAAATGCTATTTTTTTTCATCAACAGATCGACAACCCCGCATACAAAGGCCCGTGGCTGCACCCTGAAATCGACAACCCAGAGTACACCCCCGACGCGTCGCTCTACAAACGCGACGAGATCTGCACAGTCGGTCTCGACTTATGGCAGGTCAAGTCTGGCACGATCTTCGACAACTTCCTCATCACCGATGATATTGAGGTCGCTAAGGCGCGCGGTGAGGACCTCAAGAAGAGGTTAGAGGGTGAGAAGAAGATGAAGAAGGAACAGGACGACGCTGAAAGTGAGAAGCAGAAGGCGGAGTCGCCTGATGATGATGATGATGAAGATCTAGATGATGACGCCGGCGATGCCGCGCCTGTGGTGAGTTGATGAGCATTTTTAATTTCCTTGTAATAGTAATATCCTGTGACTATTCACACCAAATCCAAATTCAGACACACAAAGATCTGTTAAGTGTTAATGAGTACTGTACCAGATATATGATAGAAATACTTGCATATACATTTTTTAAATATATGTAGGTAAACAAAACCCAGACACGACAAACACGTGTTCATGCACACAAATTTTTGCTCTGGTACGGAATCAAACACATGACCTATTGGGTAGCGGCCAGGTTGTCTAACCACTAGACCAACAAGTCCAATAATGTAACGATGTAGAGATTGCAATAGTCTTGGTGTCGCTTTTGTCATAGTTAATTATATTTTTGTTAGCTAAATTGCTAGTTACATCATAGTTTAAAAAAAACTTAGGTCTAGACAAGCCGAACGGTGTCGTTCGTCGCTGGAGATATTAAGTCTTGAGTCCAGTAATTTCACCAGATTTGCTCTTGCTTTGCTCCCTTCACACTGGAACACAACAATGCTCACACACTGCTGCTTGCCGGCAGAATGTCTGCCACTACGGCGGTAGGACTACCTACCTGAACGGTTCCTTGCACAATGAACGTTTAAATTCTAATATCGCAATTTCTTTTGTTCTCAGGAGGACCACGATGAGCTGTAAACAGTGTCAGTGTGTGCATAAAGACAATAAGTATCGTCGGATACGTGTGAGCGTGTGAGTGCGTGCGTGGGCGCATGAAGCAGTTCCAAAATGTTAACTTTAGTCCATAGTGTGTTGTGTGTTCCTTTCCAGTCTTCTTTAATATGTATGATATAAATAAATGCGCGTGCAGTTGGCTCGATATATTCCATGTTTGGTTGGGACGCGGTTTCAAGATGTATTTATTTTGGCGTCGCTGACGACTGATTTTATATTGTATAAAGTTTGAAATCACGCCCAGGTTTTTAATGAAAACGGCACTATGTGTTGTTGCGTGCGGTACTCGCTACGCCCCTCCAGTCGACGTAGTTAGTTTTGTAAGTTTACGATTAGAGGTGCGTAACGAATCTGCGATTGGATGTTCTCATTTATGTTGTGAAATGAGTCTGATTAAAATTAATATATTACATTTATTATTTTGTTTTATTCCTTTGTAATATTCGTGGCAATTAATCGGCTGTTGGCCATTAATTTACACACATCTGTGTAAGAAACTTTTGGTACGGGAAGTCCGATACAGGCAAATCCACTTCGCTTTAATTCATTTCGTTCGTCTGGAGAGTAAGAATGTACAAGAGAAGGGTTGATACGTTCTTTATTTATAACCGGAGAGTAAGAATGTACAAAATAGAAGAGTTTATTGATACGTGCTTTATCTTTGTCCGGAGAGTAAGAATGTGCAAGAGAAGGGTTGATACGTTGTTTATCTTTGTCTGGAGAGTAAGAATGTGCAAGAGTAGGGTGGATACGTTCTTTATTTTTCACCAGAGAGGAAGAATGTACAAGAGAAGGGTGGATACGTGCTTTATCTTAGTCTGTAAAGTAAAAATCTACCTACAAGAGAAGGGCGGGTGGATACGTGCTATTATGTATCGTTCAACAATAAGACTGGGATTGTTGGTAGAATACCTAAGCTGTTGTACTTTTGCGCACACGCTTCAGAATGTGTCCTAGGCCACCAACCCTGCAGTTTTACAGTCTCTCTCTGCAGATGGATCTATGAGTTCATTTATTTCCTGAAAATGCTAATTTGTCCTCATCAAGGATGTTTATTTTAAATAATGAACACAATACAATTATGTATTTAATATTCATCTACTAAGCAAGTAAGACACGAAGTTCATGTAACTGGAAACAATTTCCTCCATGGGGTCTTTGGTTGGTGGTGGCGGTGGCGTTGTAGTAGTTGTTGTAGTACTCTTGTTAGGTTCAGAATTCTCCGAAAATACTAAAACAAAAGTAAGTGTGTTTTTAAACTAACTTCGATACGATAAATTCAATTTCTAATAAAAAAAAAGCTTTATTAATTTGCTCTTTAGTAAATTCCTAACAGTATACTAGATGGCGTTAAATGTAGCGATATACCTAGCGCCACCTATTCCAATACTGTTTTAACTTTTCATGGAAGCGCACTCGATAGAGGGCGTAACTAGGTTCGTTTTGAAATCCGATTAAAAATCGAATCCCCAAGTTTGGTAAATCCTTCTGTCAACGTTTGACTAAATAATGTGGCTTGTCCAATTTTAAAATGTTTTATAGTATGCTAGTAACAATCCAAGCGCAAAAACCTATGTTAGTTAGCTGAGCCCTCAGAACAGCTTCATAGCTGAAACATACAGGTCTAATAGGTCTAATTTTAAAACATTTCATAGAATGCCAGCAATAGTCTTCTAGAAATAACCTATGTCCGCTGAGCCTATGTCCTATGTTGACTTAAGTGTGTACTTACGCCATTCTTCGATAACTGAAAAAAAAACAAAACATGAAAAACTGCTTTAATCAGAATTATATTTTGTGATTCAATCAGCTTGTTGAGAGTAGGTAGGAACTTACTTTTTTCAAGTTTATTAAACTTATCCTTCTTGTCATCAATAGGTTTTTTAGAGGTCGCTTCTAAAGTTTCGGATTTTGGAGTAGTTTGTTCCACGTGACGATGACGATGGTTCCAAATGATACAGGGATCTGGTGCTGCATCAACTGACAACAGAAGTAAACCAAGTTTAAACCAACCACGAGTAGGTAGATTATAATAATAAAATATTTATTGAATTAAACTCATAGCTTATCAATTAATACACTATGTAGAAGGTCTTAAATAGTAGACAGACTTTTTTGATAGTTACCGCTAGAGGCGCTGGTGTGAAAACTGACCGCGATTATTTTCGTTGATTATAATAATAAAACACTCATAGGTAGTACCGGTAATACCCGTTGGCCGATATGGAAAGAGAGGCCAATTCACAATTTCAGGCTATGATAAAAAGCTATGCCTGGGTTAGTGTATCTTCCGATACTAAACTATTACAGAGTCTGCACAGGCGGCTTGCACAGATTGCACAGGTGCAATCTCTCCTCCTTTACGAGACGTAAGCCCGATACGGCCGGGGAGAGATAACTGACTTTCTACATGTCATCTAATTTTCAAAAAATTCGGTACGTTCCTAAGTACTTAGTAGTATCGCATAACCACAAAATAGAAGTAAAGTGGTATCAAAATAGTTTAATAATACAAGATTGGATGATTGACTTACCTTCAACGTCATTTGCCAGGATCAAGATCTGAAAAAAAATTGTTCCATATTTTTTTTGTAAACTATGTACTTAAGTAAGTATTTCTTTTAGAAATTTATGTCAAAATTCTTATTTGTCTTACCGAAATAGCACCAGCGACTATGAATAAGGTAGCACTACCCATGTTTTAACCTCCCTGATACACTGAATAATGTTTCAGTACATAAGTTTTCCTTTATTTTATACATTCTCGAGACAAGCCACCTGTTATGGCCTATTTCACGGTTTTTACTAGCTCTCTTGTCTGTCGCAGGAGTGTTTTCATGTCATTATATTGTTAGTGTCGACGCGAATTTATACGGTAAACAAGACTAGGTACCTATTTAGTTCACTGTTCATCTGAAAAATAGGTAGGTATGTTAAAATGGTTTAAAACTATTTTTACCCAACTACGGAACGTAGGGAGGATTATGATTTTAACAAGAATGTATGTATGTTCGTTCATCTGTTCCCGCATATCTTCTAATCTACTTAACATAATTTGACAAGTAGGGTGTCATTAGAAGCGTCTTGATTGTCCGCTAGTTATATGCTATAAATAATATCACATTATTAGACTACGATTTTATCCGTAGTCGGGTTTTAGTTTTTAAAACTTATTTACGGATTATATATTCTGCGACAATCCACAACTGTCGTCTGACCCCAAACTAGACAGACCTGTTATGGTAACCAGACAACTGATACAAATACTTATATACTTACTTGTAGTTATTTTTCGTATATATATTCTTATAATATGAGAGAGAACACCTACCTATTGGGTAGGGTAGGAGTGGCTTTTCCTAGCTGGGCCACCATCATCATTAGCAGCCGAAACGTCCACTGCTGAACAAAGGCCTTCCCCTTAGAAGGGAGGGGTTGCCATAATCCCCACATTTGGCAGGCGGCGCTTATAGATGGTAGACAATCCAATAAAAAGACGCTGCTGCCCGTCTTATTGTTTTCCCTTAGTCGCCTTTTACGGACACCCAACGGGAGGAGATGCGAGGGCGCTACTCTTACCCGGACAACCCACGGGCCGGGGTACCATGGCTGATCTCAATTCTGGTACGGGTTTCGATAGGTCGAACGGGCTCGATCAAACTGTCAGTTTTCTCCATACATTTTACACCAGCGCCCCTAGTGGTTACTATTAAAAACTAGTAAAATTTACGCCAGAAAACTGCTAAGTTAATAAACTATCAAAACCCGAATACCAAAGAGAATATGACGCTACGCTGGCCCAGTCAGGACGGATTCTTTCTGACTGGGCCACCGCTAGATCTCGACAATCAAAGCATCCGGCGCATAGATTAGATAGTCGATAATTAGTCTCTAAACTATATAAGTAGGTACCTAATTATTCGGTAAGTAAATAATAATATATTGATGATTACATTTTTCTTCATACATTCGTACAGGCATGCAATATACCTACAAGTAAGTAGAAAATATTTTAGAACCTACTTCAAATACTGTTTGTTAAAACTAAAACATTTGAATCATGAGAATTCAATAGATAATTTTAAAACGTGTTTTATACGCCGAATATTAAGAAAGAAAAATGTAAGTACATATGAAAATATATGTAGGAAAAACAAAAAAAAATACGTGTAATACGTGTAAATACGTGTGTGTAAATACGTGTAGGATCAGTCCTGTGATTACTTTATGCCATCCCTGTACTCCATAAGGACTCTGCCCTCCCTCCAATATCAAAAGACCAACCGGTTATATTTTTTTCTCCTGTGTAAATAATATGAACAAACGTTATTATTACAAAAATGACACAGTTTGCAACAATTTCATAGACGATAGCAAAGTAACCAGCACCTTGCCATCTGTGCAAATAAGTTTGGTCACAGTACATAAATACGAGTATACCTATACGAATAACACAAAGTCAACGATTTGGTACGGTGAGGCAAAGGTTTTTGTATCGTTGCATCAAAGTCAAAAGAGACTTACGTTTTATAATAATTATATGCTTTGACACTTCTCATTAACGATATTCTATTTACTATTGTCGGTGACTATGAATTGGGCTCGGCTGTGACCACAGGAACGCACTTCGACCCAGTTGGATCCATTGTGATTGCCCTAGCCCTTACTCTGTTGCTGACGCATCGAAGAGTTCCTTAAGGAACGCCACGATTGCGCCAGCTTGGACCTGTACATAATCATCAGATGATATACGATCTACGTCTTGCAAGAGCGTCGCCGCCACACAATTATGTGTAATATTGACTCTACTACGGTGTACTAGGGATATTAACAATATTACTAATTAATGTTGTCTTTTACTTACGCGAATATTACACATTGAAATTAAACTACTTTTACGGATTTTATCGGATTGTGGAACACCGACGCTGTACGAAGTCTGCAGTATGTGAACACGTTCAGGATCGCACCCACCATTATATTAGATTTGATAAACCACAAATCCTCGCAAAAGAACACCGATTCCTGCCTAGTATGATTCGTCAGGCTATTGAAATCAAAAAACATCCTAATTTCAATAGAGAAGATGGTTGGGTGTTACCACCGGCTTGGGATCCTGTGATAAATATAATTAAATCCAATATCAATCAAAACACTGCACGGCCTCAAGATACTGTAAGCTCTTACTGCGTAGATCGGACCAACAATAATAACTAAGAAGACCTGAGGGTACACCTGCATAATTGTGACATAAGGACGTTCAACATCTCAGTCCTCCCGTGACCATGGGTGCTGCAAAGCATTCGAAACGTCGGGATAGTAAAATCAATAAATAAACCGCGATAAAATCTGTAAAAGTAGTTTAATTTCAATATTACTAATTATTCAAATTATGATTATCAAAAATTAATACCCTCTGTGGCGCAGCGGGGAATCACTTGCTTTAGTAAACCAGGATTTATGGTTTCATATTCCGAGGGGAGTTGCTCCCCTCGGAATATGTGTGCATTTGTGCAGTTACTTCTTACTGGTTAGGACAGTGCAGGTCAATCACCTGATCGTCTGGTAATTAATATAATTCATGTCTCGGATGAGCATGTAAAAAGTCGGTCCTGCTGATATCTACGTGTCGATCGTGTCGGACTTCTGTCCCATCGCATTGTGAGAGTCAAGGAAGATACGATGTGTCTACGCAAGCACTTGTGCACTATAATATCTCCCGTCTAGGTGGCAAATCTAGAGTAAGATTGACCGACCAGGAGGACCTATTGACGATATGCCACCGAAAGCTGTCAAAGAGCTTAAACATTAGCTAAGGGAAAGATTAAAGGTAATTTTCATGTATCGGATAAGTTAAATCTTCCATAACTTAACAAAAACAAATTGCCGTGACAAGACTGCACGAGCCAACCCCTAAGTGTGGTTTTATCAAGAAACAATATTTTCTTTACCGCCCTGTTTATTTTAAACGCAGCTTCATACGACCCGCCCTTAATAGTCCCGCTTTGTTTTGTCAAACACTCTTAAGTTAACCTATACTATTTTTGTTTTTCTACCACAATGGTCTTAAAGCGCAACTTCTTAAAGTCGAAAATTGGTTAGTTTTATGGGCAACTGGCATTGGATCCCTTAAGGTAGGGCGATAACGAACAGTGTCAACATTCGCCCTGCGCCCTGGATATCCGGTGTCGAGTGACACGACCGACTTTTGTCTTGGTATAGGAAAAAATGTGGGTGAAAACGATAGTGATGCCGTGACGAATGAGTCTCTTTGCCGAAGGAACTTAGCTGGGCTTGGGCGCGAGATAAATGGCTTGGAAGATTATAAATAGAGCTATAGTAATAAAATGACGGTTACCTAACACCCAATCATATAAGTATTTTTGTAAGCAAAGGATGCACTATAAAGGCTGATATACCTTACTGTAATAAAGTAGTCTACCTACTCCTTCTAGTACAGGGGGTATTGTACGATAAAAATGACCATAAATACACACACATAAGAATCAAGTCATGCCAAGCCAAAAGACGTCCACTGCTCTACAAAGGCTTCTCCCTTAGAAGGGAAAGGTGGCCATAATCCTCATGCTTGGCACGTGTCTTGCGGATCGCAGTACAGCCCCGGATCTACGATTTTTTCGAACCGGGGCAGAAACTTGATAGTGGCGCCCCTCCATTCAGCGTTTGAGAAGTTACTTAAAAAAAATCAAATCTCAAGGATACTGCTGCCCGTACCTACTCATGTTTTCCTAGGCATCTGTCCTCTTAGTCGTCTGACGGACACCCAACGGGCCCTTGTCCACCTGTGGGTGTCTTTCGGTTGATGATGATGATTAAATGAATCTTATTCTGCGTAAAAGCATTTGAGATAATAAAAATAATTTAACTTGGTAATAAATAAATATATATTTTAAAAAACTGGTTGTTCCACTGTCTATCGACTTATATGAACAGTTGTGTAATCTACTTATCTGAATTTGAGGAATATGGGTGAGTAAAAATTGTTACTACGTATACTCTTTACCCGCATGGTGCCGGGTTAGAATTGAATCCCCCATTTTCTCTCGTTTGGTGTCGTAAGACGCGACTAAAACGGCCTACACACGGCCCTAAAATCAGTGGCGATATCGGGACAGCGGTGGTGGGGATGAAATCGGCTACTACTCTACACACGACCCTACCAGTTAGTACAGAACCGACTGCTCGTTGATCCGAGATGCCGCCGACACTATCAAAACAGCAAAAAAAGGCATTGCCTTGGCACTTACTATGGTGCCAACAGGCGTGGGTTCGATTCCCACCAAGTGTCTGGGTGTTTTATCTATATTTTCTTCTGTTGGTCGGGTGTTCTATCTATCTATTCTTTTGAGGTGGGCGTTAATAGCTGCGACACAGTTTTTAACTAATGTAGCTATTATCGTACTTATGTAAATGTTAACATATGTTTTAGTTCCAATAAAATATGATTTGATTTAGATTTGATTTGATACAAGTATGTATTTACAAAAAAAAAGTATATAAATGTATTAGTATCAGTTGTCTGGTTTCCATAGTACAGGCTCAGTCTATTTTGGGATCAGATGACCGTGTGTGAATTGTCCCAGGATATTATATTATATTATACCTTATTATACCCATTCATTCGTTCATTCTTCGCACAGAGCGGAGCGCCTGCACGTCGTATCGCCGCAGCACTCGAGCGCATACTGCGTAGAAATCAGTCCCGATTTCGCTACACACGTGCCGACAACGCTCCCTAGACGATAATCGTCCCTAAATCGGGAGCTCGCCCGAAGCGATTTCAGACCCGATTTCTAAACAATAAAAATTGAATACGATTTGCCTATACCCGAGGGACGATTTAGGGTCCTCCCCACCACTGTCCCGATATTGCCACTGATTTTAGTGCCGTGTGTAGGCCGTTTAAGCGAGAACAGAAAGACGGGCAGCAGCGTCTTTCTTTTGGATTTATCTTCCACGTATACTGCGATCCCCAAGCCGCCTGCCAAGCGTGGGGATTATGGCAACCCCTCCCTTCTAAGGGGGAGGCCTATGTTCAGCAGTGGCTGCTAATGATGATGATAATGATGATATACTCTTTCTAATAGCAAAGAATATTCAAATAATATAGTAACTGTAGTATCTAGATTTTAGGCTTGGTGTCGATACGGCGAGGGATATTTCCGGTTGTTCAAATCTAGGACGATAATCGTTTGCATGAGCCAAACGAGTTTGTTTTACTGGTCAAGCGCTCGTGATCGCGATAGTACGTTAGAATAGTTACAATGTTTGCAGCATAGGCTCGTTATCCAACAAGAAACAAAAGTCCACTGCTCAGCCTATGTACAGTTAACAAGAATTTATTCTGTAAGTTAATGCGACAGTTTTAGTAGCCGGATCGTAAACTACGCCCGAGTACTCCGGGGTACGGCTTTTATGACGGTTTTTTATCCGGACATGGAGGGATACTGTAGTACTGCGAAAACTTTTTAGCGACAAGCTTATTACTGCCAAACATTTTGTGCACTTACACTATGTTGCGTTGAATACCTTAGGCCCTATTCATGTATCCTTATTCGTGTCATAAGTACCATGCTTAGTACCTTAGTAGTACGGCCGCATGGCATGGCCGTGTGTTTTATGTTACTTCAAAAAAGGTTCTCTTGAGGTAATCTGGTTTACTAATTAAAAACTTTTTGTCTAAAATAGTGGGGCGCTTTTTTCACTGAAAGCCTAAAATTTCTCGAAATTTAGATGGGCGGAAAAATGATGTGATGTAGGTACATACTTCCTGGTTTCAGTACCTATACCAGACTATTTTCATTCTATATTATTAATTTAAGAAAATAAACAGCTTTAACTAAGAAAATGTGCCTCTCAATTACAGTTAAGTACTATATTTAATTGCAAACACGACTCACGCTAAAGCCCTTTAGGGGTAGACAGAGAGAAAAGGTTCGATAATTATATATATACGGGGTGTAAGGGATACCAGGGATCCAGTACATGATTCTGAACATTCTCGTGTTGAAATTTACCATCGGCTTTTTCATGAATTTCAAATACATTTATTTTTTAAGATAAACTGGGGGATATGCTGGCGAACATGCTGGCGGACATGCTGGCGGACATGCTGGCGAACATGCTGGCGAACATGCTGGGGGACATGCTGGCGAACATGCTGGCGGACATGCTGGCGAACATGCTGGCGAACATGCTGGGGGAAATGCTGGCGAACATGCTGGCGAACATGCTGGCGAACATGCTGGTTGACATGTTGGACATGCTGGTGGACATGCTGGACATGCTGGTGGACATGCTGGACATGCTGGACATGCTGGGGGAAATGCTGGCGAACATGCTGGCGAACATGCTGGGGGACATGCTGGCGAACATGCTAGGGGACATGCTGGCGAACATGCTGGTGAACATGCTGGGGGATATGCTGGCGAACATGCTGGGGGAAGTGCTGGCGAACATGCTGGCGAACATGCTGGGGGACATGCTGGCGAACATGCTGGGGATATGCTGGCGAACATGCTGGGGGAAATGCTGGCGAACATGCTGGCGAAAATGCTGGTGGACATGCTGGACATGCTGGACATGCTGGTGAACATGCTGGGGGACATGCTGGTGGACATGATTGCGGACATGCTGGACATGCTGGTGAACATGCTGGGGGACATGCTGGTGGACATGCTGGCGGACATGCTGGACATGCTGGTGGACATGGTGGTGGACATGCTGGTAAACTTGCTGGGCATGCTGGTGGATATGCTGGCGAACATGCTGGGGGACATGCTGGTGAACATGCTGGGGGACATGCTGGTGGACATGCTGGTGGACATGCTGGTGGACATGCTGGACATGCTGGACATGCTGGACATGCTGGACATGCTGGCGAACATGCTGGTGGACATGCTGGATATGCTGGTGGACATGCTGGCGGACATGCTGGTGGACATGCTGGTGGACATGCTGGCGAACATGCCGGACATGCTGGTGGACTTGCTGGCGAACATGCTGGTGGACATGCTGGGCATGCTGGTGGACATGCTGATGGACATGCTGATGGACATGCTGGCGAACATGCTGGACATGCTGTTGGACATGCTGGCGAACATGCTGGTGGACATGCTGGACATGCTGGCGGACACGTCTGCGCAAAATGTCTGTCAACATGGCTGCCCAACATGTCTGCACAAAATTGCTTTAGTTTGAGGGCCATTGATGCCGATACTGTTGTCACATTGTTGCTGTTGGACATGCTGGCGGATATGCTGGTGGACATACTGACGATCATGCTGGACATGCTGGTGGATATGCTGGCGGATATGCTGGCGGACACGTCTGCGCAAAATGTCTGTCAACATGGCTGCCCAACATGTCTGCACAAAATTGCTTTAGTTTAAGGGCCATTGATGCCGATACTGTTGTCACATTGTTGCTGTTGGACATGCTGGCGGACATGCTGGTGGACATACTGACGATCATGCTGGACATGCTGGTGGACATGCTGGCGGATATGCTGGCGGACACGTCTGCGCAAAATGTCTGTCAACATGGCTGCCCAACATGTCTGCACAAAATTGCTTTAGTTTAAGGGCCATTGATGCCGATACTGTTGTCACACACTAGCATGTTTAATTATTGTTGTCTGTCTATTTGAATATTTCATTACGACGACATGGTTTATAACTGAGTGTCGGCAGGTGATGATTGAACGAGAAAATGCAAAGAGGAAGAAAACAAATAAAGACTAATATTATCTTCATTGAATTTGCTACCTACTCGTAGATGATTACAATATTGCAATACATATTGCGAATGACGCAAACGGGCTTTGCTACGTCTTTTATAATCTACGTATAAATCTAGTTAATGACTACAAAGATAGAGTGAATAAAGCTTCTGATAAGCAAGTGTGCTCCATTCGTAGGAAGCTTACCTATACAAGCAAAAAATATGAATTATTTTTATCATAACTCAATTAATTTCTGGATGCGTAGGGTGATTCTTGGGTGGTGGTGAGACTTGTAGGAAGGTAAGTAGATCACGCAACTATGGGGAAATTTCAATTTTTGTTTACTTTAATTGGTAAATTTTATAACAGTGTATAATATATAATGGTAATCCTTTGGGTAAAAGCTAAGTGAAATATTTTATAATCCAGGCCATAGGAGTAAAATAAAATTTTAATCGTTTTTGTTATTCAAATCAGTCTTTAATAAAAATAAAAATTAAAATGTTCAGTCTGAGGGTCCAAGAGCATCAGGTCTTGTGAGAATCGGAGGATACTAAAACGAAATGCAGTAGTTGCGCTTATTACTGCATTATGCATTACTGCATTATTTGTTAGTATTATTTTCGATTTCTTATGCTCGGGACTAAGTGGGAGTGGACTTAATTATGTTTTGCTATGAGTTTGACGCATATCAACTTGCTGTTGCTATAATATGCAGTATTATGGCAAAATAAAAATAAAACTTTTTCGTGTAAATAAAGTTTTATTTATACAAATACTTACCTGTGTCTGAATATCTAAAGATATACAAATAAGTTGACTCATGAACGGTTTTTTATTGGAATTGCACCTTTTTTTTTTTTTTTTTTTTTTTTTTTTTTACGCGGGGGAAATCTTCGAAAGATTCCCGGGAGCTGTGGGGCTCGACCGGGGTATGTGGGATTCTTACCCACTAAAACCCCCGCGGCTGTCGCATCGGCACATGAGAGGGGAGACCCCAGGGCTCTCCGGTGGGATCTGCACCAGGGGCCCCTCAGTGCCTTGCCTTTGAGCCCGCCGCCGGGGGGCGCATTGTAGCCCCCCGGGAACCTGTCACGGTGCTCACGGGGACGGGGGTCGCAACCCCGCCGCCGTCCTCCTCGGAGTCGCCGCCGTACTCAATGGACGCTCAAGGGGCCCACACCCCGAGCGTCCAGCGACTCCGAAGATTGGAATTGCACCTAGGGCAAGTAAAAGTAGTGTGGTCCTGAAGGCCACATTTGATACAAAAAAATTTATTTGAGTTAAGAGAGGCTAACCTATTTGCATTAAATTTACTTTTATTTTTAATGGAAAGATAATTAAATTCTGGTGCTAATGAACAACCAGGGTTACAAGAAGGTTCTTTGAAGTTAGAATACCTAGCGTTAATTTTCTCATAGTTCCTACAGACTTCTCGCAATTCAGAAATTGTAGTAATATTTGGATTCGTAGCTAAAACTCGGCGTAACACGGCCTAATATTGTGGAGAATTATTTATAATTTTTCCGCCTCTGGCACCGGTCCTGAAAGACGCGAAAACATACCCATCCGCTTTTTTAAAAATAAAATTAGGATTACATCATTATTAGTATAATAATAAAGCCTAATTTCAATTTAAAAACAATAAATTACTTATTTGTGCAAAATTAGCAATCATCAGCAGCCGAAAAGTCCACTGCTAAACAAAGGTCTCTCCCTTAGAAGGGAGGGGTTGCCATAATCTGCACGCTTGGCAGGCGGCTTGATTGAAATTAGCAATGTAATTTGAAAAATAAATATTATTCCGCTTGTATACATTACATGCTCAAAAATGAACAAGTTAGTCATTTGTCAATTTTCATATAAGTAAATGGTTTCTGTAATGTTGTAACGGACAATATGAGAAATCTTATATAAAAGTTTTCGGTACGTAATCCCCTTACACCCTGTATAACTATATATATTCTGGGACAATCCACACATGGTCATCTGATCCCAAACTAAGCAGAGCCTGTACTGTGGAAACCAAACAACTAATACTTACCTATTTTTTTTTGTAAAACATACTTAAATAGATACACACTTGGTGGGAATCGAACCCACGACCTATTGGTCAGCGGCCAGGGTATCTAACCACTAGACCAACAGGCCCGCCAGTTATTTATTGCTTTAGTACGTGCAGTAGGTAGGTACTTATAAAAGCGTGTCTTTATTAGTTTTTTAAGTCTCAAGAACGCGTCGAGCTTGTAGCTTTTTCTGCCAGAGTATAAAGCTTAGCACTTAGACTAATACGATCTAAGGCTTAGCAATACAAACAGGTAACGCCGCCAATCTTTTAGGAACCCTTGCCTCCCAATGCGGTAACAACTCTGAGAAAGATTTTCACTTAGTTTAAATATATTTCTAATAGTGTAAACATTTCTGTATTATGTAAAGAATGTGTTTATACTTTTTAAGTACAAATGTTTTTCAAATTATTTGCCTCTGATACATAATTAAATATACGTAGATATAAAAGTAGATATGAAAACAATAGGTCACTTTTTTTCCAACATGAACGCAATCGCGATCGAGAAAAATAATGAAACTTAACAAAAGCAACTACTGTCAATGTATCGATGTTGGACCCTTTAAAAATCGATTACTAGCCCCTCTATTATCACGTAACATCCATCCAGAACCCTTATAACAGTTGTATATCGTATAGCTTCGATTGAACCCTCAATTATTTTGGAATCGTGAACCATTAATAGACCCCCAGGGTTTCAATCGATAGTAACATAATTAAGGTGACGAATGTTTATTGGATTATTGGGGGTAACCTTTCACAGCTTTGGGGAATGAAAATAAAATAGACCTTGGAGTTAAGGAGCAAAGGAGTGCCAAGGGTACCGTAACTACGGTTTACTTAAACATGATAAGTCATGTTTATAGCAGAGACATGTTGAAATAATGGTACATTCTACGAGGGTAAAAACCACAGAAATCTAAGTAATAAGATTAGAATTATAAGATTTAGTCACCGTGGTGCAGCGGAAAACCGCTTACTTCGCAAAACGGAGGTCGTGGGTTCAAATCCCGCGAAAAGCCAACTTTGTGTAAAATGTATTTAAGTATTTGTATCAGTCGCTTTGTTACTACAGTACCGTCTCTGCCTAGTTTGGGATCAGATCACCATGTGTGGATTGTCCCAGGATACATTATTATTATTCCTTAGAAGATGTATAAGTACAAGTATTATAGAATGTTTATTTTCAAGTAAGAACCGTAGGCACGAGTAAGAACATCGAAAAGCATAATCTCATATACACGACAATAGGTATTCTACCACCAGCTGTATTTATCGACATTTGCGCTTGTGACTGATCAAACCCATCACTACTTGTCGCTTAAGTACATATCAATATAACTTTAAATAGTTCACCTGTCTCTTGGAGGAAGGACTAAATAAACCTGCCTAGGCTGCCTACGTTTTGTTTAAGGGGACCATAGACAAACGCGTACTCTATTCTTAATATATAAACTCTATGTATTATTCACTACTCGTGTATGTACTTAAGGATATGAGAAAATACACGAGCAACGCCATCTGCTATAGCTATGAAGTGATAGTTCGCGGCTGCGCCCGCGACGCTCGCATGTCCGTAACGAAAGCATTTGTCTCGCATTAGCTCTGGTATACCGCTGTCAAGCAACTCCCAAGGTCAACACGATAAACGTATATTTGAAGGATTTAATATTATAGCATCAACATATCATTACGCCTTATCCTCGACGGGGTTGGCAGAAGTGAATTACAACCACATTTCAACATCTTTTTTAGGTTCAATGTAGAGTGTCACTGGACGTTCGGGGTGTGGGCCCATCCATGTGGGACGTCCATGGAGTACGACGGTGACTCCGAGGAGGACGGCGGCGGGGTTGCGACCCCCCACAGCCCCGTCCCCGTGAGCACCGTGACTGGTTCCCGGGGATTTCAAGGCGTCCCCCGGCGGCGGGCTCAAAGGCAATCAGCGCCTTGCTCCTGGGCTCTTGGTATAGGTCCCACCGGAGAGCTCGGGGGTGTGGGTAAGAATCCCACATCTCCCGGTCGAGTCCCTCAGCTTCTGGGGTGCTTTTGAAGGTTTTCCCCGCGACAAAAAAGGTTCTATGTCTACATAGCACCTTTTTAAAAGGTTCAAAAAAGGTTTTATGTCTACATAGAACCTTTTTGTACTACTATACTCTATTATGACTCTTGCCAGTTGGGTGACCGGGTAAGAATAGCACTCACCCATAACTAGAAGGCGGGCAGAAGCGTATTTCTATTGGATTACCTACCACGTAATACTGCGGTCCCCAAATCGTCTGCCAAGCGTGGGGATTATAGCAACCTCTCGCTTCTAAGGGAAGCCTAAAAAATAACACCAGCCAAGTCTTACTATCAGTAAGTCTATTGGGAAGGAGTTTCCCAGTAGTTCAACTGGTAAGACTAATCGGTAAGACTACTGGGAGTAGGCCCTTTTTTCAGCTGTGAACGTCTTTCGTCTAATAATGATGATGACTCTACGAGTATGCATAAGTATTACGGTCTACTATTGAGTATTTTCGTATAAAAAAGAAAAAAAATCATTTATTTCAGGTAACTATTGACCCATATAAATTAAAATTAACAAACACATAAATTAAACCAAAAACCCAGTTAACACCTACTTCTGGACGGTTTGTGGGTGGTATTCACAAAATACATGTATTGACAGTTTTATCACGAGAGAAAATATCTTTTCACTTGGACCTATTAAATTGAAAAGTAATTATAGGAAGTTTTTTTTAAAGATTACAATAAATTTCGTAATGTTGTGTACCTATAGTCTTATGAGAAATATGCAACTTCAGTTTTAAGGTAGCAACTCCGCTACTAAGGAAACAAATAAATCTTTTAAAAATAGTAGAGTTCTAAGAGACGTATGAAATAAAACAACTTGATATTGCTACAAAATTGAACCTAAGGTCTATTCAAATATATTTGCTCATTTATATCCACATCAACCCTTCCCAGAACACATTTAAAGTAATTTTACCTATAAAATATGTGAAAACCCTTCGAAGCAGGGAAGGTAAATAAGGATCGTAGCTTTAGCCACTCGACCTTCGTGAACCTTATTACGTCACATGTCCCGAAGGCATGAAAAGTGTACTGAGCCATTAAGTAAGATAGCAGAGTCGTTATTTTCCGTCTTATTTCGTAGCGGGAAATCCCATCATATTGCACTGTCGCGTGTGGTGATATCTCGATCGATATTTGTCTCATAATCAAAAAATCTAAATTTTATGTATTTACGGGTGTATGAAGTTACCTTCATATGAAGATATGATATAGAGGCGCATATGAAGATGAACATTTGTGGTTTTTTTTATATATGGATATTACAAAGAGAGAGAGAAGATTTCTTCAATGAATCATGTGCGAATCGTCTTTGTGAGATTGTTACTAGCTTTCGGTGAAGGAAAACATCGTGAGGTGATTGTCTGCATGTCTGAGAAAGCCTAACTAGCTCTCGACTGACGTGTGAAGTCTGCCAACCCAAACTTGGCCAGCCAGGTTGACTATGGCCTAAGCCCTCTCATCTTGAGGGGAGGCCCGTGCCCAACAGTGGGACATAAACAAGGGCTGGTAGGTAGGTAGGTAGTACGTATTTGTACCACTTGTCAGGTGCCCGTGTGTGGATTGTCCCAGGATATAAAGTAGGACACATCACATTTGACACTTCATCAAAATTTAACATAATAACCTTGTGACGAGCATAAAATATTATTAATTTTTTCGAGGTAATCAATTAATTCAATTTAATTTTGAACGTTGTATCCTCTTTAGTCCTCCTGTTTAGGATCTAATATGTACATATATGTATAGGTATTCTTATGTATAGGTACTACGTTCACGTTAGGGGTGTGGGCCCTTTGAACGTCCATTGAGTACGGTGGCGACTCCGAGGAGGACGGCGGCGGGGTTGCGACCCCCGTCCCCGTGAGCACCGTGACTGGTTTCCGGGGGGCTACAATGCGCCCCCCGGCGGCGGGCTCAAAGGCAAGACACTGCGATCCTATCGGAGAGCCCTCTAATATGGTTGAGGGGAGTGATGGCTGCTGCTCAAGTCAACTCGTGCGCGGGTGCTGCTTGGGGGGGACTGATCCGGCCACTGCTCAGAGAAAGTACCAAGTACTCAGTGGTATCCCCTCTAAGGGCCACTGTCCTTTTGTCATTTTTTTCTTTTTTTTTTTTCTTTTGTAGTTTAGCAGCAAAATTGATTATTACTTTATTTACGTTCTGAAGGCAATTCACTTGAGCTTGTAAATTATTCTTGGTGTGTATCTAACTTAGACGACTTGTGATAAAAGTTGGTAATATGTTAAAGTGCTTTGTGTCTTGCCTGACGAGGCACTGCTTAACAGCAGAAGGTAAATGGTAAAAGTGAGCCACTGTGATTTTGGATCGGTCATGCTCGCCATCGAAAAGTCTTTGCTTGTGGCGGCTTCGTGTGGCGGGTCACCCCCTTCCCTCCAATATGGTTGAGGGGAGTGATGGCTGCTGCTCGAGTCAACTCGTGCGCGGGTGCTGCTTGGGGGGACTGGTCCGACTACTATCCCTTTGACATTTTAGTTTGTTGTATTTTCATCGTATTTTTTATTTTATTTGATATTTTGAACGGCAGGACACACTGTCGCTGGTGCTGATCTAATTGTAAAAAGACAAACTTTGTTTAAAAAAAAATATGTGAAAAAATGACAAGCCCGCTGAGTTTCTTG
This sequence comes from Furcula furcula, assembly GCA_911728495.1. Lineage (NCBI taxonomy): Eukaryota > Metazoa > Arthropoda > Insecta > Lepidoptera > Notodontidae > Furcula > Furcula furcula. The sequence goes on along the minus strand of OU452246.1, from coordinate 6,002,211 downwards.
CCGGATCTTCTCAGTTGAGGCCGCGTTGTGATCCGATGGTAGCTTTTAAAAAAATTGACCATTCAAAAGTGCGCGTTAAGCCTATTTGAAATAAAATTTTTGAATTTTGAATTTTGTGGTCATACCCTTCTCAGTAACGATACTCTCCTCAGTAACGATACTCTCCTCAGTAACCATACTCACCTTAGTAATGATACTCACCTTAGTAACGATACTCACCTTAGTAACGATACTCTCCTCAGTAACGATACTCTCCTCAGTAACGATACTATCCTCAGTAACGATACTTTCCTCAGTAACCATACTCTCCTTAGTAATGATACTCACCTTAGTAACGATACTCTCCTTAGTAAGGATACTCTCCTCAATAACGATACTCTCCTCAGTAACGTTACTCTCCTCAGTAACCATACTCTCCTTAGTAAACATACTCTCCTTAGTAATGATACTCACCTTAGTAACGACACTCTCCTCAGTAACGATACTCTCCTCAGTAACGATACTCTCCTCAGTAACGATAGTCTCCTTAGTAACGATACCCTCCTTAGTAACCATAATCTTCTTAGTAACGATACTCTCCTTAGTGGTCATACTCTCCTTAGTAACCATACCCTCCTTTGTAACGATACTCTCCTTAGTGGGCATACGCTCCTTAGTAACCATACTCTCCTTAGTAACCACACTCTTCTTATTAACCATACTCTTCTTAGTAACGATACTCTCTTTAGTAACGATACTCTTCTTAGTAACGATACTCTATTTAGTAACGATACTCTCCTTAGTAACGATACTCTCCTCAGTAACGATACTCACCTCAGTAACGATAGTCTCCTCAGTAACGATAGTCTCCTCAGTAACGATACTCTCCTCAGTAACGATACCCTCCTCAGTAACGATACTCTCCTCAGTAACGATACTCTCCTCAGTAACCATACTCTCCTTAGTAACGATACTCTCCTTAGTAACGATACTCTATTTAGTAACGATACTCTCCTCAGTAACGATACTCTCCTCAGTAACGATACTCTCCTCAGTAACCATACTCACCTTAGTAATGATACTCACCTTAGTAACGATACTCACCATAGTAACGATACTCTCCTCAGTAACGATACTCTATTTAGTAACGATACTCTCCTCAGTAACGATACTTTCCTCAGTAACGATACTCTCCTCAGTAACCATACTCACCTTAGTAATGATACTCACCTTAGTAACGATACTCACCTTAGTAACGATACTCTCCTCAGTAACGATACTCTCCTCAGTAACGATACTCTCCTCAGTAACCATACTCTCCTTAGTAACAATACTCTCCTTAGTAATGATACTCACCTTAGTAACGATACTCTCCTTAGTAAGGATACTCTCCTCAATAACGATACTCTCCTCAGTAACGTTACTCTCCTCAGTAACCATACTCTCCTTAGTAAACATACTCTCCTTAGTAATGATACTCACCTTAGTAACGACACTCTCCTCAGTAACGATACTCTCCTCAGTAACGATACTCTCCTCAGTAACCATAATCTTCTTAGTAACGATACTCTCCTTAGTGGTCATACTCTCCTTAGTAACCATACCCTCCTTAGTAACGATACTCTCCTTAGTGGGCATACGCTCCTTAGTAACCATACTCTCCTTAGTAACCATACTCTTCTTATTAACCATACTCTTCTTAGTAACGATACTCTCTTTAGTAACGATACTCTTCTTAGTAACGATACTCTATTTAGTAACGATACTCTCCTTAGTAACGATACTCTCCTCAGTAACGATACTCACCTCAGTAACGATAGTCTCCTCAGTAACGATACTCTCCTCAGTAACCATACTCTCCTTAGTAACGATACTCTCCTTAGTGGCCATACTCTCCTTAGTGGACATACTCTCATTAGTAACGATACTCTCCTTAGTAACCATACTCTCCTTAGTAATGATACTCTCCTTAGTAATGATACTCTCCTTAGTAATGATACTCTCCTTAGTAATGATACTCTCCTTAGTGATGATGCTCTCCTTAGTAATGATACACTCTTTAGTAACCATACTCTCCTTAGTAACGTTACTCTCCTTAGTAATGATACTCTCCTTAGTAACCATACTCTCCTTAGTAACCATACTTTTCTTTAGTAACCATACTCTGCTTAAAATCTTTCTTATACAACAATAACAATTTATAAAATAAATAATCAATAATAATCATAATTTATGAAATAAATAATGATTAGTTTCTTGTGAAATCGCCACTTGGCTTTATGCGTAAAAAAACGGTCACAATTCTATCTGCTATGCTACTGATTATGATTTGTATTAATTTAAACGGGTATTTAAAATGTGTATTTTACCAATTTATGAATTAAATAATGAGAAAAAGTTTATTTATTTTTTTATTTTTATTCAACATACGCTAGTGCTTGACTGCAGACCCTCCTGATGGAAAGTGCCGACGCAATCGAAGATGGTAAAGCGCACTAGCTTATTAAAAGCCTATTCATTCTAGCCTTGAAGACAACCACATTATAATCGGGCGGGAAAACCAACGCAGGCAAACTGTTCCAATCCTTAGCTGTCCTCAATATAAACGAAGAGGCAAATCGTTTAGCCCGGACTGAAGGCACTTTCACCACATAAGGGTGTGTATGCGCAGTGCGTCTCGACGTCCGATGATAGAAGGGGGATGGTGGAATCAAGTCGTGCAGTTCCTGTGCACACTCTCCAAAATGCATCCTGTAGAATACCGAGAGGCTGGCTACTTTGCGCCTGTGCTCTAGGCTTTGTAGATTGGCTTCTACTAACCCAGTATCACCAATCAGCCTCTTAGCACGCTTCTCCACTGAGTCCAAAGCAGCTAGATGGCATTTTGCAGCACCGGCCCATATATGACTACCGTACTCCACACACGACCGGACTTGCGCTTTATACAACATCAGAAGCTGTCCCGGTGTGAAGTACCGCCGGACTTTAGCCAGGACACCCAGCTTTCTTGCAGCTACTTTGGCTTTGGACTCAATGAACCGCCCAAAATTTAGGTTTGAGGAAACTTCAACTCCCAACAACTGAAGGCGGTCGGTGTATTCCAAGGATGCATTCTGAAAAGTAGGAGCCAAGTTAAACGGACTCCTTTTGGCGGTGAACAGACACGTTAATCTATACTTATAATAAAACTGTAACGGGTCCAATTCTGTACATTGAAGATATTTTGAAAATTATATTTGGAGGGCATTCTATAACCGATACTGAGGCCGAAAATGTATTTTTTTTTTATTTTTGTCTGTCTGTCTGTCTGTCTGTCTGTATCTCGGCTGAGCATCACGCCGAAACTACTGAATGGATTCAAATGAAACTTGGCATGATTTGAGATCTTACTACGAGGAGAAACAGAACAGGCAGTCCATAAAAATCCAAAAAAAATCTGGGCTTTTGTGAAACAGAGTAGAGGCGGTACATCTGAGATCCCTGGGGAGATGTTTTTGGATAATAGTGTGGCTGGTAATGGAGAACAGATCTGTAATCTTTTTGCAACATATTTCTCCTCAGCATACGAGACGATCGATAACCTGACCGTCCACGACAAAGACGATTGTTTTCCACAAAGCTCGCTGAGTAATATCGTAGTTACCGAACAGGAGATTGCAGGGCTTTTGAAATCTATTGATGTGAGTAAGGGTGCTGGACCGGATGGGATTCCACCCATATTCATTAAAATGACGTACAAGCAATTATCTCTTCCTTTAAAAATTATATTCGAAAAGTCTATCCAGACCGCAGTATTCCCTCAAATATGGAAATCAGCAAATATAGTACCGATTTATAAAAAAGACAATAAAGCCGATATTAAAAATTATCGCCCGATATCAATTTTAAGTATTATACCTAAAATCTTAGAAAAAATTATTTGCCCAGTTATAACGGCTCATCTGAATAAGATAATTTCTAATTACCAGCATGGTTTTTGTAAAGGGAAGTCAACTCTTAGCAACTTGCTTGATTATGTGACCGATATTGCTTCTAATGTGGATAGTGGTGCACAAGTTGACAGTATATATCTAGATTTCAGCAAAGCATTTGATAAAGTGAACCACAAACTATTACTGTCTAAACTAAAATGCTACGGAATTCACGGAAAATTGCTGAATTGGATCGAGTCATATCTCAGTGACAGGTCGCAAAAGGTTACTGTTGCCGGATTCACGTCCTTTTCCTTTACTCCTTCTTCAGGCGTACCCCAAGGTTCGCATCTTGGTCCCATCCTATTTTTAGCATTTATAAATGATATTGCAAATGTTATAAATTTCAGTAATTATTCTATGTTTGCAGACGATTTAAAGCTGTATAAAGTTATAAAGTCTTGTAACGATGTCCTCCTTCTCCAGTCCGATTTGAACTCTGTTAATAGTTGGTGTCTAAATAATAAAATGGAACTTAATGTGTCAAAATGCCTACATATAAAGTTTACAAGAAAGAAAAATATCACTCCTTCAAATTACTCAATTGCAGATAGACTTTTGACTGAATCAAATACGGTCCGAGATCTTGGTGTCCTAATCGATGGCAAGCTGAGCTTTGTGGAACATATAGACAAAATCATAGAAAGGTCATGGAGAATGCTTGGATTCGTTAAGCGCATGTGTAAAGATTTTAGAGACCCGGCAGCTATATATGTCCTATACAACTCTCTAATCCGCTGTATTCTCGAATATGTGTCACCTATCTGGAATCCACATTACGCTACTCATAGTGATCGAATTGAGCGCGTACAGAAAAACCTTACCCGTTTTCTTGCTTATAAAGACCCTACTTGTCCATATCGCGCTGATTATACTACACGAATTAACCACTTTAAAATGCAATCTCTAAAAATGAGGTGCGAGTTAAATGACATAACAACATTGCACAAAATCATCCATGGTACCTTGGTCTCTGGTGAGTCTCTTTCTCGTATAGGTTTAAAAGTTCCACATACCATACCTAGACACCCTATAGTCCAAACTTTTTATCCTAAACCTTCTAAAACAAACTTGGGTAAACACGCTCCCCTGAACCGACTTATGATGTCGTATAATGATATATGTGCTAAGGGCGACATCGACATCTTTCACGAAACAAAAATAAATAAATTCCGTGATACTCTTGTGAGTCTGATGGCGGCATAGGTAGGTGCATGATAAATGTTATTATTATTATTTTTTAACCTTTTTATTATGATTTAATTATTTAATTATTTTTCTTTTCTATTAAAACTACATAATGCAATATAATTATATTACTGTATTCTACGATTATTATAATTTACTGGTTTCTAATTGATTTATGTAAATTCTATACCTATATGTAAAAAAAAAACTTAAATGACGACTTCCTTTCTTTGAGTGTTGTATACGCCTGTAATGGCATTGCACCTAGACTAAGACTTTTTCTTGTATTTTCCTATTGTAACTGTATCGTGTTGTGCCGCTGGTGTATCTTTTTATATAAATAAATAAATAAATAAATAAAGGTAGGACATAGGATACTTTTTATCCCGTAATCTAGCACGGTTCTTTTGGGAGATGGGATTAAAGTCAAAATGGGTACTTGGTTATATACTTGGTCCGATTTTATAATTTTTTCTTTATAATATAATAAATATTAGTAAGGGAACACTCATAGCGAGTTGTTATCAAGGTTTTGTAATCGATCGGGTTAAGCAACGTTAGGTAAGGTCATTAAATAGATGGGTGAACGTTTAACCCCATTTGAACTAAACGGGTCCATGCTTTGGAGAGCAAGTAAAAAGTGGGTCCCAGTTTTTATCCGACTATAAAAAAGGAGGTTATGTATTCGATGCGAATGTCTGTTATTAAAAGTTTAGTTAACGTAAAAATAGCGCAGGCGGAGCTGCGTGGGTCAGCTAGTAGTAAATAAAAAGGCAATAAAGAAAATTCCCTAGGATTTAAACCCGTATCTGACGTTACGTTATTATCTTAGTCAAGCGCATATACCACCGAGTCAATTATACATATCGTAAAATTACGAAATTATATTAATAAAAAAGGGTATTTAAACGTTAAAATTAAAAAAAAAATACATTATTTATAAATAATGAACTAGGTACTAGGATTTGAACCCGCGTCTAACATCACTTATCAGCTTACTCGAGCTCATAGACCACAGAATCAACTGAACGTACTGTACGATCGCGAAAAAGAAAGATAGTACTGGAATAGCAAAGTCGAAAACTGCCATACAATAATTAAACCAACCATGTCCATATTTTTAAGAAAATTAAGACCTTAGCACGTTGACATACAGTTCAAGTCCGTTTGAATCTGTTTAAAAGTTAGACATCATTGTACATTACGTTATTAAAATATGTCACATGTGGTATCGCCCTCCATTGTTACACTTTTTGCGTTCTAGCCCCTCAGCCGGTAAACATCAGAACGTGCGCTAAAGAACTCCGTTTTAAAAAAACAAACTAATCCTCTGTAAACAACAAGGCTGTACGTTGCTGCATCTTTCGCCCCTAAAAAGACAGGGAGGAAAATCGATCTAAACTGAACGATTCTATGTAAATAGGAAAATCCTGCGGACTTCCAATAGCTTACATAGTATCCTGTCAGTAGATTGGTTCGGATGCAATCACCTAGATGCAGTCACGGATCTTTGGCTGTCTGCATCGTCTCCGAAACGCAAGTCGCCGACCTTACTATAGCCTGACCGGTAAACGGTAACGATATTTTACTTATTTACCTCTTACATTGCCGCCTAGTCTGACTTGTATATTATATACTCATCCGTACATGAAAAGCTCAGAGTCACATAACTATGGACATAGCTATGGAGAGAGCTATGCTCAGAGTTTCTTTTCGCGATAAAATCCAGAATGAAAAGATTCACCGAAGAACTAAAGTCTGTAGCACTCAAAATCTGCATGCTGAAGTGGCAATGGACAGGCCGCATCCTTCGAAGAACCTGAGGAAGAAAGGTTCTCGAGTGGCGACCACGAACCGGAAGACGCAGCGTAGGTAGGCCTCCCACTAGGTGGACAGACGACATTGTGCGCGTCGCAGGTAACTGGTGGATGCTAATCGCCAATTGTCGTTCATTTTGGCGTTCCGGCTGGTGTTCATGATGATACGTACATGTTTATTTTATTCATTTTCTTGATGAAAAGCAAGCAAGTTCTGCATTGCCGCTGCCACCTGACACCGGTATTTTTACCACCTACAGCACCGGTCATACCGAAAAACAGCGATGTTTAAACACTGCTAGGAACCATAGTATCTGACACTGCGGTGGTACCTGGATGATCACTTGATGGCAATTATTACATAATTATTACATATCAATAGCAGATAACGATACTATAAACGGTGTTACTGCTTACAAAAATTTAACTGAAATGTAGAGTTCTATAAACTTTATTGTTATGCTTCATAATGTTATATCGATACGATTATTTTGATTTGCCTTTCCAAATAATGTATTCGAACATTTAAAAATGGCTACGTATAAGTAATTACTTATTCGTGGACCAATGTTTTCGTTAAAATGAGCGCGCAATGTACGTCGAATTTAAGTGATCCTCATCAAATCATGGTGGCTCGGTGCGAGGCGCTCAGCCCCGCTTCCCTCACTATAGACAAGAGAGAGGGCGTCCCTCAGTCCTCTTACAATTCTCGTGCGGAGAGCGCGTCCTCTCGCGCCGAAACCGAGTGCCGAAAAAAAACAGTTGAATTTTTTTAAATAATAAAAAAACCGTGCTGTGTTTTGCGTTTTCTTTACAGAACATTGGATTTTTGTTTATGTAAGTATCGTTTAAGATAATCTTCTGTTTGGAGTGAAAGCTCCGGAGCTTTGAAGGTTTATGTCAATCGAAAGGTTGAATGGAACCGGGCGCGCTGCATAGTGTTACGCTCTATATTGTTTGTGATTTGTAACTACGAGTAATGTCGGTCAGATATTTTATGTAAGATAATTATTGTGGAATTTAGAAAACTATATTTTTTTTACTTTATGTGTTGCTTCATCATATAGCAGGTGGTCTACGGTATAATTAAATGTATAATTGAATTTACATTTTTTTAATTAATGCAGCTAGCAAGAGATTTCCTCTTCAGCTATGGATAAAATTTGTTTGATTGTAATTAACTTTTACTTGTGATAGTTTATAAGCTAGGAATTAAATTTCAACATATGCATTAATATAATACCAGCCCTTATTTATGTCCCACGGTTTGGCACAGGACTCCCCTCAAGATGAGAGGGCTTAGGCCGTAGTCCACCACGCTGGCCAAATGAGGGTTGGCGGACTTCACACGTCATTCGAAAGCTAGTTAGGCTTACACGTGCAGGTTTCCTCAGGATGTTTTCCATTACCAAAATAATTATTATTTTCAATCAGATCAACTAAAAGTCTATATGATTGTTATTATCTTGATTTTCAATTTTTGTTTTCCAATAAATGATAGTGCTGGATGGAATTTAAAAAAAAAACCTTTTTTTCAACTATTTTTTTTTTTGAGATTTCAAATAATGTCCGTTACAACATTACAGAAACTATTTGTATGGTAAATGACAAATGACTTATTAATTTTCGAGCATCTAATGAATATATGCAGAATAATATTTATTTTTCAAATTACATTGCTAATTTTCTAAAATATTAATAATTAATTGCCTATTAATTAATTGCCTATGTACTGTTTTTGTGCATAAAGAATAAATAAATAAATAACTTTTCCAAAAATAAGTTATTTATTATTTTTTAAATTAAAATTATGCTATATTATTACATATACTAATAATTATGTACGACTAATTTTATTTTAAAAAAGAGGCATTTTTTTTGGAAATTCATAAAAAAGCTGATGAAAATTTTCAACACTAAAATGTTCAGAATCATGTACTGGATCCCTGGTAACGGTTTTCGGTACGATGTCTGTTACACCCCGTATATTGAAGATTTACATTATTAAGAGGTAATGACATCATTGACTGAAACAGGAACACAAATGTATGCTTTTTACATCCATTAAACTGGTTTTTTTGCTCGATTTAAGCGCAAACAGGCGCAATAAAACTGAATTAATCTATTTGCATATTAAATTTAGTTGTGCTAGCTACGTATTTGTTTCGTAATTGCAAATGTTGTAAGTTTTTACGGGTGCTGTCATTTTCAACTTTTAGCTTTATGTAAAAAAAGGATTGAAGTTTTTGTCTCTTAGACACAAAATACCCCATTAATGATGTTTTGTAAAAAAATCTATGTTGCTGATTAGACTGCGCAAGTTAACAGTCTAATTCTATTGAAGGTAACCTTTAGATTTCATCCTAAAAAGGGAAGTATCTACAGTCTATTTTTATCATGTTGCCTAAGAATATCATTAAAATTGAAAGTGGTTAAACAAAAACTTACTGTCGCACTCACAAACGCCAATTAACTTTAATTATAATTAAGTCACTTTCAAATCTATTTATTTCGACTGTCGGAACCGTTTATGATTAATTTCGATTATTGAACACGAGATAGTTAATATGTTTACTCACTATCTGCGTATTAAGTATTAATGGGCTTCGAGTGCCGAAATAATACGATTTAAAAAAATGGATTAATGATCATTAACTTTGATTCACGTTTGTAGGTTCGGCAGTTAATCCATTTCTTGGGTTTGAAAATTAGACAATTGATATCTTTGGTAGTTGGCTGTCTTCAAAGGCTTTAAGGAGTAGACATTCTAAAGTGAACAAAATTATCATCCGACAACTTGTTACCAAGCGGTAATAAGTCATTCGGGTATGTGTACCCGAACCTCTAAAAGAAAAAAAATTTTTTTTTTTGAAGGACCTGTTAGGTCTAATTTCGTATTTCAAATATAATTTTTAATTCCCCTGAGTCTACATAATATTATGTAGAGTTCTAGAAAATTAGATAATATTTTTTGCATCAAAATATTACCATAGCCTAAGTACATGTTTAAGCTCTTTGGTTGTTTTTAATGTTCAGCTTTATGTAACAGCTAACAATTTAAAAAGCTGTAATTTTTATAGACCGCAGATTAACTGAAATGACTATTGCATTTGGCTACGTAACTTCATTTCTTAACCCGTCTTTAGCACACTCCCATAAGGTCAAGAATAATGAGACTGAAAATGTACAGGATAAATAGAATCACGCTAAATGTGGAATGGTTGATGCCTCTTTTAATCAGGTTAATAACGCGACAAGCAGAATCTTCGTCTGATTGACAGCTGAATTGCACTGGCATCGTCAAGAGACATAAGTTAATAACTGTTTCACTCACAAATGTGAATAAGCGTTAATAATAAGTTAGCGATTTTTTTAATCTGATCTTATTTCGACTCTTGGAGTTGTTCGTCTGATAACTTTACTCCCTAACAGAGTGTATGTAAGTATTAATTGGCTACAAGTTTCGAAATAATCCGATTTCATGAACTGAGTTAGTGATAATTAACATTAATGGACGTTTCTGTGTGTGATGAGCAGAGATCGGATAGGAAGAGCATAGGTAGAGTATATTTGCCTAAAGTTCGAGAAACGTAGGAACATACAGTGGAAAATCCCTTTTCTAAAATCCCGAAATAGTTATAATGACGTAAGTACTTATTTATGTCGGGATTTAAAAATCACGAATTATTTAACTTCATTTATAGTTGCAAATTATTAATTTGAATAATCATTTACAATTTTTTAGGGTTACGTACAATTTTAAGTAAATAAAATAAAACTAAGTGGGCTGGTTTAGTATGTACGTATTATTTTTTAAATCAATACTTTGTTTTAATTTGTTTTTGCAATAATTTCTAAATAAAGTTCAATAAATAGTTCAAACGTCTTTATAACTATTTTTTAATTATAGAGGAGGTAAGTATTATCCACTTTATGTTACTTCCTTCCTCAAAGTTTAGGTACCTGATCTGATCTCTGTGATAAGTCACTGGAGACCGGTAATCTGGAACGCAACAAGTTTTACGTAGGTACACGTAATTGCTTGGCAGCAAAATATCTGACATTGCAGTGGACCTATCCGAATAAGGGATAGGACGCACAAGGGAACTACATCAAAAGCACCTTATTTCAAGAAACTTCACGATAAAAATTAAAACTACTGTCATTTTTCAATCCATACAAACTCAAACTAAACAAAACAAAAGTGCGTTATTGACAAAATATACAATTTGCAATTAGAAGAAATTGCATCGTGCACGTGTGCAGTTCAGCGATCAACGCCGCGTCCTTTGTTTGCCAATTAGTTCGTTGACACACGGTCCGACACTAGTCAATGGTAATCGGACGACAAACGGTGAATACCAATTAGTCGGAAACGATGGCAAACGTCATCAGCTCAGGCACCGCACAAGACATGTTGTTTGATTTTTTTGCGACTAATTTGCGCGCGCGCTTCTTAATTAACAAGCGTGTTTTCGTCGGGTTTAATAGATAAGTATTTGATGTGGAATAAAATCGAAAAATGCTTGATTGCGTACATCGATCTATGAACATTAATTGATCTGATGAGTACTAGTTCGTATCTGTTCTTATTTCAAATTGTCCGCCAATGTTTTGCATACTTACATAGAGTTTAAATATTAAGAATAGAGTACGCGTTTGTCTATGGTTCCCTTAAACAAAGCGTAGGCAGATGTTCCTCTAAGAGGCAGATGAATTGGACTTTTTAAATTTATATTATAAGATTTATATTGATATGTAAGTGATAAGTAGTGATGGGTTTGAGCTGTCACAAGCGCAAATGTTAATAAATACAGCTGACGGTATAGTATAGCTACTATACCGTATATACACACATCAAAAGTGTCTAGGGATCAACATATATTTTTGCAATAACTTTTCTCCTGATTGATATTAATTAAAATTTTCTTTAAGGATTCATCAAATAAAGTGTTTTCGTTTGTCACAGTAACGATAAACCAAGTCACCTTTGCATTAATAAAGAAATTTGCCATTTTCCTAATAAAGGGATTTTTGACATTTGAACCACTAACACAAAAGTTCGAAAAAAAGACTGAAATAACAGTTTTCTTTAAAATTTTATTGGGTAACTTAAACAATTAATAATCCGTGTTTCTACCGCGAACACTAACAACACAAGAACATCGGTTTGGCATACTCAAAATGAGTTCATCCAAATCACGCTGTGGAATGGCCGCCCATGTTCGTTGCAACAACAAAAAAAGGTCTTCTTGCGACTGGATACCCTCCATATTCGGCAGAGCTCTTCTCTGTAGCATATCCCATGCATGCTCAATCGGGTTCAAGTCTGGCGACTGAGCAGGCCAGGGCAGGACATTGATGTTAGCTGCGGCGAGAGTCTGTCTTACAACTCTTGCGGTGTGCGGTCGTGCATTATCATGCATTAACTGAAATAAGGGACCGATTTGCACTTGTAGAGGAACGATGACGTCTGATACAATCGTCTCAGCATAAATTTGAGCGTTGAGGTTGCCTCTGATCCAAATCAACTCAGTTCTTCCGCCGATCCAAATACCCGCCCATACCATGATGGTTCCACCACTATAAGGATGGACTTCCTGGCAGGATTTTAATCGCTGTTGGCGTCCAGGGGTTCTCCAGTGTCGTATACGTCTTGTATCCGGTCTCATACCAAAACGAGACTCATCAGAAAAGCACACGAAACGCCATTGTTCTTCTGCCCAATTTCTGTGTTCAAGAGCCCATTGATATCGAATCCTACGATTGTGCATTGCTATAGGTGGTACCCGTAGCGGTCTTCGGGAATGAAGGTTCACTTCATGCAAGCGGTTTCTGACTGTTTGGTCGCTAATTAAGTTCCCTGAAGAATGATGAAGCCTCACGGCTAACATCATGGCAGTTATTGTTGGAGCTCTTCGAGTTAAGATTTGAATATATCGGTCTTGTCTCCGTGTGGTGCAGCGATACCGTCCTCCATGGCGCTCAGCCACGGTACCAGTGCTTCGGTAACGTGTCCAAAGTCGACTGATAACACTCTGACCTGTATTCAGAGCTAAAGCCACAGTACGTTGCCGGGAACCAGCTTCTATCATTCCCACGGCTCTGAGCATTTCTTCCCTGCTTAAATGACGTCGCCGCTCCATAATAACGTTGGTTTTAATCAGTAGTAGGGAAACAGTAGCACTAATAATGTCTTCAATGCGTTGTATGTTTTTATAGGGAAAATATTGACAGCTGATTTTCATCTTTTACTCGAATTTGATTCACAGTTCCTGATTCAAATTATGAAATGCACCAAAAAGGATCCATATAAATTTATAAAATCATAAATTTATTACAAAGCCACATCTCAATCTCAAGAAATCCGCTTAAAAATGCTTGATCCCTAGACACTTTTGATGTGTGTACTATACAATAGCTTGTACCTGATATTTATGTATTTTGATGTTCTTAGTCGTGGCTACATGTTCTTACTTGAATTAAGCTTTCTATAGTACTTGTACTGATTATATTCTAAGTTAATAGCTATGTGCCTGTTAGTAAGGTCCCTGTTTAGGTATTATAAAAATGCAAGATCGATGATTCATTGTACATCACCCCGTGACAGCTGATTTTTTCAATCAATAAGATCTACAGATGTTCTATCAACTTATAACCAGTATTGCCTTATCTTGTATTTTTTGTATACAAAATGTGTGATAGCGGCAGTAAACAATTGTCAAATCCAATTAAAATTAAACTCCCACCGTTAAGATGCATCAAAATGAAATAGTAAAAATAAATGTAACTGTGTTGCCAGTTGATGTAATCTGAATTCCGAGTATCGTTCACACTTATTATCTCGGATTGAAGTTATAAAATGGATCGTGTGATCCGTAAGTAGTAAAACACCGTAAATCTCGCTGGACGTCGCGTCTGGTTGATAGGACGCGCGGACGTTACCACTCTAATTGGACCGCCTACGCACCTGAGTTACGACTTTCATGTCAGATAAGTAGGATTCGCGAATAATTTTCCATACATTACCTAGACAGGGCCGAGTTGGGCCACTGCGTGACGAACAGTAGTGGTCTCGCAACTCTGTAACGTAGTGTAGTACGTAAATGGCTGAATTATGGTAGATGGATATTTTAAAGTAAGTGCTTAGTAAGTAAGGCTGTCGAGATTATCATATGAAATACATACTTACAGAATGATATATGATTAGGATGTAAAATTAATAAGTGCCAACAAATAAATAAAGTCTGAGCGGGCAGACCAAAAGACTAAGTTAAGATGGCACACTGTCCTAATAAGCGAAGCCATCCTTTTCTTTGCTTTTCCAAAGGTTCTCCGTAACTATGGGTGGAAGCCGAGTTATGTGGGATTTAAAACCAACCGATGGTATTCGTCAATGCTATGGAGGCACTCCGTTCGGACCTCGTCAGAGTCACTCCAGCAATAGACGTTCGCTAGCTAGAGATCGTCTCGAGGGGAACAGAAGTTCACATTTCCGCTATACACCTAGAGCGAGCCAGCTTCGAGAAAGTGATGCGTCCTAAAGTACCTTACACAAATTCGCAAAGAAATGACCACACTGATAATCAAAGTGACCACAGTGGAAATAATACAGGTGAAGCGCTACAACAAACGGCTGTTTCTGAGAAACATGAAAAGTTGAAAACAAATCTTGGAATAATCAGATTATAGTACCTATAGAGCGATTCCATCGACAGTTATTTAGGATTATTTTTTATAGTAAAACATAAAGTTCATATGGCCTAAGGCCCTTCATCTTGAGAGGAGGCCCGTGCCCAACAGAGGGACTAAGGCAAAGGCTGTTAAAAAAGTACATAAATGTGACGAATGGCGTTACATTGCATTTGTTGTCTTGCTTGTCGCGTCACTAGATAAAAAGACATGGTCCCGTTCAGTTGAATGTAACATCATTGGTTAATTAAATATACAAAGCATAAATCGTATTCTAGAAAAACCTAGTCTCTATTTTATGGTTCTAGACCTTTAATAGATTCAAGGACAAAACCATATGAGCAGAACTGCGCAGTTGCACATTGTAGTGCCAAGGAGAGCCTTATACTTGGAATGTAATCATAATAATAAAGAACTGATGTCTGGAAAGAGAATACTTACACATACATCATTGTTTACTTAAACGGCTTTGAAACGGAATTATTTACTTCAAATAGGCTAGCGAATAGTATATTCCTAACAGAGGGCCTAGACAAGATGCAATCGCTTCATAGCGAATCTATTTCTTCATTCGCTTATGGTGTCAATTCCCTACAATTTGTCACGTGATTTTTCGATGACTTATGTCATTCTCATACATTTTTAAACTTTCTATTAGCGATAGCGCTTGTAGAATGTTACATTGTCTAGGGGGACAGGGCAGTTTTGAAATAATATTTTTAAAGCTACCGCCGGATCCAAACCGAGTCTTACCACCGGATGATAAGACTTGAGGTTATTTTCATTGCAATATAGATCATTAGAAGATTCACTATATTAAGCTTAGAATATGAATCAGTACAAGAACTATAGAATGCTTAATTCAAGTAAGAACAGGTAGCCACGAGTAAGAACATCAAAATACATAAATATCAGGTACACGACAATAGGTACTATACCGTCAGCTGTATTTATCGACATTTGCGCTTGTGACAGATCAAACCCATCACTAGTTATCACTTACATATCAATATTACTCTTATAACTTTCAATAGTTCAATTCACCTGCCTCTTAGAGGAAAATCTGTCTACGCTTTGTTTAAGGGGACCATAGACAAACGCGTACTCTATTCTTAATATATAAACTCTATGATATTAAGGGTCTCATAGCCAGTTGTAATGACTAGGTATTAGGTAAACCAAAGCTTCTTGAGGTAAACGCTGGTTGAGCGACGTCAGGTAAGGTCCAATCTAGAGGTGGGTCACTGTTTAGTGGAATTTGATCTGAGCGTTTCCGTGCTTAAAAGGGGACGTTAAAAAAGTCTCGGTCTTGGTTATGGTCCTCTAGGTAGTAGTCGTTAAGCTTAGTCAAAGGGCTAACTTGAAAAACTTTGACATGAGAATCACTACTAACCAGACGACAAATAAAATACATTACAAAGACAAAAATAGATGCAAATGTGTTAAGCACGTCGCCACAACGCGACTGTCTTGTCTGTCTGTATGTTTGTACAACTGCACACGTACTTAGTACCTATGGTGACACCATCTCCGTGTTCGTCATCGCTTTTTGTATAGTGAGTTGATTTTTTATAATCATCTTTTAATATATGAAGGAGGATAAGATTTTTGTATCTCAAATTGTCTTTTGTGTGAGGATTTGAACGAATCAGAAAACAATAGGTCTTACAATGAAGTAGATGACGTAACAAGCCAGTTAGTTGGACTTTTGTGTTGCATTATTCACTTAAAAATTCCACTCTAATATGGGTAACAGCTCTATTATCTATTTTATAAAGCTTAAGTATCTATGATGTCATTACTTATTTTCAGATCCTCAAACAAATCTACAATGAACTTTGTTTTGTTAAAAAACTTCATAAGTAAATGTTAGTCAATAAAATGAAAATTTGAAATATTAATAACATCATTAATTGGCAAGAAAAGTCTTATGTTGATCAAATGTTCGACGCTTTATGGCTGTAAATTTTCATTTATATATTTTTTTTAACCACTAGAATCATCATTGAACATATTTTGCGTTACCTAATGATCAATAAAACATATGTATACGTTAAATTTATATACTGGACTGTATACTTAATTGGTCGTATATAATATACTGTATAAGTATAATATATCTGTTGAACTTTATAAACCTCCCACTCGCCGCCGCCCACAGCACGGACACTGCACTTTCCTTAAAAGCTAAGTCGCCGAGAGAGCAGTTTAAACGATTCTGTTTATATTGCTATTGTTTCAAGTAATTTGAAATATTATACACTGGCAAGTAGCAACCCGCTGTATATTCGCTCTTTATTTTGATAGTTCTGAACGTAATAAACATAATGATTTACAAACGTAAAACTTCCGAAAATTTCCGTATCTGGTTAAATATTATAAGTTTACGTTTATTTGTATAAAATGATTTGCATGCTATTTAATGGCTATTATGGCGATACTCATGATGACAATTAACAACTGTACTTAACCCATATTATCTATGTCTATACATATAATAAAACTGTAACAGGTCCAATTCTGTACATTGAAGATATTTTGAAAATTATATTTGGAGGGCATTCTATAACCGATACTGAGGCCAAAAATGATTTTTTTTTTATTTTTGTCTGTCTGTTTGTCTGTCTGTATCACGGCTGCGCATCACGCCGAAACTACTGAATGGATTCAAATGAAACTTGCCATGATTAGAGATCTTACTACGAGGTAGGACTAGGACACTTTTGATCCCGTACTCTAGCACGGTTCTTTTGGGAGAGGGGATTAAAGTCAAAATGGGTACTTGGTTATACGCTTGGTCCGATTTTCTCAATTTTTCTTCATAATTATAATAAATATTAGTAAGGGAACACTCATAGAGAGTTGTTATCAAGGTTTTGTATTCAATCTGGTTAAGCAACGTTAGATAAGGTCATTAAATAGATGAGTGCCCGTTTAACGCCATTTGAACTAAACGAGTCCGTGCTTCGGAGAGCAAGTAAAAAGTGGGTCCCAGTTTTTGACCGACTTTAAAAAAGGAGGTTTTGTATTCTATGCGAATGTATATTATTGAAAGTTTAGTTAACCTAAACACAGCGCGGGCGGAGCTGCGTGGGTCAGCTAGTTGAAAATAAATTACAAATTGAAATTGAAAAGAATTATACAATACAAATATTCTTTATTGTACACCAAAAGAGAAGATACAGTTTGTCTACTTTAGAAGAAGTAGGTAAGCGAACAAAATACAAACGTGAATAGCGAATTTGTCATAGAATTTTTTATGGATATTAAACATGTTAATTATTTCTTTTTAAATCTACGCAGTGTATAGAATTCATAAGGAATTTCAATATAACCAGCTTTGAAATAAAAAAAATACCGCTTCCTATTCCATCTATTCATTTGGGAGCAACGATTTCACAGACAGACATAGATCTCAAACTTATAACACTCCACCTAAACCGCTTTGTTTCGGGTCGGGCCTTAAAAAATAATGACTGAGCAAGAAAAAAAAGTGTGCTACACAACAATTGATAAATTTTTATATCACCCATACGAGTTATTTTTCCCAAGCAGGCCCTTCCTCCTTCCTTCTATAAAAGCTTCCAAAAATCCAATATAAACTGGTTAAGGCTATTGTGGAGTTTATTGTATACCAATTTATTACTATTTCGTCCCCACACGTTTTTCTTAATTCTTTTTTGAAGGTCGTTAATCCTTATTAGCGATAACGTTATTTTATTTAATGTCACAGTTGCAACCTCATTCGATCCGGTTGCTATTCTCGATTATCACATTCTAATATGAGCTAGAAACTAGATCACTTGTATGTAATCTTTTTAGCCCCGGCCACGATTCAGAGAACGTGTTTTGTTCTGCAATACGATATTTTTCGGTTCATACCTTGTGATTACTGTTATATTTCTTGCTTGATACTGACAGCTACATCTAATTATTTAATTGACGATTTTATAGAGCTCTGTCAAATAATTTGCATTAAAAAGAGAAACACATATGTGGAGACTAATTAGCAACATGTTTACATATAATTGTTACCTATTATTATATTAGCCTGTAAGTCTTCCTAACAATAAATAAAATAATAACTAACCGAATATTAAGCACAGTTTAGCGTATACTCGTATGTTCCATATCTCTACATAATTATGTACAATGCCTTATATAAGATTCTTATCTATCGGACTTCAGTCTTATCAGCCAGCATTATAGTCAAGGTAATAGATCCCTTGTGCAAGGAACCGTCCAGGCAGCTACCACCGCAGTATCAGGTATTCTGCCAAGCATCAATGTGTAAACATTGCTGTATTCCAATGTGAAGGGCACTGTAGCTGGTGAAATTACCGGGCTCAAGGTCATCATCATCAGCAGTAACTAAAAGATGTCATCTGCTGAACAAAGGCCTCCCCTTTAGAGAGGTAGCCATAATCCCCACGCTTGGCAGGCGTGTTGTGTTAGGGACCGCAGTATACGAGGTAAGTTTCCAACCAAAAGACGCTGCTACACATCTTTTTGTTTTCCCTTAGTCGCCTCTTAGGGATACCCAACAAGAGGAGATGGGAGGGTACTATTCTTACCCTGATACCGCGGGTACGGTACGGGTATGGGTGGTACCAACATATTTAATTAATAAGTAATGATATGTAATGTCTCAGGTGACGAGCAGCATTGCAATGCAGCTGTCTATAGACAGGCGTGTCACGCGATCATCAGGCGAACGTCTTACTTGTCTAAAAACTAAAATTAAATAAAAAAATGGTTCTTATTATAAATTCTCTTTAGTTACTTTAAATCTTCTTGATCATTTTCCTACTGATGGTACACCCTAAGGAATTTACATTCCGTGTTATCAATCGAGTGGGGACTACTTACAGGCGCCGTCCAAGCATTACAAAGTGGGTATTACAACCTCAAATTGTACCTTTACACTTTACAGACACAATGTTGCACAAATCGCAATACCATAACGTTGGTACCATATACTATCTATAATTATGTACCAAACTTGAATTTCGAACCGGTCTGCAGCGAGCAGTAGCGGCTAACGCGCTGGTTTGCGTTCCCTTCGCATTGTACAAACAACAAGGGCGCTATGGTAACCCGACAAGAAATCTTTGTGACTCGGTCGACGGTGACTCACCGTGCTATAGATGTTAAGATATAGGTGGTGTCTGGTGAGTCAGCCGCTTGCCGTGAATCAGGATCGAATCCTGAGAATGTATTTCTATTTTTCCTATTTGCATTCGTCTCGATTCTTGTCTATTCGATGCATTCGCGCGATGCAGTTACAGCGTCGATGAACTCGGCACAATAAAGAGAATCGATGCTAATTGAAGATCGATTAGAGAGGATTGCAAGTCTTGATATATCTCGTAGAACTATAAAATCATAATCTTTTTTTATTATTATTTGTCACCTATCGATCTATTAGTAAAGGAAAAGAATTCAACGCAATCCAATATGTATGTGCCTTTCTTTAATTGCATTTTTCGTACTTAATAATAATAATTATTAATTAAAAATTTCGATATTGCCAGTCGGAATATGTCAGAAATAATTACACAGGAATCCGAAAACAAAACTTAATTAATCACCCGTAGGTACATCGCTGTTAATAAAATTTAATTAACGAAAAATATTTTAATTTCGTTAATTCGACTTTATCATTGCGATCTATCTACGCGTCACATGACAAAAAATAATGATGGAACAACATTACCGGCTATATTATGCAGGACCATAGATTAAAACTTAATTATTTAATGCTCTGTGGGGCCTGTCACGCACCCACACCCCTCGTTTACCATTTGACCCATTTCACATAATGATTAACTGAGCCGTCCACTGAAAATTGAAATTTACTACCCTAGTCTAACGAACTAGTTGTTAGTCGCGACTTCTTTTGTTTGTTTTTTTAATGATGAGTTTGATGGCCTGATGGAATGCGATATATACATATATCACGTTAGCCCATTGACTTGCCCACTGCCAAAGCACTACCGCAATGTAGCTGAGACATATATTAATAATAATAATAATATCTTGGGACAATCCACACACGGTCATCTGATCCCAAACTAGGCAGAGCCTGTACTATGGAAACCAGACAACTGATACTAATACTTATATAAATTCTTTTTTTGTAAATACATACTTAAATAGATATATTATATTAGCTAAAGACAATGTCTTCCTGACCTACTTATGTATATAGCCATAGGGCAAATTTTTTATAAGACCAGCCAGCCATGCGGGAGATATTATAGTCCACAAATAGTTGCGCAGACACAAGTGCTGCATCATCTTACATCCCAGATAATCAGGTGATCGGTCTGTAATGTCCTAAGAGTAGTAAAGAACAACTACACGAAGTTTTTACTCCCCGCAGGATTTAACAGAGATTTAACCCCGTTTGTCAAAGATAACGGAGGCTTTATTTTATTTTATTTATTAGGACGACCAGTAATTGTTACATTAGCACACTTAAATTACAAAATACACAGAAAATTAATTAAATGCACAATTTTTTAAGGTGTCACAACATGCTCTCTAAGTGAACTTAGGGTAACTTATAACTAACAGAAAAGAAAAAAAAGTAACAATAATAATGGTTCACATGCTATGATAGACTAAATTCAATTACGTTAAATTAAGTTAAATTGTATCGAAAAGACTTCGTTATGAGTTTCTTATAACGGCGCAGAGAATCATTGAATACATCACTATTACTATCTAGTGAGTTGTAAATTTTTGGCAATCTACATACTAGGGAGGATTGTTTTAGGTTAGTCCTAGCACCCCTGCTACAGTAGTACAGAAGGCTATGACTACGAGATTGGCGAATAGGCAAACGAAATGGCGTGCGTAAGTTGATAGATTGCAATATAGCCGGGCAGTCAATCTGATTCCTTAACAATTTATATAGAAATAACATATCAGTAACCTTTCTGCGCACGTTAAGACTGTCTATATTAAAATGTTTAAGTTTAGAGACAATAAATCAATTATACCAACTCATACGCAAGAGACTATTCAGGACTTCTTACTGAAAATGTCATAAGTGGTAAATAACTGTAAAAAGGCTTAGTACTAAACGAACGTTACTCGTGAGACGGGATAGTCTATCATTATGTTTTATAAAATATGAATTAGTAGATTTTAATTCCATCTTATTCAAGACAAGAGAAAATAAACTTTTACTTCCACATGCTGCTTTCGTGACGTGTGACGTCAATGACATTTTCAGTGCACACATACTTCCGCAAACGCATACCTGTCCGAGACTAGATGGATGACATTTGGACGAACGAAGCTCACGGTTGATACGAAATTTCGATGTTCATTCTACCGTGACTAAGCTGGCTAACGGTGTTCGAGACACGAGACGAACTTGGTGGTTTCTTCGTATAATAACAAATGCTTGTTATGTCAATAGAAGAGGACATCATTTTAGTCGGTCTAACGGGTTTAGTCGATTACTAAGCTTGTGGTCTGAGAGAATATGGGTGATAGATAGCAAGTTTTTGTTCATTATGATCGGTGTGTGAGCCTGACCTTCATAATAAGCTATTTAAATCAGGTAAGAAGTATGATAGCGCGTTTTACGCCAGAACACAGCTTATATTCTGCTACTTAAGCTAGCCAAACACGTTCAGGTAAATATACCTGACACAATATCTGACATTGCGGCAATAATAAAGCTATTATTCAGTATTATACCTAAAAATGCGGTAACAGCTCAGTGGGCGAGCGCTTGCCTTGGAAACCAGGTACGCAGGTTCGAACCCCGGCTCGCACCTCTGATTTTTTCAATGAATCATGTGCGAATCGTCTTTGTGCGATTGTTACTAGCTTTCGGTGAAGGAAATCATCGTGATGAAACCTGCATGTCTGAGAAAGCCTAACTAGCTCTCCAATGACGTGTGAAGTCCGCCAACCCGCACTTGGCCAGCGTGGTGGACTATGGCCTAAGCCCCCTCATCTTGAGGGGAGGCCCGTGACCAGCAGTGGGACATAAACAAGGGCTGGTATTATTATTATTATATTATTATACCTAAAAAGCTATTGTACCAAAGTACCTAGTAAAGCTATTATACAAAAGAGACCTACACAAGATTCATTGCAGGGCTTTAGTATACTACTTTAGAATGCTATAGTATTTGAGGAGCAGATATTACTCCCTTCAATAAATTTAACCCGTTGCCGGTAAAATGTACTCTCACGGTTAGAAGCGGTGTACCACCTTTAGGACGATAATCGCTTGCCCGAGCCGGCCCAAAATACGTGCGGACGGGGTAAGCGCACGCATAGTCGTTCAAACGATTTTGATTGAAAACTGGTACGCATACTGGCACACTGGTACACTCGATGTACTATCGCGGACACTATCATCGTGTCCGCAATAATGCATATACATCATCGATAATGCTTGTTATAATAAGATTTACCAGCTCCAGCATATTGCAATCCTAAAGTAAATAATAAAAAGTATTCTTGATTAAAACACTTAATATCTAGTACATTAAAGGATAATGGGTAGATTAGTCCATAAAAATAACAAACGCTTATTTTTAAACGAATTCAAAAAAGAGGTTCTCAAATCTCAATTCGATTGTAATATTTTTTCTTTCTGAAAAGTCTTCCTTTCGTGTGGATGTGGATGGTATTATACGGTTATTATGTCATAAATAATACGTGTTAAGTAAATCTACCATGTTGTATACTTTTTATTTAATAATTATAATAGCAATTAATTTTGGATGAACAGATTGGTCAATTAGCGAGATGATCTCACGAGAGGCACGAGACGAGGGTTGTTCCCCGAGAACTAGACGAAGATATATCATTCTTGAATAATAAATACCAGTATTCTGGTAATGGTAATAAAATAAATAAACGATGAACGCGTAACATGAGCGTCCGGAACGCAAAGTCCGCGCTCTGATTTCTGTAACTCGCGCCCGATACGCTGGCATCGAATTACGCCGACGACGACGCAGTTTAGTTTCCTTTTCACTTGTATTTACATAAATATAACTTACTAACAAATAAAACCAATAAGGGACAAATCACACAGTGAACAGTCTGTCAAACATCTCATACAAATATGTATTTATTTGTAATAACCCAACATACAAATTCAACCATACATAAAAAACTCCAAACGTCCAAAGGGAGGTTTCCCTTTGCATCTCTACCAATCATATTTTCCAACGCAACGTATGGAAGTAGATGTTGAATATTTGTAAAATAGGTGTGGAGAAGCGTGCTAAAAGGCTAATTGGTGACACTAGGTTAGTGGAGGCCAATCGACAAAGTCTAGAGCACA
This sequence comes from Furcula furcula, assembly GCA_911728495.1. Lineage (NCBI taxonomy): Eukaryota > Metazoa > Arthropoda > Insecta > Lepidoptera > Notodontidae > Furcula > Furcula furcula. The sequence continues at coordinate 5,978,239 of OU452246.1, read as the reverse complement.
GGCGGAAAGTAGCCTCTGAGTAATCTACAGGATGCATTTTGGAGAGTGTGCGCACAAATTACATGTCTTGATCCCACCCTTCTATCATCAGAGGACGATACGCACAGCGCATACGCACCCTTATGTGGCAAACGTGCTTTCAGTCCGGACTAAGCAATTTGCTGCTTCATTCATAATAGGGATAGCTAAGGACTGGTATAGTTTCCCGCCCGATTATAATGTAGATGTCTTCAAGGCTAGAGTGAATAGACTATTAATAAGCTGGCGTGCTTTACCATCCTAGACTGCTTTGCCGCTTTCCATTAGGTGGGCCTGCAATCAAATTATATTGAATAAAAAAATATAGTAATCCTTTAAATCGAGTAAAAAAGATCGGTCGTAGTTGGCACCATGATCGATTTGACATTTGAATGGCACGGCACGCATTGGACCAAAACAACTAATTATTGCAACGGTCTGGTAGTTTCCCGATTTTTTGTTAAATCACTTGGATTTAAATAAGTAATCGATAGAATGTACCTACTTGAAAGCAACAAAAAAAAAACAACATTGTCTAAATCGAAATCAACAATCATATATTTCATCTATTGTGGCACCACAATGGTGACAAATCTTAGAATATGAATCAGTACAAGAACTATAGAATGCTTAATTCAAGTAGCCACGAGTAAGAACATCAAAATACATAAATATAGGTACAAGACAACAGGTACTATACCGTCCGCTGTATTTATGGATATTTACGCTTGTGACAGATCAAACCCATCACTACTTATCACTGACATATCAATATATATAATAATAACTCTTGTAATATAACTTTAAATAGTTCAATTCACCTGCCTCTTAGAGGAAAATCTGCCTACGCTTTGTTGAATGGGACAAATAGCCCGGAGGCAGTGCTGTACCATAGACTGTATGGCAATGTTTGCGCGTTGTCGACTCTATATTTCAGAATGATACAGGCTCTACCAAAAGAAACGAAGGGTGACTTTATCCTTGAGAGTCGAGTCAGCATCTATCAGGCGCGCGGCAAAGCAGCTCCCCATAGTACACAGATAATAATGAAACAAGAGAGAAGTGGAACCTTCGGAGTCGCTGGACGTTTGGGGTGGACGTGGACCTAGACGTGGATCGAGTACGACGGCGACTCCTAGGAGGACGAGGACGGGGCTGCTCTCCCCTACGCCGTGAACACCGTGACGGTACCCGGGGGGCTACAATGTGTCCCCCGGCGGTGGACTCAATGGCTGAGAGGTATCTATCATAGAACGAAGATAAAAATAGATAAATTATAAATAGAAGCAAGAGTTGTTATTTGATAATTTCTTAGCCTCTGTAATAAAATGCCTTATTTATATAGTGAGTTATTTTGATTAATAATTGTCAGCTCGACAGTCAAATGGGTATTTTTTTAAATTATTTTTCCAAAAAGCTTTGCCCATGCATACATAATGTCCTAATACTAAATAATAAACGGCTAGGCAGCGACACTAATCCGCTGCGGAGGAACCGGTTTAGAAAACAATAGAAGTTGCAAGGTTTGTAGTCTTTCGCAGCGTGACTGTGTGAACCTAAGTAGAGACACTGCGGGCTGGAATAAGGACGTTAATTACTTTTTATTTTTATTACAAAGTTAAGAGTTTAACCTTAATTAGTAAAATATACAAATTAAAACTATGCGCGTAGGTACGTATTTATATTTCGAATACAATGTAAACTAAGAAATAATAAAAACTATTTAAGATTAAATATCAGGTTGGCGTAAGATTGCGTTAATGCTGGCTACTATATGTATGTGATAGCTTTCTTGTCCTCTGAAGACAAAACAGCTTGTCATCAGTTGACAATAATATTGACTTAATTTAGTATCATTGCAAGAGGAAGAATGAACAAATAGTTGCCAAAGAAAACATAATAACGCTTCTAGCGTCCGAAATGTCCCGACAGCAAATTAAAAACATTGAATTAATCGATATAAAATCCGTAAAAAACCTCTTATGTTCGATGGCTTTTGTACCTATTTCTACTTCACTTATTTAATACCATACCTCATAATTCCTTTTAAAATATATAAACACTGAAAAAAAAAAGAATCTAAATCCATACTATAATTATTATTATTTTACTAAATATTTTCAATCGGACCGACACGAGTCAGTCCATTTTACTAACCATAAATATTAATCACGACTGGTTTTCCTTGACGTTTGCGAGACAAAGTTCAAGCTTGGCTCTCAACCGGCCTATTCAATAGGTGTTTGTGTCTGACACGACCCAAGATGGAGGCTGTGTGCGACACTATTGTGATATCACAAAAAAAAAGCTATAAGCGTTGTTAACAATAGCTCAAGCGAGAGGATTAAGAAATGCCATCACGCGTATATGTTAGAGGAATACAATTAAAAGACAAACAAACATTGTAACTATGTCTTCAGGTTACAAGAACATTGCAGTTCTAACATTCATTTCATTAATTATTTTTATTCATTTACTAAATATTTCATTTACACAAATATGATCTTTGCGCTCAAAAACCACCAAGGGTTTGTCCGAGTGTCGCACATTCCTCATTTGAGTAATTTAGCATTTAGCTTAAAACAAATCAAAACACATCATGCACAATAATACAATATTGACGGTAGTTTTTGTACGTAATGTCAATGCACAATCGCAGCCGATGGCGCGGGGGCAGCGTACGCATTGTACCTACAATTTTTTCCATCAATACCAACCACACAGCTTGACCCATAAGACAGGCTGTTGCAAATATTTTTTTTATTTTAATACATGTTTTTTTTTAAGTAAAAGCTTAATGTTATATTGACATGTTGTTTAAATGTAACGCCTGGCGTTGTGCTCCTGTAGTGGCCAAGATTGCTCTTGGACTCCTTAATGACTATTTTGCTTCCAGAACTGTTACAACGTATAGGCGTAGGTAGGGTCTTATCGCTCTTTTAGTGTGCTGCCATCCACGATTTTTGAGATAACAAGACATATTTTGAGCAATTTATATCCATGTACTTATCAGTATTTTTAAGTATACTCCATCCCAAATAAGCTTGAAGGCGATTACAAGTTCGTTTGCGGCTCAATAACTACATATTGTCAACTAGGCGCGTCAGCAAAAACAACTTTGTATTACCAACCTTTTTTTGCTGCCGCGTTAACGGTCAACTATACAGCGGGGGTGTTTTATGACTGCATAATAAAGTTGTAATCGCGTTTAAGCTTATTTGGTTTGGAGAATATAAATAAATCCAATATAAGCAGTTTTGCTATCATGTAAAAAGATAGGGGTGAACGGAACGCCTCGACGAAAGGCGTAATTACGTACTACGACAATGTTCGCCGGGCGCTCTCTGGCTGGAAAATCAGTCTGGGCTTTAAGTCTGCTATTTTTAATAAAAGTCATAGTGACACACTATCGAGACTCCATTACGATTGCTAAACATTCGGTATGCTGCTAAAATAACCATAACCAGTGGTGTGCATCAAGATGGCATTATGGTTTTAGGTCTCAATAGTTTGTCGCTGGAATGGCAATTCAGCAGCCTTGGGGCCCAGGTCAGGTGGTTTTATAAACTACCAAATGCGTAAAACCATCCAATTGACATACTATCAACACTCAATTGTACACGCGTTTGTAAATTACCAGTTTTGGGGCTCTGTTCACCGAGAGTTCCTTGGACAGTCAGCTTTAGATGATCTTCCTGATTTGCCAACATTTTCACTATGACATGAATAACTCTCCAACTCTCGTATACTCCCGTCGACACGAGAAGAGATTTAGATAGATTTTATTTAATTTAATTATTAAACGTGTGGTTAATATGGTTGTCAACACTACCATCAAGTTTAATCGATGGTTCTTGTATTGTTGATATTGTCACGAATGTTTATGAAATGATTCCTGTTATAATAAAATCATTCTAAGTCACGTAGTGTCAGTTGGTTCGAACATTACAATACAAGGTACTCTGAGATAAGATGGAGAAATTTCCGGTGTCTGCCGGGTAATGAGTGCAATACGTTGTCTATGGGCGGGCATGTCCAAGGCACTCCAAGGCGTGTCGTTTACCACTAAACACATTAGAAAAGTAACACCCTTTCTTCTTATTACAGGATCTTGAATCTTGATATGGGTTTCATTCACAGAAAAAGAATTTCAGCCCTGAAACTTTGTACTTAGTACTGTTTGGATATAGAAAGTTATTTTTTTTCAATTTGGTGTCTTCTATATGTTTTATTCTGTCTATATGTTTAGTTTAATTAAGGCATTAGACCTTTAAAACGAATGCTCAAATTAATGTGGTTTTTAATTGAAATCTAATTCATTGGGATGATTCTCAGCTACTCTCGTTTTTTAATAATAATAATATCTTGGGACAATCCACACACGATCATCTGATCCCAAACTAGGCAGAGCCTGTACTATGGAAACCAGACAACTGATACTAATACTTAAATACAATTTTTTTTGTTTCATTTTTTTATGAATTTTTCCAATTTTAGGGTGGTAATGATAATATTCAAATCGGTCAAGCCGTTTTTGAGATTTAGCGAGACTAACGGACAGCTGTTCATGTATACATAAGTATATAGATAGATTTAAAACTATAACGGATATCTCATTAGTGTAAACTATTCATTCGCCTATTGCGTTTTACAAACGTAACATATGAATATTCAGCAACTTCTATATTCACACATTTGTATAGACTTAATAAGGTCATGTGTTATTTTGATAATATTAACAAACAGCTTGCGAAATAGTCACACTTCGCTGGATCACGTTGTTCGAGACATTTCAGTTTAGAAACTCCGTTTTGCATGTTATTATAGAACATTTTATTTACGGAACCTTCGTCCTTAATTGTAATGCTGTAGAGGTAAATATTGCACGAATGTATTGTGATTTGTGAACAGGTTCAATTATTGCGAGTGTACCCTGTGAAGCATTGTCATGATTCGCCAAGCCAATGATTTCTACTTGTTGTAATGATTGCATTCAATTATTACCTAGTTTGTAGTGCATTGTTTAATACTCCTTGAAGTTAAATGAACTCATATTTGTATTACAAAGAGTGGGTTCCATTAGTAAACAGCCTAATATAATATAAAAAACTTACTGTTTACCTCTAGATTCCGCTCTCAGATTTACTACCAGAGACCGTCAATTGCGGTATCGGAAAAGCAGCAGTGTGTTATCTATCTATTGCTGTTTCGGTAATTCCCGTGCTCAGGTGCTTACCATGACGCAAACCTCTCACTCGTCTTGTTACAAAGTTCTATTATAGATTCGCAGTGTCTACCACGTACCTACCTGTCGTATGACCTTATTGTGTTTTATTACTTTGCTTGAAGTCACAAGATCTTTATATTAAATTAGTTCAAAATTGTGTACGAGTTGAGTATCAATTTCCTGATATCAAATTAGATAAATTTCCTCAGTCATGTCTTTGTTTGTGTTTCGTAATCGACATCACATCACATGAATAATTCATCTTTATGTCAACGAGATTCATAAAGATATGTTAAAGATAAGCTAACTAGGTATTTTTTTGGATTATAGATGTATGAAACGGAATAATAAACTTTCTGTCTCCCCATTACAATTCAATAATTTCAGCAACAAACCATTAAAAAACAATTCAAGAAACAATATTAATTATAATTTTTAAGTAATGTACCCTTTACAATGGTTGGTCTTACCATTTAGGGAGTTGCGACTTCTTCCAGACAACCGTTCTAGATAATTCTTATTTATTTTTTAACCGACTCCAAAAAAGGAGGAGGTTCTCAATTCGTCTGTATATATTTTTTGTTTATTTTATTTTTATTTTGTACACAGGAAAACAGAAATATAGGAACAAAATAGTACAAAGGCACAGCTTATTTCTACAGAAATTTCTTCCAGCAGGCCTGCGAGTGGAAAGTTGGAAGAAAGAAATGGGACGTAGTGTGTTTAAGAAATATAAATATCAAACAATATAATTAATTGAAATACATTATCTTAATAAAATACACTAAACCCTTATAAGAAGCTTGTGTTTTTTTTATACGAGAACTTAATTTTTCAATTGTTTCCATTACGAGCACCACCAATTAACCGTTATATCATTCTTCACTTTCTTTTAAGACTAACCTGTTGCAGACTCAGGAATCAATGTCGATTACTCTGGCAGTTAAATTACATAGAGATCAGGTGCACGTTCTCCAGTAGCTCTTGACAAACTTACAAAATGCGCCTCACGTACACTTTGAACTAGTGGTCCCAACGGCAAACCCTTGGGAAGCCCTCTACAAAACTATGCTTGCGATCGTGAATACTTTTCTTACTTCACGTTAGTGCCACATTGGACCTTGTTCGAGTTGGAATAAAATATATTTTCAACAAAGACGGAATGTAAGTTTGGGATTGAAACAGCCAAAAAGTAGAGCGTCGTGGTCACGAGCTTTAGTTACTTCTATTTCGAATCGTGACGGATGGTAGGACGAAGTTCAGATGGTAATTGTTAGTATTAGATAAAATTACTAGTTCCAAGACAAATAATACCAGCTCACGACAATCTTTGTAAGACGGATACAATAAGAGTCACTCTCACTTAACTATCTAGTCTACTGACGCAAAAAGTGCTCATTCTTGGCATTTTTAATTATTATTTTCTAGAAACGTGAAACAGAAAAAGTCCACTGCTGAACATAACCCTCCGTCTTAAAAGGGTGGGGGGAAATCCGCACGCTCGGCAAGCATCTTGAACTTGAACAGTATCTCAGATATATTCCCAGTAGAGTACCAAAATTATAATAACGTACACACTGCGTCTTATTTCCTTGTTTTATGTTTCTCTCCTGGACATACTGGAAGAGATTTCTTATGAAATAAGTAGTGCCTTTGTACTTGTATTATCCTAAGGTTTATTTTCTCTGTCTTGTGTTTGTGTGTACATAAATTGTTAAACATTCCATCAATCAATATTTATAATTAAATATAATAAAATTTTAAGTTTGTCGCTAGTGAGTACAACCGTATTTATTATGTTTTACTTACTTTCTATACTTACAACGACGTAGTATTTGTAATATACAAATATTAATAACATATTTCAATATAAACTGCGCTAGCACACAGTATTTCATGTCTCTGTATTTTCGTTGCATTTAGTGCCTTTGTCTTACAAAATATCATTAAGATACATTGTATTAAGTGCAGGTACCTGCATCGGTACATCAAGTGTCCGTTTCATGTCCCATGTATCACATGTCTATACTCAAATAGTTTTTTCAATTGTAAGCTTTCGAAAATTATTATCGCTAAACTGTCGTGTGTATTCAGCCGTCGCATATTTAAAATGCCATCATTAATATCACCCGCATTATACAGTACATGGAATAACCCATGGTTATGAATAATACAAAGTTTTACTTAGGCATCGGATATATTACGTTTACCTGAGGGATACGGAAATGCTCGAGAACCTGCTTTTAATGACATTTTTATTTGGTTAACGGTGCTGGACGCATTACATGTGGATTTAATAAACGATTCATTTTATCGATGTGAATAAATGAGAAAATTATCTCGGTATGGGATAACCCAAGTGTAATATATTTTTCCAATGATTTAATTTATTAATGTAATCGTTAACAATATTTCTCATTAGACTGACTTTACTTAATATAAGGTAGGGTATGGGCCACGAACGAAGGTGTGGTAACGCTGCTGTGAATGGGAGCACAAACCATGCAGAAAAAAAAGAAAGTAGATAAGATAAAATAGGAACTCCTTGATCGTAACTGGTTGCGGTGGTGGCAAAGCTATTATTAATTCACAACCCGGTTACATAGTCAAGTCAAGTCAAAAATAGTTTATATCAAATAGGCTTAACGCTAGCACTTTTGAAAGGTCATGTTTTTTAAAAAAAAAAGCTACCACCGAATCGCAACGCGGCCTCAACTGAGAAGATCCGGCAAGAAACTCAGCGGGCTTGTCATCAGAAAAAAAAATACGACGAAAGTACAACAAACTAAAAGGCCGAAGGGATAGTAGATATAAACATTTCTCTCTTCGCAACCAGTAGCCAAGAAAGAATAAAAATACTTTTTAGCAACTGGTTGCGAATCTCAATTGCCATGGCGGCCGGAAAGAAGGAAACTGACATAGTTTAAGGTTTCGATGTGGTGGCAGCAAAAAGGACGGGCGTTGGATGACTCCTAAGCTACTATCACAGCGACTATTCATTGGGCAGTAGTAATTATAGTTTTGTTTAGTCTTTTATCTTGCTTTCTTGCGTTGGACTCGTCGGCGGTACATTTTATACTTACTTGTTTATTTATTATAAGTAAGAAGAAGTATAGAAGTAAGACACTGAAGTCGTGAAGCGTGAACATCTGCCTCTAGTGACACTACATAAGGGCCACGACCGCTCTGTCAAGAACGTTACGACAGAGAAGAAGAAGACACTGTGTAAGTGGAAAGTTGGAAAAAGAAAATAAAACGTGGTATGCAAATGGTAAATATTACAAACTAAATACGAAAATCTTGCTATCGATCAACCTATATTTATTCCGTAAATCAATTTACCTTTAACATACATACATATTTGTGCATAGCTTATCTTCTTACACCATCTCTCTTTATATTGAGGTCTTATTTACGAATATCGTTGTATAGTTATACAATTTCAAGAAATTACCAAATAGCCCTTATGTTTTAACATACTTACGAGTATTTGCAATGGGAAATATAATTTTCAGAATTTTATGTATTGCAATAAATTGAATTTACTTACAGACTAATTGCCTAACTTATTCTTGTGTGAAACCAATCGGAACTCCAGATTGAGTAACACTTAACCTGTACCTTACTTACATAACGGGTGTAAGGGACATCGACCCGAAAAAAAAATTATAAGATGTCAAATAATATCCGTTACAACATTACAGAATCTATTTATATGGAAAATGAAAAATGACTGACTTATTAATTTTCGAGCATGTAATGAATATATGCGAAATAATATTTATTTCTCAAATTAAGTACATTGCTAATTTTCTAAAATAATAATAGTTAATTGCCTATTAATTAATTGCCTATGTACTGTTTTAGTGCATAAAGAATAAATAAATAAATAATTAAATAAATTTTCCACAAATAAGTAACTTATTGTTTTTAAATTAAAATTATGCTTTATTATTATACCAATAATGTACTAATTTTAATATTATACTAATTTTATTTAACAAAAGTGTTTTTTTTTTTGGAAATTCATGAAAAAGCCGATGAAAAATTTCAACACTAGAGTGTTCAGAATCATGTACTGGATCCCTGGTATCGGTTTTCGGTACGATGTCCCTTACACCCTGTATATTTTATATTATTTAAATATCCAATGTATCCATCGATATGAAATGCAATGCCTTAGGCAGAATTAGGTAATCTAAATTTTGCATCATATTGTCTAAACTTTAGACAACATGGACACTGAAGTACTTATATAAAACGTTCTATTAACTCCCGACGTACCTATCTACATAGTTTGACACCTATGTAAGCCTGTGGAATAGCAACTCTAATTGAAATTCAATAAATGGAGTTGAACACGGCCTTAATTAAAATTTGCTTTAACAATGCTCTTAATAGATTTCCTTGGTTTTCTATTGGACTTAATTCAACTGAATTGTATTTTACCCGTTGGGTGTTCGTAAGAGGCGACTAAGGAAAAACAAGAAGACGGGCAGCAGCGTCTTTCTATTGGATTACCTACCACCTATACAGCGATCCCCAAGACGCCTGCCAAGCGTGGGGGTTACAGCAACCCCTCCCTTCTAAGGGGGAGGCCTTTGTTCAGCAGTGGACGCCTTTGGGCTGCTGATGATGATGATGTATTTTAAATATTTTTGTTTTTAGATTTCAACTTATTTCAACTTTAAACCTTCGCTCCAGGTCAAGGCATCTGTCACGATGATGCGGTTATTATCTGCCTTTCGGCCATTAAACATAATGCCTGTGGTTTATGGTGCTCTAATCATTGGATGTGTAAACAGAGATTTAGTTTCGTGCGTTTGATGTAATTTTGAGGTTTTATTACCGTTGCGTGAATCATATTTTTATAACCTCAATACTATTATGTCTGGTACATGTAGGTGTAGCTTTGCTACGGGTTATATAATCTTAATCATCCAAGTTAAATTAAAACCATCGGGTTAATCAATTGCATTAGTTAAAACAACCAAACTATAGATACTTAAATGTATACTAAATGATAAAGTCTTGTAAACTCTGCGTGTTTACTAAAGTGCAATTCTGGAAATTTACAGTGAATGTGCATGTATAAAAGACTTAAGGAAGTGATCGAAGGTTTACCTACATTGCAAAAAAACAGTAACATTATCTGTAGAATTTGCATTCGGTAAAACCTAAAAAGGTACAGTCATTTTTCCGTGTTATATCTCCTTTCATTTTCTAATCCGTTTGAACAATGACCACAACTTAACTAAACTTTTGATTTTATCCAGTACCTAAACACTGAACTAAATCTAGATTAGCTTCCATTTCTACGCGGAGTGCATAGAACAAAGAGTTCGTTTATATGAATGGAAGCCTCTTTCCGGTCCGTCTGTATGCTTCGTACTTATGTGTATCGGCTATAATTCAGTCTATTGTGTGCTCGGCCTTGCTGAGCCTTTCACCGCTCCGGTTGAGAAATTTAGACTAAAATATTAACAGATAGCTTGGTCGGCTGCTATATCTGTATAAATAAAAGAGTTGCACAAAAAGAGTTCGCGTTGCACCACCAGTATAACAGTTTATAACGCTAATTGGTAATATTGAACTTTGATCGGCACAAGGACTTGTTTGGCAGAACCGGTTCTCGAAAACGTCGGCGGTTTTTCGTCGTCACTCGTTGAGCTGGTTCGCGTCTTTCCTTGAGCTGACTATTAGTGTCTTTATTATCGTTCTTTATTGCTTTGTTTTAATACTAAACCTCTCTATTAGTATTAAAAATGTTCTGTTTATGCATAGAAAGATGACTTGTATTCAGTTGCTTAATCTTCTGGAGATGCATATCTTATACGAATCTAATGGGTGTTATAAGTTCTTGGTCGAATTAAATTTGAGTACCTGTCTGTATCTAAAGAATCATGGTTATTAGTTCACAGCAATGTTGACACAGCTGCTAGGCGGCAGAATATCTGACACTGCTGCGGGACCTATCAGGATGATCCCTTACATAACTTGTACTGTACATGGATCCACATCTTACAGAATTGGTAAACTATTCTTTACCACAGGAGATTAAAACCATATCTGTACATACCTTTCTCGATTATTTATGGAAATATGCGTGGGACTTTTGTAATAAAATAAGAACACATTATTGAAAAATACGAGAACGGATAGAGAACTGGTTACAACAATTCATGTGATTGTTTAAAAAACGATATGTATAAGTATATAAAGTCTGTCTAGTGAATAATGTTTACATACCAGTCTTAACAAAGTATTATAGTACAGAATCCTGTAAATCTAAGTATGAAATCGTTTCAAGTGGATGGAAGGACTACGGGACGAGCGAACTACATATATGCCATTTTACAAAAACCATTAGCCCCCTAAATCTGACCTATAGAAAAGGTCCTGCAAATGTCAATATACTCATCAACCCTTCGTACTTTAAAAAGTATGAAGGGTTGAGCCAAAGCTTTGGATTCTATATCATCGGTAACACATAACTAGGTGTGTACTTAATTAAAATCTGTTTAAACCCTATATAGAGTGATGGTTTCATCCGCAACAAAACAAAGGCATGTTTACTGCATTTAAAATAAGAACATGTATGTTTATTTAAAAAAAAACGGCTACTATTTTCTTACTAATAAGAAATACCACAGGAAAACAGAAACATCTTATTCTTAACAATGTAGGTTAAAAAATGTAAACGCTTGTAGTTTTCAAATTAAGTTGTAATCTGTCGTGGATTTTAAAATTTGTTATTAATTTTTACTACGTTATTGTCAACAGGTCCATGTTAATGTGCGACCAGAGGAGAATTTAAGCCGTCAGGAGACTTCCTTTTTCTTCCTGGGTATGTATCTTGTTCTATCCCATTATTAATACTTGCCTAATATTTTACGGAAACAGCATTATGTCCTGCGGGTATTTTCGTAGAAAAAGTCTAATGTTGATTGCAAATGGCTATGATAGCTCTACTATATAAAACGGGCGAACGCTCTAGTTGCGGGGCAGAAAAACGACGAGCTCAAGGGTCTAAAAATGTAAATACATATTTTAAGAGTTGTTTGACACGCCGGTGGTCGTCTGCAGTGATAGTTTATTAGGTGTTTTCTATTTTGTTTCTCGATGAATATTTGATCTATGTTTGGTTTATCTTATCAGTCAAAAATCTACAAAAGCCAACAAAATTCGAATTGAGGCGCTAATAGCCAGTAATTGTATTCTAATCTCTGTTCGGTAATCGATCAGTCGGATACCTAATCATTTGTAGGTAAGGTCTCAGTCCAAGGTAGATGGGTGTTTAGTAGTGTTTGAATTGAGCGGCTCCGGGCACATCAGTCCTGGTTCTTTTCATTTAAACAGCAGAGCCTAACACAGTCCATATAATAGGGGGCTTTGCTTGATCAATTCTGACATGTCCGGCCAGTTGTCACTAATGAAACGATATAAAAAATCTAATGAAAATGTCTTCAAAATTTGCATAAAATTCAATCGTTTTATCAAATCCGTTTACGGCACGATTTTATTATGTCAGCTGCCGATAATAATTCACTCAAGTTTGAGTCCGTGTGCAAATGTCTTCAGGTTTCTCTTGTGTCACCCACACATAAATAGTCGATATACTCAAGTTGTTTTAATTTCATATGTAAGGATTTGATTATTATTTTAACGTGGAAAAGTATTTATTAATTCTTCTTTTTTTTTTAATTCATAGGTTTCATACATTATCCTCATTACTGTGGTAATTTATTTAAGTGTTGTATTTTTTATTCCAACTACAAATAAAATAAATTTAAAAAATACATTTTTATTATCACAAAAATGCGTTTTAACTTACATCGGGAAATGAGACGAGCGGGAGCCTAATGATAACACACGACACGGGGCCCAAGGGTAGTCTAATTGCGCAGCCGCTCCTCGTTATCGGAGCCATTAATTGTATTAAGTATCAATTATCTCGAATCCTCTAGCTACAGTGTCTTTTAGACAGAAACACAGTAATGTTTATATACTACTGGTTTGCGGCAGTATGCCTGACACTGTAGTGGTACTTACCTGGGACTTTTGCGCAAGGGGGCCCAGCACAATGTACGTTCGCACCAGTGGCGTGTACTGAAAGCAGGCAAAAATATCTGCGAGTTGTTTATGCTTTATGCTATATGTTCGTGTTCCAGTACAAATATTCTTAAATTAACCAATATTACCAACATATCCATTAACATAAAAAAAAATACGTTAATTCGTGTCCAAACTAAGATTTTTTTAAATTAAGACTGTTTAGAGAAATCCTAGGGTAGGCAAAGTATTTTTGTCAGTATGGAGCCGCTGAATAAACTTATTAATGTTCTCAAATGCAAATTAATATGTGTATAGTATTTGCTTGCATATGGATATTCGAAATGGTATAATAACATACTTAAAATAGGTGAAACAAGCCGAATACATTTTTTTGCCTACCCTCTGTGCACGCCACTGGTTCGCACGTTGGACTATTTTTACATGGTCACGTATTCTTCATGTTAACTTTTTTGTTTTATGAATACCATCGCTTGTTTAAACAGTACTCTCAGTTCATAGCTCGGGAAGACTTCGTGAACATACATCAGGCTGTAAGGGAACTTGTTAATTTTTGAGCGTGTAATGAATACGTGTGGAATAATATTTATATTTCAAATTACATTGTTAATTTTAATCAAGCCGCCTGCCAAGCGTGGAGACTATGGCAACCCCTCCCTTAAAAGGGGGAGGCCTTTGTTCAGCAGTAGACTTTTCGACTGCTGATGATTGCTAATTTTGCACAAATAAGTAATTTATTGTTTTTAAATTGAATTAGACTTTATGATTATACCAATAATGATGTTATCCTAATTTTATTAAAAAAAGCGGCATTTTTTTTGGAAACATCTTACTTATATGTGTCAGTAGAAACGTAAACGAAACATACTGTACCTCTATACATTTAAACAGTTTATTTTCATAAATACTATTGTATATTTACTAAAGATTTAATATGAAAAGTTATGACAGTTTTTATGTAAAAAAATACCCCAAGGCCTAAATATGTATACTTATCTAAATCAATTTTCGTAGTTTACGGGTACAAAGATTTTTATATCTTTAACACATCCGTACATATCACACATTATCTTTCATATTAGTATTATTTACATGATTACTTACTGCCGAACATACAAACGTCAATTAAACTTAATTAATTATTAACTTAATTAATTGTGACATTAAGGACGTTCAACATCTCAGTACTCCCGTGACCATGGGTGCTGCAAAGCATTCGAAACGTCGGAATAGTAAAATAAAAAATATAACGCGATAAAATCCGTAAAATTACTTTGATTTCAACGTCAATTAAAGTTTATAATGATTAATTCATTTTCTGAAATCGGATTATTTTGATACTCGAAGCCCATTAATAATTAATACACTGATAGTTAGTAGATGTAACGAATATCTCGTGTTTATTAATCGAAATTAATCATAAACGACTCCGACAGTCGAAATAAATAAATTTAAAAAGTTACTTAATAAGAATTAAAATTAATTGGGGTTTATGAGTGCGGCAGTTAGACACTAAACATTTTACCCGATTGCGTCAGAAGGAGGGTTATGTGTTTATAACGCTTACCGCCAGCTCATCAATCACATTGCGCCACACCATGGTGGTTTTGTTGCGCACTCTTGCGGCTTTAGCTACAGTCGACTAATCGACACCTTCGCGTCTCGCAGACGCACTTGCCACGGAGAAGACATGTAAACAAACAAAGACGTATCGCTTTATCATTCCAAGATTGAAGAGTGTTAATCTTGTTTGATGTTTAAAATGTGTATCTATTTTAGATATTATTACGACGCATTTTTCCTTTTAAATTTTGAAAGAGATTTTGAGGTTTAATTCATTCTGATTCTGACTACTATCACAGAATAGATAATAGTAAGTACTCTACTGTCCAGTAGGATTTTTTTATTTTATTTTAAAGAGCAGCAGGTTCTCTAATTCCTTACGCAAGTTATTGTCTGTTGCTACGATCCCTCATATTTTCGCAGATATCTTATTTTTTCAGAGTGAGTTTTTTTTGTCAACTTTTACAAAATCATACTTGTGCTAACGTAACATAATCGATATGTTTCGGGGCGATGTGTTGATGTTTCGTTTACGAACTTACCGTATCATTTATTTATTCTTTATGCACAAAAACAGTACATAGGCAACATAGTGAACAGTATTTAATTACTGCAAAATAATTAAATGACAATTGAAAATCTAACAAAAAAAAATCTAGTTCATCATTTGAGAACTTATCGTATCATATTAATTATTTTATTGCTCTACTTTGATTTACTTAATTAATATTTACATGTTTAATAAATATTGAAATAATATTTATCGTATTCTATGGGTGTAATTTATGGTATTGTGTTTTTTTTAATATGCGTGCTTCGTGTTTGGTGCAAGTGCAACTGCTAAACTATTACAATCTCAGAGAAAGTACCAAAGGAGTTAGTATCGCGTCGATTCCCCGAACAAATTTTTCGTGGCACTTTTGCGGGGTGCGGGAGGCGAAGTAAACACACACAGTTACACTTTCACGCATACCCACACTATAATAAACTCGCAACACATTCAAAAATACACGCACACAAATAAAGAATGACCTGACCATATGACCAAAAATTTGGCAGAGGGGGTTAGCGCATTATGCTCTCTCCAGTGGTATCTCCTCTAAGATTACAATCTGCCCTGCACGCGCATGTGTAATTTTTTTTTATTGAAAACGAAATCCTTTTAAAAACATAATTTAATTTTTTTATCCTTATTTTTTGTTTAATCCCCAAGCTCCGAAACAAATTGGCGGATTTAAATTGCAGTTTTTAATTAGTACTTAATTGTTTATTACTTTTGACTGGAGTGACTCAACAATTTGTAGATTTTGCACTGATTACTTTATGTATACTAACTAACTATGTGTATAGTGGAACAAATTATTATTATTTTCTTGACTTAAGAAGTACCGGGATCTTAATAAGGATTTCATAGATAGATTCCTCTTTTATCACCGAGGATTGCAAAGAAGTAAATCTTAGATGTTATGATGGATATGCAACGTATTTGCTGAAATTTCATGTTTAATATAGATAGGTAGGTAGTAGTAGGTTATACGTGATGATATATCAAAAAAAAATTCTACGATTTTATTATACTTGGTAATAAAAGATAAATTATTATTACTATCATGAATGTTTACGTGCTAGTTTCTTCTTATTGTTATTTTTTTGTTTAACAATAATTATAAAAAATAGGTTATTACATAATAAACTCGCCAAACTTTTAAGAAAGCATTTAAATTTAATGGCGAGACACGCTCATGGTTATATCAAGTACTTAACCTACCTTATTACAATTATAAAGTGGTTAATATTTGTTTTACCTCGCAGAAAGCCAAATATAATGTTTCCATTTCCGTAAGTATATTGATAAGGTATATTTTAATTTACAATAAAGTTTACGACTGGTATTAAAATCGAGATTGCAAGACTGTATTCGATTATTCCAACCCAAGATAAGATATATAAGAAATAAACATGTCTACCAACCACTAATTAATAAAAATATTTTCATTTTATTTAATTACATTTGGTATACTATCAATATGTACTTATGTATATAATATACAACACTTTTGTCAAATAAAAGCATTGACTGGAAAACAAAACTTACCAACTTATAGGATATATATATATATAATATAATAGGATATACATACATATATATCGTTACACTGGTTACACAGCTTTGCACCTTGCCAATTTTAAAAATAAACTTCTAAGGTCTCGTTATCAAGCCTGTAATTAAGAGCCAATATACAATAACCGTTCAACCATACATACAAACATATCACAAATTGATTCTTACAATTGTAACAAGTAAGGTCCAATTTCGGTCGGATGTATCACGTGGGGTTAAGATTTTATTGCGTAACGACTGTACTGGTAGAAGGCCAGATTATGTCAGTGGCGACGTCATCACACGATGGCGCCTTTCCACAGCTCAAACCAGTTTCCTTAACTTACAGCTGCTTTTTATTGATGCATCCTTTTGCGAGTGTTTTTGTATCGATCTAGACTCACAGATCAAGGTCTTTTCCTTCCTTTTATAATAAGTTACGAAGTTTATTATTCTCAGTTCGAGATTCGAACTCTGTATCAGTTGCGATGAAGATTGTTTAGCTACTGGCTGGTAACACATAATAGATAGATAAGTACTAATTTTTATTTTCTTAATTTCTCAGTTACAATTTTGGACTTTGTATTCAGCCCGTTGGTTGGCATGAAGGTTATCTTGCTTCTGAATAGTACATTTAATTTTAATAATGTAAGGAATGTGTTCAATTGGTAGTAGAAACATCACGTTCTTACAAGTACACATATTAATTATAATCAGAGATTTGTCATGACATGTTTTAAGATAACAAATAATGTGTGCTATTTCGATCTTATGGCACTTCTGAATGTTATAACAATTAATTACACATTATGGTAATGTGTATTGTATGTATATAATTGTGTTAAGGATTTGACGCAAAACCAGAGACAAGTTTGTTTAGTTTCGAATACAGAATTGATTACACTACATATTTTTTAATATACTTAGGTTATTTTTTACTATATTTCTATTTCTTTATCATGTTGAGTTAATTTTTATGTATATTTATTTGACCATCATGTCAAGTCCGAGTCTAATATTTCAGACTGTCCATCCATATGGAAGTAGTATGAGGTTATTGACATCCAGCGAGTGCGTACAACACGTTTAGAGTTATGAACAGAGTAGATTCTGATATGATACTAAAAAGAAAAAATCTTCGACGATAATTTAGAAATAGAAATAATAGTGTGCTAACTTAATATTTAAAAATAAGTTGGGGTGTCTTATGTTTCGCGTTATTATAAAAACACGTTGTATAATCAAATTATACCGCAAATAATTCGATATCATGCATACACATGTTACACTGAAAACATTGATTCCCACAAAACTTCACTTAGAATCGTTTGTAAAATATTAGATTATAAATAAAAAATACCATATATAATATTCAGTTAATATATATTCAGTTAGTATATATTCAGTTAGTATATATTCAGATACGTTATGAGGAATTTTTTTATTGATGGCTCTATCATTTGTATTCTAAATCAGTAAACAGTAGTACAGACAGTTAATATAGACAGTTATATATATATATGCGTACCTTGCCTAAATGTAATCCATGTTTTATCCCATTTTATGAAAACTTTTTGTAAGTTTTATGAGAATTAATTCTTTAAGGTTTAAAGCAATAGCATTAGGTATACAGGTTATGCCTAACTTAGAAGGAGATGGCCATATGTGCATGGATTCTCCTGGGATATCAATATCATACGTACCTGATACTACGCGCAGCGTTCCGTTATGGCCAAAGAGTAAAGTTTGTTCGTACAAAAGAAAAATAATATATTCTAAATTCTCGTTTTCGATCATTATACAGACTAGGTATACATCACAAGAAAGCGGATTGTATAATTTTAATTATACACACAAACTCGCACAAAAAAAACATAATAATAAAACCAGAGAGTGCCTAGATCGACCAATCCATTTAGCAGCGCTTAATTGCAAGACCATATAAATAAACTTGTATTTTTTGGTCCTCGTCATCGCAATAAAAAACTGGATACACTCAAGAAAAACATCGAGGCCAATTCCTTGTTTTGCTTAAGAAATAAAACCGATATATATACATACGTATCTATATATATTTATATTTTAAAGGTTATTTCACGGCGCTAAGTTTGGTAACCTTTGGCTGAGCAAGGTGAATGTCAATGGTCCTTGCTTGAAGCTTATTGGTCGCATTTGTTTTGAGTACTAGGTGACTACTTAGTCATCACTTTGACTGCATTCGCACAGAATTCGATAATGAACACAGTCATGATATTGACACGTATTGTATGTTCTTGTTGAAAAAAGAATTATAAATATGGATAAATTAGGTGTATTTTTATACGTGTACTTATAGCCGTTACGGTCACGTCTTCCACATGTCGGATGAGTAGTGGGCCTACATACTGGTGTCTAGTACTATTTTAGTAGGAGTTTTGATAGTTATCGAACTCTACCAAAATGACAGTTTTCTCCATAAATTTCACACCAGCGCCACCAGCGGTAACTATCCAAACTAGGAAAATGTACCGGAGAAAACTGTCAGTTTGGTCGATTTCGTTAACTATAAAACCCGTGTTAGACGTGTTGGTTATATAATAATAACATGTTTTTTTTATTAAGTGTTTTATATACATAACGAAAGATACCGTTTTGTTAACAGTTAACCTTTATTTACTTTTATAATTTATACTTATTTGTTTTGTCAAATTGATATAAAAGCAACGTCTACTCATTCGTCTTTACACAGAAGATTCGCGCGTAGGTAATATTCGCGTTGTCCTGCCAGTATGGATATTAACAGTTTGGACTGTTGCTCGCAACAAACCGGTCGCTGTAAGGTCATGATCTCACCACAACAACGTTAGAATTGAACGATTAATATCATTTTCTAGCTCACAATTTTATACATACATTGTCATCATCATCAGCAGCCTAAACATGTCCACTGCTGAACAAAGGCCTCCCTCTTAGAAGGAAGGGGTCGCCATAACCCCACGGTTGGCAGGCGTCTTTGGGATTGTAGTATAGGTAGTAAGTAATCCAATAGAAAGACACTGCTGCCCGTCTTCTTGTTTTCCCTTAGTCGCCTCTTACAGGCATGCAACGGGAGGAGATGGGAGGGTGCGGTTCTTACCAGAATATCCTACGGGTTTTATACATACCTACACGTATCATCAATAATCTTTATCTGTACATACTATGTACTATATAGTATAAAACAAAGTCGTTTCCGCTGTTTGTACGCTTAGATCTTTTAAACTACTTTTCAGCAGTAGATAGTGATTGTAGAGAAAGGTTTATAATTATTTAGTATAGCCGTGCAAAGCCGGGGCGGGTCTCTAGTCTTTTAGATTACAACTTTAAATGTCCTGTTATCATCATGCTGATCGGCGTTTGCCACCGACTATTCGAGCAGTATTATTGTAATATTATTTTCGTGAAAGAAAGAAAGAGAACTATAAACTGCGTACTACACTGCCATAAGAACTAGTGGTAGGACTCCAGACAAAACTTTTGGTCAAGACATTCTATATATCGATTGTTGTAGCAAGTTTGTATTTGCAGTGACTTTGGTGATACACAATTCTGATCCGCTGTCCGCCGTCTCTCACACAAGTGCACTCTCTCTTCATTTATACCTCTCACAATCCGATGGGACGGAAGACTAACACGATCGGGGGAGAGGTTAGGCGTAGGACCGACTTTTACATGCCCATCCGACGCATGGATCATCTTAATTTACAGAAAACCAGGTGATCAGTCTGCATTGTCCTAGCCAGTAAGGAACAACGACACAAAGTTGGCCCCCGCAGGATTCGAACCCACGACCTCCGGTTTGCGGTTTCTCACTGCGCCACGGAGGCTACAAGGCTTATATATATGTAGTCCGTGACAATATCTAAGAAAATTAAAACATACTTTTTTGATATATATACATATATCAAAAAAGTATGTTTTTTATTACATACGCAAATGGAGAAAAACCAAAACAATATTTCTTTTTAATTTATTCAACAAACAAAACAAAAAACAAACAAATTCACTTTTATTTATGTTGTAAGTACGAGTTAGTATTGCAAAATCTCTTAATCTTATCTGTGGTATCAATCAACTGTCTTACCATGACTACGTGATATTTTCTGTATCGTATTAGATCTTTCCAGATAAACAAAAGTGCTATTTACAATATAATTTTAACTGTCTAAGTTATACCTACTGGTTAATCGATTTGGCCACAGCTTAACTATTGCGAAGCAATGAATCATTTGTTAAACCAACTAGCGATACAATATCTAAAAAACAGGTCAAGTGCGAGTCGGACTCGCCTACCGAGGGTTTCATACCATCATTAGACGTATTAAAGCAAACCGCAAAACAAAGTTTGTTTGTCGAGGTTTTTTTAGGATTACTAAATAACTGTACTACTTAGAAAGATCATTTTATTTTTCCTGTAAAATATAGATAGACAGGTATTATCCATAATTATTTCAGATTTTTCCCTCCACAAACTTCGGAGATAAGGGGGGGGGGGGGGGAACGGTTTATACATAAACCAAAATAAAAATCTGTTTTCAGATGTGCAAATGAAGCCCTTTCCTTTGATTATATATACGTCTAGATAGCAAGTTTCTATGTTCAAACACTTGACAATATCAGGTACACCAAAACATCAAATTGGTCGACTTGGTTGTTTAGTGTCACTTGAACTGTACCAATGGCTTGTGCTCGCAAAAAAAAACATTATGCCGAATTGTGTAATCAAATCGTGAAAATATTAACTAAGTAAAATTAATAAAGATCCTAACTTAATTTTCCATTGATAAGTCTTAAGATTCTGTGAAGGATTATTATAAAAACTTGTTTTTTACGACTATTTGTACATTGTCCGACTAGACTGGTGTTGCTAGGTAATAATGGGGGAATATATCTTAAGTCTGGGGTAATTTTTCTTTAAGCAAAAATGAATTCAATTAAACGTAATACGTAGATAGTGACCAAAACATTAAATAAATCAATTAAAATATTTTTTTTTTGATAACTTAATTACTTTTATATAGGTAAGTACTTAATTAGAAGTATATTTTTTCTTCCTGGTCATGAGGCAAATAAGACGTTCACCTGATCGTAAGGGACACGCCATTTAATGTAATTTAATTTATTATTCTATTCTATTGTATTCCATTGTATTCCAGTCCATTCCAGGCCATTCCAGTCCATTCCAGTCCATTCCAGTCCATTCCAGTCCATTCCAGTCTATTCCAGTCTATTCCAGTCTATTCCAGTCTATTCCAGTCATTCCGGTCTATTCCAGTCTATTCCAGTCTATTCCAGTCCATTCCAGTCCATTCCAGTCCATTCCAGTCCATTCCAGTCCATTCCAGTCCATTCCAGTCCATTCCAGTCCATTCCAGTCCATTCCAGTCCATTCCAGTCCATTCCAGTCCATTCCAGTCCATTACAGTCCATTCCAGTCCATTCCAGTCCATTCCAGTCCATTCCAGTCCATTCCAGTCCATTCCAGTCCATTCCAGTCCATTCCAGTCCATTCCAGTCCATTCCAGTCCATTCCAGTCCATTCCAGTCCATTCCAGTCCATTCCAGTCCATTCCAGTCCATTCCAGTCCATTCCAGTCCATTCCAGTCCATTCCAGTCCATTCCAGTCCATTCCAGTCCATTCCAGTCCATTCCAGTCCATTCCAGTCTATTCCAGTCCATTCCAGTCCATTCCAGTCCATTCCAGTCCATTCCAGTCCATTCCAGTCCATTCCAGTCCATTCCAGTCCATTCCAGTCCATTCCAGTCCATTCCAGTCCATTCCAGTCCATTCCAGTCCATTCCAGTCCATTCCAGTCCATTCCAGTCCATTCCAGTCAATTCCAGTCCATTCCAGTCCATTCCAGTCTATTCCAGTTTATTCCATTCTACACACATCAAAAGTGTCTAGGGATCAACATATATTTTTGCAATAACTTTTCTCCTGATTGATATTAATTAAAATTTTCTTTAAGGATTCATCAAATAAAGTGTTTTCGTTTGTCACAGTAACGATAAACCAAGTCACCTTTGCATTAATAAAGAAATTTGCCATTTTCCTAATAAAGGGATTTTTGACATTTGAACCACTAACACAAAAGTTCGAAAAAAAGACTGAAATAACAGTTTTCTTTAAAATTTTATTGGGTAACTTAAACAATTAATAATCCGTGTTTCTACCGCGAACACTAACAACACAAGAACATCGGTTTGGCATACTCAAAATGAGTTCATCCAAATCACGCTGTGGAATGGCCGCCCATGTTCGTTGCAACAACAAAAAAAGGTCTTCTTGCGACTGGATACCCTCCATATTCGGCAGAGCTCTTCTCTGTAGCATATCCCATGCATGCTCAATCGGGTTCAAGTCTGGCGACTGAGCAGGCCAGGGCAGGACATTGATGTTAGCTGCGGCGAGAGTCTGTCTTACAACTCTTGCGGTGTGCGGTCGTGCATTATCATGCATTAACTGAAATAAGGGACCGATTTGCACTTGTAGAGGAACGATGACGTCTGATACAATCGTCTCAGCATAAATTTGAGCGTTGAGGTTGCCTCTGATCCAAATCAACTCAGTTCTTCCGCCGATCCAAATACCCGCCCATACCATGATGGTTCCACCACTATAAGGATGGACTTCCTGGCAGGATTTTAATCGCTGTTGGCGTCCAGGGGTTCTCCAGTGTCGTATACGTCTTGTATCCGGTCTCATACCAAAACGAGACTCATCAGAAAAGCACACGAAACGCCATTGTTCTTCTGCCCAATTTCTGTGTTCAAGAGCCCATTGATATCGAATCCTACGATTGTGCATTGCTATAGGTGGTACCCGTAGCGGTCTTCGGGAATGAAGGTTCACTTCATGCAAGCGGTTTCTGACTGTTTGGTCGCTAATTAAGTTCCCTGAAGAGTGATGAAGCCTCACGGCTAACATCATGGCAGTTATTGTTGGAGCTCTTCGAGTTAAGATTTGAATATATCGGTCTTGTCTCCGTGTGGTGCAGCGATACCGTCCTCCATGGCGCTCAGCCACGGTACCAGTGCTTCGGTAACGTGTCCAAAGTCGACTGATAACACTCTGACTTGTATTCAGAGCTAAAGCCACAGTACGTTGCCGGGAACCAGCTTCTATCATTCCCACGGCTCTGAGCATTTCTTCCCTGCTTAAATGACGTCGCCGCTCCATAATAACGTTGGTTTTAATCAGTAGTAGGGAAACAGTAGCACTAATAATGTCTTCAATGCGTTGTATGTTTTTATAGGGAAAATATTGACAGCTGATTTTCATCTTTTACTCGAATTTGATTCACAGTTCCTGATTCAAATTATGAAATGCACCAAAAAGGATCCATATAAATTTATAAAATCATAAATTTATTACAAAGCCACATCTCAATCTCAAGAAATCCGCTTAAAAATGCTTGATCCCTAGACACTTTTGATGTGTGTATTTACACAGTATATATCAATGCATAGCCCACAACGCTATCGCTATTTATGGGAAAAATATTTATAACTGGAGAGCCCCAAACACGCACACAGTCACAGATAACGCTAGTGTAGTACGAGGCCTGCACGCACACGCGGATAATGGAGTAGTGATTCAGTGTGAACGTCACTTTTAAGACGACTTGCTATCTAGACGTATATATAATCAAAGGCCCTTTCATATGATACCTCAATATAGTAGTCTCACTTTGAAATTTTGATGACCCATTTCGACCCCCATTATAAAAAAAGTAAAAGAAAAATATTTTTTTTCATTTGTGACGGATTTGGGTTATGAATATCTAAAACTATTCCAAGTTTTAAATTGATAGCATCGGTGGTTCCTGAAATATATAGGTGTGTGACAGACAGACAGACGAAGTTATAAGGGGATCCTTCCATAAGGGATCCTAATTTACCTTTTAGGTATGGAACCCTAAAAATAACAGCTATTATACAGAAATTAATCTAAAATTTTACTGACCCTGTTTTGAGGTCATACCACTTTAACTTGTGACATAACGTTTTTCCATGAAAAACCCGCCATTATTGTTCCAATCATGCTCCAATACAAAATTGTCATCAAAATGGTGATTGGCGGTAAACAAGGTTGTTCCGGATCCCACGCCATCGTCGCGGCAGAGACAATTTAAAAATCGTAAGTCTTTTTAAAAGTAGAATACCTGTGCTTTTTTTATTGCTTTACATACAAAACGTGTAAAAACCTTAGAGGAGATACCACTGCTGGAGAGACCATGATGCGCTAACCCCTCTGCCAAATTTTTGTTCAATTATGTTCAGGTCATTCTTTATTTGTGTGCGTATCTTTTTGAATGTGTTGCGATTTTATTATAGTGTAGGTTCATAGAAACATGAAGAGTTTGCATTAGACATTTGCAAGAGTATGCGTGAAATTGTATCTGTGTGTTTACTTCGCCTCCCGCACCCCGCAAAAGTGCCACGAAAAATTTGTTCGGGGAATCGGCGCTAGCTCCATTCTAATTACTCTGAGGTAAAAACAGACTTGTTTATGAAATGTTGTTAAAGATAATAATATCGATGGTTGCTACTCATTATTTAAGTTTTTTTCTAATGTTAATTAATTACATCGTTTTTCATTTAAATGACTTTACAACTACATACTTTTGATACTTGGATAACGTTTTTACTGACTCACTGTTTCTTGAACTATGCTGATACGGCGAATGAAAATGATGAATTAGCGATGTCTACGAATAATAATCTCATAGACAACCATTTTACTCTAAGAAACGAGACATTATCTAGTTATTACCAGAAATACTTAAAGTGATATGTACGCGGTTAGTGAGAAAGCTAATCAACAACGGTCAAGCTTAAGTGCAAGTATTATTGTGAAAACCGCAGCAAATAGAAAAGGGAAACTGTTAAAGCTCTTATGTTATTTCAACATTGAATCAGAACATTGAATGATGAATATACATAATGCTATATTGTACATATTTTTGAAATTCCTTTACTCTGAATGTCGAAGAATAGCCGATAGAATAAAAAAATAAATCTCATTCTTATAAGTTTTAGAATTAGAATTCTGCGCAATAAAATAGATAAATTCCTTATTGCAACACAAAAAGATTAAATAGAGCAGCCGTAGGGATTTTTTCAGTGTCATTATTTTATACATTAAATTCTTCATTAATTATAATTTTGTTTTATTTATAAAATTCATTGACCAAAAAAGAATCCTTAAATCCACATTACATTAGCAATGAATTACAGAAAATTATATGTAAATAAACTGTGTCATTTAATATAGAAATTAGGAATACTTTCTTCAAAAATATTGATTGTCGTAGCACTGATTCTACGGAGTTATTATACTTAAGTACGTGTAGGTAATAAGTTTTACATGATTTTTTTTCTCGCTATGGCCGTTCTAGTTTCTAAGTAGTAGTTTCAGAACAACTCATATCATTTCGAGGCGTGCAATAGCAACAAAAAAATTAAAAAAAAAACAAATTTGACGATTTTTCTGTCAATTTTTATTTATATAAACTTAATAAAAACAATACTTACTTTATTTTATTATAAGTAAGTATATATAATATAAGAATTAAGTATAGATTAGGTTACCGAAACAAAGGTTAACTTCACCTTGGCATGTACAGGGTAAGATATAAAAGCAAAATGAGATCATGCGGTAGCGGGTTTATTATTTGGCCTTTGTTTTCATTGTCTTGAAAGACGTGTAAAGGCTTAAATAAACTTTTTATTTTATTTATTTACTTGAACAAAATGAAGTGTGTGGTTTTTTCCCTCCCAGTGCGGCGACAACTTGGACGAAGCTTTTCACTTAGTCTAAGTATACATATTTGTAAATAAACTGTAAATATGTGGTTTTAACTGGTTACAATTTTTTCTTTTTTTATCTATAACACAGAGGACGTATCAAATAGGTACCTTTTTATTTTTAACTTAAAAACAGAAACTTTATAAATATACGTAAACTAAGTAAAAACTTCCTCTAAGTTGTCGCCGCAAGCGGAAATGGTATGTGGGCTACACCCTTGATAAATATATCAGTTATTTATATCTATTAATATATATTAATTTGTAAATAGAAGATATAAAGTATATATGTATATAGTTATTTATTGGTACCTAACAGACTGGCGGCGTTACCTCTTTGTATGGCCAAGCTTATACGTTGGCAGATGAGAAGATTTTTGCAGTCACAGTCACAGTACGTTGTGTATGTTGGTTTTGTGATTAAGACACTCTAGTCGCTATTCAATCGCTGGTCGTGGTTTTGATTTCCACCAGGTGTATGGGTGTTATTTATCTATTTAAGTACCAAATGTATTTACAAAAAAATGTATAAGTAATTGTTTCAGTTGTCTGGATTCCGTAGTAAAGGCTCTGGCTAGTTTGGGATCAGATGACCGTATGTGGATTGTCCCAGGATATTATTATTATTATAATTTTCAGTTTATTTAAAAGTTTTGTTTAACTCTGTTATTGTTAAGTATATTTTTATACTCTCCGATATATAGGTACTTATTTGATTTCTACCAAACATCACACACAATTATAATAATTACTAGCTGACCCCCGCAGCTCTGCCTGCGCTATGAGCGCGCTGCGTGCTAGATTACGGGATAAAAGTATCCTATGTCCTACCTCGTAGTAAGATCTCAAATCATGCCAAGTTTCATTTGAATCCATTCAGTAGTTTCGGCGAGATGCGCAGCCGTGATACAGACACAGACAGACAGACAGACAGTCAAAAATTAAAAAAATACATTTTCGGCCTCAGTATCGGTTATAGAATGCCCTCCAAATATAATTTTCAAAATATCTTCAATGTACAGAATTGGAACTGTTACAGTTTTATTATAAGTATAGAAGATATAGATAGATTACACAATTCTTGTTAGCAGATATCAGGTTTATAACGTTGGAATTAATTTACGATGTATCGAATCGAATTTTGTTTAATTTTGTCTAGAAACTTAAAAGTTTATGATTTTTTTAACGTTTTAACTTCTGAATGATTAACATTTTATACAATTAACTAAAGTAGTGACTAGCTGCGGTTGTTTCTGAATTTTTTGAAATTATATACCTGTAAGGTACAAGTATACACAACTTGGGAAATGAAGGTGAAAACTGCATGAAAATCCATTGTGTAGTTTAGATGTAAGGGAATAAGAAGACATACCTACACATTATGTTCTATACAGGGTTTTTACAGATTTTAAGGCTTTATTTTGTTAATTTATTTAAACTATTATTAGGAATCCTAGGTAGGATTACTTAAAAAAAAAAGAGAAGCTGTCCAGAAACCATTGTCTCTGGACCACCTTAGTATAACAAGAACTGAACATACCTCTGAAGTATTATTACCACACTCCTGTAACAGGAATACATTGTAATCACTAAGACGCAGCTACTTCACTAAGACTTCCGCACTGTATGAGATCGAATGACCACGGTGCCGCTAGAGCAGTGACTTATATACGGGTTCGGCTATCCTTCCTACCCACAATTTATTTGACGACAACTATAATTCCTAATACGGCCTCTCCTGACATGAGCACGTCCTCGGGCTCGCTGTTTCCCGAGAGCAACACGAAGGGGATCCATCATTCACAGGAAATCCCGGAGTCTAGGCTGCCACGAGCACCGCCTAGGATCGTTTGCTGGTCCTGCACAAAACACGAAACAGCACCCAAACAAAGTGTGCACATAACATTACATTTTAAGAATGCAACTCAATTCGAACGTAGAAATGTCCCTCGATTCGAACGTAAGAGTGTCTAACTCTGAATTACAAATAAGGCGTATAGTTACTACTACTGTGCAGTAAAGCAAGTAGTGCACAAGGGGCGGCTTGCCATACAAAGATTTTAAACTTTCTCAAAAACAAATTTTTAAAAAATAGGAAAGTATAAATAAGAATAAAAAGTTAGTGCTGTTACTCATATCCTTGTGCTTCTTTGACTGCGCCCACTGCATGGCACCAGTTAGGCAGTCATACCCGGTGCGCAGATCTTCGCTGTTGAACAGGTCACGCTAGGACACGCCCTGCAGCTGTCTGCATGGCATGGCACGCGGCTAAGAAAAACAGAATAAGCAGCGAGCAATAAGCGCTCACATAAACACAGTCAAGTTATGAAGTAGTAATAATTACAGAAAACAAATAATCATAGGCTTTAATCAGGTCTCTTCCTGTGCAACCGATACCTTGTATGCCACTAAGCTTTATATCGGTCTCTAGTCTTTACGCATGTCTAGTCAGCGTGGGTCCCGCTGACGCAACCTGTTATAAGAAATAACGATATGTAAGAACATGTCATGGTTATTCCAAAACCATGTTTGCATGGCTTTACATGGGTGTCTTCCATCGACTGACAACAAAAAACGTAGGTAGAAGGCATAGGTAGAAGGCATAGGTAGAAGGCATAGGTAGATGGCATAGGTAGATGGCATAGGTAGATGGCATAGGTAGATGGCATAGATAGATGGCATAGGTAGATGGCATAGATAGATGGCATAGATAGATGGCATAGATAGATGGCATAGATAGATGGCATAGATAGATGGCATAGATAGATGGCATAGATAGATGGCATAGATAGATGGCATAGATAGATGGCATAGATAGATGGCATAGATAGATGGCATAGGTAGATGACATAGGTAGATAGGAAGGCAGAACCGAAGCTCAATGCCCCCTATCACGGACAGAGGCGCCAAGTTTGCATGTCCAGGCAGAACCGAAGCTCAATGCCCCCCTATCACGGACAGAGGCGCCAAGTTTGCATGTCCAGGCAGAACCGAAGCTCAATGCCCCCTATCACGGACAGAGGCGCCAAGTTTGCATGTCCAGGCAGAACCGAAGCTCAATGCCCCCCTATCACGGACAAAGGCGCCAAGTTTGCATGTCCAGGCAGAACCGAAGCTCAATGCCCTCCTATCACGGACAGAGGCGCCAAGTTTGCATGTCCAGGCAGAACCGAAGCTCAATGCCTCCCTATCGTGGACAGAGGCGCCAAGTTTGCATGTCCAGGCAGAACCGAAGCTCAATGCCTCCCTGTCGTGGACAGAGGCGCCAAGTTTGCATGTCCAGGCAGAACCAAAGCTCAATGCCCTCATATCACGGACAGAGGCGCCAAGTTTGCATGTCCAGGCAGAACCGAAGCTCAATGCCCTCCTATCACGGACAGAGGCGCCAAGTTTGCATGTCCAGGCAGAACCGAAGCTCAATGCCTCCCTATCGTGGACAGAGGCGCCAAGTTTGCATGTCCAGGCAGAACCGAAGCTCAATGCCTCCCTGTCGTGGACAGAGGCGCCAAGTTTGCATGTCCAGGCAGAACCGAAGCTCAATGCCTCCCTATCGTGGACAGAGGCGCCAAGTTTGCATGTCCAGGCAGAACCGAAGCTCAATGCCTCCCTGTCGTGGACAGAGGCGCCAAGTTTGCATGTCCAGGCAGAACCAAAGCTCAATGCCCTCATATCACGGACAGAGGCGCCAAGTTTGCATGTCCAGGCAGAACCGAAGCTCAATGCCTCCCTATCGTGGACAGAGGCGCCAAGTTTGCATGTCCAGGCAGAACCGAAGCTCAATGCCTCCCTATCGTGGACAGAGGCGCCAAGTTTGCATGTCCAGGCAGAACCGAAGCTCAATGCCTCCCTTTCGTGGACAGAGGCGCCAAGTTTGCATGTCCAGGCAGAACCAAAGCTCAATGCCCTCATATCACGGACAGAGGCGCCAAGTTTGCATGTCCAGGCAGAACCGAAGCTCAATGCCTCCCTATCGTGGACAGAGGCGCCAAGTTTGCATGTCCAGGCAGAACCGAAGCTCAATGCCTCCCTGTCGTGGACAGAGGCGCCAAGTTTGCATGTCCAGGCAGAACCAAAGCTCAATGCCCTCATATCACGGACAGATGCGCCAAGTTTGCATGTCCAGGCAGAACCGAAGCTCAATGCCTCCCTATCGTGGACAGAGGCGCCAAGTTTGCATGTCCAGGCAGAACCGAAGCTCAATGCCTCCCTTTCGTGGACAGATATGAAAGCTAAGCTCACCTAACTCACCCTAAGCACAAGGGTATAAAATAAACTGATAACTGTACCGACCACCCGGGGCAGGTCCCTTCGCGGAGTGCCACCTCACGACTCGCTAGAGATCTACGTGAGACATAACTTTGCGTGTGTGAATCGGTTCCAGATAAAAGCATATTTCAACCCGAACTATCAATAATACGCCGGATACGCCACGGCTAGTCAGTGGCCAACCTGTGGCATGACCCTGCGTGTACTACAAGCTCCAGGACCACGAAAGTAGTTATAAGGATCTAGCTTTTTTACAACGATACACTAAGAGACCACTATCGGTGGGCAAGCTTTGCTTTTCTCACTAAGATTCATAAATTTGAATTCGGGATAATTATTATCACTACTAGTAGATTTATAAGCTCATACAGTCAACTACTGATGAAAAGCACAACAAAATGTGCAAAACTCACGCCAGTGCGGCTGTTATAACCACACAATTAAATCAGTAGCTGTTTCCTTGTTTTGATGTCCGGCCACGACCACGGCGTACCGACCAACGCCACGGCACAGCGCATTGTATAGGCGGCCACGCCACCGTTAGGGCGGCCACGCCACCGTTAGGGCGGCCACGCCACCGTTAGGGCGGCCACGCCACCGTTAGGGCGGCTACGCCACCGTTAGGGCGGCCACGCCACCGTTAGGGCGGCCACGCCACCGTTAGGGCGGCCACGCCACCGTTAGGGCGGCCACGCCACCGTTAGGGCGGCCACGCCACCGTTAGGGCGGCCACGGCACCGTTTGGGCGGCCACGGCACCCTTTGGGCGGCCACGGCACCCTTTGGGCTGCCACGGCACCCTTTGGGCTGCCACGGCACCCTTTGGGCTGCCACGGCACCCTTTGGGCTGCCACAGCACCCTTTGGGCTGCCACGGCACCGTTGGGCGGCCACTGCATCGTTGGGCGGCCACTGCACCGTTGGGCGGCCACTACACCGTTGGGCGGCCACTGCACCGTTGGGCGGCCACTGCACCGTTAGGCGGCCAAACCACCATCTGGGCGGCCACACCACCATCTGGGCGGCCATGCCACCGTTTGGGTGGCAACGCCACTGTATGGCGCATAAAGCCACTCATGCAGCAGCGGCCAGCGCCACAATGCAGCCAGTAACGCCACAATCGCCCTTGCGCATGGCGACTCGCACTTACACATTCTGTGAACATAACTACAGAAACCGAATTAAAAATTTGATGTAAAAATCAGGTAGGTACATAGTTAAATCAACAAGTACACAGACACAATCAGCACTCGTCAATATATTAGGCCCGTACGACCGACCGGACAGTAACCGCTCGGCCTTGCTTCAAAAAACGTATCCAGATCGAACCAGAATTCAAATACGATTATTAGTCATCGACCGAGAAAATAAACAATAAGCCAAAACAACACTTTACAAATTGCGATGACTCATCAAGATTAACCACAAAACATCTTAACGAAATACAATTTTACTGCCAGATTTATTAGTAATCGCACTTTATTATAACTAGCAGTCAGAAATCAAATCAACCCACTGCTTAAAATAATACGAACCAACGAAATAAATCCATCTAGTTCATTTGTACTAATCTAGCCGTAACACTAGACTTTGCCTGTCCTTTGGTACTTCTATGAACGAACTCACTAAATGGATTCACTGACTCGATCGTTCAACCATCGTGTATGTCTACTGTACTACTGGACTACCAACAGTACTATTACAACTGTAAACTGAAGTATTACATATGATCGATTGATCTAACGATCGATCGTAATAATCCTTATCCTATTCGTGTTCCAACATGACCGTACCGTGGGCATCATTAATATTTTTTTCGAAACACGAACTACCCGCATATGTATTTTTTTTTCGTGAAAAACAATACGTGAAAATAATGGAAACGAATATAACAAAATGCATCAGAAAGCGAAAAGGATAGGGCAGAATCCAATCCCACTTCTGATATTAGGAATCCTAGGTAGGATTACTTAAAAAAAAAAGAGAAGCTGTCCAGAAACCATTGTCTCTGGACCACCTTAGTATAACAAGAACTGAACATACCTCTGAAGTATTATTACCACACTCCTGTAACAGGAATACATATTTGTAATCACTAAGACGCAGCTACTTCACTAAGACTTCCGCACTGTATGAGATCGAATGACCACGGTGCCGCTAGAGCAGTGACTTATATACGGGTTCGGCTATCCTTCCTACCCACAATTTATTTGACGACAACTATAATTCCTAATACTATATTCATCAAGACAACTCTTTAAACCTACCTAAAAAAAACATTTTGCAAATAAGAAATAAAAGATGCGATCGTTTAATAATTATTATCAGCCCACAACAGAAACCTTAAAAGTAATGACCATGAAGTTAAAACAATAAGATCCTTGACTAATATGGTATCAATACTTTCTAAATTCCTACGGAAGCAGGTAAATGGGTCAAAACGTACAACAAAAACATTGTTATGAATCAATTCGACCAACTTACTTTTGTTAGTTAAAGATAAGGTTGATGCCTCAACATCGGTGTTGCCAGAGGTAGGTACGTTTTATCTGTAGAGGAAACTGCTTTTTATTATGAAATCTGTACAAAATCTGAATTTTCAAAAGAATAATAATAGTGAATAATAATAAAAACGTTTACTATCTCCCACATACAGTGCCTACAGTAAGAACTTACATTTTTATAATATTGCTATTGGTGTTACGGTCGTTTGTGGGAGTCAGGAACCCAAACTAGGATACCCTGTGCTATGGACTCCTGCCCCCCCCCCCCTCTCAGAAATTGTGATACATTTTGAAATCAACTAACAAGTAAGTTAAATAAGTATACAGTTTTGTTAGGGAAAAAACTAATAAAAATAATATTTGCTGGTGTATCTATTTAAAAGGGAGTGTACGATATCTATGTTATATATAGGTTCGGTGTGATTATAAACAAAAAGTTATCTAGTGGTTAGATACCCTGGTCGCTACCTAACAGTCCGTGGGTTCGACTTTCATCTTGTGTCTGAATGTTATTTATCTATACGTATGTATTTACAAAAAAAGTATACATCTGCATAAGGCTCAATTCACACTAAGATGACAGCGGCCGGCAGCGCACTTACAGTGTGAAAGAATTTTAAACTTTATCTACAATACGTAACAGACCAGTATCGCTTGAAAAACGCGGCATGCGGGCGGCCACAGGAGGCCGCGAGCGGCTTCAAGCGGCGCCGCGCTTTTCATGCGATAGTGGTCTGTTACGTATTGTCGATAAAGTTTAAAATTCTTTCACACTGAAAGTGCGCTGCCAGCCGCTGCCATCTTGGTATGAATTGAGCCTTAGTTGTTTGGTTACTATAATACAGGCTGTGTCTAGTATGGGTTCGGATGTCCTTGTTTGGATCGTCCCCGGATGTTTATCGCTATATCGCTATTTAGGCACAGCTAACGTCCTGAAACATTGATCGAATTTGAAAATAACAATTTAATGGTGTCGTAGCCCAACGTAACGCCAACAAAATCAATAATGTTTCTTCTTTGGTTATTATTAATATTGAATAACAAGTATCTGTATTCCTCTACGACCTTGCCGCAGGCTTCAACTATCCGTTGCACTGCCTCTCGAGATTCAATTAGAAAACGTAATATAATCCCGAAACTCGACACACTAGCCTCTCGATTGCATCACACGCTTCCGTGCTGTGTATCAAGACGTTCAATTTCCAGCCGTACGGCGCGGTGATACAAAAAAAACATTAATATTGAAAGGTCACGTCATAATGGAATAAAGTGTAATTACATCCGTGGAACATCAGAATAAAAGATTATACTTATAAATGTAAAACTAGTAATCCACGATCACTTTGTCGTATATTTATTGAATCAGGATTCGGTTAAAAGATAGATAGGTATACTAACTGCCGGGCCCAATATACTATCTCTCCCTAACTATAAGTTAAAATCATCGATCAAGTCATCGATATCTCGCGATAAACCTCCTAAATGGAGTGATAACTAAAACCCTAACAGACTGTCATTTGAACAATCAAGCTGCTAATATGTTATTATTGAATCTAATATGTTATTGATAGCTGCTGCTCGAGTCAACTCGTGCGCGGGTGCTGCTTGGGGGGCTGGTCCGATTACTATCCCTTTTAGTTTGTTGTACATTCGTCGTATTTTTTTTCTGTCTTTCTTGATCTTTTGAACGGCAAGACACACTGTCGCTCTGATCTAATTGTAACATGACACACTGTTTAAAAAAAAGTGAAAAAATGTCAAGCCCGCTGAGTTTCTTGCCGGATCTTCTCAGTTGAGGCCGCGTTGTGATCCGGTGGTAGCTTTTTTTTTAAAAAACATGACCTTTTAAGTGCTAGCGTTAAGCCTATTTGAAATAAACTTTTTTGACTTTGACTTTGAATCGGAAATATGTCATTATAGCTATCGATGGTAACTATTTTAACTTATAGTAAGGGATCGATAGGATATTGGGACCGGCAGTAAATAATTAATGTTGCATAAATACCGATAATGATTCAAACCCATCATCCAGTGGGAAACTTAAGTTTGCAAAAAGTCTTATGTAAAGTTACAGGTAACTGTAACTTAAAAATGAATGTTTATGAAAGTTCTAAGATTACTAGTTTGAATACTTACCTCCTTAAATTCAAACAAACATATTTGACCACAAGTATTAGCCGATCCAAACGAGTTAATTCCTGTTGATTACATTGTATTGATGAAAAAAAAAACTAAAACATCAAATTTTTACGTTCAGGTTGTCCTACTGAAATTCATTCAATATCTCTGCTCCAGTATCAATAGTCAATTTTCCCACAAGTCATTGATTACTTAATTTACGAGTATTTACTTTAAAGTAAACACAAGCACCATTGTTACCTCATGATCTCACGCAGCCCTGTCGAGCATATAATTATATCTTCGCCTGTAAACTTCGATTAAATAGAACGGTAACTATGAAACTGTTATTATACAAAAAGTGATTCTCGTTTGTCAAGTCATTCGCACACCGAGAAATTTAGTAAAGGTTATGTCCCATTTATCTAATCACTTATAACATTACTGAATATTTCTGCAAAACATCATTGGGATATCTAATTTCTGCTAACCATTTGTTGGATAAATATGGAGCTTATTTTTAATTACTTATATTATTAAACTACATTTAACTGATTTATAAGTTGAACGATAATGATCACTATTTAATAGTACTTTTAATAGGTACCTACCTTCATTTGATCAAATAAATTGTATGAATTCATCCAATTTACTAGCAACACCATATTTGATCAAATAATTTTTGATAAATGCTTATAAAACAATGAATGGCTTAAATGATAATTTGATGCTTTTTTTTTGTTTTGGTTCTTACTTTTTCAATATTAATCGAATGATAATGGCAGCACTTAAGGTCACTCCACGTTCCGCCATTTTTTTGCAAATTCATTGCAAAACAGACTATGATAGAGCGATTATCGTCTTTACGTGTGCCACTATCCTAACTACCTTATCCACGATAATAGCGGTGAAAATCAACAACAGAGTCACTTGGTACTTTCACTGTATCTTTTTTTTCGTTCACTTCACTTATTCTATATCTGCCGGTTCAGATTCAGAATCTAGCGTGGAATGTACAAGACTTGTTCATGCCTCCATCACAGATAATTGATTTGAACAGTTGATTTAGTGACGTTGTTCGTCGCAAAATTTGTTCCCAATTAGTGCGATGCACAAAATATTGTTCATTCGCCTTTTACTAATTGGGTGACGTCCGAAAACGCGTGACGAACGGTAACATGAACAATAGAATGATAAAAACTTAGATTTTTCAGCAATCTGTTTATAATTTTTTCTGAATCCGAGAAACTACTTACTTTGTTGTTGCTGTATCGTTCTCGATGTTTTAGTTATAATCTCTGTACACTCTGGATCAAACAATTATTAGCAAACTGTAACCGTGTGGAAGAAAGGTGCTTTTTAACTTAGATATTATGTAGCTACTTAGATAATGTAAGCAAATATTCTCCTAGGTTCTTCTTTTTTTTACAGTGTTTCTTAACTACTAAAGGTTGGCTCTCAGCTCCTCAGCACGTGTGTGGTCCACTGTCTGAAAAATTTTAAGCCACGGTAGCTTGGATCTCTCAACTCCGTCTTTTCCCCGTCAATTTTTCTCATAATGATTACCTGAAGGAGATCTCAGTCATGTCTAAGAATATATCCAAGTCAATTACTTTTTCTTTTTATACGTAACTTTTTATTCCTCTTAAAACTTCGTAGTTCGCTACTTTTTGTGTTCAGATTATTCTTAACATACTCCTTGCTAGGCTTGTTCAGAACACCAGGTATGTTCTGACTGTAATCCGAAGAAATAAAAGAAGATAGTTATCCGAAGAAATAAAAGAAGATACTTCATCAACGTGACCAGAATATTTCCCAGTGTAATAATAATAATAATAATACCAGCCCTTGTTTATGTCCCACTGCTGGGCACGGGCCTCCCCTCAAGATGAGGGGGCTTAGGCCATAGTCCACCACGCTGGCCAAGTGCGGGTTGGCGGACTTCCCAGTGTAGTATACGTATTAATTTATTAAGTTCTTAGCTTAGGTTAAATAAAAATTGGTCCTGCACACCATTGAAACTAACAATGAGTTTTTATATCATTGCCTATTGACTTCCTTCAGAACCATTTTAAACGGGTCTTCTTTATAAATTACACTAATGGATATGTTAGTTTATAATAGATTATCTGCCGGATCTAGTGTTTAGCTCGTTTTTCTACGTGCACTGATAGTGGGCTTTGTCCCACCCACAGTCCTTTGTTCGGCAATAGAAAGTGTTTTGCAACCATTTAATTTGTAAGCGTAATTTCTTTTGTGTCGGTTAATGAACGTGAAGTATGGCTTTGAAGCTTACGTGTGGGATACGAGTTGTTTCAAAGGAAAATAATTTACAGAGCTTTTTGATGTGCCACGGAAGGTACACCATCTCTAAGTGACTTCCGTAACCAAAAGCTCTATAAAGTTTTCTAAATTGCATTGTCAAGTTACTTTTACTTACATACTATATATAATCCAGTGCTTGACAGTAATTCATGATGGAAAGCGAATACGCAATTCGGAATTGTAAAGCACGTTGGTTTATTAAGATTCTTTTACTAGCTTAGAAGGGGTGTCTTTACATATCACAGTCAGATTGGAAAACAGACTAAGGCCTAAGGCTATACCAGTCCATAGGTATGGACACTTATTATAATTTTGAAGTTGTCCTTAATAAAATGAGAAAATGTATAAAAACGACACGTATTATACAATACAACATTATAAATTAACCTCGAAGAAATCGGAACACATTTCCTTGGTTAAAAATATTTTACAAACAAAACCATTTATTAAAATGGACACTACAAAAAATCAAATTAATAAAGAATAACTTCCATCATTACTACATGTAACATACAAATTACCGAATGGATTATCCATTATCGTAAAAACAATTTCAATCGACCCACCATGTAACACAAATAACACGGAAATTGTTTGATGGTTGCCTACTTACTTTGGCTATAAAGAAAACTACCGTATAAAAAGAGTAAATGATATAATCCAGCCCTCGTCAGTGGTTTGATTTGTGGGGCCTCACGGAGGAAGTGAGAGGTCGAAGATGACACGACAAAGTGGCCCTTTGTATCCGGTAGCTTTACTTTGTAACCATGATAGGCAATTTGCAATTGGCGACAAATGCAAAACGAAATAACTTTTGTGAAAATGTTGGATGTCTCACAAGGGTTTTACTGAGTCATTATCGTTTTTATAAATAGCGGAAAAACGTCTACTACTAGACAAAAGCCTTCCTCTTAGGAGGTACCTCCATTACATTGCCATAATCCCCACGCTTGGCAGGCGTCTTGGGGATCGCAGTATAAGTGGTAGGTAATCCAATAGAAAGAGACTGTTGTTTTCTTGTTTTCCCTTAGTGGCCTCCTACGACATCCAACGGGAGGAGATGGGAGCGTGCTACCCGGACACGGGCTTCACTGAGTTGGAAGAAGTTAATAGATATGATAAATATGAATTAGAAAATTATTGAATTGTTTATGTTGCTATCTAAAATGAGGATGCTATAAAATAAGGTTTAAATAACAAAATCCTAAATCGTAAGTAAAACTTAATTTATAATAGATTAAATTTTGTTTTCGTTAATAAATTAAATGGTTTATAACCATTAGTGGGCAATAAACTAAATTTTAATTACCTCCATTAATCAAGCGAATTCGTTGACTTTTTAGTTTTAGATAACTGTAAACTTTTTCTAACAAGAATTATAATTGCATTCACATTCAAATTAAATTGCGTTATACATAATAAATATATTGACATGTGGTATTCGAAATAATGTTATCATAGCATTTAACCACTTAATAATTGCATGTGTGCATAGTTATCACCAATTAAGGACATGTATTGCAACATTTTCTTTACAATTACGTCGCAATTGCAAGTTTTAATTATATAATGAGACCACGTACGCGATCAATTGATTGAATGCCAGCGGATCAGCCATTTTTGTGTCGCGTACTAGTATTACGTGAACGGATTAATTGATTTATTTTGCGTATTGGTTATTAATTGTTATTTTATTAACCGCTTTCGTGTCATACTTTTTACGGTATATTTTATAGTATATAAATTTATATCCATGTCAATGAAGTTATTAACTTTTTGTTATTGAAGCCATTATTTTCGATATAACAACAATCTTATATAAATAGTATCGCGTCACTAGCTGTTTCCTGACGTTTATATAGTTACCAGGTTTTTTTTAGCAGCAACCTGTATCACATCACGTCCAATCTAAGTTAAATTAAAGTTACCATCCTCGTAAATGCGTTGTATTCAGAATACAATTTTACTATCATTGCTCAGTTAATATATTATCCTATTTAAGTATCTATTTTAACTTCATCTGATTCATAAACAATATACTAACATGAATATTCATCAACTCTTTGAAAAACCTCTTAACAATTTCTAAAAGCGCATCCCAATCCATTTCGTAATTAAGAAGAAGCACACGAGGGAACATATAAACACCTGATTACGACTTTGTTTTCTACAGTTTATACTATTTATTAAATAAAAGATAAATAACTTATCTATCTGCGGACAAACTACTACGA
The DNA here is from genome assembly GCA_911728495.1 of Furcula furcula. Taxonomy (NCBI): domain Eukaryota; kingdom Metazoa; phylum Arthropoda; class Insecta; order Lepidoptera; family Notodontidae; genus Furcula; species Furcula furcula. The sequence goes on along the minus strand of OU452246.1, from coordinate 5,937,980 downwards.
AGTTTGACAGAAGTTGAAATATGTTAAATGTACTGTTCTTTTGTATACTTACTTACAAATAATGATTTCTGATATTTACGCGAATATTACACATTGAAATGAAACTAATTTTACGGATTATATCGCGGTTTATTTTTGATTTTAATTACCCGACGTTTCGAATACTTTACAGCATTCATGGTCACGGGCAGACTGAGGTGGTAGCTGTCCAAATGTCATAGTTGTCTTAGGGTACCCTCAGGTCTTCTAATTATTATTGTTAGTCCGATCTACGCAGAAAGAGCTTACTTTGGATTTGACTATGTTTATCACCGGATCCCAAGCTGGTGGTAGCACCCAGCCATCTTCTCTATTGAAATTTGGATGCTTTTTAATTTCAATAGCCTCACGAATCATCCTCGGTAGGTAGCAAAAATCAACCAAAAATAAATCAAAAATAAACCGCGATATAATCCGTAAAATTAGTTTCATTTCAATACTTACAAATAATTTAAAAACACTACAATCTACACATATCTTAGTTAGCACCTTGTCAGCACATTGTTTTCCAGTAAGTCTTTATGCTGCAAACGTTTTTATGAATAAACAGGAAATACTTAAGAGGATAGTTATTATTATTTAAATAATTATTTACCATATAAGACGCTAACTTCCTGTGTGGGAAATGTTGTAAGTAATTATTCATATAAAAAATATGCGATGCTAAGCCTACCTATTGACTAATGGACCTTCTTGGAGCACACCCTTGGGAGGTAGTTTAAACCCTACTCCAGCCTTGGAACCACTAATTGAAAGGTAAAGGAAGACACCAGCATACCCCAGCGGGCCAGCTCTAGCAGCATTCTGGACATGATTACTGATAGACCGGACTGCTGCATTGTGAATCGTTGCTTCAAAATTCCAGCTGGAAGCAGCAGCAGCACCATTGAATATTATTTACTAACCTATGAGCACTTGAAATAAAGAATATGATATAATAATGATGATAAATCTATTCACCTGTGTAGGTTGTTTTTCATTGTTTAGCGAGTCATATCAGGATACTAGCGTATCATGACATACTAAAACACACACAATTGAAACATAATTCTCACGAGTTCGTTATCTCAATAACTATCTGAGGCAGAATTCGGCTTATGATGTCTCCGAGATAAACTGTTTCCTATTCGTATTACGATATACTTGTGATGAAATAACGTGTGGAAGTTAACATTCTCTATATAATATTTAAAAAAATTGGTAATGTCAATATGAACATTTCTCAGTAGGTACTGCTCCCAGCTTTAACCGGTTTTTTGGCTGCTTGCTCTCGCAGTCGCAATTTACGTGGCTCTGAAAATTTGCTTCTCTAGGATGTATTCTGTGCTCTAGGTATTATATGTATTCTGTGCTCTAGGTTCCTTCCCATCGGTTACTGGTACTATACTGGTTTAATTTGTAATTCCTCCGTTGCCTCTACTATAAAGCTCAGGAACGCACTTCCCCTAGATATGAAAATAACTCCGAGTAATTTTTAATTTACCTATACGTAAATTACTTGAAGATCTTTAAAAAAACATTGTAGTATTTATGATTCGTTTACATTCCTAATTGTTTTTGAGTGATTCTTATATCGACGCTTGAAAGAGAATAATGAATAATCGACAGAAATCCCGTAAATGATTTAGGTACGTATGTATATGTATATTGCAGACTCTTTGGCACAGTGGGAAACCTGAACCTGTGACGGTCGCGGGTTTGAATCCCGCGGGGTGCAACAAGTTGTTCCTGACTGGCTATGACAATGTGTAAACAAATCGTTTTAAAAAAATAATCTAATATGAATATCAATAATCGTCTTAAACACGTGGTACGTCTGTTGTCATTCGGTCACGAATAAAAACAAAATTGAATCAAAAATCTTGTTCTCTCCTTATGTGTATTAATGTTTACTTTATCTTGCCTTCAATGAACGGTTTATTTACATACAATGGCAGCAATTATGGTGCACAATACATGGATATTGACATACCACCCACCATGACGCCGTATATGCAAATACCTTTTGTCAAAATGTCGCCTCTAGTATAAATAAATAATCTATAAACGTACATCCTAAACTGTGACTTGTTCCTTCAAAACTATAGGTGTTTTTAGGTATGGAACCTTAAAAGGTAAAAAAGGTACCCTTCGTCTGTCTGTCTGCCTGTCTGCAAAGAGGATTTAACACTACGTATAAGAGTCGGCACTCCCATACAAGCCCCTGAATCGAATCATGAACGTACTTTTCCTAACTTAACAAACATAAAATTTAATGGCTACCAGTTGGCCAACCTGCCATTTTTTTTTTAATATTGTATACCACTAGGGCTTGCCACCCCTTAGTATGTTTGTCTATCGATATCGATGAAAATGAAAACACAATATACGGGTGTGTTTATTGTTAAGTTTAATTCACGCAAAGTTACCTATGTACAATAACTATGTTTTCAAAATAAAATTAAGCTATTTTTACAAATAAAATAAAGAAATATTTATGATTTTTGAATGCTTTACGATCATTAATCTCACTATTCAATTCACAATGGAGTCGTCATACTAGATATGCTTATTTATATGCTGTATTAGTTATTCTTAATCCTGAGAACACGTTGTCCCATATCTTTGTATGGATATATACAACAAGTCTTCATTTCCAATTAACTTCACCCATCTGAAGAAAAAAGCATAATATTATAAAAGCACAAAAAACAACTATAAATAAAAACATACATATACACACTCGAAAAATATAGCCCTCCTTCTGGGCTAGTCAGGCAAAAATATCGATATTTTTGGACTTATCAGTATCTCAGAGAAAGTACCAAAGGAGTTAGTATCGCGTCGATTCCCCGAACAAATTTTTCGTGGCACTTTTGCGGGGTGCGGGAGGCGAAGTAAACACACACAGATACACTTTCACGCATATCCACACTATAATAAACTAGCAACACATTCAAAAATACACGCACACAAATAAAGAATGACCTGACCATATGACCAAAATTTTGGCAGAGGGGGTTAGCGCATCATGCTCTCTCCAGTGGTATCTCCTCTAAGATCAGTATATAATATGTACATCACTATTTATTTTGTTCAACAACTAAGTTTTATGAATAAATTCATAATTCCATTACAAAACTTGCGATCGACTACTAAATAGGATTCAAAAGTAATGTAACTGCTACACCACAAGAATATTTACATTTTTATATTAATTTATCATAAAATTTTACCTTGCCGGGTCATGTGGAAATCTGGCCAAAAATATCTCAGAAAACCTTTTTGTGACTCGCCTAACACCACATATTTCACATTTTCTTAACGATTTACCACCCATAATATTAACACAACGCCCATTAAGGCTTAAATAAATGTAAATAATATAATAACTTATTAGCCGCCAAAATTCAAACCAGAATAAAATTTTCAAATGTCAAGTTACATCCACAGGTTAGACAACAAAAAAAATAACAAATTCGTATTATAATATAATACGTCCAAATTAAAACAGAACTTCATACAGTTGAAGCCAATACGTATTAGCAGTCATTTTAATTTGGTAACTTTATATTGCCTTCCTAATTAGTGCCATTATTTCTAATAAGTACGTTCATAACTCCATACAAATATCGGTTTCTAGGCAGTGTCGACGGCCTGCCTGTCTGTACGTCTGTCATACATATATATTTTAGGAACCAATGACGCTATCGATTTGAAATTTGGATTAGTTTTAGATCTTACTTACCCAACCTCATCGGAATTTAAAAAAAAAAAATTTTTTTTTAGTGGGCGCCGAAATGGGGTCTCAAAATTTCAAAGTGAGAGTACTATATTGAGTGGAAGGTATCGTATGAAAGGGCTTCATTTGCACATTTTAAAACATATTTTTATTTTGGTTTATGTCACGGAGTTTTTGGCTTATAATCAAAAATTTCAAATACCCCTTTATCTTCGAAGTTAGGGGCGGGAAAAATCTAAAATAATTATGGGTAATACATGTCTATCTATATTTTACAGAAAAATAAAATGATATTTATAAATAGTCTTGCAGTTTTTTAGTAATCCTAAAAAAACTCGACTAAATATAGTTTTGCGGTTTGTTTTTTTTGCCATCTGAGGTGTTACATTAATAGTAAAAATAACTTTAATACGTACAAGGATGGTGTGGAGCCCTCGGTGCGCGAGTCCGACTTGCAGTTGACCGGTATTTTTTTATTTTACTATGTGGTAGGTTACTGTGTGGTAGGTACCTGGGTCATCGCGAGAACTGCTGGTATAAATAAATCGATGATATTAGTACTTGTTCTCCTTCTTTGTTAAATTTGTTATTCTTTAGTGCATTGGTCACGTGTCAGCTACTGTGATAACATTTGATACACCTGTTGATATCGAACTGGTTTGCAGGTGATATCAACATTGCGTCAACGTTTCGAACGTGTGTTCAGCTTGAAGCGTGGGTGGCGACATCTGTACCGATCTCGGTTTAATAAAGTTTATTGAATTATGAGTATTGATACGAAGATAAATTATTAGTATAGGTAGTTTCAGATGTTGTTTTGTTTTAAATTATTTTCAAATTACAAATTATATTTTTTTAAATCCAATAATGCAGTTTTAGTATTCATCAAAATTGGGCCCGTGACTCCTTTGAGTGATTTTCGTTATTGCATTACAGTTTCGGATTTGGCCCTCCACAGCTAAGTACTTGAAAAATTCACTCTGTATTTGATAAATTCGTAAGGATTGAGTATGTCTGACTTAATTGGCTTGTAATCGCTACACTTTTATTAAAACAGTCCTTACGTTACCTTACCACATCTTCCTCATATTTAGTTTTTGTATGGCAACACCACAAGGTTAACAGCGTTCTGTTAGGAGAATTGATAGCTCGAATTAGATTTTAATGCAAATTTAATTTAACGAGGCGCCATTGTTTCATCTACCATATTAAAATTAATTATAATATGGTTTATAAATGGACATATTTTAGTAATAAAATTACCTTATATGGTGTTTGTTGAGGCCCCTAAGTGTAAGAAACTCTATAACTCGAGTTGTATAATATTTTATTGGTATCTTAGAATAAGATGTGTAATCATAGTTATATTTTTTTATTCACGTGAAGCACCTGAGAGTGGAACCTAGGTTCTCCACCAGGTTTTCCTCAGTTTCTTATCTTTTAGCCCGCCACCGGGCGCATAGTCCTGAAGAGAGAGCCAGTCACGGTGCCGTGAGCATACCTACTTAGCTCAATTCGCGAAACTGACTTAGAATCGTCGTCGGTCGGTTCCGATAATAGGCATTCGAGAGAGAAGTTGTAGGTACTTACTAACACGGGACGTATTTTTCGTTAAACTTTGTTTTTTATTGTATTGAGTATTATACAGGGTTACAGGAAAAGTCGTGCTAGATCCGTTGAGGGCGTGGATTACCCATCATTTCTGACTTATTTCACTATGAAACACCCCACCCTAAACTTAACCAAAATAAAAAAAAAGTAAAAAAAAAAAAAACTTAAACTTAACTTAAACAAAATAAAATTTAATAGCCTAAAAATCGGCAATTTTCAATAAAAAATTTAAAGTCGAAAATCTCGAAAAGGGTTAAGTTTAGGGTGGGGTGTTTCATAGTGAAATAAGTCAGAAATGATGGGTACTCCACGCCCTTAACGGATCTAGCACGACTTTTCCTGTAACCCTATATGTAAAGTATTACATATAATACTCAATACAATAAAAATCTATTGTTTATGTTAATGTTAATGCTTACGCAACTTTAGTGTTAGAACGAACTCCTAAATAAGTAGGACATTAAAAAAAAAGATGAGCTTAGAATACATTAAAAATAATCCGTTGTCAGCTTTACGTAACAAAATTGGGAACAAACTCATAATCTTTTATAATAATTTATTTCGGAAACGGCAGCTAAAAGATCTCATTAATAAAAAAATCGCACAGTTCCGTCAGGACTTTTACTATTAAGAATAACTCTGCAAAAAATTGCTTTTTCAAGTTACAACTCTTAACAAAAGTCTGCATTATTAATTATCTTAACAAAGTTTACAAAACGCGGCTCAGAAAAACAAAAGCTGAAATATTCGAACGCTAAAGTTAAATGGATGCATTCAAAAAAATTAAGGAACAATGGCACGATACAGAAAAAAGTTTATCTTCTTCCGGAGTATGACGTAGTTTTAATTGAAGTTTTTACTTTCACTAACTATTTTAGTAACAATAACGAGCAACCAGTTTGTATGTAGTTAGTTCTCGGGATCTTTTGTCCAAAAGCAAAGATTGTCCGGTGGAATGTGCGTAGGGACCCCAACGTCATATAGTCTGCTGCTAACCAGCACTTGTGGGGGTGTTCGGGTAAGAATAGCACCCTCCCATCTCCTCCCGTAGGATGTCCGTAAGAGGTGACTAAGGGAAAACAAGAAGACGGGCAGCAGCGTCTTTCTATTGGATTACCCACCGCCTCTACTGAGATCCCCAAGACGCCTGCCAAGCGTGGGGATTATGGCAACCCCCTCCCCTATATGGGGGGCTTTGTTCAGCTAGAATGGAAGTCTTTCGGCTGCTGCTGATGATGATAAAGATGAAGCAGCAATGTCTAAACAATGCTGTGTTCCATGTGAATGACATAGTATCCTTATATCCTTAATAATAATATCTTGGAACAATCCACGCACGGTAAACCGATCCCAAACTAGATAGAGCCTGTACTATGGAAACCAAACAACTGATACTAATACTTACATACATTTTTTTTTTGTAGATACATACTTATTTAAATAGATAAGTAACACCCAGACACTTGGTGGGAATCGAACCTAGGATCCATCGGGTAGCAGCCAGGGTCTCTATCCACTAGACCGATGGGCCTGTCGAATATATTACCGCGCTCCTAATATCTCGTATGATAAACGGCTTTACTATGCTGCTGTCACAGAGCAGGCTTATCTCGTATCTAAATTGCATGGAAAAGCCTATAAACTAGCTGAGCTAAGGTCACTGTTCTCCAGAATCAAGAATCTCGTCATTGACAGAAGCATTGTGATCAGTATCACACGTCCATGCTGGCGGGCGCCTTGGCTTGCGCAATTCAATGAGCAAGATTAGGTAACCAATTATCCAACCCGGGCTAGCCGGGTCACGGCGTGGGAATCGTCGCGGCTGCTGGCACTGTGTGCACTTCGATTGTTTTAATGCTGATGTTATTAATCCACTTAGGGTGCTTATATACTGGAGTAGAACTACGCTCAATATATTTTATGTATCAAGGATTATAAGTTTAGCAAATAGACTATACACAGGCTTTCTTACTGCTAAACTAGCTAGTGCTAGCTAGACATTTCTTCATAATGGTAGTTCATATTTTGTCATGTTGCACCTTCTTATTTATACTTTTCCTCGCATCTATTTTCTCCGCCAGCGGCTCCAAAATGAAAACCCCACCTTACTCTTCCTAATTACTAGTTTGTTACACAGCTTATTATTTTTCATCCGTGTCCAGTCCAGCTACAGATTTCAAATAAATACTTCTTATTTCTCTCTGTTCCTTATAAATCCGTATTTATCTAAGCGTTAAATAAGATATTGTTTTTATTATTAAACTAGCCGACCCACGCAGCTCCGCTCGCGCTATTTTTACGATAGCAAAATTTTTAATAGCATCCATTTGCGTTTAATACATAACCTTTGTTTAAAGTCGGTTAAATTCTGGGACCCACTTTTTACTTGCCCTCCGAAGCACGGAGACGAATTTAATTCGAATGGCATTAAACTGTCACCCATCTATGTATTGACCTTCCCTATCGTTGCTTAACCTGATCGATTGCTACATATTGATACTGCCTATGAGTGTCTCCTTATTTTTTATACTTATAATATTTATATTTTATAGTATTAGATACATTCGTCGAAAACAAAACCTCCTTTTTTTTAAGTCGGTTAAAAACTGCATCTCACTTTTTACGTGCCCTCCGAAGCACGTAAACGCGCAGTTCAATTATCATTAAACGGTCACCCATCTATGAAATGACTTTGCCTAACGTTGCTTAACCTGATTTCCAAATATTAATAACAACAACAACTGTTTAAGAAGAGACAGCCGTCTCCTTATTATTATTTTTTATATAATGAAAAAGGGATAAACTCAGACCACGCGTATAACCAAGTACCATTATGACTTTAATCTCTTCTCCCAAAGGAACCGTGCTGAATTACGGGATAAAAAGATCCTATGTCCTTCCTCGTGGTATTAGCTCCAATCATGCCAAGTTTCGTTCAAATCCATCCAGTAGTTTCGGCGTGATGCGCAGCCGTGATACAGACAGACAGACAAAAATGAAAAAAAATACAATTTCGGCTTTAGTATCGGTTAAAGAATGCCCTCCAATTATAATTTTCAAAATATCTTCAATGTACAGAAATGGACCTGTTACAGTTTTTTTATAAGTACTAGCTGACCCACGCAGCTCCGCCTGCGCTATTTTTACTTTAACTAAACTTTTAATAACAGACATTCGCATCGAATACATAACCTCCTTTTTTATAGTCGGTTAAAACTGGGACCCAGTTTAGTTCAAATGGTGTTAAACGGTTACCCATCTATTTCATGACCTTACCTAACGTTGCTTAACCCGATCGATTACAAAACCTTGATAACAACTCTCTATGAGTGTTCCCTTACTAATATTTATTATATTATAAAGAAAAATTGATAAAATCGGACCAAGCGTATAACCAAGTACCCATTTTGACTTTAATCCCCTCTCCCAAAAGAACCGTGCTAGATTACGGGATAAAAAGTATCCTATGTCCTACCTCGTAGTAAGATCTCAAATCATGCCAAGTTTTATTTAAATCCATTCAGTAGTTTCGGCGTGATGCGCAGCCGTGATACAGACAGACAGACAAAAATGAAAAAAAATACAATTTCGGCTTTAGTATCGGTTAAAGAATGCCCTCCAATTATAATTTTCAAAATATCTTCAATGTACAGAAATGGACCTGTTACAGTTTTTTTATAAGTACTAGCTGACCCACGCAGCTCCGCCTGCGCTATTTTTACTTTAACTAAACTTTTAATAACAGACATTCGCATCGAATACATAACCTCCTTTTTTATAGTCGGTTAAAACTGGGACCCAGTTTAGTTCAAATGGTGTTAAACGGTTACCCATCTATTTCATGACCTTACCTAACGTTGCTTAACCCGATCGATTACAAAACCTTGATAACAACTCTCTATGAGTGTTCCCTTACTAATATTTATTATATTATAAAGAAAAATTGATAAAATCGGACCAAGCGTATAACCAAGTACCCATTTTGACTTTAATCCCCTCTCCCAAAAGAACCGTGCTAGATTACGGGATAAAAAGTATCCTATGTCCTACCTCGTAGTAAGATCTCAAATCATGCCAAGTTTTATTTAAATCCATTCAGTAGTTTCGGCGTGATGCGCAGCCGTGATATAGACAGACAGACAGACAGACGGACAGACAAAAATTAAAAAAAATACAGTTACAGCCTCAGTATCGGTTATAGAATTCCCTCCAAATATAATTTTCAAAATATCTTCAATGTACAGAATTGGACCTGTTACAGTTTTATTATAAGTATAGATAGATAAGTGTACATTTTGAACAGCTACTAAACACGCTTAAATCGAGGGAGACACCAAACCGAACCTTTCATTTGTAATTTTATGTCCGAATGTATTATATTATTATTCGGATATTACAGCATTTCGCACTAGTTTGTCAGCACCCTAACCATCAACCCATTAGTGGGCGCGTTCTTATGTTTTCCCATCGTTGAAATTTTTGTTATTTACAGTGTCATAATAACTTAGAGGAAGAAAACAATAGAGGGCTGGACACTTTCTTTCTCATTCACGCAAGAAAAGAATGCGTTTATGTAGGTTACGTGTGATAGAAAGAAACAGTGTATATGATTTTTTGTCCCTCAGCATGTGTTCGATTTTTCCGCGCCGTGGGTGCGAAACAAATTTGACGTTTGCTCCCACTTTGCTCCGTGACAATTTTATCGTGGTTTTAATATTAAATAAATAACTTAAAATTCTATTAAAAACTAACTGTGACATTACTGTGTGTTGTGGAAATCCTATAAGAATCGTGCAGTGCAGTATTATAGGCTGTAAAAGTGACAGTGAACGTAAAATTAGTGGAGTATCGTTTCACAGGTAAACGTGAATTATTATGGCCAATTTAGAGATTACATTTAGAAACTAATACATGTAAACGACTTATTTAGATCTTATTGCTCTAAATTAGTTACTATTTTACTTGAAAGTTACGTGTAAGATCGATAAATTCTTATTTTTCATCCATAACCTAAAATTTTCAGTTTATTGATCGCCATTATCAGTGTTGCCAGTGTATAAAAGAGAGACTACCATAAATAAGTGGTAAATTATTATTAAGTGCATCATACACGATCCCACATGCTGGGTGCATCGAAGAATTTCTCAGATTTCCCGAATTTATATTTATGATTTACTGAAAATATGGATATTTGTATACTGTGGATAGCAGCAACAAAAATAATTAATTAGGTTGCTAAAAGTTATTCCCGAATGCTTAAATATTCAGAAATAACGTAAGCGCTCAAGTAATTCGTCCAAGGCTGCGCAGGACGTATTCATTCGTTCTTTATTGGCACAATGGTCATTGTACATTTAATCGTGCTTTTACTATATGCATGTTGTTTAAATATATGTATGTATGTTGTTGGTTACAATTTATTGGTAAATTTGTCTGAATTATAAATAAATAGTACCGACGTTGAATAGTTTGTTTCATTTGCCCCCGTATTATGTACCTATCTCGTTTGACAACTAAAGTGATGATCAATAAAGCAAAGTGACTATTAAATAACTATCAAATGATTCATTTGGCATTGCCTAACTTGAATCACCAATAAATACCAAACACACTTTCAGTAGACATCAAAGTTTGGTGGACAACTGAAGCTTGATAGTCACTTTGCTTTATTGATCATCACTTTTTTTTTGTAGAAATAGTACTGTTTCACCGGACAAGAGAGCGAGCGCTTAAAGCGATCCAGCCAGAAAGGTTTGGGTAGCGACTAGCACAAGGGCACCTCAGGGAGGCACGGCCTCGGCTTGGTCTGCCGCTTAAAGAAAATGAATTTACCACCGGTTCACAACGCGCCCCCCCTGAGAAGAACCGGCAAGAAACTCAGCGACCCCTCGCTGAGTTGCATGTCGAGGTCGCATGCGTACGGATCCCTTCGGCCTCGCCGGCGAGACCGGTGTCTGTGTGTTGATGTGTTTACGACTCTTGACATCGTTGTTGGTGTTGTGTCATGGTCCAGGAGGACGGACATCGGGTCGGGTGGGTCGAGCAGTACATGGCGCGGACGGCGGCGATGTACGGCTGTTCGACGATCTGAGGGACCTGGCCGCTGCCCAATAGGACATGGGTTCGATTCCGAAGGATTCCGAAAATATGTATTTATACAGTTTACAACTATTTGTAATCATTTATCTGGTTACCTTACTAAAGGATCTGCGTAGATTGAGATCAGGTGGTCATTGGTCAAGCGTAGATTATCCCAAGATACTAGTACTTTATATTTGTATATTGGAGAAATTTACTAAAACTTACCCGGTAAATGGCCATAGTATGTATTATATTAAGTTATAAGAAAGCCAATTTTTGCCTACCTCTCTGGGAAATAGCATTTTATTGTTTTTATCTCTTAACTTTTTTGTATGAGGCTAATAATTATCAACAGCTCTTAGCCACTTTAATCACCACGTGATATCCCCCAGGTGAACAATGTGGAATAGACCTTAGCTACAGCATATATGATATTAAGTGTACATTCACTTTGTAGCCTCCGTCGTGGGTTCGAATCTTGCGAAGGGCAACTTTGAGTAGTTGTTCCTTACTGGCTAGGACAATGCAGGCCGATGACCTGATTGTCTGTAAAGTAAGATGATCTATGTGTCGGGATTTGCGATAGGACGTATGCCCGACTCCTGTCCGTCAAATTAAAACGCCGAGCTTTGGTAATAAACACTTATAATCAAATTGAGAGAGAACAACTTATAATACAGTGGAGTAATCGTAATAATTAAAACATGTCTCTGCCATAGATACTAGCGCGCTGTCATCTTTTTGACAGCCCCTTTGGCGTTCTGAAACCGTGATCCGAGATACGCCACACATGCGTCGGATGGGCATGTACACAGACGTATTAGGGATGCTACGCATCAGACGGTGAACTGCCCTAGAGGAAAAATCACTTTACGGATTTGCAGTAATAGAACATGACGTTTGTTTTTTTTTTAATTTTTACGCTCAAATCACGTGCTGTGGGCCAGAACTTTTCGCCTAATCTTTAAAACAAATGGAAGCTAGCCTTTTAAGCTGCTTTACTTTTTATATTCCTATTCCATTTTTCTTTATTATTTCATATTCAGGTTTAGAATAAAATAAAATATACATATTAATTTAAATTACTTTTATTATTTATTAAAAAAAATATACAAAATAAGATTCATACTCTGGTCAGGATGCGACTCTCCGGGTAGTTTTTCCTTCATTCATTTGTTTGATAAGCAGTCTCCATTTATAATAGCGGCTAGTTATTATATATTATTAAAGAATGGGTTAATGTCATGGTCGAGATGTGGCTTGTCACAGCTTTTTAGAGATATGTTTGTTTGTCCGATAAATTGGCATTGTTAACAGCATCAAAGGGACCATCGCAGATGTACAAATTCCAACTGAAACAAAAGAGTGAAATGCTTTAGTATTTTGTATGACACACACAATTACCAAAAACAGAAGAGAAGAGAACCTAGTGCAGAAGTGAATAATTCCGGTTAATTATTATTCTATCTTATTTTTACAGTAATAAGTTTTCAGCAGTTGCAGCTTTATTAGCCTGGCCTAATAGTATGGAACTGTCCTACTACAGCACAAAATGTGCATCAGCTGTAGAGAAGTAAATGATGACAAATTAGGTACAACAATGTATAGATACAAGACAACTGTGTAAAATTTATAAAACTAATGTTATAAATGTTAATTCATATAGTACATGATGTAGTGGATTATAAGTTAAATTAGGTAGCATTAATTAGCATTATTATCATGAAAAGTATGAGAAAATATTCGTAACAAGGTACTTACCATTGTGGTCAGTGTGCATTGTCTAAGGAGTGCATTTGTTGATTTCGTAAGCCAAAAATAACGTAGGATAGGCTTCAACACGAAGACGAGGCCTCACTGGTATGAGGCAATGAATTTTTCGGTGAAGAATATCCTTTCACAGTTCATGTTTATATGTTACAGTCCTGCATAGTACAATCTTGGGGAAAAACATTAAATTGATTGCCGTCCTTACTCCTACAAGCACAATTCACGACGACACAGTTCTTTTAAACGTAATGCAAGTTGTAATCAAGATTTTACACAATCATTAAGTACAAAATTGAAAAAAATTACAATGAACAACGAACTTGGTAAAATCACAATGGCGTCCACATAGCTTTCTGGTTTTCTGTCTTAATAAAATAAAATATGGCGTCTATATTACAGACGACAAAGGAATGAAGAATGAAGGAGGGAGGAGGGAAACTGTCAAAATGGATAGTTACAATATGGTTACTATTGCGAGGAATGGAAGTACCGAGATTTATAGCCGTGGGCATGTAAAAAGTCGGTCCTGCGCTTAACTTCTCCCCAGTCGTGTCGGTCTTCCGTCCCATCGAATTATGAGAGGTACCAATTATATAAAGGAAGAGAGAGTGCACTTGTGTCTACGCAAGCATTTGTGCACTATAATTAATATCTCCTGCGTACATGGCTGATCTTGTGAAAAATTGGCCGCTGTGGTCTTTTCGGCTAGGAGGACATTATTATAACAATCACTTTCGTACTTTTTGCAGACTGTCATAGATTAAGACGATATAATGTAAGAAAAGTAAATGTTGTGTCAAAAAAGTGGTTTTTGGTTAGCAAAGAAAATATAATTTACAACAACCTCCGTATTTGCTTTACACAAAGGGTAAAATTTCCGTTACGTGGCAACTCTAAATTTAGTATGTACTTATTTTTCTGTCCTTATCGGCGGCACGCTTGGTATATGTCTGTATTATATTCTGTCTACGCATAATAATGATTAAATGGGTTGCTCGTGTTTATGAGCGCCTGGTACTTTTCACAACGACATTATCAAGTTATTTACATTCAAACATTATTCGTATTCATATGTTTCGATTTAGTGACTGGCGAATAATTATAATGTTACATAATTTAATTAAGTTATTAATATGTAATTTATGGTGACATTATTTTTCGACGTGACAGCATAATATTGCATATAAATGGTTCGGAAATTGAATTATATTTCAATAAAATATTCGAAGCATTGAATAGAGATATTTTATGCATGTATTTTATTTCTTAACTTAATTAATAGGATATGTATACACTCATACATTTTTTCACACTAAGACAAACCGCGCCGCGAATGTGTTCTTGTTCGTATCATTGGCTCATACAGATTATGCCCAAGCCTTGGCAATAATAACAACAACAGCTTCTAGTAGCGAAAGGTCGCCTGTCTGTGATGTAGGTAACCGGACACAAAGAAAGGTCATGCACCATCGTTTGGACATAGGCGCACTAGCAAATTGTTCGTGATCGTCTTGTATGTTCACCTTGCAGAGAAGCGATTTAATGATTTCCAAACCGGCAAAAATCATACAGACGTACACATAATGTATCACACTATTTCTTTTATTCAACTTAGTGACAGAGCGAGCAAGACCTACACCTGAAAGTAAGCGACAACCCTGGGTATAGACCTCAATACACTGTCGCTAGTCACCTGAGACATTAGTAAGTAAGTCACTTGTACTCGGTAATTTCACTAGCTACAGTGTCATTCACCCCAGAACACAATCAACAGCAGCCGAAACGACCACTTCTTAGGACGGAGGAGTTGCCATAATGACCACGCGTGGCAGGCGGCTTGGGGATCAGACCATAATAATGATGATTAATTAAAATCCTGTTACTTACATGTTAAACTAAGTTCGTATAATTACTTTAATATTGTTAATCTGATCTACACAGATACAAGTACTTATATCGCAGTACATTTCATAGTATATAAAAAAAAATCAGAAATTACAATTAGAGCTCGGCGACAAATCATTTATAAAACGAAAAGTAAAAAGATTTAAATGCGTAATACGCAACATCCTGTGCGCAAGCGCCGACGACGTCACCGGGTCGGGTGACCACGTTATATAATAATGATTATGGGACAATTATTGTTTCTATTAAGTATTTGATTGTAGCGGTGTAGTTCACTACACTTGCATGAACTAAAATAACTTTTGAAATGACATCTAAATCTAATATTATAGATCAGATATTGTTTTCGACCTTTAGGGAGCTATGCTACAGAAAAGAGTAATAAGGACCAGTTTACTAAAAAGTTGACGCAAAAGAAAGTCTCTAAGGAAAGAAACTTCCTCCTCTTCCTCCAGGAATATACTGCCTTTTGTGCCTGGCTGTTGACCAGCCATCCAACGCAAGCCTCTTGAGGTATTTATCGGGACTCTTACCCATAAGCTATGATATGCCAGCCATTTGGCCATGGAAGGAGATGAAGTAGATCATCATCAGCAGCAGCAAGTGAAAGACGTCCACTGCTGAATAAAGGCATCCCTCTTATAAGGGAGGAGTTGCCATAGTCCCCACGCTTGGCAGTCATCTTGGGGATCGCAGTATAGGTGGTAGGTAATCCAATAGAATGACGCTGCAACCCGTCTTCTTGTTTTCCCTTAAAGTCAAATTCAAAAATATTTATTTCAAATAGGCTTAATTTTTTTTTCACTTTTGAATGGTATATTTTTTTAAAAGCTATCACCTCACATCACAACGCGGCCTCAACTGAGAAGATCCGGCAAGAAACTCAGCGGGCTTGCCATTTTTTCACTTTTTTTTAATCATTGTTTTGTTACAATTGAATTAACATTAGCGATGGTGTGTCCAGCCGTTCGAAACATAAAGCAAGGGAGAAAAGAAGAAAACAATAAATTACGACAAAAATTACAACAAATCAAAAGGCCAAAGGGATAGTAGTCGGACCAGTCTCCCCAAGCAGCACCCGCGCACGAGTTGACTCGAGCAGCAGCCTCCCCTCAACCATATTAGAGGGAAGGGGGTGACCCGCCCGCTTAGTCGACTCTTACGGTCACCCAATGGGAATAGATGCTATTCTTACCCAGACACTCCACGGATAGATGAAGTAGATACCAAACAGAAATATAAAACGTACACAATTTAACGCGGTGCGTGGTGCGTGCAACGCGTGCGCTTGCAACAAGTAGGGCGTAACGACCAGGCGCCCGCGCCTCGCGCAAACCAGCTAATAAACGCATTATTACAACAAATTCACTAGCCTTTTATAAGAGCCACCTAAGTCTTCGATTTCAATCATGGAACTGCTTTTTTTAAGTGATTCTTAGTGAGAATGGTATTTAGATAGCGTCATATAAAAGGCGCACGCGTGCTAATTATAGTTTTAAGATGGCCAAAATTATTTGCATGTCAAAGGTCCTTGTACTTGCATTAGTGGAACCTACTGATAAAATACTCCATAATGTGTAATGGTGCGAGAGAAGATCTTGCTTCAAGTAGCTCTAAAAGATCTTGCTGATTGACTAACATTTCCTTCCTGACTAATAGTTCCGTTGACATAATAGTTCATGTCAATACGAAAATTTACCTTGAGGCTAAATCTTTTGCATAGAGTAGACGGAGAAAAAATGACGAATACATGTGCCTAAAGTCCTTAATATTCTTTTAAATCTTTCGCTTCGAGCCATGGATAAATTTATCCATGCTTCGAGCACTCAACGTTTTAACGCATTCACTGCCTTTATATGTCAAAACATAATAACTAAGATAAGACGGTTTTATTATTATGTATATAATTGTTCACATAACGCGGTCTCTCCAGCTATCTAGAGTTAAACTTGATTTCACTTTTTTCTTTGCTAAAAACGTATAAAATAAGAAAGTTCATTTTAACATCTTCTTAATTATTAATAATACAGCCAACAATATGCCGAATTGATTTTATCATTTAGGTACTAACTAAAAAAATAATGGTTCCGGTATAAAGGACGCTGTAGCTGCTAGATAATGATAGAGATAGAGATAATAGAGATAGAGATAATAGAGATAGAGATAATAGAGATTAGATAATGTACATTATGAAATATTAACCCAGTCTTTCCAGCCAAGTAGGTAGGTAGACAGTTGGCTCTAAAGACTGGAGTTATAGTGCTTCAGGCAGTTCAATGCCACATGAATTTATTTACTTGTATCTTTAGAAAAAAAATCAAAGTTCTTAATTTAAAAATCAATTTGGAGCTTCCCCTCAACAACAAAAAAATCCAAATCCAAAATTAAATTTTCATAAAATTTATGATAACGATTGGATCCTCTTTTTTGCAACCTACACAAATGCAAATTTGGAATAAGCCCGCTAAAAATTGGGTCATTTTTTTTTATGAGCAAACATCCATCCCCCGTTTTCCGTAGGTATGTTTGCATAAAAACCCAACCGTTTTTATTATAACAATATAAGTATTTGATAAGCAAATGTCATTTGAAAAACTAAGTTAAGAATAAATATTTATATTTGTTTGATGACAATAAAAGTGTTCATGAGTAAGTAGAGTCACGAGGGCGAATGAGGTTTACATAACACCTACATCAAATTCAATGGCAAAAATAATTAAAGTTTAAATACTTTTTAACGATAATAATAAATATTGCCATTCGAAGCAGCTACAGCAATTTAATAGATCACATTTGATACTTCATCAAAATTCAACAACGTAACCTTGTGCCGGCGGGCATAAAATATTATTAATTTTTTCGAAGTTAGAACTGCACCATTCCTTAACTTTTTTCAAATACGATTACGTATTTATTGTAATCACAGAACAATAATCAGTACAAGTACTATAGAATGCTCAAATGCAAGTAAGAACCGTAGGCACAGGTAAGAACATCAAAATACATAAATATCAGGTACACGACAATAGGTACTATACCGTTAGCTGTATTTATCGACATTTGCGCTCGTAACAGATCAAACCTATTACTAATTATCATTTACATATCAATATAACTCTTGTAATATAACTTTAAATAGTTCAATTCACCTGCCCCGTAGAGGAAAATCTGCCTACGCTTTGTGTAATGAGACCATAGACAAACGCGTACTCTATTCCTAATACTTAACTCTATGATTGTAATAATGACAAAAGAAACAGACAAAACAAAAAACTGACAGTTGTCAAATGTGATCTCTTAATGTGGCCCTACATTAAATTCAACATTTTAATTTGAAATCACAGTATAATGTAAAGAAGCTACCTTAAAAAGAGGTTATAATTATTTTTTAATTAACACGGTCCTACTTAGTTACATCTACCTAATATTAATTCTAAAATGGATTCCTTTTTTGCCTGGTTTCAAAGTTATTTAAACTGTCTTAGGGCAAATGGTAAGGACAACAGGACTGACTTTAACGTGCTCTCCGAAGTACAGAGATGCTCAGTTCCAATGTCACTAAACGGTCACCCATCTGTGGTCTGAACTTGCCTTACGTAGCTTAACCAACTGATCGCTTATCAAAGAGTGATGACCACTGTCTGTTATCACTACCTATGATCTCCTTAAGAGTTTTAATTAATCTTAACACTCACACATGGAGGTTCAAAAAAATATTTAATAAAAATACTTATTTTTTCTTAGCAAACTTGCCGTCAGCAACGCTTGCGTCACCCTTTTTGTTACACCAGTTCACCATTATATTTTTTATTTGTTCAGCATATTAATAAAGTTGGTCTGGGGTGGCAATAAGCTACGCTATTATTATAAATCCACTTGTTCAAACACAAACAATGTGACGGTATTGTTCTCCGCGAGGTCGTATAATTTGTTCGTGCAATGTGCAACGTGTTTTCTTCTATATAGAGCTCTACTTTATGAAATTTTATTACATTTATGACATTAATTTTCGTATCATCTCTTTTTGCAAGCTGGATTATATACATATTCGATTGTCTATAAACTCTAAAGAAATTATCACGCACTGCAGTATATTCTGCTGACAAGCGGCAATAAGTAATCGTTGCTGTGTTTCGTTGTGAAGGGCACTGTAGCTGATGAAATTATAGGGCACATAAGTCTAGGTTGACATAATGTTGTCTTTTACTTACGCGAATATTACACATTGAAATCAAACTACTTTTACGGATTTTATCGCGGTTTATTTTTTGATTTTACTATCCCGACGTTTCGAATGCTTTGCAGCACCCATGGTCACGGGAGGACTGAGATGTTGAACGTCCTTATGTCACAATTATTTTAATTATTATTATGAAACGTCGGGATAGTAAAATCAAAAAATAAACCGCGATAAAATCCGTAAAAGTAGTTTGATTTCAAAGTCTAGGTTGAGTTATGACTTGTAGAGGTTTATTCGAATTTGTTATTCCACTTTGATCAACTCGTAATCAAATACCCTGGGTAATGTTAGCTGGGTGATCGGAGTGGAATTAATTAGTATTTTTTGATCACCTCGGAATCAAATCGCTTGAATAATTTTAGCTAGGTGATTAGAGTGGAACTAATTTACTTTGATCACCTGGGTGATCAAAGTAAAGTAGTAGTAAGTAGAAGTAAAATGTCATACCGTACCTGACTAAGATATTCCGACATTCTTCTCTCTTAATTATTTAGATTATATGAGATCTCTGTGGATTTCCCCATTCATTTCAATACGGTGGTCTCTTCATGATTAAACTTTATTTTAATCGGGAATTAATGGCTGGTGTAACCCGGCCGAAACGTCAAGCCAAAATATAAGGTAAGTATATCGCGGTAATTCCCGAATAAAGTTTGTTAATGGAAGGTGAAAGTCTAAAATTAAATATGTCTTCATGATTTGTTTAACATGCACCTCTTCTACCACGGTTTATACACTTTACATTTCTGAGTTTTCTCCGGGTCAGTCAGTGTCCGCGCTTCAACACCATACCCAGACAGAGTAACTTTACTAGTGCATAAAAAAACATTTTTATCTTGACGCAAATTGCATATAACGCGCCAACCCACTAATTATTGCAGATGCAGCGAGCTCAGCAATTTGCGTCAAAAGTCAGACACGTATCCTCGCGAACGTAATTATGTTTATTATCAAATTACAAGCAATAGTTTGGAGGCTTTTGTGAAATATACAGTTTCGTCTTTTCCCTCAAATAACGCTTCTCTTAAGATTACTAAAGCAGGGCTAATTTAATAGATCACATTTGACATCTGTCAGTTTCTTTGTTCTGTCTGTTTCTTTTGTCGTTATTACAAGAAATACGCACTCGTAATCGAAAAAATTAATATCATTTTATGCCCGCCGATACAAGGTTACGTTGTTAAATTTTGGTGAAGTGTGGTCTATTAAATTGACCCTACTTTATCTTTTTTATTCACCTTATTACTGAGATCATGGCGTTTACCTGACGGTGCGTGATACGCCTGCCTAGAGGCAGAAGAAAAAGCAGAGAATCATCATCATCATCATCACCAGCAGAAATACGTCCACTGATAAACAAAAGGCTTTAGGCCCTTAAAGGCGTCTTGGGGATCGCAGAATAGCTTAAGAATATTTTTGAGATATTTAACAAATCAGTTATATGGTATGATTGTATTGTATCCCCGTGTGGTGCCCGGGTTTTTTTTTCAGTTGAGTAAATTTTTATTTATTCAAATTTTACAAAATTGGTAATACAAGTGAAACAGGTCTAACAAAAAATTACGTATCATAAACTAAAAAAGAAAAAAATAACAATACTACACAAAGGTGTAAGTAGCTTAAAATTAGTACATAACTAGATATTTTCAGAAATCTTACTAGTAAGACATACCTGTGCGTAATTTCTATTCTAATTTATGACATCACACTTCTGTGGTGAACCCTGCTAATGGTTACAGGGAAAAAAGTGTCCGGGTAACAATAGCACCCTCCCATCTCTTCTCGTTGGGTGTCCGTAAAAGGCGACTGAGGGTAAACAAGAAGACGGGCAGCAGCATCTATTGGATTACCTATACCACTTATACTGCGATCCCCAAGACTGCCAAGCCTGCCAAGCGTGGGGATTATGGCAACCCCTTCCGTCTAAGGGGGGGGGGGGGGGGGCTTTCATTCAGCAGTGGAGATGTTTCGGCTGCTGATGATGAAATATGATGATACAGAAAGTGGCACTGCACTTCTGCTCATTGTAAGACACATTAGCTTTTAAGTAAGTCTCAGAGCCCGGTATTTTCACGAGCTACAGTGACCTTCTCAACAAAACACAGATCAAGATGTTCTGGTCGCAGAATACCTGACTGCGGTGGTATCTACCTGGATGGTCCGGACTTTACCAAGTCTTTATACAAACAGATACTCATTGACACAGACACACACACACACACACACACAGGCAAAGTCACACAGAAGGACACAGACAGTCTTTAAATAGACAGAGTTTTTAAGTTTTAAAGACTTGGTAAAGTTAGTGCGAAAATAGATTTACTTATTACAATTACTGACAATAAATACAGTGTTTATGCAATTTGAATATGACCTAGGTTCTTTTTATGTTTTGAATATCAAACGAAGACAATATACCTACCGAGTGAGGAGAATCCGGTTTAAAGCATTTTCTTTCATCAATGAGTTTTTTAAGCTGCCTTTAGCCACGGACTGATTTTTCAGCCAGCGCAAGGATGTGGCCTAAATAGATCACGAATTAGGGCACCTAATAACTCACAGGTCATTTTGGTACCAGCGAATACCTACACATAATGAGGCTGAGTACCGTAGATACTTGTAGATTCTGTGAAGAGGAAAAAGAGTCAATACTACACGTATTGTGGCTCTTCCGAGACGCAGGTTGAGTCATCTGGGAGTAGCCTATCCTACACCAGATTATTATGTACTTAATGTTGTCTTTTACTTACGCGAATATTACACATTGAAATCAAACTACTTTTACGGATTTTATCGCCGTTTATTTTTTGATTTTACTATCCCGACATTTCGAATGCTTTGCAGCACCCATGGTCACGGGAGGACTGAGATGTTGAACGTCCTTATGTCACAATTATGCCGGTGTACCCTCAGGTCTTCTTAGTTATTATTGTTGGTGCGATCTACGCAGTAAGAGCTTACAGTATCTTGAGGCCGTGCAGTGTTTTGATTGATATTGGATTTAATTATATTTATCACAGGATCCCAAGCCGTTGGTGGTGGTGGTAATATTGGTGATATTGAAATCAAAAAACATCCTAATTTCAATAGAGAAGATGGTTGGGTGTTACTACCAGCGTCTCTGAGCTTCGAAGCGAAGCTCAGAGACGCTCAATTCATATGCCACTAAACGGTCTCCCATCCAAATACTGGCCTTGCCTGACGTTGCTTAACCAGCTGATTGTGTACCGACAGTGATTACAAATGCCTATGCGAAAATTGTGACGGGGATTAAAAAAAATGTTTCTTAGTCTGAAGTATTGTCCGGTTGTAAACGAACTTCTCAACAAACAATTTGTGGGTTGTGGCCCAGGGGCCTTACCATGAACTCTTATAGCAGGGCAGTTTAACATGAAAAGTGACCTGCGACTTACTATGAGCGCCTAATTAGCAGGCCACCCATCTATTACGTCACCCAAACAGGTGAGTGGTCACGTGACAATATTATTGTGCAGGTTCTCTCAGGTCACTTTTTGTGTTAAACTGTTTGTAAGGATGTAATGTACAGCACTAGTGAGGTTGCACATCACTAGGGCAATTATTACAATAGGGAGGATGGGCCTGTGAACCTACTAATAAGTCATTGATTGTACGTGGTATTTAATTGAAATAAAACAATAGTATTATACAGTGAACAGTTATTATTTATCACTACATTATACTGTTCTGTTGCTATAATAGTTCACGGTAAGGTCGCAGTTGTCTGTGGGCCTACATAATATGACATAACACATATCTTTACTCCACGCGATGGTTGTAAACTGCTAAGAGTCTGTCTGACGATTTCCGAGCGGTTATTAGCCACGAATAGGTCAACAACTTGGGCTCTACACTCTCACGGCTACGTCTTACGCATAATAAACAATTGTTTTATCTGGTTTTCCGGTGAAGGAAATACATATTTAATGATAATAAAAATAATATCCTGGCACAATCCACACACGGCCATCTGTCTGATACTAAACTAGGCAGAGCTTGTACTATGGTAACCAGACAACTGATACCAAATACTTCATCATCATCAGCTGCAGTGGAAAGACGACCACTACTCAAAAAAGACCTCCCCTTTAAAAGAGTGGTAGCCATAATCCCCACGCTTGGCAGGTGTCTTGGGATCGCAGTATCGGTGGTAGGCAGTGGCGTGCACAGAGGGTAGGCAAGGAAACGTATTCGGCTTGTTTAACCTATTATAGGTATATTAGTATACTATTTTAAATATCCATAAGTTAGCAGATTCTATAGACATATTAATTTGCATTTAAAAACTGTAATAAGATTATTCAGAGGGTCCATACACACATAAAGACTTTGTCTACCCTACGATTTTTCTAAATAATCTTAATTTAAAAATATTTTGTACTGACATGGTATTAACGTGATGTTTTTAAATGCAAATGGATACGTCTGTAATGTTAGTTGCTTTAAGGATATTTGTAGTGGCACACTAGAGTACAGATAACTCGCAGATATTTTTGCCTATATATACTTTTAGACTTTCGCGTTCCATTATCAAACTTTATTTTAATCGGGAATTAACGCGATTTACCTTATATTTTGGCTTGACGTTTCGGCCGGGTTGCACCAGCCGTGGTCACAAGCAGACTGGTTCAGCGAGGTGGTGGGTATTTTTGCCTACTTTCTGTGCACGCCACTGGTGGTAGGTATAGAAAGATATTGCTGCCCGTTATCTTTTCTCTTAGTAGCCTCTTACGGACACCCAACAGGAGGAGATGGGAGGGCGCTATCCTTACCCGTACGCCCCACGGGTCGGCCCCACTTATATCCTTTTTTTTTATAAATACGCATTTATAAAGACAAATAGCATCCAGACTACAGGACAAACAGACATGTTTATGCATCCAAATCTTGGTCCTATGGGTGGGAATCGAACCCACGACCTACTGGTTAGTGGCCAGTGTGACTAACCACTTGACCAACAATGGTCCCGTCCGGATTTTTTATTCACCTTGTTATAATTGCAATATTTTAATTACAATATACAACATTTGTAAGAAATCCTTTGGACCACGGAAATATAATTCAGATTAATGTGCTATGTAAGCAACAAAAGGATAAACTATTAAAAAAAAACCGACTTCAAACACATCATGTTAACTAACACTAGCACCAGCTGACACCGACTTCAATATATTTTCGTTATTTTATGCTTTTTAGATAATTTACTTTGAAGTCGGTTTTATTTTTTTGTAAAATAGTTTATTAGATAATTTACTATGAAGTCGTTTTTTTTTAATAGTTTATTTAACACTTTTTAGTGACTTTTATTTTAGCAAAATAGGTATCAGTATTTTCACGCAACTCGAACGTCTACGTTACAGTAACTTACTGAAAGCATAAAAAGTTTATATCTCTTAAATTACTGGACCGATTTTGATGAAACTTGTACTTTACCCTAAGTTGAAAAATACTCTAACTATTGCAAAAAGAATTTTCGAAATCGGACCTGTAGTTTCTGAGAAATCCGCGGACAAACCTACATACATACATACATGTATACATACATACATACATACACTCATGAAATTTGTTTAGAAGCCCACATAGACTAATATATAATGATATTACGCATTTTTATTAATATTACATACATACGCGTCGAATAGAGAACCTTCTTTTTGAAGCCGGTTAAAAATGAAGTGTGCATTTATATTCACTAACGACATTTATAAACTGTTTGTAAATTTTATCTAATATGGGGTCTCTAAATTAATAAAAAGTGCCCATAATTCTTTATTTCTCCGAGCTTTTCCTGGTAAACAGAACGGCTTTTCCGTATGCATAAATGAAGTTTAGATGTCGCTCATAAATAAGTGCCAAATCGCAAAGTACAAACGGCTAAAATCACACACAAACCGTTTGATTATTATTTCGATATGAAGCTGAGACTTTTTGAGTTAAACATACCTATATAAAATCCCATACACGACATTATTAAAAATTAAAATAAACTATTTTTAAAAAATAAAAACCGACTTCAAAGTAAATTATCTAAAAAGCATAAAATAACGAAAATATATTGAAGTCGGTGCTAGCACATCATGTTAACTAACACTAGCACCAGCTGACACCGACTTCAATATATTTTCGTTATTTTATGCTTTTTAGATAATTTACTTTGAAGTCGGTTTTTATTTTTTAAAAATAGTTTATTTAACACTTTTTAGTGACTTATTTTACCAAAATAGGTATCAGCACTATCACGCAACTCGAACGTCTACGTTACAGTAACTTACTGAAAATATAAAAAGTTTATATCTCTTAAACTACTGGACCGATTTTGATGAAACTTGTACTCTACCCTAAGTTGAAAAATACTCTAACTACTGCAAAAAGAATTTTCAAAATCGGACTTGTAGTTTCTGAGAAATCCGTGGACAAACCTACATACATACATACATACATACATACCTACATACATACATACATACATACATACATACATACATACATACATACACTCATAAAATTTGGTAAAGGATAATGACTTTCAGTGTATGGAATTTGGGCTAAAGTTGCATCAAAATCAAACTCTCTTTTTTACAGACTACATTTATCGTAATAACTTCTGCAAAGCTCTTTTTGTAAACAAAACTGTGGTTTTGGAGTAATTTTATAAAATTGCACATAACCTAAAAACATGTGACCTTGGGTAACAACGTAAACTTGAGTACAGAAAAGCGTTGAGATTTTTTTCTTTTTCTCTTACAGTAGGACGTAATCATTGGATGCCACCGTAATCACATCATCAGCAGCCGATTCACTGCTGAACAGAAGCCCCTCCCCCCGTAGAAGGGAGGGCTTGCCATAATCCCCACGCTTGGCAGGCGCCTCGGGATCGCAGTATGGTAGGTATTCCAATAGAAAGGCGCTGCTGCCTTTCTTCTTGTTTTCCCTTAGTTACCTCTTACGGAAACCCAATGGGAGGAGATGTGAGGGTGCTACTCTTACCCGGACACCCTAAGGGTAATCACATTATCACACCAATAAAAAATAAGGGTGACCAGTCAGACTAAAATAGTGCGCATAGTCTAGAACCTGACTTGAATACTAACGAATCAACTTGGTAAGTGAAAGAATAAATAAAATAAAACAAGTCCATTTGCTAAGCAAAGTCAAAAATATTTATTTAGCTTGTCAGAGAATCGGACTGGTCCCTCTTTTTTTTTCTGACAGACCCGGTCCTCCATCTCTCTTTTTGCTGACCTCCAGCAAGCAGCGCTCGTTCCAACCATGGGATCTAAAACATTCAATAAATATATACCTACATACATTAAGCATTTAATTAAAAAAAACATTTCACAATGGGTACACACCACCAACATGGGTATGGTTTCATAACTTGATAAAAGTATGTAAGTAATTCCCCCGTGCCGGGTTAGAATTGCATCCCCTATCTCCTCTCGTTGAGTCTCGTAAGAGGCGACTAAGCGAGAATGGGAAGATGGGCAGCAGCGTCTTTCTTTTGGATTGATTTTCCACCTATACTACGATCCCCAGGCCGCCTGCCAAGAGTGGGGATTATGGAAATCCCTCCCTTCTAAGGGGGAGGCCTTTGTTCAGTAGTGGAAGCTTTCGGCTGCTAATGATGATGATGTAAGTAATTTAACTGTCTGTTTAGAAATACCTGAAAATGGTCAGGCAGTAATGGTTTCAAACTAGATAATATTATCTAATAACTAAAAACTGTTTTTTGAAAAAATGCGAAACCTTGAACAAGAATACACAGTATATCACTATCATAATAATAGATATTATTATCACTATCAACTAGAATATTTAACCAGGCGAAGATTTTGTTTCATATATGTATGTATAACAATAATATTTACCAGATGCAGCGGATCATGTCTTACTGAAATTCTTCTGTCTTGTTGATCTTTATTTACAAGATTTATTCTAGTTGCATGTAGAAGAGAATTGCCACAAGATAAACATACTCTTCTATCACTTAATGATGTTAAAGATACATTCCTTTCACTGATTAGATTTGATCTATCTTGAACACTGTACGATGACAGCTGCAATAAAATCATAATTGAAAAAGTGTTGTTGTTTCTATTGTTAGATACCTATGCACTTTGCTTTGTTTTCTAGTTTGACAGGAATGCTAAATGTAAGTTTTGATATCTATAATCTGTAACTTAATCATAGAAGTTACACCTATAGCCTATGAAGTGTAAAGCCTCCTTCCTGTATAATGTATTTTTTGTTTATTATCTACATATGAGAATCTAAAATTAATAAACGTTTTTATGATTATAAATAGTAGGTAGGCCCTACAATCTATAATAAATTAGTCAGAAAATAGAAGGTTACCTACTTACTGCTTACCTGAGTATGAGTTATCGATAGGAGACGATATTTGGGTTGTTTTATTTATAGTACCTAAGTAATTACCATCTAATTGTACATTGGTTTTGCCGCGTCACTCAACAGCAAACCGCACGGACGGCACGACTCGATGCGTATACCACAGACACAGAGTGTATACAAATAAGTAAGTTCTACTTCTCCACAACTTCCATTACGGTTTTTTTCTCATTTAATGACACTGGTGAAACTTAATCGACGATTATTAGGTAATTACTCAATCGTATTCCTCTTTGTTAGCAAAGCAAAGCATAGACTCACGATCACAGAACACTATTACTCATAAACCAGACAGACTAGGGATACGAAAAAAGTATCGATACTTTTTAAAATCGAGTATTTTTCCATTAGATACCGATACTTTTGTACTCGATACTTTTACTCCATTCCATGAGTAGGTACTTTTTACAGGTATCTTATCCGATAAATATTACATGTTACCTACTTAAAACTTATTTTATGTGATGTGGCTCATGTTTATGGCATACCATCTAATTCTATTATTTCGAACCTTCTAAAATATACATTGATTTATTTCGATACCAATACGAAAGGTATCGCTACTTTCTATTCGTTACCGTGTCGACATATGCGTTTGCTAGTTTAGCGATGAGACGGCGGCGCTGCTAAAGGGAGGATCCTCCGACCGAGCGAGGTGTGATTCTCGGCCAGGGCCGAAGCCCCCGACAGATGTTGTCGGGATGTTGTATATATTCTTCGAGTTGGAGAAACTTCGCTTGCACGATTCAGAAATCGGTGGCGCAATCTGTCTTGTTGTATGCAGTACTATTCGCTTCTTCTTCGCGTCGCTGTACCACATGTGGCGTCATCTTGTGTCGAGTCGCCACACTAGTACTAGGGACACAAAAAAAGGACCGATATTTTCCTTTCGATACCGATACTTTCGTGCTCTATACTTTGAATTCGTTACTTTTACTCAATGATTACTTTTTGGCAGGTATCACAATAAATAAGTCATAGAAAAAAAAACTTAATGACGGACGTATTAATTTTTTGAAAAATATACAACTTATGTCACTCCCACAATTAAGACAACACGTGTAATGAACCCAAATCCATGAAATCGTTTAGGCTAAAGGCCGTACCAAAGGAATGGGCAAACATACTTACATACATCCTCATCATCAGCCGGAAGACGTCCACTGCTGAATATGGGCCTAACCCTTAGAACGCCACAATGAACGACAATTGGCTATTTGCATCCTCTGGTTACCTGTGATGCGCACAATGTCGTCTTTCATCCTAGTGGGAGGCCTGACTACGCTACGTCTGTTGGTTTGTGGTCGCCACTCGAGAACCTTTCTTCCCCAACCGTTATTGGTTATTCGAGCGATGTGGCCTGCCCATTGCCACTTCAACTTACAGATTCTGAGAGCTATGTCATTGACCTTCGTTCTTCGTCGAATCTCCACATTTCGGATACTATCGCGCAAAGAAACACCGAGCATAGCTCCCTCTATTGCTCATTGTGTGACTCAGAGCTTCTCTAAAAGGCCAGTAATTAAGGACCACGTGTCAGTACCATATGTCATCACTGGCAGCACACACTGGTTAAAAGCCTTTTCTTCGGGCACTGAGGTACTTTCGGACTAAAAGGTTTCGCGTAATTTCCCGAACGCTGCCCATCCGAGTTGGATTCATTCTAACATGCATACACCCTAAAAACATAGCCCACCAACAAAAAAATATTGATGTATAAAAAATATTGATTGAACGTGGCGATATTTAATATTTCGATATATAGATACTTAGATATAAAATATCAAGTATCGAAATCGTATCAAAAACTATATTTATACTCGATTATGATATTTATGTCCTTAAAAATCGGTAAAAAAAATTATGCCACCCACTCACGGCCAAAATCCTTGTCCTTCAGAATCGCGCCGCCGCCGGTGCCATCCGCGGTACGTATTGTTAGATCCTCCAGACCCAATGTTGGCCCTATTGGACCATGACTACTATATATCGAATCTGATAATGTTATACAAAAATATCGATGCTATTTAAAGCGATTTGGCCATACTGACTGATATCCCTATTCTATTACATTCTACATCTCTATGACCGACGAAATAACCATAGATAAATAAATGTAATGCAATGGAAGTACAATAACCATACTTTTTTTAATTAGAATAAATTTCACAGTTTTTAGATAAAATCCAGGATACGTAATGTCGTAAAAAAATATGAAAATAATTTCTATAATATTTTGGTTTTGCTGCAAGAGACTTTCTAAGGCATAAAAAGTCATTCGCCTTTTTAGAAGCCCACATAGACTAACATATACTAATATTACGCATTTTTATCAATATTACATACATACGCGTCGAATAGAGAACCTTCTTTTTGAAGCCGGTTAAAAAAAAACCTCAACAACGCGGGGACGGGTGACGTCATCCAAACAAGATGGCTGTCCACAATTATGTGTGCTAGAGTTAGGTAAAGTGCAGTGACCCCGGCCAATGTTAATGTCAGCTGTTACGACCGCCTTAAGCGAGATGGTATTGACGACTTAAAGATTTATGTAAAGGGTGCGTGTTACGGAAGAGTTTAGTTTGTACAGCTATGTAAATAATTATGTTTGATAATAATAGATTATCTAATCTAATTCAAACAAGCTACTACTTAATCTTCTATTTCCAGTTGTAAAGGTAGTAATAGACGTACCTGTTCTTATGAATATTGAAGATTAGAACTTACATGATTTATTACTATTTACACGAATAGTGAAATAAGTTCTATAAATATTTATCATAAGTATGTAATTAGATATGAAACTTCATGTATGCTGCTGCATGACGGATAGATCTATCCGTCATGCAGCTCCTAAGGTGAGGTGACCCTTAATCGGACCACCTCTAGAAAATCTTGCTGATTGACCCATCTCTGCATAACGACAGTAATTAAGGCTCAGAGTATTCAAGTCGAAGGATTTATATAAGACTAGCTGACCCACGCAGCTCCGCCTGCGCTATTTTTACGTTAACTAAATTTTTAATAACAGACATTCGCATCGAATACATAACCTCCTTTTTTATAGTCGGTTAAAAACTGGTACCCACTTTTTACTTGCTCTCCGAAGCACGGACCCGTTTAGTTCAAATGGCGTTAAACGGTCACCCATCTATTTAATGACCTTACCTAACGTTGCTTAACCCGATCGATTACAAAACCTTGATAACAACTCTCTATGAGTGTTCCCTTACTAATATTTATTATATTATAAAGAAAAATTTATAAAATCGGACCAAGCGTATAACCAAGTACCCATTTTGACTGTAATCCCCTCTCCCAAAAGAACCGTGCTAGATTACGGGATAAAAAGTATCCTATGTCCTACCTCGTAGTAAGATCTCAAATCATGCCAAGTTTCATTTGAATCCATTCAGTAGTTTCGGCGTGATGCTCAGCCGAGATACAGACAGACAGACAGACAGACAGACAGACAAAAATTTAAAAAATTACATTTTCGGCCTCAGTATCGGTTATAGAATGCCCTCCAAATATAATTTTCAAAATATCTTCAATGTACAGAATTGGACCTGTTACAGTTTTATTATAAGTATAGATATAGACTACCTGACCCACGCAGCTCCGCCTGCGCTATTTTTACGTTAACTAAATTTTTAATAACAGACATTCGCATCGAATACATAACCTCCTTTTTTATAGTCGGTTAAAAACTGGTACCCACTTTTTACTTGCTCTCCGAAGCACGGACCCGTTTAGTTCAAATGGCGTTAAACGGTCACCCATCTATTTAATGACCTTACCTAACGTTGCTTAACCCGATCGATTACAAAACCTGCAAAACCTTGATAACAACTCTCTATGAGTGTTCCCTTACTAATATTTATTATATTATAAAGAAAAATTTATAAAATCGGACCAAGCGTATAACCAAGTACCCATTTTGACTGTAATCCCCTCTCCCAAAAGAACCGTGCTAGATTACGGGATAAAAAGTATCCTATGTCCTACCTCGTAGTAAGATCTCAAATCATGCCAAGTTTCATTTGAATCCATTCAGTAGTTTCGGCGTGATGCTCAGCCGAGATACAGACAGACAGACAGACAAAAATTTAAAAAATTACATTTTCGGCCTCAGTATCGGTTATGGAATGCCCTCCAAATATAATTTTCAAAATATCTTCAATGTACAGAATTGGACCTGTTACAGTTTTATTATAAGTATAGATAGATTTCAATACACTTTTCTGCTTAGATTCATTCATTCATTCATTCTGATTTCAATACACTTCTAATAGACAGGACCATTTCATCACAAATTTTCAGAACAAATAATGGTTATAGTACTCGCAATACATAGGAGCTGTGTTTGTTCGTCTGTAGCATCGTAGATGCCGACCGTATAGACAAATTTCAATAATGTTATTATAATGCTGATTGAATGCCTACCCTTAGTTACAATACCACCCCTAGTTTTGAGCTAAGATTTGATGAAATATTATAAGCCGTTGGTTATGAATTTATTTTCTTGCGTTGTAGACTAAATTGCTTGTCGGTGATGTTAAAAAAGTATACAAACTATGGTTCTAAACATCTCTTAGCTTTGTAACTTTAACAGATTTTACTGTACTTCCAAAGTCTTCCTTTAAATTAGTATTTTCTAAAATTGTGAATCACTATAGAAAATACCGATTTTCGCAAAGTGGTGTCGATGATACTAAACAGATGCTTCCTTTAAAAGTGGGTACTCCAAATACCTGTAGAACTTCAAACATCTAGGCTAACGCCCTAATTTTAGTATTACGACTGGAGTTTTTAAAAACAATCTAAACGTGGCGTCGGCACAGTTAGCGTGGAAAGCAAAGAAAGTGTTTCGTTTTCACGAACAAATTATAGCTAAATTGTAGTCTGTGTTAAGTCAGAGAATGTATGAAACAGCGCTAAATGGTTCGCATTGTTCAACAGGGTTGCGAGCTTCGCATTTTAGTCATTGTTCTTGAGCTGGTTTCTGGAATTTACACGTTTGCGTTGCAGTTTTCTGAACCGTTTCTTGATATTTCCCTAAAGGTTTTGTAATGTTTCTTGATTTTAATGTTAGGGGGGCGTGAATTTCTCGTTAATCTTTAGTTCCCTCATTTAGTTCATTTTTTACAAGCAGCAGTACAATAGTTATGCAATATTAGAGGATGCTTGACCGTGATTACAGCTGATGATAATTGGCTATGCAGCGCCGCGCACTAGCTTATACTATCAACACAAGGTTCGTCTCCTACCTGACCTGACACGGGTTCCATATCTATATGACGACCAGTCTTAGCAACGAAGACTAACATTTTTATCAAACGTTAGCTGACACTGTTCCTATAAACGTAGTAGTCGTGAAAATTTTGTGGAAAAGTGACTAGTAATTTGATTACGAATGGTTTCTGTGACAAATGACGGATTGTTAAATATAGGAATAGGACTTTAGAGGTATCGGTGAGCCAGCAGGCAGCAGAAGACTATAGATCCTCAGCAACAAGAATAGCAAGTCGTTATAGAGCGCTGGCAACATTAAACATGACAGGACCACTACGCTACTCCAAGCTACTGTTACCTAATTCGCTGCGGTCTTCTAAAAGGTCGAGGTACCCCCCATTCAGGCTGCTTGAATCTGTGCGTTACCTGACGCGTCATCTCGGATGCGCGCTTCGCGTATTAACATGGTTTAAATCGGAATCATCCGTCGTTGAGCGGTTAAACTACATAATTATGGAGTCTACCTTATTGTAATAAATGCAAAGAATTTATATTCACCACTTCATGAACCATATTAAGTGCTGATAAGTGGTCCTCTGGAACTATCAAGGAGCGGATTTATTCCTTCCTCTAAGTCAAGTCAAAGTCAAAATATCTTTATTATGCATAGGCCCCACGGAGGCACTTACACAAAAATCACTTATTTACAAACTACCACCGGATCATAACGCGGCCGCTACTGAGAAGATCCGGCAAGGAACACAGCGGGCTTGTCTTTTCTGGTCACATTATAGTATACAGTGTTGCAACTTGTAATCCTTAAAATTCTAAGCTTGCAAGAGTTGAGCAGCTCAAGCCGACGCTGCAATATCCTCTAAGTAATCTGAGATTTTATAATACGCCTTTTTTGACAATCGGATTTTTATCAAAGGTTAAACCTTAAACCACATCCACCATAGAAGATAGATATGCTTATCAAATCGTCGTCGTCTGACTTTTACATGTATTGTAGAACTGAAAAATATGAATAGCCTTAGTATGCAGCCCTAAGTGAACGGTACTGGAGCTGTGTAGCCAGTGAAGCGGTCTTCGTTATCTCGGCACAATGCCGCCGATGCTGTCACGCCGTCTGCGGACAGTGCTCGAGACTCGACAGACAACGCTTCCGCGAAACGCTATACGATTCCGTTCAATTTCGTCCTCGCCGAGGGACGAATGAATACAATACGTACTTCTGGGATCTATTTATAGTTTACGCGTTGAATTGTTTTCTATAATGGAATTTAATTTGTAAAAACATTAAAACGTCCGCAAAAAAAAAAGAAGTAGCCTGACAGATGATCAATCCCAATATTCTCCAATATTGGGATTAGGTACAACTATATCGTGGCATCTCTTCATTTAACTTAGAAAGAACTTTTGTGCGCGTGGTTTATTTACATAATAACCAAATATATACAGTAAACTCTTTTGTTATTTATTTTTTCATCTCTAGGTTGTCTGGCCGCCTCATATGTAAATTTCTTGGGCCACCCTTTGTACAATTGGCCAATTGTACAAGGGGGGGGGGGGCTTTGTACAATTGGCCTTTTATTTTCTTGTATGTTCTTTAGTTATGTTATACTTTCCTACGGTTCCTTGTGCAAGGCACTGTCCAGGTAGGTACCACCGCAGTGTCAGATATTCTGCCGCCAAGCAGCAGTGTGTAAACATTGCTGTGTTCCGGCGTGAAGGGCACTGTACCTGGTGAAATTACAGGACACAAAGACTTAACAACTAATGTCTTAAGGGTCGGCAACGCGCTAGTGATTCTTCTAGTGTTGCTGGCGTTTATAGGCTACGGTGGTTGCTTACCATCAGGCGGGCCGTACGCTTGCTTGCCACCTTGGTAGTATAAAAAAAATTATATAAGTACTTAATAAAAATATAGCCTACAGTGCTAAGAAGGGAGGGAAGTAGTTATCGTGGCCACTGACAGTGCATCACGGTTACGGTACAGAGCCTTCAATCTCGTCGCCATTGTGTTGCGAGATGTTTTAACTGGCGTCTTGGTTGTGTAGAATTAATAGGTTGTTCTGGATTTGTTTCAAAGAAATCATTGCTTTAGGTATTTTTACTTGAGAACAACTATTCATCCGTACTATTGCTCAGGAGTGTCCTGGTTCCATTAGGTGTCATACGAGTCGACTAAGGGAAAACAAGAAGACGGGCAGCAGCGTCTTTCTAATACATTACCTACCAGCTACACTGCGACTCCCAAGACTATGGCAAATCCGGGGGGTGATTTCAGGTTATTCAGTAGTGGTCGTCTTTCGGCTGATGATGACTATTGAGTCCCAAGGGAATCTATATTTAGTTAATTTAATAAATCACATTCTCAATTTCTGCCTTTCTCAATTTCAGATCTCACGATGAGCCTGTGATCTCTGACATCGGGCGGGACCAACGCCACCACTCACGATGACGTCCGAGCGAGCCATCCCCCATCTCCGCGACATCTTCGGCCTCAACCAGCAGTACGAAGCGAAGACCTTCGACGACAAACCGAGCGATGACAAAACAAAGAAGACCAAGAAGAAAAAGGAGGACTACCGCTCGTACGGCAACGGTGACGTGAAGACCCTCGAGAGACACCTCAGCATGAAGAAAACAATAAGGAAGAAGATAATGCGCGACCTTCAGCAAGCGTTCGTCGAAGACCCTAACGAGTTTAAGGTCGAGAATACGAGCCCCGAGAAACTGAAGTCGGAATTGAGCGCGGAAGCTGTTAAAATCGAGAAGAACGTTCGGAAGAACGACCCGACGTTCCTGGACATGCTGCGCGGAGACACGCGCGTCGAGGAGGCGCGTGAGGAGCAGCCGCCCGCCGAGAAGTCCAGCTTCTGGCGGCGGCTTACCATGAAGAACAAAAACAAGAGATAGACGCGACCCCAGTGCCGAGACCAGCCACGCTCCGCGCCGATCGCACTCGCAATGCGTGATCAATATATTTATTGTAAACTTTTTGATCTATATTACCTTTGTGATCGTCTTTACATAAGATTTTAATACCGATAAGCATATTATTTATATGTATTGATTTAAAATCCTTGTAGTTGTAAAGGTTAATGTGAGCTTACGAGAGATTCATAGGCGTGAGGGATAAGTTTTTGTGGGAACGGAGCGGATGCGTCGCGACTATCCTCGGCTATTGTTACTATTTTAAAAGATATCTCGTTCTATATGTGATGTAACGTTAAGTCGTTTAAGTTAAAGTAAGAGTGCATAGGCTAAGTATTTCCTAAGTGGTAGTTTTCTAAGGTAGGTTCGTGGCAATTCCTTGTTATGACATTTTTATCATTATTATAATGCAATATAAATAATTTTACACATTTCAATTATGTGTATTCTTTTATTTATAATCCTTCTCATCTGACTGTAGCCATTGACGGATTCTCTATGAACCATGGGGTCTAATGGTTCTAATACGGGTTTTAATGGTTATCGAAATCGACCAGTCAGTTTTATCCATTCATTTCACACCATTGTTTCTAGGGGTATCAAATAGTAGTGAACGGGAGATAACAGACTGTTTGGTCAAATTTGTTGGCTATCTTACCCTGTATTAGACCCCATGGCCTGCCTCTACAAAACACGCTTAAAGCATCGATCTAAACATGTTAAGGTGACATGGTATCTATTATAACCAGATTTAGCAAAAAAAATTGCTAATTTGACATAATCTAGCTGTGACATGTTCTCTAGTACGTGCTACATAATTAGCTCAATAAATAATAAATAGTAAAAGCTTTTATTAATTCCATCCTCATCATCAGCCGGAAGACGTCCACTGCTGAACAAAGGCCTCCCCCTTAGACCGCCACAATGAACGACAATTTGCCATTTGCATCCACCGGTTTCCTGCGACGCGAACAATGTCGTCGGTCCACCTAGTGGGAGGCCAATTCCATACCAGCATACAAAATAAAAAATAATAATACCTAACAAAAAAGTTATATTGACAATCATAAATTATATAATATTATAAGATTATTAATTAAAAAGAGAAATTACTTAGTTTATTTTACATAATAATTAGCTAAATACGATTTTTATTTTGTCCTTCCGAGTAAAAGCCTTCTCCAAAGAAAGCCTACTACTTCTCTCTATCTTTTGCAATCGTTGCCCAGTTTGTTCCCGCAGTCTCTACAATCTCGTCTCTCCACCTAGCATATGGCCGGACTCTGTCTCTACAGAGGGCCTAGACAAGATGCAATCGCTTCATAGCGAATCTATTTCTTCATTCGCTAACTGTGTCAATTCCCTAATAATTTGTCACGTAATTTTTCGATGACATATGTCATTCTCGTACATTTTTATACTTTCTATTAGTGATAACGCGATTGTAGAATGTTACATTGTCTAGGGGGTCTGGTACGGTCGCAGCCAAATATTTGGGGGGGGGGGGGGGGGGGGATCATATGTGACGGTCCCGTTGGTATTGTACCTAGACACCCTAGCCGCTACCCAATTTTGCCGTGTACGGTCAGCCAAAAATATGGTTTACCACCCTACGGTTGAAGTTTATATGCACATCATAACACAACAAGGTTGATTTTCCCTTGCAATTATTCATACAGTTTCTAATGCTCTCTTTATCGTTAACGTCAATACTGACTTGTGTTCCTAGTTTAAATTGTCGCATCTGATAGAAATGTTCAACCTTAGTGTTATTTTGATTGCATAGGAAGTTTTGTCAAAACTGGTAAACGACTTTCTTGGCCGACCGTACGAATATGGATTTTGGGGACTGTGTCTCTATGTCCTTGTGTGATCGTTGTCAACCTGTTGTCATTATTTCTAGCGATGTGAACGGCCCATATTCACTTTAAGCGACGTGAAAAGACCAATGCATCGGTAAAGTTTGTTTTGTTACGTAAATCAGTAATTCTTACTTTGTCACTCAGTCATACCCATGCAGGATCTTTCCATTGCTCTCTGTGCCGTCTGGATTTTGTTTTTTGTTTTGTGGG
Organism: Furcula furcula; assembly: GCA_911728495.1. NCBI lineage: Eukaryota > Metazoa > Arthropoda > Insecta > Lepidoptera > Notodontidae > Furcula > Furcula furcula. Next base: position 5,899,936 of record OU452246.1, on the reverse strand, counting down.
CAAGCTCAATAAATACAGTTGTCTAATTATTACAGTGTAGGGGCATTGATATAATATTTCAACTAATAATTACCCAACATCATAAATGTTATCGCGGACTTTCTGTGCTGGTGGCGGAAAAGAGAACTAACGGTATTATTATGCCAACGACGTGTAGTTTGACAGTACCATATAGACAGTAGCGACACTTCTATGCGCAAAAATAATTTTGTCAGCCTGTGGCTTGAAAAGAAATAGCGACACAACCGCCTCGGGGGGCGCTATTTTTGTGTGCCACTTTTCGGGCCGTAACACCTAATCTAGTTTAAATAATCAAAGGTTTAAATATTATATCGATGTGTAAGGGACACGTATTTTGGAAGCTGTGTCGAGTTCTTACAAACTGCATGAACTAACATTCTATTCATTTGAGGCTTTACTCTTTTCTGAACTGTGACTTTATTTAAATGCCTCCCGCGGTAGCATACACCGAAACTTCTGATTTGTCATATGTATGTATGTTTATAATGTCCTCGTGGCCAATACTTAGTCACTACCACAGCTTAGAGGAGATACAACTGGAGAGAGCGTGATGCGCTAACCCCTCTGCCAAATTTTTGTTCATATGTTCAGGTCATTCTTTATTTGTGTGTGTATCTTTTTGAATATGTTGCGAGTTTATTATAGTGTAGGTTCATAGAAACAAGAAGAGTTTGCATTAGACATTTGCAAGAGTATGCGTGAAATTGTATCTGTGTGTGTTTACTTCGCCTCCCGCACCGAATTGACGCGATACTAGCTCCATTCTAATTACTCTGAGTACCACAGCGGCCATCTGCCTACGCGTGTGTTATTATAGTGCACAAGTGCTTGCTTGGACACAAGTGCACTCTTTCTTGCTTTACTCTGACAATCTGATGGGATGGAACACCGACACGAGCGAAGAGAAGTCAGGCGCATGACCGACTTTTTCCGTGCACATCTGACGCATGGATCATCTTACTTTCCGGATAATCAGGGGGTCTAGTACGAGTGCCGCTAGTTTACAAGCTCGATCAAACTGGCAGTTTTCGCCCGTACCTTTTACTAGTTTTTAATAGTTACCGCTAGGGGGCGCTGGTGTGAAATGTATGGAGAATACTAACAATTTGATCGAGCTTGTAAACTATCGGAACTCGTACTAGACCCCCAGGTGATCGGCCTGCATTGTCCTAGCCAGTAAGGAACAACTACACAAAGTGTTATTTTATTTTTGTTGCGCCCCGTGCCATTTGAATCCGCGACCGCGTTTACATAGAAACTTCGCCACGCTATTGGAGGGATTTGCCATATAAAATGTTGCCAATACGACATTATTTATTTTGTAAATTATATTAGGTATAGGTAAGTATATAATTGGAGCGGCTACTGCCGCGAGCTACGAGTATTAACAAGATAGCTATCTTAACTTTTATAGGGTAGGTACTTGTTTTGTCTCTCGATGGCAATATTGGCAGTATAATTATATGCCTGGACGGATTTAAAGACGTTGACTGGCTCCAGTGAAAACATTGGAGGCCCTCCCGAGAAGTAGCACAATTATATCAAATAAAATTAAAGTTAGGTATTATTATCACCCGATGAATGAAAATAGCCAATTGTCGTTCACTGTGTCGTGCTAAGGGGGAGGCCTATATATACTTTTAGACTTTCGCGTTCCATTATCAAACTTTATTCTAATCGGGAATTAACGCGATTTACCTTATATTTTGGCTTGACGTTTCGGCCGGGTTGCACCAGCCGTAAGGCCGGGAGGCCTATGTTCAGCAGTGGACGTCTTCCGGCTGATGATGATGATGATTATTATCACACGTGGGGTGTCCGGGTAGCAATAGTACCCACCCATCTCTTCCCGTTGTGTGTCCGTAAGAGGCGACTAAGGGAAAACAAGAAGACGGGCAGCAGCGTCTTTCTATTGGATTATCTACCACCTCTACTGCGATCCCCAAGACGCCTGCCAAGCGTGGGGATTATGGCAAACCCTCCCTTCTAAGGGGGATGCATTTGTTCAGTAGTGAACCTTATACAGCTGCTGATGATTATTATATTAATTTAGTTATTTCTTAAGATGGCTAGATTAAAGAGAGTGTCAGTCGATACAGGATTTTTTCCATTCAATGTATTACTAGCTTTGCTGATGTGTGTCATTTACACAGTTTATATCCTTACTTATGTTCTAAAGTTGTAACTGGTAGCTCAGCTTCTGAGGCTCAGCTATACACTTAGAGGAGATACCACCGGAGAGATCATGATGCGCTTACCCCTCTGCCAAATTTTGTTCATATGTTCAGGTCATACTTTATTTGTATGCGTATCTTTTTGAATGTGTTGCGAGTTTATTATAGTGTGGGTATGCATGAAATTGTATCTGTATGTGTTTACTTCGCCTCCCGCACCCCGCAAAAGTGCCACGAAAAATTTGTTCGGGAAATCGACGCGATACTAGCTCCATTCTAATTACTCTGAGGCTATACAAGCGGCTGTGTAAAATTTATGTAGCGACACCTTCATTCGAATACTCTGAAACCATTTGTTTTCGTTAACACAAAAATCTAGCGCCATCTATTTCAGCTTCAGAAAACTATCTAAGAATTCACCATTGTAAAGCTGAACATACACATAATACCATCTGAGAATGTTTTTGCAATGGTTACATAAACGATAAACCTAGTTATTATCAACATACTATTATGTTAACTGGATGGATAGCAACACTGATTGGTCTTTCTAACTTCCTACGCTACATAAATATGTTTCAATGGCAAGCGTACAAAGTTATATATCGTTGTTTAATTACCCTAGTAGGCAGTAGTGATACGAGAAGATTCTGATAGATGGAGCTAGCTTTTTGCGTGGGGCGCACTAAGCCACAACTAGGCCTCCTTTAGGGCTCCCACACATATCTGCGAACTCGCATCGCATCGCAGTTATGTGTGGGAGCCCTAAAACTCCTCATGCGTATGTTCTACCAAGGGAGCAGGCGGCTAGGATCTAACTTTTTGCCCTGATCTAGAGCTTTTAATAGGACATACTTATTAAATTCTTTGTATGCTGCGGAAAGTTTTGATGTGTTCTTTGTGTGCGTTGAACCCCTTCCCCCTTTATATCCGCGCGGTGGAGGAAATTATAATAAAAATGGTTACTTACTGGTTTCCAAACTTCGAGCTGCTTCAGAGAGAATTACCACCCCTAAAATGAATTGGCCTGATAGAAACCTTATCGAACCTTAAACCCTCCGTTCCTCGAATCATTTGAAACAAATTATTTAGCAGCCGCACTTGTGACCAGGACACTTTTTGTCATCATACCCCGAAAGCCAGCCTAGAGTTGCCTTGTAGCGACCTGGCGTATTTCCCACGTTTCACTGTCTACTTCCTTTTCTTCAGCATAATTGGGCCTGTTGGTCTAGTGCTTAGACACCCTGGCTGCTACCCAATAGGTCGTGGGTTCGATTCCCGCCAAGTGTCTGGGTATTTTTTTAAGTACCTAGGTCAGTTAACTGGTTTCCATAAGTACAGGCTCTGCCTAGTTTGGGATCAGATGACCGTGTGTGGAATTGTCCCAGGAAAAAAAATCTATTTCTACTTTTTTTGTAAAATATTGTGTACCTGCATTCTGCTTTAAGCGGGTTTCAGACTATGCTATAATATAATAGCATATATCTCATAGCACAACAATATCGCGCACCATACATTGTTATGGACACGTTCACACTGTACTGTACTATATATTATTGGCTTATATCGATTATTTCCCAGTCGTCACCACTGGCAACGTTCCCACTGGTGACAAACGGGAAAAAAATTCCCATTTGTCGCCAGTGGTGACGAATGAAACATTAAATTCCCAGTTGTTACCAGTGGCGACAATTGAGACTTTTAATTCCCAATTGTCGCCACTGAAATAAAAAAAGAACAATCACCATCATCAATCAGATCGTCAGAGTTTATTTTTGGCACAGCAACATGCTGAGGCAGCATCTTTTTGGACCCGACACCTTTTTTTGGAATTTTTTTACTATTAATTTTTACCTACTTTGTTATTTTGAGTGTCAAATAAATGTATTTTCTTTCTTTCGTCGGAAGACGTCCACTGCTGAATATAGGGGCCTATTCCCAGTAGTTTTACATTTTGTTCTACATGTATGATTACGAGGGGAAAAAATCCTACTAGTTCTACATGACTGAATGTGGAATGCATTAAATATTATTTTTTCATTCCTAGTAGTTCTACACGATGACGTATTAGAAAATTGGAACTTTATTAGTGAGCAGAATACTTTTATTAACCGACTACAAAAAAGGAGGTTCTGTATTCGACGCGTATGTATGTAATATTAATAAAAATGCGTAATATTCATATATGTTAGTCTATGTGGGCTTCTAAACGAATTTACGAACGCCATGCTATATAGTATAGCATCAGGTCCTTCTTTGCTATACTATATAGCTCAATAGTATAGCGTAGTCTGAAACCCGAGGTCTGGCCGTTGATGTGGCTAAACACATCTTGACTGCGCTGCGCTGCTACCTAATAGTTCATGGATTTGATGGACACCCAGGACTTAGAACAAACATGCATGTATCCCAGTAATATGCTAGTATGGTATTCTGGCACATTACTGAGACATACGCATTTTCGTTCTGTATAATATTCCAACTATTTTATAGGTATTTTTGATGATTTGACGGGAATCGAACTCTTCAATGGTAGTACGGTAGCAGGTACTCAAAAATGAGCTCTACATTATCTAAGCGACTGGACATTATTTGCAAGACTTGATAGAATTAATAATATAGGCTGTCCAACGCTAAATATTTTATGTAGAACTCATTTAGTTAAGGAAATAAAACAACAGGTAGGTTTTAATAATTGATTTATTAATCAGTTAAATAATTTTATTAGGTAAGATTTCTAATAACATTAGTTTATTGGTTTATTAAAAAAATGTAGTACTTACTAAACTAATTGCTGGTAGTTTTCTTTACCTAACCCCATCCATTGTAATTTGTTTCAATAAAAAAAATACTTAAGCTTATCATTATCCAAAAAGAAACAAAATAATTTCGTTTTTAAATATTCAATACAAATAGTGTACATTATGGTTAGCAAAATATTTGCTTAAATAATATTAAGATTTTTTTTATTTTAGATTTAACACAAAGCTTACATTCATTTTTATTAATAATTATAATTTTACATTTTGTTTTTATTTATTTTATGCAAAAATACAAATATGTAATTATTATTATACAACTACCACCGGTTCACAACCTACTATCTACTGAGAAGAACCGGCAAGAAACTCAGCAGACTCTTCTTTATATAAACAACAATTGCCCGAGGGCTGGTTTAAACAGCAAAAAATGGATGGGGTATTTTTTATATAGTCATAGAACCTGAACTTCATGGAGCGTGCACGTCATGGGACATGAACGTTTTGGGGCGTGCACGGCATGGAGCGTACATGACATGGAGCCGAGTTAAGGCTAGAGTGCTTTAAGCGCTCGCCTCCTATTGTACGGTGAAAAAAAAAAATGACATGGAGCCTGCACGGCATGGACCGTGCATATCACGGGGCATGGATGACGTTTAGGGGCGTGCACGGCATGGAGAGTGTTCGTCATGGAGCGTAAACGACATGGAGCCAGCACGTCATGGAGCGTGCATGACGTGGAGCCTGGACGTCATGAACTTAATTACTCAATTATTTGAGAGAAATGTTTTAAAGTGATGTCAGTAAGTCAATGTGGAAGGCATAAGAGGTACATGGAAGGGGGAGTTTCAAAAATCTGATACAAGTCCCAGTATAAGACTTGGTAACTCTAAATAAACTTTGGTGACTAGGACAATCAAAGGGTCGGTCTTTATAGGTAGGTATTGTCATGTCAGTCTTAATACAACGTAGGTATACCTACCTAAATAATTCCTAATACTTACTCAAATCTCTTATCCAATCTAAATTAGTCATTGAAAAATTCTACATTAAAATAGACTGCTTGCAAAATAAACAGTACTTGACTCATCTTATTTACCTTAGTATTCTAAATATGCCTACCTAGGAATTTAGGCAGTAGTGTCATTCGAAGCTAATATTTAATATTCAGCCGCTTTTAATGCGTAGGAAGTCAAAAAACTGCTAGTATACACTGCAATGCGCGGTTTAATACTGTTTTGTATCTTTGTTAGAAACCAAATTTAATGATGACACACACTTAAATTGAAATTTAAAATCGTGTTAAAACAGTTAGATAATCGAACTACAGTCTGACTAGTTGGAATAAACCAATATTCGTGGTCCGTCTCAGATGAGTTACTAGATACTATAAAGTCAGTTCTGCAAAATTCTGATATATGCAAACAGGCAAAACTCTAAGGAAGGCGATATACTTGTTGAGATTGATATAAACACAAACAAAAATAAAATATTAATTACTGATGGTTTATTTATTAATCAAATTTACAACGATTTACAACAAAAAAGAAACATCAATTTTAGTTAAATTTAAATTCTAGAAAGATTGAACATTTCTCAAAGAAGATCAAAAGTTTATTCGGGGTCAGAAAACAGATCTAGATATTTTATTAATGTTATTATTTTAATTTATTTGTTAGTAAGTATTAAATTTAGTACAAAAATATTTGCTTTCATTATTAAATGCAGGTAAACAATTTGTAATCACGAGTTTGATAAATTTCAGAGTTCCTCTAACTAAAATAAGCAATCAAGGGCATGAAATCCGAAGCGAATGACGCCTAATACTATAATACGTAGTTATTACGTAACCAGTAGACACTTATAACTTTAAAAATGCTAACAAAACATTTTAGCTACCGTAATATCGATTAAAGATAAAAATAATAATAAGATGGCTAACTCTAACAACTTATCTAAACGTTTACCTAGTTGTCTAAATACTTATCTATAGGAGATAATATAGTAGAGCCACGCCCGAAATAGAGTTTAAACTAAAGCCTGCCAGTAACTTAGGCTTCTTCCAGATTCGTTTTATGGAGTCCTAACATAGACGTCCTGAATCTACGGCCCGTTTTCAACTCTCAAATCCAGGGGCCACTGTATATCCTATATTGAGACATCAAATACAGACAACGTAAGCAACGTAACGTTTCTAACTTAATGCTAAACCTATCAGATATACGTAACATACTCTTAAATACGTGACGCCTAACCTAACAATAGTTACATCAAAATTAATTCTAAAATACTAACAATAATCTGAATTCTAGACTTATTATTGTAAGATGTCAAACACTGAATGTGATAATTATAGGGTAACCTAACAATAAAATAACCTAAGTCATCGCCCGGTTTAAAATGCTCCTCTCATACCTACACAACTCGTATATGATGTTATTACCTATGGAACTCTAAATCATCTCACACCGATGATATCTGTCCGGAATATTACTTGCAGTATTACAAAACACGTTTTCTATCTTTCTGCTCCCCTCACTAAACAAAGCAACATTTCCAAATTGTAGAGTATTATCATGAATCAGTCGAAAGGAAATATTGTTATTTTAATTAGCTTGTAATATTCAGATTCTTAAGTAATCTAACTGCTATAAATAACTATACCTATAGAATCAAAGTTGCGCCTCACTGTGTGTGCTCCCGAGTTATATGTTAAGCTTTTCAAACTAACGCTGCCTACGGTCCGTTGGTAAAAAGCCTGCCTGACGCCGCCAACATAATAATAATACATCTGAAAATCAAACATGGTTTGCAATTATTAACACCTAACTCGATCCGTTTTTCATATATTTATTTTAGTGTAAAGGAAATTATTCTATTGCGTCTACCGCAATGTGCAAGTGTTAGTGAAATTTCAAGCGCTTTTGCATATTAACACGTTCGTTTGTCGTTTATAGGTCAGCCTGTGGGATAATTGCTACACCAAGACGATCTAAATGACATGCTGTATTTTAAAAAAGATCAAATGCACTTGGATTTTATTAGTGGATGATTAGAGATAACTGTTTTATTATAGTACTTAATTCTGCTAATAATTTTACAGTCGAAGCATTAGTCTGTCCTGTACAATTCTGATGTTCTAAACTGTACAGCGTCTGCATTAGTATTAACTGTTGTAGCGAAACCCTGCTTCATTGGTAAGACTTTAATTAACAGCGAGACGTTCCTAATAGGTACATATGTATAGTTGTTCGACGTCGTAAAAATTTAGCAGAATTGGGCACGTTTATGAAATTAAAACTAAAAAGGGACTTTACTAAGTGCCCAATGTAGTTAATTAAAATTTTGGTAGAGCTAATAAAAATGATAAAAATTAAAAATCTATATTAATACCTTGAATTTTAAGTTATGTTCTGTAAATTACGGAGGCGTAACTAATACTGGTGGCTATCTAGGGTCCATCCCTCGTGAAGTCCTCTATTAGGCGGGAAATTGACGGGACTAATTTGTGTATGGTTTTGTCGATGGGACGGGCGGCCATGTTGTTTTACGTTGTAACCTTACGGGGTCTGCAGGACAAGCGGTGACAATAAATACGTGTAACAGTTAATTATAGCTCCTGAAATTATATAAAAAACAAAATAGATATTAGATAAATGCAATAGTGTTTTTAGTTTATACAAAGTTTCCTAATGTAATTCAATTCCAAGGGAATACCACTACCTATGTGTAAAATTGCGCAAAAGCTCATAAGTACACAAATACCCAAACAACGAATAATTTTCATTTAGACTACATGTTTGGTAGAAATTAGTGACAGTAAGCTAACGATCAAAATATTTACACAAGTTTCACATGGAGCCAGTGAAAAGCACAAAACCGAAAATCGACTATTTAATAGGTACGAATTTATGGAAAAAACAAATGTAACCAAACCCAATTTTAATTTATTTTCTGTTAAAACTGAACTAGATACGTTATTTACTTGGCTGCCATGCTGTATAACCATTAAAAGCAATGACGATGTAAATATTAGAACTTCATCCAATTTCATGAGATATTCATGCTAATTTGCCTGGTTTCAGAAACGAATAAAGTGGGCCAAAAGCATAATCACAGAGGCACCAAAACATTGACAAGACAATAAATTCCCAAGTGCCTTAGCATGATCGTAGGACAGTGTGACGTCATAAATGTGATGCTTTAGCTAAATTTTGTGCATTTCCATTTATCACAATACTCGTATGGGCTCATGCATTATGCATTGATCTACATAAATACTAGTGTTCTTAAAGGATACGTACATAGTTATCTAGTTCACTACAAAAAATAGCATTTGATACTAAAGGTTTGCCTATAATTAATTGGTTAGTACATTCACATTCGTCCACTATTTAAAAAAAACTGTTCTCAACAAATATGATTGCCATTCCTCTACCATTTTTCAACTTATTAATTACCGTACCTAGTTTTTAAATCGCTGATTTATTTTAATTTGTTTATTCTATATGTATTACCTTGGATGTTTACGTAAGCACACTTAGATTAGATATGCCTTATTACTAAAATTTAATTAACTTCATCCATTTTACGTTATCTCTGTCACATATTGAAATCGGTATTTCCAACACTAGTTAGTGATCTAAATACTCCATTAATTACCCTACCTACCTACATATAACATCTTTGTTATATTCGTTATTTTTAAACAAATATGAGCAATATGATAGTGATGATTATAGTACGTGGCCTTATTTCTTTCTTATCCTAACGTTTAAGGAATTCCTCCACCAAATTATTTGCCATTCTACCTACTGCACCTGTTAGTTTACCTACTTTTTACCTATTGCTGTGAGCAACAACTTGGCCTTGATTCCTACAGAATAAGTGTGTATTATTGTTTAGTGCGCCTTGCACAACGCTTAGTTACATCTTTATACTTAGTATAATACTATCTTCAGTAAAACTTAATTCTAATGCCGTAATTGAAAGAAATATTTTGTTTTCGTACGTATGTATGTCCGCCGTACCTAATTCTTAGAACTTAGTTTTGTTCATGATAATTTCGGTTAGCTGTTCAAAGCTAAAATGTTTAGAATTTATTTCTTCTTGCATCATCATCTTATTTTCTGCTGCTATGTATTTCCGCTTCTCTAGCCCTATCAATTTTTCGAATGTCATGAAAACGTCCGCATGTACTTAAATTTATTTGTTTTAACATCAATCGTGCCGCAAAATTTAATAAAATAAATAGTTATAGTAATAGCTTTTCTAGATGTTTAACGAATATTAAGTAAGAATATACCTACCTACTATTTCTATGAAAATAAATTTTATTCTGATCTTATATTCATAAAATTTTCACAATATATCAATTACATAAGCCGCAGTAAATAGAGTTTACCATAACTCACGTATTTCTTACAGAATTTATTTCTTATATTCATAGAGATCTTATCATTAATCTTATATTCATAATTTATTTCCTATATTCATACAGAATATTATTGTTTCTTTAAACTATGTGTAATACCTATTTTAAATATTCTTTCTATTCGTTTGTTCTGCAACAAAACACAAGTTTCTTCCATAAAAAGCCGAAATATCTCTGTGATATCACTCGGTCCCATTTGGTTAAATAAACCTCAATGTTAAACTGTCTAACCATGGTAAATTCAGTTCTTCTATCCATCTTGTACCTACATATCCGCAAAAACTCATTTTGTTCTTATTAAAAAATTTCCTTCTCGGGATCTAAAATTTCATAAATTCTTAAAAAAATATTGTATTGAGCAGGTACACTTGTTTGGATACAACATAAATAATCATTTTCTAAATATAGAACCGAACCCAGTTTTTAAATCCTTACTTCCTTTGAAGTCTTGTTTGTTGGCCTATGTTATTTCATACTAAAAACATATTTTCCCAATCCGTCACAAGTTAAGGTACGAAATGTACGAGGTTAGTTTCTCTAAAAGGGCTTAGCTTACTAGCAGATGTCCAAACGCAGACTTTCTGCAAACATTTAAATACTCATATCATTTATTCCATCTGCGTCGTCGTAGATATTCCTCATATGGACCTAAGGTGCATCAATAATTAATATTATAGGACGTTTCAATAACTTTTGTACACATCATTTGCTGTAATGCAGTATCTTTATTATAAAGTGGGTTACGTGCTAAAGATCTTTGAATGGTCTTGTATCTTCTCTCTTCAATCAACTAATGTAATAAAAAGCATAATAGTAGGTGTATAGATTCGGTAATATTTGTGATAAGTAATTTGATAAGTAATTTATTTTAAATGTATGTAGGTCTATACGTTAATACTACGTAATTTTGGATACCTACTCTAACATTTACATCTCAGCTTGATTACCTACTATATTTGCGTTTAAAGAGCAAGCTTTAAGCTTAAATGTTTGTGTATTTTCCATACTTCTATTATACAATTACATAGCACCTAATTCTCTATTATTTTGTGCAGTGTGCAAAAGCATTATGTTAGATCAAATATTTAGAATCTCTTTACCACAATCCATACCTTCTCTAACATTTTTACACTACATACTTATTAATTTTACAAACACAGCTAGAAAATTTCACACAATCACTATAATAGGCAGGCTAAGTATTTCATAGCAAGAATTTACAAACGCATCTCACAAACCCAGTTACGTTCAGATTACATACCACAGCTAATGAAATAAAGATCTTCATGCACAGTAATTCACACTCTCATTTACTTACACTGTGTAAGATTATATGTTATTGGTTCCTCTACCAGTTTATTAATAGGTACGTACCGTATAATATTACATAAGTACATTTTTTTCTTAAAGAAATTTTCAGTAAACATTTTCATTTATCAAAAATCAACATGATTATTAGCGTCTTGAATCATGCTAATATTACATCTGTACGTTTATTTCAGAAAACAAAACATTGTTAATTGATTATTAATGTTGTGTTAAATTCCTACCTTTCCCATTTAATGGTTTCAATTCACTTTGAAAATACACAGATTAAGTTTTTATGTAAGTCACACAAACATTTTACTAACATTCTTCCAAGAATAGTAAAATACATATGTATAATTTCAAATCAATAAATTTAACACAATACATAACTGTTAATTAATATTTTTGAACGAAACATGGCTCACTGTACACGAATACTAAACATAAACCAACCTTTAATAAATTTGGGAATATAATTCAATGAGAGCTGCCACTACCACTCACAGAAAGCAAAACTACTTTAACAATAGGTGAAAAGCATCGAAAGATTTGCACAAGAAACTCATAACAAATGCACGTCATTGTAAACCAAAAAGATTGTAAAACATAGTTTTATTAACGACATAAAATCAGTTCGGCCAAAAAAGTCCCAAAGAGGAGAGACAAATTTCACATGATTGCCACACTAGCGCGATCCATATACAAAAATAATTAAAAGTAAGTACTCGTATAGGGTATAGGTAGTAGAAATTATTAGGCAAATGATAAATCAGAAAAACAAAATTGGTGACATCTAAAATCATGATAACCACGACAAAATATGAAAAAGAGAATGTGTTATTTTATAAACTGAAATGAGCAATACGAATTATTAAATAACTATTAGCACAATAACGTTAGTTTTGAACAAAGCCCAATTTGAAGCTTACACACATAATTTGTAATAGTACACAGCAGTCTAACACAATTCGGATCAACGCCTAGCAAGATAGGGAAAAATATTGATATGGTTAACAAGCTGGGTACGTATATACACTTCTCAGGTCCTTCCATGATTATTTCTTGTTTCTCAAGCTAATAGTGAGTATGATAGAATTCTAATAACAATATTTACATTTGTTTAAATACCTACATCGTTGTCTGACAAATGCATTACCTTTTTGTGTCTAGTAATTGCTTAGTAAACGAGGAACCGCATTAATTAAATAGCTACATAGGTATTAAGAAACACTCTTTTACTCCATATAAATTTAACCTTCGTCTTACTTTTCCATATAGAATTGAAGCTCAGCCCTCTTCGCTCCATCCAGCTAAGTAACTTACAAACCTACCTATATGTCTTATATTGTAATCGCTCTTTGTAAATCATGTAATTGTAATAAACTTAATACTACATTTATGTACCGTTAACGTGATTGATAGACTTAGTTTCAATTATCAGTACCTACGCATATTTACACTCTCTAAAGTACTTTGAGAGAAATAAATCTAATTTTATCATATTCACTTGGTGTTCATATTCTTAACATTTTGTAATTCCATATAATTTACTATCAAGATATAAGTAATAAGTATAAAGTTAATCATAGTTTAATTTACGGTAATTTTAACATGTCCATTTTTCTATAAATTGAGGTAATTCTTAAGGCCTTAAGGTTTAATCATACGTTGATCAGCAATGATATTATAAGCCATAGATATGTTATATCTCTACTAATGAGCGCCAAAAATTGTGACTCATGAAATTAAATTTTTTTGTGATATAAAGAAAAGGTATGATATCCATTCCTTATTATTTACTTTTGTACAGTAGGTACTTTGAGCATTTTCTAAATACGCATGACGGCATTTTACTTGATTTTCAAAGGCACACGTCACGTTCGTTACATTTTACCGAAGCGTGGACTTACTGCTAGTTTATCCAATTTGGGTGAATTTCGTTGTTTCACTTTTCGTGCGCTAATGGCATATCTAAAATTAATTATTAACTTTTTACCAACCGCTTACATTTTTGTATTCATACATAATAATCTGTCAATACTCTCCGTGTTATTTATTTAGAGAGAGTGAGTTTAATTATCATTACCTACCTACGCATATTTACACTCTCTCTAAATCTAATTTTATCATTTTAACCCTATATCGATAACTTGGTGTTTATATTCTCATCATTTTGTAATTCCATATAATATATTGTATAACGTGTTCTTTACCGTATAACCTATCGCCTACCATGTAAATACAACATAGGTGAAGTTTCATAGTGTATCAAGTGTTTTATCGACTTCAAGTTTCCGATATATTTTGTTCGTTTTCTCATGTGTTTTTCCTTTCTTACCTAAATAAAATAAACTTTTTAAGATTTGCTTTTCAACTGAATTGGGTATACCTAATTTTATCTGATTTCTTACGTTTTTAGTTCAGCTCAACACTTCTTCACTCCTTCTATACTAAAATAAAAATAGAACATATCTGAAGTATATACGTCATTTTCCAAATTAAATTCGGTTACTAACCATAAACGAACTTATTTTAAATCATCATAATTTACTATCAAGATATAAATAATAAGTATAAAGTTAACCATAGTTTAATTTACGGTAATTTTAACATGTCCATTTTTCTATAAATTGAGATAATTCTTAAGGCCTTAAGGTTTAATCATACGTTGATCAGCAATGATATTATAAGCCATAGATATGTTATATCCCTACTAATGAGCGCCAAAAATTGTGACTCATGAAATTAAAATGTTTTGTGATATAAAGAAAAGGTACCTATGATATCCATTCCTTATTATTTACTTTACAGTAGGTACTTTCTGTATTTTTTAAATACGTATGACGGCATTTTACTTGATTTTCAAGGGCACACGTCACGTTCGTTTCATTTTATCGAAGCGTGGGCTTACTGCTAGTTCATCCAATTTGGGTGAATTTCGTTGTTTCACTTTTCGTGCGCTAATGGCATATCTAAAATTAATTATTAACTTTTTACCAACCGCTTACATTTTTGTATTCATACATAATAATTTGTCAATACTCTCCGTGTTATTTCTTTTATAGATAGAAACATTGTTTTGACACTTATTATATATATCAAAATAGTCATATTTTTAAAATTAGCTGATAATTTAATTTTACGCATCTCTCTATACGCTTGTAAAGCTTTATTTTCCTTATTTAAATAACATATTCATCCACTCATAGCTCCTAAATAAAAATTTAGGAAAGTATGACCGCAGTTCTCTTCTCTGTGTCTTACGAGTATCTCTATATGTAGGCCTACTTATAGAAGTACACCGCACGTTAACTTTTTATTGTTTCTATAAAATTTGTTGCATTTTCGTCTAATAGTTTTGTTCGTCTAATCAAGAAAAGTTTTTTATGAACTAAGCATGTATTTTCTACATCTTTGTTTTATTTCATTTTAATAACCTACCTAAATATAGTACATTCAAGTGTATATGATGTTCCGGTTTATCATATTTATTTAAAGCCTACTTATTATTACTTAAGTTCCTATATAATTATCTTTCATATTTTGTTATTTTCTGTCGCATTTGTCTTTCTTCTAATGTTGAAGCCACATAAGAATCTTTTGTTTAAATATATCAATAAAGAGGTGAACCTTAGTAATATTATCGTTAGCGTTAACTTATTCATTTGTACCTAATCTCTTAAATAGCTTAATATTCCTGATACCCTACCCTAACTTCCAACCATGACTTTCTGTGTAAAAAAATAAATGAGTCTATGTAACTCATTTATTTTTTGTATATATAGTATTTGTATTGCTTGTTTAATATATTTTATTTTTATATTAACAGTGTCTCGCTTGCATTTATTGTATAGGTTTTATACTTAGATGTACTTTTTTTATTTTATCTTGTTTTAATTATGATAAATATTTATGTCCTTTAGCTTAATTTGTGACCTTATCGGAATCATCTACTAATATCTGATCAGTTAGAATTAATTTTTAATATAATTAATAAGTTATGTAGTAGAGAGCAGAGTTAGTATTCACATAGCTTGTTAATCCTCTTGAAATCTGAAAATTGTTTAAATTGATAAAAAAGAGAATTTTAATTGTAGTAGGCAGGCATATAATTTTAATTGTATTATTTCTATTTCCATTGCAAAATTAAGAAAAACAACACACTTAACTACAGATTATCACAATTTCACAGCACATTTAAGAACAGCTTATGGTATGAACTTGCACATTTCATCACTAGAACTGATAATGCTGATACCTCTTTAATATACCTTGTTTTGTTTTATAAGACTAATCTCACTTGTCACAAATAAATCAATTTCAGAAACTGAAAACGAGTAAAGAAGTACTTAAGTACTTCTATTTTCTTGCACCAAAAAGTTAAGTTTCAAAACAACTCGCACAAATAATTATCTTTCATTCATTGACTTTTATATTACTTTCAAGTAATAAACGGAGTATTTAAGCATTAATTATCTGTTTAGTAAATTATATAAACAACACTTTAAACTTCGTTAAAAAAATCTAAAACAAAACTATTATTATGAAGTATTTCTCTACCAATTTTTTAAAACACTTTTCGCTCACATACAAGAGTTCATAATATAAAACATTCTTGTTCGTCAACGTCAGAAGCCAAAATCCTATTCTTGTTTCCACTCTAAATGTACCTACTTGATACTTAACTTACATTAAAGAATGGGCTATTTTTGTTAGAACCGTAACGTAATTTATGGAGATTTATGATGAATGATTGTCTATATATTTATGTTGATGATATCTAAATTTCTTCTTGAAAGTATTTTGATAATGCTGTAAAACATAGTCAAATACATGTCTCTTCATATTACTTTTAACGATATTTCCTTTTGGTTAAATCTTACATGTCGATTTCACTTTTAATAATCTTATCCACCTAAAAATAATCCAAAGTTTTCTGTTTCGTACTATTTTTCTTTCTTTAAGGTTCATGACTTTGGTGATGTGCTTGGAATCTTTAACTCTTCATTAATAATCGACACGTTTAAAAGCTTTGATCATCCATGTAATGATTCAAGTTTTCTGAAGATGTTGATTTATGAATTTAGAACAGATAGGGTGGTAAATACACGCGCTGAAAATATCAGCTTCAAATCGTTTACACAAATCATAAAATGCTGAAAAAAAATCAAAATCAAAAGCTTCGCAAAGCTACCTACTATTCCTAGATATTTCTTCATTCATCTATCCGATGCACTTACAGAAAATATTCGGAAGGATCAGAGATATAGTTTGAGTAGACGGGTGTATTCTTTCTTACTTCATTCTTATAGGCTGAAGGTATTGAAGACCGACATGACTAGAGAGACAAACCGTGACATCGACATTAGTATGCGTAATTATATGTAACATATAGCGGTATAGCTGTGTAGTCCCACAGTTCTAGTTACTACTATCAAAACTAGCCGTTTATATCCAAGACAGGTGTATGGATATGATGACTAACGGAAATCTAATATTAGTTGATATGGCTGTGCAATCCAACAATCCAAGTTTGCCTAATATAAGCTTAGATTTAGGTTGTTATATCCAAAACAGAAGAGAAGTACGGATATAGTTAACAAATTGAACAGTGGAAGTTCAATAGCGTCCTTGTTCACGTAGTTAGTTATGGCCTTATCATCCGGCTAAATTGATGGTTACCCAAGGTCACAATTAACAGTCCCGTAGAGTCTAGCCCTTCAGACCGATGAGTGAGTCACGATGATTTGCAATACACGTGAAGTGTAAGTAAAGCTTCCATTATTCATATAAATTAATATTTATGGCGTCATGTAATATATTTTTTATAGCAGAGTTAAGAATAGGTATAAAGAAATATTTGCTGAAAAAAAGACTTTAAGAGCCTATCCCTGTAATCGAAACTCATTATTTTCATATTCTTTCCGCCTTTACTTTTAAATTATTCATAAATATTCCAACAACTATTTAAATTAGTTATAATAATATAGTATTTTGATTTTTCTATATCTTTGTCTGTAGTTCATGAATAGATTATCCGTCTTTCAATAGTTTTTGAATTCAAGTTGTCTCTTGATCCTTATTAAGGAACAAACACATTCATAATTTTAGTTATTTTATCTAGTTAAGTAAGTAATAAACTAATAACATCCTTATAATATAATCCTCATATTATGATCAATGATATTTTAATCGGTTCTATTTTGTCATGATTATAATCAATCTTGTTCTCTACGTACTTGTAATTTTATTTTAAGATCAACGTTCTTCAGTTTCTCAATTGTTATTTCGAAGTTTTTCATTGTATTTATAGTAGGTCCTGGGTCTTACCATATCTGTGAATAATCTATCTTTTTCTCTTTTATTGTTACCTTCCTTCCTAAATTTTCTATTTTCATTAATAAATGAAAATCATTATCATTTACCCATATTAGATAATCAATTTCTATGTTGTATGTTTGAAGAATTCAGATTTGTACTCAGATTTGATTTCAGATCTGGTTCTTGAAATAAAAACACTGTATATTAGAATAATAGTTTAAATGTGTTTTGATTTTGAAATCATTCAACGGCGGTATACCTGCTCGAATATATGTTTATGTTTGGAGACTATCATATATCACAGAACAAATATTTATAAAAATGATTTTCATATTTTATCACTGGAACTGATTAAATTAGTGTACATGTATAACGTTGAATTGTGGTTTGGCTGTACATTTAAGTATATAATAACACAATTCCTAAACACATACTTACTACTAAAACTATATAGAGAAAATATATTCGTCAACATTTTGCCTACTTATTAGAATTTGATATGTGGGTCAACGCTTTTGCATCGATAAATTAGCTTTCTATTACTTATTAGAATTCTTATAAGATATGTATGTATTAAACTTGAATAACTTTAATCCTTAGCTATCATAATTTCAATCCATTAGTTCTTTCTCGTTATACTTTATAATTTTTCTGTATTCCATTTATTTCTTTCTTTCTTTTGTAGTGCTTTTCGTATTAGATTAGGTATTTATCTTACAGTGAGTTTCGTCACATTGGGTAATAAAGTAACTCAGTAGTTTTTAATATTCCACATTGTTTCTATTTCGATAATAAATTCTATTGTGTAGGATCTGTACAGTTATAGATTTTTAAATACTTAGTAAGTACTATTTATTTTCTGATCTGAGAATCTTATATTCTTCTTAAAATAAATGTTGTTCTTAGCACACATCTATATAACAAATTTAGATTAGTCTAGCCAATACCTACTAGGTAAATAATTTAATCTTATTTGCATACAAACAAAATCTATATCTTCAATGTCAAGCATAGGTCCAGTGGGAAAATTTTAGTCTCATTTATTTAAAATGTTAAAACCATATTGGGCTTAAAGGCTTGTAGTTTAGCAGTTTCTTTAGTACTGTAATATCTTGTTATAATTATGTTCTGCATTTACATATCTTCGGTGTTTGTGTTTATTGGAATTGTACTTATTCAAGTTTTTTTCCTTTCTTGATATACGCAGAAGACTATATTGAATGTTTTACAATCTTGAATGTGGTCTTCATTAACTTCTTCTGACACTCTCTTAAATGTATAATTGTATACTTACTGGACTGGATAAATATGAGCTTTGTTTCTTTAAGTTAAATGCTTTAAAATTTATAACTTGAATTTATGGTATAAATAAATTTGTAAAATAATTGATAATATAACATTTTTAAAAATTGTTATTCTTTTTACATTTAATATTTGCATTGTGTCCATTAAATAATAACGTACTGTTGTTCGCAACCTAATTTCTCTCGAATTTTTATCATTTTTATAATATTTTTGTAAATATACATTAACATACATTTCAGTTAAATCCATAAATACTTATAAATGTGTAACATTTTGAAATACGTTGGTCGTCGTTTTCATTTACTTCTTAATCGGTATCGCTAATTACATTATGGATTAGTTTAATATCTCTATATTTTATTATTTCGACTGATTAAAAGATAGATATTCTTAAAATAAATACTCCTTTAACGTAGCGTAGAATTCAATGATAATAATATTGTAACTTTCAAAAAAATCCTTCTAATTTGAATTATATATACTGTTATGTATTATGTATATCTCTAATATGTCCACTTCCATTTGGTGCCTGAATTACATCCATAAATCCTTCGAGCAAATTCCAATTCGACAGTATGTATTTATTTCTTCATTTTAATTGTGACTGTACCTACATAATATAATGCTATGAGTTTCCATTAGTCTATTATTTCTTTTATTTTCACAGTTCACGAAACGATTGATACTAAAACTAAATGCAAACATAATCTTGCTTATTTACCTACTTCAATTTCCCTTCCCTTCATTTGATTAACATTAATCTTCTTTCTTCTTTCTAAAAGTATTTGTTAAGACTTGTACATTGTTACCTAAAATTCCTAAGCGACCATATATAGGATAAGGGTTGTAATTATAAAATAGTAAGGGCTGGTTTTGATCTAACGTCCTACCTTTATTTTGTTTACCGGCTCATTTCTCATTGCATAGTTTAGATTTGTCGTGTATCAAAAAATCAATTTTCCATATGTTTTGTCAGTCCATGATGATTGAAATGGCGATTTTAAAAAAGCCTTTATGTGTCATAGATTTCATATCGATAATGTATTTTGGTAAAATTAGTCTTTCTCCTTTAACAAGTTTCTGATGTCGGTATTTTTTATACTTCAATAAATTTTCCAATTTTGTAATCTGTAAGTATTCAATTTTGATTCCAATTAACATAACCGTCCGTGACTTAGCCGCCGTCTACTTAACCATAAATTGAATCAAGAGTAGGCTATTTTATCTAATAAGCTAGGTACGTAATGTATTTCACTCAAAGATACATCCAATCTTTAAATATGTTTTGCTCAGATTATTTGCTTAATTTTCTTGTTGTACTTATTATGTAATTACTTACATCTTGAATATACGACGGTTAAGCTTGAACTTTTGTAATGGACTTTCTGAGCGTACTGTTTTCACTATAATTTGCCATTGATATTTTTATTGTTCCGTGAAATTAGTATGTTATATATATATTTCCAACAAATATACTTCACTTGCTAAAATTAATATGTTGCTTACTTTAATTTGGTACATACAGCTAGGGTTTATACGTGATTTGTATTTAGCTCTTCAATCTGTGATTTTCATGTTACTTAATAATTATGTTTAAACCAGTTTAATATTTCACGCTATTGCTAGTTTGTCGTTTGTACGTATGTGTGTGTGTGTTTTGTTATTATTAAATATGTTCTTTCTTCTATAGCATTGCCAAGAAATATTCGCTTAAGTGACTAAAGTTGTTGTTAACATTTATTATTAGGTGCTTAGGTATATCTCACTGTTTTTGTAAGCATGGTTTTCTTAATATTCATAAAACCAATAATTACTTCCATTCTACCAAATTATGTGTCCATTCTGTCTCTATAAGTATCACGTTACGTTGTTTAAAAAGTAAACAACTCCATGTAATATAATATATGTAATTGCTATTTTTGTTTTGAAATACAATAATTAAGAAATAGAATCACTTTTACCCTATACATTATCACTACAATCTAATATCACAGCTACGTACGTATAATATATTCACTTTACGATGCACTATTTATTAAACTGATAACATACACTCTCCCTCAACATTGTCTAACGGCTTAGTTTTTTGTCTATTCTATACAATCAAATTAGACGAAACACATTTTAATATACTAAACCTTAAAACTAATGAAACCCGACACTTTCTTGCATTCTAATCTTGACTTGTATCTCACTACTTTTCACTAAAAATCTAAATAAAGGTATAAAATCACTCACGGTTAAATATAAATTGGTTCGACGTAATTTTATAAGCATATGCAACAGAATATTTGTAAAAACACTTGTTTGAACAAACATTGCTTATGGTTTGGCCTAAATAATTTTTGTTTCTACCTATATCGTACCTACTATAATTTGGTATTATATTTTTCACTTCTAAAAATATTCTTGCCCATTGATGAACGATTACTTTTCCTTAGCGTTTTACTTCTATAATATTTTCATTTTTTTTTCTTTTATGTTATACCTATTCTCCTCTAAACTATAACCTAAAAAATGTTAAATGTATTATTATAAAGTACAGGTTCACTTAACTGAGCTCAGGTATCAGTTTAATTTCCCCTTCAATACCTAAATCTAAATTATTATACCAATTTATTGATCATATCTAATGAATGAAGGCTACCTAGCCTTAAACAGTTTCTGATGTAAGATAATATTATAGCTTTAAGTCATTGCTAATCATACTAAACGCTATTTATCCACGTATTACCTAGCTTGCTTCGCATCTATTTCGTATCACTTAGCTTGCCTAATGTGTTTTAGTAGTTAACATTCTCATACTGATTGTAAATTACTTTCATTTATTTTTGCTAGTATTATTAAGTATGTACTTATTCCTATTCTTATTATCATATTCTTTTTATTTTCATTTATCTGTTATTTTACTTGGTAAATCATATAAGTATTTACAACCCGCTCAATCAAATGATATCGATATTTTTTGACGATAACTTCTTTATTCTTACGTATTTCTTAAGTGATATACTTATGGCTATTTTTATATTTTTAATTACATAATCCACACTTACTTCTAAAAAAAATATTTGTTTCAAAGCTAATACGAGATTCCTTAGCACTAACTTGATTATGCTGATATTCTGGAGCTAAGTATTTTGCTTAAGTCGTTTATGGCGGAGTTTTTAATTCTATTTATTGGCTTAAATGAATAGACGTTATTTAGGTTCTCCATGTCGGATCGTTACTTGGTCGTCTTTATATAATTGTGTGTGTATAATTGTGTATGTTTCACCACATTAGGGGTGAAGTAATTTAGTAGTAATCGTTCTCTTAATTTTTTCTATTTAATAATAATAATAATATCTTGGGATAATCCACACACCAATCCATTTTTTGAGATACTGTAGTTCATTATAATGCTATTTACACGTCGCTTCTTATTTTAGTCGTTATTATTCAATATTTTTGTCCGTATTGTTCCGTGTTCAATAAGAATTAAACTGAAGTTGGTAAATTTAATAATCTTGTATTACTTCGTAAAAAAGGAGCTTGTAGAAGACGACTTCAATAAAGTAATTCATCAGGTAGATTTTATCCATTTCACTAGACTGTAAAACCTATCACGGTCAAATATGAAAAGTCTTGATATCCTTCAGTACGTTGTTGCTTTAGTTATTAACATATGTTACACACATTCTTAAACCTAGGATCAAGGAGAAAATCCTTATCATAATCAATTCACAATTTAACACTATTGTTAACTTGTAGTTTAACAACTACCATCTTGTTATTATAATTATTTTATGCAATATACCACGCTAACTATTTAAGTAAAGT
Organism: Furcula furcula; assembly: GCA_911728495.1. Classification (NCBI taxonomy): domain Eukaryota; kingdom Metazoa; phylum Arthropoda; class Insecta; order Lepidoptera; family Notodontidae; genus Furcula; species Furcula furcula. The sequence goes on along the minus strand of OU452246.1, from coordinate 5,876,795 downwards.
AAACATTTGTGTAGTAGGCCTAGGTTAATTTTCTGTTGGAGTGTTATATCATTTTATCAAATTGATCGAAAATCAGTCATTTTTCATTCATAGTATAAGTATCTTCAATATTATTTTGTATAAGACATATTTAAATAATATTTCATTTACATTTCGTGACAACTTTCTATTTAAAAGATCTGCGTTGTTCTTATCTATCCTTGGATTATTTCTGTTTGTTCATTTGATTAACCTTGAATTAGATGAGTTTTCCTAAACTTTAAGTACCTACATTGTATTGGTATTATGATTATGTTATTACTGGTAAGATATTTTCAAAGATATTTTCGCTGGAAATACTAAACTTTAAGATCTACATCCTGAAATCTGCATCTCCTTGTTTTCTCAATACATTTACCTAAATTTGTTTTACGTTATCGCCTGTAATAATGTTCGTTATGTGTGTTATGTTAATTACATAAATCATTGTAGGTATGTATAATAATAATAATCATCATCAACATTAATTGGTCTTTAATTATTAATGGTCTCGGTTATATTTTCTATCTTCTTGCATCATAAATTATGTAGATTAATATGTAACATTCTAAAATGCCTTAGATCATATCAATGCGCAATATCAAAATATAATAATTTTGGGAATAATTCATACGTATTAAATTTATACCTATGTCCTATCAAAATTCTGGTCACAACTATTTAGAAATTTACAATTTAAGACTTTGTCACACCTGTGTGTGTGTGTGTGTGTGTTATACTCTCTGCTAGAGTATATGGGGTAGGGGTATACCTGGCAACTAGATCCTGTTATTAATATTCTCTTAAATATCATTATGTTCCTCAATATATAGCTGGCTAGCTTTGGATACCTATTACAAACATATCTATATAATGTTTACATTAGAATTTTTCTTTTAGCGTTAATTAATATTAATGCTTTTATTTTCATTTATCTGTTATGTTATATTATCTTTTATATTGGTAAACGTTGCACGTTACACGTAGCACGTTTTACGATTTAATTATAATTATTGTATGTCTTCTTATGTAGGTTTGTGTAACATAATTAGGTACTCTAATTAACTTTTATTCTACCGATCCTTCTTAGTTGTACACCTCACTTGCTCTCACACTCTTTACTCTCCTTTTCCTCTACCACTGTGGAGTTTGCTGTTAGAAAACCTTTGTACTTTTTGTATGTATTTTATCTTGTGTGTACAATAAAGAATTAAAGAATCAAATTTGCTTGATTTTTAATATAAGTAGGTACATATAATAAATATTAACATCTATAAGAAGCCGCTGAGTCCTAAACTTGATTATAATTTCGCATAGTTTGGTATTAAAAAAAAAATGGTATATTATTTCAGAATAGTACGAAGTCTAGCATATTTCCAACTATAGAATCCTTGTCATAATCATTCTACAATGGTGGTTAGCCGTTGATCTTGTTATTTAAACCTTTATGCTGTAAGTTAATTCCAATGGAATTGTCATTTATCGACAGTCTACTATTTTTTGTCATTCTTATTGTAGCATCCTAAATTTTTTAAAGTGAAATTTATATTTAATATTCGTATTTTTACGGCATTCAGAGTTGTATTTATTTATTTAAAAGTAGCTGTCCCGCGCAGCTCCACTCACTCCTAATTTTCGCTTTTTTTTTTTAATTTTGGCAATTTTCCTAATGTTTTTCCGTAAGAACCTTCTCCTGACGATAACGTAAACAAAATAAAAGAATTATCCAATTTGGTGCAGTTGTTCGGAAGTCATGCGCGTGCATACTTTTCGGCGATATGTATAGTAGAAATAGATATTGCAACAAGTAAAGAGTAAGTGGTAAAATGATAATTGTTTGAATTTTTCAAAATCAGTTACTTAACGTCGAAAGAGAAATAAAATTCTTATTCTGGAAACTATTACAATTTCATAGCACAAACGTATAACAAAAATAACTTCACTCACACATAACTTTGACTTTGTTAAGACTAAAACTATACTCGACACTGCGATACGATAATAGCCAACACTCAGTCTTGCAGCACTATCTTTATGTGTCTCAGTCTTCAGTCTTTATTTTTAAGGATATAAATTCATGTGTAATTCATACGAGCCTACTTTTGATGTATTATTGAAATTCTGTTTAACTGTTTTTGTTAAAAAGCTCTTCTCCTTGGAATATTTCGAGATTACCTTGTAAGTTATCATAAACATTTACATGATTGTATTCGATAACTTCAAATCTTTGTCTTTATTCATACGTGTCTGTTTACTTGTTATTGTATTATTGATATTCTTTATAAGTATGTAAATTCTTCTGCTTGGTGATTTCTGTAAAAACTTTGTAAAAATTTTCCTTAACACTAATGCAATTGTACTACTATTTTATAGCAGAGATAAGATTAGGATAAAAATATATTCGCTGAAAAAAAAAAACTTTAAGAACTATGTACTTATATGCTTGAAATTTGAAAAAAGACTCCTTCTGTTTTACGTTATCGTTCATGAATATTCCAACAACTTTTTAAAAGTATTATTTCTCTTTTATATATCATTTTCTGTAGTTCATGAAGTGATTATCCATCATTAAATAATTTTTGAATTCAATTAGAATTTTTATCGGTTCTATAAATTTTTCATGACTTGTAAGTCTATTTCGCTACCTTACTTGTGTAGCTCTTCTGAAATACGATTCTGTTTTACGATCAACGTTTTTCAGTTAATCAACTACTTTGACTATTTATACTTAATCAACTCTAACCTGTTATTTCGACGTTTTTGATTGTGTTTACGTGTTGGCTGTTCCCATATCTACCAATAATCTACCTTTTTCTCTTTTATTGTACTCCTTCCTACATTTACTATTTTCATTATTTATTAGTAAATGAGAATCATTTTCATATATTTAGATAATTTATATTTTTGAAGTTACCTATTCAAAGTTGTACTCTTTAGAAAATATGAAGAAATCAAGTTCTTGAAATAATGAAACTAATATCTTGATTGTATGATATTCAGTTAAATGTGTTATGATCTTGGAATCAATCAACAGCGGAAGAAACAACTAGTCGAATATATTTTTGTTAGTATTTGGAGACTATCACAATTTCACAGTACAAATATTTATACAAATACTTTTCACATTTTATCACTGAAACTGATTAAATTAGTACCTTCACTTATAACTTTAAGTTGTGATATTCTGGGACTACACAATTCTCACTTCTTAAACACATACTTTTTAGTATCTTCGTCAGTATTTTGTCTACATAACAGAATTTGATATGTGCGTCGTCATCACTCTTGCATCAATAATATTAGCTTTCTATTACTCATTATTAAGACATGGATTAAACTTTAATAATAGTTTAGCAACTTCCTTAAGCACTGGAATATCTTGTTACAATTTTCTTTGCAATTATATATCTTCAGTGTTTAATTTAGTAAGTATGTAGGTTCTGAATATTCGTCGGTGTAAACGTTTATATTGGAATTGGAATTTTACCTTTATTAATATTTCTTGATATACGCAGATATACGCAGCTTGATAGACTATAACGAACGTTTAACAATCTTTAATATGGTCTTTCTTAACTTCTCAGTCTAACACACACGTAAATGTATAAATCAATAATGGACTGTATAAATATAAGTTTGGTTTCTTTAAACGCTTTAAAATATTAAAGTCCCATATTAAATTGTATCAGTAAATTGGTAAATTAATCGTTAGTATTTTATTACATGGATATTGGTAATCATGTGTCTCCAATATCTAAACACAATAACATTTCTTTTTTTTTTACAATTATAGTACTTATCGTTTGTTATTTTTATTATATCCATTTAAAATAACGTCTTGTTTTTCGCTACCTTATTTCCCTCTATAGTTTATCACTTTTATATAATTTTTAATATACATACTTTAACTGACATTGCAATTATGTCCCTAAATAACGTTTTATAAAATCGTTGGTCGTTGTTCTTCCTTTTTTTTGTAATCGGTATCGCTAATAATATTATGGAGTTTTAATAGGCTCTATTTTTTAATTTCGACTGATTTAAAGTTAAAGCTATTCTTGAAATTCATCAATTGAAGATTCCCTAAACGTAACGTAAAATTCAATAATATTAAAAAATCCTTATAATTTGAAATATTCGTTGGCTTTTAATTATTACCTATTACCTAATGTGTCAACTTATCTGGTGCTTAAACAACGTACCTACATAAATTGTTCGAGTAAGTTCCTACAGTATGTACTTATTTCTTCATTTTAACTCTGACTGTTAACATAATCTACTGTATATTAAACCTATTAGTTTCAATTCATTTATATTTCTTTTTTTTTACATTTTTCGTAACCATTGATACTAAAACTAAATGGAAACATAATCTGGCTCAGTAAACTAAACTACTACTATGTAAATCGCTAGCAACTTTTCAAACACCATCGACCTATTCGATATAAAGTACTCCTTCATTTGATTGACATTGCTGTTATTTCATCTTTCTGAGGTTTCTACAAGTATTGTATTTGTCAAAATAAGAACCCTCGTACTTTGCTCACCTAAACTCATCGATATAAGTTAGTATATCGATGCCTAAACTTCCTAAGCGATCTTATATAGGCCAAGGCTTGTAATTGTAAAATACTAAGAGCTCGTTTTGATCTAACGTCGTACCTAATTGTTTACTATCATTTCGTATTGCATAGTTAGTTCTGTCTTTCCTCCTTATGAAATTTTTCATGTGTTTCCATATGTGTGGCATAGATCAATCGTTGTCGTCGACGTGGTGTATCGATAATGTATTTTGGTTAAATTAGTTTCTTTCCTTTTACAAGTTTCTGATCAAAATTCTAATCTATTTTCTATATATTTCTATCACTTATTCATATACTTATTTAGGTTCTGATATCTGTATTCGATTTCGATGCCTATTAAAATAAATAAAGGAAACGTTAGCTGACCCTAAATTGAAATAAGAGTACGCTATTTTATTTAAAATAAAATATAGCTCAAATATACATTCAATCTTGAAATATGGTTTGTTCAGATTTTATAATTTGTAAAATTTTCTTATACTAACGTATACTTAGTTCCGTGTAAGATATAACTTCTAATTAACTTTACTTGCTAAAATGTATTATTATATATTGCTTACTTTCATTTGGTGTTTTCGATTTGTTTCTTAAAATATAACGTACTATTATATTTACGATTACCCAGTCTCACCATACGTCCTAAACTGCTTAATAAAATCAAGGCAGTTGTATATTTTGGCCAGTTTTTAGTACTTAAGTTCAGGTTGGCTTAATCTAGCTCTACTTGAGCTGTTATTAGTTGCGATTCCCTTTCAATACCCAAATCGAAATTCTTGTACCAATTTGTTGTTAGATAGCTTTAAACAGTTTCTGATGTTAACTAATAGTATAGCTTTTAGCCATTGCTAATCTTATTTTTAACGCTATGATAATTCACGTATAACAGCTACTGTGTATTTCCTATCACCTTGCTTGCTTAATGCTATCGATGACGAAGAAAATACCACCACTGAACACTACTGTTAATGACTACCTGTGCAACGAACTAACACCTGATAGCAGAGACATCTATTGATATTTGGATAAATATTAAAAATTAACTTGTCTCTTAGGAAATCGTCAATTACAGAATCGTGTAATATCACTTTGACCTTCAAATCAATATGCTTATAACTGAAGAACTGCAACGTAACATACTATAGATAGGAGAACAATTGTAGCTCTTAAACCTCTGAATAACTTAAAATGTCCTAACTCTACATCAGTAAATCCTTTGTCTACTTTTTGAATAAAAGTCCTAAGAATTTCTATAAACCAAGTAAAAATTATTGAAATTTACAGAACTACTCAAGACCTCTTCACATATTAATGTTTCCATGTTCGTTTACTCTTTTTTATTAAAATTTTATGTGATAACAGACAATAAGCACTCAATATTCTACACGTTACTAGTATCAAACAATATGGCCGCTGAAACAGTCAACTAGATACGACATTTATTGATTTTTCTTAGTTGCGTAGCGTGCAGGCTAACCACGCCCATGTCTAGAAATACTTATCTACCTAGATTACGGCATTCATTGATTTTTCTTAACGTTGCGTAAGTCCTAACCACACCCATGAATAGAAAAATTAGCGACACAAGTTATTCGGACAAATATTTTAGGATATCCTATCATCTATAATGATTTACGTAGGTATGTAGGGATGTTAGCATACATATAAATGACCTTAATTTTATATTTTATGTAAGTGCCTATCTACCAGCCTGCAAATTATTATAAACTAGTATTCTTTATCTCTAAAATTCGAAGCCGCTCTGGGCGATACCTTCCCAACGTAGAATTGGTAGTGTTTTTTAGGTGATTAAGTACATCTACTTGGTACTTGAATAAATAACCTATCTATTAAGATGATTTAACTACAAACTAACAAAATTTGCACAACCTAATTAAGTATCAGCATAATCAAGCTAGCATGAAATCTTCATTACCCAACAAAAGAAGTTGTAATTATGACCTACGGAAAAATAATCTTCGTGGAACGGGAAATTGTTCAAATTAAATTGTGTAGAATTTTTGTAAACAGTAAAAAAAAATAATTAAGTAACCGATATAAATATCCACAAATACACAAATGTAAATAAGACGCCATTTTTAACCAACTTCATATTGTTATCATTTCGGCCTATGAAGATCATAGCTATTTGCATTTGAGGCCTTAAAAAATAACACACGTAAAGTAACCGGAGCCTACCTGCCTAGCTAAAGTCTGGTCCAATCTTCCGCAAACTAATTCGGAAGATGGATTAAATAATCTGTTAGTACACTTGAACGACAAAATAAATAAACACACTTCAATCAAGGCCAAGTTGTGACGCAATTCCTAATAAAACATTATTTTACGGTTGAAACGCAAACTTTACTAAACGAAAATTAAATATACAAGAAACTGGTACCTTACCTTACATTTTATCCTTAAATAAACGTCCTCCCCAGTTTTTATCTCAATATTTACAGGATCTACGCAGTACTCGTCAACCGGGCGATGACTCCGCCATTTTATGTGCTAACGGGACTTGCCACGTCTATACATAATTCTTCGTACAATATTATACATTTTTAAAACTATTTACTAGGATATTCTTCCTACATTTTAAGGGCCTGAATGGTCCTACCACTATACAACCTTAAAATACATTATGAAATGCGAACCTCACCACTAGACTTGGAAAAGGTATCTCATCGCCGCCCCCCGCGTAGCGGTTTATATAGCCATTGCTGTTGTATGCGGCCCCTCAACCCGCATTATTACACAAATAAATAAAGAAGACTACTCAGTCTTCGTATTTCAAATGCAACAAAAAGTTACTAAACATGGGCACGCTACCATTCTAGAACATTCCATAACGGATAGAAAGAGACACAGATATAAGAAAAACAAGGAAGATAATAATGTTATCTCGAACAATCTACGATGTTTCTTGTGGGAGTGAAAGAGAGAAAAATATAATCTGATGAGAAAGCAACATATTTCCGGAGGGTTCCACGATCAATAAAGGGAACAGTTATACCAGCGTCCAAAAGATTAAATCCCCAAAAAGTATTAAGTTTACATTGAAAATATAAGTACATACATGTAGATGTAGAGACAATAATCTACGATTAATTGTTGAAACAATAATGTACATTGAAAATCAAATACATAACAAAACCTACAGTAAAAATTACTATTGATAAGAAGAACCGTCATAATAAGAAGATATAAATATTATTTTCCTAATATAATACGTATAATATCCTTGTTAAGAACAAGGCACCAAACATTAATCGTTTGCATGAAAAGCATATTAGTGGGTATCATCTCATATTCAACATGTAATTGTTTATCATTCGTAACCAAATTTTGTCATTTGATTACGAATGATACATTGCCGGTAGTGACTAAGTAAGAATTTCGTCGTAATAATATGACACGTCACAGAAAGCAAATGTGGAATTTTATATTGCAATTTCTTTACATACTGCCACAATAAATTATTGTAAATAAGCTTTTTACTTTATCAAACAATTGCAATAATATTTTGCTCTTCAATTATTTATTCCAATAACCAATTAACCGCCAAAAAATCAAGATTATACATTTACAGTTCACATAATAATGTGACAACTAATGATCAGATCCAAAATAACTTCTTATGTTATGGGAGTTTTTTGTGATCTGGTATACCTCTATTGTCCCCTCTCTTTCCTTCATAAATATATCTGTCTCTGTTTTAAGCTCTGATTGGTTAACATAAATATTTTCACGAGAACATTCCATCGTGGAACGAATCAGAATGGAGCATCGCGCACCTTCGAGAGCGTTCTCCGGCGTTATTGGTCATACACCGGCTACTATATAAAGCCAAGGGGAGCGCGCGAATTCATTCAGTATTTGAAAACACAAACAAGCGAAGAGTCAAGTGAAGCGGTGGAAACACCAAACAAGTGAATAACTATCGACAACTTTATTATAAAAGAAGAGAAAATTGTATTGAACGCACTTAAAATGCCAGCCATAGGAATTGATCTGGGGACGACGTATTCGTGTGTTGGAGTTTGGCAGCACGGGAATGTAGAGATCATCGCCAACGACCAGGGAAATCGGACAACGCCGTCTTACGTTGCGTTTACGGACACCGAGCGACTGATCGGCGATGCGGCGAAGAATCAGGTGGCCCTTAATCCCACAAACACTGTATTCGACGCCAAGCGCCTTATCGGACGCAAATTCGATGACCCCAAGATCCAACAGGATATGCAGCACTGGCCATTCCGAGTGGTAAACGATTGTGGCAAGCCCAAGATCCAGGTGGAGTTCAAAGGCCAGACGAAGCAGTTTGCACCTGAAGAAATCAGCAGCATGGTCCTGACGAAGATGAAGGAGACCGCCGAGGCGTACTTAGGCTCAACAGTACGAGACGCGGTCATCACAGTGCCGGCGTACTTCAACGATTCTCAGAGGCAAGCCACCAAAGATGCGGGTGCTATCGCCGGTCTGAACGTGCTACGGATCATCAACGAGCCAACGGCTGCAGCGCTCGCGTACGGGCTCGACAAGAACCTCAAAGGGGAACGCAACGTGCTTATATTTGACCTGGGCGGTGGCACTTTCGACGTGTCCGTGTTGACCATCGATGAAGGCTCGCTGTTCGAGGTCCGATCGACGGCCGGCGACACTCATCTGGGTGGCGAGGACTTTGACAACAGACTCGTGAACCATCTCGCTGACGAGTTCAAGCGCAAGTACAAGAAGGATCTCCGGCACAACGCGCGTGCATTGCGGCGTCTGCGCACGGCCGCTGAACGAGCTAAGCGCACGTTGTCTTCGAGCACCGAGGCCAGCATTGAGATCGACGCGCTGCACGAAGGCATTGACTTCTATACGCGAGTATCGCGCGCACGATTTGAGGAGCTTAACGCGGACTTGTTCCGTGGAACGCTACAACCAGTCGAAAAAGCTCTTCAGGATGCCAAATTGGACAAGAGCTCGATCCACGATGTGGTGCTTGTGGGTGGCTCAACACGGATACCTAAAATTCAGAGTATGCTGCAGAACTTTTTCTGTGGCAAGAAGCTCAACCTGTCTATTAACCCGGACGAGGCCGTTGCTTACGGTGCTGCGGTCCAGGCGGCCATCCTGAGCGGTGAACAGCACAGCAAGATACAGGACGTACTGCTGGTGGATGTGGCGCCGCTGTCACTCGGTATTGAAACAGCAGGTGGAGTGATGACCAAGATCGTCGAACGCAACGCTAAGATCCCCTGCAAGCAGTCACAAACGTTCACCACATACTCTGACAACCAGCCGGCTGTCACTATCCAGGTTTACGAGGGCGAGCGCGCAATGACCAAGGACAACAATCTTCTCGGCCGCTTCGATCTAACCGGCATTCCACCAGCACCGCGCGGCGTGCCAAAAATCGACGTCACATTCGATTTAGATGCCAACGGCATCCTGAACGTTTCCGCAAAGGAAAACAGCACCGGCCGCAGCAAGAACATTGTGATCAAGAACGACAAGGGCCGATTGTCGCAAGCCGACATCGACCGCATGCTAGCGGAGGCGGAACGTTACCGGGATGAGGACGAGAAGCAACGACAGCGCGTGGCGGTGCGCAACCAGCTCGAGGCGTACATCTTCAGCGTTAAGACGGCGTTGGACGACGCTGGTGACAAATTGAGTGCGCAGGATAGGGACGCGGCACGCCGCGAGTGCGACGACGCGCTGCTCTGGCTAGACAACAACGCCTTAGCGGAAAAAGAAGAGCTTGAGCACCGCTTGCAGCAGCTGCAAGCCGCCTGTTCACCCGTTATGAGCAAGCTTCACGCGTCAGCCGCAGGGCAGCCCAGTGGTACTGCTGGCGCCACCCGAGGACCTACAGTCGAGGAAGTAGATTAGACACGACAACCAACGGAAGGACTTTTGTAAACTCACCGTAACTCATTGTACATAGTGTATTGTAAATTCTGTAAATACTAGGCTTAAGTATGTCCAACAGAAGATTGTATGCTGCAAAATAAAAAGACTGATAATAGTTGTACTTTTGTTGTTTTACTTTCCTACTTCATTTTTCTCCGTTCGCAATGATACCCGTTCGATTTCCAGAAAGAACATGATAGATTTTATCAGTAAACAACCCGGAGCGCCTCTTCTTAACTGTGGTAACTTCTTGTTACCACAGTATCATCTACAGACACCTAAAAGCATACTTTTAGGTGGCTTTAAATGTTATCTCCACCTATTTTTGATAAATTCCCTATTAGGTAGGTACTGTTATCCCTAATACCAAATCTATTAATTTAAACTGGACACACTGGTTCTAAACACACTAAAAATAAATCGTTTATTCCCCTTGTGAAAAACTCAAATCATCATCATCAAAGTTCCACTAACAAATACAATAACAAAATGAAGAATAATCAAAAAACGGCTCTACATAAAATCACCTTTTAATTTTTTTGTAATATTTACAAGCATTTATTACCAGTATAAAATTTCAGTTTTTTTTTCACTCCACAAGCTAGGGAGATAAGGGGATGCTATTTCCTTATAATTTTTCCTTTGTTACGTTTTAGTTACAATGGAACATTAAAATTATTTTAATGTTCCATTAATTATTACAAAATAATTTCAGTTCAGGTAAAAATATATGAATACATCTAAAATTAACTCATAATAAGGTGTGACTTCGTTTCATGTGTCTGTTTTTGAAACATATTTTAACAAAGATAATGTCATAATAAGGATTTACAATTTTTGGAGTTCAGAATACAACTTTGTGAGCAAAATACGAGCTTTGAGAATTAATTATTGGCCGATAATGAGAACTCTACGTTGGCCGAATTTCATAGGATCTTCATTGCTCCGATGAATTTACGTATTCGTTTCGCTATAGCTATAGTGATCGCCCATCGATTTTTAGGACAAAATACTTGAGTTCCTTTCCTACAATAACTCTATTAGATCACAGCGTCACTCATAAGAAAATCTGTCCTAATAGTGTTTATCGTCAAGAGATCATTATGTTATTCATAAACATACATTTTCACTCACTTAATTTCGGTGTCATCCGCATAACAAACTATATCACCAGCTTCTAATTTTAGCTTGTGGATGTTTTATATGTATAAGTAGGTATAATAAATAACAAAGACCCCAGTAGGTACCTACTGCTCTGTGGAACACCGTGCTTAATAGATTTATTTTAGGTTTCCAAACTTATTATACTTACTTTATTTCTTGTAAAAAAAATAGCAACATACCTACCACAAGCTCTTATACTTAGCATTATGTTGTCTTTCTCAACAGTAATAACTAAGAAGACCTGAGGATACACCGGCATAATTGTGATTTAAGGACGTTCAACATCTCAGTCCTCTCGTGACCATGGGTGCTGCAAAGCATTCGAAACGTCGGGATAATCAAAATCTAAAATAAACCACGATAAAATCTGTAAAAGTACATTGATTTCAACGTTTCTTATGGCATTGTTAAAGTAATCTTACTTCACCGTGGGATGTTTCACGAAAATAAAATTACAATAATACTGCTCGAGCAGCCGCTAGATGTTTAATGGTATGCGGGTCCGTTTATGGAGCAGTAGCAGGTATAGAGTAGAAAGTCCTGCAGCGCAGCATCTTGCGTGACGGCCGTCATGCAGAACTTATAAAGGACATAAAATCTTAACAGAACCACGGTATGCAACTCGGATAATTTGAAATCCGAAAAATCCGGAGTTCGGCTCAATTTCAGTAGAATGCGAAATCCGAATATGAAAATCATGCTAATTATATCGAAAAAATTTAATTCCGCAAACAGATACTGCCTCCCTATATGCAACCCCGCTATCTCAACACATCACGATAAACGAAAAATTTAAACTTCTTGCAGTTTTTGTTCATTTTCAATCATTGATCAATGCTGTTCGTTTGATTGATCCAAGAATGACTAGGGGAGACTGGGTACGATTGTGCCACGGTACGGTAGTGACAGTCGTCGTATTAGCGAAACTATAAGGAATATCGGGATGGGTGCAAGAGAAGAAAGGAGCAGCATGCTTGTCTGCATCTGTTTTGCAGCAGGGAATTGCATCAGCAATCGCGCGACGTTTCTGCTTGCAGAGTACCACATTACTTTTTATCAATGAAAATATTTTTTTTTTCTTTGACATCCTTTAGTAATTGTTGATTTATGTGTACAGATAGAGTAATGAGTGTCATGTCTTGTTAAAAGTTAAACATCGGTAGTTAAATAGCAGTGATTACTTTATACGTAGATTAATCGGTATACTCAAGGCATTATATTACATATCACCTGCAATAAAAGTGATTATAAACCAATTTGGTGTATTTTTGAACCTGTCACTTCCGACCCCAAGCACTGTCACAACCGTCCCTGGGGTGGGGTCGATTGTGAATTTTTTTTCTTTTTTTCTAATTGCTTCCTATATTTTAACCATTGCACTTAAAGGCAAAAATGTAGTATTTATACGTAGACAAATGTACATTTAACTGTAATAAACACCTTTCTTACAGCTAGCTATAATAATAACAAAGTTATGGGCGATCTAATGAAAATTGTCACAACCGTACCCAGTCTCCCCTACTAATAATGAAAAATATATTGACTTTTGCCTGAATAACATCAGCTCTGTCTTGTCCACAGGATACATAAGTATACTCGTATATCTATCTTAGAAATGAGCACACGAAAGACGTCCACTGCAGAACAAAGGCCTCCCCCTTAGAAGGAGGGAGGGCTTACTATAATCCCCATGATTGGCAGGCGTCTTGCGGATTTCTTTTATAACATTACTATAGCTTCCATACAAATTGCAATTATTGATGATCGCCAGTGTGAAGTAGGTACCTAGTTAAATAGCAATTGCAAAATGAATAATAATATCAAGTTAAATGGGAAAATAAAAATTGGAAAATTTGTGTTCGCGTTCTCTACCACCAAGACGACTGCCGCGAACCAAATTGACAGTAGGTACCTACTCTGTGACATCAAGAAACATGCAAGGATGGATTTAGGGCTCCCACACATAACTGCGATGCGATGCGATGCGGCGCCGCATCGCAGGAATTTGTATGGAAAATTCATTTGTTTCTCGCAGATATTTGCGATGCGATGCGAATTCGCAGTTATGTGTGGGAGCCCATACTACGAATAAATATTATTTGCGCTTAGTGCCGCACTTACAAACGTCAATTAGTGTTAAGTAATTATCACTAATTCAGTTAGTGAATTCAGTTTATTTCTACACTCGAAGCCAAATAATACTTTACACTCTCGTTAGTGAGTAGAGATATAAGCAGTATCGTCTATAGATATAGGCAGAGGCGTATTTAAGAATTTGGCGCCCCGGGCCATTAGGATTTGCCGCCCCATATAAGAGAAAGAAACTAGAATTTTAAATATTACAGATTTACATATACCACCAGATCCGTCGCGGCTCCTGCCGAAAACGGGTGGCCCGAGTGATAGTTGCCATCACTTATACCGGGGCAGTATGGCCGATGTCCCTCTATGGTGCGCCAGTGTGGGAGGACACCCTGACTATCCAAACCAAGACCCCGTTGCAATGACCACCGAAGGTCATGGTGGTAATACCTACGCAGATACCGCATAATTTTGTGTGAGGCGTGGGGGTCCTCCTACCTTGGGACTTGGAGGCGAAGGTGCTAACCACAGTTTACCAGCAGAACAAAGAAGCGCTCAGCCAGGGTGGAGCACCTCCTCGTAAAGTTCAGCGGTGGCGAAAGGAGGCACAGGACGACGCCCTTGTGCGGTCGCTTGAATGAGTGGTGGAGTCAAGCCATTCCAGCCATAATTGAACATATCGGCGAAAATACAGCACCCTCACCTTGCGGCTCGTGCTGGTTCTGTCAGAGCACGTTTGCTTCGGCAGGTACCTTCATAAGACAATCGTAAGGTAAGAGAACCCGAGCTGCCATGAGTGTGGTTGCGCTGAAGATACGGTGCATCATACACTCGAGGTGTGCAAGGCGTCAACGGCGAAGCGTAGTCACCGCGCCGCAATTGGAGCCGACCCGTCGTTGTCAGCCAGCCGTGAAAGCCATGATATGGGAATGAGAGGGCGTGGTTGGCGGTAGTTTCCTTCTGAGAGAGCGTTATGTCGCAGAAGAAAGCTGCGGAGCGGATCAGAGAGTGTGATCCACTCGTTGGTCCTTGATGCCGCAGAGGGCCGGCGGCCAAAAGGCGGGCCAATGCTGACCTTATGTCCCCGTAGCCAGGCAGCGCAGGCAGCAAGAACGGGTGAACTGTTACCTGAGCACTGCACAGTTACAAATACCCTCGCGGAGGATGGAATGCTAAAGTGTATTGGCAAGCCACCGGATGAGAGTCTGCGGACCTTAGGTATACATCCGCACACGTCCGTGGGTTTAACACCCTCAGACGTACGAATAGCCGCTGGCAGGACTTGGACCAGTATACACGGGGCCCGTCAACATAACGGGATGAGGACACCATGGAGTTTTAGTCAGTAAGAGTGATGTCATCTCATGACATGCCATAACATCATCCTCACTGCTACACCGGTATGAGTATTCATGAGGATTACCAGAAGCAAAAAAAAGAAAAAAATATCTCGATATTCTACAGGATACATTTCGGAGATTTTTTGCGCAGGATTTTTACATTTACACCTTCCCCTTTCTATTACCGAATAATGAGATGCGCGGCTACGCACTCTTACGTTGTGAACTTCCCATCTGAACGGACCAAGCAAATTGCTTCGTCATTTACAATATATATAAATAAGGACAGGAATAGCGTGTTTTTCCTGCCAGTTGCCCAGTTAATTATAATTATGTGTGTGTTTTCAAGGCTAGATTAAAGATTTTTATAAGCTAGAGAGCTTTACTATCCTAGATAAAATTGTCGCTTGCCGTCAAATGGGATTGCGATCAAGCAAGTATTATCTCTTATATCAAGTAAACAGGTAGGTACAAATTATCAAAGCACAAAAAGCCCGACTGCGAACAAACTAAATGGATTTAATTACATTATACATACATAAAACCCCATATAGCGCTTTTTGGTAGCCGTTACGAAACAACTCGACACTTTCGTGTCGACACTGATTCATTCTAGTAACATTTTCTGGTCGCCGAGTCGACTTTGTTCCGTCGCTGCGACTAAAAATGGGGAACAGTCGACACAGTAACATTTGGTTTTAAAGTTACGTCGCAGTGTGGTAACATTGTTCTTAGTCTGCGACCACTTCTCAGAAATCATTCGTTCTTTTATGGTTCCTTCATTCAATTTTTGTTTAGTGAAGTGAAGTTTTAAAATGAAAAAAATAATAAGAAGAAAAAGTTATCGGCCATCATTGTTTTGTCAACATAAGTTTTTATTACTAAATTACTTGGTTTTTATCGTTCAAATAGAGGTGGGAAAGGAAATTCATTGTGTAATTTGTTGAAATAGTTTGAAATTTATCAACGCGCCATCATATTAATGTAATTTCACCTGTGTAGTACAATGTAAACAATATTTTTACTGACATGTCTTTACATTCCCAGAGCTTGGAAGCTTTTGCTTTAATAGATTAATCTCTTTTAATACTTACTATATATTAGGGAACCAAGAATACACCATAAAGTTGGTAAATAATTGGATAAAATATTTTTATTTAAAGAAAATATTTAAGTCACAACTGGTCACTAAGTTACGAGACTGTGTCGACATATGTCGACGCGAAATCAGAAGTAGTTATAAAGTTACCGAATTTACAAAATGGTGTATTGTTTCCAGCAGTTCTCAAACTTTTGGAGGGCATACAAATAAAATGTTTTCTATAGTATTAACCACGGAGGGTTCGTCCCAACTTATATCAGTTCTTCCCAGTGCATGGGTCAACAAAGATTCAATTCTATTTTGGCCAAGGACGAGAAAGAACTGCGAGCTAGAAGTATTAAGAAGAAATGGAAATAGTGTGCCTTCAGAGAGTTGGAAAAAAATACCTGAAATAAAAAATATCACAAAATACTTAATACAAAAAATGCTACTTATATATTACATTATTTAAAACGCACCGTACCTCCGCTCCGGTACACTACTTATATATTTAATTTTGCACTCACCGTTTATAAAGCACCTCGCAGGTGTATCACATATAAAGCAACGAATTTTGATGGTAACGGTTTGCTTTTGAACCAGTAATCCATCATGAAGTAACTTTAAGAGCTCATTTACAAATGGACGCAAAAATAATTCCAAACACGGTTTTGTGCTTCCGAAAAATATTGCAATAACTAATGGAGCAATATCTATGCCGTCTATTTTACACAAAATTGGCCAGAATTAATTTTTTGTACTTTTAGCTATCGGTAAGCCGTCTATGTTGAAAGACAAAAATATGCATGTCGGCAACTCTGTGGTCATTTGAGACAAAACTTCTTTAAACAATTCTCTATGCCATTATACCAATATTTTCCATTTTCCATTGTTATTATATTATTAAATTTTGGTGTTTTTAATAGACTTCTACTGTCTTTTGGTAAGAGATTTTTGGAATTCGTGTTTGAATTGTCTCGCAATATCATAAGTAATTCATTTAAGGCATTATGAGGAATCTGGTACTTTAATGCCCATTGCTGAATATTATATCTTATATTTGCAGAATGTATTTCGGTGTTAGAATCAGACGATTCATAGCCAAGTGTATCTGCGTCACATTCTTCAACGTCTCCTACGAAACTGCTGGTATCCGGCTGGAGCCCCTCACTGACATTACATATATCAGGAGAGGTCACAATTGCATCTACTTGCAAGTTTAACACTTCTGAACTGGGTTCACCGGCACTAGGCGGTTTGGGAGTAAATTTTTCAACACCAGGCATTTCAGAACTTTTTTCTTGATTTTGAATTGATGAAGACGATGCATTTGTTGTGTTGCCTGGAAGTGATTAAATTTTAAAGCTGACCTAAACATAACTTACTAATTTATTAAAATACCATATTTATTAATTGTCCATACAAAGAGGTAATGCCACC
Organism: Furcula furcula; assembly: GCA_911728495.1. NCBI lineage: Eukaryota > Metazoa > Arthropoda > Insecta > Lepidoptera > Notodontidae > Furcula > Furcula furcula. The sequence continues at coordinate 5,859,183 of OU452246.1, read as the reverse complement.
AGTCTTTTAGGTACCCTTCCCTCCCAGTGCAGCGAGAACTTGGAGGAAGTTTTTTTATTTAGTTTAAGTATATTTGTAAATAAACTGTAAATATTTAGTTTCAATAAAATACCCACCAAAATTTTTATTTGACAACAAATTATATACAATACAATACAAATACTATTTATTGTACACAAAAGAAATATACATTTGAAATTAAAACAATTAAAAACAGTGAACAACAAGGCGGACTTATCGCTAATGCGATCTCTTCCAGTCAACCTTGGGGTACAGGACAGAGCATTGTTATGGGCAGGTGCAATTATATAAATAAATTAAATGGATTAAAAAGAAATAAACTACATATTATAATATATTATGATAGACTAATACATATCTATTACCAAGAAAGTGAGAGAAGACATATATATGTGTATATACTTAATGCTTCTATTTAAATTATACAATTTGTTACATGAAACATAATGGAAATAGTTAAATTTAATAAAAAAAACAATCAAATAATATAATATTTCACTTAACAAACATATCATTATCTTCTAAATAAACTGTTAATCTATCTAAAAATATGTACTTACTTGGAGGTAGATTTTCTGGAACCATTAATTTGTTTACTTTTCTGTAGAAAGTTGATGTGAGACGGAATCGTTTTGGATTTTTACTCAATTTTAACTACACTTGTAGGAACAGTTTGAAAAACAGTGTCTTATGACGACTTATTTATTTACATTTTAGCAATATATTGTTCAGTAACAATGTCGTAACGTTACAACACTTCGTGTAAGTATATATTTTAAATTACTATTCTGGTAACATAGTTACCACACCGTTACTACACATAAACACATTGCGTTTAAAAATAAGTCGACACAAATGTTTACGTTACGTGTGAACACAAAGACTACACTTAATAACTAAAAATTTTCTGGTCACATTGTGTGGGAACTGTTACCACACATAGAGACCAAACCCCACACAGTAACTATGTTTCGTAACAGTTACGAAACTATGCAACGTGTTACTGCTTTTATGATTCTGTGACCGAAAAGTGCTATATGGGACGTATACGTCTCATTAAGACTTGATACCCATATTGATGTTTTATAAAGTAAAAAAATATAGAATGACGGCTAACGGCCGTCATATTATTTTTTGGAAAAAATATTGGCTAAGTCACTCCCACAACTAAGATGAATTCAACGACATATTATTACTCGCAGTCCATCAAGCCCTTGAGGAATTACATACAAATGTACATACTCTCGAAGCACATATCCCTCTTCCTGGGGCATTTGAGCATAAATTGCAAATTTTTGTCTCCTGAGAACGTCTAAATGACCTTACTCTAACAACAAAAACTATGCAAGTCAAAGGCGTTCATATTTGCTACGGGCCCCGCGCTGGCTTAATCCGGCACTGGCTTCGGGCATTGTTTCCAATTTACACAAAAATGCATAATTGGCGGGTACCGCGTCACACGAACTTGTCCTTAATTCGCTTAACATTTAGTCGCATTTTGGAATTATTTCCAAATAAGACTGCAAAAAATCTTTTTGACTTCCAACGAAAAGCAAAGTCCCATTAGGTAGATAGTAGGTAAACTAATATTGAAGATAGGCGGCGGCGGGGTGACGTTTACCACATGGTCAACAAATAGTCACCAACGCCGTGGCCTGCGCCGCCCTCGTCTCTCGCTTGATATGTACAAAAACTATACGCTCATCAACGTTGAAAGTGAAACATCCCGAATTCCCGACTAGTTCAACCAAATGAGTTTTAGTTTAAGTTAATCATGTTGGTTTTTTAATCCTTCAATCATATAAAACAAAAAAGAAAGACGCTCATAGCTAAGCGAGGTGCGGCTCGCGCCGCCCCTCGAAGCCTGCCGCCCCGGGCCATGGCCCTAGGGTAAATACGCCCCTGGATATAGGTCTACTTTTTCATACCTATTATTGAATACCTAATTGAACATAGGCTCCCAGAGTCGAAATGTTTGAGTCGAAAAAGGGATAAGAATACGTATAAGTACTTAAGAAAACGAGGAAAACGCTAATTGACGTTTGTGAGTGCGGCACTAAGACGCAAATGATATTTATTCGTATTGTGTGCGTGTAATAACTAATTATAATATTTTTATCTAGGATGGAGGGAGAGACTTTTAATATTATAACTAGCTCTATCTATCGCATCGAAATTTATACTCAGATTAATTTTTAGGTAAGTAAGTTTAAAACTATATTTTGACAACCGACCCACAGATGGCAGAAGCTTCAATTGCATTTTTCATTTTTGCTGAGGTTTTTTTCATTACTATAGATAAACCAATAACTTCAGAGACCCCAGATCGACCATTAAGTATATCTGTGTGGGTTGGTGTGGGTCTTGGAGGAAGGTGTGGGTGGTACTCCAGTCTCCAAGGGTGTTAACTACGTATCTTGGAAGAAAGTTTATTAGTATAATCCATGGGGTTTATACATCCATGGGGTGGTGGAAATAGGAACTAAAATATTCTGTGGCTAAGAAAATGAAAATTACGATCAGTGACGTATTTGCATAGACAGTGGTGACACTAACAGCTCACAGAGCTTTCACTGTCAGTTGTCTGTCAGATCTAGTTACGTCTTACGGTCTTACGTCATTTGGTTAGGGATGTGGAATTGGCCAAAAGTTTCGATATATCGATAAAATAAAATCAATATATTGATTTTGTTAGAGCGACAAATGGAATGAATGGGTGGCCTAGATGGGACCCTAAAAAGTATTTTAGGATCAATAAAAACTAAACCAGCGATTGAGATAAGTAGCAACAACGTCAAGAAAGTAGTTGCAACTTATCTCAATCGCTTGTTACTTTATATTTTATATTGAACATTTAAATTGTAGTTAATTTTTGTAACGCCACCAGTCTTTTAGGTACCTTTCCCTCCCAGTGCGGCAACTAATTGGAGCTCAGAGTAACTTGGAGGAAGTTTTTTAATTAGTTAATTTATGTAAGTATATTTGTAAATAATATTTAGTTATTATGTAAATAAAGACGAACATTCTCTCAAATAAATATTAATTGTTGTATAATTCTAGATATATTTCATTAGATTATTTTAATTTTCAATTGATAGGTTAATATTAGTTTTTTTTTTAGTTTCATCATCATCATCATCCGTAAGACGTCCACGGCTGAACATAGGCCTCTTCCTTAGAACGCCACAAAGAACGACAATTGGCTATGTGCATCCACCGGTTACCTGCGACGTGCACAATGTCGTCTGTCCACCTAGTGGTAGGCCTGCCTACGCTGCGTCTTCCGGTTCGTGGTCGCCACTCGAGAACCTTTCTTCCCCAACGGTTCTCGGTTCTTCGAGTGGTGTGGCCTGCCCATTGCCACTTCAACTTGCAGTTTCTGAAAGCTATGTCGGTGACCTTAGTTCTTCGGTGAATCTCCACATTTCGGATTCTGAACTTCTCTAAAAGGCCAGCCAGCAGTTAGAGACCACGTCTCAGTACCAAATGTCATCACTGACAACACACACTGGTTAAAAACCTTCGTCTTCAGGCACTGCGGTATTTCGGACGAGAAGATATCGCGTAATTTCCCGAACGCTGCCCATCCAATCCATTTTTTAGTTTACTAGAATGGTTGATAATAAATTAATTACACACATCAAAAGTGTCTAGGGATCAACATATATTTTTGCAATAACTTTTCTCCTGATTGATATTAATTAAAATTTTCTTTAAGGATTCATCAAATAAAGTGTTTTCGTTTGTCACAGTAACGATAAACCAAGTCACCTTTGCATTAATAAAGAAATTTGCCATTTTCCTAATAAAGGGATTTTTGACATTTGAACCACTAACACAAAAGTTCGAAAAAAAGACTGAAATAACAGTTTTCTAAAATTTTATTGGGTAACTTAAACAATTAATAATCCGTGTTTCTACCGCGAACACTAACAACACAAGAACATCGGTTTGGCATACTCAAAATGAGTTCATCCAAATCACGCTGTGGAATGGCCGCCCATGTTCGTTGCAACAACAAAAAAAGGTCTTCTTGCGACTGGATACCCTCCATATTCGGCAGAGCTCTTCTCTGTAGCATATCCCATGCATGCTCAATCGGGTTCAAGTCTGGCGACTGAGCAGGCCAGGGCAGGACATTGATGTTAGCTGCGGCGAGAGTCTGTCTTACAACTCTTGCGGTGTGCGGTCGTGCATTATCATGCATTAACTGAAATAAGGGACCGATTTGCACTTGTAGAGGAACGATGACGTCTGATACAATCGTCTCAGCATAAATTTGAGCGTTGAGGTTGCCTCTGATCCAAATCAACTCAGTTCTTCCGCCGATCCAAATACCCGCCCATACCATGATGGTTCCACCACTATAAGGATGGACTTCCTGGCAGGATTTTAATCGCTGTTGGCGTCCAGGGGTTCTCCAGTGTCGTATACGTCTTGTATCCGGTCTCATACCAAAACGAGACTCATCAGAAAAGCACACGAAACGCCATTGTTCTTCTGCCCAATTTCTGTGTTCAAGAGCCCATTGATATCGAATCCTACGATTGTGCATTGCTATAGGTGGTACCCGTAGCGGTCTTCGGGAATGAAGGTTCACTTCATGCAAGCGGTTTCTGACTGTTTGGTCGCTAATTAAGTTCCCTGAAGAGTGATGAAGCCTCACGGCTAACATCATGGCAGTTATTGTTGGAGCTCTTCGAGTTAAGATTTGAATATATCGGTCTTGTCTCCGTGTGGTGCAGCGATACCGTCCTCCATGGCGCTCAGCCACGGTACCAGTGCTTCGGTAACGTGTCCAAAGTCGACTGATAACACTCTGACTTGTATTCAGAGCTAAAGCCACAGTACGTTGCCGGGAACCAGCTTCTATCATTCCCACGGCTCTGAGCATTTCTTCCCTGCTTAAATGACGTCGCCGCTCCATAATAACGTTGGTTTTAATCAGTAGTAGGGAAACAGTAGCACTAATAATGTCTTCAATGCGTTGTATGTTTTTATAGGGAAAATATTGACAGCTGATTTTCATCTTTTACTCGAATTTGATTCACAGTTCCTGATTCAAATTATGAAATGCACCAAAAAGGATCCATATAAATTTATAAAATCATAAATTTATTACAAAGCCACATCTCAATCTCAAGAAATCCGCTTAAAAATGCTTGATCCCTAGACACTTTTGATGTGTGTACATTTATTGAAACTAAATATTTATGTTTTACTAGAATTTAATTATAATTGTATACATGCTAATTTTATGTAACCATACATACCCTAAGTATGTTGGAATCATCATCAGTCGGAAGACGTCCACTGCTGAACATAGGCCTCCCCCTTAGAACGCCACAATGAACGACAATTGGCTATTTGCACCCACCGGTTACCTGCGATGCGCACAATGTCGTCTGTCCACCTAGTGGGAGGCCTGCCAACGCTGCGTCTTCCGGTTCGTGGTCGCCACTCGAGAACCTTTCTTCCCCAACGGTTATCGGTTCTTCGAGCGATGTGGCCTACCCATTGCCACTTCAACTTCCAGATTCTGAGAGCTATGTTGGAATATCGAAACTTAATACATAGATAATATCGATATTTTTTCACCAGCCTAGAGTTCATTCTTATTCGTTCGTTCAGGCAGGCGGTCAGTCTGTGTTTAATTCATTTAATTATTTTAATAAATACAGGTGGACGGGCATACCTATAGAGAGCCCGGCTGACATGACTAAATAGTTATACTAATGGATTGTGACTGAAAACTAGTTGGTTTACATTTAGTATTGTTTTAACATAAAATTCGATCTTATTTTTCGAAGTAAGAAGACGGAAACAGAGTGAAGTGATCAAACAAGATAGAAGTGATTGTTCCTCGTTTTCTTGTATTGTATTGAAACAAATGTATTAATTTGTTTTCTATTAGAAATGGCGCCTAATTTTAGTAAATTTACCTCACGGACAGACGTTCGAATCGCGCTAGCTGCCTCCGCTGCGCTAAGTGCTTTGCTAATAAAAAAAACTATAAAGTCAAGGTGAGCACCGCGTAGAAAATTCCATTCAATAAGCCACATAAATTATAAATTTATTGTGTCAATTCTCTTGGAATTGAATATGCGCAACAATCATAATTAGTTAATTACTTTAATAAACTATGGTCCTACACAAAAGTTGTCAGATTGTGAAACCTTTAACATTCAAAACCAGAAAAAATTCTAAAAAGATATTAAAACTTCTTCCTATTTTTAAACTTACATAACTATTTCTTTACCTAAATCGAACCCATGACCATTCTCTGTAGAATAGCCTGTCCTGTATATGGATGAATAAACTATCATCTGTATAATAATGCTTAACTAAATCCTTCCCTTTCTTTTACGGGTCCTGCTGAAAATGTAACCTGCTTATCATTACTTTATTTTTACAGTAAAAACCAAAATGATAAACCTAGCCGCTTATCACCGGAAGAACAAATACAATATATGATAAAAGATAAAAACAGAAAGGGGCCAAAAGCGCAAGTAGATGCAAGGTTCCTGGCCGAACTGAAGGCGCTGTGGAGGGTCATGGTGCCAGGCATGTGGACCAAGGAGAGTGGATACATGGTCTTGATAGCTATCTCGTTGATCTCAAGGTCCATGTGTGATCTGTGGCTAATTCAACATACAACATTGGTGGAAGGGTAAGTAGTAGTATTTTCTAATCCTTGCTAATATTTGTAAACCTTAAAAATATCAGCATTATTTAGGTATGACACATTTTAACGTTATCATTACTCAGTCACATTAAAGTCAAGCCTGTTGTTCTAGTGGTTAGACACCCTGGCTGCTATGCAATAGGTCATGAGTTTCTACCGAGGGCTGATATTTGTGTGCACAAGCATGTATTTATGCTTGGTGTGTGGGAATAATTTATATATAATTATATATTTAGTATGTATTTGCTTAAAACAAGTTAATAAGTAGTCTGGTTTCCCTAATACTAGGCAGACCTAGTTCAGGATCAGATAATAATGAGTGGAATCTCTCAGAATATTGTTTTGTTATTAATACCTATTGATAAAAAAATACATAGACATTTGATTCATAGTTAATTTTGTAAATAATTATTTAGCATTTGTTTCTTACTGCTTAAATAAATTAATGCTTCTGAAAATATCATCAATAGTAAATAACCTTTTAATGAATACTATCTACTTCTGAGTATATGGTGTACATGGTGTCCCTATAAATGTTGCTTATTCACACAAATAACTTCTAATTTTCATCTATCTTTCTGTTAATAGTGGGTTTTCTTACTACCTGTAAAATTAGTACTAGTAAGTTATTTGAATGAATTTCCATTTAAGAATTTTAATTTGTATTGTATGCAAATTATGCAGTTAATTCAATTTACTGCTTTGTCACCAACTTCCTTCTTTCTACGTATGTCACTGTCACGTTGTAACAAGTCTGGATTTGGAATCATTTATTTACATAGTAAAATAATTTAAAGTAAAACATGAATCAGCCAGACACTTTAAACCAACTTCAAAAAGTATATATTTAAAACAAACTGACTGCTCCTGATGCAGAAATTGATAAACCATGCTTAGATGAATAGTGGATCATACATGCCTCGAAACTAATGTTGAATAAGCTTTAAAATAAAACACTATTAAAATTGTCTAGTTTACAATAACATTTAAATAATCCCTGCTAGTTAATGAGAAAAATGGTAATAGTCATGCATTCAATATCCATGTGAAAAAATTCAAGACACTAGCAGTAATTATTGAAATGAAAACAAAGTAGGTATTCAAAATGTGCGAAAACTAACCCGGCCAGTGGCGCGGGCTGTTTGTATCATTTGTCCCTTATTAAAGTAAACAACTTACGTAATTTAGGTTTTTTTTTTTTTTTTTGTGACCGACCCGTTGGTCTAGTGGTCAGACACCCTGCCTGCTAACTGATGGGGCGTGGGTTCGATTCCCGCCAAGTGTCTGGGTGTTGTTTATCTATTTAAGTATGTATTTACAAAAAAAAAGTATATAAGTATTAGTATCAGTTGTCTGGTTTCCATAGTACAGGCTCTGCCTAGTTTGGGATCGGATGACCGTGTGTGGATTGTCCCAAGATATTATTATTATTAATAATAATTTTTAATTAGGTATTAGTTAAATGTTAAAATAAAAGCTGTACATATTAAATTTCTTTACTGAACCACGACATTGCGACGACCACAAGACAACCGCATGCAACAGTCATAGGTTTCGGCGCCGAGACCGAAGGGTCGTAGGACTCGTAGGTATGCAACCTCAACTACCAATATCATTCCACGGAGTTTCTTGCCGGATCTTCTCAGTATGCGCCCCGCGTTGTGATCCGGAGCTATAGCCAATCCAATTTTTCCTAAGCCACAGCCCAGTCCGAGATAGTGTATTTCTGCCGCACTCACAAACGTCAATTAAAGTTAAGTATCACTTAACCAGATTTTGAAATCGGATTATTTTCAAACATAAAGCCAATTAATACTTAATACTCTGTTAGTGAGTAGAGATATAGATTTTCTTGACCTCAATAACGGAACATGAAGAAAAACGGCTCCGAGTGTGGAAAATATCAGATCCCAAAAAATGGCGTAATGAGGATTAATGCTAATTGACGATTGTGAGTGCGGCTGTTCCTTTAGGTACTTACCCTTGAGCTCGTCGCTCCCCTTAGGCTGGGTGCTGTAAGCGCTTGTCCTCTTGACCACCAGTGGAGCCATTTCAGGCCAACAGCGACGTTCATTCCTAAAAAACATCCTCCCACTTGGTGGACCGACGACCGACGTTGTACGCTTGTACGAGTCGCAGCCGGTGGATGCAAGTAGTAGGGTTCCCAACCCTCCCGGATTGCCCGGGAGACTCCGGTAATAATGGTTAACCTCCCGACCTCCCGGGGTGGAATCAAATCTCCGGTATTTCTAAATATGTACGCATTCGTCGCTACCAGTGTAAACCTGTTCGTCTCGCCGTCGACGTTGTCGATTCCTTGGTTGAATTCAGCGGTTTCTCATGCCTCCTCTACATAATAGACAATTACCGGCGTGCACGACTGTGCAAACCCTCTACACACAATACGGTATAGTAAGTAGCCCCTCGCCCTCTACAGTGGAGGGCATGCAAGAGTCATAGACATACTTTTACTACTTTATCATAGTGTTTCTACAATCGGTTAAGTAATTAAAACACGATGAGGTTGGACTTTCGCGTGAGATGCAACCACAGCGCGTTAAGGAAATTCGAGTGGATATAAGCTGGGTTGACTTCTTTACGATATTGAAAGACAAAAGTCCCTGTCCTGAATTGAACAAAATGGTCATGTTTGTTAAAAGTAGAGTTACAAATACTAACTAGTTTAAGTGTACATGTCTGTAAATAAACTGTAAATATACAACTACAAACTTCGATTTTTTTTTGAAAAGGTTTTATGATTTTGTGGTGAAAACCGACAAATATTAGATGCTGCTCGAATGGTACATTGAGATTTTCTTCACAATACTCACCCCCCGCCCCCCTCCAGGATACTCGATTCTCCCGGGTTAGTCCTTTCAAGAGTTGGTAACCCTAGCAAGTAGCCAATTGTAGCATTCAAAACGAGAGTTAAGCAGTGGACGTCGTTCGGCTGATGAAGATGATGATGTCAGATAAATATTTTATTCACTCTTAAGTTTTATGTGATTCCAGTTAATGGATCTACCTTCGCCCTACTATTTTTAATACCCAACGTAAAAACAAGGGGTTCTTTGTTTACGCACGTTATCATATCCGTGTTCGTATTAAGTAGGTACATATAAATGCCATACATACTTTTTGTAAACTAGTTTTTTACGAGTCGAGCATTTGAGTATATTTATAAACATCACTGGTAAAATTGCATTGATCGGCCAACCTTTGGTTCACATTTAATGATCTAATAATAGTGTTAATTTGTATAGACGTTACAGTACATTTTCGATATGCCAAAATCACTTTCTTATGTGTAACCCATGAGCACCGCAGAGCATGGGATCTCCCTTCCTTCTCCATATGAGAGATGACGGGGAGCCGGCTTGGTGGATCAGTCATGCCGTTCAAATAGACTTTAGTAGAACACGCTTGGGTTTCCTTATGATGATGTTGACGAGTTCTTTTGATTAGTACTAATTATATATCATATAGAGAGCTATGCTCGGAGTTTCTTTGCGCGACAGAATCCGCAATGAGGAGATTCGCCGAAGAACGAACGTCACTGACATAGCTCTCAGAATCTGCAAGTTGAAGTGGCAATGGGCAGGCCACATCGCCCGAAGAACCGATAACCAATGGGGAAGAAAGGTTCTCGAGTGGCTACCACGAACCGGAAGACGCAGTGTTAGTAGGCCTCCCACTAGGTAGACAGACGACATTCGCAGGTAACCGGTGGATGCAAATCGCCAATTGTAGTTCATTGTGGCGTTCCAAGGGGGAGGCCTATGTTCAGCCGTGAACATCCTAGGGCTGGTGATAATGATGATGATATCTCATAATAATAATTTACTGGGACAATCCACTCATCATCATCTAATCCCAAAATGGGGCTTGTAAGATAGCAATCTATACTATAGCGACACATATTCGACAGTACTTACTTCGACACGACATATATGTATGTATGTAGACTTGTTCATACACACAATTATTTGTCCTGGGTGAAAGGCCATTTTGGGTCGCAGCCAGGGATTATACATATACCCTGTTTTTCTTTGCAAGATCAAAAGCGGAACAATAAATGTATGAACACAGGAGTGTCGGCTGACCGTGTCCGTTTCGACTGCTCGGCCACAGTGTCGTAGAAAAAAAACGACTACGTCAATATTACGCAGGAATTTACTAAACACTAACAATACGTATGTATTGTTAAAATGAGTATTTGTAACTTGACATACATAAATAAATATATAACTATCTGAACTATTATTATTATATTATACATACGTTAAAATAAAATAAATTAATTAAATCACAATGTGTACATTGTTAGTGTGTTATGAAGGGATAAACGGGAAATATGAAGGGAATAACAAACTTTTATTTTGATTCGTTGATGATCAAACACATACGTCGCGCGGCCACGATTATTTATGTAATATGTACCTAGGTCGTGAAGTCCAAACATTAGGGGTTTCTTTATACTGTCTGCATTTTCTTCGAAATCGTATCAGCGATTAGCAAAAAGAATCAGATCTCTACTAAGCCCCGTTTAAAAGAATTGCGAGGCCGCGCGGTTCTCAATGTGTCGACCGCGCAACCATAGCGTTTAAGTTCCGTAGGTGGTGAAGTCCAAACATTTGGGGCTTTTTTATACTTTCTGCATGTTCTTCGAAATCGTATCAGCGATTAGCAAAAATAATGAGACCTCTACTAAGCTCCGTTTAAGAGAACTGCGTGCCCGGGCGGTTCTCCATTGGTCGACCGCGCGGCCAATAGCATTTAAGTTCCGTAGGTCGTAAAGTCCAAACATTTGGGATTTTTTAATACTTTCTGCATTTTCTTCGAAATCGTATCAGCGATTAGCAAAAAGAATGATACCTCTACTAAGTAAGTCCCGTTTATGAGAACTGCGTGGCCGCGCAGTTCTCCATCGGTCGACTGCGCGGCCACGGTTATAACTTCATAACTCGCTGAATATTGGGTCTGCGAATTTGCGACCTTCTGTTTAACAAATTCCTTCGTAATATTGACGTAGTCGTTGTTTTTTCTACCACACTCTGGCCGAGCAGTCGAAACCGACACGACTGGCCGGCAGCCCGATTTTGATCTTAAAAAAATTTTCTTTGAAGTTGGTTTTTATTTTTTCTGAAAATATTTTATTTGACACTTTTTAGGGAATTTTATGTTGCCCAGATATCAGCATACGTACGCAATCAGTGAATATTAAATGTATACTAAAAAGTATACTTCTCTGGCCACCCTTTTTCGGAATATGGTCATGACATCTCAAACTCAAACTCAAACTCAAAAATCTTTATTTCAAATAGGCTTAACGCTAGCACTTTTGAATCGTCATTTTTTAGAAGCTACCACCGGATCACAACGCGGCCTCAACTGAGAAGATCCGGCAAGAAACTCAGCGGGCTTGTCATTTTTTCACTTTTTTTTTTTAAATATTGTTTTGTTACAAATGAATCGACATTAGCGATATTGTGTCCTGCCATTCGATACATAAAGCAAGGGAGAAAAGAAGAAAACAATAAATTAAGACAAACTAAAAGGCCAAATGGATAGAAGTCGGACCAGTCCCCCCAAGCAGCACCCGCGCACGAGTTGACTCGAGCAGCAGCCATCACTCCCCTCAACCATATTAGAGGGAAGGGGGTGACCCGCCACACGAAGCCGCCACAAGCAAAGACTTTTCGATGGCCAATCCGATGGACATCCAAATTACAAGCTCAATGGGATCCACTATTATTCATCATTATAACTTGCGATCACGTTATCTCGCAACTTGAACGACTATGCTGGAGTAACTTACTGAAGATGTGAATATTACGCATTATTATTAATATTGAATACATACGCATCGAATACAGAACCTCCTATTTGAAGCCGGTTAAAAAAAACGGGTATACTTATATCCACTACTTTAACAGGCCCGTCAACATCGACTACGTTACCTATCAGATGCGCTATTATTTTGATAGTTAAACAGCTGATATCCATAGCACCAAAATGACTATAAATTATATGTGTAGCTAATTGTTAAGTTTCCACAAATAATTTTAGTGTTTAATTTTAATGATTATATTGGCGAATACTCAGTATTTTAGTGGCGATTATGATTCTGTATAAGCAAGGTCGAAATAATCTATACTATAATAAAACTCAAAGAGCACTTTTTCTGTACATTGAATATTTTTCCAAAATTTCTATGTGGGGATACTATACTATCGACATAGAGGCCAAAACAATTTTTTTTGGAATTATTGTCTGTCTGTCTGTCTGTCTGTCTGTCTGTCTGTCTGTCTGTCTGTCTGTCTGTCTGTCTGTCTGTCTGTCTGTCTGTCTGTCGTTCTGTTTGTCCAGGCATCATTTGAAAACCCGTGGACGGTTTTTGATAGGACCTTCACTGATGTGTTGTGTAGAAGTCTAGGTATAAATTGGTATATAAAACATCACGCTATGTTTCATAGGGGCTAAGCAGTGAAACATTACTTGCAGATATTACCACGTAGTTTCTTTTTTATGTGAATAGGGTAATTATAGACTGATCAGTTAATCATTAAGATATGTATTATTACGCTATATACAATAGGGACTGAGCAGACATTTAGTTTGAATAAGATATGGCAGTGGCGAAGAGTCAATTTTTGTAAGGGGTAAGCCGATTCGGTACACCCAGGACATTTTCATTAGATTTCTGTATTGTTCTAAGTACTTTGCAATGATACTTTGCAATTTTGAAATGATTCATGAAATTTTAATGAAACTCCCCAAGTCCAGGTAGTGTATAGTATTGTATTACAGTCGCAACAATAAAAGATGCGAAAAATTTAGGACTTTAATTGTCGAATATCATTAGACAGTAATTTACGATGTTAGCGTGATTTACATTATGAACAGCGCCATCTATCGGTGAAATTGAACATACAATCACCATAGAACTTTAATCTATATATTTAAAAGAAAGTCGTGTTAGTTACACTATTTATAACTCAAGAACGGCTCAACCGATTTGGCTGAAAATTGGTAGGGAAGTAGCTTAGGACCAGGAGACGGACATAGGATACTTTTTATACCGGTAGGTTAAGGTTAAGCAACGTTAGGTAAGGTCATTAAATAGATGGGTGAACCGATTTGTATGAAATTTTATGTGCATATCGGGTAGGTCTGAGAATAAGTCGTAAAGTATATTTCATGCCACTGATACCATGATTGACGGATATATAGAATGAGAGGAGGGTGCAAGAGAGGACAGAGAGGGAGAGGGGATTCGAGGAGGGGGTGAGGGATCGGGCGAGTTAGGTGGAGTAAGGGGGGGGGGGTGAGATGGAGCAAGTTCGGAGAGAGAGAGGGGGGGGGATAAGGTTCAGAGAGGGGAAAACGGGGAAAGAAAGAGGGGGAATGTAGCGGGTAGGTTAAGGTTAAGCAACGTTAGGTAAGGTCATTAAATAGATGGGTGAACCGATTTGTATGAAAGTGTGCATATCGGGTAGGTCTAAGAATAGGTCATACAGTATATTTCATACCGCTAGGTTAAGGTTAAGCTACATAAGGCAAGGTCACTAAATAGATGGGTGAACCGATATGTATGAAATTATGTGTGCATATCGGGGAGGTCTGAGAATAGGTCATAAAGTATATTTAATGCCGCTGATACCATGATTGACGAGGATATATAGAACGAGAGGAGGGTGCACGAGAGGAGAAAGAGGGAGAGGGGATTCGAGAAGGGGGCGATGGGGTGAGGGATCGGGGGAGTTAGGTGGAGTAAGGGGGGAGTGAGAAAGAGCAAGTTCGTAGAAGAGAGAGGGGGAGAGGGTTCAGAGAGGGGATAATAGGGTATCCTACCCAGAGGGGGAGTGTGACGGAAACCAAAGCGGGAGGGGGAAAGAGAGAGGAGAGAAAGAGCATATAATTAGATTTTTTTTATAAGAGAGAGAGAGATATGGAGAGAGATAAATCTAGGGAGGAGGGAGAAAAGGGGAGCAAAATGTAATAAAAGCGCGGGCGGAGCTGCACGGGTCAGCTAGTTTTATGAATATTAATACACAAGACCCCGAATGCGAATGAAATATCAATGCAGGAGCTATGCTAAGTGGTAGGTAGTCCAGTATCATACCGACGACAAACATCAATTTATTATGTCAATTAAGACATATGTTCTTTCTTTCTCAAATATTTCTCTAAAACGGGGTCCATGTTTTGCATCCATCCACGAATATTTAACCATTTACTCAGTGGCGTAGCTTGCCTTAGATGGGCCCCGTATCAAAATTTGTTGGGGGGTCCAAATGATGGTACGGGCTAAGAGATTACGTGAGAACATGGATTTTACGAATTGTTGCTTACACATGTTCGGGGCCCCTGTAGCCCGGGGGCCCCGTATAATTAATACGGCGGTAGCTACGCCCCTGCATTTACTATCAGGTGGGATAGCCTTAACGGCTATGTTATTTTTTTTACAAAATTTTTTTTTAGTCTATAGAAATTAATATTATACATTTATGTATTTTTATTATTTTTATTTTTTATACCTATTTACTTACTTTATTTTTATTTTCTGTTCTCCTGTCGCATGTCTGCTGGAAGAGATTTCTGTAGAAATAAGCAGCACCTTTGTACATTTCGGTCCTATTAATTTAATTAACATCTGTTACGTATGTGTACATAAACATAAATAAATAATATTTAATATGCGTTATTTTCAGCACCGGGACCTGTGATTTATGACATGTACAATTTTGTTTCAGGTCTATAATCACGATGAATCTGCCTGAATTTAGAAAACTGTTATTGAAGTTTTTCACGGCCATGCCGATCGTTAGTATGTTTTTATCACTCTGCGCTTAATTTTCTTCTTTTTGCCTGAATGCCCCAGGAAGAGGGATATGTTGTCCGAGAGTATGTATGTGTGTAGGTTTGTCTGTTTCTTTGGCACGGCCTGCAGCCTAAACGTCTTAATGGATTTTGACTTATAATCTGTCTTTAGATTCGTCTCAGTTGTGGGAGTGATAGGCTATATGTTTTTTTCAAAAAAGTTAATATGGCGGCCGTCAGTCCCCATTTTGTATTGTTTATTTCCAATTAATATGGGTATTAAATAAAAGGTCTTAACGAGACGAGTTCAAATATATGTATAACGAAAGTTAAGTCCATTTTGTTTGTTCGCAGTCAGAGTTTTTATGCTTTAATAATTTATACTTGTTGCATGCTTCTGCATCCCCTAATGGATCATTTTCCAATTCCACGCTTCAATCTTGTCTACGAAACCATGGTTATATCGTTACAATGAAGTTATTTTGTAATGAATTTGTAAATGATGTGTAAAATTACTGGTTGATAATTTAAGAAAACATTAAATATTACTCTGTTATGCGATATTTACGATGTTTTAGCAAGACAACACTTAAGCGCGGAATGTAACTGGCCATAGAGACTTTAGGCCCTATTTTTGTTACAATATCAAATAATACAAATAAAAAACGATATCACAAAGTCCGAAACGCACATGTTAATAGGAATAGAAACTATATGTATTAACAAAACAACCATCGGGTTCTTCTTAAGATTATAATAAATTATTTTTACAAAAACAAAAACCGACTTCTAAGTAAATTATCTAAAAAGCATAAAATAACGAAAATATATTGAAGTCGGTGCTAGCACATCGTGTTAACTAACACTAGCACCAGCTGACACCGACTTCAATATATTTTCGTTATTTTATGCTTTTTAGATAATTTACTTTGAAGTCGGTTATTATTTTTGTAAAAATAATTTATTTAACGCTTTTTAGTGACTTTTATTTTACCAAAATAGGTATCAGCACTATCACGCAAATCGAACATCTACGTAACAGTAACTCACTGAAAACACAAAAAGTCTATATCTCTGATACTACTGAACCGATTTTGATGAAACTTATACTCTTCCCTAAGTTGAAAAATACTCTAACTATTACAAAAATAATTTTTGAAATCGTACATGTAGTTTCTGAGAAATCCGCGGACAAACCTACATACATACATACGCGTCGGATAGAGAACCTTCTTTTTGAAGCCGGTTAAAAATAGAAAGCCTAGTTCAAGGATTTGTATCAAAATTTGCATTAACGTTTTTATTTTCGCACATTATGTCCTACAAATAATAATAATAATCATTTATTTCAGGTATACACCCATAGTTTATACACATTTACATGATCATTTACATTTACAAATGATCATACGACACGTTGTTCATAGGTTGTTTTCTCTCGGGACCTACGTTTTTTTATGTGAAGGATTAGTTATGATAAATAAGCAGATAAAAAATACACAGATATAATTGACAACATTTCATATTCTTAACAACCTTATATTATTGTGTTTTAATAAAAATAATACTAACTAAAATAAATAACTAGTCAGAGCCTGTATTATGGAAACCAGACAACTGATACTAATACTTATATAATTTTTTTTTTTGTAAATACATAGTTAAATAAATAAATAACACATAGACACTTGGTGGGAATCATCTGATAGCGTCGCAGGCGCAGGCAACCGGTGGATGCAAATGGCAAATTGTCGTTCATTGTCATGTGGCGGTCTAAGGGGGAGGCCTTTGCTCAGCAGTGGGCGTCTTCCGGCTGATGATGAATAATCATCTAAAATCAATAAAATAAAAATCACCCCATTCTAAAAATGCTATAGTGCCTGATGACGTCATTTGTACGGTTAGCACCGCTCAACATTCGCGCATGAATCGGACAATATCGAGGAACACAATAAAGAGTGCAAACCCGCTAAACGTCGCCTTCTCTTCTTTTATTTTACGGATTCGGGCGACTGTGGAACGATCTCATTCAGCCGTAAAAATTACGTCATCATACGATTTTTTTATATTCTTTTCTCCGAATTGAAAAGCCAAAAAAAAATCTAACAATTTTTTTCAGAATAGAATAAAAGAAATATATATTTTTACCCGACTACGGAACGGAGGGAGGGTTATGATTTTAACAAGAATGTATGTATGTATGTATGTTCATCTGTTCCCGAATATCTTCTAATCTACTTAACATAATTAGACAAGAAGGGTGTCGTTAGAAGCGTCTTGATTGTCCGCTGGTTATAGGCTATATAATATTACATTAAATTCAATGTGGCGCCATCTACAGGACAAAAACTTCTGAAGTAAAACAAAAATATTTTTTGATTAAGTTGAAATTAGGTACATATGTGTATTTCTATTGCCCAAGCATGATCGTGTAAAGTAAATAATCATCATCATCACTATATATAAAAGGAGATGTCCTGATTGATTGACTTATTGACTGACTGACAGACAACGCACAGCCTAAACCGCTGGATCTAGAGACTTGAAATTTGGGAGGTGTATTCTTCACAACACGTAAACGCACACTAAGAACGGAATTTTCAAAATTCGCATCCTAAGGGGTCCAAATAGGGGGTTTTAAGTTTTATAAAAAAGCGTTATAATTCATGAACGGTTGGTACTAGAGCCTTGAATTTTCACACGCAGATGCCTAAAAAAAATAAACAATTACGTGTTTACAAAATATATTTAGTAAAACTAAGTAATAATTACAACGATACTAACTTAATACAAAATATATTTAGTAAAACTAAGTAATAATTACAACGATACTAACTTAATTCTAATAATTCTACGTGATATGTAACGAATTATAAAGCCCCAAAATAAATAAAATAAAAAATAAGTTTTAAAAACTAAAACCCGACTACGGGTAAAATCGCAGTCTAAAAAGTAGAAAACAAGAAAATATTTCTTGTCAGATATACTTATCTACCAACGCCTTAAGCAATTAATTATCGTCTAGTAAGTAGATAATTTGTATATTTCAATTTAACGTGTTATAAGTATAATTACTATAGATTGTAGCCGTAGTCGCATGCCACCTTGCTAATGTCGAATATGGCCAATGTTATAATGTCCCGTTGGGAACACAAACTTCAGGATGCACTTCGACGACTAGCAGCTGACCAGAGGGCCTAGACAAGATGCAATCGCTTCATAGCTAATCTATTTCTTCATTCGCTAATTGTGTCAATTCCCTACAATTTGTCACGTGATTTTTCGATGACTTATGTCATTCTCATACATTTTTAAACTTTCTATTAGCGATAGCGCTTGTAGATTGTTACATTGTCTAGGGGGACAGATCGCCGACTTATGTATATACGACAACGCTACGACGGATCATCAGGCATCAGTGGCATGCGACTACGGCTACAATCTATAGTAATTATACTTATAACACGTTAAATTGAAATATACAAATTATCTACTTACTAGACGATAATTAATTGCTTAAGGCGTTGGTAGATAAGTATATCTGACAAGAAATATTTAATATTTTTCTTATTTTCACCTACAATCACGAAACATTTATTAATTAATTACTTATAATTGACAACATTTCATAATTTTGTAGGTGACTAAAATAATAATACCGTTTCTCTATATTCCAATAGTGTATTCAAAAAATATTGGTCCATGGAACTCCAGCACAAGAAACTTTTTCCAACAAATTTCTCCACGACTGATCGCCTCCACTGGTGACAAGAGGGCTGGCTCTTTTCTCGCTCAAAGAATCAGCATTGCAATTCAGCGAGGAAATGCAGCCAGCGTTCTTGCCACCATTCCGCGCGGTCACGATTTATTTGATAATTTGTAAATAGTTTGTTATCTTTTTAATTTAAATGATAACTGTACATATCTATGTTTATAAATAAAAAATATAATATATATATAAATATATAGTAATTAATTAATAAATGTTTCGTGATTGTAGGTGAAAATAAGAAAAATATTTTAAATACTATAGAAGCTGTTTAAAATTGTATAATCTAAGTACATTTATATTGTTGATAACACCCATCATTGTTCTCTTGTCTACCACTTATCATTTCCCACCTATCTACATAATATTTGTGTGTGAAAATTTCACGAAATACCTATACAGTATATTCTTACGATATTTCTTACTTATGTATTATTTAAAATTTTCAGATATCACTAGTCAACAACGTATTGAAATGGAGTATAGGAGAATTAAAACTACGAATGAGAACGAATCTGACGCTGTTTTTGTATCAACAATATCTAAAGTGAGTATTTTTTCAAGTTAGTACCTACCTACGAGGCGAGGCAGTCTTCTGCCGTAAAGGCTAGAGCGCTTCAAGCGCTCGCCTCCTATTGTCCGGTGAAGCTGCAATGGCCATCTGCGACTAACAGCGTCTATCATTCCCAAAAAAAAAAAAAAAAAACAGTCGTTCCCTTGGTAGTAAGTGACGCCTGCACACTAAGCATCTGTATGCTTTGCAATGCCGCTGGTCATCTGAGACCACGGATCTCGTCGTCGTCATCATCAGCAGCCGAGAGACGTCCACTGTTGAACAATGGCTGAGCGTGGGGTACCAATCGTAAGGGAGCCTTAGCGGGCGCTTTAGGGATCGCAGTATAGGTGGTACCTAGATAATCCAATAGAAAGGAGTTGCCGCCCGTCTTACCTTTTTTCCCTTAGTCGCCTCTTACGCACACCCAATAAGAGGAGATGGGTGGGTGCTATTCTTACCCGGACATCACGGATCTACTGAGACATTGAAAATCCCCTTCTGGCCGATAAGACAACAGCGATAATATACTCACACACAAGATCGGCCATCTACGCGAGATATTATAGTACATAAGTGCTTGCGTAGACACAAGTGCTCTCCCTCTTCCTTTACGCTCATAATCCGATGACCGGAAAGATGTCAGGTGCAGGTCCGACGTTTTAAATGTCCAACCGACGCATGGACTTTACTTTCCAGACAATTAGCTGATCGGTCATCTGTTTTGCGGCACAGCGATATCTCTGGCATTTTTTTTTAAATTATGTGCACCTGCGACATCTATTACTATCAAATCAAGTGGGATTGCAATCTTGCCATATTTACGGAGGTTGATATATACCTGTTAAAGAACATAAATCAATCATTAAATGATAGACGTAAAATTATGAATGATTTTTTATGTTTGTTGAGAAAAGAAATCCCGTGTGCAACCGTCACTATAAAATTACCCCGTCTGGCACAGCTCTTCGCGGAAAGTAGATAAACAAGAGTACGCGCGGTTTGCCAACCTTGGGACCGATTCTGAGCCCTCGAGAGCTCTTATTCTGGTTGAACGTTAATCGTGAATCATTAATTATCTTTTAGTTATTAACCACTGAATGATTAAACTATTTTTAATCAATTAACATAATCCTTAACTGTTAGGTCTACAAATATGGCAAAAATGCAAAATCACCCCCTGTATTAAACACTAGATGACCCGCGAAGAGCTTCGCCCGCGCTTTTACCGATATTTCCAACAAATTATCGTTATACTTTAACCAATATACCACACTAAACCTTGAAAAATTATATACTTCTCTAACCCTTTCTTATGAATTACTTTATCTATTTGTAAAAACTGCATGAAAATCGGTTCAGTAGTTCTTGACTTGAAGACTTTGTTTTTTAATACGTAGTGACAAAAAAATGGTCATTAGCATTTTGGTTGAACATTGGGTTGAAGCAAAATAAAGTATCGTTTACATTTTTATTGACATTAATTATTATAGGAGATCGGACTATGAGGTTTTAATTTAAATTTTATTGCTTTTTTATTTTATTATTATTCATAAAAACCACTTTGATAATTATGTTGATTGTTGATAATAGGTTTCAAACTGTTAATAATAGGTATAGAACAGAGTATGGCTCGGTGGCTATACTAATAATGATAATGCCAGCCCTGTTTATGTTCCACTGTTGTGCACGGGCCTCCCCTCAAGATAATAATATAAATTAATCTATAATATTGTCAGTGGCGGACTAAGCCTGTCGGGGGCCCGGGGCGGCAACAAGTGATGAGGCCCCCGGTCAGAAAGTGACGTATTTCGCCGGACTACCGTAGAAGGAGGGCTATGTGTTTTTCGAGAGTATGTATGTATGTAAGTATGTATGTATGTATATTTCTTTGGCACAGTTTACAGCCTAAACGGCTCAATGGAATTTGACTAGTGACATCTTCAAGTCGCCGTCAACACCCTAGGCGAATGGTTCCGAAAGTGGCTCATTGATGTGAACCCTGAAAAGAGCGCCGCGGTGTTCTTCTCCCGGGGGACCATCAGATCCCACACTGCGGGCCATCCCAGTCGTCGTTTAGGTCCGATCACCCTCTATGGGCGTCCCATCCCCTGGACCAGAAAGGTCAAATATCTAGGCGTCACCCTAGACTCCCATATGTCATTTGGACCGCTTAAACGGTCAGTACTCAACCGAGCGGCCTTCGTCCTCGGTCGACTCTACCCCATGATCTGCAGGCGGAGTAAACTATCGCTTAGACATAAGTTGACACTTTACAAAACCTGCATGCGTCCCATCCTAGCTTACGCCAGTTCCGTATTCGCACACGCGGCTCCCACTCACATCAATAGCCTCCAGGTTATTCAAAACCGATTCCTTCGACATGCCGTTGGTGCCCCGTGGTACATGCGGAATGTCAACCTACATTCGGACTTCGGTCTAGTCCCTATCCGCAAATTCTTCAAAGAAATGTCCGAACATTACTTTGAAAAAGCGTGCGTCTACCCAAACCCGCTAATCGGCGCCGCTGCCGACTATATCCCCGACCCCGACCCCGGTCCCTCAGATCGTCGAACTGCCGTACATCGCCGCCATCCGCGGTATGTACTGCTCGACCCACCCGACCCGATGTCCGTCTTCCTGGACCATGACACAAAACCAACACCGACAACGACGTCACGAGTCGTAAACACATCAACACACAGACACCGGTCTCGCCAGCGAGGCGGAAGGGTCGTACGCATGCGACCTCGACATGCATCCCCTCGCTGAGTTTCTTGCCGGTTCTTCTCAGCGGGGGCGCGTTGTGAACCGGTGGTAAACTCATTTTCTCTAAGCGGCAGCCCAAGCCGAGGCCGTGCCTCCCTGAGGTGCCCTTGTGCTAGTCGCTCGCTAACCAAACCCTTCTGGCTGGAGCGCTTTAAGCACTCGCCCTCTTGTCCGGTGAAGCTGTAATGGCCATCTGCCGCCAACAGTACTACTCCTACAAAAAAAAAAAAGACTAGTGACATGTTGTTAGATTCGTCTATGTTGTGGTATTGACATAGGCTATATCTATATATAGCCTATGTCAATACCACAACATAGATAGGTACAGAGTGGGAAAGTTAAATGTTAACAGGTTATATTTTGACGGTGGTCATGACTGAGGGACGTGACTAATGCAGACTCTTGCCACTACTCTTCTCTATGCTGCTCGATCATAAGCTCTATGTATGCTTTCCTGTAGCGTTGTTTACATAACCGTTGTGATAGTGTCTGCCTATCGCATCGGCATGCATCCTTTGCTTTTCCTTGCCGTCCATTTGGCTTGTCACAATAAGCCTCTCTAGCCTGTCCGGTTTTCTACTGCCCGTGAGCCCTCTCAATACCAATAAGTTTAAATAGCTGTGGTGATAGTATGGAACCTTGACGCACACCTTGTTCCGTCTATAAAGATCCTAAGCCTGCAGAGCCGGATCGCTATAAGGCAAGCGCAATGTCCTGTTTGAGGCGAAACAGTCCTGGCGCGCTTTCCGGCCCTGAAACTCCCGGAGGAAATGGACGCAGGGGTCAAGGATCGAATCCACGTCCACTGCTAGCGGGGTAAAAGTGCACCCCTGCACTCAAATAACTACAGTTGGAGGATAGACGGTATGCACTTCAACAATTACGCTCATGGCTTGCTGATAAGCGAACACGAGGGAGTTGACAGTGTTGTCCTGCCAATATTTGAAGCCTGGCTGTGACAGAAAGGTCGACAAAAAACGTGTAGACTCACTGAGATAAGAGGGCAAGAGTGGCACATTCTGGTCAGCCGGACTGGACACGACAACTCTCTGAAAGCAGCAGTATTTACTATATAGGCAGAGAAATCGATGCGGGAGGGTCCTTCTGTGAGAAGGTCATGTCCCAGAAGGAGAGCAAACAAACGAAGACGACGCATTGGGGCGGCAACTTGCATCGTCAGGGGTCCAATAGAAATGTGAACAGATATCCGTTGCATTAAAGAGGTCTCGTGGAACGCGGACGCACTGGGTCGGGGCTGTGTGTGCATTAGGTACTATTCTGAAGTCCTAACTAAATGCGACCCCTTGGTAGGTGACGATGCGTTCGAGGTAGGAACTGCGTCGTTCTTTGGGAGCAACCACAAGCAGGAGGGAGCGCACATTCCTGCTCCCAGACTCAGGATGACTCGTATTTTTTTTTTATCTTTCGAATGGCAAAACACGCTGTCGCTGATGGCAACAGGAAGAAATAGGCTGTTTAATAAAAGGAAAATGTCAAGTCCGCTGAGTTTGTCTTGCCGGATCTTCTCAGTTGATGCCGCGTTGTGAACCGATAGTAACTTTAAAAAAATACTGACAGGCACTTATAAAGTGTTAAGCACGCTAAGCCTATTTGAAGTAAATAATCACTTAATTTCAAGGTGCTCTTGTGTAGGTACTTGGCATATTCATATCCAATAATCATATCCAGCCAGCAATGTGCTTGCTACCCTATATAAACTTATAACTATCTTGTATCCAGCAGACATCTGGTTTTTTGTTTTTAGTAAAACCTGGCTGCAGTCTACGATAATTTAATTTGTCAATTTTGTACTATATACGTATAATACTTATTACCCTTCACAAATGACTAATTGATTGATTGAGTTATCATTCAACAATGTACATTTTTTGTTAATTCCCTGCTGAATAGACCACATCCACCACAAGTACATTACAGGTACGTTAGTATTTTGGTTACGTGCATCATGGGGCCCCCAACTCTAAACATGTAAGATTATAGTCGTCTTTGAGATCTAATTGAGGGGAGATATCGGCTAGATAATTTCCAACAAGCTTTAAGATTACCGATGCACAAACTCGGTTATCACAAATCAGGATCTAAAAGTCGCATAGACTAAGAAAGATTGTACGCCGGAGCTCTAAAATAATCTAGGTATGATGTACTCTCTTAAGTGTAGGTAGTAGGTACTTAAATACCTCAATAATTAAAAAAAACTTTGGAGATTGGAGGCCCCCTTGGACCCGAGGCCCGGGGCGGACCGCCCCCTCCGCCCCCCCGTTAGTCCGCTACTGAATATTGTGATCCATGTTACTATGTTATGGTTGGAACGCTGACGCCTCAGGCCCTATTGAGGTGGGCGTTAATAGCTGCGACACAGTTTTAACTAATGTAGCTATTATCGTACTTATGTAAATGTTAACATCTGTTTTAGTTCCAATAAATATGATTTGATTTGATTTGAAATAATAATTTCTCAGACATGCAGGTTTCCTCAAGATATTTTCCTTCGCCGAAAGCTAGTAACTATAAAAAAAAACGATTCGCACATGATTAATTATGGAAATCAGAGGTGCCGAGGTTTGAACCTGCGCACCTTGTTTCCAACTAAACGCTTGTCCACTGAGCTGTTACTGCTATGTATGTATCTACATATACTCGTTTGTCACCGACTCACAATAAATTAGTTTAAATGCCAAATACTTGCTGATGAAACGAAACGCGATTTGCAAAATACGCCGCGGGCGGAGGTAGTGCAAAAAACTCGAATGCGAAATACTATTACAAAATGAACGTAGTATATGAACTTCGATCCGAGTCTTGTTTAGTTGCGACATCCAAGCTACCAGCAACATCGAACGTTCCTTACTACCTAGTTAGCATTGACTTACTATAATACCAGTTAGGAATTGTAACATAAAGGACAATATAACTTAATCACCCGATTTTCTGGTAATATAATCCATGCGTCGGATTGGCTTGTAAAACATTCGGTCCTGGGGGGCGATTCTCGCTTACTTCGAATCGACTTCGATTTCGAATCTGCAATACGAAGCCTATCTCTACTAAGAAATCTCGTAACTCGAAGTGATTTTCTCGAAACTTGTATTCTGGGCAACAATCGAAGTAAACTTCGAAATAATCTCTATTCGAATGAGGAAATTGTTGCCATTATGAAAGATAAATGTCCCGCGAGTCATTCCGTTCAAGTAGATGATACGGTTTTTTTACCGGATGGGATGTTTTTAGTAGAAAAAACATATCTTTATAGTGGTTCACGTCTATAAAATGGTAGAACGACATTTTGTACGATTTTTCACATAACTTATCACAAATTAATGAGTAATAAATACACAAAGCTGTGTGTTCTTACCATAGATTTTTATAAATCTATGGTTTTTACTTAGTAGTCTGTGGCTGTATGATCCTAGTACCTTTGCCTGTCTTTCGGCGAAGTAAAATTAAAACAAAAATACCATATGTTTATGTATTTATGTTTACGATTTTGTTTTAGTATGCCCGAAAGGTTATTTATAAAAAGATAAGTTTTATTATTGTTATAATGATTTCTGATATTTACGCGAATACTACACATTGAAATGAAACTAATTTTACGGATTATATCGCGGTTTATTCTTGATTTTAATTACCCGACGTTCCGAATACTTTACAGCATTCATGGTCACGGGCGGACTGAGGTGGTAGCTGTCCAAATGTCATAGTTGTCTTAGGGTACCCTCAGGTCTTCTAATTATTATTGTTAGTCCGATCTACGCAGAAAGAGCTTACAGTGTCTTGAGGTCTTGCAGTGGAATGCTTGTCTTTGGATTTGACTATGTTTATCACGGGATCCCAAGCTGGTGGTAGCACCCAGCCATCTTCTCTATTGAAATTTAGATGCTTTTTAATTTCAATATCCTCTCGAATCATCCTTGGTACGTAGCGCTGTTCTTTTGCGAGGATTTGTGGTTTGTCAAATCTAATATAATGGCGGGTGCGATCCTGAACATGTTCACAGACTGCAGACTTTGTATAGCGTCGATGTTTAACGTCAGCTATATGTTCTTTTACCCGGGTTTTTACTGATCGTTTTGTTTGCCCGATGTATGAGAGCCCACAGTCACAATCCAGTTTGTATACTCCTGCATCTTGTAGAGGTATATGGCACTTGACTGATGGTAAAAACTGACTAATCTTCTTTGGTGGCTTGAAAAATGTGTTAATTGAAGCTCGCTTTAAGATATAGCCAATTTTGTCTGTTACCCCTCTAACATATGGCAATACAGCAGGCATACGTTCGACTGTGGATGGCTTGACACGTTCACCGTGACGGCGGCGCGGAACTCGGAGCTTGTTATCATGCAGGACCTGCTTGACATGTTGAAGCTCGGCACCAAGATGTTCCTCGTCACAGATCCCGTGTGCTCTCTGAAACAAAGATTTTCCAACGGTAGCTAACTATGTTGGGGGATGATGAGATTCACCGTTTAGATATCTATCTGTATGGGTCTTTTTCCTATACACAGTATGACTCAAGGTGTTATTGGGATTACGGATTACTAAGATATCTAAGAATGCTAGAGAGTTATTTGATTCCAACTCCATTGTAAATTGGATTTTAGTGTTTATGGAGTTAAGGTGATCTAGGAAAACAGTTACTTTGTCTGATGGTAATATTGTGAAAGTATCGTCTACGTACCGCTTGTAGAATCGTGGCTTAACAGGTGAAGTATTAAGGGCTGTCTCCTCAAAGTCCTCCATAAATATATCGGCAACAATGGGAGATACAGGTGAGCCCATCGTCACACCATCTACTTGCTTGTAGAACTCCTCTTTCCACAATAGGTAGCCAGATGTAAGGCAGTGTCTTAATAGTTCTGCATATCCTACTGGTATGTTTTTCTCTGCTAGCTTTCTTGTTACAATTGAGATGCAGTTCTTCTACTGGTAGGCATGTAAATAACGACTGGACATCAAAACTGACCATTGTTTCATTGTCAGTAAGACTTAGATCTTTAATCTCACTAACAAAATGGTATGAATCCCTAGTGTGAGCCTCTGTTTGCCCTCTTAGTGGTGAAAGAACTTTTGCTACGTTTTGCTTTTTTAGGGTTCCATACCTAAAAGGTAAAAAAGGAACCCTTATGGTCTGACTTCGTCTGTCTGTCTGTCTGTCACAAACCAATATATTTCAAGAACCACTGATGCTATCAGTTTGAAACTTGGAATAGTTTTAGATCTTAATTACCCAACTCCATTGCAAATGAAAAAAAAATATTTTTTCTTTTACTTTTTTTATAAAGGGGGTCGAAATGGGTCATCAAAATTGCAAAGTGAGACTACTATATTGAGTGGGGTATCATACGAAAGGGCTTCATTTGCACATCTCAAAACAGATTTTTATTTTGGTTTATGTCACGCAGTTTTTGGCTGATAATCAAAAATGTCAAAAAAAATACCGTTCCCCCCCCCTTATCTCCGAAGTTTGTGGAGGGAAAAATCTGAAATAATTATGGGTAATACATGTCTGTCTATATTTTACAGGAAAAATAAAATGATCTTTCTAATTAGTACAGTTTTTTAGTAATCCTAAAAAAACCTCGACAAACAAACTTAGTTTTGCGGTTTTTTTTGCTATCTGAGGCGTTAGACGAATAGTAAAATAACTTTAATACGTCCAAAGATGATATGAAATCCTTGGTGCGGGAGTCCGACTAGTACTTGATTGGTTTTTAACGTATAATACACTTTACGAAGTCCTCGCACTTTAACTTCATTAACACACAAACAATCAATAACAACCGAACTAAGATATACTACGATCAACAACCATTTGGGATAAAATCACTATGCCGACAAGATAGTATATCTCAACATCACATAAACAAGTTTAAAAATACGGACAACAATAAAATTTAACTTTTTCCTCTCGCGCATACTACAAACTTTGATACAAACAAAATCGTAAATATTACGTAATCCTATATAATATTCTGTGAACATATGGTATTTTCATTTTTATTACACCTCGCCGAAAGACAGGCAAAGGTACTCCTACCATACAGCCTTGTTTATTTTTGCCACAGTTACATAGCAATTCGCCAAGGAGTTGAGGTAGGGATATTTAGTATACAATAGACATTTTTCATTACTTCTATTAGTCTGTTAGAACATATGTATATCCGATGATACTAAATAAAAGGGTAACCTTCACCAGGGCCAGGGTCTCCAGGAAGAAGGTCAGGATGTCGGCCCAAATAAACGTATACCCATTGAGTTTAGACTCGTTGGATAGGTCTAGACAAGTAGTTGCTAGAAAAATGGTGATCAGGGTCAGATGATGGAGCAGGAAGGTGGTCACGGGATCTCTGCATCAATAAACGTAGAACCACCGACTTTGGGCTCGGTAGGTAGGTCTCGACGAGTAGTTACACGAAAAATGGTGATCAGTCTGATGATGGAGCAGGAAGGTGGTCACGGGATCTCTGCACTAATAAACGTAGACCCACCGAATTTGGATTCGTTGGATAGGTTGCTGCGAGCAGTAGGTAGAAAAACTTTTATCAGAGTCTGGTGATAGCAAGCAGGAAGGTGACAACAGGAATTCGGCTCCATTCAATGTAGGACCCACCGAATTATAAATCTATGGTTAAATCTTGACGAGTAGTTGGACAGATACTGATCAGGGTCGAACTCTTAAAATGACTTTCCTGTGCTATTACACAGGAAAGTCATTTTAAGAGTTCGTCTACCTATTAAATTTATACTTGTAGTACAGTTACTAAAGTACAAATAAAAGTAAAGCATACCGTAATAGTTCTGTTCTATATTGAAAGTCAAATTACAAGAACCATCTTCCAAACACTTTTATGGTTGCCTAGCAACCTTAACAAATATTTATTTTGAAAAACATGCCATGGTTATTTTTTAATAGGGGTTGAAATAATAATAATAACAGCCCTTGTTTATGTCCCACTGTTGGACACGGGCCTCCCCTCAAGATGAGGGGGCTTAGGCCATAGTCCACCACGCTGGCCAAGTGCGGGTTGGAGGACTTCACACGTCAGTCGAGAGCTAGTTAGGCTTTCTCAGACATGCAGGTTTCCTCACGATGTTTTCCTTCACCGAAAGCTAGTAACAATCGCACAAACACGATTCGCACATGATTCATTAAAGAAATCAGAGGTGCGAGCCGGGGTTCGAACCTGCGCACCTTGTTTCCAAGGCAAGCGCTCGGCCACTGAGCTGTTAGGGGCTGAAATGTGGTCTCAAAATATCAAAGTGAGGCTACTATATGCACATTTTAAAGCTGATTTTTATTTTGGTTTTTGGTAAGTATGTAGTTATTGGATTTTTTTATACGACCAAGGTGGCAAGCAAGCGTACGGCCAGCCTGATGGTAAGCAGTCACCGCAGCCTGTAGACGCTAGAAGAACCAGAAGAATCACTAGCGCGTTGCCGACCCTTAAGACATTAGATGTTAAGTCTTTGTGTCCGGTAATTTCACCAGCTTAAAAAAAAAATGTCAAAAAAATTAAATAAAAAATACCCTTCTCCCCCACTTATCTCCGAAGTTAGTGGAGGGAAAAATCTGACATAATTAAGGGTAATAAGTACATGTCTATTGATATTTTACAGGAAAAATAAAACAATCTTTCTAAATATTAGCTATTTAGTAATCTTAAAAAACCTCGACAAACAAACTTATTTTTGCGGTTTGGTTCTTTTTTTTGGAAATCTAACAAAATTCAGCAGATGCGCAGATTCTATGTATTTTAATTAGTAATAACAAGTTAGGATAGACACGTATCTTTATTTTTCATAATGACAGAATGTACTGACAAGACCTTTTAAATATAAATACATCTTACGCTATGCTCTATAAAAAGTTCGAACATGTAAAGTTATAATAAAATTATCAAATCTTAACACTTTTGCTGTCTGAGGTGTTAGATTAATTGTAAAATAACTGTAATACGCCCAAGGATGGTATGGAACCCTCGGTGCGCGAGTCCAACTCGCACTTGACCGGTTTTTTTATTATTGTTGTCCGTATTCTTAAAGGCGTTTATGTGATGATTAGGTGTATATAATCTTGTCGGCATAATGATTTTATCTTAATTGGCTGTCGATCGCAGTATCTCTTAATTAATAGTCTGTGTTGTTGATTTTTTGTTTGGTAATGAATTAAGTTTTAATCAAGTGCGCGGACTTCGTAAAGTGTAGTTATACTGTAATAAACTATCCAATAATGTTATTTTGAATAAAATAATCTAGGAACGGTACTTATCTTAAAATTATAATCATATTATACGGTAAGGTTTGACATTTGTTGTGATTCGAACTCGAGATGACGATTCGAATGGTCTTGACCAGTCGAAGCAGTTCGAGCGGCTAGCGTTCGAAATAGGTTGGGCTCGACATGTCGAGAATACAATTACGTGATTTTTAGTCGCCAATAGTTCGAATTCGAATATTTTTTCGAATTCGTGATTGATTCGAAAGTGCGAGAGTCGCCTCCCTGGGAGGCGATTCTCGCACTTTCGAATTTCATTACCAAACAAACAATCAATAACACAGACTATTAATAAAGAGATACTGCGATCGACGGCCAATTAAGATAAAATCATTATGCCGACAAGATAAGAGTATATACACCTAAACATCACATAAACGCCTTTAAGAATACGGACAACCATAATAAAACTTCTCTTTTTATAAATAACCTTTCGGGCATACTAAAACAAAATCGTAAACATAAACCCATATAACTCTCTAATCTGTGCATAAACCACATAAACATACATATGGTATTTTTGTTTTAATTTTACAGCCACAGACTACTAAGTAAGAACCATAGATTGATAAAAATCTATGGTAAGAACACGCAGCTTTGTGTATTTAGTACTCATTAATTCGTGATAAATTATGTTAAAAACCATACAAAATGTTGTTGTACCATTTTATAGACGTGAACAATTTAAAGATTTGTATTAAAGATATGTTTTTCTACTAAAAACATCCCATCCGGTAAAAAACCGTATCAACTTCTTGAACGGAATGACTCGCGGGACATTATCTTTCATAATGGCAACATTTTTCTCCTTCGATTAGAGTTTAGTTCGAAGTTTACTTCGATTGTTGCCCAGAATACAAGACTCGAGAAAATCACTTCGAGTTACGAGATTTCTTAATAGAGATAGGCTTCGAATTGCAGATTCGAAATCGAAGTCGATTCGAAGTAAGCGAGATTCGCCCCCCTGCGCCTAATCAGATGCTTTACGATTTTTTAATAAACTTGTGTCACTATTTGCAATTAGATGTTATCACCATTAAACATCGCCATCGCTCGAAAAACCGATAACCGTTGGGGAAGAAAGGTTCTCGAGTGGCGACCACGAACCGGAAGACGCAGCGTTGGCAGGCCTGACTAGGTGGACAGACGACATTGTGCGCGTCGTAGGTAACCGGTGGATGCAAATAGCCAATTATCGTTCATTGTGGCGTTCTAAGGGGGAGGCCTATGTTCAGCAGTGGAGGTCTTCCGGCTGATGATGATGATGATTGCTTGTACGTCTTTGATGTGTTTTCCATTAACCCACAAGTTGACTTTGCCTAGAGTCTAGGCATTATCTACCAGTCAACCTCTAGGGCCTAGAGACATTAATTTCCCCTTGTGTACTTTAATACATAAAGTTTAAATAAATGATCCATGCGTTGGATAGGCATTTAAAACAGTCCTGCGCGTGATATTTCTGGTCGTATCGGTTTTCCGTCCTATCGAATTGTGGAAATAGAGGAAGAAACAGGGATAGTGCACCTATATCTGCGCAAGCACAAGTGCACTACATCTCATGCGTAGTTGCCTAACTGTTGCACTCACAAACGTCAATTAAAGTTCATTCTAACTAAGCAATTTTCTTGAATCTGATCTAATCTTAAGATCATGTTCCATTTTGAGCTCGAGATTATTGATAGATCTACTCACTAACAGAGGACAGTACTCACAACGCATCTTTATGTGTCTGAAGTTGGGTTTGGCAAACCAATGCGCAACTATCGTCGTGAGTTGACAATACAAAAACACAAAAATAGCTACTGCGCAGCGTCTTGCAGCCAACTTCAGACACACAAAGATCCGTTGTAGAGTATTAATTGGCTTCGAATATCTAAATAATCCGATTTTAAGAAGTGGATTAATGATATTTAAAGCTGAACATACACCCTACCCGTGGGGTGCCGTAGAATTGCATCCCCCCATCTCCTCTCGTTGGGTGTCGTAAGAGGCGACTAAGTGAGAACAGGAAGACGGGCAGCAGCGTCTTTATTTTGGATTTATCTTCCACCTATACTGCGATCCCCAAGCCGCCTGCCAAGCGTGGGGATTATTGGCAACCCCTCCCTTCTAAGGGGGAGGCCTTTGTTCAGCAGTGGACGTCTATCGGCTGCTAATGATGATGATGATACACGTTCAGGTATACCTGACAGGTTTGCCTGTACAGTCAAACTGGAGAGGGTATGTCGCACAACTGTGCAGGTTTCCATGCATTTCCCGATCCGGTTTACCTATTAGCTATACCCGAACCTGTATGGTTTTGTGAGTGCGCCAGTAGTATTTTTAAAGATGTTTATAATTTTTTTTATACTGACTTGTAATGTTTCAGGGGTTTCACATACTACCAAGTGTCTAATCTGGACAACAGGATATCGAACGCTGATCAACTGTTGACTACAGATGTGGAGAGGTTCTGCGACACGGTCGTTGACCTCTACAGCAATATTAGCAAGCCCATGCTGGACATCAGCATATATCTGTATAGGCTCACTGTTAATTTAGGCGCCTCTGTGAGTATTTTTTTAACAGCCCTTGTTTTTTCTCACTGGAGATAAAGGGGCAAGGTCCACCACTAGCCATGTGCGGGTTAGCGGATTTCACACGTCATTCGAAAGCTAGTTAGCCTTTCTCAGAAATGCAGATTTCCTCACAATGTTATCCTGAATGATACCGGTGAAACGAAAGCTGATAACCATCGCACATGACTAATTTCAAGAAATCAGAGGTGCGAGTCGATGTTCGAAATTGCGCACCTTGTTTCCAAGACAAGTGCGATTCCACTGAGCTGTAACTGCTTTTGACTGTGTCCACAATATTCACAACTGATCTTTGTGTGACTGAAGTTGGCTGCAAGATGCTGCGCAGTAGCCATTTTTGTGTTTTTGTATTGACAACTCACGACTGTAGATGCGCAATGGTTCGCTAAACCCAACTTCAGACACAACAAAGATCCGTTGTGACTACTGTATAACATTGTCCTTTACAAAAAACTCACCAGCGTGCTTTCTGCTTTTCCGTATTGTAAGATGACCCGTGGGGTATTCGGGTAAGAATAGCACCCATCTCCTCCCGTTGGGTGTACGTAAGATGCGACTAAGGGAAAACAAGAAGACGAGCAGCAGCGTCTTTCTATTGGATTCCCTACCACCAATACTGCGGTCCCCAAGACGCTTGGCAAGCGTGGGGATTATGGCCACCCCTCCCTTCTAATGGGAAGGCCTTTGTTCAGCAGTGGACGTGTTTTGGCTGCTGGTGATGATTGTAGAATGATACGGTACTTTTTTGAAAAAAATCTCCCTGATAAAAAAAAAATAAGGTCCCTTTGTCCCGTTAAGGTAGGTGCCATAGCAGTGTCAGATATTTCCGCCGTATTTTAGACCGCGTGGTGGAACCTAAGCTTGTCGTGTTCGAGGGAAGAAACCCATTGCCCTGCAGAGGGATACTTCAGGGTCAATTCTATATTAATCAATGTTCTTCTTTACAGACGCCTGGTATCATGATGGCGTACTTATTCCTATCAGGAGTGCTATTGACATACCTCAGACGACCAACAGGTACGGAACTACAATTATTTTAAAATGTGGCGTGAGTCGACCTCATAAGACTCATTATACAACGTGTTAATGATTTAAAGCGATGCATATAGCTTTTTGAGTATCTAGATCAGAATAACTAAATGTTTACTGTTTATTTGCAAATATGCTTAAAATAACTAGTTGCCGCAGTGGGAGGTGGGAAAATATGGTCCGAAAATTCGCCACGCTTTCTGACATAGCGATTCTATTTCTTCATTCGCGGAACGGTGTCAATATAATTGTCACGTGATTTTTCTGTCTTATGTCATTCTCATATATTGTTATACTTTCTATTCGCGTTGTAAATGTTACATTGTCTAACGGGCCAGGGCCTGTAGCCAAGTTGTTATTCTACATTACGAAATACTAAAAAATAAAAAACAAATCGTCGTTGGTCTAGTGGTTAGACACTCTGGCTGCTACCCGATGGGTCGTGGGCTTGATTCCCACCAAGTGTCTGGGTGTGATTTATCTATTTGAGTACGTATTTACAAAAAAAATGTATATAAGTATTAGTATCAGTTGTCTGGTTTCCATAGTACAGGCTCGGCCTAATTTGGGATCGGATGACCGTGTGTGGATTGTCCCAAGATATTATTATTATTAAATGTATGGGAATGACATATCTCTTCACGTGACTTACCGAAGAGATATATATCATTCCGAATAGAATCAATCCGAAAGAATATATCGTTTCGAATCGTAGAATGTTAACTTGGCTAAGGCGGCTGACGGACTGATTGACATAACTAATGTTACTCTAACAAATATTGTGTAAAATCAGACTTAGATATAGCAACAAATCCATCTATAATTTCACTATCCTTTATGTTTGAGTCTGGTGCAGGAATGCGCTAATTGACCTGGCAAGTTCAGCTTCTATCTATTTACATACTTATACATAGTTATTATTCCCACACTTTTTGATAATGTTATTGTTTTCACAGCTCGAATGACTGTTCACGAACAAAAACTGGAAGGTGAATTCAGATATGTAAACTCGAGGCTCATCACTTATTCTGAAGAGGTTGCCTTCTATCAGGTTGGTGTGGTATTTTATAGACATTTTAACCTGTAATCACTCATGTGACTGCCGACACTTATACTATTGCCGGATCACTGGACTATGTTCAAGAGACTGCCCAAAGGCCTGCAGATACATTGTCACTTGTATGTAAACGTTCCGGTTTTCCAGACGCCGTAACTGAATTAGAAGTCCATAATAAATAAATAAAATAATACCAGCCCTTGTTTATGTCCCACTGCTGGGCACGGGCCTCCCCTCAACATGAGATTGCTTAGGCCATAGTCCACCACGCTGGCCAAGTGCGGGTTGGCGGACTTCACACGTCATTCAAATGCTAGTTAGGCTTTCTCAGACATGCAGGTTTCCTCACGATGTTTTCCTTCACCGAAAGCTAGTAACAATCGCACAAATACTATTTGCACATGATTCATTCAAGAAATCAGGGGGTCCATAATGTTGTATTTTATTTACGCAAATACTACACATTGTAACAAAACTACTCTTATCGAATACTAGCTGACCCGCGCAGCTCCACCAGCGCTTTTATTACATTTTGCTCCCCTTTTCTCCCTCCTCCCTTGATTTATTTCTCTCTTCATCTCTCTCTCTTATAAGAAAAATCTAATTCTAAGGTCTCTCTCTCCTCTCTCTTTCCCCCTCCCGCTTCGGTCCCCGTCACACTCCCCTTCTTCCTCTCCCCGTTGTCCCCTCTCTGAACCCCCTCCCATTTCTCTTCTCCCACCTTGCTCACCCTTACTCCACCATTGCTCCACCTTAATCCCCCCTATCCCTCACCACATCACCCCTTCCTCGAATCCCCTCTCCCTCTCTTGCACCCTCCTCTCGTTCTATATATCCTCGTTAATCATGGTATCTGGGATTCTTACCCACTTAAACTCCTGCGGCTGTCGTATCGCCACATGAGGGGGGACCTGGGCTCTCCAGTGGAATCTGCACCAAATACCCCTCAGTGGGCATTATAGCCCCCGGAAACCTTGCACCGTGATCACGGGGACGGGGCTCGCAACCCCGTCACCGTCCTCTTCGGAGTCGCCGTCACCCATCTATGTAATGACCTTGCCTAACGTTGCTTAATCTAGCGGCATGAAATATACTTTACGACCTATTCTCAGACCTACCCGATATGCACTCAAAATTTTATACAAATCGGTTCACCCGTCTATTTCATGAACTTGCCTTATGTTGCTTAACCTTAACCTAGCGGTATGAGCAACGTTCACAGCTTTTTTGTCAGTGGTGTAAATATTAGTGAAGTTTACGTTATATTGAAGAAGCTTTGAGTATTAATACTCAAAGTGAAGAAGGGACAAATTCTTGCTAATAACAATTTATTGTTAATTATTTCTCATAAAAAGTAAAGGATAAAAAATGGTTATTGTGGGTTATCCCTAAGAGATAAACATATACCAACATACCAACTCGGACTTTTTTGTAGACCTTGTTAAGGTGTACAATACTGTAGTACTTTATTTTGATCTATCTCGTAGGGTTCAGCCAGCGTTTGCAATGTAAGCGCAAAAAAATGTGTTTATTTACGTCATCACATTAGAAACCAATGAAATTATCAGTATTTCTCTACTATATTATGTATGTATTATACATATAAACCTTCCTCTTGAATCACTCTATCTATTAAAGAAAAACCGCATCGAAATCCGTTGCGTAGTTTTAAAGATCTAAGCATACATAGGGACAGACAGACAGCGGGAGCGACTTTGTTTTATAATATGTATAGATATAGCAGTCCGCCCGTTACCATGGGTGCTGCAAAGCATTCGAAACGTCGGGAAAGTATAACCTAAAATATATATATTCCGTAAGAGTAGTTTTATAACAATAGAAGTCCATAAGATGAGGGTGTCCTCGTGGGTTTTCGGGTAAGAATAGACCCTCCCATTTTTCGTGGGTGTCCGTAAGAGGCTTAGAGAAAGAAAACAATAGAGAGCTGGCACTTTCTTTCTCATTCGCTCAAGAAAATGATGCATTTATATATATTATATGTGATAGAAAGAAACAGAGCATATGATTTTTTGTCCCTTAGCGTGTGTTCAAAATCTGGCGCACCTACGGTGCGTTTTCTTCGAGTACTCATGAAATTTTCTAGTTCACGACCTAGCTTTAGAGTTTAAAATTGAATTGCGTTATGAAATATCGTTTATACTAGATAATAGGCGCATTTGAATAAATATCCCTAACGTGTGTTAAGTGTACGAATGATTATTTTCCGTTATTTTCTGTCCTTATCGGCGGCACGCTAGCTAGATGTCTTGTTATAATCTGTCTACGGTAAGAGGCGACTAAGGGAAAATTTTATTTTTTAGTAAAAGAGTTTTATTACCTACCACCTATACTGCGATCCCCAAGACCACCTATACTGCCAAGCGTGGAGATCACGGAGCCCCTCTCAACTAAGGGCGAGGCCTTCGTTCAGCAGTAGAGGTCTTTCCGATTGATAAGCCCTGGCGCTGATCAAGGATTGTTTAATAGTATTTGTGATAGAAGATTAAGTTTATTCCTAGAGGTTTTATTAACCGGCTTCAAAAAGAAAGTTCTCTATTCGACGCGTATGTATGTAATATTAATAAAAATGCGTAATATTAATATATGTTAGTCTATGTGGGCTTCTAAACAAATTTACCAAATTTTACGAGTCTATGTATGTAGGTTTGTCCGCGGATTTCTCAGAAACTACAAGTCCGATTTCGAAAATTATTTTTGCAATAGTTAGCGTATTTTTCAACTTAGCGTAGAGTACAAGTTTCATCAAAATCGGTCCAGTAGTTTAGGAGGTATAAACTTTTTATGTTTTTAGTAAGTTACTGTAACGTAGACGTTCGAGTTGCGTGATAGTGCTGATACCTATTTTGCTACATAAAAGTCACTAAAAAGTGTTAAATAAACTATCTTAATAAAAATAAAAACCGACTTCAAAGTAAATTATCAAAAAAGCATAAAATAACGAAAATATATTGAAGTCGATGTCAGCTCGTGCTAGTCTTAGTTAACATGTTATGGTAGCACCGACTTCAATATATTTTCGTTATTTTAAGCTTTTTAGATAATTTACTTTGAAGTCGATTTTTATTTTTATTAAATTAGTTAATTCGAATGATTATGCTGTTAAATTTCAGCCCTTCCAATTATAAGTGCACCGGACACAGTCACACCGCCCATTGGGGCTTATCAATAACATGTTCAAATTTTGTAATGGCCAGTCAAATCCAATTGTAAATGTGTATCAGGGTAATCATCGCGAGCAGCTGACGTTGCTGGCGAGCTTCTACAAACTGACGAAGCATCTTCGAAACTTCCTCAACTTCAGGGTCAGCATGGGATTTATCGACAACATCATCGCTAAATGTAAGTGAATACGATGCAAATCTGCTTTAACTGCTATAATAAAATTATTTCTAAGTGCTAGATCCCTTGTCAAGGGGCTGTCCAGGTGGGTGAGGTACCGTAGCGTCAGATATGCTGCTGCCAAACGGCAAGTCTGTGCCCGTGGACTCCGTGCCTATCTCCTCCCGTTGGGTGTGCGTGAGAGGCGAATAAGGGAAACAAAAAGACGGGCAGCAGTGTTTTTTTTTTTTTTTATAATAAGCTAGTGCTTGACTGCAGACCCACCTGATGGAAAGTGGCGACGCAATCGAAAATGGTAAAGCGCACTAGCTTATTAAAAGCCTATTCACTCTAGCCCACATTATAATCGGCCGGGAAAACCGACGCAGGCAAACTGTTCCAAGTGTGTTTCTGTTTGATCACCTACCGCCTGTACTGCGATCCCCAAGCCGCCTGCCAAACGTGGGGATTATGGCAACCCCTCCCTTCTAAGGGGGGAGCCCTTTTGTTCAGTGGACGTATTTCAGCTGCATATGAACCAGCAATGTTATGTTTATCGCTGTGTTCCGGTGTGGAGGGCAGAATAGGCATGATGACTGCAACAAAATACCAATAAATCTGTGGTTTTAAATATTAAAACAGATTGCACTGATTCCAAAAATGAGATTTTCGTGATATTAAATATCACGAAAATCTCTCTATAAATTACTCAAATACAGCTTAATCGCCATTTTGTAATAAACGCTGATCAGAGTGAATGACGTCAATCCTGTGTAAATAAACAACTGTCATCTCAACTTTTTCTTATACAATGATTCACTTTTATACCAAGACAGTTGTTTATTTACACCGCCGTAGTGACGTCACAAAATGGCGCCATGCACCGGCCATCGTTTTGGAACGAAATTCAAACTCTATTTTAAAAATTGAATATATTGCTATTAATTGTAAATTTAATACAAAAATATGATTATTTTCGGCAATAGTAGACCCGTAAGTACATTATAGAGTATTTTTCAAAATTAGTCATCATGCCTATTAACGGACTAATTATTTAATAACTAATGTCTTGTGTGACATGCGAAAGTAGTGCAGCTATCTATAGGCAGGTTGGTCGTTACCACCACTTTTTAAATATTCTTTGCATATCCAATAAGATACTTGTCAATCAATAGTGATTTAAATTGCGGTCAACCTTAAGAAACATGCGTATGCTATACTCTGTCCATTTTATTATTGGTTTTTTGTCAGCTGACGCCCATGAAGTTTAAACCCAAAGGTGTTAAACTTTTTTGTCCGCGACTGTACATAAGTTAGAAAAAATTAAGTGTTATTTTGTTCCAACACACTTACGAGCTATATAATTTATTTCAGATATCGCCATAACAGTTGGATTTTACGCTGTTTCGCGACCGTTCTTCGCCAAAGACCATAATCTACTTACAACTGGCACTGAAAATGATAGATTTAAGGTATGTTAACAATCTAGTCATAATAACATTTGAAATTCAGTTTGTTCACGGCCTAAGCTTAAATAAAAATAATATCCTGGGACAATTCCATACACGGTCATCTGATTCCAAACTAGGCAGAGCGTGTACTATCGAAAACAGACAACTAATACTAATATATTTTTTCGTTCAATTAATTAACACTGACACAGGGAATCGAACACACCAACTATTTGGTAGCGGCCAAGGTATCTAACCACTAGACCTAAGGACCTGTCGAATTCTATGGCCTAAGTAGTAAATCTTACTTTATATTTCCGAAGTTATTATATAGGTACCTAATTTAGGTAAAGTAAATATTCAGACATTTTCTCTGCTAAGCAGCTATATGTAAACAGTGATGTGTTCCGGAATTAAGGTCACTGTAGCTAGAGAAATGACCGGGCATAAAAGACTCAATAACTAATGTTTCGGGTGTAGTGTAGCTGTCTGCTACCTACAGACAAATGTTCTGCTTATTACGACACTTAACGTGTTTAAAATGTTCTGTTGGATAATCTAGTTGGATAATCTACTAGTCACCTAGTCAGTATTATCCTAAACAGTATGAAACAACTACAAAATTGTTGCTCCCCGCTGGATTCATGCAGAAAGCCCTGGAAGCAAGCATCATTGCAAACCGGAAGTCGCACGATCATATTCCACGAGGAGCAAAAACTTTGTTCCAATGTTTTTCTATAGCTGGATATGATCTGGAGAATGGAGATACAGGGTGTAAGGGACATCGTACCGAAAACCGATACCAGGGATCCAGTACATGATTCTGAACATTCTAGTGTTGAAATTTTTCATCGGCTTTTTCATGAATTTCCAAAAAAAAAATCCATTTTTTTTTTTAATAAAATTAGTATAATATAATATTAGATTATATTCCTAGACTAAGTAAATATAACAAGAGCTCTGTAGCTATGTGTGTTCGTATATATAATAAAATACCTAGTCAATTAAAAGCTCTTAGCTCTAGAAATTTTCAAATTAAATTATATAACTGGTTACTCGAAAAAAACTTTTATAGCTTAAAAGAACTAATTGACATGAAGTGATTTTTTCTTTTTTGCATGCTATGTACAATTCTAGCAAAAACATGTATGTACTTTATACAAATTGTAAAGAAAGAAAGAAAGAAAAACATTTATTCAGCGACATCTAAATCTAACTTAACTATTACAATTTTTATTTTAAACAATGCCGCTGAAGGGTTATCCACTCAGCATGTGCCGTTGCTCCTATTTGGAACAACGACGCTGATTTTCTGTGGACACCCGTTGGCGAGAGCGCACCTGAGCGCAACAGCATACACCGCACATAAAAAACTTAAGTTTAACAAAGAAAAGAAGGGAAAAAATAAAATAAATAAATAAACAATCACAAGCAAACCAGGAGACATACAAGAACATGGAAGTAAACAATTATTTAAAAGTGACGTGAAAATTAAATTTATTAGCGAAGTAAATGAAGTAAATCCCGTGGTTAAATGTAACATCTTATTATACCATGTTTTTATGCAAATAAATATATTATGATTATGATTATCATTATTGGTATTATAATAAAGCATAATTTTAATTTAAAAACAATAAATTACTTATTTGTAGAAAATTTATTTAATTATTTATTCTTTATGCACTAAAACAGTACACAGGCAATTAATTACAAGGCAATTAACTATTATTATTTTAGAAAATTAGCAATGTAATTTAAGAAATAAATATTATTCCGCATATATTCCGAATTCTGAAAATTAATAAGTCAGTCATTTGTCATTTTCCATATAAATGGTTTCTGTAATGTTGTAACGGACATTATTTGACATCTTATAATTTTTTTTCGGTACGATGTCCCTTACACCCGTTATACATATATACTTATTACAACAATATTATAAAAAGGAAAGATTTGTATTTTTGAATGTTTGTAACGAATGAAGAACGATTGACGATTGAAAAAGGTGTATAAGGCGAGTATGAATGGAAGTGTTGGTAGGTAGACCTAGGCGGACGTTTCAAGACCAAATCAGGGACGTCTTGAAAAAAGTCCAGGTCAAGAGAGTACCCTAAACCGAAGAGCATGTATGAAGGGAATAATGAAAGCGGACGAAGCGAAACAAGTATGTAAGGATCGTAGCAAGTGGAAAGAAGTGGTCTCTGCCTACCCCTACGGGAAAGAGGCGTGATTATATGTATGTATGTAACGAATAAACTCAAAAACTATTTTTTCATACCAATTTCAAAAATTCTTTAACCATTAGAATGTTATGTTATCCCTGAGTAACATTGGTTGTATATTTATTACTTGTAAAAAAATATGTTTACCCGTGAGATGTTTTTGAAGTGAAACTTCTTATGCGACTTCCAAAAATGTTATCACATAACGCGTCAAGCGTTAAATGAAGCACCTTAACGCGTTAAGGGTTAAATGGTTAAGTGTTAAACGATAGGCGATAGGCGTAAATTTGTTAAGGTTATGAAAGCGCTCATGTGACGCCGTCACTGAGGTCTATGCCACTTTGATCACCTGGGTGATATCACCTGGGTGATTAAAGTGGAACAATTTATTCCACTTTGATCACCTCGGAATCAAATCACCTGGGTGATTTGAGCTGGGTGATTTGAGTGGAATAAATTAGTGGACTTTGATCACCTAGGAAACAAATCATCTGGGTGATTTGAGTGGAATAAATTAGTGGACTTTGATCACCTCGGAATCAAATCACCTGGGTGATTTGAGCTGGGTGATTTGAGTGGAATAAATTAGTGGACTTTGATCACCTCGGAATCAAATCACCTGGGTGAACAGTGGCGACTACTATTTTTATTTTTCATTTTGTGTCTTTAAATCACCTGCTTTCAGAATTAAGTATAATGGAAATATTCAAACTCAAATAGTGCAACTACCAATTTATTATTATAAAAATATTTAAGATATTAATTAACAAATATTAGTTTTTGAGACATATCACAATCACATTGGACAATCATAGAACAAATAATTAAAAGTATACGTATTTATTTTGTTCTGTGTGGACACACCTTCTTAGTACGCATGTACTGCAAGTGCATTGAGTATTTTTACTAGATATTTATTTAATATGCGTACGTATGGAACGCGTCAAATTGAGGAACTTTTTAATTAAAATTGCTTAAAAATTATCTTAACTTCTCTAGAAAATGACCAACCCATAGATAGATAGATAGATAGATAGATAATTCTTTATTGTTCCACCATTATTAAAAAACACAAAAATACAAGAAAAAAAAAAACAGTAAAATAGAATGAAACAATGGGCGGCCTTATCACTAAAAGTGATCTCTACCAGGCAACCTTTGGATGGAGAGGAACTATGAACTGCAAGGCGGGGTTGTTTATACAAACCAATTATAAAAGAGAAAAAAAAAAAATACATAACTATAAACAATAAAATACGTAACAGCAAAATAATATATATATAAATATTAGTATAACACATAAATATTATATTTGATAGAAACAAATATAAATAACCAACAATAATAAATAAATACTTAAATGCAGCCGGCTAATATCAATATAAAATTCATAGGGACAAATAAAATGCTTTCAAACGATCTTTAAAGATAGGCAGAGATGGTGCATGTCTAACAGTGACCGGTAAGGCATTCCACAGACGAACAGCTTCTACTGTGAATGACTTATCGTAAAACGAACTATTATGAGAAGGGAACATAAGAGTGAGATTTTCTGATGACCTCAAACAGTGGGAATCATTGCCGAGAAAAACAAAACGTTCCTTTAGGTAACGCGGAGAAAAAGGATTAAATAGTATATTATAAAGAAGAGACAGGATGTGCGTATTCCGACGAAGACGAATAGGAAGCCACTTGAGCTTAGAACGAAATTGAGAAACATGATCATATTTGCGCAAACCAAATATAAATCGTATACAAAAATTTTGAAGACGCTCAAGTTTATTAAGCTGGTCCTCTGTAAGATCTAAATAGCAGATGTCAGCATAATCAAGAATTGGAAGTAATAGGGATTGAGCTAGAACAATCTTAGTGGCAGTGGGAAGAAAGTTACGGAGTCTTTTTAACGAGGCTGCAACAGCAAACAACTTCTGACTAGTAACTTGGAGTTGAGGAACCCAACTCAAGGTGCGATCAATTAAGATTCCTAAATTTTTACACGATTCACTAAAAGGTATTAATTCCCCATCTAAATTGACACTAGGAATCGTTCTCCAGTTTACCCTTGAAATCAATCGCGAACTACCCACTATCATCGCCTTAGATTTTGCAGGATTAACTTTTAAGCCAAATTTTTTGCTCCACTCGGT
This sequence comes from Furcula furcula, assembly GCA_911728495.1. NCBI lineage: Eukaryota > Metazoa > Arthropoda > Insecta > Lepidoptera > Notodontidae > Furcula > Furcula furcula. Next base: position 5,814,443 of record OU452246.1, on the reverse strand, counting down.
TATAAGGAAAAGATCATTATTAACTACCCTAATACACTCTGGTAGTTCATCCAATGAAGCACTAGAATAAATTTGTAGATCGTCTGCATATAGGTGGTACGAAGAAGATAGATTTTGCGAGACAGAGTTTATAAAAATTGCGAAAAGAAGTGGAGAAAGGACACCACCTTGAGGGACGCCAGCAGTCGTATCACACCAAGAAGAGAAATCCTCATCCAGGCGAACCCGCTGCCTGCGCCCATAAAGATAACTGTAAAACCAATCGACAACCGAAGGAAATACATTCATTGAGCGAAGTAAGGCCAAGAGAATGTCAAAATCAACCGTATTGAACGCATTACTGAAATCCAGCAATATAAGTACAGTAAGTTTGCCATTGTCCATGGAATGACGTATATCATCAGTGACCTTGACGAGTGTAGTAGTCGTGCTATGGCCCGGGCGGAAACCTGATTGTAAAGGGTTTAAAAGATTGTGACAATAAAGGAATTTACTAATCTGGTCATAGACAAGGCGTTCAAGAACTTTAGAAAGAAAAGGAAGAATAGATATAGGTCGAAATTCGGAAAATAATTTAGGACTTGATTTTTTAGGAAGAGGAATAATTTGAGCATCCTTCCAAGCTAAAGGAAAAATGCCACTATCAACAGAATTATTCAGAATATCACAAAGAACAGGAAGGATAATTTCAAGAAGCGGCACAAGCATATTGCGACTGATACCATCATTACCAACTGCGTTTGACGTGATTGAAAGTATGCTCTTCTTGATGTCACTAGCGGTTAGACGACTGAAAACAAAAGGAGAATGGTCCGGAATTGGTAAGGCTGAGATGTAATTAAGAGTGTTGGCTTTAATTGCCCCATCAATAGACGAAGAAGAAGAGAAATGGAGATTGAGAGAATTTATATCTAAATTAGTGGGAACGGTATCCTGACGTCCTTTACCAATTCCAATAGACCTAAGAAATTTCCAGACTTTAGCTGGATCATTTTTATCTACAGATTCATGAACATGGTGGCGTAATGCGTTCCTACACACCGTATTGCAGCGATTGCGACATCTAACATATTTTTCTCTGGTAAGATCATTGGGACGGCATTTAAATTTATGTTTGGCACTGGCTTTCTTACGCATCAGTAACTTAATGTCATCAGTAAGCCAAGGAGCAGGAAGGTGCTTCAGTTTAATGGATCGCAAAGGTGCATGCCTGTCATATAATTGCATTAAGATTGAGTTAAAAATTTCCACCTGATCGTTAACCGAATCTGCCTCAATAACCGGGGACCAATCAATGGCGCGAGCATCACTAAGAAATGCGTCATAATCCATACCACTAAAATTGCGCTGAAGGATTATTTTAGGCTTTGCTTTAGGAGGACGAATCTTATATGACAGGAATATCAGATCATGATAGGAAAACTCTTCGGCCGCACATTGGCCGTGCTTAGCAACATGCTGAGAGGAAGATACAATTGCCAAGTCAAGAAGTGAGGGAGTAGAGTTAGGAAAGTGATGAGTTGCACCAAGAGAGAGAATATGCATGTTGCAGGAACTAACAACAGATTCTAATAAAGAAGTACGGAAATCTTTTTTTAGGAGACAGGTATTAAAATCACCCATTATAATAGTATGGCTATAGATAGGAATAAGATCTTCTAAATGTCTTTCAAGAGAAGAGAAATAATTAATGTGAAGCGAAGGGCTATAGTAGACTCCGAGTAGAATTTTAGTATGCGACAAGGTCACCTCAATAAATAAATGCTCACCTGCATTAGCAGGGGGAGGTTGAGCAGAAGTACTGATTACGGAGAAAGGAATATGCGATCTAAGATAAATTGCTACTCCACCCCCACCCCTATTAGAGCGATCGTTGCGAATGAGGCGGTATCCAGGCAAAGAATAAGAAATGGAAGGAAGGGAAGGCTTAAGCCAAGACTCGGAGACTAATATAGCATGAATATTTTTGTCAATCAATGACACCTGCATGTCAGAGAAATGGGCCGGAATACTCTGAGCATTTATGTGTATAACATTAAAGTTTTTCGGTACATCAGAAAATTGGGATTCTAGCGTATCAGACAGTGAAGGGATACTAACTAGACTTTCAACACTGCTACTCCTATGAGAATCAGATGAAAGAGATAAATACTGATCACTTCCGCTGCTGTCATCGTCAGAAATGTTAAATATATTCATATATATATATATATATTATAAAATTAATTTATCTACTTATAAACACTTATAATAATAAATAAATAAAAAAAAAAATTAAAAGCTTATCCTTCTCCACCCGCCGGTTTAGAGTAAATATGTAGGATCAATCAAAAAATATACAAAAACAAAGGAAAAGTAAAATAATAAAAGAAAAATAATATTACAAATTAACATATCAAATCTTGCTTGGTTTTTTTATTATATGAGGCTTAGGGCCAACGTAACATTAAACGAGCCATGACTACATAGGTCTATTTTGTTGATCTATTGAGTCGCACAGCTAAAAGAAAAAAAAAGACTTAAAACGCTTGTATCCAGAAACACATAACTAAAGAAAAAAAAAAAAAGATGACGTTGAAAGTGACAGCATCTAAATGTCATTAGGAAAAAAAAACATAAAAATAGTCAGCAGTTGTGTGTGTGTGTACTATTGGATTGGATAAAACTTCATTATACCTACAAAACTTCTATTAATTTAATGACAATAGATAATCTCATGCTTTTTAAAATTTACCTACTATTACTCAGTTACAAAACTAAAAAAAGAAAAATTATATATAAAGAAGCGTCAAACCCTCTGAATCAAACCGAATGAACTAAGAAATAAACCAAAAACTTATCAATGAAGACCTTCATTTCTTACTGGAGGCACAAGCACGTCTACTTCTAGATGCAGCTGAGGGGATATTTGAAGCACTCTCTGCCACAGGCTTCGCCACTTCAGGCCCAGCAATACGTTCCAGCTCGGCGAGTGAACTAATGCGATGCCTCACCCCATCAGCTCCTAAGATGAATATAAATCCCTCACGCGTCCAGCATTTAGTAACGCCGAATCTCTGCCTGGCTGCCATAAAAGTGTCATGTCGTGACTTAGTCAGGAATTCAGAAATGGTGATGCCCGACCCCTTCAGACTTGTCTTTGCGTACCAAATTTTATTCCTCAGCTCTAAATTCTTCACCTTAAATAAAACTGGTCGAGGTTTGTCAGATGTGGACATACGTCCCATGCGATGACAGCGGCTTATATCTTCTGCAGAGAAGTTAAGTACTTTGCATTGACCGGCCACAACTTTGGCAACTATGGAAGCAGTGTCTTCAGTTTTTAACTCAGGAACGCCATGAAGCAAGAGTATTTTGCGGCGACTACGCATTTCCATACTGTCAGTCTGATGCACTAATAGACTTACTTGATTTTGAAGACTCTGGAGCGCTGTCATAATAAATCCCCGAAAAGCACTGAAGTCTGCAGCTAAACTGGTTATATTAGCTGATGGTGGAGCAGCTTTAAGCTCGTTTTGATACTCATCCATTCTTTGGTAGAAGATCTTCTGCATCTGGGAAATGGATTCTTGAATAGCTTCCATATTGAATCTATGCAGTACTGAAAACTAGTGATAATTTGTAACTTCTAGTTAAGTGAGATTAGGTAAATGTATTTACTCTCCGGCGGGTATAGTAAACTAAGCCTTATTATTCATAGATATTTGAATAATTCAATAAAGCTTATATATTTTTAAAATAAATTATTTTACTGAGCTACTATAATTAGATGTCTACTTATTGACTACCCGCAAAAAAAAAAAAAATAATCATAGGTGGCCTTCAACAAGTGTTGTTTGGCAGTCATTTATAAATTTATCTCTAATTCTAGCCGGACTTCGTTTAGACGAAGACGAGCACTCTCCTTGATCAACATTTTTTTTCAAGGACATGGTATAAAATGATGCATCTTTTTGCAATGCGTGCAGTAAGTGAATGATATAGTTTTTTCGGCGATACACGGATGAGTTCAATTTATTTTAAATGTTTTATTTTATACTTTTTAACCATCGATATAATATATAAACTAGATAAACATTCACGAACAAAATGACATCTAAAATGTAGTCGCAGAGGTTGCAAACTTATCTGTGCTGGTGGCGGAAACGTGAACTAACGATTTTAGAATGATAATGACTTGTAGTTTGACACTTTCATATAGACAGTAGCGACACTCCTATCGGCAAAAATAAATTTGTCAGGATGTGGCTTGTAAAGAAATAGCGACACAAGGGCGCTATTTCTCGCTACCACTTTTAGAACCGTGACACCAAATCTAGTTTATATATTATATCGATGTTTTTAACCATCGAAGACGGTAAAATTATCTAGGTAGGTTATCACATTATCGTCGACATAGCTTTTTCCATAATTCATATTTCTTCAGGAATAATTTATCCAGTCGTAATGAAATTTGCTTGGAATCATCATAGTAGTTTACCCTCTCAAATAAAAAAAGAATCATCGAAATCGGTTCATATTTGTCAGAGTAATGTGTTGGAGAACATCAGTTTTATAGTTTTTACCAGATAAATTCCTACACATCAACCATGGATCCCCATGAAGTTCTAATCCGGTTGTGTTAAAATTTATACAGATTCATTACAGTACTTAGTTCCTTCTTGTGAATAAAAAAGAATTTTTAGGCATTCCTCCATTTTTTTCTGAGTCGCTATTCTTGTTTTTTCAGAAACTACTACTTATTTGTAAGTAGTAAGAATTTTCCAAATTGGTTCATAATTGCCAGAGTTATGCGCGAACATACATAGAAAAAAAATGTATATATAGACGAATTGAGACCCCTCCTTTTTTTAAGTCGGTTAAAAATTATGCGGTAACATCCTGACGAAGGTTACCGCATAATCTTTAACCGACTAATGATTGTTTGAAACCTATAAAACAATCTATAAGTACTAATTAACCGCAAGCGAAACTGCGCGAACATACATACAACACATACATACGCATACATACATACGCTCCGCCAGATTATACAGAAGACCGAGGAGTATAATCGGCCATTATGTCTAGCGTTTGTGGACTACGAGAAAGCCTTTGATTCAATCGAGTCGATTGCAATACTGCCCAGGGGCAGTATTGCAATCTCTCCAGCGGTGCCACATTGACTATAGGTACATCGAAGTGTTGAAGTGTTTGTACAGCAACGCCACCATGTCGATCCGACTACAGGACGAGAGCACGAAACCAATCCCATTGCAGCGTGGTGTGAGACAGGGAGACGTTATTTCTCCGAAACTGTTCACAAACGCATTGGAGGACGTTTTCAAGCTCTTGGACTGGAACGGATTCGGCATCAATATCAATGGCGAATACATCACTCACCTTCGTTTTGCCGATGATATAGTCATTATGGCAGAGTCGCTGGAGGACCTCAATACGATGCTCAGCGACCTCAGTAGCGTTTCCCAACAGGTGGGTCTTAAAATGAACATGGACAAGACGAAGATCATGTCTAATGTCCATGTTGCACCCGTACCGGTAATTGTTGGGAACGATACTCTCGAAGTTGTTGACCACTATGTATACCTAGGACAAACTATCCAGGTAGGTCGGTCCAACTTCGACAAAGAGGTCGCCCGAAGAATCCAACTCGGATGGGCAGCGTTCGGGAAACTACGCGAAATCTTCTCGTCCAAAATACCGCAGTGCCTAAAGACGAAGGTTTTTAACCAGTGTGTGTTGCCAGTGATGACATATGGTACTGAGACGTGGTCCCTAAATGTTGGCCTTTTGGATAAGCTCAGAGTCACACAACGAGCTATGGAGAGAGCTATGCTCGGAGTTTCTTTGCGCGACAGAATCCGAAATGAGGAGATTCGCCGAAGAACCAAGGTCACCGACATAGCTCTTAAAATCTGCAAGTTGAAGTGGCAATGGGCAGGCCACATCGCTCGGCGAACCGATAACCACTGGGGAAGAAAGGTTCTCGAGTGGCGACCACGAACCGGAAGACGCAGCGTAGGTAGGCCTCCCACTAGGTGGACAGACGACATTGTGCGCGTCGCAGGTAACCGGTGGATGCAAATAGCCAATTGTCGTTCATTGTGGCGTTCGAAGGGGGAGGCCTATGTTCAGCAGTGGACGTCTTCCGGCTGGTGATGATGATGATAAAACTGCGCGGGTTAGCTAGTGAGGATAAACTTATAAAAAGTAGGTACCGATGCTTAAACTTTGAATTTTGTAAATCCAAATGTAGGTGATTTAAAGACACAAAATGAAAAATAAAAATAGTAGTCGCCACTGTTCACCCAGGTGATTTGATTCTGAGGTGATCAAAGTCCACTAATTTATTCCACTCAAATCACCCAGCTCAAATTACCCAGGTGATTTGATTCCGAGGTGATCAAAGTCCACTAATTTATTCCACTCAAATCACCCAGCTCAAATCACCCAGATGATTTGTTTCCTAGGTGATCAAAGTCCACTAATTTATTCCACTCAAATCACCCAGGTGTTTTGTTTCCTAGGTGATCAAAGTGGAATAATTAATTCCACTCAAATCACCCAGGTGATTTAATTCCGAGGTGATCAAAGTGGAATAAATTGTTCCACTTTAATCACCCAGGTGATATCACCCAGGTGATCAAAGTGGAATAGACCGTCACTGAGTGAGTGGGTGAGTGGGCGAGTTGGCTTGAGTTAGTTTGAGTGTTGGTTTGAGTGTTGGTTTGAGTGTTGGTTTGAGAGTTGGTTTGAGTGTTGGTTTGAGAGTTGGTTTGAGTTGGTTTGAGTTGGTTTGAGAGTTGGTTTGAGAGTTGAGTTGAGTTGAGTTGGTTAGTGTGTGTGTGTGTGTGTGTGTGTGTGTGTGTGTGTGTGTGTGTGTGTGTGTGTGTGTGTGAGAGTGAGTGAGTGAGTGAGGGACCGACCGACCGACCGACCGATCGACTGAGCGAGATTGAAGTTTCACTTCTTCCGCGCGGAGGGACTCCACGCACGCACATTTTTTTTTTGTAGGAGTGGTACTGTTGGCCGCAGATGGCCATTACAGCTTCACCGGACAAGAGGGTGAGCGCTTTAAGCGCTCCAGCCAGAAGGTTTTGGGTAGCGACTAGCACAAGGGCACCTCAGGGAGGCACGGCCTCGGCTTGGGCTGCCGCTTAGGGAAAATGAGTTTACCACCGGTTCACAACGCGCCCTCACTGAGAAGAACCGGCAAGAAACTCAGCGAGGGGATGCATGTCGAGGTCGTATGCGTACGACCCTTCGGCCTCGCCGGCGAGACCGGTGTCTGTGTGTTGATGTGTTTACGACTGAACCTGTCACGGTGGCCACTTATGTGGCATCGTTTATTATTGAAACGTACACGCCCACCCGTGCGATGCGGGGCTGGGCTGATAGTTATTAATATCTATGATCACATTGGTGACTTTTCCCCGGGGGATGTCGAGTAAGAATAGCACTTACGCATTTTTTGCTTTTGGGTGTGTTTGACTTAGGGACAACAAGACGGGCAGCAGCGTCCACCTATACTGCGATCCTCAAGATGCCTGCCAAGCCTGGGCTTCTGTTCATCAGTGGACCTCTTTCAGTTGATACGATGATCATGACATGTTTCGTTAATGCACTTCTAGCACTACTACACATACGGTCGTATGCTAGTGAAAATGGCGGAGGGAATCGGTCGGCTCGTGCTGTCGGGCCGCGAGCTGAGCAAGCTGGCGGGCCTGACGTCACGCGTGACGCAGCTGCGCACCGTGCTCGACGACGTCAACCGCGGCAACTACACCAGGACCATGGTGGAGAGGAACTCGCAACACGGAGACGGTCAGTGTACTATTGAACCGATGATCGAGTATTTATACATTTTTTACTTCTAATGGCATCACGCCTCTGACGTGTTTTGATTTCATTCTAATTATTCGACTATAAAAATCATTCGACTTATTCGAATACTTGCTCGACTTTGATTATTCACTCATTATTTGGCGGATTGAATGATGTGAATTGATAGGCACTCTGACAGTATTCGTTCCGTGACCGGAACGGCAAATAATTCATTCATATTTCATTCCAAAAACTGTCGACTGAGTCGCGAACAATCTAGTTCAAACGCCGCTAGTAGTTATTAATTAGTAGTGGTTATTCGACTACGAAAATTAGTTTATTACTAATATTCAAGTCATTCGACTTGTACATTAGTAGTTGTAGATTATTCGAATCGTTGAATTAGTAACAGCCGCGCATCTTTATTATGCCCTATAGTCGTATTTTATCAAAATATTATCATTACAATGTACTTATAATCAGTCATCGACACGAGATATCTAGCATTTTTATTTATTTATTCAAACAATAATCTCTAAGTATAGAGTACGAGTATAACTTACTGACTAAATGTAGTTACAGCCAATAAACAGATTTTCTTTCTATTTACTCGTTTTGAATTTAATGTAGGAGACTCTGAATAGTACTCTGAGTAACATACATTTTACTAGATCTGCTGGTTAGTTAAATATAAGCCAATATTAACCAAACCAAATTGTTTTGTACAGCGGACTTGCCAGCGATATTAGCGCCGGGCGCTGGGCGGATCATCTACCAGGACAAATTAATCCGCTTCGATAAAGTGCCACTCGTCACTCCCAATGGCGATGTGCTTATAAAGGAGCTGTCGTTTGAAGTGCGGTTAGTAATATGCTTATATATATGTATTATACACTCGCATATGATGGATTGGAAAATGGCCAAATTTTATCCTCCCGACTGCCCCAGTAATTTTTTTAAGAGTATGTATACATGTATTTTTTGCCACGGCCTACAGTCTTAACGGATCGATAGATTTTGACTTTTAATGTCTTGAAATTCGTCTAAGTTGTGAGAGGGATATAGACTATACATATATTTTAAAAAAAATTTGCTTCCGTCAGTCGCCATTTTGTATTTTCTTTTTACTTTCAAAAACATCAATATAGGTATTCCTATCAATATAGGTATGAAACTGAACTGCATTGTCCTCGAGTTTACACGACGAACAAATCACGACTTCGCCTTTAAATAATAATAATATATCGTTTATTTCTTCTCACAAAAAAAAAAGAACATATTTATGAATTATACAGTAAGCACATTATAGTCTAATATTTGTGAGAAGCTGCTGTCTGAGGTAGGCGTTTAGAGAGGCTCATACTCGGAGTGACAGAATCAGAAATGAGGAGATTCGACAAAGAACTAATGTCACCGACATAGCTCTCAGAATCTGCAAGTTGAAGTGGCAATGGGTAGGCCACATCGCTTGAAAATCCGATAACCAACGGGGAAGAAAGGTTCTCGAGGGTTGTCCACGAAGCGTAGGTAGGCCTCCCACTAGACGGACTGACGACATTGTGCGAATTGCAAGCAACGGTGAATGATAATAGGCAATTGTCGCGCATTGTGACGGTGCAGGGAGACCTATGTTCAGCAGTGGATGTCTTCCGATAATGATAATAGCAAGTGATTTAAAGTATTAATCTGTGTTCAGTTCCGGCATGAACGTGCTAGTATGCGGTCCCAATGGATGCGGGAAGTCGTCCATGTTCCGGCAGCTGGGCGAACTGTGGCCCGTGTTCGGTGGGACCCTCACCAAGCCGCCCAAAGGCAAACTGTTCTACGTGCCGCAGAGACCCTATATGACACTCGGCACGCTGAGGGACCAGGTCAGTACGATTCAGCACTACTTATACCCGCGGAGTGTTTGGGTAAAAATAATTTCTAAAGCATTACGAAATCCTACCGGCGGCTCCAGACAAAATTTTTCAAAGATTTTTTACCCACATGTTCATAATGAGTGTAATACGCGGAAACTAAGACCGCATTTACTGAGCAGCGGTTTTTTTATAAGCAATACTTTGCGTTAGGTCACATTCCCTGTGCATATTTTTTACCGTACATAAAGCACAATAAATAATACACACAAAGTCTGCTGCTCATAATTATGTAGCAAAACAATGTTTTATGTATATGTTTTTTGCGTAGAGTGAAGGCAGTGGCGTGCACATACTTTTATGACAGGGTAGGCAAAAAGAAGATAATCTGTGATAGTGATTCATAAGGAAGACAAATCATAGGGTAGACAAAGTATGTTTGCCTGTATGGACCAAGCCAGTAGGCGTAAGGTAAAACACACATACAACGAGTCTTATGTGTATAGTGTCTTTGCAGATAATCTACCCTCAAACCCGCGAGGAGATGACCCGTCGAGGCCGCGGGGACGGGGAACTACTTCACTTCCTGCAGATAGTACAGTTGGCACACCTAGCTCAGCGCGACTCCGGCCTCGACGCCGTCGAGGACTGGATGGACGTGCTCTCCGGCGGCGAGAAGCAGCGGGTCGCGGTCGGTGACACTACACACACTTCATCATTACTGTTACACACACACACACACACTTCATCATTACTGTTACACACCACACTTCATGATTACTGTTACACACCACACTTCATCATTACTGTTACACACCACACTTCATCATTACTGTTACACACCACACTTCATCATTACTGTTACACACCACACTTCATGATTACTGTTACACACCACACTTCATGATTACTGTTACACACCACACTTCATGATTACTGTTACACACACACTTCATCATTACTGTTACACACTTTGTTTCTGCTAACACAAACGCACTCACTCTACTTGCTTTGCAAACCTGAATACGCGGCTTCAATCCTGCGGGAGTCAACGATATTTTTTCTAGTTATTCCTTTGCTCAGCAGGGGGCTTCCGACTGGTAAATATGATGATGTGTGTATATCGCAGATGGCGCGTCTGTTTTACCACGAGCCCCAGTTCGCGATCCTCGACGAGTGCACCAGCGCCGTGTCCGTCGATGTCGAGGGCGAGATGTACCAGTACTGCAGAGAGGTAACATACAACCATATACCACCTGGATAATCTATACTAATATTATAATCAGGTAGAGTTTGTGAGTTTGATGTTCAGGGTTGTTCTCCGGTACTATTGATCCGATTTTGAAAATTCTTTCTCTGTTAGAAAGGTATATTATCCTTGAGTGCTATAGACTACTTTTCTTATTTTGGTTAACGTAATAAAGCGCGGTGGTGCGCGGGTCAGCTAGTAAATAATACAATACACAAAATCCACATCCGTGTATGGGATCAGACGACCGGTCGTCTGATCTCAAAATAGGCATACCCAATACTATGGTAACCAGACTACTGATACAAATACTTTATATACTTTTTTGTAACTACATACTTATATAGATGATGCCTGTAACACAGTTTTACACTAGCACAGGCATTGACGTACATTTTGTAATGAATAACTCATTATCTGTGAAATAAACATTTATTTATAGATAATTAACACCTAACACCCAGATTCAAGGTGGGAAACGAACCCACGACCTACTGGGTAGCGGCCAGGGTGTGATTTTTTTTTAAACATGTTCTAAATATGCCTATTTTCGCGCCTGTTTCAAAACGGTAACAAATGTTCTAATTATATTGCAGGTGGGTATATCGCTATTCACTGTGTCGCATCGCAAGTCATTGTGGAAACATCACGACCACTACCTACAGATGGACGGCAGAGGTGGGTACGTGTTCGAAGAGATCGACAACGAAACGCTAGAGTTTGGATCGTGATCCACTCACACAACATTACGTAAAATGAAACGTTATCAAATTAGTACTGCAGAGTGTTTAAAAGCACCCTGTCAGATTTGTAAGAGGAGTATTTACATTGCAGGAAATATATTTATTTATTTATTCTGTGGTCAACGGTGAGTCATTTTATAATTTCCATATTTATTATCTTACTTTATTGTTGGTTTGTTATGTAATCGTTTGTTGTCCCAAATAAAATAGACATATTGAACTAAAGGGTAATACGTATAATCGTATTGCGTCCCTCAGTAATCGGACAGGGGTTTTCAACACTGTATACATATAATATAGCAGGCTTAGCACGATGTGCAAATCTTGACGGATAAGTGTGAGTATGACGTCACTATGACGTAGTATTTCACATTTTTGTATAGAGAACTGACGTTTCGGTGTTGAAAACTACGTCATACTCCACACCGATCTGTCAAAATTGCAAGTCGTGCTAGGCCTGCTGTACGAGTTTTGATTGTAAACGAACAAATTTATTAGTTTTCGATAGTTTCCGCTAGAGGCGCTGTATGAAATGTATGTATGATCAGCTGATGCTATTAGTGAACGTTACTTTTTCGTTAACTGCAGAACACGTACTAAAGATACAGTTTTCAGTTTGTTAAATATGATTTATAATAATGTGTACAAAATGAAAATAGAAAAATATTGTTATTTATATGTTTAATGCTACCATAATTTCTTATACATATGAAAAATATACGCGTTAGATTTACAGTTTTCTGTAAAATAATATTTTTATACCAAACGACGTAAAATATTTGTAGAATTATTTTTAGTAGACACAAAAAAATATATTATTGACACCTCAAGTCATATTAAAAAAAATGTTAGCTTGGTAAGTAAAGTTGAGGTGAACTAATTACTTTTTAAATTACATACCAATAGTAAACTATGACTATTTGTGACCCAAATTAGTTTATTTTAAACCAATACTCTCAAGATGCAGCTAACATGGTAATGGTAATTGTTTGTTTGATATTATGGAATATTTATAATAATATACGCGAATATATCGCTTTTTATTTATCACTGGTTTGTATTTTTCCAAAAATGCATGTAAAAATGTACGTGAAATGTGCACGAAATACATAATGCTCTATAGATAGTTGAAATATTAGTCAACACTAAATTATTGTTTTATCCGATATATTTTGATCAAATGTTTACTTTAATTCGACTATACATAACATATTATGTACTTACGTCTGGAATATTATATATTTTATTGATTAAGTTTGGCCTAACTATCAATAAAATATGATGGTTAAGCCAAACTTAAATATCAATAAAATATATAATTATGATTAATATAGTCCCATTGGGAAAGTTACATTATTCAACACGGTCCTAAGGTATGTGCAATTTAATGACAAATTAATTAAAATTTAATAAAATATTATAGTATATTTCATTACCAGTGCGGAAAGCCAGTCATTGCAAAGAGTTCCGACAAATGTCTACCCGAGCCGAGGCGCAGCCGAAGGCGAGGGTTGACAGTCGGAACAAGTTGCAATGACGGTTCCGCACGTGTACTGAACAACTATTTTTAATACAGTTGCGAAAAAACGAAGCAACTTAATAAAATAATAAAAATACACAACAAACTCAACTAACTTATCATTTATTTCTTATAAAAGTTATAATTCACATGTACATAACGTAGAAGGTTTTAATTTTGCTGAGAGTTCGGAGAAGTATGCCAACATAACATTTTCTGAAAAACTATTTGCTTTTTTCTCTTCTCTCCACGCAATAAATTCGTCGTATGTAGATATGTAGCGACTTTTTGACTTTTCCGGTAAAATGTTCTCCGAAGCATTTTGTGCAATTATACTGAGTTCGGGTGGTGTTAATTCAAAAAATATATCGTTGAAATTACTCATTTTGTGCAACAAGCAACTAAACTCACAACAAACAAAGTACAAGGACTTTTTTTGGAAAATGGCGCCAACCGTAAAATAATATAAGCAGTTTTTTGTTTTCTTTATCCATTCTGGGTAGGCAAAGGGAAATATGCCCATACAGCCAAATCTGATATTGAAACAAATTAGTAGCTGAATCGTAAAAACTTCTATGAATTCTTTTTAGTAAAAACTTCGTGGTTGTTTTATTTTTCTCTTTTTAATAGACATTATTTTGACAGTTGGGAAAGAAAACGCACGAGTGCGGGAAAGGTAAAGAAAAAGCACTAGTGCGTAATAGCCTACATCCCGAACGCTATACATCCCTGCAATACGCCACTTTTTGAGCAACTGTATTAAAAAATTATGTTTGACTTAAAAATCTCATCTATGTGATAAGAAATTACAGCTTATTTTTGATAATTAATCATTTTGCATTTTGAATTACCAATAATCACCTTGTGTGTGCACAGCACAAAATGATGTGTGTTACCATAGTAAAAAATGTTATTTCATTATTGTTATTCTTGTCATGTCAAATACTTGTTAAAATATTCGTTATTTAGTCACAAATCTAATATTACATCTAAATGTGTGTTACAGGCAATGTTGTAATACTAATAGAATAATAAGATGAAATCAAAGTGTATTTTTAAATGATTCCAGATATATCAACATGTACCAAAAATCTACTGTTTTGTAAAGGAATGATATAATTTACATACACACACACAACACATAATGTATGATCATTCACATACCAACCCAAAAAACAAGAAGCGATAGATAAATCTTACTTTAAAAAATTACGATGTTGTTTGGTACATTTTGGGATAACTGGCTCTAAGCTCCTTAAAACTTAAGGTCTGTAATGACATTTAGCAAAAACAAAGAACTCTTGATGTAAACAAAACTTTCTTACGCCCTCGGGCAGGGTTATTTAATAAGTTTAAAATAATATTTCATGTGACACTTGCTGATAAATGTGAAGTTTTGTTGATATATTATACTGTTGGTGGGTGCTGGGTCAATAAAAAAGGTGGTTGAGGAATATGTAGTATTATTTAGATATTCATTAAAAATACCTAACTGACGCACTTTCTAAGCTTTAGGCCTTTTAGAGATGCTCCGAGTCACACAACGAGCTACGGAGAGAGCTATGCTCGGAGTTTCTTTGCGCGACAGAATCCGGAATGAGGAGATTCGCCGATGAACTAAAATGTCAGCGACATAGCTCTCAGAATCTGCAACTTGAAGTGGCAATGTGCAGGCCACATCACTCAAATAACCGATAACCGACGGGGAAGAAAGGTTCTCGAGTGGCGACCACGAACTGGAAGAGTAGTGTAGGTATGCCTCCCACTAGGTGGGCGGGCGATAATACCGCGTTGCAGGGAACCAGGCAAGTAGCCAACTGTCGTTTATTGTCTATGTTCAGCAGTGGCGTAGCTTACTTTACGGGGCCCTGTATCAAAATTTGATGGGGGGTCCAAAATGAAAGGTTTTTCACAAATTTTATGTTTCCTCGCGAAGTCCTTCGCACATACTAGGTAGGTAGTTAATGTAGAAAAATACTAGCCGCATTTCAAAGCTTAGGGCTGCCGCTGAGTATCTATTGCCTGATAGATAAATTCGACCCCAAGTAGACATTCTCCGACTTGGGAATCAAATTCAGGACCTCGTGATGAAAAGCCACACTCGAATCGGCATCATTTTTATTACCATCAGGTGGAAGGCTACAATGAACACGAAATTGACGATTTGCATTCAGTGGTTGTATAATTGATACGGCGGTATCTACGCCCCTGCCCTGAGTGGGCATTTAGTGAATTTAAATTTCCCGCTCGTCCATTTCTAAGCGTCGTGTGACGTCATGACATTACTTTTTTGACGTCTGCTACTGACGTTACACGCAGTAAATCTACGTGAAAATTGCATATAATTTAAGAATTTTTGAAAATATTATTTGAAAATATACTTGTTTCTTTGTAATAACATAAAATATCGCTTATTCACTACATGTTTACTGCAAAACATATCTATTTTTAAAAATGGGATACATTTATTTCGACAAAAGGCGCAAAATGGAACGTTTTTAGCAAGCGCTTCGCATCAGCTGTTGTAAAAAAAAATTAACGGGATATCGCGAATGAAAACTGGTCACACCGACGGCCACATCAAAAAAACTGGGGGTCTGGCGTGACCCTGTTATTTCCATCCTGAAATAAAATAGCTGTGTAATTAAAAGATAGGTCGCGTGTGCTTTGAACAGTGCTATATTGTAAATTCTAGTTGTGATTTATGAGGAAATTATGGAACGTGCCACAGGAACAGAGGTGTACGGGTGTGGCTCGCCCCAAACTTCGGACATAACGCTGAATATACAAACTACTACGGGTGGTAATTTCTCCATTAGCGTGAACGGCAAAAACACAGTGGAATATCTCAAGAAGTTGGTTTCTAAGAAACTTAAGGTGTCTAAAGATAGAATATGCCTGCTGCATCGCGAAAGGTGAGCGCTCGGAGCCTAGACGCCTAGCTTCTATTGTCAAACATAGTACGGAAATATGTCGATACGATGACGCATCAGTGTTATTTGACTCGCGTATTGAACTCGGGTTTTGTGTTTGCAGACAACTGAGGGACGGCACGCTGGACGATAACGGCCTGTTGGACGGATCGCGAGTGATACTCCTGCCGAGCGTCGAGACAGGCCTGCTGGTGAGCTACCGTGGTGCAGTTTCGAAACTGCAACTGCTTCATGATAATCACGTGTTTCATAACAACGTGAAACTAATCAATACCCATTTATCTTTAATAATGTACTAACCTTTATGGGCTAATTAAGAATTTCATTAATATTATCACTCCGTCCTTTACAGAGCCAGAGGCCCGAAAATTCTGTGATGCAAGCTCTTGAGTCCCTCAATGACACTCAGGTGAATGACTTCTTGAGTGGCAAATCTCCACTAAATCTGACAATGAGGTTAGGTGACCACATGATGTTGATACAGCTGCAGCTGTCCACCCTGAACTCCAGTTCTTCCAGTGGTTCCAGGTCGTTACGGACTTCCACACCGACAAAAAACTCCACATCATCTGTACGGACCAAATGTGACTCCAGGGAATCGCCCAGCCCTCAGACAACACCCACTTGCACACCTGTGCCAATAGATCATTCCTACATCAGTACAGACAGCATTCGACAGGATACAGAGACACATACATTACAGAAACAAGAGTTTGAAATGTTACAGAATGCTTTCGATCTGTACCGTTCAATGGCTGAAGAGAAATATGCAGACAAGTCTGACAATTGTGATGACAAAGAGGAGACAATGGACACAACAAATTGCACACTCTCAGATCTGTCGGATGCATCGCTTGAAAATGAACAATCACCAATAAAATCACTCTCCAATCTGGTGTCGAGTCCTATTGATGCATCAACATCGGAGAGTAGGGAGGCGGCTCTTGTCAACACGGTAAAAAACAATTTAATAGACTTTTTATCACAGAATAAGTTAAGTGATGATGTGATACCCTCGACGAGTGCCGCCTGCGACAAACAGTGCCCCTCAACTTCATCCCACACCCCGGACAGTACGCTCAGTGATGACAGTGATAATTTTACAGACCAAAGTTCATTCCTTGCCGAAAACACTATTGATGAGTATCCAATGGAGAACCTCTTCAATAGCGCAGTAGATAAAGGCTTATTTGAAGACCAGGAAGAATCCATGATGGATAGGGAAATATCAAACCTGGCAACTACTAGTCACGGCAGTCAGGAGGGCAATGCGGGTATGCTGCCTTCTTTCCAAAGTATAAATGAGCCCTTGAAAAATAAGCGCTTCCAGTATTTACTTCATAAGACTTCGAAATTCAAGCATCCTATAGGACAGAATAAACAGAAAGCATTCATGCAATCTGTTGTTAATAAACATAAGAAAAGGATGCAAAGTCGGCAAGACAACTCATCTCAGCCTTCTACATCTAGGACAGAGTCTTATATAACAAATTCTAGGAAATTGATATTGCAACCGAGTAGTGGACAAACCGAAGACAATGCTACACCATCCACATCTAAACAGGTTTCATTCAGACCTCCAGATGCTCCTAAGAAACCACAAAGGGCATCACCCACACCTCCCGTGGATACCAAAGCATTAATAGAGGCTTCAAAGAACTTAACTCAGAAGCTGAAAAAGTTGTCTAAAGAGGTGTTGACCAATAAGATTGATCTCAGGACGGCTGAAGAGACTGTGCGCTCGAAAACTGGCCCCGGAGCTGTGATAGAGTCCATGAAGCATCATGGCAAAGGAATATATTCAGGGACTTTTTCGGGCACATTGAATCCGGCATTACAAGACAGGTGAGAATATTGTTCACTATATGTATGACTTGACCTAGTTTGATAAAACAATATTAGAGCATGTGTAAACATATTTGAAGATAAAGATTGTTTATCAAACTTTTTGCCAAATTAATCTAAGACCACATGAAAATTGTTTGTGAATTTCTTGATTGAATGGATTTTGTATGGTATTCCACTAAGGCAAAAAGTGTTAGCTTGCAGAAACATGTTATGCTCCACATTTTTGGCAAATAAATGTATTCTATTCATGTCTATGTATAATAAAAGTAATTCTATTGTATGTATGTCTTATCATATATATATTTGGGTGAGTCATGACGTTTTTATTCCAGATACGGCCGCCCAAAGAGAGATATATCGACAATTATCCACATATTGAATGATCTGTTGTGTGCTGCGCCGCCCATCGCTTTGTCACAGGTAAATTGCAAGTTAATCGAATTTTTAATGGAATACTAGTCATCATTTTGTTTGTAATCAATAAATATGAAATGGGGTCACATACTCTGTAGCCCAATGCATGTACATAATATTAGAAAACGTTGCAATGTGTAATGAATTTAACCACAACATTGGTAGAGTTAATGTTTTTAACAATGTATTGTTAACATAATATACATGGAAGTTTAGAAGTATCACCACTAATTAGATATTTTTAGATGTATTTTACTGTTTAAACATCTATAATAAAGTTATCCTCTAAGCAGCCACTTTATCTAAATTGTTGAACCATATTAACTTCGTTGCATATACTTTGTAATAAGATTACATTGTATTGTAATTTGAACAGGCATCTTCATAGTTAGTTAATAGATGGGTAAATAAAACAATGCAGTAGCTTGCTAGTGCAGAAATATATATTGTACTAGCTGACCCACGCAGCTCCGCCTGCGCTATTTTTACGTTAACTAAACTTTTAGTCGGTTAAAAGCTGGGACCCACTTTTTACTTGCTCTCCGAAGCACGGACCCGTTTAGTTCAAATGGCGTTAAACGGTCACCCATCTATTTAATGACCTTACCAAACGTTGCTTAACCCGATCGATTACAAAACCTTGATAACAACTCTCTATAAGTGTTCCCTTACTAATATTTATTATATTATAAAGAAAAATTGATAAAATCGGACCAAGCGTATAACCAAGTACCCATTTTGAATTTAATCCCCTCTCCCAAAAGAACCGTGCTAGATTACGGGATAAAAAGTATCCTATGTCCTACCTCGTAGTAAGATCTCAAATCATGCCAAGTTTCATTTGAATCCATTCAGTAGTTTCGGCGTGATGCTCAGCCGTGATACAGACAGACAGACAGACAAAAATTAAAAAAATTACATTGTCGGCCTCAGTATCGGTTATAGAATGCCCTCCAAATATAATTTTCAAAATATCTTCAATGTACAGAATCGGACCTGTTACAGTTTTATTATAAGTATAGATTTGAGTTAATTGCCTAATAATAGTAAATTGAACATCGGGCGTATTATTGAAGTAATGGCAAAAATTAAACATTTGATTAGTGATCTTCGCCAAAGTTTTAGTTATTTTCGAACTTTTAATTATTAACAAAGATCTGCTTCGCCATCGACTATGATTATAACTTATTAAAATAAACAATTTCATAAAATTAAAAATAAATAAAATAATAATTAAATTTAAATTAAGTAAGTGTAAAAAATTTGGACCATGTGGTGACCAACCCAAGATGCTGGCAGCATTTTTTAAATTGTTTCAGATTTAATCTCGGATTTTTCATAAATATACTAAAAATGTAACTAACCCAAAAACTACTGAATTTGTTGAAATTTAACTCTACTATGACTATTTATTCTAGCTAGAAATACGTCGAGTTACCAGTAACCCTGTATATTAGGTACATAGCATGAGTGTTGTATAATTTAATCATATTAGCTTTGTTTTTTCATGTAAGAATGACAGGACAATATCAATACGCCTATTTGTTACCTAACATTGGTTTCATTAGTATAATACAGCATCAAAATTTTAACTTTTGAAGCAGAGACAGTAGTTTACGATTGGAATTGCATTCTGTCAAGCATACAGTAGCAATCTAAACAAAGTACTGTATTGGATGGTTTTAACAATAGAGTTGTACATCTGTGTTTTAATTTGCATTGCAGAAAGACTCAAATCACTCGTGTTCAGTGAGCGGGCTGGATGAAGGGAGCAAGTGTACGGGCTGCGGACGCGCGGCGAGCGTAAGCGGGAGCGGAAGCGGAGCCGTGTGTGGCTCCTGCGACAGCGCCAAAACTTTAGCCATGGACAACTCCAAAACCAAATGCAAACTCGAGCGTCTCCGCCTCGTCATGCAACAGAAGAAACAGAGGCGTGAGGCGCGGAAACTCAAGACGTTACCGTACGCGCCCTCGCCGCCCAAGACCATATCCTCCCCCGATCAGCCGCCCGTCATACAGGAGGAGATCGAGACGGTTGCTTAACACGCGATATTGTTCTAATTTATTAACGCGCCTCCACGTTGTTTAGGTACGCCGCCATTTTGTCTTGCGTTTTGTGATTAGAGACAGTTTTCACGCGGTAGTCGGCGAATGCGCAAGGTCCCATATAAAAGTGCAGATGGTGATTTAAAAAAAATAGTATTATTTGGTGGTTTCTTGTGGCTTCTCCGCGTGGGAATCGACTGATTTTATTTAAAAGGTATACAAAATATGTGTGACGTATGCCTACTGCAAGCGATGGCGACATAGCTAAGAGATTGACGCACCGTGCCTTCCGCGTGTGGCTTGTATACGATGGTGCGTGCCTAAAGCTTTCTCAATATACGCTGCCGGTGAAATGCTAACAGCCGTTTTCAAAATGCGTGTTTATGCAAAATGGTTTATTGTTCTACGGCGACTCTCGAGTATGTGGCGAAATATATTGTTATCTCGTGCTATAACGGGACAGATGTTACATGATTGAGAGTGCTCAAATAGACAAAGCTTTAGGCTGAAACTAGGACTCGCGAGCATGCGGCGGCCGAGTGCAGACGATATTCTAAATTACCATTTCACTAAGTTCGGATAGAATAATTATTTGATAACATTTAAGTGCTATTATACGCATGTACAAATGATAAAGATTGAGTTAGAGAAATCACTTAGTATTTAGATAAAATTTAAGCAGTTAAAAATTCACACGTTTGCACGGCGCGGGCCCAAATTGGTTTTTGTTGTTATATTTTAGATTATATTTTATTGGTTCGAATTTTTAGACACTTGTGTATACCTAGTATATTTTTTTGAATACTATTGCATGATATTCGAGATACGGAACGTGAAAAATATCTTTCGACGACGACGGCATCGTTTTATGAAAATTATTGTTTGGTAAAATTTGGGTCGAGTGATCTTTATCCCACATTTTTTTTAGTAAATAATTGGCACTGTTATTCTTATAGTTATTATTCTTTTGTTTTCTTTTTTCTCCTTTCATGGATATGTTGTTGAAGATAATAAAATATTTCCGCAGTACATACGTTTCCTTTAGTTTTTTTTTTGTATAGTTCACACGACTAATATGCTGTGCCAGGAACACCAATCAATGTAAAATGCAATAATATCATTAACATTTATATTAAAATACTATTGAACACTAGACTAGTATTAGCTTTGTACATAAATTCATTGCAATTTTTTTCAGTAGCGGTAAAGTGCTTTTATGAATATATTTCATCGATTTTTATAAAGATTTATCGTTGAATTGCCTAGAGATAATTTAGGGCTTTATTGTGAAATGCTACTGTGAATAAAATTAGCGGCTGACGTCGGCAATAATCGAAATTATTAGGGCATAAAACATGCTATCCTATTAAATCCATTTGGTGAGAACACGTAAGGGGAGACCATAGATATTTCATCCTTTCTTGCTTTATATTCAACTAGAGGTCGGTGGAAGAACGCATAAAGTATTTTATATTTAGTTAAAGTCGGGGTTTATTTTTGGGTAGCAATAATGAAGTCTTCCGTAATAAGTCGACGCGACTACAAGATTTTACATACCTGCACATGATGGTAAGGGACCAAAGTGTCAGGTTATTTGAATGTCTTCACGAGTAACGAAGCAATAAAATAATTCCTTACATGTGCTACTACTACCTAAGGCCGTGGTTAAGGTCACCACTGGGAACTGATTCCTGAGATAGCTGAATAAATTTTCCCATTGTAAAATACACTCAACCTCAACCGAGGCCGTCAGTACAAAAGTTACGAAATTAATAAATAGAAACTTGTGTTTACATTATAATGTTACGATCATTATATAAATCTTTATTGACATATTAACTAAAAATTGACAGTTTATTTACAAATAAAACTAAGTAAAAAATTTCATCGTAATTAAACCAATTTATATTTCGGATTCTGGACATTTAAAAAAAAAGTCGTTTATTGGGTTACTGTTGAGCGATTGCTTGAATTATTAGGTATCAGTGGCGTAGCCTGCCTTAGACAGGTCCTGTATAAAAAAATGTTGGGGGCCCAAACGGAGCCTCTATAGTCCGGGGGCCCCGTATATTTGATACGGCGGTAGCTACGCTACTGCGTACTATTATTATTATTATTTTGTACCAAGAAAAACTCGTATACTCGTATTGAATATAGACGGCAATTTATTTGAGATGACGATAAATAAATATAATCTAGATAAATTGAATTGATAGATTAAATTGAGTTGACGAAAATTTATCAAAAATCTGTTATTCTAAGAAATTGACAGGAAAATGTGTATGAAATTTGAAAAATCCTTATAGAATTTACGACTCGTTCCTCAGTGGTTGACCGATACCTTACCCTCATATAAAGTGCCTCTTACTGTAAGGTACGTAAATGTATTTAGTGTTGTGCCATACGTGTATACTATAAGTTTGATTATTTAATGTTTATGGCACCATTTCAAGTCCTATTCCGTTCGATCTCTTACCAGCCATGTTCCTAGATCTCAATTATTTTCCCTTTCAAGAACTATGTTTTTGGCGGCAGTCTGATTCGGTCTATTGTTTTTGTAAATACATATTGTTACCGTATTTTAGTCGTGACGAGTTTTTGTTATAAGGTTTGAGGGAATACCGTGAATTGTTTTTTTGTCCTTGTATTTGCATGTCTAGTGAGGAGAATAAAGTTACATAACAAAACTACTTTGGTGTTTTATAAGTCCGTTTAAATTAACAAGAAATAAAAAGAAAACAAATTCTAAAACTAAAAAATATATTTACATAAAAATTCTGATATCTCTAACAGAACTGTAAGTGAATTAAGGTAATAAGAATAAAAAAAATGAATCACATAAATCAACACAAACACTGTAGTTTAAAAAATTATCAGTCTACAGTAACTAAACACTAACTTTATGAGGTGTACTTAGTACAATATACATTTTCTAGCTTAGATACAGCAGGCGGCAATCCAAACATTTATTTAATTATACAAGCAATATTCTAGCTCTTCAAGTTCCTGTTCCTGCTCAATATACACGCAACGTCCACTTATCCGAGTTTTTTTAGTTTATACCATCCCCTCAATACCTAAAAACGCCAGTGCCTTTCATGGTCCTTCGAGCCGGATTGTACATTGCGAAAAGATAATTCAAACAATATTGGATGCCAACAGAGAATCAACAGGACGACGACGTCAGAGACTATGAAAACAAAAGTCTGTACTTGTAAATTATTTTATTATAAAGTTCATTTATATAAATTAGCACATAACCCACACACGCGTCGTCACGCACACAACGCCGCAACGAACGCTCCGAGAGCACATTCAGAGCGGTCACTGCGACGGGATAATGATCTTAGAAGAGCCTAATACTCTATGCTAATTACTTAGAAGAGCAATGTACTCATGCCGCCCATCTCGGCCTGCTCCTTGACGAATATCTCGAAGTATTGGTAGATGATGGTGACCGCGAGCAGGATACCGGTGCCGGAGCCAATGGCGCCGAGGAAGTCCGCGAGTACTGAGAGAGCGCCGATACAGAGGCCTCCGAAGGCGGCCGCGGTCGGGATGTATCGGTTGAGTTCGTGGATCATCGAGTTGTCTCGGTGGCCGCGCATCACCATCTGTTGTTCTTTCAGTTGCTTGGCGACCTGGCGACGAACACAAGATGTAACTAAAATCTATACATAACTGCAATACACTCTGCAGAAGGTTGTTGAGATATTACGTACCACATGTGTACTAGGTGAACATAACAAAATCAATAAATCTACAGTGCTACAAGGATGTTTTGGCGCGTGGCAAAATACAGAACGAATTCGCCATTTTGTGAAAGTTTAAATTTTGACAGCTGCCACTGGTAAGTGCTACCATCTATAACAATCTCGAGTCCTATTAACCCAATTTGCACTGTAATTAGAAATACGTTTAGTTGTATGTATCTAAGCTAATTTCAGACAATCCTTCACATACCTATTTGTTTTGTGAGTGTCTGGCTACGTACTATAGCAAGAATCGCAAATGAAGCAAAAATTGCCGAATCATCGTCCAGTAAAATAGTCACAACAGGGAAAAACCGTATAGATAAGTTGGGACATTTTATAAACTAGTATCCCTGAAAGCACAACTACGCCCTCCTGTTAACGTCATGTAAGTGCCAAAAGATCCTTGTAGCACTGTATGTGAAATGTCTAGTTTAACGCAAACTCGTATGTACGTACGAAATGTAATAGCTTTCAATTAAATAGCTCTACAAAATTAGAGAAATCTAATCTATAATGTGTGAATCAGCCATTTTAGGGTTTTTATGTTAGGACTGAGCTTGAAAAATAAAATATAAAGAACTGACAATATTCATACCAACACGAAAAGTAAAAAAAAGTGAAACCCTTTAAAATATTACCCAATGCAGTTTTTGTATGTTTTAAAATTGTCCAATGCGTAACTATTGCATAATATCTTGATACACTTTCACTTTGGAAAGTTCATTTCATGGGAGATTGGTTAAGTTAACCGCTAGTTTATTGGTTCACAGGTTTGACGTTTTTGAGTTATGGCCAATTCGACTTTAATGTGAATAAAAACATTATTAATATAATTGTACACAACTGGTGCGTGTAATTAATCAAGTCCCAGAGTATTTTGATGAGAATGTCCGATTAGAATGAATAGGCTAACTAACTATAAGTTAGTTGCATCATCTTTGACTGCATTACTGCTTTACCGTCAACTGGGATTGCACCTTAGCTTACAAGTATTAGCTTTTAAATATCAAGATAGAAACCATAATCAATTCACTTTTTTTTTTTGTATGATTTATGTTGAAACTCAGCAGTGCCTATAGTTATTTACTATGACAACTAGATTGATACAAACATAGACAATAAACACACAAACAAGAGAGATGTACATGCACACACATGTGCGTGCTGTATATGTATAGAACTCAACAATACTCATACCAACACGAAAAGAAAGTAACATAATTATAATGAAACCTTTACAAATAGCTACACTTTCACGTAGTCATAAGAACCGGTGGGGGTCTGTCTGGGTGAGTGTGTGTGTGTGTGTGAGAGAGAGAGAGAGATGTTGTACTCACGTCCTTGGCGGAGGATCCGGAGACGTCGATCCAGGTCTTAGAGAAGAACGCGCAGGAGCCGAGCATGAACACCATGTATAGCAGCGCGTGCAGCGGGTCTTGGGCGATGTGCGCCAGCGACTCCGGCGGACTGAAGTAGTAGCACAGCCCCCCCACCGGGTAGGCGCGCGCGGGGCCGCCGCCCCCCACGTCCGCCCACACGCCCAACAGGTTCACCAGGAAGTTGCCGCTGAACTTCACTGCCAGCATCTAGACAAAGAGGTTAGACCACTCACAACACCAGTCTTAGCTATGCTTAGATCGTCAGCATCGAACGACAGAAATGAATGCATAGTTTATCGTATCCATTGGCTGAAGCCGAATGGTAAAAACATAATTGTATAAATAGATACAATAGTACAAAAGGACACGATACTAAAGTGCCAAACAAATCATTTATGAAGATAACGTAAAGCAGTGGTCTTAAATTGATACCTTGTGGCACTCCTAATAATGTTGGTCACTGATATGGCAAGGAAACTCTTTAGTGAACTAACTGTCTTGAAATTCTAAAATATGACCGAAAACAACTAACCAAACAACTAGAATTATCTATATTAGCAACTTTTTCCTACAACACTATATAATTTACTTTGTCAAAAACTTTGGTAAGATTTATGTAAATTAAAATAATGTGTATTCTGCTCAGTATCTCAAATGCTTCCATTTTAATTGTGGAATCTTATACATAAACAAGTATATTATTTACATATGAATACGGCCCACTCACCTGTGAAATGACGTAGAGATTAGAAACAAGCGCCGACTGTAGGATGATTGGTATGTTTGATGTGTAGAACAATTTGATAGGGTACGACGAGTACTGGCCGCGGTAGCGAGCTGACTTTATCGGTAGATCCACGCGGAAGCCCTGAGCAACACACAAAAAAATTAATAACAATATAGAAAATAATAAGAAAATAGTTGACGAAATTGATATTTATATAAAATTATGTATAAGGATGTTTTTATTATGTCGAAAGTAAGTAAGTAACAAGAATGGTAATCTAGCATTTGAATCCGTCGAATCGTCTATATCTATTACAAAAGACCTTCAGTTAATAGTTTTTAAAAAATGCTTAAATTTAATCAAACGCGATTTACCATTTCTTTTTTCGCACATTATAATAATCTATTGTCAAGTGCAAGAAACACCAGGATAATATCGAGCGCTGATCCGAAACATGCATTTTTTTGAAATAAGACTGCAAATAGAGCTAGTAACGGGAGGGAGTGTGTCACCTGGAAGTATATGACGATGGCGAAGACAAGCACGGTGGCGAGCAGGTTCATGAGATTGGGCAGGTTCTGGCGGTAGAAGGCCTCGCGAAGCGCCCGCACCTTGTCGGGCCTGGTGGCCAGGAGGTGGAACAGAGCGATCACGGCGCCCTCGAATTCCGTGCCGCGACCTAACACAAACGCAATTACAACACACGTTTTAACTTAAGCCACAGGCAAGTAAGAACTTCATCGGTAAGTGGTACATATGTATACAGCTGCACGCATTACCCAAGACATTAGTAAGTTATTAAATCTTTTGTGTCCGGTTATTTCACCAGCTACAGTGCCCTTTACACTGGAACAGAAATATTTACACATTGCTGGTTAGTGGCGGAACTTCTCCTGCCCAAGGAATCCTAGTAAAAAATCTCTGGCGAGAAATCAAACTATGGTCTCCAGCACAAAGACCATGCACAAGCCAACCTACCATCCTATCTCTTTTAGTTGGTTTTTGTTGGTTCACTACCATCAGTTCGGTTACTTCTTTTCCAAGGTTGTACCGAACTTATTTTATTTATTGCTTTGCAGATGGCATTGTAATTTATGTATTTCAAACATCTATCTACTTCACTTATTGAATCGGTGGCGGGTTTCAAAACATTTTAGCATTTTCCCAATAGTCCAATTTTAACATTACCTTATTTCTTATCAAAGTTTGAACATAAACAGTCTGCCCTATGACCGTGCGCTCATCCGAGTAAATATATTTTTATTTAATTTAAAAAGATCAATGAATAATAGTAACCTTAATAATAAGTGCTACATACCAGTGTTGACGGTAGCCGGTGAGAAAGCCTTCCACACAATAGTCTCACAAATGTTGGTGGCGATGAACAACGAGATTCCAGATCCCAGACCATATCCTGCAAACAATGCAAACATATATTAAATACAACGAATACGAGTGGCTTGAACACACTTTTTTGACAGGGTAGGTAAAAAGGCAAATTTCTTTTATTATCTACTATATTTTGATCATTCAGAAAAGTCTTAGGGTAGGCAGTCTTTTTGTCTGTATGGACTGCACGCCACTGACGAATACATACACAATAACAAAATAATATGGCAGCCATAGATGGAAACCTTATACTTGTACGCTTCCAAGAATGTGCATAATGTTAGTGTGATTGTAAAACTCTCTTTTTAAGATCACAGATTTAAGGTCTGTGGCAGGTAGTTTAATATATGTGAACTTGTTCAGTATGCAACTCAAAATAGTTTGAAATGTATTTTAATAAATAACAATCTGGAAGGTAGTATTTGTAATGATGTTATGAATTGGTTGTTGTAATGACATTGAATGTGATGGGGGAAAATGTCTAGTAGTATTTAAGGTGGAACCTCATTGTATTCTGGTCAGTCTATCTGTGCGCGTGGTGAAATAAAGAAGTACCACATACTACAGTGTTTTACTCAGACATTATAATTAACAATAGCTAGTGTCCCAGTATAAAATAAGTTATTTTATACTACTGTAAACAGTCACACTTCAAATATAAATGCTCTTACACACTTTTAGTCTGGCAGCCCCTTTTAACTATAAAGCCTATGACACACAGGCCAACCAACATATCTCATCTCAAAAGAAGAGCATATAACTTGTGTAAAAGAAAAGTATACAAACCTTTTTGCAGCAGCTCGTCCAGCAAGAGCACAATAAGTCCGGCCACAAACAGTTGAATGATGATGAGGAGGCAGACACCAGCGCCAATCTCGCTGGGCTCACCGTACATACCCGTCATCACGTACACAATAGCCTGACCCACTGTTATCACCATACCGAACACTGCAAGAGGAGAAAACTGTGTTGAAGATCAGAATACAATTGGTATAAACTTACTTTTACATAGCAAGTTGTATATGTTGTAAGAGACCCTGGGGTGTATGTTAAAGTCTCTGTCACAACAGCCCCCTTAGCCAAGTTGTCATTCTACAATACGAAAAACTAAAGAATGGAAAACAAATGTATGGGAATGACATATCTCTTAGCTAAGTCATGTATATGTATAATGAATATCTGTTTTGTGGAATATCTTATAAATATTGTTTCTGATATGTACCAGCAATGTTCTTTTTAACAATTTATATCCGAAACAAGTGAGAGAGCTAGTGCTATGGAACTACGCATCTAGCAATAAAAAAATCTATCAATAATCTGTCAACCGTCCGTTGTTATATTATTAGGAAATTGAGACTTTATACTGTTTAAATACAGATAGAGTCTGTTTGAATCTGTATAAAAGGTAGACAGCTTTTACATGTTACTCAACTGACTCATCAGGAAAGTTTTACTGAATAAAAAGAATGTAACTTAGTAACATTATATTTGTTTACTTACATTTTTGTGCACCATTGAAGAGAGCCCTGTCTTTAGGAGTGTCACCGACTTCAATAATTTTCGCACCAGCTAATAACTGCATTATAAGTCCCGATGTCACAATTGGAGATATGCCGAGTTCCATAAGTGTTCCTCTGTTTGAAGCAAGGATCACACGGATCCAGTAGAAGGGATCTGCGCTGTCCGAGGACATTATACCGAAAAGGGGGATCTGAAAACAACAGTAATGTTAACTAGTGGAAGTATGCCAAAAAAAATATAACATTAGGTGATAGCCAGACGTGAAGATTTTTTTCTATAAGTGCTGCGTAGCAATAAACACTTCAACAAACAAAAATCTTTTAACAATATTAAAGAATGTAATTATTCCCACATATTTGATAAGTATGTAAGTCCTATTAATGTAGATACAATTATAAAGTTTCTGGTCCAGTATCCAAATAGTATACAATATTTATACACTATTCTATTCTTGATGGCTATGAGTAGGGCCCGGTAACCAGAAATTTGATATATATTTATATAATTTTTTTGGAAAAGTCCAACCGCCAAAGCAGTTAAACTAATAAAGATTTTTCTAGAGAACAATCCAGATGCTGACATATTTAATGATTCCTATAA
This sequence comes from Furcula furcula, assembly GCA_911728495.1. Classification (NCBI taxonomy): domain Eukaryota; kingdom Metazoa; phylum Arthropoda; class Insecta; order Lepidoptera; family Notodontidae; genus Furcula; species Furcula furcula. Next base: position 5,784,637 of record OU452246.1, on the reverse strand, counting down.
CATTATATTCGAACTTCTTATTAAAGCCGACATTCTATAAATGTACCTAGTTATATAAGCTAACATAGTTACGTATAGTTGTGTAGCTTAACTATAAGTTTAAAAAAAAAATGTTATACGAGTACCTTTTGTTTGGTATCCAGACAAACCCGATTTAGGGTTTTTGAGATACTTTTTGTAATAAACTGATATGTACCCTTTTTAATATGAATAAAGAAAAAAAAAAAAAATATATATGTTTTCACAATTTATCTTTCCAAAACTTTGACTTGTGTTTATTTTATTTATATTGTATATCTATGCTTAACTCTCTTAAACTGAATGTATGTATTTGCTATCTTCTTTTTTTTACTAGTAATAAATTTATCAATGTATTTTCTAACTAGCATGTAAGTAACTTGGGTGTTAAACTGTAAGCTTACATTGTTTAAAATTAATAAATAAATAATAATAATGCAATTAACAATATATATATATAACACAATATACAGTATTTAATGATAAAATAACAGCTGGTTACTAAAGTTGTTCTCCTGAGCAATGCTAACATACTGTGGTCTTATTGAGTAATGTAATTCAACATCAGGTATAAGTGCATAGTGTACTTATACACTTGTGTGTGTACTTTAAATACACCAAAAAAAAGGTAAATAGTACAGATATAACAGGGTATTAATTAGCATATACCACTGAGGGTAATTCTTGCCACTTAAAATCCACCAGCCTTTGTTATTACAAAATTATTTTAGAATTTATACAAACAGACATTTATCCTCATTATATTGTATCAATGTATCACATAGCATATGGCCACATCACATAAGTCTGAATAATCACTCACCTGACAACATACTAAGAAAATAAATAGTGTGATTGCTGTCCATAATACTTTCTCACGGAATTGGATCTGAAATAGAATGTTTTCAGTTAGAAATATCCTTTAATATACATTTAAATGCATAGCAAGACAATATACAGTTACTCAATCCACATAATCAAGATTAGGGTTAGGTACCAACTTTCACTTATATTTTCACACGTAATGCATTAATTAGTACGTTACCAAACATGAATATGTAGTTTTACGTGTTTTGAAATAGAGATAGGCTAAGATAACTCAATAATATGAGAGATAACCATGACTTACCTTTCTTTCTGGTTTTGCTATTTCAGGTAATATACTGCAGAACGGCTTTATAACTTCCAGGAATTTGACTGCAAATACAAAAATTACGTTAATAAATCGCACCTTTAACACACCAAACACAATTTCAAGACTAAATCCAAAAATGTGGAAATACGTGTCCGTCCTTTTTACACTAATTCACAAAATATATTAAGAATACTCACTTCCCATTTTGATTTATTGCGATTTAACTACCCTAACTAAAATGTTAACTGTTCAATTCGACTAAAACCATTCAACTTTTGTTCATTAGTAGCACTCCAATACGACTTTTACAAGAAAGAACCTGCGCAACGCCGCCAACGAGCCGTCCGCGAATGACACGTCCACAACGTCATGTCACGTGACCTGTGATGTTGGCGTGCCGAGTGTTGCCCGCCCGTAATAATATAATATTATACAAACAAAGAGAATAGAACACATCTAGTAAAAAAAGAATTTAATTATGGTTTTCATATATAAAACTCTTCCTTTGCCGCGGCTTTGCCGCCTCAGTTTGCCGCACTATACACAGACAGTCCAACCCAAGAAGCTTATACCAATATAAGCTGGCGGTTGCGTTTCTGAGGAACTAAAAAAGCCAACTAGAAAAGTCACTTTCATATTTGAAACATGGTAGACACTTAGACTATAGAATACACAATTTCTTTTAAATGATCTAAGGGTAGACATAGGAAAAATACTAAATCTATGGGTAGACATCGATCATCGATGCGTATTTTTTGAACTTAGAGAAAGAAACCAATAGAGAGCTGGCCTGTGGAGCTGGCACGTTCTTTCTCATTCGCGCAAGAAAAGAATGCATTTATACAGGTTGGAATTTTGTAATGCCACCTGAAGGGGAAGTACTCATAATACTGTAGATAGAAAATTTTACTCAAAGAAAACATTCCTTTATTTTTTAAAAGAAAGAAAACTGCATTCGACGATTTTTAAAAATTCGCTTGCCGCACCTGCATAGCCATTCACAAATGTCGGGAACATTCCGTTTCGGATCGGAAAGTCAGATGACATGTCGAATTATGATCCGACGGATTGTCAAACGCTATTCACAGTTCCTATCGGAAAGGCAGTTTACGAATTCGATATGAGTGTGTTTACGGAGACCATTATAAAATGGTAGAAAAAGAGATTATAGTGTTAGAAAGTTTTAAAGTGGTTAAATAAATGTTTATTATTGAAATTTTAATGTATTTTGTAACATATCATATAGGCAATAACATAGTTTATATATTACGGCTTATTTAGTCATTTATAGGAATGTGTTTTATTGACATAACATTTTTGCGAATTTTCTTCTAAACTTGCGTCGTAAACGCTTAGTAATTTTTTCCTTTAGTGCCGTGTACTCACCTTAGAGGAAGGAATGTATACACCGGGCAAATGGACGGGATTCGTTGGTTTTTTATGGATGTTTCGGCGAAAGCTAACCATTGATTACTGCTTTTCTATTTATAGATTACCAAACAAACCCAGCTAATGTGTTCCTTTGCCTCTATTGATCCTATTTGGATGTTTAGTGAATGAGTAGTTTGTTGGCGTAGTGTGAAGGCACCATAACAAAATTCTCAATTTAATTTTACTAGTTACGCGAATCGCGAATATTCTTTATATAAGTGAGTGTCTATAATTATTGTTGTTGTAGTCATTTTTAAACTGTATTTGTATAAAAACATAATATTCTTGTGAAATATTAACCTTCCCGACAGCAAAAGGCTCGCGGAATAGTTTCCGTGAATTATCGTCTTGTTATCGAATCGAACTGTCAAAACTTTTCGATTACGGATTTGTGAATAACGTTTGAAGGACAGCATCGGAAACTTTTCTCTCGGATTCGGATACGGGACTTTCCGACGGTTCTGAATAGCCCCGCTGGTAATCGAACCGACTAAAATCTCTAAAAGTTGCACCATGTACTTTTATTGCATCGATCGTTAGGGTCAATTATAAGGATGAAATCTCTCTAACAAACTTCATAAATTAAATAAAAGGAAAACAATGAAATCTTAAATTATTTTAATTATTTACATAAATGGCAAACTAACTAATTAATTGCTCGAAATGGGCTCCATCTTCTTGGTTACACAAATTTATTCTTCTAACGAATTCATTTCTAGTAACCTTCGTGTTGTGGTGAATGTTATAAATCGTATTCTGAACTTCAACTTATTAATTAATAACATAAGTAAAGAGATGGATCTTTGAGTAAAAGTGCTTTAACTTGATCCATTGAATTAATAATTTAAGATTTCATTGTTTTCCTTTTATTTAATTTATGAAGTTTGTAAGAGAGATTTCATCCTTATAATTGACCCTAACGATCGATGCAATAAAAGTACAGAGTGCAACTTTTAGAGATTTTAGTCGGTTCGATTACCGGGTGCGGCAAGCAAATTTTTAAAAATCTTCGAATGCAGTTTTCTTTCTTTAAAAAAATAAAGGAATGTTTTCTTTAAGTAAAATTTTCTATCTACAGTATTAAGAGTACTTTCACTTCAGGTGGCATTACAAAATTCCACCCTGTATATTCGATGGCTTAGTTATCAGACAGACTTACGCCCTTTTCTTGGATAATACGTACATAATTCATTTTAATTAGTATTATATAAACGTTTATATTAAATTCATCATTTATTTTGCCTAAATATATTTTTTTACTATAATTATCCTTAATTATTTATTATACTAAAATTCTTACGTCTCAAAATTGAACTATTTCCGTTTTTCCTTCCGGTGTCTCTGAATTTTTATTGAAGTGGGTATATAGTTCATAGAAAGTTTCTTTTTCTTCCTATCATGAACTAGCTGTAGCCCGCGGCTTCGCCCGCGTTGGTTTTGTAAGTAAAACGCGTTTTAAAAAGGATGAAGGTTTTTAAAAATATTGTTTACACTTTTATTAAACCTGGATCTATTATGTGTCATGTCATCAAATATACATACTTGATTACATAGCCTGTATTTTTGTAACTCTGTCTGTCTGTCTGCTACGCTTTAACGCCTAATCCATTGAACCGATTTCGATGAAATTTATATTATAAGGTACAGGCTCTCTGCTCTTTGTAACTTCTTTATTTTCCTCTCCATCCAAAGGTTGCCTGGAAGAGATCGCTTTTAGCGATAACGTTGTTGCATTTTTTATTAATTTGTGTCTTATTCTTTTTGTATCTGTTTGTTTCTGCGCAATAAAGAATTGTCTATCTATCTATCTATCTACAGGTAAGGTACATATTATAAGGTACAGAGACAGATTAGACCTTAAGAATGGACATACACTACCTTTTATCCCGAATAAAAAGATTGAAGGGGTTGAAATAGGTAATGAGTTACAATGGAATTTCGTCATTGTTGAAAATAATACCATGACTTTGTTTTGTTGAATTGATAAGAAATCCTACACTCTACTATACCTACTTATAATCCCTACTTCCTCCCTACTTCTATACTATCTATCTATATCTACACGTATATATCTAACACTTCTATACTAATATTGTAAAGAGTTTAAATTTGTATTTTTGTATGTTTGTAAGTATGTGTAATCTAAGGGTAATCTTCGGAACTACTGATCCGATTTTGAAAATTCTTTTGCCTGCTGCCTATGCTGGGTTGAGCCTCACTTGAGCCGGATCATCGTGCTAAAGCGAGCTGGATCATTTACCTCGGTAAATCCAGGTGGATCGATGTAAATCAAGATGGACCGAGGTAGATTGAGATAAGTCAAGGTGGGTCGAAGTAGCTCAAAGTGAAATAAACTGGTTCGAGATGAGTCAAGCCGGATTATCAAACTGCATCAAACTCGATTGAACCGAATAATAACTGATGGAATTGAATAAAAACTAGTTTGAGCTAGATTCAACTGGATCATGCAGGATCAAAATGAATCGAGGTAAATCGAAGTGGATCGATGTGGATCAAGATGGACCGAGGTGGATCGATATGCCAAGGTGGTTTGAAGTGGGTTAAGATGGAATAAAGTGGATTGAGTTAAGCCAAACTCAATCATGAAATTGCATTGAACCGGATAATACCGGATTCAGCTGAATAAAACTGGTATGAGCTGGATCAAACCGGATCAAGCAGGATTAATGTGAACCGAGCAAACGCGAGGTGGATCAAAGTAAATCGAGGTGGATCGATGTGCATCGAGATGGACCGAAGTGGATCGATATAAGTCAAGGTGGTTTGAAATGGGTCAAGTTGGAATAAAGTGGATTGATATGATCCAAGCTGGATCATTAAACTGCATCGAACTTGATTGAACCGGATTGAGCTGAATAAAACTGGTTTGAGCTGGATCAAACTGGATTAAGCAGGATTAAGGTGAATCGTGCTAAAGCGAGCTGGATCGAAGTAAGTCGAGCTGTATCGAGGTGAATCGATGTGGATCGAGATGGACCGAGGTGGATCGATATAAGTCAACGTGGTTTGAAATGGGTCTAGTTGGAATAAAGTGGATTCAAATGAGCCAAGCTGGATCATCAAACTACATCAAACTCTATTAAACGGGATAAAACTGGATTGAGCTGAATAAAACTGGTTTATGCCGGATCAAACTGGATCAAGCAGGATCAAGTTGGTTTGAGTTCGATGTAGCTAAAGCGAGCTGGACCGAGGTAAATCGAGGTGGATCTATGTAGATTGTGGATCGAGATGGACCGACGTGGATCAATATAAGTCAAGGTGGGTCGAAGTGGGTCAATATGAGTCAAGCCAGATTATCAAACTGTATCGATCTGGTTCAAGGTGGATCTATGTGAATCTAGATGAACCGAGGGATCGAGATAAGTCAAGGTGGTTTGAAGTGTGTCAAGTTGGAATAAAGTGGATTGAGTTGCGTCAAGCTGGATCGAACTCGATTGGACCGGATAATACCGGATTGAACTGAATAAAACTGGTTTGAGCAGGATCAAACTGGATCAAGCAGGATCGAGCTGGATCGAGCTAAAGCGAGGTAAATCGAGGTGGATCGATGTGAATCGAGATGCAGCGAGGTGGATCGAGATAAGTCAAGGTGGTTTGAAGTGGGTAAAGTTGGAATAAAATTGATTGAGTTGAGCCAAGCTGGATCATCAAACTCAATTGAACCGGATAATACGGGATTGAGCAGAATAAAACTGGTTTGAGCTGGATCAAACTGGATCAAGCAGTATCAAGTTGGATCGAATTAAAGCGAGACAAATCGAGGTGGATCGATGTAGATCGAGATGAACCGAGGTGGATCGAAATAGTTAAGTCTGGGTGGGTCAAGGTGAAACAAAGTGGATCGGGATGAATCAAGCCGGATTATCAAACTGCATAGAACTGGTTCGAGTTGGATCAAGGTTTAGAAAAAAATCCATAAATTAGTTTCTTCAATTGTTGTGTTGGGTTTATTTACCGAGTTGCGTTACTCTACCTGCATTATAGCATTAAATGGAAATCCTTCTTTGTGCAAACTTTTCAACCCCATGAAACTAACTTAGGGGTCGTTTTTGCCGGAATAGGTATGTTAGATTCTTGTATGCAATACATAAATTAAGTATTGGCCGTAGTTCCAAAACATTTTTTGGACCACAATTAGAACCTCTTAGGGGTTGATAATCAAAACAATATTATTGGCACATGGATTTGCATTTGCGGTGATAAATGTATTCGCAAAGTTTCATCAATGCAATTTTTTTTTTTAAGGTATGAAATACGTGTTTCTTTATTTCTTTTGCTCAGTATACTGACAAAGTTTCGTGTCTGTGTGATGATTTTTTTTTATCCATACACACTTTGGGAGTCCATTTGACATTTGACCCATTTAGGTGTGAAATGTCGAGTTTGTTCTTATTGTTCACCTAAACTATAGAATAAAGTTGGTTCCAAATTTAATGACTCTAGTTTAAATGGTTTTGAATGTATGGTGATTTCTAGAAAAAAAAGCCTGTTCTTTTATTAATATAGATTATACATATTTCCGTCTTATCCCACTTTGGGGGTAGATTTTTTGAAAAAATACGTATTCAATCATTTTATTTTAAGGGTATTTTCACCATCTTTCAAATCAATTGAACTAAGTAATAATTATTTCCCATACAGAGTTTACCAACCCCTAGCGCACCTCCAATGGTTGTTTTTAAAAAATCCCGAAACATGTATTTATTTCTTTCTTACTGGATGTTTACGTCATAAGAACCTACCTATTCTAACCTACTGTCCAAATTTCAGATTTCTAGGTCTAGCGGTTTGGCCTGTGCGTTGATGAATCAGTCAGTCAGTCAGTCAGTCAGGACAAGTAATTTTATATATATTGATAAGAAACTGTTGAAATGTCTTTTCTCTTTCTTTCGAAGATAATTTACAATACTCTAATTTACTTCCCCTGTTCAAGTTTAGGCTACACTTGTAAGGTACAAGTTTTATTATTCTTTCAGGGTTGTTTTCATTATATTTCAATGATATGTCTTTTGTCTTTTACCCTAGATACCTATTGTGATTTCACTTTAACTCTACTGAATTTATATTGATGCACCACGTACTAAAGGCAAATTATTTCAGTCCGTTGCCGTAAGTGTTACGATAAAGCAAATGGCTCAGTGAGAGCCGAAGGTACACATAAGGAAGGGTCGATGCCGGAATAAAGTTATTTAATTCCTGTGCAGTGAAAAATGTAGGTATCGTATACATAGAATATCGAAAGGCTGGCTTACTCTTGTGCTCTGCAAACTCGCTTCAAATAAAACAAGGTCACCAAAATACCTTAGCGTATCTCTTTTGAATGCAAAGCTTAGAGCGCAGCAGCAGCCTAAAACTAGAGTCCGCGATCGGACCTTTGCAACGTCACCAGATCCCTTTTAGCTATATTGACTTTAGTCACAATGAACAGCCTGAAGTTAAAGTTTGAGGAGCTTTCTACTTCTATTAACTAAAAATAGTTGGTGTATTCTAAAGGATGAATTTTGAAAAGTAGGACCCCAGGTGAACAGGCGACTTTTGGTGGTGAACAGACACGCTTGTATTTAGGTGGCGCTGAATCTCACAGGATTGGATTTCCCTTTCGGACACTGCCTGAAATGTGACTTAGACGCTCTATCACAACTCTTTCAGTCGTCGCAAACGTATGTCACCAACCGTGCTAACTCTCATCTGTATACCCATAAATACCGGGCAGCAGGTCGTTGATATAATGCAGAAACTACAACATAACATGACAACAGATTGCATTATTCTGCTACTTACTGCCAAAGGTTGTGCATCGGTAGAGAGGTTTACAGATGATCTGTGTTTCATCTCTATACCTAAAACCAAATTTAGTAGGCGATGATTAGCATGATAATTAATTAGTTAGGCAGTAATTGGTGTAGTGGTCGCAAGTACAACCCTGAATTCAAATTCTTAGGTACAATCTGGTGCAGGTCTTACAAAGTTCTGGTAAATTTCCATTAGGGGATTTATGTCCGATTAATGACAAAAGGTTTGCTATACGCTAGCTATTATATACATGGGACTTATCACTGGCAGAATTTATACTACACACATCTACCTAGCCCTTCGGCTGAAAATAACGTGGTAATATAGAGACCAAAAATATTGTATTGGTATCATTACAATATATAGCATAACCCTTAAGAAAAATACGTAACTCTTTATTCAGTTAAGTGCAAGTCAAATTTTGAACTTTATAAAAGTACGTAACTACTTCACGGAAAAAAATTCTTATATTTTTATTTAAATCGTGGTAAATATGAAATCAAATATACTAATATGGTTTTTATTACTTATAAATTATTTACTTTTGTAACTAAAATCTCCAAAGGAATGCTGAAATAGTAAAGCATTAACTTACACACTCATCTTACAACACTCTGTCACCCGTCGTAGTGAAAGCGGGAGTTAAGAATTTTGCACACTGTAAAATGGCGTCCTGGAAATACGAGCTCTTTAAATTCGGGTATAAATTTTTTTTTGCTTTTCGTATGGATTTGGGAGTACCTCCATTAGATGCGCCGCATTCTTTTCCACTAGATGGCATCAAAACATGATTTTGAAAAAAATTGAGTTACGAGTCTGATAATGCCATAATATGTGATAGAAAGAAACAGAGCATATGATTTTTTGGCCTTCAGCGTGTGTTCAGCAACTGTCGCGAGCTCGTAGAAAAACCGCACCGACGGTGCAGTTTACTTTGAAGATTTTTTGGTCACGACCTAGCTTTGGTGTTTGCACTAAGAAATATTGTCTAAAGTACTTATTAGCCGCATTTGAATAAATATCCATAAAAGTGTTTCGTGTACGAATGCTAATTTTCTGTCCTTATCGGCGCGGGCGGCACGCCATCTAGATGTATATATTCTGTCTACGGTCCGACTGGTATAACTTGGTGCGCCTGTGCCTTAGAGGAGATACCACTGGAGATAGCATTATGCGCTAACCCCTCTGCCAAATTTTGTTCATATGGTCAGGTCATTCTTTATTTGTGTGCGTATCTTTTTGAATGTGTTGCGAGTTTATTATAGTGTGGGTATGTGTGAAATTGTATCTGTGTGTGTTTACTTCGCCTCCCGCACCCCGCAAAAGTGCCACGAAAAATTTGTTCGGCGAATCGACGCGATACTAGCTCCATTCTAATTACTCTGAGGCCTGTGCGCCACTGTGTTCAAGACAAATGTCCTTTTCTAGTTTATACGATATTTCATAATGCAATTCAAATTAAAACTCCAAAGCTACATCGTGAACGAGAAAATTTCATGAGTACTCGAAGAAAACCGCACCGGCGGCGGTGCGCCAGGTTCTGAACACACGCTGAAGGACCAAAAATCATATTATGCTCTGTTTCTTTTTATCACATATATTATATTTTTATGCAATCTTTTCTTGTGCGAATGAGAAAGAAAGTGCCAGCTCTCTATTGGTTTCTTTCTCTAAGGCAGAAAATAGACTTCTGGATTTGTGAATTGTCACATTTTGACACTTGACACTGACAGCATTTCATAATTCATTCATTTTCATATTAAATTTTCATGTGTTCGTTCGTTCCAACCATGTGCTGTTAATTTGTAAATAATTATTATTATAGGCGGCAATAAGGCCTAAAAATGCAGCAGGCGCATCGGCCAGGAAACTTGAAACAGAGTAATAAGTCTCACAAATCACGTCATCGTTCCAAACGCGGTATAACAGCAGCCGTAAAAGGTTAGAACATACGAGTTCACGGTATAAATAAACCCTTTACTTTGGTGAATAACTTACTAACACGATGTTACAGGTAAAGTAACCGCGAAAGAGATTGTCCGTCGCAATCGCCATGTGCTAAAAAAGGAGGAACGACGTCACCAAGCCCTCCAAATCCGCAAGAACAAACGTGAAGAGGTTTTGTCTAAGAAACGTGCTTTGGGAGGCAACCGTAACCCCCCGTTCCTAGTGTGTGTGGTTCCACTGAACGCCCAGCTCGATGTGCAGTCTGCACTAGTTATATTGAAGACTTGCTCTGAAGGCACGGTGGTCAGCCAGTCACAGAATGGCATTTTACATATTGGGTATGTTTTATTTTTTAATATTATAGTCATTGCCTTCGAGCTGGTATTAGCGGCGGCAGTTTGAAACTGCCGCCGCTGATACCGGCTCGAAGGTTCTTAACTTAAAAAACTCAAAATAGTTTATAGTTTACTTAAACCCTGTGGAGGTAAGTCTAAATTTTAAATAAATTTGTGCACAACAATGGCCATCCTGTTTCACATTTCATTCTCACTCTGTCCCTTTCTCAGACCATCACAAACACGCAGTAGATATAATAAAAAGTTAAATAAACAGATAGATATCTATACATACATATAAACATATATATATGTGTTCAAATTTTTGAAAGAAGTGTCTAGCTGTTATCGAATTTGAAAACAAATTATAATTCTAACTAATAAGCACTCGATGCATGGCCTGACTCAAACATGAGAATGCCGTGGTTTAGCATTTGCAAGCAGTGACCATATCGTCCCCGTAGAGCGAAAAGTCACTAAGTCCCAAAATGGCCAAAATGAGTTTTAAATGTCATTAAACTCACCGTATTTTTCTCTATGTACCTGTCTAACAATATTTTCGAAAAGTCAAATCGTTTTGGCTTTAGCTAGTGGGAAAATTCACCATGTTAGGATGTTGGAATTTCAAAGTTAACGGAACGAATACCTAAGTAGACTTAATTACTTTAATCCTTTTTCTTTAAACATTTTTATTAAAGTTTTCTTTGTAGTCAAACTCACTAACATGATATAGTTAATTTTATTTTATTTTGAGATAAGGGTTTTGTAACAAAATATGAAAGCGAAAACTAATTAAAGTATACTTGGTGATTTTTCAATTGACACATGAAGACATTATGCATTATTATGCAAACGCAAAAAATAATGAAATCTTATTTAATTACTTTTTTCATAAGTCAAAAACTCACTAACTGTAATAAGTTTAGGGTAAAAATTAATTAACTTAGTTTATCTTATTTAGCTTTTAAACAAATGACTTTAATTTGATATTTAGAATTCTCAAATATGCCTAAACCAAATACGAAAAAGATAAGACTATAAATTAAACAATAACTAGTGTCAAATAAAAGTTACGATATTTTTTCTTTTTTCTATTTTTGAAAGCTCGTATCTAAAATCAGTGTTTTACGACTTAGTGACTTTTCGCTCTACGGGGACGATATGGCCCATTGGATACCCAGTGAAGACTTAACAATATTGTCTATTTAATTTTTGTAATTTTGACATAATAATTTGTATGTATTTTTATAATTTCAGTTTACCAAACTTTAAACAGAGATTCTCTTTTGTATGTCCAGAAGTGGATGATGAGTTTGCACTCTTAGATGCTCTCAAAGTAGCAGACACTGCCCTCTTTGTTACTTCAGCACTTGATGAGCCAGTAGATGAATGGGGCGAGAAGGTTCTAGCTTTGTCTATGGCTCAGGGGATGCCAACCCCAATTGTAGTTACCATGGATATTGAAGGAGTCCATCCCAAGAAACGTACTACAGAAAAACAGAATGTGCAGAAACTAGTGTCTAAATGGCTACCTGAAGAAAAAGTTATACAGCTTGATAAAAGTTCAGATGGTTTGAATGTTTTACGTAGGATTGGCAATCAGAAAAGAAATATTATACACCATAGAGAAAAGAGACCGTATCTACTGACCGAAGAGGTGGAATATTTGCCTAATAGTGAAGGAGATAGTGGCACTCTTAAAGTAAGTGGATATTTAAGAGGAATGCCATTGAATGTCAATGGCCTTGTCCATATCACAGGGCTTGGTGACTTCCAGATGTTAAGAATTGATGGTTTAGAAGACCCTCATCCGTTAAATTTGGGCAAAGAAAATGGTAAGGCAGACGGGATGGAAGCAGAAGTTATAAAGTGTTCTGTACTCCAAGTTGCTGATCCAGCGAAGCAAGAGAGTCTGACATCTGAGAATGTCCCAGATCCAATGGATGCAGAACAAACATGGCCTACCGAGGAGGAGATTGATCAAGCTATTTTAGAGGTGAGTAAATTATTTCCAAGTATATGTATAATGTCTAACATTTTTTGATTATATGGCCAGAAAGCTAAACATCATTAGGTTTAAGTTTAAATGGAGCATGGAGCTAGTTTGATCATGTATATTCTAAAGTTTACCCTGGCGTTTGAAACTGAGCATTTTAAATAACCATGAATGTATTCACAATAATTCACATTGATGACACAATGTGGATGTACTATGACTGCCTTTCAGAACTGTTTCTAACGTAATTAATTAGATACTAGCTGTAATTAAAACTCTAAGAACCTTTTCCTGACAATAACAAATAAAACAAAAACTATTCGCGAAATTGGCCCACCAATCACGCATGGTGCCTCACACGTGGTGCCATGTCCAACGGAAATAGGGATTCATTATTATATATATAGATTAAGAGACCTTTGCTATCATATTTCCAGACAAAGAAGAAAAAAGTCAAAAAGGTACCAAAAGGTTGGTCCGAGTATCAAGCAGCCTGGATAGTTGAATCTGATGCAGAAGATGCATCTGGCGAGAGTGACGAAGAGAGTGACAGTGATGATGACAACGACGAATTCATGTCATGCGAAGAAGACAACTCTGACCAGGAACAAGATGACAACAATGACAATGACTTTGAATCCGTCACCGAGTCTGAAGTGGGACCTACGGATGAAAAGTACGATGCGACTATAGACGCTGCCGAAGAACATGAGATGCTTCAAAAACTAGCTGCTGCTAAAGAAGACAAGCAGTTCCCTGATGAAGTGGATACTCCTCAGGATGCCCCAGCCAGGGAGCGTTTTATGAGGTACAGGGGTCTTGAATCATTCAGGACTTCATCATGGGATCCCAAGGAGAACTTGCCAGAAGACTTTGCGAGGATATTCCAGTTTGAAAATTATGACAGGACAAGGAGGCGCGTTTTTAAGGAGCTGGAACAGAGTTTGGAGAATATGGTAAGGAATATTATTTCTTGACTTGATAATGTAAGGGCTAAGGCAGTAGCATAACTATACTATCTGGGCCGCGTGGCAAATTCATTGGATAGGAAAAATCATGCGGTTGTAACGCGCGGTCTCTCGGGCCGCGGGCTCGTGGCTTTTCGCCAGCCCTGCCACCCTATAGTTATGCCACTGAGCTAAAGTATTAATATGGTTTTCACGTAACAATACCCTTTTATTCACATTACGAAAATGAAATCGTTTAATTCGAATTATTAGCACATTCGAATTGTCATATTTTATCCTAAAAACTACCAAAAAAAAGTACCACCAGAGCGCGTCCTTCAATGGTGCGGGCTACAATAAAATATTTTTTAACTCTATTTTACAATACAATACAATACAAATACTCTTTATTGCACACAAAAGAAATATACATTTATGTTTATTTTATGTTTCTATTTCGTTTCAACATAGTATGTACAACTGGTCCTAACAAACAATTATTTTATCATCGCCAGTGTTTTGCTATTGGCATTTAATAAACTAAATAAATAAAAACGAATCCAAAGATAATAGATAAAAAAAAAGAAAAGGAGGATGGTCTGACCAGTCCCCCCCTGTACGGCTTTTCTATATCATCATTCATCATCATTAGCAGCCGATAGACGTCCACTGCTGAACAAAGGCCTCCCCCTTAGAAGGCCCTTAGAAAGAAGGGCTTGCTATAATCCCCAGTCAGCTTCAGGATCGCAGTATAGGTGGAAGATATATCCAAAAGAAAGATGCTGCTACCCGTCTTCCTATTCTCGCTTAGTCGCCTCTTACGACACCCAACGAAAGGAATTGGGGGGGGGGGGGGATGCAATTCTTACCTGGCACCCACAGGTATTCTATATCAATTCCTTGTATTCAAATTACAGTTTCTACATAATAAATCCCTTGTATTCACAGTACGGTTTCTATGTAACAATCCACGTGAAGGACGTACGCCAGGATCTATGGAAGGCCTTTAGCACATCCAATGGTAATGCACCGCTGTCTGTGTTCGGTCTACTCCCACATGAACAGAAGATGTCACTCATGAACGTCGTACTGAAGCGTACCGGAGCCAGCGATGAGCCAATTAAGAGCAAGGAGCGGCTGATATTCCAAGTTGGGTATCGGAGGTTCATCGTGAATCCGATATTTAGTCAACACACAAACGGTGCTAAACATAAGGTTAGTAATGTTTTTTTAAATTAATTTAAGCTACACTGCGATAAGTGACGCTGCCATAGATTTTTGTTTTTTTTTTATCTATGGGAATCTGCAGCCACGGTCACAGGAGGACTGAGATATTGAAAGTCACAATTATATATACTGAGGAGCTTTTAAGTTGTTATTGTGGGTCCATCTACACAGTCAAATTTAAAATAAACTGCAATATAATCTGTAAACAGTAGTTTTATTTCAATGTCATGAATGAATTTTATTCCCTGTGTGGAATTACATACTATTTGGGTACAACAAATTTAACTATAGTATAGAAAGCACGTTGTCTGTGTGAAACAGGGCTCCCAATCAGCTTCATGCTGGGGCTCCCACTCAGCTTAATGCTGTGTTGAGGAATAAGCCACAAGACAGTGCTGGTTTTCAGGGGCACACCCTAAGGTAACCGTAACCAAGAACAACCACTGGCACCAAAAATACAACTAAATAAACGAAAGAACATTATATAGCTGATTGAAAAGTTAGCCCTAATGGCAAATTAATAATAATATTCTGGGACAAACCACACACGGTCATCTGATCCCAAACTAGGTAGAGCCTGTACTATGGAAACCAGACAACTGATACTAATACTTATATACTTTTTTTTTGTAAATACATACTTATATAGATAAAACACCCAGACACTTGGCGGGAATCGAACCCACGACCTATTGGTCAGCGGCCAGGGTGTCTAACCACTAGACCAACAGGCCCGTCAAAGTATTATCAAACCTATTTACCTTTGAGGGTTTTGTACTTATTACTATTTTTTCTGTTTCAGTACGAGAGATTTTTCCAACCGGCGTCGACCTGCGTTGCATCCTTCTATGCGCCAATACAGTTCAGTCCATCTTCGGTACTTTGTTTCAAGGTAAGACATTCAGTTAATTACTCATTGGAACTGCATATGGAAAATATTTCAATTTGTAACACACTAGCTAGCTTATTGAAAGCCTATTCATGTCAGGCTTGAAGACACCCACATTATAACCAGACGAGAAAACCGGCGCAGAAACTATTACAGTCCATACATATTATAAATCATCAGCAGCAGCCGGCTGCTGATGATGATTGAAAGATTTTGTAATTATATCGAATATTACTTACCCCATTTTCGAAGTTACTTGACACCTTTTTTTTACCTATGACCTTTTTGATAACCCTAATTGCCCAAGATTGACCTCGGAACAAAAAAAAAAATTCTCAAAACCTACGCGATGTTTGGAGGTCGTATTTTTATGCGTTATTGGGCTTAGCTAAAGGCATCTTTCTGTCTTAGATAGAGCTTCTACTTCAGGCTAGAAAAGTCAGAAAAAAATCATAACCAAAAACATGAAAAATCCCGATAGTATCGTTAATATCTGCTTTTATACTGAAATAAAGACGGTTTAATATGCGCCCAGATTTGCTTCATAAGCCCTTGTCGAATTAAACCATCATTTGTGTACGGTTTATTATATACATTTTTTTATAATTTTCGAGCTCAAGGTCAGAAAATCTTTAACAATTTTTTTTGGAGAATCTAAGGCGAATTAATATCCGGGTGTTCTACTCTAGCATTCAAAATGGAAAGCTCTGTAGATTTCATGAATAAAATAACGATGTCACTTTTTTGGGGTAAAAAAAACACTGTGCAGTCCAAAGACGTTCACTGCTGAACAAAGTCCTTGCCCTTTGAAAGGAGGGGGGGGGGGGGGTTGCCATAATCCCAATGCTTGGCAGGCGTCTTAGGGATCACAGTATAGGCGGTAGGTACTCAAATAGAATGACGATACTGACTTGATTTCCCTTCGCCTCTTACGGACACCGAACGTGAGGAAATGGGAGGGTGCTATTCTTACCCGGCATCCTGCGGGTTATAAATGAAGGAAGCCAATCCAGCTTAATCCAGGCTAATGGAACATTCACAAGGTATTAATACCAGCGTATAAGGGTGCGTAGTCGCCGTGCGTCTCGTCTTCCCATGAGTGAAAGAGGATGGTGGAATGAAGTCTTTTACTTCATAGGATGGTGATTGGTTTCTGTTAGAACGGACCGTCCATTTAGGTACTAACGCGACGTCAGAAATTCTGCCGTCAAGCAGCAGTGTGTAAACATTGCTGTGTTCTTTTGTGAAGGGCACCTTTCGCTAGTGAAATTGCCGGACACAAGAGACTTCGCAACTATACTTTGTCCATTTTATTATTGGTTTTTTGACAGCTCGACGTTTGATGTTTATAGGAACGTGAACATAGTAAGTAAACGAAATAATCGATATCGAAAAATGTACATTCGATTAAATATTTTTTTGATTCTGACGACTCATGTTAATGTTTTCAACCTTAAAAATTAGTTGTCTTTCTTTGTTATACTATGCATGAGGCCCTCAAAATAAAATGAATGTAAGTTAATGTAAACAAGACGAAAGTAATGAAAACGCATTTATTTGTAATCTGTGGCACAATCGTAGTAATCGTTATGTGTGGCAACTCACTAAAGTGCGGTACGCGTCCATGAAGTACAATATTATTTCTGTGAATTTTGTAACTTTAACTATACGAACCTTTATGGGCGTCAGCTGTCAAAAAACCAATAATAAAATGGACAGAGTATAATGTCTCAGGTGACAAGCGACAGTGCAATGCAGCTGTCTCTATAGACATCAGCACTGCAGGTAGGCGTTTACCATCAGGCGAACGTCTTGCTAGTCTCGTCACTAGGATGAATAAAAAAAATTAAATGCAATGCTTTCACTCATTTTGCAGGAGAAAAAGAACACAAAGCTACAACTTCTAGCAACGGGCGTGTTGTTATCGTGCAGTCCTGATCGACTGATAATAAAGAGAATTGTGCTCTCAGGACATCCTTACAAGGTACAGAATAGAATATCTTCAATATTTTTTTCGTTATTTTAAGCTTTTTAGATAATTTTCTTTGAAGTCGGTTTCTTTTTCTAAAAATATTTTACTTATCACTTTTTGTGACTTAAATCTGAATGCTTGCGAAAAAAAACCATCACGTAACTCAAAAAGATATGCTATAGTAACTTACTGAAAACATAAACAACCCATATCTCCTAAACTACTGAACCGATTTCGATAAAAAATTGTAGTCTTCCCTAAGTCGAAAGAAACTAAAATTATTACAAAAAGATTTACCGCTATCGGATTTTAACGAGGACAAACCTACATACATACATTCGTGTTTGGTACACTTGTTTAGATGCCCAAATAGACTAACATAATATATGAATATTAGGCATTTTCATTTATATTATATATCATAAGCATCAAGTACATAACCTCTTGTTTGAAGTCGGTTAATAAAATACGGTTTGTTTATTTACAGGTCAACAAAAAGTCTGCTGTTATAAGATTCATGTTTTTCAACCGAGATGATGTTTTATACTTCAAGCCGTGCAAGCTCAGAACAAAGTATGGTCGCACGGGCCACATAAAAGAACCATTAGGTATGATAATAAAATTTAAATTTACATAAATATTCATCGATATAATATATAAATTAGATTTGGTGTCACGGTTCAAAAAGTGGTAGCGAGAAATAGCGCCCTTGTGTCGCTATTTCTTTACAAGCCACATCCTGACAAATTTATTTTTGCCGATAGGAGTGTCGCTACTGTCTATATGAAGCTGTCAAACTACAAGTCATTATCATTATAAAATCGTTAGTTCACGTTTCCGCCACCAGCACAGATAAGTTTGCAACCTCCGCGACCACATTTTAAATGTCATTTTGTTCGTGAATGTATCTAGTTTATATATTATATCGATGTAAATATTATTAAATACACCAAGTCATAGATTCCCAATAGGAGCAACCGCGCCCTAGTGGGTGTTGGGAGGTTTCCACAGTGATCCCGTGAAGGTTGGGAAACTCTGGGTGAATTAGGTAGTATGTTACTTGTGCATCAAGAGAAGAAAGTATTTTAGTTCTTAATGTTTCCTACATAATATGATAATAGTTAAATAATTTTAACACCAACGCAAAAAGATGGAGTGTTGTAAGTTTGACGCCTGTCTGTCTGTGACATTGTAGCTCCCAAAAGAATAGGGACGCATATGACTGCAGTTTCTTTTTAATTTAAAATCTCTTGTCAAGCGATTTATTATACATTTATATTTGTTTTCTAGGTACACATGGGCACATGAAGTGTGTCTTCGACGGTCAACTCCGGTCCCAGGATACGGTGTTACTGAACTTGTATAAACGAATGTTCCCTAAGTGGACATACGAGAATTGTATTGTTACTAGTAAGGATAAAGATAGCGACGCTATGGCTGTATAGACGTGTGTTAATAAAAGTTATGATTTTTTAAATTGCTGTTTTCATAACTACACAAACCGTAAGATCAAAGACAGCACATGATGTGAACCAAAACAAAAATTGTAGTACATACAGGATGTCCCGGAAATCGACGTCATGCCAGAACCGGGTGATAGGGAGCTAAAAAGGCCACACTAGGCAACTCACCTAAAAGCAATTCATGTTTTGAATTTCAAGCATATCCTTAAAATTTCTACTAGTCCAAAGACTAGTAGAAATTTTGCACATTGTCCTTTGTGACAAATCACAAAGGACAATGCCCATCTGTGCCCCAGAAATGCCCAGATAAAGTATATTACAAGATTGCTCTAATAAATAAAAACTAGAATTATGTTGTTAATTTTAAATCGTATGAAGCACTGGATAAAAAAATAAAACGTTCTTGTGTATCTAACCAAATTGTTTTCACACACATATTGATACTATACAATGGAGACAGACTAGATAATTCCAAATAACTGACATGTTTATCTGATAACATACAGATAAGTATATAAAATAACACTGATCTGGCTTAGGTTATGTGATGATCATGAAGTTCCTAGTGAAAAACTAATAGCAATGCCGTCTGTAAACGATAAAATGTATCAAAAACCAGTAGGAAGTTATCATGTTTAATGTCCAATATCTTATGAACCGGTGCTTTATATGACATTAAATCTAGTTTTTTTTTTTTTTTTTTGGGAATGATAGACGCTGTTGGCCGCAGATGGCCATTACAGCTTCACCGGACAATAGGAGGCGAGCGCTTAAAGCGCTCTAGCCTTTACGGCAGAAGTAGCGACGAGCTCAAGGGCACCTCAGGGAGGCACGGCCTCGGCTTGGGCTGTCGCTTAAGAGAGGGCTGAGTTTACCACCGGTTCACAACGCGCCCCCACTGAGAACTGGTTTCCAAAAGAAGGGTGAAAAGAACCAGCAAGAAACTCAGTGGGGTGATACACGTCGTTGAGGTCGCATACGTACGACCCTTCGGCCTCGCCGGCGAGACCGGTGTCTGATAGCTAGTGTAGCATACGGTTGTCGGGGAGGGTTCGGCGCATCCCGGTCCAATAGGACCGTCATGGGGTCAGGAGGGTTGAGCAGTATGTGCCGTGGTCTGCGGCGCGAGTCAGAAGGACTAGGGGCGTAATCGGCGGCGGCGCGGATTAAACTGTTCGCGTGACGGGACGCGGATTCAGAGTAGCGTTTCGACGCTTCTTTGAGGAACTTACGAAGGGGATCTAACTTGAAATCGGAATGCAGATCTACGTTCCGCATGTACCACGGGGCACCGACGGCACGTCGAACGATTTTGGATAACCTGGAGGCTATCGATATGGGTGCGGGCGGCGTGCGCGAAAACTACACTCGCGTAAGTCATGATTGGGCGAATGCAAGCTTTGTATAATGTCAACTTATTTCTAAGCGACATTTTACTCCGCTTGCAGAGGGGATACAGGCGACCTAATACGAAAGCCGCTCGATTGCGGACGGACCTAATGTGCGGGCCGAAAGTCATGGCGAAGTCCAAGGTGACTCCGAGGTACTTAACCTTCCTAGTCCAGGGGATAGGGCGATTGAATAGGGATATTGGGGCCAGTCGTCTGTTGGGCCGAAGGCTCCGCGCGGAGAACGTATTGGCGGGTCCCCGGGAGAAGACACTCTTCTCTTCTGAAGACCGCGGCACTCTTCTCCGGGTTCACCTCTATGCGCCACGTACGGAACCATTGACCCAGGGCGTCGACTGCGGCTTGAAGAGCACGCGTCAAATAGGACATGTTCCTATGGGAATAATAGAGAGCGGTGTCATCCGCGTAAAGGACGAGTTGGACTCTGCTCGAACGAGGAATGTCGTTCGTGAACAGGCTGAACAAGAGGGGAGAGAGCACGGAGCCCTGAGGGACTCCGGCCTGTATAGGATGGGGCGAAGAAAACGTACCTTCGACCCGGTATCGAAAGGTACGATTCAAGAGAAAGTCTCGTATGATGAGTACGAGCCTATCGGGGACTCCTAACTGGAAGAGCTTGTATATCAAGCCGTTGTGCCAGACCTTGTCGAAGGCCTTGGCAACATCGAAAAATAGGGCGCCTGTGTAGACGGGCTTGGGCTGGTTGAGCCCGGTCAGGATGTGCTCCGTGAGGCGGTGCACCTGGTGGACGCAAGAGTGTCTGGTTCGAAAGCCAAACTGCTCGTCAATAAGGATATTATTAGAGATGACAAAGTCTTTGAGTCTCGCTAGTAGCAAGCGCTCATAGAGTTTGCCGAGAGATTTTAGGAGACTGATAGGCCGGTAGCTCGCAGGGCTGCTGCGAGGCTTACCCAGCTTAGGGATACCTACTACATCCGCGTCTTTCCATTCGGCAGGAAAGACGCAGTGGGACATGGCTGCGTTGAAGATAGTCACTAAAAGACATATCAGATGGATAGGGAGAACCTTGAGGACGCGATTGGATATGCAGCCCGGTGCTTTCTTCCGTTTAAGGCCTTTGATTAGGTCTTCCACCTCGGTCTGCGTGACCGGGGAGAGGGATTCGGTGGGAGGGAGTGAGGACCTGCGCTCTACTTCCCTATCCACGAGATCGAGGTGCGTCGGATCGACGGGAGCGGAGCTGGGTGTGCACTGACACTAAGAGTCGGCGAGAACCTCAGCCTTCTCGTCGTCCTCGAACGCGGGTGGGTCGCCTGAAGGGCGGGTCAAGGGGGGCATGGTAGTTACCGTGTCGGTTTTGAGGGATCTCGCCAACCGCCAGTAAGCCTGGTGTGACGGCGAGATCTCCTCGAGAAACCCTCCCTGAGTTCCGCGATGCTGCACTTCACGTCCCTCTGCAAAGCACACATGCGGGCCCGGTTGGCATCGGTGGGGTACGAGTCGTACGCGCGAATAGCCGCGTTTTTAGCGCGGACTAATTCCTTAATGTCATCGGGCAGCATGAAGCGCACAGCGTAAAAGTTGTCCGCTTCAACCTGCCGGGAGGACTGGCTGATGGCCGATTTAAGATGATCGGTGAAAGCGCCGATCGCTTGGTCGGTGTCCTGAGGGGACGAGATTTGCGCCGGGAAGCGGGCAAGATTCCGAATTAAATCTAGTTATCATATAAATACTGTTAAATAGTTATCATATGACATAGAGCTGCAATTTGGGCATTGTATGGCATTTCTGACTTTCAGCTCCATACTAATATGGGCATGGTCCTTTGCGTTGCGCCTATGTATACCCCGTCTAGTCTCCCATGGACCCCTGGGGTTCACCTGGACCACTTTGGGAACTATGGATCTAAATTAAAAAGAAATACAAAGTTACGTTTCCACATCTTTATTGACACATGAAGCGCGAAGGCCTACGCAGTGAACATTAGGTCCGCAATCTCGCCACTAGCCTAACTTTAACACATAATATCTTGTTGAGGCAGTGAAAATAATAGTGCAAGTCTGTATATCCGTTCGTAGAAGATGCCAGAATAATGCGTCGTAAAACGTTGTCGTAAACGTTAAAAAGTTGAGACTAAATATTTCTGTACGGTTTGCTAATAGTTTTGCAGTTTCAAACTGAAGTTTATACAACCGTTATCTGTCCGAAATACATTCAATATTTTAAATAATTAAAGCTTTAAATATAGATAGCTAAAGTGAGAAATAGTCTATGGAGTTCCTTATTTTACTCAATTATAGAACTTTTTCCTTATTAATTTGCATATAAAAAGCTGTTTGATTACCAAATAAAATGTAATTAATTATTTTGTAAAGTATTATTCTGGCAAATTTTACAAACGCGTCAATTAAACATAAGTTGCAGAGAACATTATAAACAAGAGTTACATTAAAATAATAAAAAAAGTGTTTAGTTAAAATTAAAGAACTAATTTAACGCATTCCCTGCGATCGTGCTTCACACGTGTTTCTTATTACAATAACATATTAATAATAATTATTATTAATAATGTAATGAATGCAAACAAGTTGTACTATTCGGTAAGATTAGTTATGAACAAGGGAAAATAAGGGGTTATAACAAAAATTGTAATTTTAAGAGTATTTAAAACGCAGGGCTTAAACAACAATCGCTTAGAGCAATTTTTTTAAATCATACTGGTTTGAGAATCGCTGCGAAAGCGGGTCGATCCCCTATCCGCAAGTACTGTGACCCCCATTACTAAGTGTATTTCGTGTGAGAAAGAAATGGAGATATACAGTCCGTATATCCACGTCTCTTTCTCTCGTCAAAGAATTATAATAGTACTGCAAGAGATAGTGGTTACCCCCCAGTTCCTGCTGTAACGGGGAACACGAACGAATTAGGTATCTTAAAAACAACTAACAAAAAGTAACCTTAAAACGTTTTTGTCATGTAATTGGAAGATTATAATTATGAAAACACAAATTACTTCTAATGACTCGAATACGTCACGCATGTCTAATGTGATATGTGAATGATAAACATATTGTGCAGACATTCCTAATAAATGCATTTCTTTTAACATTAATAACAAGAAACCATTGACTCCGTTATACATTGAAACATCTCAACATTAATAGTGTTGTGACCCTCTAAAAAGTCTAAAAGATTATTGATAATCCTTGTATACAGGTTAGGTTCTTTTTTAAGACAGATTGCCGCGAGCCGCAGGTTGAAAAACGATGACTTAAAGGATGTACACCTAACGTTTGATTAATAATGTCTGCATCAATGAAAAAAACACCCTCTGATGTTTTTTTTGCCGCCTTGGTTTTGAATTTTTTTTATATATTTGGAAGTTTTCTTTTCACACTTCGCACATAAAATTAATCAATAATGCTCCACATAACATTATTTAAAGGAATAAATATTTGAGCCCAATTGAGAATTTTAGAAAATGAAGCGTTTATATGTGCAATATGTTAAGTATCATTAAATATTTAATATCTTAAGTAAACGGCTGCTTGTAAGCTAAAAGCGATACGAATGTACGCGAGGTTTTGAAAACAATCTGATATCACATTAGACAAAGTGATTATGTAAATTCGTAACTAACTAATCTCCAACGATAATACCTAATTATAAACTGAGCAAGAGGTACCAAAAAATGTCAACTGGCATAAAAACACACTATTGTTGATTCTGTCAAAATTTTAAAAGTTTATAACCTAAATAGGTACGTCAGTAACATTTCAATACGCATTAATTTAACTTTTATTACACAATTTATTTATTCTTCAAGCGCTCTCCTAGCCACACATTATTTTATAAACTATTTTTATAGATCAGTTATTTTAGTTCAGCTTTTGTTTTTTTTTTATAATTTATTTTTTGTAAAGGCAAGTTTTTCACAGTATGAAACGGTAGGCGTGAACAGCACAGTCCAAATGTGTTCCGAATTTGAAATTCGCCGCGCGAACTCACGCCCGTCTATTTGACAGTTTATTTTTTTCTTTGTTACTTTTTTTATGGAGCAGGTATGTGTGTTTTAAGCTTTGGGTTTTTTGTTGCGGCGTTTTTTCACGTCCGTCGGATCGGTCGGCGGTTGTTTGGCGCTGGCAGCGTTGGGCGACACACCGGACTTGCTGTAGAGGTTGTTGAGGAACTCCTCCAGATTAGGATCGTGACTGTAAAAGAGATGTTCCATAACGTATGGAGCCAGGGCTAGGTCGTTGTACACTATACTCTAAAATAGGGAAACACACTTATCAGTTTTTAAATATCCAAGAATTTATATCTACTTCAAATTGCAACACATAACAAAAAACTGGCATGGCGGAATAGTGTCACTTTCATGTGTCATTTTTACTATCAATGGCGTTAAAGGTCATGAAGCTTATAGGTCAAAAATGGAGTCCAAACTCCAAATAGTTGATTGAGGCATACGCTATCCCTTTCATTGAGGCCGGATCTCTCTTTCTAAGTGGTCCAATGTGTGGTCCATGTAATAATTTGAATTACCCGAGAAATGGATACCCTAATATAGAAATGCTCTACTTCAACATCAAAAGATTGTTTTCCACCCGAAAACATAAAATACGATGACAATCAATGTCTAATAATTTTTTTTTTGTATTGTTCTGCGAGTACGATTAGAATAATGCTCTATTGTGTTTTCGCCAATTGTACTCAAATGCAATTTTAAATACCGATTTTAAGGGTTCGTGTTTTGTGGCAACACTGGCGCTTATTGTCAGCATGAAACTGTCTGTCATTTAAATCGATCCAACATTTAAATACCATAATTTCACGATAAAGTGAATTAAACTAATAAGAATGGTGATAAAATGTGTGGTACTTAGTTGCAAAAATATGTTGTACCCCTTAGATGATACCGAATATCACTCGTAAGTCCGATTTGTTCAATAATGTTAGGTACATTATTGAACAAACCGATGATCCCTTTGGATTATGCACCATATTTTCGATCAGTTCTTCTTTCGATAGGCACATAACACGTTTTCAGTTCGTTTGTTAGTATTGGGTTTAACTTTCTATTAACTTGTAGTTGAATTATCTAATTTAAAATATTTTACATTGTTTTTATAGAGTAACCATGGTAAAGATTTTTTGAAGACTTTCCGTTTTGGGGATTTTTTTACCGCCACTTTATGATAAAAAATATACGATGTAGGTATTTAGTTCAAAGGATTTATAAGGAAAAAATATTGTATGTTCAAGTGTGTATGTAGTTTTAAACATATTATTAAAATCATATTTATTCTTGTCGCCCCCTAGTCCTGTCGCGTCTAGTAGCCTCCGTGGCGCAGTGGGAAACCGATTACTTGCGTACCGGGGGTCGCAGGTTCGAATCCTGCGGGGAGCAACAACTTTGTATATTTGTTCCTTACTGGCTAGGACAATGCAGGCTGGTCATCTGATTGTCTGTAAAGTAAGATGATCCATGCGTCGGATAGGCATATAAAAAGTCGGTCCTGCGCCTGGTCGTATTACTAAATTGTGAGAGGTAAAAGGAAGAAAGAGTGCACTTGTGGCTACGCAAGCATTTGTGCACTGGCTGATGACTGATCTTGCGAAAGATTGGCCGCTGTGGTCGTATTGGCGAGAGTACCTATATCATTCTATAAATATACATATAATCACGCCTCTTTCCCGTAGGGGTAGGCAGAGACAACTTTTTCCACTTGCTAAGATCCTTACATACTTGTTTCGCTTTGTCCACTTTCATTATTCCCTTCATACATGCTCTTCGGTTTAGGGTACTCTTGACCTGGCCTTTTTTCAAGACGTCCCTGATTTGGTCTTGAAACGTCCGCCTAAGTCTACCCCTTCCAATACTTTCATTCACACTCGCCTTATACACTATTTTCGTCAATCGTTCCTCATTCATTCTCTCGACATGGCCAAACCATCTCAGCATACCTCAATTTTTGTCACAACATGTTCTTTCATACCACAACGTTTCCTTATGTCACTATTTCTTAACCTGTCACTATACCTGTCACCTGTCAATATACATACTGTTTTATTTACCCGTGGTCAATATTAATACACTTTTTATTTTCTTGTAGATTTCCTAAAGATATTGAGCGAAGGAATATTATGACTATCCATTGTCCCATTCGAAAAGAAATTTTATGAAGCTGCAATGATCTGCAGTTGGTTCAATGGAAACCTAAATTTACTGCAAATGCTTTTTCTATCGTCTAATGTGTGGGTTACAAGGTGTTTTAGTTGTTTGCATATAATGGAAATTGCTATTCAATATCTTGTGATTAATCGGAAATCGTTAAACGTACTGAATAAATGATCTTGTAATACAATTTCTTTTTATCATAACTTCATATGCTTTTATTTTCACAACCATTAACTTATTATTTATTTATTACTTGATTGTCTGTAAAGTCAGATGCTCCATGCGTCAGATAGGTATGTAAAATGTTGGTCCTGCGCCTGGTCTCTCAACGGTCGTGTCGGTTTTTCGTCCCATCGTATTTTGAGAGGTAAACGGAAGCAACTAGACATATTTAATCGGTTTAAACTTAAAGCTTAAACAAGCCAAGTAAGTCGTATTTAGCGACGAAGTTAAAAAGAAGTCCTGATTTTTCATGAAACATCAAGGTTACCCACTTAGAAAGGGAGATTCGACCTCAATGAAAGGGATAGCGTTGACCTCAGTCATGTATTTGGGAGTGTTGTCTGTGTGTTGTGTTGGAACTTTGACCCTCTTCATGGTTAAAGGTATTTTTATTACAGTACTCTTTGTATTTTGGTTTCTGTTTCCTCATACATAATTTTAATAATTACAATATCAATGATAATCAATTATGTTTTGACTCATGGGTTTACTGCCAGGATGATTAATAGTTTCATTCAGATAGTTTAGTTAAGTTTAAAACAGTGATAATCAATTAACTACATAGAATACACGCACACAACCAACTGTGACAGTGTGACAGCAGCAGTAGCTATTGACAGCTGGCTGGCTGACAGTTTAATTCGGCATCGTGAGACGCCATCTTAGGACGCCATATTGAATGTAGATATAAAATAAATGATAATTAAAATTACAAGAATAATAGTCATAACGAAATATTTATATTTATCCCGAAATCTATCGATATTTCTCGATTTTTTGAGGTGGTGTACATAAACCTAGCCCTTTTTGCAACAAGTCCTTTGTGATGTAAATATTTAAATAATAATAAAAAAATAGAAAAAGGTTCTTCATAAAAATTCAATATTTTCATAAACACACATTCATATCACAATCTGAAAAATGGTTGAAGTTATATGGGTGCAGTACAGTGGGACCAGTATGTGAATGGTTCAAAAATATTCCTAGCCACGCTCAAATCACAGTAGAAGCGCGATACATCTTGCATTTCATTATGAACTCTATGTGAATTGAATAAAGACTACTTTTTTATATTGCTTACCCAGTGGATGGTCGTTGGTTGAGGTCTGCGGCGGCGGCCGCTTTGTTCCCCAGCACAATACGGTACTGTACCACGTGGCAGTCAGGCCTTAGTTGCTTTAAATTCTTTTTCTGTTCAAAACATGAGTTTTCAAGACAAAAAAAGTAAAACAAAGGTAAAGACATCGCGATTAAATATAATGTACAGATCTGTTTTAAAATAAGAACGTATTTTAATACAAATTTTCATTGTTTCAAGTGTACCGGTAGAAACGTCAATTGGCAGCACTTCACTGCCGCTCGATACCCGAGACTACTTACTGCCGCTCCCAATATCCTATCGATCCCTCACTATAAGTTAAAATAGATACCATCCATAGCTATAATGACATATTTCCGTTTCAATAATAACATATTAGCAGCTTACTGTTGGTTAATGTTGTCTTTTACTTACGCGAATATTACACATTGAAATCAAACTACTTTTACGGATTATAGATCTTCTTAGTTATTATTGTTGTTGGACCAACAATAATAACTAAGAAGATCTGAGGGTACACCGGCATAATTGTGACATAAGGTCGTTCAACATCTCAGTCCTCCCGTGACCATGGGTGCTGCAAAGCATTCGAAACGTCGGGATAGTAAAATCTAAAATAAACCGCGATATAATCCGTAAAAGTAGTTTGATTTTACTGTTGGTTGTTCAAATGACAGTCTGACAGGGTTTTAGTTATCGCTCCATTTCGGAGGTTTATCGCGGGATATCGATGACTTGATCCATGATTTTAACCTATAGTTAGGGATAGATAGGATATTGGGACCGGCAGTAAGTCTATTTAATCCGATAATTTCATCAGCTACATTGTCTTTCCTATCGGAGCACTGTTTACACATTACTGTTTCGACTCACCTGACAACTGGCCCACTGCGTTATTTGGTAGACAGCGCCGTCCATGCACGCGTAGTACATCACGAGGAGACCCATCATACTCGACTCTGCCCATATGTCGCCCTGATAATGGAAATTGAATTAAGTTTCGTTTCGATAACATGTATATAAAGCTGCAAATCCTGTGGCAATATTTCGTAGAAAGTCTTGAGTGTCTCGTTGTAAGTTAAAAAACTATTTAAAAAAAAATAAAAACCGACTTCAAAGTAAATTATCTAAAAAGCATAAAATAACGAAAATATATTGAAGTCGGTGCTAGCACATCATGTTAACTAAGACTAGCACGAGCTGACACCGACTTCAATATATTTTCGTTATTTTATGCTTTTTAGATAATTTACTTTGAAGTCGGTTTTTTTTTTTTAAATAGTTTATTTAACACTTTTTAGTGACTTATTTTAGCAAAATAGGTATCAGCACTATCACGCAACTCGAACGACTACGTTACAGTAACATACTGAAAACATAAAAAGTTTATATCTCTTAAACTACTTGACCGATTTTGATGAAACTTGTACTCTACCCTAAGTTGAAAAATACTCTAACTATTGCAAAAAGAATTTTCGAAATCGGACTTGTAGTTTCTGAGAAATCCGCGGACAAACCTACATACATACATACATATATACATACATACATACATACACTCATAAAATTTGGTAAATTTGTTTAGAAGCCCATATAGATTAACATATATTAATATTACGCATTTTTATTAATATTACATACATACGCGTCGAATAGAGAACCTTCTTTTTGAAGCCGGTTAATAAAAAACAAACGAAACTAGTGAAATGTATGACATAAATTAGAAAACGTCCTTTTTAAAAGAAGCTTAATAAAGTATGTTTGAAACCGTTTCAGTTTTCAATCTACACATATTATGTCATTAAATTTTGATTTAAAGTGCAAATTTCGCTATTGGCACAGTTAAAATATGGATACAGTTTGGAAACTAAGCCTAGTTGACGAAATAATTACCTACACTCCATGGAAGCGATAGGGTTGACACCTTCAATTTTTTTAATAACTTGTACATACAGTAACTTAACTATAGATCTTAAACTTTGTCATTAAGACGTAACGAAAAAGTAGAAAGAAAAACATTTATTCAACGACATCTTGTACAGTAACTAGCCTACTTAGTACACTTAAACTAATAATTAGAATGCCGTTGAAAGGTTATCCATACAGCATGACGTGTCGTTGCTCCTAGCTGGCACAACGACGCTGAACTTCCGTGGATACCCGTCAGCTAGAGTGCGTCGGAGAGCAACAGCATACACCGGACACAGGTTTTACAATTAATAATAAACTATTTAAAAAAAATAAAAACCGACTTCAAAGTAAATTATCTAAAAAGCATAAAATAACGAAAATATTATTGAAGTTGGTGTTAGCGTACCTGCTGTGTATATTCTGTAGGGTAGAGACCCTAAGTTGAAAAATACTCTAACTATTGCAAAAAGAATTTTCGAAATCGGACTTGTAGTTTCTGAGAAATCCGCGGACAAACCTACATACATACATACATACATACACTCGTGAAATTTGGTAAATTTGTTTAGAAGCCCACATAGACTAACATATATGAATATTACGCATTTCTATTAATATTACATACATACGCGTCGAATACAGAACCTCCTTTTTTGAAGTCGGTAAAAAAAAAATGAGTTCATCAGATTGAAAAATTAGGCTAAAAGTGATCTTATAATTATCCTTAGTCTATTCATAAATACACTGTAGGTATACTATTACAACTAAATGCTATTACATCTAAATGCTGATTTCAAATAGTGTTTAAATATTATGCGATATGAAAAAAAAAGTAAAAAAAAGTGACGAAATAGTTAAAATTTTATTGCGGCCGCCATCTTGGATTTGATAGCACCAACGGCTTCAATACCCTCGAAAACCATGAAAACGATACCTACCCATGACAAAATAGTTGATAACTTATTGTAGCCGCCATCTTGGATTTACAGTTTGGCAGCATTATCCGCTATAACACCCCCGAAAACCACGAAAACTACAACCATAACAAAATAGTTGATAATTATTGCAACCGCCATCTTTGATTTACTTTTGTGTTAATAAAAGCGCCGCCATTCTGGATTTACAAATAAGTTCACGAATTCATTATGATCGATCACACAGACCTGATATAATATAACGATACAATAATATAAGAATAACAATATACCTATCATTCTTACCTTTTAAAATCAGCAGGCAATTTAAAATACTCGTACGATAGCTTCGGTTTTGATGAATTTTTAAAAAGATCGCGGAGACTAACTTCGCGGCACGCACAACTGACGGCATCGCGACATTCGCTTAGAACTCTCGTCGACGCGCATGTTTGTGTGAGTGTGCCGTTTCGTGCGTTTGTAGGTAGCTTCCATACTGTACATATTTATACTGTGCTATTGGTTTCGACAAAAGAAACCCTATCAATATAACAGTTCATGAATTCATAATTCCTCTAGTAATAGAAGTGCAGTGCAAAGTATAATATAAAAATCACATTAGACATTATTTTTGATATCTTTGGCGGAATCTTCTTCTATATTTCGAGTACCTATACGTCAAGTAAAAGTCGACTTTAAGGTGGCGAACCTTATCATTCCCCGATTGTACATACCTCTTTAGCAGAGTGTCTGATCTTGCATTGCACGCAATACCGCGCCGCGTAGCAAGGTCGGTCGGTCAGGACTCGCTTATGTCTGCGTCCGCAGTTTGTGCACCTAATAAAATACACATTATTATTATTTTCTCTCACACTAATTTGCCGATAGAGAAGTTTTTATGCTATGAGTTGTATTGTACACAGATGTAGCAGTAACAGCTCAGTGGGCGAGCGCTTGCCTTGGAAACAAGGTGCGCAGTTTCCAACCCCGGCTCACACCTCTGATTTCTTTAATTAATCACATGCGGATCGTCTTTGTGCAATTGTTACTAGCTTTCGGTGGAGGAATACAACGTGAGGAAACCTGCATGTCTGAGAAAGCCTAAACCCTAACTAGCTTTCGAATGACGTGTGAAGACCGCCAACCCGCTCTTGGCCAGCGTGGTGGCCTATGGCCTAACCCTCTTCTTCCTGAGGGGAAGCCCGTGCCCAACAGTGGGACATAAAAAGGGGCTGGTATTATTCTTATAAGATTTTAAATTACTTTATTGAACTCAACATCACAGAGTATGTTGGTCGACGATACTTTAAAAACGCGTGACGATGGTCGAAGTGGCTTCAAGTATCATTTTGGAATCTAGATGCAATGCGAGTTTCTATAGAAACTCATTATTTGGGATGAGCCGTTAAAGTAGGTAGAACTAAAAAAGTGTTCTGTGGTTGCATTCATCTAATAGACCGCGTCATCATCTTAAATCCATGGATCCATTATGTATGAACACAATGACACATTAAGAGAACAGCGGGTCTAAAGGCCACTTAGTGAATGATAATATGAGTAATTTACGGTTAAATTTTTATTCGAATGGCACCATCAACAACTATGATTCACCTAAAATGTGTGACCATTTTACGAAAATTACAGGAATTGCGAACGATCTGCAGAGAATTCAGTGTACGAATTCCTTCTAGATGAAATGCTTATTAGATAGACTACTAGATACTAGAACAATAAGATACAAGTTAATAAGACATGCAACAATGGGCGGCCTTATCGTTAAAAGCGATCTCTGCCAGGCAACCTTTGGATGGAGAGGTAAATAAAGAAGTTACAAAGAGCAGAGGGTGTGCGCACTAGATATGCCTATGTAACATTAACATATAAAGACACTTAAACACATATAGTATATTAATGTAAACTATGTAATATGGCCTCGCTCACTCCAGGCCTCGTCCAAGTGGCGGGTCTCCGCGCATGTGTCTAGTATTGTAGATACTGCGGTCACCTGATAGTGTTGGCGGCGAACTCCATCTTGTGGTGCAGTTGTGCTAGGAGCTGGCTGAGCTCGCTCCAGGCGTGTGTCTAGTATATGTACTGCGGTCACCTGATAGTGTTGGCGGCGAACTCCATCTTGTGGTGCAGTTGTGCTAGGAGCTGGCTGAGCTCGCTCCAGGCGTGTGTCTAGTATATGTACTGCGGTCACCTGATAGTGTTGGCGGCGAACTCCATCTTGTGGTGCAGTTGTGCTAGGAGCTGGCTGAGCTCGCTCCAGGCGTGTGTCTAGTATATGTACTGCGGTCACCTGATAGTGTTGGCGGCGAACTCCATCTTGTGGTGCAGTTGTGCTAGGAGCTGGCTGAGCTCGCTCCAGGCGTGTGTCTAGTATATGTACTGCGGTCACCTGATAGTGTTGGCGGCGAACTCCATCTTGTGGTGCAGTTGTGCTAGGAGCTGGCTGAGCTCGCTCCAGGCGTGTGTCTAGTATATGTACTGCGGTCACCTGATAGTGTTGGCGGCGAACTCCATCTTGTGGTGCAGTTGTGCTAGGAGCTGGCTGAGCTCGCTCCAGGCGTGTGTCTAGTATATGTACTGCGGTCACCTGATAGTGTTGGCGGCGAACTCCATCTTGTGGTGCAGTTGTGCTAGGAGCTGGCTGA
The DNA here is from genome assembly GCA_911728495.1 of Furcula furcula. Classification (NCBI taxonomy): domain Eukaryota; kingdom Metazoa; phylum Arthropoda; class Insecta; order Lepidoptera; family Notodontidae; genus Furcula; species Furcula furcula. The sequence continues at coordinate 5,751,106 of OU452246.1, read as the reverse complement.
GCTCGCTCCAGGCGTGTGTCTAGTATATGTACTGCGGTCACCTGATAGTGTTGGCGGCGAACTCCATCTTGTGGTGCAGTTGTGCTAGGAGCTGGCTGAGCTCGCTCCAGGCGTGTGTCTAGTATATGTACTGCGGTCACCTGATAGTGTTGGCGGCGAACTCCATCTTGTGGTGCAGTTGTGCTAGGAGCTGGCTGAGCTCGCTCCAGGCGTGTGTCTAGTATATGTACTGCGGTCACCTGATAGTGTTGGCGGCGAACTCCATCTTGTGGTGCAGTTGTGCTAGGAGCTGGCTGAGCTCGCTCCAGGCGTGTGTCTAGTATATGTACTGCGGTCACCTGATAGTGTTGGCGGCGAACTCCATCTTGTGGTGCAGTTGTGCTAGGAGCTGGCTGAGCTCGCTCCAGGCGTGTGTCTAGTATATGTACTGCGGTCACCTGATAGTGTTGGCGGCGAACTCCATCTTGTGGTGCAGTTGTGCTAGGAGCTGGCTGAGCTCGCTCCAGGCGTGTGTCTAGTATATGTACTGCGGTCACCTGATAGTGTTGGCGGCGAACTCCATCTTGTGGTGCAGTTGTGCTAGGAGCTGGCTGAGCTCGCTCCAGGCGTGTGTCTAGTATATGTACTGCGGTCACCTGATAGTGTTGGCGGCGAACTCCATCTTGTGGTGCAGTTGTGCTAGGAGCTGGCTGAGCTCGCTCCAGGCGTGTGTCTAGTATATGTACTGCGGTCACCTGATAGTGTTGGCGGCGAACTCCATCTTGTGGTGCAGTTGTGCTAGGAGCTGGCTGAGCTCGCTCCAGGCGTGTGTCTAGTATATGTACTGCGGTCACCTGATAGTGTTGGCGGCGAACTCCATCTTGTGGTGCAGTTGTGCTAGGAGCTGGCTGAGCTCGCTCCAGGCCGCCTCCACGTGACGGGATTCTAGCGCACGACGCTCGTAAGCTTCGCGACGCTCCTAAACAAAACGAAATATACATGGTAACAACGAATTGGTAAGGGAGAGCATTTGTAAACATTAGCTTTACTCAATAACAACCTGTATTTGTAAAAATAAGTAGAATTACATTTAAATGTTTCTCAGTATTCTAACGGATTTGGCAACTACGCACCGTGCCAAAGTAATAGATATTAATATAGGTACATATATATAATGTTGTCTTTTACTTACGCGAATATTACACATTGAAATCAAACTACTTTTACGGATTATATCGCGGAAAGTACATACATAATCTCGAAAAACATAGCCCTCCTTTTGGGGCAGTCGAGCAAAAAAGAACGGTACCGGAATTCAACACAAAGGAAACGTCCCTTTATTTTTAATACAAGGAAAGCTGCATACAAACGTCCCTGAAATCTCATTCGGGAATAGAAAATATTCGCCTATTTTCCATCGGCATAGCCAATCTCGAGGGTCAACTTTTTCGAGAAGATTGTGTCTGGTATGGAGATGTACTGTCACGGTACCAGGAACGCTTGACCGGTTTTCAAACAAAATCGCCCGAAAATCATTACATACGCGTACTCCGAACGCACGTATTCAGGGCCACAGTTTGTTCAAACGATTATCGGCCTAAGGGTAATTCTGTATTGTACGAACCGGTTCGCCGATGAGGTCGAACGCGTGCTGCAGGATCTTGAAGGCCTCCTCGGCGCCGGGCTGTTGGTTCTTATCCGGGTGAACGAGGAACGCCTGTCGCCTGTAGTACCGCTTTATTTCCTCGTCCGTACACGTCACGCTTACGCCCAATATGCTGACAAACAAACGCACGGTTCTTTAGTGGCCAACCTGGTGTGACGATGGAGATTCACGAAGAACCAATGTCACCGACATAGATCTCAGAATCTGCAAGTTGAAGTGGCAATGCGCAGGCCACATACCCGGACCGATGGGGCCACTTAACCAATGGGGAAGAACGGTTCTCGAGTGGCGTTTACTAACCGGAAGACACAGCTTAGGTAGGCTAGGTGGACAGACGACATTGTGCGCGTCACAGGTAACGGTGGAAGCAAATAGCTCATTGTCGCTCATTGTGGCGTTCCGAGGGTCATATGTTCAGCAGTGGACGTCTTCCGCCTGGTGATGATGATGATGAACCTGAACCTGGTGTGGTGTCAGAGTTGTTCAAGCTGCCCTCTTAGGCCACTGCCTTGGCTTAAAGACTGCTGGGTGTATGACAAGAACCCGGAAAGACTTTTCGTGCCCTCCGAAGCACAAAGACTCTTGAGTTCAAATACCACTAAAGCTGACGTTGCTTAACCAAGTAATTGTTTACTGAACAGAGATTACAATAGGCTATGAGCACCTCATGAGTAATGTTAGGTAGAAAGCTGCCTACCTTTTATACAGATTCAAACAGACTTGATGTGTATTTCACCAGTATATGGTCTCAATTTTCTTAAATATATAGACATGGTTGATAGATTCTTGATGAGAATTAATATAAATTGACGACTATGAGTGTGGCAGTCAGTGACGACCAATGTGAAGACATTAACGACACGCCTGCCCACGGACAGTGGCACTGAACTGGCGCTCGTCATCCGAGATATTAGTTATTACGTCGTGATTTTTTTTTAAATTAGTAAATCTAACTCGTGTCATGTCACACACTGGAGTTTTATAAATCGGATCGAGTTGGATCCAGTTGGAACCAATTGGATCGAGTCAAGAACTCAAGACTGGGGATCGATTTCGCGTCTTGCGGCATGCCAAGCTGGTCTAGACTGCCATTGCTTAAATTTAAATTTTTGAGTATATCACAAACATGGCTGCGGTCGACGATCCAGGTACTGCTAGTCTTAGATAATAATTATACATAATGAGAATCTTAAGTACCTGTATGGATCTTTCCCCTTGCAAGCGAGCAGTCTCTTCATAGCTTCCTCGCCGGTCGCCGGCAAAGGTATGTTCGCATTCAGCTTCGTCGAGTCATTTCCATTGTCCGTTTCAATTTCTGCGCGAACATATTTATTTTATGCATTTTAGTGGAGGTAAGTAAGATGTTGACTTACTAGTAAGCAACACAGTGGTTATAGACAATTGTATAGCACATATGACACATAATTAATATCAAGTAAGCCCAGTAACTTAATCAGATACAGTGTCCTTCAAACCTGAACATAGCAATGTGTGCATTGCTACAGGTCTAGCATGACTTGCAAGTCTTGACAGATCAGTGCACGGACTTGGTTTTCAACACGGAAACATCATTTCATACTTTTGTATAGAACAAAAGTATGAAATACTATGTCATAATGATGTCATACATACACCAATCTATCAAGATTCACATCGTGCTAAGCCTGGTGCTTGGCGTATAAATATTTAACCTACCTGACAAGGGCAAATAGTAATAAAAGTGTTATTAGATATGTAAGCATTTGGTTTTACAACGAGTTGAACAATTGTTTAAATGTATGAAAAATTTTGACTACTTTTATAAAACTGAAATATTATGCATACCATTTTAATCAGTAGGGTGCTTACTTTACATAGGAGTTTAAAGTTTTAGTATATTATTTATTTTAATATTGCCGAATAATAATAGTAAGTATAATAGATCCAACCGTTTATTTTCTTTTTAACAGCACCAATAGAACGTAACTGCGTCATGTTACGCAAAAGTTCACTTTTAAATGCTGTAACGTTTTACATAGGTCTCTTAAGTTTTTTAGCACACTTTGGATTTTTGGGTCTTAAATAGGTGAAATTTTGTCAGTCACTGACAACATTTTATTGTCTATGCCATCGATCGACCATGGAAATAGCTTTTCGACTGACATTTTTTTTCTTCTAATCTGTCATTGAGACAGACGACACTTTTCTAATTTTGTAATACTAAAAAGATGGCGTGAATTTTATTTTTCATAAAGCGTATTTAATCGCTTACTTTTTCAATGATAAATTGAATATTAAAAGCCGGTAAGTGTCCTCGCCATGGAGACAACGTATTTTGTTAAATATTTTGATATTTGGTTTGAATTTTAAAGTGATGGAAAATTTTTGTTTCAGCGTTAAACGCGGCCTTCCTTTTTCTTCTAGCTTTTTGTTCTTTTGAACTACAAATTTTCTTTTACATCATGCTCTAATGCATGGATTTGGACTTCCGTCTACTCGGCCACTGATGGAATCGATTTTTTCGTGAGAAACTCCAGTGGGGATTTCGCCGGCTCCTCCGTGGTTGTGACCTTCCATTCCGACCACGATGTACTGGATATGGGCAGGAATCACACAGGACATGGACACCTATCTTTCTCATGAACTACTAACTTTGTATGGAGGTATTTAAATTTATTTTTATACTCTATTTTTGTACCATTGAACATATTAAGAATCTTGTAATTAACATTAGGAGATCGGTCTAAATTTAACTACCAAATTGTTATGGCAATTGTCCTCAAGAGACAATAAATTAAGATCTAACTTATTTCGGCCTTTTGCTCACCAGCCCTTATGATTAAAAGCCTATGCGAAACGCAGATGTTATCCAGGTAATTATTTTTTTCTTTATTCTTTCGGATATTGCCCTGGCGCCCGAGTTTTTATCTCTTTAACACATAACACACCTTTTTTCATTAATTTTATTTTGTTTTATTTTATATTATTACAATGCGGGGTTTTAAAAATATGACAACTGCCTAAGTTTGCTCTTTGATCCCGTATAATAATCATCTTTGACAAATTGAGTCCTTAAGTGCAGTAGTTTTTTTATAAATTACATAAAATAACAAACGTTTTTAAAAATTTACGTTCTATGGCTATCAACATAGTGATGTTATGATTGAGATATCGATATTGTTTATTAACTACACACATCAAAAGTGTCTAGGGATCAACATATATTTTTGCAATAACTTTTCTCCTGATTGATATTAATTAAAATTTTCTTTAAGGATTCATCAAATAAAGTGTTTTCGTTTGTCACAGTAACGATAAACCAAGTCACCTTTGCATTAATAAAGAAATTTGCCATTTTCCTAATAAAGGGATTTTTGACATTTGAACCACTAACACAAAAGTTCGAAAAAAAGACTGAAATAACAGTTTTCTTTAAAATTTTATTGGGTAACTTAAACAATTAATAATCCGTGTTTCTACCGCGAACACTAACAACACAAGAACATCGGTTTGGCATACTCAAAATGAGTTCATCCAAATCACGCTGTGGAATGGCCGCCCATGTTCGTTGCAACAACAAAAAAAGGTCTTCTTGCGACTGGATACCCTCCATATTCGGCAGAGCTCTTCTCTGTAGCATATCCCATGCATGCTCAATCGGGTTCAAGTCTGGCGACTGAGCAGGCCAGGGCAGGACATTGATGTTAGCTGCGGCGAGAGTCTGTCTTACAACTCTTGCGGTGTGCGGTCGTGCATTATCATGCATTAACTGAAATAAGGGACCGATTTGCACTTGTAGAGGAACGATGACGTCTGATACAATCGTCTCAGCATAAATTTGAGCGTTGAGGTTGCCTCTGATCCAAATCAACTCAGTTCTTCCGCCGATCCAAATACCCGCCCATACCATGATGGTTCCACCACTATAAGGATGGACTTCCTGGCAGGATTTTAATCGCTGTTGGCGTCCAGGGGTTCTCCAGTGTCGTATACGTCTTGTATCCGGTCTCATACCAAAACGAGACTCATCAGAAAAGCACACGAAACGCCATTGTTCTTCTGCCCAATTTCTGTGTTCAAGAGCCCATTGATATCGAATCCTACGATTGTGCATTGCTATAGGTGGTACCCGTAGCGGTCTTCGGGAATGAAGGTTCACTTCATGCAAGCGGTTTCTGACTGTTTGGTCGCTAATTAAGTTCCCTGAAGAGTGATGAAGCCTCACGGCTAACATCATGGCAGTTATTGTTGGAGCTCTTCGAGTTAAGATTTGAATATATCGGTCTTGTCTCCGTGTGGTGCAGCGATACCGTCCTCCATGGCGCTCAGCCACGGTACCAGTGCTTCGGTAACGTGTCCAAAGTCGACTGATAACACTCTGACTTGTATTCAGAGCTAAAGCCACAGTACGTTGCCGGGAACCAGCTTCTATCATTCCCACGGCTCTGAGCATTTCTTCCCTGCTTAAATGACGTCGCCGCTCCATAATAACGTTGGTTTTAATCAGTAGTAGGGAAACAGTAGCACTAATAATGTCTTCAATGCGTTGTATGTTTTTATAGGGAAAATATTGACAGCTGATTTTCATCTTTTACTCGAATTTGATTCACAGTTCCTGATTCAAATTATGAAATGCACCAAAAAGGATCCATATAAATTTATAAAATCATAAATTTATTACAAAGCCACATCTCAATCTCAAGAAATCCGCTTAAAAATGCTTGATCCCTAGACACTTTTGATGTGTGTATTTTTACACGGGTATAATGTAGCATTCTATAGGTCTACCAGAATCTCATGACATAAAAAAATAATAAAAAAATGTGATTTTAATATGGCAATGTCAATTGTCACCTGTCAAATCAAAGTACGTGATTTGTCAACCGCTGCTAAGATTTTGTGATATCTTCAAGACAATTAAGGAGATCGGTTTTGAATATGTTAAATGCCAATCAAAAAGGAACATTTTGATGGAGAGAGATGACATAAAACTACAAAGATTCAAGTTTTTGAAGCGTATAAAGGAAAATCACGTAGCTGAAGAGCATAATAAATTGGATGTGATTTATTTAGATGAGACTTACATTCACGGTTCATGTTCTGAGAACAAGTGCTGGCAAAGCAAAGATATTGCAGGTCCATCTAAAAGTATTTCACTTGGAGCGAGGTGGATCATTGTTAACGCTGGTGGAGAAAATGGCTTTGTACCAAATTTTCCTCTGGTGTACAGGTCAAAAAGTGTATCTGCTGACTATCACCACGATATGAATAAGGAGAATTTTACAAAATGGGTGACAGAGAAGCTAATTCCAAATCTGACAAGGCCTTCACTAATTATTATGGATAATGCTAGTTATCATTCCGTAAGGATGAACAAACCGCCCACACAAGCTAATCGTATCGCTGATATAAAAGAATGGCTTCGTGCAAACGATGTACTTTATGATGATCTTTGGCGTAAATGTCAACTTCTTGAAGTAGTGAAACAAAACATGTCTGCGCCCAGGTATGAGATAGATGAAGTATTAAAATCGCACGGTCACGAAGTTTTAAGACTCGCACCTTATCATTGCATTTTGAATCCCATAGAAATGATTTGGGGTATAATGAAGCAAAAAGTTGCTGATAAAAATGTAAATAGGCCTGCAAGACATTAACAGAAGAAGCTTTCTCACAAATTGGTGCAGAGGATTTTTTTGGCTTCGCTCAAAAATTCGCAACGAGCGAAAGCTACGTCGCGACGCTCCATCAGTATTTTGCGTTTGTCCGATTTTTTATAAGTAAATCCAATTTCTTTCAAGACCTTTGCCAATGACGATTTTTGGATTCGGAACAAATCACATTCATGCAAAGAAGCAACAAGTTTTTTAAGTGTTGGAACTTCTTTACGTAAGTAATAGTTATATATATGACGGCGTATAGCGTCTGCGTCAAAGTTGTCAACCGATGTCACACGACGTGGTTGGCGTTTTTTCTTCGGCGTACGAAGCTTATTCTCCTGCATGCCGCTTGTTCCGTAGGCTTCGGTAGTAATTTTTGTAACCGTAGGTGCACTAATACCTAACGCGGCCGCAACGCGCTCTCGAACTTGCGACAATGGTCAAAGCGGGCCGCCATTTTGATACTCTGCTTCAAAGTAATTACGAAGCTTGATCACCATTTCTCTCGTCTGTCCTTTCAGCACTGATCCTTTCGGCATTTTATAGTTCAAATATAAAACAATACAAAACTCAGCAAACAATGACTAGCACGGGCGTCTTGTTGCACAAACAAAAACACACAAAATGGCGGTGGACTATTGAGTGTTGCTACCTTGAAAAAATGCTACTGCTTACCCATAAAAATGGGGTAAATAATAGAAAGTTTTAAAAACCCCGCTCTAATATTTAGGAAGATTATTATTACGTGTCAATGTAACAAAAGTGATAATAGAATGACGTTCTACTACTTACTAGCGCCATTCCTACGACTGTTCTCTTTCCGCACAGACTCGATAGAAAAATGAATCGATATCGTGTCCACTATAATCACTTGGTCACAACACTATAACTGTCAAATTAGGTCTGTCAAATAGAAAATAAACGGTTGGATCTATTATAGTTTATGAAACTGCTGCATAACGGGTCATTAATTCACGAGTGTGTGTTTATAAACCGAGGGGATGCGAGGTTTATAATAGTATCATACATGTGTATTGATATCTAATTATGAGCAGTTCATACACTACTATAACTAAACTCATGAAATACAATTTTAAACCACCTAACTACAATACAAAACAGATATTATTATGGCACTCAATTCATTCAAATAACTCCTATGCGCATGCGCACAACTGCGACCCACTAAAGACAAATGTATCGTGGCCTACTAGATTAGATCGCGGCCTACTAGATGACATCGCGGGTGCGCTAACAGATCTTCTTAAAAATGTTTAAAAAAAAATTGAACCGGCTTCAATAACACTAAAAAGTATAAAATAATTTAAATATTAAAGAAGTTGGTGTTAGCGTACCTGCTGTGTATATTTAAATAAATAAATAATAATATCTTGGGACAATCCACACACGGTCATCTGATCCCAAACTAGGCAGAGCCTGTACTATGGAAACCAGACAACTGATACTAATACTTATATACTTTTTTTTTTGTAAATACATACTTAAATAGATTAATACCACCCAGACACTTGGTGGGAATCGAACCCACGACCCATCGGTTAGCGGACAGGGTCACTAACCACCAGACCAACGGGCCCGTCAACCAAATTTGGCACCAACTTCAATAATATTTAAATTATTTTATACTTTTTAGTGTTATTGAAGTCGGTTCCATTTTTTTTTAAATTTATTTTATACTTTTTACTCAAACTCAAACTCAAAAATCTTTATTTCAAATAGGCTTAACGCTAGCACTTTTGAATCGTCATTTTTTAAAAGCTACCACCGGATCACAACGCGGCCTCAACTGAGATATTTTCATACATAAAGATAGAACCATCGAACACGGTAAAATGATCTAGGTAGGTTATGACATCATTATGATTTCACATTATCATCTACATACTTTTACATAATTCATGTTTCTTCAGAAACTCAGAAACAATTTATCCGATCGTAATGAAATTTGCATGGAATTATCATAGTAGGTTACTCTCTCGAATAAAAAAAGAATCATCGAAATCGGTTCATATTTGTCAGAGAAATGTAAAGGAGAACATCAGTTTTATGGTTTTTACCAGATAAATTCCTCCATATCATTCATGGTCCTCCAGGAAGTTCTTATCTGGTTGTGATAAAATTCATGCAGGTTCATTACAGTGGTTTCTTCTTTCGAATAAAAAAAGAATCATTGAAATTGGTAAATATTTGCCAGAGTTATGACCATTTTTGTCCTTAAAAAGCGACATAAAGTCATATAGGCTTTCTTGTAGCTTTCCTGCGCAGTCAACATTCTTGTTTTTCAGGAACTACTTATTACTAAGCAATAATTTTTTTATGGGACCCAATTAACGGATTAAAGAATGGACGGAAGAAAGATTTTTTCAAATCGGTTCATAATTGCCAGAGTTATGCGCGAACATACATAGAAAAATAAAATATATACAGACGAATTGAGAACCTCCTCCTAATAGAAAAAAAGGTATTTTACGGCATCGTTTTGTTCAGGACACCTGTATCGTAAAAAACCTTTTTAATTTTTTTAAAGAGGCATGTGAATAAAGTGTGTCATTAGAGTATAATTAGTTTTGAGTATAATTTGAATATTACGATATGAGTGTAGATAAAAAGAATTTTAATTCAAACTACTGGACATATCTTGATTCTTTTTTAAGAAGTTATTAATCTGTTGGCGGTCGATATAATCGCGCTATGCGGTTCGTTATCATGGTGCAGATCGGAATCAACGGCCGTTGAGAGCTTAAATGTCATTTTACTCACTACACAATTACTATTATTTAGAGAAGAGACTTACCCTTTTTGAACCATTTAAGTCGCCTCCAGAATCCAAACCGTGTGTCGCCAAATTTTCTATCAATATACATCAAGTACTTGTTGTCGCCGAGTTTGGTCAGCCACTCCTTGCTGCTGCGCCACACAGCTTGAGAGCTCACATATGTCTGGGTGAACACTGAGGTGCATCTGTGGGCAAAACAAATATGATTAAGCATGTTAAGGTACTTAAGGTTAGCACAACTACTCTTTTCATTAGCAGCCGATAGACGTCCACTGCTGAACAAGGGCCTCCCCTTTAGAAGGGAGGGGTTGCCATAATCCCCACGCTTGGCAGGAGGCTTGGGGATCACTACTCTTTAACATTAAGTAAATTTTGAAATAACATTTAAATTTGATAGAAAATAAATTATAGAGTTTGGTAGAAATTATATAACAGGTTCATAAAAGTCAAAAGTTTTAATGAGAAGTAGCTCTCTTTTTGACATTTAATTTAATTTGCAATACCGAAAGCGCAATCCTGTGGGGTGTGCGTGTTAGAATAGCACCATACTATCTGGGGCTATTCAAATATTACGTAAGCAGATTTATTACAATTATTTACCCCCCCCCATCCCCCTTGTCAGCAAAAGTAAGCAAAGATCTTACCCCTCCCCCCATGCTTACTTAAACATTTTTCAATTAAAGATGTATTATTTTTTATATTTTAATTATAATGTTATAATTATAATTAGCCCGTGCCCAGCAGTGGGACATTAACAAGAGCTGGTATTATTATTTATTATAAGTTTAGGAGGAGTCTCCTCCCATTGCGTGTCTGTAACAGGCGACTAAGGGAAAACAAGAAGGGCAGTAGCGTCTTTCTATTGGATTACCTACCACCTACCAAGCCACATACCAAGCATGGGAATTATAGCAACCCCTTTCTTCCAAGGGAGAGGCCTTTGTTCATTGTCTTTCGGCTGCTGATGATGACCCAAAGGCAGTAGGAACAGAGATATCATAGGAGCTTTTTATATACTATGCTAATTTTTTTAGACACAAGACTTACAGGTCAAAAGACAAATGGAGACTCATGCGACATATATCAGAGAGCAGGTAAATGAACCAAACAAGTGCTTTCCATGTTGCCCCACCCCAGTGCTCTAAGTAGTTCTGAGCTAATCCCAAGTATCCCGGCTTATTCCTTCGTAATTTACATTGGTTCTTCTTCTTATCCTGCACAGGCTTTGCTGGTTTATGATAGTTACGTCCATCTTTCTTCTTTTTAGCCTTCGAGGACTCATTCTGACCATTCTGAATTATAAATTCTGATTGATCGTCTTCTCCATCATGCTTAAATTCATCTTCTGTGGCAGCACTTTTGTCAACACTCTTGACTTTTACTTCACACTTCTTTTCCTTCTTCAATGGTTTCTCAGATTGCTCTATGAAGACAAACTGGCTTTCATTACTGTGTGAGTAGCTAGTGTCTTCTTCATTTGTTATATCATCTAGAGATGACCATTTGCGAGAAATGTTGCTACGCTTATTCTTTGATTTTTTGTTTAGCTTCTGATGTTTTTCATTGTCATCAGTGTTGATGTCGCCAGACTCACTGCCAGATGAAATTGTACTGTTATGTTTTTTATCATTCCTGTGTTTGTTTTCATCAAGTTTGATATTCAAGGGCTTCTCTGGTTTTGCATTTGCCTTATTGTTTAAAGGTTTTATTTCAATATTCTGCGGTTTCACCTTACGTGTGGTGTCTGTCTGAGGAGTGTTTTTAGTGTTCTTAGCCAATACATCTGAATATGTGGGACGCATTGGTTTTACTTCAGCCACTATTCGCTTCTTACTGCTTGTATCAGCTAATGGACTGTTTTCATTCCTCTTCGGAGAATTTCCTGCTTTTATTGGTTGGATCTTTGGAGACTCCATGCCTGGGCTATTTGAAAGTATATTCAAGTTTGACACATCTGGGTGATTAAGAGGATAGTTCTGGCCAAATGGTGAATACGTGCCAGTGGAGTTTGGCTCTAAATTACCCAAAAGATCTTTCAGGAAATTGGATGTTGAGGACTGACCGTTCACATTATCCTGGTATGTGTTCTGATTAATATTTGTCGTAGGCATGTGAACATTGCTGTTATTCATAGAGAAATCTTGGTTTAGTGTGAATAGATGGGATGGCTGTGGCATTTGCAGGGGGACGTCTCGTAGTCCTTGGTTGTGGTTGAACAGCTCGTATTGGCCGGACATAGGAAAGATGAGCTGCTGATTGTTCTCATCGTAATACACACGCATGAGTTGCCCATTGCTCAGTTTGAGCATAGCGTTACCGTAATTCTGGGTGGCGCGGGGCGCGCTCGGCATGCCGTTGAAGGGTATTTTCTCGTCTTGGCTGGTAGTAGCGTCGCCTGCTTGCACGTTGTATGGGTTTTTGTTCATGTAAACATCGATCCCAAAACTTTGAGTGTACATACTGTTATCGTTAATTACGTTCTGGTTTGATGAGATCTGCGGTTGCTTCCTCTCATTACGAGCGCCGGGTGCACAGTTTTCCACGGCTTCACCGTGATAATTCCATGTATTGTGCTTCATATCATTGTATGTCGGATCATCGTTTGACCTTGCCATTTTTGGTCGGATAAGAAAGAACACAATCAATATTGTGTCCGTATCGGTACACTCAAAATACCGTAATACTGAACTTATGGATTTTGCATTGTACTGTTTTAAAAGTTTAAATCTGAAATTATTGATAAACGTGGAAATAATTTTTACAGACGACTTGACGCTTTTCAGTTCGCATTTTTTGAGAACAGATTACCAAAATTTAATTGTTTGACATTGATGGCTGAGTCTATTTTAATGATTGAACCTTAGAGTAAAGCGAAGTGTGGTGTTGCAATCATATGGAAAGAATCATGTCCAGTTTTGACCTGAAAATTTTCCAACGCGTCTAGTGTAGTGAAGTAAAATATCTTTTTTTTTCGTATCGCTTGAATTTTTAAATAGCTTAGAAAACATGCTAAAGTATTCTCAATCTTACCCTGACAACACACGTCCGATTTTGCATCCGAGTGTCTGATCAGACCACGGTTACCCTGGAGAGAGCATGATGCGCTAAACCCCTCTGCCAAATTTTTGTTCATATGTTCAGGTCATTCTTTATTTGTGTGCGTATCTTTTGAATGTGTTGCGAGTTATTATAGTGTGGGTATGCGTAAAATTGTATCTGTGTGTGTTTACTTCGCCTCCCGCCCACCGCAAAAGTGCCACGAAACATTTGTTCGGGGAATTGACGCGATACTAGCTCCATTCTAATTACTCTGAGCGGTTACCAGATGAACACGGTGTTTCGGACTTAAAATTAGGAGTGTTCGTTATATTAGATAACTGAAAAAATAATCTATTATTTATAAATAATCTAGTCGCTTATTATTTATTATCTTAAGCAAGCGTTATTTTTTATCCGATACTTAAATTACATAGATATTGTACGACCACCACAGCCGCCTGCCCACGCACGACCTGCCACGACGCACGTGGCGACGATACTAACGAAATTTAACCAATATTAGCCGTGCGGCACAAAATAACGTAAAAATATTATATATATATATTTTTTTTCAAAATCAAAAATGTTTATTTGGTAACCAAAATGATTTACATAAAAACATGATAGAACGATGATACCTGCAGAAGTATATAATACTGTGTCGCAAATATCAACGCCCCTCACCGCAAAAAGTATCCAAACTGAACAGAAAAAACTGAAAACTGTTTTGGAATATACAAATAAAAAAAAAAATATATGTGTTATTACTAAGCAACAAAAAGTAGACAAATATATAAGTACATTACAGAGCTGAGTTGTGTGTGTGATTATGCGTGTGTGTAAGTGTGTGTGTATGTGTGTGTGTGAGCTTGTGGTTGTGTCTGTGTTCGTTTGGGGATATCAACGTATTTATTAAACTAAAATACATATAAGATCTTCAGTATCTTTATAAGACAAAGATAGCAGCCAATTAATGCATTTAAGTATTATGTTTCATTACTGGACACTGATTGAAATATAGTTCCTAAGCAGTTGTCTTAGAGTATTAAATGGCACACGACTCGTCCTCGTGGGCCACGACGACTCGACTCAAAGACCAAGGTCAATTTCACTTTGCTGTATAATATTTTGTCTCGAGTTGCATGCCAATTTAATTTTTTAAGAACTATATTTAAATCAGTGTCCAGTAATGAAATGAATATAATATCTAATACGTTATTTTGTGCCGCTCGAATATATTTGTTCGTTCGTATCGCACGTTAGATTATTTCCAACGCTAACGTTTAACATCGCGGACATAATCGAGCGAAGTAATATATTATAACGTAAAAAATAATAGGCGTTTTCAATACATGCGAATACATTCGAAAAATACCGTGTAAAAAGCAATATAAAATACCAAAAATATTCAATATCTTTAACCAATAAGTAAATATCCACAGATTTTAAAAATTTTGTTTATAATGTTTATGTTTTTTTAGTCCTCTTGCTCAATCTTGGAAGAAGACGGTTCTTTATTATGTTCAGTTTCATAACTAGAGTCTGTCTAGTCAAACATGAGAGTGGAAAAAGGCGGCAAATTTAAAAAAATTAGGTGGTGCAATCCTGTTTAAACTAGGAATAATCATACTTGATACTTTAATATATTTGATATACTATAGAAGACCAAGGTCTCTATTGTGCTGATGTCGATGATGCCACTGGGGTGTTTTAATGGGTAAAAGTCCAAGGTAACCGGCCTCCATCCCTACGTAGACCGGGTACCTTTTGAAGGTTTCCTCTCCGAAAAAAAGGGGTTAGGTCCCCCTTGTGCAAGGGACCCTCCAGGTAGGTATCAATGCAGTGTAAGACAATCTGCCAGCAAGCAGCAATGTGTAGACATTGTTTTGTTCCGTCTTGAAGGGCTCTATATCTGGTATAACCCTCCTTCTAGGGCAGTTGGGCAAAAATTACCGCCTCAAAAGACTTAATAACCCATGTCAATTCTCATATACCTCTGTACGTGAAAGTCGTGTCTACGATTCTTATATTCTTTTTATTGTTAAAATGTCGAAGTTTAATATAGAAACAGCATTTAGTGACTTGTCAAAGAAGTTAACATCATTGGCAACTAAAATCACTGCTCAAACTGCCATCATTGAAGCACAAAACAAAAGAATCGATGAGCAACAGCAAGTAATTCAAAACTACACGATTGCCATTACAGAGCAAAATAAGGTAATTTTACAATTATCTGCGAAGTTTAAGGAGTTAAGCCTGTCTACAGCGGTACAAATGAGCAAGACGGATGAACCACTCACGGCCTTTAATGCGCAAGGTGCGACTGAGACTAATATACAAATAGCGGGTACCACCTCCTCGCAATGCCCACAGTCGGAGCGGGCGCGTCGGGCCGAGACACGAACTAAAAGTAAGGTAGCGACTGTATTCCATAAGAGCGAGCGTTTAGAGGTCAGAAACGGTGAGCCGCTCGTGGATGATATTTTGCCAAGTCATGCATCGGAAGAGTGGAAGGTCGTTGGGGGTCGAAAAATAACCAAGAAAGCTCAACTTAATCCCGTATATAAAGGTGGAAATGCACAGATTTCTACGTTCCAGGCAATTGAGAAAAAAAAATTTTTGCATGTGTGGTCACTTCATCCTGAGACCACGGAAGATGCTTTATCGGATCATGTCACAAAGGTTATTGGTTCTAAGGATATTAAAATAGAGAAAATTATCCCTAAGACAAAAAGAGACTATTCGTCATTTATGGTAGGAGTACCGGAATCTCTGTTTGAGAAAGTAAATCACGTAGATAGTTGGCCAGTGAACACCAGGTTCAATGAATGGGTGTGGTTTCGAAACTCCCAAAAAGGAGACAAGGATAACCAGTAACAAGCAGATTAATGTTTATTACCAAAATGTCCGGGGACTGCGAACTAAAACTAAAACCTTCTACTTAAATTTACTGACATCAACGTACGACTTAGTTGCAATTACCGAATCGGGGCTAAATAGCACTGTACAAGATGGAGAACTTATTCCGCCAGAATTTAAGATACTGCGATGTGATCGAGCGGACGGGCGTAAGCTAGGAGGAGTAATTTTAGCGGCATCACCACGTTATGAATTAAATCGCGTCTCCATCAGTAATGTGGATGCGGCCTTATTCGAAATAGTATGTGCTACTGTACACTTACGGAATAATTTTTTGTTTCTCTGTTGTGTTGTTTACATTCCACCGGGTTGTAATGTAAATGAGTATATGCACTTATTTCAAATATTAGAGAATGTATGTGTTAATTATGATAAAGTGTTAGTGATGGGTGATTTCAATATGCATTCTGCTACAGCGGAGGTACACAGTTATTTAGAATATGTAAATGCCTACTGTGGATTTCATCAGGTAAATAATATATTGAATGTAAATAATCGTACCTTAGATTTAGTGCTGACAACATTACTGGCGAGTGACATAGAGGTAAATTTGGGCGATGAGCCCTTAGTAGATATAGACATGCATCATCCGCCACTAAACATCAGCATTAAGGGCATTCGTCGCCCATCAGCGACGGGCCGACAGCGGCTAGAACATACTAACGTGCCATTAAGGTTAAAACAGGGATGGAATTTCCATAAAGCCAATTTCCATCTGTTGTATCGTAGGTTGGAATCAATAGACTGGAAGTTATTGTATGAAATTCAAAACTCTGAGGAGGCTTTGGATGTTTTTTATAACATAGTCAATGAGGTCATTAGCGAGTGTGCGCCGCGGAAAAGACATAAACCAATGGTATTTAAGGGTGGATATAGGTATCCAGAATGGTACACGTCTGATTTGATACATGATATTAGGCAGAAATGGAAGTACCATAAATCGTATAAAACTACTAGATCGCAGAGTGACTATGTAAGGTTTGCACATTATAGGTCTTTAGTAAAGGAAAAACTTGCTGCAACATATGAAGCGTACCAAGAGAGGCAAGAGCTTAATATCAAGAATGATCCCAAATCTTTTTGGAACTTTGCAAAGAGCAAGCAATCTACGCGTAAGTCTAGCGTTACACTAAACGGGCAGGTGTTAGGAGAAGAAGAATGCGCTGAATATTTCGCGTCATATTTCCAGTCTGTTTACAGTCGTGAAAAACCAATACTGGACCCAGTTCAAGCGGAACGTGAGGGCGGGTGGCGCGCGGGTTCATCCCGCGTACATGTTGACCGGCTGAGTACGTATGACGTACGGGCTGCGCTTCAGCGACTTAAGCCCAAGCAATCCGTGGGCCCGGATGGTATACCACCATATTTGGTTAAAGACTGTCGCATGGTTTTGGAGTTGCCTTTATTGCACATCTTTAACTTGTGTATACAAGAAGGCCACTACCCGGATAGATGGAAGATCACCCGAGTGATCCCAGTACCTAAGGGTCAAGATTCAGACGTGAGTTGTTTCCGCCCGGTGGCTGTCCTGTCTGCTTTCGCTAAGGTATTCGAATCAATATTATATGCTATTATATATAAGCAAGTTAGCTCACAAATCACAGAAGTTCAACATGGATTTAGGGTGAGACGAGGTACGGGGAGTAACTTACTGTCATTCATTACTTATTTGGCACCTGTCATCGATGCTGGAGGGCAGGTGGACGCCGCGTACTTTGACTTTAAAAAAGCTTTTGATACCGTAGATAATGACATTCTATTGACAAAATTTTCAGCATTAGGTTTTACGCCCCACTTGCTTAAGTTCTTCTCGAGTTATCTTAGTGAACGCAGGCAGTACGTAGAGTACGGGGGAAATGAATCACTACCTTATTACACATATTCAGGAGTGAGTCAAGGTAGCAATTTGGGCCCGTTAGAGTTCATTATTATGATTAATGACCTGCCAGATATTGTGGAGTATGCGGAAGTATTACTATTCGCAGATGACCTAAAGATGTTTACTTCAATAGAAGATCAGTTGGACTCCGAGCGGCTTCAGCAGGATATTGATAGAGTGGTTCAATGGAGTACGCGTAATAAACTCGATTTTAATATAGCAAAATGCTGTGTGATGAGCTACAGCCGGGCGCGGGCTCCGCTGAAATATCCGTATATGATAGAAGATGTAGTCATGGTACGAGAGACAAGTGTGCGAGACCTAGGTGTACGTATGGTGATGGATCTTACATTCCGGAAACACATACTGGATATATGTAGCAAAGCATTCAGAAACCTGGGGTTCATTATAAGATTGTGCGAAAGATTTTAAAAACATAATGGCCATTAAAATGTTATACAACGCCCTTGTCAGAAGCCATCTAGAAACGAATTCAATCATTTGGAGTCCCCACGAGAATAAGTACAGCCTCATGGTAGAAAAAATTCAAAATAAATTTACTCGGTTCCTATATTTAAAGCAGTATGGAGTATATCCGTTCTATCCACTTATGTATCCCAGTCTATTTGTACTAGGTATGGTAGGATACAATAGACTAGAGGTGAGGAGGGAAGCGGCACTCCTTAAGTACGTATACAGAGTGGTTAGAGGATTAGTGCACCATCCAGAGGTGCTAGAAGAGTTAAGGCTGTGTGCGCCTAACGGTTATGTGGGCTTGCGCCGCCGCCCCGCTGTGTTCAACTTGCCTTCAGCTAGGACTAACTTGCTTAAGTTTGCCCCTATGTCACGCGCCATACGTATGATAAACGATTTACCCGCCAGTATTGATATATTTGGTGAAAGCTTGGTGAAGTTCATGGAAATGGCGCTAAGGTATATAGAATTAGGAATAGTGCAATGAATATAAACATATTTGAGAATTTAATTAGGCTACAATATAGAATAGAATACCTATGTTTTATGTAATTAGATATTGAAATGTATTATAAGTATAACATCGATTTGGATATTCTGTAATGGTGTTATATTGAATAAATAATATAAATAAATAAATAAATAAATAAATGTCTCGGGTGATGAGCGACAGTTCCTTAGTAAAACATTAATATACTGAGAAGTAGTGCAGTGTAGCTGTCTATAGGCACGTATGTCGCGTACCACCAAGCAAACGTCTAACTTGTTTCGTCATGAAGTCGATTAAATAAAAGAAATAAGCTAAATAAAGGTTAAATATTATTTTTTAAGTACTTGATTGCACCGTATACTTATTGTTTATCATTATTCTATGCATTAGCATAAAATAAAAAAATAGAATAGATCAGTTGTAGGTATACGTATTTGTTTAATTTATTAATCACAATATTAAATTACAGGATTTTTAACTGGATTATATTATTAACGAGGCACAGTTTTATCATAATTCTTGTCTTCGCAATTTCATAAAACTCCTTTTTCATTTACCATAGAGTGCTTATACTAACGCCTGCAAAAAAAGATGAAATCATACTTTATTATAATTATAACTCCCTTGTATGCCTACACATCCTAACCTTATTAAAATGTGTAATATCTAATTCCATCAAAAGATGACATACCTACTTTATCTCAACATTATGACATACATAATAATAAATGAGTACTAGAAATCCTATAAGCATTCTGTATTTTTCATAAATGTATATCTTTGTCTCCAACATAAATTATAAATTGGTAGGTACTCTTTCTTCATAGCAATGGTTTACTTTGATTACCACATCATTTTTTGATCAGGATTCTATGCCAATCTCTCTGCACAATGTGCACTCTTCGAGGTTCCATGTATCTGGTCTGGTTGTAGTGGACAAATCAGCAGGCGTAAAAGGTTGTAAAGGGAACTCGGATACAGTTAGAATACTAACCAGTCATAGAAGCGATTTTAAGGTATTACTTTATATTAATATGTCAAGTTGATTCTTATAACAGTCCGCGCCCTAACTGATAAATTAAAAGACTTATCTTTTAATTTATCAGTTAGGGCGCGGACTGTCTGCAATAATGTCTGTCCGCTGAAATAAATAAGACGATAACGATGTAGGTGGACAGACGACCGGTGGATGCAAATAGCCAATTTTATTGTCGTTCATTGTGGCATTCTAAGGGGGAGGGGGGGGACGTCTTTCGGCAATGATGATGATAAGTATCAAGAAGAATTCAGTATCGTACCTGAAATTTCCCGTACCGATGTAAACAACTTTACATTTTCATGAAGAACAGCATTGGCTTCACTTTTTATTAGATGTTATTTACTTATCATGTCTTATAACATGTTTCTGACACTGCTTTTCATAGTTTCAAGTAATATTTCAATTGAAATACGCAGAAATATTCACAAACTGATTTAATCTTGAGGTTATGTAAACAACAAATGACATTGTTCGCAATGTTGTCAGTTTCTAAAACCGCAAAACTAGTAGTGTCAACAAAAACTAGAGAGACTCTATCGTGGTCTCTGTCTATTTTGTGTAAATATATCTTGCTTTGGTATCTAAAATATAGTTCCCGTAGAAAATTACACGGTAGTGAATCATTACCGTAGACCGTGTAAAAATACCGTGTAATTACCGTGTATCTGGTAACACTGTATCAGACTATCGGATGAAAAAATCGGATGTGTGTTGTCGCACTTAGAGTACGGATCTCTAGCGTAGACAGAATATAACAAGACGTCTAGCTAGCGTGTCGCCGATAAGGACAGAAAATCAGCATTCGTACACGAAACACACGTAATGGATATTTATTCAAATGCGGCTATTATGTAAGTACTTTATACAATATTTCTTAGTGCAATTCAATTTAAAAACACCAAAGCTAGATCGCGGCCGAAAAAACTTCAAAGTAAGTATACTGCACCGTCGTTGGTGCGGTTTTTCTACGGGTTCACGACAAATGCTGAACACACGCTGAAGGACAAAAAAATCATATACTCATTCTTATGCACATTCTTTTCTTGCGTGAATGAGAAAGAAAGTGTCCAGCTCTCTATTGTTTTCTTTCTCTAAGATCTAGTCTCTAGTTCCTTCCTTCCTCCAAGATCTCTATATTCTTTCTCATTCGTACAAGAAAA
Source organism: Furcula furcula (assembly GCA_911728495.1). Lineage (NCBI taxonomy): Eukaryota > Metazoa > Arthropoda > Insecta > Lepidoptera > Notodontidae > Furcula > Furcula furcula. The sequence continues at coordinate 5,730,025 of OU452246.1, read as the reverse complement.
GAATGCATAGGTTAGATGTAATAGAAAGAAACAGAGCATATAATTTTTTCTTGGAGGAAGGAATAAAGATTTTTTGACTGTAACCTGAAGTGAATGACAGAATGTCATTTGTGTGCGTGACGTTTTGCAGTCGTTCGTTTGCTCTGTTTTGCTCTGCTAATCTTGCTATACCGGTGTACGCTCTCGGCAGGGTTCCCAACTTAGGGGTTTCCCCCCCAAATTTAGGGGGAAAAATGTGGGATGGTATTTTTTTAGGGGTGATATATTCATAAAAATATTTAGGGATTTTTATAACTTCATCTAACTAAGTAATAAACAGTGGGCAAATGTCTCTAGTTGAAGTTTCGATACTTTATAAATAAAGAATTTCAAAAAATAGTGTTTCTGAATGAAATTATTTATTGTTTGTTTAAAATTTGTTGTTCGTCTAATGAATACAATAAATATTTTATCATTTATAATGTATTATTTATTTAAAAATATTCAATTATTTATTTTTTAAACAATAATTTTTGTTAGGGGAATCTCTAGAAATTTTGGTGGTTTTAGGGGTTTTTGATTGGAGCTTAGGGGGATAAATTTTTGAGAGTTGGGAACACTGGCTCTTGGCATAATTGTGTTCTGTGAACTTCTGTATTGTGCTGTGTACGTACCAAGGAGCTTACATTTACAACACTGGAGTATGCAACGCAAATAATATCTTGAAGCCAAAAAATTTGGCCTTGAATCATTTCAGTTATGTTTTTTGTCTCTTTCATTAGGATGACCACGACGAATCTAAGTTTAGGAAAAATACATACGGATTACGTATAAAAAAAATGAAAACGTAAGATAGGAATATATCATATAAAACGTATTTTATAGTAAGGGCAGCGTTCGGGAAATAGTGTGCTGTCAGTGATACCTTAAAGCACAGAGACATAGTTGTTTACTATTGGCTCATTAGAAAGCTCCAACAAGCAATGGAATTAGCTATGCCTAAGCATATTCATCCATCCTCCATTGCCTGTTCATTTCTGATTTTATCACGTAGCGAAACCTTGGGGTTACGTAGAAGAGCCGTATATGAAGTAGAGTACCCCTATAGCTTTGAGAATATTCTAGTTGAATTGGCAGTGGGCGGAGCACATAGCTGGAAGAACCGATGGCCGTTGGGTAAAAAGTTTCTAGATAACGACCACCGTCCGGAAAGTGGTATGTAGAATGGCCCCTAACAAGAAGGTCCGATGATGGTATCACACGCGTGGCAGGAAGCTGGGGGATGCGAGTGGCGAAAGTCCGTTAAGTGTGGACGTCATTGGGGGAGGCCTTTGTCTGGCAGTTGACGTCATTCGGCTGATGGATGCAAGCATAGATTTTATAGAAATGAAAAACAAAAATATAGTATATCATTTATTAACATTCATAATATTCATTATTATACAAGCCAGTCCGTAATCGAAAACATTTTACAGGGAAATTTCACTAATGTTTATAAGCATTTAATCACAATCCTAAATCAAAAGGAATAAAATACACAGATTGAAGTGTTCTGTCTGGGATTAAAACGATTAATAATATTTCTGCAAGATATAATGCGATACCAAATAAAGACACATAGCGAGCGAGTTTTACAGAGAGAGAGTAGTGAACATAGATTACTATCAAGAGACATTGGCATGACGTCTTGACATATAGAATGACATCAGTCTGTAATGATGGTTTACACTTACAACAAAAAGCGGTTAAAGCGTTTGCTATGACTGTACATTTCTACGTAATTCTCCTTCAATTCCTTCAAGAAATATGACAACAATTATACATATAATTGTTGTCATATTTCTATAAATGTAGAGTCAGGATTGACTGATGCAGCTCTGATATTTGATTGAGCTATACTTGTAGAAGAGCCTATGGTGCTAGCCTAAAATATAAATAAACAGTTATTTAAAAAGTATTTTTGAATGACTGGCTTAGAACCATTTCTTACGAGGAAGCAGAGTCAATTCTACATTTTATTACATAAAAATGCACTCTTAATTCATGTCTCACATTTATATACACACAAACATTTACACACGTAAACGCTCACGCACACACACGTAATATTACTAAAAATTTTACATTTTTTTTCTTTTTTCCCTACTGTATATTTTTCATTTAACTTAAGCTAAAGCTTATATGGCTATAGAAGAGCGGATCCGTTATACTCAAGTATTATCATGCTTAACTGAGGGATCCAACCTTGTATGTAACTATTTTAAAGTAAGTTAATGAAATAAACATTTTTGATTATATTTTGATTACCTTATTCAAAGTTGACCTTAGTCAAAGTTGAAACACAATCCTGGTCTGTGTGGGTCATAGTCCCCTCTGTTTTAAAATGTCAGCTGCTGCTAATGTAAGCTGACAAATATCATGGATTAATTTATCCTTTATTGGTACATTGGCTAACCAAGTATTTCCTTTTGCAACACCTTTCGAGAAGCTGAAATATAAATATGATTAATATTTTGTTACTAAATTCCAATCAATAATTCACTAGAGTAAATTGACATTAGCTAATGTCACTTTGTAAAATAATATTGCCATATTAACAGTAGTAGTGTAGTGATGTTCCCATTCTACAGCGATGCAATTACTTGCTCAAAGTTAATTAATGAAAACTTATCTAATACTAACAATAATTTTAATTAGAAATTATATTCAGTTGTCAGTAGATGATAACTATAAATAAATCTAGTGAAAATGACGAACAACAAGGCTCCATAGGCTATAATTTTCACCAAGACGGCGGGAATAAGTTGACCTTGGCTTTACACACGCCGCGTCGTATTATTCATCATTTGGCTTCTAATTTCTGGTCTGAGTGGACGAATATTTCTTTTGCTCGCAAGTACTGACTAAGTGATCAATAGAATCATTTTGTCACTTCACAATTTTTTTTTCATCAAAAACTGGTAACACAGTAAACGTCAGTTTACTCTAGTGAATTAATGATATGACGAAGTACTATTTCTATCAGGGCTTACTTTCCAGGCAGAATTTTGATACATGTTGGCTTTTTATCACGAAGCGTATATACCTAACCATAACTATTATTATGAAGATTTTCATTAATACATTTTCTGAATACAAAATCTGAGTCTAGTTCGCTTAATACTAAATATATCAAAATAATGTGTCGAAATTATATTGTATTTCAGTTGGTACAACTTCGGTATATTTTACGTCTGTGGCGGCTATGGGTCCTCTTATGAGTGCAAAAATATTCTATTTTTGACTTTTAAACATTAAACTCATACTTAAGTATAATTACGTATCCTTCTCGACTCGGAAAATCTTAATTTCAGTGTTAATGGTCACCCTACTGATGTAAAATGTTTATTTAAAATTAGATGATTATAGAGCATAATTGACAGAATAAAATAGGTATATCATCTAAATATCGCCACACAACACTAAAATTAATCATTATTGACTTATTTTTAACATGATTCGAAGGTAAAAATGTATGAATACATTAAATACGGTTATTAGCGCAAAAATACACTAACCTGTGAAACTTTTTGTCCGAATTTGGCTTCCAAACACTTCTGCAATTGTGTACAACATGTTACATTGTTTAAATAGCGAATCTAATGAGAATACAGTTTTATTTCATCTTTTAAAAACCCGAAGTGGTAGAAAATATATGACGGAGCGGCCATATTGTGTTCAATGAGAGTTGCCATAATGTTAAAACGGCAGCTACCAACAATCAGGGTAGTGAAGGGCTGGTTTAGGAATATGATTTCTATATAATTTATTACTGACGTCCATAGACAATACTCAAGTTGACGTGGATGTAATTTTTCTTATAATTCATGTAAGGTCAGTCAAGAGAACCACGACCCACGTTGCGAAATCTTGAATTATCACAATTCACACAATCAGGATTGGGATTTTTTGTGTTAATCATGGCAATTTTAGATAAAGTGTGAGAGGGATAAAAAACATAACTAAGGGTGAATGAACCTGTCTTCAATAATTTGTTCTAGGCGAAAACTCCAGTGTTGTAAATGTAAGCTTCTTGGTACGTACATTTTGTACTGACACTGACTGACAACCACAGACAGACAGAAGACAGAACACTATTGACAACTATGATGTGTGCAGAGTCTCCAGATTGGGGGTTTTTTCCCCATTTTGGGGAAAAATAAATACTTTAGGGAACTTTTGGGGATACGAAAACTATGGGGAAAATTTTGGGGAACACATTTTTTCTTGGCGAAAGCTTGGGAAGAAACAAGTCTTATTTAGAATGGTTAAAAATAAAAAATATTTCACATTCTCATAGGTAAACGTCAATATTACTCTTTCGTTAATGTTTCCCTCACAGCCAATGGTCTCAAAAAACTGTTTTTTTTTGTGGAGAAAGTACAGGATCTTATTTTAATAATCTGCGCTATAGTGGCATCTTATACTGGCTATGTGAATTTCGGTTCTTTTTGTCCCTCTGGAAGAGTTTAATAACTCTCATTACAAAAAGTAGCCTCTAACGCACAAATTCCCATTTAATCTCTATACGACCAAAAATTCAGCCAAATACGTGAAAGCGTAATAAATAAGCTAAAACGGCCTACACACGGCCCTAAAATCAGTGGCGATATCGGGACAGCGGTGGTGGGGATGAAATCGGCTACTACTCTACACACGACCCTACAAGTTAGTACAGAACCGACCGTGCAACAGACTGTTCGTTGATCCGAGATGCTGCCGACACTATCAAAACAGCAAAAAAAGGCATTGCCTTGGCACTTACTATGGTGCCAACAGGCGTGGGTTCGATTCCCACCAAGTGTCTGGGTGTTTTATCTATATTTTCTTCTGTTGGTCGGGTCTATCTATCTATCCTTTTGAGGTGGGCGTTAATAGCTGCGACACAGTTTTTAACTAATGTAGCTATTATCGTACTTATGTAAATATTAACATCTGTTTTAGTTCCAATAAAATATGATTTGATTTAGATTTGATTTGATATAAGTATGTATTTACAAAAAAAAGTATATAAATGTATTAGTATCAGTTGTCTGGTTTCCATAGTACAGGCTCTGTCTAGTTTGGGATCAGATGACATGATGATATTATATTATTATAATATATTATACCTTATTATACCCATTCATTCGTTCATTCTTCGCACAGAGCGGAGCGCCTGCACGTCGTATCGCCGCAGCACTCGAGTGCATACTGCGTAGAAATCAGTCCCGATTTCGCTACACACGTGCCGACAACGCTCCCTAGACGATAATCGTCCCTAAATCGAGAGCTCGCCCGAAGCGATTTTAGACCCGATTTATAAACAATAAAAATTGGATACGATTTGCCTATACACGAGGTGATTTAGGGGACGATTTAGGGTCCTCCCCACCACTGTCCCGATATCGCCACTGATTTTAGGGCCGTGTGTAGGCCGTTTAAGAAAGAAGCAGGCGCGGTCACAGCCAACGATTGGGGGGGGGGGGGGTCATAGTTGACGGGCCCTTTGGTCTAAGGCCCTGGCCGCTAGCCAATAGGTCGTGGGTTCGATTCCCACCTTGCGTCCGAGTGTTTCAAGTGCGTAACCTATGTTGGATACAATTGCTTAGTTGTTTTAGAGCAAGAAGTTAAGTTTGAGATTTTGGGGGGTCATGACCCCTACGATCCGCCCTCTCGGAACTGGCACTGGAAAGAAGCTCGCTTTTACTTTTATAAAATTAGTAGGTAGATAAGGGAGGATTAGATATAGGAGTGTTCGTTATATTATATAACTGATATAATAATCCACTATTTATAAATAATCAAATCGCTTATTATTTGATATCTTAGGCAAGCGTTATTTAAATTACATAAGTATTGCACGCACGCCGCATGACCACAGCCGCCTGCCACGACGCGGCGACGATACTAACGAAATATCGTAAAAACTATTTTATTCATTTCATTACTGGACACGGATTCAAATATAGTTCTTAAGTAATTGTCTTAGAGTATTAATTGGCACGTGACTCGTCATCGTGGGCCACGACTCAAGAACCAAGGTCAATTTCACTTTGCCGTATAATATTTTGTCACGAGTTGCATGCCAAATAATACTTTAATACAACTGCTTAAGAACTATATTTAAATCAGTGTCCAGTAATATCTAACGTTTAGATGATTTCCAACGATATTTATCTTATTTGTTCGTATCATAATTATAATAACGTTCGTTAGTTTATTTTCGTTTCGTTGAATCAATCAGTGCGGCTTACTGGCTTGACCTTGTATGACGTATTTATTTACGTACGCGATTATCGTCTGTCGTGTTTGTAAGCGATTCCGATTTGTGTTTTTTTTTTCAAATAAAGCATCGTGTTGGTTTGTTTACTGTATTAAAACTGTAAATTAAAGTTAGTTTTAGTTATGTGTTTATAATATAAATAATAATAGGTTAGGCAATTTTTGTAAAAAGTTTTTTGTAGTTATAGTTAGAAGTGGGGCTAGAATATAATAATCTTTACTAAAAAAAAAAAAATACTGCCCGCTAATCGCTCGAATAGCAGCCGCAGCTCGAACATATTGTTATTCTTAAGTCCACATAGCTATTAAAAAACGTTTAACGAACGGCGCGACGATAATCCAAACGCGACGTTAGGAAGCTAACTGATATATTAAAGCGTAAAAAATAACATGCGTTTTATAAGTAGCATATCGTTATAACGCGTTTTTAATATATAGCCGTTGCGAACACTCCTAATTAGATATATAATTTGGGGAAAATTGTACAAAAATGTATCTTTTTGGGGAAAAATAAAACCTGATTTGGGGAAATTTCACATGCTTAACCTGGCGACCCTGTATGTGTGTTGGTACTGGTTGGTACTGTGCGATTTTGGATTTTCTGATAATCTTAAAACTTTTGCATTTTCCACGGACTTTGATAGACCATACTCACAGACTACTCAGTAACCATACTACAATAACTTTGGCCTGTGTTATACGGATACGAATTTAGTGCTTTTTGATTCCAAGACATCGCTTTTGTTAAAAAGCGTAATGGAGCCTTCTACGAGATTGCTTTGTATAAACTGCAACATAAGTGTCAATACGCTTCGGCGTTATCGGGCTCTTCAGTTAGATAGCAGAGTCACCTCGCTTATTAGCACTTGGATATCTCCAGTAATAGTAAGTATAATAACAATCAAGTGCCTAACGATTTAGTATCCTGTCAACGGACGTTTATGTCCAAAAGGATTGATATTCTTATGTAGCAAAGTATATTTTTCAAGTTACATGAAAAATAGAACTAGGTGACGCCCCTAAGGCGATGCACTGACCGAATGTGTTACTAGTTTTATGTAGATTTTCCCCATGTTTAGCTAGTGTTTTTTTATAGGCAGCTGTTTCAAACAAAACATGTAAAGATACAAAATATATATACTTATTTCCATTGTGGGCTTCAAAGTCTTGATAATTGATTTGTCTTTCAGATAACAGAAGCAGATTACATTTGTGAAGCGTGCTTTGATGTAGCCATGAAGAAAATTAATACTTTGATTCATGGAAACAATGAGTGTGATCCATCTGCTGGTTCATCTTGCCGTGGTCATGCTCAAGTATGCCCCGTTTGTGGTCGTTCATTACTCAAACGTCAAAGCGACCACATACTCAAAGAAAACACATCAAGCCTCACAATAAGGATGATCAACTTAATTCGAACTACTGTAGCACCTCGTCAGGTAATAATTTAACTATTCACTCATTTTAAATTGCATTCAATTTTTTCTTTAAATATCATGTTCTATTACATTTACCCATTCACCCACCTATCTCCTACTTTTGGGTGTCCGTAAGAGGTGACTAAGGGAAAACAAGAATATGGGCAGCAGCATCTTTCTATTGGATCACCTACCACCTATACTGCAATCCCCAAAAATCCTGATAAGTGTGAGGATTATGGCAACCCCTCGTGCTGCTGAATCCATGACATTATTAGGTATGCCACTGAATTTATTACAAATATGTTGTTTCACATTAACAGATATCACAATCTGATCGTGTATGTCATGCGTGTTGGTTGCGATTTAAAAGACAAGCTCTTGCAACTCAGCAACAGGATGAGAGAAGAGGCTTAGATGGTGACGAGACTCTTCAAGATGAAACAATTGAACAAGAAGTACAACAGTCTGTTGATCCAGTCCATGTTCCAGAAATACAACCTCCTCCTCCGTCCCCTGCAGGTACAGATGAGAGGTATGAAAGGGTATCTGTAGAATCAGTTCCAGCTCCAGAGGTTCAGTCACAACACTCTCAAACCCAACCAGTGAGATATCAACAATCAAGTAACATAACATTACTTAATTATAAACGTGCTCCCAATACAGCATCTCATTGTGTAATTTATGGGTGTGAGAATGAAAATCTGCATACTGTATCAGATGCACTGCGGGCTACCATTTTGTCCAACTATAATTTTTATATTCCGAAACTGGCTAGGGTGTGCACAGACCATTTACATGGCAACAGTTGGGATACCCTTTATGCCAGTGAAAACAGCATGAGTGATTTCACTGTTGAACAAGTTGAGCATATTTTTTCCTTTGTGCAAAAACACAAGCATTTTCTTGATTTTTCATGTATAGAATCAGTACGAGAAATTGATGACCATCTTTTTGGATTTTGGATGGGATTAACAAAAGCGAAATTCCTTCATTTATTAGAAGACCTTCCCCGACTGTTAGAACAACACAGGGGTATATTAGGTCTAGCTGCTGTATTGATGAAGATGCAAACAGGGGATTCCGACTTAAGAATATCCACAATACTACAAGTTCCTCGCACAACACTGGAGAGGTTAATGCAAACAGCACGAGAAATACTGCAACAAGATTTTGTTCCACGTAACCTCTGAATAAGCCACTCATGATCCCAAAAATGGCATTTATAATGAAAATAACGAACAATGTATTGTGATGTGTGATGGAAGATACATTTTTTTGAAGAAAAGTGGGAATTACGTTTAAATAAATCTTTACATAAATCTTTTAAAGCCATTTTTAATAGTAGCCTGTGATGTTTAAATTTTAGATTGTTTTGGCCCATACAAAGCTATGACATCTGATGCAGAAAATAATGTCTTCTTTGTTCAGCAATGAAAATTCCCCACTGAGACAGAACTTTCAAGATAATGACATATTTATTTTAGACAGGGGATTCAGAGATAGTATCAGCTTATTAGAGCATTGTAATTATAAGGCATGCCATAGTCACTTTTGAGGCGAACACCAGTTAACCACCACCCAAGCAAATAGAAGTAGATGTGTAACTATATGCAGATGGGTGGTGGAGGTTGTAAATTGATATTTTAAAAGAGATTTTAGATTATTGAGGTTTGACCATTTTAATGAAACTGTACCAAATATCTCTGTATAATATATTATCTGTATATAAATATGTATATATTGATATTTATACTGTATAAATATATATATGGTTCTCGAGTGGCGACCACGAACCGGAAGACGCAGCGTAGGTAGGCCTCCCACTAGGTGGACAGACGACATTGTGCGCGTCGCAGGTAACCGGTGGATGCAAATAGCCAATTGTCGGTTATTGTGGCGTTCGAAGGGGGAGGCCAATGTTCAGCAGTGGACGTCTTCCGGCTGGTGATGTGATGTGTGATGTGTACCAAATATGATGGTTTATTTCCAAATTGCTGCAAGATTAATAAATAAGTTTTGTGTTCGCCTTCGCAATAGAGCTGATGCTGCTCAAATTCTTAATATAATAAATGAAAGGATGCTCAGTGGCGTGCACAGAAAGTAGGCAAAAATATCTGAGAGTTATTGGTACTCTAAGCTATTTGTTAGTGTGCCACCACAAATATCCTTAAAGGGTTCTCGATTAATAGTCAGATATGTAGAATGACTATATTATATTTCAATAGGCATGATGACTAATTTTGAATAAATACTTTATAATGTACTTACGGGTCTACTATTGTCGAAAATAATCATATTTTTGTATTAAATTTACAATTAATAGCAATATTTTCAATTTTTATAATAGAGTTTGAATTTCGTTCCAAAACTAAGACTGGTGCATGGCGCCATTTTGTGACGTCAACAGGGTCTAAATAAACATCTGCTTGTTATTTGTAGGTATAAATTATCATTGTATGAAAGAAAAAGTAGAGATGACAGTTGTTTATTTATACCGGATTGACGTCATTCACTCTGATCAGTGTTTATTACAAAATTGCGATTAGCTGTATTTAAGTAATTTATTTGCTTAAATATCACGAAAATCTCTCTATTATTATGAATGTGAGATGCATTTTTGGAATCAGTGCAATCTGTTCTAATATTCAAAACCACAGATTCATTGGTATTGTGTTGCAGTCATCATGCCTATTATGAGGCTGAATTACAGAGTAGTGTTGTCGAGAACAGGAAATGGAATGTGTTCAGGGAGAATGTTCTACGGTTTATATAATATTAATTTAACTTACAAGTGCAAACCTAATCTAGCGCAGACGTCATAAATCACAAGGGATAATTACCTACTTAAGTCTAAGAAGTGCACACAAATATTTTAGCTAATAATTTATACTTAAGTATGTACGATGTGCCCCTATTTAGTTTAACCTAAACCCTAGAGTTACTTACATATCGCTAAATGTGAAACACGTGTTGACATGGTCCCACAGTACCCCCCTTTCAAGTAAATCGTACAGGTGGTTTGCTGACTCTGCCTGTTCTTGTGATGTACTGATGATTTGATGGCTAATTTACAATTAACAACATAATTCTAGTTTTTATTTATTAGAGCAATCTTGTGATATACTTTATCTGGGCATTTCTGGGGCACAAATGGGCAGGTCCTTTATTGCTGTGCACTTGAGTTACGAGTAGGTACCTACTTATCGCCACGTGCGTAACACTTTTGATAGCAAACGGCATTAATGGACGAGAAGGCATTATAGAATCGCTAATGTCGATTCATTTGTTACAAAAAAATGTTTAAAAAAAGTGAAAAAATGACAAGCCCGCTGAGTTTCTTGCCGGATCTTCTCAGTTGAGGCCGCGTTGTGGCTTTTATCCGGTGGTAGCTTTTTAAAAAATTACCATTTAGAAGTGCTAGCGTTAAGCCTATTTGAAATAAAGATGTTTGAGTTTGAGAGTATTGCTGCAACTGCATTGTAGGACACACCGCACTGTGGGTTGTTGTGCACATGTTGGTGTTGGTGTGGTATTTAGGTTGGGCCAGGCATGAAACCAACCTTCGGAGTCGCTGGACGTTCGGGGTGTGGGCCCTTAGAACGTCCATTGAGTACGGCGGTGATTCCGAGGAGGACGGCGGCGGTTTTGCGACCCCCGTCCCCGTGAGCACTGTGACAGGGGGGGCTACAATGCGCCCCCCGGCGGCTACAATGCGCCCCCCGGCGCCGGGTACAAAGGCAAGGCACTGAGGGGCTCCTGGTGCAGATCCCACCGGAGAGCCCTGGGGTCCCCTCTCATGTGCCGATGCGACAGCCGCGGGGGTTTTAGTGGGTAAGAATTCCACATACCCCGATCGGGCCCCACAGCTCCCGGGGATCTTTCGAAGATTTCCCCCGCGTCGAAACCAACATTGTGGCTCCAGCGGCATTTTTAGATGAAGTGGTTGTAGAGAAGACATCGAATAAATAATAATAAATCAAATCCTGTTTTTTATTTAATTTCCCTGTCCTCCCCAAAACTTATATTTATAATTTTCAAATTATCTTCAGAATCAGAATTGGACCTGTTACAGTTTTATTATAAGTATAGATATAGATGAAACAAATAAGGGTTGACGTTTATTTCAAATAAAAAATCAACTAAAAAATCAACGAAAGCGTAGATTTGTATCTAGTCTCCTATATGTGGGAGACTTGGTCCCCACCCTCAGATAGACATGATCCACCCTGATCAAGTCTCCTACATGTTGGGGACACCTGTACTACGAAATGTGTTTGAATATCTTCTGGACCAGCAATACGATCTTCGATCCGGACGGCCATTTACATAAATGGAAAGAAATTCTGTATAGGTTATACAATCACTGCTAAAGGGAAAACATTAATTTATTTATAAACTTTTTACTATGTTTCAAGGCATCATTGCTAAGTATTCTATCCAGGGTCTGCAACTTTCGTGAAGTATGGGGTGGAATGGTTAATAAATTAATACATTTTTCAACAAAGCTTATCTGGCGTTTCTGGTTATTCGTGATGATTAAACACGGATTTTGGAACATCTCACGTGTTTTTTAGTGTTTCAAAAACAACACAAAATTAGTTGCAGCCATCCACAGCAAACTGTAACTAATTATCCGCATTCAGCTGGAACCCTGTTAACCTGAAAACTTACTTAACCTTTACATGCATTTTTTTTGTTTATGTAAGTTTGTTATGCCTTTTCATCTAAATTCCATATCATAATCATAAATTCCACATCATGTGCTTCAAAATTGTATCGAGCTGACGTAAGCTCGATACAATTTCGCCAATTTAATTGGTCATGAGAGTTTTTTCTTTATAATTTGGCTACAATTTGGGTTTAGTCTTGCTACTTTAAGTTAATCTAATACGTCGTCGGCAGTTGTTTCATTTATAAGCCAACTGCCAACTGTACCTATACCAAAGAGACTAAAAATATATAATAGAGGGGCCGTGGGGCCTTTAAAAGGAATTTCCATACTAGCTCGTTGTTGCTCTTTTTTAACCGACTTCAAAAAAGGAGGAGGTTCTCAATTCGTCTGTACTTATATATTTTTATTTATGTATATTCGCGCATAACTCTGGCAATTATGAACCGATTTGAAAAAAATCTTTCTTCTATCCATTCTTTAATCCGTTGATTGGGTCCCTTATAAAAATATTGCTTACGAATAAGTAGTTCCTGAAAAAACAAGAATGGAGAACGCGCAGGAAAACTGCAGGAATGCCTATAAGATGACTTTTTGTCGCTTTTTAAGGACAAAAGTGTTCATAACTCTGGCAAATATTTATCAATTGTAATGATTCTTTTTTTATTCGAAAGATTGAACCACTGTCATGAATCTTTATGAATTTTATCACAACCGGATAAGAACTTACTGGAGGACCATGAACGACGTGGGGGAATTTATCTGGTAAAAACCATAAAACTGATGTTCTCCATTACATTACTCTGACAAAATATGAACCAATTTCGATGACTCTTTTTTTATTCGAGAGAGTAAACTACTATGACGATTCCATGCAAATTTCATTACGACCGGATAAATTCTTTCTGAAGAAACATGAATTACTTATATACTTTACACCATGTAGACGATAATGTGATCATAACCTACCTAGATCATTTTACCGTCTTCAATGGTTCAATCTTTTAGTATGAAAATATCACTAAAAAGTATAAAACAAAATATTAAAAAAAAAATTGAACCGACTTCAATAACACTGAAAAGTATAAAATAATTTAAATATTATTGAAGATGGTGCCAAATATACACATCAGGTACGCCAACACCAACTTTTCAGTGTTATTGAAGTCGGTTCGATTTTTTTTTATATTTTATCAACAGTGTCACCCAACAGGTGGTACTATTTTACTTCATATTTTTTTGGAGTTTAGGATTTAGTTACAAAGGCCTTTGAGCACTGGTCCAAAGGCCTTTGCATTAGAATCCTGTTTGTGCCAAATAAATTATTTACTTATTTAATTTATTTTCATCTAACCCGGCTAAGAAACTAAATAAACCAGCTTTTACATAATAAATACAGAAATATATAAACCATATTACTGCACTATCAAAGCACATAAGGTCTTGACTGTAAAACCTATTTTGGCGTTCTTGGGTATCGAAACTAGGACCCTAGAGATCACAACACCACCAAACTTGTGGGTGTATTATTAATGAAGTTTTCTTCATTATATAAAGGTAAGGTAAATAAAACCAACTTCTGCAATAAAATATGTATATTGTATAAATATTACCTACAGTGTGTCTATTGACATAGCACCTACCTAATATGTAGTAAGAAAAAATAATTTATTTATTTATTTTATTTTATTTGGGACGATTACATAATAAGGTAAAATAACAAATATGGATACTGAAAATAGGTAATTAAGCAACCTGCACCGTTGACCACAGAATAAACTTAAATTAGCGAGAAACAAATGAATTTTTGTATCGTAAATGCACCCTTAAACAGATTTACGTTTAATGATTAATGTAAGTATACAATTTAATGAAAGTTGGTTATTATATTACTCATAATTAAAAGTTGTCTGTCCGGTTGGAGCTACCGGACGCACTTACACCGGTACATTTGATGTTGCCCTTTTTAACCGACTTCAAAAAAAGGAGGAAATTATCAATTCAGTTGTATGGTTTTTTTTGTTATAAATATACAATATTGGTTTGCTGTGTATACAAAAAAATACAATTGTGAAATATGGTCATCACATCAAAGGACTTGTTGCAAAATGGGCTAGGTCTATGTACACCACCTCAAAAAATCGAGAAAAATCCACAGAATTCGGAAAAAATATAAATATTTCGTTTAAATTAGTATTATTGTTGTAATTTTAATTAAAATTATCATTTATTTTATATCTACATTCAACGATGCCGAATTAAACTGTTAGCCAGCCAGCCAGCCAGCCCGCCAGCTGTCAATAGCTACTGCTGTTGTCACACTTGTCACAGTTCGTTGTGTATAAGAAAACAGAAACAAAAATACAATGAGTACTGTAATCATCGATAAAATATATAAACTAGATAAACATTCACGAACAAAATGACATCTAAAATGTGGTCGCGGAGGTTGCAAACTTATATGTGCTGGTGGCGGAAACGTGAACTAACGATTTTATAATGATAATGACTTGTAGTTTGACAGTTTCATATAGACAGTAGCGACACTCCTATCGGCAATAATAAATTTGTCAGGATGTGGCTTGTAAAGAAATAGCGACACACTCACTACCACTTTTTGAACCGTGACACCAAAACTAGTTTATATATTATATCGATGACTGTAATAAAAATTCTTTTAACGCCATTGATAATAAAAATGACACATGACAGTGACACTTTTCCGCCATGCCAGTTTTTTGTTATGTGTTGCAAATCAAAGTTTAAAATCTTAAGTCTTACATGCAAATAAAGTCAAATTAAAGTAAATGGATAGTTCAACACTTTTTTATGTGTGTTTCCCTATTTTAGAGTATAGTGCACAAAGACCTAGCTCAGGCTCCATACATTTTGGAACACCTCTTTTCAAAATGTTTAATATCGTACCAATGCTTAATTTTTGTCTTACAATAAAGATTACAGTAAAATACATAATATTTCATTAAAATAGCTGTAAGGACATGTACGTACCTATTTAGTGGTTTAGTGGAATGGTTATGGTAAAATTAGAAAAAAATAAATTGGTATAAACTCGTAGGTACTCGTGCTCTTTTGTTAATTACAGCTCATTTTATTTCCATGACCCTGAATTAAACCTTCCTGGGGGGCAATTCAACTAATTTACAACGGTTAAAGTTTAGTTTCGGTTTAGTAATCGTTAGATTGCAGTTGTCATTCGATAATGACGTAAAAAGTTATTCCACTAGTTGAAATAACAAACTTAAACTAAACCTTAACTTAACTCCAACCAAAACGCAAACTGAACCATAACCGAATTACAATTGAAACATATCGAAACATTACTGGGTTTCCATACACCTTTATAGCTGAAAATGCTGCATCCAACCAGTGGACAGATTTGAATGCGGTTTTTTTTATTTGAAAGATAGTATAAGCGAGATGGTTTTTAGCTATACTTCATGAAAATCGGTCCAGCCGTTTGAACACCATCAGCTCTTTTCCGAGTCGAGGTAGGGATATTTCGTATACAATAGATATATTTCATTACTTCTGTTAGTCCGAAAGATCTGAAATTTAGAACATACGAGTATGTAAATCCAATGATATGACGGTTTGATGATCAAGAAGAAGGTGGTAACAGGATCTCGGCCCCAATAAACGTAGACCCAACGAGTCCAAATTCGGTGGGTCTGCGTTTATTTGTGCAGAAATCCTGTGACCACCTTCCTGCTCCATCATCAGACCCTGGTCACCATTTTTCTAGCAAATACTCGTCGAGACCTACCCAACGAGCCCAAACTTAGTGGGTCTACGTTTATTGGTGTAGAAATCCTGTGACCACCTTCCTGCTCCATCATCAGACCCTGGTCACCATTTTTCTAGCAACTACTCGTCGAGACCTACCCAAGGAGCCCAAACTCAATGGGTCTAGGTTTATTGGTGCAGAAATCCTTTAACCACCTTCTTGCTCCATCATCAGACCCTGATCACCGTTTTCTAGCAACGACTCGTCGAGATCTACCCAAGGAGCCCAAACTCAATGGGTCTAGGTTTATTGGTGCAGAAATCCTTTAACCACCTTCTTGCTCCATTATCAGACCCTGATCACCGTTTTCTAGCAACGACTCGTCGAGATCTACCCAAGGAGCCCAAACTCAATGGGTCTAGGTTTATTGGTGCAGAAATCCTTTAACCACCTTCTTGCTCCATTATCAGACCCTGATCACCGTTTTCTAGCAACGACTCGTCGACTTACCCAAGGAGCCCAAATTCGGTGGGTCTACGTTTATTGGTGCAGAGATCCCGTCACCACCTTGCTGCTCCTTCATCAGACCCTGATCACCATTTTCTAGCAACTACTCGTCGAGACCTATCCAACAAGCTCGAACTTGGTGGGTCTACGTTTATTGCGGCCGAGATCCTGTTACCACCTTCTTGCTGATAATCATCAGACTCTGGTAAAGGTTACCATTTTCTTACAGATATAGGCGTCAAACTTAAAACACTCCTCGTTTTTGGTCGGGATTAAAAACAAACGAGATAGCTGACATTTTTATACTATAATATTTTTATACTATATTTTAATACAAAAAGATCACAAAGAAATAAAGTCAGCAAATAAAGATGATTTGATTTGAAAAATAACTAGTTTTGATTACTTTGTCTCCACAAGCGGGACACCAAATCCTGTTGATAGATATACCCTCGTTGTAATTGATCATTATGTCTTGTCCTTCTTCGTTCCATTGTTGCTAGGCAAGCAGTATTAATGCTGGCATGCTTCTAAATCCTCTTCAGTATAATCTGGCTCCTGATTAGTTTGAAGCGCTATGTTATGCAGGACACAACATGCATTAATTATTTTTGCTGCAACTCTAGGCTTGTAGTGCAGCTTTCTATCCACTAATAAACACCTGTAATATAATTATATCATGTATGTATTCTTATAATAAATAATTAATAATAAATTGTTTTTATTTTTATTTTACTGTAATGTATAATAGTTTGCATACCGTCCTTTTAAAATACCAATACACCTCTCCACAACATTCCTCACTGTCATATGCATGTCAGTATAGAATGCTTCAGGAGTGTTGAAAGCAGAATTTAATATTGGGGTCATCAACAGCCATCTCAATGGAAATCCAGAATCACCTGGAAGGAAATATTTTAGCATTTAGAATTTACAACATGCAATCAAAGGTTCAAAACAATGTGTGCAACTAATCTACAAAGTACCTAGTAAATAAAAATCTTCTGCAGAGGTATTGAGTACTCTGTCTAATGCGTTTTGTAGTGGGTTGTTGTTCCATGCAGTACTATCATGTGTTAATCCAGGAATCAACGCACATTATTTATTAATATTTTACTGTATATGTACTGAAGATATAATAACAAATATATAGGTATAGTAGGTTATTTGTGTATATAGTTAATTAAAGAAGTTTGTTTCAGATTTGTGATTGTGATGCTAGGATAATGTGCGTTGATTCCTGGATTAACACATGATAGTACTGCATGGAACAACAACCCACTACAAAACGCATTAGACAGAGTACTCAATACCTCTGCAGAAGATTTTTATTTACTAGGTACTTTGTAGATTAGTTGCACACATTGTTTTGAACCTTTGATTGCATGTTGTAAATTCTAAATGCTAAAATATTTCCTTCCAGGTGATTCTGGATTTCCATTGAGATGGCTGTTGATGACCCCAATATTAAATTCTGCTTTCAACACTCCTGAAGCATTCTATACTGACATGCATATGACAGTGAGGAATGTTGTGGAGAGGTGTATTGGTATTTTAAAAGGACGGTATGCAAACTATTATACATTACAGTAAAATAAAAATAAAAACAATTTATTATTAATTATTTATTATAAGAATACATACATGATATAATTATATTACAGGTGTTTATTAGTGGATAGAAAGCTGCACTACAAGCCTAGAGTTGCAGCAAAAATAATTAATGCATGTTGTGTCCTGCATAACATAGCGCTTCAAACTAATCAGGAGCCAGATTATACTGAAGAGGATTTAGAAGCATGCCAGCATTAATACTGCTTGCCTAGCAACAATGGAACGAAGAAGGACAAGACATAATGATCAATTACAACGAGGGTATATCTATCAACAGGATTTGGTGTCCCGCTTGTGGAGACAAAGTAATCAAAACTAGTTATTTTTCAAATCAAATCATCTTTATTTGCTGACTTTATTTCTTTGTGATCTTTTTGTATTAAAATATAGTATAAAAATATTATAGTATAAAAATGTCAGCTATCTCGTTTGTTTTTAATCCCGACCAAAAACGAGGAGTGTTTTAAGTTTGACGCCTATATCTGTAAGAAAATGGTAACCTTTACCAGAGTCTGATGATTATCAGCAAGAAGGTGGTAACAGGATCTCGGCCGCAATAAACGTAGACCCACCAAGTTCGAGCTTGTTGGATAGGTCTCGACGAGTAGTTGCTAGAAAATGGTGATCAGGGTCTGATGAAGGAGCAGCAAGGTGGTGACGGGATCTCTGCACCAATAAACGTAGACCCACCGAATTTGGGCTCCTTGGGTAAGTCGACGAGTCGTTGCTAGAAAACGGTGATCAGGGTCTGATAATGGAGCAAGAAGGTGGTTAAAGGATTTCTGCACCAATAAACCTAGACCCATTGAGTTTGGGCTCCTTGGGTAGATCTCGACGAGTCGTTGCTAGAAAACGGTGATCAGGGTCTGATAATGGAGCAAGAAGGTGGTTAAAGGATTTCTGCACCAATAAACCTAGACCCATTGAGTTTGGGCTCCTTGGGTAGATCTCGACGAGTCGTTGCTAGAAAACGGTGATCAGGGTCTGATGATGGAGCAAGAAGGTGGTTAAAGGATTTCTGCACCAATAAACCTAGACCCATTGAGTTTGGGCTCCTTGGGTAGGTCTCGACGAGTAGTTGCTAGAAAAATGGTGACCAGGGTCTGATGATGGAGCAGGAAGGTGGTCACAGGATTTCTACACCAATAAACGTAGACCCACTAAGTTTGGGCTCGTTGGGTAGTTCTCGACGAGTAGTTGCTAGAAAAATGGTGACCAGGGTCTGATGATGGAGCAGGAAGGTGGTCACAGGATTTCTGCACAAATAAACGCAGACCCACCGAATTTGGACTCGTTGGGTCTACGTTTATTGGGGCCGAGATCCTGTTACCACCTTCTTCTTGATCATCAAACCGTCATATCATTGGATTTACATACTCGTATGTTCTAAATTTCAGATCTTTCGGACTAACAGAAGTAATGAAATATATCTATTGTATACGAAATATCCCTACCTCGACTCGGAAAAGAGCTGATGGTGTTCAAACGGCTGGACCGATTTTCATGAAGTATAGCTAAAAACCATCTCGCTTATACTATCTTTCAAATAAAAAAAACCGCATTCAAATCTGTCCACTGGTTGGATGCAGCATTTTCAGCTATAAAGGTGTATGGAAACCCAGTAATGTTTCGATATGTTTCAATTGTAATTCGGTTATGGTTCAGTTTGCGTTTTGGTTGGAGTTAAGTTAAGGTTTAGTTTAAGTTTGTTATTTCAACTAGTGGAATAACTTTTTACGTCATTATCGAATGACAACTGCAATCTAACGATTACTAAACCGAAACTAAACTTTAACCGTTGTAAATTAGTTGAATTGCCCCCCTGGCCCGGTAGAGATCAAGCGCAGAACCTCAGAGTAATTAGAATGGAGCTAGTATCGCGTCGATTCCCCGAACAAATTTTTCGTGGCACTTTTGCGGGGTTGCGGGAGAAGAAGTAAACACACACAGATACAATTTTACGCATACCCACACTATAATAAACTCGCAACACATTCAAAAAGATACGCACACAAATAAAGAATGACCTGAACATATGAACAAAAATTTAGCAGAGAGGTTAGCGCATCATGCTCTCTCCAGTGGTATCTCCTCTAAGCGCAGAACCGACATTTTACGTGCCTATCCGGATTGCGTTTTCGGTCAATTAGGTGACTGGCCTGCATTGTCCTAACCAGGGACAACTGAATGTGGTTGCTCTTCGCAGAATTTGAATCCTCAAACTCTAGATTCTATAAGCGGCAGCAACTGCTGATTTTAACAACTTGCCGAAAGTTATTTAAAAAAAAGAATGTAAGGCATGGAGTGACAGCTTTTAAATGTATTAAGTACATAATATTTCTTGCCACATTCATAGTACATAATAAACACTTACTGGGTGTTTGCTTTTGAAAATTTGTAACTGGTCTGCCGCTGGATCTTCGCTCTTGCAGTAATCTTGGGCCGCCACTGCCACCCGCAGCACCCACAACACGCTTATAATCCTTAACTCCATGTTGTTAGATTTCCTGATGTGTAAATTATAGACTTCCTGGTGTTCGCCAAAGTCCCACTCCGTTCGTGTGTATGAACTGCAACACAAATAGATATTGGTTTTTTTAAATCACATTTTACATTATCGACGCAAGCAAGCAGTTTCCCGCTTGCATTGTACCAGTTATTCCTATTTACAAGTATAGCTATGTCATCTGCATAAGTCGTAATTACACAATCGAGAGTTGCAGAAGTCATTAATGTACTTATTATAAGAAAGCTTTCTTAAGCAGGGACAGGGTTCGAAGTATCACAGGGTAAGCCCTGCGATACTCCATACTCAGCATTTCCATCACTTATTGCCGTTACACTCAAGTCCATTAATGTCCCTTTTTAACCGACTTCAAAAAAGGAGGAGGTTCTCAATTCGTACAGATTAGATTTGGTATTGAAAACTACTTACATTTAAGTGTCAATATAATGGATCGAACTCTGCGTGCGTTAGTAAATAACTTATCAAAATCTACATAGGTACATTGCTAAATGTACAGATTCAGGTGAAAAATACGTTACATCCTCATCGATGAAAAAATAAGAGGAAAAGTGGATAAGACATTAAAAATAAATTTACTAAGTATATATTTAACTTACTATATACTTAACGGTGGTAAAAAAATACTTATAAAACTTTTTTCAATCAAAATTAATAATGTTTATTTTGTTGATTGCAATACGAGCAACATCACAAATTTCTTGATCGAGGATACTTGAACTCGTTGCACGACAGTCAAGGTAGCTTTAAGTTTAATTTTTAAGATCAACTTGCGTTATTCATTGATTTATTGTGTGTGTGCATGTGTGTTTTTATGTGTGTATGTGTATCAAAGAAGCATGAATTAGTAATGCGTAATGAGGCATATAATAATTCATGATTAGGTACTTGCAGAATAGCCTTAGAATAGGAGCTTATACATATATTCACTTCATATAATTGCACAAAATATGTTTTCTTATTTATTTAATTGAAGAGAGAAAAAAAGAGATAGAGAAAATGAGAATACCTTTGCCGCAACCACTGAGGATGCAACGATGCGCTATCTGGGAAAGTCAAACAAATACGCACTTTATATACTCAATTTCTACGTACATTTACACATTGTACAACAAGTTAATTACTGAAAAAAGAATTTAATGTGTTTAATGATGCGCTATCTGGGAAAATAAAAACACAAACTCTCTTTAAATGCTCATTTTTAATTAGCAAAAATTTACATATCATACTTACAACAAGTAAATTAATAAAGATAATAATCTAATTCATTCTTCGCTAAAAGAACATATTTTAATTCTGTTATGCTTTAAGAGCAGCAAACATACCTAATGTTTTATTAACAATTTTAATAACATATTTATACTATTTTTTTCCCACGGAGCAACAGCTTTGTGTAGGTTGTTGTTTCTTACAGCCTAGGACAATGCAGGCCGATTACTTGATTGTCAGTAAAGTAAGGTGATCCATGCGTCGGATGGACATGCAAAAAGTCGGTCCTGCGATCTCTCCCCAGTCGTGTTGCTCTTCCGTCCCATCGGATTGTGAGAGGTAAAAGGAAGTGAGGGTGCACTTGTGCACTATAATATCTCCCGTGTAGATGGCTGACCTTACGAAAGATTGACCGCTGTGGTCGTATTGGCCATGACCAATACTGTCCAGTATTATTATTATTTTATTTTTTTAAACTATCTCCATCATCATCAGCCAGAAGATGTCCACTGCTGAACATCCTTGGAACGCCAGAATAAACAACAACAATTGGCGACTTGCATCCACCGGTTGCCTGCGACCTGCACAACGTTGTCAGTCCACCGATTCAAAGGCTTGCCTACCCTGCGTCTTCCGGTTCGTGGTGCAACTCGTACTTTCTACCTGAACCTTTCTACCCTATCCGTTATAACTTTTTTGAACGATATTAATATACCTAGCATGCAGTGCTCATTGCTCCTCCAACTTGCAGATGCTGAGAGGTATATCAGTGACTTCGGGTTTTCAGCGAATTTTCTCGTTCCGAATTTTATAGCGCAAAGAAACTCAGAAGAACACAAAAGAACTCCGAACATAGCTCTCTCCATAGCTTGCTGTGTGATTCCAAGCTTATATAAAAGGCCAACAGATAAGGACCACGTGTTATTACTATGTCCGATGTCCTCACTGGTAACATACACGGGTTAAAATCCTTCTTTTCAGGCATTGCAGTATTTTGTACGAGAATATCGCGTAATTGCCCGATCAAGCGCTGGAAGCGTATTGGATTCTTCAGGCGACGCCCAACCTTAATTGTGAAAAGGCAACGCAAGAAGAAAAAGAACTGGATAGTCTGACTAAAAAAGACATATTGGTCAACAACTTAGTGGTTTTGTTAACAAGCTTTTTTTAGCTTTCCAGGTGATAGATAATAATATTATACTTAATCAATTTTCGCCCAATTTTGGATATGTATTAAGAACCGATTATATGAACAATAACATCAAGCTGGTCTAGTGATAGAGCTGTAAGGTGGGTAAGAAAACCCTAAAATGGTTACTAGTAGGTAGTTCCGATTCATTCAATTTGTCATAACGAGTTCTATTCAATTCTCCTAATAATGTGGACCTGGTGATGGACCTGGAAGGTTGGTGATGGCAACATTGTACGGCTACTAGAGATCCCATGGAGTTTGGGTTCATTTGATTTATTTTACAAATACAATTTACATCATCGTGTGTGGAAATATCATAAATATGTTACGCATGGCTTCCTTAAGCACAAACGCATTGAAATATGCAAAGTCCTGCATCAAATCAAAAGTTAGTTAAGTCAAGAATAGCAACAATATATTTCGTTGTTTTATACTTCAGATATATATGTTTACATGTGTAGTACTTACCTCTTACATACTAGCGACACCTCGAACGTTTAGAGACCTTTGGATGTAAAGGTTCAGATATTTACCAAATGGAGGAAAGCGAAACCAGAACCTATAAGTAAGTTTCTTGCGTAATAAATAATATACAACAAGAATAATAATTTTATTTCATTTATTTATATTTAAGAAGGCTTACAGACTAATAAAAACTGTTGTTGATAGCACAATATTTCATGATATGCTTATAACAAGCCCACATATTATACCTACCTAATTACAACCACTTACATATAATGAATGCAGTAAACACTTATTTAAACAATCATCCAGCCATGTCTAAAATAATACCCATTGTTAAGAGTTCGTTGTAATAAGTCGATGTTAAGGTTAAAATAAATATGTCTATAACTAGTAACACTTAATAGTATACTATCTATATATTAGAACTGATATAAAGAACGATTTTTTTACCATATTAAATTATAACATTGGCTTGCTTCGCATCAAGCAACACACAATTTTGAGCTAACTCATCCTTTGTATCTCTGTATGGCAAATTGCAATATCATAACTATGGCTAATTTGTACCTATAATGAAGAATACTTGTAGTAAAATATAATTTTTTCATAAATCCAATGATACAGTTTTAGTTTTAATTAAAATCGGGCACCTGAATCCTGTAAGTATTTTTCGATTTTTCGTTATAGTTTCAGATTTGGCCACCCACGCTCACGTAGCCATTTAAATGAAGATATTATTGTATGGCTTGTAATTTTGGTAAAGAAAAATGGTATAACCTCGTACTCATGCTGTTTTGTCAATAACTTACTTAACATTCGTGACCCTGATTAGAATTATACGAATTACCATTTAAGCTTTCTTGTATTCTATTGCTTAGGTCTTCATGTATTAATTAGAAAATCTGAATGGAGAGCCGTTCAGATTTTCTCATTAATACAACTTGGTCGTGTCGGTGTTTGTAATCTGTCTGGGCTATGGATTTGCAAGCACCTGTGATGTGTTGGATTTATTATTAATAACTTACTTAACATTCGTGACCCCGAGTAGAATTCGATGAATTACTATTTAAACTTTCTTGTATTCTATTGCTTAGGTCTTCATGTATTAATTAGAAAATCTGAATGGAGAGCCGTTCAGATTTTCTCATTAATACAACTTGGTCGTGTCGGTGTTTGTAATCTGTCTGGGCTATGGATTTGCAAGCACCTGTGATGTGTTGGATTTATTATTAATAACTTACTTAACATTCGTGACCCCGAGTAGAATTATATGAATTACTATTTAAACTTTCTTGTATTCTATCGCTTAGGTCTTCATGTATTAATGAGAAAATCTGAATGGCTCTTTCTTGCAAATCTTTTTTGGCAGAGTTTAAAGTGGACAAAATATTATTTATTACCCTACTTTTCTCATCAGATGACAATTCATTATTATAAAAGTCACGTATTTGATCGAAATTAGAAGTCTCGTGTTCTTGAATTTCTAATAAATCAACCATGTTATTTTCTGTGTATGGCTCAATGCCATTAAAAGAGTTAGGGTAATAACTAGGCCAGTCTTTTTGATTATCGTTAACCGGTGGTACACCATCACGAATGTTTGTGAGGGCGGTTTTAAGTGGTCTGTTAACGGGAATATTGAAGTAGTTTGATCCTAAGCGATATAAATGGGCCTGTCTGTATATTAAACTTCGGACTTCAAACATTTTGTCAGGCGCTCCCTGGATACCTGGCACTAAATTCCCTGGATTGAACGCTAACTGTTCTATATCAGCAAAATGATTTGTAGGGTTGCTATTCAATACTATTTTACCTATATCCACCAGTGGATAGATGTCTAATGGTAATATTCTCGTTGTATCGAAAACGTCGAAGCTAGCGTTTTTGACATCGCTTTCACTCAATACTTGTATAGAGCACGTCCAACTGGGGAAATTCTTCGTACCTATAGCATTGTACAAATCTCTAGCTGCGTAATCTGGATCGGAACCAGCTAAAGCTACAGCTTCTGTGGAAGTTAATGTTTTGATCCCAGCTTTAGGAAAAAAGTGAAATCTTATAAACGACCTGTCCCCATCCTCGTTGGAAACTTGATAAGTGTGAACACTGAATCCAGGCATGTGACGGTAGCCATCTGGAATCCCTATGTCTGCGAAAATGTGCATAAAAGTTAGTAGACTTTCTGGTCGTATAGTGAGGGCGTCCCAAAAACTATCCACGTTGATTAAATTCGTAACTGGATTTGGCTTTAGTGAATGTGCAAAAAAAGGGAAGTTTAGGGGGTCTCTCAGAAAAGCCATTGGGGGGTTAAGCCCCGCGAAGTCGAAATTTCCATCCTCTGTGTAAAACTTCACGGCAAAACCTCTGACGTCTCTAACAGTATCTGCACTGCCTATAGATCTTGTAGTGAGAGAAAATCTCACCGCTATCGGAGTCTTTTTTCCAACTTCACTTAAAAATTTAGCTTTGCAGATGTGTTTTACGTCGTTTGTTACCTCAAAATAGCCGAACGCTCCTGTGCCTTTTGCATGGACAGTTCTTTCCGGCCGCCTTTCATGAACCATATGAGTCAAAGACTCCATTAATAAAACATTGCGCAATGCTGATTTGTTCAAACTTCTGGTATCATTGTAGTTCATTGGTGCACCGGCAGCAGAGGTCATTACCCCAACAGGAACCTAATAAAAATGATAGTAATGATTAAGTCAAGATTTTTCTGCGTAGTGTAAATATCAGTTGTAAAAACAATAATAAGTAATAGGTACAAGTGCTTAGTTAGACAAAGGTCTCTCTATCTTCTTTTATTATTACAATCCGACTGAACAAAACCTGACTCAACCGGGCTGAGTAGAGATCAAGCGTAGAAGTGACATTTTACATGCTTATCCTGATCAACAGTTAGGTGATCAGCCTGCATTGTTCTAACCAGATCCCTACTTACCATCTCTAATAGCAGTATTATTATAATCGTACTTATAACACGAGGTACAGACGTCAATGTACTATCGAGGACACGAACGCTGTATCAGTTTTCAATCAAAATAGTTTGAACGAAGTTACGTGCGGTTATCTCACGTGCATGCTCGTGCAAGCGATTATGATCCAAAAGATGGTACACTGTTCGTGTCCGTGAGAGTACATATTTTATAGCTTGGTTACTTTCCATCGAAATAGTAAGATTACAATAACATTACTATCAGAGCTGGTGGTGGAGCCCCAGAAACAATTTAAAGTGTTTGCTCCTCGCAAAATTGGAATCCCAAGACCTTTTCAGATTGTATAGAAAGCGGCAGCAATTTACTGATTTTACAACTTGTCGTGAGTTTAAAAAAAACTTGTAGAATCTAAGGCGGGGAGCGACAGCTTCTAATATTACATAATATTTCTTGCCACATTCATAGTACCTAATATACACATACTGGGTGTTTGCTTTTGAAAATTTGTAACTGGTCTGCCGCTGGATCTTCACTTTTGCAGTAATCTTGGGCCGCCACTGCCACCAGCAGCGCCCACAGCACGCTTACAACCCGTGACTCCATGTTATTCGATTATTAGGAAATTAAGTTATAAACTTCCTTGTGTTCGCCAGAGTCCCGCTATGTGCGTGTGTATGAGAACTGTAACACAAATAGACATTGGATTAGATTTCTTTAGACACATTTCACGTTGCCAAATATCTGATTAAAATATATAATTTCCTTCTCGCAGACACCACCACAGCAGTCAATCTTTTACAAGATCAGCTATCTACGCCGGAGATCTGGTTTGCAAAGGAAACGGTTTCCCCGCTACTGTAATATAATGTATAAAATCTGAGACATTATGCCATGGAAATTAGAAAGAAAGGAAGAAGCCATGGTCCTGTCATCTGTCTTCATTTAATACTTGGGATGGGTGGAAATATTGTGTGATGTGTCGATTGATATAAAATATTTGCCTGGCGCACCTTTAATAGACTTTGCTGATTATCTTTCCACTAAGATATGAATAACACTGGTCATATCCAGGATTTAATGCCATATTTGAGTGTGCCTGCGTTCAATAATGTGGCAATTCTCAAATATAGGGAGTTGTGCTGCTGAGAGACTAAAGTTATTTTCATGAGATGGCGTCACGGTGATACCCATGAAACAGTCTTTTTCTTTGTGTTGCTGTTATAAAGAAAGGGCGCTATGGCCAATCCATGGCTGCACCACCAGTTACCATCATCAGAAGGGATCCTGGTCACGCACCAGTTTATATTGATTAAAAGATATAATTGATTTAATTGATACTGATTTTCAATCACCTCTGAAACTACAGCTAACAGGTCATTGTATTCATCATCATCACCAACCGGTCTACTGTGAACGACAATTGGCTATTTATATCCACCGGTTACCTGCAACGCGCACAATGTCGTCTGTCCACCTAATTGGAGGCCTGCCTACGCTGCGTCATCCGGTTCGTGGTCGCCACTCGAGAACCTTTCTTCCCCATCGGTTATCGGTTGTTCGGGTGATGTAGTGTGTGTGTCTGCCCATTGCCACTTCAACTTGCAGATTCTGAGAGCTTTCTCAGTGACCTTGGTTTTTCGGCGAGTCTTCACATTATGGATTCTGTCGCATAATAAGACTTCGAGCATACATGTCTCCATAGCTTGCTGTTTGACCCTGCGCTTGGGCCAGCTGATAAAGACCACGTCTCGGTACCATATTTCATCACTGGCAATACAAATTGGTTATAAACCTATGTCTTCAGGCACTGCGAAATTTTAGACGCCACCAGTCCAAGACCTTGAAAACGTCCTCCAATGCTCCAATAGACATACTCGTAGTAGTAGTTAAGAAAAAAACTCCAAACCAGAAAACCCATTCATGTTAACTGATTGACATCCACTGTGACTCGACAAGCAAACGAGATCTTTTACTACTTTGAATCGTAATAATTACACGAAAAACCGAACTACGGTCCGTTCTTATAAAAATCGTTTAGGTACACGTACCGTTCCGATTGCACGGCGGACATGGAATCGTCGATTCAAAACCACATTTACTCATACCGCTCGCGGTAACTTCATAGAAAATACTTACAACAAGCTTAAATTAAAAGCAATAGAAAATCCAAACGCAAAATAAAAACGCCAAAATATACAATATAAATATTTGTTTTTAATAAAAAGCCATCTATTCAAGCGAGTTTCTGCAAGGCCACTGAAAATTATAACACCCCTCTTATCGCACTCATACAGTTTTCAATGGGCATAATATGTACATATACTAGATGACAATAATTTTTTTTTCTAAAATTTAGAATGACGTAATGATTGATTACTGGGTGAAAAATGCGGTGAATTTAGTTTAATCAGTAATAAATCTGACAAGACCAGACTAATCACAGTATATATAATGGATTCTGAGCGTGCCTCTGCCTTTGACTAAAGCTGTGTAATCTGCATAAGTTGTGATCTTACAATCGAGAGGTACAAATGTTGTCATGTCATTAATGTTTATAAAAAACAGATTAGGACCTAGTACGCTACCCTGACATACCCCAAACTAAGCGTTTCCATTACTTACTGCCACACTCAACTCTGGTAATGATTCAAAATTATCCCCTTTTATAGATTAGATTTTACTTTACAATATAAAATCGAAACAATAAATGTAATGAGCACAGGAGTGATGGCTGATCGGTGGCCAGCCAAAGACAAGTGTTAGGGTTCAATATATCAAATTCAACTCTAGAAAAGAGAGAGAAAGGGAGCCAAAGAAAAAGAGAGTAAAAAAGAGAATACCTTTTCCACAACCACTGAGGAGGCAACGATACGCTATGTGGGAAACATAAAACACATACAATCTTTATATAGTCATTTTCTGCATACATTTACAAGATTAGAATATAATTAAGCAACGGTGCGCTATCTGGGAAAAAGAAAATACCGGTCAAGTCGGACTCGCGTTCCGAGGGTTCCACACCATCTTTAGATAATTAAAGTAATTTTACTATCCATGTAACACCTCAGATAGCAAAAAAAACAAACCGCAAAACTAAGTTTGTTTGGCGAGGTTTTTTAGGATTACTAAAAAAACTGTACTACACACATCAAAAGTGTCTAGGGATCAACATATATTTTTGCAATAACTTTTCTCCTGATTGATATTAATTAAAATTTTCTTTAAGGATTCATCAAATAAAGTGTTTTCGTTTGTCACAGTAACGATAAACCAAGTCACCTTTGCATTAATAAAGAAATTTGCCATTTTCCTAATAAAGGGATTTTTGACATTTGAACCACTAACACAAAAGTTCGAAATAAAAAATAAGTTTTCAAAACTAAAACCCGACTACGGATAAAATCGCAGTCTAAAAAGTAGAAAACAAGAAAATATTTCTTGTCAGATATACTTATCTACCAACGCCTGAAGCAATTAATTATCATCTAGTAAGTAGATAATTTATATATTTCAATTTAACGTATTATAAGTATAATTACTATAGATTGTAGCCGTAGTCGCATGCCACTGATGCCTGATGATCCGTCGTGGCGTTGTCGTTTATACATAAGTCGGCGATCTGTCCCCCTAGACAATGTAACATTCTACAAGCGCTATCGCTAATAGAAAGTTTAAAAATATATGAGAATGACATAAGTCATCGAAAAATCACGTGACAAATTGTAGGGAATTGACACCATTAGCGAATGAAGAAATAGATTCGCTATAAAGCGATTGCATCTTGTCTAGGCCCTCTGGTCAGCTGCTAGTCGTCGAAGTGCATCCTGAATTTTGTGTTCCCATCGCGACAATATAACATTGGCCATATTCGACATTAGCAAGGTGGCATGCGACTACGGCTACAATCTATAGTAATTATACTTATAATACGTTAAATTGAAATATATAAATTATCTACTTACTAGATGATAATTAATTGCTTCAGGCGTTGGTAGATAAGTATATCTGACAAGAAATATTTTCTTGTTTTCTACTTTTTAGACTGCGATTTTATCCGTAGTCGGGTTTTAGTTTTGAAAACTTATTTTTTATTTTATTTATTTTGGGGCTTTATAATTCGTTACAAATCACGTAGAATTATTAGAATTAAGTTAGTATCGCTATAATAATTACTTAGGTTTACTAAATATATTTCGTAAACACGTAATTGTTTATTTTTTTTAGGCATCAGCGTGTGAAAATTCAAGGCTCTATCTAGTACTAATCGTTCATGAATTATAACGCTTTTTGATAAAACATGAAACCCCCTATTTGGACCCCTTAAGATGCGAATTTTGAAAATTCCGTTCTTAGTGTGCGTTTACGTATTGTGAAGAATACACCTCCCTAATTTCAAGTCTCTAGAGCGAGCGGTTTAGGCTGTGCGTTGTCTGTCAGTCAGTCAATCAGTCAGAACATCTCCTTTTATATATATTGATGATGATGATTAAAATAACTTTAATACGAGCAAAGAAGGTATGGAACCCTCGATGCGCGAGACTCGCACTAGACTGGTTTTTTTTTTGTTTGATTCGGTACCTAGCTCCGAACCGGAGTATCTTACCTACTAAAACGCCCCGTACTCAATGGAGATCTAGGGCCCACAATCCAAACGTCCAACGGACAACTCCGAAGGTTGCCTGTTATTTGTCCGGGCTTATGGCTGAGGAGCGAGGCGGCAGCTTTTTTTTTTTTTAGGTGGCAGATTGACGCCGTTGCGTGCGTTTGCGAACACTCTCGGCAGCCTCTTATTGAATTGTAACCTTGCGTGTACTTAGAAGCCACACTTGAGCTAACGCAGCAGTTAGCAAAATAGTTTAACTAAACAATATGATTTTTCCCATCACTTTTGAAATCACATCAGATTCAAATTTTAAACATCGATGTCGTATTTTAGTTTTAAAACCCATGATATAACTCATGCCTACTGCTTATATCATAAAAAAAAACGGTTTCCAATTACCTTTTAAAAGACACAACACGCGAGATTTTTAACTTAGGGGTCCTATTTTGACCCTCATAATTCCTTAAACCTGACTTCGTTCTAATCCTATCTATCATATTGTATCGGAAAACAGTGAAATGTGTTAAGAAATGGTAAAATATTTATTTTTTACTAAAATTGAGGTCCTGTGACTTCTACCTAGAAAATCCCGAGAAATGCAAAAACATATTATTATTTATTTGCTTTGAGGCATCTGTGTGTGAAAATTCAAGGCTCTAGTACCAACCGTTCATGAATTATAACGCTTTTTTATAAAACTTAAAACCCCCTATTTGGACCCCTTAGGATGCGAATTTTGAAAATTGCTTTCTTAGTGTGCGTTTACGTATTGTGAAGAATAAACCTCCCTAATTTCAAGTCTCTAGAGCCAGCGGTTTAGGCTGTGCGTTGTCTGTCAGTCAGTCAATAAGTCAATCAATCAGGACATCTCCTTTTATATATATTGATGATGATGATTATTTACTTTACACGATCATGCTTGGGCAACAGAAATACACATGTGTACCTAATTTCAACTTAATCAAAAAATATTTTTGTTTTACTTTAGAAGTTTTTGTCCTGTAGATGGCGCCACATTGAATTTAATGTAATATTATATAGCCTATAACCAGCGGACAATCAAGGCGCTTCTAACGACACCCTTTTTGTCTAATTATGTTAAGTAGATTAGAAGATATTCGGGAACAGATGAACATACATACATACATACATACATACATACATACATACATTCTTGTTAAAATCATAACCCTCCCTCCGTTCCGTAGTCGGGTAAAAAAGACTGAAATAACAGTTTTCTTTAAAATTTTATTGGGTAACTTAAACAATTAATAATCCGTGTTTCTACCGCGAACACTAACAACACAAGAACATCGGTTTGGCATACTCAAAATGAGTTCATCCAAATCACGCTGTGGAATGGCCGCCCATGTTCGTTGCAACAACAAAAAAAGGTCTTCTTGCGACTGGATACCCTCCATATTCGGCAGAGCTCTTCTCTGTAGCATATCCCATGCATGCTCAATCGGGTTCAAGTCTGGCGACTGAGCAGGCCAGGGCAGGACATTGATGTTAGCTGCGGCGAGAGTCTGTCTTACAACTCTTGCGGTGTGCGGTCGTGCATTATCATGCATTAACTGAAATAAGGGACCGATTTGCACTTGTAGAGGAACGATGACGTCTGATACAATCGTCTCAGCATAAATTTGAGCGTTGAGGTTGCCTCTGATCCAAATCAACTCAGTTCTTCCGCCGATCCAAATACCCGCCCATACCATGATGGTTCCACCACTATAAGGATGGACTTCCTGGCAGGATTTTAATCGCTGTTGGCGTCCAGGGGTTCTCCAGTGTCGTATACGTCTTGTATCCGGTCTCATACCAAAACGAGACTCATCAGAAAAGCACACGAAACGCCATTGTTCTTCTGCCCAATTTCTGTGTTCAAGAGCCCATTGATATCGAATCCTACGATTGTGCATTGCTATAGGTGGTACCCGTAGCGGTCTTCGGGAATGAAGGTTCACTTCATGCAAGCGGTTTCTGACTGTTTGGTCGCTAATTAAGTTCCCTGAAGAGTGATGAAGCCTCACGGCTAACATCATGGCAGTTATTGTTGGAGCTCTTCGAGTTAAGATTTGAATATATCGGTCTTGTCTCCGTGTGGTGCAGCGATACCGTCCTCCATGGCGCTCAGCCACGGTACCAGTGCTTCGGTAACGTGTCCAAAGTCGACTGATAACACTCTGACTTGTATTCAGAGCTAAAGCCACAGTACGTTGCCGGGAACCAGCTTCTATCATTCCCACGGCTCTGAGCATTTCTTCCCTGCTTAAATGACGTCGCCGCTCCATAATAACGTTGGTTTTAATCAGTAGTAGGGAAACAGTAGCACTAATAATGTCTTCAATGCGTTGTATGTTTTTATAGGGAAAATATTGACAGCTGATTTTCATCTTTTACTCGAATTTGATTCACAGTTCCTGATTCAAATTATGAAATGCACCAAAAAGGATCCATATAAATTTATAAAATCATAAATTTATTACAAAGCCACATCTCAATCTCAAGAAATCCGCTTAAAAATGCTTGATCCCTAGACACTTTTGATGTGTGTACTTAGAAAGATCATTTTATTTTTCCTGTAAAATATAGATAGATATGTATTACCCATAATTATTTCAGATTTTTGCCTCCATAAACTTCGGAGATAAGGGAGGGGAGGGGGGGAAATAATGATCTTTTTT
Source organism: Furcula furcula (assembly GCA_911728495.1). Lineage (NCBI taxonomy): Eukaryota > Metazoa > Arthropoda > Insecta > Lepidoptera > Notodontidae > Furcula > Furcula furcula. Next base: position 5,696,168 of record OU452246.1, on the reverse strand, counting down.
GAGATATGCAAATAAAGCCATTTCATATAATACCCCCGATATAGTAGTTTTACTTTGAAATTTTGATGACCCATTTCGATCCCTATAAATAAAAAAAAAAGTAAAAAAGAAAACATTTGCGATGAGGTTGAGTAAGTAAGATCTATAACTATTCCAAATTTCAAATCGATAGCATCAGTGGTTCCTGAAACATTTAGGTGTGACGGACAGACAGACAGACGAAGTCAGACCACATGAGTTCCTTTATCACCTTTTAGGTATGGAACCCTCTTTATAATTCTTAATTTCTGCATATATTTACACATTGTACGACAACCATCGATATATAATAAGTAACCAGATAAGCAATCACCTACTAAATTTCATCCAATATATGGCAGTGATAGCTTAAACATTCCGTATGAACGTAAGAGCCCGAGTGACCCGTCCAGGACTGCGCAGGATGTAAACGGTTTTTATAGGCGCAATGGTCTTTGTACATTAATTTTTTTGTACAATGCTGTATCAATATTTACGCTACAAAAACAACGATGTATAGCGTTAAAACTATTGCTGCCATGTTCCTACCGTAGCGCATTATACCCGTAGTACCGTTCAAGCCACGCCACGAACGAGACACGGATAGTGGCGGACAACGCGCGAAAGGGAGAACGGGATAACCGGAGGCACGGGGGGCGACCGAACAAGTCTCAACGTAGGCCGACCAACTTATCTTTGCTGATGGCACAACGAGAATTGAACTATAATCCTATGAGAACTATGTGTAGTTTGAGTGTTTTGTTTAGACAGTAGCGGCAAACTTAATTTGGTCGGCCGGTAGCTTGGCGGTTGGCGGACTAGTAGCAGAGATATTTAAAGAAATATTTATTATTTCGTGTTTTAGTAATATCTTACTGATATCTATCATTTAATCTAATAATGTTAACTACTACTAATGGGAAATATGTATAAGTTTCGTATTAAAATTTGCTGTTGCGACGTGTATTAAGGCAGTTTTTAGACGCAAATGAGGCATTTCGACACGTCTTTACGCTAGCTGTTGTCGGCTCTTACTAATTTGAAATAGCAACACAACCGTCACCGTAGCTCTATTTTCGTGATCACTTATCGGGCCGTGACAGCTAATCTTGTTTAGATAGTATATAGTGACAACTGATTTTGTCACGACTACAGGCTATAAGATGGGACTTGATATCGACACTAAAGACATAGTAAACGCGTTTAATGATAGTGTTTTGTTTGAATAGCATGCATCTAGTAAAACTGTTACTATCAAAGGGCGTTCTTACCCTTGGATAACTGGTACAATAAAATTACGAGAAAACGGGATCAGGCCTTATCTGATTATCATAAATCTAAGTCGGATACAAAAAAAAACATATAATAAAAAAACTTAAGTCCATCGTAAATCAAGCCTTTTTTTTTAACGTCTTAAAAAAAGAGGAGGTTATCAATTCGGTTGTATGATTTTTTTATGTTTGTTATGTCAGAACTCTGTCGTTTATGAACCGATTTGGACATTTCTTTTTCTTTTCGAATCTCGAAACCTAGCCAGGAATCGAACGAAATCCAATAATGCAGTTCATCAGTGTTGGAGCGGTAACATAGCTATCGTTCTAGCTATATGCTGAGTAGCCAACCTCGTTCACTAAAGCAGCGGCATCGTGTTCTTTTTACATGTATTTTTGTTTTGTTATTCTCTCTTAAGTTAGGTTATTATTATTATTAATATTTTGTAACTCTTTAATTATATACATCGTTTTTAGCGAATAAAAAAGTTCTTCTTCTGCAGTTTTAGGTTTCATCAAATTCGGGCCCGTTACTCCATTCAGCTTCGTTCCTTTCATTTTTCGCTATTCCTTATAGTTACGGATTTGGCCATCCAAGCTCACTTGAAAAATCCCCCCTGTATTAGAATGTGTGTATAAAGATAAATGTGTAATTACTTAGGTATATTATGAACATTTAGCAGTAATTTATAACTAACGTGAGCAAAGTCGGTCTTATCGCTCAAAGCGATCTCTTCCAGACAACCTTGTTGAAAACCAAAAAAGAACTTCAGTGAATATTAGGTAGGTACATAAGTAGTCATAATAAGATAAGAAAAATCCATACGAACAATAAACATTATATTTTTTTTAATAAATATTAATACTTAATTATGTTAAACACTTTTACCTATTTCTTATTTTATTTATTTATTTTATTGAATAAGTACAGAAACAAACAACCACATTACAAAATTATCAATTCATAAAATCGTTTAAAAATCCGGTTTAATGACGTGCCAACCTGCACTTGGCCAGCCTGGACTATGGCCTAATTTCTAAGGGTGTTAAAAGAAACCCAAAAATGTTGTAGCTATGGAAAAATTGTTGGGGAATATCTATATTAATTAGACCTACCTACTTTTCTTTATATTATAATCTATACATACATTGTTTCACCCGCGCGAAGCCGGGGCGGGCCGTTAGTTATATATAAAATGAAAATAATTTTAATAACAAATCTCTTGAATGACCAATATAGCTATCGAGTTTAGGCGACTTTTGATAGCATGAAGGGTAAATATGTAGTATTTACGTATGGCTTCCTTAAGCAAAAATGCATTGAAATATGTAACGACCTGCATCAAATCAAAATTAAGTTTAGGTCAAGAATCATCATCATCAGCCGGAAGACGTCCACTGCTGAACTTAGGCCTCCCTCTTATATCGCCACAGTGAACGACATTTGGCTATTTGCATCCACCGGTTACCTGCGACGCGCACAATGTCATCTGTCCACCTAGTGGGAGGCCTACCTACGCTGCGTCTTCCGGTTCGTGGTCGCCACTCGAGAACCTTTCTTCCCCAAAAGTTATCGGTTCTTCGAGCGCTGTGGCCAGCCCATTGCCACTTCAACTTGCAGACTCTGAGAGCTATGTTGGTGACCTTGGTTCTTCAGCGATTCTCCACATTTCGGATTCAGTCGCGCAAAGAAACTCCGAGCATAGCTATCTCATAGATAGTATCTCCATGGCTCGTTGTGTGACTCTTAACTTCTCTAAAAGGCCTAGGTCAAGAATAGCAATAATCTATTTCGTTGTTTTATTCTTCAGATATGTTTACAAGTGAATTACGGGTTTGGGGGCGCCAAACACAGAAACTTCAATAAAAATGTCTTTTCTATTAATAAAAAGGTATAATCAATTTCTGCAATATGCGAGTAGGTCTTAATTTTAAATATAATTTTAATATGAAATAATTTAGGTAGGTATACCTTAAAAGCTAAACGTCTGTTCCCGCCGATGTTAGGAAAGGAAAACGAAGCGTTCCCATCAATCCGTGGCGACATGAGCTCGGTGTCCGATGCGCAGCGAATGTCCCACGGTTCAGGTTTACGCTGACGAGGCATGTTGGCTCGTAACACCTCCCCTACCGGATGAGCAACTATTTGGTGACAATGACGCCAAAAGTTGCGGGTCTTCTTCCAATGCCGTCATCTGGGCTGTGTCATGATATCCGTTGTAGCTGTGCAGGATTGATGGATAAAATCGATATCTAATACTCGGTGCTGCTGGTCCTTTTTCTATTTTTAATTGTCTGCTTCTGAACTTCGTGAAAACTATTTAAATAAAGTTATTATATAATGTTGGCTGTCCAGCTCAGTCTGAGTCTCCTTGATCAGTGAGATAGGCGTGGTTTTACACGTTGCATCTACCTCCTGAGTCCTGTATAGTTTTCTGGATTTGTTCGGAATACGGTCTGGTTCCACTTTCCCATGGTGAACGAAATTCTGCTCCACCTAGCTGCCAGATGTTGAACTTCGGGCATTCAGCCACTATATACATAAATTCCTGAGAATTAATTGCTATACCTATAAGACGCAGGTGGTACTGGAAACCTTACTGTGACTGCTACGTAGAATATGAAATTTGGTATTATAAAATATTGGATTAAAAGTTATATATTTTCTGTTATATACTTATATAGATATATCTATTTCACTCTCAAGTTCTTGTACATTTTTGGCTAATATGCGAAAGTTGTACGAGGTGAGCGAAGTGGATTATTCGCCCGTTATCATTATTTGTCATGTTAATGACATTAGAAAGAGCTTCTTCTAATTTTCTCTGATAAATGGAAAGATTATGGCAATTTCTTTAAATTATGTAATATGTTTGGAAATGGAATATAATTTTTGTACCAGACGTATATGATGGACAGTAAGAATAATAGGCACTCGGCAGGCTTAACCAGTAGGTACCTGTAACGACGATATCGTATATTTCATTTTTTGGTAGGTCTTTTTAACCTTGACTTTGCCACTGGTCCACGATTTTTTGCTGTATATATAGAGCAGAGAGAGAGAGATATATGTATATGTAAATTATTTACTACGTTATCGCGTATAAAACGTGGTGCTAACTTTTGCCTGCCTGCTAATGGGTTTCGTACGAAAACTTCTTGATTCGGTGTGCAATCTAATACAGGTTCCCTATTTGCATTACGTCGCGTCATTATCGCTTCACGGTCGGACAATGCAGAATCATGAATAATTTTATAAACTGTTTCCATTCTATCACGATGTTCTTGTATATATGTTTGAAGGTATCGGTCCGTCATTTTTAAATCAACTGGGTCGCGAGGGTCAAAATGTCCAGAAATAACGTCAAACGGTCGACATTTAGTCAAACTGTGTACAGAACTATTATATCCAATTAATGCATAAGGAATTAAACTAAAAGCAGATTCATTGCTATGTTGTATTTTTAATAATCGTAAATGTTCTAATAGTGTACCTACTATGGAAACGTTCTATTAGGCCGTTCTCGTTCGGTGCGTATGCACTTGTCATGTGGTGTTGTACTTTGTGCAACCGAAGAAATTCGGCTATAACCTGGTTGCTGAATTCGGTACCCTGGTCAGTGGTCAGATTAAGGGGGAATCCGTGATGAGTACTAAACTTTAGAAGGGCTTTAACTATGTTAGGTGAAGTACAGTCAGGTAGGTGGGGTTTTCTCCGTGATGTTAATAATTAATTGCCTTTTGAACTTATTTAAGGGTTCCTCCGATATAGGATTTTCTAAAACTGGATTTTCTAGGTTAGAATGAATGGTTTCTGTGACTGATGGCAGTGGGTTTATGTCTAGAGGAGGAGCGAAAGGAGGTGAATTTGTTCCACTAGGTTGTTGTTGCTGAATAAGTGAGTCTGAATGGGCTGTAAGAGTAGATGATGAGGAGTGTAAAGGGCTACCCTGGGCAGTTAATGTTGAGGAGTCAGAATGTTCTGTTTCAGAATTATTAACGAATAAAGACATACTTTCATTGTGGTTTAGTTGTACGCATGACAGAGCATCGGCATTTGTATTACTTTTGCCTTTTTTGTGAATAATTGTAAAGTTATACTCTGCCAATTTTAGTTTCCATGTCGTAAGACGTGAACCAGGTTCTTTAAGGTTCATAAGCCAAATTAAAGGTTTATGGTCAGTTATTATTTTAAATTTCTGGCCAAACAGATATGGTCTGAAGTATTTCGTAGCCCAAACTATTGCTAGAAGCTTCTTTTCGATAGTGGAGTAATTTGATAGTGGAGTAATTTGTAATTTGTGTTAAGTGTCCTTGAAGCATAGGCTATAGGCCGATCCGAACCAATGGGCCCTTGTGAAAGTACTGCTCCCAAAGCTACATTGGAAGCATCTGTAGTCAAAATAAATTCCTTACTAAAATCCGGATATTTTAAAATAGTGTTACGACCGGGAGATAAAAGTGTTAATTACTCCGTTAATTATTACTTAATTGCAATGATCTCAAAACGCATTGTTAGTCTATAGGTCTACTATCGATTCGTACCGAAAGATCTCGAATTCTCAATAGAAAGTAGGTCCCTCCAATTCGCATGTACTTGTGTAAGTACCTACCGCTCGCTCGCTCACGGGTCACTGCCCCCGCCTATTGTTAGTTCATTCTCGAAGGTCACGCCGCTATTGTATCGGCTCGAAAGTACTAGACTATACAAGTACTTACGACTACATTCGAGAGAGTTCCACCCCTCTGTTAATTTAGGTATATAAGCCGACGCATAGAGGCGCCCAGACAGTTTGTGTTTACAAGCGACAGCGGAAACATCTTAAGGAAGCGATCGAAGAGAATTGTACCAGCGACCCTTGCGAAGACTTTGGACTACTGAGAAGTACTGTGCGACTCGGACTACTGTGCCTTGTGTGTATACTGTGCCGTATAGTGTATACATTGTGAGTGTACGTGGAATAAAATCTTCTTTTACGTTAATCGGCATTTAATTACCCACCCGCACGTAATAATAGGATCATTTGTTAGAAGAGTTTTGCAATGGTTAAAACAATTTAGGTACTCTGAGGTCAAATTAATTTTCGCGCCTTTTTTCAGACATTTAGTAAATGGTTTAGTCACGTGTGCAAAATCGGGAATAAAACGTCTGTAATCGCCCAAAAGGCCTAAAAAGGATTTAATTTGTTTAGGGGTTTTAGGAAGGGGGTATTTCAGGATTGCTGAAATTTTATCAGGATTGGGTTTCACACCTTCTGGTGTAATAATATGGCCTAAATAAGGTGTTTCATATTTGAAAAATTCTGACTTGTCCATCTGAATTTTTAAGTTTGATTTTCGAAGTCTGTCGAAAACGTTACGTAAATTAACTATATGTTCCTGTAAAGATGTAGAAAACACTAAAATATCGTCGATATACGGGGTACAGTTAGGTAAGCCACGCAGAACATTGTCCATAACGCGCTGAAAAGTAGCAGGAGAATTTTTTAAATTCGTCGAATTATACCCTGTTGCAGCATTGATTTTATTTGGCTTTGTACTTCAGGCCTATGTATGTACGGATATCTATAAGTAAAAGTTACACTAGGTAAACATATATAACTATATTCGGACAGTTGACGATATACCTATCGTCAACTGTCCGAATATAGTGTTTAATTTCGTTGGTAAAAGTTAAAGGTTCATCATCGAGGTAAAATATGTCGGCATATTCTTTACAAAGATTAATTAAATTGGTCGTCTCCTCTGTATTTAAATGATCTACGCGAAGCCGTGATAAGACCTCGCGTGTTCGCGCGTCGACGCTAGCGGTGTCAATTTCACTTTTCAATGGAATTGTCTGCTGATTAAATATATGTGTATTAATTGGACGAACTATAGGGATTATAATATTTTTATCCGATGGGTTTGTAATTTGGACAAATGCTTGATTATTTTCGGCCGAGGATAGACATTCACTGATAGTGAAACCCGAAATACATTGTTCCTCAACGTAAATGTCACCTTGTGTTATACTAGTGGGCACTATAATTAATTGAGTTGTCCGTGCCGGTATAGAGACTTCATTCAAATGTGTACCTCCAGACTCCAGACTGATATAAAACTATAGGGAGATTAGCAAATTTAGTCTCTAAAACGTAAGCTTCAAGGTCTATTTTCGCGTGCCATTTTTTTAACTGTTCGCAACCAATTAGTCCGTCAAAAAAATTATGAAATTTATACACATACAATTTTATTGGATTAGAATCGTTGAATTCTGTGAAACAAGGAACAGTTACTGAATAATTATTTTGCGTGGTTACATGAGTATTGGTAACTAAAAAAGGGTCATACTGAAGATTGATGTGTGAATAAAAAATTTTGTAAGCTTCCGGACTAATGAACGATTTGTTTGCTCCCGTATCGATTAATAGTTTTAAAGGTGGATCATTAATTTGGATGTACGGTAAATGCCGCTTAGTCTGTAAATTTAATTCTACTCGGGGGCAGTTTTCGCCATATTCGGGTACAAAGTTTGGCTCAGTGGTCAAAGGTGTACCAATGCAATCTGAGTCTTGAATGTCAAGGTCAGGTTCAGCTATGACACACCGGGGAGTGTGGGCGTTAGAATCTTCTGAGATATTATTACTATCTTCGTAGTAATAGTCATTGTAATATTCGTTATAGTTTAGATCTTTAACTGCCGGGAAATTACGCTGCGGTATAAAATTACGTCTTCTAGTATAGTTTGCAGGTGGTAACGTACGAGCAGTTGGGTGACTGATACCACTCATAGGGCCAGGGTGATTATTCTGAAAGTCTTGAGGTCTTTGCTTTGTCGGAGTTTTGAACATTTGTTGGATTCTGGTAGGTCTGGGATACTGTTGCCTGTAATGCATGGTTTGTGGCTGTAGTAGTGGTGCTGCCGAGTATTGACTTTGAGGTGTTGGGTATGAATGATATGAATTACGTGGAGCGTAATAGTTAACATTGTTCTGAGAACGAGACGAAGATGCATGGTCATAAAAATTCTTAATATTATTGCTAGAAGTAGTAATCTGATTTTTGTTCTGAAGATAAATGATATTCGCCTCTTCTTGTGCGTACTCGAGAGCATTTTCAAGAGTAGGTGGTCTCATGCATCTTATTCTCGATCCTAGTGGTTCTAAAAGACCTCCCAAGAATGTTTGAAGCGCAAGTTTTTTGTAAAGTGTTCGCTTGGCTTCGACTGTAGTTTCGACGGTTTCGTGCAACTCGAAATATGTCATTATAATACATAAAAAGTTTTGAATTTTTTCATAAAATATATGTGCCGTATCTGATCCCTGAGTTAAGAGAGAAAGGTCGGTGTACAATGAAGTTTCGTCTCTGTGATCTGAAAAACTGTTAATTAACGTGGACCTTATGTCCTTCCAGTCGTTGGGAATACCGTTAGTGGTCAAGGTTTGTGCTGCAGAACCAGTGATTTTATTTAAAATGCCATTGATCAGAGAAAGATTAGTGAGTTCGTTGCCTGGACTTGGATTTATATATTTTAGTACCAGCTGATCGCATATCTTTAAAAATCTAGTTAAAGCATTTGAGTTTCCGTCGAACTCTGGTACAAATCTCAATGATTTATAAATATGATCAATTAAATCTGATGATGAAGATCTCCAGCGGCAGCTTCTGCGACGGGCCTCTCGTAGGTTCTTCGTCCGGATCGGCGTCGCGGTAGCCTGATTTTTAGGAACACTCGCGACGACACTTTTAAAGTCCAGACGAATCGAAGACTGCGCCAATTACGGGTTTGGGGGCGCCGACCACAGAAACTTCAATAAAAATGTCTTTTCAATTAATAAAAAGGTATAATCAATTTCTGCAATATGCGAGTAGGTCTTAACTTTAAATATAATTTTAATATGAAATAATTTAGCTAGGTATATCTTAAAAGCTAAACGTCTGTTCCCGCCGATGTTAGGAAAGGAAAACGAAGCGTTCCCATCAATCCGTGGCGACATGAGCTCGGTGTCCGATGCGCAGCGAATGTCCCACGGTTCAGGTTTACGCTGACGAGGCATGTTGGCTCGTAACAAGTGCAGTACCTCTTACATAAGACATCAACACACCGCACGTTTACAGAACTTTGGATGTAGAGGATTAAAAATTTACCAAATAGAGGTAAGTAGGCGAAACAAGAAACTATTAAGGTAAGTATCTTGTATAATAAATAATATGCAACAAGAATAATAATAAAAATTTAATTTTATTTATTTATATTTAAGTACTTAGGCTTACATACTAATGACAAACTGTTGTGGATAGCACAATATTCCATCATATGCTTATAACAAGCACAAGTATATAAATTTATTAAAATAATTATGTTATACCTACCTAATTACAACCACTTACATTTAATGATTGCAGTAAACACTAATTAATAAAATAATACTCATTGTTAAGAGTTCGTTGTAATAAGTCGATGTTAAGGTTAAAACAAATTTTGGTATAACTAGTAACACTTAATAATACAATATAGGTAGTAATATTGTTTACTATTTCCCCGCGGGGTGTCCGGGTAATAATAACACCCTCCCATTTCCTCCCGTTGGATATCCGTAAGAGGCGACTAACTGGCCGACCCCAATATCCTATCGATCCCTAACTATAAGTTAAAATCATCGATCAAGTCATTACATCCCGCGGTAAACCTCCGAAATGGAGCGATAACTAAAATTCTGACAGACTGTCATTTGAACAACCAACAGTAAGCTGCTAATAGGTTTTATTTGAAACGGAAATATGTCATAATAGCTCGATAGCTATAATAACATATTTCCGTTTCAATAAAAACCTGTTAGCACCATCGATATGGTAACTATTTTAACTTAAAGTAAGGGATCGATAGGATATTGGCACCGGCAGTAAGGGAAACAAGAAGACGGGCAGCAGAGTGTTTCTATTGGGTTACTAGTGTAGGTGACACTGCGAGTGATGGCTGCTGTTCGAGTCAACTCGTGCGCGGGTGGTGCTTGGGGGGACTGGTCCGACTACTATCCCTTTGGCATTTTAGTTTGTTGTATTTTCGTCGTATTTTTTATTTTATTTGATATTTTGAACGGCAGGACACACTGTCGCTGGTGCTGATCTAATTGTAAAAAGTCAAACTTTATTTAAAAAAAAATTTGAAAAAATGACAAGCCCGCTGAGTTTCTTGCCGGATCTTCTCAGTTGAGGCCGCGATGTGATCCGGTGGTAGCTTTTAAAAAATTGACCGTTCAAAAGTGCTAGCGTTAACGCTAGCCTATTTGAAATAAAAATTTTGAATTTTTGATTCCCAAGACGCCTAACAGGCGTGGGGATTATGGCAACCCCCTCCCTTGTAAGGGGGAGGCCTTTGTTTAACAGTGGAAGTCTTTCGGCCGCTGATTATGACAATTTATATATTGGAACTGATATGTATAAAGAACAATTTTATTTCACCATAAATAATTATAACATTGGTTTGCTTTGCATCAGAACACAATTTTGAATAATATAGTTTACAACATGGAACAGCGAAAAATCACAAATAAATACTCAAAGGGCCCAATTTTGATGAAAACTAAAACTGCGTCATTGGATCTTTGATAAATTAATATTCCTAGCCAGGAATCGAACACACAGATTTTGAAAAAAAAAACAGCCTGTATTATTGATAATATACAATGTGGGGAAGACGATACGACATATGAAAAATCTGGTTATACCACTACACAGGAGTATTTTGGAACCGTCAAATAAATCCTTACATAGAAATTAAAAAATTTTACTTTTGAACAAAATATACTGCAGAAAGACGTAATCAAAATAAAACACCATTTGTAAATATTGGGCCATTAACCTCTTCTGGTACGGGCGGCAACAGCGCGGGCGGAAATACCTACTCGTTCGTATGTTTCGACACGATCACACCGAATAGTCACTTCTCTAGTAATTATTTATTAGATTAATCACAATCACTTTTTGTAATCTCTTATTAGGCATTCGACTAGGAACGTCATTACGCACATGATGTTTAATTCATTGTCGTATTATCCACCCCAGATGGTATAGTTGCAGTTTTAGTTTTCATCATAATCGGGCTCGTGACTCCTTTGAGGTTTTTTCACTATTCCTTATAGTTTCGGATCAGGCCAACCAAGCCCACTTTAAAAATTTACCCTGTACCTATAAAGGAGCATGTACTTATTTTTTATTTTGACGGGCTCGTTGGTCTAGTGGTTAGACACCCTGGCTGCTACCCAATAGGTCGTGGGTTCGATTCGCACCAAGTGTCTGGGTGTTATTTATCTATTTAAGTATGTATTGTATTTACAAAAAAAGTATATAAGTATTAGTATCAGTTGTCTGGTTTCCATAGGCTCTGCCTAGTTTGGGATCGGATGACCGTGTGTGGATTGTCTCAAGATATAATTATTATTATTTATATTTAAATTAAGAAAATATTGTAAAAAAATGGTAAAACCTCATACTCTTGCTCTTTTGTCAATAACTTAACATTCGTGAACCTGTTTAGAATTATATGAATTACCATTTACACTTTCTTGTATTCTATTGCTTAGGTCTTCATGTATTAATGAGAAAATCTGAACGGCTCTCTCTTGCAACTCTTTTTTTGCAGAGCTTAAACTGGACACAAGGTTGTTTATTACCCTACTTTTCTCATCCGACGACAATTCATTACTATAAAAGTCACGTGCTTGATCGAAATTGGAAACCTCATGTTCTTGAATTTCTAATAAATCAACAATGTTATTTTCTGTGCATGGTTCAATGCCATTAAAAGAGTTAGGGTAATAGTTAGGCCAGTCTTTTTCCTTATCGTTAACCGGTGGTACACCGTCACGAATGTTTGTGAGGGTGGTTTTGAGTGGTCTGTTGACAGGAATATTGAAGTAGTTTGATCCTAAGCGATATAAATGGGCCTGCCTGTATATTAAACTTCCGTCTTCGAACATTTTATCAGGCGCTCCCTGGATACCTGGCACTAAATTCCCTGGATTGAACGCTAACTGTTCTATACCAGCAAAATGATTTGTAGGGTTTCTATTCAATACTATTTTACCTATCTCAACCAGTGGATAGATGTCTAATGGTAATATTCTCGTTGTATCGAAAACGTCGAAGCTAGCGTTTTTGACATCGTTTTCACTTAATACTTGTATAGAGCACGTCCAACTGGGGAAATTCTTCGTACCTATAGCATTGTACAAATCTCTAGCTGCGTAATCTGGATCGGAACCAGCTAAAGCTACAGCTTCTGTGGAAGTTAATGTTTTGATCCCAGCTTTAGGAAAAAAGTGAAATCTTATAAACGACCTGTCCCCATCCTCGTTGGAAACTTGATAAGTGTGAACACTGAATCCAGGCATGTGACGGTAGCCATCTGGTATCCCTATGTCTGCGAAAATGTGCATAAAAGTTAATAGACTTTCTGGTCGTAGAGTGAGAGCGTCCCAAAAACTATCCACGTTAATTAAATTCGTAACTGGATTTGGTTTTAGTGAGTGTGCAAAAAAAGGGAAGTTAAGTGGGTCTCTTAGAAAACCCATTTGGGGGTTAAGCCCCACGAGGTCTAAATTTCCATCCTCTGTGTAAATCTTCACGGCAAAACCTCTGACGTCTCTTAACAGTATCTGCGCTGCCTATATACCTTGTAGTGAGAGAAAATCTCACCGCTATCGGAGTTTTCTTTCCAACTTCACATAAGAATTTAGCTTTGCAGATGTGCGTTACGTCGTATAGCCGAACGCTCCTGTGCCTTTTGCATGGACAACTCTTTCCGGCCGCCTTTCATGAACGATATGACTCAGACTCCATTAGTAAAACGTTGCGCAATGCCGATTTGTTCAGACTCCTAGTCTCATTGTAGTTGTTTGGTGCACCAGCAGCAGAGGTCATTACCCCAACAGGAACCTAGTGATAATAAGTAATGATTAACGCAAGATTTGTCGGCATAGTGTAAATATCAGTTTTAGAAAACATGCTGATGCAGGTGGTTATACAAACAAAGGTCTCTCTCTCCTGCTTTATTTTTACAATCCGAGTGAACCAGGCTGTGTAGAGACCAAGCGTAGAACCGACATTTTACTATCATAGCTGCTGCTAGAGCCTCAGAAACAAATTAAAGTATTTGCTCCTCGCAAAATTTGAACCTAGACCTTCAGATTGTAGAGAAAGCGGCCGCAATTGCTGATTTTACAACTTGCCGTGAGTTTGAAAAAACTTGTAGAATCTAAGGCCGGTGACAGCTTCCAATATTACATTATATTTCTTGCCACATTCATAGTACTTAATAAACACTTACTCGGTGTTTGCTTTTGAAAATTTGTAACTGGTCTGCCGCTGGATCTTCGCTCTTGCAGTAATCTTGGGCCGCCACTGCCACCAGCAGCACCCACAACACGCTTATAATCCTTAACTCCATATTTTTCGATTATTAGGAAAGTAAGATTGACTCCCTGGTGTACGCCTAAGTCTATGTGTATGAACTGCAACACAAATAGACATTGGATTGGATTTCTTTAGTAATCTGATAATAACTTCCTTCTGGCAGACACGACTACAGCGGCCAATCGTTTACGAGATCAGCTATCTACGCCGGAGATATATGAACACCCGAACTCTGGTTTCCAAAGGAAGCGGTTTCCCGCTGCGCCACTGCAATACAATGTAGATCTAAGACCTATGAAGTAGCCATGGAAAGTAAAAAGTATGGCTAAAGCAATGGTCCAGTCATGAGTCTTCATTTAATACTTAGAATGACAAGTGTTTCTGCGGTAAGTTGAGTACGTAATGAATATCCTTGAAGGTACTTGTTGAAAGCACCCCGGCAAGTGACAAAAATATATTTAAAAATATATATCTACAGCCAGCTGTTTTATTTTTGTTTAGAAGTATGAGAGTTGTTCCTTTTATTCAAATTCAAATTGTCCTTTATTGTGGTACATAGGTGAGAAAAGATGTTACAAAAAAAATACTAGTATCTGCTATGACCCGCCATATTGGCATACAATAATAAATTAATATGTCTACAGTTTATATCTATAGTACTCAGTTAATTCCTTAATCTACAAATTATTTAATATATACAATCATTTATAGAATATTAGTGAAATGAAAAATTATAATAGCCATGTCAATAGTACTTAATTGAATTTGTCATTTAAATATTGATTTACATTATAATATGTCTTATTTAATAATAATAATTTTAGCTTATATTTAAACATTTGTATATCAGAACAGTTTAAAATATCAGTAGGGAGATGATTGTAAATTCTAGGTCCCATACAATATACACTTTTATTAAACTGAGCGGGTTGATTCCTCGGAAAACAAATTTTCTGGTAATGTCGCTTACTTTTATAGTGATCGTACATTGTTATATATGTCCGGACAAATACACATAGTTCATAAATATAAATACATGGCAATGTTAAAAGTTCTAAATTTTTAAAGTACGGTAAACAACTGTCGGTTGGTTTGAGCTTACAAATTGCTCTCAAGCACTTCTTTTGAGATTTAAAGACCTTTTCTTTATCGACAGAGTTTCCCCAGAAAATGACACCATACCTTAGAACTGACTCAACATATCCGTAATAAGCAGTGATCACAGCAGACCGGTCTACAACTTTTGCAAGCATATAGAGCGCATATGAAAATCGGTTTAACTTGGTACATAAATGTTCAACTTGAAGTTTCCAATTTATGTTACAATCTAGGCGTAGTCCAAGAAATTTTGTATCTTCTACTTTATGAATTTTTTGACCTTTATGTTGTATGTCTAAATTATGTAAATATTGTTTTCTGTTTCTAAATGTCATAATGTTAGTTTTGTCCAGATTGATTGTCAAATTGTTATATTTATACCAGTTAATTAATATGTCAAGTGTACTATTTATTTCTAATTCTAGGTCCGACTTATTGTTACTGGTGAAAACAACAGTGCTGTCATCAGCAAATAAAACAATATTTTGTTTTATGGCTTTAGGGAGATCATTAATGTAGACAATAAATAGTAAAGGTCCTAATACACTCCCTTGAGGTACTCCTTGTGTGACGTTACAATATTTAGATGAATATACCATTTCTTTTTTAGTTTTAGGGCAAATACGAGTAATTTGTGTACATTGTCTGCGGTTGGTCAAATAAGATTCTATTAGCTTTAAGATATTGCCCCTCACTCCATAACCTTCTAGTTTTTTTAACAAGGTTATATGATGTACAACATCAAAGGCTTTCGTTAAGTCCATATATAAAGCTGCTACTAAATGTTTTTTGTCAAGATTACTCATTATGGCATTTATTCATATTACTAGCTGTACCCGCGGCTTCGCACGCAGCCAGTAGGTAGGTAATTTTCGCGGTATACTCATGAAATCAAACTCGACATAACACGATCCATCTCCATTCAACTTGATCAGATTCGGTCTGATTCGATCCGACCCTTTTATTTTTCGCGGGGAAACCTTCAAAAGGGCCTCGGGGCCTGTGGGGGTCAACCAGGGTATGTGGGATTCTTACCCACTAAAGAACTCGCGGCTGTTGCATCGCCACATGAGTGGGGACACCAAAGCTCTCCGGTGGGATCTGCACCAGGGGATCAGTGCCTTGCATTTGAGCGTTCTTGGTGTCACGGTGCTCACGTGGATGGGGGTCACAACCCCGCTGCCGTCCTCCTAGAAGTCGCCACCGTACTGGATGAACAACCACACCCCGAACGTCCAGTGACTCCGAAGGATCTCTATCCGACTCGACCCAAACCCGTCTGACCACCCGATCCGACTCGATCGATTTACACAAATTATATCAAAACCATCCTATATATTTTGCACGTTACCCTTATATATTGATGCCTTAGTAAGCCTTATGCAAACTAAATGTCTGCTCAATCTCTATTGTGTATAGCGTCATAATACATATCTTATTAATTAACTCGTCAGTTTATAATTACCCTATTTACATACAATAGAATTTATGTGGTAATATGCGCAAGTAATGTTCCACTGCTTAGCCCCTATGAAACATAACGTAATGTTATATACACCATTTATGCCAGGACTTTTACATAACACATCAGTGAAAGTCCTATTAAAATTCATCCACAGGTTTTCAAATGATACCTGGATCCACAGACAGACAGACAGACAGACAATAATTTAAAAAAAAATTGTTTTGGCCTCTATGTCGATAGTATAGTATTAGAAATCCTAAATAAGATTATTTAAAAAAAAGAGAATCTGTCCAGAAACTATTGTCTCTGGACCACCTTAGTAAAATAAAAACTGAACATACCACTGAAGAATTATTACCACACTCCTGCAGCAGGAATACATTGTAATCACCATGACGCAGCAACTTCACTGAGACTTCCGCACTGTACGAGATCTGAGAAACGAATGACTGCGGTACCGCTAGAGCAGTGACTTATATACGCGTTCGCTGAGTGTGTTCGGCTATCCTACCTACAATTTATTAGATATCGGTTTTTGAAGTCTAACACGGCCTCTCCTGACATGAGACCGTCCTCGGGCTCGCTAAATTTTGATGACTTCTAATCCCGCTAGGCTGCGACGAACACGGCCCAGTTTCATTGACTTGTCTTGTCCTGCAAAAAACACAGACGAACACAAAGAAGTCAGTAACATATACAGTCATAGCAGAAAACATTCAGTCATAGGCTTTACTCAGGTCTCTTCCTGCGCAACCGATACCTTGTGCACAACCAGGCTTTACATCGGTCTCTAACAGGTCACCCCGAAACCCACGAATCGTCCAGGCTTTACACAGGTCTCTAGTCAGCGTGGGCCCCGCTGACGCAACCCGTCACCCTCACACATTGTGGTCACCTCAAAACCACGTGGCACATGGCTTTACATGAGTCTCTCCCACAACGGTGAATACAAACACATCGTGGTCATCCCAAAACCACGTGAATGGCTTTACATGGGTCTCCCAACGACTGTTTACACACTTTGCGACAGACGCCGACGTTCCCCGCACGCTTCGGGACACCGTGCACCTCGCAGGATACGGCGTCAAACACCATCATCCTTCTGCACGCACGCCTCGCAAGCCAAGCCTCAGCACGCCATAGCTAGCACCCACGTGCCTGTATTTCCCTCTGCGAACAGAACAATAGAACGCAAGCACTTTTCCTTTGGATTTAGGGTCCACAGCACCTTATCGGTGCAGCCCCAACCGAATATATCAGTGTCACTAAAGGCAACGATTTTTAGACATTTACGTATATCGCATTTAGCCTGTTAATAAGAATTTACCAACAGTAAAGTACAACAGCACTGTCAGACCCGGGAATCGAACCCAAGACTTAGAGACAACAAAATCATAAACTACCAGATCTGGGAATCAAACCCAAGACTTAGCGATCACAATACCATAGCGATTATTAGTGATCACAATACCATAGACTACCAGATATGGGAATCGAACCCAAGACTTAGCGACCAAAATACCATAGGGGTATATCAAATAAAAATCCAGTTCTCCACAACGGTATGCTACAAACGCATCAAGTATCACATCGGAGGGCATGCGTTGTTCTGCTCACCTCATCGATCATAAATTCCACGCTACTTGTAAATTATTAGCGTATAGCTCCCATAGTCTCCCCTGACCAAATAAATAGTTTCAAAAGAACATAACCTCTACGGTGCTTGACTTTACCAAATAACAGTGTGCAACTTACGCCAGTGCGGCTGTCATTACCACACAGTCAACCCTGCAGCTTCTTTTCTTACTTCGGTGTCTGGCCATCATGGCCACGGCGTAGCGTCAAACACCAGTGTGCTGCGCGGCAACCGACGATGTAAGCGGTAGCCACCAACGCCACCATGTGGGCGGCAACGCCGCAGCGCGACCGTAGTGGGGCTTCACAGCACCACCTTCGTGTGGCAGCCCGTCGCCACCATGGTGTGGTGGTCACGCCACCGTTAGGGCGGCCATGCCACCGTTGGGGTGGCAGCGCTGCGTTTAGCGACCAACTCGTGCAGCGGCAGCAACGCCACAATGCAGCCACTAATGCCACAAACGCTCTGGCGACTCGCACTTACACATTCTGTGAACATAACTGCAGAAAACTAATTAAAAATTCGACAGGTAGGTAGTCAAATCAACAAGTACATAGGCACAATTAGCACTCGTCAATATATTAGGCCCGTACGACCCACAGCACTATAATCGCTCGGCCTTCCTTCACAAAACATCCAGATCGAACCAGATTTCCAATACGATTATTAGTCATCGACTGAGAAAATAAACACTATCCCAAAACAATGCTTTACAAATTGTAATGACTGATCAAGATTAACAACAAAATATATTTTAACAAAATACAACTTTACTTCCAGATTTATTAGTAATCGCACTTTATTATTACAACTAGCAGTCAAAACTCAAATCAACCCACTGCTTAAAACAATACAAAGCAACAAAATAAATCCATCTAGTTCATTTGTACTAATCTAGCCGTAGCAATAGACTTTGCCGGTCATTAGGTACTTCCACGAACGAACTCACTATAGACCTAAACAGATTAACTGGCTCGATCGTTCAACCATCCATCGTGTGCGTCTACTGGACTAACAACAGTACTATTAGAACTATAAGCTGAACTATTACATTTTGATCGATTGATCTAGCGATCGATCGTAATAATCCTTATCCTATTCGTCTTCCATTACCAACATGAATCGTACAACCCGTGGACATCATTAATTTTTTTTTTCATAACACGAGCTACCCGCATATGTATTTTTTTTTTCGAGAATAATAAAACATGAAATTAATGGAAACGAATATAACAAAATGCCTCAGAAAGCGAAGCGGATAGGCTAGAATCCAATCCCACTTCTGATATTAGAAATCCTAAATAAGATTATTTAAAAAAAAGAGAATCTGTCCAGAAACTATTGTCTCTGGACCACCTTAGTAAAATAAAAACTGAACATACCACTGAAGAATTATTACCACACTCCTGCAGCAGGAATACATTGTAATCACCATGACGCAGCAACTTCACTGAGACTTCCGCACTGTACGAGATCTGAGAAACGAATGACTGCGGTACCGCTAGAGCAGTGACTTATATACGCGTTCGCTGAGCGCGTTCGGCTATCCTACCTACAATTTATTAGATATCGGTTTTTGAAGTCTAACAATAGTATATACACATAGAAATTTAGGAAAAATATTCAATGTGCTCTTCAACAAACAACAAAGTGCTCTTTGAGTTTTATTATAGTATAGAAGATATAGATAGATTGGGTACGTACTACGGCTTCGAAATTGATAATAACTAAACAGTCCAAACCAAACAACAACAAAACCAAACTGCTGAAGCTTTTTTTTATTTATTTTTTTGCTTGTGGCCAAGGTGCCTACCTGCAGGGTTATCTACTATTTATCGGACACCCAGTACATAATAAAGGAGAAAGTCCTGAGTGTCTATCAACGCACAGCCCCAGTGGCTAAACCTAGCAACCTGAAATTAGGACAGTGGATTTCTCTTATGATTTAAGACTCCATTAAGAAAGGATTTTTGGAAAGTTAACCCTTAGACGGGTTAAATAGGGTGTTTTCGTACGTATGAAACTTTCTATTTCAGGGTCGATCAACTCGAACTTAGTGAAGATTTTCCAAACAAAATAAATAAAAAGGAATTTTCAAAAACAACTCAAGGGTGCTCTAGGGGTTGGTAAACTTGTTGTGTGTGGTATGTGTAAAAATTAACATTAAAAAACAATGATTGGTAAAAACCGCAAAATATACTCTTCAAAATAAAAATAAAATAAGTAAAAAGTATAATCAAGCGAGCTACGATGCCAGAGTTAGACTGCAACCCTTCAAATCGCATTCACGCACTTTTAAATGTGTATATTAGATGACAGCGCTTTTTTGTAATTTAGTATTTTAAAGAATGACGCAATGGTTGATTACTGGGTGAAAATGCGATGAACTTAGTTTAATCAGTAATTAAGCTGACAATGTTAGATAAATTACAGTGGATAATATGGATTTTAAATGTACCTGTGCCTCTGACAAGTTGTTCTTATTTGCAAAGTAAATCTGCATAAGTTGTGATTGTACAATTGAGAGTTACACATATTATGTCATTAATGTATGTAAGAAACAGATTTGGACCTAGTACGCTACCCTGAGATAATCCAAACTAAGCGTTTCCATTACTTACTCCCATACCCAAGTCTGGTAATGAGTCAAAATAATTAATGTTTTATTTCCAAGAAAAAAATGGAATAATAAATGTATAAACGCAGGAGTGATGGCTGATCGGTGGCCAGTCAAAGACAATTGTTAGAGTGCAATATATCATATTTAACTCTAGAAGAAAGAGAGTCAAAGAAAAAGAGAACACCTTTTCCACAAACACTGAGGATGCAACGATGCGCTATGTGGGACAGTTAAAACACATACGATCTTTATATACTCAATTTCTGCATACATTTACACATTGTATGGAGATGAGAATATAATTATGCAACGGTGCACAATCAGAAAAAAAACCATATTTCTTAATTCCTGCATTTATACTAAAACTGAGATCACATACACATCGTACGAAAACTGAATAAAAATATAAGAATTTAGTTAAGTCTTCGCTTCAAATTAAGTTAAACTTAAAGCTTAAGTTACGTAAAAGCAATTGTGTGTTTTTAAATAATCGACTCGACTGTTATCTTACCCGTGCTAACTTACGATGCTTAGACTTAATCCCTGACCGAATTTCAAAAGTCTATGCTCAAGGTTTGTTACAGAGCGATGGAGCGCAGTATATTGGGCATAAGGTTGTACCACGGACAACAAACGTAAAATTGTGGGCAGGGCTCGTAAGCCGAATGAAGTCAAATAGATGGGCAAAATCATCACAAGGTCGACTGCAAATTGCCGAAGACGCTGGGGCAGGCCACGTTAGAGACGGTGTGAAATTTAAACGCCTTTGGGACAGAGTGGGCAGAGTGATCTCTAAATATCTCGATATGTACAAATATATAGAGGTAGACCTTTACCTAGCAGTGGGACACTACAGTGTAATGACAAATACTAGTAAGTATATGTAAACAAGATGTCCTGAGTGACTGCCTTTATGGTTCGGTTCATCGGTTCACCCATCTATTTAATGACCTTACCTAACGTTGCTTAACCTTAACCTACCGGGATAAAAAGTATCCTATGTCCGTTTACTGGTTCTAAGCTACCTCCCCACCAATTTTCAGCCGAATCGGTTAGGCCGTTCTTGAGTTATAAATAGTGTAACTAACACTACTTTCTTTGATATAATAATATAGATTAAAGTTCTATAGTTATTGTATGTTCAATTTCACCGATAGATGGCGCTGTTCATAATGTAAATCACGCTAACATCGTAAATTACTGTCTAATGATATTCGTTAATGAAAGTTTTAAGTTTTCCGCATCTTTTATTGTTGCGACTGTAATACATACATAATCTAGTTTGGATCCGCTCGGGATTTACAGATTTTAACTTTTCAAAGATATAATGTCATATTGCTATCAGCAAAGTACTTAGAACAATACAGAAATCTAATGAAAATGTCCTGGGTGTACCGGACCGGCTTACCCCTTACAAAAATTGACCCTTCGCCAATGCCATATCTTATGCAAACTAAATGTCTGCTCAGTCTAGGGACTGAGGTAATTATAGACTGATCGTAATAATACATGTCTTAATGATTAACTGATCAGTCTATAATTACCCTATTCACATACAAAGGAAATTACGTGGTAATATGTGCAAGTAATGTTTCACTGCTTAGCCCCTATGAAACATAGCGTGATGTTTTATATACCAACTTACACCTTGACTTCTACACAACACATCAGTGAAAGTCCTATTAAAATCCATCCACGGGTTTTCAAATGATACCTGGACGAACAGAACGACAGACAGACAGACAGACAGACAGACAATAATTCCAAAAAAAATTGTTTTGCCCTCTATGTCGATAGTATAGTAATATTACATAGAAATTTTGGAAAAATATTCAATGTACAGAAAAAGTACTCTTTGAGTTTTATTATAGTATAGATGGGCACATAAGGGTAGGTATGTAATGAAAAACCATATAAATATTTTTTTGACATTTTTATTACATTATCTATCATACATCGTCAGTAATATTTGGTTCATCCAATAGACTTAAAACGTCTTGGCACATAGAAACAGATTTTTTTGTAACTAGTTTCCGTAGTCCAGTAATAAAGGGATCGGAAGACACCATAAGTCTCTTAAAAGTGTCTTCTATGGCTAATTTAATAGAAAATTTTCTTGAAAATCGCTCTCTGTACTTGCGCACATCTTTATTTCGACTTTCTTGTGCATATTCGCTCATTAACCCTATGGCTATTTCCGAATTCTCTATTATATTTGATCCATGGATAAGTAGCTTGTGAAGTGTTGTTGACATATAGTACCATGGGTAATTCATCACAAAAAAAGAAGCGGTTTTGGTGCAAAACACCTTGAATTTGACCGCATTGATTTTATAACCACTAGACATTAGTTTTAAAATGGTATGCAGTCGATTTATGAGCCGATGATTTACACCTGTTATTTCAGCAACTTCTTCTGCGTGCTGAAAAATGGCACGCGCAGTATTACCATCGGTCGATGTCCCTCCACCCTGTCTTGGTTTGTCAACATGTAGCCCAAGTTTTTCCCAAAATTCCGTTTGTATGCGGCGCTTTTCAGCTGCTACCAAGGATTGACTGTGTGCATCTCTCGCTTGCCATTTCACAACTTTTAATGTGTACCCTAGATGCAATACGAACTCCGCAAACCTTATCCAGGCATGTAGCGAAGAAACACCATAATTAACGTTTTCTTCAGGGATCGGCTTTGACATGCACAATTTTATCCTGTTAAAGTCTTTCGAGGTCACTTTACAAATATAGCAACGCATGGCAGATTTCGTATCAGTTAAGGCGTTTATCATCTTCCCATCAACCATAGTCATCATTAACTTGTGTTTAACTACACATTCTTCCTCCATTAAAACTTTTGTTGGTGATAAAACGTCAACCTCGGATTGAACATTTTGAGCTACAAGTCTTGATAGTTCTGCAGTTTCATGTGCCATCTCTAACTTCAACGGACGGCAATACCTTGGTGAGGAAGGGCGAGGATTTTGCTACATAAGTATAGTTTTGCCATGATCACACACGAGTTGAACTGGCACAATAGACGTAATTAGCATATTTGCATCAGACTGTTCGACACTTTCAAATCTCTGTTTATACTCGGAATGGCAGCCCGATCCATCACACCCCCATTTTGATATCAGGCGAAGGTTTTGTAACTGATCCTTGGTAAGCGATTGTATGACTTCATTGAGAGATAAAAATAACCTTTGTGCAGTGTGGTCCAATAAATTCTGAAGAGGAACTTCAGCACTCGTTTCTGTGCATAAAATACACCTTCAGGGTAACACCTTTTTTTTTGCTTTAGTCTTGCTTACTCTCATAATTAGGATACAGGCTGCAGTTCATCTCCATTGCTGAAGTTCGCGAAGTGTTGTACTGATATTTAGACAATTGTCCTTCAATCACCAAGGATAAGGCTTTATCTGAGGAAAGGCTTGCGTGTGTTTCAAGTTAAGATTTTTTTGCTGGTGGTCAAATTCATTAAAGCACATGTAAATACACTGTAAATTTAAATGCCGCACTCATAAATGTCAATTAACTTTAACTATAATTAAGACAGTTATTAAAATCTCTTTATTTCGACCGTCGAAGCTGTTTATGATTATTTTCGATTATTGAATACGAGGTATTTGATATTCTACTCACTATCTGCGAGCAATAATTGGAATCAATTTCAAAAAATGGATAAATGAGCATTAACGATAATTGACGTTTGTAGGAGCGGTTTTGTTTTTTTTTTTGTTAGGAATTTCCTTTATCTTATTCAAATCCAAACTTAAAACAATTTTTGTCTAGTTTTATCACCTACAAAAACTCAAATAGTTCAAATGCTGTAGACTTGATACTGACAACATCTCTAGATTTTGGCCTTAGAATTAACTTAAGTAGGCTACTTTTTACAACGGTAAAATATTTTTTCACATGGGATTTTTTTACAAGGGGTGATTTCAGAGACCGCTAAACCCCCTTTTCTCTTTTTTTTTTATTTTTTTTTTGTTGTAGCAAAATGGTTTTTGATTTTTTTGGACGCCAGCTAGTTATTTATCGACCACATTATGACAGATTGTCAAAGGAAATAACGAAGCTACTAAATCTGCATTCTGACCATTGCTTCTGATAAACAGTAGCCAGATTCTCGTAATCAAAACAATAACGTTAACGTAGCGACTCAGTCGTTTAAACACTTTTCGTATTCACGTCCGTCGATTTTACTTCAACGGCAACGATTTAAAAGTCGTTCGATTAAACTATCGTTGGAGCGTATTCTGGTATAATAATCGTCGTTCAATCGTTTTATAACGTTGACTAAATGGTATTCTCGTATGAAAATGACGTCACTACCGATCGGATGCCAACGAGTAAGCGTCAAATTCCGCGATTCAAGAGTCGTTGAACAAACGTTGGTTAATTGAGACGATTTTTGCTTTTCTTCTTCTTCTTGTGGTGCGAGTCATAGTAATAAAATAACTTTTAAATGAGCCACGGACTTACGTATTTACTATCAAATTCGTCTGCACAGCAAGAAATACAAAAAGAAAGCTGATAAGGCGAAATATGTAAAATATGAATAAATACGTAAAATTTGGGATATGGAAAGCGACTAAGCATGAAAGAGCTCATGTTAGAGATATATTGATTGTAGCACTAAGCTGGAACATGAGAGCTAGGAGTGAGTGAGTGAGACGAAAATAGGATCGTACGCTGTGAGTGAAGAGAGTAATTAGAAGATAGTGTGAGCGAGATGGTTTTAAGGTAAATATAATTAGAGTAAGAGAGATAGAATAAACTAATAAATAGAGAAAAACACGTATTTTAATTAATAAACAATTAGTATGTTTGTGGAGGGAACGGAAACGAATTAATCTCGAGTTTCCCAAAGCGTAAGCTCTTAGCTTATCTCACAAAACTCCTACCAAGACCAAAAATTGATTAGAACGACATCTATCAGGGAATAGCAAAACGTACAGAACAATGACTCGTTGTCTAATCGTTTAGTTTCGATCCAATTGAGTTGAAGTCCTATCGAACTACGTATATGGTATACGAGAATACCGATTTTGGATATGACTTCGATCGAACGACAATAAAACGTCAACGAAATTTGAACTGTTTGTTATTACGAGAATCGGGCTACTGGGCCTTCTGACAAAACGAGGGAATTACCATTAAAATAACTTATAGCCAGAGTACATCTTATGACAATCCAAGAAGCCCTAAGGTAAACACGGCTAAGATATATTTTTTGTTACGGCTTCGTCATCAGATCATTTTGATGGTAGGTACTATAATCGATTTTACTATTTATTTTGCTTCATCATAGTCAAAGTCAATTCCACTTCGCGAAATGATACTCTCTGTAAGCAAATGCTTGTTTTTTTGTTGATAATAGCAGCGTTTTCCCTGAAAGAAAACGCATATTAAACTACTTACCTTATTCGAAGCTTATAATGAGAGCGGCACTTCCGGTTTCCCGTCATATTTCTTCCTATTGGTCTACTTCACTGGGATTTGATCGGACGTGACGTCATATTGCCAGGCGGGTGGGGGGAGCTGTTTTAAAACACGCTCACTCCATTCGTGTTCATTGTGTCGAAGAAATACCAGGTAGGTTTAAAAAGTAAGCTTCGAATAAGGTAAGTAGTTTAATATGCGTTTTCTTTCAGGGAAAACGCTGCTATTAAACCACAGTACCGTTATTCGAAGCTTATAATGAGACGTGTTTGTTATCGCCTGGTAATATCAGTAGATTAATGACGCGAATGTGATTTACGGATGTATTTTAAATATCCAAGTATGAATTTTAAATAAAAATTCAATAGATTGCATTCTTATATATAGATTTGTATATGCTAATTATTTCTTTTAGAAACGAGTAGCAGAGAAAGAGAAGAGAAGGAGAATAGAACTGTATCAGCCATTAAAATCAATATTATGGCAATTATTCATTGTGTTTTGTTAAACAATCCAGTACAAAAGGATTTTTTTTTTCGTGCGATGTGTTTTTGACTTCGCCTTTATAATACAGTTTAAAATGAATTAAAAATCTCCAATTTCAATGTGCTAGCTATTATTAAAAACCACTACGCCTGTGACGCATGATAGGTAATTAATTAAGCTAAATTATGTTCGTGATTTTAGTCTTTTTGACCCATCAATAAAGATAAGATAACTGAATACATATACAATTTGTTTTTAAACACTAAACGCCAGGTACTGCGATGTTGTATACTTTGCAGTACGTGGCCTTCCGATTAACGCACTTCTTGGACACGACTATGCTTTACAGAGTACTAGGTGATGTTACAATGTTTACCTCTAATTATTATGCAGTGTGATAATCTTTAGCATCCAGTGTGTAGTAATAGATAAATTATATGGGATTTTTATCTAAACTCTATTAAGGCATTACTCTAGTCTATACATTGCTATATATGCAAGTATGTGTTCTGTATGCGCCCACAACAGTTCGGTATGCGCCCACAACAGTTCGGGATGCACCCGCAACAGTTCGGTATGCGCCCACAAAATTCGGGTAATGCCCAATTCGGATATAGGCCTTTTCAGTCAACCAATAATCAGGCAAATATTTCCACGGACGTATCTATGCGTACCGCGCCACCTCTAAAGACGCAACAAGGTTTTAGACTTAATGAGTTAGAGTTTTATGGCAATCAACAAGATGAGTGCTATGATAATTATAACCAGAATGAGTATAGTGAGGGTCCCTTTTGTGATTATTCTCCGGAAGTAGATATACAGCAAGAGGAGGCTCAGATCTCGTTACCTGATG
Source organism: Furcula furcula (assembly GCA_911728495.1). Lineage (NCBI taxonomy): Eukaryota > Metazoa > Arthropoda > Insecta > Lepidoptera > Notodontidae > Furcula > Furcula furcula. Next base: position 5,668,883 of record OU452246.1, on the reverse strand, counting down.
ACCATAACAGTGACGGACATAATGAGGCAACCCCAGTAATTTCCGAACAAGTCCAAAATTTTCACATGCGTCTTGCGGAAAATCCCCGGAAGTGATAGAGCTTAATTGCGATCCAAATCTCAAACTACCATATATATACGTCCCGGAAATCGACGCTAAATTCATGATAGATACTGGTAGTATGAGATCATTCATCAGTCCCCGAAAAGCTTATGCATACTTTCCACATGCGATTCGTCACGAACCGTTTCAGGTTATAAGTACACATGCATCCAGTTCACATTCAGAAGTTATAGATATACCTTTACTACCAACATTTAATAGTAGCGATCAACACAAGTTTTATTTATATGATGTAGACCCCCGTTATGATGGTGTAATAGGAGATGACTTACTGCGACAGATTGGCGCTTTGATCGATTTAAAACGTAACATTTTAAAAACCAATACTACCTCAATTCCTATTATACATAATCGAACCAGTTATGAAGTAAGGATAGCACCGCGTACGGAACAACGTGTTAAGCTACCCACGGACTTGCACACAGGAGAAGGAATTCTAGAGTATACCGAATTTTGTAAGGGAGTTAGAATGCCGAGTGCTCTAGTTAGATGCGAAAATGGTTACGCGACCACGATTATACAGAATAGCTTAGAAGTTGAGGCAATAATGACAGTAATGAAACCGTTAAAAATTAAGGAGTATAAAAAGAGTGACTGCGAAGTAAATAGTTTAAAAGACGTGAACGACGTTCAGATAGATGCTTTATTAGAAGAAAACTTAACAAAATTACGTTTAGACCACATGAATGAGGAGGAAAAGAAGACGATTTTTGGACTATGTAAAGAGTTTAAGGACATCTTTTATTGCGAACATCTGCCATTAACATTTACAAATAAAGTAAAGCACACAATTAGAACTAAAAACGAAGACCCTATTTATATCAAACCTTACCGCCAACCTCCCGCACAAGCAGCCGAGATTAGAGAGCAGGTACAAAAGCTATTAGCAGATAACGTGATACAGGAGTCTCACTCCCCTTGGAGTGCTCCCGTTCATCTTGTACCAAAGAAAATAGATGCTTCAGGCGTTGTAAAGCATAGAAGGGTGATAGATTATAGGAGGTTAAACGAAATTACAGTGGACGATAAGTATCCTTTACCGAATATAATGGATCTTTTCGATAAGTTAGGGAAAAGCATTTATTTCTCAACAATAGATCTTGCCTCAGGCTATCACCAGATAGAAGTTAACGAAGAGGATAGGCAGAAAACCGCCTTTAGCACGGAACTTTGGCCACTTTGAATTCCTTAGGATGCCGTTTGGCCTGAAAACGGCTCCTGCCACATTCCAGCGGGCAATGGATAATGTTTTAAGAGGCTTGCAAGGCATTAATTGCCTTAGACGATATAATTATATTTTCAAGTAGCTTACAAGAACATTTACAAAAGTTGAGAACGGTTTTTGAACGACTTCGGGACACAAATTTAAAAATACAACTTGATAAATCTGAATTTTTGAGAAAAGAAGTTCTATATTTAGGGCATACGATCACCAAAGACGGACTCAGACCAAACAACGACAAAATTCAGACTGTACTTGACTATCCCTTGCCAAAGACTCCGACAGAGATTAAAAGCTTCTTAGGACTGATAGGGTACTACCGACGTTTCATCAAAGACTTTGCAAAGATAACACAACCTTTAACAAAATGTTTGAAGAAACGTTATAAAGTAGTCATTGACCAAGAATACATTGATGCATTTGAGAAATGTAAGGAGTTGCTGACAACTGTTCCCTTGCTACAATACCCAGACTATGACAAACCCTTCATATTGACAACTGATGCATCAACTGTGGCCTTAGGGGCAGTCTTGTCACAGGGCCCCATCGGCAGTGACAAACCAATAGCTTACGCAAGTAGGACTTTAAGTGACACTGAAAGTAGATATAGTACCATTGAACGTGAGCTATTGGCAATCATTTGGGCGGTTAAGCATTTTCGACCTTACCTTTATGGTCGAAAATTTACCATCTATACTGACCATAGACCATTAGCCTGGTTGTATTCTTTGAAGGAGCCAAATAGCAAGCTAACACGATGGCGACTACGTCTCCAAGAGTACGACTTTGACGTCATTTATAAAAATGGAAAGCAAAACACAAATGCGGACGCCCTTTCTCGAATAAAAGTCAACGCCTTAGACTCCGATGATGAGGCTGAATCTATGGCTGTGAATGTTGACGAAAATGAATCAAGACGTGACGATGAAGTGACTAAAAAGACAACTAAACCATCGACTGACAAACGAAACCGTGACTCTTCTGAAACTATAACTATTTCCGATTCTGAGGCAACCATATCAATAGATTCAGTAGAACCAGATTATCCAGTTAGATCAGACAACAGTAGCACAACCACAGCTCATTCTGCAGCTGACTAAGAATCCTACGGAATTCCAATACTCCATGAAGCCATCGGATACTAAACCGAACCAAATTTTAGTATTCGAATGGTTTAAAAATGATATCCAGGTTAAAAATTGGTCTCGCGAAAAGCAAAAGATTCTAGAAGTTTTTCTCCCCGTAGGAAATGAAAATCTTATAAAACAATTCTTGAAGGAATACATTAAACCGAAAATAAAATATTTCATGTATTTCGAAAAGGAAGAACACAGACGAGAATTTTCTAATGTGATAATTAGTCTTTTCAAACGAGGAATGATAGATTTTTATGAATGTACGAAGCGTGTGGTCTATATTGAGGATGAACAAGAACAGAAAGCAGTAATTTTAAAGTATCACGATGGAAAAACCTGTCATAGAGGAATTAAGGAGACTATGTTAAGAATTAAGAGAAACTTCTATTGGAATTATATGCAGGAGACGATTGCAGCGGTTTTGAATGGATGTGAGGCTTGTCAGAAAATGAAGTATGATAGAAAACCAATTAAACCAAACCTTCAATTAACACAGACTCAGAGTGCACCGTTTCAGAAAGTTTTTATGGACCTCTTTAGTATAGAAAATAGATATTACCTAACGATCGTGGATGCTTTTAGCAAACTCGGTCAAGCTTTAGAAATCAGTAATAGGTCAACGGGCGAAGTTGTTAGAGCTCTGATTAAATATTTTTCAATGTACGGGGTTCCCACAAAAATAAGTTGTGATCCCGGCTCAGAGTTCAATAATGAAATAATAAAAGAAATGTCAGCCATGTACAAAATCCAATTACACATTACTACCCCTAACAACCCGAACTCAACAGGTATTGTAGAGCGGTTTCACTCTACAATCATAGAAATTTATCGGCTTGCTAGGTATGAGCAAAAGCGTACTGACGCGGCATCTGTGATGACATACTCAGTAATGGCTTACAATAACGCTATTCATTCTGCCACAGGCCTTACGCCATTTGAGGTCGTTTTCGGCCACACCGATTTAAATCATATGTTTAGTCTGGATTTTGACAGAGCTTATACGCAACAGATATTAAAAGATCACGCAAAGAGGACTAAATATTTGTACCAATACTTATCTAATAAATTATTACGACAGAAAGAAAAGGTTAGGGAAAAGAAAGGTGGTGAAGATAGTGTTAGTTTTGAAGAAGGGCAAGTTATATTTGCTAAAGACGTTAACACCAGAAAAAGTAAGGATAAACCTCGGTATCAGCGAGCCATTGTAAGCGGGGAGGCACAACGCAATGTAGTACCCATTAGAGTAGGCAAACTAAGGTACCCATTAAAAATATTAAACGCCCTCCGCAGATGCTGCCTGATCGCAATGATCCTGGTGGCCCAAAGCCAGGGCCTTCAAGTTCAAAAGATTGAGCAAAATCCGGGGGTGCTACCAATTAATATGGGACAGGCCTATAAACAAGAGGACAAATGGACTGTTCTAAAGGTATTAGATTTAAGTGGAATAGATTTAAATCTGGGGTTTAACTTAAGGAAATATTTAGAATTCTGTAATTTAGTTGATAAAAACAACCAATATTCAATAGATTTTTTAGGATTAAGAAAGCAAGTAGATTATTTAAAAAGTATAACCGTAGATAAACTAAGCCAGTTAATGCCTACAATTAGAGTAAAAAGAGGTATTATAAATCCCCTAGGATCAATAATTAAACTCATAACGGGTAATTTAGACCACGAAGATGCACACCACTATGATTCCCTTATTGCACAATTAAATGAAAGGCAGATGTTATCCAATAAGAAAATAACCATTATAACAGAGATGTTGGATTCTTTTGTAAATAGCACAGAAACGTTACACATAAATACCAAGATGTTAGACGAAAGACTAAGGGTCATAGAAGACCTAGTTAAGAGAATAATTACTAAAGAGGTAAACTCCATTTACTCCACACATATTCTTACGATGTTCGATATTTTTAGTGCTAACTTTCGGTCAATTTATATTACATTAAACGAAATCGAAACAGCATTGGCATTCAGTAAAGTTTCGGTGCTACATCAATCCATTGTGAACTCTACGGAATTATTATTAATTTTCCATAATATTGAAAAATCTGATAATCTTATGTATGAAGCTAACACAAATAATCTAGTTAAATTAGAAAGGACAATAGCGGTTAAGGCATTTATTAAAGGAAATCAGATAACATTTATACTTGAAATCCCTTTAACTGATGGTAACATTTATAACTATTATAAACTTTACTCATTACCTGTATTTGACTACGCGTTCAACAAGACTCTTACAATTATTCCCAAATTCCCATAGCTTATGGTGAAAGGGCTGAAGCACCTACCGGTCGCACGTTCCTGTGAAGAAATTGGAGAACACCAATATCTTTGCGATGATGATAATGTTAAACTGTACCCAGGAGAAACTTGTGTGGAGCAATTAATGAAATTCCGAGCTAATGTGACCAACTGCGAGGCCATTTCTGTGAATATGGAAAATATTAAGATACAGCGCGTAAGAAACAATGACTGGCTGGTCTACACACGTAATGAGATCATTTTAAGAGAAACATGTGAAAACAAGGCCTCTTACAAATCTCTTCATGGTTCTTATATTTTACGCCTCAAAGAAAATTGTGCCGTTTTCTTAGGGGATTTCCAACTCCACCATCACCGAGAATATGGTAACAAGATTAACCATAAATTAACACCACTCATCGATCTCCCCAAGCTGACACATTTGAAAACAGTTTCCAATTAGAGTTTGGACATGAAAGATATTAACTTTGATGATCTAAAACAATTGTCGCAAATTTTGAAAGTGAAAAATTTGGAAAGTGATTTCAGTGCAAGTGGAAACTTAAGTGCAGTGAAAATCAATAGTGTAAGCCTTGCGACCATATTATTGTACGTAATTATACCCTTATGTATTTTAGCATATATCCTTTATAAATTTAGATCTAAATTGTTCATTTTTACGCGAAATCACCCGAATACTGTACACCCCGATTCGGATAATTTCGCTCTTGGTGGTGGAGAAGTTATACCTCCTGTGCCACACAGGGTCATAACATTAAGACCATAGACTGCTGACATTGCGTCTACACCTGGGTGGCACCGGTACCGGTAAAACTGACTCCGCTGTCTGCGTTAGATAAGAGTCTTCGTTAAAACTGTTCAATGTATTTTGAATTTAATTATAGAGAGCATCTCACTCTGCTCACACGTCTTTGAATTTTTATTTTAGTTTTTAAAAACCTAATAGTCGCATCCCTAAATTTGACTAGGTAGAATATGCATAAATATTTTCATAACATTGAAATTGTGAGATCGAAATGGTATATCTGATCTAAGATTAATTTGTGGGTTCAAATAGGTAAATATCTTATATCACATCATCCCCGCGCAAAATACATACGTTGGGATATCACGAGTACATCATACGATGAGCATCGAATAGAATATGGTTCATGATAGGTACCTACCTTAGTTATTTATGTTCTTTCCAAATGCCAAAGTACACAAAAGCGCGCAAACGCCCTTAAGATACTATGTTAGGACAAACATACAATACACGTCTTGTGATACTGAGCATTTACGTACGACATACCTTGTCGTATTTATGATTGAGATGTTTTAATCACTATGTAGATTATTTAATTAATATAAAAATATAATAAGTGGGTAGTTGCAAAAAATAAAAATATTAGTCTGACTTTGAGATATAATTTTGTACCCACCTTGAAGTTTTCTGACAACTACAAGTAAAGAATTTACCAATATTATGCTGACACATCTTATGACGTTACATTATCTTCACTAGCGGAAATTTTCTTTAAATCCAATCTTATTTGATTTGTGGAGGTAAATTTACGTGTGACTCGGGTATCACAAAATCACGTAATGACGATGGCGACCGGTTGCATGCCATTGCCGAGAAATGAGTCAAAATAGTGAATTTTATTTAAAAAAATATGTATATATCTTTAAATCTGTGACTTGCGCAGCATAATCTCCCGTCTGCTGCAAGTAAATCAGACTTGTCTTCGTGAAATAAACGAAGTATAATTTGGCCTGCTTATCTACACTTATAATTAAGAATCAAACGAACTTACCTTGTGAAGTTTGATGTCTAATTATATGAGTTTATTGAACGAAGACAAGTCTGATTTACTAGCAGCAGACGGGAGATCATGCTGCCCAAGTCACACATTTAAAGATATAAATACATATTTTTTTAAAAATAACCTTCACTATTTTGACTCATTTCTCGGCAATGGCATGCAACCGGTCGCCATCTTCATTACTTTTAGAGCTGATTTTTTTCGATACTTTTCGGGAATATTGAGGGAGGGCGGGAGTATACTTGTCTTCGTTCAATAAACTCATATAATTAGACATCAAACTTCACAAGGTAAGTTCGTTTGATTCTTAATTATACTTCGTTTATTTCACGAAGACAAGTCTGATTTACTAGCAGGATGTTTAGAGCATCGAAAAAAATTAATTAAAGATATTAAGGCGTATTGCCTATCTATATACTTAATAATTTTCTTGTTTACTTTTCATACAAGATATACTGTTCATACTAAATACCGCGACAATGATTTTCGGTTCTGTAATGGCAGAGATATACATGTCTCTCTGCGGTATCTCTAGTTTCCAATTTTCACACAATATAGAAATAAAGACTCCGTCCACGTCTGTCAGTCGTATACTTTTTCTAAATCCAGACCGCGATGCGATCTCCAACCCCATTCAAAGAACCTGCCCTGCAAGGTTCATTATTTATTCTTCAATTTATGCACACAGAAGGAAACAATTACATAAAATTAATAGGAAAAAATGTACAAAGGTGCTGCTTATTTCAAATGGAATCTATTCCAGCAGACCTGTAAGAGGAGAGTTGAAAAAAAGAAAAGAAGAGAAAAGTGGACACAGTGCACATGAAGAAAAAGGAAATAGATATGCATGTGTTCATATTTATAATATATATGCATGTTATACATAAACAAACATAATAAGCGGCTGAAAAATTTGTAATGTTGTACAGTTTTGAGCACTCATTTTCTAAGATAACTAGCCGACTTGTATTCCAAATAAACTTTCATATTTGGTAAATTTCAATATTTATTATTTCAATAGTAAAAAAAAAGTTTTACTTTACTCCTTTGAAGAACCTTATTTTGTTGGCTATATAAATTCATTATTATAATATTATTGTTATCATTGTTGTCCATTAGGGTAACAATAACAGATTCTGATTTCAGTTAAAGTAATGCGAGTGTAACCAGAATGATATGTATTGTAAAAAATAAATGATAGCGTAGCAATTATCAAGGGATAGCGGTATAACCACCCTGATCACATCTATATGGCTATAATATGCCCAATTATCACTATGCGATTCACATAAATTGAAGGTTCTAAGTCTGTATTAACATGTTTTTACTCTATTTTTAGACTTTAGTGATATTAACTTTTAATATATTTCATGTGTATATAAAGACTTTATTTTCTTTTACCATTAGACTGCGGTACTATATGTAGTTAAAATGCGTGAAGGAACGCTAGGTATTTTGCAACAAGTAATAAAATTCGATTATAATACGATTAATATAAGTATGTCAATGCTAATAAGTCAGAATTACATAAACCAATGATTGATGTGAGTAATTATGATAGTGGACGTAGAGATCTATCTAATATATAAAATTCTCGTGCCACAGTTTTCATTGCCATACTCCTCCGAAACGGCTAGACCGATTTTGATGAAATTTTTTGTGCTTATCCGGTATCTATGAGAATCGGCCAACATCTATTTTTCATCCCCCTAAATGTTAGGGGTAGTCCACAAATTATTTATATGGCAAAACAACGTTTGCCGGGTCAGCTAGCAGTTTATAATGTTAATCTGTATTACCATCTATTATGTATCAATCGAATGATCTTGTAACTTTATTATATAAAACTAATGTTTGATTGACGGGACGTATAATGCGGTGGCTAGAAACCTCAACCACCACTCCGAAGTCGAGGGCTGAATCCCAGCCAAGACAACTGTTTGGATGAACGCGTCCAGCATGAGGTTGTTACAATAGATTATGTATTCATATTTGTACATACACGTGTATGTTCGTCGGCAGAACGAATTTCGCCGTAGCACAAATTGCACAATCTTTGCAGTGCGTGGCTTACGAGATTATTATTATTATTATTATTTTTTAATTGTGAATACAGACATCTACTTACGTACATCCGTCGTAGATATACCTGTAGCATATTCGGCTCGTAGTGTTTTCCTGCGTAGTTACTGGCCTGCGGGCATGATGAAAGTGATGTCATCGATGTGCAAGGATCTGCACAGGCCTGTGGTAGGGATAAACATACGGCTTCTAGGCTGTCCCCATACGTTAAAAGCTTCTGAAAAGTACGGTGCGAAATTAAATTACATGTAACTAATAAGCTTTTTTTTTTTTTTTTTTTTTTTTTTTACTGTATACTCTGTGGTTTGTTATATTTTTCGATTCAATTCAATTTATTTATTGCAAAATATGATTACAGCTGTTATACAAACATAGTAGCATCATATTATAGACATAGACCTTACGGTATGCAATAATATTAGTTTCACAGTTCTAACGTAGACGTTGTTACTTAATAAGAATTTAAAATATTTGAGCTGTGCAGGCAACGCTGTTGAACCTTCTTGATTTCCTTATATTGCATAACGGATATTGTTACTACCCATTGGTACAGAAATGCCAATGTAGGTATAATATAGGTTGTTCTAAGGTTTTACGAGTAAATAAATTGAAATATAAGTTTAAGCAAGCTTCCGCCATACTGGAATTAATACTGCTAATGATACTGAATTTAAGCATTCTATAAATGATGTATCTTACGCAGGGCCCTGGCCCAATAATTGCTAAGTATAGTATGACCTTGGAAGTGGTAAATCTGAATGATTATTAGGATCTCGTAATTTACAACATTATGTTTTGTATACTCGAGTTATGCACAATATTATTATGCACAACCAGTAGTCACAATCAGTATTATTATATATACCTTTTTACTTTATTTACGCTTTCTGGGAGACATACTTTGCTATATCTCGGTCTATGCGCTACCTCCTCTGGAGGCGCATAACTAGCTGGGGTTCATAAAATCCATATCTACCAATATGTGCATGATAATTTGATATTATGTGTGGTACTATACAATGCATCAAAGATTGTTATATGTATTAACTTGATGCCATCGGAGCTATATACGGTATACGTGGGAATTCGACAATAATACATATTGTAAGGTAGTTCGATGTCATAAGACCCATAACCAGTTTACGTAAAGATCAAACAATAAATACACTTTGTAAGGCATTTTGATGTGACAGTAACCCTACACAGTGTACGTGAGGATCGAACAATAAATACACGTTGTAAGATAGTTACACGCCATAGGACCCACACAGTTTACGTGAGGATCAATCAATAAACACATATTGTGCATTTTGACACAGGACCCATACACGATTCACATGAGGATCAAGTGAGTACACACTGCGACGCAGTTGGATATCTGATACTTACATGGGATACTTACATGATGCCCATGAGGATTAACCAATGAATGCACATTATAGTGTGGTTGGACGTCATATGATCCATACACGATTAATGTGAGGATTAAACGATGAATGCGCCTCGCGGTGTAGTTAGACGTCAAATGATCCTTACACGATTCACGTGAGGATTAAACGATGAATGCGCCTCGCGGTGTAGTTAGACGTCAAATGATCCTTACACGATTCACGTGAGGATTAAACGATGAATGCGCCTCGCAGTGTAGATAGACGTCAAATGATCCTTACACGATTCACGTGAGGATTAAACGATGAATGCGCCTCGCAGTGTAGTTAGACGTCAAATGATCCTTACACGATTCACGTGAGGATTAAACGATGAATGCGCCTCGCGGTGTAGTTAGACGTCAAATGATCCTTACACGATTCACGTGAGGATTAAACGATGAATGCGCCTCGCAGTGTAGATAGACGTCAAATGATCCTTACACGACTAGCGCGAGGATTAAACAATGAATACACATCATAGGTAACATTGTATACATATGTCATATGATCCATACACGGTTTACGTGAGGACAATACGACTAACGCCTCTTGACCAGCTCCGAAGACGATGACAGCTCCTAGCTATTCACAAACACCACACCAAAAAGACATCACAGAAAAGTATGGTTATAATTATATTTATTTATTTCATGGCACCTTCCGTACACTATATACGTACGTAACACGTTTTCATAACACAAAGTAGGTAGTGTATGCATAAATATTTTCGTAACATTGAAATTGTGATATCGAAATGGTATATCTGATCTATGATTAATTTGTGGGTTCAAATAGGTAAATATCATATATCACGTCATCCCCGCGCAAAATAAATACGCTGGGATATCACGAGTACATCATACGATGAGCATCGAATAGAATATAGTTCATGATAGGTACCTTACCTTAATTATTTATGTTCTTTCCAAATGCCAAAGTACACAAAAGCGCGCAAACGCCCTTAAGATACTATGTTGGGACACACATACAATACACGTTTTGTGATACTGAGCATTTACGTACGACATATCTTGGCGTATTTATGATTGAGATGTTTTAATCACAATGTAGATTATTTAATTAATATAAAAATATAATAAGTGGGTAGTTGCCAAAAAGAAAAATATTAGTCTGTACTTTGAGATATAATTTTGTACTCACCTTGAAGTTTTATTACAACTACAACAAGTAAAGAATTTACCAATATTATGTTGACACATCTTATGACGATACAATATCTTCACTAGCGGAAATTTTCTTTAAATCCAATCTTATTTGATTTGTGGAGGTAAATTTACGTGTGACTCGGGCATCACAAAATCACGTAATGAAGATGGCGACCGGTTGCATGCCATTGCCGAGAAATGAGTCAAAATAGTGAAGGTTATTTTTAAAAAAATATGTATTTATATCTTTAAATGTGTGACTTGGGCAGCATGATCTCCCGTCTGCTGCTAGTAAATCAGACTTGTCTTCGTGAAATAAACGAAGTATAATAAAACTGTAACGGGTCCAATTCTGTACATTGAAGATATTTTGAAAATTATATTTGGAGGACATTCTATAACCGATACTGAGGCCGAAAATGTATTTTTAAAAATTTTTGTCTGTCTGTCTGTCTGGATCACGGCTGCGCATCACGCCGAAACTACTGAATGGATTCAAATGAAACTTGGCATGATTTGAGATCTTACTACGAGGTAGTAGGACATAGGATACTTTTGATCCCGTAATCTAACACGGTTCTTTTGGGAGAGGGGATTGTCAAAATGGGTACTTGGTTATACGCTTGGTCCGATTTTATAAATTTTTCTTCATGATTATAATAAATATTAGTAAGGGAACACTTATAGAGAGTTGTTATCAAGGTTTTGTAATCGATCGGATTAAGCAACGTTAGGTAAGGTCATTAAATAGATGGGTGACCGTTTAACGCCATTTGAAATAAACGGGCCCGTGCTTCGGAGAGCAAGTAAAAAGTGGGTCCCAGTTTTTAACCGACTATAATAAAGGAGGTTATGTATTCGATGCGAATGTCTGTTATTAAAAGTTTAGTTAACGTAAAAATAGCGCATGCGGAGCTGCGTGGGTAGCTGACCCACGCAGCTCCGCATGCGCTATTTTTAGTTATAAGAATATAAAAGTTTTTCTTTTCATTTGTATGTTTGTGATGAGGTTGGGTATGTAAGATAAAAAAAATATATTTTTTATTGATCGGTTACAAATGTTCTACAAAATAATAAGATCTAAAACAGACATTCAGGTTTCCTCACGATGTTTTCCTTCACCGAAAGCTAAAAACAATCGCACAAAAACGATACGCACAAGATTCGTTAAAGAAATAAGAGATGCGAACTGGGGTTCTAACCTGCGCATATCCTTATGTAGGTCGACACACATTTTTTGGACTCCAATCCAATCCCTTTGGGAGTTGATTTTCAAAAAATAAATATTTAGACAGGTGTAGTTGGATAAATGTATTGGCAAAGTTTCATCAATGCATGCATGCCCCATTCACATCACCACTACTTTTTTTTGTCGTATGGTTAGTGGCCAAACTGGTGTCAGAGTTTTCAAGCTGCCCTTAGGCCTCTGACTTAGCTTAACGACGGGGCGGGGTAATGGGAGTAACATAACATTCAAACTAAAGAGTGTAAACTAACGAATATCAACTATAGTGACTCGTTAGACACACCTAACACCCATCCCACGTCCGGCGGTCAGTGCACACTACCGTTTGTAAAGGAAGGCCGCAGCAAGTTTTTGCGCGCATTCCATCTAATTTTACGAGTGCACAAAAATAATGGTGAATAGGTTATTTTAATACGATTATGTAATTAAACATATTTATTGTGTGACTGTATACCTAAATAATAGCTTTAAGAACATTATGTGGTGATATATGAATGAATTATTTTATTATGATTTTAATAAAGTTCTAGACATAAACCTGGTGTTTAATTCAATTACTGCATATGTGACTCCCATTACCCCTTTCTCCCCTACTGCCAAGCCAAGATGATTTATTATAACTTTCCGATATTTCGGCGCTGTTGCAAGCGCCATGATCACAACAATAGCAACATTGTACAGTGTAATACATACATAGTGAGTTCGTATCTTATTAATATAATAATAACTAGCAATTTCCTGCGGCTTCGCCCGCTAATTTTTTTACAGAGTTTACCAACCCCTAACACACCTCCAAAGGTTGTTTATGAAAATTCGCGAAACACGTACTTACTTACTGATTTATTTTATTTAGAGAATCTTTTCAGTAAATTTCTAGTCAATCGAACCATACAATAAAAAGTTTCATACAAAAGAAAACACCCCATTTAACCCCTTTAGGAGTCGAATTTTCAAAAATCCTTTCTTAGTGGATGCTTACGTCATAAAAAGAACCTACTGTCCAAATTTCTAGGTCCAGCGGTTTGGCCTGTGCGTTGATGAATCAGTCAGTCAGGACAAGTAATTTTATATGTATAGATAATACCAGCCCTTGTGTCCCACTGCTGGGCACGGGACTCCCCGCGAGATAAGGGGGCTTAGGCCGTAGTCCAACATGCTAGCTAAGTGCGGGTTGGTGGACTTCGCACGTCATTTGAAAGCTAGTTAGGCTTTCTCGGACATGCAGGTTTCTTCACGATGTTTTCTTTCAGCGAAAGCTAGTAACAATCTCACATGATTAATATTATTATATTATATTAATTTGGTTATTGTTGGTTACGAACTAGTGCCCTTCACGGTCTAGACTCTAGAGGACTTTGATTCTCAATTATTACTACATACTCGTACATTCATACAATAGGTAGTACATTGTTCGTGGGAAGTGACTACAAACATGGGCGTATGGCTGGCTATCTCCCCAGACTTAGCTTCTATAGCTTATAAATTATTGTGTAATCATATTTAATTGACCGCCTGCCCCCAGTGGCGTGCACAGAAAGTATGCAAAAATATCTGCGTCTGCGAGTTATCAGCGGGTCTAAAATGGCCGCTTTGGTGAATCATACTATGATTATGTTACGATTTAATTTTACTTCGTATGGTAGCATTAACACCAAATATGAATCTGCTAATAAATGAACTTAATTATGATTCACCTAAAATGTGTGACAATTTTTCAAAAACTAGTATAATTATTATGTAACAACTTGAAATTCAAAACATGAATTGATTTTAGGTGAATTGCTAATGTGGCCTTTTTAGACCCGCTGTACTCTAAGCTATTTGTTAGTGTGCCACCACTAATATAATTAAATGAAGTAACATTACAGACGTATCCATTAACCATTTACATGTAAAAACATCACGTTGTCAGTACAAAATATTTTTAAATTAAGATACCATGTCAGTACAAAATATTTTTAAATTAAGATTATTTAGAGTAATCGTAGGGTAGGCAAAGTCTTTTTGTATGTAAGTATAAACCCTCGGAATAATCTTATTACAGTTTTTAAATGCAAATTAATATGCGTAGACAGAATATAATATAGTTTTCTTTCTCTAAGTTAATATGCCTATAAAATCTGCTAACTTATGGATATATAAAATGGTATACTAATATACTTTAACCTATTAGGTTAAATAAGCCGATTACTTTTATTTGCCTACCCTCTGTGCACGCCACTGCCTGCCCCATATAACATTTGACTTGTTATAATATGTCGTTAGATTGGTATAAGTTGTGACAGTGACATAGGCTATGCATTTAAAAAAAAAATATATTTCCAAATACGTACATACATCAATTTGCACCCGTGCATTGTCCGGGTAAAAATAGCACTATGCCATCTCCCGTTGGGTAGTAGTAATAATAATATTCTGGGACAATCCACACACGGTCATCTGATCTCAAACTAGGCAGAGCCTGAACTATGGAAACCAGATAACTGACACTACCTTTACCTTTTTTTTTGTTAATACATACTTAAATAAATAGATATAACACCCAGACACTTGGCGGGAATCGAACCCATGATCAAAGTCAAAGTCAAAATATCTTTAGTATGTATAGGCCCCACAGAGGTACTTACACAAAAATCATACCAAGTGTCTGGGTGTTATTTATCTATATAAGTATGTATTTACAACAAAAAATGTATATAAGTATTAGTATCAGTTGTCTGGTTTCCAAAGTACAGGCTCTGCCTAGTTTGGGATCAGATGACCGTGTGTGGATTGTCCCAAGATATTATTATTTTTTTATTTATTATTATTTTTACAAACTACCACCGGATCGTAACGCCGCTACGATCCGGTGGTAGCGGCCGCTACTGAGAAGATCCGGCAAGAAACTCAGCGGGCTTGTCTTTTTTGTCATTTTCTATCTATTGGATAAAAGGCCCGTCATAGACGCCCGTCAACCGTGGTAATTATGTCAGCCCCTCCCTTTTAAAGGGGAGGCTTTGTGTTTGGGCAGTGGACGTCTTTTCGCTGCTGCTAATATCAATTTAGGTATCATATTCAGTTACTAAATTAAACAACGAATGTAACAAATTTGTTTTTTTGACGTCATATTTCTTTACATGTCATCATCATCATCATCAGTCGAAACACGTCCACTGCTGAATTGAATGCCCTTAAGTTAGTTTAAGCGAGATGGTTCATAGCTATGTTTCATGAAAATTGGTCCAGCCGTTTGAAGACCAGCAGTCACACCATAAGTTAAGAACAAGAATAGCAACAATCTATTTCGTTGTTTTATTATTCCAATATGTTTACAAGTGCAGTATCTCTTACGTATTAGCGGCACCTCGCACGTTTACCTTTGGATGGAGAGGATCTAATACACACATCAAAAGTGTCTAGGGATCAACATATATTTTTGCAATAACTTTTCTCCTGATTGATATTAATTAAAATTTTCTTTAAGGATTCATCAAATAAAGTGTTTTCGTTTGTCACAGTAACGATAAACCAAGTCACCTTTGCATTAATAAAGAAATTTGCCATTTTCCTAATAAAGGGATTTTTGACATTTGAACCACTAACACAAAAGTTCGAAAAAAAGACTGAAATAACAGTTTTCTTTAAAATTTTATTGGGTAACTTAAACAATTAATAATCCGTGTTTCTACCGCGAACACTAACAACACAAGAACATCGGTTTGGCATACTCAAAATGAGTTCATCCAAATCACGCTGTGGAATGGCCGCCCATGTTCGTTGCAACAACAAAAAAAGGTCTTCTTGCGACTGGATACCCTCCATATTCGGCAGAGCTCTTCTCTGTAGCATATCCCATGCATGCTCAATCGGGTTCAAGTCTGGCGACTGAGCAGGCCAGGGCAGGACATTGATGTTAGCTGCGGCGAGAGTCTGTCTTACAACTCTTGCGGTGTGCGGTCGTGCATTATCATGCATTAACTGAAATAAGGGACCGATTTGCACTTGTAGAGGAACGATGACGTCTGATACAATCGTCTCAGCATAAATTTGAGCGTTGAGGTTGCCTCTGATCCAAATCAACTCAGTTCTTCCGCCGATCCAAATACCCGCCCATACCATGATGGTTCCACCACTATAAGGATGGACTTCCTGGCAGGATTTTAATCGCTGTTGGCGTCCAGGGGTTCTCCAGTGTCGTATACGTCTTGTATCCGGTCTCATACCAAAACGAGACTCATCAGAAAAGCACACGAAACGCCATTGTTCTTCTGCCCAATTTCTGTGTTCAAGAGCCCATTGATATCGAATCCTACGATTGTGCATTGCTATAGGTGGTACCCGTAGCGGTCTTCGGGAATGAAGGTTCACTTCATGCAAGCGGTTTCTGACTGTTTGGTCGCTAATTAAGTTCCCTGAAGAGTGATGAAGCCTCACGGCTAACATCATGGCAGTTATTGTTGGAGCTCTTCGAGTTAAGATTTGAATATATCGGTCTTGTCTCCGTGTGGTGCAGCGATACCGTCCTCCATGGCGCTCAGCCACGGTACCAGTGCTTCGGTAACGTGTCCAAAGTCGACTGATAACACTCTGACTTGTATTCAGAGCTAAAGCCACAGTACGTTGCCGGGAACCAGCTTCTATCATTCCCACGGCTCTGAGCATTTCTTCCCTGCTTAAATGACGTCGCCGCTCCATAATAACGTTGGTTTTAATCAGTAGTAGGGAAACAGTAGCACTAATAATGTCTTCAATGCGTTGTATGTTTTTATAGGGAAAATATTGACAGCTGATTTTCATCTTTTACTCGAATTTGATTCACAGTTCCTGATTCAAATTATGAAATGCACCAAAAAGGATCCATATAAATTTATAAAATCATAAATTTATTACAAAGCCACATCTCAATCTCAAGAAATCTGCTTAAAAATGCTTGATCCCTAGACACTTTTGATGTGTGTATTTACCAAATGGAGGTAGGCAAAACAGGAAACTATATGTAAGTTTCTTGCTTACTAAATAATAAACTTCCAACAAGAATAATAATATAAATTGTATTTATTTTAAGTAGGCTTACTGACTAATAACAAACTGTGTTTGATAGCACAATATTTCATTATATTTCATTGCTTTATACTTCAGATATATATGAATTGACAATGTAGTTTATCTCTATATACTAGCGAGTTGCGCACGTTTAGAGACGTAAAACTGTGTTTTTCTCTTTTTTTTTTTTTTTTTTTTACCACTAGTTACGTCGGACGGTCCAGACACCTCATTGTTTCTTTGTGCGCAGCGACGAGCGCACGCGCCTAAACAAAAACAGTTTAGTAATATTAAAATATTAAAACATATCTAAAAATGTGGGAAAAATCGTGATTGGCTGCGAGCCTATCGCGATAACATAAGTACCTGCGAGTTACTTATGATTAACTATAAATAAATTAAGTTGTGTGTCTAAAAATACTTGGTAGTAAACAAGTTACCTACCCACTTATTATTCGAATTACTACCTTCGAGTTCGAGTCAATAATATCTACCGTCAAAGAAAAAGTGACGAATGACAACAAAATGTTTAAAAGTTAACAAAGTCGTGATTGACCGAGAGTCAATTACGACAACATAATTAGCTGCGAACTAATTATGAGTCATGGATTCATGACAAATGAATGCAGTTGATGCGTCCAATTGATTATTTATCGGATGCACGACAAGTTCCATAGATTTCTGGTAAGTAACACTAAATTACTTGTAATATCCATAGGAAATAGGGAATACAACTATTGATGGTAGTCATCACGGCGACATGATTGGCTGCGAGCTAATCAAGAGCCATGGATTATACAAATGAGATAGGAAATGCGTGCAATCTCAAAGAGATATACACGTCCCAACCTACAATTTATTTTGTCTAAAGTAATACCCACTAAACAAAGGTTACACACAAGATACTATTATTATTTTTTCTGCTCAACTACCCACCACTTTTAATTTTTAATTCGTGCATTTACACATATAATAGTACGAGCCCCGAGTCTGGCTGAACTACCAACGGGTCTTCAACATGAAAGCGGCTCTGCCTAAGTGGTTCAACCATCAAACAATCGCACATTGGTGCGATTGTTTACCGCCAGATCCTGGTTTAAATTCCCAGGTTGATTAGGTCTTTTTCACGGGGTTTTCATAAAGAAATCCTGCGCTGGGTTTCCAAAAGGCATCCCTCTAGTGGAAATTGGTTTAGAAGCGCGCATAGCAAATGCCTACAAGGCAAGGCTATACTATTCCCAGAGAAAAAAAAAAAAAACTTTATGGTATACATTATTGGCAGAATGCAAATATTTTGTAATCTTGTGGTCCTGTGTCGGACATGTTACGTACGTTTCTATATAAGAGTATAGAAATAAAGGTAAAGTACCAATCCAAACTTATGCAAAACAATTAACTTGCATATAAGTCCGACCTTGAATTTATGCTGTGCAAAAAAGTATGATAAAATCAATAAATAAATGGCAATTTGGGATGTGACAAGAGCACTTTATCCTATTTATCAAGACTATGTCAGGACAAAGAGGTATGACTTACGTATTTCCGTGTTGGCGTGAAAATCACAGTTATTCATGCCTTATTGGTCAGTCAATAACATTTTCTGGGTCTATTAGCCCAGGGTGCGTCCAATTAGCATACGTATTGGTATAATTACATAATATACTCTAGTCGAGGTGGCATTTCCTTGCACCTCAACCGCATGATATTTAATAAACAAGGTTCACAGATAAGAAAACAAAACTCCTGAATCATCAGCCCCTTCCACACCTTGTAGAAGAACTGGGCGGTACCTTATAGCTGCCCTTGAAAAGGGGGGGGGGGGGGCGAGATAAGGGGAAGGCCAACAGCAGCATCAATCGCATGTTCTAGCGCTAAAGGATACCGGCTGGACTAACATGTACGCCTCATCATGTCAGGTACAATAAACAGTCAGATTTAGATTTCAAATGTTGGCCACAAACATATGTATTTTACTTGTATAATTATATAAGTAACAAATTTCCCAGCCATGTTAACATGGATATTGTGAAAACGACGTTTCATGTCATCTTTGTTCTGAAGTAGGTAATTAACTAAAACTAAATAGCACCACATCCAAACTTTAATTACATTATAAGCAGAGGTATGGATGCTTATATTGCAACACATATATAAACTTAGTATCGTTATTTCATTGGACACATTTAATGAGAATTACTTATTCTAGTTTTAGTAAACTACTAAACAGAGGATTTAACCATAAATATGTATATTTTATGAAAATCAGAAACGAATTCTGATCCTTAAATTGCAATGAGAAAAAAAAAAAAATACACTCAAACCGGAAGTCTAACCCTTTGCTGTCACATTGTTAGATCATCGGCATTTAGTACAAATATAAAATATATTTGACGCCAAAACCTAAGTTCGGCAAGCGATCCATTTATATATTAAAATATTTGCACTTATATTTATATAATATCAATATAGCTTTTATCCTCTCTACTTATAGATAATATTTAAAATCATTACCACAGTGAAACTTGAACTTAACAACAGTTTACACCACTTTGTCATACTGACCATAAGATTCCCAGTCTGAAATTACCGGTACTAGTAGCAACAATATTATATAATATATAAATATAGTAAAACAAAATTTTTATATAAATATCATCTACCTTCTATGGTACCGAGAATAATAACTAAGATTAACTATTAAGATCGAGTTTAAATAACCTATCAATCTTATCATAGAAAATATTTTCGCAAGTTTTGTGGCATAATCACGTAGAGATATCAGCTGACGTATATATTATTCTAAATTACAGCGTACACAATACATACTCTCGTATGTTTGGCCTTAACGGTTAAAGCCTTAACTTGATGAGGTTATGGTGAAATTTTATTAAAATGATTGTAATTAAATAAATTGTGACCGTAAATTTATAATTTCAATAGACAAAATAAGATACATCGAACTGATAAAAGTATACTTTTTTACCGGTGGTAACAAACAACGTGCAATACGGTTGTTATAGAATAATAATTATCTGATTCATGCATACATATTCCTTTGATGATGATTATCTTGATAACATATGCATAGCGATAAAAATATATATTAGTTAGATAAAATTATAAGAATTAAATAAAAATTAAAAAAAATACAAAATTGGAATTTAAAATTAGAATTAAATTTACAAAAAGAAAAAATAAGGGTTCATTAAATACCAAGCTGGCGTGAGAAGCGTATCCGTTTGCGTTTCTTATAATAAATATTTCTCGAACGCAGATTCTGATTGGAAACATCATTTTGGTCTTTAAATTTATGTTACAGAATACTTAAGCCTAGCAACTTTAATTCCAATACAGCAAATTCAACTTCCTAGCTCAGCAAAAACAAGATAGGTATGCATATGCAGTATATCCACACTAACACACAACCTAGGGTGAGTTAATTTATTTTCATGTGTTCGCCATTATCGTTAATGTCCCGTCGAAGAAATCGATGATTAAGCTACGGGAAATCATTATTCTTTTCCCAAATTGATAATATTGGCCATGGGACACTTAAACACCAAACTAACCTGTATACAGCATGCATGCACTTGCCTTTCACGCGGTGTACTTAATAATGACGGCCATCGATGAAAAATACCATAAAAAAGCATAGCGTTCCATCAAAACTATCGTTTAAACAAAGTATGAGTATCAACCCTCTACATAAATACCGTGATACCGGCCGGCGTAGTGTTGTGCCAACACATATATTGGATCATTATTTCTATTATTAAAATCTTATCGTATTTTCTGCTCATAGAAATAGAACTCAATAAGTTAAAAGTAAGTATAAACCAAAACCTGCTTGTTTTGGACCTAAGTACGAGTATAAAACACTAATACTTGAGACCTATAAAAGATATTTAATCACTTTAGAATAATAAAACTTTAGACAAGTTGTAAAAGAATATCAATAATAGGCTAAGGTAACTGCAAGTTATATATCTTAAGCACGCAAAAATAAGTTAAGATAGTCATAAAAAAAGTGATAGAACATCGGCCCTTTGACATTCTAGTTCTATTTTAGTTCTTCTTTAACAAGAGAAATATACACCTGGTCTTTAACGACTATACCTTCGTAACAAGACATACAAGGACAACTAACATAGTAAAAGTTTTACTAACATAGATCACTCACAGCTCAACTAATCAGTCAGTAAAATAAACAAGTGATTTGAAAAAAAAAAAAAAAAAACCTTGACTAGGGTATTTCTTAAATTGTCTTCCGTGCATAACAAACGTCACCTTGGCCGTACGATTTGCGGGTCTTAGGAGGAACTTACTCCTGCTGTCATAGCTAGAAAACCGTCAGCTAAACTAACTTATTAGTGGTTTTTGATAAACTTATTATTATTACCTATTATAACCCCGTTAATTATTATCTATTATAAATCTACAAAAAAATATCAGTTTAACTAATATTTTACTTAAAGTATACTATTTTACTTAAAAAAAAAAAAATATAGCTATACCATCGAAACAAAACCTTACTCTCTAAACATCTACATTGTCAATTCATATATATCTGAAGTATAAAGCAATGAAATATAATAGATGATCAAACGAACTTCTTGAAGTGAAGTTCGATCATTATTATATGAATTGCTTTATACGAAGATATAAAAACCCGCCCACCCATGATTAAATCACATAACACGTGTTCAGTGCATTTAACCCTTGAATAAGGTTTTGTTGAATTATAGGCATAAACATAATCTCTAAAGAATGAGGTGTCTGGACCGTCCGACGTAACTAGTGGTAAAAAAAAAAAAAAAAAAAAGAGAAAAACACAGTTTTACGTCTCTAAACGTGCGCAACTCGCTAGTATATAGAGATAAACTACATTGTCAATTCATATATATCTTCGTATAAAGCAATTCATATAATAATGATCGAACTTCACTTCAAGAAGTTCGTTTGATCATCTATTATATGCTTATTACAAGCCCACATATAGGTTATACATTTACGGTGTTATTCATAAAAAGTTATCACACACTTATAGGCTCGGGCTCGCTATAGTATGATTTTCAAAAAGTATTATTCATAAACGCATTTTAGCACTAAAACGTTCTTTAGCTATGTTATAAAGTTATAGAGGGCAGACCCCTACTATAACAGTGCTATAAGCGTGATATAAGGTAAAAAATGGCCGACTTTCAACAGCTGATTATTAATTATTAAGAAAATGACATTTGTGTCAGTGTCACATACATCAGTTCAATTTTTTTCATTAGTTGAGCCTCATTAGGAAGGCAAAGAGTTCTAGCCCATACAGGTTTCATATCCGTTCAATTTCGTAAGAAATCAAAATAGCAGTATACACACTACAAACTATTACGATTTATTATTTTATTCAGTACTTAACGTTTATTTGTTAGTTATTATTACGCGCTTGTTACAACATTACCAAACAAACATTTAACAATCAAATAACAATGACAATGATCGATGGATGTATGACGAATTCCGCATGGGCGTCATAAATACAATAAATAAATAAATATTCCGAGACAATACACACATGGTCATCTGTTCCCAAACTAGGCACAGCCTGTATTATGGAAACCTGATAATTGATGCTTATACTTATATAAGTACTTTTTTTACTGTAAATTCATAATTATATAGATAAATAACACACAGACACTTAGCGGGAATCGAACCCACGACCTATTGGGTAGCAGCCAGGGTGTCCAACCACTAGACCAACACGCCCGTCAAATCGACAGTCGTCATCGTTTCGTAGACAATAAAATGTTTTATAATCTGTAATTATAGATGATCAAACGAACTTCTTGAAGTGAAGTTCGATCATTATTATATGAATTGCTTTATACGAAGATATATATGAATTGACAATGTAGTTTATCTCTATATACTAGCGAGTTGCGCACGTTTAGAGACGTAAAACTGTGTTTTTCTTTTTTTTTTTTTTTTACCACTAGTTACGTCGCGGACGGTCCAGACACCTCATTCTTTAGAGATTATGTTTATGCCTATAATTCAACAAAACCTTATTCAAGGGTTAAATGCACTGAACACGTGTTATGTGATTTAATCATGGGTGGGCGGGTTTTTATATCTTCGTATAAAGCAATTCATATAATAATGATCGAACTTCACTTCAAGAAGTTCGTTTGATCATCTATTATATTTCATTGCTTTATACTTCAGATATATATGAATTGACAATGTAGATTTTTAGAGAGTAAGGTTTTGTTTCGATGGTATAGCAATTTTTTTTTTTTTTTTTAAGAAAAATAGTATAGTTTAAGTAAAATCTTAGTTAAACTGATAATTTTTTGTAGATTTATAATAGGTAATAATTAACGGGGTTATAATAGGTAATAATAATAAGTTTATCAAAAACCACTAATAAGTTAGTTTAGCTGACGGTTTTCTAGCTATGACAGTAGGAGTACCTCCTAAGACCCGTACGGCCAAGGTGACGTTTGTTATGCACGGAAGACAATTTAAGAAATACCCTAGTCTGTTTTTTTTTTTTTTTTTTTTTTAAATCACTTGTTTATTTTACTGACTGATTAGTTGAGCTGTGAGTGATCTATGTTAGTAAAACTTTTACTATGTTAGTTGTCCTTATATGTCTTGTTACGAAGGTATAGTCGTTAAAGACCAGGTGTATATTTCTCTTGTTAAAGAAGAACTAAAATAGAACTAGAATGTCAAAGGGCCGATGTTCTATCACTTTTTTTTTTATGACTATCTTAACTTATTTTTGCGTGCTTAAGATATCTACATACGTTTATTAGATATCCGTATTTATGTATTTGAACTTGCAGTTACCTTAGCCTATTATTGATATTCTTTTACAACTTGTCTAAAGTTTTATGATTCTAAAGTGATTAAATATCTTTTATAAGTCTCAAGTATTAGTGTTTTATACTCGTACTTAGGTTCAAAACAAGCAGGTTTTGGTTTATACTTACGTTTAACTTATTGAGTTCTATTTCTATAAGCAGAAAATACGATAAGATTTTAATAATAGAAATAATGATCCAATATCTGTGTTGGCACAACACTACGCCAGCCGGTATCACGGTATTTATGTAAAGGGTTGATACTCATGCTTTGTTTAAACGATAGTTTTGATGGAACGCTATGCTTTTTTATGGTATTTTTCATCGATGGCCGTCATTATTAAGTATACCGCGTGAAAGGCAAGTGCATGCATGCTGTATACAGGTTAGTTTGGTGTTTAAGTGTCCCATGGCCAATATTATCAATTTGGGAAAAGAATAATGATTTCCCGTAGCTTAATCATCGATTTCTTCGATGGGACATTAACGATAATGGCGAACACATGAAAATAAATTAACTCACCCTGGGTTGTGTGTTAGTGTGGATATACTGCATATGCATACCTATCTTGTTTTTGCTGAGCTAGGAAGTTGAATTTGCTGTATTGGAATTAAAGTTGCTAGGCTTAAGTTTTCTGTAACATAAATTTAAAGACCAAAATGATGTTTCCAATCAGAATCTGCGTTCGAGAAATATTTATTATAAGAAACGCAAACGGATACGCTTCTCACGCCAGCTTGGTAATTAATTAACGCTTATTTTTTCTTTTTGTAAATTTAATTCTAATTTTAAATTCCAATTTTGTATTTCATAATTCTTATGATTTTATCTAACTTTTGGTTTTAAATTTCATAAATATATACATTTTTATCGCTATGCATATGTCATCAAGATAATCATCATCAAAGGAATATATATGCATGAATCAGATAATTATTATTCTATAACAACCGTATTGCACGTTGTTTGTTACCTCCGATAAAAAGGTATACTTTTATCAGTTCGATGTATCTTATTTTGTCTATTGCAATTATAAATTTACGGTCACAATTTATTTAATTACAATCATTTTAATAAAATTTCACCATAACCTCATCAAGCACCGTTAAGGCCAAACATACGAGAGTATGTATTGTGTACGCTGTAATTTAGAATAATATATACGTCGGCTGATATCTCTACGTGATTATGCCACAAAACTTGCGAAAATATTTTCTATGATAAGATTGATAGGTTATTTAACCTCTATCTTAATAGTTAATCTTAGTTATTATTCTCGGTACCATAGAAGGTAGATGATATTTATATACAAATTTTGTTTTACTATATTTATATATTATATAATATTGTTGTTACTAGTACCGGTAATTTCAGACTGGGAATCTTATGGTCAGTATGACAAAGTGGTGTAAACTGTTGTTAAATTCAAGTTTCACTGTGGTAATGATTTTAAATATTATCTATAAGTAGAGAGGATAAAAGCTATATTGATCTTATATGAATATAAGTGCAAATATTTTAATATATAAATGAATCGCTTGCCGGACTTAGGTTTTGGCGTCAAATATATTTTATATTTGTACTAAATGCCGATGATCTAACAATGTGACAGCAAAGGGTTAGACTTCCGGTTTGAGTGTATTTTTTTTTTTCCCTCATTGCAATTTAAGGAACAGAATTCGTTTCTGATTTTCATAAAATATACATATTTATGGTTAAATCCTCTGTTTAGTAGTTTACTAAAACTAGAATAAGTTAATCTCATTAAATGTGTCCAATGAAATAACGATACTAAGTTTATATATGTGTTGCAATATAAGCATCCATACCTCTGCTTATAATGTAAGTAAAGTTTGGATGTGGTGCAATTTAGTTTTAGTTAATTACCTACTTCAGAACAAAGATGACATGAAACGTCGTTTTCACAATATCCATGTTAACATGGCTGGGAAATTTGTTACTTATATAATTATACAAGTAAAATACATATGTTTGTGGCCAACATTTGAAATCTAAATCTGAATATTTGTTGTACCTTACATGATGAGGCGTACATGTTAGTCCAGCCGGTATCCTTTAGCGCTAGAACATGCTATTGATGCTGCTGTTGGCCTTCCCCTTATCTCGCCCCCCCCCCCCCTTTCAAGGGCAGCTAGAAGGTACCGCCCAGTTCTTCTACAAGGTGAAAGGGGCTGACGATTCAGGAGTTTTGTTTTCTTATCTGTGAACCTTGTTTATTAATTATCATGCTGTTGAGGTGCAAGGAAATGCCACCTCGACTAGAGTATATTATGTAATTATACCAATACCTATGCTAATTAGACGCACCCTGGGCTAATAGACCCAGAAAATGTTATTGACTGACCAATAAGGCATGAATAACTGTGATTTTCACGCCAACACGGAAATACGTAAGTCATACCTCTTTGTCCTGACATAGTCTTGATAAATAGGATATAGTGCTCTTGTCACATCCCAAATTGTCATTTATTTATTGATTTTATCATACTTTTTTGCACAGCATAAATTCAAGGTCGGACTTATATGCAAGTTAATTGTTTTGCATAAGTTTGGATTGGTACTTTACCTTTATTTCTATACTCTTATATAGAAACGTACGTAACATGTCCGACACAGGACCACAAGAGTACAAAATATTTGCATTCTGCCAATAATGTATACCATAAAGTTTTTTTTTTTTCTCTGGGAATAGTATAGCCTTGCCTTGTAGGCATTTGCTATGCACGCTTCTAAACCAATTTCCACTAGAAGGATGCCTTTTGGAAACCCAGCGCAGGATTTTTTTTTATGAAAACCCCGTGAAAAAGACCTAATCAACCTGGGAATTGAAACCAGGATCTGGCGATATCAAACAATCGCACATTGGTGCGATTGTTTGATAGTTGACCCACTTAGGCAGAGCCGCTTTCATGTTGAAGACCCGTTGGTAGTTCAGCCAGACTCGGGGCTCGTACCATTATATGTGTAAATGCACGAATTAAAAATTAAAAGTGGTGGGTAGTTGAGCAGAAAAAATAATAATAGTATCTTGTGTGTAACCTTTGTTTAGTGGGTATTACTTTAGACAAAATAAATTGTAGGTTGGGACGTGTATATCTCTTTGAGATTGCACGCATTTCCTATCTCATTTGTATAATCCATGGCTCTTGATTAGCTCGCAGCCAATCATGTCGCCGTGATGACTACCATCAATAGTTGTATTCCCTATTTCCTATGGATATTACAAGTAATTATGTGTTACTTACCAGAAATCTATGGAACTTGTCTTGCATCCGATAAATAATCAATTGGATGCCTCAACTGCATTCATTTGTCATGAATCCATGACTCATAATTAGTTCGCAGCTAATTATGCTGTCGTAATTGACTCTCGGTCAATCACGACTTTGTTAACTTTTAAACATTTTGTTGTCATTCGTCACTTTTTCTTTGACGGTAGATATTATTGACTCGAACTCGAAGGTAGTAATTCGAATAATAAGTGGGTAGGTAACTTGTTTACTACCAAGTATTTTTAGACACACAACTTAATTTATTTATAGTTAATCATAAGTAGCTCGCATGTACTTATGTTATCGCGATAGGCTCGCAGCCGATCACGATTTTTCCCACATTAATAGATATGTTTTAATATTTTAATATCACTAAACTGTTTTTGCTTAGGCGCGTGCGCTCGTCGCTGCGCACAAAGAAACAATGGGGTGTCTGGACCGTCCGCGACGTAACTAGTGGTAAAAAAAAAAAAAAAAGAAAAACACAGTTTTACGTCTCTAAACGTGCGCAACTCGCTAGTATATAGAGATAAACTACATTGTCAATTCATATATATCTGAAGTATAAAGCAATGAAATATAATGTCTGAGATCACACCTAGGCGGTGTGTAGACACATATTATCCGTGGGCGATTGGGTGTATTCGGTCAATTTGTTGACCAACTTCATTATAATGGCAATACTTTGATTGAAAAACGTTCTATAGAGACGTATTAGTTATAGATGGCTTATGAAACGTTTATGAATAAGCAACTTTATAGAACGTTTTATAACCTTATAGAACACTATAACTAATCAGTGCTTAAAAACTTTGATAAGCTTTTTTTATGAATAAGACCGTTATTATATATTTTACCTATCAAATTATAACCACTTACATTTAATGAATGCAGTAAACACCAATTTATTATAATAACATTATTGTAATATCATTACTATGATTAATTTGTGTATCATAAAGAATACTTGTAGTAAAATTACATAATAATTATATGAATAAAATAAACAGGAGAATTTTTCAAGTGGGCGTGGATGGCCAAATCCTAAACGAATAAAACACATTGATAAAAAAAAAAATTGCCTGAATTACACCATCCGATATACGCTAGCTAGGATCAAATTCTGGGAAGTAGTGACATATGGCAAACTAAAGGAAAAGGTTAAGGTTTAGTAGGTAGGGTAACGTAAGAAAAAAAAAACTGTTTTCTTAAAACTGAGCTCTTTTCCCATATGACATTGAATTCCAGAATTTGATCCCTGTTACAGAAACTATCGGATGGTGTAATAATACAGGTTTTGTTTATTTTTTCAAAATCATCTGGTTAGATTCTCGGCTAGAAATAATAATGTTTAAAAATCTAATGATGCAGAATTAGTTTTCATTAAAATCGGTCCCGTAACTTTTTCGAGCATTTTTCGCTTTCTAGTTTCGGATTTGGCTATCCAAGCCCACTTTAAAAATTCAACCTGTACCTATTTAAATGAAGAAATTATTGTATTACTTGTAATTTTGGTAAAAAATATGGTATCTATAACCTCGTACACGTGCTCTTTTGTCAATAACTTACTTAACATTTAAACTTTTTTGTATTCTATTGCTTAGGTCTTCATGTATTAATGAGAAAATCTGAATGGCTCTCTCTTGCAGCTCTTTTTTTGCAGAGCTTAAAGTGGATAAAATGTTGTTTATAAACCTACTTTTCTCATCCGATGACAATTCATTACTATAAAAGTCACGTGCTTGATCGAAATTAGAAGCCTCATGTTCTTGAATTTCTAATAAATCAACCATGTTATTTTCTGTGTATGGCTCAATGCCATTAAAAGAGTTAGGGTAATAACTAGGCCAGTCTTTTTGCTCATCGTTTACCGGTGGTACACCGTCACGAATGTTTGTGAGGGCGGTTTTGAGTGGTCTGTTGACGGGAATATTGAAGTAGTTTGATCCTAAGCGATATAAATGAGCCTGTCTGTATATTAAACTACGGACTTCGAACATTTTATCAGGCGCTCCCTGAATACCTGGTACGAAATTCCCAGGATTAAATGCTAACTGCTCTATATCAGCAAAATGATTTGTAGGGTTTCTATTCAAAACTATTTTACCTATTTCCATCAGGGGATAAATGTCTAATGGTAATATTCTCGTTGAATCGAAAACGTCGAAGCTCGCGTTTTTGACATCGCTTTCATTCACTACTTGTATAGAGCACGTCCAACTGGGGAAATTATCGGTACCTATAGCATTGTATAAATCTCTAACTGCGTAATCTGGATCGGAACCGGCTAAAGCTACAGCTTCTGTGGAATTCAAATATTTAATCCCAGCTTCAGGAATAAAGTGAAATCTTATAAAAAACCTTTCTCCATCCTCGTTGGAAACTTGATAAGTGTGAATGCTGTACCCAGTCATGTGACGGTAGCCATCTGGTATCCCCATGTCTGATAAAATGTGCATAAAATTTAGAAGACTTTCTGGTCGTAGAGTGATGGCGTCCCATAAACTATCCGCGTTGATTAAATTTGTAACTGGATTTGGTTTTAGTGCCCGTGTAAAAAGTTTGAAGTGTAGTGGGTCTCTTAGAAACCCCATTGGGGGATTAAGCCCCACGAAGTCAAAATTTCCATCCTCTGTGTAAAACTTCACGGCAAAACCTCTAACGTCTCTAACAGTATCTGCGCTGCCTAAAGACCTTGTAGAGAGAGAAAATCTCACCGCTATCGGAGTCTTCTTCCCAACTTCACTTAAGAATTTAGCTTTGCAGATGTGCGTTACGTCGTTTGTTACCTCAAAATAGCCGAACGCTCCTGTGCCTTTTGCATGGACAGTTCTTTCCGGCCGCCTTTCATGAACCATATGACTCAAAGACTCCATTAATAAAACGTTGCGCAATGCCGATTTATTCAAACTTCTGGTCTCATTGTAGTTGATTGGTGCACCGGCGGCAGAGGTCATTACCCCAACAGGAACCTAATAATAATTAGTAATAATTAACGCAAGACAACACGTGGCACTGACGTCAATGTACGTATTTTATAGCTTTGTCACTTACTTTCGAGATAGTAAGATTACAATGATATTACGATCAGAACTGGTGGTGGAGCCCCAGAAACAATAAAAAGTGTTTGCTCCTCGCAGAATTTGAGCCCTAGATCTTCAGATTATATAGAAAGCAGCAGCAATGGCTGATTTTACAACTTGCCGTGACTTTAGAAAAACTTGTAGTTGTAATCTAAGGCGGGCGCAGTGACAGCTTCCAATATTACATAATATGTCTTGCCACATTCATAGTACATAATAAACACTTACAGGGTGTTTGCTTTTGAAAATTTGTAACTGGTCTGCCGCTGGATCTTCGCTCTTGCAGTAATCTTGGGCCGCCACTGCCACCAGCAGCACCCACAACACGCTTACAACCCGTAACTCCATGTTGTTCAATTATTAGGAAATTAAGTTATGAACTGCAACATAAATAGACATTGGATTGGATTTCTTTAGTCACATTTATTAAATACTAGCTGACCCACGCAGCTCCGCCCGCGCTGTGCTTACGTTAACTAAACTTTCAATAATATACATTCGCATAGAATACACAACCTCCTTTTTTAAAGTCGGTTAAAAACTTGGACCCACTTTGTTGCTGCGCCACGCTGCTTAACCTGATCGATTTCCAAACATTGTTAACAACTGTCTATGAGTGTTCCCTTACAAATATTTATTATAATTATAATGAAAAATTGTTAAAATCGGAGCAAGCGTATAACCAAGTACACATTTTGACTTTAGTCCTCTCTCCCAAGGAAACCGGGCCGAATGTCGGGATAAAAAGTATCCTATGTCCTACCTCGGAGTATTAACTCAAATCATGCCAAGTTTCGTTTCAATCCATCCAGTAGTTTCGGCGTGATGCTCAGCCGAGATACAGACAGACAGACAGACAAAAATAAACATTTTAGGCTTTAGTATCGGTTATAGAATGCCCTCCAAACATAATTTTCAAAATATTCTCAATGTACAAAATTGGAACTGTTACAGTTTTATTATAAGTATAAGTAGTTAAATATCTGATGATAACTTCCTTCTGGCTGACATGACCGCAGCGGCCAATCTCTTACAAGATCAGCTATCTACCTACACCGGAGATATTTGAACCCATCCTGGGTTCAAATATCTCTGGTTTGCAAGTGCCTTATAATATAATGTAAAAGATCTAAGACATATGAAGTAGCATGGAAAGTAAAAGGAATGGCAAAAGCCGTGGTCCTATCATCTGTCTTCATTTAATACTTGGGATGGGTGGAACGAGCTTTTATTTGACTGGCGCATCCTTATAGACTTTGTTGATTATCTTATATTTCCACTAAGATATGAATAACATTGTGGTATTCATGTCGATTCGAAAAAAAGAAGCTTTAATGCTTGCATCAGTAAAACTAAGAACTAGTAAAGTGATTATATCCACAAGGACATAACGCAATAATTCAGTGTTTTTGCGTTAAGTAAGGTTGTCAATCTATTATTTCTGTATACTATATATACTTTTTTGACTGAATGTATATATAAGCACGTGTTTTTGTTAAAGTCCATTAACCATTAACCTTCTGTAACATTTTCAGTGACTCCAAAGACGTATTAAAACACACGTAATTCTATAAAAAGACAAACTCTTTGTACGATGGACAAAAACCCATTAAACCACAGTACCGTTATTCGAAGCTTATAATGAGAGCGGCACTTCCGGTTTCCCGTCATATTTCTTCCTATTGGTCTACTTCACTGTGATTTGATCGGACGTGACGTCATATTGCCAGGCGGGTGGGGGGAGCTGTTGTAAAACACGCTCACTCCATTCGTGTTCATTGGCGTCTTGTTTCCCGTCACGGACACCCGTCCGAGGCTACAATATACAGCTGTTTGTGGAATTTAAATTAAGTTCTAAATCTAAATAATTCCAAATATTGAATAACAATATTTGCTACAGATAGTTGAAGCCGAACAAAATGCACGTAAGTACAAAACATTTTTAACGGTGTTTGCCGTTCGTTTTGTTTGTGTTCCTAATGAAATGTTTTATACTATTGATAATGAAATGTTTTATACTATTAAATAGTGTGGTTTGAATATAGTGCAAGTAAATTGGGCTATGTTGGTCTAAAATTTGTATTAATCATTTTTCGTTTAGCCCATTGACAGTAATTTGTATATTTGAAAACTTTAAAAATTTATATTTAATACTTGTGCTGAATTGATATTTTTATTAAAGTTTAATGTGGGTAAGCTTATATGTACAATATTTCTAAGTAGATAAAGTAACACTTAGTTACGGACACATAAAAATGTAATATTACAATTTGTAATCTACCTGCAGTTTAAAACATTTACAGAACTATTTTGTAGCCAAGTCCTACGATAATATAGTACATCTACCTGCAGTTTTAAGCATTTGCAGAATTATTTTGTAGACGAGTTCTACGATAATAATACATCTCTTACAGTTCGTTCTAAGCTTTTTTCAGAATGGATGGTCAATTTACAATAATAAAATCTGAACAGTGAAACAGTGACATTAGTTGTACTTGAAGAAAAGGCGCTCAGGCGTTATCAATGTGGTGTGATAATTGGATAAAGTCAGTAAACAAGTGAGTTTTGTTAATATATTACTTTGATTGTGCGGTATCTGTAAGTTCACGTGTGCTGACAAGTAGAACTATACTCATAGGGTAACCTAGGATTGGGAATTAAAAGCCTAGATACAGTACAAATGGAGTATTTAAGTCTTATAATTGTGGCCGCCACCTTAATTTTACAGACAAACCATTTGCGACCATATTTTTTGTTGTATCTAACAAAAAAAAAAAAATGCTGCTAAAATAGCAGGCAATGATATTATATACAATATCATTGTATCATTGCTTGCATGACAATATTTCGTAGTCTTCTTGTGTGGGCTATGTAGGTTCATTACTATTATAGTCTGTGAGCGGAAAGGTGGAAATATAACTGTTTCAAAGTTAATTGAAATACAATTACGGTTTTCTTTAAAATCTCTTAGAACTTTTTCAATAAGTTTGTGCGACGCATTATTGAGTATTGAGAAACGTAGAGATGCTATCATATTAACAAATCTGTTTGTCTTGGAGAAATCCAGTGCATGCGTACGCAACGCAGTAACTTTTAGTGACTAATACACAAAATTCACGTATATATATGGCAAGCCTCGTATGGTTACAATCAATATAAAGTACTATCTCATGGCACAAGTTGCCATCCATCGTTGCAGGATGGGTGTACAAATTATAAACCTCCCATCTCGGAGGCAGTACATGTACAGTTGCTCGTCGTAAAGCAAGCTCCTAGTGTCCAGATTTAATTTTGATAATCTTGTCAAAGCCTAAAAGATGTTGGCTGAAGTCTACTTCACCAGCATAGAGTACCATCGCGTGGTACGAGGTCTAATTTCTATTCTCCTTTGCATAACGTTTGCAAATATTATCGCCCACCCTCGCAGGATGGATATACAAATAATTAACCTCTCGCAGGATGGTATGTATCATCTTATGTATGTTGATCATGACCACGCACCTGATTCAGAATCAATTTTGACGATCTTGTCAGTCTGACCGTTGTTGGCTGACTTCTACTTCACCATCAGCATTAAGTACCATCACGTGGCATATTTTCTAGATTCATTTTAAATTGCGTGGTGTTGCACAAACCACCACCCTCGCAGGGTGGTGCAGGGGCATATATGTATATATATATATAAATATAAATAATAAAGCTCCATCCCGTGATACATATGTATATAAGTATAGTTATTTATTTTATTTCTTAGTTGCTCATAAAGAGCATGTATCCGGTTCTTAAAATAAATTTTGATTTGTCAATTTGGAAGTGGTTTGGCTGAAGTCTATTTCACCATCAGTATATTGTCCTTCGCAAGGACTGCACATTTTATTACTCACCCTCGCAGGGTGGATACACAAAGATTTAACCTCCCTTGCAGGGACAATAACATGTATAGCTCGTGGAGAGAGCACGTACAGTGTC
Source organism: Furcula furcula (assembly GCA_911728495.1). NCBI lineage: Eukaryota > Metazoa > Arthropoda > Insecta > Lepidoptera > Notodontidae > Furcula > Furcula furcula. Next base: position 5,634,165 of record OU452246.1, on the reverse strand, counting down.
CGGTTTTTAGAATAAATTTTGATTTGTCAATTTGGAAGTGGTTGGCTGGCTGAAGTCTATTTCACCATCAGTATATTGTCCTTCGCAAGGACTGCATATTTTATTACTCACCCTCGCAGGGTGGATACACAAAGATTTAACCTCCCTCGCATGGACAGTAACATGTATAGCTCGTGGAGAGAGCACGTACCTAATTTTCAAAATCAATTTTGGCATTCTTGTCAGTCTGAAAGTTATTTTCTGAAGTCCATTTCATTATAATAATTTGACTGGCCCGTCGTTCTCATAGACACCCTGACTCCTACACAGTGGTCGTGGGTTCGATTCCCACCAAGTTTGTTACTATTTATCGATATGATAGTTGTATGGTTGCCGTTGTGCAGACTGTATCTGGTTTGGGATCGGATGGCCGTGTGTGGGTTGTCCCAGGATATTATTATTATAAGCATAGTGACATTGACGGTGTTTTTATCAATTACGTACCTCCGCAGGGTACCCCAATAAGTAACAGTTCCCTGCAGGAGTGGTAACTGCATATTGCTCTTCGAGAGAGCCTGTTTTTCTGTTAAATTCAGCAGAGATATTAAGACATTAACAGTGTGTGTGCCTGGCACATTGTCTTATTAAGAACCTTTTTCTGGGGAGTTTGTTCTGACTTTTGACCTGACCTTTCAGAAGAAGGTTGCAGTTGCTATACAAATTGCACGTACGTGATTCTATGAATCAATTATATATAAATATATAATTTTCATAACCCTGGCTTGCAGTCACGTCTTGGACCGTAATCAAGGTCCCTTATTTTTACTGTCTTAAAATATCAGGACCAGTAGAGCGTAAACTGCTAATAGTTTATCAAAGTTTTGAATACAACATTTTAAGAAAGTTCTTCAAACAATGAATGGATATGATGTGGGGACATGTCCTTTATTTGAAGACCACCATTACTTTTTCTATACTATATCCCATTTCAAAGTTAAAAGGTATGTACTCTTATAATTGGGAATTCTGGGGATGCATAATGATGGAATCATTCACGAGTTTCTATAAAAATATCAAACTCAACTCTGTGGGTGTAACCGGGTGTAAGTAACCAAGTTGTGGCAAAAATGCATCGCCTGTATTATTAGCCAAAAGTAATGCAGTCCTCATTCACAATTGCGGAGAACAGGCGTATAATTGTACGAACTGTAATTGTTCTAATGAGAATAAAGGTTCGTTAACCCCATAATTTAACTTCCGATCAATGTCGGGAGTAAGAAAATATAAAGAAAGCAGTTGCATTGCAACCAAAAGAAATATTTGCATTCCTGCTTACTATCTCTTGTAATTTCGCATTTATTACAAAGTGACAACACAAGTTTCCTTTACAGAGGTAAGGGAAACTAGTATGCAGACAGGGGGTGGGACCAACCATTCACAGATGCTTATGAATATTATATTTTTCAATTAGTTCTTTAATACAAATCAAATTTTATTGATAATATTTTATACAATACCTTCTAGAGACAAATAGTAAGATATATGGGGTACATAATGTCCATAAATATTTAAGGTACTTTGGAGCAGAAAGACTACAAATCATCCTCCATGTATGATTATTCGAGTATTCAGTGAACATATACTAACTTGTCTGAAGTATTCTGGTATAGATTATTTATATATTTAATCGTATTGGCCCTGAATTATTTCGGAGAGCAGACTCTGTCCTTGAACGAGTTTTGAGTCAACTATTCATATGACACAACTTTTAAAGAGTCCTAGTTTTCGCATACAGACAATAATCTTTCGTTCTGAAACTTAAAAATTTGAGTTTTGGTGATCCAGACTGGACCTTTCAAATCGAACCAAATATTACATTAAAAATTCACGAAGTAGTTTGGAATCATCATGAGCTGGTCTTGATTTTCTAAACTAAATAAAAATAACTCTAAATATTGCCACATTTTTTGCTAGTTTATAGCGGATTCGAGCATCAATCATTGTTGTTTGGTATTATTATTGCTTAACTCTGACAATGTACAATACTGATCAGTCCAGTTACTTGCTTGTCAATTCTTAGCAACATGTTCTTAAATCGATTTTACTTATCCTTTACTCATCTATTTAGGATATGATTTAGTGAGCAATTTTCAAAGTAGCTTACTTCACATGTAGAACACATACATGCATATATAGCCATGTATAGACGATTTAACATTTATAAAAAGACCCTGACTAATGACTAGAGTAATACCTTAATAGAGTTTAGATAAAAATCCCATATAATTTATCTATTACTACACAAAATGAAGTCTACCCTTCACACTGTTGCTTGCTGGATGCTAAAGATTATCACACTGCATAATAATTAGAGGTAAACATTGTAACATCACCTAGTACTCTATAAAGCATAGTCGTGTCCAAGAAGTGCGTTAATCGGAAGGCCACGTACTGCAAAGTACACAACATCGCAGTACCTGGCGTTGTGTTTAAAAACAAATTGTATATGTATTCAGTTATCTTTATTGATGGGTCAAAAAGACTAAAATCACGAACATAATTTAGGTTAATTAATTACCTATCATGCGTCACAGGCGTAGTGGTTTTTAATAATAGCTAGCACATTGAAATTGGAGATTTTTAATACATTTTAAACTGTATTATAAAGGCGAAGTCAAAAACACATCGCACGAAAAAAAAAAAATTTACTTTTGTACTGGATTGTTTAACAAAACACAATGAATAATTGCCATAATATTGATTTTAATGGCTGATACAGTTCTATTCTCCTTCTCTTCTCTTTCTCTGCTACTCGTTTCTAAAAGAAATTATTAGCATATACAAATATATATATAAGAATACAATCTATTGAATTTTTATTTAAAATTCATACTTGGATATTTAAAATACATCCGTAAATCACATTGGCGTCATTAATCTACTGATATTACCAGGCGATAACAAACACGTCTCATTATAAGCTTCGAATAACGGTACTGTGGTTTAATAGCAGCGTTTTCCCTGAAAGAAAACGCATATTAAACTACTTACCTTATTCGAAGCTTACTTTTAAACCTGCCTGGTATTTCTTCGACACAATGAACACGAATGGAGTGAGCGTGTTTTACAACAGCTCCCCCCACCCGCCTGGCAATATGACGTCACGTCCGATCAAATCACAGTGAAGTAGACCAATAGGAAGAAATATGACGGGAAACCGGAAGTGCCGCTCTCATTATAAGCTTCGAATAAGGTAAGTAGTTTAATATGCGTTTTCTTTCAGGGAAAACGCTGCTATTATGAAATTCGCAATACACACTAGATATGATATAACTAAACATAATACTGTAATAAATGTATAACAGATGCAACTCAAACCCCGCGCCAAAATGGAAAACAGTTGTGCTAATTAAACTACAAAAAAACGTTAAATGTACACCTGTTATGATTTATGACTCCACTAAGGGGGTTAAATAAGGTGTTTTCGTATGTATGACACTTTTTATTTCACGGGTCGATTGACTTGAAACTTCGTGAAAAGATTTTCCAAACAAATTAAATAAAAACGTATTTGGTGAATTTTCAAAAACAACCCTTAAGGGTGCGCTAGGGGTTGGTTAACCTTTGTATGGGGAAAAATTATTACACCATTTGCACGCCACATCAAAACAGAGCGGACGTTTGTTGTTCGTGGTACCACCAGTAGTGTGTCATACTCTGCAGCAGAGCCACCACATTAAATACCAATCAATGATATCTCAAAATGAGGTACGTTGAACGTACATAATGTACATATACCGATTACATATGTACGTATGCTAGTTTACAAAATAATCGACGTTGTTTGTGGCTCTGCTGGGGAGCATACTCTGCAGGAGAGCCACGTTGTACACGCATTCAGAAAGGATTAGTACCACCAGTGGTACCACAGACAATTATTTTTGTCCGTGGTACCACTGGGGGTACCACGTAAAAAAAATTACACATAGGTGTTCGGATTGCAGGGTGGGTATGGAATCATCGATTCAATCGCGATCCAATCCCAAGCCATATTTTAATCTTATCGCTCGCGATAAGTTTAGAGAAAACTAGCTGACCCACGCAGCTCCGCCTGCGCTATTTTTACGTTAACTAAACATTTAATAACAGACATTAGCATCGAATACATAACCTCCTTTTTTATAGTCGGTTAAAAACTGGGACCTACTTTTTACTTGCTCTCCGAAGCACGGACCCGTTTAGTTCAAATGGCGTTAAACGGTCACCCATCTATTTAATGACCTTACCTAACGTTGCTTAACCCGATCGATTACAAAACCTTGGTAACAACTCTCTATGAGTGTTCCCTTACTAATATTTATTATATTATAAAGAAAAATTGATAAAATCTGACCAAGCGTATAACCAAGTACCCATTTTGACTTTAATCCCCTCTCCCTAAAGAACCGTGCTAGATTACGGGATAAAAAGTATCCTATGTCCTACCTCGTAGTAAGATCTCAAATCATGCCAAGTTTCATTTGAATCCATTCAGTAGTTTCGGCGTGATGCTCAGCCGTGATACAGACAGACAGACAGACAGACAGACAGACAGACAGACAGACAAAAATTAAAAAAAATACATTTTCGGCCTCAGTATCGGTTATAGAATGCCCTCCAAAAATAATTTTCAAAATATCTTCAATGTACAGAATTGGACCTGTTACAGTTTTATTATAAGTATAGATAACACCTACACCACCTACAGTAAGCCTACATTAAAAGCATTAAAAAAACCATCACATGGAAACGAATTGCTAAAAACTGTAAAATAAAATATACTCATCAAAACTAATAAATTTAAATATTAAAACCGTCTACGTAGGGTACACTGAAAGTTTTGCGTAACTCATGAATAAAACAATTGACATTGGTCTTAATGATATTATTCGCAGGGGGCTTGTCACTGCCGGTGTCCCTGCCGTACTGGAACCAGTCGGCATTACACGAGATGACGGCAAGAGGCCTGATGGTGTCACTTTAGTACCATGGCAACATGGAAAGCCGTTGGTGTGGGAGGGGCTGCGACGACCGCTAGTGATGAAAAGCGATGCAAGTATGCAGCTCTAGGTTCGAGCTGTATATTTGCGCCCTTTGCGGTGGAAACCATGGGGCCTTGGTCTCATGAGACGCACGGTTTAGTGAAAGAAATTTTATCCAAACTTATCGAAGTCTCAGGAGACCGTCGGTCTGGTAGCTTTTTCTGCCAACGTATAAGCTTGGCTATACAAAGGGGTCATGCCGCCAGTCTTTTAGGTACCCTTCCCTCCCAGTGCGGCGACAACTTGGAGGAAGTTTTTTACCTAGTCTAAGTAAACATATTAGTAAATAAACTGTAAATATTTTGTTTCAATATTTTTTTTTGACATGAACAGTAATACATATATTTACTGCTTTTCGAAGTAATCTCCATTATATTTTAAACACTTTTTCATTTGGTCAAACCATTGGTCTAAGGGCATGTTATTCACATGCTGGTTGAAAGCTATCCGCTAGCCTCTTCCGGCCCCATAAATGTCATACCTCTCGTCTATTCTTTAATTTTTGAGGAAATAAAGAGATCGCATGATGCCCGGTCTGGACTATGTGCGGGATGAGTCACTAGATCTACCTTTTTAGTAGCCAAATATTACTTTCTTTTGTTCGCAGTGTACGCCGAAGTAATGTTATGGTGCAATAGGATGTGAATTCTTGAAAAAAATTTGTCAACCCTAGTAAGCTGTCATGTCAGGGGTTCCCTGACATGATAGCCATGATAAGTACGTAGGCCTTTCTGTTAAATAATCTGGTTAGATTATTAAACAGAAAGGCCTACGTACCTATTTTACCTAATAATTGTCTACTTTAATAGTTTTTCTATTTTTCATTCATAAATGTTTGCTATCTCAATACAAGGATGTCATTATACAAAAAAAAAAAAAAACAAGTTGGAAAAAAATATATTATTATGTTGTCAATTTCAAATCTGTTGACGTTCATTATGAAAAAGGAAGTGTTCGTTTAGGTTGTTTCGTTATGTTAGGTCTTTTAAAATTGTTGTCGTTCCGCGTAGTAGGTAGAAATGTAGGTACATTCTGCGTAGTTTACTCTTTAATTTTACTGAAATAGGGTTTGCACATCAGTGAAAATAAAAATATTAATTAATTAAGTATATTTTTTACGGGGTATTTTGTAACACGTTGTATATACTGTAGCCTAGTCGGCGAGCATGAGCTATTAAATAAAAAAAATTAAATAGGACTACACAAATTTATTTACATAAAATTAATTAATTACAGAGAAGAATACAGGGAGATTCGTTATTTGGTTTATAGCTTGTTCGATTCTACAAATGGTTGGTAACTCAACTAAACAGTTGGAGGGCGCGAGAACGGCGAGCCCTCGGACGATGTCTTCGGCTGGCTGAAGCCTGGAGTCCTCGCAGGGAGGAACCGGACTATCGTCCCGGTCGCAGTAGCCGGGCGTAGACCCGGAAACGGAGAAACTGATCAACCTTGATCAGCTCGGCGAGACCTCAACTCGGAGGTGGCAACCCTCTAACCAGAGGAAGATTCTTGCCGTAGCAGTAAAACCCTGGAACGCCAGATATGCGTCCCTGTAGTCGCCGCTCCCTTACCGCGACCCTCTCCCGACCAACCTCAGTTGGTGGAAGTTGGCGCAAAAGAGCGACGATTACAAGAAGGTAAAACACACATAAAAGGCCAGGAGAATATAGATTCTCCTGGTATAAAAAGACTAAAACCTAACAGGTAGGAGATGCCTATTTAAAACAAGAAAGAATTTACACAGTTATTAACCTACATTCTTATAACTAAGTACAACTTACCAGTTAATACTGGGTATGTTCACTGAATTTATTTATTAATACAGATTCTGATAAAAATAACTTATATGGAATAAACTATTCTTCACGATTCCAACTCAACTGTGGAACGTGTGTTCCAGGCAAAGACTATTTGATGTGTCTGAGACCTATGCGCTGCATTAAAAATATCGAGTTACAAAAGAAGGGATGGAAAGGTCTAGAAGACTCCGCCCACATTCTGCCTAGCAACTCGATTTCCTTTGTCTCTCGTTGAGACACTATTTTATTTGCAGGTATTAAAAGAAATGATGGCACAAGCGAGCGGCTATACCACGCCCCTTAATAACTAAATACCTTCCTACGTGAAAATTGTAAAAGAACAAAGAAATATATAAAAGTTTTATTCTTTTGGTGAAAATAATAGCAGAGAAGCTTGCTGCAGCTTCCATCAACCCCAAGCTACCATATTATATAAACTATCTAACGAATTTATAGCGAATCTAAAAGATATGGAAACTACTCCACTAAGCGCCTGACCTAGTTATCTGAGCACAATGTCTTGTACCCCTGTTTTAATGAAATAGGAACTATAATATATTTCTTAATAAGTCTGTTTTTCGTAATCATTTGTTATAATATAGTGAAAAACAATGTAGCTATGCTACATATCCCCCTCGCTTAGTAAGAGTTTTGTTCTCTACTACCTAAAGAACAAAACTCCCGAAGGAAATTACCCTGATAGCTTACTACAATCATACATCACTTTCATTCAACCAATCATTCAAGGTAGCGGCAGCAATCTTTATAGAAGCGATTCCTGTCGCCTGCATGCGAAATAGAGATCACAATCGTATCAGATTATGCGCTCATACTATCAGTGCAAGATGTTAAATGTTTTGGAGATAAGCAGCTAACTAAACCTACACAATGAATATTTACTATATATTTTTCTCAACGTAAATGGTACAACAGTATAATGCCTTAAAAAGAACTGCGTCGACACAGCGCGACACAGCAAACGGTGTATACAAGACACCAACACGGTGTATAAAAGACACCAAAACGCTGTATAAAAGACAGCAAAACGAGTTTAGATACACAGCGATCTAAACTCATCAACTAAGACACCAATAAAACTGTTGACCGATTCAAAAGAATAGAAAAGAAAAAAAAATATGTAGTCAATATAGGTAATTTATGATAGCTTCTTCATTAATATAAGTAAACCCCAAGAAAAAAACCCTAATAAAAATAAACATAACCTACGGCCTAAGGCTTATTTAAGAAGTGGCCTAACCCCGCTTCCGTACTTTTCTTGTGGCACGAACACACTGAAAAAGTAAATATATATATGTCCCCATAGTACAAGTACAGATGAAAAGAAAAGTTAATATTGGCTTGTTTATACAGTTATTAAATCCGCTGTTTAGAAAAGACGTTACGACGGCTTATTTTTGGTTGGAGTCCGTAACCCCCGCTCCAGAAAATACAAAGGACAGTATCAAGAGGAAGAAGAAAATCATAAAAACCTCGTTGATTTATTGTTAAAAAAAAACTAATAAAAAAAATTGTTTATGAGTAATGACTCGCATACAAACATACAACTTACTATAGTATTAATCACCCATGGATATAAAATATAGAAAAAAAATTTTTGTTTCTGAGAAACAACTAACAGACATACTAACATACTACAGAATATCGTATCATTTTCTGCTAAAAGGATACTAGTTAAAAAAAATATTTAGTAAAAACAAACTAACAGACGGACATACATACTGCCGTAGTAACTGTCTAAATCTACTACTTAGCAAAACAAAAGTTTACAAAAAGAAATTTTTTTTTTGTTTATAGGAATTAACTAAAAGACGAACATACATACTGTATAGTTTTGCAATTCACCGCAGTACCGAATGAACTTAAAAAAAAATTGAGTGAAAAAAAAAATGAGATAAAACAAGAAGACATACATACGGAATGGCGCAGTATTAACACCCCGTTATGTATTCAGAATACTAATAAAAATTAATTAAAAAAATTATGAGCTGAGCTAAACAGACATACATACAAAATAGGTACATACCTACTTATCCATACTGCTGTAAAACAAACAGCACGAACACTATTAAAAAAATGTTTTATAAAAAAAAATCGAAAGTGTCAACCCTATTTGTGAATCACTATGTGTGTTTATACACTACATTCCACTAAAAAACCTCACTACACTTCACTAGTAGCAAGTAACCATAATATCTACTAAGTTCACTAAATACGTTTGTACTGGTTGACCTACTTATTTACGGAATGAAAACAAAGTTAATGATCGACTATGTGTGATTCGTACTGCGGCTAGCGTTAAACATTACTGATAGTCGATATCAAAAATATCAACTATATTGGAGGTAGTTCTGTGACAACCCACATTCCTCAACGGCCGAGACGCACGGCGACGTACCATAATGGCAGGAACACATCGATATAATATAATAATACACACATCAAAAGTGTCTAGGGATCAAGCATTTTTAAGCGGATTTCTTGAGATTGAGATGTGGCTTTGTAATAAATTTATGATTTTATAAATTTATATGGATCCTTTTTGGTGCATTTCATAATTTGAATCAGGAACTGTGAATCAAATTCGAGTAAAAGATGAAAATCAGCTGTCAATATTTTCCCTATAAAAACATACAACGCATTGAAGACATTATTAGTGCTACTGTTTCCCTACTACTGATTAAAACCAACGTTATTATGGAGCGGCGACGTCATTTAAGCAGGGAAGAAATGCTCAGAGCCGTGGGAATGATAGAAGCTGGTTCCCGGCAACGTACTGTGGCTTTAGCTCTGAATACAAGTCAGAGTGTTATCAGTCGACTTTGGACACGTTACCGAAGCACTGGTACCGTGGCTGAGCGCCATGGAGGACGGTATCGCTGCACCACACGGAGACAAGACCGATATATTCAAATCTTAACTCGAAGAGCTCCAACAATAACTGCCATGATGTTAGCCGTGAGGCTTCATCACTCTTCAGGGAACTTAATTAGCGACCAAACAGTCAGAAACCGCTTGCATGAAGTGAACCTTCATTCCCGAAGACCGCTACGGGTACCACCTATAGCAATGCACAATCGTAGGATTCGATATCAATGGGCTCTTGAACACAGAAATTGGGCAGAATAACAATGGCGTTTCGTGTGCTTTTCTGATGAGTCTCGTTTTGGTATGAGACCGGATACAAGACGTATACGACACTGGAGAACCCCTGGACGCCAACAGCGATTAAAATCCTGCCAGGAAGTCCATCCTTATAGTGGTGGAACCATCATGGTATGGGCGGGTATTTGGATCGGCGGAAGAACTGAGTTGATTTGGATCAGAGGCAACCTCAACGCTCAAATTTATGCTGAGACGATTGTATCAGACGTCATCGTTCCTCTACAATTGCAAATCGGTCCCTGATTTCAGTTAATGCATGATAATGCACGACCGCACACCGCAAGAGTTGTAAGACAGACTCTCGCCGCAGCTAACATCAATGTCCTGCCCTGGCCTGCTCAGTCGCCAGACTTGAACCCGATTGAGCATGCATGGGATATGCTACAGAGAAGAGCTCTGCCGAATATGGAGGGTATCCAGTCGCAAGAAGACCTTTTTTTGTTGTTGCAACGAACATGGGCGGCCATTCCACAGCGTGATTTGGATGAACTCATTTTGAGTATGCCAAACCGATGTTCTTGTGTTGTTAGTGTTCGCGGTAGAAACACGGATTATTAATTGTTTAAGTTACCCAATAAAATTTTAAAGAAAACTGTTATTTCAGTCTTTTTTTCGAACTTTTGTGTTAGTGGTTCAAATGTCAAAAATCCCTTTATTAGGAAAATGGCAAATTTCTTTATTAATGCAAAGGTGACTTGGTTTATCGTTACTGTGACAAACGAAAACACTTTATTTGATGAATCCTTAAAGAAAATTTTAATTAATATCAATCAGGAGAAAAGTTATTGCAAAAATATATGTTGATCCCTAGACACTTTTGATGTGTGTATATCGATATAACAATTAGCTAAAAAATTTTGTTTTATGATGGTTGATGGAAAGCTGACTGGTAAATCATAGTAGAAGTTATAATATAGAAATAGTGCCCATAGTATAAGTTATGTAAAAAAAAAAAAATAATACCTTTAAAAAATATATATTTGAATATTACGTTCATTATAGTCCAAGATTCGATATTAATTATGTCAAGTTTAATAATTAATAATTATCCATTTAAGTTAAAAAAATTGATTAAATATACTAATATTGCCGAATTAATGATTCTGGCTAAAAAAACTACTATGTATACTACTAACTTGACCTTATATGTTTTAACTTGCACTTTACCCTGTTACATTTAAGATTTGTAGGTGGGCTGCTCTTGGAATAAAACATATGTTGTGGTACAATTATGTTCTGTTTATTGGCAAAATCACAAACTGTTCCCTACTTAAGTCTTAAACCTTATATTTAATTATTATTAAAAGTAATACACTGTATTAGGCCCAGTGCCATACACTATGCGACGCTTATGCAACCCTACTTGAAAATAGCCAGCTTATATTACTTATTCACTCAGCGGTGGGAGCTATGGTCGTGGGTGGTTGGGAATAAAGCCAATACCGTTAAAAGTTTTAGAGTTACTCCTTCCAGTATTAAAGTAAACGAAAGTATTAGAACCGTGTGGGGAAGCCTTAATAATTAATACAAAAGGGGGGCGCCAGGGACTGTTTCAGTCCCAAATCCGGAGGTGACGAGGCGATGTACACTCGACGCTTCGGTTAAAACAGTACTCCACAAGTACCAGTTAAATTTAACCGGTTAAATACCGGTATTTCAAAATGTTAAATAAAAATATACCCAGTTAATAAAAAACTAGGTTAATAAAAAAACCGTTGTAAATAAAATAAACAACGTGGTAATAAAAAACGTAATAATAAAAAAACCGTTATAATAAAAAAAATCGTTGAAATAAAAAAAACCGTCTGGCCTGCCTCTCGGCTAGGCGCACTCGGTGTCCGTACAGCCGTCCCGGGGTTCTTACGGACTCGAAGGCACCGGTCACGACCTGGTTCGTGGCGTCGAGACGGGCCCTCGGAGTTCACTCCTAGAACGGACAATACGGACCCCTCATGAGACACTATTCACACTAACATCAGCAAGGTTTTAGACACCACTAATTTATAGACTTTCCAAGACTACTTACAGTTTTTGGGGATGGTATTTGGCGTGGCTGTACGGTAGGCCGGTCCGCGCTCCTAACACTCGAGCATCGGAATTCTGGAACGATTGTTAGAATTTAACACTGATACAACAACCTATGCGATGATTTCTGTAGAATGCCACTACTGGCATAGGCTAATTACCTGAAGAACGAACGGATCACTGTGTCTCGGTGTAGTCTAGGTGTCTAGGCGGTGATTCGTGCTCAAATGAGCTGCCTGGGGTTCCACCCCTCCAATCCTACCTCAAAAACGAATAATACCACCTAGTGGCGATTAGCCCAAATAAGGGTAAAATTAAAGTCCAATACTCCTCACAATGCATTTCATTACAACAATTAAGATCCTCAAACTACTGCAACTTGGCGTTGGTCAACAAAGTTGACATCAATCAGACTCACAACATTGATAAATCACTGGAATTCACAATTCCCAGTGAATTAATTACGATAAAAACATTTATCTAGGGAAAATTATCCGGTCATTGACTGGAGAAATTAGTTTTAGTACCATTGCCACACTTAGTCCAAAGACAAACATCACATATCCACAGATTAAATATAATTCGGCTAAATCGAAGTATCTAGAAAATACTTCATATAAAAAAAATTGTTAGACTTCCGTTAATTTGGTCAATCTTAATTGATTTTCACTAGAGAGTGATTATAAGTTAAATATACCTGGTAAATTAGTTTTAATGGACAGCAAATAAAGTTTTACTTAAGTTTTATTTACTTTATTGTCTGTGAACTCGACGTAATTTTGTTCGGGACTGTCAGATGGCGTTACTGAGCCCTTTCGAGTTTGACATTTGAATTATTAGACCATGACGGAATGTAAACAAACAATCTTTGGAAAAGAATTTAAATTACTTTAAAGGTGTTAAAATTAGTTTATTACTTATCAAATAGAGTGAAAGAATTTAAATTACTTTAAAGGTGTTAAAATTAGTTTATTACTTAACAAATAAAGTGAAGTGAATTGCAATTACAGTGACAATGTTACTAGAACCAAGGAAAGTAGTGAAAAAATACTTCTACGACAAAAATAGTAAAAATCTAAATGTTCAAAGGTAAGGTACGCTGCTTTTTGCATCGTAACAACCCGATAAAGAAAACTACTATAAATCATTTTGATTCTGTAAGTATAAATTATGTTAAGAAAATGTGCTGGCGACTGAACCCGCCATTAGGCAATTTATATTGCTAGAATAATAAAAAAATATCCCGGGTATATAAGTAATCTTTGCGTTGGAATCGTGAAAAATAGACCTATACGTGATAATACCTATACAGGATTACACAAAACACACAATACACAACAGAATTATCGGTCGTGGCTGAAAATACACATAAAATAGTAAAAAAAATAGGCCAGGAATAATTACGTAAAAAAAATATTTTTTTGGAAGAAAAATAAAATACACAAAACACAGCGTTGGTGGTATGCTGTGGTGTCACTAGGCCCCCTATCTAGTGACCCTAGATCTGCGGCTGAAGGCCTACAGACCTAGTTTACGAAAAACCTGCCACGGAATTCGCTCCGTGGTTCCTATAATCGCCTCTTACGATACCCTAGGATGAGTAGGGGTGGACCGATTCTGCAAAGTAGGCCGGGTACCACACGGCGGAGGGCAGCGAGAATGAAAAAATCTTCCAACCACGACACGAAATAAAAAAAAACACGCCAACCACCACCAAAAGAAAAAAAAAACGAACAAGCTATAAAAACCACGTTGGCGCCAGTGTAGCCTAGTCGGCGAGCATGAGCTATTAAATAAAAAAAATTAAATAGGACTACACAAATTTATTTACATAAAATTAATTAATTACAGAGAAGAATACAGGAAGATTCGTTATTTGGTTTATAGCTTGTTCGATTCTACAAATGGTTGGTAACTCAACTAAACAGTTGGAGGGCGCGAGAACGGCGAGCCCTCGGACGATGTCTTCGGCTGGCTGAAGCCTGGAGTCCTCGCAGGGAGGAACCGGACTATCGTCCCGGTCGCAGTAGCCGGGCGTAGACCCGGAAACGGAGAAACTGATCAACCTTGATCAGCTCGGCGAGACCTCAACTCGGAGGTGGCAACCCTCTAACCAGAGGAAGATTCTTGCCGTAGCAGTAAAACCCTGGAACGCCAGATATGCGTCCCTGTAGTCGCCGCTCCCTTACCGCGACCCTCTCCCGACCAACCTCAGTTGGTGGAAGTTGGCGCAAAAGAGCGACGATTACAAGAAGGTAAAACACACATAAAAAGCCAGGAGAATATAGATTCTCCTGGTATAAAAAGACTAAAACCTAACAGGTAGGAGATGCCTATTTAAAACAAGAAAGAATTTACACAGTTATTAACCTACATTCTTATAACTAAGTACAACTTACCAGTTAATACTGGGTATGTTCACTGAATTTATTTATTAATACAGATTCTGATAAAAATAACTTATATGGAATAAACTATTCTTCACGATTCCAACTCAACTGTGGAACGTGTGTTCCAGGCAAAGACTATTTGATGTGTCTGAGACCTATGCGCTGCATTAAAAATATCGAGTTACAAAAGAAGGGATGGAAAGGTCTAGAAGACTCCGCCCACATTCTGCCTAGCAACTCGATTTCCTTTGTCTCTCGTTGAGACACTATTTTATTTGCAGGTATTAAAAGAAATGATGGCACAAGCGAGCGGCTATACCACGCCCCTTAATAACTAAATACCTTCCTACGTGAAAATTGTAAAAGAACAAAGAAATATATAAAAGTTTTATTCTTTTGGTGAAAAGAATAGCAGAGAAGCTTGCTGCAGCTTCCATCAACCCCAAGCTACCATATTATATAAACTATCTAACGAATTTATAGCGAATCTAAAAGATATGGAAACTACTCCACTAAGCGCCTGACCTAGTTATCTGAGCACAATGTCTTGTACCCCTGTTTTAATGAAATAGGAACTATAATATATTTCTTAATAAGTCTGTTTTTCGTAATCATTTGTTATAATATAGTGAAAAACAATGTAGCTATGCTACAATACTGGGGATATAAAAACGAATTCATTTGAATTATTGAGTTTCGTTTAAAATAATATAACATTCGAAATTCAAATATTTATGAGCGGCTAAGAGCGCAGAACTTTCATTGTGCCCTATGTATTCGAGTGAGATTCGATGCCACAGACAGATTACAAGGCTACTGAAAAGAATAACACCCCTCTTAATACACTCATACACCATTCAATTTGTATAATATATTAGATGAGGACAACGTTTTTTTTTCTAGATATAGTATTTTTAAATTGACGCATTGGTTGTTTATTGGGTGAAAACGCGATGAATTTAGTTCAATCAGTCATTAAGCTGACAATGTTAGATAAATTACAGTAGATATTATGGATTCTGAGTGTGCCTGTTCCTCTGACCTTTTATTGATACAAGTAAAGCTGTGTAATCGGCATTAAGTTGAATCTGTACAATAGAGAGTTACACATGTCATGTCATTAATGTATATAAGAAACAGATTAGGACCTAGTACTCTACCCTGAGATATTCCAGATGAAGCGTTTCCATTACTTACTGCCACACTCAACTCTGGTAATGAGTCAAAATTATCCCCTTTTATAGATTAGATTTTTCTTTACAAGATAAAAATCGAAACAATAAATGTATGAACACAGGAGTGGCTGATCGATGGCCAGCGAAAGACAAGTATTAGAGAGAGAAAGGGAGTCAAAGAAAGAAAGAGTAAAAAAGAGAATACCTTTTCCACAACCACTGAGGATGCAACAATGCGCTATGTGGGAAAGTTAAAACACATACGATCTTTATATACTCAATTTCTGCATACATTTACAAATTGTATGAAGATGAGAATATAATTAAGTAGGGATGTAACGATACCGATTCCGATACCGATATATCGGCCGATATAATCGGCAGGCCGATATATCGGCATTGCCGATTATAATACAACCGATATCGAGCAGTTCACAAAGCTTGAAATCAAGATAACATTTTCTCGGGTATCTAGAGTGATTGTGCTGTCACAATTGATTAAAAAAGTAAAAGAAAAGGTGAAATCTCATAAGAACTCCAAACAAACACATTATCTGCTAATAATTGAAATTTTGTTTTCTTAACAAAGTAAACTTTAGTGTTTGCTTTATAATTTAGTATGTAGGTAGAAAATGCAACGGCCTGCCAGATAGTTTTCTCCGTACCCTCAAATATTCATATTTAACTAGTGCTGTCCCTTTTTTCCCTTTGCCCCGTACTGTTAACTGACCATTGCGTGGACCGGACGTGTCCGTCGCAGCTTAATAAGTTAATACGTGTGTCTGCCTCCGAAAAGACTATTACTATTGTGACCTAGTGGAGTGAAGCGCTTCTAGTTTAGTGTGCCTGAAAACCAGCAGAGCCACCCATCCAGTGAAGAGGAATTTACCTACACCAAGTGCCGGTATTGTACCACGCATGACCTTGACTTGACCCTTTTTCTTTGTTTCCCCTCTCGCAATTTTATTTTGTATTTATACCCTTTTTACGCCCAGCACACTTCCCCGCGACATTTAGTTATTGACTATTTAATAGTTTAATATGACTATGTGTAATAATTACTTTCCTAATTAGCTTTATTACTAAGACGTAGTAATTACTTACCACTTTGATTAGGTACTTGATAATATGTCAGATCAATGGATGTTTTCTTTGAATTTTCGTTGGGCATTTTTATCAACGTATTATTCGTAAATATAACATCTTTTATGCATAATTAAGGTATACACGATATATAATTCATCATTCATTACATTACTTACCTATTAAGCCATCGGTATCGGAATCGCCGATTATTTACTACAAAAATCGGTATCGGTATCGTATCGGCAAAATTATGTATCGTTACATCCCTATAATTAAGCAACGGTGCGCTATCTGAAAAAAAACACAAACAATCTTTGTAATTCTTAATTTCTGCATATTATTTACATATTAAACGGTAACTGAATTAGAGAATAATATTAGGTAAGAATTTACTTGAGTCTTCCCTTTATTTTTGTTTTTACTTAACTTAAGTAAAAGCAAAAATACATGTTTTATTTTTTTACACTGGTCAACGAAAACGCTAATGCAGGGAGATATTCCTCTATCGCTAAAACGCAAAATAATGGGCTCGACTGTGTATCTTACCCGACCTAACTTACGGTGTTCAGACTGTCACTGTCCGAATTTCAAAAGTCTATGCTCAAGGTTTGTCAAAGAGCGATGGAGCGCAGATATTGGGCATAAAATTGTGAGCCAAAACGGGTTTAATAGAAGTGGGTTACAAGGCTGCTAAGTTAAAGTGGGAGTGGGCAGGGCACGTAAGCCGAATGAAGTCAAATAGATGGGCATAAATCATCACAAGGTGGACTGCTAATGGGCGAATACGCTAAGGCAGGCCACATAAGAAGAAGAAGAAATAATTTATTTCAAAAACTGTACATATTGATTTATTTCAAAAACTGTACAAGGCAGAGGTAAGAGATGGTGTGACGATTTAATCGCCTATGAAACAGAGTGATCAGAGATCGAGATGCATAGCATTGGGAAATTACAGGGTAATAAAAAACTAGTATATCGCACGCTTAAAAATAAAAAGATGTAAGTCAAAATTCATATTATGTAAGCAGGATGTCTTTATGACATGGCACAGTTCAAACGGCTGAACCTTGAAACATGAGGACAGTAGATACATCTTATGACGTATGACTCCACTAAGAAATTATTTTTGGAAATTCTAGCCTTACGGGTTTGGGTATTGATTCGCCGAAGAACCAAGGTCACCAACATAGCTTTAAAAATCTGCAAGCTGAAGTGGTAGCGGGCAGGCCACATCGCTCGAAGAACCGATAACCGATGGGGAAGGTTTTCAAGTGGCGACCACGAACCGGAAGACGCAGCGTAGTCAAACCTCCCACTAGGTAAACCGACGACATTGTGCGCGTCGCAGGCAACCGTAGGATACAAATGCTTAACTGTCCTGCATAGTGGCGAGGTCAAACTGGAAGGTATATATTTACAGTGATTAACGTAATGACAGTATCATTTTATTTGCTATCCTATATTTCTGATACACAATTGCACGCGACTGTACGTTTAAAGAAGATGGCGGCGAATAGTCTAGGAGTGGGAATAAATAAACTAACGGCAAAAATTTTATCACTTTCGCTTGACTCTAAAATACAATAATGTCAAGTTCAACGGTCTATTTATAGCCGGTTTGTATTTCTTTGACAGTGACGCTTTAAAATTGTAGCCACCAGGATATTAAAATTACTTTTTCGTGTTTATGCATTCTTTCGAAATGTAATCCACTCTGGCTCTTAGACTACTCCTAATAAAAAACAATGCTTTATATCTTTTTAACCAAGATACGACCAAATCTGTAATTTCACGACTAATTTCGACTAATTAACGACTAAATCTACGTGCCGGCAGATTTCCGCAAGGTGCTTTGATTGTCGACATATAGTGGTGGCCCTGCCAGAAAGAGTCCTCTCTGGCAGGGCCACCGGGGTACCCCTATAACTTTTAAACCACTGACCGACTAATTCCAATACTTTACGACTAATTTCGACTAATTAACGACTAAATCTGAGCGTCGTTAGATTTTCGTGGGGTGCTTTGGACGTCCTCAGGCTGATGATGATGCATTACTATTAATTGTTTTAAACAATGTATAACCTAAAACAATTTTAACAACATATGTACTTAGTAAGGAATAAAACAAATGTAAATATTGTATGAATTACTACATTTATCTACACTTATCTATACTTATAATAAAACTGTAACAGGTCCAATTCTGTACA
The DNA here is from genome assembly GCA_911728495.1 of Furcula furcula. Taxonomy (NCBI): domain Eukaryota; kingdom Metazoa; phylum Arthropoda; class Insecta; order Lepidoptera; family Notodontidae; genus Furcula; species Furcula furcula. The sequence continues at coordinate 5,615,234 of OU452246.1, read as the reverse complement.
TTGAAGATATTTTGAAAATTATATTTGGAGGGCATTCTATAACCGATTATTCCCAGTCGTCACCACTGGCAACGTTCCCACTGGTGACAAACGGGAAAAAATTCCCATTTGTCGCCAGTGGTGACGAATGAAACATTAAATTCCCAGTTGTTACCAGTGGCGACAATTGAGACTTTTAATTCCCAATTGTCGCCACTGAAATAAAAAAAAAACATAATCACCATCATCAATCAGATCGTCAGAGTTTATTTTTGGCACAGCAACATGCTGAGGCAGCATATTTTTTTACCCGACACCTTTGGAATTTTTTTACTATTAATTTTTACCTACTTTGTTATTTTGAGTGTCAAATAAATGTATTTTCTTTCTTTCGTCGGAAGACGTCCACTGCTGAATATAGGGGCCTATTCCCAGTAGTTTTACATTTTGTTCTACATGTATGATTCCGAGGGAAAAAAATCCTACTAGTTCTACATGACTGAATGTGGAACGCATTAAATATTATTTTTTCATTCCTAGTAGTTCTACACAATGACGTATTAGAAAATTGGAACTTTATTAGTGAGCAGAATACTTTTATTTTGTTCTCGTAGAGGTAACCTTCGATAAGTTCACCCGGTGGTAGTCAGCCAGGGTATATCGGATTAGTATCCACTAAAACTTTCGCGGCTGTTGCATCGGCACCTGAGAGACCATAATTCATGAGGCTTCCTTATGTGCTATGCTACCCTGGTACTTCTGGTATAAATTGAAGGTCACAGTTGGATATCAAACACCAGACCTCACTTATGTGGTAAAACCTTCTAATTACCTGTCCTGCTCTAGTAGTAGGTACTTCTGGTATATACGAACCACAGGTACAAACTGATAACTAGGTACTTGATATCACAAAAGAGATGAAGCCTCTTTGTGCACTCTGTTGTCCTAGTACTTCTGGTACAATATTTCTGGTACAATAACGTCGTTGAGGTCGCTGGTAACTCTTCGATCGATTTCCTGAGATCTTTTAATTTTCGCTTCTGAGATAAAACTTCTAAGATATATCTAGATATATGGAAAAGATACCACGTAACAGGTAAAGTGGACGTCTTCCGTCTGCTGATGATGATGACTTCCTATATCCGATTGTTACCACTGGTGACAACTGGGATTTCATTTTCCCATTCGTCACCACTGGCGACAATTGGGAATTTTTTTCCCGTTTGTCACCAGTGGGAACGTTGCCAGTGGTGACGACTGGGAATAATCGAATATTTCTGGTACAATAACGTCGTTGAGGTCGCTGGTAACTCTTCGATCGATTTCCTGAGATCTTTTAATTTTCGCTTCTGAGATAAAACTTCTAAGATATATCTAGATATATGGAAAAGATACCACGTAACAGGTAAAGTGGACGTCTTCCGTCTGCTGATGATGATGACTTCCTATATCCGATTGTTACCACTGGTGACAACTGGGATTTCATTTTCCCATTCGTCACCACTGGCGACAATTGGGAATTTTTTTCCCGTTTGTCACCAGTGGGAACGTTGCCAGTGGTGACGACTGGGAATAATCGTCTATAACCGATACTGAGGCCGAAAATGTATTTTTTTTAAATTTTTGATGTCTGTCTGTCTGTCTGTCTGTATCACGGCTGAGCATCACGAAACTTGGCATGATTTGAGATCTTACTACGAGGTAGGACATAGGATACTTTTTATCCCGTAATCTAGCACGGTTCTTTTGGGAGGGGGGATTAAAGTCAAAATGGGTACTTGGTTATACGCTTGGTCAGATTTTATCAATTTTTCTTTATAATATAATAAATATTAGTAAGGGAACACTCATAGAGAGTTGTTATCAAGGTTTTGTAATCGATCGGGTTAAGCAACGTTAGGTAAGGTCATTAAATAGATGGGTGACCGTTTAAAGCCATTTGAACTAAACGGGTCCGTGCTTTGGAGAGCAAGTAAAAAGTGGGTCCCAGTTTTTAACCGACTATAAAAAAGGAGGTTATGTATTCGATGCGAAGGTCTGTTATTAAAAGTTTAGTTAACGTAAAAATAGCGCAGGCGGAGCTGCGTGGGTCAGCTAGTGTATCTATATAAAAAGGAATAGTGGTCCGTTAGTCTCGTCAAAACTCAGAAACGGTTTGACCAATTTGAATAATTTTGGTTTTGTTTAAATCGCTCTAATCCAGGGATGCTTTAAAAGAAAAATAAATTAAAGTAAAAAAACCCATTTGAAAAATAAAACGCGGGCGGCGCTGCGCGGGTCAGCTAGTTTATAATTATTTTATCTTATAAAGCTAGGTTTTAATACCAAAAATACTAAATTGTAAACTCCTAATTAAACCTGAAAGGTCTGTCATGTTAATTGTGATTAACTGCAATTAAAAATCATATTTAAAGGTTGAATAAACTTTTATTTGTAAATTGTAGTCATTAACATAAAATAATCAAGACAAGAGCTTATGATTTAGTGACTTGTACATACACAGTCACTTAGATATATAGATAATACTTTATTGTTCCACCATAATAGAAAAACACAAAAAATTAAAAATAAAAACAGTAAAATAGAATGAAACAATGGGCTTATCACTAAAAGTGATCTCTACCAGGCAACCTTTGGATGGAGAGGAACTATGAACTGCAAGGCGGGGTTGTTTATACAAACCATTATCTAAAAAATACATTACACACAATAAAATACATAACAATATAAACTAATACAAACAAACAACATATCTTTATCTATATATATAATAAAATCTTTTAAAAAAAAATTGAACCGACTTCAATATCACTGAAAAGTATAAAATAATTTAAATATTATTGAAGTTGGTGTTAGCGTACCTGCTGTGTATATTTGGCACCAACTTCAATAATATTTAAATTATTTTATACTTTTCAGTGATATTGAAGTCGGTTCAATATTTTTTTAAAAAGATTTTATTTTAAACTTTTTAGTGATATTTTCATATATAAAGATTGAACCATCGAAAACCGTAAAATTATCTAGGTAGGTTATGATCACATTATCGTCTACATAGTTTTACATAATTCATGTTTCTTCAGAAAAAAATATCCGGTCGTAATGAAATTTGCATGAAAACATCATAGTAGTTTACTCTCTCGAATAAAAAAAGAATCATCGAAATCGGTTCATAATTGTCAGAGAAATGTAATGGAGAACATCAGTTTTATGGTTTTTACCAGATAAATTCCTCCACATCGTTCATTGTCCTCCAGGAAGTTCTTATCCGGTTGTAATAAAATTCATACAGATTCAATACGGTGGTTTCTTCTTTCGAATAAAAAAAGAATCATTGAAATTGGTAAATATTTGCCAGAGTTATGACTATTTTTGTCCGACCGAGCGAGTCCGAGCGACTAAAACGTCATCTATATAGGCTTTCTTGCAAGTCTCAGTGCGCAATCACCATTCTTGTTTTTTCAGGAACTACTTATTACTAAGCAATAATTTTTTTATGGGACCCAATTAACGGATTAAAGAATGGATGGAAGAAAGATTTTTTCAAATCGGTTCATAATTGCCAGAGTTATGCGCGAACATACATAGAAAAAAAAAAAATATATACAGATGAATTGAGAACCTCCTCCTTTTTTTGAAGTCGGTTAAAAATCATTGCCACTTTTCGTTGTAATTTCATAATTCAAGAACGGGCTCACCTATCCAAACCAAATGTTTAGGCTTTGTTCGGACTATTTAGTAGATGGTTTATGTGAAGTTTGCACAAAATCGGTAGAGCGGTTCTTCATTTATCACATTTTTTGTAACAAATTAATTCAATAAATGGCGGATCATTTTGTAAATGGGGATTTTTCTGTCAAGTTGAACCGTTTTTTCAGAATTAAAACTTTTTTTAGTGTTGACAGTAAAAGCATGTTGTTATGCCATTCATGCGGTCATTTTATTTTGGACGTGCTTCGAATAAAGCAAATTGTCAGCGATAATTATTGCTTTGTGTTTATATTTTTAACCGACTTCAAAAAGGAGGAGGTTCTCAATTCGTCTGTATATTTTTTTTTATGTATATTCGCGCATAACTCTGGCAATTATGAATCGAATTGAAAAAAACTTTCTTCCATCCATTCTTCAATCCATTGATTGGGTCCCATAAAAAAATATTGCTTAGTAATAAGTAGTTCTTGAAAAAACAAGAATGGTGACGATGGTGACTGCGCAGGAAAGCTGCAGGAAAGCCTATATAGATGACTTTATCTCGCTTTTCAAGGACAAAAATGGTCATAACTCTGGCAAATATTTACCAATTTCAATGATTCTTTTTTTATTCGAAAGAAAAAACTACTGTAATGAATCTGTTTGAAATTTATCACAACCGGATAAGAACTTCCTGGAGGACCATGAACGATGAGGAGGAATTTATCTGGTAAAAACCATAAAACTGATGTTCTCCATTACATCGCTCTGACAATTATGAACTGATTTCGATGATTGTTTTTTTATTCGAGACTAGCTGACCCACGCAGCTCCGCCTGCGCTATTTTTACGTTAACTAAACTTTGATTAACAGACATTCGCATCGAATACATAACCTCATTTTTTATAGTCGGTTAAAAACTGGGACCCACTTTTTACTTGCTCTCCGAAGCACGGACCCGTTTAGTTCAAATGGCGTTAAACGGTCACCCATCTATTTAATGACCTTACCTAACGTTGCTTAACCCGATCGATTACAAAACCTTGATAACAACTCTCTATGAGTGTTCCCTTACTAATATTTATTATATTTTATAGAAAAATTTATAAAATCGGACCAAGCGTATAACCAAGTACCCGTTTTGACTTTAATCCCCTCTCCCAAAAGAACCGTGCTAGATTACGGGACAAAAAGTATCCTATGTCCTACCTCGTAGTAAGATCTCAAATCATGCCAAGTTTCATTTGAATCCATTCAGTAGTTTCGGCGTGATGCTCAGCCGTGATACAGACAGACAGACAGACAGACAGACAGACAGACAGACAGACAGACAGACAAAAATTAAAAAAAAAACATTTTCGGCCTCAGTATCAGTTATAGAATGCCCTCCAAATATAATTTTCAAAATATCTTCAATGTACAGAATTGGACCTGTTACAGTTTTATTATAAGTATAGATAGTAAACTACTATGATGATTCCACGCAAATTTCATCACGACCGGATATTTTTTTCTGAAGAAACATGAATTATGTAAAACTATGTAGACGATAATGTGATCATAACCTACCTAGATCATTTTACGGTCTTCGATGGTTCAATCTTTATATATGAAAATATCACTAAAAAGTTTAAAATAGTCTTTTAAAAAAAAAATTGAACCGACTTCAATATCACTGAAAACTATAAAAGATTTTATTTGTTCAAATGTATCTAATGTAATGTATACATATAATGTGTGCGTGTACTTTTCTCAGTTTTTTAGCGAGCCGTCGATGTTTCATATCGTTTACAGGCTTTATTTGAATTAAATTGTCAAAAGCATTTACACAAACGGTAAGTTTTGAACTGTTGAAGTGATTAACATGTATGCATCTGTGTTTCTTCATTTGAAAAAACATATTGTGTACCACTATTAATGTTGCAATTTGTTTTTAATTTGATTTATTCTTTTTTAATTGAAGGAAAAATGCCATGTTTTGTTTGAATAAATTAATTTGATGTTCCAATTAAATGTTTTTAACATTTCACTTTATACGTAGCGAAGCACGTACCGGACCGCTAGTGTAGGTATATAATTCTACTGTACGCGTGTATGTCACTGAACTCCTCCTAAACGGCTGGACCGATGTTGATGAAATTGTTTGTGTGTGTTCAAAGGGATTCGAGAATGGTTTAGATTCACAAGTGAAAGAGCGCGAGCGGAGCTGCGCGGGTCAGCTAGTATAATATATAAACTAGACTAGCTGACCGGCGCAGCTCCGCCCACGCTTTTATTACATTTTGCTCCCCCTTTCTCCCCCCTCCCTTGATTTATTTCTCTCTCGATCTCTCTCTTATAAAAAAATCTAATTCCATGCTCTCTCTCTCCTCTCTCTTTCCCCCTCCCGCTTCGGTCCCCGTCACACCGCCCTCGTTATTGTATTTTAAAACCATCTAGGAACCCATTGCAAGGTACTTACTAAATTTCATGTAAATCGGTCCAGCCACTTAGGAAGAGTAAGGTGACAAACACACGTACCTACGGAAGAAATAATAATAAGATAAACATTCACTAACAAAATGACAACAAAAATGTAGTCGCGGAGGACGCCGACTTATCTGTGCTGGTGGCGGAAAAGTGAACTAACGGTTTTATTATGATAATGACGTGTAGTTTGACAGTTTCATATAGACAGCAGCGACACTCCTATCGGCAAAAATAATTTTGTCAGCCTGTGGTTTGAAAAGAAATAGCGACTTTATAAATTTACTATCTTCGATGGTTCAATCTTTATGTATGAAAATATCACTAAAAAGGATAAAACAAAATATTTAAAAAAATTGACTCCTTACAATAACAAACACATCAAATAATTATCCAGCTTGGTGCAGTCGTTCGAAAGTTATACGCGTACATACATTTCGGCGAATCATTTTTATTTTCATCGATTAAATGGACAATAATTTGGTTATTGTTGGTTACTGACTAGTGCCCTTCACGGTCTAGAGGGCTTTACATCTTTATTATTAACTAGCTGACCCACGCAGCTCCGCCTGCGCTATTTTTACGTTAACTAAACTTTTAATAACAGACATTCGCATCGAATACATAACCTCCTTTTTTATAGTCGGGTAAAAACTGGGACCCACTTTTTACTTGCTCTCCGAAGCACGGACCCGTTTAGTTCAAATGGCGTTAAACGGTCACCCATCTATTTAATGACCTTACCTAACGTTGCTTAACCCGATCGATTACAAAACCTTGATAACAACTCTCTATGAGTGTTCCCTTACTAATATTTATTATATTAAAATCGGATCAAGCGTATAACCAAGTACCCATTTTGACTTTAATCCCCTCTCCCAAAAGAACCGTGCTAGATTACGGGATAAAAAGTATCCTATGTCCTACCTCGTAGTATAATCTCAAATCATGCCAAGTTTCATTTGAATCCATTCAGTAGTTTCGGCGTGATGCGCAGCTGTGATACAGACAGACAGACAAAAATTAAAAAAATTACATTTTCGGCCTCAGTATCGGTTATAGAATGCCCTCCAAATATAATTTTCAAAATATCTTCAATGTACAGAATTGGACCTGTTACAGTTTTATTATAAGTATAGATAGGTACATACAATAGTACATTGTTGACCGTGGGAGATGACTAGAGGCGTACGCAGCTGGCCATACCCCAGCTTCTATAGCTGATAAATTATTGTTCAATCATATTTCATTGCCTAACTGCCGCGGAAGTAGAGCTGTATTTTCTGAGAGTATAAGACGCCTTGTCCATGTATTCGACTGCATACGCGCTATATGTGCAGCCAATCTTCATTTCCTTTGAGCAATTGTGTATTCCACCATCCCCTTTCTATCATCGGACGACAAGACGCACAGCACATACGCACCCCTATGTCGTGAACGTGCCTTCAGTCCGGACTAAACGACTGGAACAGTTTGCCTGTGTCGGTTTTCCCGCCCGATTATAATGTGGGTGTCCTCAAGGCTAGAGTTAACAGGCTTAAATAAGCTGGTGTGCTATACTATCGTCGATTGCGTCGCGGCATTCCAGTAGGTGGATCTGCAATCAATTCCCCAATACATTTTACTACCTACTTAGTCTTTTTATAGTTACCGCTAGAAGTGCTGATGTGAATTGTATGGAAAAAACTGATTTATTTTATTGTAGCTACCAAGTCCCAAAACGTTGCTAGATCTAGCTAAAAAGTGGCTAAAGTGGCAACACTGGACTCGCCATGCTTAGGTCTTGAAGCATTAGTTGAAGTTCTGTCGCTTAAGTATTAAAATAAAAAAATCAACATTGAAGAAAATGTTCAATTTTTTTTTGTTGTGATTAAATAAGAATACCTAAAGATTTAACGGATATTAATAAATGTCAAATTAAATCTAAGTCAGATTGATAAATTAATGAAATAATTAACATGTGTGTGTAACCGTAAAAGGCGACTAAGGGAAAACAAGAAGACGAGCAGCAGCATCTTTCTATTGGATTACCTACCACCTATACCTACTGCTGATGAACCGATAAAAGGAATCTGTATTAAGAAGAACTGTTTTTTTTAAGAAGAACTTATTAAACTTTAACGACCAAATAAGAACTTCTTAGACGAAAATAAGTGATGCGTAGGAATTTATCTGGTAAAAACCCTAACATCGGTGTTCTTGTCTACATTATTATGAACTATCTTAGATGATTCTTTTTTTAATCAAGATCGTGAACTATCACAATCATTCCATACAAAAGTTGTCACGACCGAACAAGTAGTTCCGGATTCCGGAAGAAACATGAATAATGATAAAACTATATAGATGATAGCTACAAAACTGGTCATATACCGCCCAGGCCATCCTACCGATTTCGATTGATTCTTTTTAGTGATAACGCTATTTCATTCAAATCAAAATAAAATATAAAGATAATTATGAAGATCTGTTTAAATACTGTAAGGTGATTAATGTTTTCGATAAAGTTACTCAAGCAATTATTTGTGTACACTCCAGTCAATTTACGTAATGTGCAATATCTACCTCTGTTTAAGTTACCTAAATATAATAATGTATACGGGAAAATAACTTGGAAGTATACTCTACTTTACAGTTTAAACGCGTTACCAAAGACATTAGTCAGTAAATTAAGAGATAAGAACCCCAAACAAATTAAAAGTATATTAAAACACCATTTTACTGTAGGACAATATATACTTCCAAACCATCTCAAACTCAAAGTCAAACTCAAAAATAGTTTATTTCAAATAGGCTTAACGCTAGCACTTTTGAAAGGTCATGATTTTTTTTTAAAGAAGCTACCACCGGATCATAACGCGGCCTCAACTGAGAAGATCCAGCCTCTGCTTAAGTAACATAACGTAATGTAAGTATTCTTGAATTGTGGTGTTAAGCGGTGAGTTATTGTAAATTTAATGAACATAACACAGTTTTAATTTGTTTTTTTAACCGACTTCAAAAAAGGAGGTTCTGTATTCGACGCGTATGTATGTAATATTAATAAAAATGCGTAATATTCATATATGTTAGTCTATGTGGGCTTCTAAATGAATTTACCAAATTTCACGAGTGTATGTATGTATGTATGTATGTATGTAGGTTTGTCCGCGGATTTCTCAAAAACTACAAGTCCGATTTTGAAAATTCTTTTTGCAATAGTTAGAGTATCTTTCAACTTAGGGTAAAGTACAAATTTCATCAAAATCGGTCCAGTAGTTTAAGAGATATAAACTTTTTATGTTTTCAGTAAGTAACTGTAATGTAGACGTTAGAGTTGCGTGATAGTGCTGATACCTATCTTGGTAAAATAAGTCACTAAAAAGTGTTAAATAAACTATTTAAAAAAAATAAAAACCGACTTCAAAGTAAATTATCTAAAAAGCATAAAATAACGAAAATATTATTGAAGTTGGTGCAGAATATACACAGCAGGTACGCTAACACCAACTTCAATAATATTTTCGTTATTTTATGCTTTTTAGATAATTTACTTTGAAGTCGGTTTTTATTTTTTTTTAAATAGTTTTTTTTTAAATCCAGATCGGATGACTAAAAGGAATAAAATATTTTCTTTTTTTACTTATGAGAAATTAAACCGACTTCAATAGACTTATTCTAAGGATACCGCACTAAAAAGTGAAAAATAACTTTTATCTAACCTCATAAGTATCGTAATATTCAAATGATGAACTAAAAACCAGTACTCTAATGACAAACTTTATACACATGACTCTTCAAAAAAAAAAAGGTTTTTAAAAGTAGGTGCAGGTCTCCTGACTGAACGAAACGATGCTTTAAAATAAGTACCTATTTTCTTTCTATTATAAAAACCTTAGTTTTTTTTTATCCTATCACACACATACTCGTGTATAATAACCCTTAGTATGCAGCAGTTTTATAAACTACTAAAATATTATTGAAGTTGGTGCTAAATAAACACAGTACTTACGCTAGCACCAGAATCGACTGTCTAGCACCAATTTCAATAATATTTAATTAATTTTTCACTTTTTAGTGTGGTGTAGACTATTAAAGTCGTTGAATTTTTTTTAATAAACTTATTTTAAACTTCAATAATGGTGTTTTAGTGAAAATGAGTCGTATTTTGTTTACAGTCTGGGTTTATGCTTAAATGTATATACTTATTGTAATATTAACTCAAACATGAAGCAGACATAAATCTTATAATTATTTGTTGAGTTCCAAATTACACATAAATTAATATTCATCTTGGCGGGTTTAAAATATGGCTAGAAGCCAAGAAATAGCGGTTTTTATATTTTTAAGTGTGGACTGTATTAGGTGTATTAAATTAGTAGGTAATGAACGCTACTCGACGCTGTAAAACGCAGGTAAAGGGCAAGGAAAAAGGTAGGAAAACAGCAAGCACCACTCACCTGATGATTAGCTGGTACCAGGCACAATGTGTCGACACAAAAAGTTCACAAAAATTCACAGTTATAGGCAATAGAAGCACTCTCGCGACGGCGGCGGTGTGCTGTAGGGCTCGTGGTTAAACGGTAACTAAGCGGATATAGACTACTCAAGGAAGAACGGGGTTGGTTGATTTGGAAATACGTCATTTACGTCACAAGAGAGCGTTCAGAAATGCATGATTAATTTAAATACCAAACAACCTCCCGGCTTTGAGGTAACCTCAAAACAAAATAAAAATAAACCCAAAAAGGGGAAAACATATATAAGAACATCACCATTAAATTAGGTGTATGCGTGCGGTAATATAGTCTAATAATGCGGAATATAAACTAAGTCATAAGGACAAAAACTAGAGCGAAGGACAGTGCTTATATCAATAATAATTGTAACTTAAACTAGCGATAACATAAAGAAAACTACTGCGTTGGTAGCGGACAAAGTCGCACTACAGGACGCTGCAGGATGCCACTTTTGGTTTTCACTTCAGCAACTCGAATTACACCGTCTTTGCCGGGAAACAATTTAGTGATAACCCCAAGCGGCCAACGTAATGTCGGACAGTTCTCTACAATGATGAGAACTACTGTACCTACAGTTACAGGATTTGCAGGTGTGTTCCACTTTTCTCGCGACTGCAGATTATGTAAATATTCAGTGCGGAATCTCTTCCAAAACGATTGGACTAATGAGTCCATTAATGAAAAGCGCGTTTGAAGAGTCATGCGATCATTTTCTAACGTAGGAGCGGGTAAACATTCCAGCGGAGCGGTATGTATAAAATGGGCAGGTGTCAACGCGGACGGTTCTGACGGATCAGTGCTCAACAAATATAAGGGTCGCGAGTTCAAAACTGATTCAATACCATTCAACACCGTAACCATCTCTTCATATGTTAATATTTGTTTACCTATTACGCGAAATAAATGGCCTTTAACAGACTTTATATGGGACTCCCAAATTCCGCCAAAATGCGGTGCATTTGGTGGATTCATCTTCCAAATTATACGGCTTTCCGCTAATTCGCTACTAAAAGTTTTGTAGTAATCGTCGGATTTAAGAAATTCATGAAGTTCGTTTAGATAGGAACGCGAAGCAACAAAATTCGTACCGTTATCGCTGTAGAGATACTTACAAGGACCTCTACGCGATAAAAATCTTTTAAAAGCGTCTAAAAAGGTAGCTGAGGTTAAATCAGAAGCAAGCTCAAGATGAACTGCCTTGGTTACTAGGCATACAAAAATGCATAAGTATGCCTTTTGACTACGGACACCTCGTCTTCTAGTATGAGTTATATACAACGGTCCAGCGTAGTCTACGCCCGTATGCGTAAAAGCTTTACAAGGTTCTACACGACACGACGGCAAAGCGGACATCATAGGAAAAGTAGCTTTTGGTTTTAACCTAAAACATGCGTTACATTTATGTATGCGGGAACGAACAATACGGCGGGCGGATAAAATCCAAAAACGTTGTCTCAGTATTGAAAGTAGTAGTTGCGGACCAGCGTGAAAGTTTTTCTTATGATAAAAGTCAATTATCAAATTAATTATGTGACCATTTTTCGGCAACAATATGGGATGTTTATGTAATTTTTCTAATGATGCGTTATCTAACCGACCTCCGACATATAGAATGCCATCATTCATGTATGGCGTTAATTTGCGAAGAGCTGAGGAACAACCTTTTCCTTTTTCTATAAGTTTAATATCATCAGCGAATGAAGCGTGTTGAACGGCCTTAATTATAACAAGTTCAGCAGCGTCTAAATCTTGCGCGGTTATTACATTATTGCGGGGCAATTTTCTTAGAAATCTTAACACATACACTACAGTGCGAAGTAACTTATTCCACGAGGATACTCTATAACTTAATGTCAGAAGTAGATGCTCAGTTTGCGCGGCGGCGGCGTCGCAAGCGACGTGAGATAATGTTTTTTCTTCAGGTAAACATGAGCTTTGCGGTGAAAATTGCTGAATTGGCCATTCACTAATAGGAAAAGACATCCAAGATGGGCCTTGGAACCAGAGATTATTCTCTATTAAGCGTGAGGGAAGCAGCCCGCGAGATACACAATCCGCGGGGTTTTCTACTCCTGCGACGTGATAAAAATGATCACTTGGCAATAAAGATTGACATTGCGAAATTCTATTGGCGACAAAAGTATTAAATCTGTGTGGGGAAGAGTGAACCCAGCACAGAGCGACTTCAGAGTCAGAAAATGCGTAAATATTATTTATTGGGTGTCTTATTGACAATGTATTGACCACTGAACGCACTAACTTAGCGAGCAGTGTTAAGGCGCAAAGTTCAAGTCTCGCTAAAGTCACGGTATTTACCGGAGAAACGCGGGATTTTGAACAAACTAACGTGACTATAGGGGGAGAACCTTCATTAGCTACGTGAAGGTATATAACGCAGCCAAAACCTTTTTCGCTAGCATCAGCGAAAGCGATTAGCGAAACGACAGAAGAGTCCTTAATACCCATATGACGCGGGAATTGAAGACCCGAGATTAGCGGTAACTCTGAAATATATTGTTGCCACAACTTGACAACAGAAGAAGGCGGAGACTCGTCCCAATCAATTTTGAGGAGCCATAATTGTTTAATTAATAATTTAGCGAATAGCGTTATGGGACCGACAAGACCCAATACATCATAAAGTTGTGCGGTAGCGGATAGCATAGAACGCTTTGTACAAATAGCGGGCGGTTGAGATACAGTAAAAGTAAAATTATCAGTAGCGGGATGCCAGCGAAGGCCTAAAATCTTATGAGTGTCATTATCGTTAAAAGAAATATATTCTTGTTGACGATGACTTGCGGGTATGTGTTCCAACAATTCGTGGGAATTACTCGTCCATTTAACTAGATCAAAACCACCGGCTTTGAAAAGTTAGATTAATTGTGTTGCTGTCGCTACAGCTTCATCTAGCGTTGAAGCTGTGGAAGCAAGGTCATCCATGTATATATCGAGCTGTCTTTCAATAAGACTAGCTGCGAGAGGATAGTTAGCTCCTTCATCTTTTGCTAACTCACGCATGACGCGAAGAGAAAGAAAAGATGAGGAACGAAGACCAAAAGTGACACGAGTAAATTCATACGTTTGCAAGGGTTCGTCATCAGAAAAGCGAAATAAAATTCGTTGGAACTTGCGGTGCGAATCTTGTACATGTATGAAAAAATACATTTTACGAACATCAGCGAAAAAAGCAATAGAATATATTCGTACATTGAGTAAAATATTGAAAATATCAGTTTGTAAGTTTTCACCGGTATGCAAAATATCATTAAGTGATAAACCGTTATCCGACTTACAACTGCCGTCTATTACTACACGGAGCGGTGTGGATGATTTATCCTCCCGAATAACCGGGTGGTGAGGTAAGTAAAAACAAGGCACATCAAACCTTATCATTTCTTGCGGAACAAGTGTTAAGAACCCTTTATCTAAATATTCCCTAATGACGTCATTGTAACGCGCGCGAAGTTCAGGATTTCTACTAAATCTTCTTTCAAGAAGAGAAAATCTTTTTTCAGCGATTTGAAGCGAATTACCTAATTTTTCTGGTGGATCCTTAAATGGCAAAGCGACAACGTAACTGCCATCAGGATTGCGAGCGGTATTAGAGGTGAAAATATTTTCACACTCATTATCTTGCGGACTTATATACTTGGTAGAAGGCAATTCTTCCATAATCCAAAATTTTTGAAGCATGTCATTAAGCGGTTCTTGATTAATTAAATGAAAAGAATGCGATTTATGAGTAGGGGACTCAACATAAGCGTCGCCCATTATTACATAACCTAGCGTTGTTTCTAGTGCCATAGGCGCGTGCGGCGTAATTATTTTATTTGACAGTAATATTTTACAATAGGTATTTACCCCCAAAAGTAAGGAAATTTCCCCAGGTACAAAGAACTGGTCATCAGATAAACGTATCGAAGATATATAATTAATCTTATTTAAATCAATCTTAACGTCCGGTAATTTCCCGGTAATGTGAGGCACTACTAACGGTTCGACTTCATATACGAATTCATTATCGAAGCGAGATGTGAATTTAACGTGAGTAACGCCTAATATTTTTTGCGATGAATCACCAATGCCATGAACTTCGGTAAAGCGGTTTTTTCCCGATATGGGTAAAGATAAACGTTTGCAACAATCAAGCTAAATATAGTCACTTTGTGACCCTGGATCTATTAAACATCTTACATAATATTCACGTCCATAATTATTTATTACTTTTATTTTTGCGGTCGCTAATAAAGCAGCGGTTTGAGTGTGATTAATATCATTGTTAAGGTTTGTAATACTAAACGACGACACCGTAGTAGACTCCAAACCCTGAGTGCATACACTATCACCCGAGTTGGACTGCGGATTAATTTCGATCTTATTCGTAGAAGGATTAGAGGTTAAATTACAGTGAGCATTACGAATACCCGAGACGGCCGGCTGGGAAACCGGTTTTTGATCTAGTGCTTGCGCTTCATATTTAATTGTAAAATGTAATAATGAATGGTGGCGTTGATTGCAATGTAAACATGTACGTTGCGAATTACAAAAACTGGACTTATGTTTATTACTTAAACAATTCGTACAAAAACCATTTTGTTTTATGTAGTTATACCTTTCCTTAGGCGTTAATTTAGAAAAGCGCGGACAATTAAACAAGTGTGTGTGTGTCTTATCTTGACACATAACGCACGACTGATTGTTGTCAGTATTAATAAAAGTTCTAGTAGGACCACTGTTAGGTCTAGGTATATTATGTTTTTTATTATTATTAGAAAGTTTGTTTGCGGTTGGTTCAAATTGTTTTTGTATATTATTAAGTGTCTTAATTTGCTCTTGGACGAAACTGATAAGACTCTGATATGTAGGTATATCAGTTTGACGTTGCGACAATTCAAAGGCTTTAACAGTATCTGCATCTAATCTCTGCAATGCTAATTGCAAGCACATAAAGTCTGTTAAGTCATTTAATTTTAACTGTTTTAGCGCTTTAATTGAGGAATCAAAATTATTAATAAATGATTCTAGATTTGCGGCGGAACTAGAAGTAAGCGGTTTAAATCTTAACATATGATTAAAATAAGAGACAGCGAGTGAACGAGTATCGTTATATTTTTGTATAAGATTATTCCAAATTATGGGATAGTTTTCTGGCGTAGCGGACAGCCCAGCGCAAATTGCTTTGGCTTTATCAGTAAGTTTACCAACTAAATAATATACGCGTTCAGTATCCGTTAAATTCGGATTATTATGAATAATACTTTTAAATTGTTGATGAAACATAGGCCAATGACGAATATCGCCATCAAACGATTGTAATTCGATAGGCGGCAACTTATTGTGGTAAAAAGAAGACTTGGATTCAGTCTTTATCGGAATATTAGTCTTTCTGTAACTTAGAAAGAACCCCCTTTATATGACAGTATAACTCTTCAAATGCGATCCAGGTTTGATAATCAAAGGAACTGGTGGGGCTTGTAAGTAGACATTATTATAATCATCAACAACCTTTTCGAAATCAGTACGTAACGTATCTACATTACTAGCGTTTAACAAGAATGTATCACGCTGTTGTTCATCAGCGATAGCCGATCGCGACAATTCGTAAATTTTTTGCAAACGCGAGAACATTGCTTCTCGTTTTGCTCGAAGAATGACAACCTTTGGGTCCTCCCGGCATGGCGACCGTTCTTCACCCCTAGATTTACTCATTATTCAGCGGATTAATTTAATAAAAGCAGGCGATAATAAATAAATAATAAACGATTAAGTACAACTAAGCGAATGAGTTACCCTAACTACCGAGATATGCACCTATGAAATTATTTAATTAGCTTTAATAGCCTATAACCAATTAAATAATTAGCGAGCGTAAAATATAATATTATTAATAACTTAGCGTATTGTGAAGTGAAAATGAGCGCGTTAAGTAGGTAGGTGGCACGTATTAGCTGCGACGCGAGCCAAGCGGGGCACAGAATGCTACCTGCATACAGCGTATGATTGTAAAGAAAATAATTTTAAGTACGTAATTACGATTATCAATCTATAAGCACTGTCCTTCAACACAAATAAATGCCTGCGAATTAGATTGCAGAAATCTAGAAGCGATTGAATATACTTATGACTTATGTATATTATCAAAGCGGGCGGGAATAATTTATAATTAAATAGGCTTTTAATTGTTATTTCACAGACAGATAGATAATTATAGCGATTAGATAATCGAATAATGAAACCATTGGATGGGACCAAAAAAGGTATCAAATCCGGTGAGATGGACCAAAAAAGGTGGCGGGTTTAAAATATGGCTAGAAGCCAAGAAATAGCGGTTTTTATATTTTTAAGTGTGGACTGTATTAGGTGTATTAAATTAGTAGGTAATGAACGCTACTCGACGCTGTAAAACGCAGGTAAAGGGCAAGGAAAAAGGTAGGAAAACAGCAAGCACCACTCACCTGATGATTAGCTGGTACCAGGCACAATGTGTCGACACAAAAAGTTCACAAAAATTCACAGTTATAGGCAATAGAAGCACTCTCGCGACGGCGGCGGTGTGCTGTAGGGCTCGTGGTTAAACGGTAACTAAGCGGATATAGACTACTCAAGGAAGAACGGGGTTGGTTGATTTGGAAATACGTCATTTACGTCACAAGAGAGCGTTCAGAAATGCATGATTAATTTAAATACCAAACACATCTGAAGAAATAAACTTGTATTCGTGTAAATAGTGCATCTCTTGTACATCACAGACAGGATAAAATGAAAAAAAAAAAACACCTCCGAAATTTTATAGTAAATGGCTAGCTAAACATATTTTCATCAAACTGACGCGTACTACGTATCGTCCTACTGGTACAACCAACAAAATTAAAAGTTTCTTGCATCTATAACTTTCATCAACAGTCGGAAGACGTCCACTGCTGAACATAGGCCTCCCCCTTCGAATGTCGTCAGTCCACCTAGGGAGAGGCCTTCCTACGTTGCGTCTTCTGGCTCGTGGTAGCCACTCGAGAACCTTTCTTTCCCATCAGTTATCGGTACTTCAAGCGATGTGGGGCAGGCCACATTGGCACGTTAACTTTCAGATTCCGAGACCTATGTCGGTGACTTTGGTTCTTCAAACAAACTCCGAGCATAGTTCCCTCCATAGTTCGTTGTGTGACTCTGAGCTTCTCTAAAAGGTAGTTCACCACCACGTCTCGTCGTCGTCTATGTCACCACGCCAGATCCGTTCCAGTCCAAGAGCTTGACAAAATCCTCCAATGCTTTAGTGAACAGTGACGATGACATCTCCCTTGAAATAACTTTTCCCCGTGTGGTGTCCGGGTAAGAACAATAGCCCCCCCCCCAAATCTCCTCCCGTTGGGTATCAGCTTAGAATAATAACGCCTAGAACGATAGTTTCATACGAAAAAACTGTCTCGTTTGAGGCACAATATCATAGATGTAGGCGTAAGTCACGTGTATTGACGCTCTGCGACACGCACACAAGTGAACAAATAATGTTGTTAGGGGAATCAGATTTTCCCCAAAATTAGGGAAAATGGAATTGCTTCTTCCTGAGGTCCTTATTTAATTTTTAGAGTAAAATTACTATTATTGCTGACAGTAATGAATAACTTTTTAATTTAAAAGATAAAAATCTGAAATAACAAAACTACGATCTAAAAATCTTGTGTCACTGTTTTTGTGGTCGCACTCCTCCGAAACTGCTCGACCGATATTTATGATTTTTTATGTATACTTGTTAGGTGTGAGAATAGGTCGTAAAGTATATTTCATATCAAGTATATAAGTATATAGGTCGTGGGTTCGATTCCCACCAAGTGTCTGGGTTTTTTATCTATATAAGTATGTATTTACAAAAAAAAAGTATATATGTAATAGTATCAGTTATCTGGTTCCATAGTACAGGCTCTGCCTAGTTTGGATCAGATGACCGTGTGTGAATTGTCCCAGGATATTATTATTATTATTATATCACTAGGTTAAGCAATGTTAGACAAGGTCAATACATGGATTGGTGACCGTTTATTGCCATTCGAAAACGTAAGCGTGCGCGGATCATCTAGTACTTAAATAAATATTTTCTTATTAAGCAAATTTAGGGTAGCAATTTTCCTTTTATTGGCAACATTTCATATAATGTCGGCTGTTGAAATTTAAAATTATTGTTTTCACTTTGGCGATTGTTTTACGTTAAAATATTAGATTAAACGTAATACTTGCAAGTGAAATGTTATGTTACAATGTTTCTTAAGTTTTTCCAATGTACTATGATTTCCATTTATTGCACAAACCATCATTTTAAAATAAAATATCGAGAGCTGCTAGCGCTACGACTCGACTTTAAGCACTGACGCGGGCTGTTCGCTACTGAGCCATTCTGGCTTGGTTTTACTTGCCTCACTGTGCGTACATGTTCACGGTTTCTATGCGTTATTATTCTAAGGGTATCAGTACGGAGCGACTAAGGGAAAACAAGAAGAGGGCAGCAACGTTTTTCTATTATATTACCTACCACCTGAACTGTTATCCACAAAACCCCAAAACGCCTTTCAAGCGTGGGGATTATGGCAACCCCTCCCTTCTATGGCCTTTTGATGATGAACGTCTTCCTGTCTCACACCTATCTGCAATAGAATCGGTTTATGTACTCTCGTCCTGTAGTCGGATCGAAATAGTGGCGTTGCTGTACAAACACTTCAACACTTCGATATACATACATTATAGTCAATATGGCATCGCTGGAAGTACTTGCGCCCAGGGCCTAGACAAGATACAATCGCTTTACAGATATTCTGTATCTTCATTTGCTAACGGTGTCAATTCCCTATAGTTTGTCGTTTCCCAAGGATAAAATGCATTTAAAACAATGGCTTATAGCCATTCGTAGACATAAGTTTACACCTTCAAACTAAAGTGTAGTATGCAAGGATCACTTTAATAAAGATGATTACGTGCTACCGAAAGACTCAGAGTTACAAAAACATAAGTATTTTAATAATTTCTAAATGGGTAACATGACATTTATTGAAACAAAATATTTACAGTTTATTTACAAACATGTACACTTAAACTAGGTAAAAAACTTCCTCGAAGTTGTCGTCGAACTGGGAGGGAAGGGTACCTAAAAGACTGGCGGCATTACCCCTTTGTATGGCCAAGCTTATACGTTGGCAGAAAAAGCTACCAGCCCGGCGGTCTCCTGAGACTTCGATAAGTTTGGATGAAATTTCTTTCACCAAAGCGTGCGTCTCATGAGACCAAGGCCCCATGGTCTCCACCGCAAAGGGCGCAAATATATAGCTCGAACCTAGAGCTGCATACTTGCGTCGCTTTGCAACACTAGCGGTCGCCGCAGCCCCTTCAGCCGCCCTGCAAGTTGCCGGGGTGTGGGACGCAGCAAGTGTGTCGACACATGTCGCATCCCACACCAGCGGCTTTCCATGTTGCCATGGTATTAAAGTGACACCATCAGGCCTCTTGCCATCATCTCGTGTAATGCCGACTGGTTCCAGTACGGCAGGGACACCGGCAGTGACAAGCCCCCTGCGAATAATATCTAAATATTTATATCTATATATTTCTAAATTAGGTTTTTTTTTTGTCATTGAAATTTCTAACCTATTGTTTGGCGAGGAAATCTTCAAAATCTCCCCGGGGAGCTCGACCGGGGTATATGGAATTCTTACCCACTAAAACCCCCGCGGCTGTCGCATCGGCACGTGGTTCTCTGGTGGGATCTGCACCCGGAGCCCCTCAGTGCCTTTCCTGTGAGCCACCGGGGACCTGTGATGGTGCTCACGGGGACGGGGGTCGCAACCCCGCTGCCGTCCTCCTCGGAGTTACCGCCGAAAAAAAGTGAATGCAGTGATATGCTTTCTTTTGACTGTTCTAAAGTGGAAACTACATCACAGAATAATTATCTCGAAGGTGTTACCTGGGAAGCTACAACAAATTAATCTTGTTTACCTGAACTAGAAGACATCGACGGTAATGAGAAGGTAGATGAACTAGCAGGGGTTGGTTCACAGAAAGATTTTACTAACCCTGAACCACTTGGCTAAATACTATAGATACTTGCAGATTATAATATTAATAATACCATCCCTTGTTGATGCCCCACTGCTGGGCACGGGCCCCTCATGATGAGGCTTAGGGCTTAGGCCATAGTCCACCACGCTAGCCGAGTGCGGGTTGGCGGACTTCACACGTCATTCTAAAGCTAGTTACGCTTTCTCAGACATGCAGGTTTCCTCTCGAAGTTTTCCTTCACCGAAAGCTATTAACAATCGCACAAAGACGATTCCCACATGATTAATTAAAGAAATCAGATGCGGGCTGGGGTTCGAACCTGCGCAAGTTTCCAAGGCAAGCGCTCGCCCACTGACCTGTTACTGCTTCCTACTGAGGTGTCAGTGTATCTGCTGTTGCAGATATCTAATCTATGCTATGCAAAAATAATTTATGCTACACGTTTTACAGCTGCGATTCTCTTGAGGAAGGAGAGGTTATATCGTTTAAAAGTAGCCCCTCCTACACCAAATGCTTATATGTAGCTCCAAGCTGGCGATCATGGCATACCGTAACGATGGGTAAGTTTTACCCATCCACGACATTCTAATGAAATTATATTAGTAGTTTATGCACCAAGGGGATAAAGTAGTGTCTTATGTCGCGGGTGCTAAATTGAATCGCGAGCATAACGAAGGATTCTAGAAACTCCCGAGCGCAGCGAGTATAGAGCTTGTTATAACACCTTTATTGATAAAGCAGAAAATAATATTCATAACAATTTTAAAAACTTTTGGTCTTTTATTAAATCCAAAAAGTGTAGTAATAATATTCCGGACACGATGTACCTTGACGATCAAATGGGATCTGATGGACAATCTATAGCGGACCTGTTTAGTTCATTCTTCAAATCAGTATTTGAATCAGATGCTAATCAAATACCAGATTATAATAACTCCGAACAACACATAAATATTAATTCGATAGAATTCAACTTTACCCAAGTCGAGAAATATTTATCTAAACTTGATACGACCAAGGGTAGTGGACCCGATGGGCTACACCCAATATTTTTAAAACGTTGTAGTAAGCAACTCTCTATCCCATTAACATATCTATTTCAAATGTCTTTGCATCAAATATGTATGCCATCAATCTGGAAACAATGTCATGTTACACCAATTTTTAAAAAAGGTGACAATCATGATATACAAAATTATCGAGGAATATCAAAGCTTTCAGTAATCCCAAAGCTTCTTGAAAAGATTATTTATGACACTTTATTTCCTTTATTAAGACCAATTTTGATAGGTCAGCAACATGGTTTTGTTAATAGACGCTCTACTGAGACTAATCTTTGTGAATTTCTTGATAAAGTTTTGTCTGCTGTTGAGCAGGGATTTCAGGTGGATTTCGTGTATACCGACTACTCCAAAGCTTTTGACAAAATATCGCACTCTCTACTTGTGCAAAAACTTGAGAGTGTCGGCATACATGGCGACCTCCTGAGATGGCTGGAATCTTATTTGCGCAATAGAACTCAGGCCGTCACTGTCAAGGGTTACATATCCAGCTTTGTCCCCATTACCTCCGGAGTCCCTCAGGGCTCGCACTTAGCTCCGTTGCTTTTTAACCTATTTATAAATGACGTATTAAAATCGTTTCATAACTAAAACTACGTAAGTACTCTTATACGCAGATGATGCAAAAAATTTCAAAGTCATTAAAAAAGAACAAGATTGCCTGGACTTGCAAAATGATCTGAATAACCTGTCTGACTACTGTGTTGCTAATAGTCTCTTCTTAAATACTGATAAATGCAGTACCTTTTTTTTTTTTTTTTTTTTTTTTAACACTTATAAGCTAGTGCTTGACTGCAGTCCCACCCGATGGAAAGCGGCGACGCAATCGAGGATGGCAAAACACACTAGCTTATTAAAAGCCTATTCACTCTAGTCTTAAAGACACCCACATTATAATCGGGCGGGAAAACCGACGCAGGCAAACTGTTCCAGTCCTTAGCTGTCCTTATTATAAATGAAGAAGCAAACCGCTTAGACCGGACTGAAGGCACTTTCACCACATAAGGGTGTGTACGTGCCGTGCGTCTCGTCGTCCGATGATGAAAGGGAGATGGTGGAATCAAGTCATGCAATTCCTGTGCACACTCTCCAAAATGCATCCTGTAGAACACCGAGAGGCTGGCTACTCTGCGCCTGTGCTCTAGGCTTTGTAAATTGGCCGCTACTAACTCTGCGTCACCAATAAGCCTCTTAGCACGCCTCTCCACTGAGTCCAAAGCTGCAAGATGACATTTAGCAGCACCAGCCCATATGTGACTACAGTACTCCACACACGACCGGACTTGTGCTTTATATAGCATCAAAAGTTGCTCCGGTGTGAAGTACCGGCGGACCTTTGAAAGGACACCTAGCTTCCTTGCAGCTACCTTGGCTTTGGACTCAATGAACCGCCCAAAGTTGAGGTTTGAGGAAATTTCAACTCCCAACAACTGAAGGCGGTCCGTGTATTCCAAGGATACATTCTGAAAAGTAGGAGCCAAGGTGAACGGACTCCTTTTCGCGGTGAATAGACACGCTTGAGTTTTGGTGGCATTGAATCTCACAAGATTGGCATCACCCCGTTCGGAGACTGCCTGAAGTGTGAGATTCGCGCGCTCCACCATGGCTACTCTTTCAGACTGGATAACATCCTTACTGGCCCGAGCACTCGGCATATATCTCTCCACAATAGTGCTGTCATCTGCATACCCATAGATACCGGGCAACAGCAGATCGTTAATATGCAGCAGGAAGAGAGTTGCGGAGAGAACGGACCCCTGAGGAACTCCGGCATTAGTCGTCAACGGCTCCGATGTGCAACCGTCAACAACCACTCGGAGAGACCGTTCACTCAGGAAGTCCTTTATCCAGCCGATCAGTCCAGGGGATATGCCGTACGCTGGCAGCTTGTTTAAAAGGCTAGCGTGCCAGACCCTGTCGAAGGCCTTCGAGACATCCAGGGAAACAGCGAGCGCTTCCCCATTTTTCTCGAGAGCCTCGCCCCATAAGTGAGTGACATACACTAGAAGGTCTCCCGTCGACCGATTTCGGCGAAATCCGTACTGTCGGTCGTTGAGGAGATCATTCTGTTCTAGGTATGCCATGAGGCGCGAGTTCAATATACGCTCCATAGTCTTACAGAGTATGGAGGTTATTGAAATCGGCCGATAGTTGGCTGGATCGGCACGACTGCCCTTTTTGGGCACGGGTTGCACGTTAGCGAGCTTCCAGGACTTGGGCACTATTCCAGTCTTAAATGAGAGACGGTACAAACGTGTCAATACCGGAGACAACTCGGGTGCACATGCCTTAAGTACTATTGCTGGAATACCGTCAGGACCACTAGCTTTATTCACATCTAAACGACACAGTGCTCTCATTACCTCCTTATTTGTAATGCGGACTTCCGCCATTGACGAACCGCAATGAGGCAGTTGTGGTGGAATAGCATTGCCAGTGTCTAAACGCGAATTATTGGCAAAGAGAGATGCAAATAAACCTGCTTTCTCTCCTGCCGTATGAGCTAGAGTTCCATCAGGCTTTACTAGCGGAGGCAGTGAAGGCCGACAGAAGTTCGTTTCGACTGATTTGGCAAGAGACCAGAAAGCTCTACTACCAGATGGCTGGGCAGCGAGCTTTGAGCCAATGTGGTTGACGTGGCCGAAACGAGCCTTCTTTAACGCCTTCTTGTAGAACTTAGCGGCTTGGTTAAAGGCTCTCTTCTTATTGCTAATATCCGGAGCTTTGCGGTCACGAGCTTCAACCCAGGAAAGATACGCCGAATGTTTGCTCTTTTCAGCTTGAGCACATTCAGCGTTGAACCATGGGCGAGCTTTGCCACCGACAGGTACATCAGCGAAAGGGATAAAATATTCCATTCCTTGATGTACCACGTCGGTTATAGCATCCGCGCAACTCGACGGATCTTCGGAAGAGAAGCAGACCTGCCGCCAAGGATAAGATGCAAAGAAATGCCGCATCTCATCCCAATCTGCTGACTTGTATCGCCACAATCGCCGCACACCACGAATATCGCAGTCAGGTGGAGAAAAGGTCGATACAGATTTCACCAGACAATGATCCGAGGTTCCTAAAGGTGAGGAAACTATTACATCATACCTGTCTGGATCAGTTGTCAGCAGAAGGTCTAGACAATTGGCTGTATGACCAACAACATCAGGTACCCTAGTCGCTTGCTTTACCAGCTGGGAAAGCCCTAGCGACAGCGCAAAGTTCCGCGCTTCTCTCCCAGCATGGTCAGTCCTCTGGTATGGGAACAGCCAGTCCTGGTGACAGGCATTAAAGTCCCCCAGAGTGACCAGCTGCGCATCAGGGTACCGATGCAGGGCCTCATCAGCGGCCTCACTAAGGTGGTCAAAAAGGCGAGTTGTCTCCAGGTCACCGCTATGTGATCTATAGACACAAG
Source organism: Furcula furcula (assembly GCA_911728495.1). Lineage (NCBI taxonomy): Eukaryota > Metazoa > Arthropoda > Insecta > Lepidoptera > Notodontidae > Furcula > Furcula furcula. The sequence continues at coordinate 5,590,091 of OU452246.1, read as the reverse complement.
TATAGACAATTTTATCTATGCCAGTGTCTACTAACATCCACATTGTAGAGAATGTGGGGTCCTCGAGTTGACGGAGACGCTGGCAGCAGATGTCATTGCGGACGTACACACAGACTCCGGCGCGCTGGTGGAAATTATGCTCTAATGAATACCCTGGGTAGTCGAGGTACGCCGCATCTGATGGACATCTAATCTGCGTTTCCGTCAAGAAAAGCAAGTGCGGCTTTTCAGTCTCAAGGTGGTGGTGGACTGCATTGAGATTTGAGTGCAGACCTCGAATATTAGTGAGGTGCACTTGCAGTGAGAGGACGTGCATCCGCTGTACAAACTTACTTTTCTTGCGTGTCCGATTCATATTTTAAAGAGGTGAATAGTATGGATGGAGGATGGCAGTTAACGAGACTTTGCAATGTTAACCCAACAATACGGTCAGTGTTATTGCACCACTGGAGGCTTGAACCGGAGACTGCGGGGACGCCCGAACCCCCCCAGAGATCGCCATCGGGTCCTCTCGTCCGGTCGCCAACCGGCACGATGAAGCCACCCTGGGATTTTTCACAGTTGGCGGGGCAGCCTTTCATGTGTGGCTAGCACACTACTTGGGCCCCCAACTATCTGCGGTCGGCCAGCGGAGCACCGTGCTTCGGATCCCGCTACCCTCCGAGACCAAGCATCCGACACAACAAAAAACTGACGTATCGTACCCGGTATCCATCGCAAAGCAACTGTTCAGACCCATCCTCCATGCGGCTTCATCAGACAACATGCCGGAACACGACGAATCGTTTGGCGGCATGGCTTAGTCTGATGGGTGGTAACTAAAAAGCCGGCAGCCGATGATTTGGCCTACCCCCAGAGTCGCTACTCGTTTAGCACTACCCAGGGGACACGTGTAGGGAATTCAGAAGTCAAGTAATTCCTACGGACGCGAGTAGACCGCCCCCTAAAATCACATTTACAAAAAAAAGGAAACCTATATCATATAACTACATGATCACAGGCAATATCTTAAAACGTGTTACTGAAGTGAATGATCTTGGAGTTCAACTCGACTGTCAACTGTTATTTGTTAAACATATAAATAAAATAACTGCTAAAGACTATAGAATGCTTGGCTTTATTTTTCGCAAAGCAGCTGATTTAAAAAATGTTAATACGTTAATTACGCTATATAACTGTTTGGTTCTGTCTCAGTTACAGTATGCCTCGACGGTTTGGAATCCTCAATATAGAGTTTATATTGATTCAGTGGAAAGTATACAAAACAAATTTGTCAAAAGATTAACATATAAATTTGGTTCCTCTGGTGTCAATCTAATATCTTTGGAAACTCGTAGAAAACACAAAGACGAGATCTTTTTATATAAAATCTATACTTATAATAAAACTGTAACAGGTCCAATTCTGTACATTGAAGATATTTTGAAAATTATATTTGGAGGGCATTCTATAACCGATACTGAGGCCGAAATTGTAATTTTTTTAATTTTTGTCTGTCTGTCTGTCTGTCTGTCTGTCTGTCTGTCTGTCTGTCTGTATCACGGCTGAGCATCACGCCGAAACTACTGAATGGATTCAAATGAAACTTGGCATGATTTGAGATCTTACTACGAGGTAGGACATAGGATACTTTTTATCCCGTAATCTAGCACGGTTCTTTTGGGAGAGGGGATTAAAGTCAAAACGGGTACTTGGTTATACGCTTGGTCCGATTTTATCAATTTTTCTATAAAATATAATAAATATTAGTAAGGGAACACTCATAGAGAGTTGTTATCAAGGTTTTGTAATCGATCGGGTTAAGCAACGTTAGGTAAGGTCATTAAATAGATGGGTGACCGTTTAACGCCATTTGAACTAAACGGGTCCGTGCTTCGGAGAGCAAGTAAAAAGTGGGTCCCAGTTTTTAACCGACTATAAAAAATGAGGTTATGTATTCGATGCGAATGTCTGTTATTCAAAGTTTAGTTAACGTAAAAATAGTGCAGGCGGAGCTGCGTGGGTCAGCTAGTAATCAATAATTTTTCTGACTCCCCATATTTATTACGTAATATTTTCTTTAAGTGTCCACGTGCTGGTTCCCGGTACAAGCCTACATTTTTTACTCATCCATGTAAAACTAATTATTCTAAGAATCGTTTTATTGTAAGAGCATGCCGTAATCATAATATTTCTTTCAACCACTTAGACTTCTTTGCGCATAATTATAATTGCTACTTGAAAAGGTTAAAGTCGGTTCACCCACCCAATTCTTAATTAATTACATAACACATTCCCAATTAATACCATTTAACTTATTTTTTTTCTAAATTTCTCAAATGTTTGTTTGATTATTAGCACTATAAATATGTTCACTCCATTAATTCAATCATTAGTAGAAACTTTGTTGGCTAGACGTTTTAATTGTATGTTCCATATTATGAACTATTTATGCTGTTTGTTTCTCTTATCTAAATAAATAAATAAATACTAGAATCCTGAGTACAGCTAGGGATTCAAGCTCGCCCAAGACAAAGCCACCTTTATTCCCGAGGAGAATACACTACTTTTCACACCTAATGCGTGGTAATAAAATACAAATATTGCTAGAATTCAAATAATAATAATATCTTGGGACAATCCACACACGGTCATCTGATCCAAAACTAGGCAGAGCCTATACTATAGAAACCAGACGACTGATATTAATTAAATAACACCCAGACACTTGGTGGGAATTGAACCCAACGACCCATCGGGTAGCGGCCAGGGTGTCTAACCACTAGACCAACGAGACTGTCAATAATATCACCACAGTGGCACAGTGTACAAACTACAGTCATTTGCAGCTAGAACACTGGGTTCTGCTCGTCTCGCCCGGTTCGATTTTTAAATCTTTTTTTTCGTGCAGGTCTCTGCTTAGAGTAGTATTACAGCTGTGGTAAGTTTTTATTTTATTTATTATCATAATAAGAAAAACTTACAGACATAAATAAGATAGCAGCACTTAAGCCTCTTGGGCTTTTGTGTGTTGCTTCAAGTGTTCAGGAATTTTCGTTTGACGTTCGAAATTCAAATCACATTATTACCCAAGGGAGTTTAGTACAACATTATTACCCGGCTAGACTATAGGGATATAATTAGTAAAGTACCTACTTTATGTCTAAGTTTATATGACATAAAGTTCATTAAATCTTGTAAAATTGTGATTTGCTCTCCTGTAAAGTTGTATGTTTGCACTTCTACCAATACGTAGGACCTGTCGAAATTCAGCTAAAAACCATTCTGAATAAATCATGTTCTGCCGACTGTAAAACCCATATTGTTATTGTTGTTATGGTTATTGTCTATTGCGTATTGTTTGCCCTGGAAATCGAACCTAGGACTTCGTAATCAGCAGTCGCACTAGCGATCACAAGACCACCAAGTTATGACTTATTAAATAAGTTTCTGCACAATTTAAAACTAAATAAAATAAAACCAGGTAGTAGAATAAAAAAAAAACTATAATATATATTTCTTTACACACACAGCACAGTAAAAAATAAATAAAATCCAAATTCGGGATATCTTTATTATGCATAGGCCTAACGAGGGCTTAACATACAATATAATACAATACAAATATTCTTTATTGTACACCAAAAGAGAAGATACAGCTTAAAAGAGAAAAATAAAATTGCAGTGTGACAATTTAAGGCACATACATATTGTCCACTTTTTTTACAACTACCACCGGATCACAACACGGCCTCTACTAAGAAGATCCGGCAAGAAACTCAGTGGATTAATATTTTATAATATATATTTATGTCTTTTTTAAATAATTTTGACAGTAAATGTACTTTAAAGTTATAGGCTTGCACGAGCATCGCATTTCAAACCCACGCAGATTTATCCTCCAGGTAATCTTTATAATAACCTTCTTTAGTTAACCGGCTTTTAATGAACACAGTAAAAGTAGGTTAATATCTTAAATAGTTATGTTGTATATATAATTAATTAAATTTAATCTTTCCGTCTGCTCCGCGTGTCCAACTACCTGCACTGGGGAGGATTTGCTTCAGGCAAAGAGCGGTGGATGTAGCTTCTTATTGGGCCGATGAAATTTGATGTTATCATGTCGACACGAAAAGAAGAAGAAGATTAAATTTAATAATTTATATCCACCTGGCCGATATGGCCAGACCGGCCAATTTTTCATAAGTTCATTCATAAGGTACAAGTGCTTGCGCCAAAGGTGCTACCTTTAATATCACAAATCGATGTACAGAAACTACATGAACGGGGAGAGGTCAGGCGCAGTACTATTTTCCAACCCATGGATTTTCAGAGATTTTTTCGTAAAAAACAACACCATGTTGTTGCTAGTCACTAGTGTATCAATCATAAAAGGAGGTCAAGAAAAGCCCATACACTGCATAGTAATTATAATAAATATTAGAAAAACGCGAACTTGATTAAAAAAAATGTGTTTACCTGTAAAATTACTAAAATACCGGGTGTAAGGGACATCGTACCGAAAACCGATACCATGGATCCAGTACATGATTCTGAACATTCTAGTGTTGAAATTTTTAATTTTGATTTAAAAAAATAAAATTAGTATAACATTGATGATTCGTATAATAATGAAGCCTAATTTAAATACAATAAATTACTTATTTGTGCAAAATGAGCAATGTAATTTGAAAAATAAATCTTATTCCGTACGTATTCATTGCATTCTCAAAAAATAACAAGTTAGTCATTAGTCATTTTCCATATAAATGGTTTCTGTAATGTTGTAACGGACAATATTTGAAATCTAAAAGTATGTGGTCCCTTACACCCTGTATATTCGCACGTATGGTGCTTTTCACATGCCATTAGTATAAAGTTTTCAGGCCATTACATAAACCAAACTATGATTGTATCAGACGATAAATTGTTGTTAAAAAGTTGTTGTCAGATGTTAAAAAGTTGTTTGTATGAGTTAATACGAAGCAATGCCCACTATAAAGTCATACCGTTCAGTGTAGTGGGCAGATGGTTTTATGTGTTAATTAACGGTTTTTTTTCTTTGCGTTTCAAATAAGAAAAATAGCGACTGCGGCAACTTCACTCGTAGTTTATGGTTTTTGTACCGCCAGCAGAGGAAAGACAAATTCGGCCCTGTTTTAATATCTATTTTTAAGAGTTTCATTTTGTTATCTATTTTTAATCTAAAAGTACGTGTAGTTTACATCGTACAGTTTTTTGAAGACTGGAAAAGAGAAAATAACTATAGAAAACGATTAGAGCAACAATGTGTGGAAATAGAATGATTAGAAGTAAATGATGACGGCCCTTTCATTTTCGTTTTTAATATAGCGAAATTATGCTAATATTGCTTTAATAGCTGTTAGAAATATTGTTTTTTGTTTACTAGCTTTAATTTGTGCTCTATTTTCAATTCACTGGTGATAAAAGTGTAGCATTTTCAAATTCAAGTGATGAACGTGACATTGCTATAAGTGAAGTAGAATAATAGCGATTTAATTCAATTAGTCAATAGAAAAATAAAAGTAGTTATTTTTTTCACGATATTAAGTTATTTTTTTGCACATCGTACACATCACGTTTGAAGTTGACACGCAATGCGAAACAAAATGGCGTCTTGCCAGTCACATTCTTAGTTGACACGCATATACTGTGCTATTTCATTGTTAGTTTTATTATTTAAAATAGAATTACATTGTTGAACGCACAATTGTTTGTTGACCCAAAGCAATGAACATCAAAACAAATTCATTAATTTGAATTTAAACCTTCCTGTACTTTATTGCCCATGTCCTCATTTATTGAAAAGAACACCTGGACCGCTCGCTCTTGCATCTTTTTGCTTGCGAGGCTTAAACTGGCCACAATGTTTTCTATTAACCTATTTTGTTCATCCGACGACATTTCATTATAAAAGTCTTGGACTTGATCAAAATTGTCAGCCTCATTTTCTTGGATTTCTATCAAATCAACTCTATTTTCCTCTGTGTAAGGCTCAATACCATTAAAAGAGTTAGGGTAATAGTTAGGCCAATCCTTTTGATTTTCATTAGCCGGTGGTACACCGTCACGGATGGTGGTAAGTGGGGTATTAAGTGGTCTGTTGACGGGAACGTTAAAATAGTTTGAACCCAAACGATACATATGTGCCTGTTTGTATATTAAACTACGGATTTCGAACATTTTATCGGGCGCTCCTTGAATACCCGGCACGAGATTCCCTGGATTGAAAGCTAACTGTTCTATATCAGCAAAATAATTTGTAGGATTTCTATTCAAAACTAATTTACCTACTTCTACCAGAGGGTAAAGGTCTAACGGCCATTTCCTCGTTTGATCAAAAATGTCGAAGCATGCTTCTTTGATATCGCTTTCTGCGATCACTTGTACAGAACAAGTCCAACTGGGGTAATCACCGGTACCAATGGCGTTGTATAAATCTTTTGCTGCGTAATCAGGATCAGTACCAGCAAGAGCTGCAGCTTCTGTGGAATTTAATGTTTTAATCCCAGCGTCAGGAATATAGTGGATTCTTATAAAGAACCTCTCCTCGTTCGCATTGGAAATTTGGTACGTTTGAATACCGTGACCAGGCATGTGACGGTAGCCATCTGGTATTCCTAAGTCTGCGAAAAAGTATACAAAAGTTAGTAGACTTTCCGGTCGTAGAGTGATGGAGTCCCATAAGCTATCCGCGTTTTCAAAATTCGTAGCTGGATTCCGTTTAAATGCATGTATGAAATATTGGAAGTACATTGGGTCCCTTAAAAAAGAAACTGGGGTGTCAAGACCCAAGAAGTCAAAATTTCCTTCCTCTGTGTAAAACTTCACGGCAAGACCTCTGATATCTCTGACAGTATCGGCGCTACCTTGATCCTTTGTAGCAGAAGAAAATCTCACCGCTACCGGAGTCTTCTTTCCAACTTTATTTAAGTATTTAGATTTGCAGATGTTCGTTATGTCCTTTGTTACCTTAAAATAACCAAACGCTCCTGCGCCCTTCGCATGAACTGATCGCGCTGGTATATTTTCATGAACCATATGCGTCAAAGGCTCCATTAATAAAAGGTTGCGTAGTGACGGTTTGTTCAAACTGCTGGTCACATTGTGGATTGGTGCACCGGCAGTAGTTGTCATTATACCAACAGAAACCTGATGAAAATTAGAGATTTGTAGTGCAAGAATTTTGACGTCGTGTCAAATATCAGCTGAATATATTAATGTATATAACGTTATCTTTTATTTACTGAAATACTACACACTGAAATAAAATAATTTTTTTCCTAATTTGTACTAGCAATACGAATCTGATCTTGCATCGCTGGTAAAAAATAGGAAAAAAAATCAAGTGCGAGTCGGACTCCATCCGAGGGTTCCATACTTTCTTTGGTGGGTCCAAAGAAAGTAGTTAAATACAAAGTAGTTAAAGTTATTTAACTATTCGTTTAACAACTCGGATAGCAAAATAAAAAAAAGCGCGGAGCTTAGTTTGCTTGGCGGGTTTTTTTAGGAATACTAAAAACTGTACTATTTAGATAGATCATTTTAATTTCCTGTAAAATATAGATAGTCATACATTATCTATAATTATTTCAGATTTTTTCCTCCACAAACTTCAGACATAAGGTCGGGTCGCTGCCAAACGTCGCAATTCAAACCAAACTTCAGACGGTTACAGCAGACGGCAGAAAGCGTCGTATTTTAGTAAGTTCTGTCAATATGTTTTTTTTGTGATGTTATTTGAAGTATGGAAGTTCCGCTTGGTTGACACTACTCTGCGGTCGGACGAGTCGTCGTCTGCTGTGGTGCGACGTGTACTCAGAGCTTCAGAAGGTATTTCATAGAAATACATAAAACGCAGTAGTGTCGCAGCGACACGCCATCTTCTGCTGCTGTCTGCTGTCGGCTCTCGTACCTTTATTTTTAGGGTTCCATATCTAAAAGGAACCCCTTTTAGATATGGAACCCTAAAAATATTAGATATTAAACCAATGATTACATTACTTACATACATATAATTATAATGTCATGATACGACCACAGCGGCCAATCTTTCACCAGATCTACCATCTCATCATCATCATCAGCCGGAAGATGTCCACGGCTGAACATAGGCCTCCCCCTTAGTACGCCACTATGAACGACAATTGTCTATTTGCATCCACCGGTTACCTGCTGCGACGCGCACAATGTCGTCTGTCCACCTAGTGGGAGGCCTGCCAACGCTGCGTCTTTTGGTTCGTGGTCGCCACTCGAGAACCTTTCTTCCCCAACGGTTATCGGTTCTTCGAGCGATGTGGCCTGCTCATTGCCACTTCAACTTGCAGATTCTGAGAGCTATGTCGGTTACCTTGGTTCTTCGGCGAATCTCCACATTTCGGATTCTGTCGCGCAAAGAAACTCCGAGCATAGCTCTCTCCATGGCTCGTTATGTAACTCTGAACTTTTCTAAAAACCATCAACCATCTACGTGGTAGATATTATATTGCACAAGTGCTTGCTCCTCTTACAATCCGTGGGACGGAAGACCGAAACGACCGAGGAAAGGTCAGGTGTAGGACCGAGTTTTTACATGACCATCCGACGCATGGATTATTTTACTTTATAGACAGGTGATCGCCCTGCATTGTCCTAGCAAGTAAGGAACAACCCGTGGGAACAACTATACAAAGTTGTTGCTTCCCGCAGGATTCAAACCTGCGACCTCCAGTTTGCAAAGCACACCGCCACGGAGGCTAAAAATTTGTTGGTGATCACAAACGTAGGGAAAACAGGGCCTCTATAGTCCCCGTATAAGTGATACGGCTGATACGTTGGTAGCTGCGCCCCTGAATCCGTAGAATACAGAGAGGCTTGCTTGCTTTTAACAAATGTTGATTTTAACCACATGCCGCAAGCCATGCGACAACTTCCCATCATCATCATCAGTAGCTGAAACACGTCCACTGCTGAACAAAGGCCTCCTCCTTAGAAGGGAGGGTTTGCCATAACCCCCACGCTTGGCAGGCATCGATATAAACAAACATATTGTATAAATGTAATAAACACTTACTGGGTGTTCTCTTATGAAAATTTGTAACTGTTCTGCCGCTGGATCTCCGCTCTTGCAGTTACCTTGGGCCGCCACTGCCACCAGCAGCGTCCACAATACGCTTAAAGCTCTCAACTCCATGTTAAGATTATTAATGATCTGGTATTCGCCAAAGTCCCGGTCTAAACTCGTTCACAAACTGCAACATGAGATATTCGACAGTAAAGTTATAGTTAATGTCTTTAGTTGTAGTTAGTGTGAAGCTGTGAAGTGAGTTCATTGAGTGAGTTGAGGGCTTGTTGGTCTTTTAGTTAGGGCCGGCGCACATTTGGGGTACTGGCATCACTTCTTCGAGTGCCCGGCCCATTGTAATTCTCGAGGATACGTCCGGAGGAAGGACAATGGGCTTGGGACGGTGTACCCTGGGCATCGGGTAATATCTCTCTACTCTTTGGGGTGGACAGCTGTTGCCAAGTGGCGAGGCGGGGTTACCGAGCTGCTGTTCCCCGTATATGGGTGCCGTTTGAGTGGCAGCGATTTTGTAAAAGAGGCTATACTATACCTATCACTCGCAAAACTAATATGAAACTAAAATAGTGTTCTGTGAATCTAACGACATATTATAAGTCACAGTCCATCAAACCATCTAGGCTGTAGGCTGTGCCAAAGAAATAGACATACCTAAACACAATTTGACGGGCCCGTTGGTCTAGTGGTTAGGCACCCTGTCCGCTAATCGATGGGTCGTGGGTTCGATTCCGATTTTGTGGGTTCGAGTGGGTGGGTGGGTGACGGATGTTAAGTGTCTGGGTGTTATTTATCTATTTAAGTATGTATTTACAAAAAAAAATGTTTACAAGTAATAGTATCAGTTGTCTGGTTTCCATAGTACAGGCTTTGCCTAGTTTGGGATCGGATAACCGTGTGTGGATTGTCCCAAGATATTATTATTATTTAAGTCATATCCACTTCGTACGTTTGTAAAAAAATATGCAGCGGTTTTTTTATTTATTTAAATAAAGGTATGCATATAACAGCGAGACAGAGAGAGAGAAAGGAGAGAGAGAGAGAGAGAGAGAGAGAGAGATAGAGGATGACAGAGAGAGTGAAAGAGATTAATAGAAAAGATATACTTACTATGCCTTTACTGCAACGCGATGTGGAAGCAATTACGCTATCTGGTAAAATTAAAACACAAGCTCTATATATACTCAATGTATGTACATATTTACGCATACTCGTAACTCGTGCTATTGTACACATGATTTAATGTAGGGGAAACTGAGAATACTTGATCCCCCTTTTGTTTTTTGGTGCTAACTCTTGAAGTTAAAACAAATTTTAGGGTGTGATTTGACCAAAAGTTTAATTTATCTAGTTTTATGTTGTATGAAACAAATAAGGATTGACCTTTATTTCAAATAGAAAATTAACTAAAAGTGTAAGCATAGATTCGTATCTAGTGTCCCCTATATATGGAAGACTTGGTCCCCACCTTCAGGTAGACATGATCCACCCTGATCAAATCTCCCACATGTTGGGGACACCTGTGCTATTAAATGTATTTGAATATCTTCTGGACCAGCAATACGATGTTCCGGACGGACAATTACATAAAAATAAAGAAATTCTGTATCAGTATTGTCACTGCTGAAGGGATAAATTTTATTTATAAATTTATAATTTTTTATTTGTTTCTATATTTCGAGGCGTCATTGCTAAGGGGTTTGCCTTGCCTAAACAGCGGGAGATATCATATTATATTGTCAATGGACGACCAGGGTAATCCAAGCATCACTCGCTGTATTATACTATGATTTGAGAGTTTCAAAAAGTATTCTATCCGGGGTCTAACTAACTTTTATGTGGTTGTATGGCGTGGAATGGTTAATAAATTAATACAATTTTCGACAAAGCTTATCTGGCTTTTGTGGTTATTCGTGATGATTAAACACGGATTAACTTTGGAGCATCTCACGTGTTTTTTAGTGTTTCAAAAACAACACAAAATTAATTGCAGCCATCCACAGCACACTGTAACTATCTACGTTCAGCTGGAACCTTATTACCCTAAAAACTTCCCTCAAACTTTTACATGGAATTATTTTTTGTTTATATAAGTATGCCCTTTTTATCTATATTCCATATCATAAATAATAATAATATACTGGGACAATTCACACACGGTCATCACAAACTAGACGGAGCCTGTACTATGGAACCAGACAACAGATACTAATACATGTATACTTTTAAAAAAATACTTATATAGTTTAACTTATATAGTTAAACACCCAGACACGACAGAACCCAGGACCTATTGGATAGCAGCCAGGATCACTAGCCACTAGACTAATGGGCCCGTCAAAATTCCACATATTGGCCCTAAAAATTACGACGAGCGTACAGGTTTTGCCAATTTAAAATAAATATACTTAAATCGTGTGTGTTCAAATTTGTAAAACTTGTCACTTTGTAACTCTGAGAGAAATTAGTAAGACCACGCATGAAATCATGAAACAAATTATAGAAATTAATTTAACGATTTTTCTGTTATATTTTTACTGTAAACTGAACTAGCTTATTAGATGGAAAACGCCAGTCAAGGATGGTAAAGCACACTAGCTTATTAATAGTCACTCCAGCCTTGAAAACAGCTACATTAAGATAGATAGTAAGATATGAAGACATATTTAAGTTTGTCTTTATTTATTTGGTCTCACTTTTACTTACATGTTTTATCTTACATGACGTGGCATTTTGAATCAAAAGACTTCAAATATTTATTTAGGTACCTATGGACAAGGTAACTACAATAACATTTCGGGAAGATTTGAACTGGGGATCAAGTCTACCTCAACCGAATGTACCATGTCTCCCGAATGGCATTTCTTTAAAAACTCTTTTATTCTCGTTAAGCACTAACGATTTTCCATTCACGGCTCGATTATTAGGAAATGTAATACTTCAGGTAATCAGGATGGTCACAATAATCAACACATAAGCATTTGACGGTCAATTATATTTTATAAACAATCGTGCAGAGTTTCCACTTACAACTGTTCTCAATGACGGTGACAGAATGACTCACTCGAACGTTGTGACACCGGTATATATAGGCAAACAGATAAGCTAATCAAGAGTCATACATAAACAAAAACTATTACATATTTAACATTAATTAATACTATTTAGATTGGAGATTTAATTAGGAGAATTATTAATCAATAATACATATAAACCACAACTAATGTAAATATTACTCATAATCAGTATTTTGTTACGCCGGAAGCTGTCAAGCGCACGGCGACATAATTATATTTCATTTAGTAGGTAGTTACAAATAAGTATTTAAACACAAATCAAAATAATGTCATGCTATAGAACAAATTAAATCACAAATATAATCAATATATAATTATCTAGGTGCACAAAGTTGAGCAGAGACCGGAAGTCTGTAACACTCGGCCATCCTGCTTTGCCGTGCCCCCTCGGCGATCAGTATTACCACTTTCAGCCTAGTTTGTCCCTGATATACAGCATCTGAAAAAAAAAATACAAAAGCAGAACATCTATCCATGTAGTCGTAACTAATAGGTATTAAGCTTGTAGGCTGCTGCTGCTGCTACTGCTCTATTAATAAACCATAAATTATGTCCCGATCTCAGTTTCTATCATTGCATTCATGAATGACAACATCTATATTCATAATGTATCCTATATCTATCACCTTTCACAAAGTTTTTATTTATCACACAGCATTTATTTATTCCATATCGCAAAGCTTTAATGAACCCCATGTCACATAGCATTTATATATCCCTTATCACCCACTTTTTTTCATATCACACTTCCATATCACACAGATTTTTATCACATTGCATTTAATTAACCCCTTATCACTCAGCTTTTTATTTAACCCATATCTCACAGAATTAAAGATTATTTCATATCAATGTAGCAGTTTATATATATTTATGTATATATACCTATAAATTTATCCATGTATTTATTTATATAAATATAGGTATATTACATAATTTATTTTATATTTAATTATAATTTATTTATATTTTTAATTTATTTATTTATTACATAATTTACTTTGTATTTTTGTATGTAGTATTTTGTTGTACCTACACTTGTTTGTATCCCCAACAGTATTTAAATTTTTCTCCAAATTCTCCATCACTCAAAGGTTAGCTGTCAGAAAACTCAATGTTTGGGTTAAGTACGCCTTTGTACATTAATTTTCTTTATTTTATAATAATGTGTAATATTATTGTGTGCAATAAAGAATAAGAATAGACCCAATTTAATCCATATCACATAGACCATATCTAACCCATATCACACAGATCCAACATATTCCATATAACACGGACTTTGACTAACCCATATCACATAGATCCAATTTAATCCATATCACACAGATTTTATTTAACCCATATAACACAGATCCAATCTAATCCATATCACACAGATTTTATTTGAACCATATAACACAGATCCAATCTAATACATATCACACAGATCTTATTTAATCCATATAACACAGATCCAATCTAATCCATATCACAGATTTTATGTAACCCGTATAACACAGATCCAATCTAATCTATATCACACAGATTTTATTTAACCCATATAACACAGATCCAATCTAATCCATATCACACAGATTTTATTTCAACCATATAACACAGATCCAATCTAATCCATATCACAGATTTTATTTAAACCATATAACACAGATCCAATCTAATCCATATCACACAGATCTTATTTAATCCATATAACACAGATCCAATCTAATCCATATCACACAGATCTTATTTAATCCATATAACACAGATCCAATCTAATCCATATCACACAGCTTTTATGTACATATTGGATGGTGAAATTCAGTTTACATTGATTTGTTGGGATTATTAATTACATCAGTAATCATTGATAATCACTTTCGTGAGTTACCAATAATGAGTATCACTCTTACATATCCCCAAAACTGGCGCGCGACGCGTAATAATATTGAAAGTCTGGCGCGCGATGCAGCTTCCTGTCAAACTAAACTTATGATTATGTTAGATACATTAACTTAACATTCTAACAAGTCTAATTTCTCAACCCTATCTATTTCTATTTATCGGAGGATACTACTATGTTCTCATTAGGTATGGGTGAAGTATATGGTGTAAGGACTTCACCACGTACTATTGGAATAAATTTTTTGATATCTTTTCATGCCCTTGATATAACTTATAACATATCTATTGAGTGGTCGGCTTTACATCCTTTATAGGTACAATCCGTTATTTTTTTTCTAGTAACATACGCATTTTACGTTGTCCTACAGAGTAGTTAACGCACTTCCTATATACGTGAATTGATGCCCGAATAATGGCTGAAAAGGAGGGAACCTAGCGATCGCAAAATCAGTATTATAAATTAGCGAGATCATGGTAAGATTTGTATACATGCAGATGTTTTAAATGTTATAAAGTTACGACATTATTACAGTTTACGAACAGCTTTAGAAAATACTTTCACACGGCCATAGTCTATAGTCTATTAGTAGATCAAAGTCTTAAATTGAAAGCCATCAGCGAGCTATGCGGGGAATAATAACTAAGGTGGTCTCTAATGCGGCGCAGTCCAACTCTGCATCCACGGGGATGCCAATGAAATATATCCGATAACGTTTTAGTGACCAACTGCTAATGTATCTAGCTCGTAGCTATGATAAAAATTGTTTCTCTCTAGTCAATTACTAAATATGCAATCTGTTATATAACTCCAACAGATTGGTTTTGCAACAGTACTCCTCTCCACCTAATCCAAGCGTACTTGCTCAGTATGGAATATAGATTCTTGGACAGGACCCCGTCTATTCTACGTCCTTCTTGGTCTACTGCGTGGGACCTAGAGACATCAGCAAATCCGCGAGTAAACCTAATATACAACATTAATCCTAATTGACGCATCCCAAACAAATTAGTAAGTTTTTTTTTATATTCAGCTATGCAACGAAATTGAGTCTATCCCGGCCGCAGTGTTCCCGCGGAAATCTTGTGTTCTAAATAATTAACGCTTGTCTAAGGACATGAGGCATATTCCTATGATGGATATTGCTATTTAGCAGTACGTGCATTGTGCGCTCTGTAGTCTAATTATATACTCTAGAATAAACCCCTTTTCCCACTACAACTCCTAGACTCGCATAGATAGACAGATTCCCTCATAACGTATTGCATCACTGATGCGTACAGTGCGTGGGAGTAGCAACACCATGCTGAATGTTATTAGTACCTAGTAAGCCAGATTGTCCAATTATGGGGCACTGGGTACATTCACATGAGCTGAGCTGAGCACACCCGGTGTGTCAAACAGCGCGGGCAGGTACTTAAACTAAAATTATGCATTAAGTAATTAAATTCTGTATATAACCCATTATGGACCTTGTCGGTGTCTGTATTTTATTGTATTTTACTGTATTTTATTGTATTTTATTGTATTTTATTGTATTTTATTGTATTTTATTGTATTTTATTGTATTTTATTGTATTTTATTGTATTTTATTGTATTTTATTGTATTTTATTGTATTTTATTGTATTTTACTGTATTTTACTGTATTTTACTGTATTTTACTGTATTTTACTGTATTTTACTGTATTTTACTGTATTTTACTGTATTTTACTGTATTTTACTGTATTTTACTGTATTTTACTGTATTTTCCTGTATTTTCCTGTATTTTCCTGTATTTTCCTGTATTTTCCTGTATTTTGCTGTATTTTGCTGTATTTTGCTGTATTTAACTTTAAACTGTATTTAACTTTAAACTGTATTTAACTTTAAACTGTATTTAACTTTAAACTGTATTTAACTTTAAACTGTATTTAACTTTAAACTGTATTTAACTTTAAACTGTATTTAACTTTAAACTGTATTTAACTTTAAACTGTATTTAACTTTAAACTTTATTTAACTGTATTTTATTGTCGTAAGATTGTTATATTTCATATATAATTCTCATCAGTACCTATTTCCCCGCTTGCTAAGAGTATATTATGCTTGCTACTCTGTGATAATTATTATCTCAGAGGATAACTACAAAAAACAATTCCTCAACCTTATGATACGACTACTGTCAACTCCACTACAACAATAAGTATTCGTGAGAAATATAAGGTTCGGGTTGATATTGACGTAAATTTGTACAAATGCATAATATCGTGGCGGTATTACATTACTGTATTCTAAATAGACTAGGAATTCAATTGCTTGTTGCATACTAAGTTTTTTTTTTTATATTAAAAGTTATGAATTAATCTTATAAAATGTTCTGAGGTAACTAAAAATATCTTTTGATTTACGATTGACTACCCAATTATTAAGACTAATTATCAGCAAGATTTTAATCATCAAAAATCAACAATACCGCACAAAACATGAACATTATAATAATATAAGAAGTTTCCAATGAGTTTGAATATCAACCACCAAATCCTTTCATTTTAACTATAGAAGGTTTGATCCTCGGCTTTAAATTACGAGCTTCGTAAGCTTAAGTACTGTAAGAATTTTTTTTTTTTTTACTACCAGTGTCTGCGCATGCAACAAGGTGCTAACCATTACTATTACTATTTGCTATATTCCTGTAAAAGTCCATATAAACATTTTAAGTTATAATTAAAACGCTACTGACCTTTTGTGCCGATGTGAAGAGCCAGCCGCAGCGCCTCGTAGCACGGCATCTTGCAGCCCCGTACTACATGGCCCTCTCCTAACCGCGTAGCATTTCCGATCTCTTGTGGATCCTTGAAGACTAATCGGTGAGCTGTCGAACAGTTTCGCCACAATCATACATGTCGTCCCACTGGTTAATTTAATTTTTTGTCGTTGCTTGATTCTTCATCCGGTAGTATAATGGAATAATCACATCATCGTTTTGAAGTCCGCGGCGCCTTTTTCGTTGAACATGCCTTATCGATCTCCTCGTAGTCAGGTGAACAAGAAAAAAAATCTTAGTTTTCTTCGTAATCTCTTGAAATTGTTGTGTAGTTTCCATAAATCTTTGTACCAATTCCATCAACATGTGGGCCTGAATATATCCCACTTCTGAAGTGTAATACTTCAGGTAATCAGGATGGTCACAATAATCAACACATAAGCATTTGACGGTCAATTATATTTTATAAACAATCGTGCAGAGTTTCCACTTACAACTGTTCTCAATGACGGTGACAGAATGACTCACTCGAACGTTGTGACACCGGTATATATAGGCAAACAGATAAGCTAATCAAGAGTCATACATAAACAAAAACTATTACATATTGTAACAAATTACTTACCTTATAAAATTAATTTAAACAAAACCATACATTCTATAAAGTAAAAAACAAAACTAATGTTGTTTACATTCTAATTGGCATGTCAATGTCACATTCTAATTGACATATCAAATGTCACTAATTTTGTGAAATACTTAACCTTACTCTCTACCTGTGCGGGCTGAAGTGATTTGCATCGCAGTTGCTTCACTGCCACCCATCGCCACGTGTTCGTACGTTTTTCTTCATCTTTTAGCGTCCCTAACCTCATATACCGGTTGCTGCTTGCCGGTTAAATGCTGCTCAGCAAGTGCCTACATACATTTCTCATTGTTTTGGATACGCACGTGGCTCATGCTTAGCCCGTGCACTGAACCTATACCCTGACTGGTAACATCTGCTTAACTTCATCTTTCACCTGAAACTAAGTGCACCATAAGCTCTGCCTGCTACCTTGTTTGCCTCAGCATGATGCTAAGCACTGTGCACGGTTTGTTTCAGGGGTTCCAGCGGCGGGGCGTCGTCTTCGGACGCCTCCGCAATTCCTACGGCGGGGCGTCGTCTTCGGACGCCTCCGCAACATTCTACGGCGGGGCACCGCCACTCGGGTGCCCCCGCCCACTGCTACTACGGGGCGCCGTCCTTGGGCGTCCCGCGGTCTTACTTCCGGCCTGCTACCAGGTCGGACCACTAAATTGCTGCTGGCATGGTGCCCGTCTGGCCCGCTGCTCGGGACCAGGCCGCTTGCACCATGCCCGGTGGACCGCCCTGTCTGAGGCGGCCACCCTTACCTCGTCGAGCCCTGGCCGACTAACCCCAGGTGCATCGTACCACACTTCCAACCACTCGACCTCGACTTTCACGATCTCTCGGGTCTTAAAAACGTTACAATATTTAACATTAATTAATACTATTTAGATTGGAGATTTAATTAGGAGAATTATTAATCAATAATACATATAAACCACAACTAATGTAAATATTACTCATAATCAGTATTTTGTTACGCCGGAAGCTGTCAAGCGCACGGCGACATAATTATATTTCATTTAGTAGGTAGTTACAAATAAGTATTTAAACACAAATCAAAATAATGTCATGCTATAGAACAAATTAAATCACAAATATAATCAATATATAATTATCTAGGTGCACAAAGTTGAGCAGGGACCGGAAGTCTGTAACAGAAAGCACATAACATACACATTAACTTTTCCATCTGAATAATTTGTGTAATAAAGTTAACACAAAAAAAAATCGCAATCAAGAACTCAATAATTTTAGTTCCGCGTTCTCGTAAAATGAAAACGACCTCATTTGCAAGAAGTGATAGATTTTGGCCATGAAATTTTTTTATTTATAATTTGCCTACAATTTGGGTTTACTTTTGCTACTTTAAATTAATCTAATACGTTTACGTGTTTTCAAAATGTTGGTGTACCTTATCTCCCACAGGGATCAAGTATCCTCAGTTTCCCTACCTATTTATGAATTTACTTAGTGTACGCTGAAACAAAAGAACTCGTATGTATGGCAATTATTATAATTCTGGAGCAAACATCAGTTTTATTTAAAACTAGCTGACCCGTGCAGCTCCGCCCGCGCTTTTATTACATTTTGCTCCCCTTTCTCCCTCCTCCCTAGATTTATCTCTCTCCATATCTCTCTCTTATAAAAAAAATCTAATTATATGCTCTTTCTCTCCTCTCTCTTTCCCCCTCCCGCTTCGGTTTCCGTCACACTCCCCCTCTTCCTACCCTGTTAATTGTTATCACCTCTCTGAACCCTCTCCCCCTCTCTCTTCTACGAACTGGCTCCTTCTCACTCCCCCCTTACTCCACCTAACTCCCCCGATCCCTCACCCCATCGCCCCCTTCTCGAATCCCCTCTCCCTCTTTCTCCTCTCGTGCACCCTCCGCTCGTTCTATATATCCTCGT
The DNA here is from genome assembly GCA_911728495.1 of Furcula furcula. NCBI lineage: Eukaryota > Metazoa > Arthropoda > Insecta > Lepidoptera > Notodontidae > Furcula > Furcula furcula. Next base: position 5,570,782 of record OU452246.1, on the reverse strand, counting down.
CAATCATGGTATCAGCGGCGTTAAATATACTTTATGACCTATTCTCAGACCTCCCCGATATGCACACATAATTTCATACATATCGGTTCACCCATCTATTTAATGACCTTGCCTTATGTAGCTTAACCTTAACTTAGCGGTATGAAATATACTGTATGACCTATTCTCAGACCTACCCGATATGCACACTTTCATACAAATCGGTTCACCCATCTATTTAATGACCTTACCTAACATTGCTTAACCTTAACCTACCGGGATAAAAAGTATCCTATGTCCGTTTACTTGTTCTAAGCTACCTCCCCACCAATTTTCAGCCGAATCGGTTAGGCCGTTCTTGAGTTATAAATAGTGTAACTAACACGACTTTCTTTGATATAATATAATATTATAGATTAAAGTTCTATAGTTATTGTATGTTCAATTTCACCGATAGATGGCGCTGTTCATAATGTAAATCACGCTAACATCGTAAATTACTGTCTAATGATATTCGATAGTAAAAATTTTAAGTTTTCCGCATCTTTTATTGTTGCGACTGTAATACATACATAATCTAGTTTGGATCCGCTCGGGATTTACAGATTTTAACTTTTCAAAGATATAATGTCATATTGCTATCAGCAAAGTACTTAGAACAATACAGAAATCTAATGAAAATGTCCTGGGTGTACCGGACCGGCTTACCCCTTACAAAAATTGACCCTTCGCCAATGCCATATCTTATGCAAACTAAATGTCTGCTCAGTCCCTATTGTATATAGCGTAATAATACATATCTTAATGATTAACTTATCAGTCTATAATTACCCTATTCACATACAAAGGAAATTACGTGGTAATATGTGCAAGTAATGTTTCACTGCTTAGCCCCTATGAAACATAGCGTGATGTTTTATATACCAACTTACACCTTGACTTTTACACAACACATCAGTGAAAGTCCTATCAAAATCCATCCACGGCTTTTCAAATGATACCTGGACGAACAGAACGACAGACAGACAGACAGACAGACAGACAATAATTCCAAAAAAAATTGTTTTGGCCTCTATGTCGATAGTATAGTACCCCCACGTAGAAATTTTGGAAAAATATTCAATGTACAGAAAAAGTGCTCTTTGAGTTTTATTATAGTATAGATTTTAATATGTATTATTTTTATATGTTGTCTTCTTTACTCTAATACTTACTACACATTGAAAATAAAACTACTTTTGCGGATAATCCGTATCGCGGTTTATTTTAGATTTTTACTATTCCGACGTTTCGAATGCTTTGCAGTACCGACAGGATTGATATAATTGATAATAATATAGTAGTTTCATTTCAATATGTAAGTTTTTATCACCACGCTTTTTAGCTACACTTCTTATTTATTTAACAACTAGCTGACCCACGCAGCTCCGCCCGCGCTGTGTTTACGTTAACTAAACTTTCAATAATATACATTCGCATAGAATACAAAACCTCCTTTTTTAACGTCGGTTAAAAACTTGGACCCACTTTGTACTTGCCCTCCGAAGCACGGAGACGTTTAGTTCAAATGACGTTAAACGGTCACCCATCTATTTAATGACCTTACCTAACGTTGCTTAACCTGATCGATTTCCAAACATTATTAACAACTGACTATGAGTATTCCCTTACAAATATTTATTATAATTATAAAGAAAAGTTGTTAAAATCGGAGCAAGCGTATAACCAAGTACACATTTTGACTTTAGTCCCCTCTCCCAAGGGAACCGTGCCGAATGTCGGGATAAAAAGTATCCTATGTCCTACCTCGGAGTATTAACTCAAATCATGCCAAGTTTCGTTTCAATCCATCCAGTAGTTTCAGCGTGATGCTCAGCCGAGATACAGACAGACAGACAGACAGACAAACAGACAGACAGACAGACAGACAAAAATAAAAAAAAATACATCTCTGGCTTTAGTATTAGTACAATACTACTGCCCCGGCGGCGGCCTCAAAGGTAAGGCACTGAGGGGCCCACCGGAGAGCCCTGGGGTCCCCCCTCTCATGTGCCGATGCGACAGCTGTGGGGGTTTTAGTGGGTAAGAATCCCACATACCCTGGTCGAGCCCCACAGCTCCCGAGGATCTTTGAATGATTTCCCCCGCGTCAAAAAAAAAGGGATTTTTTGTCTTGCCTTGAAATGTCTATTGTATTAATAAATAGACATTTTTCATTACTTCTATTAGTCCGAAAGATCTGAAATTTAGAATATATGTAAATCCGATGATACTAAATAAAATGGTAACCTTCACCAGGGTCTAATGATGATCAGCAAGAAGGTGGTAACAGGATCTCGGCCTCAATAAACGTAAACCCATCTAGTTTGGGCTCGTTGGATAGGTCTCGACGAGTAGTTGCTAGAAAAATGGTGATCAGGGTCTGATGATGGTGCAGGAAGGTGGTCGAGGGGTTCTCTACACCAATAAACGTAGACCAACCGAGTTTAGGCTCGTTAGGTAGGTCTCAGGAAAGTCATTTTAAGAGTTCGTTTAACTATGTCGGGGGTTTAATTAATTTTAAAATTTATTCTTGTTAGATAATTTACTTTGAAGTCGGTTATAATTTTTTCGCAAAAACAGTTTATTTAAAACGTTTAGTGACTTTTATGTTACCAATATATCACGCAACTCGAACGGCTACGCTAGAGAACCTTACTAAAACATAAGCAGTTCATATCTTTTAAACTACTGAACCGATTTTGATGAAACTTGTACCCTTCCCTAAGTTAAAACAAATTAAAACTACTGCAAAGTACTATCGCAATCGGATTTGTAGTTACTGAGAAATCGTTGGACTAACCTACATACATACATATATACATACCTACATACATACATACACTCATAAAATTTGATACATTTGTTTACATGCCTACATAGACTAACATATGGTAATATTACGCATTTTCATTAATATTACATACATAAGCGTCAAATAAAGAACCTCCTTTTGAAGTCGGTTTAAAATATATAAACAGTCGAATTGAGAACCTACTCCTTTTTTGAAGTCGGTTAAAAATATATCTATATTGAATAATAATAATCCGCAGGGCAGCATGTGGCGAGCTGTGCGACACCACGGACCTGAGTGCTCTATAGAGTCGATCAGGGCTCAGGGCGATGCCGATAAGGACACGCCGAGGTGGGGACCTCGGCGTGTCCTCATCGGCTGAGTGGAAACCGAAAGGGACTCTCAGCTCTGGCTTGCCTTAATTGGCAGACCAGAGTAGAGTCGTTAGAGCTATATTCTCCAGGGGTGGAAGTGTTCAAGGACATAACGACGCGAGTAACTTTATAAAATTATACCTAGAACAGAATAATCTCCTTAGTCACCGGCAGTACCTACGGGTTTCAGCAAAATCAGTCGATTCCTTACCGAGGTCCCCACCTACCACTGCACTAGACTAGAAGATGGCGCGGTGATGCATAGATGCATGGGGCTAGGCCCTCGAGAAAAATGGGGAAGAATTCGTCTGTATATATATTATATTAATTTATATGTATGTTCGCGCATAACTCTGGCAATTATGAACCAATTTGAAAAAAACTTTCTTCTATCCATTCTCCAGTCCATGGATTGGGTCCCATAAAAAATATTGCTTACGAATAAGTAGTTCCTGAAAAAACAAGAATGGCAACTGCGCAGGAAACCTGCAGGAATTATTTAGTTAAATACATGACATTTAGATGACATTATTTGGCTTTATAAGGACAAAAATACTTTACTATTAAACATAAAAATAGGTAGATTATTTAGTTCACCTAAGAAGCTGGCTCGGAATTAAGAAATGGATATTTTTTTTTTTAAATGCAAACAATTAACAGACATTATATTGACTATCATTATTTGTTTTGTTCCAAATTATTCATAACGTTCATCTGAATAAAGAAAACGTGGTCGTGCAAATATTAAATTCATTAACGTTAAATTAAAAAGGTAATTAAAAGGCGACGTAAATGTGTTTTTCGGTAACATGGAAAACATCTGTACTGAAGCGTGAAATTATTTTTCCGCGTTGACATTAATATAAGGTTACCTACCTACCGAATATTGATAATAAATGAGTATAAATTATTATAACAAGTATAAATTATAATAAAAGCATAAAAAACCCGACTGCGAACAAACAAAATGGACTTGAAATTTCATTATATATACATTGTCGCTTTGTCGTTGACACTCCAACTTGCCGCACTAAGCGTTTCGCTTCTTCTTTTCTCATGCGCACGGCCAAGCTGTGGAATACCCTCCCGGACGACGTTTTCCCTGATAAATATAACTTGGGTGTATTCAAGTCTAGAGTGAACAGGCATCTTATGGGTAAGCGCGGTCCATCCTAGACCACATCTTCACTTACCATCATGTGAGATTGTGGTCAAGCGCAAACCTATTTATTATAAAAAAAAAAAAAAAAAAAAACACATATTTAAACTCGTCTCGTTAAGGCCTTTTATTTGATACCCATATTTATGTTTTTTGGAAGTAAAAAAAAAAAATACAAAATGGCGACTGACGGCCGCCATATTAACTTTTTTAACCGGCTTTTGTAAAAATAATATTCTTCTGAGACGAATGTAAAGACATATTATTAGTCAAAATCCATTAAGCCATACATACATATATACTCTCGAATAAACTATTAAAAAAAAATAAAAACCGACTTCAAAGTAAATTATCTAATAAACTATTTTAAAAAAAATAAAAACCGACTTCAAAGTAAATTATCTAAAAAGCATAAAATAACGAAAATATATTGAAGTCGGTGCTAGCACATCATGTTAACTAACACTAGCACCAGCTGACACCGACTTCAATATATTTTCGTTATTTTATGCTTTTTAGATAATTTACTTTGAAGTCGGTTTTTATTTTTTTTAAAATAGTTTATTTAACACTTTTTAGTGACTTATTTTACCAATACCAAAAAAATAGGTATCAGCACTATCACGCAACTCGAACGTCTACGTTACAGTAACTTACTGAAAACATAAAAAGTTAATATCTCTTAAACTACTGGACCGATTTTGATGAAACTTGTACTCTACCCTAAGTTGAAAAATACTCTAACTATTGCAAAAAGACATTTCAAAATCGGACTTGTAGTTTCTGAGAAATCCGTGGACAAACCTACATACATACATACATACATACACTCATAAAATTTGGTAAATTTGTTTAGAAGCCCACATAGACTAACATATATTAATATTACGCATTTTTATCAATATTACATACATACGCGTCGAATAGAGAACCTTCTTTTTGAAGCCGGTTAAGAAGCCGGTTAAAAAGCATAAAATAACGAAAATATTATTGAAGTTGGTGTTAGCGTACCTGCTGTGTATATTCTGCACCAACTTCAATAATATTTTCGTTATTTTATGCTTTTTAGATAATTTACTTTGAAGTCGGTTTCAAAAGGTCTTCATAAATCGGCTCCATCGATACTTTGAAATGCTGACGATGTAGTTATAATTGGGAAACCTTTGTCAGGAAGTAAAAGCAATCTTGATTTATAAATCGTTAGACGCTGAGTGCAATATCTGGGATCCATAATCAACAATAGAGCAAACCTCAGGAACGAACGCAAGTGGGACATTCAAGGACCGACATCGACCGAAATTTGTGGCAGGAAAAATCTGAAATAATTATGAGTAATACATGTCTATCTATATTTTACAGGAAATATAAAATTATCTTTCTAAATAGTACAGTTTTTTAGTAATCCTAAAAAAAACCTAGTTTTGCGGTTTGGTTTTTTGCTATCTGAGGTTACCACCCTAGATAGCAAAAAACCAAACCGCAAAACCGCACTCATTAGGCCTATGCATAATAAAGATATTTTGACTTTGAATTTTGACTACTATTGCCGTGGGGTGTTGGGGTAAGAATAGCACCCTCCCATCTCCTCCAGTCGGGTGTCCGTAAGAGGTGACTAAGGTAAAGAGCAAAGACGGGCAGCAGCGTCTTTGTATTGGATTACCTACCACCTACACTGCGATCCCGAAGACGCCTGCCAAATGTGGGAATTATGGCGAGTAACCGTGAAACTGGTTATTCATCTACCGATCAATAACCAGTTTCACGGTTTGAATTTCGTTGTGTTCGATACTGTATATCGGTGTGGCAGACAGAGAGACCAACGAAATTGCACTATACCTGTTTCTTATTTCTCTTTTAGGTACGGAACCCTAACAAGATGAATAAACGATTAAGGTACAGTAGTCTTTGTGTGTCTAAAGTTGGCTGCAAGACGCTGCGCAGTAGCTATTTTTTTGTATTCATAACTCACGACTGCGCAATGGTTCGTCAAACCTAACTTCAGACACTCATAGATCCTTTGTGACTACTGTAGGTAACTTCTAGAAGTTACCTACAGTAGATAGATTTTTAACAACGGCCGGGTCTCTAACCGCCCGTTGATAAAAATCTATGTCTATAGCCCGCTTTCGTTGTGGTTCAGAACAGATTTTTCCAGATTTTCATACGCTTTTTGCCCGCACAATTGTACGACAGTAATTAATACACGACGTCTATATGCCTCGTCTTCAATAACATAAGAAGGTGTGGACTATCCGGGCAGGTGTGATATTATAATATAAAAGCGTTGATTTAATAGCAATTATAAACGCTTTAAAAATGCTAATACAATTTGCGGCAAGTGTTAATATTTGTTTCAAAAATCTTATATATAAGGAGAGTTCATATGGTGTTCATCTAAATCAGAGCGAGCAGTCTCATTGGTCTGCGTCGCTTCGGCACCTCCGGGAGTGGTGAGTAGACATTCAGAACTATCTAGTCTTATTGACTGTTGCGTTGATCTGGTGGTTAGTTACCCGTTGCTATTGCCTTTTTTTCTAATTTCATTATAAGATAATAAGTACTATTAGTTACGAAATTTCTTGAGATTTAGTAAGCCAATATCACTGGTTACATAAATTACTTTGTATATACAGAGGAATCTACAACTGCCATTTAAAACTACTAGTAATGATAATATACTGTATTAAAATAAAAAGAAAGTGGATAGTATTACCATTATATTATGCTCCACCTTTTTTACCCATCAACCAGTTTCACGGTTTGAATTTTGTTGTATTAGGTAAGTACACGCTGTATACTCGTAAAACTCGTAATAATAAAAGCGCAATCATCCCTACTGCAAACAACCCTAAAGGTCCTAAACTACATTATACATACAAAAAAATTATACACATTATGTGTGTAGGTACATATTTTTCTTGACTTTTCATTTGTTATCCATTTTGATGTTTATGAAAGTAAAAAAAAAAACAAAATGGGCGCCAACGGCCGCCATTTCATTTGTAAAAATAAGCTATACCTATGTCACTCTCACAACTAAGGTGCATCTAACTTCATATCCTAAATTATAATCCCATCAACCCGTTTAGACTGTAGGCGGTGTCAAATATATAGACATACTTACATTCTTACTCTTTCTGGGGCAGTCGGGCAACAATGATCGGAGGCGTTAAATATAACATATTTTTTATTGCAGTTGGTGGTGAAATAATTGAAAGCCTGCACTGTTTGAAGTGCGCAAAAACATGGAATTGAAAATATGTGGGGTAATCCTGGCGATACTGGTGGCTGTGACGGCGGCGGCGTATGAAAATCCAGCAGACCAAGACCCTTCGATAGCCCAATTTGTCTATTATAGGGACAGTCATCCAGTAAGAAATTTTATTACTGTGCTTAAGGCATTAAATTAATTACGTATTAATGATGCAATATGAAGAATGCTACATTGTTTTGGTATTAGATACTTATTATAGGTATTCATTATTACTCTATTAGCAGCCGATAGACGTTTACTGCTGAACAAAGGCCTCCCCTTTAATAGGGAGGGGTAGTTATAATCCCCACGCTTGGCAGGCGGCTTGGGGATCGCAGTATAGGTGGAAAATCCAAAAGAAAGACGCTGCTCCCCGTCTTCCTGTTCTCGCTTAGTCGCCTCTTACGACACCCAATGAGAGGAGATGGGGGGATGCAATTGTAACCCGGCATCCCCCGGGTAACCGGCAGTCCTATTATATTACTCGTTCTTAAATTTCAATATAGATACGTAAAATCAAATTTAAAACATAAAAAGACAGGGTACAATCATGGTTCATGATGCTATATTTATTAGCTAGCAGCGCCTGCGGCTTCGCCCGCAGCCAGCAACATTGAATTATTCGTAAACATAATGCCCAACTAACCTTGACCCCTTTTTGTATGCGGCTGCTTACAATAGGAGGGTCAAGCTCTTGATCTACTTGACCGATTTTGATAAATATAGCCTATATTCTAAGTTAGGATAATACCTACTTGTCTTAAATTGTCTTAATAAATTGAATTGATATTTTCCCGTGATGAGGTAACAAACGGGCAGACAGACAGGCAGAAATTTAAAAAATAGTCATTATTAACTTGTTGTTAGAATGAATTTGTCCTGTCTTCAATATAATGTAAACTTCTCTAATATTTATAACATTGTTGTGTTACTTGCTTATTTCTAGCCTCCTTGGCATATTTGATGAAAAAAAAATCAATGTACAGATTTCGATCTCTACTATTTTATTATAATAATAGATAGATGTCCTCGTGCGTAAGATCAAGCTAATTGCATACATACCTATTAGTCTGCTTTTTATTTAAAAAGAACATAATTTAACCAGATTTAAAAAAAAAACAAAAATCATGTCTTATTTATCAACAAAAATATGGGTAATCAAAACGTATGTATTTTAGGAAATATGCTGATGGTGCCATTTTTGTCAGATACTACTAGACCGAATGTCACCTGACTTTAATGGGAAAGCTGATAATTTAGAAATAGATCTAATATCATCAGTGGAAATTAAATCTTATTTTTATTACAGGAACCTGTTGGCATAATGACCACGTCTTCCGGAGCACCCATCAGCTATAACGAAACAACTGTTTTGAACAAACAGCTAATTCATAGCGCATATTTTATGGACATGGCGATGTCATTGAATCGGGAAAGGATGCCAGAAAGAGTAGTCCATGCAAAAGCTGCAGGAGCTTATGGCTACTTTGAAGTAACTCATGATTTATCTGATATCTGCAAAGCTGAGGTCTTCGATAAAGTTGGAAAAAGGACACCAGTAGTGTCAAGGTTCTCTCCTACACATGAGTTCAAAGGTGGCATAGATACCAGTCGGGATCCCAGAGGGCTTTCTGTTAAGTTTTACACAAAGGAAGGAAACTTTGATCTTGTATGCTTCCACACTCCAATGTATTTGTACAAAGACCCGACATACTTCCCCTTAGTTGTACGTTTGTCCCAACCGAATCCAGTTACGAATACAAAAGACTCGAACCTGTTTTGGGACATTACCACTCAGCGTAAAGAGGGGGCTTTTGTTACTACTTATCTTTTCGGAGATAGAGGCATCCCGGACGGATATCGTCATATGCCTGGTTTTAGTATCCACACGTATCAGGTTTCTAACAAGCACGGGGAGAGATACTTTGTAAGATTTCACTTTAAGCCTGATGCTGGCGAGAGGTATTTAAATGCTACCGAAGTTAAGACTATAACCCGTGATGATCGGGATTACGCAATGAGAGATTTATATACAGCTATTGCCGAAGGTAATTACCCTAGTTGGACATTATATGTTCAGGCGCTGTCTGAGGAAGACCGCAAAAACGCGGATTTCGACATTTTCGATGTAACTAAAATTTTGCCAGAGGACAAGTATCCTTTACGAAAGGTAGGTAAATTAGTTTTGGACCAAAACCCTAAAAATCATTTCGCTGCAGTAGAGCTGGCAGCTTATTGTGTAGGGAATCTTGTACCGGGTATTCAGGGGGGACTTGATAAATTGTTCGAAGGCCGTCGTTTTGTATACAGGGATGCTCAGAATAAACGTTTGGGGGCAGGCCATCACAACATAGCCGTCAATAAACCATACCGGGCTAAAGCTTTAACATACAATCGTGATGGTGTATCGCCTATTGGAAATAACTATGGAGACATGCCTTCGTATTATCCTAACGGTTTTAATGGCCCGCAACCTTACAAAGAGTCCAATCATGTTGAAAGGTTAAACATCGTTGAAGACCCAACACCTAATAATTTCGATCAAGCGCGTGACTTCTATCTCAAAATGTCACGAGGGGAGAAGGATAGGTTAATAGAAAATATTGTGGAAACTTTAGCCTCTACACCAAAAGAGATGCAAGAGCGAGTCATCGAATTTTTCTCATTGGCCCATGAGAATATAGGTAAAGAATTGCGAAAAGCTTTAAAAAAGCATAATAAGGATTCTTGTAAAAAACAATAACAACGTTACGTGTAAAAGGGGAGGTCCGAGGCGCAGTTTAAGATACAGCGCGCATGAGTGTCTTTGTTGAGGTGACTTTCTTGTCACTGTTCCCAGTCCCGATCCGGTCCAGCCCGGTGTGCAAATATTGTATGGAGCTGTTTTTGGCACACGAAAATGTCACCCAGGATTTCACGTCGTAACGTGCGTGCATCTCCATAAATATTCACATACCGGACAGGAGTGTTATAATATCACACGTGCGCGCTAGCACTAATTTGTATAAAAATATCTCAAAATTCCTATTAACATTATTACTATTTTGATACATTTACGTTTTTGTTTGCTATGTGACAATGTTATTTCAATTGAAAAATAAACTTTCCTGCAATACTAAGCTGGTTTTTATTTGTAAGATTAAATATTTCATAACAAAAAAATCTTCAGACCATACCGTGCCACGATTTATAGCTGTTAATTATTATGGTAGTATTTAGCAGTAGCAGTGTATTTAGCATTAGTTAGACGTGGTCCCTTACTGTTGGCCTTTTAAAGATGCTCAGAGACACACAACGAGGATGGAGAGAGCTATGCTCGGAGTTTCTTTGCGCAACAGAATCCGTAATGAGGAGATTCGCCGAAGGACCAAGGTCACCGACATAGCTCTTAATATCTGATCTAAATTGAAGTGGCAAAAACCGGGAGGAAGAAGTCCCACTAGGTGGAGTGAGAAGGGAGGAAGAAGTCCGACATTGTGCGCGTCACAGGTAACCGGTGGATGCAAATAGACAAATGGCGTTCATTGTGGCGTTCGATGGTTCTATGTCCAGCAGTGGATGTCTTCCGGCGGGTGATAACTATTTATATAGTTATCACCAGCCGGATATATTATACATTCATATTCCAACATTGGCAAAACTAGCTTTTCTATGTTTGAGTAATGGCACCGCACCGGTTTAATGTTCTCTAAAAAGGTTTTTCGCTCTAATAAATAAATATAGTGAAGAAGAAGAAGAAGAAGAAAAAACTTTATTCATGGCCAACACAAAACAACATAAATTACTTAATTAAATTAAGTTTGCCACGAATGGGTCCCAACTCAGCATAAAGCGGCTTGCACGCAAGCCGCACTGATCTTCCGTTGGAACCCCTGGTGACTCCACGAACCCTCCACCAAACACACACCCACTGCCCACTCAGCCAACATAAATAATCAGGTACATGACAATGGGTACCATACCGTCAGCTGCACTTATCGACATCTGCGCCTGTGACAGATCAAACCCATTGTTGCGGCTTGAATCCGTGGAGGTGGTTGGTTTCAATAGAAAGATGGTGCTTGATGATATTTAGGATTTATTTCTACACAAATTCTAAGGATATTAATATAATTGTACAAGATCTGTATCCGCGTATATTGATGGCGGTTGAATGTGACGAATGGTATTGAATGAGTGAGTGACTGATGAATGCGAATGAGGTAGAAAGCGCCGGCCGGTCCTTTCATTCTGCTTATTGTGTTGTATATATCGTACGTATATGTATGTTATTTTAAATAATTTGATGTTCGCCTGTACATAGCCGCCCCTCATTGAACCGTTGCAGGTTCAATCATGTTCATGTCATCGTCGTCAGCCTTAGGTAGAGGGCATATCCTGGCGAATGATCTCCGTAGAACTCCGGATGATGTCTTGATATCTGCAACTCTAGCAATGTCATCTGTTCCCGGATAGAGATTTACAACTCGTCCCAGCATCCATTTCATAGGTGGTAATTGCTCATCTTTTATTAGTACAAGATCTCCTAAGTGCAGAGATCCTTTTGAAGTTTTCCACTTTGTACGGGTTTGTAATTCGGTAATGTACTCTTTATGCCATCTTGACCAGAATTGCTGTCGCAGCTGTTCAATGCGTTGGTAACGATCAAGACGATGAGTTGGAACTTCAGCGTAATCTGGCTCTGGTAATGACGTGAGTTTTTTGCCAATAAGGAAGTGTCCAGGTGTGAGGGGTAGGAAGTCATTTGGGTCTGTGGATAATGGGGTAAGGGGACGTGAAATTTGTATCAGGGTAGAATATAAATGCTCATAAGTTAGATTACAATTACCTAATACTCGTTTTAGATGATGTTTGATAGATTTTACACCAGATTCGTGCAAGCCGCCAAAATGCGGTGAGTGTGGGGGACAAAAACTAAACTTAATTGACTGTTTTGTCGCTTCTTCAATAATTTCATTCTGGTTGGATGATATCATTCTTTTTAATTCATTGTTGGCACCGACGAAATTGGAACCATTATCGCTGTAAATATATGAAGGCTTGCCTCTACGACCGATAAACCGCTTCAAAGCTAATAAAAAATTCGCAGTGGACATGTTACTTACTAATTCTATATGAATGGCTTTGGTAGTGAGACACACAAATACACATATATATGACTTTATGAGTCTACAACCTCGCCCTTCTTTATTAGCAATCATTATTGGACCAGCGTAGTCCAATGCCGTGTGCTGAAAAGCGTAGCTGGTATCAAACCTTTCTTTGGGTAAATTTCCCATTATCGGCGCAATAGTTTTGCCACGATAACGATTGCATGTGACACAGTTTCGAGAAACGGACCTCGCCAAATCACGTCCTCCTATTGTCCAAAAATTTTCCCGTGTGGAGTATAGAACATGCTGCGGTCCAGCATGTAATAAAATTCTATGTTCATTATTAAATAAAAGCTTAGAAAATATGTGCTTTTTATGTAAAATAATAGGATGTTTTTTACTATAGTTGTATTCTGAGTTATTCAAACGACCGCCGACTCTTATAAGATTCAAATTATGATCAAAGAATGGATTGAGTGATAATAATGGATTACTGCTTTTCAATGGCTTATCAGACTGTAAAGATTTATATTCCATTGGAAATAGTTCTTGTTGTGATAGGCTAGCTAACTTATAAGTAGCTGCTCTAAGTTCATTAACTTTTAAAGGGCCAATATATTTGTCATTTTTATTTCTTAAATTCTGTATAAAACGTAAAATATATGCCATTGTCCTTTGAATACGAGAATAATTAGAAAACTTATGGAAAGGAAAAAATGAATTATCAATATTAGTTGATTCTATGGCCAAACAAGTAATGTCTTGTTTTATTTCGGGTAAGGACTGAGAATTGTTTTTTAAATTGAACTCAGGCCAAACTGATTCATTATCTCTAAGAAACTGTGGACCATTCCACCACTGTTCACAGTTTAACAATGTGCCAACAGGCATAGGTCGCGTCAGGTAATCGGACGGGTTTAACTGAGTGGGCACGTACCTCCATGATTGACTAACTCGGTTTCTTACGAATGTTTGTAGTTTGTTTCTTGGAGTACTGAGCCATGCTAGAACAATGGTTGAATCTGTCCAATAATAGCATTCATTAAATTGCAAGCGTAACGATTTTATAATTTTGTCGCTAAGTCTTGTGCCTAATAACGCTCCACACAGTTCCAAGCGAGGAATCGTATGGGGTTTTAGTGGTGCTACTTTATTTTTCGAACATAACAAGTGGACCGAGATATGATTATTACTATCAATGGAACGTATATACGCACATGCTCCGTAAGCGTTTTCCGATGCGTCTGTGAGTATATGTAATTGTATTTTAATATAATTAGTACATAAAATGTGCCTACTGATGTTGAGGTTATTTAATTGTGTCAGAGAATTAATAAACTGTAGCCATGCAGTTTTTATAGCCTCGGGTACTTCATCGTCCCATGAGAGTTTGCACAACCACAGCTTTTGCAAGGTGATTTTTGCCTGTAATATAGCAGGGGTGACTAAACCTAATGGGTCAAACAGCTGTGAGATTGTGGACAAAATATTTCTTTTTGTAATTTTATTACATGGCTTTAATTGTATGTCAAAGCAAATGTTGTCGGTTTTGTGATCCCAATTAATACCCAACGTTTTAGAAATATCATTAGGGCAAAGATCAAAACGTTCATTGGAAGTATTGTCACCATTTTTAATATGATTTAATACTTCCGTGCTGTTTGAACACCATTTACGTAAAGGAAAACCACCACCCTTTAGTTCTCCGGTCACTGCTTTATAAATATATAATAAACTTGTTCGACATTATTACCGCCGCTGATAAGATCGTCGACGTAAAAATCTTTAGATATTATTTTTAGTACATATGGATCTGTGCACTCATTAGCTAACTGTATCAAGCATCGTATCGCTAGATACGGAGCTGAAGCAGTACCATAGGTTACTGTGTTCAGTTCGTAGGCCTTTAATTCGTGACTGGGATCATCGCGCCAAAGTATTTGCTGTAAACAGCGCTGTGATTTATTTACTTCTATTTGGCGGTACATTTTTGTAATATCTGCTGTAATAACTATGTTATGTTGACGAAATCGTAATAATATTGAAAATAAATCGTCCTGTATTGTTGGACCAACCATTTGCAATTCATTTAGTGAATAGCCTGATGATGATTTTGCAGAACAGTCAAAAACCACTCTCATTTTACTAGTGAGGCTGCTTTGACGTATAATACCATGATGAGGTGCAAAATAATTAACCTGATCTTCATTTAAATGATTTATTTCTGTCATGTGACCTAAACTTTGATACTCGTGAATAAAATTTGTATATTGTGTTTTAAATTCCGAATCGGTACGAAATTTCTTTTCAAGATTAATAAATCGTGACTTAGCTAACTTATAGGTATCTCCCAAAACATCAGGAGATATTTTGAAAGGAATAGTGACACAAAATCGACCATTAGGTAGGCGAGATGTTGTGTTTACAAAAAAATGTTCGCATTCGATCTCTTCTTGAGACCATTCTAGGTTTTTATTCGTAGGTGTTGTAACACTGTCTAATTCCCAGAATTTTTCTATTTGATTACTTATTACCTGAGAATCAGAAAAATTACACAAAGTTGATGAATTAACTTTAATTGAACCACCAATAATCCAGCCCAATTTAGATTTCTGTAAAATAATATTTTGAGATTGTAATCTTATTTGTTCAGGCTCAATCAAATCCCAGAATATACTATTACCGATTAAAATTTCCAAATTTGAGGGCTTTTGAAATTCTGAATCCGCTAATATAATATTTTTAGGAAAAACAAGGTCTCGTCTATTGATAGGTGAGCTTGGCCACGGATTAGTGATTTGTTCTATAACTATGCATGTTATTGTTACACTAAAATTAGAATGTAACGATTGTATTTTAATATCGCAACATTTTTTAGCAACTGAAAGATTTTTATTAAGACTGTTAATAGTTAAAGTTATATTTTTCGTAGGTAAATTCAGTCGGTTACACAAACGTTCGGTGATAAAGTTGGATGTGCTACCCGAATCTAACAATATGCGTACGCGCTGCGGTTGATTATTTGCCGAGTGCACACATACACGCGCTGTCGATAATAGCCCCTGAGCCGATACGGCGGCGCACGATAAGGCGACCTCGCCGCTCTCAGTCTTGGGACAGCCCGTGAGATCTGGGCATATTAAACTATTGTGTTTTTTGTTGCATTTTTTACACGAACTCATATTACACTTCTTTACAGTATGTCCAGGTCTTAAACAATTCAAGCATAAATTTAAGGAATTCGCTTTTAGTTCCCTTTCTTTATTAGTTAGATTTAAAAATGTCTTGCAATAATAAATACAATGATCAGACTGGCAAACTGGACATTTATGTTTTACATTATTAGTGGTCACGAGACTATGTGTTCCTACTTGTTTTGTAAATTTATTTTTGCTTTGTTCAAAAGTTTCTAATAATTCAGCTCTATTTCTTGTAAATTTTAACAAATCCTCAAAATTTAAATCTTCCTTTTCATGCGTAGATTTATACTTTTCCCACTCTAATAATGTTTGTGAATCAAACTTGCTTGACAATAAATATATCAATAAGGTATCCCACTTATCGGTTGGTTGCCCTAATGTCGTTAATGATCTTAAATTCTTAACGAAATTATCAACCAATCGTTTTAAATTAAATGAAGTGTCTTTTTGGATCGAGTAAACATTGAATAAAGATTTTACATGATTAGCGATAAGCATTCTTTTATTATCGAATCTATCGCAAATCAGTTTCCAGGCACTCTCGTAATTTGCTGCTGAGAGTTCTAAAGACTTTATAACTAATAATGCACTCCCTTCTAGTACTGACTTTAAATAGTGAAATTTATTAATTGGAGTTAGATCAGGATTATCGTGAATAAGCGAAAGGTATGTGTCTCGAAACTCGAGCCAAGTTCCGTACGAACCATTAAACTTAGCGAGTTGAATAACAGGTAGCTTGACACTAGCTCTGCTGTGCTGTGCGTGAATCACGCTGCCCGTGTCCGAGCTGCGGTGTTGAAGCGGCTGATCGCTCGTTATGCCTAGCTTACTCTTTGCAACAGCGACCGCTTTAAAGTACGTACTCTCAAATACGTCGCGTTCTTTGAATTGTTCATCAGAATTGGATGACATGCATTCAATTTCCGTTTGTATGTCGCTGTATTCATCCAATAATGGTTCCAATCTTGATATCCGTAATTCAAGTTCTAATTTAAGTTCATTGCTTAATAGTTCGGGTAAATTGTTAAGGTAATTATTAAATAATGTTAATCGACCTTTCAAGGTGCCACGCTTTTTAATTAACTCTTTTTCATCTGCCATAATGAATCAAAAAAATAAAAAACAATACGAAATTAACAGCTGACAAAAGATGCACTGTAAATTAGCGTATAACTAATAGCTGGTATGCGAGGCGCGAGCCAATATTACTCGTCGGCAAACTACCTCCCGTTAAAATGATCGAAGTAAATTACTTTTAGAAAGTATTTAACAGTTTTAATTGTATGTAAATATTATGTGTATGTAACAATTGGTTATGTTAGTACATGTATTTTTTTTATTTATATCTGTAGTTTATTGTATGTAAGTAAGTATATTATTATATTGAAAATGTATCGTAAACACTTTAGGTTTGTATGTAAGTATGTTGAAATTATAATATCGGTGTTATGTAAGTTGTATGTAAGTATCTTAATTGCAGCAATAGGTAGCCGTTAAGATTACCTACTTGTTGTATGTAACGTAATTCGATAGATGTTAGAAAATGTGTAGAAGTAATGACAATGCTCGAGATTGTTTGAATTATCTGAATGAATTTGTAATAGGTAATTGTTATTGCAGCAATAGGTAGCTAGCAATACGTAATTACATGTAGGATGTATTTGTAAAAGAAATGATTAGACTACACTGACACAAATGGTAGGGATTGGAATGTTAATAGAAGAAAAGGAAAATACTGGCCTTATCTTTAAACAGTCTCCCCAGATCGCCACTCGCTGGTTGCAATGATGTCTTATTCGAAAGAATTGATGAATAAACCAATTTGATGCACCTCCAAATCGCGTCGACTCAAACACGCTGCTGGTAACTTATCGCTGCTGGCGACATCCGTGAGAAGGGCCAAATGTTGCGGCTTGAATCCGTGGAGGTGGTTGGTTTCAATAGAAAGATGGTGCTTGATGATATTTAGGATTTATTTCTACACAAATTCTAAGGATATTAATATAATTGTACAAGATCTGTATCCGCGTATATTGATGGCGGTTGAATGTGACGAATGGTATTGAATGAGTGAGTGACTGATGAATGCGAATGAGGTAGAAAGCGCCGGCCGGTCCTTTCATTCTGCTTATTGTGTTGTATATATCGTACGTATATGTATGTTATTTTAAATAATTTGATGTTCGCCTGTACACCCATCACTACTTATCACTTACATAAATCAATAAAACTATATAAATAGTTCGATTCACCTGCCTCCGAGGAAAAGTGTGCTTTAAATGATATCCACGTACGAATTATTATAAGAAGCTACTCCCACTAGACTGACTTAAACGACTTATTTGGGGTTGTGCTGATATCATCCTATGACGTCACATCCCGAGTATTATTTTTTCCTAACTCAACCGAATTTTGTTTTGTTTTATTCTTTATTCATCCTCTGAGTATTCCTTTTTTTTTTAGCGAACGTGGAATCCTCATGGATTCACCGCGCACGACGCTTACCATGCGCGGGTTATGTCGGACTCTTACCGACTAAACCACCATCGGGCCTTCCAGCACCTCCGCTATAGTGGCGGGCCCCGGGAACGTCCGTAGTACTTCATCCGGTTCCCGCCAGCGGCCGTTCGGCTTGCGCCAAACCCACAACGCTGGCCAAGCCGGAGCCTTTGCAGGCTTTCCCCCCCGGTGTCACGTGTAGTGCCCACCAGTCCACTCTGCTCAACAGAGAAGTACCAGGGGTGACCACAGTGACAACACACCCTGAAGCCTTTCGGCTCTACCCCCCCAATTGCACCGAGCTACCGGGTCCCATACCCCAGGTACTGCCGTCTGCCGGGTCCCATACCCCAACAGCACGGTTGCTGCGGTGCCCCCGCCCTAAGGCCTTTCGGCCCGACTCCCCCCTGCACCACCACCGCGCTCAACCGACGTGCGAATCCATCGGGAACAGCGGCAGCGGCGCCCCCGCCCTACGTGGCCTTTCGGCCCTACACCCTCCCGTGCCTCGCTGCCGCTCAACCGGTACCCCCGTACCGGGAACAGCAGTTCGGCGCCCCCACCTAAGGCTTCGACACCGAGCAACAGCTGTCCACCCCGAAGAGTGGAGAGATATTACCCGGTCCCCAGGGTACACCGTCCCAAGCCCATTGTTCTTCCTTCAGACGTATCCTCGGGAATTACAATGGGCCGGGCACTCGAGGAGGTGATGCCAGTACCCTTTCCTCTGAGTATTCCTTTTTTTTTTTTTGACACGCGGGAAATCTTCCAAAGATCCCCGGGAGCTGTGGGGCTCGACTGGGGTACGTGGGATTCTTACCCACTAAAACCCCCGTGGCTGTCGCATCGGCACATGAGAGGGGGAATCCCAGGGCTCTCCGATGGGATCTACACCAGGGGCCGCTCAGTGGGCCTTTGAGCCCACCGCCGGGGGGTGCATTGTAGCCCCCCGGGAACCTGACACGGTACTCACGGGGACGGGGGTCGCAACCCCGCCGCCGTCCTCCTCGGAGTCGCCACCGTACTCAATGGACGTTCCATGGAGGGCCCACACCCCGAACGTCCAGCGACTCCGAAGTTCCTCTGAGTATTCCCTTTTTTTTTTTTTTTTTTTTGATGCGGGGGAAATCTTCGAAAGATCCCCGGGAGCTGTGGGGCTCGACCGGGGTATGTGGGATTCTTACCCACTAAAACCCCCGCGGCTGTCGCATCGGCACATGAGAGGTGCAGATGGGTGGGATCTGCACCAGGGGCCCCTCAGTGCCTTGCCTTTGAGCCCGCCGCCGCGGCGGCGGGGGCGCGTTGTATTCTGAGTATTCCTATCTCAACCAACCGCAAGTACCTATTTAAAAATTCCAATGTTTGTGCGTACGGTCTGACAAAAAATTGCAATCTAAAGATTTAAAAATTTCATAGAGTTTTTTAAACTCTTCGACTGAAACGGATTCGGCATCGACATCAATGGCGAATACATCACACACCTTCGTATTTCCGGTGATATAGTGATTATGGCAGTCACTGAAGGACCTCACTACCGTTTCCCAACAAGTGGGTCTTTAAATGACTATGGCCGAGACGAAGATCAATGTGGCAATTCCAAGGGGAAGGTTAGGTCTATGTTTAGCAGTGGATTCAGTCTTCCAGCTGATGACGATTATAATACTATAATGATGGGCCCGTTGGTGTAGTGGTTCAACTACCAGCTTGTGTCAGGGTGTTATTTGTCTATACATATAAGTATGTAATTATAACTAGTATGTAAGTATTCGTATCAGTTCAGTGTCTGGTTACCATAGTATAGGCACCTGCCTACTTTGAGATCGGATTTTCGTGTGAGAATTGCCACAGAAAATTATTATTATACAGGTGATTTTTTCAAATTATTTATCCTTGGAGCTGTTTTTGCAGCGCTGATGCCATGGTGGAACTTGTATTTGTAAATAACGTAATATTCTAAGTTTTCCTTATTGTGAACAGAACTTCAAAGAAAAATCAACCGGCACAATTATGAGAGGATTTTAAACCAAACCGTTACTTGTAATGAAAAAATGGATCCTGTACGATAATCGGGAATGCTTGCCACAATGGTTGAACTCATGAGAACCAACCAAATTCTGCCCCAAGTAAAAGCTGACTCCGAAAAATATACTGGTGAATATTCAGTAGACCAGTGCTAGCGTCATACGTTACAGCTTGCTAAGATCTGGTCAGATAATTAGCGCAGATGTATATTGACAACAATTGCTAACCATGATGGAAAAGTTACCTGACTAAATTAGAGGAGCTACGATTGGAATGTCTCTGACACCCACAATACTCCCCGGACCTTGCTCCGACTTTCTGGAATTTTAACAACTTTCTGCACAGGAAAATAAAATCCGATGAGGCAGTCCAACCAAACCGCCTTCCGCCTTTTTTATTTTATTGACTCCGGCTCACACAATTTATTCAGCAAAGGCATCGTTGAACTACCTACAAAATGGCAAAGTGCATAGATGCAACACTTTGATTGATTAGATTTTTTTTCATATAAAACATCAATTTCATAGGTAAAGTAAGGTTAGGACCTAATCCATGAAAAATATTTTTTATGCAATCCATAGGTACCAATTCAAGAATATTCTTGCTATATTTTGCATAAGGATGAGTAACGAACGCATTTCGATTGAGTTAGGAATAACAGTCTCGTCAAATGAATAAGGCGGCGACTCCAAGGAGGACGGCGCCGGGGTTGCGACCCCCGTCCCCGTGAGCACCGTGTCAGGTTCCCGGGGGTTACAATGCGCCCCCCGGCGGCGGGCTCAAAGGCGAGGCACTGAGGGGCCCCTGGTGCAGATCTCACCGGAGAGACCAGGGCCCTCTCACGTACCGATGCGACAGCCGCGGGTTTTAGTGGGTAAGAATCCCACATACCCCGGTCGAGCCCCACAGCTCCCGGGGATCTTTCGAAGGTTTCCCACGCGTCAAAAAAAAGGAATACCAGTCTGGGATGAATAAAGAAATGGGATGTGATGTTATGACATCACATCCCATTTCTTTACTCATCCCTTGATGATTATGGAACACCTCTACGCTGGCAGGGCCTGCGCGCGCCGATACCGCACTTCTGGCGGCCCCCCGCCCCGGACACCCCACGGAGAAGGAACAGATGCATTCTTTCGATGATTACTCCAAATTTTGTATAACTACACTCTAATATGTATTTTATTTTAAATTCTTCATTAAATTATCTACAGATTAGTATATAATACTACTAAAGTACTTAAATAATTTAAATTTAAAGTACTAAAAAAAATATGTATATAAAAAAATATTAATAGTTACATAGACTACATAGTTTTAATATATAGCTGAATATTATATCTACAATATAAAATCGCTAGAAACGTTTCCATTCATATCTTAGAGGAAGAAAACAATAGAGGGCTGGACACTTTCTTTCTCATTCACGCATGAAAAGAATGCGTTTATGTAGGTTACGTGTGATAGAAAGAAACAGTGTATATGATTTTTTGTCCCTCAGCATGTGTTCGATTTTTCCGCGCCGTGGGTGCGAAACAAATTTGACGTTTGCTCCCACTTTGCTCCGTGACAATTTTATCGTGGTTTTAATATTAAATAAATAACTTAAAATTCAATAAAAAAACTAACTGTGACATTACTGTGTGTTGTGGAGATCCTATAAGAATCGTGCAGTGCAGTATTATAGGCTGTAAAAGTGACAGTGAACGTAAAATTAGTGGAGTATCGTTTCACAGGTAAACGTGAATTATTATGGCCAATTTAGAGATTACATTTAGAAACTAATACATGTAAACGACTTATTTAGATCTTATTGCTCTAAATTAGTTACTATTTTACTTGAAAGTTACGTGTGAGATCGATAAATTCTTGTTTTTCATCCATAATCTAAAATTTTCAGTTTATTGATTGCCATTATCAGTGTTGCCAGTGTATAAAAGAGAGACTACCATAAATAAGTGGTAAATTATTATTAAGTGCATCATACACGATCCCACATGCTGGGTGCATCGAAGAATTTCTCAGATTTCCCGAATTTATTTTTATGATTTCCTGAAAATATGGATATTTGTATACTGTGGATAGCAGCAAAAAGAATTAATTAGGTTGCTAAAAGTTATTCCCGAATGCTTAAATATTCAGAAATAACGTAAGCGCTCAAGTAATTCGTCCAAGGCTGCGCAGGACGTATTCATTCGTTATTTATAGGCACAATGGTCATTGTACATTTAATCGTGCTTTTACTATATGCATGTTGTTTAAATATATGTATGTATGTTGTTGGTTACAATTTATTGGTAAATTTGTCTGAATTATAAATAAATAGTACCGACGTTGAATAGTTTGTTTCATTTGCCCCCCTATGATGTACCTATCTCGTTTGACAACTAAAGTGATGATCAATAAAGCAAAGTGACTATTAAATAACTATCAAATGATTCATTTGGCATTGCCTAACTTGAATCACCAATAAATACCAAACACACTTTCAGTAGACATCAAAGTTTGGTGGACAACTGAAGCTTGATAGTCACTTTGCTTTGTTGATCATCACTTTTTTTTTTGTAGGAATAGTACTGTTTCACCGGACAAGAGGACGAGCGCTTAAAGCGCTCCAGCCAGAAAGGTTTGGGTAGCGACTAGCACAAGGGCACCTCAGGGAGGCACGGCCTCGGCTTGGGCTGCCGCTTAGAGAAAATGAGTTTACCACCGTTTCACAACGCGCCCCCGCTGAGAAGAACCGGCAAGAAACTCGGTGTCTGTGTGTTGATGTGTTTACGACTCTTGACATCGTTGTCGGTGTTGGTGTTGGTGTTGTGTCATGGTCAAGGAGGACGGACATCGGGTCGGGTGGGTCGAGCAGTACATGCCGCGGACGGCGGCGATGTACGGCTGTTCGACGATCTGAGGGACCTGGCCGCTGCCCAATAGGACATGGGTTCGATTCCGAAGGATTCCGAACAATTGTCTGGGTGTTATTTATCTATTTAAATATGTATTTATACTGTTTACAAGTATTTGTAATCATTTATCTGGTTACCTTACTAAAGGATCTGCGTAGATTGAGATCAGGTGGTCATTGGTCAAGCGTAGATTGTCCCAAGATACTAGTACTATAGATTTGTATATTGGAGAAATTTACTAAAACTTACCCGGTAAATGGCCATAATATGTATTATATTAAGTTATAAGAAAGCCAATTTTTGCCTACCTCTCTGGGAAATAGCATATTATTGTTATTATCTCTTAACTTTTTTGTATGAGGCTAACAATTATCTACAGCTCTTAGCCACTTTAATCACCACGTGATATCACCCAGGTGAACAATGTGGAATAGACCTTAGCTACAGCATATATGATATTAAGTGTACATTCACTTTGTAGCCTCCGTCGTGGGTTCGAATCCTGCGAAGGGCAACAAATTTGAGTAGTTGTTCCTTACTGGCTAGGACAATGCAGGCCGATGACCTGATTGTCTGTAAAGTAAGATGATCCATGTGTCGGGATTTGCGATAGGACGTATGCCCGACTCCTGTCCGTCAAATTAAAACACCGAGCTTTGGTAATAAACACATAATCAAATTGAGAGAGAACAACTTATAATACAGTGGAGTAATCGTAATAATTAAAACATGTCTCTGCCATAGATACTGGCGCGCTGTCATCTTTTTGACAGCCCCTTTGGCGTTCCGAAACCGTGATCCGAGATACGCCACACATGCGTCGGATGGGCATGTAAAAAGTCGGTCCTGCGCTTAACTTCTCCCCAGTCGTGTCGGTCTTCCGTCCCATCGGATTATGAGAGGTACCTATTATATAAAGGAAGAGAGAGTGCACTTGTGTCTACGCAAGCACTTGTGCACTATAATATCTCCTGCGTACATGGCTGATCTCGTGAAAGATTGGCCGCTGTGGTCGTTTCGGCCAGGAGGACATTATTATAACAATCACTTTCGTACTTTTTGCAGCATAGATTAAGAAGATATAATGTAAGAAAAGTAAATGTTGTGTCAAAAAAGTGGTTTTTGGTTAGGAAAGAAAATATAATTTACAACAACCTCCGTATTTGCTTTACACAAAGGGTAAAATTTCCCTTACGTGGCAACTCTAAATTTAGTATGTCTGTCCTTATCGGCGGCACGCTTGGTATATGTCTGTATTATATTCTGTCTACGATTCATATATAATAAAATAAACAGTTCGTAATAATAACGTCAACAAACTTTCGCGCCATCCGGCGCCGCACGGCTTGTATTACACATTCCATTGTATAAAAACTACGTCCTTGAAAGCCCATATTTTTTGTTTACTAGCTAGCCTACTCTATCCCGTTCACATTGATATAGGTGCGAGTGAACTAGAAATAATGTGTTGTTTGCATTTGAAGTAGAACGGGAGCGCGGAATGTTCGATAAGTGGCGAGGCCCCAATGTGGGCGCTCGCCAGTCAAGCATTATTTTTACGAAGCCACATATGGACCGCGCGCCAGTGAAGGGGATCACTTTGATTTAAATACAACAAAACAAAATACCGGCCAAATACGAGTCGGACTCACGCACCTTGGGATCCATGCCATCTTTGGACGTATAAAAGTTATATTATTATTTGTCTAACACGTCAGAGAGCAAAAAAAAAGTTAAAAAACTAAAACCCGACTACGGAAAAGTCATCTATAAACTATAGTCGCTATAAACTTTTTTTTTTAAACAAAATATTTACAGTTTATTTACAAACGTGTACACTTAAACTAGGTAAAAAACTTCCTCGAAGTTGTCGCCGCACTGGGAGGGAAGGGTACCTAAAAGACTGGCGGCATTACCCCTTTGTATGGCCAAGCTTATACGTTGGCAGAAAAAACTACCAGCCCGGCGGTCTCCTGAGACTTCGATAAGTTTGGATGGAAATTTCTTTCACCAAAGCGTGCGTCTCATGAGACCAAGGCCCCATGGTCTCCACCGCAAAGGGCTTGCGTCGCTTTGCATCACTAGCGGTAACCGCAGCCCCTCCAGCCGCCCTGCAAGTTGCCGGGGTGTGGGACGCAGCAAGTGTGTCGACACATGTCGCATCCCACACCAGCGGTTTTCCATGTTGCCATCATGGTATAAACTGTATACAATTTAAGTACGTAGGCAAGTACTTTATACATACGGCGGCGTGCGGCTACTGCTATAACCTACACAATATCGTACCTACATAACGTGTTGATTAAAAAGTCAGTGATATAAAAATATCTTATTTTTAAATATTCTGATGACTTACCGTAATCGCGTTTTAGTTTTTTAACTTTATTGTTATTTGACGCTTTTTGGTAGCTTTCATAATGCTGATTAAATTCTTAAACCTATGAAGATATCAATGCGGTAACAGCTCAGTGGGCGAGCGCTTGCCTTGGAAACAAGGTGCGCAGGTTCGAACCCCGGCTCGCACCTCTGATTTTTTCAATGAATCATGTGCGAATCGTCTTTGTGCGATTGTTACTAGCTTTCGGTGAAGGAAAACATCGTGAGGAAACCTACATGTCTGAGAAAGCCTAACTAGCTATCGAATGACGTGTGAAGTAATAATATCCTGGGAAAATTCACACACGGTCATCTGATCCCAAACTAGGCAGAGCCTGTACTATGGAAACCAGATGACTGATACTAATACATATATACTTTTTTTTTGTAAATACATACTTATATAGATAAAACACCCAGACACTTGGTGGGAATTGAACCCACGACCTGTTGAGTAGCAGACAGGGTCACTAACCACTAGACCAACAGGCCCGTCAAACGCAAAGTCCGCCAATCCGCACTTGGCCAGCGTGGTGGACTATGCCCCCTCATCTTGAGGGGAGGCCCGTGCCCAGCAGTGGGACATAAACAAGGGCTGGTATTATGAAGATATCAGGCAAAACTCATCACATCAGGCCTACTAAGCCGTCCCGTCTCCAGGCGTACCATGGTTGAAATATAGTCGGGTCTCTCAACATTGAACTGCAAATAATTCCCAAAATATCTTGTACATTTATTGCCGTTACAACCCCACTCATACATAACCAAAAACCTAATGTTTGTATAACATAAAATGAAATTTAGCTACTAAGTATTTGACATAGGCCAAAAAAAAAGCATTCATATTGTCATATTTTTTATAAATGTAGAAACCCGGTGGGCCTTTCATTTTTTTCCTCTATTTGCCTGAATGCCCCTGGAGGAGGGCTATGTTTTTCGAGATGTAAGTCTATTTCCTTGGCACGGCCTACAGCCTAAGCGGCTTGATGGACCGTGCCTTATAATATGTCGTTAGATTCGTCTTAGTCGTGGGAGTGACATAGGCTATATACTTTGATCATATAAAAGAAATAGATATGACGCGCCGAACTAACAAATGACGCCGGGCACGAGGAATATGAAAACACAAAGTGCTATGCATAGATGATACTTATTTGGTGCTATGATTCGACCCGCAGTGATCGCGAGCAAAGATTAGATTAATATAACTAGAGAATCGCGAGCCACGATCGGGAGCGCACGTCTGGTCACAGCAAAAAAAAACATCGAAACTATGCCGTACTGTGTAGTAAAATATTGTACAAACACTTCAGATAAATTAAGAAAGAATACTGGATTATCATTAATTTTATAGGTAAATGTCTAAAAATAATAGATTTCTAATTAGTTTGGTGAACTTTTTGATCCCTCAAATTCGGAACACAAAACCTCACCAAAGTCATACGGTGTTGTCATACTGCACAATTTTTTTTCCCATAAAATATCACATCTTTTGTGGGTAACTTATTTGATGTTAGGAAGTAAATATTAATAGTTTACTTTTAAAGTTTTGAACCGACTTCAAAAAAGGGGTATTCAAGCGTATGTATGTCATATTAATAAAATTGCGTAATATTAACGTAATGTTAGTCCATGTGGGCATCAAAACAAATGTACTGTAAATGGTTGTATGTCTGTTTGCCAACGTATTTCTCAGGAACTGCAATTCCTATTTCGATAATTCAAGGGATGAGTGGACAAAGATATTAATAGTTTTAAACAAGTTATGAGCGGTAAAAAAAAACAATTCAAGCTAGAAATTAAAGCTTGAAGTTTTATAATACAATTAATTTAATTTGTTTTGTGTATATTTATAATTTCTACTTATATGTTATGAATAAATTCATAATATTATGTATAAATTTGATTGACACCTGCCCTCAAAATTCTGTCCTGTACCCTAAGGCTGTCTGGAAGAGATGTCTAAACCCGGTAAAATATAGCTTGATTCCTGTGACAGCAGTCAATTACGCATATACATTTTATCTCAAAAATATCAAGTTCGAATTATTTTCTACGAAGTTTATTTAATTACTAGCTGACCCGTGCAGCTCCGCCCGCGCTTTTATTACATTTTGCTCCCCTTTTCTCTCTCCTCCCTAGATTTATCTCTCTCCATATCTCTCTCTCTTATAAAAAAAAATTTAATTATATGCTCTTTCTCTCCTCTCTCTTCGGTTTCCGTCACACTCCCCCTCTTCCTCTCCCTGTTGTCCCCTCTCTGAACCCTCTCCCCCTCTCTCTTCTACGAACTTGCTCCTTCTCACTCCCCCCTTACTCCACCTAACTCCCCCGACCCCTCACCCCATCATCCCCTCCTCGAATCCCCTCTCCCTCTTTCTCCTCTCTTGCACCCTCCTCTCGTTCTATATATCCTCGTCAATCATGGTATCAGCGGCATTAAATATACTTTATGACCTATTCTCAGACCTCCCCGATATGCACACAAAATTTTATACATATCGGTTCACTCATCTATTTAATGACCTTTTCTTATGTTGCTTAACCTTAACCTAGTGGCATGAAATATACTTTACGGCCTATTCTCAGACCTACCCGATATGCACTAAAAATTTCATACAAATCGGTTCACCCATCTATTTAATGACCTTGCCTTATGTTGCTTAACCTTAACCTACCGGGATAAAAAGTAACCTCTGTCCGTTTCCTGGTTCTAAGCTACCTCCCCACCAATTTTCAGCCGAATCGGTTAGGCCGTTCTTGAGTTATAAATAGTGTAACTAATACGACTTTCTTTTATATATTATATTGATTAAAGTTCTATAGTGATTGTATGTTCAATTTTACCGATAGATGGCGCTGTTCATAATGTAAATCACGCTAACATCGTAAATTACTGTCTAATGATATTCGATAATGAAAGTTCCAAGTTTTTCGCATCTTTTATTGTTGCGACTATAATACAATACCTATACACTACCTGGACTTGAGGAGTTTCATTAAAATTTCATAAAAGCGAACCCCCCCCAGGCCTGTCCTAGAAGTGTTTTTTGGGAGCGCTGTTCATTTTGTGTAGTGTGAATTGTAGTTGTAAATTTTATTGCGTTAGATCATTTCGAGTAATTTTAGGTCTTTTACCTAAGTAAAAATTTAGCAATTTCGTATTCTCAATTTCTACCTACCTATACAAATGTAGCCTTAGTGGTGCAGCGGACCTAACCGCTGGCTTTTAAATGAAATGGTATTTTTCCCTTGCCTATTTCTTTCCTAATCTAGTTTGGACTCGCTCGGGGTTTCCAGATTTTAACTTTTCAAAGATATAATGTCATATTGCTATCAGCAAAGTACTTGGAACAATACAGAAATCTAATGAAAATGTCCTGGGTGTACCGGACCAGCTTACCCCTTACAAAAATTGACCCTTCGCCACTGCCATATTATCTTATGCAAACTAAATGTCTGCTCAGTCCCTATTGTATATAGCGTAATAATACATATCTTAATGATTAACTGATTAGTCTATAATTACCCTATTCACATACAAAGGAAATTACGTGGTAATATGTGCAAGTAATGTTTCACTGCTTAGCCCCTATGAAACATAGCGTGAAGTTTTATATACCAATTTATACCTTGACTTCTACACAACACATCAGTGAAAGTCCTATCAAAATCCATCCACGGGTTTTCAAATGATACCTGGACAAACAGAACGATAGACAGACAGACAGACAGACAGACAGACAGACAGACACACAATAATTCCAAAAAAAATTGTTTTGGTCTCTATGTCGATAGTATAGTATCCCCACATAGAAATTTTGGAAAAATATTCAATGTACAGAAAAAGTGCTCTTTGAGTTTTATTATAGTATAGACTAGCTGACCCACGCAGCTCCGCTCGCGCTGTCTTTACGTTAACTAAACTTTCAATAATATACATTCGCATATAATACAAAACCTCCTTTTTTAAAGTCGGTTAAAAACTTGGACCCACTTTGTACTTGCCCTCCGAAACACGGAGACGATTAGTTTAAATGGCGTTATACGGTCACCCATCTATTTAATGACCTTACCTAACGTTGCTTAACCTGATCGATTTCCAAACATTGTTAACAACTGTCTGAGTGTTCCCTTACAAATATTTATTATAATTATAATGAAAAATTTTTAAAATCGGAGCAAGCGTATATTATATATATTATAACCAAGTACACATTTTGACTTTAGTCCCCTCTCTGAAGGGAACCGTGCCGAATGTCGGGATAAAAAGTATTCTATGTCCTACCTCAAAGATTCAAAGATTCAAAATTCAAGATTCAAAATTTTTAATTCAAATAGGCTTAACGCTAGCACTTTTGAACGGTCAATTTTTTAAAAGCTACCACCGGATCACAACGCGGCCTCAACTGAGAAGATCCGGCAAGAAACTCAGCGGGCTTGTCATTTTTTCACATTTTTTTTTTAACAATGTTTGTCTTTTTACAATTAAATCAGCACCAGCGACAGTGTGTCCTGCCGTTCAAAATATCAAATAAAAATAAAAAATACGACGAAAATACAACAAACTAAAAACTAAAATGCCAAAAGGATAGTAGTCGGACCAGTCCCCCCAAGCAGCACCCGCGCACGAGTTGACTCGAGCAGCAGCCATCACTCCCCTCAACCATATTGGAGGGAAGGGGGTGACCCGCCACACGAAGCCACCACAAGCAAACAAAGACCTCGGAGTATTAACTCAAATCATGCCAAGTTTCGTTTCAATCCATCCAGTAGTTTCGGCGTGATGCTCAGCCGAGATACAGACAGACAGACAAAAATAAAAACAATACATTTTTGGCTTCAGTATCGGTTATCGAATGCCCTCCAAACATAATTTTCAAAATATCTTCAATGTACAGAATTGGACCTGTTACAGTTTTATTATAAGTATAGATTTGTGTTTGATGTGGGCTGTGCGCCTTTATTACTCTACGCGTCTCCACAGAATTGTCAACAGGCTAGGTGACAAAAAAATTCTATTTATTTCCATTTAGGTTATCAAAAAATATTGAACACGTATTTTTACATTTGTCTAGAAAACAAAAAAAAAATTGAAAAAATATTTGTTATTGAAAAAATACAAGCTAAGTTTCTTGCTGGATCTTCTCAGTGGATGCCGCGTCACGATCATAGCCCCCATTAGGCCTATGCCTAATAATTTTGATTTCGAATTCTTACAGATTGAACTATCAAAGTCGTTAATTTTACCGACTGATCTGGGTAAATTATAAACATGTTATCGTCAGTGGCGTGCACTGAAAGCAGGCAAAAATATCTGCGAGTTGTTTATGCTTTATGCTATTTGTTCGTGTTCCAGCACAAATATCCTTAAATTAATCAATATTACCAACATGTCCATTTACATTAAAAAAAATTACGTTAATTCATGTCCAAACTAAGTTTTTTTTAAATTAAGACTGTTTATAGAAATCCTAGGGTAGGCAAAGTATTTTTGTCAGTATGGAGCCGCTGAATAAACTTATTAATGTTTTCAAATGCAAATTAATATGTCTATAGTATTTGCTTGCATATGGATATTTGAAATAGTATAATAACATACTTAAAATAGGTGAAATAAACCGAATACATTTTTTTGCCTACCCTCTGTGCACGCCACTGGTTATCGTCTATGTAGTTTTACATCATTAATGTTTCGTTAGGAACTATTTATAATTGTAACTGTCACTGTCTCGAATAATAGATGAATCATTGAAATAAACATGTATTGCATTATTTCATAGCTTTGGGGATGGGGTCACAGATTAGACAGTTATATGATGGGGTCTGCTCACGACCGTAGTACTGTACCTAGTTATTTTTTGACCTCCCTACACGTGTCCTCTGGGTTTGGCACTACGAGCAGCAATTATCGGGTCGGGTGCTTTGTCCTGAAATCATCGTAGTAGTTTACTCTTTCGAATAAAAAAAGAATCATCGGAATCGGTTCATATTTGTCAGAGTAATGTAGGGGAGTATATCGATTATATCGATGTGATAAAATCCATGCAGATTCATTGTAGTGGTCTCTTCTCTCGAATAAAAGAGAATTCATCGAAATTGATAAATATTTTCCAAAGTTATCACCAGTTTTTGTTGTTTAGTACATCATCTTTAGGCATTTTAGCAAATTATTAAAACGCGCCATTCCTCAGCCTCGCGCCATCAGGAACTTTTTGTTCGTTCGTATAATTTTTTTATGGGGCCCTTTCAGTGGATTGGACTATCCGTACAATAAATAATTGTTAATATCGGTTCATAATTGCCAGAGTTTTGCGGGAACATACATAAAAAATATATATGTATACAGTCTAATTGAGAACCTCTTCCCTTTTTTGAAGTCGGTTAAAAATTCAAATTCGTCTATAATAGTCGTTTGCGGGTTATCATGCAACAGCCAGGCATATGCGACAAACTTAAAACGCCTCTCCTCATTTTGCTACTGCTGGCGTTAGTTAGCACACAATACTTCGGAGCGACTTCAATATATTTTCGTTAATTACTTTTTAGATAATTTTCTTTAGTCGTTTTTATATTTCTAAAAATAGTTTATTTTATAAATTATTATAATAATCATTAGTATCTGTTGGATCTCGTTATTGAAAACTTATTATTTACCAAAATGCACTTGTAGCAGGCTGGATTTCCTTATCCTTCATCCTTTCCCTAGTGCGCCTTATATAGAAAAAAGAAGAAATGTGACGTGAATTTGTCACCGCCGGAAAAAATATATTTTCTTATGGCGTGATCGCGATATTATTTAAAAATCATTATAATAATTAATTCCGCCCTCGTTAAAAGCAAAAGAAGTGCCAGAGACAATAGCAGCAGATACAACTATCTAATTTGTGGAGCAGCAGAGGACGCCGCCATCATCGCATCACAGCCGTTCAAGGTAGGGCGCACCATCCGTTCCTTGTAGCAGCTGCGATTTATTCCTTTTGTGTTCCCTGCAGTTGCTAACTTCCTTGTCCTTGCAATCCAGTATGCTGCGAATGTAGTATAGTTTCTTTTGTCCGCGTTTTTAATATATAATTATACATTTATATTTATATACAGTCCATTCGAAAATTGCTTGTAGGAAAATTTTGAAATTCCTTAACCCGCCACTCTTTTTGGTCACTTCGGCCCTGATAATGAATCTTAGATTTTTCCGAATATAATTTGTGCTTATACTATTATAGTAAAGCAAATGATATGGTTATTCTTAGCCACCGCTTACAACTTACGTACTATGTCTATATACGTATAATTTAACGTAATTGGTATTGAAATAATTATCAAATTTATTATTTTAAGTCGTATTCTTACGCATCCCGCATTGATGATTGTTTCATTCCATTACATAATCGCATTAGAATACTCTTATTCTACCTATTATACCCATTCATATTTTCTATTGAGAGTGATTTCGCATATATTTATTATAGTGCAAAATTAATTGCAACCGCATCAGCTGTCAACGCAGTGCGCGTGTGTAGCTTTTGTTTTAAGGTCACGCCTGAGCGATCCCTCAATACTCGCAAAAAGGATTTATTATAACGCGTTCGGAGTAATTAAGGTTACTTCATATATGCGTTCAGATGTATTAAGGCAACTTCACACATGCCTTTGAAAATTCATATTTATCTTAATTTTTAATTTCTTGTATTTACCAACTGATTGAACATTGTTATAGTTCAACGGTGTTTTATGACTGATTTAACAGTGACATAAAATATATTTTATTTGTGTACCCATTTTTAATTATCTAAATATTAATAATGGGGAAGGGTAAGAAGGCAGATAGTGAGGAAGAGTTTGAAATATCTAACGAGGATCATGTCCAGTTGACTATCCTGCGCTCTAAGCGCGATGTATTATTTGCCAGGCTGCAGTCTATATATGATTTATCTAAGTCTGCTGCTACCAATGAATCCCAACGTGAAGTTTTCCTGTGTAATGTGAGTAATATTGATACTTTGCGTAGTGAGTTCGAACAAGCGACAGATAAATATAACACATTTAAATTGCAAATAAACCCAGAGGATAAAATTGATTATCAGGCATGGCTTTCATTTGAAGAAATGTACTGTTACATAAAGCGAGTTATGTCACAAGTAGACGCCGCTAGTAGTAAAAGTCACAATCAAAACTTTTCTTCAGCATCGAAATCCAAGCCTAAGTTGCCTCCTATTGAGTTGATGTCATTTAATGGAAACGCTCGCAATTGGCCACTATTCTACCAGCAATTTAAAAGTGTTATACATGACAATGCGGATTTAACTGATGGTGATCGTGTTTACTATTTAGTTGGCAAGTTGACTGACAGCGCAAAGTCTGTGTGCGCTGGTTTGCCACCAACCGCCGAGAATTATAATATAATTTGGAATGCACTTATTGATAAATATGATGACCCTCGCGTATTGGCTGGTAGTTATTTAAACCAGTTGTTTGAATTTAAACCGCTGAATATTAACAGTGCTTCAGCTTTTGAAAGTTTCATTAATAATTTTAATTCGTCTGTAGAAGCACTTAAACAACTAAAAATTACTGATTTATCGGATTTTATATTCTTACACCTTGCGTTACAAAAATTGGATTTAAATACGATCAAATTATTTGAAACAATGTATCGTAAGCAAAAAATTCCATCATACGTTAATCTAATTGAATTTGTAAAAGAGCAAAGCAAGATTATGTCTCGTTCTATTGGGCAAAGATTTTCAGTTCCAGATTTCGATAAATCACGTAATAAAGTTCCAACGCCAAAACCAACTAAGTCTTTTATTAACACTGATGTTAACCTTACAAATAAAGTGAATAAAGTTTCTTGTACCCTGTGCAAGAATAGCGCTCATGAGCATCTGTATCAGTGTCCTGTCTTTATGTCAAAAACACCATATGATAGGTTTATTTACGTAAACAATAATTCATTTTGTAATAACTGTTTAAGTTGCAAACATAGAACTTTTAAATGCACTTCGCAAAAATATTGTTCCCACTGTTCCGCTAAACACCATTCATTATTACATTTTGGTGAATTAAATAATTTTAATAATTGCACTTCCAATAGAAGTGTGTCCGCTCCACCTCTACATGTGACTCGCGGGGTATCTCAATCGGATCATATATCCGCAACACCTGCAAATAGCGACTCTATGTCTAATAAGAATAAGGTCAATCAAGTGAATGTTGCACCTACCGCTATACACACTTCTGTGTGTAATGTTTCTCGCGATCATTCTGATCGTTCTTTATGTACTACTTTATTAGGAACCGCAAAAATAATTATTATTGATAACAATAATCAGCATCATATTGTAAGATGTTTGATTGACCCAGGTTCACAAAGCGATTATATTGCATCTGTTTGTTGTAAGCGTTTATCCCTTCAAGTATCGACACAAAACCGGTTTACTGAAGTACAGGGTATCGGTGGAAGTTCACAGCGTATTCTTGGCGTAACTGATATCAAATTTAGCTCGCGTTTTGGTAACTCCACCGTGTATTCTATCAAACCTTTAGTAGTGGACAATATTACAACACACTTGCCAGACTCTTACGTTGATACTTCAAGCTTAGATTACCTGAAAAATATTCCACTCAGTGACGATTCCTATGGCATACCTGGAGCGATTGAAGTATTGTTGGGAGTAAATATTTACTGTCAAATTTTATTATTTGATCGCATTATGTGTCATAGCAATATGCCTTCCGCTATTGAAACTACATTAGGGTATATCGTAATGGGTAATGCGCCTGTTGTTATGACACCCAACTTATCCCGCATTTTTTGTTCATTTACCCAAGATTCGCTTGACAAAGTTTTAGAAAAATTTTGGGAACTTGAGGAATTACCCGCTAATATTTTTTTAAGTCCTGAAGAGGAAGAATGTGAAAATATTTTTGTTTCCACAATTACCCGCAATAGCACCGGCGGTTATTCTGTAGTGTTGCCTTTTAAAGAAAGTCCTGATAAATTAGGTAACTCTTATATTACAGCTAAGAAGAGGTACTTGTCTCTGGAAAATAAGCTAGACAAGACACCTGAGTTACGAACTCGATATAATGATGTCATTCGTGACTATCTGGATAAAGGTATAATTTCGCGTACTCCACCGGAGGAGTGCATACAGCCAGGTTTTTATCTACCGCACCATCCTGTTATCCGCGAAGATAAAGACACTACGAAGTTACGTATTGTGCTCGATGGTAGTGCGAAAACGGATGCTGGGGTTTCTTTAAACGATATCTTACATACTGGTTGTAATCTTCAGGCTGATATATTCCGTATTCTTCTTAATGTTCGTATGTTTAGTGTAGCATTTTTTGCTGACATACGTCAGATGTACTTATGTATTGAAGTACATGCTGCATACCGCAGATATCAAAGAATTTTGTACCGGTTCTCTTCCGATGAACCGCTAGATACTTTCGAATATAATAGAGTCACGTTTGGTTTATGTTCTTCACCTTTTTTAGCGATGAGAACTTTGCGAATGTTGGCTAAGGATGAGGGTCACAAATACTCACTTGCCGTGGATGTGTTGGAAAGGGATACGTACATGGATGATGTATGTTCTTCGGCATCTTCTGTATCTTTGGCGGCTGATATTGCCTATCAGCTCATCCATATGCTTAAGGCCGGGGGGTTTGAGTTGGCGAAGTGGGCTAGCAATTCTTCAGAATTTCTAGAACACATACCAGTGTCTCAACGTAAGTGTTTGGTATTTAAATTAATCATGCATTTCTGAACGCTCTCTTGTGACGTAAATGACGTATTTCCAAATCAACCAATCCCGTTCTTCCTTGAGTGGCCTATATCCGCTTAGTTACCGTTTAACCACGAGACCTACAGCACACCGCCGCCGCCGCGAGAGTGCTTCTATTGCCTATAATTGTGAAGTTTTGTGAACTTTTGTGTCGACACATTGTGCCTGGTACCAGCTAATCATCAGGTGAGTGGCGCTAGCTGTTTCCTGCCTTTTTCCTTGACTTTTACCTGCGTTTTACAGCGTCGAGTAGCGTTCATTACCTACTAATTTAATACACCTTATACAGTCCACCATTAAAAATATTAAAACCGCAATTTCTTGGCTTCTAGCCATATTTTAAACCCGCCACCTTTTTTGGTCCTTCGAGCGGGATTTGATACCTTTTTTGGTCCCATCCAATGGTTTCATTATTCGATTATCTAATCGCTATAATTATCTATCTGTCTGTGAAATA
Source organism: Furcula furcula (assembly GCA_911728495.1). NCBI lineage: Eukaryota > Metazoa > Arthropoda > Insecta > Lepidoptera > Notodontidae > Furcula > Furcula furcula. The sequence goes on along the minus strand of OU452246.1, from coordinate 5,533,841 downwards.
ACATTTAAAAGCCTATTTAATTATAAATTATTCCCGCCCGCTTTGATAATATACATAAGTCATAAGTATATTCAATCGCTTCTAGATTTCTGCAATCTAATTCGCAGGCATTTATTTGTGTTGAAGGACAGTGCTTATAGATTGATAATCGTAATTACGTACTTAAAATTATTTTCTTTACAATCATACGCTGTATGCAGGTAGTATTCTGTGCCCCGCTTGGCTCGCGTCGCAGCTAATACGTGCCACCTACCTACTTAATGCGCTCATTTCACTTCACAATACGCTAAGTTATTAATAATATTATATTTTACGCTCGCTAATTATTTAATTGGTTATAGGTTATTAAAGCTAATTAAATAATTTCATAGGTGCATATCTCGGTAGTTAGGGTAACTCATTCGCTTAGTTGTACTTAATCGTTTATAAATACTTAGGTACCGCTTTAATTTAATAGCAATTGGTTTTTAAGCTATTAAAACCAACAAACGCATACTTTATTTATTATCGCCTGCTTTTATTAAATTAATCCGCTGAATAATGAGTAAATCTAGGGGTGAAGAACGGTCGCCATGCCGGGAGGACCCAAAGGTTGTCATTCTTCGAGCAAAACGAGAAGCAATGTTCTCGCGTTTGCAAAAAATTTACGAATTGTCGCGATCAGCTATCGCTGATGAACAACAGCGTGATACATTCTTGTTAAACGCTAGTAATGTAGATACGTTACGTACTGATTTCGAAAAGGTTGTTGATGATTATAATAATGTCTACTTACAAGCCAACCCCACCAGTTCCGTTGATTATCAAACCTGGATCGCATTTGAAGAGTTATACTGTCATATAAAGGGGGTTCTTTCTAAGTTACAGAAAGACTCTAATATTCCGATAAAGACTGAATCCAAGCCTTCTTCTTACCACAATAAGTTGCCGCCTATTGAATTACAATCGTTTGATGGCGATATTCGTCATTGGCCTATGTTTCATCAACAATTTAAAAGTATTATTCATGATAATCCGAATTTAACGGATACTGAACGCGTATATTATTTAGTTGGTAAACTTACTGATAAAGCCAAAGCAATTTGCGCTGGGCTGTCCGCTACGCCAGAAAACTATCCCATAATTTGGAATAATCTTATACAAAAATATAACGATACTCGTTCACTCGCTGTCTCTTATTTTAATCATATGTTAAGATTTAAACCGCTTACTTCTAGTTCCGCCGCAAATCTAGAATCATTTATTAATAATTTTGATTCCTCAATTAAAGCGCTAAAACAGTTAAAATTAAATGACTTAACAGACTTTATGTGCTTGCAATTAGCATTGCAGAGATTAGATGCAGATACTGTTAAAGCCTTTGAATTGTCGCAACGTCAAACTGATATACCTACATATCAGAGTCTTATCAGTTTCGTCCAAGAGCAAAGTAAGATACTTAATAATATACAAAAACAATTTGAACCTACCGCAAACAAACTTTCTAATAATAATAAAAAACATAATATACCTAGACCTAACAGTGGTCCTACTAGAACTTTTATTAATACTGACAACAATCAACCGTGCGTTATGTGTCAAGATAAGACACACACACACTTGTTTAATTGTCCGCGCTTTTCTAAATTAACGCCTAAGGAAAGGTATAACTACATAAAACAAAATGGTTTTTGTACGAATTGTTTAAGTAATAAACATAAGTCCAGTTTTTGTAATTCGCAACGTACATGTTTACATTGCAATCAACGCCACCATTCCTTATTACATTTTACAATTAAATATGAAGCGCAAGCGCTAAATCAAAAACCGGTTTCCCAGCCGGCCGTCTCGGGTATTCGTAATGCTCACTGTAATTTAACCTCTAATCCTTCTACGAATAAGATCGAAATTAATCCGCAGTCCAACTCGGGTGATAGTGTATGCACTCAGGGCTTGGAGTCTACTACGATCTTGTCGTTCAGTATTACAAACCTTAACAATGATATTAATCACACTCAAACCGCTGCTTTATTAGCGACCGCAAAAATAAAAGTAATAAATAATTATGGACGTGAATATTATGTAAGATGTTTAATAGATCCAGGGTCACAAAGTGACTATATTTCGCTTGATTGTTGCAAACGTTTATCTTTACCCATATCGGGAAAAAACCGCTTTACCGAAGTTCATGGCATTGGTGGTTCATCGCAAAAAATATTAGGCGTTACTCACGTTAAATTCACATCTCGCTTCGATAATGAATTCGTATATGAAGTCGAACCGTTAGTAGTGCCTCACATTACCGGGAAATTACCGGACGTTAAGATTGATTTAAATAAGATTAATTATATATCTTCGATACGTTTATCTGATGACCAGTTCTTTGTACCTGGGGAAATTTCCTTACTTTTGGGGGTAAATACCTATTGTAAAATATTAGAAGAAGAAGAAGAAGAAGAAGAAATAATTTATTTCAAAAACTATACATATAGGCAATGAAACAAGGTAAGTACTAATATTAATCATAATTTTGAACGCTGCCATGTACAGTTTTGAAAAAGGTCCAGCTCGGCATATGCTGCAGATAAATGTATCTACCGCGCTGATTTTCAGCTAGACCTAGATGACCCACAGATGAAACAACAAATAATTATATAAATATATTAAGTGTAATTTTTTATGTATCCATATATAATAAACAATTGAAAAATAATAAAAAAAAAAAAAACGTGAATATAGAAATATAGCCTACCTTATAAATAATTGAGAGATAAAACCAAAAATAAATGTATAATTATTTAATATTTAACAAGCCTGTTCCTATAGTGCTGCTGTCGTGGTTTCGATACCCACCAAGTGTCTTGGAGTTTTTTATTTGTAAAGTTTGTATTTTTATAAAGAACAAATAATAATAACTTAAAAAAGAAAAAAAAATACGATAAAATCAACTGAACAACAAATCAACTGAAAAATAATAACATAAAATGTACCACACCAAGTTACTCTAAAATAATAAAAATAATCACAAAAACAAATTAAAAATGATAATTTTATCATTATTATTATTCTATTACAAATCAAGTTGTATCCCTAATAAATGTTTTTTAAAATTAATTCTAAAGCTCGCTTTAGATTTAAGGTTACGGAAAGGAGGCGGAAGCGAATTCCAACACTTCGTGGCACAAAAACGAAAACTACCACGAAAAGCAGCAGTACGGTGTTGTGGAGTTTTTAGCAAGTATGTTGATGCCCTTGTTGCGTACTTGTGATGGTCTCGGGACCAGGCAAACTTAGTGAACAGATACGATGGTTCCTGGTTCTTTAACACGCCGAACATTAGTGTAGCAAGATGTAAGTGTCTCCTATATTCCATCTTCAGCACATTGTGTTGATTTAAAAAGGGAGTTACATGATTGCGCGGGGGCACGTCAAAACAAAACCTCGCACACGCATTTTGTACTCTCTGAATTAAATGGGATGTTTTTGCGAGGAGCCTGGGACCATAAACTGAGTCAAGGTAATTAAACTTAGAGAGCACTAACGAATCAACAAGCTGTATTCTGAGATCTGTACTTAAATAATTCCTAATTTTATATAATATTCTAAGTCTGTAGAAAGAGTTATTTACTATGTCAGATATATGGCGTTCAAATCTAAGCTGCTCATCCATAATTAGACCTAGGTTTCGTGCTTCATGAACCCGTTCTATTTGCTCACCACCAATGCTTATTTGAGGGTTCGCCTGCGTCATATTTTGCACTTGACCTTTAGTACCCAAAAACATAAATTTGGTTTTTTGAGCATTAAGAATTAAGCAATTTGACTCCGCCCAATCCTGCACCTTTCTCAGATCCTGATTCAGCATATCAACAGCAGAATTAATGTCCTCTGGCTTAAAAGAGATGTAAATTTGTATGTCATCGGCGTATATATGATACTTACAATACTTGAGACATTTGATAATATCTGCACTGTACAAAATAAATAGTAAAGGGCCAAGAATCGATCCTTGTGGTACGCCTCTAAGAATTTGCCGCTGGTTTGATCTTAAGGTCTCTCCATTATTCTTATTAATCTCTACGATCTGTGTCCGATTGCTTAAATATGAATTGAACCAACGTATAACGTTAGAGTCAAACCCGTAGTAGTTTAGCTTAGATAGCAAAAGAGGTATGTTGATCGAATCAAAAGCACGTGAGAAGTCCAGTAGTATCAAGATCGTACCCATTCCCTTATCCTGTGCTGCTAGTATATTATCGGTAACATCTAATAATGCAGTGTTCGTGCTTCTGTTCTTACGAAAACCTGACTGCATATCTGGTAGTATATTATGCTCGTCAAGGTATTCAATGACTTGAGAACATACTACTTTTTCTAGAACTTTGGAGAGACATGGTAACAAACTTATAGGCCGTAAATCTTTAAATTCAAGAGGATTCGGTACTTTAGCAATAGGCTTCACAATGGCTGTCTTCCACGAGGAGGGAAATTCAGCGGACAATAATGAGTTATTAATAATTGCTGTGATAGTCTCTAGACTTTGAGGAAGAGTTAGCCTTAACATGTCCAAGGACATTTGGTCAACACCAAGGGCATTTGACCTAATTTCCCCAATGAACCTTAGTATCGTCGATGAATCCACAGTTTTAAATGAGAGGGTACTACCAGAATGCTTGTGGAATTCAAAATAGGTCAAGTCTGAAATCTGAACAGAACTTTTGCCTGGTACATTTAAAAAGTGTTCATTAATAGCGTTCGGATTATCGAAATACGGCGGGAGTTCCATGCGCTTGGGTGGAAGTACTTTTGATTTTAGGTTCTTCCACAGTACCTTAGTATTTGTGATATGGCTATTAATATGTTGTTTAAAAAAAGCCTTTTTTTCATTGTGCATGGCATCAATCACTTGTTTTTTTAGATCCTTATAAAAACGCTTATGGGTATCTTGTTTGCTACTTTTATATTTAGTAAGCGCATCATCCCGAAGACGCATCATCTGCTTTACGGTGTCTGTCAACCAAGGTGACTGCAATTCCTTAAAAACCCTCGAATTAAAAGGAGCATGCAGATCAAACAAAAGCGTAATTGTATCAGTAAATACCTCAACCATGTCATTAATACATTCCAGAGAACAAATTAAATCCCAGCGTACAGATTCAAGGTCCTCATTAAACAAATCAAAACAAATGTCCTTGATAGGCCTATAAGTTATGCACCTAGGCGGGACAGTAGGCTTCTTGAACATAAATTCGCACGTAACAAAAGCATGTCCAATATGAGAACCTACTAAATCAACGCATATATTACGCGACCTTATATTCGAACAAACTAGATCGATAAGGGTTTGGCTACTGTCCGTAAAATGAGTAGGTTTGTCTATCAATTGAATCAAGCCTGTACAAGATAAAAAATTATTAAAAATGCTTATTTTACTATCATCTGATTTCAATAAATTAACGTTAAAATCTCCTAGCAATATCAAGTTATCACAGTATGGAAACGATGCAATCGAGTCCATGATAGCATCAAAGAACAATCTTGCGTCAAGCCAGGGGGGCCGATAAGCGGTACCAATTATTAACTTGGATGACTTGACCTTTAATTTAAACCACATTTGTTCTACGTTAAGATTTACAGGGTGAGAACATAGCCTAGCGTTAACCCCACGTTTTATATAGAAACCAACACCACCACCTCGACCGTCTCGTATGTGAGTCGGACGTGGTACATGACGGAGTCTATAATTGGGAACTACAGGGGCACGGCCCGTTTCTCCTTCTCGAAGCCATGTCTCGTTAATCGCCATGAAATCAACTGAGTATTTCTCCATTGCTGCAATAAAGTTATCGTGATCGGTACCTAAAGAACCAGCATTATAAAGACCAACTTTTAGAAGCCTGTCGTTACCCATTATAATACACAAATAATGATACTAAGAGTAGAAATAAATTACTAGATATATATAAATACGTAATGCTGATACATAGATTAAGAATGAGTAGCAACGGATAATATACTATAGTATATAAGTCAAAAATATACACAAATAAGTCGAAATAATCGTGGGCTTTCACTGAAATAACAAAAGATACAAAAATGTTATCATGGCAGCGATCAGAATACAGACACATCCAAAATAAGTGGCAATTATACACTAAAAAGCATATTGTAAACAAGTTTTCGCTTAATATCATTAACACTAGTAATAAAAAATGTAAGGTTCTAACTACACCATAGTAGGCTGTTAACAAAGACATTATGTTCTGTTGTATAAGACAAATAACAAGCTCGTATTGAAATGAGTATAAAAGACTAACAGGTACAAGAATTACTAGAAAAACATTTATTAAAAGATTAAATCTTATTTTGTGTATACAAACGCTAAAAAAATATTTATAATTAAGAAATATAAAAACCCCTACTATCAATACCACAATAGGAATGAAGTGATTATACTCGTAGAACAAAGTACTATCATATTTAAAAAGGTTAAATGTATAAGTCTTACTAAACAAATTACACTTTCCCAAGTATACTAAATTATGTGTCTTAACATAGAGAAATAAACAACTAAAAATACATAACATAGCGGGGAAATGACTAATACTGAAGTTTGCCTTATATGAAAACATGAGACCAGTCTTGTTCAAACAGAGCCGACTGTAAAAATTTGGTCAATATCCTTTTGGTCACGAATACGGGAATACGGTGTTCCATGTTCCTTCCTTACGTAGATACGACCTTCTTTGGACCAACAATATTTCCACATATGTTTTCGGCACTGCTCTCGTGCAATAGCAAACAATTGGCTATTAATTTTTGTAAGGCGTTCATTCACATAAATACGAATGGGCTCGCCTTCAATGCCAAGTTCAGCAGTAGACAGTCCTCGACGAACACGGGCAGATTGCAGATACGTATCACGTGTAGCACGACGCGAGAAGCGGATTACGATGCGGCGAGATCGCACAGGCGCCGCAGTTGAATCCTTAGGCCGACGAAGGGCTCCTTCTCTATCAGCCAGTACGATGTCCCTCTCATCCAAAGACATACCCATCTTTGCTCCCAACAATAATGCCATATGTACTGGGTTTTCTCCTTTCTGCTCCGGTACGCCGGTTATCACGACGTCATTAAGCAAGCTTTCCTGATCGCGTTCGTTGAGTTGCAACTTCACCTCCGCAAGAGCTTCCTCTAAAACTGTAACTTCGTTAGACCTTGGCGTAGCATCACTAGCGTGTTCCAAGGCATTCAAACGTGCATCAAAAATATCCATTTTTTCATTAAAACACGAACGTATTTCAGACACTGTCTTTTATACTATTACTATTACTGTCAAATAAAATAATTACGCCGCACGCGCCTATGGCACTAGAAACAACGCTAGGTTATGTAATAATGGGCGACGCTTATGTGGAGTCCCCTACTCATAAATCGCATTCTTTTCATTTAATTAATCAAGAACCGCTTAATGACATGCTTCAAAAATTTTGGATAATGGAAGAATTGCCTTCTACCAAGTATATAAGTCCGCAAGATAATGAGTGTGAAAATATTTTCACCTCTAATACCGCTCGCAATCCTGATGGCAGTTACGTTGTCGCTTTGCCATTTAAGGATCCACCAGAAAAATTAGGTAATTCGCTTCAAATCGCTGAAAAAAGATTTTCTCTTCTTGAAAGAAGATTTAGTAGAAATCCTGAACTTCGCGCGCGTTACAATGACGTCATTAGGGAATATTTAGATAAAGGGTTCTTAACACTTGTTCCGCAAGAAATGATAAGGTTTGACGTGCCTTGTTTTTACTTACCTCACCACCCGGTTGTTCGGGAAGATAAATCGTCAACACCGCTCCGTATAGTAATAGACGGCAGTTGTAAGTCGGATAACGGTTTATCACTTAATGATATTTTGCATACCGGCGAAAACTTACAAACTGATATTTTCAATATTTTACTCAATGTACGAATATATTCTATTGCTTTTTTCGCTGATGTTCGTAAAATGTATTTTTGCATACATGTACAAGATTCGCACCGCAAGTTCCAACGAATTTTATTTCGCTTTTCTGATGACGAACCCTTGCAAACGTATGAATTTACTCGTGTCACTTTTGGTCTTCGTTCCTCACCTTTTCTCTCTCTTCGCGTCAAGCGTGAGTAAGCAAAAGATGAAGGAGCTAACTATCCTCTCGCAGCTAGTCTTATTGAAAGACAGCTCGATATATACATGGATGACCTTGCTTCCACAGCTTCAACGCTAGATGAAGCTGTAGCGACAGCAACACAATTAATCCAACTTTTCAAAGCCGGTGGTTTTGATCTAGTTAAATGGACGAGTAATTCCCACGAATTGTTGGAACACATACCCGCAAGTCATCGTCAACAAGAATATATTTCTTTTAACGATAATGACACTCATAAGATTTTAGGCCTTCGCTGGCATCCCGCTACTGATAATTTTACTTTTACTGTATCTCAACCGCCCGCTATTTGTACAAAGCGTTCTATGCTATCCGCTACCGCACAACTTTATGATGTATTGGGTCTTGTCGGTCCCATAACGCTATTCGCTAAATTATTAATAAAAGAACTATGGCTCCTCAAAATTGATTGGGACGAGTCTCCGCCTCCTTCTGTTGTCAAGTTGTGGCAACAATATATTTCAGAGTTACCGCTAATCTCGGGTCTTCAATTCCCGCGCCATATGGGTATTAAGGACTCTTCTGTCGTTTCGCTAATCGCTTTCGCTGATGCTAGCGAAAAAGGTTTTGGCTGCGTTATATACCTTCACGTGGCTAATGAAGGTTCTCCCCCTATAGTCACGTTAGTTTGTTCAAAATCCCGCGTTTCTCCTGTAAAGACCGTGACTTTAGCGAGACTTGAACTTTGCGCCTTAACACTGCTCGCTAAGTTAGTGCGTTCAGTGGTCAATACATTGTCAATAAGACACCCAATAAATAATATTTACGCATTTTCTGACTCTGAAGTCGCTCTGTGCTGGGTTCACTCTTCCCCACACAGATTTAATACTTTCGTCGCCAATAGAATTTCGCAATGTCAATCTTTATTGCCAAGTGATCATTTTTATCACGTCGCAGGAGTAGAAAACCCCGCGGATTGTGTATCTCGCGGGCTGCTTCCCTCACGCTTAATAGAGAATAATCTCTGGTTCCAAGGCCCAACTTGGATGTCTTTTCCTATTAGTGAATGGCCAATTCAGCAATTTTCACCGCAAAGCTCATGTTTACCTGAAGAAAAAACATTATCTCACGTCGCTTGCGACGCCGCCGCCGCGCAAACTGAGCATCTACTTCTGACATTAAGTTATAGAGTATCCTCGTGGAATAAGTTACTTCGCACTGTAGTGTATGTGTTAAGATTTCTAAGAAAATTGCCCCGCAATAATGTAATAACCGCGCAAGATTTAGACGCTGCTGAACTTGTTATAATTAAGGCCGTTCAACACGCTTCATTCGCTGATGATATCAAACTTATAGAAAAGGGAAAAGGTTGTTCATCAGCTCTCCGCAAATTAACGCCATACATGCATGACGGCATTCTATATGTCGGAGGTCGGTTAGATAACGCATCATTAGAAAAATTACATAAACATCCAATATTGTTGCCGAAAAATGGTCACATAATTAATTTGATAATTGACTTTTATCATAAGAAAAATTTTCACGCCGGTCCGCAACTACTACTTTCAATACTGAGACAACGTTTTTGGATTTTATCCGCCCGCCGCATTGTTCGTTCCCGCATACATAAATGTAACGCATGTTTTAGGTTAAAACCAAAAGCTACTTTTCCTATGATGTCCGCTTTGCTGTCGTGCCGTGTAGAACCTTGTAAAGCTTTTACGCATACGGGCGTAGACTACGCTGGACCGTTGTATATAACTCATACTAGAAGACGAGGTGTCCGTAGTCAAAAGGCATACTTATGCATTTTTGTATGCCTAGTAACCAAGGCAGTTCATCTTGAGCTTGCTTCTGATTTAACCTCAGCTACCTTTTTAGACGCTTTTAAAAGATTTTTATCGCGTAGAGGTCTTCAAACGCGCTTTTCGTTAATGGACTCATTAGTCCAATCGTTTTGGAAGAGATTCCGCACTGAATATTTACATAATCTGCAGTCGCGAGAAAAGTGGAACACACCTGCAAATCCTGTAACTGTAGGTACAGTAGTTCTCATCATTGTAGAGAACTGTCCGACATTACGTTGGCCGCTTGGGGTTATCACTAAATTGTTTCCCGGCAAAGACGGTGTAATCCGAGTTGCTGAAGTGAAAACCAAAAGTGGCATCCTGCAGCGTCCTGTAGTGCGACTTTGTCCGCTACCAACGCAGTAGTTTTCTTTATGTTATCGCTAGTTTAAGTTACAATTATTATTGATATAAGCACTATCCTTCGCTCTAGTTTTTGTCCTTATGACTTAGTTTATATTCCGCATTATTAGATTATATTACCGCAAGCATACACCTAATTTAATGGTGATGTTCTTATATATGTTTTCCCCCTTTTTGGGTTTATTTTTATTTTGTTTTTGAGGTTACCTCAAAGCCGGGAGGTTGTTTGGTATTTAAATTAATCATGCATTTCTGAACGCTCTCTTGTGACGTAAATGACGTATTTCCAAATCAACCAATCCCGTTCTTCCTTGAGTGGCCTATATCCGCTTAGTTACCGTTTAACCACGAGACCTACAGCACACCGCCGCCGCCGCGAGAGTGCTTCTATTGCCTATAATTGTGAAGTTTTGTGAACTTTTGTGTCGACACATTGTGCCTGGTACCAGCTAATCATCAGGTGAGTGGCGCTAGCTGTTTCCTGCCTTTTTCCTTGACTTTTACCTGCGTTTTACAGCGTCGAGTAGCGTTCATTACCTACTAATTTAATACACCTTATACAGTCCACCATTAAAAATATTAAAACCGCAATTTCTTGGCTTCTAGCCATATTTTAAACCCGCCAGTAAGTCTGAGTCAATTTCTTTTGACAGTGACAGTGGCTTAAAGATTTTAGGTCTACGTTGGCTTCCTGCTTTTGATAAATTTGTTTTCTCCACTTCACCTCCTCAACCAGTAGGCACAAAGCGTGCAATTTTATCGGCTACTGCCCGTCTTTATGACGTCTTAGGTTTGGTTGGTCCCGTAATTTTATATTCCAAATTATTAATCAAAGAGCTATGGCTTCTCAAATTGGGATGGGATGACATACCTCCCCCACATATTTTAAGCTTATGGCATCACTTTATTAGTGAGTTGCATCTAATTTCTGAATTAGACTTCCCGCGACATATGGGAATTGAACCTGGTTGTAAATTGTCGTTGATAGCATTTTCTGACGCCAGTGAGAAGGCGTGTGGATGCGTCATTTATACTCATGTTACTATAGGTGATCGAGAACCAATCGTTCGTGTTATTTGCTCAAAATCACGCGTTGCTCCAATTAAAACTGTCACAGTTGTTCGATTGGAACTGTGTGGTATCGTTCTTATGACGAAGTTATTGCGTATGGTGTGTGACACATTATCGCAACGATATCCTGTTGATAGTATTTATGCTTTTTCTGACTCTGAAGTCGCACTGTGTTGGGTGAAATCATCTCCGCACAGATTTAACACATTTGTTGCTAACAGAATAGCACAATGTCAATCTTATATTGACCCTGAAAATTTATATTATATTCCGGGTGTGCAAAACCCCGCAGATGCTTTGTCGAGAGGCCTTTTGCCTTCCCAATTAAAGGACCATCATCTATGGTTCAATGGCCCTTCATGGTGCACTCTACCTATTAGCGAATGGCCTATTTCAACTTTCTCTCCAAGTTCGGTAGCACCACTAGAATCAAAAATTGTCACTTGTGTAACCGCTAGTGTAAAGGAAGATCCAATATTATTGTTGAGTGATAGGTGCTCTTCATGGAGTAAACTGCTCCATTGTGTGGTTTATGTTTTAAGATTTTTGAAACAACTGCCTCGCAACGATGTAATTACCGCTAATGATTTAAATACCGCTGAGATATATTTAATAAAACATATCCAGCATTTTTATTTTTCTAACGACATTAAGAATTTACAAACTGGGAAAGCTGTTTCATCCGCTTTGCGTAAGCTTAGTCCATTCATATCTTCCGATAACTTATTAAGAGTTGGAGGACGTTTAAGTTATTCTTCACTTAAGTTTTCTCATAAGCATCCTGCTCTCTTGCCGAGAAAGGGACATGTGATTGATCTTTTAGTTGATTATTATCACCGCACTTATTTACATGCTGGGCCTCAATTATTGCTCTCAATAATAAGGCAAAGGTTCTGGATTCTGTCGGCCAGACGCATTGTAAAACAACGCATACATAAATGCAATACTTGCTTTCGTATGAACCCAAGGCCAACTTTCCCTATAATGTCTGATTTACCTGAGTGCCGTTTAGAACAATGCAACGCATTTACTCATACAGGGGTAGATTATGCTGGCCCTTTGTATATTACAATGGCTAGGAAGCGTGGGATTCGCAGTCAAAAGGCATATCTTTGTCTTTTTATATGTCTGGTGACGAAAGCTGTTCACATCGAATTAGCTTCTGATTTAAGCTCTGCCACATTTTTAGACGCGTTTAAACGCTTTTTGTCAAGACGTGGTCCATGTAAATTTTTATATAGCGACAACGGCAAAAACTTCATAGCTTCAAAATCGTATTTAAACGAGTTGCATGACTTCTTAAAGTCTGATAATTATTATAAAACTTTTCAAAATGAGCTTACTAAAAACCGCATTATTTGGCGTTTTAATCCTCCCACCGCCCCACATTTTGGAGGGATCTGGGAGGCAAATATAAAAAGTGCCAAGGCTTTACTTTTTCGAGTAATAGGTAAACAAATCCTTACTTATGAGGAGATGCTTACGATTCTTAATCAGATAGAATGTGTTCTTAATAGCAGGCCACTTTATCTCCTAAGTTCTGATCCATCAGAACCCACAGCTCTTACTCCTTCACATTTTTTACATACCGCTCCTTTGGCATTCTTACCAGCAGCGGATGTAACCAATGAGAGAGCTAATTTACTGTCTAGGTTTTCTTTGATGGACTCGATTGTCCAGTCTTTTTGGAAGAGGTTTCGTTCTGAATATCTTCATAACTTACAAATGCGGGAAAAATGGAACACTCTTTCCAACCCTGTAGCTGTAGGTACGATTGTCATAATTAATGTTGATAATGCGCCTCCTCTGCAATGGCCATTGGGAGTTATAACACGATTATTTCCTGGTAAAGATGGAATTGCTCGTGTTGCAGAAATGCAAACTAATTGTGGTACCTACGAGCGACCTATAGTACTGTTGTGCCCGTTACCAACGCAGTAGCATTTTTACTAATTATTTTATTTATTATTTAAGTTTAGTAATTTATGTTAGCGACACACAGGTTGTAAGCGGTGGTAACCAACCAGTTTTTTTGTTATTTATTTTAATTGAAGACTGATATAGTCAATTTAATATAGATTTTATTAGTCTATATTTTTTGAAGGGATTCCTTCAAGGCCGGGGGGATGTTGGATCTCGTTATTGAAAACTTATTATTTACCAAAATGCACTTGTAGCAGGCTGGATTTCCTTATCCTTCATCCTTTCCCTAGTGCGCCTTATATAGAAAAAAGAAGAAATGTGACGTGAATTTGTCACCGCCGGAAAAAATATATTTTCTTATGGCGTGATCGCGATATTATTTAAAAATCATTATAATAATTAATTCCGCCCTCGTTAAAAGCAAAAGAAGTGCCAGAGACAATAGCAGCAGATACAACTATCTAATTTGTGGAGCAGCAGAGGACGCCGCCATCATCGCATCACAGCCGTTCAAGGTAGGGCGCACCATCCGTTCCTTGTAGCAGCTGCGATTTATTCCTTTTGTGTTCCCTGCAGTTGCTAACTTCCTTGTCCTTGCAATCCAGTATGCTGCGAATGTAGTATAGTTTCTTTTGTCCGCGTTTTTAATATATAATTATACATTTATATTTATATACAGTCCATTCGAAAATTGCTTGTAGGAAAATTTTGAAATTCCTTAACCCGCCAGTATCAATAAGTCAAAATTTGAAAGTCCATAAGATAAAGAAAAATACTCGGGAGATTATTTCAGGTACTGGTAACTCTACGCACACACAGGTAATTGTATCCGTACACAGAAATCACAGCTTACGCACACACTGGCAAGGTCAAACTGGCGTCACTTATTTTTTCAACTGAAATTATGGCAACCCCTCCCTTATAAGGGAGATACCTTTGTTCAGCAGTGGACTTTTCGGCTGCTGATGATTGCTAATTTTGCACAAATAAGTCATTTATTGTTTTTAAACTGAAATTAGGCTTTATTATTTTACCAATAATTATGTTATCCTATTTTTATTAAAAAATGTGGTATTGTTTTTTTTGGAAATTCATGCAAAAGCCGATGAAAAATTTCAACACTAGAATTTTCAGAATCATGTGGATCCCTGGTATCGTTTTCGGTACGATGTCCCTTACACCCCGTATAGCTTACTATATTATAGGAGCCACAGACGAATCGAAGGACACCGCATTTTAAAATATCGTATCATTTAAAATTAATAAACTATTTGATTCCCTTTTTTACGTTTTGTGCCATGTTAATAACATATTTCTAAAAACTATAATAACCTTTTTACTGCAAAGACGAACAAATTGACACCTCATTTATCAAAATTGGATAAGTAGTTCCGAGTCGCTAACTTACAAACGCACACTTAAATACATACATACATAGACTGTTAAAATCATTACCCTTCCTTTTCCGTAGTCGGGTAAAAAACCAAACCACAAAACTAAGTTTGATTGTCGAGGCTTTTTTTAAATTACTCAGAAACTATACTACTTAGAAACATCATTTTATTTTTCCTGTAAAATATAGATCATTTTCATTTATTATCCCTAATTATTTCAGACTTTCTCTCCACAAACTTCGGAGATAAGTGGGCCTTATCTCCGAATTTTTAATTATAACCAAAAAACTACTTGACATAAACTAAAATTAAAATCTGATTTGAAACGTGCAAATAAAGCTCTTTTATGTTACCCCATTCGGTATATGTAGTAGTCTCACTTTGAAAAATGTTGACACCCCTTTTTGACACCCAATTTCAACCCCCATTAAAAACAAAAAGAGAAAATATACTTTTTTTCATTTGCATTGAGGCCAAACTCAGACCCAAGTCTGTAAGATCTAAAACTGTTTCAAGTTTTAAATCATTAGCATCAGTGGTTCCTAACATACATATATGTATAGGTGTGACAGAGAGACAGACGAAATCAGACCATAGGTATTCCTTTTTTACCTTTAAGATATGGAACCCTAAAAGTGATTTTAGATTAGATTTGGATTATTTACTTTCTTTTCTCATCACAAAGTATACTTATTACTAACTGTTTGCTAAATTCACAGTGCTGATATTTATATTAATACCTGTATTACACGTCACCAGGGCCCCGAAATTCCCGGACTGACTGACTTTTCAGTCCAGGAATCTCAAGCCTTTGCTTGAACCAACTTTTGCTACTCATATTTTATTTATAATTTAATATATAATAAACCGTTCATCGAAATTCAAAATAAATATCTTCGAAAGAAAACCATTCAAACTATAATATCCGTGTAATATACGCAGCAAATGAAATAATAAATATTACAAAAAAAATAATCACTAAGTACATATACTTTATTTTAGTCGAATTTTAATAAACATATTTAATTAACCGTCGGAACCTATTTTAATAATGTAGCATATTCACCTCATTACAATCTCATATATCAACCTCCATTGTCATACCTCATAATTTTATAAATATTTGTATTTATTTTTAATTAATATTCAAAATTTTAAATATAGACAAGGAGCTGTCAAGTTGGAAGATGAAAAAATAAACGTCAGTCGAGAGGCTGTGCTGGAGAGTCTAGGGTCGAGAGTCTGGAGTCGTGAGACTGGAGGCTGAGTTGGAGCCGTGGAGGGGACTATACTCTAAACCACACGTTACGTGACAATATATTTCAAAAGTAAACAAAAATGCCTGACAAAAACAAAAGATACTCTCAAACACGAATTGAAACACGCTGATCAGTCGTCGCACATATAATAAGACTGCCCTAGACTGTTCATTTTTGATGCCAAATAAAAGTCAACGTTGTGGTCAAATAAAAATTAACACTCCTCGCTTCGCTCGTCGTCGTATCTATATATTTCACTAGACTTGACTTTGCCCTAGACTAGTCATGAAAACTGAATACTATACTGCACTAAAAGGTAATAAATAATTTATGGAACTCGTTCTTTCTTTCAATAAACTCATATAATTAGACATCAAACTTCACAAGGTAAGTTCGTTTAATTCTTAATTATACTTCGTTTATTTCACGAAGACAAGTCTGATTTACTTGCAGGATGTTTAGAGCATCGAAAAAAAATAATTAAAGATATTAAGGGCTATCTATATACTTAATAAATTTCTTGTTTACTTTTCATACAAGATATACTGTTCATACTAAATACCGCGACAATGATTTTCGGTTCTGTAATGGCAGAGATATACATGTCTCTCTGCGGTATCTAGTTTCCAATTTTCAAACAATATAGAAATAAAGACTCCGTCCACGTCTGTTAGTCGTATACTTTTTCTAAATCCAGACCGCGATGCGATCTTCAACCCCATTCAAAGAACCTGCCCTGCAAGGTTCATTATTTATTCTTCAATTTATGCACACAGAAGGAAACAATTACATAAAATTAATAGGAAAAAATGTACAAAGGTGCTGCTTATTTCAAATGGAATCTATTCCAGCAGACCTGTAAGAGGAGAGTTGAAAAAAAAAGAAAAGAAGAGAAAAGTGGACACAGTACACATGAAGAAAAAGGAAATAGATATGCATGTGTTCATATTTATAATATATATATGCATGTTATACATAAACAAACATAATAAGCGGCTGAAAAATTTTTAATATTGTACAGTTTTGAGCACTCATTTTCTAAGATAACTTGTATTGACTTGTATTCCAAATAAACTTTCATATTTGGTAAATTTCAATATTTATTATTTCAATAGTAAAAAAAAAGATTTACTTTACTCCTTTGAAGAACCTTATTTTGTTGGCTATATAAATTCATTATTATAATATTATTGTTATCATTGTTGTCCATTAGGGTAACAATAATAGATTCTGATTTCAGTTAAAGTAATGCGAGTGTAACCAGAATAATATGTATTGTAAAAAATAAATGATAGCGTAGCAATTATCAAGGGATAGCGGTATAACCACTGGCTATAATATGCCCAATTATCACTAAGCGATTCACATAAATTGAAGGTTCTAAGTCTGTATTAACATGTTTTTACTATATTTTTAGACTTTAGTGATGTTAATCTATACTTATAATAAAACTGTAACAGGTCCAATTCTGTACATTGAAGATATTTTGAAAATTATATTTGGAGGGCATTCTATAACCGATACTGAGGCCGAAAATGTATTTTTTTTAATTTTTGTCTGTCTGTCTGTCTGTCTTTCTGTCTGTCTGTCTGTCTGTCTGTCTGTATCACGGCTGAGCATCACGCCTAAACTACTGAATGGATTCAAATGAAACTTGGCATCATTTGAGATCTTACTACGAGGTAGGACATAGGATACTTTTTATCCCGTAATCTAGCACGGTTCTTTTGGGAGAGTGGATTAAAGTCAAAATGGGTACTTGGTTATACGCTTGGTCCGATTTTATCAATTTTTCTTCATAATTATAATAAATATTAGTAAGGGAACACTCATAAAGAGTTGTTATCAAGGTTTTGTAATCGATTGGGTTAAGCAACGTTAGGTAAGGTCATTAAATAGATGGGTGACCGTTTAACGCCATTTGAACTAAACGGGTCCGTGCTTCGGAGAGCAAGTAAAAAGTGGGTCCCAGTTTTTAACCGACTTTAAAAAAGGAGGTTTTGTATTTTATGAGAATGTTTATTATTGAAAGTTTAGTTAACGTAAACACAGCGCGGGCGGAGCTGCGTGGGTCAGCTAGTTATTAATATATTTCATGTTTATATAAACACTTTATTTTCTTTTACCATTAGACTACGGTACTATATGTAGTTAAAATGAAGGAACGCTAGGTATTTTGCAACAAGTAATAAAATTCGATTATAATACGATTAATATAAGTATGTCAATGCTAATAAGTCAGAATTACATAAACCAATAATTGATGTGAGTAATTATGATAGTGGACATAGAGATCTATAGTTTATAATGTTAATCTGTATTACCATCTATTATGTATCAATCAAATGATCTTGTAACTTATTATATAAAACTAATGTTTGATTGACGGGACGTATAATGCGGTGGCTAGAAACCTCAACCACCACCCCGAAGTCGAGGGCTGAATCCCAGCCAAGACAACTGTTTGGATGAACGCGTCCAGCATGGGGTTGTTACAATAAATTATGTATTCATACACATGTATGTTCGTCGGCAGAACGGATTTCGCCGTAGCACAAATTACACAATCTTTGCAGTGCGTGGCTTACGAGATTATTATTATTTTTTTATTTTTTTTTATTAATTGTGAATACAGACATCTACTTACGTACATCCGGTGTAGATATACCTGTAGCATATTCGGCTCGTAGTATTTTCCTGCGTAGTTACTGGCCTGTGGGCATGATGAAAGTGATGTCATCGATGTGCAAGGATCTGCACAGGCCTGTGGTAGGGATAAACATACGGCTTCTAGGCTGTCCCCATACGTTAAAAGCTTCTGAAAAGTCCGGTGCGAAATTAAATTACATATAACTAATAAGCTTTTTTTTTACTGTATAGGTACTCGAAAAAGGTACTCGGAAAATATTGTAAACGACAGATAGCAATGTCGCTATCCTTTTATTTATATACATTAGCCAGGAATCTGGCTACAAAAGTTGCTTCTATTGAGCAACATAATTTTGACATACAAATTAATGCAGCCAAGCACTTGGCTATCAATAATGACATAATATGTAATTTAAATTAGACTCTAAGACAACAGAGACTAACTCTGGCATGGATAAATTAAATGATAATTTTATTATAAATTCACATCAAAGCCCATGTAATAATGACCTTAAATTAAATGTAAATAAAATACCCTGTACCCGCTTGGTACATCAGAATATACAAGGTATGTTGGGCAAAGACTTAGAAATTGAATTGTTCTTGAACGGTCACAATATAGATATTTTTTGTGTAACTGAACATTGGCTAAAGAGTGACCAGTTCATGTTCAATTTTAATAACTACCAGGTTGCCAGCTCGTTCAGCAGAGTGAACATAATTCGTGGGGGCTCCCTAATTATTACTAAAAAGAATATTAAATACAAAGAACGTACTGATCTGGTGAGCCTTTCTGTTGAACGAGTTATTGAATTAGCTTGCATTGAGACTGAGCAGTTTTTAGTTTTGAGCGTATACAGGCCCCCGTGTTCACCATATGATGATTTTGAACGAATATTAGAAACTGTTTTGCACAAAACGTCCTACACGAATAAAACAATTATTGTCTGTGGAGACTTTAACATAAATCTACTGGAAAATACCACTGTGACCAGTAAATTTATAACATTATTTAGATCACACAATCTGTACAACATGTTCTTGGAGCCCACTAGGATAACCTCTTTTAGCGCAACATGTATCGATAACATATTTACAAGTATCAAACCGATACACAAAGAAGTAATAAATAAACTTGATTCTGACCATTGTGGACAGCTTGCTGTGTTTCCTAGTAAAATCATGAAAACTAAAAGAAATGTTATGTTTGTTCCGATAACAGAACGTCGCTTATGTCATTTCAAAGTCACCCTGACTGACAGCTTGCCTGTGTTGCCCTGTCATGAAGATCCAAATATTTTGTATAACTCGTTATTCCAATGTATCGATAATCGCTTTGGAAAAATATTTAAACCTAAAACTTTATCGATTAATCATAATGTATCGTTTAATGATTGGGCGACGGTAGGTATCTATACGAGTCGGAGAAAATTGTACGAACTTTATAATGAAAGATGTGTTAATTCCTCGCCGCTATTTAAAGAATATGTAAAACAATACTCTAAGGTATTTAAACGAGCTTGTTCCATAGCTAAAGCTAATTATTTAAAACAAAAAATCAGTAACTCTGAAAACAAAATTAAAATGACATGGAATATTATAAATAGTGAAACTGGTAGGTCATCAGTACGCAATAATGAATTTTGTTTACATGTGAATAATAAAGATGTAACAGCGGATTTAGATGTGGCGACAGAGTTTGAACGATTTTTTACTGATGTTCCCATTAATATAACGAAAACTCTGAATTCGTCGTCCATTTCCGCTGAAATTTTATTAAAAGAAAACATACCAGAGTGTGGCACAGCCTTTCAATTCTGTTTTGTTACTGCTAATGATATTATAAATACTTTCAAACAGCTTAATCAGAAAAAGACAGCTGATATATGGGGACTTTCTGTACAAGTAATAGCATCAATAATTGAAGTAATTGCCCCTCAATTAGCAGTGATATTTAATAGCTGTGTTATGAGTGGAGAGTTTCCTGACCTTATGAAGCACAGCAAAATTGTACCTATATTTAAGTCTGGCAGTACCGCTGAGCCTACGAATTTCAGGCCTATTTCGGTGTTGCCAGCCTTAAGTAAAATTTATGAAAAACTTATATTAAATCAAATATTAGATCATTTTAATAAAAACAATTTTATTCATGATAAACAGTTCGGCTTTAGAAAAAATCGATCAACTACTGACGCGGGAGTCGAATTATTAAAATATATTTACCAGGCTTGGGAGGAATCACATGATGCTCTTGGTGTATTCTGTGATTTATCCAAAGCTTTTGATTGCGTAGATCACGACACGATGGTCAGGAAATTACGCCACTATGGTTTGAGGAACAGAGCTTTAGACCTTCTGACTTCATATTTGAATAATAGAATTCAGAAGGTTGATATAAATGGTAAGAGATCCCCAGGATCTGTGGTTTCCTTAGGCGTCCCTCAAGGTTCAATATTAGGCCCATTTCTGTTTTTAATATACATTAATGATTTACCCTACTTCGTGGGGGATAAACTTAATGTTGTATTGTTCGCGGATGATACCTCTCTTTTATTTAAAGTTAAGCGTAAACTCCATGATTATGACGAAGTGAACAACGTCCTCTCTAAAGTCGTCCACTGGTTCAATATTAACAATTTAAAACTGAATGAGAGCAAAACTAAGTGTATAAAATTTGTAACACCTAATGTAAGACCGGTGGCTACCAATGTGGAAATTAATGGAGCATCGTTGGACCTTGAGGTTTCGACTGTGTTTCTTGGTATAACAATAGACGCTAAGCTACAATGGGGCCCACAAATTGAGAAACTGTCAGGTAGACTAAGCTCCGCGGCTTATGCAGTGAAAAAAATTAGACGCTTAACTGATGTTGAAACCGCTAGAATTGTCTATTTCAGCTATTTCCACAGTATTATGTCTTATGGTATATTACTGTGGGGATCTTCTGCAGAACTTAATGCCATTTTTATTCTGCAGAAAAGAGCTGTGAGAGCCATTTATAATCTGGCTCCTACCGATTCACTTAGAGAAAAATTCAAAGAAATAGATATTCTAACGGTTGTTTCACAATTCATATTTGAAAATTTAGTTTATGTTCAGAAAAATATTGGATCTTTTAAAAAATATAGTGATATTCATGGTGTTAATACCCGGAACAAACACGATCTTGTTTTGCATTCCACGCGTCTCCACAGAACAGGCAAATCTTTTATGGGTCAAAGTATACGCTTCTATAACAAACTGCCACAGGATATCCGAGATCTTCCACTGAATAAATTTAAACCTTTGATAAAAAGCCGATTGTCGAAAAAGGCTTATTATAAAATCTCGGATTACCTAGAGGATAAAGCTGCGTGGGCTTGAACTGCCTGACTCATGCAAGCTTTGAATTTTAAGGCTTACAATTTGTAACACCATATAAAGTGTTGGATAACTGATGGCTGCTGCACTAGTCAATTAATTGATGACATCAATAATATGTTAAAGTGCTTTGTGTCTTGCCTGACGAGGCACTGCTTAACAGCAGAAGTTAAATGTTAGACGTGTGCCACTGTGATATTAGATTGGTCATGCTCGCCATCGAAAGGTCTTTGCTTGTGGCGGCTTCGTGTGGCGGGTCACCCCCTTCCCTCCAATATGGTTGAGGGGAGTGATGGCTGCTGCTCGAGTCAACTCGTGCGCGGGTGCTGCTTGGGGGGACTGGTCCGACTACTATCCCTTTGGCTTTTTAGTTTGTTGTACCTACTTTCGTCGTATTTTATTATTTTTTTTCCCTGTATTATTTGATCTTTTGAACGGCAAGACACACTGTCGCTCTGATCTAACTGTAACATGACACACTGTTTAAAAAAAAAAAAAAGTGATAAAATGACAAGCCCGCTGAGTTTCTTGCCGGATCTTCTCAGTTGAGGCCGCGTTGTGATCCGGTGGTAGCTTCTAAAAAAAAAATACATGACCTTTCAAAAGTGCTAGCGTTAAGCCTATTTGAAATAAACTATTTTTGACTTTGACTTTGACTCTGTGGTTTGTTATATTTTTCGATTCAATTCAATTTATTTATTGCAAAATATGATTACAGGTGTCATACAAATATAGTAGCATCATATTTGACCTTACGGTATGCAATAATATTAGTTTCACAGTTCTAACGTAGACGTTGTTACTTAATAAGAATTTAAAATATTTGAGCTGTGCAGGCAACGCTGTTGAACCTTCTTGATTTTCTTATATTGCATAACTGATA
This sequence comes from Furcula furcula, assembly GCA_911728495.1. Taxonomy (NCBI): domain Eukaryota; kingdom Metazoa; phylum Arthropoda; class Insecta; order Lepidoptera; family Notodontidae; genus Furcula; species Furcula furcula. Next base: position 5,510,970 of record OU452246.1, on the reverse strand, counting down.
TTGTTACTACTATTGGTACAGAAATGTCAATGTAGGTATAATATAGGTTGTTCTAAGGTTTTACGAGTAAATAAATTGAAATATAAGTTTAAGCAAGCTTCCGCCGCACTGGAATTAATACTGCTAATGATACTGAATTTAAGCATTCTATAAATGATGTATCTTACGCAGGGCCTTGGCCCAATAATTGCTAAGTATAGTATGACCTTGGAAGTGGTAAATCTGAATGATTATTAGGATCTCGTAATTTACAACATTATGTTTTGTATACGCAAGTTATGCACAATATTATTATGCACAACCAGTAGTCACAATCAGTATTATTATATATACCTTTTTACTTGATTTACGCTTTCTGGGAGACATACTTTGCTATATCTCGGTCTATGCGCTACCTCCCGCATACCTAGCTGGGGTTCATAAAATCCATATCTACCAATATGTGCAGATGATTTGATATTATGTGTGGTACTATACAATGCATCAAAGATTGTTATATGTATTAACTTGATGCCATCGGAGCTATATACGGTATAAGTGGGAATTCGACAATAATACATATTGTAAGGTAGTTCGATGTCATAAGACCCATAACCAGTTTACGTAAAGATCAAACAATAAATACACTTTGTAAGGTACATATTTTGATGTGACAGGCACCCTACACAGTGTACGTGAGGATCGAACAATAAATACACGTTGTAAGATAGTTACACGCCATAGGACCCATACACGGTCTACGTGAGGATCAATCAATAAACACATATTGTGCATTTGTCACAGGACCCATACACGATTTACATGAGGATCAAGTGAGTACACATTGCGACGTAGTTGGATATCTGATACTTACACGGGATACTTACACGATGCCCATGAGGATTAACCAATGAATGCACATTATAGTGTGGTTGGACGTCATATGATCCATACACGATTAACGTGAGGATTAAACGATGAATGCGCCTCGCGGTGTAGCTAGACGTCAAATGATCCTTACACGATTCACGTGAGGATTAAACGATGAATGCGCCTCGCAGTGTAGATAGACGTCAAATTATCCTTACACGACTTGCGCGAGGATTAAACAATGAATACACAACATAGGTAACATTGTATACATATGTCATATGATCTTCTTTATAACATTTTGTTTAATCCTGTTACTCCACGTTACCTAAAAAACCGTTTTGAGTTTCTTCATGCCACGCATTCTAGGTCCTTGAGATCATCGGAGGATCTTGATGTTGAGCATGCCGGACCATTCCACAGTATTTTATGACAAATCTTTTGCTGTTCAAGCCGTCAGACTGTGGAACGCGTTACCTATCCAAGTCAGGAAAGCAAAGTCCTTGCCTAGTTTTAAATATCTAGTTAAAGAACACTATCTCTCTTTATAATCGTAATTATAAAATATATTTTCTATTTTATATTATACTACTATTATATATATTTTCTTTTTATTCTTCTATTCAACAATAAAATTTAATTTTTATTGAAGTGCACCTTCAACTGCCCATTATGTTTTTCTCTATCATTTTCTAGTAGGGTTGCCTGGAAGAGATTGCTTTTTAGCGATAAGGCCGCCTTTGTACATTGATATCTACAACGTATTGTTAAATTTACATGTAACTTTTGGTGTACAATAAAGTGTATTTATTATTATTATTATTATTATGATCCATACACGGTTTACGTGAGGACGATACGACTAACACCTCTTGACCAACTCCGAAGACGATGACAGCTCCTAGCTATTCACAAATACCACACCAAAAAGACATCACAGAAAAGTATGGTTATAATTATATTTATTTATTTCATGGCACCTTCCGTACACTATACACGTGTATTGTGTATTCACGTACGTAACACGTTTTCATAACACAAAGTACGTACTCAAGATTCGGGAGCTTTAAATAAGGTTTTTAAAAATAAAACTAATTAACTTAAAAGACGTCTGAGCTTGAAGAGCGTCCAATTTATTCTAATTAAAATACAACTCGTATGGCTAAGATTGAATTTTGCTTATTCCTAATGTATAAAAGTTTCTTATCTATAATAAGAAGTCATGCCACCCTCAGAGGTACCACCCAAGCTGCAAGCTTGCACTTTATAGGATGACTCTACAGTCTGGAGGTAACATAACTCCTCCATCCCCAAGAGCAAAATTATCGGAATTACCGTTTTGGTTGTGATTGCGATAATTTTGCAGCATTTGAGTAATTTTATTTTTAAATATTAAGTATAAAAGAAATATAAAAATGCTTAAAACTATTAAGCTAAAACTAATATATCCTAAACACCCACTGAAGTTAATATCTTTGGTATCAAGAACACTTTGAATCACTTCACTATTCTTGAGCGCGTGGGACATGTAAGTGAGTTCGTCCAAGTTGACCCCGTTCATATCGAGTGCACGTGCACTTGTTAGGGTGCTTGCATTCGTTCGTATCTGCGGTAGAGTCACGACAGGTATCGGCACGACATCATCGTTCGCCTGAGTCGTGTAATGGTGACACATCTGAATCCCTTGTACTTCTAAGTCGCAGTTTTCATCGAGGGTCACGAGATAGGTCCCCAGGATAGGCTGTTTACTGACCTCCTTGTCGCAATGCTTTGCAAGAGTGGTCTTGACTCTAGTATACAGGATCCAATTGTCCTCATTGATTCGTTGAACCCTTATTTCTTCTAGTTGGATTTCACGTTGTATGCAGCTGGTAGTATTGGTGTCGAACTTCATCAGTTGTTCCACACATGTAGGCTCCGGATACTGGGCTCGGTCGGCCTCAGTACACGGGAAATGATCGCTGACATCTGATGAGCGGCACGCTTTCACGATCGGTAAGAATTTCATCCCTTTCGCCAATAGGTACGGATATTTGGGGAAAATGGCAAAGGTTTTATTATTAGGTTCATGGAAAATCGGAATAGTATAAAGTTTATAATAATTGTATGTACAGTTATCAACCAATGGTATTTCCATTACAAAGATCACCTGGTTTTTCTTGAGATAAGATTTAACGCTTATAACTCCTTCTATTTTAAATAAATTTTCTTCCAAAGGTGGATACAGTAAATTTTCAGTATGTGATATTAATTTTAAATGATATAATAATTCAGTAGAGTTTATTATCGACTGATGTAAAATAGAGACTTTGCTTAATGCTAAGGCAGTTTCGATTTCACTCAATTTGATAAAGATTGTTCTAAAACTGCTTATGAATATGTTGAATAATCCTAAAATATGTGTGGAGAAAACCCAATTGTCCCCTTTTGTTGCCAAATCATTTAACATAGTCTCAATCTTTGATAACCGGTTTTCTATAATAGCAGAATTTGTACTTACAACTTTAGTGACATTGATGAAGCTATCCAACATTTTGGAGATTATCGTTAACTTTTTAGAGGTAATTATTTGATCTTTCTGTAACTGAGATGTTAATTGGTCATATTTAAGCGCATCATTATGATCAAGGTTACCCGTGATAACCTTTATAATAGATCCTAACGGGTTTAGGATTCCTCTCTTGAAACGCTGCTGTGGGACTAATTGTTGATATTTATATAATGTAGTATCGCGTATATAATCTGTATGAATTTTTATATTGGAAAAATATTTAGGGTTACTGTTTCCCACTAAATTGGTAAATTCCATGTAATTTAAATTTATAAAATTAAGGTCTTCGTAAATCTTTTCTAAACTAATAACTTTAATTATAGTCCAATAATCGGTTTGAATATGAGCTTCACCTATTTTGATTGGAAGTATTCCTGGGTTCTCTTGAAGTGAACGCAGATGAAGGGCTAGCGCCGGCATCGCGATCACTATCGTCGCGTCGCTATGCACCACCTGTGGAGGGCGTTTTACGTTTTTAATGGGGACCTTAGTTTCCCTTTGTCCTACCCTAATAGGAATAATATTTCTAACTACCTTTCCCGTAGTCGTAGCCTTTACATAACGTGCTTTGTCTTTGCTTTTTCTTTTGTTGACATCTTTAGCGAAAATACACACATCAAAAGTGTCTAGGGATCAAGCATTTTTAAGCGGATTTCTTGAGATTGAGATGTGGCTTTGTAATAAATTTATGATTTTATAAATTTATATGGATCCTTTTTGGTGCATTTCATAATTTGAATCAGGAACTGTGAATCAAATTCGAGTAAAAGATGAAAATCAGCTGTCAATATTTTCCCTATAAAAACATACAACGCATTGAAGACATTATTAGTGCTACTGTTTCCCTACTACTGATTAAAACCAACGTTATTATGGAGCGGCGACGTCATTTAAGCAGGGAAGAAATGCTCAGAGCCGTGGGAATGATAGAAGCTGGTTCCCGGCAACGTACTGTGGCTTTAGCTCTGAATACAAGTCAGAGTGTTATCAGTCGACTTTGGACACGTTACCGAAGCACTGGTACCGTGGCTGAGCGCCATGGAGGACGGTATCGCTGCACCACACGGAGACAAGACCGATATATTCAAATCTTAACTCGAAGAGCTCCAACAATAACTGCCATGATGTTAGCCGTGAGGCTTCATCACTCTTCAGGGAACTTAATTAGCGACCAAACAGTCAGAAACCGCTTGCATGAAGTGAACCTTCATTCCCGAAGACCGCTACGGGTACCACCTATAGCAATGCACAATCGTAGGATTCGATATCAATGGGCTCTTGAACACAGAAATTGGGCAGAAGAACAATGGCGTTTCGTGTGCTTTTCTGATGAGTCTCGTTTTGGTATGAGACCGGATACAAGACGTATACGACACTGGAGAACCCCTGGACGCCAACAGCGATTAAAATCCTGCCAGGAAGTCCATCCTTATAGTGGTGGAACCATCATGGTATGGGCGGGTATTTGGATCGGCGGAAGAACTGAGTTGATTTGGATCAGAGGCAACCTCAACGCTCAAATTTATGCTGAGACGATTGTATCAGACGTCATCGTTCCTCTACAAGTGCAAATCGGTCCCTTATTTCAGTTAATGCATGATAATGCACGACCGCACACCGCAAGAGTTGTAAGACAGACTCTCGCCGCAGCTAACATCAATGTCCTGCCCTGGCCTGCTCAGTCGCCAGACTTGAACCCGATTGAGCATGCATGGGATATGCTACAGAGAAGAGCTCTGCCGAATATGGAGGGTATCCAGTCGCAAGAAGACCTTTTTTTGTTGTTGCAACGAACATGGGCGGCCATTCCACAGCGTGATTTGGATGAACTCATTTTGAGTATGCCAAACCGATGTTCTTGTGTTGTTAGTGTTCGCGGTAGAAACACGGATTATTAATTGTTTAAGTTACCCAATAAAATTTTAAAGAAAACTGTTATTTCAGTCTTTTTTTCGAACTTTTGTGTTAGTGGTTCAAATGTCAAAAATCCCTTTATTAGGAAAATGGCAAATTTCTTTATTAATGCAAAGGTGACTTGGTTTATCGTTACTGTGACAAACGAAAACACTTTATTTGATGAATCCTTAAAGAAAATTTTAATTAATATCAATCAGGAGAAAAGTTATTGCAAAAATATATGTTGATCCCTAGACACTTTTGATGTGTGTATATGTAAGTTAAATCTGGGATATAATATGCTTGCCCCCCGGCGGCGGACTCAAAGGCCAGGCACTGAGGGACACCTGGTGCAGATCCCCCCCGAGAACCCAGGTTTCCCTCTCATGTGCCGATGTGACAGCCAGGGGAGTTTTAGTGGGTAAGAATGAGGTTGACTTCCCCACAGGATACCCACCTATTGAAGGTTTCCCCCGTGACCCCTGCCGTTGGGGGTTTAGTGTATAAGAATCCTACATACCCGTTTGACCACCAACAGGGTCCCACAAATCCCATTAAAGGCTTCCCCCGTGACCCCTGTAACCGTGAGCACCGTGACAGGTTCCCGAGGAACTATAATGTGCCTCTCCGGCGGCGGGTTCAAAGTCAAGGCACTGAGTGGTATCAGCTGGTGCAGATCCCGACAGATAGCCCAGGTCCGCCCTCTAATGTGCCGATGTGATAGCCGCGGGGGTTTTAGTGGGTAAGAATTTCCCGGTTGACCCCCGTTTACGTCTTAACGATGAAACCGAACAAGGAAGCCCGTATTGTTTCCATAAATTGGTTTTAAAGAAATGGTGTCCTGTTCCTGTCCTTAATCCACCCAAATTGTGCACCGGTACACGTCTGCAGTTTCTAATAAAATTATAAATACAATTAACAAATCACAAGCTCAGAGATTCAACGTTACAGGCTTAACCTAAGCGTTGAGTTCTTTGCCCATGGACAGACAGCTATACGTAGACCTCTTCTAAACAGAATTTGTTCATATTGCGTTACGAAAAGTCAGCTACAAACATTATTTATGAAGAAATTCTATAATCAAAGGCAGTAACTTTAAATTACCTATTCATTTTTTTTTATTCTCAATTACACCCGTGCGAAGCCGGGGCGGGTCGCTAGTACTTATAATAAAACTGTAACAGGTCCAATTCTGTACATTGAAGATACACACATCAAGTGTCTAGGGATCAAGCATTTTTAAGCGGATTTCTTGAGATTGAGATGTGGCTTTGTAATAAATTTATGATTTTATAAATTTATATGGATCCTTTTTGGTGCATTTCATAATTTGAATCAGGAACTGTGAATCAAATTCGAGTAAAAGATGAAAATCAGCTGTCAATATTTTCCCTATAAAAACATACAACGCATTGAAGACATTATTAGTGCTACTGTTTCCCTACTACTGATTAAAACCAACGTTATTATGGAGCGGCGACGTCATTTAAGCAGGGAAGAAATGCTCAGAGCCGTGGGAATGATAGAAGCTGGTTCCCGGCAACGTACTGTGGCTTTAGCTCTGAATACAAGTCAGAGTGTTATCAGTCGACTTTGGACACGTTACCGAAGCACTGGTACCGTGGCTGAGCGCCATGGAGGACGGTATCGCTGCACCACACGGAGACAAGACCGATATATTCAAATCTTAACTCGAAGAGCTCCAACAATAACTGCCATGATGTTAGCCGTGAGGCTTCATCACTCTTCAGGGAACTTAATTAGCGACCAAACAGTCAGAAACCGCTTGCATGAAGTGAACCTTCATTCCCGAAGACCGCTACGGGTACCACCTATAGCAATGCACAATCGTAGGATTCGATATCAATGGGCTCTTGAACACAGAAATTGGGCAGAAGAACAATGGCGTTTCGTGTGCTTTTCTGATGAGTCTCGTTTTGGTATGAGACCGGATACAAGACGTATACGACACTGGAGAACCCCTGGACGCCAACAGCGATTAAAATCCTGCCAGGAAGTCCATCCTTATAGTGGTGGAACCATCATGGTATGGGCGGGTATTTGGATCGGCGGAAGAACTGAGTTGATTTGGATCAGAGGCAACCTCAACGCTCAAATTTATGCTGAGACGATTGTATCAGACGTCATCGTTCCTCTACAAGTGCAAATCGGTCCCTTATTTCAGTTAATGCATGATAATGCACGACCGCACACCGCAAGAGTTGTAAGACAGACTCTCGCCGCAGCTAACATCAATGTCCTGCCCTGGCCTGCTCAGTCGCCAGACTTGAACCCGATTGAGCATGCATGGGATATGCTACAGAGAAGAGCTCTGCCGAATATGGAGGGTATCCAGTCGCAAGAAGACCTTTTTTTGTTGTTGCAACGAACATGGGCGGCCATTCCACAGCGTGATTTGGATGAACTCATTTTGAGTATGCCAAACCGATGTTCTTGTGTTGTTAGTGTTCGCGGTAGAAACACGGATTATTAATTGTTTAAGTTACCCAATAAAATTTTAAAGAAAACTGTTATTTCAGTCTTTTTTTCGAACTTTTGTGTTAGTGGTTCAAATGTCAAAAATCCCTTTATTAGGAAAATGGCAAATTTCTTTATTAATGCAAAGGTGACTTGGTTTATCGTTACTGTGACAAACGAAAACACTTTATTTGATGAATCCTTAAAGAAAATTTTAATTAATATCAATCAGGAGAAAAGTTATTGCAAAAATATATGTTGATCCCTAGACACTTTTGATGTGTGTAATTTTCCCCTGCGGAATATCTACATCGGACTCACCACCTTTCTTTTCTCTTATCTTTTCTTTTCCTTTTAACATCTTTTGCGCTATATGTTCGTATAAAAATTTGGTTCGCTTGGCATGGTCCCTGACTAATTGCTGTATATATTGCTTTTCTAACTCAATACCACAAGGGTTACCTGAATCAGTATGTCCGAAGACTACCTCAAAAGGTGTTAGACCTGTGACTGAATGTATAGTATGGTTGTACGCCATAACTGAATAAGTCATGACTGATGCGGCATCTGTGCATTTCTTTTCATACTTTGCTAGCCTATAAATCTCGATAATAGTAGAATGGAACCGTTCAATTAAACCCATAGATGATGGGTTATTAGGGGTACCAATGTGAAGCTCAACTTTATGAAGGCTTAAAAATTCTTTTAACAGTTCATTGTTAAATTCGGTTCCTGGATCAGAGCTTATTCTTTTGGGAATGCCATAAAAGGAAAAGTATTTTGTTAGTGCGCGAACTACTTCTGGAGTTGATTTATTAGAGATTTCGATTGCCTGCCCTAATTTACTAAAGGCATCGATCAGTGTTAGGTAGTATTTGCTTTCAATGGTAAACAGATCTATAAATAACTCTTGAAATGAGGCATCTTGAGTTTGGGTTAATTGAATGACGGGTTTAATGGGCTTCCTGTCGTATTTCATCTTACGGCATGCTTCGCATGCATTCATAATGGCTGAAACGGTTTCCTGCATCTTATCCCAAAAGTAATTCCTTCGTATCCTAACCAGTGTTTCCTTTATGCCACGATGACACGTTTTCCCTTCATGATGTTTCAATACAACTGCCTTATGCTCGCCTTCGTCCTCTATATAGACTACTCGCTCTGTGCATTCGTAGAACTGAACCATATCCTTTTTAAATAACTGAATAATTATCTGGCTAAACATTTTTCTATGTTCTTCTTCTTCAAAATAGATAAAATATTTAGTTTTAGGCTTTACATATTCTTTCAAAAATTCTTTTACTAACATTTCGTTATTAATTGGTAAAAAGACTTCTAAAACCTTCTGCTTATCGCGGGATAAATCTTTGACTTGAGCTTCGTTTTTAAACCATGAGAACACCAAAATTTGATTTGGCTTGGTGTCGATAGCCTCATGTAAAATTGGTATTCCAGTCGATTCTAGGTGAATAGCGGAATGGATTGTTTGAGATGTACTTGATTCAGAGCGAACAGGATATTCGTTATCTACACTTGGGATCGATAACGTTTCTGAATCGCTTATTGGGGTAACGGAAGCCGTGGCACTAGAGTCTGATATGGTTATGGTTGAGGAATCATTACGTTCCTTCTTTTGGGTTGAAAGCTGTTCTATGTTTTTCACGACATTATCTAGATGTTCTCTAAGTCTTTGCTCCTTATCGTCAACATTCACCACCATCGATAATTCATCGTCAGAGCCAAGAGCATTAAGTTTAATCCTTGACAAGGCATCGGCATTAGTATTTTGCTTGCCTTTCTTATAAATTATATCAAAGTCATAATCTTGTAAACGTAGCCTCCATCTAGTCAGTTTGCTACTTGGATCTTTTAAAGAGTGTAACCAAGCCAAAGGTCTATGATCTGTATATATAAAGAACTTTCGGCCGTATAAATATGGCCTAAAGTGTTTTGTAGCTCAGATAATAGCAAGTAGTTCACGTTCGATCGTACTATAACGTGCTTCAGTGTCGCTTAATGTACGGCTTGCGTATGCGACCGGTTTGTCACTGCCAATTTGTCCCTGAGACAGTACTGCACCCAGCGCAACGTTAGATGCATCAGTAGTCAGTATAAATGGTTTATTATAGTCGGGGTACTGTAAGAGTGGGGCATGTGTTAAGAGTTCCTTACATTTGTTGAAGGCGTCTATGTAGTTTTGGTCAATTATAAGTTTATTTCGCTTTTTCAAGCAGGCTGTCAGTGGTTGTGTCACTTTCGCGAAGTCTTTAATGAATCGTCGATAGTATCCAACAAGTCCAAGGAAACTCTTAATCTCAGTCGTAGTCTTAGGTATTGGGTAGTTTAACACGGCTTCAATTTTGTCATTATTGGGTCTTAACCCGTCCTTAGTTATAGTATGTCCTAAGTACAGCACCTCTCTGCGTAAGAATTCCGATTTATCTAACTGTACCTTTAAATTAGTTGCTCCGAGTCTATCAAAAATTAAACGGAGTTTTTGGATGTGATCGTCTAAGCTGTTAGAAAATATGATGACGTCATCTAAATAAACCATACAGTGTATTCCTTGCAGTCCTCTCAGGACAGAATCCATTGTATGTTGAAATGTTGCCGGAGCTGTTTTCAGTCCAAATGGCATCCTCAAAAATTCATAATGACCATTTTGCGTGCTGAAGGCTGTCTTCTGTCTATCCTGCTCTTCTACCTCAATCTGATGGTAGCCACTAGCTAAATCTATCGTGCTAAAATACGTGCTTTTACCTAATTTATCAAAAAGATCTGTGATATTAGGCAGAGGGTACTTATCGTCGATTGTGATCTCATTAAGTCTTCTATAGTCAATTACCATCCGGTACTTCACTTCTCCGAATGCGTCTGCCTTCTTGGGCACCAAGTGTACCGGTGCGCTCCACGGAGAGTGAGACTCTTGAATCACATTGTCATTTAAAAGTTTGTCAACTTGTCTGTTAATTTCATCTAAAAGTAGTGTAGGGGTGCCTGTCTATATGGTTTTATGTATATCGGGTCTTCATTTTTAGTACGGACACTATGTTTGACTTCATTAGTAAAGCTCAAGGGTAATTGGTCGCAATAAAATATGTCCTTGTACTCTTTACAAAGACGAAAAACTTTCTAACGCTCTTCGTCATTTGTATGGTCAAGTCTAATCTTTTGTAAGTTCGCTTCGAGTATTCTTTCGGTTTTTATGTCTGTACTATTTTCAGTGAAATGAAGGTCAGGTTCAGGTTTATAAAATTTTGTTACAGTAAAGGGTTGCGTCACAGTTAGTTGAAATTTTTTGTCAGAAGCGTTCTGAATGACTGTTGAGGCGTATCCGTTAACGCAATTCACTATTGCACTAGGCATACGTACGTCACTGGTGAACATTTTAAAGTCGAGAATAGCATCACCCGAATGCTGGTCTATAGGTAATTTTACTCGTTGTTCTGAACGTGGGGGTAAATCAATTATGTAATTTAAGTTATTGTTAATTATGGGTATACTAGTCGTTTTTGTTTCTAATATTTGACGTTTGAGGTCAATAATAGCACCTAATTGCTGCAAAAGATCGTTTCCAATAAGACCATCATATCGCGAGTCTACTTCGTACAGGTAGAATTTATGCCAGTCAGAGCTGTTAAATGTTGGCATCAATGGAATATAAATTACCTCACTGTGTCTACTTGAGGCATGTGTGCTAACCACTTCAAACAGCTCTTGTTGGATATAATTGCCAAAATAATAGTAAGCCAAACGAGGGCTAATAAAGGATCGAGTACTGCCCGTATCAATCATCATTTTTGCATCGATTTCTTCTAAATATATATATGGGAGTTTTAAATTGGGGTCACAATTTAACTCTATTATTTCTTTTCGGGGTTCGAGGCTGCCTCGCAAAAATCCTGAGCAGGTGGTACGTCAATCTCTTCAGAGTCAATGTGGTCATGGTTGTAGTTATAATTGTCATCGTTAGATTCATGGTCATAGTGCTGTTCGTCATAAGAATACTCGTCGCCGTAATACATCCCATCATTGTCAACCAACTCCAATTCGTTCAATTTAAATCCCTGCTGCGGTCTAGGCGGCGCTGTTCGCATAGACACGTCAGTGAGCTGCATTTGCGGCTTTTGAACCTGGGGTGGATTGTAGCCAAATTGCTGCGGGGTCATTCCAAAAGTTTGGGTTTGTGGATGTTTATAGCCGAATTGTGGGGGTCTATAGCCAAATTGTGGTGGTCTGTAACCGACTTGTGGCGGCCTATAACCGAACTGTGGCTGGGGAGCCAGTTGAGGGCGATAGCCAAATTGTAGGGGCCGATAACCTAGTTGTGGTTTATAGCCGAAATTTTGCTGGCCGAATTGGGGTCTAATGTTCTGAGTATTTCCCGGAATTCCAAATTGGAATTTTGGCGTAAAACCATTATTATTCGGCCTCGGGCCCATCGAAGGTTGTGACATCACAACCTGAGGGTTGTTGCCGAATTTAAAGCCTTGTCCTAATATAGCGGATGGCCTCGGAGCTGAACTATAACTGCCGTGCATACTATTTCGCATTGTATACTGCTCGTGAAAATTGACTTCCTCTAGGACAGTGCTCAAAGCACTTTCTAAAGTGTCTGGCTGCTTTAGTCTGACCAAACGGACCATATTTTCTGGGAGATTATAGAGAAAAACGTTTAATGACATGAATTTTGCCCGCCTAATATTTTCGTCTGATATAGTATTAACCTTCGAAACTAACAAAGATCGAACACTCTGTATACGGTTACAAAAGTCCAAATAACTTTCGCCGGATTTAATTTTTAATGATTCCAACTCTATACTGATACATTCCTCGCTACGAGGATCTCCAAAATGCTGTTGTAGCAATTCTTTCAAGGCGGGCCAAGACATAACATCCTCACGTTCAGATAAGAGTGCAGCTGCATTATCTGTAAGCCTACTCGTAATAGAGTGATAAACGTATAAATTCTGTTGGTCTCCACCTCTGTATTTGCTTATAACATATTCACTTTTGCCAATAAATAAATTTAAATGGCGTTTATCTCCGCCAAAATAAGGTATAAGCTTAATCATTTCCGCGGGAATCGCGACAATTGGCGATTCTGGAGCCATCTTGGTAGAGATAAATTATTTAATTCAGAGAATGCAACTTCACAATATCACAAAAAACACAATGCAATATAAAGTAACAAAGTAAAAGCAAAATGGGTAATATAAGAGTAAAATTGTATAAAAATGTCTGTAGAAAATAAAAATGTAAAAGGTATAAAATTTTCCTTTCTTATATAAATTTGTATGAATTGAAATTAATAATTATAAATCTTGTAATTAATAATTATAAATCTTGTAATTAATAATTATATTCTGTAAAATAATATACGTTATTCATGTAAGATAGTTATATTTATTTTAAAATTAAATACCTCATAGGTATGTTTCACATTAATATAGAGTCTCTGAACTTAAACTAATCTATGCGTTATAATGAGCGAGTTCTTATCTCAAGAATAACAAATGGTGTATTGCTACCAATGGTTATGTGCATAAAAATACAGGAGGGTATAGGAGGGAATGGCGAAAAGTTTTACTCACCAACCAACCGCTACTCGCATACTCGCACTTTTCACTGGTTTTACCCGGAATAATGAGTTATTTATTTGTTGGTTCGCGGATCGCGTCGCGTTAAGCCGTCGATAACTCGCGAAATGGGGTAAATTTTGATACCCTTCGGTTCACGGATGACGGCACAGCCTGACAACGATCCTACCGGCTGCGCCACTCAAGATTCGGGAGCTTTAAATAAGGTTTTTAAAAATAAAAATAATTAACTTAAAAGACGTCTGCAGGGTTATTGCGTATCTTTAGCCACCCAAGTGACTATCAAGCTTCAGTTGTCCACCGAAATTTGATGTCAACCGAAAGTGTGATAACATTGGTATTACGTATGGCTTTCGGTGGACATCAACCTACGGTGTACTACGGTGCTCATCACTTGTCTTTTAGCCATCTCTACTTTTTTATCGACATTATGCGACCAAGTTGAATTTCCCCCCGAACCATTATACAAAGAACATTTAGTGGTACTTTTTAATTTGCAGGTATTTTCGCCTAGTGGATATTGGGAGCATAGACAACAAAAGTTTAGTAAAAAAAACCCAAAGATATTGTGAAAAATCCTAATTCTATGAAAAAAAACAAACTCACTAAATTAAAATAAAGTTTTCAAGAAATTCGAGGTGTTTTACATCTTTTCATGCCATTTGCCGCTAAACTATAAGTCAGTGACAAGAGAAAGGCAGCATCCGAAATTAATCAAAAATAACTATGTACCTACTTCAGTACATTATAGCTCAATGTATTACCTACGTCGTCGTTACCTACGTGCGCTTACCCCGCCCGCATGCATTTTGGGCCAGCTCGTGCAAGCATTTATCATCATAAAGGTGGTACACCGTTCGTACCGCGAGAGTAGTAGGTACACTCGCGGCACGAAAAAAAATCTTCAACGATTCATCTAAATCTCAACTTCACAGCGCCCCCACCATAGCCCCCAAGGATACACTCCAACCAAATACTTTCTTTAGGTCACAAAAAAAAGTTATAATCCTGCGAAAATAGTTGTCACATTTTTACCTACGTTGATAATGCTTCTAGTCAACGTTTCAAATAGCCGGCTTATAGTGACGATCACCTTCAACAGTATAAAACACTGCTTCTTATTAGTTGCTTTCACGATGGTCATCGCAACTTGGGTGACCATCAGTTTGATGTACACTTTACTTACATAATACCAATTATAGGTTATCGATACAGAAACATCTGTCAAATATTGTCTACGGTGATCATCACCGAGAATCGGTGCTCATGACGTCATTTCAGTTGGTCACTCAAGTTAGGCAATACCGAATGCATCATTTGACAGTTATTTGATAGCCACTTAGCTTTGGTGATCATCACTTTAGTTGTCAAACGAGATACGTAATAGCCCCGCTGAGCTTGAAGAGCGTCCAATTTATTCTAATTAAAATACAACTCGTATAAAAGATTGAATTGATTCGCTAAGATTGAATTTTGCTTATTCCTAATGTATAAAAGTTTCTTATCTATAATAAGAAGTCATGCCACCCTCAGAGGTACCACCCAAGCTGCAAGCTTGCACTTTATAGGATGACTCTACAGTCTGGAGGTAACATAACTACGTAGTGTAAGCATAAATATTTTCGTAACATTGAAATTGTGATATCGAAATGGTATATCTGATCTATGATTAATTTGTGGGTTCAAATAGGTAAATATCATATATCACGTCATCCCCGCGCAAAATAAATACGTTGGGATATCACGAGTACATCATACGATGAGCCATCATATCTTAATTATTTATGTTCTTTACAAATGCCAAAGTACACAAAAGCGCGCAAACGCCCTCAAGATACTATGTTGGGACACACATACAATACACGTTTTGTGATACTGAGCATTTACGTACGACATACCTTGGCGTATTTATGATTGAGATGTTTTAATCACAATGTAGATTATTTAATAAAAATAAAAATATAATAAGTGGGTAGTTGCCAAAAAGAAAAATATTAGTCTGTACTTTGAGATATAATTTTGTACTCACCTTGAAGTTTTATTACAACTACAACAAGTAAAGAATTTACCAATATTATGCTGACACATCTTATGACGATACTATTAGAAATCCTAAATAAGATTATTTAAAAAAAAGAGAATCTGTCCAGAAACCACTGTCTCTGGACCACCTTAGTAAAATAAAAACTGAACATACCACTGAAGAATTATTACCACACTCCTGCAGCAGGAATACATTGTAAACACCATGACGCAGCAACTTCACTGAGACTTCCGCACTGTACGAGATCTGAGAAACGAATGACTGCAGTACCGCTAGAGCTGTGACTTATATACGCGTTCGCTGTACGCGTTCGGCTATCCTACCTACAATTTATTTGATATCGGTTTTTGAAGTCTAACACGGCCTCTCCTGACATGAGACCGTCCTCGGGCTCGCTAAATTTTGATGATATCTAATCCCGCTAGGCTGCGACGAACACGGGCCAGTTTCATTGACTTGTCTTGTCCTGCACAAAACACAGACGAACACAAAGAAGTCAGTAACATATATAGTCATAGCAGAAAACATTCAGTCATAGGCTTTACTCAGGTCTCTTCCTGCGCAACCGATACCTTGTGCACAACCAGGCTTTACATCGGTCTCTAACAGGTCACCCCGAAACCCACGAATCGTACAGGCTTTACACAGGTCTCTAATCAGCGTGGGCCCCGCTGACGCAACCCGTCACCCTCACACACTGTGGTCACCTCAAAACCACGTGCACATGGCTTTACATGAGTCTCTCCCACAACGGTGAATACAAACACATCGTGGTCATCCCAAAACCACGTGAATGGCTTTACATGGGTCTCCCAACGACTGTTTACACACTTTGCGACAGACACCGACGTTCCCCGCACGCTTCAGGACACCGTGCACCTCGCAGGATACGGCGTCAAACGCCATCATCCTTCTGCACGCACGCCTCGCAAGCCAGGCCTCAGCACGCCATAGCTAGCACCCACGTGCCTGTATTTCCCTCTGCGAACAGAACAATAGAACGCAAGCACTTTTCCTTTGGATTTAGGGTCCACAGCACCTTATCGGTGCAGCCCCAACCGAATATATCAGTGACACTAAAGGCAACGATGTTTAGACATTTACGTATATCGCATTTAGCCTGTTAATAAGAATTTACCAACAGTAAAGTACAACAGCACTGTCAGACCCGGGAATCGAACCCAAGACTTAGAGACAACAAAATCATAAACTACCAGATCTGGGAATCAAACCCAAGACTTAGCGATCACAATACCATAGAGATTATTAGTGATCACAATACCATAGACTGCCAGATATGGGAATCGAACCCAAGACTTAGCGACCAAAATACCATAGGGGTATATCAAATAAAAATCCAGTTCCCCACAACGGTATGCTACAAACGCATCAAGTATCACATCGGAGGGCATGTGTTGTTCTGCTCACCTCATCGATCATAAATTCCACGCTACTTGTAAATTATTAGCGTATTGCTCCCATAGTCTACCCCTGACCAAATAAACAGTTTCAAAATAACATAACCTCTACGTGCTTGCCTTTACCAAATAACAACGTGCAACTTACGCCAGTGCGGCTGTCATTACCACACAGTCAACCCTGCAGCTTCTTTTCCTACTTCGGTGTCTGGCCATCAAGGCCATGGCGTAGCGTCAAACACCAGTGTGCTGCGCGGCGACCGACGATGTAAGCGGTAGCCACCAACGCCACCATGTGGGCGGCAACGCCGCAGCGCGACCGTAGTGGGGCTGCACAGCGCCACCTTCGTGTGGCAGCCCGTCGCCACCATGGTGTGGTGGTCACACCACCGTTAGGGCGGCCATGCCACCGTTGGGGCGGCAGCGCTGCGTTTAGCGCCCAACGCCACTCGCGCAGCGGCAGCAACGCCACAATGCAGCCACTAACGCCACAAACGCTCTGGCGACTCGCACTTACACATTCTGTGAACATAACTGCAGAAAACTAATTAAAAATTTGACAGGTAGGTAGTCAAATCAACAAGTACATAGGCACAATTAGCACTCGTCAATATATTAGGCTATTATCACTATTATCGCTCGGCCTTCCTTCACACAACATCCAGATCGAACCAGATTTCCAATACGATTATTAGTCATCGACCGACAAAATAAGCAATAAGCCAAAACAATGCTTTACAAATTGTAATAACTTACTGCCAAAATTATTAGTAATCGCACTTTATTATTATAACTAGCAGCCAGAACTCAAATTAACCCACTGCTTAAAACAATACGAAGCAACAAAATAAATCCATCTAGTTCATTTGTACTAATCTAGCCGTAGCAATAGACTTTGCCGGTCATTAGGTACTTCCACGAACGAACTCACTATAGACCTAAATAGATTAACTGGCTCGATCGTTCAACCATCCATCGTGTGTGTCTACTGGACTAACAACAGTACTATTAGAACTATTACATTTTGATCGATTAATCTAGCGATCGATCGTAATAATCCTTATCCTATTCGTCTTCCATTACCAACATGAATCGTACAACCCGTGGGCATCATTAATATTTTTTTTTCATAACACGAACTACCCGCATATGTATTTTTTTTCCGAGAATAACAAAACATGAAAATAATGGAAACGAATATAACAAAATGCATCAGAAAGCGAAGCGGATAGGCTAGAATCCAATCCCACTTCTGATATTAGAAATCCTAAATAAGATTATTTAAAAAAAAGAGAATCTGTCCAGAAACCACTGTCTCTGGACTAGTCTGGACCACCTTAGTAAAATAAAAACTGAACATACCACTGAAGAATTATTACCACACTCCTGCAGCAGGAATACATTGTAAACACCATGACGCAGCAACTTCACTGAGACTTCCGCACTGTACGAGATCTGAGAAACGAATTACTGCAGTAGGTACCGCTAGAGCTGTGACTTATATACGCGTTCGCTGTACGCGTTCGGCTATCCTACCTACAATTTATTTGATATCGGTTTTTGAAGTCTAACAATACAATATCTTCACTAGCGGAAATTTTCTTTAAATCCAATCTTATTTGATTTGTGGAGGTAAATTTACGTGTGACTCGGGCATCACAAAATCACGTAATGAAGATGGCGACCGGTTGCATGCCATTGCCGAGAAATGAGTCAAAATAGTGAATGTTATTTTAAAAAAATATGTATTTATATCTTTAAATCTGTGACTTGGGCAGCATGATCTCCCGTCTGCTGCAAGTAAATCAGACTTGTCTTCGTGAAATAAACGAAGTATAATACTAAATAAGGTTTGCTACACATTACATCGCATACGGGCTCCTTTTTACTTTACATGGAAGGCAAATAATCGACTTTTTAATAGGTAACTTTACCCGCCTGTTGATAAAAAATACCCGTGGGGTAGGAATAGCACCCTCCAATCTCCTTCCGTTGTGTGTCTGTAAGGGAAAACAAGAAGTCGGTCAGCACCGTACTGTACTCCTCTGGATTGATTACTTACCACTTAAACTGCGATCACCAAGACGCCTGCCAATCGCGGGATTATGGAAGCCCCTTTCCAATTGCATGTTCATCATTCAACATTTATATTTTTTGGATTTTCGTACACTTTTTATGACAATAATGAATAGGTACGTCATAATGCGTAATTCTAAAAAAGTAAGAAGGTAAGTACTAATCGGGAAGATGTAATTTTAAAATATAAATTAAATATCAATTATAAACGCTTCAAAAATGTTAATTCCATTTGCAGCAAGTGTTAATATTTGTTTTAGTAATATTGTATATAAGGAGAGTTCACAGAGTATTAATCTAGATGCGAGCGAGTAGTCTACATCGGACTGCATCGCTTCCACACCTGTATCCGACACCAGTGAGTACATTTTCGGAACTATTTAATTATATTGACGGGCCCGTTAGTCTGGTAGTTAGACACCTTACTTTACCCGCTATCCAATAGGTCGTAGGTTGATACCCACCGAGGTCAAACACTTGTGCGCTTGAACATATCTATGTGTCTTTTGTTTGGGTGTTATTTATCTAAATATAAATATTTATACAAAAAAGTATGTAGTATCCGTTGTCTGGTTGGTTACCATACTTCACCCATTTAACAGACTCGCGAATGAAGGGGTTTCTGCCTTTTGGCAGACGAGACATATTAACCAAAAGGCACCTCTTTAATAATAAATAATAATAATAATATCACGGGACAATCCACACACCGGTCATCTGATCCAAAACTAGGCAGAGCCTGTACTATGGAAACCAGACAACTGATACTAATACTTATATACATTTTTTTTTGTAAATACATACTTAAATAGATAAATAACACCTTGGTGGGAATCGAACCCACGACCCATCGGTTAGCGGACAGGGTCACTAACCACTAGACCAACGGGCCCGTCTTCTCTTTGTCTCCTCTTTGTTAATAATATTCACCTGAACTTGACCACGATGACAATAGTCAATTGATTAAACAATGATAAGCGATTTTAAATATAACATATTTTGTATTACAGTTGGTGGTGAAATAAGTTAAATCATGGAATTAAAAATATGTGGGGTAATCCTGGCGATCCTGGTGGCTGTGGCGACGGCGGCGTATCAAAACCCAGCAGACCAACAACCTACGACAGCCCAATTAGTCAATTATAGGAACAGCCATCCAGTAAGTCCTACTATTAATCTGAGAGTATATTAAATACCACATTATGGTCATCATGGTGACACATTATTTTAAATTCTGTGTGTACATTAAAAAAATAATATAAACTTATAGCAATAAACATGTAAAACCTAAAAAAGGGGTACAATGGTAAACACATCGATATAATATTTATACTAGATTTGGTGTCACGGTACAAAAAGTGGTAGCGAGAAATAGCGCCCTTGTGTCGCTATTTCTTTACAAGCCATAGCCTGACAAAATTATTTTTGCCGATAGGAGTGTCGCTACTGTCTATATGAAGCTGTCAAACTACACGTCATTATCATAACAAAGGCGTTAGTTCACGTTTCCGCCACCAGCACAGATAAGTTTGCAACCTCCGCGACCACATTTTAGATGTCATTTTGTTCGTGAATGTTTATCTAGTTTATATATTATATCGATGGGTAAACACATTAAAGTCCTTGTGGCATCTTAACTGTTTTAATAGTACTTTAAATTTTTATGCAGATTTTAAAAACACTAACTTATTTTTGCACGCCTTATTTGTTAAAAGACTAGCTGACCTGCGTAGCTCCGCCCGTGCTTTATTGTTTTAATTTTTCTCAATGTCTGACGGCATATATCTCTGATAAAGGAAAATAATAAATAAATAATGTCCTTCTAGCCAATACGACAGCAGCGGGCAATTTTTAACAAGATCAGCCATTTACGCGGGAGATATCACAGTGCACAATTGCATGCGTACACAAGTGCACTATATCTTCCTTTAAGTAGGTACCTCACAATCCGATGGAACGGAAGACCGACACGATCGGAGAGAGACCAGGCGCAGGGCCTATTAAATGCCTTTTTCATACTTTACAGACAATTAGATGATCAGCCTGTATAGTCCTAGCCAGTAAGGGGCAACTAAAGGGATTTGTTACTCCCCGCAGGATTCAAACCCGCAACCTCCGGTTTGCAAAGCAAATGGTTACCCACCGCATCACGGAGACTTTATCGCTGATATACTTATACTTTCACTCCATTATTGTTGAGGCATGTCCAGGGTCCAGATCCGACCCGCTGTCTTCTTTTTAGTAATTAATTGGATAATACATGATACGTTTCCGCTTCAGCGTCTCTAGTTAAAACCTTTTTTTGTCGCGGGTTAAACCTTCAAATGGGGTACCATTTGGCTGCTGGGAGCTATGAGGCTCGACCGGGGTATATAGGATTCTTGCCCAATAAAACCCCCGCGGCTGTGGTATCGGTACATGAAAGGCGCGACCTGGGCCCTCCGGTGGAATCTGCGCCAGGAGCCCCGCAGTGCCTTGGGGGGGGGGGGGGGTGCATTATAGTCCCCCGGGTACAGGGGTTAGCAGCCACGTCGCCTCCTTGGAGTCGCCGCCATACTCGATGGACGCCTAGGGCCCACGCCCCAAGCGTACAGCGACTCCGAAGGTCTGTTTTACTGACTTTCACACGTTGGAAAATGTCCTCAATCCTCACTCTTTTTTCTTATCAAGTTTTCTAAACATTCCCGGGAACCTGTGAGGGATTAACGGGGGCAGGAAGTTTTTAGCGCGTCACAACCACCGCTGCTGTATAGGTACTTACATGATCTTATGAGATCTACACCAGGTAGGCTCACAGTAGGTGTGAATAGTAGAGTATTCTCCTCGGGTATAAAGGTGTCTTTGTCATGGGCGAGCTTGAATCACGAGGGTGTATACTGTGTAGAGTTAACTCTGTACACCCTCGCTGTGCTTGGGAGTTATAGTGCTAGGCGCGAGTGGTGATCTCTTGACAAAAGAGTGGGGGTTCGTCTGCGCATTGTACACTATGGGTAAAATAAAATGGCTCACTCATTTACCTATAACCATTTTATAATAAAATTACCTTTTTTCATTTATGATTTCAGAATGCGTTAATAATTCTGTAATATTTATTGTATTTATGCCCGCGGTTTCGCTCGTATTAAAGTTAGAAATAACGCCTATTTCGTTACTACTGGGTTACTATTTGCGTTTTTATTAAACATAGTATAAGTACATTAAATTTTGATGCAACTAAAATAATTATTTGAGGTACTCATGTTGTTTTATTTATAATTAAAACTTACATGACACTAAAAAACCGACATTAATTAAATGAGGTTAATATAATTGCACGAAAGTGCAGTTGCTGCCTCAGGTGCGCGAGTGCAACACGGGGAGCCAATCACGAGTGGCCGCGATGACGCGACTCGGGAAGATCGCTTTAGGTAATCGAAATGTCACGCCCCACTCCCGTCCCTCACATATTACCGCCAAACAAACCCAAAAAAATCACTTCTGCGCACATCGAGGTCATAGCTCAGGACTCATGCCGAACGCTGTACTAGAATCCTTCGTTATGCTCGCGATTCAATTTCACGCCCGTGACATAAGACACTGCTTTATCCCCTTGGTGAATAAACTACTATTATATTTTTAGTGTTATTGAAGTCGGTTTATATATTTGTTCAAAACGATTTTATTTTATACTTTTTAGTGATATTTCCATACATAAATATTTAACCATCGAAGATACACGGGGGTACATGGTACTAAGAAGTAGGACAAAGGATACTTTTTATCCCGTAATCCAGCACCGTTCTCTTGGGAGAGGGGATTAAATTCAAAACGTTTACTTGGTTAGACGCGTGGTCCGATTTTATCAATTTTTCAAAATTATTATAATTAATATTATTTAGGAAATACTTATAGACAGTTGTTAGCAATGTTTGGAAATCGATCAGGTTTAGCAACGTTAGGCAAGGTCATAGATAATACTTGTTAGTGTTGGAAAAAACGCGGGCGAAGCTCTGCGCGGGTTAGTTAGTAATGTATATGTATACCTATAGAACAAGAAGATTAAGATGTATACTCACTCAAGACGGATCAGAGCTCCTACGTATGTATTTTAGTAAATATGTTCGTAACAGTACCATCTTTGTCAGAAACTACTACACAGATTGTCACACGATTCTTTACCGAAAGCTTATTTTTCGGAAATAGTTCTATCATCAGCAGTGTAAATTTTTTTTTTTTTTTATTTCAGAATCCTGTTGGCATAATGACCACGTCTTCTGGAGCACCCATCGACTGTAACGACACAGCTGTTTTGAACAAGCCGCTAATTCATAACGCATATTTTATGGACATGGCGATGTCAGTGAATCAGGAAAGGATTCCAGAAAGATTAGTCCATGCTAAAGCAACAGGAGCTTATGGCTACTTTAAAGTAACTCATGATATTTCTGATATCTGCAAAGCTAAGCTCTTTAGTAAAGTTGGAAAAAGGACACCAGTAGTGGCAAGGTTCTCTCCAACACATGAGTTCAAAGGTGGCTCGGATACCAAACGGGATCCTAAAGGGATGGCTGTTAAGTGGTATACAGAGGAAGGAAACTTTGATCTTGTATGCTTCAACACTCCAATGTATTTTTACAAAGACCCGATACACTTCAGCGCCGTTGTACGGGCATTGTTTGCTAATTCATGTACGAATAGCAAAGACAATAACCTGTTTTGGGACATTACCACTCTGCGTCCAGAAGCTCTTCATGTAACTTTGTATATTTTCTCGGTTAAAGGAATCCCGGATGGATATCGTCACATGGCTAGTTTTAGTATCCACACGTATCAGGTTACTAACAAGCACGGGGAGAGACACTTTGTAAGATTTCACTTTAAGCCAGATGCTGGTGAGAAGTTTTTAAATGCTACAGAAGCTAAAACTATAGTCCGTGATGATCGTGATTACGCAATCAGAGATTTCTACACAGCTATCGCCGAAGGTAATTACCCTAGTTGGACATTGTATGTCCAGGCGCTGTCTGAAGAAGACCGCATAAACGCTGACTTCGATATTTTCGACGTTACTAAAATCATACCAGAGGACAAGTATCCTTTACGAGAGGTAGGTAAATTAGTTTTGAATCAAAACACTAAAAATCATTTCGCTACAGTTGAGCTGGCAGCTTATTGTGTAGGAAACCTTGTACCAGGTATCCAGGGGGCACCTGATAAATTGTTCGAAGGCCGTCGTTTTGTATACAGAGATGCTCAGAACTATCGTTTAGGGTCAGGCCATCACAACATACCCGTCAATAAGCCGTACCGGACCAAGGTTTTGACATACAATCGTGATGGTGTATCGCCTATTGGAAATAACTATGGAGACATGCCTTCGTATTACCCTAACGGTTTTAATGGTCCGACACCATATAAAGCGCCCAAACAAGATGAACTAATAAACATCATTGAAGACCCAACGCCTAATAATTTCGACCAAGCACGTGACTTATACATGACAATGTCACGAGGGGATAAAGATAGGTTAATAGAAAATATTGTGGAAACTTTAACCTCTACACCAAAATCGATGCAAGAGAGAGTCATCAAATATTTCTCATTGGCCCATAAGAATATAGGCATAGAATTGCGAAAAGCGTTAAAAAAGCACAACAAGGATACTTGTCAAAAATAATTAATACAACGTTACGCGTTAAAACATGTCCAGTTCAAGAGATAGCGCGCACGATTGACTTTTTAGCGGTGACTTTTTTGTCACAGTTGTCCGGTTTGTAAATATATATGGGTATGTTTTCGACAGACGAAAATGTTACCTGGCTTTTACGATACAGCAGCGTTTAGCATGAAGCATCTCCATACATATTCTCAAACCGAATAAGAGTGTCACAGTCACCGCGACAAAATATCACTCGTGAGCGCTAGCACTAATTATTAAAAAATATGCGACAGATGAACTTATTTCTCAAAATTCAAATGAACATTTATTTATTTATAAATTTACGTGTCTGCTTTTATATGCCAATGTTATATCAATTCAAAAATAAACTTTCTTGCAATATTAAGCTGTTTTTTTGTTGTTCTTCTTCAGTTTCAGAGTTTTGTCTTGTCGACCATGCCCCTTCTATCATCGGACGACGAGACGTATACCCCGTTTTACAAAATCAAAATAACAATTAGTAGGGTTCAATAGGTCATATTTAAAACTACTAATCTACTATCTAATCTACTAGTCTTGTACACATCCGTACATGGTGAACGCAATTTGCTTCTGCATTTATAATAAGGACAGTTAAGTAGGTACTGGTTAGTTTGCCTGCGTTAGTTTTCCCGCCCGATTATATTGATTATATTTTAGTGGTCTTCAAAAACATAGAAATTCACTAAATAATATGGCGGGTGCTACCACTAGCTCGGGATCACGTGACAAATATAATGAAATCCAAAAACTAGCATTCCACTGCATGACCTCAAGATACTGTAAGCTCTTTCAGCGTAGATATTGACATACTTATTTGTTTTTGTTTATAAAGGTTACGAGTACTTTGCGCTATTGGAGAGTGGACTGTTAAATAAGCTAAAAAAAATAATCGTAAGCTAAATATAAGATATCGACATATCGATATTTTTCCTACAATCGTAGCCACTCTATAGGTTTGCGATAGTGGTGTATCGTGCCCGGGTATTTTCCCAGAAACTGGGAGTTTCGTTCGAGGTATGTACTTTGTTTTCTATCAATGGAATCGTTCTAGGGAAATTCCCTCTAGAGAATGAGTAGGTATTATAATTTTGGTATCATATTTTTTTCTATATTACGTAACTTTAATGAAAGTACCTACACTTGAAATTTTGTTTAAAAAACTATGAAGTCTATCTACCTCATTTTCAAAATGTCTAAACTTAAGGATCTAACCCTTATGGACGGTTTATTTTATTGACAGTTTATCTATTCGTTAGCGCTATTGGTTCGATAACTTGACACATTGCGTTTCCGAACCACACATTGTCACATAAAGTCCGTTTAAACTTGGCTCAATTTAACTGACCAATGTGTGCAGTTTATTGGTTCGATAACTTTAATTGACGATTTCAACCAATGATATTATTGTTCTCAATATCAAAATTTGACGTTTTTGAAGTTGACGCTGCCGAGGCATGCGCGCGCAGGGTGCCTGCGGAAAGTTGCATTTTGTATGTCACTTTGTTTACGCAGTACTAGCGCTACGAGAGTTAACGGCGTTTGGTGACACTACTTACGGTGAATTTTATTGATTATTACTCAATGAATATAATTTTTCAGCACCTATTTTTACCGGAAAAATGTTAATAAAAATAAGAACTGGTAATATTAGCAATAAAAAACTTTAAAATCAATTTTAAATTTGATCAGAGAAAAAGACCCATCTAGCGTCGAATTATTGCACTGCTTATCGGTCTCATAGTTATTGAATAGCTTTCGGTGTACTCAGAAACTCAGTGACAGTTAAACGAACTTTATCTTATACACAACTTTATTGAACCAATAGCTAATGAACAGTTAACTGAGATCTTCAGAAACCGGGCATTAATAACCTAGAGTTTCAATTTTGATACCAATCTTTTAAACCGAATGTTCACATTACTAGTTTTTTTTATAGGTTGGCTGTTACGTATTTTACTGTTGTTTAATATTCTTTCCAACGAAATTAAAAAAAAAACAAATGTCATTATTGTTTTATTTTATCTATGACATATCGACGCCCGAAACGAATAAAGCGGTATTATGAAAATCTTAATTTTACAGGAGAGCCAAAAAACAGAAAGATTTGTTTCATCACTCGTACAAACAACCAATTTAAACAAATTTAGTATCGTTAGACGCGCAAAAATAATAGCTTCCAAATAAAATAACTAGCTATCGTGACAAACTCCCAGATTTCAGATTAAGAAAGAAAAACTATATTACAAGTTTATTCGCTTAGGACCGTACTTCGTTTTTTTGTGTGTGTCTGTTTACGTCTTTATTCGCCTCAAAACGTCAACAGGTATTTTGTGTAACAAATACATACCTACCTTTTTAAAGGATTTTTTACGTGTAAAGGCTCTGCGTACTAAACCATTACGCCATTATTCACCTACAGATTATATAGTATACTTTTAGTAAATTTGTATTACCTGCCTTTTTGAAAATCAAAACGACCACCATTTCAAATGCAAAAAACTCGTGTAACTTTTTGTTTATTTATTATAAATCAGTAAAACAAAATATTTATAAGTTTTAAATTTTATTTACTTAATCATTAATCAACAATTTAATTGTCTTTTATAAAAACACGACATTCCTATCATAATTTAGCAGGAAAAAAATTTTTACATAAAATTTTCCAAATTTAGTATTATTTATGTTATTCATGATTTTTACAAGTTAGAGCAACAAAAATACTTTCATAGAATCAATATTTCTTAGAATAATGTTCAACAAATTAATTACCTAGCATAAAGTACGTAGCTGTATGCCATTAACAAAAAACAACACGGCAAACAACCTTCTACCCTCTGGGTATGGGCTTATCTATCAAACCGTATAAGTAGGCAATTCTAAATCAAATAGGACTAATTGTTTACATGAAATAAATCAAATGGACTTTTAAATCATTCTAATAACAATATACTATTACTTTGTAGCTTATATTAGTTACTTTATAACATAAATAAATAATCTTAATTATTGCACACTTTTCCCGAGACCTTCTTAATCTGAATCAGTATTAGTGGCTGTTCTTGAGGATTCACTTTGCTTGCTATACGCTGCCTATAATCCTTGATATTGCACAGGTATTGCCTCTGAATCGCATAGCTGATCAGGTCATTGTATAAAGGCCTGAGTACAGAAATCAATTGGTCATAATCTGGTTGAAGACTAAACATATTTTCTGAAGTGCTATTGTTCCTTCTCCGAAGAGAAACTTGGCGATTGGTAGTCACACCCTTGTATTCGACTTCTAAACTATTTCTATAATTAGCTTATCTGCCCCCTGGTGTATAAATCGTATGATGTTTGTTAGCTCTTCCAATGCAAGAGTGTATCGTGTCACCTTCCAACTGACTGTAGGTAGACTTTAACAATCCTGTGGGTTATATTAACTGCAAACTTTCTGCTTGCAAACTGGTTCATGGCAAAAACATGAAATTGTGTGTTTTCCTTGTTCTGCTTCCTGTTTTATGTAATGGTTAAGACAACAACAGTGCATAACCAATCCCATTGCAGCGAGGTGTGAAACAGGGAGACATTATTTCTCCGAAACTGTTCACAAACGCTTTGGTGGGCGTAAGCTCTTGGACTGGAATGGGTTCGGCATCAACATCAAAAGCAAATTCATCACTAACCTTCGTTTTGCCGATGATATAGTCATTATGGCAGAGTCATTGGAGGACCCCAATACGATGCTCAGTGACCTCAGTAGCGTTTCACGACAAGTGGGTCTTAAAATGAACATGGACAAGACGAAGATCATGTCTAATGTCCCATGTTACACCCGTACCCGTAGTTGTTGAGAACGATACACTCGAAGTTGTGGACCACTACGACTATCTTAGACAGGTTATCCAGTTAGATCAGTCCAACTTCCAGAAAGAGGTCGCCCGAAGAATCCAACTCAGATAGGCAGCGTTCGGGAAACTACGTGACATCTTCCCATCTGAAATTCCGCAGTGCCTGAAGACAAAGGTTTTTAACCAGTGTGTGTTGTCAGTGATGACATATGGTACTGAGACGTGGTTTTTATTAGCTGGCCTTTTGGAAAAGGTCATAATCACGCAACGAGTTATGGAAAGAGCTATCCTCGGAGATTCTTTGCGCGACAGAATCCAGAATGAGGAAATTCGCCGAAGAACCAAGGTCACCGACATAGCTCGTTGATTATGCAAGTTGAAGTGGCAGTGGGAAGGCCACATCGCTCAAATAACCGATAACCGTTGGGGAAAAAAGGTTCTTGAGTGGCGACCACGAACCGGTAGACGCAGCGTAGGCAGGCCTCCTATTAGGTGGACCGACGACATTGCTTGCGTCGCAGGCAGCCGGTGGGTGCTAATGGCAAATTGTCGTTCACTGTGGTGGTCTAAGGGGCCTCCCTCTTTGTTCAGTGGACGTCTTTCGGCTGATGATGAGGATGAAATACAACTTGCTACTATTACAACAATTTTTATTTTTGATCAATTGCATTATTTTAATAGAATTTGATGAAGTGTGTCTTAATATGTAATTCCATCGCTTCTCGTGGTCTCCTAAACTCCAGTACAGTTTAAAGACCTTTTGTCATGTATGTTCGTTAATTTTTCCCGAAAATTGTCACTTACAGGTACATACTCCCCGTATTTGCTATTTCTCCCGAGTTTTTTTAGCTCTGGCGCTCACGTAAGGTTGACCTGCGTTCTTTAATCGTTTGTTTATTTTATCAATATTTCTTTCGTCTTTCGGGAGCAATTATTCGGAGTTTCTGCATTAAGCATCTGGCTTTCTTCAATTACATCTAACTGAGTGGACACATCGTTATTGATACTTATTTTAGGCTCAAACACTGGATTTTCTTCAGACGATTGCTGGTGTTCATGCAGTTGATGATCTTCTCTTGCTGTTTCAAGTTCAAGCACTTTAACTAATTCTCTGTTTATTTCAGGTTGCAAACGAAATAGTTGGGTGCTTCTTTCATCAACTACGTGAAAAATAATTTATCTGGATTTATATTACAATACGTAAAAATAAATCATTCACATTTAAACTATTTTGCGATAAGAACTTACAGCTAACTATTTCGTATTAGTGTTAACATTCTAGTGAGAGTGATGTTATATCGAGAATAAAAGACTACTAACACAATACCACCAAAACATTGATCGTATTCGGACGAGTAATAGCGTAACATTTTCTTACTTATTTGTTCTGGTAACTGGAAGCCATCTGGTTGAACGTAAGATGTTAAAGTGGTGTTATTCGCCTTTCTTTCGTGTGGCAAATTTCGATAGAACAAAGACGTATCTAATTATAACTCTGCAAGTTATAAATTTGTGAAAAAAATATATGCCATGCATCTGGGTGCGTAGAAGCGTTTTATGCAATAAAAAGTTTTTGGCGTATTATGACATTACCGCTTTATTCGATTGGGGCGTCGATATTACTTGCGCGGCAAATTGAACAAGTAAACACATTTTACTAAAAGTTTTTTTGAACACAAATTTGATATATTTTCTTTTGGGGTCGTCCATTAATCACGTGATGTTTTTTTGCAACTTTTTAACCCCTCCCCCCTCCTGGTGATATGTTGTGAGGTTTTATCCCCCCCCCCTATCCAAAATCACGTGTATTTTTTTGTACAAAATTTCAATATAGTTTATATTGAAATTTTCGGAATATTATCTTTAAATACAGGATGTTACCGCCATACTCATTCTATGCATTTAATTGCAATATTTCTAATTTAGCTTTGTTATAAGTACACACGGTATGACAGGTATACATACCCTCTCTTTCCCACCATTGTGAATCCGCTACCCTTCCACTACGCATCTGTCATCGGAAGGACACGGTCGTCGTCCTAATTGATTGGCAATTAACCCCGCGAATAACGCGTCGCTGTGTAATTACTGCACAAAGACACTACCGCGAATACATGATATAATTCATATAATACGCACATTCTATTGTAATATCAGACTCTCAATAGCTCAGCAGTGTTCAGTGACTTTTGTGAAGCCTGTGCCGTGTGGTTGGAGTCCCGGGACGAGCTGAGCTGCAGCTGAACGTCAGGTGTGTGGAATTCCTTTTATTTCCTTTTAATTATTTACCAATGAACATCATCCCGCTGTAATACCGTGTGATACTAGCGATCCTAGGCGATTTAAAAACTACAGTCCACTATTTCAATGTTTTCATTCCCGCCATAAAGCCTTAGGGCACATAACGCGTTCCGCAGTGTCAAACATATCTAAATCTTTGGCGCTAATACAGGAACTTAGCTGATTAAATGTTGAAGGGGAAGTCGTTGCCGCCAACGGTGAGTTAAGGCCACGTGCTGCTGATTAGGTTAGAAATCGTGCATTCAACGAAAAATAAATACACGTGATGTCTCGTTATACCCCTCCCCCTCCTGGTGATATTTCGTGATTATTTCGGAACCCCTCCCCCCCTTTCGAGCCTCACGTGATTAATGGACGACCCCTTTTCTGAAGAATATAAATAGTTTTGAGGTAAGTGAATATATTATTTTCGCTATGATATAATTATTTTTTGCGAGTGCATGTTTTACTTGAAGAAACTAGTGCTATTTTTGTGAGTATCAATTTTGATACTTCAGGCATTCCGCCCTACATAAAACCTACCTACTAATTCTTTAGCTATAAAAACTTTTTGAACTTCCGATTCATTATTTTTCTGCATAGCTTGGTGTTGGGATTACTTTTATTTTTATTTTATTATAGAAATTTATCAAAAATGCGACCAGAAGAGATTGAGAGCATATTGAAGCGGTTAGAAAATGGTGAAATTTCGGAAGACGATTCCACCGACAATTCGAGCCAAAGAGATCGTCTGATGGAGCTAGAAGATGAAGAGGATGTACGTAATTTTCCCACTGACCCAAACTTGGATGCAGATCCACCTGCAGCAAACGTAGATACCGACATGCAACATAATTTAGAGCCTTTTGAACGAAGCCCAACTCCTACAACCAGCAGCCAGAACAACCTGCAAACTGCACTTTTCAACTCTAGAAACTTAGTTTGGAGAGTAAAGAATATGGACATAGTCCAAAATGCTTTCCAGTTTGCTGGAAACACTGAGTATTCACAAGAAATTATAAACTTAGACACTCCTTTTCAGTTTTTTTCTTATTTTTTCGGTGAAGAAATTTTGAGATTTCTAGTGGACGAGTCAAATAAATATGCCTTCCAAAAGAATCCCAACTTTACAGAACCTGTAACTGTCTTAGAATTACGTAAATTTATTGGAATTCTTATTTTTACTAGTGTATATCATTATCCTAGTGTCAGGTCATACTGGTCAAACATTACAAAGTTTGAACCCATAGCACAAACAATGAATCGCAACAGATTTGATAAAATTCGACAAATTTTTCACATGAATAACGACTCTAAACATTTGCCCATTGATCATCCCCAGCACGACCGACTGCATAAAGTAAGACCAGTGATAGACTATTTGAACAAGAAATTTATTACTGTACCATTTGAGAGCATCGTCTATCACTAGACGAGCAAATGTGTTCAACTAAAATTAAACATTTTATGAAACAATACTTACCCAACAAGCCCCATAAGTGGGGATTCAAATTATACGTTTTATGCGCTCTGTCTGGGTATGCCTACAGTTTTGAGATTTACTCAGGAGCTAAGGACATAGACCGTTTACCTGGCGAACCAGACCTCGGAGCTGTATCGAATACAGTTATTCGATTGTTACGACCAGTACCAAGGCACGTCAATCATATAACTTATTTTGACAATTTTTATACGAATATTCCTCTGCTACATTACTTGACCAACGAAGGTATTTATTGTCTTGGAACAGTACAGAGAAACAGGCTTGGAAAGTCGTACAAGTTGCCGGAGAAACGGGATATTATGAAGTCTAACGTACCCAGAGGAACATATCACGAAAATGTGGCCTCTCACGGGGGCCACGAATTTTCGGCCACAAGTTGGAAAGACAACAAACAAGTACTATTACTTTCCACGTATGTTGGCGCTGAACCAGCGGATACTATAACCCGCTACGAAAAAAAACTAAAGGCCAATGTTCAAGTATTATGTCCTCGGGTCATAAAAGAATATAATGCACACATGGGCGGCGTTGATTTGATGGAGAGCTTCATTGGTCGATATCGCATCCGCATAAAGTCGAGAAAGTGGACAACGAGGCTCTTCTACCACTTGTTAGACATGACTGTCATCAATGCTTGGGTACCATACAAAAAGGTAAACACAATGAAGGGAAAACTTCAGAAGAATATTATGAAGTTAGCAGATTTTAGAACTGAGCTTGCCGATACTTTATACACACATAGGAAAAGTATAACCCCTAGCATGAGAGCTAGAAGACACTGAGAATAATAAAACGGCTCGGACAATGTACATGGACTGGAGGTCAAACCTCAGGGTGCAGGTCCCACTCACAGCACGCCAGGAATAAGGCGGTTTGTAACCATCGTCATCATATTCAACTGAAAGTCGTCCACTGTTGAACAAAGATTTCCCCCCCCCCCCCCCCCCCCTTAGAAGGGAGGTGTTGCCACAATCCCCACGCTTGGCAGGCGTCTTGGGGATCGCAGTATCGATGGTAACCTCCGTGGTGCAGTGGGAAACCGCTTGCTTTGTAAACCGCAGGTCGCGGGTTCGAATCCTGCGGGCTCAATAAATTTGTGTAGTTGTTCCTTACTGGCTAGGACAATGCAGGCCAATCACCTGATTGTCTGTAAAGTAAGATGATCCATGCGTCGGATGGGCATGTAAAAAGCCGGTCCTGCACCTCACCTCTCCCCGGTCGTGTCGGTCTCCCGTCCCATCGGATTATGAGAGGTATAAAGGAAGAGAGAGTGCACCTGTGTCTACGCAAACATTTGTGCACTATAATATCTCCTGCTTACATGGTTGATCTTGTGAAAGATTGGCCGCTGTGGTCGTATCGGCCAAGAGGGACATTATTATTATAGATGGTAGGTAATCCAAGAGAAAAATGCTGCTGCCAATCTTCTTGTTTTCCCTTAGTCGCCTCTTACGGACACCCAACAGGAGGAGATGGTTGGGTGCTATTTAACCCCTTCTTAATTTTAATTGGTGAACCTGCCTTCAGTCCGCACTAAGGCATTTGCTTTTTAATTTATAATAAGGTCAGCTAAGGACTGGAACAGTTTGCTTGCGTCGGTTTAAACGCCCGATTATAATAATAATATTCTGGGACAATCCACACACGGTCATCTGATCCCAAACTAGGCAGAGCCTATAATATGGGAACCAGACAACCGATACGAATACTTATTTTATTTTTGTAAATACATACTTAAATAGATAGATTAGACAGATATAATGTGGGAGTCTTCAATTATAAGCTAGTGTGCTTTACCTCGATTGCGTCGCCGCTTTCCATCAGGTGGGACTGCTGTCAAGCATTAGCTTATAATTAGTAAATAAATTAAAAAAAAAACATAGTTTAAAATGGTTAATACAGGTATTGGCAATACTGCCGAGAACTTTGGAAATTTAGCGGGAATATTTCCAGTAGGTATATTCCCGAGAGTGGGATTGTTCCCAGTTGTACATCACTATTTGCATAGACGTCCCTCCGACTTGACCTTGGTTGGAGGCTGGCTAGTAACCGTGTAGCCACGCAGTAAAATCAAGATTAACCCGCGATATTATGCGTTATCATGTATAAATCTGTATAGTATAAATATAAATCTGTATTGTTTGTCAAAATTACAATATCTTTGTCTTCAGAGAGCAGTATAATGAGTATAGCACCCACCACCCAAGTGTCTGGTCTATTTTAACCATATTTTGAAGGTGAAAATTAATATCCTCTGAACTTGAAAAGTATCCCCTAGCATCAGAGCAAGAAAACAATGAGAACAAGAAAACCCGTGCTACAATCACTGGAGACTGGAGGTCAAACCTCAGAGTGCAGGTCCCACTTACAGCACAGTAACTAAAGTTCAAAACAAAAGTTAATCTTAAGTGGTGAACGTGCCTTCAGTACGGACTAAGCGGTTTGCTACTTCATTTATAATAAGGACAGCTAAGGACCAGAACAGTTTGCCTGCGTGGGTTTTCCCGCCCGATTATAATGTGTGTGTCTTCAATAAATAAGCTAGTGTGCTATACCATCCTCGATTGTGTCGCCGGTTTCCATCAGGTGAGACTGCAGTCAAGCACTAGCGTATAAGTAGTAATAAATAAAACGTCATAATTTAAAATGTTTAATACTTTAATTCATCGATATAAATAAGTAGACCAGATATGGTGACGCCACGCAGACGGTTGTGTCGCTATTTCAAATTAGTCCGTGTTCTATATTCTTATGCTAACAACTTTCTATTAACTTTATATTTTTTATGTGAAATAAGAAATGTATCTATCATATGTCCTAACGCACTTCAAAAATCTACAAGTGCTACCAACGAGAGAAATAAAAAAACAACCGTTTTACAATCTCCGAACGCAACGGACGTCGCTTTCGAATGGCTGCGCACGTGCTGTAAATTTTACAAATTACTAGCTGACCCGGCAAACGTTGTTTTGCCATATAAATAATTTGTGGACTACCCCTAACATTTAGGGGGATGAAAAATAGATGTTGGCCGATTCTCATAGATACCGGATAAGCACAAAAAATTTCATCAAAATCGGTCAAGCCGTTTCGGAGGAGTATGGCAACGAAAACTGTGACACGAGAATTTTATATATTAGATTTACATAATTATTACTACCAATTACACAAAAATCATTAAGCATGTATGTCAGATAATTGCGCCTGTTCTGAGTTTTATTATTAATTTGAGTATTGAAAATGGACATTTCCCTAGCAGACTTAAACATACATTAATAAAACCATTATATAAGAAAGGCGATAATAGTAGTTTATGCACCAAGGGGATAAAGAATTGCTCGGGAGTTAATACTAGAATCCTGAGTACAGCGAGAGATTCAAGCTCGCCCAAGACAAAGACACCTTTATCCCCGAGGAGAATATATTACTTTTCACACCTACTGCGAGGTAATGAAATACAAATAGTAGGAAGAGATTGCTTAGGTTATCTGGAAGAGATTGCTTTTTAGCGATAAGGGCCACCTTTTTACATCATCAACGTATTGTTCAATTTACATGTAAGTTTTGGTGTAAAATCTCAATGGTACAATGAGGTATATTTATTATTATTAAATACTTACTGTTAGAAATAAAATAACATCAATACACCGATTTCCAACGTTCGCGCCCACACCTACTGCGAGGCGAGACAGTAAAATACAAACTGGTAGAATTAAAATAATTTAATATCAACAGCGTTAGCGCTTTCTTTTTATCAATTTTTTTCTTTTCCTATAAGCTAGAACAAGGTTCGGCTCCAATTCGGCTCCTGGCGCTCGGTTCGATTTTCAAATGTATGTTTTTTGTGCAAGTCTTTGCTTAGAGAGAGTGGTAATACTGTAGTCTGCGCGGTAAAAAATATTTGACGCACATAATTCAAATTACATTTTAATGAAGAATTTGCTTCGGCCTAAAACATAAATGAAAAATGACAACAATTTAATGAAGCATTGGCTTAGGCCTAGCTACAAATTGATTTATTACGAGATTACTTATGACGAGGCTGTATGAGCTAGAACTCTTTGCCTTCCCAATTAGGGTCAACTAAAAGACAAAAAAAAACAAATCACATTATTACCCAAGGGAGTTTAGTACAACATTATTACCCGGCTAGACTATAGGGATATAATGAGGTACTTTATGTCATCTTTATATGACACATAATGCAACATTATCGAGCAGGTGGTGTGAAAAAATATAATGTCTAACTATCGACCGATAGCCTTAGTACCAATACTAGCAAAAATATTTGAAAAAATAATTTACAATCGCCTATATGGGTTTTTTGAATTCAATAATATATTTGCTACAGAACAATATGGATTTCGGAAAAATAAAGATATAAATCAGGCAGTGTATGAATTTTTTTCTAAAATTATTAAAAACGTTGACAGGAAAAATCCTATTGCCGCAATATTTATGGACATGTATGTCTAAGGCTTTCGATCATGTGGATCACGAGATATTATTAAATAAGTTAGAGAGATATGGTGTTAGAGGTAATATATTGAATTTAATAAAAACATATTTGGATGACAGAACTCAAGTAACAGTTATAAACAGACTGTGCGCCAAGACAAAAGTTACACTAGCTCACATGTCATCGATAGAGGAAACAATATAAACATGGAGTTCCTCAGGGAAGTGTGCTAGGACCTCTATTATTAATCTATATAAATGATTTGCCAAAATGTAATAATAACCAGACAATCTTATTTGCTGCTGATGACAGCACTTTGATTGTTCCGAGCAGGAGTTTGGAAACATTTAAGAATGATATTGAATTGTCCCTTAAATCTGTAATGAATTGGTTAAGAATGAATAATTTAATAATGAACTTAGATAAGACTAAAATAACAACAACGCTATCAACGCACTAATAATAATGCGAACATGTTCAGGATCGCACCCACCATTATATTAGATTTGACAAACCACAAATCCTCGCAAAAGAACAGCGCTACCTACCAAGGATGATTCGTGAGGCTATTGAAATTAAAAAGCATCCAAATTTCAATAGAGAAGATGGCTGGGTGCTACCACCAGCTTGGGATCCCGTGATAAACATAGTCAAATCCAAAGACAAGCATTCCACTGCAAGACCTCAAGATACTGTAAGCTCTTTCTGCGTAGATCGGACTAACAATAATTATAATTGTAATTTTATATGACATAATTTTTAGTATCCAACTTTTTAACTTTTGTACGTCATTTATGACCAAACATAATAACTCTAATTTTAAGATCTTGTACACCTATGTTTTACAAATAAATGGTTCTGATTTCTGATTTCCAAAATCTCTAAGATCTGTGCCTGGTGCAAATCCTCCATACTATATTAATATTATAAATGCGAAAGTAACTCTGTCTGTCTGTCTGTCTGTCTGTTACTCTATAACCCCTAAGCCACTGAACCGATTTTGATGAAATTTGGTACAGAGATAGATTAGACCTCAAGGAAGGACATAGGCTACCTTTTATCCCGAAAAAAAAGATGAAAGAGGTCGAAATAGGGAACGAAAGTTAGTATGGAATTTCGTGATTGTTAAAGAAAAAACTTTGTTTTACATCCCTACTTCCCTATCCATACTTCCATACTAATCCATACTAATATTATAAATTAAATTAAATTAAAATTCATTTATTTCAGGTAACTAAGTATTGACCCATATTATAAATTAACATTAACAAACACATAAATTACACGATACAATACAAACACAAAAATTCACACACACAAAATCACATACACAGAATTACAATTGAAACCTACGTCCCGCAAGGAATGTTATCACATGGCGGTCACAGCAGTGCCGGACGTAGGGACAATCTAACCTACTGGCGATTATCTTTAGGACGGTGTAGGAGCTCGCCCTTACTCTGCGCACCAAAGACGCGCAGCGCTTGCGCATGGTCGCGTGGAAGCAGTCCGTATGTGCCCACGCGAACATACCCGACGCGCTGCAATGGCGGGGCAGGCCCAACATCGCCCTAAATGCGTTGTTGAATTGGACACGGAGGGCGCTGTAATATCTCAGCGAGTAGTTAGCCCACAGGCCACACGTGTACACATTTTTACCTCACTTGAACATCGCGCAAACCTACGATCCAACATGTTCACTCTTTTTAACAGCGCCCTCCGCTCCCGTTCAATGTCGGCATGATCCCTGAGGTCGCCCGTGACTATATGCCCTAGGTATATAAATTGTTTTACATAAATTGTTTTTTACAAAATGCGAAAGTAACTCTGTCTGTCAGCCTGTCTGTTACACTATAACGCCTAAGCTACTCAACCGATTTATTAAATAATTTTTCAGGCGTTTTAAAATTTTTGAGTGTTGGTTAAAATATAAAAGAGAAAATCCATAAAAACAGTTGAGAAAAACAATAAAAGCGCGGGCGGAGCTGCGCGGGTCAGCTAGTAATTATAATAATAATATCTTGGGACAATCCACACACGGTCATCCGATCCCAAACTAGGCAGAGCCTGTACTATGGCAACCAGACAACTGATACTAATACTTATATACATTTTTTTTTGTAAATACATACTTAAATAGATAAATAACACTCAGACACTTGGTGGGAATTGAACCCACGACCCATCGGGTAGCAGCCAGGGTGTCTA
This sequence comes from Furcula furcula, assembly GCA_911728495.1. Lineage (NCBI taxonomy): Eukaryota > Metazoa > Arthropoda > Insecta > Lepidoptera > Notodontidae > Furcula > Furcula furcula. Next base: position 5,472,097 of record OU452246.1, on the reverse strand, counting down.
ACCACTAGATCAACGGGCCCGTCAAATAACAAAGTGCCTGAACAGCAATCAGTGACCTGAGCCACCATCAGCTGGGGTATCCCGAAGGCAGCGGCTAACCAAGTGTAGGTGAGTGGTGGATACATCTCTTAACTTTTTCATTTCTCATACATAAAGTTTTGGTCCTTCGAGCCGGATGTTCAAGGAGCTTTAGGTTTGTGCTAGCATAATCTTAATTTTTCTTTTATCTAAATATTATTCTTAAAATTGTTATAAAAATCCGTTATCGAACATACAATTCCAGTTACCTAGGCTTAGCGTATTTGTTTTTCGACAATACCACTGTTTTTTCGAACCGTACTAATTCATTTTACGAGTGAATTAATAGGTTCACTTTTTACTTGCGGGTAATTGTTTGACCAACGCCACTTAGCACCCGCGTCGGACATTACTCGCTAACCAACACCTATCTTATCTTTGTTACGCCCGCCAGTGCAAAACTATACTACTATAATAATACACTATCCTAATTAATTTAACTTCTTATTTAAAGTTGCAACTAGTTGTCTAAATATTACGTACTAAACACAGTTGTGGCATTAAATACGGAATATCACTGTATTTTCACCCCGTGGGGTGTCCGGGTAAGAATAGTACCCACCCAGCTCTTTCCGTTGGGTGTGCTAAAAGGCGGCTTAAGGAAAATAAGAAGACGGGCAGCAGCGTGTTTCAATTGCATTACCTACCACATATACTGCGATCCCCAAGACGCTTGCTAAGCGTGAGGATTAAACATCCATCCCCCAGACTCCCACAGACTCTGCTTCCAGAAGTGTCATCATCATCATCATCATCGGCAGCCGGAAGACGTCCACGCCTCCCCCTTGGAACGCCACAATGAACGACCTATTGGCTATTTGGCTATTTGCATCCAAAGGTTTGCTCCCATCCAACCTAGATAAAGAGCCTTGGTTCAGAGGACCTTCCTGGTTTAAGCTGAATCAATCGGATTCGCCAATTTCAAATATCGATTTACAAACAAATGAAGAACGCCGTAAGCATATTCTTCAAAACAATTAACTTCCAAATTACAATTTCTTGAGCAATTTTCGTCCTTACCGAAATTCTTGCGCGTTTTCTATAATTTTTCGATTTTATCACAAATGCCGTAACTAAAATTTGCTTTTAATCAATTCATTACTCGTGAAAAAAAAATGAATTTGCTGAAGATATTTTCCGTCTGAAAGTCGACGAACTTCACCACCACCACAAACACCACCACTACTACTTCAAAATACGTTGTATTTTATAGCCCCCTCAATCCACTGAAGTGGTGGGGCGACACTATCATTTTCTTTACTAATTTTACACAATAATATTCATAAATAATAACATATCAATATCCGGGAAGGTGTAATATGAAAATAATATACACGTATAAAAAATGTTAATGCCATTTGCAGCAAGTGTTAATATTTGATTTAGTAATATTGTATATAAGGAGAGTTCACAGAGTATTAACCTAGGTACGAACGAGTAGTCTACATCGGACTGCATCGCTTCCGCACCTGTATCCGTCACCGGTAAGTACATTTTCTGAACTATTTAATTATAAGTGATCAAGATTGTACTGTTAACTGAATTGTATTATTATTTTTTTCTTGTACCTTTTGATATCTGTATCATGAATGTGTCTTTTGGTAATAAACTTATTATTATTATTATATTGACGGGCCCGTTGGTGTGGTGTTTAGACACCTTACCCATTACCCAACAGGTCATGGGTTATTGAACCCACGACCTGTTGGGTAATGGGTAAGGTATGGGTGGGTATTGAACATATTAATCAAAAGGCACCTCTTTGACTCCTCTTGGTTAATATTTACCTAAACTTGACCACGATGACAATTGGGTATTTGATTTTCTTTTTTTTTGTGATAAATGGAAAGATCATATATAAGTTTTATAATAAAACTATTTTTTGTTTTATTTTTCGCAATAATTCAAAAGTTATTTCAAAATAAAAAAATTTTTTGATTTTTGAATCCAGTACCGGAAACACACCGACAGCTCCTGAACAAACCCGAGCGGGTGTGACGTCATAATGTTAAAGCTATTTAATAACAGTACAGCGTCAACGGCTATTACACTTGACTAGACAATAATATTGGAAATGTATTGCTAAAAAACGACTCTGAACAACGCTGAACGACACTGAATGATGACACTGAACGTCACTGAACCTGAACGACGTTCAGTGTCGTTCAGCGTTGTTCAGAGTTGTTTTTTAGCAATAAATTTTCAATATTATTGTCTAGTCAAGTGTAATAGCCGTTGACGCTGTACTGTTATTAAATAGCTTTAACATTATGACGTCACGACTATGGTGACCAATCATGGCGCGTTTATATTCACGTGAAATTTCATAAATTTTTAATTGTTTATAATTAATTGAATTTTTTTTTACTTTTTTGTTTTAAATATCTATATTATTAATAATAAAGTTTTAAAATACATAAATTTTTTTTCAAATACCTAATTGATTAAACAATGATAAGCAATTTTAAATATAACATATTTTGTATTACAGTTGGTGGTGAAATAAGTTAAATCATGGAATTAAAAATATGTGGGGTGATCCTGGCAATCCTGGTGGCTGTGGCGACGGCGGCGTATCAAAACCCAGCAGATCAACAACCTACGACAGCCCAATTGGTCAATTATAGGAACAGCCATCCAGTAAGTTCTACTATTAATCTGAGAGTATATTAAATACCACATTACGGTCATCATGGTGACACATTATTTTTAAATTATGTAAGTATGTACATTTAAATGAATATATTATAGCAACAAATACATTTAAAACATAAAAAAGGGGTATAGTGGTTGCCACATTAAAGTCCTTGTGGCATCTTAAGTATTTTAAATTTTATGCAGATGCTAAAAACAAAACACATTTTTGCATGCCATATTTATTAAAAGACTAGCTGACCTGCGTAGCTCCGCCCGCGCTTAATTTTTTTAAATTTTCTCACTATCTGACGGCATATGTCTCTGTTAGAGTAAAATAATAAATAAATAATGTCCTCCTGGCCAATACGACCACTGCGGCCAATCTTTCACAAGATCATCCATCTACGCAGGAGATATCTAAGTAAGTGCATAATTGCATGCGTAGACACAAGTGCACTCTATCCCTTTACCTCTCACAATTGGATGGGAAGGGAGACCAACACCGGGAGAGGTCAGGCGCAGGACCGACATTTTACAAGCCTTACCTACCTAATTCGTGGAATGACAATATTTTTAAAAGACCTAACCTAACGAAACAACCTAAACGATGATGATGATGATAATGTAAAGATGGGCGACTATGAATGATTTCATTCGAATTATTCGACTTTATAAATCATTCGACTTATTCGAATGATTTTTTGAAATTAGTAACTAATTTGATACTCGCTTGACTTTGATTATCGGCGAATTGAATGATGTGATTTGTCAGGCGCACTGACATAATTCGTTCCCGGACCGGCACGGCAAATAATTCATTCATCTTTCATTCGAACAACTACCGACTGAGTCGCGAATAGTCTAGTTCAAACGCCGTTAGTAGTTACTAATTAGTAGTGGTTATTCGACTATGAACATTAGTATATTACTAATATTCAATTCGAATGCGTACATTAGTAGTTGTAGATGATTCGAATCGTCGGATTAGTAACGATAGTTTATTCGTCCATATACAGGACAGGCGAAGGAATTTCTCCATACTGCCAAATCTTTTAACAACCTAAACGAACACTTACTTTTTCTTAATAAACGTCAACAGATTTGAAATTGACAACATATTTTTTTTTCCAACTTGACATTTTTTTAAGCCGGTGCTAGAGTATAGAGTATAATGACATCCTTGTATTAAGGTAGCAAACATTTATGAATGAAAAATAGAAAAACTATTAGACAATTATTAGGTAAATAGGTACGTGGGCCTTTCTGTTAAATAATCTGGTTCCCTGACATGCCAGCTTAATAGGGTTGACTTTTTAACTTTGATAATTTATTATATTTTTACGTGGTATTTTGTAACACCATGTATACAGTCGAATTGAGAACCTCCTTTTTTGATGTCGGTTAAAAAGAAACATTTCTGCCTTAATTCTCTAGGTAGTTCAGTCAAGGAGATCTCGTGATGAGTAAATCAGTGAATATCTTTTATCCTATATCTTCTAACATAGTATAACACAAGTATAAATTATAAAAGCATAAAAAGCCCGACTGCGAACAAACAAAATGGTCCTAAATTACATAATACATACATCATCATCATCATTATCACCAGCCGGAAGACGTCCACTGCTGAACATAGGCCTCCCCCTTGGAACGCCACAATGAACGACAATCGGCGATTTGCATCCACCGGTCGTCTGTCCACCTAGTGGGAGGCCTACCTACGCTGCGTCTTCCGGTTCGTGGTCGCCACTCGAGAACCTTTCTTCCCCAACGGTTATCGGTTCTAAATAATGCATATATAATACGTATATTTCAACTCGTCTCGTTAAGACCCTTCATTTGATATGCATATTGATATTTTTGAAACTAAAAAAAATACCTAATGGAGGCTGACGGCCGCCATCTTATTTTTTTTGGAAATATACATATTATAGTCTATGTCACTGATGAAACAAACACTGTTTAAAAAAAGTGAGTGCGTGGAGTCCCTCCGCGCGGAAGAAGTGAAACTTCATTCTTGCTCTGTCTCTTTCTATTCCCCCTCCCCGCGACTGAATGACACTGAACGACACTGACCGAGACTGAACGACACTGAATGATACCGAACGACACTGAACGACGCTGAACTACGCTAAACCACACTGACCGACACTGATCGACACTGAAAGACACTGATTGACACTGATCGTCACTGATCGACACTGAATGACACTGAATGACACTGAATGCCACTGAATGACACTGAATGACACTGAATGATACTGAAAGACACTGAATGACACTGAATGACACTGAATGACACTGAATGACACTTAATGACACTGAATGACACTGAATGACACTGAATGACACTGAATGACACTGAATGACACTGAATGACACAGAACGACACTGAATGACACCGAATGACGGAATGACTGAAGACTGAATGACGTCAGCGTCACGTGAGCGCTTTCATACCATCTCCATTGTAGCGTTATACGTTTAACGCAACCGTTAATGCAACCTTGTTGAAAGTCACATAAGAAGTTTCACTTCAAAAAAAAGTTAAAAATTGACAAGCCCGCTGAGTTTCTTGCCGGATCTTCTCAGTTGAGGCCGCGTTGTGACCCGGTGGTAGCTTTTTTTTTTAAATAAAAATGACCGTTGAAAATTGCGAGTCACTGTCCATTACGCCGTTAAAGGCTGTAGGCCGTGCCAAAGAAATAGAAATAAATACAAACATACTCTCGTAAAACATACCCTTTGCTTGGGGCATTCGGGCAACAAAGTCACTCCCGCTGTTTGTACGCTTAGATCTTTTAAACTACGCAACGGATTTTACTGCAGTTTTCAGAATAGATAGAGTGATTCAAGAGTAAGGTTTAAGTATATCATTTGTCAAGGTTTCGTGTAAATTGGTTGAAATATAACAGTAATTGTTGTCAGTGTAGGAAAAATCGCGAGCGAAGCTCTGAGCGGGTCAGCTAGTAATGTATAATTATATATAGAAGAAGAAGATTAAGATGTATGTTCACTCAAGGCAGATCAGAGCTCCTACATATTTATTTAGTAAATATGTTCGTAACAGTACCATATTTGTCAGAAACTACTAGACAGATTGTCACACGATTTTTTACCGAAAGCTTATTTTTCAAAAATAGTTCTATCATCAGCAGTGTAAATTAAATTTTTATTTTTATTACAGAATCCTGTTGGCATAATGACCACGTCTTCTGGAGCACCCATCGACTGTAACGACACAGATGTTTTGAACAAACCGCTAATTCATAACGCATATTTTATGGACATGGCGATGTCAGTGAATCGGGAAAGGATTCCAGAAAGAGTAGTCCATGCTAAAGCAACAGGAGCTTATGGCTACTTTAAAGTAACTCATGATTTTTCTGATATCTGCAAAGCTGAGCTCTTCAGTAAAGTTGGAAAAAGGACACCAGTAGTGGCAAGGTTCTCTCCTACACATGAGTTCAAAGGTGGCTTGGATACCGGTCGGGATCCCAGAGGGTTTGCCGTTAAGTTCTATACAAAGGAAGGAAACTTTGATCTTGTATGCTTCCACACTCCAATGTATTTTTACAAAGACCCGGTATTCTTTTCCTTAGCTGTGCCTTTGCGCCATCGGAATGCAGTTACGTTTACAAAAGACTCAAACCAGTTTTGGGACATTACCACTCAGCGTAATGAGTCTGTTTTTATTGCTCAGTATCTTATGGGAGATAAAGGCATCCCGGACGGATATCGTTATTTGCCTGGTTTTAGTATCCACACGTATCAGGTTACTAATAAGCACGGGGAGAGATACTTTGTAAGATTTCACTTCAAGCCAGATGCTGGCGAGAGATATTTAAATGCTACAGAAGCTAAAACTCTAGCCCGTGATGATCGTGATTACGCAATGAGAGATTTCTACACAGCTATCGCCGAAGGTAATTACCCTAGTTGGACATTATATGTCCAGGTGCTGTCTGAAAAAGACCGCATAAACGCAGACTTTGATATTTTCGATGTTACTAAAATATTACCAGAGGACAAGTATCCTTTACGAGAGGTAGGTAAATTAGTTTTGAATCAAAATACTAAAAATCATTTCGCTACAGTAGAGTTATCAGCTTATTGTGTAGGAAACCTTGTACCGGGTATCCAGGGGGCACCTGATAAATTGTTCGAAGGCCGTCGTTTTGTATACAGAGACGCTCAGAATTATCGTTTAGGGTCAGGCCATCACAACATACCCGTCAATAAGCCATACCGGACCAAGGTTTTAACATACAATCGTGATGGTGTATCGCCTATTGGAAATAACTATGGAGACATGCCTTCGTATTATCCAAACGGATTCAATGGTCCGACACCTTATAAAGCGTCCAAACAAGATGAACTAATACAAATCATTGAAGATCCAACGCCTAATAATTCCGATCAAGCACGTGACTACTACATAAAAATGTCACGAGGGGAAAAGGATAGGTTAATAGAAAATATTGTAGGAACTTTAGCTTCCACACCAAAATCAATGCAAGAGCGAGTAATCAAATTTTACTCATTGAGCCATGAGAACATAGGTAAAGAACTGCGAAAAGCTTTAAGCTTAAAAAGGCACAATAAGGATATTTGTGGAAAAGATTAATACAACGTTACGCGGTAAAAGATATCCAGTTTAAGAGATAGCGCGCACGAGTGACTTTTTAGCGGTGACTTTTTGTCACAGTTGTCTGGTTTGTAAATATGTAAAGTATGTCTTTGGCAGGCGAAAATGTTACCTGGCTTTTACGATGCAGCAGCGTTTAGCATGAAGCATCTCCATACATATTCTCAGACCGAATAAGAGTGACATAAGTCGCCGCGACAAAATATCACTCGTGTGCGACAACTGAACTTATTTCTCAAAATTCATATGAACATTTCTTCTATTTATGCGTGTGTATTTTTATGTGCCAATATTATTCCAATTCAAAAATAAACTTTCTTGCAATATTAAGCTATTTTTTTTGTTGATCTTCTTCGTTTTTTTTTTATAATTCTTTATACATATTATTAACTAGCTGACCCAGGCAGCTCCGCCTGCGCTATTTTTACGTTAACTAAACTTTTAATAACAGATATTCGCATTGAATACATAACCTCCTTTTTTATAGTCGGTTAAAAACTGGGACCCACTTTTTACTTGCTCTCCGAAGCACGGACCCGTTTAGTTCAAATGGCGTTAAACGGTCACCCATCTATTTATTGACCTCACCTAACGTTGCTTAACCGGATCGATGACAAAACCTTGATAGCAACTCTCTATGAGTGTTCCCTTTCCAATATTTATTATATTATAAAGAAAAATTGATAAAATCGGACCAAGCGTATAACCAAGTACCCATTTTGACTTTAATCCCCTCTCCCAAAAGAACCGTGCTAGATTACGGGATAAAAAGTATCCTATGTTCTACCTCGTAGTAAGATCTCAATTCAATTCAATTCATTTAGATCTCAAATTATGCCAAGTTTCATTTGAATCCATTCAGTAGTTTCGGCGTGATGCTCAGCCGTGATACAGACAGACAGACAAAAATTAAAAAAAATACATTTTCGGCCTCAGTATCGGTTATAGAATGCCCTCCAAATATAATTTTCAATATATCTTCAATGTACAGAATTGGACCAGTTACAGTTTTATTATAAGTATAGATTATAATATGAATGTTATATTTTTTTTTACTCGGGCGATGCCGGGGCGGGCCGCTAGTTAAATTATTATTACATTACAATTATAAACGCTTTACAAATGTTAATACCATTTGCGGAAAATGTCAATATTTGTTTTAGAAATATTGTATATAAGCAAAGTTCACAAAGTATTCTTCAAGATCCGAGCGAGAAGTCTGCATTAGACTATCGCTTCCACACTTGCATCCAGCAAGCAAGCAGCGGTAAATACATTTTACCAATACATTTATCAATACATTTTCGGCACTATTTAACCATATCGTCGGTAAAAGGCGGTTAACCCACAAAATGCAAATTGTCCACCAGAGCCAAAAAAACTTAAGATTTAAAAAAAAATATTTTATAATTAATCTATTAAGTCACGTGACTTAATAGACTAATTATAAAAGATTTTTTTTTATTCAAAATTGATAACGATGTGTTTAACGCTAACGCGATAACAAGTGAAACTAATTTTAAGAACAACAGGTTGCAGTTTGCTCCCACGCTTGGCATGCGTACCGGGGATTGCAGTATAGGTGGTAGGTAATCCAATAGAGAGACGCTGCTGCCCGTCTTCTGGTTTACTTTTAGTCGCCTCATACGACACTCAACTTGCTACGAGTATTTCTACCCGGACTTATGGGCAACATTATCATTACTATCTTATGACTACCTAAAATCTGTCATCATCTGTCCTCTTATGACCAATACGAGTAGACTAATCTTATTATAAACAGCGTAACAGCAAAGAATTCTACAAATGCCTAATTTATAACTGTCGTAAATGTTAACTGTATACTAGCAGCGTTTTCCCTGAAAGAAAACGCATATTAAAATACTTACCTTATTCAAAGCTTATTATGAGAGCGGCACTTCTTGTTTCCCGTCGACTTTGCTCCTATTGGTCAACTTTCTTGTGATTTGACCGGAAATAGCATCACCATGGCAGGCGAGGGCAGCAAGGGTTTGTTAAATATGCCCGCTCGCCCCGCTCTTGTTCATTGTGTCGAAGAATTACCAGGCAGGATTAAAAGTTAAGCTTTGAATAAGGTAAGTATTTTAATATGCGTTTTCTTTCAGGGAAAACGCTGCTATTAAATTACTGTACCGTTATTCAAAGCTTATTATGAGACATGTTTGTTTTCGCCTGGTGATGCCAGTATACATGACGCCAATGTGATTGTAATACATAGATGTATTGTAATATCCATGTGTGAATTTTAAATAGAAATGCAATAAATTGCATACTTATATATCTACATAGTCTGCTACGAATTTCTTTTAGAAATGGGTAGCAAAGATAAGAGAACTGTATCTCAACCATTGGAATGGTCTCAACCATTGATTGGAATCAATGTTATGGGCAATTGATAATCAATAATTATTTATATGCGATGTACTTTTGACTTCGATTTTATAAAACTGTCTAAAATGTATTAAAGACCTCCAATTTCCAGGAGGTAGCTAGTATCAAAAACTTAACTATGCTTGTAGCGCATGATAGCTAACTATTTAAGCTAGATTATGATGATAATTTTAGTCTTTTTAAACCAATCAACGGCAGCTATCGTAACTGGAATATACAAACAATTTGTTTTTGGTATTTAACACTGATGCTTTAAGCGCAAAACAAATTTTATTTTAACGCTGCAGGCGTTGCAAGCAGGTGGTTTTCCGATTAACGCAATTCCAGGACGCGACTATGAATTACATCCTACCAGGTGCTGTTGCAATGTTTAGCTAAGCTACTGCATGAAAATTATCCTTGGACAGGAAATTCACTAAATCATATCCTATTTAAAAGACTCTTGAGGATTGACAAGTATAATCGATATAAGAACATATCGATGGCTCCTACGTTAAATATCGTATGTCTAAAAACATGATTTTCATATTTTTATTGATTCGTAATTAAGGTGTTATTTACTTTTTAATCCCATTAACAGAATTTTCAAAACGTGAAAAATGGAAAAGTTTTTTCCCGTATAAAGGCGTATGTTATTTTTGAGGGCGCCGTAAATGAGCGTATTTACTCTAGCTATATTATACGGGGTAAAGATGCGCGGGAGTACGGAGGATCGGCGAATCGTATCTATCACTTACCGGATTGTACGTGGGAATTAGGCCCCGCTCGCACGGCACGTATTCGTTTTACCATTTACTTAATTTAAATCATTATGTAAGATTGATAATGAGTAAAAATAAATCATGTTCGTATTTGAAACATAATTCAAGAACTCAAAGACTCTGTGATGTCCCTTGTGGGGTCGTACAGATAGAGTAATGCGTCGGATTATCTTTCACGAGATGAACAGTTGGGTCGCACTTGTTAATAGCAGAGAAATCAACAGAGCATTAGCTGGTAAGTACTATATAAACAAATAAGTTTTAAAATTGTATCGTTGTGGCTATGTGTTTGAGTTTTTTACGAAACTATGTCAAAAATATCGTATATAACAAATACAATTTAGTTCGTTGCTTTTTGGTCATCAAATTATATCGTATGTAGTACTTACGATTTTGTACGCTGCCAGTCTAATCAATTATTTTATCGTATGTATTACGTACGTGTATTTACGTGGTATTTTTAAATCTGACTTTTATCGTATGTGTTACTTACGCTGATTTACGTTGCGGAAATGGATATGGTAACGTTAACATACAATAACTTACGTGGTAATTGCAAAAAAGGTACTGTACTATGTTACTTTTTTTATATTTTTAGAGTGTCCATTGCCAACTGGGACTCATTTATTGGAAATAGAAGCACTTTCTTAGATGCTGAAAGAAGATATTAGTCAAACACTACCAATACTACCAAATAATCATTCTGGTAGGTAAACATTTACTTATTAAAATACTTTGTGTTAACTTTCTAGGATCTATGACTGCTGTATGATTTACATAAGATTTTTATAAGATCTTTTTTTCAGATGAAGGTTTGATAAAATTTAGAAGTATTTTATCATCAAAGTTCAAGGAAGATGAAGTAAGTGCCTTGCAAGTTTAGTCACAGTTTATGCCATTTAAATAAAACCACACTTGAAGCTAATTTGACCAATTCCTTGGATTTTAATAGTTTCATACTACGCCACCCACCGTAAACAGTAACACTCCTCATTCAGAACTTGATGACAATGATGCAGAAAATATATGTCAGGACCACTCTATTACGTGAAATAACCCGGGAATCATACAAACACGTCATCCATTATCACCAGGCTGTGAATGTTAGTCCTTTGCGCGCGTAATACTCTGTATTATATATTATATACCTAATATAATGTGTCTCAGATTTCATGTCGAAAAGTGTGGAAGTAGTTGCTACAGAGTTCAGGTATTGGTCTTTTTTTAATTTGGGGTTACTCCCACCACTCATTCCCACCACTGTGACTGTCAGCCAGGATCTACAGTGGTCACCAGTGAAGACATACGACTATTTGACCCTCGGCAAGGTTTAACCCTCGGCGAGTCTCGGGGAAACGCTAAATTGTATTGGAAACCGCAACAAATATAATTAGAAAGAAATTATATAGGAGGAGTGAGAGAAATACAAATTCCACTTCCTTCCTTTGCAAAGAGGGAGACAAATAACAATCACACGGGTTGATATAACCTCAGAACGAAAGATTATTTCAGGTGCACGAACCCTTGTTAGTTCACCTGTAAAACACCTCGGAAGTTATTAGATTTGAAGAGACCTTTATTACGATGTCTACTATTAAACTTGTTTCCGATAATAAGTATGGCAGCAACGCTTCAAAGCACGAAAATGTTCCGTAGTCACCACAAGGTCCGAGTATGCAACTCCAAATGGTATTTCCAAACTATTCAACATAACATGGTGATGGTGTTCACTGTTCAGAGGACAAAAATTAAGAAGTTAAACGTACTTTCTGTAGATCCAAATAGACTACATGTAAGTAATACTAGTAGGATGTAGTACGACTAGTAGGATGCGGTAACAGCTCAGTGGGCGAGCGCTTGCCTTTGAAATAAGGTGCGCAGGTTCGAATCCCGGCTCGCACCTCTGATTTCTTCAATGAATCATGTGCGAATCGTCTTTGTGCGATTGTTACTAGCTTTCGGTGAAGGAAAACATCGTGAGGAAACCTGCATGTCTGAGAAAGCCGAACTAGCTCTCGAATGACATGTGAAGTCCGCCAACCCGCACTTGGCCAGCGTGGTGGACTATGGCCTAAGCCCCCTCATATTGAGGGGAGGCCCGTGCCCAGCAGTGGGACATAAACAAGGGCTGGTATTATTATTATTATTAAGTAATACTACGTGTAGTATGATCTAACAGATCTCAGAAAGCAAATACCAGACGATGACGACGACAAGAAAGCGATGTTGTTGTGGGCCTACTTTACAATAAGCTGCATATATCTAAATTGAAACACACATTGAAAAGAAAATAATTTTATGGATTATATCCTGGTTTATAATTTTATTTTAATATCCCGACGTTTTGAACACTTTACAGTATTCATAGTCGCGGGCGGACTGAGGTGGTAGCTGTCCATAGGTCATAGTTGTCTTAGGGTACCCTCAGGTTTATAATTATTACTGTTAGTCCTATCTACGCAGAAAGAGCTTACAGTATCTTGAGGTTGATATAATCCGTAAAATTAGTTCAACTCATTTCAACAATAAACGATGATTTAATGAGTTAAAAGAGGTGTCATTCCAGCTATTCTTCATAATTTTTACTCGGAATGATTCAGATTATTCATTTTGTTGTAGATTTATATTATAAGATTTTAACTTACTTAAAAAGAATTCATTCCGTTCTGTTGATTTGTTTGTACTAATTATGTTGATATTTATGTGATTTTTTTTCAGTATCTTTATTTCTTATTTTTGTTGACTGTTATTAAAGGTATAAAGTCAGTATTTTCTGTCAATGTTTCTGTTTTTTAACTATAAGTACTTAATTATTTTATGATAGTCAAAGCTATTTTAAAAGTTTTTCTATATCCAATATAAAAGCTTATCATACACTCGAATAAAGTGTTTGTTTAGGTATTTGTAAGAATTCAGTTTTGTTTTACCAAAGTAATATTATGAGCCTTATTATTTTCAGGCAATCGTATCTACATGAGTTAGAGCTCGTGAGTATCTACTTTGTTGTCAGACCCCTAAGACTTTTTTTGCATTGTCTATTTTTAATTGACGTACAAGTACGTCCAAATAAAATATTTTAATAAAGTAATTAAGATTCAGTGTTGTTTCATTTATTATTTTAATATTTTGTTGACCTAATCACCACACGCGACACTATTTCATTTAATATGGACAAAGTAAAATATAGTATGTCCAACAAACGACTCAAAATGCCAAATCCGTGTCAATGTAAAACGTCGTAAGTAAAACATACGATATTTTCTGCTTACTGAATTGCAGCGTAAGTAATCGTTACTAATATTTACGATATTTGTATACTGCTGATTTCCACCGTAAAAAAGCGTAACTACAATATCTCTAAAACTAATAATTATTAAATGTTTGTTTTCATACTATTCGGTAAAATAAGGCATTTTCTATGTTTGATACAAATTTCAGCCAAATAGCTTCACATTTAAAGAACAAGCGTAGAAAAATACCTTTAATTCGCTCTCCTGTAAAGTGCGGGTTTTGCACATACGATATATAACGTAGGAGCCATCGATATCGTGACAAGAAATTACCAGTAAAAAACTGGACTGATCAGTAGGACTGTACAATCGTCAGACAAATGATTTAGGCCAAATAATGTTAAATGACAATTGTTTACTTATGTTTATTATGTATTTATGTATGAATCTGCTATAAAACTGTCCAAAATGATGCCAATACTTTAAATTAGATTAGAAAAAGTCGGCACAGATTTTACAGACTAGGTTCTGGTACTATGTGAATTTCAATGTATATGTGTTTTAGATTGCAAAGTCAAGTCCTTTACATTTCCACTTTCAGGATCACGTTGTATGTTAATAGATAGTATGCCCACCTGTACGTCCACTAAGACTAAGGTTGTGAGATATGAATCAAAACTCGTTCAAGAAACGAGTCTACTCCCCAGAATACTTCAGCGATTAAGTATGTGTTAACCCACACAGTATGTTTACCTTATAACCATATACTCAAAGATTTAAACATAGATGATATTTGATGGTATACCTGCTCTGAAGTCCCGAAAATATTTATTGTAAATATTAATTTATGGACTTAGGTAAGTACTCAGTCTGTACTACTATCTCAAAAAAAATGATCTGTCAATAGAATCTGTTTCTAAATGGATATTGAAAATAATCAATAAAATTTGATTTGTATTTGATTAATATTTCGTAGCGAACTTTATCTGGTATGTACATACTTATAATGTAATATCCGTAAGTGAATGGGTGAGACCCCCCCCCCCCCCCCCCGTCTTTGCGAAGGTAAAGGCAACTTTTTGTCATAAAATCGAAATTGCAAGGGATAATAATCAGGATTGCTAACATTTCTTTCGGTTACAAATGTCCTGACATTGATCGGAATTTAAATTACACGCTTTTGTCTACCAAAATTGTGTCAGGAGTGAATTTCTGGCTGATAAAAATACATGCGATGCAGTGTTGCTACAATTTCGGGTAAGTGGTTTACTTACCATACAATACAATTGAGTTTTCTAATATTATTGAAACTCCTGGATAATTCTTTTAGGCATTATCATTGATTGCATTATGTTATTATAGGTCCTCAAAACTTCCAATGATTAATTGCTAAACAGCTATTATAATTGTAAGATTACATACTTTCCTTTTTTGTAATGAGGTAATAGTATAGAAAAACAAATGTTGGGTTTCGAATAAACTTGAAGGAAAGACTAGATGCCAGGAATGGCACTTGGGGCGGCCCTTCCCTCCATTATTTGTAGGAGTTTTTTACAATATTCTGTACAAAACTTCGGTAGACTTATAGTAGTTTCTGCTTGGTGGGTCCTGATATACCAAGACTGCCAAGAGAGTGGATCAAGAGTAAGATCCAAGACGTGACTGCGAGCCATAATTATGCAATGAATCCTCATTAAGAAGTATACATATATTAATATATGTTAAATATTCATGTTCATACAATCACGTATGTGCTATTTGGAATAGCAAATATACATACATCCTTCATCTGTAAAGTAAATCTCTGTGTTCCATACCCCACGAGAGTGGGTCATATTCTGTGCAAGCTCTTCGAAACAGAGGTCAATAATAAGACGGACGATGTGCCAAGCGATGGCACTTATGTTAAAGTATCTAGGCTGAATTTATTCTTAAATAAGAGGTGAATGCAACTGTGCAGAGCAGCAATGCCTTTATCCGTCCTGCAAAGGACTGTTTAATATCTCAGGCCAATCCACACTCATTCGTTTGATCCCAACCTAGACAGAGTCTGTACAATGGTAACCAGACAACTGATACAAAATACATATTTATATACTTTTCATACTTATATCGATAAACATCACACACTTGATGGGAATAGAACCCGGCGATAGCAGCCCGAGAATCTCACCATTAGAGCAACGGGCCCGTCAAATTATTATGTTAAAATAGACTTAGCAAACAACTTTCAGACATTTTGAATGTCCCTGATATTCAAAATGATCCTGAAAATCAGGTACCTACGTGCTTTCTTCACGAGCTGCTATTTGTATACCATCCCTGCGAAGGAGGTTAAGTCTATGTGTACCAACCCTGCGGGGGTGAGAAATAAATTATTTAGTCCCTGCAAAGGACAATATCATCATCATCATCATTAGCAGCCGATATACGTCCACAGCTGAATAAAGTCCTCTCCCTTAGAAGGGAGGGGCTTCCATAATCCCCACACTTGGCAGACGGCTTGGGGATCAATAAAGGACAATATGCTGATGGTGAAATAGACTTCAGCCAACCATTTTTAAATTAACTAGGTTGTCAAAATTGATTCCAAATCCAGATGAGCAACCATCTATGTACCATCCCTGCGAGGGAGGTTAAGTCTTTGTGTACCCACCCTGCGGCAGCAATTTACTGCCCACCCCGGCAGTAAATTGCTCAGTCCCTGCAAAATAAAGTACGCGGATGGTGAAATATACTTCAGGCAACCATTGTTATATTGACAAGATTGACAAAAATTGATTCCAAAACTAGATGAGTACTCCCATGATGAGCAACCATGTATGTACCGTCCCTGCGAGGGAGGTTAAGTGTTAGTTTACCCACCCTGCGGGGGTGGGTAGTAAATGGTTTAGTCCCTGCAAAGGAAAGTACACTGATGGTGAAATAGACTTTCAGCCAACCATTTTCAAATTGACAAGGTTGTCAAAATGGATTCCAAAAACCAGATGTGCTCTCATGATGAGCAACAATATACATATATATATATACCGTCCCCGCGAGGGAGGTTAATTATTTGTATACCCACCCAGCGAGGGTGGGGTATATTTTATGCGATGATACGATGAAGTGGACTTCATTATCTGAAAACCAGGTGCTTACCCTCTCGAGAAGCCACTGTACATGTCCCCCCTTCTTTGGTTATTTATTTGTGTACCCAACCTGCGAGGGTGGATAATAACTTGTGCCATGGCATAGCACTATATACTTATTGTAACCATAATGGGTTAGCCAGATTTGTGAATTTCGTGTAGGGTAGAATATATATTGCCTACGCCATCGGCTTTCTTGAACACAAACATAATTGAACACTTTTATGAATCAAGGTGGAATATTAATCTTTTGGTTACCATGATAGCTTCTCTACGTTACTTGATACTCTCAGCAATGTGTCCTTTGAACAGTTTCTTATAAATATTTTTATTTATTTATTACTAAAATTGTATTTTATTTTACTATTTTACGTAGAATATACATTAACGTAATTGTATTTAACTCGCAATTGTAATATTTTCACCTTCCGGCACACAGACCATATCTGTAATAAACTACTTAGCCCACGCAGGAAGATAAACTGTCCAGCAGGCTATTTTTTGTTTTAAGACACAATAAAAAAATAAAATTGAACGCAATGGTGCGTCTGTATAACTGGGATACTAATTAACTGAACTCACTTGTTTGCTGTCTTTCACGTTGATAATAGAGTCACTATTTCACTGTTCAGATTTTCGTAAATTGACAGTATTGCTACTGTCTGCATAATAATGTGGTTTAAAGAAATATTCATTCTGAAAAAAAGCTTAGAATTAACTGTAAGAAATGTATTATCATCGTAGGACTTTGCTACAAAATAATTCAGCAAATGTTTAAAACTGCGGGTAGATTGTAAAGAAAATAATTTGCATTATTAATATGATTTATGGGTCGTTTACTAAGAGTCGTTTTTTATCCACATAGAAATCTCGTACGTACAAATTACCAGCAATAAACTTTACGAAAAATATCATTATTGCACAAGTATTAAAAACTAAGTTTCGAGTTTTCAAAATAAAATTGTCGGTAGACTGAATGGAAAATAATTATTTATAAAAATATTGCTTACATAGCCCAATTTACTTGCACTATATTGAAACCACAAAATATTCATTAGTATAAACATTTCATTAGGAACAAAGAAACAAAACGAACGGCAAAAACCGTTAAAATGTTTTTACTCACTGTTTGCTTGGCTTCCAACTATTTGTAACAACTATTGTTGTTCACTATTTTATTCCTTTGGAATTATTTAGAATTTGATTTGAATTCCATAAATAGTTGTAATATTGTAGCCTCGGACAGGTGTCCGTGCCGGAAATAAGACGCCAATGAACAAGAGCGGGGCGAGCGGGCATATTTAACAAACCCTTGCTGCCCTCGCCTGCCATGGTGATGCTATTTCCGGTCAAATCACAAGAAAGTTGACCAATAGGAGCAAAGTCGACGGGAAACAGGAAGTGCCGCTCTCATAATAAGCTTTGGTACAGTAATTTAATAAGTACATTATTATTTCCAGGACGCAGTTCTGTTACTAGCGTGATCATTTATTTTTTGCCTGAATGCCCCAGAAGAAGGGCTATGTTTTTGAAACCTAAAATGAGTGTAAATGTAATAGAAAACATAAAATCTTTTTAAAAAAAAATTTAACCGACTTCAATATCATTGAAACGTATAAAATAATTTAAATTTTATAGAAGTTGGTGTTAGCGTACCTGCTGTGTATATTTGGCACCAACTTCAATAATATTTAAATTATTTTATACGTTTCAGTGATATTGAAGTCGGTTCAATTTTTTTTTTAAAGATTTTATTTTAAACTTTTTAGTGATATTTTCATACATAAAGATTGAACCATCGAAGACGGTAAAATGATCTAGGTAGGTTATCACATTATCGTCTACATAGTTTTACATAATTCATGTTTCTTCAGAAAAAAATATCCGGTCGTAATGAAATTTGCATGGAATCATCATAGTAGTTTACTCTCTCGAGTAAAAAAAGAATCATCGAAATCGGTTCATAATTGTCAGAGCAATGTAATGGAGAACATCAGTTTTATGGTTTTTACCAGATAAATTCCTCCACATCGTTCATGGTCCTCCAGGAAGTTCTTATCCGGTTGTGATAAAATTCATACAGATTCAATACAGTGGTTTTTTCTTTCGAATAAAAAAAGAATCATTGAAATTGGTAAATATTTGCCAGAGTTATGACCATTTTTGTCCTTAAAAAGCGACATAAAGTCATCTATATAGGCTTTCCTGCAGCTTTCCTGCGCAGTCACCATTCTTGTTTTTTCAGGAACTACTTATTACTAAGCAATAATTTTTTTATGGGACCCAATCAATGGATTGAAGAATGGATGGAAGAAAGATTTTTTCAAATCGGTTCATAATTGCCAGAGATATGCGCGAACATACATAAAAAAAATATATATATATATACACACACATCAAAAGTGTCTAGGGATCAAGCATTTTTAAGCGGATTTCTTGAGATTGAGATGTGGCTTTGTAATAAATTTATGATTTTATAAATTTATATGGATCCTTTTTGGTGCATTTCATAATTTGAATCAGGAACTGTGAATCAAATTCGAGTAAAAGATGAAAATCAGCTGTCAATATTTTCCCTATAAAAACATACAACGCATTGAAGACATTATTAGTGCTACTGTTTCCCTACTACTGATTAAAACCAACGTTATTATGGAGCGGCGACGTCATTTAAGCAGGGAAGAAATGCTCAGAGCCGTGGGAATGATAGAAGCTGGTTCCCGGCAACGTACTGTGGCTTTAGCTCTGAATACAAGTCAGAGTGTTATCAGTCGACTTTGGACACGTTACCGAAGCACTGGTACCGTGGCTGAGCGCCATGGAGGACGGTATCGCTGCACCACACGGAGACAAGACCGATATATTCAAATCTTAACTCGAAGAGCTCCAACAATAACTGCCATGATGTTAGCCGTGAGGCTTCATCACTCTTCAGGGAACTTAATTAGCGACCAAACAGTCAGAAACCGCTTGCATGAAGTGAACCTTCATTCCCGAAGACCGCTACGGGTACCACCTATAGCAATGCACAATCGTAGGATTCGATATCAATGGGCTCTTGAACACAGAAATTGGGCAGAAGAACAATGGCGTTTCGTGTGCTTTTCTGATGAGTCTCGTTTTGGTATGAGACCGGATACAAGACGTATACGACACTGGAGAACCCCTGGACGCCAACAGCGATTAAAATCCTGCCAGGAAGTCCATCCTTATAGTGGTGGAACCATCATGGTATGGGCGGGTATTTGGATCGGCGGAAGAACTGAGTTGATTTGGATCAGAGGCAACCTCAACGCTCAAATTTATGCTGAGACGATTGTATCAGACGTCATCGTTCCTCTACGAGTGCAAATCGGTCCCTTATTTCAGTTAATGCATGATAATGCACGACCGCACACCGCAAGAGTTGTAAGACAGACTCTCGCCGCAGCTAACATCAATGTCCTGCCCTGGCCTGCTCAGTCGCCAGACTTGAACCCGATTGAGCATGCATGGGATATGCTACAGAGAAGAGCTCTGCCGAATATGGAGGGTATCCAGTCGCAAGAAGACCTTTTTTTGTTGTTGCAACGAACATGGGCGGCCATTCCACAGCGTGATTTGGATGAACTCATTTTGAGTATGCCAAACCGATGTTCTTGTGTTGTTAGTGTTCGCGGTAGAAACACGGATTATTAATTGTTTAAGTTACCCAATAAAATTTTAAAGAAAACTGTTATTTCAGTCTTTTTTTCGAACTTTTGTGTTAGTGGTTCAAATGTCAAAAATCCCTTTATTAGGAAAATGGCAAATTTCTTTATTAATGCAAAGGTGACTTGGTTTATCGTTACTGTGACAAACGAAAACACTTTATTTGATGAATCCTTAAAGAAAATTTTAATTAATATCAATCAGGAGAAAAGTTATTGCAAAAATATATGTTGATCCCTAGACACTTTTGATGTGTGTATATACAGACGAATTGAGAACCTCCTTCCTCCTTTTTGAAGTCGGTTAAAAATGCGGTTTTTCATGCTATTAACAGCAAATTGAAACGTGATCTAAAATTACATACAATTAAAACTCTGTAAAAAAATTCTAATAGCCGTAGAGCCGCAGGAGTTAGACCATTCGACGATATATTTTTAACCCCCGACCAAAAATTAGGGGAGTTATAAGTTTGACGCCTATGTCTGGAAGTCTGTCCGTCTGTCTGTCTGTATGTATGTCTGTCTGTGGCATCATAGTGGTCCAACCAGTGAACGGATTTGAATACGGTTTTTTTTTTATTTGAAAGCTAGTTTAAGCGAGATGGTTCTTAGCTACGTTTCATGAAAATCGATCTAGTCGTTTGAAGACCATCAGCTATTTCCCGAGTCGAGGTAGGGATATTTTGTATACAATAGACATTTTTCATTACTTCTATTAGTCTGAAAGATCTGAAATTTAGAAAATATGTAAATCCGATGATACTAAATAAAATGGTAACCTTCACCAGGGTCTGATGATGATCAACAAGAAGGTGGTAACAAGAACTCGGCCCCAATAAACGTAGACTCATCGGGTTTGGGCTCGTTAGGGAGGTCTCGACGAGTAGCTGCTAGAAAAATGGTGAGCAGGGTCTGATGATGGAGCAGGAAGATGGTCACGGGGTCTCTGCACCAATAAACGGAGACCTACAGAGTTTGGGCTCGTTGGGTAGTTCTCGACGAGTAGTTGCTAGAAAAATGGTGACCAGGGTCTGATGATGGAGCAGGAAGATGGTCACAGGATCTCTGCACCAATAAAAGTAGACCTACAGAGTTTGGGCTCGTTGGGTAGGTCTCGACGAGTAGTTGCTAGAAAAATGGTGACCAGGGTCTGATGATGGAGCAGGAAGATGGTCACGGGATCTCTGCACCAATAAACGTAGACCCACCGAGTTTGGGCTCGTTGGATAGGTTGCTGCGAGTAGTAGGTAGAAAAATGTTGATCAGAGCCTGGTGATGGGCGCAAGCATAAAGGTGGCAACAGGATCTCAGCTCCATTAAATGTAGGACCCACCGAATTATAAATCTATGGTTAAATCTTGACGAGTAGTTAGACAGATACTGATCAGGGTCTGATAATAGCCCAGGAAAGTCATTATAAGAGTTCGTTTACCTACGTCGGGGGTTATAAAACAAATTATACTTGTTTCCTGATTCCGAATATGGAAAAGAAATGGCTCAGGTGTGGGTTACACCGTTTCCGCTTTTAACCGTTGACGTTGACGGATCCCTTTGTCTGGTTATACCTAGTCACCTGCTTTTTACCGTCGACGTTGACGGATCCGTTGTCTGGTTATACACCCTAGTCACTACCGAATAGGTCGTGGGTTTAATTCCCACCCAGGTCAAACACTTATGCTTTCGAATATGTCTGTTTGTCTTGTGCCTGGGTGTCATTTATATAAATATACATATTGACAAAAAAAGTGTTATGATACTCAGGTTTCTGCCATATGGTGGTAGGTGACGATTGATTTTTGTCAGTTACTGATCGATATAACATATTAACTAAAAGGAACCTACTTGACTCCTCTTAGTTAATAGTCACATGGACTTGACCACGATGACCACAGTCAATTGATTAAATCATGAGGAGAAGCTTTAAATATTATAGAATACAGAGAATTTCCTCTGCGGCTACGCCTGCAATTTTCCTTTTGACCCCATTTAACCCCTTTAGGAGTGAAATTTTCAAAAACCCTTTCTTAGTGGATGCTTACGACATAAGAAGAACCTACTGTCCAAATGTCAGCTTTCTAGGTGCAGCGGTTTGGCCTGTGCGTTGATGAATCAGTCAGTCAGTCAGTCAGGACAAGTAATTTTATATGTATTGATTTACGGCAGGCCTGTTGGTCTAGTGGTTAGACACCCTGGCTGCTACCCGATGGGTCGTGGGTTCCCACGAAGCGTCTGGGTGTTATTTACCTATTTAAGTATGTAATTACAAAAAAAATGTATTTAAGTATTAGTATCAGTTGTCTGGTTTTCATAGTACAGGCTCAGCCTAGTTTGGGATGACACGGTCATCCAAGATATTATTATTATATTTTGTATTACAGTTATTGAAGTGCGCAAAAACATGGTATTGAAAATATGTGCGGTGGTCTTGGCTATTCTGGTGGCTGTGTCGGCGTATGAAAACCCAGCAGACCAAGACCCTTCGACAGCTCAATTTGTCTACTATAAGAACAGTCACCCAGTACGAACTCATACTATATATTTGTCAGTAAATTAACTACCACATAATAATTAATGATGATAACACATTATTTTTAAATTATCATCAGCAGCCGTTAGACGTCCACTGTTGAACAAAGGTCTCCCCCCCCCCCCCTTATAAGGAAAGGGGTTGCCATTATCCCTACGCTAGGCAGGCGTCTTGGGAACCGCAGTATAGGTTGTAGGTAAACCAATAGAAAGATGCTGCTGCCCGTCTTCTTGTTTTCCCTTAGTCGCCTCTTACGAACACCCAACGGGACGAGATGGTAGGGTGCTATTCTTAATCGGACACACCAAGGGGTGTGTTTTTAAAATTAATACTGAATAAACTAATTTTTAAATTACTTATATACTTTTTTTGTATAGTCATTATGGCAGAGTCGCTGGAGGACCTCAATACGATGAAGTGGCAGTGGGCAGGTCACATCGCTCGAAGAACCGATAACCGTTGGGGAAGAAAGGTTCTCGAGTAGCGACCACGTACCGGAAGACGCAGCGTAGGCAGGCCTCCCACTAGGTGGACCGACGACATTGTTCGCGTAGCAGGAAACCGGTGGATGCAAATAGCAAATTGTCGTTCATTGTGGCGGTCTAAGGGGGAGGCCTTTGTTCAGCAGTGGACGTCTTCCGGCTGGTGATGATGATGATATACTTTTTTTTCAAATTGCATATAAATTCGTACGCAAGATCTAGATAGGTGCATATATTACTGTTATTATTATATTTTGTAATATTGTAAAAATACATTAAAACAAAACTCACTTTTGCATTTTGTTAAATAAATTATGCTTACTCAAAAGGGAACAGAACTATATTTTTGTTAGAAACTACTTAATTTTAAAATGTTTTTTTTTATTGGAAAGCTGATATTTAAATAATTATAATAATTAATTCTTGTTTTCATTACAGCAACCTGTTGGCATAATGACCACTTCTTCTGGAGCGCCCATCAGCTGTAATGAAACAACGGTTTTGAACAAACCGCTAATTCATAACGCATATTTTATGGACATGGCGATGTCATTGAATCGGGAAAGGATTCCAGAAAGAGTAGTCCATGCTAAAGCAACAGGAGCTTATGGCTACTTTGAAGTAACTCATGATTTATCTGATATCTGCAAAGCTAAGCTCTTCAGTGAAGTTGCAAAAAGGACACCGGTAGTGGCAAGGTTCTCTCCGACACATGAGTTCAAAGGTGGCTTGGATACCACACGGGATGCCAGAGGGATGGCTGTTAAGTTCTACACAGAGGAAGGAAACTTTGACATTGTATGCTTCCACACTCCAATGTATTTTTACAGAGACCCGGTACACTTCCCCTTAGTTGTACGTTCGGGCCAACCGAATTCTGTTACGAATACAAAAGACTTTAACATGTTTTGGGACGTTACCACTCAGCGTAAAGAGGGTGTTTTTGTTACTCAGTATCTTATGGGAGATAAAGGCATCCCGGACGGATATCGTTATTTGCCTGGTTTTAGTATCCACACGTATCAGGTTACTAACAAGCACGGGGAGAGATACTTTGTAAGATTTCACTTTAAGCCAGATGCTGGAGAGAGATATTTAAATGCCACCGAAGCTCAAACCATAGCACGTGACGATCGGGATTACGCAATCAGAGATTTTTACACAGCTATCGCCAATGGTGATTACCCTAGTTGGACATTATATGTCCAGGCGCTGTCTGAGGAAGACCGCATAAACGCCGACTTCGATATTTTCGAC
The DNA here is from genome assembly GCA_911728495.1 of Furcula furcula. Taxonomy (NCBI): domain Eukaryota; kingdom Metazoa; phylum Arthropoda; class Insecta; order Lepidoptera; family Notodontidae; genus Furcula; species Furcula furcula. The sequence goes on along the minus strand of OU452246.1, from coordinate 5,447,245 downwards.
GTTACTAGAATATTGCCAGAGGACAAGTATCCTTTACGAGAGGTAGGTAAATTAGTTTTGAATCAAAACACTAAAAATCATTTCGCTTCAGTAGAGTTATCAGCTTATTGTGTTGGAAACCTTGTACCGGGTATCCAGGGGGCACCTGATAAATTGTTCGAAGGCCGTCGTTTTGTATACAGAGATGCTCAGAATAAACGTTTAGGGTCAGGCCATCACAACATACCCGTCAATAAGCCATACCGGGCTAAGGCTTTAACATACAATCGTGATGGTGTATCGCCAATTGGAAATAACTATGGAGACATGCCTTCGTATTACCCTAACGGTTTTAATGGTCCGACACCTTACAAAGCATCCAAACAAGATGAACTAATACAGATCATTGAAGATCCAACGACTAATAATTACGATCAAGCACGTGACTACTATATCAAAATGTCACGAGGGGAAAAGGATAGGTTAATAGAAAATATTGTAGGAACTTTAGCTTCCACACCAAAATCGATGCAAGAGCGAGTCATCAAATATTTCTCATTGAGCCATGAGAATATAGGTAAAGAATTGCGAAAAGCTTTAGAAAAGGCTCAATAAGGATTTTTGTCAAGAAAAAGAATACAATACAACGTTACGCGTTAAGGGCCTCCGCCCACTAGCGTTTTCTAGCTGCAACGACTGGCAACTTTGCGACTGCATCGCGTTTTAGCAACTCATTAGCGACCATTGAGCTACTCCTTGCGCTCGGTCACTGTATCGGAGTCGCGCGTTTTAGCAACCGCATCAATGCTGCACCGCGTTTTAGCGACTGCTGTCATCGATGCACAGTGGGCCAAAAATAAGGTTCACTAGCTTAATTTTTTTGAAAAATGAAATATATTTTATGTAGTTCAAATACACGGGTTTATTAAAATTACCATAACATCGAATTACTTAGTAATCACAAGTTTTATTTTTAACTTAACAACATTAAATGTTGTAACAACATTCCAAATGTATCAAAATATAATTTGTTTCCCCTTTTTTTTGTGTTTGAATTGTAAAGCTGAATCTTTTTGGTCACGTTACGGTTATGGTAACAAAACCGTCTGAGTTTCAACCTTAACCCTTTTACAAATATCACATGCTGCTATTGCGGTATTATAGATGTCGTTGTTATTATGTTGATATACATATAAGTATGTATAAACTAATACCCAGTAGGTACTTTATAAAAAAACAAGTTCGCTTTGCATCTAAGTCACCAGGATTTGACTAATCCTTCTGAATAATGGTAAAATCGCTTAAGAACTTTGAAATGCAAATACATAATCAAGAAGTTGAATGAAATATAAAAAAAATGATATTATATACTTCACCCAAAACAATTTTCAGGTATTATTTAATTATATAATCTTTACGTTAAACAAGCACAATAAGAACAATTTAGACAGAAAAAAAAACTACAAATGCGTAGTTTTTTTGCAGATGAAGTTCTCTTTTTATAAAAGAGAACTTCATCTGCCTTTTAATTAAACCAATGTATTTAATAATAATATACGTTTATTTCAGACTCTTGATCCATACAAAAAAAATACAAAGACACATTGACAAAAAAAAGGGAGTAACCAAACAGAATAAATACACACATCAAAAGTGTCTAGGGATCAACATATATTTTTGCAATAACTTTTCTCCTGATTGATATTAATTAAAATTTTCTTTAAGGATTCATCAAATAAAGTGTTTTCGTTTGTCACAGTAACGATAAACCAAGTCACCTTTGCATTAATAAAGAAATTTGCCATTTTCCTAATAAAGGGATTTTTGACATTTGAACCACTAACACAAAAGTTCGAAAAAAAGACTGAAATAACAGTTTTCTTTAAAATTTTATTGGGTAACTTAAACAATTAATAATCCGTGTTTCTACCGCGAACACTAACAACACAAGAACATCGGTTTGGCATACTCAAAATGAGTTCATCCAAATCACGCTGTGGAATGGCCGCCCATGTTCGTTGCAACAACAAAAAAAGGTCTTCTTGCGACTGGATACCCTCCATATTCGGCAGAGCTCTTCTCTGTAGCATATCCCATGCATGCTCAATCGGGTTCAAGTCTGGCGACTGAGCAGGCCAGGGCAGGACATTGATGTTAGCTGCGGCGAGAGTCTGTCTTACAACTCTTGCGGTGTGCGGTCGTGCATTATCATGCATTAACTGAAATAAGGGACCGATTTGCACTTGTAGAGGAACGATGACGTCTGATACAATCGTCTCAGCATAAATTTGAGCGTTGAGGTTGCCTCTGATCCAAATCAACTCAGTTCTTCCGCCGATCCAAATACCCGCCCATACCATGATGGTTCCACCACTATAAGGATGGACTTCCTGGCAGGATTTTAATCGCTGTTGGCGTCCAGGGGTTCTCCAGTGTCGTATACGTCTTGTATCCGGTCTCATACCAAAACGAGACTCATCAGAAAAGCACACGAAACGCCATTGTTCTTCTGCCCAATTTCTGTGTTCAAGAGCCCATTGATATCAAATCCTACGATTGTGCATTGCTATAGGTGGTACCCGTAGCGGTCTTCGGGAATGAAGGTTCACTTCATGCAAGCGGTTTCTGACTGTTTGGTCGCTAATTAAGTTCCCTGAAGAGTGATGAAGCCTCACGGCTAACATCATGGCAGTTATTGTTGGAGCTCTTCGAGTTAAGATTTGAATATATCGGTCTTGTCTCCGTGTGGTGCAGCGATACCGTCCTCCATGGCGCTCAGCCACGGTACCAGTGCTTCGGTAACGTGTCCAAAGTCGACTGATAACACTCTGACTTGTATTCAGAGCTAAAGCCACAGTACGTTGCCGGGAACCAGCTTCTATCATTCCCACGGCTCTGAGCATTTCTTCCCTGCTTAAATGACGTCGCCGCTCCATAATAACGTTGGTTTTAATCAGTAGTAGGGAAACAGTAGCACTAATAATGTCTTCAATGCGTTGTATGTTTTTATAGGGAAAATATTGACAGCTGATTTTCATCTTTTACTCGAATTTGATTCACAGTTCCTGATTCAAATTATGAAATGCACCAAAAAGGATCCATATAAATTTATAAAATCATAAATTTATTACAAAGCCACATCTCAATCTCAAGAAATCCGCTTAAAAATGCTTGATCCCTAGACACTTTTGATGTGTGTAAATAATAACCAAACTAAACAAAAAAAACAGACATTCCAGTAAAAAAAAGAATTTTAAGCAGCTATTTCACGCCAACGTCTACACATGTTCGTTATAGACCAACGGTCCGCGATTTCTTTAATAATACCGTTTCTACACTGACCAACCCTGGCCATATATGAAGCAATTCAGCTTCTCTGAATGGCATTGAACGTGTTCAGACGCGCCTCCGTAAACTTGCTAGAGGCACTACAGTACCTATTTAAAACCCATGAGGTGTCTGAAAATGTTATTATATTGTACACGAATACCATCCAATGACCTCCTTTTATAATTTGTCCAGAGTTGGCAAGTGTAGAAGTTTTTACAGTATAATTCAAATAAATGCACTTAAGTTTGAACATTAGCTTTAAAAAAATTGATCTTCTCTCACTTTCTTGGTAATAGATATGTATTAGTCTATCATAATATATTATAATATGTAGTTTATTTTTTATTTTATTATTTTTTTTTTAAATATATATATATTTTTTTAATCCACTAAATTTATTTATATAACTGCACCTGCCCAGAATGCTCTGTCCTGTACCCCAAGGTTGACTGGAAGAGATCGCTTTAGCGATAAGTCCGCCTTGTTGTTCACTGTTTTTAATTGTTTTAATTTCAAATGTATATTTCTTTTGTGTGCAATAAAGAGTATTTGTATTGTATTGTATTGTATATTATGTACTAGCTTTATCCTGCAGCATCGCTTGCACATATTTAGTTAATATCCTGGGACAATTCACACACGGTCATCTGATTCAAACTAGGCAGAGCCTGTACTATGGAACCAGACAACTGATACTAATACATATATACTTTTTATATTTTTATACTTTTTGATAAACACCCAGACACTTGGTGGGAATCGAACCCACGACCTGTTGGGTAGGAGACAGGGTTACTAACCACTAGACCAACGGGCCCGTCATCAGTTAGTACTTAGGTATAGATTATTTATAGGTTTTAAACAATCAGTAACAACGCATATTGTATAATAATTTCATGCAAGAAAACTTCGTCCTTTACACGTCGTCATTTCATTTTCATCTTATTTTCAATCAATACAGGCCGTATTGTCCAAACCAATAATAAATAACTTACTTCGCGCGTTTCGCGTTTCGTCGCATTTAGCAAAGTGTAAAGAAGAGCTCTTCAGTTTCTAAAGCAAGCGGTTTCCCTGCGCTTCCGAAGCAACAAAGTAAGTTACATAAATGAAAAACGGCCAGTTCATGAAACCTTGATTGAACTGCAGGATAAAATTTTCTCCATTTTCATAACCCCTAGTGCATCTTTAAAATCACTTAAAGCTTGCGAAATATTTATTTATTTATTTTATTTAAAAAGTCTTTTCAGTACCTACGTATTGTGGTAATCGAACGCAATGATCTTATATCGTTATGATTATGAATACGGTTGTTTGTATTTAAAAACCACAAGAAATAAATTATCAAAAATATTATGAAAGAGAAGCTTGTTTTAACGCCCACTGTGCGCTGTAACGTGTGAATCCAATACACTGTAACTACGAAAAACTGATTTTGAGAAAATGAGCAAAATAGATTTTTTTAGTTTTTTCAAGATTACTCCAAAATTTTCGTTAGAAAGTTTTTAGTGTTTGCTGCCAATTTAAAAATAATTTTATAAGTTATCCAGCCTATTAAGTTTTATATATATTTAGAGTATACATAATGAATTATCGTCGATAACTTGTGTTGCTCTAATAGTTGTCAGAAGCTAAGGAAGATATTGTTAAGGCAATACACAGTATCATATAGTTACAGTGTATTGACTTGGGAAAACAGGGCCTAAAAGTGTATTGGTAGGTATAAGTTGGAGAACCATAATACTGCACAGACGTGGCAGTTCTTGATATATTTTGGTATTTTCTATTGAGAATGCTCCATATTTAGATCTTGATTTCAATAGGAATGATGACTAATTTTGAAAAACTACTCTATAATGTACTTACGGGTCTACTATTGCCGAAAATAATCATATTTTTGTATTAAACTTACAATTAATAGCAATATTTTCAATTTTTAAAATAGAGTTTGATTTTCGTTCCAAAACGATGGCCGGTGCATGGCGCCATTTTGTGACGTCACTAAGGTGTAAATAAACTTCTGTCTGTAGGTATAAAAGTGAATAATTGTATGAAAGAAAAAGTTGAGATGACAGTTTGACAGTTGTTTATTTACACAGGATTGACGTCATTCACTCTGGTCAGCGTTTATTAGAAAATGGCGATTAACTGTATTTAAATAATTTATTTGCTTAAATATCACGACAATCTCTCTATTATTATGAAAATGAGATGCATTTTTGGAATCAGTGCAATCTGTTCTAATATTTAAAACCACAGATTTATTGGTATTGTGTTGCAGTCATCATGCCTATTAATGCACATTTTTAGAAGTCACTTGTTACTCTTGATAATGTTAAGTTGTCCACTTTAAATTGTCTCTCTTAGCTATCTTTGCCTTTATCTTCTCCTTTCTCTTTGAGTTCGGTTACTGAGGGGGTTGGGAATTATATCATCATGGTCTTCAGTTAAAATTGTTGTTACCTAACATTGAAGTAACCTTGACCAATCCTTGTCCAATAATCACTCGTTTCTTAAACTTTTAAATTGAATCCTGTTCTTTCCCGTCTTGGGAAGAACGCTTGTCATTGTCATTCCTTTTCCCAAACAGCCAAATTTTTCTGTTACAAATTTTAGTCCTATATCTACACTCCTTGTTCTGTTCTGGAAGTCCTTTAAGGTATTTATTGTTTACAAACAAATGACAGACTATTTTACACCTAATTGTCTTTTAGTCCTTAGTTTTAGTAAAAATAAGTGATGTTTGACGCTTGGTTATAGAAAGCAAACAACTGATTATTCTGGTATTATTGGATCTTGGTAGTGACTTCAATTTTGTTTATTTTGACATACTTCTAGGCATTCTTTCCTCTCTCTATGTCGCTTTTTCAGCTATCAATTGCTTTGATCATATTCATATCATCGTGGGCGCTCCCAGTCTGTCCGCTTTGAGGAGACATCATCTGTGTGGTGTGAGCTTGCGGCGGGTGTTCCACTGGGTGGCGTAATCTCTCCTCTTTTCAGTTTTCATGAATGTTATCGCGAGGGTTTTCTAACTATCATCTCTATGCATGATCATCCTTAGCTTTATCGTTATGCCAATATTGATAAGCTTCGGTAAGCGATATATACGCTTAATAAAGATTTAGATAGCATAAGTCAGTGGGCAAAATCAATTGGCTTGTTAGTGAACTCTACTAATTCTCAGGCTATCATATTTGGTGGCGGATACGTAATGAATCTGGTTGACATTAACTCACTCTCCAGTTTAGTTTTCGATTCCGTACCAATTGCATACTCAAATAAAGTTAAAATTCTTAGAGTTCTGTTTGATTATAATATTTCTTGGGAATCTCATGTTGGAGATAGGTATAAGTAAGAAGATCTTTTACTCTTATCAGTCTCACAAGCGTCTCCAAAAAATTCTTCTGCGTCAGACAAAAATCTTTTTTGCTTGATCTTTAGCTCTTTTCGATTATGCTGATGTATGTTTCTAGATGCAACTGAGGAGCTTCTTAATAAACTGGAGCAATTGTAAAATTTGTGTATTCATTTCATCTTTGGTCTGCGGAAATATGATCGTGTCGGAATTTCGGGCACAACTAGAATGTCTGCCAATCCGTCAGCGGCGGAACTGGTACATTTTTTATTTTCTAAATTGTATACTTAACAATCCTTAATCTCCTCTTTATCTTTGTGAGCGTTATTCCTTGCTCGTGTCTTGTGACAAGCCTTGACGTTCCAGTATATCTCTGCATTTTGAAGTTCCTCCTCATTATTATAGTAGCTATAATGTTTTTTTTTACCATGCAAGCAGTGCGGCTATGGAATTCGCTTCCACATTCCTTGCGTAGTAGCTGTAATTTAGTCATATTTAAAAAACAACATTTCCTCTCCAGATAGATTTATTTTAATATTTAGTGTATTTATAATACTATATTTATTTTTAAATTTCAGTACGTATTAGTTCATCAGCTCATACTTTCCAGCCACTGCGCCGCCGTCGCTCTCGGCCAGATCGACCAATAATAATTGAAATCGATAGCCCAGCCTCAATCTGATTGGCGCAGCCGCGTCGCGCTAGCCCTTCTACTTTGTTTTGACAAAACACTGTATCTTGCAATCCGCGAAGATTATTTGGACAATGCACTGCATCATCAATTGCCGTGTTTTACTATTTCAGGCCTGTAGTTTTTAATAAAAACAGTGTAATTTGCATTGCAATATCTCAGTATTTTTCATACAAAGTAAAAAAAACTATGAATGCTATAACATCAAACAGGTTAAAAGAAATCGAATGAACGTTGTTAATTCGAAACACTGTATCTGAAGTTACAGTGTATTGGATTCACACGGTACCGCTGGTGTGACATGTTTTGACTTAGGGGAGTTACCAACTTTTTCTGGTATTCTAGATTATTTTCGGGGTCGATTTAAGTTACCACTTTTTAAGGAATATTGCTGCTTTGGTTTTTAATTTCAAAGAAAGCACGTATTGCAAAAATATATATTTCACCTTCTACATGATTTTTAACACAAATCTACATGAATGATTGAATGATAATGTTTGCTTCAACACATAGGTTTTTGAAAACTGGTAATTGGATGTAGCCAGTACCGCCTTCACCGTGATTTATATTTTCACTTTATTAGTAAAGCAAGAAGCAGTGCAGCTTTATAAGAGTCCATGGTAAAGTTTAGCATCGTCAATATTTATTATTACACTGAACACATATTGCACGAGTCTCGTTCCGCACCGGGCCGACTACTACTCTTAAAAAATATTTTTTACAAAAAAAAGAACCGCCTTCAAAATGCAACTAAAAGGCCTGAAATAATTTCTAAGAATTAGTGGTTTTTACATATACTTTGTTGGACTTGGGCTACAACATACACACATCAAAAGTGTCTAGGGATCAACATATATTTTTGCAATAACTTTTCTCCTGATTGATATTAATTAAAATTTTCTTTAAGGATTCATCAAATAAAGTGTTTTCGTTTGTCACAGTAACGATAAACCAAGTCACCTTTGCATTAATAAAGAAATTTGCCATTTTCCTAATAAAGGGATTTTTGACATTTGAACCACTAACACAAAAGTTCGAAAAAAAGACTGAAATAACAGTTTTCTTTAAAATTTTATTGGGTAACTTAAACAATTAATAATCCGTGTTTCTACCGCGAACACTAACAACACAAGAACATCGGTTTGGCATACTCAAAATGAGTTCATCCAAATCACGCTGTGGAATGGCCGCCCATGTTCGTTGCAACAACAAAAAAAGGTCTTCTTGCGACTGGATACCCTCCATATTCGGCAGAGCTCTTCTCTGTAGCATATCCCATGCATGCTCAATCGGGTTCAAGTCTGGCGACTGAGCAGGCCAGGGCAGGACATTGATGTTAGCTGCGGCGAGAGTCTGTCTTACAACTCTTGCGGTGTGCGGTCGTGCATTATCATGCATTAACTGAAATAAGGGACCGATTTGCACTTGTAGAGGAACGATGACGTCTGATACAATCGTCTCAGCATAAATTTGAGCGTTGAGGTTGCCTCTGATCCAAATCAACTCAGTTCTTCCGCCGATCCAAATACCCGCCCATACCATGATGGTTCCACCACTATAAGGATGGACTTCCTGGCAGGATTTTAATCGCTGTTGGCGTCCAGGGGTTCTCCAGTGTCGTATACGTCTTGTATCCGGTCTCATACCAAAACGAGACTCATCAGAAAAGCACACGAAACGCCATTGTTCTTCTGCCCATTTTTTTGCCCAAAAATGCTTGATCCCTAGACACTTTTGATGTGTGTATTATAAATACATATTACTATCAAAGACGGCGCCAAACTGGAAAACAGTTAGGTACCTACTGCCCTTGTAAGTATTTGCTAGACGTTATGCACCGACTTCGATAGTAATATGTATTTATAATATCGATACCTCGGAGCTCAAAGGGCGTAACCACCATTTTGGCGAAAATGACTTTTTAATGCAGCCCTACTCATTTTTTTCTGCTCTATCGATCTGTATATTTAAAATCTTCCAATTCGCCAAAAAATGGTGTTTACGACCCCATTTTTTGTAGTAAATAAAACAGATATTTTTAGTTTTTGTGTCGTAACAGCAACCACTGTTAATTATCATAAACGCGATGGTAGTAAACGCCACCGTAGATTATACAAATGCTTTTACGCCTAACAATTTTCAACGATATATTTTTAGTTTTGGGTCGTAAACGACATACCTAGTAACATTATGGTGCTTATGCCCGAACATATCAATTTTTAAAGAATCAACTTGCCCGATACTCTCTTAATAATTTCTGTTGGTCTAAAATAAAAGGACACATACACCCCAAAAATCAATGGATGTGTGATGAATGATGGTTGTAACCGTCATCTTGCCTACTAATTCAATCAGTTTGTAGACAGTTACTTAGTTTTCTTCAGTTGATTAAATATCAATTACAATTTTATATTATGGACTTTATTAACTAGGCATACCTATTTATCAACTCAGATAACAAATTATACAAATAATTATTGATGCCTATACCTAATTACCTGTCTTACCCAAAAACTATTCAATAACACATTTTATTTACAAGTAGGTACTAATATAATAAAGCTGGATGGAACAGCTAGTTCATTATAAGAGGAAAATGATAAATAAAGATCACTTTACATAATCAAAATATTGTTTATCAAACAATATAGGTATCGCCACAAAATTCAACACTATTAACTAACCATCTTAAAAAAAACAAGGAACTCTTGAGATCAATTATTATAATTTTTAAGTCTTTTGGTGACCTGTTAGTAGGTGGGTACTTTAAATCTACATAGACCTATGAATACCTAGGTATACCTATGTAGTTACCTACCTAATAACCGGCCACCAAAAGAATAAAAAAGGTTAATTATATGATCTCAAGATTTGTTTATTTATTTGTATTCATACTTTATGTACACATTGCAAACACAAACAGTTTTAAAAAACAACACAACACATAATATTATCTACAATGGTGTACTTAACCTAATATGAGTTCTCTCCCAGCGGGCTCCTCCTATATCCTTATACAAGAAACAATGAAAAGGTAGGAGCAAGTATACAATTAATAAAAATGAAATATAATAATAACACATACATATTATTATATTTATAATAAAATAAATAAACTAATACTATAAAAAGAATACATATAAAATATTAAATGAGATCTATCTGGATGGTTAGGTTGTTAGTGCTAAATTTGAAGATACCTAGATTATTTAATAAATTACCTACGTAATGTGATTTTTATTTATCATTTTCCTTTTAAAATGAAAACTAGCTATTCCATGTCATCTTCATCCACGAGAAACTTTTTTGCTTTACCCCCGAAGGTCATAGCGTGATGTTAAATACCTTCCTCGAGAATTGAACTATCAAATTCAAAAAGTTTTTTTTCAAATCCGACTGTTAGTTTCAGAGATTAGCGCGTTCAAACAAACTCTTCAGCTTTATTATATTAATTTGAATAGTTTTTAGGTAAGACATGCAACTAACTACTGGACTAGGTAATTATTTGTATAATTCGTTAATAAATAGCAGTGGCGTGCATACATTTTTATGCCAGGGTAGGCAAAAAAGAAAATTTCTTGGAATAGTTATTAAATAATAGTCATTAAGAAGATGGTAGGCACAGTCTTTTTGCTTGTATGGAGTGCACGCCACTGATAAATAGTTATGTACGTTGATAAAGTCCATATAAAATTGCAATTTATATTTAATCAACTGTAGAAATCAAAGTAACTGTCTACAAACTGATAGAATTAGTCGGCAAATTGGCGGTTACAACCATAACTCATCACACATTCATTGATTTTTGGGGTATAACCGCCCCAAACATGCAATTTTTCGGGGCGTATAGGAAAGCTAATTTTGTTACTTTTAAATTTATTCCAAATATAATAATACTGTTCTGCATCAGAAAAAAATAAGAGTTTTGGTGTTTAAATGGCTTATTTAGGTCAAAAACCAAAAAAGTGATGTCAAAAATAAAAATTTTTTTTTGTTTTATGGCTCTCCTGAAAAGTCGAGTTTTGGTGCTTACGCCCTTTGAGCCCCGAGGTATCGATATGTTGTAGCCCAAGTCCAACAATGTATTATGTATATGTAAAAACCACTAATTCTTAGAATTCTTTTAGTTGCATTTTGAAGGCGGTTCTTTTTTTTGTAAAAAATATTTTTATTTTATTCTTTTTAGTGGTTCCCTTGGTGTATTATTAGGTTAACTTTTAAAAACTTATATTTTATTCTGACAAACAGCCAGTTTAATATTTATTTTAAAAACACCCACTACATAACACAACTATGAACCATCACTAAAATATAAGCTTAAGCAAAAATTTAAAAAAATGTAGATGTGACAATATATTAATAAAACAAACCAATTGCCATAAACCGAAGATATCTAGGTGTTATACTCGTAGTTCTCGAGAACCATGGACTGCAAGCTCGGTGGGTCTACATTTATTTGTGCCGAGAACCCGTGTCCACCTTCTTGCTCCATTGTCAGACCCTGATCACCATTTTTCTAGCAACTACTCGTCGAGACCTATCCAACGAGTCCAAATTGGGTAGGTCTACGTTTGTTGGTGCCGAGATCCCGTGACGACCTTCTTGCTCCATCATCAGACGCTGATCACCATTTTTCTAGCAACTACTCATCGAGAGCTACCCAACGAGCCCAAACTCGGCGGATCTACGTTTATTGGTGCAGTGATCCCGTGACGACCTTCCTGCTCCATCATCAGACCCTGATCTCCATTTTTCTAGCAACTACTCGTCGAGACCTGTCCAACGAGTCCAAATTCGGTAGATCTACGTTTGGTGGTGCCGAGATACCGTGACGACCTTCCTGCTCCATTATCAGACCTTGATCACCATTGTTCTAGCAACTAGTCGTCGAGAGCTACCCAACGAACCCAAACTCGTGGGTCTATGTTTATTGGTGCAGAGATCCCGTGACAACCTTCCTGCTCAACCATCAAACCCTGATCTCCATTTTTCTAGCAACTACTCGTCGAGAACTATCCATCGAGTCCAAATTCGGTAGTTCTACGTTTAGTAGGCACGGCTAGGATAGGATGGATTGTTAATTTTATTACAAAGTTCCGGTGGCCGTCTATGGCCTTCTTCATCAGATCCACTTCACCAAATGATACTTTCTGAATGAAAATGCTTGACTAGTTTCTAAAAATACCAAAAACGCTATATGTATGCCTATAATATTTAAGGAGTTCCCTCAGTTACTCATGGTTCCCATCATCAGAACCTGTTTTTGAAATAAAATGGGACCAATCTGGAAGCATATCCTTTCAATTAAAAAAATAATTTTCCGAATCGGTTCGTAAACGACAGAGTTCTGAGGTAACAAACATAAAAAAAAAACATACAATCGAATTGATAACCTCCTCCTTTTTTTTTGAATTCGGTTAAAAATGTTTCCTCATTATATCAAATCAAGTGATCCCCAATTATACTTTATTTTTTTAGCCGTCTTAAAAAAGGAGGTTCTGTATTCGACGCGTATACATATTATAATAATTGACATATGTTAGACTATATATGGGCATCTAAGCATATGTATATCCGAGTAACCCCTTCGGCTATTGTTAGTCTCCCTTCCCATTACAATTTGTGAAAGAAAACGATACTTCTACCTTCCATTTAAGACACAACAAGACATTGACCTTTACTTGTCAAATAACAACCCAAACACGATCTTGTTGTACATGCTACGCGTCTCCACCGAACAGGCAAATCGTTTATGAGCCAAAGTATACACTTTTATAACAAACTGCCACAGGATATCCGAGATCTTCCAATGAAGAAATTTAAACTTTTTGAAGCCGATTGTCAAAATATATAATATGTAATAAGCCTTATTATAAAATCTTGATTTACCTGGAGGATAAAACTGCGTGGGCTTGAACTGCTCAAATTATGTAAGCTTAGAATTTTAAGGCTACCTATACATAATTTGTAAAACTGTTTACACAATTGTTAAAAAAACAATTACAAAATAGGACATGCCCGCTGAGTGTCTTCCAAGATTAACGCGTTTTTTGCATGCTGTGGCGACCTATAATTAAGCTTGCACTTAGTTTTAAGTTCACCAATGTAAAAAATGCAATGTATTAGTGTAAGTCTTGTTGGTTGTCCTTAAATAAATAAAAAAAGAAAAAAAGATCTTCTTAGTAGCGGCCGCGTAAAAATTATTTTTGTGTAAGCCTCCGTGGGACCTATACAAAATAATGTTATTTTGACTTTGACTTTGATACTATTGACCTCATACCCTACATTTTAGAATTAACAGGACATTTAGTATTAATTGACAGCCTATACTAATGACCCGGCTGCGACATATATACATACATATATGTGTGTCTGTGTGTGTATGTATATATGTTTATTCCCATACTTCTCAGAAGCTACAAATCCGATTGCGGTAATTCTTGTTGTAATAGCTTCATCAAAATCAGTTCGGTACTTTAGTATATAATGCACTGTTTTGTTCCTAGTAAAGTCTAGCATAGTTGTTCTAGTTGCGTGGTAGTTTCATGCATTCAGAGCGTTATTATAGGTAAAGTCAATAAAAAGATTAAATAAAATATTTCTAGTATATTAAAATCCGACTTTAACGATATTATTATGATCTAAAAAGTACTATATAACGAAAATGAATTGAAGTCGGTGCTTATAATAATACAACATAACATATTAACTGACATCAGCTTCCCTCGCCGGAGTTTTAAACCTTATAATTATACATTATAATTATACCTACGTATAATATTAAAACGTACCGAAACCCTCAAAATGATTGTAGAAATTGGGTCAAAATTCAATGTTTAGTTTAGATTAAGGAAACAAACAAACAGGAGCGACTATACGTATAACACGGATAGTGACTGATTTTATATCTAACTAGCTGACCCACGCAGCTCCGCCCGCGCTGTGTGTTTACGTTAACTAAACTTTCATTAATATACATTCGCATAGAATACAAAACCTCCTTTTTTAAAGTCGGTTAAAAACTTGGACCCACTTTGTACTTGCCCTCCGAAGCACGGAGACGTTTAGTTCAAATGGCGTTAAACGGTCACCCATCTATTTAATTACCTTACCTAACGTTGCTTAACCTGTTGTTTCCCTTACTAATATTTATTATAATTATAGTGAAAAATTTTTAAAATCGGAGCAAGCGTATAACCAAGTACACATTTTGACTTTAGTCCCCTCTCCCAAGAGAACCGTGCCGAATGTCGGGATAAAAAGTATCCTATGTCCTACCTAGGAGTATTAACTCAAATCATGCCAAGTTTCGTTTTAATCCATCCAGTAGTTTCGGTGTGATGCTCAGCCGAGATACAGACAGACAGACAGACAGACAGAAAGACAGACAGACAGACAAAAATTAAAAAAAAATACATTTTCGGCTTCAGTATCGGTTATAGAATGCCCTCCAAATATAATTTTCAAAATATCTTCAATGTACAGAATTGGACCTGTTACAGTTTTATTATAAGTATAGATAAGTACCTAGGTACCTATTTATTTAGATTGTTTTAAATTTCATACACTACAAGCGGCTTTGCACGGTACGAAAAAATATTTCAACGAATAAAATTTTAACAAAATTAATCAAACCCAATATATTTTCCTCGAAGCAAATTTTTTACACTAAGATCTTAACTACAAGTCGGTTTTAAGATTAATAACATTGCCCATTACTAAATGTTACGTAATCAGAATACAAATAGTTCAATGTATTATGCTCCATTTAGTTAGGGAGAAAGCCTTAAAGTTGGGAACCCCGGCAAAGTCGCGGCGACTGGCATCTGTAGTGTGCGTGGTGTAGCGCGCGGTTGCTGCATCTAGCGACCGGAAAGCGTCGAAATCGCTGGTCGCTATCTGCTAGTAGTGTGCGGGGGTTCGCGATCGGCTGCGGTATCAAGCTTCCGAAAAGCGACAGAGTTGCCGAACGCGGATGCAAAAAGTATCGTGTCGGCGGAGGCCCTTTAGGAGATCCAGTTTATGAGATAGCACGCACGAGTGACTTTGTCGCGGTGACCTTTTGTCACAGTTGTCCGGTTTGTAAATATGTAATGTATGTCTTCGGCAGACGTCACCTGGTTTTCACGATGCAGCAGCGTGCAGCATTCAGCATCTCCATACATATTTACACACCTCCGTATAATAGTGACAAAAAAGTCACCGCGACAAAATATTACTCGTGAGCGGTAGCACTAATATGTACATATTATAAAAAAAATGCGACATTTGATCTTATTTTTCGAAATTGGAATTAACATTTTTTTTATACATTTACTTGTCTGTTTATTTGTGCCGATATTATTTTAATTCAAAAATACATTTTCTTGTAATACTAAACTTCTTGTTTTATTATAGAATCATAACAAAAATCTTCAGATCATGTCGTGACCGAGCTATAAACGTACCAAGTAAAAAAAATATTTAAATGAATTCATACGAAGCAATGTCCATTAGATCTATTTACAACAACCTATTACATCCTTCTAATTATAAAGAAAACAGACAGTAAAACAATGTAAAATTTAAAAAAAAATTACACTACTCTTGTTACCACAGTAAAAAACGTATTTTATTTCAAAAATGTAACCCTTTTTGCCCGACTGCCCCAGAAGGAGGGTTATGCTTTTCGAGAGTATGTAAGTATGTACCTATGTATGTATGTCTATTTCTTTGGCACGGCCTAAACGGCTTGATGGATTTTGACTTACGTGTTGCGGGAGTGATATAGGCTATATATTTTTTCAAAAAAGTTTATATGGCGGGCGTCAGTCGCCATTTTGTATTTTTTTTTCCTTCCAACAACATCAATATGGGTATCAAATGAAAGTTCTTAACGAGACAAGTTGAAATATATACATGTGTATATGTATTATGTACCTATGTGTAATGTAATTTATGTCCACTTTGTTTGTTCGCAGTAGGGCTTTATACGATTTTATAATTTATTGAATTAAAATATGTACGTGTAAGGCAATTTCTGTTTCTAATGATGTCTGATGTTTACACGAATATTACACATTGAAATTAAACTAACTTTACGGATTATATCGCGGTTTATTTTTGAGTTTACTATCGCGACGTTGCGTACACTTTACAGCATTCATGGTCACGGGCGGACTGAGGTGGTAGCTGTCCATACGTCAAAGTTGTCTCCGGGTACCCTCAGATCTATTAATAATGATTGTTAGTCCCATCTACGCAAAAAGAGCTTACAGTTTCTTCAGGTCTTACAGTGGAATGCTTTCCTTTGGAATTAATTAAGTATATTTATCACAGGATCCCAAGCTTGGAAATTTGATGTTTTTTAATTTCAATAGCCTTACAAATCATACTTGGTAGGAATTGCTGTGATGCGAGGATTTGTGGTTCTTCAAATCTAATATAATGGTGGGTGCGAACCTGAACACAGACCGCAGACTTCGTATAGCGTCTGCTTGGTGTTTCTCAGGTAACCCTATTACCATTTAGAGGTATGTACTGAAAGATATAAGTTTAATAAATAGTACCAATAAAAAACTCGCTATTTGCGTTGTCTGTCTGTCTTGTTGTATCCGTGGTTCAGCGGGTAGCCGCTTGATTTGCAAACCAGAGGTTTAAATCCTGCGGGGAACAGCCACTTTGTATAGTTGATCCTTGTTTACTATAAAGTAAATACATATGCCAGTGCTTGGCTTCAGTCCCACCTGATGGAAAGTGGCGACGTAATCGGAGATGGTAAAGCTCTACACTAGCCTAATAAAAGCCTGTTCACTCTAGCCTTGAAGATGCCCATTATAATCGGTCGGGAAAACTGATGCAGGCAAACTGTTCCAATTCTGAACTGTCCTTATTACAAGATTTTTTTTAAGCCCCGACATGGGTGAAGGACTTCTCGAACCATCTCGCTTAAAGTAGCTTTCAAATTAAAAAAAAACACATTCAAATCCGTCCACTGATTTGAGCGCTACGATGCCACAGACAGACATAGGCGTAAAACTTATAACTCGTTTCGTTTTGGTCGGTGGTCAATAAAATGGTAATCTTCACCAGGACCTGATGATAATCAGCCAGAAGGTAGTACCAGGATCTCGGCCCCAATAAACGTAGACCCACCGAGTTTCGGCTCGTTGGGCAGGCCTCAACGAGTAGCTGCTAGAAAAATGGTGATCAGAATCCGATGATGGAGCAGGAAGGAGAGTCTGGTTTTTTTTTAAATAATCATTTTTCAATACTCGATATTTTATATCGATATATCGAGTTAAAATATACAGTAAGACGATCGAAGGATACATTAAAATAATAAATACCTATCTCCGAAAAATATCCGTGAGTATATCTAAATATAAAATATCGACATTTACTCGTAAATATTTTTCTGACTTCATATTTTAATAATTCAGAAGGTTGACATTAACGGTAACCTGGATTTGTAGTCTCCATGGGCGTCCCTCAAGGTCCAATACTTGACCCATTTCTGTTTTTAATATATAGGTATTAATGACTTATCCTTCTTCGTAGGGGACAAGCTTAATTTTGTATTGTTCGCTGATGATAACTCTCTTTTATTTAAATTTAGGCGTAAACTATGGGACGACTTTGTTTACATAATAACAACTAAATAGTACAGTTTATTTACAAATATACTTAAACTAAGTAAAAAAACTTCCTCCAAGGTGTCCCTAAAAGACTAGCAGCGTTACCTCTTTGTATAGCCAAGCTTATACGTTGACAGAAAAAGCTACCGGTCCAACGGTCTCCTGAGATTTCCATAAGTTTAAATGAAATTTCTTTCTCCATACCCTGCGTCTCATGAGGTCTCCACCGCAAAGGGTGCAAATATATAGCTGGAGCCTAGGGCTGCATACTTGCGCTGCTTTGCATCACTAGCGGTCGCCGTAGCCCCTCTAGCCACCCTACAACTTACCGGGGTGTGGGACGACACATCGACACATGTCGCATCCCACACCAACGGCTTTCCATTTTGCCTTGGTATTAAACTCTATGATTATGACGAAGTGAGTACTTTGTAAAGTTGTCCATTAGTTCAATGTTAATAATTTAAAACTTAATGCGAGCATAATCAAATGTATGCAGTTTGTAACACCTAATGTAAGATAGGTGGCAACCAATGTGGAAATTAATGGTGTGAAAGGTAGTTGTTTATAATAAAACCATGTCGAGTTATCGGTGTAAAAAGAGGACGTTTATTCAATAAAACACATATTTATATGTAATCCAAGTATCCTACTCAGCAGTTCCATTAGTGCGACCCAAGCTATTTTATGTTGCAGCTAGTGTGAAATTGTTACGGTTAAACTGTTAATTCATACATTACACCTCCCCTCAAAAGTTCACACCTCGCCTCCCCTTTTAAAAAAAAAAGTGTCGCGCTAAAAAAATTGCTGTTGACAGTAAAGTTGTAACTTAGAATAATAATTATACAATTCAATTTAATAGAATTTCTTAATTCAATTTCTTTTAGACTCCGAAAGTTTTCAGATTGCGGTGGGTATCCGTCTGGGGGCACCAGTTTGCATGGAGCACAGATGTCCGTGCGGAGTGGAGGTGGATCGGTCCGGGCTCCATGGGCTTTCCTGTCAGAAAAGTGCTGGACGATTTTCCCGCCACAGCTCTCTCAACGATATCATCAAGAGGGCTCTTGCCACCATCAACGTTCCTTCACTCTTGGAGCCGCTAGGAGTTTTTCGCGATGATGGCAAGAGACCGGATGGCATGACACTGATTCCCTGGGAGAGGGGACGGGCTCTTGTTTGGGATGCCACGTGTGTCGATACACTGGCCCCCTCCCACCTCAGGGACGCGGTGTCTTAAGCGGGCGCTGTGGCGGAGAAGGCTGGTCTGGGCAAGCGGCGCAAATACTTCTCTCTTGCAAATACACATATATTTGTGCCGCTTGCTGTGGAAACGTTTGGTCCATGGAGCTCGAGCACAAAAAACTTCTTTCAACAGATTTCTCCACGATTGATCGCCTCCACTGGTGACAAGAGGGCTGGCTCTTTTCTCGCTCAAAGAATCAGCATTGCAATTCAGCGAGGAAATGCAGCCAGCGTTCTTGCCACCATTCCGCGCGGTCATGATTTATTTGATTATATGTAAATAGAATGTTTAAACTTTTGTATAGATTGTATATTAACTATTAGGTGTATAAACTTCATGTAATTTGAAAGCTATAAATTAATGTTTATTTAATAGTGATTTATTGAACCATGAAATAGTTTTGTATTATTTTTATAAATAATATATTCACTGTTATTTTTTAAAATTTTAACATTTGAGCCTAAATCTTCAAGTATTTCATAAGGTCCACAATAAACATTATCTAATTTATCTCCTACTTGATTTTTTAACAATAATAAATCACCCTTTTGGTATGTTATTGGGTTCACCGATTTGTCTAACATAAATTTTCGACAATATTTACTTTTCAAAAGATTTTGACGTGCATCTGACTGCGCTTTTTGTAATCTATATTTTAGCTCTAAAGGATAGCTGTCGTAATTATACAGTGGATCAATACATTTACTTAGGTTACTAGGCAAGTTGCATTGTTTTCCAAAAACAAGCTCGAATGGTGTATAGTTAGTTTCTGAATGCACTGAAGTATTGTATGAAAAACACCAATATGGTATCCAACTACTCCAATTATTTTTATTGTTAGCACACTGAATTCTGAGAAAAGCACCCAAACTTTTATGGCTATTTTCTAAAGATCCTATAGTTTCATGGTGATAGGGTGTAGAATTTAATTTATTTATATTTAATAATTTGCAAATTTCAGTCATTACATGAGACATAAACTCTGTACCTTTATCCGTAATTATTTCTCTAGGTATGCCGTATCGTAATATAAAGTTATTAACTAATTCCCTAGCAACTACGGTTGTTTCCTTAGTTTTTAAAGGATACGCTTCTACGTACTTACTTAAATTACATTGAATAGTTAAAATATACTTAAAATCATGATTATCTAACTCTAAGGGACCCATTAAATCTAAGCTAATTCTTTTAAAAGATGAGTTTGGTGTGGTTGTAATAACCATAGGCTGTTTAATCGCCTTATTTGAAAACTTGTTTATTTGACACTCTTTACATTTTTTGACGTATTCTGTGACATCATTTGATAACCCTCTCCAGAAATAACGTCTTTTGATATTATTAAGCATTCGGTTTACACCCGCATGTCCACTGGTGGGCAATAGGTGAAAATCGTTTAATATTATTGTTTTTTCATCATCATCCTCAATCCGGGTGACATCTTTTAATATAAGTATCCGCGGCTTATCAGAAATATTTCTCATTTCTTTTAACAGACTCGTTATGAAATCCGTTTTCTCTTTTTGTTTACAAACGACTAGTTCGTTAATATTATATTTTTTACACATACTTTCTAATTCTCTCGCTAACACTGGCATAGTAGATAACGATCGAGATAAAAGAAAAATTGTTGATTTATTAGGTACGTACATGCAATTACCGGTATCACTCACAATTATGTTATTTAAATTATTTATATTTGGGCGCCTACTACAAATAATTAATTCGTTTATATCCGATGGTTTTTTTAGAATCTCCACTGTATTAGGTTGATCAGGCCTAAGACAAGTGTGATTATTTGAACTACGCGTATCAGCCAGTTCAAGTTGCCGTTTTTGTGCACGAGTCAAGACTGTAACTGCGTGCTCTTTCATTTCCTTTAATTCCTTTATTGACATTGGAAGCCGACTTAATGCGTCTGCAGCTGCATTACTTCGACCACAAATGTATTCAATATCGAAATCGAACTCTTCTAAACAAAGCCTAAACTTCATTAATCTACTTGAAGGGTTTGTTATATTAAATAAATAAGTTAATGGTTTATGATCCGTTTTAATTTTGAATTTTCGACCGTATAAGTATGGCCTAAAGTGCTTAATTGCCCACACGATTGCAAGTAACTCTAATTCAATGACAGGGTATCTGGTTTCTGCAGGATTTAAATTGCGACTCGCGTATGCTACAACTTTTCCGTTTGCATTTGATAAGACCGCGCCTAAACCGACTTTAGAGGCATCTGTCTGTAAAATAAAAGTATTATGTTCTGAAAAATCTGGGTATTCGAGTACAGGAGGGCTAATTAACGAATCTTTTAATTTTTGAAACGCCGCCTCACAATCTTTGGACCATATAAAAGATATATTTTTCTTACAAAGTACGTTAAGTGGGTATACTATATTTGCGAAATTTGGGATAAACCTTCTATAATAATTTGCAAAAGCTACGAATCTTTTCACTTCGTCTACACTGGTTGGTCTGGGATAGGATTGTATAGACCTAATTTTTTCAGGATCTGGTAATATCCCTTCTGATGTAATTTTATGGCCTTAGTACATGATCTCTTTGCGTAAAAATTCGCATTTAATAGGATTTAATTTAAGGTTTACCTTACGAAGTCTTTCTAGTACTTCGGTAAGGTGCTGATTATGCGTTGATAGTGAATTTCCTATGACAATGCAGTCATCAAGATAAATAAAACATTTTTTGTAATTAAGTCCAGACATCGCTACTGTCATTAACCTTGAAAAGACGCTTGGGCTTGTTTTAAGTCCCATAGGACATCTTTTCATTTGGTACATTTTGTCTGTAGTAAATGCAGTAAGCTTACGTGAATTTTCTTCTAGTGAAATTTGATACATCTTGTTTACATTAAACGCAGTATATTTTCGGGAATTGGGCTCTAAACTTAATTGATAATAACTTTGGGAAAGATCTAATTTAGAAAAATAAATGCTTCCTGATAGTGAATCTAAAATGTCAATAATATTAGGAAGGGGGAACTTGTCATCCACAATCCTATTATTTAACTGTCTATAATCTATTACTAATCTCCACTTCTTGTTACCGGACTTATCGGATTTTTTAGGAACGAGTAAAACTGGACTGGACCACTCTGAAGTAGCCTCTTCTATAATGTCATTTTCCAACATTTCTTGTATTTGTTTCTGTACTTCCTGTTTCAAAGCATGCGGAATTCTATAGGGCTTGGTATACACTGGCGTGACGTTATCTTTTAATTTAATAGAATGCTGTAATAAATTAGTTACTGATAATTTGTCACCTGGCAAATGAAACACGTCCGCATATTTCGCACAGATGGATTCAATGCTTAGCCTTTCTTCCCTATTCAAATAATTCAAATTAAGAAGATTAAATAAAGTCTTAACGCGATCAGCTGATATACTTTCCTGGTTAAAATCACAAGACTCAAAAAAGTTTAAATTATGTGTTCGTATACTAGAAAAATCAATATTTAATTCGTCATCAGTCGTATTTAATATACGCAATGGAATAAGTCCATTTTGCGGTTTAACGATCATTCCCGCTATGAATACACCTTTATGAATTTCATGCGCTAATATTACGCAGTCACTGCGTTCGTTCGTAGGTATCCGCCTTAGAACCTCGCATCGCGGTGGTATGACGTGATGATACTTTTTTATATCATTAATATCAACAACAATCGATTGACCACCGTTTCTCAAACTTAAAGTATTATTTTCATAGTTCATAATCGCCTTATATTTATTAAGGAAATTACTACCTAATATTCCGTGTGCAGCGCACGACAACTGCTTAAAAACGTAAAACTTAACTTTAAAATATAATTCCTCTAACTCTAAATTTAAGTAAATATATCCCTCAGAAACTAAATTTCCGCTTATTCCTTTTATATATACTTGTTCCTTATATACACACATCAAAAGTGTCTAGGGATCAACATATATTTTTGCAATAACTTTTCTCCTGATTGATATTAATTAAAATTTTCTTTAAGGATTCATCAAATAAAGTGTTTTCGTTTGTCACAGTAACGATAAACCAAGTCACCTTTGCATTAATAAAGAAATTTGCCATTTTCCTAATAAAGGGATTTTTGACATTTGAACCACTAACACAAAAGTTCGAAAAAAAGACTGAAATAACAGTTTTCTTTAAAATTTTATTGGGTAACTTAAACAATTAATAATCCGTGTTTCTACCGCGAACACTAACAACACAAGAACATCGGTTTGGCATACTCAAAATGAGTTCATCCAAATCACGCTGTGGAATGGCCGCCCATGTTCGTAGCAACAACAAAAAAAGGTCTTCTTGCGACTGGATACCCTCCATATTCGGCAGAGCTCTTCTCTGTAGCATATCCCATGCATGCTCAATCGGGTTCAAGTCTGGCGACTGAGCAGGCCAGGGCAGGACATTGATGTTAGCTGCGGCGAGAGTCTGTCTTACAACTCTTGCGGTGTGCGGTCGTGCATTATCATGCATTAACTGAAATAAGGGACCGATTTGCACTTGTAGAGGAACGATGACGTCTGATACAATCGTCTCAGCATAAATTTGAGCGTTGAGGTTGCCTCTGATCCAAATCAACTCAGTTCTTCCGCCGATCCAAATACCCGCCCATACCATGATGGTTCTACCACTATAAGGATGGACTTCCTGGCAGGATTTTAATCGCTGTTGGCGTCCAGGGGTTCTCCAGTGTCGTATACGTCTTGTATCCGGTCTCATACCAAAACGAGACTCATCAGAAAAGCACACGAAACGCCATTGTTCTTCTGCCCAATTTCTGTGTTCAAGAGCCCATTGATATCGAATCCTACGATTGTGCATTGCTATAGGTGGTACCCGTAGCGGTCTTCGGGAATGAAGGTTCACTTCATGCAAGCGGTTTCTGACTGTTTGGTCGCTAATTAAGTTCCCTGAAGAGTGATGAAGCCTCACGGCTAACATCATGGCAGTTATTGTTGGAGCTCTTCGAGTTAAGATTTGAATATATCGGTCTTGTCTCCGTGTGGTGCAGCGATACCGACCTCCATGGCGCTCAGCCACGGTACCAGTGCTTCGGTAACGTGTCCAAAGTCGACTGATAACACTCTGACTTGTATTCAGAGCTAAAGCCACAGTACGTTGCCGGGAACCAGCTTCTATCATTCCCACGGCTCTGAGCATTTCTTCCCTGCTTAAATGACGTCGCCGCTCCATAATAACGTTGGTTTTAATCAGTAGTAGGGAAACAGTAGCACTAATAATGTCTTCAATGCGTTGTATGTTTTTATAGGGAAAATATTGACAGCTGATTTTCATCTTTTACTCGAATTTGATTCACAGTTCCTGATTCAAATTATGAAATGCACCAAAAAGGATCCATATAAATTTATAAAATCATAAATTTATTACAAAGCCACATCTCAATCTCAAGAAATCCGCTTAAAAATGCTTGATCCCTAGACACTTTTGATGTGTGTATTTCATTTATCAAACTACTATTATATCTCTCTAAAAACTCGTATTTAATGACACATAAGCTAGCCCCACTATCAACTAACAAGTTAACATTTACATTATCTTCTAAGTTGCATCTAATAATAGTATAGTTATCAAAGTTTAAAACATATTCTTTAATTACTTTATGAACGAAAAAACTCTGAATTATTAGCATTGTGTTGTATTACATCGCCCTGGCTATGCTGAATCCGCGTAAACCGAGGACGAGTTGCTGGCACACGTGCGCTATTGCGCAAATGCTTCGAAGAAGGATAATTATATTTTTGCGATACGTAATTATTATTATAATTATTTTTTGAATTATTAGGCCTATTTGAAGAGTAAAAGGTATTTGAATTCCTATTTGAATTATTAGGAAAATTATGCCGAGGATTATTGTTATATTTGTAAGAATTATTATAATATTTTTTATGTATTACGTTCATGACTGGATGACTGGTAGTCATCGATTGCTCATCCAACGCAGCTCTGATAGCTTCTGGCAAAGACGTAAAATTTCTCGAGGCTATAATTGTACTCAATTTTTGATCAGATAAACCATCTGCAAAGCGTTTAATTGCAGTCTTCTCATTGAGAAGACGCAAAATTACAGACTTGCTGTCGTCGCCGTCTGCTTGAGCCAATGTCAAGTTGACGAAAAGTTCCTCTAATTCGGAACCGAACGCTTCAATAGTTCTATTGCCTTGTCTCACACGTTGTATTTGCGCCTGAATAGAAACGTCAGACTTCTTTGGCAGTAAATATTTCTTCATATCACTAACTAGCGAAGAAACAGAACTATATTTGGTTTGAAGGCGAAGTTTAGCGCTTGAAGACAGCCTTGTTTTTAATACGAAGTCTATCAGCTGCTGTTTGGATGTGCTATTAAGCATACTGTCGTAAAGCTGTATAGAATCAATTAATTGCTTAGTAATGCTTTCCTTATCGGTCATAAGTGGCATAAGGGCTAATGCCGTTTTTAAACAAAAATTTTCACTAGCCATTTTTATTGATTCTACTTCAATGCACTTCACTAAAATATTATTATAAAATAATTAAATTAATAATAATTAAATATGTAAGCATCATATAATACTATTTTTTATACGACATACATACATGCCTACTTAGTATAAGTATAACTACTATTAATATATTTTTAAGACAATTAAACTGTCGAAAAAAAAAGAAATAATGAATTAATTTACTAGTGTCTAAAAAAAAATCGTAATAGAAACCTGCTAAAGCATTGTATACGTATTCCGGGAATCGACGCGTCGCATGCGCATTGCGTCAGCAGTCACGTTGCGCAGGATCAGGTCGAGCAGCCACGTGGCGCGGGATTGGGTTGGGCGGCCACGTTCTCTTCTTTCTTGTCCCGACGATGTCCTGGTTGCGAAGGTGGGCCGGGCTATACCCTGGACTCCGTGGGCCGGAATATCACTGGACACCGCTCCTTTATACAGCAGGCGTGCTTGGTTGCAAGTCGATAGTAGATGTTGCATTGGACAGCATAGCTCGGTTGATCTCTCTTCTAAATGTCTTTATGATATTAGGTCGGCATTTCTTGTAGCAGTAGAAAGTCATAGAAACTGCAATGAGCCGTTATTCTGCTCAATGACTAGAATATCTCCTATTGTCAGTTGCGGTTTTGTTACTGACATGCTGGATGCCGCATTTTGGGCCACGACGATTTCATCTTGGTGTGTCTGCTTGTTTCCCATACTTCTTTCTTGAAATCGGTACTAAATCTTCCGGTGTGATCTTGTTTGAAGGGCTTGCTATCTGACTTGACTGGTGATCTTCTAAGGTTCTTTATAAATGATATTTAGCGACATGGAAGAGTCGCCATGTGAAAGGTAGTTGTTTATAATAAAACCATGTCGAGTTATCGGTGTAAAAAGAGGACGTTTATTCAATAAAACACATATTTATATGTAATCCAAGTATCCTACTCAGCAGTTCCTTTAGTGCGACCCAAGCTATTTTATGTTGCAGCTAGTGTGAAATTGTTACGGTTAAACTGTTAATTCATACATTACAATGGAGCAGCGTTGGACCTTGAAGAGTCGACTGTGTTCCTAGGTATAACAATTGATGCTAAGCTACAATGGGGCCCACAGATTAAGAAATGGTCAGGTAGGCTGAATTCCGCGACTTTTGAAATAAAAATAATTGACGTTTAACCTCTTGAGGGCCGTTGGTGCATATTGCGTTGATGTTGAAACCGCTAGAATTGTTTATTTCCGCTATTCTTATGTCTTATGGTATATTACTGTGGGGATCTTTTGCAGGACTTAATACTATTTTTATTCTGCAGAAAAGAGCATTTACAATTTGGCTACTACTTTTTCACTTAGAGAATTTTTTTAAGATATTCTAACCGTTATCACAATTCCAATTTGAAAATTTGTCATCTTTTAAGTCTTCGGTCACAATGTGAGCCAGATACTTAAACTGAGACACTCTCTGTAATAGTGAACCGTTAAGTTTTACAGATGGGACATGCAAAGGACTTTTATTTCTACCTCTGAAAACCAAAGCTAAAGCCAAAGGTAAAGCTGCGTGGGCTTGAACGGCCCAACTCATACAAGTTTAGAAAAACAAAAAAAATAACATTATAAAACAAGACACGTCCGCTGAGTAAGAGAAGTTGTACAGTGAATAAAGTGCTGTTCCTTATTTCGCATTTTTTCGCAAAGGCATGCAAACATGTCCTGGTCACTTCGATGGCTGCATAAACTGTAGATTTTCCGGGAGTGAAGCCGAATTGAAAGTATGTTTAGGTATGTTTATTACTTTGACACGGCCTACAGACTAAAGGGCTTCATGGATTTTGACTTACAATCAAAGAGATTAAAGACATATAGAGGGGCGTTTGAAAGTAATTTCCGTACAAGCGTTGTTTCAATAGTGTCACCTAGCAGTTGTAGATCAAACTCAAACTCAAAAATCTTTATTTCAAATAGGCTTAACGCTAGCACTTTTAAATGGTCATTTTTTTAAAAGGATCACAACGCGGCTTCAACTGAGAAGATCCGGCAAGAAACTCAGCGGGCTTGTCATTTTTTCACTTTTTTTTTAACATTGTTTTGTTACAAATGAATCGACATTAGCGATAGTGTGTCCTGCCGCAGATGAAAGATGTTTTTAGAAATTAAGAATAATTCAGCTATTAGCTAACAAGGGGCACTATTATATTTATTTTTTGAAGTTTATGAGTTAGTTACAAAGGCCTTCAAGCCAGTGCGTTATTACCGTGGATGTTATGTTGACTAATGTAAAGCCAAGACTGTTAAGCGAAGAGGCTTAACGGTCTTGGCGGTAACCGGTCTATGACGGTAACCAAGTCATAAACTACATAAAAATAAAAGAATAGTACAGCTATTGAACAACAGAAGGTGGGTATTACAATGTAGACTTTACTAGAAACATCTACTGATCCTAAATTATTAGGAAAATATACAAAATTCTGCATCAATGGCGAATACATCACTCACCTTCGTTTTGCCGACGATATAGTCATTATGGCAGAGTCGCTGGAGGACCTCAATACGATGCTCAGCGACCTCAGTAGCGTTTCCCAACAGGTGGGTCTTATAATGAACATGGACAAGACGAAGATCATGTCTAATGTCCATGTTGCACCCGTACCGGTAGTTGTTGGGAACGATACACTCGAAGTTGTTGACCACTACGTATACCTAGGACAAACTGTCCAGTTAGGTCGGTCCAACTTTGACAAAGAGGTCGCCCGAAGAATCCAACTCGGATGGGCAGCGTTCGCGATATCTTCTCGTCCAAAATACCGCAGTGCCTGAAGACGAAGGTTTTTAACCAGTGTGTGTTGCCAGTGATGACATATGGTACTGAGACGTGGTCTCTAGCGGCTGGCCTTTTAGAAAAGTTCAGAGTCACACAACGAGCCATGGAGAGAGCTATGCTCGGAGTTTCTTTGCGCGACAGAATCCGAAATGTGGAGATTCGCCGAAGAACTAAGGTCACCGACATAGCTCTCAGAATCTGCAAGTTGAAGTGGCAATGGGCAGGCCACATCGCTCGAAGAACCGATAACCGTTGGGGAAGAAAGGTTCTCGAGTGGTGACCACGAACCGGAAGACGCAGCGTTGGCAAGCCTCCCACTAGGTGGACAGACGACATTGTGCGCGTCGCAGGTAACCGGTGGATGCAAATAGCCAATTGTCGTTCATTGTGGCGTTCTAAGGGGGAGGCCTATGTTCAGCAGTGGACATCTTCCGGCTGATGATGATGATACAAAATTCTTGCTGTAACGCAATTAGCAATACCGCAGCACGTATTATATTAAGGGTACCTTTTTGTTATTGATACGTACGTCGTTTTTACTAGGACTTGTACAGGACTAAGTGACTTATTACCCGTGTAATACATTTTTGGGCTAATCGCGTTGTTGGATAAGGCCTCTCTATATATATTGAATCTCTTTCCTTATAATGATTATGTCGATAAATTCTTCTTAGTCAGCCACCGCCTTTTTTTTAGTTCATTTTCTTTCCAAACATCAATAGGTATGGGCATCAAATAAAAGGTATTATCGAGACGAGTTGAAAAACATATGTACTTACTTAATATGTATGTACACGTCTGCAAATCATCAGTTCTCGACGAGCGTAAATATAACTACATTAATCTTCTTTATAGGGATTATAATGTAATTACTGGGTTTATGCACTAAAACAAATGTTAATATTAATATTTAAACATAAAATGAACATAGTAATATTACTATATTACTATGGTCATTTTATGTTCATTTTGTGTTTTGGTACTCCAACATATCTAACACGGTACCGTGATTTCCTGTTCTAAATCTTATCTCGTTGTACCAACTCTCGAAAGGACCAACTCGGGAGAATTTTATGAAATCAATTAGTTGAGGTGGTGTTGGAACGTTTGTGACGAAAATCTCAATCATTCATTAATTTACATATGTACCTTAAAGATAGAATACTTGTGTAAAATACTTTACAATTGCATTACATTAACAGGGCGCCTTATTCCAGTACTTGTGATCTCCGCACTAGGTTGGACCTGTATCGCGGAAGACCTACTCATCGAGTATCTTAATTACAATGATTAACATGCTGATCGAAGCGACAACAGTAACAAGGTAAACGTAATTAAAAAGAAACTACAACAATAATTAAATTAAAAGAATAAAAAATCTCACTACATTTGGCTTTCTGTGGGCAGAAGATATCGTGCGGGTGCAAAGATATTAGATTATGCATCTAGAGGTATAGAGATATAGTTTAGGTATAAGTTATGAGCGCAGTTATAGAATTTAAACCTTTTACTGTCATATCATGACGTCAAAAAATAGTCAACCAAATTGTGTCCTAGATGATTAGTTTTAATATGCTAAACACCATCGTGACCGAAACAAATTCAAAAGTAATCCGCACCAAGGTGGTGCTATTCTTGAAGTCTGTGACAGAAGCTGAGGACAAAATATTATATGCTCTGTTTCTTTTTATTATCAAAAGCTGTGTGAAGTACCGCGGGGCCTCTAGCTTTCTTGCAGTTACCTTGGCCTTGGACTCAATGGACCGCCCAAAGTTACAACATCAAAAGCTACCCCAATATGAATTAGGGCTAGGCTTTGTAAATTGTCCTCTTCTCCCAGGGTCTCAAATAATCCTCTTAGCACGCTTCAACACTGAGTCAAAAGCTGGTTAGGCATTTTGCAGTACCAACCCATATTCATCATCAGTATCATCAATCATCGGGATCATCGGTATATTTTGGACTGCATGAAACTTATTATTTACGGGTCGATTTTGACTCGAAACGTAGTGAAAAGATTTTTCGAATAAAATAAAAGACTGTTTTTGCGAATTTTAATAAAACAACCCTTAGACACTTTTCATTTGCCTACGGTGTACGCTGTGTAGTAAGTACAAATGTATGAGCTAACTAAACAGACACAGATTGATTGGAATTTTAGTAAAAATGCTCTTGAAATTGAACAAGATTACAAGAATTTTTATTTTTGTAATCTTGTATTTTTATTTTGATATCGTAAAAAAAACAGGGTATATGCGCATTCATATTTTTCCCTCGCTTGTTAATGTAATCAAACTGTATGCATGAGAGGTGAGCAAGTAACGTCACTAAAGAAGAATGTGTACTGCTGTAGTTACGTCACGGATTGTTGCTCAACCTGAGGTCAAAATGTACAGATTTTAGGGTATGCCCCTGGGACTACTTCATTGGCAAAGCATTCGCTCAAATGGTTCAATACTTAAGCTAAAAGGGGTATGCGTATTAGAAAAATTGCCTCGCAAACACCATGAAAGATGGCGTGCGCTGTAAGTCTACCTACTCGCTGCGAGACAATTAATAAATTAACTTAAATATACAGACTTTGTTCTACCAACACCGATGAGTTAAAACAGTTGTTTTTCAAAGAATAACACATACCTACTTAATTTTTCACAATTTAATGGAAACATGAACCAGTCACATGTGTGTACATAATACGTATTTTACATACTTAGTTATAGAGTTATTTGTTGAGTTCCAAATTATTCATATATTTTATCCAATAAAGAAATTCGTAACGCCGCTGTGCATATATGACTTTAATTTACTTATATTAAAATGTAAAACAACTGAACAAATAGCTATACAAATATCTAGTCTTGGTAACGAGAGCGAACGTCGTTTACATATTATATACAAATTAAGGTAGATAATACGCAATTATCTATCTACCTCGTGTGGGATTCTTACCCACTAAAACCCCCACTGTTTTGGGGCACATGAGAGGGGGCACTCCGGGTTCTCCGGTGGGATTGGTGCACATCCCGGAGCCCCTCAGCACAAAATAATGAGAGTAGTATTTTGTGCCTTCAGTGCCTTGCCTTTGAGCCCGGGAACCAGACACGGTGCTTGCAACCCCGCCACCGTCCTTCTTGAAATCGCTGCCATACTCAATGGACGTCTTAGGGCCCACACACCAAACGTCCAGCAACTCCGAAGAATTGGCACCTAGTTTCTATAACGTTTCAGTTTTTGTAATATCACTATAATATAGTTTGTTGACACTTAACGTTTCCCTCCAGTATTTGTCCTAGTCTGAGTCATGGTCTATCTATCTCCACAATTTGAATTAAATAGATTGAAGTAGATAGTATATAGTTTTTGTGTATAAATAAGAAAAAATATCAGTAATGTAAAAGAACTGAATACGCGACGTTTTTTTGTTGCAATTAGGGTCCATCAAAATGTATTGGCTATCAGCATATTCTACTTTAGAGAGACCAAACATATAAAACTATACATGGGGAAAACATACTTCCCGTAGTATGTTGGACATACTTATTCACTATAAAGGTTTGTCTTTGAAAGTTATTATTATTATTCTTTATTATGAATCACATAAAAAGAAAATACAAAAACATCAACATCAAAAAAGTAACATAAAGGGCGAGCTTATCTCAACACGTGAGTTCTCTTCCAGAAAAACCAAAGTGATCGCGAGACAAAATGAATAAGGGCAAAACCAAGTGCACTAGCATAAAATAAACGTACATTTAACGTTTATTTTGAAGAAAAGAAGAAAAAGTTGACTAAATCTATAGGGATTATAGGAATACGAGGAATGTACGCATTTTGACTAGCTGCTAATCCAATGAAGATAATGGTTTCGATAGGTACAAGTTCATTATTATCATCACCATCCAGAATCATCCACTGCTGAACATAGGCCTCCCCCTTGGGACGCCACAAACGACAGTTTGCTATTTGTATCCACCGGTTACCTGCGACGCGCACAATGTCGTCTGTCCACCTGTGGGAGGCCTACCCATGCTGCGTCTTCCGTCGCCACTCGAGAACCCATTTTCTACCCCAATAAGTACAAGTTAGGAGTATGCAAATTACGCATCAAAATATTTGGA
The DNA here is from genome assembly GCA_911728495.1 of Furcula furcula. Classification (NCBI taxonomy): domain Eukaryota; kingdom Metazoa; phylum Arthropoda; class Insecta; order Lepidoptera; family Notodontidae; genus Furcula; species Furcula furcula. The sequence continues at coordinate 5,414,601 of OU452246.1, read as the reverse complement.
AATCCAGCTTTTATTTTAAGACTATGAGGAAGAAGTCCGGACGGATTGAGAGAATGTAAAAACTCGTGGTGGTCGGCAAAGTCGGCAAAGTCCAAAATAATCTTAAGAAGCTCAAAATAAATAGATTTAAAATATCCAGTTTATTTGGACATTTGTGTGACTACGAGTGCAATATTATGTAAGTGCAGAAGCGTGGGGCGCTTTTTCTGAATAAAAAAATGTGCGTGCGTTGAGTCCCTCCGCGCGGAAGAAGTGAAACTTCACTCTCGCTCTGTATTCTACGACACCGTACGACACCGACACTTAAATGATTCCGGAAACTTGCTCTTCTTCCGGGAAGGAGATCGAAAATCCCAGGGTGGTGTCGGGTTTCTCGTCCGTAAGTCCCTTATTAACAACGTGGTAAAGGTCGATAGTGTGTCGAGCAGGGTAGCGTACCTTATACTCAGAATAACCGATCGGTATTCGCTGAAGGTCATACAGGTATACGCGCCGACCTCGGCACACCCTGACGATGAAGTAGAGGCTATGTATGAGGAGATAGCAGAAGCCATACATACCTCCAAAACATACTTCACCGTTGTTATGGGGGACTTTAACGCAAAGGTGGGCACTCGGAATGGCGATGAGTTGAGAGTGGGGTCGTATGGGTATGGGCAGCGGAACCAAAGGGGCCAGCGGCTGGTCGACTTCATGGAGAAGGAGGGACTCTATGCGATGAACTCCTTCTTCAAGAAGCGACCATCCAGGAAGTGGACGTGGATAAGCCCCGATGGTTCAACCAAAAATGAGATCGACTTCATCATGACGACCAAGAAGCATATATTCGATGATGTCTCCGTGATCGGCAGGGTGAAAACCGGGAGTGATCACCGTATTGTTAGAGGCACATTGAATATCAATGTTAAGCTCGAAAGGTTTCGTCTGATGAAGTCCACGCTCCGTCCAGGATCCGCCCAAATCCAGAACTCCGAAGACTTTCAACTTGAACTGCATAATCGCTTCCAGTGCCTCGCCGACTGCGAAACTGCGGACGAGATAAACAATGGGTTGGTGCAAACTGTCCACGCAGTGGGGTCCAAGTTCTATAAGACCCCACGCCGTAAAAAACCTCAAAAGCTCTCCAATACAACCATTAAGCTAATGGAAAACCGGACTGAGATGAGACTGCAATCTTCAGCTGATATGTCGGAATATGCTGAACTCAATAGACGAATCTCGAAATCCATGCGACACGACTTGCGTTCCTATAATACAGCGTGTATTAAGGACGCAATTGAGCGGAACCAAGGCTCTAAAGTGTTCGCACAGAATTCGTCTATTGGGCGTAGCCATATGACGAAGCTGAAGATCGATGACGGCAGTGTCATCTCATCGAAACCGGAGATATTGAGAGAGCTCGAGAGATTTTACGGACAGTTATACACCTCAACACGGGAACCCATTGATAGAACAGCTCAGGACACCAGAGCCAAACTAACCCGACACTACACTGAGGACATCCCAGACATCAGCCTGTACGAGATTAGAATGGCTCTCAAACAGCTCAAGAATAACAAGGCGCCGGGTGAAGACGGAATCACATCAGAACTTCTGAGAGCGGGTGGAAAACCGGTACTTTTAGTCCTCCAGAAGTTATTTAATTCCGTCTTACTCGAGGGTACAACGCCAGAAGCATGGCACAGGAGTGTGGTGGTTCTTTTCTTCAAAAAAGGTGATAACACTTTATTGAAGAATTATAGACCTATCTCACTCCTGAGCCATGTATACAAGCTGTTTTCGAGAGTCATTACGAACCGTCTCGAACGCAGGTTTGATGACTTCCAGCCTCCCGAACAAGCCGGGTTCCGAAAGGGCTTTAGCACCGTAGACCACATACATACGCTCCGCCAGATTATACAGAAGACCGAGGAGTATAATCGGCCATTATGTCTAGCGTTTGTGGACTACGAGAAAGCCTTTGATTCAATCGAGACCTGGGCAGTATTGCAATCTCTCCAGCGGTGCCACATTGACTATAGGTACATCGAAGTGTTGAAGTGTTTGTACAGCAACGCCACCATGTCGATCCGACTACAGGACGAGAGCACGAAGCCAATCCCATTGCAGCGTGGTGTGAGACAGGGAGACGTTATTTCTCCGAAACTGTTCACAAACGCATTGGAGGACGTTTTCAAGCTCTTGGACTGGAACGGATTCGGCATCAATATCAATGGCGAATACATCACTCACCTTCGTTTTGCCGATGATATAGTCATTATGGCAGAGTCGCTGGAGGACCTCAATACGATGCTCAGCGACCTCAGTAGCGTTTCCCAACAGGTGGGTCTTAAAATGAACATGGACAAGACGAAGATCATGTCTAATGTCCATGTTGCACCCGTACCGGTAATTGTTGGGAACGATACTCTCGAAGTTGTTGACCACTATGTATACCTAGGACAAACTATCCAGGTAGGTCGGTCCAACTTCGACAAAGAGGTCGCCCGAAGAATCCAACTCGGATGGGCAGCGTTCGGGAAACTACGCGAAATCTTCTCGTCCAAAATACCGCAGTGCCTAAAGACGAAGGTTTTTAACCAGTGTGTGTTGCCAGTGATGACATATGGTACTGAGACGTGGTCCCTAACTGTTGGCCTTTTGGATAAGCTCAGAGTCACACAACGAGCTATGGAGAGAGCTATGCTCGGAGTTTCTTTGCGCGACAGAATCCGAAATGAGGAGATTCGCCGAAGAACCCAGGTCACCGACATAGCTCTTAAAATCTGCAAGTTGAAGTGGCAATGGGCAGGCCACATCGCTCGGCGAACCGATAACCGCTGGGGAAGAAAGGTTCTCGAGTGGCGACCACGAACCGGAAGACGCAGCGTTGGCAGGCCTCCCACTAGGTGGACAGACGACATTGTGCGCGTCGCAGGTAACCGGTGGATGCAAATAGCCAATTGTCGGTCATTGTGGCGTTCGAAGGGGGAGGCCTATGTTCAGCAGTGGACGTCTTCCGGCCGGTGATGTACGACACCGGTCAGCCAGTCACTCACTCACTCACTCACTCACCCACTCACTCACCCTCTCACCCACTCACCCACTCACTCACTCACCCACCCACCACTCACCCACCCACTCACCCACTCACCCACTCACCCACTCACTCACCCACTCACCCACTCACCCACCCACTCACTCACCCACCCACCCACTCACTCACCCACTCACTCACTCAAAACTCACTCACTCACTCACTCACCCACTCACTCACCCACTCACTCACCCACTCACTCACTCACTCACCCACTCACTCACCCACTCACTCACCCACTCACTCACCCACTCACCCACTCACTCACCCACTCACTCACCCACTCACTCACCCACTCACTCACCCACTCACTCACCCACTCATCCACCACTTAATATTTAACATCGTACCTGCTACGCATTTTTGCTGGCAATAATACAGAGAAAAAGCACCCCACGCTTTTACAAATAATTATTATTCTTGATTACAAACACAGAGTAGACAGAGGGAACGGGTTTGCTATTTTATTTATTTCCTTTTAGTGCAGTGCAAAAGCGTGTATTTTAACTTTGACATAGTTACTAAGGGCCGAGTTCACCGACAAAAAAACGACTGTTCAAATTAGTAAACCGTCAGTTATCTAAAATTTTGTGTTTACCCACACTGGTTATGGAAGTTAAACAGTCCGTTATTCTAACCAAGCTCAAGACCCTGCCACTATTATATACCACTAGAGGGCCTAGATAAGATGCAATCGCTTCATAGCGAATCTATTTCTTCATTCGCTTTCCGGAACAAACACGATCTTGTTGTACATGCCACGCGTCTCCACAGAACAGGCAAATCGTTTATGGGCCAAAGTATACGCTTTTATAACAAACTGCCACAGGATATCCGAGATCTTCCAATAAAGAAATTTAAAGCTTTGATAAAAAGCCCAATTGTCAAAAAAGGCTTATTATAAAATCTCGGATTACCTGGAGGATAAAGCTGCGTGGACTTGAACTGCTCAACTCATGCAAGCTGAGAAGTTTAAGGCTGACTTATGTATAATTTGTAAAACTGTTTAAAAAAATGACAAAAAAAGACAAGCCCGCTGAGTTTCTTGCCGGATCTTCTCAGTAGCGGCCGCGTTACGATCCGGTGGTAGTTTGTAAAAATGATTTTTGTGTAAGTACCTCCGTGGGGCATATACATAATAAAGATATTTTGACTTTTGATTTTTTTTTGCTAACGGTGTCAATTCCCTATAATTTGTCACGTGATTTTTCGATGACTTATGTCATCTCATACATTTTATACTTTTTATAAGCTTGTAGAATGGTACATTTTCTACGGGGGCAGGGGTTTTTATATTAACGGATTTTTTTGTCAATTTAGATTAAAAGCCAAAAACTATGTGACATAAACCAAAATAAATAATGAAGCCCTTTCATATGATACCCCACTCGACATAGTAGTCGTACTTTGAAATTTTGACGCCAATTTCGACCCCCATTGAAAAAGAAAAAAAAAAAAAATTTTATTTGCAATAAGGTTGAGTAAGTAAGATCTAAAACTATTCCAAGTTTCATATCGACAGTATCCATGGTTCCTGAAATATATAGGTCTAACAGACGGACAGACTGAATATTATACTTAAAATACATTAATCACCTATGAAATTAAAAAAAAACTAATATGTGTTTAAAATCGATTGATTAACACTAGTCAAACTCTCTCTCTTGGTTAACACTAGTCTAACTCATGGCCTCTTTGTAGTCCACCATCACGGTGCTCACGGGGACGGGGTAGCAGCTCCATCATCGTCCTCCTATACGAGGACACCTTCAATAGGACCCCGGGACCTGGGGGTCAATCAGATATGTGGGATTCTTACCCACTAAAACCCTCGTGGTTGTCTCACCTGCACATGAGAAGGGGACCTGGGCTCTCCGGCAGGATCGTCACCAGGTGTCCCTCAGTACCTTGCCGTTGAGCCCACCACGGGGGGCGCATTGTAGAAAGAAAGAAGAAAGAAAGAAAGAATAATTAATTTGTGACACACAATTAACAATAAGAACAAGTAGAACAAAAAAAAAATGTTAAAAATAGATATTTTTAAGTAGGTAGTTACATACTTTAACTAAAATGTGCGTCACAAAATGTACAGCTGCGGGGATATTAGTGGGCAAGAATCCCACGTGCCTGGGTCCCAGGTTCCCGGGGGACTATAATGCGGACCCCGGCGTCAAACTCAAAGGCAAGGTACTGAGGGGTAAGCGCGGGTTATAGTGGGCAAGAATCCCACTATCCCGGAACATTAGTATAGATGGCCACACAGACAGTATCATATGTGAACGTTACGCGTTTTTATTAATATTACATACATGCGTGTCAAATACAGAATCTCCTTTTACAAATCTGTTACGAAGATGGTTAATTAAGTCAGTTAATAAATCAGACGTTTTTTTGTTGGCGAAGTGAGCCTAACATTTTTAACAAATAAAAATTATAAACGGTCTGAAAATTTAACATCACTTGTCGCAAGTGTTAATATTTATTTTAAATCAGTATATAAGGTGGATTTGTCTAAATGTGTGCGAGCAGTCTCATTCGACTGCGTCGTTCCCCCATCTCTCCGGCAACGGTAAGCACACGTTCAGCCCTATCTAATGTTTTCTTTCTTATTTTATAACGTATTCGTGTTCAAGGAGTAGGTACCTAGTTCGGTTACAGGCATCGGTGTGTTAATCATTTATATTATGTTAGATAGTCTTAAATTCTTCGGAGTCGCTGGACGTTCGGGGTATGGGCCGTAAGAACGTGCTTTGAGTACGACGGCGATTCCGAGGAAGACGGCAGCGGGATTGTGACCCCCGTCCCCGTGAGCACTGTGACTGGTTCCTCGGGAGCTGTGAGGATCGACCGGGGTATGTGGGATTCTTATCCACTAAAATCCCCGCGGTGAACTCTAAATTTAAACTTTTAAAGTCCTGTCCTCTATAATGGTGGGGTTCTTACTACGGCAGACGAAAGTTTCTCGGAAACTCAGCTACAATCATGCTATACAACTTCTCAGTCTATACCTATCGGAGTACTGAAGTATTTTTAGCGACTATAACAATACGCCATAAGTTGTTAACTATACCTACTGATTAATAATAAATGTTTGAACAAAGACGTGATGGCTGACCAGTGGTGGGTCACTAATTTTGTAAAGAAAACTATAGTTAACAACTTATGGCGTATTAAATTTTGTATAGATTCATAAGCATTAACAATATTTAGCTGTTAGTCCCTTAGCTTTCTATGTTAATCTAATTCACTTAACTAACTCAGTATTTTTTTATAATGTACTAGCTGACCCTCGCAGCTCCGCTCGCGCTCTTTCACTTTGCTGAACATCATGACATGATCAAATGCATAGTTTACGATTCTATAAAGGACATACAGACAGACAAACATTCATTTCTATATATATAGATTTTGTTCTTGTAAACTCGCGTATACATGCGTAACATTATATGAAATGGTGACAATTAACAATGTTTAAAAAAATCTCGACTTAGTTTTGAGCAATAAAGCATACGCAGGCGAAGCCTCGGGCAACTGCTAGTATCAACGGTAAAGCAGCTGACTCGAGCTACTCTCGGGTAATATTTAGATATGATCTAGTGACTGCAGTCCAGTGCTTAAAGAATGATGGGAGGCCTTTAAAGTTACGTATTTTTTATTTCAGTTGCTGATGAAATAAGCAACAGCCGATAATATAGAAGAGCACATAAAACATGGAATGGAAAATATTATGTGGTGGTATCCTAGCGATGCTGGTGGTGGTGAAGGCGTGTGGAGATTCAGCAGTTCGAGACCCTGTGGCAGACCAATTGTTCATTTATAAGGACAAACACCCAGTAAGATTTTTTTTACTTCGTCCTATGTAACAATACTTCACAATTCGTTTTTTATGGATGTTCCCCGATTACTTTAAGACACCTGCCCCCTTAGCATAGTTGTCTTACCACTGCGCAACGCTAGAGAATAAAAAAACAAATGTATGGGAACACATGTACATAAATGTCTGTTCGCCTTTTTTTGGGAATGATAGATATCTCTTCGCTTCGTTTCGTATTGCAGAATGATAACTTGGCAAATTCTTCTATTGTTTGGAAGGGGATACTTCCCAGGTGGTACCATAGTCATCTGGTCGAGATTTGATGATGAGATCCTGGAGAAATTGAGGGAACTCTTAAAATTTTATAGGCATTGACATGTGTATGTTAGCGATAACGCTTTATATCCAATAGGTATATTTAAATAAAGAATACTCAAGAAAAAAACTACTTAGGTACTTAAAAAAAACCCGACTTCGGAGAACGAACTTTTAAAATTAATTTCCTGCACTGTAATTACCATCACTACTTTGTCTACCAACTATTCATCGAGACCTATCTAACGAGTCCAAATTCAGATGTTCTACATTTATTGGAGCAGTGACCACTTTCCTGCTCCATTATCAGACCTTAATCACAATCTTTCTACTAGCCACTCATTGAGACCTATCTAATGAGTCCAAATTCGATTTACGGTGACCACAGTCATTCTTCATCATCAGACCCTGAGTACCATCATTCTACCAACTACACGTCGAGACCTATCCAACGAGTTCAAATTCTGTGGATTTACGTTTATTGATACACAGATCCCAACCTACTGCTCCGTAATCAAACCCTGGTCACAATTGTTCTACCAACTGCTCATTGAGACTTACCCAACGAGTCTAAACTTGGTGGTTTTTTGTTAATTGGTGCCGAGATCCTGTGAGTACCTTTCGGTTCCATCATCAGACCCTGTTTACCATCTTTCTACCAAATACTCGTCGGGACCTATAAAACAAATCTAAACTCGGTGGTTCTACATTAATTTGTGCCGAGATCCTGTTACCACCTTCTTCTGATCAACATCAGACCCTGCTGAAAGTTACCATTTTATTATCATCGGATTAACATACGTACTAAATTTCAGATCCTTCAGACTAATGGAAGTAATGAAAAATGACTATTGTATACGTAACATCCCTTCCTCGATTCGGAAAAGAGCTGAGGGTCTTCAAACGGCTGAAACAATTTTCATGAAACATAGCTAAGAAAAAAAAATCATGAAAATCGGTCCAGCCGTTCAGCTCTTTTCCGAGTCAAGGTAGGGATATTTCGTATACAATAGACATTTTTCATTACTATTATTAGTCCGAAAGATCTGAAATTTAGAACATATGTAAATCCGACAATACTAAATGAAATGGTAACCTTCACCAGGGTCTGATGATGATCAGCAAGAAGGTGGTAACAGGATCTCGCCCCCAATAAACGTAGACCCATCGAGTTTGGGCTCGTTGGGTAGGTCTCGACGACTAGCCGCTAGAAGAATGGTGATCAGGGTCTGACGAAGGAGCAGGAATGATCCCAGGGGATCTCTGCACCAATAAACATAGACCCACTGAGTTTGGGTTCGTTTGGTAGGTCTCGACAAGTAGTTGCTATAAAAATGGTGACCAGGGTCTGATGATGGAGCAGGACGGTGGTCACGGGATCTCTGCGCCAATAAACGTAGACCCACCGAGTTTGAGCTCGTTAGGTAGGTCTCGATGAGTAGTTGCTAGAAAAATGGTGTTCAGGGCTGATGATGCCGCAGGTAGGTAGTCAAAGGATCTCTGCACCAATAAACGTAGACCCACCGAGTTTGGGCTCGTTAGATATGTCTCGACGAGTAGTTGCTAAAATAATCGTGATCATAGTCTGATGATGGAGATCTAGGTGATAGACGAATATAATACCAAAGATGGTATGGAAGCGTCGGTGCGCGAGTCCGACTCGCACTTGACCGGTATTCTTTTCTTCTTCTAAAAACAACACTAGGCATGGGTATCGAATGAGAGTTCTTAACGAGATAAGTTAAAATACTGTAGCTGTGTAGAGTAGCGTCGTGGCTGAACCCATGACCTTTTTTTGTACGTTTTTGTACTTATGTATAATGTAATAAAGTACCATTATGTTTATTCACAGTTAGGCTTTTTGTCCTTTTATAATGTATATTTTTTCTTATTACAGCAACCTGAAGGTATAATGACCACTGGTAATGGTGCACCCGTTAGTTATCAAGACACAACTACTATGAACAAACCCTTAATTCATAACGAATTTTTTATGGATACTGCGATGCGTTTGGATCGTGAAAGGGTAATAGAACGAATAGTCCATGCTAAAGCAGCAGCAGCTTTCGGCTACTTCGAAGTAACTCATGATTTTACAGACATTTGCAAAGCTGATCTCTTCAGTGAAGTTGGAAAAAGGACACCATTAGTGGTAAGGTTGTCTCCGACTCATCAGTTCAGAGGTGGTATAGATACCTATAGGGAAACTAGAGGGTTTGCTATCAAGTTCTACACAAAGGAAGGGAACTTCGACATGGTAGGCTTCAATACACCTATGTATTTTTACAAAGACCCGATATTCTTTTCCGTGGTCATACGATTTATGAAACCGCATCCATCTACGAACTTAAGAGATCCAAATATATTTTGGGACATCATCGGTCAACGTAAGGAGGGTGCGTTTCAAACTATGTACCTTTTTGCAGACCAGGGAATTCCGGACGGCTATCGTCATATGCCTGGTTTTAGTATCCATACGTATCAGGTGTCTAATAAGCACGGGGAGATATCCTTTGTAAGATTTCACGTCCTGCCCGATGCTGGTATGAAGTATTTAAATTCTACAGCAGCTAAAAATTTAGGCGGCGACGATCAGGATTACGCAACTAAAGATTTATACAAGACTATAGCAAATGGTGATTACCCAAGTTGGACATTATATGCCCAGGTGCTGTCTGAGGAAGACCGTATAAACGCGGGCTTCGACATTTTTGACGTAACTACAATATTGCCAGAGGACAAGTATCCTTTACGAAAGGTAGGTAAATTAGTTTTGAACCAAAACCCGAAAAATCATTTCGCTACTGCAGAGGTGTCAGCCTTTTGTGTAGGAAATCTTGTACCAGGTATCCAGGGGGCACCCGATAAAATATTCGAAGCCCGTCGTTTTGTATACAGAGATACTCAGAACAGGCGTTTGGGAGTCAACTTTAACAATATACTCGTCAATCAACCGTATATGGCCGGAGTCAATATACCGCACCTGACCGAGGACAGCACACTGTACCTGCCTGATGGCAATGAACGGAACATGACCAAGCTCTTAACATACAATCGTGATGGTGTACCGCCTATTGACGATAACTATGGGGACATGCCTTCGTATTACCCTAACAGTTTCAATGGTCCAATACCTTACACAGACCCCAATTATCGTGAATTGATACAAATCACTCAAGACCCAGAGGCTAATAATTTGAATCAAGCGGGTGACTACTACGAAAAAATGTCACGAGGGGAGAAGACAAGGTTAGTGGAGAACATAATGGAAACTTTATCTGAGGCAACAAAATCGATACAAGACCGAATCGTTGAGATTTTCTCAGAAGTCCACGAGCAACTAGGTAAAGAATTACGACAAGCTTTAGACAAGTACTATGAGGATTCCTGCTATTAGTTGACTTTTTTTAAGAAATATAAGCACAATGTTACGTGCAAAAACTAAACTTGTATCTTATAATTAATTAAGATTTTAGTCTTTCATAGTTTTATAGCCAAATTTATTTTTGTCGTTGTTCCTTTCAATTTGTTTATATTTGTGTTTGTTTATATGTGGCCAGTGTTATATTACTTCCAAAATATATTTTATTGCTATACATAAGTATTTGGTTTTACTTATCTATATATATAAAAATAAATATTTGTCTGTCTGCATGTCCTTTATAGAATCGTAAACTATGCATTTGATCATGTCATGATGTTCAGAAAGTGAAAGAGCGTGAGCGGAGCTGCGCGGGTCAGCTAGTCTATTATATAGGGTTACAGGAAAAGTCGTGCTAGATCCGTTAAGGGCGTGGAGTACCCATCATTTCTGACTTATTTCACTATGAAACACCCCACCCTAAACTTAACCCTTTTCGAGATTTTCGACTTTAAATTTTTTATTGAAAATTGCCGATTTTTAGGCTATTAAATTTTATTTTGTTTAAGTTAAGTTTAAGTTTTTTATTTTTACTTTTTTTTATTTTAGTTAAGTTTAGGGTGGGGTGTTTCATAGTGAAATAAGTCAGAAATGATGGGTACTCCACGCCCTCAACGGATCTAGCACGACTTTTCCTGTAACCCTGTATAAAAGGCTAAGTCAAAACTCACTCATCACGAAATGTCAGAAACTACAAGTGCTAGGAGTCTCAAATTTTGTATGGGGGTTCCTTTTAGGACGTAGGTGCTCACTAAGACGGGGTTTTGCGAAATTCAATCCCTAAGGGGGTGGAAAACTTTGTATGGGAGAATGCGATTCCTTGGCCCTATTGGCTTGAAATTTTGAATAGACATTCTTTCACAAAATTAATGGGATACATATATCGTATTTTTTTAAAATTTATCCCTTATCCGGGTTAAAAAGGAGTATTAGTACTCAATAGGTGGCGTTACAAATTCACTTAATTTGCTTAGTACGTAAGTTAGGTACTGCATACGGATAACTTTAATACATAGGACAAAATATTATCACGCTAAATACATTAGGGACTGAGCACACATATAATGGGAATAAGATCAGGTAATTCGAATGATAGAATAAGAGTACCGTGGTCAGGAGGTTACGGAAGCCTCTACTTAGCGCAGTAGGGCACGGGTTCAAATCTCACTTTGGGATTGCCTTTTTGTACTTTTAAACCTTTTAGTCTTGATTATTTTATTTCTATTATATGTTTTAATTTATTGTTCTTGGGGGGTAATAAATTCACCTAAATTCAACAAAGGAAAGTAGGCGCAATTTCTCTACATGGTATTCCTTGGGGGAGGCTTTTACCCGAATGGGGTTCATGCATTAAAAAACGGTATTGGATAATCAAAACAAATAATAATTAAACTAATTAGAAAATATAATTTATAATTATAAATAAAATTCATCTAAGTGAACTTAAATGTAATTTTGTTAAATGTAATTTTATGTAAGGATAATAAGTAACCAATTGTTATCGTTTAATATTATGTAATATGCATGGAATTAAATAAAGCTATATTATTATTATTATATGTTTTAAATATTTTAGGCTCGGCGCAAACGGGCCACCGACCACAGCCACTGGTGGCCAGCGTCAGCGACTTAACACACTTTTTCATATATTTTGTATAGACGCGCCGCACACGTGTAGCCCGTGGCGGCCACTCGCTACAGCAGTGTCCGCGACTCGCCACTTGTGGCCGCTACGGGCCACACAGCGCCACCCGCCACTGTCGCACTGCTTCACCCCCCACGCAGTTAACCGTCAGACGTTCTACGTATTGCACGCGTCACCATGGAGCACGACGCCTCAATGGATATTGATACATTTATATCGGAAATCCATTCGCGAACGGGTTATAAAATGTAGCGGCTTTCGAACACCGGTGGCTGTCGCTCGATTCTGACACTATCACAAATGTGGCGGTAGCGCGCGACAGCCACCGGTGGCTGTGGTCGGTGGCCCGTTTGCGCCGAGCCTAATTCATATCAACTCGAGCACTTTTTCTGTCCCTACAGAAAATATATTTCAACCGAGTTAGATTAAGGGATGGTGTTATATGACAAGTAAGTGACCTGATGAATTGATACAATACGGGTAGGTACATATTTGAATCCACCAACAGTTTTTAAATTCCCTCAATCCTCCTTCCACCTCATAGCCTAAAAATAAATTCCAAATATTTTAATGTGTAATTTGAATCCCCCTAACATGTGTCCCCGTGGGGTGTCCGGGTAAGAAAAGCACCCACCCACATCCCGCCGTGGGGTGTCCGTAAGTGGGACTAAGGGAAAATAAGAAGACGGGCAGCAGCGTCTTTTTATAGGATTACCTACCACCTATACTGCGATCCCCAAGCCACCTGCCAAGCGTGGGGATTATGGCTAGGGCATGTAACATCGGATGATTTTCGATTCCGGAACTGAGTTACGATACTACTGGTTCGATTCCGAAATTCCGGAACCGGTTCCGGAATTAGAAAAAAGTATAGGAAATAAAAAAAACAATAAATAGGCATTAAATTGTTTTGTTAAATCGAATCTTTATTATAAAAACTAAATAAATCGACAAAACTCAGATCAATTAAACAGTCTTCTATTAGGTTTTTCTTAGTAAATATAACAAAAAATAATAACTTTTCAATAATATACATCAAATAGCAAAATCAACGTGTGCTGGCTATTTGCAATTGCAATGTAGCTCATTAACTATCTAATAAAATTATGATGAATATAAGATTCAACAACTCACACTGAACAAAATCAACAAGTTCTCTTCTTCTGAGATCATGAAAATAGGTTTAAAGAACAAAACTTAAACATAAATTAAAAAACTCTAAACCTACGTTGTATTTTTTGGAAATTGAGATCTCTAAATCAACTTATACTAAAAAGAAATACATATAAAGTAAATAAGACAAGAATCACTTTATAAAAAAAGATCGCTCTTCTTGATAATGTTTTCTCAAGAGTATCAGAGCATTTAACATTTTGTCTGAGAGCGAGGAAGTGGGCGTGGATAAGCCCCGATGGTTCAACCAAAAATGAGATCGACTTCATCATGGCGACCAAGAAGCATACATTCGATGATGTCTCCGTGATCGGCAGGGTGAAAACCGGGAGTGATCACCGTATAACAATAACCCAATGATAACATATTCAATGTGCCTCTAACAAGAGGCACATTGAATATCAATGTTAAGCTCGAAAGGTCTCGTCTGATGAAGTCCATGCTCCGTCCAGGATTAACAATGGGTTGGTGCAAAAAAAAAAACTATCCACGCAGTGGGGTCCAAGTTCTTTAAGATCCCACGCCATACAAAGCCTCAAAAGCTCTCCAATACAACCATTAAGCTAATGGAAAACCGGACTGAGATGAGACGGCAATCTTCAGCTGATATGTCGGAATATGCCGAACTCAATAGACGAATCTCGAAATCCATGCGACACGACTTGCGTTCTTATAATACCGTATGTATTAAGGACGCAATTGAGCGGAACCAAGGCTCTAAAGTGTTCGCAAAGAATTCGTCTATTGGGCGTAGCCAAATGACAAAGCTGAAGATCGATAACGGCAGTGTCATCTCTTCGAAACCGGAGATATTACGAGAGCTTGAGAGATTTTACGGACAGTTATACATACACCTCAACACGGGAGCTGTATGTATAACGGGAGCGGGAACAGCTCAGGACACCAGATCAAGAATAACAAGGCGCTGGGTGAAGACGGAATCACATCAGAACATGTGAACGTGATAACACTTTATTGAAGAATTAAATACCTATCTCACTCCTGAGCCATGTGTACAAGCTGTTTTCGAGAGTCATTACGAACGAACCGTCTCGAACGCAGGTTTGGTGAATTCCAGCCTCCCGAACAAGTCGGGTTCCGAAAAGGCTTTAGCACCGTAGACCACATACATACGCTCCGCCAGATTATACAGAAGACCGAGGAGTATAATCGGCTATTATGTCTAGCGTTTGTGGACTACGAGAAAGCCTTTGATTCAATCGAGACCTGGGCGGTATTGCAGTCCCTCCAGCAGTGCCACATTGACTATAGGTACATCGAAGTGTTGAAGTGTTTGTACAGCAACGCCACCATGTCGATCCGACTACAGGACGAGAGTACTAAACCAATCCGATTTCAGAAAGGCGTTAGACAGGGAGACGTCATTTCTCTGAAACTGTTCACGAACGCACTGGAGGACGTTTTCAAGCTCTTGGACTGGTACGGATTCGGCATCAACATCAATGGCGAATATATCACTCACCTTCGTTTTGCCGATGATATAGCCATTATGACAGAGTCGCTGGAGGACCTCAATACGATGCTCAGCGACCTCAGTAGCGTTTCCCAACAGGTGGGTCTTAAAATGAACATGGACAAGATAAATATCATGTCTAATGTCCAAGTTGCACCTGTACCGGTAGTTGTTGGGAACAATACCCTCGAAGTTGTTGATCGCTACGTATATCTAGGACAAACTATCTAGTTAGGTCGGTCCAACTTCGACAAAGAGGTCGCCCGAAGAATCCAACTCGGATGGGCAGCGTTCGGGAAACTACGCGAAATCTTCTCGTCCGAAATACCGTAGTGCCTGAAGACGAAGGTTTTTAACCAGTGTGTGTTGCCAGTGATGATATATGGTACTGAGACGTGGTCACTAACAGTTGGCGTTCTGGGTAAACGCAGAGTCACACAACGAGCTATGGAGAGAGCTATGCTTGGAGTTTCTTTGCGCGACAGAATTCAGAATGAGGAGATTCACCGAAGAACCAAGATCACCGACATAGCTCTTAAAATCTGCAAGTTGAAGTGGCAATGGGCAGGCCACATCGCTCGGCGAACCGATAACCGTTGGGGAAGAAAGTTTCTCGAGTGAGGACCACGACCGGAAGACGCAGCGTAGGTAGGCCACCCACTAGGTGGACAGAGGACATTGTGCGCGTCGCAGGTAACCGGTGGATGCAAATCGCCAACTGTCGTTCATTGTGGCGGCGTTCTAAGGGGGAGGCCTATGTTCAGCAGTGGACGTCTTCCGGCTGATGATGAGCTTCGTAGGCGGTTACAAAAGCACACGAAAATACTCTTTCGCTCTCAACACTTGTGGGAAGAACATCTTAAATATAATTGTATGCCTTTGTCAAATAAATACCACGTTCTCCACCATTATCGTACATGGCTTTCTCAACTTTAATGAGTATCGGATTCCGATATTTAATGTAATATCGTATAAAATATCGTAATTGTAAATCATCCGAAATTCCGGAGTTACGAAATCTCGGAATTCCGGGATCCATGCCCTAATTATGGCAACCCCTCCCTTCTAAGGGTGAGGCCTTTGTTCGGCAGTGGACATTTCGGCTGCTGATGATGATGATGAACATATTGTGCAATGGGACAAGATTACGACTCAAACTTGAAAAAATAATATTATCGAAACCATTACCCGCATTGGACCAGCAGCTGGTCAAACTGCGCACATTCCTCGCATCCCTAACATCCCTACTGAATTAGCTTTCCAATTTAAACTCAGCAATTTCTGGTAAAAATTCTTATGTTATTTATTACTATTTACGAATTTCAAGGTCAAATCTTAAAATACGTTTGGAGCGGATCTACGAGAAGAATATTTTTCCCATGGACTGTTATGTTAGGTCTCTTTAGAGGAAAACATGCTGAAACCCAATAAGTACATCTTGAAACACTAATTGGAACAAAAAACTTCGTGTATTTAGTCATTTTATTTTAATGTTTTTTCCTTTCTTTATACATAACCGATATACGGTACAAAAACTATAGTCTACTTCAAAGCTGATTCAATTCTGGACTTAATACATCCATGGACCCGGGTCATGACGCAGACTAAATACAGGACAAATTTAATGTTTGTGTACTTAGTTATGGAAAAATTGTTAAGGAAAATCTTATATAATCTAAACCCACATTTTTCACCCATACAAAGCCAGGGCGGGCTAGTACTCAATATAGTCTCAATTTGAAATGTTGATTACCCATTTCGACCTCCATTAAAAACAATAAAAGAAAGAAAAATATTTCTTTCATTTGCGATGTGGTTGGGTATGTAAGATCTAAAACTATTCCAAGTTTCAAATTGATAGCGTCAGTGGTTCCTGAACTGAAATATATAGGTATGACAGACAGACAGATATCACCATAAGGGTTCCTTTTTTACCTTTTAGGTATGGAACCCTAAAAAAGAAACCCATATGGTGCGACTTCGTCTGTCTGTCTGTCCCCCTTTCCCCTTATCTCCAAAGTTAGTAGAGGGATAAATCTGAAATAAAGATAGGTGATACATGCATGTCTATCTATATTTTACAGAAAAAATAAAATGATCTTTCTATGTAGTAGTAGATCGTGCTTTAGATTTTTTCCCCAAAAATAAAACCTAAAAAACCTCGACAAAAAAACTTAGTTTTGCAGTTTAGTTTTTTTGCTATCTGAGGACAAACAAAACAAACAAATGAAACACAAAAACAAACAAATGGTAAAATAACTTTAATAGGTTCAATGAAGGTATTGAACCCTCGGTGCGCGAGACCGACTCGCACTTGACCGGTTTTTTATTAAAATAAAGCAATGAATATTATTAATACCCATTCAGGCACTAAAATAGGAGCTATGATACCTTACACAAATACAGGCTATGCCATCAAGTTCAAGTACCTATCTATCAAGTCTGCATAATTCTTATTAGGTCCAGGGTTATTGTAAGTGTAAACAATATTTTTATAGACCTTGATCCCTAATTCATAACACGCTTTACTAACAAAGCTAACGCGGCCGAAGCCGCGGGATACAGCTAGTCTTTATTATAAATTTTACAGTAGTACAAGATGATAAAATTTATACTTACATAAGATAAGACGCCATCAAAGTGCATATGGTAGTGTTATTATTTTTGATGGTCGGTCGCTTAAGTAACGGACCGTTCAGGTTATGTTTAAAATTCGGTAAAAATGATAGTAGTAGTTTTCACACCACCTGCTCGATAATGTTGCATTATGGGTCATACAAAGATGACATAAAGTACCATATAGTCTAGCCGGGTAATAATGTTGTACTAAACTCCCTTGTGTAATAATGTGTTTGAATTTCGAACGTCAAACGAAAATTCCTCAACACTTTTACCACAGGTAGGTATAATACTACCACAGTATATAAACTAGTACAGTAGTTCGACCGACGCCTTTGATGTTTGAGTAAAAGCCGACACCGCATGACAGTTTGTTTTTATAATTTACTTAAAATAATATTTTATTACTTATTTGGTCATAGTAAAATACTAACTGCCGCACTCACAAACGTCAATTAACTTTAATTAAAATTAAGCATTTTTGTAATCTATTTATTTCGACTCGCCGAGCCACTTATGATTATTTTTTATTAGTAATTAGTAATTACGAAATTATTGATATCTCTACTCACAATCAGCGTATATAGTATTAATTGGCTTCAAGTGTCGAAATAATACAATTTCAAAAAATGACTTAATTGTAATTAAATTTAATTGAGGTTTGTAGGTGCGGCAGTAAGTAAAGTATATTTCTATTAGCGGATGGTAATGATTTCTTTGTTTATATTTACTTTATTCATTGAAGTTCTTCATAGTAAGAAATACAAAAAGGCATTTCGTGGAGACAAATTCAAATAGAGTTTTACAATGTTATGTAATATATTGTAATTAATTAATAAATTTCCAAATCGTTTAAAACACCATTGGCCAACTGAAAAATATTGTTGGTTTGTATAATTACTGAGTTTAAAATTTCTGTTAATGAAATGTATAAAATGTCAGTCATTTTCGATTTGAAAATGGAAGTCATTTTCGTTACCAGCACCCCGAGAAACCTTAAAAATGACACAAATAATTAAAAAAAAAAAATCGCCATTTTGGATTTGAAAATGGATGCCATTTTCGTAATCAGCACCCCGAGAGACCTCGAAAATTACACCAATATTTTTTTTTTTAAAAGAAAAAATCCGCCATTTTGGATTCGAAAATGGATGCCATTTTCGTAATCAGCACCCCGAGAAGCCTCGAAAATGACACCAACAACATATTTTTGAAAAAAGAAAACATCCGCCATTTTGGACTTGAAAATGGATCCCATTTTCGTAATCAGCACCCCGAGAAACCTCGAAAATGACACCAATAATATTTTTTTGAAAAAAGAAAAAATCCGCCATTTTGGATTTGAAAATGGGTGCCATTTTTGTAATCAGCACCCCGAGAAACCTCGAAATTGACACCAATAACATTTTTCAGAAAAAAGAAAAAATCCGCCATTTTGAATTTGAAAATGGATGCCATTTTCGTAATCAGCACCCCGAGAAACCTCGAAAATGACACCAATAACATTTAAAAAAAAAAAGAAAATCCGTCGTTTTGGAATTGAAAATGTGTAAAATAATATCTCTCTCACACAGCACAGGTAGTATAAACCACTATAACTGATTACAAAAAAAAATACATACACGACGAATTGAGAACCTCCTCCTTTTTTGAAGTCGGTTAATTAAAACAAATACGCGTGAGCCCTGAAAGTTATGTCCCGAGCTACTAACTAATCCGGGCGGCAGCAGCGTACGCAGCTCGGGCGCGCCTACCCGCGTCTCACCCCTCACACCCCGCACGATTGCCCTGTCTAGACGGCTTCGTCGGACGACTGTATTGGTTTATAGACTGTGATACTACTTTATGCAGAAACCTGCACGAAAAAAACATTTGAAAATCGAAGCAAAATATGTAGATGTTAACACGTGAACTCTGCAAATCACTATGCTGATATTATTGACAGTCTCGTTGGTCTAGTGGTTAGACACCCTGCCCGCTACCCGATGGGTCGTGGATTCAATTCCCACCAAGTTTCTGGGTGTTATTTAACTATTTAATTAATATCAGTTGCCTGGTTTCCATAGTACAGGCTCTGCCTAGTTTGGAATCAGATGACCGTGTGTGGATTGTCCCAAGATATTATTATTATTTTAATTCTAGCAATATGTATTTAATTACCTCGCAGTAGGTGTGAAAAGTAGTGTATTCTCCTCGGGGATAAAGGTGTCTTTATCTTGGGCGAGCTTAAATCCCACGCTGTACTCAGGATTCTAGTATTAACTCCCTCGCTACGCTCGGGAGTTAACTCTATACTCCCTCGCTACGCTCGGGAGTTGCTAGAATCCTTCGTTATGCTCGCGATTCAATTTAACGCCCGCGACATAAGACACTACTTTATCCCCTTGGTGCATAAACTACTATTATGCACCAAGGGGATAAAGCAGTGTCTTATGTCACCGGCGTGAAATTGAAGCACGAGCATAACGAAGTATTCTAGTAAGTTAATATCTACTAGAATCCTGAGTACCTTTATCCCCGTGGTGAATACACTACTTTTCACACCTACTGCGAGGTAATGAAATACACTTACTAGGAAGAGATTGCTTAGGTTATCTGGATGGAAGAGGTTGCTTTTTAGCGATAAGGCCACCTTTTTACATCATCAACGTATTATTCAAGTAACATGTAACTTTTGGTGTACCTACAATGAAGTGTATTTATTATTATTATTAAATACTTACTGCTAGCAATAAAATAATGTCAACACACCGATTTCCAGCGTTCGCGTCCACACCTACTGCGAGGTGAGACAATAAAATACAAGACTACTAGAATTAAAATAATATCAACACAGCGATTTGCAGCGTTAGCGCCTTCTTTATATCTACTTTTTTCTTTTCTAGAACCTAGAACAAGGTTCGGCTCCAATTCGGCTCCTCGCGCTCAGTTCGATTTTCCAATGTATTTTTTCGTGCAAGTCTCTGCTTAGAGAGATATTTAAACTCTAAAGAGTCTCCGTGGTAAAAAAAAAATGATTGACGTTTGTAATTCAAATCACATTTTGATGAAGAATTGGCTTCGGCCTGAAAACATAAATGGAAAATGACAACTATTTGTCTTGGAGCATTTAAGGAAGAATTGGCTTAGGCCTGGAAATATATACGAAAAATGAAGACAAAATATGAAGACTTGGCTTAAGCCTAGCTACAAATTGATTTATTACGAAGGCATAAGAGGAAATATTTTAAAATTACTTGAAAGTTACCTTAGAAATCGTACCCAACATACAAAACTAACAAGAGTTAATAGTGAAACTAAAATGGAGGAAACTTACCTATCAAACGGACGTAGAGTACTATATGGTGTACCACAGGGAAGTATACTGGGCCCACTATTATTTATAATATATATTAATGATCTCCCAAAAGCAAGTAGTAACCCAATAACACTCTTTGCAGACGATAGTACAGTTGCAATTAAGTGTAATGAAGCAAAAACTTATGAGAATGATATAAACGACACCCTAAGTGCAATTATTAATTGGCTAGACACTAATAACTTAAAAGCTAATTTAGAAAAAACTAATTTAATACATTTCAGTCAACGTACTAATGTTACTAAGCCTAGAATTAATTACAAAGGTAAGTCAGTTTCTGAAGTCCAGTCAATAAAATTTCTTGGACTCATCATGGACAGCAAATTAACATGGAAGTCTCATATAGAAACCTTATGCAAAAGGATAAACAAATCTGTGTATGCTCTCCATGAATTGGCTCAGATTGCTAGTGATAGTACAGTGTTGACTGCATACCATTTCTGAGGTATGGAATAGTTTTCTGGGGGAACTCTACTGACAGAGATTTAATTTTTAAAGCACAAAAACGGTGCATTAGAGCTATGTTTGGGCTTCAAATGACTGATACATGTAAACCCCTGTTTCAAGAATATAACATATTAACTCTTGCAAGTCTATATATTTACGAAATATCAATATTTGTTAAGCTCAATCCAAATTTATTTATGTTAGCCTCAACAGTTAGTAACAGACGAAAACAACGTGATATGTATCGCCTTTGTTCGGTCAGGTCCAATACAGCTTTAACGCAAAAAAGTGTATTTTGTATGGCTCCTGTTATATATAATAAATTGCCAAAAGAAATAAAGACATTGAACATACAATTATTTAAGAGAAAGTTAAAGAAACTACTAATAGATAAATGTTACTACAGTTTAAATGATTACCTAAATGATAGTTTTAATTAATTTGAATGATGAACATGTATAATGAAATGCATAATCTATATTTTTAATTTTAAATCGAATTTATTAGTAACGAATTAATGTTATAATTTAATTTTATTATAATCAATATTATTTATTACCTAATATATTTAATTCATGTTAAATAACAATAAATTTTGCATGCCTTACGGGTAGAAACACTTGAAACGAATATCACATTACCTATTATCACCATTGTAACAGTGTTTTCTGCAAAAATAAATGATTGATTGATTGATTGATTGATACGAGATTACTTATGACGAGGCTGTATGGGCTAGAACCCTTTGCCTTCACAAGTAGGGTCAACTTGGGGTCAACTAAAGGAAAAAATAAAACAATTCACATTCACCCAAGGGTGTCTAATACAACATTATTACCTGCCTAGTCTATAGGGATATAACGAGCTACTTTAGTTTAAGGTTATATGACACATAATGCAACATTATCGAGCAGGTAGTGTGAAAAACGAAAATACCACACCGTGAGTTTTGCCGTTGGTAATTTGTTCATCCAGGCACCGCTTTATAGTCTAGATTACGCTATTAGATGCCTTAGTGAAGAGACGCTAGCAACCCCAGAAGAATCACTAGCGCGTTGCCGACTCTTAAGACATCAGATATTAAGGGTCCGGTAATTTTAACATCTACTGTGCCCTTCACACCGATACACAGCAATGTTTACACAATGCTGTTTGGCGGCAAAATGTCGACACTGCGGTAGTAGCTACCTACCAGGACAGTATCTCGCAAAAGGAACCTCTCGTAGATTCCTAATGTTAGTAAAAAAATATTTGAAAAGGGTGCTTCAACATCGAGAGAATACAAATTCTTAAAATATAATTCCTGCTACATTATCAAACCTTGAATACCGCCTGTCTCGCAAGTAACCGTCGAGGCCTATATACAGTGTGTACAAATTCGGTAAGTCTACGTTTATAAGAACAGGGTTCCTGTGACTATCTTCCTGCTCCATCACCAGATCCTGGTTAACCGATTTTCATTAAACACAGCTAAGAAAAATCTCGGTTAACTAGCTTAAATAAATAAAATAACGTATTCAAATCCATCCACTCACTAGAGAGCATATCCATCGATATGCACACAGACAGACAGACAAATGCGTCCAACTTATTACATCCGTCGTTTTTGGTCGGAGGTGAAAGAAGGAGAAGAACAATGATAACAAACTATAATACCATTTATCAAACAAGAACTCGTCATACGTCTAAAGTGTTTAATGGCTTCACATCAGGAAACTCCAGTAAAAGTAAGACACTCCCTCTACATGGGCCTTCGACCATACCATTACAGCCACCCCTGACCACACAATGGTTCCGGCTTGTAACCACATCGGTACGAATCAAAGACACATTCATAATTTTTCCTCACTTATCAAACTGTATAAATGAGAATTGACGTGGGAGCAAATGACGTAACTACAGTAGGATGTTTCCTACTGCAGTTACGTCACGAGTCTGAGGTCCCGAGATCTACATAATGAAGCCTTAAGCGTCCGTCCCTGCGTCTAATTAATTGGCAAAGAGTCACTCGCTCATAGGGAACTATACGCACTTAAAGGGGTAACCGTGGTGATTCATTGGTATGCGTGGTAGAATTGTCTCGCCAACACCACGACCCGCCAGAAAGATAACGTGCGTTTGAAGTCTGCTCGCTACGACAGAATTGAGAGCTTCTAGATCGTAGCGACATCTTGTTCAACTACAGTGTTTATAGAGGTGATACTTTTTCATTCTGAACATCATCATTAGCAGCCGAAAGATGTCCTCCCCCTTAGAAGGGAGCGGTTGCCATAATCCCCACGCTTGGCAGGCGGCTTGGGGATCGCAGTATAGGTGGTAGGTAATCCAATAGAAAGACGCTGCTGCCCGTCTTCTTGTTTTCCCTTAGTCGCCTCTTACAGACACCCAACGGGAGGAGATGGGAGGGTGCTATTCTTAACCCGACACCCCACGGGATGTACTTAAAGAAAACCAAAAAACCTATAAACGAAATATTTTGGCATAAGTATCATTCTCTGAAAAGGAAAAAAAAATTTTTTTTTCAATAAATATTTTGAGGTTTTACTTTAATCTACACCAATAAGCCAAAAACTCTCGCTTTCAAAGAATTAAACATACTTACTTACCTACTTAATTTTTAACAAGTTAACTCAAACATAAACCAGACATGTGCATTACTTTAAATGTTATTTAATTATTTGTTTTGTTCCAAATTATTCATATCGTTCATCCAATAAGGAATTGTCGTAAATGTTCAAATAAGACATTCATTAAATAATATTTAAAACACCTGAACGAACACCTATTTATTTGGAATGTTTTTCTCTCATGAAATTTTGTAGAGGAAAGTCACCAAATATGGAATACAATTTTTAACCGACTTCAAAAAAAGGAGGAGGTTATCAATTCGGTTGTATGTTTTTTATTTTTATTTTTTTTATTTATTACTAGCTGTAGCCCGCGGCTTCGCCCGCGTTTACTTTGTTACTCAAACGTGTTTTGAATTATGGATCGAGGTTTTTTAAAATATTGTTTACACTAATGTTGTCTTTTATTTGCGCGAATGCTACTCATTGGAATCATAGTTTGATTTCAATGTGTAGCATTCGGGTTAGTTAAAACGTCCGTAATAAATTGTTACTTACCAATCTATCGTCCATGTATTTGTGGATTTCCATTAATCATTTAGGCATTGATAATCTTTTTGAAGTCCCAGTTTTCAAGGACAACATTTACCGTTTCTGTATTTTGAAGCCAGCTTCATAATAAATAATAAGCTTATTGTCTTTTACTTACGCGAATATTACACATTGAAATCAAACTACTTTTTACGGATTTAATCGCAGTTTATTTTAGCTTTTACTATCCCGACGTTTCGAATGCTTTGCAGTACCCATGGTCACGGGAGAACTGAGATGTTGAACGTCCTTATGTCACAATTATGCCGGTGTACCCTCAGGTCTTCTTAGTTATTATTGTTGGTCCGATCTTCGGAAGATCGATTTCAATATTTTCACACTTTTATTAACCCTAATCTAATCATGTATGTAGCCTTGTATTTTTGTGTAAGTTATCATAGCTCCAATTTCTTAAATGTTTACTTCTTTATTTAAAAAGATACTGTACTTATTTTGCAATTCCATTAAAAAACATATGAGGTTGTTAAGTGGAAACTACACACATCAAAAGTGTCTAGGGATCAACATATATTTTTGCAATAACTTTTCTCCTGATTGATATTAATTAAAATTTTCTTTAAGGATTCATCAAATAAAGTGTTTTCGTTTGTCACAGTAACGATAAACCAAGTCACCTTTGCATTAATAAAGAAATTTGCCATTTTCCTAATAAAGGGATTTTTGACATTTGAACCACTAACACAAAAGTTCGAAAAAAAGACTGAAATAACAGTTTTCTTTAAAATTTTATTGGGTAACTTAAACAATTAATAATCCGTGTTTCTACCGCGAACACTAACAACACAAGAACATCGGTTTGGCATACTCAAAATGAGTTCATCCAAATCACACTGTGGAATGGCCGCCCATGTTCGTTGCAACAACAAAAAAAGGTCTTCTTGCGACTGGATACCCTCCATATTCGGCAGAGCTCTTCTCTGTAGCATATCCCATGCATGCTCAATCGGGTTCAAGTCTGGCGACTGAGCAGGCCAGGGCAGGACATTGATGTTAGCTGCGGCGAGAGTCTGTCTTACAACTCTTGCGGTGTGCGGTCGTGCATTATCATGCATTAACTGAAATAAGGGACCGATTTGCACTTGTAGAGGAACGATGACGTCTGATACAATCGTCTCAGCATAAATTTGAGCGTTGAGGTTGCCTCTGATCCAAATCAACTCAGTTCTTCCGCCGATCTAAATACCCGCCTATACCATGATGGTTCCACCACTATAAGGATGGACTTCCTGGCAGGATTTTAATCGCTGTTGGCGTCCAGGGGTTCTCCAGTGTCGTATACGTCTTGTATCCGGTCTCATACCAAAACGAGACTCATCAGAAAAGCACACGAAACGCCATTGTTCTTCTGCCCAATTTCTGTGTTCAAAAGCCCATTGATATCGAATCCTACGATTGTGCATTGCTATAGGTGGTACCCGTAGCGGTCTTCGGGAATGAAGGTTCACTTCATGCAAGCGGTTTCTGACTGTTTGGTCGCTAATTAAGTTCCCTGAAGAGTGATGAAGCCTCACGGCTAACATCATGGCAGTTATTGTTGGAGCTCTTCGAGTTAAGATTTGAATATATCGGTCTTGTCTCCGTGTGGTGCAGCGATACCGTCCTCCATGGCGCTCAGCCACGGTACCAGTGCTTCGGTAACGTGTCCAAAGTCGACTGATAACACTCTGACTTGTATTCAGAGCTAAAGCCACAGTACGTTGCCGGGAACCAGCTTCTATCATTCCCACGGCTCTGAGCATTTCTTCCCTGCTTAAATGACGTCGCCGCTCCATAATAACGTTGGTTTTAATCAGTAGTAGGGAAACAGTAGCACTAATAATGTCTTCAATGCGTTGTATGTTTTTATAGGGAAAATATTGACAGCTGATTTTCATCTTTTACTCGAATTTGATTCACAGTTCCTGATTCAAATTATGAAATGCACCAAAAAGGATCCATATAAATTTATAAAATCATAAATTTATTACAAAGCCACATCTCAATCTCAAGAAATCCGCTTAAAAATGCTTGATCCCTAGACACTTTTGATGTGTGTATTTGGTAACCTCATTGGTAGATTCCCTTAGCGGTTGATTTTCGAAAAATGCTGGAAATAAGTTTATTCAACAGTTTTTGTTTATTTCATTCACTGAGTTTCGTTACCATAGTTGCATTAAAGCATTAAATGGTGATCTTTCTTCACGCAAACTTTAGTGATTCTTGTATGCAGTACCTACATAAAATATGTCATGTGGCTGTAGGAATAAAATATTTTTTGGAATTCAATTGAACGCTTTTAAGGGCTAATTTAAAAAAAATTACATGGAATGTTTCATCAGTGCAGTGTCATCAGTGCAGCACGAATATTTTTTTCGCGTTTGATACTCAAAAACCGTGCTAAAACCCCGTTAAGGGTGATTTTCAAAACAAATGTGTCAGACGTGTTACTCAACTTCTTTTGATGACTAAGTTTTGTGTCCGTGTGATGAAAAATATTTTTTTGGAAACTTTGACACCCTTTGACCCAGTTAGAGGTTGAATTCCGAAAAATGCAGAAAATTTGTTTGTTGTTAGGTTGATTTTATATAATGCGTTTTGTGACTGTAGCAAAATTATAGCTAAAATGAAAATCTTTCTTCAAGCAAACATTGCAGCCTCACAAAATGACCTTAGGGATTGTTTTTTGAAGAATGCCTGAAATAAGTTTCCTAGATTATTGTGTGCAATGCATAAAATAAATCCTGTGACTGTACGAGAAATAAATATTTTTGGATCCAATTAGACCCTTTTAGGGGTTGATTATCAAAAAAATTAAATTGCTTTAACTTGATCAATTTATTCACAAAGTTTCATCAGCATGATTTTCTTTCCACGCTTGATACTCAAAAACCATGCTAAAATCCCTTCAAGGGTTGATTTAAAAAAATAATGTGATACACGTGTTTTTTAACCGGTTTCAAAAAGAAGGTTCTCTATTCGACGCGTATGTATGTAATATTAATAAAAATGCGTAATATAATATACGTTAGTCTATGTGGGCTTCTAAACAAATTTACCAAATTTTATGAGTGTATGGATGTATGTATGTTTGTATGTAGGTTTGTCCGTTTCTCAGAAACTACAGGTCTGATTTCAAAAATGCTTTTTGGAATAGTTAGAGTATTTTTCTTGATAGAGTATAAGTTTCATCAAAATCGGTCTAGTAGTTTAAGAGCAATAAACTTTTTATGTTTTCAGTAAGTTACTGTAACGTAGACGTTCGAGTTGCGTGATAGTGCTGATACCTATTTTGCTAAAATAAAAGTCACTAAAAAGTGTCAAATAAACTATTAAAAAAAAGTAAAAACCGTTTTCAAAGTAAATTTTCTAAAAAGTATAAAATAACGAAAATAAATTGAAGTCAGTGTCAGCTCGTGCTAGTCTTAGTTAACATGAACCGCTAGCATCGACTTCAATATATTTTTTTATTTATTTATTATTTTATACTTTTTAGATAATTTACTTTAAAGTCGGTTTTTTTTTTAAATAGTTTTTATCAGTACACTGATAAAGTTTCGTGTCCATGCGATGAATATTTTTTAACCGACTTCAAAAAAGGAGGTTCTGTATTCGACGCGTATGTATGTAATATTAATAAAAATGCGTAATATTCATATATGTTAGTCTATATGGGCTTCTAAACGAATTTACCAAATTTCACGAGTGTATGTATGTATGTATGTATGTATGTATGTATGTATGTATGTATGTATGTATGTATGTATGTATGTATGTAGGTTTGTCCGCGGATTTCTCAGAAACTACAAGTCCGATTTCAAAAATTCTTTTTACAATTGTTAGAGTATCTTTCAACTTAGGGTAGAGTACAAATTTCATCAAAATCGGTCCAGTAGTTTAAGAGATATAAACTTTTTATGTTTTCAGTAAGTTACTGTAATGTAGACGTTCGAGTTGCGTGATAGTGCTGATACCTATCTTGGTAAAATAAGTCACTAAAAAGTGTTAAATAAACTATTTTATAAAAAAATAATAACCGACTTCAAAGTAAATTATCTAAAAAGCATAAAATAACGAAATATTATTGAAGTTGGTGCAGAATATACACAGCAGGTACGCTAACACCAACTTCAATAATATTTCGTTATTTTATGCTTTTTAGATAATTTACTTTGAAGTCGGTTATTATTTTTTATAAAATAGTTTATTATTCCATGGTAACTTTGATACGTCATTTGGCCCTCTTAGGGGTTGATTTCTGAAAAATGGTGAAAATAAGTTTGTTAAATTGTTTTGTTGAGTCTATGTACCGAGTTCTGTTACTCTAGCTGCATTATAACATTCAATGGAAATCGTTCTATGTGTAAACTTTCCAACCCCATTATATGACCTTAGGGGTTGTTTATCGCTAAATGCCGGAAAGAGTTTCTTAGATTCTTGTGTGCAATACATAAATTAAGTCTGATGACTGCAGGTCGAAAAACATTTTTGGACCCCAATTGGACCCCTTTAGGAGTTGATTTTCAAAAACTATTTACACATGAATTGCTTTAGTTTGATTAATGTATTCGCAAAGTTTCATCAATGCAGTATAATATTTTTTCCGTGGTTCAGACTTAAAAACCATACTAAAACCCCTTTGAGGGTCGATTTTCAAAAAGTTGTGATACACGTGTTTCTTAATTTCTTTTGTTTAGTACGTTGACCAAATTTTGTGTATGTGTGGTGAAAAAAAAATGCTTTCCATACAAACTTTGAGACCCCATTTGACCCACTTAGGGATTGATTATCGAAAAATGCTGAAAATTGGTTTATTCAATTTTTGTATTGAGTTTATGTACCGAGTTTCGTTACTCTAGCTTCATTATAGCATTAAATGAAAATCATTTTACGTGTAAACATTACAACCCCATTAAATTATCATAGGGATTGTTTTTTGTAAAATTCCGGATATAGGTTTCTTAGATTCTTGTGTGCAATACATAAATTAATTCGTATGACTATAGGTCGAAATTCATTTTCATTTTTCCATTAGACCCCTTTAAGAGTTCATTTTCAAAAAATGATTATCTATACAATCATTGGATTAGTCTGATAAATGTATTCGCAAAGTTTCATCAATGCAGCATGATAATTTTTTTCCGCGTTTCATACTCAAAAACCATGCTAACACCCCTTTACGGGTCGAATTTGAAAAAGATGTGATACACGTGTTTTTTAACCGACTTCAAAAAAGGAGGTTCTGTATTCGACGCGTATGTATGTAATATTAATAAAAATGCGTAATATTCATATATGTTAGTCTATGTGGGCTTCTAAACTCTTACCAAATTTCACGAGTGTATGTATGTATGTATGTATGTAGGTTTGTCCACGGATTTCTCAGAAACTACAAGTCCGATTTCAAAAATTCTTTTTGCAATAGTTAGAGTATCTTTCAACTTAGGGTAGAGTACAAATTTCATCAAAATCGGTCCAGTAGTTTAAGAGATATAAACTTTTTATGTTTTCAGTAAGTTACAGTAATGTAGACGTTCGAGTTGCGTGATAGTGCTGATACCTATCTTGGTAAAATAAGTCACTAAAAAGTGTTAAATAAACTATTTAAAAAAAAATAAAAACCGACTTCAAAGTAAAAAACTATTTTAAAAAAAATAAAAACCGACTTCAAAGTAAA
The DNA here is from genome assembly GCA_911728495.1 of Furcula furcula. Classification (NCBI taxonomy): domain Eukaryota; kingdom Metazoa; phylum Arthropoda; class Insecta; order Lepidoptera; family Notodontidae; genus Furcula; species Furcula furcula. The sequence continues at coordinate 5,384,427 of OU452246.1, read as the reverse complement.
TTATCTAAAAAGCATAAAATAACGAAAATATTATTGAAGTTGGTGTTAGCGTACCTGCTGTGTATATTCTGCACCAACTTCAATAATATTTTCGTTATTTTATGCTTTTTAGATAATTTACTTTGAAGTCGGTTTTTATTTTTTTTAAAATAGTTTATTTAACACTTTTTAGTGACTTATTTTACCAAGATAGGTATCAGCACTATCACGCAACTCGAACTTCTAATTTACAGTAACTTACTGAAAACATAAAAAGTTTATATCTCTTAAACTACTGGACCGATTTTGATGAAATTTGTACTCTACCCTAAGTTGAAAGATACTCTAACTATTGCAAAAAGAATTTTCGAAATCGGACTTGTAGTTTCTGAGAAATCCGTGGACAAACCTACATACATACATACATACATACATACACTCGTGAAATTTGGTAAATTCGTTTAGAAGCCCACATAGACTAACATATATGAATATTACGCATTTTTATTAATATTACATACATACGCGTCGAATACAGAACCTCCTTTTTTGAAGTCGGTTAATTATCTAAAAAGCATAAAATAACGAAAATATTATTGAAGTTGGTGCAGAATATACACAGCAGGTACGCTAACACCAACTTCAATAATATTTTCGTTATTTTATGCTTTTTAGATAATTTACTTTGAAGTCGGTTTTAATTTTTTTTTAAATAGTTTTTAATTTCTTTGGCTTAGTACATTGACTAAATTTAATATCCGTGTGATGAAAAAAAAATGTTTTCTATACAAACTTTGGGAGCCCATTTGACCCACTTAGGGGTTGATTTTACAAAAATGCTCAAAATTAGTTTTTTCAATTGTTATGTTGAGTTTATTTACCGAGTTTCGTTACTCTAGCTGCGTCATATGATGAAATGGAAATCCTTCTTTGTGCAAACTTTGAAACCCCATTAAATGACCTTAGGGGTAGTTTTTCGAAAAATGCAGGAAATAAGTTTCTTAGATTCTTGTGTGCAATATATAAACTAAGTCTTATGACTGTAGGTCGAGAAACAATTTTTGGACCCCAATTGGACCCCTTTATGAGTTGATTTTCAAATAATGATTATTTGCACTTTGATTGCTATAATTTGGTTAATGTATTCGCAAAGTTTCAGTAATGCAGTATGAATTTTTTTTTCCGCGTTGCATACTCAAAAACGATGCTAAAATCCCTGTAAGGGTCGATTTTCAAAAAGTGTGATACACGTGTTTCTTTATTTCTTTTGTTTAGTATACTGACAAAGTTTCATGTCCATGTGACGAAAAAAATCTTTTTTTCCATACAAACTTTGGGAGCCCATTTGACCCACTTAGGTATGGAATTTAGAAAAATCCGTTCTTATTGTTCACCTAGACTATTTGAATAATGTTGGTTCCAAATTTCAAGATTGTACGTTATATGGTTTTTGCTGTATCGTGATTCCTAGAAAACACCCTGCTCTTTTATTAATATATAGATAGATGTTTGTTACCGATTGAACCGATTTGGAAAATTATTTTTTTAATTAAAAGGATATGCTTCCAGATTGGTCCCATTTTTTTCAAAATCAAGTTCTGATGATGGGAACCATGAGTAACTGAGGGAACTCCTTAAATATTATAGGCATACATATAGCGTTTTTGGTATTTTTAGAAACTAGTCAAGCATTTTCATTCAGAAAGTATCAGTTGGTGAAGTGTATCTGATGAAGATGGCCATAGATGGCCACCGGAACTCTGTAATAAAATTAACAATCCATCCTATCCTAGCCGTGCCTACTAAACGTAGAACTACCGAATTTTGACGCGATGGATAGTTCTCGACGAGTAGTTGCTAGAAAAATGGAGATCAGGGTCTGATGGTGGAGCAGGAAGGTCGTCACGGTATCTCGGCACCAACAACCGTAGACCTACCGAATTTGGACTCGTTGGATAGGTCTCGACGAGTAGTTGTTAGAAAAATGGAGATCAGGGTCTGATGATGGAGCAGGAAGGTCGTCACGGGATCACTGCACCAATAAACGTAGATCTGCCAAGTTTGGGCTCGTTGGGTAGCTCTCGATGAGTAGTTGCTAGAAAAATGGTGATCAGGGTCTGACCATCGTCAGAAGGTGGACACGGTTTCTCGGCACAAATAAATGTAGACCCACCGAGCTTGCAGTCCATGGTTCTCGAGAACTACGAGTATAACACCTAGATATCTTCGGTTTATGGCAATTAGTTAGTTTTATTAAGATATTGTCACATGTACATTTTTGATTTTTTTTGCTTAAGCTTATATTTTAGTGATGGTCCATAGTTGTGTTATGTAGTGGGTGTTTTTAAAATAAATATTAAACTGGCTGTTTGTCAGAATAAAATATAAGTTGTTAAAACTTAACCTAATAATACACCAAGGGAACCACTAAAAAGAATAAAATAAAAATATTTTTTACAAAAAAAAGAACCGCCTTCAAAATGCAACTAAAAAGCCTGAAATAATTTCTAAGAATTAGTGGTTTTTACATCTACATTGTTGGACTTGGAATACAACATATTATAAATACATATTACTATCGAAGTCGGCGCCTAACGTCTAGCAAATACTTACAAGGGCAGTAGGTACCTAACTGTTTTCCAGTTTGGCGCCGTCTTTGATAGTAATATGTATTGGGCCTCCGCCCACTAGCGTTTTCTAGCTGCAACGACTGGCAACTTTGCGACTGCATCGCGTTTTAGCAACTCATTAGCGACCATTGAGCTACTCCTTGCGCTCGGTCGCTGTATCGGAGTCGCGCGTTTTAGCAACCGCATCAATGCTGCACCGCGTTTTAGCGACTGCTGTCATCGATGCACAGTGGGCCAAAAATAAGGTTCACTAGCTTAATTTTTCTGAAAAATGAAATATATTTTATGTAGTTCAAATACACGGATTTGTTAAAATTACCATAACATCGAATTACTTAGTAATCACAAGTTTTATTTTTAACTTAACAACATTAAATGTTGTAACAACATTCCAAATGTATCAAAATATAATTTGTTTCCCCTTTTTTTTGTGTTTGAATTGTAAAGCTGAATCTTTTTGGTCACGTTACGGTTATGGTAACAAAACCGTCTGAGTTTCAACCTTAACCCTTTTACAAATATCACATGCTGCTATTGCGGTATTATAGATGTCGTTGTTATTATGTTGATATACATATAAGTATGTATAAACTAATACCCAGTAGGTACTTTATAAAAAAACAAGTTCGCTTTGCATCTAAGTCACCAGGATTTGACTAATCCTTCTGAATAATGGTAAAATCGCTTAAGAACTTTGAAATGCAAATACATAATCAAGAAATTGAATGAAATATAAAAAAAAATGATATTATATACTTCACCCAAAACAATTTTCAGGTATTATTTAATTATATAATCTTTACGATAAACAAGCACATTAAGAACAATTAAGACAGAAAAAAAAACTACAAATGCGTAGTTTTTTTTTATAAAAAGAGAACTTCATCTGCCTTTTAATTAAACCAATGTATTTAATAATAATATACGTTTATTTCAGACTCTTGATCCATACAAAAAAAATACAAAGACACATTGACAAAAAAAAGGAAGAAACCAAACAGAATAAATAAATAATAACCAAACTAAACAAAAAAAACAGACATTCCAGTAAAAAAAGAATTTTAAGCAGCTATTTCACGCCAACGTCTACACATGTTCGTTATAGACCAACGGTCCGCGATTTCTTTAATAATACCGTTTCTACACTGATCAACCCTGGCCATATATGAAGCAATTCAGCTTCTCTGAATGGCATTGAACGTGTTCAGACGCGCCTCCGTAAACTTGCTAGAGGCACTACAGTACCTATTTAAATCCCATGAGGTGTCTGAAAATGTTATTATATTGTACACGAATACCATCCAATGACCTCCTTTTATAATTTGTCCAGAGTTGGCAAGTGTAGAAGTTTTTACAGTATGATTCAAATAAATGCACTTAAGTTTGAACATTAGCTTTAAAAAAATTGATCTTCTCTCACTTTCTTGGTAATAGATATGTATTAGTCTATCATAATATATTATAATATGTAGTTTATTATTATTATTATTTTTAAATATATATATTTTTTTTTAATCCACTTAATTTATTTATATAACTGCACCTGCCCATAAGAATGCTCTGTCCTGTACCCCAAGGTTGACTGGAAGAGATCGCTTTAGCGATAAGTCCGCCTTGTTGTTCACTGTTTTTAATTGTTTTAATTTCAAATGTATATTTCTTTTGTGTGCAATAAAGAGTATTTGTATTGTATTGTATTGTATATTATGTACTAGCTTTATCCTGCAGCATCGCTTGCACATATTTAGTTAATATCCTGGGACAATTCACACACGGTCATCTGATTCAAACTAGGCAGAGCCTGTACTATGGAACCAGACAACTGATACTAATACATATATACTTTTTTTTTGTAAGTACATACTTATATAGATAAACACCCAGACACTTGGTGGGAATCGAACCCACGACCTGTTGGGTAGGAGACAGGGTTACTAACCACTAGACCAACGGGCCCGTCATCAGTTAGTACTTAGGTATAGATTGTTTATAGGTTTTAAACAATCAGTAACAACGCATATTGTATAATAATTTCATGCAAGAAAACTTCGTCCTTTACACGTCGTCATTTCATTTTCATCTTATTTTCAATCGGCCTGTATTGTCCAAACCAATAATAAATAACTTACTTCGCGCGTTTCGCGTTTCGTCGCATTTAGCAAAGTGTAAAGAAGAGCCCGGAGCTCTTCAGTTTCTAAAGCAACCGGTTTCCCTGCGCTTCCGAAGCAACAAAGTAAGTTACATAAATGAAAAACGGCCAGTTCATGAAACCTTGATTGAACTGCGGGATAAAATTTTCTCCATTTTCATAACCCCTAGTGCATCTTTAAAATCACTTAAAGCTTACGAAATATTTATTTATTTATTTTATTTAAAAAGTCTTTTCAGTACCTACGTATTGTGGTAATCGAACGCAATGATCTTATATCGTTATGATTATGAATACGGTTGTTTGTATTTAAAAACCACAAGAAATACATTATCAAAAATCTTATGAAAGAGAAGCTTGTTTTAACGCCCACTGTGCGCTGTAACGTGTGAATCCAATACACTGTAACTACGAAAAACTGATTTTGAGAAAATGAGCAAAATAGATTTTTTTAGTTTTTTCAAGATTACTCCAAAATTTTCGTTAGAAAGTTTTTAGTGTTTGCTGCCAATTTAAAAATAATTTTAAAAGTTATCCAGCCTATTAAGTTTTATATATATTTAGAGTATACATAATGAATTATCGTCGATAACTTGTGTTGCTCTAATAGTTGTCAGAAGCTAAGGAAGATATTGTTAAGGCAATACACTGTATCATATAGTTACAGTGTATTGACTTGGGAAAACAGGGCCTAAAAGTGTATTGGTAGGTATAAGTTGGAGAACCATAATACTGCACAGACGTGGCAGTTCTTGATATATTTTGGTATTTTCTATTGAGAATGCTCCATATTTAGATCTTGATTTCAATAAATGCACATTTTTAGAAGTCACTTGTTACTCTTGATAATGTTAAGTTGTCCACTTTAAATTGTCTCTCTTAGCTATCTTTGCCTTTATCTTCTCCTTTCTCTTTGAGTTCGGTTACTGAGGGGGTTGGGAATTATATCATCATGGTCTTCAGTTAAAATTGTTGTTACCTAACATTGAAGTAACCTTGACCAATCCTTGTCCAATAATCACTCGTTTCTTAAACTTTTAAATTGAATCCTGTTCTTTCCCGTCTTGGGAAGAACGCTTGTCATTGTCATTCCTTTTCCCAAACAGCCAAATTTTTCTGTTACAAATTTTAGTCCTATATCTACACTCCTTGTTCTGTTCTGGAAGTCCTGGAAGGTATTTATTGTTTACAAACAAATGACAGACTATTTTACACCTAATTGTCTTTTAGTCCTTAGTTTTAGTAAAAATAAGTGATGTTTGACGCTTGGTTATAGAAAGCAAACAACTGATTATTGTGGTATTATTGGATCTTGGTAGTGACTTCAATTCTGTTTATTTTGACATACTTCTAGGCATTCTTTCCTCTCTCTATGTCGCTTTTTCAGCTATCAATTGCTTTGATCATATTCATATCATCGTGGGCGCTCCCAGTCTGTCCGCTTTGAGGAGACATCATCTGTGTGGTGTGAGCTTGAGGCGGGTGTTCCACTGGGTGGCGTAATCTCTCCTCTTTTCAGTTTTCATGAATGTTATCGCGAGGGTTTTCTAACTATCATCTCTATGCATGATCATCCTTAGCTTTATCGTCATGCCAATATTGATAAGCTTCGGTAAGCTATATATACGCTTAATAAAGATTTAGATAGCATAAGTCAGTGGGCAAAATCAATTGGCTTGTTAGTGAACTCTACTAATTCTCAGGCTATCATATTTGGTGGCGCATACGTGATGAATCTGGTTGACATTAACTCACTCTCCAGTTTAGTTTTCGATTCCGTACCAATTGCATACTCAAATAAAGTTAAAATTCTTAGAGTTCTGTTTGATTATAATATTTCTTGGGAATCTCATGTTGGAGATAGGTATAAGTAAGAAGATCTTTTACTCTTATCAGTCTCACAAGCGTCACCAAAAATTTCTTGTGCGTCAGACAAAAATCTTTTTTGCTTGATCTTTAGCTCTTTTCGATTATGCTAATGTATGTTTCTAGATGCAACTGAGGAGCTTCTTAATAAACTGGAGCAATTGTAAAATTTGTGTATTCATTTCATCTTTGGTCTGCGGAAATATGATCGTGTCGGAATTTCGGGCTCAACTAGAATGTCTGCCAATCCGTCAGCGGCGGAACTGGTACATTTTTTATTTTCTAAATTGTATACTTAACAATCCTTAATCTCCTCTTTATCTTTGTGAGCGTTATTCCTTGCTCGTGTCTTGTGACAAGCCTTGACGTTCCAGTATATCTCTGCATTTTGAAGTTCCTCCTCATTATTATAGTAGCTATAATGTTTTTTTTTACCATGCAAGCAGTGCGGCTATGGAATTCGCTTCCACATTCCTTGCGTAGTAGCTGTAATTTAGTCATATTTAAAAAACAACATTTCCTCTCCAGATAGATTTATTTTAATATTTAGTGTATTTATAATACTATATTTATTTTTAAATTTCAGTACGTATTAGTTCATCAGCTCATACTTTCCAGCCACTGCGCCGCCGTCGCTCTCGGCCAGATCGACCAATAATAATTGAAATCGATAGCCCAGCCTCAATCTGATTGGCGCAGCCGCGTCGCGCTAGCCCTTCTACTTTGTTTTGACAAAACACTGTATCTTGCAATCCGCGAAGATTATTTGGACAATGCACTGCATCATCAATTGCCGTGTTTTACTATTTCAGGCCTGTAGTTTTTAGTAAAAACAGTGTAATTTGCATTGCAATATCTCAGTATTTTTCATACAAAGTAAAAAAAACTATGAATGCTATAACATCAAACAGGTTAAAAGAAATCGAATGAACGTTGTTAATTCAAAACACTGTATCTGAAGTTACAGTGTATTGGATTCACACGGTACCGCTGGTGTGACATGTTTTGACTTAGGGGGGTTACCAACTTTTTCTGGTATTCTAGATTATTTTCGGGGTCGATTTAAGTTACCACTTTTTAAGGAATATTGCTGCTTTGGTTTTTAATTTCAAAGAAAGCACGTATTGCAAAAATATATATTTCACCTTCTACATGATTTTTAACACAAATCTACATGAATGATTGAATGATAATGTTTGCTTCAACACATAGGTTTTTGAAAACTGGTAATTGGATGTAGCCAGTACCGCCTTCACCGTGATTTATATTTTCACTTTATTAGTAAAGCAAGAAGCAGTGCAGCTTTATAAGAGTCCATGGTAACGTTTAGCATCGTCAATATTTATTATTACACTGAACACATATTGCACGAGTCTCGTTCCGCACCGGGCCGACTACTACTCTTAAAAAATATTTTTTACAAAAAAAAGAACCGCCTTCAAAATGCAACTAAAAGGCCTGAAATAATTTCTAAGAATTAGTGGTTTTTACATATACTTTGTTGGACTTGGGCTACAACATATTATAAATACATATTACTATCAAAGACGGCGCCAAACTGGAAAACAGTTAGGTACCTACTGCCCTTGTAAGTATTTGCTAGACGTTAGGCACCGACTTCGATAGTAATATGTATTTATAATATGTTGTAGCCCAAGTCCAACAATGTATTATGTATGTGTAAAAACCACTAATTCTTAGAATTCTTTTAGTTGCATTTTGAAGGCGGTTCTTTTTGTTGTAAAAAATATCTTTATTTTATTCTTTTTAGTGGTTCCCTTGGTGTATTATTAGGTTAACTTTTAAAAACTTATATTTTATTCTGACAAACAGCCAGTTTAATATTTTTTTTAAAAACACCCACTACATAACACAACTATGAACCATCACTAAAATATAAGCTTAAGCAAAAATTAAAAAAAAAAATTATATTTTTATTTTATTTTATTTATTTTGGCAACAAACAGTCTTTTACAATTTATTGGTTTATGTAATCATAAGTATATATATTATTGACCTCTAGTGCCGAAGAGAGTTATATAACTATTTTAAAATGTAGATGTGACGATATCATAATAAAACAAACCAATTGCCATAAACCGAAGATATCTAGGTGTTATACTCGTAGTTCTCGAGAACCATGGACTGAAAGCTCGGTGGGTCTACATTTATTCGTGCCGAGAACCCGTGTCCACCTTCTTGCTCCATTGTCAGACCCTGATCACCATTTTTCTAGCAACTACTCGTCGAGACCTATCCAACGAGTCCAAACTCGGCGGATCTACGTTTATTGGTGCAGTGATCCCGTGACGACCTTCCTGTTCCATCATCAGACCCTGATCTCCATTTTTCTAGCAACTACTCGTCGAGACCTGTCCAACGAGTCCAAATTCGGTAGATCTACGTTTGTTGGTGCCGAGATACCGTGACGACCTTCCTGCTCCATTATCAGACCTTGATCACCATTGTTCTAGCAACTAGTCGTCGAGAGCTACCCAACGAACCCAAACTTGTGGGTCTATGTTTATTGGTGCAGAGATCCCGTGACAACCTTCCTGCTCAACCATCAAACCCTGATCTCCATTTTTCTAGCAACTACTCGTCGAGAACTATCCATCGAGTCCAAATTCGGTAGTTCTACGTTTAGTAGGCACGGCTAGGATAGGATGGATTGTTAATTTTATTACAAAGTTCCGATGGCCGTCTATGGCCTTCTTCATCAGATCCACTTCACCAAATGATACTTTCTGAATGAAAATGCTTGACTAGTTTCTAAAAATACCAAAAACGCTATATGTATGCCTATAATATTTAAGGAGTTCCCTCAGTTACTCATGGTTCCCATCATCAGAACATGTTTTTGAAAAAAATGGGACCAATCTGGAAGCATATCCTTTCAATTAAAAAAAATATTTTCCAAATCGGTTCGTAAACGACAGAGTTCTGAGGTAACAAACATAAAAAAAAAACATACAACCGAATTGATAACCTCCTCCTTTTTTTTGAAGTTGGTTAAAAATGTTTCCTCCCTAAATCAAATCAAGTGATCCCCAATTATACTTTATTTTTTTAGCCGTCTTAAAAAAGGAGGTTCTGTATTCGACGCGTATACATATTATAATAATTGACATATGTTAGATTATATATGGGCATCTAAGCATATGTATATCCGAGTAACCCCTTCGGCTATTGTTAGTCTCCCTTCCCATTACAATTTGTGAAAACGATACTTCTACCTTCCATTTAAGACACAACAAGACATTAACCTTTACTTGTCAAATAACAACCCAAACACGATCTTGTTGTACATGCTACGCGTCTCCACCGAACAGGCGAATCGTTTATGAGCCAAAGTATACACTTTTATAACAAACTGCCACAGGATATCCGAGATCTTCCAATGAAGAAATTTAAACTTTTTGAAGCCGATTGTCAAAAAAGGCTGGCGGGTTAAGGAATTTCAAAATTTTCCTACAAGCAATTTTCGAATGGACTGTATATAAATATAAATGTATAATTATATATTAAAAAACGCGGACAAAAGAAGCTATACTACACTCGCAGCACACTGGATTGCAGGGACACAGGAAGTTAGCAACTGCAGGGAACACAAAGGGAATAAATCGCAGTTGCTGTAAGGAACGGAACGTGCGCCCTACCTTTGACCGGCTGCGATGCGATGATGGCGGCGTCTGCTGCTCCATAGATTAGATGACTGTATCTGCTGCTATTGTCACTTCTTTTGCGTTTAATTAATTATTGAATGGGCGGAATTAATTATTTTATGTATCTATTATTTTTATATAACATAGCGATCACGCCATAAGAAAATATTTTTTCCGGCGGTGACAAATTCACGTCACATTTCTTCTTTTTTTCTATATAAGGCGCACTAGGGAAAGGATGAAGGATAAGGAAATCCAGCCTGCTACAAGTGCATTTTGGTAAATAATAAGTTTTCAATAACGAGATCCAACATCCCCCCGGCCTTGAAGGAATCCCTTCAAAAAATATAGACTACTAAAATCTATATTAAATTGACTATATCAGTCTTCAACTAAAATAAATAACAAAAAAACTGGTTAGTTACCACCGCTTACAACCTGTGTGTCGCTAACATAAATTACAAAACTTAAATAATAAATATAATAAAATTATTAGTAAAAATGCTACTGCGTTGGTAACGGGCACAACCGTACTATAGGTCGCTCGTAGGTACCACAATTAGTTTGCACTTCTGCAACACGAACAATTCCATCTTTACCAGGAAATAATCGTGTTATAACCCCCAATGGCCATTGCAGAGGGGGCGCATTATCAACATTAATTATGACAATCGTACCTACAGCTACAGGGTTGGTAAGAGTGTTCCATTTTTCCCGCATTTGTAAGTTATGAAGATATTCAGAACGAAACCTCTTCCAAAAAGACTGGACAATCGAGTCCATCAAAGAAAACCTAGACAGTAAATTAGCTCTCTCATTGGTTACATCCGCTGCTGGTAAGAATGCCAAAGGAGCGGTATGTAAAAAATGTGAAGGAGTAAGAGCTGTGGGTTCTGATGGATCAGAACTTAGGAGATAAAGTGGCCTGCTATTAAGAACACATTCTATCTGATTAAGAATCGTAAGCATCTCCTCATAAGTAAGGATTTGTTTACCTATTACTCGAAAAAGTAAAGCCTTGGCACTTTTTATATTTGCCTCCCAGATCCCTCCAAAATGTGGGGCGGTGGGAGGATTAAAACGCCAAATAATGCGGTTTTTAGTAAGCTCATTTTGAAAAGTTTTATAATAATTATCAGACTATAAGAAGTCATGCAACTCGTTTAAATACGATTTTGAAGCTATGAAGTTTTTGCCGTTGTCGCTATATAAAAATTTACATGGACCACGTCTTGACAAAAAGCGTTTAAACGCGTCTAAAAATGTGGCAGAACTTAAATCAGAAGCTAATTCGATGTGAACAGCTTTCGTCACCAGACATATAAAAAGACAAAGATATGCCTTTTGACTGCGAATCCCACGCTTCCTAACCATTGTGATATACAAAGGGCCAGCATAATCTACCCCTGTATGAGTAAATGCGTTGCATTGTTCTAAACGGCACTCAGGTAAATCAGACATTATAGGGAAAGTTGACCTTGGGTTCATACGAAAGCAAGTATTGCATTTATGTATGCGTTGTTTTACAATGCGTCTGGCCGACAGAATCCAGAACCTTTGCCTTATTATTGAGAGCAATAATTGAGGCCCAGCATGTAAATAAGTGCGGTGATAATAATCAACTAAAAGATCAATCACATGTCCCTTTCTCGGCAAGAGAGCAGGATGCTTATGAGAATACTTAAGTGAAGAATAACTTAAACGTCCTCCAACTCTTAATAAGTTATCGGAAGATATGAATGGACTAAGCTTACGCAAAGCGGATGAAACAGCTTTCCCAGTTTGTAAATTCTTAATGTCGTTAGAAAAATAAAAATGCTGGATATGTTTTATTAAATATATCTCAGCGGTATTTAAATCATTAGCGGTAATTACATCGTTGCGAGGCAGTTTTTTCAAAAATCTTAAAACATAAACCACACAATGGAGCAGTTTACTCCATGAAGAGCACCTATCACTCAACAATAATATTGGATCTTCCTTTACACTAGCGGTTACACAAGTGACAATTTTTGATTCTAGTGGTGCTACCGAACTTGGAGAGAAAGTTGAAATAGGCCATTCGCTAATAGGTAGAGTGCACCATGAAGGGCCATTGAACCATAGATGATGGTCCTTTAATTGGGAAGGCAAAAGGCCTCTCGACAAAGCATCTGCGGGGTTTTGCACACCCGGAATATAATATAAATTTTCAGGGTCAATATAAGATTGACATTGTGCTATTCTGTTAGCAACAAATGTGTTAAATCTGTGCGGAGATGATTTCACCCAACACAGTGCGACTTCAGAGTCAGAAAAAGCATAAATACTATCAACAGGATATCGTTGCGATAATGTGTCACACACCATACGCAATAACTTCGTCATAAGAACGATACCACACAGTTCCAATCGAGCAATTGTGACAGTTTTAATTAGAGCAACGCGTGATTTTGAGCAAATAAGACGAACGATTGGTTCTCGATCAACTATAGTAACATGAGTATAAATGACGCATCCATACGCCTTCTCACTGGCGTCAGAAAATGCTATCAACGACAATTTACAACCAGGTTCAATTCCCATATGTCGCGGGAAGTCTAATTCAGAAATTAGATGCAACTCACTAATAAAGTGATGCCATAAGCTTAAAATATGCGGGGGAGGTATGTCATCCCATCCCAATTTGAGAAGCCATAGCTCTTTGATTAATAATTTGGAATATAAAATTACGGGACCAACCAAACCTAAGACGTCATAAAGACGGGCAGTAGCCGATAAAATTGCACGCTTTGTGCCTACTGGTTGAGGAGATGAAGTGGAGAAAACAAATTTATCAAAAGCAGGAAGCCAACGTAGACCTAAAATCTTTAAGCCACTGTCACTGTCAAAAGAGATTGACTCAGACTTACGTTGAGACACTGGTATGTGTTCTAGAAATTCTGAAGAATTGCTAGCCCATTTCGCCAACTCAAACCCCCCGGCCTTAAGCATATGGATGAGCTGATAGGCTATATCAGCCGCCAAAGATACAGAAGATGCCGAAGAACATACATCATCCATGAACGTATCCCTTTCCAACACATCCACGGCAAGTGGGTATTTGGGACCCTCATCCTTAGCCAACATTCGCAAAGTTCTCATCGCTAAAAAGGGTGAAGAACATAAACCAAACGTGACTCTATTATATTCGAAAGTATCTAGCGGTTCATCGGAAGAGAACCGGTACAAAATTCTTTGATATCTGCGGTATGCAGCATGTACTTCAATACATAAGTACATCTGCCGTATGTCAGCAAAAAATGCTACACTAAACATACGAACATTAAGAAGAATACGAAATATATCAGCCTGAAGATTACAACCAGTATGTAAGATATCGTTTAAAGAAACCCCAGCATCCGTTTTGGCACTACCATCGAGCACAATACGTAACTTCGTAGTGTCTTTATCTTCGCGGATAACAGGATGGTGCGGTAGATAAAAACCTGGCTGTATGCACTCCTCCGGTGGAGTACGCGAAATTATACCTTTATCCAGATAGTCACGAATGACATCATTATATCGAGTTCGTAACTCAGGTGTCTTGTCTAGCTTATTTTCCAGAGACAAGTACCTCTTCTTAGCTGTAATATAAGAGTTACCTAATTTATCAGGACTTTCTTTAAAAGGCAACACTACAGAATAATCGCCGGTGCTATTGCGGGTAGTTGTGGAAACAAAAATATTTTCACATTCTTCCTCTTCAGGACTTAAAAAAATATTAGCGGGTAATTCCTCAAGTTCCCAAAATTTTTCTAAAACTTTGTCAAGCGAATCTTGGGTAAATGAACAAAAAGTGCGGGATAAGTTGGGTGTCATAACAACAGGCGCATTACCCATTACGATATACCCTAATGTAGTTTCAATAGCGGAAGGCATATTGCTATGACACATAATGCGATCAAATAATAAAATTTGACAGTAAATATTTACTCCCAACAATACTTCAATCGGTCCAGGTATGCCATAGGAATCGTCACTGAGTGGAATATTTTTCAGGTAATCTAAGCTTGAAGTATCAACGTAAGAGTCTAGCAAGTGTGTTGTAATATTGTCCACTACTAACGGTTTGATAGAATACACGGTGGAGTTACCAAAACGCGGGCTAAATTTGATATCAGTTGCGCCAAGAATACGCTGTGAACTTCCACCGATACCCTGTACTTCAGTAAACCGATTTTGTGTCGATACGTGAAGCGATAATCGTTTACAACAAGAAGATGCGATATAATCGCTTTGTGAACCTGGGTCAATCAAACATCTTACAATATGATGTTGATTATTGTTATCAATAATAATTATTTTTGCGGTTCCTAATAGAGTTGTAGATAAAGAACGATCAGAATGATCGCGCGAAACGTTACACACAGAAGTGTGTATAGCGGTAGGTGCAACGTTCACTTGATTGTCGACCTTATTCTTATTAGACATAGAGTCGCTATTTGCAGGTGTTGCGGATATATGATCCGATTGAGATACACCGCGAGTCACATGTAGAGGTGGAGCGGACACACTTCTATTGGAAGTGCAATTATTAAAATTATTTAATTCACCAAAATGTAATAATGAATGGTGTTTAGCGGAACAGTGGGAACAATATTTTTGCGAAGTGCATTTAAAAGTTCTATGTTTGCAACTTAAACAGTTATTACAAAATGAATTATTTTTTACGTAAATAAACCTATCATATGGTGTTTTTGACATAAAGACAGGACACTGATACAGATGCTCATGAGCGCTATTCTTGCACAGGGTACAAGAAACTTTATTCACTTTATTTGTAAGGTTAACATCAGTGTTAATAAAAGACTTAGTTGGTTTTGGCGTTGGAACTTTATTACGTGATTTATCGAAATCTGGAACTGAAAATCTTTGCCCAATAGAACGAGACATAATCTTGCTTTGCTCCTTTACAAATTCAATTAGATTAGCATATGATGGAATTTTCTGTTTACGATACATTGTTTCAAATAATTTGATCGTATTTAAATCCAATTTTTGTAACGCAAGGTGTAAGAATATAAAATCCGATAAATCAGTAATTTTTAGTTGTTTAAGTGCTTCTACAGACGAATTAAAATTATTAATGAAACTTTCAAAAGCTGAAGCACTGTTAATATTCAGCGGTTTAAATTCTAACAACTGGTTTAAATAACTACCAGCCAATACGCGAGGGTCATCATATTTATCAATAAGTGCATTCCAAATTATATTATAATTCTCGGCGGTTGGTGGCAAACCAGCGCACACAGACTTTGCGCTGTCAGTCAACTTGCCGACTAAATAGTAAACACGATCACCATCAGTTAAATCCGCATTGTCATGTATAACACTTTTAAATTGCTGGTAGAATAGTGGCCAATTGCGAGCGTTTCCATTAAATGACATCAACTGAATAGGAGGCAACTTAGGCTTGGATTTCGATGCTGAAGAAAAGTTTTGATTGTGACTTTTACTACTAGCGGCGTCTACTTGTGACATAACTCGCTTTATGTAACAGTACAATTCTTCAAATGAAAGCCATGCCTGATAATCAATTTTATCCTCTGGGTTTATTTGCAATTTAAATGTGTTATATTTATCTGTCGCTTGTTCGAACTCACTACGCAAAGTATCAATATTACTCACATTACACAGGAAAACTTCACGTTGGGATTCATTGGTAGCAGCAGACTTAGATAAATCATATATAGACTGCAGCCTGGCAAATAATACATCGCGCTTAGAGCGCAGGATAGTCAACTGGACATGATCCTCGTTAGATATTTCAAACTCTTCCTCACTATCTGCCTTCTTACCCTTCCCCATTATTAATATTTAGTTAATTAAAAATGGGTACACAAATAAAATATATTTTATGTCACTGTTAAATCAGTCATAAAACACCGTTGAACTATAACAATGCTCAATCAGTTGGTAAATACAAGAAATTAAAAATTAAGATAAATATGAATTTTCAAAGGCATGTGTGAAGTTGCCTTAATACATCTGAACGCATATATGATGTAACCTTAATTACTCCGAACGCGTTATAATAAATCCTTTTTGCGAGTATTGAGGGATCGCTCAGGCGTGACCTTAAAACAAAAGCTACACACGCGCACTGCGTTGACAGCTGATGCGGTTGCAATTAATTTTGCACTATAATAAATATATGCGAAATCACTCTCAATAGAAAATATTAATGGGTATAATAGGTAGAATAAGAGTATTCTAATGCGATTATGTAATGGAATGAAACAATTATCAATGCGGGATGCGTAAGAATACGACTTAAAATAATAAATTTGATAATTATTTCAATACCAATTACGTTAAATTATACGTATATAGACATAGTACGTAAGTTGTAAGCGGTGGCTAAGAATAACCATATCATTTGCTTTACTATAATAGTATAAGCACAAATTATATTCGGAAAAATCTAAGATTCATTATCCGACTCGAAGGACCAAAAGATGGCGGGTTAAGGAATTTCAAAATTTTCCTACAAGCAATTTTCGAATGGACTGTATATAAATATAAATGTATAATTATATATTAAAAAAACGCGGATAAAAGAAGCTATACTACACTCGCAGCACACTGGATTGCAGGGACACAGGAAGTTAGCAACTGCAGGGAACACAAAGGGAATAAATCGCAGTTGCTGTAAGGAACGGAACGTGCGCCCTACCTTTGACCGGCTGCGATGCGATGATGGCGGCGTCTGCTGCTCCATAGATTAGATGACTGTATCTGCTGCTATTGTCACTTCTTTTGCGTTTAATTAATTATTGAATGGGCGGAATTAATTATTTTATGTATCTATTATTTTTATATAACATAGCGATCACGCCATAAGAAAATATTTTTTCCGGCGGTGACAAATTCACGTCACATTTCTTCTTTTTTTCTATATAAGGCGCACTAGGGAAAGGATGAAGGATAAGGAAATCCAGCCTGCTACAAGTGCATTTTGGTAAATAATAAGTTTTCAATAACGAGATCCAACAAAGGCTTATTATAAAATCTCGATTTACCTGGAGGATAAAACTGCGTGGGCTTGAACTGCTCAAATCATGTAAGCTTAGAATTTTAAGGCTACCTATACATAATTTGTAAAACTGTTTACACAATAGTTTTAAAAAAAATTACAAAATAGGACATGCCCGCTTAGTGTCTTCCAAGATTAACGCGTTTTTTGCATGCTGTGGCGACCTATAATTAAGCTTGCACTTAGTTTTAAGTTCACCAATGTAAAAAATGCAATGTATTAGTGTAAGTCTTGTTGGTTGTCCTTAAATAAACATAAAAAAAAAAAGATCTCAGTAGCGGCCGCGTAAAAATTATTTTTGTGTAAGCCTCCGTGGGACCTATACATAATAATGTTATTTTGACTTTGACTTTGATACTATTGACCTCATACCCTACATTTTAGAATTAACAGGACATTTAGTATTAATTGACAGCCTATACTAATGACCCGGCTGCGACATATATACATACATATATGTGTGTGTGTATGTATGTATGTTTATTCCCATACTTCTCAGAAGCTACAAATCCGATTGCGGTAATTCTTGTTGTAATAGCTTCATCAAAATCAGTTCGGTACTTTAGTATATAATGCACTGTTTTGTTCCTAGTAGTATATAATGCACTGTTTTGTTCCTAGTAAAGTCTAGCATAGTTGTTCTAGTTGCGTGGTAGTTTCATGCATTCAGAGCGTTATAATAGGTAAAGTCAATAAAAAGATTAAATAAAATATTTCTAGTATATTAAAATCCGACTTTAACGATATTATTATGATCTAAAAAGTACTATATAACGAAAATGTATTGAAGTCGGTGCTTAACATAACATATTAACTGACATCAGCTTCCCTCGCCGGAGTTTTAAACCTTATAATTATACATTATAATTATACCTACGTATAATATTAAAACGTACCGAAACCCTCAAAATGATTGTAGAAATTGGGTCAAAATTCAATGTTTAGTTTAGATTAAGGAAACAAACAAACAGGAGCGACTATACGTATAACACGGATAGTGACTGATTTTATATCTAATAAGTACCTAGGTATCTACTTATTTAGATTGTTTTAAATTTCATACACTACAAGCGGCTTTGCACGGTACGAAAAAATATTTCAACGAATAAAATTTTAACAAAATTAATCAAACTCAATATATTTTCCTCGAAGCAAGTTTTTTACACTAAGATCTTAACTACAAGTCGGTTTTAAGATTAATAACATTGCCCATTAATAAATGTTATGTAATCAGAATACAAATAGTTCAATGTATTATGCTCCATTTATTTAGGGAGAAATCCTTAAAGTTGGGAACCCCGGAACTACCAAAGTCGCGGCGACTGGCATCTGTAGTGTGCGTGGTGTAGCGCGCGGTTGCTGCATCCAGCGACCGGAAAGCGTCGAAATCGCTGGTCGCTATCTGCTAGTAGTGTGCGGGGGTTCGCGATCGGCTGCGGTATCAAGCTTCCGAAAAGCAACAGAGTTGCAGAACGCGGATGCAAAAAGTATCGTGTCGGCGGAGGCCCATATGTTGTAGTCCAAGTCCAATTATGTAGATGTAAAAACCACTAATTCTTAGAAATTATTTCAGGCTTTTTAGTTGCATTTTGAAGGCGGTTCTTTTTTTTGTAAAAAATATTTTTATTGTTTTAGGGATTTAAAAAAAAACTAAAAGGAAAAGAAAATAGTTTAATGTTATTACTAATCAGGCATACATTTCTAAGTAGTAATTAACAGCCTTTTAACAAATATATTAATTATCAAATTAAAATCTAACACAAAAAAACAAAATCACAAGTAATGAGTAACCAGATATGGAATAGGTACCCATATATGGAATATAACCATATATCAATGACAAAAATAGACATAAATATCTACGAGATCAAATAAATTTAAACAAAATATTATGATAAATGAAAGAAGTTGCTTAATTCACTTGCAAAAGTGATGATCCATGTAGATATCAAACTCTTGGCCAGCACAATCATAATGTGCCCAGAGTCCAGAGCCAACACATTATGCACTTAATCCAGCTTTCTCCACTTTTATCCATGGAAAAAAGTCTCGTACAGAATATACTTTCAGCATCAGCAGAGTCAGGAGATACTTGGTCTATCAACACATCATATACACTGCTTTCATCAAACTGGATAACGACTGGTCCATATTTGGATTTTTATACCAGATCAACCACGTAGATATTAATTATTTTTCAAGTCACAATATTTTAATTAAAGGTCATAAAATGTTAAGATAAACATATTATCGATGTACTCAATAGTATAATACTTATGTATACATACATAATAACTGGTAGTATTACAAAAAAGGGTATGTACCTTTAAAAATTTCTGCGTGACAACAAAACAAAACACGATTGCCACACGTGTAGCGGTGCCGGTATATTCACGATGGTGTGAGTGCGGTAGTAAAGCGACCGAATGAAATAGAAGATGGTCGTGTGTTGCGTTTCAAACTTATATTTTTGGAGAAATTAAGGATTCCCATATTTGGATACTATTCCATATTTGGTGACTTTCCTCTATAGGTATGTGTTGCCATGTAGGTGACATGGCAACACATACCCATACATACACATTTTGTTGAATAAATGTATTATTTATTTATTTAGTGCCGTCTAGCTTCTGCGGTGTTTGGGGATGATGCTTACTAAAACTCGATTTCGTGGGTTCGAATCCTACGCGAAACATTGACATAAACGTAATTCTCATCCAACGTGCTTTGATGTGCTGTCGATTTCGGTTATTGAATTTGGTTTAAGGTAAAGGCGGTTTCCGCGGTATTTTCACTATAACTAACTAGAAAGAACATTAAAAATTAAGTATTTATTGTTTTCTGTAGAGTTTGCTTATTTTTTATCTGAAGTGTTATTTAGTATCTTATTTTCGAAAAATACTCATAGTTTGACAGTAAAAGTTTATTATAAATTTTAAAAATATCAAAAAGTCCTAAGCACCTAATTCCGATGCATTTGATCCCTAATTCCGAGTGTACAAAATGCAAAGGAAAGGAGGTGGGGAGCATGATACATGATGTTGAAAAATAAAGTCTATAAATTTTCTTTGGATGTTAAATAAGTCTTAGTCTTAGTCGTAGTAGTCTTACGTTATTAAAAAATGGCACCATTTTACTTAGATAACATTATCGTTACGACTGTACACTCGAAAGGGTTACGGAGGTGTATTCAGTACGATATATCAAGTACACCCACATTTTCTATCAAAGTTAGTAGTAGTTGCATATTTTTCGTGACTGGAAGCTAGTTGTTCGATAGAGTGAACTACTACAATGCACATCATGATCGGATAGATGTAACATGAATGGTGTAAAACTATGTAGACGATGATAATGAGATCATAACCTACCGGAAGAAGAGAGAAGAGAAAGTACCGGGAAAAGATCAATATTACACAAAATGTTAGATAATCATCCAAATTTATTTTAGTTACGCCAACGAATAATCCAATCATCAAAACATTTTTTTAACGCTTATAAACGCTTTTTCCGGAATTGAGTTCAGTTATCGCAGATGTCTTTTACCGAATGAAAACGGGTGCGACGAAGTGGTATGGAAATATTAGTGAAAAAAAAAATACTAATGATTTTTGATATTTTACGCGAATACTACACATTGAAATGAAACTAATTTTACGGATTATATCGCGGTTTATTTATGATTTTAATTACCCGACGTTTTGAATACTTTACAGCATTCATGGTCACGGACGGGCTGAAGTGGTTACCCTGTGCTTGTAATTTATGGACTTTATTTATGTGTAAAGGCGTGGGGCGCCTTTTCTCTGTAAATGATTATCAAGCGAATACAAATACTTAGCGTTCTTGAAATTTGACAGAAATGTTAAGCTGTTATTCAGAAAAGGCGCCCACGCTTTTACACATAAATATAATCCATAAATTACAAGCACGGGGTAGAAAGAAAGAAAGAACGATTTCGATAGTATATTTATTGCTTTTTAGTGTAGTAGTCCTTATAAAAGCGTGTATTTTTAGTTTTTTAAACTAGTAATTTATTTTATACTTTTTAGTCTTTGAAATATTCGCCTAAACTACGGTTAAAATTAGCCCAAGTATTGATTTGTTCGTAGCTGGAATTGTAGGCAGGTTGTGGCAAAACATATTTTTAACCGACTTCAAAAAAGGAGGAGGTTCTCAATTCGTCTGTAGGTATACTTTTTTTTTCTATGTATGTTTGCGCATAACTCTGGCAATTATGAACCGATTTGAAAAAGTCTTTCTTCCATCCATTCTTCAATCCGTTAATTGGGTCCCATAAAAAATTATTGCTTACGAATAAGTAGTTCCTGAAAAAACTAGAATGGTGACTGCGCAGGAGAACTGCAGGAATGCCTATATAGAAGACTTTATGTCGCTTTTTACGGACATAAATGGTCATAACTTTGGAAAATATTTACCAAGTTCAATGATTCTTTTTTTATTCGAAAGATTAAACCACTGTAATGAATCTGTATGAATTTTATAACAACCGGATAAGAACTTAGTGGAGGACCATGAACGATGTGGGGGAATTTATCTGGTAAAAACCATAAAACTGATGTTCTCCATTACATTACTCTGACAAATATAAACCGATTTCGATGATTCTTTTTTTATTCGAGAGAGTAAACTACTAAGATGATTCCATGCTAATTTCATCACAACCAGATATTTTTTTCTGAAGGAACATGAATTATGTAAAACTATGTAGACGATAATGTGATCATAACCTACCTAGATCATTTTACCGTCTTCGATGGTTCAATCATTGTTTATGAAAATATCACTAAATGGTTTATATTAAAATCTTTTTAAAAAAAAAATGAACCGACTTCAATATCACTGAAAAGTATAAAATAATTTAAATATTATTGAAGTTGGTGCCAAATATACACAGCCTACGCTAAAACCAACTTCTATAATATTTAAATTATTCTATACTTTTCAGTGATATTGAAGTCGGTTCAATTTTTTTTTAAAGATTTTATTACTAAACTAGGTATTACGCGTAGGTGTCTGATTGAGTTCAAGAAAGCTCTACGTATTTACCCTTTAAACAGTCGAAAGTACGCTAAAAGTAAATAGCTTCACAAGTAGTACTCAAGGATTCCGTTACCAACCTTCCGGGTCCATCAACAGGTCCACGTTATTAGGCAAAGTGAATGTAACTCCTTTATACAAATCAAATGAGTTCAAGCTCGATGGGTTTACTAGTAATCATTCCAGGGTTCCGTCAACCACCTTTCATTTCCATCATCAACCCTGATTATTGGGCCTTTGCCCAAATAGAATAAATATAATAAAGTAAATAGAACTTTTTAATACGACTCAAATGAGGCCAAACTCAACGAGTTTAATAGTAGCCGTTCCAGGGTTCCTGTTCCATCATCAGGTTCTGATTATTGGGCAATGTGAATAGAACTCTTTAATACAAATTACATGAGTCCAATCTCGATGTGTTTACTAGTAGCTTTGCAATGTTCCATCACCCACATTTCAGTTCCATCATCAGGCCCTCAATAATGGTCAAAGTGAAAGAACTCTTTAAAACAAATCAAATGAGCCCAAACTCGATTAGTTTACTGGTAGCCATCCAAAGGTTCTATTTTTTTTGTTTCTGTCCTGCAATTCAGCACGCATTCTATTTAATAAGAATAATACGACACGTACGTACATTGTAGCTGTAACAGCTCTGTGGGCGAGCGCTTGCCTTGGAAACAAGGTGCGCAGGTTCGAATTTAGTTAATTAATCATGTGTGAATCGTCTTTGTGCGATTGTTACTAGCTTTCGGTGAAGGAAAACATCGTGAGGAAACCTGCATGTCTGAGAAAGCCTAACTAGTTTTCGAATGACGTGTGAAGTCCACCAACCCGCATTTGGCTAGCATGGTGGACTACGGCCTAAGCCCCTTCATCTTGAGGGGAGGCCCGTGCCCAGCAGTGGGACATAAACAAAGGCTGGTATTATTATTATTTTAATAAGACACGTATTTCTGTTTTATGTAAATCATCACTTAAGGGTATAAAATAAATTATTTTAAAAAAAAAATAACCGACTTCAAAGTAAATTATCTAAAAAGCATAAAATAACGAAAATATATTATACTAATTATGTTAACTAACACTATCACCAGCTGACACCGACTTCAATATGTTTTCGTTATTTTATGCTTTTTAGATAATTTACTTTGAAGTCGGTTTTTTTTTTTAATTGTTTATTTAAAACTTTTTAGTGATTTATTAAAATAAATACGTACGTAGTACGTACGTAGTGTTTACGTAGGTAGGTACGTTGATACTTATCATGCTAAAAGAAATCACGCAACTCGAACGCTTACGTTACAGTAACTTACTGAAAACATAAAAAGTTTATATATCTTAAACTACTGAACCGATTTTGATGAAACTTGTATTTTACCCTAAGTTGAAAAATACTCTAACTATTGCAAAAAGAATTTTCGAAATCGGACTTGTAGTTTCTGAGAAATCTGCGGACAAACCTACATACATACATACACTCATAAAATTTGGTAAATTTGTTTAGAAGCCCACATAGACTAACATATATTAATATTACGCATTTTTATCAATATTACATACATACGCGTCGAATAGAGAACCTTCTTTTTGATGCCGGTTAATAAGATTTGAACCTTTGTATGATTTTTTTTTGTTTATTGATTTGATAAATTAAATACATATGAACCACACATACTCTTCATTTAAAAGCACCTTCATCTGAATTTAATTAAGGGCTAAGATTTGTATTGTATGATAGGATAGCAGCTAACGGCAAGGGATATAAAATAATTGATACGGTTGTGATGGATACGCGTGATGTAGACACGGAAGACACAATACATTAGAGTTTTTTAAATCAATAACAGTTTTTGATTTCTATATTTGATTTCTATTCAATACGTCAAGACTTCCACCTCATAGCCTTAAAATATAGGTCAGGTATCCAAATATTATAATTTGATGAGTAATTTTAATCCCCTTAACACGTGTTAACTCATCAAATCAATCTTATCTTGCAATGGGATAAGATAGATAGATAGATAGATAATTCTTTATTGTTCCACCATTATTAAAAAACACAAAAATACAAGAAAAAAAAAAACAGTAAAATAGAATGAAACAATGGGCGGCCTTATCACTAAAAGTGATCTCTACCAGGCAACCTTTGGATGGAGAGGAACTATGAACTGCAAGGCGGGGTTGTTTATACAAACCAATTATAAAAGAGAAAAAAAAAAAATACATAACTATAAACAATAAAATACATAACAGCAAAATAATATATATATAAATATTAGTATAATACATAAATATTATATTTGATAGAAACAAATATAAATAACCAACAATAATAAATAAATACTTAAATGCAGCCGGCTAATATCAATATAAAATTCATAGGGACAAATAAAATGCTTTCAAACGATCTTTAAAGATAGGCAGAGATGGTGCATGTCTAACAGTGACCGGTAAGGCATTCCACAGACGAACAGCTTCTACTGTGAATGACTTATCGTAAAACGAACTATTATGAGAAGGGAACATAAGAGTGAGATTTTCTGATGACCTCAAACAGTGGGAATCATTGCCGAGAAAAACAAAACGTTCCTTTAGGTAACGCGGAGAAAAAGGATTAAATAGTATATTATAAAGAAGAGACAGGATGTGCGTATTCCGACGAAGACGAATAGGAAGCCACTTGAGCTTAGAACGAAATTGAGAAACATGATCATATTTGCGCAAACCAAATATAAATCGTATACAAAAATTTTGAAGACGCTCAAGTTTATTAAGCTGGTCCTCTGTAAGATCTAAATAGCAGATGTCAGCATAATCAAGAATTGGAAGTAATAGGGATTGAGCTAGAACAATCTTAGTGGCAGTGGGAAGAAAGTTACGGAGTCTTTTTAACGAGGCTGCAGCAGCAAACAACTTCTGGCTAGTAACTTGGAGTTGAGGAACCCAACTCAAGGTGCGATCAATTAAGATTCCTAAATTTTTACACGATTCACTAAAAGGTATTAATTCCCCATCTAAATTGACACTAGGAATCGTTCTCCAGTTTACCCTTGAAATCAATCGCGAACTACCCACTATCATCGCCTTAGATTTTGCAGGATTAACTTTTAAGCCAAATTTTTTGCTCCACTCGGTTATAAGGAAAAGATCATTATTAACTACCCTAATACACTCTGGTAGTTCATCCAATGAAGCACTAGAATAAATTTGTAGATCGTCTGCATATAGGTGGTACGATGAAGATAGATTTTGCGAGACAGAGTTTATAAAAATTGCGAAAAGAAGTGGAGAAAGGACACCACCTTGAGGGACGCCAGCAGTCGTATCACACCAAGAAGAGAAATCCTCATCCAGGCGAACCCGCTGCCTGCGCCCATAAAGATAACTGTAAAACCAATCGACAACCGCAGGAGATACATTCATTGAGTGAAGTAAGGCCAAGAGAATGTCAAAATCAACCGTATTGAACGCATTACTGAAATCCAGCAATATAAGTACAGTAAGTTTGCCATTGTCCATGGAATGACGTATATCATCAGTGACCTTGACGAGTGTAGTAGTCGTGCTATGGCCCGGGCGGAAACCTGATTGTAAAGGGTTTAAAAGATTGTGACAATAAAGGAATTTACTAATCTGGTCATAGACAAGGCGTTCAAGAACTTTAGAAAGAAAAGGAAGAATAGATATAGGTCGAAATTCGGAAAATAATTTAGGACTTGATTTTTTAGGAAGAGGAATAATTTGAGCATCCTTCCAAGCTAAAGGAAAAATGCCACTATCAACAGAATTATTCAGAATATCACAAAGAACAGGAAGGATAATTTCAAGAAGCGGCACAAGCATATTGCGACTGATACCATCATTACCAACTGCGTTTGACGTGATTGAAAGTATGCTCTTCTTGATGTCACTAGCGGTTAGACGACTGAAAACAAAAGGAGAATGGTCCGGAATTGGTAAGGCTGAGATGTAATTAAGAGTGTTGGCTTTAATTGCCCCATCAATAGACGAAGAAGAAGAGAAATGGAGATTGAGAGAATTTATATCTAAATTAGTGGGAACGGTATCCTGACGTCCTTTACCAATTCCAATAGACCTAAGAAATTTCCAGACTTTAGCTGGATCATTTTTATCTACAGATTCATGAACATGGTGGCGTAATGCGTTCCTACACACCGTATTGCAGCGATTGCGACATCTAACATATTTTTCTCTGGTAAGATCATTGGGACGGCATTTAAATTTATGTTTGGCACTGGCTTTCTTACGCATCAGTAACTTAATGTCATCAGTAAGCCAAGGAGCAGGAAGGTGCTTCAGTTTAATGGATCGCAAAGGTGCATGCTTGTCATATAATTGCATTAAGATTGAGTTAAAAATTTCCACCTGATCGTTAACTGAATCTGCCTCAATAACCGGGGACCAATCAATGGCGCGAGCATCACTAAGAAATGCGTCATAATCCATACCACTAAAATTGCGCTGAAGGATTATTTTAGGCTTTGCTTTAGGAGGACGAATCTTATATGACAGGAATATCAGATCATGATAGGAAAACTCTTCGGCCGCACATTGACCGTGCTTAGCAACATGCTGAGAGGAAGATACAATTGCCAAGTCAAGAAGTGAGGGAGTAGAGTTAGGAAAGTGATGAGTTGCACCAAGAGGGAGAATATGCATGTTGCAGGAACTAACAACAGATTCTAATAAAGAAGTACGGAAATCTTTTTTTAGGAGACAGGTATTAAAATCACCCATTATAATAGTATGGCTATAGATAGGAATAAGATCTTCTAAATGTCTTTCAAGAGAAGAGAAATAATTAATGTGAAGCGAAGGGCTATAGTAGACTCCGAGTAGAATTTTAGTATGCGACAAGGTCACCTCAATAAATAAATGCTCACCTGCATTAGCAGGGGGAGGTTGAGCAGAAGTACTGATTACGGAGAAAGGAATATGCGATCTAAGATAAATTGCTACTCCACCCCCACCCCTATTAGAGCGATCGTTGCGAATGAGGCGGTATCCAGGCAAAGAATAAGAAATGGAAGGAAGGGAAGGCTTAAGCCAAGACTCGGAGACTATGATAAGATTACAGGTTAGATTATAAAAAAGAATATTATCGAAACCATTATCCTCATTGGACCAGCATACGTTCAAACTGTCCACATTTCTTGCATCCCTTTAATCCCTACAGACAAAGCTTTCAATTTAGCGTCAACAATTTCCGGTGAAAATTCTTATGTTATTACTATAAACGAATTTCTAGGTCAAATAAATAAATAAACCTTAAAATATTTTGTTGGAGTCGATCTACGAGAAGAATGTTTTTCCTGTGGTGTTTATATGGTTGGTCTCTATAGAGTACTCTATAAATACATGCTAAAAACCTTTATGAACCTTAATACATCTTGATGAACACTAATTGGAAGAAAAAAAGTCGTGTATTCAGTAATTTTACTTTAATGGTTTTATTCCTTCTTCATGTACAAAAACTAAGTCTAAGTCAGCCGGATCTACGATTTTTTCGAACCGGGGCAGAAACTTCATAGTGGCACCCCTCACTAGCGCTTCAGATAAATTACTTAAAAAAGTTCACAAATATGGGTAATATAATGGTTGGCATTTTTCCTGAATGGTACATTAAGAACCCTTTAATTAATTTGTACTCTTTATTAACTATTACGATTCTGGTGCCCCATAAAACTGCCGCCCGGGGCGAATTGAACAAGTAATAGGTTTCTGAAACAGCAACAGCTCAGTGGGCGAGCGCTTGCCTTGGAAACATGGTGTGAAGGTTCGAACCCCGGCTCAAACCTCTGATTTCTTTAATTGATTATTAGCGAATTGTGCGATTGTTACCAGCTTTCGGTGAAGGAAACCTGCATGTCTGAGAAAGCCTATCTTTCGAATGACGTGTGACGTCATCCAACCCGCACTTGGCCAGCGTGGTGGACTATGGCCTAAGCCTCTACATTTTTAGGGGAGGCCCTGTCCAACAGTGGGACAAAAGTAAGGGCATGTAAAATAAATAGGTTTCTATGGAGTAGCCTAAAGTTTCTTGAACGTTCTATAGTTTGTGTCTGCCACCCGTCACCAGGTTGTACCTATATTATTTTTTGGATTGTTTCTCCTAAGAGGTAAAATAGAGAAGGAATGTTTGCAATTTGTCTAATTTACGTGAAACTAAACTTGGTTAATACTCTTCAACAAATTATTTACAACGGGTTATTCAAAATTCAATTTTTATGGGTGTTAAAAGAATCTAAAAAATTTGTAGTTATTGTAAAATTGTTAGGGAAAATCTTATTCTAAAAAATCTACTGTAGGTATGGTAAGGTATTATTCTTTATACATATTATAATTTAAACATAACATGTTGCCACACGTACGAAGCCGGGGCGGGCCGCTAGTTATATTAATAAAAGAACAGGGTGTTTTCTAGGAATCTTGATACAGCCAAAACCATTTTTTGTAGAATCTTGATTTTTGGAACCAACATTGTTCTAATAGTCTAGGTGAGCATTAAGAACGGACTTTTCAAAATTCCACACCTAAGTGGGTGAAATGGGCTCCCAAAATCTGTATGAAAAAAAAATGTTTTTCATCACACGGACACGAACGAACTTTGTCAGTATACCTACTGAACAAAAGAAATAAAGAAACACGTGTATTTACAACTTTTTGAAAATTGCCCTTTATAGGGGTTTTATGATGGTTTATGAGAATACAACGCGGAAAAAACATTTCATGCTGCATTGATGAAACTTTGCGAACATTTATCAAACTGAAGCAATCCATGTATAAATAATATTTTTTTGAAAATAAACTCCTAAAGGGGTCCAATTGGGGCCCAAAATGTTTTTCGACCAACAGTCATAAAACTTAATTGAGGTGATATTGCAAACAATAATCTAAGAAACCTATTTTCGGCATTTTTCGAAAAACAACCCCTAAAGTAATTTCGTGGGGTAGGAAAGTTTGCACCAAGAAGGATTTCCATTTAATGCTATGATGCAGTTAGAGTAAGGAAACTCGGTAAATAAACTCAACACAACAATTGAAGAAACAAATCGGCATTTTTCTAAAATCAACCTAAGTGGGTCAAACGGGGTATCAAAATTTGAATGAAAATAAAATATTTTTTCATCACATGTACACGAAATATTGCCAATGTACTGAAAAAAAATTGTGGAACACGTGTATCATTATTTTTTGAAAATCGACTATTAGAGGGATATGATAGATAGATAATTTAAAACACTTTTTAGTAACAAAGTCAACGCGGGTGAAGCCGCGGGCTACAACCAGTAGTAGAGACAGTACACGGGAAACATTATCAAAACCGGCTAACCGCTGACAGACGAAAAACAAAACTGATTTAAATGTATCAGACTGAATATTCAGACCGTTTATAATTTTTAATCGTTCAATTAAAAATTATAAACGGTCTGAAAATTTATTCTCAGTCGCAAGTGTTAACGTTGATTTAAAAACAGTATAAAAAGAAAGTTCAAAACATTGGACAGCATCGCTTCCACATCTCTCCAGCAACGGTAAGTACACACGTTCAGCACTATCTAATTATTTCTTATTGAAATCAAACTACTTTTTTAAATTATTTCTTCTTTATCATAGGTATTTGTGTTGTATTATCAAGGAGTAGATACCTAGTTAAGTTACATGTATTGAGGCGTTAATCTATTATAATTATATTCTGCCGCCAAGCGTGTTTGTCTAAGAAGTTAACATGCCTAGAATAGGAATGTTAATTTTAACATGCTGATGATAGCTGTAATGTATGTTAATTTTCAGTATTATTAGTATTCAGTACAAATTTGAAATTACGATACTGATAACATACTTTACAACTAATGATAGCTGTAAAGTATGTTAATTTTCAGTATCGTAATTTCAAAATTGTACACGCTCAGTTTCGCAACCTAAATATGCGCCAAAAATCGCTGCCGTCAGCGATCTTTGGTGCAGCTGAATGCAGACTAATTTCTGAAATAAAAAAATACATACAAGTTATTCAACGACCTAAAATCCCCTCTAATCAAATAGGTCCCAGACTCTATTGACCGGAAAGAAATTCATGAAATAATGGCGGCTCAGTAAAAAAGAAAATGATTGAGACTTATTACGAATATTGATTAATTATGAAGGAGTTAGACGAGCAAAATGCCCGGACTAGGGGCTCCCCACACATAACTGCGATGCGATGCGATGCGGCGCCGCATTGCAGGAATTTGTATGGAAAATTCATTTGTTTCTCGCAGATATTTGCGATGCGATGCGAATTCGCAGTTAAGTGTGGGAGCTCTATGTCTCAATTTAATACATAATCGACGGTATCCGAGATTACGAAATATTATGCGGCAGCGTGACGATCTATTAGTCGCTCAAAGAAAAAATGCTATATATGAATAAGGCCTCTGCCACGCCGCGGCGTAAACAGCGGCGCGCCGCTGTTTTCGAGAACCGGTCCAGTTGATTTTTCTTTTTTTTGTACAAAATTATTTTTATTTTATTCTTTTTAGTGGTTCCCTTGGTGTATTATTAGGTTAACTTTTAACAAATTATATTTTATTCTGACAAACAGCCAGTTTAATATTTATTTTAAAAACACCACTAACACAGCTATGGACCACTCAGAGTAATTCTGAGATGGACCATCATCATAGAATGTTTCTTATTTAGCTAATTGTATTTAACTGTATTTTTATTTTTCAATTTACATTTAATGCGCTTTTTATCTGCATGTTGTCTTCGCCTATAATTGTAATGACATTGAGCTATAATTTCCAATTTTCCATGTATATTTAAAGGATGTAACAAAGTACATTATGTTGGCGTTCAAGAAATAAAATTAAAACAAAAAAAAAACACTAATATACAAGCTTAACAAAAATCTCTAAAAATGTTGATGTGACAATATCTTAATAACTAAACAACTAAATTAAAAACTAACTAAAACTAACCAATTGCCATAAACTGAAGATATCTAGGGGTTATACTCGTAATTCTCGAGATCCATGGTCTGCAACCTCGGTGGGTCTACGTTTATTGGTGCTGAGATCCCATGTCCGCCTTCTTGCTCCATCATCAGACCCTGATCACCATTTTTCTAGTAACTACTCATCGAGAGATACCCAACGAGCCCAAACTCGTCGGATCTACGTTTATTGGTGCAGTGATCCCGTGACGACCTTCCTCATCATCAGACCCTGATCTCCATTTTTCTAGCAACTACTCATCGAGACCTATCCAACGAGTCCAAATTCGGTAGGTCTACGTTTGTTGGTGCCGAGATCCCGGACGACCTTCCTGCTCCATTATCAGACCTTGATCACCATTGTTCTAGCAACTACTCGTCGAGAGCTACCCAATGAGCCGAGACTCGGCGGATCTACGTTTATTGTGCAGAGTTTCCTTGACGACCTTCCTGCTCCATCATCAGACCCTGATCTCCATTTTTCTAGCAACTACTCGTTGAGACCTATCCATCGAGTCCAAATTCGGTAGTTCTACGTTTAGAGGCACGGCTAGGATGTATTGTTAATTTTATTACAGAGTTCCGGTGGGCATCTATGGTCTTCTTCATCAGATCCACTTCACCAAATGATACATTCTGAATGAAAATGTTTGACTAGTTTCAAAAATACCAAAATCGCTATATGTATGCCTATAATACAGCATGCGGTTTTGCATTTTTGCCATATTTGTAGACCTAACAGTTAAGGATTATGTTAATTGATTAAAAATAGATTAATAATTCAGTGGCTAATAACTAAAAGATAATTAATGATTCATGATTAACGTTCAACCAGAATAAGAGCTCTTGAGCGCTCAGTATAGGTCCCAAGGTTGGCAATTCCACGTGTCAGAATGTGTTATCATTACATAGTATATAAATGGGTATGTAAAAGCTATGTAAGTTATTAAAAATGGTGGTGATATAATTATAACTTTATTTGTGAATAACGTAGGGTAATTTATTCAAACTACCCTCTACCAAAGTATCAGATATTAATTATTTAACAGAAAAGGCACAAATATTAATGTACATGGATTTATTCAACCATCATAACAATGATCATTGATCATCCAATAATATAGAAATAATCACCGATAGTAAATATGTTATAAGAATATTACGATTTAACAATTAACATTAAAATATTATAATCTTTACACTGTCAGGAAACTATATAAAAATATAGGGGTTACCCCCTATGTGGCCACCTCCAATTTCCCCTTGCCACAGCCTTCGCCATCCAAGTCATATATTAAATTACTTATTAATCATTAACATATAAATTATGACATTATCATAGTAACATCAAACACATAGCAACATAATATTACAACAAGATATACAAAATACTTAACTCTCAGAGTTCCGTCGTCGATCTACAACCCTCTACTAGGATTACTGTCTATGTTGCTGACAGAACACTGTTTCAATACTGTTATTTCTTAGATTCCTTAATACTGTCGAAGATTATTGAAGACTGTTCGTTCTAAATGGATACATCTTATTTTATAGCCATCGGATATAAAGTACAAGTACCCCCTCAATCTACTGAGGTGACGGGGCGACAGTCATTCTCTTTACTAATATTAAGTTATAATATTCCTGCTAGTCGCTACCCCAATTCTTCTGGCTGGAGAGCTTCTCTTGTTCGGTGAAGCTGTACTACTCATACAAAAAAAAGCTGCATCTTCCGGTTCGCGGTCGGGAGCTATGGCGGTGACCTTAGTTCTTCGGTGAATCTCCACATTCCGGATTATATCGCACAATAAAACTCCGAGCATAGCTCTCTCCATAGGTGGTGTGATTCTGAGCTTCTCTGCGCTGCACAGTTGGTTTTTAGGGTTCCATACCTACTAGTAAAAGGTAAAAAAGGAACCCTAGGTCTGACTTCGTCTGTCTGTCTGTCTGTCACACACCTATATATTTCAGGAACCACTGGTGCTATCAATTTGAAACCTGGAATAGTTTTAGATCTTACTAACCCAGCCCCATCACAAATAAAAAAAAAAATATTTTTTTTTTTACTTTTTTTATAATGGGGTCGAAATGGGTCATCAAAATTTCAAAGTGAGACTACTATATCGAGTAGGGTATCATATAAAAGGGCTTCATTTGCACATCGCAAACCTGATTTTTATTTTGGTTTATGTCACGTAGTAATATTAATATATGTTGGTCTATGTGGGCTTCTAAACAAATTGACCAAATTTTATGTGTGTATTTTATGTATGTATGTAGGTTATCCGCGAATTTCTCAGAAACTACAGGTCCGGTTTCAAAAAATTTTCCGAGTCAAAGTAAATTATCTAAAAAGCATAAAATAACGAAAATATATTGAAGTCGGTGTCAGCTCGTGCTAGTCTTAGTTAACATGATGTGCTAGCACCGACTTCAATATACATATTTTCGTTATTTTGTGTTTCTTAGATAATTTACTTTGAAGTCGGTTTTTATTTTTTTAAATAGTTTATTTTTGGATATGTTTTCCTAAGAGGCAAAATGGAGAAGGAATGTTTGCATTTTGTCGATTTTACCTGAAACTTAGTTTAATTATTTTATTGAAGCGTACTATTCAACAAAATTATTGAAACACAAATTTACAATGCGTCTCGTCGTCCGACGATAGAAGAAAGAATCAAGTCATGCAATTCCTGCGCACACTCTCCAAAATGCATTATGTAGACTACTGACAGGCTGGCTACTTTGCGCTTATGCTCTAAGCTTTGTAAATTATTGGACCCAAGAGACTTTACAAACTTATTTCTCGGGTGACAAGTGGCAGTGCATTGCAACTGTCTATGGGCTGGCGTGTCGCGCGACCATCAGATCATGTTTTTCTCTTAACCACGTTGAATAAAAACACTAAGTACTTCATAAGGACAGGACAAAGATCTGGACAATATAAGTGGGTGGGCTCAAAACTTTGGTTTAATGGTTAATCCAGCGAAATCTCAAGCTCTTATTATTGCTAGCAAGTACTTTTATAGTCATTTGGATCAACAGTCTCTCCCACCAGTGATGTATAATTCTACTCCTATTATATATTCCAAATATGCTAAGAACTTGGGTGTATATATGGATTGTAATTTATCTTGGAATGGCATGTTATGGCAGTCAGCAGGAGAGTATATTGCTCATTTCAGTCACTCAAACGTCTCCATAATTTCCTGCCATTTCAAATCAGATTAACTCTTGCCCAGTCTCTCCTTCTGCCGCTTTTAGACTACGCTGATGTCTGTTTTCTTGACACAACGGAGGACCTCCTCAATAAACTAGAACGCTTGCAAAATTTATGCATTCGTTTTATTTACGGCCTTCGAAAGTATGATCACGTGTCGGAATTCCGACAGCGTCTTAAATGGTTACCTATCCGGCAGCGTCGGGATTCTCACTGTCTGTATGTACCTATGTATTTATATAAATATATATATATATATATATATTATCAAATACAACACTATATGTATTTATTTAATTTTACTGTATATTATATGTGTATATTTGTTATTGTATTATATATAATATTTATTACATAATTTACTTTGTATTTTTGTATGTAGTAATTTGTTGTACACTTGTTTGATCCTTAACAGTATTTAAATTTTTCTCCAAATTCTCCATCAAATCAAAGGTTAGCTGTCAGAAAACTCAATGTTTGGGTTAAGCACGCCTTTGTGCATTAATTTTCTTTATTTTATACTAATGTGTAATATTATTGTGTGCAATAAAGAATAAGAATAAATTTCCTAAAAGGCACCGCAGCTCCCAAACCTTGTCAAACAGGGTATATGGCATTCTTACCAACTAAATCCCCCGCGGCTATCACATCGGTACATGAGAGGGGGGACCTGAGCTTTCCGGTGGGATTTACAAAAGGTAGGTACATAATATACTGCCGTCATAAAACGAAAGGACGTATCTACTTAAATTCGAAACGGAGAAATAAAATAAAAAGTATTTTTGAAAGTAAAAAATTCGCTGTGCTCAAGAAAATAATAAAAATAATATTTTTTCTGTGAAAAAGTATGAATTAAAGTTTGGTCTATTGAATTAAAGATGCAAATATTATTAAAATAGGTTTTATATATTAAATAAATTACATTTTCCCTTTTTGCTTAGTAAAAAAATTACAAGAATATACATGATACTGCAATGAAAAGACGTTTCTGGCTAGATACTTCCTTTCAACTTAGTAATTTATGAAACGTCTTTTTTACTTAGCGATAATGGGTAACTAGGTTGTCGTTACCTAAATAAAATAGACGTATTTAGCCATTTACTGCTTTTCAACTTAGTGATTCTTACCTACAGTCGGTGAACTTACAATAATTCCTGTAGAAACGCCAATGTAACATAATTAACTGTCAGATAATTAACAGCCCATATATAAACTGAAATAAATTTAATCATAAAATAAAAATGAAATATAAAACTACTTTTGATGGTACTCATTCATACCACCAAGGCACCAACAAACGTGAAATGTTAAGGTTCTGGGCGGAAAATTGTAGTATACTTCTTAATATTGATCGCTCAGCTGATTTTGATTACAATAAAACAAATATCTGAATTTCCTATAGATATAGCTCTAGACAAACCAATTTCTATCAGCGAAATTACTGCCGCCATTCAGCCACAAAAACTTTTTAAGCAAATGTGGCATGTTGAACTAGTTACCAAAGACTTCACAGAGTTAAACATCTTTCCACTGTATGAAAATAAAAGTAACTCGGCTGATTGAAATTCTTATAGAGGTACCTCACTTCCCACGGCTTTCGGAAAAACCTTGGCCAGAATACTCCCCAACCGTCTCATAAATGATAAAAGAAAATATTCTTCCCCAACCTCAATTTGGCTTTCGTCTAAATAGAGGCAATATTTCGATTGGTCAATTACAAGAGAAAAGAACAACATCGAGCAGTATTTCTTTGTTTGGTAGACCTCGAGACTTTTGATAGTGTGCGTCGTGTCACTTTTTGGATTCTGCTACTCAAACTTGGTTGTACAGAAAAGTTTGCACGGATGTTAAGACTGTTACATGATAACATAACCTGTGTTTATGTAAACGGTGAGCGGACAGATTTTTTCCCCGTGAGTTGTGGAGTGAAGCAGGGTTGCGTTTTGGCACTAATACTATTTGCAGTGTACTTTTTAGTGGTAGTGGTAGATACATTAAGAACAGCCAACAATACACACATTTGATATCTTGCTTACTAATGGCAAACTTTTTTATTTATCCCCGCTAAAACCTCAAAGAATGGTCTCCCATGATATATTCACAGACACAGAGATTTGGTATGCGGATGATCCTTGTTTTGTGGCGGAAACTTCGAATGCCTTTCAAGATTTGATGGAAAAACGAAATCTCACGACTCGTAGATTCGGCTTAAAAGTAGGTAAGTATAACAAAGATAGAATTTATGTCTATGGACACAGAAGTTCCTACTCCATAGCCGTATATACGGCTCAACGCCACAATTCTTAAATTTTTCAACTTACCCTCGTCGGAGACGTGGATACTTTATTGCAGACATACGAACATTGGATAGATTTCATCTCAAGTGCCTCCGTGAAATCATGAACTTTCATTGGTCTTATCGTTTGAGACACCAATGTTTTGCGTCGAGGTAAATTTTACGGGATTAGGCGTATCTAATGAAACGTCATTTACGCTGGAGTGGCCACGTAGTTAAGATGTCGGACGATAGAGTAGTAAAACGCATTGTCACGGCGTAAACGGAACGCAATATCAAAAACTGTCAAGAAAACGTCTGTCAAATGTCATCCGCTACAGTTCGATACTAGAAATCAATTTTGAATTCGCTAACTGCTACTTCTACGCTACTACACTTTTTGTATCATCGTCTACGAAATAAATCAATTTGTCAAAATTACCTAAACCTCTTCGTCATTGAGAGCACCCCTGAGGATTCAACGTGTCTGCCGAGACATATTTGGACCTTCTACGTCGGATTTACGAAGAACCTA
This sequence comes from Furcula furcula, assembly GCA_911728495.1. NCBI lineage: Eukaryota > Metazoa > Arthropoda > Insecta > Lepidoptera > Notodontidae > Furcula > Furcula furcula. Next base: position 5,346,992 of record OU452246.1, on the reverse strand, counting down.
CCAGGATACCCTCAAGGACGCTAGGTGCCATTGGCGATTTTTGGGCATCACAACACGCATCGCAGCCTGAAACCACCATTTTCCGAAGAAACGGTACGACCGCCACTCATCCTATTCTAAAAACCTATCCTGTATCTGTGTTAATCGTGAGGAACTTTACATTCCAGTGATTGAAACGCAAGGAGCTGTCGTTACGTTTGCCAAGTGTCTAGCAGCGTGCCATTGCCAGCATCAGCTGCCGCTTCCAACCGTAAGTACTCCAACTTTCACTAAGTCTCCAAGATGAGCACAGAACTTAGGTCGAAATCCCCATGCAAATTGACCGTTACAGACGATGAAAATACGAATCAGTTATTACGCGATCTGATAAAAAAGCGATCCATACTAAAAGGACGCTTTACTAAATTCGCTAATCATATAAATGTTTTCAAAACTGACGAAATTTTGCCTATTGAAACACGCGTTGACCTAAAGTTACGCATCCAAAGAGCCGAGAGCCTATTTTCTGAGTTTAATGATGTCCAAAATAAGCTCGAAGAATCGGTGTTAGAAGAAGATCTCGAAGATCAACTTACGCAACGCGAATTATTTGAGGATAATTACTATAAAACCGTGGCTAGGGCTCAATGTTTGCTTAGCAGTGGAGAGGTCACTTCTCGTCACCAAAAGGCGCCTACTACTGATTCAGTGAAGCTGCCTACTATCTCAATACCTACCTACGATGGCTCTTATGAGAATTGGTTGGAGTTTAGGGATACCTTTCAGTCGCTTATACACAATGCTGATCACATACCGAACATTCAAAAGTTCCATTACCTAAAGTCCTCCCTAAAAGGCAGTGCAGCACTGGTAATCGATTCACTAGAATTCTCTGCTGCAAACTACACAGTGGCGTGGGAATTACTTCTCACTAGGTACAATAACAGCAGATTGCTAGTGCACAATCATGTCAAATCACTATTCACTATTCAGACATTGACAAAAGAATCACCAGATTTACTACGCAATTTAGTGGATACGATTTTGAAAAATTTACGTGCCTTAAAAATGTTAGGTGAACCAGTCGATAGCTGGGACACGCTAATTATTTACATTGTTGTCTCTAAATTAGATAAAACTACAGAACGCGAATGGGAGCAATATAAAAACACGTCACACAAACAAACTGATGATTCTAAGTCAAAGCTGAAGGTGAATGACTTATTAACATTCCTAAAAGATAGGGCCGACATGCTGGAAACGTTGCAAGTGTCCCACAGTAGCACAAGTTATTGCACTAAAAAAATAAACACAAACAAGCACAATAACACTAAGGTTCACTGCAATGTTTCCACCAGTAAGCCACAAACGCAAGGAAAAAGAGGTTGTTTACTTTGTAACGCTAATCATTCACTTTACGCATGTCAACGATTCCTAAGCATGAACTTAGAGTCTAGATTAAAAGTTGTAAAAGATAAAAATCTATGCGAGAACTGTTTGCGCTCGGGTCACAGCATTAATGACTGTAAGTTCGGTCCGTGTCGGAAATGTGATAAAAAACATAACTCGTTGATTCATAATGACAGTGAAGTTAGCTGCAACGTAGCATCTCACTCAATAAGCGATGACAATAAACCGGTTTCAACTATGCACCCAGACCTCCGCGCGTCGCAACCTAGCTGCATCGGTCCCGCGCACACAAACGTTCTATGCGCTAGCTATCCTTGTTCACGAACTATTTTACTATCCACAGCGTTAGTGGAGGTAAAAGGTAAAAATAATACCTATCACAAAGCGCGCGCGCTTCTCGACTCGGGCAGCGAAAGGTGTTTTATTACGCGATCATTATGTGAACTATTAGATGCGCCATTAATACAGTCCACTCAAGAAATACGTGGTGTAGGGAATTCTATTACGCAATCCACACAAATTTGCAATATAGAAATCAAATCTCACACCAGCCCTTATACGATGCGAATCCAATGTTTGGTACTGCCACACATTACGTCTACGCTTCCAGTAATATCTAAACAATACACGCAGTTTGGTATTCCTGATAATATTCAATTAGCTGATCCATTTTTCCTTGAATGCCAGAGTCCAACAATCCTGTTAGGCGCGGATATATTCTGGGATTTATTATGCGAAGGAAAGATGCGATTGTCCAGTGGTCCTTTCCTACAAAACACGCAGTTAGGATGGATCATATCGGGTCCCTTAAGTACAGAATGTAAAACGGGCCCTGTCCAATGCAACTTTTCTCAATCGATAGAAATTCAGCTTCGCAAATTCTGGGAAATCGAAGAACTACCTAGGCTTTGTGATACACGCACCGAGGAGGAACGCGAATGCGAAAACCATTTCATCAAAACTACGACGCGCAATAGTGATGGAAGGTTTTGCGTTCGTATTCCCCTCAAATCATCACCACAAAGTTTAGGGGAGACATTTCCTCAAGCCCTGAACAGATTTCTATCGTTAGAGAAACGTCTGCAACGCGCTCCTGAATATAAAAAATTATATGCAGATTTTATGCACGAGTATGTGGCCCTAGGTCATATGACTCGTATAGAATCCTACGCGTCACCACATTTTTTTATGCCACACCACGGAGTCTTGCGCGAGAACCGAACCAGCACCAAGCTTAGGGTGGTATACAATGGAAGTGCTGCCTCGAGCACCGGGGTGTCACTAAACGATATACAGCTTGTTGGCCCGCCCATTCAGGGTGACCTGCAGGCTATATTATTGCGTCTACGTCTGCATAAGTACATAGCTTGTGCAGACGTCGAAAAAATGTATAGACAGGTCGAAGTCGCAGAAGACCAACGCGAGCTGCAACTTATCCTTTGGCGTGACGAACCTACCCAAAATATAGGCATCTATAGACATGACCGCATCGTCTATGGTACAGCTTCTGCGGCGTTTATGGCAGTCCGATGCTTGAAAGAAACAGCTGTTGGCTGTACAGATTCCGATGTCACGCGAATAATTAACGAAGACTTTTTTGTTGATGACTTAATTACCGGCCATGATGATAAAGATAAACTTCTCGATTTATGCGAAAAAACATACAAAGTGTTACAGTCGGGATGTTTTCCATTACGCAAATGGATCTTTAATTTTGAAAATCATCAGCCATCAACAAAAATCTTCGACGGTGTCACGCCACTAAACCTGGACGAGAACAATCATTGCAAAACGCTAGGCATTGGCTGGAATAACGTGTCCGATGAACTTAATTATAAAACTGAGTTTAATAATGACAATGCCGTAACAAAACGCTCAATATTATCGCACATCTCACAAATTTTCGACCCGCTTGGCTTGCTGAGTCCAACCATAATGATCGCTAAAATTCTATTGCAACAGCTATGGTTATTAAAAGTAGACTGGGATGACGCGCTGCCCCGTGATAATAAGGAGGCTTGGAACCGGTTTGCTACTAGTTTAGCCACGCTCGAAAGTGTTCGAGTGCCTCGCCACGTTATAGGTAGCGATTATATGTATTTAGAGTTGCATATATTTTGCGATGCATCTCAGACGGCATACGGCGCGTGCGCTTACGTGCGCACGGTAACTGAGAATGGGCTAACGGGATCTATTAGGCTGTTATGCTCCAAGGGCAAGGTCGCACCGATAAAACCTGTGAGTGTACCTAGACTTGAATTATGCGGAGCATTATTAGGCGCGCGGATGTATGTAAAATTACGTGAGGCTCTTCATTGTCATTTTGAAAACGTAGTATTCTGGACCGACTCGACAATAGTCTTAGGTTGGTTACGAATGGCACCGAATTTATTAAAAACATTCGTACAAAATCGGGTGGCTGAGATTCACGAACTCACGAAAGAGTTACCGTGGAGACATGTGAGTGGAAAAGAGAACCCAGCTGACTTGGTCTCGCGTGGTCTGGCCTTACCCGACCTTGTTTCCTCATCGTTGTGGTGGGAAGGACCATCCTTCCTTCGTAACTTCGAATCAACGGTAAATTCTGTGGATTTAACTTCGAGTATTAACTCAGAAACTACGCCTGAAATTTTAACCGAAGTTAAATCTAACATTGTAAATGTTTTACACACGGAGAAGGCTGGACAAATATTTCCCTTTTCAAGATTTTCTAAGTTCGAGCGAATGAGACGCGCATTCGCTTACGTGCTGCGATTTATTAATAATACGCGCAAGAAAATAAATCGTCAGTCAGGCGAGCTCACCGTTGACGAGCTTAGAAAATCTGAAATGGAATTAGCTAAACTGTCACAAATCGAGTCATTTAGTGAAGAATTTAATTTAATTTCTAAGAGTCAACCGCTAAAAAAGAAACCTAGTCTTTTTAAGTTAAATTTATTCATTGATGATTCGAATATTATACGCGTAGGTGGTCGAATTAGCAACTCGGACCATTTTGAGTATGACCAGAAACACCCGGTGTTACTCTCGTCTAAACATCACTTTTCAGTATTGCTCATGCGCAGTGAGCATCAGCGTTTGCTTCACGCTGCTCCCCAAGCTCTGCTGTATGACATTCGTCAGCGGTGGTGGCCTATCGGGGGAAGAAATCTCGCACGGAAAATTGTTAACGATTGCATTGTGTGCAAACGACTGAAGGGTAAGACTTTGAGTCCAATTATGGGAATGCTACCAAAGGAAAGATTAAGTCCTACTTACCCATTCTTATACTGCGGGGTCGATTTTATGGGGCCAGTACACATATTAAATCGCAAGGGTAGAGGTGCTAAAACCGTAAAATCGTACGTCTGTCTATTTATTTGCTTCGTCACACGCGCAGTACACTTGGAGTTGGTAAGTGACTTATCCACTGAGGCTTTCATTTTGGCTCTAAAACGATTCATTTCTCGCCGAGGAAAACCTGACACCATATTCTCCGATAATGGGACAAATTTCGTCGGTGCGAAAAATGAACTCTCTCGTTTTTTAACTCGCTGTTCTGCTGACATAGCTGGATACGCCGCTAGTCAGGCAATTAAATTTAAAAATATACCTAGCTACGCCCCTCACTTTGGAGGCTTGTGGGAGGCTGGAGTAAAATCTTGCAAACTACACTTGGCACGCGTGATCGGCAACGCTCACTTAACATTTGACGAGTTTACTTCAGTCCTAGCGCAGGTGGAATCTATCCTTAACTCCCGTCCACTATCCCCACTGTCTTCCGATCCACAGGACTTCCTTCCTCTCAGTCCTGGTCATTTCCTGGTTGGACGGCCGCTGACTTCACCGGTGTATCAGGACATGCGAAACGAAACTGGAGGACTGCTGAGCCGGTACCAGAGGGTGGAGCAGATTCGCCATCACTTTTGGAAGCGTTGGGCTAAAGAATACGTTTCTGAGCTACAGACCAGATGCAAATGGAGGGAGAACAAAGACAGCCTGCAGCCTAATACGATGGTCGTCATCAAGGACGACAACCTTCCGCCTCTCAAATGGAAGATTGGTCGCATCGTTAACACCATCAAAGACAACCAAGGCATCTCTCGAGTGGCGGACATTCGCACGGCGTCGGGAACTATCGTCAGGCGTGCATTTTCGAAAATATGCCCCTTGTTTCATGAAGAGGATTCACGCAACACCTTTTGAAGCCAAGCTTCAAGGCCGGCGGTATGTCACGGCGTAAACGGAACGCAATATCAAAAACTGTCAAGAAAACGTCTGTCAAATGTCATCCGCTACAGTTCGATACTAGAAATCAATTTTGAATTCGCTAACTGCTACTTCTACGCTACTACACTTTTTGTATCATCGTCTACGAAATAAATCAATTTGTCAAAATTACCTAAACCTCTTCGTCATTGAGAGCACCCCTGAGGATTCAACGTGTCTGCCGAGACACGCATCATTTATTCTGAACTAGAGGAAGGCTAACTTCTCAGGTATAAAGATGGTCTGAAAAGACATGAAGGGATGTATAGTGGATCACCTTCACTAGGATAATTTAGCTAAGCAACGAAGTACATGAAGACAAAAAGTACATGACCTGGTACAGGTGTTCGAGGAGCAAAGGAGGCATGTATTGGATGCTAAGTGGGATGCGATTTAGGAGCAGGCCAGGGTGGCCTGCTCCTAAATGCAATACAATTATGTAACTGGTACTCTTATGTCCACATTGCACTCGTATATACAGTACCATAACAGGCTATAACATTAATGTTAGAATTCATAGTGTAATCACATGATTTGTAGAGTTTTTAATATAGACCGTAGATAAAATAGATGCAGTAACGTCTTTTCATTTTATGATTAAATACATTATTGTGCAAACAAATAAGACGGTTCTACGTAAATGCGTCTTTTCAACTTATTATATGTCAGAAATGACTTTCTTACTTCGTAAACATTATGACTTGCAGCAGAAGCGTCTTAATTAATAGTGAGATTTATATGGTTCTGATTGTTAAAGCCAGAATAAAAAAATACTGGTAGATGCGTCATTTTTTTCTGATCCCGATGGCATATTTAACTCAATTATGAAAAAAATGTCAGATACGTCTTTTTTCCTTATGACGGCAGTATAGTACACAGTAGTCACAGCGGATCTTTGTGTCTGAAGTTGGCTGCAAGACGCTGCGCAGTAGCTATTTTTGTGTTTTTGTCACGATTGTACCTGCGCAATGGTTTGCCAAACCTAACTTACAGTAAAGGTATAAATTATTATTACAGTTGGTGGGTGCGTGACATTGAAATAAATGAAAACCTGGACTTTTTCACATAAAACATGGATCTGAAAATATTATGTGGAGTATTCCTGGTGGTGCTAGCGGTGGTGACGGCGTATGAAAATCCAACAGACCAAGACCCTGCCACAGGCCAATTGGTCTATTTTAAAAAAGAACATCCTGTAAGTTTTTTTTTTAAACGTAAAACGTAAACGTAGAATGTTTACTGCTTACTTGGCTGCTGATTATAACAACCGGAACTGAAGGACTGAGACACTCAGTTCCATCCATGCCACTAAAGGGTTGACCCATCTACGTTTAGTTCTTTAATCTCTAGGACCCAGTAATTTCACCAGCTACAGCGTCTTTTACACCAGATTATAGCCCTTCAAGCTGGAGTGCTAAAAGCGCTCACCTCCACTCGTCTGATGAAGATGATCTATCAATCCCAAAAAAAAAAATTGAATACTGATACAGTGTTTACGCACGGCTGATTTTACTAAAGAAAAGAATTTTATATTTTCATTTGCAATGAGGTTGGGTAAAGTAAGATCTAAAACTATTCCACGTAGAACGTTCCTGAAATATATAGATGTGACAGACAGACAGATAGCCATACAGACAGACAAAGTCACACCATAAAAAAAAGATAAGCATAGTAATGTTTTGTCTTTTATTTACGCGAATACTACACATTGAAATGACACTACTTTTACGGGTTATATCGCAGTTTATTTTAATAGATTCATTTCAAGATAAGTTATAGTGTTGTTAAAAAATCTAATGTATAATTACATTTACAGAATCCTATTGGCATACTGACTACTGCTTCTGGTGCACCCATCAATTATAACGACACAGTTACTATGAACAAATCGTTGATTTTCAATGAATATTTCATGGACAGTTTAACACATTTCGTTCGGCAACTTACAGTAGACAGGATGGTCCATGCTAAAGCAGCAGGAGCTTTCGGCTATTTTGAAGTAACTGACGATTTGGCAGATATTTGTAAAGCGAAGGTCTTCTCAGAAGTTGGAAAAAGGACACCGGTAGCAGTAAGGTTCTCACCGACACATCAGCTTGGCGGAGGCATAGACACATCAAGGGACAGCAGAGGTTTCGGCGTTAAGATGTATACAGAGGAGGGAAACTTCGACATGGTAGGCTTCCACACTCCAATGTTTGTTTACAAAGACCCAATATTATTTCCCTACTTCTCAAGGTTTATGCTAAGAAACCCAGTTACGAATTTACCAGACCCGAACATGTTTTGGGACGCCGTGAGTCTGCGTCCGGAGTGCATTTTTATTATTATATATCTCTTCGGAGACAAAGGCATCCCGGACGGCTACCGTTATATGCCTGGTTTCAGTATTCATACGTATCAGGTTTCCAACCAGTTAGCGCAGAGATCCTTCATAAGATTTCACTTTAAGCCAGATGCTGGTGAGAAGTATTTAAATGCTACAGCAGCTGCCACTATAGCAGGCACTGATCAGGATTACGCAGTCAGAGATCTATTCACAGCTATTGGCAATGGTAACTTTCCTAGTTGGACATTATATGTCCAAGTGCTGTCTGAGGATGACGTCAAAAACGCGACCTTTGACGTTTTTGACGTAACTAAAATATTGCCAGAGGATACGTACCCTTTAAAAAAAGTAGGGAAATTAGTTTTGAACCAAAACCCGAAAAATCACTACGCTCAAGTTAATCAGATAGCATTTGGTTTAGGAAATCTTGTACCAGGTATCCAGGGAGGACCTGATATACTGTTCCAAGCTCGTCGTTTTGTATACAGAGATGCCCAGTTACACCGTCTAGGAGCAAACTTGTACAAAATACCCGTCAACAAACCGAATCAAACAAAGCCTTTAACATACAATCGTGATGGTCTACAACCTACTGACGATAACTATGGGGATATGCCTATATATTACCCTAACTCTTTTAATGGTCCGGAACCTTACGTAGAGCCTGATTATGTACCTTTGATTGAATGGAAGCAAGACCCAACGGCTAATAATTTCGATCAAGCGAGGGACTACTACATTAACATGTCACGAGGGGAGAAGACTAGATTAATAGAAAATATTATGGAAACTGCATCCGCTGCAACGGCAGACATACAACAACGGCTCGTCAACGTCTTCTCAATGGTCCATGAGGATCTAGCTAATGAATTGCAAGAAGCTTTGGACACGTACTATGCGTAATTTTTTTTGGTGACGCCAGGCTCTATTACAGGATAAATGAGAAAAATTTAAAGCGAAGCGGTACCTACTACAAGTACCTACCTATATCTTTGAGTGGAATAACAATTTAAACAAGCGAAATGTCACTCAGACACAATTTAAATTGTCTACATCCCGAATTGAAAGTTACCCCTTATATATATAATTCATTGCCTGAAAAAATAGTTGTCTTACCACAACATGAATTTTGTAGTAAACTAAGGGAATGGTTAGTAGAAAAATGCTTTTATACAGTTAAAGATTATTTAAAGAAATCACCTTCTTACTACGTTAGAACTGCATTGTAGACTGAATGTTATTGTACGCACATTAGGTACTAAAAATATCAATGGTGGGTAATCTAGCATTTTTATGATAACAATGTTTTCTTTTATTTAGGTTTAATAGTGGCATAACATTATATTAATTGATATGACTTGACATTATATGTATTGGTTTTAATTAATTTATAAGTATGACATATTCCAGGCTTGACATTTTTTAAATCCAAAATTAATGTGTACATTACTTTGCATGCTATCTAATGGCAAATCTGTATCGCTCGCTATATTTCTAATGTACCATCTTTATACACACCACATTTATGCAAATAAATTGAATTGTATTGAATTGTATTGTATCATTTTTTTTTTAAATCCTCACATGGATGAACGAACTCATAAAATAACTTTCCTGCGATGGCGCAGGATGGAATAGATCAAGGTTAGATAACGGATCAGACCCTAAACAGTATCTGTCTAATTCGGAGGGTCCTAAATTTAATGGAGCATAAATCCAGGGAGTTGCCACCTTCCTGCTTGTTCTTATCACCAGACTTTAATCATCATTTGTCTACCTACTACTCGAAGCAACCTAGCCAACGACTCCATATTTGGCCTACGTTTATTGGAGCAAAGTTCCCGTGACCACCTTGCTGCTCCATCATCAAAACCTGATCACCATTTTTCTAGCAACTACTCGTCGAGACCTCTGACCTACCCAATGAGCCTAAACTTGGTAGGTAGGTCTACGTATATTGAGGTCGAGATCTTGTTACTACCTCCTTGCTGATCATCATCACATCTTGGTGAAGGTTACCATTTTCTTTAGTATCCTCGGATTTACATACAATATTTTGAAAATTTCAGATCTATACTAATAGAAGTAATGAAAACGTTTAAACGCTACGAGGCCACAGACAAACAGACAGACAAACCGACATATGCGTCAAACTTATAACACCCCTCATTTTTGGTCGGAGGTTAAAAATCGGGCCTTTTTCCCCGTGGAGTATTATTACTCCACGGGGAAAAAGGCCCGATTTTTAAAGGCCCTATCATTAGATAGGGACTAAGTCCACGAACTCAAGCTTGAGGGTCAAGAGTAATCATGAAACCCTGTTGCTCGTTTAAATATAATGGATAAGGCAGATAGTAATAAGCATACCTATTGTCAGTAAATAAAGATGATTTGATTTGATTCGATAACATTGACCTATTAAAAAAATATGAACTTGGGCTTAGAACTACTATTTTTTTCTTAAGAATTCTACACATTATTACATTCACTCTAAGTCAAGAGCTTTTGACCTTTCAGTCTTCTCACTATGTCAGTAGTGTGCATAGACACCACAGAGTGTTTTCGGAGGAGACAGAGCACAGAACACCGATTCCTACCTAGGATGATTCGTGAGGCTATTGAAATCAAAAAACATCCTAATTTCAATAGAGAAGATGGTTGGGTGTTACCACCGGCTTGGGATCCTGTGATAAATATAATTAAGAAATCGAATATCAAGCAAAACACTGCACGGCCTCAAGATACTGTAGGCTCTTACTACGTAGATCGGACCAACAATAATAACTAAGAAGACCTGAGGGTACACCGGCATAATTGTGACATAAGGACGTTCAACATCTCAGTCTTCCCGTGACCATGGGTGCTGCAAAGCATTCGAAACGTCGGGATAGTAAAATAGAAAATAAACCGCGATAAAATCCGTAAAAGTAGTTAGTATTTTTGATATTTACTTTTCAATTTGCGTTGTATTTTGGTTTTATTTTTCTTAGTTTTTAGTGTAGTTTATTACAGTTAATTACATTCCTATTGATTTTTTGTTTCTTGTATTCTTCTATACATTTTCTTCTTTATTTTAATAATTGTAAATAAGTATTACGACTTGTAATTTACCTAAGAACATATTATTTTACTTCAATACATATACTTATACTTTCCGTAATACCTGTTTTTTTTTTACAAAAATCTCCTAACGAAAGCGAGCGCTTGCCTTGGAAACAAGGTCCGCAGGTTCGATCCCCAGCTCGCACCTCTGATTTCTTTAAATAATCATGTGCGAATCGTCTTTGTGCGATTGTTACTAGCTTTCGGTGAAGGAAAACATCGTGAGGAAACCTGCATGTCTGAGAAAGCCTAACTAGCTTTCGAATGACGTGTGAAGTCCGCCAACCCGCACTTGGCCAGCGTGGTGGACTATGGCCTAAGCCCCCCTTCATCTTGAAGGGAGGCCCGTGCCCAGCAGTGGGACATTAACAAGGGCTGGTATTATTATATATTATTATTATACGTATTGTTGTTGTGTTGTTGTTGTGACGGTACAGTTACCGTCAGCTGTATTTATCGATATTTGCGCTTGTGAAAGATCAAGCCCAACGCTACTTGTCACTTACATATCGACGCTTGAAAGACAATCATGACGTACTGCCGTTCCCAATATCCTATCTATCTCTTACTATAAGTTAAAATAGTTACCATCGATAGTTTTATGACATACATAATTATATCGATGATGACATATTTCCGTTTCAATAAACAAAGATAGAAATATCTGTCCTCACTATTGGTTTAGCTTTGAGACCTTGTAGCATAATAGAGATAAGAAAATTAATGTCAAACTCAAACTCAAAAATCTTTATTTCAAATAGGCTTAACGCTAGCACTTTTCAATGGTAATTTTTTTAAAAGCTACAACCGGATCACAAGTCAACTATGACAAGATCGGTAGTAGAGTATTGGGAATGGCCGTAAGTGACATTGAATAAATTTTACAAGAGAGCTTTTAAGTTTAAATTTTTAAGAAATAATAAATCATATATTTTTACTTAATTGTCAGATAATGTTGTCTTTTATTTACGCGAATAGGTACTATCGCTATTGCATTGGCTAGTAAAAATATATGTACTTATACCTCAGATCTTCAGCAACAGATTTTATTGTTTAGATATTGGATTCAATGTAACGTTTTCAAGAAATATGAATTTAACAAAATGTACTACGTTGGATATGAATTGTGTCACCGTTCAATATCCGCTCATCGGATAGATGTCAAACTTGAAATATAAAAAACCTACTCTACAATTTGAATTACCAGAATAATCCGAATGACAACCGAACCCCCAATAATAAAGGGTCACCTTCGACCCTTCCACCGGAGACTCTACCGTCTCCACTCCGTTATATATCTATATCTATACTTATAATAAAACTGTAACAGGTCCAATTCTGTACATTGAAGATATTTAGAAAATTATGTTTGGAGGGCGTTCTATAACCGATACTAAAGCCAAAAATGTATTTTTTTATATTTTTGTCTGTCTGTCTGTATCTCGGCTGAGCATCACGCTGAAACTACTGGATGGATTGAAACGAAACTTGGCATAACTTGAGTTAATACTCCGAGGTAGGACATAGGATACTTTTTATCCCGACATTCGGCACGGTTCCCTTGGGAGACGGGACTAAAGTCAAAATGTGTACTTGGTTATACGCTTGCTCCGATTTTAACAATTTTTCATTATAATAAATATTTGTAAGGGAACACTCATAGACAAAGTTAACAATGTTTGGAAATTGATCAGGTTAAGCAACGTTAGGTAAGGTCATTAAATAGATGGGTGACAGTTTAACGCCATTTGAACTAAACGTCTCCGTGCTTCGGAGGGCAAATACAAAGTGGGTCCAAGTTTTGAACCGACTTTAAAAAAGGAGGTTTTGCATTCTATGCGAATGTAGGTATTTTATTGAGTATAGTTAACGTAAACACAGCGCGGGCGGAGCTGCGTGGGTCAGCTAGTTATAGAAATATAGATATCTATATATACTTTTTTTTTATATAATAAATAGGTTTGCGCTTGACCACAATCTCACATGATGGTAAGTGAAGATGTGGTCTAGGATGGACCGCGCTTACCCATAAGATGCCTGTTCACTCTAGACTTGAATACACCCAAGTTATATTTATTAGGGAAAACGTTGTCCGGGAGGGTATTCCACAGCTTGGCCGTGCGCATGAGAAAAGAAGTAGTTAAGAAACGCTTAGTGCGGCAAGTTGGAGTGTCAACGACAAAGCGGTGGAGACCCTGCCGGCGCCTGGTAGTCCGGTAAAAGAAAGGGGATGGTGGTACAAGGTCAAAAAGTGCTTGAGCGCATTCACTGTGGAACAATCTGTAAAAAACCGATAAACATGCAACTAGGCGACGATGATCCAATTGTTGCAGTTTTTCATTTGTTAGGTCGTTATCGTCAATTATCCTGCGAGCGCGTCTGTCTAGCGAATCCAAAGAGTCAAGTTGATATTTGGCAGAGCCATCCCACAGGTGAGAACAGTACTCCATGCCGGGTCGAACCTGAGCTGTGTAAAGTATCAAAAGCTGTTCCTTTGTGAAATACCGCCTCACCTTTAGCAGAGATTTTGGCTTTTGACTCCATGGATCCTCCGAAATTAAGGTCGGAGGATAAATTGAGACCTAACAAATCTAGATGGTTGGATGTCGGTATAGATACACCACAAAAAGCGGGATCAAGCAGAAAAGGATGTTTCTTGGCAGAAAAAAGACAGGCCTGTGTTTTAGAGGCATTGAATTCAACCCTATTTGCGATTCCCCATTCGTATACAGACTGCGGCGTTGAATTCAACCGTTCCACCTACTCTCTCTGAGAGACTCGATTGTGGCCTTACTAGCCCGTGGATCGGACACGTATCTCTCTGTTACTGTGCTGTCATCTGCATACCCGTAGATACCGGGTCCGAGCATGTCATTTATATGCAGCAAGAAAAGCGTAGCAGAGAGAACAGACCCCTGAGGAACTCCGGCATTGATGGTCTTAAGTTCAGATGAGCAGCCATCCATATCTATACTATACCTATACTACTCTATCTATATCTATACTATATTATAAAGAGGTAGGGCTTTTTCGCGTGGGTGACTCAATACCGCAGAGCCGAAACTACCAAAGCTAGGACTACAAAATTTGGACAGGAGGTTCATTTTATGGCTTAACCAATCAATAAGAAAGGATTTTTGGAATTTCGAACTCTAAAGGTGTGAAATAGGGGTTGAAAGTTTGTATGGGAAGGGTGTAAAAACATTGTTTATTAACTTGAAATTTTACTTAGACTCTTTAACAAAAATAATAAAACACGTGTATCAGCATTTTTCATAATTCGTCAGTTAAGGGTGTAATATGAACTAAAAGAAGTACGCCTTTTTCGAGTGACTGACTCATCAACGCAGAGCCGAAACTACCGAAGCTAAGACTACAAAATTTGGACAGGAGGTTAATTTTATAGCCTAGGGAACCAATAAGAAAGGATTTTTGGAAAATCGAACTGTAAGGGTGTAAAATAAGGGTTAAAAGTTTGTATTGGGTGGGTGTAAAAACATTGTATTTTGACTTGAATTTGTGGACTTAGACTCTTTACTAAAAATAATCAAACACGTGTATCAGCATTTATTATAATTCGTTAGTTAAGGGTGTAAATAAACTAATATTATAAAGAGGTGGGCCTGTTTCGCGTGGGTGACTCAACACCGCAGAGACGAAACTGCCGAAGCTAGGGCTACAAAATTTAGACAGGAGGTTCATTTTATGGATTTACCAATCAATAAGAAAGGATTTTTGGTAATTAAAACTCTAAGGGTGGGAAATAGGGGTTGAGAGTTTGTATCGGATGGGTGTAAAAACAATGTCTTTTGACTTGAAATTTTGTACTTAGAATCTTTATCAAAAATAATAAGACACGTATATCAGCGTTTATCAGAATTAGTTAGTTAAGGTTGTAAAATAGAGGATGAAAGTTTGTATGGGATGGGTGTAAAAACATTGTCTTTTGGCTACAAATTTTGTAATTAGACTCTTTAATAAAAATAATAAGATACGTGTACCAGCGTTTTTCAGAATTCGTCAGTTAAGAGTGTAAAATAGGGAATGAAAGTATCTGTGTTAAAAAACATTTTGTACCCATCTGTCTATTGACCTGCAATTTAGCACGCATACTATTTCTGTTTTTATGAAAATTCATCACTTAAGGCTTTAAAATAAGAATTGAACCTTTGTATGGTGATTTTTTGTTCATTTATTTAATGTATGTATTAAATACATATGAACCACACATCGCTGGAGGACCTCAATACGATGCTCAGCGACCTTAGTAGCGTTTCCCAACAGGTGGGTCTTAAAATGAACATGGACAAGACGAATATCATGTCTAATGTCCATGTTGCACCCGTACCGGTAGTTGTTGGGAACGATACACTCGGAGTTGTTGACCGCTACGTATACCTAGGACAAACCATCCAGTTAGGTCGGTCCAACTTCGACAAAGAGGTCGCCCGAAGAATCCAACTCAGATGGGCAGCGTTCGGGAAACTACGCGAAATCTTCTCGTCCGAAATACCGCAGTGCCTGAAGACGAAGGTTTTTAACCAGTGTGTGTTGCCAGTGATGACATATGGTACTGAGACGTGGTCCCTAACTGTTGGCCTTCTAGATAAGCTCAGAGTCACACAACGAGCTATGGAGAGAGCTATGCTCGGAGTTTCTTTGCGCGACAGAATCCGGAATGAGGAGATTCGCCGAAGAACCAAGGTCACCGACATAGCTCTTAAAATATGCAAGTTGAAGTGGCAATGGGCAGGCCACATCGCTCGGCGAACCGATAACCGCTGGGGAAGAAAGGTTCTCGAGTGGCGACCACGAACCGGAAGACGCAGCGTAGGTAGGCCTCCCACTAGGTGGACAGACGACATTGTGCGCGTCGCAGGTAACCGGTGGAAGCAAATAGCCAATTGTCGTTCATTGTAGCGTTCGAAGGGGGAGGCCTATGTTCAGCAGTGGACGTCTTCCGGCTGGTGATGATGATGATGATGATGAACCACACATACTCTTAATTTAAAAGCATCTTCATCTGAATTAAATTAAGGGAGAAGATTTGTATTGTATGATAGGATACCAGCTAACAGTAAGGGATATAAAATAATTGATACGGTTGTGGTGGATACGCGTGGTGTAGACACGGAAGACACAATACATTAGAGTTTTTAAACCAATTACAGTTTTTGAATTTATCAATACGTCAAGACTTTCCCCCTCATAGCCTCAAAATATAGGTAAGGTATCCAAATATTATAATTGGATGAATAATTTCAATTCCCTTAACCTGTGAATGTGTGCAAAGGGTTAAGATTACAAAAAAAAAAAAAAATTAGATTATAAAAAATAATATTATCGAAACCATTATCCTTATTGGACCAGCTTGGTCAAACTATGCACATTTCTCGCATCCCTTTAATGATTATAGACAGACCTTTTAATTACTGAAGCTTCAGTAATTTCCGGTGAAAATTCTCATGTTATTACTATAGTATATACATAACTATAGTATATACTATATTATATACATACTATATAACCTAAACGAATTTCAAGGTCAAACCATAAAATATTTTGTTGGAGTCAATCTACGAGAAGAATGTTTTTCCCATGGATAGTTATATGATTGGTCTCTATAGAGCAGGACATGCTAAAAATACATCTTGATGAACACTTATTGGAATATAAAAAGTCGTGCACCTATTCAGTAATTTTACTTTAATGATTTTATTCCTTTGTAATATTCGCGTATTGCTTTTTTCAATGTGTAATATTCGCGTAAGTAAAAGACAACATTATGATTTTATTCCTTCTTCATGTACAAAAACTATAGTATGATTGTTACCAGCTTTCGGTGAAGAAAAACATCGTGAGGAAACCTGAATATCTGAGAAAGTAACTTTCGAATGACGTATAAAGTCATCCAACCCGCACTTGACCAGCGTGGTGGACTATGGCCTAAGCTCCTAAATTTTTAGACGAGGCCCGTGTCCAACAGTGGGACAAAAAAAGAGCTGGTAAAGAAAATAGGTTTCTATGGAGTAACCTAAAGTTTCTTGAACGTTCTATAGTTCGTGTGTGCCACCTTTCGGCAAGTTGTATATGAATTTTTTTGGATAGTTTCTCCTAAGAGGCAAAATAGAGAAGGAAAGTTTGCAATTAGTCCAATTTACATGAAACTTAGCTATACTTTTGGTTAATACTCTTCAACAAATTATTTACAACGCGTTATTTAAAATTCAATTTATAAGGGTGTACTCCACGGAGCCCGTTGGCTCGAATCGGGATCAAAAAAAAACGCGCGAAAAAATGTATGCTCGGCGCCGTTGGCTCGAATCGGGATCAACGGGCGTTAACGGAATATAAACTTTGATATAAAAATTTAAAGTTAGTTATTGCATGGCAAGTGTATTTCAAACGGTTCTTTAGTACATTATCTGTAGAATAGAAGCTTCATTCATTCCTTGAGTGAATTGTTTATGTGATAAATTCAGTCTGTAACGTGACGCTCGCGCGGGTCGGGCGTGTTGTTGTGATGGTGACGTGCGGTGATTTATGTTATTGTGTTGTGGTTTTATGTGTATTGCATGGGTAAGTGATAGATGTAATCAAATAATAAACTATTTTTACAGCTGTTTAGATGTTAGGTACCGCGAATTCTATCATATAAACATATTTTTTGAGATCGGAAAAAAGGGTGTGACCTCTCGTGGTTTAGACTATGGCGTTGCGTATATATACGTATATTTCATATAAATTGGCTTTAAATCAATGTATATACATCATTAATACATCATAATTACATATTGAATCGATAATGACGACATTATATGGAAAAAAAGTAATAAAAACCTATAAAAAAAATCGTTACAAATTGTACTCCCGTGACGTCACCACCGCCGTGAATCCCGCGAGGACATAAAATTGTTGATTTTTACATATTTTTATTCGAAACTAGTATAATTAGGAGTTTTAGTGCATAGTTTAGTTCTTTCTTAGTGTGGGGGTCGATATTCCACCCTCAAAATCAAACCCAGAAAAAGAAAAATCGACCTTGACCAAAACCCATCTAAAAACCCATCTATTTTTGACTTTCACTTTGAAAAACTATATTTATATCTCACAAAAACGTATATATGTGTCATCTATTGAATAGTTAATACATTTCTCATCAAAACTACATTTACAGAATGCAAATCGGTTGAGTGGTTAGGTTTTTATAACGCTCGTAATGACAAGTGGGCTCGCCCGGACCAAAAAAACCGAAAAAAAAAATATATATGGCGGTGCTAAATATGTATGTACTTAATTTATGGCGGGCCACGTGGGGTTAAAAGAAATCCAAAAATTTTGTAGTTGTGGCAAAATTGCTAGGGGAAATTTTATTCTACGAAAATCTACTGTAGGTAAGGTAAGGTATTCTTTAAACATATTATAATCTAAACATAACATTTTGCCACCCGTGCGAAGCCGGGGCGGGCCGCTAGTACTATATTATAAAGAGGTAGGCCTTTTTTGCGTGACTGACTCAACACCGCAGAGCCAAAACTACCAAAGCTAGGATTACAAAATTTGGAGAGAAGGTTCATTTTATGGCTTTGGCAATCAATAAAAAAGGATTTTTGGAAATTCGAACTCTAAGGGTGTAAAATAGAGGTTGAAAGTTTGTATGGGAAGGGTGTAAAAACATAGTCTTTTGACTTGAAATTTTGTACTTAGACTTTTTAACGAAAATAATAAAACACGTATGTCAGCATTCATAATTCATCATCAATTCATCAGTAAAATGAACTAAAAGAGGTAGGCCTTTTTCGCGTGACTGCACTCATCACCGCAGAGCTGAAACTATCGAAGCTAAGACTATAAAATTTGAACAGAAGGTTCATTTTATAGGCTAGGGAACCAACAAGAAAGGATTTTTGGATAATCGAACTCTAAGGGTGTAAAATAAGGGTTAATCGAAGTTGGGCCGACCTAACTGGATAGTTTGTCCTAGGTATACGTAGCGTTCAACAACTTCGAGTGTATCGTTCCCAACAACTCGGTAGTTGTACCCGTACCGGTGTACGGGTGCAACATGGACATTAGACATGATCGTCGTCTTGTCCATGTTCATTTAAAGACCCACCTGTTGGGAAACGCTACTGAGGTCACTGAGCATCGTATTGAGGTCCTCCAGCGACTCTGCCATAATGACTATATCATCGGCAAAACGAAGGTGAGTGATGTATTCGCCATTGATGTTGATGCCTTTCTGCAATCGGATTGGTTTAGTACTCTCGTCCTGTAGTCGGATCGACATGGTGGCGTTGCTGTACAAACACTTCAACACTTCGATGTACCTATAGTCAATGTGACACCGCTGGAGGGACTGCAATACCGCCCAGGGGGGCGATTCTCGCTTACTTCGAATCGACTTCGATTTCGAATCTGCAATTCGAAGCCTATCTCTATTAAGAAATCTCGTAACTCGAAGTGATTTTCTCGAATCTTGTATTCTGGGCAACAATCGAAGTAAACTTCGAACTAATCTCTAATCGAAGGAGGAAAATGTTGCCATTATGAAAGATAAACGTCGCGCGAGTCATTCCGTTCAAGAAGTTGATACGGTTTTTTTACCGGATGGGATGTATTTAGTAGAAAAACATATCTTTAAAGTTGTTCACGTCTATAAAACGGTAGAACAACATTTTGTACGATTTTTAACATAATTTATCACAAATTAATGAGTACTAAATACACAAAGCTGTGTGTTCTTACCATAGATTTTTATAAATCTATGGTTCTTACTTAGTAGTCTGTGGTTGTATGATCTTTGCCTGTCTATGTTTATGTATTTATGTTTACGATTTTGTTTTAGTATGCCCGAAAGGTTATTTATAAAAAGAGAAGTTTTATTATTGTTGTCCGTATTTTTAAAGGCGTTTATGTGATGGATGTTTAGGTATATATACTCTATCTTGTCGGTATAATAATTGGCTGTCGATCGCAGTATATCTTAGTAGTCTGTGTTGTTGATTTTTTGTTTGATAATGAATTAAGTTATAATAAAGTGCGAGGTCTTCGTAAAGTGTAGATAAACTTTGATAAACTACCCAATAATGTTATTTTGAATAAAATAATCTAGGAATACGGTACTCATCTTAAAATTATAATCATTAAGGTTTGACATTTGTTGTGATTCGAACTCGAGATGACGATTCGAATGGTCTTGACCAGTCGAAGCAATTCGAGCGGCTAGCGTTCGAAATATGTTGGGTTCGACATGTCGAGAATACAATTACGTGATTTTTAGTCGCCAATAGTTCGAATTCGAATATTTTTTCGCGATTGAATCAAAGGCTTTCTCGTAGTCCACAAATGCTAGACATAATGGCCGATTATACTCCTCGGTCTTTTGTATAATCTGGCGGAGCGTATGTATATGGTCTACGGTGCTAGACTTTTCGGAACCCGGCTTGTTCGGGAGGCTGGAAGTCATCAAACCTGCGTTCGAGACGGTTCGTAATGACTCTCGAAAACAGCTTGTATACATGGCTCAGGAGTGAGATAGGTCTATAATTCTTCAATAAAGTGTTATCACCTTTTTAACCGAATTCAAAAAAGGAGGAGGTTCTCAATTCGTCTGTATATATATATTTTTTTTTTATGTATGTTCGCGCATAACTCTGTCAATTATGAACCGATTTGAAAAAATCTTTCTTCCATCCATTCTTCAATCCATTGCTTGGGTCCCATAAAAAAAATATTGCGTAGTAATAAGTAGTTCCTGAAAAACAAGAATGGTGACTGCGCACTGAGAGCTGCAGGAAAGCCTATATCGATGACTTTATGTCGCTTTTTAAGGACAAAAATGGTCATAACTCTGGCAAATATTTACCAATTTCAATGATTCTTTTTTATTCGAAAGAAGAAACCACTTTATTAAATCTGTATGAATTTTATTACAACCGGATAAGAACTTCCTGAAGGAACATGAACGATGTGGAGGAATTTATCTGGTAAAAACCATAAAACTGATGTTCTCCATTACATTGCTCTGACAATTATGAACCGATTGCGATGATTCTTTTTTTATTCGAGAGAGTAAACTACTATGATGATTCCATGCAAATTTCATTACGACCGGATAAATAGGTTCTGAGTTTCTGAAGAAATATGAATTATGTAAAACTATGTAGACGATAATGTGATCATAACCTATCTAGATAATTTTACGGTTTTCGATGGTTCAATCTTTATATATGAAAATATCACTAAAAAGTTTAAAATAAAATCTTTTTTAAAAAAAATTGAACCGACTTCAATATCACTGAAAAGTATAAAATAATTTAAATATTATTGAAGTTGGTGCCAAATATACACAGCCGGTGAGCTAACATCAACTTCAATAATATTTAAATTATTTTATACTTTTCAGTGATATTGAAGTCGGTTCAATTTTAAAAAAAAAAGATTTTATTTGAAGAAAAGAACCACCACACTTGTACGGTGTGGGGTCTTAAAGAACTTGGACCCCACTGCATGGATAGTTTGTACCAACCCATTGTTTATCTCGTCCGCAGTTTCGCATTCGGTATACATACACTTACTATGCCTAAATTAGATATCGATATTCTATACAACAACAAAAAATCTAAATATAATAAGACCTACTGTCTATTTCAATGTATTGTATTCACCATTCATCCATATGTTATATTAGTTCCCTTGGATTAGTCACGTATTTTATTAAAATACAAAATTTGATATCATAAATCTAGCTGACTCGATTGAGTCTTTTAATGTACCTAAATCTATAATATGTTCCCAAGATCAATGTACTAATTACTTAGACTTATCAAAACCAACCCTGAACATTTTGCATTTGAATATCCGTAGTGTAAACTGTAACTTCGACAGACTGGCTATATTTTTACGCTCTATGGATTTGAGATGCGAAATTAGCATTCTATCCGAGTGTTGGCTAAGTAAGGTTAATACTGTTCCTTCACTAGATGGTTATAATGCAACAGTATCTAAATCTTATAATCAAAATGATGGCATTGTAATCTATACTCGCGTAGAGCTAAATAGTTCTACAGTGGAACCGATATTTCAGGATGCGAACTGTTTGGTCACAAAAATTGGTACAGTTAACGCTATTGTGGCGCTCTATCGCTCTCCTTCTTTCAAAAAAATAGATATGTTTTAAGACTCCCTTAATAATATTCTTACGAATCTTCAATCATCATGACATAAATATTAATATATTAGCACAGTCTATAAACCAATACAGTCGTCCAACGAAACCGTCTAGACAGGGCAATCGTGCGGGGTGTGAGGGGTGAGACGCGGGTAGGCGAGCCCGAGCTGCGTACGTTGCTGCCGCCCAAATTAGTTAGTAGCTCGGGACATAACTTTCAGGGCTGACGCGTATTTGTTTTAAATCGACTTCAAAAAAGGAGGTTCTCAATTCGACGTGTATGTATTTTTTTTTGTAAGCAGTTATAATGGTTTATACTATCTGTGCTATGTGAGATTATTTTACACATTTTCAAATCCAAAACTACGGATATTATCTTTTTTTTTAAATGTTATTGGTGTCATTTTCGAGGTTTCTCGGGGTGCTGATTACAAAAAATGCATCCATTTTGAAATCCAAAATGGCGGATATTTTCTTTTTTCAAAAAATGTTATTGGTGTAATTTTCAAGGTTTCTCGGGGTGCTGATTACGAAAATGGCATCCATTTTCAAATCCAGAGTGGCGGATATTTTCTTTTTTCAAAAAATGTTGTTGGTGTCATTTTCGAGGTTTCTCGGGGTGCTGATTACGAAAATGGCATCCATTTTGAAATCGAAAATGGCGGATATTTTCTTTTTTCAAAAAATGTTATTAGTGTCATTTTCGAGGTTTCTCGGGGTGCTGATTACGAAAATGGCATACATTTTCAAATCCAAAATGGCGGATATTTTCTTTTTTTTTTTAAATGTTATTGGTGTCATTTTCGAGGTTTCTCGGGGTGCTGATTACATGGAAGTAATAAGTACTACGTACAACAGGAATGAGCTCTATCTGGGCTCTTCTTCTTCTTGCAGCTAAAATAAAGAAAATAAAACCTTATGCTAAGGTCGTAAGAGTCTTGCTGAGCGCAAAATAAAAATGAAGCCGAGTGAGAGGGCAACCACTGAACGCTGTGTTCCGTTCTAACAGTGACTTAGAGTTGCCAGAGTTAAGTTGATTTCAATCCTTTCGTTGTTAGTCGAAAAATATGCGATTGATGTAATGTAATGAAGTAAAAACATTTACTTCTAAAATGTTTCTAAATATACATAATAATTTATTACCGACATGTTAAAGCAATATTATTTGATGCTACGTGTAAAGCCTTATTAACGTAAAAATTTTGCGATTGGCGTATAGGTTTTATTTTATTTGTATGAAATACGGACACCTGACCTGACAACCCCAGATGAAATCGCCGACTCGGACGTCAATGGCGGAGTGTTTTTTTTATTTCGTGATATTTTTGAAGAATTTTGTTTAAAATGGGGAGAATTTGTGTCGTGGAGGCTTGAGGAAGCGAGTATTATCCTGATGTGGTTTATCTTTTCACAGGTAATAGTTTTAAACATCATTTGTAAGTGAAGAATTACGGTGACCATGCATGACTAAGTATCCAATCCTAGTTCAAGAACAAATAATTTAAATACCTATGCATTTATTATTCCTTTCTCTATTTTAATAACTTTGTTTCAATTTCAGATTTAAATCTATATTTGAAGATCCACACGATATTCAATTGGTGAAGGCGTTAGCGAATTCTTATCTCAATTTACGTTGAACTTGTTAGCATCGGTGATATTTAATATAAATAAGTAGAACAAATATTATTATAAAGTAATTTATTTGGTTCATTTATGTTTCGTCAGCGACGATTGAGGGTAGTATAATTTGACAATGCTTTGAAAAAGTGTAGTATTAATGTAATAACTTGTTATTGGTAGTATTTAACTATTGATTAACAAATGTAAAATTGTTATTTGAAGCCCTATGCAATTAGAATAATTTATTATTGATATTGTATAAAATATTGTAAAACGAGTAATGAAGCTGACAGTGTCACCCCCACTACTTCAGTGGATTGGGATTGCTATAAATACGTTGTAACCGTTTAGAACGGAGAGTCTTGAACAGTCTTTAACAGTCTTCAGTCGGCGACGGATCTCTAGAAAGCTCTAGAAATCTTTAGTGTTGTTTAATTTACATTGTTTGATGATATTGTGTTATAATGTTATTATGTTGTATTTATGATAAGTCATATAATATGATATATGACTTGGAGCTGGTGCTGGAAGTGGTTGAGGGGCTGGTGGAGACCACTTGGGGAGTCCCATATATTTTTATATGGTTCTCTCTCCATTGGCAGTATTACTAAATAAATAAATAATTATAAATAAATAGTAAATAATTACTTTATTTTCTGAGATAGCAAATGTGTCATAATCGACATTGTTGTCTAATAAATAATATATTATTAAAAACCCTAAGTAGAAATATTAAAAAAATACAGCAAAACAATGTACATACCAACATTCCTTTAATGATCACATCACTTACACAAAGATTATACAAACTGTGATACATTGGCAGGTAATTATAAAAATGTGGGGACTCCCCCAAGTAGTCTCCGCCATCCCCAACAAACTACGCCAACTCCGTCCTTATTACAATTCAAGAAATACATTGACACAATTTAACAGTATGACTGCATGGCAACAAATCTAGTGACAGAATAACAGAGTGACCGCACTATACAGCTACTGGAATTACCGTTCCGCACGAGATCTTACAAATGAATGTCCCTGCACCACCAGAGCAGTGCCTTATATACGCGTTCGGTCATTCTACCATCCTAACTACCCCTTTTTTTATAAAAGTATCGGAATATCTAACACGGCCTCTCCTGACATGAGACCGTCCCCGGGCTCGTTAAATTTTGATGACTGTTCTCCGAGAACGCGAAGATGCGGCCTCTACCATCCATCGTTCACAGCACCACCCGAAGAAGCAGACTCCACCATACACCATGCGGACTGCGACGAGCAGACCCCAGTTGCGTTGACTTGTCCTGCACAAAACACAATACCCAAACAAAGTATGCACATAACGTGAAATGTTAAGGTCTACCTCGCTGCAGTTTATCGTAAGACATACGTCTTACCACTAAAAAATAAACTGTCAGTACGTACATAATTATAGGTACCTACCTAGGTGCCTACTTCAGTAGTAAATAATTATATCACAGGACCGATTTCGTAAATCATACTTTTTGTATACCTATCAACCTTTTATAGTAAATCGATCGCTAATCCCGCCGACAAACTGTTAGGTACGCAGTTTGGCGAATTACAATAAAATGTAAAACTTTTGTTCCAATAAAGGATTCATTTATTATTACTACTCTGCATTGACGCAGGGTCGTCTTAAATTAAAACTGTTTAGCTCGCATTATGAATGTTAACCCTTTATAACAGTTAGCCTTTTATCCCCGTAATCTTGAGAAAATTGAAACAAATTTAAGAAAGTCTTAAATAAGAGTAAAAAGTTGGTTGTGTTACTCATATCTTTGTGCTTCTTTGTCTGTGCTCACTGCACAGTCTTGGGCAGTCATACCCGGTGCCACTTCAGCTACGCAGATTTTCACTGTTGGTGATCAGGTCACGCCAGGACACACCCCGCAGTGTGTGCTTCTGCTCGCAGTCGGCACGCCAGTTGCACGCCAGTCAATCCTAGGTATACGTAGCTAAAAAAAGCAGAATAAACCGCGAGCACAGCGCTCACATGAACACATATACACACAAGTCATAGAAATCAGTGGAAATTTTATAAATCAGTTAAAACAGAGCACAGTCAGTAAGCATTTACAGTCCTATGACTGTGCTAAAGCCTATGCTTTAATCAAGTCTCTTCCTGCGCATTCCTGCGCAACTGATACCTTGTGCGTAACCAGGCTTTACATCGGTCTCTAACAGGTTATCCCAAAACCTACGAAACGTTGTCGGTGTATGCTCCGCCAACGCAACTCATTACCTACACGTCGTGGTAATCTCAAAACCATCTGTAATAGATTTACATGGTTCTAGCATACTCTTTTTGTAAATAAACATTCAAAACTTCGCACAATCAGCACTCAGTAACAAATAATCATGCTTTCATACCATTGGTTGTCATTTGCATTCGTCAATTCTCACAGTGGGCCCACAAACATTCACAACACCTGGCCAGTACACAAAAGTTAATCATTAAAAATCCGGCATTGGCTAGCATACCGTGACAGCATCCCATAGAGAAACTGCTGTCCCGTGACAGAGGCTTCCTCAAGCCTTCAATGCCAACGTGTATATGGAAGAGGCTTACAGTCCGCGTTCCATCTGCCGTGACAGGGGCTTAAGGCCAACCATGTCAACGTGTATATGGAAGAGGCTTACAGTACGCGTTCCATCTGCCGTGACAGAGGCTTAGGGCCAACCATGTCAACGTGAATATGGAAGAGGCTTACAGTCTGCGTTCCATCTGCCGTGACAGAGGCTTAGGGCCAACCATGTCAACGTGAATATGGAAGAGGCTTACAGTCTGCGTTCCATCTGCCGTGACAGAGGCTTAGGGCCAATCATGTCAACGTGAATATGGAAGAGACAGTATCTCCATTCCATCTGCCGTGACAAGAGGCTTGCAGCCTGCAATGTCAACGTGAGTGAAGTAAAATTTCCCCCCTTTATATGTTAATCATAAAATAATCCAAAATCGTGTGTAATCCCTAGGCTTAAAATTACAGCACGAAACAATGTCCAAAATCTATAAAACAGAGTAGGAAAACTTATATGTCAGTGTCGATACAAAATTATACAACATTTCGACTTCCAGATATGTATGTATCTGTTAGCTAAGCTCACCTTAGCCTAAGCACAAGGGTATAGAAACAGACTCAAAACTGTATCGATCATACCGGGGCAGGTCCCGTTGGGGAAATGTCGCCTCACAACTCGCTAGATATCTACGCGCACTAACGTAAGACATAACTGTACGCGTGTGAACCGGCTTCAGCAAAAATCATGTTTCAGCTCAAACTATCAATAACACATAAGCGATGTTTGTTTCTCATGGCATAGGTAGTGACCATAAGGTATGCGCCCGTGGCTAAGATAATTAACAAATACTTCCCAACGCATAGGCGAAGACTTGGCGACAAACACCATCACGACGAAAGCCAGCTCGGTGACAAACGCCGACGTGCTTCTGTAGCGCACGCTTTGGAACACCGCATCTCAGCACACAGCATCATGCCATAGCAAACGCCAGAAGCTTGAACTTCTCCACTGCAAACAGAAAATCAAACGCAAGCACACTTTCTTTTGCTTTAGGACGACTTACAGAACCTTAACGGCGCAGCTCCTACAGCACCTTAACGGCGCAGCTCCAACCGAAAATATCAGTGACAATAAACAAGGCAACGATGTCTTGATATTTACGAATATCGCATTTAGCCTGTTAGTAAGAATTTACCAACAGAAAATAATAGCACTGTCAGACCCAGGAATTGAATAAGACTTGAAGACTATCTGGGAGTCGAACCCAAGGCTTAGCGACCACAATACCATAGAAGATTGTCAAATAGAAGACTTGGAGACTAACTGCCTGATCTAGGAATCGAACCCAAGACTTAGCGACCACAATACCATAGGGGGTATGTCAAATAAAGATCCAGTCCTCCACAACGGTATGCTACAACCGCATCAAACACCCACTTTCGGCGGGCATGTGTTGTTTTGCCCACCTCACCGATCATAAATTCCACGCTACTTGTAAATGATTAGCGTATTGCTACTCAATACTTTTAATATAACATACCCTCTGTGTGCTAGTCTTTCTGCACCAAACAACAGTGTGCAACTTACGCCAGTGTCTATATTACTACGAAGTCAAAACTGCAGCTGCTTTTTTTTACTTCGGTGTAAGGCCAATACGGCCACGGCGTAGTGAAACGCCACCGTAGTATGGTGGCTCAGCGCCACCATCGTGTGGCAGCCCGTCGCCACCGTTATGTGGCGGCAATGCCACCGTGTGGGCGGAAACGCCACCGTTAGGGCGGCCACGCCACCGTTAGGGCGGCCACGCCACCGTTAGGGCGGCCACGCCACCGTTAGGGCGGCCACGCCACCGTCTGGGCGGCCACGCCACCGTCTGGGCGGCAGCGCTGCGTTTAGCGCCCAACGCCACTCGTGCAGCGGCGGCCAGCGCCACAATGCAGCAACTAATGCCACAATCGCCCTGGCGACTCGCACTTACACATTCTGTGAACATAACTACATACACCGAATTAAAAATTTGACAGGTAGGTAATCAAATCAACAAGTACATAGACACAGTCGGCACTCGTCAATATATTAGGCCCGTACAACCCACCGGATTATAACCGCTCGGCCTTCCTTCGCAAAACATCCAGATCGAACCAGATTTCAAATACAATTATTAGTCATCAACCGAGAAAATAAACAATAAGCCAAAACAACGCTTTACAAATTGCAATGACTTACTGCCAAAATTATTAGTAATCTCACTTTATAACTAGCAGTCAGAACTCAGATCAGCCCACTGCTTAAAATAATAGATAGATAGATAGATAGATTTTTATTTTCTCTGCCACAAATGAAACTTATGATGAAATTAATTTAGGTACATACAAACTTAAAATTAAGAGACAATCACATATAAAAACAAGAATAAAAAGTACATTTGTGAGAGACTGGTGCCCAAACTAAGCCGAGGCCTGTATTTTGGAACACCAGGACCCCCATAATAAAAATGAGGATAATCTGTGATAACATGGTGATAACAATCATGATTTAAGTAGTATGTATTTTTTTTTTCTGGTTACATTTCTAAAGAGTAAATCTAAAAACTATGCACTTACTGCCGCACACACAGACATCAATTAACTTTAATCGCATTTAAGTCATCCTTTGTAATCTATTTATTTCGAATCTCCGAGTCTCTTATGATTATCTTTTAGTATTAATTACAAGATTATTGATATATCTACTCACTATTCGCGTATTAAGTATTATTTGGCGTCGAAAGTCGAAATAATTCATTTACAAAATATGATTCAATCACAATCAACTATAATTGACGTTTGTAGGTTCGGCAGTTAGTATCACAAATGTGGTAAGTATAGTGAAAAATCTTAAATCTATGGGTAAGTATTAAATATATGCATGCACATGAGTATTTGAGGGTGAGTATACGCGCATGTATAAATACAGGAAAATGAAGGGTATTATATGGGTACAATAAATTTAAAATTATTATATTATGTTAAACTTAAAGAGATTTTCAGTTTCAGAATAGTCAAGTTTTAATAGCCATTTTGTAATATCTTTTTTGCAGACATTTTTGTTTTTATTAAATATGTTCAATTCTTTATTGATAATATTGTATAGTTTAGGTCCTAAATAGATGTGAAATTTTTGGGCAAATCTAGTTCTAGTTTTAACAGAGTTGTAAATAGAATAATACCTCCTTGTGTAAGCTTTATCAGGATCAATGGACTCCGTATTTTCATGCTGGTGAAGAATAGTCAAGAGAATGTATAGCTGTCGAACAGTCAAAACTTCAGCTTCATTGTAGAGTGTAGTTGTGGGATAAAGCCTAGGTTTACGAAAGGCAACTTTTAAAATCAATCTCTGAGCTCTTTCAAGTTCTAGCAATTTTGTTTTTCCAATGCCACCCCATGTTGTAATACAGTAGGTCAGAATCGATTGTATTAAAGCGAAGTATACAGTTTTTATAGTTTTCGTATCTGCTATATTTCGTAGCTGTTTAAATATGTATGCGAGTTTACGCACCTTTTGAGTGATATTTTGAATATGTTCATTAAACGACAGTCTACTATCTATAGTAACACCGAGGTACCGTATACTATGTGTACGCTTAATACACGGACAATTACAGTGCGTGCTTGGTGGAACAGAACACTGATGAGCAGTTACTTGCAAAGAATCGTCCAAATTGTTTGCGTTATTGCGAATAGTGAATCTCATGTATTTAGTCTTATCAGCATTTAGTGTTAATGAATTTACAGTAAGCCAGTGACAGACAGAATTAAATCCAGCTTGTGCTGTTTTAAAAACTTCTTCCCATGAATTTCCTGAAAATGTTAATGTGGTGTCATCCGCATAGGAAATAATATTGCAATTGGGGATACGGAACTTGCAGAGATCATTTATGTAGCATAAGAACAATGTAGGTCCAAGTATACTGCCTTGTGGGACTCCGAAAGTGATTTCAAGCTCGCCACTAACGTACTCACCAATTTTGACACACTGTGTCCTGTCAGATAAGTAATCAGTTATAAGTTTAAGTTGTGTTCCTCGAATACCCATGCTACTTAGTTTAGACAATAGGGTGGGAATACAGACTGTGTCAAACGCTTTCGCCAGGTCGAGAAAGATAGTAAGACATTTTTTGTTAGCATCCATCTCTCTGACCAAAAAGGTAGTAAAATCATGAACCGCATCGCTAGTAGATTTCCCTACTCTAAAACCATACTGCGAAGGGGCTAGTAGTTTTTTTGACTCCAGATATTTAATAAGTCTAGAATTTATAATACGCTCAAATATTTTAGAAAGTGACGTAAGAATTGATTGATTGATTGAATTGATTGATTGATTGATTGATTTGATTGATTGATTTTTTGATTGAGATGGGTCTATAATTGTTCACGCAGTCAGTATTCCCCGCCTTATGTATAGGGACAAGAATGGATTTTTTCAGAACCGTAGGAAACACACCAGATTCTAAACAGCGATTAATAAGATCAGTGAGTACAGGAGTAATAATGGATAACAATTCTTTTAAAAGCCGCGATGAAATATTGTCCCAACCAGGCCTACAGTCGTTTTTTAAATTTAATATATTATTTTCAACTTCATTATTATCAACTTCAAGTAGGACAAATGAATTGGCGGGGGGCATTTCAGTATTATCAAATCTATTGTTGAAGGGTGGAAAATTTGAGGGCATACTTTCAGCAAGTCTGCTACCAACTCCCGCAAAGAAATCGTTGACAGTATTTACTGAAGAATGAGGAGAATAATTACAGTTTAATAAGTCTAGGTTAGGTTCACGTTGCTTATTCCAATTTAATATATCTTTTATAGAAGTCCATAACTTTTTGGTATCATTCTTAGCCATTTGCAATTTATCTCGCTCATATTGTCGTTTAAGCTTCTTAAGCAGATTATTGCAAAAGTTGCGGTATCTCTTGTAGGTTGTAAGGTATTCTATATTATTTGGTTCTTTTTTGGATTTTTTATGTAATAATACGAAGCAACATAATAAATCCACCTAGTTCATTTGTACTAATCTAGCCGTAGCACTGGACTTTGCCGGTCATTAGGAACTTCTACGAACGAACTCACTATAGGCCTAAATAGATTCACTGGCTCGATTGTTCAACCATTGTGTGTTTGTATACTGTACTACTGGACTAACAACAGTACTATTAGAACTGTAAGATGCACTATTACGTGTGATCGATTGATCTAGAAATCGATCGTAATAATCCTTATCCTATTCGTGTTCCATTACTAACATGAACCTTACAACCCGTGTGTATCATTAATATTTTTAATAAAATACCAACTACCCGCAATTTTTTTTTTATTCAATAAACCAATAACTACCCGCAAGTATTTTTGTTTTATTTTAATAAAACCAACCTTACCCGCATATGTTTTTTTTTTTTCGATAATATAAAAACATGAAAATAATGGAAACGAATATAATAAAATGCATCAGAAAGCGAAGAGGATAGGGCAGAATCCAATCCCACTTCTGATATTAAAAACCCTAAGTAGAAATATTAAAAAAATACAGCAAAACAATGTACATACCAACATTCCTTTAATGATCACATCACTTACACAAAGATTATACAAACTGTGATACATTGGCAGGTAATTATAAAAATGTGGGGACTCCCCCAAGTAGTCTCCGCCATCCCCAACAAACTACGCCAACTCCGTCCTTATTACAATTCAAGAAATACATTGACACAATTTAACAGTATGACTGCATGGCAACAAATCTAGTGACAGAATAACAGAGTGACCGCACTATACAGCTACTGGAATTACCGTTCCGCACGAGATCTTACAAATGAATGTCCCTGCACCACCAGAGCAGTGCCTTATATACGCGTTCGGTCATTCTACCATCCTAACTACCCCTTTTTTTATAAAAGTATCGGAATATCTAACAATATACTGATATTTGAGACGTTTGTGTTAAGGTACCTACCTCCAAACCATTAATGAATATCCGATAATTTGATAAAGGATACTTTTATTAAAGTATTACCTTACATTATTCAGTACTAAGGTTATAAATGATCTAGGCTATTAAATAGTCGGCTATACATCCTGACATATTAATACAGTTATATATATTCCATTAATTTAACAAACTCATAATGCAAAATTAGAATCACTGAACTAAACATATAATGAATAAGCTGGGTTTGCGGCAGAAACTTCACAAGACTGTTTTATTTAGCAATGTCTGATTTATAATTTGATTCTGCTTGAAACGGACGACTCTGAGGTACATGCAATAATAACAAACCTACGGAATTCTTGCGCAGTAGGCAGTGATGGTATTCCCGCTTCTGTACTTAAATCAGCGAGTCATGTTCTTGTTCCTGTATTGACCCACTTATGCAATTTATGCATATCTAAAGGGGTATTTCCAAATATTTTTAAGAAAGCGCTGGTCCATCCCGTGCTTAAGGGCGGATGTGGAGACCGGGTCGAGAACTATAGACCTAGCTCTGTTCCGACTACATTTTCGAAAATTCTTGAGAAAGTCCTCAACAATAGATTAAAATCATATTTAGATAAGCACAGTCTTATTTCAAGTAATCAGTTTGGTTTTAGGAAAGGCATGTCTACTGAGGATGCTGTAATTGAGCTTACTAACCATATAATTAACAATATTGAACGTAAGGAAAAATCTATAGCTATATTTATTGATTTAGCTAAAACTTTCGACACGGTCTCCATTCCTATATTACTGTGCAGGCTCGAAGCACTTGGCGTACGGGGTCTTGCTTTGGATATTTTCCGTGATTATCTTACAAATCGGACCCAGTGTGTAAAGATTAACGAATTCATTAGTTCTGATGCAACCCTTGATCACGGAGTCCCTCAGGGTAGTGTACTGGGACCGACGCTATTTTTAATATATGTAAACAGCCTCTGCCAGCTTAAAATACCCAATTGTAAAATTGTCACTTATGCTGATGATACAGCTTCACTCGTATATGGTGAAAATTGGGAAACTGCTTGCAAATTAGCCGAAGAAGCGCTTAATAATACTGTTATGCACTGGCTATCTATGAATTTACTAACTCTTAATATTTCTAAGACAAATTGTATGGCTTTTTCACCATGTACCGCTTCTCAACCACACCACTTAGTTATCAAGGCTCACAACTGTTCCTCTCCAGGACAGGGTTCTTGTACGTGTACTGCCATAAACCACGTTTCTAAGGTCAAATATCTAGGTGTTCAAATTGGCTGTATCTTAAGCTAGCATGATCATATAGATATGATGGTATCGCGCATACGCAAACTCATATAATCCTTTTAAAAAATTGAGAGACGCTGCTGATAAAGAGTTACTAAAATCCATTTACTTTGCTCTTGTACAGTCTTTGTTGACATACTACATTGTTGCTTGGGGAGGTACGTTTAAAACTGCTTTATTGCGACTTGAGAGAGCTCAGAGAGCCGTCTTGAAGGATGCTAAGTAAACCTTTCCGGTACCCCACGTAGCAAATCTATGAAGAGGTCTCAGTTTTGACTGTTAGGCAGCTATATGTGGTACAGCTTATTTTGCGTAGGCATTCCTCATTAACATACGATCCAATGCGATCTGGTAAGCGTCATAGATACGCAGTATGTACCCAAATTCCAGCAAAAAAGTCAGTTTCTCGACGGCACTATCGATATCTCAGTAACCGACTTTACAATGTCGTTAATAAGTCCTGCAATATTTACCAACGGAATAGATCGAAGTGTAAGTCAATTGTAAAAAAATCTTTCTAAAGCAAAGCTATGACAACACAGAAAATTTTTTCGTTAAAATTGTATAGCATAGTACACACACGCGCACACACACACACACACACACACACACACACACACACACACACACACACACACACATACACACACACACACGCACGCACACACCTAACATACATATACACCCACAACATGCACTTACAACATACTATCTCATTTAGCATTATATAATTAGTTTCTCTTATTTAGTTAAAAATATTTTGTAACATTTAATTTTTCGTCTCATCATAGAAAATGTGTTATATTTGTTAGAATAAGTTCTGAAGGAGGGCGCCGATGCCTGTAACACAGTTTTAAACTAGTACAGGCATTGACGTTTGTAAGTTATAACTCATTTTTTGTGAAAATAATAATTTATTTATTTATTTTATTTATTTATGTTACTGTTTCGTGTATTGTTCTACAAAATGTGTGCAATAAAGAATTTAGCTATCTACTTAATTTTTACTTTAGTTATTCCTAAACCATACGTATACGTAAGTAGTAAGTACGTTGCATTCGTAGTTTACGAAGAACAGTATGTTTTTTTTACATTTTCATAGAAATTACACATCTAGAGTAAAGGTATCTAAAGTTACTTACGATTAACACGTTTATTATTACTACTAGCAATTTCCTGCGGCTTCGCCCGCTAATTTTTTTACAGAGTTTACCAACCCCTAACACACCCCCAAAGGTTGTTTTTGAAAATTCGCGAAACACGTATTGATTTATTTTATTTAGAGAATCTTTTCAGTAAATTTCAAGTCGATCAAAATGGTTTGATTGACTTGAAATAAAAATTATTGTATGGACAATAAAAAGTTTCATACAAAAGAAAACACCCCATTTAACCCCTTTAGGAGTTGAATTTTCAAAAATCCTTTCTTAGTGGATGCTTACGTCATAAGAAGAACCTACTGTCCAAATTTTAGCTTTCTAGGTCCAGCGGTTTGGCCTGTGCGTTGATGAATCAGTCAGTCAGTCAGTCAGTGAGTCAGGACAAGTAATTTTATATGTTTTTAGATTAATTTATAACATAAGACAATGGCAGACTTGTTGGCAGACATGTTGGCTGACTTGTTCGCAGGTATGTTGGCAGACATGTTGGCAGACTGGTTGGCAGACTTGTTCGTAGACATGTTGGCAGACTTGTTGGCAGACATATTGGCTGACTTGTTGGCAGACATGTAGGCAAACTTTTTGGCAGACATGTTGGCTTGTTCGTAGACATGTTGGCAGACTTGTTGGCTGACATGTTGGCTGACTTGTTCGTAGATATTGTTGGCAGACTTGTTCGTACACTTGTTGGCAGACTTGTTGGCAGACATATTGGCTGACTTGTTGGCAGACATGTTGGCTGACTTGTTCGCAGGTATGTTGGCAGACTTGTTGGCAGACATGTAGGCAAACTTTTTGGCAGACATGTTGGCTTGTTCGTAGACATGTTGGCAGACTTATTGGCTGACATGTTGGCTGACTTGTTCGTAGATATTGTTGGCAGACTTGTTCGTACACATGTTGGCAGACATGTTGGCAGACTTGTTGGCAAACTTGTTCGTAGACATTTTGTGCAGGCATGTTGGCAGGAATGTTGGCAGACATGTTTGCAGACATGTTGACAAACACGTTGGCGTGTTCGTACACATGTTGGCAGGCTTGTTCGTAGACATGTTGGTAGTTATGTTGGCAGACATGTTCGTAGTCTTGTTGGCAGACTTGTTGGCAGACAGTTGGCAGACTTGTTCGCAGACATGTTGGCAGACTTGTTGGCAGACTTGTTCGTAGACATGTTGGCAGACTTGTTGGCAGTCTTGTTCGTAGACAAGTTTGCAGACTTGTTCGTACACATGTTGGCAGACTTGTTCGTACACATGCTGGCAGACAAGTTGGCAGACTTGTTGACAGACTTGTTCGTAGATATATTGTGCAGATATGTTGGCAGACTTGTTGGCAGACTTGTTCGTAGATATGTTGGCTGACTTGTTCGTAGATATGTTTTGCAGGCATGTTGGCAGACATGCTCATAGACATTTTGGTAGGCATGTTGGCAGGCTTGTTCGTAGACATGTTGTACAGACATGTTGGCAGGCATGTTGGCAGACATGTTGGCAGGCTTGTTCGTAGACATGTTGGTAGATATGTTGGTAGATATGTTGGTAGATATATTGGTAGACATGTTGGTAGACATGTTGGTAGACATGTTAGCAGACATGTTGACAGACTTGTTTTTATTTGAAAGCTAGTTTAAGCGAGACGGTTCTTAGCTATGTTTCATGAAAATCGGTCCAGCCGTTTGAAGACTTGAAATTACAAATATTTGAAGATTTCTGATAATCAGCCCTAAAATCAGATCAGGAGATACAAAATCAGGAGATCTCCTGAAAAATCAGGAGACCTGGCAACGCTGATGGCCGACAATATCTGCGCGTGCGCACGCAGGACATTGAAATGCGATCGAGGAGCGCTAAAATAGCGCACATTATTGGAAGCGCTAAAATAGCGCGCTAACAATAATATTATTTATTTTAATAAGATTTGTTGTAAATGTTAGAGATAAGTTTATATATACAGTTATACAGTTATGTTTAGTTTATAAGTTAGATTAAATATTTAGTTTTAAGTTTATTTTTTTATTAAAATATATATTATTTATAATTATGTTGTATTTTTATAATTATGTTGTTATTTAAAAGAAATGTAACGTACATCGTTATAACTTGACATTACACACATTGACACACTGTAATGTTTGACATGGAAAATAAATTTAATTTAAGTTCTTGAACGGTCACAACATAGATGTTTTTTGTGTCACTGAACATTGGTTAAAAGGTGACCAGTTCATGTTCAATTTTAACAACTACCAGGTTTCCAGCTCGTTCAGCAGAGTAAAAATGATACGCGGGGGCTCTTTAATTATTATCGAAAATAATATTAAATAT
Source organism: Furcula furcula (assembly GCA_911728495.1). NCBI lineage: Eukaryota > Metazoa > Arthropoda > Insecta > Lepidoptera > Notodontidae > Furcula > Furcula furcula. Next base: position 5,309,821 of record OU452246.1, on the reverse strand, counting down.
ACATTGAACGTACTGATGTAGTGAGCCTAGTAGTGATGTAGTGTCTCAATGCAAGCTAATTCAATAACACGTTCAACAGAAGTTGAATGTGTTATTAAATTAGCTTGCATTGCGACTGGGCAGTTTTTGGTGTTGAGCGTATATAGACCCCCTTGTGCATCATATGTTGTTTTTGAAAGTATATTAGAAACTGTTTTACACAAATTGTCACACACTAATAAATCTATCATTGTCTGGAGACTTCAACATAAATTTACTGGAAAATACTAATGTAACTAGTAATTTTATAACCTTATTTAGATTACACAATTTGTATTATATTATCTTTGAGCCGACTAGGATATACTAGGATTATCCCCATACTTCTCAGAAGCTACAAATCCGATTGCGGTAATTCTTGTTGTAATAGCTTCATCAAAATCAGTTCGGTAGTTTAGAATTATGCACTGTTTGTGTTCCTGGTAAAGTCTAGCATAGCTGTTCAAGTTGCGTGGTAGTTTCATGCATTCAGAGCGTTATAATAGGTAAAGTCAACAAAAAGTTTAAATAAAATATTTATATTATTTTAAAATCCGACTTTCACAATATTATTATGATCTAAAAAGCATTAGATATCGAAAATAAGTCGGTGCTTTATAAAACATATTAACTGACATCAGCTTCCCTCCCCGGAGTTTTAAACCTTATAATCTATCTGTCTTATTAATAAAAAATGCTTATTTTTCTCTTACTCCAAAGTTACACCGAAAGTAGTTAATTCTAGATTTGTCACGGAATAGCTACGTCTTAATAACGGTATTAATAAATACGATGTAGGTTCGGAGTAACAATACAATTCTTACACTGAGACTAAGGTGTATGTTATGGCAACCCACTGAAAATAAAAGTAAAAAAATGAACAAAATGACTAAAAAACACTGGCAGTTAGGTAAATTTTGATATTTGACACTTTTATTTGACAATCACAACTTTCACTCTATATTTCTCTTACATCATAATATTCTGTATTTCTCTTGTTGAAATCAAGATAGTGGTTTTAGAATTTGTGTTTTTTTTTATTAGCAGAATATTATCTATAAAGCAAAAAAGTATATAACAACTAGGCCGCGGATCTAGTCTGTTACATACCGCTACACCGTCCCTAACAAGAAACTACAGTGCACCTCAAAGGACGCGTGTAAGAGCAGAAACCACGGTGGGCCTCAAGCACGAGCCGGCGCGTGTAATGCAAAACTTGCTGACAATGCAACCTATCCAAGAACAGAATGGCTATTGTATGGACGCATCCAGCACGTGTACCGAAAACCAGCTGACGGCGTACAACTAGATCCATTGTATGGACCCATAGCGACGGAATCGGCTCTTCACTTAGCTTCTAACATCGAAGCGGTCACTACAAATTTAAATTAGATATTACAAATGTATTTTAATTTAATAAAAATTAGTTTTAAATCAGTTCTAGTTATTTCTGAATCATCCGGCTGTAGCCTACATAACTAGCCTAATAGTTTAGTTTATTGAGATTGTCACGGCGCAAACGGAACGCAATGTCAAAAACTGTCAAGAAAACGTCTGTCAAATGTCATCCGCTACAGTTCGATACTAGAAATCAATTTTGAATTCGCTAACTGCTACTTCTACGCTAATACGCTACTACACTTTTTGTATCATCGTCTGCGAAATAAATCTAATTATCCAAATTACCCAAAGTCTTCGTCATTGAGAGCACCCCTGAGGATTCAACGTGTCTGTCGAGACATATTTGGTCCTTCGAGCCGGATTTACGAAGAACCTACGCAAGGATATCCTCAAGGACGCTAGGTGCCATTGGCGATTTTGGGCATCACAACACGCATCGCAGCCTGAAACCACCATTTTACGAAGAAACGGTACGGCCGCCACTCATCCTATTCCAAAAACCTATCCTGTACCTGTGTTAATCTTGTGGAACTTTACATTCCAGTGATTGAAACGCAAGGAGCTGTCTTTACGTTTGCCAAGTGTCTAGCAGCGTGCCATTGTTAGCATCAGCTGCCGCTTCCAACCGTAAGTACTCCAACTTTCACTAAGTCTCCAAGATGAGCACAGAACGTAGGTCGAAATCCCCATGCAAATTGACCGTTACAGATGATGAAAATACGAATCAGTTATTACGCGATCTAATAAAAAAGCGATCCATACTAAAAGGACGCTTTACTAAATTCGCTAATCATATAAATGTTTTCAAAACTGACGAAATTTTGCCTATTGAGACACGCGTTGACCTAAAGTTACGCATCCAAAGAGCCGAGAGCCTATTTTCTGAGTTTAATGATGTCCAAAATAAGCTCGAAGAATCGGTGTTAGAAGAAGATCTCGAAGATCAACTTACGCAACGCGAATTATTTGAGGATAATTACTATAAAACCGTGGCTAGGGCTCAATGTTTGCTTAGCAGTGGAGAGGTCACTTCTCGTCACCAAAAGGCGCCTATCAATGATTCAGTGAAGCTGCCTACTATCTCAATACCTACCTACGATGGCTCTTATGAGAATTGGTTGGAGTTTAGGGATACCTTTCAGTCGCTTATACACAATGCTGATCACATACCGAACATTCAAAAGTTCCATTACCTAAAGTCCTCCCTAAAAGGCAGTGCAGCACTGGTAATCGATTCACTAGAATTCTCTGCTGCAAACTACACAGTGGCATGGGAATTACTTCTCACTAGGTACAATAACAGTAGATTGCTAGTGCACAATCATGTCAAATCACTATTCAGTATTCAGACATTGACAAAAGAATCACCAGATTTACTACGCAATTTAGTGGATACGGTTTTGAAAAATTTACGTGCCCTAAAAATGTTAGGTGAACCAGTCGATAGCTGGGACACGCTAATTATTTACATTGATGTCTCTAAATTAGATAAAACTACAGAACGCGAATGGGAGCAATATAAAAACACGTCACACAAACAAACTGATGATTCTAAGTCAAAGCTGAAGGTGAACGACTTATTAACATTCCTAAAAGATAGGGCCGACATGCTGGAAACGTTGCAAGTGTCCCACAGTAGCACAAGTTATTGCACTAAAAAAATAAACACAAACAAGCACAATAACACTAAGGTTCACTGCAATGTTTCCACCAGTAAGCCACAAACGCAAGGAAAAAGAGGTTGTTTACTTTGTAACGCTAATCATTCACTTTACGCATGTCAACGATTCCTAAGCATGAACTTAGAGTCTAGATTAAAAGTTGTAAAAGATAAAAATCTATGCGAGAACTGTTTGCGCTCGGGTCACAGCATTAATGACTGTAAGTTCGGTCCGTGTCGGAAATGTGATAAAAAACATAACTCGTTGATTCATAATGACAGTGAAGTTAGCTGCAACGTAGCATCTCACTCAATAAGCAATGACAATAAACCGGTTTCAACTATGCACCCAGACCTCCGCGCGTCGCAACCTAGCTGCATCGGTCCCGCGCACACAAACGTTCTATGCGCTAGCTATCCTTGTTCGCGAACTATTTTACTATCCACAGCGTTAGTGGAGGTAAGAAGTAAAAATAACACCTATCATAAAGCGCGCGCGCTTCTCGACTCGGGCAGCGAAAGGTGTTTTATTACGCGATCATTATGTGAACTATTAGATGCGCCATTAATACAGTCCACTCAAGAAATACGTGGTGTAGGGAATTCTATTACGCAATCCACACAAATTTGCAATATAGAAATCAAATCTCACACCAGCCCTTATACGATGCGAATCCAATGTTTGGTACTGCCACACATTACGTCTACGCTTCCAGTAATATCTAAACAATACACGCAGTTTGGTATTCCTGATAATATTCAATTAGCTGATCCATTTTTCCTTGAATGCCAGAGTCCAACAATCCTGTTAGGCGCGGATATATTCTGGGATTTATTATGCGAAGGAAAGATGCGATTGCCCAGTGGTCCTTTCCTACAAAACACGCAGTTAGGATGGATCATATCGGGTCCCTTAAGTACAGGATGTAAAACGGGCCCTGTCCAATGCAACTTTTCTCAATCGATAGAAATTCAGCTTCGCAAATTCTGGGAAATCGAAGAACTACCTAGGCTTTGTGATACACGCACCGAGGAGGAACGCGAATGCGAAAACCATTTCATCAAAACTACGACGCGCAATAGTGATGGAAGGTTTTGCGTTCGTATTCCCCTCAAATCATCACCACAAAGTTTAGGGGAAACATTTCCTCAAGCCCTGAACAGATTTCTATCGTTAGAGAAACGTCTGCAACGCGCTCCTGAATATAAAAAATTATATGCAGATTTTATGCACGAGTATGTGGCCCTAGGTCATATGACTCGTATAGAATCCTACGCGTCACCGCATTTTACCGCGAGAATCGAATCAGTACCAAGCTTAGGGTGGTATACAATGGAAGTGCTGCCTCGAGCACCGGGGTGTCACTAAATGATATACAGCTTGTTGGCCCGCCCATTCAGGGTGACCTGCAGGCCATTTTATTGCGTCTACGTCTGCATAAGTACATAGCTTGTGCAGACGTCGAAAAAATGTATAGACAGGTCGAAGTCGCAGAAGACCAACGCGAGCTGCAACTTGTCCTATGGCGTGATGAACCTACACAAAACATAGGTATCTATAGACATGACCGCATCGTCTATGGTACAGCTTCTGCGGCGTTTATGGCAGTCCGATGCTTGAAAGAAACAGCTGTTGGCTGTACAGATTCCGATGTCACGCGAATAATTAACGAAGACTTTTTTGTTGATGACTTAATTACCGGCCATGATGATAAAGATAAACTTCTCGATTTATGCGAAAAAACATACAAAGTGTTACAGTCGGGATGTTTTCCATTACGCAAATGGATCTTTAATTTTGAAAATCATCAGTCATCAACAAAAATCTTCGACGGTGTCAAGCCATTAAACCTGGACGAGAACAACCATTGCAAAACGCTAGGCATTGGCTGGAATAACGTGTCCGATGAACTGAATTATAAAACTGAGTTTAATAATGACAATACCGTAACAAAACGCTCAATATTATCGCACATCTCACAAATTTTCGACCCGCTTGGCTTGCTGAGTCCAACCATAATGATCGCTAAAATTCTATTGCAACAGCTATGGTTATTAAAAGTAGACTGGGATGACGCGCTGCCCCGTGACATTAAGGAGGCTTGGAACCGGTTTGCTACTAGTTTAGCCACGCTCGAAAGTGTTCGAGTGCCTCGCCGCGTTATAGGTAGCGATTATATGTATTTAGAGTTGCATATATTTTGCGATGCATCTCAGACGGCATACGGCGCGTGCGCACGGTAACTGAGAATGGGCTAACGGGATCTATTAGGCTGTTATGCTCCAAGGGCAAGGTCGCACCGATAAAACCTGTGAGTGTACCTAGACTCGAACTATGCGGAGCATTATTAGGCGCGCGGATGTATGTGAAATTACGTGAGGCTCTTCATTGTCATTTTGAAAACGTTGTATTCTGGACTGACTCGACAATAGTCTTAGGTTGGTTACGAATGGCACCGAATTTATTAAAAACATTCGTACAAAATCGGGTGGCTGAGATACACGAACTCACGAAAGAGTTACCGTGGAGACACGTGAGTGGAAAAGAGAACCCAGCTGACTTGGTCTCGCGTGGTCTCGCCTTACCCGACCTTGTTTCCTCATCGTTGTGGTGGGAAGGACCATCCTTCCTTCGTAACTTCGAACCAACGGTAGATTCTGTGGATTTAACTTCGAGTATTAACTCGGAAATGACGCCTGAAATTTTTCCCGAAGTTAAATCTAACATTGTAAATGTTTTACACACGGAGAAGGGTGAAGAAATATTTCCCTTCTCAAGATTTTCTAAGTTCGAACGAATGAGACGCGCATTCGCTTACGTGCTGCGATTTATTAATAATACGCGCAAGAAAATAAATCGTCAGTCAGGCGAGCTCACCGTTGACGAACTTAGAGAGTCTGAAATGGAATTAGCTAAACTGTCACAAATCGAGTCATTTGGTGAAGAATTTAATTTAATTTCTAAGAGTCACCCGCTAAAAAAGAAACCTAGTCTTTTCAAATTAAATTTATTCATTGATGAGTCGAATATTATACGCGTAGGTGGTCGAATTAGCAACTCTGACCATTTTGAGTATGACCAGAAGCACCCGGTGTTACTCTCGTCCAAACATCACTTTTCCGTATTGCTCATGCGCAGTGAATATCAGCGTTTGCTTCACGCTGCTCCCCAAGCTCTGCTGTATGACATTCGTCAGCGGTGGTGGCCTATCGGGGGAAGAAATCTCGCACGGAAAATTGTTAACGATTGCATTGTGTGCAAGCGACTGAAGGGTAAGACTTTGAGTCCAATTATGGGAATGCTACCTAAGGAACGATTGAGTCCTACTTACCCATTCTTATACTGCGGGGTCGATTTTATGGGGCCAGTACACATATTAAATCGCAAGGGTAGAGGTGCTAAAACCGTAAAATCGTACGTTTGTCTATTTATTTGCTTCGTCACACGCGCAGTACACTTGGAGTTGGTAAGTGACTTGTCCACTGAGGCTTTCATACTGGCTCTAAAACGATTCATTTCTCGTCGCGGAAAACCTGACACAATATTCTCAGATAATGGGACAAATTTCGTCGGCACGAAAAATGAGCTCTCTCGTTTTTTAACTCGCTGTTCTGCTGACATAGCTGGATACGCCGCTAGTCAGGCAATTAAATTTAAAAATATACCTAGTTACGCCCCTCACTTTGGAGGCTTGTGGGAGGCTGGAGTAAAATCTTGCAAACTACACTTGGCACGCGTGATCGGCAACGCTCACTTAACATTTGACGAGTTTACTTCAGTCCTAGCGCAGGTGGAATCTATCCTTAACTCCCATCCACTATCCCCACTGTCTTCCGATCCACAGGACTTCCTTCCTCTCAGTCCTGGTCATTTCCTGATTGGTCGGCCGCTGACTTCACCGGTATATCAGGACATGCGAAACGAAGCTGGAGGACTACTGAGCCGGTACCAGAGAGTGGAGCAGATTCGCCATCATTTTTGGGAGCGGTGGTCCAAAGAATACGTTTCAGAGCTACAGACCAGATGCAAATGGAGGGAGAACAAAGACAGCCTGCAGCCTAATACTATGGTGGTCATCAAAGAAGACAACCTTCCGCCTCTCAAATGGAAGATTGGTCGCATCGTAAACACCATCAAAGACAACCAAGGCATCTCTCGAGTGGCGGACATTCGCACGGCGTCGGGAACTATCGTCAGGCGTGCATTTTCGAAGATATGTCCCTTGTTTCATGAAGAGGATTCACGCAACACTTTTTGAAGCCAAGCTTCAAGGCCGGCGGTATGTCACGGCGCAAACGGAACGCAATGTCAAAAACTGTCAAGAAAACGTCTGTCAAATGTCATCCGCTACAGTTCGATACTAGAAATCAATTTTGAATTCGCTAACTGCTACTTCTACGCTAATACGCTACTACACTTTTTGTATCATCGTCTGCGAAATAAATCTAATTATCCAAATTACCCAAAGTCTTCGTCATTGAGAGCACCCCTGAGGATTCAACGTGTCTGCCGAGACAGAGATAGTTTATTTACCTCTCCACGAGCCCAAGTGCTTTTTGCAGCTATTAGTGGTAATATTTCTTCAATTCTTTCTATCATTCTCAAATCGTTAATGAAATCATCTCTATTCATTTTAATCTACAATAATTACAAAATACCACTAACACTAAAACTACACCAGTAAGTACTCGAACGAATACCAAACAAATATGAAAATATATTTAGTTTATGTTTAGTATATATATCTCAATGGAAGTTAGAAATACAATACAAATCTATGCTTACTCAAGCGTTAAACCATGGGGCTCTGCGGAGTAACTTTTAGTCCGGGAGTAAATTTTGATTAGATAACTCCGTCCTTACTCCTAGTTTATTAATACCATAATTGCCTAATCTTTGCGTAAGTCTTGGAGTAAAGTTGTTCTGACGCTAATCATAATTTATTAATAAGGCTGAAAGAGCACTTTTTCTGTACATTGAATATTTTTCCAAAATTTCTATGTACTATACTATCGACATAGAGGCCAAAACAATTTTTTTTGGAATTATTGTCTGTCTGTCTGTCTGTCGTTCTGTTCGTCCAGGTATCATTTGAAAACCCGTGGATGGATTTTGATAGGACTTTCACTGATGTGTTGTGTAGAAGACAAGGTGTAAGTTGGTATATAAAACATCACGCTATGTTTCATAGGGGCTAAGCAGTGGAACATTACTTGCACATATTACCACGTAATTTCCTTTGTATGTGAATAGGGTAATTATAGACTGATCAGTTAATCATTAATATATGTATTATTACGCTATATACAATAGGGACTGAGCAGACATTTAGTTTGCATAAGATATGGCATTGGCGAAGGGTCAATTTTTGTAAGGGGTAAGCCGGTCCGGTACACCCAGGACATTTTCATTAGATTTCTGTATTGTTCTAAGTACTTTGCTGATAGCAATATGACATTATATCTTTGAAAAGTTAAAATCTGTAAATCCCGAGCGGATCCAAACTAGATTATGTATGTGTAGTGTACTGGTAAATTGAGTAAAGTTGTGGGTAGACAAGTTTATCGTCTCAAGCGGGCACACTACGCAGGCACTGAGTGGGGATGCGAGAAAGACATAAAAGCCCCTCTAGTGTAGGGGAGTTCAGTCGAGTGTCAACCACTGTGCGGGTCAGACGTGGTGTGCGCGTTAACGAGCCGATATAGTTTAGTGTTAACATTAACAAATATAGTGAACTCTACATGGCGACGAGGTGAAAACCGTGAGTAATTTAATATTTTTGATAAATAAAAGTGCAATTTAAAAAAAAACAAATAAGTGGCGTGGACGAAATACTTTATTACGTGATAAGTTAGTAAAATTAATCAAAATAAACTATTTTTGAATAATTGAAAGTGACAAAATAAGTGTTTGATCATAATATAAGTACATACAATTAGTTTTTCACTTTTGGAAAAATTATATTCAAATGATATGTGTGTGTGTGTAGAATTGAGTGGCATAATAAGTGGTTGATCATATAAGTACATACAATTAAAATCTTTTCACTTTTTAAAAAATAATATTCGAGTGATAAGTGAACATAATTAAACAAAAACAGAAAAAAAAACAGAAGTGTGAAGTTAAACGATTATCTCAATTCTCAAGTAGCCTCTATCTTGACATGGTCCAAAGATTACCTTTTGGAAATAATATTTTTATATGTAAAAGTGAACATACCTATTAAAAAAAAAAAAACAGAAATGTGAAGTCATGGTTATCTCGATTCTCAAGTAGTCTCCTCTATCTTAACGAGGTCACAAAGGACTGCGACCATTTTGTCATAATATCTTCCGCTTCATAGACAGTTTAGAAATATCTCAATACTTTGGAATTGCTTGGTAAAAAAAAAAAAATTTTTACAAAAAAAAGAACCGCCTTCAAAATGCAACTAAAAAGCCTGAAATAATTTCTAAGAATTACTGGTTTTTACATCTACATTGTTGGACTTGGACTACAACATATTATAAATACATATTACTATCAAAGACGGCGCCAAACTGGAAAACAGTTAGATACCTACTGCCATTGTAAGTATTGCCATTGCTAGACGTTAGGCGCCGACTTCGATAGTAATATGTATTTATAATATGTTGTAGTCCAAGTCCAACAATGTAGATGTAAAAACCACTAATTCTTAGAAATTATTTCAGGCTTTTTAGTTGCATTTTGAAGGCGGTTCTTTTTTTTGTAAAAATTATTTTTATTTTATTCTTTTTAGTGGTTCCCTTGGTGAATTATTAGGTTAAGTTTTAACAACTTATATTTTATTCTGACAAACAGCTAGTTTATATTTATATTTATTTTAAAAACACCCACTACATAACACAACTATGGACCATCACTAAAATATAAGCTTAAGCAAAAATTTAAAAAAATGTAGATGTGACAATATCTTAATAAACTAACCAATTGCCATAAACTGAAGATGTGGTGGGTCTACATTTATTTGTGCCGAGAACCCGTGTCCACCTTCTTGCTCCATCGTCAGACCCTGATCACTATTTTTCTAGCAACTACTCATCGAGAGCTACCCAACGAGCCCAAACTCGGCAGATCTACGATTATTGGTGCAGTGATCCCGTGACGACCTTCCTGCTCCATCATCAGACCCTGATCTCCATTTTTCTAGCAACTACTCGTCGAGACCTATCTTACGAGTCCAAATTCGGAAGGTCTACGTTTGTTGGTGCCGAGATACCGTGACGACCTTCCTGCTCCATTATCAGACCTTGATCACCATTGTTCTAGCAACTACTCGTCGAGAGCTACCCAACGAACCCAAACTCGGTGGGTCTATGTTTATTGGTGCCGAGATCCTGTGACGACCTTCTTGCTCCATCATCAGACGCTGATCACCATTTTTCTAGCAACTACTCACCGAGAGCTACTCAACGAGCCCAAACTCGGCGGATCTACGTTTATTGGTGCAGAGATCCCGTGACAACCGTCCTGCTCCACCATCAGACCCTGATCTCCATTTTTCTAACAACTACTCGTCGAGAACTATCCATCGAGTCCAAATTCCGTAGTTCTACGTCTAGTAGGCACGGCTACGATAGGATGGATTGTTAATTTTATTACAGAGTTCCGGTGGCCATCTATGGCCTTCTTCATCAGATCCACTTCACCAAATTATACTTTCTGAACGAAAATGCTTGATTAGTTTCTAAAAATACTAAAAACGCTATATGTATGCCTATAATATTTAAGGAGTTCCCTCAGTTACTCATGGTTCCCATCATCAGAACTTGATTTTGAAAAAAATGGGACCAATCTGGAAGCATATCCTTTCAATTAAAAAAATAATTTTCCAAATCGGTTCGTAAACGACAGTTCTGAGGTAACAAACATAAAAAAAAAATAAAAAAAAACATACAACCGAATTGATAACCTCCTCCTTTTTTTGAAGTCGGTTAAAAAAAAGAAAATATATATATTAATCACAGATCTTAGTGCCCTTTCTGCAGTTTAAAGAAGCGTTTTGATGCGCTTTCCCAGACAGATAGAATAGCTAATAATTGACTGACCCAAAGGCGTGTAGTTGGTTTTATTAATAAATCGATGTCCACAATGTTTCTAAAGTTTTTAAGAAAGTCACCTGGCCTCCTGATACGCGCAGCTAAACAGCAAATGTAAACTTTAAAGTTTCTATACATATACTTGCATATTACATCAACAATGAGTTGGGTTCCTGGGGCCATTATATCTCCCAGGTAAGATTTTCCCACAAAGTTTGCTTGAGGTTGTGATTACAACACGTATTTATTTTAACCTTAACCTAATAAAATGTAATGGCATATAAGTGATTAATGGTTATAGGTTGAATACAAATTCAGTGATCACTCTTTAATTGTTATAAGACAAATAATATTTATAAGTAACTAGTCCCAATAGAAGAGATTATTCAGTTATATGTGTGGGTGTAGAAGGTTAGCAAACGTTATCTTGATCTGTAATGTAAGGGTTGTTTTAAAATACCCGGAGTGATATTGGTTCTACTATTTAATTTGCAGTACCTAACCTATATGGTATTATTTACTTAAATTAAATTTTGTAGGGTTGTGTCAAATTTCTAATGGGTGTTTGAATACCGTGCATTCAATTGGGATGGTTCAAATACCGCGCATTACATTGCGAAGTTACCATACAAAAAGTGGTTCACATTCAATTGTGAACAGGCATTAAATTGCGAGGGTTTAAATACCGTGCATTAAATTGCGAGGGTTTAAGTACCGTGCATTAAATTGCGAGGGTTTAAATACCGTGCATTAAATTGCGAGGGTTTAAATATCGTGCATTAAATTGCGAGGGTTTAAATACCGTGCATTCAATTGCGAGGATTTAAATACCATGCATTCAATTGCGAGGGTTTAAATACCGTGCATTCAATTGCGAAGGGGTGGTTTAGATACCATATGAAAAGTGGTGCACATTGGATTGTGAACGGGCATTAAATTGCGATGAGGGTTTAAATACCTCTCATCAAATCGCGAATGAGTTCAAAATACCGTACAATAAAGTGTATGGTGGAGGCCAATCGGGAGGTAGCAATGTCAAGTATTACTGATCCTGATCTGATGGTTACCCTGGTAGGGAAGAGGTTGTTCAAGGACTATAGTGTCGGTCACGGCATGGGGCATTCATCGGTATACCAAGCGGAAACCTATGCCATAATTGCCAGCATTAAAGAAATGCAAAGGAGAAATGTCAAAGGCTTGAACAACTTGGGAAGACAACAATGTCGGCCTTATCTGGGTACCTGGACACGAAGGCATAGAGGGCAATGAGATGGCAGATAGACTAGCGAAGGCCAGCTCTTAGACATTTGGTTGGCCCCGAACCATTTGTGGGGTTCCATATGGAATATATCACTAAGCATTTTATGCACATGCTAGAAACGAACACATGAAGGAATGGAGGGCAGCGTCAGGCCTAAACCACTCCAAAACATTCTCTAGCACAAGGGTGGTCTGAGGGGTTAAATTATTATACTTAAACAGATCACAAATAAGGCACCTAGTAAGTGCACTCACAGGACATTTTGGTACCAACGAGCATGAGGCTGAACTGGTAACCCCACACTGAACATGCTGCCTTCGGATCGGACAACAGCACAGCTTCGCCATCGCTCTCTCCTGCAATAACCAGCGAGTCACAAGCCAGCAGTATCCCGGCCTCATCGGATGACCAACGTATTGCGGCTGCGGATGCAAGCCTGGTCGACCTTCGGCCACAACATGGCACAACACACCTGCACTACGGCCGGTCCTTGTAAGAAGAGCGGTACGCCTAGCAGCCGTCAGCCATACCCACTGCACAGCCGGTCAGGGCTTCGGCCCTGACCGATCACCACACCTCGCTCGGTCGGAGGATTCTCCTTTTGGTACGTCGTTGCATCCCTAAAATTTTAAAGCGGGTTTCATTTTAATGAACCTTCAGTTTCCTTGAACCTCTTTCGGATCTCGTGGTGATACTGTAAGGCGTAAATTTTGTGTGACAAGAAGTTCTAATAATCTGCTCTCTAAATTTTATAAAAGTTTAATATTTTTCAGAACAATACTAAGTTTTTCGACAGCAAGACTCGCGGAGTAGTTGGGAGGGTTCTTCTTATCGAAGTTAACTACAAGGGCGGGTTGGCTTAGGCAGCTCTTTTCTGGGGTACGGTGTAGGCAACCTCCACGTGGTGTACCCTGGGCATCGAGCAACAGCTTCCTGAGTTTCCCTCGGAAGTCTGTTGCCCGGTGGCGAATAGCCTACGGAGACGGCGTCACATGTGCTGCTCCCGGTACTCTCTGGCTTTCGGAGAGGACTGTGGCGCAGCACTACTGATACAAGTGACGGAGGCCGAAAGGCCAGATGTCGCCGCATCGTTCCCGGTACCTCTCTGCTTATCAGAGTAGACTGCGGAGCGGCACTAGCGACGTCGAGACGGCTGTCCCTCATGGGACATTGTTAGGTTTAAGTTTTGATATTTCTGTTTGTTTTCTGCCTTTTGGCTTTTATCCTTTGTATATACCGGTTTTAATTTGATTTATTTTATTTTACTTTTAATTCAAAATTTTTTTATTATTGTTTTATTGATTTTAATTATTATTATTTTGTTAATTTATTATTTATTGATTTTAATTATTTATTAATTTTAAATCTACAAGAGGCGGAAGTGGGCACAACCGAAAGGCTGTGCGTAGACCGTAACCCCTTGCGAAAGGGGCCGGGGGCCTTGCCTTAACCGGCCGGGCCGCGAGGAGACAACCTTAACCTTTTTTATAGAAAAAATCCCGAAAACTCCGGCGTTGCGGTGCGCGGCGTGTGGTGGATAGTGTGCGGAGTGCCAAAGTGCTGCTGGACGGAAATCCAGCTGTTAGCGGCCAACCCTGGATACCTCCCGACCTCCAGGTGTATGTAGGGCCACCAAAGCAATCGGGTCACTGCTCTTGGTGGAACTCAAAAACCCGATACTCGTGGGACTCATATGGATAAAAGTAAGAAAAAACCCAATCCCAAATCCGTCCAGTCGGACGCAATGAGCTGAGGCTCACGTCCCGAATCGCTGGTTTCTGACACCAGCGATTCCGATAACGAGGGACTCGACATCAGACCTGGTGTCGCGGGTCAGAAGCGGCTGCACAGGGCCCAGCAGGGCCGCTCCGGATCTCCGGAGCCTAAGGTGCCGAAGGCGAGGAGGGGGCGCGGAAGCGCCACAAGACGCTCATCGTCGGTGGGCGTCCCAAGGCGAGACGAGCGCGGGCGTTTTATCAGCACACGTCCGGGCTCACCGCACCCACACGCGGAAGTTGCCAAGGCGGACGAAGCCAAGGCGGAAGAATCTCGCCCATTGGGCCCCAGCGTGGCCTATACGAGCGAGGCAATCCGGAGGCAGGCCGAGATTGTTGCCACGGTTGCCGCAAAGTCTGGCAACCTGAAGGGGACCTGCGTGAAGGCCCTGAAGGACGCGGCAAGAATCATCGGCGAGAAGGCTGACTCTATTAGAGATCAGGCCCTTGCCGATGAAGGCGTAAGACTGCACGCAGAGAACAACAAGCTGCGGCAGTCATACGGTCGGCTGTATGCCGAAAACCAGAGCTTGCAGAAGGAGATGGCCGAGATGCGCAAGCAACTCGGTGAACTGCAGGCGACGGTGGAGAGGCTGCAGTCCCAGGCGGCCTCGTCGGTGGCCTCCCCGCAGCCGACTGTACAGGCGGAATCGGACCCCCTCAGCCGGGAACAGAGGACCCTCGCGGAGGAAATATCGCGCTCCGTCTTGCTCCAGGTGGGGAGCATGATGAATGCGCGAGTCGCGGGCCTCCAAGATCGTCTCCTGCCCGAGAAGCGCCTCAGGCCTCCTCTTGCGGCGGACGCGCGCAATGCGGTGGCTGCCGCTGTCGAGGTAGCCGGGCCACCTGCGCAACCGCAGACTGCGCCTGCCGCGAGGGCGCTCAGAGCGCGGCCGGCCGAGCCTGTGCAGCCTTCCCAGGCAGCATCAACAGTGCCGGAGTCGGGGTCCCGACTGCCTCCGCCGCCCCAGCAGGTGGCGGCGGCGCCGGCTGCCTCGACCAAAAAGTCGAAGAGGAGGCGTAGAGGAGGGCGCCAAATAGCTCCTCCAGTGGCCGATCTGCCGGCGGTTCCCGCGCCTGCTGCAACTGCCGCTCCAGTTGAGCGGCCGACTGCGCAGCCTGCGGAACAGGCCTGGGCCACAGTGGCAAGGAGGCCAAAGCAAGCCCGCCCACAGCCGGCGGCGGCTCGTCCTGCGGCACCCGCCCCCAGTAAAGGGAGGCGGAAAAAGAAGAAGGGCGTTGCGCTTCCTCGGGCCCTGAAGTCTGCTGCCATCACCATCACGGTGGCAGAGGGGTCCGATACGACCTATGCGGCGGTCACGGCGGCGGCGAAGTCCAGGGTGCGCCTGAGCGACCTGGGCATTGCCAACGTCCGCCTGAAACGAGCGGTCACCGGCGGGCTCCTCATGGAGTTGGAGGGGCCCGACTGCGAAACCCAGGCGGACGAGCTGGCCGCGAAGCTGCAGGAGGTGCTCGCGGACTTCCCGCTCAAGATCGCCCGCCCGACCAAATCGGGGGAGATCCGGGTCACCGACCTGGATGACGCTATAACCCCCGAGGAGGTCGCAAGATCGCTGGCGGAGGCGGGTGGATGCCCGGCGGAGAAGATCTCTGTCGGACAGATCCGCCGAGGCGAGACCGCCATGGGCACGGCCTGGGCCCGGGTCCCCGTCGCCGCCATGCGTAAGCTGGTGGCGACAAAAGAGGTGAGCGTTGGCTGGGGACTGTCGCACGTGCGGGCACTGGAAGCCAGGCCGCTGAGGTGCTTCCGGTGCCTGGAGAGGGGGCACGTTGGAAGGAGGTGCCCTAATGGTGGTGAAAACCGGAGTGCGCGGTGCTTCACCTGTGGCGAGCAGGGCCACAGGGCAAGCACATGCACCGCGCGCACACCGAAGTGCCCCTTGTGCACAGACAAGGGGTGCCGAGCGGACCACCGGCTGGATACCAAAAAGTGTACCCCGCCAAAGGGCAAGGGCAAGAAAGGCCCTTCCGCCCCCTCCAACGAGGCGACAACCGCGGCTCCGGCCAGCGCAGCGGGCTCCAGCCCGCCGGTGGACATGGAGGCCTAACGTTCTCTCCCCACGTTAGGTTTCTTCAGGGCAACCTGAATCACTGCCGCAACGCTCAGCACCTGCTCATGCAGACCGTTGTGGAGCGTCAGGTTGCCATCGCGGCGGTCGCGGAGCCCCACAGCGTCCCGGACCACCCTCGGTGGTTCGGAGACGACCTGGGCTCCGTGGCGGTCTATTGGGGAGGAGGAGAGGGTGTCCCACCCTGCACCCTACTGGAGAGGGGGCAGGGCTTCGTAGCCGTCAAATGGGGCAACATGGCCATAGTGGGCTGCTACGTCTCTCCCAACAGGTCCCTCGCCGACTACGAGGTATACCTGGATCGGGTGGGGAACTGCATTCGCCATTGCCTACCCCGTCCGCTGATCGTCCTGGGGGACTTCAACGCCCACGCTACTGCGTGGGGCTCCACCAGAGACAACATCAGAGGAGAGACGTTGCTCGATTGGGCGGCTGGGCTCGACCTCCGACTAGTAAATCGGGGGTCAGTGAGCACGTGCGTGCGGTGGCAGGGGGAGTCGATCGTCGACCTGACATGGGCGACTCCCTCTGCCATCGGCAAACTGTCGGGATGGCGGGTAGCGGAAGAGGTGGTCACATTGTCCGACCACCGCCACATCTTCTTCGATGTGGCCATCCGCCGCCGTCCCCGCGGTTCCAGCCGCCGAGAAGGCAGCCCCCCGCGACGTTGGTCTCTGAAGCGCCTCGACGTAGACATGCTCGAGGCGGCGGCCGACGTCGCGGCATGGCCGGAAAGCGCCGATGAGGTCCGATCCGATCCGAATGAGGAAGCAGACCGGTTTCGGGGCACGATGACGCAAATCTGTGACGCGTCGATGCCCCGAGCCGGCCGCCCCAAGCGTAGCCCGGTGTACTGGTGGACGCCACAGATCGCGCAACTTCGCGAGGTCTGTTGGCGAAGCCGCAGAGAGTTCACCAGGGCGAGAAGGCGAAGGCGAGCACAAGCCGACGAGGTAGCCAGTCTCTACAGGGCATATCGAGTGGTCACCAAGGCGCTCCAAAACGCCATCAAGAGCGCCAGGGACCAGTCCTGGGACGAACTCCTCGAGGGACTCAACGAGGATCCGTGGGGGCGCCCGTACCATATGGTGCTGGGCAAACTACGCCCATGGATGCCCCCGGTGACGGAGACTCTCGATCCGGCGTTGCTGGGAAACGTGGTAGACACCCTGTTCCCGGCGGGTCGGTCAAGTCCCTCAGTCCACCCCCTTCAGTTGCCCGAATGGCGCGACGATCTGGGGGTGACCATAGAGGAGATGGACTGGGCCGTTGGCCGCTTGAGAGCCCGGAACACGGGAGGGTGCTGGTGTTAAGCCAGGCTGCCCTGGGTGACGTGCTGAGGCAGCTATTCACTAGTTGCCTCCGTGAAGCTACGTTCCCCAGGGCCTGGAAGGAGGCTAGTTTGGTCCTCATCAAGAAGGAAGGCAGAGCCGCGGATTCTCCCTCCGCGTACCGTCCCATATGTCTGCTGGACGAGGTTGGCAAACTGTTCGAGAGAATAGTTGCCTCTCGTCTCAGCGGGCATCTGTCGCGCGTCGGTCCCGATCTGGCCGACAGCCAGTTCGGCTTTCGACAGGGCCGTTCGACCGTGGATGCGATAACTCGCGTACGCGCCCTGTCGGATCAGGCGGTCTCCCGGGGTGGCGTGGCGTTGGCGGTGTCACTCGACATTGTCAACGCCTTCAATTCCCTACCCTGGGATGCGATCTGGGAGGCACTGGTCTACCATGGAGTGCCTCCCTACCTGCAGGCCCTGATCGGGGACTACTTGCGCGACAGGTACATCCTGTACGTGGATCGAGACTGTACGAGGATCCGGAGGGAAGTGGAGCGAGGGGTTCCGCAGGGGTCAGTGTTAGGCCCCTTGCTATGGAACCTCGCCTACGACGCGGTTCTGCGTGTCGATCTCCCCGCCGGCGTAAGTGTCGTCTGCTATGCGGACGACACGTTGATCGTGGCCGGTGGAGACACCTTCGAGAGGACCAAAGAGCTCGCCGAGCTTAGGGCGGAAATCGTCGTCGCGAAAATACGCGAGTTGGGCATGGAGATAGCGCCTCAGAAAACCGAGGCGCTGTGGTTCCACGGCCTACCTAGGAGCCGGGAGCCACCGCCCAACTGCGGTGGGGCCGCACATGAAATATCTTGGCCTCACCCTTGACAGTCGCTGGGGCTTCGAGGAGCATTTCGAGCGCCTGGTCCCCCGAGTCGATAAGGTTGCAGCGGCCTTACATAGGCTGCTCCCTAATCTTGGGGGGCCGAGCGAGGAAGTTCGCCGCCTCTACGCTGGGGTCGTGCAGTCCGTAGTCCTCTACGGGGCGCCCATTTGGGCGCCGAGGCTGGCCATACGACGCTGTAGAACAAAAATCTACAGCGTCCAGCGGAGGATGGCACTGCGGATTGCACGAGGATACCGAACGGTGTCCTTTGAGGCGGCGACCATACTGGCACGCTTCCCGCCCTTAGACATCCTGGCGGGCATGTATGCGAGGGTCTATGACCGGATCCGCATCGCCCGCCAGAGTGGCGGAGGCGAGCCGGTGGCGCTCGAATCCATCAAGCGGCAGGAACGACACATCGCTCTCACGACGTGGCGCGAGCGGCTCCAGCCGGAGCACATAGCGCGCAAACGCGTCGTTGAGGCATTCCTGCCGCATCTCGAAGCCTGGATACAGCGACGGAGTGGACGACTCACCTATAGGCTTACGCAGATAATCACCGGTCACGGTTGTTTCGGTGATTATCTGCATAAGATCGGACGTGAAGCGACGACGAGATGCTTCCACTGCGACCAGTCTGACTCCGCCCAACACACGCTGGAGGCTTGCCCCGCGTGGTCGTTGGAGCGTCGAGACCTGGTCGCAGTCATCGGATCGGACCTCTCCCTGGGCAGCGTAGTGTCGGCTATGCTGTCCGGGGATGCGGCGTGGGGAGCGATGGCCGCCTTCTGTGAGACTGTCATGTCCCAGAAGGAGGCCGCCGAGCGGGAACGCGAACGCGCTGATCCTGCTCGGCGACGAAGGCGCAGGCCGCCACAAGCGGCCGCCCAACGTCTCACTCCCCAGCCCTGAGCCCGGGGCTATAAACAATGGGCAACCTTCGGAGTCGCTGGACGCTCGGGGTGTGGGCCCCTTGAGCGTCCATTGAGTACGGCGGCGACTCCGAGGAGGACGGCGGCGGGGTTGCGACCCCCGTCCCCGTGATCACCGTGACTGGTTCCCGGGGGGCTACAATGCGCCCCCCGGCGTCGGGCTCAAAGGCAAGGCACTGAGGGGCCCCTGGTGCAGATCCCACCGGAGAGCCCTGGGGTCCCCCCTCATGTGCCGATGCGACAGCCGCGGGGGTTTTAGTGGGTAAGAATCCCACATACCCCGGTCGAGCCCCACAGCTCCCGAGGATCTTTCGAAGATTTCCCCCGCGACAAAAAAAAAAAAAAAAGGGCAGCTCTTTTCTGATCAGTGGGTAATCTTGATCCGGATGCGTTAGAGTTAGAACTGATTGGCCGTCGTAAGCAGATTTGAATTTGGTCCCAACATTGAATGTTAACGGTCTAATTATTTCCTAGTTTTGGCTTTATTTGACTAGAGTCCATCAACTCTGTCCAGACTGACCGAGCAAATAAAGCTATGTGAGTATATTCCTCTATAGATCCACACACGGGGAGGCAGTGCCTCGTAGGATGGACGTGCTAGCGATGTCATTGACTGACAGCGAAATACGGTGGTCTTATTTGAACTTTTCGGTGGAGGATACAATTGTTATTTTTATCAATATTTCCTATTTAATCGACTGAGTCTATCATAATAATCGCTAATTATCCGGGGAGCAGTGGTAGTGAATCTATTGTAAAGATCCAATGCGACCAATGGATATTACGAGCCTTGTTTTATTGTTGCCGCTGTACTTTCTTATTACTCGGGAATGTTCTCTGGTGATATTTCATGTAGTGCGGTGGGTTCGTATCACAGGGTCTTACTAGCTTGTGTTATCAGAATCTATAATAGTTGTGATCAATACTCTTGTGACTTTAGTTCCTAGGCCGTTGAAAGATCAGAATAGGAAGCTGCTCAGATAGGGTTGGCCTTTGAGGGAAAGAATAATATTGGTGTACGCGCGAGTGAACTATTCCCGCCTCGATGGCTGGTCTTGTGGGAGATTGGCCGCTGTGGCAGGAGGATATTATTTACTGCGTTAAATGCAAGCATCGGTGCGTGAACCATGAGTGCAGTCGTCCACAGCTGGTACATTTAGAATGTCTGGCGATATGCTTAAGAGTGTTTCTAACTTCCTTTGAAGAGCATGCCAACTTGTGTGCCAATATATCCTTCTCGAGTGACCCCGCACTCCCTCTCAATACAAGCCTTATCCTTGAGATCCCCTGGGATCAGGTGTTTGGTAGAAACTCAATTCAGGGGCACTCCACTAAGCCACACAGGCAGGAGTAATGAAACGTGCTTTTGATACTCCGAGAATATATGTATGTATATATGTATTCGAGGAAACGTCTAAGAATATGGGTGGTGGAATATGAATGGACTCCCTATACAGGTAGATATTTAGAGATCAAAAATCAATGTTGCAATTAAAGAGATACCAGAATAAAACAAACTATACTTAATTGGTTGATTAAACTAAGCCAAATATATTTAGCAATTATTTGCAGAATACATAAAGACATAGGTACTTATTAATTAATTTAATATAAGTAATCATCAATATATATATATAAAAGAAGATGTCCTGACTGATTGACTGACTGACTGACAGACAACGCACAGCCTAAACCGCTGGCTCTAGAGACTTGAAATTTGGGAGGTGTATTCTTCACCATACGTAAACGCACATTAAGAACGGAATTTTCAAAATTCGCATCCTAAGGGGTCCAAGTAGGGGGTTTTATGTTTTATAAAAAAGCGTTATAATTCTTGAACGTTTGGTACTAGAGCCTTGAATTTTCACACGCAGACGCCTCAAAGAAAATAAACAATTACGTGTTTTTGCATTTCTCGAAATTTTTTAAGTCGAACTCACAGGACCTCAGTTTTTGTAAAAAATAATTATTTTACGATTTCTTAACACATTTCACTGTTTTCCGATACAATATGATAGATTGTAAAATAATTCGGTCACGTTTTAGAAATTATGAGGGTTTTAAGGGCAAAATAGGACCCCTAAGTTAAAAATCTTGCGTGTGGTGTTTTCTAAAAGGTAATTGTAAACCATTTTTTTTATGATATAAGCGGTAGGTATGAGTTATATCATGGGTTATAAAACTGCACCGCACGCACCCGCGTCAAGCTGCCACCTAAAAAAAAAAGCTGCCACCTCGCTCCTCAGCCATAAGCCCGGACAAATAACGGGCAACCTTCGGAGTTGTCAGTTGGATGTTTGGGTTGTGGGCCCTAGATGTCCATTTAGTACGGGGCGTTTTAGTAGGTAAGTTACCTACTCCGGTTCGGAGCTAGGTACCGAATCAAACCAAAAAAAAATAAAGCCGGTCAAGTGCGAGTCGGACTCGCTCACCGAGGGTTCTATAGCTACTTTTCACATATAAATGTTATTTTACTATTCTTCTAATACCTCAGATAGTAAAAAACCGAACTAAACCCAACCAAATTTATCCAAGTTAACCCTTTTAAAGAGTTTAACACAGACTTATTTATTTTATGACGCTGAAGCTAGGTACTGAATCGAGATACCACCGGAGATCCCGGGGTTCCCTCTCATGGCCGATGAGATAGCCGCTGAGGTTTTAGTGGGTAAGAATCCCACATACCCCAGTCGAGCCCTACATCTCCCGGAAACCTTTTGAAAGTTTCCCCAGCGAAAAAAAAAGTACCGAATCGAGCCAAAAGAAAACTAAAAAGAATCTGTTAAGTGCGAGTCTGACTCGCGCGTCGAGGGTTCCATCCATACCTTCTTTGCACGTATTAAAGTAATTTTAATATTCCTCTGATACCTCAGATAACAAAAAACCCAACCGCAAAACTAAGTTTGTTTCTCGAGGTTTTTTAAAATTACTTGAAACCTGTACTACTTAGAAACATCATTTTTTTAAATATAGATAGACCTCTATTAACTATAATTATTTCAGGGTTTTCCCTTCACAAACTTCGGAGATAAGGGGAACGGTATTTTTTGTGACAATTTTGGTTATAAGCCAAAAACCACAAGACATAAACTAAAATAATATTGTTTTGAAAGGAGACAGAGATGATTCTATACAATTTTGGGTCCAGGTTGTAAAAAGATGAAAGCTGTGTCTGTTGATAGCTAGTATATTCTTAAATTAATACTGAACATTTTGCGGATTTTGGCAGTCTGAGAGATAAGTTATAAGATATTTATGAAAAGTGAGGTTATGTAACAACCGGTACCTTAATGGGTGATTTTAAGTACAATTAATATTTTTATAAATATATAATTATATGATACACTATCTTGGCTGTAGTTATCTATGAGTAAGGCAAGGGTATACCCTGTTTTTAGTTACAAGATCGAAATCGTAGCATAAAATGTTTGCATACAGGAGTGATGGCTGGTCGGTGGCCAGCCAAAAGCAATTTATAGGGTTCAAAACTAAATATTCAACCCTAGCAAATGTCTTTGGCTGGCCACCGATCAACCATCACTCCTGTATTCATACATTTATTGCTATGATTTTGATCTTGTAAAGAAAAACGGGGCATATATTGTTATATAACCACAGTTTGCCTAATATGTTTAGTTCCCCTAATAAGTTCCCCGGATTGAGGCTTTTACCATTAAATCAATTGCAACCCTGAGCCAGCACCCAGAATTTCATAGAGAAACCCAATACTTAATCCATTGCTCAATGCAATGCAAGCAATGGATTAACTATTGGGTTTTTCTCTAGCTCTTCAGTCGCGCTTACGACCAAGTATGAATTATATGTTTGTCATATTGTGTATGTAAGTAGAGTAAAAGGAGACTCCCATGATTCTCCTTAAGAAGGGAGAAATAAAACTATTAAGTATTATAATTATTTATTTATTCGTCTTCAATTTATTAAAATATTACCTTACTAAAAATTGTTCAGGCGGTACTAGGTATATGATCTTGGTATCGTTATTTTTTTTCGCGGAGATAACATTCGATAGGTCCCCGGAGTCTGGGGGTCAACCGGGGTACGTGCGATTCTTAACCACTAAAACCCCCGCCCTAACGCCCCCACTAAAAGGCAGTCTCATTGCCAGATGGACCCTCTCATCAGACCTGGGCTCTTCGGTGTGATATTCATATAATTTTATTTTACTTTTTCATAATGTAGGTATAATTAGATCTGCACCAGGAGCCCCTCAGTGCCTTGCTTTTTACCCTGCCGCTGGCGAGAGCGCATTGCAGCCCCCCGGGAACCAGACACGGTGCTCATGGGGACGAGGGTCGCAGCACCGCTGCCGTCCTCTGAGTCGCTGCCATACGCAATGGACGTCCTAGGGCCCACACCCTGAACCACTGGACGTTAGGGGGGTGGACTCCGAAGGATTATTTATTTATTTAATCATTTATGTACACACAAACACAAGATAGACAAAATAAACCTTTGGATAATACAGCTCTCGTAGCAGGCTGCTGCTGACCTCTCTGCACACCTATAGGTATTACAAAACCATCATTACCCCGTACATATTCACCAAATAAGATCCACTCCTGTATAATATTAGAATACTTGATTGAGGAGTTGACCTATTACATAGTAAATCGCTCGTGATGAAAGCGAACATCCACAGCGGAGACAAACATTAGGGTGCCCAAGTTATCTCGATTCATTTGCAGTTGGTCATCGAGCTAGGTCCTAGTAAGCTTGACAAACATGAAAGCTGCTGTTTATCTGAAAGATGGGAACAGTTTTGAATGTAATATAATAAATATCGTAAAGGTAATGTAACCAGCATGGTAGTCGCTGGTAAGCTAACAAAAGGAAGTATGAACTTACAGGCTGTAGTGCATGCTATTCACGAATCACTGACAGCATCAACTCATCATCCAAAGGTCGTTGGCCTAGTGTATCACAGCGACTAGTCGCTATGCCGCAATTCACACAGCGATCCATAGTAAAATCCAAAACAATGAGTTGAAGTCAGAAGCGAGTTTCTCCGTGTCCGGCGATATCATAGTGTGGTTCGTACATATAAAGCAAGCTCAGAGGTCAGAGGGAAGCAGTACTTGAGGGATAAAATCAATTAAATATTAAATATTGAAAAAACCCTGAGGAAAAAACTAGATAACAGTCAAAACGTACGAAACGAGTGAGTGTTGTAGAGACGCTCGATCCGCATCGACAATTATTAACAAAAAGTATTTATTTCATGCATTTTAAACTAATATCTTATTTCTAGTTTTCTATTATTAATATAAAATCTTATTACTAATGGCAGCTCGGGTGCTCCTCCCTTCCGACAGTTTTGTGAAGGTAGGTACTTGTGGAAGCACAGTTTCCCGATAGGACCTGAACAAACCTGAAGGTGTGCGTGTTGTGTTTTCGGTGGACCCAGTCGTTTAGCACCTTTAGTCGGTATGATCAAGTAGTCGGTGCTTGGCTCCGCCACTCGCTTCTGCGACCTCTCAAGGACGTCGTCTTGTGCCTTCTTTCGCTATCGCTGAACTTCAACAGGAGGTGCTCCGCCCCGGCTCCGCACTTCTGTATTCTGCCGGTGTAAGTCGATATATCCGCCTCCGAGTGTCAGGGTAGGACAACAATGAATGGGCCTTGGTTTGGGCTGTCAGAATGTCCACCCACACTGGCGCACCATAGAGGGATATCGTTATATAAGCGATGGCAACTATCACTTTGGCTACCCAGATTCGACAGGTGCCGCAACAGAGCACCGGCGCGGCACTAGACCCTTGAAATGTTCGTCATTGGCTTTCGCTGAAACATAGGATAGGACCAGCGAAACCTATACGTTAGGTCGTTTGACTAGTCTGTCTGTATGCAACAAAACCTAAAGAGCAATCATGGGCTTTCCCTGAAACGTCCAACATACTAAGCACGATATCCAACACTTGATACATAAGTATGAGTATGATGTCACTACGACGTAGTATTTTAATTCTATTTTTTTGCATGGAGAACTTTTCTGTGTCAAAACTGTTGAGTAGGTCTGTAGGCAGCATTAGATATACACGCATGTTGGTCGAACCTTTTTTTATACTGGGACAATTCACACACTGCCATCTGATCCCAAACTAGTTAAAGTCCATTCTACGGTAACCGGACAACTGATACAAATACTTATATACTTTTTTTGTAAATACCTACTTAATATAGATTGTAACAGCCAGACGGAAGGTGGGAATCGATCCTATTAGGCCATGGTGTACCCACCAACAGACCATTTTTTTGCCTTCAAAAGGTACCCAGACTCCGTAGGGGGCGGAGGCCGGGTTATATGGGATTTGAACTCACTAAAACCTCCCCGGTGGCCTTCATAGACGCTTGGCATTCTGGTCGCTCCGCTCGGACCTCACCAGAGTTTCCAGCCACACACACTTGACTTGATAGAGCATGTTGCTGGGGAGCAGAAATGCATTTCCGCCAGGATGTTCAGGGATGGTAAATGTGTCAGGATTGTTGCCACCTTACATGAGAGTTGCCGCACCTTCTTGCGACGCGGATTAAGCACTGGATCATAATAATGTAATTGAATGAACCGATAATTGAATCAATACAGTGAGATGCTTTCAATTGAGATTCAAAATATCGATACAAACCGACTGGGAAGAACAACCCTAAAATGATTATGACTTCTTTAGTCTTTCCTCCAAGATTATGACAAATAGCCATAAACTCAGAAAAAAAATGACTTGTCAATGCAGATACCACAGATTAAAAATACATAATTGATTTAACGCGACTAATGAGGCGATTCGTGAACTTAAATCGATTTGAAGATTACTCTTGTAAATATTTTTAGATCTGTTAAAATGTCGCAATGATTATTCATAACATATAATTAATTAACTAAACACACAGTTTGGTATTAACGATTTTCAATAATTAATACGTTTAAGGGCACATTAATCGATTATAGTTTCATAGATAATCGATTTATGAACTGCCTAAACTTCTTGTTAAGATTCCTCTGTTTCCAGCTTGATTTAATGGACTGGTTTTTTACATTTTTAAATAGAAATATATAACCATTTTTTAGGCCGTAACTCATCTTTTTACAAGTTGGACCCAATAATCCAGTCTCCTTTGCAAATGAAGCCCTTTCATATGATACCCCACTTGATATAATAATAATGTCTTCCTGGCCGATACGACCACAGTGGCCAATCTTTCACAAGATCAACCATGTACGCAGGAGATATTATAGTGCACAAGTGTTTGCGTAGGCACTAGTGCACTCTCTCTTCCTTTATACCTCTCATAATCCGATGGGACGGGAGACCGACACGACCGGGGAGAGGTTAGGCGCAGGACCGACTTTTTATATGCCCATCCGACGCCTGGATCATCTTACTTTACAGACAATCAGGTGCTCGGCCTGCATTGTCCTAGCCAGTAAGGAACAACTACACAAGTTGCCCCGCAGGATTCGAACCCGCGACCTCCGGTTTACAAAGCAAGCGGCCCACTGCCCACTGCGCCACGGAGGCTACAATTATTTCAGGTGCACTTGATAATTATTCCAAATATCAAATCGAAAGCGCCAGTGGTTACTGAAATATATAGATGTGACAGACAGACAGACAGACGAAGTACCACCACAAGGGTTCCTTCTTTACCTTTTAGGTATGGAAACCTAAAAAAATGCTAACTGCCGGTCCCAATATCCTATTTACCTCTTGCTATCAGTTAAAATAGATACCATCGATAGCTATTATGACACATTTGCGTTTCAATAAACAAAGACAGATAAGAAATATTTACCTTTACTGATTGATCTATCTTTCCGTGGTCCCAAAGTTAAGTAGACTCATAGAAAATGTCTGTCAAGTGTTTCTATAAAATACACACATCAAAAGTGTCTAGGGATCAAGCATTTTTAAGCGGATTTCTTGAGATTGAGATGTGGCTTTGTAATAAATTTATGATTTTATAAATTTATATGGATCCTTTTTGGTGCATTTCATAATTTGAATCAGGAACTGTGAATCAAATTCGAGTAAAAGATGAAAATCAGCTGTCAATATTTTCCCTATAAAAACATACAACGCATTGAAGACATTATTAGTGCTACTGTTTCCCTACTACTGATTAAAACCAACGTTATTATGGAGCGGCGACGTCATTTAAGCAGGGAAGAAATGCTCAGAGCCGTGGGAATGATAGAAGCTGGTTCCCGGCAACGTACTGTGGCTTTAGCTCTGAATACAAGTCAGAGTGTTATCAGTCGACTTTGGACACGTTACCGAAGCACTGGTACCGTGGCTGAGCGCCATGGAGGACGGTATCGCTGCACCACACGGAGACAAGACCGATATATTCAAATCTTAACTCGAAGAGCTCCAACAATAACTGCCATGATGTTAGCCGTGAGGCTTCATCACTCTTCAGGGAACTTAATTAGCGACCAAACAGTCAGAAACCGCTTGCATGAAGTGAACCTTCATTCCCGAAGACCGCTACGGGTACCACCTATAGCAATGCACAATCGTAGGATTCGATATCAATGGGCTCTTGAACACAGAAATTGGGCAGAAGAACAATGGCGTTTCGTGTGCTTTTCTGATGAGTCTCGTTTTGGTATGAGACCGGATACAAGACGTATACGACACTGGAGAACCCCTGGACGCCAACAGCGATTAAAATCCTGCCAGGAAGTCCATCCTTATAGTGGTGGAACCATCATGGTATGGGCGGGTATTTGGATCGGCGGAAGAACTGAGTTGATTTGGATCAGAGGCAACCTCAACGCTCAAATTTATGCTGAGACGATTGTATCAGACGTCATCGTTCCTCTACAAGTGCAAATCGGTCCCTTATTTCAGTTAATGCATGATAATGCACGACCGCACACCGCAAGAGTTGTAAGACAGACTCTCGCCGCAGCTAACATCAATGTCCTGCCCTGGCCTGCTCAGTCGCCAGACTTGAACCCGATTGAGCATGCATGGGATATGCCACAGAGAAGAGCTCTGCCGAATATGGAGGGTATCCAGTCGCAAGAAGACCTTTTTTTGTTGTTGCAACGAACATGGGCGGCCATTCCACAGCGTGATTTGGATGAACTCATTTTGAGTATGCCAAACCGATGTTCTTGTGTTGTTCGTGTTCGCGGTAGAAACACGGATTATTAATTGTTTAAGTTACCCAATAAAATTTTAAAGAAAACTGTTATTTCAGTCTTTTTTTCGAACTTTTGTGTTAGTGGTTCAAATGTCAAAAATCCCTTTATTAGGAAAATGGCAAATTTCTTTATTAATGCAAAGGTGACTTGGTTTATCGTTACTGTGACAAACGAAAACACTTTATTTGATGAATCCTTAAAGAAAATTTTAATTAATATCAATCAGGAGAAAAGTTATTGCAAAAATATATGTTGATCCCTAGACACTTTTGATGTGTGTATTAGCAGCTTAATGTTGGTAGTTCAAATGACAGTTTTAGGCTATCGCTCCATTTCGGAGGTTTATCGCGGGATTATCATCTGATTTCTCGTACTTTGTAAATAAATGTAATGAAATTAATATGAATAATAATAAAAATAACATTATTTTAATAAATGAATGAACCAATATTTTTTATTATACCCCAGAGAACCTGTCACGGTGCTCACGATGACGGAGGTCGCAATCCCGCCACTGTCCTAGCAGCCACCGCCGTACTCGATGGCTAGTCCCCACACTCCAAGCGTCCTGGTGACTCCGAAGCTTTATCATTATATTAGAGTCCTGGGCTACTACCGATGCCTTTTTTGACGCGGGGGAAACCTTCAAAAGGTCCCCAGGACCCTGTGAGGGTTCCTGCGGAACCCTAAAATAGCTTAGTTAGCAACATATAATAATATCCTGGGGCAATTCACACACGGTCATCTGATCCCAAACTAGGCAGAGCCTGTACTATGGAAACCAGACAACTGATACTAATACATAATTATATACTTTTAGTATATTTTTTTTGTAAATACATACATAAATAGATAAAACACTCAGACACTTGGTGGGAATCGAACCCACGACCCGTTGGGTACCAAACAGGGTCACTAACCACTAGACCAACGGGGCCGTCATGTGTTTGTCATTTGTGTCAAGTGGAAGAAAGTTGAGAGCAGGAACACTAAAGGCACGCGTCCATTGGCCCGCGCCGGACGCATCGCACGCACGGCACGCAACGGATTTTAGTTTGCTTTCTATGATTTTACATAGCGCTGCGTCCATTATCCGCGCCGGCATATTTCGATGCGGGCCGTCAAAATCATAGAAAGCAAACTAAAATCCGTTGTGTGCCGTGCGTGCGGTGCGTCCGGCGCTGGCCAATGGACGCGTACCTTTAGAATCCTAAGGTTACAACGACGTCAATTTTGTTATTGAAACAGCAGCAACAGATAGTTTAAAGTTAACTTTTTATCTGAGCTTGCTATCGGCGATAGAGTATTGGGACCGGCCGTAAGTGGATTATGGTGTCATTCGGCATAGTGTTCTTGGATGCTTTAAAAAGACAATACGTGTATTTTAGTTTAATATTTGCAAAAATATTCCCGTTCTATTAACAAATTTCACTGTTTGACCTCAAGTTTCCTCCCAAGTTTATTTATTTATTTATTTATTTATTTATAAATTTATGTACACACAAACATGGTTAGAGAAGTATTAGGAGAATACAGGTACAAAGGCAGAGCTTATTTCTATAGAAATCTCTTCCAGCACGCCCAGGAGAGAAACGGTGAAAGAAAGAGATAGGGCGCAGTGTGTATAAAAATACATATTTAAATAATAAAGTATAATAAAGTTAATATAGTTTATTGTTATTTAAAAGTTAATAGCAAAATATTTTATGTTTAATTTAACATTTTTATTTTGACTGCCTCGGTGACGATGGGCGCGAGTACGACCTTTGATTGCTTGGACCTAATTTTAATTCCCCAGTCGTGCAAAATTTTATCGGGTTGAGTTTCTTTTGTCAGGACATTATCAGTAGGTTTTAGTCCAATTTTTAGAAATGTGGTCGGTATTTCTTCATTACCTTTGCGCGAACGAAGTCGCGGGGGACTAGCAGTCCCCCGCGACCGCGTGTTTATATTATTTGATGAATTAAAACTTATTTATTAAATAATAATTTAAACTTTTACCTTAACATTATTGGACATGTAATTGGACATGTGTTTGGATGCTAATGTTTAGATTTATACATGTTACCTTCTAGGTCCAGAACCCTATTTAAGTGTAAAATAAAATATCTTATCTCTCTTTATTGCACGTCCACATAGATGTATTGAACAAATAAAAATTATAAACGGTCTGAAAATTTAATGTCAGTCGCAAGTGTTAATATTTATTTAAAACAGTATAAAAGGAGAGTTCACAACGTATTCGTCTAGATCCGCGCGAGCAGTCTCATTGGACTGCATCGCTTCCACATCTCTCCGGCAACGGTAAGTACACACGATCAGCAGTATCTAAATATTTCTTCATTATCATAGGTATTTGTATTGTATGATCAAGGATTAGGTACAGTCTCAGTTCCGAAACCTAAAAATCTGCTAAAATTTTGAGAATGGAAAATTCATTAATTTCCCTTGGTTGGAATCAGCGCCTTCAAAACAGTTTTCCCTAGACTGTTGAATAATTCTCCTTTTGGACATCTGACCTCTGTTCGATGTCATTATTTTCTGTGTTCGACCGATATAACAAACAAACCAGCTGGATGGTTATTCTATAAGAATATATAACCAACTGCGGTGAGATCTCGAATTCGTTTTAACATCGCGGATTCAGGTTTCGAGTTGGTTAACGGTTCATACAGAATACCACTAGTGGTTCGGACTACTGGAACATTTATATAATCCGGTGACTTCAGTCAAGCTTTTATGATCGGAGGCTTTAATGTAACGTATTTTTTGTATTTCAGTTGCTGATGAAATAAACAAAAGCTTCGGCTTTATTGAAGAGCACATAATGGAGTGGAAAATATTATGTGGTGTTATCTTAGCGATGGTGGTGGTGGTGACGGCGTATGTAGATCCAGAACCTCTAGACCCCGTGGCAGACCAATTGTTCATTTATAAGCGCGAACACCGAGTAAGATTTTTTTATTACTATGTATTAACAATACTTTAGTTATGATTATGATATTGTTATTGCTTATTTTAAAAGTACGTCTTAGGCAGACTTTAAACGCAACATCCATTATTGCATGCCCTATTTATTATCAGCTTCTGATGTTGTATAAAGCACAAGTTCGGTCGTGTGTGGAGTACGGTAGTCATATATGGGCCGGTGCTGCAAAATGCCATCTAGCTGCTTTGGACTCAGTGGAGAGGCGCGCTAAGAGGCTGATTGGTGATACTGGGTTAGTGGAAGCCAATCTACAAAGCCTAGAGCACAGGCGCAAAGTAGCCAGCCTCTCGGTATTCTACAGGATGCATTTTGGAGAGTGTGCGCAGAAATTGCATGACTTGATTCCACCATCTATCATCGGACGTCGAGACGCACTGCGCATACACACCCCTATGTGGTGAAAGTGCCTTCGGTCCGGACTAAACGATTTGCCTCTTCGTTTATAATAACGACAGCTAAGGATTGGAACAGTTTGCCTGCGTCGGTTTTCCCGCCCGATTATAATGTGGGTGTCTTCAAGGCTAGAGTGAATAGGCTTTTAATAAGCTAGTGTGCTTTACCATCTTCGATTGCGTCGCCACTTTCCATCAGGTGGGTCTGCAGTCAAGCACTAGCTTATCTTGAATAAAATTAAAATAAATATCCACAAGGAATCCAAGCGAATATGGAAATTTATATAAAAGTGTATAAGTATGCCACAATTATTATTTTTTATTGCCCGATTGCAGTATGTACTTAGACATACATAGATATGTATGTCTAAGTACATACTTATACGTACATACATATGTACATATACGAATTTATACTTTTTAGGCAAGTCAAACAGCCTAATTGGCTTTTACCTTAAGCCGTTAGATAATTAAATATATGGCTATACATATATTATTTTCAAAAAAATCAATATTTCAGCCGCCATTTTGTATTTTTTTTTCCTTTGAAAAACATTGATAGATATGGGTCCTATCGAATGAAAGGTCTTACCGAAGTCTTAATAAGTTAAAATACTAAACAATGTGTATTTAACGTTTTATGTAATGTACCTAAATTGAAGACCATTTTGTTTTTTCGCAGTCGGGATTCTTATGCTTTTATAATTTATACTTATTTTATTTGTTATTACAGCATCCTGAAGGCATAATGACCGTTGGTAGTGGTGCACCCGTTAGTTATCTAGACACGACAACTATGAACAAACCCTTAATGAATAACGCGTATTTTATCGACATGTCGGAGCGCTTGAATCGAGAAAGGATAATAGAACGAATAGTCCATGCTAAAGGAGCAGCTGCTTTCGGCTACTTCGTAGTAACTCATGATCTGTCTGACGTTTGCTCAGCTGACCTCTTCAGTGAAGATGGAAAAAGGACACCAATAGTAGCAAGGCTATCTCCGACTTCACAGTATAGAGGTGGCATAGATACCTATAGGGAAGCCAGAGGGTTTGCTGTCAAGTTCTACACCTTATTTGGAATATTCGACATTGTAGGCTTCCATACTCCAATGTTTATGTACAAAGACCCAATGAAATTTGGCGTAGCCAGTCATTTTACGAAACCGAATCCAGCTACGAACTTATTAGATTCCAATATGTTTTGGGACGTCATCGCTCAGACTAAGGAGATGAGCTTTATTATTATTTACCTTTTCGGAGACAAGGGAATCCCGGATGGCTATCGTCATATGCCTGGTTTTGGTATCCATACGTATCAGGTTACTAACAAGCACGGGGATATATCCTTTGTAAGATTTCACTTTTTGCCATGCGCTGGTGAGAAATATTTAAATGCTACAGAAGCTAAAAATATAGGCGGGGAAGACCCGGATTACGCAACGAAAGATTTATACAAAGCTATAGCGTATGGTGATTATCCTAGTTGGACATTATATGTCCAGGTACTGTCGGATGAAGACCGCATAAACGCCGGCTTCGACATTTTCGACGTAACTACAATATTGCCAGAGGACAAGTATCCTTTACGAGAGGTAGGTAAAGTAGTTTTGAACCAAAACCCTAAAAATCATTTCGCTACAGCAGAGGTGTCTGCCTTTTGTGTAGGAAATGTTGTACCAGGTATCCAAGGGGCACCTGATAAAGTATTTGAAGCCCGTCGTTTTGTATACAGAGATACTCAGAACAGGCGTTTAGGAGTAAACTTCAACAACATACTCGTCAATCAACCGTACATGGCCGAGGTCAATATACCGCTCCTGACCGAGGACAGCACACTGTACGCGCCCGATGGCAATGAACGGAACATGACCAAGCTCTTAACATACAATCGTGATGGTGTACCGCCTGTTGGTGATAACTATGGGGACATGCCTTCGTATTATCCTAACGGTTTCAATGGTCCGGTCTGTCAAAAGTCATACCCAGGTCACCGTGAATTGATACAAATCACTCAACACTCAGAGCCTGAGAATTACGATCAAGCACGTGACTTCTACGAAAAAATGTCACGAGGGGAGAAGACAAGGTTAGTGGAGAATATCATGGAAACTTTACGTGATGTAACCCGATCCGTACAAGACCAAATCGTTGAGAATTTGTCCTACATCCATGAGCAACTAGCTGAAGAATTACAAAACGCTATAGACAAGTACTATGAGGAGACCTGCTATTAATTGACTTTAAAAAAAGTGTACATATGATATACGAAATAGGAAAAAAAATAACTTAACTAATCAATACGCGACCATTAAACTTATTTCTTGTAATAATTAGGAATTACGTATTTTAAACTTTTTATAGGCATGTTTATTTTTTGTCGTCGTTCCTTTAAATTTATTTATTTTTGCATTTATTTATAAGTGGTCAGTGTTATTTTACTTCGAAAATATACCTTCTTGCAATATCTATTTATTTGGTTTTATTTATTTTGTTAGATGATAATTCGATGGCTTAATTCAGACTTCGGAACTCCATTTTTTTTCAAATCATGTTTTGTTGCCATCTAGTGAAAAAAAAGCGGCGCATCTAATGGAAGCACTCCCAAATCCATACGAAAATCCAAAAAAATGTTATATCCGAATTTGAAGACCTCGTATTTTCATGACGCCATTTTACAGATTGCAAAATTCTAAACTCCCGCTTTTATTACGGGTGACAGAGTGCTGTAAGATGAGTGTATTAGTTATTGCGTATCTTTACTATTTCAGCATTTTTTTGGCGATTTTAGTTACAAAAGTAAATAATTTATAAGTATTATAAACCATATTAGTATATTTGATTTCATATTTACCACGATTTAAATAAAAAAAAAATAATAAGGTTTTTTTCCAACGTGACGTAGTTGCGTACTTTTACAAAGTTCAAAATTTGACTTGCACTTAACTGAATAAAGACTTACGTTTTTATCTTAAGGGTTATGCTCTGTATTGTAGTGATACCAAAACAATATTTTTGGTCTCTATAATAGCACGTTATTTTCAGCCGAAGGGCTAGGTAGATGTGTGTAGTATACATTCTGCCAGTGATAAGTCCCATGTATGTAATAGCTAGCGTGTAGCAAGCCTTTTGCCATTAATCGGACATAAATCCAGACAGTACTGCTACTGAAAATTCCCTAATAGAAATTTATCAGAACTTTGTTAGACCTGCACCAGATCGTACCTAAGAATTTGAACGCAGGGTTGTACTTGCGACCACTAGACCAATTACTGCCTAACTAATTAATTATCATGCTAACCATCGCCAACTAAATTTGGTTTTAGGTATAGAGATGAAACACAGATCATCTGTAAACCTCTCTACCGATACACAACCTTTGGCAGTAAGTAGCAGAATAATGCAATCTGTTGTGATGTTATATTGTACTTTCTGCATTATATCAACGACCTGTTGCCCGGTA
The DNA here is from genome assembly GCA_911728495.1 of Furcula furcula. NCBI lineage: Eukaryota > Metazoa > Arthropoda > Insecta > Lepidoptera > Notodontidae > Furcula > Furcula furcula. The sequence goes on along the minus strand of OU452246.1, from coordinate 5,274,455 downwards.
TTTATGGGTATACAGACGAGAGTTAGCACTATTGTGGACAACTGAAAGAGTCGTGATAGAGCGTCTAAGTCACATTGCAGGCAGTCTCCGAAAGGGAAATCCAATCCTGTGAGATTCAGCGCCACCTAAATACAAGCGTGTCTGTTCACCACCAAAAGTAGCCTGTTCACCTGGGGTCCTACAGTTCAGAATTCATCCTTTAGAATACACCAACTATTTTGAGTTGATAGAAGTAGGAAGCTCCTCAAACTTTAACTTCAGGCTGTTAATTAATTGTGTCTAAATAGCTAAAAGGGATCTGGTGACTTTGCAAATGTCCGATCGCGTACTCTAATTTTAGGCTACTGCTGCGCTCTAACAGCTTTGAATTAAAAAGAGATACGCTAAGGTATTTTGCTGACCCTGTCTTATTTGAAACCAGTTTGCAGAGCACAGGAGTAAGCCAGCCTTACGATATTATATGTATAGGATACATTTTTGACTGCATACGGATTAAACAGCTTTATTCCGGTATCGACCCTTCCTTACGTGTACCTTCGGCTCTCACTGAGTCTTTTGCTTCATCATAAGACTTACGGCAATGGACTGAAATAATTTTCCTTTAATACGTGGTGCATCAATATAAATTCAGTAGAGTAAAAGTGAAATCATAATAGGTATCTGGGGTAAAAGACAAAAGACATTTCATTGAAATATAATGAAAACAACCCTGAAAGAATGATAAAATGAATGTACAAGTCTAGTCTAAACTTGAACAGGAGAAGTAAATTAGAGTATCGTAAATTATCTTCGAAAGAAAGAGAAAAGACATTTCAATGGTTTCATAATCATGATAGGAAGAAAAATAAACTATAATAATAATAATGTTTCTTTATTGACCAATAAATTTTTACAATAACAGTACATTACGATGAATGATTAAACATTAAGTTTTCATATCTAGTACTTGGCATCTGTTGCTGTACTAAGCTTTTTAAAGTTTGTATTACGGCTTACAGCGCCAAAACCCCGCGACACTCCAACAATCAGGTGATTAGGTACTTCTAACTAATAAACAAAGATGAAAAAATAACTTTAAAAGTACTAAATAGTAAGTAACAAAAATTAATAAAATTAATATGTGAGTGTAATTTGTACCTTTCTTATGGCTACATAATGGTATTATAACATAAATGTGAAGCACGTATGTTTGTGTCTGATGGTGTGTAAGTGTGTGTGTTAGTGTATGTGTCAGTATGTGTGTGTATGTGTGCTACTGTATAAGAAAAAGAAAGGGTGTGTGAATACTGGCAGAAATAAAATAAGCATAAATAAAAACGAATTTAGTAAATAAATAAACTTAAAACAGATTCTATTGTTGTACGAGCAATAATTGCTTGGTTTCGTCATAAGTTAATTGTTGTAACCACTTTATTGCAATATCTTTGCATGAATATTTATTTAATGGATACATATTTAATAAAGCATTAATTTTATTGTAGGTATAAGGACCAAGAAAAAGCAAAAACTTTTTGGCAAACGCGGTGTTATGTTTACGGTTATATCTGCACACGATGTCCCTTCGACGTTTATTTAATATAGAGGGATAGAATGTAAGTGCACTGTGTTGTCTCAAAATCACTTGTAATAGAAATAGTTGGCGAACTGTACACACATTACAGTCTTTATAAAGGTCAGCGGTAGGAAAGAAGAATGGTCTAAATGTACAAACTTTTAAAATAGTTCTCTGCGCAATTTCAGCTATTTTTAAAATTGTCTTGGATGCACCACCCCAACTAACAATACGATAAGTAATAAGTGATTGTGTGAGTGCTAGATACACTTGTTTTAACTGAGGCCAGTCGATCGCATGTCTTAAATTTTTAAATACATGTAACAGCTTTCTTAGTCGTGTTGCCAATAAATCAATGTGGGCCTTGAAGTTTAGGTTGCAGTCAACTACTACACCAAGATATTTAAATGTTTTTAACCGACTTCAAAAAGGAGGAGGTTCTCAATTCGTCTGTATATATATATATTTTTTTTTTATGTATGTTCGCGCATAACTCTGTCAATTATGAACCGATTTGAAAAAATCTTTCTTCCATCCATTCTTCAATCCATTGATTGGGTCCCATAAAAAAATTATTGCGTAGTAATAAGTAGTTCCTGAAAAACAAGAATGGTGACTGCGCACTGAGAGCTGCAGGAAAGCCTATATCGATGACTTTATGTCGCTTTTTAAGGACAAAAATGGTCATAACTCTGGCAAATATTTACCAATTTCAATGATTCTTTTTTTAATCGAAAGAAGAAACCACTTTATTAAATCTGTATGAATTTTATTACAACCAGATAAGAACTTCCTGGAGGAACATGAACGATGTGGAGGAATTTATCTGGTAAAAACCATAAAACTGATGTTCTCCATTACATTGCTCTGACAATTATGAACCGATTGCGATGATTCTTTTTTTATTCGAGAGAGTAAACTACTATGATGATTCCATGCAAATTTCATTACGACCGGATAAATAGGTTCTGAGTTTCTGAAGAAACATGAATTATGTAAAACTATGTAGGTAGACGATAATGTGATCATAACCTATCTAGATAATTTTACGGTTTTCGATGGTTCAATCTTTATATACGAAAATATCACTAAAAAGTTTAAAATAAAATCTTTTTAAAAAAAATTGAACCGACTTCAATATCACTGAAAAGTATAAAATAATTTAAATATTATTGAAGTTGGTGCCAAATATACACAGCCGGTAAGCTAACACCAACTTCAATAATATTTAAAAAGATTTTTTAGGCATTCAATTTGTTCACAAGAACAGTTATTTATTAGTGGAATGGTACACATAGCATCGTGAGATATTATCAGGTGGTCATCATTGAGAAGTACAGGGTTACGGATTGAGAAAGCAGAGTATTTTGTTTTGACAGTATTCAGTAAAAGTTTGTTCTCAAGAAGCCAATCGTTCACATCATTAAAGCCAACTTGAGCCATTTTAAAGACGGTGTGCCAACAGTCTGCTGAGAATACAGTATCGTAATCCAAAGCAGTATCGTCTGCATATGCAATGATTTGTCCAGGAAAAGATGGGAGATTGAGAAGTTCATTAATATATACCACAAAGAGAGTTGGACCCAGTATGCTCCCCTGTGGTACTCCATGTGTCAATTCCTGTTCTTCGTTAAAGTGAGAACCAAGTTTGACACGTTGGCTTCTATCAGAAAGATAGCTCTTAAACATGTTTAATTGAATACCTCTGATACCTAATCTTTCAAGCTTATCAATCAAAATTGGGACAGAGATCGTATCGAAGGCTTTCTGTAGGTCAAGAAGAATGGCAACACATTTATTACCCATGTCTTGACTGTTTGCAATAAAGTTGGTTAAGGTTTGAACTGCATCATCTGTAGATCTGCCTCGACGAAAACCAAATTACTTATCAGATAAAAGTTTATTAGATTCTAAAAATTCAATTAATCGGTTATTTAATAACTTTTCTAAAATTTTAGAGATTTTAGGTTCGATTGACTTGAAATTTACTGAAAAGATTCTCTAAATAAAATAAATCAATACGTATTTCGCGAATTTTCAAAAACAACCTTTGCGGTGTGTTAGGGGTTGGTAAACTCTGTAAAAAAAATAGCGGGCGAAGCCGCAGGAAATGGCTAGTCAAATATAAAGTTTAATGGCATTTTGTTACTAAAACTAGATTTATCACCACTAAAAATGTTATTATTGATCAAAAACATAGATACGGTTACATAAAATTTTTCAGTAGCTAATTTTTTCTTCGCCCTGTAAAATTTGCAAAAATGGAGTTACGATGTCTGATAATTAAGCCATCGAATTATTATAAATTAGACTGTAGTACAAGATGATAGAATCCACAGATAAGTTAAGACGCCATGAAAATGTATATGGTAGTGTATTATTTTATTAGGTATTTTATATATCAGGCTTATTGGCGACAGTAGTCGTGTCTGTGATGATAGATCGGTCCCAGTATATAGCGTGATATGGCCATCCTCCAGAACTGGTTCTGCCACATATCTGTAGTACGGTACCTCTGACGTCACAAGGCGGTATTTCAAAGCAAGTTGCTGGTGGATTATCCTGGCCTACCTGACCTAGGACAAACTATCCAGTTAGGTCGGTCCAACTTCGACAAAAAGGTCGCCCGAAGAATCCAACTCGGATGAGCAGCGTTCGGGAAACTACGCGATATCTTCTCGTCCACAATACCGCAGTGCCTGAAGACGAAGGTTTTTAGTACTTTTGGGAACAGGTATTGGCGATATTGCCGAGAATTTTGTAAATTTAGCGGGAATATTTCCAGTAGGTATAAACCCGGAATTGTTCCCAGTTGTACATCACTATTTGCAAAGACGTCCACGACGAACTAACGAACAAATGACTTGACCTTGGTCGGAAACTTGTTGGCTACACGGTTGTAAACCACAGGCACACACTTGATACAGTGGGTATGATACCAGGAAAAATATCGATATATCGATATTTTATGTTTATATAGTGGGCTATTTTTCCGAGATATTTAATATTTCGATATATCTTTTGATCGACATGCTTGATCGTAGCGTTCCAACGAGTGGACGGATTTGAATGCGCTTTTTTCCAGCCGTTTAAAGACCATCAGCTCTTTTCCAAATCGATGTAAGGATATTATTTATTTACATAGTAACAGACATTTATTGTTATTTCCATTCGTCCGAAAGTCATGAAATTTTGTACACGTGTTTCTCCAGTGATACTAAAGAATATAATATTATGGTAACATTCGCTAGTGTCTTATAATGAAGCATGAAGTTGGTAACAAGATTTCTGAACCAATGAACTTAGACCTACTGAATTTAGACTCGTTGGATAGGTCATGACGAGTAGTTGCTAGAAAAATGGTGGTCAGGGTCCAATGATGGAGCAGGAAAGTGGTCACGGGATCTCTGCACCAATAACAGTAGACCCACCGAGTTTGGGTTCGTTGGGTAGGTGTCGACGAGTAACCTGTGGCCACCTTCCTGCTCCATCATCAGACTATGATCTCCATCTTTCTACCAACTACTCGTCGAGATCTATCCAACCTTCCGAATTCGTTTGGTCTACGTTTACCTTAGTTCTTCGGTCTTCGAAAAGAAACTCCGAGGATAGCTCTCTCCCTAGCTCGTAGTGTTACTCTGATCTTCTCTGCACTGCACTGTTGGGTTAATTTTTTATTTATTAAATATTGCAGACATCTGCAACAGCCGGTCTACGTCACCCGGATATATAGGTAGTTATTAACCAGACATTTTATATCTGTTTGTTGAGTTCCAAATTATTCATATACAGTTGCACCTAACTAAAGAAACGTGTGATCGTGCAAATAAATTAATTTTAATTATAAACAAAGAAATATGTACCTATCATGCAAGGACGCATTCGGTAATGCAGAAACCTTCTGTATCATGGGTAGACAAGTGATAATGTGGTAATTTATTATTTATTTTATATAAAAAGGAAGTAGCAGCTCAGTGGGCGAGCGCTTGGCTTGGAAACTAGATGCGCAGGGTCTAACCCCGGCTCACACCTCTGATTTCTTTAGTTAATCGTGTGTGACTCATAGAATGCAGCCTGTGCAAGGCTACTGCAACCTTGTCAACTTGGTTCCAGGTTCAGGCCCTCGAAATGCTCCTCGAAACCGCAGCGATTGTCCCCATCCTGACTTACGACTCACCCACACGGACGCGCAAGTTGGGTGGTTCCCGGTTTCTCGGCAAGCCGTGGAACCACAGCGCTTCAGTTTTCTGAGGCGCTATCTCCATGCCCACCTCACGTATCTTAGCGACGGTGATTTCCACCCTAAGCTCGGCGAGCTCCTTGGTCCTCTCGAAGGTGTCCCCACTGGCCACGATTAATGTTCGTCTGCGTTTCAGACGACACTAACGCTGGCGGGCAGTTCAACACGCAGAACCACGTCGTAAGCGAGGTTGCATAGCAGAGGCCCTAACACTGACCCCTGTGGAACCCCTCGCTCTACTTCCACCCGTATCCTGGTACCGTCTCAATCCACATACCAAATTTACCGCTCGTGCAAGTAGTCTCTGATCAGGGCCTGCAAGTAGGGAGTCACTCCATGGAAGACCAGCGCCTCCCAGATTGCATGAACCCTGGGCAGTTGAAGGGGTTTTTTTTTATATACTATACAGTTACCTCTAACGTTGTCAGAGATTGTTTTTTCCGGGTGTTTTAATTGCCTACATGTTTTACTTGTTAGGATGATGTTTTAATTTGTGTGTTTCGGATTTGTGTCTGTCATTTTCGTTTTAAACTTTTACTCGCTTTCAGGTTAAACATTCATATATTATGACTAATACATATTGATATCCTGCTATCTCAACTTTTGTTTCTTTTTATGACTTGCTGTGTTATTTTTATGCAATAGTCTAAGAATATTTTTCGACTGCTCATCTGGGCGACTAGAGTAGGTACTTATGTTTTCTGCACTTATTTTTACTTGTAATTTTTGTTCAGTTTCTAGTATTTCCAGACAGAAAATGGGGCATTCTATCAGTAGATGTGGTATTGTTTCGTCTGTTCCGGGCTCGCAGATGCACGATGGGTTCCCCTTGCACTTGAATCGATACAAGTACTCTGAGAACCCACCGTGCCCTGTCAATCGTAGTTGCATACAATAGGTATGAGACGGTACGCGGAGGGAGTATCCGCGGTTCTGAATTCCTTCCGTATGAGGACCACAGCCTCCTTCCAGGCCCTGGGGAACGTGGCATTATGGAGGCTAGTAAATAGCTGTCCCAGGGGTCGGGTCGGGTCCAGGCGCGGTGTTTCGGGCTCAAGAATAGAATAGAATATATTTTAGCGGCCAAAGGCCCAGTCCGTCTCCTCTATGGTCACCCCCAGATTGCCACGCCATTTGGGCAAAGGGGTATTTTTAATAATCTAACTTTGAGACCATCATCCTTTTATTTGCCTAGATATTTACATTCATTACTTTATTTATCTAGATATGCCCACTGTAACTGCACTCCGAGTCTATTTAGATTTTTCTACGCGTGTAAGAAACATTAACCGTTAACTAACTAAAACTCAACTTTAGGGTTTTTCGTTGGTAAATAGAAGATTTGATTAAAGCATGTTTTGAAAGGCGAACAAAAAAGTAGAGTTGAATTGCCTAGTGGAGGGGGTTGCCAGTGTTTTGTTTAATTTCGTTCAACTGTTATTTTTAACGCGTTTAATTAAAGAACCAGTAACCGTTATAACTACAGGTTTGTCTGTTTATTAATCAAGCAATTTTTAAAAGGCGAACAAAAAAAACAGCGAACTGAGTAATAGAGAGAGAGTTGAGTTGCCTTGTTGGGGGTTGACATTGTTTTGTTTAACATCGTCCAACTGTTACTGTCAACGCGTTTAAGTAAAGAACCAGTAATCGTTATAACTACAGGTTTGTCTGTTTGTAAATAGAAGCTTTAAATGAAGCAATCTCAGAAAACACGGCGAAAAGAGAGAGTTGAGTTGCCTTGTTGGGGGTTGACATTGTTTTGTTTAAACCAACTGTTGTTTTGAAAAGTGGTAGTACGTAAATAATTGTAGGTGGGGCAAATGTTTATTATTTACTTTATAAAATGTATATAAATAGGGTGCATAGAGTTCACAAAGTATTTATCAAGACCCCAGCGAGCAGTCTGAGCAGCCTGCATTATACTGCAAGTACTGCAACGCTTCGAAATCTCTATCCGGTAACGGTAAGTACACGGAATATTCAATAATTTCTACTACTATTTATTAATTTATCCTAGTGTCAAGCAAGACAAGCAAGCAAGTTTTTTACTTTTTTAAAATCTAATTATTTCGACTTTTGGAGCCTTTTATGATTATTTTCGATTTTTGAGTGCGAGATAATTGATGTCTTTACTCAATATTAGCGTATTAAGTCTTCGAGTGTCGAAATGTGGTCGAAATAAACCGATTTCAAGAAATGGATTAATAATAATACCTTGGGTTGATCCACACACGGTCATCCGATCCCAAACTAGGCAGAGCCTGTACTATGGAAACTAGACAACTGATATTAATACTTATATCCTTTTTTTGTAAATACATAAGGACTTAAATAGATAAATAACACCAGACACAGGAATCGAACCCACGACCCATCCGGTAACACCCAAAGTCTAACCACTAGACCAACGGGCCAATCCCAGTAATGAACATTAACTATAACTGTTATCTGTAGGTGCGGCAGTAAGTTACTTATATCCGGTAATTTCACCAGCTACAGTGCCCATCACAGCAATGTTTATACATTTCTGCTTGGCGGCAGAATATCTGACACTGCGGTGGTACCTGGACGGTTTCTTGCACAAGGAATCTACCGCCTCATAAATCTTCTGTTTTAACTATGTATGCGGTATACTGACGACCCGTTGGTCAACTAGTGGATAGACACCCTGGCCGCTACCTAATAGGATGTGGGGTCGATTCCCATCCGAAAGAAACATTTGAGCGCGTGAACATGTATGTCAATATGATGTAGCCAGTCACTGGATGTAACTAGCCAAACAAGAAACGCAGGATTGCAGAAAATTTCAAACATAAATATGCCCGACAAAATATTGAATTCGTCTTTATCAAATTTTACTTAAAATTTGACTGATTATTTTTAATATACAGGTATACCTGTTTTATAAAATGTGCGTGCAGTATTTTATTTTCCTCACAGTCAAAATGAAAAGTAGAGTGTTTAGCTCTGGTGAAATTTACCCTTAAACTACTGGTCAGAAATATCTCGGCTGAAATGGGTTGCTTTCAACCCTTTATTTATCAGTTTTTTATTTATTACTGGAAGCGTTTCATCAAAAGATTGATGTTTTTGTTTTGGAGTAAAGATTTAGCTCCGAGCAATGATATTATAAACCATAGATATATTATATATCCCTACAAATGCGCACCAAAAATTGTAATAAAAATATTTTCTCATATATAGTTAAGGTATTTCTTCCTTTCCATTATTTACTTTTGTACAGTATTTTGTGTATTTTCTAAATACGCATGAAGGCATTTTACTTGATTTTCAATAAGGCACACGACAATTTTGCTACATTTTACCGACGCGTGACTTACTGGTAGTTCACCCAATTTGGGTGAATTTCGTCGTTTTACTTTTCGTGCGCTAATGGTAGATATGCTATTGATTGTGCAAAATATCATTGGCTCCGAGTCTGTCTAAATGTAACCCTTTCGCCGTTAATGTGCCCGTTTTTCTCTAAACTGTCCTCCCACCATCTGTTCTAGCAGGATTATTGTAATCTTATTTTTCCGTGAGATAGGGACGAAGCTATAAACTGCTCATCTTTTTTTTTTAGTAATTTATTCATAATAACAACATAATGCGGTAACAGCTCAGTGGGCGAGCGCTTGCCTTGGAAACAAGGTGCGCAGTTTCGAACCCCGGCTCGCACCTCTGATTTATTTAATGAATCATGTGCGAATCGTCTTTGTGCGATTGTTACTAGCTTTCGGTGAAGGAAAACATCGTGAGGAAACCTGCATGTCTGAGAAAGCCTAACGAGCTTTCGAATGACGTGTGAAATCGGCCAACCCGCACTTGGCCAGCGTGGTGGACTATGGCCTAAGCCCCCTCATCTTGAGGGGAGGCCCGTGCTCAGCAGTGGGACATAAAAAAGGGTTGGTATTATTATTATTCATAATAAATGAAATGGTTACAAAAATTTGGTACAAAATCAACAGCGAGAAAAATCATGGTGATTTATGTATCGCTGCTTCACTCGCTAGAATGTTTAAATTAACAGATAATTAAAGCGATAAGAAATAATTTAGTTAGCTATATTACGTAGTACCCACAGACAACCACACACGGATAGCAGCTAGCAGTAACCTGTGTGTAAAACTCAATCCTGTGTGTAACCTGTGTGTAAATGTGTGTAATCTCTGCGTCTCTTTCCAACGTTAAAGTAAAATTACTTTAACTCTGTTATTAGAGCTCATAGTAGGGCCCCATGTACACACCGATACACATCAAGCTCAACACCCTATATAACGATAAGTACGCTACATACAACACAGAAAATTGTTGAAAAGGGACGGGGCATGCGGCGGTCGGCGGGTGCAGGCCGCGTGCCGATTGCGACGAAATAACAGTAGCATATCGCACCCTCTCGCACGATTTGCAGCATTCGACTTCGAATAGTTCAAAGTCAGTCTAGGTTGAGGTGTCACCGTGTGTACAGATAATTAGTGAATTCTTGGTGAACTCGAAACAAACGAACGAGTTTTCACCCGCGCATGTTTCCTGCCCCTCTCTGAGTTTCTTAAAGAACCATTATCACATTACACGTTAAGTTAAATGCAAAATCGTTACATAAGGATGTGAAATGCTCAGTTTGGTCGTAAGACAAAATAGCCTTTTTGGCAATCACAGCTAGGATCAACGACGGCGAATGGCTTGTACGGTCTTCGATAATATTTACATTACCTGTAAGCGTTGACCTCTAAATTGGTTGATTGAACAATTGATGGCTGTGTTTATTTATTTAACAGCATAATAATATTTACAGTTTAATTACAAATAATAATAGTTGTCGTATGGTTAGTGGCAAACCTGTTGTCAGAGTTTTCAAGCCACCCTTGCCTCTGAGTTAGCTTAAAGACTGCTGTCTACATGACAATGGCCGGGACCATCTTTTAACGAGCTCTCCGAAGCACGGAGACGCTCAGTTCAATTGCCGCTAAACGGTCACCCATCTAAGGACTGACCTTGCCGGACGTTGCTTACCCAACTGATCGTTTACCGAACAGAGGTTACAAATAGCTATGAGCGCCTCTTGCACTACTACTAATAGTTACTTAACTAGACGTAGAGGTACTATCGCAGTCTTTATTCAACTTAAGCCAGTACTTGATTGCAGTCCCACCTGATGGAAAGCAGTGACCCTTGAATCGACTCTAGGATGGTGCTTTAAGCTTTGAAAATTAAAATGATCGAACACAAGAGACTTTACAAACTACGGTGTCGGATGACGGGTGGCACGCAGTGCACCACCATCTAGGGCCCACACTCCAAACGTCCAGTGATTCAAAAAGATTACCGTAAGCATTACCGTAGGGTAATGGTAACATTCCCTAGGAGTCGCTGGACGTTTGGGGTATGGGCCCTTGTACCGTACATTGATTACTGCGGCGACTCCGAGGAGGACGGCGGCGGGGTTGCGACTCCCGTCCTCGTGAGCACCGTGACTGGTTCCCGGAGGGGCTACAATGCACCACCCGGCGGCAGGCTCACAGGCAAGGCAGCAGATGGTGCAGATCCCACCGGAGAGACCTGGGTCCCCCTCTCATGTGCCGATGCGACAGCCGCGACGGTTTTAGTGGGTAAGAATCCCACATACCCCGGTCGAGCCCCACAGCTCCCGGGGATCTTTTGAAGATTTCCCCCGCGTAAAAAAAAGTGTAATGGTAACCTTAGCCTACCTACCATTTTAGGTAGGTACAGTATTGATGGCGGTATTTAAAATAACATAAATTAATAACAACATACAATAGTCACAGCGGATCTTTGTGTCCCTGAAGTTGCTTGCAAGACGCTGCGCAGTAGGTATTTTTGTGTTTTTGTATAGGCTGGCTACATGGTTGCCAATAAAACATCCCGTCCGGCAAGGGATGTAACAAGACCAAAAATAAAAGCTATCGGATATAACATCGTATCGACATTGTTACACTACTTGCCGGTAATGTACCACGCAGACCTTGACTTGACTCTTATTCTTTGTTTCCCCTCTCGCAATTTTATTTTGTATTAACACTCTTTTTACGCCCAGCACACTTCCCCGCGACAGACATTTTAAATATAATCTCGGCTATTTTATATTGTATAAAAAATTCAGCAATATATTTTGTACATCGATATAAAATATCAAGTACTAAAATATCATTAAAATCAATATTCTTTTCTAGATTACAATATCTTTGTCTTTAGAGAGCTGTATTATAAGTATAACAATTTGACGGTGTAAATTACAACATTATCTCTGAGACCGAGAGAATTTAAAATATCGATATGATGTTATATCGATAGCTTTTAGTTTTGGTCTTGCTACATCTCTTGCCATTCGGGATGGTTTGTTGGCAACCATGTAGCCAGTTCTACAACTCACAGCTGTACTTGCGCCATCGATATACCTATACTTGCGCAATGGTTCGCCAAACTGCAAACCTAGCTTTAAAGACACAAAGGTCCGCTGATACGCTGTGACTAAAGTAACTTATTATTGCAGTTGGTGGGTGCGTGACATCGAAATAAATGAAAACCTTTTCACATAAAACATGGAATTGAAAATTTTATGTGCGGTATTCCTGGTGGTGCTAGCGGTGGTGACGGCGTGTGAAAATCCAGCAGACCAAGACCCTGCCATAGGCCAATTGGTCTATTTTAAAAAAAAACATCCAGTAAGAGCTTTTGATTTGTTTTTTTTTTGTAACATTGTAACTTTTTGTATCTGGTGACGAGTTATTCAAAGTTAAAGCCAAAATATCTTTATTACGGATAGGCCTCACGGAGGCACTTAACACATCCACACAGGCCACTGCTGAGACGATCCGGCAATAAAATCAGCGGGCTTGTTCTCTTTTAACATATTTTTTAAAAAGCCAGTTTTTAAAGCCAGTTGGGCTGTTCAAGCCCACGCAGCTTTTCAAGCTACCATTAGCCTCTGATTTGGTTTAACGACTGCGTATTGATAACAACCAGAACGAAAGGACGGAGATGCCCAGTTCCATGTCATTATAGGGTTACCCATCTACGTTTAGTTCTTCAATCTTTAAGACCCAGTAATTTCAGCAGCTACAACGTCTTTAACACCAGAATATTGCGCTTTAGGCTGAAGTGCTAAAAGCGCTCAACTCCATCTGTCTGATGAAGATGATCAATCCCAAAAGAAAAATATTAGAATAGTGTTTAAATACGGCTACTTTTACGCCAAATTAAGTACATTGGCAGTACCTACCTTGCCCTTTTTTCAGCATGCTTAAATAGATATATTAGTATTAATTATGTATGCACGTTTTGGCACGGTCTACAGTCTGGATTTTGTTTATAATACGTTGTTCGATTCATCTTCGTTGTGGGACTGACATAGGCTTTACATATATATCTTTTTTTTTTTGTAGTTCCAAAAACACCAATATGAGTATCACATGAAAGGTTTTTTTCCTTCATGTGATACATGTAAACAGACGCGGTCGCAGACAAAGTTTTTGGGGGGGGGTCATATTGGACAGGCCAATTGGTCTAGGGCAATAGGTCGTGGGCGTGGGTTATGTATCTTTATAAATATGTATTTACCACTCCCTCCCCCCCCCCCTTTTTGAAGATGCCCGCTAAAACCCCCACCAAAGTTTGGCTCACACAACGTCCGCACGCTTAAGACCGACAGAGAAGCTTATCGAGCTGGAGGAAGAATTAGCAAGTTGCGTTGGGATATTTTGGGAATATCTGAAATCCAAAGAGAGGGATAGGATATGATAACTCTTGATTGCGGCAATATGCTCTTCTTCCGAGAAGGAGACTGAAAATACCAGGTTGGTGTTGGGTTTCTCGTCCGTAAGTCCCTCATTAACAAAGTCTTAAAATTCGATAGTGTGTCGAGCAGGGTAGCATAAACAGTATAAGGTTATACTCAGAATAACCGCTCGGTATCGGCACACCCTGACGAGGAAATAGAGGCTTTGTATGAGGAGATAGCACAAGCCATACATACCTCCAGATGCATACTTCATCGTTGTTATGGGGGGACTTCAACGCGAAGATGCGCACGTGGAATGAGTTGGGAGTGGGGTCGTATGAGTATGAATGGCGGGACCAAAAGGGGCCAGGGGCTGGTCCATTTCATGGAGAAGGAAGGACTCAATGCGATGAACCTTCTTCAAGAAGCGATCATCTAGGAAGTTGACGTGAATAAGCCCCAATGTTTCAACCAAAAGTGAGATCGACTTCATCAAAACGAACAAGAAGCACATATTCAATGATGTCTCCGTGATCGATAAGGTTTAAACTCGCTACCAGTTTAAATCACCGTATTGTAAGAGGGACATCGAATATCAATGTCAAGCTTAAAAGGTCTCGTCTAATGAAGTCCACGCTTCGACCGGGATCCGCTTTAATCCTGAACTCCGAATACACAATCGTCTAGCCCGACATATAATGCATAACTGCGGATGAGTTAAACCATTGGTTGATGTAAACTGTCCACGCAGTAGGATCCAAGTTTTTTAGGACCCCACGCCACAAAAAGCTTCAGAAGCTCTCTGATACAACCATTAAGTTAATGGAAAACCGGATTGGGATAAGGCTGCAGTCTTCAGCTAATATGACGGAATATGACGAATCCAATAGACGAATTTATAAATCACTGATAGATAGATAGATAGATGCTACACAACTTGCCTTCTACTAATACGGCATGTATTAAAAACTCAATTGAGCGAAACGTAGGCTCTAAAGTGTTTGCAAAGAATTCATATAATAGGTAAAGCCGAATGACCAAGCTGAAGATCGAAGATGGTAGTGCCATCTCATCGAAACCGGGAATATTGAGAGAGCTCGAGAAGTTTTATTGACAGTTATACACCTCGACACGGAAACCCATTTCCAGAACATCTCAGAACACCAGAGCCAAACTAACCTGATACCACACCAGGGTCATCCGTCAGCCTGTACGAGATTAGAATGGTTCTGAAACAGCTTAAGAACAACAAGGCGCCAGATGACAGAATTACAACTACTGAAAGTGGGTGGAAAACCGGTCATTTTATTATTCCAGAAGTTATTTAATTCCGTCTTACGGAGGTATACGCCAGAAGAATGGCACATGAGAGTGGTGGCAATTTTCTTCAAAAAATTTATTAAGAATTATATGCCTATCTCATTCCTGAGCCATGCGTGCAAGCTGTTTTCGAGAGTCATTACGAAACGTCTTGACTTGAACGCAGGTTTGATGACTTCGAACTATAGACTGCATTCATACGCTTCGCCAGTTTCTACAGAAGACCGAGGAGTATAATCGGCCATTATGTCTAGCGTTTATGGACTACGAAAAAGCTCACGATTCAATCAAAACCTAGGCGGTAGCCAGCGAAGCCACATTGACGGTATATCGAAGGGTTGAAGTGTTTGCACAGCAACGCTACCATGTCGATCCGCCTACAGAATGAGAGAACAAAATCAATCCGATTGCTTGCAGAGAGGTGTAAGACAGGGAGACTTTATTCCTCCGAAACTGTTCACGAACGCATTGAACGACGTTTTTAAGCTCTTGGACTGAAAAAGGGATTTGGCATCGAATTCATATCACTCACCTTCGATAAAATACTCATTGTGGTGGGGTCGCTGGAAGACTCAATACTATATAACCTCAAGAGCGTTTTCCAACAGGTTGGTCTTAAAATGAACACGGACAAGACGAAGATCATGGCTAATTAATATCCATGTAGCACCCGTTCCGATTCTCTTTGGGAACGACACACTTGAATTTGTTAACTACTTTGTTTACCTAGGACAGACTATCCAGTTAGGTTAATCCAACTTCGACAAAGAGGTTCATCAACAACAACAACATCAGCCGAAAAACCTTTACTGCTGAACAAAGGCATCCCCCATAGAAGGGAGAGGTTGCCATAATCCCTCAGTACAGGTTGATCTTTACTTCAACCAACAGAAAGACGCTGCTGCCCGTCTTCTTGTTTTCTCTTAGTCGCCTCTTGCGGACACCCAACGGGAAGAGATGGGAGGGTGCTACTCCTACCAACAAAAAGACAAAGAGGTTGCCAGAAAAATATTTAGAGGAGCTAAACCTTTCAGCCACTCTTCTAACATGGTTACTCTCATCCTTGTTTTCCAAAATTATTTCGATAACCTATATTTTTGATTTAATTGTTTTGGCGTTTCAAAGAAGCAAGTTAAATTTGTCGATTTGACGTGTAAGATTTTGGGATTTTGGGGGGGGTCATGACCCCTACGACCCCCCCTCTCGGACCGCCACTGCATGTAAAAGACCATTTTGTTTGTTCGTCGGCTTTTTGGTATATAATATAACCTTCGCAGAATGTTCGCAACTGTTATTTCAATCAATTAGAACCGGTCAAGTTGGACTCGCGCACCGAGGGTTCCTCAAACCGCAATACTAAGTTTGTTTTGCGAGGTTTTTTTAGGATTACTAAAACTGTACAATTTCGAAACATCATTTTATTTTTCTTGTAATTTATTAGATAGAAATTGATAACTTATAATTATTTCACATTTTTCTCTCAACAAACTATGGGGATAAGGCCCTTATCTCCATAGTTTGTTGATAAAAACTATTTAAAAACTATCTAACATCTAAAACTAAGTTTCAAATTGATAGCATCAGATGTTCCTGAAATATATAGATGTGACAGACAGACAGACCGACAGACGAAGTCATACAATACTGCCGTGATAACTAGGAACGCAGTATTTGACATTTTTGCGATTTTCACTTTTTGCCAGAAATGCCATCCCCAAGGGCTTTACCTACAAGGAAAAAATAATATCATGAAAAAAATCACAGGTAGTAGGTTTTTCAACTAGCGATTTCGCAGTAATAGCATGAAAATTGAACTAATGCTAAGAAGAAGCGCAGTAATGAACACAGAAGTATTGCAAATACTGCATTCTTTTTTAGCAAATGTTCCAATCCTCCGATGCTCACAGGACCTGATGCTTAACCTAAACGCAGTAATGCGCATTATATTTGGATAAATTGATAAATTCAATTAAAGAATATTATCAAAAGCTTGATTTTTTTCTTAATTATTTGATGTATTTTTATGACCATAAAATATTATGAACATCTTGTTCAGATAAATAAAAATATGTTTTGCTCGTTTTTCTCGAAACCGCGTTTTTGCGATTATTGCGTTCTTAGTTATCACGGCAGTATAAGGGTTCCTTTTTTACCTTTTAGGTATGGAACCCTAAAAAGATAAGCATAGCAATGTTGTATTTTATCTACGCGAACACTACACATCAAAATATCACTACTTTTACGGATTATGTCGCAATTTATTTCAGACTATCCGACTCGCGCAGCTCCGCTCGCGCTCTTTTTACGTTAGCAGAATTTGTAATAGCATCCATTTGCTTTGAACACATAACCTTTTTTGAAAGTCGGTTAAAAACTGGGACTCACTTTTTACGTACCCTCGAAAGCACGCATACGCTCAGTTCAAATGGCATTTAAAGGTCACCCATCTATGTTGTGACCTTGCCTGACATTGCTTACCCTGTTCGATTGCCAAATATTAATAACAACAGTAACTGTCGATGAGTATCTCCTTATTATTATTTATTATTTTATTATAATGAAAATCTTTTTAAAAAAAATTGAACCGACTTCAATATCACTGAAAAGTATAAAATAATGTAAATATTATTGAAGTTGGTGTTAGCTTACCGGCTGTGTATATTTGGCACCAACTTCAATAATATTTACATTATTTTATACTTTTCAGTGATATTGAAGTCGGTTCAATTTAAAAAAAAAAGATTTTATCTCTCTTATGAATACTTATTGAAATCTAATACTAAAATTAAATATTATTACGAGAAAGCAGACTACGATAAAATTAAGTCAGCATTAAATGAAATTAATTGGAAACTCTGTCTCAAAAATATTCCACTTGAAGAAGCAGTTGAATTATTTTATTATCACATATACAAAGTCAGAGATACATATATCCCTCATAAATCAATTAATTCTTCCTCCTATCCACCTTGGTACAGCGCATCACTGAAAAAAGTACTTAAAGAAAAGTACAAATTTTTGAAAAAAATTAAAATATACGGTAATCGGAGTGACCATGATACGTTTTGTCTACTTCGTGATCGAGCTAAAAGGTTAGAGCAGGAGTGCTTTGAATCATATATTAAACGTTCAGAGGATGCAATTGCCGAGAACCCCAGAATGTTCTGGTCTTTTATTAAATCGAACAAATCTGGTTCTAATTCCATTCCCTCGATATTACACTTTAACGAACAAAGCGCTGACACCGGTGAAGAAGTTTGTAATCTTTTTGCCTCTTACTTTCACACTAATTTTCTTGCTCCCTCTTCTTCCCATATAGTCCTTTCGCCTTCTAACTTTTCTATTGATACTCCAAACAATATTAACGACATAGAGATTTCAGTAGAATCAGTTCTTAAGTTATTATAGTCAATTGACTTAACCAAAGGAGCGGGGCTGGACCACATTGCACCGAAATTTATTATCGCATGTGCCGAATCTTTAGCTGAACCACTAATGATTCTTTATAAACGCTCTATTTCGGAAGGAGTTGTGCCTCTGATTTGGAAATCTGCATTTATCACGCCAATACATAAAAGTGGCAATAAAAATGATGTTAAAAATTACAGACCCATATCCAAGCTTTGTATCTTCGCTAAAATATTTGAAAGAATAGTCTATAACCAAGTTTATTCGACGGTATCTTCAACCTTTATTAACGAGCAGCATGGATTCGTAAAGAAACGCTCCACACTATCCAATTTGTTGTATTTTACTGACTTTGCTACGGCTAGCATGGATCAGGGAGGACAAATGGATGCTGTTTTCACGGATTTCAGTAAAGCCTTTGACCGAATTGACCATCAACTTTTACTTCAAAAGCTTCTATTTGCAGGCATCCATGGAAACTTATACAGATGGTTTGCTTCTTATATTGAGAACCGTTCCCAGGCAGTAGTAGTCAATGGTTTTACGTCGGTCTGGAAGTTTGTCCCTTCTGGCGTTCCTCAAGGCTCCTTGCTCGCACCTCTCCTTTTTAACATTTTTATTAATGATTTCAGCGGTTGTATTCAACACTCTAATATTCTGCTTTTTGCCGATGACGTGAAAATATTTTAAAAAATTAGTAGCTTGAACGACTGTCGGCTCCTGCAGGAACATTTAGATAGGTTTGCTGATTATTGTGAACTCAATAAACTAGATTTGAATATTAAAAAATGTCACTTCATAACATTCAGTCGTAAACGAAACTTATTTCGCATTAATTACAACTTAAAGGGTCATGAGCTAAATCAAGTTAATTTTATTAAAGACCTTGGTATAATACACGATCATAAATTAACGTACGAAAACCATGTTGATCACATCGTAAATAAAGCCTATAAAGTCTTGGGTCTTGTTATAAGATCAAGTGCTCAATTCACGAATATTAAAGTAATCAAAATTCTTTATTGTACTTTGGTACGTAGCCTCCTCGAGTACTGTTCGCAGGTTTGGAACCCGCGTTATAATGTTTACGTTGATAGACTTGAACAAATCCAGCGGAAATTTATGCGATTTATTCAATTGTCTTAGGCATCATATCTTGCCTTTGTCTGAAAGGAGAAAAATTGCCGATATCGTGTCAATGGCTAAAATTGCGCAGAACATCCTAGATTCTCCATCACTACTATCTAAAATCCATCTTAAAGTGCCTAATAGGACTGTGAGACACCCTACATACCTTGCTATTCCTCCGAGTTCTACAAACTACAGACAAAATTCATTCTTGATTAGAGCAGCTAATGAAATAAATAGGCTAGTTGTCCTGCCTGAACTAGACTTATTTGACTGCAACCCTAACTGTTTTAAAACGATATTGACTAAATCTTGGTTCGATTCTCATGCTGTATAGTATTTAAGTTTTGCTTAATTTTGTATTTTTCAACATAACGACAACTAAAATGATTGCATCGTGATTCATTGACAAATGAGCTATGTAGTTACCACTTTTGTGAAAACATGTAATTAGTGCTTAGTTTATACCACGAGTTAACTACTTTAAAACACTGTATGTTTTCCTATAAAATAAAATAAAATTATAGTTAAAAAACATTTGTTTACCTGTCGAGCTGGAAAAATGTAGTGGTAGATGTTGTAATAATTTTCATCATAATAATGTTATAAATGATATATATAGAGATATCGTGAATATATGTCGTGAAAGCGCTAGTGTGGCTTACGGGCAAAGGTCTGTTAAACGGAATAAGCCTTTAGCTGGGTGGAATAGATATGTGAGTGAGGCTCACAGGAGTGCCAGGTTGGAGTTCAATGTATGGTATTGTAGCGGAAAGCCGTCCACTGGACCTATTTACGAGGCGATGGTATCGGCACGTAAGAAATTTAAAGGAAAACTTAAGTGGTGTCAGGACCATCAGGAGCAAATCGTAATGGATTCTTTAGCAAAACATCACACTAATTCTGATTTTAAGAGATTCTGGAAAATCACTAATAAATTGAATCCTAGACGTAGTACTCCTGTGAGTGTCGACGGGATCTCCGACCCCAGAGCTATTGCTGAAGCGTTTCAGGCTCAATTTGCTGTTCGGCCAACGCTGTTAGAAACGCAAGGACAGCGTTTCGATACGTGTCCTTTGGATGTAGTTGTTCCAACAGTCTTCCTTGAAAAAGACATTAGACAAATAATAGAAAGCATGACGAGAGGCAAATCACCAGGACACGATGGGCTCAGCATTGAACATCTACAGCATGCTGGGCCTCATTTGCCACGTGTACTCACTTTATTTTTTAACTTGTGTCTTTGTCTCTCCTATCTGCCTCCTGATCTGATACAAGCAGTGGTGGTACCAGTAGTGAAAAATAAAACTGGTGATGTATTAGATATTTCTAATTACAGACCAATATCTCTAGCTACTATCATAGCTAAAATACTTGACAGCGTGCTTAATTCACATTTGAATAGGCACGTAAAATTAAATGATGCTCAGTTTGGTTTCCGCCCGGGGCTGTCGACGGATACCGCTATTCTTAGTTTAAAACACGCGGTCACGTATTATACAGACAGACAGACTCCAGTGTACGCGTGCTTCTTAGATTTGTCTAAGGCCTTTGATCTTGTTTCGCACAACATACTTTGGCAGAAATTGAAACAGACATCGCTGCCAGCAGAGCTCGTCTCTCTCCTAAGATGTTGGTATGTAGGCCAGAAGAGCATAGTAAGATGGGCTGGGCAGCTTTCAGTGTCATGTAGGCCGGAGTGTGGGGTCCGGCAAGGAGGACTTACTTCACCTTTACTCTTCAACCTGTACGTGAATGAGCTGATCGAGCGTCTTGGTAGTACACATGTCGGCTGCTTTATTGACGGAGTGTGTTATTATATTAATATTTAGTTATTATATTATAATAACTTGAGCTACGCGGACGACATGGTACTGCTTGCCCCCATCGGATAGCTCATTACGTAAGTTGGTCAGTGTATGTGAATCATAAATGTCTGCTACTCATGGATTGATGTACAATTGTAAAAAGTCAGAGTACATGGTGTTTGCAGCTGGCACCAAATGTCCCCTAACAGTTCCTCCTATTCTTTTAAATGGTGTCCCGATTAACAGGGTGTACAAATTTAAGTATTTAGGGCATTTGGTTACAGTGGATCTCAAAGATGACTTAGATATGGAAAGAGAACGCAGAGCATTGTCGGTGCGAGCGAATATGTTGGCCCGTAGGTTCTCCCGTTGTACAACAGAAGTCCAGAATTTACTGTTTAAAGTATATTGTACATCGTTGTACGCGGGAGCCCTGTGGTTTAAGTACACCCAAAAGGCCTACAATGCTCTGCGGATTCAATACAATAATTCATTTAGGGCGTTGTTGCAGTTGCCACGTTTTTGTAGCGCTTCAGCGATGTTTGCAGAAGCAGAAACAACACTTACCTACCCATGTAATTGCAGAATAGTTAATGAAAATATAGGATTTATATTTGAATTTTAACCTAATTAATATTAATAACTTCTTACATGATGAAAAAAGAAACAAATAAATTATGAATTAATCTTTTTATTAAAAAATATCATTCAATACATTTATTTTTATTGAAAGGGGTCAATGGTTCCATCTTCATTAATGTCGCTCTGATATGGTAGAGCATTGAGACAAGCTAGCCCATTACATTGGCCACAAGCTAAAAAGCATTACAAGCCCGCTTTCCTGTATCCGCATTGCGAACCACAACCACTCTTGCAGTTGCAGAAAATTGTATTTAGCTAATCTTCTGGAGCAGGTGGTAAAATTGGCAGTCCGTTGCGCGCCCCGATCCCGATCGGTCGTGCGCTGCCATTATCCGATTAATTCGTGTGCTTGTGTTCCAGATTCCGCCGCGTGGTGTCGACACTAGTCGCTCGCGTGCTGCGGTCTCTACCCGTCTCCCTCGCACCGTCTACGACGTCTGCGAGTGATCTACGCGTCCGTTTTGATCTGCGGTTGTCGTTTTCACGACAATCTGCACATCCTCTTGTTTCTCTTATTGACAGACCGTCTTTTTAGCTTCACGGGTTGCTAAATCCACCGGTTTACGTGGTCGCCAAGGGTACCCTACGGTGACAACTGCCTTGGCGGAGCGGGACCCGAGCGCTCGCGCGGTTCGTCCCGGAACCGCGCAACTCGGACGGGATCAGGTTCACCGGCCCTGGGAGTGACCCCCTAGTCGACCCTGATCGTCTCCCTCCCACCCTCCTCTTCCTAATCCTATCCTTCGGGTGCTGTTTGGCACCAAGTCGGCTCCGGTCGGCTTGCTGTCTCTGCCCCGGAGCAGCTAGGGCTACTCACCTCTCGCACATTGAGATTGGCGAGAGACGCACGTTAGGGCCTACACGTTAGGCACTCACCCTTCCCCCACCTTCACCCGGTGGGGGAAGCCATTCAGTACACACCGACTGGGGTGTCCCCCCCAGTCGTGCGTTCCCCCCGTACGTACGAGCAGTATGGACCGTCATCCGGGCATGGAGTTCTTTCGCGAATTCTTTGAGTTCGTGAAAGCGCGCTGGCCCGAGATGGTCAACGACTTTGCGTCCCATACCGCGCCCTCCGCGATGCCTTCAGCAGCCGCGCCCTCCGTATCCGCGATCCCCGCGACCGCGTCCTGCCCCGCGTCGACCGCGCCCGCCGCGTCCGCGACTCCGTTGCCGCCCGCCCTCCGTGCGGAGCCCGAGACGGACTCTGAGTCTGCCTCGAGCTCCGACATGGAGGTCGAGCTCATTAACTCGCCGCGTCCCACCACGCCTGCTGACGGTTTCACCGTAGTCAGCAGGAAGAAACGCGCGCTTAAGTCCCGCGACCTTCCACCGACCAAGTACATATGTACTGAGTCGGAAAGCCCGGAGTCACCACCTCGCGTGACCCCCCCGATCCGCTCGACCCCGCCACCGACGTATTTTTCGCCGATGGCTTCTCCGGCCCCCGAGCCCCGCAATTCCCCTCCGCCCACGCGGCCACCGCGTAAGTCCCCCCCGCCCCCGCCTATTGTCGTTCAAGACAAGGCCGCGTGGGAGCGCGTTAGTAAGGCGATCTACGCCCGTAAAATATCTTATACCAAGGCGATGAACACTCCCCTTGGTATTAAGGTTATCATGTCCACCGCGGACCAGCACCGCGAATTGTCTAAGTTTCTCCGAGCCGAGAAGATAGGTTTTCACACCTACACTCTCGACGAGGACCGAATCATCCGCGCCGTAATCCGCGGAGTCCCTACCCAACTCAGTACTGAGTTTATTAAAGACGACCTTCTGTCGCAATCCTTACCGGTGATGGAGGTGCACCGTATGCACCCTGGCAATCGCCCGCTCCAACCGTACGAGATGGTTCTGGTCCATCTCGTGCGCTCCGACGAGGGCAAACAAATCTTCAATTTGAAGACTGTTTGCGGTCTTACCGGCTTCGCCGTAGAAGCCCCTCACAAACGTGGCCTACCCGGGCAGTGTCACAACTGCCAGCTGTATGGCCACTCCTCCCGCAACTGTTTCGCGAGGCCTCGCTGTGTGAAGTGCACAGGAGACCACGCGACGTCTCAATGCGAGCGCAATAGGGAGACGGCGACCGAGCCTCCCGGATGCGTCCTCTGCGGGACCATCGGGCACACCGCGAACTATCGCGGCTGCCCGAGGGCCCCGAGGAGGAACCGCCGGGTGGCGAGGCGCAACAATCTCCGCGCTCCCCCCCGCCCCTCGGTGCCCTATGCACCAAGGGCCTCCGCCCCTCCACCCTTGGAGTCCTACCCGCCCGCGCCTTCAGCGCCTCAGGCCCCGGCGCCCTCAGCGCCTCTTACGCAGCCGCTTCCGGCCCCCCGCGTCCCCGCGCCCTCTGCGCCGCGACCGCTCTCATCGTCCCAGCCCGCAGTGCGTCCACCGAACGCGTGGGATAAGACACTGCCATACGTCCGCCCCGCCGCTGCTCCTAAAGCAACGAGCGTCCCCGCCAAGCAACCGGCCGCGCCTGCGCCTTCAGCGCACGCGTCCAGCCTCGCTTCGGACTTCGAATTGGTCCGACGCTCTATCGATGGTATTAACATCGATAGAATCCGCCTTTTCGCGAGCCGCCTTCGGTGCGCACAGAACCCCTGCGATAGAGTACAAGCTATCGCCGAATTCGAGGACGTGTACTACGCCCTGTCCCCCGTAAACTCAAATGTAGGCCCGTAAATGGATTTACACCAGAGTAGACAAAAACCCCATTCCCTTTCCCTCGCATTTTTCAATGCGCATGGCCTCTCCCGACAAAGAGATCAGGTTGCTGACTTCCTGCGAAGTCACCAAGTTGATGTCTTGCTGGTGCAGGAGACCCTCCTGAAACCCTCTCATAGGAGTCCGAATATCGCCAACTACCATCTTGTGCGAAATGACCGTGACACCTCCCTCGGAGGTGGCACTGCCATCTATTACAGAAGGGCCCTGCACTGCATCCCTATCGATCCCCCTGCGCTCACTAATATAGAGGCCTCGGTTTGCCGCCTCTCTCTTTCCGGCCATTCGGCTGTCACTATCGCCTCTATCTATCTTCCACCTGATAAGCGGCCCCTCAGGAGTGATATCGAGTCACTCCTTGACCTGGACAACGCGGTCATTCTGGCCGGCGACTTCAACTGCAAGCATGTCAGGTGGAATTGTAACGTCACCACCGGCAACGGCAGGTGCCTCGACGGCTTGGTCGACGTTCTCGACTTTGACGTCATCGCACCTATGCGCCCGACCCATTATCCCAATAATGTCAATCACCGCCCCGATATCTTAGACATGGCCCTCCTGAAGGGCGTGACCCTCCGGTTGCGCTCCTTAGAGGTTCTCCATGAGCTAGATTCTGACCACCGACCGGTCCTAATGGAACTAGGTCCGCCACCCATTTCCCAGCCGGTCACTAGGACCGTTCTGGACTGGCATCAGCTAAACACCTGTTTAGCCGATGCCGACTCTCCGAATCTTGCCCGCTTCCCGGCGCAAATCTCGTCCCCTCAGGACACCGACCAAGCGATCGGCGCTTTCACCGATCATCTCAAATCGGCCATCAGCCAGTCCTCCCGGCAGGTTGAAGCGGACAACTTTTACGCTGTGCGCTTCAAGCTGCCCGATGACATTAGGGAATTAGTCCGCGCTAAAAACGCGGCTATTCGCGCGTACGACTCCTACCCCACCGATGCCAATCGGGTCCGCATGCGTGCTTTGCAGAGGGACGTGAAGCGCAGCATCGCGGAACTCAGGGAGGCTCGATGGGGAGGGTTTCTAGAGGAGATCTCGCCGTCACACCAGGCTTACTGGCGGCTCGCGAGATCCCTCAAAACCGACACCGTAGCTACCATGCCCCCCTTGACCCGCCCTTCAGGCGACCCACCCGCGTTCGAGGACGACGAGAAGGCTGAGGTTCTCGCTGACTCTCTAGAGAGTCAGTGCACACCCAGCTCCGCTCCCGTCGATCCGGCGCACCTCGATCTTGTGGATAGGGAAGTAGAGCGCAGGTCCTCACTCCCTCCCACCGAATCCCTCTCCCCGGTCACGCAAACCGAGGTGGAAGACCTGATCAAAGGCCTTAAGCTGAAGAAAGCACCGGGCTCCGACGGCATCTCCAATCGCGTTCTCAAGGTTCTCCCTGTCCATCTGATATGTCTTTTAGTGACTATCTTCAACGCAGCCATGTCCCACTGCGTCTTTCCTGCCGAATGGAAAGACGCGGATGTAGTAGGTATCCCTAAGCCGGGTAAGCCTCGCAGCAGCCCTGCGAGCTACCGGCCTATAAGTCTTCTCAAGTCTCTCGGCAAACTCTATGAGCGCTTGCTATTAGCGAGACTCAAAGACTTTGTCAGTTCTAATAATATCCTTATTGACGAGCAGTTTGGCTTTCGAACCAGACACTCTTGCGTCCACCAGGTGCACCGCCTCACGGAGCACATCCTGACCGGGCTCAACCAGCCCAAGCCCGTCTACACAGGCGCCCTATTCTTCGATGTTGCCAAGGCCTTCGACAAGGTCTGGCACAACGGCTTGATATACAAGCTCTTCCAGTTAGGAGTCCCCGATAGGCTCGTACTCATCATACGAGACTTTCTCTCGAATCGTACCTTTCGATACCGGGTCGAAGGTACGTTTTCTTCGCCCCATCCTATACAGGCCGGAGTCCCTCAGGGCTCCGTGCTCTCTCCCCTCTTGTTCAGCCTGTTCACGAACGACATTCCTCGTTCGAGCAGAGTCCAACTCGCCCTTTACGCGGATGACACCGCTCTCTACTATTCCCATAGGAACATGTCCTTTTTAACGCGTGCTCTTCAAG
Source organism: Furcula furcula (assembly GCA_911728495.1). Taxonomy (NCBI): domain Eukaryota; kingdom Metazoa; phylum Arthropoda; class Insecta; order Lepidoptera; family Notodontidae; genus Furcula; species Furcula furcula. The sequence continues at coordinate 5,247,818 of OU452246.1, read as the reverse complement.
CCGCAGTCGACGCCCTGGGTCAATGGTTCCGTACGTGGCGCATAGAGGTGAACCCGGAGAAGAGTGCCGCGGTGGTCTTCTCCCGGGGACCCGCCAATATGTTCTCCGCGCGGAGCCTTCGGCCCAACAGACGACTAGCTCCAATATCCCTATTCAATCGCCCTATCCCCTGGACTAGGAAGGTTAAGTACCTCGGAGTCACCTTGGACTCCCGCATGACTTTCGGCCCGCACATTAGGTCCGTCCGCAATCGAGCGGCTTTCGTATTAGGTCGCCTGTATCCCCTTCTCTGCAAGCGGAGTAAAATGTCGCTTAGAAATAAGTTGACATTATACAAAGCTTGCATTCGCCCTATCATGACTTACGCGAGTGTAGTTTTCGCGCACGCCGCCCGCACCCATATCGATAGCCTCCAAGTTATCCAGAATCGTTTCCTCCGTCGCGCCGTCGGTGCCCCGTGGTACATGCGGAACGTAGATCTGCATTCCGATTTCAAATTAGATCCCCTTCGTAAGTTCCTCAAAGAAGCGTCGAAACGCTACTTTGAATCCGCGTCCCGTCACGCGAACAGTTTAATCCGCGCCGCCGCCGATTACGCCGCTAGTCCTTCTGACTCGCGCCGCAGACCACGGCACGTACTGCTCGACCCTCCTGACCCCATGACGGTCCTATTGGACCGGGATGCGCCGACCCCTCCCCGACAACCGTATGCTACACTAGCTATCAGACACCGGTCTCGCCGGCGAGGCCGAAGGGTCGTACGTATGCGACCGCAACGACGTGCATCACCCCACTGAGTTTCTTGCCGGTTCTTCTCAGTGGGGGCGCGTTGTGAACCGGTGGTAAACTCAGCCCTCTCTTAAGCGACAGCCCAAGCCGAGGCCGTGCCTCCCTGAGGTGCCCTTGTGCTCGTCGCTACTTCTGCCGTAAAGGCTAGAGCGCTTCAAGCGCTCGCCTCCTATTGTCCGGTGAAGCTGCAATAGCCATCTGCGGTTAACAGCGTCTATCATTCCCAAAAAAAAAAAAAAAAAAAAAAAAAAAAAAGTGGTAAAATTGTCATGATAGGCTCCAGAAAATCGATTCGCATTTCCCAACTCCATTGCCCTTGCCCTAACCAAGTTTGAACTTGATAATATACACGTTTGAAATGTTGATGAGCAGCTGCAGTTTTGTAGACTCGACGTAATGCATATAACGAAGATGATCGAGACTTTTCACAGATTTCGGAGCATTATAGACTGCCAATAAGGTTTGAATTCCACTCTCTAATAATCTCTGGGCCGAACAATTTTCTTCCTCAAATGCTGCAGCTAGTTCATCCAAATTTGTCAGGTTCTCAAAAACTTTAAAAAATGTTTTTTTCCCCTTTTTAAAAAGCGCAGAAGTTGTGTCACAGCCACTTATTATTGAATAGATATAGATTTAATGCATGAAGAAAATGATAAAATATAATATACTAGTTAATAAAAATTGGCAAATATTTATAATCATTGATTTATCGATAGTTCATCAACTATATGGCGCGTTTTCGACCGGAAGCACCGGTTGACCTGAAGTGATCCTGTGCCCGCGCGCTCTCCGCCCTCTATCTCAAAAACGGTTCACCTTATAAAAAAATATTTAAACAAAATTTGTATAGAATTTTGTATTCTACAATATTGATAATAAATACAAATAGCAAAAAACCCATAGGAAATTTACAAAAAAAGCACAAAAAAACTATTTTTGTGACCTTTGACCTTTAAATTTAATGGTTGGTTACCATATGTAGGTTTTGAGACAACTTTTAGGGTGTCAATATACAAGTATTTACAGACTTACAGCTGGGTATCTTGAATTCCAAGATTCTTACCTTTTTTTTTTTTTTTTTTTTTTTTTTTTTTTGACGCGGGGGAAATCTTCGAAAGATCCCCGGGAGCTGTGGGGCTCGACCGGGGTATGTGGGATTCTTACCCACTAAAACCCCCGCGGCTGTCGCATCGGCACATGAGAGGGGAGACCCCAGGGCTCTCCGGTGGGATCTGCACCAGGGGCCCCTCAGTGCCTTGCCTTTGAGCCCGCCGCCGGGGGGCGCATTGTAGCCCCCCGGGAACCTGTCACGGTGCTCACGGGGACGGGGGTCGCAACCCCGCCGCCGTCCTCCTCGGAGTCGCCGCCGTACTCAATGGACGCTCAAGGGGCCCACACCCCGAGCGTCCAGCGACTCCGAAGGTTGCCCATTGTTTATAGCCCCGGGCTCAGGGCTGGGGAGCGAGACGTTGGGCGGCCGCTTGTGGCGGCCTGCGCCTTCGTCGCCGAGCGGGATCAGCGCGTTCGCGTTCCCGCTCGGCGGCCTCCTTCTGGGACATGACAGTCTCGCAGAAGGTGGCCATCGCTCCCCACGCCGCATCCCCGGACAGCATAGCCGACACTACGCTGCCCAGGGAGAGGTCCGATCCGATGACTGCGACCAGGTCTCGACGCTCCAACGACCACGCGGGGCAAGCCTCCAGCGTGTGTTGGGCGGAGTCAGACTGGTCGCAGTGGAAGCATCTCGTCGTCGCTTCACGTCCGATCTTATGCAGATAATCACCGAAACAACCGTGACCGGTGATTATCTGCGTAAGCCTATAGGTGAGTCGTCCGCTCCGTCGCTGTATCCAGGCTTCGAGATACGGCAGGAATGCCTCAACGACGCGTTTGCGCGCTATGTGCTCCGGCTGGAGCCGCTCGCGCCACCCAAGATTCTTACCTAATTTAAGCTTAAATGACTGGACTATAATCCCGTACGGTGGGAACCGTACGGGGTTACGGGATAAAAAGTATCCTATTTCCTTCCTCGTAGAATTAACTCAAAGGTCACTCGGTTACAGAATGCCCTACAGATAAAAATTTTCAATGTACAGAAATGTACCTACCTGTTACAGTTTTATTATAAGTATAGAAGATTTAACGCAATATAATCCGTAAATGTAGTTTCATTTCAAGATAAGTTTATACTGTTGTGAAAAAAATCTAATGTACAATTTTTCTTACAGATTCCTGTCGGCATAATGACTACTGCTTCTGGTGCACCCATCAATTATAACGACACAATTACTATGAACAAACCGTTGATTTTCAATGAATATTTCATGGATAGTTTAACTCATTTCGTTCGGAAAAGACCAATAGAAAGGGTAGTCCATGCTAAAGCGGCTGGAGCATTCGGCTATTTTGAAGTGACTCACGATTTGTCAGATATTTGTAAGGCTAAGCTCTTCTCTAAAGTTGGAGAAAGGACACCGATAGCAGTAAGGTTTTCACCGACACATCAGTTTAACGGAGGCATAGACACATCAAGGGACAGCAGAGGCTTCGCCGTTAAGTTTTACTCAAAGGAAGGAAACTTCGACATACTAGGCTTCCACACTCCAATGTTTGTTTACAAAGACCCGATATTATTTTCCATATTCTCAAGTTTTCTACAACGGAACGCAGTTACGAATTTACTGGACCCGAACATGTTTTGGGACGCCGTGACTCTGCATCCGGAGAGTTTGTTTATTATTATATATCTCTTCGGAGACAAAGGAATCCCGGACGGCTACCGACATATGCCTGGTTTCAGTATCCATACGTATCAGGTTTCCAACAAGTTAGCGCAGAGATTCTTCATAAGATTTCACTTTAAGCCAGATGCTGGTGAGAAGTATTTAAATGCTACAGCAGCTACAACTATAGCAGGCACTGATCAGGATTACGCAGTCAGAGATATTTTCACAGCTATTGGCAGTGGTAACTTTCCTAGATGGACATTGTATGTCCAAGTGCTGTCTGAGGATGACCTCAAAAACGCGAAAATCGACGTTTTTGACGTAACTAAAATATTACCAGAGGATAAGTATCCCTTACGAAAAATAGGTAAATTAGTTTTAAACCAAAACCCGCAAAATCACTACGCTCAAATTAATCAGATAGCATTTGGTTTAGGAAATCTTGTACCAGGTATACAGGGAGGTCCTGATATAATGTTCCAAGCTCGTCGTTTTGTATACAGAGATGCCCAGTTACACCGTCTAGGAGCAAACTTGTACAAAATACCCGTTAATAAACCGTATCGAACAAGACCTTTAACATACAATCGTGATGGTGTACAACCTACTGACGATAACTATGGGGATATGCCTATATATTACCCTAACTCTTTCAATGGTCCGAAACCTTACGTAGAGCCTGATTATGTACCTTTGGTTGAATGTAAGCAAGATCCAACAGCTAATAATTTTGATCAAGTGAGAGACTACTACAATGAAATGTCACGAGGGGAGAAGACTAGATTAATAGAAAATATTATGGAAACTGTATCCGTTACAACGGCACACATACAACAACGGCTCGTCAACGTCTTCTCAATGGTCCATGAGGATCTAGCTTACGAATTACAAGAAGCAATTGACAAGTACTATGAGAAATTTGTTAGTAGACGCCAGGCTCTATTTAGAGGATAAATGGGAAAAATTGAAAGTGAAGCGGTAGGTACCTACTACAAGTAACTTTCTTTTAAATCTCCGACATTGATGAACGAACTCTTAAAATGACTTTCCTGCGATGACGTAGGGTGGAATGGATTAGGGTCTGATAATGGATCAGACTCTGATACTCGTCATGATTTAACCATACATTTAAAATTCGAAGGGTCCTACATTTAATGGAGCATAGTTCCTGTTGCCACCTTCCGGCTTGCTCCCATCATCAGACTCTAATCATCATTTTTAGCTGGGGGGTGAGATCCGGTTACCTTCCGTTTTCTTTAGTATCGTTGGATTTACATAAGTTCTAAATTTTAGATCTTTCAGAAGTAACTCGGAAAAGAGCTGATGGTCTTAAAACGGCTGAAACAATTTTCGGAAATCCGTCTCGATAAAACTAGTTTTCAAATAAATAAAAAAAACACATACAAGTATGTCCACTCGTTTGAGCGCTGCGATGCCACAGACAGACAGACACCCCATAATAGGCGTCAAAGTTAACACCCCTCGTTTCTGGTCAGAGGGTAAAAATCGAGCATTTTGTCTCCGTGGAGTAATGGTTTGGGAAATTGAGCCAACAACGCCAACATAACACGACGGCAATGCGTCGAGCAGGACACATAGATACAGTTAGTAGGCCTAGGCGTGCGTTGGAGGGAAGGGTAATATAAAATTCCAAAGGAATAGCGTGATAGGATCAGGCTGCCAACATAATACATTAACATAATTGGAAATTAATGTAGCTGAAAGCGCAAAATTGAATATACAAATAATATTATATTATAAAACCTGTGCGACCGAGCTTTGCTCGGCTTTTTAAACTATGGGGCGTGCAAGTACCTAAAAAAATTACGAGATGGCGCTATTCTGGACGGCTGAACTTTGCTCGGAGTTTTTAAACTATGGAGCGTACAAGTCCCTAAAAAATTACGAGATGGTGCTGTAATAGAAAATAAAAAATAAAAATTTCTATCAGTTATACAATCATTGCTCGTCTAAATATATAAATAAAATATGCGATTGCGATAAGACAATGGCGATACCATGGACCTATTAAAAAATATGAACGTGAGCATTACTCGTATTTTTTCAATAATTCTTCACAATACATTACCATATTCACTCTGACTCAAGAGGTTTTGTCTCTTTCAGTCTTCTCTTGTCACTATGTCTGCAGTGTGCATAGACACCACAGAGGGTTTTCCTAGGAGCCAGGGCATTTTCTTGTAGCAAAGGCCTAACTAATCTCTTCGCGTTTCTTGTGACCTGAGCCTTTCATAATTATAAGATTTTTGCCATGTGTCATTGCCAACCTGGGAACTTGACACAAAGCTCGGCTTATGTTAGCTAAATTCAATTTATTGCGGGATTCTCATTTAAGTTATAGCTTGATTTCTTGAAATTTAATAAAAATGTTTTGCTAAATGTTTTATGCTAAAACTATTTTATGTGTTATTTTACAAATATATTGAAAGTAAACACGTAAAATGAGTTGATTTGATTTGACCGTCCGTTATTCCTCTTTCTAACTTGTTTCTAATACTGCAAAAAAATTAGGTGACTATTTTAATTCGCAGTAATCTGGGAATGATCATATATATTTACGAAGTCAGCAAGAAGGTTCATTTCACTTTTCATTCCCTAATGTTTCCAAAACTTTCTTCGCTAGACAAAAGTTACTCTCGCCCAAACATTACTTCAACCTACAATTGATTACGCGGACGCCTGCTTTCTGGATGCTACTGAATATCAATTAAATAACATCGACCGTCTGCAAAACTTGGGAATTCGTTTTGTCTTCGGGTTCAGAATGTATGACTATGTCTCCGATTATCGCAAGCAGCTAACTGGCTATCCATTATCTCCGTACGATCATGCGAATTATTTGTCTCCTTTACAACATTATTCGTAATCCTTTGAACTATTTATTATTTTATACTTCCTATCTGCGAGAACGTTCTTACTATTTGATTTCGCCTGACGCTCTCTGCAGATCTCATCTCAGATTTCATTTTTAATTGCCCTTCCCACAGCACTAATTTTTATTCCAATTCCTTTTCTGTTTATGCGGTAAGGCTGAATTCACTTTCGTCTGATCTACATTACTGTACTACTGTTGATATCTGTAAAAAACACGTAAAATACCTAGCATTCTTTGTCGTCTCTTTGATTAGAACTTTATTATTTGTATTTTATATCTTTATATTATAATATTTAATAGTTTATACTTTATTATATAATTAACCAAAATGGCGGCGATGTGGTTCGCCACCCATCACCTCTCGTTTCTCACGGAGGCGAAAAGCGGCCCTTGGGCTCTGCCTACCCCTACGGGAAAAAGGCGTGATTTTATGTATGTATGTAAACTTTATTATATTATGTATTTTTTATTTTTTTAAAGTATTTTTAATATTTATTTTTTCAATTTGCGTTGTATTTTGATTTTATTTTTCTTAGTTTTTAGTGTAGTTTATTACAGTTAATAATTGACTGATTTTGATGTACTATATATTTATTTTATTTTTATTTTGTGCACTGTGTACTATTCCCCACCCTGCCTCATGTGACAGGTCCGGTTTGGCCATATTTATATAAAATTATATAGTAGCGCGGCAACGCCGCGCATTGCGTGGGGCTCGGGCGTCGGGCTACGTTTATTTTGTTTGTATCGTCACTAGGTGCTCACGGAAGACCAGCGTTGTTGCTTTTTGGAGCAATAACATTAAGCTGAGTGAGCACCATTTCAACGACTATAATGTAGTTTTTAGTTATTTTTTTTATACTTTCGTTTATTTTAAGTTTTTGTGTGTCGTTGAATAAATTTATTTTTCTTTTCTTTTTCTTTTTTATTCTCTTCACGTCGTCTGGAAGAGATTTCATTTGAATTAGCACCTTTGTACTTTCTTTCCTATTAATTTAATGTTTCTTGTATTCTTCTGTGTACATTAACTGTAAACTAAATAAATAAATAAGTAAGATTTGTAATTAAAATTAAAAGTAAGAACATATTATTTTATTTCAAAATTATAAGTACTTTCCGTAATACCTATATCTGCTTTTATTTACAAAATCTCCTGAGACAGACAGATTAGTCAAAGTGGACAAGTAATGAGACACCCATCTCTGTGTCTGGACAATAAATGTCCACATAGAATCATTACTGTATGCCCATTCCGCGGCGCGCTCTGGTTTTCAGTATATACTATTATTATCAATGGCTCTGTAGCCCGATTCTCGTAATAACAAACAGTCCAAATAGCGGTGACGTTTTGTTGTCGTTAGATCGAAGTCCTATCCAAAATCGGTATTCTCGTATACCATATACGTAGTTCGATAGGACTTCAACTCAATTGGATCGAAACTAAACCATTAGTCAACGAGCCATTGTTCTGTACGTTTTGCTATTCCCTGATAGATGTCGTCCTAATCAATTTTTGGTCTTGGTAGGAGTTTTGTGAGATAAGCTAAGAGCTTAGGCTTTGGGAAACTCGAGCTTAATTCGTTTCCGTTCCCTCCACAAACATACTAATTGTTTATTAATTAAAATATGTGTTTTTCTCTATTTATTAGTTTATTCTATCTCTCTTACTCTAATTATATTTACCTTAAAACCATCTCGCTCATACTATCTTCTAATTACTCTCTTCACTCACAGCGTACGATCCTATTTTCGTCTCACTCACTCACTCCTAGCTCTCATGTTCCAGCTTAGTGCTACAATCAATATATCTATAACATGAGCTCTATCATGCCTAGTCGCGTTCCATATCCCAAATTTTACGTATTTATTTATATTTTACATATTTCGCCTTATCAGCTTTCTTTTTATTTTTCTTGCTGTGCAGACGAATTTGATAGTAAATACGTAAGTCCGTGACTCATTTAAAAGTTATTTTATTACTTTGACTCGCACCACAAGAATAAGAAAAGCAAAAATCGTCTCAAATAACCAACGTTTGTTCAACGACTCTTGAATCGCGAAATTTGACGCTTACTCGTTGGCATCCGATCGGTAGTGACGTCATTTTCATACGAGAATACCATTTAGTCAACGTTATAAAACGATTGAACGACGATTATTATACCAGAATACGCTCCAACGATAGTTTAATCGAACGACTTTTAAATCGTTGCCGTTGAAGTAAACTCGACGGACGTGAATACGAAAAGTGTTTCCACGACTGAGTCGCTACGTTAACGTTATTGTGGCCCGGCCACCTGCACCCGCCCGTGATTCTTTGTTATTTGAAAACAGGTTCCTGTTTCCAAATAACAAGCAGTCATTTCGCGTTTTAAAAACCACGTGTTTTTAGTGATCGCCTAGGGGATCCTTGCGGTGTTAACGCACCTAGGCTGAGCGTGACCTGTAGCCTGATTCTCGTAATCAAAACAATAACGTTAACGTAGCGACTCAGTCGTTTAAACACTTTTCGTATTCACGTCCGTCGATTTTACTTCAACGGCAACAATTTAAAAGTCGTTCGATTAAACTATCGTTGGAGCGTATTCTGGTATAATAATCGTCGTTCAATCGTTTTATAACGTTGACTAAATGGTATTCTCGTATGAAAATGACGTCACTACCGATCGGATGCCAACGAGTAAGCGTCAAATTCCGCGATTCAAGAGTCGTTGAACAAACGTTGGTTAATTGAGACGATTTTTGCTTTTCTTCTTCTTGTGGTGCGAGTCATAGTAATAAAATAACTTTTAAATGAGCCACGGACTTACGTATTTACTATCAAATTCGTCTGCACAGCAAGAAATACAAAAATAAAGCTGATAAGGCGAAATATGTAAATTATAAATAAATACGTAAAATTTGGGATATGGAACGCGACTAGGCATGATAGAGCTCATGTTAGAGATATATTGATTGTAGCACTAAGCTGGAACATGAGAGCTAGGAGTGAGTGAGTGAGACGAAAATAGGATTGTACGCTGTGAGTGAAGAGAGTAATTATAAGATAGTGTGAGCGAGATGGTTTTAAGGTAAATATAATTAGAGTAAGAGAGATAGAATAAACTAATAAATAGAGAAAAACGCGTATTTTAATTAATAAACAATTAGTATGTTTGTGGAGGGAACGGAAACGAATTAATCTCGAGTTTCCCAAAGCCTAAGCTCTTAGCTTATCGCACAAAACTCCTACCAAGACCAAAAATTGATTAGGACGCCATCTATCAGGGAATAGCAAAACATACAGAACAATGAATCGTTGACTAATCGTTTAGTTTCGAACCAATTGAGTTGAAGTCCTATCGAACGACGTATATGGTATACGAGAATACCGATTTTGGATAGGACTTCGATCGAACGACAGCAAAACGTCAACGATATTTGGACTATTTGTTATTACGAGAATCGGGCTACAGAACAATGACTTGTTGACTAATCGTTTAGTTTCGATCCAATTGAGTTGAAGTCCTATCGAACTACGTATATGGTATACGAGAATACCGATTTTGGATAGGACTTCGATCGAACGACAATAAAACGTCAACGAAATTTGGACTGTTTGTTATTACGAGAATCGGGCTACTGAGCGCTCGCCGGTTCCCTTCAGGAAACGGCAACTCAGACGGGATCAAGGCAACCGGCCTTGGGAGTGACCCCCTAGTTGATCTTGATTGTCGCCTTCCCAACCCTTCCGCTCCCTATATCCTATTCCTTGGGTGCTGTTTGGTTTCGAGCCGGCTTGCCGGTCTCGTCTCCTCTGCCCCGGGGCTGTTAGGCTACACACACTCACTCACCCACACACTAGGGCCACACGTTAGGCACACACCCTCTCCCCGCTTTGCCGGCGGGGAGGATCGTTCACCCGCGTTCCGTCCGGAGAGTTTCCCTTCGGACGGAAAAATGTCGTCCCCCGCACTCTCCGCAGTGCCTCCCGAATTCGCGGTGAGGCTGGTGGAGATTATCTCCGTCAAGTATCCAACGATCTTGACGGAGTTAATCTCAGCCATGAACGCTGCCACCACTCCGAGCGATACTCTATCGCAAACCCCACCCGACCTTCAGTCGCAGCCCTCCGTTGCGTTCACCGCACCGACCCCAGCGGCGCCTACCCCGCCGCCCACCGCCGCGATCACCTCGCCGCAACCCGCCCCGGCGCACCTAGATGCGCCAACCCAGTTCCCTCTACCGGGGTTCGAGACCGACCCTCAGTCAGCCTCGGACATGGAGGTCGAACACGAGAGAATGGACGCTAGTCACCGACAAAAAACACACAAATAATTTGTAATTATACAGGACAAAGCCGCATGTCCGCGCGTCTCTAACTCTCTTAAAGCGATGAACATTCGATATACCAAGGCCTCAAACACGGCCAATGGTATCAGCGTAACCGCTATGTCCACCGACGACCACCGTCAACTTACGTCCCACTTGAGGAAGGAGAAGATCTCCTTCCATACTTACACCCTCGAAGAGGACCGCACTCTTCGAGTGGTCATTAGGGGAGTTCCCAAGGAATTCGAGCCCGCTCTCATCCTTCAGGACCTTCAGTCCCAAGGATTCCCCGCCCACGAAGTCCACCGCATGGCGAGTGGCCGCGGTCCCAAAGGTAGACGTTGCGTTAAATGCATCGGGGACGACCCGACATCCACCTGCTCTCGCAAGCAGGAGACCGCGACCGAGCCTCCCGGCTGTGTCCTCTGCGGGACCGTCGGACACCCTGCGAATTATCGCGGCTGTTCGAGGGCCCCAAAGAGAAATCGCCGAGTGGCGAGGCGCAACGGTCTCCGTGCGCCCAGGAACCCAGCGCCTACAGTGTCTAGTTTTAGATTATTAACACTGGGTTTTGTCTAGTTTTAGCGCCTTTTAAAACTTTAATAGCATTTACGCAGCTATGTTTATGTTAGCAGTTAAGTAAAAACCGCTGTCATTATTTTATTTTAATTATACCTGTAACTTTAGCACGAAGCAGTCGTTTCCTTTAAGTCTCCCAAATATTCCACTTTGGGCCCTGTTGCCGGATTGTTGATAAAAAAGAAGAACCAGTTGATTCGATAACACTTCAAGAGTGCAAAAACCGAAGAAAAAGGCTCACTGCATAAGGTCGTTGAAATGTCATTTCAATCAGACAGTTTTTTCATGTGCTAATTAGTATAATTCAATCATAATTTAGGCATTTACTAGTACTTGAACTTAGAATAATAACTTGAATATATTAAAAGCGATTTGTGAATATTATATGTGAATTAATTCTTATTTTAATTGTCGTAGCCGCACAGTTCAAAGTCCATCTTTGTTAACAGTTTTCTTTGTTTAAAATTAGTTTTGGATTTACATACTAATTATCTAAACAGTTTTAAAGTCTTTTTATTGTATAAATTTCAGAGTTACTGTACACCAGCTTCCACAATGTCAGACGAAAAGCTTATCAGACAACGCGCTAGTTATAAGGGACAATTAACAGCGTTCTCAAACTATATTAGTTCCTTCAAGGAGAGAAAGGCTTCTTCTTTGACCCCTTCCGAGGTAAACGAATTGCTGCTTCGCATCAAAAGGATGGATAACGTTTTTGAAAGGTATGACGAGGTGCAATTATCAATTGAGTGTGACACAGATGATATAAACCTTCAGTTGTCTGAACGCAATGATTTTCAAACTTTATACTTTAAAGTCGTTGCCCAAGCAAAGAATCTGATTGACCAATATCAAAATTTATCAGATATAAACGATGATGCCGGATCTACCAAATCAAAAGGTCATCATAGTTTTGTAAAGTTGCCAACCATCCAATTATGTAAATTTAGTGGATCATATCATAATTGGCTTGAGTTTCATGACACGTTTACAAGCCTAATTCACCTAAATGACGACATAGATAATATTAATAAATTCCACTACCTAAGGGCTTCGCTGGAAGGTTCTGCTGCACTAATTATAAAATCAATTGAGTTTTCATCTGATAACTATTCCGTTGCATGGCAATTGCTGTGTGATCGGTATGAAAACAAAAGACTTTTAATCCAAAATCATGTTTCTGCACTGTTTAACATAGATGTAATTACTAAGGAATCGTCTGCTAATTTGAAAAACCTTATAGACCAGATGAATAAAAACATACGTGCCTTAAAATCATTAGGGGAACCCACAGAGCACTGGGACACCCTTCTTATTCACATCACTACACATAAGCTTGATAGCAAAACTTTTCGTGAATGGGAAGAGTACAAAGGTCCAACTAGGTACCGATAAGAAAATAACTTTTGATAATTTTCTAACATTCATAAAGAATAGAGCTGATTTACTTGAGACCATTGAAATGTCCACTAACACTGGCACGAAAACATCGTCTTCTGTTGTTAAATCTCACTCTAAAATAAAAACTTTGCTTTCAGTTTCGGAGAATGTAAACAGTGACAAAACCAACTCAAATTCTAAGCGTTGTCCTAAGTGCAATGGAGATCATAAGTTGGTTGGATGTCCCGAGTTTCTTGCACTCACAAATGAATCACGTTTGAAATTATTGCCTGACTTAAAGGTATGTTTTAACTGTTTAAACACCGGTCACTACGCCAATCGTTGTAAAAAATCGGGTTGTAAATTGTGTCACCGTAAGCATAGTAACTTAATTCACGTAAACACAGGCAGTAACATCAAACTGGTTCCCACTAACACTTCAGGGAATGCGAATGATACCACAAATTATTCTAGTGCGCATACACCGCTATTGACAGCACCGTCACAGCCACCTGCAACGAGCGCTGGCTTATCTCTGTCGGCGTGCGTCAATATGCAGTCGCATCCTCAGAGCGAAAATAATGTTTTGTTATTAACAGCATTAGTTACAGTTATAGATAGGTATCAACGCAAACACATAGCCCGTGCATTATTAGATAGTGGTAGCACTTCATGCCTAATGAGTCAAGACTTGTATGAGAAACTAGGATTGCCAGCTAGTAATGTAAACAAAACTGTGTTAGGTATTAATAATGTCACATCGCAAATAAGTAAATATTGCCGTTTACAAATAAAATCGCTTGATGATAGCTATTCAACGAATATTCAATGTTTTGTTTTGCCTTCAATCACAAGTAATATACCTTGTAAGCAAGTTGATTTGTCGAAATTAAACTTACCATCAGACATCTCATTAGGAGACCCTCTGTTCCATACCCCTGGATCAATTCAAATTTTGCTTGGTTTAGACGTGTATTGGGATATTTTAGGAACGCAGAGACTTAGTCTAGGAGACGGCAAACCGGTACTCTGTGACTCGAGACTAGGGTGGCTCGTGTCAGGTCCCATTAATGGTGGCCATGTACTATCGTCTCAACTATCGTGTAATTTTACGAATATTACCACGACTTACGTTTCGGATGAGATTGATAATAATAATATTCAAAATCAACTTAGTAGGTTTTGGCAACTCGAAGAGGTAAGATCAGGCTCTCAGTATTCTCCAGAAGAAAGGTCATGTGAGGAACATTTTGTTAAAAATACCATTCGTCTGGAAGATGGGCGCTTCTATGTCAGGATTCCTCTCAAGCATTCTCCTGATTTATTGGGAGATTCTTTGCCACGAGCAAAGCAGTGCTTTTTCTCATTGGAACACAGACTTAACGCTAAGCCTCAACTGTATGCTATGTACCGAGATTTCATGTTGGAATATGAGTCATTATAGCATATGACACGATGTCCTAGTATTGATTCGACACCAAATGCATATTTTATACCTCATCACGGAATTCTTCGTGACAGTACCACAAGTAGGATGAGAGTTGTATTCAATGCCAGTAGTCCCACTACCACAGGCGTTTCATTTAATCAACTGCAGATGGTTGGACCTGTGGTGCAAGATGACTTGCTGTCAATTTTGTTGCGGTTTAGGCAGCATAAATATGTAATCGTAGCTGACATCGAAAAGATGTATAGGCAGATAGCTGTACATCCAGATGATCGCCATTTGCAACAAATTATCTGGCGTAATAAATCATCAGATCCTCTCCAAGCCTACCAGCTAAACAGTCTGGCTTACGGAACTGCAAGTGCTCCCTACCTTGCAACAAGGTGTTTAAAGTATCGAGTGGAAAGCACAGATAAAATGGTATCAGATGCGATTATACACGACTTTTATGTCGACGACTTATTGTCTGGAGGAAACGACTTAAACGAGGTCATTGATTTACGTCATAAAATAACTTCTACACTTGCTTCGGCTCAAATGCATTTGCGCAAGTGGAAGTATCCTCAATTGCTTCCTAAATCTGACTCCTCTCAAACGTCACTAAGCTTAAACATAGGATCACTAGAGCCTAGTAAAACATTAGGTCTTGTCTGGTTCCGCAATCTGATTATCTTTGTTTTCCAATGGGTAAATCTGTCGCCAATGGAAATACAAAGCGCGATATTCTTTCTACGATCGCACAGATCTTTGACCCACTAGGTTTACTGGCTCCGTGTGTTATAGTTATGAAAATATTACTCCAAAAGCTATGCTTGCTGCAGTTGTCCTGGGATGATGAGCTACCACAGGATATTAAAAAGTTGTGGGCTGATATTATCACTAATCTGCCATTATTAAAAGATGTTACTGTTCCGCGTCGCGTCATTTGTAACTCACCTAAATTAATAGAAATCCATTGTTTTGCGGATGCGTCCGAACGTGCTTACGGTGCTTGCGTGTATTTACGCAGTGTCGATGATAACGGTGAAGTCTCAGTTCATTTATTGTTAGCCAAGAGTCGAGTTTGCCCTCTCAAACCTATGACGATCCCAAGATTGGAACTCTGTGGGGCGTTAATGGCATCTCGTCTTCACGCAAAAGTAATTGCATCTTTACGATTAGTGGTAACGCGTAGTGTCTTTTGGACCGATTCAACAATTGTTTTGGGATGGATAAAAATGTTACCAAGTAAATTGCAGCCCTTCGTCCGCAATAGAGTGGCAGACATTTTAGAAAAGACAGGCAACTGCCAGTGGAGACATGTACCGACTGATGATAACCCTGCGGATTATATTTCGCGCGGAGTTGACATTAGATCTATTGCTAATTTAGATACATGGTGGTGCGGTCCAAGCTTTCTTAGAAAGGATATGTCATGCTGGCCTTCTAAGAATCTCGATGTGGATAATGATTCACTACCGGAATTAAAACCTAATATTGCATTGCATGGCCTTGTTATTGAAAATCCATTAAATGGACTTATAAACTTTAACAGATTCTCTAATTTTCTGAGGCTAAACCGAGCTGTCGCTTATGCGCTTAGATTTATTAACGGTTGTAGGAAATAGGTAGTTCCTGACCATCTTCGTAGTGAAGAATTACAAGTAGCATTAAATGTAATTATAAGACAGTCTCAGTGTGAATCATTTCCTGAGTACAATTTGCTACTACATAATCAGGACTTGCCCAAGAAAAGTCAATTATTAAAATTTAATGTTTTTCTAGTTGACAATAAAATTATGCGCGTAGGAGGTCGTCTATTAAATTTAAAATTTTCTTACGCTAAAAAACATCCTATTCTCATACAGTCCACTCACAGGTTTACTAAATTGTTATTGAAATACGAACACAATCGGTTAATGCACGCTGGACCACAGTTATTATTAGCTTCCATCAGAGAGACGTACTGGCCTATAAGAGGACGTAATTTGGCTAGGCAGTGCTATCGACAATGTGCGTAATGCTGTCGAATGAAAGGACAGACTTTTAGTCCAATAATGGGCAACTTGCCGCAGCAGCGCCTTCTATCGGGGCTTCTCTTTGATAACGTTTCTTTAGATTACGCAGGCCCTCTTTTATCGGCATCACGCCAAGGTCGTGGATGTAAATTAGTAAAGGTCTATGTCGCCATTTTTGTGTGTTGTTCAACAAAGGCCATTCACTTGGAGTTGGTCGGCGACTTAACAAGTAATACCTTTCTGTTGGCTTTGCGCAGATTTATTGCACGTAGAGGAAAATGTTCAAACATCTATTCTGATAACGGTTCCTCGTTCGTTGGTGCTTATAACGAGTTATCCAAATTTCTTAAAACTAACTGCAGTTCGTTTTCCGAGGGAATGGCTAATGAGGGAGTCAATTTCCACTTCATACCTGCATATTCACCGCATTTCGCTGGTTTGGCAGAAGCTGGTGTAAAGTCAACCAAACATCATATTATAGTTAGGGCGTTAGGTAACTGTCATTTGACCTATGAACATCTTTACACGACCCTGGTGAAGATTGAAGCTATTTTGAACTCCAGACCATTGACGCCGCTCTCATCGGACCCGAACGACTTGACGCCTTTAACACCAGGCCATTTTATAATTGGACGACCATTGACATTGCTGCCGTCACCAAACTATGAAGCTCATTCCACGCATTCTTTGACTCGCTATCAACGCATTGAGCAATTACGCCAACATTTTTGGACACGTTGGAGCAAAGAATACGTCTCAGAACTGCAGATTCGCATGAAATAGCGTTCCAGCAAACGTGATCTCAAGCTAAACTCATTGGTACTCCATAAAGAGGACAACATGCCGCCTTTAAAATGGAAGATGGGAAGGATTATAGCAGTTTATCCAGGCAAGGACTTTGTCGTGCGAGTCGCGGACGTCAAGACGTCTACAGGACTACTTCGAAGGTCTTTTAGTAAAATTTGTCCTCTACCAGAAGCTGAAGATTTTTGTTGAAAGACAGCCTTTCAACGTGTGGCATGTCTAGTTTTAGATTATTAACACTGGGTTTTGTCTAGTTTTAGCGCCTTTTAAAACTTTAATAGCATTTACGCAGCTATGTTTATGTTAGCAGTTAAGTAAAAACCGCTGTCATTATTTTATTTTAATTATACCTAGCACGAAGCAGTCGTTTCCTTTAAGTCTCCCAAATATTCCACTTTTGAAGCTGAAATCACAAGCCTAAACATACAGCGCCCATCTTTTCGGCACCCATTGTGCCCGGGCCCCCTGCTCCTCCTGCGCCTTCTGCGCAAAAATTAGTCCCGAAACCGACTGGTTCGGCACCCTCCTTGCCGCAGGCTCCTCATGACCTGCACCCAGGTCCACAAAGCGTTGCGTCTTCTGCGCTCCGCGACCCACGGCTCAACCGTCCCGTGCCCTCTGCTCCACGTCCCAACGCATGGAACACCCATGTTCCCAGTGCGCTCATGCCGGGTTCACCCCAGTGCCCTCAGCACAGAACTCCCTAGTGTCGGACATCCAACTGATCCGAAACACTATGAGCAATTTTAACATTGCCGCCATCCGCGCCCTCGCGCACAAGCTTCGAGTCGCTAAAAACGACTACGAACGCACCATGGCCCTTGTCGAGCACGAGAGTGTGCTCAGTTCCCTGTCAGTGGTTCCCACTGTAACACTGTTTTTTCTGATAATAAATAAGGATCACAAAATTGGGTGTCAGTCCATTTTTCTTGGCCACATTTTTGTTGGAGCGCACTGAACATCACATCTTGTCACCGACACATACTAGCCTTATTATATTCCTGTTTAATAACTAGTATTATTGTTGTAATAATCATTCAATTTCATTAATTTCGTAAAGTAGATTTGTTTTGTTTATGTCTGGTTGACGTTACTTGGATAACGTTTAGTTTCTGGTTAGCCTTACGCTTACATTATAGTTGTGAGATTAAACTTGCGTTAGATATTGATGGAGATTTAAACTCAAGAGTACCTCAGTCTGGAATTGGATAATTTACCCTTAATTGACATTTATAGTTACCATTTAATTAAATTTAAAATCATTAAAACTTTATCATTCTATGGTCGGTGTTGTGGCATGGCATGGGACGTATAACAAAACGTTGTGTTCGCGCGTTCCGGAGTTGCTATTAAAATGGTTTGTGGAGATTCTAAGCATTCGTACTATCAATAACTGTAGATTAATTGTTTAGTGGTGTTGTCAGCTTGAGTGTAGCTAAATAAGTCTCGAATTTGTTTATTTGTTTGTTGTTGCAGAGGTGCTTGTGTTTGGTGTACAAATAAAATTAAATTACGGATGTTTCTTGGTTCTGAGGGTCTGATGCTATTGTGTTTTGTTAGATAGTGGGTCTGGAACGCATAGGTGAGAGGAAAAGATGTTAGAGAAGGACGAGGTGAGAGGCCATTTTGGGGGGTGTTTCGTGACTTGCTGGAGTTGCTGGTGCGCAGATCGCGACTGAAAATTTAATTAAGTAATTTAGGCAGAATCTAATAGATTCGGCGAGCAAACATATTCGGCGTGTTGTGTCGAGACGCGGGAAGCGCCTCGTTTTGTTAATTGGTGGTAAGTAATCTGGGTGACGCTCCCGGTGGTTACCGGTGTCCCCTTTGTTTTGCGTCGTTTACTCGATTGTAATGCGATCAATTATTTTGCAGCACGAGTCCTGTTGTGTGTGTTCGGTTACTCTGCTCGTGGGCAGATTTTCGAAGTGTGACGTGGAATTCACCTCCGAGAAGGTACGTGTATTGGTTATTTCACCCTCAAACTCACTGATCTCCCCCAGTTATAGAATTTGTGAATAAAATGGTCCAGGTACATAGGTGTTGTTATTGCAATATAGCAACCATGTATCAATTTAATTTAACTTGCCCTTTTCCCAAGAGTAAAATTGTAAGTGTGTACCTTTAGGGCATGTAGCTTACTCTTAACTTAGTTTCGACTGGTTAATTAGGTCGAGGAAACCGAAATGTCGGGGAAGAATATGTTGGTGTGCGATGCCCAGCGACTGTGTCGCTGGAGGCGTCCGCCTCGGTTCATGGAGCGGTAATCTAACTTTTATGTCAATGAAAGTAGAAGTAGCGTGTAGTTAGATAGATTCTGTCCAGTATTAGACTTTTAGCACAAGTCCAAGTATTGTATCTCCTTAGTACCCAACTGTATTCTATAAATATTGTACCGTGTTGTATTCTTAAAATACTGTGTTTATCACACAGGAGGTGTTTAGTACGGACCCGGTGTTTAGCACGGGCACTGAGTGCAGTGGCACTGTGTGGACATACTGCTTGGGAGAGGGTTGAGGCTGCAGGCTGAGCCGCTGCTGCCCCGCTAGTATTTGGCGTGGCTCTGGCAAACTATCGCCCAAGGGCCGTGAGCGTAATGGGTCACGGACCCTCAATTAACCTTTCTTTTTAATTTATTTAATAAACCACTTTTTTATTCTTACTAAGTAACGAGTCTTGATGGCCAGCCAAGCGTCCCCAACAAACCTCCCCTTTATTTTCTTAAATTAAGGTGTACTGTCGTCCCTTGATTTTTGTATAACTTATTTAAGGAGTTACTTCCTTTATTACATTTATTTTTAAGTTACTTAAGGAGTTACGCCCTTTAGTATTGTACTCCTTGGTTAGGTGGTTACGCCCTTACTGGAGCAACTTGGTTAAGGAGTTATTCGCTTTATTACGTTTATTTCGTTTATTTTTAAGTTACTTAAGGAGTTACGCCTTTTTGTTACTGTTTTTTTTCCTTTAACAAAAATTTATTAAAGTTCTTAATTAAAATTCGGGGTTATCATTACCCCCCCCCCCCCCCCCCCGTACAAATACTCTTACACCACCACCCAATCTTATCCTTAATTAATGGATTCACACCTGAAACGAATTAAGCCCCGCTCCTTGTGCCTGGCGTTTTTCAACGCCCATGGCCTCTCTCCCCAACGTGATCAAATTGGTGAATTCCTTAGGGATCACCAAGTTGACGTCATGCTAGTGCAAGAGACATTCCTCAAACCCGCTCATAGGAGCCCCAACATCGCCAACTACCATCTCGTGCGAAATGACAGAACTGCCTCCCGTGGAGGCGGCACTGTCATCTATTATAGGAAATCCTTGCACTGCATTCCACTCGATGCCCCTGCGCTCACCAATATCGAGCCCTCGGCTTGCCGCCTCTCTCTCTCGGGTCATCCCCCTGTCACTCTCGTCTCGGTTTACCTTTCACCCGACAAGCAACTTCTCAGAAGTGACATCGAGCACTTCTTGACATGGATAGCGCCGTCATCCTTAGCGGCGACTTTAATTGCAAACACGTCAGGTGGAACTGTCACACCACCAATTATAACGGCGTGCGCCTCGACGCTCTAGTCGATACTCTCGACTTTGAAGTCATTGCACCAATGCGCCCCACCCATTTTCCCAGCAACATCGGCTACCGTCCCGATATCCTAGACATGGCACTTCTGAAGAACGTAACGCTTCGGCTGCGCTCCTTAGAAGTGCTCCATGAACTAGACTCCGACCACCGTCCCATTCTCATGGAGCTCGGACCACCTCCCTCAGCGGAACCGGTCATGAAGACCGTGGTGGACTGGCAGCGGCTGAGCACCTGCTTGGCCAATGCCGACACGCCGCAGCTCTCTCGTATCCCAGTCCACCTCTCGTCCCATCAGGACACCGAACAAGCCGTCAGTGCTTTCACTGACAACCTCCAATTGGCCATCAGCCAATCTTCCCGGCAGGTTGAAGCGGTGGACCCTTATGTCCAACGCTTCAAACTGCCGGCCGACGTCAAAGAATTGGTCCGAGCCAAAAACACGGCTATCCGCGCTCACGACTCCTACCCCACCGAAGCCAACCGGATCCGTATGCGCGCTTTACAGGGGGATGTAGAGCTCCGCATCGCGGAACTCCGGGGGGACCGGTGGGATGGTTTTCTCGAGGGTATCACTCCCTCTCACCAAGCCTACTGGCGGCTAGCGAGGGCTCTTAAGTCCGACACGGTAGCCAGCGGAGATTTTATAATAAGCCTTTTTTGACAAACGGCTTTTTATCAAAGGTTTAAATTTCTTTATTGGAAGATCTCGGATATCCTGTGGCAGTTTGTTATAAAAGCGTATACTTTGGCCCATAAACGATTTGCCTGTTCTGTGGAGACGCGTGGCATGTACAACAAGATCGTGTTTGTTCCGGGTATTAATATTATGTGTATCACTATACTTTTTAAAAGAACTGATATTTTTTTTAACATAAACTAAATTTTCAAATATGTATTGTGACACAACCGTTAGAATATCTATCTCTTTGAATTTCTCTCTAAGTGAATCAATAGGAGCCAGATTGTAAATGGCTCTCACAGCTCTTTTCTGCAGAATAAAAATAGTATTAAGTTCTGCAGAAGATCCCCACAGTAATATGCCATATGACATAACACTGTGAAAATAGCTGAAATAAACAATTCTAGCGGTTTCAACATCAGTTAAACGTCTAATTTTCTTGACTGCATAAGCCGCGGAACTTAGCCTACCCGACAACTTCTTAATTTGTGGGCCCCACTGTAGTTTGGCGTCAATTGTTATACCTAAAAACACAGTCGACGCCTCAAGGTCCAACGCTGTTCCATTTATTTCTACATTGGTTGCCAGCTGTCTCACATTAGGAGTTACAAATTTCATACATTTAGTTTTGGTCTCATTAAGTTTTAAATTGTTAACATTGAACCAATGGACAACCATAGAAAGTACATTGTTCACTTCGTCATAATCATGGAGTTTACGCTTAACTTTAAATAGAAGAGATGTATCATCCGCGAACAATACAATATTAAGTTTGTCCCCCACGAAGTAGGGTAAGTCATTAATATATATTAAAAACAAAAATGGGCCTAATATTGAACCTTGAGGAACGCCCAGGGAGACCACGGAACCTGGAGATCTCTTACCGTTTACATCGACCCTCTGAATTCTATTATTCAAATATGAAGTCAGAAGGTCTAGAGCTTTATTCCTTACACCATAGTGGCGTAATTTCCTGACCATCGTGTCGTGATCTACGCAGTCAAAAGCCTTGGATAAATCACAGAATATACCAAGAGCATCCCGTGATTCCTCCCAAGCCTCGTAGATATATTTCAATAATTCGACTCCCGCGTCTGTAGTTGAGCGATTCTTTCTAAAGCCGAACTGTCTATTGTGAAGAAGATTATTTTTATTAAAATGATCCAGTATTTGACATAGAATAAGCTTTTCAAAAATTTTACTCAAGGCTGGCAAAACCGAAATTGGCCTAAAATTTGTAGGCTCAGCGGTGCCGCCAGACTTAAACAAAGGTATAACTTTACTGTGCTTCATGAGGTCAGGAAATACTCCACTCTTGACACAGTTATTAAATATCACTGCCAATTGAGGGGCAATTGCTTCAATTATAGACGCTATTGTTTGTATAGAAAGCCCCCATAAATCAGCTGTCTTTTTCTGATTAAGCTGTTTAAAAGTATTTATGATGTCATTGGCAGTTACAAAACAGAATTGAAAAGATGTGCCACACTCTGGTACATTTTCTTTTAATAGGATTTCAGCGGAAGTGGACGAGGAATTTAGAGTTTTCGTTATATTAATAGGAATATCTGTAAAAAATCGTTCAAACTCTGTCGCTACATCTAAATCCGCCGTTACATCTGTATTATTAACATGTATACAAAAATCACTATTCCGTACTGATGACTTACCAGTCTCACTATTTATAATATTCCATGTCATCTTAATTTTGTTTTCAGAGTGTCTGATTTTACTTTTTAAATAATTAGCTTTAGCTATGGAACATACTCGTTTAAATAACTTAGAATATTGTTTTACGTACTCTTTAAATAGCGGCGAGATATTAACAGATCTTTCATTATAAAGTTCGTATAATTTTCTCCGGCTCGTATGAATACCTATCGTCGCCCAATCATTAAACGATACACGATCATTAATCGATATAGTTTTAGGTGTAAATATTTTTCCAAAGCGATTATCGATACATTGGAATAAAGTGTTATATAAAATATTTGGATCGTTATGACTGGGCAACATAGGCAAGCTGTCAGTCAGGGTGGCATTGAAATGACATAAGCGACGTTTGGTTATCGGAACAAACGTAACATTTCTTTGACATTTAATGATTTTACTAGGAAACACAACAAGTTGTCCACAATGGTCAGAATCCAGTTTATTAATAATATTCTTGTGCAACGGTTTTATACTTGTAAATACGTTATCAATACAGGTTGCACTAAACGTTGTTATCCTAGTGGGCTCAAAGAATATGTTGTACAAATTATGTGATCTAAATAATGTTATAAATTTACTAGTCACAGTGTTATTTTCCAGTAAATTTATGTTGAAGTCTCCACAGACAACAATAGTTTTGTTCGTGTAAGACATTTTGTGCAGAACAGCTTCTAATATTCGTTCAAAATCATCATATGGTGCACACGGGGGCCTATATACGCTCAACACCAAAAACTGCTCAGTCTCAATGCAAGCTAATTCAATAACTCGTTCAACAGACAGGCTCACCAGATCTGTACGTTCTTTATATTTAATATTCTTCTTAATAATAATTAGAGAGCCCCCGCGAATTATGTTCACTCTGCTGACTCTGTTCACTCGCTGCTTCAGGCGCTCCTCCAGCTTTTGACGACGAGGAGAAAGCCGAGGTCCTAGAGAGACAATGTTCTCCTAGTGTCACAATTTCCGACCCATCCCATCGCGATCACGTAGATAGGGAATCACGCAGGGTTTCTGCCCCGCCATCTGACACGCTCACCCCGGTCACCCATTCCGAGGTAGAAGACCTCATCAAAGGCCTTAAGCCTAAGAAAGCCCCCGGCCCTGACGGCATCTCGAACCGCGTACTAAAAATCCTTCCCTACTACTTGATCTATCTCTTGGTAGCCATCTTCAATGCCGCCATGACGCACGCTATCTTCCCTTCGGAGTGGAAAGAAGCAGACGTCATCGGCATTAACAAACCCGGTAAGCCACGTGACGATCCCACGAGCTACCGCCCCATAAGTCTCCTTAGCGCCCTGGGCAAACTCTACGAGCGCTTGCTTCTCGCAAGACTCAAAGAATTTGTCATCTCGAAGGGCATACTCATACACGAGCAATTCGGTTTTCTAGCTGGACACTCTTGCGTCCATCAAGTGCACCGCATCACGGAGCATGTCCTCTCCTGGCTCAACCAGCCCAGACCTATATACACCGGAGCCTTATTCTTCGATGTCGCCAAGGCATTCGATAAGGTCTGGCACAATGGCTTGCTTCACAAGCTCTACCTCATGGGCGTGCCAGACCGTCTCGTTCTCATCATACGAGATTTTCTCAGGAATCGTACTTTTCGATATCGTGTCGAAGGTACGCGATCCACTCCCCACCCTATTCAGGCCGGAGTCCCTCAAGGCTCTGTGCTCTCTCCACTCCTGTTCAGCCTGTTCACGAACGACATCCCTAGTTCGGACAGGGTGCAACTAGCCCTATACGCGGACGACACCGCACTATATTTCTCACACAGAAATAAGGCTTTCCTGACGCGCACTCTTCAAGTCGCCGTCAACGCCCTAGGCGAATGGTTCCGTAAGTGGCTCATCGATGTGAACCCGGAAAAGAGCGCCGCGGTGTTCTTCTCCCGGGGTACCATCAGATCCCACACTGCGGGCCATCCCAGTCGTCGTTTAGGTCCGATCACCCTCTATGGGCGTCCCATCCCCTGGACCAGAAAGGTCAAATATCTAGGCGTCACCCTAGACTCCCACATGTCATTTGGACCGCATATACGGTCAGTACGCAACCGAGCGGCCTTCGTCCTCAGTCGGCTCCGTCGGCCCCATGATCTGCAGGCGGAGTAAACTGTCGCTTAGGAATAAGTTGACACTTTACAAAACCTGCATCCGTCCCATCCTAGCTTACGCCAGTGCCGTATTCGCACACGCGGCTCCCGTTCACATCAATAGCCTCCAGGTTATTCAAAACCGATTCCTTCGACATGCCGTCGGTGCCCCGTGGTACATGCGGAATGTCGACCTTCATTCTGATTTCGGTCTAGTCCATATCCGCAAATTTTTCAAAGAAATGTCCGAACATTACTTTGAAAAAGCGTGCGTCCACCCAAACCCGCTAATCGGCGCCGCTGCCGACTATATCCCCGACCCCGACCCTGGTCCTGGTCCCTCAGATCGTCGAACTATCGTACATCGCCGCCGTCCGTGGCACGTACTGCTCGACCCACCCGACCCGATGTCCGTCCTCCTGGACCATGACACTACACCAACACCAACACCAACACCGACAACGACGTCACGAGTCGTAAACACATCAACACACAGACACCGGTCTCGCCGGCGAGGCCGAAGGGTCGTTCGTATGCGACCTCAACGACGTGCATCACCCCACTGAGTTTCTTGCCGGTTCTTCTCAGCGGGGGCGCGTTGTGAACCGGTGGTAAACTCATACTCTCTAAGCGGCAGCCCAAGCCGAGGCCGTGCCTCCCTGAGGTGCCCTTGTGCTAGTCGCTACCCAACTGGCTGGAGCGCTTAAAGCGCTCGCCCTCTTGTCCGGTGAAGCATATCCTTTCAATTAAAAAAATAATTTTCCAAATCGGTTCGTAAACGACAGAGTTATGAGGTAACAAACATAAAAAAAAAAAAAAAACATACAACCGAATTGATAACCTCCTCCTTTTTTTGAAGTCGGTTAAAAAGACGCATCTTTATTATACCACAATGTTGCTGCATACTTATGTATGCAATTTTCCAAAAACGCATACGAATATCTGACTGTGTTCTGCTCACTAAAAAAGAATCCTTGAGATGATATGTAATGCCATTTAATACATCAATGGAAAGAATCTGTATTTTTAAGCGAAAGGAAGCAACTGATACATCAACGTTCACGACTGGTGCCATCTTTGTTGTACACATAGAGTTTACATATTAAGAACAGCGTACGCGTTGTCTCCTCCTTAGTCGGTCCCCCATTGCTGAGGATCGTGACTCCTACCGACTGCCGTCTCTGTCGAGGTCCCCCACTGTTGTCGGTCTTTGGCTGTGTGAATCGCCGTACTCAAGGGAATGTCCAGGATATTCAGACACTTGATCTGTCCATCTTATTGGACTTCTACCCCTCGATCTCTTCCCCTCTACCTTTCCGGTCACTAGCAGCTTCTCCAGATTGCCAGGCTGTCTTCGGGCTATGTGGCCGAAGTATTGGAGAACTCGCTTCGTGCATATCATTGAGAGTCGAGGTTTTTTGTCTAGTCCCAGCTCTTTCAATATGTTTGTTATTATGTTTACGCGTTTGTCTATCGTCCCCTTAAACAAATCGTAGGCAGCTTATGTTAGTTTCTTTTGTCCTTCCTCCAAGAGGCAGGTGAACTAATTAAAGGTATATTGACTTATATAAAGGTGACAAGTAGTGATGGGTTTGATCTGTCACAAGCGCAAATGTCGATTAATGCAGCTGACGGTGAGTACCTATTGTCGTGTATATGATATTATGTTTTTAGATGTTCTTACTCGTGCCTACGGTTCTTACTTGAAGCATAGGCATTCTATTGTACTTGTACATATTCTAAGTTCATACAGATTTTCTCTGGGGGAATTTTTGTTCATTTGGATCCCATCAATTGAATGGATCTACTAGGCAATCTAAATCATCAAATCAAATCAAATGTCTTTTATTGTGGCACATAGGTAAAGTTGTTAAATAAAGTATACGATCAACTATGACCCGCCGTTTTGGCATACATATTTTTATTTTTTTGTGTAGGAGCCATTACAGCTTCACCGGACAAGAGGGCGAGCGCTTTAAGCGCTCCAGCCAGTTGGGTAGCGACTAGCACAAGGGCACCTCAGGGAGGCACGGCCTCGGCTTGGGCTGCCGCTTAGAGAGTATGAGTTTACCACCGGTTCACAACGCGCCCCCGCTGAGAAGAACCGGCAAGAAACTCAGTGGGGTGATGCACGTCGTTGAGGTCGCATACGAACGACCCTTCGGCCTCGCCGGCGAGACCGGTGTCTGTGTGTTGATGTGTTTACGACTCGTGACGTCGTTGTCGGTGTTGGTGTTGGTGTTGGTGTAGTGTCATGGTCCAGGAGGACGGACATCGGGTCGGGTGGGTCGAGCAGTACGTGCCACGGACGGCGGCGATGTACGATAGTTCGACGATCTGAGGGACCAGGACCAGGGTCGGGGTCGGGGATATAGTCGGCAGCGGCGCCGATTAGCGGGTTTGGGTGGACGCACGCTTTTTCAAAGTAATGTTCGGACATTTCTTTGAAAAATTTGCGGATATGGACTAGACCGAAATCAGAATGAAGGTCGACATTCCGCATGTACCACGGGGCACCGACGGCATGTCGAAGGAATCGGTTTTGAATAACCTGGAGGCTATTGATGTGAACGGGAGCCGCGTGTGCGAATACGGCACTGGCGTAAGCTAGGATGGGACGGATGCAGGTTTTGTAAAGTGTCAACTTATTCCTAAGCGACAGTTTACTCCGCCTGCAGATCATGGGGCCGACGGAGCCGACTGAGGACGAAGGCCGCTCGGTTGCGTACTGACCGTATATGCGGTCCAAATGACATGTGGGAGTCTAGGGTGACGCCTAGATATTTGACCTTTCTGGTCCAGGGGATGGGACGCCCATAGAGGGTGATCGGACCTAAACGACGACTGGGATGGCCCGCAGTGTGGGATCTGATGGTACCCCGGGAGAAGAACACCGCGGCGCTCTTTTCCGGGTTCACATCGATGAGCCACTTACGGAACCATTCGCCTAGGGCGTTGACGGCGACTTGAAGAGTGCGCGTCAGGAAAGCCTTATTTCTGTGTGAGAAATATAGTGCGGTGTCGTCCGCGTATAGGGCTAGTTGCACCCTGTCCGAACTAGGGATGTCGTTCGTGAACAGGCTGAACAGGAGTGGAGAGAGCACAGAGCCTTGAGGGACTCCGGCCTGAATAGGGTGGGGAGTGGATCGCGTACCTTCGACACGATATCGAAAAGTACGATTCCTGAGAAAATCTCGTATGATGAGAACGAGACGGTCTGGCACGCCCATGAGGTAGAGCTTGTGAAGCAAGCCATTGTGCCAGACCTTATCGAATGCCTTGGCGACATCGAAGAATAAGGCTCCGGTGTATATAGGTCTGGGCTGGTTGAGCCAGGAGAGGACATGCTCCGTGATGCGGTGCACTTGATGGACGCAAGAGTGTCCAGCTAGAAAACCGAATTGCTCGTGTATGAGTATGCCCTTCGAGATGACAAATTCTTTGAGTCTTGCGAGAAGCAAGCGCTCGTAGAGTTTGCCCAGGGCGCTAAGGAGACTTATGGGGCGGTAGCTCGTGGGATCGTCACGTGGCTTACCGGGTTTGTTAATGCCGATGACGTCTGCTTCTTTCCACTCCGAAGGGAAGATAGCGTGCGTCATGGCGGCATTGAAGATGGCTACCAAGAGATAGATCAAGTAGTAGGGAAGGATTTTTAGTACGCGGTTCGAGATGCCGTCAGGGCCGGGGGCTTTCTTAGGCTTAAGGCCTTTGATGAGGTCTTCTACCTCGGAATGGGTGACCGGGGTGAGCGTGTCAGATGGCGGGGCAGAAACCCTGCGTGATTCCCTATCTACGTGATCGCGATGGGATGGGTCGGAAATTGTGACACTAGGAGAACATTGTCTCTCTAGGACCTCGGCTTTCTCCTCGTCGTCAAAAGCTGGAGGAGCGCCTGAAGCAGCGAGTGAACAGAGTCAGCAGAGTGAACATAATTCGCGGGGGCTCTCTAATTATTATTAAGAAGAATATTAAATATAAAGAACGTACAGATCTGGTGAGCCTGTCTGTTGAACGAGTTATTGAATTAGCTTGCATTGAGACTGAGCAGTTTTTGGTGTTGAGCGTATATAGGCCCCCGTGTGCACCATATGATGATTTTGAACGAATATTAGAAGCTGTTCTGCACAAAATGTCTTACACGAACAAAACTATTGTTGTCTGTGGAGACTTCAACATAAATTTACTGGAAAATAACACTGTGACTAGTAAATTTATAACATTATTTAGATCACATAATTTGTACAACATATTCTTTGAGCCCACTAGGATAACAACGTTTAGTGCAACCTGTATTGATAACGTATTTACAAGTATAAAACCGTTGCACAAGAATATTATTAATAAACTGGATTCTGACCATTGTGGACAACTTGTTGTGTTTCCTAGTAAAATCATTAAATGTCAAAGAAATGTTACGTTTGTTCCGATAACCAAACGTCGCTTATGTCATTTCAATGCCACCCTGACTGACAGCTTGCCTATGTTGCCCAGTCATAACGATCCAAATATTTTATATAACACTTTATTCCAATGTATCGATAATCGCTTTGGAAAAATATTTACACCTAAAACTATATCGATTAATGATCGTGTATCGTTTAATGATTGGGCGACGATAGGTATTCATACGAGCCGGAGAAAATTATACGAACTTTATAATGAAAGATCTGTTAATATCTCGCCGCTATTTAAAGAGTACGTAAAACAATATTCTAAGTTATTTAAACGAGTATGTTCCATAGCTAAAGCTAATTATTTAAAAAGTAAAATCAGACACTCTGAAAACAAAATTAAGATGACATGGAATATTATAAATAGTGAGACTGGTAAGTCATCAGTACGGAATAGTGATTTTTGTATACATGTTAATAATACAGATGTAACGGCGGATTTAGATGTAGCGACAGAGTTTGAACGATTTTTTACAGATATTCCTATTAATATAACGAAAACTCTAAATTCCTCGTCCACTTCCGCTGAAATCCTATTAAAAGAAAATGTACCAGAGTGTGGCACATCTTTTCAATTCTGTTTTGTAACTGCCAATGACATCATAAATACTTTTAAACAGCTTAATCAGAAAAAGACAGCTGATTTATGGGGGCTTTCTATACAAACAATAGCGTCTATAATTGAAGCAATTGCCCCTCAATTGGCAGTGATATTTAATAACTGTGTCAAGAGTGGAGTATTTCCTGACCTCATGAAGCACAGTAAATGCAATCGTTGGAATTTGGCAAAGAAACCAGTAAAAATGTTGTGTTTCTCTGAAACGTTTATTAAATCGGGGGATGACTCAAATATATATCTTAATAGCTTCAGATTGGCCAATAATTTCTCTAGGAAAAAAGAAAAACGAGGAGGTGTATGCATTTTAGTACATAGATCTCTAGATTTCAAAATGGCACAAGCATGTGATGAGTTATCATGTGAAAAAGTGTTTGAATGTTGTGGTGTTGATATACCGGCACTTCATTGTATAGTGATTTGTATATATAGGATACCGAATTCTGATGTCAATATTTTCTTTCGTAAATTAGAGTTGTTACTTCATAAGTTGAGGCTAAACAATAATAAGAGAATTATTATCACAGGTGATCTTAATATAAACACTTTAAAAGACGACGTTACATCAAATAACTTAAAGGATATTCTTCTAAATTATGATTTACAGTTACATATTACTGAACCTACACGCCAACAGGCTTGTATAGACCATATAATTAGTAACATGAAAAGTGCTGTTGGAGAAGTACACTATCTATACTTATCTGACCATGACACTGGTCAAACCCTTGAATTTTCCGTAAAGTATAAAAAACCACCACCAACATTCCATTATGTAATGAAAAGAAATTACAGTCAGGAAAATGTACATAAGTTGAAAGAATGCCTGTCAACTCTGTCATGGAAAGAGGTATTATCACTAGATTCCGATTGTGAAAAAGCATTTAACTTGTTTCATGAAACTGTGATGTTATATTATAACCTTTGCTTTCCAATAAACAAAGTTAAAATTAACACAAATAATATAACAGCTCCTAAGTGGATAACAAAAGGAATAAAAATATCAACAAGAACAAAGAGGAATCTTAGATATAAGTGTTATAAAAATAAAAATAATACACATGAATATGTAAAATATAATAGAATCTTAAAAAAATGTATATTAAATTCAAAGAAAAAACTAATACCAATATTATCAATAGCGCAAAAAATGAATGCAAAGCTTCATGGGACTTAATTGGAGAAAGGTTGAACAGAACGGAAATTAGGCAGAGTATAAAATACATCAATCTTATATATGATCCAAATGACATAGCAAATAAATTTAATGAACACTATATTACAAAAACTAACAAAACTAATAATTTTGCCGCAAGTTATAAGCTCATAGACACAGTGCCCTCAACGATGTTCCTATTGCCATGCTCTGAGCACGAAGTTTTTAATGCAATCAAAGCGCTAAACAATACTAGTGCGGTTGGTTATGATAGTATATCAACAAAAATAATAAAAGAAGTCGGTAAGGAACTCGCTAAAGTACTGTGTCATGTCATTAATATTTCTTTTAGCGAAGGTATTTTTCCGGAAGGTCTTAAACTATCGGTCGTAAAACCGATGTATAAAAAAGGTGATACAGAGGAAATGGGTAACTATCGCCCCATTACACTTATTTCAGTTTTATCGAAAATTTTTGAAAAGTTAGTGCATTCGCGCATCACTAATTTTCTAAATAAATATAATATTATAGCTAATGAGCAGAATGGGTTTCAAAAAAATAAATCCACACAGTTAGCTGCGTATACATTGATTCGAAATGTTATTGAACATATCGACAAAGGTGAGCGGGTATCAGTGCTATTTTTTGATATGACTAGTGCCTTTGACTTTGTGGATCATCATATTCTATTGAGTAAATGTGACCGCTACGGAATAAGAGGAAAAGCATTACAGTGGTTAAAAAGTTACCTCAGCAACAGAAAACAATGTGTCGAAATTAATTGTGAAGATGATAAACATGTTATAAATTCTCATAAATCACCATATATTATTAATAAGTATGGAGTGCCACAGGGAAGTGTTTTAGGCCCTCTGCTTTTTTTGATTTATATTAATGACATACCAAAATCAATAGATCATAAATGTATTTTATTTGCAGACGACATATCAGTAGTAATACCTGACAGCTATACTAATCCTGATTATGAAAATATAATAAATATAACAGTAGAAAATATTACAAATTGGTTTGATACAAACAATCTGACAGTAAACATATCGAAAACGAAAGTTATACAATTTAGAAATTATAAACGCGTTGTGCAAAGTTTAAAAATCAGTTATCAAGGCCAAAGTATTGAAGAAGCTAACGAAACCAAATTCTTAGGGATTTTGCTTGACAAAAATTGCAATTGGAAAGCGCATGTTAAAAATGTATGCATACTTGTAAATAGGTTTGTTTATGCACTAAAAAAATTAAGACAAATTACTAGTCAATGTACAGCTCTCTTGGCATATCATGGTTATGTGGGATCAGTGCTAAGATATGGAGTGCTATTATGGGGAAATTCCACTGATATTACCAAAGTCCTTATATCCCAAAAAAAATGTATCAGAGCAATTTGTGGTGTAGGACCTCTTGAATCTTGCAGACCCCTGTTTAGAAGCCTGAAAGTTCTAACTGTAACGTCTTTATATATACTTGAAGTTGGAATTTTCGTAAAGAAATATCCGGAATTATTTAAGACAGTCAGTCAAAATAACAACTTAAGACCCAGAGACTTGACTAAGCTACAAGTACATAAATTTAAGAGTGACATATTTAAAAAAAACTGTAACTTTATGATAATTAATATTTACAATAACATACCAGGACATAATTATAAGAGAACTGCTGTTTGACAAGTTTAAAAACACACTAAAAAAATGGCTAATAGAACATTGTTTTTACACACTTAAAGAATTTTTTGATTTTAAATAGTAAGTAATATCAATGGTATTGACGAATTTAACTGATTATTTTTATATTATTTATTTAATGTTTTTAATTATCATTAAAAATTTGACATTATATAACAATTTTAATCAAATATAATTAAGTATAAAGCCAATATCTGTTTGACATTCACATGCCTTACTACCTAGGCAAAATAGATGTAAGCACTTTTTAAATACCTATTACAACTATTGTACTCTATTTTATAGTGAATAAATGATTATGATTATGATTATGACGATGGAGCAAGAAGGTGGACACGGGTTCTCGGCACAAATAAATATAGACCCACCGCACCGAGCTTGCAGTCCATGGTTCTCGAGAACTACGAGTATAACACCTAGATATCTTCGGTTTATGGCAATTGGTTAGTTTTATTAAGATATTGTCACATGTACATTTTTTTAAATTTTTGCTTAAGCTTATATTTTAGTGATGATCCATGTTGTGTTATGTAGTGGGTGTTTTTAAAATAAATATTAAACTGGCTGTTTGTCAGAATAAAATATAAGTTGTTAAAACTTAACCTAATAATACACCAAGGGAACCACTAAAAAGAATAAAATAAAAATATTTTTTTACAAAAAAAAGAACCGCCTTCAAAATGCAACCAAAAAGCCTGAAATAATATCTAAGAATTAGTGGTTTTTACATCTACATTGTTGGATTTGGACTACAACATATTATAAATACATATTACTATCGAAGTCGGCGCCTAACGTCTAGCAAATACTTACAAGGGCAGTAGGTACCTAACTGTTTTCCAGTTTGGCGCCGTCTTTGATAGTAATATGTATTTATATTATGTTGTAGTCCAAGTCCAACAATGTAGATGTAAAAACCACTAAATCTTAGAAATTATTTCAGGCTTTTTGGTTGCATTTTGAAGGCAGTTCTTTTTTTGTAAAAATTATTTTTATTTAGTTCTACCCACATTGCTACAAAAATATCAAAATAACTTCAGTTGAAAGTATCCACAACTAGCGCATTGATCATGGTCACGGTCGTGCGCATGGTGAATATATTTTCCGTAATTAATTAGTGGAGAATTTACTAAATGCAAAAAATAATAGTATGTTTTTAGTTGTTTAAATATGATCTAAGGGCTCCCACACATAACTGCGTATAATTTTTGTATTGAAAATTCATTTGTTTCTCGCAGATATTTGCGTTGCGATGCGAATTCGCAGTTATGTGTGGGAGCTCTAATAATGATACTGATTACGTGATAAAAATATACGCACTGAATGAACTACAAGGTATTTCAATTGGGAGTTCCGAATTTTCACAGTTGATTGCGGCCGTATTTTTATTCAGTCTGTTTTGCCAAATGCAAATGATAATAAAAAATAAGTTTTAAAAACTAAAACCCGACTACGGATAAAATCGCAGTCTAAAAAGTAGAAAACAAGAAAATATTTCTTGTCAGATATACTTATCTACCAACGCCTGAAGCAATTATATTTCAATTTAACGTATTATAAGTATAATTACTATACATTGTAGCCGTAGTCGCATGCCAGCTTGCTAATGTCGAATATGGCCAATGTTATATTGTCGCGTTGGGAACACAAAATTCAGGATGCACTTCGACGACTAGCAGCTGACCAGAGGGCCTAGACAAGATGCAATCGCTTCATAGCGAATCTATTTCTTCATTCGCTAATGGTGTCAATTCCCTACAATTTGTCACGTGATTTTTCGATGACTTATGTCATTCTCATACATTTTTAAACTTTCTATTAGCGATAGCGCTTGTAGAATGTTACATTGTCTAGGGGGACAGATCGCCGACTTATGTATAAACGACAACGCCACGACGGATCATCAGGCATCAGTGGCGTTCAGGCGTTGGTAGATAAGTATATCTGACAAGAAATATTTTCATGTTTTCTACTTTTTAGACTGCGATTCTATCCGTAGTCGGGTTTTAGTTTTTAAAACTTATTTTTTATTATAAAACTTAAAACCCCTATTTGGACCCCTTAGGATGCGAATTTTGAAAATTCTGTTCTTAGTGTGCGTTTACGTATTGTGAAAAATACACCTCCCAAATTTCAAGCCTCTCGAGCCAGCGGTTTAGGCTGTGCGTTGTCTATCAGTCAGTCAATAAGTCAATCAGTCATGACATCTCCTTTTATATTGATGATGATAATGATTTTTTACTTTACACGATCATGCTTGGGCAACAGAAATACACATGTGTACTTAATATCAACTTAATCAAAAAATATTTTTGTTTTACTTTAGAAGTTTTTGTCCTGTAGATGGCGCCACATTGAATTTAATGTAATATTATATACCTTATAACCAGCGGACAATCAAGACGCTTCTAACGACACCCTTCTTGTCCAATTATGTTAAGTAGATTAGAAGATATTCGGGAACAGATGAACATACATACATACATACATACATACATACATACATTCTTGTTAAAATCATAACCCTCCCTCCGTTCCGTAGTCGGGTAAAAAAATGGGTGTTTTCTCAGGCAACTTTCCGCGCGCTTCGCCCATTTTACGTTCGCCATAATCGTCCTACCGAGAGGACTATTCGCACCGATTCGCACTGTGGCCGAGATTGAGCGATTTCACCCCGTAAGGCCTCATTTACGGAGACGCGGGGCGTCGCGCGTCGCGTGTGGCGGCGCGGCCCGCACTAAATTCAAATGTAGAGCGTTGTATGAGTGTGTTTACGGAGAAGCAATTTTACACGCGTTTGCTTGAAATGGAGCGTGTTTTACGGCGGCGCCCGCGGATGGCATCGCCGCGTCTCACGCGGCGTTCATCGCGGCGGCGCACGCAGCGGCGATTCTCGATGAAGCGATGCCTGTGGCGGAACCTTCTGCCAGTCTATTTGGTAATCATGCAACACAGACGTAGTCACCATCGCAATGGAGTATGATATGATCGTTTTTTTTTTTAGAAGAAAATTGTTAGTTAAAAAGTGAGTTGCACCGCCGTTGCACGCGGCGGTGCCCGCAGCGGGCGCAGCGGCGGGCACCGCCACTCTTCCCGCCCCGCGTCTCTATAAACAGCATCATATATTGCTATAAGTTTGTGTTTACGCGTGCGATGATACGCGCCGCTTCACGCGCCGCCGCTACGTAAACAATAAAAACGTCCGACGCGCCGCGAGACGCCACGCCACACGCGACGCGCGACGCCCCGCGTTTCCGTATACGAGGCCTTAGAATTTTTTTACCCGTGGGGTGCCGGGTTAGAATTGCATCCCCCCATCTCATCTCCTTGGGTGTCGTAAGAGGCGACTAAGCGAGAACAGGAAGTTGGGCAGCAGCGTCTTTCTTTTGGATTTATCTTCCACCTATACTGCGATCCCCAAGACGCTTGCTAAGCGTGGGGTTTATGGCAACCACTCCCTTCTAAGGGGTAGGCCTTTTGTTCAGCAGTGAACGTATTTCGGCTGCTGATGATGATGATGCTGAGACATTGTGTGAGGTTTTTCTTAAGTCGCAGCGTCCATGCGAATAAGCCACTAAAGCCAACTTAAGCCATGCCATGCATCGGTCAAATTCCGCCTAATTTATGCGCCAGTCATGGAAAATTTGACATTTCAGATGTGCACCACCCAGCGAAGACGCGGTGGACATTTAGACGATGTCGTATATCATGCATAATGGCATCAAATAGCCTTTTAAACGAATAAAAAAAAAATGGATGACATCTCACACACACTTTGTATTATTCAAATTTTATGAAAGACTCGTTATAAAACAAACTGTAAAGACGCCTGCCCAGTTGCAATAGCATGAAGTATTGACGATTTGCATTTAGCGTCTTAACATAGGAGTTGAAGTACAACGGTACTATGGCGCAGTGTAGCCTACGTTGCGCAGCGGGATACAAACCGGAGGTCACGGGTTCAAATCCTTCCTGGAGCAACAACTTTGTGTAATTATTCATTACTGGTTGGGACAATGCAGATCGATTACCTGATTGTCTGTCGGATGGGCATCAAATAAACAGGCGCTCTTAAATTTATATATTTTTTAATAGAATAGAATATGTTTTTATTTCACACAAATAACACTGTAGCAGAACAATAACTTAAATAACAAATTAATGTATGTTGTCCGTGTGAAAACGGGCTACCACTCAGCGTTATGGTGCATTGAGGCATAACCACAATACAGCGCTGGTTTTCAGTGGCAGCCCCGAGTGACCTCACGCACGCTGAGCTTACAAATTACGTACGTACTTACTCTTAAAATAAATAATATTGGTAAAACAAAAGGAAAAAAATATTATGAAAATAAACAAATATGTTACAAAATTGATAAGCGAACAAAATCTTTGAGGGGAAAAACCATATACTTAGGTACTTAAAAACCACATGTTAAAAAAAAGGAAAAGAAGAATAGTAAGGACATCCTACATATGTACCTAGTTTAATTTGTGCAATTAAACTAGCTTAACTCTAGAAAAAAAATACTATTAAAACAAATCAACTAGCAGTAAGTAGGTATACTTAATTAACAATCGTAAATAATTATTTACACATCACATACCTACTGAAATAAATGCCTTTATACAATCAAGTTCAAAATAAAAATATTTAACTTAATTCAGCAAATCACTTAATATTAAGAAGATTGAGCAGAATACAGTTAATTAAGATGCGTATTATCAAATTACAGACTATACACCAGAAGTGATAATTGACAGTTAAACATTAAAAAACTAATAAATCCATATGAATTTACAACTGAAGATTTGTACCAAAAATTCCCAATATATCATCTTCTGTGCGAATGATGTTTGCCTGTTCACCAGATTTCTTGCGAGCGAGGATACGACCATTCTTCGTCCACACATACTGCCAACCATGGCATTGACCAGCATCCCGCGCCCGCCGAAACAACTGGCGGTTATTCTTTGTCAAGCGCTCGTTTATGTAAAAAGGTCTAGGCTGGCAGGACATATTCAAATCCGCGGTGTTAGCACCTCGCTGTACTCGCGCATTACGTATTAGTTCTTCTCGCATATTACGGCGTGTCAGCCGTACAACTACGGGGCGCGGACGAATTTCCGTCGCGCCCGCAGCACTGGTTGCATTTAAATGATTACCGCCCACACGATCTGCACTGACAATGTCACGCTCGTCTAATGTGACGCCTATTTTTACGGCTATAAGCGCGACTGTATGGGTCAGATTCTCCCCGATAACTTCCGGCAGGTTGGCGATCTCAATGTCATTCGCTAGTACATAGTTGTTGGTCCCGATCAATCAGCTCCCGTCTTAGTTGAATCACTGCATCATTAGTCCCAGTCGAACATTTTAAACTCTGCTCTATAGCAGTGATTCTTAATTAATGCTTACTATCTATGATATCCTCACGTGCTTTCAAAATTCTTCAATAAGGCTATACGCGGATGATACTAAAATTTATCTTAACATAAAAAAATATATGACTGTTATAAAATGCAAAACAATTTATGAAGAAAAGCGCCCTTGTGTCACCTTAACGCCAATCACGCCTTTTTCATGTAATGTATTAACTTCGCTGAACACTGAATATATTGGCGCTATGGCAGAGGTGTATCATCACCGAAGGACGTCCACGGCTGAACAACAGCCTACCCCTTAGAAGTTAGGGGTTGCTACAATCTCACGCTTGGCAGTAGTCTTGGGCCGTATGCTTACTGTTAAATCCATAAATAGAGAGGGGAGCCTAAAAGCATGAGTTAGGTATGTGTTGTTTCGGTTAAATTCAATACTACAACAATAGGAAGTTCAAAGAGTTCTTAGTATTCTTAAGAGGCGAGCATTCCAATTCATAACATCACTTTTCAGGACTAGCCCACAGACTTTGACTGAGCTTATCAACTGATGTCTAGATGACAAACACCGGGAATGGCTTTTTACGTACCCTCCAAACCACGGAAACTCTAAGTATAAATGGCACTTAACGGTCACCCATCTAAGGACTCCTAACGTGTCTAAACCATTTAATCGTTTAGTGAACAGGGATTAGAACTGGCTTCGAAGATGTCAATTTTACTGTAAGCGTAAGGTTCTCGAATCAATAAGTCGCAGGGACAGATACAAAAGGCTGCATGTCGAGCAATGATAATGTCGAGTTATATCGAGTTGGCTTGGGTGGCTCGAGCTTCTATTCCGAGTCGCTGGACGTTCGGGGTGTGGGCCCTAGGACGTCCGTTGAGCAAAGCGGTGATTCCGAGGAGGATGGCAGAGGGGTTAGGACCCCCGTCCCCGTGTGCACCGTGACAGGTTCCCTGAGGGCTACAATGCCCCCCCCCCCCCTGGTGGCGGGCTCAAACGCACAATGCACTGAGTCTCATGTGCCGATGCGACAGCCGCGGTGGTTTTAGTGGGTAAGCATCCCACATACTCCGATCGAGTCCACAGCTCCCGCGAAATAAACCAGGTATACTGCGCTCCAACGGTAGCGAGCTCAAAGGTATACTGCGGTGCACCTGGTACAGATCTCACCTGAAAACCCAGGTTCCCCTCTAATGTGCCGATGCGACAGTCGCCGGGGTAGAGTTTTAATGTAATGAACGTGACGTGTGCCTTTGAAAATCAAGTAAAGTGCCTTCATTCGTATTTAGACAATGCACAAAGTACCTACTGTACAAAAGTAAATAATAAGGAAAGGACTTTTTTTTTTTGGCGCGGGGAAATCTTGCAAAGATCCCCGGGAACTGTGGGGCTCGGCGGGGGTATGTGGGATTCTTACTGTTCTTCTGTCGCATCGGCACATGAGAGGGGGGGACCCCAGGGCTCTCTGGTGGGATTTGCACCAGGGGCCCCTTAGTGCCTTGCCTTTGAACCCGCCGCCGGGGGGCGCATTGAAGCCCCCCGGGAACCTGACACGGTACTCACGGGGACGGGGGTCGCAACCCCGCCGCCGTCCTCCTCGGAGTCGCCGCCGTACTCAATGGACGTTCAAAGGGCCCACACCCCGAACGTCCAGTGACTCCGAAGGTTGCCCGTTGTTCATAGCCCCGGGCTCAGGGCTGGAAGGAAAGGACTTAACTTAACCTTATCTTACCTTAACTATATATGAGAAATTATTTTAATAACTTGAGTCAGAATTTTTGGCGCGCATTAGTAGGTATATAACACAAACATGGTTTATAATATCATTGGGTCAGTAAGTATCTTTTAAACTCTGGTTGATCCTCCACAATATACAGGGGACCTTTTGGGACCAGGGGAGGTTTTAAAGGAAAAAGGGTCGCTAAAGTTTAATGTCACAGAAAGTGGTGGCAGAGCAGATCAAGGAGAGGGATACCTACGGTGATCCGCAATGCAGGAGGAGGCCCGGGCACAGATGAGGGGCCAACGCCGACCTTATCCCGACCGAGTGAGGATGTGCAAACAGTAGGGGCGGGAACCGTTGCCTGTGTTCAACCTTGCGGATATGTCGTGCTAAAGTGTCTCTGCACACCATCTGGTGAGATTCTGCGGGCCTTTTACATCAGCAGGCAGGGCTACGAGGATGGGCTCGCTCGCCGCTGTTGGGACTCGGAATAGTAAACGGGGCCGTTCCCAGGGCCCGCCAACACAGCGGTATGTGAACACCGAAGGTCTCGATTCAGTAGGAGTCGTACATAACCCACATTGCCACTCCCGTGGTGGTGTGGGTAACCATGGGGATTTTCCCACGTGAAAAAAGTGCTTGACAATCATTGCTTGATTGAGGCTAACATTGCTTGAGTTGAAAATTACTGGCTGCGTGCAAAGCCGCGGGTACTGATAGTTTCAAATAATCCCTCGCTGTAATCAGGATTCTAGTGTAAACTCCCTCGCTTCACTGTGGAGTTAACACCAAACTCCCTCGCTACGCTCGGGTTAGTATCCTAGCATCCTTCGATATGCTCGCGATTCAATTTCACGCCCGTGGCATAAGACACAGCTTTATCCCATTGGTGAATAAACTATTATTACTTAAGATCAGCAGTCCCACGACAGCATTCGATTATGTAATGTACTTGTTCGCACAGCCACACCTATCATACCTATATTTACACAGTTGCATTAGAAGTAATCATTGGCTGTTTACAGAGCCGCATGATTCACAATGACAAAGTCTAGATATTGCAGTTATTTCCCTCCATGCATTTAGTTTTTTACTAAAGATAATGGTAATATACGCAAGTTTACTGAAAAATGATGACGTCCTAGTCACATCAATCACTTTAAAGTAGTTTATTAAACTGTTGCATAATAGGAGAACCTCACCTTTGGCTCGGTTTATGAACACACCATAAACCGAGCCAAAGGTGAGGTTTATAATAGAATCACACGGGTGTTTGAATGCCTAAATATGTGCAGTTTCATACACTACTTTATCTACACTCATGTAATAGGTAAAAAAAGAAAGCCTAAACCACCAAACTACAATACAAAACAGGTAATATTTTGGCGCTCAATTAATTCAAATCACTTTCATAACTCAGTCCTATGCGCATGCGTACACCTGCTGCTATCGCTGCTTACTAGATCCTAGATCGCTCAGATAGCAAAAAAAAACAAACCGCAAACAATATTTTTTTTTGGAATTATTAATTTTAAGCCAAAAACTACGACATAAATCAAAATAACAATCTGTTGAGACGTGCAAATGAAGCCCTTTTATATGATACCCCACTCGATATAGTAGTCTCCCTTTGAAATTTTGATGACCCTTTACGACCCGACATTAATAAAAATAAAAGGCAAAAATTTCTTTTTTCCATATGCGATGAGTTAAGTAAGATCTAAAACTGTTCCAAGTTTCAAATCGATAGCGACAGTGGTTCTTGATATATACAGACTGACATACAGACAGACAGACAGACGAGTCTCTCCATAAGGGTTCTTTTTTACCTTTTAGGTATGGAGCCTTGAAAAAGCAAAGCGGCGTTTAGATCTTCAGTTGTTTTGTCGAGTGCTAATATTATTTACGTATACACATACTTACATATACGAGTACAGAATATATTTATATAAAACTAGTGACCAGCCCAGGTTTCGCGCGGGTGTAATTTAGAAGACTCGGTTGCAAAATATTGTTTTCTACTCTATCTTGTATTATAATTTTTTCACATATCTGTAGAAGTTATAAACAGTAATATTTACTTGTGGCAGGTGTTAATATTTATTTTAGAAATAGTACATGTATGTAGAGATAACTAAGTATTTTTATTAATATTAACTAGATCCGAGCGAGCAGTCCCCAGTAGGCTGCATCGCTTCAACACCTGTGGTAAGTTCATACAAATTCACCAATATCCAAGCGTTTCTGTTTTTTCCTATAACAATAAAATAAACTACATTAAAGATCACAATATTGGCTATTAAATGCACCATATTTTATATTGCAGTTGGTAGATGTACGTATCGTCAACGAAATAAACGAAAGCCTGGACATTCTGAAGTACTTATCCATATATCATGAAGTTGAAGATGTTCTATGGTCTAATTGTAGCTGTGGTGGTGATGGGATGTGAGAATCCAGCAGACCGAGACCCTGCGACAGGCCAATTGGTCTATTTTAAACAAAAGCATCCAGTAAGAATTTGGATTAGTTTTAATGGATCAATAAGTTAAACTTGCTGGGTTCCAGTAGTAGCTAGTAATATCGCGGGTGACGAGCGGTAGTGCAATGCTTCTGAGTGCTTTCACCATCAGGCATTGTCCTACTCGTTATTAAGTTAAATTGGACAAATATGCAGATTTTTTAAATTCAATTTTGGGATGATTTTTTTTTTAAAATTCATAAGTCACAAATCTTTATTGCGCCTATATAAAGTATGAATATTTGTTTTTACAGCGCCCTGTTGGCATTCTGACCACTGCTGCCGGCGCACCCGTCGATAATAACTCTACAACTACTATGAACAAACCTTTGATTTTGAATAAATATTTTATGGACAGTTTGACGCATTTCGCCCGGGAAAGGCCAATAGAAAGGGTAGTCCATGCTAAAGGAGCAGGAGCTTTGGGCTATTTCGAGGTAACTGACGATTTATCTGATATCTGTAAAGCGGAGCTCTTCGGTGAAGTCGGAAAAAGGACACCAACGGCAGTAAGGTTCTCACTGACACATTCACTCGCAGGCAACATTGACACTTTAAGGGACAGCAGAGGTTTTGCCGTTAAGTTTTACACAGAGGAAGGAAACTTCGATATTGTAGGTCTGCACACTCCAATTTTTCTTCACAAAGATCCGATATTTTTTCCTTTATTCGCTCGTTGTCTGTTACCGAATCCAGCCACCAATTTACTAGACTCGAACATGCTTTGGGATGCCGTGACTCTGCGACCAGAGAGTGTGTTTATTATGATGTATCTTTTTGGTGACAAAGGAATCCCGGACGGCTACCGTTATATGCATGGTTTTAGTATCCACACGTATCAGATTTCTAACAAGCACGGGCAAAGATTTTTTGTAAGATTTCACTTTAAGCCAGATTCTGGTGAGAGATATTTAAATGCTACAGAAGCTAAAACTATAACAGGAATGGATCAGGATTACGCAGTCAGAGATTTATACACAGCTATTGGCAATGGTAACTATCCTAGTTGGACATTGTATGTTCAAGTGCTGTCTGAGTATGACCTCAGAAATGCGGACTTCAACGTTTTTGACGTTACTAAATTGTTGCCACTGGACAAGTATCCTTTAAGAAAGGTGGGTAAACTAGTATTAAACCAAAACCCTAAAAATTTTTACGCTGAAGTTAATCAAATAGCTTTTGGTTTGGAGAATCTTGTACCGGGTATCCAGGGAGGACCTGATAAATTGTTTGAAGCACGTCGTTTTGTTTACAGAGATGCTCAGTTACACCGTCTAGGAGCAAATTTCCACAAAATACCAATCAATAAACCTTACCGAACAATCCCCTTAACATATAATCGTGATGGTGTACAGCCCACGGACGATAACTATGGGGATATGCCTATAAATTACCCTAACTCTTTCAATGGTCCGGAATCTTATGAAGAGTCTAATTATGTTGATTTGATTAAGATTTATGAAGACCCAACACCTAATAATTTCGATCAAGTGCGTCACTACTATCTTAATGAAATGTCACGAGGGGAAAAAACTAGGTTAATAGAGAACATTATGGAAAGTTTGTCCCAAGCTACTAAAACCATACAACAACGACTCGTCAAGATATTCTCAATAATCCACCACGGTCTTGCAAATGAGTTGCAAGAAGCTTTAAATAAATACTGTAAGAGACACTACTTGACAAAAATTGCTTATAACTAGCATTTTTCCATTAATATTACTTCCATTTAAATAAATAGATAATATCCTGGGACAGTTCACACACGCTCATCTAGTCCCAAACTAGGCAGAGCCTTTTTTTATACTACCAAGGTGGCAAGCAAGCATGCGGCCCGCCTAATGGTAAGCAGTCACCGCAGCCTATACACGCTAGCAACACCAGAAGAATCACTAGTGCGTTGCCGACCCTTAAGACATAAGATAAGTCTTTGTGTCCTGTCATTTCACCAGCTCTGTAGCTGGCGTGAAGGACACTGTGTGTCCTTCACGCCGGCTGATCGCCGGAACACAGCAATGCTTACACACTGCTGCTTGGCGGCAGAATATCTGACACTTCGGTGATACCTACCTGGACGGTTCCTTGCACA
Organism: Furcula furcula; assembly: GCA_911728495.1. Lineage (NCBI taxonomy): Eukaryota > Metazoa > Arthropoda > Insecta > Lepidoptera > Notodontidae > Furcula > Furcula furcula. The sequence goes on along the minus strand of OU452246.1, from coordinate 5,203,168 downwards.
AGGAACCTACGACCTAGTGTACTATGGAAATCAGACAATTGTGTGTAAACAAATAAACAATCGATAATTCAAATATCACGGGCAGTAGGCAGGTGCTTGTTCGCAGCGCGCAGATCCATCGCGAACAGTCGTCCAGATTACACTGCGTGCACTCAAAGCATTCGTCGAAAAACCGACAATCGGCTGGTACAACCAACGCGAGCGGTGCGAATGCACGAAGCGTGCGCGCAGTTGTTTATAGTGCGTTCGCGAACACATACAAATGTATGGTAAATGTTGCAATGCATGTTACGTTATGTTGTGTTGCAAATAATCTGTACGGGGCTATCCACCAGAATTTTTCTTTTACGATAATTTTTGGACATTAAACGTCTCAGGAGGCTAAATGAGGTGTCTTTTATTTATATGTCACTTATTTTATCGATTGACTTGTAACATACCAAACTTTATTCTAATCGGGAATTAACGCGATTTACCTTATATTTTGGCTTGACGTTTCGGTACCGCCGGCAAATAGCGAGGCCGGCGGTTAAATATACAGATACTGTGAGTGTAGTGTGTAGTGGGCTTAACGTTACAAGTGAAAGAACGGGGGTAGACGAAGATATTTCTGCCTCGCGCACGGAGCCGTTTCGCTGAACCAGTCTGCTTGTGACCACGGCTTATGCAACCCGGCCGAAACGTCAAGCCAAAATATAAGGTAAATCGCGTTAATTCCCGATTAGAATAAAGTTTGATAATGGAACGCGAAAGTCTAAAAGTATATATTGTAACATACCTTCGGTAAATACACGTTGAATGTAATAGGTACCTAAAGAAGACTGTGAGCGCCGTGTCTGGTTCCCGGGTGGTGCCTCCCGGCGGCGGCGGCGGCGGCTCAAAGGCAAGGCACTGAAGTATTGCATATCCCAACAAAGAGCCATTGTTTCCCCACTCATGTGCCAATGCGACAGCCGTGGGGGCTAAGAATCCCCATAGAGAGGAGAATCCCACATACCCCGTTGACCCTCACATGTCTCGGGGACCTTTTGAAGGTGGAAGGAAAAGGGGGGAGGGGGAGAAAAACTTACTTATTTATTTCTTTTGAAATTTTTAATTTGTGTACCTACTATTGGTTACGCATCTATCTAATTGCGGTAAGTATCCTAAGTAGGAAGACACTAAATATGAAAAAATTACTCACGCTAAAACAAAAGAAAATGGAAGTAGGTACATAACAATGTTAAAGAAGTTATTTTTTTTTACGTCACTTGTGGCAGGTGTTATTATTTATTTTAGAAATCGTATAAATGAAGTGACTATCAAGTATTCATTTAGATCTGAGCGAGCAGTTCGCGTTGGACTGCATCGCTCCCCACATCTCCGGCAACGGTAAGTAAAGGTTTAGCACTATCCAATTGTTAAATGAGCCGTGGGGTGTCATCTCCTCCTGTTGGATGTCCTCAAGAGGCGACTAAGGGAAAACAAGAAGACAGGCAGCCGCGTCTTACTGCGATCCTCAAGGCGCCTCTAAGAGCAAAGTACACACGTGTAAATATTACAGTTAAGGTACTAGAAGCCGGTCAAGTGCAAGACGATCTCGCGCACCGACTGTTCCATACCTTCTTTTGACGTATTATTAAAACATTTTTGATTATAAGCCTAAAACAACGTGACATAAACTAAAATAAAAATCTGTTTTAAAATGTGCAAATGAATTACATTTTTTTTGTTCTTTCATACCCTATTCTATAACGGGTGTAAGGGACATCGTACCGAAAAAACAATTTTAAGATGTCAAATAATGTCCGTTACAATATTACAGAAACCATTTATATGGGAAATGACAAATGACTGACTTATTAATTTTTGAGCGTGTAATGAATATAATATGCGGAATAATACGAGTATCTATTTCTCAAATTACATTGCTAATTTTCTAAAATAATAATAATTAATGGCCTATTAATTAATTGCCTATGTACTTTTTAGTGCAAGAATAAATAATTAAATAAATTTTCCTGAAATAAGTAATTTATTAGTTTTTAAATTAAAATTATGCTTTATTATTATACCAATAATGATATGCTAATTTTATTTTAAAAAAGTGTTTTTTTTTGGAAATTCATGAAAAAGCCGATGAAAAATTACAACACTACAGTGTTCAGGAATCATATACTGGATCCCTGGTATCGGTTTTCGGTACGATCCTTCCCCCCTTACACCCTGTATAGTAGTCTCACATTAATGACGCCCCATTTCGACCCTCACTTAAAGATTTTTTTTTTTATATACTTTTAGACTTTCGCGTTCCATTGTTAAACTTTATTTTTATCGGGAATTAACGCGATTTACCTTATATTTTGGCTTGACGTTTCGGCCGGGTTGCACCAGCCACCAGTCTGCTTGTGACCACGGCTGGTGCAACCCGGCCGAAACGTCAAGCCAAAATATAAGGTAAATCGCGTTAATTTTATTTTTTTTCATTTGCGTTATGGTAAGTAAGATCTAATAATATTCTAAGTTTCAAATCGATAGAATCAGTGGTTCCTGAAATATATAGGTGTGACAGACAGACGAAGTCGCAACATAAGGGTTCATTAGGTGTGGAACCCTAAAAACGACTGTTGTGATATGTATGAGTGCCATCAAGAGAAGTTCAATTGAAACTACTGTGCGTAGTCTTATTTGCACTGTGGTCATCAGCTCGAGAAGCAGAAGAAGAAGGGTTCTGAGAGTTTCTTTAGTCTTAGACTACAGACCGTAACCGTACTCAGTATTGTGATGTCACAGAGTAGTGAATTTCAGCGGTGTTTTTATGCGGCAGCGCCAGTGCACTTGATTGGTTCACGTTGTTCTGAGTGACCCGCGATTTGTACGGACAACAATCACAGTTGAATCACAGCTGGTCATTAGTACCTATTCATAATATATGCAGCTGTCAACTAGCGTTTGTATAACTGTTGCTGTGGAATATATTTTTTCTCGAGAGCCCTAGAAAGAGGGTTATATTTTTACCTGACTACGGACAAGAAAGAGTAAAGATTTTTACTGACCACCTATCTATGTGTGTGTGTGTGTGTGTGTGTATGGCCGACAAAACGTATGAAAAACGTCTCAACAAAAATTTGAAAATGTATACATAATATCTTATATACAAATCGGGTGAATTGTTTGTTTTCTTTGGATTTGTTTTTTTATAAAATTTATGCCGCGGCCCGCCCCTCTATAGGGTGATAGTCCTAATCATAAGAAATAGACATATAATTACATCAATATTGTAATTGACCACCCTTTTTTTTGGGAATGATAGACGCTGTTGGCCGCAGATGGCCAGTACAGCTTTACCGGACAATAGGAGGCGAGCGCTTAAAGCACTCTAGCCTTAACAGCAGAAGTAGCGACGAGCTCAAAGGCACCTCAGGGAGGCACGGCCTCGGCTTGGGCTGTCGCTTAAGAGAGGGCTGAATTTACCACCGGTTCACAACGCGCCCCCACTGAGAAGAACCGGCAAGAAACTCAGTGGGGTGATGCACGTCGTTGAGGTCGCATGCGTACGACCCTTTGGCCTCGCCGGCGAGACCGCTGTCTGATAGCTAGTGTAGCATACGGATGTCGGGGAGGGTTCGGCGCATCCCGGTCCAATAGGACCGTCATGGGGTCAGAAGGGTGACCCTTTTTTAATATGCACCAGCCCCTATTACGTGTCTCGCTTGGCAACTAAAGTGATGATTGCTATAGCAATCACTTGCTATAGTAAGTGACCATCAAATAACTGTCAAATGATTTATTCGGTATTGCCTAAGTGACCAATACCAATACCTACTAACACACTTTCAGTTGCCATCACAGTTCGGTGGACCATTATAATAATAATAATATCTTGGGACAAATCCACACACAGTCATCCGATCCCAAACTAGGCAGAGCTTGTAACTAAGGAAACCAGAAAACTGATATATTTATATATATGTTTTTTTGGAAATACATACTTAAATAGATAAATAACACCCAGGCACTTGGTGGGAATCGAACCCACGACCCATCGGGTAGCAACCACTAGTCTAGTCACTTGGGTGGCTAAAAAATTAGCAATAGCCCTACAGGTAGCTCTTAACACGATGCCGTAGAATCGCTTTTGGTGACCTGATCCCATCACATCCCACTCTATACAGTCATCAGTCGGCGGGTCAGAGTAATTAGAATGGAGCTAGTATTGCGTCGATTCCCCGAACAAATTTTTCGTGGCACTTTTGCGGGGGGCGGGAGGCGAAATAAACACACACAGATACAATTTCACGCATACTCTTGCAAATGTCTAATGCAAACTCTTCATGTTTCTATGAACCCACACTATAATAAACTCGCAACACATTCAAAAAGATACGCACACAAATAAAGAATGACCTGAACATATGAACAAAAATTTGGCAGAGGAGTTAGCGCATCATGCTCTCTCCAGTGGTATCTCCTCTAAGGTCGGCGGTGCATCATTTAATAGTTTTTTTAATTTCATCAAATATTATTTTCTTACTCTTAACTAGGTGGTAGGGCTCACAGTGTCAGTTATATCACCAAGCAGAAATATATAAACATTGTTGTGTTCCGGTGTGAAGTGCACTGTAGCAGCAGTAGCAAGAGCCAAAACACATCCACTGCTGACCAAAAGGAAGGGAGCTGGGCAGGCGTAGGTATAGGTGTTAGGTAACGACGCTGCTGCCCGTCTTCTTGTTTTCCCTTATTAGTCGCCTCTTACGAACACCCAAAGGGAGGAGATGGTGCTAGTCTTACTTGGAGACCCCACGAGTCAAGTGCACTGTAACTAATAATAATAATAACGTTTATTTTTCACCAAAAATACAGTATGACGAGAAAACAATCAACATCATCATCAGCAGTCTAAAGTAGTCCACAGCTGATCAAATGACTCCCCCTTACAAGGTAGAGGTTGCAATAATCTCGCTTGGCAGGCGTCTTTGGGATTGCAGTATAGGTGGTAGGTAATCCAATAGATAGACGCTGCTGCCCGTCTTCTTGTTTTCCCTTAGTATCCTTTTACGCACATCTAACGGGAGGAGATGGGAAGGTGCTTGCTATTCTTACTACAACAATACAACACACACACACTATTCTTACCACAACAATACAATACAAATACAATACACAACAATACAATACAATATAAATCATCTTTACAATTTGAAACGCAGGTAAGTACATAAATCGAAAAAACACACTATACAATGTTCACTAACTTGACTAGTTCGACCACGAAAACTGATTTGATTGATTTTTTCAGTATGTTGGAAGGGCCAAAACAGTTTTATATGTTCTTCCCTTAACTATATTTCTAGAGACTGGCTAGTCGCGAAGTGCGCGACCTACGCAAACATACGTATTTTTTAAAATTTCGATTACTTCTGTACATTGTGACACATAACGCATCTAGTGGCGAGTAGTGGTACTATGTATTGTACTATGTATTGTACTATGTGGTATGTATCTATTTCTTCTGCAACTTATCATAGCAATAGTAACAACAGTAAGACATTGGCTGTCGCAGGCCGGATTGATGACACTAGTCTTAAGCTGTCGCGGGCCGGATTGATGGCACTGGCGGGCCGGATTTGGCCCGGGGGCCGTAGTTTGGAGACCCCTGTTATAGTGTATTACAGACAACAATAATGCTAGTATTTAAACTACGCCTAGCCTATATCTTAGATGCTAGACATTTAATTCGCAGGCAGATCCGCATCAAGCAGCTGCATATCTGTTTGTTAATAAAATAATACCAGCCCTGGTTTATGTCCCACTACTGGGCACGGCCTCCCCTCAAGAGAGGGCCTAGGCCGTAGTCCGGACTTCGCCGGCCGGACTTCACACGTCATTCGAAAGCTAGTTAGGCTTTCTCAGAGATGCAGGTTTCCTCAAGATGTTTTCCTTCACTGAAATGGCAACTATCGCACAAAGACGATTTGCACATTCATTAAAGAAATCAGAGGTGCGAGCCGGGGTTCGAACCTGCGCACCTTGTTTCCAAGGCAAACGCTCGGCCACTGAGCTGTTACTGATATAATATCTGTTTCTTACCTTGATAATATAAAAAAAAATACTTCGTGATCAATTTCTATTTGACCTTACATTTTGTTTTCACATTTTAACACGCCACGCGACGGCGCGGCTGCGTAATGTTTTTTTTTAATTACTAGGTAGTAATTACGTAGGTACGTAGCATAGCTTGTAGCCTCCGTGGCGCAGCGGTAAACATTACAGAAGATCTATTAAATAAACTTGAGCGACTCCAGAATTTCTCGATCCGGTTCATTTTTGGTTTGCGCAAATATGACCATGTTTCAGAGTTTCGCAACAAGCTCAAGTGGCTTCCTATTCGGTTTCGCCGGAATACTCATATCCTTTCTCTTCTTTTCTCTACTCTTTATAACCCTAGAGCACCCCTCTATTTAAAAGAGCGTTTCAAATTTCACACTTCTAATCATCACACTCTTCGCCCATCTGTCGAATTGAGTCTTTGTACCCCCGCTCATACGTCTCATGCCTATACACGGTCTTTTACGGTGCAAGCTGTCCGTCTATGGAACTCCTTACCGCTACATATAAGACGAGCTCAGAGCTTAGATTCCTTTAAAACTCAAGTTGCTTCTTACTATCTATCTCTTCAATAAGCCTTTTTTCTATATACCTATTCATGTACTTGTTATATCTACCATCTATTACTTTTGTTGTAATATGTATTTATTTTGTATATATTTTATATTTATGTTGTATTTATCTATATTATTATTAAGCACCTGCCCTCCATTAATGTCTCTTTCGCCCCAGGTTGTCTGGAAGAGATCGCTTTAGCGATAAGACCGCCTAAAATTGTAACACTAAGTTGTAGTAATCTAAGTTTAAATGTATTTTTGTTATGGTGTGCAATAAAGTGTATTTGTATTGTATTGTATTGTATTGTATTGTAAACTACTCGCTATGCATATTTGAGGTCCCGCTAGGAACAACACGTTTGTTCCATATTGCCACTATAAATTGCAAATTACCCAGGTTTTGCTAAGCTATATCAGTAATTCTAATTATTTGGCCTTTCCAAAAGATCGGCAGTTACATATCGATGGCAGTAACTTTACCAGTTTAAAGCCTGTGTCATCCATACATCGAGCTGTCTTGAATCTAATAGTTTCCATATATATCACGCCTTTTCCCCGTAGGGGTAGGCAGAGCCCAAGGGCCGCTTTTCGCCTCCGTGAGAAACGAGACGTGATGGGTGGCGAACCACATCGCCGCCATTCTGGTTAATTAAATTATCTAAATGATTGACCATTGCGTTCTCACGAATAAGGAGGGAAAGGGAAGGATAGGTGTTGTGAAAAGGGAGATCAGCAAGTTAGAGTGGGAAATAGGAAAAGCAGGATATTACCGCCCAGGATGGCAAGGGATGGGACAGTAATAGCTAGGGAAGGCGGGGTCGCATACCCGTATACTATAACTACCGGACAGGTAAGTTGGGATGAGTATCCCATGACTATTTCAATATATTCCCTGTTTAATAGTCTTTAAAATCATTCAGTCTTTATACCACTCTATAGTTCGTCCTTATTATCAGTCAAAACACGCCCTCTGCTGAATAAAGGCCTCGATTATAGTATAGCTGGAGGGGAGTGCCATAATCCCCACGCTTGACAGTCATCTTCGGAATCGCAGTAATAGGTGCTAGGTAATCAAATAACAAGACGCTGCTGCCCGTCTTCTTGTTTTAGTTAAGTCACCTCGTACCAAACTAACATATCCTCCATATGGGTCACTTCACAGAGTAACGTTTTTTATTTTATATTTATTATAAATACTAATTATTATCTTGTTTATGTGATACCTTTAGGGGATACCTCGTCACATTTCTATAGAGCCCCTGACGATGGGGCCTAAGGGCCGGAGCGATGAGCGTCGCCGCCCCGATACTGTCGCCTCCGCCAAGCGGGATCGGCCCTCTGCAGATCCCGCACCGCGGCCTCCTTCTGGGACATGACTGTCTCACAGAAAGAGGCTACAGCCCTCCACGTAGGATTACAGCCTAGAACAGCATTGCTTTCGTTAGTATTAAGTTAGCCTAATAAACCACAGTATAAGCGGTATACGGTAGCGGTTGAGGGGCCCATTGGTCTAGTGGTTAGATACCCTGACTGCTACCCAATAGGTCGCGGGTTTGATTCCCGCCAAGTGTCTCCGTGTTATTTATTGTCCCAGAATATTATTATTATATAATAGAACATAATTATATTTGAATTTCAGTTGCTAGAGGTGACGAAATAAACGAAAGACTGGACATCTTGAAGTGCACATAAAACATGGACCTGAAAATGTTTTATGGTGTAATTGTGGCGGTAATGGCGTTGGTGATGGGGTGTGAGAATCCAGCAGACCGAGACCCTGCGACAGGCCAATTGGTCTACTTTAAACACAAGCATCCAGTAAGAATATTGTTTAGTTCAAATTGTTACAAATATAGTTACAAAAAAAAATAAGTTCTTGTATCAGTTGTTTTTTAATACTACCAAGGTGGCAAGCAAGCGTACGGCCCGCCTGCTGGTAAGCAGTTTCTGCAGCCTATAGACGCTAGCAACACCAGAAGTATCACTACTGCGGAGTACCGCGTTGCCGAGCCTTAAGACATTAGATATAAGTCTTTGTGTCCGGTAATTTCACCAGCTACAATGCACGCTGCACGCGGGAACAAAGCAATGCTTACATACTGTTGCTTCGCGGCAGAAAATCTGACAGAGCGGTATCAGTTCAGATGGTAACAGTGGTCTGGGAACCGTCGTATAATATGCTAATCTCCTGCTTCTGGATCAGATGACCGTGTATCATAAAATATTATTATTGTCATGAATTCGCTTTTTTGTGTCAAAGTTTTTTTTAATTTCTTGTAGATAAGTATCCACATCAACTTTTTTGTTATGCGTAAATTTTGCATACTAAGATTGTTTAAGAATAAAGATGAGTATTTTTTAGTTGTATTTATCATTTATTTATCAAAATAAATTTACTTGAAAGTATCGATTACAAGTGCAATAATCATGATCAAGAGCGTTCGCCGCATGCCGACTCCCTATCACTGTCATGTACATGTTGAATAAAATTTTTGGGTAATTTAATAAATGCAAAGATTTTTTTTTTTGTTTAAATACAATTTAATAATGATACTGATCACGTGACAAAAATATACGGACTGCATAAAACAATAACCGGTGTTTATGTGCAAACTGAGGGAAGTACTAATTAAATATGGCGGGCCCGTTGATCTAGTGGTTAGATACCCTGTCTGCTAACCTGGGTCGTGGGTTCGATTCCCACCGAGTGTCTGGGTGTTATTTATCTATTAAAGTATGTATTTAGAAAAAAAAATGTATATAAGTATTAGTATCAGTTTTTTGGTTTCCATGGAACAGGCTCTGCCTAGTTTGGGATCAAATGACCGTGTTATTTTTTTTTTTTTTGGGAATGATAGACGCTGTTAGCCGCAGATGGCCATTGCAGCTTCACCGGACAATAGGAGGCGAGCGCTTGAAGCGCTCTAGCCTTTACGGCAGAAGTAGCGACGAGCACAAGGGCACCTCAGGGAGGCACGGCCTCGGCTTGGGCTGTCGCTTAAGAGAGGGCTGAGTTTACCACCGGTTCACAACGCGCCCCCACTGAGAAGAACCGGCAAGAAACTCAGTGGGGTGATGCACGTCGTTGCGGTCGCATACGTACGACCCTTCGGCCTCGCCGGCGAGACCGGTGTCTGATAGCTACAAATGACCGTGTGTGGATTGTCCCAAGATATTATTATTATTATTTCTATATTGTACGACGCTATATTTAAAATCTCTATTAGGTGTATAGCTCTGCTAGATTCATGACTGTTTTTTTTTATTCAATTGTTTTATTAGTTAGGCTTCACGATTTTTGGGGAATGTTCCTTGATGCGTGATTTTTTTTATACCACCAAGGTGGCACACAAGCATGTGGTCCGGGTGATGGTAAGCAGTCACCACAGCCTATGGACGCAAGCAACACAAGAAGAATCACTAGCGCGTTTCCGATCCTAACACGTTCGATATTAAGTCTTTTGTGTCCGGTAATTTCACCTGGCGGCATAATATATGACACAGCGGTGGTACTTACCACTTGCTTAAAGAACCTACCATCTAGTACCGACATACATAGACTCAAGTCAGGTGACACAGCCGCTCTTCTCTTCGCACCAGAATGCAATGTTAACACTTCCTGGACTGTTTTTGCTAGTATCAGTGATTTTTGACATTGGGTACTCAATGTCAAACAGTGGAGTAATACCTCCCCGAAATTTGTATGGAAAAAATATCGACAAGTGCAACCTTAAAAGCTGTGTGAATTTGTATATACCTATGCATTGTGAATTTTAGTAAATAACTATGATGTACGTATCTCCTGATAAAATTATGTTTGTACCCTCGGAGATATGATTTAATAGATTTAAGTAACTATTGATATTTGATAGATTTAAGTAAATATTTTGGCAAAAACTACAAGTTAAACTCATAGTGCGCAAACTGTTCGTATAGTGTAAATTAAGTAAGATATTTTTATTACAGAATCCTGTTGGCATCCTGACCACTGCTGCCGGCGCACCCGTCAACAATAACTCCACAACTACTATGAACAAACCGTTGATTTTCAATGAATTTTTTATGGACTTCTTGACGCATTTCAATCGGGAAAGGCCAATAGAAAGGGTAGTTCATGCTAAAGCGGCAGGAGCTTTGGGCTATTTTGAAGTAACTGACGATTTGTCCGATATCTGCAAAGCGAAGCTCTTCAGTGAAGTTGGAAAAAGAACACCGACGGCAGCAAGGTTCTCACTGACACATTCACTCGTAGGCAACATTGACACTTTAAGGGACAGCAGAGGTTATGCCGTCAAGTTTTACACAGAGGAAGGCAACTTCGATATTGTAGGTTTCCACACTCCAGTCTTTCTTTACAAGGACCCGATATGGTTTCCCTTATTCGCACGTTTTATGTTACCGAATCCAGTAACTAATTTACGAGACGCAAACATGCTCTGGGACGCCGTGACTCTCCGACCAGAAAGTGTGTTTATTATGATGTTTCTTTTTGGAGACAAAGGAATCCCGGATGGCTACCGGTATATGCCTGGTTTTGGTATTCACACGTATCAGGTTTCTAACAAGCACGGGCAGAGATTCTTTGTAAGATTTCACTTTAAGCCTGATTCTGGTGAGCGATATTTAAATGCTACAGAAGCTATAACTATAACAGGAATGGACCAAGATTACGCAGTCAGAGATTTATACACAGCTATTTGTAATGGTAACTTTCCTAGTTGGACATTGTATGTTCAAGTGCTATCTGAGGATGACCTCGGAATCGCGGACTTTGACGTTTTTGACGTAACTAAATTGTTGCCACTGGACAAGTATCCTTTACGAAAGGTAGGTAAACTAGTTTTGAACCAAAACCCTTTAAATTTTTACACTGAAGTTAATCAGATAGCTTTTGGTCTGGGGAATCTTGTACCAGGTATCCAGGGAGGACCTGACAAATTATTCGAAGCACGTCGTTTTGTATACAGAGATGCTCAGTTACACCGTCTAGGGGCAAACTTGTACAAAATACCCATCAATAAACCTTATCGAACCAACCCTTTAACATACAATCGAAATGGAGTACAACCAACTGACGATAACTATGGGGATATGCCTATAAATTACCCTAACTCTTTTAATGGTCCGGAATCTTATGAAGAGTCTAATTATGTTGATTTGATTAAGATTAATGAAGATCCAACACCTAATAATTTCGATCAAGTGCGTCACTACTACCTTAATGAAATGTCAAGAGGGGAGAAAACTAGGTTGATAAAGAATATTATGGACAGTTTATGCCAAGCAACTAAACCCATACAACAACGACTCGTCAGGATTTTTTCAATGATACACGAGGATCTTGCTAATGAATTACAACAAGCTTTAGACAAGTACTATGCAAGTACTTGTTAAGTTGTACTATTAGTCATGATTAAAAAGACGAAGAAAAGAAAAAGATCCTAAATCTATATATTTAATGTATTTATTTGTACTTACGTATTCTGTTGTTGTATACTTGATAGTGTCCTCGATATAATAAAATCTCTTTCTACTCAAAGGTATGCTGTTAGAAAACTCACTCCTGACTTAAGCGCGCCTATGTACTATCGCGGACTCGAACGGTGTCAAAATCGTTTGAACAACATTACGTGCACTTACTTCGCCCGCAAGTATTTCGAGCCGGTTCGCGCAAGCGATTGTCGTCCTAAAGATGGTACACCATTCGTGACCGCGAGAGTACATCAAATTTATTTCTTGTAATAGCATTTTTTTTTAATTTTCATATCAATACTAATATTATGTTAATTTATAACGTATAACTGTTAATTTTTCTACTGTTGTTTCTTCAAAAAAATAAATTATATATTTTTTTCAACTTCTTGCGTGTTTTATTAATCTTAAATCTTCAAAAAGTCTTCAGATATTCTTCAGATATTTCGAAGCTGGCTAAAGTAGACTACAAAAGTTCGGAGTCACTGAACGTTCGGGGTGTGGGCCCTTAGGGTTGCGACCCCCGTCCCCGTGAGCACCGTGTCAGGTTCCCGGGGGGCTACAATGCGCCCCCCGGCGGCGGGCTCAAAGGCAAGGCTCTGAGGCGGCACTCTCCCTGGTGCAGATCCCACCGGAGAGATCTGGGTGCATGCGACAGCCGCGGGGGTTTTAGTGCGTAAGAATCCCACATACCCCGGACGAGCGCTACAGCTCCCGGGGATCTTTTGAAGATTTCCCCCGCGTCAATAAAAAAAAGAAAGACTACAAAAGTAAGTGTAGTGTATTTTTTCGGCTCCCGTCAGGCATTTAATACATCAAGGTTTAACACACTGCGAGTCCTAGGGAAACTCTCAGTTACGTAGGCGGAGATGGACAAATATAAGCATGTGTCGTGTATTTTAATAATGGTATGTATCTCGTGATTAAATTTTTACCCACTTATGAATGTCTAAATCATTTAAAATTTGCATCATGAATTGAAAGTTTGGTGATGGATCTGCATGGTACCCAAATGGGTTCGAAACTGCGCACCTTGTTTCCAAGGCGAGCGGTCGCTCACAGAGCTATTATTGCTGCCATTACCTTAACAGTATCAAATATGGTCGGATTTTTCATAACAGACTTACAAACCTTAGATTTATGCATTTGATACAATATTCTAAAGTCTTATCCGAGGTTGTGCACTTATTATGTTTTGGATTGTATAATGGTTTCTTGGACAAATTGAATAATTTAACCTCACCGTCACAAAGAACGCGAAAAACGTAACATTGCTTAATTTATTTCGTAACTATTAGAGTGTAACGGAGGACGTTTGAAAAGAGTTCGTTCAGTGATCAACCGTTAGAATCTGTTAGCCACCAGTATCAGACGGTAGCGAACAACTTGGCTGTCTATCACTAACTTTAATTTCGTGTAATTTTTTTATAATACTATAAATTGTCTGTGACAGTAACATAAGTTTTACAAAATTAACGATTAGGTATGTGTGTGCAAAATAAGTGATCTGTGTTTTTAATTCCATTTAACCCCTCCAGGGTTTGGTAGGTGATCCTTAAATAAGCTTACGGATGCTCGTGTTTGTACCAACATCAGGGAGGAGTTTGTAGAGCTTAAATTAAGTTTAACTTCAGATTTATTAGTATTTCATAGTTGGGTCTTATTGACTGAAATTTATTATTTTTGATCTCAATATATAATTCCAGTTTCCAAAGGTATTATGTATTTAAAAAGCCAAGTGTTAAGATTCTATCGTTTTACCGTGCCTGTTGTTCTAGTCATGGTTAGACAATCTGGCCGCAATAGGTCGTGGGTTTGGTTCCTACCCAGGACGTATTAGTATCCTGCCAGACGCTACGACTACAGCGGCCTATCTTTTGAAAGGTCAGCGATGTACGCGGGAGATAGTGCACAAGTGCACTCTCTCTTCAAGTCACCGGATATAGCGTGCCCATCCTACACATGGATCATCTTACTTTACGGGCAATCAAATTATCGGGCCTGTATTATTCTAGCCAGTAAGGAATAACTACATAATATAAGTGCTCCCCGCGGGATTCGGAACCACGACCTCGGTTGCGCAATGGGAAAGCAAACGGTTTCCCACTGCGCCCCCGAAGCTACACCCAACATGGACTCCGTATGTGAAAAGTAACATCTGGATTTACATAAACTCGGATTTTGTGGAGACTAAATTTAAAATTCAAAATGACAATAATAATATACTAAGACAATCCACACACGGTCATTTGATCCCAAACTAGGTAAAGTTTTTTTTTTGTTTTTGGGAAGGAAACCTTTAAAAGTCTGTCTGTAGGGGTGGAGACCAAATGATATGGAATTTTTACCCACCAAACCTCCCCGGTGGCCTTCATCGATGCTTCATACCGTGCTGTGGAGACGCTCTGGGCAATGCGTTTGGACCTCGACAGAGTCACTCCATTGCCAGACGCTCGGCAGAGCGCATTCTGCAGGGGAGCATAAAATGCACATTTCCGGCACCCTCACGATGCCCGCCTCGCATTTAATAGGGACGTATAAAGCCATGAAAGCAAGGCAAAGCCTGTACTTCAGTAATCGGATAACTGATACAAATATTAATATTTCTTATTGTAATTACATCAATAACACCAAGATACAAGTGGGTTTGATTCCCACAATCAAACCCACAACCTATTAGGTAGCAGCTTGGGTATCTAAGCACTAGACTAATGAGCCCGTCTTATTAGTAGACTCATCATCATTATCAGCTGGATGACGTCAACTGCTGAACAAAAGCCTCGCCCTTGGACCGTCACAATGAAGTCGTTCGTCGTCGTTCGTCAGTTAGCCATTTGCATCCACCGGATTCCTGCGACACGAACGATGTCGTCGTTCCCCTTAGTGGGAGACCTGCCTACGCTGCGTCTTCCGGTTCGTGGTCGCCACTCGAGAACCTTTCTTCCTTCAGGTATCGATTCTTCGAGCGATGTGGCCTGCGGCTACTGCCACTTCAACTTGCAAATACTAAGAGCCATATCGGTGACCTTGGTTCTTCAGCGTATCTCCTCATTACGGATTCTGTCCATGATCCGAATTAGTAGAATAGCTAGTTAATAATATATCTTATACGCTTTCACTTTAAAGTTCATTATCCAATTTATTATGTTCTATTGCAGGTCGTTGTTGCATGCAGACATTGTTATTTTTTCTATTGCTACATAAATTCATGACGTAACTCTCTGTCATGCTATAAGGAAATAGGTGAAACAGTGGAAATCGATTATAACGAAATTCTGTTGGCGTAAACATGGAGATGAGAATATTCAAAGGGTTAGGATTCTTCGCCATGCTGATGGTAGCGATGGCTAATGAAGACCCTGCAGGAAATCAAATAGTCATATTCAAAAGCAAAACCCCCGTAAGTTTTACAGCCTACTATTTGATGTAAGTGTAACAGCTCAGTGGGCGAGCGCTCGACTTTTTCGAACCCTGGCTCGCACCTCTGATTTCTTTAATTAATCATATGCCAATAGTCTTTGTGCGATTGTTACTAGCTTTCGGTGAACGAAAACATCGTGAGGAAACCTGCATGTCTGAAAAAGCCTAACTGGTATTAATATTTATTGTTACAACAACAATATCTGTTAATCTTATACCTTTATTTGTAAAATAATGTATGTTAAGTCCTGACGAAAAAAGGGATGGGTGTTTGGTTGACGCCTCTACCTGTCTGTGGAATCATAACTCTCAAACTGAACGGCTTTAATGCGATTTCTTGATTTCTTTTCATTTCAAATTTGATTTCATTCCGGTTCCGCCAATAACTTAATACGCTTTACTATTCAGGGCTACATCACCGCTTACCGGTTGGACTGCCGTAGGCACTAACTACCTATATGAATTTTAAAAACGTAACGAGGTATACTTTTTAAAAATTACAGGATCCCATTGGCATAATGACTACTGGTGCCGGAGCACCAATAGATTACAAAGATATAATCACTTTGAATAAAAATCTAATATTCAATGAAAACTTTATGGACTCCATGACACATCTAGTCCGTGAAAGGATACCAGAAAGATTGGTCCACGCGAAAGCGGGAGGAGCATTTGGCTACTTTGAGTTAACAAATGATATGTCGGACATCTGTAAAGCCAAGGTCTTCAATAAAGTAGGAAGAAAAACTCCAATCGCAGCTAGGTTTTCTCCAGTAGTTGTAGAAAGAGGTGGCATAGATACTTCAAGAGATGCCAGAGGGTTTGCCTTAAAGTTTTACACAGAGGACGGAAATTTCGACATCGTTGGATTCAGTACTCCTATGTATGTTTACAAAGACCCCATACTCTTTCCTACGTTTGTGCGTGCTCAGAAAAGGAACCCAGCTACGAACTTAATAGACGGGAATATGTTATGGGATTTCTTGACTCTACGTCCGGAGAGTTTGCATATGTTTTTGCTCATTTTCGGAGACAGAGGAATTCCGGATGGTTACCGTCATATGCCTGGGTTTGGCATCCACACATATCAAGTTTCTAATGCAGACGGAGGGAAGTTCTTTATAAGATTTCATTTTAGACCTGATGCTGGCATTAAAAATCTAAGTTCTAAAGAAGCTAGGAACATAGCAGCTGTCGATCCGGATTACGCAACCAGAGATTTATACCAAGCTATTGGCACCGGTAAATTCCCCAGTTGGACTTGTTATATCCAGGTGCTGACTGAAAGTGATATCAAGCACGCGGGCTTTGACGTTTTTGACGTGACAAAAATACTTCCTCTGGATAAGTATCCTTTAAGAAAGATAGGTCGATTTGTACTGAACAAAAATCCTGTAAATTATTTCGCTGAAATTGAACAGTTGGCTTTTAATCCAGGCAATCTCGTACCCGGTATTCAGGGAGGGCCTGATAAAGTGTTCGAGGCCCGTCGCTTGGCATACAGAGATGCGCAGTACCATCGACTAGGAGGAAATTTCTTGAACATACCTGTCAACTGCCCGCTACGTACTACCGCGTTCCCATACAACCGTGATGGTGTACCGCCTGTTAAAGATAACCAAAGGGATATACCGAATTATTATCCTAACTCTTTCAATGGTCCGGTTCCTTATAAAGAATGTAAAAGGGTTGAATTGATCGAAATCTATCAAGATGAGGCAAATAATTTCGATCAAGCACGTGATCTGTATGTTAATGAAATGACAACAGAAGAGAGAAGCAGATTAGTAGAGAACGTTTTATATAGTTTAGGCCCTGCAACTAAAGTGTTACAAAATAGAGCCGTGAAGTTTTTCTCATTGATACACGATGATTTAGGTCATAGAATATGGCAAGGCTTGCAGGCTAATCAAACAAAGTATGATTGGGATGACTGAATTGACAAAGCGAACAGAAAAGTGCAAGGATTAAAGTCCAATGGAAAATGAGGCGTATAATTTATTTCTAGGGCATTCTTACTCTGGTCAGAACCAAACTTGTTCGTCTGTCCATACGTTACGTTTGTTGTGTTTATAGACTGTTGACGCTATCTGCTTGAAATTTGGCGTAAGTTTTGATGAAGCCTATGTTATTTATTATATAAAACAAATATTTTAAAATTATAGGTGAATACTGTAAAATATTCAGTCCTTAACCACAGGGATAAAGATTGAATAGTTTAAGTATGTAACTTGCGTGAATGCGATACATATGACATTGAATCAGTAATTATTGGACATCCATACATTTTTTATAAGAAAATATAAATGATTTTGTACAATGTTTTAAATTATTTAATTTTCGCTTTTATTTCTTTACCATGCCCTTTTGCAAAAATGTTTTAAAGAAAAAAAGGACGTTAGCATACACTTCATGGAATACTCCATGACACCTTTTTTTTGACGCGGGATTCAAAAGATCCCCGGGAGCTGTGGGGCTCGACCGGGGTATGTGGGATTCTTATCCACTAAAACCCCCGTGGCTGTCGCATCGGAACATGAGAGGGTCTCGAGACACAGGTCTCTCCGGTGGGATCTGCACCAGGGGCCCCTCAGTGCCTTGCCTTTGAGCCCGCCGCCGGGGGCCGCATTGTAGCCCACCGGGAACCTGACACGGTGCTCACGGGGACGGGGGTCGCAACAACGCCGCCGTCCTCCTCGGAGTCGCCGCCGTACTGGACGGGGTGCGTCCCATTTCGTATATAGTTATTTGGTCTATTTTCATTTCAATTACGTTCAAAAGTAATAATAAACGTGAGATATACCAACTGTTGATATAATTTCTTTACATATTATTTATAACAAGCACTCGTACACTATAATATCGCCTGGATAGTTGGCTTCGTGTTAAAAAAATAGGCTACGGCTATGAGTAATAAACGCCTGACCAAGTTGTAATAGCATGAAATAGCAACACGGTGTATGTGCAATATCTAAGCCTAATGAAGAAAGGGGCAGATCTCAATAATTTATTATCATAAATATCTAGTAAGTTTTCGGAATGAATTTGATGCATAACATTCTTAGTGCTGTGTCACCGGCGAATCGAGGTTCATCTCTAATGTGCCGATGTGATTTTAGTGAGAAAGAATCACCAATAAAGTATAATAATAATAAGAATAAAGAATCCCTTATAAAGTGATTGTTCAACTTAATATTTTGTGTGAAGCAATTCCCAAAGAACGCTCTAAAGTACTTAAAACCTCAATGTCTATGGCCTATCCGTTATATTTACATCCCTATTCACCTACATCTGTCTCAAAGTGTGTCTCATCTATCAAAAAAAGTCTCATATTCATCTTCAGTCCTATTCACCTCTAGGATACACTTCGATACTATATCAGTATCTACATACCTTTCAAGACAGAGGACATGTTCCACCGACTACCTAATTCATATTTTATTGCTGCGACATATAGAACTTGAACTTACCACAGTATAGAAATACAACATACGAGAAACACGAAAAGCGATTAATTACTTGTCAAGGAACTATGCACTCTGTGGTTGTTTATGTTGAATACGCGATGGAATGTTAGGTTTGTTTCGCAGTAACACGAGCGGGCTGTAAACTGCCCGCAGGATTTATGTCGTGGGAAACCACTCAGGTTCGCTATATTTTAGCATTCTTTGCTGTGAAAGGTCACATGGGCGAAGGGCCGGTACTCGTCTGGAATGAAAGTTAAATTAAAATTATTTTATAGCAAAATATATTTTTATTAGAGACACAAGAGTTTTTTTTTATGATGAGACTAATTCCACCACTTAATTCCAACAAAGATATGATAGAATTTAATAGTAGTTTATGCACCAAGGGGATAAAGCAGTGTATTATGTCACGGGCGTGAAATTGAATCGCGAGCATAACGAAGGATTCTAGTAACTCCCGAGCGTAGCGAGGGAGTATAGAGTTAACTCACGAGCAAAGCGAGGGAGTTAATACTAGAATCCTGAGTACAGCGAGAGATTCAAGCTCGCCCAAGACAAAGACACCTTTATCCCCGAGGAGAATATACTTTTTTTTTTACTTTTCACTTTTCACACCTACTGCGAGGTAATGAAATACAAGTACTAGGAAGAGATTGCTTATTTTATCTGGAAGAGATTGCTTTTTAGCGATAAGGCCACCTTTTTACATCATCAACGTATTGTTCAATTTACATGTAATTATTGGTGTAAAATCTCAATGGTACAATGAAGTGTAAGTATTTATTATTATTATGACGTTCATTATTGACGTTCGTAATTCAAATTACATTTTAATGAACAATTGGCTTAGGCCTACCTACAAATTGATTTATTACGAGATTACTTATGACGAGGCGGTATGAGCTGGAACCTTTTGCCTTCCCAATTAGGGAGAACTAAAGGACAAGAAAAAAACAAATCACATTATTACCCAAGGGAGTTTAGTACAACATTATTACCCGGATAGACTATAGGGATATAATGACCTACTTTATGTCAAGTTTATATGACACATAATGGAACATTATCGAGCAGGTGGTGTGAAAAAAGAATTAAGTATATCGAGTATATCCTTCTGGCCAATACTCACCACAGCGGCAAATCTTCAAGATCAACCATCTACGTGGAAGATATTATAGTGCACAAGTGCTTGCGTAGTGCTTGTGCTTGCTGTGCGTTCTCGCTTCCTTTCCCTCTCACAATCCGATGGGACGATAGACCGACACGATTAAGGAGAGGTCAGGCGTATAACCGACATTTTACAGGTATGCCTATCCGATGCATGGATCATTTTATTTTCCAAACAGGTGATCAGTCCGAATTGTCCTAGGCAATAAGGAATACCTACACAAAGTTGATGTTCCCCGCGGCTATTGAAACCACGACCTCCGGTTTGCACGATATCCTAGCACAATCTACACACAGTCATCTAATCCCAAATTATGTAGAGCTTGTACTATAATTACCAGAGTTCACCAGACAGGGTATCTGACCACTAGATCTACGGTCCCGGAAAGTTACAGACATTCACATAAAACAAATATATCCTTATTGGACTTTTGACGTCAAGATTCTTCAAACAACATTCAAACAGGTCATCACATAGTCTTCTCCAATTTCACCTCGATCCTCGGTTTGCCTTATCTAATTCTTGCCTACCTCTTTACGTATTTCGTCACTCCACCTGACTTGAGGACTTCCCACGCTATGTTTGCCTACTTGCGGTCTCCTCTCTAGAACTTTGCTCCATCGATTATCAGTTCTACGGCAGATATGGCTAGCACACTACCACTTCAGCTTGCTAATTCGGTGGCCTCTGCCGATAACTTTGGTTCTCTGTGTGATTACCTCAATAACATAGATATTCATTGACAGTCAATTCAATAACCACACAGCCGTAATTACAAAAGCCAAACTTTGTATGTCGTAAATACACCAAGGGTTGTCGTCCATTGCGAATCGAATACACTATTACAGTTCAGCATTTAATCGAGTTCACCCTCTATTTGTACGTCAATCAGAGCGTCACGGCTCTCTATACAAACGATATTCGATACCTACTCTGTTATCGATACGTATACTTTCACGATGGTACATCGTTTAGGCTATGTAGTTGGGAGTGTTATGCTTCACAGTTTCAGATGCGATTTAAATAACATTACAACCGGGGTATGTAGGACCCACTAAAAGCTCAGCACATGATAATTAGGTAGGGGATGAGGAGGTGATGACATATGACACTGACTGAGTCGTGGTCCTTAGCTGCTGGCCTTTTAAAGAAGCTCAGAGTCACATAGCGAGCTGTGGCTCCACAGCTCATTTTGGTTTGTCCCAAACAAACTCCGAGCATAGCTCTCGAGAGTTCCTTTGCACTCCAAAATGTGGAGATTCCTTGCCCAACGTTGCTTAACCTACTGCATAGAGATTACAACTGGCTATGGGCGCCACGAATATTAATTTGTTAATTAATACCCGGTGTTCTCTATTTGAACTTTCGAGGAAAGTAGGCGTCGAAACTAGTGCGAACATAATGTAACGATCAACAACGGGGAAGTCCACACGGGTGCGCATATTCGCGAAACCACAGCACAGTTATACAAGGCGCCAGCGTCATTTGAGCGTATTAAATAGCGCGTGACACCTATGAGAGACTTTTTATAACATCACAAACATTATGCGTGTGAACGCAAAACTTTTAAAGGCGCCTGGAAATTATGAGACTGAGGATTGAAATAATTCAAGGAGCTCATGAAACAAATAAGGCGCTAATATTAATTTGTAATCACTGTTTGGTAAACTAGTAAAAAATTAGATAAGCAACGACAGTCCAGGGGCCGTACCATCAGATTTTATGGCAGTGTTAATATAACCTTAATTCTTCGTAGGAACGGTATACGCAGAGATACGCAGTTTATAGCTCTGTTCTTTTCTCACGTGAAAATAATATTACAGTAATACTGCTCTAACAGATGGTGGTATACCCCCAGGTCAGTCTTGGGATGGGTGACCGTTTAGTGACAGTTGAACTGAGCGTCTCGGTGCTTAAGAATATCGCGTAGGTAGGCTGTGCTGCTTTTTATACGATCCCGTGGGGTGTCCGGGTAAGAACACTACCGGTAGCGGTCGAAGTGCCTTCCGGTAGTTACCGGGCCATATTTATAGCCATCATAAATATAATGTTTATGTAACTGTGTGATTTTACGGCACAGTTTCTTTGTGACATAATTGATTTCGCTGTGCCATACTTACCGTTAAACACAAAAATTAAGATAATATCAGATATGCAAATAGCAAATGTTTTCTATATTACTTATACCCGTTTACATACTCATGTTACATAAACACTATACTTTACGTCTCAGGAGACCGCCGGGCTGGTAGCTTTTTCTGCCAACGTAATAAGCATGGCTATACAAAGGGGTAATGCCGCCAGTCTTTTAGGTACCCTTCCCTCCCAGTGCGGCGACTTTGAGGAAGTTTACCTAGTTTAAGTGTACATGTTTGTAAATAAACTGTAAATATTTAGAAGTAAATAAATTTAATGTAATTTGGGATACTGAATGGGCTACAAAAGTGAAAAATGTACATCAATACAAAAGTATGTAATAATTATATGACTGTATACCTATATTTGTTAGCTGAAACCTATACAGTGAAAATGATTATATAACCATATGAACCCGATTACATAAATGATCTAAATAAGCCGTTTAATTTATCAACCATCGTTGTTAAAACGCTGTAATAAAAGCTATTTAAAACAAACACATTGCAGGCTATGCTTCTGCAAGTTTATCTTTGCTGTTGACAGTGGCGCTAGTATAGCTGCATTACAATGTAAAATGTTTAATGAATTTTAGTTTCAGATTGCGCCACCAGCAACTCTAAAGTGGTGTTCCGGCAAGGAAGTCAATCGCGGTCGAACGGTTTAGCATTATCAAAAAATAGATCTGTAATTATTCATTGTCTAGTACCTCCATCGATTTTATTACGATTGTAATTACTGTAATTTAGGTAATTAGATTAAGATGCCGATTTACGATTGCTAAATATTGTTCTTATTGATTTATTTGGTTATTTGTAACTAGAGGGGACATGATTGCGTCGTATATGGTGTATTTGATTTCAAGTGTCAGTAGATAGATATACTCTTTATTGTACACAGACTCACCTACACATAAAATAAAACACATAAAAACACTTAAAAACTGAAATATGTACAAAGGGCGGCTTTATCGCTATTCGCAACTTCTTCCAGGCAACCTTGGGATGGAAAAAAGAGAGAATGAAACATAAAAGTGGGGTAGTTAGCTAGTGCAACAATTATGATATTTAGAAAACAAAAAAAAGAAAGAAAGTAAAGAGAATATAACAGAAAAACATAGCTATAAATTTTACGAAGTAAATATAAATTCGTGTATAAATTATAAATACCAATATCAAAACCAATATAATCATATATACATATTTATATATATATATATCTCTTAAATTTATACGTACACTATGTACTACAAAATATATAAGGACCTAAATATAATAATAAATAGCAATATAATTATAGTAAAATATATAATAATAATAAAAACAATAACAATAAAGACAGCAATTAAAAAGCAAAAAACAATGACTATAAAGAAAGATAATAACTTTTCAAAAGTTTTTTAAATATATGTGAGGATTACCTAAGTAATACCAGTAATTACCTAAGTAGCAAGTATAAGTAAACCCGTGGGGTGTCCGGATAAGAATGGTACCCTCGCATCTCCTCCCATTGGGTGTGAGAGTTGACTAAGGGAAGACAAGATGACGGGCAGCAGCGGCTTTCTATTTAAATTACCTTCTAACTATTACCTATACTGCGATCCCCAAGCCGCCTGCCAAATGTGGGGATTATAGCAACCTTCCCTTCTTTGTTCAGCAAACTCAAACTCAAAAATCTTTATTTCAAATAGGCTTAACGCTAGCACTTTTGAATCGTCATTTTTTAAAAGCTACCAAGCATTGGACGTACTTCGGCTGTTGATGAAAATCAGTATTGATATAAAGTTACGAGTAATTTGTAGTATTGTGAACATGCGCGGTAAACGTTTGGTGAATTTTTAGACTAAATTACAAAAAGATGCTAAATATTACAAATCATATTTGTAACTTGTAACCAAAGTAAGTACTGTCGTCCGTTCTGGAGGTCCAACCCTTTATCAGATCAGGACAAAAAATTTACGCGACCATTCTGAGCGAGATATGTATACTTAAAGGTTTGAAATAAAAAAAAAATCAAATCCATCAAGAAACGCCAGTGGTTATCATTGAAGCGAGAACCTTTTCCTATTTAAGTCGGTTAAGACATAACAGTATTTTCATTTACTACTTAACTGAGCCAAAACCAAGCAACCTATTGTCTCACATTTCCCATAAAGATAACCCATCACCTGGTTATCACATATAAATCTGTTACATCACACCGCACAGACGGACCGCCAAATAGAAATTAGTAAACCAATTATATGGACTTCCGTTAGACTGTGAATGCTATAACAGTCAGTGATTGTTGATTTTGACAGATTAAGGTACCGTATTTTGATTGAGGAAAGTCGTAGTCTAGTTAGCAATACTTTAGGCGACGGAATCAAGACAGGTGCGTTAACCCACGTCAATCAAATATAGATGAAACTACAGTTTAACTCGTTAGGCGGGTAATTTTAAGGCAGGATCGTGTTATTGAATGCATAACCCAGGGGCGTGCTCAAAGATAAGGCACCTAGGTAGGGGTATTTGGTGCAGATCCTATAGGAGAGCACAGGTTTCATATGCCGATCGACAGCTGCAAGAGTTTTAGTGGAGAAGAATCCCACATACCCCGATTGACCCCACAGAGTCCCGGGACCTCATTAAGATTAAACAAGATCTTGCAACTGAGAGAGATGTTACGATTTTGAGATAGAATAGAATACAATAAATTCTCTTTATTTGCACACCAAAGTAAAACATAGAGAAAACTTGAAAAAACTTCCATTTATGTCACAATTTGCAATGGAAATTTAATAGCGTGATTCAGGAATGTTCATGCGATGTAATTTTGACTAACAGCTCCATCTCTTGTATTCATTATTCATCTCATGTATTATTGGGTAGTTGCTACAAACCTTAAAGTTTACACAGCGCAAAAATAAAACTGACGTATCCTACGTAGTAAATACATGGCATGATACCTGAATATGTCATATGTTACCAGATAATTATACCGGATAGGTTGGATGGGTTTTTGCCATTTCCGGCAGCTTCTGTTACACCTAGTGCCTAGGAACCCTAACTGACCCAATTAGTGTCTGTTCACAATCTATCGACAATTTATAATTCCACTGCACACATCATACAACACACATCACACTACATAGAAGAAGAATAACGTTTATGTGTGTGTATGCCAAAATACATGATATCAACACACAAACCATCAGGAACAAATTCATCCATTGTATTTTCGGCCCATTAATTGCTCCAGCCAGTTACAGCGCCTTTGACACCAGAACAATGTTTAGTCACAGCGACTTTGCGGCAGAAGATATTTTATGGTATGCCATAGCGGAAACTCGTGCTGAAAATTACACCAGTCCAAATGGGTAATAGGTACTTTACGGAAGATTGCAGGCAAATGATGCCACTTTCGAGGTTCGTTCTGTTTACTCAAGTGTTGTCGTCCCTACTAAATGCGACCCTAAGGTGGGCGAGGCTACGACGTGTTGGCCCTACCTAGTCGCGAGTACAGCGATGGTACCGTGGTACTGCGGGCATTAAAAGGCTACATTAAGCATTTCCTCTAAAAGGAATTCGTATTACGCATTCCTAGCAGATCCTTGGCAATTCCTGTAATTTTTGCATAATTGTCGCACATTTTAAGGGAATCATACTTAATTTATTAATTAGCACTAATTCATCATCAGCAACCGAAATACGTCCACTGCTGAGCAAAAGGCATCCCCCTTAAGAAGGGAGGGGTTGTACGATTTTTTCGAACCGGGCCAGAAACTTGATAGTGGCGCCCCTCCCTTCAGCGTTTGAGAAATTATTTAAAAAAACTCATATCTCAAATTGTCATCACAAGTTCACTTGTGGTGTGGGCCTGTGGCGCTTTTTTCTTACAAGTCGAAGGTGAGCCAACCAGGCTACCGTATGCTAGGCGCTTTGTGGAGCGAATTTTTTATTATTTTTAATCATATTATATTATGACTTTGGCGCCCCCTGAAACTGCCACCCGGGGCCGGTGCCCCGGTTTGAAAGATCCGGGCCTGCATAATCCCCACGCTTGGCAGGCGTCTCGGGGATCGCACTAACTGGCAGACTCATCATCATTAGCAGCCGAAACGTCCACTGCTGAACAAAGGCCTCTCCCTTACAAGGGAGGGATTGCCATAATCCCCACGCTTGGCAGGCGGCTTGGGAGCAGACTCATATTTGGTGTTAATTTTGCCATACGAATAAAAATTTTACCGTAACTTAGTACTCATATTATGATTTAGTGGTAGTGGCCTTACTAGACCAGCTGCTGATAGCTTCCGAGGCGCTTCGGTAAGCCGCGCTCCGTAAATCGGAGGTCTCGGGTTTAAACCTAGCAGGAAGCAACAACTTAGTGTACTTGTTACCTTACTGCTTAGGACAATACAGGCCAGTCACCCGATTGTCTGAAAAGTAAAGTGATCCATGCGTCGCATGGGTATGTAGAAAGTCTGTCCTGCGCCTGATCTTGGCGGTCTTACATCGATTGTAATAAGGTAGGACCGGAGCAAAAAAAAAAAATAAAAAAAAAAAAAAAAAAAGGTTCGGAGCAAATAGTTTTTTTTTAACAGCTCTTGTTTTTGTCCCACTGTTGAGCACGGGCCTCCCCTCAAGGTGAAAAGGTGAAGGGGCTTATGCCAGAGTCCACCACCATGGCCAAGTGCGGGTTAGCTTCACAAGTCATTCGGATGCTAGTAAGACTTTCTCAGACATGCAGGTTTCCTCACGATGTTTTCCTTCACTGAAAACTAGTAACAATCGCACAAAGATTATTCGCTCAAGATTAATTAAAGAAACCAGAGATGCGATCCAGGGTTTGAACCTGCGCACTTGTTTTCTAAGGCACACGCTCGCCCACTGAAATGTCACTGCTTAGTATTTTTTTTGTCGTATAGTTAGTGGCCAATATGGTGTCAGAGTTTTCAAGCTGACTTTAGGCGTCTGACTTAGCTTAACGACTGCTGTCTAGATGACAATAGCCGGGACCGACTTTTAACGTGCCTCCGAAGCACGGAAACCCTCAGTTCAAATACCACTAAACGATCACCCATCTAAGGATTGACCTCGTCTGACGTTGCTTACCCAACTGATCGTTAACCAAACAGTGGTTACAACTGGCTATGAGCGTCTCCTTAGCTTAGTAATTAGAAACATATATTTAAAACTAACAACTGAAGCTGCTACGTCACGGCCGTTTGACTTCACACTTTCATCTGCTTGCATTGATATCTACGGGATAATGTGACAATTCCACTCGCATATAGTGTTACACATACCCCAGCTTTCTAGAGAAAACCGATCGTCTGTGGTGGATTGTGCAACGACGGAAGCCACACACGACCGACCATCGTAGCATGGACAGAAAAAACAACATAGATATATTAATTTCTTTCGATGAAATGTTGTCGTGGAAATTCTGTTTTTTGTTCAAGGTGTGGAGCCAGTTGAATCAAGCAACGTTTTTATGGTGATAGTTTAGATAGGTGAAGTTATCGAACTTGATTTCTATCACGATAACCTAACTGCTCAAGCTCTTTATCAAATCAAGCAGCCGTAGATGGAAAGGCACTTAGCTTAAAATGCTTAAATGATAGTTAAATGAAAATTTTGATATCACGCGTAATTTCCTACTGTAATAGGGCAAGGGACTTTTCTCAGACATGAGAGATTATAGGGCTTAGGTCTTAATCCACCACGCAGGGCATGTTCGGATTTGATGGATTAGACATACAGACAGACGTCTGGGTTTCTTACGATACGAGTGGGCGTTGAATGAGCGAACTGTTTTTTAGACTGTTAAAATATGCTATAAAATTAACTCATTAGGTGTACAAAATTTGGCTGGTGTGTTAGGGTAGGTACCCAAGACGCTGGCAGCGTTTCCTCGCCAAATAGCTACCAAGCCAAATGCAAATGTAAATAAATTTGGCATTTTTTTGCAAACACTCCAATGTGCCTGAGTATTGTTATAATTTGACGACAGCTGAGATAAATGGGGTCCATCCCGCCCTGGGGTTACCTAATCGTAGATACTGAGGTATTGCACTCATTGTTATACATTTACAACCATTTACATCACTATGTAATTAAAACCAAAGCAATAATTTAAAGCTCCCATTCAAGTCACCATAAAATTACTTTCATTACAGGTTACGAACTCAGTCTAGTTTCGAAGCATTGTGTACTCATTTAAAGTAGTAGGTTTGCGTTTAATTGAATTTAATAAATGATTTTAGTAGATTTTAAGTCAAATACTGTGTCTGTTAAAGTATTGTGAGAAGATTCGTCTATTGTAGTATATTTTTCCGGTCAAGTTGCGAAATTATTGGTAAAATCGTTCTCTCATTAGAATTATGCAGTACCTACAGTTCCGTTGCAATTGAATGTTAGTTCTGTCTGATAATATGTAAGTCGTTTTAAAGCGGGTCATTCATTTAATGATGTTTAAAAGTTAAAAAATCCGGATGTGTAGGTGTTGATAAGTATACGAGTACCCATACTCGTATACGTACATTTTTTATTTAATTATGGTAAACCTTATAATGTAATAAACTATTTCGCTAATTTTACGATTGGTGGGCTTTCCTTTGAATTTGCAGCCTCATAGATTCGCGTACCTATACACATAATAAACTTAACTTAAAGTGGTCGTTCAGATAGGGCCAAGATATTTGATAGGGCCGAAACATTAATGCAACTTCTGCGTTGCGACGGGCGGCATCGCCGATTTAGGCGGTGCGATGCCGCAACGCGGTTATATTTTTCGGCTCATAGGCATATCGTTCAAGCATGCCTTTAATATGATACTGCTTTATGCTCTTGAAATAAAAAAAAAACAATAATGCTAGGGTCAGGGTCACTTGTTCAAGAGACCGGCTGGGTAGGATAGTTTCAGAGATCCTGCCGCCAAGCAGTAATGTGTAAACATTGCTGTATTCCTTTTGGAAAAGGGCACTGTAGATAATGAAATGACTGATCTTAAGGGGGTAACAACGGTAAAATTGCAAAAATAGCCTTAGTTTAAAGAGTTCGATGGAGCAATCCGCTATTGCATTGGCTATGAAAATTATAAGTACTTATACCTCAGATTGTCAGCAAATAGTTTTATTGATTAGATATTGAATTAAATAAAATATTTTCAAGCAATATGTATTTAAAAAATGTACTACGTTGGATATGAATTGTGTTAGCGTTCAATATCCGTTCATCGGATAGACGTCAAACTTGGACTATAAAAAGCATAATAACCTATTCTACAATTTGTATTGATTACATTTCTTAATTTCATTCATGTTTTACAAGAAATTATAGAAAAACCACGTACGCGATGCATTTCCCCTTGCAGCGCCCCCGCGATCGCCGTCCATCAGTCTTTCGTGGACTGTTATGGAGGGTGGACGTGCTCGATTTTTTTTTGACGGGACGAATTTAATTTAAATGATTTTGAACATATTTTTAATTAAGATATGTTACATATGGTATAATTATAACATCATACGTCATTTCAAATGAATGAGAATCGTCATTTCGAATGAAATGAGATATTTTTATAGTAATACCATATTTTTGGTTCATCATAGAGTATGCGAAAGTATCGTTGCCGAGTATTATGCCTAACTTTTAAAGCGTATCAGAGTCATATATGATCTTACTCATTGAAATCGTATTTAATACTAAGTAGGTCGACAAAATGACATACATTATGATATCCTTTACATTATGATTCTTTTTGTCAAAACATGAACAGTGTTATTATTACTATCATGTTGGTTTTTGCAACTTAGCAACGAGTCGAGTTCCTGGGTGGTTGGCTTGGTGGTGAGCGACACGCTTACCTACGGACAGTTGCATTGGACAGTTGCTAGTCTTTTGAGACATCTGGATGGTTATGTTGGAAGGGTACTGGTGTGCTATTTAGGTGGCGCCACTTTAATCTTAGATTTCTTCCGCTATGTAACATAAGTAGAAGGTCACTGTAGCTGGCAAAAAAACTATCGGACCAAAAGGCTATAATTATAGTTTTGGATGACAGGAACAGGAAGAGACTTTTCTATGGGTGGGTGCTTCGATTACTATCAGGTAATACCTTGTTACTTAACTAAGTTGCGTAACAATAAACTGATGGTGTTGTTGGCAGACACGAGAAAAATACCACCGCGTTAAAATGTTACTCTAAAACCAGATTGCTTATTAGAATCAATGTAAATTAAATATCTATTATTATTATATATTACCTATGCCTACCTACCACTATTACCCTCTGCATCATCCAAAGGTAGACTGGCAGAGAATGCCTAAGGCATTAAGTCCGCCTTGTACATATTTAAGTGTGCTAAAGAATAAATAAAATAAAATGTCAAATGCTCCGCGTAGTTCAAACCCCGCGATGGGTACAGAACTCAAGATGAAGTTACGTTACGTACTCTCGCGGTCACGAACGGTCTATCACCTTTAGGACGACAATCGCTTGTACTTGCCGGCCCAAAATAAGCGGCGGGGTAAGCGCCCGGAACGTCGTTCAAACTATTTTGATTGAAAACTGAAACTTACACTAAAAAAGACTATTACTGAATTCGTGCGTTCAAACAAACAGTGCTACGGATTCCTTTGGCAGCCACGTATATTGAATAACAACACAGGTCCGTTGATTTTGTAGTTTGCTACCCTGGCCGCTGACCTTAAGGTCTTGGGGTCGATTCCCACACAGGGCAAACATTCATGTGCATGAACATAATCTGTTTGTCTTGGGTCTGGGTCGTTTTTACCTGTACTTAATTATGTAAAAAGTTAAGTATCTTATCATAGTTTCAGTTCAATGGCCATTACGGAGTCGATCACGGAACTCATCTACATCATCATCAGCAGCCGAAACGTCCACTGTTGAAAAAAGGCCCTCTCTCCCTTAGAGGGGAGGGGTTGCCATAATCCCCACGCCTGGCAGTCGGTTGGGGATCGCAGATAGGTGGTAGGTAATCCAATAAAAAGACGCTGCTGCTCGTCTTCTTGTTTTTCCGTCGCCTTTTACGGACACCCAACCGGAGGAGATGGATGGGTGCTATTATTCTTATCATGGAACTAATTGTCGCAATAAAAATAATTTATGATTTTTGGGTCTGCACGACTTGGGTCAACGTAGGGTATCTGGTCTTGGGGAACCCCCCACAGCGCTTACGTCCTCGTCGTGTTCCCTGGGCAACGTCCTGATCTGACCACCGTAACGGAGTGGCAGATCAGTGAACGGCTAAAGTGCGCTGTACGTCGTAATCTATTGCGGTCGATTACGATAACTGCGGGATGTCAAAACCCCTGCGGGATTCGTCCGGGAGGTTCCTCAAAGGCCCTTCTAAGGGCCCCTCCCGGGACGATTTGGAAAAAGGCCCTTCTCAGGGCCAACCAGCCGATGGCGCTTCGGCGTCGGAGGCTAGCCGCGCGCCTTCTGCGGCTAGTGTTTTTGGCGGGTGGACGGACGAGGTGTCTGACTCGGACGCCGGTTCGTCGATGTCGGTGGCCGAGGAGTCTTCTAGAACCCGGAAGCGGTTCCTAAAGGATGGCTCCGAGGGCTCCTCGGACTCCACAGGGAAGCCGAGGAAGAAGCTTCGGCCAAAAAAGTCGGCAGTGGCCGACACCCACAACGTGGGTTTAGCGGATGCTGAACGCCAGTTAGACCTGGCGAAGCGGAAGCAGGTCCAGCAGGACCTCGAAGAGGCGGTCGCTGCCAAGGAGCAGCGGACGCTCGCTGCCCGAGCCAAGGCCGGGTACGGTGCGTCCCGCGTTTTATACGCGGACCACTCAGTCGCGGAACTGGAGCGGATGGCGGTGGAGGACCAGGAGGGGATTGTGGAGGTCGCCTCGAAGTCCTCCAACCTGAAGGGGACCTTCCAGAAGGCCCTCAAATGCAGGGCCGCGAGTATGCGCGGCATCGTCGCGGAGTTGGTGGGGCGAACAACCACCGACGAGACGCGGCAGCTGCAGGCGAAAGTGGATCGCCTGCAGTCGGAGGTCAGCCAGCTACACCACAAGCTGGCTGAAGCCACGGCCCGGCCTCAACAAGCCGAGCCAAGGCCCGCGGTTAAAGCCACGGCCCGGCCTCAACAAGCCGAGCCGAGATCTGCGGCTGAGGCCCTCCCCCCCTCCAACCTTGAGGATATCATCCGCAAGGTCGTGATGGAGGAAAGGGCCTTCACTCGTGCCTGCTTTGCAGGTATCGAGGACCGGCTCCTGCCGGAAAAGCGGCTTCGCCCGCCACTTGCGGCGGACGAACGGCCACCCGCGGCAAGCAAGCCGCGCGAGCGGCTGCCCGCGGCAGTCAAGCCGCGCGAGCCGGCGCCGTCCTCAAACCCAGAGGACGCCCTCCTACCCTCCACCACCCCGTCCAACCAGCCAAAGTGGACGAAGGTGGTTGGAAAGAAGAAGAAGGGCAAGGCGAAGAAGAAGGCGACGGCCGTCCCTGCCGTCCCCGCCACCGCCCCTCCCGGCCCGTCTCAGTCCACGGGCAAGGGAAAGGGGAAGGGGAAAGGAAAGAAGTCGGCCCCCAAACCCGCAAACGCTGCTCCCGCAGCTAAACGGGCCCTCGCCGGTGGGAGCAAACCCAAATTGGTTGCTCCCAAATCCGCTGCCGTCGTGGTGACGCTCACCGCGGAGGCTGAGGAGCGCGGTGAAACTTACGCGTCAATAATGACGCGGGCACGCGCCAACGCCGATCCCACCCAACTGGGGATCGACAAGATCGCGTGCCGGCAAACGCAAACCGGGGCTCGAATATTCGAGTTCCCGGGGGCTAAGGGCGGTGCCAATGCGGACCTCTTCGCAGCAAAACTGCAGGAGGTCATCGCGGACGTGGCCAAGGTGGTCAGGCCTGTGAAGTCCGCAGGCCTGGAGGTGACCGACCTAGATGACTCGGTCACCAAGGAGGAGGTGGTGGCGGCGGTCGCGGCGGCTGGAGGCTGCAGCGCCGCCGCAGTGCAAGGTCGGGGCATCAGACCCGGCCGCGGCGGCATGGGCACCATGCGCCTTGAGTGCCCGGTCGCCGCCGCCAAAGCCGTCCTCGCCAAGGGACGGCTTCCCGTCGGATTCAGCACGGGTGTGGTCCGGGCACTTGAAGAGTCGCCGTTGCGCTGCTTCAAGTGCTTCGGAGTTGGACACACCCGGGCCCTGTGTCCCTCCACGGACGAAAGGAGGGACACATGCTACCGCTGCGGCAAGGTCGGACACAAGTCCGCCGCTTGCGAGGCCACCACGCCGCACTGTGCCGTGTGCGCCGCCAGTGGCCGCCCCGCGGATCATGTTATGAAGGGGAGGAGCTGCAAGCCTCCCCCCAAGAAGGGCAAAATGCAGGCTCCGACCCGGCCTGCCGTTGCCACCGCCGATCCGGTGCCCAGTACATCGGCGGCTGCGGAGGGGGGTGCGATGTCCGATTAATGGATAGGGCCGAACATCGCATCCTTCAGGCCAACACCAACCACTGCAGAGCGGCCCAGGATCTGCTGATGCAGACCATGGCCGAGTGGTTGGTGGACGTAGCGGTGGTCGCTGAGCCGTACTCGGTCCCTGGCAGGTGGCTGGGTGATCCGGACGGCTCAGTGGCAGTGGTAGCGCGGTCTTCCACGGACTCCCCACCCCTCTCGCTCTTAGAGAGGGGTCCGGGATACGTGGCCGCCGCGTGGGGAGAGATAGCCCTGGTGGGCGTCTATTTCTCCCCTAAGGGGTCGGCCCTTGCGGACTTCGAGATCTTTCTCGAGGTCCTCACCGCAGTGGTCGGTCGGGCGGCGCCGCGCCAGGTCGCCGTGTTGGGTGACCTGAATGCCAAGTCGGCGGCCTGGGGCAACCCGGCCGCGACTTGCAACGTCCGGGGTCGAGCCGTCGAGTTTTGGGCGGCGTCGACAGGCGTGTCCCTCTTAAACAGAGGGACAGTTCAGACGTGTGTGCGGCAACGGGGAGGGTCAGTGGTGGACGTTTCGTTCGCCACCCCCGTGCTGGCCGCCCGCGTCCTGAACTGGCGGGTGGAGATGGTGGAGACGTTGTCCGACCACCGATACGTGCGGTTCGACGTCTCCACCGGGAGCCCTCGGGGGACAGCCCACTCGGGTCAGTCCCCCTTCCCGCGGTGGTCCCTCACCCGCCTGGATCGCGAGGCGGCTGAGGAGGCGGCGTTAGTCCAGGACTGGCTCGCGCCACCTGTCCAAGTCCTGGACGTGGACGCCGCAGCGGTCCAATTGCGGGGTTCCCTGACCGAGGTGTGCGACACCAGCATGCCTCGGTCTCGCCGCCCGCCTCCCCGTCGCGCCGTTTATTGGTGGACGCAGGAGTTGGCGGGGCTCCGGGCCGCCTGCGTGGCGGCCAGAAGGGCCTACGCGCGGAGTCGGCGGCGCAGCTTTCGCGACCTCGCCAACGAGGACCTCCTCTACGCCGCGTACGTGGAGGCAAAGGAGGTCCTCAGGTCGCAGATGCGTGCCGCCGATGACTCGGCGAAGGCCGAGATGCTGGAGGGTCTCGATGGGGACCCATTTGGGAGACCATACAAGGCGGCGCGGAATAAACTGCGCCCCTGTGGCCCCCCACTGACGGAGACCCTGGAGCCAGCGTTGCTGGATGGGGTGGTTCGGTCCCTGTTTCCGTGCAGGACCGATTTCGCCCCTCCAGTGATGCACCCCCCGCGGGGGGTGGCCCCGCCAGAGGAGGAGATCCCCCCAGTGGCGGTGGCGGAGCTCCGCGCGGCGGCTTTACGCCTCCGCGGGAAGAGGACGGCCCCCGGACCGGACGGCGTCCCCGCAGCGGTGGTGGCCATTGCGGCCACACAAATGGAGGACAGGTTTCGGGACCTCTTCAGTGCGTGCCTTACGACTGGGAGGTTCCCGAAACCGTGGAAGGAGGGCCGACTGTGCCTCCTTCGGAAGGAGGGACGCCCGGTGGATTCCCCCTCGGCATACCGGCCCGTCGTTCTGCTCGACGAGGTCGGTAAATTGTTTGAGGGGATCATCGCCACCCGGGTCAATGGCCTCCTGCGGGAGGTGGGGCCGGACCTGTCGGACGCCCAATTCGGTTTCCGGAAGGGGCGTTCGACAGTCGACGCATTGGCCCTTTTGAAGGGCCAAGTGAGGGAGGCGTTCGAGGCAGGGGACGGAGTGTTGGCGGTGTCATTCGACATCGCCAACGCTTTCAACTCCGTTCCCCACTCGACCATCTTAGAGGCACTCCGCTATCACGGAGTGCCTCAATATCTGCGGGCCGTCTTGGCAGACTACTTGGAGGACCGAGCGGTCCTCCTCGTAGACAGGTCTGCCAGATTGAGGCGGTACAGGGCGGAGTCTGGCGTTCCACAGGGGTCGGTCCTAGGTCCACTCCTGTGGAACATAGCCTTCGACTGGCTTCTGCGCGGGTCCCTCCTCCGTGGCACGAGTGTCATCTGCTATGCGGATGACACTCTCCTCACTGCCCGAGGGGGGAATTTTAGGGAGGCGGCCAATTTGGCCTCGGCTGGCGGATCCCTAGTGGCAGGGAGGATCCGCCGCCTAGGGCTGACGGTGGCCCTGCATAAGACCGAGGCCGTGTTCTTCCACGGGCCTCGGCAGCGGGTCCCCCCGGACGCTCGCATTGTTGTAGCGGGCGTCCAAGTAGAGGTGAAGGCCCAGATGAAATATCTGGGCCTTGTGTTGGACAGCAGGTGGCGCTTCGGCCCGCATTTCAGCGGGCTGTCGACGCGCCTGCTGAAGGCAGCGGGGGCCCTCTCATGGCTCCTCCCGAACCTGGGAGGGCCGAAGGCGCGATGCCGGCAGCTGTATGCCGGCATTCTGAAAAGTATGGCCCTTTACGGGGCCCCTATCTGGGCGGACTCCCTCCACAGGAGGGAGAACGCCGCCGCCATCCGCAGGCCCCAAAGGGCCATTGCACAGCGGGTGGCGAGGGCCTACCGCTCGGTGGGGTTCGCGGCGGCGTGCGCCCTGGCCGGCACCCCTCCTTGGGAGATCGAGGCGTGGGTGCTAGCTAGGGTGTACGAGTGGTCGGCGCGGCGTAGGGCGCTCAATGCGCCCCCCGCCGCGGAGGAGCGGGAGGCCGTCCGGCGGGAGGCGAGGGCCGCAATCGTCCACCATTGGACTGAGGACCTCGCCTCTGCCACCTTCGGCCGCCGAACGTTGGACGCGCTCGGGCCAGTCCTTCAGGGATGGCTCGAGCGGTCCCACGGCTTCCTCTCGTTCCGTCTGGTGCAGGTGCTGACCGGGCATGGATGCTTCGGGTCGTACCTGCACCGGATTGGGAGGGAGGAGGCCGCCGCGTGCCACGACTGCGGCGCGGCGGAGGACTCGGCACAGCACACCCTCGAGGTGTGCCCGGCCTGGTCTGAGCCGCGCCGCGGTCTGACTGCGGTGGTGGGGCCGGACCTCTCGCTGCCCGGCGTGGTTCTGTCCATGCTGGGGAGCGAGGCGGCCTGGTCGGCGGTCGCCTCTTTCTGCGAGGACGTGATCTCGCAGAAAGAGGCAGCGGAGCGCGCGCGGGAGGACGATCCCCTCGCGGCGCCGCTCCGCAGGCGGAGAAGGGGAAGAGTGAGACGGCTGTACGATCAGCGTCTCCTCCTCCCCGGTGGTGAATAGCGGGAGACTGGCGCGGGGGCGCCTTCTCCTGCACTGCACAATTCACCACCACCGTCGGCGGGAATGACCGAGCACTCGCGGTCATTTCCGGGCCCCTCCTCGTAGGGAGGGGCGTGCGGGCCCCGCTGTAAAAGCGGGCGGTCGTCGGCGGGGGACTGGATGATAAGGCTCTGCCAGTTTCCCAGTTCCCCTCCATGAAGACGATGCGGGAGTGCCGCTGGGTCGTTTAGTGGGTATACCCGGGCTAGCCGGGGGAGTCCCACATAACCCTCTCGTCCCCCAACGGGAGGGTATGCGTAACGCATTTTTCCCAGCGTCAACAAAAAAAAAAAAAAAAAAAAAAAAAAAAAAAAAAAAAAAAAAAAGGGTATCTGGTCTTGAGTAAGGTTGGATGCTAGCAAGCTTCCAATTTTCGGGTACTTGTGCCGCTCTTAAATATATTATACGCATTAGAATAGGAAACATTACAGTTACACGCTTCTTTAATAATACCGCTAGCATCTCATCAGGGCCACTGGCATGCATTGCAGCATCTTAAGTCACTCTCTTTGTCATACTCGAACATCGCAATCAATCATCAATTTGGTTTCAGTTCATTTTTCCAGGAATCAAAAAGCTCAACTATCAGATGGATGTTTATTGGTTAGAGAATTTGGAACTAATTTAGGAAATATGTTAAAAAGGTCCCTTTGAAAAAAAAAACTATTGTTTGAAGGCTCTGTTAAACGCTTTCGTTTTGACGTGCAGAACAGAAACCTTAGAACTTTGTGCATAGTTTCATTTCAAGTACGCTTACAGTAGTCACGGCAAGACGCTGCGCAGTAGCTATTTTTATGTTTATGTATTCAGAACTCACAACTGTACTTGCGCAATGGTTCGTCAACCCTAACTTCAGACACACAAAAATCCGCTGTGACTGTAAGTTATAAGTAGTACGAATGTATATGGATTCCGAATGGCAGGCACAATGTATTCAGCTGGGTCGAAGTGCGTTCCGGTTGTAACCAGACCTAATAACCACCAACAATAGAACAGAAATATGTATAAGTCTCACTAGTCAGGCATTGGCCATTCTATAATAGACGGACTGAACCTTTGATATGAAGTTTGGAATATAAAATGCAATAATCCGTTTCCTGATGCAACACGTCAACTACGTTACCACTGTAAGTGGTTGGTTTGTCAGATTGTAATTAGGTGGCACGCCAAGGTATAAATCAAGATATAAAACAGTGGGTTACCGTTATTAAACTGCATCATTTCATTCTATAACGGAATAGGCAAAGTTAACAAAACTCCATTCGACACATCTGCATATTTTTAGTCTATGATTTTTCAAATGTAATATTCATATTTGCTGGTAGCGCCCTCTACGATGACAACTCTCGGCCGGAGCGGCCAGATTCTCAAGGTCATTGGCGCATGTTACCCCCTTAAGGTAAGTTCATAATAGAATAGAATATTTATTTAATTAAACAAATAAAAAAATAATAAATAAAAATATAAACTAATATTAAGTCGATTAATTATAATATACATTGCACACGTGAATCACCTCTGCAATAATCGATGAGAAATTTTGCAGCAGCGATTCACATAAATACAATCCAGTCTACTTGCAATTAGCGATAGGATATTGTTGGAGCTGACCCATACTCTGCGCACCAGGGACGCACATCTTTTTCGCATTGTGCCGTAAAAACAATCTACTAGTGCTTCTGCGAACATTGCTGATGTGCTACAGAATCGAGGCAGCCGCAACAGTAACCTAAACACGTTATTGTATTGTATGCGGAGGACGTTGTAAGATCTTTCAGTGAATCTATTGTCTCGGTTGACGGTGACTATCTACTATAGACAGGCGTGTCTCACCCCATCAGGTGACGAGGGTCTACATTAAAAATAATTATATTCTTAATCGCGTTTGAATAGCACCCTTTACCTTATGTATCTGATGTAGGGGCGGTATCAAGGCGTGGCTGAAGTGACGCGCTAAATCATTTATTGAATAGGCTAAGAAAGTACATGTATTTAAGCACACACACGCCTATACGTTTGCTGCATAGCGATGCAGATTATTTCATAGAGAAATGAAAGTGAATCTTTTGTCGGTATGTGAAGACTTTATGAAACCATAATTTTTATGGCTATTTGACTATTCATACCAAGGAATCTGCATATATTCACACTGGCCTTAGAGAAAACGCTTACAGCCTTTTATTATATAAGTAGTTTTTATTGATTGCCTATGTACGTTAACTTTAGTGAGCATCTAGGTAGGTGGGTACCACTGCAGTGTCACATATTCTACCGCCAAGATTAACTTCGCATCATATCTGATATTGCCGTGTTCTGGTGTGAAGTGCTGTTGTAACTGGTGATATTACCGGACAGAAAAGACTTAATAACTAATGTCTCGAGAGACGAGCTACAGTTCTCCAATACAATGTTTCACCATGATCTTCACCACCTTTCACAGGAGAACTAACATTAGTTATCCTGTAGGTAGGTTTTAGGTACACTTCTCACCAGTTCAGCGACTACTTAAGGTAGTTTTTTTTACTTTGTTAGTATATTTGTAAATGAACCGTAAATAATTAGTTTTCCTGTGATTATAACTAATAATAATAATGTCCTCCTGGCCGATACGACCACAGCGGCCAATCTTTCACAAGATCAACCATGTACGCAGGAGATATTATAGTGCACAATTGTTTGCGTAGACACAAGTGCACTCTCTTCCTTTATACCTCTCATAATCCGATGGGACGGGAGACAGACACGACCGGGGAGAGGTTAGGCGCAGGAACAGGACCGATTTTTTACCGACGCATGGATCTTACTTTACAGACAATCAGGTTATCGGCCTGCATTGTCCTAGCCAGTAAGGAACAACTACACAAATTAGTTGCCCCCCGCAGGATTCGAACCCGCGACCTCCGGTTTACAAAGCAAGCGGTTTCCCATTGTGCCACGGAGGCTACAAACTATACTACTATTTATAACTAACATATCATTTATACTGTGATGTGACATGGGGCTTGCAATATCGGTTAAATTTCGAAAATTTATAAAGTATCTTGACAAAAAACCGATAACTAAGCATAAAGTTCCTACTGGAAGTAGCTTTAAAGTTTAAAACAATAATTGAAACACCATGAAAGTGAGAAATAATTGAGCCCAATTTATTACCTGAACTATGCATTGCAAACTTAACGATTAACATATTAAAATCCTTAATAGGGAAGAAAGTAAAGTATAGATATCATACGATCCACGTCATCACGTAAATGGAGTTAATTTGTCGGCACGAATAGAGAAGCGGCCAGGATTGGTTCGTGAGGAGCAAACGAGCCAGGTGCTGGTCAAAGGTGGAAGATCATGACAGGGATATTCTGAGCGTTATTTACTTCAGATAGTAGTCTTGGTAAAATTGTGCAATGACAAGTAGAGTAGATATTCTTATTGCGAATGAATTCTATGCAATTTCTGAAATAAATTAGTCATGTAAATTGTTGTTGAGATGAAGTCATACGAATAGAATCTATACTTACAATAAAACTGTAACAGGTTGAATTTTGTACATTGAAGATATTTTGAAAATTATATTTGGAGGGCATTCTATAACCGATACTGAGGCCGAAAATGTATTTTTTTTAATTTTTGTCTGTCTGTCTGTCTGTCTGTCTGTCTATCTGTATCACGGCTGCGCATCACGCCGAAACTACTGAATGGATTCAAATGAAACTTGGCATGGTTTGAGATCTTACTACGAGGTAGGACATAGGATACTTTTTATCCCGTAATCTAGCACGGTTCTTTTGGGAGAGGGGATTAAAGTCAAAATGGGTACTTGGTTATACGCTTGGTCCGATTTTATCAATTTTTCTTTATAATATAATAAATATTAGTAAGGGAACACTCATAGAGAGTTGTTATCAAGGTTTTGTAATCGATCGGGTTAAGCAACGTTAGGTAAGGTCATTAAATAGATGGGTGACCGTTTAACGCCATTTGAACTAAACGGGTCCGTGCTTCGGAGAGCAAGCAAAAAGTGGGTCCCAGTTTTTAACCGACTAAAAAAGGAGGTTATGTATTCGATGCAAATGTCTGTTATTAAAAGTTTAGTTAACGTAAAAATAGCGCAGGTGGAGCTG
Organism: Furcula furcula; assembly: GCA_911728495.1. Lineage (NCBI taxonomy): Eukaryota > Metazoa > Arthropoda > Insecta > Lepidoptera > Notodontidae > Furcula > Furcula furcula. The sequence goes on along the minus strand of OU452246.1, from coordinate 5,162,108 downwards.
CGTGGGTCAGCTAGTTAGTAATAAATTAGTCATGATTTTTTTTGTAGATTCAGTATCTTAAACGCTGCTGCTGCTGGCTGAGGAACTGGAGGTCGAACTGAATTCGATTCATAGATTGGACAAATGGACCCTAGTAGGCAAAGGGTAGCCCACGGGGTATCCGGGTAAAGAATAGCATCCTCCCATCTCCTCCTCTCCAAGACGCCTGTCAAGCGTGGGGATTATAAGAACCCCTCCCTTCTAAGGGGGAGGCCTTTGCTCAGCCATTGACGTCTTTCAGCTGATGATGATGATTTACGTAAATTAGCTAACCGTAGCTTCACTTTAGATGGAGCAACGACATTGTGAGCTTGGCTGCATGCCAATGGATGCAAATAGCCAATGGTCTTCATTGTAGCGTACTAAGTCCAAGTCTTTTATACAGTAGTGGAACCTCTTCTAGTCGGTGCTGATGATGAGCTAATCCTAGATTGTCTATAAATTCTGGACAGTTCAGTGTTTTAGTAGAGATAAACCACACTTTCTGTCGTAACAGGAAAGGTATTAAGCTAAACTTTGAAACAAAACTCAATTGTTCTTAGAAATACTTGTTGCAAATGTTTGATTCGATCAGTTAATCAGACAACGATTAGACAGCATTAAAAGCTGTTTAATATTTAACTGATGGTTAATAATGTGCTATGGTATCACAGCAGTAGGTGGTCTGTTGTTGGGACCCTCAACTTGACCTCGCGAAAGGGCAATGTTGTTACATTGTCAGAGTCTGATGCATGCTAGTTGATAGCCTTTATTAATAAGACAAAATATCGTTTCGATAAAGCTACCTAAATTCGATAATTTAAAGTTTATATTGCATTAGAATAAGAATTATTGATAGGATGCGATACTGATTTATATACTTACTTAATTAGGATCACTTTCACTATACTTTTTTTTTTAAATTAATTTATACAAATCGCATGCAATTTTGTGAAATCAATTTAGAGCTTTTAAAAATATTCTTACCACAATTGAGATATTATGTACTTCATAATACCTCAATGATTTATTGAGGGCCCTGATGAGCTATCATGCAGGTGTATTTCATTAGCAGTCCAGGAACCAGTCTTTGTCAAACACTAAACATGTTATGATATCCTGGTTCAGGCAGCAGCATAAATATGTATATTTTCCCATTTTAAAAGTAAAGTTGAATACTTTTAGCCTTTTGCATTCCATTATCAAACATTATTTTATTTTTAGTAATTATTAAATTTTGTTTTTATTGAAGTGCACCATCAACTGCCCATTATATTTCTCTCTCTCATTATCTAATTAGGTTGCCTGCAAGAGATTACTTTTTAGCGATAAGGCCGCCTTTGTACATTAAATTTATATCTTCAACGTATTGTTCAATTTACACGCAACTTTTGGTGTACAACAAAGTGTATTTATTATTATTATGTTTTATTTTTACTCACGGGCTTAGCCCGGTCTTTAAGGGGCTTGCGTGGGGACGGATCCAACACGTAGAGGCCCGTTTTAGAAGTAAATGGTGTGTAAAACACCTCCCTGCCACAATGATGAAATTACAGCAGTTGACCTCGGTAGGTGGTAGGGACTATGACTCTCTGGAGCACTCGGGTCCATGGTGTCGTTACGCACCAACAGCTCGCCACGAGCTACCCTGCGGGCTTATTATTATTTTAATCTGAAATTAGGGCGATTTAAAGTTAAGTAACCAATGCCTGAGGTAATAATGACGCACTCAATTGTTTCTAAGAGGTATGCAGATGTATAACAATACACACAGCCGAGTGTGAGAAGCAAACCTTAACAAATTGCAACAAACAATTTCGTTGCAATGAGCAATAATAAACGTAACACGGCTCCCTAAACGAAAACAAAAGGCGTTTAAAAACATTACGCCATAGTTCACTTCCTGCCGTAAGTGGCTGCCAGCAATATCGCATGTGGTACATTCAACACTTACATCTTGAGGCAGAAACACACGCTTTTACTTAATGGGGCTAGGAAGCGAGCGAGTTCAGTTCTAGTGTTTTATTTTATTTTAATTTTACTGAGGTTACATTAGCACACTTAAATTTACAAAATACACTGAGAATTAATTAAATCCACAATTTTTAAAGGTGAGACAACATGCTCTTTAAATAAACTTAGGGTAACTTAAACTATCTAAATTAAGTTTAGAATAAGTAAATATTATATACCTACGGAAAAGTTGTATTGCATACATTTATGTGTAATATTTAATTAGGTGAGCTGAGCGAAATAAACAAAAAATTTATCAATAATAATGGTTAGACTAAATCTGATTTGGATTTAGAGTTTCTTATTACGGTGCAAAAAATTATTGAATATATCACCTTTTAAGAAAATGCTCGGCCGTTGTCTGCACCATGCAAAAATCATATACATATATATTATTATCATATATATATATATATATTGGGGTGTCCGGGTAAGAACAACGCCCCCTCCATCTCTTCCCGTTTGTTGTCCGTAAGAGGCGACTAAAGGGGAAGACAAGAAAACTTGCAACAGCGTCTTTCTATTGGATTACCTACCACCTACATTGCAAGCGTGGGGATTATGGCAACCCCTCCCTTCTAAAGGGAAGGGGGTTCAGCAAAAGACGTAGTAGGTATGCAAAATACTATTCAGGTAATATCGCAATGATTTGCAGCTATGAAACTCCAACAAATAGTTTTATAACATCTGTTAGTTAGAATTTATTAAAGTATACTTTTAATTTTGGATAACCACAATAAAAAGAATCCACAATTGAAACTTTAGACTAAATTCATCTTGATAATTTTCTAGCATAAACTAGAAAATTATTAAGATGAATTTAGTCTAAAGTTTCATAAATCGCTCGTTTACGGGCTCCATAGTTTTTGCACAATACGTGACAATAAGCAGGGAACACCTCAAGCCTTAAAATTACGTGTTGGCGAACCTTAAAACTCTATGCAATTTTTTTTCCTTAGAAACAATCATATGTGCCATTGTTAAGAGAGGTATTTTTTTGCTTACTTTCATGGAGAATTGTTTCTAGTTATTGAGCTTAGAATTCAGCTTGTGCCTTATAAATAACCACTCAAGGGACTTTTAAAAATCGTAAATATTACTTAGCCAAAAGACTTCCATTGCTGGAAAAAGTCCGTTGGAAGGGAGGGGTTACCATAATAGCTTGGCAGGCGCCTTGGAGATCGCAGTATAGGTGGTGAGTAATCCAACTGAAAGACGCTGCAACTCGTCTTCTTGTTTTCCTTTAGTCGCCTCTTACAGGCACCCAACGGCATCTTTCTATTGGATTACCTACCACCTATAAGACGCGTGCTAAGCGTGGGGATTATGTTATGCCCCTCCCTTCTAAGGGGGAGGCCTTTTGTTCAGTAGTGAACGTGTTTCGACTGCTGATAATGATGATTAATTTGTTTATTATTTTTTATTAAATTAATAATATACTAACCGAATAGCCGCAGCTTCGCCCGCTCTTTTTATTATTCTGAATTCGTAATGATTTATACACCCAATGGATTCAAAACGCTGCAAGGCTTCACGAATAGTATCATAAGCTCTTTCTGCGTAGATCTGACCAACAATAATAACTAAGAAGTCACACCAAAAATATATATAAAAAAATGTATATAAGTATTAGTATCAGTTGTCTGGTTTCCATAGTACAGGCTCTGCCTAGTTTGGGATCGGATGACCGTATGTGGAATTGTCCCAAGATATTTATAATTTTTTACCAGGGCAATTGTGTTACAAGGACATTCACATCTTTGACCCCCCGTAGCCGGCTTCAAATCAATCGGAACTTGTAGAAATTAAAAATCAAAGATTAACTGTGAACATAGTTTTATTGCAAGACAATGATAAAAATTGGTCAAAAATAATAAGAATATAATAATATCTTGGGACAATCCACACACGGTCATCCGATCCTAAACTAGGCAGAGCCTGTACTATGGAAACCAGACAACTGATACTAATACTTATATACTTTTTTTGTAAATACATACTTAAATAGATAAACAACACCCAGACACTTGGCGGGAATCGAACCCACGACCCATCGGTTAGCAGGCAGGGTGTCTGACCACTAGACCAACGGGCCCGTCAATGAGAATGTAAGCCCTTTCAATGTTGTGAAATAATGTGTTTGTGTTTTTCTCAGATTGTGATTAATTTCGAAAGCCAAGATTAGATTTAAAATTTAAATTAGTGGTGTCTATGTAATTAATTGGTTGATTACCATCAGTATCCCATGGTTGCTACTCTCAAAATGAATAGTTAAAATGTGCCTAAATTGCATGAAATTACAAGATAATATGTATCTACATCCAATAGTTTAAGTTTATTCAGGTGCAGAAGAATAAAAAAGCATGTTCAATCATAATGCCAAAATAATAATTTACTGGGTTATAAACGTTTTGGGCTGACAATTTATTTTTGATACCTAAACGTACTTAGAGTAATTATTAGCCTCACGGGGACTAAAAATTAATTGACACAGGTTGTTGTTTTTTGTCGTTTGTATGCCTCTGACTTGGCTTACCAACAGTTAGATAGACTTGAGTTAGTGACATGAGTCCGCGAGCTTTATACACCCGCGGACCAGTCTGGGGGCTTTATATACCAACAGACGAGTGTCCGGCGCAAGGCAAGGCAAAGAACCGGATGAGCACGATGGAACATTCCCGGGGCTCGCCACACTAAGCGGGACGAGGACACCGTGGGGTTTTAGTCGGTAACTGCCGCACTCACAGACATCAATTAACTTTAATCGCAATAAGGACATTTTTTGTATTCTATTTATTTCGACTCTCCGATGATTATCTTTTAGTACACAGTAGAAGCCGTTCGTCTGTGGAATGCCTTACCGGTCACTGTTAGACATGCACCATCTCTGCCTATCTTTAAAGATCGTTTAAAAACATTTTATTTGTCCCAATGATTTTATATTCATATTATCCGGCTGCATTTATTTATTTATTATTTTTGGTTATTTATATGTGTTTCTATAGAGTATAACATTTATGTATTATACTAATATATATTATTTTGCTGTCACGTATTTTATTGTATGTAGTTGTGTTTTTTTTTTCTTTCTTTTTACGATAATGGTTTATATAAACAACCCCGCCTTGCAGTTCATAGTTCCTCTCCATCCAAAGGTTGCCTGGTAGAGATCACTTTTAGTGATAAGGCCGCCCATTGTTTCATTCTATTTACTGCTTTTCTTTTGTATCTTTGTGTTTTTCTATAATGGTGGAACTTTTAGTATGCATTACGAGATTATTGAAATATCTACTCACTATTCTTTCGACTTTCGAAGCCAAGTAATATATGTGATTACTTGGCTTCGAAAGTCGAAAGAATCCATTTTCAAAATATGGCTTAATCACAATTAACTATATTTGACATTTGTAGGTGCCGCAATAAGAGTCCGACATTCGCGCTGCTACCACCCGTGGTGGCGCGATAATAGATATTAGGATTTCCCCACGACAAAAAAAAAAAAAAGTCACATCCATATATGTCAACAACCAGAACCGACTTTTTACGTGGCCTCCCAAGCGCGAAGACGCTCAGTTTAAATGACACGTAAACGGTCACCCATCCTTGGACTGACCTTGCCTGACGTTGCTTAACCAAGTAATAGCTTTCCGAACAGTGATTACAACTACGTGACGCTTACCCTCAGGTGAGGAGCGAGACTCAGGTGGGGACTAGCGAGAGCTCGTCTTATCGCAGTATTGAAGTGGACGGAGCTAGTTTCAAGTTTCCGATTGGACTTGTGGTTTCTTAATGATTGACAGAATTTTCATTAAATATCCATTTATCAAGAGCGTGCAGGGTGGGTCTACCGAGAAGTCTTGGATCGCAGCGCTTGGCATGTGTGTCCATTTGCAGATTAATTACTAGATAGCGTGGTACTTGTCTTGAGCACAATACACAATGTGTTGCGTAAGTTTATGACATGTCTGTTATGTTCGTGACACACAGAGAGATATATTTTTTTTGGTATTATAATTGAGAATCAAACGAACTTACCTTGTGAAGTTTGATGTCTAATTATATGAGTTTATTGAACGAAGACAAGGCTGATTTACATGCAGCAGACGAGAGATCATGCTGCCCAAGTCACATATTTAAAGATAAAAATACATATTTTTAAAAATAAAATTCACTATTTTGACTCATTTCCCGGCAACGGCACGCAACCAGTCGCCATCTTCATTACTTTTAGAGCCAATTTTTTTCGATACTTTTCGGGAGTATTGAGGGAGGGCGGGAGTATCTTGTCTTCGTTCAATAAACTCATATAATTAGACATCAAACTTCACAAGGTAAGTTCGTTTGATTCTCAATTATACTTCGTTTATTTCACGAAGACAAGGCTGATTTACATGCAGGATGTTTAGAGCATCGAAAAAAATTAATTAAAGTTATTAAGGCATATTGCCTATCTATATACTTAATAAATTTCTTGTTTACTTTTCATGCAAGATATACAAGTAGGTATACAAAATACCGCGACAATGACTTTCGGTTCTGTAATGGCAGAGATATACATCTCTCTGCGGTATCTCTAGTTTTCAATTTTCAAACAATATAGAAAGCGATCTCCAACCCCATTCAAAGAACCTGCCCTGCAAGGTTCATTATTTATTTTTCAATTTATGCACACAGAAGGAAACAATTACATAAAATTAGTAGGAAAAAATGTACAAAAGTGCTGCTTATTTCATATGAAATCTCTTCCAGCAGACCTGTAAGAGGAGAGTTGAAAAAAAAAAAAAAAAAAAAAGAAGAGTAAAGTGGACACAGTGCACATGAAGAAAAAGTTTCCATATTTATAATATATGTGCATCTTATACATAAACAAACGTATCGAAGGATATCGACGACCCATGTATACTTCCCACTTTCGTATACATATAGGTATGTTTAATTATAAGTAGGTATAGTAATTGAAGATAGATGAGTGGGAAACAATTCATATTTTCTGTTAAATAGTGTAGAACGTAGAGGTTAACATTCGATTAGAGCGCAATTTTTTTTTTTTTTTGTTTTTTTTTTTTTTTTTATATTAAGCTTAATCTGGTGTGAACATGTATACAAACTACAGCACATAAATAAACATAATAAGCAGCTGAAAAAGTTGTAATGTTGCACAGTTACGAGCACTCATTTTCTAAGATAATTTAATAGCCAACTTGTATTCCAAATAAATTTTCATATTTGGTGCAATAGTAAAAATGTTTTACTTTACTACTTTGAAGAACCTTATTTCGTTGGGTATACGAGTATAAGTTCATTATTATAATATTACTGTTATCGTTGTTGTCGATTAGTGTAACAATGATAGATTCTGATTTCAGTTAAAGTAATGTGAGTGTAACCAGAATAATGTCTTGTAAAATAAATGATAGCATAGCAATTATCAAGGGATAGCGGTATCCTATCGATAAGGCTATAATATGCCCAATTATCATTAGGCGATTCACATAAAATTTAAGATTCTAAGTCTGTATTAACATCTTTTTACCAATAATTGATGTGAGCAATTATTATGATAGTGGACATAGACGTCTAGAGTTTATCATGTTATCCTGTATTACCGTCTATGATCGATTAATCAAATGATCTTGTAACTTATTATATAAAACTAATGTTTGTCGGGACGGATAATGCGGTGACTAGAAACCTCAACCGCCACCCTAAAGTCGAGGGCTGACTCCCAGCCAGGATAACAATTGTTTGACATGTACACATCCAGCATGAGGTTGTTACAATAAATTATGTATTCATATTTGTACATACACATGTCACTGTATGTTCGCCGGCGGCCGGGTGCCGCCGTAGCACAGACATTGCTCAATGTTTGCAGTGTGTGGCTTAGGGGATTTTTTTATAAATTGTCAATACAGTCAGCTACTAATATAGTATTCCAAAGCATACCTGTAGCATATTCAGCTCGTAGTGTTTTTCTGCGTAGTTACTGGACTGCAGGCATGATGAAAGCGACGTCATCGTTGTGCAAGGATCTGCACAGGCCTGTGGTAGGGATAAACTTACGGCTTCTAGGCTGTCCACACCCCATACGTTACGTTCTTGTTTGATTACCGTATACGCTGTGGTTAGTAACATTTTTCAATTCAATTCAATTCATGTATTGCAAAATATGAGTACCTAGTTAATTTCAGGTGTTATACAAATAAAGTACCATCATATTTGACTTTGCGGTATGCAATTACTTGATACGAATTTAAAGTATTCGAGCTGTGTAGGCAACGCTGTTGGACCTTCTTGATTTCCCTGCCTTGCCAAATTTACAAAACTGATATTGTTACTACCTATAGGTACAAATATGTCATAATATAGGTTGTTCTAAGGTTTTACGAGTAAATAAATTGAAATTGAAATATATGTTTATAGAATGCTTAAATTCAGTACTAGTAGTAGTATTAACTCCAGTACGGCGGAAGCTTGCTTAAATGATTTATTTTACGCAGGGCCTTGGCCCAATAATTGCTAAGTATATATGTCCTTGAAAGTGGTAAATCTGATTGATTATTAGGATCTCATAATTTACAAGATTATGTTTTGTATACGCAAGTTATGCGCAATATTATTATTCACGACCAGTAGTCACAATCAGTATTATTATTTATACCTTTTTACTGATTTACACTTACTGGGAGACATACTTTGCTATAACTCGGTCTATGCGCTACCTCCTCAGGTGGCGCATACCTAGCTGGGGTTCATAAAATCCATATCTAGCAGTATGTGCCTGACAATTTGATATTATGTCTGGTACTATACATAGCATTAAAGATTGTTTTATGTATTAGCTTGATGCCATCGGAGCTATACACGGTATACGGGGGAATCCGACAATAATACATATTGTAAGGTAGTTTGATGTCATAAGACACATAACCAGTTTACGTAAAGATCAAACAATAAATACACTTTGTAAGGTACATATTTTGATGTGACAGGCACCCTACACAGTGTACGTGAGGATCGAACAATAAATACACGTTGTAAGATAGTTACACGCCATAGGACCCATACACGGTTTACGTGAGGATCAATCAATAAACACATATTGTGCATTTTGTCACAGGACCCATACACGATTCACATGAGGATCAAGTGAGTACACACTGCGACGTAGTTGGATATCTGATACTTACACGGGATACTTACACGATGCCCATGAGGATTAACCAATGAATGCACATTATAGTGTGGTTGGACGTCATATGATCCATACATGATTAACGCGAGGATTAAACGATGAATGCGCCTCGCAGTGTAGATAGACGTCAAATGATCCTTACACGACTAGCGCGAGGATTAAACGATGAATGCGCCTCGCAGTGTAGATAGACGTCAAATGATCCTTACACGACTAGCGCGAGGATTAAACGATGAATGCGCCTCGCAGTGTAGATAGACGTCAAATGATCCTTACACGACTAGCGCGAGGATTAAACGATGAATGCGCCTCGCAGTGTAGATAGGCGTCAAATGATCCTTACACGACTAGCGCGAGGATTAAACGATGAATGCGCCTCGCAGTGTAGTTAGACGTCAAATGATCCTTACACGACTAGCGCGAGGATTAAACAATGAATACACATCATAGGTAACATTGAATACATATGTCATAAGATCCATACACGGTTTACGTGAGGACAATACGACTAACGCCTCTTGACCAACTCCGAAGACGATGACAGCTCCTAGCTATTCACAAACACCACAGCAAAAAGACATCACAGAAAAGTATGGTTATAATTATATTTATTTATTTCATGGCACCTTCCGTACACTATATACGTGTATTGTGTATTCACGTAGGTAACACGTTTTCATAACACAAAGTAGGTAGTGTATGTTATAGTAGTAATATTTTCGTAACATTGAAATTGTGATATCGAAATGGTATATCTGATTATGATTAATTTGTGGGTTCAAATAGGTAAATATCTTTGATTATATATACGTCTAGATAGCGTGTTCGATGTTCAAACACTTGACAATATCAAGTATACCAAAACATCAAATTGGTATACTGGGTTGTTTAGTATCACTTGAACTCTACCGATGGTTTGTGCTCGCAAAAAAAAAAACTTATTGCCGAATTGTGTAATCAAATCGTGAAAATATTAACTAAGTAAAATTAATAAAGATCCTAACTTAATTTTCCATTCATAAGTCTTAAGATTCTGTGAGGGATTATTATAAAAACTCGATTGTTTTTTACGACAATTTGTACATTGTCCGACTAGACTGGTGTGGCTAGGTAATAATGGGGGAATATATCTTAAGTCTGGGGTAATTTTTCTTTTGACAAAAATGAATTCAATGAAACTTAATACGTAGTGACCAAAACATGAAATAAATCAATTATAATAATTTTAATTTATTTTTTTGATAAATTAATTACTTTTATATAGGTAAGTACTTAGAAGTATTTTTTCTTCCTGGTCATGAGGCAAATAAGACGTTCCGACGACCTGTTGGTAAGGGACACGCCATTTAATTTAATTTAATTTCAATTCAATTCAATTCAATTCAATTCAATTCAATTCAATTCAATTCAATTCAATTCAATTCAATTCAATTCAATTCAATTCAATTCAATTCAATTCAATTCAATTCAATTCAATTCAATTCAATTCAATTCAATTCAATTCTTTTCAAATCAAATCTATTTTATTTTATTTTATTTTATTTTATTTTATTTTATTTTATTTTATTTTATTTTATTTTATTTTATTTTATTTTATTTTATTTTATTTTATTTTATTTTATTTTATTTTATTTTATTTTATTTTATTTTATTTTATTTTATTTTATTTTATTTTATTTTATTTTATTTTATTTTATTTTATTTTATTTTATTTTATTTTATTTTATTTTATTTTATTTTATTTTATTTTATTTTATTTTATTTTATTTTATTTTATTTTATTTTATTTTATTTTATTTTATTTTATTTTATTTTATTTTATTTTATTTTATTTTATTTTATTTTATTTTATTTTATTTTATTTTATTTTATTTTATTTTATTTTATTTTATTTTATTTTATTTTATTTTATTTTATTTTATTTTATTTTATTTTATTTTATTTTATTTTATTTTATTTTATTTTATTTTATTTTATTTTATTTTATTTTATTTTATTTTATTTTATTTTATTTTATTTTATTTTATTTTATTTTATTTTATTTTATTTTATTTTATTTTATTTTATTTCGATAACGCTATGGCTATTTATGGGAAAATATTTATAACTGGAGATCCCCAAACACGCACACAACCACAGATGACGCGAGTGTACAACGAGGCCTGCACGCACACACGAATAATGAGGTTGTTATGCTTATTAACGTAACGTTACAAGACTAATAGGTATCTAGACGTATATATAATCAAAGGTAAATATCCTATATCACGTCATCCCCGCGCAAAATAAATACGTTGGGATATCACGAGTACATCATACGATGAGCATCGAATAGAATATAGTTCATGATAGGTACCTACCTTAATTATTTATGTTTTTTCCAAATGCCAAAGTACACAAAAGCGCGCAAACGCCCGGCGCCCTTAAGATACTATGTTGGGACACACATACAATACACGTTTTGTGATACTGAGCATTTACGTACGACATACCTTGGCGTATTTATGATTGAGATGTTTTAATCACAATGTAGATTATTTAATTAATATAAAAATATAATAAGTGGGTAGCTGCCGAAAAGAAAAATATTAGTCTGTACTTTGAGATATAGTTTTGTACTCACCTTGAAGTTTTATGACAACTACAACAAGTAAAGAATTTACCAATATTATGCTGACACATCTTATGACGATACAATATCTTCACTAGCGGAAATTTTCTTTAAATCCAATCTTATTTGATTTGTGGAGGTAAATTTACGTGTGACTCGGGCATCACAAAATCACGTAATGAAGATGGCGACTGGTTGCGTGCCGTTGCCGGGAAATGAGTCAAAATAGTGAATTTTATTTTTAAAAATATGTATTTTTATCTTTAAATATGTGACTTGGGCAGCATGATCTCTCGTCTGCTGCATGTAAATCAGCCTTGTCTTCGTGAAATAAACGAAGTATAATTAATGGTGAAATTACCAGGCACAAGGACATAATATTTAATGTCTTAAGGGTCGGCAACGCGCTAGTGATTCTTCTGGTGTTGCTAGCGTGTATAAGCTGCGGTGACTGCTTACCATCAGGCGGGTTGTATGCTTGCTTGCCACCTTGGTAGTATTAAAAAAAAATGATAAATGGTGATGCAGACAGCACATCAAGCTAGTTTAGCTTTATAACTAAACAATGGAAATGATCTCGTGTTAGTGCTAGCGCGCACGAGTGACTATTGTCATGGTGACGTTTTGTCACTCTTGTTTAGTCTGCGAATACGTAGGGAGATGCGCTCTCGTCACGACGTGACAACCTGGTGGCATTTACGTCTTCTCTAGAACACTGGCAACTTTGCTGACGGCAGAAATAAATCAATCAAAAGTGGCGTTATTTTATATTATGTCTACTCTCCCAAGAGGTGCTCTATTTGAAATGGGTGTTCTTACTGTGCTGTGTTTTTAGATATTTTTTTACTTAAAAAAATATACAACATGGTGCTAAGAAAGTAAAATGGCAAAACCTTAACGTCTTTTAAAAGATCAGTCAGACGATAGGTGCCGATAGCCGGAGTTATTACAGTATACTACTAGTTTTTGTGCATTATGTTCTTTACCAAGGAATTTACCACTGGGAAACGATCATGCGCAGAGTGGACATTTCACTTACTCACGTGACTAACGGAATCATCTATATTTACAGTATAGTCAGCGTTAGCCTATATTTCTCAACAGGAATAACTCGACTTTGTCGAGTAGACTTCACGTAGGATTTGAACTCCGTGTTTCGTTGCTAACATCGATAAAATAATGATTTCTGATATTTACGCGAATACTACCTACACATTGAAATGAAACTATTAAGGATTATATCGCGGTTTATCGATAAAATTTTCATTCTGTACAAGTTAAAAATCGAAATCGAACCTAATTATACAACATACCATACCGAATTTCCCAACACTGTGATCAAGAAAATGATCAACATCCTTAATTCTATTAAGGAAATTTTCTTTTTATTAAGCGAATTCTCAGTGTGCCTCTGACTTGACTTTCCATTGTGAAAATAACCTCACGATCTTTGACACATCCAATCGCATTCTCTCTCAAACATCATTAATAAACATCAAAATATATTTGTTATGCTAAAACAGTTTTTAATAACTAAATCGTTTGACGTTCAATTTGGCCGAACGATCTGTCGTGAGAGGCTAGTTGTGACATGCCTAAGCATGCAACGGTTGATGGGAAAATCGCTAATGATTGTTTTAAATCTCTATCCGGGTATACGCGACATGTTCCGTGTTCTTTAGTCACGATTATTAATTTAGCGAATCTAAATTATTTTTTAAATATCTTGACCGGTCTTGTGAGATTTTCTCCTTCATATTCCTTAAGAAGGGCTTCGGTATAAGGGTATCGGTATCCACTTTTGAACAAAGGCCTCCCCCTTAGAAGGGAGGGGTTGCTATAATCTCCCTGTTTGGCAGGCGGCTTGGGGATCGCAGTATAGGTGGAAGATAAATCCAAAACAAAGACGCTGCTGCCCGTCTTCCTGTTCTCGCTTAGTCGCCTCTTACGACACCCAACGAAAGGAGATGGGGGGATGCAATTCTAAAACGGCACCAAGTGGCATGCACAGAGGGTAGGCAAGGAAATGTATTCGGCTTGTTTAATCAATTATATACATAATATTAATATGCAATTTTAAATATCCATAAATTAGCAGATTCTATAGACATATTAATTTGCATATAAAAACTGTAATAAGTTTATTCAGAGGGTACACACAAAAAGACTTTGCCTACCCTACGATTTATCTAAATCCTCTTAATTTAAAAATATTTTGTACTGGCATGTAATACCATGCCAGTACAAAATATTTTGATGACGTGACGTGATGTTTTTAAATGTAAATGGATACGTCTATAAAGTTAGTTCATTTAAGGATATTTGTAGTGGCACACTGCAAATAGCTTAGAGTACAGATAACTCGCAGATATGTTTGCTTACTTTCTGTGCATGCCACTGCCCCACAGTCAAGAGACTAAGTTTATAAAATTATCAGACACAACTAAAGTCTGGAAGTCTACCACCATCTGTTGGAGCAGTATTATTCTAATATTATTTTCGTGAGAGAAAGAAACAGAGCTATAAGCTGCGTCTATGCGTTGGAGCAGTATTATTCTAATATTATTTTCGTGAGAGAAAGAAACAGAGCTATAAGCTGCGTATATCGGAGACACTCTCCTATGACAATGTAAGGTTATTTTAACACTGCCATAAAAGCTGATGAGACGATCTACACGTGGGGTGGTGTAGATCGTCTGGTCTTAGTCTTGGTAAAGATTGGCCGTTGTGGTCGTATCGGACAGGAGGACGTTATTATTAGGGACTAGCTGACCCACGCTGCTCCGCATGCGCTAATTTTACGTTAACTAAACTTTTAATAACAGACATTCGCATCGAATACATAACCTCCTTTTTTATAGTCGGTTAAAAGCTGGGACCCACTTTTTACTTGCTCTCCGAAGCACGGACCCGTTTCGTTCAAATGGCGTTAAGCGGTCACCCATCTATTTAATGACCTTACCTAACGTTGCTTAACCCGATCGGTTACAAAACCTTGATAACAACTCTCTATGAGTGTTCTCTTACTAATATTTATTATAATTATGAAGAAAAATTTATAAAGTCGGACCAAAGCGTATAACCAAGTACCCATTTTGACTTTAATCCCCTCTACCAAAAGAACCGTGCTAGATTACGGGATATAAAGTACCCTATGTCCTACCTCGTAGTAAGATCTCAAATCATGCCAAATTTCATTTGAATCCATTCAGTAGTTTCGGCGTGATGCGCAGCCGTGATACAGACAGACAGACAGACAGACAGACAGACAAAAATTACATTTTCGGCCTCAGTATCGGTTATAGAATGCCCTCCAAATATAATTTTCAAAATATCTTGAATGTACAGAATTGGACCCGTTACAGTTTTATTATAAGTATAGATTTGTTTAGGTCCCTTTTGTATCTTGTGGCAAGCACTGTGATGCCTCTCCAGTCCCTAGAGGATGGGTGTTGTGCAGCTATATATATATATATATATATATATATATACCACTGCAAAACTACTTCACAACAGCTGAGATTACGATGTAGCACTAGTTTATAATTTTAAAAAAAATAACTCGACCACTGACCCGTAATCGACTAATAAAAAATAATGGATAATCATAATTACTTAATCGTATTACCTGAGCCAAATATGGCTAGGGCTGCCAACTTTTATTATTTTTAACACTCTCTTAAATATAATTATAGATAGAAGACATCAAATAATTTTGCTGAATCCAGTAGACGCAGACGACTAAGAAAATAATTCAAGTGAACTAAACTTAATGATTTTTTTTCATCATCATCACCATCAGCCGAAATACGTCCACGACTGAACAACGGCCTCCCCCTTAGAAGGGAGGGGATCGCAGTATAGATGATACAGGTACAAATTAATCCAACAGAAAGACGCTACTGCCCGTCTTCTTGTTTTCCCTTAGTCGCCTCTTACGGACACCCAGGGGGAGGAGATGGGTGGGTGTTATTCTTACCCGGACACCCCACGGGGCCCATGGGAATTTTTTTCACTAGTAGGAATTCTTACTGTGCTGTAGAGTAGTCGCAATTTGATCCTCGGAGTCGCTGCCGTACTCAATACACGCCCTAGTGTCCACAGCCCGAAACGATTCGTATCCAACAGTAACCTTTATCATACCAAGCCTGCAAAAAGTCCTTAACCTATCAGCTCTATCGGGCTTTAATCTAAAAAAAAACTGGCAACCCTAAATATGACATAACTCATGGTCTCTACGTCTCTCCTCGTTACCACCGCGTCGCGTGTAGATCGTATCGGTCAAACGGACCCGCAGATTGGGTTCCATTCACACTTCCTCTGACGCAATGTTCCCATACGACCGGCAATTGTCTTGTTAAAAAAATGCGCATTGCTTTTCACTTTTTGCCGTGGGTAAATACGGTTGTATAGAGTTTGAAACTTGCAACTATTCGCTAATAGAGATCATCAATTTATGTTATTATTTAGAAAATAAAAAAGATGCAGGCCTACCATGGCTTAAATCAGTAGTTCCCAAAGTGGTCCAGGTGGACCCCCAGGGGTCCGCAAGAGATTCGACGGGGGTCTACGTTGGCATGACCAATTAATATTTAACCAATCGATTCTCACTTTTTGGTAGAAACGTAGCTGAAGGGGGTAAATTTTAAAACTATCAGAAAAAATGTCTGGACACCTTTTGTTTAAATAGATTCTACCTAATTCTTTGATGCTATAGATTCGACAATAATAATGGTTTTTAAACAAGACTGGCCAAGAATCCAGGACGTATTAAGATGCTGGATATAAAATCAAGTAGACAAGCCCGCTGAGTTTCTTGCCGGATTGCCGGATTGCAGTTCAGGCCGTATTCTGATCCGGTGGTAGTTTAAAAAAAATACTGGCCATTGAAAAGTGCTAGCATTCTAGCATTCAGCCCATATGGGTTGATATGAACCCCAAGACACCTGATCGCAATATAGAAGGAAGGTAATCGATTAGAAAGACGCTGCCCGTCTTCTTGTTTTCCCCTAGTCATCTTTTAGGACACCCAACAGGAGGAGATGGGGGGTGCTATTCTTACCCAGACACCCTATGGGCAGCACTGTCTATATTGACGAATGCATCGTCCCGTCAACGAAAATGGCAGTCTACTTACAAAATTAAAATAAAAACTGACAAACACATTGTACGTATTCAAATATGGAGTTAGAAGTTAGCGAATTAAAGCCATATTTGCATAACTATTCTAGCGATCATATATTCACAATGCAAGCTATGACCTCTGTGGGTGTACCATAGAGCTTGGGCGGGTGTTAACATAAAACGAACACGCTAATTCACTTTCACACGTTGTCCTACGTCCAGGAAGAGTTACGAATGAAAGCTTAACTATCAAAGCACATTTTTATTCGTTTGTATTTCGAACATGACATTACATACGTTAGAATCAACAGGGAAAGTTAAGAGGCACATCATTGTAACTTGAATGAAAAATATGTAAGTATTTGTCTCACTAGAATATACGTTAAGTCGAAATCAGGTAGAGGTAAAAGTAATAACTAATGTGTGACTTGCAGCAGTGCAGCTTGTGCAGTCCAGCTGTCTATAGGCAGACGTGGTGTTTACCATCACGCGATCGTCTTTTTTCTTTCGTCACTAAAAATAATAATAAGACCTGTTCAAAACTGCACTATTATAAAAATCCTAGCTGACCCGCACAGCTCCTACTGCGCATCTTTTATATCACATAGCAGTACGAAATATTCTTTACAACCTATTCTTTCTCATCCCTACCAAATATGAATTAAAAAATCATAAAAAGTCAAGTCATTTCGGAGGAGTGCGACCACAAACACCACGTTTTGACGGTCACCACACGAAATTTTTATATACGTAATAAGAAAAATACTCTTCTTTTTCTTTTAATTACGTATAGGGCAATATTTAATGGTTTTTTTTACAGGCGCCCTGTAAAAAAAACATTAAATATTGCCCTATTAGGCATATCGACGTGTTTTTGACATATCGTTATAAATTCATAACAAAATAACTTTATCGGAACGACAAGGACGCGGTTTCGTAAAAACGTTTTTGAGCGTCTGAAAATGCTCACAGAGAATTAGTTACGTTATACGTAACACGAAATGAAATTATCACATGTAATTTTCAAAATAAATCACAAATCTCAGTAAAGATTATAGTGAAATACTGATTCAATTAGAAATATATCAGCTCTGACTATAATAACCGATTCATTCGGATAACGATGCTAAAGATGGTAAAAACAAATTTAAAAAGTAAAAGTGAAATAATTACCGACGCGTCGATATTTGCTGCGGAGAATTGAACCATCATCGCTACTATAAATTATAATGGTTATCTATGATATATTGGATATCCATGTACCTACCAGTGTTTAAATTAAGGTTGGCAATCAAACTTCAGTAGTAGAAAAAGTGGGTAGGGTGTCGTATCAGGAAATTGCTTCACCGACAAGAGCACACACAGCTCTTTAATTGGAGAGAGATCATAATAAATGCTGACTCAAAAAAATAAAACTAGAAATCTTTCCATATATACAATAGTCCCTACACCAGCCAGTAAGCTGCTGTCTAAATCTTATTTCCAGCAGTTGGTCCTGATAGGTGTGTTCCATACCTATCATTAATTTCTCCCAATATGCCTCTATGTGTTGGATTCGTCCCCACGCAAGTCTTTTAAAAGTCCGGGTGTAAAAGCCCGTGTTATCAAAAACAATAATAATAAATACATTTTATTGTGCACCAAAAGTTACATATAAATTGAAAACACGTTGAAGATGTCAATGTACAACGGCGGCCTTATCGATAAAAAGCAAAAAAAAAGTATAAGATTAAAAAAAAAAATCCCCATGTTAGGATATTTTTCTTTGCATAATTGCCTCGTATTCTTTATAAACAAATAGCTGTCCCGCGCAGCTCCACCTGCATAATTTTCTAGTTTTCTGAGCAACTTTATTAATTTTTTCTTCATAAGAATCTTCCCCTGGCAATATCGAACACAAAAAAAGAATTATTCTATTTGGTGCAGTCGTTCAGAAGTTATGCCCGTACATACATTTCGACGATTCTTTTTTATTTATACAGATTACATAAAGATTTTTTATAGGTAACCGAAATCTATTATTGTAAAACTTTACAAAAACAATACCTTTACAGTTAACATTTTACCATTCGTAGTGTACATCAAAACTAACGAACAGCAGCCGCTGGCTGGTCAATTTCTAGCAATTACTGAACCATTATCGAATTATGTACCTCTATGTAATAGTGGCCAGAAAAAGTTTATTGCAAAGACTAAAGATACACGCAGAGGAGAATTACGTAAATGTAATAGAAAGACACTTTCAGGAATGCGCATTTCTGCTTGCTTAAGTAAAGCAAGCAGAAATGCGCATTCCTGAAAGTGTCTAAACAGTAAGAAAATCACTTTAATTGTAGCAACAAAGACGACATGATAAAGATTCTCTTAAATTATTAAGTGATTTGGTAATAACAACTGGCATCATTTTTAGGGTTCCATACCTAAAAGGTAAAAAAGGAACCTATTATGGTCTGACTTCGTCTGTCTGTCTGTCTGTCACACACCTATATATTTCAGGAACCACTGATGCTATCGATTTGAAACTTGGAACAGTTTTAGATCTTAATTATCCAACCCCATGGCAAATGAAAAAAATATATTTTTCTTTTAATTTTTTTATAATGGGGCTCGAAATGGGTCATCAAAATTTCAAAGTGAGACTACTATAGTGAGTGGGGTATCATATGAAAGGGCTTCATTTGTGCATTGTAACGTTTTTAAGAAGAGAGAGAGAGGCTTCGTTACAGGTATAGGAAGAAAACAACAAAGATTACAAAAAGATAGGTAATTTTATTATAGTAAGTTTGTTATACAGTTTTAAGTTAATAGCGGAACAGTTTTAGAAAGAACAGAGCATGTGATCTCTAGGGTCGTGGTCGAGTGGTTGGAAGTGTGGTTCGATGCACCTGGTGTTAGTCGGCCAGGGCACGATGAGGTAAGGGTGGCCGCCTCAGACCGGGCGGTCCACCGGGCATGGTGCAAGCGGCCTGGTCCCGAGCAGCGGGCCAGACGGGCACCATGCCAGCAGCAATTTAGTAGACCGGCCTGGTAGCAGGCCGGAAGTAAGACCGGGGGACGCCCAAGGGCGGCGTGCCCCCAGCTAGTAGTTGCGGGACGCCCAAGGACGGCGCCCCGTAGTAGCAGTGGACGGGGGCACCCGAGTGGCGGTGCCCCGCCGTAGAATGTGGTGCGGAGGCGTCCAAGGACGACGCCCCGCCGTTGGAACGAGTGCGGAGACGTCCAGTGACGACGCCCCGCTGTAGGAACGAGTGCGGAGGCGTCCGGAGACGACGCCCCGCCGTAGGAACCCCTGAAACAAACCGTGCACAGTGCTTAGCATCATGCTGAGGCAAACAAGGTAGCAGGCAGAGCTTATGGTGCACTTAGTTCCAGGTGAAAGATGAAGTTAAGCAGATGATACCAGTCAGGGCATAGGTTCAATGCACGGGCTAAGCATGAGCCACGTGCATATGCAAAACAATGAGAAATGTATGTAGGCACTTGCTGAGCAGCATTTAACCGGCAAGCAGCAACCGGTATATGAGGTTAGGGACGCTAAAAGATGAAGAAAAACGTACGAACACGTGGCGATGGGTGGCGGTGAAGCAACTGCGATGCAAATCACTTCAGCCCGCACAGGTAGAAAGTAAGGTGAACATCTTAGTTCACATATTGTGAACAAGGAAAAACACATTGCCACGCGGTCCAGATACTACGTACAAGGGACACTTAGAAAGAAAAACACACTAGACTCACCAAGTGATGGGGATCCAAAGAGGAACCTCCGGTTATGACGAGGGCTTTTATAGGGAAGCCAAGTTGTTGCCAGCACAGAGTACTATGAATATAGGGTACCAGAGAGCGTACTTTTTTTTTTTAAATATGGAACTACGCATATTGCGTTGCACTTTACGTTTTATACAGATATTTAGTAGGTACGGATATATTGTTTTTATTGAGTCACCGGTACAGTATCGATACGTCTCCCAAGACAGTGACGTATGCTGAGTGACATTTGATATGTCAATTAGAATGTGACATTGATATTATGTCAATTAGTATGTAAACAACATTAGTTTTGTTTTTTACTTTATAGAATGTATGTTTTTGTTTAAATTAACTTTATAAGGTAAGTAATTTGTTACAGCATCTCAAAACATATTTTTATTTTGGTTTATGTCATGCAGTTTTTGGCTGATAATCAAAAATTATCTCTGAAGTTTGTGAAGGGAAAAATCTGAAATAATTATGGGTAATACATGTCTATCTATATTTTACAGAAAAATAAAATGATCTACCTAAGTAGTACAGTTTTTACGTAATCCTAAAAAACCTCGACAAACAAACTTAGTTTTGCGGTTTGTTTTTTTTGCTTTCTGAGGTGTAAGACGACTAGTAAAATAACTCTAATATGGCCAATAATGGTATGGAACCCTCGGTGGGCGAGTCCGACTTGCACTTGACCGGTATTTTTATTAAGTACTACGAAACAACAAAACACGTAAAAAAAAAAACACGTACGTAATTAAAAGACAACATTAAGTACTACGACTTTGGGAAGGGTTTACAAACCTTTTACAGAAAAAAACAGAGCTAATCGAAAATAATTGGCGTAAAATGTATCGGTGTCCAAGGTTATGGCAATTCGGTTCTCGAAATAACTTTGATTTGTAAGTAATTACCGTTAGTCGATTAACTTTCTATTCACTAACACTGAACATTATTTTAAGTGTCAAAATAATACTTTTGCGAAATCGAAATATGTATCAGTTTCGATTTGATTTCAGTGCGGACGTGGCTTATTACGTTTTCAATACCAATTTGTACACTTATTATGTTTGCCAAAACAATTAATGGGCAAATAAAATCTATTTGTTATTTATAATTTACGTTCGATAGTTATTTGTGAAAGGTGTCATATGGAGATGTGGAAATCACATTGTATCGTAATGTCCATTCTATTTTTGTTTAGTTGATCTTTGTGTCAAGGCTTTTGACGGACGGCGCGAATTGATTTCTTGTAACGAAGACAGTGATTGTTTATTGAGTTTATTGCTCAGCGAAAGTACGCGATGCGTACGCCACCTACACGACAGTGGGAATAAAATTAATATAGTGTTTTTTTTTAATAAACTGTGTTTTTTCAGGAGGCTTTTCTTCACACATAAATAATCTTTGACATATTGTTTTGTCTACTAGTGTTAAGGAAAATAAAGCTATTTTTTTATTTAATTTGTGTATTTTTATTTTTGGCCGTGGAATGGTATACGATTTTCGGAAGGCACTAACTAGCGTTTTACATGCTTCAAAAGGAGATATTTGTTTCGAGTGTTCTCTACTTTTGGCTCACTTTGTGGACTAAACATTACTATTACGGCTTTGTTTCAGAATATCTGACATTGCGGTGGTCTACCTGTATTGTCTCTTACCTAAACTTATTACCATCTTTTTTGCTGTCGGAGAAGAAACCTTTCAACCGTACCCGGCCATCATACGGGCGATTAGCTTCAATAGACCGGATTATGTAGCTTCATCGATGCTATGAAGAGCATTTGGGCACTTCATTCGGAACTTGAGTCTCTCCAGTGCCGGACGAACGCTATAGCTTCTCGGGAAGTAATGCACGCTTCCTCCGTCAACATCACGGTGCTCGCAACTACGTGGGGTTTATACTGCACTGTCGCCGGCCTCGGGGTCACATTTAGTAGAGAGGGCCGTACAGAGACCCCACTCTGTGCGTAACCCACGAAACGTCCTAGAAAAGGGACGTATCGTCATTTACCTACCGACCTATAATGCTTCGCAATGATGCCACCTGATAGAGTTGTGATGCAACCGTGAAGGTAGACTCTTATATTAAGAACACTGTGAAAAGGGCCCCTTTATCAAAGCATCGGCAGCCGCCTAGTAATCCACTCTTGGTTAGCTCAACTGACCTGAATTCATGAGACGTTGACCAATAAAACTAACACAGCACTATCGCCAATATAATACCACGTATAGTAATTATGAATTAAAGGCCAATAGCTGACAGATCAGCCCGTGGAATGCAGATTGATTTTTATATAAACACACCCGCCGGCGAAACATAGCTCGCGATTTAATTTGCAGCTAACAAGGTATTGCGAATGAAGTGCCCGCCCGTTGATCGATGGACATGACAAAATTGGCTAACCTAATTTATATTATTAATTAAGTTCTTTTATACCCGAGCCTGGCACAGCGGCCAGTAGTTTTTGGTCAGAGTGGTGGCCTAATCCCCTTTGTCATGAGGGGAGATCCGTGCCCAACAGTGGGACGAAAACAAGGGCTGGTATATAGATACCAGCCCTTGCGTGATGGCATCACGGATGCCAAGGAAAAAAAAATTGAAGAGTAAGTAAAACCATAAAATAATAATAATACAACTACTGTGACTGATCTATTTCGGCAACTTTGAAACTTTGAAACTCAAAAAAAGACCTCCCAGGAAAACTTAATACTGTTTTATGACCGACGTTGAAATTTACGGCGAAATTAAGATGATAAGATACTTATGTAGTAACTACTTAACATTTAGTCTGCATGAGTGTGCCAATAGTTTGATAATTACATAATATTAATATTGTAAATAAAGTTTGCACAATGCGTGTAGTTATTCCTGAGTAATTAAATATCATTGTGTATTAGTATGGTAATATAATCGCACTAGAGTTGCGATAATCTCTGTTACGTTGTGTTCGGTAGACGTGTCGATGCAATGTCGACTTGTAATATTTTTTTTTTCAACTTCACCCGTGGGGAGTCCGGGTAAGCACAGCACCCACCCATCTCCTCCCGTTGGGTGTCGGTAAGAGGCGACTAAGGGAAAACAAGAAGACGGGCAGCAGCGTCTTTCTATTGGATCACCTAACCACCTATACTGCAATCAAAGTCCCTGCAAGCGTGGGAATTATGGCAACCCCACCCTTATAAGAGGGGGGATTTTGGCTGCTGATGATGATTCAACTTAATAACGTGACAAGAAAGACGTGTGCCTGATGGTAAGTGCCACGCCATCCTTTAAACAGCTGTACTTCACACCCGAGACATTAGTTTAGTTTATGGAGCCCGGAAATTTTACCAGGTACAGTGTTACCCTTCATTCCAGAACACAGGTTTACACATTGCTGGTCGGTGGCAAAATGTCTTTCACTGCAGCAGCACCTGCCCGGACGGGCCCTTAGCATTTATTTAATTAGTTAAAGATGATTAGTTTTATTAGTTTAAGATGAGCGCAAGTAGGTTAGATTGTCCCTACGTCTGGCACTGTTGTGACCGCCATGTGATAACATTCAGTGCGGGACGTAAGTTTTAATTGTGAATCTGTGTAAGTATGTGATTTTGGGTGTGTGTTTTTATTGTCATTTTGTTTGTATTTTATCGTTATGTGTGATTGTGATAGTGTGTGATTTCGTTTTTGTGTTTGTATTGTATAGTTTAATTTATGTGTGTAATGTTAGTTGGGTTAGTATGGGTCAATCGTTACCTCCTTCGGAGTCGCTGGACGCTCGTGGTGTGGGCCCTTTGAGCGTCCATTGAGTACGGCGGTGACTCCGAAGAGGACGGCGGCGGGGTTGCGACCCCCGTCCCCGTGAGTACCGTGTCAGGTTCCCGGGGGGCTACAATGCGTCCCCCGGCGGCGGGCTCAAAGGCAAGGCACTGAGGGGCCCCTGGTGCAGATCCCACCGGAGAGCCCTGGGGTCCTCCTGGTCGCCCTCCTCTCAAGTGCCGATGCGACAGCCGCGGGGGTTTTAGTGGGTAAGAATCCCACATACCCCGGTCGAGCCCCACAGCTCCTGGGGATCTTTAGAAGATTTCCCCCGCGTCAAAAAAAAAAAGGGTCAATCGTTACCTGTTTTTTTTTTAGTTTGGTGCCTTGTGGTAGGTATATATTTTTGCCTGTTTTGTATGCACGCAACTGCTGTCATGTATACCTTAACGTGTATGGCCAGCTTTAGTAATTGTATTACGTGTAATCCAACGGGTCCCTTAACTTCGCCTTAATAAAGCTCATTATCAATTGTGTCAGCGTCATGTAGATAAATTATAATGGCTGTTTATCGGTCACCTGTCATTAAATAAGCTTTCGATATCAGCCCAATAGGTGATTACGTCCGATCATATTTGTCAGGCCACGGATAAGATTATGGTCATTTATTGATTGATTATTTATGTTTGCATAACGCTGCTGTCTGTTGCATAAATAGTCATTAAATAATCAATGAACAATAAATATTGTTTAACCCTGGGGGTGTCCGGGTATGACTAGCACCCTCCCATCTCCTGGTTGGGTGTCTGTAAGAGGCGACTTAGGGAAAACAAGAACCGGCAGCAGCGTTTTTCTATTGGATTACCTACCAATTGTACTGCGATCTCAAAGACGTCTTTCAAGCATTGGGAGTATGGCAGCCCCTCCCTTCTAAGGGGGTGGCCTTTTGTTCAGCTGTGAACGTCTTTCGGTTATTGCTGATGATGAAATATTTTATAGAGATGTAATAATAATAATAATAATTGATCTTGATCTTGCGCACGAGGTGGTCGACCTGTGGGACATTGATAAGGCAATCATTGTACCTATAGTCGTATCCGCCCATGGCCTAATGGCCAAGAGCCTCGATAAACACCTCAGGAGGCTCGCGTTAGACGGCTGGATCAAGGGCAAGATGCAGAAGGCAGTGCTCCTGGAGACGGCACGCATTGTGAGTGTTCAGGACGACTACAATAGGAAGAAAGGACAAAATAGTGTTTGTGTTACAGAGTGTTGTGTTTTATAGTAATATATAGTTAAGTTTTATAACTCTGCGATAGTTAAGAGCCTAGATTTAATTACCTAATAAATTATAATATAGTTTTGTGTATAAGCTCACTATCCCGAGGAGGGGTGAGCTGAATCAGTTATAGATAGCCTAGCCTAGGTCTCATAGTACTTGCTATTTGTAATTAGCGTAGGGTAATAGTATAATAGAAGTACCCACATGCCCTAGATGTGCTAAGCACATATATGAACGGCAAATAGCTATTTGCAGCTAGGTCCCAAATCTAGGAACCAACTCAGGACCTAGATCTGGGTCCGCCTTGGTGGGTCTAAGTGCCTAAACAGCACTGATGTACATATTTCCATAGTTATAGGCAGTTGTTCTATCGCATATCATGTTTTCTAGGGTTTTCGCTATGACCTAGGCCCCTAGGTGGTCTAGATCATAGATATACAGATAGTACACATCGCAGGCTACCTATCGGTACTATTTGTGGGCATGTGGATGCTACGGGCAGGGCGCAGGCGAAGTGACAAGCGGCCAAAGCATGGTCGTCGCGCCCCTATTACAGTATTTATCGGCCTGTAGTTCCCTAACAGAAATAGATAGATAAACCCTATGTACACCGTTAGAAAGCTGCTTACACGCACTTTCTAACGGTATAGGTATCATGTATGTGTCTAGAATAGTCTAAGTAGAATAAGCGAAAATGTACAGTTTTAATAATAAAAATAAAACGTTAGTGGCTGCCTCGGTGGGGCTCTCGTTACGGTAAAGTTCCCTGCAAGGATAGTAAATGCGCATTCGGCGCCACTGTCGGTGAACAAGCAAGCGGTCGACGCGGGAACTAAAAGCAAGATATAAATAGAAGAAAAGAATATTCAGTACGAAGAGCGCCACCGTCGTAGCCACTATCAAGCTTGCTATCAAATTGGGAGTTCTTATTTCACGGACACCTTGTAACCAACCTACATTGTAACCAACAGCGTCAACACTCTTCGGCGGGTTCATACCGTACCAGCGATAGCTACAGACACACAGGACGTCAGTGGCTCGTGCATTCGGGTCCGCCCGTCCTGCACATTCGCTGGTCGCATCGAGCCGGATTACCGAAGAATCGGCTGAAGAGTACCAACCAGCATTCGCTGGTCCTACGGAGCCGGATTACCGAAGAACCGGCTGAAGAGCTGAAGATTTGAACTGAAGAACTGAAAATTTGGACTGAAGACTTACAAGATGCCCATAACGCGTTCAAGAGGACGGGCTCCCGAGGCGTGGATGATTGAGGTGGGGGGGGCCCCCACCCCCAGAGAAGAACCGTCCGTTCGCCACGAGCTGCCGCCGCGTTCCCCGTCGACCGTCAGCACCGACCCGCCGCGGCCCGCGACCCCGCGGCGGTCCCCTCCGCCGGCCCCGAGGACTGTTCCAGAGAGACCAGAGCCGCCGAGCCAGAGGAAGGGGAAACATACAGGAAAACATTCAGATGCGACGCTGCGCCCCGCCGACGAAGCACACCGACCGGACGCAGCGACCGTTAGCCGGGAAGAAGAAACCCGGACCGAAGAATCGAAGAGGCCGACCGGCCCACCGAAGTCCCACAGGACTCATCGATCCCAGAAGAGGATACTGAAAGCCCGTGAAGAAATACTGAAACTCAAGTTGGAATTAGCCGAGCTAGCGCTACAGAAGGCTGAAGAGGACTCATCGGAGGACGACTACGATGACGACGGTCACTCCAAGACAGAATTCGTACGTTCCTGGCTGGAAGAAGCACCGGAACCAGAGTCACAGCCACGCCCAGAAGAGGACGAGACCACCGGGAGGGATGCCGACGCCGCCGACGCCGCGCAGCCCGTTCAGACACTGCCGCTCTGCCCGGAGGACATCGCGCCGGCTCAAGACAGAAGACTTCACGAGCATCGACCGGATCCCGACGCCGCACAGAAGACTGGGGTTCCGGATACAGAAGAACAGAAGTGTGCTGATCCAGTGAAGATCCCGAAGGAAGGCGACGCACTCCGTCCGTTCATCAGCGAACTAACGTCCGCTATCGCCGCGCTCGCCGACCGAAGCAAACCGTTCGAGACGTACGCAGTCACGCCGGTTGCCGCCGCATCGAAGGTCATCATGGACCTGCCAATCTTCAGTGGAGCACACACCGAGTGGTTATCGTTTCGCGCCATATATGACACCACTCGCAGCTACTTCAACGACGTTGAAAATACAGCAAGACTAAGAAGAAGTCTCAAGGGAAGAGCCTTGGAAACAGTTAGCTCGGAACTCATCGGGCACGCGAAGCCGGACGACATTATGAAGGAATTGGAACTACAGTTTGGCCGTCCGGACTCCATCGCTCAAGCGGAAACAGAAAAACTCCGAACTTTGCCGCGCTGCACAGAATCGCCGAAGGACATCTGCACCTTTGCAAGCAGGGTCAGAAGCAGCGTGGTCACACTTCGCGCGTTGAAGAAAGAATATTATCTCATCAACGCCGAGCTACTGCGGTGTCTCACCGAGAAGCTACCGAACTCTCTGCGCGTCCAGTGGTACAAGATGTTCACCGAGAAGTATAATTCAGTTCCGGACTTAGCAAGATACAGCGACTTCGTCACCGAGCAAGCCCGCTACTGCAGCGCCTTCGCACCGCCGGAGCTGATCACCGAACCACGGGCCAGTCTACGGACGACGCCGACGCACAGAGCGCACACCGCAACAGAGAAGCAGACGCCGCGGTGCAGGGTCTGCAACAAGGAGGGGCACGCCATTACAGATTGTGCCAAGTTCAAGGAAGCCGATTCAGATGGAAGGTGGGATCTCGCGAAGAAGCACAGCCTATGCTTTCGCTGTCTGAAGCCAAGATACGCGAAGCATCACTGCAAGATCAGAAGGTGCGAGATCAAGGGATGCAAGAGGACGCACCACCGCCTTCTCCATCACGAAAAGGCGGCGTTGGTAGCGTCCACCGAAGAGAGGAATGCGGAGGAAGCCAGGGAGACAGTCGCCAACGCATGGATGTCGCAGAAGCCTCAAGCCTATCTGAAGATAGTTCCGGTACGAGTCATCGGACCGGCGGGAGAGACCTCGACGTACGCCCTGCTGGACGACGGGTCTACGGTGTCTCTCATCGACGAAGAGATCGCCAAGCAAGTGGGAGCCGAAGGACGTCTGGACCCGCTCAAGATGGAAGCCATCGGGGACATTATCGTCGACACGCCAGAGTCTCGTCGCGTTGCGGTCTCGCTCACGGGGCCGCAAGGACAGCGCGTTAACCTACACGCGCGCACCGTACCAGGACTGCACCTGTCGCCGCAAACCGTGGACCGGAACGACGTCACGGGCTGCGAACACTTAGAAGATCTGCGCGAGAAGCTCGCCTACGAGGGAGCGGTGCCACGAATACTCATCGGGCAAGACAACTGGCACCTGCTTCTCGCCAGCAACGTGCGAAGAGGCCCGCGACATCAGCCGGTAGCTTCGCTCACTCCGCTGGGATGGGTGCTACACGGCGCGCACACCAGAGCATTGGGTCAGCGCGTCCACTTCGTGAACAGATTGACTGCCAGCGAAGACAGCATAGAAGAGCAAATGAGGGAATTTTTCGCCATAGAATCTCTCATCGTCAACCCTCGTCGGCCGGCGAACGACCCCGAGAAGAGGGCCGAAGACACGCTCAATAAGCACACACACCAGTTGGAGGACGGACACGTACAGACTGCGCTGCTATGGAAGAAAGAAGACATAACGATGCCAGACAGTTACGGCACCGCTATGAAGAGGCTTGTCTCCACGGAGAAGAAATTGGATCGCAATCCCGACCTGAAGAATAGGTACGGCGAATACATGGATTCGCTCGTACAAAAGGGATACGCAGAGATAGCACCGAAGAACAGCGTACCCGGAAGAACCTGGTACCTGCCCCACTTCGACGTCCACAACCCGATGAAGCCTGAGAAGCTGCGGATCGTACACGACGCCGCCGCAAGATCAACAGGAATGTCTCTCAACGATTACCTGCTCACCGGACCGGACTTGCTGCAATCACTGCCAGGAGTGATGATGAGATTCCGCCGACACCCCGTCGCAGTCTCGGCGGACATAGCTGAAATGTTCATGCAAGTCAAAGTGAGACCAGAAGACAGAGACGCGCTCAGGTACCTGTGGAGAGGACACCGGCGGGAGGGAGCCCCGCAAGAATATAGGATGACGTCGATAATTTTCGGCGCAGCAAGCTCACCGTGCACCGCCATCTTCGCCAAGAACTGGAATGCACAGAAACATGCCAGCAAGCATCCGGAGGCGGTTGAAGCAATCGTCCATAATCACTACATGGACGACTATCTCGACAGTTTTCGTACAGAAGAGGACGCTGTGCGAATAGCGAAAACAGTACGTGACATACACCGAGAAGCACACTTCGAGTTACGAAAATGGGTCTCCAATTCAGAAGACGTCAAGAAGACGCTGGAACCAGAACGGGACGCAGTCAACACAGTCAGTATAGGCTGCAAATCAACAGAAGAGAAAATTCTGTGACTGATCTGGAAGCCGGAAAAGGATGAACTGAGCTTCAATCTAAAGCTAGCACGTCTACCAGAAGACATACTGCACAGAGTCGCGCCGACCAAGAGAGAAGCCCTCAAGATCGTGATGTCGCTATACGATCCCCTCGGCCTCGCCTCACCGGTCACAATACGGGCCAAACAAATACTGCAAGAAGCCTGGAGAAGAGGAATCGGATGGGATCAACAGTTAGACGAAGACCTGGCGCATCAATGGAAGGAATGGGTCGAGCACCTCAAGAATCTCAAGACCGTCAGTCTGCCGAGAAGCTATCCCGGATACACAGACGCAGAATCTCTCCAAGTACACGTATTCACCGATGCCAGTGAAGCCGCCTACGCTGCTGCCGTCTACTGGAGGACGACTTCGCTCGACGGAACACCGCACATCAGCCTGGTCATCGCCAAGGCGAGGGTGGCGCCGCTCAAGACCACGTCAATCCCACGTCTTGAGTTGCAAGCCGCCGTAATGGGAAGTAGACTGGCTGCTGCCGTCGTGCAAGAACACCGGGCGAAACCAGAGTCGGTAACATACTGGACCGACAGCAAGACCGTTCTCACGTGGCTTCGAAGCGGCGCGCGGTCGTACAAACCGTTCGTCGCTCATCGCGTGGCCGCCATAGAAGAGCACAGCAGGGTGACGGACTGGCGCTGGGTGCCGTCCAAAATGAACGTCGCCGACGTCGCTACCCGCGACGTGCCGCCGAACTTCAACGCCGGACACGAATGGTACCGGGGCCCGACGTTTTTGTATGAAGATCCGTCACAATGGCCGAACGAGAGACCAAGCATCAACGAACCAACGGGAGAAGAGAAGACTCTGACAGTAACAGAAGCTCGCAGCGCACCGAAACACAGAGAAGTCGTTCCCGATCCGCACAGATTTTCGAAGTGGGAACGATTACTGCGGGCCACGGCAAGAGCGCTTCAATTTATAGCACTGTGTCGAAAAACCACAGCGAAAACGTGCTACAAAAGGACCAGAAAGAATCCGGAACAAGATCCCGACTGGAGACGACAGAAGAGGACTCAGAAGACCTGCAGACCTCCACAGAAGGCAGTCACCACTCGAAGATTCGTCACGTTACCGGCCGAATTCCTAAGGGAAGCAGAAGTACTACTGATCCGCGTAGTACAAGAAGAGTCCTTCGGACGGGAAATCAATGACCTCCGGAAGGGCAACAGTATCGCCATCGACAGTCGCCTGAGATCGCTGCCGATAGAACTCCGCAACGACGGCATCATCACGCTCAGAAGTCGCATCGCCGCTGCTGAAGATGTAACAGAAGAGACGAAAAGACCGCCCGTGCTAGACGGCGATCACTACATCACGCAGCTCTACATCGACTGGACGCACCGCGATCTACACCACAGTGGAACAGAAATGATCGTAAACGAGGTGCGCCAGCACTATTGGATAGTGCGACTTCGGCCCGTCACGAAAAGCATCGTGAACCGTTGCTTGAGATGTCGCATACGACGAGCACAACCTCCAGTACCGTCCACCGGCGACCACCCGAAGACACGACTGGCGCATCACCAGAGACCGTTCACATTCACCGGTCTGGACTACTTCGGACCGTTCTCCGTCACCGTCGGTCGTCAACACCAGAAGAGATACGTGGCCCTCTTCACCTGCCTCACCACACGGGCCGTACACCTCGAAGTCGCGGCCAGCCTCAGCGCGGACTCCGCCGTGCTCGCGCTACGAAGGTTCGCGGCACGCCGCGGGTGCCCCGCGGAGATCTATTCCGACAATGGCACCAACATGCACGGCGCGGACAGGGAGCTGCGCGACGCACTCGCCGAGGAAGCCGGCCGTCGTGGGATGGCGTGGCGCTTCATAACGCCCTCAGCGCCCTTCATGGGAGGCGCCTGGGAGCGTCTCGTTCGCTGTGTCAAGACCACACTGAGCACAGTACTACAGGAGAAGCACCCGCAAGAAGAGGTTCTGGCCACGCTGCTCTGCGAGGCCGAATACACAGTCAACAGCAGACCACTGACGCACGTATCAGTGGACACCGGGGACGACGAAGCCATCACGCCCAATCACCTGCTGCTCGGGGGGTCGGCGCGGCTGCCGACACCCGGGACGTTCGACGAGAGCGACCTAGACAGCAAGAAGCAATGGCGACGCTCGCAAGCGCTCGCCGACATGTTCTGGCGACGCTGGGTGCGCGAGTACCTGCCCGAGCTACAGTACCGGCGGGAGCCCCACGGGAGGGGTCCCAGTCTCCAGGTGGGCGATCCCGTCCTGATCGCCGACGGACAGCTGCCGCGCAACACTTGGCCGCGCGGGAGGGTCGAGGCAATCTACCCCGGAGCCGACGGAGAAGTCCGCACTGTGGAGGTGCGCACTGCGGGGGGCATCTTAAAACGCCCCACGAAGAAGATCGTGCCACTACCGAAATAGAAGCGTCGAGAGCGCCGGAAGCGTCGCCCTTCACCGGAAGAGGATGCAGCATCGCTCCGGCCCGTCGCGCTGCAGCACGGCGGGAGAGATGTTCAGGACGACTACAATAGGAAGAAAGGACAAAATAGTGTTTGTGTTACAGAGTGTTGTGTTTTATAGTAATATATAGTTAAGTTTTATAACTCTGCGATAGTTAAGAGCCTAGATTTAATTACCTAATAAATTATAATATAGTTTTGTGTATAAGCTCACTATCCCGAGGAGGGGTGAGCTGAATCAGTTATAGATAGCCTAGCCTAGGTCTCATAGTACTTGCTATTTGTAATTAGCGTAGGGTAATAGTATAATAGAAGTACCCACATGCCCTAGATGTGCTAAGCACATATATGAACGGCAAATAGCTATTTGCAGCTAGGTCCCAAATCTAGGAACCAACTCAGGACCTAGATCTGGGTCCGCCTTGGTGGGTCTAAGTGCCTAAACAGCACTGATGTACATATTTCCATAGTTATAGGCAGTTGTTCTATCGCATATCATGTTTTCTAGGGTTTTCGCTATGACCTAGGCCCCTAGGTGGTCTAGATCATAGATATACAGATAGTACACATCGCAGGCTACCTATCGGTACTATTTGTGGGCATGTGGATGCTACGGGCAGGGCGCAGGCGAAGTGACAAGCGGCCAAAGCATGGTCGTCGCGCCCCTATTACAGTATTTATCGGCCTGTAGTTCCCTAACAGAAATAGATAGATAAACCCTATGTACACCGTTAGAAAGCTGCTTACACGCACTTTCTAACGGTATAGGTATCATGTATGTGTCTAGAATAGTCTAAGTAGAATAAGCGAAAATGTACAGTTTTAATAATAAAAATAAAACGTTAGTGGCTGCCTCGGTGGGGCTCTCGTTACGGTAAAGTTCCCTGCAAGGATAGTAAATGCGCATTCGGCGCCACTGTCGGTGAACAAGCAAGCGGTCGACGCGGGAACTAAAAGCAAGATATAAATAGAAGAAAAGAATATTCAGTACGAAGAGCGCCACCGTCGTAGCCACTATCAAGCTTGCTATCAAATTGGGAGTTCTTATTTCACGGACACCTTGTAACCAACCTACATTGTAACCAACAGCGTCAACACTCTTCGGCGGGTTCATACCGTACCAGCGATAGCTACAGACACACAGGACGTCAGTGGCTCGTGCATTCGGGTCCGCCCGTCCTGCACAGTGAGGAAGTTCCTCTCTCTGGAGCCTTAACCACCGTTTGCTAGTACCCTGTTCCCGCAGCCGGTTGGAACCGGTTTTTTATATTTTTAAATGTACTTGTTTTTATATTTAAAAATGTAAAATAATTAGTTTAAAAAGAATAAATGGAATAGTAATAAATACACTTTATTATACACCAAAAGTTACATGTAAATTGAACAATACGTTGAAGATGTACAAAGGCGGCCTTATCGCTAAAAAGCAATCTCTTCCAGGCAACCTAAATGAGATGTTATTTTTATGTAACTTACTCTGATGGTCGCGCAACACGTCTACCCCTGGGCCCTTCTTTTATAATGTGGTAGGTGAGACCGTACAGGTTGGTATCACTGCAGTGTTTACAACTTCACACCGGAACACAGCAATTGCGGAGGAATATCTCCGCAATTGCTGTGTTCCGGTGTGAAGGACACTGTAGCTGGTGAATTATGCTGGGCTCGGGTGACGAGCGGCAGTGCAATGCAGCTGTCTATAGGCATGCGTGGATGGATGGTGGCAGCCTGGATAAAAATACCTGCTTCGTCAACATTTTATTCCCAGTATACCAGATTCCCTAAATCATTCCGAAAATCCCAAATTGCTAACATACCAGATTCCTAAATCCTTAGCGTACCTATAACAAATATTAGAGGTAAAGCAGGAATTAGAATATGAAATAACTTTTCTTATTGATATTGCTATAAAGAAAACTTGAAAGACTTGGAGGTGAATGGATAGATTGGGTTAGGTACGTGAGATTTCTAACAACCAAAAAAACCTCCCAACTCACACAAACTCAACACAAAATGACCCGTATTTAGACATTTCCATTCTAACATCTAAAATAATGTTAAGAGTGAGAAAAAGAATGGAAAGAAGAAACGAGGAGGGTAAAGTGGTGAGTACTATTTATTTGTTCTTTAAGCCATTGCTTGATTACAGTCCCATCTGATGGAAAGCGGTGACGCAATCGAGGATGGTAAAGCTATCTAGCTTATTAATAAAAGCCTATTCACTCTAGCCTTGAAGACCATTATAATCGAGCGAAAAAAAACCGAGGCATGCAAATTTTGTTGAAGAAGCAAATCGCTTAGCCCGATCTGAAGGCACAGATTTTACTAAACAGAATGCTTGCAAAATAAAAGTTCCCATCAAATACTAATTATTTGGGCTGGCAACAAACAGGCCCATCCCGAACCGTTATGTGATTTGGCTCAGTGTAAAATAGTAAGCCTTTTTGTTACTCTTTCGCTCTGAGCTACTATGTCGGTTCAATTATTTCCTAAAGAATAAAACTCTCCAATAATTTCGAAACAAAACTAATTTAGCTACATGTTTATCTTGTAGACATTAATTTAAAACCTATCAATACTTTAACTGGGCTGTAACAATAGCATAGCGAAAGGAGCTTAACGCAACAATTTGTCAATATATCATATTGCACAGTGAACATATCCACTGTTTCTTGATCTCCGAATCTTGAGGCAGATGCTTTTCATCAAGAGAGACGAGGTAGGTCAAAGTACGCTGGATATCAGTTACTAGTTATCGACACCTCGATAAAAGGTGTCATAGTTAAGTGTGCTTAAGTTAGTTTGAATGGTGCTTAAAGTGTGATTTAATCACGATAATTGAAGTGGTAGCTCAGGAAACGTATTTCTCGCCAATTTAGGTCGATTATGTCAAATACCTACTTTTATAATACAAGTACATTTTTGAGTGTGAAAAAGAAGTATCGGGTTAGATAACCAGTTGAATTGAACTCCCGATGTATTACCAAATGGTTGTAATTGAGATACGTGTTACTGTTAATAAGCATAAATAACAGATAATTTAGGTGAGAAGACTATTTAATGAAAAAATTAGGGAAAGATAGGCGAATGTGTATCAATGGTACAACGGTTTATTGAAATCTGAAAATATTAATAGGAAAGAAATGCGAAGGAATACAATAGAAAACATTAAAAAGTTTAAAGGTTGTAGAAAGTATAATATACAAATTAGGTCCGATGCGCGACAGTTAAGCTTTGTTTTATTTCTGTTATAGGTATAACATAAATAAAACAAAACATACAACTTTTTCATGAATTTCCAAATCAAAATATCCGCTTTTTTAAAAATAAAATTGGGTTAACATAATTTTGGTATAATAATAAAACCTAATTTCAATTTAAAAACAATAAATTACTTATTTGTGCAAAATTAGCAATCATCAGCAGCCGAAAAGTCCACAGCTGAACAAAGGGCTCTCCCTTAGAAGGGAGGTGTTGCCATAATCTGCACGTTTGGCAGGCAGCTTGATTGAAATTAGCAATGTAATTTGAAAAATTTATATTATTCCGCACGTATTCATTGCGGTAACAGCTCAGTGGGCGAGCGCTTGCCTTGGAAACAAAGTGCGCAGGTTCGAACCGCGGCTCGTACCTCTGATTTCCTCAATGAATCATGTGCGAATCGTCTTTGTGCGATTGTTACTAGCTTTCGGTGAAGAAAAACATCGTCAGGAAACCTGCATGTCTGAGAAAGCCTAAATAGCTCTCGAATGACGTGTGAAGTTCGCCAACCCGCACTTGGCCAGAGTGGTGGACTATGGCCTAAGCCCCCTCATCTTGAGGGGAGGCCCGTGCCCAGCAGTGGGACATAAACAAGGGCTGGTATTATTACGTATTCATTACATGCTCAAAAATTAACAAGTTAGTCATTTGTCAACAATATGAGAAATCTTATAAAATAGTTTTCGGTACGTAGTCCCCTTACACCCTGTATAAGAAGTTTGTGCGTCAATTGGCCGTTATAACCGCATTGATCATAAAAGTATCCTCAAACAGTAATCAAAAGTGATATTTAGGGTTAGTTTAAAATTATATTTGTTTTTAAAATTCTAACACTTATACTTACCATGCAAAGGTCAAGACATCCATCCCAGTATAATATAATGTACTGAATGCACATAACTAAGATTGTTGATTGATGAACGCGCGCCGCTCTCTCGAACATCTATGTTATTAATTATTAAATTTATATATTTGCAGAGTGGTTATCTTCACACCGTTCCGTATTTTGTTGCGACGGGATTATAGTAATATACAGGGTGGCCAGAACAGTGACGTCATAAAATTCTTTTTAGGTGCCTCGTGTTGAGAGGTATCTGAATCACCCCCATGTATGTTCTGCGATTTTTCTTTCTTTTTTTTTATACTTTCTACTAGCGATAACGATTGTAGAATGTTACATTGTCTAGGGGGGCAGGTCTCCTGTGCCGCTTCGACCGCCACGGGTATTAGTGGGTAAGAATTCCCCCATTGTGGGTAAAAAACCCCGATCGAGCTCCACAGCTCCCGAAGACGTTTTGAAAGTTTCCACAGTGAAAAAAAAGGTCCCATACCCCAACCGTCCAGCAACAACAATATGATGGCGCAACTACTCCGCAAACTTTATTTAATACTAGCTGACCCACGCAGCTCCGCCTGCGCTATTTTTACGTTAACTAAACTTTTAATAACAGACATTAGCATCGAATACATAACCTCCTTTTTTATAGTCAGTTACAAACTGGAACCTACTTTTTACTTGCTCTCCGAAGCACGGACCCGTTTAGTTCAAATGGCGTTAAACGGTCACCCATCTATTTAATGACCTTACCTAACGTTGCTTAACCCGATCGATTACATAACCTTGGTAACAACTCTCTATGAGTGTTCCCTTACTAATATTTATTATATTATAAAGAAAAATTGATAAAATCTGACCAAGCGTATAACCAAGTACCCATTTTGACTTTAATCCCCTCTCCCTAAAGAACCGTGCTAGATTACGGGATAAAAAGTATCCTATGTCCTACCTCGTAGTAAGATCTCAAATCATGCCAAGTTTCATTTGAATCCATTCAGTAGTTTCGGCGTGATGCTCAGCCGTGATACAGACAGACAGACAGACAGACAGACAGACAGACAAAAATTAAAAAAAAAACATTTTCGGCCTCAGTATCGGTTATAGAATGCCCTCCAAAAATAATTTTCAAAATATCTTCAATGTACAGAATTGGACCTGTTACGCTTTTATTATAAGTATAGATAGATATAGATATTGTTTTTCACCCGTTACGTATCTGTGTAAAGGTTTGCGGCAATCCAAACAGATTACCCGCGGAAGAGTCTGCAGCGTTTAACACGATCGATTCCAAAATAATTAAGGAAGTGCCTACATTCAACACAGCGTGGTTACTGACTGTGGTTAGTGTTGTTTATGATTGATTGAATGCGATCTAAATGTTGTGTGTTGTGGCGAATGTAATCTGTTTGTTTAATTTAGTAACTATATAATGATGATGGCGTTTTTTATCCGTAAAAGGAATAATTTGAAAATAAATTGTCCAGGTACTGGTTAATTGAATCCTATTTTATAATAATATCAGCTCTTGCTTATGTCCCACTGTTGCGCACGAGCCTCCCGTCAAGATGAAGGGGCTTAGGCCATAGTTCACCATGCTGGCCAAGTGCGGATTGGCGGTCTTCACACGTCATTCGAAAGCTAGTTAGGCTTTCTCAGACATGTAGGTTTCCTCACGATGTTTTCCTTCACCGAAAGCTAGTAACAATCGCACAAAGACGATTCGGACATGATTAATTAAAGAAATCAGAGGTGCAGAGCCGGGGTTGAAACCTGCGCACCTTGTTTCCAAGGCAAGCGCTCGTCCACCGAGTTGTTGCTGCTCCCTGAACCCTATTTTATTTATTTTAAATGGAGGTTTTTAAGATATCGCATATATAAATGAAGCTCTATTAAAATATGATATCATTGTAATCATTCTAAATCATTTTTCAAAAGAATAATCTAAGAATTAACGACTTTTGCGACGACTTTGGACTACTGAGACGTACTGTATGACTCGGATTACTGTGCCTTGTGTGTATAGTGTATACAGTGTGAGTGTACCTGGAATAAAGTCTTCTTTTACGTTAATCGGCATTTTAATACGTGCGGGTGGGTCGCACGTAACAATTGGTTTCTTTCTTTATTGCTGATTGTGTTTATTCGGCATAAGCCTATGCCTGACTGCAGTCCCACCTGATGGAAAGCCGCGACGCAATCGAGTATGGTAAAGCAAACTCACCTATTAAAGACCTTGTCCTTAGTTGTCCTTATTAAAAATGAAGAATCAAATCGCTTAGTCTGGACTGAAGGCACGTTTTTTCTTTTTCTTGTTTTGATTGTCGGCTGATATTTCGAATAAAATTTATATCGAAGATATTTTGCCGCCAGGCAACAGTGTGTGAGCATTGCTGTGTTTCGGTGTTAAGAGCACATCTAATATCTTAGACAGATAGGCATAGGTAGAGTTTATAGGTAGGTTTCTTTGGGAATAATAAACGCTGTGATACAAGAGGAGCTGCGCTTATAGCACTCTAGCTTTAAGGGCACGGGGGAGCGAGGAGCTCAAGGGCACCTCAAGGAGGCACAGCCTCGGCTTGAGCTGTCGCTTAAGAGAGAGAGAGGGCTGATTCTACCACCGGCTGATTCCACAACGTGCTCAGTAGAATACTGAGAAGAACCGACAACAAACTCAGTAAGGTGATGCACGTCGTTAAGGTCGCATGCATCCATGCATGCACCTTTCGGCCTCGCCGGCGAGGCCGGTGTCTGATAGATAGTAATCAAAAGTCAAAGTCAAAATATCTTTATTATGTATAGGACCCACGGAGGCACTTACACAAAAATTATTTTTACAAACTACCACCGGATCGTAACGCGGCCGCTACTGAGAAGATCCGGCAAGAAACTCAGCGGGGTTGTCTGTTTTTGCCATATTTTTTTTAAACAATAATGTAAACAGTTTTACAAATTATGCATAAGTAGCCTTAAAATTCAAAGCTTACATGAGTTGAGCAGTTCAAGCCCACGCAGCTTTATCCTCCAGGTAATCCGAGATTTTATAATAAGCCATTTTTGGGTAGTAATAAGGTTTAAACTTCTTTATTGGAAGATTTCGGATATTCTGTGGCAGTTTTTTATAAAAGCGTATACTTTGGCTCATAAACGATTTCCTTGTTCTGTGGAGACGCGTGGCATGTACAACAAGATCCTGTTTGTTCCGGGTATTAATATTATGTGTATCACTATACTTTTTAAAAGAACTGATATTTTTTTAACTTATACTAAATTTTCAAATATGTATTGTGATACAACCGTTATAATAATAATAATTCTTTATTGCAGACTCAAGATACATGTAAATAAAATAAAATAATTGTTATACTTAATAATAATTGTATCTAAAATAAATAGATTATTATTAACAACTAGCTGACCCACGCAGCTCCGCCCGCGCTGTGTTTACGTTAACTAAACTTTCAATAATATACATTCGCATAGAATACAAAACCTCCTTTTTTAAAGTCGGTTAAAAATTTGGACCCACTTTGTACTTGCCCTCCGAAGCACGGAGACGTTTAGTTCAAATGGCGTTAAGCGGTCACCCATCTAATTAATTACCTTACTTAACGTTGCTTAACCTGAGCGATTTCCAAACATTGTTAACAACTGTCTATGAGTGTTCCCTTACAAATATTTATTATAATTATAATGAAAAATTTTTAAAATCGGAGCAAGCGTATAACCAAGTACACATTTTGACTTTAGTCCCCTCTCCCAAGGGAACCGTGCCGAATGTCGGGATAAAAAGTATCCTATGTCCTACCTCGGAGTATTAACTCAAATCATGCCAAGTTTCGTTTCAATCCATCCAGTAGTTTCGGCGTGATGCTCAGCCGAGATACAGACAGACAGACAGACAGACAGACAGACAGACAGACAGACAAAAATAAAAAAAATACATTTTTGGCTTTAGTATCGGTTATAGAATGCCCTCCAAACATAATTTTCAAAATATCTTCAATGTACAGAATTGGACCTGTTACAGATTTATTATAAGTATAGATAAGAAATAAAAATATGTATGTACTTTTTAGATTAAGTACATATCTACGGCTAAAATATGTAAATTAATATCTTTTTAGGTGGCAATTTCCACCCATCGTCTGTAAGTTGATATTGTAGCATATGGTTGTCGGGGAGGAGTCAGCGCAATGCCGGGATCCAATAGGACCGACATAGGGTCGAGCAATACGTACCGTGGTCTGCGGCGCGAGTCTGAAGGACTAGGACCGGAATAGACGGTGACGTCAGGTTTCGAGTGCTGGGGTCTATAGGTAGGTGTGTCGCTTACCATTAGCCGAACATCTCGTTTGTCATGTCACCAGGTTTATTAAATTATATATATTTCATTCAACGATCTCTAAAAATCTGAACTCAGTTAAACGCTGTGGCGTACACACGCATTTCTGACAAGGTAGGTAAAAAAGCAATTTTCTTAGAATATCTATTATATAATAATAATAATAAGCCCGCAGTGCTCCAGACAGTCGGTCAGGGTCCCCACCTCGGCGTGTCTTCGTCGGGCGAGTGGAAACCGAAGGGGGCCCGCAGGACTCTCAGCTCTGGCTTGCCTTAATTGGCCGTCCAGAGAGGAATTGTTAGAGCTATATGCTCCAGGGGTGGAAGTGTGAAAGGGCATAACGCCGCGAGTAACTACGGAGAAAGCGCAGCACACCTCTCGACACCCCTGAGCCACTCACACCGGTGTTGCACTCCGTCATCTCTAGCGGACGGAATGGAGAGAGAGCCCAAATGGAGAGTCCATCTAGTGAGTGGCGAGTCACCGCTTGCCAAAATATAATTAGTATACTAATTATGGTAAGTGACCCTGGCCTTTTGCAATAGCCTAGTGTTCAGGCCACCAAATGCTCACTTAAAAAATCTATAAATCTTTTCACATACTTACAATAGTCCCTTCGCCTGCCAAAGTCAACTGCTGTTTATATCTTATTTTCAGCAGTTGATTTTGGCAGGCGTGTTCCATTTCATTAATTTCTCCCAACAGGCCTCTACGTGTTGGATTCGTCCCCACGCAAGCCTTTTAAAAGTCCGGGTGTCATCATAAAAGACAAAATAATAATAAACATTTTATTGCAGGCAACTATGGCCCATAGAAACCAATACCTTAAAGACTAACATACATTATCATATTAATAAAACTAGAGACTAACATACATAAAAGTTACTAAGTAGGTACAATTAATTAACACGTACAGATGTCTTTGTGTCGCGCGCGGTGTTATGTAGCCGACCTCTGAAGCGGCGATTATAGTCATTTAGACAAGGCAGAAGAATAAGAATCTTTATTTGGCAATGTAATACAGTACACAGGTTTACAATCGAAAAATACAGACTGTATAAATTGCCAAAAATGACCCAGCTCAGTATAAAGTCACGCTGTCAAGTCAAGACGCTGGTTTTCAGCTGGTTTATTTTCAAGGCGTTTGGTAGACAATGTCTTTTTCCCTGTACGGTTTGCACGCCACTGGTAGACGAGTGTGTCTACGCTCGCATGTTGGTTTTAAATCAGCTGTAAAACCGACATGTAAGAAAAACAAGTTTTACATTTATTTATAGGTATACATGAATAACGTAATTATTATAATTATTTTCAAATATAACATACCTACGTACGTGTCTACTTGAGAGTCACGTTTTTTTTTAAGTCTGCTAAAAATATAGTAAAATAAAAAAAGACACAGTTTTTGCTGATATCAGAAAAAAAATACAAAATAAGAAAAAAATACTTCTTGATACCCAGTACATTGACACAGTTTCGACAGCTATTTCGTAACGATGTCACATACTAAATGTAAATAAACTAATACTTTATCATAAGCTGACACCAAGGGCTTTCTTGTATTGCAATCCTCTTCAATCCGTACGGGACATTACAAGTATTTGTACATCATTGAGACTATAGAGCCGTCAACAGTCCTTCAGTGTCGATAAGACTTTTTACTATGTAAAACGCAAAATGATTTTGTAATTATATATTACGCTATAGAGAATGCATGCTCATACAAAATGTCGCAATGTTTTAAAATATCAAAGAAGTTTTTTTTATTTTTTAATAATGTAGAATAAAAATTAAAAGTGAAGAAAACTCGCGTTAAAACCTTTTACGCGTATAAACCTTTTACTTTACTAGGTGTTGAAATAAATAATTTTATTGAACCTGTTCCCTCTGTATATCATATAAGTACAACATTTTTAGTCTATAAAATCGTGGAGTACCTACTCAGGTACCCAGGAATATTTATTTATTTCAGCATGTACTCTGCGGTCACGAACGGTGTACCACCTCTAGGACGACAATCGCTTGCACACGCCGCGCGCCAGCACGTATTTCAGGCCGGCGCGCCGGCCTGAAATACGTGCTGGCGAGGTAAGCGCACGTAATGTTGTTCAAACTATTTTGATTGAAAACTGGTACACCGTTCGTGTCCGCGATAGTACGTACAAACTACCTTTACAGGTATAAACCAAATGCGATAGCTGCAATTTCATGTATTATTAATATATATATTCTCTAGTGCAATAAGTTTATTAAAATGTCAATATCCTCGCAAAGAATATCGTGATTTTTATTACAAATGATTCCATAAAAGGGGCCGGTAAGCACCTAGGTGACTACTAGGACCAATTTTATATAATGTAATATGATACAACAAGCTCCATTAAGTTTGCACTTCTAAAGAAAATTTTACGGAGAACCTACATACATATTTTATCTATGGTAAGCTCTTTCTGCGTTGATCGGACTAAAAATACAAAAGATATAAGTATTGGGGTAATTATGCCAATAGGACGACTAGCATCTCAGCCTTTCTCTGTCCGGGAAGCTGCAAAACATTCGAAACGTTGGAAATATAAAATTCAAAATAAATATATGAATATGTAGTTTCATGAAATTAAAATATGATTGATACTACACAATTATGTACTAATTATTCTATTACTTGAATAAATAAAATAAAAAACGAAT
Source organism: Furcula furcula (assembly GCA_911728495.1). Taxonomy (NCBI): domain Eukaryota; kingdom Metazoa; phylum Arthropoda; class Insecta; order Lepidoptera; family Notodontidae; genus Furcula; species Furcula furcula. The sequence continues at coordinate 5,118,255 of OU452246.1, read as the reverse complement.
GCTGACTTAACTTAAGTGCGTCCTTTTGTTATAGTTTCACTACTGGCTAATAGATGGCGCTGCAAGTACCAAAAGCAACGGTTACTCAGACGTACTATTATTAGTTCTATGGATTCGCTTTGCACATTCGCATTTATTGTTGTTATATTGAAATAATAAGCTGCACTTTGATTTTAATATCCATAAAATAATAAAATATTCTGCTGCTATTGAAATAAAAAACCAACATTTTTCAATTCAACCTAGTGACTAGACACGCAAGAGGTTCGTCTGAGGTTAATCGGCATACCTGCCCAAAGACTGCAACTCACTGCCGCTCATCACGCAAAAAATTAGCTTTTAGAGAACCCAGTAATTCACCAGGGTTAGAGCACTAGTTCTGATTGTTTACGAGCTCGAACTGTCAGTTTTCTCCATACATTTCACACCAGCGCCCCTAGCGGTAACTATCAAGAACTAGTAAAATGTACAGGAGAAAACTGTCTGTTTGATCGAGATCGTATACTGTTCACTCAACGCTTACATTTCAAATTTTACCGCTTATCGTTGTTTTGTGAGTCGGCCAATAGCAAGGCCCGCTTGACCAGCGGTCATGCAGCCCTTGCGTCTGTCGCCGTTGATTGGCGCTAAGGGTGTAGAAAGAAAAAAAAGAACATTATCAATTCGCCGGCCGGCCGCCTTCGTATTACCTACTTGTTTTTGGTGTGTGGTGATCTAAAATACATAAAACTTCAAGTTCCAATTAAGAACGATCCCGGGATAACTATCCGCAAAGAGTTGAATGGTGTGGGCGTGCATCTCTGGAGACGCCGAGACGAACCACCCGAGTACGTTGTTAAGGTAAGGGCTGTATTGTACCTACTTGCTGTTGACTACCGGCTTCACGAACAATTGGTATTCCATCATCTATTGAATATCGGCGGAATCTGCGTAATCTCGTTATCTGACCCAGAGTGTCGTTGCAAATTAAGTGACGGCACATCTTTTGGTGCCGAAACCCGGGAATACACCGTTTCATTCTAAATAATAGCTGGTATTTTATGCGACCTTCCATCTTAACATCTAAATAAGTACCTACCTATGTATTGAAATATTACGTTCTAAACCCATTCTCCTACTTGCATATTATTATTATTTCAACAAGTGTTTCGATTCAATTCCTTGTAATGTTTTTTGTATGGTAAAATTCATATATTTCATAAAATATTGTATCGGTTTATCATATCTATTATTTACTTAAAGGGTTGAATACGGAAAAACGTACCTATCCATTCGGGAGTTTACTGTATACATTCAAACATTCAATCATTAATTCATTAAATTTTATATTAACCACAATACATATAATTATTACATATCAACGAAACTGTAATTGAGTAATATTGATGGTTGTAAAGGTATCGCTACACAAATTCGTTATTCCAAACTGATTTTCGAGCATACATAATACATATTATCGTTAACTATTCGTTTCTGCATACACACATCAAAAGTGTCTAGGGATCAACATATATTTTTGCAATAACTTTTCTCCTGATTGATATTAATTAAAATTTTCTTTAAGGATTCATCAAATAAAGTGTTTTCGTTTGTCACAGTAACGATAAACCAAGTCACCTTTGCATTAATAAAGAAATTTGCCATTTTCCTAATAAAGGGATTTTTGACATTTGAACCACTAACACAAAAGTTCGAAAAAAAGACTGAAATAACAGTTTTCTTTAAAATTTTATTGGGTAACTTAAACAATTAATAATCCGTGTTTCTACCGCGAACACTAACAACACAAGAACATCGGTTTGGCATACTCAAAATGAGTTCATCCAAATCACGCTGTGGAATGGCCGCCCATGTTCGTTGCAACAACAAAAAAAGGTCTTCTTGCGACTGGATACCCTCCATATTCGGCAGAGCTCTTCTCTGTAGCATATCCCATGCATGCTCAATCGGGTTCAAGTCTGGCGACTGAGCAGGCCAGGGCAGGACATTGATGTTAGCTGCGGCGAGAGTCTGTCTTACAACTCTTGCGGTGTGCGGTCGTGCATTATCATGCATTAACTGAAATAAGGGACCGATTTGCACTTGTAGAGGAACGATGACGTCTGATACAATCGTCTCAGCATAAATTTGAGCGTTGAGGTTGCCTCTGATCCAAATCAACTCAGTTCTTCCGCCGATCCAAATACCCGCCCATACCATGATGGTTCCACCACTATAAGGATGGACTTCCTGGCAGGATTTTAATCGCTGTTGGCGTCCAGGGGTTCTCCAGTGTCGTATACGTCTTGTATCCGGTCTCATACCAAAACGAGACTCATCAGAAAAGCACACGAAACGCCATTGTTCTTCTGCCCAATTTCTGTGTTCAAGAGCCCATTGATATCGAATCCTACGATTGTGCATTGCTATAGGTGGTACCCGTAGCGGTCTTCGGGAATGAAGGTTCACTTCATGCAAGCGGTTTCTGACTGTTTGGTCGCTAATTAAGTTCCCTGAAGAGTGATGAAGCCTCACGGCTAACATCATGGCAGTTATTGTTGGAGCTCTTCGAGTTAAGATTTGAATATATCGGTCTTGTCTCCGTGTGGTGCAGCGATACCGTCCTCCATGGCGCTCAGCCACGGTACCAGTGCTTCGGTAACGTGTCCAAAGTCGACTGATAACACTCTGACTTGTATTCAGAGCTAAAGCCACAGTACGTTGCCGGGAACCAGCTTCTATCATTCCCACGGCTCTGAGCATTTCTTCCCTGCTTAAATGACGTCGCCGCTCCATAATAACGTTGGTTTTAATCAGTAGTAGGGAAACAGTAGCACTAATAATGTCTTCAATGCGTTGTATGTTTTTATAGGGAAAATATTGACAGCTGATTTTCATCTTTTACTCGAATTTGATTCACAGTTCCTGATTCAAATTATGAAATGCACCAAAAAGGATCCATATAAATTTATAAAATCATAAATTTATTACAAAGCCAAATCTCAATCTCAAGAAATCCGCTTAAAAATGCTTGATCCCTAGACACTTTTGATGTGGGTACTTATATTTACCAAGTTTCAACGTTCGTGTTCGTGAGTTTGTGAACCTACCTACCTGCCTAGCGATCATTTATCGAGTATAGGATAATATGTACATCCGGATCATGGTGTAAACAATCAATCGTAATTATTATCGGTGTTTATATCTATTTGTATCGGCCGTATGCATTCGTACACTTTAGTAGTTTCTATTAAATCTCAACAATTGCAGTTCTATCGTATTTCGTTACCGTACATTCACGAACCGTAACGCGGCTTTTTTAACCAAACCTCCGTGGTTTTAAGTTTAAGGGGTGTATTATCATAACGTTCGAGAAATGTCGTGTTGATTGTAGAACATGGTCATCAACAGATATTAATAAATAATTATTATAGTGTTTACATTTTTGTCTCGGCTAGCGGCTGCACTCTTCCATGCGTTAATTAAACTAGATATATATCCCTACGTACGTTATATACCTACTACCGAACACGAAGATAGTATCGTGAAATTTTGATATTAATAAATAATAAATTCTCGATTCACTTTTCTGTTTGAACGGATTTAATTATTGCACAAACGGTTAATAATACTTAATATTTATTTTTCAATTTTAGTTCAAAGTCAGATTGTAAGATGTCTTTCAAACCTAAACGAAACGTTCGGAAATCCAGTCTTTCGAGTAAGTCTAAACTTAAGAATACGGAGATGAATGCTTATTCTGTGAGTGATTTACCGTCACTGCGTCGTAAGCGCACCATTGCATTGAATCGCATGACTAAAGCGTTACAGGTTGGAACTTTGGCGACGACTGACAATTGCGATTTATTCTTGTCGTATTGTGATGAAACCGAAAAAATGGTATCTGATTTCGAACATGCGCACTATGCAATTCTCGACTTGCTAGGTTCTTCTCAGGATGGTGACGATGATGAGCACGATGATCAGATACGTGATCGATTCGATGAGTCTTATTTTCAGGTGATGTCCATTCGCCGTAGCTTGATAAAAAACGATATGAGTTCATCTCAGACGTTTAGTTCTGTTCAAAATAAACCACCAGTGTCGCACATTAAGCTACCTAAAATTCGATTACCTACCTTTTCAGGTAGCATAAAACAATGGCCTGAATTTATCGATACTTTTAAGACTCTCATACACGATTGTCAATTATTATCTGATGTCGAAAAATTTCATTATCTTATTTCTTCATTGAGTGGTGATCCTTTATCGCTTATTCGTTCATTTCCAGTGGCAGGTGAGTATTATTCTGACGCGTACGCTGCCTTAGTCGCGCGTTATCAAAACAAAAGGGAATTAGCTTTTACTTGTTGGAGGGATATTCTAAACATATCATTTAAATTTCACAATGCAACTGAATTTCGTAAAACGCTCGACGGTATTGATGAAAATTTAAGTATTTTAAATAAGTTAAAGCTTCCGATTGAGCATTGGGACTTTGTTATTGTATACCACGTTTTATCTAAATTGGATTCTAAAATACGCCGTGAATTTGAAGAAAAGTATAATCAAACCGAGCTACCTACATTTTCAAATATAAAGGAATTTTTACACTCCAAGTGTGAGGCGCTTATGCGTGATAATCATTTTTCGGAAAGTGTCAAACCAGTTCCTCTGGCAAAAGGCTCTCCCAAGCCCTCTTTTAACTATGCTAAACCTTCTAATGTTTCTCATGCTCTTGTTGTTGATAATTCGAATGCAAGTAATTTACACCTTTCTCAATCAACCACAAATTTTGATATCAAGGCTCCTCCTGCTCAACTGTCGCCTAAATGTTCATTTTGTTTAGAACCTCATTTGATTATAAATTGTAAATCGTTTTTGGATAAAACCGTGGATGAACGCATGGATATTGCGAATAAAGGGAGGTGGTGTTTCAATTGCTTGAAATCGTCTCATCACATAAATAGTTGTAATTCTATCTTTAGATGTAGAACGTGCAAACGTAAACATCACTCCCTCCTTCATAAGGACAGTGATAAATCAGGCATTGTTGATACCCAATCAATGTCTGAAGGTACAGTACTACATACCAATTCATCTATTAATACTACTGTCTTACTCGCTACAGCGATTATTCAAATCCGTGACTCCGACGGCCATTGTCATTCACTCCGTGCACTTTTCGATTCAGGTAGCCAGAACAATTTTATCACTCAGGAAGCAGCGCAACGTTTGAGTTTTAAACCAATGTCTTCCACGTCTAACATTAAGGGTTTAGGAGGTATGGCTGCTGATATCGTAGGGTAAGTAAATTGTTCAATTGTAGCACAAGGTGAAACGTTATTTAACACAGACTTCTATGTCATAGCATCTATTTGTGGAGATCAACCGGTTGCTAAGCTTAACACTGCAGGGTGGTCGCACGTTCAATCATTACCATTAGCGGACCCTGGATTTGATATCCCTGGCGCTATCGACGTCCTTTTAGGGGCCCATATATTCGCGGAATCGCTCCTTAATCGCCACATCAAAGGCAACGCCAATCAACCTATCGCAATGGACTCTGTGTTCGGTTGGCTTTTATTAGGGCGAACCCCTCTTGTAACTTCATCCTTATTGCAGGTCTCATCAAAACCGAACGATGACTTATCAACCCTCGTTCAACGTTTCTGGGAGATTGATAGTATTCCCCCAGCGTCACTCTTAACGCCGGAGGAAATTGCCTGTGAACAAGCGTATACCAGTGACCATTATCGTGACAATACCGGTAGATATGTCGTCCAATTACCGTTCAAAAATAACGTACCACCAGCGTTTCAAGGTTCTCGAGATGTCGCGTTAAGACGGTTTCATGCTATCGAGCGGCGTCTCCTACGTAATCCCCAACTGCGTGAACAATATACCGAGTTTATGGATGATTATCTGAATTGTGGTCATATGTCTATCGTAGGGATTAAAGATTTAAGCAAGGGCAAGTACTACATTCCCCATCACTGCGTACTGAAGCCTGATAGCGCCACCACCAAGTTACGTGTCGTATTAGACGCCTCAGCGAGGGATGCAAATGGCCAATCCTTGAATGATACCTTATTAAATGGACCTAAACTTCAATCGAACATAGTCAGCATTCTTCTTAGTTTCCGTGTACATGCAATCGTATTTATGGCGGACATTTGCCAGATGTATCGACAAATTCTCTTAAACAGCGATCAAAGAGATTACCAAAGAATCTTTTGGAGGTCTGATCCCGGTCAGAATTTACAGGAATTCAGACTAAATACTGTTACCTATGGTGTCTCATCTGCTCCTTTTTTAGCGTGTCGAACAGTTAAGCAATTAGCCGAAGATGAAGGGACTCAGTTCCCCCTTGCTAAAACAATACTGATAAATGATATGTACGTCGACGACGTTGTCACTGGTTGTGACACCTTGCAGGATGCCAAGGAGGCGAAGTCACAACTTGTTAAATTGTTCGAGCTCGGCCATTTTAAGCTGAGAAAATGGGCTAGCAACGATCTACAGTTACTCTCCGATCTTCCTCGGGAAGAATGTCTTCTGGATCAAAAGGTATTCTCTGATGGTCAGGACTCGACGTTAAAGGTATTAGGCCTTAAGTGGGATTCTGCATCAGATTCGTTTTTATTTGACGTAAAGCCATCCAATAGGGTTTGCACAAAACGAGTGATTCTCAGTGAACTCGCAAAAATCTTTGATCCATTGGGATTCCTATCACCGCTAACTATCTTTATAAAATGCCTCATCCAAAGGCTCTGGATGGTAGGAGTGTCTTGGGATGAGAGTCCTCCCCAGGATGTAGCAGATTGTTGGGAAATGTTCTGCACTCAATTGAGCATTGTTCGAGAACTGCAAATCCCGCGCCGATTAACGAATAATAACAAGTGTTCATATGAACTTCACGGGTTCTGTGATAGTTCAGAACTAGCTTACGGCGCTATAATCTATTTACGTGTTTTAAATCAAGATGGAACCGTTCACGTTTTTCCCGTATGCGCATACGGGAAAAACGTGAACGGTGGTAAGGCTCGTGTGGCTCCCATCAAGAAAATGTCATTGCCTCGCTTGGAGTTGTGTGCTGCCGTAATGCTTGCGGATCTTGTTAAGTTCACTCTCGATACATTCCTCACCAAGCTACCAATTGACTCAGTCTATCTATGGTCGGATTCGACAATCGTTTTATCGTGGTTGCACGCCCATTCCTCGCGTTGGACTACTTTTGTTGCTAATAGGGTCAGTCACATACAAGATATTGTACCGGCGAAGTTTTGGCATCATGTAGCCTCAGCTAACTAAGATAACCCGGCAGATACTTGCTCTCGGGGACAACATCCTCAAGACCTTATTCGAAACTTGCTATGGTGGTCAGGTCCAGGTTGGCTATCGCAGAGTTCTGAGAACTATCCAGTATCGTTAGAATTTCCCGATCTTGACACTGCCGACGAGAATATGGTACGAACGGAGGAGCGTCATCTGTCCACTTTAGTCACTCATTCGAGCGATGAACCCGATTCACCAATCGATTACCTACTAAATCGTTTTTCATCACTCGATAAAATTACTCGTATCGTATCGCATATTCGTCGATTTATCCATAATCTACGGAATCCAAATTCTCGTCAGCATGATTCTGTTTTTACGGAAACAGAAACACACAAATCGTTACTTTTCATAGTAAAGTTCGTACAAAACTCGTCTTTCACCAGCGTAATCCAGCGCCTTCAATCAAATCTACCGTTACCAAAACCAATTAAAAAACTAAATCCATTTCTAGATGAGAAGGGTATTCTCAGTGTGGGCCGCCTATCCCGAGCTGGTTTAGAATATGAACAGAAGCACCCTGCGCTGTTACCTAGTGATCATCCATTCACATTTAAACTTATTGAGTCCATTCATCGACAACATTGTCACACAGGACAAAACACTACACATTATTTGATATTGCAACGTTTTTGGGTTCTGGCCGCGAAAAGAGTTATTCGTCGTTGTCTTTCTAAGTTTATCCGATGTTTTCGTACTCATCCGAAACCGTTAGAACCGTTCATGAGCGATCTTCCTGCATTCCGGTTGAATCAGGTTAAACCGTTTTCAGTCATCGGTGTCGATTTTGGAGGACCTTTTCGTATCAAGGTGGGAACTCATCGCGGTGCGAAGATGGACAAAGCTTATCTTTGCCTATTCATATGTCTAGCTACGAAAGCGGTACATCTGGAGGTTGTCTCAACGCTCTCAACGGACGGTTTCATAGCAGCGCTACGCAGATTTGTAGATCGACGAGGGCGTTGTAATGTAATTCATGCAGATTGCGGTACAAATTTTGTCGGTGCTAGCAATTACCTATCTATGCTGGAATAAGCATCGAAAGCCGAACGTATTAAATTCAATTTCAACCCCCCTTCGGCTCCTCACTTCGGTGGTGTATGGGAGATACAAATCAAAGCTGCGAAGACGCATCTGTATCGCGTTGTTGGTAATCAGGTTTTAACCTTTGAAGAGCTTGCCACCTTATTCGTGCAGATAGAGGCCGCGATGAATTCCAGACCTTTGTATCCATTAAGCTCCGATCCCAACGATCTAGCTGTTTTAACTCCAGGCCATTTTTTGACTCTAGAGCCTCTTACAACCGTTCCCGACGAAGACTTTACAAACGTTAAACTATATCGATGAAATCGATGGAAACTTATTCAATCTTTCCTTCAGAGCTTCTGGTTACGTTGGAAAAACGAATACCTCAACTCCTTAACTCAGCGTGCCAAGTGGATGAGTGCGTCTCAACCGTTACCTGTAAATTCGATAGTTCTTATAAAAGACGACAATCGTGTCCCGTTGCAATGGTCGTTAGGAAGGGTAGTAGACTTACATGTAGGTCCAGATGGGACCGTTCGTGTAGCCACTGTAAAAACCAAGGATGGTGTCTTGACACGTCCACTCGTAAAATTATGTCCCCTTCCTACCGAATCTTAATATTAAATCAAACTTAATTAAATGTAATCTTTAGTTATTATTTGTTCACATAGTATTATATTATATCTATTTATTTTGTAGCATGTATCGTATTTAACATTTATCTGGAAAATACCAGCTGTATTTTGGTGGGCGGTGTGTTCACTCAACGCTTACATTTCAAATTTTACCGCTTATCGTTGTTTTGTGAGTCGGCCAATAGCAAGGCCCGCTTGACCAGCGGTCATGCAGCCCTTGCGTCTGTCGCCGTTGATTGGCGCTAAGGGTGTAGAAAGAAAAAAAAGAACATTATCAATTCGCCGGCCGGCCGCCTTCGTATTGCCTACTTGTTTTTGGTGTGTGGTGATCTAAAATACATAAAACTTCAAGTTCCAATTAAGAACGATCCCGGGATAACTATCCGCAAAGAGTTGAATGGTGTGGGCGTGCATCTCTGGAGACGCCGAGACGAACCACCCGAGTACGTTGTTAAGGTAAGGGCTGTATTGTACCTACTTGCTGTTGACTACCGGCTTCACGAACAATTGGAATTCCATCATCTATTGAATATCGGCGGAATCTGCGTAATCTCGTTATCCGACCCAGAGTGTCGTTGCAAATTAAGTGACGGCACATATACTATCAGAACTCGTACTAGACCCGTACTATAGTTCCCTACATCTCGAAACACGCACTCTCGAATTCCGAATTAATAATCATTCGCCTTTTTTTTGACGCGGGGAAAGCTTCAAAAGATCCCCGGGAGCTGTGGGCTCGACCGGGATATGTGGGATTCTTACCCACTAAAACCCCCGCGGCTGTCGCATCGGCACATAAGTGGGGACCAAGGTCTCTCCGGTGGGATCTGCACCAGGGGCCCATCAGTACCTTTAAGCCCGCCGCCGGGGGGCGCAATTGTGGCCCCCGGGAACCAGTCACGGTGCTCATAGGTACGAGGGTCGCAACTCCGAAGGAATATATGTTCGGCTAGAATAACCTGAGTAACCTTAGAAGATCTTCCAGGTCTTCTAAGATATTCAATAGTTCATGAATATCCTTCATTATTTTCGTGCATTTTTTTATTTGCGTGCAGTGGGCAGGCCACATCGCTGGAAGAACCGATAACCCTTGCATTGGGGAAGAAAGCTTCTCGAGAGGCGACCACGAACCGGAGGACGCAGCGTAGGCAGGCCTCACACACTAGGTGGACCGACGACATTGTTCGCGTCGCAGGCAACCGGTGGATGCAAATGGCAAATTGTCGATCTTTGTGGCGGTCTAAGGCCTTTGCTCAGCAGTTGTCACGTTACGGATGGTTTAGAGGTCAGGCAGAGAGAACCCGGAGACCGCTACTAAGACAGGTAGGTACCTAAGGGGGAAGTAGCAATAAAAGAATGAGACCTCAGGACTTACAATAACACTATAACCACAGATAATACGTTTACAGTTCTCTAAAGATAGGTACGCAGTTCGTTACACCGGGTCGGGAACGCGGACACTTATTAGCGTAAGATCACGTAACTTGCTTGCAAAGATTCCTGGGCGCAGGGAAGCCTGGTGGCGTGCCTAGATGGCACAGCCGCAGCCAGGCCGTTGGACGCCGGCAGGTTCAGCACCGGCCACGACAGTCCGCCAGCAGGCTGGCCGATGAAATTAAAAATAAATACAAATATTTAAAAAATTATGAGGTATGACAATGGAGGTTGATATATTATGAGGAATGAAATGAGTATGCTACACAGTGGACGTGTTCCGGCTGATGATGATGATTCTCGTGTCTAAGGCCTTTGCTCAGCAGTGGACGTCTTCCGGCTGATGATGGTGATTTTCGTGCCGCAGATATATGTAGTTAGAAGACCAGCAGGACGTCTGTCTCTTGGTATATTAACACGCCATTAGTTCAGTTGATAATATGTCCCCTGTCTCTCCACGCTGGATTCCTCCTCCTCAGTCGGTCCCCCATTGCTGAGGATCGTGACTCCTACCGACGGGCGTCTCTGTCGAGGTCATCCACTGTTGTCGGTCTTCGGCTGTTCAAATACACAAACAAACTTCGCTGGAAAACAGAGCTGTATTTACACACTGCGTGGTTCCTACCTATTTTTAATATTACAAAGTGTACAATATTATAATACATTTAAGTAGTATTCTACCAAACTGCAAGTCAGTTTGTCGGTACACCTAAATAATATCCTGGGACAACAATTCTTCATCTAATTACAAACTAGGTCTGCCTAGTTTGTAATTAGATGAAGAATTGTTGTCCCAGGATATTATTTAGGTGTACCGACAAACTGACTTGCAGTTTGGTAGAATACTACTTAAATGTATTATAATATTGTACACTAAGGCTCTGGCCTTACCATAGTAACCAGGCAACTAATAGGTACAAATACATATATACAATTTTTTTGTAAATACATACATTAAACAGATTAACTTTTATGGTTTTGCGTTAATTTTGAATAGTTATATTGTTGAAAAATAAAGAGGCGTAGGTTTTTCGTTTTAACCATCTTGGTACAAAAGTATCAACATTAATTCACTTCAAAGCACGGAATTATAATTTATTATTCCGTGCTTCAAAGTATCCACAACTAGCCATGCAACATTTTCCGTAATTTTGTGGTGGATGATAATTTAATAAATGCAAAAAAGAAATATGTTTTTTATTAATTGAAATCAAACTACTTTTGCGGATTTTATCGCACCCATTAAGTCTATGATCGTACTAAAATAACACGGCCTCAAGATACTGTAAGCTCTTACTGCGTGGATCGGACCAACAATAATAACTAAGAAGACCTGAGGGTACACGGGCATAATTGTGACATTATAAGGACATTCAACATCTCAGTTCTCCCGTGACCATGGGTGCTGCAAAGCATTCGAAACATCGGGATAATAAAATCTAAAATAAACCGCGATATAATCCGTAAAAGTAGTTTGATTTCAATGTGTAATATTCGCGTAAGTAAAAGACAACATTATGTTTTTTATTGTGTAAATATTATCTTAACAACGATTTTATTATCACAACGAGCCATGGAGAGAGCTATGCTCGGAGTTTCTTTGCGCGACAGAATCCGAAATGTGGAGATTCGCCGAAGAACTAAGGTCACCGACATAGCTCTCAGAATCTGCAAGTTGAAGTGGCAATGGGCAGGCCACATCGCTCAAAGAACCGATAACCGTTGGGGAAGAAAGGTTCTCGAGTGGCGACCACGAACCGGAAGACGCAGCGTAGGCAGGCCTCCCACTAGGTGGACAGACGACATTGTGCGCGTCGCAGGTAACCGGTGGATGCAAATAGCCAATTGTCGTTCATTGTGGCGTTCTAAGGGGGAGGCCTATGTTCAGCAGTGGACGTCTTCCGGCTGATGATGATGATGATGAAATATTATCTATTAACCTACTGATTACGTGACCAAAACATGCGCACTGATTAAAAAAAAATCCAATAAAAAGACATTGCTGCCCGTTTTCTAGTCCCTCCCCCTAGTTCCCTTAGTCACCCCTTACGGATACCCAACGGGAGGGATGAGAGATTGCTATGCTTACCGGGACACCCTACGGGCTATCCTTTGCCCTGAAGTTGTCCAATCGAGAAATCGAATTCAGTATCTTGTATCTGTACTAGCAAGCATAAGATACCAAGGCAAGGCAATCATTACTATATGATTCATTGTTATCAACGATGTCGTATTGCCCCACAATATCTTCTCATCTTAATCATCATAAGTTAATGATACCACTCTCGAACATGTATTACCCAATAAAAAAATATTTATAGTGCTCTGTTAACACTTGAACTCTATAATGTATTTAACATTCACCCGTTGTTGCTCTTTAACGTTTTGATTTAAAAGATCTTACGCCCCTGGGGCCTTATTATACAACACAGGTCGCATCTAAATTACAATAACATATTTATCAATGAAAAACTTACTCAAAATCACACGCATAACATATTACTTCAATATAAGAGAGTGTTCAGATTAACCGCTAATTTTCCGACGGTAAAATTAAGTTGGCCGCGAATAGGTATAATAAAACATATTAGTTTTGCGCGTGCTTATGCATCCAGCGTCATTTATCACAATAATAGCGGTCATTTGGTTGTTATGTCATTGGGCATGACGTTTTGGCAAATATTTTTATGTACAAGACAAATAGCCCCGACCACTAATGTCCGTTACGTAGGCGATTAGATTAAGCGGTAGTTTAGTCGCTGCGGTTTGACGTACGTGTGTAAACGCTCGTTTATATTAAATGCTTATTATTTTAATATTTATCTTGTTAGGTACTGTAAATTATTAAATGTTCTTCTTATTTTTGCAATTTACACTTTTTTCATTATATAAAAATTATTGAAGCAGTACTTAACAGCTCAGTGGACGAGTGCTCGTCTTGGTAACAAGGTGCGCAGGTTCGAACCCCGGCTCGCACCTCTGATTTCTGTAATTGATCATGTGCTAATCGTGTTTGTGCGATTGTTACTAGCTTTAGGTGAAGGAAAACAACGTGAAACCTGCATGTCTGAGAAAACCTAACTAGCTTTCGAACGACGTGTAAAGTCCGCCAACCCGCACTTGGCCAGCGTGGTGACCTTTAGTCCCTTCATCTTGAAGGGAGGAACGTGCCCAACAATGGGACATAGTCAAGGGCTGGTATTATTATTAAAAAATATTGAGCATTCCATTATATTTTTGTTGGCTATAAATTGGGTCCGGTAAACACCGGAAAGCACTTCAACCCAGTTGGATCCCTTGTGCGTAGCCCTGACTCAGTTGCTGACGGATCAAAGAGTGCCCTAAGGCACGCCGCGATATTGCCAGCTTGGAGGTGTATATATTAATCTGGTGTAAAATAGGCTACTTCCAGTCGATCGGTACGTCTTGCAAGAGTGTCGCAGCTGAGCAATAAAATATGTATTGCATTGACTCTTTTTCACCTTTACGGAATCTAGAAGTGTCCACAGCACTTAGCCTTATTCTATGAAGGTGCTAATTAGTATCACATAAGGTGCCTAATAAACAATGATTAGGCATTTTTTGTGTCGTAGTGGCCAACCTGCAGGCCTGGCACGACCTGCAATCTTGACATATCGGTGTGGAGCATGACGTAGTTTTCAACACCGAAACGTCAATTCTCCATACAAAAATGTGAAATACTACGTCATAGTGACGTCATAATCACAAGTCAAGATTTGCACATCATGCTAAGCCTGCTGGTGTCGGAGTTTTCAAGCTGCCTTTAGGCCTCTGACTTAGCTTAACGACTGCTGTCTAGATGACAATAGCCGGGACCGACTTTTAACGTGCCCTCCGAAGCACGGAGACGCTCAGTTCAAATCCCACTAAACGGTCACCCATCTAAGGCGGCGTTAAGGTTCGTTTGCGGCGTGATGAACATGTTCTGATCCTATTGTATAATGTTCTGTATAACCCGCTTTCCCCTTCCTACCTTAAGGAACGTTTCCAATTTCTCGGAGCTAGTCATAATGTTAATTTGCGTTCCAAAACGGATAATGTGCTAAAGGCTCCTTTTACTCAATCTGGCTATTACGGGGACTCTTTTACTATTAGAGCTACGCATTTGTGGAATGATCTTCCTCCTTATGTCCGGCATTCCAAGTCTCTGACTATCTTTCGGAACAACCTGCATAAATAAGCATCTTCTTGCTAAATCCCTAGTGAGCAACTAACATCTTACCTGTACATTGTGAACTATTTGGTACATGTTTATTTATATATATATATTTATATATATTATATATATTATATGTATATATACCATAAATAATAGCAGTCCTTGTTGTATATAATGTAAATAAAGGTATTTTTTGTGAAATAGGTATTTTATAAGTATAGTATCTTATATAATATATATATATTCATTTAAATATGTATTAGTATATAATAATATTTTTATATATGCATAATGTGTTGTTGATATGTTATTTATTGTTTATCTACTTTTTATTATTACTGTGCACTATACTGCAGTTTTATTTTAGTATAGCTCCTTTTACAAAGGTTGTCTGGAAGAGATCGCTTTGAGCGATAAGACCGCCTTTGCTCACATTAAGTTATGTAACTGTTTCATGTATTGTTCAACGAAATGTGTGCAATAAAGTATTAATCTATCTATCTATCTATCTAAGGACTGACCTTGCCTAACGTTGCTTATCCAACTGATTGATTACCGACAAGTGGTAACTGGCTATGAGCGTCTCTATTAGGCGTAGGAATGATTATTAATTAAAAAATATGACAAAAAAAAGACAAGCCCGCTGAGTTTCTTGCCGGATCTTCTAAATAGCGGCCGCGTTACGATCCGGTGGTAGTTTGTAAAAAATGTATTTTGTGTAAGTGCCTTCGTGGAGTCTATACTTATTAAATATATTTTGACTTAGACTTTGTCTGTAAGCTGATAGTAATAATCGAATCAAATCGATCACTTATTAATCGGACTCAAAGCTCAAATCGACTCTCCTTTCGATACCTCATTTAGAAAACTCGATGAAAAGCAAACTTGATCAGTGTAATCACTATCGTAAATGGTGGTAATTGGTTTTCCTTATTATAAATCGATATGAATCGATTGATATACATGTTAAGGAAACTAGTGGTACTAGTTTAATATCAATTCATAATCCAGTTTTAATCGAATAAGAGATTTACACCTTAGTATAGAAATTATAAGCGTGTCATTGCGGGTAATAAGATAGAAATTGTATTCGCTATTCGAAGTAATTGGTATACAGATATTCATAGATTTTTGCATATGTTTTTCGATAGAAAATAGTTTTAGATCTTACTTACCCAACCTCATCACAAATGAAAAAAAAACAACTTTTTTATGGTTGTCGAAATGGGTCATCAAAATTTCAAAGTGAGACTACTATATCGAGTACTACCTATTATAACGGGTATCATGTGAAGGGGCTTCATTTGCACATCTCAAAACAGATCTTTATTTTGATTTGTCACGTAGTTTTTGGATGATTATCAAAAAAAAAAAACCGTTCCCCCCTTATCTCCGAAGATTGTGGAGGGAAAAATTTGTAATAATTATGGGTAATACATTTCTATTTATATTTTATAGGAAAAATAGAATTATCTTTCAAAGTAGGTACTACAGTTTTTAGTAATCCTAAAAATAATCGACAAACAAACTTAGTTTTGCGGTTTGTTTTCCTTTTGCTATCTGAGGTGTTAGACGAATATTAAAATTACAATAGGTCCAAACAAGTAGTGTTTTAGTTGTGGCCTATTGGTCTAGTGGTTAGATAACCTGGTCGTTACCACCAAATGTCTATGTATAAGTATAATAATATAAGTATACAAAAAAGTAATATATATATATATATGTATTAGTATCAGTTGTCTGGTTTCCATAGTACAGACTCTACCTAGTTTGGGATCAGATGACCATGTGATTGTCACAACATTAATAAATGAATAAATAATAACATCTCATGTATATGTTCACAAATAGTCTACCTAGGGCAGAAAACGAATCTATGATCTGTTAAGTAGCAACCAGAGTCTTCAACCAGTACCACATATGGCCCGTCAAAGTGACGAATTAATTGACTCTGAGTATGACAGTTACAGTAAAATTTTAATTAATATAATTACACGTGTTTTCTAAGTGAGTTATTGAAAGTACAGTTAGCGTGGCTGATTATCGACGCCATTAGTGACGACACGCTTGGTGACAGACAAACACACATAAGGGCAGGTTGTTCGCGATCGAGACTTGGCTCGGAAAACCTGTCGGTCAGCGCGTGCGCTCTACTGTGGCCATGATTTTGAAGGCTTTTTTGTATAGTCCTGTACTTTAACAAAAATATAATTATCGAAATTCCCCGTGGG
Source organism: Furcula furcula (assembly GCA_911728495.1). Lineage (NCBI taxonomy): Eukaryota > Metazoa > Arthropoda > Insecta > Lepidoptera > Notodontidae > Furcula > Furcula furcula. The sequence continues at coordinate 5,101,432 of OU452246.1, read as the reverse complement.
GTGTCCGGTAACCCTCCCATCTATTTCCATTTGGGTATCCGTATGAGGCGACTAAGGGAAACACAAAGACTGGCAGCAGCGTCTTTCTTTTAGATTACCTACCACCTATACTGGGATCCCCAAGACACCTGCCAAGTGTGGGAGGCCTTTGTCCAGCAGTGGACGTCCTTCGGCTGCCGATGATGATGAATTATAGAAAACTAGCTATCCCACGCAGCGTCCCCCCTCCCAAATCTTGGCTGTAAGAACCTTCTCCTGACAAGGAAAACAAAAAAAAAGAATTACCCAAGTCGGTACTGTTGGTCAGAAGTGGCGTACGTACGTACATTTCGGCATTAAATTTATAGTTTTATATAGATAGATAAATAGTAATACAGTCGTTCATAGCCAATTAAAATTAGTTTTCGATAAACGATTGGCTGTTTGAGCAACGTCCGGCATGGTCAGTTCTTAGATGGATGACCGTTTGATGGTATTACCATGATTCGGAGGGAATTTTTTATTGGGACTAATCGCACCACTCATTCTCAACACTTTGACTCCTGTCAACCAGGATCTACAGTGGTCACCAGTGAAGTCGCCGAGGTTTGACCCTCAGTGAATCCTGGAAAAACGCTGAATTGTCTTGGAACCCGCAACAAATTTAATTAGAAAAGTATATAGGACGACTTAGAAAACTATAAATTCCACTTCCCTTCTTCGCAAAGCGGGAGACAAGTAAAACTCGCACAGGTCGATATGACCTTAGAACGAAAGATTCTTACAGGTTAACTAGAGTTGCAGTTAGGCACCATGGAAGTTACTAAATTTAAGGGACCTATATTTAGATTATACTTCTTCCCAATAATAGGTACCTATGGCAGAAACACTTGAAAGCACGGAAAATTTCCGTAGTCGCCACAAGGTCCGGTCAATATACAACTTCGGATGTTATTTTCAGACTGTCCAACATAACATTGCGCTCATTGTGACAAAGATCATACTCCCAAAGTATATGATGCGCAGTTTGTTCGAACTCATTATTCACCGTAGAACATTGATATAAGGGTGAAGACACCAATTTAAAAGAGGATAACTTGCTTTTAATGTTGCCATGTCCTGTCACAAATTGTGCAACGTAGTAGTCTGCTCCATGGTCTATCAAGCCGTTCACGGACATTCGGGAAAAATAAATAGAGGTGATGGCCCTTTGAGGACGCATCCCATCTTGCCAGGCAGCCATTCTGTTAAGAGGTCTTCGTAAATAACCGATTGAAAGCTAAATAATCGCAAGAATTTAGCACGGTCACGAAATGGTAAGAACTCGGCGTTTCTGTTTTCATGGGAGAAGTAATACACAACCGTACGTCTTAGAACTTCTAAGTCAACTGGAAGTACACCCGCTAGTACCGGTGAAGGTTCAGTACTGACAGTTCTATATGCTTTACACAAGAATATCAACGCCAAACCCTGCCACACCCTGCCTGCGTCAAACGCTGACATTGTAGCAATTTACGTCGTAGCCCCTGGCCATCATGCCCTTGTCAGCCCATACTGGGGCGCTGGTCAAAGTTGACCATACGATAAAAAATTGAAAGTACCTAGTTTACTAGTTCGTAGGTATTTTGTGCAAGGGGTGGTCTGGGTAGATGTCACTACCCTCAGTAGGCGCGTCGCTTCATAATATAATAATAATACCAGCCCTTGTTTATGTCCCGCTGTTGGGCACGGGCCTCCCGTCAAGATGAGGGGGCTTAGGCCATAGTCCACCACGCTGGCCAAATGTGGGTTGGCGGACTTCACACGTCATTCGAAAGCTAGTTAGGCTTTCTCAGACATGCAGGTTTCCTCAAGATGTTTTCCTTCACCGAAATCTGGTAACAATCGCACAAAGACTATTTGAACATGATTAATTAAAGAAATCAGAGGTGCGAGCCGGGGTTCGAACCTGCACACCTTGTTTCCAAGGCAAGCGCTCGCCCAGTGAGCTGTTAACGCTGGCGTCGCTAACCATAAAAAAATACAAACAGGAATATCCTTGCTTTTATTAAGACATACTCACAGCACATCAAAACAAGTGCAGGCGGTTCGCCTTGCCCGGACGTTTCACTGCGCTTGCGCACTACTCACGCACACGCTGTATGCAAGTTCTATAAACATGCTCACACACACAAACGACGTACACTCAGAACTCAAAACAGATTGATATTGATTTCTACTTTATCTTCGAGCATTAAAATAAATATTATGCCTATGTATTACACTTATAACATTAATATGATGAATGGTGAATGATTAACGATTTATATTTGGCATGTAAATGATTGATGATGATGACAATAGGCCGTGGGGTGTCTGGGTAAGAATAGCACCCACCCATCTCCTCCTGTTGGATGTGCGTAAGAGGCGACTAAGGAAACTTAAGAAGACTAAGTGGGAGGCCTTTGTCCAGCAGTGCATGATGAAGATGATTACACGCCTCTTTAGATTTTGTACCTTATAACTCCCCGCCTGAACTAACATTCAAAAAGAAACAATCTAGATTTTAATCAATGCCGCAGACATTGAGAGAAAGAAGGAGAGAGACAGAGAGACATAGGATCAATTCTATCCTCACCTCTCTTTCTTGCGTAGGAAGTCAAAACTCTACTCAGGCATTTCCAATAACAGTATTGAAATATAGAGAAATAACCGCATTAATCTTGGAAATGTATGTACACCATAACCGAAATAAAAATGAACACTGAGTCAACTGTGAATGAATCACAAAAACTTGAACGAGTGGAAGTCCAGTGAGTCAGTCGCTCGTATCCAGACAGAATTCTAAATCGTGGCTTTTAATATAGAACGCTTACTAACTAAATGATGAAATCTTTAACGCACTAGGGAAGATTTATAACCGAGAAATGTTCAAATTCAAGTTAGAATTTCAGTCATAAGTATATATAAATGAACTTCTAATACAAACCTAATTTCCATTATAAAAACGAACCTTTAGTAGTAAGATAGTTCTTTAATTTTAGAACAAGTGATAGAGTAAAGTCTTACTTTTTTGTTGACGCGGGGGAAACCGCGGTATTTCAGATTCTTCTGCTGTCGCATCGGCACTTAAGAAGAGAAACCGAGGCGCTCTGGTGGGATCTGCATCAGGTGTCCCGCACTCCCTTGCCTTTTTACATTATTCAAAATTCAAAATATCTTTATTATGCATAGACCAAACGAGGGCACTTACATATTGTCAACTTTTTTACAACTACCACGAGATCACAACGCGGCCTCTACTGAGAAGATCTAGCAAGAAACTCAGTGGGCTTATCATTTTTTAATATGTGTATTTTTTAATAAAGCTAACGCTTTGAGCCTGCCGCTGGAAACCTATCATGGTGCTCACGGGAACGGGGGTCACAATCCCGTTGCCATCCTTCTCGGATCGCCTTCCTTCTCCGAAGTCTTTTTCCTATATGGACTGCACGCCACTTGACTCACAGACGGACATATTTAGATATAAAACTTATAACAACTTTTTTTTCATCAATTACAAGCATTATGTGACATAATACATATGTATATCAAACTGACAGATATTTAGTATAGTGATGCATATCTCGTAAACTAAACGAATTTTAATTAATTTGAAGTTTGTTAAGTACTTGATGTATGTTTATAGAAAACATAAAATTTTAACGTTGGCCCACTGACGACGAGTTTAACGACTCAGTCATTTACGACGCATTCATTTACCAGTATGTTGGCCCAGTGCTGGTTCAATTTAACATGCCCTGGAAAACTGGTATCCGTTCTTACTTATTTACCTATGTGGATGGCATCATCAAGGTAAAAAAAATATGTTTTTTTATTATTATTTCAAAGTATGTTTGTTTTGATAATAGAAGTAGGTGTTGAGTCCCTAATGCAAAGGACCGCTACAGTGGCAGCAGTGTATAAATATTGCTATGATCCATACATAAGTACTTTTATTTTATTTCACTATTAATTAAAATAATTACATATTGTTTACCCGTGCGATGCCGGGTTAGATAGAATTGCATCCCCCCATCTCCTCTCGTTGGGTGATGTTAGAGGCGACTAAGCGAGAACAAAAAGACGGGCAGCAGCGTCTTTCTTTTGGATTTATCTTCCACTTATACTGCGATCTCCAAGCCGCCTGCCAAGCGTGAGTCGTTTTCATAAGAAATACTAGTGAGTATTTCTTATTTACACGTATTAGTTGTCATCAGCAGCCGAAAGATCTGCTGAACAAAGGCTTCCCCCTTAGAAAGGAGGGGTTGCCATAATCCCCACGCTTGGCAGGCGTCTTGGGATCACAGTAGGTATAGGTGGTAGGTAATCCAAAAGTTCGCTGCTCGTATTCTTATTTTCCCTTAGTTGCTTTTTACGTACACCCAACGGGAGGACATGGGCGTGGGTGGATGTTGTTGTACAAATATTATTTTTTGTTATATTTTTACCCACTAGTATTCCTTCATCAGCAGCCAAAGCACGTCCACCGCTGAACAAAGGTCTTCCCCTTAGAAGAGAGGGGTTGCCATAATCGCCGCGCTTGATAGGTGTTTTTGGATTTGCAGTATAGATGGTATTGGTCCTTAGTCGCCTCTTACGGATGGGTATCTGTAAGAGGCGACTAAGGACCAAGACTGTTGGGTAACAGTAAGAGATGGGAGGGTGCTATTCTTGGTCAAGTATACACGTATAGCACGGGTAAGTGCCACTAGTATTCCTTCACCTCATTAGTATAATGTTGTCTTTTACTTACCTACGCGAATATTACACATTGAAATCAAACTACTTTTACGGATTTTATCGCGGTTTATTTTAGATTTTACTAACCCGACGTTTCCAATGCTTTGCAGCACCCATGGTCACGGGAGGACTGAGATGTTGAACGTCCATATGTCACAATTATGCCGGTGTACCCTAAGATCTTCTTATTTATTATAAAATAAAATCCGTAAAAGAAAATCGCGATAAAATCCGTAAAAGTAGTTTGATTTCACCTTATTAGTGTAAATCGTGCTCATAACGGTACTGACGAGGTTCGAACCAGGTCTTTTACGGTCTTTGATGTGGACCATTATCCACTGTACTACCACCGCTTTCTAATGTATTTCTACATAACAATATAATTTATCACATAATGTCGTAACGTCATTGTATCATTTGCCACCTCTGGCCTTTCTATTACCCCTCATAATCCGTCCTAGTTATAAATACAGGTTATTTACAAGCAGTCATGTATCTGCATGTTGGTCCGCGTGGTTGACAAAGGTTAGAGACTCGGTCACGACTTGAACCTACAGCCGACAGCGCCGCTCTATGGGAACAGGACCTAGGGGCCCTACTATTGGCAAAAATTTACGATCGAAATTGTGAGTGAGTTGAATGTCAGTGAACAAGTGTTGTTACCTGTGTGTCTGGGTCAGAATATCACCATCCCATCTGCTACCGTTGAGTGTCCGTAAGAGGTGACTAAGGGGTAACAAGAAGACGGGCAGCAGCGTCTTGCTATTGGATTACCTACCATATGTGATCCCCAAGACGCCTGCCAAGCGTGGGGATTCTGGCAACCCCTCCCTTCTAAGGGGGAGCCCTTTGTTCAGCAGTGGACGTTTTTCGGTTACTGATGATGATGATGGTAATGATGAACAGGTTTTAAATAATAGTAATATCCAGGGACAATGCACAGTGCACACACGGTCATCTGATCCCAAATTAGGCCTCTACTATGGAAACACACTGTTTCCTCTCCCGCATATTCATGTCAGTAATGACTTAATTTCCACCACGTTTTCAAGAAAGGTAGGTTAGAGTACTTTCCTAATTGGTGTATAAGAATATTTTTTTATTAAAAAAAAAAACTTAAAATAGCCTTTTTTTTTCATTTTATTATTTATTTATTTTATATTAAAAATAATCTTAAGCACATTTTTCTTATAGAGTTTACCTTTCGTGTCTCCATCGGTGAAATAACCAGGTCCTTCTATCGTGGAAACCAGTAGTAGTGAGCAGGGGTAGGCAAAGGCGTGTCGCCGTTCTGCCACTCAAGATATCCGCCATACTAATGTATACAGATTGCAGCCTGAATTATGATGTTTTAACGTTGATATTGTGTTCTGTGAAATTTAGCGAAAGTCTATGACAACAACGGCCCGTGTCGCTTAAACTGACGGGTTTGTTAAGTGCCCTGTCTTGTGTGACAAGGATTCGATTATTCTTTAATTGTATGGCAACTCAATTGTCCGTAAAAATGTTGCGTAATATAGGCATTTACTTAGTGGTATATGCTAGCTATATCCATTGCAAATTAGAATTTCACTTTCACACATTTTTCCCTATAAAAATATTCGTTATCTTTTAAGGCAGTAACAGCTCAGTGGGCAAGCGTTTGCGTTGGACAAGGTGCGCAGGTTCGAACCCGGCTTGCACTACTGATTTCATTCCTTAATCATGTGCGAATCGTTGGACAAGGTGCGCAGGTTCGAACCCGGCTTGCACTACTGATTTCATTCCTTAATCATGTACGGATCGTTTTCGTGCGATTGTTACTAGCTTTCGGTGAAGGAAAACATCGAGACGAAACATGCTGAGGTCTGAGAAAGCTTAACTAGCTTTCGAATGACGTGTGAAGTCCGCCAAACCGCACTTAGCCAGCGTGGTGAACTTTGCTCTAAGCCCCTTCATCTTGAAAGGTGGCCTTTGCACAATAGTGCCTCCGTGAGGCCTATTCATAATAAAGATATTTTGACTTTGACTTAGGCAGCATAAAAAAATAATAACCTGCATAGTCACAAAAAAGGTCACCCTGTTACGAAATGTGGGTATGCCACTGGCAAGGCGTCAGCCTCACGCCTTTCTATACTTTATTGGTCAGTGAGGCGTATCTGAAGCTACCGGAAATAAAAAATTAAAATAATAATATCTTGATTGTTCTCGGTATCGATACGGTTTGAGACAAAACGTGCTGTATGCGAGTGATCTAAATATTTTGGTGTGCGTGAGCGGCGTAATCGGCCCCTTTACGGCGGGCGGCGGCTGCGTACACGTTTTACCATATACTCATAGAGTTTATATTAAGAATAGAGTACGCGTTTATCTATGGTCCCCTTCAACGAAGCGTAGGCAGATTCCCTCTAATATTTCCTCTAAGGTGCAAGTGAATTGAACTATTTAAAGTTAATCTTATTATATAAAAGAGTAGACAAAAACCCACTCATCACGAAATCTCAGAAACTACAAGTGCTAGGAGTCTCAAACTTTGCATGGGGGTTCCTTTTAGGACGTAGGTGCTCACTAAGACGGGGTTTTGCGAAATTCAACCTCTAAGGGGGTGAAACAGGGGGGCAAAGTTTGTATGGGAGAACGCGATTCCTTGGTCCTATTGGCTTGAAATTTTGCACAGACATTCGTTAAGAAAATTAATTGAATTAGTATTTCATATTTTTTATAATTTATCCCTTTACAGGGTAAAAAATAAGTATTATTACTCAACCGATGGCGGTACAAATATATTACAACAATAAGATACGATAATTCGAAAGACAAAATACAAGTTCCTTGGCCAAGTGGTTACGGAAGCGTCCTCTAAGTACAGACTGTCCGGGTTCGCTACCCGTGTGCGGATTTTTTTTTGTATTTTTAAACTTTGTTTTTGATTTTTTTTATTTATATTAATATTCGGTGTTTTAAATATTTAACTCATATTGACTCCGGCACTTTTTATCTCTAATATATTTTTTATATTTAATACTTTTTTAAAATTTAAAATCATGCATACGTAAGTAGTTATCTTCTCTCTAATGTTATGATTTAGTTATTAGTGGAAACTGAATTGATTTTTGTACTATTGGATCTTATATTTAGTAATAAGTGGTATCATTTGTTTGTTTCCCAAAAATAACAAAATAAAATAATGAAAATATATTTTCATAATGTCTGTTTGGGTAGGAATACAATATGCATGCACCTATTGTACGTTTGATATAAAAAAAGCCAAAACTTTATTGGAATTATTGTCTGTCTGTCAGTCAGGGTTTTTTCTATAGGTTGGCTGGTGTTGGGGACCAACGACCGACGTCAAAGTATCTTTACATAGTGTGAAACAAAGTCGCTATCCGAGTCTGTCTATATCCGATAGCACCTCCTAAACCACGCAGCGATTTTCACCATCGGTTAGTTAGATAAATTTTTCATTGAAGGTTTTAAGTTTTATCTAAGTTAATAAACTTACATAGCTTACATTGACTAAACCTAAAGCGATACATAGTTAACAATCAAGTACTAGAGAATTTCATTAATTCCATATATTACAAAGTAGGTAAATATCCGGGATATAATATACCCGCCCCCCGGCGGCGGACTCAAAGGCAATGCACTGAGGGACAGCTGATGCAGATCCCACCGGAGAACCCCCTCTCATGTGCCGATGTAACAGCCACGAGAGTTTTAGTTTGTAAGAATCCCCCACAGGATCCCGGGGACATATTAAACGTGCCCCCCACCACCCTTTTTACTGTGACAACGGTGATAGATTCCCGGGGAGCTATAATGCGCCCCCGTCAGCGACTTCAAAGGCCCTTGCCTTGCACTGAGGGGTACCCGGTGCAGCCCCATATTTTTTGCGGACAGCCGTGGTGGGTTTAGAGGGTAAGAATCCTACACACCGCGGTCGACTGCCCGCAGGATCCTGGAACCCTATTGGAGGTCTACCCGTGGTCCCCGAAACTTTGAGCACGGTGACAGGTTTTTTTTATTGTGCCCCCCGGTGGCGGGTTCAAAGGCAAGCCACTGAGGGGATCTTTTTTTTTTAAATTTATCCCTTACTCAACCGATGGTGGTACAAAATTTCTCACACTCACACTCAGATTTGCTTAGTACGTAAATTAGGTACTGTACACGGATAACTTTAATACATAAGGTAAAATATCACGCTATATGCATTAAGGACTGAGCAGACATATAACAAGAATATGATCAAGTAATTCGAATAATAGAATAAGAATAGCCTTGGTCTGGAGGTTACGGAAGCGTCTTCTAAGCACAGCAGGGAATGGGTTCAAATCTCTGTTTTTGAAGTGAAACTTCTTATGCGACTTCCAAAAATGTTAACACATAACGCATCAAGCGTTAAATGAAGCACCTTAACGCGTTATCGCTTAACGCGTTAAGTGATAGGTGTTAAACGATAGGCGTAAATTTGTTAAGGTTATGAAAGCGCTCATGTGACGCCGTTACTGAGTGGTAGGTGAGTGGGTGAGTGGTAGGTTAGTGGGTGAGTGGTAGGTGAGTGGGAGAGTGGTAGGTGAGTGGGTGAGTGGTAGGTGAGTGGGAGAGTGGTAGGTGAGTGGGAGAGTGGTAGGTGAGTGGTAGGTGAGTGGGAGAGTGGTAGGTGAGTGGTAGGTGAGTGGGAGAGTGGTAGGTGAGTTGGTGAGTGGGTGAGTGGTAGGTGAGTGGGTGAGTGGTAGGCGAGTGGTAGGCGAGTGGTAGGCGAGTGGTAGGCGAGTGGTAGGCGAGTGGTAGGCGAGTGGTAGGCGAGTGGTAGGCGAGTGGTAGGCGAGTGGTAGGCGAGTGGTAGGGGAGTGGTAGGCGAGTGGTAGGCGAGTGGTAGGCGAGTGGTAGGCGAGTGGTAGGCGAGTGGTAGGCGAGTGGTAGGCGAGTGGTAGGCGAGTGGTAGGCGAGTGGTAGGCGAGTGGTAGGCGAGTGGTAGGCGAGTGGTAGGCGAGTGGTAGGCGAGTGGTAGGCGAGTGGTAGGCGAGTGGTAGGCGAGTGGTAGGCGAGTGGTAGGCGAGTGGTAGGTGAGTTGGGTTCGGTTGGGTTCGGTTGGGTTCGGTTCGGTTCAGTTCAGTTCAGTTGAGTGTATGTATGTGTGTGTGTGTGTGTGTGTGTGTGTGTGTGTGTGTGTGTGTGAGTGAGTGAGTATGGGAGGGACCGATCGACTGAGCGAGAATGAAGTTTCACTTCTTCCGCGCGGAGGGACTCTACGCACGCACATTTTTTTTTTGTGTATTGCACCGAGCTACCGGGTCCCATACCCCAGGTACTGCCGTCTGCCGGGTCCCATACCCCGACAGCACGGTTGCTGCGGTGCCCCCGCCCTAAGGCCTTTCGGCCCGACTCCCCCCTGCACCACCACCGCGCTCAACCGACGTAGTGCCCGGAAACAGCGGCAGCGGCGCCCCCGCCACGTGGCTTACTTTTAAACTTTTTATTTTTGATCATTTTACTTACTATTTTTGTTATTTTCACTGAAGGTTTAATATTAACTGAATTTATTTAGAAGTTGTATCTATACCGAGGTCTCATCGAAAAAATACTGATCAAGAGCGAGCTGGATTTGCGCACCGCGGGTTAGTTTCCTATTCATCTAACACCTCAGGTAGCAAAAAGACCAAACCACACAACTAAGTTTGTTTGTCAAAGATTTTTAACCATTTCTAAAAAAAAATATGCATAAGTAAGAGCGCATTTTATTTCGTCAAACATGTTTTATTTTGTTAAAAAAAACATCAACACTTATTTACACCTGTAATCATTTCAGAATATATGTCATTATTAAAAAAAATGCCCAACCAATATTTTTTAGTGTTCCCAAGGTTTGTGTTCATACACACTATATACGGACCTAACTATCCCCACATACAACTAAAAACTTAAAGTCCAGACTCTGTTTAAGCATTGTGTACTTAAATAACAATACAACACAGCAGCCTGTAATGTTTTGTCTCTAATTTATTGATCCACGCTCATAAATGTAATATAGAATATGTTCGGTCAAGTCCCTGAACAATTTTCGCGAGGACGACTGCTTACAATGTTAGCATATTTTTTTCCCCAATAAAAATACTGACTTCCAGCAAAATACCGATAAACATCTTCAAAAACGACGTTAAAAAAGAGTGAAAAAGTATTAAAATATTGAATCTGGTCACATTGTATCATTCCATATAATATAAGGTAAACCTGCGTGGTGGACTCAGATGCCAGGCACTCAGGGACACCTGGTGCAGATCCCACCCGAGAACCCAGGTTTCCCTCTCATGTGCCGATGTGACAGCCACGGGAGTTTTAGTGGTTAAGAATCCCAAATGCCCAGTTTGACTTCCCCACGGGATCCCGGGGACATATTGGATGTTTCCCCCGCTACTCCCTTAACTGTGACAACGATTGATTGAGACAGATTCCCGGAGGGCTATAATGCGCCCCCGGCAGCGGTGGCGGCAGCTTCAAATGCCCTTGCCTTGCACTGAGGGGTATACGGTGCACACTCTTTTGTGTGGACAGCCGTGGGGGACACATACTGCAGTCGATCGCCCGCAGGATCCTAGGGGCCTATTGGAGGTTTCCCCCGCGATCCCCGTATCTTTGAGCACGATGATAGTTTCCCGGGTGGCTTTATTGTGCCACCCGGTGGCGGGCCCAAAGGCAAGCCACTGAGGGATCTTGGTGCAGATCCCACTGGATAGCCCAGGTACTTATGTACTGATTTAAGAGCCGTTGGGGGTTTAGTGTATAAGAATCCTACATAACCCGATTGACCGCCAACAGGGTCCCGGGGACCTATTGAAGGCTTCCCCCGTGACCCCTGTAACCGTGAGCACGGTGACAAGTTCCCAGGTGGCTTTATTGTGCTCCCCGGTGGAGGGGTCAAAGGCAAGCCACTGAGGGTATCATGATGCAGATCCCACCGGATAGCCCAAGAATTCTTATGTGCTGATTGCACGGCCGTTGGGGGTTTAGTGTATAAGAATCCTACATACCCGGTTGACCACCAACAGGGTCCCGTAAATCCTATTAAAGGCCCAGGTCCGCCCTCTAATGTGCCGACGTGATAGCTGCGGGGATTTTAGTGGGTAAGAATTCCCCGGTTGACCCCCGTTTACGTCTTAACGATGAAACCGAACAAGGAAGCCCGTATTGCTTCCATAAATTGGTTTTAAAGAAATGGTGTCCTGTTCCTGTCCTTAATCCACCCAAATTGTGCACCGGTACACGTCTGCAGTTTATAATAAAATTATAAATACAATTAACAAATCACAAGCTCAGAAATCTCTGAATCCAACGTTGCAGGTTTAAACCTAAGCGTTGAGTACTTTGCCCATGGACAGGCAGCTATACGTAGCCCTTTCACGCGTCACTTCTATACAAAATTTGTTCATATTGCGTTACGAAAAGTCAGCTACAAACATTATTTATCAAGAAATTCTATAATCAAAGGCAGTAACTTTCAAAGATTCACTTCTTTTTTTTCACAATTACACCCGTGCGAAGCCGGGGCGGGTCGCTAGTATATTATAAGAGTTATATTGATATGTAAGTGATAAGTAGTGATGGGTTTGATCTGTAACTAGCGCAAATGTCGATAAATACAGCTAACGGTATAGTAACTATTGTCGTGTACTTGATATTTATGTATTTTGATGTTCTTACTCGTGGCTACATGTTTTTATTGCAATTAAGCATTCTATAGTACTTGTACTGATTCATATTCTAAGCATACACTAGAATCGCGGCGCCACCTCATCGTGGATTTATGTTAGCTTGGTTTTTACAAATAATTCCAGCCCTTGTTTTGTCCCTCTGTTGGCACACGTCATTCGAAAGCTAGGTAGGCTGTCTTAGACATGCAGGTTTCCTCACGATGTTTTCCTTCACCGAAAGCTAGTAACAATCACACAAAGACGATTAAATAAATCAGAGGCGCGATCCGGGGCTCTAACCTGCGCACCTTGTTTCCAAGGCAAGCGCTCGCCCACTGAGCTGATATTGCTAGTTAATTATCAACCATAAAATTACGAAAAATGTATTCACCATGCGCATCGCAGTGATTGATTGTCGCGGCGTTGTCAAGTAGTGTTAGAACACTACTTGACAACGCCGCTTTAAAAAGTTAAAGTTGAAAGTTATCGCTCCTACCAGATTATGATATCCTAATCTGTAAAGTTACTTGAGAATTACTGCATTCCGTTTTCAGTCGTATAAGGAACGGTCTCACAAGAAATCAATACTGGTAAGTAATGCTGTCTGCAGTCTGGGCACATACAATCGTCTGCCGTTGCATTACCTTAGAGGTAAACACAGAACTTCATGTACCATTCTGATTAGTACCTAAGTTAGCTTAAATTATAAAACTTTTTCCCTTGTAACGCTCGTGAGGATATCGTGAATAACGGTGCAAAATAGATTGCACAAGTCCGGATTATTGGTGAAATTTCAAACCTGAGCCCTTATTGCTTTAGTGGATAACCGCGGTAATTATTTTGTTGTAACACAATAGTCACACACACTGCTCTGTCGGCACAACAGCAATTCTGCAAACAAACAAAAATAAAACTTAATTTTTAACCATGAAAATGCTTGGAGGCGCTATTGATCAATGAAAGACCTTATGAAAGGCTCTCTACCACTATCATTAAAAAGAAAACTCATGGAGCATTCTCCCCATCCTCACCTAGGGTGCACAGACTTGGTCATTAACAAGACTTTAAAAGTCCGCATTTGCAGTGTGTCAACGAGCGATGGAGCGCAGTATATTGGGGGGAACTCTATATTGCGCTCTGTAGTGCAAATTGCTGATGTGGGTCGCACAGCTGCTGAACTGAAGTGGAACTGGACTGGGCATGTCTGGATACTGCATGGGCCAAAACAACCACGCTATGGGTGCCACGCACTGGGACACGACGTCGTGGTAGGCCTAGACGGAGATGTCGGGATGAGCTAGACAATTATAGGAAGGAATGGCCACAAATTTCTATGGATCGGGAAAAGTGGAAAGAGGAAAGGAAGGCATTTGCCTTGCAGTAGGACAGTAGCAGCTAAATTAATAATTACCAAAGACGTATACTTAGTACTCTTTTTGTCTTTAACGATGAAAGAAGGGGACGAATGAGTCACTTAGTCACTACTGACGTATAGTGTGTCCTCATAACTAGCAATATTAATCCTCAACGGAAAATAAACACCACAATAAGGTGCCATTTTCTGTAAGCTCGAGTGGGGAAGTACCTCCAAATACTTTCTCAGTCGAGCTGTTCCTCGGTATCCTAAGGGGCCCTGAAGATCTCTTTAGTATACTGGTATCATCAGCCGGAAGACGTTCACTGCTAAACATAGGCCTCCTCCTTAAAATGCCACATTGAACGACAATTGGCTATTTGCATCCACCGGTTACCTGCCACGCGCACAATATCGTCTGTCCACCTAGTGGGAGACCTACGCTGCGTCTTCCGGTTCGTGGCCACCACTCGAGAATCTTTCTTCCCGATCGGTTGTCGGTTCTTCGAGCGATGTGGTTTAACCAACCTTATCCTAACATACCAGTAGGTGGTATATTACAAATGCATTTAAACAATGCATACGCAAGCGATGAACAGAAAAATAAATCATCATCATCATCATCATCAGCCGGAAGACGTTCACTGCTAAACATAGGCCTCCCCCTCAAAATGCCACAATGAATGACAGTTGGCTATTTGCATCCACCGGTTACCTGCCACGCGCACAATATCGTCTGTCCAAACAATGCGTGTGCATTGTTTAAATGCAAGTGATGGACAGAAAAATAAATAATTGTGTCAAACTCGTTTCGTCAAAGCGTTCTCGTGGTCATATGTTGGTGTCTTACGGCTGGTCCCAATACTCTACCGCCGATAGCAATCTCAGTTAATAAGTAACAATATGACACTTGACATTAATTTTCTTATCTCTAGTAAGCTACAAGGTCTCGAAGCTAGACCAATAGTAAGGACAGATATTTCTATCTTTGTTTATTGAAACGGAAATATGTACTAAAGCTATCGATGTTAACTATTTTAACTGATAGTAAGAGATAGATAGGATATTGGAACCGGCAGTTACTGCTCAACGAGCTAACGTGCTGTGTGTCACAATTTGAATTAGCGAAGCATTGTATGTTTTCGCATTAACTAAGTAGTCCAGTTGTATACATGTTGTATACAACAATGTTAATTATTATTCGTAATTTGTAGTACATTCGATACCTACATCTAGAAACTAAGCTATCAAGAAATTTGCTCTAGATAAACAGCAAAATCCAATTACAAGCCGGATATCCTATACATCATGTCATTACTAGTGCTAGATCAAATACCATTTCAGGTTATCAGAGGACAAAATTCCAATCTTGTCCTAACTAGGGCTGAGCTTAAAGCTCTCGTGATTACGATTTCCAAATGTCCTTTTACATGACTAATTTATCTATAAATAATTTTATTCGAAATATTCTACTCTACTAGAAGGTAGTTAACAGGTGCCAATAAAATTATTGTTATAAAAAGTAAATTATAAAAGTCCGACTGCGAACAAACAAAATGGTATTTTATTTAATTCAAATTCAAAATCATTTATTTCAAATAGGTTACCACCACGCTACCACTTTTGAACGGTATTTTTTTTAAAAGCTACAACCGGATCTCAACATGGCCTCAACTGAGGTAAGAAAATCAGCGGGCTTGTCATCAAAACATACATAAAAAGTTTAAAGTATACATATGCATATATATTTCTACTTGTCTTGAGACCTTAGCTGATGACCCCAAAAAATAACAAAATGGCGGCTGACGGACGCGATATTAAATAAATAAAAAAATATATTATGTCAATTTCATAATTTAAACGAATATAATGACTTATTATAAGTCAAAATCTATTGAACCATCTACGCGGGAGATATTATATACACAAGTGCTTGCGTATTCCACAAGTGCAGTCTCTTTTCCTTTTACCTCTCACAATCAGATAGGACGGAAAACCGACACGACCGGGGAGAAATTAGGCGCAGGAACAACTTTTTACATGCCTATCCATAGCCTAGATCATCTTACTTTTCAGACAATCAGGCCTAAGCCCTTCATCTTGAGGGGAGGCCCGTGCCCAGCAGTGGGACATAAACAAAGGCAAGTATTATTAGGTGGTCGGCCTGTACTGTCCTAACCTGTAAGGAACTATTACACAAACTAGTTGCTCTTAGCGGAATTTTACTGGTGACCTCCGGTTTGCAAAGCAAGCGGTTGCCCACTGCAACACAGAGGCTACTGGAAGACATATAATAATACCAGCCCCTGTTTTATCAAGATGAAGGGCCTCAGGCCGTAGTCCACCACGCTGGCCAAGTGCGAGTTGGCTGACTTCACACGTCATTCGAAAGCTAGTTAGGCTTTCTCAGACATGCAGGTTTCCTCACGATGTTTTCCTTCACCAAAAGCTAGTAACAATCGCACAAGAACGATTCGCACATGGTTTATTTAAAGAAATCAGAGGTGCGAGCCGGGGTTGGAACCTGCGCACCTTGTTTTCAAGGCAAGCGCTCGCCCACTGAGCTGTTACACTACTTGAAGACATATAGAGATCAGAACAAAAATAAAAAGAGCCACTAATGACCAAATACATGTGGTTCCGTAATGTACAAAAAAGTGGTATACAAACAAACACAACTAATACATTACTCGTACCATCATAAGATCTCTACCAGTTTATTAAGTAGCTCAAGAACGGCCTTGTTGCGGTTGCGACCCACCTAATGTGGGCTGCTTTCCAACAAAGTGGATTAGCATTGTTATGAAGCGAAACTCAGAAGGTGGTTGCGGCTGTGGGAAAAAAAAATAACTAGCTTTTTAGTAATACGAGTTGAGCCAGGAGAAATCAAGCATGTTATGCATGCTCGTTATATTTCTGATAGGATCACATGAAGAAACGAATCTGGTAAGGTATTATTGGATGTTCCGGGGGGGGGGACCTAGGGCGGCGACTCCGAGGAGGACGGCGGCGGGGATGCTACTCCCGTCCCTGTGAGCACTGTGACCTTTGCCCGGAGGGCTACAATGCGCCCCCTGGAGGCGGGCTCAAATGCAAGGCACTAAGGGGCCCCTGGTGCAGATCCCACCGGAGAGCCTGGGGGTCCCCTCTCATGTGCCGATGCGACAGCCGTGGGGGTTTTAGTGGGTAAGAATCCCATTTACCCCGATCAAGCCCCACAGCTTCCGGGGACCTTTATAATTTCTATTTAAAATTATTGTTAGTATTAGATACTCGTATAATATAATATAATATAATATCTTGGGACAATCCACACACGGTCATCCGATCCCAAACTAGGCAGAGCCTGTACTATGGAAACCAGACAACTGATACGAATACTTATATACTTTACTTGTATGTTCCTATTAACCTTGTGCATGTGATTGAATCACAGGCAGGCCTGTTGGTCTAGTGGTTAGTCACCCTGGCCGCTGACCACTATGTCGTGGGTTCGATTCCCACCAAGTGTCTGGGTGTTTTATCTATATAAGTATGTATTTACAAAAAAAAGTATGTAAGTATTAGTATCAGTTGTCTGGTTTCCATAGTACAGGCTCTGCCTAGTTTGGGATCAGATGACCGTGTGTGGATTGTCCCAGAATATTATTATTATTATTTATTATTATTAATCACTATAGACTGGGAACATCATATTATTTTACAAAGTGACATTAGCAAATGTCAGTTTATTCCAGTGAATTAATAACTGGGCTTTAGTAAAACCCTTGAAATCGAATTAGTTCGATCGAACCCAATTAATACTTTATAGGTACTCTACTAGCAATTCCCTGCGTCTACGTCCGTAATTTTGTTCCACACCATCCACTAAGAAAGGGTAACTAAGGGTAACATCCACTAAGGGGGAAAACCCTTTCTTAGTGGATGCTTACGTCAAGTTACGTCATAAGAAGAACCTACTGTCCAAATTTCAGATTTCTAGGTCCAGCGGTTTACCTGTGCATTGATGAATCAGTCAGTCAGTCAGTCAGTCAGGACACGTAATTTTATAATGTATAGAAGATTAGTCAGTAGAGATCTATCTCGTTATTACCTAATAACAAAAAATAAGCAAGGCGAATATCAGATTTAAAAAATACTATAAATAAATGAGAATTAAAAATAATTCATGTTTGAGTGTGCAACGGTAAGATATTGGTTGTTAAGTCTCCCGAGCCCATAAAATTGTATTTATAAATTAGCCTTTAGCCCGGAATACAACAATGTTAACTGCTGCTGTGTGTTCGAACGTCTAACACTGTGTAAGGTCTTATATCCTGTACAAGAACCTACTTAGTACTATAGTACACCGATATGTTTTATTGTACTAGCGACCCGCACCGGCTTCGCACGTATAAAACTTCCTCTAGAATCACTCTAGCTATTGCTGAAAATTGCATTAGAATCCGTTGCGTAGTTAGATCTAAGTACAAACAGCAGTAGGGCTAATTTAATAGATCACATTTGACACTTCATCAAAATTTAACAACGTAACCTTGTAACGGCAGGCATATAATATTATTATTTTTTTCGAAGTCTGAACTGAAAAATGTTAAGCAATCGGCTTAACTTTTTTCAATTACGATTACAATATTATTGAAATTAAACTACTTTTACGGATTTTATCGCGGTTTATTTATTGATTTTACTATCCTGACGTTTCGAATGCTTTGCAGCACCCATGGTCACGGGAGGACTGAGATGTTGAACGTCCTTATGTCACAATTATGCCGGTGTACCCTCAGGTCTTCTTAGTTATTATTGTTGGTCCGATCTACGCAGTAAGAGCTTACAGTATCTTGAGGCCGTGCAGTGTTTTGATTGATATTGGATTTAATTATATTTATCACAGGATCCCAAGCCGGTGGTAACACCCAACCATCTTCTCTATTGAAATTAGGATGTTTTTTGATTTCAATAGCCTCACGAATCATCGTAGGCAGGAATCGGTGTTCTTTTGCGAGGAATAAGTTAATAAGCTTAAAATAAGTTTTGATCGAATTATAAGCCACCAAGGAAGATTAGTCAGTTTTTACCACCTGTCAAGTGCCATATACCTCTACAAGATGCAGGAGTTTATAAACTCGATTGTGACTGTGGGCTCTCCTACATTGGGCAAACAAAGCGTGCAATAAAAACTCGCGTTAAAGAACACATAGCTGATGTGAAACACCGACGCTGTACGAAGTCTGCAGTATGTGAACACGTTCAGGATCGCACCCACCATTATATTAGATTTGATAAACCACAAATCCTCGCAAAAGAACACCGATTCCTGCCTAGGATATAATTGGAGAGAGATTGAACAGTACGGAAATTAGACAAAGTATAAAATACATCAAATCAGGAGACAATCTTATATATGATCCGAATGACATAGCAAATAAATTTAATGAACACTATATTACAAAAACTAATAAATCTAATAATTTTTCCCCAAGTTATAAGCTTATAGACACAGTGCCCTCAACGATGTTCCTATTACCATGCTCTGAGCACGAAGTTTTTAATGCAATCAAAGCGCTGAACAATACTAGTGCGGTTGGTTATGATAGTATATCGACAAAAATAATAAAAGAAGTTGGTAAGGAACTCGCTAAAGTACTGTGTCATGTCATTAATATTTCTTTTAGCGAAGGTATTTTTCCGGAAGGCCTTAAACTATCAGTCGTAAGACCGATGTATAAAAAGGGTGACACAGAGGAAATGGGCAACTATCGCCCCATTACACTTATTTCAGTTATATCGAAAGTTTTTGAAAAGTTAATGCACTCGCGCATCACTAAGTTTCTTAATAAATATAATATTATATCTAATGAACAGAATGGGTTTCAAAAAAATAAATCAACACAGTTAGCTGCGTATACATTGATTCGAAATGTTATTGAACATATCGATAAAGGCGAGCGGGTATCAGTGCTATTTTTTGATATGACTAGTGCTTTTGACTTTGTGGATCATCATATTCTATTGAATAAATGTGATCGCTACGGAATAAGAGGAAAAGCACTACAGTGGTTAGAAAGTTACCTCAGCAACAGAAAACAGTGTGTCGAAATTAATTGTGAAGATAGTAAACATGTTATAAATTCTCATAAATCGCCATATATTATTAATAAGTACGGAGTGCCACAGGGGAGTGTCTTAGGCCCTCTTCTTTTTTTGATATATATTAATGACATACCAAAATCAATAGTTCATAAATGTATCTTATTTGCAGACGACATATCAGTACTAATACCTGACAGCTATACTAATCCTAATTATGAAAATATAATAAATATAACAGTAGAAAATATTACAAATTGGTTTGACACAAACAATCCGACAGCAAACATATCAAAAACGAAAGTTATACAATTTATAAATTATAAACGCGTTGTGCAAAGTTTAAAAATCAGTTATCAAGGCCAAGGTATTGAAGAAGCTAACGAAACAAAATTCTTAGGGATTATGCTGGACAAAAATTGCAATTGAAAAGCACATGTTAAAAATGTATGCACACGTGTAAATAGGTTTGTTTATGCACTAAAAAAATTAAGACAAATGACTAGTCAAAGTACAGCACTCTTGGCATATCATGGCTATGTGGGATCAGTGCTAAGATATGGAGTGCTATTATGGGGAAATTCCACTGATATTACCAAAGTACTTTTATCCCAAAAAAAATGTATCAGAGCAATTTGTGGTGTAGGGCCTCTTGAATCTTGCAGACCCCTTTTTAGAAGCCTGAAAGTTCTAACTGTAACGTCTTTATATATACTTGAAGTTGGAATTTTCGTAAAGAAATATCCGGAATTATTTAAGACAGTCAGTCAAAATAACAACTTAAGACCCAGAGATTTGACTAAGCTACAAACACATAAATTTAAGAGTGACATATTCAAACGAAACTGTAATTTTATGATAATTAATATTTACAATAACATACCAGGACACATAAGAAAACTGCAGTTTGCAAAGTTTAAAAACACACTAAAAAAATGGCTAATTGAACACTGTTTTTATACACTTAAGGATTTTTTTGATTTTAAATAGTAAGTAATATCAATGGTATTGACGAATTTAACTGATTATCTTAATATTATTTACTTAATGTCTTTAATTATCTTTGACATTATATCAACATTAATTTAATATAATTATAAAGCCAATATCTGTTTGACATTCACATGCCTTAATACCAATGCAAAATAGATGTAAGCACTTTTTAAATACCTATAACAACTATTGTACTCTATTTTATAGTGAACTAGCTGTAGCCCGCGGCCTCGCCCGCGTTGGTTTTGTAAGTAAAACGCGTTTTAAATCAAGGATGAAGGTTTTTAAAAATATTATGTATTGTATGTATTATGTATTGTAAAATATTGTGTATATATGGTTATTAAAATATTAAACCTGGACCTATTATGTGTCATCGTCAAATATACATACTTGATGACATAGCCTGTATTTTTGTAACTCTGTCTGTCTGTCTGCTACACTTTAACGTCTAATCCACTGAACCGATTTCGATGAAATTTGGTACAGAGACAGATTAGACCTTAAGAAAGGACATAGGCTACCTTTTATCCCGAACAAAAAGATTGAAGGGGTTGAAATAGGGAATGAAATTTCCTTCGGAGTCGCTGGACGCTCGGGGTGTGGGCCCCTTGAGCGTCCATTGAGTACGGCGGCGACTCCGAGGAGGACGGCGGCGGGGTTGCGACCCCCGTCCCCGTGAGCACCGTGACAGGTTCCCGGGGGGCTACAATGCGCCCCCCGGCGGCGGGCTCAAAGGCAAGGCACTGAGGGGCCCCTGGTGCAGATCCCACCGGAGAGCCCTGGGGTCTCTCATGTGCCGATGCGACAGCCGCGGGGGTTTTAGTGGGTAAAAATCCCACATACCCCGGTCGAGCCCCACAGCTCCCGGGAATCTTTGGAAGATTTCCTCCGCGTCAAAAAAAAAAAAAAAGGGAATGAAATTTAGAATGGAATTTCGTCATTGTTGAAAATAATACCACTTTGTTTTACAATAGATAAGAAATCCTACTGTCCCTACTTCCTCCCTACTTCTATACTATCTATCTATATATATGTATAAGTGTAAATATTGTAAAGAGTTTAAATTTGTATTTTTGTATGTTTGTGTGTTTGTAAGTATGTGTAATCTAAGGGTTCTCTTCGGAACCACCGATTTTGAAAATTATTTTGCCTGGGTTGAGCCGGATCATCGTGCTAAAGAGAGCTGGATCATTTACCTCCAGGTGGATCCAGGTGGATCGATTTAAATCCAGGTGGATCGATGTGGATCAAGATGGACCGAGGTAGATCGAGATAAGTCAAGGTGGGTCGAAGTAGCTCAAAGTGAAATAAACTGATTCGAGATGAGTCAAGCCGGATTATCAAACTGCATCAAACTCGAAAGAACCGAATTGAATAACAACTGGTTTGAGCTAGATTAAACTGGATCATGCAGGATCAAGATGAATCGAGGTAATTCGAAGTGGATCGATGTGGATCAAGATGGACCGAGATGGATCGATATGCCAAGGTGGTTTGAAGTGGGTTAAGATGGAATAAAGTGGATTGAGTTAAGCCAAACTCAATCATGAAATTGCATTGAACCGGATAATACCGGATTCAGCTGAATAAAACTGGTTTGAGCTGGATCAAACCGGATCAAGCAGGATTAAGGTGAACCGAGCAAAAGCGAGCTGGATCAAAGTAAATCGAGGTGGATCGATGTGGATCGAGATGGACCAAGGTGGATCGATATAAGTCAAGGTGGTTTGAAATGGGTCAAGTTGGAATAAAGTGGATCGATATTATCCAAGCTGGATCATTAAACTGCATCGAACTTGATTGAACCGGATTGAGCTGAATAAAACTGGTTTGAGCTGGATCAAACTGGATTAAGCAGGATCAAGGTGAATCGTGCTAAAGTGAGCTGGATCGAAGTAAATCAAGCTGGATCGAGGTGGATCGATGTGGATCGAGATGGACCGAGGTGGATCGATATAAGTCAACGTTGTTTGAAATGGGTCTAGTTGGAAGGAAGTGGATCCAAATGAGCCAAGCTGGATCATCAAACTACATCTAACTCGATTAAACGGAATAAAACTGGAATGAGCTGAATAAAACTGGTTTGAGCCGGATCAAACTGGATCAAGCAGGATCAAGCTGGTTTGAGTTGGATGTAGCTAAATTGAGCTGGACCGATGTAAAGCGATGTGGATCAATGTGGATTGTGGATTGAGATAGACCGACGTGGATCAATATAAGTCAAGGTGGGTCGAAGTGGGTCAATATGAAACCAAATGTATCAAAATGAGTCGAGCCAGATTATCAATCTGTATCGAACTGGTTCGAACTGGATCTAGGTGGATCGGTGTGATCGATGAGGTGGTTTGAAGTGGGTCAAGTTGGAATAAAATGGATTGAGTTGCGTCAAGCTGGATCATCAAACTGCATCAAACTCGATTGGACCGGATAATACCGGATTAAACTGAATAAAACTGGTTTGAGCTGGATCAAACTGGTAAAACTTGGGTGATAAATGTATTCGCAAAGTTTCATCAATGCAGCATGAATTTTTTTATGCGCATTTCATACTCAAAAACCATGCTAATACCCCTTTAATGGTCGTTTTTTTTAAAAGTTATGAAATACGTGTTTCTTTATTTCTTTTACTCAGATTACTGACAAAGTTTCGTGTCTGTATGATGTTTTTTTAATCCATACACACTTTGGGAGCCCATTTGACATTTGACCCATTTAGGTGTGAAATTTCGAGTTCGTTCTTATTGTTCACCTAAACTATTAAATAATGTTGGTTCCAAATTTCATGATTCTACTTTAAATGATTTTGACTGTGTAGTGATTTCTAGAAAAAAATAGCCTGTTCTTTTATTAATATAGATTTAAAAAAAAAACATTTTATCCCACTTTACAGGTAGATTTTTTGAAAAATAAATGATACGTGTTCAATCTTTTTATTTTAAAGGTATTTTCACCAACTTTCAAATCAATTGAATTAAGTAATAATTATTTCCCATACAAAGTTTAACAACCCCTAGCGCACCCCCAATAGTTGTTTTTGAAAAATCTCGAAACGCATATTTATTTATTTTATTTAAAGAATCTTTCCAGTAAATTTCAAGCCAATCGAACCATACAATTCATACAAAAGAAAACACCCCCTTTAACCACTTTAGGAGTCGCATTTTCAAAAATCCTTTCTTAATGGATGCTTACGTTATAAGAAGAACCCACTGTCCAAATTTCAGCTTTCTAGGTCCAGCGGTTTGGCCTGTGCGTTGATGAATCAGTCAGTCAGTCAGGACAAGTAATTTTATATGTATTGATTAAATGGAAATCGTTCTACGTGTCAACTTTACAACCCCATTAAATGATCATAGGGGTTGATTTTTGCAAAATGCCGGATATAGGTTTCTTAGATTCTTGTGTGCAATACATAAATTAAGTCTTATGACTGTGGGTCGAAAATCATTTTTAGATCCCCATTGGACCCCTTTAAGAGTTGATTTTCAAAAAATGATTATTTATACAATCATTGCTTTAGTTTGATAATGTACATATTCACAAAGTTTAATCAATGCAGCATGATATTTTTTTTCGCGTTTCATTCTCAAAAACCATGCTAACACCCCTTTACGGGTCAAATTTGAAAAAGATGTGATACTTGTGTTTCTTAATTTCTTTGGCTTAGTTCATTGACAAAATTTCATATCTGTGTGACGAAAAAAAAATTTTACCATATTAATTTTGGGACCTACTTTGGGGTTGATTTTTCAAAAATGCTCAAAATAAGTTTGTTCAATTGTTGTGTTGAGTTTATTTACTGAGTTTCGTTACTCTAGCTGCATCATAGCATGAAATGGAAATCCTTCTTTGTGCAAACTTTGCAACCCCTTGATATGACCTTAGGGGTTGTTTTTCGAAAAATGCCTGAAATAGGTTTCTTAGATTCTTGTGTACAATATATAAACTAAGTCTTATGACTGTAGGTCGAAAAACATTTTTTGGACCCCAATTGGACCCATTTCGGACTTGATTTTCAACACATGATTATTTACACATAGATTGCTATAATTTGATTAATATATTCGCAAAGTTTCATCAAAGCAGTAAGTATGTTTTTTTTACATTGTGTACTCAAAAACCATGTTAAAACCCCTTTAAGGGTCAATTTTCAAAAAGTTGTAATATACGTGTTTCTTTATTTCTTTTGTTCGGTACTGTAACAAAGTTTCGTTTCCGTGTGACGAAAAAAAAATATTTTTTTTCACACTAACTTTGGGAGCCCATTTGACCCACTTAGGGGTTGATTTTACAAAAATGCTCAAAATTAGTTTTTTCAATTGTTACGTTGAGTTTATTTACCGAGTTTCGTTACTCTAGCTGCGTCATATGATGAAATGGGAATCCTTCTTTGTGCAAAATTTCAAACCCCATTAAATGACCTTAGGGGTAGTTTTTCGAAAAATACCGAATTTAAGTTTCTTAGATTCTTGTGTGCAATATATAAACTAAGTCTTATGACTGTAGGTCGAGAAACATTTTTTGGACCCCAATTGGACCCCTTTAGGAGTTGATTTTCAAAAAAATATTATTTGCACTTGGATCGTTATAATTTGATTAATGTATTCGCAAAGTTTCAGTAACGCAGTATGAAATTTTTTTTCCGCGTTGCATACTCAAAAACGATGCTAAAACCCCTGTAAGGGTCGATTTTCAAAAAGTGTGATACACGTGTTTCTTTATTTGTTTTGTTTAGTACACTGACAAAGTTTCATGTCCGTGTGACGAAAAAAATATTTTTTTCCATACAAACTTTGGGAGCCCATTTGACCCCCTTAAGTATGGAATTTCGAAAAATCCGTTCTTATTGTTCACCTAGACTATTTCAATAATGTTGGTTCCAAATTTCAAGATTGTACGTTATATGGTTTTTGCTGTATCGTGATTCCTAGAAAACACCCTGCTCTTTTATTAATATAGATAAATGATTATGATTATGATTATGATTATGTGAGGCTATTGAAATCAAAAAACATCCTAATTTCAATAGAGAAGATGGTTGGGTGTTACCACCGGCTTGGGATCCTGTGATAAATATAATTAAATCCAATATCAATCAAAACACTGCACGGCCTCAAGATACTGTAAGCTCTTACTGCGTAGATCGGACCAACAATAATAACTAAGAAGACCTGAGGGTACACCGGCATAATTGTGACATAAGGACGTTCAACATCTCAGTCCTCCCGTGACCATGGGTGCTGCAAAGCATTCGAAATGTCGGGATAGTAAAATCAATAAATAAACCGCGATAAAATCCGTAAAAGTAGTTTAATTTCAATGTGTAATATTCGCGTAAGTAAAAGAGAACATTATACAATATTATTAATAACTAGCTGACCCACGCAGCTCCGCACGCGCTGTGTTTACGTTAACTAAACTTTCAATAATATACATTCGCATAGAACACAAAACCTCCTTTTTTAAAGTCGGTTAAAAACTTGGACCCACTTTGTACTTGCCCTCCGAAGCACGGAGACGTTTATTTCAAATGGCGTTGAACGGTCACCCATCTATTTAATGACCTTACCTAACGTTGCTTAACCTGATCAATTTCCAAACATTGTTAACAACTGTCTATGAGTGTTTCCTTACAAATATTTATTATAATTATAATGAAAAATTGTTAAAATCGGAGCAAGCGTATAACCAAAATGTGTGCGTCAAAATTTGTCTACATTACACAATTTGACTTTAGTCCCCTCTCCCAAGGGAACCGTGCCGAATGTCGGGATAAAAAGTATTATATGTCCTACCTCGGAGTATTAACTCAAATCATGCCAAGTTTCGTTTCAATCCATCCAGTAGTTTCGGAGTGATGCGCAGCCGAGATACAGACAGACAGATAAAAAAAACATTTTTGGCTTTAGTATCGGGTATAGAATGCCCTCCAAACATAATTTTCAAAATATCTTCAATGTACAGAATTGGACCTGTTACAGTTTTATTATAAGTATAGATGACTTAATAATGACAAAAGTAACAGACAGACCAAAGAAACTGATAGATTTCAAATTTGATCTATTAAATTGATCCTACATTACGTTAAGATTTAAAAAAATTGCGTACTGTCCGAAGGCTGGCATCCCTAATGCTATGGATCTCGAGGAGCGTGCGAATTCTGGGACATTTCGTCACGAACCCAAGCTGAATTGACTCGCACTACAAGTACAAGTGAAGGGAATGTGTAGCTTTGTTTATCTGCTGCACTCATTTCAAATGTATATTGTGTTGATTACTTTATGGTTCTTTACGTTATTAGCGTTTTCACAAGTTAAAGAGTATATACCTTTTTTTCGCGGGGTAAACTTTCAAAAGATCCACTAGAACTGTGAGATGCGACCGGGGTATGTAAGATTCTTACCCAGAGGGGACACCCGGGCTCTCTCGCTCCTCCCCATAGTATAGGCTCTGCCTAGTTTGGGATCGGATGACCGTGTGTGGATTGTCGCAAGATATTATTATTATATAACTAGCTGACCCACGCAGCTCCGCCTGCGCTATTTTTACGTTAACTAAACTTTTAATAACAGACATTCGCATCGAATACATAACCTCCTTTTTTATAGTCGGTTAAAAACTGGGACCCACTTTTTACTTGCGCTCCGAAGCACGGACCAGTTTAGTTCAAATGGTGTTAAACGGTCACCCAACTATTTAATGATCTTACTTAACTTTGCTTAACCCGATCGATTACAAAACCTTGATAACAACTCTCTATGACATTATTCACAGAATTGGACCTGTTACAGTTTTATTATAAGTATAGATAGAGTATAGATTGTCGTTCATTGTAGCGTTCTAAGGGGCAGGCCTTTGTTCAGCGGTGGATGTCTTCTAGCTGATGATGATGATAAGACATGTTTATCCTGTATCCCTTTACAAGAATTTCTAAATCTTATTCCCCAGTCTATTTATTTCAAGTCTTGAAAGTTATCTAGTTACAATTTTGGCAACGTCTAGTTCAATTTGAATGAAAGCCAACAGTTAAAGTAAATTTATTACTTGTAATAAAAGAACCAAACTGTTTACGGCTATTCCAGTACCTATGTAAACTCAAATAATCCTTTACAATGTATCTATTTTCCCTTCGTAACTTTTGTGACCTACGGTGGTTGGTCGCCCGGAGCACGATAAATTAAAGGTGTGGCGATATTGTATATTAAATAGGTAAAAATTATAATATTTACACGGACCTTAGGTTTCGACATCGGCATTCTTACACACTAATACTTCCGCGGCTGTAGCCTCGACGCACCAGGAACTCATCAATGGATGTCTAGGGCCCACGAAGCACGGGTCGTTTTACTGCTTACGACGTCATAGCCCACGCAAAGGACAAGTGCGTAAAGTTGCAATAAGTGAAGATAGCGTTATTTCCGTTCTAATTTTAAGCAAATAATTGCTTACCTCTACCTTTAAAAAAATATATTAATTTAGCACTTAACTTATCATGCTAGCGTATAATAAGTCTGCATGTGACTGGTGACTGCTGTCGTGTGTCAAATACTCAACAATCTTCCCTCTTCTTCTGATGTATTATCTAAAGAAGATGTAGGATTTTTTATAATTGATTCTGAATTCTACAACTTGCCGACATAAGTATCATGGATAGCACTCTACATAAAGCAGAGTTTTAAGAATTAATTTTATTATTAGCTTTTGCTCCTCTCGCATCTACTAAAGTTATATAGTTAGTGCACCTATGTTGGATAGATAATCAATATATTTACACAATATATTTATCGTGTAAATTACACGATTAAGTAACCAAGGGTTTCTTTACAATTATGAGATGATCTAATTCATTTTTCATACAACATCGCCTTTGAAACTTTGAAGCCCAAGCTGGCATTAGAACTATAAATATTTTGTATCTAGACAGAACTTTATCTTTCTTGTCTATAACTAGTTGACCCGCGCAGCTCCGCCCGCGCTTTTGTTACTATTTACTCCCCTTTTCTCCCTCCTCCCTTGATTTATTTCTCTCTCCATCTCTCTATTATAAGAAAAATCTAATTCTATGCTCTCTCTTTTACCCTCCCGCTTCGGTCCCCGACACACTCCCCCCCCCCCCTTCCTCTCCCCGTTGTCCCCTCTCTGAACTCCCTCCCCCTTTCTCTTCTCCCACCTTGCTCCCCCTCACTCCCCCCTTGCTACATCTTAATCCCCCTATCCCTCACCCCATCACCTCCTCCTCGAATCCCCTCTCCCTCTCTCTGCTCTCTTGCACCTTCCTCTCGTTCTATATATCCTCGTCATTCATGGTCTGGGATACTAACCCACGTAAACTTCTGCAGCTGTCGCATCGCCACATAAGAGGGCCTGGGCCTGGGCCCTCCAGTGGAATCTGCATCAAATACCCCTCAGTGCGCATTATGGCCCCCTTAAACCTGGCACTATGATCACGGGGACGGGGCTCGCAAACCCGTCATCGTCCTCCTCGGAGTCGCCGCCGTCACCCATCTATGTAATGACCTTGCCTAACTTTGCTTAACCTAGTTGCATGAAATATACTTTACGAACTATTCTCAGACCTACCCGATATGCACACAAAATTTCATACAGATCGGTTCACCCATCTATGTAATGACCTTGCCTAGCGGTATGAACAATGTTCACAGCTATTTTTTCATTGGTGTAAATATTAGTGAAGTTTACGTTATATTGAAGAAGGGACAAATTCATGCTAACAATAATATATGAATAGTTAATTATTTCTCATAAAAAGTAAGGATAAAAAAATGTTTATTGTGGGTTATCCCTAAGAGATAAACATATACCATCATCGACTTTTTTGTAGACCGTGTTAAGGTGTACAATACTGTAGTACATTATTTTGATCTATCTCGTAGGGTTCAGCCAGCGTTTGCAATGTAAGCGCAAAAAAATGTGTTTATTTACGACATCACATTAGAAACCTCTAAAATTATCAGTGTTTCCCTACTATATTATACATGTATTATACATATAAACCTTCCTCTTGAATCACTCTATCTATTAAAAAAAACCGCATCAAAATCCGTTGCGTAGTTTTAAAGATCTAAGCATACATAGGGACAGACA
The DNA here is from genome assembly GCA_911728495.1 of Furcula furcula. NCBI lineage: Eukaryota > Metazoa > Arthropoda > Insecta > Lepidoptera > Notodontidae > Furcula > Furcula furcula. Next base: position 5,071,480 of record OU452246.1, on the reverse strand, counting down.
GACAGCGGGAGCAACTTTGTTTTATAATATGTATAGATGATAATTAACTCTCTGGGCTATATCGACTAATTTTTGAGATTAATCAAGTTTTATTTTTACTGGAACTGATCCTTGTTCTCAAAACTGTAACTGCTATCAACCAGGATCTACAGTGGGTACCGAAACCTATATTTGAACAGTAGAGAGACCAATGTTTGACCCTCAGCAAATTCCGGGAAAACGCAATCTTTTCATGGAACCGCAACTTTAACTAGAAAAGTAAGTGAATGGGGTTGAAAAATACAAATTCCAGCCTGCAAGTTTACAAGGTTTTCCGTAAATGGTCTGATGGAACCGAAGATCAACGTGATATCAGGCTAAATTTATATGCTCACCCGATGCATTATCAGACATTCATTTTCAGACAGTTACTAGCACTTAGCTAGCAAGCTAACCCCCTCAGGGCACGAAGGCCCTCAGGGACCTTGCAACGAAAAGCATCAACTTAATATGATTGCGGGGCGCTAAAACTAAAGTCAAGTTGAAATCAAATTACTTTTACGGATTTTATTGCGGTTTATTTTAGATTATTGATTTCAAAGTGTAATATTCGCGTAAGTAAAAGACAACGTTAAAGTCAAGTTGTTACACCCAGCTGGTTTCGAACCCCACCACCTTCTTAAAAATCAAACTGCTTTTACTACGGCATGTAGTCTAGTGTACCATCCACAGCACAACAATATGGCTATAATTATCTTGTGTTCTTGTATACGAAATAACCTTTAAAGTAACGTATCTTTACAATCAAGTGAACAATATTTTGCCCGAGACCTATGCCACTAACAAGGGATTGTCCAATCTCGAGCCCGCAATACAATCCGTAAATGTTACTATAAATTTGCAGCTTACTATTAAGTGCCCTGCCCACGGTATCAATATGAAATTCCTGTTTATTTTATTCATAGTTTCTAGCAATTTGGGCCGTGGGAGAGTGGAAACATTTTGTAAGGCGACAGATGTTTTGTATGCTCTAAGTTAAGGGATACAGCACATTAAGAGCGGACAACAAAACAGTACTGGGGGTCTGTCTTAATTGAGAGAGAGAAAGGAACGGAGCTATACATTGCGTATATCTGTGTCTCTTTCCAAGTGGAAGTAAGGTTACTTAATCAGTGCCAAAAGAGCTTGTGTTCCTTGGACCCTGGTACGTACTAAGTTATTATCAGATATGCCTATATTTATAATATTTTTTTGCGTGTCGGTATAGCACCCTCCTATCTCCTCCCGTTAGGTTCCGTAAGAGGCGAGTAAGGGAAAACAAGAAGACGGGTAGCAGCGTCTTGCTATTAGATTACCTTCCTTCCACCTTTACTGCGATCCTCATGACGCCTGCCAAGCGTGAGGATTATGGCAACCCCTCCCTTCTAAGGGCCTTCGCCTTTGTTCAGTAATGGACGTGTAGCCGTTGATGATGGTGAACATAAAAAATGCATTGAAAAAAGTTCACTTTGTGCAAACCCCTGTTAAAGTAGAATTACTAAGGAAATCCTTATGGATGTACACTACTACGGGGGTAACTGTGTGGTTTAGGTTGGACTTAACCGTCTTACTGCCGAACCTACAAACGTCAATTAAAGTTAATGATCATGAATCCATTTTTTGGAATCGGATTATTTCGTCGCTCGAAGCCAATTAATTCTTAATACGCAGATTATGAGCAGAGATATCAATTATCTCATATTCAATAATCGAAAATAACCATACAAGGCTACGACAGTCGAAATAAATAGATTTTATAAAGTAGATGTGTGGCGTTTGTGAGCGGCAACGCGATATTGCTAGTGATTCTTCTGGTATTGCTACTGTTTTGTGTCCAGCCAGCGGCTTTCCATCTCGTGTTGAACCATACCTCATCCGTGTGATAAAGCTCTGCGTCCTTCTATTGGATTACCTACCACCTATACCCATATACCACCTATACACCGATATCCTCAAGACGCTTGCCAAGCGTGATGATTATAGCACCCTCCGTTTTAGGGGGGAGGCCTTTGTTTAGCAGTAAACGTCTTTCGGCTGATGATGGTGGTATGCTGTACCTAAATCTTCCACAAGGCGGTACCGAAAATTTTACCCCATTGTAAGTCAAGAATGAGCGTTTCCGACTTATCTGCCCGCTCCCGCTGCCTGCGATCACTGTACCAACATACTAAGTCATGCTCCTGCCACCTTTTAAGGGTAACTATTATGTTTTCCTTGTGCGAATTCTGCTCTTGCACAAATTGTCTCTCAATTCACTTGTGTCGGTCCTTAATGGGTTTCGTTGACGTCATACAAACTAGATAACAGTATGATTAGGTAGTTCTTTTTTTTTTCTTTTTTCGTAAGGAGAATGGTGGCGAAACAGATTTGTAATTGCATTTTTGGAGAAAAGTAATGATAATGCTATGGTCTGTCCTGTCAGGTTGTGTTATACAGGGGGCCAGAAAAGTGACGTCCAACAATTTTTTAGGTGCCTCGTGTTGAGACGTATCTGAATCACCCCTATGTATGTTCTACGATTTTTCGTAGTTTTCGAGTTACGTTTTTTTTATGAAATTTGCAAAATTGCGACCGGATCCATTTGTGTTAAGTGAGTTATCATTTAAAATTTCAACTTAAAATTAAAAATCTAAACTGTTAGTTTCTTAGAACTAAGAAACTAAGAAATTATCAGTTTAGATTTTTAATTTTCAGTTAAAAATTTAAATGATAACCCACTTAACATAAATTCTCAACTTTAGGTCAATTTTGTTGTAACTAACTGTCCATTAAAGTTATGAGGCTGTTTATTTTCTGCATAAATGCACAGTTCATAGAGATTTAGCTGCAAGAAAAAAAAATCGAAGAAGCCTTCAACTTTTTTTTAGAAAAATTTTCAATCTAATCCGGTCGCAATTATGCAAAAATTCATAAAAAAAATCGTAACTCGAAAACTACGAAAAATCGTAGAACATACATAGGAGTGATTCAGATACCTCTCAACACGAGGTACCTAAAAAAAATTTTGACGTCACTTTTCTGGCCACCATTACATAATATATTATAGGAGAAACTCTAGTATGAGGAAAATTTTGGATATTATTTACAGATTAGATAGATTATTATTTACATATCTTTGGAGATATTCTGTAATAAGATAGGCCTTATGCTTATGATTTGTGAATATCTTAGCCGACTAATATTTCCCACTATTATTATAGTGCAGGTTGCATATGCAAGTTGTACATGTGATATTTATAAAGTAAATACAAGTATTCGTTGAGTCGTTTAGAAAACTATTACTAATGTTATATTATTAATACTCATAATAATAAAACGTGCTAATAGCATTAATTTTGTAGTTAAGCGACTGATCCGGCGGCGGCTTGTATCAAAACGCCTTTATGGCGGTTTCCTAAGGGAACCGCCAGACAGGACGAGCAAAAAGCCAATTTCATAAAACTATGCACTCGACTGCCGCCCATAACAATAAATGAGCAAGCCTCCAGAACCTGATACCTCGCCCGGATACAATTTTCACGTGTCCTGTGTGAACACGATTATGGAATTCAAACTACATTGCCAGTTTTCTTTGAGAAGTGATCTAACGAGAGCGAGATAACACCGCAGTGGATATGTTTGTTGGTTAGAGCGCGCAACGCACCGATCTCGCGGTAGCGGAATCTGCAAGTCCACCGCACACACAGGCTCCAGTGTCGCGACGAGGAGGCTTCGCTAGCACACTACTATCATCTTCAGCTTGAAGTCCCGCGTCAGTCCGCACCGTGCCGCCGCCCGCGACGCTAGTGTCGTACGGCGCCGCGACGCCGACCAATCGATATCGCGAAAAAAGTTTACGTCCGACACACGAAACTTTCTTAGGACTTTCCTTTCAACCCGTACATAGTTGAATTGGAATAGTCTACTATTAACCCGGCGCACGCGAATAGTGACCTTCCAAAACCGGAATTCGGTATCCTCAGGAACGGGTTTAAGCTCGGACCCCGTCGTGCCAGGACTTTCGTGAAGTGCTAACTTGATTTTCATAGTGGTGTGATCAGTGTGAGTGACTGGATATTACGCTACACGGAAGGCTGGACGTTGTCCCAACTGTTATTAAGGTCGGCTTCCAAGTAAAAGTGCTGTTAAAATTTCAGTAAGTATTACGTTGTTTTATGCTCTACGGTTCAAAGACCTCAAAAATATTAGCTAGTTTAGCATAATACTCTACTATTACGTATTTAAATGGAAATAAAGCAAAATATCGCATCGACCTGTGACTAATTGGCGTTACAATTGAATTAGAATATATGCTTGGGTCTAACGGAACAGTCCTTGCCCTTGGTCAAAGGAAAAAATACAGTAATATTTTCCAATAGCCGACTTAATTCGAATCGCAGACAGCAAAAACAAAGTCGGTCATAGAATAAACAAAACAATCGCTTCTATCGAGTTGAAGTAATCGAATATTGATTGTAGTCATAATCTAGTTTTATCGATATTTACGAAAGCCAATTTCAATTTGAAATCCATAACCCATAACCGATTAAACTGATTCATTACAATTTCCATTATTACGTTCAGCATTCACAGACAAATTAACTATTTAAACGAACGACATCGAAGTAAATGAACTATAAGTTGGTGTCAGCGCTCTTTACCGGATCTCCGACGCACCGGTTCGCGGAGCTTCAGCAAAAAACGTTTTTGCATGGACTGACGACGTCTCATTCGACCTCGGAAATGTTTTGCATCAATCGAAAGTGCCATGTGTCTGTACTCCATTTCGAACAGAACAGATGTGCAAAAACGAAACCAAAAAACGACTATTGAACGCTTTGTGCAACCAGAAAAAAACATTGCAGCGTTAACTTTATTATTTTTTACTTGAACGTCAAATTCGCTCTCGACACGGCATTAGTATGGTGCTTTTGCTCTATTTTCTATAACAAATAAATTATTTTTGACATCCGAGCTGCCGGGCGCTTTGAACTTAGCACGATCGAACTTTGCCTTATCTGTGACCTGCGATCGCCGTTCTAATGTTGAAGTGTTTACTGTTAATATTTCATAACTGGCCAGTTAGGAAATGTATTAAGGTTACATTTTCGCTTGTAATGCCAAGGTCGCTTCCAATCCAAAGTAAGCAGCTTAGATTTAGAAACTCTATTTTAGTTTATAGAGTCCGTTAAATGGAATTTTGAAATTGTCTAATGCGCGTTCGGTTGTTTTTAGATTAACACAACTGTCACTTTCGGATTTGATGATGTTTGTCACATTAATGACGGAAGTTCTTATAGCCTTAATTACACAGAAATGGGTGAAATTTGACTAATTATAGTTTTTGTAAAACCACTAAAAAGATAAAGATATTAAAAGATATCTACATTAGTATACTTAGAATCATTATTCTAAATATGTGATGATACGATTGATACTATGCTTAAGAGCTGTGGTTTTTGCAATAAACATAAAATAAAATAAATAAATAAAATGATGAATGTCATCAGCAACCAAAAAAAGACGTCCGCAGCTGAACAAAGGCCTCCCCTTTAGAAGGGAGGGTCGCGGACACCCCACGGGCACAATACTGTGTAAAATATACTTTTCTAAAAATCTAGCATTGATTTCATTTTTAACGTGGTTCTTATGTCTCATAGTCTATATTTATAAGCTGACAAAAAATTGTATCAGGCCGAGTCACTCGTGCGTTTTCTTAGCCGATATTTTGTTTAGTTTATGTGATTGAATTACGGAAAACAAAAAAATAACAATATTACCTCATTCAACGTTTACAGAAAGATGACTATATTAAAATTATTTCAATAACCGTCAAATGGGTCTGTAGGTTACTGGCATTTAGTCGTTCAAGATTCAAATATTTGTGACCAGTATAGATACATCACTGTACGATGACAATAAAGATAGATAGATAAATATTTCATGAAATATTATTCTCATTATTGCAATTAATTCACAAAACCATGCAAATTATGAATCGGCTAAAAATTTTGGAAAAATTAACGGTATAACTAATTCACCTTTCACGCCAACTAGAACAATTTTTATCCAGTAAAGTGCCTTCCTTCAGTTGATTTTTAAACGAATATTAAAACACGATTTATATGTCCAACAGTTAAAATTTCTCGTAAAAATACCAAGCTCGGTTTATCGGAATCGAGCGTAGGAACGTTCGTATAGTAATAACAGCCAAGGTCTATAAACTCTCAGGCAAATATTGACTTTTTGAAGGCAAAACGTAAAAGTAAGCGGTCATATTCATTTTTTTCGTGATGTATTGATTGAATATTGACCCCAAATGTTTAGACTTCAATTTTCGAAACACTTTCACAGTTGGTCGATAGAGAGCGGTTGATGCAAGTTCATTGACAATGTGCGGATCGCCCGAACGGAGTTTATAATAACATCGTCAAGAAACCATTTGGTCATTCAATTTAAACTTCCTACTTTCTATCTCTTTCGGAGCATATAAATTAATAAACTCACTTATTTTCCAATTAAATCAATACAATGAGTTTGAATTTAGTCCCATATTAAATGGAATAACTTGCTTATTTATGAGAAGATAATGGTTCCATACTGGAATAATTTTCGGAATATTCTGGCGCTCCAATTACTTTAGATTAGATATGAATACGTTTCAACACTTACTGTTTATAGATTATCTATTTTCAATAGTATCATTAAGATTATAACCGTTTAGGTATTTGTTTTACTAACCAATAGTTTTTTTGAAGTTTTATTTCCTACTGAATTAAATCAGCATCTAATTTAGATATCGCTCTCTTTCTTTGTCATTTTAAGATGAATATTAGTGCCAATTTAATTTTACATTTACGTCACCTAGGTATTTTTTAAAAAAATAATTTTACACATTTTACTCATGAATTTAATATTTTTAAAATTCAAAGTAATTAATTTACGAAATCGAGGCGATGCTTGTATATATAAATGAGTTCCTATCAAAATTTGTATTTTTTTTAAATACGCTAGGCGGTTGGAATTGAGTTTGTTTATACACGTTAGTGCTTTACTGCAAACCTATTTGATGGTAAGCGTTGAATCTGTCGTAGATAAGTCGTATTAGCCTATTAATGAGAAATATCGCTGTGCTGGTAGTAAAAGGGAAAAAGCCTTGTTTACTCAGCCATAAGTTCAGTGAATAGAACATGGATAATCCTTTTCACTGCATGAAGAACGCCGCTTCTTGGTGAAGTAATTTGTATAAATGTATGAAGTTAAGGTAAAGATATTTCCCTCCAAACTCGATATCAAAAGCGTACGTGCGGGTGAGAGCAGAACTCAGAATTTCACACTGTGGCGTAAATCACTTTTGTCCTAACTTTTTGTCGCTAAGACATATGCCAAAGTCGTAATTTCTAAAGACGAAATCGCTATATTGAGAACGCTGCTCCAGCAGTCTGCTTAAATTTCATTGTACTCAACCACTTCGGTGCTTCGGAGTTCTTGCTGTGTTTTGGAATAAGCTGATTACTCTGTTATGTTTGATCAGGTTGTAGGCTAGTCAATCAGAACAAGGTCGATGATGTCATCGTGAGCGGAAGACGATTCAATCACATATTCCCAACAAATTATCTCGCCCAAAACTTCCTCGCAATATGTTTGATTATGTAAATTTACCGATTTACTTAGGTATATTAATATTTACATATTCGTTGGTAAGTCTCAATGAAGGTCGACCGAACGGCTGCTTGTTTTACACAACGTGATTTGACTATGTAATTAGATAGGTACTGACAGATTTTTTTTATTACTAATATTAGAGTGACACTTTTGTCCGTGATTTTGATTTCATGCATGTATATTTTTAGCTAGATTTTTTGCAGCGATGAAATGCATTGTTCGTTATCGAAAAGTAGGTCACGATTGGATCGGTTGGTTGTTTTGCTTCCGATTTTATAGGTATTTGATTCTTATACGATTTATAACAATAGGTATAAGTTTTTGATAAACAGGCAGGACACGAAACATATGGTTTTAATTAAAGTACAAAATGAAGTTGTCATCTTACTTCTTCTTCTGAAATTAGCTGTAGACTTTGAGACTCCCTTAAATTACAATCTATAAATATCTATAATCTATAATCCTGGGGTGCGAAGAAACTCTTTAATTATAATAAAGCAAAGTGGTTACTTTGCGAAGTGGGCATAATGCAAAGTAGACATTTTGTGAAAAAGTCGAGTTGACATTGTGCGAAGTAGGCATCTAAACCAAGAAGATCTAGGCGATTGTTGAAGAATCCCATTAAAACATAGTATTCATATCTCACATGAACGTCAGCAAGATAGAGTGTAGAAATTGCTTTTGCCTTGATTTTTTTTTAGAACATTATTGATTAAACTTCAAAGAATGTATATCGCATGATAAATTAGATAGCTATGTTACAAACCGCATGTATACGATGTAAATGTTGTGTGGTGCTAATTTAGTCACATGACGAAAATAAAGACGTCGAACACCCGAAATTATGCACCACGCAGCGGTACTCTGTACCAAATTGTGGTAAAAACATGACTGCAGCTTGACAGATAAATATGGATACAAATTACTTGTAATAATGACAACGATATCTGTATAAAAATGCAATAAAGTAAAACTTGGCGAGGGAGTTACCACGAGAATGTTGTTTTGTTTAATGTCATCGAAATACCAACCGTGTCACCTGAAAAATAGCATTGCTTTCGTTGGGATGTAAATTATGAAGGTGATAAAATTGTGTTCATTTATATAAAATTCATTGGATTTCAAAAGATTCTTTGTGATAATTATACTGCTCAAAATCATATCGAAACAATTAAAACCGTCTACATAAAAATTGGAAGAAGTCCTCATTAATAAAACGAAACGGATAAAAAATCCAATAACAGTACAGCACAGGTAATTGAATCTACATATGTGCTATTCGAACCCTTGTTGTTTGAACCTTGTTCCCTTTGCCTGCTTCGTAAGAAACTATTGTTAATTGTGTATTGGTACTCGTACATATAATTTGCAAAATGTAGAACTTTTAGAAGTTAACTACGTAATTTAATATCTAAATTGTTTCGAGGTAACGCCCAAATTTATCTTGATTTTCTCTTTAAATTTACCAATATCATTACAAATGTACATCTTATTGCGACTACACTGCGTAGGTACCAGTTGTCAGTCACGTATGTCCTTACTTATATATTCACAATATAGTAATTATAATATTCTGTAGGACAGCGCGAATATTTATACAAATGTAACTATTCATATCATTACACGTGGTTCAACCACTTCAAGAATATTTTTTAAATGATACGCAACCAAGGGTAAAGAGAACTCAAGCAAAATTTTTGAAGCCATGTTAGCCATATTAAAGTCTAATGATACACAACTCAATAACGTAGATGACTTAACGCCTAGACACGAGATGAACAGCTCATATTCATGCTCTCAAATGTTTGTCCTGGAATAGAATCGTACCAAGGTCTTTAGCTAATAGTGAGGGTACCCTAACTCCCTATTACACCAACCGGCTCTATAATAAACGATGTTCTTTCATAAAGTTAGTATTCTATAGCAGTTTCGTCTCTGGGATCCTCATCATCGCGAAGACCTTCCAAATCGTTTGTAATAATTATGAGGTACGCTTTATATTACAGTGTTTGAAACCACAAGAGTTAAATTGCTGCATTTAGATTATATCAACAACACAAACAAAAACGTCGTATATGGTCGTGAATATTTGTTTTAATTGAGTTTCAGTTTATAAGACATAATTTTATTGCTACAAAATATAGCTTTCTGCAACAGCTTTCGATTACATTAATTAGTGCTGTGCTAAACTCAGGAGAAGCCCCTTAGAAAGCTATATTAAAAGTTAGCGTATTAGATTGATTTAGAATTATATATAACACTTTCATATGTCCCGCCTCATTCAAGTTTTATTTTTATTTTTGTTGGTTACACATGATTTATTACGATAAGTAACGTCTTATGTGTCACTCTGACAAGATTATCTTCGGTGATGCAATGATAACACTTGTTACAAGTGTCGAGATCGCTCGATAAATTCTCACTTGCTTCACTGTAAAATTTCGCAGTTTAATTTTATTTGAACTATTGCACTGGCATCACTTTCAGTCTATATAACTAGAATTTAATCGGTCACGGACATGGGAACGGTAAACAATGCTTGTGTTACACCTAAAGCCATTTTGCATCAGCTTTTAAACATTGCAAAATCTGTGTTGAAATTGCAACTCTCGACAAATCATTCTGATGTTTAATAAATGATTCTTAATACGAGATCAAATATTAGACGGCCTTGTACTTACAAGTAGGTACGTGCTTAGATATTCTTGTTGTGACACACATGTTGTCAACTTTATTACAGCTTATTACGTCGTCACTGAGATCATGCTCATCAAATTGTACATAATAATACCTTGACACGTAGGCAACCTTGGGAACTTGTAGCAATACCTTTAATTTGTCCATCACACATGAAATCGTTTATAATTGCCAATAAATCATCGTCGTGATCTCTCAATACTTTAATAAATGTAATTATAATATCTCTATTGCCTTTGCTAAATATAAAGCAAATTCTTATTTCAAAATTTGCGTTGAAATTAACTAATAAATCATTAGCTTTTACCGAATCGCGTTCAAGTTTAAAGGAAACTTTGAAAAAGTATCCTGTTAAGTCTGCGTGAATTAATGTGAATGTTTCGAGTGTGCTTACATTTATTATCAAAAACACTTCAACATTAAGGCTGTATTCAGCATTCGTGGCCTTCGTTACAGCGTTTGTAGTCCCGGTTTGAATGGCTGGTAAATATTGACCGACGGATGGGCAACATCTGTTTACTAGCTATTGAAGTGGTATGAACGAGTTTATTTAGATTTTGAAAAATTATGTCGAGGTCTGTGTTGAGCAACCATTGTGATGCAGATTAATGATCCCGAAACATTCGATAGCCTCCGCGATTCTGTCAATCTCTTTTATTCAGGAAAAGCGTTAAATTGATTTGAATTCACAAGTTTTTTTGGTCTTGGTCAGAATCAGTTTATTATACGCAGAATGGAGAAATGTATGAAATGTAGGACAAAAAATGGGGCAAACAAAAAATGAGAATAGTATTATAAAAAAAATTGATCCTATAATTCCATAGCCAGACAAACTACAAAATTTTGACTAGTCATTAATTAAGTTAATTGGTTTTGAAACCTCCACATCGATGTCAATGGTGTGAAACAATTACTTGACCTTATGCTTATAATCGATAGAATCTCACACCTTTTCATTCAATTAAGATCACGGTAATGATAATGATTTGCGGTCTTTAATTAAGCTCCCTGCAGCTGCTAATTGTGAATGCACTTCTGTGCCATTGTTCCAATTGTGTGTAAAGGAACAATTATTTCCGTTCTTAACTCGTTTAGCGGCTCCCTGACCGCGATACAAGAAGAAGGTCGTGTAAGGGCCGCTTTAATTTGAAAAGTAAACGTCGAAGATTTTTGGTTAATTTGCACCTAAAGGCAATGTTTTTATGAACGGGATGTTAGAAGTTATAAATGAATAAGATCTTAAAAGACCAAATATTACAACTGACCATAAAAATGTAAGTTGGTTTGTTCTTACCCCACATACATATACGCTCACATAATCTTAGTACCTATCTCACGCCGTTGCCTGAAGTGGTTTTGTAGTTCAAGGAAATCTAGATAGTTTTTAGAGTGACTCACATAGATGTAGAAGAATTACCATTTGGGTAGCAGTTATTTAACAAATGGTTGGTGACCAAATTGGTCGAAATGTAAATGGACTTGACGACTACGCAAAAGGTGGGTTTTATGAGCTATTAAGGTTTTTTGGCAACGATCACATGGGCTGTCCAGTTTGTTTTTGCTGGTAATTAAAAATGCTTACGAGCATTATTTTTAAAAAAATATACTTTTCTATCATTATTATGTAATATGTGTTTATGATATGTGTTTGACTAAAAGTAGGTACTTGAAAAAGGCTATTTTTAAATATTGGTATCTAAGAATATGGTCCTAATAGATAAGATTATCACCCACACCAGATAACCCATGTACCTACTATTAAATATTGTAAAACCGTTCAAGTAGGCTTCCAAATCATTTTCAAACCCAAAAGTATTTTCATCGCATCGAATTCAGCTCGTGTTTTATAGTGTATATGTACTTAAAACAATCTGCTTTATAATTTTACTGAGCCAAAAATATATACAGTGACTATTTTTTTGAAATAGTTCTATAAAATGTAGAGACTACAGTCAACAAGCATTTGTATTTATTAAATTCTATACACTCACTAGTAAAACTAAAATCAAGATTTTCTTTCGGATCAGTGTCAAAGCCTTGCCAAAAAAGCTACCTAGCTGCAATTCGACATTTAATCTAATTATCTCAAGATATTTAAAGCATAAGGCAATGAATGAACAAGGTCAAGTAATGAACGAAAGCCGGTGTACAATGAATTGTTTTCTCCGTCGCAGGTACCGTTGACAATGGGAGTGATCTTGTACCACGCTTGATAGGTTATCGCTGAATTAACACGGTTTTGATTCATTACGATGGCAGTATCTTCGATCTTAATGCTTGTACATCGTGACTGTGTGGTCTCAATGTGTTGCCATTGTTTTGAAAGTATTTGATCGATGCATGTGCTTGATCCTTTTTTTTTTTCTTCATTTATATTCTCATTTTTTCAAATATAGTTTAATTTTTTACAGATTTGGATATGTCGTTAGTTTATTTTTTATTTTTTACTTATTTCAATCACTATTGAAAAGTTTATTTTACCTTCAAAATGTGCCTACATTAAATACCAGCATGCTAATAAGCGGAATTCTTCTTTAATTTATCAAAATAATTGGGTGACAAGGTTCAATTGTTTCGATAATTTTAAGTACGTATGTTATTGTATAACTTAGGTTACTTACATTGAAAATTCCTGTTTCTGCGTTTACTGATAAGTTGGTACCTGAAAGTAAGGCAACTTGAGCGTACAATATCAAAGTTCAAACATTGTTGCTACTTTCATAACTACTATTTTTATATTGAGAAATCTATATGTTTCCGTTGATAGATTTTGAGTTTCATAGATAATTTCAATCAATTTCAATTTCAATAAAATCTTGGATAGACAAACTCAACGATGAATTACTATTACTGTCCAGTCTAATAATATCTATCTGAATTAAAGCGTTGTTTGTATCAAGCACAACATCCGTATTTGGTAATCAGAGCGTATTTATAGAATAAACCAAACACACTTAGCACCAAGCGGGCTTAGCGGGTTGCTTACAACACTTACATTATTAAAACCAAAAAGTTTGTTTTTAATTTGAATTCCAATACGTACTGATAATATTGCATTCTTTGTGTTAACAAAGAATGCAATCAATTCCGATATCGATACCCAATTTAATCTTTGCTTATTGTTCATAATTTAAAAATTTCATTAGTATCATTGTTATGAACTATCGATTCTCGATTTCGTAACTGAGGTATGATATAAAAATCTATGAAGTAGAAAATCGTTTTATTTTGCTACTCTCAACTCGATTGCTTTTAAGTAAAATGCCACAGTTGGAATCAAATGGAATTAGTTAAGTCATCAGACACGTAACAGTTAAAAGAGAAAATAAATTTGTTTCACTTTCATTTCTGGCTTGCCGTGTTTTCAATATCAAGGTCGTTTGATGTTAGCATCAGCAGTTCTGCCTCATATTGACTTTAGTTGCGTGTATTTGTTCTAGAATTTGCAACTCCATTGCAGTACAGTAAATTATCGTGTCATGTTTATGTATTTTGTGACGGGCCCGTTGGTCTAGTGGTCAGACACCCTGACTGCTAACCAATGGGTCGTGGGTTCGATTCCCACCAAGTGTCTGGGTGTTGTTTATCTATTCAAGTATGTATTTACAAAAAAAAAAGTATATAAGTATTAGTATCAGTTGTCTGGTTTCCATAGTACAGGCTCTGCCTAGTTTGGGATCGGATGACCGTGTGTAGATTGTCCCAAGATATTATTATTATTATTATTATTTTTTTTAATTTGAATCAATTTGAGCCTCAATATATGCTGATATACATACCCTTTGTACTTTCAATAATCCAAATAGACGGGTCCGTTGGTCTAGTACCCTGTTAGACACCCTGGCTGCTACCCGATGGGTCGTGGGTTCGAAATATGTATATAAGTATTAGTATCAGTTGCCTGGTTTCCATAGTACAGGCTCTGCTTAGTTTGGGATCGGATGGCCGTGTGTGAATTGTCCCAAGATATTATATTATTATTATATTAGATAGTTGATGATTTCGAAATTCGTCAGATCTATCAAATGTTTCGAAGCACTTAGTACGTTATAATTATGATGTCTTTTAATCTCTTTTAATAATAAATGTGCCAAATTGTACCATTTATTTATAAACAATAATAATTGTTATCATTTTTGTTGCTAAATATGTATTTTCAACATCACTATCGTTGACTTTACAACCATAATAATCACTTTATTGCAACACAGATCAATGTAAGATAGGCATATTACTCTGGGCAACATAAGTAGAAACAAATTTCATTTAAACAATATCTCTAAGATTACACACTACCATCTCAATGCGTTACGTACTGATTATATCTCACTGAGAGCAATAACGACGCATTGTATCGAAGTATCACTATTAGTTCCGCTCGGATTTGCTCCGGGCGACACATTACTAATTCCCTTTCCCTTTCTCCGTCAGTTAACGTATGCAATACATCCATTGCTTCGTTTTGTTCATCTTCTACATTTCATATGTCTTTATCACTGTAATGTATTAATACTCTTAAGTTATTGATAAGGTTTTTCTTTTTTAACTTTTCTATCATAGCGAGTGATTGTTAAAGGGCAGAACTGCGTGCATTAGTAATTAAACGTTTATTATAGCTCGGTGCAAGAGTATACTTATATGCTTAGATGAATCATCTAAGTATATATGTATAATCTATATATAATTGATATATTTGTTTCGTTGTAGAACGATAATTGTGATATGAGTATTTTTAAACACTGTTGTACTTGTATAGATACCACTGTCATCAGACTTATCTTGAGTTTTGAATACTTTGACATGTGGAGCTTACCTTTGGATATAAATAGCGTTGTAATCTTAATGCCTTGTTGACATGCTTTGTTTTTCCTATAAACATAATGCTTGCAGCATTATGATTATAGGAAAAATATTGCGTATATTTGATATAAAGTTCGACAGAACTTCTAAATCATGACTTGAGGTTATTCATTTTGACACGTTAATAGGAAGTGATTAGGCATCACTAAAAGAGCATGAAACTTTACTTTTTTAGGTAATACTGAGTAGAAAGGCAAAATTTCGACGATATCTACTTACTTGTCTGTCCCCATTGTTGGTAGTTTTGAATCACAAAAGTACAATCAAAAGGCGTCCAAATTAATCTTGAATAATGTTCTCTGTTTGAGTAATTATTTTTGGCGGGCCTTTGTTCCGCTTTTTTAATTACTCTACCATATTCTATAGGGGTAAAAAACCGATTTGCATACAAAGGGTGGAAATATTAAAATTATTTATTATTATTTGTAAGAGAAGTTATACTCAAGTGTTATTACATAGGCGATAGTAGGTATAATTTAATAAATAAATAATAATCCAACTAGATTATATTCATTTATTACTTTTAATGAAACCTATACCAAAGCTTTTCATAAAAGATTTTATGAAATTATAAAAATAAAATAGAATTTATGTTTAGTCTGTATTATTATGTATCGTATTGTTTCCATCGAAATTATCAATATCAAAATTACATACAACAAAGATTTTGGTTGTTGTAGAAATATTTGGAAATAATTTTGAAAATTAAGTAGATAAATATAGGTAAAATAATTTAAAACTTAGGTGCGATTCTTGTAAATTTTATGGTGGTTTTATTATTCTGACGCGACATTCTTGTTTTTTTAGGAACCTTTATACCGATATATTCGTACGTAATATTTTTTTATGGGACTCTTTTAGTGGTTTGGACTACCAGTACAATAAATTATTATTCAAATTCAAATAGGTTCATAATTGCCAAAGTTTGCGAACATACTTAAAAAATATACAGTCGGATTGAGAACCTCCTTCTGTTTTTGAAGTTGGTTACGCTACATCAATCTGCTATAGTTGCAATGACAAAATACATAACAAAAAAAATTCTGTGACATTACACCGGCTATCAATGGCTGGCTAGTAAAGTAATCACATTAAGTAGTTATATAATTAGTTTGACGTACTAAAATGTAGGTTAATCACTTAATCCTAACTGACTAGTTCTGATAAAACCTCACCAAAATGCGTTTACGAACACTGCAACTTAATTAAGTAACAAAAAATAACCATATTCATATAATGGTTGGGTAAAATCGAGGCTAATGAGATACTTTGATAAAGAGAATACTCCGTCATGAGTGAGGCTGTCGAGTAGATATATCACTTACATTACATATTCTTAGAACGGATTTAGATACGCTTGTATCAAGAACTTGATGTCAGACCTGTATACATTTACTGGGTTACGGCGATATCTCGAAACTTGATATGTTACTTGGCATAGCAAGTTTTATCGCGGTAGGCCACCACGAGAGACGTGGTAGGCATTTTTTTATTCTTCCTACGATACAGCAAATAATTTGTTCAAGTTAGGCTGTCGCTCCAAAAAAATCTTACCACAAAAACAAAATATTTGTGGCCTCTCCAAAGAAATGGTGAATCCAAAATACCATTACATAAATGAATACGAAAGAATAAATAATACCCATATGAATTAATAAATTACGAAAATAACGCATTTAATTCTTGTTTTATACTCTTATTAAATAGATGAAATTACATATTTATTTAGGATTAAATACCGGAAACCTAGACTAATGGATATCCAACCAAGCTAAATATGTTAATATGTAAATATGTTATATGTTGCAAGCAGATTGATTGAAGCAACTGTTATTTTACTATTAACTTAAAGGAACTGAATATCAACAAAAACCAAATATATGACTTGAGAAGAAATTTAATATTGGTTAAAATTATATGTTAAAAAAATCAATAAATTAGCTATATTTTTAAAAAGATAAGGTCTTCTATAAATAATCTGACTAAATCGGGCTGTTGACAAATTAAGCTTTTTTCGAAGCGAAAACAATTCTAATTAAATTGTTATAAATCTTTAAAGCCATGATGCCTAAATAAAATTATCAAAATGTCAGAATTTAAAGATAACAGGCTGATCGAACGGCGACATCGATTTTTGTTGCTGGCAAATATCGCAGTTTAATTGTTTGGCACCGTTTTTGTTCAACCGCAGATTGATTTCTTCGTAAAATACGTCATTTTTATGTCAAATTTATTCTTTGATAAAAAGATGGTCTTGTCTTTGACGATAAGCAAATGTTTTATCTCTAAAATTGTTTTGTGAAAATCTGTACACTCTGATCTAATCTGTAGCGAGATCGATGAATGCAGTCATGTAAAGTTTTTTTTTTTTTAATTAGTTTAGTTTTTATCAGCACCAACTTTAACCTGACGGATTCGTGTTAGTGATTCTAATCAATTAATCATGGTCAAGTACGACTTCGCCAAAAGGTAAACATATTAACGGTGTAGCGCGTTACATCGAGATTGGTAATGGTTGTAACTAAAAATTGGTGGTGGTGTTTTCTTTCTCCATTAGCAAATGATAAATATTTTTATAAGTACTTACGTACTTACTGTACCTCGTGTCCGGGTAAGAGTAACACTATCCCAACTCCTTCCATTGGGTGTCCGTATAAGGCGGATAAGGGAAATCAAGAAGACGGGCAGCAGCGTCTTCCTATTGGATTATCTTCTTCTATTGGATCTCCACTGTGATCCCCAAGCCACCTGCTATTATGGCAACGCTTCTCTTCTCTCGGCTTCTTTCGGCTGCTGATGATGATGAGGACTTACGGGTGAAGTGTAAATCCATCATATTATGACGGAGGCTCGAACCAGTGCCTCATGATTCTTGAGGCGGACAATTTACCTCACATCTATTCGTAAGCAAATTAAAATTACCCGTTTCAAATGACGATTCGCTCCAAGTGCTGGCTATAGGCTATAAATTTATTGAGCAAAACCGGCACTAGGCTTTCGCTCCTTGTATGCACATTATCTGTTCATAAGATATCGGTTTGTTTCCTCGGTAGCTCTGCGATTCTATCTAATTGATGAGTTTTAGTTTTATGTAAGCTTAGTATTGTTAAAACATCACCCAAATATAATGACAAGTCCTACCATGAAATAATCTATCTATATCTATACTTATAATAAAACTGTAACTTGTATTCTGTCAACTAAAATTCTGTACATTAAAGATATTTTGAAAATTATATTTGGAGGGCATTCTATAACCGATACTGAGGCCGAAAATGTATTTTTTTTAATTTTTGTCTGTCTGTCTGTCTGTCTGTATCACGGCTGCGCATCACGCCGAAACTACTGAATGGATTCAAATGAAACTTGACATGATTTGAGATCTTACTACGAGGTAGGACATAGGATACTTTATATCCCGTAATCTAGCACGGTTCTTTTGGGAGAGGGGGTTAAAGTCAAAATGGGTACTTGGTTATACGCTTGGTCCGATTTTATCAAGTTTTCTTTATAATTATAATAAATATTTATAAGGGAACACTCATAGAGAGTTGTTATCAAGGTTTTGTAATCGATCGGGTTAAGCAACGTTAAGTAAGGTCATTAAATAGATGGGTGAATATGTCTTAGTCTAAACTAATCTAAAGATCTAGATAGAAGGTGATTGGAAAAATAAAGCGCCCATAGGTACCGCGGACGGTGTGTTTTCCATCAAGGAATGGAAAGTGATTTTGTTTATAATAGTAATTTGCACGAGCCGCGTTATACCTATTAATCAGTGCCCCCGTTATTATTTCTTATGTTTTATGAACTTTACTTCCTACGAAGACATTTCGTACTTACGAAACAAAAGTATCCTATCAAAACTTGTTACCCAGTGGCAATAACATTTGCACATTAAGAAGTTATATTTTAATTATAACAGTTTAATTGCGTTATAAAATCCAGAATGAGGAAATTCGTCGAAGATTCAAAGTCACTGACATACTAGCTCTCAAAATCTGCAAGTTGAAGTGGCAATGGACAGGCCAGATCGCTCGAAGAAGCGATGACCGACGGAGAAGAAAAAGGTTCTCGAGTGGCGACCACGAACCGGAAGACGAACGCAAGCAGGCCTCCCACTCGGTGGACTGATGGATATTATGCGAGTCGCAGGCAATCGGTGGATGCAAATAGCAAATTGTCGTTTATTATGGCATTCCAATGGAGAGGCGTATATTCAGCAGTGAATATATTTTGGCTCATGATGATGAAGCTAGTGCAAAGATAGTGCTTGGCCGCAATCCGACCTGATGGTTTGTAATGATGGAACAACATAAAGAAAAGGACAAGGTGACAGAAGTATCACTAATTACCCCTTGTTCATATACGTCATAAATTTAACAATGACAAGCGAATATGACATGAAATTACACGGTTTTTTGTTTTGAGCTCGAGCGTACAAGAGGACAAGTCAGATCAGCTGTGTAAATACATACGTAATAGAGGGACGTCTATAGCTTTCTCCAACAAATTAGCTCGCGTCGAATAAAATTTATAAAAATTGAGAGAAAATTCATTTGAAACAAAGTATAGTAGATAATGGGTAGAAATAGAATAGGTTTGACCAATTTGCTATATTTGACAAGCCACCAATCGCGTTAAAGATTTATAGTAAGTGCGTTCTAGTAACAGATAAGAAATGATAGAATTGCCAGCACGTTCTGCAGATCTGATTATCGATAAGAATATATTTTGAAGTGGAACACGGACCCAATATAATGAAAGACCGTGACATTTAGGCTAAATCTGAAAAACGTGTATGAAATATTTGTATACAAACTTAATGATAATCACGATTCTATTAATCTATACCCTCAACAGTTTAAACTGAAGGAATCTTGTTATATTCGGAAGGTTATGAGTAATTTCTGAACTACAGTTTAGATGTAGATTCGCTGAAAAATGCTAAGAAAGCTACATAGGTTTCAGCGTAGGAACATTCCTACACTTAAAAAAATCTTTCTTATGATCTAAGTTGTACAAAAAAAATAGTTTGTAGGTTCCTAGAGACCATCAAGGTAGACATAATAGTGGCAGATATAATATCTGCTTCTAATATAGATCACATCACATCATTGACATCTGTCAATTTCTTTTGTCTTTATTACAGTAAATATGTAAACGTAATTGAAAAAAGTTAAGCAATTGTGCAGTTCTGACTTCGAAAAATTTCATAATATTTTATACCCGCCGTTACAAGGTTACTTTGTGTCAATTTTTATGAGTGTCAGATGTGATCTATTAAATTGGCCCTACTTTAAGGAGCAATATGCAAACATTGCTGTATTAAAGAGACTTTATTAAGTTATGTCTCAGACGAAGGTCCCAATTGTCTTGTTGAAAAATTGATTTAATTATGTAATCTTTGGGTGTCGTAAATGGGCTCGCATGCCATATGAACATTTCATTATGAACAGGCCACACGGATATGTAACTTAAGCGCTAACCCCACCCATAATAGTTTATTCACACAATAAGGTAGTCTACGCCATAGTTCTCAACCAAAGCCCTTGTGTTCCCTCACTTTCACCCTTCTCCGAATCACTCAAATCGGCCATCTCATTAGAACAGTGCCCATGGCGACATCGGCGGTGTTTCTACCAGCAGCACTGGTCGTTACACTACGAATATTAGTTTTAAACGCGATACCACGGAACATAGAAGCAAGGGAGACATGGCATCAATGCAATTTTTTATGACTTAGTGATTATCGAAGCAGGATGTTTGGGTTTGTAATGTGTACCCCTGCTCTTGCACATACGCACTACTCTGCCAATTGTCACCAGTGACGTCACATATTAAGTCCCTGCGGTCCAGGGCCCCAACTGTCACCTTTAATGAAATAACATTAATTCAATTGAGTTTTGTTTTGAGCTTATATTCACTTTACTCTTAAAAATACTGTGACCTACGCTGAACATGGTTAATACAAAACCAAATAGTGCGGAAAAGAATAAAGGATATAATACAAATTGTCTATGGCCTGCTGAGGTCAGAAAGAAATGACGCTATACGCGAGCACGTAGCGCTTTCTCTTTCATATGACGTTCCAAATTACGATTTTGGGGAGAAACATTAATAAATTATGTGTAAGAATATTTGCTTTAATAAAATATTTAAAAGTTGTTTTAGTTTAATAATTATTCATATATTTATTATGTACAATTGTATAACTTCAAAATGTAAAAATAAAAAGAAAATTACATAATATTTATGCCGATATTTAGATAAGTAAATTTAAAGTGAATTGGAACGGAACTCTAAAACAAAAAAGTGGGCACACCAATGTTGCCAGATTGGCCCTTAGGCGAACAATTTTCGGCCTTTCGGAATGCACGTTGGCAGCCATCGGCTTTGAGCAAATCCATCCAAAACATTGGTTTGATTGTCATATTTCTATTGGTTTAGTGTGGCACCCACAGAAATCTAAATAACATGGGCCACCATGTTATTTAGATTTCTGTGGGTGCTCAAAGTCATGCAACAACCTACGCTTGGAGTTTTTTGACGAGATTGAAGTGGCAATGGGCAGGCCACATTATTCGAAGAATGATGCACTGAGGTCAATCTGGAAGGAAGTTTCTTAGGTCCAAGGTAACCAATCCGAGGCAGGCGACGTCGCGGTGTAGATCCTGCGTTGTCGCAAGTAACGCGACGGTGCAGGGGACGGGAGACCTTGTTTTCTCTGTTTCCCGGGAGGGACGGGTGCTCTAGCAAGCGTCCGGTGTTGGAGGGATTCTGGTGAGGTCCGATCGGTGTGCCCAAAGTTCTAAAACGTTTTGAAAGTTTCCTCCCAGACAACAAAAATAAGCAGGCCTACCACTAGAGTGACCGCTGACATTATACAAGTCGCAGGATGCAAATAGACAAGTGTCGTTCTTTGTGGTGTTCCGGGGGTTTGGCCTATTTCTAGAAATTTTCCGGCTGATTATGATGAAATAGGCATAAATTCCTAATATGAATTAATACGCACAACTAATGCGAATCTAACAATATGCAAGTTAGAAACCATTAAGATAAGCAATCGTGCCAAAGAAATAGTACATACATTGAATATAATGACAAAAGAAATAATTCTCCGTCCAAAGCATTTGGGCAATGATCTTTTATATTCGGCCTTTCCTACAAAAAATCGGCCCTTTCCCGTAAAGCTTTCGGCTTTCGGCCATTCGATTCATCTGCTGGCAACACAGACATTGGCACTGGGACGGAGACAATACATAGGTATTTAATATTTATTTATCTCAAGTTTTAATTTTCGGTGCCTAAACAAATGAGATAAAACAAATGGAATTAGTACCTAAGCGAAAAATTATGGCGGCATATATAAGCGGCAAAAAAACTGTGTTTAGAATTAGAATTTTCGCTATGGAAACAAGGTAAGGATTAGTCATAGTTGAACATAATTAAAACAATGAATATGTATTTTCTATTAATGAAATGACTACGTGTAAGCTAAATCGTGTTTTATTATTCATCTTGCAGAAGTAAAGTTCAATACTATCATCATACGTCGCCGCCTCCGAAACGTGATGCTGAAAGAGTTAACAATGAATGCAATAACAGCTGCTGCTAGCTGTTTGAGCCACTGCAGCAGGGCTAGAACTTAAAATACTTAAATATCAACAAACTCAAGAGGATTTGTTAGATCCCAGTGCAGTGATCCCAGTAAACAAAAATTTCATCATAATTATTCTGAGTTCACATACGGTTCAAACGACGGAATAGTAATTTTAATGCATTATAGGCTATAAATTCTGACAAATAGCAGATTAATTTACCCAAAGGCTAGCCGCACACTGTCAATATTCTACAACCCGTCCGACTTAACTGTGCACCTCACTGGATTGCAAGTTCACACCGCCAGGTGCACACTTAAATCATACGGGTTGTAGAATATTGACAATATTGTTGACAGTGTGCGGGCTACCAAAGGGGTAGATTGTGGTACCTTAGTCCATCCATCAATACTTTATTTCTAATCATAGTGTGCCGCAGATATAATAATTATTGTTGAATAGGATCCTATTCACTTAGCAACTCTGTACTAAGGAGTGACTAAGTACATACAACAGCATTAAACATTTGTGTGTGTAAGTAGGCCTCGACCATAATATAACATGAAGATTCTATAATAAAAGCAAACCAGCCTTGTTTGACTGCAACCCGGTTTCAAAAAATGTTAACTTATACTTACTTTGATTTTCTTGCTGTTTAGTATCTGAGTTTTGTTTATTTAAGCATACCTTTAGGTAATCTATCATTATTAAATGAGCTAAGTATATAAGTAAAGTACATGTTATTGGTAAAAACATGTAAGTAGTGCATAGTATTAATCTGTTATTGACAATTTGAAATAAAATAAAAATCTCTTAAAAAGCACATGTTTTATTGCATATTTACATCAATATTTATAAATTATCTTATGTATTAAAGTATGTACACTATGAGTTACTGACTACTAGATATTGGTCTAGTGGTAGGACACCCTGGCCCTTAGAGTAATAATGTTCTGTGCCCTGTCCGCTACCCAATAGGTTATGGGCACATTTCCCCTTATCTGGGTGTTGTTTATATCTATTAAAGGATGTATTTACAATAAAAAGTATGTAAGTATTTGTATCAGTTGTCTGCTTACCATAGTACAGGCTCTGCCTTCATTGGATGACTGTGTGTGGATTGTCCCAGTATTATTATATCATAACCTTAGACTTATAACTATTATAGTAGTTAGTTACTTATGTATTAGATAAATAAATACCTAACCAAAATGAAAATAAAAGCGGTATATTAATATCAAACTACAACAGTCTCCGAACCAGGGGGAATCGCTAACCGATAAACCCTGCTGCAGAGCCATATAAATTTCTTTCTGACTATTCGCTGGTATTGTTGTTCACGAATCACAACTTCGTTGTTTCACAGTTATGTAAGCTGCACAAATTGTGTATTACACTATGCTTATAGCAAGCTTTGATACAATCGGATGTTGCATCCAATATTGGGAAGCAATATCTGGATGATTTATAGTCCACTGGTACACATACAAGTTTCATGAGATTCACAACTATAATATTATCTACACTTATTATTTGCACAAATCGTCAAGTCTATTGTTGTCGGCTTCTTCATCAGACGGAGATTTACGGCGTTAGCTTGTTTTATGCGTTAGGTTCTTTAAGTCCGTGTTTTTTGGCTTCAACTTAAGTAAAGTGGTCACTCACGAAGCTGCATACGTCGCAGCTTTCGTTTATTATTAGTTTCAGCGTAAACAGCATCCAAAAACTGAAATAATTCGTTTGCTTGATCACCATCTGAAATCAAACTTACTTATTACACACACGTAGATACTAAAGTAATATTTATACAAATAAATAAGTTTCACTAACTTTAAATGTCCCCAAAACTATTTTTTGTAAGTAACTCAGCGTTTTTCATATAGAATTTTACAAAATAATGTTATTGCAGTCGCCTCCGAGCAACTTTTGTATGACGGCTAATTTTGACAAGAAAAACAATATTGTTAGCGTTGTTGGCTATCAAAAGCCACGTCACAGTAAGTTGTAATGCTTCTTGAGTAAAGAATTTAACGTTAATTTAACCAAAACTTCTTAGAAAACAATGTTATTTAAGCACCCAAATAAGATTAGTTTTTGGACGTACCAGTAGGAAAAGTCGATCTAATATTGTATTAGCGCTGCTAATAGAGGTGACAGTTGGGCCCCAGTACTCTCTCCAGATAAAGAGATTGTTATTGTTGTTGATATAACAGCATTCTGGTCATGATTGCAGATGGATTGCTGCATTATAAATCGTTGATCCAAAATTGCTGCTGGAATTTTGAAGCAATGATCTAATAATATAATTATGTTATATTATATATTTACATCAATCTATTATTTAGCAAGTGAATATTGTTACCTAACACTTGTCTTGATACCTGAAAATAAAGAATTTTTATAGCAATGCTTATCCACTGTTGTATATATGTTGATAGTATTTCGTATAAAAGACTTGTGCACATACATCTTACACTTTTTATATACATGGAAGATTCGGAGTACTTTATGTTCTATTTTGTTAGCAATTCACCATCAATAAAAAAAAACTACTAATATAAGCTACTTGTGCTCTCTATGATCACTTTGCGCATATCGCAACCTCACAAATTAACTAAATGACATAATATCTCCCTTGTTTCTACGGTCTCAGGGCGAAACTAATTCTATAGAGCCTAGGATACGTGCTTTTCTCAGTTTGTTTGACGGTAATAGGAAAATACGGTAATGTTGCGTGTCTTGTTAGCGATGGAAATGTGTTGACTTTCTTGCGGTACAAATTGGCATGCGCCTAATGGATACTGGTTTCCATTGGGACATATTGTTATGGTGATTTTGAAGGTTTCGTATGTATTCATCCGATACATTTTTAGAAAGTAAAGGTACAGAAGAAGCCCGACTAGGGATAAATGTGCCGATTTTACATTTGCCCGATAGTTTTCTATAGTTCCGAGGCGTGGACCACAAAGGAAAATCTTCATCATCATCTTCAGCTGGTATACTCCCACTGTTGAACATAGGCCTCTCCCTTAGAACGTCACAATGAACGACAATTGGCTGTTTGCATCCACCGGTTGCCTGCGACGCGCACAATGTCGTCTGTCCATCTAGTGGGAGGCCTGCCTACGCTGTCTCTTCCGGTTCGTGGTCGTCACTTGAGAACCTTTCTTCCCCAACGGTTATCGGTTCTTCGAGCGATGTGGCCTGTGGCCCATTGCCACTTTAACTTGCAATTTCTGAGAGCTATGTCGGTGACCTTAGTTCTTCGGCGAATCTCTCCACATTTCAGATTTCGCGCAAAGAAACTTCGAGCATAGCTCTCTCCAATGGAAAATATGAGTAAAAAAAATAATAATATAGATATATACAGTCGAATTGAGAACCTACTCCTTTTTGATGTTGGTTAATAACTGAAGACCTTTGAAATGAGTTACGAAAGCTGAAGGCAAAAATAACGAGCCAGAAAGATCTAAGAAGAGTCAACCACCCAAGAACCTGTGCCTTCCGAAGTTTGGAGACGATCAATTCGAATGCCACTTTACGGTCACGCATCTAAGGCTTGAAGTTGCTTAACCAACTTATCGCTTATCGAACAGTCATTGCTACTAGCCGTGTCCCCAGAACCATCAATCATCATCATCAAGCAGCTGAAACGCGTCCACTGCTCAACAAAATGCTTCCCCCTTAGAAGGGAGGAGTTGTCATAATCCCCAGCGGCTTGGGGATCGCAGTATAGGTGGAAGATAAATCCAAAAGAAAGACGCTGCTGCCCGTCTTCCCGTTCTCGCTTAGTCGCCTTTTACGACACCCAACGAGAGGAGGTAGGGGGATGCAATTCTAACCCGGCACCCCTCGGGTAACCATCAATAGTAGTGTATTTATTAGACATAATAATACCAGCCCTTGTGTCCCACTGCTGGGCACGGGCCTCCCTTCAAGATGAAGGGGCTTAGGCCATAGTCCACCACGCTGGCCAAGTGCGGGTCGGCGGACTTCACACGTCATTCGAAAGCTAGTTAGGCTTTCTCAGACATGCAGGTTTCCTCACGACGTTTTCCTTCACCGAAAGCTAGTAACAATCGCACGGGATAATAGACATAATAATCGATAACGATAATGATATAATCGATAATGAAGGTAAGCTATATCCTGTTTGTAGGGAAGTGATCTGAAATAAGTAGTTACTGCATTCAATTGACCTTTCAATCCTAAAATAATAAGTCACATTTTTTGTTAAAAAAAAACTGTGAACTTTTACCCCAGCACAATGCCTTGTTTATCACGAGCGCTATACAAAAACAAATCGCAACCTTCTGTCTTTTTGTTATAGCCAAGTCATGGTCTAAGCTTTATTATATTCATTATGTAGATAAATAATTATGTTTAATATTAAGGAATAAAATTTTATTACAATATTGACGGCACAGTGATTGAAAATGTGTAAAGCAAATGAAACAATAACATCAAAACATTATTGTTGTTCGTTGTTGTTTGTTTGAATAAGCTAGAGCGATTGCAAAATTTGTCTGCTAGGTTTATATTTGGCATGCGTAAACTTGACCATATCTCCCAATTCTGTGCAAAACTCAAATGGTTACCCGTCGTCGTTAATTCGTCTCCGGCGAAATTTTCACATTTTATCTCTTCTCTATAGTATATTGTTTAACCCTTCCACCCCTTCCTATCTTAGGGAACGTTTCGATTATTTGTTGAATTCTAGCACCTATACTCTTAGGTCCTCGGAAAACCTTTGTCTTACGAGGCTATTACATAGCAGTTCCTTCTATGACAAATGTTTCACGGTGCAAGCGGTTCGCCTGTGGAATTCCTTGCCCGTTTCTATAAGGCGTGCTTCGTCACTGCCAATTTTCAAGGATCTGGTAAAGAAGTTTTATTTGGCGGAATAAGTTATCGGTATTTGTGTAATTTTCTTGTTATATTAGTACGTACTGATTTATGTATTTTTATAATAGTATTATTTGACGTATGTTTATATATTATACTTATATGAATAGATATTATTATAGTTTACAACATATGTGTTTTTTATGTGTCTATGCATATCAAGTGCGCGCACCCTCCGCTCTTTGTAACTTCTTTATTTTCCTCTCCATCCAAAGGTTGCCTGGAAGAGATCGCTTTTAGCGATAAGGCCGCCTATTGTTGCATGTTTTATTAATTTGTGACTAATTCTTCTAGTATCTGTTTGTTTGTGCGCAAATAAAGAATTATCTATCTATCTATTGTACAAAAAATAAACAATTTTTAACAGCTAACAAATAAAATGGACTAAAATGTGTTAAATGTACATAAAACATCATCAGCAGCCAAATACGTCCATTGCTGAACAAACGGTCTCCCCTATAAAAAGAGAGGGATTGCCATAATGCCCACGCTTGGTAGGCGTCTATAGATGGTAGGTAATCCAATGGAAAGACGCTGCTGCCCGTCTTCTTCCCTTAGTCGTCTCTTACGGACACCCAATGGGAGAGATAGGAGGGTGGTATTCTTACCCGGACACCCATATAACATAAAGTTGAGACCCCATGTCTCTGTTGAGACATTGGGTCTTCCTCCATGTCTAGTTACTTGTTCCATTGTATATTACCTACTAACATAGATTTTAAGTGTATACTAACAAATGATGAATCTTGGTAATTTGAAATAAATTGTTTATTATTATTATTTCATGTTTCTTTACTCACGGGCTTAACCCGGTCTTTTAGAGGCTTGCGTGGGGACGAATCCAACACGTAGAGGCCCGTTTTAGAAGAAGTAAATGGTGTGTAATACACCTCCCGGGATTAACTGCCACAATGATGAAATTACCTCAGTTGACCTCGGCAGGTGGTTCTATTGCAAGTATGTGAAAAGAATTCTAAGTTTATGGGGTTCAACATTTGGTGGACTGGCGACTGGGCTATTTCAAAAGGCCGGGGTCACTTGCCATAATTTTATTTCAAATTATTTTGCGGCAAGTGGTGACTTGCCACCCACTAGATGGGCTCCCTAAATGATCGTCAGCGGACGACAGGGAGCAACACCGGTGTGAGTGGCTCAGGGGTGTCGAGAGGTGTGCAGAGCTTTCTCCGAAGTTACTCGCGGCGTTATGCCCTTTAACACTTCCCTGGAGCATATAGCTCTAACAGCTCCTCTCTGGACGGCCAATTAAGGCAAGCCAGAGCTGAGAGTCCTACGGGCCCCCTTCGGGTTCCACTCGGCCGACGAAGACTCGCCGAGGCGGGGGCCCTGACCGACTCTCTGGAGCACTCGGGTCCGTGGTGTCGTTACGCACCAACAGCTCGCCACAAGCTGCCCTGCGGGCAATTATTATTATTGTTATAAAACAACACAATATTTAACATATTCAACTGACGTCTTTCAAAAGTCTTTCAATGTAGGTATCATATTCATCTCTTTAAAAGTCATTCAAAGTCTTTTCGGATTCGTTGCTAGTTTCGGTGCAAAACTGTAAACAGACAATTAGCGTCGATTATATAACGTTCACAGTGAATTTGCTCATACATAAACATGAGTGAATTTAATGTATTCAAGTAAATTACAATACACTTTGGTATTTACGAAAACAATGAAAGATTTTTTACGTCACATTTACTTCCTAGTTATCATCTTAATGTTGAGTCTTTTTGCTGGTTGAAACGGTGTTTAGGTGAATTAGCTTTAAATATAGTGAATTATTTGAAGAATCAATAGGCAATATATTTACAAATATCATCATCATCATCACCAGCCGGAAGACGTCCACTGCTGAACAAAGGCCTCCCCCTTAGACCGCCACAATGAACGACAATTGGCTATTTGCATCCACCGGTTTCCTGCGACGCGAACAATGTCGTCTGTCCACCTAGTGGGAGGCCTGCCTACGCTGCGTCTTCCGGTTCGTGGTCGCCACTCGAGAACCTTTCTTCCCCAACGGTTATCGGTTCTTCGAGCGATGTGGCCGGCCCACTGCCACTTCAACTTGCATATTCTACGAGCTATGTCGGTGACCTTGGTTCTTCGGCGAATCAACACAACATTTTACAAATATACCTACTCTGTATTTTTAATGTTATTTAATAATGAAAAAAAGTAGAAATTCCTTTAATGGTATTTGCTGAATAACGATTATTTTTTTTGGGAGGAAATGGACAAGTGGGCGGACCACTGCATAGCAGTGGAAAACTATGGATTATAAAAAAATACATAGGTACACGACGAATTGAGAATATCCTCCTTTTTTGAAGTCGTTTAAAACACATGTTAAATAGTGATTTACTGCCTAGCCTACAAACGTCAATTAAAGTTAATGATGATTAATCCATTTTTGAAATCGGATCATTAATCGGATTAAATCTTATAGGCTCCGAAAGTCGAAGTAGAGAATTAATTTGAATTAAAGTTAATTGGTGTTTGTGAGTGCGGCAGTTAGTCAATAATTTGTATCTCTTTAAATTAAGTATATATCTTTGGAAGGTCGTACTACAATCATCATCATCATCATCAACAGCCGATAGATGTCCACTGCTGAACAAAGGGTTCCCCCTTAGAAGGGAGGGGTTGCTATAATCCCTAAGCTTGGCAGGCGGCTTGGGTATTGCAGTATGGGTGGTAGACAATCCAGTGGAAAGACGCTGCTGCCCCTCTTCTTGTTTTCGCTTAGTCGCCTATTATGGGCACCCAACAGGAGGAGATGGGAGGGTACTATTCTTATCCGGACACCCCACGGATGAAACTACAAGACTTCACACAAAATATTATTTTAGTTTTTTTTTTTTTACTATTTTTGGAAGACTATCAACTATGAGTAACTTAAATAGGTAATACAATAGAAACAGACAGTTATTAAAAAGTCTCCACTAATAGACCTAATGTAGCTATAATGATCCGTGTAACAAAATAGTATTTAATCGCATGCATAACAAGTACAAACTAAAATGATATTTATTGTTCACTAAAAAATATAGCATTCAGTCATAGTTTTTAAATGAAATTCCAAATCATACAGCACATTGTCTGAATTAGTCTGTATAGACCATCGATATATTATATAAACATATATATTACTAGCTGACCCACGCAGCTCCGCCTGCGCTATTTTTACGTTAACTAAACTTTTAATAACAGACATTCGCATCGAATAGATAACCACCTTTTTTATAGTCTGTTAAAAACTGGGATCCACTTTTTACTTGCTCTCCGAAGCACGGACCCGTTTAGTTCAAATGGCGTTAAACGGTCACCCATCTATTTAATGACCTTACCTAACGTTGCTTAACCCAATCGATTACAAAACCTTGATAACAACTGTCTATGAGTGTTCCCTTACTAATATTTATTATATTATAAAGAAAAATTGATAAAATCGGACCAAGCGTATAACCAAGTACCCATTTTGACTTTAATCCCCTCTCCCAAAAGAACCGTGCTAGATTACGGGATAAAAAGTATCCTATGTCCTACCTCGTAGTAAGATCTCAAATCATGCCAAGTTTCATTTGAATCCATTCAGTAGTTTCGGCGTGATGCTCAGCCGTGATACAGACAGACAGACAGACAGACAAAAATAAAAAAAAATACATTTTCGGCCTCAGTATCTGTTATAGAATGCCCTCCAAATATAATTTTCAAAATATCTTCAATGTACAGAATTGGACCTGTTACAGTTTTATTATAAGTATAGATAGATAGTATAGACTGTCTAGGCAGTAACCTCTTCTATCTTTACAACTGAACCTAATTCTAGTCATCACACACCAAGTGTCTTGAGTCAAGACACTCAACTAAGATAAACATGACATGTAAATTTAATTACAATGCACTCGACCAGTAATTAATATTAACGAATAGTACTTATCAGATCAGTCTGATCAGACTAGGTACTATTAAAGCTTAATTATAATTTGTTTTAAGGCCGTCACTTGGAATCGTTTATGGTGACACGACAGAGGGGTTTGACAAGGTCACGTTGTGAGGATTGACGTCATGAAGTCACTTCGCGTCAATCTTGTAAGCAACCTTGGTTTAAGTGGTAATTTATTGATGGTTTTTTTAAGTGGCGAATTGATTGAATAAGTTTGTTTTAATGAGTGTTAACAGTGCTTAAGTGGTAAGTTTGTTTTGATTTCTTATTTATTATTTTTTTGCCCGAATTTTCGAGAGTAAGTATGTAAGTATGTAAGAATGTATGTATAATTCTTTGGCACGGCCTACAGTCTAAACTATTCGATCGATGGATTTCGACTTATAATATGTCATTATACATTCGTCTAAGTTGTCGGAGTTACATAGTGCAACTTACACAGCTTTCTATATTATCGCCTACAATTACAATAATATTAAAAATAAACCTTAATATTACGCTTAAATAAACATTTACAAACTTATGAGATAATATCTTAGGCTAGTGATTGGTGTCGTCGCCAACACATAGGCTATAGATATTTTCAAAAAAAATAATATCGCGCCCGTTAGGCGCTAGATTGTATTGTCCTTACTTCCAAAAACACCAATATGAATATCAAATGAAAGGTCTTAACGAGATGAGTTAAAATATATAGGTATGCATATGTATACCTCTATGTATGTATAATATGATATAAGATAATTTAGTTTGTCGCCTTCGGGCTTTTTGTGCTTTTATAATTTATACTTGTTTGTCGTACAATTTGTGATACAACCACAATTTTATCCCATAAAAGGTGGATAGTGCGCTGACCTTGAGAGCAGACTCCCTTCGTGCCGGCAACCCCATCCCATAGTGCACACAATGTAGGATTACTACGCCATAGTAAGCTACTTTATAATAGGCGATTCGTATTCGATTTTTAAACATACAAATAATGTTCTAAAGTTTCATAACACTTAAAAACTTTTTTTTCTTTTATAAATGCTGTTTGTGTAAGTACTTTACACACAATTACAAGAAATTCTTTTTATTAAAATAATCTCTCGGTATTCCGAAGGATTGTCACGAAGGTATAAGTTAATAAACATTGCATACTCTTACCCGAAGCATTGTCATCAGCCGACAGACGTCCACTGCTGAACATCTTCTTGTTTTCCCTTAGTCGCCTATTACGATAAACAACTTGCTATAAATAGCAAGTTGGGCAATAGCATAAAAGTGAATGTTATTTTCAATATATATTCTATCCAGGTAGATAATATTTCTACGACATCTCACACTCGGCACAACATACTATACAGTTTAATGGACTGACGTCACGGATGTCAAGTTACTTACATCTCTGTTAATAACTTTGCGATAAAAAAATGATAAAAGTGAATTGATTGCAATCATATACTAAATTGTACAAAGTTTGTGTTGTTTTAAACTACATACATTGTAGTCCGGAGTGTGTGTGCAGTGAAAGTCGATTAAAACTCCAATTAGCTAATTGGTAACTGCATTTGTGTACCAAATCCAAGTGTCTACCCTTCAGTTACCTAAATAATAATAAAAATTAATAAACTGTGTTATATAGTTCTCTTCAGACTGACTAATTAGTGTGTGCACACCCTTTAGCTGAATGACTTATGCATGGTGTTATATCCCATTGATTTCGTACCATAAATATATATAACAACGATTTGTTGTCGCAGCGCCATCTATTTTAATTTGCCATAAATAGAATCATTTGGGTTCTGCTACCCAACATAACCCTTTATTCTCTCCTGAGCCATCTAACGTTAAAGTTGATAATCAATAAGATCGAATCAATTGTTCTGGCATACAACTAAAATGGCAAAGTGTGGAGCGTGTGGGAAATTTCTATCGCCTACAGGTGCCGCCACTTGCAGCGTCTGCTCCGCTGTTTTTCATAAGGCGTGTGTATTGGTCTCCGATACATCAGTGGTCAGCAAGGCTTGGACCTGTCCGGAATGTAAGAATAAGATTCGCAGGGGTGATAACAGTTGTACTCCTGTCAGAAGCGTGTGTGGAGGCTCCGTGCAGGATGTACCGGTGCCTTTGAGTGAACCGACAGCGGATCCTACAGGTCCTGTAGGTCGTGGTGATGTGCAAGCGGCTGGTGACGGCGCTGTACTAGCTATACGCGAACTTCGTCAGGAACTTGCTCAGTACATGGACGAAATACGCTCTGAGGTCCGCGAGTTTCGAACGGAAATGGCTGAACTTCGAGCGTCCGTCCTTGGTGTTACCGAGCGGGTAGACAGCTTAGAACGCAGGTTGGAGGCGGTCGAACAACGACAGGTGGAGCCCGACCGTGGCGATGCCGTCGCTCTTGCGGAACAAGTGACTCAGCTTAAGCTCGAATTGAATGAACGCGATCAAGAGGCCTTGCTGTCGGACCTCGAGATAGGGCATTTGCCGGAGGAGCGTGGCGAGAACATCCTGCATGCTGTATCCGTTCTCGCCGTGAGACTTGGTGTGCAGCTGGATGAACGCGACATAGTATTCGCGGAGCGAGTCGGTGCGGCTACGGGGACAGAGGCTACGGGTGGCGGCGGCGGCACTGCGCGGCCGCGTCGCGTGCATGTGCGGTTGGCGCGGCGCCAGCTGCGCGACGAGCTGCTGCGCGCGGCGCGCGTGCGTCGTAACCTCACGGCCGGAGACGCCGGCCGCGCGGACCCAGCGCCTCGCATATATATAAACGAGAGGCTGACGCGCCACAACCGCCAGCTATTTCACCGCGTCCGCGAGGAGTGTCGTAGACTTCAATGGCGCTACTCGTGGACGAGGCGAGGCCGAATTTTTGCCAGGCAGGGCGATGGCCGGCCGGTACACCACTTCAAGTCGGATGCTGATCTTCGTGTTTTTGCGTCGAGCACTTTTTGATTTCTCTGTCTGTAGAGTCTACTGCTACATACTTTTCGATTGTTCATGTTATTTATATAAACCTATTTCACTGTATGTACCTAACTATGAAATTTACTGTATTCCGCTTTTTCATATGTATTGTGTGGGGATAAATAGGGCCCGTCTTAAACACCTTTTATATTTTAGATTTTACAATAGTTTTTATACTATTAATAGTACTGGGTATTATAGTTTTTGTTCCGAAATACCACGCTACATAAAATTTTTCCTCTCGGTGCATATTTCTATTTATCTATTTCGTCACTATTACATTGTCGGTGCGCTTTGCTTGTTTTGCAAACAATCTGATATTTTTAATCTGCTAAAAAACTTTTTACACAAATCAGTAATCTTAATTAATTTTAAATTCAAACTTATATATAAACACTATATCTTTAATTTGAATTTAATCTACATTATTTATAATCCTGTATATAAACTAGTTATTCTACATAATAATATTTACAAATATATAGTATCTGTTATTAATGATTAATACCTTACACTTAAAAGTTGGTCTTTTCAATGCTGGTTCCCTCAACACAGGCCACGAGGAGTTCTATGCAGCCATTCTTAACCTAAAGCCTGATATAATGGCGATAAATGAGACTTGGTTAAGACCTGGCGAGGATGATAAAGCTCCAAAAATACCTGGTTTTCGTCTATGCCATTTTCCGCGCCCTGAGCAAGTTCGCAGAGGAAGGGGAGGCGGCGTAGGTTTCTATTTACGAAAGGGTATCAGAGTCCATATTCTACCGCATCCATCATCATCGTCGATAGAGCAAATGTGGCTTCGTTTGAATGCTAAAGGTCTGGAACTTCTCATCGGGACTGCATACAGGCCACCGTGGCTTGATGCCACCAGTTTTCTTGATGCAATAACTGACACTATTTCTTCTTTCTCTGGGTATGACAGAATGATATTGGTTGGCGATTTTAATATTGATATCCTCAACCCGCATTGTAACAAATTTATTCTTTTACAACAATTTTTAGAGTGTTTTAATCTAAAGCAAATTGTGTCTGAGCCAACACATTTCACTGAGCACAGTCAGTCCCTGATCGACATTGTTTGCTCAGATGCTAAAGCTCGCAAAGTATTTGTTAACCATTCTCCCGATTTAGGAAGTCATGCTATGGTTCTTGTTGAATTTGACATTAAGAAAGATAAGACATACCCGCGCACAGTGACGTATAGGCCACTGAAAAGCATTGTACCAAGCTTATTTCATAAAGATCTTGATACGATTGATTGGGGCTATCTGAGGTTAATGAGTTCTGAAATTAATGAACTTGCGCAAATCTTTGCTGATGTGCTTATCACGCTTTTCGATCTGCACGCACCTCTTAAGTCTTCTAGATTTAGGGAACTGCAGCATCCATGGATAACCGATACTGTCAGAACAATGATGCAGATTCGGGATGATATGCATGTAAAGTACAATCAATGCAAAACTGAAGCTCGCAAAGAATGTTACAAGACCATGAAACATCTTGTGATAGCAGCGATATATAATGAAAAAAAAGTTTATTTCACCCAGCATATAAACATGAATATAAAAAGTCCGAAAAAGTTATGGAAAAATTTAAAAGACATCTGTATTCCAAATAAAAACCAGAGCGCAGAGCTACCACCTCATTTTGACGACCCTGAGCTCATTAACTCTCATTTCCTTAATGTTCCCGGAGATACATCTGTAACAATATCACAGCTTACGTTTTTGGAATTTCATAAATATGGCTCAGCATCTTTTTCACTTAGGCCTGTAAGCAGCAGTACAGTTGCCAAAGTTATTAATAGTCTTAAGTCTAACGCGCAAGGAATTGATGGTATCTCATTGGACATGATAACGATGACGCTGCCGAATTCTCTAGATACAATAACGAGCTTGATTAATTCTTCCATAGAAAGTGGAGTTTTTCCTGACAGTTGGAAGGTGGCTGTTGTTAAGCCAATACCGAAAACTAGTAATCCATCTTCTTTGAAAGATTTGCGTCCAATAAGCTTGCTCCCGTGCATATCTAAGGTTCTCGAGCGCATAGTGTGTATGCAGCTTACCGAATTTCTTGAGACAAACGACATACTTCCTCAAGTACAGTCAGGCTTTCGGAAGGGTCATAGCACCACCACTGCTCTACTTGATGTTATTGATAATCTTTTAGCGGTACAAGATCAAGGAATGTGTAGCATTTTGGTTCTTCTTGATTTCACTCGGGCGTTCGACTCTATAAATTTAACTCTGCTCCTGTCCAAGCTTAGCTATTATGGATTTGACTCGAAAACAGTTAAGTGGTTTCACAGCTACCTTGAACAACGTAAACAGTGTGTAGAGCTAACTAAATCTGATGGGTCTAAGGCGCGGTCCACTCTACAGTCTGTGTCTCGTGGTGTGCCGCAAGGGTCTATTCTGGGGCCTATACTGTTTACCTTATACAGTGCCGATATAATAAATGGAATCAGTAACTGTCGCTATCATCTGTATGCGGATGATCTACAGTTATACTATTCCTTTCCCTCTAAGAATTGTATGGATGCTGTAGATAAAGTTAATAGTGACTTGATCCAAATATCTAACTGGTGTAGAGTTAATTCTTTAAATTTAAATCCTACTAAATCAAAATATATGCTCATTGGATCCAAACCCAATTTACAAAAGCTTAAAGACACACCACTGAATGTCTTGGTAGACGGTCAAGTTATGGAACGGGTCTATGAGGCTAGGAATTTAGGTTTGATTATGGACAGCAGTCTGCACTTTGAAAAACATATCAGTGAAGCTGTACGTAATTGTTTTTATCGCTTAAAATTACTATATAAAATACGACCCTATATTAGTGAAGAAGTCAGAATACAGCTATGTGAATCACTAGTTCTTTCCAAACTCAATTATTGTGATGTTGTGTATAGTCCTTGTTTACTTAAAAGAACTGAAAGGCTAATACAACGAGTCCAAAACGCATGTGCTCGCTACTGTTTCCACGTTCCTCCTCGTTCGCATGTTACACCATATTTAAATGCCTCAAATCTTTTAAAAATGGCAGCACGCAGAAAGATACATCTGGCAACTCTTCTCTTTGGAGTAATTAATACAAAAACCCCAAAATACCTTCATGTAAGGCTAGATTGGGCAGAAGCACACTCTAAACAGCCGAGAAGAGCTTGTACCTTTGTGTTATCCACTCCCACCCACAGATCCATGGCATTCAGGGGCTCTTTCAGGTTTGCTGCGTCCCGATGCTGGAATGATTTGCCACCTCCAATCCGTACAATAAAATCATTAACAAACTTTAAAACCACTTTAAAAAAACATTACTTGCTATCGCAGCAAAACTCACAATAGGTATTTATTTATTTATAATTCATACCCATAAAATATAGTCAGTTAATTCATAGGTTTATCTTATCATGACCACTTACCATTTCACTACTATTAGTATTCTCGTATAGCGTAGCACCATATTCATTTTAAATTGTATGGTTTGGTAGTAATAATTATGTGTATAGTTGTGTATAAGTTATGATTAAAATTACTAACCCAATATACTATAAACCATAGATATGTTATCCCTACTAATGAAAGCCAACGATTGTGACCCATAATTATTATTATTTTTTATTTATAGTTATGGTATGATGTCCCTTTCTTGTTATTTAATTTTGTACAGTACTTTATGCATTTTCTACCTACGTATGGCGGGATTTTGTTTGATTTTCAAATGCACCAATCACTCACTACCCTAAAATTAACTGTTATTTTTATTTTTTATTACTGATCTTTCCTTTCAATTTTCTTTTGTTTTTTGCTTGGCATTCCGTGATGCCAGTTTTAGGTACTGCCAGAATATCAGCGCGGCTCTATATACTCTATAGGGCAGCAATATGCTGAGGCAGAGCCCTTTTTGTCCCCACACAATATTGAAGATCCATTATTATTTTGTTATTTTTATATGTGTTAAGTGTTGGGCAAATAAATGCTTTTCTTCTTCTTCTTCTTCTTCTTCTAATGTCTGTTGAAAACATTCCTATTAGGAAAGTATTTTGCAATACTTGCATTTTAATACCGATATTTAATGCGATCAACGCCTACATAGCTATTTTTTTTAACGGTTAAAATAAACCGATATAATTGACAGTCGTTTTCGTATTGGTTTCGCATTTCCTTATTCGGGTTTCCGCAATCATAAAAAGCAATTAGTCGCGCTATAAATAAGTATCGGTGTGTTTTACTAAACTAACGAATTTGTTTTGAATGCCGTTCAAATTGGTCGGTTAACGGACCCCGGTCCAATCGGGCGAGCGAAGAAATGATCGTGTGTACGCTGCCTTATAAAACGGAAATTAAATATATTATATGAATTATATTTTTTTGTGTAGTGTTGTGACTAAAAGTGTGTGTAGAGTACTTCCTAAGTGAATGGATTTATGTTGGCTTAGTTAACGATAATAGTTGTCCCCTTTTTTAGAACACTCGAGTTAGTTTTTTTCTCGATTAAGTGTGAAGCTTACATCAGTGCCGGATTAGCCACGTTTCAAAAGTTGCTGAATTCTGCGGATCTCACGCAATGGGGGCCCCGCGCCTGACCGTAAAAGTCTTTTAAATTAAAAGGTATTGTATATTTTTGCAACTTAGCAATCGTTTGTTCATCGAGTAAGCGTTATGGTAAGCCACACGTTCGCCCGGGAACTATTAAGTCTCTTAAGTTACCATCTGAATGCTAAAGAACCTAAAAACGCTTAATCCAACACAAACCAAAAATTAAAGTTAGTAAAGTCAAATTCAAAATTATTTATGATGCATACGCCTCACCATAGACATAGTGTCGTCTTTTTTACAACAATATTGTAATTTTAATTTTTCTTAGTAAACAAATTTAAGTTGATATAATATCATTTCAGAAATTCTATGACCCGATACGTGAAAGAAATGGAATCCAAAACGACATTGACATTTATGTTCCATTAAATAGCTTCGGTGTTAGGTAATAACGCAGTATACAGCCGACTTCATCATGTCTACGTGATTTACTTTCAGAAATACTGAACTGCATTCGTCATCGTTTTCTGTCAAGATCATCTATTCTGACTGGCTCAAAGATTCGTGATGTTTTATTCTTTTGCTTTAAAAATATAGCTTATGAGTACACTGAGGTAATTAGCACAAATTGACTCAATAATATTAGCTCAGATAACTACTCAAGCAGCAGCGCTATTTAATTATATGTTGCGGCTAAACCCGATAAAATTGAAAACACATGCGATAACTTCGGTAATTTATTACATACTATAATCGTTCTATAAAAGTATTCGGATAAAAACTTCGCTAGAACTCAAGTTACGAGCACAGACAGACTATCATTGCCACATGTGGTCTCACTTATATCTACAAACTCTACACTGTAATGTCGTGGGGTATAAAGTACCCCAGTCGGCTGGGGCCAGACGAGCGCCGGATGCGATCGATACCGCCGTCTGCAAGTGCCGCCCCGCACTGCGGCCTGACCTTGCACTAAGCACTGCAATTCCACGTTATTAGCTATTTGATATTTAACTTTAAAAAATCCAATAAGGCATTAATAAAGACAGGCTTTAGTCTATATATTTTTTTAAATAATTAAGAAAAAAAAACTGTATGCCAATGTCAATATTCAAAAAAAGAATTTTAGGTAGACACTGGAAAATTAAATTGGCTACCGTTATTACCTGCATTGCAACCGGAACGGCGATAAATTCGTTTAAAGTTATAATATTTAGGTACCACCTATTTCATCATCATCATCATCATCATCATCACCTATTTCATGTGGGTTTAATACCTTCTTCTCGAAAACTGGTATGGCGATGTTGATAAGGTTTTGAAATTTGTTTTTCAGCCGTTATTTTACAAATAGATGCAGTTTACTCAAAGATATTTTTTAAATTTTTATAGTCACTTATATTTCCTACAATAATTTTTAAGCAGAGTTTTTTTACATTAAATGAAATATTTTATACTAAATTAATGATTTGTTAATTTACATTGGTAAAATATCCGCCTATTTGGGCAATTTCTTCATCTGTTATTGTCATTATTTTTTATTTAAATTTTAATTTTATCAAAATTTACTAACAAGACTATGAATCCTGAAACACTTAAAAATTTGTTGATCCATTTAGCCTTGAGGCTAAACAAGACAAGTAGGGTAAGAGAAACCTGACATTTCCCACAGTTAATTATGCAGACTTGATCTCTCGTAAAACCACCTTCAGTATTCTGTATACGTACAACCTCTAACGCGGAGAATAATATTAATTAGTAATTACGTTTACAATCGTGTCAATTTCTATTAGTTTGTGAACCAGCGTGCTTCTTCTCATTAGAGGGAAAATACGGATGCTTGGTACATTTAAAAAATCTGCTAATAAACTTATACAAACGACGGGATTTGAGGGTTATGGCTATAATGTAATACGCAGGCCAAGTGCCCATTAATGAATCAGTCACCACCTTTCGAATGTCCAGTTGAATTCACCGTTACTGAATGGTAAATCTTTCGATTCATACGGCTTCACGGCTTCAAACCTGTCAATATTAAAAGCTTAATCGACGTGTTATCTTCGCAATCGAAGAAGCCAGGTCAATGTTACTGGCACACGATAAATTGTCCCAAAAAAAGTAGGCAAAGAGGATTAACGGATTAAAGTGGTCACATCACTACTCTTCCGTAAAACCTCAAATGTCAAAATATTATTATTTAAGCGTGCTTTACACGTTCGGTCTACGAGTTTTTTGTACAACATAAAATAACTTCGTTTCACTAAAGAAGCGATGCACTTATGAACGTGAAGTTGGGATCAACCGTAGTAGATTGTGTCTCTTTATAAGGTCAATGGAAATAGAAAAATAGAGTAAAAAAATGTACGATTGTCGTGCTAAAACAATGGTTCGGTCTCGCTCCACGGCGCTTGCGACTGAACGACCTTGGCAATCGACGTTTCCGACGACGACTTGTGACTCACTACCTGCGACTTTTTGTCGCAAGTTTGACATGTCTGTGACAATTCTATTAGCGTTTGCCATTGATCAAATTAGTTTTGTATGAGATTATTATATCTAACTGTAGTGCCGGGTCAGTAATTTTGATCTAGGTCATTTGTAAATTAAAAAATATTCACGGACGTTTGTCTAATTAATTAGAAGGTAAACACTTACGAGTGTTTCTGAAAAACACTGTGTAATTACACTGTAAATACACTGAAAATTCAACGATTCAATTCAACTTGTTATCAACATAGGTAATGTATAAGCAGCAGACCTATTAATTACTGGTTCTCTTTTACAGACCATCATTCTGGCACAGTATGTAAATAAACATTGCATTTAATTTCGTGACAGAAAAACTGAAATACTCTGTCAGGAACTTCTAGTTAAAGATGTTTTTTTGGTTTGGTTTGATTAACATTCATGAAGAATCCATTTTGAATTCCGTGGATACCTAAACTGTTTGGGAACAGTAGGTAGATACTCATGCTTTTCTACATAGAAACCTATTCTAATTGGTCAACGGAACAGTAAATAGTAGTAGTAGTAGTAGTGGTGTAGTTTCCACCAGCGGTCCACCTTTTGCAACTAGCTGTGTAAATTTAATAAAACTTCGAATGGGATTGACTAATGTTTAAATGTCAAGTAGTTGCAATGTGTCGATGTCTCTTGGTCGCCGTGAAGTTAGTGTCAAATGGCGTGGCTATCTCTGTCTCACGCGAGACAGTCAGGTTGCGATTGTTTTCTATCCCTTACGCACTAAGTTCGGAAAGACTGTTTTCAGACCGGCACTGTAAAATTTCCTTTGACAGGTTTGGTTTTGTAATTAAACTTTATGTTCCATGCGTCGTAAATTAGTAGTGTTAAGCAAATCCTATTGTCAAATACTGCAACTTATTTACGCAATATTTGTTAATGGATGTTTCTTGCATAAAATATCTTCCTCGCGCGTTAATATTTTAGTTAAAGCGACAGAAATCTACATAACCAGAAAATAAAAGTCGTGTCAACTCATGATCTTGTTTGTGGTGTAAAACGTAATGATATTACTGTAAACAACCTAATTAAGACATGCATAAAATTAAAAGAGTACATTATGAGGGATTGCTTTATCATCATCATCATCATCATCAGCAACTGCTAAAAGACGTACACTGATGAACAAAGGCC
The DNA here is from genome assembly GCA_911728495.1 of Furcula furcula. Lineage (NCBI taxonomy): Eukaryota > Metazoa > Arthropoda > Insecta > Lepidoptera > Notodontidae > Furcula > Furcula furcula. The sequence goes on along the minus strand of OU452246.1, from coordinate 5,028,650 downwards.
TTCCCTATTAGAAGAGATGGGTTTCCATAATTGTTGCTTTATCAGTAATCTTTTTTTTATTATTTCTAAAATTATTTCGTTAGTAATATAAATAACGCTAGTTGTATTACCTAACTTTTTGAAATTAAGCAAAACAGTAGTTTGAGCATAATCGGTGCCGATGGATTTCACCATATTGACCAGTTTCAAAGTTATTTTAAAATGTCAGTTGTAAGATATATTAAACTAATAGACGTGAAATACTCCTGGACAAATACAAAGTAATGTACGAAATAAAATATGTTTGGTTATAATTTTTACTAAATGTGACCATAACTTCAAATTTTTAAATTTCGAATTCGGCAGTTAGGCCAATGGAAATGTTGTAACAATTTTTCTTCATACTCAAATATGGCAAAATAAAAGCAGTCATTTATCTGTCAAATTTACCCGTTGAGTTAGTTGCCAATTGGCCAAGTACTATCCAGCACGTTGGATGCCACAGATAGCCAATTCTAGTAGTGGCAAGTTAAGTTAAAATACTTATTTTTCTTCTTATGTTATTGTGGGCAGTTATGTTAAAAGTTTTATTTATATGTCGAACTACATTTTTCAAAATAAACGAAACATGAACGATAAAAGTTATACATTTACCCATAAGATTGCTAGTTTAGATAGGTGATAGCTTTGTTTTTCTCCCAAGCTCATGCTTGTAAATGAATCGCTCCAAAGTTCTCTAATACTTCTTTATTTATGACTAGCGGTCCATCCCGGCGTCGCACGGGTGGACTTTTTTTTCTAGTAATGATATATGCTTACTTAACCTATATTGCTCAGGGATTCTAGCATTAGCATTCTAATGGAGAGAGATTTAATTAATTTTTTAAATCCGTCCTAAAGTTTTTGAGTTTAATAAAAGTAATAATAAAGCCTTCGTTATTTCCTTAATTTGCATGCATTTAAAAAAGATAAATCACATATATATATATACATATTAAGGACCTGTCACCGAGTAAAGGCCTTATAAGTAATATTTGATATAACTCACTCTCTAATATTTACAAGAATGGTATAAATGGTATTAATCTATCCCACGTATACCATTAAGGGTATAGATATGAGTTAATTCTGTAAGACTGTATGACTAAAGATAAGCACTGAGCGAGAGCTCTGGTTTTTTTTTTATACTACCAAGGTGGCAAGCAGGCATGCGGCCCGCCTGATGGTAAGCAGACACCGCAGCCTATAGACGCTAGCAACACCAGATGAATCACTAGCGCGTTGCCGACCCTTAAGACATTAGATATTAAGTCTTTGTGTCCGGTAATTTCACCAGCTACAGTGCCCTTCACGCCGGAACACAGCAATGTTTACACACTGCTGCTTGGCGGCAGAATATCTGACACTGCGGTGGTACCTACCTGGACGGTTCCTTGCACAAGGAACCTACCACCTAGTAAACATAACACAAGTTAATTCTTACCTTGGATACCAGTGGTCAACAAATAAATAATGTTTAAGATTAGTTTTAGGCATACTTCAATTTAGTTCTAAATGATTGTATCATTTGTTGCTAATAAAATATTCTATTCTATATTCTATTCTATTCTATTCTAGATGGGACAAGTAAAGACCATTTATACCATGGTGTAATATCTAAGGGTATATCTGGTATTAACTAGTACCACCTATACCATTACAGGTAAAAAATGGGATAACTTAGTACCATTTATACCATTAATGGTATAATCTTTTTTTTTTAATTTAATGATCAGTTGATATAATAAACGATTGATATAATTTAAAATAACTATTTTTTTTATTAAGCATAACATAGGTACATTGAATGTAAAATCGTTTGATATATCACTCACAAGACATAAAACCTATTTAGCCTAATATGATAAAAACAAAATAATAATAATATTATTACTATCTAATAATATTATTTTACTGTAATTTCTGTCGTAGTTAGTAACCTGAGGAGTAGATATACCTGGTAAGTGATCACCACGTGCCAAGATAGCTCGACGGAGCCCCATGAAGCAATTCTGGGTGGTCTTAAAAAAATAACCACGAAGGCTAAGGCGGGAGCCCCGCTCCGCATCGCCTTCTTCTCGCCGCTTTAGCCTTCTAACCTGACCTATCGAAGTCGTATTGCTCTGAATCAAGTTGTTAACCATGATAGTATCAATATACCCACATTTTAAACGGTAGACCTAATGATTTTCGATTAGATAAACATTATATCAAATAACATTATACGAAATAAGTTTTAGAATATTTAAATGTTATATGTAAAGAAGTTCTTTCACGTTTATTATGTCTTGTGAACGTTATTGAAATGAAAATAGGCCAAATAACTTTATATGAGATGGGACGCACCCGTAAAGGCCTCCTCCATATTTTTCCAGGCATCTCTATCTCTTGCCTTGATAATCCAGTCGTTCCCAGCCACTCTGTTTACCTCGTCTATCCATCTTTCTTTGGGTCTTCCCCTATTGCTTTTATTTGATGGTTCGGTCCAAGTGGTTACTTTTTTAGTCCATTTGTCGTTTTCCATAATGGGCTACGTTTCCGGCCCATTTCCACAGTTTATGAGATTATTCGTAACAAAATCTTTCCTCTTTACACTAGTATTGTCAATGTAGATGTATCGCGGCATAATACACTATTTAGCTATCTTCAGTACACTAAGTTTTGCAGTATAGTATATAGTAGGTACGTACATACATGAGAAATAGTGACTAGTAGGGGGACCTTTTATTAAATTCCTGAAAGTTTTGTGAGCGGTGCCGTGGTATGCATTAACGTCTTTGAATGTATTTATGTGTTTGTGTATCGTGTTGATATGTAAATTTTTCAAATTATTTACAGAAGATAGGACTGTGCTCACAGGAATTGCAAATTGAAGTGGCTATGGCCAGGCCACATAGCTTTAAGAACCGAAAATTAATGAAGAAGAAAAGTGTTCGAGTGGCGACCACGAACTGGTAGTAGACGCGGTGTAGGCTGGTCTCCCACTAGGTAGACCGATGACGCGATAGATCCAAAGCGATGCTTATTTTTGACGGGACTGTTGGTCTAGTGGTTATATACCCTGGCTGCTACCCAATAGGTCGATAGGACAGGATAGGTCGATTTCCACCAAGTGTCGGAGTGTTTTATGAATTTAAGTATGTTTAAAAAAAAGGATATAAGTATTAGTATCAGTTGTCTGGTTTCCACAGTACAAGCTCTGTAGTTTGGGATGAGATGACCGTGTGTGGATTTTCCCAGAATATTATTATTTTTCATTGTGGCGTTCTAAAGGGAAGGGATTTCTTCAGTCTTCCGGCTGATGATGATGACGAGGACTGTATATACATAACGCGGTTTCCCCGAAAGGCTTAATTCCAAAGAAAACTGCCGTGGCATGATCCGAAGACCGCACAAAGGGTTTGAAAAGAAAATTCTTTATGACACTCCTAAGTTAAAGATCATTATGTTTATCAAATTGCAGCATTTAAATAAAACAGTCTTAGTTAATAAACTTTTTAAATAGTACCAAGACATCAACTGATAGCGATTTGGTTTTATAATGTTAGAGGGCTAAATATGTTATATGTAATTAACCCATACATGACGACTTAGAGACGACATATTCAGATATGCTTATGTCCCAATTAAGTTGGTGTGCAAGCAGACGTATCCCTTACCTTAACCTTATAGTTTTATTAAAACACATGTCATCTTCATTTCCTATCTATCATTTTGACAAGTTATATACTTTCACTGTGATAACAATGGCCAATACGTCAATAGATATCGGACAAACACAAGATCGATGTAATTGATAGCGAAGCACTTTCATCATTATTTTCTTATAGCTGCAAAACTTTATCGGATGAATAATGATATGTACGGTACGGTACGGCACTGGCATAGCGACTGGAGCGCAAGGACAAGCTGGCACACGAAGATCGTTCATCGACTTCCAGTCTTCGGCGGGGAGTGATGTGGCGACTCGACATAACAAGATGGCGCCACATGTGTTACAGCGACGCGAGAAGCGAATAGTTCGCATACAAGAAGATAGATGGCGCCACCGATTTCTGAATCGTGCAAGTGAAGTTTCAGAAGACATTCACTATATATAGAACATCCCGACAACAACTGTCGGGGGCTTCGGCCCTGGCCGAGCATCACACCTCGCTCGGTCGGAGGATCCTCCCTTTAGCACCGCCGCCGTTTCATCGCTAAACTGGTGACCCCGCACAGAACATCGACGCAGCCTTCAGATCCGGACAACAGCGCAGATTCGCCATCGCTCTCTCCCCACAGCAGCAACTCTCCAGCAACAACCAGCGAGTCAAAAGCCAGCCAGTGCCCGGCCACATCGGACGACCACCGCATTGCAGCTGCAGATGCAAGCCTGGTCTGCCTTCGGCCACAACTTGGCACAGCACCCCTGCACTACGGCCGGTCCATGTAAGAAGAGCGCATTTCTCTCACCGGTACGTCTAGCAGCCGCCAGCCATAACCCACTGCACACCTCGACTCACTGAGGACGACGCAGGAGCAGCCCCGACTCACTGGGACTGCATCCACTGGCACTGGCATAGCGACTGGAGCGCAAGGACAAGCTGGCACACGAAGATCGTTCATCGACTTCCAGTCTTCGGGGGGGAGTGATGTGGCGACTCGACATAACAAGATGGCGCCACATGTGTTACAGCGACGCGAGAAGCGAATAGTTCGCATACAAGAAGATAGATGGCGCCACCGATTTCTGAATCGTGCAAGTGAAGTTTCAGAAGACATTCACTATATATAGAACATCCCGACAACAACTGTCGGGGGCTTCGGCCCTGGCCGAGCATCACACCTCGCTCGGTCGGAGGATCCTCCCTTTAGCACCGCCGCCGACGCATCGCTAAACTTCTAAAACTTTTGTCTATAGAGCATGATAATTAATATTAATTAATTATTAAATATATAAAAAACACGTGTCCGATCCGTGAGGGGTGTCCGTGAGGGAGGGAGGGAGAGTGTATCAATATAAATACATGTACGTTACTCATTTGTCGAACATCTCTTTTTTTCCCAATTTGTACCAAAAATACAACATCAGATTCGTTTTTCTGTAACAATTTAGGAAAAAAAATAGATATTCTACAAATGCATGCAATGCGAATGCATGTGCTGTGCAGCAACCCTAGCATACAATTCTTGCCGAATCGCGTAGTGGACTTATGGAATGCTTTACTTGAAAGTGTTATAAGTGCACCCTCAGTGAATTCATTTAAAAACAGACTAGACAATTTTTTTAACAAGTAAAACGATAGTGCAATAATATACTTACACGCATCAGCTCAAAGAGCTGCTTGTGTATTAGTCCAATAAAAAAGAGTTATAAACATTTAATTGTATTGATACACCGAATAATACCCTCACGGGCTGGACACGTGTTTTTAAGCACTCTTTGCTGGTTTAACAAGATGAACAGAACTTTCACCAAACGTTAAGCGACGCGCCTATAGACACCTGCACTACCTCTCGTCAACCGTGACACTAGTTACTAAGTCTATGGGGCCTAGTATTTCACCAGCTAAAGTAAATTTCACACCGAAATTGTTGCTTGGGTGTAGATAATTCGGCACCGCTGTTGTGTCTAAAGAATCTGGACTGGATTTAAGAATATTCCAACACTCTAAAAGGGCAAAGAAGACCTATTCATTGACATTCAATTCACGTTCCATTTTGGCGCCTATGTACCTGGTCGGTCTGTGTTTTAACAGCCCCAGATATTGCCCCACTGTTAGGCCCGTGCCCAACAGTGGGGCAATATCTGGGGCAGGCCCGTGCCTGCCCTCAAGATCAAGGGGCTTAGGCCATAGTCCAACACGCTGTGCGGGTGAACTGCACACGTTATTCGAAAGCTAGTTAGGCTTTCTCAGACATGCAGGTTTCCTAGCGATGTTTTCCTTCATCGAAAGCTGGTAACAATCGCATAAAAACAATGCGCAAATAATTAATTGAAGAAATCAAAGGTCCAAGCCGGGGTTTGAAACTGCGCACTTTGTTTTCCAAGGCGTCTGTCACTGCCGGTCGGTGTATAAAGTACATTTGAACTTTGACACACTTTATTATCGGTGTAGTATCAAGTTCTTATGTTTGGCATTGACATTCGTGAGGTGTGCCTGCGCACTGCGCTGTCGCCGACTCGGCGACGTGGTAGGATGTGTAGCGGTGTTATGTCCGGTTGAGCGCGCGACCCGTGCACCTGTGATAGGGCTTCAGAGGATTTCTTTTTACTTTAATAAAATATGCATTTAATAGAGATAGAAATATAGACGACCGACCAGCGGTTAGGGTGTCTAACCGACAGACCAATGGGTATGTCTGTTAAGCTCCTGAGTATTTATTTAATTATCTAAAATAAGTATCTACTATACAAGCTTTGATTATATACAAGTATGTCCTCATTAATAACATCAGTAGTAACGTAATTTGTTCAATTTACATGTAACTTTTGTATAAAGTTTATTTTATTATTATTATTATCAGTAGGACGTACATGACCATTGCTATTACTATAAATAGTTTTTTTATTAATTTAATCGAGTAATAGTGCAATGCATTATACGTAGATTTGTATTCTAACCTACAAGTAGAAAGTTAGAATGACTTCCGCTGATAAAAGCACACCTGGCCTATTTGGTGAACGCCATGTTTGATTTATATTGTGTTCTATAGACTTTGATGATTAAATATTATCTTTTATTTAAAAATGGAATATGTAGTTTAAAAACAAATATTTTTCGTGTTTTTTTTTAATGTTATGGACTATAACGTAAAAATAATATATAAGTTTATTTCTGAAAAAAAAAATCTATAGTAAATGGCATGTAGGATGTAGAAGTATATGGCGTTACGTACGATCAGACAAAACGCGCCTAATGATTAGTAGTACGGCAAATTGGCACCATTTTGTTTTCTTTATGAATGGAACACCCACGAGGTTCATTCACGCGTCTTGACGGACTGGGGCCATTATCGTGCGTGTCCATTGGGTTACGGTTTTTACTTTCACTTGCCTAGTCACTATTTATGACAATACGTTTTTTTTTCTTTTTAGGTCTTTGATTGTCATTTAATCTACTATAGTGAGTCAGTAGGTAATCGATTTTTGATTATTTTTGTATTTTTCTCGTGCCTAGGTAGGTATCGCAGGTAACCGGTGGATGCAAATAGCCAATTGTCGTTCATTGTGGCGTTCTAAGGGGGAGGCCTATGTTCAGCAGTGGACTTCTTCCGGCTGATGATGATGATGATGATGAGGTAGGTATTGTACAAATCGTTGCAGAGTTTTGAAGTTTTTTTGCAATTTAAACAGCACATGTATGATGTTGTTTTTTTTTTATTTACGCCTTTACTACAAATTGAAATTAAACTACTTTTGTAGATTAAATCAGGATTTATTTTTGATTTTTACTTTCACGATAACATTTCGAATATTTTTCAGTACTTACCCATGATCATGGAAGGCTCCGCCCTCCCGTGATCATGTTGTTATGTCTCATTATAAAATAATCTAAAAAGTAGTAAAAGTAGTTTTATTTATATGGTAATATAATTATATCATAAGTACTTACTCATTAATTATATACAGTAGAATTTTAAATCTAGACTTTTATTAATACACAATTAACAGAAGGCCTCATTGTACCTACATACAGTATTTATGGCATACTTTTATTACTGATAATATTCTGTAAAGCCATTAAACTAAATTCTTATTATAATTTCCAAAAGTGAAGCAATGTGGAAAAAAAAAATAGATATTTCATTTATTATATGGATATTTTAACTATTTTTCTATAATTTATGTCTTTGAGGATAATGGGAACTCACCACAGATGTCTTGTACGTAATAAATGGGAGCGATATTTGTCGCCCACGACCAATGATTTACCGCTAGTGTCGCTAGTTCTGTTCACGGACTATGTCGCTTGAACTGTTTCACGAACTAATTGCTTAACCGGTCGCACTCGCATATAAAACATTAATTACCATAATTATAGCACAAAGATTAAGTATTAAGCTATAATAGTGAGAGTGGTTTCTCCATATATTTGACTTGATTTTCCTTATTTTAAATCAATAACAAAGTGTTTATAAGTTAATGATATTGAGTAGGTATGATTAAAAATTATTTTTTAGTTTTTGTAAGTATATCCAATATATAAGGTAGAAAAAAAAATAAGTGTGTTTTTTTTTAATATCAGTAATCGTTTATCGTAATTGCAACATGACAGCACTCAAAATCTATCATTGCAGGTTTTTAGGTAATATAAATTACAAGATAGCTCATTGATAATTTTAATCACTGTTGAGCAAATAATCAGTTGTTAAGCAACGTTGGGCGAGGTCAGTCCATGGATGGGTGACTGTTTAGTACCATTTGAACTTATCGTGCTTCAAGTAGCATCGTGCTTCAAGTAGTACATAAAAATGTCGGTCCTGGTGTTTGTCATATAGACGGCAGTCATTAAGCCAAGTCAGAGACCTAAGGGCAGCTTGAAAAACGATAACTACCCCTATGTAAAAAGCCTACATATACATGTAAGGCCGACGTCGCTACGATGCCTGTCTTACTTACCAACCTATAAGCTACCTAAATACAATAATGTCTATGGGGTACGGACGTGGGAATACATGTTACCATCTATCCTGAATAGCTTACCCATCAACATATGCAATGCTCTAAATGCTAAAAATTTAAAAAACGTGTTTAAAGAACATTTCCTAGGTTTATAAGGTACTTAATAAAAACTATATGTATAAACTGTTGTACCGAGATTGTGTCAAATTATACCACTGTTAAACCCACGATGGTTTGTGTGATATGTATATTCGTGTAAACAAATGCAAATATTATAGTCAAAAATAATAAATAAATAAAAAACAATTCTAACAGGTTAGCCGCTAAAATCATAAGGGAATAATTATGAAGACAAGTGAATTGAATTTACAGGATATTACCCTGATCAGGACCATTTCCACCATGGACCACTCTGCAACAACGTTATTATACTAAAACTCTAATTTTAGATTGCCAGTTGAATAAATCAAACCAATCCATTTCTCTATGCTAATATTATAATTATTGTGTGGGCCGGTCATTGACTTTATAGACAATTATCATAATGTGCCTGTATGTTTACAGTTTTCTTTTTTTTTTTGGGTTAAGAGTGTTGACAGTACTGCCACGACGCCGAGTAAATAAACATATCGGTAATTTTTTTTTGGGAATGATAGACGCTGTTGGCCGCAGATGGCCATTACAGCTTCACCAGGCAAGAGGAGGCGAGCGCTTATAGCACTCCAGCCTTAAAGGCACGGGGGAGCGACGAGCTCAAGGGCAACTCAGGGAGGCACGGCCTCCGCGTGGGCTATCGCTTAAGGCCTCGGCCTCGAATCTTGCGGGCAGCGGGGCGGCAGCGGGGCGACGGCGGCGGCGGCACGGGGGGACACAACCCGCGCCGCTGTTTTCGAAAACCGGTCCATTTGATTTTACGCATAAGATCCTGCCGCTCCCGCGCTGCCGCCACCGCCTCCCCGCTGCCGCCCCGCTGCCCGCAAGATTCGAGTCAGAGGCCTAAGAGTGATGGCTGATTCTACCATCGGTTCACAACGCGTCCCCACTGAGAAGAACCGGCAAGAAACTCAGTGAGGTGATTCACGTCGTTAAGGTCGCATGCGTACGACCCTTTGGCCTCGCCGGCGAGACCGGTGTCTGTTAGATGGTGTAGCCTACGCTTGTCGGGGTGGTTGATTAAACTAAGGTTTCCTTTTCAATAATTGCTGAAGCTAAGGCTGGGTTTTATTGCGTTCTAAAATTGATTCTAAATGAAGAGACGAAATGGTTTGCCGGATCTTCTCAGTTGAGGCCGCGTTGTGATCCGGTGGTAGCTTTTAAAAAATGACGATTCAAAAGTGCAAGCGTTAAGCCTATTTGAAATAAAGATTTTTGAGTTTGAGTTTTGGTTTCAGCCACCAGAACTGCAACATATCATAGATAGAGCAATGGTCTTGACATTTGAATGTCTTTGATTTTCCATAAGAAAACATTTCAGTCACTCCTCAGGTCACGTCCTCTGAACTGTTTCTTTATCTTTTTTCCCTGTCTCGTTTAATTTTAATGATATTTAAAACCTTGCTCAGCGGTGGAACGTCGACGTTCCTGCAAATGAGGGAAGAGAGGACTTATCATCATCATCATCAGCCGGAAGACGTCCACTGCTGAACAAAGGCCCCCTTAGAGCGCCACTATGATCGACAATTTGCCATTTGCATCCACCGGTTGCCTGCGACGCGAACAATGTCGTCTGTCCACCTAGTGTGAGGCCTGCTTACGCTGCGTCTTCCGGTTCGTGGTCGCCACTCGAGACCTTTCTTCCCCAACGGTTATCGGTTCTTCGAGAGATGTGGCCTGCCCACTGCCACTTCAACTTGCAGAGAGGACTTATGTCATAATCTAATACGTAGACAAAGTGTGAATTGGTAGATCAGAAGCATCTTATTAATTAATTTATTTAATTGGGAAACATACAATTACATTTCAATTAACATACTAAATATACAAATAGTTCAGAAATTAGTTTCCGCTTATTATTAACACATTTTATAAGTGTTGGCATCAACTAGAATTAGTCAATGTCTTATCTATATTAATAAAAGAGCAGGGTGTTTTCTAGGAATCACGATACAGCAAAAACCATATAACGTACAATCTTGAAATTTGGAACCAACATTATTCAAATAGTCTAGGTGAACAATAAGAACGGATTTTACGAAATTCCATACCTAAGTGGGTCAAATGGGCTCCCAAAGTTTGTATGGAAAATAAATTTTTTTTCGTCGCACGGACATGAAACTTTGTCAGTGTACTAAACAAACTATATAAAGAAACACGTATATCACACTTATTGAAATTCGACCCTTATAGGGATTTTAGCCTGGTTTTTGAGTATGCAATGCGGAAAAAAAAAATCATACAGCATTGCTGAAACTTTGCGAATACATTAATCAAATTATAGCAATCCAAGTGCAAATAATATATTTTTTTAAATCATCTCCTAAAGGGGTCCAATTGGGGTCCAAAAAATGTTTTTGTACCTACGGTCATAAGACTTAATTTATATATTATACACAAGAATCTAAGAAACCTATTTCCGGCTTTTTTCGAAAAACAACCCCTAAGGTCATTTTAAGGGGTTGGAAAGTTTGCACAAAGAAGGGTCTCCATTTCATGCTGTGATGCAGTTAGAGTAACGAAAGTCAGTAAATAAACTCAACACGACAATTGAACAAACTAATTTTGAGCATTTTTGTAAAATCAACCCCTAAGTGGGTCAAATAGGCTCTCAAAGTTTGTATGGAAAAAATATTTTTTTTCGTCACACGAACGCGAGACTTTGTCACTGTACTAAGCAAAAGAAATTAAGAAACACGTGTATCACAACTTTTTGAAAATCGACTATTTATGGGGTTTTAACATGGTTTTTAGTATGAAAAACGAATAAAAGAGTTAATGCTGCATAGATGAAACTTTGTGAATGCGTTTATTAAACTAAAGCAATCTATGTGTAAATAATATATTTTTTATAATCAACTCCTAAAGGGGTCCAATTGGGGACAAACAATTTTTTTTCAACTTAGTCATAAAACTTAATTTATGTATTGCACACAAGAATGTAAGAAACATATTTAGGGCATTTTTCGAAAAACAACCCCTAAGGTCATTTTAAGGGGTTGGAAAGTTTGCACAAAGAAGGGTTTCCATTTCATGCTGTGATGCAGCTAGAGTAACAAAACTCAGTAAATAAACTCAAGACAACAATTAAACAAACTAATTTTGAGCATTTTTGTAAAATCAACCCCTAAGTGGGTCAAATAGGTTCTCAAAGTGTGTATGGAAAAACAATTTTTTTCATCACACGGATATGAAATTTTGTGAATGTACTATGACAAAGAAATTAAGAAACACGTGTATCACAACTTTTTCAAATTCGACCCGTAAAGGGGTGTTAGCATGGTTTTTTAAGTATATAAAAAAAATATCATGCTGCATTGATGAAACTTTGCGAATATACACACATCAAAAGTGTCTAGGGATCAACATATATTTTTGCAATAACTTTTCTCCTGATTGATATTAATTAAAATTTTCTTTAAGGATTCATCAAATAAAGTGTTTTCGTTTGTCACAGTAACGATAAACCAAGTCACCTTTGCATTAATAAAGAAATTTGCCATTTTCCTAATAAAGGGATTTTTGACATTTGAACCACTAACACAAAATTTCGAAAAAAAGACTGAAATAACAGTTTTCTTTAAAATTTTATTGGGTAACTTAAACAATTAATAATCCGTGTTTCTACCGCGAACACTAACAACACAAGAACATCGGTTTGGCATACTCAAAATGAGTTCATCCAAATCACGCTGTGGAATGGCCGCCCATGTTCGTTGCAACAACAAAAAAAGGTCTTCTTGCGACTGGATACCCTCCATATTCGGCAGAGCTCTTCTCTGTAGCATATCCCATGCATGCTCAATCGGGTTCAAGTCTGGCGACTGAGCAGGCCAGGGCAGGACATTGATGTTAGCTGCGGCGAGAGTCTGTCTTACAACTCTTGCGGTGTGCGGTCGTGCATTATCATGCATTAACTGAAATAAGGGACCGATTTGCACTTGTAGAGGAACGATGACGTCTGATACAATCGTCTCAGCATAAATTTGAGCGTTGAGGTTGCCTCTGATCCAAATCAACTCAGTTCTTCCGCCGATCCAAATACCCGCCCATACCATGATGGTTCCACCACTATAAGGATGGACTTCCTGGCAGGATTTTAATCGCTGTTGGCGTCCAGGGGTTCTCCAGTGTCGTATACGTCTTGTATCCGGTCTCATACCAAAACGAGACTCATCAGAAAAGCACACGAAACGCCATTGTTCTTCTGCCCAATTTCTGTGTTCAAGAGCCCATTGATATCGAATCCTACGATTGTGCATTGCTATAGGTGGTACCCGTAGCGGTCTTCGGGAATGAAGGTTCACTTCATGCAAGCGGTTTCTGACTGTTTGGTCGCTAATTAAGTTCCCTGAAGAGTGATGAAGCCTCACGGCTAACATCATGGCAGTTATTGTTGGAGCTCTTCGAGTTAAGATTTGAATATATCGGTCTTGTCTCCGTGTGGTGCAGCGATACCGTCCTCCATGGCGCTCAGCCACGGTACCAGTGCTTCGGTAACGTGTCCAAAGTCGACTGATAACACTCTGACTTGTATTCAGAGCTAAAGCCACAGTACGTTGCCGGGAACCAGCTTCTATCATTCCCACGGCTCTGAGCATTTCTTCCCTGCTTAAATGACGTCGCCGCTCCATAATAACGTTGGTTTTAATCAGTAGTAGGGAAACAGTAGCACTAATAATGTCTTCAATGCGTTGTATGTTTTTATAGGGAAAATATTGACAGCTGATTTTCATCTTTTACTCGAATTTGATTCACAGTTCCTGATTCAAATTATGAAATGCACCAAAAAGGATCCATATAAATTTATAAAATCATAAATTTATTACAAAGCCACATCTCAATCTCAAGAAATCCGCTTAAAAATGCTTGATCCCTAGACTCTTGATGTGTGTATGTATCAAACTAAAGCACTTATTCATTTTTTGAAAATCAACTCTTAAAGGGGTCCAATTAGGGTCCAAAAATTTTCTTCGACTTGCAGTCATAAGACTTAATTTATTTACTGCACACAAGAATCTAAGAATTCATTTCCAATTCAATCCATTACCGGCATTTAGCGAAAAACAACCCCTAAGGTCATATAATGGTGTTGGAAAGTTTACACGTAGAACGATTTCCATTGAATGTTATAATGCAGCTAAAGTAACGAAACTCGGTACATAGACTCAACAAAACAATTTAACAAACTGATTTTCAGCATTTTCCTAAAATCAACCCGTAAGTGGGCCAAATGGGGTATCAAAGTTACTATGAAAAAAAACAGAACAAAACTTTGCAGTGTACTGATAAAAAAAACACATGTATCACATTATTTTTTTAAATCAACCCTTGAAGGGGTTTTAGCATGGTTTTTGAGTATCAAACGCGGAAAGAAAATCATGCTGCACTGATGAAACATTGTGAATAAATTCATCAAGTTAAAGCAATTTATTTTGAAAATCAACCCCAACTAAAAGGATCCAATTGGGTCCAAAAAAAGTTTTTTTGTCCTACAGTCACAGGACTTATTTTATGCATTGCACACAGTAATCTAAGAAACTTATTTCAGGCATTCTTCAAAAAACAATCCCTAAGGTCATTTTATGAGGTTGCAAAGTTTGCATGAAGAAAGATATTTTAGCTATAATGCTGCTACAGGCACAAAACTCATTACATAAACTCAACATAACAACCAACTAATTTACTGCATTTTTCGGAAATCAACCCCTAAGTGGGTCAAATCAGTTTGCAAAAAAATAATTTTCATTAAACAGACACAAAACTTTGTCATCAAAAGAAGTTGAGAAACACGTCTGACACATTTGTTTTGAATAACAACCCTTGACGGGGTTTTAGCACGGTTTTTTAATATATTTTATGTATTGCATACAAGAATCTAAGAAACCGTTTCCGGCATTCTTCGAAAAACCCTAAAGTTTGCGTGAAAAAAGTTTCCGTTTAATGCTATAATGCAATTATGGTAACGAAACTCAGTGAATGAACTAAACAAAACTATTTAATAAACTAATTTGCAGCATTTTTCGAAAATCAACCACTAAGGGTGTTTCGTAATCGCATATATAGCTTTAAATTTCGCGCACCTTTCATTTAATTCAAATCCCGATTTATCGATCGCTAGCGACATCTCACGGTGTCGCTGTGCGTGCACTCAAAGTCATTACGACTCGGAGCTCGAAGCAAAAATATCGAGGCAGAAGAAGACGACATCGGTTGAGCCTCGAGCGCGCATGGTCTCCCGCTAAATCAAAAAACCTACTTGCTGGACTTCATTTTCTTCCACAATAAGATTACACGTTATTAGCCGGCCGGCAAGTGTTTTGCTAAGTGTACAATCCAGTGTCCTAAAAACTAATCGAATCGGTCTTCGGTGTGAACCGACCGGGGCTGCTGCAGCTGAAGAAGCTCCACGTATCCAGAGCCGACACAATCAGGTTAGTGCACTGCATTGTAAGCGCATCTTAATCGGGTTTTGAATGTATAAAAACCATTTCTAAGTTCGTTTCCCCCGTTTGTGTCAAAACAATTCTAGACTTTACATCGGTTTTGGCACATTCTTTTTGGTGCCGAAACGCGGGACTGAGGTCCGAAGTGACTCAGTTCCTTAATTTAATTTAATTTTACTAGTCTTTTGGTAATTAACCCACCAAATTACATTTTATTGAGTTTTGTAAAACTGTGATAAGTTTTCTAGTACGTCATATTTCTATCCCTAGTAACCGCCATTGCATTCGTAATATTCATTAAAATAAATTAGTATTGTTATCTTTGAAAACATTAAGTAAACAAACATACGGAATACACATTCTCGAGGTTATTTTATTTAATATTCAATATAAACTAGGTGGCTATCGATTTTGAGTTCATAATCTTAATTAATATTTGTCAAAAAATATCTCGGTATAACCCGACTCATTTACGAAGTCGTCATTATAGTGCTATACTCCGGTGGAGGCCAGTGCAACTAAATTTAGCCGTGTTCTCACTAAACTTGAATATTGTTTTGTGCACATGTTTTTGTTCGGTTACATGTAAATTCATACCATTAATTCGGTACATGTTTACCTAAACTTTTGCATTGTACAATAATATTCAAAGTTTTACATTCGTTCGTACGTATAAATTCATTTATCTATCCGGTATACATACAACTTATTCGATACATTTTATTTACATCTTCCATCTGCTGTCTGTTGAACAAATCCCTACGAACTTACGTTTAAAATCATACACATAACTCGGTATACGTACATCTATTGTTATTCAACATAATTTGTGAATAAATAATATTTGCCATTCGTTACAAACTAATATCAAAATAAGTGGGTAATTTCAAATTAGTTGCCGCACGAAGTTCACAACGGCTTGCTCCGTGGCCCCTACCATTGGTACATAACTCACTTTTCACTCGAAGTAATTGTGAAATCCTACATTTTGTGGCGAGTTTGTTGTGAGTTGTTGTATCGTAGTAGGACCATTATCATTTACCGGCGGCTTGGTTTAAACTAAGTTTACACTTTAACATTTTACGTTTATACAACCATGTATAAGTCGAAAAAAGTCCGTGGAACTCGTTCCAAATCATTTGAAACGAAATCGCTAATTGGTAAAGATTTGCCCGTGTTGCGTCGGAAGCGTACCTTAGCGTTTAATAGACTAACAAAAGTGTTAGAAGTCGCACAATCAGCGGTATCCGATGCTAAAAACTTAGACAAATTTTTAGCATATTTCTCGGATTTAGAAAAAACTGTAAACAATTTTGAAGACGCTCACGCCGACATTCTTAGCGTTATTGACAGCGATTCAGAGGATAGTGAGGATGCTATTCGTGAAGAATTTGATTCTAATTATTTTGAAGTTATTGCAATTTATCGACAACTTACTCGAACTTCAAGCAATTTAAACCAACCGTCTTGCAACTCGAATGATATCGTCAGTGTTAAGCTACCTAAGATTAATTTACCAAAATTCACAGGAAATATTAAATCGTGGCCTGAATTTTATGATATTTTTAATTCATTAATTCATGAAAACCAATCGTTATCCGACACCGAACGCATGCACTATTTGGTGTCATGTCTTTCCGGTGATGCGTTATCTCTTATTCGTACCTTTCCTGTGACAGGGTCTTACTATCGGTCTGCGTATGATACGTTGGTTAAACGTTACAATGATAATCGCGACTTAGCGTTTACGTGTTGGAGGGAGATGCTAGTTATTAGTTTAAAGCTAAATTCGCCGCACGACTTTCGCCGATCCTTGGATACGTTTAATGAAAATCTAACCATGCTAACTAGGCTTGGGTTACCAACCGATAAATGGGACTTTGTGTTATGTTATCTTCTCCTTTCGAAAATTGATTCTAAGCTGCGCTGCTCGTTTGAACAATCTTCCTCGTCTTCTGAAATGCCAAGTTTTTCGGAACTTAATGATTTTCTCTATTCAAAGTGTACCGCTCTTGTACGTGATACTCATTTTTCTACACCTATCAAATCAATCATCCCGAAGAACCATAATATTTCCTCAGTTTTGGTATCTAATACGGATACTAAACCTAGTATCGCAGCACCCTTATTGCCGCCATCGAAAACTGTTGCGCCTACATCTCAAGCGTCATCATCTCAGGGGCCAACATATAAATGCACATACTGCGGCGAGGGTCATTCCATTAGTAAATGCACAGCCTTTTGTAACATGTCTGCCCAAGAGCGATTCGATCACGCAAAACAACATCATTGGTGTTTTAATTGCCTGAAGCCATCTCACACTCTTAAGGAATGCCGGTCTATGTTCAAATGCCAAAAATGCCACATGAGTCATCACACATTGCTTCATTTAGGCGCGGTGGACTCCAACGCTCCGCCAAGTCAACCTGAAGAACATAAAACGAATACATGCACTCACGCAAGTATGCTAGGTAGGACCAACGAAAATTCTTTTGTGTTGTTGTCAACAGCGAAAATCGATATTCTTGATTCGACAGGTCATTTTCAGTCTTTTCGTGCACTCATTGATACGGGAAGTCAAGCTCATTTTATTACAGATCGCGCCATTGATCGCTTAGGTTTGGCTCGGACATCAACTTCACGACAAATTCGAGGCTTAGGTCAATCTCTTGCGGACGTGTCAGGTTCCGTTAAATTGCAAATAGGTGTTAGCAATCAGATTGTCTTCAATATTGACGCGCTTACATTACCGAACATCTGTGCTAACATGCCGATAGTCAAATTAGATAATTCTACTTGGAAGCATCTTCAAAATTTAACATTAGCGGACCCTACTAGTCACGTCCCTGGAAACGTGGACGTTCTCCTCGGTGCGGAGATCTTCTCATCAATTCTGCTTCCTGGCAGTATAAGTGGTGCACCACATCAGCCTTCAGCGTTTAATTCTATATTTGGGTGGCTTTTGTTGGGGAAGGTTGGTAATAGTGATCCGAATAATTCGACTATTAATACATTTTTTGCAACGGAGGATGAGCTGCTTCAAGAACAAATTCAAAAATTTTGGGAACTTGATAATTCGCCACAGCTTCCTAACAAACTTTCAGCCGAGGAAGAAGATTGCGCACGGATATATCGTGATACTGTTTCTCGTGATACTACAGGAAGATATATCGTCAATTTGCCTCTCAAAGATGAGACCAAATCTCAAACTTTTCTAGGATCACGAGAAGTCGCTCTGAGGCGTTTTCATTCACTCGAACGCAAGCTTTCGCGTAACCCAGAATTACGTACTCAGTACACCGAATTCATGGCAGACTATTTGGACAATGGTCACATGAGTTTAGTACCTTCTCAAAAGGTAAATCACGGAAAATTCTACATTCCACATCATTGTATTTTAAAACCGGACAGCGTAACAACGAAGCTACGCGTTGTCTTCGACGCTTCTGCAAAAGACGCGCGTGGTATCTCTCTAAACGATACTCTCTTGATAGGTCCAAAACTTCAAGCTAACATTCTTGACATTTTGTGTAGGTTTCGCATACATCCTGTTGTCTTCACCGCTGACATGCGGCAAATGTATCGCCAGATTTTGGTTCGCGAGGAGGATCGAGACTACCAGCGCATTCTTTGGCGTTTCAACGATTCGGATCCCCTCCAAGAGTATCAGTTAAATACCGTAACGTATGGTGTTGCATCCGCACCTTACCTTGCCTGTCGTACCGTCAGACAATTAGCTACTGATGAAGGTGCTAATTTACCCTTGGCTTATAAGGTTTTAACTTATGACACGTACGTCGATGACGTAGTTAGCGGCTGCTCTACTCTCGAAGAAGCTCTCCAAACTAAATCGGAAGTTATTTTACTTCTAAATCGTGGTCAATTCGAACTTCGAAAGTGGGCCAGCAATCGACCGGAATTGCTTGCTGATCTGCCTCCTGAATTTTGTCTCACCGATTTTGTATCTTTAGACAAAGATAATTCTAGTTTCCTTAAGGTACTGGGCTTAAAATGGAACCCCGTAAAAGATGTTTTTACGTTTGAAGTTACACCACTTCCGAGAGCTTGTACAAAACGAAACATTCTTAGTGAACTTGCTCGCATCTTTGATCCGTTAGGATTTCTCTCTCCTCTTACGTTTCTTGCAAAATGCTTTGTCCAAAGGTTATGGATTATGAACGTGGGGTGGGATGAAACTCCTCCCGAAGAAATTATTCTACAATGGAAACGTTATTCGGAACAAGTTTCGCTTTTGAATACGCTCGAAATTCCCCGTTGTATAGCGGTTTCACAAGTCAAGCAGGCTCAATTTCATGGGTTCTCTGATAGTTCAGAGGCAGGATACGGTGCTGTCATCTATCTTCGCGTAGTGGACTTGGACGAAAAGATACACATATTCTTTATATGTGCTAAATCTCGCGTTGCTCCTACAAAACGTATTTCATTACCACGGCTAGAGCTATGCGCTGCCGTACTTCTAGCAGATCTTCTTAAGTATGTTACAGACCTTTATGGTTCTTTGTTACCAAACTTTGACGTCTATGCTTGGTCAGATTCGATGGTAGCGCTATCGTGGATCAAATCCCCTTCACATCGCTGGAAAACGTTCGTTGCCAATCGCGTCAGCCACATTCAAGACGTAGCTTCAAACACTCAATGGGGCTATGTAGCGACCAGTGAGAATCCTGCTGATATCGCATCTCGTGGTCAATTTCCTGCTGACCTTATTCATAATGCCTTATGGTGGGCGGGGCCTATTTGGCTCTCGCAATCTTCAAATTCTTGGCCTTCTAGTAACAGCGATTCTGCCGTCCTTCGAGAAAATGATGATGTTCTTTTAGAAGAACGCATTCACACATTACTAGTTCATGATGATCCATCATTCATAGATACTTTATTGGCGAAATTCTCCTCGTTGAGGAAAATTCAGAGAATAATAGCATACTGCATTAGGTTTATTTCAAATTTTGGTTCCACCAATCCGCGTTCGTCCGACTTGTTTATTACTCCTTCCGAACTTTATCGTGCTTTAATGATAATTGTCAAACACGTTCAAGCAAAATACTTCAAAGATGATATCACTCGATTGCAAACGGATAAGGTTCTATCCAAACCCATGCGTGAACTCAATCCATTCATTGATAGCAGTGGAGTACTTCGCGTTGGCGGACGTCTTTCGCGATCTGGACTTGAATATGAACATATGCATCCCGCTTTACTCCCTCGTAATTCAGTTCTAACTTATCGCATCATTGAAGCTATCCATCAAGAAAATTGTCATCCAGGCGTTAACACCATGCATTACTTATTAACGCAGCAGTTTTGGATTCTATCTCCAAAACGAGCTATTCGACACTGCTTATCGAAATGTCTTCGCTGTTTTCGAATCAAACCTCAATCTCTTGAACCTTTCATGAGTGACTTACCGGCTACTCGAGTGAATCAAGTGAAGGCATTTTCAATCGTCGGGACAGACTTTGGAGGCCCGTTTCGCATTAAGTTAGGTCCACACAGGTCTTCCAAAGTAGGTAAAGCATATCTCTGTCTTTTTGTCTGCTTCACAACCAAGGCAGTTCATCTTGAAGCAGTTTCCGATCTATCTTCTGACGCTTTCATCGCAGCTCTTCGTCGATTCGTAGGTCGACGCGGACGTGTAAACGTTATATATTCAGACTGTGGCACCAACTTTGTTGGAGCACACAATCAATTAGCTCAATTTTTACAAACCGCTTCTCACGCTAACCAAATCGAATTTCGTTACAATCCCCCCGCTAGTCCTCATTTTGGGGGCGTTTGGGAAATTCAAATCAAAGCTGTCAAATCTCATTTGTATCGAATCATTGGTGACCAAACGCTCTCATTTGAAGAACTATCTACACTTTTCGTACAAATCGAATCTTCTCTAAACTCTAGGCCTCTGTGCCCAGTAAGCTCAGATCCAAACGATTTGAGTGTTCTCACTCCAGGACACTTTTTAACGTTGGAACCGCTTACTTCTGTACCGGATCAGGATTTTACTACGGTGAACATAAATCGTTTAGGCCGATGGCAACTCATTCAGCGCTTTCAACAAGACTTTTGGAAGCGCTGGAAGGTTGAGTATCTACAATCGTTAATGCAACGTGCGAAATGGAATTCTCATTGCAAACCTCTAGACGTAAATTCAATCGTTATCGTGAAGTCGGAAAATACCTTTCCTTTGCATTGGCCTCTCGCTCGAGTAGTAGAACTGCATCCCGGACCTGATAACGTTGTGCGGGTTGCAACAATTCGTACCGCGAACGGGTCTCTCTTCAAGAGACCATTAACAAAACTTTGCCCACTGCCTAATCAGTGTGATTAGGTAGTGTTCGTAACAAAACCCTTTCGTAGCTATAAGTTATCGTTTCTTTAGAATTAGCTTATCTTATTAAGTTTATCGTTAGTAATATTTTTGAAAATACAATAAATTGTATTTTGGTGGGCGGAATGTTTCGTAATCGCATATATAGCTTTAAATTTCGCGCACCTTTCATTTAATTCAAATCCCGATTTATCGATCGCTAGCGACATCTCACGGTGTCGCTGTGCGTGCACTCAAAGTCATTACGACTCGGAGCTCGAAGCAAAAATATCGAGGCAGAAGAAGACGACATCGGTTGAGCCTCGAGCGCGCATGGTCTCCCGCTAAATCAAAAAACCTACTTGCTGGACTTCATTTTCTTCCACAATAAGATTACACGTTATTAGCCGGCCGGCAAGTGTTTTGCTAAGTGTACAATCCAGTGTCCTAAAAACTAATCGAATCGGTCTTCGGTGTGAACCGACCGGGGCTGCTGCAGCTGAAGAAGCTCCACGTATCCAGAGCCGACACAATCAGGTTAGTGCACTGCATTGTAAGCGCATCTTAATCGGGTTTTGAATGTATAAAAACCATTTCTAAGTTCGTTTCCCCCGTTTGTGTCAAAACAATTCTAGACTTTACATCGGTTTTGGCACAAAGGGCATCTTCCAATAAGGTTACCAAATGGTTTCACTTAACAACCTCATAAGTTTTTTAATGGAATTGCAAAATAAGTATCTTTTTAAATAAAGAAGTAAAAATTTAAGAAATGGGCGCTATGATAGCTTACACAAAAATACAGTCTACATATTATACTTGATACCTATTAGATCAGAGTAAATAAAAGTGTGAACAATATTGAAATCGATCGTCCGAAGATCGGACCAACAGTAATAACTAAGAAGACCTGAGGGTACACCAGCATAATTATGACCTATGGACGTTCAACATCTCATTCCTCCCATGACCATAGGTGCTGCAAAGCATTCGAAACGTCGGGACAGTAAAAGCTAAAATAAACCGCTTTGTTGTTTGATTTCAATGTGTAGCATTCGCGTAATTATAAGACATCATTAGTGTAAACAATATTTTAAAAAACCTCGATCCATAATTCAAAACACGTTTGAGTAAGAAAGTAAACGCGGGCGAAGCCGCGGGCTACAGCTAGTCAGTACAATAATTTATTAGTGGCATGTCGTAATAAAGATAAGATTCCCACCATTGCATTAAATTACAATCAAAAAGAATTACACTCGTAGTTACAAATATTATCAAGTTAAATGATGTAAGTAATTACCTATTGACAGGCCTGGTGGTCTAGTGGTTAGACACCCTGGCCGCTACCCAATATGTCGTGGGTTCGATTCCCACCATGTGTCTGGGTGTTATTTATCTATATAAGTATATATCTATATAAGCATATATCTATATAAGTACGTATCTACAAAAAAAAGGGTATCAGTTGTCTGGTTACCATAGTACAGGCTCTGCGTAGTTAGGGTTCATATGGCTGTATGTGGATTGCACAGAATATTATTCATCATCATCATCATCATTAGCAGCCGATGGACGTCCACTGCTGAACAAACGCCTCCTCCTTAAAAGGGAGGGGTTGCCATAATCCCCATCCCGGCTTGGGGATTGCCGTACAGCTAGAAGATAAATCGAAAAGAAAGACGCTACTGCCCGTCTTCCTGTATTCGTTAACTTGCCTCTTACGACACTCAACGAGAGGATATGGGGACGCGTTTCCAACCCGGCACCCCACGGTTGGTATTATTATTATTATTTAAAAAAATATCATATTACATACTGCCAAGGCGCCTAACATCATTTCAAGCAGGTCCCATAGGCTCTCCAAGTCTTTGTCTTTGCTTAAAAATATAACAATCATAAGAAAATCCCCGAGAATTAAGATAAGAGGCATCACTCCAAACCGCAGGCGAGAACTTGTATAACACACGAATGGTATCAAAAGCTAAAGGTTAACATTTCGACTGTTTTATATGGAGATGAAAGTGCATAGAACAAGCCAAGAGCAAGTATAGAGCATTATATTTTATAGCTAAAGTATAATAACATTGTAAATATGCATGGTGAAAGTTATCAGCGGCTAAGATTTATTACTACGATGTCTATATTTTTTATGGTGTGGACAGCCGAGAGTAATGCTTTCAGAGTATTCTCCACCATAAAAATGGAATCTTTATTATCTGTTATATTATAATATTTTATCTATTCCTTAACGAATATATTCCTTAACGTCTTGTTTAAACATTTTTCAATTAAAAATTACTGCTTGATTCTTAAATAGCGTTCTATTTTTGAATGATTTTTTTTTGTGACCAGTTCTGGTTATTTTTTAAGAAGCCATAGATATCTAGATAGCAGCTGACTGATCCATTCATAAAGCATTGGTTCAGATCGACTAAAAAAATATCTCAACCATTCGGCAGATTGCAAATAACTCCACAATTCAAGTTGTGCCCCTGCTCGTGGCAAGGTCATTCAGAATCGATTTATGGGGAGTCCTAGTATGAGAACCGCCAGTTTTATGCATTGAGGTATTATATACTTTTGGTTTTATGCCTTTTTCTGCCTCGGTACCAGACATGAATGCTTCTTTAATCATATGATGAGAGATTGCTGTCAAGCTTGAGCATAAAGTTCTTCTACTTTATTTTCTCGTACATTAATTTAAAAAATAACTGTCCATCTTAAACAAGACTAATTTGTCTAGGTACATCGTGGTTTAATTTTGCTTTTTAGTTAGTTTTCCGATGTCTCAGACATTTTAGGTCCATATGCCATAGTTGTCCTAGGTACGGACGGGATACGGTTTAGCAGTTTAGTTATAAATAATAGTCCCCTATAAGCAGAAAGAGCTTGGTGTATCTTGAGGGTCTGGCAGTGAAAAGTTTGTTTAGGATCTGGGGACCATCAATGTTACTGACACGAGGTAGAAACGTCAATATACGTAGTGTATAGCTATGCCACTTTCTATCGAGAAACACACTCCCACGTATAAACATGTAATGTATGTATAAGGTATTTTACTTCACAAAGCCCTCATCATCATTATCATCATCGATAGACGTCCACTGCTGAACAAAGGCCTCCGCCTTAAATAGGCGCTTTGCCATAATCCCTACGCTTTACAGGCGGCTTGGAGGTCGCAGTATAGGTAATCCAATAGAAAGACTCTGCTGACCATGTTCTGGTTTTCCCTTAGTCGCCTCTTACGAAGTCTAACGAGAGGAGATGGGTTGGTGCTATTCTGGCCCGGGCACCCCACCAGTATAAAAAATAGCTGTTTGTTTTGTTTGTTTCGTCAAAGCCGTTTCGTATTGTACTCAACTGTACACACTGTGTAGTATTGTTTTTACACTGCGTTCTAAATACTTTAGTTAGCTTAGGCCCTGTCTATTATTACTATTTTATGACGTACCCGAAGGAGAGAAAAGCTATTAAAATTTATATTTCTGCATCTGGCGATGTAAAACTGTTTATCTATGCAAACATTTAGCAAGAACTAGTTTGCGCTCAGTCCCATATAAAATATCAACGTGCGATATTATCAATTTCTACGGTCCGGTTATTTTGCCGTAAACTGAATTTATGCCGTTTAACGAGCTGGAAATAGAAGTGTATACTTGTCTACCTACTTTTTATTATAAACTAATTACTGCATATTTTACTATAACTTCTACGCTCGTTAGCTTGTTTTTTTGGAAACATTTCAACAATTAGTCAGATGGTTTGTGATTGTATTTTGGCCCAAACTATATTCAGTAGAATAATGGTAGGTGAATTTTCAATACAGAAGATGGTTGGGTGTTACCACCGGCTTGGGATCCTGTGATAAATATAATTAAACCCAAAACCTAGCAAAACACTGCACGGCCTCCAAGATACAGGGGACCATTACCTCTAGCAGTATTGTTATCATGTTACCTGACACGAGGTAGAGATGTCAATATACGTAATTTATAGTTCTGTCACTTTCTATCGAGACAGTTAAATGACAGTAATACTACTATTAGAGGAAGTAGTAAGCTCTTAGCGCGTAGATCGGGCTAATAATAATAACAAAGAAAGCCTCAGGCTTTCTTTGTTATTATTACACCGGCATACTTGTGACATAAGGACGTTCAACATCTAAGTCCTCCCGTGACCATGGGTGCTGCAAAAGCATTCGAAACGTCGGGAATAGTCGGGATAGTAAATCTAAAATAAACCGCAATATAATCCGTGCAAGTAGTTTTATTTCAATGTGTAATATTCGCGTAAATGAAATACAACTTTAAATGGCAGGTATAATTTTGTTAACATTGGCTAAGTCCAAAATTGCCCAGTCTGTCCACAGCGTCGATAAAGGCCACTGGGGAAGGTTTTAGTGGGTAAAAATCCAACATAACCGCCCTCCACCCCTACGGAGATTAAGTATCTTTTAAAGGTTTCCTCCCGCCAGCAAAAAAAGATATGATACTTATGATATTATGATGTTTCGATGCAGTAGAAATTAAAGCTTTGGTTAGCGGCCAAGGTGTTTAACCACTGGACCAAAAGGCCCGTCGCAGTGTCACCTTCTTCGAGTGGCGTTGTATTCCTGTGTTAGGTTAACTAGTGCTACACGAGAGGTGGAAAAAGAAGAAGTAGATAATTCATGCAATGACATTTTATACAGTAGATATGCCATTAGCGCATGAAAAGTGAAGACTCGAATTAATCCAATTGTATACACTAGCAGTAAGCCCCGTGTCGGTAAAATGTAGAGACCTTAAGGTGTGTCTTTGTAAATCAAGTAAAATACAGTCATGCGTATAAGTACTGTACAAAAGTAAGTAATAAGGAAAGGATAACCTTTGTATATAATAATACCAGCCTTATTTAACCATTCCCGAGGCCCAAGCACGGGCCTCCCCTCAAGAGGGGGCTTAGGCCATAGTCTACCACGCTGGCCCAGTGCGGGTTGCCGGACTTCGCACGTCATTCCAAAGCTAGGCTTTCTCAGACATGTAGGTTTCCTCCACGACGTTTTACTTCACCGAAAGCTATAGGCCGACCGTTTAACTCGCGTATCGCCTGCGCGGTAAGAAGGGAGCGGGGGCGGGTAACGCTACACACGGAGTCAATAATCCAAAGATTTATCTCGAGATAGACATTGTTGGTAAAGAATAAAATAATAAGTATCTTTTTTTTAAGTATTTATTTTTAAGTTTTACAAATATTTTATAATAGCTTCATAGGTACAAAATCATAAAACAATAATTAACTCCGTTTAAGAAATATTTAACCACAGATAAAATTTTTATAGGACTATTCGTCACTAATATTCATATCGCTTGAATCATCATCACTGTCTGTGTAGCTTGAGGAGTCAGAATCTTGCAAATTAATAATAAATCGGTCCATCTCTTCATCAACGATGCGATCGTGCAGACAATATTCATCTTCAATAGTTTGTACATGTTTATCGCAGTTAACCCATTTTTCTACAGAGAATTCGGCAAATAACTGTTCCAGTGTATTTTTCTTTTTGTCTAAATTAGAATCAATTTCAATTTTTGCGAGCTGTCCTTTGATATCCCCCCAAACCAATTCGATTGGGTTCAGGTCTGGGTGATATGGAGGCAGTCGTAAGACTTCATGACCTGCCGCCTTTAAAATTTCATCTATTTTGTAAATATTTTCTGTCGCGTGTTGTTTGATTAAATTCAATAAATCACATTTTCTTAGAGACGTATCAAATTCAACATTGTGTCTTTGCAGCCAGGTTTGCATGGTGGCTTTTGTGGATGTCATTGTAGGCTTTTTGTCCTCTTGTACCGAGTGGTATGCGGATTTATCCATAACAATAACTGAGCTTGGCGGTAAATTTGGCAATAGCTTTTCTTTAGTCCATTTGCTGAAGTTTACAAAATTCATATTGCTATGATAATCTCCGGTTTTGCTTTTGGATTTAAAAATTAAAAGAGCTCCATCGATAAATCCGGCTTGTCCACCAGCATGTACAATAATTAAACGTGGCCCTTTGCCAATATGCGACAGCACCCCTCGTTCTTCATTGGATTGCCAACACGCCGGTACATTTAATGACGAATTGACATATGTTTCATCGAGGTAAACAATGTTTCTTTGATCTCTTCTGTGCTTCTTTATCGCATTAAGATAACGCCACCGCCACAATACGATGTTTGGTTGTTCAATCAGTAATTTTCTTTTTGATTGACATTTCTTAAATCGAAAGCCAAGTTTATGAATCAATGTTCTCAAATATTCTCGGCCACAATTTAAAATTCCTTCTTCTCTGAGTTTCGCATTCAAAATTTTTAATGTAGGAACCTTCATATAAACCGTATAAAATTGAGTTATTTTTCTTCTAACAACGCCCTTTGTAAAACTGTCAACTTAAATTTTTTTCTTTCGGATTTGTTTAATTTTTTTTGGTGATTTAAAATTTACATTATTTTGTTCATCTTTCAGTTCATTTCCTTCTTTTATTATTTTACATATGGTAGTCACCGAAAGTCCTGTAGCTTTAGCAACAAGTTTGTTTAGGTTTACGTCTTCAAGATACTCTGTAGAATTATGATCTTGTTTTCTGGCTTTAAAAAAGGAATATACATTGTATGCTATTTGTTTAGCTTGCTTGTTAATTTTGTTCGCAAAACTGGAAGAGCGATTCATCTTGAGATTTATCTTGGCAGTGTGTATACCTTGTGCGTTTATCTTCAAGCGTCCGTAACAAAAACACCAACCGCGCGCTGCGAGCACAGCCAGCGCACTGCCGCACTTGACGTAAGCTCTCTGCTCCGCGCACCCCTTTCACTCATCCGCTAACATCTCCCCTCGCTCCCTTCTACCCCCTCAGGCGATACGCGTATTAAATGGTCGGCCTATAGTAGCAATCGCACAAAGACGATTTGCACATGATTAATTAAAGAACTCATTTCTTTAATTAGTGCGAGCCGGGGTTCAAACCTGCGCAGTTTGTTTCCGCCCAATGAGCGGTTACCGAGTTTACTATTATTATTATAAGTATGAAAAAATATCTTGTGACATATCATATGGTTTATATAATTGAGTTTATATGATTCAGA